>OW388304.1:59427789-65170289 GCA_936450465.1 Gibbula magus
CATACATTACATACATTACATACATACATACATTACATACATTACATACATACATACATACATTACATACATTACATACATACATACATACATTACATACATACATACATACATACATTACATACATACATACATACATTACATACATTACATACATTACATACATTACATACATTACATACATACATACATACATTACATACATTACATACATACATACATACATACATTACATACATACATTACATACATTACATACATTACATACATACATACATACATTACATACATACATACATACATACATTACATACATTACATACATACATACATTACATACATTACATACATACATACATACATTACATACATTACATACATTACATACATTACATTACATACATACATACATACATACATTACATACATACATACATTACATACATTACATACATACATTACATACATTACATACATACATACATTACATACATACATACATTACATACATACATTACATACATAACATACATACATACATACATTACATACATTACATACATTACATACATTACATACATACATTACATACATTACATACATACATACATTACATACATACATTACATACATTACATACATTACATACATTACATACATTACATACATTACATACATTACATACATTACATACATTACATACATTACATACATTACATACATTACATACATACATTACATACATTACATACATACATACATTACATACATACATACATTACATACATACATTACATACATAACATACATACATACATACATTACATACATTACATACATTACATACATACATACATACATACATACATTACATACATTACATACATTACATACATACATACATTACATACATACATTACATACATAACATACATACATACATACATTACATACATTACATACATTACATACATACATACATACATACATTACATACATTACATACATACATACATACATACATTACATACATACATACATTACATACATACATTACATACATTACATACATTACATACATTACATACATTACATACATTACATACATTACATACATTACATACATACATTACATGACATACATACATACATACATTACATACATTACATACATACATACATACATTACATACATTACATACATTACATACATTACATAACATACATACATACATTACATACATACATACATACATACATACATTACATACATTACATACATTACATTACATTACATACATACATACATACATACATACATACATACATACATACATACATACATATATTACATACATTACATACATTACATACATACATACATACATACATACATTAAATACATACATACATACATTACATACATTACATACATTACATACATTACATACATACATACATACATACATACATTACATACATTACATACATACATACATACATACATACATACATACATACATACATACATACATACATACATACATACATACATACATACATACTCATTTATCAATAAGGTCAAGTCAACTAAATAAAATTTGAAATTTCGAAACATTATCTATTCATGTTTCTGAGAAGCACACGTTTTTTTCGAAATCGTCGTCCGGAACTAAAGGAGATAGGAGAGTCAAAAAGGTTTTTTTGGCTTGTTTTTGACATTCTACAGTAATGATGCGTCAACACATTTAAGTCCAAGAAGGTTTCGCATGCCAACCACATCTTATACTAACATAATTTTCATATTTCATAAACGTTAACCTAAAGCAAATAGCAATGTGAGGACCGCATGTGTTATTCAATTGTATGTATCATTCTCTCATGAATGAAATTTTGTATCTCTTTTCAAAATATATAATACATTATATATATTCATCACAAACATTCAAAATCAAAATGTATTGGCTGTGACGGGCAGTGGTATAGAATAATAAAGGATAATATGACAACATTCTGAAATATAATTTCAAACGGATATGGGGTGTTGACCTCGTTGCGTCCTTTTACGTTTTAGCTCATCAGGCCTGAACGGCTCGATGGGCTTATTGCATGGCATGGCGTCCATCCGTCCATCCGTTAACTTTTCGCTTTCTAGAACCAATGAAAGTGTATGTTCAGACTCCTTGGCCAATGGGGATTCTAAATCATAGATTTCGTGACCCCGTGACCCCAAATAGGGTCACAGGGGTCACGACCTTCAAAACCTATTTTCATTGTCTTCTCCAGTTCCAAAAGGTCTTGAGAGCTGAAAAGGTATGTACAAATTCCTTGGCCAATTGGGATTTTAAATTGTAGTTTTGGTGACCCCATGACTCCAAATTGGGTCACAGGGGTCATGACCAAAAAATCCTGGGGTTTGTGAATTATAATTGCTATAGAACCAATGGCTCTATTTTGTGTATGGTATAAGGGGCTGGATCGTCGACCTCATATGCTTTCTAATCGCTAATTTTTCGAAAATACAAGCCCCTGTGAGGAAAACAAGACATCTTTTGTTTTACATTTAGGTGTGAAAAAGTGCATCCATCGTATTGTATTTAATTTAAAAGGTATGTCACCCGTATTAATGCTGTCTATTGTTCAATTGGGTCTGTGTTTCCTTTCGTAGTCAGGTTTCCGAACATCCTCTAGGAATAACCAAGGGTTGCTTTACTAATGTGACTTTTATTTTATTATTTTATTATTTTATTATGTCGTTGGTTTTCTTGAAGAATGCTCGGGGATTTTTACCAGAGACCGTTGAAGTGTTGGGTAAACATGACCGCAGGCCCATGGGCATTACCCAAGGGAGGAGGGGATACTTTTAAATAATGCTCATTGGTAATGTTTTATCCAACTTAAAAACCGACAGAAACAACGGATACATTAGAGTTATTTCTCTCAAAAATACACATTAATAATTAGCTCTGTCTAGGTGTTTCATCGATGTGGTTCCCGGTTGTGAAACGCATCGCGTGAACGCAGTCCGATATGTGTATCACGTGCGGCCAGAATAAACCGAATACTTATTGCAAATTAATCCAATTAATTGATTTCGCGATCTCCATTGGTTTGAGACCGTATTTGATCTTACGAACTCACATCACAGCCGCCGTGGTGTAATGGCAGCAGTATGAACGTTTCGGGTTTGAGACGCGGGTCTCTCGGCCAAAAAATTGCAGATTCGTATTTGAATAAATATATATTTTTCAACAGAGTTAGACACCCCAAACACTGACTTTCACCTTAAATTTGACATTTCAGTGTTTGAATGTATATATTTGAAGAGGGCATTATTAAGTAAAGACAATTGCCCGGGGCAGAGGGATATTATTAAGATAAAAAAAGAATCATGGGCTCTGTATCTCATCAAGGATTATATTGTTTGATGACTGAAATAGTTATTCTCAAATATAATGCACAAGGTGAGTTGGGGTTTAACGCCGCTTTCAAGAGTATTTCACTTTTCACATATCGCGGCTGCTAGTATTATGGCAGGGAGAAAGCCCGCAACGCCACGTGGCTATGCATTGCGGTGAAACCTGCGAGCATCGGCTGGAACTAGCGAACCATGGGTGGTACTACGCTGACATTCAGTGTAGCATTGCACCAAATCCTTACTGCGTGTAGAACAGTTCTCTACTGCAGATAAAGTTAGTTATAAATAATTTGAGACCCACCTCACCCCTCTGGTGTGTTGCAATGCATCATCCCTAACGAGGAGTCACTGACCAGCTCTCAGTGACCAGCCCTCAACCTGTCATACGATCCCCCTTTTACACTGCGTAATGCAATACTCTACTACCCCAGCTCATGCCTACCAGTGCAAGAGAGAAAAAACATTTATTTTATAATTGCTCTCAAACTTTTATTTGTTACAACAGAAGAATGAAAATTGCAGGTTTTAGTCTCCATCATACAAATTCTCAAAATTTTAGCTTCCTAGCAGTTCTAGTTCCTGAAGTGAAAATTAAGGTTTCAGTTAACACCCTGCCACGTCAATATTTGCGAAGGGATCTTAACAGTCTGATTAAAACCGACGGTATTCCGCGGAAAAAATGTGCAAAATAGTTAATCTACCGGGATACGAACTCATATCTTGTGGCGAGGAATCTACAGAACCTCTTCGTATCCCGGTACATATATTATTTTGCACTTTTTATTCCTCGGAACAAGGTCGATTTTAATCAGACTGGGATCTTAAAGAAATGAATAAAAATAATTTAGTTGTTATAAAGATTTTATGCTGAAAATGTTAGCTTTCTGTTTCAACCAGTTTTGGAAAAGATGTCATTTAAGATTTGAGGGTGGACCCCCTGCCACGCCTATATTTGTTCGTCTGTCAAGTTCAAATGAACAAACTTGAAACTTCATGTTATAAAGAGGTTATTCTGAAAAATTCAGCCTCCCATGCCAATTTGAGAAATTGCGAGAAAAAGTGTCCCCAAAGAAAAATAGAGTGACGTCGCTAGACGTTTTTTAATTAGAATTATGTCGAATTTATTATGCAAGTTTTGAATATACAAAAAACATGATCTATTAAATCGATCTTGAAATATCACAAATTTGAAAACGATCAGACGGATAGTGTAAGCAGCTCACTCGCAGGGTATGAGTGATTGCGTGTGGCAGGTATCATAGTACTCGTAACATAATTCATAAGTAGTTCAACGAGTACCTTCAATTTATTCGTCTTCTTGAGATGTCCAAGACATGCTGATCTTCGTTTAGAATTAAAGCAAATATTTTATAATTTAAAGGCAGAATTTGATATTAATACAATCCTGTATGGAAACCCAAATCTTCCACAAACAGTCAATGAAAACATATTTCACCATGTTCATAAATTCATTGGAAAGAGTCAACGGTTCAAATAATACATTAATACTAATGTACGTATTTACCATATTCAAAGTGCATTTTGTCATAAGAATAACATTTCCAATTGTGTGTTGCCTTAATAATGTATATTACATGTTTACCCACTTCGTCACTTGTAGATTTCTTACTTTCTTGTTATGTATTCTAGCCTTGTAAAATAGTTGTTGATTACCTGGAGAGGGCTTCTATAAGTTTCACAACTTGTGCCCAATTCATTTCTTAAATGAATAAAATATGTTTTCAATCAATTCATTCGTCAAAGAATTAATTGAAAACCTAGTTTATTCAGAATTAATAAATAAGAATAACACTTCCAATTTTAGTAAAATGTTAAACAATCAAGTTTATAAAAGCCAGTTTACTTTCTTGTAGGATCATGTTACAAACTTTTACTGTATACACATTGCACGAACATGAAATTGGAATACATTACTTGTACCGGGTTCTTCTTGATGAAAGATTTTCTCAGTTTTCTTAGGAAGGAGAACAAGACACGAAGAGTTACTTCCCTTGTCTCTTATGGCAATCAATACCATTCTATATCTAATTACATTTTGAAATAAATCATGTCGACTAGACATTTTCAGTATTTAATTCTAATTTCGTGAGACACAATAAAATAGTTGGTTCATAGAGACAAAAAGAACAATATAATTATTTTAACATTTGAACGTACGCTTCATTTTAACATCAAAACGTTCAATTTAAACGTTTACAATTATCGATCAAGTTACTGAATAAAAACCTTTAAGAATTACAATTACAACATAACATATATAGCCTATCAAACACGTTTCTAAATAAATAGATTAATTCTTGTTATTACAGATACGTCTACATCAATCGCCCAACCATAAACGTCAACAATTTTCAAATTTTACAGCGCTTCATCTGAACATACACGCATCAGTGTCTTAAAGACAAATCCATTGTGTTTCATACATTTTTCAGTCTGATCGCTTTGCGAGGAATAAATATTGCAAAATAGCGCATCTATCGGGATAGATACTCGGACTAACGTCCCCGTGCTTTAACTATACTAGTTCAGGGCAAAACTATACTTTATTACAAAACACATTGGAGTACAGCGAACTTTATTTCTTAAATAAGTTTTGTTTTGTTTACATATATATTGTTCAAGAGAAATAAAATTCTGTTCTTTTCTATTTATTCTGAATGTTATGTATACGATATCGAAAGATACTTGGGTGCCATTATCTACTCCGGAAACTAAAACAGTAAACCATATGTTATCTAAGTAATTCTTAGGAATTGGAAACAATGCACGTTTTAGATATCTGAAAACAATCATCTTGATTTAATCATTTTAAGAAAAATGTTAAAATAACAGCTGGGATGAATTATATATCTACTCATAGGCAACTTGTTTAGCTATACAATTTACTGTTTTAAAAACAAGGAAATAAACACAGAATCAAGTTTCAAAATTTCTTTTTCCGCGAGTACTCGAGTATGATATCTCATATACCCATGATTTTTTAGTGGTTTCATCCGAAATAAAAGTTAACAATGACAAATCTACATTTCCGAGAGTCTGACTCAAGTGTCTTCTGATATCAAATAGAGAATCTCACCCAAGTGTCTTCTAATATCAAATATATCAACACTCGTTGATTAAAGTTACAACTATCCGAGACTTGCCGAGGATATTTTTACTTTAATCGACGAATGTTGATATATTTGATATCAGAAGACACGAGGGTGAGATTTTATTTATCATTCAAAATCATTCTTCAATTATAAGCCAAAGACTGACATATCTGAAACACAAAACTGCCATTTAGCTTCTTCAGCAGTGATCTCAGTGAGGTCATAGCATTGCGACGTCATATAAGCATTATGACATCATAGTAGTGTTACGTCATCACTATTATGACGTCATAGCAGTGTTCTTAGTGATGCAAAAGCTTTGTGATGTCATTAACGGATGATGTAATAGGATTATGACGATTTGATTGTAGCGATATTAACAATGTAGATATCGCTTGTAGATATCGTTTGATCTCACACAAGCGATATCTACTGTGGGAGCCAGTTTTGGATGATAAATAGAGAATCTCACCCAAGTGTCTTCTGATATCAAATATATCAACACGAGTTGATTAAAGTTACAAATATTCGAGGCTTGCCGAGGATATTTTTACTTTAATCAACGAGTGTTGATATATTTGATATCAGAAGACACGAGGGTGAGATTTTATTTATCATTCAAAATCATTCTACAACAATTATTAGCCAAATACTGACATATCTGAAACAAAAAACTGCCATTTAGCTTCTGCAGCAGTGATCTCAGTGAGGTCATAGCATTGTGACGTCATAAGCATTATGGCATCATAGCATTGTTACGTCATCACTATTGTGACGTAATAGCATTGTCAGCAGTGTTCTAAGTGATGCCAAAGCTTTGTGGTGTCATTAATTGATGATGTAATAGGATTATGACGATTTGATTGTAGCGATATCTACAATGTAGATATCGCTTGTAGATATCGCTTGATCTCATACAAGCGATATCTACTGTGGGAGCCTGTTTTAGATGATAAATGTATTGTCAAGGCTTGCGAGAGTATTTTGATTTAATTTAATAATGTTGATATATTTGATATCAGAAGACACGAGGGTGACATTCTAGTTATCATCCAAATCATTCTTCATTACTTTATTTGGCGTTGTAGCATAATGGTGTTGTTTGGTTGACGGTGACAGGACATTTTGCAAAATCTACTGTCAAAATGAATCTCCTAAGAGATAGTATCACCTGATTCAACACAATTACACAAATCTGTTGAGTCTTGGATGATAAATTGAATAGTATGAATTTCGTCTTTATATTAGATCATAGGTGTCGTGATTCTCGCGTGTCAAATTAAGCGCACGAACTACATGTTCAAAGATCGTGCAGGTCCATGCAGTTTATGGACATACGGGTGATTTGCGACGAAATTTCACAGATTGTCAATTTCTTGATTGGTTCTGAAGGATTCGGTCGCCTTATTAGCGTGGCTCTGCGTCAATGGAAATTGGAGTTGGTTACTAAATGGGAAATTGGTTGGATTTTCAATATGTAGCCTAATTTGAACATTTTTATAAATTGTTTATTTTGTATATTATCTTATTACTTTGTATTATTTTCTATGCTTTAAACTACTTTATTTATCATTTCTAATGTGGCTTTACTTTACGGTTGTGGTAAAAAATATATCAAAGTCATGTTTACTTAATGCTTTTATTCTTTCTGGTTAATTTTCTGCAGAAGTCAATCAATTGATTCACGTATTTTAGTCCTAATCATATTGAGTTTTACATCAAAACAAATTGTCGTTTTCTTATGTCTTGATCTTAGTTGATCAAACGTTTAACCTAATGTTGATGCCATTGTCATTGATAAACTGTAGTTAGTCTTGTTTAAAAATGGTTCTAAAAATTGTCCGTGTATCAGATATCAGGACTGTGTTGACGAAACAGTTCTGATATTGATAATGCACAGTACACATTTATGAATGGTTGCTACGGACAACGAGGTCAACGTGGGATGTAATTTCCCAACCTGGTTTCCGGGCCTCGTTCCGCGTGCGCTACAGTGACTGTGAACGAGGCCCGGGAACCATGTTGGATATTACCCTGTTTAAAGAACATCACGACGTCACCAACATTCAGATTCTATGTCTTATTATATTTTCAGTGGTGAAATACGGCATCTATCGGTTAAAATAAAAGCCGTATCTTCACTGAGTGAAATAACATGTTATTCTGCTGCGTGAAAGAACACTTTCGATCGTATGACGTCATCAAAACAGTAGGATGACGTCATTAGAAGACCGTGATAAAGCAAGGGGAGCATGGATGCTCCTTTCATTGTAATAACGTCATTTTCGAACTATACATAACTGGTTAAATCTAATAAAAAGAACATTTGACATTTCTCGTCGAATACCAAGTATTTATTACTCGCCCGTGTAAGATACTGCAGTGTAATATTTATACGGCAATATTAAACTAGTGTAATACCGCCGCACGTATGACCTCACAATAGTTCGAGGTTATGACGTCACAATGGGAGTAACGTCGTCACAGTGGTATCGAACTCGCGGGAATCATAGTTTCAGAGCTATGTCGGCTATTTCGCTGGATTATAGGTGGGCGAGTAATAAATAGAATACTAAACTTCCTTCTATTTAATACCATTTTTATTAAACTCGTGAATGATTGGTATCAAACTCGCTTTCGCTCGTTTTATACAAAATCATTAACTCGTTTAATAAAAATGGTATTAAATAGAAGGTCGTTTAGTATCCTCTATATATTACCCATACGGGTGAGAAGACACAGGTGATTATTTTTGTGATATTTGCACATGTGCTTTCAAGTGATTCTCAACGTTGATTGGTCGGTTACCCGGAGAAAGAATGACTATGACGTCATAAAACAATGGTCTGACGCGACGAATTATCTTATGACGTCACAATGTTACTGTGGCGACGGGTCCTTCACAGCGGCCGCCCAACATGAAAATGTAATAACCAAGCGTAATTTGGTCAATTTAATTGCATAACGGGTAATATATAGAATAACCAACTCGGTACTAGTGATTACGGGAAATATCCACTCGTCTAAATAATGTTCAGAGCCATTGAACATTATTTAGACTCATTGATATTTCCCGTAATCACTCGTACCTCGTTGGTTATTCTCTAAATATTCGCTTTTTCATAGTGATTCAGGAAACAGGAAGTTCAAATCAACATAGTTTCATATAGTACATTGTAGCCACCTTTAACGAAGCGAACTTTTACTATATATACTGTTGAATAAACATAATTCTTTGCTTTGGAGTTTAACATGGGCCATGTTCAAGTGATATATAGCCTTTTCATAAAATTCGTTCAACTATGGTGCCAAAATACTACAAGTGACTCGCTTGACTTGACACTTATATTTATTAAATAATATATGGAAATTACGCAACTTCCTTATCCACCGAAGCCGAAAAGACGCATCCCATTTACATGTACACACATGTATAGGCCTACTGGTTAGTGGTTACATGTATAGGCCTACTGGTTAGTGGTTACATGTATAGGCCTACTGGTTAGTGATTACATGTATAGGCCTACTGGTTAGTGGTTACATGCCCTCTTAAACTCTACCAACCCAAAGCTGTGGGTTTTTTTTTTATCAAATGAAGTTTCCAAAACAACGTTTGACAATATAATTGACGCACACAAGCTGCAGTTCATTGGTTTCTCGTTAAACAAAACTCCACAATTGTACACCTCTATTTTATCAATTTACTGAATCGGTTGGTGTTAAATTGATAATTTAAAGTCAGTACTTCTCGGTTAAATAACACCATTGATAACGTTTTAAACGTGACTGTAACACTAAACAGATATCGTACCGATATATTTTGTTCAGCCACATGAGTATCTAAGTGCTAATATCATGTAAATTCATTGTAACGTATATAAAAGTAAATAACATAAAATGACAATTAATCATCATATGCATATTATATCCGTGAGTAAAATAATCGTTCTCAAACTTATGGTTATGAAATTTGGCATTTACACAAAGAGATGGTAAAATCTGGAAAATTCAAATTTCATTAATTTTCGAATTAAAGTTTCCACACTTGATACGATGCTTCAAAGACATGCCAAATTACATGATAATGGTTCTGAAATAAACAGAGAAATCCCACAATGTCATCGTGGCTATATGAAACATGCGAGCATCGGCTGGAACTTGCGAACCATGGGTGGCACTACGCTGAAATTCAGTGAAGCATTGCACCCAAACCTTACTGTGTGTATAACAGTTCTCTACTGCAGTTGCCGTACCCCTGGGGGGATTTGAACCCAGGAACTCTTGATCCGAAGCCGAACGCGTTAACCACTGCACTATCCAGCCCCTTTAATTATGTGGGATAGGAGGGCATCACACGAGTGGACATGTACAAGGAGGAGGATACGGGAAACAGACCACAAACTCATTCTGAACCAACGTCGTTGATTTATTAAACCGATTGCAACATGTCAGGATCCTCCACCCTTCGCACCATCACGCGTTATGTAACAGAGGTTATGTGGGAATTATACATTGAGTTCCCTCTGTTGCTCCCGTCCCTGTATCAATCCTCGATATATGTTCCAATCCACTGATTTGCCCATGGTGGTGTATATACGCCCTTGGTATTGTCAATTAATGTGGATGCCACTTTCAAAAGTGTATAGAACTTCAATACCCTGAACATTTCCTCAGTGTATAGAACATTTCCTCAGTGTATAGAACATTTCCTCAGTGTATAGAACATTTCCTCAGCCTACGAATGCACTTCCTCAGTTGTGCCCTGAATTGAAGATTGAAGAAGCTGTAGATGAACGGATTGAGAGCACTGTTGAGGAAATGGGAGCGAAGGAAGAGAGTGTAAAAAGCGAGCTGGACACTGGTCAGGTTCTGAAATCTCCTACGGTCAACAGCTTGGGCAGTGGTCAAGCAGAGGTAAGGAAGGAAACTGAGGATGAATGCAACGGTCACCAGCAGCATCATGATCGTCGTCTTCTCAACGCTGCGTGGCTGATGATTTGGCGTTGATTTAACGTCGTTTGACGGTGAATCCGTCAACGCTGATTTGCGTGATGTTGATGGCCCCGTCCGTTTTGCATCGTCTAGGTGCAAAGTGTCATCTTCACCACCGGTATCGCAGTTCTTTACTGTGTCTTTAGCACTTAGAGACATTTCATTAACCGGTAAAGTTTTGTCCTTTTTGTTTGAATCAGAATTACAATTTCCGTCTTGATCTTGGGTGACCCTTGACGCCATCAAGGCTGTATGAAGTTGTTGTCCAACTCGGGAAAGTATGATATTGTGGCTGGGCTTCTTCGTTTTAACAGTAACTGTATTTTTATCTGCTGTGTAGACAACTCCCTCGCGAATTGTAGCAAGACCCTCGTGATATGAAGCATCAGATCTCTGGTATTTCTCCAACTGGGCGGTGCTTTCTGAACCATGGCTAACTTTCATTCTGTACGTCTTCTGCGCCCTGAGTTTCTTCCAAATCAAGGAGTACATCACGACGAGAATGAGACAAGCACACGTGAACAAGAAGAAGAGGAATCCGTTGTAGATTTGTGCAGAACTTTTCCCCAAGAAGTCGTCTGCAATGGAGCAATCTGCAGTCGAGACACCATTGACAAAACCAGTTCTTCTCCCGTTGATGACGACGGCTGGAGAGGCACAGAATAAGGATAATATTACACAAACAAAGATGGCGGCTGCTGACATTCGAAGTGTCGTCTGCTTGCCAAAAGGTTTGCAGATTTTCTGAAACCGGTCGACGGATATGGCAACAAGAATTGATGCAGAACCTAGAGAACTAAATGCTTGGAAGAATCTCATCGCAGGGCAGTAGGAAGAATCTCCGAAAGAATACTTATACCTCAAATCTGCAATTTCGCCTGGCACGCCTGTCAAAC
The DNA here is from genome assembly GCA_936450465.1 of Gibbula magus. Taxonomy (NCBI): domain Eukaryota; kingdom Metazoa; phylum Mollusca; class Gastropoda; order Trochida; family Trochidae; genus Gibbula; species Gibbula magus. The sequence goes on from OW388304.1 coordinate 59,440,209, forward strand.
AGTTGATGAGGTCGATTCCAGTTAGAGCCAATATGAAGCGGTTGTTGACCTTTGAGAGGTCAAACCGATAGACGACACACACGAGGAGATTGCCCAAACTTCCGGTCACCATCACAACGGAGAGGAACAAAATTGAGGGCCAGACTTTAGCGGCGTATTCGTCATTGAGGAAATCACGTGTTCCATTCGAACTCAGTACACCTTCAGAGCTGTTTGGATCCGATCCGAACGTCAACATTGTGAAACTGGAACAAAAAAATCTTCCAATATTGGAACACAAAATCTTCCAATATTTCAAACCGAAGGAACAAATATTGTCGACCTGATTGTCAACAACTAGGCGGTGTTTACAGTGTCATTCCTGTACACACGTGAGACCATTGTGACGTCATACGGAAGTAAACTTCCTGAAACTGGGGAGGAGGGACTTTTACAGACATGTCTTAGTAACACTTGACATCAGTAAATAGTCAATAGACCAAGAGACACTCGTGAAAATAAAAACTTCCTACCGCAATCGAGGAGATAAACATGGTATTCGTCAAGAAAAGACAGATATCCTTTAAATATTTTTTTTGTGCCGCCACAGTTCAGTCGATCGAAACACGGAGTTAATTTGATAAACATTTACGGTATCAGAGACATCCAGTGTGTTGTTGGGAGTCGCATAACCGAAACGTTATGAATGGTGTTATTTATCGGGAAGTACTGACTGTTGCTGAATGACCTTTTTAATCATACTTGACTCAGAATTCTGACAATATAAAAGTTAAAGTAGTGGATATATCTCATCGAAAATCGGACATTGCACCGCGACTGACACGTCAGTTAGTTATAAGTCAGACAACAGACAAGTTTGAGTTGGTAAGTATGATAGGCCATATAACTACTGTGCATGTGCATGGAGCGTGTAGTTTCGGTTTCATGAGGAAGTTGTTGGACTCTAGTAACAAGTTATTATATGTATTTGGCGATTGGGGATGAGTGAAATTATTTCAACTGAAATCAGCACATGTGATATTTTGGCAGCCAAATGAAATATTATGAAACACAATGGATGTCACCTTAAAATAAAAACGATTTGTGTAGCAATACCATACATTCATACAGACATATCACTTGATCTCATTTTGATAAGGGTATTTTGATAAAAATAGAGCCATTGGCTCTGTAGCTCATTAGACTTTATATACATTAACTAATTCAAAATGTCAACTTTAAATTACGTCCCTTTGATGAGCACATAAAATCTCAAGATGAAAATAGCTTTTCAGGTCATGACCTCTGTGACATATATTTGGGGTCGCAGGATAACGAAATGTGAGGAAATTAAGGTCACAGGTCACGAAATCGTTCCCTGGGCTTATTTGCTAATTTGGGTTGTCACCCATAAGAGTTTGACAGACAGGTGTCTCTAAACACTTTCCCATTAGTTTTGAAACAGACTGAGCAATTGATTCCTTGGATAGCAACCGAGTCCCATTCATCCGAGCGCTCACCCTGTCCTCCAGATACATATCCTCATACGATAAATAGAGGATATTATATGAGTGTCTATGTCATACTATGTTTACGACACGAGTGCCTGAATATCTCGCTCGGGATATACCGATATTCACGCACGAGTGTCGTAAACATAGTATGGCATAGACACGAATATAATATTCTGTTTATTACCGAAGTCGTAAAATTAACGAAAACACGCTAAAATCCACTTTAAACCATAGGCTGGCGACCCGCCGTCGCGCATTTAGAACGCAACGTCATAGACGAAACGTGACGTCATAGCATTGTTTATGACGTCACGTCACCATGACAAAGTGATATGTTGCCCTAGTAGGCCAGTAGAAATTATGAAAAACCCGGACATTTTCGATAACAGACAAATTTTGTTTTTAAATGGTCCCTATGACAGTGCTGATGAACCATGAAAAACCCAACCAAAATCAACCATTGGCAAAATGCATTTTCGGGGCAAAAACCTTAAAAAATGAAAGAAAATAGAAATAATTTATTTAAAAATTTATCTGCTGCATAAAATACATTTCTAGTGATTAAAACAATAGATCATACACCATTGCATACTTCTTTTTGTCAATGATGGTATTAGATGATCAAAATGTCTGTTTTGAGGTCAAAAACCTTAAAAAATGAAAGAAAATTGGAATAATTTTTTTAAAGTACATCTGTTGCATAACACACTTTTGGGGTAATTATAATGAAAGATATTGCACCATTACATATTTCTAATGGTAAATAATGCTCTTAGCTGAACAACATGTTGTTTTTTTGGGTCAAAAACCTTGAAAAATTCAAGAAAATGGGAATAATTTATTTAAAAATATAACTATTGCATAATACACTTTTATAGTGACTTGTATCATAGACCATGCACTATGGCATACTTTTGATTGTCACTGATACTCTTGGCTGAGCAACATGTCTGTTTTTTGGGTCAAAAACCTTGAAAAATTAAAGAAAATTGAATATTTTCTTTAAAAATATATGTGTTGCATAATACACTGTTGTGGTGATTAGAATGGAATGTTTAGGATAACAAGCCAAATTTTTTACCAAAAGACCCCAAATGTGTTACTTTTCCAACAAAATCATCGGGATTTTTTTTATTTTGGGGGTAAAATCCTTTAAAAAAGAGGACAAAATAGCAAAATATTTTGTGAAAATAATTCCATGTAGTACAACAAGACAATTTTATCACTAAATAAACCTCAATTAGATACTTTTCCACTGATGAAAATCAATCTTAGGAAACTGGTCAGTTTTGGGTAAAATCCTCAAACATTATGAGAATATCGTAAAATATTTTGTGAACTCAAATATTTTTAGCACAAGAACATTTTGGGATATATGAACCTACATGGGGCACTTATTCACCATTGAAACCTTACAAAATAAACTTAAAAGTGAGAGAATTATTAAATGTTTAGTTGAAGAATTACATTTAGAACAAGTCCATTTTATGGATAAGTGAATGCCAGAAGGGTACTTATTAACGGTGGATTACCATGCCAAAACCTTGAGAAAATCATATTTGAGTAAAAGTACACAAAAAAGATAAATAAAAACAATAGTTAAGTGTTTTTAATGAACTTATTTCTTTAACATATATAATTTAATTGACATTATAAACTAAGATGCTGTAGGCCTATCGCCTGTCAGAGCATCATACCTGTTCTGAAGACGCCAGATATAGGGGACAAATAAAAAATCTCTTGAAATTGGTAGGAAAATGTTGTCTGATCTACAGTTGTATCGGTCACTCTCCTCTGTAGACATTTTATCAAAAGTGGTTCAATTTGTGGTGAAAGATAGGACGGAAGAGATTCATATGCACATACTGCATGGACAGTGAGTTGCTGACAAATGTGATTATTGTTTTTAAGCCATTTGCACAGTTTTCCTGTTCAGTGTTCTAGGGATTGTCAAGAAGAAATTATTTATGGTATCTGACTGCAACTGCTTGTATTATCTTCACCAGGCTAAAAACCCTTGACGGTGGATTTGTCTAAGTGTGTTTCTTCAAGTACAGATTATTTATTATTTCAAGGTTAATATCATTATGGTGGGGAAATGTTTTTTAAGTTTGAAATAGTGTAACTTCTTTCCCGGAATCCATCAAAACCTTATAGGCCTCGGATCAAGAGGTCCCGAGTTCGAATCCCGCCAGGGGCACGGCAAGTTTGTTTGCAGTAGAGAACTGTTCTACACGCAGTAAGGTTTGGGTGCAATGCTACACTGAATTTCAGCGTAGTACCACCCATGGTTCGCTAGTTCCAACCGATGCTCTTATGTTTCACCGTAAGGCATAGCCACATGGCGTTGCGGGCTTTCTCCCTGCCATAATACTAGAAGCCGTGATATAAGTGAAATACTCACCTCACCACACCTCAAAACCTTATACAATGTTTAAGACTATGATAATTGTTCAATAGCTCTCTAAGATCCGACAGACTCAGCACAACACAAGGTCTCTTTGGTTGTTAGATTCACAGGGGCGTGTTTTGCTTAGAAACAGTGTTTGAAAGACATATACCTATATAGACCCTACCCAATAATATAGTAATAGGGTAGGGTCTATAGTATATATAGTCTATAGTATATATAGTTATATGTCTTTCAAACGCTGTTTCTAAGCGATACACGCCCCTGTGGTTAGATTCACAAATGACACAGAGAGCTGCCTGTAGAATTGAAAAACAAATTGATTAATGATACAAATTTTCAGTTTGTTTCATTTATGATACCTTCTGCTTAAGTATCGAATTGAGTAAACATTCCAAATATACTTTCAATCCACTACGTAATATTATTGTTGGCTTTTGTTTTCTGTTTGTTTTCTTGTATGGTTGGCAACTCATTTTTGGAGGATTATTTGAGACTCATGTTTCTGTTAAGAAAGAGGAATTTGAGTAATATTGGCTCAATCAAATTTTAATAGTATTGTGTATTTTCTATGTAAATAATATGTATTTTTTTATGATGTAAAATTTTTTTGTTTGTCTTTTAGCATGTTGAAAGTTTGAAATAAATTTGTGCATTAAAAAAAGCTTTGTGCAATTTTCTCAAGTTATGTAATTTTATGATAAGATAACCATTTTCTGACATTAATGACAAGCATGACACAGGAAAAAATAATGCTTTTGTGTAATTGAATAAAATAAAGTGACAAATAACATTCTGTCATATGATTTTCCCACAACTAAGGACATATATAATTTAGTTTTTAATTAATATTTAGCTATTATATAATTGAGAGATTTTATTTGGGTCTTCGTAAATTGATAATTTTTAATTTGTTCTTTAAATTTCAGAAAACAAATGACTATTTTGAATTAAATAGATTGATATACTTATAGATCAAGATCATGAATTGATGATCTTTTAATCTTTACAGACCAATGATGTATTGTGTGGTAAAGAATATCTCTTATTTTTGCATTGAAAAACTTCTAATTTTAATTTTCTTGAAATATTATTTATCCCAGTTTCACCTGTTTTCGGCGACATAACAGCGATTCGCCGTAAAAGTTTAATCTTGGTAAAATAATAAAAATATTTTTCATTCATTTCAATCTACGTTACTTTGGGAAAACTCACTATTATGATTTATGATTCTATCGGCATCATCGGCCGGGAAAGTCCGCCATGAAAAGACTGACCCATATTTGGCATCCTGTGCATTTCGTCACCTGTTTTCGGCGGTGATGTTCTACAGCAAATAATATGGTGTTTCGTTTTTTGCGGGAACCCAAAGAGGCAAAAAGACATTGTCTTATTACTTAGAATCAACCAGAATTAAATAAAATTGTCAAATGTTGAAATATTGAAAACTTATAAGAAATAAATCAGAACTTATCATTTACACTGTTTATGAAGTCACACTTTCGCACTTCTCTTCAACTGGGCTATATTCTCAATATGGCGAGAAACACTGACATGTTATTCCGTGTCTGTAGACATTATGAAATTGATATCAATGTCATCCCCATTTTAATTGAACCTAAATCAACCCGCACATGGTTGTATTTGTCTGAAAACTTTCCAAAAATTGATGAAACGTTATTATTTATTCAATAAGCATGACCAAAAAATCCAGCCGTATTTTTTTTTATCGAGCGGTATCTCACATGACTGATCACGTGATATGATGATGCAACCATTGTCAGCTGGCAGACGATAGGAAATAAAAAATGAAAGTCGCCTCGGTAATTTTTTGTAGAATTTTATTGTGAAGTGAAAAAAAGTATTAAGAATATAAGGCATTTTGTTTATATGTAATATATCTCTTGGTACTCTCGCCTTCCTGTTTTTCATAGTTGAAAATTTTGCGTCCAGGTCAAGGTGCCGTGACCACAAATAAAAATATTTGCTGTTTGACATTTGACCCTCCGCCCGTTCTCGTAAAATAACGCAAGATTACCAATCGCCGAAAACAGGAGAACGCCGAATTCATGTTACGGTGGGATATTATTAACCTAAAATCACCCTAAAATGGACTGATCAACAGACGCGTTTTTCATATGAAATAAGTCAACGTGAAAGTAGTATCAGTATGATTGCATGTCCAGCTGATTAAATTATTTTTTACAATTTATTTACACAATGTTTCACTTGACATTTAATTTAATTCATCTCCTAAAACCTTCTACTCATCAGTTACATTACTATTATATTACAAATCATAGTTGAAAAGACATATTTTGCGAGTTTCTGAATGACTTTGGAGTCAAAATAATAAATTTACCATGTTAAAATTTGTATTGCTCAAACACTGAAAATCTGAAAATTTTAAGGAATCTTGTGAAGTCTACCGTAGAGCCAATCGGAGGGAGAGCGCCCTGACTTGGAGGTTGAGCCATTTTAGCAGTTGCTACGAAGGGAGATAACTCAGACAGTATTTGTCATACAACTGATTTTACATCAGGAAATCTCAGCACACCTTTCTGTGACATTTTCAAGTGGTCATAACTTTTTCTGCCAAGGGTTGATTTTGGTTGGGTTTTTTTCTGAGAGTAAGGGACATGCATTCTTTCATTTTTTACAGTTATTTGTCTGTTATCGAAAATGTCCGGGTTCATTTAAATTTGGGGAAATTCCTACTGGCCTATAGGGCATCGTATGAAAAATATGAACCCCGATATGATTGCCCCCGTAGGTAATAAGCAGAGGTCTGCACCTGCATGGCTAAATACAAATGTAGTGAATACACAATGCGTGCATGTCAATGTGTAGACATGTTTGTGATTTATAATATAAATTCCTTTATTTTCCTTAATTATGGTGCAACAGACTTGAAATTGGGTTGATTTGAAAGCTGTCGGACAGCTATATATCCCCGATGCCTCAACAGTGTCAATATCAAGCTCTAAATAGAAAACATAAACACAAAGTTTTATTTAAGTTTAATCAAACCAATTATTCAAAATACATCTGATGAATATTGTTTGATTGAAACATTTCCAAAATGATTTTCATATTCTTGTTTCAACATAAAAAGTGTTTGTGTAAGGCACACATATTATGTCTGTGACACTATAAATCATTGGTATTTTCTGTAAATATGTTCTTATAAAAGGCACACTTTATATCACAGTGAAGAATTCCATAACAAATATAAATCATTTAGAAAACAAAGCAAATTCTAAAATAATAACAAATACGTCAGACTTCATTTACCCAGACTCGCCTATCTGGAAACCCGGGCTTCCGCACCGTAGTATTAAACATTTTCTCTGGACATTTTTATGCAAATGATGACCCACAATTTGCTTTCAGGACAAGTTTCAACTGTAAAATCGTCCGGATAAATGGGGTCTGACTGTATAGCCAAATTAGTTTTCATTTTGTCCAAAAAAATATTCTTAATAACATGTCATAAAAATATTAATAAAACATAACATTGAATATTCCTCGAAGCAAAGGCTGCAAATGTTAAAGTATTTACATGCTAAGTAGAATAAATGAAACACCACACAAGAAAGCTCTTTGGATGTGTCTCGTATGACAGGGAACACAATCTCTCTCGTTCTCACATGTCTATTGTGTTAAGTCTCGCCCAAGTATGTATCTACTGATAACAAAATAATCATAACACAAACAATTTCTATATACAGGATCTATCTTCAAAAACCTGAAATTGTCGAAGGATAAGTAAAAAACACCCCTCCAAGGCGTGTGCGGGTAGGTAGACCATTGGAGGATCCAGTAATTTTGAAAGGGGGAGGGGTCCACTCTTTGAAATGATGAGGGGTTTCACCTTGGGGTCCATCAACTGGATCCACCACGGTAGGTCCTGTGAGATCTTTTCGAAATTTCAATTCCCTGCCCCCTTGAATCTGCCTCTCGCTATACCTCGAATATATATCAAAACTCTGCAAATGATTATATTCTTTTAATGTTTCGAAATTTCAAAAGAATCTCACAGGGCCTAATTTTTGATAGATCTTGATTGCATAAAATTGAACAATGTAAAAATAACAAGACAACAGCCCACTTCTCTTGCAGGGCCTGCTACAGTGACAACAATAGTTTTATGACATAACAACAACATATCAGCAGTGATGCAGCAGCACAGTTTGTGCACATGTGCACATAGTAAACATGGCACCGTTTATGTTTCACTACATGGAAAAATTCCTGTATCATTATGATCATACTATATTTTGCGGAAAGAGGGGATATTTGTACATAAATATTGGTGAATATATCTGAACACAAAACTACCATTACTGCACCACAAACTTAAGAAAAATCTAAAATGATAACTATCCTGGTTACAGGGCCTCTATATTTACGAGCAGGCCCTGAATCGGGATAGGAAACATTTTAGGTTTTTCTTAAGTTTGTTGGACAGTATACGCTTCCCAATAAATATTTAGTAACAGGATGACTATTTCTCAATACAAACCCGACATTAATAAGGCTCCTTGAAAAATGACATTAATGAGGTCATAGCATTATGATGTCATAAGCTTTGTGATGTCATGGCTTTGTCACTAAGTGTTGATGCATTGTAATTACATTATGACAATTCAATCATAGCAATATCTACTGGGTAGATATTTTTTTTCTCTCAAACAAACAATATGAACGCAGCCATGTTTAAAGATAACATTATGAACCAGGACCCATATTTTCAAAGCTCTCTTAGCACTAAGACAGTCATAAGTGCCATACATTAACATTGAGTTATGACTATCTTAGCACTAAGACATCTTCGAAAATATGGGCCCTGGACCCATATTTTCAAAGCTCTCTTAGCGCTAAGATAATCGTAAGTGCCATTCATTACATTGACTTACCACTTAGACAGCTTCTAAAATATGGGTCCAGACTTTTATCTGCAAGAATTTCTTCATGTACAGATCACAAAAAACAAGACGACAGAGTCATCTATATCACCGGCCTTTAAAAATGCTGCCCAACTCAGAATTCTTCAATTTCAATAGATACACCAACACTGACTGTCATATGCACAAAGTTTCTGCATAATATAATACAGTTTTGAAATTAGTACTGTTAGAAATTGCAAAGGCTTAATTCAAATCTTTGAAACTCGTTTAACGGATGTTTCTAAACAAAATTGGACAACTGATCTTTACAACATCATACATTCTGTTCTGTACAGAGAATATGAAAGCCTTTTAAACCCTAAACAATAGTTAACATATCACATCAAGTTTGTAGATTATAAATCACAAAATAACTAGTTATATGTTAAGCTGGATTAAAATTTAATGAGTGAAGATGACCAAATAAAATATTTGAGAACATGTCCTATTTGAAATGGATGTCGAATATAGATTTACCTCGATTTGTCGTTATATGATGAATATCTTTGTAAGTACATACCAACAGGGATAAAAATGAGTATGTACAAGTTTAAGAAACCAATAATAACAAATAACGTTCCTAGTTTGAAAATGCTCAAATAGGAGTGACTTTTGTTATGCATTTCTGTTTTGAAATATACCAGAATTCTTTAACTAAAACATTTTTTTATCAATACCATTTTATATAACATATATTACAATTGTATAATGATGTGATAGAACGGGGCTGACTAATACATGACACATAGGGTTTTGACCGGATTTGGGTGTTTGAGAAAGGGGTCTACTTATCCCCAGCAATATTTGGTCATAAATCTCATATTTCATACAAATCATCCCCAAGTATAATATTCCTGCAAGATTTATACAAATAATTTAAACAAACAAAATCCATATACATCAACTTATATCTATAAGCATTCAAAGTAACCTTTTCTGATACTTAAAGTCTACAAACCGCGATAGTGTACATAGACATCTTGTGAAATATTAAATACAAATCCCTGCAACTTGAACACAAGGTTTAACTTGCACAAGTAAAGGGAGATTATACCTTAAGACTGAAATTGACCTTGGTCTCTATAAGAAAAAAATGACAGAAAATTTGATTTCGTAACATTTCAATAACCGAAAGCTCCTTGAACCTGTACGAGCAAAGGGAGATCACTCTACCAGATTTATATTCATATCAAAGGAGACCAAAGGGAAATCATCCCAACAAACTATATGTCAGACCCCAAAATATAACATTTCTGAACATTTCAATAACCAAGCTCCTCTATGTATATATAAGCAAAGGGAGATCACTCTGATTTAGTTCATAATCAAAGGGAGACCACTCTATTAGAATGAAATCATCTCCATAAACAGTGGATTACGATTTAGGGCAGGCCAGATCTGGAGATTGCGAGCTATCCGATAGTTAGCCTCTGTCAGTCGACGAAGCTCGGTGATGCGGTCAATGATTTTCGCGAAGACGCCCGATTCGTTGGGATGATTCTTGTTGATGAGGTGGAGAAGGCATTGAATGAGCCGCCATTGGATCTCCTCAACCATTGCATGGTTCTTCAGCTCACAACGATCTGTCGGGAGAGAACAAACGAATATGAGGTAAAATAAAACCATTGGCTCTATCATAAGCTAATCAGGCTGAATACATCACACAGGCGGATACATACATTTTCAGAGGGGGCCGGGGGTGTCCCTTATGAGGATAATGAACATTTTCAAAAGAGGTGGCGGGAGGATTATGGTTCCTCTGTGCCTCTTTTTGATTGTTACATTCAGTAATGTGTCAAAAGAGACGAAAACAACTGAGAAATGAGTATCACGTGGGTTGCTATGGCGACTTGTGAAATTGACAAGCCTACATTCCTTAGAAACATTTGTTCCTGTGTAGTATGTTTAATGGGAATTCTGTTTACATGACTTCAGATGCTTTTGACGCGCATTCATCTGAGGTGTAATTGTCTTTAAAACCAAATTTCATAGGATTGTTGTGAAATAAAAATTTAAAAATGATTTATCTTATGTCATGTTGTAGAAAAGATTTCACTAGCGATTGATATCATAAGTATGTTTTCCAAAAAATATGTTGTATTTGAAACACTAACATACTAAATGGCTCCTTCAGCTGTCACTTACCTGCAAAAGTGCAACAGATACACTTCATCAGTACAAACTCTTCTGGAGCCAGTTGGAGCTTTTGGAAGGATTTTGCAAGACGGAAGGTATCCACTACGAAATCTTTGTCCCAGAGTTGTCCCACCTCCTTCATGTGAAGACTCCTACCAGTCGGGAGACTGACCACCCCCAGGTCACCGTTGAAGCTCTTGTAATTCCCACAGAACCGGAACTCAAACTGTGAAGCTAGGCAAGAATAATAATGAAAAGAATAATACATGTTATATCTACAAGTGTAGCGGCCTTCACAAAACAAACTGAAGTTTGACAGCACAAGTTTGAGAGTGTGAATGGTTTAGCAACTCGTCACCAACTCCAGTTTCCAAGTTGTACATGCAGAAATAGGATCAGTCAGAGTCTATTCTCGCAAACTCTCGGAGTTGTCAAACGTGATTGACATGTGAAGTGTTGTCAAACTTGTGTTGTTTTTTTTAATCACAGGTACGACATAATTTGAGCCTAAAGTTCGACAACTTGTGTTTGACGTGTGAACAGGCAAGTTTGACAACTTTCAAAAGTTTACCAACATGTGTTCGCCGTCTTACCGAAAAATATCATTGGCTATGGATACTGACTTAGTGAAAGTGGTGCATTAACATCATGTAGGAGCAAGGTGTAATCAACATTGTATCTTTCAAATATTCAGGCTGAGAATATGGCTATGGAAGCTGCTGGACAGGAATATATACTTTTCTACGGTGAACTGACAAAATCCTCAAAGGAGAAAATCTTCAGAGACAAACTCGACAATGGACAAAATCTTCAAAGACATAATCCCCAATGGACAAAATCTTCAGACAAACTCGCTAATGGAAGAAATCTTCAGAGACAAAAACAACACCATCGACACAATCCTTTGAGGTTGTCAAATAATACATACCACTGATTTTTATTCTCAGTTCTTTTTTACCTTTGGGGATTTTGTCCACTGGCAATTTTGTCAAGGGCATTCTGTCTCTGGGCATTTTAATTTATCAATCCTGGGGAAAGTCAGTTAAATATAAAACTGCTAACATAAACAGTGAAAGCCTTGTTATTTCATTCAAATCGTGATATATCTCCAATGTTGCTTCATTCTGATTGAAATCACCTGTTTTCCAAGGAATAAAAGTTGTAAAATAGTTCAACTTCTGGGATACGAACTCATATCGTTCAGAGATTTCCTCGCAAAACCGTCTGATAACAACCCATAGACTCACATGTTCTGATGCTATTGAGGTAGCCAATCACAGAAAGTCCAACAAAAGCTTCCGGTACAAGAAGCTGGGGGCAAGTAACTCAGAAACAGCCATACTTTTGTCAGTTTCCGTAAAATGAGGAATGTGTTAACGAATGATTCTAAACGGTTAGCGTTATTACAATGATGTGATTGGTCAGTTATGTGACTTGGTTTCGTCTGCACTAAATAAATAATATAAACTGGTGAAGAACACGCGCATATACAGGGTGTTCTCAGATCTTATGGAGAGGAATCTACAGAACCAGTTCGTATCCCGGAAGATGAATTATTCTGCACATATTATTTCTTGGAACAAGGTCGATTTCAATCAGACTGATGTTACTTTAGAGATATTCTTTATTTAGCTTTATTACTCAACCAGGTGAGATCACTCATTAGATAACAATGAGGTGGTTACACACATGTGTGTTACCACTGCGTACTGCCGTAATGTCATAATCGGCGCGTGACGTCATAGTCAATTTTGGTTGACGTCACAATGTTAGCCGCTTGACTGCAATAGCGAGTATCTTATTTGCAAGTGAGCGTCATTAACAACGCTTTCTTGCACTTCAGTGCTATTTACATCATTGAGTAATAAATAAAATACTAAACTCAGTCCCGTTTGATAACATGTTTATGAAACTCGTGAATGGCATCGGTATTTAACTCGCTTTCGCTCGTTAAAATACGAAACCATTCACTTGTTTAATAAACATGTTATCAAACGAGACATCGTTTAGTATTCTATATATATATAAGATACCCATGGCAATAAAACACAGGTGGCCAATGGGACCGACAGCGTGCTTTGAGACAATAAAACATGCTCGTGATTTTATGCGTCAGTTAGAGCGTAGCTTAGCAAATGACGTCATATTTTACGGCACTTTGAATGTTCAATGCTAGTGAATGTGTTCTATGACGGAAGGCATTAATATTTTCCAAAAAAAGTTTATACAAATAACAGAATATCTCCACGCTTTTTATATAAAAGCTCGTAATTGTTTAAGGGCATCTCAAATAGAAGACCCTCAGAGCTGCGCCCTTCGTGTTTTATGCTCCCAGCTATGTTTTATTCAACAATAAAGCACGCCAATTCGTCTTCTATTTCTTAATTCAACTAACCTTTGACGAGAGTAGCTTGGTCCTCTATTGGCAGGTCGGTAAAACCTGGAATAATCTTGATGAAGCTGATGAATTTCCTTAATCCACATTCCATTCGCGATGAAAAATATTCAATCATTTCCTGCCTGTTGTCGATGTCAATGCCTGTTTTCTCGAATACGTCCATGTATTGCTCCTGAGAGAGTGTTGACAGTGATCCGAACATGGCCTCTTTTTGTTGGAATTCTTCCTGAAAAATAGTTTTAAACAGCCTTTAGGAAGTAAAAAATTAGCCATTGGCTGTGTAGGCCATCAAGCCTAAAATGATAGTAAATATTAATTAATATATATCATTTAGGTTATCAATATCATGAGATTCATGAGTGTGTTTTGAGATAGTAAATATTCTGCATTAGGAACAAGAAGACACGGTCATCAACATCCCCCGCCAGAGTAAAAAATTGGCAAAAAGGGCAATAATTCAAAATAATTGTTCATTACTCATTTTCATTCCATCAAGGTATGTATGCCCTCAAGCAACACACCAATTTTGGTTCTTCTATCTTAAATGGTTTCTGAGAAAAGCTGTCCCCTTTGGAGATGTATCATGAACAAAGTCCAAAACTACGGAACAAGGGCAATAACTCTGGAAAAAATAACTGCACGCTTCTCATTTTCGAACTCCATCAAGGTATTCATGCCCTCAAGCAACTCATCAAATTTGGTAACCCTATCTTAAGGAGAGATGGGACGATGAAACAAAATATTTTAGAATTCGTTTATTTTTTCAAAATAGCAGGTTTATTGTGTCTTTTTTCCAAAAATGTAAGAAAATTTGGGGGTCACCGAACGATTTAAAGAGTTATCAGCATTAATAATAATACTCCCGTCGGCAAATTACGCCATTTTTTACTGATTTGATGTATTTAGATGAAGCGCTCGCTTTCAACGAATAAGCTCAGAATCCTTTCAAATACATTTCAATTACATACGGGGATACATAGCAAGTCTATATTTTGAAAATTAATGACACTGGAAAGAGAAACACAATTAAATTAAGCACTTTTTAATTAAAAACGGCATTTTTCTCATTGTTTTTCGCATATTGAACAGGATTTCTCACTGATACACATATTTTAGATATTGCTAAAAATGCAATATATTATTGTGCACATTTGAATAAACAAACGAATTCAGAAATAAAAATAGGGGGTCACCGGAGGTTTTTCATTTTTCATTTTTTAAATTTCCTCCATAAACGTAAAAACCTAACGTCACAGCAATTTTGATGGTTTCAAGTGTAACTTTGACGGCCTACCGTGTAATCATTATTGAACATACTATTAATCTAAGAGTGCATGATGGAAGAATAACTATCAGTTGATTATACCAGGCAATTTAAATTTGTTAGTAACTAAAGATACGTATGTAATTCGAAGATCACACACAGTATCATATTTACCGCGAATATAGGTGACGATAACGTTATGCGGCATGTCGTAAAATGACAGTTAAAAAGGCGTTACAGAAAATTTAATCACTTTCCGTTAGTATATGGATAAGCGAATGCCCCAAACAACGTAATCCATATATTTTTAGACTTACTCACTACAATAATTTGTTGTCGCAAAATGTTACCATAAGCAAGTTCGATTTCTGGGTCCCATCTCTCCTTAAAGGTAGTGATAATCATCATTAATTAATTAAAGAGGCGCCACAGAGGCCAGCTGTCTGGCAGGTCACAGACGACCCTCATCTCTTGTTAATCACTGTCACGCCTCAATGATAGTCTCAAAGCGTTCGCTATGCTGATTGTGGCATTGTTAAAATAGGTAAATTAAAATCGTCTTAATAATCAATTGCAAGTGTTTATTGTCTTGATTTTATGCTCAATTGATTCCGATATATAATGTACGTAGAGGTAATAATCTGTCATTCTTGTGAAAAATGTATTTCACATGAACTTTAAGAATGTGCCTCGGAGAAGCATAAATTCAATTTTGTCTCCTTCCAAACTCCATGAAATAATCTCTGTACCACGACCTTCTAAATGCTTAACAAATTTGAAGAATTTGAAGATTTGTCTTCAACCCCTCATCATTACATCACCCTTGTCATTAGTTCAAACTGAATGGACTTGGCTGTTAACTGGACCACACTGCAGCTGGATTGGTTTCATCAGACAGTTATAAACCATGAAAGTTTTAATGGTCTCATCCAGCTTTGATGACCATGACTCAGATGATATACATGCAAAATATCATGCAAAAAAAACACCATTTTTCAAAAATGAAAACATTGTACTCACAAAATATTTGGTCTGCTTCTGGAGGATGTCCTCCATGGGAGTGTAGGTATGGGAGATGATGTACTTCTTGTGGGCCTCTACGAGTATTGAAATAATGGAATCATAGTCTGGGAAATCCTCCGGAGGGGTTGGCGGCATTGATGTTGATAATGGCATCATTGAAGGTACCCTCTCGTCATTGGAATACGATGAGCGCGACACATTGGGTGGTGTTGACATCGGATCAAAGGTCATGGCCGGGGGAGGCAGTGAAGAAGCTCCTGGTGATTGGGTGTCATTGATATCTAAAAGATCGCTTGGAGACAGAGGAATAAATTGAGGAAGAGTTGGTATCAACGGAGACATTGAGGAACTTGGACTCTGCTTGTCCTCTGAGGATGATGTTGTGGATGCACTTGATGCTTGCATAGATGATTCTGTTGATGAAGTTGAAGCTACCAGAGTCACAGTTGAAGCATCGGGATTCAAATCCTGGAGCATTGTTAAGTCAGCCGTTTCTGTGATTTGTCGATAATTGTCCAGAAGAGCAGATGGAGAGTGGAATGTTGGTGTGGATGATTCCGGACCATCAGCTGATGCTGGGTCTTCTACAGAAAGCGCTGCTGGACTTGCCAAAAAAACAGACTGGACAGGAATCATTTCATTTTGGAATGAATTTTCTGACGATGTTTGCAATGTTTCATTTGAAGATGATGCTGTTTGGAATGTTTTAGATTTTTCAAATGTTGTTGTTGACCTTGGATATATTGCTGCTGGTGTTGGACGTGTTGTTGCTGTATGAAGGGTTGCTGTGGACACTGGAGATGTTGCTGAAGGCGCTTGAAGTGTTATTGTTGATGTTGATGGACAAGTTGTGGTTGGCTCGACCGTTGCTGTTTTGTGTCCTTTGTCTCCTGTCATGCTAGGACTGTGTGGGTTGGATGTGTCATGAAGCGTGAGTGTTGGAGGCTGTACTGCAGGTGGACTGTTGTGTTGCTTTGGTGATGTGCTTGGGGACAGAGAGGATCTCTTTGAGGATGATGGAGACTGAAGGCTGGCTGCGATGGGGTCAAACCTGTAGCTCATTGGTGACCTTGAACTTGACTGTTCCATCTGCTTGACCTCCAGGATGTCCTGAGTTCGCTTCTCGTGCGTGTATCGACCTGTTTTGATTGCTGGAAAGGGCAAAATGTAACAGTTGTCACTACCATTGTAAACAGTACAAAAAGGTTAAATTAGAAGAGAAGTATGAAGCAACCAGTAGACTGATGAAGGTTCAAGGGATGTAAAATCCTCATTTTTCTATCTACGGTAACCTCTGTTACATATCGCACAATTTCTCGCCTAGAAATAGAGAATATTGATTGGTTGCATAACTTTATTAACAATTTAGTTGTACAATCACCAACGTACTGTACTGCTTCATCTGTGCGACGTGCACAAACGTTTTACAAGACAATAGACAGAATTCAGTAGCATATGTCATTTTGATAAAAATTGACGTTTTCCGAGGAATAAAAATTGCAAAATAGTACATTTATCGGGATACATAGAGGATATCTGTCTTTTCTTGACTAATACCATGTTTATCTCATCGAGTGAGGTAGAAAGGTTATATTTTCACGAGTGATGCAGCTCCTCACGAGATGAGATAAACATGGTATTTGTCAAGAATTGACGGATATTCTATTTATTATATGATGTTATCATTGTAATTACGTCCGAAAGGGTCGTTTTCATGCTGAGCGGCTGCTAGGAACAGCCTGTCACCACAGTAACAATGTGACGTCATAAGCCAATTCGCTGCGTCAGACCATTGTTTTATTACGTCAAATTATATCAGTCACTGGCTGCAGTGAAAATATAAGTTATTTTCACTGTAGCTTGATAGACAGTTTATAATATTTCACTGATAAATAGAGGATATCTGTCTTTTCTTGACTAATACCATGTTTATCTCATCAAGTGAGGTAGAAAGGTTATATTTTCACGAGTGGCGCAGCCACGAGTGAAAATATACAACTTTTCTACCTCACGAGATGAGATAAACATGGTATTTGTCAAGAATTGACGGATATTCTATTTATTATATGATATTATCCATGTAATTACGTCCGAAAAGGGTCGTTTTCACGCCAAGCGGCCGCAAGGAACAGCCGGTCACCACAGTAACACTGTGACGTCATAAGCCAAATTGCCGCGCGAGACCATTGTTTTATGACGTCAAATTATATCAGTCACCGTTCGCAGTGAAAATATAAGTTATTTTCACTGTAGTTTGATAGACAGTTTATTTCACTGATAAATCCCAGTATTTCACTGCTCGTCATATAATAAATCCCGGTATTTCATTGCTCATCATATAATAAATAGAGAATACTAAACGACGTTTCGTATAATAACATATTTATGAAACTAGTGAGTCGTTTGTATTTAACGAGCGAAAGCGAGTTAAATACTGATGCCATTCACGAGTTTCATAAATATGTTATGAAACGGAAACGAGTTTAGTATTTTATTTATTACTCACTGATTTAAATGCCACTTAATCCCACAAACTCGTCGATAAATGGGACACATCCCAATGCGACCGCGGCGCTGACATTGTGACGTCATATTTTTGCCATTATGACGTCACGTAAATCGGCACCAAGCGTCGTTATTACACTAAGTGTAATAACACGTTAGATTTATTAAACCGTGATATTTTCAACGGGTGAGTAATAAAAACTCATATCGTTCAGAGGTTTCCTAGCAAAACCGTCTGATAACAGCCTATAGGCTTGCATGTTCTGACGCAATTCAGTTATAACCAATCACAAGACCTCCAAAAAAAGCATTTGGTGCGAGAAGCTAGGAGCAGATAACTCCAAACAGCTATCTTATCATTAATTGTTAATGGTTTCAAAACAACGACTTTTTAAAAACTTTGATGTGAATGGTCAGCTACTTGACTGGGCTTTGTCTGCGTTAAACATGTTTGGAAAATGACACTAAAAGAGGTGTCTACAGAACCTATTTGTATTTTGGTAGATTTTTTGCAAATTTATTTCTCAGAACAAGGTCGATTTTAATCAGACTGTCGCAAATGTAAAATTATGTTTGATTAGACAAAAATAAGGACATTATCGTTGTAGCAAACTTTCCCTGCCAGGGGATTATGTGACTCATATGATATGAGAATAGTGAAATATTGCCTATATTCTACAGAGGTTACGATAGAAAACCTGAAGGGAGTACCCTCTGTGGGAAGGGAATGAGCTACACGTTAACAATTAAAATTTTCACAATTTTCTTGAAAATATTAGGTGAATAGAGATGGGACCTAGAAATCGAACTCACTTACGGTAATATTTTGTGACAATAACGTATAGTTGTAAAAAATAAAAAAAATAAGTGTATTAATAGAGGCTTATCCGTACACTAACGGAAATCGCTGAATATATATGCAGCATGACGTTACCTTCACCTATATTCACGGTAAATATGTTTCTCCACCTGATGAAGGAGTGAGTATGTACTCTGAAACGTCGTGTATTTTCACATTAAAGAAGTTGTTATCCAGAAAATCTTCCTGTTCTTATGTATACCACTTCTAAATGCCCTTCAAAGACCTTTCTCCATGTATTATTCCAATTAATAATAATAATAATAATAACACTTTATTGTCCTCATTACAATGAATTCGGAAATTAGATTTGTGCCCGTGGCAACCGGCAGCCACAGTGCAGCGCCAGTTCAAGCGTTGTTCTATCCTTATAATGCTGAGTGTCAAACAAGGAAGCAACAACTCCCATCTTTGAATGTCTTTTGGTATGATGCGTCCGGAAAACGAACCCCGACCTACCGAGTGACGAGCGGACGCTCTACCAACTGAGCTACATCCCTGGTTACATATTACATATCTATCTCAGGCTATTGATGAATTTAAATTGCCTTCTATGATTAACTCATATTTGTTCTTTCAATATGCATTCTTAGATTGATAGTGTATTCAATAATAATAACATGATAGGCCGTCAAAGTTACACTTGAATTGTGTAAAACTGTCATCAGGTTTTTAAGTTTATGTAAATGACATTAAATGATGAAAAATGTTCGGTGACACCTATTATTATTTCTGAATTCGTTTGATTATTCAACTGCGCATATATCATATTACAATTTTAGAAAAATATACATATGTCAGTGAAAAATCTTGTTGATTATGCGAAAAAGATTATAAAATTGCTGTTTTTATTCAAACTTTCAAAATATAGACTTGCTATGTATTCATGTATGTGATTAAATTGTATCTGAAAGGATTTAGAGTTTATTTGTTGAAAACGAGCGCTAAATTTAAGTAGGTGAAATCGGTAAAAAATAACGCAATTTGGTCACAGGGATATTACTATTAATGTTGATACCTCTTTAAAGAGCCATCAAGGATGTTAGTGTTTCAAATTAAAAATATTTTTTGGAAAATATACTTATAATGTCAATCTCCAGAGAAATCTTTTATCTACAACATGGCATATGTTAAATAATTTTCATATCACTACAATGTAATGCAATTTGGTTTCAAAGAGAAGTACCACTTCAAGTAGCCCGCGCTAAGGGTATCAGACGTCATATAAACAGAATCCCTTTTTTTGCTAAACGTACTACACAAAGATTTCCGAAGCGTGAAGGCTCGTCTCTAGCGCAAGTCGCCATAACAACCCATGTGAACTGAATGTGACGATTGCTTTACAAACAATGTTTCTAAATGTCATGAGAATATACAAATTATTGCCTGTTTAATGAATTTTTTATTGAGATAAGACCAGCAAATTATGACAAAATTTACTCTCATTAATTATAAAATTCAAGAAAAATCCCTCGTTGGGTAAAACAATTATTCCAATATCTGTAGCAAATACATAATTAAATGAAATGGTAAATAAATGACCGCAAAAATATTTTATATTTCGTTTTCTTTCATTGCTCATAATTTTTGTTATTCATTCGTGTCTTTGTTTACTGTGTGTGAGCTAGACCATAATGCTTTGCGCTTGAAAATAATAGACTGGATCTATATTTAGACTGGAAAACACCTTTACTAATTAATGCAATTCTCGGCTTAGTTTAGGTTGAAAAAATTTTGGAAAAATTAAGTGTATTTATTTCAAGGAGATAGGTTTTTTGAAAATTTTCGATATGTTCATCAACATCCTTGATGGCTCTTTAAATCATTCGGTGATCCCCAAATTTTCTTTCATTTTTGGATAAAAGAATAAAGGACATAATAAATTTGCTATTTTGAAAAAAAAAGCAAATTTTAAGATTGATATTTTATTTCATTGTCTTATCTGTAAGATCTGTAATCTTTAACAGCAAGGATTGGTAGTTTGGGTAAATCTGGACAACCTTATAGTCTTAGAATATTTCCCGCTTTAATAACTTGGACAGACCGGGGATGTTGCTCAGATGGTAGAGTGTCAGTTCATCACCCGGAAGTCCGGGGTTCAATTCCCGGTCTAATATCCAAAGACATAAAGATGGGAGTTGCTTGACACTTAGCACTTTAGGACAGAACAACACTTGAACTGGCGCTGCACAGTGGCTGCCAAGTGAGAAATGCACAAAATAAATTACAATGTATTGAGGAGAATAAGGAGTTATTATTATTATTATAATGTTCACGAATCTGACCTGATTTTGACATCCCGACACTGAGGCACTTGGTGTAACGACAAGACGGACAGTTGCTTCTCTTGCCAACCCCGATCTTACACTGTCCGGCTCCCGAACATTTGTATTTTTGTTTTCGTTGAAGGCTTCGTCTGAAGAAACCCTGCAATAAGATGGATTCAGCTGTCAAAACTGTCAACAAAATTAAATGTGGCTATGCACTGCAGGGAAACCTGAGAACATCAGCTAGAACTAGCGAACCATGGATAGTACTGCGCTGAAATTCAGTGTAGCATTGCACCCAAACCTTACTGCGTGTAGAACAGTTCTCTACTGCAGACAAAGTTGCTGTGCTCCTGGGACTCGAATCCTGGACCTCTTGATCCGGGACGAACAAGCTAACCATATATAGAGGATATTATATGAGTGTCTATGGTCATACTATGTTTACAACACGAGTGCCTGATTATTAGTATTTCCCAAGCGAGAGCAAGGGATAAACCGATATTCAGGCACGAGTGTCGTAAACATAGACATAGACAAGAATATAATATTCTGTTTATTACCGAAATTGTGAAATTAATGAAAACACGCTAAAATCCACTTTTATCCATGGGCTGGCGACCTGCTGTTGCGCATGTAGAACACAACGTCATAAACGAAACGTGATGTCAAAGCATTGTTTATGACGTCACATCACCATGACAAAGTGATATTTTGCCCTTGGGCATCGTATGAATATATGAACCCTGATATGATTGCCCTCGTAGGTAATAAACTGCGCTATCCCGCCATTCCAACTCTTAACAGAAGTGCCCTTTGCAATGGTAATAGTATCCAACTTCTCCAAATTTCAAGGGACACCAAGCCAAAAGGGTGGGCTAATATCCCCTCAGCCCTCAGATAATACAAAACTTCATAAAAACCATGACACACTTACCAATATAGTAATCTCTATAAATTGGACAGCTCACCTTACAAGCTTCACAAGTGTTGACTCCATAATGGAAGCCCGACGCTTTCTCCCCACAAATCCGACACGGGGGTAGACTGTTGCTGGCGGCAGTGGTAGGCGCAGGGCTAGACCGCTGTGGTTTGGACGTGGATCCTTTTGTCAGGGGCGATGTTTGAGGAGACGTTTGAGGCGAGGGGGGCGAGATGGGACAGGATGCATCAACATCTTTCTGTACCATCTCCAGTCTGCAATGAGTTTCATATTTTAAAATTTTCTTACTTTTAGATTAGAATATGTAAAGAATGAATAATAAAGATAATAACACTAGTAAATTATTTTACTATTATACGCTATATCGTACCTAATTTTCCAACTTTTTAATAATAAAAGACATTCACTGATAGAGTATTCATATAGTAACACATAAAATGTCAAAACTAATACACAATTTGCTGTTATGCTGTGAGTGTAGCGAAGTTTTCCCCACTCACACGCAGATGAATGGCTTAATTCGGTTCTCACTGTTTTTATTTTTCAACAAATGTGCGCTTGTGTTTATCAAGTTGTGAAATATAAAGTCATCAAATTATTACCTTCATTAGTATCTTTCAATTGGAATGTGTTTTAATCATGTATTAATAACATATGTGTAAACAGGAATATCTTCTCGAATTTTGTTTCACAAAAAATATCTGACCAATGGTACATGATTTTTAGTTTTAGCACATTATCTGCAGTTTCGGTTGATTAATGTTGGCAAGTAATAAATAGAATGCTAAACTCCCTTCCATAATACATCATTTTTACAGATGTCGGGTAAAGTATTGAGAATGATAGGGAGAACGGAATACCGGTATGTTCTCTTAGCTAATTAGTTTTAATAATTAGGTAATATAGCCTGTTTCACGTAATTCAAAAAACAAAGATGGCGACAGAACCCTCCCTTTAAATGGAAAGTCATTTAGTATCCTCTTTATTTTCAACAATAAGAAAATAAAAATGATTATATACATGTGTATCATAAATAAGAATTGAATTATTCAATTGAAAAAAGTTACAGTACTTATAACAGTATGCAAGAGGGCCAGCTTTAAACATATTCTTCATAAATAAACTGACAACAATTATCCAAAATTACATGTATCATTCTATAATTTTGCAGTTAATTCTATTTCATCCAACTTTCTATCCTACAGTACCTAGTCCAGCATATAACTAGACAATAATTTCGCACAAGTGCCTTGGCCGTATACAAGTTTTTATTAATTATTAACTATCAATGTTATGGCACGTATACGGTATTTACGGCCTAGACCATATGATTCGACAACTGGGCCAATACGGGGAAACTGGGCCAATACAGGAAAACAGGGCCAATACGAGACCAATTGGGTCAATATGGGTCTGAGCATGCGCAGTCGCACATTTGGTAAAAGCCTGAAGCTATCGCTTCACAACTTAATTTGACCCAAGATAACTGTTCACTTATCATGTGTATAATTATGATTTCAATAAAAATGAGATTTAGTGTTACGCAAATAGAATGAAAAGAGGTTAATAAAATTGTCATTAATTAAGTATTTCCGTATTGGCCGAGTTACAGGTCCTCATAAATACCAATTATAAATACTCGGTCCGTTGTATTAGCCCTCAACAACGGCCAATACGGAAATACTTAATTATTAATAACATTATAATATTAGATGAACTAACAGTACTGTACGATGAAGCCTATCTATTTTACAACAACTTATTATTTGTTTTCTTCAACACCTTATGTTCTAAAACAACACACGTCCAAAGCCGAAAAAGACATTGAATGAATTGTTCATCAGCTCGATCAGCCAGTTATACAATAATGTTATGTCGCAATATTCTTTCTAGACGTAATATAATATCGAGATAGTAAGTTCACACACACACAGTCAAAATAGGTCAAATCGATTGGGCTAACATTACCTTGGAATCTCTTTCAAACGTGACGAATTCCAGCGTGACAATAACTTCAAATGTAAGCCTATAAGTACATTTTCCTAGAAAAAGGTCATCTTGATCTACTTTCTGAACCGGACCTTAATATTTCGACTAAACTCAATCTCACTGTTTCCCTTTATGTCATGTGTCAACACCTAACCGACTAAATATAATCTCTGTTGGCGAAAGATCATTTGCAAAGGGAGATAAATGCTGTCGGATTACTTGTTGACTATGTAAATCCCAAGGTATAAATTTCACTGAAATAATTGGTTTTTCACAAAAATTTATAAATAATTATAATTTAATTACACTTGATCATTATTTACAATACATACTGTATCGAAATTCTAAGATTTAACATGTGAATTTTAAAATTCAGCTTATAATAGAAGTTGAAAGGGTTTATGGTTTACTGGGAGCTAGAGAGGCCTATTATTTAAAATTCAGTTTAACAATACTCTGATGACATTTAAATCCGGAATAAATAAGGAAGTAATCATAACTTTCTTACGTTTCCGTTTTCACAGATTCGCCCGAATTTGCTCTGTTTACATTGCTGTCCTCCATTTTTACTCAAATGGAATAACATGAACATGACGTCATCCAGGGCCGTATGACGTCATCGAATAATTGGCATTGTGCCACCGCACGCGACTTTTCTACAAGATTAATTCCTACCCGAAATCCGTATAGAAAGACACACCACCGTCAGGATTGAATATTGGGGATGCCGTGCGTATTTCTACTAATTGGGGCCCGGGCCCTCGGCTCTTAACCCCGGCGCTTATATTGGAATGCCGGTTCTTATTTGAATCCCTGTGCTTTGCTAGGTCTAGGTGTAGGCCTAGCTCTAGACACTCAAGGGTTCGAATCATTATTTTGGATAATGTTTTCAAAATTCAAAATCTCGATTTTTGCAATCATAAACTGTTTATATAGCATGTGTAGCTGCATAACTGTAGCCATATAACCTCTTCCCCCAGTATTATATAATTGAACGGTGATTGTAATTATCTGAATTTCATTTAGGCCTATTATTCACCATCATGCTATCAATCCTATCACCATGTCTTTCAGGGAGTATTATATATTGGTATATGTATATTGCAAAATTCATTAATGAAGACAGAAATCTTTCAAATAATTCATGATACACAGCATACTATCTTTGTCATAACTGTGATTGTAAGTAATAGTTTAATACTACCATAGTTTCCGAGTTGTATCGGGAAATAGCAGGACAGTTTGTCCGAGAAGCCCAGGTCCGAGGTCTTTAGAACATACGGTAGGCCTACGGGTAATTTGCGACGAAACTTCACAGTTTGTCAATTTCTAGATTGCTTTGGAAGAATGAGGTCGTCTTGTTAGCGTGGCTCTGCGACAATGGAGACTCAGGGTGACTTCTAAATATGATTAAAATCGGTTGGATTTTCAATATTTAGGTAACTTGAACATAGACCACTTATAAAGTGTTTATTTTGTATATTTCCTTAATTGTTTATTATTTTCTATGCTTCAAACTACTATATTTAACATTTCTAACATAACTTTCTAAACGGTTGTTTGGAATTTGTGGTAGAAAATATATCAAAGTCATGTTTATGTTTTGGGTCTATTCTTCCTAGTTCATATTTTGGCAGAAGCCAAACAATTGATTCAAGTATTTTACTCCCAACCGTATTGAGTATTAAATAAATTCGTTTTTTTACGACTTGATCTTATAATTAGTGAACCAAACGTTTAGCTCAATCGTTTTGCCATTGGCGTTGATAAACTGTAACTTATTTTGTTTAAAAGTGTTTTTTAACGTGTCCGTATATCAGATATCAGGACTGTTTGGACGAAACAGTCCTGATATCGATATGAACAGGACACTTTTATGAATGGTTGCTACGGGCTGTGGGATGTAATGGTTATGTGTTATATTCTTTTATATTAATTGTACTGCATGTGTAGTTTACTATTCACAGAGGAACGACTGCAGAAACATGAAATTAAAAGAAGAATGTTCTGAGAACGTATGTGGCAGAAAGAAAAACACGTTGAGCACAAAAATCCTGTGTAAGCCCGGTTTTTTTTTGGTTTTTTTTTTTTTATAATGGTAGCTACGCCCTTGAAATTTGAGCGAAATCGGTGAAAAAAAGATTTTAGATAAACATCCCCACTATTGCTATACGGACAATATAGTGGGGTTATTTATCTAAAATCTTTTTGATATCAGGTTCGGGGCATTCTTATCTGATCATTTGACATTATATATAAATATATTATATTTTGTTACGCATGAGGATTAATAATAATATTGTTACGACACTGGACAATTGATATGCATTTATACGTATTTATGTATCAATTGAACCACTGACTCCTTCTATAACCATGTTCATAAATTCATAGAAAGGAGTCAACGATTCAATAAATGAATAAATAAATAAATAAATATGTATTAATGCATAACCATAATGTATTTGTCATATTATTTCCAATGCGTTAAGGTTCATTACATGGTTACCCACTGAAATAATGTCTTTCCTTCACTTGTACATTTTGAATTCTCTTCTGCATATGTTACGTATTTTAGTCTTGTGATGATTTGTTGATTATACAGGGCTTCTATGCCCAATCTTTACTTTATGATTCAAATGGAAAGGTAAACTGGGTTACTAAAGTTAGGCATATGTTATGTTCAAACGGATTTATGTACGTATGGGCAAACAAGGGAGTAGAGAACATAAACTTATTTATCAGTGAATTTAAACAAAGAATGCAAGATGTATCAATATCAGATTGGTTTGCTTCAATAGATAAGATATCTAAACTCCAAAACTACAAAAGCTTTAAGAATAGATTCGAAACCGAAGTCTATATAAATTCACTACATATAAATAAATTCAGAAGTACTTATGCTAATTTCCGATGTGGTACACTCCCGCTTGAAATAGAAACTGGTAGGATGAATGGCATAGAACGTAATGATAGATTATGCAGACTATGTAAATCAGGGGAAATAGAGGATGAATATCATTTTTTACTTATTTGTAAACCACTTACAGACATCAGAAAACAATACATAAATGTCACAGCAACCTCCAAACAACAGTTCATTGATTTGATGTCAAATCATAATAAAGAAATCATTAGGAAGTTGTCTATGTATATATACCATGCAATGATATTTCGAAATACTCTTATTCAATAAGCACAATTCTTGTTTTGTATACGCATGTGCAGAATGTTATAATGTTATAATAACATTGTATTCTAAGTTGTTATAGGCCTTAGGCCTAAATATCAACCGCAATAAAGAACTTGAACTATGCCCAATCTGTTTTAAATAAATAAATACATTTTCAATCAATATTAGATATGATAAAAACATAATGACGAATACTC
Source organism: Gibbula magus (assembly GCA_936450465.1). Lineage (NCBI taxonomy): Eukaryota > Metazoa > Mollusca > Gastropoda > Trochida > Trochidae > Gibbula > Gibbula magus. The sequence continues at coordinate 59,467,835 of OW388304.1, forward strand.
CATTTCGTCCCACATTTTGAACCATAACACACAGACGACCCACTTTTTGACCGAGAGAGGCTAACTACTCTTTGTAGGCCTACACTTCACTGAATATCTCTTTTACATTTTGCTCAATAAGTTATTCAGTTTTCACCGAATGTCTTCTCCACTAAGGGGCAAAGGAAACCTACCTAATATTTTCAACAGAGGCAAGCACAATATATTTCTGCTATATTTATATAGAGTCGATTTGTAATGCCTGTGGTGAGGATATATACGTAATTTCTTTAACGAAAGTATGAAATTCAATGTTTTAATGTTTAAACACACATGCGGTCCTGAAATAGCTTTTTCAAAATTTCTTTTGGACATAATGTTTGATATTAAGGTAAAATGTTTTGGAAATATGGAGATTATGTTAGTACAAGATGTTTTCGGCATGATGTACAATTGCGGATACAATGTAGTTCGTAAATAACGGCCATTATGACGGAGCATCCAAGATCGACATTCTTTATCATGGTCATGTTACATATATGACGTCATCCTATTGTTACGATGACTGACGTCATACGATTGAGAGGAATAACATGTTTTTTTTCACTATGTGAAAATACGAATTATATTTTAATCAATATCAGCCGTATTTCTTCATTGACAATATGGTAAAATATTATCATTTAAATATACAAACCTGCATATTAGGATGATATTCATTTAAGCGTGTCAGTTATCCCAGAAGTGACTCAAATTGCGACTTACAAATCTGAAACGGAAACTGTAGTAGTTAAATTATTTTGAAATTAATAAATGTATATAACATGACATATATGTATTCTTAATTCTAATTGGTTGAAATTGGGGTCACCGCGAAAGGATAGGCTACACGTTACCTACTAGATTGGGCCCGCCTAGTGCATATTACGTCAAGAATTCACAATTATGTAGACCTGGCTACACTTTTAATGACATGAAACACTCAGAAAAAGATATGCAAGAAGAGGCTCGACTCGAAACTCTTAATAATAGATTCATGTTTAATTCCAGTACGACAACTAGTTTGTAAAATTAATGCTCTCGGTTTTTAGCTAAATTTGCGGGCGTTGAACAACGATGGTTATTTATCTTTAAATACCATTTCATTCAGATAAAATAGAAATAGTTACGAGCAGATTGAATTTATTTCATATGGTGAAATACAGCGTTTACTAAACCACGGTATTTCACTTAGTGGAAACATGTTTTATTATATAACCAGCAATGAAATATGTGATTATATGATGAAAATATAATCCATATTTGCAGATAAGCAGTAGAAAGTCATATTTTCAAATATTCCTTAAAATATTTCAATATCTTTAAATACACACACAGTACCCATCCTATGGAAAACCTATAAGATTGTCCTCGTTTCAATAATGATTATAGACCTGTTGCATTGACTTCAATTGCCATGAAATGTTTTGAACGTCTGATAAAAGTGATATTAGTGAATCAAATAAATCCACTCTTAGACCCGTTACAATTTGCATACAGGCCTAGTAGAGGAGTTGGGGATGTTACTATTACCCCTTTTGAACAAAATATATCAACATTTAGAGAATTGTGGTTCATATACATGTAAGGATATTATTTGTAGAATTCAGCTCAGCATTTAATACCATTCAACCTCATGTATTAATGACATTATTAGACATGGATGCCAACTCAAATTTGATTAGATGGATACATTCCTTTCTGGTCAACAGACCACACTTTGTGTAAATGGAACTGATTCATCATGTCTTTGTACAGCCACAGGTGCGCCACAAGGCTGCGTTATTCCACCCATACCATTCGTTCTATTGTTGATATGTTGCATAGTAGTTCTTTTATTCGTGAACAACTTGGCGAGGCGAGAGGTATAATATTTTTTTATTATGTGACAAACGCATCGAACGTCACTCGTTGTATCACTTCGCGTTTGAAATAACGACAAAACTTGCGTTCTTCAATGTCTTAGAAATCTTTACTTGACTAGATGGTACCGTTAAATATCATTTGTCTTAAATTCATAAACATTCAAAACAGATTTATTTTTGTAAACCATTGTCCTGTTTTATATCGACTTATTTCAGTCGAATTATTTTCTCACTGCACTTATCGTGAACTAGTTGTTCGGATTATGACAAACAATGTCACGTTTTAGTTGTTTTTAATGCAGATTAAAGATATATAATGCAAAGACTATTTAATTGTTTTGCCGAATATCATCGTTGAGTGACAAAATTGACATTTTCACTCATGACTGCGCTTTCACTTTCACTTTCTCACTCCACTCGATGAGATAGAAATGATATTCTACAAAAACAATGAAATAGTCTCTATATATTCTACTCTACGATTAAATAATATGACGTCATCGTTAATAGAGGATATCGTCATTACATGACCACGATAAAGCAATGTGATTGTGACACATGCACCATTCATAAATTGAACAATGCATAATTTGCTGAATCTAATAAATAGAGGATATTTGACACTTCTCGTCGAATACAATGTAAATCTCATCGAGTGAAGTAGAAATGTATATTTTCACGAGTGGCGCAAATATTTTGTTGTACAATGTATGAATATCAATACCTAGGTAAACCTATGTCAGAGAAAATGATATCCGCATAAATTCACGTTATTAGTTTACACAAAATTGCAATTTTACAAATAAAAATGGTTAAATTAACTTTGCTTGAGAGCAAAACATGTGCTTACTCAAAACGAAATTTCCCATTACAATCCGGAATCCCAGTAGCAATCATGTTCCCAATAGTGCGTATTACAAGATGTGCTGAAGTAAATCCAGCTGTCTGATTATAAATATGCAACATGTCATAAAATAAAATATGAGATCTTTGTACTAATTGAAGAAAGCACATTTTATATGATATTCCAGAAAATGACCTTCTCTGTGAATCCTTTACTGTAATAAATTATGTAGAGTTTGGCATTAATTGAAAAAAATCGTTCCCCTGTAGCCAAGAAAATGACCTCATCTGCGAACCATTAAATATATTCACATCTGAGGCGTGTTCAGAACCGCGAGTACTCGAGCTCGCGAGTTTTCGCGACTACCCGCTTCTGAACGACAACTACACCCAGGGACCAACAGTTCTTTCCCACCCTGGCATTTTCCATAGACTTACAGGTTAATTAACCGTTGCAAGAATAATTTTCATAATTAAAATGTATGTAAAATGTATGTAAAATGGTTATAAAATATATATCAAAAGATTGGAAATCACCTCAGCTATACATACACATAATTTCCTTGTTAGTTTCCGTTGAGTGTCAAGAAAATTGTCTTCATATAAACAAAGCATTATACATTATACATCAATACTTTACTATGACGGCCAATGGGACATTGGTACATGAACTTGTGTATACGTTCTTCAGTCGGATGTCATTTGATGAGTGATCAACATAAAGATGAACGAAATGATAGATGTACATGTATTGTTAACATATTTTCAAAGATTAGACTTAAACTTAAATTATGAAAATTATTCTTGCAAAGGTTAATTAACATGTAAATCTATTGGAAAAGCTAGGGTGGGGAAGAACTTTTGACCCCCACTGGCCAGACTGTAGTTGGCGCGTACTCGCGGATACACGCGTGACCACTTTGGAGCAGTCTCACCAAGCGAGTATTTACGATCCAAGATGGAGTCGCGTGTCACAAAGTTTGATTACCTCATTTTTCTTTCTTTTATTACCCCCTCAATTGAAAGTTGGTCGATTGCTTTGTGCAAGGCACCTATTTCTTTCCAAAATGATGATGATATTCTGAAATTATCTTGGGAAGTACCGTATTTCCTCTAATGAGCGCCCGGGCGCTTATTTTTTCAGCACCCCTTAACCCCCCGGCGCTTATAAGAGGCCCGGCGCTTATTAGAGACCCGGCGCTTATATCTTTAATAGAATATTGAAGTTTACTAAGGAAGCATTAATCTAATGGTTTGGACCCGGCGCTGATTAGAGACCCGGCGCTCATTGGAGACCCGGCGCTTATTTTATCAACTACCCATGACCCCCCGGCGCTTATTAGAGGCCCGGCGCTTATTGGAGACCCGGCGCTTATTAGAGGAAATACGGTACTCGCGACCTCAATTTCCGTCCGGGAGCCGTTCGCGGGTACGCGGGTACACGCCAAACGAGTACACGCGGTCCTGAACACGCCAGTCGCGTATACTGACCGAAGTGCCCTAGCCAAATTCCGGTTTGACGTGGCACCAATCCACATAGAGGGTGGACAGGTAGAGATAGCAATAATCCAATAGAAGAGAGAACCTGTTTCCACTGTAGGACCGAGTTGCACGTACTTTTACATTGCCCACTATACTGTGATATTCGCCCTTATCTGTTTAATCATTGTATGAATGTATGTGCAGGTTTTATTATGTTATCTGATTTTAAGAAACTATGTTAAATTTTGTCAAGCCCCGCAGTTGTGTATTATGCAGCCAAAGCCTGCAATGATATTTTACATTTTAGAAAGCGCATTTTATATTACAGTTAGAAGTTTTATATTGCATTGCTGTTTTAATATGAGCTGTATGTATCTATTTAACTTTTTCTTATTTAATATATTTATGTATATATGTTACAGTCAATATGTCAAATCAGTCATTTTGCCAAATGCCTTAATGTTTCAGGCATTTTATCAAATGACTGTGACGGTCAGTCATTTGATAAAATGACTAAGTTTCCTAGTCGTTTAGCTAAATGACTGAAATTGTATTCTGTTTTTGACAAATTGACTGTTAGTGTTTAGGCATTTTATCAAAATGGCTAAAGAATATGAAAACTGACAAGACAAACAGTGAATATTTCATTTTGAACAAATATGAATTATTTGAATGTGGTGGTATTGAACAAAATAAAAAAAAAGCGTGAAGAAGGTAATTCAGCTGTGTTACATTACGTCACCTAACATATGATGTCATCCGCCGAGAACACACACTTATCAACGGACAGTGGTGAACGGCCGGGACAGAGTGCAGAAGGAACTTTCAAAGAAATATGCATTTAAACACGTGAGTCAATTGGACTTTTCAAGTCATTCTGCATTGACTGTCAGAAAAATAAGAAGCGGCCAATAACTAAAGGTGTAGATGTTAGACCGATCATTACAGAGGAATTGGCGTCACGTGGACAAGTTGATCTTATTGACATATAGTCACTTCCAAAAGGTAGCTTCAAGTAGAAAATGGTGTTGTGTCGATTAAAGATGGTCAGTAAACAATAGGTTGTCCATCGGGTACATAGAAGGGAAAGTTCTCATGAAATTAATTTGATCTATCTTTCCATAGTCTCTCATAACCCTTATTGGGTGGCTCGTGTTTTTTTTTTTTTATGTCAGTTTTATGTTTTATTCCATTTTATGTAGGAGGTGAGTATATCTGTGTAAAATATCTGTCTATCTGTCCGCTGACCGTCACCTTCAAAATACTCAACTAAACACTGGTCAGAAATCATATCGAAACCTACCGACGATTTCCAAGCTCCGCTGTTGATTGTCCGGAGTGGCAGGGATACAAATCATGTCACCTGAAGGTCATACAGTTGGTGTGTAAGCTTTTAATGAGCTTTTTAAAGGGAGGGTACTATCGGAGTATCTTTTTCGGAAACGAAATTCGATTGGTCATTCCTGTTGATACAAATGTATATGAAAAAAATAATGGATTCAGAGGTAAAAACGATCCATTTCAATAACGAGCGCTCTCAGCTACACAGCCTCTTTAGACCATATTATAACGGGTAATACAATGTCGTGTACAGTATGACGTCATGCACATGATAAATATATATTTTATAATCTAGCGTATATATATATTTATTATATGAATGCATGTGAAATACCGGGATCTATCAATGAAAATAAACCGTGTTATCAGTCACTAGTGAAAATAACAATGGAACGTGTGACTGATATAAAATGACCTGACGTCATAAAACAATGCTCCGACGTCATGACACGTGCATGACGTCACATTGTTGCTGCGCCACTCGTGATAATATAAACTTTCTACCTCACTCGATGAGATAAACATGGTATTTGTCAAGAAAAGCCAAATATCCTATATATATATATATATATATATATATATATACACGTCTTATTTTTACTATTTTTGTCAATTGTAAGATTTGTATAATACAATTAAAAACAATAAAAATAAAACGTTGCTCATAAAACAAAATGGCGGATACCCCAATAGAACCCCCTCTTTAATTACTACTTACCCTGCCGTTGTTTATTCACCCCACCTCGGTTGTAGACCTACGGAGTGTGATATACTATGACGTATGTATGAGTTTCATTGATATACACATCTGCGAATCGCCTTGATGTAACCTTGAACCGGACTTGGAGACTTGAAACATTTTATATATTTGATATTTCATACGAATACTTTTTAATGTATAAATCTAGCGTGCTAACTCGCGATAAAAAGCCCCTAATCTTAGACATCTTTTGAAGTGACTGGGTTACAAAAAAGTGATCTTTCTTCTCAAGTTTTCTTTTGAGAAATGTACAGCAATGCTTAGTGTAATGCTCTTTTGAAATTCAAGGCTTGCAAGATTTATCACACTCAATCTAAATCAATTTAGATCAACAGGTATAAAGGTTATACCGTGTTGTACTGTATAACCATGATATAGGACAGTCGATCTAAATTTATTTAGATTGTATCACGCTGCACGGATATGTTTCCTGCCATAATTATGAACACTGGATAACTAAACAATCCCTCACGTTTTACAGTTTATATACATTACATATAGAAAATCTCACACAGGTGTCTACTGATATCAGATTTACAATACGAGTTGATAAAAGTTACAAATACCGATGATATTTTACTTTAATTAACGTGTTGTTATATTTGGTTTTAGAAGACACGAAGTTGAGCTTCTACTTATCATTCGAAGTCATGCTTCATTACTGTCAATGATAAACATGATAAATGTTCATCTCTAGACGCCATTAGATTTCTAGTGCAATGATGTCATAGCATCGTGACGTCATCAGCTAGCTGAGAAGTTTACAACGTTTTCATAGCGAGTAAATTTAAAATTAAAACCTCACAATACGCGTTTGGTTTCAATTTTAAATTTACTATCAATCCAGTATAACATGTCTCTGATTTTCAAACACAGTAGGTTTATCTTCTAATTTGAGCACACCTCCAAGTCAAAATATATAAAGATTGCTTCCCGAGAAAGTGTCTCATATGTCTTTTACGAAACGAGTTTGATTTATTTACCTGAGCGAGAGCGATGGTTATACACAAATTTGCACGAGTTTCGATATTGAATTTTTATTTGAAGAAAGGTTTGAATTTGCTTATTATAAGTCACATTCTAAAAATAGGTATTACGGAAATGAATGTAATAGTTTTAAATTGGTTAAGAAAGTCGTTCTCACAAATGTCGCTCAAAGAAAAGAGAGATGCACCCGTAAAATATAAATTTTACGCAACTACCGGAGAGCGAGACCTTTTGACTGGCTACTGGGATTTCTTTCATTGTTTTCTGTGTTAAATTACAAAAAGCTAATAAATGTTATAAAAACTGTCTTTCTCGATGCATGGAACACAAATGACCTTTTCAAAAACATAAGATGTCTGTTGATAACTGTAAATACCGTAAATCCTTGAATAATCGCCTGCCTTGAACAATTGCATGCCTTGTACAATAGCGGGTCTAAGCCCGTTTTGAAATAAATAATCGCCTGCCTTGAATAATCGCCGGGTCAATTTTAGCAAATGTAAATAAACTAATGGCTAATGTATCTCCTTTTCAAAAATAATTCTGGCATAAGCATATTTATGGGAAGATTAACCTCATGACATGTACTTCGTTTATAGTATTCATAATTTAAAAAATACTGCAATGTTTTTGTTAGATTTTTATTTTATTTTTATTTTAAATTTCACATATATATCATGGCTTCATAAAAAATGATCGTCTGCCTCGAAAAATCGGTGTTTGAAATTAATAATCGCAAGGCGATTATTCAAGGATTTACAGTATACCCTGTTTATTGAATATGAGTAAGTTAAAAAACATTACATGAAATTTTGAGATGTAATGTTTTTTTAACTTACTCACATTGCGTTCTTACAGGTAACCATGGTTACTTTCTCACAGCATCTAGGAAGTTGGCAAGGTAAACAACTTCATCTGAATTATATACATTTTGATCTTGACCAACTAATTCGATTAAAAATAATATATCTTTAGTTTATCATTAATACATAATACCTTCAGCCACCGACATATATGTTTATTGCAATAAACTTAACAAAACTCCCTAATCCCTAGAGAGCTTTCTTAAAAGATATTCAACAAAACAGGCTGTGTTCACTTTTGGGTTGAATAAGAACATATATAAAAATAGTTATTAATATTCTACATAGGCATTTCAATATAAAATCTAAATACATGTATATAGAGATTATAACACGAGGAAGTGTGTCATATGACTTTACGAACCGAGTGTGAATCTTTGTATTTCCCGAGCATACATTTGCACGAGTTTCGTAAAAGTCATATGACACACTTTCGAGTGTAATAATTTTTAGAGATTCTTAAAAAAATATCCCATTTATAATGATAGTTTATGTTATTTATATTTACTTTAGAGGGTAAAACATCTTATTACACAAATCAATTATCCGTAGTGGTAATAACGGTGTGGCGTATACAGCAAAAACTACATGGTGGCCATTTTATTGTGAACACATTTTATTATTTCAAATGACAAAAACGAAGAGAGAAGGGTGTTTTACTATTGGTGACATTATTTTTCAAATACATTTCATGGACTTATTTCAGGGAAAAAACGTGCAACTGTCCCCTTAAGTCTTGAGTAATCTTGCATTTTTGTTGGTATCGTTTCCTTTGCCACTGTGTGTACGCAAAACGTTGTGTATGTTTACAGCAAAGTTATTGTTTTTCTATTAAACCAAAGAATAACAACTTCAACACAATCTAGACACCACCTGTACGAAAACACTCAATAAACAGTCTCAATAAATGTAATGAAATGTCTAACAAATGTTCTAAAGTAATATTGTTCTTAAAACATTGTGGAACCATTAATTTGATTGTTTAAAGGTGCACCCATTGTGTTTCATAAAGTTTTATTAGGCTTTAATACGTTCCTACTCACCATATGTGCTGTTTACAGTGCAAATGAATTAACTCAGCTTGCATATTCATTCTCAATCGCAAATATTTCATAATTACTAGTTTCCAATTAAAATCGATTATTACCCATATGGTTGAAAATAACCGAGTTAATATTATTGATATGAGCACATGTGCACATATCACGTTTGCCTAGCAACCATTGTTTCAGCGCGGCTTCCCGTATTTCGTCGTCTGTGACGTCATAAAACGATTGTTCGTGACGTCACTGTAGCTTGCCATGGCAAAGGAAGTGGGCCATTTCCTGGCTAATTTTACATTTTAATCAAATGGAATAGAATGGGTAATAAAGAAATTATAACACTCGAAAGTGTGCCATATGAAGTTTACGAAACTCGTACAAATTTATGTATAACCCTCGCTCTCGCTCGGGCAATACAAAAATTCACACTCAAAAAGTCATATGACACACTTTCTCGGGTAATAATCTCGATGTAACATCACTATGCATGTGCATAAACCGAAACTGCAAGTTCCATTTACATGCTCAGTAGTTATTTGACTTATTAAACATGATCAACCCAAATTTATCATTTTGTCTGTTTTAAACTTTGATTCCAAAATTACGTTTGACTCATTGGTGCGTCAATCACGATTTAATGTTCGGTTCATATCGTCAATATGCTAAGTCGACTATCATCAAAATGGTACTTTTCGGTAACAGTCGGTATTTCTAGATAAAGTAACACCATTTATAACGTTTGGAATATGTGACCCCAAACAACAAAATGGATGTACATTTAATGTATTGTTTCCAAAGGATTATACTAATGCGTATATACCTCCATTATTGTTCAACTAATGTTCTAAAATATAGAGACGATTTGCCAATCTTTTCTGGTCAAATAATTAGTGATAAAGAAAATTTAAGGTGAGTTTTTAAGTTAGACTTGGTCCTAAAGCCTTAGTTCGGCGCACGGACTCGTCTTTGGTCTGACGGCCTCGGGCGAGTTCCCAAAGGAGAACAATGGAGACTGCTCGGACCGATTCCTACACCTAGAAAGGTACAATTAAAAGAAATCGAATTCAGTTCAGAAAAACACCTTTCAATCTATATGCAAACAGTAGAACACGGATCTAACGAACACGGATCTAACGAACACGGATCTAACGAACACGGATATAACGAACACGGATATAACGAACACGGATCTAACGAACACGGATCTAACGAACACGGATATAACGAACACGGATATAACGAACACGGATATAACGAACACGGATCTAACGAACACGGATCTAACGAACACGGATCTAACGAACACGGATATAACGAACACGGATCTAACGAACACGGATATAACGAACACGGATATAACGAACACGGATATAACGAACACGGATCTAACGAACACGGATATAGCGAACAAACGGATATAGGGAACATCAAGTCCCATCAATTGATCCAAGATGACGGCCAAACGCGAATACCGAACAACGGATATAGCGAACTAAATTCTTCTGTCCCTTGGAGTTTGTTATATCCGTGTTCTACTGAACAGTATATCAATATGCAATATATACATGTCTGGTGTAGAATATAATTGCATCTAAATCCAGATAATCCAAACATCCTACGATTTGCTATGAAATATAGAAAACAATTCATCTGCTTCACTATCGACCAATACATAATCACGAAACGACCACATTTAATGAAGGAAAGACTCAGAATACACAGGAATCGGTCGCTGAGGTATCAGCTTCCGCGCTACGATCATGAAATATTAGCTTTACAGCAGCGAACGGTCTTATTTTAGCTTTACTCGATACATAAGTAATTGTTGTACAATAACCCAATTCATCTCTGACTTTAATAAGGCTATTGTTACAATCACTTGTGACAGGAATTTATTTTAGTGTGCATTGGTATCATTCATTGTACCAATTATGGACAATTATTTTGGAGCATCTTCTTAATTACCGGTAAGGATTTTCATATCCGAGATTCTTAAATAAATAAATATGTAGGGTAAAAAGTATGGAAATGGAATCGAATTTAGCTGATTTGCAAATTAAAGTTAATTATTATACACATTGTAATACTGGTTGACACCCCAAACAGTTATAGGAATGAAATGTTATATAAACAACATAATGTGTCAGTTTCGATTATGTTTTGTTAAAACATGTTACTACTGGATGTCTTTTTGTGAATAGTGTTCTTGAGCATTTCCCATTTCTCCATTTGTACTGTAAAATACCAAAAAAATAGGAATAAAAGAAAAACGAAATTTGTTCAAAAGAGTTAATTCCCCGTGTCTTGAGATCTAGGCATTGGTATATTGTTACAGTGTTTGAGTGTTCTCGTGGTTCTACTAAATAATGAAAAGTTGTATTTGAAAAAAAAAATTCTACTGAACCCAAATATATAAAAAATCGTTCATGGAGTCTCATGCACACACAATACATATATCACAGGTACTATGTAGTTTACATTATGTGTTTGTGCAATTTAATTTCGAAAATGCCATAATATCGAACAAAATTAATTGTTCATGCATTTAATTTGCTAAAATCCATTTTCTGTTTAGGTGTGTCAACCATTTTTACCATGAGTATAAAATCATACATAATGAGTCTTACAGCCTTAATATTGAAAATAATGTGACTTGAGAGATACGAAATTAACAACAAATGTTAAAAAGACAAGGGCCATGTTCAAGAGATTGCTCAATGTAGCGCTACGTAGCAAAGCGAGCAAACTCGAGGAATCGCACCGTGTCGTTCAGGATAGAATGCGCTACATTGAGCGCTACATTGAGCGATCAATGAGTGATTATAAGCGCTCGCTGTTATGGAACGGAGCCCGGGTGTCACAAAAGAGAAAAAATCAACATCGGATGATAAAGAGGTTACTTAAAGAAACATTCAGTATGTCAATAATGCTTCGGTTTTGCCCATTTTTTGGATAAAAGACAGATTCGTGTTGATTGTATACATATCGTCGATAGTCATATAACCAGCAAACATTTAAATTGGATGTGTTTATTAGGCTCCTTCACATGTATAAGGTTGTTGCTCGATTTTCATTGAAAAGAAGGCCTAGTCTTATATCATTGGATGAATATGCATATCGAGTGAGATTGTTTGAACCCAGGGGAAAAGGACCATCTAAAAATCATTTTCCCCAATAGTACACAAAACCGCAAAAGAAACGTCACCACATTTTCAACTGTGTCAAAAAACAAAATACTGCAGCCTGAGAAAGTAGATGTTGAATGTATTCGATAGACACATGTTTCATAATGAAGTGCTCACAATTATATCATGCATCAGAGTATGATACCTTTATTTTGATGTCAGTTCAAATATGCTTTGGGTGCTGAAATCGCTTTTTCAAAATGGTTTTTGGCCAGAGTGTTTGGCATTTAAGTAAAAAATGTGTAAAATGTAGAAATGTAATTAATAAAATATGTTGTCGACATAAATAACTTCCTCCAACTTAATTTTGTTGACGCGTATTTTCTGTAGGACGACATAAAACAAGCCAACAAAGTCATTTTTGACTCTCCTATCTCGTCTAGTTAAGGAGAATTGAAAATGACAATTCTTAAAACGCGTGTTCCTCAGAATTATGAACAGAAAATGTTTTGAAAATTCAAGATTAGTTCAGTTGGCTTCTGAAGACATTATATATCCCTGTTTCCTTTTGCGGTTGAGTGTAAGGTGAGGTAATTAACGGGTTTAACACCTTTCTAAGTTTTTCACTTTTAAACCATTTTGGTTGTATTATAATTATAATTTAATACTTAACGCTTTTGCAGAGACGACAGGGTCCTGAGTGACGTTTTGATTTCTTGAAAAATATTGACGTTAATATCGACGTGGGCGTTGACTCTGCATGTTGTAGAGCGATCTGCATAGTGATGCATCACATGATTGTGCACTTGCCATTTTTTCCTTAAACACAATCCATCATGTGCTGATTCTGAATTTCAGGAATGTCGATCACTTTTCAGGCTGAAAAAAAAATGCACTATCGAAAAAACAAGTCCAATCAAATACGAGTTGACATTTAATCGAAACAGACTATTGTCGACCGTTTTCCGAGGTTTAAACGTTGCAAAAAAAAGTGCATCTACCGGGAGTCGAACTCATATCGTTCAGAGGTTTCCTCGCCAAACCGCCCTTGTGGAGAGAAACTACAGAACCTCTTCGTGTCCCGGTAGATGCATTATTTTTCAAATTTTATTTTTTTGGTACAAGGTCGACACTGAGTCGATGCTAACGTTGTTTCGCCTTCGGAAAAGAAAGGTACAACTGATAATTTTGTATTGAACAACCAATAAAGAAATATCTTTATCAATCCGTATTGTTTTAAAGGGGCAGTAGCACGTTTTTCGCAAAAATAAGTCCATGAAATGTATTTGAAAAATAATGTCACTAAAAGTAAAACACTCTTCTCTCTTCCGAAAACCAAGTAATAAAATGAGTGTACATGGTTTCCTTACAGCCATTGGAATCGTTTTTGTAGTTCGAAATAATAAAATAGGTTCACATTAAAATGGTCGCCATGCAATTTTGGCTTCATACGCAACACCGTTATGACCACTACGGATAATTGGTTTGTGTAATAAGATGTTTTACCCTCTAAAGTAAATATAAATGACACAAACTATCATCATAAATGGAACATTTGAAAAATTTGCAAAAACCGTGCTACAGCTCCTTTAAGGATGAGAAAATGACTCCATGCACTTATTGTGTCATCGGTGAGATCCGATTATCTTCCGGAGACCTTTGCTTTATAGGGGTAGATGAACTAGAGGGTTTTAAATATAAATAAGGCAAGGGAGTGTGTGCAAAATTCGCACAAGATACAGCATATATCAGTATATCATATGAAGATGATAACATGAGTGAACAAGTGCACTGAGTGTAATGAGGCTATCTTGAAAACCCCTTATTCTTCATCAAGTCCGCATTTCATAACCAAATAATCATGTTTTGCATAACAGGCAAAATAGATATATATTTTTCAACGGATATTTATTACGTATTACATAATTTTATATGTATATGATACTGAATACATAATCACTAGACCCTGGAACTGCAATATTTAAACTAAAATAAAACACAACAACAAACCTTATCAAATTAAACCAGAAAAAAGTCCGAAAAAGTACAATACCTTGTCTTACAAAAAGACGACTGCAGTTAATTATGGATGTCTCATTAGTTTCCCTTTAAAAGTTTTGCATATGATGAATTAACGTGCTAATATCTTAAATGAGACTTAAATGGTATTGATGGTCCTTGTGAAATTAAAATTTTAAGTTGCTTGGTGGCAAGGGGTTGAAAAACATTAATCTCTTTCTGAAGTGTAAATGTTACGTCAAGATACACATATTTAACACGGTGAAATGTGAAATTCATGACAAAATACAAATCCGATTACACTAAAAACAACGTTTTTATAAAAATACATGATCAATTTTATTTAGAAACATAAAAAATACCTCAAAGAAAGCCAGATAATTTATATTTTTCGGTTTACATTTTTTCTACAGGTTTTCGTAAGAGGTCATTTAGGTGAATCCCATATTCAGTAATTAATCTCAACGCCATTTAATCCAACGATGTGTGAAGGATTAATCCAAGCTTGAAACACGATTTCCGTCAAATCAAAATTCATTTGCCTGAACACCAATGTGCTTACTCCTACACTTAATTCCATTCTGTGACCTAAGTCAATAAGAAATATACTAATATGAGTTTTCACACCTGATTTCTCCTTTGATACAGTTCACTTATGTTAGGTCCGTTTATAGGATTATGTACCGAGGTTAAACAGGTCAGCTAAAACTGAGAAGATAATGTCTTCAGTGGTTTAGGTTTGGCAAATTTAATTAAGACTGTCACGCATTTCTATACGACAGTTGACATTGTGATGCCCGAGATACTCACGATTGCAATCTACACCCTCCGTTGAAATAAACATATGCACGAGAAACCCGTGAGGCCTCAGATCATGCACGTGCAACACATGATTGAAGGCGGTTCCGCGAAGAATATCGTAGATTTTGTTTAGGAAGAACCTAAAGCCCGCGTCTCAATTCGTGCCAGTGGTAAAATGTAAATTGTTTATGTGTCATGTGCTCTTATTCTAGCAAATAACGGCGAGATCAGGTGAGAAATATATTTTCAAGATATTTCGAATGGGACTTCTACATTACAAACTTTAGAATGTTTCGATATTCAGGAAACGTTAAACAGCGGAGGGTCTGTAGCGCCCTTGTGACTTCTGTCAGAAGTTCTGGCAGGGAGTTTTACGTTATGAAAGAGGTGTTAAAGGGAAGTTTATGTTAGAGAAGATTTCATGGAAATGATAATTCGAGGGGACATTCCTATTCATACATATGTTATTAATACATGTATATTACGCAATCAAGTTTACGAAGTTGTAAACTTACTAAAAATACAATTTTCCTTCCCATTGCACGTAATTCACAAAACAAAATGGCGGATACTATTATAGAACCTTCCCTTTAACCAGATTAGTAAGGTCATACAAAGAGGTCAATTAGGTCTATATGTACTTTACTTAAAGCGAAGTAATATATAAAATTTGAACTTGTATCTGTTTAGCTTCATTTTTTTGTAGAAATATTTAAAACTATATTTTTCGATAAAATAATTTTAACCCAGTGGCATATCTCACTTATATCTTGCGTATGTCATACGTATATTACAGTTTTCATATTGATGCTATATTTCATTGTAAAACATTTATTCAAATATATTTGTATGCTATTGTAGTTGACAATCTAAGATGAAATGATAAAGTTAACAATCGATAGATGCAATAATAAAGTTGACAATCCATTGATGTATTTATAAAGTTGATAATCTTTAAATTAAATGATAGAATTGACAACCCACTGATGCAATAATAAGCATAGAAATATCATTATTTTAGTACATCTATAATATTTACAGCTTGCAGGTACATGTAAGTATATTTTTATAATAACATTTCAATAGGGCGACCTTTCTGCCATGTGAGTTATTACAACAATAAATCGAATCGTATTTTGATTTATCCGTTTTGACGAAAATAACTTCTAAAATATTAATCTTGTAACGGAATTCGTTACATGTGACGGAAAGATAAATGCATTTTGGGGTCAGTCGTTAACGATGAAATCGAAGCAAGCCAGAAGACGAACATTCAAAGCGATACAATAATATTTCACCTCGCGGTGACAGAGGTGATGTGTATGGATACATTAATCGATTAATCGACGCAGGCATTACGGAAGATTTAACTAATCGAGATCGTGGTAATCACCAGGTGCCATGAATCGATAATCGATAATCGTCTGATTTATGACACTATTGACGGAAACGCCTGATACGATGAGTACGATTTATTTACACGTAAGGCTGTAATGCAATACATTTATTTTGATTTTTATATTACGCATTGCATAGTTTGTACATTAAATAGTGTCTTTTAAAAACAGCATGAAATAATTTCTCCACATCTAGGATGTATAGATAGAACATATCAAAAATGGGAAAATAGAAAATGGATTTTGACTATCAGGGATTAAGTTTTCAAAATTTTAATTAGCATTTGGAATCAAAATTGCCTGTTTTGGATAAAAAAAATATAATATATTTGTTTCAAATTGACAGTGACGTTTTCAAAATGTTAGCAGTAAATACCAATTCAGCACTTGCTTGCTATGTGTCATTTTTATTTCCGATAGAGTCAATCAGTTTAAAGTAGCAGTACCACGTTTTTTGCAAATTTTATTTTTTCAAATTTCCCATTTATAATGATAGTTTTGTCATTTATATTTACTTTATAGAGTAAAACATCATATTACACAAACCAATTATCCGTGTAGTGGAGATAACGGTGTTGCTTTTAAAGCTAAAATTGCATTGTGGCCATTTTATTGTGAACACACTTTATTATTTCGAATGACAAAAACGATTCCCATGGCTTTACGGAACCATGTACACTCATTATGTTTAAAATACATTCCATCGACTTATAGAGCGAAAAAACGTGCTACTGTCCCTTTAAAGGGCATGTATCACGTGTCCTGCTGGAAATAAAGAGATCTCACAAATGGATAAAAATTACCAATTGCAAAATAATCCTCCTCAATCAATAGATAGAGTTCCAAAACGAATGGTTATGGTTCTGTTAAGCACTGTTCATCCATTTCCATACTCGAATAATAAAAGGTGTTCACACTAAATTGATAGCTAGGATCGTTTTAATTTTATACGTGACACCGTGTTCTACGACTACTGACACTAGTAATCGGGTCGTGTTACCATTAGTGGACTGCTTTGCCCTCTTAAATAAAGACATACTACATACTCTTAGTCATAAATGGCAAATTTTAGAAAGAGCAAATCAACGTGCTACAGTGAATGTAAAATCATGGGAAAATAAAGAGGTGTTTACAAGATTTTCAACAACAACCTAATGCCAGAATATAATATTATCAGGCTTATTTGCGCTATGTGTCTGTTAATCTTTCATAATAAATTGGCTAAAATGGCTATCTTGAGACGTGATTATAAAATTTCGAGATGATGATTTTATACCAACAGATTTGATTGGACTATAAGCTTTTAGTGTAACCCAGTCGTTGTAGGGACGAAAGCATCAACCTTCAGCAAGGGAGGAAACAAGCCGGCGGTTCAACAAAATGAAGCGCTTCGTAGCGCTCATTGATCGCTCAATGTAGCGCTCAATGAGCGCTTTTTCTCTCTTGAACGACACAGTGCAAATTCCTCGAAGTTTGCTCGCCTTGCTACGTAGCACTACATTGAGCAATCGCGTTCAAGAGAGGTTTAAAAGTAATCGCTCATTGAGCGATTACTTTGAAACCCATCTTGAACACGGCCCTGCGCTTGTCGTTCGGCGAGTGGGAGTTTAGCCTTGAGCGGGAAGGCGGGTTTAGTACATGCTGGTTCCCGGGCCTTCGTTATGCTACTCTTCTCTAGAGAAGCGAGAACGAAGGCCCGGGAACCAGGATGGGTTTAATAGGGACGTTGAGTATGATGTTGAATTCACATATGTCGTAGTTGAAGATGTGCCGCATTTTCTTAAAGTTTCTGCGCTAGTGGCGCGGTGAACCTGGACGCCCATGTGCGCTCTGCTACGCTATCACTAACAAGTGGAATGCTACAAGACTGAACTTAACCAGTGTTTGAAACTCGCAAGGAAAGTCGGTCAAACGTTAAAAATGATGTTATCTTATCTAGAAAGACTACTGTTGCTGAAAATTCATATTTAATACAAACCGGTTCTTCATAGTGACAATATAAAGATAAACAAAATCATGTTTTGAAAACCAGACCATGGACCGGACTGGTCAATAATTCAAACGTATTTTAAAGGTACATCCACTTTGTTGTTTGGAGTCACGTAATTATGCTAAACGTTATAAATTGTGTTATGTTATCGGAAGGTACCCTCTGTTGCCGAAAATTGCCATTTTGATCTTTGTCGACTTAGTATATGGACGATATAAAGGTAAAAGTAGTGATTTCTGATCGAAAACCGGACCGCGTGTGGCGCGCGCCAATTATTCAAACGTAATTTTGGAATTTTATTTTTAACAGAAAAACTAATAAATTTGAGTTGATCATATTTAATAGGTCATATAACTACTGTGCATGTAAATTGAACGGGTAGTTTCGGTTTCTGCACATGCATGTTGATGTTACTATATTTAAATTGGAAACTAGTAATTATGATATATTTGGTGATTCGGGATGAATATACAAGCCATGTGAATTTGTTTGTGTTGTAAACAGCACATATGGTGAGTCGGAACGTGAAAAAGCCTAATCAAATTTTATGAAACACAATGGATGCACCTTTAAAAGTGTTCTGTCGCAGATAGAAAACTGATGAGGTTGATAATGTTGAGTGGATCACTACACATTCTGATGAGATGTGTGATTACAGCTTATAGATAAGGCTATTGCAAAATTTCCATTGAAAATACGTAATTATCATGACATTTGGGGGTGGATATGCAAGGCGAATGAAATGATTTGAACTTAAATCCGCACATAGGATATTATAAAGCACGAATAAAAGCCAAAATATGATTTTATGAAAAATGCTCCGTGGGAGGATACCACGTAACTGTCAACGAATATGCCAGAAATAGATAAACATACGAGATGTATTCCAAACACCGCACGTGCATCATGATTTTATGTAAAAGAACTCCATCAGCGACGTAACCATAGAAACCGAATCAAGAGGCTCTACAGGCAAACGTTAAACGTTATTGGCGTTTATCTATTTATTTATTTAATCTGTTATGTCGTCATACACATAAGTGAGAGATATACCCATATATACACATATATATAAATCATCGTGAATACTTCGACAATTGTATTTTCCTATATGAGACATGAGGGTTGGACAAGTTTGAACTGAATTTTCCCCCTGGGGCCCTTACGATGCGCAACCGAGTAAGGCTTCACGGGAAAACTGTAGGGTATCATTCGATTCACGAGGAAACGTATGGGTATATCTGTCTTATACCCCACTTACGGTCGAGTGTAAACGGATACTATTTCATAATATTTATAAATATATATATAAATATAAATATAAATATAGCTGTAAACAAGCTTGTGTGTGAAACGCACAACCCAAACACGGTCTTATCTGTGACAACTCCCGGATACGCTCAGCCCGTGCTGCCTTAAGCTTGCTGGGGCTACCCCTGTTCGGGGCTAAAAATCTAATTGATATGGCCCAATGACGGTATTGTCAACGCAGACACAGGTTCGATACCAGGTATATGTTCATATATAATCTGACATTTTATAAAGTATCATCACTTAGATTTGGAAATTTAGAAAATTGACTCCATTGATTTCTCAGTTGTTTATTGAAGGTTTATTAGAAAAGTGTAGGTATATCAGAATAAGTGTAGATGTATCGTCTAATACACCTACACTTGTAACAAAAGAAACCATAGCAACGAGACCGGATGTGGGATATGTAATTGATAACACCTGAATACGAGGGCGTTCTAGCAAAGACAGGCCTTTGCCCTAGGGGCGACCCGAGTATCCAGTATAAGGCCTTCTCAATAGGGGTTAGCGCGTTCGGCTTCGGAACAAGAGGTCCGGGGTTCGAATCCCGCCAGGGGCAAGGCAACTTTGTCTGCAGTAGAGAACTGTTCTACACGCAGTCAGGTTTGGATGCAATGCTACACTGAATTTCAGTGCAGTACCACCCATGGTTCGCTTGTTCCAGCCGATGCTCGCAGGTTTCATCGCAATGCATAGCCACACGGCGTTGCGGGCTTTCTCCCTGCCATAATACTAGCAGCCGCGATATAAGTGAAATATTCTTGAAAGCGGCGTTAAACCCCACCTCACCTCACCTCACCTTCTCAATGGGAATTGTAAGGCCCTGTGTCCTTTCGTAGGGAAGTTCTCCCGGAAAAACAACCGAATTCGAAAAGTGTTAAATGGGCCTTGAGGTATATAAAATGAAATTAGGTAGAAACTAGGTACTTTGCTTGAATCGTATACCAATGAGAATATATGCATATATGCGTCATAGTTTACTGGTAAAAACAAAATAAAAATACCATTTAACAGTTACAATACCAATGAGTTGTATAAAAACATGACATTTAGAAACATCTTAATAAAATAATTGACCAATTCAGCAAAGTGTGACAAGAGTAACCTGCAGAACGAATATAGTCGATAAGGTTCACGTGCGTTGCTATGGCGACTGTGAAACTGACAAGCCCGCATGCCTCGGAAACTGTTGTTGTTGAGTGCTGCATCTTACAATACAAAAAAAAAAAAAATCAAAATTCGTCTTATGACATCACATTTTAGTGTCGCGAGTTAATCGAAATGGTAAGTGTCTTCGAAACAAAATATCATCGGATTGTCGAAATAAGAAAATTATTCTTCATAACTCATGTTGAAGATGAAATATCTCTTAAGCGATTAATATCATTTGTATGTGTTTAGAAAAACATTTTTGTATCAGAAACACTAACATACTCAATGACCCTTTAATACCAAGCTATTTAAAGAAGCGCCTTTAAATACCCACTAACTTCCTAAACGTTAAGAACTCACGATACATCTTGGTGAGAAATCTTAATGATTGCCCCTTCTTTCAATATGATAATCAGACTGATACATGTTTGTGTAGATTGTTGAGCTTTATGTAGTGTTATGAATATTGAGGTTGATTATTCCAATTGAAAAAGCAAATCACGAATATCACGATCGTTTGATTGACCACGGAAACCGTTTTGCATGTCTATGTTACATGGGTATTACATGAATAAACATTTCTTTTCGAATACCATGTATGTTTCTTCTCGTGAAGTAGAAATCGTATATTTACACTCATATCTGCGCCGTTTGTGAACATGTGAAGTTGCACATTTTACTCGATGTAATATGCATGATATTCGGCGAAAAATGTCAAATATATTTGTCCATCTGAGACATTATTGATTTTAGGCATTGTTTGAGGATGTAAAGAATACGCGTACGTGACATCTACTGTTAATGTGAACATATCCAATAAAAACCACAGGGGCTGGTATTGCTGATAACAATGCCAGTCCCAGTGATAAAAACTGTACACAGTATATACGCAGTACGTATAAACACAATATACAGTATTGGAGTTTAGAAATAAATCCCAAATCATCAAATACGACATCCTCTCACCATAGATCAATCAAAAAGTTTATTTCCGTCTCACTTGTGTTCATTATATATTTACAAATAAAAGTATAAACAGTAAAAATATTTAAAACGTACACAACCAATCGCTAAGCGATTTATGAGAGACGATCTAAGAATAGTAAATATATTAAAAGTCATAGTTTATGAACATTCATCAAGGTAAACGTATATATAATTATATATATATATATAAATAAATTAACTATATAAAAGCTCTCTCCGCTTGGCTAAAATAGAATGACAGGTATGCGATACACTATATACACACTGTAGGAACGCGTACGCATCGAAATTGTTACTCAACGGAAGTGAACGAATTTCTCACTCTGCGAGAGTTCAGTTTGTTTTGGTGCATTTGGTGTAGGAGTTTGTTTGATAAATCCGTTTTCAGGTACTTATGACAACATGTATTTCAGGCTGTAAAATAGTAGACATTAGTAAGACATTGGTTTTAGAAATGAGAAACTGAGCAGAACTAGCATGCCGAAAAAATATATTTGCACACACACGCGGTCCATATATTTGTTTAAAAAGTCCAAAAAGGCTGATACATATTTATCAAAACTAGAAAATTTAGTCAAAATCCAAAGAATAGTTACTGAGGTATTTCCATTCAATGACTGCTGGTAAAATATTGAGGTGAACACGTTCCTAAAGTAAACACCAAGTGGTTGTAATTCGTTCACCAACCCCGTTAGTAACTCGTTCACTTTGTTTGGACGCCACGTGTGTTTCATGGGTTCTAATTTTGTTAATTGTCAATATTAAGTCTCAATATTTGGCATATATGTCCATATATGGATGTCTCACAAAATGGTATATAAATATATGAGTATTTTTATGGATTTTCTGAAAGCAAGGTAATATCAAACAGACGTAAGTTCCACATGCGAAATTCGACTCCTAAATTGTGATGTCACAGTCGACTGAGGGCACATAATGACATTATCTTTCGTCTACATCTTCAACAGTGTCTACCAATTTACAGCCTGAATCATTTTTTCTCATAAATACCTCAAAACCGATTTATCCAACAAAATCCTACACCAAATGCACAACACTAAACTGACCTCTCGCAGAGGAATTCGTTCACTTCCGTTGAGTAACAATTGCCAGGCGTACACGTTCCTACGGTGTGATCTGGTGTGCTTAAAATAGGACTAAATTTATCACAGTTCGGTAAAACGCTAAAATCCTCCAAGATATCATGACAGGTTTTAAAAAGGTTCTCACGTTCTGCGGCAAACACGGGGCATATTAAAAGAGTGTGCAATTCATCTTCAAGTTTGTCTTTTCAATTGAAACAATTCCTACTGTCCAACAACTTCCCAATGCAAGGCATAACTCTTGCCAGTCTCAATTACTGGCTGATTTAGGCCTTGCAGTATTTCCTTACAAAATCTGTGTTTAGAAACCCAGACCCGCTATGCATTTCTGGTGCAGCGATTCACTGTCTTGACACAACACAGCGAGGGAACTACCGCAAGGGTTCAATCAGCCAGTAATGCAAACTGGCAAGAGTTATGTCTTGCGTTTGGAAGTTGACTGTCCAAAGGCAGGTTTTCATATCGGCCAGTTTCAATGCGTAGGGGTGTAACACCGCTTCTGAACTTTGCAAGTGCACGTCGATGGTGTCTTGGAATAGGTCGCTTTAGATAGGGTTTCGTGAGATATGTAGTCTTCATTATTATCTAAATTGTTTTTCTTTAAAAAGTTCAAAATTCTGTGACTTCAGTTCTTTCTTTTGGAAGTATCGGCCCACTCAAATATTTTCTTGTTTAGCCGTTGTCGTCTCATGTTCTTGTATCTTGCCCATAGCCTTGTAACACTTGCCCATTGTCTGACCACAGGCGGTGTCCATCCAGATTCACCCATTACGGCCAAAGTGGGGGAGTACTTTCCAATTCCAAGATGTTACTCAAGTCAATTTCTTTCTACCTGGCACAATAAAGAAAATCACAAGTTCAAGTGGGCAGCGCTTCAATTAGTAGTCCTCCTGGCTGTTCGGGCTGTTTGTTGGAGCGAGGAGGGTGCATGCGCTGATGATGCCTTCGACCAGAATAAGTTTTGATATTTGAAGATCCATTGAGTATCTTTCATAATATATATATTTGGCCTTCATGTGCTGATTTAAGTTCAAATAATTTCACTCGACTTTTATTTATACCCCATCGCCACATACATGTATATTATGATGATCACGATGAAATCGAACAACAGCATTACATATCTGCAGAAACCGAAACTTCACATCCCAATTACATGCACAGTAATATTGAATATTACCAATCCAAATGTGTCTTTGTATCTGCTGTATATACGTTTTCAAAATTACGCGGTGCATTGTCCGATTTTCAATCAGAAATCACCACTTTTATCTATATATCGTCACTTTACTGAGTCCACTATATTTAAAACGTTAATTTAAACAGTGAATACTTCGATATTAAATAACATCATTTATAACGGTTTGACATACAATGTATATATGTGACCCCAACAACATACATGGACTCAATATATCTTTAACGCTTACGTTTCCCTTTAGTAAAAAAATGTCAATTACGTTTTCTTCAAAATAATGTATTACCTTACAAACAGTACCATGTATTCACTTTGTCTTTAAATAGTCTCTCGTAACTCCTGAAGTAGTGGCTTGTATATTTTTACCCACATTTTATATAATATGTTTATCAGATGTACAAGGTGAGACTCTAATAAAATATTCTGTCTGTCTGTCTGTCTGTATTCACAATAACTCCATTCCCCGTTCATTGCCAGAATATCGATAATTGTACCATGACTAACGTCCTCGACAAATTCAGCTGTCAATCAAACAGCGACCAGGTGTGGTGTAACTGGATCCATCTCTCGTTTATGGATGACGTAACTACTACAAATATTGCATAAAATGAAAAGCACTAATTATTAAAAAGAAAATATCATCAGACTCTCGAATGTCAATTCTTTTTTGCCCATGGTGCAGGTGTTATCTGCAAAGAACACGAGAAAAACATGCTGCACGTGCAAGATGGTGAAATGTACAAGCTGACCTAGCCTTTCAAAACAAATAATTATATAAACACTATAACTTTACACAGTTTAAAGAACGAATGAATGAAGGAAAGAACGAACAGGTCGACACATGATAGAAAAACACATGAAGTAACAATTGGAACAGATCATAAATACAATATATAAAATTAAGAACTGACGACTGAACGAACGCATGAAGAAACGAATGAAATGAATAATGAGTATACAAGTTATCCAAAAATGATGACATGGCCAAATACATACGAGTGTAGGAATGAACAAACGTTTTTTTAACAGAAAGAAAACTTTAAGTCAAAACAATGTAATGAATGAAGGAATCAGGTTTATCGCTATTTCAAGCACACATTATTGAAACATAATTGACAATAGTAGCGGTTATACTGTCTCATTATCACCATATAACTTGATTTATACCGTGTTTATACCGTGTTTATACCGTGTTTTATATGCAGAAATTGATCCCTTCCCTTCCATTGAGGATAACAAGTCAATCTGTACAATTCTGCCAAGATGAATTGACATAGCGCTGATGTTTCGCTGGTAGATGCATGTTCAAATGACCATTTATTCATCAACCATTATTTTAAATTAAAAAAACCATTAGTATATGTACATAGTACAATTAGTGTTGTAACCTAAATTATGATGATGTGACAATTTTAGGATAAATGGATTGAATTAAACACTAACGACATGAAGATATGTTATTTCATGATTAATTTCCTCAAAGAAAAACAAATAATTCATGTTGATATTTTCTTAAAATAACGACTCAAATTTAAAGTTGTAGTAGTACCTTTGTTTTTACACGACAAACATACATGTAAGGTTTCAGAGGAAGAAAACAGAACTCTTGTCGCAGGTTTACATTCAACTATCAAAACATCTTTTATTACATAATTTTGAGTGAGATACTCGGTTCTATCAGTGAAATAAACCCTCTATCAAGCTACAGTGGGGATAACCTTTATCACCACTCTACTGAGTGACGATACACTTAATTGCCACACGCGTGACGTCATCGGGACAATGTTATGACGTCATATTGTCAGCTTGCGAAGGCTGTACGTGTACCGTTGAAATCACAGGTCAACATAAAACACAGAAATAATGATATAATAATTAAAATACAAACGTTAAGTTTACATTCACACATCTTTTATCATGCGAATTTTGGAAGTAACTGGTTCTTGAAAGTTCATCCCTTCTGGACACCAAAATAGCAGAATTTTATGAATGCTGATATCACAAAGCAGAGAAACCTTATCTGAATGAAATTTACGTTTGTAAACTGGTAGATAATGCTCCTGCCACATCACTACGTCGCTTTTTCTGACACATATGTAAGAAGCTAACTTTAACTGCTGAAAGGAACTTGGGGGTGCAACGCCTCTCTTTCACTATTTACGCGAGTCACTCTCTCGGTTTTAATATTCATTTGTTTTTTTAATTTTATTTATTGTCACCGGTGGGGAATATGAAGGGTAATTTAGAGAAACTGATTATTACTAATAGTTGCACATGTGTACCGTAAATCCTTTATTATAGGTCTGTCTTAATTAGAAACCTGTCTCGAATAAACGCCCTTGCACAGGGCTTTCTGAAATAAATAAACGCCTGCCTTAATTAAACGCCGGGTAAACCGAATGTATATTCTACAATCGCTGCTTCCTACCCGAGTCGCCTGTCTCTACAAGCCTTATTTCGAAATAGACGCCTGACTTGAATAAACGCCTATGGTGAGGACAGTTTAAAAAAATAGAAGCCCGGCGTCTAATTAAGGATCTACGGTATTTATGACAGTGTTATAGTGTTATATTTGTAATTGAATTTGAAAATATTTTCGTTATTCCTATACACAATACATAAATTTGCTATTGATAAAAAATGAATTTTAACATCCAGTGCATTGATTGGTATAGCTGACACAGATATTGTCACCGTTCCATCAATACTCATCAGTACTCCAAACCAAATACTTGTGAACTAGGAATTGATTATAGTATCGATGATACAGGACAAAGAGTACATAGTAGGTACGCATTACCTTCAGACAAAATCAAGCGTATCACTTTCAAAGATATGTATAAAGGAAAACAGGTTCAATCGGTTCTAACCGTCTCTATTGGAATACATGCTTTCTTCACAAAATAGATCTTTGGTATAGATTTAATGGCCACGTGTCTATGCAGTGATATTGGCAACGTGCTATTCTCAGTAACATTCATTTATGTTTTTTTACAGTATCTATGATGGAAGTTTATAAATACAGTAGAACACGGATATAGCGAACACGGATACAACGAACAAACGGATATAGCGAACAAACGGATATAGCGAACAAACGGATATAGCGAACAAATTATAAGTCCCGTCAAAAGCCCCAACTTATATACTAAACGCGATTAGCGAACAGTGAATATAGCGAACTGAATTCTTCGGTCCCTTGTACTTCGTTATATCCGTGTTCAAAGTCATATTTCGCATCAACAATATTTTTTATGGCACAGTCGATGGCTACGATACGACAGCTAAATGATTTCCCTACAAAATAAACTATAAATGGTCACAGTCGGATCAATATTTCAAAAGTTATGCGACAAGACAGTCCGTATATAGCTACCTCCAAACTTTCAAGCCTATTTCCCCGCTCATGAAAGTCAGCGAAAACTCACCTATTAAAATCGTTTATTTATTCCAGCAATGTTGACAGCACCTATGAATCGGCAGATTCAAACTGCAAAGTGAAACTTCATTTTGTCTCAAATCATCGCCTTGCAGTACACTTGTGAGACATTCATGTCCTTGACATTAATTTGAACTGAAGTAGCCCACATCCTCATTCCCGGGCCTTCGTTCTGGTTTTTGATGTGAAATATTACTTTGATTGAGCGTGGGGTGGTTTCGTCGTTACATCCGTTTCCTTTTATACTGTATTAGGGCAGGGTATATATGTGTATTATTTCAAGCGCTGTTTCTAAGAGATACACGCCCCTGTGGTTAGAAGGAAGTACCCTCCGTAGGAAGAGAATGCTGCTTCCCATAAGATTGCGGATTTGAATCAAATGTGTCTTCTGACATTTGTTTATTTGTACTGAATTCGATCCTCAGTAGTTTAGTACATACAGGCACATACAAGTGCACTAAACGACGTCTCGTTTAATATCATTTAAAGCAATCAGTTGTTTCGTATATAACAAGATGCTTAACATAGATATTAAACGAGCTTTGTACTTTGTTACTCGCCAATTTACAGACATGGTTGATTTCACGATATTTGCAGGAAAATAATTTCCAACAACAAAACTGGTTTTCCTTCCTTTTCCCAAACCCTAAATGGCCTTTTGATATCGTAGTTTTATATAGGTTTATACCAATACTTAAAAACTTAATGATTAAATAATAATACATGAATCGATCACACCACATATTCATTTTTATTTTTGTTTTTAATTATGTTTATTTGTTAACACATGGTTATAATTATTGACGTGAGGCTTTCAATATTAAAAACCCAAATTAGACTGTTTTGGCCGGATACATGTTTTTATCAAACAGTCAGCAACTTCTCGATGCTATAGAATTTATGTTAACGAAGGAGTTGTTAAACCCACAAATGTTTTCCAAACACAAGATCAATAACACTATTCATTCGAAAACAATTCTTTGTTCTTATTCACATATTTAAGTCTCCGATTTCTCCTAAATAATTAATGCCCAAATCAATAAATTAATACATATTGTCCAAAGCAATGGATAACGACGTCCTATTAAATTCACACAATGAAATGGAAGACACAATACCTATTGATTCTTGTTGATTGATGGGAGACGAAATTTAATTGATCATATATGAAAGGAGAGATATAAATTTTTAAATATACCAAAAACGAACTTCTGAGGGTGCGGACTAATTGAAAACAATCACTTATTCGATAAATTCGATTTAACTGTATGACAACGAAATATTTACAATTGTATCATAGAAAGCTTCGAAAATTACCAATTTGTTTATAAGCATCCAATGAATTGTTTTCACGTTCTTTCCAACAAATTCCAATTAAGTGATGGTTGTGTTGTTGTTTGTTTGCTAATTATAATTCACAACTAAGGGACACATATCATTTTATGACCCTGTCCCGAACATATTGTCTATCTATATTTTTTTCTTATGAATGAATATTTTAATCATGTTGCTAATTGCATTTTGAACATAAATAGAATTAAGTAAACAATATTTTTTTACTGATAGATCCGTTATGATTTATACTTCTATGCAATCCTTAACGATCTGATGTCATATTCGCGCCATTGTCTAAACATGTTTGCATGAGTTATACACAAGTAAAGACAACGCGATGTTCAATAAGAAGGTCTTATACTTGTTTGTTAGTACAATACAATTAGTGAGCTGTATTTGCAGTTTGTAAACACTACTAAACAGCATGCTTTAAAATTTTACAAAGTACCAAGCATACGTTTTAAGAACGATAAATAAAAAACTTTCACGTACACAATCATTATACTTTCGTTTTATGTAACGCAAGCTAGACCCGATTAAAGTAAAACAATCTAACGTTGTATTCCAAAGATACTTAATGTTGTATTAACATGCACCGACTCTTATGAACAAGGGCATACTTTTACGACGTCACTTTTAAAGGGTAACACGCCGTTCTTACTGAAATAAAGTGCTCTCAAGAAAACGAAAATAAGTGTTACCAATGGCTAAATAAAACTCCTCATCAAATAAAAATAGTTCTAAAACGAATGTACATGGTTCTGTTAAGCCATGCGAGTCCATTTCCCTTCGAGCGGCCATTTCAAATCGGATACAAGACTCTTTTGCGTGTTATCGTCACTTGATACGTCACGTGACATATCTTTACCAACATATCAAACGAACAACTCCAAATGTTGTATTCACAATACAACCAACCTACTCTATCAGTGTATTTGTATCCGTTATCTTACTTCAAGTACCCCGATTACCCGAGCCCAGTAACTTCCGTATGACTATAAATAACCAAATTAAGAACTCAAATCATTGGCACTACCCGGATGAGCGACGTTCAAGTCGAAAGTAATAGGGCTCAAGGAATCAGGGTATTGTAGAAGGGCAGCGACACAAACACTAGAGGCGTGTTCAGGACCGCGAGTACTCGCTTGGCGTGAACGCGCGTACCCGCGAACGACTCCTGAATGGAAAGCTGAGGCCGCGAGTAATTCTCATTTCAGAATATCATCACCATATTGGAAAATATAGGTACCTTGCACATAGCAATTGACCAAATTTCAATTGAGGGGGTAATAAAAGAGAGAAAAATGAGGTAATCAAATGTTGTGACACGCGACTCCATTTTGGATCGTAAATACTCGTAAAAACATTCCCCCATACAATCTATGACCCAAACTCTAATCCAGCTTCAGTGGTTCCTTGAATGTTCAAACAGGAATGGAGTACAAGATTCCGTCCAAAGTTTATCACCATTCTGCTCCTGCCTGTCTGGCAGAACTCAACATCCAGTATGACAAACACAACTTCGATCTACAGACCTATGTCTTCTCAGTGTGCAGTAACCAAAAGTTATGTTGGCAAAATGTAATTTTATTTGAATGCATTATCATTGCTGAATGTTGTAATTGTTGTAATTTGAGCGGATCAATTAACACTGTGCAACAACACTGATATTAACTATACGATAATTGGTAATTAAAGGAAAGAATCGAAAGTATTGTCTTGTTTCCGTGTTTAACAACATTTTTGAAAATAGTATCTTTAAAATGCTATAATTGGGCCATCATATTATGACTTCAATCGATATGATTCAACCTGAAATCGAACTCCACTCCCCAGCATGTACAGTTCTATACGCCTATTTCACAAGGGTCCCTTGATATTAAGGGCTTTAGATATAACGTTTGCTAACGAGTTCCACCTCGAACTGCAACTATGAGCCACTTTCTTCCACTATTGTGGGGTTCTTGGGCAACTTAATACTTCCACCTTGAACACATGTACATCATTCATGACTTTGCAAACCTCGGGTAGGAACTTGCACTACCCAGCATGTTACAGCTCTACGCTATTTTCACGAGGGTCCCTTGATATTAAGGGCTTTAGATATAACGTTTGCTTGCGATTACCTTAGCCCAATAGTGCTAAGTTCTAATGGAGCCATACGTATTCACTCACATGAAATTAACTGAAATTAGAAACCTTGAAATGTTGTGATAAGCTCATTAAGTTTCCTCCATAACACCGTATTTCATTTGTAACACTCCTGTAACATTAATGAAATGGGACGGACACATTGATTTCTATCTCTCCCCGTATTGGTATAATATGGCTTCGAACCCATATCTTCACACCAAGCGGACACTCTACCGCTATGCTACATGTATTCACTATCCGTGCCATAACCATGAAATTGTGTGACAAACAATTAATAAAGAAGCTGTTATTAATATGTTCGTCTTATTCTATAAAATAAGGAAGCAACATGATTTATTTCTCTTACTTTGTAATGAATGTAACCCGATATGAATACTCATTTGAATTAATGTTGGAGAATGGCTCAATTTAGAAAACATCAGTTCGTAATTAGATTAAAGATGGAAACTTTGAAATGAATTCCAGAAACTGAATTTATCCCTTATTGCTCTGTATAGGGACGAAAATCTTCGAAAACAAGAAAATCTACAAAGGATTAGGAAATTATGATAACATGTTTTACAGAAATGATAGCAGGCAATAGTGTCAAACAACTAACTTTTACGACTCGATGCAATTTGTCTTTAAGCTGTCATGAATATTAGCATGATAATTCCAGTCGAAAAAAATTAATGGCGACTGATGATGAGGAATCTATTTTAGGAAAAATAGGTTAATATTAAAAAAATATGATTAAGCTTAATTCAATTCATTTGGACACATACATCAAACCGAGAATTTGAAAAAGATATATGGCAAAGATAAACAATGGAGTTACATGAGAGAGAGGAAGAAAATAAAGGGGAACAGAGGAATATTAATAGAAAGAATATTGAATATTACAGAAAAGGACATGTCTTTTAAAATTTCGTTGACTACTACCGTTTGTATGCTTTTATGTTTTAATTCTGCTTGTAATTTTTCGATTTTCATTTAATTGTTTCATGATTTAGTATTATGCTAAAACAGAAGTCAGAAGTTCCTAAACAATTGTCTGTCCGTCTGCCTGTCTATCAAAATGTCGATCTTGCATAACAACAAATTTAAATTGTTAATCTCGCGTGTATCCAACCTATATGTATACAAATGTCTGTTTTTCCTTGAAATACACCTCGTTTATCGCATCGAATGAGGTAGAAAACTAAACGAGTTAAAATAAATGTGTCTACTCGTGAGATGAGATAAACATGAATATTTCCTGGAAAGACAGATATTCTACGTATCATATCTTTATTTCAGTGTTTTACGTTGAATATTGAATGGGATGATTTCAACGGTAAACGCAACGCAATGACGTCATAACAGAATCATGATGAGGTCACGTGAGCGGAAAACCAGTTTAACATGGTGGAGGGATTATTCCACTGATAAAACAGAGTATCCCTATCATAATTATATAAAGTAAGACATATCTGAATTTTGTCTCTTTATCCTTCAGATCATACAGAAGTTATGATATACAATATGACTTGTAAATGGGCTAATAAGGACTACATAAGGTGGCACAGTTGTAGGATTCTGAACACGTATGTATACATATTCTTATTCCGGAAGTATTGGCAAATATACTGGTAGGACTAAGTCGTGCGGGATTTATTTGACATACATGGTAATCCCGTAATATAACAGTCATGAATTGTTCACATTGGGACTATCCTAATCCTTTCTGAGACTGTAAGGTGTGGACATTTCCCAATATCTTCGAGAGGACTATGAGGACAAACATAAGTTGCTGACTTTCGAATTCATTGTTCTCTTGCCATAGCGGCCGAAGTCAACTCACAAGAGGCAGCTTATAAATATTACCAGCCGTTGACTATCATGTGCGTGACATGTTATGACTTTTACTGTGTGTTGACTTTTCTCAACTTTTTCTCTCCATAGAAGTTACCAGAGTGTTGTCCCATGTCATTCTCGTCTCACCGAGGTTACTCCCTTTAGATTTCTGATCCTAACCTCTGTTCTACATGGCCTAAATCCGAGGGTTCACTTTAGGGGTCTATCAAAATTACATGCAAACATTTCGAACCTCCTGAATCCTCTTCCATCACTGTACAGTTAATAATCATTCTGTCGTCAATGGCTCTATTCTCTGACATTTATGTCGACTTTCTCAAACTTAATAAGAACGAACACGTACTCAAGCAATGTGTTTGGATAACAGGTTAACAAAAATAGGTATAACCTATCTAAAATGATGGCTATATACCTCTTACATTACATTTTAGCTCATCTGGCCTGAAAGGCCCGATGGGCGCATGGCATGGCATGGCGTCCGGAGTCCGTCCGTCCGTCGATCCATCCGTCCGTCCATCCGTAAATTTTCCACTATTTCGACTTCTTCTCCAGAACCAATAACTCTAGAGGGCTGAAATTTTATGTGCATACTCCATGACTGAAGGGGATTCTAAATTGTAGATTTGGTGACCCTGTGGCCCCAACTAAGGGCCTCACAGACCAGGACCTAAAACCTAGTTTCATCTTCTTCTCCAGAACGAAAAGACCTAGAAGGCCGAAATGTTATGTACAAACTCCTTAGCCAATGGGGATTCTAAATTTGTAGATTTGGTGACCCTATAGCCCCAAATGAGGGTCTCACAGGCCATGACCTAAACACCTATTTTCGTCGTCTTCTCCAAGATTAAAAGGCTTAGAACACTTAAAACATGCGTACACACTATTTAGCCAATGGCGATTCTAAATTGTACTTCCGGTATGTACCACGAGACTCATCACATTGCCTGTTATGTGAAAGCACAGTGGCTTGTAACCAGAGCCAAGGGTCAGCATATTGCAAAATCATCTGTATAATGACATGCCTTTGACAAGTGGTCAGTGAGTGAGAGGTATCTCATTACAGTAGACTCATTCTCTTTATCTCCTCTCCCGCTCACTCTCAATCTCAAGGATTTCAAGACTGAGATTTGTCAGGGTTAGGGATTGTGCATTTAGTGGGAACAATATATTTCAGTCTTCATCATCAAACAATATAAAACCTTATGAGCTACAGAGCCCATGGCTCTATTTTTTATGAACCAAACGAACAATGCTCTGTTCCCCATTCCTTTTTTGTTTGTCTTCCTAGTCTGGTGTAAAATTTACATTTTGATGAATATATTTTAAGGTTGTTATCCATTGTCAACGAATTGGTATTTTGCAGTCTCTAGTCCATTTTTATGAGCTACACGTTTGATTTTTAAATGTAAAAATAAGAAATACTTTTTATAGTTAACAATGTGAACTAGGAAAATGAAAAAAAAGTACAATTGGTTAATAATATCCAATAAGATGACTTGACGAATCACCTCATGCTAATTGATGCAGCTCGTGTTGCAATGATGATTGTCTCAAGATTTCAACCATGTAAGATTCGTCGTAACAGCGTTTCAGGCTATCCTTAACGCGCGAAGTGTGCAGGTCGTGCGTCTCCTGCGTCATTACATGTTACCTGTCGTGTTTGATTTACATGTAGTTGGATGTTTAATACCAAATGGATGGATACTAAAATGGAATTGACAAAGGCGTTTTGGCGTATGTG
Source organism: Gibbula magus (assembly GCA_936450465.1). Taxonomy (NCBI): domain Eukaryota; kingdom Metazoa; phylum Mollusca; class Gastropoda; order Trochida; family Trochidae; genus Gibbula; species Gibbula magus. The sequence goes on from OW388304.1 coordinate 59,502,625, forward strand.
AGTACTTTGAATGACATATATAAACTAATCGGCAAAAGAAACTTATCACCTAGGTTGGTTTTGATTAATGCAATATTTAAAAGAAATCAGATGCATTGGACTGTGACAAGATACAATAATACTTATCTGCAGTAGTTTGGATGAATTAATTGGTGACTTTGGTTACATTTTAGTTAAGTGTCTTTATTTAACGAAGACAGGGGTAAGAAGTGAAATTTCCACCAACATGATCCCTACCATGTTTAAAATGTTGTAAATTTGTGCAGAATCAGGCACATTTATCAATTTTCACATATAATATGTCTTATATATGGACATCTGTGTATCATCAAACATAATGTTTGAAGAAGTTTAAAATTTCATTTTTTTTTAAAATAAAAAAGACATGTAGAAATATTCTTTGACTGTTGACTAAACACCTGTATTTTTCAGTTTTAGATTATCATTTCGAAAACTTGAGATATTTGCAATTGAAAATCATAACTATGATAAAATCAACTGAGGTGATCAGTTTCTTTTTTCGATGAGTTTATGTTGTGTTTATATCATTTTAATATGTGAGATTTGCATTTTGAAATGTTGAAATCTCATCAGAGACTGTAAATGTAATACATATTTGTCATCTTGTCTCACAATTCTAATGTCAATCGAAAAGTGGGAAAGGGTAGTTTCCTTACAGATTTGATATATTCTGTTATGCTGATCACGCTTTCAAATATAATTATTTCATGAAAAGCAGTGCTCTAAACAAAAGTTAAGTTTTGTTGTTCGAATGGATGCATTTACCAGCAGTACTAAACCACTGTACGTGATATATTACATGTCTTATTCAAATAAATTTACTGATAACGTTAATTAAATCATTTTGGAATTCTGTATAAACTATATATCAATATCAACCAAATAAGGCAGTTGTTTTTCTCAAAATTAAAAATTATTGTTCTAGAATTCCTAGTTTACTGCATTAAATTGAATGAAACAACATCAATACTATACACAATATACCCTTAAAGGGGCAGTGGGACGTTTTTTCGCTCAAATAAGTCGATGAATGTATTTGAAAAATAATGTCACCAATAGTAAAACGCCCTTCTCTCTTTGGAAAATCAAGTTAAAAAGTGAGTGTACATGGTTCGGTAAAGCCATGGGAATCATTTTTGTAATTCTAAATAATAAATTGTGTTCACAATAAAATGTCCGCCATGCAATTTCTGCTTTATACGAAACACCGTTATTACCACTACAGATAATTGGTTTGTGTAATAAAATGTTTATCTTCTAAAGTAAATATAAATGACATAAACTATAGCTATCATTATAAATGGGAAATTTGAAAAGAATAAAATTTGAAAAAAAAACGTGCTACTGTCCCTTTAATAATCAACTTATCCAAATGATGATACTTATAATGAATCAAAAACAAGGTCTGATAATCGAAAGTAAACAAAGTAAAACATCATCTGAAGATAAAGAATTAGAGACATTTCAAATGTTTCATATAAAATCGCATCAGCAACAATAACCAATAGAATTGAATTTGATTTACCAGACCAAAAATGATTAGTTCCAAAGAGATACATTGGTGAACGTAGGAGATTTATTTACTGATAATACCAGGATTACTGTGTTTGTTTTTTTGGTTTTGTTTTTATAGACTTCGAATTTTGTTCGATTCTCCAGACTGGATTTTTATCGAAAAGGTCTTAGAGTTCTTTTACTTTGAATCATCTATTCATCTATTTCATAATCATTTCATTATCAAGGGGATGCCGACAAGGTGAGTCCATTTCTCCCTACATCTTTATCCTTTGTCGGAAATACTTTAAATTAGTATGATGCTTAGATACAACCCAAACATAATAGGAATATCAATTGGTGATGTAGAATATCTTAAATCGCAGTTTGCTGATAATACCACTTTAATACTTGACGTAACTGCAAAAGTCAAATAGATGATGATACCAAAAACATCTTTCAAAATCCTAGCAATAACATTTACTCATGACCTTGCAGAAATGGTTGAAACTATAAGCATAAACTAAAAAGTATAAACATTGAAAAGTATTCAACATGAAGCAACTGTTCTCCCACACCGTCTTGCACATATACAAACAGCACTACAACTTTAAAACTTGGACTGGCTGTGTTTGTACATCAATGCAGTACCAAATCACATTTCAACATCAAACCATCAATTTCCTCAAGAGAACTGTGCCCGACACGTAAAACCAGAGAGAAAACTTAGAGAAAAACTCTGGAACCGTGTTCTCCCAACGTATGCATCAGCTCAATACTGGGGAGTTTACAGTTAAACAAAATGTATATACAATCACAGGTGAAGTTTAGCGCAAATATGTTGCGCAACAGAGTTGAACGACCAGTTTTCTCTATGTGCGAACGAAGTGAGCAAAGGTTGGCAACGTATTTCTCTCGACTCGAATCGAAATAATTTTCAACTATCCAAATTCATTGTCCCAAAAATTCAAACTCGACACCCATTTGAACACAGGGTCGTGCTCTCTTAATCCCAACCCCATATGTTACATTTACTCACGTAAAACATATACAATTAATTATTTTAAGCGCCCAGAGAGCCGTCTAAATTCGTTCTTCGGCACCATTCTCACTCGCAAACTTCCGCTATACGGAGCGAATGAATTACCAGGGGAGTTAACTCCTAATACTGTTAGTACGACACGACCTTTTTCACTTTAAATAGTTTATAGAGCAAACTAAAAAAATATATCTCTTTATCATAAAACAAATACTATATTGCACAATTATAATAAAATGGTTTTATTATCATATTTCTCGACAGTTATTAAAATTTCTAATGTGCATGACGAACACTGTTGCTTGAAATGTACCTTAAAGCTACAAGGCTATGTGGCTACAAAACCTACCTGAATTTGACAACTAAGTGCTAAGAACCAACGATATAAATACAAGATACAAGAATAAAAAATCAATTGAATCGGAAAAGAACAAATCTAACATCAGCGATTGAATATCGAAAAATGTTCAAAAACTCCGAAATTACTCGATCTCTACAGAAGCACAAATACCCAATCTATCGAAAAGTTGCACTGCTAATTACAGAGTTATTTCCCTTGGTTTTCAATATTTCGATAAACGTCTTTTAAACTTCTAAAAAAATCAAGGAATACGACAAAACATCCCATAAATAAAGATTTAAAAGTTTAATGCAAAATGGGGTTATATTATAATTCTTCTTAATGTAAAATATTCCTTTTCATTTGCTCCGTATAGCGGAAGTTTGCGAGTGAGAATGGTGCCGAAGAACGAATTTAGAAGCCTCTCTGGGCGCTTAAAATAATTAATTGTATATGTTTTACGTGAGTAAATGTAACATATGGGGTTGGGATTAAGAGAGCACGACCCTGTGTTCAAATGGGTGTCGAGTTTGAATTTTTGGGAATATGAATTTGGATAGTTGAAAATTATTTTGATTCGAGTCGAGAGAAATACGTTGCCAACCTTTGCTCACTTCGTTCGCACATAGGGAAAACTGGTCGTTCATCTCTGTTGCGCAACATATTTGCGCTAAACTTCACCTGTGATACAATACACAAGTTATCTTACAGTTGAATACAAAAACATGTCAAAATGCATATACATAAATGTTTTGATATTTCACATATTATTATTAATACATAAATCGTCATAAACAAATCCATTAAAGGTACTTAGTAACTACTTACAGACATCGCCATGATTGTTCAACCCTATACGGCGTCAACAACAAAACAAATAAACGTAATAAAAAATTATCGCCATATGCGGCATCAGCCATAAACGGATAGCTCCCAACACTGCGTGCAGCCGTCAACACGCTGTCAACAGCAACAGAATATCATCTGAAGCAAACAAAAATAGTAACATGTAAATAATGACAATAACTTATATATAAGTTAAAAAGACACAAACACAAGCACAAACACAAGCACAAACAGCCGAGAGAATCGAGCAATTGATGATGATTGCACGTGTGTGTGTGTGTCAACTGTGACATTAAAGTCTTTTCACTGACGGAGAATCGAGTAATTGTACCTCTCACCGTTATATACCCCGCTAGTACCACTAGCGCCCCTACAATTACATTGTACCTGCCCTTTGATACTTTAATTTGCTCACCGGTAGGAACAATTATTTTTTCTCTTATTCGTTCCTCGTGCGAGGAAAACATCACAATCCAATATATAACCCCCTTTTCTCGAAAATGTGTTTTACAATTTGAAAATATAACAAAATTACCAAATAAAATGGGAGAAAAATTTTGGATTGTAATCTCTCAGAGAAAACCTGAAAAATAATACATCCGATCAGTTGATCTCTCTCTCCCTTTTACCGAAAATGTGGACTTGTAATCCTTAATCCTGATTTAACGCTCAATTAAGTTCATAATGGTATGCTGAGTCTACTTTAACAAAACCCGCATGTAGTCTGTAGCACAAAACAGAATCTGCTTTCCAACCTAAAATATTTTATATTTTCAGACATGTTATTTGTGTGAGTTCGAAAGCAAAGATATGCGTGTGCACTGTGTGAGTTTTCTCTAAAAAGATGTGTGTGCTGCAATTATTAGAATGACCCTTCTGCCTGTTGGTGGTATAGAATTACCAATCAGTTGAAGGTCTGTTTGTATCACTAACGGTGGTTAATTTTTGGTGACCTCAATAATAAATTTGCTTATAATAAATAAATGATAAATAAATCACCAATGCCATTATATTCACAATCAGGTTTATTGCATTTCATTTCATTTCCAATGATAGATATATATTTTGATTAGAAGTTTTAACATGCCAATGGCCTATTTACACTATTGTCAATATCATTTTTTCGGTCACATGTTTCTCAATATGATTTTTCAACTTGGTATCCTTTGATAATCTATCATTCAATGCTACGGTTGACCTATTAATCTAGTTCTTATTTCATCTGACCCAAACAACAGTCAAATATGATATTAAATATGATATGTAATAAATCATGAAATAATTATAACGTGGCGACGTATTGTCACAAGTTACGTTTTAGAATTGAAACACGAATCCTCTGTCACTTCTTCTCTTTAACATAAAATTTTGAATACAAAAATTACTCTAGATGTGATAAACTAAAATAAGGGAATGATAATTTGAAATTCAATATAAAAAAATGTCATGATATAATGGCCGATTTATTTCTTGAGAGCAATATCTGTCACATTTCAACTGCTCAGAATGTCATTGTAGGGCAACGTAGTTATAAAAAAATAAATTTAACGAATAATTGAGAGAGGAATTCTTCAATGAAGATACCATTTTTGTAATATGACTTGAGTAGTAAAACTATAATAGAACGAAAATGAAAAATATATTAGTTTTCACTCCAAATGACTTAAATGATTAAACATTGAAAATCAAATTAAAATTATTCAGAGAAACTCTACATCTAAATCAAGACCACGATGACAAATGGATAAATCAAAAGTCTATGAAATTACTTTCGGGTCCACCAATTAAGAACAGAAATAATATTTTAAACATGTCAGTATTGCACAAGAGAAACCGACATTTGAAACATAAGAATCTAGCATTGATAGCCCATTTAGCAACACCATCATTGTCCAAAATCTAGTATTAATGTCATACGCTAAGAACAACAAAATAATTAATTTTAGTTTTGCCCAAAAACACCCGACATTTGAAACAGTATTTCCATAATTAAAGGATACTATGTAGAAAGCCTATAATCTTGAAATCTAATTCTGAAATACCACGAGATTCAATTATTGTTATATAACGAATCTAGTATTGATATCACAAGCCAAGTTTGAGAAATCATTCATGCTAGTTTTGCTCAAAATAACCTGATTTTTCTCTAAAAAGATGTGTGTGCTGCAATTATTAGAATGACCCTTCTGCCTGTTGGTGCACGTGGTATAGAATTACCAATCAGTTGAAGGTCTGTTTGTATCACTAACGGTGGTTAATTTTTGGTGACCTCAATAATAAATTTGCTTATAATAAATAAATGATAAATAAATCACCAATGCCATTATATTCACAATCATAAACATAATTAAAAAATACCAATTCAGAAACACAGCGATGGTCAGTTTTTGTACGAAATCCAACAAGTACCCTACAACAATGTTTTCATTTTCGAGAATTCCATTAAGAGAATCTAAAATCTTTACCACCAATTCAGTAACACAATGATAGTCAATCTCTATATAAAGTATCTAGTACTACGAGCTAAGGAGAAATCATAAATTTTAATTTTGTAAAATTATCCAATATTTGAAAGCGTAATTTTATAATTCAAAAATACCTTTAGAGAATCTAGAATCTTGATCACTAATCAAGAAACACAACGATGATCAATTTCTGTGTAAAGAATCTAGAATTAATCTTAGAAGTTAAGAACAAAAACAAAAACATGTATTCAGTTTTGCTTAAGAACCTGATATTTAAAATCGCACTTTCATCATACAAAAATACCACATAAGGAATAAAGAATCTATACAGGATGGTCCCAACAAAACCATCAATCTCAGAATAGATTTGTTTCTCGTTGTCTGGGATCAAGAACAGAAAGGTTTTATATTCGGAAATTAGAAACTTGGATCACCCAGATTGTAGTTGTAAATCTGAAGTCGGACATTCAGTGCATCTCTGTATGATTAAGAGTGGAGATTAAAGAACTGTCAGGATGATGTACAGGACCAAACCAATACAAGAAGTCATTCTACAGTGATCATTAACGTGTGGGCTTCCTATTACTTTCTTATTTTGCAAAGATGGAAACCAAATAGCCTTAAAGGGCTGAATTAATTAGGTAAATACAAAATTGGTTCTACAATACCAAAAGAACTCGAAGTTGCAAAATAAACCTGTAAACGAATTACTAATTGTAGTGAACACATTAATTGAAATTGGTCATAATGACATGCGTTATTCTTAATAATTAATTGACATGTTTGATCACCTTATGCAGATTCAGATCATGAGATGAACATGTATATATGAGAGAACATTAATATAAATATATATAAAAACAATAATGATAGTGTTTGGTATAGACGACAGATTTTACAGAGGTGGCATTAAGGTCAAGGTCAAGGTCAAGGTTAAGATTTAGGGTTTTATATTATAGTTAGTTCAGGTATAGGCTTGTGTAAATAAATATACTTTTGATTAGGGATTAGGGTTTTGGGTAAGGATTAGGGTTAATGTATAGGGTTTTGGATAAGGTTAGGGTTTAGGTTTTGGATTAGGTTTAGGTTTAAGGTTAGGTTTTGGTTTTAATTTAGGTTTAGGTTTAGGTTTAAGGTATGGGTTAGAGTAAGGGTTATGGTTAGGCGTAGCTCTCTGGTTTTGAGTTTAGGATAAAAGTTAGGTGTGATTTTAGGGTCAATAATTTCTCACATACTTTGTAGACAACTGTTACCTTGATACCGTGTGTTATATGCTATATTTGAAATTCTAGTAAATATATTTTTCAGCTTCTTTTAAACTGAACTTTTTCCTCGGATGAAATGTAAAACAATTTCATAAGTAAACCCATTCAGAGAAAATAATTAAATTTGCAGTTAATGAATCCGAAAAGTACCTTAAAATACATAAACATCGGAAAGTAATTTAACAAACGTTTGGAATGAACCTGTAAACTAAACTGGACTTTTTCGGAAACATTATTGGAAACACGATTTCATTTAATAAATAACATGACACAATAAGTCACGACTTTGGATATAGTGCTTACGTGATATTACATAACTTTTGATTATTCTACTCTTTGCATTGATGATAAGTGTGTTAAAAGTAAAAGTCAGAGAGATCAAAGGTCTCGATTTCAGAAGTAAAGACAATTTATCAGAATATGAGAGTTTATTCGATTCCAAACTTTTAATGATGTTCACTGACAAAGGACGTATACACGAATATAGGAAACGTGATTCTCTGATCTCTAACTATATATGCTGGATCCTCAAATTAATAATTGAGGGAGTATCATGACTTCAAGTGATATTGTGGGCATATATCATGCTTTGAAATTTATCACGTTGAGACATGATTATTTGCACTAAGGATTTTCAAACGAGGACAATTATTTTCATATTTTAAGTTATTCACATTAAAATTTGGAAAATGAGAAAGGAACACAATGACAAATGTTATAATTTGTAGATGAAAAAATTAATAGTACCATGTACAGAGGAGCATTTAATAAAATAACAAATAAAAAGATCAACACATGCAGATATGACAAGTGAAAAAACACGTTAATTAACAGATTAAGGTTATGAACCAATTATCAATATATAATTAATTTATGAACACTTGAAGAACAAATGAAGAAATGTAAAGTAAAACATTTGTGAAAATGAACAAATGAACAACGAATCGATGGCCAACTAACCAAAGCATTATAAAAAACAATGTGTTCTTTTGTTGTAATTATTCATACATGAGAATTTAGAGGTTATTTAAGTCCTGTGTAAATATTTAGATTCATTAAACTAATTGATGTTTTTCATATATTCAAAGGATACAATAACAGGGTTGTCATATAACGAACTTGTGACTATTGATATGTAATTGTCAGGTGTGTTGTCGAAAGGAATATTTATTGTTGACAAAGAACTAATCTTGAAAAGACAATCCCATACTATAAGCGGCAGTAACTATGTTCTATTTTAATGGAAATATCATTATGTTAATGTTATCATGATATAAGAGGATAACGCGAACCATTCATTACCTTTTGTATAATTGTACTATCTTCTTTTGACCTTTCACCAAAAACCTTTATGATAAGATACATGTTTTACCTATAATGAAACTGATTTTGATATATATGTTGGAACAATTATCAGCATAAGAAAATATCCGATTTCATAAAAAGATAAATGAAATTATAAAAACGATATGGTAGACTTAATTACAGCGACACCCTTATTAACTACACGTATTCGCATGTAATAAGGTGTCGGATTGGAAAAATGAAAGGTGCATTTGGAAAGAAAAGTAAATTAGCCGCTGCAAAAATACCTGGAGAAACTTTTGTTATTAACGGTTTTTATAAGTTGTTATGTTATGTAAGTAGTTCATAAAATATGTACACACATGATAGGTTACGTAAACAAAAATTCTAAAACGTTATTTGTCCATATATAACGCCATTTCTTGCTTAATCTAATATAAATACAAAATAGTGCTTTTTATCTATGGTTGAAGATGTTTATGTTCCGATATATTTATTATCCAATATGTTTATGGTCAAATATGTTTATGATCGATCTGTAATGTGAATTTTTCTATTATTGATAGCAATAAGAAACTGAATTATAATGTAGATATGTAATATGTTCTAGATTTTGGATCTTTGATATTACTGCGTTAACTTATAAAAAAACCGGAAATGAATTCTTTTTTTTGATTTAAAGATTGTTGCTCTGATAGCAGATAAATCTTTCTCTAGTCTAGTCTAGTCTAGTCTAGTCTCATACCTATAAATGTATGAGATAGTCAAACAATGTCTTTCTATGATGAACTGGTATCAAATGGTTACTCTAAACACTCTTACATGATATCTTACTCTTAGAATATCTATAAATAAAAAGGATAAATGCAAAGGTTATTTCCAAGTTTTGATACACTTTGGGGTATGTGAGGAAATTTGGATTTTAAGTTTCCCATATGTACAACATTTTGAAAAATATCGGATAACCCAATTTGTAGTTTGTCAAACTTTATTTCAGAACCTATCTTTACACTGGTAAAAGTGAAGGGGTACTCGTATCAATGATATCTATCTTAACATCATCACACAATCTCAAGACCTTTCACAGTTGGGTATCCTTTACATCATTAAAGGATTGATTCGTTTCTTATAAGAATAATCAAACACTTACATAACGTCTACAAATTTGAACACATTGTCCTTCAATGGTGTCGATTCCATCATTAGAGAAACAGGCAGTTTTAAATAAATATTCAAACACCTACATGATTCGTGGGACGTAGGTAAGTATGTATGTATTTATGTATGTATTTATGTATGTATGTATGTATGTATGTATGTATGTATGTACGTACGTACGTACGTACGTAGGTAGGTAGGTAGGTAGGTATGTAGGTATGTAGGTAGGTATGTATGTATGTAGGTAGGTAGGTAGGTAGGTAGGTAGGTATGTAGGTAGGTTGATTTAACGGTTACGTTTCAGCCAATAAGTGACCTATATACTCACGTCATTAGTAACTAGTAATTTATTTTTAATTAGAATTTTGAATATCCAAAATTATATGCAATCCAAATTTCCCATATTTTGTACAAAGTTTTAAAGGACTATTTGGACGTCACCAAACAACACATTATCTCTAAGAATTGATTTAAGATTCAAGTTAATTGATTTTGACATATTGCTTGTTTGAGGTCATTTCGATGGTTCTTATGTTCTTCACATTCCATTAAGAAATGTAAAAAAGTTTCTGCAGGCTGTTAAAACAATCATGCCTTAAAGGGGCAGTAGCACGTTTTTTTCGCTGAAATAAGTCGATAAAATGTATTTAAAAAATAATGTGACTAATAGTAAAACACCCTTCTCTCCTCGGAAAATCAAGTTTTAAATGAGTGTACATGGTTCCGAAAGCCATAGGAATCGTTTTCGTCATTCAAAATAATAAAACGTGTTCACAATAACATGGCCGACATGCAATTTTTGCTTTATACACAACATCGTTATTGTCAATACGAATAATTGGTTTGTGTAATAAGATGCTTTACCCTCTAAAGTAAATATAAATGACATAAGCTTTAATTATAAATAGGAAATTTGAAAACATAAAATTCGCAAAAAAACGTGCTACTGCCCCTTTAAAGGTGACATAACCTTGTCTAAAAAGTGTATTCGTATGATTTGTTGTTATTTGCTTGTCAACTTGTCACCATTGTTCATTACCTAAATTTCCAGAATGCAAGCAAAGGAAGCTACATGGACATAAAAACTAGCGCCAATTAAAATCGCTAAGTGTTCAAGAGAGTCACAAACACAAGATTTTGAAATATCACTGATAAGCTTATGGATTGGAAAAAAGCATACATAACCTCATTGTTTGATGACGTCAGGGGTTAGTTGGTACCAGTCAACCAAAGCTTGTTGACCCTTCTGTAAATATAATACATCTTCTCTATCATCCACATAGGGTGATATTTTGGGTAAATATAATTCTTTGATAATTTCCTCTCTTCAAGATCAATATTATTAATATATTCTAGTGATTATCTAATGTTCAGACAAGAAATTACCATATCTCCCAAGCGTGTGTTGAATTTCCAATAAAATGGTAACGACCAGACTGTAGTGTATATAAAGAAAATACTAAAAGACGTCCCGTTTAATAACATATTTATGAAACTAGTGGATGGTGTTGGTATCTAACGAGCGAAAGCGAGTTAGACACCAATGACATTCACGAGTTTCATACATATGTACATTTATGTATTTTATTTATTTGGATGTTTCACAACAGTAGTATCTTCAACGAGAGTGAAATAAATCACGTTATAATTACACTACCTCAGAGCTTATTTATCAAGCAAAACATATTTTTTAAATGAAAAATAATGTCTCATGCATAGGGTATACAATGTATCAACAACTGTTACTTTACTAATTAGTTTTATCTCTTTTATACTTTGTTTTAACAGTATTTACCAGATTTTCCTTAGTGTTTTAAAGTTAAATTTAACGATGCTTTTTAATTTGAGTGAATGTATCGCTTATTTTACAAAATGTCAATACTTTATCATATTTTATTATTGCAAATAATTAGCTTTCCCCCTCCTAGAATACAACGAAACTGGTACCATTTCGTGGTGTTTAATGTATTGATAAACGCAGGTGCTCAGAAAACACATACATACATACATAGATAAATATCGAATGTATATAATATAATATAATATAATGTCCTCAAATCATACACAATGTTCCCATACTTTATTAAATAGTAAGAAATCATATAATACAATAATGGCATGTTTCATTTCTCATACGATACCAAATCCTAAGTGAGGACAAAAAAATAAATATTGATTTATTCCCAAAGTCTATGAAATAGCAGAATTCAGCGTTCCTTTCATCTCCAAGGAATCGATTAATGTGAGAAGAAAACAATATATATCAGATGTTTAATAGGACGAGTGGAAATATAACTCAGTTTTTATCAGTGTTTTATGTTCTAACAGTGTGTGACAGAAATAGCGATAAGCCAGCACTTGAAGCATTCTGTTCCAACCATAACTCTCCTTTGTACTGCCGATGCTGACATTTACAATCTTTCTGATAACCCAGTGACATTAATGAAGTTTTGTTTAGCTTTTAGATCTATGTCAAAGGCAATGTCGTTCATGTAATCCTTCGTATTTCAATGCAATATAATGTAATATACATGGTTTTAACAATTTCAAGGTAAATGTTGATAATGGATGTATTTTAAAATATCCTATATTCATAATTATTTAAGAAACAATATTAATAGCCGTTGTAGAATGAGACATATATAACACATATATTACAATTCAAAAATAATATTTACAATATTCATGTTTTGAAAAAGTCAATTCATATTCATCAATTTTCGATTTTAAGTAAAAATTATCTTAAATTATATACTTATGTTTGGTTAAGGAATAACATATGTGGTGATTGATATATATGTTGATAGAATATAATTAGTGCATTGAATGATTGTGCATGTAAAATTGTTGGATAACAACCTCTTTTATGTGAACATGCATGATATTTCAGGGTATATGTTTACTCCTTTACCACTATTTAAAACAATTTTTGAAAAATTACTTTGTAGATTAAAAAAAAGACTGTGCAGAAAAAAAAGTAAAATATGTATTCACTGAATGGGTAGTCTGCTGATTATGGCAAGTCAATATTCAACATGGTGATATCCTGTTCAGAAGTTTAAAAAAAAGATTAAAGGGACACCGTGTCGAGGATAAAAATGAGATCAGATTTATCTACCTATGCTGATGAGCTTCTCTGCAAAAGAGTTACGATTCGCTTCACTGTTTACATGGAGTTGTTTGTATTACCAATTACTTGTCTGATTTTGAGGTCTGTGTCTCGTTGGCAGACATGTTAATCAGCATAGGTAGAATAATCTGATCTCATTTTTATCCTGGACGCGGTGTCCCTTTAAGGGACATTAAAAACAGAGCTTTAAGGTGCTCAAAATCACATTTATTTGTGTGATTTAACTGGAAATTGTATTATATTTCCTTTTCAAAATTTAAATGTATAATTGTAGCTTATCAATACTTGATAATACCTTATTTCCTCGGAAAAGACGCCCTTTTACATCAGTCAGATGTACAGAACAGTGAAGATGGGTATTAGATAAATTGACGCGTAACTTAAACTGCTTTGGTTACTGGTGGTTTGGCACTTCTTCGTCCAAATAAATGTTAAAATACAACGTAACTGATATTAAGATAAAACTGCCCATTTTTACAGGCGTTTGAAATTTTACAGCGTGTATCATTGTTGTAATGTACACAAAAAGCTCCATCACTTTTGTAATTTGCATCAGTATCCACGAATGGCCCCAACGGATAAAGAACTTTTCCTACCGAGAACACCATCGATTGTATAATTAATAACATGGTGAAATATTTCAATTAATTAAGTTAATTATTAAAATTAAATCATGTCTTCATTATGACAATAAATGTTTTCACTACAATTAGTAATTCGTTCACAGGTTTACTTTGTTTATTTTGCAACATCGTCTTATTTGATATTGTAGAATCAATTTTGTATTTACCTAATTAATTCAGCCCTTTAAGGGTATTTGGTTTCCATCTTTGCAAAATAAGAAAGTAATAGGAAGCCCACACGTTAATGATCCCTGTAGAATGACTTCTTGTCTTGGTTTGGTTCTTCTCCTCCTGCATATCATATTGACAGTTCTTTAATCTCCACCCTTAATCATACAGAGATGCACTGAATGTCCGACTTCAGATTTACAACCACAATCTGGGTGATCCAAGTTTCTAATTTCCGAATATAAAACCTTTCTGTTCTTGATCCCAGACAACGAGAAACACATCTATTCTGAGATTGATGGTTTTGTTGGGACCATCCTGTGTAGATTCTTTATTCTTTATGTGGTATATCTTAGATATGAAACTGCGATTTAAAAAATCAGGTAATTTTAAGGAAAACTAAAATGTATGATGTCTTTCTTTTAACTTGTAGGCCTGATATCAATGAATTAATTCTGTAAATAACAATTTGCTGTCACGGTGTTTCCTGGGTGGTGGTCAACATTCTGTATTTTTTCTATGGTATTTTGAATTATGAAATTGATATTTCAAATAAAAGGTTCTTCTGGTCACAGCTAAACTTAATTTAATTAAAAACCCATTAATCTTTATCTTAAATCATAGAGGGATCGTATGGACGTCAAACTAAAGATTTACAATCAATGTTTGTAATCCATCTTTGAAATACCGAAAGCAAACCTTTCTATTTGTGTTATCTCAATCTACAGGAAACAGATTGATGGCTTTGTAGAGACACTGTGTTCTAATTAGAGATTCATATTCTGTATATATAACTCTGTATATATAACTCTGTATATATAACTCTGTATATATAACTCAATAAATCCATTTGTCTGAGTTGTATCAGTTCATTTCATATTAAGATAAATCTGAAATTAATATTTTTTTACTTTTGTAAAGGTTCAGTTTTGCGGATGAGCATTTGAACAACATTTTGTTAATCAAACCCTCATTCATTTTGAAAAAAATGTCTTTGGTCCTACGATATGACAAAACTATTTCTTTTCTACAGATATAGCATAAGTGAATAAAATGTACATATCTTAAATATTTAAAAAATATTTTTTATCATTCTGGCGTGAATATAATATGTTAAAAGTCCTATAAAAGTTATCTCAGATTAATGCAATATGCTGATAGACAACATAATTAATTCTTTCCAAGAGTATACAATTTCAGTTTAAATTGGAATTTTTGAATATAATCGAACAATATTACTCGAACACAACATTAACTTTTGAAAGTGAGATATTATCATTCTTACATTTTCATCTAACATGTAATGCACGTACGTGAGCACATGATGAGTGCAATCAGTTTAAGAACCATTATACCCCACCTCCGGTCTCGTTGCTATAGTTTCTTTTGTTACAAGTGTAGGTGTATTAGCCGATACACTTACACTTTTTTCTGATATACCTATACTTTTTCTGATATACCTACACTTTTTAACAGCTGAGAAATCAATGGAGTCAATTTTCAAAATGTCTAAATCTAAGTGATGATCCTTTATAAAATGTCAGATTATATATGAACATGTAGGACATAGCGATTTTTACCCGAGGAAGTGTGCCAATATGATTTTTACGAAACGAGTGTGAATTTGTGTATTTCCCAAGCGAGAGCGAGGACAATATACAAATTTGCACGAGATTCGTAAAAGCCATATGACACACTTTCGAGTGTAATAATTTCTTAATTACCCATTTTATTCCATTTGATTCGCGTAAAATTACTCAGGAAACGACCCACATCTCTTGCGACGGCAAGCTACAGTGACGTCACGAACAATAGTTTAATGACGTCACAGACGACACAATACGGGAAGTCAGGTTGAAACAATGTTTGCTAGGCAAACGTGATATGTGCACATGTGTTCATATCAATAATATTAACTCGGTTATTTTCAACCATATGGGTAATAAACCTGGGATCGAACCTGTGTCATGTTGCTTTCTGGCCGAAAGAACAAACCATTACACCACGAGGCCAGTTGAATCTTTGTACAGTTTTTCATGACCAAATGAATACGGTTCTTATAATGCGTGATATAATATGACAATATTTCTTTTTATATAAGAATGTCATTTAATTTGGGTGCAAAAAATCTTAACATACTGAAAGTTGCTTCTGTTTTCTCAAACTTTGGCCATGTTGATTCGATACACCCGGAAAGTATGAGTATATCTCTCACCTAAACTGCATCTACTGCATCGTCATACTAATCACAATACTTAGCATACCAAATCTTGACAGCACACAGGGTGATAGCATAATTTGTTTGCTGCATTTGGGAGCACGACATCCCCACCATGCTGAAGAATGCCCGTTGAGTTGGTTGAGGTTTACATGTAGTAGGTAAATGAAGACCCTGGTGAAACAATAGACGAGAGGGGCAGTGCAGTGGTTAGCGCGTTCATCTTCGGATCAAAAGGTCGGGGTTCGTGTTTGTTTGTTTGAACAGATATAGAATATAAAGTATCATGCTCTCCTGAATGAGTGTCTCTTTACGAGATCTATCCTCATCGGAGACATGCCCATGGTATCGTTTCTTTTGTCCCTCAGTGTATATATACATACATAAATACAAAGATTTGTATAGCCCCTTTTTCCAATAGAAATGCTCAAAAGCGCTGTCTGACAATTCAGGTAGACTATTCCAGAGGAAAGGTCCAGTTATTGAGAATGAACGGTCTCCATATGACTTTGTTCTTGTCTGTAGAATTTGCAGCAGGGTCTGGTCATTTGAACCAAATGGTCTGGCAGGTTGATAGAGTGAAAGGAGATCCTAAAGATAGTTTTTGGGGCCAAAGTGTTTAAACACTTAAAAACAAGTAGCAGGATTTTGTAGTCGATTCTGAATCGTAAGGGCAGCCAGCGTAGAGCTTTCAGGGATGTATCTTTGTTATGTTTTAGAATATACATGTATACCCAAAAGAAAGTGTTACGCACCATACGAATATTCAAGTATTATACGTGTATTGGTAATAAAATGAACCATTTAAATAGTTTATGATTGAGTGTTATGAGAATGTATTTTTTAAATTAATACGAAACAACTCAGTTTAGTTTTTGGATCACACAGGTTGAGTGTAGGTAGATTAGAACTAATTCACTAAAAGAAAAAACTTAAAATCACTGTCTTCACTTTGGAGCTTGGAATAGAAAACCAGTGTCTCACTGAAGTGATTGGATTTCTTACAAACTTTCCAGAAGGTTTACGTTATTACTGAATCAAGTTTTAATATAAAAGGACTTTTCGGAAAGGACTTAAATTCCATCTTTCTGACATCTCAATTTGTCAACTGACATGAATTGACATATCGGAACATCTTGTTGCAATTATAGATTTTATAGAATTTATCTGAATGTTATGTAAATTTATCAGTATCTGTCTTGCTAGATACAAGTATCATCTTACTTATTATCTAAAGCTTAAAGGGGCAGTAGCACGTTTTTTCGCTCAAATAAGTTGATGAAATGTATTTGAAAAATAATTTCACCAATAGTAAAACATCCCTCTCTCTTCGGTTTAAAATGAGTGTACATGTTTCGGTAAAGCCATGAGAATCGTTTTTGTAATACAAAATAATAAATTGTGTTCACAATAAAATGGCCGTCATGCAATTTTTGCTTTATACGCAACATATGTTTTTCACTACAGAAAATTGGATTGTGTAATAAGATGTTTTACCCTCTAAAGTTAGTTTAAATGACATAAACTATCATTATAAATGGGAAATTTGAAAAAATAAATTTTGCAAAAAACGTGCTACTGCCCCTTTAAACATGCTATTTTTTCAATTCGAATTTGATGACCTGGCGGTACAGTATGTCAAGCAGTTGATTATTTTGGTCTTTTATATATAGCTGTATAACATTTAACTTACTTCCAGTTTGCTACAACTCTGACATTTAATGTGTTATATTTAAGCATAAATTGTTTAAGAAACTGTGTGAAAGGATATTACCTTCAAGGGTATCTATTCCGACATACCCACACTATAATATCGCAATACGCTTCAGACTTTGGTATAGTTTTCATCATTAGACGGACCATTATTCGTTTCTTATATGAAATTTAAACCCCTACGTAACATGCACAGATTGTTAACACGTTGATGTTGCTTCAAAGGCGTCAATTTCATCATTAGAGGACTAGATAATTTAAATACTTATTTCAACACCTACCTATTTCAATTAGGACCCGAGATAGAACTATATGATTTAGTTAATCACTCATATGACATTGACAGTTAATCACTCATATGCCATTTCGGGGGCGGAATAGGTGTTCAGCAACTTTGTCTGCTCTGGAAATTGGTCTACATGCAGTAAGGTTTGGATGTAGTGCTACACTGAATTTCAGCGCAGTATCAGCCATATTTCGCTAGATCAAGCCGTAATCGCAGGTTTCACCACAATGCTTAGCCACCAAGGCGTTGTTGGCTTTGTTTCTACTAGCAACCGTAATAGATAGAGGATATTTGTCTTTTCTTGACTAATACCATGTTTATCTCATCGAGTGAGGTAGAAAGGTAATTATTTCACATATAAAATATATAAAACATATAACTTTTCTACCTCACGAGATGAGATAAAAATGGTATTAGTCAAGAAAAGAAAAAAATTCTATTTATTATATGACCAAATCCTTGCATATTCACCGAAATCGACTTGCATTTACGTTAAGTCGGCTCCAAAATGAGCATGTCGCCTCAGCAACAATGTGACGTCATGAACGTGTCATGACGTCGGAGCATTGTTTTATGACGTCAAGTCATTGTTAGTGTTAGTCATTGTTAGTGACTAGTGACTGATATCACGTTCGATTGTTATTTTCACTAGTGACTGATAACAGGATTTATTTTCATTGATAGATCCCGGTATTTCACCTGCAATCAAATAATAAAAGTGGAATACTCTTGACAACGGCGTTAAACCCCAAATCACCTCACCTCCTGATTGCAAAGAGAAAATGAGATGGTTTCCTAAATGAAGTCGTTTTATTCATCAAAGAATAAAATGGATTTATTACATTTTTAAAAATTATTCTTAATATAGCATCAATTCTACTCTACACGTTATATTCTGTCTACTACTTCTTTAATTAATTCATGTGCATTCATTGTATCATATCTTGTGCTCATCATTGTATTAAGTTCAATACACAACCTTGTATTTATTACTCATACACATGTTATATTAGTTCCAGTGAACACACATTAATTGATTAATAATGTTAAAACAAAATGAAGTTTTTAGGTTTAAGTTATAAGGAACATTATAAGGGGATCAAACCAACTGTATTTAGTGGGACGGCCAAGTACATAAGTTGTCACTAGTGAGTCAACTCTATGTAAACCTATCTGTTGACTGGACCTACCACGCCTTGCCTCCTCAGGCAGGGGCTAATCCAACCTTAACACAGACGAAACTTCGAAGAAGTGTCGGGGATGGTAAAATCCCTCCCCAAGCTCAATAGCCCCGCGGTCTCGTGACGGCACTCCCATGATTCCTCACTCTCCTCTAATTTGTCAGGTAATATAGTCACGTTGTGTGTTGGTCTCGAGTTCAGTTTTTTTAGGGTGTTTTATCGCTGATTTTCCTTCCTTGCGCCTTTGTGATTAAAGTAGAGGTATTTGATGCTCGGGTCGCTCGCTTCACTCACCTCTCTCGTCGGGCTTGATGTTTGGTACACCTTCGTCTTGTACCTTCTGACAGTCGCCCGTCCTTAGTGTTTTGGGCCGCCTTCCGATAGTTTCATCCTTCACTATCTTATGGTAGTCAACTGAGCTCTTACTAGTGGTTCGGCGTTTCGGACCCTCCGATAGTCGAAGCCTGCGGTTGCCCTTGTCGACTTTCTATCAGACGGCCCTTCAGCGTTTTTCGTCCATCTCTCGTTTAGTGAGTTGTCTTCACCCCTCTCTAGCGGCTAGACCTTCGGACCCTCCGTTAACCTCCATCATCCATGGTTCGTGCTGATCCCACTTCGGGAAGGTCTGCTCCTTAGAAGGAAGAATGACTACGCCAAGTGTATCGGCTACGCTTAGACTTTTCTCTTAAGGAGACCACTCGAAAGAGTAATGACATCCAGAGGCAGGCTTTCGCTGCTTCCAGGTTAAGTCACCCTCCTTCAAGGCGTTGTCTATCAACACCTCTTCGACCCGCTTAGCCGGTAGAGATAGTGTCACCCTGGCCTTACCTTATCCTCACCCATAAGGTGTCATGGGACTCGTAGGTTAGCTTACACTCAGGGCTAGTCTCCCGTCTCGCGATCGTCCCTCCCCTGTATATACTGACCCGCCTCCGTGCAGTGGGATTCTATACATAGTAGGTCTAGTCAACAGATAGGTATTTAAATAATGGTACGTTTTTATTCAACCCAATTATTTATACTTACTTGTTTGCTAGACCTACGCTCTAGTCCCGCCCAACCTTCCCGCTTCTAGTCTAAACTTGAGCCTGTTCGGAGAGTGAAGAATAATGGGAGTGACGTCACGAGAGCGCGGGGTTACTGCCCCATAGGAGTGATTTTACCATCCCCGACACTTCTTCGAAGTTTGGTCTCTGTTAAGGTTGGATTAGCCCCTGCCTGAGGAGGCATGGCATAGTAGGTCTAATAAACAGGTATTCGACAGTCAAAGGGATCCAACCCCTTATTTTCTGTATATTACTCACTTTACGTGAGAAGCAACCCATTCTATTTATATATAATTATGTAAGAATATACTTGAAATAAGTTTCTTCACGTAACTGATACGTATGGGTATATATTTACACAACTTCCCTACGCAAGGCATTACCCTTGCCAGTCTCCATCACTGGCTGATTTCAACCTTGACGTATGTCCTAAGGTGTCCTTGCCAGAAAATCAGAGCCCGCTATGCTTTTCAAGTGCAGCGATCCACTTATCTTATATAATATGTAATCACGGAAATACTCAAAGGCTTAACTCAGCCAGGGATGGAGACTGGCAAGAGTTGTGCCTTGCATAGGGAAGTTGATATGTGCATTATTAAAGGGGCGGTAGTACGTTTTTTTGCAAATGTAATTTTGGTATCCGTAGTGGTAATAACGGGGATGCGTATGAAGCAATAATTGCATGGCGGCCATTTTATTGTGAACACATTTCATTATTTCGAATGTCAAAAACGATTCCCATGGCAGAACCATGTACACTCATGTTTTAACTTGATTTTCCGAAGAGAGAATGGTGTTTTACTATTGGTGACATTATTTTTCAAATACATTCCATCGACTTATATCAGTGAAAAAAACGTGCTACTGCCCCTTTAAAGCGTGTTAAGTAATTCCTATGCCTAGCCTTCCAATGTAAAAAGGGTTTCTGAGGTTCGGGGAAGCACCACACCACAGTAAAATGAAGATGTGCCATGAGAGGTAAATACATGTACATTACCTTTCTATGTTCAGCAAAGGATTTTCCACATGTATCAACTTAATCAAATCTATGTCAATATGAAACCAATCTTCTTTATCCTCGTGTCCGCAGTTGAAAGGTCCTTCTGAGTAAATATCAGTTGTGAATAGTACGAATGCATTTCAAAAGCAATCATATTTTAAAAAATATCATATTTCTCTGATTATCTGATGTTCAGACAAGAAAAGACAAGAAAGCAACACGGGGTGTTAAACTGTCAATCAAATGCTGAAAACCAGACTCCAGTGTAAATATCCCTTGATATTTGATGCAACTTCTAAGGCTGCATGCCGATCTTATTTCTCAATTAAAAAGATATACTTACCCTAAGACTGTGAGAGGCTTGTACATTTCAAAGGGATATCCGCAGGTTATTGAATAACTAATGCGATCCCACGCACTTGATTGGGCACTTTTAATAAGATAATTGTATTTTGACCATCATCATAATCGAAAATGAAACTTTTTTTATTGATACCAACACTTTCAGACATTGGTCACTTTTTATGTTGAAAATAGAGTCCTGATGTTTCAGCAATTAAACCTTGATATAGATATTAATCAACATTTTATGATTGCAAAAGAATCTAATATTGAATTAACACTACCTGATATAACACCCAAATGGCTAATAAGTGATATTTATTGTTTTGATAGCATTATTTGAGCATAATAAAATATGTCTCTGATATGGATATCCTTGTCTGGCAAAATAATGACATCGAACGCAATATAATGATGTCGTGACTTATTATATATTTTTAGTTAGTACTTGGCATGTTGAATCCATAATTAATTTTTACCATCTTAAAATTGAGTTTTCCCATTAGGTTTATTCAAGTTATATATCCATTATATGTACGAAAATGTTAAAGCCTGCGTTAAAAATAACAATTATTTATCGAATTGTTTTGAACTACAGCTGGGGGTAAGACAAGGTTGTATACTAAGTCCATTTCTATTCTTATTTTTCATGAAGAATTGGCAACCCAAATTGAGAGTAATTGTGAGTATGGGATACAACTACATCCAGATAGAGTACATATTTTCTTATTGCTTTTTGCAGACGATATCGTGCTATTCACTAGTTCTGTAGCAGGTTTACAAAGAATCATCAGAGAACTAGAGATTTATTGTGACAATTTCAAGTTAACAGTAAATAGAACCAAAACCAAAGTAGTAGTGTTCAAGAAGGGAGGGCGTTTATCAAAGAAAGAAAAATGGTGGTTCAAAGGTAAAGAATTAGACTCTGCTAGTTCATACAAATATTTGGGATTATTTTTTAGTAATTGTTTATCTTGGACAATGCATGTTAATTACGCTTCCATACAAGCACAAAAGGTAATGATTGGTATCTTTAAGCAACTTAATGTACTGGGAGATTTAAATATAAGTTCATATTTTAAGATATTCGATGCCAAAATAAAGCCTATTTTATCATATGGGGCTGAAATATGAGGTTTTGATTATTACAAAGAAATCGAAAAAGTACAATTGAAAGCCTGTAACAGGTTTCTGGGTGTTAAATACAATACTCCTAATATCATGGTTTATGGTGAATGTGGTAGATATCCAATACAGCTATTTACAAATATTAAAGCGATAAAGTATTGGTTGAAACTATTGAATATACCTTCATATCGACTTCCAAAAAAATGCTATAATATGATGATGTTATATGATAAAAATGGGCAAAAGAACTGGGTGAGTTCTGTTTGAAAATTTCTATTCACAAAAGGCTTCGGTTTGGTATGGATAAACCAATATGTTGAATCAGATGATAAGTTTATTTTTGAACTAACAAGCAGATTAAAAGACATATATTTACAAGAATGGCTGGAAAAGATATCACTTTCTAGTAAATGTTTTTATTATAAAATGTTTAAATATACTCTTGAAACCGAAATCTATCTTTCATGTGTAAATGTAAAAAAGTTTAGGACAGCTTTAAGCAGACTGAGATGTTCTTCACATGATTTATTTGTAGAAAATGGACGATTCAACTCAGTCCAAAGAGAACATCGAATTTGCAGACTTTGTGATCTTAATGAAATAGAAGATGAATATCACTTTGTTTTAATTTGCCCTGTTTATGATTCCCTGAGAAAATTGTATATTAAAACATATTATATTGTCCATCCAAACATTTATAAATTCACAGAAATATTGAATACCAAAAATAATGCACTTCTTCAAAATTTGTCAATGTTCATTTATCATGCAATGTTATTTAGAACAGTCAAAAAACAATATAAGTTACAAGTAACTAGTATCATCTTCATGTGTGTTACACGTGCGTGTATTTTCAATGCTGTAAATGTATTGTACTACAGGCCTGTGGCCTTTCAGTACCGGAAATAAATTGAATTGAATTGAATTGAATTGAATTGAAGTTATATATGAAAAGTAAGAAATAAAACAGGGGTAATTATAACACCCTTATATCACTCACACATGTATTCATATCGTTGTGTTCATCTCCTGTCTCTCAGAGTATTAAACGATTCAGTTAGTATTATTTCAAGTTTCGTTTTATCAGCCACTTTTGTTAATTATGGACCAGTTTGAACAGTCTGGGAGAATCTGCTTATTATCATACCAGTTCCAATTTCGAGTCTTACATTAAAGAGAGGGTTCTATCGGGATATTTGTTTGTGGAAATGAAATTCGAGCTTGTATGTATATATGTTATCAAAATGATTAAAACACAACCAAGAAACCCAACCGGCCATTGCCGACGTGCTGATACAGGTTATCGGCCCTTGACGACAGGCTGATACAGGTTATCTGCCCTTGACGATGGGCTGATACAGGTTATCTGTCCTGCGGGCTGATTCAGGTTAAATGTCCTAGACGACAAGCTCATACTGGGTGCCTGATGGAGAGTATATCGTACATGCATTTTTAAGCAAGTATATGTTAAATAGAGTTACACAAACGATAATTTCTGAAATTATAAGAGACAAAAATCGTTAATTATTTGGCAAACTGAAAGTAATATTTCAGCTCATCATGCCTGAAAGGCTAGATGGGCTTATGACATTGGCCGTCATCCGTCGTCAGTCGCCCGTCCATCGTCCGTAAACCCTCTACATTTTCGACTTCTCCTCCAGAACCGCTGCACCCCCAAAGGTGAAATGTTGCGGGGAGAAACTTTGCAAAAAACAGTTTATATATACGAAGCTAAAATTTTAAAAATAACATATTTGTTACATGGAGACTAACGTTTGTTCATTTGGTCTTGATCCCCTTCAAATATAGGCAGAGCAGGGGTCCACTCTAAATTTTTAAACGACTACTCCACAAAAATCAGGAATGCTAGACATTTTGATACAACTTATGTCAGATGAAGACTAGGACATGTAAAGTAAAAACATGGTTTTCAGTATTTCGATTCTGTGTGTCCTTTTTCAAGGTTATATTGTTACTCAATCAGACACCCTTTGTAATTTAACTTTCAACAATCTAAAAACAAGTTTACTATATTTCATTTTGTAAATATTTCACTTTTTCTTAGTTACAATTTCACTCAAAGAAGTGACGGTATGACAGAAGACAGACACCCCATAAGAATCAAAAGTCACCACCTATACATTATTTGCTATTTTACGATTCTGTAACTATTTCACTTTTCCTAAGTTATAATTTCACTCCCACAACAAAGATGCCAGTGACGCAAATGATATAAAGTGAAAAACGCGTCAGACATGTAATCCGACTTCAAAGCCTGCTCAGACGATTACAGGATATTATGACAGAGGACAATTAAATCTCCTAGTTAAGCCGCTGAGCGACAGTTATAGGTTTAGTCGATGGTTTAATGTCACCGAGACGTGAAGATTTCTCCTAGTCTCATTGATATATAAACAGACTTACCGTGACACAGTGGCCAAGTCGTTTAGGATCGTCAGAAGGCGACATTCTAAGAGAGACATTTCCTTCTAGAAAAAGTTGACGGAAATTATCTGTGAAGGAAGATTGCCAGCTTTAGAAAAACTTGTGTAACGCATATTGTGAAGTACCCTCCAATCTCTATTGTTTATGCAATTACCCGTACACCAACTTCCCAATGCAAGGCATAACTCTTGCCAGTCTCCATTACTGGCTGATTTAGGCCTTGCAGTATTTCCTTAAGAAATCTGTGTTTAGAAATCCAGGCCCGCTATGCATTTCCAGTGCAGCGATTCACTGCCTCGACACAAGAAAGCGAGGGAAATACCGCAAGGGTTAAATCAGCCAGTAATGCAGACTGGCAAGAGTTATGCCTTGCGTTTGGAAGTTGCCCGTACACACTGAGAGTGGCCAAAACGGTTTGGTTGGAATCTGCTGTAGAGGATTTAAGATGCAGCCTTTGTGTTCCATGAAATTATATTTCGCTTTAATACATACCGACATATGATATGTGCTGATTTCAGTTGAAATAATTTCACTCAACTTGCATATTCATCCACAATCGTCAAATATATCATAATTACTACATATACTTTCCAATTAGAATCGAGCAACATTATACATGTGCAGAAACCGAAACTACATCTACTTTTACATGCACAGGAGTTATAAGACCTATTAAACATTTACAACCCAAAGTTGTTTTTTTGTCTGTTGTAAATAAGTTTCGAAAATTACGTTTGACTGATTGACGCGCACCACAGGCGGTGTATTGTCCGGTTTTCGATCAGAAATCGATGCTTTTACTTTTATATCGCCGGTATATTGAGTCGACCATCATCAAAATGGCAATTTTCGGTAGCAGTCAGTACTTCTCGTTAAAATAACACTTTTTATAACGTTATATATATGTCACCCCAAACAACACAATGGATGTACCTGTAAAATACTTTTGCGAAGCAAGTCGTGAATAACTTACCCTAGGCTCTGTGGTGTAAATATTGCTCAGTATCTACTGAGTAAAAGTGTATATTTAGACATGATGGTTTGTGCAAAAACACTACAGCGTCAGTGTATATCCTTATTCTTCTGATTCGGCTTCGGATCAAGTTGTCCAGGGTTCGAATCCCGCCAGGGGCACGGCAACTTTGTCTGCAGTAGATAACTGTTCAACACGCAGTAAGGTTTGGGTGCAATGCTACACTGAATTTCAGAGTAGTACCACCCATGGTTCGCTAGTTCCAGCCGTTGCTCGCAGGTTTCACCGCAATGCATAGCCACATGGCGTTGCGGGCTTTCTCCCTGCCGTAATACTAGCAGCCGCGATATAAGTGAAATACTCTTGAAAGCGGCGTTAAACCCCAACTCACCTCACCTCACCTTATTCTTCTCATGCTGAGCGTCAAGCAAGGAAACAACAACTCCCACTTTTTAACTCTTTTAAGATTAAAATATAATTCACAATGTAATCTACTATGCACTCCATTACAATGTACATTCAAATTATAATTTATAACGTAATTCGCGATTTACAATGTAATATACAATGTAATTTACAATGTAATTGACAAGCTAGATTATAATATAATAAATAATTGTAATTTACAATAAAATTATAATTAAATGTTTTGGGGAAAGAATCATGCTGTACCTCTGTATATAACATCGGGAAAAGTTTGAAAGGACATTTTTCAAATGTAATATTAAATTTGAAGTATTTGATATCTTTAAGTGACTTAAATGTCAGAGGGAGGACGATTCAAGAAAACTTTGACAAGTAAGCTTGATATGTCAACGTTATTTTGGATTCTAAATGTCAAAATATGACATGCGAAAACATAGAAACTTCTGCAATTAAAACATGAGGAAATCGTTAATAGATATATATATATATTAGTAAAAAGAGAACCTGTCAACTGGAAAATCTCGAAAATTAAAGGTTACTCGGAACTTGACATTCTAGAT
Source organism: Gibbula magus (assembly GCA_936450465.1). Lineage (NCBI taxonomy): Eukaryota > Metazoa > Mollusca > Gastropoda > Trochida > Trochidae > Gibbula > Gibbula magus. The sequence continues at coordinate 59,529,797 of OW388304.1, forward strand.
AGTTCTTCGTTGAACACACTTTATATTTGACTTGTTTGTCCCCGTCGACGCTCACATAGCTATAATTATATTACAGACTTAATGAGAAAGTTAAAAACTCTAAAATTGAAAACTTATGATGACATCAATCACCCATTTATTCAGCGTATTTTATAAACTGAAAACATTATTTTTGACGCTGGTCTAGTAGACCAGGAATGTCTTTTTATCTTTAAATAATGATTTTGACATTTTATGATTTTTGCTTTCTGTCTGCTATGCAATAGTTGTTTGGAGAGCATAAACATTCTGTAAGATCAGTGAATGGATAACTGATCACCAAGAGTTTGTTTTAGCTGTAAGAATGTCGTGGAGGATGAAGCTCATGTACTTTTAAACTGCCCCTATATGCAAATATTACTAAAAATATGTTATCGTTATGTTGATCGTTAAATGCCGTTTTTTATGATATGCCAGATGTGAAACAGTTATCTTTTATTATGTCATGCCCATATATTTTTAGGATTGCTGCCAAAACCTACATGTACGTTTTAGATGTTAGAAAATCACTTTTATACAAATAGGAAGCTTTTATAACTTTTTAACAATATTTTCTACGCTGTATATGTATATATATATATAATGTATTTTATAGGAAAATGTAGTCTTTTATATATTTGTATACTTGTTTTTACTTTTTTATAGTCTCTCATTATCCCATGAGGGACGGCTCATCATTTGTATCTTGTTTCCTTTGTAAATGTATATTTGTATGAGGTGAGACTTAATAAAATATCTGTCTGTCTGTCTGTCTGACCAATAACACCCGTGCCGTCATACAACGAAATAACATTGTGTGTCAAAATGATTAGTGGTTTGTGATATATTGGTCGAAGCTTCCGATGTCTACTTTACAATGAATTGAAATACTTTACAGTAAGTATAACTTTGTATGTAAGCCAGCAAGCGAGTAAATAAATAAGTAAGTCATGATGGACCTTGAATAGAGAATAGGTGGTGCATGCTCTGAGATACTTGGGCTATTTGAGATATCTGAGTAAATTGAGACATACACATTAAAGGGGCAGTAGCACGTTTTTTGCAAATTTTATTTTTTGCAAATTTCCCATTTATAATGATAGTTTATGTCATTTATGTTTACTTTAGAGTGTAAAACATATTATTACACAAACCAAGTGTCCGTAGTGGTAAAAACAGTGCTGCATATAAAGCAAAACATGCATGGCGACCATTTTATTGTAACATATTTTATTATTTCGAATGACTCGTAACAGATTCCCATGGCTTTACGGAACCATGTATACTTATTTTTTAACTTGATTTTAAACATATTTTTTTCATTAAAGAATCTGGTTCGGTAAACAAGCACAAGTTTGTTTATATAAATAATTTACCAGTAAATCGCTATCCACTATTGACGCGACTTCCCGCTTTCGTCATCTGCGTTGTCATAAAAGAAATTGTTCATGACGTCATTGTAATTTGTCGTCGCAAAAGGAGTGGACCTTTTCCTGACTATTTTTGCGCGAATAAAATGGAATAGAATGGATAATAAAGAAATTACTACTCTCGAAAGTGTGCCATATGACTTTTACGCAACTCTTGCAAATGTACGTATAACCCCCGCTCTTGCTCGGGCAATACAGAAAATACACTCGGTTCGTCAAAAGTCATATCACACACTTCCTCGGATAGTAATCTCTATAAATCAAACTTAAACCAAGATATGAAATTGCATTACATCTAGATTTACAACTGCGTTCTTAATACTAATAATTATGGATAGTTTTTATATAACGCACGTTGTGGACTCGGGGCGCTTCTAAACATTATTACCCTGGTCTAACCTAAGCTGCCGCAAAGCGCTTAAAGGTCACCTCCTCCACATCTTACACCCACTTACTGCTGGGTGAACAGAGGCACACGTTGAATAAAGTCACTTACCCAGGGTGACACCATAAGTCTTTCCACTCATGTGTCTCAGTGTGGGGCAGGGAATCACCCTTCAAAATTCTCAGTTAATTCAGCAATGAAGCGGGTAACCCACCCATGCGGCAAGCCGCGCCCATTGTTGCTGAACTTCACTGAAAGCGGTCGACTGAGCTATGCACAGGACCACGTGCCACCACGTTATTCAGCTAGTTAACCTTCTTTCAATGCAAATTCCAATATAAAACCATATCTTTTTTATTTCATTTTGGCGTTAATCGCAGTACTTCCATGGCAATGATAAAGATCCACACTTATTACTCACCCGTTGAAGATATCGCAGTTTAATAAATCTACCATGTTATAACACTTAGTGTAATAACATCGCGTGTTGCCGATTGACGTGACGTCATAATGACAAAAATATGACGTCACAATGTCAGCACCGCGGTCGCAATGGAGTGTGTCCCATTTATCGACGAGTTTGTGGAATTAAGAGGCATTTAAATCAGTGAGTAATAAATAAAATACTAAACTCGTTTCCGTTTAATAACATATTTATGAAACTCGTGAGATGGTATTTGTATTTAACTCGCTTTCGCTCGTTAAATACAAACCACTTACTCGTTTCATAAATATGTTATTAAACGGAACGTCGTTTAGTATATATTCTCTATTTATATTAATTTTATATCCACTTAACAATATAAGTATAATACGATTCCTAATTTCACCATTTAGGATTCGTGGAGGTAACGTTTTGTAAAAAGTAATTTAATTATTTTAAAAATAACATGTCACATGGATGAACTGAGAAATTATCTATTAACGGGTAACACCGACTTTTAAAATAACATATTTGTTTGCATTCAACATGAGTTGACATACAAAGCACAATTATTAAAAAAAATCTATATAGAAAGTGGAATTGGACTAAACTTATTAAACAAGTTTACATTTGCGCAACAGAGATGATTTTCAATTATTCATTGATTCAGTTGTTTATTAATTAATAATTTCTGAAAGGAAATTTGTTTTTCGGTTTTCAAAATGTGGACGTTTAGGCCTATCTTTACAAATGATGAAAATAGTTAGCCTTACTCCAAAGAACTGATACTGTTGAGGTTTCTTTGTGTCCTAATCAAGTCTATGATCCACCGAAATAGTTTCACTAGCAGTGAAATGTATAATTATTCAATAACGTTAACTTGTCTGTCCCGTAGGGCCACGCCACGCTATTTTCAAGCAACCGCCTATCTTAAAATATTCAGCTTAGCATCTTGAAAATTCAAGATCCTATCTTGAAAAATCAACTTTCCATCTTGAAAATTTAACTTATTTAGTTGACTTTTTCAACTTAGTATCTTAAAAATTCAGCTTATATTTGTTTTAATAGTCAGCTTAATTTTGTTGAATTTTCAAATTAATTTTGATGATTTATTCAATGTCATTGATGTTATGTTTAGATTTGTTGAAGATCAAATTAATCTTGATAAATATTTAACTTTATTTTGTCGAATGTGAAAGTTAGTATCTTGAACATTCAACATAGTCGAATTCTAAGGATACTAGGTTGAATGTTCAAGATAGGATATTGAATTTTCAAGATACTAAGTTGAATTTTCAAGATAGGATCTTGAATTTTCAAGAAATGAAGTTGCTGGAAAAAAGCGTAGCATGACCCTAATAGGCTTCCGTACTTCCGTAGCTTCCGTAGTCCCGACACAAATACAGTTCGGCTGTGGTAGTTTGATTTGGCCTTTGGCACAGTATAAACGACATCCCAAACTTGAATGAGTTTTACATTCAGATACCACACAGAGGTCATAAACTTTCAGCATGTAACCGTGGACTTGAATCAACAAGTCGCAAACATCACACCCACTGCTGTTTTCGTCAATATTTAATCAAAATTTTCATTTGTTCTTGATCTAAATTGAAAAATATCAAATAAAAACACATTTCCTTACAAGAATCCGCAAAAGAAAATCCCTTGTAATTGATAAAAATCCGTAAATGGAACTTATTACATGTATTTATCAGAAGATTTGAATTGTAACGGCATAACAACAGGGATTTCTTGTTCAAATATCTTGAAAGAAATACTTATTTATATAAACTTATTAATGTTAAATCTATTAATGGAATAGAGTTAAGAAGTAAACATGATTACTCCAACAGTAATAAATGACATTAATTTTAAAGCAAATGGTGATAGTTTATGAAATTTGATAGTGGAAAATAGTTCAAACGTAGACAAAAATAACTTTAATACAAACAGATAGCGTGAACCGTACACCCATGGACAAAAGAAACGATACCAAGAATATTTTCTTACTCAATACGTGATGATCACTACATAAGCATAGTTATAGTCTCCAAAAACCCATTAAACTTAATTTCTTATTTCTGAAACAAAATCAGCCCTGAAAACACTGCTTTTAAAAATCGTCGTTTTGGAATCACCTTATCCAGGCGAGATAGGAATTGAAATATGACTTTCTGGCGTGGTTTATGACATCATATAACAACAATGCGTCATCGATTCAATGTCCAAGAAAGTACATTATGCCGACAACATCTTTTACTAACATAATTGCATTTTCATGAAATTGTACCTTAAATGCCAAACACGATGTCCAAAAGAGCAATGTCAGCACCTCATGTGTGTTTGATCAGATATAAAATCATTATGTTAAAGGTGCATCCATTGAGTTTCATAAAATTTATTTGTCTGTAATACGTTCCAACACACCACATGTGCTGTTTACAATACAAACAAATTCACTCAGCTTGCATATTCATCCCCAATCGCCAAATATATCATAATTATTAGTTTCCAATCAAAATTTGAGTAACGTCATTATGCATCTGCAGAAACCGAAAATGCACGTCTCATTTATAGGGGATTCTCAATATCTATGCATGCATACGACCTATGACCTTTCCGAAACGAAAGCGAGGCTAAGGCCGCTTATTTCCTGGTTCGCGTAATGGCTGCACATCGACAGTACGTGCCGCTGCATATGTTTTTCGGTTTCTATCGACGGGAACTGAATGAATAGGTATGGTTCTATCGAATTCCAGCAATGCAAGCTTTTATACAAGTGTTTTTGATAATAAAATCGACAAAGTGAAGGGTAATTCATTCAGGTTTAGCGGTAAACGACGTTTGTTTTGGATAGTTTTCCTCGTGGTAAATTCAAGTTTTATTTCGGCCCATAAACGCAATGATCTATATTTCTCATTTGGCTAATAATGTCAATTTTCCGTAATCATTTGGCAAAATATATCGCCATTAAAATAATAATAATTCTTAAGTTCTGAATCTGTGGCAGTCTGCAGTCACTAAACCTCTTGAAGGTGTTGTCCCATCCCTCAACTGCACACAATATTAATTGAAAGCTAAGTGCAACTATTTAAATTCGTATCGACCTAGATGGTCAGAATATTTTTCCAAATAAATAGACATTCAAATAAAACATAAATATTCATTATTGAAATCAAGAGCTAAATATATTGTATAAAAACTATGTAAAGACATGAATAACTAAATTATTTACACCTGCACTACAGGTAACATTAAATTATAACAATCAGAATTATACTCATGACCAGAAATATCTTAAACAAAAAAATATAAAGTTTATAAAAGTTAAATAAACATAAGTTTATCTTTATAATTCAGGTACTATTTGATATTAAGTAGGACCATTGGAGTAAAGTTTAAGGCAGGCCAAAACTTAAATAAGGAAAATAATTGTTTGTTAAATACTAATATTAAATCATTTACTTAGGTGAAGTCATCACCAAACAAAATAACAAACATAAATAACAACAACAAAACAAGAAATTTAAATTGAATTAATTGAGGTTAATGTTTGAAAGTAACAAGTACATGTCATCCTTGATAATGATTGAAATATAATGTGCAATTTACATGTACATGCATGTTTCAATACACAATCATACATGATAGATTATGCTCAAGGAGGTGATGGTAATGTTTGAGAAATATATGTTTATCTTCTTTTTTTAAATACAAATAAAATTGAAATTAAATTAAAATGCACAATATTTTAAAATGATTTATGAATTATTGATAAGAGACACAATCCCACTGAATGCTTTCTATTGTGACTTAGATGATTATCTAGAATAATTCATAAAGTAAAAAAGGGACCCTGATTGCAAATAGGCAGGTGGGAACATACTACATAGGGTATTCAAATGTTCATGCCATGTGTGACATGGGGTATAATATATCACATTAGCACTGGGAGATTGTAACATGTTACTTTATTTTGAAATGAATAGAATTCAATAAATAAATTAAATTCATGTAATATAAAGTAGCCATGCAGTATTTAGAAAAAAATATTTCAACTTTGAAGTACAAGGAATAATTACATATCTCCTAACTTTTGAATTGGTCTCACTCCTTTTAGTTGTATATAAAGATGTATATTTGAATAAAAATAATGCTAAGATAACTTTAATAACAGATCATTAGCTACACATGTACATGCTTTTCAGATATGTAATTCCTCTGTTTTGTTCCACCATTCATTTAATTGATTTTATTTTGTGTACAGTTGTCAGCTTCTTACAAAAACTAAACTAAATGTTTCTTAGGTAGAAATCCTTTTCTTATGAAATATATATTTTTTAAACATCTGTTTAATTTTTAAAGCGTATTCACATATCTGCATGTGCTCATAAACTGGAATCTTCACCACATTGATGACATTGATTACTGACTGATTATTGATAACTTTCCTCAAACCATTAATTAAATAAAGCCACAATAGATTGTAAATAATTGCTAAAGATGTTAATGTATTTTATACATATAAATAAGAACGTTATTTTCATTGTTCAAAAATTATTTTGCTACTGCAGACATACAAATGACTTACTTAAAAATAAAAAGTAGAACAGATTATATATATGTTTATTTGATTGAATAATAGCTGCTTTACTCCTTCAACAGCAGAACGTAAAAAAACCTGAACTTATTGGACTATAATTGAAACTATATTCAAATGAACAATTTGAATCAATTTAGACTCCAAAATCAATTTTTTTAAAACAAGAATTTGGTTTGTTTACAGTGAGTTGCACTGAATGACCCTTTTGAAGCTCGTAGGCATGTCACAAGAGGCGACGGTTTAGCCGAATGATGGCTAAGATTTGAAAAGTTTCTTCCCACCCAGTGACCATATACAATGATTTCTTGGCATACATGGGTAGGGTGTAAATTTTCATTCGTATTTGTTCAAATTAGAGCACTGAAATAACAACGAGTTTGACAGATTTACAGTTCAAAATGACGGTAAACACAACGAGGAAGTCACACCGTAAATTAGTCGTAAAACATCGCCTTGCATGTAAAATAGGGGTGTAGGTCTTTTCGTAGGAGGAACCAGTTCGTAGGAGTACAAAACGGTCGGTTCGTAGGAGGATATAACGGTCGGTTCGTAGGAGGATTATTAAATTGTATTATGTACAAGATTTGCAGTCTTTATTTGTTTTGTGATGTTGTTTTTAATAAAGTAATTTGGTAAGTATGACTAATCAGCAACGACTAGAAGATTAGCTGGTGCCGTTGAAGATGAAACGACAATGCAATGTACAATCAAAACATCTCATTACAACAATCAAAACATCTCACTACATACAAATACAACTTTCCTAAACTGAGAAGACTCATTAATTTTAATCCACGAACTATACAAACACTTATGATATATAAACCGGCAAAATACAACAGTAAGTTACTCTTCTTCAACCATGGCTCTATGCGTTGTATGTAAGAAAGATGTTCGACCAAGGCAACTAACTCCAGCCCAGTACCCACTATCCCCAATTCTGTCTCCAGTCCAGTCTCCCCGATCACCGACTCCGCCATCATTTCGTATCGCTGTACTGACTAAACAGACACAATTTAATGTGAAAAGACACTATTTATACGAAATAAAGTAAAACAATTACAAACAAACACTTAGTAATATCCTAAAACATAATATATTTTAAAAAATAATCCTCCTACGAAAAGACCTTCTACGAACCGGTTTCACCTACGAAAAGGTCACTCCTACGAACTGGTTTCACCTACGAAAAGACCGTAAAATAGTATCCTAAGCTGTGATAATTGAAGATAATCGACAGATACATCGATCTTGAACGTTTGCCAAGTGATTTTATCATAATATTTAATGAAAATAAGTGATTTTTGAAAGAGCTACTGACTAGTCCATGTCATGTGAATGGTACTTCCGGGTTTCGAAGCGGCCTTAGCCTCGTTTTCGATTTCGAGAGCTCGGTTTCTTACGCCTCATGAATATTCATGAGGTAATATTAAGAATCCCCTATATGCACAGTAGTTATGTGACCCATTAAATATTATCAACTCAAAATTGTCTTTTTTGTCTGTTATAAATAAGATTCCAAAATTACGTTTGACTCAGTGGCGCGCGCTACACGCGATGCACTGTCCGGTTTTCGATCAGAAATCGTTACTTTTACCTTCATATCGTCAATATACTAAGTCGATTGTCATCAAAATGGTAGTTTTCGGTAACAGTTGGTACTTCTCGATATAATAAGACCATTTATAACGTTTGGCATATTTGACCCCCAACAACACAATGGATGTACCTTTAAGTATTACACTCATGAATGAACTTGTGTATATCTCTTTACGAGGTATATCCTTTTCAGAGACATTCAGAATCGACTTAATCAGACAGAAATATTTTGTGTTTGACTCAGCTGTAAAAATAAGGTATAGTTTCTTTCGCCCCTCGTCGTATTTCAAGATGATAAGTTTCCGATATCAGTTCATGTTAATTCTCGACAGCAATATTTAATGGCAATAGCAACAGGGTCAAACAAGCTTTTATAATCACAAACGTGACAAGTGAATTCGGTCTTCTAAATACATGTACATGTACATGTAGCAAAAACGAAATATTCTCAAAACAAAAAGGTATGCTTTTCATAATCTGATTCACATCATTTTGACAAAACGTGACAATATGATAGTTCAAGTTATATTTTAGATTCATATACATGTAGATACAAACTTTTTAATTATAATAACTTTTCCAACAAAATATCAGAATATTATAAATTTTCTGTTTTAGGCAATAGTTAAACCAGTAGAAAGACGTGTGAAAGATCTTTCACACACAGTGACACATTTACACAAAGTTGACAAATTTTACTTTCATTAATGGCTTTTAAACAATTTCAAAATAACACCCAGATACGTGAACTATAAAAAGGCACTTTAAGACGAAAGTGCCAAGGTTTCCTTCAATGTTAATGAATTAATTGACATTTGAAACTTTCAAGAAAAACACAAGATTTCTCTGAAATAAAATAGACAAATAAGTGAAAACATTTTGCTGAGGAATTGCAAGCTTGTAATATTAGAGTCACGCTACAAAACAACTAATCGTGTATTTGCGGGATTCGAACCCACACCCTCAGGGACAGACACCAATCGCCAGCTTTACAAAACATGATCAAAATTATTTTGCAAACAATGTTTGTTCTATGTTATTCCTCTACCTATATTAAGCAAGTAGTTAAGCTTTCTTAATAGGGACACATAATGGAAGAAGGCACGCTAAGAAGATGAGAAATAGGATCCTTCAAAGGAAACAAGATCTACTTTCCTTTTACACGCATTGTCTTTACACTATGTGAAGGAGTAATTACCTTCAACAAGAGGGGAATATATGTGTCTAGAACAAAGCTTCTCGAGCAGGTTCAATTTTACGATGCATTACACTAAAACAATACAAGGTCATGTTACAAGAACAATTAGTCCAAAAAAGCACCTTAAAAAAGATCACGATCTTGGATTTTCAAAGAAAGTATGTACATTTTTTTAAGCGGATAGTAATTCTCTGCTTCCATATTAAAGACAGGCACCTTATTATCACAAAGTTCGTAGAAATACTAATTCTTACTTTTAAATGTAAAGAGCAGTTGAATATGTCATTCATGACCATTAAGGATCGAGATGGTTAAAATGAAATAAACAGAAAAACAATTCAAAGGTAACAATTTCGCGTCCAAAATTAACGCTACGAAAAAAAATGTAGATATTGTCATTCACAAGAGATAAACACGACGACTGTCCTTGTACTAGGCCGGTTCACACTGTCCCGATTATGACAAAAGATGCCAACACGAATAAGAAACTTCTATTTTCGCACGAATCTGGTTCCGATTTTGGTTAAAAACCAAACAGAATCCGGAGCAGGTACGATGCAGTCAGAAGGCAATACGGTCATTATCGTAACACACGACTACAATGCGAATGCAATGCGAATGTCGGTTTGGTCGTCACATTGGCCTATCGCTATGCAGTCTATACGAATACCACACGACGGCAACCACGAAACTAACATTTCAAATATTGTGGTCACTCTCCCGATGTTGCTGCCGAACAGAGAAGAACTCCGCCGATGAACAAACGAATGCTTAAGATGTGTTGACGAAAAGCCCGATTGCTTACGATCCTTTGCGAATTTGACCATTTTCAAATTCGTGTTTCCATCTTTTGTCAAATTCGGCACAGTGTGAACGGGCCTTATAAAGGACGTCGATGAGAATATCTCTCGTAACAATGCTACGCACTGACAGGTTTTTAGCTTTAGTTGAATTTTCAATCTATGTGTCACTTACAAGCTTCTTCTCTGACTTTGTTCATACACTATTTGGGCGACGTACAATCACCGACAGTTAAAAACGATACAGATTCAACTTCTTTATTGTCTCAAAGAACCACCCAGCGGTGGTACAAGAATACAAGGACATCATATTTCATATATTCAAAGATTGGGCATATTTAACATTTAAAATGTGTAAATATACATTTAAATTCTGCTGTTTTCTTTGAACACATTAAATGTTTGAAAGAAGTAAGATTTCTCCTTTTAAGATATTGTGAAGGAATACATTTTGTCTAGCATCATTAAAGTAACTATCCCAATAAATAGTGAATCTATCTACTTTTACTAGGGAGTCGCACAACTAACTTACTTAATTCCATAGGTATGTCCCCCTAGGGGCCATTCTTCATTATTTGAATATAAACATTTGTTGATATAATATTACACAATAAAACGTTAAAATGTCATTGTATCTCGTATTATCTTATAATATAGTGTGGGTATTATTTCTTGATAAACTCTGAATAAAACGACCCTTTAAGACAATTCCGATGACACATACTGCAGCAACTTCCCAGTTCTATTGACGCAAAACAAAAGGTTTGGAAGACAAATCATCAAAGACGATTCTTCAGACATCAATGTGTAATTATTTAAGAAGCACAACGTTACTGCACCAAGCGTCTCACTTCAAGAGGCTCTCTCGTCCTCCTGTCCTCTCTCTCATAAACTTAAGATCTGGCACCATAATTGGGCATTACAAGAAATCTCTTTAACAGAAGCAAGATGTCAGAAGCCTAATCCGTAGAAGGAGTAAGCGCCCTTGCCTGTCACCTGGACGCGGCACACATCAAAGGATCAAATTGGATTCACCTGAGGGGATCTATGCGGTTTTGTAAGAACTCCTTCCGTTTAAGTATAAAGCAGACTAAAACAAACACTTGGTCATCTCTTTGTTTATGCTGGCAGAGTCGTGTAGTTCCATCAAGCATTCCTATATCGATCCAGGAGAAAATTGCAGGGTTTTCTGCCACATTTCCAGCCAATGTGTGGACAGTGTTATTACTACTTGACTCTGAGAACTTTGAAGGGGCTGATGTATTAGAGGGCAAAATGAGAGCACGGACAGATGTTCAGAAACTGATTTTCATATCAAAGGACAAAACTAATACCAAATGCTTCAAAGTTTCATATTTTTATGTCAAAGGTAAAACGAAAGACATTCTCTCCCAACAGGAGGTCATTGAAGTCGTGTCTTCACACTGCGTTTAAAGTAAGTACATGTGGGTCTTGACAATCGTACGTATGAAGTCATTTGCAAAGGCCGGCATTTTTGTTTCAAATTCGTTGAAACATCGTTCTATATTAAGCCATATAAGACGTCATGATAAGCTTTATTCATTACTTAGGGGAGTAATGTCCGAGTAACTCTCCCTTCCTTAAAAATAATGGAGCCAGGCCCATTATTTGTAAGGAATGGAGAGTTACGAGGATATTACCCTACTTAAATTACACTCAAAGTATTGCTCTTATCAAAATTGCTTTAAAAAGTTAAAGAAATTAAATTTCTACTTTAAAAATATGATGTAATGTGCAACTCTCCATTACTGGAAAATAATGGAGAGAAAGAACAAAAGGATGACGTCACAAGTGTAATTTAATCTTTCCGAATATCATGTCAGATAAATAATGATGATTATTTGAAGTGGTTATAATTGCTTTTCATTTACGAAGGGTCTCATGTTTCGGACATTGACTGTTACTGGGCTGATTTTCCAAGCGTTCCGGATTGTTAGTAAGTATGATACGGATTTTTATAATGCCAAATAGCACATAAATTGTTCATATGGCTTGAATAAAAAATAACAAAATAACTAAATAACGTGAACAAGAATATATATATAAAGATATATATATATATATATATATATATATATATATAAAGATATATATATATATATATATATATATATATATAAAGATATATATATATATATATATATATATATATATATATATATATATATATATATATATATATATATATAAAGATATATATATATATATATATATATATATATATATATATATATTATATATATATATATACATGAATATATATTAGTGTTAAACATTAATATTCAAAGCGACAGGAAGGTGATCGTAATACGATAATTTAAGACATTGACATCCTTTGGCATTACTAGACTGTTGAATTTTGAGAGTTCTGCCCTCAATCTAAATTTCACGTTTTATGTATACCCTTTGCCACCAAATTAATTTTCTGAACTTCAGTTGATTTTTAGAAAGTATAGAACAAAAGTGGTTTAACGAAATGGAAGATTGGTGGCTCACATAGAACGTAGCAGTAAGGCAATGACATACCATAAGGGAAACAATCGAATTTTCAATTCTACAGCTGCGCTTATGTACGGCATTACGCAAACTAATAATCGTTGATTCGTTATAGGAAAGGTCTTAAGGCGTATGGGAGGTAACGGTGAAATCAGCTGAAATATTGTCGCTAGAATTTATGTAACCCTTTAAGTAAGTGAAATAAGGCGAATACAGGACTTGGCCAAGCAGTAAATGTTTTTTTTATAGAGATTATATGAGATGAAAAGCTTTCGGGTATTACATCAACATATGCCTTGGTTAAAAGTGGATGAACCACGTGACCTTTAACTAAGGCTTTATTTGTAGGTGATGAGTGATGATTTCATTCTGGTGTTATGTCATTTAAGTGATGTTTTAATCTTGTTTTCATTGTAGTATTATGTCGTATAACTGATATTTTCATCTTGTGTTATGACATATGTTGTTATTCTTGTGTTATGAAATATAAACGATATCTTCATTCTGCTGTATTGACAAATAAATGATGTTTTTCTATCGTAGTTTTATGATGTTTTCATCAAATACTTAGACATACATTTTGTATAAGTGATGCTTTTTATTATACTGCTATGACATATAAATAAAACATTTATGAGAAATGAGTGGTGTTATAATTCTAGAATTAACTATACGATTTAATTTATGCTTACAATCTAGTGTATGAAATATAATTCATATTTTCATTCTTGTGATATGAACCTCTGTGGTGTTAAATACAACTTAAAATATCAATTTAAGATGTCTTCGAACGAACAAAGTGTAATATGAAAGAGTTAATACGATATTGCTTGATTTGTGATTTTAATTGTAAATGTCTACATCATTTTATTGAATTTCAGTCACCTATTTATGATGAGTGCTACTACTTGAGCTTAACATGCTCTTACTTCAACGTTTATATACGTTGTCTACAGTTGCCGCTTTAAGGCAAACTATCCTCTTATGCGTCTTTTTTTCTCAACACTTTCAGAGCTGTTTGAGGAGTATTCTAGAATTTGATAGATGTTCAATATTACAAGCCATTTTGGATATTCAACAACTTTATCACACAAGGGCAAAGGTACACTATTTACACCAAATCTATATCGAAACGAGGATTTGAAGTTAACTGTGAATTGTTTATAATATGCTATTTTATCCTGTCCTAATGCTTATAAATAATTCCCATCAAGTGACCATCTTCAACTCACGCTAATTAAATATAATTCAAATAAGTTTCTGGATCATGCTGAAATAAAAATCGGTTTTAAAGCCTAATTGCCTTACAAGGATATCAGAAATGATTCACTTCAAAAGTAGTCTTCACAATGAACGTATTTTAGAATTGACAAATTTCAGGCAAACCTTAGCTAACCATTTGTGCGATGATGATTTCAACATGCCCTTTAAGAACTAATAGAAAGTTCTACAATCCCATAGTTAACCAGAATTGCCTTGAAGAAGCAGATGAATTGTGAAACAGTTATTGCTCTTGTAGCTTTCCATCAAGCCTGTTTAATTACGGGATAAAGTGCCACCCTCTCAAGCCAAGCCATCTAACAACCATGTTGCAAGCTACTTGATGATGATATATCGACGGCTCCAAATCTCTCCTTCCCTTCCTTCTTGTACGAGGCAGTTATCTGTCGTTCTGTTTCAATTCGATTCAGACAAGGATTACAACTTCATCCCTTCTTTTTCTCAGAAGTTTGTTTTGTTCTGCCAAATGGTTATTAATCGCTATTGCCCTAAAGAGCTGGATTAAGGCCAAGCCTCCGATGACCACAAGACTGTCCGCTGGTCAAATACTGACCCGCGATCGATCATTGGCTAGATCCTTCTGTGGTCTACTCTTCATAACCACGTTTGATGGGATTGCCTCCAATTTGGACAATTTTGTACAAGCGACATCCGGCGTAGAGGCTCTATAGGGGATATGAGTGTTAGAATCAGAGTATTATGGTGTTATTACTGGATATTTCTGCAGGCTCAAGTTAGTCATTATCAATCCCGCAATAATCATAGTGGGGATGTTGAGAACTTTTAGTTTGGCAAAGACATTTCTGTGACAATAATTATGTCTTTTTAAATTTATTTGAAAAATAATCCTTTGATTAATTGTATTGAGAAATTTGAGAAGGTATATATAGGTTTATTTGTTAAGGTATTGTTTTTTTAAAATTTAATTCAAAATAAATTTTGTTTGCTGGATTTGGCATGGTCAATGCTCTAAAAATTGTGTTATTGATGTGCTTAACAGATGATATATATAAAATCTTTGTATATTACCAAAGTAACATTATTAAATTATGAAAAAATACAGAAAAAAGATATATAAACAGCAATCAATTTATGTTTTAAACAACCCCCGAAGCACAATATAATTTTGGATTATTTAAAATAATTCGTTTTAAGACATTTGTTATATCAATTTTGTATAACTCTTGTAAACTTGTAAAATCAGATATATACTGGATGACATGTCATGTTTTAGAACGTGAAAACGTTTACATGATAGTACAGCTGCATCAAGAAAGTTTGTTCACCTCCTTATATATTATAGTGAACTTTCATGTTATTTGAAATTCGCCAAGTGCATTATTTCTACTGCATTGACAAATGTGATTTTTAAATTTATAAAACAAGACAAAGAAAACTTCCCTTTCCTATTATAAACATAACGACCACTGTATTATTGGTCTCAGGGTCAAATTATACGAAGTAGTCTCTATTCTGAACACATCACTGTCCCAGGTATAAATGAGTTATTGTAACTCACCACTTCACTGTACTGTTTTTCTTTCAGTTTAAAGGGACAGTAGCACGATTTTTCGCTCAAATAAGTCGATGAAATCTATTTGAAAAATAATGTCACCAACAGTAAAACACCCTTCTCTCTTCGGAAAATCAAGTTAAAAAATTAGTTCATATGGTTCTGTAAAACCATGGGAAGCGTTTTTAATAAATTGTGTTCACAATAAAATGGCCGCCATGCAACTTTTGCTTTATACGCAACATTGTTATTACCACTACCGGTAATTGGTTTGTGTGATAAGATGTTTTTCCCTCTAAAATTAATTTAAATGACATAAACTATCATTATAAATGGGAAATTTGAAAAAATAAATTTTGCAAAAAACGTGTTTGATTGTACTCCTATGTCGATTCATGTTATCCCTTCTTCTCAATGTATAATGGTATGTCAATTTGTTATCTTCTAAATACAGACAAGTCAAAGGTGTTCACTTGAAATAGGCAAAGGACCCATATACACAAAATACAGTATTCAAAATAGCTTAAATTGTTTCTAAATAAATATGTTTTTGTAAAGGCATGGTAAATTTTATAATGTACGTCTGATAAAATTTCACCAAGATGTACATAATTTTAAAAAGAAAATCTATGAAAAGGTGATTTCAAAAAGTAGTCCGGAAGAAGTATTGTTCTCAGATAATAGTACAATTGAGATACGATAGTGACATGATATTAATCCTCTGTTGCAATGTTGCAAACAACACATACACATGCATCAGTAAAACATGTCAATTGACTGCCTTAAACCTTAATTATGAAGGAGTGAGTATGTACTCCGAAACGTCGTGTATTTTCACATTAAAGAAGTTGTTATCCAGAAAATATTCCTGTTCTTATGTATGACACTTCTAAATGCCCTTCAAGACCTGACATTTATTATAGTTGAGTGACAGGACATTACATCTAAATGGTGAAACTTGAACGCAATTTGTTTTATAATAAAATATACAGGAATATTTTGGTTCAAATAAGAATTTGTATTCCCAATACTGTCAATATATGCGTCAGTTTTCATCGCCATGTCTCCACATCTCTGTCAAACTGATATGTATCTTCCAGCTGCTATGTCAACATTTACATCTGTATCACTGTCAGTTATAATTACTCTTTATCTCTTAGTGAGCTACTCAAGTATTTCATAAACCTGTCACTTGCAATTGCAACTCATTTATTATATGTCAACTACCACAGTGCTATGTCCTTCAGTCCCACAGTGTGGGTCGTTTCTCTTGTGATGTTTGCCATTATTATTTGCCATTATTGTTTGCCATCAAGTTGATCTAAGATCCACGGCAACTCATAAATATACACTATTTCGAAATTCTCTAATCCATACTCAAAGGCCACAGGCCTATAGTACACAATACATGTGAATATACATGAATATATATGGCTTATAAACACGATGACACTTTGCGCTAATCTCCTATACTAGCCATTTCTGATATTCATAGCATTTATATAAACATGGCAATAGTTTTAATAACATTCTGATTTTTACAGTTTGATAAAGATGAAAATTTATCTGAAGAAGGATGGACATAATAGACATATAATACACATGAAACTAAACATTCTGTTCCCACAGAGGTTACTCTATTCAGATTTCCGATCCTAACCTCTGTTGTTTTTCCGCCTGAAATCGACGTCCTGTTTGGTTGCAATTGAATCCAGTTGTGCAATCAGCGACGCCGTTGTAAAAGTGACATTAGCCAATGATACCTCATAGTGATAAAATAAACGTAAGATAAAAGTTTTCTCGTTAAAGGCACTGTAGCACGTTTTTTCGCTCAAATAAGTTGATGAAATGTATTTGAAAAATAATTTCACCAATGGTAAAACATCCTTTTCTCTTCGGAAAATAAAGTTTAAAATGAGTGTACATGTTTCGGTAAAGCCATGGGAAACGTTTTTGTAATATAAAATAATAAATTGTGTTCACAATAAAATGGCCGCCATGCAATTTTTGCTTTATACGCAACATATTTTTTACCGCTACAGATAATTGGTTTGTGTAATAAGATGTTTTACCCTCTTAAGTTAGTTTAAATGACATAAACTATCATTATAAATGGGAAATTTGAAAAATTAAATTTTGCAAAAAACGTGCTACTGCCCCTTTAAATGTGTTTTACTCGAAATATGGTACATGTATTTGATTTTGTGAAAACTATTGATCATAAACATACTTATAAATAAAGAAGTCTAAATCAGAGACAAATAACAAAATTGGTTCATTTGTTAATATATATGCTAATGAGCAAGACACTTTAGAGTCAAATGCCTTAATCTTTGAAGTCACTCGGTCGACGCGGTAGCCGAAAGATGAATTTTCAATGGTTGAGAAGCAGGGATACAGTACAAGGTTCCGCTTTCCTCCGCTTGGGGAGTTTGCTTCTGCTCTCGATTTCAAGCGAAAAACAACAGAGGTTAGGATCTGAAATCTGAAGGGAGTAACCTCTGTGGGAAAAGAATAAAAAATAACAGACAATGTTCAAATAATACGGAAGAAAAATATAGATATATAATATAACAGGCAATTTTAAATTTACTTTTTCGTTTTAATAACATTTTATTTCAATAGTATATTTATTTGGGACATACAAAAATTCACTAATATTTCTCTTAGGTATAACTTGAGCACAGTTACATCATATGTCAGTTATTGAATATATGAAATATGAACTCTTGATATCATAATACAGTTTATATCAGTTAGGAACACATTTATAATAGCTTGATTCGTAAATCATATGAAGTGATAACATTATAGAGTGAATATCAGTTCACAACACAAGTTCAAATCGTGATTCGTAATTCATACGGAGTGATCGATGTTAGTCGTTTAAACGTAATTAATTCTTAACGAGTGTATCTTAACTATTTATCTGTCGGCCTTGAGTTGAGGTCATTTTTAAATCTGTCAGCTGTGAGTTGAAGCCATTTAAAGATATGTCAGCCGTGAGTTGAGGCTATTTATAATCTGTCAGCCGGGAGTTGAGGCCATTTAAAATCTGTCAGCCGTGAGTTGAGGCCATTTATAAATCTGTCAGCCGTGAGTTGAGGCCATTTAAAATCTGTCAGCCGTGAGTTTAGGCCATTTAAAATCTGTCAGCCGTGAGTTGAGGCCATTTAAAATCTGTCAGCCGTGAGTTGAGGCTATTTATAAATATGTCAGCTGAGTTGAGCACACCCCTATACCTGCCCGCTACCAATACACTCAATCCTAACTCAGACAGTTCTCTGGGCGAATTCAAAACTATGTTATCAATTCAACGCGTCCATATCTCTCCAGTTAACGAATTCACTGTCATCACCAGTAAATGTCTAAATCAATTCCTCACAATGTCCGTTACCATATCGACATCCGATGATGTGAAAGCTTCTGAAATCGAATTAGCACTAAGAGAGGTCATCATAGAATGTCTGATAGCATTATCTGAAGGTTCGTAGGCTACTCTTGTCTTCATTCAAGAACCTGTTTTGGGTCTGGAACCTTATCATCAATATAAATTTCGATCTTTGTAGATAATTGAATTTCGGGAATGCATTTCAAACATAATTACATGTTATTTGATATGGATTTTGATGACGTCTTAAATCTTCATAGGAAAGTTTCGTTCGAAAGTGAGATATGTTTAATATCATCTCAAGTTTCAGAGCCATTCCAATTTAAGGATCTTGTTCCAGAGCATTGAATTTTCTTCTATAGATTATACGTGATTATTGTTTAGTAGCTAGGAATGTTGACTGGTGATCTTGTGATTGATACTGCCCTGGGTATCGGAAGGGAAAGTGACTTAAAACTTCTGAACAATTATTGTCATACGCCTCTGGATGTGGCCAATGCTAAGACCCTTAGGAGATAGGGGCATCAATAGGTTCGAATCCTGCAAGGGTTTCGGCAATTGTGTCTGCTTCGAGAACTGTTATACATGCAGTAAGGTTTTGGTACAATGCTACATTGAATTTCAGCGCAGTACCACCCATGTTTCGCTAGTTCAAGCCGATGCTCGCAGGTTTCACCGTAATGCATAGCCACCATGGTATTGCGAGCTTTCTCCCTGCAATGATACTAGCAGCCGTGATATATGTGAAATGTTCTTGAAAGCTGCGTTAAACGCCACCTCACCTACATGTAGGAGATTGGGATGTACATATACTGTAGGGCTCGAACAGACACTAGTTGAAGACAGTGACACTTGTACTGACACATACTTCAAAGTTCATCTCACTGACATATTCACAGTTTCACTATTTATGTAACTGTAATGGAATGTATATGTGTATTCCTGTTTCCAATAGTTCACACGTTAGCAATAGTGTACATGGCACATGTGGTGATAATGATATATTACGGGGCTTGAATGCCGAAGAATTCGAGGGGGCGAGATAGCGCAATGGTTAGCGTGTTCGGCTTCGGATCAAGAGGTCCGGGGTTCGAATCCCGCCAGAGGCACGGAAACTTTGTCTGCAGTAGAGAACTACACGCAGTAAGGTTTGGGTGCAATGCTACACTGAATCTCAGCGTAGTGCCACCCATGGTTCACATGGCTTTCTCCCTGCCATAATACTAGCAGCCCCGATATAAGTGAAATACTCTTGAAAGCGGCGTTAAACCCCAACCCACCTCACCTCACCGAAGAATGCGAAAATAATTTTGTAAAGCTTAAACATGGTCAAGTACAACAAACCTCCAAAGCATATGAACAATGTATGAACACATATATGAACAAGCATCGTAACCACGTTAACAGTTCATTAAGGAAAACAAACATTCACCGACAGATTTTTGGAAGTTGTTAACTGAAATTATAAACCAAAAATTATTCTACATCTACTATTTAATCTTTCTTAAACTATTACGGAGAATTGAATGAAAATAATTCAGAAAAATGATATTTCTCCCGATGACCCTGAACAATTGTTTGACTACAACACAGCGATACTTAACGCTGATATCGCAAAAAGGGAAATAACCCGAGTAGTTATTCTGTTGAAAGGAACAACGCTACTGGCTTAGATTTGATTGAAAATAACTACCTGTTAGATTCAGTGTTTGGGGGTTATTTTGAAGTGGGATACATTAAAAAACAAGATTTTCTGGATAACAATTTCTCTTGTGGGCAGATACACGACGTTTCGGAATACGACGTTTATATACGACGTGGAAGGTAAATGTTAAACTAAATTTTCAATATTTGGAAAGATAACGGTTGCCTGTTTTATTACGTCTTACAACTATGATTCTTCACCGAATTAAAGTAGAAGAATATAAATTATGTCAACAATATTTATATTTCAACAGACATACAAATAAAAAATACCATATTCTGATCAAAGAAAATGGGGATAGTCGTTTAAAAACGTGCGCTTATCAGAGACGTACATTACATCCCACTTAGACCTCGTTGACCGTAGCAACCATTCACGTGTCCTATTCAGTATCGATATCAGGACTCTTTCGTCAAAACAGTCCTGATAACTGATACACGGACACTTTTCAAAACCACTTTTAAACAGTTTGCTCACGGTTGGTGTGGGTTCGAATCCCGCAATCGTTCCCACAAAAGTACAAGAATTATTACTATTGCAGACGTATGGTCCCCAATAGAACAATGTTCTAGTCATGTTTAGCCGCCTTTGTAATTCATAAGGTAGTTATCGTCGCATGGGTTAATATAAAGACAGCAAAGGTGTGAAAATTGCCCAAAGCTCTATATAACAGACGGAGCTATAATGATTTCTAGTAAGTGTTCCTGCACTCTCTATGTCCAAGTAATTGCAAACAATCTCAACCCCGTGGCATCAGTATTAATGTCTAAAAAAACAGGATCTTTCACAGACGGTGTAGAGTAGAGAAATGTGACCTTTCAATAAATAAAATAAATAATAAACAATTGAAGAATAAAAAGTAAAGAACTAAATTGGTTCGCTTTAACATTACTATAACAAGTGAGGGCTAATATTGTACACTCAGATAAAACAGAAATAACGTGGTTTCATTACTTGAAAAGTCATTTTAGTAACTGCTTTAATTTTGAAGGGATGCGTCAAAGATACATAATGATACCTATCTATTTTTGTATTCAACATTTACTTTGTAAGATTTTACTGACAACGTATAAAATTCAATGTTATCGACATTTGGCCATCCTTTCTAATAATAAGTCGTGATTAAGAAAAAAGAAACAGTTCGACATTTCAAACTGGATGCTGGTCATCTACAAAAATGCGTCGGTAAAAAGTTCCAAATATCAACTGAGTAAAAAGTATGTTGGTGGAGGTAATTAACGACAATTAGGGCAATCAATCATAATAAACAACTGATGAACCTAATGTCTTTGTCATCAAATAACAGATTGCGGTTGCAATACAGACACATATCTAATGAAGATTAGGGAAACAATGATTTTTTTATGATGCCATCAAATCACATTGGCAATATCTTGAGGTTTTCTTCTAAATTAATGGTTGATTGTCTTTACAGTATGCTTCTTTTGTGTACAATACGCAAGTGATATTTAATAGGTCCATGAAATAAAGTGAAAACTATGATATCCATATTTATCCAAAAGTAGAGGGAATGTTCAAATGAATGAGAATGAATATCACCGTTGACGAACAGAATGCTGACAAATTAAAAACAAAGCCGAGAGGCAAGGTACTTGTTGCCTAGAAGGTTTGGCAGTCGGTGTTAAACCAGAAGTAAATAAGAACCATTGATGAATCAGGAGTGGTACAAACTTAAAGGGGCAGTAGCACGTTTTTTGGCCGGAATAAGTCGATGAAATGTATTTACAAAATAATGTCACAAAAAGTCAAACACCCTTCTCTCTTCGGAAAATCAAGATAAAAAATTAGTGTACATGGTTCGTTGTACCCATGGGAATCGTTTTTGTCATTCGAAATAATAAAATGTGTTCACAATAAAATGGCCAATCTCTGTCCATGATAACGTACAAGGCGCCACGGCTGACGGCTCGCTTCCAACAAGGGAAGACCGATTTTTAGACCTCGAGCGTAATATTTAGTGGTGTTGGATAACGTCTTCTGAACTCATCGTATTAATGATGTTGGTCACGATTAGATATTTATGGATAACAACCACTATCTCCTTCACGTTTACATTCACTGTATTTAACCTCTCACATTCACTAAACCTTTGACGGGCGTCAGCATATGGTCATGTGGTTTGGGGTAGGTTGTAACAATATAATAAAATATATAATAATTAAATTATTCTCTAAAAAAATCTTATGTCTCATTAAAATAACAAAAAAGTCACGTAAAATTAATTATTGAACATGGGCCCCAGGAGTTATGACATTTTGATATATTTTCTATATTAGCTATTCTTGAGAACATTGTGTTTCAATTCAGATTTTTCACTTCGAAATGCATGTATGTTGCGCTGAACAATTATTATCTGTTTTTACCGGTCAAATAAACTTTCCCATATTTGTGAAAAGTGACACTTGTATTCCTGTTACAACCAGCCCCAGACACTGTTGCAACCTGCCCCATCAGTGGGAAAACTGCTACTTTACTCTTACCTATAAGTCACCATAGTTTGCGTCTCCTTCCATTTTGTCACCCTTAAGTCACCATGATAAAGCGTGCTGTAATGTCCTTTCCTTTTGTCACCTTTAAGTCACCGTAGTTGTGAGTCTCCTTCCCGTTTGTCATAATTCAGTCACCATGATAATGCGTGCTGTCCGTCTCTTTTGTCACCTGGTAATGCGTCCAATTCAATGTTGTCATACTTAAGTCACCATGGTTGTGAGTCTTCATCCCGTTTGTCATAATTCAGTCACCATGATAATGCGTGCTGTCCGTCTCTTTTGTCACCTGGTAATGCGTCCAATTCAATGTTGTCATACTTAAGTCACCATGGTTGTGAGTCTCCTTCCCTTTTGTCATAATTAAGTCACCATGGTTGTGAGTCTCCTTCCCTTTTGTCATAATTAAGTCACCATGGTTGTGAGTCTCCTTCCCTTTTGTCATTATTAAGTCACCATGGTTGTGAGTCTCCTTCCCTTTTGTCACAATTAAGTCACCATGGTAATGCGTGCTGTCCGTCCCTTTTGTCACCTGTTAATGCGTCTAATTCAATGTTGTCATACTTAAGTCGCCATTTTAATGAGTCTCCTTCCCTCATGTCACCACGATGCCATCTAGTAATGTTTGAAACACGAATGATACATATAAGGGAGATCGGTGTAAAGAAGATGATCTCTACAGTTTGAGATTTCACATAGAACCCATGTTTCGATTTAAGGCGTTCTGAAGTTCTTAGCCTTTTGTAAAGAGTTGCAACCGTTTAATAATTTGTACACTTTGAGAAAATATATCTTCACACAGTTCGGAACCCTTTTATCATGTGGAATCCCTATCGTCACAGCTGCCTTTGATCTTTCATCAAGTGTTGTTATCGATTAATTTCATTTGATGTCGTTACTTGAAAACTGTAACCGAAAGCTTATTTGTGAGAACTGTAGGATATTTGAAGGTTAATGCTTCGGTAATTGTATATTTCCCAATAACGAAGCATAAAGATTCTTATTTCTAGCTATCATTTTCACCATGAATTGATGGCTTAGTTGTGATTCCTAGTCCTCATTGATTTGAAATGCTCAGCTATTTGACGTTTCAACTATCGTTTTTAAGTATGTTTAATTTTCGTTCATTCATAAATCTTAAACTTCCCCCCATGGACAATCTAAGTAATCCTTAATGAACAGTATATGTAAAGGAGAATGAGTTCTATCATAAGTTTATTGCACGAGTGCAACGTTTCGGTGTAGATTCTAACACGTGTAAAACCATTTGCTTGTTCTTCTTCATCTAACTAACTTTTTAATGTCATTGAAAGAAGCAACAGTATATATATATATTTAAAGCTCTAAAGTAGTAGGGGGGGGGGGGGGGGGGGGCACGGCAACTTTGTCTGCAGTAGAGAACTGTTCTACACACAGTCAGGTTTGGGTGCAATGCTACACTGAAATTCAGTGCAGTACCACCCATGATTCGCTAGTTCCAGCCGATGCTCGCAGGTTTCACCGCAATGCATAGCTTCATGGCGTTGCGGGCTTTCTCCCTGCCATAATACTAGTAGCCGCGATATAAGTGAAAGCCATTAGCGTTATATTTAATAGACACTTGTGAGAAAATTTCTAATATTTTGATAATTTTAAGTGTCACCATGGCGGACACTCAACGTGTTACACGTACTATAGCATCCAAGCCAGCTGACATCGACAATCTTATCCTTGCTTCGGAAGAGAGAATCGCAGAATTGATAAACAATTCAAAACTCGAATTACACAATTCCAATGACTCCTTGAAAGGAGATTTCCATGGTCTGAGTAATAAAATGATAGCGATTGAAGTCGTAGTAACAAAATACGACACAGCTCCTCGAAACTCAACTCTCGGAGGAACATTGGAAGCGACACTGCTGGAAGTACGGTTTATCCTGAAGGTTATTCACAACAGGAGGTGAGGTGTGGTGAGTTTGGGTTTAACGCCGCTTTCAAGAGTATTTCACTTATATCACGGCTGCTGGTATTATGGAAGAGAGAAAGCCCGCAACACCATGTGGCTATACATTGTAATGAAACCTGCGAGCACCGGCTGGAACTAGCGAACCATGTACTACGCTGAATTCCAGTGTAGCATTGCATCCAAACCTTACTGCGTGTACTTTACTGCACACAAAGTTGCCGTGCCGTTGGCGGGATTCGAACCTCGGACCTCTTCATCCGAAGCCGAAGGCGCTAACCACTGCGCTATCCCACCCTGCAAGGAGGTAAATCGAAGAAAGATAACCTAGGTAGAAAGAAACAACATTTGCTTGTCAAAACTTTAAAGGTTCAGCAGACACTTATTTCCCTTTCAATATATACTATTTTAGTGTCTTTAAAGGGGCAGTAGCACGTTGTTTGCAAATTTTATGTGTTCAAATTTCTCATTTATAATGACAGTTTACGTCAATTATATTTACTTAAGATGGTAAAACATCTTATTACAAAAACCAATTATCTGCAGTGGTAATAACGGTGTTACATAAAAGGCAGAAATTGCATGGCGTCCATTTTATTGTGAACACATTTTATTATTTCAAATGACAAAAAAGATCCTATGGCTTTACGGAACCATGTACAATAATTTTTTACTTGATTTTCCGAAGAGAGAAGGCTGTTTTACTATTGGTAACATTATTTTTCAAATACATTTCATCCACTTATTTCAGCGAAAAAACGTGATACTGCCCCTTTAAAGCCACCAAATGCATAGCTACTTAACAGCTCAAACAGAAATACCATCACATAACTGAACATATCGCCTTATTGTCTGCTGTTTGGTGTTATAAATATTTGTTTTAAAGATAATATGAAAATGATGTAGACGCGTCAAAGAAAGCTTAACAATGGAATCGTGCATTTATGCTTTTCTAAGCCTTGGGGAACGGTTATTATGCGTTTTTATTCTTTGAAGGGGAGTGACATCTCCTCTGGCAATTCTATAAATGTATCCTGAAAAATGCTTCTTGTAATGTCCTCCGAATAAAACAAATTGTAGGTATTTATGAAATGATAATACTTTTTGTAACAATGTCGATTATTTCTCAATCCTTTTGAAAGAAATCAATTTTGAAAATTTCATTTTAACTTAAAGGCGCTGTAGCACGTTTTTGGCAAATTTTATTTTTTCAAATTTCCCATTTATATTGATAGTTTATGTCATTTATATTTACTTCAGAAGGTAAAACATCATATTACACAAACCAATTATCCGTAGTGGTAATAACAGTATTGCGTATAATGCAAAAATTGCATGGCGGCCATTTTATTGTGAACACAATTTATACTTTTTGTATGACAAAAATGATTCGCATCGTTTACTGAACCATGTATACTCATTTTTAAAATTGATTTTCCGAAGAGGGAAGGGTGTTTTACAATTAGTGACATTATTTTTCAAAAACATTTCAACAACTTATTTCAGCGAAAAAAGGTGCTACAGCGCCTTTAAGTGCCATATGTTCGTACTCTTGCGGCTGGTACAGAGTGCTTTATCTTAAACATGTATTTACCTTTACCTTTAACTTTAAAATAGATAATGGATGATGATTTATTAAAAAATAATGCGGCCACCAGCCCTTATTGCAATATCATAAGATATATGGAGGATACACTAGCATTTATCCGTATTTGAAATGGCGCGACGTATGAAGCAACAGTTTTGAGGAACACTTCAATGCGAGAGATATATTTGTAGGTCTCATACGGTTTTTAAAAATTCCGACAGCATAAGTATAATTATGTAATGCAAGGATCTACTTTGTCTGCAGTCTGATTAAAATAGACACTTTTCCGAGGAATAAAAGTTGCAAAATTTTTATTTATCTAGATACAAACAGCCCGCATGCTTGCATGTTCTGACGCAATTCAGTTAACCAATCACAAGACCTCCAACAAAACCTTTCGGAGCGAGAAGCTAGGGGCAGAAATAGAAATTCAAACAGCTATCCTTTCGTCTGTTCTTTTCAAAACGGTGACTGTTTAAAAACTATGATGTGATTGTTCAGCTAATTGACTGGGCTTTGTCTGCGCTAAACTGGTATGGAACACGCGCCTATACGGAGTGTCCTCAGACCTTGTGGCGAGGAATCTATAGAACCAGTTCGTATCCCGATATCTGATATGAACTATTTTGCAGATTAAATTCCTCGGAACAAGGTCGAGTTTAGGCATACTGACTTTGTCTGCCAATACCTCGCAACAAGTCAATCCAAGAGGTCTCTGAGAGCACAAGAACAAGTCACAGACACCGAATTTCAGACAATTGACGTAACGTAATTGGTAATAAAAACTACTGCATGTAGACAGTGAAGTGAAGCGTAACTTGTAAGCAGACACTCTAATCAGCTAAGTGAGATAAAGATGAGACTCATTTTTTATACCCGACGCGGTGTTCCTTTAAAAGGAAACACATATCAAGTTTCCAAGACTTATCAAACGTTTGAGCCACGCTAAGTTTAAGTTCAACTGACAGTCAGAAAGCAGGGCACTCAAAGTTAAGGGCCATAACTCTCTAAATATGAATCGGAATGGCTCCAACTATGCGTATATCCAAAGAATGTGTAAAGTTTCAGAAAGATTGATAAAAACTATATGAGAGGAGTTGATTTTAGAATACAGGTACTGTCAGTATGAAATCGGAAACCCGAGCGCTCTACGTCAAGGGCCATAACTCTTAAAACATTAATCCAAACGGTCCCAAAAAGTCAAGTGCATATAACCCATGTATATCCAAAGCATGTGTTTCACAAAGATTGATACATAAAATATGGGAGGAGTTGATTTCAGAACACAGGTACTGCAAGCGTGAATTCGGAAAGCTGAGTGCTCTAAGTCAAGGGCCATAACTCTAAAAATATGCGTATCATCGATGTATATCCAATGCAAGTGTAAAGTTTCAGAAAGATTGGTAAAAAGATGTTGGGAGGAGTTGATGTCAGAACACAAGTACCATTTTCGGGACGGGCGGACGGACGGACGGACGGACGGACGGATAGTCGGGCTGCGCCCCGACAATAACCCCCTTGAGTTTCACCCGGGGTTAAAAACTAACCTTAACATTCATCCAAACTTGAGCCATTAGAACTTTTGTATGACACTTAACAGTTTAAACTGACATTTTCCATAATGACCTATGGATGTCAAACTTTTTCAACAGCTGTCTACTTGGGTAAGTGTTGCCTCAGGTCCATCAAATCATCAGGTCAAATAACTCCAGACTGACACCTATCAGAACCACATTATCTATACAATCATACTTTAATGTACATTTAAATGTCCCCAGACAGGTATAATGTAGATTTTACGATATTTTCCAAATGTAAAAATAATATGGCAACAACATTCATTGGACACAAATTAGGAAAGTCAGGTTATTCGTTTGGTAGACATAAATTGTTATCCTCCATTACACCATCTGTATTCCATGATTAAAGTCTATAGAATTCACGTATTGCTAACTTGTTGAAAGTCTGTGTAACTAAAGTTTCTTGTAAGACCAACATGGGTTATGTGTGAGGATAGGTGAAGGAGAATGATATAAAATATGGAGATGGAGTCGGGTAGAGACAGAAACAGTGCGTGAAGGAGGGGTAGGAACAGGGATTGGGACAGGGATAGGGTTAGGGTTAGGGTTAAGGTTAGAGGTAGGGATAGGGTTAGGGTTAGGATTAGGATTAGGGTTAGGGTTAGGGATAAGGATAGGGCTAGGGCTAGGGTTAGGGTTAGGGTTAGGGCTAGGGCTAGGGCTAGGGCTAGGGCTAGGGCTAGGGCTAGGGTTAGGGTTAGGGGAAGGGTTAGGGCTAGGGATAGGGATAGGGTTAGGGTTAGGGCTAGGGCTAGGGCTAGGGCTAGGGATAGGGTTAGGGTTAGGGTTAGGGCTAGGGCTAGGGCTAGGGTTAGGGATAGGGATAGGGTTAGGGATAGGGATAGGGTTAGGGTTAGGGTTAGGGTTAGGGTTAGGGATAGGGCTAGGAATAGGAATAGGGTTAGGGTTTGATATCATTTGATATCGACAGATAGATGTACAGGTGTATATATATATATAATGTAGAAAATAAAGTCAGGTTTTTCTACAAAGTTATTGTTTATCACTACAACATTGTTTCATGCCGAGAGGCAATTTTCAAGTGATAGCTTGTGTTGGTTTGGGGCCATTTTTTCAAATGTTGAGCACTCTGCCATTCCCCAACAAGGCTAAAATACACAAAACCAGTTTGGTTTTTGTAATTTGCTTATATATATATATATATATATATATATATATATATATATATATATATATATATATATATATATATATATATATATATATAAATATTTCCCCAAAAAATATTTAGTTTCATTATCATATTCATATTCATTAAAGTTTACACAATATAAAGTAACGTTCAAGGGTAAAACAACTCATTACGCCACCCAATAAGCCGTATCCATAGAAAACGGTTTTCCTTATTGGAAGACAATGGTGCGACTTGTATATAGCGAAAGGTGTGTGTTGAACTCAGTAAGAGACGTGGATTTGTAGTTGATGAGTTCAGACAAGATGGTTGACCATTCCAAAATGGAATCGCTTTATTAAAATTGACACTCGCAGGGAAATTGACTTGCATGTCTTAACCGAACGATGTACATTCGTTTTAGAATTCTTTTTATTGATTCAGGAGTGTTATTTAGCCATTGGTGACACTTATTTACATTTTTGAATTCTGTAAAAATGCATATCAGCCGTTGACAGTCACAGGAAGGAGAGTCTTTTGAAAAATGACGACGATGTGTATATTGATCCTCGAGTTTGTTACAGTAGATTCACCTGACGTGATGTTAAGAATATTAAAAACGTTAATGATCAACACAATATTCAATATTTGGATATCATATGAAGTATTATGTACTTCAATATTTATAATTTGGGTTGCTAATTTCAGTAAATCTTTTTACTTAAATATACACAATATCTTTTGCATTTTTAAAATTCCTAATACATCTATTTAAAATTAAATAATATTTTTGGAATCAAATACACAAAGTTGAACATTTTATTCAGAAAATCTAAGCCATATATAATATTATTATCAATTGATGAAATAAGACAAATGTAGTACATTACATCAGACTTTCACGTAATATCATAAATTGCCGTCAGATGAGCTTCAATGTTAAACTGACAGTAAATATGGTTCATAACATTTGATTTGTTACGTGCATGTGCCAATTAAAGTTCACCTCAATCGACTTGCATATTCATCCCAAAATGTCAAAAGAAAGGTAATTACTTTTTTTCCAATGAAAATCGAGTAACAGAGGTTATCCAAGTGCAGAAACCGAAACTACACATTCCATTTACATATTTACTAGTTACTAGATCTATTAAATACTGCCAACCTAATGTATCGACTATAGATAAGTTTTTATAAATTACGTTTGACATTTTGGCGCGTGCCAAGAGGAACATTTTCCGGTTTTCGATCACAATCACGTCTTTTCACCTTATCACAACCGACGGTTCGACTTTGAAGGGTTCATACATTAGAAATGATCAGTTTCAGCAACTATCAGGACATTGTGATAAAATAACACCCTTTATAACATTTCACATAATGTGACACCAACAACAACGCCAAGAACTAGATTGTTTTCAGACGACACGAATTACCATCAATCAAGCCTCGATTTCGCTCGGGTGATACAAAATTCACCTTGGTTTAGCAAAAGCCTTAATACGTTCTCGCTATGAGACGTTCTAGAAAAATTCTAGATACTTTCTAGAAAGTTTCTGGAGACGGGTATGTTTATTTATTGAACAACTGTATATATGTCAAGCTTTCTCAATGTCAAATGTCACTCTCACAACTTGATATTCAAAGGTTTTGATATTTGAGGATGTTTAGTAGTGAATGATTTGTAATGGTGGCTATTGACACATCTTAACTTGATACTTAATTGTGATGAATTCTCCTCAGTCGAGAGTTATAAAATGTTAATCTTGTTTTCCCATTTTGTAAAACTGATACTATTTCAAACTATCAACTTACAATTCTGTCTCGTCTAGTTCATGTGCTCTTTTTCTAGAATGAAAAGACATTGTAAATACCATTATGAGAGGCGTTTTTAACCTGGGTTATTTGTTCCCAATCAGTTCATTATGGATGAAATAAGTTTAACCATAGACAGTAAGAGGTGAGGTGAAGTGAGTTGGGGTTTAACGCCGCTTTCAAGAGTATTATTTTTTCACTTACATCGCGGCTGCTAGTATTATGTATTGCGGTGAAACCTGCGAGCATCGGCTGGAACTAGCAAACCATGGGTGGTACTGCACTGAAATTCAGTGTAGCATTGCACCCAAATCTTACTGCGTGTGTAACAGTTCTCTACTGCAGACAAAGTTGCCGTGCCCGTGGCGGGATTCGAACCCCGGACCTCTTGATCCGAAGCCGAACGCGCTAACCACTGCGCTATCCCGCCCCCTAGACAGTAAGAAAAGACAAGGGTATTTTATGGATGGTCTACTTCTTATATAACAATTGCGACGTTCGGTAAAGATCCTTATACCGTAATCAAGCATATGGGAAAGATGATAAAACAGTTATGAACGTACATACAGGAAACGATAATGAAGTAACAAAGAGGAGACAACAATGAAATTAAGGGTTGAAACAAGTGAGGTCGAAAGTGATATTTAAGCTATTTTAATTCAAGATTTTAGCTATCAATTCAGAACTTCAAAGTTAATGGCTATTGTAATGTAATGGCTACTACATGTTTAACTAAATACATAGAAACGCGGTTGAAATTGGGCAAGACACAATAGATTCAACTATTTATTACATCAATGTGCATTTTACTAAGAAGACATTCTACACTTAGCACACGCATATTTTTTGTCAGTGCTTTGACGTCTTTTTGACGTGTTTTTGACGTGTTTTTGCCAGTGTTTTGACGTGTTTTTGACGTTGATTTATCACCCAAAAATGTGTTCCACAGGAAATATAGCTAACAAGTCAACAAAGTCATTATTTCAAATCGTTGTGTATGATGAAAAAGACATGTTGCCCGAACTTAGGATACATACAAGTGTTGTGTGGGGGTGGGGTTGGGGGTGGAGGTAGGGGTGGGGGTGGGGTGGGGGGGGGGGGGGGGGGGGGGGGGACTTCACATATTGAAGATAAGGGGGGGGGGGCGCCATGCAATTTTTTTATTTCATACGCAACATCGTTATTACCACTAGGTATAATATGTGTAATAAGATGTGTTACCCTCTAATCTAAATATAAATGACTACAACTATCATTATAAATGAGACATTTGAAAACGTAAAATTTGCAAAAACGTGCTACCTTCAACACAGGGAAAGCGTTCTTTTTTATTTAGATTATTTGAATATCATTGATTTAGTTATCCAGTACACGTGTGCTCTCTGTGCACTTGAACTGTCAGGTTTCCTCAACTTAAATTCTTATGGGTTTTTATTAGTTTTCTTCTGGTTACTCGATACCGTAGTAGAAGTTACTTTAGGCGTGAGTATACTTGTATTATCCGCTTTCCCCATTGACACACATTATTTAATTGGTTCTTAAAGACATTAGGGTATTCTGATATGCTGAACAATTCCGTTATTGATGCCTAACAACGGATTTCACAAAAATATATCTAATCGAGCTGTAAACTCCGGGACGAAAGAAACGATTTTCAAAATTTTCATTTTTCATTAAAATATGCTTTTCATTGTAATTCTATCTTTTTAGACTTAAGTTTTGGGTAAGGTGGATTTTTTTAAATTAAAGGTGCATCCATTGTGTTTCATAAAAAAATATTAGGCTTAAATACGTTCCAGTTCACCACATGTGCTGTTTACAATACAAATAAATTTACCCAGCTTCCATATTTATCCCCAATCGCCAAATTTATCATAATTACTAGTTTCCAATTAAAATTGAGTAACATCATTGTGCATGTGCAGAAACCGAAACTACACGTCCCATTTACATGCGCAGTAGTTATGTGACCTATTAAACATTATCAACTTAAATTTGTCTTTTTGTCTGTTATAAATAAGATTTCATAATTACGTTTGACTCATTGACGCGAGCCACACGCTGTGCACTGTCCGGTTTTCGATCAGAAATCACTACTTTTGCCGTCATATCGTCAATATGCCAACTCTACTATCGTCAAAATGGTAGTTTTCGGTAAAAGTCGGTACTTCACGATAAAGTTACACCATTTATAATGTTTGCAATATGTGACCCCCAACAACACAATGGATGTACCTTTAAAATTATTCATTGAAAGTTTTGGTAATTTCTTATTCATACTGGTCAAACATCTTCATATGTTATTATCATTATATGATATTGGGAGGATGGGCGAAACCTCCATTTTGTTTACTATCATGATTAGAACTGGTTAAGAATGCAACGCGAAACGTCTGCTTTATAGAGTTATAACACGTTGTTGTCCATTGCTGAGAGAAAGAGGCCGAGTTGGGTCATTCATGTAAAAATGTAAGAAGGGAGACATAAGATGGTTCACATATTTCTTTTTGTTTGTTAGAATGTCAAGAAAAATGACAATTATGGTTATGATGATATCATTATTAAGGATGTTCGCTCCTCAAATTTATAGTATTAAACTTTTTTTTCTAACTTATATTGTTTAAAAGATCAAAGTATATGATTGAATAATCAGCACAGAGAAAAAAAAATACTAAAAACTTTAAAATACTAAATTTCTAGTATTAAACTTTTTTTCCTTTTTTGATATGTTACAAAGTTCATGTTCCCCTACCGAAATCGATGAAAACATATATATGGTAGTGTTTTTTTTAAAGCTTTGACACAAAATGTACCTGAAAACTCCCCTTTTCAGTCAAATTTAGGCCATTTATACTGTTAAAGCACTTTTTAGAGGTTCTAAATTCACATTTTCTTTATTTCATTTGTTTGTTAAAAGTATGTAGATGATGTTCAATATCATGAAGTAAATAAACATGACAAAAAATCTTTACTTAATCATATTTCATTTTTAAAGTTCAACAGGAAGGAGTGAACATCCTTAAAGATATTGTCCTTGATTCCTTGTTATAAAAGGAATATAAAACCTTTTAACAAAGTTCAACACTGACATTAAATATCCAAACCTCAAGTCGACGGAAATTATATTCATGCCAATGGGTAAAAGGTGAAATTGGATGCAGCATTTAAAATAAATGTCAAAGTATCCACTTCAAATTAGGTTACAGACATTTTATAAAAATGGTTCATTTTGACCTTGGAGTATGTCTAACCGACTTTTTGCTTTTTTTCAATTGTATAGGTTTAATTTGCGAAGTATTTCTTTTTCATAACTATACAATAATATGTTCATTCCAGCTGACTGGTCACATTACAGCCGACAGTTGCATATTGATTTCACCCCGAGTTCGATTATAAATCGATAATACTGCAACTAGAAGCTATGACGTCAAACGGTTCCATGACGTCATGCTGTCCTTAATATGACTTCATTCCAATCGAATCGAACTTAACGTTTTTATACCCCCGACCAACGCGTACTGTTGGGGGTATTTAGTAATACCAACGATTCCGCCCGTCCTTCCGCCCGTCCGTCCGAAGTCATTTTTTGTCCGATCGATTACGGAAAAACTATTCATCTCATCCTTTTCACATTTGGCTCATGTCTTCTTCACCACTAGGAGAGGTCGATTTTGTGAAGTTTTTAATTGTTTTTACTTAGTCATATTCGGAGTTAGAATGAATGAAGCTACGAGGGGCGTTCAATAAGTGTTGCAAGCGGGGCATTGGTGTTTACATAAACAGTGTCAGCTTATAGCAGGTGTTACTATAGTCAAAACATAACATTGACACATGTCAAAACAATTTCTAGACATAACAATTATTTAGATATAATAGCTGCGCTGACCTAGGGGTCTCCATAATCATGGATTCTCTCAAACATGAACAACGCGCTGTGATCAAGTTCCTTACTAAAGAGGGATGCAAAGCTACAGAAATACATAATCGTATGTGTAATGTGATGGGTAAGCATGCTCCTAACTTTTCAACAGTTTGTCGCTGGTCTCTTCAGTTCAAGCGGGGCAGGGAGTCCTTAGACGATGACCCACGGTCAGGCAGGCCATCTGAAGTCACCTGACCGGAAGTTATTGCCGCTATCAAAAGACGAATCTTAGCTGACCGCCGTGTTAAAGTTTCTGAACTGTCTTTGGAATTCCAGATATCAGTTGGAAGTGTTGAAAAAATAATTCATGACCATCTTGGTATGTCCAAGGTATCTGCAAGATGGGTACCCAGAAACCTCACAGCACAAGGTCGCCAGAAAAGAACCGAAAGTTGCATGGAGCTCCTGGATCGGTTTAATGCGGATGAAGCCAGGTTTTTGTCTCGTCTGGTGACAGGTGACGAAACCTGGATCCACCACTGGGACCCGGAAACTAAACTGGAATCCTAGCAATGGAAGCACCCGAGTTCACCGCCTCCCCTGAAGTTTCGCACTCAACCATCAGCTGGCAAGGTTATGGCGACAATCTTTTGGGATGCAAAAGGCATATTATTAATTGATTACTTGCCAACCAAAACTACAATGAATGGTCAATATTATGCCAACCTAATGCAAGAATTGCGAAAGACAATTCGACAGAAACGCCGTGGAATGTTGACACGTGATGTTCTGATTTTGCATGACAACGCTCCAGTCCACAAGTCAAGAGTTGCACAGGCCGCTATACGTGATTGTGGATTCGAACAGCTTAACCACCCACCCTTCAGCCCAGACCTAGCCCCCAGTGACTACTTCCTGTTCAGAAACCTGAAATCCGCCCTACGTGGAAGGCACTTCCGGGATGACGAAGACGTCAAAACTGCCACAGAGGCGTGGTTAGGGGGGCAAACGGAAGACCTCTACAAAAGCGGCATCAAAAGTCTTAAAGAGAAATGGAATAAGTGTATTGAGGTGAAGGGTAACTATATTGAAAAATAAAAGTAAAAAATTGACTACGCGAGTTGGTTTTATATTGAAGTTGCAACACTTATTGAACGCCCCTCGTACATTGTACTTCTGTGTTGTCATTTGTTGACTTTATCATTTTCTCTTTATGTAACTTTCATCAAAAGCTACTTCGGTGGTCTGATTGATTTTACTATTTTATATTTCCACTGGTTATATTTTGGAAATAGTTAAATTTTCTTTCCTTTCAGCCATAAACTGCTGTATATCCCTCAATGTGCATACAGGGGTGTGCTTCCATGTACCTGTTCTTTCAAGTCACTCGAATGAATCATATGATGTATTAATTTCCAAAATATAGTTGAAATCGGTGGTAATGGCAGTAGTGTATTATGGTATCCCTACCTTTTTAAGTTATTGTTACCCCTACTTTTCCAAAACCACCTTATGTACATCAAGAGATTTGTTCTAACCTTTTCATAAACACTTTAATCTTAGCAATTACATTTCATAGCGTATGAAGACATCTCTCTCTATATTAAGTAAATTAAAATATCAAACTTCAACAATCGGGGGTATTAGTGAGCCACGCTCACTTTTTTGCTTGTTTACAAAAGATTTAATTTGAAGCTCAAAATGGTCATATCAAAAGTCGATGGGAAATGGTTTATTCATTGGGATACAAATCATTAATTATTGTTGACCAAATTGAACGTATTTATAGTAATTCAATGGAAAATGAAAATTTATGAAACATAACATTTGAATAGAGATATTTAAACATAGTTTGAATTGATAAAACAGAGTTCAACTAGTAAACTCATCATTTGACATTCTTTGATATAAATGATTAGAAGAATAGATAATTAAATAAATTTAACATTATTGATGCAAGAATTATATTTCAATCAGTTAGTGCTATGTTAATATTGTCACTGGAAAGCCAAAGAGATAATGATAAAATCAAAGATATGAAGAAGATTCCACCAGTAACTGAGGAATCTTGTTTAGAAGTCTCAGTATACACCACCACATGTGTCATAAAACACCCAACTATTCCTGGATAGCGCAGTGGTTAGCGCGTTCGGCTTCGGATCAAGAGGTCCGGGGTTCGAATCCCGCCAGGGGCACGGCAACTTTGTCTGCAGTAGAGAACTGTTCTACACGCAGTAAGGTTTGGGTGCAATGCTCCACTGAATTTCAGAGAAGTACCACCCATGGTTCGCTAGTTCCAGCCGATGCTCGCAGGTTTCACCGCAAAGCATAGCCACATGACGTTGCGGGCTTTCTCCCTGCCATAATACTAGCAGCCGCGATATAAGTGAAATACTCTTGAAAGCGGCGTTAAACCCCAACTCACTCACTCAACCAACTAGTCTTGAGACAACCTGGTCATTAGTCATACACGGTTTTAAAGACGCTGCAGCACGTTCTGCTTACTGACATAAAGTGCTCTCACACAAATATAAAATAGTGCTACCAATGACTAAATAATACTTCTGAAACGATAAAAATAGTTATAAAACGAATGTACATGACTCAGTTAACCCACGCCAGTCCATGTCCCATCGAACGGCCATTGTAGTGTGTTCACATTAAAATGGCCGATCGAAAGGTAGTTTAAGTTATCTGACTGATGTAGCGATACCTATTATAAACATTCAAAGTAGAGTTTTGAATATGGTAAATAGTGGAATGGTCAATGGTCTTGCTGTCTGAAACTCAAATTCTCACGAGGCCTACCAATCTACCTCTCACACTGAAGAGTTCCACAACACTGTCTCGTTATACGTCGCACCATTTTCTTCCGATATGGATAACCTTTTTCTATGGATAAAACTTATTGGGTCATGTAATGAAATGTTTTACCCTCTAAAGTAACCACGTACTGTATAAACTTTGATATTAAATGGCAAATGTGATAAAAGATGAAATGTAAAAATCGTGCTACAGTCCCTTTAAACCCCCAGGTTGAAATATTGAACAATACTCGGAATCTCGCTTTCAGAACCATTTTAGTTGCGTAACACGATCATCGTTCGTTAAAACAATTGTCTCATCGATGCACCACTGTACCACAGTCGTTCGAAATAACTAATAATAATAATAGTCAAATATCTCGAGTTATTGACGTCGTATTAAAAAACTGCCTTGTTTGGGAAATTAGTCCAAAACATTAAATCAGTCAAAGAATATCTCTACACGGTTTTTATAAACAAATAAATATAATTTAAAACTTACATTTTGAAATTCCCCAAAATTAATTTTGATAAAACACAACAGTTCATCGACATATACTACATACTGTATGTGAAAATCAACAAATGTGCCTCGTCCTGCACATATTTGTAACATTTTGAACATGGTAGGGGTCATGTTGACGTAAATTTCATTTCTTACCCCTGTCTACTTTAAATAATGATATTTTAATTGAAAATAAAACAGTCACCAATTAAGTCATTCAAACTACTGCCGAAAGGTGTTATTTTATCGTGCCATAATCAAATGCATCTCATTTCTTTTAAATATAGAATAAATCGAAAACAAGTGAGTGTTATACTTTCTTTTGCCCGTCAGTTTAGATTCCAAATATAACAATGTAATAGTTGTTAAGTATCCATATGACATTTCATCCTGAATCCAATTTTGTATCTTAAATTCCAATTTAAAGGTTTACTTAGCCTTGTACGATTTTCAAATAATGTATAGAAGTATAAATTACATGATATTATAACGACGCATCAAAATGGCAAAGATCTAGATTCACAGTGGTTAAAATGTCATTTAGCAATGAGTACGTTATAAGAGTTATTGATTTCATTTTTGATGACACATTTCAAGAAATATCTCAGAAAATTAAGATGAAAATTTGGAATTTCCATAACCAAAATTCTTTTTGCAATTATCTTGCTTACATGAACACGTGTCAGGTTGATCACATGATATAACGGAAGTACATTTATTTAATTTTAAGATCTTTGAGTTCGAACTAGGTGGTTATTATCTTCACAGTTGAATATCAAATGGAACTATGTCAATTGGACTTTTACTATTATTATAACGGTTATTACGTCTTCAAATATCAAACTACTTAGGATCTTTGATCACAAGAATGTTCGAGATGGCATTTCAAATTCGTATTTTATAATTCCTCTACAATGTCTATGGGCGTATGTAATGAAAAGGCGGCTAACAAAGCTTATTATTTAAGAGGTTATTCATGCAAGAAAAATATCATGTCTTATATTTGGAAATGTCAGAAACATAAAATTATAGATCAAGTTACAACATATTCAAAGTACATACACTTTAGTCTCAAAATCGTAATCTCTAAATATCGCAAATGTAGATGACAGTGACGTCATACAGTATACGTTATATACATTGTATACGTTATAAAGTGACTTTTCCAAATGCGTTGCTTTAACTTCTGCTTTCTTTAAAATGTTAAAATAAAAAGAACACGTGCATCAACATATCAATATTAAGGCTACTTAACATCTATAGCAGTTTTCGAAATTCTGGTCCATTCTAAGTATCAGCCTGCAAGACCTTATAATTTGAACATTTAACTTAGAGGCAAAAATTAATTAAAAATTTATTGAAATTACATAATGATGTACAGTCAAAACAGCGATTTCTAATAGATTTAGGGTAGATACAAATAGATTAGAAAGGACATCATTTTGAAATATGTGATAGATGATTTTTTTGCAGTAAAAAAAATAAGTTCATTTAATAAATTTTGAATATGTGCTTCAAAAAGGGCGGTATTTTGCTGTCAGATGAATATATATATATATATCGGTTGTTTTAATGTGAGTAATTGACCTTCCTCGTTTAACCAATTTGTATTACTTACTTACATATCCAATTTTGTTGTGTCTTATATTCCACCTGGTGAAGGAGTAACTATATACACATCTAAACGAGGTTGTTATCCTAAATCATCATGTTCTTATATGTGGCACTTTTGAATACCCTTGATTTAAACATATTTCACTTCCAGAAAAAGAAAAATTGACGAAAATGTTTGACGAGCTTATATAAATTGTACAATGTTATTATATTCACATAGTCTCAGTAACGTGCTGGGATTACAGTAACATGCAATGAATTGTTTTGGAAGATATATGTATTCAAGGAATTAGATGGATATAGATGTGATATACGTCTGCAAATAGTCCCACAAACATATGTTGAATAAGTCAACTGCGTCTATAAACATGTAGACTACAATCCATCAAATATGAAGAGGTTGTGGCGGGATGTTGGCGACGTTAAACAGTTGAATTGAGATTCACATTCAAAGTTTGAGAACAAACATGTGCTTAACAAACAAGAGTCGGAAATAAACAAAGCTATAATGAAAAATAAAGAGAACAATATAGCATCAAAGGACTACACGATGTCGTGAAGTAAACAAAAGAACAAACAAGTCAAACGTAATTAAAACGTAACTGACAAAGAAGAGTTTAACATAACGACATCCTTGTTATATATAAACTATGTGAAGCATAGATCAGTTTCTATTAGTAAGGCCCTCCATAATAAATGTGTTTCTGGTTTCCGCCCGCATCAGTTTCAAACCCACGGCTCCGATATTTTTTCTTGGTTTAAACAAAAGTAAGGGGCAGATAACTATAATTTTGTGTCCAGAAAAAACATTGGAAATAGAAAATGGAGTGTAAGGGTGAGATTATTGCAGACTGTTTGGAATAGTTACACATGTTTAAGAGGGTTTGTGCTTTATTTATAAAAATAATTGTATACATTTTGTTTGTTTATCTCTTCATTCCAAAAAAAAAACAAAATGTCGTAAAAAAATCGCCTGTAAAGACCAGATACATTTATTTTATTTTTTATGCCTAAGGGTCCAACAGTTTCAACAGAAATAAACATTGACAATATTTAAAAAAACCAACCCAAAACCCAACCTGAATAATTGAAATCCCGCAATTATTCACGCCCTGTTCACATGCACTAATTTACTCTAGTGAGCAATTTTCTCATAAGTAAATATACTCATGCGAGTAAAAGTAAAATTGCCAAGCGTTGGCATGACAATGACAAAAGGGGGAGTATTTCATTATTTTATTTTTATGCGACATCTTCTGACTCATTAGTTTTTTGTACTGGTCTCAAGATGGACATACTATTATGTTATCGCAGGGAAATAAGACAATATTTACTATACAGCCGCTGTATTGA
This sequence comes from Gibbula magus, assembly GCA_936450465.1. NCBI lineage: Eukaryota > Metazoa > Mollusca > Gastropoda > Trochida > Trochidae > Gibbula > Gibbula magus. The sequence continues at coordinate 59,571,363 of OW388304.1, forward strand.
ATTAACTGCAGGGTAACCATATACAAAGAATATTTGATAGAGATAACGACCGTCAATCAGAGGCGTGTTTAAGACCGCTAGTACTCGTGATTATTCGTGAGTACTAGCTTCTGAACGAAAGCGAGTTTGCATGTACTCTGCGAATACACACGTGACCACTTTGGAGCAATCTCGTCAATCGAGTATACACGATCCAAGATGGAGTCGTGTGTCACAAAGTTGAATTACCTCATTTTTCTTTCTTTTATTACCCCCTCAATTGAACGTTGGTCGGTTGCTATGTGCAAGGCACCTATTTATTTCCAAAATGGTGATGATATTCTGAAAACAACTTGGTAAATACTCGCGACCCCAGTTTCCGTTCAGCAGCCGTTCGCGTGGACGCGCTTACACGCCAAGCGAGCACTCGCGGACCTGAACACGCCTCTGATCAAAGGTCAGAATGATGTAACATTCGTGGTACATCCATTGTGTTTCATAACATTTCATTTTGCTGAAATACGCGCCAACATACGACATGTGCTGATTTCAGTTCAAATAATTTCACTCAACTTGCATATTCAGCCCCAATAGCCAAACATATCATAATTACTAATTTCGAATTAAAATCTAACAACATCATTATACACGCACAGAAACCCAAACTACACATTCCATTTACATACACAATGTTATAAGACCAATCATACATTATCAACCCAAAGTTGTCTGTTTGTCTGGTCTAAATAAATTTCCAGAATTACGTTTCACTAATCGACGCGCGCCACATGCGGTGCATTGTCCGGTTTTCGATCAGAAATCAATGCTTTTACCTTTATATCGTCACTATACTGAGTCGACTATCATCAAAATGGCAACACTCAGTACTTCTCGAAAGATTAACAATGATTATAACGTTTCGCATATGTGACCCACAACAACACAATGGATTGACTATTAATATGTCTTAAACTCACCTGGAGAAAAATGGGTTCGCATTACCAATTTACTCCTGTCAGCAAATTCGCTCATGGCTACATATATATTTGAACGACCTCTTGACTAGGTGTACATTTTCTTCTGGAGTAAATTTACATACATGTATGTGAGTAATTGCGTTCGCGTGATTTATGCATGCGAACAGGGTATTTTAAAAGAGAGAGTTATAATATGGGATCCCTTAGGTGACTAAATACGGTAATGTACATGAAGCGAGAGAAAATGCACGCTCTTCACGGCGTGCTTCTGATCAGTGAATGTCGCCTTGTCCGTGTCTTGTAAAGTGTTGGCTATGCTTGATTCGTTTAAGCGGCGTATACACCAACCACGTGTCCGGCGTACACTGTTTCTTGACCAGGCTTACATTGTAAGTTGAAATAAGTGTATCGGCGTACAGACCGTAAGACGTCAGCATCCGTAAAACAAGCTTCAATAAACATGTCATTTAGAGGATATACATGTAAATATTTTAAAACAAAAAATTCGAAACATACATGTAGATCGGTATTGTATTATCGTACAATACCTTGTTTTAAATAATCAGTATTAATTAAACATAAATAAGTTAGCTTTCTAATTGTCAAACGCAATCTCATGAAAAAAATAGTTATTGAATGGCGCAAGTAAAACACTCCGCCATTATACGCTGCCTTCGCCGGTCATTTCAAACCGGAGTATTCGAAGTTCGCAAAAGGTGTTCGCTGGGTTTCAATCAAATGATCCGCCGGTTACGCCGCTTCAAGCAGCTTACGCCGGGTAGTGCACCGGATCCCAAATCAAGCATAGCCATAGCAATGAATGTGAGCTGTGTATATATCGTGTAAAAAGATATATATGGATTTAAATACCTTCATGTTGGTGATACGTTGGATTTGCTGATGTGTCTTATTCAGTAGGACAAATGAATTGTGTAATTTGAGCGGATATCGGACAATTTGTCGAGAGATATAATTCGAAAGGTACGGAACAAATGACTGAATGATGGGACTCTAGGGGTGAGTCAACTTTGATCATTTTTATAAATCTGCTTTAATGTAAACGTTGCCTATAAACAGTGTTGCTTATTTCCATAATTCACATGTGAATGTTCAAGATCCGCCATAGAAGTCTGCGGCGTCTCCAGATTGATTATAAGCATGGATAGATGGTACATTTGGAATAGAACAAGTTGATAGAATTATCATTTTTCATTTACATTGATGACGAAGGAAATTAAAATTAAAACTTCAATTCAATACTTTTGAAAGAACAACACATATCAATGTCGCCGCTAATGGCGCTAAATAACTCACTCACTCACTCTCTAAGCAAGGTTAGGTGTTTTTATAATTCTTAGGGTGATTATAGACGATTCACACTATGTGCAATAGTACACATTTTTCTACTCTTCCCATTCGGTTCAAGTCCCAATTTCAATTCGAACCCACACCCTAAGAGTCAGACACCCATCGTCAGTACTGACTATCCCAACGGCTTACCCATTCAGCCATCCTGATCTTGTCACGATCGTAATATACATTTGTTACATTTATTCACTTTTTAAGTGGCATGTATGTCTAGGTGATTATTACTTTTAAAAAAAAATATCAATATTTGTTGAAAAAAAGACATACAGTGACTCTTCATATGAACGTTTCAACAGTGTATAATTCCACAATGGATTTTCAATGTGATAGCGTAGTCTGTACAATATAAGTGCAAGTGGCCGCTGTTGATTATGGTATTGGCAGTTTTTTTCAAATATATAGTTTCAGGCGAAAGGGGCAAACGGTAGTCTTTCAAAGTTAAGAAATGGTCTTTTCTAAAAAAAAATTCAATCTTCAAATACTGAACAGTCAACTTTGATTACAGTGAACTTAAAGGGGCAGTAGCACGTTTTCTGCAAATTTTATTTTTTCAAATTTCCCATTTATAATGACAGTTTATGTAATTTATATTTACTATAGAGGGTAAAACATCTTATTACACAAACTAATTATCCGTAGCAGTAATAACGGTGTTGCGTATAAAGCAAAACTTGGATGGCGGCCATTTTTATGTGAACACATTTTATTATTTCGAATGACAAAGGGGGCGGGATAGCGCAGTGGTTAGCGCGTTCTGCTTCGGATCAAGAGGTCCGGGGTTCGAATCCCGCCAGGGGCACGGCAACTTTGTCTGCAGTAGAGAACTGTTCTACACGCAGTAAGGTTTGGGTGCAATACTACACTGAATTTCAGCGTAGTACCACCCATGGTTCGCTAGTTCCAGCCGATGCTCGCAGGTTTCACCGCAATGCATAGCCACATGGCGTTGCGAGCTTTCTTCCTGCCATAATACTAGCAGCCGCGATATAAGTGAAATACCCTTGAAAGCTGCGTTAAACCCTAACTCACCTCACCTCGAATGACAAAAACGATTCCCATGGCTTTACTAAACCATGTACGTTCATTTTTAACTTTATTTGCCGAAGAAAGAATGGTGATTAACTATTGGTGACATTATTTTTCAAATATATTTCATCGACTTATTTCAGCGAAAAAGCGTGCTACTGCCCCTTTTAACACTGGATATTTGAAATAGGTTATGATTAAATTTTCACCAGTGCGATATTCTATTACAATCGATAAAACATTAACAATTTACTTTCGGCAATGAAACTAGTAGTAACTGTTGGAAGAATTGAATTACATTGTATATAAGAAAAGAAAAGAATTATTGTCCGCATAGGAAATTCCCTTTGTGCACTAATATGTCATGTCAATGTAGCGCTCTATCAAACTACTCAGAAGTTTCTCAAGGCGCTGACATTATTATCCTGACGGACTTGATCTTTCGGAGCAGCCATAAACGTTACACGAAACCACCCGTTAATTCAATTATACTGGGTGGACTGAGTGCAATGTGGATATTTTCTAACCTTTTATCAATGAAACAATTATTGACCACAAAAATGTATAAAACATTTGTCATTATTTATAAACCATGTCCTTGAAACTCTTAGTATTTATTTGTACATTGCACATATTTATTGCCCTCCTTGTATCTTGTATCTTCTTAACATGTTCATATGCATCTGCCATCTTGATCGATTTAGTCTTCATGTAAATGTGTATGTAATGTATTATGCTCATGTAACATCGATGGTGGAATTGAGTTAATAAACCCCTTGAAAACCCCTTGATAAAGTGACTTTCCCACACAGAAAGAGACCTAGGTTACGATCGTAGGTGCCTTCACCGGGTTTCGAACCCGGGTCGTTTGCGTGATAGGCCAGCATGCTAACCACTACACCACTGTGCTCCATTTGCATCCGGCAACCAAAGTGCCGCGCTAGTTTTGAAGCGTTGTTCTGTCCTTGTAATGAGTGTCAGGCAAGGTACTCCAGCCTTTTAATCTCTTTTGGTATGAATCAATCTTGAATCGAACCCGGTCCACCAACGTTCCCAGAAGATCGAAATCTGTATTGTTAACATACGCGACTTTCCCATGTAGGATCCGCCCAATCATATCTCGTTGATTCTTTATATATAGACCGTCTCGCACACGACGAGACAAGATAAATAATTTATTTAGCTTTAATTCGTACCGACATACCATATATGCTGATTTCGGCTCACATGAGATCACCAAACTTGCAAAGTCATATCCAATTGACAAATACACGTATGTCATAATTACTACTTTACAATGAAAATCGAGCAACATCATTATACATTTGCAGGAACCGCAACAAGACGTCCCATTTACATGCACGGTAGTTAGTAATAATAATAATAATAATAATAACAACACTTTATTGTCCTCAATACAAAGTAAATTGGAAATTCATTTTGTGCTCTGGGCACCCGGCAGCCACAGTGCAGCGCCAGTTCAAGCGTTGTTCTATCCTTATAATGCTGAGCGCCAAGCAAGGAAGCAACAACTCCCATCTTTTAACCTATTTTGGTATGACGCGGCCGGGAATTGAACCCCGACCTTCCGGGTGATGAGCGGACGCTCTACCAACTGAGCTATATGTACATGTACCTATTAAACATTATCAACCCAAATTTGTATTTTTGTCTCTGATTTAAGCAGTTCCAAAATTACATTTGACTAATTGACGACCTTTGTATATGCTAAGTCGACTACAATCAAAATGGTAAATTTTGGCAACAGTCAACACTTCTTGATAAAAGAACACCATTTTATAACCTTTGGCATATGTGACTCCAAACAACACAATAGACGAACCTTTAAGGTTATTTGGAGTAGTTGGGATTTATGACTGTATGGATCTCATTGTATAACATCTTCATATTATTTAATACCCTCATTGAGTTTTCTCATTCTTGTTTATATTTTGTGTATATTTATCTCTTCTGGTTAAACCTCTCATTCCACCTGACGAAGAAGTAAGTATATACTCGTAAACATCGTTTTATGTCCACAATAAAAGCAATTATTTTGGTTTTTATTTCCCATCAGATGTTTATATATGCATATATGAACATTTGTATGGGTACACAATACTGTCTGATATATGATATAGATATATATCACGTCCGACAAATGCAATGCTAGTTTGTATATAAGTTTAAAGGTACATTTTAAGCATCGATTTTACGTTAGTCTTAATTCATGTGGTGTGTGCAAAACGGACAATAATGCAAAGGATTTGGGCTGATTATTATTTACAAAAACAATATTTGCATGCTTGAACGTATTTTGATTCCTTTTTGATATATATCCAAAATAAGGCAAATTCTTGATCTTATAATTTGTTGCTTGTAAATAGTAATTTTATTTTATTTTGCGGTTTATTCAATGATCCACATGGAGCCGCAAACTTGCTTCAAGCTATGAATGTATTTTATTTCTGAATAGAATATTAATTGGATCTTTATTTGAGAACAACAATGACAAAAGAAGCCAATTAATTGTAATTGGTCATACAATATGAAACCCGAATGTTGCCTATAGGGTTCAAAACTTTACATGTCTTTGATGACACTTCTTTTCTGTGTTCGTGGACCATTGTCTATGATGTTAATACTCATGGAACCGGAAAATGTCATAAAGAATTCATAAAGTTCTTTGTTTTGTCATCAAATGTAACATGTAATTACCAATTCAACACTGCGTGTTAGGAATTTATAGTTTTGATGAAAACAAGAATATGTTATAATAGAGATACATGTTTAGTATTATTACCCAGAATTCTCTGCATGTTGGGTCAATAATAAATCTGTCTGTATGTCTGATATGATAAAGCTATATAGTAGCTATAGTTTCTTTTGCCGCCTACTGTATAATCATGATTTCGAAATATGGTGTAAATTTAATTTGTGTTTGATTCATAGTATGCTGTATATTTAGTTCAAATGCTAGCATCTAAGCGGCTAGCGCAGTGGTTAGCGCGTTCGGCTTCGAATCTCGCCAGCGACACGACATTTGTCTGCTGTTGAGAACTGTTCTGCACGCAGTAAGGTTTGGGTGCAATGCTACACTGAATTTCAGCGTAGTACCACTCATGGTTCGCTAGTTACAATCGTTGCTCACAAGTTTCGTCGCAATGCATAGCCACAAAGTGTTGCGGGCTTTCTCCCTGCAATAGTAGGAGCAATCGTGATAAAAATGAAAAAATCTTGACAGCGGCGTTAAAATCCCAACTCACCTCATTTATTATCTAATGACTTAAGTGTCCTAGTTTGAATGTGAGACTATGTGAATCATATAAAGGTCAACATAGCGACTTGATCTTCGACAGGCGTGTCACGGTTGATACTTGAGTTTAATTTTGTATTTTGCTGTAGGCATCACAGATCATCACCGGAGTCATCAAGTGTCTGCATCTTAAATTCCAAAACTTTCTTGATTTTCTATATTGTAGATTGTGATGGTTTAGGTTTAACATAATGGTTTACTATGCGGAGAATCTCACCCAAGTGTCGGGGCGGATAGCGCAGTGGTTAGCGCGTTCGGCTTCGGATCAAGAGGCCCGGGGTTCGAATCCCGCCAGGGGCTCGGCAACTGTTCTAGGCACAGTAAAGTTTGGTTGCAATGCTACACTGATTTTCAGTGCAGTAACACCCATGGTACGCTATTTCCAGCCGATGCCCGCAGGTTTCACCGCAATGCATACTAGTCATACTTACATACCAGCAACCGTGATATAAGTGAAATACCCTTGAAAGCGGCGTTAAACCCCAACTCACCTCACCTCACCCATGTGTATTCTGATCCAAATAAACACGAGTTGATAAAAGTTATAGTATCCGAGGACTTATCGAAGATATTGACTTTTATCAACGGGTGTTGATATATTTGATATCAGAAGACACGAGGGTGAGATTCTATTTATCATTCAATATCATTCTTCATTACTTTCATTGAAAAATCGACGCCACATTTCTGTCATTACAATACCAGTGATCTGATGACATACATATGTAGCATTGTGACGTCATTTTGTTTATAACGCCATAGCTTGATGAGGTTAAAGCATTGTGTTGCCATGTGATTGACGGTGACGGACATTTTGCAAAAGCTGCTGTCAAAAAGATAATTCCTAGGAAATATAACTTGATCCCACACAAGCGGTATCTCCTGTCGGACGCAGTTTTGAATGATAATTTATATGGGCATCGAAGACGCCATAAAGGAAAAGAAGCGTCCGGATAGGACTCTTGAGACTGTAATATATGTCAACATGCATACTTGATTGTTAGCATTGTGTTGTTGTTAACACATACTTTTGTATTGGACACAACATGAATGCCAAAATGACATGTTCGTGAAGAATATTTTTTATAACTTTCTTATACGGTTATATCAAGAGAGATGACATGAAAGGAATCTTTTAAAAGTAAAGGTAGTGTTATTTATGCTTGGAGGTTGCGTTTTTTCAAGTTTAGAAAAGTGACATTACCAGAATAGTTAAAGATAACTTACTCTTTACTGTGTAAATATCAAAACCAGATAGAACTAACATCTTTGATGGGCATTCTAGAAGTTGAGGTGATGAAGAATGAAGAACAATTTTATGGATATACAACTTCTTTATTCTATAATAAAGAAGTTGTAAAATAAAGAAGTTGTACATCCATAAAAGTGTTCTTCTTTCTTCTAGATAGAACTACCTTGTGATTTCTACTGGTACGAAGCCACTAGGACACGACAACTTCAGTCGCTGTGTAATGATGTTTCTTCCTCGTTAAATTGCAATGTTGCAACATCATTTGATGAGGTTGAAAGTGACGTATAGGAGACATCTCGTATTTATCATTATTCTAAATGGCCATGGGGCATCAATTTTCACTTCCTTTCTGTTTACTTCATTCGCCATCACGTAAACCATATACTCGTATGTTGATATATATTATATCCCTATAAACAGTCTAGTTTTCTCACAAGAAGTTAAATACCAAACTTAACAAAAGATAAAATTAACTATTTTGTTTTCACACTGAATACCGATCGCGGAACACCAACATCTGCTAGAGTAGCATAACAGCTAACTCTTAATAGCTTCGATTGGCTCTAAAGACATGTCACCGATTGAGGGGAGTTGGGATTTAACGCCACTTTCAAGATTATTTCACTTATCACGGCTGCTAGTATTATTGCAGGGAGAAAGCCCGCAACGCTATTGTGACTTATGCATTGCTGTGATACCTGCGAGCAACGGCTGTAACTAGCGAACCATGGGGGTACTATGCTGAAATTCAGTGTGGCAATACTTACTGCGTGAATAACAGTTCTCAACCGCAAAATTGCCATGCCCCTTGAGGGATTCGAACCCCGGACCTCTTTATCCAAAGCCAAACGCTCTAACAACTGCGCTATCCCGCCCCCGCCCCCGAAGAGCTTTCCCCATTTTAATATCTTCAATTACAACCTCCCGCTTATGAAAAAGTAATCGATTCAGACTTTACCAAAGACACCGTTTTTGGCTTTCTGGCATTTTTGGACAATATCTAATACCACAGTCAAGCATTCACAAAGAGATTAGTTTGCTTTAAAGGCGCTGTAGCACGTTATTTTTCACGATAAAAGTGCTCTCACAAAATGTAAATAAGTGTTGCCAAAGGCTGACACTCAAAATAGAGTTTTAAAGTATGGCTGAAATATAGTATTTTCTATTGAATTCTTAACTGCAAAACGAGACCCCAAAGCTTAAATATATTAATATATAAAGTCTAGTTTAATATAGGAACAACATATGGAATTTTTGGGGTCTCGTTTTTTACACAAAATAGTCTAATGAACCAATTGCAGTTAAGAATTCAATAGAAAGCTATCCTTTAATTAGGCACCGCTGTATACAAATAATTTACGGGCCGATTAAAAAAAATGAAAGTCAAGTAATTGTCAAATTGAAACCCCTTCTCAACGAATCCCGAAAGTGACCCATGGGTGCGACATGTAACCTTTAATTATGACACTATGATGGAATGGTCAAAGATCTTGCTGTATGAACTCTCAGTCTCAAGTTCAACAAAAGTGCACCTTTTTCTCCCAATTCGGAAAACCGTTTTCAATGGATACGGCTTATCGGGTCATGTAATGAGTTTTCTTTTACCCTCGAACGTTAAATTGTCTTTACTTTTATAACAAATGGCAAATTTGCGATAATAAAAAAACGTGCAACCGCGCCTTTAAGTATTAACCGTGATGCAAGTAGAAATAACGTAATGTTTATTTTCCTTGAAATAGAAGCCTATCGGAAACAATACAGATATATATCTATAATGTTACTGTTCATATATTTGAAAGTCAATAAATTTAAATCTAGTTTAAAAGTGCAAATGCAGACCAAACATTAAGAGTATTATTTCAGTGGTACTTAAAGTATTGCCAAATTCATAAACATTTTATTTGAGTTCTCGTGGTCATAAAACAATTGAGATGTCTGATGAGACATCGAAATCTACTAAAAGAACGGTCTCTGTAAAATGGCTTTGTTATCTGTCTCGATCAGCTCATAGGTCCGGAAAAAAAGAAGAAAAATCGACATTTATAGCAACCAATAAATCTATCTATCTTTATGACAAACATCCGGGAATGGCAATTCGCGTCTTATGATATTTGGCCAGATTAACTATCCCAAGAGATGTAGTACACAATCTGTACAATAATCGGGTTATATTTATTATCCAAAAGGTGGAATGTACAGCAATTCATACAGTAGAACACGGATATAGCGAACAAACGGATATAGCGAAAATAATTCTTTGGTCCCTTGGAGTTCGTTACATCCGTGTTCTACTTTATTTCGTATTTTCAATAATGTACTGGTTCACATACGACTTCACGTACATCAGTATCACAGATAAACTAAGCGTCGAAAGAAACGCAACCATCAATGATATTTTAAAGGGAGGGTTCTATTGGGGTATTTTTTGTGGAAACGAAATTCAAGAGCATATTCCTGTTTACACATATATGTTATTAATACATACCTAAAGCATAGTCAAATTGAAAGATAGTAATGAAGGTAATATTTTGTTGACTTTATAGTTCACAACTTGATAAACACAGGCGCACATTTGTTGAACAATTAAACAATGAGAACTGAAGCCATTCATCGACGCTGCGAGTGGGGAAAACTTCGCTACAGCATAACAATTGTTTATTAGTTTTATGACATGTTATGTGTTACTGTATGAATACTCTATCAGTGTATGTCTTTAGAGATTAAAACATTGTAAAATTAGGTACAATATAGCATGTTTTCATTTCACGCAATGCAAAAATATCCAATATGGCGACAGAACGGAGGCGGGTTCTATCGGGGTATTTTTGTGGAAACGAAATTCGAGAGGATATTCCCGTTTACACATATATGTTATTAATATAAAAACACATTAAAACACAGCCAAATTGAAAGATAGTAATGAAGTTAATACTTTGATGACTTCACATTTTACAACTTGATAAAGACAAGCGCACATTTGTTGAAAACCCAATGAGAATGGAAGTCATTCATTGGCGCTGCGAGTGGGGAAGACTTTGGCTACGGCCTAACAGCATATCGTTTATTAGTTTTATGATACGTCATGTGTTACTTTGTCAATATTAAATCATTGTATATGTTTTATTACTAGACAAATTTAACATTGGGTTAAATATAGCTTGTTTTCATTTCTCAAAACGTCAAGAATCAGAGATGGCTGCTGATTGATAGGCGTAAGAACTTTCCCTTTAACCCACGGGTGATATGACTGAAACAAGGCCACACCATTTCTCCATAAGTCAAGTAATTAATAATATAAAAAATGTTGGAACATTATCTTATCACGTTTCTGAAAAAAAAAATATCTGAACGATATGAGTTCGTATCCCGGTAGATGTACCATTTTGCAAGTGTTATGCCTCGGAAAACCGTCGATTTTAATCAGACTGGTCTCATGTTAAATGTGGCGTGTGCTAATCTTTATATTAGGCAGCTATTTCTAAAGATTTATTTAAACACTTGTGAAAGCATGTTGATTAACACCGTGAATTATTATCAAAACAGTGTGCACTTCATAAAAATGTCAATGACGTCACATGACAAAGTGATATTATGCCCCAAACCATAGTGTGAAAGATATGAACCCGATATGATTGCCATTGTAGGTTATTACGATGAGTTATTTGAATAAAGTCCATAGACCTAAATACAATGAAATCTACAGTAACATTTAGTTCCTTTCGAATCATTAATTATGGTGCCCGACAAGGATGTATATTACGCCAAGTGTTGTTTTGTTGTTGTGTTGTCATAATTGAACTTGTGTGTGATTTGCAAAATAAAATACACTGTTTTATAACCATGAATAAACATCATAAATACGAAGACCCCATGAATTATGTCTCTGTGAAAACACTACTATTCCTTTGAAGATGTTTTGTAAAATGTCAAACGATCCGATAGACTATATTTCATATAACTGATCTTTATTCTCTTGGGGAAGGTCAATTCAGGTTTCGATGGTCATTCCGTTGACTTAAACCTTTAGTAATTTGATTCCGTTTCTCATTATAAAAGGCAATTATTGTGTGAAATTGAAGCGCCCTTTATACTGTCTTGAATGAAAGGAATCTTGTATTGAAGGTGCTTTCTCATAGTCCTATTGATATTACACATTTCATCAGTCTGATTAAAATCGACGGTTTTCCGAGGAATAAAAATTGAAAAATAGTGACACTACCGGGATACGAACTCATATCGTTCGGAGGTAACCTTGTGGCGAGGAATCTACAGAACATGTTCGTATCGCGGATTGCATTATTTTGCAAATTTTATTCCCCTGAACAAGGTCGATTTTAAGCAGACTGCATATTTCATACGATTCCTCAGTACATGGGTACAGCTCATATTGTTCTGTATATCTGTATGTTTCGCTAGATGAGAATTGTATTTTCTAAAATATGTTATTAAAACTAAATAACTCATATTTGACTACATCGGCGTGAATATTGGTTTTTCTTATTAAAGCAGATGCGAGTTATTTCCTTTATGATATGATTGTTGATTTAAGGAAGGGTTACACAATAGTACTCCAATAATAAAAGTGATATTAATACTTAAAATGAGACATGAGACATGAGACATCAATCACCTCTTTATCCGAAGACATACGCGCCAACCACTGAGATGAACATCAGGGAAAATGTTCTCAAATCTGCCTTAGCAAAGAAAGGCTTTGTACAAATACGGCCCGTTACGCAACATAGTGGGTGATAAACAGAATATTAACGAAATTTAAATGATATAACTTGATTAGCTTTACACCGAAAAGTTCCTACAAAATGCTGTATGTCCATTCATTGTGTTGTCTGGGGTTACATATATCAACCATATAAATGGAGTTATTTTATCGAGAAGTACTGACTGTTGCCGAAAATCATCAATTTGATGATATTAGACTCCGTATAATGACGTTATTAAGTATAAGTAGTGATTCCTGATCGAAAACAGGACACTGTACCGAATCGACACGCATCAAATAGTAAACTAAATTTTGGAAATTTATTTACAAAGACAAAAATACAAATTTGGGTTGATAATATTGAACAGGTCAAGCAACCACTGTGCGTGTAAATAGGACGTGTATTTTCGGTTTCTGTTAAAAGGTATCACTAGATTTTTTAAATTGAAAACTACATGTATATATTTGGGGGTGGATATGAGAAGTTGAAATATATTATTTTAACTGATATCAGCACATATGTCATTTCGCACGTTTTACAGCCAAATGAAATACAGTAGATGTATCTTTAAGAGCAATCATTTGCTTTTACATTGAAACCGCAACCTTTTGCCAACATTATCAAGAATAGATGAACAGGGCTTAAAGGCACTGTAGAACGTTATTTTTTCTCGTTTTTTTTTTATATGTTCAAACGTTGTCGACGTTAAAGACAAACGTGATTATGTGTTTCTGTCTTCTAATCATACTCAATTGATCTTTGCACAACATGAGAATGCAATAATTAATTTACAACAAATATAATGAATAAAATGTTTGTGCCAGAAAAACTAAGTGTCAAGTTTTCATTTTTGCTCAGTTTATTTGAGGTTTTTCTTTACTTTTGCTATTAATTGACAAAATAGCACATTTGGGCTAGTTGCTTTTCAAGTTTATTTAATACAATTAAAGAGGATTGTTTTGCAATTGTTAATATTATTTTTCTATTTTGTGATATCTCTTTATTTCCGTTCGAAAACGTGATTACAGCCCCTTTAACATAATTGTTTTATTTTCAACCACGAGCTCACCTTTGTCTCAGCCAGCGTTATGTTATTTCGGAGTTAAATTACGACTATGATTTTTAATCCTGATATAACTGATACGTTATTGTTGTATGTTTCAGCTACAGGATATTAAAATAATAAAAAATATATTAAAGGCAACATTATTTGCTCGGAGCGCTTCTATAAAACAAATTCAGGTCACATCTATCGTTTATGAACTAAAAAGGAAATTGTATATCAAAGTGAGAGTGCGACATTTACATTACACATGTTTTATTATTTTTATTTTTATTTATTTATTTATTTTTTTTTATAGCAAAGCAAATTTTCTTAAACCACTTGTAGCCGAATTAACTGATATTATAAAAAATGTTGAAACTATTATAAATAAACATTGAAATTTTACCGATGTTTCTAAATATTTCCAAATGTTTCCAAATGTTTCGAATGTTTCCAAATGTTTCTCGATGTTTTCAAATATTTCCCAATATTTCTCAAATATTTTAAATATTTCTTAATGTTTCTAAATGTTTCTGAATGTTTTTTAATATTTCTCAATCTTTGACCTAATCTTTCACCAATGCACGTGCAAGATGGATTTCAATGTCTAGCTAACCAGGGTTAGGTTTCCTTTACTTATACACCGAGGGACAAAAACGATACCGACAAAATATTGTACTCTAAGAGTGATGAACACGACTCATCTCTCTAAAAGCCAACTAAACTAAATTTGTATTTTTTAAAACATTATCACGGCTTTTAAAAACGGTCGTTTTAGAATTCCCTTAATCAGGTGATATAGGAGAGTGGAATATAGCTTTTTGGCTTGCTTTATGACAGAAAAACAAGGAATTTATGGATGATCAACTTCTTTATTACACCCCGACCTAAAAATGTCGGGGGTATATAGTAATACCAATGATTCCGTTCGTCCGTCCGAAGAAAATTTTTGTCCGATCGATAACAGAAAAACTATTCATCGCATCCTTTTCAAATTTGGCACATGTCTTCTTCACCACTAGGAGAGGTGCATTGCACTGTGTTCTTGTTGATTTTACTATTTTATATTTCCACTGGTTATATTTTGGGAAAAGTTAAATTTTCTTTCCTTTCAGCCATAAAGTGCTGTATATCTCTCACTGTGCCTTCAGGGGTGTGCTTCCATGTACCTTTGTTTAAAGTCACTCGAATGAATCATTATGATTGTTTAATTTCCAAAATAAAGTTGAAATCAGTGGAAATAGCAGTAGTGTATTATGTTACCCCTACCTTTTCAAGTTACTATTAATCCCAATCTACTTAAACCACCTTTTTTACATGAAGATCGAGACTTGTCCTACCCTTTTCACAAACAGTTTAATCTTAGCAAATACATTTCATAGCTTATCAATCCTTAGGTGTGCAGACACTCTCTCTTTAAGTAAAATAAAAATGTCAAACTTTAACAGTCGGGGGTATTAGTGAGCCACGCTCACTTTTTTGCTTGTTTCACAATGGCTTGCTTTATGACATCATACAGATGCGTCATCGATTGAAGTCCAGGAAAGTAATTATGCCGTAGCACCTTGTACTGGCATAATTTCCTTATTCCATTATACAATTTAACCTTAAATACCAAACATTATACCCAAAAGCCCTTTTTTTATGCAGATATAAATTATTTAAGTATCATAACCTGATGAATGAAGTTGTGTCTATCTCTTTACGATATATATCCTCATCGGAGACATTCAAAATCGATTTGATCCGGCAGAACTATTTCCTGTTTTAACCCCCCGGGTGAAACCCAACGGCGCAACGGTAACCAACCTCTCCAACATTGTTTGACAATTGTTTTTAAAACTTGACACATAAATTGGATACCGTCGGTGATACGCATGTGCTTTTGTTTTGGACCGATGGAATTACTATTTTTAAAGTTATGGCCCTCGGCTTTCCGATTTCAAACTGACAGTACCTGTGTTCTGAAATCAATTCCTCCCACAATTTATGATCAATCTTTCTGAAAATTTACACATGCTTTGGATACACATCGATGATACGCATGTGCTTTTTTGGGACCGATGGAATTACTATTTTTAGAGTTATGCCCCTTTATTTTGAGTGTTCGGCTTTCTGACTGTGGGCTAAACTAAGCGTGGCTCACACGTTTTATATGTCTTTAAAACATGATATATGTGTTTCCTTTGACACAAGACCATTGGAATAGTCATATTTCTTAACCTTCTAACCATGACCTTAAGACATACTTTTTGTAACTTTAACCATCACTACAACTCTTCTTTCGTCAACATTTGAAAATGTTTGACCTTGTGACCTCGACCTTAATGTAGGATCCATTTTGTGAGAAACTTAACCATGGCTATCATATTTGATTGATTGGTGATAGAGGCGTGTTCAGGACCGCAAGTACTCGCTAGGCGTGTACGCGCGTACCCGCGTACCCGCGAACGGCTCCTGAAGATCCTGAAGATAATTTCAGAAAATCATCACCATTTTGGAAAATATAGGTGCCTTGCAGATAGCAATTGACCACATTTCAATTGAGGGGGTAATAAAAGAAAGAAAAATGAGGTAATCAAATTTTGTGACACGCGACTCCATTTTGGATCGTAAATACTCGCTTGGCGAGAGTGCTCTAAAGTGGTCACGCGTGTATTCGCGAGTACGCGCGAACTCGTTGTCGTTCAGAAGCGAGTACTTGCGGTTCGTTTGGTAAGGGCTGGTAACACTGAGTTTTTGTTTAATTTCGCTTTTTAAATCACACCATACGACTTGTTACTTTATCAGATCATTACATACACTGTCGTAACCCCCGTTGTCCGCAATACAACATGTATCTAGATGTTGTTGTACCCATCGTTGAGTCAGTAGGTGCGATACTGTATTCTCATGTTGTAATGTACCTCTAGGTTGGGAATAGAACCCAGATTTACAAGTGATGAGCGGACAAGGGAATCCATAGACGAAAAAACATTATAATAAAATTGGTGGTAACTTAATTGTCTATCATAAGATTTAAATGTTAATTGTAACTATCGGCCTTGAAGTACGCCTCTGACAATGTCAAAATGTACTATCTCGTCTGTATCGTCTCCATAATATTTTTAGATTTTTAGATTGCAATCGTCGTCTGGTGGCATTTGGACACATACATTAATTCTAAGGTTAAACCGCCGCCTTATTAGATTAATGTGAGTTGTATGATCGACATAATTTTTTCTTTCAAATTAATAAACCTAACTGAAAGAGCCTGAAGGATAATATTATGACTAATGTATTTATCTCCTAAAAGAAATTATAGCGCTTTAAACTCGCAGGGTGATATGAGTATAATCTTTGTGAATAAAATCTTTTTTATATACATGTACATGTATCTTTCCACGGAGTAGGCGATAACTGCTTGTGGGTGATGCATGTTACGAACCATCTAGGGTATATCACAATCTGCCGATTATTTAAACAAATAAGGAATGGCGGAACATTCCTAGATTTTCGAACAATCTGCAGATTGTGATCATTCCTAGTTTGCACGGAACACATACACCTCATTTCAATAGATCTATCCAGTATCTGTGTTTCGACCTCTAGTTTCGTTAAAGACCTATGGTAAAATCTAAGACTCCCGGGAAGAAACTCAAACCTGACCTATGTCACCTCGTATTAAGATGAATTTTCTCATGCTTAGAGTGAGTATGGTCTTGTTTGGCTGCGGTAATCGGTTGAACCCATTTTGTTTCAGGTATGACGCATCACATGTCCGTTGTTTTCGATGCGGTTGAAATTGAATAAACAGTGAAATTAAAAATTCATTCATATTCAAATATGATGATTAAGTGACAACATAGATATTAATCAAATAGAACATACAGGTTTGTAAATCTTAAGGTTTCTCATCCTTGAAAGCTTTCCTCCACCACTTCCTGTGACGTCATAACTGATTGAGCTTATGACGTAATTGTATCCGAACCGAAACCGGTTCGTTCACGGCTTATCGCGTACTGTAGTTTCACTGTTTAAAACATCGGTCCAAATTAGAATAACTTTCCAAAACAGATATACAGATTAAATTAAGTACATGTAGAAGGAACACATGATGGAAACCGTAAAGTGAAGATAACTGATTTACGAATGTTTATTTCAATGAAATAGCTTGGCCTAGAATCTTACGTCACCATGTATCCAAACGCGGTAAATCGCCGTTCACAAAAATCGTTTCGAACATCCGTTCGACCATAACATAAACCAATGAAAAACAAGGATTTAAAAATGTCATGGTAGAATTCCGCTTTGATAATGACCGTGCTTGATTCATTCCAGCGGCGTATACACCGATCATGTGACCGGCGTACGCTGCTCCGGGAACAGACGTGTTTCAACGTACAGACAGCAAAACGTCAATATCATTCAGCAACAGCTTCAATAAACATGACACATGATCCTGCATAGTTCAGATGATCGCCATCCGTTAGGTTCAGCAACATCTGGACAGGCTTATCGCCGGATCGGTGACTCGTTCTGAGAGATAAGAGGTCATTTCCTGCAGCCTTACACATACACAGAAACCGGAACAACACTTAAACGTCCAATTAACTTGCACAGTAGTTATATGACCGTTTATACACTACCAACCCAAACACGTCATTTTGTTTGTTGTAGATACATTTCGAAAATTACTTTTGACAAATTGACGCGCGCCAGCATTATCCGGTTTTCATTAAAAATTTATTCTTTTACTTTTATAGTAAATAGTTAAAACAACTACTTTCGGAATCAGTCAGTACTTTTCGATAAAATAACATCATTTATAACGTTTGATATATGCAGCTCCAACAATAAACTGAATACAACGTTAATTGTGATTTCCCCTCAGTAAAGAGGCTACCGAGTCGTGGATTTTTAAATTTGGAATTTAAGCACCCCTTTTGCGGCATGAAGTTGACCAGAATAATAAACAACAAACTGAGCATGTTGACATAAAATGGACTACACAAATCGACTATCAATCTACCAACCGACATAATCTACACAGCAACACTTATTCACCAAAATCCCAATTGAAAATAACTTTCAATAACAAACTTAAGGATAAATTAAAAAAAGAAATATTCTTCGGGCATCGGCGCATCACTTTTATTTGTACGCGTGACAGTTTTTATTTTGTCATATTAAAAAAATGAATTAAGAATTTGCCGCATCATTTTTGCTAAACAAATATATGGGTTTGCAGGAACGGATGTGCTTCCGTTTCGTATGGCTCTACCACTCAAGGCTATATTTTGATGGGAAAAAGAAAATGTACTCCGACCTGTCACGATATTTTCCAACAAAAAATATAAAAGTCCTACTGCCCTCGTCATTTAAAAGAAATGAGCCCTAGAAACATTTATGTTTTTATGCAGCCTAATAAAACGAGAACAAGGATCAAATGTGAATGTCATTAACCTAACTTAATGAAGTACAAAGTATGATTACCTTTGCTGGCTCCAAACAACGTGGAGATGAAAAAATACTTAATTAATTATTGGCAGAAAAAGAGATGAAATGATTTTACCACAAAAACACCTTTTGGGAAAATGACTATTAGATAAACACGAGTGTATAACAAAACTAAGGTAGTTTATCGAGGATGTAATTCAACTTAAACTTCACGAGACCGATCAATGTTACCTTGTTATTTTTGCACTTTACTTTACGTCATGGTGGCCGAATTGGTAAGCGGTTGGTACAGTCAGTGCTGACTGTTGATGCCGTACTCTGAGGGTTTGGGTTCGAATCCCACACTGGACTTCTGGCCACTTTGAGTCAAATTGAGTTTGGTCATCTTTCACTTTGATTTTATTATTCACTTTCAGCCTTAGCATTTAATAATCTCACCGACCTTGGTCTTCGTTAGTGTATACAATTTTAATTTACAGATTAACAACAGATTGAAATCCCTAATTATAGATGTATTCCCCTCAGCGCACAGATCGATGAATGCGCAAAGAACTATAATCCCCAGTTAACAATCTGTCCCATTTCTAAAATGCGCACAGATAATGGAGAACTGAGGGAAATAAAAGAACTCATCTTCATTGAACGATATATGCCCAAATTTAACTGAAACTAATACATGGTCACGTTGACCGCTCATTTACTGTATACTTTGTACTTTAGAGGTATGCATATTGTGTCATGAATTACGTCCCCTGCCTTAGTGGACGCTGCATGAGCAGCAAGACAACGTATAAGTTTTCAATCTGTTTTTTTTGAAAGAATATATAACACACACATGTACACCATGAAAAACAAACTTTTTCATATATCATATACAGACACACACGCGATGCACCTAATATTGACCTCAAACCCCAAAGTCAAGGAAATCTCAAAGGTATAAAACAAATCAATTTGCAACGGGCTATAACGTAATGCACTTTTTATATTCCCTCGAAATTTCACAGTCGTCTCAATCATCGGACTACGTTATTAAATCTGTAATAATTGCTGTAAAAGGACATCCTTTAATACTGTATTGAGTTTCCTCAGAGGTGCGATCAGCCGGGGCAGCCCCTTTAGAGCATTATCGTTGTATCAATCGTCTGAAATCTTCTTCAGAAAGAACATATAAAAATGTACTGGTCACACTTCAAACCTCGTCAGGAAAAGCATCAAATTGAAAGCATCACAGGAAAAGAAGTTACATTGGAATGACATGCGTTCTTTTTACATGAGGAATGTTAGGAAAATGAGAGACAGACAATGAAACATGCTTGAAGACATAAGGGCAACATACGAGGTAGATACGTGTATACGGATTGTAAGAACCAAACAGACACACTAAGGAAGTGCAAATGTAGTGTTGACAGTCAAATACATATCACATAGACAAACAGTATGGCTGATTAAGTACTAGTCAAACTTAAAGACAGAAGGTGTGAAATCTGAAAGACACAAAGACAAAATGTGTGTGATCTGAAAGACATAAAAACATAAGATGTGATATCTGAAAGGCATAAAATAAAATATGTAGGATCTGAGAGACATAAAACAAAGGATGTGAGATCTGATAGACATGAAGACGAAAGGTGTGAGATCTGATAGATATAAAGACAAAAGGTGTGAGATTTGATAGACATAAAGACAAATGTGTGAGATCTGATGGACATACATGTAAAGACAAATGCTATCTGATCCGAAATAAATACAACATACGTGAGATCCTAAAGGCACAAAACAACAGGTGTATGATCTGAAAGACGTAAAGACAAACTATGTAAGATCTGAAGGAAATACAGACAAAAGGTGTAAGATCTGAAAGACATAAAGACAAAAGATATTAAATCTGAAAGACAAAGACAACATATTTTAGAAATGCAACATAGGTGAGATCTGAAAGACACAAAGACAAAAGGTATCTGATCTGAAATAAATACAACATAGATGTATATGAGATCTGAAATACATAAAACAAAATGCGTGAGATCTGTAAGGCATAAAAACAAAAGGTGTGTTATCTGAAATAAACACAACATATGTGAGATCTTAAAGACATAAAACAAAATGTGTAACATCTGAAAGGCATAAAAAAGATGTTAGATCTGAAAGGCATGAAACAAAACTTGTAAGATCTGAAGGACATAAAACAAAAGGGGTGAGATCTGAAAGACATAAAACAAAAGAGAGATCTGAAAGGCATAAAACAACATGTGTAAGATCTGAAGGCAAAAAAACAAAAGGTGTGTTATCTGAAATAAACACAACATATGTGAGATCTTAAAGACATAAAACAAAAAGTGTAAGATCTGAAAGGCATAAAAAAGATGTAAGATCTGAAAGGCATGAAACAAAACTTGTAAGATCTGAAGGACATAAAACAAAAGGGGTGAGATCTGAAAGGCATAAAACAAAAGAGAGATCTGAAAGGCATAAAACAAAATGTGTAAGATCTGAAGGACATAAAACAAAATGTATGTGATCTGAAATAAATACAACTTATGTGAGATATGAAAGGCATAAAGACAAAAGATGTGAGATCTGAAAATAGACGAGGACAGACATATTATTTTGTGTTGACTTGTGGTAACATTGCAGCGTCAGAAGAGTTACAAGTACTTTGCACGCAAACATCAGCAATGTACCTGGTATTTCAATGAACTAGAAACATCATCGGAGTACATTGATTTAATCTATTTCTCCACGCCTTAGGGAGTATGAAACCAAGTTAAAGAGCTCATTACTATTCCTTAACTATCAGTAGCAATCACGACCCCGCAATATAGTGTCTATTTCTGATACAATTGAATAGTAATTCAATCGGGTCAACGTTCTATGTTTTCAGAACCAGGGTTTTCAGTATCAATGTCTAAATATAAGATAATAAATTTACGGATATCTATTGTTTATACCTGACTTTAACATGGGTATCTATTGTTAACAACAAAGCATCCCAAATTTCAATATTGAAGTTAATCCAAACTGAGTTGAAATTTTATAACCTTCATAATTCAAATATCATGTTATACTGCAAGAAACAAAGAAGTCGTAATGTTATGTTACCTAATAACCCAAGATAGAATATTCACTTACTGTAAACACAATTATTATATGATTGCAGGTGAAATACCGAGATCTATCAATGAAAATAAACCGTGTTATCAGTCGCTAGTGAAAATAACAATGGAACGTGTTATCAGTCACTAGTGACTGATATAACAATGACCTGACGTCATAAAACAATGCTCCGACGTCATGACACGTTCATGACGTCACTTTGTTGCTGAGGCGACAGGCTCATTCTGGAGCCGACTTAACGTAAATGTAAAAGTCTATTTCGGTGAATATGCAAAGATTTGGTCATATAATAAATAGAAAATTTGTCTTTTCTTGACAAATACCATGTTTATCTCATCTCGTGAGGTAGAAAAGTTATATATTTTCACTCGTGGCTGCACCACTCGTGAAAATATAACCTTTCTACCTCACTCGATTAGATAAACATGGTATGAGTCAAGAAAAGCCAAATATCCTCTAATTGTTTTATGGAAACTATGTCAAATTTCAAATGGGATAACTTATTTAACATTTGTTCAAAGCAATACTCTTCCACAAAATACTGGGGCGGGATAGCGCAGTGGTTAGCGCGTTCGGCTTCGGATCAAGAGGTCCGGGGTTCGAATCCCGCCAGGGGCACGGCATCTTTGTCTGCAGTAGAGAACTGTTCTACACGCAGTAAGGTTTGGTTGCAATGCTACACTGAATTTCAGAGTAATACCACCCATGGTTCACTAGTTCCAGCCGTTGCTCGCCGCGATATAAGTGAAATACTCTTGAAAGCGGCGTTAAACCTCACCTCATCTTACCTCACCTCCACAAAATACTGCGATGCGTTAGACATGGATTGGACACAACGTCCATTTACACTCCTTGGTATACAATTTCAACATAATATGGCAGAAATGGTTGAAGGAAACTACAAAGATAAGCTTAAGAAAGTTGATAATCAAATTACTACCTGGTCTCGAAGAAATCTCACACCAATGGGTAGAATAACAGTTCTAAAAAGTCTTATTTTGCCAACATTAAATCATACATACACACATACATAGAAACACTTATATAGCGCAGTTTTCTGGCCAAAGCCACTCAAATGCGCTGGGACATGAGCCTAGAAATGAGTCAATGTAATTAATTAGTTGCTATATGCAGAACTGAACAGATACGTTTTCAGCTGAGATTTGACCTCTGTCAATTGCTCCAGTGATCGTATGTGCATGGGTAGACTGTTCCACAGTGATCGTATGTGCATGGGTAGACTGCTCCACAGTGATCGTATGTGCATGGGTAGACTGTTCCACAGTGATCGTATGTGCATGGGTAGACTGTTCCACAGTGATGGTATGTGCATGGGTAGACTGTTCCACAGTGATCGTATGTGCATGGGTAGACTGTTCCACAGTGATCGTATGTGCATGGGTAGACTGTTCCACAGTGATCGTATGTGCATGGGTAGACTGTTCCACAGTGATCGTATGTGCATGGGTAGACTGTTCCACAGTGATCGTATGTGCATGGGTAGACTGTTCCACAGTGATCGTATGTGCATGGGTAGACTGTTCCACAGTGATGGTATGTGCATGGGTAGACTGTTCCACAGTGATCGTATGTGCATGGGTAGACTGTTCCACAGTGATCGTATGTGCATGGGTAGACTGCTCCACAGTGATCGTATGTGCATGGGTAGACTGCTCCACAGTGATCGTATGTGCATGGGTAGACTGTTCCACAGTGATCGTATGTGCATGGGTAGACTGTTCCACAGTGATCGTATGTGCATGGGTAGACTGTTCCACAGTGATCGTATGTGCATGGGTAGACTGTTCCACAGTGATCGTATGTGCATGGGTAGACTGTTCCACAGTGATCGTATGTGCATGGGTAGACTGCTCCACAGTGATCGTATGTGCATGGGTAGACTGTTCCACAGTGATCGTATGTGCATGGGTAGACTGTTCCACAGTGATCGTATGTGCATGGGTAGACTTTTCCACAGTGATCGTATGTGCATGGGTAGACTGTTCCACAGTGATCGTATGTGCATGGGTAGACTGTTCCACAGTGATCGTATGTGCATGGGTAGACTGTTCCACAGTGATCGTATGTGCATGGGTAGACGGTTACACAGTGATCGTATGTGCATGGGTAGACTGTTCCACAGTGATCGTATGTGCATGGGTAGACTTTTCCACAGTGATCGTATGTGCATGGGTAGACTGTTCCACAGTGATCGTATGTGCATGAGTAGACTGTTCCACCTTTTCACATCAATTTCCAACCCATAGATAGATAAATAAATTGCAACATATAGAGAATCTCAACCAAGTGTCTTCTGATATCAAATATATCAACACGAGTTGATTAAAGTTACAAATTTTTACTTTAATCAACGAGTATTGATATATTTAATATCAGAAGACACGAGGGTGAGCTTTTATTTATCATTCAAAATCATTCTTCAACAATTATTAGCCGAAGAATGACATAGCTGAAACACAAAACTGCCATTTTGCTTCTTCAGCAGTGATCTCAGTGAGGTCATAGCATTGTGACGTCATAAGCATTATGACATCATAATCATTATGACATCATAGCATTGTTACGTCCTCACCATTGTGACGTCATAGCATTGTCAGCAGTGTTCTCAGTGACGCAAAAGCTTTGTGGTGTCATTGACTGATGATGTAATAGGATTATGACAATTTGATTGTAGCAATATCTACAATGTAGATATCGCTTGATCTCACACAAGCGATATCTACTGTGGGAGCAAGTTTTGGATGATAAAAGTGCTTCTCATTTGTCTGGAAAGGTAAACCGGATAAGGTGAAAAGTAACTTGATTGTGCAAGATTTTGAAAACGGTGGGTTAAAAGCACCACTGATACTAGAAACTATACTATCCCAGAAAATATCCTGGATCCAAATACTAAGCTTGAAAATCTTACGATCTTTTTCTTACCAAATACTGTTTTAACACCTAAAAAAATGGGATCAAATTGTCTAAGAAAAACTATTATACCAAACATAAGAAATATTTTCTGGAAATATCTTTTCAAAGCATGGGCCACATTGCAAAGTAAAAACAGTGTAAATGATATACAAACTGCATACCTTTGGGCTAATGATTATATTCTGATTGACAAAAAACCCGGTTCTGCTCAAACACTATGTGAAAGCAAACATAAATGGCCTTCTTAAAATTGATGGTACATTTCTAAATATTTCTGAATTTTCAAATTATTTATCAGCTAAAAACTAACGTTTTGGAATAAACAGGTTTGATACATTGTATAAAGAAATACATTCAAACCAACTCGCGAAATATTGATAAGAAACTGGATATGCCTTTATTCCCGATAATGTAAAAATTTTAAGACCGCCAAAGGATGTAAACATTTTTACCTTATCAGATCAGATTTACTAACGAATAAAGGTAATAGTGAAAGGAATCGACATAGGATCAAAGATTCACAAAGAAGAGTGGAAAATATACAACTATATCCCATTCCGAAGCACAGTCAGCTATACATTAAGATGGTTTCTCTATCGCATTATTCATAGAATACTATGAATTACAAAAATCCCAACTATGTACATTTTGTAAATCTTCAAATGAAACTATAAAACATATTTTGCGTTATTGTGTACATGTAAAAAGTGTGTGGTGTCATATGTTGGACTGGATGAAATGTAAAACGGACATGAGCCGAGAACCAAATATAACACACATTATGTTTGGCTACAGAGAAAAAGAAACGATGTTATAAATTTTAGGGGTGACTATTGACCCAAAGAGACTATTACCATTTACTATTGCGATAGCGATACACTATTGTAACTCACCATTGCAATTACTATTACGATAGTTTTTTTTGTACAAATACGCAATAATCAAAACGATTTCTTATAGCTTTTAGTAGAAATGTTTAATTGATGTAAGGACTATGGAACCAAAATCAGTAAAGAAATCATAAATAAAAAGACTCTTTGTCATATTGCTATTTCCTATCTCTATTTTTTCCCCTTTTGACATTCTAACATGAAAAATCTTGAATTAAATGCAGTGATGGTTGTGTAAATCATTCATAATTAAGGGAAATTAAAAAGTTTCGGTAGTATCGATAGTTAACCTTACTATTGCGATAGCGATAGTGCTTTTGTATTATACTATCGATATAGTACTATTGGCAAGCCAACTATTGCGATGCATCGGTAGTTCGATGTATTGTTACACCCCTAATAAATTTGATCTTTATTATTACCAAACAGTTTATATACACCTGCAAATGACAAAATAGAAAATCGCATATAAATGGCCTTAAATCAATCCTCCTTACATAATTATTGACTGTATTGTTATGTTGTAATGGAAATGTATACCATAAAAACCAACCATGACAACCAGAAAGTACAATGTATTACATGTTGAAAATATATGCTATATGACTCTGTATGGTACCTCCAAAATAAAAAGAAGAAATAAAGTGATAAAAAACCTCTTTTAACATGTTTTAATAAGAACATTGCCCATTGGATTATAGGATTGCTATAAATTTAGGATGCTGATACGGTCAAAAAGACCGAAACCGCTGGCTGACCACATATATATGGGTGTGTATACATGTGTAAGTAGCTTCCTTTTACTACCATTTCGATTATCAGATGTGTCGATTAATCGATTATCTATACCCATTATTTCCTATTATACCCACAAAATCAATCATCTTTATTTATCGACACACGCTGTATTAACACGTGTAAAAGTAATCTCTATTGATATAAAACAGTGTTATTGCTATTTATAAAGATAAACCATTGTAATATCAACTATTTTTTGCTTTTAGTTCATAAATTTGAGAGTAACGATACTTTCACTTGATGGGCTTGAAAGTTCTTTGAAAGTGAATACATGCATGTTTAATTTCCTATTAAAGGGACTGTAGCACGTTTTTTTAAATATCATTAATTTTTCCAAATTTCCTATTTATAATGATAGTTTGTGTCATTTAAATTTACTTTAGAAGGTAAAACATCTTATGACACAAACCAATTATCCGTAGTAGTAATAAAGGTGTTGCGTATAATGCAAAAATGCACGGCGGCCATTTTATTGTGAACACAATTTATTATCACGAATGATAAAAACGATTCCCATGGCCTTACTGAGCCACGTACACTCATTTTTAACTTCATTTTTCGAAGAGATAAAGGTGTTTTACTGTTGGTAAAATCATTTTTCAAATACATTTCATCGACATATTTGAGCGAAAAAGTGCTACGGCCCCTTTAAGTCACTGAATGTGACATATTTACACCAGATGACGTAAACACGATGACAGTATAGAGATGAACCATTAAATCTACGGACAGCCATCATGCCTGTTTAGAATATATATCATTGAAACGCTATATCCTGACACTCTTATAAGTTCTCTTAATAAGGTAAACGGATACTACTTCCCGTTGAAATGTACATGAGAATATTTTCGTTCATATCGACCTAAGTCATAAATGACGTACATTCTAATTTATCCGCGCCATGTTCAAGAGAGGTTTCAAAGTAATCGCTCAATTAGCGATTACTTTTAAACCTATCTAGAAAGCGATTGCTCAATGTAGCGCTACGTAGCAAAGCCAGCTAACTTTGAGGTTTTGCACCGTGTCGTTCAGGAGAGAATGAGCGCTACTTGAGCGCTACATTGAGCAATCAATGAGCGATTATAAGCGCTCGCTGTTATTGAACGGAGCCCAGTTTAAAGTAGGCAGGGATAAAATGGCCGACCATATTCCCTTGATAACCATGACTGTTACGTGCACGGTTATCCTCTTGAATGCAATGGTTTATTCGGCAATGATGTTTACCTATTTCATTGCTGTTAATGTTACGGCATCTGCTTGAAACTATCTACAAGTTCTAATTGATGTGCATCTTCTTAAAAGATATCTCCTTTCAGCTCGGCTTATGCAGCATGAAGTTTCAAAGACAACGAAGAAATTCAGTGATAAAGTTTTGAGAAAGCAGGTCCATTTCTGTGGAACGCTCTCCCTTTAGATATCAGAAACCGTACCACTTTCAGTTCCTTTCAGCGAAAACTCAAAACTCATCTCTTTGCAAAACGCCTACCTGTGAACGGCGCTTTTGCAATATCTCTTAGAAAGGGCATTGTACAAATGTTTCGTTACATTTATAAATATATTTATTTGTTGTCACATGAATACTTTAAGCTTCAAGTGGTCGTGCGGATCAAGAAGAATGCGCGCGTTGGGGATTGATTGCACCATTTTATCAGATACAATTAACTCGTTATTCTATGTTAAAAGAAACATATGATTTTGAATTACCAATGTATTGTCTGAGCTCGGAATATGCCTGAGTGACAATATTGAAATAAAATCACTGATACCAGAATACTTTTCTGAAAAACAGAAAACAACACAAGTTTTCCAACACCAGCAGTAATCTGTTTTGATATTTCACATTTAATTATAAAATATTATTTACGTCACGACCCTAAAACATTTAAGATCACACTCTGTGACAACTAAAATCCATTTGAAATGTGTTAACGAATGCAAATAGGCTATTACATGTGTGATAAATGAGCCAAAACATACGTGGAAATTGATTCAAGTCACATCTGAAACAATGAAAAATAAGTGTACTTGTTAACCCCAACATTGATTGCCATCATCTTTGAAATAATACTTTTTTAACGAACCCGAAACGGGTACCAGTTATGCATCTTTAAAGATTGATTTATTCGGTAGATTAAGTATTTGTATCACTAAGATATCCTACTGGAATAAGTTACAATGGAATGCAATTGTTTAAAATCAATAACAATATATCTTTTGAAGTGATAGTTGAAAGCGTGTATAACATGACATTTCCTCAAAAAGTACGCGCAACTGCCTTTCATACATTTACCTAACAAGGGCAGTGGGTGGGTGGGATATTAGATCTGCAGTTTCATATGACCAATGAAACTGCCGATCATTTTGCCGAGAATTTTTGTTGTCTCTTTATCCTTCCGCTCTGCCTAGGAGTGTGATCTCGTGCGATGAGTTCGATTTTTAGCATAGCCTCAACGCTTATTTCTCCATGCCGCTTATGTTTTTCAGCTGTTCACACAAACGTATATATCAGAACTATGCTTGACCGTATGATTACCCTTCACAAAGGACATTAGAACTATATTGACATTATCACCTATCAACTAGGATATTAGAACTATGATTGACATTATCACCTATCAACTAGGATATTAGAGCTATGGTTGACATTATCACCTATCAACTAAGATATTGGAACAATGATGAACACCTATCAACTAGGTTATTAGAACAATCATTTTCATGATCACCTATCAACTAAGATATTAGAACTATGATTTACATTATGAACACCTATCAACTTGGATATTAGAACTATGATTTACATTATGAACACCTATCAACTTGGATATTAGAACAATGATTTACATTATGAACACCTATCAACTAAGATATTAGAACAATGATTTACATTATGAACACCTATCAACTAAGATATTAGAACTATGATTTACATTATGAACACCTATCAACTAAGATATTAGAACAATGATTTACATTACGAACACCTATCAACTAAGATATTAGAACTATGATTTACATTATGAACACCTATCAACTTGGATATTAGAACTATGATTTACATTATGAACACCTATCAACTTGGATATTAGAACAATGATTTACATTATGAACACCTATCAACTAAGATATTAGAACTATGATTTACATTATGAACACCTATCAACTTGGATATTAGAACAATGATTTACATTATGAACACCTATCAACTAAGATATTAGAACAATGATTTACATTATGAACACCTATCAACTTGGATATTAGAACAATGATTTACATTATGAACACCTATCAACTAAGATATTAGAACTATGATTTACATTATGAACACCTATCAACTAGGGTATAAGAACTATGACTGACATTATGAACACCTATCCATTATGGTATTAGAACTATGATAAACATGATCACCTATCAACTAAGATATTAGAACAACGATGAACACCTATCAACTACGGTATTAGAACTATGACTGACATGATCACCTATCAACTAAGATATTAGAACAATGATTTACATTATGAACACCTATCAACTAAGATATTAGAACAATGATTTACATTATGAACACCTATCAACTAAGATATTAGAACAATGATTTACATTATGAACACCTATCAACTAAGATATTAGAACAATGATTTACATTATGAACACCTATCAACTAAGATATTAGAACAATGATTTACATTATGAACACCTATCAACTAAGATATTAGAACAATGATTTACATTATGAACACCTATCAACTAGGATATTAGAACAATGATTTACATTATGAACACCTATCAACAAGGATATTAGAACAATGATTTACATTATGAACACCTATCAACTAAGATATCAGAACAATGATTTACATTATGAACACCTATCAACTAAGATATCAGAACAATGATTTACATTATGAACACCTATCAACTAAGATATTAGAACAATGATTTACATTATGAACACAATTCAACTAAGATATCAGAACAATGATTGACATTATGAACACCTATCAACTAAGATATTAGAACAATGATTTACATTATGAACACCTATCAACTAAGATATCAGAACTATGATTTACATTATGAACACCTATCAACTAAGATATCAGAACAATGATTTACATTATGAACACCTATCAACTAAGATATTAGAACAATGATTTACATTATGAACACCTATCAACTAAGATATTAGAACAATGATTTACATTATGAACACCTATCAACTAAGATATTAGAACAATGATTTACATTATGAACACCTATCAACTAAGATATTAGAACAATGATTTACATTATGAACACCTATCAACTAAGATATTAGAACAATGATTTACATTATGAACACCTATCAACTAGGATATTAGAACAATGATTTACATTATGAACACCTATCAACAAGGATATTAGAACAATGATTTACATTATGAACACCTATCAACTAAGATATCAGAACAATGATTTACATTATGAACACCTATCAACTAAGATATCAGAACAATGATTTACATTATGAACACCTATCAACAAGGATATTAGAACAATGATTAACATGATCACCTTTCAACTAGGATATTAGAACTATGATAGAATACCGACAGGCATTTAAGGATAGGGTGCTTTGAATAACCTACTCGACTGAAATATGGTATATGTGCTTTATCAATGAAATGTTTTTTTAATTGAAAAATCTGACAAAAGGCCTAATGATGAAA
This sequence comes from Gibbula magus, assembly GCA_936450465.1. Lineage (NCBI taxonomy): Eukaryota > Metazoa > Mollusca > Gastropoda > Trochida > Trochidae > Gibbula > Gibbula magus. The sequence goes on from OW388304.1 coordinate 59,602,937, forward strand.
ACACTCAATGCAAAAGGTTAACGTATATACGTAAGGTTAACGTATTGTATTGAATTAACTTGAAAATATGAAAAAAAATATGAAATTGAAAGCTTTATTCGCACGATACGTTCAACATGTCAATGACGACTTCCCGCTTATCTGATACGTGTTAGCTGACATTTGTCCTACTCATTCATGAAATAAAAACCAAAATGTTTTGATAATTCACCACATTCATTTTTTGTGACAACACTTCAAGAGTAACGCACATCGTAGAAAACATTTGCTACGCTTGATGCAAAGGTCATTCAAATTGTTCTCGTGTAATTAAAACATAACGTTCAATTTGCAATCAGTTTAGTAAATAAAAAACAATTATTGAAATAATGGTATGTACAGAGACACCTTACATAAGGAAGATGTAATAATTTATAATTTGAATATGAATCTTATTGACCGTAAACTATTTGTTTAGGTAAAGGCGAAGGATCTGCGGTATATACTGATGAGATAAAACTCAAAATGATGCTGCCGGAAAATGGCGATTTTGAATGTCGCAATTTTAAACATCAGCATATGATAACTTTATTTGTACAAAATGTTTGTCGGTTCAAAAAACTGAGGGTGATGAAATCGCTTTTTCAAAAGCTTTTTTTGACCTGAATGTTTGGTATTTTATTAAAAAAGTTATGAAATTTGGAAATATGATTATTAAAGATGTTACCTATATAAATGAACGCATTGGACTTTTATTAGTTAACGCATCATCACTGTTGGACGCCTTGGAACAAGCTAAAAAGCCCCTTTTGACTCTCCTATCGCGTCCAATTCAGGAGATTCCAAAGTAACGATTTCTTACATTGCGCATTTTTCAGAAATGTGAAGAGGTAATGTTTTGAATTTATCAAATTTAGATTAATAAGCTTCTGAAGACATGGTATAGCTCTGTTTCAGTCATATTTTATCACTCGTGAATTGAGATATCCGTTGTTTGTATGTTTCGTTTCGCTTGCATTTGAGTTATACATTGTACACCAATGTTAGGATATGCAAATATTACAATGTAATAATACACTAAAACCCAACAATATGAAGAACATGTCTACTGAACGAAAATTAAAGTGAACCATTTTGAAAAGTGTCAACATATGTCATGTATATCGCTTTTAAAACATTTGTATTTCGTCATGTGTTTATAGGACAAGAAATGATAGAAGGGAAAGATACATATTCAGGTTAGATCTAAAATCATGTTACATATTTAGTATAAAAACAAATAAGTAGATTAGGACAGGAGTGTCCTAAACAACAGCGAAGGGGCAATGTTGATGTATTTCTAACGAGTGACTAGCGACTTAATTTACAAAATAATCGCCCAACCCAGACAAAACACCATCCTCGGTTACCCAGGGTTTTATATATGCTCCGTTACTCTCAACTATATCACCCCTGGGAAACTTCATCAGAAACTTCATCAAATTACCCGCCCTTGGCCAGCGTGAGCCAATCAAACTGCTACGCAGCTTGGACCTGCGAGCCAATGACAATTCATATCACTTCGTTGAAATGCACGCGAGGTTATTTTGTTGGCCATCCGTCACCGGTTATTTCCCTTGACCAATTCCGTCTTATCCTATTGAGTATTTTCTTTGGTTACTGAATTCGTCACGCCGGCCAAGGGCGGGTAATTTTAGTACAGATTCCTCTGATAGAGGTTCCCAGGGGTGATGTAGTGGAGAGTAACAGTGCATATATAAAACCCTGGGTAACCGAGGATGACAAAACACTGGTTCAGAGAGAGAGCCACTCAGTCCAGAAGATCACTGGAACTGAGATGAATATGTGAGCTACTACGTTACAACTGCGCGGCCTCAATGATAAGATCCTTGGTTGAAACATCCCCCTTCGTTTTCAACTTCAAAGTAGTTAAGTAAAAAAGTAAAGAACATCGAAACATTTCCTGGACGTTTTTAAGTATGATTTAAGAGGGATTTATGCTTTAATTTCCTTTTTAAATTCAATTACTTATAAAAGGTATTAGCTATTATGCTAACATTTTAAATTCATATTACGAAAGAAAGGTATAGATGTGTAGAATACTTAGTTTGGTTCTTACCATGTACATGTAGATATGGACACATTGTCAACACTAATTTGGTTAGCACGTTCGGCTTCGGATCAAGACGTCCGGGAATCGAATCCCGCCAGGGGCACGGCAACTTTGTCTGCAGTAGAGAACTGTTCTATACGCAGTTAGGTTTGGGTGCAATGCTACACTGAATTTCAGCGCACTGCCACCCATGGTTCGCTAGTTCCAGCCGCTGCTCGCAGGTTTCACCGCAATGCATAGCCACATGGAGCTTTCTCCCTGCCATAATACTAGCAGCCGCGATATAAGTGAAATACTCTTGAAAGCGGCGTTAAACCACAATTCACCTCACCTCACCTCAACAATAATTTGAAAGTGATATTAAATATTTAAGATTATTGGTTTTACGACAAATTATGAAGCGAACAAATGAAGAAATTGTTTGATGACTAAAATTTGGTCATTAGAATGAACTTTTTTCTGCGAAAAATCTCTTTAGTCATAGCAACGTTACTTTTTTAATTAAAAAAATCGAATAAACCGAATTATATATTCATGCAACTATTTTCGATTCCATCGGCAAGATCAATACTTTTAAAGATATTTTCGCTTTATTGCTCTGTTTCATTTTACCAATGCGAATTTATTGATTGCGTTAACTAAGTTCAACCCAACTTATCCAAAATCGTTAATACAATATGATTTAACAAAATTTAATCTAACTGTTTGTCAAAGCTGCTGTGCCGGTGAAAGAAACCTTTTGGACAGCCTGGACAGTCAAAGCTTACCATGGACTAAAATAACTTAATTATATATAATTTACAGAGCTTACCAATATAGATATACGATTTATAATTTCGTGCACAACACCGTTGCTTTAATGATATCCTCATCAACCAAAGTTGGACTTACTTCATATTTATCCAAGAACAAGTTTGAAATTTGAGTATGAGCATTTTTGTCATTTTTGTATCTCTCTAAGCTTACTATAAGGGGGCTTCTCAAAGTGGTTAGCGCATCCGACTTCGGATCAAGAGGTCCGGGTTTCGAATCCCGCCAGGGGCACGGCAACTTTGTCTGCATTAGAGAACTGTTCTACGAACTGTAAAGTTTGGGTGCAATGCTACACTGAATATCAGCGCAGTGCCACCCATGGTTCGCTATTTCCCGCCGTTACTTGCAGATGTCAACGCAATGCTTTCTCCCTGCAATAATACTAGCAGAATAATACTGGAATACTACGTTAAACCCAAACTCACCCCACCACACCTCAGATTGGGACTTTTATTGAGGGCGAGTTATAAATTGTAATTGTAAAGCTAAAACAAGATTTGTTCATATTTCTGACGACTTCGAGTCAAAATATGCTTTATTTCTGACGACTTCGAGTGAACATATGCGTTATTTCTGACGACTTCGAGTGAAAATATGCTTTATTTCTGACGACTTCGAATGAAAATATGCTTTATTTCTGACGACTTCGAATGAAAATATGCTTTATTTCTGACGACTTCGAATGAAAATATGCTTTATTTCTGACGACTTCGAGTGAAAATATGCTTTATTTCTGACGACTTCGAGTGAAAATATGCTTTATTTCTGACGACTTCGAGTGAAAATATGCTTTATTTCTGACGACTTCGAGTGAAAATATGCTTTATTTCTGACGACTTCGAGTGAAAATATGCTTTATTTCTGACGACTTCGAGTGAACAGATGCTTTATTTCTGGCGATTTCGAGTGAACAGATGCTTTATTTCTGACGACTTCGAGTGAACATATGCTTTACATAGAACACATACGTTGCGACTGACGACGTATATCAAATCTATGCGTCGGTGGATTACAATGAACAGATACGGTATTACGGACAGTTTACGGTTGACAGATATGATAGATGAAGACGGATTATGTCACAGACTAACAATCACAAAGGGTAAACGTTACTGGCGAGTACTGTAGTGAAACGTCTTACAGTGGACAGACGAAGTAAAATACAGTTAACAGACGAGGAGATGAATGACAATGGACAGAAGAAGTATATGGAGACAGCTTATGACACATCTGATCGATAATAGACACATGTTATGTAAACAAACTCGCAATAATATTTCAAATACAAATATATTTATAAACCGATGACGTTTGGTCGACAGACGACGATGAAAAACGGCTTTGAACAGACGGGGTCCACTCAACAGCCGACGATCAATAGTTTGCGATTATACTCTTTTTTTAAAAATCATGATTTTTTAGTGACTTTAACCAGACGAAATTCATCACAAACGGACGCAACGTGGAGGCATGCTACTGAAAGCGATTAAAAAGAGAAAATGAAATTATTTGCATACGTGTCATCTTAAGGGTTAAATCCGTTTAACATTTTTTACACTTTGTTGACTTTAAGAAATATGAACTTATTGATAGATAGGGAAATATAGCGAGACATAACGAGGCAATGACAATGATGACATATTGACCAGACGAAATACGAAATACTGCTCATGACACTGTAGGCGGACCCTTTGGTAAACTCAATCAGTGATCTCTTGCCCTTTGTCAATCATCATCTACTTCACCGTTCAAAAGTTCAACACTGTAAGGTTCTGTGTACCTTGCCGACTGTAAATGTCGTTCCGAAGCAAGAACTTCCAATGTAAAAGTTCTTAACCATTACAATCGATATTACTGTGTTGAGACAGGAGACTTTAGCACTGAGCCCACAGATATCTTTCTTAACTTAAGTGAATATAGAAATATCGAAGGGCCTGACTTGTTTATCCGTAACCCTCGCCTACGAAGAGCGACCTGAAACTCTATGGTAATTAATGCCATCAACTTGCCATAACCTGCAAAGATCAATTGCACACGAGAACAATCGCTCTTTCCAACTCTAACACTTCCGCTCCCGTATCCGCAGCTTGGTTAATGCATGCTTCTTAAACTGATGTCTAATCAATGAACTCCTGCTATATCGCCTTCCTGTGACGAGACCACGGGGTGTCGGGCGTCGATAGAGATTTATCGATTGATTTCCGATTCCACTCGTCGCCGGAACGATCTCCAAGACTCTTAGAAAAGTTGCTGCCTCCTCCCCTTAACGCCATTCTTGAGCCGCCGCGCTTCCTTTGCGAATCAGATTCTGAAGGCTACTGGACCAGACCCGCCCTCCGCCCTCGTCCAGGATCTTCTAGGAGGATCTGCAGTGTCCACCTCCTCACTCTAACGCCATACTTTACTTGTAGCTCCGTGTTGTCTCTGTCTTTCACAGAGGGAGCGAAGGCCGAAACGGAGATACCGCGGTGACAACGCGACGATTTAGAAGGTGACAAAGGCCCACTCCTACGAGAACAGAAGGTAAGTTGAACCTGCTTCTTGAGTTTTCTTCTTTGAGTTGTTGGGACGATAGTATTTTATTCAATGTGGGATTCTGTGATATTTCTTACCTATACGTTTTGAGGCAACACTTTGATATACGTTATATGAATTATCTGAACGGTTCTTACTTTTAAAAAGTTTTAACTTATTATTTGTGTATTGGTTGGGATAATGATGAGGATGATTATGATGATGGGTAATTTTGATGATAGATTTTCTGACGATGAGGATAATGATGACGAGTATTAGTAAAGTTTTTGATATGTTTATTTACTACTGCTTCTTTCGATGATGATAATGGTACTGTAGGATAATTGATATCAAACCTTTTCGTTAGTAAAGTTATTAAATTGTATATTGCCAGACCGGTTGGTTACAGTAATGCTTTTACCATTTTGATGATGGCGACACTGATGAGAATGTCGATATGGCATAAGTTAATACTCATGTATAGCACTATCAATATGTCCAATTCGACGATAGTAATAATAACAATGATGATTATAAAATAATTAGGATAGTTATACCGCGCTGAACTCAAAACCCGCACACACATGATGATGATGTTGATGATGATGATGATGATAATGATGATGATGATGATTATGGTGGTGGTGGTGATAATGAAGATGATGATAATGATGATGATTATGATTATGGTGGTGGTGGTGATTATGAAGATTATGATGGTGATGGTGGTGATGATAATGATGATGATGATGATGATGATGATGGTGGTGATGATAATGAAGATACTATGATGATGATGATGATGATGATGATGATGGTGGTAATGATAATGAAGATACTATGATGATGATGAGGCTAAGGACTGCTATGGTTATGAAGACATGGCATACTTTTATTTTCCTCAGTAAATGTAATTGTTAGCTGCGGTTTATGACCAGCATACTATTAAATAGCAGTCAAATATTACATTTCACAAAGTGATAAAATTTTTCATTGCATCGACTTATCAACGACTATAATTCAGAAACAAATGTGCTTTACAATTTGATTACACAAATCAAGCCTATTAATTGCGAAATTGTCAAAATCAGATAAACGATAATGTTCCAGTCTGTAACTCACCTGTTGTGTTTGGAAAACTACTTTAAAGTTAATTATCTTTATTGTTAATAACTTGTTATTTCTTATAAAAATATCACCTAATCAAACTCGTTTGCCATTCTTATTGTATTGCATTGGTGATATGAAGTGTAATGCTGAGAAGTTCAAATACTGGCATCAAAATTGATATAGTTAAAACCGCAAAAAACTTAACTGAATGAAACGACCGATTAAAAATTTACTTGGAATGATCGGGTTTTATTACGAATAACAACATGCACATGCATACAAAAACTATTAAGTAATATGCAGCAGCTGCAAGATTAAAAAACTTTGTGGGTTGATATTTAGAAGAAGAACTGTCTATGACGATATGTGTTACCGTATTTCCATAGTGCGGACGGGTTATTACGCCTGGCAGTGACTTTTTAAACTTTCTTAGATGACGGATATACGGAGGGGATATATAACTGTCTGAACTGCAATTGTGAGGTTTAAACCATGGTCATGACGTCACTCTATTGTGTTATCAGTTGATATTTATTTAGGAATCAACTGTTCATTGACTGTCCAAGTCAGAAGGGATGTTAAGTTTTGACATTTTCAGTAATTTTTCGAGACTGATGTATTTTGTCTTAGTGTACATGAATAGGATCTTAAAATATCTCTCAACTAGACAAGTTAATTTTTGTAATGCATGAACCTGGATTCGAACATGGAACCCTTCGCTTGGTAGTCAGCGCTTCTAACCATAAGGCCACAAGACGCTGTTAGAAACTTTAGGATTGTTTGTCAGTAAGAATCCAACGTTCTATTCAAGGCACGGAAGGCATGGAAAGGCAAATTTCAGCTATCAATCCCTCGCTTCTCGTGGAAGTTTTGCGCTGCACGTGCGTGGAAGAATCCATGTCGTGAGGGCCGCATCTACATGTACTTGTATCATATCCGATGAATGAGCACCAAAATTTGCAAAATAATTGATTTTGGTATTCCATAATTGAAATTTATTGTTTTAAATCTAAAATAATCACAAATGCATGTTTCGGGGCTCGTTGATTATTTTTAACGAATCCATTGCTCCTCATTCATTCTCCATTACATAACATGCATTTATGCTAATTTAACTCCGTCGTCAAATGTCTGTCGGTTAAACTTTTGGATGGTGATTTGGAGTTTCCAGAGTGTTTCAGTTATTCCAAGCTTTCTGGCATTTATAGAGAGAAATCCCGCAAAGCAACGTTACTGTGAATTACAGTAAAACACTGTTAACTTGAAGTAGTAAGGGTGTGTTTTATGATGGAATTACATTGCAGTCGGCAACCCACACGTTTCTGGCTGTTAACTTGAAGTGGCGAGGGTGTGTTTTATGATGGAATTACATTGCAGTATGCAACCCACACGTTTCTGGCTGTTAACTTGAAGTAGTAAGGGTGTGTTTTATGATGGAATTACATTGCAGTAGGCAACCCACACGTTTCTGGCTGTTATCTTGAAGTAGTAAGGGTGTGTTTTATGATGGAATTACATTGCAGTAGGCAACCCACACGTTTCTGGCTGTTAACGTGAAGTAGTAAGGGTGTGTTTTATGATGGAATTACATTGCAGTAGGCAACCCACACGTTTCTGGCTGTGGATTGAAGTAGTAAGGGTGTGTTTAATGATGGAATTACATTGCAGTAGGCAGCCCACACGTTTCTGGCTGTAAACTTGAAGTATTAAGGGTGTGTTTTATGATGGAATTACATTGCAGTAGGCAACCCACACGTTTCTGGCTGTTAACTTGAAGTAGTGAGGGTGTGTTTTATGATGGAATTACATTGCAGTAGGCAACCCACACGTTTCTGGCTGTTAACTTGAAGTAGTAAGGGTGTGTTTTATGATGGAATTACATTGCAGTAGGCAGCCCACACGTTTCTGGCTGTAAACTTGAAGTATTAAGGGTGTGTTTTATGATGGAATTACATTGCAGTAGGCAACCCACACGTTTCTGGCTGTGGATTGAAGTAGTAAGGGTGTGTTTAATGATGGAATTACATTGCAGTAGGCATCCCACACGTTTCTGGCTGTGGATTGAAGTAGTAAGGGTGTGTTTAATGATGGAATTACATTGCAGTAGGCAACCCACACGTTTCTGGCTGTTAACTTAAAGTAGCGAGGGTGTGTTTTATGATGGAATTACATTGCAGTAGGCAGCCCACACGTTTCTGGCTGTTAACTTGAAGTAGTAAGGGTGTGTTTTATGATGGAATTACATTGCAGTAGGCAGCCCACACGTTTCTGGCTGTGGACCAAGGACTCTTGTCACAAAGGTATCTTAACTATGGTTAACCAGTTATCTTACTCTTTATCACTGCACCTTACGGATTTATGATCACGATAACCACAGTGATTTGTGAAAAGTGACCCTGGCCCCAATTACGCTGACCTTCCGCAGCCAAACTTTGTGGCCTACACTGTTGTAACTTTAGGATAAGAGCGGTTAGCACTATACGTGTTTTTTTACAAGGTGGCCTTACTCATTGTTGTAACTTTGGGATAGGAGCGTCGCTAGCACACAAGGTGATTTGTGAAAAGTTGCCCGGACCCAATTTGAACAGACTACCATAGCCTAAGTCATTGTCGCAAATATGGGATAAGAACGTCGCAATCACCAAGGTTTTTTTTTTACAAGAGGGCATTTTTCTCTACTGTAGACAAAATCGCCTAGACGCTGGCGGACAAAATCGGTTGACCATCAGATAAGTACATGGGCTATCATTGTCATTGGGATAAAGTATATGTAGTTGTCATGTTGAGAATTTCCAGGCAAATGACAAAGGAAAACGAAAATATGCACAATAACTGAAAGCAGATGTTATATTAAAGAAACTGTGTAATTTTATCCACGTGTCTCATGAATAATTAAGCGAGTCTCCTAGGGTAGTATTATCCCAGATGTAAAAATGTCTCCCAAAGTTTAACATTCATAGAAACCTGCTTGATACTAATTTAAAGAAGGTTTTTAAGGAAAGTTCTGTCGGAGAGTAACGACAATGATTGATGTTCAGTGGGAAGCAGATGTAACAGAGCATATCGATATGCTATATAATATTTACACCCAATTATCTTTGGATCATTGATCAGATTTAACGAACTAACATGAATTTCACAATCAATGGTGTCTTTATATAAGGGGAACAATAGTGAATAATGACAGTGTGACAGCTCGTTAGTAAACTAACTGGATATTTCTACTGCTATCTCCAAGATGGACTCATTAGGTAAATCAATCATTGGAAGTTTGAAAATCGATGTAGATTTTCAAGAAGGCATGCACACTAGCATCACTTCCATACACTCAACCGCAAAATAAACGTCACCGTACAAAACACAGGACAATTCAATCTTAGAGTGATAAAAACGATTGAGACAGAGTTATATCATGTTTTAAGACGCCAACTAAACAAAACTTGAAATTTCCAAACAAGTTACATTATCTTTTCATGTTTTTAGAAACACACGTTTTAAGACGTTCTACAGTAAAGACACTTCGATAATGTTAAGTCCAAGAGGGTTATTTATAATTATATATTATATATTATTCGATAACATTTTGTAATAATTGAATTTCTACATGTTTTGAGTTTATAAATTAAATAACACATATTCTGGCCACAAGTATACACGAATAATCATATAAATTAAAGCATTATACTCTGATGTATGAAATTGCGGGTACCTCTCAACAAATCATGTACCTATATAAAGCACTCAACATAGTCTTTCCCCGCCAGGAGTTTTTTTGTATATCACACTGTTGAAACTGTGGTGACGTTTCTTTTGCGGTTGAGTGTATACCTTTGTGTTCAATGTTTCTTGGGGCGGGATAGCGCAGTGGTTAGCGCGTTCGGCTTCGAATCAAGAGGTCCGAAGTTCGAATCCCGCCAGGGGCACGGCAACTTTATCTGCAGTAGAGAACTGTTCTACACGCAGTAAGGTTTGGGTGCAATGCTACACTGAATTTCAGAGTAGTACCACCCATGGTTCGCTAGTTCCAGCCGTTGCTCGCAGGTTTCACCGCAATGCATAGCCACATGGCTTTGCGGGCTTTCTCCCTGCCATAATACTAGCAGCCGCGATATAATTGAAATACCTTTGAAAGCGGCGTTAAACCCCAACTCATCTCCCCACCTCAATGTTTCGTGTAACCACTGCCTGTTTCTGTGTCGGTGACGGTAAGCCTGAACAGGTTCATAACGTAATAGAGATTCGGCACTGTATATTGAGCGTATGTTACGTGTTATGACGAGGAATAGCATATGATCATGTTGAAGTGTGAATTCTTGAAGGGTCTACAAGTGTATTGCAAGATAGGTACACTCATGATCAGTAACTGAATATCACGACATTTGGATTGTCCTCCTTTCACTCCTTTATTGGGAATAACTCGAGTAATGTTTGGATTGTCAATATTTTTTTTGGTAAAAAAACACGACGTTTATTAGTTATTTCTAGATTTTCAGTCCTTTATTGTGAACATTCGACGTTTAGGCGTTATTTCTAGATTTTCAGTCATATATTGTGAAAAACTCGACATTAATGAGTTAATTTTGGATTGTCAATTCTTTATTGAGAAAAACTCCACGTAGGAGTTATTTCTAGATTTTAAATCCTTTATTGTGAAAAAAAATCGACGGAGGTGTTATTTCTAGATTTTCAGTCCTTCATTGTGAACGACTCAACATTTTGGATTAATTTTATGGGTGGTACCTATTCTATTGTAAGAATCGCGAAATTTTGAATTATTTATAAATGTTCTTCCTTTGAATAAAGCTGGATAGTCATCGTCATTGTTATTAATCCGACGTTTTGGAATATTAATGGATGAGGAAACATTTAGTTTACTATAGTCCTCTCGCCTAAAAAGTACTTCGTGATAAAGATGATAATATAAGTCGTTATATTATCTTTTATTTAGAACATATAAAATATTCCAAATATTAAAGGGACAGTAGCACGTTTTTTGCAAATTTTATTTGTTCAAATTTCTTATTTATGATGATATTTTATGTCATATATATATGCTTTAGAGTTTAAAACATCTTATTACACAAACCAATTATCCCTAGTGGTACTAACGATGTTGTGTATAAAGTAAAAATTGCATGGCGACCATTTTAATGTGAACACATTTTATTATTTCGAGTTACAAACATGATTTCCATGGCTTTACAGAACCCTTTACACTTTGATTTTCCGAAGAGAGAAGGGTGTTTTACTATTGGTGACATTATTTTTCAAATACATTTCATCAACTTATTTGAGTAAAAAAAAACGTGCTAATGCCCCTTTAATACGTTCCAATACTAAAGTGTTTCCCAACGTCTAGTAAAGTAAGCTCAATCAAAATTCAATTAAACTTGATATTCCGTCTTCAAGACCTACAAATAGCCTACAGAAAAGTTCTTCCCTTAAGAGGCAATGAAACCAGAATGTCAACTTTTTGCGAAACGTATTCGATCGAAGCCATACTGTACTACAAAGGCAACTTACAAGAGTTTCAGACTTGAGCTTTCTGAAACAAAATAGCTCTTCTCCAGCAGTAAAACAAACACAAATGAAGATATTGCGAAAGTTTCTCGATTAAAGCTGAACAGCTATGCTAATATAGTTTACAAAAGTTTTCTTTTAAGGTAGAACATTTCTGCTCTGCATTTAGTACTGTGTGTATTGCTTGTGTTTCTCCTTTAGTTTGCACAGAACTTTTCAGGACTGTCCTTATTCCTTCTCTTCATCGGTTTACTGTCATTTAACGCCGCAATGCCTATGACGTCATAATGTTAATGAGGAAGCACGGTTTTTAAGTTATTCGATCAATCATTTACTTCAGTAGAAAGACTTTCGGCCCTCGTACAAAATCAAGAAATGAAATATATAAATGACAGAGTTGCTTGTGAATGTTAAGGTATTGGACTCATAAAGAATCTTTTTCGATTCAAGATCCGTAAGAAAAAATCCCTTTCGCAAGAAAAACGCTACACCTCAAATGCAGTGCTAACTCAAGATAAAATGCAAGACGTACAAAAGAGACGATCTTGTGCTATTATTATAATCATTCTCATGTTCTCATTTGTTATAACACTTGAAACCGCTGACCTTATTATAAAATGAAACATCAGAACTATTGTATAACTATTCCGATTTTAATAAGGCTGTACACATTTCTTCACGTCTTGATCCGGTTTCATTGAGCGTTCACGACAGGTATGTAATGTTTTTATCATACTTCTAAACCAATTTTTAAATTAGTTTTGGACAATTCATTCTCCCACAAGTCAAGGGTTACAGATCTGAGAGATTTTTCTCAGATCTCATCACTACAGTTACAAATATAGCGTTTTACAGTATGGCGTTTTACAGCGAATGGGTACACCAATGTTTGCTGCTTGTTCAATGGCCATATCTACCTTTATTTTTAAGCATGACAAAAAGGAAGGTTAGGGTGATAATCGCTCTCTGTAGTATACTAAAACCCTACTTGAAGTCACGCCAATTTCACATAAGCAAGCTTGTAAAACGACTGTGAAATACTTCATTTACGACTCTTTCAAAATCCGAACGACGATGTAAATATTCACTTTTAACTTCACTTTATTTTTACCCAAACCAATGGAAATAAATTTGACATCTATTGCAAACACGTATAAATTTCTCTTCCTGGGCAAGGGTATGAATTTGAGCCTCAATACAACATAATTCAAAGAGACAGCGTCAAGAGAGAGGGTTACAACACCAACTCAGTTTGATCGGGAAGAAAGACAACTGATGTATTGACAACCTGCTGATACGATGCCATTATCAGGCAGCTAGTGGGAGTGTGATAGCATTCCTAATTCCAGAATCTCAGAAAACCAGCATGCATGCTCACATTGATACGAGATTAGGCGATACAACCTGTTTCCTGGGGCGTTATGACAAGCCGCGGGGGCCAAAAACCATGAACAGGGCGATGTCGACTCTTGCAAGTGGTTCCTTAAGACATATCGTTAACGGTTGCCCCGTGTTTCTCGTTTGAGACAACATTTAGTTGTCCACATGTCATAGACAACTAAACGATTCTCAGACAACATCTAGATATCCACCTTTATGCTGCTCCTGTCATAGACGACATGTTTTTGTTTTGATTTGTTAGTAGTTTTCTCTTATGAGAAACCAGAAGTGTTGTATGCCCTCTAAGACAAACTAACGATTGTCATTACACAGCAGAATATAACATTATTCTGTCTAAGCACCATGACTCTTGACTCTCTTGTCTTCTAGTAGAACTATCTTAAACATAGAGAACGTTGAGTGTGTTTGTGTCTGAAGCAATTAAACCCTTGTCTGTATTTGTCTGTGGCAAGGCCAAACGATTGCCTGTCACCCTATCCGACGTGGCAGAATTGTCGCCTGTGTTAAATGTCGTGATACAGCAAAACATGTGTCTGTTTTCTCTCTAAGACACCGCGACATTTGTATGTAGTTGTCCTATGCCTAGGTTTCTAACTGATACCACAACCTATTTTCCATAATCTCCTTTTCACTCCATTTCCCTTTATTTCTCTCCATTACTCTCTCTCTCTCTCTCTCTCTCTCTCTCTCTCTCTCTCTCTCTCTCTCTCTCTCTCTCTCTCAACAGAGGATGCGTCTGCGTTTCTCTTTAAGACAACATAGAATGTGTTTTCGTTTCTCTCTAAGACAACAGAGGATGTGTCTGCGTTTCTCTCTAAGACAACATAGAATGTGTCTGCGTTTCTCTCTAAGACAACATAGAATGTGTCTGCGTTTCTCTCTAAAAAACATAATATATGCTGGTATTCTGTCTTTGATGCATATAGTTCCCCAGTATTTCTATCTTAGACATAATTACGTTTCCAACTATTTCTCTCCGAGACATCAAACCGTTTCCCTCTTCCCCCCTCTCTTATACTCCTCTAATAAAGTTGTTCAGTATTTATTTCTATATTGAATAAATAAACTTTCTCATTTTTCTATTAAACAAATTCAGATTTCCCAGTAATCGCTAGGAGACTTAAACCATTTAATTTGAAAAATTGTTTTTCTCCCAAAACACTCATGCACTATTTCTTTAAACACATCACCATATTCGCCAGTATTTCTCTCTGGGAAAACGTATCTTTGCCAGCATTTCTCTCTGTGAGACAAGAAAAAGCTTGCCAATATGTCTATGACACAACGTTAACAGAAGGCCATAAATTTCTCTGTTTGGACATGGAGTAGGATTAGGTTAATTTAAGAAATGATTAAGGATGCTATTGGAAGCATAAATCCTGATTTGTCTGATCAAAAGGCCTTGTAAAGTTTCAAACGACCATTGCTCTTTCATTTAATCTATTCGATTTTTAAAATACTAGTTTGTTTCGGTTGCAGAATTAATTAGCGTTAGTTGAAAGTGTCTTGAAAAATCAAAGGGCATTTGGAAAAAGGCCTGCCTCTGTGGAAAATAACAAATGTTATACAATATGTAAAACATTAGTGTTCTAACATTAGGTAAGTAAATGAGGCACATTGTTTCATCTTGAGACAAATGTATCAAGAGACACGTATTTCATGGATCAGATTTTCACACATGTTAACGTGAAATACTTCTATTATATTTAGCGTAAGACACATGTTTTCATCGTGGGACATATTTTGTATCGTGAGACATATGTTTATTGTGGGACTTATGTTCACATCGTGAGACATGTTAACATCGTGAGACATGATTATTTCACGAGGCATATGTTAACATCGTGAGACATATATTTTATCGTGTGACATATGTTATATCGTGAGACATATGTTTACATCGTGAGACAA
Source organism: Gibbula magus (assembly GCA_936450465.1). Lineage (NCBI taxonomy): Eukaryota > Metazoa > Mollusca > Gastropoda > Trochida > Trochidae > Gibbula > Gibbula magus. The sequence continues at coordinate 59,618,298 of OW388304.1, forward strand.
ATGTTACACCTTGAGACACATGTTTACATCGTGAGACATATATTTTATCGTGTGACATATGTTTTATTGTGAGACATACATGTATGTTTACATCGTGCGACAAATGTTAACATAGTAAGACACATGTTTGCATCGCGATACATATGTTACACCTTGAGACACATGTTTACATCGTGAGACATATGTTACATCGTGAGACATATGTTTACATCGTGAGACATATGTTTACATCGTGAGACATATGTTACACCTTGAGACACATGTTTACATCGTGAGACATATGTTTTATCGTGAGACACATGTTTACATCGTGAGACATATGTTACACCTTGAGACACATGTTTACATCGTGAGACATATGTTACACCTTGAGACACATGTTTACATCGTGAGACATATCATTTTCTTCGATTTCACAGTTCTTGAAGGGTATACAGTCTGCGATTTTAATGAACTTCACCCTTAAACCAGGTACCCATTTGTACAGCCAGGTGAACAGAGACACGCTTCGACCGTATACGCCTCTCCAGGCTAAGACCACAGACCTTAGTGCCAAACTGCTTGTGTGAGTGGGCATATGTGAACGATCCTGGTCCAGTGTTGATGAACTTCATCTGATGTTAATCAATCTGGCTATACACGTAAACATGACTACATGTTCGTGTTCATTTACATGACTAGAATGCTTAGCAAATAATTAGTTAATTACTTGTCATGTTCAAATTAATATCGTGTGCTTGAACGTATAGGGTTCTCGGCAAACAAGAAAATGCACTAGGCAAATTAATAATAATAATAATAACAACACTTTATTGTCCGCAATACAATGTACATTGGAAATTCGGTTTGTGCATTTTGCACCCGGCAGCCACAGTGCAGCGCCAGTTCAAAGTTGTTCTGTCCTTATAATGCTGAGTGTCAAGCAAGGAAGCAACAACTCCCATCTTTTAACGTCTTTTGGTATGACGCGACCGGGAATTGAACCCCGGCCTTCCGGGTGATGAGCGGAAACTCTACCAACTGAGCTGCAACCCCGGTTAGATTAGATAATGTCGTATATACATGTAGTCGTGTCTTGTACGATGGGGGTGTTTAGAATTGAAGTAATTCCAATCAAAGATATAAAGGTATTCTGTATGGCGCCTTCGTCAACGTATGTTAACGGAATCATTCTTGTAGCCTTGTTAAGGAAATGATTAAAGGACATTTAAAAACTATTTCGTTATGTCTATGTAGCCTGAGTTTGTCACATGGAATAATAAAAGACTAGTACATGTGGTATACATACTTAAAGAGAACAACCGAAAGACTCTGTAATCGAAACCATAACTTTAACATATAAAACTTGACTGCAAAAACGAAAAAAATGTTCTTATGATTAATCAGGGAGTATTTATTTGAAACTTTTTATGGGGAATTGGATATCGTTACCTTTTCTGGCCCTAATCGCAAAGAAGAACTATTACTATTGATATAAAAGTACCTGTAATGAAACCATTAATATCGGCGTCGACGAGTCTGATAAAGGGAAACTGTGAAAGGGGCAAATCATACATCAATGTTCAATTAAATGTATGAAAAGAACAGCCGTCCGAAAAGGAACAGGCAATTCCAGATGTTATATATGGTTATCATTCGGACAAATCATCTGTGTAGTCTTCTGAGATGGAATTATCGTTATATCTGCAAGGGTACAAAGGCGATGTGGTCAAGTTCCAACAATAATTGTCTCGCTACATGATATGTACATTGCGACAAACTAACTGCTTAAGGCCCATGCTATAGAAGACTTTAAAATATTTACTCATTGAAATTGTTGTAGTTTGAGAAGCGTGTTAGCCTCGGGCCTTATTCGAATTTGAAAATGTCAAACACTGCGTACAACGTTACACTATACATTGATGGTAAATATACACCGGGTGTAAAAGTACACCCAGACACCTAAAGGGCACATCAATCATAGATACACTGATGACATGTGTTCTCTCTTTGCAATGTCATTCTTAAGTCAATCTTAAGTCATACTTAAATCAATCTTAAGTCAATCTTAAGTCAATCTTAAGTCAGTACCACATGTAATGGGTTTTTTTTAAATACAAGTAATTACATACACAATTTATGTAATTAAAATAAAAGTAACATTATTTATATTTAAGAGAACACTCTCTGAAACCGTACATATTATGATATTAGGTGCGAATCCCACACAGGACTCGACCTCCTAAAATACAATGATTTAGAACAGCATTTCGGACACCATACTGTTATGATTATTTAATGGTTTTGATAAGGGGATTGAAATTCCATTGAAAGATTGTCCTTTAGAGAACTCAAAAGCAACACCAGCAGTTATGTGGCAGATTACCAAATACAGATTGCCCTGAGAAAGAAAATATCCAGAAACCCCTCTGTTATACATTTTGAAATGCAAAAACAAACAAAAACCTTGAGTATGTTTTTGTATATACACGTTTATACAACTTCAGCACATTTCATATTTCTCAAACAAAGTAAAATATTTCTTTTAATAGCATCGTTTATTTTAAATTTGACATTTCAAAATTATATTCATTTTAGAAATGTGTACATGATACAGTCATGTCATTTCAAATCAGTTCAGTTTATTTCATGCGTGCATTGCATTAGTCTTTCTCTCGTCGCCTCATCAAAGGCCAAGCGATGCCCACATGTGAACAATCCGATTACAAACGAATGCAACTTATTTTCATTACAAGGGTTGGTAAAGTGAAGCACAAAACCGCTGTTTCTTTCTTGTCCGATAATTCCAACGAAACAGGCAATAGATCTTCATAAACGTGCTATGTTTAGGTTTTAAAGGACATTCTACAAATGAGGCCAAGGATTCGGTTCAGGTTCAAATTGGAACTCCGATTTTCTGCAACACTACTTAAATGATTATGTATTTTTCAACGCCTTAGTGGTAATTTATTAGCATGTTCGAAGAAAGAGTTATCACTTTAGAGTGCTATATGTAGCTATTTAGCTAACTAAATTTATATATACTTTGGAATCACGATATGCTCACGTTGGTCAGATCAGGTATTCTGAGATGCAATTAGATTTGGATTTTCTAAGTTTCAATGTGAAAAGCCTCAGAAACGTGTAGGAATTTTTAATGGGTGTGAATATTCATATAATTTGAATTTGGATATGTTTTTATCAATGTGAATATTCTTAGTTTGAATATGCATATCATTTATGACAATAAAGGAACATTCTTACATTCTTATTATATCAATTACCATTCTCAGATGGAAGGAGAATGTGAATATTCTCAGATGGACGGAGAATGTGAATATTCTCAAATGGAATGAGAATGTGAATATTCACAAATGGAAATAAAATGTGAATATTCACATATAGAATGAGAATATGAATATTCTCAGATGGACGGAGAATGTGAATATTCTCAGATGGACGGAGAATGTGAATATTCTCAAATGGACTGAGAATGTGGATATTCCTACATTGTACATGAGAATATGTTCAGATCGTGACTATCATAATGCCAATTTTAATATTTCAAGACGACATGATCAAAATGATTATTGTACTGCTTATTGGTAACATGAAGATCCGGTGAATTATCTCAGAATGTTACAATAACCTGAATACGAATATGGAGACATAATTTCATAGATTGAATGGTAATAACTAAATTGAAATAATTTTTTATTTTATTTGAAGGGAATGTGAATATTCCTTTACGGAACGGAAATGTTGATGTTCAACCACCTCACAAAAACATTTGAATCTTGACGTCCATTCAAGTGATGCAATGCTGTTCATTCATCTGAAGCAATGCTGTTCATCCATGTGAAACATGGCGTTCATTCAAGTGAAGCATACCACTCATTCATATTCCTCCGCTGTACTATGAATATTGTACAGACCCATGTTCATTTGGCGCTCCTTATTATAGCAGCAGCCAGAATGGTGAGTGGACACATTGTCCCAGCTCGCTGCCGTGGAGGAATGCCCTGCCCCCGGGCTTGTGGAATCTTTAGTAAGGGTTGGGGAGACAATTGACTTATCTTGGCAGCCAAAGCCATCGAGACTGTTCCTAGTCTCTTAGAGGATAAGCATGGATAGCCTACGCAGTAGGTCAATTTGTTATACAGACTGCTGATGGTCTTGGGATTGTTAGAAAGAAAGGGGAAAGTGAATAACCTTCACATAGACGTCTGGTGGTATGGGGATTGTTACAAAGAAAGGGAAAAGTAAATGAACGTCTACTCGGAGGTCTTGTGGCCTGCACAGTGTTTGAAAGCTGCAATATGACCTTCGCTTGGTCAGGTTTTGACACAAATGGCAGATCGTTTCTATAAATGTTAATGATTTTTATGATTGGTCATATTTGAGCTATTGGAGAAAATGCTGGTTAACCATAGTAGAATATTTATAAATGCCATGACTGGTTACCTTTTGATATACATTTATAATAGTTTATATGTGCTATTTGTTATGATATGAAAGGACAAGACAAATCGATAGTGTTTAATGCTAGTCAGAATGTGTGTGTCAAGTTTTGAAAGAGGGTGATCCACAGGTTATTTTAGCTTCGGTAAGTTCAGGCTGATTCTCAACTCCAGCTTTTACCGTCCAAACTATTTGAGTTACTGAACCTTTATTGGGTTGCGGCAGATGGGTTATCGACCCCTTGTTTTTCTATCCGTCCCAACCCTGTACAGGAGAAACTGAATGTCATGTTGCTGCTCTTTATACAGTATATATTCAATGAATATCAGTTAATGAAATGTTACATTCAACCTTCTGTCAGACAAAGAGAGGAAGAAGTCACAAGGAATAATTAATATCTACTAATTTTAATACTTAAAGGGGCAGTAGCACGTTTTCCCGCTCAAATAAGTTGATGACATGTATTTGTAAAATAATGTCACCAATAGTAAAACACCATTCTCTCTTCGGAAAATCAAGTTAAAAATGAGTGTAAATGTTCCGGTAAAGCCATTTGTAATACTAAATAATAAAAATAAAATGGCCGCCATGCAATTTTTTATTTATAAACAACACCGTTATTACCACTACGGATAATTGGTTTGTGTAATAAGATGTTTTACCCTCTAAAGGAAATATAAATCATTATAAACTGGAAATTTGAAAACATAAAATTTGCAAAAAACGTGCTACAGCCCCTTTAAAAGTACTTGAACAGCAACAATATGAGTACAGAGTGAAACACAGTGGGGCTTTACGTTGTCGATGACTGATGGCTAGTCCAATTTTTGAGGATAAATTTAAGGATTGCGTTTATTGAAAGGGCAAGGAAATGGATGACCTCTGTTGGTCAATCCTTTACGTATATAGAGCTTATTATCCGAGCATGTGTGCCATATGAATGTTTTATATGAGTAAGACGTTGTGTATTATTCGAGCGAAAGCGAGAATTTGTTAAGTATTGATGGTACTATGAAGTGTAATCATTTCTTTTTATCAATTCAATTCCTTTGAATCGCGTAACAATATCCAGAAAATGGTTTCAATCCCACATGACGGCTTCATGTACAATGACATCACGTAAATTTATTTCATGACGTCACATATGAAATACTGAAATTCATGCAGAGTCAATGCCAAAAGTTTAATGTGTACATCGCTTAATAAAATCTTGGATATCTTTAACTTTTATCAACAAGTGTGTATATATTTCATATACAATTTCATATAAATTCTCCAAATTGTTAAAATGGCAACACAGTATTCCTTATATCAGGAAATTTCAAATTAAGATTCAACAAAGCGGTTTAGCGTATAACTGCTAAACACACATTTATCTGGAATGAAATCATATCATGCATGGACGTAATTTTTGTTAATTAAGGATACGGAGTATCAACCGAGAATATCACTTATTGAGGCGAAATAAATCTCGCAACCGTTGATGTTTTGCAGATGGCGCTTTCTTGTGCACTCTACTAAATAATGTTTGGACGTGCCATCCACTGCATTAAAGATTGCAATAATGCAATTCAAGAGGGCTACTCTTTTCACGACCTTTTCGAATTTCAACACGGATTGATTTGTCTAAAGATGAACAGTCTTCTATGGACAAGCATTAAATAGAAATCATAACCAATATCTAAAATGATCACTCAGTACTCATTTAAGAGAGAAATGAAGATGAAGAGTATTTAGAAGAGCAATTTCCCATCAATGTTTTAAAATATGCATACGGTGAACTGTGCTGTAGAAGTGATTGTATGACACTATGTTATTATAAAATGCTATTGCTGTCAGTGCTATGTTAAGATTTGAAAAGACATAATCAATATTTGTAAGTAGCCATTTCGCGCTGCTTTAAGAGTTTTATCTCAGAATTGAGGAAACACCAATATATGAAATGATGTTGTACGTTGAATACTAGAAAAGACTGCTACCTACTATTTAAAGCAGAATGTCTATAATGTCTATTTAAAGGATAGTAAACCTAATTTATTGTAGGAATCGTTTATATTTTCAATTGAGTTTATGGTATCTCATATTTAAAAATGTTTAAAGAATCATGGTCACCAAACGCTATCAGCATTAAAAAGAATACTACCGCTGGTGAATTACGTTGTTTTAATTGCTATAAATTGATAATTAATAAATGCATAATAGATAAGACGAGGAATGAAACATGAGAAAATGAAATACGAGAAAACGTAACATGAGGAAACGAAACAGAAACCGAAAGACGAGGAAACGTACCATGATATGAGGAGAAAACAACGAAAGAAGAGAAAACGAAAGAAGAGGAATCAAAACACAAGGAACGGAAACAAGAGAAAACATGAGGAAACGAAATTGGAAGAAACGAATCATGTGGTAAAGAAACATTGGGAGCCATGAGAGACACGAGGAAACGAACGATAAGCACACACAAGAGACATATATGAGAAAGGAATATGAGGAACAGAAGATGAGAAAACGGAACATGAAGAAACAAAACATAAAGAAGTATGAGGAAACATAATATTAAGGTTAGGAAGAGAGATTGTTGGATGCGAAATACCTATTTAAAATGCCCATAGTGATCATTTTAGGGGTATCTGGGAATTGAAAATCTGAGGTTTGTAAGAAAACTTTCACGATCATCTTTTATTACCTCCAACATTCATCATTCAACAAATAGCATTGATTTTGATTCTCCTCCATCAATGAGAGTTTTGGGTTTGAAATGTAGTATTTTCATCACTGATTTTGGAATGAAATGCCACTGATTAGTGTATTGGGAACATGTTCCTGTGACCTTTGCGAAGTCGTGTTCTTCTGGTATGTTCTGGCATCCGTGCAAAGAAAAGATAGAAGTTCTTTTCCATTCAGGTCGAAATCATATTTGGTTCCATCAATCAACATTCTGTTCCATGACTTTGGGATTAATGAAACTAAAACAAACGCATTGTAATAAAAGAAGAGTATTAACTTGTGGATAATTAGATTTCGTCTTTTCTGCCCAGAACATAATGTTTAATTTCAATTAATAATTGTGTTATTTAAACAATGGAATGAATTCAATGCAGTGAAGGCAAAACACTAAAGCAAGGGATATTTGGGTAATTTCAAAGTCGTGAGTTCTGCAGATTTAATTATTTCTTCTTGGAAACAATAAGCATTCTTAATGAATCTTGAATAATGAATTCAGAAATATCGGCGATGCATTTATGTTAAGGTTCTTTTATCCATTAGAAAATTTCTTATTTTTACTTTAATTCGTTTTCTCCTATAAGATTAGATAATGAATATTTTTTTGTGAGTTCGTGTTTGTAAAAGAAGAATGTTGTATGGGCTTTTCAATTTTGAAAAATAATTTAATCTTAATATACCGAAATAAACATGATGAAGTAACTTTAGTTTTAGATTAATTACAATGACATAGCTACATTTAATATCATTCAACCTAATCATTATCACAATCAGATATATTTTTACGCAACGTTATTAACAAAGATTTTAGTAATTAAACTAGTGGATCGCTATAAATGGAATATCAGTTTAAAAAATGCCTGCTCGCCGTGAGGTCCTGAAATCATGTTTAATTTAGAAGTGCATTGGCATCACTTCAGCATTGTGTTTTGCAATGATGAAATTTGTAACGCACCATGGTAAAACGGTTCTTTCCTATATATGCAATCTTTCGCCTATGTATCAATAGCAACTGTTATCTTTTATATAACTTGAATAAATTACATTAATAAGGTGTTAAAGTTACGATCTAGCTTCTCATATTCATTATTATCATACCTTGACATTTTGTGGATCAGGTTGATTCTCATGGTCCGCTGCCTTCTACTTCAGGAGATCAAAGGCTATCTCTTAGGCCTCCTTCTTCTTGTAGGGCATCAACAAGAATTGGGATTTGATTCCAAAGTCCCACTGCCTTCTGCCCTTGGAGATTAAAAGCCACCTCGTAGGTCTTCTCCTTCTTGTAGATCAATTGGGATCGGATACCCAATGCTCGCTGCCTTCTGCTCCAAGACACCAAATGCCCTCTCGTAGGTCTCCTACTTCTTGTAGATCAACAACATGAATTGGGATCGAATATCCAAGGCCCGCTGTCTTTCGCTTCAGGAGACCATAGACCCTCTCGTAGGTCCCCTTCTTGTTGGGCCATAAGATGAAATGAGATTGGATAGCCAAGACCCGCTGCCTTCTGCTTCAGTCCAAAGGCCCTCTCAGACGTCTCTTGCTTCCTGTTTGGCAACAACATGAATGGGATTTGATACTCAAGGCTCGCTGTCCTCTGCTCCAGGAGACCAAGGGCCCTCTCGCAGGTCCCCAACTTCTTGCAGATCAACAACATGAATTGGATACCCAAGGCTCGCTGCCTATTGCTCAAGAAATCCAAAGTCTCTCTCGTAGGTCTCCTGCTTCTTGTAGCCCAAAAACATGAATTGGGGTTGAATACCCAAGGCCCGCAGTTTTCTACTCCAGAAGACCAAAGGCCCTCGCATAGGTTCCCTTCCTGTTGGGCAACAAAATGAAATGGGATTGGATACCCAATGTCCGCTGTTTTCTGCACCAAGAGACCGAATGCCCTCTCGTAGGTCTCCTGCTTCTTGCAGACCAAGAAAATGAATATGGATTGAATACCTAAAGGCCCGCTGTCTTCCGCTCAAGGAGACCAACGGCCCTCGCGTAGGTTCCCTTCCTGTTGGGCAACAAAATGAAATGGGATTGGATACCCAATGTCCGCTGTTTTCTGCACCAAGAGACCGAATGCCCTCTCGTAGGTCTCCTGCTTCTTGCAGACCAAGAAAATGAATATGGATTGAATACCTAAAGGCCCGCTGTCTTCCGCTCAAGGAGACCAACGGCCCTCGCATAGGTTCCCTTCCTGTTGGGCAACAAAATGAAATGGGATTGGATACACAATGTCCGCTGTTTTCTGCACCAAGAGACCGAAGGCTCTCTCGTAGTTCTCCTGCTTCTTGCAGACCAAGAAAATGAATATGGATTGAATACCTAAAGGCCCGCTGTCTTCCGCGCCAGGAGACCAACGGCCCTCGCATAGGTTCCCTTCCTGTTGGGCAACAAAATGAAATGGGATTGGATACACAATGTCCGCTGTTTTCTGCACCAAGAGACCGAAGGCTCTCTCGTAGATCTCCTGCTTCTTGCAGACCAACAACATGAATATGGATTGAATACCCACGGCCCCCGCTCTTCCGCTCCAGGAGAGCAAAGGCCCTCTCGCAGGTCCCCTTCTTGTTTGGCCATAAAATGAATTGAGATTGGATAGCCAAGACCAGATGCCTTCTGCTTAAGAAGTCCAAAGGCCCTCTAAGAGGTTTCCCTCTTATTGGGCAACAAAATGAATTAGCATTGATTACCCAAGGCCCGCTGCCTTCTGCTTAAGAAATCCAAAGGCCCTCTCAGAGGTCTCCCTCTTATTGGGCAACATGAATTAGCATTGGATACCCAAGGCCCGCTGCCTTCTGCTTAAGAAGTCCAAAGGCCCTCTTATAGGTTCCCTGCTTCTTTTAGGTCAACAAAATGTCTTCTATCCAATCTTGGATGTGTGGAAGATCATGGTCATGTTGATAGTGACAATGGCTGAGTAGTTATCACCAATCATAGTTGTAACTATTGATATGATAGATATGACGAACTGTGTGGGCGAGCTGTTATTACCATTCATTACCATGGAAACGGTAAGATCAAGTAAGAAGTCACGAATCATGACGGTCACCAGAATTTAAAATTTCACACATGGAATGTATTCACCTTAACCGTTAAGGCCAGATAGGAACCCGATAGATAACACATATATTCGGCGGTAACATCTTTATTTTTATAATTCAAACAGTTAATCCCTCCTGTACAACAACAAACAGGAAAGCACTGCATCTAGTTCCCTTCAAGCGAATTGAAAAGTCGCCTAAAATCAAATACCGTAGAGTACCATAGAGTGTAAAGTCAAATACAACTTGAGCGCTATTGGTTTTAATCATTGAGACACAATATCAGTATTCGCCAGTATTCGCGACATTCCAATGGTGTTATAGGATAAGCACCTTTGGTGTTCTATACCATTATCGTACATTATTTCAAAGGAATTAGCTCGTCTAGAATAACTGGAGTTGAGACATAGTCCCTACAGCCCGGATATCCTATTTCAAGTATGCCAGAACTCGTATCGCTCAATCCACTAATCATCTTGTCTATTGATTCAGTGCTATTGTAACGTAACACTGGTTTCTAAAACTGTGATATCTAAAGGTGGTGCACAAAATGTCACACGATCATATACTGTATAACACATTGTTACAAGGACAAAGCGCGACAGGAAGTGTTTTGAACTGTGAACTTTTAGTATCTAAGATCATGGAGTATGGTTCCGAAATGCACACGATATAATTTATCATAATTTGCTTAATTACTACAAAAAATCACTGTAGCACGTTTTAAAAATATTTGTTTTATATGTTCAATTACTTTAAAGACTCTGTAGCACGTTTTTCTGTATTTTATGTAATATTCAAATGTGTCATTATAATAAAAGTGTATGACATGTGTCTTTATAATTACTTAAACGGGATAAAACTGCCAATTACACGATCCAATTACTGTAGTCGTAGAAAACAATGTATGAAACGAAAGCGGTCATTTTAGTGTGAACACCTTTTAATAATGTTAGGATGGGAAATGGATGTGCGTTGCTTAACCGAACCATAACATTCTTTGAGAACTCTATTTATTGATTGAGGAAGATTGTTTTGCTATTTGGAACATTTCTCTTCCATTTTGTAAGATCTCTTTATTTCCATGAGAGAACGAGATACAGACCCTTTAAGGGAGAAGTCCAAGGACTACGTCGTGTACTAAATTTCCATGTTCTCCGAAGAAAAAAGTATTAGAGTATTAGATAAAATACTATGATTTAAACTGCATCGGATGTGTCTTGGTTTAAGGTCTTTATAGCGGCCAGAGAATTGATAAAAAGTACGAAGTTATCCGTATAGCTTATAAGTCCGTACGAATGACATATTTTCATCGTTAAATACACATGAACGGATAGATGATGGATAGATGGATAAATGAATTGAGTTTTAATCATAGGATAATTAATGTCACGATCGTACAGTACACAGAAGCTAGACCTGATGAATTGTAAAGTGTATTTAAGCGTTTACCACATTATTTCTTATGAATGGTGAATTTGGTCGTTGAAGCAACATGAGTGAATGGTTGATTAGTCGACAGTTGAATGGTTCTATTGAAAGACACTTGCAATGTACCACGCATCAACATTGGCCGTACACATGTATGTTATACATCGAATGTGATTAAACGGATATTAGTTTTATTTGGATATTTATGAAAGAATACTTCTCTGGGGAAAAGATTCAATTCTTTTTCGCAATTTATACTTAATACTATTCTAATGTTATTTAAAACACTACCTATAATAGAGTCAATTGATTCAAGTTTATATGCATTGACTTTCATTTGTAATGGTACACCCTCACACAAAACAAATGTTCTTATTTAATCAAAGTGACGCCACTTCACATTATCTTGCATAAACACACGTGCAAGAACGAAGGTAAAGAAAAGAACACACAAAGTCGACTCCCCTGTAGCACTCAGCGTGTCGGTGCATTTGCTAATGCGTTTGCCGAAAGGGGGTACTGGTTCGAATCCAACCGCAGGCTCAGAATCGTATCTGAAGCAAATGGAACGTATGAATAAGATCGAGAATCAATACATATTAGTTGGCATGATGTCATTGTGAAGCCCCGGGTCCTAGTTGATAGTGAACAATAAACTGTTTTGAAAACAACCCGACAATGTCTTTATCATAATGTGAAGGAAATGAACTTGTAAAGTGTGTTGGCAGTGGTTTTCAATTTCAACGAAGATTTTATAAATGGATTTGGAGAGAATGCTTTACATGAATCTATCTGAACATGATTTTGTTCCATGAAAGTTAAAATTGGTTTAAGAACCACATATATAATATTTGAAAGGATAAATATTTTGTAGTTGAAAAAATAAAAAAAGACATTTAAGTCATTCCGATGAACAAATTGAACAATCAGATATGTATGCCCATGCTTGCATGGTTTACCACGCGTAAAACCCAAATTTGTCCCTCATTATTAATTATGATCTTGTTTATCAAGCCAATAAATTGTTTTGAATATAGTGAAATTCCATTGGTATGAATTCAAATAATCAAAGTCTTCTAAGAGGTTAACTTCACACACAAAACCCTAATAGATTTCTAATCATTGACAATGTTCTTCATCATGAATGACTGACATGAATAATACTCGTTATACCCAAATTCCTATCAAATTCATGTACAATTAAATTATTCAATTAAACATACACCTTGAAACACGTTCGCTTAAAATATCTACCTGACCTTCAAAAATACATTCTGAAGAAGAAAAATATTTGACAATACTTGCTAATTGTCAATCGTTGACAATGCTCTTGTTCACCGAACAGTACGTGACGGACATAGGTAACAACTTATAATACCAGAGGACCTGGTTCGTGTCGTGACATTATCAATATGACTTCGCTTTATGATTCTGTATAAATGACATTTGTAGGTAATTATGTCTTGTCCATGGGTAAATGATAACGCGAAGATGTCACCAAATGGATCCGTTTCCTTCATTAGTGTAAAGTATCAGTAACAAGGAGATGAGAATGTACGAATCTCAAGGGACAGGGCTATCTGGTTTAAGATAATTTGATCAAAGATCTTCTGGTTTGAAAACTATGAATTCTTGTCGTTGTCAAAATGATTTTCTTTTGAGAATTGCGGGATATGAAACGACTATGAACATGGTGAAATATGTGATTTTTACGTAATAAATCTGAATTATTATCCCCCGGCATATAATGCGGATGTAGTCGTTGGCTCCGTCTGTCCGTCCGTCCGTCTGTCCGTGATCACATCGTTTCCGGAGCAGTACTCGAAAACAACCTGACCACTCTTCACCAAATTTGGTATACAGCCTCCCTATATCATGTACAGATGCCTTTTGGGGGTTTAAACCTTTTTGAATTTGTTTGGTTTTGTTTCCAATTTGGACTTTGTCTATTTGAAGGGTAGGGTTTGTTTCCGGAGCAGATCTAAAAAAGGACTGGACAAATTCTCGCCAAATTTGGTGTGCTTCCTCCCCATATCATGTAGATGTGCCTTTTGGAGGTTTCAACTTTTTCGAAATTTTATTGTTTTTGTTTCCATGGTTACAATTATTACTTTGTCTATTTGAAGGGTAGGGTTTGTTTCCGGAGCAGATCTCTAAAACTACTTGACCAATCCTCACCAAATTTGGTATACTGCCTCCCAATATCATGCCTTTTAGGGGTTTCAACTTTTCCAATATTTTATTTTTTCGTTTCCATGGCAATATTTTCGACTTAATTCTTGTCGCTGAAATGAAGAATACTTTAAGAATTGTTCAACATGAAATGACTCCTAACGTGGAAGAATGCCGTACTTTTAGGTTGAAATTAAAGCATGAATTCTTTGCACTATTAAAGGGGCAGTAGCACGTTTTTTCACTCAAATAAGTTGATGAAATGTATTTGAAAAATAATTTCACCAATAGTAAAACATCCTTCTCTCTCCTGAAAATAAAGTTTTAAATGAGTGTACATGTTTTGGTTAAGCCATGGGAATCGTTTTTGTAATACAAAATAATAAATTGTGTTCACAATAAAATGGCCGCCATGCATTTTTTGCTTTATACGCAACATAGTTTTTACCTCTACAGATAATTGGTTTGTGTAATAAGATGTTTTACCCTCTAAAGATAATTTAATTGACATAAACTATCATTATAAATGGTAAATTTGAAAAAATAAATTTTGCAAAAAAAAGTGCTACTGCCCCTTTAAGATAAAATAAATACTTTTAAAGAATTGTTCAATATGAAATGACTCCTAACGTGGATGAATATAGTTTTCCATGTGGAAAATCTGAATCATTGTCATTGTCATAATGAAAATAATTCCTTTAAGAATTTATTTGTTTAATATGACATGGTTATGAAGTTGGAGAAGTGTCCAATTTTTATTTAGAAAACTCTGAATTTCTGTCATTGTCAAAAGAAAAAGAATTTTAAAGAATTGATCGTTATAAAATGACTGTGAACGTGTAGGAGTGTTTGATGTTTTTGAATCTTTGATGTAGAACTGTTTTTCATGTCGAAAATCGTTTTGAAAGTGAAAGCTCTAACCGATATGCATGGTTTGTATAGAGCTTCAGAACTCATGTTTGTTAGTTTTCATGTAATCAGGACAAATTTGAAATCACATATCTTATGTTTTTCACAGGGTAGGAGATTGAAGGGGTCACCAATTGAAAAGGGGGAAGGGAGTTCGCCTTGGGGGCCATCACAATTTAGTAATTTCAAAAGAGGGTGGGGAGACCGTCAGATAGATTGTCAATAGTTTTTGTCGAATTCTGTGAATAATCTTTCCGACCGATTATTGAGGTCAAGTGTTTTATTCAAAATCGAAGTAATTCTTGAATAGCTGTAAATATTGATTAGTGTTATAATTGATATTTGAAATTTAAATAGAATCATTTGATACAGAATGTATACTACATTCACATTTCAACCAATATGAATTGAAGTATAATTACATTTTACAAATGATATTAAAATAAGAACAAGAAGATTTTCTGGATGAAAACGCCTTTAATGTGAAAATATACGACGCTATGCCACCTAATGATGGAGTGAGTATATACTCCGAACGTTATCCAGAAAATCTTCCTGTTCATATGTATTGTCACTTCTAAATGCCCTTCAAAGACCTAGTATTAAAGTACATTGTCGGTGGTACATAACTCAGATCAAATGAAATAAGAGGGAACAATTCTGAAATTCGGAACTAATTAAATAGATGAAGCCCTTGGATCACAATGACGCTGTCGTTGTATAAGCTCCTTACACCATGCGACCAAACAGATGTTGCTGTAGAGTTCAGAGCCCGATAATCAACCATTCTTTTCGCGCTGATCATGAGGGGCCACGTGAAACTGTTATTGTCTTTGGGCATTATTTATTTTGTCAGGAAATATATTGATATAATCGACATAGAAATGTGTCTATTGTTACCTGTAAGCATTTCTCATGATGAGTGATGTATAAACATGTTTGTTTCTCTCCTTTAGTTACCATGTCAACAAATGGTCTGTGTGGGGGTAAGCACCTGTTTAGGTGTTAACAAAACAAATATTTCAAGTACTTTTGAACAAACTCTGCTTTTCAACAATGAAATATAGGGCATTATGCTGTCTAAACGAAATATTGAAGCAACCCAGAAACAAATTACTTTATTTAATGGTCAAATATCAAGCATGTAGGCCTATTATTTGAACTATCTCTTAACATCTAAACGGTGTTATTGAGGGACCTAATCATATTTTAGTTTGTGTCCAAAAATATTGATATATCTAATTGAGGATCTAATATTGAATATGGACGTCGGTCAACGAAATATTAAAACAATATTCATATTGTTTGATGTCCATCAGCATAATGTTGAAACTAGGAATATCCACATTTAGTTTGAAAGACACAGCATCCGATGTTAATGACTGACAGTATCTAGTTTTGAGTGTCCAGCATCTGATGTTAGTATCTGTTAGACTAACATCGAAAACAAGAAATATCTAGTTTTGAAGACCAGCATCTGATGTTAGTATCTGTCAGACTAACATTGAAGCCAAGAAATATCTAGTTTTGAAGAACAGATTCTGATGTTAGTATCTGTTAGACTAACATCGAAACCAAAAAATATCTAGTTTTGAAGACCAGCATCTGATGTTAGTTTCTGTTAGACTAACATTGAAACCAAGAAATATCTCGTTTTGAAGACCAGAATTTGATGTTAATATCTGTCAGCGTTTTCACGAATGTGAGCATTTATGATGTAAACAAATTGCCTTATTTGTGGGACACAGGTTGGTGTTAATGTATTTGAACACAAGAAGAGGACTATCACTTTAGCTTGGATGGTAAAGAGCCAGACTCCCATGCCGAGGTTTTGGGTTCGAATCCACTTGGTTGTTGAAATTAGTATTTTAGAACCTGCTTCAGCAGTCAACGAACTATTGGAACAAAGAATCTTTAAATTTCAAGGAAATACACCTAGTTATGACCTTGGTGAAAGTAATTCTGGAGCAAGGCGTTTCTGTTTTCAAGGGTCCAATGTATTGTTGTCTATTAGCCGCGATCAATGCTTTCTTAGTATTAATCGTTTGTTTGTCTGCTGTGAAACTGGTACATTGTTTCAACACATGATGCTGAAACCTCACTGGTCCGGGTCCTTCACTGTTGGACCACTCCTTTATTGGTTTATTGAAGGGAATTGGTAAGGAAACGTTTGAACTGTCCATTTTTAAACAATGGTGTATTGTAACAAATAATTTAAGAGTCAAACGTTGATATTAACTATGTCAATGTAATTGTGGAGAGTCAAACGGATAAGATATGTAAACATGATATGTGAGGATTTTCGTTTATGAATTATTCTTTATTTCCACATAAAATGCCACAGGACTAAAGTACACTGACGGGCAAAAGAAAGTATATGGCTCAGTTGTATTTATCATACATTTGTATGTATAATTTTCAAAGTCAAATATCTCGAGTTTTCGACGTCGAATTAAAAAACAGACTGGTTTGTGAATTTAGTCCAAAACATTAAATCAGTCAACGAATACCTCTACGCGGTTTTAATTTTTTTAATTAAAATTTAAAATTTAAATTTTGAAATTCCCCCAAATTAATTTTGATAAAACACAACTGTTCATCGACATATAACACATACTCTGTGTGAAAATCAATAAATGTGCTTCGTCCTGCCTGCACACATTTACAACATTTTGAACATGGTAGGGGTCATGTTGGTGTAAATTTGATTTGTCTACTTTAAATACTGATGTTTTAGTTAAAAAATAAAACAGTCACCAATTAAGTCATTCAAACTGCTGCGGAAAGGTGTTATTGTATTATCAAATACGTCCTATTTCTTTAAAATATTGAATTAATCGAAAACAAGTGAGTGTTGTAGTTTCTTTTGCCCGTCAGTTTACATACATATATGTATAGATAATATTTAGGCAGTGAAGGGCACGTTTGTTTCTAAAAAGAAAAGTATGATGTAGATATGAGTCAAACAACTTAATATATAGCCATGTAGTCGTAACTTTTGCGGGTAAAAATCTGATGTTTAGCTATGTTAACCTAATATCTGAATGTGAAAATCTGATACTGAGTTAAGTTAAAAATTCTTGTTTCAAGAATGGTACTAACATATTTATCCTTCTATTGCTTTATGAATAGAACGATTCATACAAGTGTTATTCCAAGAAGTATCTTAACATGTGTGTAGAAGGTATTGTCTTTCAACATATGTGTTGACGTGTTAATGACTTTGTAAAATTTCATAAGAACCAAATATGATTTAATAGTAACAATCCAATGAAAGACTTTTTTCAAATTCCAAACAAACTAAACATGAATCCGAAACCAAATAAACAATCACGAAATTGATCTGAATGACAATTTATCCTTCTGTGTTGTAATTTCTAAGTCTTCTTAACGGGAATTGAACTTCATCATACCCTTTCTGATACGAGCATTGGACGTAATAAGCTCTATAAATGTCAAGTTGCATGTAGCTCTATCTCCAGACAGATTCTGATAAATACACTCCCCGTTTGTGATTACTTATCGAACTTGTCATTGTGATTGTCAGCTGAGGTTTGCCAGGTCGTTATTAGAGTAATATTGCTAGATCGTGGTTAATATCATACTGTTCCATTCCGGAACAATTCCAGTTCAACTTTTCAATCAACTCGGTTCTCAGCAGGAGTGGTATGTAATCAATGCTGCGCTGCGACAACGCCAGATGTTTGAGATGGGGTCAGAAGACGCAACCTAGTCGAGTCATCTGCCCGCTGCGATCTGTCACACTTGCAATTCATGTGTATTGTTGGCAAAACGGATCAAAGCAAAATCGGCATCTGATGACATTTTTATTTTCAAGCGGTTTGATTATCCTGTAAAGATTGGATTTAGTATCTCGATTTGATATGTCAAGACATATTACCATTTTCCTTTATGTTTAGAGAAGGATGTAAAATTGGACAAGAACAAAGAACAAAATCTTAAAAGTCACATTAAATTGAATTATTAACAGTACAACATAAATTATTTTCGATTTTGATATCATATAAATCTTTGAATCTATGAGTCAGGTATTAATGAAATGCGGATGAAATATCTTGTCAGTAACAATAAATTTCAATCCCAGTGACAAAGGCTTGCATTTTTTCTCCTTCAAACAGAATTCAAACGTCTTTTAAGAAACGTAGTGGTATTGAGACAGCAGGTCTGTGAAGTCTGTGTCAAATCTGCACAGAAACTATAGGAGTTTAAATCACATATATCGCCTTTTAGGTCAAACAAAGATCACCTGACTATATTCTTTCTATCAATACCTCCCTAATTTTCAGTTCAATCAATCAAAATAACATAATAAGATTGCATAGACTAAACACTCTGTCTCGATGCATTTTATCGCTAAACACTTGTGTTTATAGCATGAACATATTGCTGTTCATACAAGGTGCAGTGAATAAATGGAACTTCCTTCCGTGTCAATGCATCTGATCGCTAAACACGTGTGTTTATCGCATGAAAGTACAGCTGTGAATCCAGGGTGCAGTGAGTAAGTGAAGATAGCATAATAAGTGCAGAATAAATGGCATATTTTGCAACCACGTCCTTCTAAAGGCAGTGTATCACATTTTAGCGTTTTTTATTTGTTCAAATTTGCCATTTATAATAAAAGTTAATGTACCATCATCTTAACTTCAGAGCGCATCTTCCCTACGCAAGGCATAACTCTTAGCAGTCTCCATCATTTGCTGAATTAAACCTTGCCGCTGTTCTATAAGTTTCCTTGTTTGGAAATCAGAGCCAACTATGCATTTCAGTTGCAGCGCTCCACTATCTTAGCACTGGAAAGTGAGGGAAATGCTGTACGGCTTTAATCAGCCAATTGAGACTGACAAGAGTTATGCCTGGCGCAGGAAAGTTGTTCAGGGGGTAAAATATCCATTACATAACCCGATTATCGTAGAAACTGATGTCACGTAACACACGGAAACTGCCAGCGGTCATTTTAATGTGAACGTTTTTTAATAATTAGAGGATAGGAAATTAATCATTTGTTTCAGAGCTCTATTGTTTGAGGAGGATTGTTATGTAATTAGTAACATTCCTTTTCAATTTGTGATATCTCTTAACTTCCATCAGAAACGTGCTACAGCCCCTTTAAGACGTGTCACTAGTGATAAAGACCCTTCAGAATGTATTGACGTTTAGCGTGGGACGATTAACCCACGAAACCACTCTAACTTACTTTAATTCAATCCATGTTACAAAAAAGGCTATAAAACAAATTGTTACCGTATCGTGTTTCCTCAAAGAATCAAACTACGTGATAAAATCTTCTTAAAGTGTTCAGGTAAAAACATCTCTCATGTTCAAACAGACAGCTGCTTTCGGATCTGAGTTCTCAGGGAAGGCTAACGAAGGGGTTATGAAACGCTGGCTGCCGTGTAAAGCGAAGTGGGATTATGTACAGCATAAACTCACTTTAGTGAGATGAAAAGTTCAT
This sequence comes from Gibbula magus, assembly GCA_936450465.1. Taxonomy (NCBI): domain Eukaryota; kingdom Metazoa; phylum Mollusca; class Gastropoda; order Trochida; family Trochidae; genus Gibbula; species Gibbula magus. The sequence goes on from OW388304.1 coordinate 59,638,491, forward strand.
AAACATTACACGACACATGACTACACAATCAATATAACCGTTTCCTAAAGACAAACGCTTGACCACAGTCCATATGTTGGTACTCGTAGCAGAACAGAGGGTTGGTGTATTCAGTTTCTGGTCAGCACAGAGGGTTGTATTTAGTTTCTGTTCAGTACAGAGGGTTGTATTCAGTTTCTGTTCAGCAAAGAGGGTTGGTGTATTCAGTTTCTGTTCAGCACAGAGGGTTGTTGTATTTAGTTTCCGTTCAGTACAGAGGGTTAGTGTATTCAGTTTCTGTTCAGCACAGAGGGTTGGTGTATTCAGTGTTTGTTCAGCACAGAGGGTTGGTGTATTCAGTTTCTGTTCAGTACAGAGGGTTGGTGTATTCCGTTTCTGTTCAGTACAGATGGTTGGTGTATTCAGTTTCTGTTCAGTACAGAGGGTTGTATTTAGTTTCTGTTCAGCACAGAGGGTTGGTGTATTCAGTGTCTGTTCAGCACAGAGGGTTGTATTTAGTTTCTGTTCAGTACAGAGGGTTGTATTCAGTTTCTGTTCAGCACAGAGGGTTGGTGTATTCAGTTTCTGTTCAGCACAGAGGGTTGGTGTATTCAGTTTCTGTTCATCACGTAGGGTTGGTGTATTTAGTTTCTGTTCAGCACAGAGGGTTGGTGTATTCAGTGTCTGTTCAGCACAGAGGGTTGGTGTATTTAGTTTCTGTTCAGTACAGATGGTTGGTGTATTCAGTTTCTGTTCAGCACAGAGGGTTGGTGTATTCAGTTTCTGTTCAGCACAGAGGGTACGTGTATTCAGTTTCTGTTCAGCACAGAGGGTATATGTATTCAGTTTCTGTTCAGCACAGAGGGTTGGTGTATTCAGTGTCTGTTCATCACGTAGGGTTGGTGTATTTAGTTTCTGTTCAGCACAGAGGGTTGGTGTATTCAGTGTCTGTTCAGCACAGAGGGTTGGTGTATTTAGTTTCTGTTCAGTACATATGGTTGGTGTATTCAGTGTCTGTTCTGCACCGAGGGTTGGTGTATTCAGTGTTTGTTCAGCACAGAGGATTGTTGTATTTAGTTTCTGTTCAGTACAGAGGGTTGGTGTATTCAGTGTCTGTTTAGCACAGAGGACTGGTGTTTTCAGTTTCTGTTCAGCACAGATGGTTGTTGTATTCAGTTTCTGTTCAGCACAGAGGGTTGTTGTATTTAGTTTCTGTTCAGCACAGAGAGTTGGTGTATTCAGTTTGTGTTCAGAGTCCGTTACACTGAGGGTCGTCGCATAGAAGGATTCGCCGTGTTAAGGGGTCTTAACAATATTTGCGGAATTTGGAATATTTTCAGGATTCGCTGTTGTAGCGTATTTTCTAGACAAACATCTAGACTTTTAAATTAAAAGCTTTGTTAAAATTTCAACAAATTGCAAATCAAATATACAGGAGCCTCTAGGATGTGTTCATGTTCAAACTGATCTCTTTAGTGTAGTTGTGGACAAAACATTAAGGGGCCTGGGTGATAAACTAGGACTTTTTAACATTCGCTTCTGTTTTGCCTAATACAGGGTTTGCAGTGTTTGAGCCAAACCAGGTAACTGCATGTTGAGACTGTATGAGTTGCTGTATTTAGCGTGTATTCAGGGTTCATTGTATTTCAAAAGTAAGATTCGCCGTAGTTCGATCCTTTCAAGGTCAGGCTATTTATAATCCTTCAGGGCAAACTGCCCTTGACTGAAAGCTAGGTGATATAGTTAGATATATTTATTTGTGTTAACAGTTGTCTGTATTTGACCCTCACAGCATTAGGCAATGGTTCAACCAGAGATTACTGTATCCCCATATTTAATGGTCGCTTTGGGTAGGATATTACATGCCAACAGAATTCATACAAGGATATTTCTTCCATGTTGTAACAATAAATTGTAGCATTTCTCAAAGGATTGATTGAAAAATATTTTATTAAAAAAACCTGAATTGGGTACAAGTTATATAAGTTATAGAAGCCCTCTTCATAAAATCGACAAATATTTGACAAGGCTACATATTATATACAGAAGGGAATTTTAAAATCTACAAGTGAATTAAAGACGGTTTCAGTGGGTAAACATGTATTATTTACATACTCTCGGTGATAACTCACCATAGCCAATTACTTACCCTTTCAATTGTTAAAAAACGTACTTATATACATTATTCTAAAAATAAAATAAAAATTCAGTGTAGCATTGCACCCAAACCTGACTGCGTGTTGAACAGTTCTCTACTGCAGACAAAGTTGCCGTGCCCCTCGCGGGATTCGAACCCCGGACCTCTTGATCCGAAGCCGAACGCGCTAACTAAGATTATCTTGAACACATTTTTCAAAGATATGGGCCCCGTTCCATAAGAGCGAGCTCTTATAATCGCTCAGTGATTGCTCAATGTAGCGCTCAAGTAGCGCTCAAGTAGCGCTCATTCTCTCTTGAACGACACGGTGCAAATTCCTTTAAGTTTGCTCGCTTGCTACGTAGCGCTACATTGAGCAATCGCGTTTAAGAGAGGTTTAGAAGTAATCACTAATTGAGCGATTACTTTGAAACCTCATTTGAACATGGCCCTGAACAAGCATGAAACAATCGACAAAATGGCTCCGAAATATGCTTAGTAAAATTGTCTTATGAAGTGACTGATATTGACGTAACAATATGAGCATTGCGTAATATTATCATCCTACATCCAAACATTCCTTAGATGTTAAATTTACATGTTAGCAAGACCCTTAACAACATGTAAATGGTTTACATGGAGTGGCTCAATCCTCCTGATTGACAATCATATTACGTTATTTAACCAAAGCAGGGTGTATTACATAATACAACTATTCGATAAATGTTTGAAATTATGGAATGGGGAAAATATGAAAACAGTTAAGAAGTATTATGAGGGATATGAAGGATTCCTGGTGAGACATGAAAGACGATTTTTCATCATTGATAAGAAACGAATCAATTTGCATGTTTTTGAACATTTTTGTCCGCATTTTATAATTGTCGTTAACGTTGAAAGCTGATCATGAATACATGTTACAGCATTTTGAAAGACAATGTCAAAATAATGTTGTCAAAAATGATGTTAAGAAAAGCAGTGCGCATAATTCTTGATTAGCTTTCAAAATGATGTCAAAATATGATAAGCTGTCAAAATGATGTCAAAAGAAGATAAGCTTTCAAAATGATATCAAAAGATGATAATATTTCCAAATTATGTCCCGCGTATGGGATAATAACAATATGATTTTGTATACACTGTTTTTGACTAGGGCTTGACATATATAAACGGGTATATACAGGTTCATGTTCGTAATGTTTAAATGGAATTCCAGGCCTTTCTTCCACCCAGGTACCCAGTTTATAGCTGGCTGGACAGGGTTAAGCCAAATGGCCAGACTGTCACAATTAGGCTTTCAAATCATGTTTCAGTGTCTGGCAGTGTGTAAACTATTTAAACTATTTGATTGTTCTGTTATGTAGTCTCGCCAGGGGCACGGCAACTTTGTCTGCAGGAGAAAACAGTTCTACATGCATTGAAAGTGGCGTTAAACTCCAAATCACCTCACCGGTTATTTAGCGGTCATCCGACCTTAGGTACACCAACTACATACATGTATGTATATACATGTGCACTGTATGACGACATACCACCATTTCTAGCGTTAACATAGTTATTATGTTTATTCAAATAAAAAAAAATAGTTTAATAATTCAAGTCATTCTCAACCCATATACATGTAGGTAACTCGAGTCATTTATTCCATGGTAAGTAATAACATCTGTTACAATTCAACACTTTTCGTGTGCGAATGAATTCTGATTGGTTGCTATCGAATATAGCTGTACACTCTGCACGTGAACTTTCTGTATTTAAACCACCGGATAGGCTTAATATATTCATGTGGACGATGCAGAAACCAATAAAAAGTGTTAACAGATTTTGGTTTGATAAAGACGGTAATAAATCATGCAATTCGTGAAAAAAGAGCGAAATTGACGAATTGCAACATAGGTTACTTTGGAAGATTTGACTTGAGGTTCTGTTTGAAGATTTTACTTGAGGTCAAGTCGTAAGATGTAACTTAAGGTTACGTGGGAAAATATGGTTTTAGGTCACATGGGAGGCAATCTACATGTAACTAAATTAAGATGGACAGTTCGTTATTGTGTTAATTGACGTTATAACTTAATTTATAAAACTGTCGATCTAAATTTATTTTGATTGCGTGGGAAGATATGTCTTGGGTAACCTCAGTGGGGACTACGAAACATATAATTGTAGAATATTACACTGCGTGACCCTTTTTGTTTGTATTAATATTTCATGTATTCATTTAATACAAAAAGATATGTTTGTTCAATATTGTTATTGGTTTCTGTTGATTTGGATATTAATGGACCCATGGTTCGTCGAATACACCCAATAGTCGATATCCAAGGAGCTTTTAACTCGAAATACTATAATCATTATTAATAATAAATAATAACCCTAAATGCTTGACCCACTCCTGAAATATTAACTAAACAATTCTGTAAATGGAAATGCGCAAGGACCTGGCCGTTTTACTGTTAAATATTACATTACGGTTATTCGAAAACCAGACCGAATCCCCTATTTCAAAATAAGGACGATCGTAATTCTTTAAATGGAAATCCAAAACGGGGGTTGCTGCAGAGGAAACGTATTGCATTAAGTGTAATGGGACAAAATATCTGCATTTTTCTCTTAGCTAATGGATTCGAATGCCTCGGATTTATGAATGAAAATATTGACCATATTTTCGATGGATAATATGTAATAACCACCGGCGAACGAGGATACAAATAGCTGTTTGGACGTGTAATTTCCGCTGTTGATTTTCGTACTCATCGCGTCATCATTACGTATTTTCAAATTATCGTGAACGTCTTAAGACTCCTTAGAATATACTTTCTTGGGTCTAGTCCTTCGTTAAGTAGTTTATAACAGTTGTTATCCATGTAATTGTTATCCAGTGACCAAAAGTTGAAAATATGTTAATGTCATGAAGAAGTATTTTATGAATATACATCTTTATTCTGTATAGAGGGCGTTTTAGCATATGTCATAATCGTTGCGCAGGACTGTATATAGGAGGTTTTATACATCGGTCGGGGATCAGACAAATTTGAGTTCTTTATACATTGGTTTTGGTGCACAGATATTGAGTAAAAGCCAGACGAGGGTGCTTTACAGTCGTTTGCAAGGAAAGAAACTAAAAAAATATGTCAATGGACATGACTTGTTAACATATTTAGAAGAGTGGGGTGAGTTACTGAGTGACGACGACGACGACAACAACAAACAACAACAAACAACAACAAACAAACAACAACAAACAAACAACAAACAACAAACAAACAACAACAAACAACAACAACAAACAAACAACAACAAACAACAACAACTCTTCGAGACATACGTCTTGGAGACCTAATAATAATACTAAGGATGTCCTTCTTTACCGAGAGCCCACGTCGCTCACACAAATTAAAACATTTGATAGCATCACTAATAAGGAGAAGCTTGACATATCTGCAATATCTAATGTCTACAATTCGAGAAGACATAGCTCAATTATGTTAAAATCTCTAAAATAGTTTCCCTACATACTAGCCTTCCTTTCAAATTTTAATAATATTCTCACACAATGAACAATTAAGAAATTTAAACACATGAATCTTAAGGTGTATTAAAGAGCAAAGGAAATGGCTGAAAGTTTGTATCTTTTTTTAATTGCTTCCATATTTAGGTGAGGTGAGGTGGGATTTAACGCCGCTTTCAAGAGTATTTCACTTATATCGGCTGCTAGTATTACGGCAGGGAGAAAGCCCGCGACGCCATGTGGCTATGCTTTGCGGTGAAACTTGCGAGCATCGACTCGAACTAGCGAATCATGGGTGGTACTACGCTGAATTTCAGCACCAAACCTTACTGCGTGTAGAACAGTTCTCTACTGCAGACAAAGTAACAAGTAAAGATATACATTAAAGTAAGATACGTTTCTACTGAGATGTCAGAAAATAAAGGGAAGCAGCAAAAGCCGGGTTCAAATCCCAATGGAGACACCAAATATTTGTAACCTGGGTTGTCTCCCTGGGCAAGGAGCTTCACCCACTGTCGTCCTAGTACATCGAGATATACGTGTTCCGTACAATCAAGGAACGACCACAATCTTCAGATTGTTCGAACAATCTGCAGATAATGATAAACCCTATGTGATTCGTAACATACGGATATACACGGCATTGGCATCCAAGTACAGTTCCTTTATGCAAATTGTACGCTTTGAGCATGCTCATATGCATAGAAATAGCGCTATACACTGGTCTATTATTTTTAGTAGTAGTACAAGTATATACATGAAAAAGCAGTAAAAACGTCTATATAAACATGTCTAGACATAAACTAGTCGTTTCACGTATTTTTATTCTTTAATAGTTTAATGAGATCGATATTTAATGACCTTTTTGTTTGAAACAAAGATATAATCTTAGTGCTCCGAGTCTCGTCTCGTCTCGGCTTAGACGGTCTAGACTAATTTCAAGATTGGACGATCGTATTATAATGTCATCAATTAAAGACATCATTTACGGTCAATGCGATCATTTAATTCTGTGGTTATGGAGTTACAAAGGAGACCGTTTAACAGACAAATGTGCTACTGTGGTAAACACGCTAGCTATAAAAGGAAATGGCTTTATAAGTATCAGATATCGGTAAAAATATAAGTCGCAAATTGAATGGACACGCCCTGCTTTCATCAGGGTATTTGTATCCGCATCTTGCAACCTTCTGATTGTCCAAGCAGATGTCACCTTGTATCGCCGATGATTGGTTACACATCGCTGTATATAATGGCTTGTATTCTGTCAGCCAATAGAAAGCCATGATTTGTTATTTTATCCTCGCCCATTGCTTTTCTCACAAGGCCACTGCCCATATTGTTCAATTTAAGGTAATTTATTAGCTTGTTATTTGAAGCGAGATACAAAGCAAATACTGCTTAACAATCCGGGGATTATGCAATCCGGGGATTATGAGTCTAACTGACTAAAATTTAGTCTATGGAATTGTTTTAATTACTGTACAATTCCGTATAATTTTATATTTTCAATACTACCAGTTCCGTTTATCTAGACTTGCTGAATAAATGTCTAGACTGTATTAAAGGCTCTTAATTCTGTACAGTCATGGAGCAGGACTACAAATACCCTGATGTATCATGATGAAAGAGACTGATAGACAAGTCAATATGGTTTGTGGAAAGTCAAAGATGTGTTCTTATTTTAGCAATTATGTTATCAAACTTCAGGAAAATGACATGTGTTTCCAAATGGAGCGTATTTTTTGTCTTTGATTTTACGTATAAATGCGTTCATCTCCATAAAATCTACCCGATGTTAAAGGGGCAGTAACAAATATTTTTGCAAATTTTATTTTTTCAAATTTCCCATTTATAATGATATTTTATGTCATTTATATCTACTATAGAGGGTATAACATAATAACGATGTTGGGTATAAAACAAAAATTGCATGGCGGCCATTTTATTGTGAACACATTTTAATATTTCGAAGTACAAAAAATGATTCCCACGGTTTTACTAAACCATGTACACTCATTTTTAACTTGGTTTTCTGAAGAGAGAAGGGTGTTTTACTATTGGTGACATTATTTTTCAAATACATTTCATGGACTTATTTGAGCGAAAAAACGTGCTATTGCCCCTTTAAAGCCCGACCTTTTACAGAGGGACTCTTCCTTGCATACAGCGGTGAAGAGTCTATACTAATTTGTCCCATTGATAAGAAATATATTCGAAAAACAACCCAGATGGTCAAATTGCTTACAAATGTTGATACACTCAAGTGGGGTCCTTGCAACGAACGTGGTCTGTATCAGGATAACAAGTGAGTTAACACAATGGCCTAGCAATGTATTTCGTGTTGTAGAGAATCGAGAAATTTCTCCGTATAAGAACAAGTTCCATTTGTGTGTCCTAATTTGACGCATTAATGGAAATATGAATAATTTATAAGAACAAATTTTCTTTCTCTATGTTTTACTTAAAAGAAACATGGTAATTGAAACTAATTTGAGTTGTTTCAGAATATCGAAGGTAATGCTAAAACCTATTTTCAAAATGTCTTATTCGACGAAAATCCGAAAATGCGTAGAAGTCAAGCTCAAGATAACAATACACTACAACCATGGCATCATATGTAAAGCGTGCTTACCTTCTAATGGAAATATATATATGCTAGACACTGTTTTCAAAACCTAGGTTTTCAATGTAATCTTTCTAACTTTTGATCTGAAAATGTCCCCCTTTCTGATAATGAACGTTCTGTTATGTTTCGTTTCCAGTAAAAGCGTATATAGTCTTGTCAATGGGGTTGTATAGCAGGCAACAGTGTATTTCTAGATTTCCTTCTTTTGATCCATAAACAAGCCTTTAAAATACATTTTTGGGAAAAAAAGATTTAACATGATTTACAAACAGTGTTTCTGTACATTCCGTCCATCATCTATGTCAATAAAATACAATAATGACTACATCTTCTTTCATTATTTGATCCTACAAGAGCAATTATGCATATTCTTAAAACTACATATTTTTCGCATTACGGTGAAGACAATGGGGAAATGACTTAACATGGTTTACAAGCAGTGTTACAAATTTATATACCGTCCATCATTTATATGTACATAAAATACAATAAGGGTTGAAGATCTACATCTTGTATAATCATTTGATCCTACAAGAGCAATTATGCATATTCTTAAAAACATACATATTTTTCGCTTTACGGTGTAAGCGATGGTATAACACCAGCTTCCGAAAGCGCTAAACGCGACAAGAACTTGATCGCTTCTCAGCCACTACTTTATTTGGGCACTTGATTTTTTCAAGAACTTAAGTGAAAAGATGTACGGCAGTTCTGGCGGGCTCTCATCCCAAGCAGGAACACTTCGTGGGCAAATGATACCGGGATTTGTTTGGTGAGCAATTAAGCGCCAGTGTTGCCATTTCATGTGAATTCTGACGTGAGATGTGAGTTTACTTTTGCTTCCGATTGCATCGTTCCCAATCATTAAATCTTGTCCCGAGGCACTGGGAGACGACCACTGCTGGATCGATGCTATTGCAATGTGTACCAGCCAGCAAATGGCCTTGTATAATTAACTCTAATTGTCATAGCTTGAGGTCTTTCTCCTGTAAACAGGGTATGTTACGTCCCTTCAGTGGACACTTCAATAGATGTGTGGTTGACAGAACAGACACCGGGGACGAGTGACTCTTACCTCGTTCCAGAGAAAGCCTTCCAGAATGTGATTCCGTAGAAGAGCTCTTAACTCAAGCTAATTCTGTTTCTTAGACACTCAGGAACGGATAAACTGTAAACTTGTTTTCAGAAACAGATTAGAAGAAAACTAATTATACAGAATTCCTGAATGGGACTGCTTCCGTTGAATTCATTTACACGATTTGAAAGCAAAGCACGACATATTTTTTACATCGAGAGTGTCACACTGGCGTTCGTCAAGGAGACTGGATCATCATGTTTTGCTTGTTAAAATATTGTACACTTCCTTGTTAAAATGTTTTGATTGGAAATGGCTTACTTTTACTGTTTGGCTCCAAATACAGCTAATTCTGTATGGCTTTTGAAGTGGGTTGGACAGCCTCAACAGTGATGTCAATAACAGCACAACGTTTCTTTTACATTGAATGACGATATCGCAGAATCCACAAATCATCACTATAGTGATCAATGACGTCATCGACATCGGAAGCAGATGGCACCGGAAGTGAGGGCGCCATTCTCTTGTTCAGGCCAGACAAACACGGCTATTCATTGCCATCGGTTCACATCAAGAGTTAACGCATGGATGCAGTTACATTCGAAAAGGAAGTTTTCTCTTTACGGCTGCGGTACTCGGAAATCTAGCATTTGTTGTTAATCCTTCATTGTCAACACCTGATCATTGATAATCCGGGAGTTGACAATGTTGGAAGTGACAGCCATATGTCAGATGTAAATGCAATAACTTTGAAAAGAAACACTGATTATTTAGCAATATATCGAAATAGCGTGTTATACACCATATGTGTTTTATACTAGTACTTTAGCATTTGAATGTTATACATGTATGTAATATGAAGTGTTATGTATTTGAAAAGAAACATGCATATACATAATTATGCATGCATATAACATATTACACATGGTTGTTACGTGTTAAATTTTGCAACGAAACGCCCACTTTAGTATTTATAATAACTATAACGAACTATTCAATAGACGAATGTGATGTTATTTCACTGGGCATTGCACCAAAGTTAATAAGGCTTGATATCATATTTGGATCTTATGTATTTATTGTAAACCAAACAATGAACATTTATTCAATGAATATCCAACTCTACATTTAATCGATGAGGTTAATACAGATTCGATTAGAGGAATGCTTTTTGAATTTCTGTCAATATAAAAGGAGGACAACGTGTGTTTTTATAGACCTAATGACTGACCTATTAAAATTCAGTTGCATTCACATTACTTTAGGAATATTTTAGCACTTCAGACAGTGAGGATGTAGCTATTTTGGATACGCCGTATCCCATTGTATGCCAACTACACTAAGGGGCAAACGAAACTATGGTACAACAACGCAAGATCATAAACTCCACGAGTAATGAACACATCTGATCACACACAGTTACATCATGTCCCTCAAAACCAAATAAACTTAATTTGTATTTCTTTGAACTGTTCATATTTGTGAAGAACATGACCTTTAAAACAATCGTCGTCTTGGAAATTCCTTAACCAGGCGAGACAGGAGAATGAAATATGGCCTTTTGGTTTGTTTTGTGACATAAGGCAGGAACGCCGCGTCATCGATGTATAGTTCAAGAAGGTACATTATGCCGACATCTTGTATTAACAATTTTCATATTTCATATTTTTTTAACCTTAACACCAAATATTATGTCAAAAAGCCCCTTTGAAATAGCAATTGCAATACCCTATATGGGACATCTTCCCCCGGCAAGGTGAAAACGTATCGAAATTAATTTTACCAAGAGAGAGAAGATTTGGAAATATTTTCGTTACGCCCGTGACGTTGTGAAGATGAAGTGTGTTTTAACATATATAGAATACCATCAAACTCTCATGAACTGGTGTATTTATTTTTACGAGGAATATCCTCTTCGCATTAAGAGATCACTTTATCCGGCTGAAATATTTTGCATTTGAAAATAATATAGTTTCGTTTGCCCCATAGTGTATTTCAATAACACTTTACCAGGAGCCCTAATCACATAAAGGTGCAATGAGTAGAATATGTATGTGAGTCTGGTAAATGAAAATATCAGACGTACATCATCATGTGCATTTCTTTCAAAAATTAACATTCAGCTTTGAATTCAGACGCAACTGGAGGAAATTACATGACGTCGTGTCATTGACTGCAAGTCAAAATACGACATGGATACATCATTCATATATATTTATTATTTCAAAAAGGCAAACAAAATCAGCTTTGTATTTTAATCCAGCTTCATTGACGTTAAGGGAAGAGTATTAATATATTATACTGTCAACGAGGTGAGGTGAGGTGAGGTGAGGTGAGGTGAGGTGAGGTGAGGTGAGTTGGGGTTTAACGCCGCTTTCAAGAGTATTTCACTTATATCGCGGCTGCTAGTTTATGGCAGGGAGAAAGCCCGCAATGCACTGCGGTGAAACCTGCGAGCAGCGGCTGGAACTAGCGAACCATGGGTTGCATTGCACCCAAACCTTAGTTCTCTACTGCAGACAAAGTTGCCGTGCCCCTGGCGGGATTCGAACCCCGGACCTTTTGATCCGAAGCCGAACGCGCTAACCACTGCGCTATCCCGCCCCCTACGCAATTGGATAACTACGACTCAAACTCTTGTCAATAAAGATGTAAGCTAAATAAGGGTCACGTTTATAAATCGAAAGCACGTGTTTGAAAAACAATCACGTTTGAATCCCAATTAAATGCGATAAAAAGACATCTAGAGACACAGTTCTTGGACTATTGTCAATTCCATGATAATGCAGTTTGCTTTATTATAAATTGTATTAACTAAAGCCAAATGTTTCAAAGGTGAAAAATGTATCTTTGAATTTTAATCCAGGTTTAAATTCGATTCCAGTATGATTCATAAATACATCCGAAATATTACAAGACTGTTGTCAATTTGAACGTTGTCCTTTTGTGACGAAACCTGTTTTGTGATATGTTAAAAATAATATCACTAGTCTGTCAATTTAAATAAAACATCGAATGAAATGTGACTGTCATGAAAATTATTTCAAACGAATTTGAGATTCAATTATTCCAGTAAATCTTCAGGGAGTTCAAGAGCACTGAAACTAAGATCCTAACGTCAATGAAGGGGATACACTATCCATCTGCTGAAACTATTTCGTTTATTACACAATATATGATGAATGCTTTTGAAAAAAAAATGATATCAGTCTATAGATGATCAGATCATAAAAGCTTAATGATTCGCCATTAGTTATCTGAGACGAGAGGCTAATTGAATATGGCTGTCTTGTTTGAGGAATTCCAAAAGGTCTTGGTATACGATAACTATTTTATAACAAAATTAACATTTAAACTCTAGCTTTGTATAACGTTTCGTCAATTATTATTAATGTGCGAACCTTAGAGTTGATAAACTCAACGGCAAAAGAAACTTATCACCTCAGTTGATTTTGATTAATGCAATATTTAAAAGAAATCAGATGCATTTGACTGTGACAAGATACAATAATACTTATCTGCAGTAGTTTGGATGAATTAATTGGTGCCTGGTTACATTTTAGTTAAAATTTCTTTGTTTAATGAAAACAAGGGAAATGAAATTTCCACCAACATGATCCCCACCATGTTTAAAATGTTGTAAATATGTGCACACAGGCATATTTATCATTTTTCACATATTATATGTCTTATATGTCAATGGACAATTGTGTATCATCAAAAATAATTTTTGAAGATTGAAGTTTAAAATATAAAATATTTGTTATACGTTATAAAAATACACGTAGAAGTATTCTTCGACTGCTGACGAAACACCTGTACTTTTCAGTTTTAGATTATCATTTCGAAAACTTGAGATATTTGCAGTTGAAATCATACATATGATAAAATCAACTGAGGTGATAAGTTTCTTTTGCCGATGAGTTTAGTAGGCAGTTGTATTTGATGAATTATGTTTGTTTTCGAAAATGCTGCAAAGGAAATATGTACCACGTTTATGAATCATATTTCAACCAGTGTCTTATCAAATCTTAGGGTATATTTAAGTACTGATTGAATCTGTCCAACTGAAATAGAATTAAAAAATATTGATGTACAGTTATGCAATATAGAACGAAACGTGCAAAAAGGTCACCCTGTCTACCTCCACGTTATTAACATGACTTAACCCATTCATTTCATATTAACTGTATCTCCTTTCCCCGTTCCCCTCTGTCCATCTTGTATTATGTTTGTAAATAACATTTATGTAAATACGAGGGAGAAGTCTGACTTATATAACTTAATGCCTTCCTTTTCTCATGAATAAAACAATGAACTAAAACGTGCGAACTTTCCCCCCAATAAGCTTGTTTGTATTATTATATAGTGATAAAGACTGAATTATTTACACATTTGCGAAAAAAAATTTTTTTATTCATGAAGGTAATTGTTTTCCGTTCCCCGCATTTCACTAAAAGGCGTAGAACATGGTGTTGTTTATGATCAATCATGATACCAATGCTATTCATGATAAAAAAAACTCCGTCTTTCCTGCAATGTACTACATGGAGTAGAACATGATCTTGACTATGATCATGTTCATGATTTTAATTTTCATAATGACCCCCGCTTGAATCGCTCGCCATTTACTACTCGTAGAATATGATATCACACCGTCATTAACATGACCATGTCATGCATGTTATCGTTGTCATTACTAAAGATAGGTTTGTTCATATTCCAATGGCCTGAGGGGGGCGGGATAGCGCAGTAGTTAGCGCGTTCGGCTTCGGATCAAGAGGTCCGGGGTTCGAATCCCGCCAGGGGCACGGCAACTTTGTCTGCAGTAGAGAACTGTTCTACACGCAGTCAGGTTTGGGTGCAATGCTACACTGAATTTCAGTGCAGTACCACCCATGGTTCGCTAGTTCCAGCCGTTGCTCGCAGGTTTCACCGCAATGCATAGCCACTTGGCGTTGCGGGCTTTCTCCCTGCCATAATACTAGCAGCCGCGATATAAGTGAAATACTCTTGAAAGCGGCGTTAAACCCTAACTCACTCACTCACTCACCCACCCAATGGCCTGAGATTGAGCCTCGAGGCTGTTGTCTTGTGTACAGATGAGTTGGATAAAATGTAGAGGTTTACTACACAATTGTAGACTTATTTCATGGTTGACTATTCTTAATTCTTTGAAATGATTGCGTGTCACACCTGATGTCACATCTGATATCATATATGATGCCATATCAGATGTCATATATGATGTCATATCTGAAGTCACATCTGGAGCCACATATTGTGTAACATGTGGTGTCACATTTGATGTTACACCTGGCAAGAGTTTCAATGGAAGTTTGGACTGTTGAATCGATTGTGAGTTAAGATTGAAATACAACTATATTCGTCCGGTATGGTGTCAGTATGTAACGACATGAGAAAATATCAAGCGTAGAAAAAGATACGCCATAAAGTAATGTTATTATTAATATGTGTAAGTTATACTCGACTGAAACAATATATGTGCATGACATTGATTCGCTTCAGCTTTGTCACTTCTGACTATCGTCAAGCTTATACGATAATAATACGCAACGAGATGGCAGTCAATACAATGTTGGTTATAAGACTGCATGCTGACAAGCTTGTGTCTTATTACTTTGCTGTACCTACTGATTACCCGGGCACGAGTGGGGCCGTTCTGTATTATTACTGAAGACGTTTCTATTAACACAGTTTGCCAAGGATTCGTGATATATGTGACACATATGTACGCCACATTGTCTGTGGTTGTGCTGCCAAGGGAAAAATTATTCCCTACAATCAAGTGTCAACCTTTGTCACCATTTGAAATGTGAAATTGAATTTAAAGGCACTGTAGAACATTTTTTGATATATGTTTAAATTTGTCATTATAATAACGTGTGTGATATCTAAAATATATCTTATTATTAGATGGTAAAATCTTAGAAAACTGGGTCACGTATAAAAGCGGCCATTTTAGTACACCTTTTAATAATTCGAGGATGGAAAATGGATTCGCGTTGTTTAACCGAACCATCAACATTCGTTTTAGAACTTTATTTGTTGAGTAAGTAAAGTGGTTTGCAATGGGTAACATTTCTTTTTCATTTTGTGAGTTTCCTTATCTTCATTAGAAACGTGCTACAGCGCCTTTAAGTTACTTCTAGTCATCTAGTTTCATTTGATCAATGTCGTGTACATTTCAGCACGCTCAAATGCAGCAGAACAGGGCCGTGCCTTGAACGGGCTAATCTTGTACATTTCATCGTTTTTGCACGTGCAGCAACATTTCTTCGTGATGTAAACGCTATTTTGCCAATTACATTGTGCTGCAAGTTACCGGTTAGGTCATACAGCACGTGCAGAATGACTTTCGCGTTCTCAAAAGGTTTCATGTTTCGCAGATAACATTATTATGATAAGCTTATTATAATAACTCAAATAAGTGTTACCACTGACTAGATAAATCTCCCGAATAACGGAAAGAGTTCTAAAACGAATGAACATTGTTCGGTTAAGGCATGTGAGTCCATTTCCAATCGAACGGTAATTTTTAACACTACAGATAACCATTTTCTATGGTTTATCGGGTCCTGAAATAGATGTTTACCTTCTAACGTAACAATTTATTGTATCAACTTTAATAATAACTGGACAATTCGACATCTTCCAGAGGTACTCGCAAACTCTTTGGCTGCTCACACTCTCAAGGGCCGAATGGACGCATGCGCTTTGACGTTTTTAATCAAACTCATCGAACACGACTCGAGTGAAGACTCGTGATATCACAAATCGCCTCCACTGGCAACAAAAGTAATTTAAGATTTCGTTGAAATCTAAACATAAACACGTATATATGACTTAAAATGTATTATTTAATTCACAATGTGTACGGGTGATTCGTTTGAAGAAGAATCCGCACTACCCAAATATCATGTGACTTCAAGATTCGAGTTGCTCTCGCAAAATCGGGGTATACGTTCTTACTCGACTCGAGCGTCAAGTTGATGGAGAATAGACGTTTGATTTGCAAGCTCGACACTCGAGTCCGCCGGTCAAACGCAGCCTCAATGCCAGGAAGAGGCTGCTTGCGGAAGACAATGTATTAATAATATTAATATAGACCGCAGGGTCGTCTTATGCATTATTATATTTATCACATACGTAACATTACGAACATCAGTGATTATTGATATAAAGTATTGTCTATACTATGCTATTTATTATGACATTTGTTCATAGCTTTAACCAATAGTGTAAACTATGATAAAAGGAAACCACTTAAGTATTATAAGAGATCGCATCTAAAATGTGAATTACAAAATATTGGAGTTAAATCAACTAGCATACAGTGTCGTTTGAAACTTATTAGTTTCACATTTTGTGCAAGAAAGAGTGATAATGGTAAGAGAAAATGAAAGATTTTGACCAGAATAAAATTGCATGGCAGCAGTCAAATTTACTTTCGAGAATGTTTGTATATAACTGACTGACCAACCAACCACAATTTATCGCTGCGTTCGGTTTGCAACGGAGGATCGTGTATATTTCATTGTGCTGCACGTGCAACACGCTTTACAGTTCACAAACGTATCGTATATTTCATTCTGCTGCACGTGCAGCATGATTTCCTCGTGCCCCAAAGCACGAAACTGTTGTCCTGTTAATGCGATCGCTCACGCAAATCATTGAGAAAAATGAAAAAGAAGATTTATTCTGATATAACAATAACTGGAAGCCTTCAGACAAATGCCATCTGGATATGACATTTAATTAAGACAAATTTTGGAGGATTGATAAGACAAACTGATGTAGTAATCATATGATCACTTTGTAAAAAAACATAAATCCTTGCTTTATATTATAAAGAATGATTTACGGTATTTTCCCTTCCGCCCGGACCTGTATAAAGACCCAGTTCTGTTCATCGAATGCCCCTTATTTCAGGAAGATCTAGGTAAACGGAATGGCCATACATTTTTAGGCGATGCGTGTCTTTTCGTAATAAATACAATTATATTTCTTAAGAGTGAGGTAGAAAGTTTACATAATTACGACTGGCGTAAAAACGATATTTATTATTTCTTCCTTATTTGATGAGATAAAGTATCCTCATCCCACGGCGGTTACTCACTTCATATTTTCTATCATAACCTCTGTTACACTTAGGCAGTATTTCACTATTCTCACATAATCCCATGACTATAGAAGTTTGCATCACATCCTTATTATTCATCGTTTACAGTACGACCGAATACTGTCCTGTAAACAAAAACGTGCGCATCGTATAGATGAATCGACAGTTACGGAATGTTAATTCCAGTCAGGGCTCTAGCTGAGAAAGTGTTCAACATGTAACAGAATATACGATAGAAACTGCTGTGGAAAAAGTATGAGGGTATTTAGGTCTTCAAAAGATGTCATAAATATAATTAAGACGTGACTAACGTAAAATCTTTTGGGGATTAAAGTATCAACAATTGTAGTTCCCATTAGACAATCTACAAAACATAAGATTTCAGCTTCATTGAAGTTTTTGAGAAGAAGTCGAAAATGATAAATCGCATATAGGAACAGATGCCGAACGATTTTCTAAGGCATAATACGATCTTTCTGCTCTGGTTTTTTAATCTTTACAATTAGCGTTTGTGAATTGTGTTCAATAATTCAGGACTTCACATTTTGTGTAAATACTATGTCTTACAAACTAAAAGCTGACAGCGATTTTGTATGACTTTCTTAAGAATTTATGCTTTTAAATTGGTACATGTCTTTCAGAAATGATACTCTTAATATTTCAAGCTTTGAAGAATCAGATTGAGAAAATATCAGTGATTTTCTCGTCTATTGCTCATTAGAAAGGAAATATATTGGCTCAGTCATATTGTACTAATATCTGATGAAAACAATTTCGACTTCAAACAGATATTGGATATTAAACTTATTAATTTCCTTTATTTCTTACTTATAAAATAGTAGGCGTTTGACATTACTAAAGGTAAAAATGAACACTTTCTGATTATAAATTGAAATGAGCCCAACTGTTATGAAATTATTGATTAATATTAAACGTAATAAGATGTTGATAACCAACAATTCGGCATATTGTTAGATTTGCAATCATGTAAATTGAAAGCTCATATTAAGACCGTGTTCACAGAGGGGGTTCTATTTATTTGAAGTTATTTCCCCTTTCCAACGGTGCCATTAATTGCCAATGCCATGTCAACATATCATAACGGAGATGAAATCACCTATTTAGGCCCATCGAAACTACCGTAAAGGCCAAATTGTCCGCTTTAAGTTCATTAAAGAGACTTCAAGATCAGCAAATTTGTATCATTATATCGACAGCGATTCAGCTAATGGATAAAATAGTGATTTTGTGTCCAAATAACGGCGAACACGTCCCAACAGCCGGGGAAGATTAATGGCGACAAACAATTCATAACTTTATTCATGACACCGCCAAGATATCAATCTAGAGCTATAACAGTGAGCGTGAGATTCATAGCTTGCTTTAACATTAAGTGATATCCGTTTGGAGCTTAATTACACATTTCCTACAAGTACCCTGTTCCTTCACCTTGGCCACATGGGGGTTAACACCAAATATGCCATATATCGTCTACAAAGAAGACCTTGTCTAATATCGTTTTATGTATACTACAATGTCCTATTTATACCACGAACACCAAATACAAACGTCGATTGCAAATAAAGTGGTTTCCAGCCGATTTAGGAACGTAGCATCCCTACGAATACAAACGATCTTTGATGATCTTGGACCACCAACGGATCACGTAAAAGGATCCCATTGATTTGCATGGACCAACATGGATCCACATTGATTAGGGCCATAGTCATCTCTCTTTGAGGTGGATATCTCCACCGGCCCCAGCTGCAAACAACTCGTCCCACAGGAGAGACGATTAATGGCAAGAAATATAATTTCAACAAATTGATTTGCTCTCAAAGCTTGCTTTATTCCTAATGAGTGTGTTCGAGAGAGAGAACAGCGGAAGATTAGGCCCTCTGTACGTGCGAGGGTCATTGATCATATGTCTTGCGGTCTTCCGAAGCTCTGCAAATCTGCCGCCTGCATTAGCGAAAGCTCTCTTCTGCTTGTGGATAGCTTGCCGATGAGATTGGCTATGACCAACGGCGATAGAAGGTCTCTTTATCCCTTCCCGGCGGAAGTGCCTCTCTATTCGTAAGCTCTTTCCGTTATTATCGAACGCTCAGAGTGCAAGAAAAGTGGACGACGCCTTAGTGTGTCTACAACCGACGTTTGCCATGTTCTGCCACCGACTATTACCGGATAAATGGGATGCATCAACTCTGAACACTCTGTTAACGTTAGTTACCCTCCTAATCGGTGATCGTCTCCCTGGCTTTGAAGCGTCACCCCGAAGGGAATGTCAGGCGTGTCTTGGTCTTTGGAAATCCAACCTGATTTGTAGACTTAGCTGTGAGATCTCGTTATTTTTTATTCGCAACTTTTTTCTTGGATATATGTATACCTGTGAAAGTTCACCAAACTGAAGTATTGTTCAAACTATGATTCTTCGGGGATCTTAAGTAATTTGAAGTCATAATGTTTGGATGACAGATTGTAAAATAGTATATGGTCATGCATAAGTGATATATCTATTACGTGTTTTAATACAAAGATGAACATATAAATTATTTCAAGATTATAAAAAAAATGAAATACGTGCTAAAATCGCAAGATTCATTCGCGAGAAATAACTTTACTTGGACAATAGACAATCAAGCTAAAATGTTATATCCAGCCAGTGGCAAACGTCATTAGAATAATTTAATACATCCATGTTAAAGACTTTCTGAATAACAACTTCTTTCTTGTGAAGAAACACGACGTTTCGAAGTATATGCTTACTCCTTCATCAGGTGGAATGTTACGGGAAAAAACGTACCTCAATTTCAATATTTACAGCTTGGGATGGACATCTCTACTCTGTACAATAAAAAAAAAAATATCACATGAAATTGAGTACCCCTTTTGTGCGTAATGACCCATGTACTAAGTAGAAAGTATTACACTTTCAACCGAGACTTGAGCTCTGTATGTAGACTAACATATAGTCCCTGAAAAAAAGATTTTATTAACTGATATTTTATTTTTCAATAGTTGATAGGAAATAAAAATGGGAGACCTGAACAATACTTAGGCAACTAGACTGGCCAACATTTCTTAGACTTATGAAGGCTCCATTAAATATTTGCTCTAGGGTCTGGGTGACAGACTACTCTGTGTGCAGCAAGTGAAATAGTTGTGAAAGAATTCAAGTTCACCGAGATATAATTCTAATAAAATCATAATTTGAGGATGAAACTGATTCTGAATAGATACATTTTTATTTATTAAAAGGTTATTGCTGAATAACACGTTTATATCCATCATGAACACTCCCCGAGATAAATGAATCATGACACTAGACAGATAGATACACATTTTTATCTTCATTGATCATGTCAAAATGGCGATTTATGAACTCTTCCATATTCAAATGGTAATTCTAAAATAAACGTTGAAAATGAACCGTCCTGGAAATTCAAATTAAACAAAATTTCATCATCATCTCATTGTACATTCTTCCGAAAATAAACAAGCGTCTTCTTCCTCGGATCCTTTGAAATAATAACGAATAATCCTCGAAAATTCCTTAAAAGTAAATGCACATCTTAAAGGGGCAGTAGCACCTTTTTGCAATTTTTTTCTTTCAAATTTCCCATTTATAATGATAGTTTTTTTCATTTATATATACTTTAGAGGGTAAAACATCTTATTACACAAACAATTATCGGTAGTGGTAACGGTGTTGCGTTTAAAGCATAAATTGCATGGCGGCCATTTTATTGTGAACACATTTTATTATTTTTAATGACAAAAATGATTCCCATGGCTTTACGGAACCATGTACACTCATTTTTAAATTGATTTTCCGCAAAGAGAAGGGTGTTTTACTATTAGTGACATTATTATTCAAATACATGTCATCAACTTATTTGAGCGAAAAAACGTGCTACTGCCCCTTTAACTGTTTTATGACATCATATCGATCAGGTGATTGCAAGAGAACGCACTGTGGGGTAGACTCAAGTCATTTCTAGTTACTGTCCAGGGCACTTGTTTCGTCTTTTGTGGTACTCTTTCACGTATTGATTTCCATTGTGAATCATCAGAAATCTAGATACACACTATCAGATAAGCAGTTTCTACAATTCCCAATAAATGATATTTCAGTTAATGTTCACTCTACTCGACAACAAGTTTATTACTCATCCCTTGATGTAACCCTGTGTTGAACCCACTGAATATTAACCATATCTTGGAATATTTAATGCTGCTTTTATTCAACCATGGGAACAAATAAAACGTTTCTGTGAAAAAGTTAATGGAGAAAAGTAAAACAGATAAGAAAACCACATTTGAAAAGATACATATCAACTATTATTTAAATCCCATTATATCGCATATAATTTCAAAAAGTTCTTCTAAATTAAAGGCGCTGTAGCACGCCGTTCTTACTGAAATTAAGTGGTATCATGAAAATGTAAATAAGTGTTACCAATGGCTGAAATACTCCTGAATCAATAAACGAGTTCTAAAATGAATGTTGAGGGTTCGGTTAAGCCATCCGAGTCGATTTCCAAACGAGCGGCCATTTTAAGATGTTCACATTAAAGGCAGGACTCGAAGACAGTTCAAGTGAACTGACTGGTGTCGTGGTACCTAAACACCAGAGTAGCGTTTTCAATTTGATACAATCATCGAAAACAACCATCTTGCTGTCTGAAATCTTAAAATCGCATGAGACCTACAAATGTACCTCTCACACTGAAGAGTTTAATAAAAGAGCCGGTTTATACATCGCAGCATTTTCTTCCAATACGGATAACCGTTTTCTACGGATACGGCTTATCGGGTCCTGCAATGAGATTTTTACCCTCTAACGTAACGATATATATTGTATAAAAATAAATAATAAATTTAAGAAAAATATTATGCAAACTACGTGCTAAGATAAGAAAATGTTGTTTGAGATAGATCAACAATTTTGATCACCACTCTTCCCAATGGGCAACATTATTTGGCGATTGTCTTCATTTAGATACTTATCACCGTTTTTTGACTTTTTATCTTCGAGATTCTAAAGTCATGCTGGTATAGAGAGAGTATATCAGCCGCGTTAATCACTCAACGCGTTGATATATACCATGCCAGACGTTTTGATCACTAATCACTTTCATATGAAGACATGACAGCTGTTTTCAGCATGACTAATCAAGTCTGACAGTTGTCAACTCAACACGATGACCTTGTGATCGTGTCATGTATAGTTACCAGACTGAATCTGATTCTTGACAATGATCAATTGTCAACCTGTGTTTGAAGGATTGGACATTATTCATTACGAGATAGTATAGATAACATCTAGTATTCCCATTAGCGGGATTAGGGTGGTACGCTTGTGTGAAATGTTTGTACGAAATATTTATCCATGCCATAATTTTGGAGATGTATTAATGTTTATATTATTTCAAACTATTAATCTATTCAATAAACCTCAAAATATTATTAGTTGAACCTCTTAAAGATGCATCCATTGTGTTTCATAATATTTTATTTGGCTTCAATTCGTGCCAACGTATAATATGTACTGGTTTCAATAAAAACAATTTCACTCAACTTCCATATTCATCCTCTATCGCCAAATTTATCAATAATAATTAACTAGTGTCCAAGGAAAATCTAGCAACGCCATTATACATAAACAGAAACCAAAACTACACGTTCCATTTACATGCACAGTCGTTATATTACGTAACCTATTAAACATTATCGATTTGCCTTTTTGCCTTTTTTACATTTTCAAAATTACGTTTGACTAATTGACGCGCGTCAATCGCGGTGCATTTCCGGTTTTCGGTCAGAAATCACTACTTTTGCCTTTATATCGTTACAATGCTCAGGCAACAGTCAGTATCTCTTGACAAAATAACACCATTTATAAGGTCTGTCATATTTAGACCCCAACATCAAACGGACACACCTTTAACAGAGATAATTTTTATGTGCATATTGAAGGTAATACATGTATACCTTCAACGAGAACACTTTAATAATCAAACGTGTTAACTTTCATATTTGAGTTTCAGGACAGCTCTGAAGTGCCTTTGTAGTGAAATGAACAAAAAACACGTTGGTTAAAAACTAGAACGGTGGATAAAAGTACACATATAACCTCCGCCCTTCATATATAATCGGGAACAAATGCTATATATCACTTGTGTCACTTTTTCTTGTTCAATTTTCAAACACGTATTTGTTTTATTCCTCAGAAAGAACGTGCCCCATGGATTTGAAAAGCATCATCTGCCTTATCCTTCCTACCCTAGCAACCCTGCACCTGTCCACGGCTGAGGAAGTGTCATTGGTGGATGGAGCAAAATCACCTTTAAGTGCAGATGGACAGGGGCCCATCGATGGCGCTGGCTTAAGTGAAGCCGACAAAAGACGCTGGGCCAACTTCCACAGTTGGGGGAAACGCTGGGGAGACTTAAGGACATGGGGCAAGCGGTGGGCCTCTTCTGACTTTCCAGCTTGGGGCAAGAGATCCGGTTGGGGTGACAGGTCTTTCGCTTCTTGGGGCAAACGGGATTCGGTTCCCGAGGAACAGAAAAGGAACTGGAACCAATTTATCACTTGGGGCAAAAGGAACTGGCATGCCCTCAATTCGTGGGGAAAGCGGTCTCAAGAAACTCCCGAGAAGAAGTGGAACAACCTCCGGACATGGGGCAAGCGGGCAGGATGGGACAACGGGTTTACCTCCTGGGGCAAAAGGAGTGAAGACGTGCGAGACCAACTGATGAAACTTTTCGACGAGAGTGGTAAGCTCTTCATAAATCAATCTTAAAGGGGCAGTAGCACGTTTTTTCGCTGAAAAAAGTCGATGAAATGTATTTGAAAAATAATGTCACCAAAAGTAAAACACCCTTCTCTCTTTGGAAAATCAAGTTAAAATATGAGTGTACATGGTTCCGCAAAGCCATGCATAGGAATCGTTTTTGTCTTTGAAATAATAAAATGTGATCACAATAAAATGGCCGCCATTAAATTTTTGTGTTATTCGCAATACTGTTACTATAACTACAGATAATTTAGTTTATGTAATAAGATGTTTTATCCTTTGAAGTAAATATAAATGACCTAAATTATCATTATACTGTCCCTTTAAATTAATGTTGTCTTCCGCGCTGTAAACTTTTAATCTGGCGCAAATATACTCGAGTGCAAAAGAAACGTCCCCACGGAGAGTACTGCTGAAATACTGCTGTCGAGTTAAGGAGATTCGAAAACGACTATTTGTGTCGATCTGAAGTTATACGTGTCGAACCAGCAATCAACGTGGATGTGATTGATAGCCAGGTCCCTCAGTTATCAAAGTTTTTTTCATTTATTTGTTCACGGGCGGATCAAGAGGATCCCCCTCCCGAAAAAATAGCCCGGAACGGTAAGGCAGGTTCAGAGTGTTAAATGAAGAAAAGGGTGTCCAAAATAACTCATGTTTAAAGGCGACCTTCATATACCTTCACTAGAAAGTATGCCTCGCAAACTAGAATTGTTGAAAAACTCTAGTTTGGATTTACTATACATACATGAATCGAATTTCTATAATATAATTTATTGTTAAGGGTGCATCCACTGTTTTTCATAATCTTTTATTAGGCTTTAATACGTTACGACTCACCATATGTGCTGTTTACAGTGCAAATAATTCACTCAGCTTGTATATATATCCCCAATCACCAAATATATCATAATTACTAGTTTCTAATTAAAATAGAGTAACATCATTATTCATGTGCAGAAACCGAAACTACACGTCCCATTTACATGGACAGTAGTTATATGACCTATTAAACATGATCAACTCAAATTTATCAGTTTGTCTGTTATAAATAAGTTTCCAACATTACGTTTGACTCATTGGCGCGCGCCACGCGGTACATTGTCCGGTTTTCGATCAGAAATCACTACTTTTAACTTCACATCGTCAATAAACTAAGTCGATTAAGATCAAAATGGCAATTTTCGGCAACAGTCAGTACTTGTCGATAATATAACACAATTTATAACGTTTAGCATTAGTGACCCCAAACAACACAATGGATGGACCTTTAAGAAAATATAATATAAATGCCATTTGCACTTACTATTATCGTAGCATTAAGAGAGCTTCGGAAATATGATTGATATGGTCGTATAGTATTAATCTACTTTTGTAAGTGCTATGCAAGTTAAATATGAAGTTAATATCCTCGACAATTAAACTACTTTACTCGAGTGTCGTATTCAAATATAGTTATATGTCACATGACCAAGGCCATTTCATTTATTACAATTCAAGATGGCTTGACATTAAATGTTAAAAAATCACATCGTGCTTCAGACTGACAGACAATCAACCCATTAAAGAAGCAATTTCGATTTGATATAATGGTTTAAACTGTCTAATAGACAATGGAAGTAATTCAGGAATATGTTTACGTTATAAATCATGCGGTTATATCTATAATTAAGTCGTAAAATTGTTTATCGCGGTGCCGTAAATTCTTGCTATCTGAAGATGGATAGCATTTGTCGAAGTACTGCTCAAATAATGTTGAAGAAAGGATTTATGATTTTCAACTCAAATCAACATTCATTATAAGAACGTCTTAAAGAACCATTGAATATTTTCATAATATTTTACTTGACTGTCATAAGTGTTGAAAGACCACGTGTGCCGATCTAAGTTCAAATAATAATTTGTGTTTCCTGCCCTATCGCATTCTCTTCCCACAGAGGTTACTCCCTTCAGATTTCCGATCCAAACCTCTGTTCTTTACCGTTTGATATCGAGGACTCCAGCAAAATTCCCTAGCGGGGAAATGGGAACTTCATACTATGTCCCTGCTTTTTACCCAATGACAACTCATCTTCCAACCGCAAGTCGACCGAGTGACTTCAAAGTTCTAGGTATTTGACTCTTAAGGGTCTTGCTCATTTGTCCATCGAATATGTCTGATGTAAATAACATAAATGAATGATGTTGGGTATTTGTTTCTGCTTTGATCTTCTGTATTTATAATTATGTTTTTGATCAATAGTTTCCACAAAATCAAATAGTATATTTCGAGGAAAAAACATTAAACGAGAAAACGTTTATCTTTATTTTATAATTATTACCCTTAAGGGTATTGCTCATTAGCATATGTCCTTCGAATATGTCTAATGTAATAACACAAATGAACTATTTTTGGTAGCTGTCATTGATTTGGTCATCTTTATTTATAAGCATGTTTATGATCAATACTTTTCACAAAATTAAACAGCACATTTCGAGGAAAAAACATTAAACGAGAAAACGTTTATCTTTATTTTATCATTATGACGTGTCTTTGGCAATATCACTTTTACAACAGCGTCGCTGATTACACAACTAGATTCATTTGCAACCAATCAGGACACTCCCTTTCTACCCTCGATTTCAAGCGTAAAACAACACTTGCTAGGATAGGAAATCTGAAGGGAGTAACCTCTGTGGGAAGAGAATGACCCTATCGCCAAATGTATGATAATTTCTTGTTTCCAATACAAATCGAGTAAAAACCTTTTACATGTGCAGAAACCGAAATCACACGTCCTATACACATGCACAGTTGTTATATGATCTGGTATACATTACCAACCCACATCTGTCTTTTGCTGCTGTAGTTTTGAAAATGAGGTTTGACCAATTGATTTGCGCCATTTTCCGGTTTTCGATCGCAAATCGCGACGTTCATCGTTATATGGTCACTATGCTGAATGAACCAGCATTAAATTGATCATTTTCAGCAACAGTGAGTATTTTAACAACAAGTATAACATTTGACATAATGTGACTCCAAAAACATTCCCAATGGCACTTCAAGAGATCCGGGGTTTGAATCCCCCCAGGGGCACGGCAACTTTGCAGTAGATAACTGTTCTACACGCAGTAAGGTTTGGGTGCAATGCTACACTGAATTTCCGCGTGGTACCACCAATGGTTCGCTAGTTACAGTCGATGCTCGCAGGTTTCACCGCAATGCATAGCAACATGGCGTTGCGGGTTTTCTCCCTGCCATAATACTAGCAGCCGTGATATAAGTGAAATACTCTTTAAAGCGACGTTAAATCCCATCTCACTTCACCTCACCACAAAGGCACATGGCATATGAACATTAATATATTTGCAAACAATCATCTTGAGAGCGCCTAGTCCAACAATACCGTTATGTATAGAACCTTTCAATAAGTTTATTTAGAGTGGTTCATTGTGATATTAAGTGAATATTTAAAGAGAATATGGATGTTTTTAACATAAGTATATGTACCACGCATACAATTTTGATAATAATAATACGTACTAAATAAAATATAGTGAGCTCATTTTTTCCCACATAAAAATATTGACATTGAGCGGAGACATACTTATCAGTAGAAATGAGATTTTTTCTGGTTTGCAGACAATATTGGATAAAACACATATTTGGGTTCTAGCTTCTCCTTATTTCATGGTAACACACTTAGTTGAACTCTGTATATAACAGCTTACTTATTTGAGTTTACTAATGTGACCAGTGCAGTAATGAATTCTATGTAATATAATAAGTTGTATGATATATTGACAGCAAATTTAAAGCTGACACAAGAGCAACTTCCAAACGCAAGGCATAGCTATTACCGTCTGCATTACTGGCTGATTTAAGCCTTGCAGTATTTCCCTCGCTTTGTTGTGCCAAGATAGTGGATCGCTGCACCTGAAATGCACATAGGGCCCTGGTTTCAAAGTACAGAGATCTTAAGGAAATACTGCAAGGCCTAACTCAGCCAGTAATGGAGACTGGCAAGAGTTTTGCCTTGCATTGGGAAGTTGACACTAGAGTGGCTATCGTCGACGGAGGATTTCTCATCTTCTGATGGCTCTTGCTGTTTATACCTACATATTCATTTATATGCTCTTATTATTGACTCAAAAACATATTTTTGCTCTTTGAAAAAGTAATCATACCCTCCGGAAACTTTTTTCTAAATCACGATTTTTTTTCAACTCAAATCCATAAATTTTTAAGTTGTCTGGAAAGTTTTGATAATGCAGGGGAAAAAATGTGATCATTATGCCTGGGATATGTTTTCACAATCGCGGACAAGGTCTTCTCTAAAATAGGACACATTGTCACATGGGGTCGTTAGAATTATTTACCAGAAGTATTCATTTCAGTCGTGTTTTGACATGAATCACGGACATTGTTTTTGTCCATTTTGAAAGTGTTTTCATCAGCGTGTTAGCAGGATTTCATGCCTTGGTGTGATGAATTTAAGGATAATTGTATTTACATTACCGTAGAATCCAAGCGTCATCGGTGTAAAATGAATATAATAAATAACAATTAACGATAACAATTTGTTAAAAAAAATTATTTTTAAAAACTTTATAATCATTGATATGTAAAAATAGCTGTTTTTCATAAATTAGAATACGTCAATTTTCTACATATCGTTTGCTCATAATCATTTAACATGATGAGTAAATAGAGAAATACTATACGAGGTCCCGTGTAATACCATAATTTATGGAAAGAATGGATGGTTTGGTACCTCATGAGCGACACCGAGTGAGATGCAAATACCGAGTTCTATTCACCAGCTGTGAGTAAAATAAGACCAGTCCTTGGCCTTTTAGCTCGTCAGGGATGATATTATCCATAAATAACACATTACCCAAGTGGACCTGCCTTTAAATCATTACCAAATAAGGTCACTGATCATGAAATGAAACATATGTTTCTTTTATTGTAGAAGATTAATAACAATATGAACTTATCCAGCCTTCCCTCGAGTGTTGATTTTATCTATCGATTGTATACTCATTAAAGACTTGATTAAAAATGAAAATTGTTTGTATTAGGGCGTGGCCTCTATGACCCACATTAGCGATCACAGAGTCAAGGAATCACAATTTATAAATCAAAATTAACTAAGGCGTCTGTACACAAGGGTTCCGTTCCATAACGGCGAGCGCTTATAATCGCTCATTGATTGCTCAATGTAGCGCTCAAGTAGCGCTCAAGTAGCTCTCAAGTAGCGCTCATTCTCTCCTGAACGACACGGACACGACACAGTTCGCTCGCTTTGCTACGTAGCGCTACACTGAGCAATCGCGTTCAAGAGAGGTTTAAAAGTAATGGCTAATTGAGCGATTACTTTGAAACCTCTCTTGAACACGGCCCACGTTTTAGCTTTCTAGAGCTTTTCATTATGGAGAAGAATACACAAGTGTTTAGTTTGTGGCACCTGTA
The DNA here is from genome assembly GCA_936450465.1 of Gibbula magus. NCBI lineage: Eukaryota > Metazoa > Mollusca > Gastropoda > Trochida > Trochidae > Gibbula > Gibbula magus. The sequence continues at coordinate 59,668,222 of OW388304.1, forward strand.
GCCCTAATGTGGGACCACGTCGTCATTTAATCTGCAATGTATTGCCCCAATTGGCCAAAGAGTCTGTACAGAACCACGGACCTCTTGATCCGAAGGTACATGTGGTATATGCAGTATCCTTTTTTCCCATCAGGGGAATTTGTTAGAAATTCACCTAAGTAGAACAGACGTTGCGATCGAAAATCTGAAGGTAGTAGGACTCTTTAAGGGAAGAGAATGGGCACGAGGAAAAGTACGCAGTTTATAAATGAACAACTGACCGTTTCGGAGAAAACTGACCGTAGCGTGACTATAAAATTACCAAAAAGTCGACAGCCCTCAAGAAATATGTGTCTGACGTGAATATCGCTCACATATTTTATTTCAGTAAGACATGAAATGTTTCCTTCATTGATTACGTGAAACAATTTGGAGTGGCAACATGAGGCAGACTTTTTAATTGAGTCTGTATAGGAATGATGTTGGTCTTTGATCTAGCCAGTAAATTAATACTAATGTTTGACCCATATTGTACATCATAGATATGAGAAATGTCAAACCCTATCATATAAATAATGGCGTATGTCGCGAGTCTAAGAACATGATCTACTTTATAATAAGAATTGTACTATTATAGAATACTGTCATAGAAAAAATATAAGATTAAAGATAATTCATATTCAGATTGAATCATTGAGTGCAATTCTCAATTAAAAACTTCGTATCATAAAACCATTGATATTGGAATAGGATCGGGTTTTAAAGATATAATAATTAAGATATAAATATACAGTAATCTAGAGAAAATCTAGAAAATAGTATAAATATATTGATAAAGTATGATATACATATTTTAGGAAAGAAATGTGAAGCTCAATGTTTGTATTACTCGAGCGAGAGCGAGAGCGAGAACTACACATCTATAAAATTTTGTAAACTATCTGCTCCTATCATCTTTAATTTGTATCTCCAAACTCCAAACTTCATTACATTTGGGTCACGATCAATTGTGTTATTGACGTTCAGTGAAAGTAAAATGTGGCTTTATAAAAGTGATATGTTTACATGTTACAATGTATGATGTATACAGTGTAGTAATATAAAACTCTGAAAAACAATTTAGCGGTCCGTCCGTCCTTCCGTCCGGTACTTTTTCTCAAAAACCCTTCAAAGGTACTTCAACCAAACTTTGTACAGTGGTTAACCATGTTCTTCCCATCGCGCACATACCATTTTCAGTTCTCTGAGATTTAATTTTTTTGTCGTTTCAATGGAAACGTCACTTTTTGGACTTAGTTTTATTGTGTTCAATCCGGACAAGTTTTCTCGGAAACTATTGGACATAGGTGATTGACCATACTCTTTCACAGAGTTATGGCCCTTGAATCCGAAATTGAACGTAGTACCAAAAGAGCTTGATGCTCCATTTGGGACAAGTTTTCTCGGCAACTATTACATCTAGGTGAATGAAATGTAACATGGAGGTAGTTCAGGTGATACTCTTCATAGAGTTCACAGTCCAGTTCTGAAATATTATTGTTAACGGAGTTATTGCCCTTGAATCTGTAATTGAACTTGGTACAAATAATCACTTTGATGCCCTAATGGGAATAAATGAGTTACCTGAGTATAGTATTTCTTGGTGAATGAAATCTTGTAATAACAAAGCCAGTTCCCAACAATATTTTAGACAATATTATGATGCTTGAATATGTTTTTAAAACATAGTACCCTTGACAACTATAATGCTCAATGGACGGATAGCGGATGGCAGGGTATGTGAGCCATGCTCAATTTTTTCTTGTTATATCTGAAAAGAATATTAAAATAAATATTGAAAAAGAGATTTCTTTTTACAGATGAAAATTCCATTTCTTACAGTATTTAATAAACTGGTGATGTTTTCAGAATACTTTTTCAGAGTCTGAGTGTAAGACTAGATGTTTAGGATTGCGTTTATGTTTTACCAAATTAGTAATGGATGTAATAATATTACATAGATAAATCACGTTGAACCTCCAAAATGTGGTGTTTAATTTTACAGCAAAACTACAAGAATTTGCACAGAAACACGTACGCAAAATACCGCGGTCGTATACGTCATATCACGAATGTGACGTCATATAATTGTTCATAACGTTACATAATGACTCGTATACATGTAAATTAATTGCTATCCAGTGCCATGGATTTATTCTAAAAATTATAACTCTTTATTTTACGAAACTGTATCTCCCATCGAAATTTCTTCAGGGAATATCATACCTTGCGTTATCAGAGTGTATTTCAGTGACCATACCTGCTTATAAAACTACAATGAAATGCCATACATTGAAGGACGTAGTTTGACATAAGTTATTGCAACAGGGTTTTCTTCATTACCATTGCAATCAACAACTATTGATCTCGATGTATCCAATTAATTGCCAAATTACTATCGAAGAATTATGACTGTATGTTGTTATTGCGTCTGGATGAAGTTATTATTATACGATATTGCGCGACATTTAAAGTAATAAGCGCAATTCATTGTACATTGTGTGCACCAGTTGATGCGTAGTTTCTCTTTCCTCTGAAACTCGTTGGTGCCCCTGGTACGACATGGTTGAGACTCGAACACCGATCTGACTGAACACAAACGAACGTTCAACAAGGCCAATGATATACACTCAGGGGCAAAAGAAACGATATCATACGAAATACCAGTCCACGAGCAATTAATACAGTTCTAAAATAGAGTGACATCATGTCTTCAGAAACCAAAAAAACTAAAGTTGAGATTTCAATAATTGATTATCTGAGAAAGCTTTCAGAAATCTCCTAAACAAGACGAGATAGGAAAGTCCAAAAGGGCTTTCCGGCTTGTTTTATGGCGTCCTTCAGTTATGATGTGTCAACAAATTTAAGTCCATGCATGGTTTTTATGCCGACAATATCCTTTATTAATTAAAATTCTACATTTTATAAATATTTAATTTACCAAATATTCTAGTCAAAAACCTTTTCAGTAGATTTCAGCACCCTAAGATATAAACATAAGAGAATCTTACTCTGATGCATGAAATTGTGAGTACTGTTTTCTACCATGTGTCTATCAAATACATTCTTAATCTACTTTTTATGACCGCAATATTGCGTTTTGTACTTTATAAACAAATCTGGGGACGTTTCTTTTGCACATGAGTGTATATATATACATTTTGTAACACTTCTCAAACACAAGATTCCGAAACTCGAGATGTTTTGAAACTCTTTGAAAAGTTGAGAACCTTTCAGTTAAGTGTCAATCAACTGACTATTGCATTAAAAGATAAAATTAGGGCGGGATAGCGCAGTGGTAAGCGCGTTCGACTTCGGATCAAGAGGTCCGTGGTTCGACCCCTCGGGTTAAGGCAACTTTGTCTGCAGTAGAGAACTGTTCTACATGCAGTAAGGTTTTGGTGCAATGCTACACTGAATTTCAGTGCAGCACCACCTATGATTCGCTAGTTCCAGCCGATGCTCGCAGGTTTTACCGCAATGCCAACTTTAAGCCACGTGATGTTGCGGGACTTCTTTCTACAATTATACCAGCAGCCACGATATAAACACTCTTGAAATCGGCGTTACACGCCAAATACCTCATCTTACCTTAAAGATAATATTTTAATTTTAGGCTATTTTATTTATCAGTATTGTACAAAAAATAAATTCAATAACAAATAAAATGAAGAACTCGAAAACAAAATGTTAAAAAAATACACAACGGCAAAATCTATGTATCTGGGCAAACACAGACACCAAAACGAAACCGCCCACTTAACCATATCTGATCATATTTGCGTAGACTTGGCTCCGTCATACTTTGACATGGAACTAAAGATCTGTGGCGCAAACGCTCTCTAGTCAGACGTTGAGTGTTTAACCAGCTGACACACATAAACGATTACACATGATAGAGGTTTCGAATCTGTCAATAAACCCTGTCGTCCCTCTTCAATTAATCCTCACTAGTTGTCTCAATCCTAATTCAGGGTTTACAGAGAGAGATATTCAATTATGTTTACATCAATGGTTCGTACATTGAGAAATTAATTATCGGTGAGATGAAATTGTGGCGGGTGACATTCCTAATACTTGACCGCTCTAAACGAAGATCTGTTAGATGTATAAGTCAGTTCGTATGAAAATATCTGATCACATCAATGAAATATGTTTATGCAGAACAATGATAAAAAAACAGTTATATTTACAAATTTCTACAATTGACAATTTATCGCGAGATTAAAATTATCTCATGAAACTGCATAAATACTATTTCTAATGGAAAATCCTGAGAATTCAAATGGCATTTAGTAACAGACATGAACAAACCGTTACAATTTACAAAATCATCGCATGATTATAGTTATCAGTTATCTTTTATTTGCATTTTTATCAGTTATTTGCATAAAAACTACATCGTATGGCGAACTCAGAGAATTCAAATGAGTATTTTCTTTGACAATTTACAAATCTTGAGAAATTAAAAACAGCCTTATTTAAAATTAAAACTTAAAAAATGTCTAACATATACATGTATGAGATATATAATGTGTCTAATGGGGGACATTAGATTAAACAAACAATTAATTTAAAATGAAAATATTCTCAAACATTTATAACAAACGAGCTTATTTCGTGGATTAATTATGTGTCCAAATAAAGCTTTTTACGCCGGTTTCTTAAACACATTTTTAACAAAGCTTTAAGGTACACCAAACGGAATCCCCCATTTGGATTGTATATTCATGTCAAAGCAACCATTGTCACTGGTCTGTACATCGTGTCCTTTTTTACAGCCATTTAACATAATCATGAATTTTTTGAAAAATCATCACTTTATTTCTCTCTTGGAAGCGAATTTAATATCGATTATGTAATTGTTTATTCATAATGAGGAGCTTGTGAATAATAACTCTATGAATCATAAAACTAGTCAGAGGAGTTTCCCGTTGACAACATATAAAGGCTCAATTCAACACGTCAGTTTATTTCTAAACAAGTAACTTCTTATTATTAGGGACTCGTATTCAATGCATAACACACACCAGATCGAACATTGTTGAGCAGGATAACAAAGTGGGGATCTAAATTATATACAAGTTTTAATTACAATATCATATTTACAAATCTATATACAATCTCAGGTGTACATATTGCTTTTTTGTTTCTAAACTTGTCTAATTTATTGTACTTATGCAACATTTCATAAATTCTAATTCAAATCTAAACCATGTTTCTGAAGCTCTAACACTAACATCTTTTCACCATGACGGGCCTAATCTAAGTGACAAGCATGCATACAAAATGGCGATTATAAATTCAAAATGAAGGAATGATACTTTTCCCCGCGAACCAGGGTACGTTTTGGCGCCAATTTCATGATCCGGAAACATGTTCTAAACAACAACAATAATTCCGGGTTATATAACAAATGGCATGTATGTAACTCATTTCAATGTCATCTCACCACCACACATATTTCTATTTCTATCATATATCTAATTTCAAAAAAGGATATTTTGTTATTTTTTGCCAGGAAAACATATTTGGACATTTTTAAAAAAAGAAATACATTATTAACCACCACCCATTCATGTATGATAACAACTTTCTTCGCAGAACTTGTACCAGTCTCCAATACTGACTAATGTAAGACTTGCCGCATTTCCTTAATTTTTCTGTTCTAGTGTAATGGCACACTACATCTGAACTTCAAAGTGAGCTCCCCTACGCTTGCACATGAAAGTATAGCAAAGGCAGAAATGTTTACGTTAGAGAGTAATGGAGATTGACGCGAGCTATTACGTGCGGGGAAAGTAAAAATAAACTTATCTGTCAGGGTAGAAATAAAAATAAAGTATCAATCATTTATCTAGAATTGAATGTCATTGTGTGTGTTTGCAATGGAAAATGAACGATGTCAAAGCGTCATTTAAATTCTTGTGAACGAAGGGTTTAAATGACGCTTTGACATCGTTCATTGAAAACACACAAACTGACATTCAATTCTTACAATTTCGAAATTTGAATTCAGAATAGTTTATATGTTATATATGTTTTCAATTTAAGAAATCGTATGCTCTCGCTTTCATTAAGGCAACACGAACGTTAAACATGTTAACACAGTTCTGTTACAAATTCTTTAAATGGGTTCCGACGCAAGGATAATATGTATTTCTTGAAGAAAGCACCACAATTTTGCAAGATAATACATTAAATCAAGGTCAATTATTGCCATATATTTAGCAACAACAAAATAAATAGTATCAAGTCTTTGCGTATTAAGAAACTACACGTTAACTTTAAATTATCATTTCGTCTGTTATTTATAAAAAGTTAAGTAGACATATTATGATGACACACTTTGATTTTACTGCGCTTGCACGTGCAAAGTATGCATTTTCTGAAATACGTTCCATTCCTGTCAGTTGATGTTGTGACATGAAACCGTACTTGCTGTAAACAAATCGACGGCAGAAATCATAGGGGTAACTTGAAACAGTTTGACTGTCTCAAATTAGGGCGCGGAGGTGTTTGAACCGCTGTTAGATATATTTTTTTCCAGGATATTCAAAACAACTATCTTTCAAAATAACTCAAAGATTTATGATAGAAGAAATGAAAAGGTAGTTCACACGATTTCGAAGAATTTAACACTTATGAAAGATTTTTGAACATTTTACACGAAATAAACCAGTTAATGTACCAACATTCGGGAATAGTTGGAATTTAGAAAGAAGAACGTGTATTTATGCCCATATAACCAAGGGTACATTCATTAAATTACATTTTTTTTCTAAATACAGTGTCCGGGGTTCGAATCCCGCCAGGAGCTTGGAAATTGTGTCTGCTATAGGAGACTGTTCTACGGTGAAATTGTACGATGAATGTCAGCGCTAGTTCCATGCAGTGCATGGCGTCGCGAGCTTTCTATCTGCAATAATACAATCAGCCGTGATATAAGTGATATACTCATGAAGGCGTCGTTAAAGGCGCTGAGAATTACTAAAATTACTCCCGAATCAATAGAATAGTTCTAAAACGAATGTAGCCACTCGAGTCCATTTCCCAACGAGCTGCCATTTTAAAGTTATCACGTGAAATGGCCGCTCGAAGGTAGTGGTGGGGCACATGGTGGTCGCGGGCTTTCTCTCTAAAGCGGCGTTAATGTTTAGGTTAATAGATTCGATCAAGTTGTTAGGAAACCTTTACAATTAAGAAACTGTTCTTTAGATTTACGTCAGATTTGCAAACAGATTCCAATTGCATTCCTTCACGTACAACTAAATCCTGCACGATCTTAATTTCCAAGTGCATGTTTTGGCAAGGTTAATATCCTTTCAAAGATAATAACACAAACACGTCCATTTCACATGTTTATGTTTCACTAAGATTTGATATACTGTAGCTCCTGGGTCAGTGTTAATTTAAGGAACAACTAAATTAAATAAACTTTGACACGTCAATCGATTTTGAATCATTTTCATTTCGATTTCTTGAAAACGAGACCGTCATCTCCTGTTTGTGAGACATTAAATTAAAACCGGCATTCTTCCATTCTGTCAAACATTCGCACAGCTTTGTCAAGCTTTTATGTTGAAATATTTGGTTTAAACATATTCATTTCCATGAAGAATTGGATTGGTAAACAAGCTATAAGCTTATATACATGTACATACCGCTCCAAATTTTGAAATATATGATATTGTTATTTTCATGTCAGTTCAAATACACACAGGGTACTCAAATAGCATTTTCAAAATTATTTTTTTAGTCAAAATGTTTGCACTTTATGTTAAGAAAATTAAAAAATGTATTAATTTAATAAAAAAAAGATTTTGTCGACATACACTACTGTGCAGAATTAAGTACACCGGATTTCGCGAAATGTTCGCGAAATGTTCGCGAAATGTGCGCGAAATGTGCGCGAAATGTGCGCGAAATGTTCGCGAAATGTGCGCGAAATGTGCGCGAAATGTTCGCGAAATGTGCGCGAAATGTGCGCGAAATGTGCGCGAAATGTGCGCGAAATGTGCGCGAAATGTTCGCGAAATGTTCGCGAAATGTTCGCGAACACGGGGTACTTAATTCTGCACAGTAGTGTAAATAATCATCTTCGACTTTAATTTGTTGACGCATCATTGCTGTATGACGTCATAAAACAAGCCATAGAGCCCTTTCTGACTCTCGAAAGTGATCTCGTCTATTTAAGGAGATTCGAAAACGAAGATATCTTAAAACACGTATGTTTCTCAGAAACATATATAAAATTATACAGATATAATGTTTTGAATTTTCAAATTTAGTGGCTTCTGAAGATATGATGCAACAACATTTCAGTGGTAGGCATTGCTCTTGGGTTGAAATATCTTGTATTTTGAACAGTGACGTTGCTCGTGAGTTTATAATTATTTGCTAAATACATAAAATGTACTTTTGCAATTGCTCGTTGATGTCTATTGCAATTGTAACTCTAAGGCTTTTAATCTTGGGTCAATAATACTTGTGTCAGAAGCACGTCATAAACAGTAAAGCTCAGTTGAGAAGTTGTCTTTAAGCAGTAAGCAACATTGTGAGACGAAATCCTCTCCTCATTTATGTGAAGAAATTATTACGAGTGACGTAAATTTGTGCTGAAATAATTGCGTCTTTATCTGAGCACTATTTGAGATGAAATGATCTCACTTTATGTAAGAGGGGCAGGAAAGCGCAGTGGTTAGCGCGTTCGGCTTCGAATCAATAGGTCCGGGATTCGAGTCCCGCTAGGGTAGAGAACACTTCTACATGCATTGAATTTCATTGTTCGCTACTTCCAGCCGATGCCCGCAGGTTTCGCCGCAATGAATAGCCACCATGGCTCTGCGGGTTTTCTCCCTCCAATAATACTAGCCTATAGCAGCCGTGATATAAGTGAAATATTCTTGAAGGTGCGTTAAACCCCAACTCACCTCACTTTATTTGAGCACTATTCGAGGTTCTCGACTTATGTGAGCAATATTGAAAACGGCTTCATCTTTATGTGAGCACGACTTTAGATTGAAGTATTTCTTTCTTTGTTAGCAACATTTGAAATGAAAACCTTTCGACTTTATTGGAGCAGTAATTTAGATAAAATTGTGTGTACAGTATGCCGATAAAATCATTTCTGCCTTATGTGTGTTTGCTTGACATGACATTATACGCACTTTTGGGTTCAATAATTAAGATGAGCATACCAACATTTCTTCGAAATTCATATCAACAATAATGAATTATGACTCCTCCGCTCACAGTGCTCATTAGAAATTATCAGATCACCCCGAGCCTATGTAATTAACCGCCTTTGATTACTGGAAGAAACCTCTTCGAGCAGATAATACGAATGATGTTACATTTTCATTTATAAAGAGAAGTCTCGATGAACGTGATGGTTCGCCAAAACAAAGAACAAATATTAGGAGAGTAAATAGGAACTAGTTGATACCAAACTGAAATTAATTACCAGGGACAATATTTGTTTGAGGCTTATTTAGACTTAATTAAGTCAGGAGATCAAAGTCGAATCCAAATTTAGTTTTCTCTCCAATCACCAGGGTACTGCCTTCTTGAAGTACGTGGAAATGAAAGTAGCACAGAGGATGGGTGAATGTTTGATTTGGTAATAGTACTAGATTGATTCTCATTGCCCGTGTCGTCCATTTCCCTAGCTGTTAATGGATGAAACAGGGACTTCATTGTGGCTGAGCTCTATCACGTACTAGATCTGAATATCGTGCTTGCAAAAATGAGAGAACACATTCCCCAAACTCCTTCCTTCCAAGGGACTGACAATAGAGATAGTCAGGCATGACACTCCAAATATGCTCATTTCCCCGTCGTAATGGAGTTTCCTTTGCCATTGCTGTCAGAGGTCTAATTCGATTGTGGTGCTTTAAAGAAATTTTGTTACAATTAGGAGCTTGAGCTCTTATTCTTAGGATGTCGCGTCCGTCTGCAAAGGACGACCCGATGCTTTAAAAGCAATGGGATCCTAGACCATTCTCGTCTTGTTCATCCTCATTTTATCAAGAAAGTAATTGGATGAGCAAAATTGGACTTTGCGAGCTATATGTGCATTAATTTGACATTGCAAACCTTAGGTCATGAGATTGTCCTCCTGTAATTATGGATCCGATTCCAAATATCTCTTTCTGATGAAGTTGATGTGTTCTGATAGCGTGTCTGGGAAATGGTACCTTGTAATTGGTAGCCGAAATGATTTAATTTCGTCACCCTTTCTTCTTGAAGAAGTACAAACTTCGAATTTGTGCAATGTCAATTTGCTTAGCGAAAACGAGACTAGCATTGCACGGATAAATCAAGAATATTTCAAATATCAAATTTATTTTCGGAATTTCTGTTTGTACTCAATTGTACTTATTATCGTAGTAGAGCTATCCACATCGGTCTATCATTTCATATAATTATTTGGTATCCAACGACTCTAGATCTACCAACCTAACTAAAGTATAACCTTGTATGAACATCTAATAACCAATCTGATATATTATGAATAACACGTGTTCCCGGATGTTGGGAACATATGTATTATTCCAATTAAGCGGGGTCATACTGTTCATTTTGAACATCTGTCCATAACTTTGTCAGGAGGATATGGATGATAGGTACATGCCAGATTCACCAATCTTGATACATAAGTCAACCACGATCAACCAGAAGGTACCACATGTAAAAGCTTTGTTTTGTTTTCAAGGAAACATGCTTGAATCAATGACTCTATGAGGAAGTAGTCATCGCGTCCGTAGCATATCTCCCAAACTGAACAGTTAGCGTGTTCGGCTTCGGATCAAGAGGTCCGGGGTTCGATTCCCGCCAGGGGCACGGTAACCTTGTCTGCAGTAGAGAACTGTTCTACACGCAGTAAGGTTTGGGTGTAATGCTACATTGAATTTCAGTGTAGTACCACCCATGGTTCGCTAGTTCCAGTCCACCGCAGTGCATAGCTACATGGCGTTGCGGGCTTTCTCCCTGCCACAATACTAGCAGCCCCGATATAAGTGAAATACTCTTGAGGGCGGCGTTAAACTTCAACTTACCTCACCTCACCTCCCAAACTGAACATACCGCTACCAAAATATCCATGCTAACCAGACAAAGAATTGCATATGTTAAGTATGATCTTTGCAAATTTTATTTGTTCAAATTTCCCATTTATGTCATTTATATTTACTTTAGAGGGTGAAACATCGTATTGCACCAAAACCAATTATCCGTAGTGGTAATTACGGTGTTGCGTATAAAGCAAAAATTGCAAGGCGGCCATTTTAATGTGTTCACATTTTATTATTTCGAATTACAAAAACTGTTCCTATGGCTTTACCGAACAATGTACACTCATTTTTTAACTTGATTTTCCAAAGAGAGAAGGGTGTTTTACTATTAGTGCAATTTTTTCAAATACATTTCATCAACTTATTTGAGCGAAAATACGTGCTAATGGTACTTGTAATGGTGTTGGTAAGATCAAATGTTATGTTTTGCGTATTTGAAACAGCATCTTCCTTCGTAAGTCAGAAATGAATGTTAATTAAGACACTTTTGGTTTATATTAAGATCAACGAATCGACGTATTTTTCTCGAACTAGCAGATCCCATACAGGGGTTCTATCATTCGGTCTTTCCGGAGGCTTTATGGTTAGGTTTAATAGGTAAACCGATATCTTTTTCTTTTATACTGTAGACTATCATTAAAGGTGAAGCATAGGTTGTTAAGCCATTTCTACGCAGAGGTGTTCGTATTCAATTACATTGTTATTTGCTTAGTTCTGTTCCGTAAAGTAAAAAACACATATCTTTATGGCCATCACAGTGGAATACAATTATATATGATGATTTTTTATTAAAAAAAATTGACAGTTAGGTATTAATCATGATTAACGTTTGTTAAAACAAATATATGTTTAAGAACATTTTTTGTTGTTGTTTTAAAGCAATTTAGAATAATAACATGAATGTACAGTAGAGTAAGAAAGTTGTAAATAATGATTTTTTAATCCTTTCGTGAATATATCAAGTTGTGGAGAAAGTTGCTTTTCGTTACTCTAAGATTATTTTACTGGTGTGAAATAGTTATAATTCATAATCATAAATATGTATCTATTGACGTTATACTGAAAAATTTCTGTAATTGTGATATGAAATTTAAAAGTCATAGATTATGATCACAATGAATCAATTATGCAATAAAAATAGGCTTTGCATTGTACGATGAATGTGAAAAGAAAATAGAATCGAGGTTGATGATGGAAACCAAATTAAACATCGGTTCGATGAATAAATTGCAGTTTAAATGCACTAATAAGCTCTAATGCAACCTCATTATACAAATACAAAGGAGAAGGCTTGCCACTTATTGACTTTAATATTTCAAATCAAACGAATTTGTTAACGAGAGAGTATTTCTTCAAACATAATATAAAATTGATTCATGACATGGATTCAGTGATGTTAAGGATCATTATCGAGTACCACAACACATTTTCATCTTTACACACCGCCTCTCAAAATCATTGTAATAAATACTTTTTCACTGAGAGTTTCAACTTTCCAAGCCAACATTTGATGCATCGGACATGTTGCTGCAATCAATCCTGTTATAATTAGAAGGATTAAAATTTAATGTTTTACTCTGTGATGCTGTTTTCGTTAAAGGACCACAACTCATTATCCAATGCATTAGATGCAACAGTCAAATAAGTGAAAAATACACGCAACATTCAGCCAGGTTCGTAAATCTTCCAAAAGCACAGAAGCAAATGTTTGGAGGAACCCTGCTAAGTACATGTGTGTTGCACCTCACACTGCTTGATTGTGGATGCGGCGTTCAAATGACGAAAAAATATAATGCAAAAATTTTTGTATTTTTCCTAAAGCCCGAAGCAACGTTTATGAACAGGCTCGTATAACCATTGCCTCTCCCGATTCATCCGTTCGTCACAACATGGGAGAAGCATGCGGAATGAAACGATTATGCTTCATTATAACGAATATATGCATCGAACTGTGAAGCAAAGAACTCTTATGGAAGCAAGACGTTGAATCGGTCGGTGACATGTTTCTTTGTTCCGAGCTAAGTTTAGACAATAAGAACTAGCGCAACTGTAAAGCGCTCGGCTTCGGATCAAGAGGTCCGGGGTTCGAATCCCGCCAGGGCACGGCAACTTTGTCTGCAGCAGAGAACTGTTCTGCACGCAACAATGCTACACTGAATTTCAGCGTAGTACCACCCATGGTTCGCTAGTTCCAGCCGATGCTCGCAGGTTTCACTGCAATGCATATCCACATGGCGTTGCGGGCTTTCTCCCTGCCGTAATACTAGCAGTCGCGAGCTAGCAGTGAAATACCTCGCAACAGTAAAATTCAATCTAAACATTTATGCTACCAATTGATAGAAATCCGTTTAAAGGTACATCCATTGTGTTGTTTGGGGTCACTTATGCTTAACGTTATAAATTGTGTTATGTTATCGAGAAGTACTGATCTTAATCGACTTCGTATATTGACGATGTGAAGGTAAAAGTAGTGATTTCTGATCGAAAATCGGTCAATGTACCGCGTGTGACGCGCGCCAATAAGTCAAACGTAATTTTGGAATCTTATTTATAACAGACAAACTGATAAATTTGGGTTGATTATGTAAATGGGACGTGCAGTTGCGGTTTCTGCACTTGCATAATGATGTTACTCTATTTTAATTATAAACTACGGTGTAGTAATTATGATATATTTGGTGATTGGGGATATACATGTATATACAAGCTGAGTGAATTTATTTGCACTGTAAACAGCACATGGTGAGTCGGAACTGTTTAGCATCCTCTATATAATCGATAACAGGGATCGATAATTATTTCCATGTTATTGTACAAAATACAAGATAGGAGAAAGGATCGGACAGGTTAGCCCAAAGTCCCAAATATTTCCAATGGTACTGTCAGATAGTGTCAACTGGACAAAAAAGAAAAAAAACATATGTCCAATGCATGCATTTATTTTAAATTTTGGGATCCCCTGGGACATGTTCAACAAAACAATCATTCTTGAAGTACAAATACATTTGTTATATGATGAAACCAACAAATGTGTTACTGAAGTGACGATTTAATACATTTAAGCGATTCTCTGATTCCATAAACGCAATACAAGTGCAGGTTGTACCGATAGTACTTTATTCTTAAAGCGGTATATTTAAATTAAAAAAGGGCTTAATTTTGTTTATTTTGTAGATATATGTGTCCTAAACTTAAGTTGTGAAAATAGTCTCCTTAGCACGTGTTCACAATCGGCACACAAATGTAATTGAGGCACCGGGTGTTGAATACATTCGTGTTTTTAAAGTAAAATGTTTTATTACAAGTATTTAGAACAAAATATTTTTCAAGACAATATGTTGCAATCCACACAATTTACCTTTCAGAAAATCATCAATGATTAAAACATAGAAAAACGCTATTTCATTTCGAAATAAAACCAATGAAGTAATTCATCGGTGTGGTGACTGTGTTAATCTTTGCTATGCAGGACAAAACATGGATGGCGAGTCTTTTAAATATTTAATTTTTATTTTGTGGATATTCTAACAATATATAGTCAGCTGCAAAAGAAACGTTCCCACATTGTATGGAGAGTTTAAAATGAAAGTAGATTTTGAATGTCTTTTTGTGAAGAAGTACTCACAATTTCATACATCAGAGTATGGCACTTTAATTTTACATGTATGTCTGTTCATATACACTTGGGGTGCTAAAATTGCATTTTCAAAACGGTTTTTGGCCAAAATGTTTTTGTAAGTTAAAAATGTAGAAAATGTAGAAATTAAACTAATAAAAGATTAAATATTAACCTTCTTGGATTTATATCTGTTGACGCATCCTTTATGTAGGGTTTCATGGAACAAGCCAAAAAACATTTCAGACTCTCCTCCTCGTGTCTCGTCTATTTAAGGAGATTAGAAAACGACGAATTCTTAAAACGTGTGTTTCTCAGAAAAATGAACATATAATATTTTGAAAATTTCACATTTAGTTAAATTGGTTTCTGAAGATATCTCTAGTTCAATTGATGTGTCTTTCGTGGATTGAAATGTATTGCATTTTGTATAGTGGCGTTTTATTTGCACGTAAGTTTGTATGTTACTACCAATAAAAAACACACATTGTTTATTAATTAACGCAATGCACAAAAACAAACTAGCGACACCTCCTCCTTTAAATGATCTATTGCATATGGGGGAGAATATTTAAAGTGAAAATGAGTTTGGTTTTCTTAACCGACATGCATTCAACTTCTAAATACCCTTCAAAGACTTGAAGTTATTACATGTGTTCAATATCTAAATGGCATGCATTTATAATTAAACAATTAAGTGGCTGTCAAGATAAAATTCGACATTTAAATCGGAAAACTAATTTCACCCATTTGTTTTCAGACGATGGCGTCCTTGACAACAAGGAACTGGGAAACTTCCTCGTGTGGATGAGCTCACTCAAAACCATGGAGGCACATCCGTGAAGGTCTCGCGAGATCTCGCACAGGCAGCGAGAGTTCGTTAGTCAGCCGTAGCTGCAAGCATATTTCCATACCGATCTCGTTAAACCAGTTCTCAACAAGTATCATTCGCCAACCAATGATCCGAAACGCCTCTTATTTTGTCCAATCAAAATTAACTTGAAACTCCGTTTATGACGTTTTCAATTGTAAACAAGTACCCTATTCAGCTGTGATAATGTTTGTCCTTTGTCCATAAAGAGAGTTCACTTGATCAGTTTGTTTGTAAAGGTGTTGTTATGACAACAAACGAAAGCAATTGGGAGAAATAAAAAGCAGACTTTTCCGGAAAATGTTCATTTCTAGTGTTGCGGAACGCAATAATAGGATATGTTAGAATACTGAAACGTAAATAAGCGACTGTTTTTGACTATCGATTACACATATTGGCCTTGGAACGGAAACTAGTGTAATATACAAACATATTCAATATAGATGAATTTTATTTTTTCTGATTGGAATAAAGTCACAAGAGTTTAACAATGCTTCTTGAATCTGTGTATATATTCTTGAACAAGTTTTGCTAAGACCCGCCTTAACTATAATCTTTAAACACTACAACCAGGCTACATTGCCAACTTACGATCACCTTAGCGCTTTGTGAAAGGAGTACCAGACACTTAAAGGTAGGGTTCTGTCGCCATATTGGATATTTAGCATTACGTGAAATGAAAACACGCTATATTGTACCCAATTTTGCAACTTTTTGATAATTAAAGACATACACTGATAGAGTATTTACATAGTAACACATATCATGTAATAAAACTAATAAACAAGTTGCTGTTATGCTGTAGCGAAGTTTTCCCCACTGCTGATGAATGGCTTCATTTCTCACTGTTTTATTTTTCAACAAATGTGCGCTTGTGTTTATCGAGTTTTGAAATATAAAGTCATCAAAATATTACCCTCATTACTATCTTTCAATTTGACTATGGTTTAATCATGTATTAATAACATATATGTGTACACAGAAATATCCCCTTGAATTTCGTTTTCACAAAAATACCTCGATAGAACCCTCCTTTTAAGCGCTGCCTACCGTGCTTACAAACTCATCTCTGATCAGAGCCAAATGCAGTCATTTGGAAATGGAGTCACTTCTTAATGACATAGTCCGTATCAGAGGAAGCTGATGATTGACACAATTCAAATTAGTTATACAACGCTGTTGTTGGCTGTGTCACTGATTTAACACTACACGAGACATACATTTACATATATTCTCTCTGCAGATATGGACATATTTATATGAAAAATAAAATTATTCAGAAGACATTTACTGTAGAGATAATTTTAATGATGACTGGATGCGTGGCATTTCGATTGAAAAGACCTCGAGACATCAATAAAATTGTATCTACAAGGGTCGTCCCTGAAGTATTTTATTTCTCATATACATTTATTGCACGCAAGAACTTCTGCAACTTTAAAAACAAAATAATACCCCTGAATGCAATAAAGAAAGAAATGTTATGATGTGTTTGTTAATTGGCGGGTTGAAAAGTTAAACTGGTATTATAATACACACCGGAGCTTGTCGAAGCAAAAAGTAGTTGGCAGTAAAGCAGATTAAAGTATTATTGGAACGTTTACATAAGAAAACAGCATATGATAGCAGTGTCATAATTACGCAATGGTACAATGTCCTGAAAGTTGTTTTGTATAACCCTCGAAGTATGAAGGTTGTCCTTTTCAATTGTCAGGTTATTGTTTATGAGAATGGACACGGACATGACCTTGTTTAGTCCAATCAGTAGGGAGCATATCGCTTTAATTTCTAAGTCCGAATTTATGGGGTAGCATAAACAATTTACATACACCAAGCATTATCCTTAGGTCATCACTTTTTTGAGGAAAATTCTCAGACATTCAAACAGGAAAAGTTTTTCCAGAAGGTCGTTCTCATTAAATCTAGACATTGCCATTTTCTTTCACAGCCATTGTTACGAGCTCTGTTATGAGGAGAGAAAAACTCGGATCCTCTCGAATTTCTTAAATAATGATGATCTTGGCGTTCACAGCCAACAATTTAAAACGCTAACACGATCATTTGTGACGAAGTATCAACATTTCTCCCCTTAGAACCTAACCTCACAAGACAGTTTTGACACTGATTAGGATGAATAAGTCTAAAAAACAAATAAAGAGAAAAGGGGATGTTGTTTTAGAATACTCTTTTACAGCATATTGTAATTATGGTATATTGAATGTCTTTTTGACGCTTTGAAAGAACAAACATAAGCAAACCTCTTACACGATGTTACGTAAGTATGTGATACTCTTACATGCATCTTAATAAATGGTCTTCTCCTAAAATTATTAGGGGAAAAGGACAATCAACGTTATTTGTCATTCCATTCGCCCTTGGAAGAATTCAACACATGAGATGGTTGGCTACTTCCAGTCGTTGGTCGCAGGTTTCACCGCAATTGATAACCATAAATAGTGTTGCGGGCTTTCCCCCTAAAATAATATTAGCAGTCGTGATATAAGTGAATTACTCTTGAAAGCGGCGTTAAACCTCACCTCACCTCACCTCACAAACATATTTCAGGACAAATGTCAAACCAATTAAGCAGATGTGCAATTATTAAAAGGTCTTCTCCATAACTTATATACAATTGATTGGTAATTCAAAATTTAACAGATTTGACAAAGTTTTTACATTCTGGTAATATACGTTATTTCCAAAGTGTATTGACCGATCCGAAACCGATCATTTTGCATTTTCGCTTCGGGAAAAAAACAGTTTACTGTTCCATAGCATGCTCTAATTTCATACCTCATTGTAAGCCGTAACAGTATTGACAGCTCTTTGAAGTGACCAGGGATATCAATTTTGAATACTAGAGTTCATATTATAAATCGTTCATATTAAAAATCGTTTCTGTGATATATCCAATAAGAGATCAACTGCGTGATCATGTACTTCGTAAAGGTTAATGTCCGAGTAACTCTCCATTCCTTAAAAATAATCGAGCCAAGGGCGTTACGAGGTCACTAACCTACTTAAATTACACTCAAAGTAATGCTCTTTTATTAAAATTACTTTAAATAATTTAAGAAATTAAATTTCTCCTTAAAATTATGATGTGATGTGTAACTGTCCATTACTGAAAAATAATGGAGTGAAAGAACAATAAGATGACGTCACAACTCTTAGTCTCACTCAAAGTACTTGTGTTGATTTGTTTGCTCATTTTCTCACCAAGGAAACGTTTATTTAAAAAAAACCCCAGAAATTTGAATCTTCAAATTGTGACCCCTTCCATCTATTATAGGACGCAAAAAGGTTTTGAATTTGCGCCACTGACGTAACGATTACATGCCAAATTGGAGAACGATTATTGTACACATGGATATTGGATGATTCTTTATCATTTTGATTGGTGCGATTTAATTGACGTCACAATGAAAGTCAATTTACATGATATTTGCACTATATCAAGACGTAGGTGAACAAACTTTAGGGATGCAACTGTACAGAGGCACTATGTGAATAAATACTCGCCTAAGGCAGTATCACAACTCATGCCTGTGTGTGGGGTAGGTTAGCTCTTAACACTCTCAAATTATTATTATGAAACGGGTCACCCACCCATACAGCTCACTCGATTCATTGTTGCTGAACTTTATTGATATTCTTTGCACAGGCCCAATGCTGACCATCCTCGGTTATCCATGGTTTTATATATGTTCCGTTACTCTCCACTATATCACCAATGGAAAACCTTATCAGAAAAATCTGTACTCAAATTACGCGCCCTTGGCCGGCGTGACGAAGTCAGTAACCAAAGAATATATTTAATACGATAAGACGGAAATGGTCAAGGGAGATAACCGGTGACGGATAGCTAACAAAATGACCTCGCGTGCTTTGCAACGAAGTGATATGAATTGTCATTGGCTCGCAGGTCCAAGCTGCGTAGCGGTTTGATTGGCTCACGCCGGCCAAGGGCGGTTAATTTGAGTACAGATTTTTCTGATAAGGTTTCCCATGGGTGATATAGTTGAGAGTAACGGAGCATATATAAAACCATGGGTAACCGAGGATGAATGCTGACACACGTGTGCACGTATAACGGACATTCAGAAAAGACTCCTCTAAACGATTTACTTACTATATTTTATTCAAAGACAAAGTTCACAGCAACAACATACATTTGCAACGTAAATACAGTCTCTCTTCTACATCTATTAAAATTCTTCGTCCAAGTTCAAACATTTCGTTGTGTCATACACAGCTGAATCTTGCTAAACAAATACATCTTGTCTGAATATTTTGGAAAAATACGGTTAGACATTAGAAGTGCGAGTAATATCGCATACTGCCCGCCATCTTGTTTGTTTGCTTTACTTGAAATGAAAAACGCTGTATTTTCACTAATTTTAATTCAAAAGAAATAAAATAAAATTGAAGGAATATTCACAAAGTACCGAATAATGTATATTTAGCCGTGTCAACTATGTAATCCCACACTCGGAGCTTGGCTAAAATTTTTATTTTTGAATGAATGTGCGCCAGCCTTTATCAAATTTTCAAATAAAAAGTGAAAGAATAGTATGTCATATGTTTCATCTGGATTGTGCAATAAATCTGTATTAAAAAAGAATAAAATGTAAACAGGAATGTCTTCTCTAATTTCGTTTTCATTAAAATACCCGATAGAGCTAACACATATATGTAAGTTAGGAGGATAATTTAGAACTTTTTGCCATGTCATTTCGTAACTGTTGAATATATACGTCGATAATCTTTTGCTTTATTTCTGATAAAAAGATTGATTGAATAATCTTTATCAAAGTAAATCTGAATCCATATTTAATAATGTATCTTTAACATGTGACAACCAACTCATGATGTAATCTGCTTTGGAGGTTATCCATAACCATTAAAGCTTAATTTCGTCTGATAAGTATGCAATTGTACAATATGTGACGAAAACGGTTTTTCTTCCACATCCCCTGAGAACAGGGGCATTGTATGCATTTTGAGGAACATCTAAATATTCTTTTATGTTTTAAATTGAACTTTTTTCAATATTTGAAATCTCATATTTCAGCACATATGGAAAGCATTGTTAACACGATTCTATCAAATTTGTTTGCATGACATTTATTGGAGTAAGTGAGTTATTGTTTTACACCGCTTGGACAGTATCACAGCCATTACACAGTGTTATATAATACAAATGATTGCAAAAGTAAATACAAAAACGACAGGAAGGCCGTAAAAACATCAGCAAACGATCACACGGTTTAATAAAAAGCTGATATAGAGAAGTTTAGATATATCAAAAAGATTTATTGGTTTAAAAATCTAAAATACGGTGTTCACAGAAGTGCATAAAAACTTAATTGATTGATATGTTGGGGTAAAAGATTTCACTGATTTATGCAGTATCTTAACACTCACACATAATGTGCCCGTGAGTATGTTATGTTTCTAATACATTTTTTCAACTCATAAAAATGATATCAATCAATTGAGAAAATCTTTCACCGACAACATGACACATGAGAAATAATTTTCATATAACGACACGCTGGTATAATGTGAATTCAAAACACCTGCCGTACGGATTAGCGCACGAGACAAGAATGTGATGTAATTTAACGATTTGTCATTTATGTTACGTAATGGATGATATTAAACACAATTACAAAAGTATTTGAGACTGCGAGGTTGTCAATTGCAAAGTCGCCATGACAACGCGCACGTGCAAATGCTTTTTCTCGACTATTAGTCTTGCAGCTAGGTTATGCTTGTCACTCATCGCTGGTTGTGACGATAGGTGGGTTTCCGTGTTTCTTAATGTCTTGAAAATTAACAGGTTGTCGATACTTTACCTCTTAAATGATTTTTTGTGAAAATATGTTTTACAAAACTATCAAAACTACCAGTGACGTCAAAGTGAAAAGTGACTGGACGTTCACTCACTACATGTATACTAGTCATGAAGGATGATGAGTCATGATTCATATTTCAAACTACTCATTGAAACATGTTGGTAGATAAACTTGGCTCATTGCTTTTGTATCGATACCCTTTTTATTCACAATATTGATCAACAAGGGGGCGGGGTAGCGCAGTGGTTAGCGCTTTCGGCTTCGGATCAAGATGTCCGGGATTCGAATCCCGCCAGGGGCACGGCAACTATGTCTGCAGTAGAACAACTCTACACGCAGTAAGGTTTCGGTGCAATGCTACAATGAATTTCAGCATAGTACCACCCATGGTTTAATAGTTCCATAGCCACATGGCGTTGCGGGCTTTCTCCCTGCCATAATACTACCAGCCGCGATCGAGTGAAATACTCTTGAAAGCGGAGTTAAAAAACAACTCACCTCACCTTGATCAACAAATATTACAGTGGCGGATCAAGGAATTTTGAAAGGGGGGGGGGGGGGGGGGGGGGGGGGGGGGGGGTCCACCAATTGAAAAGGGGGGGGGGGGGGTCCACAATATTTATTCCCATACCAGCCAATGCTGCCCCCCCCCCCTAGATCCGCCACTGTATTATATAGCTTATTGTATGGATTCTTGAGTTTTTTTGTTGTTGTAATTACCACTGCTTTCAACATTATATTATGGAATATCTGTTTGCTACATAACAGGTTTATATGCATATCCCATCCACAAAGCACGGGATCCTCCTCAGAACAATAACATCAGGATATAAGCACAAATTCAGCAACGATAACGCTTCTTCCCTGGATCACTTTGATAGAACGATAAAAGACATTTTGCTATATTTCTCTAAAAAGAAGTAAGAAAACTCATAAGGCGTCACTGCGCACATATCTACAAAGTCATCACGTGACCTGTTTGATCACGTGATTCATCTAATCTATTGCTGGCACTTACATCCTCTTAATGAAGTCAAATACCCTAAAACAGAAGTTAGAAATGAAGATTTAATATTGCGTGCCACGTATCTTTCTCGTGGAGTCGTTCTTTCTCTTAATTAAACTCATTAGTAGAATGATGATATCAAAGCTTACAATTCCTTTTAAAACGATACTTCTTATTAGCAGTGGCTTGATGCGATGAAGGGTTGTATCACATAAAAGTGTGAATTCAAGGCATCAGAGCTTACTATAATGAAATAAAAGCTTTCACTGCCTTTTAAGACGATGCTACATATTAAAACTGAATTATTGCAATTAATAAAAACATTAGTTGAAATTGGGAAGCCCAGGCACCCGCGACACGCGATTGAAGAAATGTTAAGTTCAGTCACGCAATGAATAGTTTGGAGGACGCTGCCCCGTCTCGGGTTACGCCCAAGAAGTATCTTATTACGGCACTTAATACGTCAATTTTTTAAATCTTATGAAATATTGAAGTATATGAGTAACACAACATGACATTACCCCATCTCACCCCAACACAAGATTAAAATCATGACCCAGGCATTCCTCGACTCACATTTCTTCAAATTTACAGCACTACATCTTTAAACGACTAAAACGGTAAATCATAATATAAGCGCCTCATAAATGCATCATTATATAAACTTAATCACTATTCCTTGAATTTCCTAAATGAATTAATTACATAATTCATCACTGCACCAATGAACTTCCCACGGCAAGGTGAAAACGTATCGAAATAAATTCTATGCATTTTTTACCTTGCCCTCAACAGCACAGAAAACTGTGCAACGAAGCAGCGACATCTATTGTGATCTCGAATTACGCCACTTACCAGCTGCTTACAGACAGCAAATGAAATCACCGTTTACATTCGGTTCTGCAGAAGCGATAATTCTAAAAACATTATTTTTAGAAACATACGTTGGGTAAACGTTTCTTCTTGTACATTGCAATACTCGTCGTATAGTACTTAAATACATACAAATATATCATCATAAACATGCTAATTAAGAAAGAAGACCAAATGCGAGCCAGGAAGTGTTATTAGTTGATTGTTAAGTTTATAACAGAGACATATGTAGTTCATATGCAAATGAGAAATACCCACGTTCAAACAAAGTTAAAAGATTTGAATACAAATCGTCGCATTGAATAAGAATATTTCAATTAGTATAACGTGCTTATTTAAAAATTGTAACATTTATAAATAAGAGTTAGTAAGAGTTAGGCACAGTTTATCAAACAAGAAATCACATCACAGTTTTTTAAAAACGTTATACAGCCTGTATTTTCGGTATGTAGTTCAGTATTAAATAATTGAGATTGTTTAATCGAAATCTATGATGCCACACGCGTTATTTGGTATTTTGTAAAAAAAATAGTGTGAAATCATTAATGATAGTTTCATTCAAACTCAACACTTGATTTCTTCGATTTCGGAGTGAATAACATGTGCTAGTTATTTTTTAGCTTATATGATTTTTTAAAAACTATGACAACCAACTAAATTGAATCACTCAACGTACTTCCAGCTGCAATATTGTGAAATTAACAAACGATACCTGATAACATGCGCAAAATCATACCCGAAATTTATGAATGTATCCAGTTTTGCAGTCATCATACAGTAACATCGTAACAGTGCGTCCACTCCCTGTGCCAACTTTATGGCTTTTGAAGCTGTCCGCTTCGACGTTTTGATTATCGATTACAGGTTTATGTAAGCGAATTGTAATTATTTTATTGCATCAATTGAAAGTTTATACAAGTCCTGGACTGATCAAAATACTGTCAAAATGTGTGCTACAGTTTGCGACCCAAAATTAGCGGAGAAATTGGACGAATTAGAAAAGGTGTGTTCCAGTCTAAATATAGATCAAGTCTATTACATTCAAGCGTAAAGCATTGACTTTTGTCGACTCAGACAATTTCATTATGATTGGGATTTTAGCACACGTTTTAAGACTGTGAAGTAAATGCTTGAAACTATTTAAAATATGTTTTCGTTTAGTAGGCCTAGCGGCAATGTATCACTGCAAACGCCTTTGTTGTTGACATCAGAAGTTCATATTGCAAGCTTTCTTCTGATTGGCCTATCCGAATAGCCTGCATTACGCTAAAGTCTTAGCGCAGAAAAAGCGGGTCGTGAAGTCAAGGGCGGAGAGAGATGATTTGAAAATATTTTCGTTACGCCCGTGACGTTGTGAAGATGATGAACCACTCAACCATGAACGTCCTGCTAAGTCTTACATCACGACACTGGTATATCAACAAACCACTTTACATTCCATTCGTTGCCCGGAGCAACCTTTCATAAAAGGGTCCTGTTCATTATTGATATCAGGACTGTTTCGTCAAAAGAGTCCTGATATCTGATACACGGACACTTTTCAAAAACACATTTGAACAAGACGTGTTACAGTTTATCAACGACAATACACTTAACATTAAGCTAGACGTTTGTTTGTCTAAGATCAAGACGTAAGAAAACGAATTTATTTGATGTTATTCAATACGGTTGGGACTACAATATTTGAATCAATTGATTGACTTCTGCCAGAAAATGCACTAGAAAGAATAGACACAACAAATAAGCACGACTTTGAACTATTTTCTACCACAAATGCACAACAGCCGTAATGCTTAGAAATATATATTATAAATGATAAATAAAATAGTTTGAAGCATAGCAAATAATTATTAAAAGAATAAATTATTTTCATAACAAAGCATATGATATTTAGTTGAGTACAACAGCCATCTGCACGTGCTTTACGCCTGCTATGCATTACGTGCACGTGAGTTGCGTGCGCTGTCCGTTTCATGTAAAACTCAGGGTTCATACCGATAAACATTTGAGTTTCCGTGTTCCTTCGTAGAGCGGCGATTTAGCAAGCGAAGGGTCCAGAGATCGAAATCAGACATGATGACCGTAAATTGTGAGTTTTCATAATTGCATATAATAAATATCTGGAGAACGGTTTCGTATAATCATTGATATTCACAAACATATCAACGTTCAAATGTAATTGTCAATGGCTGATATAGGAGACCTCGTATGGGGTGAAGGTGTGGTTCAAAGACCTCGTATGGGGTGTAGGTGTGGTTCAAAGACCTCGTATGGGGTGTAGGTGTGGTTCAAAGACCTCGTATGGGGTGTAGGTGTGGTTCAAAGACTTCGTATGGGGTGTAGGTGTGGTTCAAAGACCTCGTATGGGTTGTAGGTGTGGTTCAAAGACCTCGTATGGGGTGTAGGTGTGGTTCAAAGACCTCGTATGGGGTGTAGGTGTGGTTCAAAGACCTCGTATGGGGTGTAGGTGTGGTTCAAAGACCTCGTATGGGGTGAAGGTGTGGTTCAAAGACCTCGTATGGGGTGTAGGTGTGGTTCAAAGACCTCGTATGGGGTGTAGGTGTGGTTCAGAGACCTCGTGTGAGATATTTCTATCACAGATAGACCTCGAACGAGGTTTTAAGTGATAGATAGACCTACCTTGGTGTCGTCCAGATCAAACCTACAGGTGACATGGGGTTAACAAATTGACTTATTAGGACTTAATGGGACTTATTGGAGATCTGGATCTATTGTTCTGTGACGTCATATATATATATATATATATATATATATATATATATATATATATATATATATATATATATATAAAATATCTCACCCCGACTGGTATCATTGGATAGCGCAGTGGTTAGCGCGTTCGGCTTCGGATCACTGAATTTCAGCGTACCACCCATGGTTCGCTAGTTCCAGCCGATGCTCGCAGGTTTCACCGCAATGCATAACCACATGGCGTTGCGGGCTTTCTCCCTGCCATAATACTAGCAGCCGCGATATAAGTGAAATACTCTTGAAAGCTGCGTTAAACCCCAACTCACCTCACCTCACCTGGTATCGTGTCAGGCATGTAGGTGAAAGTTCATATTTCTTGATGGTCCAAAACTCACATAAAATGGGACAGATGGATTTCACGTTTTTCATGGAAATCTATTTTTACCTATCTCTTTAAGCATTCCCCGCCATTAGGCAAATCTTACCTACTTTTTGTTCTCTTTCTTCAAAATGGCAGACCTTAGATAAATAATCCCAAAGCTTACGTTAGAGACTTGGCCTGAGAGAAGAAACATAACGCGATTCTAATGAGAATACAGGACACTTAAATCCTGTTGCAATTACAATTCCGTCTTCTATAGATCGAATGAAAGCATCACCGACTCTTCCATTGACTTTTTACACGACTGTGATTCTCTTGTCTTGGAAATCATAGAAGCTTCTTCATTAAACTTTCTACTTCTTTACAGGTACACCATATATAAAGTGTAATGCAATATTGGTTTTCTTTGATGGAATGTGCAAAATGAATAGGTTTTTTTCCTCCTTGCAACTGTGGGCGATAAAAGATGTTTGTTCAAGTGAAGTTCATTCCGTTTAATTCTCTGAAAAGGATTTTAGATGATATATACATGTAGGTACTTACTTACTTACAGTTACTGTGTAACATCCGACTGTGTCCTGAACTTGCATAATTAAATTCAACCTTCACTTTGTCCTGAACTATGATATACACCCAAGGGCAAAAGAAACATAAAAAACAAAAATGGAAGATATTTTAATCCACGACGAATAGATACGTCTATACGATAGTCTCTTAAAACCAATTAAATTTAATTTGTTATTTTGGAAACATTTTATCTGTTCATGTTTCTGAAAAACTTGGCTTTTCGTAAATCGTCGAATTAAAAGCCGAGAAGGGAGAGTGAAATGTGGATTCTGGCTTGTTTTATGACGTCATCGATTTAAAGCCCAAGAAGGTACATTATGCCGACAAAATCTTTTACTAACAAAATTTACATATTTCATAAACTGTTAGCAATTTGAACATTCCCTGTGTGTTTTAACAAATATAAAATATTAAGTATCATACTTAACTTAACTTAATTAACTATCATATTACGAGATATATCTTCATCAGTGACATTCAAAATAGTTTAGAAAATAGAAATAGTTTGTGTTTGACGCTGTTGAAGTCTGGCCATACAGTGTACAGATAACTTTATTAATTAAACCGTTTTTTCACATAATATATCGTTTGTAGGAGTTTAGGCGATATTTCAAAGGATATATCGTTTTGACATTAAGATTTTGCCCTGCATTCGGAACGTACATAGTGTAAGAATGCTCTTACAAAATCAATGACTCATGATATGACGTCATAATAACGATGTGGTTACAGTGTTATGATGTCACCGCACTAGAAGTCTATTGCTTTGTTCAGAGATAATACTTTGTCATTGAAATAAAGTGAAGAAAGATTAGGGTCGAACAATAGATTTCACCCTCGTTTTTTCTGATATAAAACACATAAGAGATGGAGTGAAGGGGTGAGATAATGACTATTTGGAATAGTAACACATATCTAAGAGGGTTTGTACTTTATTTATATAAATAATTGTATAAATTTTGTTTGTTTATCACTTCATTCAAAACAAAAAATGTCGTATAAATAAAATTGCGTCATCGCATCATTTTTGTCAGCCTGTAAAGACCAGAAACTTTTTTGTTTTAGGCTTAACACTCGTTGATAAAAGTTAAGCAAAACGACACGTCTGGGATATTTGTAAGTGTATCAACCAAATTATAAATTTGTTGAAGGGTTCTCGGTACCATGAACATTATTGCTAACAGTAGATTTATCGGAACAATAGCGCTGGATTATCGAGGATGTTATGTCATGTGCCATGTACCAACGTTTCATGAAACGTAACGTTTTCATGAACTTGTCAAGAACTTATTAATAATAAAAAATAACAATATACATTTTAACGTATCCAGTGCAAGCACTGCTCAATGGCTGTACAAGTATTACCCTGAAGGAATTGTACTTTCGGTGCCGCTACTAAGCGCTCCGCGCGACCATTTAGGTCCGTACCTCCCGTGTTCAGGTACCAATTTAAACAGCTGGTTGGACTGAGTGCAATGTGGATGAAGTGCCTTGCCCAGGGACACAGTATAAGATCCAGGTCACAAATGTTTGGTGTCTCCACCGGGATTCGAACCCGGGCCGTTGGCGTGAGAGGCAAACATGCTAACCACTACACCACAATTCATCACTGTTACAGCCAAGCCAATACACTCACTTGCGAAAGAAACGGCACATCTTTTCCAAAAGAGCAAACCACGACATACTACTGTCGGAGAAAGTCGATTTTGAATGTCTTTAATAGACACATTTTGTGTAAAGAGGTACTCTCAATTTCATACGTCACAGAATTATGCTTTTATTTTTTGGTTAGTTCAAATACACTTGGGGTGTTGAAATCGCGTTTTCAAAATTGTTTATGGCAAGAAATTTTGGCATCTTATTTTACAAATTAAATACAATAAATTAAATTTAGAAATGTAATTATTAGAATATGTTGTCGGCATTCATAACCTTCTATCTACTAAGGTATGTCATAAACAAAATCAGATATCCCTATCTCGTCTCGATAAGGAGATTCTAAATCAACGCATGTCTGTAAGAAATATGAATAGATAATGTCTTAAAAAAAATTAAATTTAGTTTAGTTAGTTTCTGAAGACTTTAAGAAACTGTTTCAGTCTTATTCATCATTTGTGGATTGACAAATCTGATATTCTGTATGGGAACGTTTCTTTTGCTGTTGAGTGTAGAAAGCAGATACGTGAATAACATGATTACATTTACAATAAGCGTGTTCGGCTTCCGATCAATAGGTCCGGGGTTCGAATCCCGCCAGGGGCTCGGCAACTTTGTCTGCAGTAGAGAACTGTTCTACACGCAGTAAGGTTTGGGTGCAATGCTATATTGAATTCCAGGGTAGTACCACCCATGGTTCGCTAGTTCCAACCGATGCTCGCAGGTTTCACCAAACACATATCCACCATGGTGTTGCAGGCTTTCTTTATGTTTTCCTTTAGGATTTATTTTACTAAATTTACGTCAATTGACATAAGTTAAGGTACTTTAGCTTTGAAGTGTACCTGAAATTAAGTCATGAATTTTGGATTTCAGGTGGCGATGAATCTTATTGTCGTCTTCAGATTGGAATGCATGTAGTAACTAATTTCAAAAGAGAAATATTTAACATGGCAAAACAAGGATATATATATATATATATATATATATATATATATATATATATATATATATATATATATATATATATATATATATATATATATATATATATATATAGTTTTTTCTTTCTGAACCAGTAACACTTGATTAGTACACTATTGTCAACTAAAGTATGATTTAATTTGGGGAATGATTGGTTTATTGGGTTATAACTTTCAAATTGCTCTTTTCTGTGACAATGTTTCAATGTTATAGCCAAGCAATAAAATATGAAGAGGTGATAATATTTGGAGACACATTTGAGGACATATTAACCTGGGTGTTTATGTATTATTATACGTAATATTCTACGTTGTTAACTTTCCCTGCTTATAATTATATACTCGCTTCTGAGTATTTACCCTCTATTTGATTCTACCTATTTACCCAACCCTGCTTATATACTCGATTCTACGCACCATCTCTTCAACATTGATTTATTTTATCTTAGCTACTGCTACCCCTTCTACTACTACTACTACTACTACTACTACTACTACTACTACTACTACTACTACTACTACTACTACTACTACTACTACTACTACTACTACTACTACTGTTGCTGCTACTGCTGCTGCTGCTACTACTTCTACAACTACGTTCTGCTGCTATTATTGCTACTACTACTATTACTACTACTACTACTGCTACTACTACTACTACTACTACTACTGCTGTACTACTACAACTGCTATTATTGCTTCTACTACTACTCTTACTACTCCTACTTCTACTACTGATCCTACTACTACTGTTACTACTACTACTACTCCTACTACTCCTACTACTACTACAACTCCTACTACTACGTACTACTGCTATTACTGGTACTACTACTACTACTACTTTTGCCACTACTACTACTTCTACTACTACTACAGTTACTACTAAGTACGACTGCTAATACTGCTATTACTACTGCTGCTGCTACAACTGCTGCTGCTACTACTACTTCTACTACTACTACTACTACTGCTATTACATATACTACTACTACTACTACTACTATTACAGATACTACTGTAACTACTACGTACTACTGCTACTGCTACTACTACTACTACTACTACTACTGCTATTACATATACTACTACTACTATTACAGATACTACTGTTACTACTACGTACTACTGCTACTGCTACTACTACTACTACTACTACTGTTGCTGTTACTGCTGCTGCTGCTACTACTTCTACAACTACGTTCTGCTGCTATTATTTCTACTACTACTATTACTACTACTACTACTACTACTGCTACTACTACTACTGCTGTACTACTACAACTGCTATTATTGCTACTACTACTACTCCTACTACTCCTACTACTACTACTACTACTACTACTGATCCTACTACTACTGTTACTACTACTACTACTCCTACTACTCCTACTACTACTACAACTCCTACTACTACGTACTACTGCTATTACTGGTACTACTACTACTACTACTACTACTACTTCTGCCACTACTACTACTACTACTACTACTACTACAGTTACTACTACGTACGACTGCTAATACTGCTATTACTACTGCTGCTGCTACTACTGCTGCTGCTACTACTACTTCTACTACTACTACTACTGATCCTACTACTACTGTTACTACTACTACTACTCCTACTACTCCTACTACTACTACAACTCCTACTACTACGTACTACTACTCCCTTTGGCACTACTACTACTACTACTACAGTTACTACTACGTACGACTGCTAATACTGCTATTACTACTGCTGCTGCTACTACTACTGCTGCTACTACTACTTCTACTACTACTACTACTACTACTGCTATTACATATACTACTACTACTATTACAGATACTACTGTTACTACTACGTACTACTGCTAGTATTGCCACTACTACTACTGCTACTGCTACTGCTACTACTACTACTACTCCTACGTACTACTGCTACTGCTGCTACTACTACGTCTACTACAACTACAAAAGCTGCTATTACTGGTACTATTACTGCTATTATTGCCACTACTACTATTACCACTACTACTATTGCTACCGCTACAATGTAACTGCTACTACTATTGTTACTACTACGTACTCCTTCTATTACTGCTACTATTACTACTGCTACTACTGCTACCACTTCTACTACTACTACTGTTATTACTGCTACTACTACTGCTACTACTACTGCTACTACTACTAGTACTGCTATTACTGCTGCTACTACGACAACTGCTACTGTTTCTGCTACTGCTGCTACTACTACGTCTACTACAACTACAAATGCTGCTATTACTGGTACTATTACTGCTATTATTGCCACTACTACTATTACCACTACTACTATTGCTACCGCTACAACTGTAACTGCTACTACTATTGTTACTACTACGAACTACTTCTATTACTGCTACTACTACTACTGCTACTACTACTACTACTACTACTACTACTGCTGCTATTACTACTGCTGCTGCTACTACTACTACTACTACTACTGCTATTACTGCTACTACTACTACTACTACTACTACGTACTACTACTAATACTACTGCTACTACGTACAACTGCTACTACTGATATTACTACTGCTACTACTACTTCTTCTACTACTACAACTGCTGTTATTACTGCTACTACTACTGCTATTACATATACTACTGTTACTACTACGTACTACTGCTATTATTGCCACTACTTCTACTACTACTACTACTATTGCTACTGCTACTACTGTTACTGCTTTTACTACTGTTACTACTACGTACTACTTTTATTACTGCTACTACTGCTACTGCTACTACCACTACTACTGCTACTACTACTACTACTGCTATTACTGCTACTGCTACTACATCTACTACTGCTACTACTGCTACTACTACTACATCTACTACTGCTACTACTGCTACTGCTACAACCACTACTACTGCTACTACTACTAC
This sequence comes from Gibbula magus, assembly GCA_936450465.1. Taxonomy (NCBI): domain Eukaryota; kingdom Metazoa; phylum Mollusca; class Gastropoda; order Trochida; family Trochidae; genus Gibbula; species Gibbula magus. The sequence goes on from OW388304.1 coordinate 59,700,770, forward strand.
TGCTGCTATTACTGCTACTACTACTACATCTACTACTGCTACTACTGCTACTACTACTACATCTACTACTGCTACTACTGCTACTGCTGCTACCACTACTACTGCTACTACTACTACTACTGCTATTACTGCTACTGCTACTACATCTACTACTGCTATTACTGCTACTGCTACTACATCTACTACTGCTATTACTGCTACTGCTACTACTACTACTACTACTGCTATTACTGCTACTACTACTACTACATCTACTACTGCTATTACTGCTACTACTACTACATCTACTACTGCTACTACTGCTACTGCTACTACCACTACTACTGCTACTACTACTACTGCTATTACTACTACTGCTACTGCTACTACTACTGCTACTACTACTACTGCTGCTATTACTGCTACTGCTACTGCTACTACTACTGCTACTACTACTACTACTGCTATTACTACTACTGCTACTGCTACTACTACTGCTACTACTACTACTGCTGCTATTACTGTACTGCTACTACCACTACTACTGCTACTACTACTACTACTGCTATTACTGCTACTGCTACTACATCTACTACTGCTATTACTGCTACTGCTACTACATCTACTACTGCTATTACTGCTACTACTACTACATCTACTACTGCTATTACTGGTACTACTACTACATCTACTACTGCTATTACTGCTACTGCTACTGCTACTACTACTGCTACTACTACTACTACTGCTATTACTACTACTGCTACTGCTACTACTACTGCTACTACTACTACTGCTGCTATTACTGTACTGCTACTACCACTACTACTGCTACTACTACTACTACTGCTATTACTGCTACTGCTACTACATCTACTACTGCTATTACTGCTACTGCTACTACATCTACTACTGCTATTACTGCTACTGCTACTACTACTACTGCTATTACTGCTACTACTACTACATCTACTACTGCTATTACTGCTACTACTACTACATCTACTACTGCTACTACTGCTACTGCTACTACCACTACTACTGCTACTACTACTACTACTGCTATTACTGCTACTGCTACTACTACTGCTACTACTACTACTACTGCTATTACTGCTACTACTACTGTTACTACTGAACCTACTGCATTAAGACATCAACACTTGTGTATTTACATACAAATATGTTATTTTAAGAAAAGTATTTGAACATGAACTGGTTTGCATAAACTCAATAAGTGTATTTTGAGTATTGACCCCTATGATATCTATCGCACCTGGTACCCTTGTCGACTAATCCCTTCTGTAAATCAATATCGCTGGCATCATAGATTGAATTCCGACGTTGAAAATCAATCGCCAGAGAAATATTATTGTTCCTTTTGAACCCACAATTACTTTAAACTACACCATCATATGTTACAGCTCAGTAACTCTATATTTGAAGTTTGTCAATATATGTACACATTGAGAAGCGTGTTTGAACTGTAAACCATCGTCTTTCCCCCCGGAAAATAGTATAAGACATTTGTTATAATGGCCCGTTCACGTTGTGAAATTTGTAGTATGTCCATGGTTTGTAGATAACGGTTCATCCGTTGATTAGTTAATACAACCTGGATGTTCACATTGTTGACAGTGCACGACTCCCGAGTAACACGTCACACCTCCGCTAGCAGCTGATTGGCTACTGAAACGTATGGCGATTGTGTTAATGAAGTATTTTTTAAAAACGTTTTTTCTACTATTTTGGGGTTGATTTGTAATCCAATACTTTTGTGTCGTTATTCTTTACTTTTGTCAAAATCATTTCCGCGAAACCTACTGTATTGTGTATTGTATTGTGAGACCGGGCTTTAAAGCTTTTGCCCTTAATGTTCATTAGTTTCACTAATACAATAGACCTTTTTAACATCGTTATTTCTGTGCATGAGTACTTAAACCGCAGTAATTGTATGGTCTTAAAGAAATATAGTGGTGCTATTAATTAGCGCTCCACGCGATCGTATAGGTTCGTACTTCCCATGTTCAGGAACCTATTTGGAAAATTGGTTGACTGAGTGCAATGGATGAAGTGCCTTGCCCAGGGACACACGACAGAAAAAGACCCAGATCGTTTGGTGTCTCCATCGGGATTCGAACCTCGTTCTTTGGCGTGAGAGCCAGAACGCTAACCAATGGAAGACTGAATTTTATTCATTGTAAATTATTGATTCCAATTGGTATATGTGCTATATGAAGCATATATATAATATACTATTCTTACATGTGTTCCTCATTGTACAAAAAGTACGATTTTTATAAACGTAAACATTTGTCATATGATTTTCAGTAATCACGTTTATGTAGCACGACCTTCGGATTCCTTCTTATCACTATACACTACACAATTGACTTGGTGTTGTATTGAATTTATATTATGAACATTTCATTGTTGCTGTCAATTGATGTACAAGATAGCCACCAATTAAAGAAGTAGGTCAATCAATGTCGTCGTAATTATAGTCATCAGAGGAAGACCAATTATTGACAAACACTGGTTTATATGTACACTACATACTCCATTATGATCTTTATTTCACAACGCCTACACAATCGTAGCAATATACAATGTACTAAAATAAATACACCCGGAGGCAAAAGAAACGATATCAATAGAAATTCTAGGTATTTTAATCCACGGGGTATGGATATAACTGAAAGAAACTTACAACATCTCTCTTAAAGGCAACTAAACTAAATTTGTAATGTTTGAAACAATATATGTTCATGCTTCTATTTAAAGCACTTTTAAAGATTGGGGGTTTTGAAATCTGATGTTGAAACGTAGGCAAGATAGGAGAGTGAAATATTTGTTTTGGCTTACATCAACAATACATCAAGAGAAGGTACATTATGCCGACGACATCCTCCACTAAAATACTTTTCAGATTTCTTTAAATTTAACCTTCAATACCCAACAGTATTTTAAAAAAACCTTTGAAATAGCTATTTTAGTACTCCATTTGTCTCTGAACAGATATACAATATTAAGTATCATACTCTCATGAACGTAATTGTATACCCTCGTCACAAACATTCAGTTTCGCCTTTGTTCAGGATAAATTATTTTGACTGTGACTGTTGAAAATGTGGTATAGTTTCTTTTGCCTCTCGCTGTAACATATTTCATTTACAAATGTATACACTTTTGCAAACTGTAATAAGGCTGAACCATACATCCCCACACTGGTTATGGTATTTTGGATGCTAACAGTGTTCTGCTCCCTCGAAAGGGACGGGATAGCGCAGTTGTTAGCGCGTTGGGCTTCGGATCAAGAGGTCCGGGGTTCGAATCTCGCCAGGGGCACGGCAACTTTGTCTGCAGTAGAGAACTGTTCTACAGTAAGTGGGTGTAATGCTACACTGAATTTCAGTGCAGTACTATCCATGGTTCGCTAGTTCCAGTCGATGCTCGCAGGTTTAACCGCAAAGCATAGCCACATGGCGTTGCGGGCTTTATCCCTGCCTTAATACTAGCAGCCGCGATATAAGTGAAATACTCTTGAACTCACCTCACCTTTCGAAAGGGACGTTCTTTCAAAACGAAGGGAACAGGGAAACAATTTGGCAACCTTACGATTATGATTTCTACATTTAATCCCAGTAATCGCAACATTTAGCCCAAAGTGAGGAACTATGTAGGCGGCAGACCAATGTCCACAAAGCCCCAAAGGTACCAGAGTAAACTTCTTAAACAACTGTTATCGAAAACTTGTTTTATTGATAAAACATATTAAATTAGAAGCATGTATCAGAAAATGTAACCACGATTGACCCGCGTCAATAGTCAAACGTAATTTTGGACATTTACAATATTTACAATTGGCAAAAAGACAAATTTGGGTTGATAATGTTTAATAGGTCATATAACTACTGTCTATGTAAATTTGGCGTGTAGTCTCTGTTTCTGCACATGTATAATGATGTTAATTGGAAACTAGTTATTATATTAATTATGTGAATGGGGATGAATAAGCAAGTTGAGCGAAATTATTTTCAACTGAAGTCAGCATATATGGTATACTTGCACGTATAAAGTCTAATAATATATTTGTGAAGACAATGGATGTTCATCTTCATTAACAGTGCCTTTGGAAGCACATTAGAATTTCAAATGATTGGTTTGTTTCTACGATACGATTGTAATGAAAGGAGGAGCAGAAAAATATTTTATTTTGGGTCACATGCCAATAATCGTATACATAACGCCTCTTTCAAACAATATCACATAGCACCCGGTAAAGCGCCGGTACATTCAATTTTCGGCAGTACCGGGACTGCAAAAAAAGAGTTTGTTGTAGTATGGCCGGGAGAGCGTAAATCTGATCACTGCTATGAAAACATGGGACACATTAAACTGGATTGATTATCATAACAAGAGATCAAACAAATAATTTACTATATAAACATGGTTTTGTACGGAACCGTAGAGGGGACATCTCCCAAAAAAAATCAATATGAAGTCGTGGCCACGAGATAATATGTCCTGGCTACGACATCTTATCTCGTGGCCACGAATTAATATTGAAAATTAAACAAGCATCCGGCCATATGGCATATGAGACACATTAAAAGATTAAAATCTATAAGATAATTAAATTTTACACATACAGGTTATAATTGTGTGGATTGTTCTTTTTTTATGATAACATTTTAACAGTCGACGGTTTTCAGTGGAATAAAAATTGCAAAATAGTGCATCTACAGGGATACGAACTCGTATCATTCGTAGGTTCCACGCCAAACCGTCTGATTACAGCCCGTAGACTCGCGTGTTCGAGCGCACTTCAGGTAGGCAATCAAAAGATGCCCAACAAATGCTTTCGGTGCGAGAAGCTAGCTATCCTTTTGTCTGTTCCGAATGCTTTATAAACAGCGACCGTTTAAATACTATGATGTGATTGGTCAGCTATTGACTGGGCTTTGGCTGCGCTAAACTGGTTCGGAACACGTGCCTATACGGAATGTTCTCAGACCTTGTCGCGAGGAATCTACAGAACCTGTTCGTATCCCAGTAGATATATTATTTTGTCAATATTATTCCTCGGAACACGGTCGACTTTAATCAGACTGACATTTTAATGTCGCTGTATATCCTCTTGAAAGTGAAATAGGTCAAGAGAGATGAGGTCGCAGATAAAGAGTTATCTCCCCTCTATATGGAATTTGAAGAATATGCTGATTAATGATATATCGGCTATGGTCTGATAACTTTTCTATTTTTATTTCTGAAATTAGATTAAGAGTTTATTTACTATGAAAGTGTTATTTACAAAATATCTTGATTTTATAATTACTCTTATGGTTAGTAAATCGAAATTCTTTAAAAAGAATTCTGAACGTTGCAAAATATACATATGCAAACTAGATATCGTCCTCAGAATATGTTCTGTTTCATTTCACAGCGACATAAATATATTCATAACAAACTTTTTTAAAGGGAATCATACAACTTAGAAAATATATCACGTCACGTGGTCTATAGATTTTCAATAATCACCGCCGACCATTGATGCTGAGCAAACAAAGTCGAAACATGCCATTTGGGACTCTTTTCAACTCGTGATAGTCAATTATTTCATTTACAAAAGACATACATATGCTACTTACTCGGGCAGTAGAAGGATTTCAGACCAAGATTTTTTTTATATCATGCGACATATTGCACACATTGTCTTCGTGATAAAAAATACCAACCAAATTTATCAGCAATGACACCCCTCTGAAAAGTGGGGGTGGTCTAAGGGTCAAATATGGTCTTATACCCGAGAGAATACGGTAATAGTATAATTTTATAATACATGTAAATCCGTACTGAATCGTTGCAATGTTGAATAGCAAAGTGGCACGACCCTGAGGACAGATTTGCAGGTAAACCCCGGTAAAGAAACTAATAATCATATAATCATAATATGGATCTAAAGTAAAATAGATTATGAAATAAATCGTCTTAGTATTGATTTAGCAATGGATTATAAACTTAATCACAAAAAGAAAGTCATCCTTTATTGGATAAAAATAGCTTAAACTTAAACTGAACCAAATTTAAATAGTTGACCCAACTTGTCTGTTTCATAGTTTCGAAGTTTACACATATATCGACGCTGATAACATAGCTTCTGAAAGAAAAAAAACAGTTGCAAACCTATGTTCTTTCTACGCAAATGCCGTTAGGGCTGTTTATTTTTTCATCTACATGTAGATAATTGTTCTTTTACGGAAGATTGCGAAATAGACAGACTATTACGAAACACAAAATACTACAATAACATAATTTTGTACACAAAATGTTTCTTTCGAGACACAATCAGTTTAAAATGACTGTAACACTTGTTGGTTTAACCATAAATATCTATTTTGACATTTTCAATCATCATAACAATTTTAAAGAAAAGGGAACGTGAAATACAGTCACAATTGGCGATAAAAGGATTCAGCGCATAAATGATTGTGTTGTTTCAAATGTAATGAATGAAGCCTTCCTTCCATTGTTATTGTGCATTTTTTTACGGAAGATGCAAGTCTCTAACATGCCCGAAGGATTATTGACGCCCAAAATTCCCATATTAAAATCACATGAATTTAAATAAATTCAAAATGGCGTCTAAACCAGGTGACACACTAATTCGACGTGATTAACGTGTTCGTTGTCATTGCGCATCTATTAAAAAATTAAAAAATTAAACAAATTAGAACATTTTCCCATGTTAATAAATTTAATTAAAATTAGATTCGAACTGGAACTTTAACGGCTCGGCCGAATGGACCTAAAAGCTTAGTCAAAGTAAGAGCTATTTCATGGGCAGTTTGGTTGAATTATCTGAAGCCGTTTTGGCCGAATTTTGTTTAAAAAAATCGGTGGAATAATAACAATAAACCACGCAAAAAACAATAAGGATTCTTCCCGAAAAGGGCTGAATCCTTAATTAGTTTCAGAACTAAGTAAGACGACCTTCATTACATCTTTAAAACAAAACCGATGTAAAAACCAAGATTAGCTTTTTGCTTCTTGTCTCGTTAAAATAATTGAGTACTATTAAACGTCAATTACAAGCCGGTTAGAAATTATTTATTCAATGATTCGTTTTAGGTACAAAAAGACACATCTTACTACTATAAAATTTGAAGTAGTAAGTAAGTAACTATATTGCGCAGCATATTCAGATTATTTTATTAAATATTTGCATGCAACTGTTATCTAGTGTATGTAGTTTTTATTACTGAGCATTACACAGAAAAAAGTGTTGCACCCCTAATGTAATACTATTGGAATATATATTACATTGACTGAATGAATTAATTGTTGTTGTGTCAAAAATTGCGTTAAACGTAAGGTTTTAAATGTCTTAAACAACAATGCTGTTACAAAGTTGACTTAGATGTCACCATTAGGCAACCTTTAAAGGGGCAGTAGCAGGTTTTTTCGCCCAAATAAGTCAATGAAATGTATTTGAAAAATAATGTCACCAATGATAAAACATCCTTATTACTTCGGAAAATCAAGTTATAAAATGAGTCTACATTGTTCCGTAAAGCCATGGGAATCGTTTTCGTCATTCAAAATAATAAAATGTGTTCACAATAAAATGGCCGCCGTGCAATTTTTGCTTTATACGCAACACAGTTATTACCACTACGGATAATTGGTTTGTGTAATAAGATGTTTTACCATTTAAAGTAAATATAAATGACATAAACTACCATTATAAATGGGAAGTTTGAATGTATTTCATGTATAACTAAACTGATTCCTGGACATCAAAACAAAAGGAATTTAAAAATGCAAATATTCAGAAGTAGTGAAACATTATATGATTGACATCTTCTTACCTCAACTGCTAGATTAGAACATATTATCATAATAGAAAATAACTTTTCTTACACTTCTTATAAGACAAGTGAAAATCCTTGGGAGTGGATTTTCTCTGTGTAGATAATTTTCGAAGATGTTGATCCAAAAATCGTTGATGGATTTTCATTATGAAACTTATTATTTCAGGTTATTATTTCAAGAATATATATATATATAATTAAAAAATACAATGCAGAATGATAAATGTATAAATGAAATGAAATATATAAGATACTTCAAAAAATAGTTTATGGTGTTGAACAGTTTTAGTATTGCAATAGCTTACATCATCAGTCGTTCGGATGCATGACATAGAAACTAATCGATTTAATATTTACGTTATGTTTTATCACTAGTAATTTATTGTGTGACATATACGTTTATAACCGCTTGGTAAAAACGTAAATCATCATATTTAGGACAAACGAAGGAAAGATGATATTCGTCATCCAGATCATTACAAATAGGACATTCCTTAATTGACACACTAAACGAAGATACATGTCTATATCTAACTCTCACAATGGTTACAAGACACCCCATCGCTCCGTTCCATAATAGCGAGCGCTTATAATCGCTCATTAAGCGCTCAATGTAGAGCTCAATGTAGCGCTCAATGTAGCGCTCAATGTAGCGCATCCTCTCCTGAACGACACGGTGCGATTCCTCGAGAGTTGCTCGCTTTGCTACGTAGCGCTACATTGAGCAATCGCGTTCAAGAGAGGTTTAAAAGTAATCGCTTACTTTTAAACCTCTCTTGAACATGGCCCTGATCTTCACTGTACAGGAAGATAATCCCATAATGCAGCAGCTGGTAGTATAGGGATCTATAACTGACGCCAACGTGACTGATATACGAGTAGAAAAGAAAAAAAACGAAGGGAGAGGATGTATGTCAATTCAATTTCATAATTTAACACATAATGTACACGTATATCCACTTTACGTAACTGAAACATATTCAGTAAAGATCACCCAGCAATTGATTAGAAGGAGACCAAAAGGATCTCCCTGTCGCCTCAGTAAGATGATTTCTGAATTGATAAATTATTAACTATTTTAATTTTTTTTAACTATCTTCTTTTCAACTTTTTCCTCAGGAGGGACTTCTTTAGTAAGCCTACACTAAATGAACTGGTTCGTAGGACAATATGCAATTTATTCATTCAGCATTTGAAAAACAATTCAAAACTCCACTAATAGACACATTTACGTCACAGAGTTATAGATTGCTGACATAAAAACGTGATGGTGAAACATATATCTGGATATGCTCTGATGTAATAAAAACTATCAATGGCACAAAAACTATCAATAACACAAAAACTTACCAAAATAATGAGGGTATAATGGAAATTTGTTTTTTACAAACTCAGATTTAAAAACCTTGTTTGCCTGATATTTGACGTCGACGTGATGATAAGATCCTTCTAAGATTACTAATATGTAAGTAATATATAAATATGTGAAACAAATTATAACAAAAAAGCGAAACTGAGCACACATTAGAATATAGAAAGTTTTTGGCGTTTTAGAATGTTAAAATATAGGATATTATCACATCAAAGTGTACACAACTGTAATTATGAAAACATATTTTAGATTTTTACTGTTGAAAATAGGTAAAGAGAAGGATCACGTTTGCTAAATTATATGCAATTTATTTACCACGTCGACACGAACAAAATAATGTTTGTATATATACAATGTAGAACGTCTGTTGCAACCAGGTCATTGAGGGACATTTACAAGCGGAGTACAAATGTACATATTAACAACTTCTATATTGTGGACATACATGAATTCGGAGTATATATGCTCACTCTAGTCTAACACTTAGACTCAGAAAAAATAATGTTTATGTCTGAAAAAAATATATTGAAAAGGAGCCTTCTTTTTACAGATAATCCCATTTCTTACAGTCTCCTTTTTATCCCACCGGTATGTAAAACCGCGGGATATAGTCATCACCCGGCCGTCCGTCTGTCCGTCCGTCTGTCGGTCCGTCCGTCCGTAATCATTTCGTTTCCGGAGCAGAACTCAAACACCAATTATCATATCTTTCTGAAACTTCACATATGTATTACACATTTACTTGAGTGGTGCCTTTTGATATTTTCAGATTTCTGAAATTTTTATATTTTTTCGTTTCCATAGAAACTTGTTTAATTTGGACTTTGTTCAGAGACAGGCTCTTTTCCGGAGCACAGCTCCAAAACCGTTCATCATATCTTCCTGAAACTTTGCATGTGTATTACCCACTAACTGAAGTGGTGCCTTTTGATATTTTCAGAATTTTTCTGAAAAATTAGTTTTTTTCTGTTTCCATAGAAACATGAGAGGGATGTTGGTTGTTGTTGACTTTGACTGCTAAAACCCTTAACATACCTGAAACTCAGCATCTGTAATACCCACTAACTGAAGTACGGTAGTAGATACACAAGTATCTGTCAAAGATGTGTTTTACAAATTTTGTGGAATCGGTGGGATATGTCATCTTCTGATGACTGTTGTTCATATAAAATGGTGATATTTTCAGAATAAATACTTTTTTCAGAGTCTGGATGTAAGACTTATGTTCATTCCTTCATCGGGTTGAATATCTCCCACCTGATGAAGGAGTAAGCATATACCACGCATACTCCAAACGTCGTGTACCTACACAAAAAAAGTTATTATCCGGAAAATCTTGTTTCGTCTGTTGCAACGTTAACCCATTACGGTAATTGTCTTCTAACTTCAAGCTTCGGGTCGTTTGTTTAAATTCGAGGTTTGTGTTATGACACGGTAGTCGTATCTTATTAAAGTATAACTGAACAATAGCATAAAGAAAACATATAAAAGGCATTTGACATGAAACAAACAGCTGGGTTGTGGGGACGAGACTGAGGTAACGAGACTTAGGTAACTGAAATATAGAAAATGAAAGAAAATATGGGAGTGCTGCCAATATTTGAGAAAATGAGTAAACGAAAATGCTTTTAAGTATGATTGATAAAACATACTAAAACAATTTGATTTATTGTTCATTTGAGAAAATGACATAATGATTATCAATAAATTATCAACATGATTCAACTTAAAGGCGCTGTTACAGGTTTTTCTTACTGAAATAAGATACTCTCACGAAAATGTAAATAAGTGTTACCAATAGGTAAATTACACGCTCTTGGATTAAAAAAGAGAGTTCTTAAACGAATGTACGTACGTCGGTTATGTCATGCGAGTCCAATTTCCTTCGAGCGGCCATTTTAAGGTATTCTGACTAAGTGATGGGTTGTGTGTTTTAGAAGCGCCAAGCTGTAATATATAAGGGACCTTTTAACGTTAATTATTACTATAATTTGCCAATTGATTTAATACCAGGCCGTATGTTTGGGGTTTGACAGTGCCGTTTTAGTCCAAAAGATCCCAAAACTGTAATTTTTTTCGAGGTAACTTGCAAAATCAAAAATTGTCTATCTATATTCGTTCTTAAATATCTGGATTTGAGTTTAAATCTCGATTGTGGTCCCTCAAAACAATTTCAGGCTGTGAAAAAGTGTGTGGGGATGCAGCTATGAACCAGATTGCTAGCAATACACATGTATACATGTACCTCACTCTCTCGCATGCGTGAAAAGGGAAATAACCCCCATCATAAAAAGAAACAAAAATACTTCTTAGTATGTGTGATGAAAAGAAATATATTTGAATTATTGCTAATCAGGGGGCGGGATAGCGCAGTGGTTAGCGCGTTCGGCTTCAGATCAAGAGGTCCAGTGCTAGAATCCCGCCAGGGGCACGGCAAACATGCAGTAAGCTTTGGGTGCAATGCTACACTGAATTTCAGCGTAGTACCACCCATGGTTCGCTAGTTCCAGCCGATGCTCGCAGGTTTCACCGTAATGCATATCCATATGGCGTTGCGGGCTCTCTTCCTCCAATTATACTATCAGCTGTGAAATGAGTGAACCAAACTTGAAAGCGGTGTTAAACCCAAAATCACCTCACTTCCCCTTATTGTTCATCTCAGATAATAACAATATGACAACCAATCATTCATCTACAAGATTCAAACCAAAACTTGAGCTGACACACATCAAACAAGACTGCTAACAGAAGCAATAGACACTACACGCTCCCGCACGTGCTTCATGCTTTCTCGTAAGTGTATACAAACCAGCCGTGTTCGTTGACATGTGGATATCACAGACCATTTGTGATAACAATAAAACAATATTCAAGTTTAAACAGGACAATACGGGAAAAGAGGTTACCATGTGTTTGTCTGAAGACAAAGTGTTGTATATTGCATTTTGGGTGACAGTTGTGAAAACAAACAGAAGAGAAAACAACCATAAGAACGTTACCATGGATACCGATTCACTTTTGGAATATATTTCAGGTGAGTGACAGTTAGTTATGATTATATATATGTTTATTTCAGCAGGTTCAGGTGAGTTATTTCAAAATTCTCGTTTTTGCTTTGATCGATTTGATATTGCCAATGATTAAATTATTCTTGTTTGCTAAGTACAGTACTGTCAGTTGTAGTACACAATACACAGATACACATTGTCAGAAGGAATGGATGTTGCAAATAGGTAATGGACACTGGTCAATAATCACTGCCTTCAGCATCGGCGTATTCCCTAAGGTCACGCGAACCCTGTGTGATACCTTGAGGCGTATTCTGAATCCGAGGCTGCGTTTGATTTGACAACACTAGGGTCGGGCATAGAAAAGATGTTTCCTCGACACAAAAGAAGCGAAAACTACTGTCAGATATCCCTATCTTGCGAAAAGGAAAATCTTAAAAGTCGTTTAGTTGTAAAATATTAAAAATGGGAAGTATTAAGAACAGTTGTTGTTTGAGCATTCGCTAAAAAAACTATAGCTAAAGATATCATTTTGCAAGAATTCGTTTTTTAATACTTAACTTATGCTTTGCAATTGTTTACAGTGGAGATCTAAGATAGTGGTATATCCGTATTGGCAAATGATTTCTTGAACTTATGATTGCCTTCATATGCCTTCCGATGAAAAAAGTCGTTTGATCCACGTTATTTTGATACATCTGTCAAACATTTCAACGTTTATCATTTTCAGTCCACTATTTTCATATTCGTTTACAATCAGTGTTCTCTTTATTCTATCCCTTTTGCCAGACCATACACACTGATAAAAGAGAGAGTTTAATTTTTTAAAGAATTATTTGTCTGGACTTGGAAGAGAAATTAAGAGATGTGTAATAATATTTGCCATTCAAGTATGGTGATTTTGCCTCTGAGAGTTAGACATCTCTTCGTCCATAAGAAAATAGCTCTTATTGCTTTTTCAAATTGTTTAGTAACATTCAGTGAGGCCATCTTATTTAAATATGTATCAAACATAATACCTAGGATTTTGAAAGGTTCAAAATAACAAATAACAAATAATCAACTTTGGCTTCTTTCTTTTAAGATATAAATACACTTCGCAGCGTTAAACACTTCAATATTATATTACCATGTTAACTAATTAATTACCTGTACACATACATATATTTGGCAGTTGAACATTACTCAAATATTGTTTAAATATTGTCGACAGAACAAGACTACATGGTATTCTTCTTTTATTTCGTTATTACAAAAGGCTATGATCTATTAACAAAGGGATTATGTATGGGATATAAGGGATATGTGTAGAGTACAAGACATCAAACAGGAGCAAACCGGAAGTAAGAGATAGACACAGCAGGATGCCCTTGTTACAAGCAGCTAACCACAGACAGGATAGTCGTTGTGACCATTCTCTTCCCACATAAACTGACGGACAAAAGAAAGTATAACACTCACTTGTTTTCGATTAATCCAATATTTTAAAGAAATGAGATGCATTTGATTATGGTACGATACAATAAAACCTTTCGGGCGTAGTTTGGATGACTTAATTGGTGACTGTTTTATTTTTAAACTAACATATCATTATTTAAAGTAGACAGGGGTAAAAAATGAAATGTTGTAAATGTGTGCAGGACGAAGCACATTTATTGATTTTCACACAGAGTATGTGTTATATGTCGATGAACAGTTGTGTTTTATCAACATTAATTTAATAAATGAATTTTAATTCAATTCAAACCGCTTATTACGACTGTATTATGACTGATTTAATGTTTTAGACTAATTTCACAGAGTATGTGTTATATGTCAAAATTAATTTGGGGAAATTTCAAAATTTAAATTTAAAATTTTAATTTTTTAATTTTAATTTTTTGGATTAGTTTCACAAACTAGTCCGTTTTTTGAATACGACGTCGAAAACTCGAGATATTTGACTTTGAAAATTATACATATGGTAAATACAACTGATCCATATACTTTCGTTTGCCGTTAGTGTATGTTACTCCCCTTAGTTATTCAACCCTAACCTCTGTTGGAGGAGTACTTTCTTGGATAGAAATGTAAAAAATTCTGATTGAGAGTATAAAAAGTTGCCTCATCTGTCCGATACGCACATATTATTTACGAGAACAATGTTTGATTGGACAACAATAAGGAAGTTACCAACTTTCATCACTAGGGGATATCGCCATAATCGTGACATATCATGTCTTATATGTGACATTACGAGCAATACACAGCATATCCCGTGAGCTTTTATTTGGTTAATTGTCAACCTAGCTTTTATTTTGTTTCACTTCAACAGATAACGCAAGAAGCATGTGCCAGTCAGGTCAAAGTTACACAATGCTACAACACTAACGTAGTCCAGACGTTTACTTATAAACATAACAGTATGTAGTTGTAGTTATATTGTTTAACCTACTTTTATGTTCATTATAATATGTATGGCAATCAATATGTCTAATTTAAAAAAGAGATACAGGTAGTAATAAATAATAAATACAACCACCATTTTGCTTGAAATAGTACAGTGTGTGACAAAGTTACCTTTAGTTTAATGACACTGTACATCTCGCAGTTTCTTCAAATCCGATAAAAACAATATCTTATACTATACACAACCAAGTACATGTACCCGTAATAGTTGTTTTTCTCATTTTTCTCAGTTAATTTATCTTGTATCTTAGTCAACTGTCTATCTCCTGTAGTTTTTGTCAGATGACCAGTGTAATTATTTGAAGAAGACTTCTTCACTTGGATTATTTGTGCCAAATCTGTTCTTCAATGAATAATATATATTCCTATTAAAACGATGCAATGAACTAACATAGATGTACGAGATTGTTTTTGTTGTGGCATGTAAATTATTTATGAAGAAAACTCGTGCTAAGTGATGTATTCCTGCTATTGCAGGGATAAATGTTTTACAGGACTGAGCCCTCAGAAATGAATCAAAGAATCCTGCCTTCACTGATGTCAATGTACTATAGTGCGTCAACCTAACTTTTGGAACACGGTTTTTTGCAAGTTTGAATTTAACAACAAACAATATCAAACTGTAATTTGTTCCATCAATAATTACATGTGGTGACCTAATGTGGTGCTGTTTTTCTCAAGTTTATTTAAATTATTAAAGATTTTACTGTAGAAATTATCATATAAAGTTTCTGACAATATTGACATTTTCACCAGGGAATACTGACAAGTACATTTATGTACTGGAACAGCTATCAACAATGTCACAATGTGTGTCGGACGCACAGGAATTTGAGGATACCCAAGATCTCAATGTAAACAATGTATATAAAAGTATCCACGCCCCCTCTATACAATAGGCCATCTTGGCAACTCTTGGTTGCGTTTTCACACCTCTCGACTCGACCACATTCGTGGCTTATATTTCAAAACATATTCAACGACATATAACGAAACTTACCGCCAATCCTTTATTAGGTTGCATACTAATTGGACATGGGCAACTTTTGTTAACTTACTTACTTTTCGCCCCAAATTACGCTGCTAAGTCGTTTCTGCCTGCAAACAACATCGAACTACAACTCGCTCAGACGGAAGTGACGTCACTTTACTGACTTGAATGCCTCTTCGCTCTCTCTCAGCTATATTTAGATACAAAGCATGGTTATGCAACTGTGTAAACATGTTAACGGGGCAAGCGACCATAACATTGCATCTCAACACCTACTTTTTAATTTTAGCCTAAACCAATTTATCTAACTTTATTTTTACATCAGACAGAAAGACATTTTGCGGTTGAGTGACCCTTACACAACAAAGTATAGAAGCATCCCAGTCCGTCCGTGCGTCCGTGCGTCCAGGTTTTTCTTATCCTGCTGATTGAAATTATAGTTTCATGAAATATTGTATTTTGCATTTAGTACGCAGGATAGATGGGCAGTTTGGGGTTGTCGGCTTCTTCGAGTTATTATTTGTTTCCGTTTCCATAGAAATTTAAAGGAACACCAATTGTGTTTCATTATATTTTATTTGACTTTAATACGTGGCAAAATACCACATAAGCTGATTTCAGTTCAACTAATTTCACTTAACTTAAATCTTCATCCCCAATCGCCAAATATATCATAGTTACTAGTTTCCACTGAAACTCGAAGAACATCATTACACATGTGCAGAAACCGAAACTACATTTCAAATGTACAAGCACAGTTGTTATATGACTTATGGAAAATTATCAACCAAAATTTGTCTTTTTGTCTGACGTAAATAAGTTTCATAAATTACGTTTGACTGATTGACGCTCGCCAATCGCGGTGCATTGTCCACTTCTTCTTCTACCTTTATATCGTCACTATACTGACTCGACTATCATCAAAATATTAATTTTCGGCAACAGTCAGTACTTCACGATAAAATAAAATCACTTTTAACGTTTGGCAAAATTGACCCCAAACATCAGAATTGATGCATCTTTAATTAAGAGTTTGTTTGTGGAGCAGAACTTAAACGTTATATGCAACATAACTCTTCTGAGTATGATCATATGATCGATGTTCAGTTGCAAATTATGTCGTATGAAAAGTCATGGGAAATTTTCTGATAATTGTGTTTCCATATAACGTATTTAAGTTAGACAGGATTAGCAACAAGCATGATTTATTGATACAACAGGATTGAAACAGTGTCTTCAATGTTTTTGTTTTGACATTTTATGTTATCTGTGGTATAAATATCGAATTTCATTACTTTCGTTCATGTTGGCATTATTCATTAAAAAAACATAAGAAAACAAAAGTCGTATAAAACGAATTATTTCATTATTTTCTTTTCTAGAATTTATTCTCGTGATAATAATGTCATTTATCAATCATTAGTACCGATTTTACTTTCGTATATACATTTATAGTCAAAATATCGAAAACATTTCGCCACTAAAACTGTTAACTTTTATTTGTCCTTTTGAAAGTTTTCCTTTCTGGTTTTTGAGATGTAGTTATCATTGACGTTATTTACAATGCATGAGAGGGAATTACATCAAATGCAAGAGGAATAATCCCTCTTTGATCTCTCCTTTATTCCAATAATTATATTTGTGCATATCATTTTTGTTATTACGGCGAGATCAAAGAGAAGCAACAACTGTAATAAATGGATGCATTTTGAATTAAAAGTATGTTCTAAAATGTCACACCAGAGTGCTTACTCTGGCAAAATTTTATGAAATTTATAGATTATTAAATTTCAACATCGAAATGCATATTTTGTTACCTCTTCGTTAATTGCCATGTAAAGGAGAGCCCTGATTACTAAAAAATAACAGTTGTTTTCTAAAGGAACTTTAACATGTTTCTGCATGTTTATATGTTCAGATTTGCCATTTATGATCTATGTTTATTACGTACATGTATATCTTTAGTTAAGAGGGCAAAACAACCAATTACGTATAAATGACTCGATTATCCGCAGCCGTAGAAACCGGTGTCACCTATAAGCAAAAACTGCTAGCGGCCATTTTAGTGTGATCATCTTTTTATAATTCGAGGATGAGAAATGGATCCGCGTAGCTCAACCGAACCATAATCTTTCGTTTTAGATCTATATTTATTGATTAAGGAGGATTGCTTTGCAATTAATACTACTAAAACGTGCTACAACCCCTTTAAAATCAAAACGTTAATGTACATAACCCTATGAACCTAAATTCTGCAACAATGTAGAATATTACAAAATATCTTAAATGTGTGAACTGTTCACAAATCAAATGAAAAATGGAAACGTCCTTGATATTTCAAATTCAATCGACCGTGACTCAACTGTCACCTCCCTATAGCGAGCACGTGCTCTACTCGGCCAGTGACCACCTTTACTAAGTTCACGTAAAAGAAACTGCCAGTCATTGGTGTAGGGATTTCGGAAGTATCCTTGATCAGACAAAGCCTAGTTTTTGTTGAAAGCTAAGAATGTGAGGAAATACTTGTAATTCACAACTTAAGTACGTCTATCATAATCACTAGATATAATGTGAATCTAGTTCAGTTAAACAGAGTAAAGGGCATCTTCAAAGCTTATTTTGACGCTATCAAAATGTTGGTTATCTAGTTTCATACGATATCCCCTGTTCTAATAACGTTTCCCCACCACAATGGTATCCTGCAAGGTAAACGAAATACATATTTCAATACAAGAATGATAAATAGTGTACACGTGTTTTAAGAAATCAATGTTTTGGAATGTCCTTTACAAGACGAGGTACAACATGTAGGAAAATAAAAAAGGGAGTATTTGCTTGTTTTTGGCGTCAATGAATGCTATTATAATTATTTATTTAAGAAGGCATCTTATATGTTTACTTTTTTAAATCTAAAAACTCAAATGCAAAACATTCTGGACCAAAACATTTTGAAAAAGACATAACGTTAAAAGTGTTTTACTCAAATTAGGAAATTGTGAGTACTTCTTTATATAGCATGTGCCTAACAAATACAATCAAAATCGACGTTCTTCTGTAGCAGTATTTCATTAAAAAATATGGGTACGTTTCTTTTGTTCGTCAGTGTATTTGCAGATAGCACTGACCACAAAGTATCACCAACACAAACTTCCCAATGCAAGTTAAACTCTTGCCAGTCTCCATTACTGGCTGATTTAGGCCTTGCATTATTTCCTTAAGAAATCTGTGCTTATAAATCCAGGCCCACTATGCATTTCTGGTGCAGCGAGGCACAACAAAGCGATGGAAATGCCGCAAGGCTTCAATCAGTCAGTAATGCAGACTAGCAAGAGTTATGCATTGCGTTTAGAAGTTGCACCAACACAGACTCCACCGTCAAGATGTTATCTTTGGAGTTGTAGTTCAGCTCGATTTGTCCAATATTACTTTACAACGCCCAAATACAGTTTATCCCTAAAAAAGAATAACATGAGACTTCAAGGGCGATGTGTATACATGCAACTTCAAGATTTGAATAAAGTATATTGCAAATGAATGAGAACTCGTATCTCCTTCACTGTCCATTGCCTATGATCTCACAACCAGTCTCCCAATTCATGTCTCAGTGTAGGGAAGAGAACACACTCCGAGATTGACAATTCGTGAAAGGGGTCACATTTCCGGTGACAAGAATGCACCCGCTTTCACTGAATAAAAAATAAAGATATGCACAGAAGAAGACATTTCCAAAATTTTCCAGAGACCAATCGAGGATAGAATGAGTGGAGTTCTTCTATTTCCACCTGCCTCTTTTAGATTACATGTCTGATGGATCTTGCTAATAACATCAGAAAATCGGGGAATTGCCCATTATAAACATTGCTGTCTTTCACTGCGTGATCGGTAGTACCATAACTATGTCAGAGAAAAGCCAATTTTGGAAAATAAACATTGGTGGTCGTCTAAACAAGGTTAAACCTGTCTGACAGAGCGATCAAGTTGTTATTTGCAAATGAAAAATTGAAAGAGGAATTTCAAAGAAATGATTACTTTGTTTGTCTTTCTTATAAATGAATTGTTAATTGTTGTAAGTGCCTAAAGGTTATTTAAATTAAACGATGTACGAATTCAGTCAATAGGAACAGTACAAAGATTATTGAAATGAGGCCAAGGATAATTGTTTTAAAACTATAGTTCTTAAACTATGTTAAACATACACGGATGTATGTTTGGAAAGTGATATAGTTTGTGATATGTGATATGAAGTCAAAGCATTCCTGACATGTCATCAATCAATCACTATACATGTATGGCCAATGAATGCTTAATTATCCCCGCGACAACGAAGTTGTCGGGGGGATATAGAAATGACCTCCGTCCATCCGTCTGGGTTTCGTTTCTGGACCAGAACTCAAAAATTGTAAGACCTTGCTCAATGAAACTTGGAATGTGGAACAGTCATCATGTGTAAATATGCCTTTTGGAGTTTTCGACTGAATTTTGTTTTTAGCCGTTTCCATGGAAAACAAATTTCTTCGTGATTCTGTAACAAAACTTACAATTTCTTTTACAAATTCATTTCCAGAACAGATCTTGAAAACTGCTAGGGAGAGATTAATACATCTTGGGAAGTATATATGAAGTATATAAATACTTTCCCCACTCTTGGCTGGGGATACAGTTGACTCCCTCTATTTGTTTATTTTTCATCTGACTTTGCACGAATAAATATCTATCTCATAAAGCAACACACACAGACATAACAATAAGTAGTGGGTTGATGGGATATTACCGAAGCATAAACGATCCTCTGACATTTATTGCTTTTTTGAATGGTAATCCACAATAAAACCCATATACATTGAGCCAAACGTCTGTATCCTGTCATCTTAACACATACAGTTAACGATGAATATATCCAAATGTGTGTAACGAAATGTAGTTTAGAGATAAAAGTATTATTATTATCCAAATATCGTTTTTGAATTGTTATTCAAGGAGATGATGAAACAAAAATATGATAACAGGAGAAGGATTATTCAGGTTCATGGAAAGTGCTTTACCTGCTCTTAAGATGTGCCAAACTTTTTCTTTAGATATGTTCATATTATATATCTTCAGTTCATCCAACCCTGACCGATAAAGGTATTATTGTCTGACCTTGTTTTGGATAAGATGTTCACGATTTGCCAAGTACGTTTCTGATGAAATAATTTAATAAAAAGTAATGAATACTGTTTAACTCACGAAGCAAGAGTCCGAATCCCGCGAGAGGCACGGTAACTTTGTCTGCAGTAGAGAACTGTTCTTCACGCAGTGAGGTTGGGTGCAATGCTTCACTGAATGTCAGTACAGTACCACCCATGGTTCGCTAGTTCCAGCCGATGCTCGCAGTTTTCACCGAAATGCATAGCCACATTGTGTTGCGGGATTTCTCCCTGCAATAGTAAGGCAACCGTGATAGAAGTGAAATACTCTTGAAAGCGGCGTTAAACCCAAACTCACCTCTTATCGATGATTAATGGAGCATGTTTCACAAGTCCATGCAATAATTTTCTAAACAAAGAATTTAATGAATGCATATGTTGATCATGTCCGTCTGATGAACAATAAACACTTAATTTTTAAAACCCATTGTATTAAACAGTCTAATGTACTGATGTATTCATAAGCAACAATCTGAAAATTTTGAATATTATCATTCCATTGAAATACAATTCTTTGATTTATTACAATTTCATGTTCAGTGTTGATGTTCATTAAACTACTTAAATTGCATTTTAGAAAATGTTGATATATTTACAGGCACAACAAAGTACAACGTACTCATAACAAATGATTAAAAAGACAAGCGTCGTTAAGCTATTACGCTGTCTAGTCAGTTGTTTTGTTTACAAATAACCAAGGGTTCATCATGTATATTTAGCCACGTTTAGAATAAGAATAATCAATGAGTCTTGGAGAAATACCGATTATCTGTCTCGAGTTAATTATTGTGATAAACTCCGAGCTTTAGCGACAGATAATTCGTTATTCCGAGTAATGAGTTGGTTTCTATTTTTCTCACCTAAGTTCATTTAATAGGTAAAAATAATTACCTTTCAAACGCCTTCAAGATGCGCCCATCTAAATAGTTTAATTTGCTACTAACGCTCTTTTTTCCAGTAAGATTCTGATGTTATTGTTGAACAAGACTTTCGGATATAATAAACAACTCGTTTAAATTCTAAATATTATCGCAGGATGAGAGGAACTGAGTCAAATATGAAACTAGCAACCGCTCAGTTGCAATGCAAAATAGGAATGTAATTACGTCACTTAATGACGTCACAAAGTCTTGACATCACGGCAGTTAAGCTGGCGACTCATGCATGCTGCTTCTCTGACGTTATTATGGTAATGCGAAAATGACAGTTTACATTAGATGATTCTCGGCTAATCTGGCGTTAAAAGCAAGATAGCACAAACAATCTAATCTCAAGGAGTTATGTCAAAATCAAAGAATTCCTTTAAGTGTCATCCATCCAGTTCAAATAATTCACTTAAATTGCGTAATTATCCCCAATCGCCAAATATATGATAAATACTTGTGTCCATGCATTCTCTTCCCACAAAAGTTACTTCCTTCAGATTTCCAATCCTACCCTCTGTTGTTTTACGCTTGAAATTTGGGGCAGAAAGGGAGTGTCCTGGTTGGTTGCAATTGAATCTAGTTGTGCAATCAGCGACGCCGTAGTAAAAGCGATATTTGCCAATGACACGTCATAATGAGTAAATAAACGTAAGACCAACGTTTTCTCGTTTAATGTGTTTTCCTCGAAATATGCTGTTTAATTTTGTGAAAAGTATTGATCATATGCTTATAAATAATGATGACCAAATCAATGACAGCTACCAAAAATAGTTCATGTGTGTTATTACATTAGACATATTCGAAGGACATATGCTAATGAGCAATACCCTTAAGGGTAAAATGCCAAGATCTTTGCAGTCACTCGGTCGACTTGACCGCTGAAAGATGAGTTTTCATTGGTTGAGAAGCAGTGATAGAGGATGAAGTTTAGCTTTCCTCCGCTAGGGGAGTTTGTTTCTGCTCTCGATTTCAAGCGAAAAACAACAGAGGGTATGATCGGAAATCTGAAAGGAGTAACCTCTGTGGGAAGACAATGGTTTCCATGAAAATCGAGCAACATCATTATAATAATCAGACACCGAAACTACACGTGCCAGTTACATGCACTGTAATTATATGACATGTCAAACACTACCAACCCAAATTTAATTTAATTTAATTTGTCAGTTGTAAATGAGTTTCAAAAAATGTTTTACTAATTGTCGCGTGTCAATCGGGTCGCATTGTTCGGTTTTCGATAAGAAATCACTATATTTACCTTTATATCGTCACTATACAGACTCGACTATGATCAAAATTGTAATTTTCGGCAACGGTCAATTCTTCTCTATAAAATAACACCATTTATAAAGTTTGCCACATATGACCCCAACGTACTTTTCTCAATACACTTCAAATGTTGAATATAAACACAAACACGCATGCATGATTTTATGAAGTTAGTATAATTCTGCCTTGCCATAGAGAGATAAAAAATAACTTAATATGACATTCTTTCGTGCCATTGTATCACAATGTCTTATTTTATTAAAAGTAGAGAAATAATATTCAGCACAAGTATTTCAAGACGTCGTATAAATTTCAAATAATTTTATTTGTTAAGAATTACCGCTCATTATTTATAGTTAGGTCACATTCTGGAAGTGAATTTTCATGAAATAAGCAATTCTTAATTGCAACTGTCTTTTCCTTGTGATCTCGTCATAATTACAAGAATATTTTCATATCAAATTTTATTATCTATTTGATGTGTTTCTATCTCAAGAATATTAAATAATGACATCGCAAAATATCAAAATAAAGCATATTTATTGTAAATAATAAACTTATTTCATGGCAAAATGCTTTTGATGTTTTGACTATTAATTTTAATGCGATTACGGTTTGTTTAGACATTACAAATGATTAATGTATCAAATTACAGTCGCGCGAATGAATCCTTAATTTGATTGAAACACAAATATTTCGTTGCTAACAAACTTTGTTTTACATTAATTGTCAGTAGTTATCGAATGACAAATATCATAATATTATCAAATATTGGATATTGGATGATCCACAAAGTGATTATACAATGTATCACTTAATGTTATTTTTTGTAAAATATATATTAATTTAAAAGTACATATTGATGAAGTCTTTGAGCAGCATTTAGAAGTAGAATGCATAAGAAAACAAAATTTACTGTTATTGCTTATATCTATATATCTTATATCATTGCCTCTGCATTGCATCTCCGACACTTCAATAAAGCTAAATGACCAGTGTGGTTTCTATCAATAAAATATTTACCCTATTTCATGTTTGTATTGCAAATACTAGACAGATAGACAGACAGATTTATTTCGTAGAGTGGCTATGAGGCCAATAGTACAATGACAACCATATACAAACAGTTCCTCAGAGCGCTGGTAAGATACATTCAGTATAAACATTTATACAATTTGGTGTAGTTTGTGTACAAGTATTGCAAATTCTCATTGTATACCCATTCATGCTTTTTTTTTTATCCCATTGTAAAGCTTACTCATATATTTTAATCCCCTTGACTCGGATTTCTGACAATTGTTGATATTCTGTATAAATAACTCCACTATTTTGTTATACCCCACATTCCACCTGATGAAGGAGTGAGCATGCAATTTATACTCCGAAAAGTACATCTACGTAATATACATGTAGAAGTTATTATTTAAAAAATCTTGTTTTATTACATATTGATGGAAACACCATTGTCATGAACCAACAACTATCATCATTTAATTGTTTGAGAGCCATTCTTGAAGTTTGTGTGATGAAGAAGACAGGGATATATATGGATGACCAACTTCTTTATTTGACAATTTCGACGTTTCGGTATAGATCCTTAACCGTTATCCGGCATATTGTAGAGATGATAAAACAGCAGGTTATATACAGGATACATGTTGGTATTATAATGAGACCAACAGCAAATGGCGACCTGGCGGGAATCGAAGATGAGATAGTAATGGCATGATTTGTTGATGGTAGTGACGTTAATTGTTTAAACGCCAAAACCCAAACTGTAACTTTTGTTTATGTTAAATTACTAATACTAAGCCTAAGTATCATCTCAAGTTATAAGGACAGTAACGACTTAAATATGTCCTGAAATTACTATTTGTATTCTTATGAATAAATCCACAAGTATAATATCATTGATATACAGTAAGAGAACTGAAATGTCAAAGAATTGTCTTAAGATGTGGTGCTGAAAACATTAAGAAACAAATCCAATTTGTGACTTGATGGCAGGTGATCCTCTGAATATTTGAACATCAGACGACGGCCAGCAACAGGGAACGTGGTTTAGAATAAGATGGTCTTCCAGTTTCTAGTCCTTATCCTTTACATTACATGACCAATGTGAATGAATGATTTCATGGCGAATTTTGGAGTTTCAAGTGTTGATTTACTGCTCTATTCACGTGCGTGTGTAATGAGGTTATGTACTTATATTTACTCACTAATCTCATTGCAATAATTAGCTAAGGTAATCGATGTTAGAATTTTATTATTTATAGAATCGAAAAACA
The DNA here is from genome assembly GCA_936450465.1 of Gibbula magus. Taxonomy (NCBI): domain Eukaryota; kingdom Metazoa; phylum Mollusca; class Gastropoda; order Trochida; family Trochidae; genus Gibbula; species Gibbula magus. Next base: position 59,726,111 of record OW388304.1, read on the forward strand.
CGGAAAACTGTCATCAACCAGATTTCTGTCTCTTGAGCAGCTGCAAGTTATATAATTGTTTCGTATATCGGCATCTGTAGCCAGCAAGATACTTTGATTTCTTTCAAAAGCACTAGTACCACTAAATAGTTTTCAGTGTACTGCGGTACATGGGCACATTGCATGACAACCGCTGTGTTTATTAATTTGCCAACCGTAACCTCGCAATACGTATGTTGTGTAGGTACATGCAGTGCAGGTAATTAAGGTCTGATTTTACTTAGACTGCAGCAAAACCTAATCTCGGTTTATATTTTGAGCTTATGTAATTGTTTTCATAGAAATGGACTATATCAGTCCATGAATAGATTAGACACACATCAGAAAGCACACTGCTTATCCTCTTATAAATGATCTTATAACAAGCTATAACGCAAGACAGACAGGTGGATTAGATATTCACAACAAAAGGTACGTTGTGTGAGAAATTTAAGTTTGTAAATATGTACATTCTTGACAACAAATCTTTTTTGATTAATTGAGAGATTTTATTGTTTCGAGATTTATGCTAGCTAATTTTTCTAACACATTTTCTCTGTACAGCAAATTATCTCTGTTGTTTTAACGATTGTACAATTAATGGGATAATCACTCATTCCAAACTCTTTTCGAAAGTCACAAGTCGCATCAGTTCTTTTCAATGACTTAGGCTTGCTGCATATTGTTACCTTTTGTGTGCTATCGTAGCAGCACACTGTACCTAATTGCACAGTGCTGTGGTAGCACACAGTTTAAAGAAATGCATCAAAATATTATTCTCTTCCCACAGAGGTTACTTTCTTCAGATTTCCGATTAGGATTGGGAAGAGAATGCAAAATATAAAATAACATCATAAATAAAGGAATAGTTGCACATAAAGATGTGATGTGATAGTGTGTTAACGAGCTGGAAGGAATGCAATTGACGTGTACAAGAAATATGAATTATTTGGTTTGATGTAAGAATGGTAAAGTTGCGGAATAAACTAATTTGAAAAAAGTTGTTTGTCGGCATTTCAATATTTGAGATAGATCATGAACCGGATTGAAATACCGTGTAATAATGATGCAAAAGAAACCCTAAATTCCCATTTGTCATCAGTTTACTTGTAACAAGCATTGGTGATGACAGTTGACATCCATAATCACCTTCATAAGATATCAAAGAACATTTCAACTTGTTATCAACTATTTTTATTCAGTCTACATTGAGCTGATCATGAACTTTATTGTGCAGATGTGCATTCTGGGTTATTGATCCCATGATGTATATATTTGTCTGTTTCCATGGAATCAAATATTTTACAATATATTGATAGACTTTCTATACAGTAACAACGAATTTAGCATTAAACGATGTCCTAATAGCGGTAACAAATCTGTCCACATTCGTAGAGCTGTTTAATGGTTTAACTTTTCAAGGTCCTTATTGAAATAATGTGCGCCATTCCTTGTCTAATTGTCAAATTGTCAATTCTAAAGTCATGAAAATGTTACCTTAAATATTCATGCATTAAAACATATGTGACAAACATATCCATGCGCTTGAATGTCATTTCAAAAACATATAACCTCATGTAACCCCCTTTATGTTTTCATTCTTCCGCTGTAATTGTTGGGAATATTGCATGATTGCAGTCAAATCACTCATTTGTGCTTCAGTGTCTCTTGTATGTCAATTGATTGCACCAGCGATTGTTCACGATAATAAAAGCTTATGCTATATAAAAATCCCAAATGATGCTGCTGCTGTTGCTGCTGCTGCTGTTGCTGCTGCTGCTGCTGCTGCTGCTGCTGATGATGATGATGATGATGATGATGATGATGATGATGATGATGATGATGATGATGATACCAACATGTATGATATAACATGTATTTACTGTAGTCCAATGAAAATTGATTCGACTCTTAGAAGTCTTTATATGGAAAAAACTCTTCAAAGAAACTTAAACTTGCCAAATCGAAATCCAGTTCAAATTCACAAAAACAACTTTTAATGATAACCCTTCAAGTTTTCAAATAACATTTTCTTCTGAATTCTTTGGACTCACCAAATACCACAAAACTTGTGATCTAGAGAAAAGCTTACGTATGTCTTGCGTAATAATGTAACGCAATATTTATAAATGTACGGATGTTCTAATACTCTGTCACATCATCAGAAGATAGATCCTTTAACCACATATAAAAGTGATCACCTCGTCGTAATTGATGTCTCAACATAGATAAGACTGACAGCTGAATTCTCAAATGTCTCCTTAGAAAGGATAAAAGGATTTAAGGTGTAGTCAGGTTCCTATATTTCACACTAGTGAAACTAATAAACATCCATCTCGAAATGTTATGAAGGGCATATTTGATATGGTCATCATTGTACGATCAATCATCCTTTATATTTATAAACTTTGTCACACAATTACAATTATAACTGTTGATTTAACATTGACTTCCTCACGTCGATGATGTCTTATCATTAAAATGCTGATTGTCGTGTCTCAGAAACCTGTGTAGAAAAAGTTTACATATATAACAAAATGTTATATTTCACATAAAGGTCATCAATAAATTTTCCCCTACATCTATTCACACAATATGTCAAATTTCATAAAATGAATTCTTTTAGTGCAGTGGAATGATTGTCGCGAGTTAAACTTTAATTGAATCAGCGAAAAACATATTGATTCATGACTTTTTCCTCGTACTTTGTCCTTGTGTCATAAATTTGATACAGCCATTTATTAAAGTGAAATCTGTTCCATCTTCAGCTTCTGAACACAATGGTCATTGGGTCACCAGCTAAGAAATGGTGAAAACTATTACGTGATCACTTTAATGTTTACTGTATCCTTGAGCTAAATAAATAGGACACCACAGTCGGATCTTAATTGTGGCCATATAACATATGATACCTCCTATTTGATATCAAAGAGTCAACGATCACCATTGTCATCTCGATTCTGGGACAAATGTAAACGAAAGATGGACCTACACTCGCGGGCAAAAGAAAGTATGGGTACAAAAGTTTAATGGACACGAATCAACAGTTACGCCATGTCTCAAAATGCAAACTTACTTAATCTGCTTTTTTAAAAAACATTATATGTTCATAATTCAGAAAAACAAGGCTTTTTAAAACCCGTCGTTGTAGAACCGTCTTCTATTTTACCTAATGAATGAAACAAATAAAAAAAATCTAATATTACATTATTTCATTTTCCTGCGTGACCACTATCCCATATATATACTATCTAGTTAGCGTTAATTTATAACTTCTGAGTTCCATGTTTACTAAGGTTAGCCTTAGCTGCCAATCATTAACGTAACAGGGGGCGGCATAGCACAGTGGTTAGCGCTTTCGGCTTCGAATTAACTTTGTCTGCAGTAGAGAACTGTTCTACAAGCAGTAAGGTTTGGGTGCAATGCTACACTGAATTTCAGCGTAGTACCACCCATGGTTCGCTAGCTAGATGCTCGCAGGTTTCACCGCAATGCATAGCCACATGGCGTTGCGGGCTTTCTCACTGCCATAATACTAGTAGCCGCGATCTAAGTGATATACTCTTGAAAGCGGCGTTAAACCCCAACTCACCTCAACATAACGTAACACCATGAAAAGGGTATGGCCTGTAGTGTTCGAAATTCGCCTTGTATGACACTTTCGTGTCGTTATTTTGAAATATTCGTATTGTTACGTTCCTAACGTAAAGTATACTGTGATAAGTACGTAACTGCAATACTATCCAGTATCATCCAAAAGTTATCAACATCCTAACTTTAGATTGATTAAGATTGATTTCTATCTTATGCTGTGAATGAGGTTTGTAAGATCATGCCAAAAACCTATTAATTCTTCATTTATTGCATCAAATCATGTTTAATGGAAAAGAATAAAGGAAAACGTTTTTGGGTTATATATGCTGATTGATACATTCTGACTGAATATTTGTGTCTGTTAATTGTGTGAAAGGAATGTTGCAGCATGTTGTAGCATGATTACAGTTCAATAGTAGGAATAATATTCCTTATTATCAATCTGATACTACTAATAAAATAATATGTTCAGTGCAAAACAACGAAGTAAATTACCAAACATCCAATACAGCAAACTCAATAACATAAACATGTACATCACAGACAAACTATCTGCATATACTAAATGCAATTATTCAAAATCCTTGTCATCATGCCACCAACTGCACGTTTTATATAACAGCTATCAAATATCAATCCAAGATAATTTCCATTTTCAGACATAAAAGTAATTATGTACGTCCTAAATTACATATCAGTTCTTAAAATGTATTTCTGTCCATCTAACTTTGATGTCACTGTCAATATGTCCTTGCTTCATGTAAAAATGAGAACATCTTTTAATGTGTATAAATATGATCAAAAATTAATAAAGTTACAGAAATAAAGCTTTGATGAAGGTTTGATGCGTTTTATCAATATAACGCCAGAATCAAATTTGGAAATTTGGTGAATGTGTCGCCATGTGCTGCGTTTGAAATATACATACAGAATCTAAGCAAAGGAAGCAATTTTAACAACAGCAATCTTATGATTCTATTTAACGAGAATGTTATTGCCGTTATAAAACAACTCCTGTGAAGTTTGAGTAAATAACACTCATCCTGGTAATGACAAAATGTCTAATCTCGAAAGTTCATCAAGAACTTCTTTTCAACAGTATATCTGGCGACAGGGAAATATATCTGCTTTCTTTTCTATCGATTGCTGAATGATCTTGGCTGACAGCTACACATCCTCTGTGTTTCTCAAAGTAGATATACGTGTACACATCTTGTACATTTTGGTAATTAACTTGACATATCAGTGCTCCGTTGTTCTTTATTTCTTTCCTTCATATTTGTGTGGCGTCAGTGACTGATTACGGAGATTCTGCATCGTTGCTTTGTCTTACTGTACAGTAAAAATTGGAGAGGAGGGCGGATAGCGCTGTTGTTAGCGCGTTCAGCATCGAATCAAAAGGTCCTGGGTTTGATTGCCGCCATGTGCTCAGCACTTTTGTCTTCTGGAGAGAACTGATCTATGTGCAGTTAGGTTCGGGTGCAATGGCACACTGAACTTCAGTGCAGTAGTACCCATGGTTTGTTGTCCGTCCGTCCGTAATCATTTCCTTTCCGGAGCAGAACTCAAAAACCGTTAATGATATCTTTCTGAAACTTCTCATGTGTATTACATGGTGCTTTTTGATTTTTGAGATTTTTTTCGTTTCCATAGAAACGTGTTGAATTTGGACTTTGTTCAGAGACAGGTTCGTTTCCGGAGCAAAACCTTTTATTATATCTTCCTGAAACTTTGCATGTGTAATACCCACTAACCTAAGTATTGCCTTTTGATATTTTCAGATTTCTGAAATTTTATTTGTTTCCGTTTCCTTAGAAACGTGTTGGATTTGGACTTTATTCAGAGATATGTTCATTTCTGGGTACAACTCCAAAAGTCTTCATCTTTTCGGTCAGAAATCACTACAAAGCAGTAGTGACTACCTTTGGAAGTCTTCATATTTTTAGAGAAGGAAATAAAATTATGGCAAAACGATCGCATGCCACATATGTTTGCTTATCATGTGCTGTCTTGACAAAAAATACAAAAGGCTATCTTAATAATAAAACGTTTCACATGCAAGCTGGAGTATAAATCAGCATATATCAGCATTTAGATACAAAGATATCACATATCTCATGCTTTGATATCTTTGTATCTAGATGCTGATATCATGATATGTATGATATCTTTGTATGTAGATGCTGATATCATGTGAAGTGCGTCTGAGGCTATGTGTATTCAGCACTTACAAGTGTTGCATCAATGTAGTCCATTTGTTTTGAAGTGTGGTGTTCGCGGGACCGAAACTGTATTTTTCAATTTCCTATATTTGTCTGATATCACTTCAACATTAAACGCACCAAGCATTTGCCAGTCAGATCAAAGTTGCACAACGCTACAGCACTAAAGTAGTTCCGACGTTTACTTTTCATAAACATAAAAGTATGGAGTTGTAGTTTTATTGTTTAAACTACTTTTATGTTCATTATAATATTTATGGATATTCACATGTCTAATTTAAAAAAGAGATACAAGTAGTAATAAATACTAAATACAACCACCATTTGGCTTGAAATAGTACAGTATGTGACAATGTTACCTCTAGTTTTAAGACACTTCAAATCCGATAAAAACAATATCTAATAGTATAAACAACCAAGGGCATGTACCCGTATTAGTTGTTTTTCTCATTTTTCTCAGTTAATGTATGTTGTATCTTAGCCAAATGTCTATCTCCTGTAGTTTTTGTCAGATGACCAGTGTAATTATTTGAAGAAGGCTTCTTCACTTGCATTATTTGTGCCAAATCTGTTCTTCAATGAATAAAATATTCCTATTAAAACGATCCAATGAACTAAAAAAGATGTACGAGATTGTTTTTGTTGTGGCATGTAAATTATTTATGAAGAAAACTCGTGCTAAGTGATGTCTTCCTGCTATTGCCGGGATAAATGTTCAACAGGACTCGAGCCCTCAGAAATGAATCAAAGAATCCTGCCCTTCACTGATATCAGTGTACTAGAAACGTATGAGATGTCCAGCTGCTGGAATCATTGTGTGTTGATTTTTTACAAAATAGATTCAACTCGTCTCAGTCGTTGACTCTAATTGAAATTTACACTCAACCGCAAAAGCAACTTCACCATACAAAATACAAGGTTATTCGATCCACGGTTGATGAACAGTACTGAAGGTGAAATAATCATGTCCTAAGAGGCCAAATAAACTAAATTTGACATAAACACTCAACCGCAAAAGTAACGTCACCGTACAAAATACAAGGTAATTCAATCAACGAGTGATGAACTCGAATGAAGGTGAAATAACCATGTCTTTAGAAGCCAATTAAAATAATTTGACATAAACACTCAACAGCAAAAATAAAGTCACCGTACAAAATACACGGTAATTCTATCCACGAGTGATGAACACGACTGAAGGTGAAATCATGTCTTTAGAAGTCAATTAAACTAAATTTGAAATTTCAAAACATATTTTGTGCATGGAAACTTTAAAACAAGGATTAGTTTATGGATGATCAATTCTTTATTTTACAATGGCGACGTTTCGGTATAGATCCTTATAAGGTTTCAAGCATGAAGTTGATCATCCATAAACTATACTTGTCTTTCCATTACACCAACTTCTAAAATGCTTCTCAAAAGTTAATATTCTATTCATATTTCTGAGATACTAAATATTATGAAATCGTTGTTTTCCTTAATTTGACGAGATGGGAGAGTCAAAAAAGGCTTGTTTTATGACGTCGTACAGTAAAGACGCCGTTACAAATTTAAGTTCAAGAAGCTTATTTATCTCAATAACATCTTTTACATAATAAATTTCTACATTTCATGAATTATTAAGTAAAATGCTAAACATCCTGCAGAAAAAACATTTTGACAAAGCGATTTCAGCACCTTTAGTATTCTTGAACTGACATATACATAAAAGTATTATACTCTGATGTATGGCATTGCGGGTACCTCTTTACAAATCATGTCCTGATAAAAATCATTCATAATAAACTTTTCCGGAATCAGTATTTTCTGAAAATGTAGTGACTTTTATTTTGCGGTTGAATGGCCCCATCATAACAAAGTAGCGGAGATATAGAAGCGACCCAGTCCGTCCGTGCGTCCGTGCGTCCAGGCTTTTCTTGTCCTGCTCATAACTTGAAATTATAGTTTCATGAAATATTGTATTTTGCATTTAGTACGCAGGATAGATGCGCATTTTGGGGTTGTCGGCTTCTTCGAGTTATTATTTGTTTCCGTTTCCATGGAAATTAAAAGGTACATCCATTGTGTTTCATTATATTTTATTTGACTTTAATACGTGGCAAAATACCACATAAGCTGGTTTCAGTTCAAATAATTTCACTTAACTTCACTTAATCTTCATCCCCAATCGCCAATTATATCATAATTACTAGTTTCCACTGAAAACCGAAGAACATCATTACACATGTGCAGAAACCGAAACTACATGTCAAATTTATAAGCACAGTTGTTATATGACTTATGGAAAATTATCAACCAAAATTTGTCTTTTTGTCTGATGTAAATAAGTTTCATAAATTACGTTTGACTGATTGTCCGCTTTTCGATCAGAAATCACTTCTTTTACCTTTATATCGTCACTATACTGACTCGACTATCATCAAAATATTAATTTTCGGCAACAGTCAGTACTTCACGATAAAATAACATAACTTTTAACGTTTGGCAAATTTGACCCCAAACAACAGAATTGATGCACCTTTAAGTAAGAGTTTTGTTTGTGGAGCAGAACTTAAACGTTATATGCAACATAACTCTTCTGAATATGATCAAATGATCGATTTTCAGTTGCAAATTATGTCTTATGAAAAGTCATGGGAAATCATTTTCGGATAATTGTGTTTCCATATTATGTATTTGTTAGACAGGATTAGCAACAAGCATGATTTATTGATACAACAGAATAGAAATAGTGTCTTCAATGTTTTTGTTTTGACATTTTATGTTATCTGTGGTATAAATATCGAATTTTATTACTTTCGTTCATGTTGGCATTATTCATTAAAAAAACATAAGAAAACAGAAGTCGTATAAAACGAATTATTTCATTATTTTCTTTTCTAGAATTTATTATCGTGATAATAATGTCATTTATCAATCATTAGTACTGATTTTACTTTCGTATATACATTTATAGTCAAAATATCGAAAACATTTCGCCACTAAAACTGTTAACTTTTATTTGTCCTTTTGAAAGTTTTCCTTTCTGGTTTTTGAGATGTAGTTATCATTGACGTTAATTACAATGCATGAGAGGGAATTACATCAAATGCAAGAGGAATAATCCCTCTTTGATCTCTCCTTTATTCAAATAATTATATTTGTGCATATAATTTTTGTTATTACGGCGAGATCAAAGAGAAGCAACAACTGTAATAAATAGATGCATTTTGAATTAAAAGTCAGTTCTTAAATGTCACACCAGAGTGCTTACTCTGGCAAAATTTTGTGAAATTTATAGATTATTAAATTTCAACATCGAAATGCATATTTTGTTACCTCATCGTTAATTGCCATGGTAAAGGAGAGCCCTAATAAATAAAAAATAACAGTAGTTTTCTAAAGGAACTGTAACATGTTTCTGGATGTTTCTATGTTCAGATTTGTCATTTATGATATATGTTTATTACGTATATCTTTAGTTAAGAGGGCAAAACAACCAATTAGGTATACATGACTCGATTATCCGCAGCCGTAGAAACCGGTGTCACCTTTAAGCAAAAACTGCTAAAGGCCATTTTAGTGTGATCATCTTTTTATAATTCGAGGATGAGAAATGGATGCGAGTAGCTAAACCGAACCATAATCTTTCGTTTTAGATCTATATTTATTGATTAAGGAGGATTGTTTTGCAATTAATACTACTAACATTTCTTTTACGTTTTGTTAGATCATCATTACAAAACGTGCTACAACCCCTTTAAAATCAAAACGTTAGTGTACATAAACCTATGCACCTAAGTTCTGCAAAAATGTAGAATATTACAAAATATCATAAATGTGTGAACTGTTCACTTGCAAATTTAATGAATAATGGAAACGTCCTTGATATTTCAAATTCAGTCGACCGTGACTCAACTGTCACCTCCCTATAGCGAGCACGTGCTCTACTCGGCCAGTGACCACCTTTACTAAGTTCACGTAAAAGAAACTAACAGTCATTAGTTGCCATTTGCGATTTCGGAAGTATCCTTGTTCAGACAAAGCCTAGTTTTTGTTGAAAGCTTAGAATGTGAGGAAATACTTGTAATTCACAACTTAAGTACGTCTATCACAATCACTAGATATAATGTGAATCTAGTTCAGTTAAACAGAGCATAGAATATCTTCAAAGCTTATTTTGACGCTCTCAAAATGTTGGTTATCTAGTTTCATACGATATCCCCTGTTCTCATAACGTTCCCCCACAGTAATGGTATCGAAATACATATTTCAATACAAGAATAATAAATAGTGTCTTAAAATACACGTGTTTTAAGAAATCAAAGTTTTTTGGAATGTCCTTAACAAGACGAGGTAGAACATGTAGGCGAATTAATAAGGGAGTTTTTGCTTGTTTTTGGCATGAATGATATTATAATCATTTATTTAAGAAGGCATCCTTTATGTTTACTTTTTTAAATCTAAAAACTCAAATGCAAAACATTCTGGACCAAAACATTTTGAAAAAGACATAACGATAAAAGTGTTATACTCAAATTAGGAAATTGTGAGTACTCCTTTATAAAGCATGTGCCTAACAAATACAATCAAAATCGACGTTCTTCTGCAGCAATATTTCATTAAAAAATATGGGTACGTTTCTCTTTGCCGTCAGTGTACTTGCAGATTGCACTGACCACAAAGTATCACCAACACCAACTTCCCAATGCAAGGCATAACTCTTGCCAGTCTCCGTTACTGGCTGATTTTGGCCTTGCATTATTTCCTTAAGAAATCTGTGCTTAGAAATCCAGGCCCACTATGCATTTCTGGTGCAGCGGTACACTATCGAGGCACAACGATGGAAATACCGCAAGGGTTAAATCAGCCAGTAATGCAGACTGGTAAGAGTTATGCATTGCGTTTAGAAGTTGCACCAACACAGACTCCATCGTCAAGAGGTTATCTTTGGAATTGTAGTTCAGCTCGATTTGTCCAATATTACTTTACAACGCCCAAATACAGTTTATCCATAAAAATGAATAACATAAGACTTCAAGGACGATGTGTATACATGCAACTTCAAGATTTGAACAAAGTATATTGCAAATGAAACAAAAGTTCGTACCATGAATGAGAACTCGTATCTCATTCACTGTCCATTGCCTATAATCTCTCCATCAGTCGCCCAATTCTTGTCTCAGTGTAGGGAAGAGAACACACTCTGAGATTGACAATCCGTGAAAGGAGTCACATTTCCGGTGAAAAGAATGCACCCGCTTTCACTGAATATAAAATGAACATATGCGCAGAACAAATCATTTCCAAAAATTTCCAGAGACCCATCGAGGATAGAATGAGTGGAATTCTTCTATTTCCACCTGCCTCTTTTAGATTACATGTCTGATGGTCTCTTGCTAATAACATCGGATTAGCGGGGAATTGCCCATTATAAACATTGCTGTCTTTCACTGCGTGATCGGTACTACCATAACTATGTCAGAGAAAAGCCAATTTTGGAAAATAAACATTGGTGGTCGTCTAATCAAGGTTAGACCTGTCTGACAGAGCGATCCAGTTGTTATTTGCAAAGAAAAATTGAAAGCGGAATTCAAAAGAAATGAATACTTTGTTTGCCTTTCTTTATAAATGAATTGTTTATTGTTGTAAGTGCCTAAAGGTAATTTAAATTAAACGATGTACGAATTCAGTCAATAGGAACAGTACAAAGGATGTTGAAATGAGGCCAAGGATAATTGTTTTAAAACTATAGTTCTTAAACTATGTTAAAACATACACGGATGTGTGTTTGGAAAGTGATATGTTTTGTTTTCATTACAGCATCAACATATCTTAATTATACAATCCTAAGATATTAAATGTTGGTTCACTTAAAAAGTAATAAATAATAATTCAAACAAAATGTAATGCAGAATAGCATACACATGTACATTACATTAAATTGTTTCTGCATTAAACGAAAGAGGTAGGTATATCGATATAATATTCGTGAATCTCCTAAGATGATATAACTTCAATTCTTATGGGAAAAAAGTTCTCTAAGAGATGTGATTACACGCTTTGAGGCCAATTTTAAGAATAATCCATTGCTTTATTTTAATAACATCATATTACTTCAATGACAAAAGGTTGAAGTTAGCAAACTGTTACTATAAAAAAAAGAAAAACTAATGCGACCAAAATATTTTTCGATGTCAATTGTTCTGTAAATTTTGCTCAATATGTTTTCTTATAACGAATACATGTATGTATTCAAATGCTTTTCAAAACCAAAGAATAAGTTTGGTATTGCAGCTCTCTGTGAACTGATCATGCAAAAATTAATACATAAATGATATATTTCAATTGTATTGTTTTTAGCGATTTTCCATGAGTCCAACAATCTGAAAATCACGTTGCGTTTCTCGTTTTGAAAAGTGTATTTTTTCTTTCAAAGGGTTGTTAAAATGATTAACTTGAAAGTAACATAAGCACATATGAAGTCAAAGCAACCCTGACATGTCATCAATCAATCAATATACATGTATGTCCGATAATTGCTTAATTATCCCCCGCCAAAACGAAGTTGTCGGGGGATATAGGAATGACCTCCGTCCGTCCGTCTGGGTTTCGTTTCCGGACCAGAACTCAAAAACTAAGCCCTACCTCAATGAAACCTGGTACATGTATGTGAAACAGTCATCATGTGCAAATGTGCCTCCTGGTGTTTTCGGCTTCTTTGGACTTTTATTTGTAGCCGTTTCCATGGAAACATACATTAATATTGCATTTCCGGACCAGAACTCAAAAACCGTAAGACCTAGCTCAATGAAACTTGGAATGTGGAACAGTCATTATGTGTAAATATGTCTTTTGGAGTTTTCGACTTTGAATTTTGTTTTTAGCCGTTTCCATGAAAAAAAAATTCTTCTTGATTCTATAACAGAACTTACAATTAATTTTAAGAACAGATCTTGAAAAATGTTAGGCAGAGATTAAAACATCTTGGGAAGTATATATGAAGTATATAAATACTTTCCCCCTCTTGGCTGGGGATACAGTTGACTCCCTCTACTTGTTTATTTTTCATCTGACTTTGCATGAATAACTATCTATCTATCTAAGCAACGCACACAGACAAAAGTAGTGGGTTGTTGGGATATTACCGAAGCATTAATGATCCTCTGACATTTATTGCTATTTTGAATGGAAATCCACAATAAAACCCATATACATTGAGCCAAACGTCTGTATCCTGTCATCTTAACACATACAGTTAACGATGAATATATCCAAATGTGTGTAACGAAATGTAGTTTAGAGATAAAAGTATTATTATCCAAATATCGTTTTGGAATTGTTATTCAAGATTATGATGAAACAAAAATATGATATACTAGGATTGCCAAGGCAATACTTAGGTCTTCAAGACTTCTGCTTGACCTTGAACTCCAGTTTGTACCCTCGTTTATTCATCAGTTTCTACGCTTTTAAATGAGCTATCAAACATGTCTCTATCTTCAGTAGTTTTTTACAAAAATTCTCCAAAGACAATAACCCTCTGAAAATTGAACAATTGCTTATTAATGGACCCCTACATGATCTTTCTCACGATTAAGACAAAATGGTTAATATTTCAATACTGATGTATAATTTTGAGTATGTTGTGCTTCAATTTCTTCTTTAGTAGATGTTATCATCATTTAGATTGCATACATAAGTAATTTGTTATGTTCTTCTGAATATTCAAGAAAATACTCAAAAATGCTAAAATTTGAACCCCTAGTGAACGTTTGCGATGTTCGGAGCTTAACTTTCAACTTTTTGATTAAAGGGTTCCACATAAATGTTGTTGTTCTTGAAATTGTGCATCCGTCGGTGTAAATACAATTTCAATAGCGTAATTAGTTGAGCAGAAATGATTCTTTGAACTTTGTTGAAAGTGGCGATTTTTAAATATTGACAATCTTCTATGACTTACGCATAAAGTATGAGAGATACATGTTTTAACGTTATTGTCCTAAATAAATAACATCTCTACTTCAAATTGAACCATTTAACATAATGGTACCTTCCGTGGTCTCAGATAAAACATTCTCTAAAGAAAATACCATTTGAAAAGTCTGAATTTGAAAAGTCTCAATACTTTGTGTATATGTCAAAATTGGTTCTTAACTATCAACTTTTATATGATAATAATATGTAATGGAAGTGTTACGCTGATTATAAGGAAGAGATTTCACTAAGTAACTATGACCTACATTCATTGTTGACAGAGTTATGCCCCTTTGACTTTTAAAAAAAATGTCTATATTCATGGGCCGATTTCTCAAATTCAGGGACAAAATTCAAAAATCGGCGTTCATAGGTGTTTTCGGAATTCATTTAGCTTCAAAATGAGCTATCACACTTAGCTGTATGTTTAACCGTTATTTAGAAGAAGATTTTCAAAGACGTGTACCCTCAAAACCGCGAAAGTGCACACAATTTTCAGTTTTTTGAAAATAGCCAAAAATCTATTATTACGGCCGAAAACCACTATAGTCCTTATTGATGAGGAATGTTATTGCCCATATAGTGGTGAAAGTTTTTTGCAAATATCTTGATTAGTTCTCGAGATATTAAGGTTTAAAGGTTTGACTTCAAGGGGAAATAACTCACGAAAGAAGTAGTAAATCCATAATCTGGCTCTTAGTGCACCTGTTCAGGTTACAGACTATCATCTCTGAAAATTGCATGTAAGTTGCTTGAGCCGTTACGCGGGAATCCTGCGGACAAAATTCGGTTCAAATAATGAATTAAAAAAACACACGATAATAACATGTTATTCAAGATTATGATGAAACAAAAATATGATATACTAGGATTGCCAAGGTAAAACTTAGGTCTTCAAGACTTCTGCTTGACCTTGAACTCCAGTTTGTACCCTCATTTATTCATCAGTTTCTACCCTTTAAAATGAGCTATCAAACATGTCTCTATCTTCAGTAGTTTTTTACAAAAATTCTCCAAAGACAATAACCCTTTGAAAATTGAACAATTGCTTATTAATGGACCCCTACATGATCTTTCTCACGATTAAGACAAAATGGTTAATATTTCCATACTTAGGTGTAACATTGAGTATGTTGTGCTTCAATTTCTTCTTTAGTAGATGTTATCATCATTTAGATTGCATACATAAGTAATTTGTTATGTTCTTCTGAATATTCAAGAAAATACTCAAAAATGCTAAAATTTGAACCCCTAGTGAACGTTTGCGATGTTCGGAGCTTAACTTTCAACTTTTTGATTAAAGGGTTCCACATAAATGTTGTTGTTCTTGAAATTGTGCATCCGTCGGTGTAAATACAATTTCAATAGCGTAATTAGTTGAGCAAAAATGATTCTTTGAACTTTGTTGAAAGTGGCGATTTTTAAATATTGACAATCTTCTATGACTTACGCATAAAGTATGAGAGATACATGTTTTAACGTTATTGTCCTAAATAAATAACATCTCTACTTCAAATTGAACCATTTAACATAATGGTACCTTCCGTGGTCTCAGATAAAACATTCTCTAAAGAAAATACCATTTGAAAAGTCTGAATTTGAAAAGTCTCAATACTTTGTGTATATGTCAAAATTGTGTCTTAACTATCAACTTTTATATGATAATAATATGTAATGGAATTGTTACGCTGATTATAAGGAAGAGATTTCACTAAGTAACTATGACCTACATTCATTGTTGACAGAGTTATGCCCCTTTGACTTTTAAAAAAAATGTCTATATTCATGGGCCGATTTCTGAAATTTAGGGACACAATTCAAAAATCGGCGTTCATAGGTGTTTTCGGAATTCATTTAGCTTCAAAATGAGCTATCACACTAAGCTGTATGTTTAACCGTTATTTAGAAGAAGATTTTCAAAGACGCGTACCCTCAAAACCGCGAAAGTGCACACAATTTTCAGTTTTTTGAAAATAGCCAAAAATCTATTATTACGGCCGAAAACCACTATAGTCCTTATTGATGAGGAATGTTATTGCCCATATAGTGGTGAAAGTGTTTTGCAAATATCTTGATTAGTTCTCGAGATATTAAGGTTTAAAGGTTTGACTTCAAGGGGAAATAACTCGCGAAAGAAGTAGTAAATCCAAAATCTGGCTCTTAGTGCACCTGTTCAGGTTACAGACTATCATCTCTGAAAATTGCATGTAAGTTGCTTGAGCCGTTACGCGGGAATCCTGCGGACAAAAT
The DNA here is from genome assembly GCA_936450465.1 of Gibbula magus. Classification (NCBI taxonomy): domain Eukaryota; kingdom Metazoa; phylum Mollusca; class Gastropoda; order Trochida; family Trochidae; genus Gibbula; species Gibbula magus. The sequence continues at coordinate 59,742,154 of OW388304.1, forward strand.
TCGGTTCAAATTATGAATTAAAAAACCCACGATAATAACAATAGGTCTTCCAGACGTAGTCTTGAAGACCTAAATATAACAGGAGAAGGATTATTCAGGTTCATGGAAAGTGCTTAACCTGCCCTTAAAGGGGCAGTAGCACGTTTTTTCAATGATATAAGTCGATGAAATGTATTTGAAAAATGATGTCACCAATAGTAAAACACCCTTCTCTCTTTTGAAATCAAGTTAAAAAATTAGTGTGCATGTTTCCATAAAGCCATGGGAATCTTTTTTGTTATTCAAAATAATAAATTGTGTTCACAATAAAATGGCTGCCATGCAATTTTGGCTTTATACCGAACACTGTTATAACAACTACGGACAATTGGTTTGTGTAATTAGATGTTTAACCTTCTAAAGTAAATATAAATGACATAAACTATCATTATAAATGGGAAATTTGAAAAAATCAAATTTGCAAAAAACGTGCTACTGCCCCTTTAAGATGTCCAAACTTTCTCTTTAGCTATGTTCATATTATATATCTTCAGTTCATCCAACCCTGACCGATAAAGGTAATATTGTCTGACCTTGTTTGGTATAAGATGTTCACGATTTGCCAAGTACTTTAATTTTTCTTCTGAATCAAGAGTCCGAATCCCGCGAGAGGCACGGCAACTTTGTCTGCAGGAGAGAACTGTTCTACACGCGGTGAAGTTTTGGTGCAATGCTTCACTGAATGTCAGTGCAGTACCAGTCATGGTTCGCTATCTCCAGCTCGCAGGTTTCAAGGCAATGCATAGCCAGATTGATGTTGGGGGATTTCTCCCTGCAATAGTAAGACAGCCGTGATATAAGTGAAATACTCTTGAAAGCGGCGTTAAACCCCAACTCACCTCCTTTCGATGATTAACGGAGCATGTTTGAAGTCTATGCAATGAAGCATTATTTCATATTTTTTCAAAACAAAGAATTGAATGAATGCATGTGTTGATCGTGTCCGTCTGATGAACAATAATTTTTTTAAAGCAGTTGTATTAACAGTCTAATGTACTGATGTATTCATAAGCAACAATCTGAAAATTTGAATATTATCATTCCATTGAAATACAATTCCTTGATTTATTACAATTTCATGTTCAGTGTTGATGTTCATTAAACTACTTAAATTGCGTTTTAGAATATTTTGATATATTTACATGCACAACAAACTACAACGTTAACGTACTCATAACAAATGATTAAAAAGACAAGCGTTGTTAAGCTATTACGCTGTCTAGTCAGTTGTTTTGTTTACAAACATACAAGGGTTCATCATGTATATTTAGCCACGTTTAGAATAAGAATAATCAATGAGTTTTGGAGAATTACCGATTATCTGTCTCGAGTTAATTATTGTGATAAACTCCGAGCTTTAGCGACAGATAATTCGTAATTCCGAGTAATGAATTGGTTTCTATTTTTCTCACCCAAGTTCATTTCATAGGAAAAAATCGATAAAAAAGACGCGACATCACGATCTCAGAGTCTGTGAAATGCAAATTGTATATTTATATGCCATTCATGACCTTGCTCACACCTTGAAGATGCGCCCAACTAAATAGTTTGCCACTAACGTTCTTTTTCCAGTAAGATTCTGATGTATTGTTGAACAAGAATTTCGGACATAATAAACAACTCGTTTAAATTGTAAATAATATCGCAGGATGAGAGAAACTGAGTCAAATGTGAAACTAGCAATCGCTCAGTTGCAATGCAAAATAGGAATGTAATTACGTCACTTAATGACGTCACAAAGTCTTGACATCACGGCAGTTAAGCTGGCGACTCATGCATGCTGCTTCTCTGACGTTATTATAGTAATGCGAAAATGACAGTTTACATTAGATAATTCTCCGCTAATCTGGCGTTAAAAGCAAGTTAGCACAAACAATCTAATCTCAAGGAATTATGTCAAAATCAAAGAATTCCTTTTAGTGTCATCCATCCAGTTCAAATAATTTCACTTAAATTGCGTAATTATCCCCAATCGCCAAATATATGATAAATACTTGTTTCCATGCATTCTCTTCCCACAAAAGTTACTTCCTTCAGATTTCCAATCCTACCCTCTGTTGTTTTACGCTTGAAATTTGGGGCAGAAAGGGAGTGTCCTGGTTGGTTGCAATTGAATCTAGTTGTGCAATCAGCGACGCCTTTGTAAAAGTGATATTTGCCAATGACACGTCATAATGAGTAAATAAACGTAAGACCAACGTTTTCTCGTTTAATGTGTTTTCCTCGAAATATGCTGTTTAATTTTGTGAAAAGTATTGATCATATGCTTATAAATAAAGATGACCAAATCAATGACAGCTACCAAAAATAGTTCATGTGTGTTATTACATTAGACATATTCGAAGGACATATGCTAATGAGCAATACCCTTAAGGGTAAAATGCCAAGATCTTTGCAGTCACTCGGTCGACTTGACCGCTGAAAGATGAGTTTTCATTGGTTGAGAAGCAGTGATAGAGGATGAAGTTTAGCTTTCCTCCGCTAGGGGAGTTTGTTTCTGCTCTCGATTTCAAGCGAAAAACAACAGAGGGTATGATCGGAAATCTGAAAGGAGTAACCTCTGTGGGAAGACAATGGTTTCCATGAAAATCGAGCAACATCATTATAATAATCAGACACCGAAACTACACGTGCCAGTTACATGCACTGTAATTATATGACATGTCAAACACTACCAACCCAAATTTAATTTAATTTAATTTGTCAGTTGTTAATGAGTTTCAAAAAATGTTTTACTAATTGTCGCGCGTCAATCGGGTCGCATTGTTCGGTTTTCGATAAGAAATCACTTTATTTACCTTTATATCGCCACTATACAGACTCGACTATGATCAAAATTGTAATTTTCGGCAACTGTCAATTCTTCTCTATAAAATAACACCATTTATAAAGTTTGCCACATATGACCCCAACGTACTTTTCTCAATGCACTTCAAATGTTGAATATAAACACAAACACGCATGCATGATTTTATGAAGTTAGTATAATTCTGCCTTGCCATAGAGAGATAAAAATAACTTAATATGACATTCTTTCGTGCCATTATATCACAATATCTTATTTTATTAAAAGTAGAGAAAGAATATTCAGCACAACTATTTCAAGACGTCGTATAAATTTCAAAACGTTTTGTTTGTTGAGAATTACCGCTCATTATTTATAGTTAGGTAACATTCTGGAAGTGAATTTTCGTGAAATAAGCATTTCTTAATTGCAACTGTCTTTTCCTTGTGATCTCATCATAATTACCAGAATATTTTCATATCAAATTTTATTATCATTTGATGTGTTTCTATCTCAAGAATATTAAATAATGACATCGCAAAATATCAAAATAAAGCATATTTATTGTGAATAATAAACTTATTTCATGGCAACATGCTTTTGATGTTTTGACTATTAATTTCAATGCGATTATGCTTTGTTTAGACATTACAAATGATTAATGTATCAAATTACAGTCGCGCGAATGAATCTTTAATTTGATTGAAATACAAATTTTCCGTTGCTAACAAACTTTGTTTTACATTAATTGTCAGTAGTTATCCAATGACAAATATCATAATATTATCAAATATTTGATATTGGATGAGGCACAAAGTGATTATACAATGTATCACTTGTTATTATTTTTTGTAAAATATATATTAATTTAAAAGTAAATATTGATGAAGTCTTTGATCAGCATTTAGAAGTAGAATGCATAAGAAAACAAAATTTACTGCTATTATATCTACCAAGTCATTGGCCTCTGCATTGCGTCTCCGACACTTCAATAAAGCTTACTGACAAGTGTGGTTTCTATCAATAAAGTATTTACCCTATCTCATGTTTGTATTGCAAATACTCATTGTATACCAATTCATGCTTTTATAACCCAATGAAAAGCTTACTCATATATTTTAATCCCCTTGACTCAGATTTCTGAAAATTGTTAATATTCTGTATAAATAACTCCAATATTTTGTTATACCCCACATTCCACCTGATGAAGGAGTGAGCATGCAATTTATACTCCGAAAAGTACATCTACGTAATATACATGTAGAAGTTATTATTTAAACTATCTTGTTTTATTACATATTGATGGAAACACCATTGTCATGGACCAACAACTATCATCATTTAATTGTTTGAGAGCCATTCTTGAAGTTGGTGTGATGAAGAAGACAGGGATATATATGGATGACCAACTTCTTTATTTGACAATTCCGACGTTTCGGTATAGATCTTTATACCGTTAACCGGAATATTGTAGAGTTGATAAAATAGCAGGTTATATACAGGATACATGTTGGTATTATAATGAGACCACAAGATCAGATAGCAATGGCATGATATGTTTATATTAGTGACGTTAATTGTTTTAACGCCAGAACCCAAACTGTAACTTATGTTTATGTTAAATTATTAATACTAAACCTAAGTATCATCTCAAATTATAAGGACAGTAACGACTGAAATATGTCCTATACTGTTTGTATTCTTATGAATAATTCCACAAGTACAAGATCATTGATGTACAGTAAGAGAACTGGAATGTCAAAGAATTGTCTTAAAGTGTGGTGCTGAAAACATTAAGAAACAGATCCAATTTGTGACTTGATGGCAGGTGATCCTCTGAATACTTTAACATCAACAGACGACGGTCAGTCATTGGTCTGATGGGTGACTTGATCCGTGATGGCAGGTCATCCTGTGAATACTTTAACATCACCAGACGACTGCCAGCCATTGATCTGATGGGTGACTGGATTCGTGATGGCAGGTGATCCTCTGAATACTTTAACATCTCCAGACGACTGTCAGCCATTGATCTGATGGGTGACTTGATTCGTGATAACAGGTGATCCTCTGAATACTTTAACGACGACTGTCAGCCATTGATCTGATGGGTGACTTGATTCGTGATGGCAGGTGATCCTCTGAATACTTTAACATCAACAGACGACTGCCGGCAACAGGGAACGTAGTTTTGAATAAGATGGTCCTCCAGTGTCTTGTCCTTTATCCTTTACAGTACATGATCAATGTGAATGACTGATTTCATGGCAAATTTTTTAGTTTCAAGTGTTGATTTACTGCTCTATTCACGGGCGTGCGTAATGAGGTTATATACTTATATTTACTCACTAATCTCATCGCAATAATTAGTTAAGGTAATCGATGTTAGAATGTTATTATTTATGGAATCGAAAAACAAAGAAAACTGTCACCAACCAGATTTCTATCTCTTGAGCAGCTGCAAGTTATATAATTGTTTCGTATATCGGCATCTGTAGCCGGCAAGATACTTTGATTTCTTTCAAAAGCACTAGTACCATGCAATATTTACCAGTGTAATGCGTTACATGGGCACATTGCATGACAACCGCTGTGTTTATTAATTTGTCTTCTGGTATCCTTCCAACATTACCTATATTGTGTAAGGCAGTGCAACTAATAAAGATCTGACTTTAATAAGACTGCAGCTTAACCTAATCTCTGATGTATATTTTTAGTTCCTTAAATTTGTTTAATTGAAATTGACATTATCAATTCTAGAAAAGGTTGGACTCAAATCATCGGAGTCAGAAAGCATGGTGCATATCCTCTTATAAATGATCTTATAACAATATACAAAGCGAGACAGATAAAGCTTAGAAGTGCCAGAGGTTCCCAAGAGAACGTTGTGTGAGACATACATGTGAAGATATGTACATTATTGAAAATATATCCTATTTGATTAATTGGAGGTTTCACAATGTTTTGTAAATACGTGCTAGCTAAGGTTGCTCTGTTGTCTTAACGACTGTAAAACTAATTGGATAATCATTCATTCCAAACTCCTTTCGAAAGTCACAAGTTGCGTCAGATCCTTTCAATGGCTAAGCCTTGCGGCATATTGTTACCTTTTGTGTGCTATCGTAGCAGCGTGATGCACCTGAACTTTACAGTGCTATGCTAGCACAAAATTAACCAAATGCGTCAAAATATCATTCTTTTCCCACAGAGGTGACTCCCTTCAGATTTCCGATCCTAACCTCTGTTTTACGCTTGGACTCGAGGGCAGAAAGAAGGTGTCCTGATTGGTTGCAATTGAATCTAGTTGTGTAATAAGCGACGCCGTTGTAAAAGTGACATTTGCCAATGCCACATCATAATGATTAAATAAACGTAAGATCAATGTTTTCTCGTTTAATGTGTTTTCCTCGAAATATGCTATTTGATTTTGTGAAAACTATTGATCATAAACATGCTTATAAAAAAAGAAGACCAAATCAGAGACAAATACCAAAAAAAGTTCATTTGTGTTATTTACATCAAACATATTCGAAGGACATATGCTAATGATCAAGAGTAAAATGTCTAGATCTTTGAAGTCACTCGGTCGACGTGACTACTGAAAGATGAGTTTTCATTGGTTAAGAAGCAGGGATACAGTATGAGGTGCTGCTCTCCTCCGCTAGGGGATTTTGCTTCTGCTGTCGATTTCAAGCGATAAAGAACAGAGGTTAGGATCGGAAATGTGAAGGGAGTAACCTCTGTGGGAAGAGAATGCAAAATAGAGAATAACATGATAATGAAGGAATAGTTATTGCACATATAGATGTGTTGTGATAGTACGTCAAAGAGCTGACGTATAAAAGAAATATGAATAATTTGGATTGATGTAGGAATGATAAAGTTGCGGAACAAACTAATTTGAAGAAGTTGTTTGTCGGCATTTCAGTATTTGAGATAGATCGTGAACCGGATTGGAATAGCATGTAATAATGATGTAAAGCTAACCCTAAATTCCCATTTGTCATCAGTTTCCTTATAACAAGCATTGGTGATGACAGTTGACATCCATAATCATCTTCATAAGATATCAAAGAACATTTCAACTTGTTATCAACTATTTTATTTATTCATTCTACATTCTACAACTGATCATGAAGTTTCTTGTGCAGATGTGCCTTCTGGGGTATTAATCCAATGGTGTATATATTTGTCTGTTTCCATGGATTCAAATATTTTACAATATATTGATAGACTATCAATACAGTAACAACGCATTTAGCATTAAACAATGTCGTGATAGCGGTAACAAAGCTTTCCACATTCGTAGAGCTGTTTAATGGTTAACTTGTTTAGGTCCTTATTGAAAGATTGTGCGCCATTCTTTGTTTTATTGTCAAATTGTCAAATTGTCAGTTCTAGAGTCATGAAAATGTTTCTTTAAATATTCATGCATTAAAACATATGTGACAAACATATCCGTGGCCTTGGATGTCATTTCCAAAAACATACCCTCATGTAACCCCCTTTATTATTCATTTTTTCGCTGTACACGAAGGACAATCGTTGAGAATATTACAAGATTGCAGTCAAACCACTCAATTGTGCTTCATAGTTTGTTGTATGTCGAAACAGCGATTTTTCACGATAATAAAAACTTATGCTATATAAAAATCCCACATGATGCTGTTGCTGATGATGCTGATGATGGTGATGATGATGATGCTGCTGATGATAATGATGATGATGATGATGATGATACCAACATGTATGATAGAACATGTATTTACTGCAGTCCAATGCAAATTGATTCGACTCTTAAAAGTCTTCATATGGACAAAAACAAACTCATTAAACTAACTTTAACTTGCCAAATCGAAATCCAGTTCAAATTCACAAAAACAACTTTTAATGATAACCCTTCAAGTTTTCAAATAACATGTTCTTCTGAATTCTGTGGACTTAGCAAATACCACAAAACTTGTGATCTAGAGAAAAGCTTACATATGTCTTGCGTAATAATGTAACGCAATATTTATAAATGTATGGATGCTCTAATACTCTGTCACATCATCAGAAGATTGATCCTTTAACCACATATAAAAGTGATCACCTCGTCGTAATTGATGTCTCAACATAGATAAGACTGACAGCTGAATTCTCAAATGTCTCCTTAGAAAGGATAAAAGGATTTAAGGTGTAGTCAGGTTCCTATATTTCACACTAGTGAAACTAATAAACATCCATCTCGAAATGTTATGAAGGGCATATTTGATATGGTCATCATTGTACGATCAATCATCCTTTATATTTATAAACTTTGTCACACAATTACAATTATAACTGTTGATTTAGCATTGACTTCCTAACGTCAATGATGTCTTATCATTAAAATGCTGATTGTTGTGTCTCAGAAACCTGTTCAGAAAAAGTTTACATATATAACAAAATGTTATATTACCCATACGGGTGGGAAGACACAAGTGATTATTTTGGTGATATTTGCACATGTGCTTTCAAGTGATTCTCAACGTTGATTGGTCGGTTACCCGGAGAAAGGATGACTATGACGTCATAAAACAATGGTCTGACGCGACGAATTATCTTATGACGTCACAATGTTACTGTGGAGACGGGTCCTTCACAGCGGTCGCCCAACATGAAAATGTAATAATCAAGCGTAATTTGATCAATTTAATTGCATAATGGGTAATATATAAAATAACCAACTCGGTACGAGTGATTACGGAAAATATCCACTCGTCTAAATAATGTTCAGAGCCACTCGCTAAAGCTCGTGGCTGAACATTATTTAGACTCATGGATATTTTCCGTAATCACTCGTACCTCGTTGGTTATTCTCTAAATATTTCACATAAAGGTCATCAATAATTTTCCCCCTACATCTATTCACACAATATGTCAAATTTCATAAAATGAATTCTTTTAGTGCAGTGGAATGATTGTCATGAGTTAAACTTTAATTGAATCAGCGAAGAACATATTTATTCTTGACTTTTTCCTCGTACTTTGCCCTTGTGCCAGCAGTTTATTAAATTGAAATCTGTTCCATCTTCAGCTCCTTAACACAATGGTCATTGGGTCCCCAGCTAAGAAATCGTGTAAACTATTACGTGATCACTTTAATGTTTTCTGTATCCTTGAGCTAAATAAATAGGACACCACAGTCGGATCTTAATTGTGGCCATATAACATATGATACCTCCTATTTGATGTCAAAGAGTCAACGATCACAATTGTCATCTCAATTCTGGGACAAATTTAAACGAAAGATGGACCTACACTCGCGTGACCACTATCCCATATACTGAGATATTTCAAGGACGGAACTATCTAGTTAGCGTTTATAGCTTCTGAGTTCTATTTAGAAGAGGCGGTGAGTTCCTTCCATGTTTACTAAGGTTAGCCTTCGCTGCCAATCATTAACGTAACAGGGGGCAGCATAGCCATTGCTTAGCACTTTCGGCTTCGGATCAACTTTGTCTGCAGTAGAGAACTGTTCTACAAGCAGTAAGGTTTGGGTGCAATGCTACACTGAATTTCAGCGTAGTACCACCCATGGTTCGCTAGTTAGATGCTCGCAGGTTTCACCGCAATGCATAGCCACATGGCGTTGTGGGCTTTCTCACTGCCATAATACTAGTAGCCGCGATATAAGTGACATACCCTTGAAAGCGGCGTTAAACCCCAACTCTCCTCAACTCAACTTAACACTACGTGTCAATGAAAAGGGAATGACCTGTAGTGTTCGGAATTCGCCCTTGTATGACACCTTCGTGTCGTTATTTTGAAATATTCGTATTGTTACCTTCCTAACGTAAAGTATACAGCGCTATGTACGTATCTGCAATACTATCCAGTATCATCCAAAAGTTATCAACATCCTTATTTTACCTGAAATTTCACATTAAGATTGATTTATATCTTCTGCTGTGAATGAGGTTTGTAAGATCATGCCAAAAACTTTTTAATTCTTCCATTATTGCATCAAATCTTTTTTAATGGAAAAGAATAATTGAAAACGTTGTTGGGGTATATGCTGATTGATGCATTCTGACTGAGTATTTGTGTCTGTTTATTGTGTGAAAGGAATGTTTGACTTGTAGCATGATTACAGTCCAATAGTAGGAATAATATTCATTATTATCAATCTGATACTACTAATAGAGTTAAATATGTTCAGTGCTAAACAACAAAGTAAATTACCAAACTTAATGTGTAAAAATATGATAAAAAATTAATGAAGTTACAGAAATAAAGCTTCGATGAAGGTTTGATGTGTTTTATCAATATAATGGCGGAATCAAGTTTTGAAATTTGGTGGATGTGTCGCCATGTGCTGCGTTTGAAATATACATACAGAATCTAAGCAAAGGGAGCAAGTTTAACAACAGCAATCTTCTGATTCTATTTAACGAGAATGTTATTGCCGTTATAAAACAACTCCTGTGAAGTTTAAGTAAATAACACTCATCCTTGTAATGACAAAATGTCTAATCTCGAAAGTTCATCAAGAACTTCTTTTCAACAGTATATCTGGCGACAGAGAAATACATCTGCTTTCTTTCCTATCGATTGCTGAATGATCTTGGCTGACAGCTACACATCCTCTGTGTTTCTCAAAGTAGATATACGTGTACACATCTTGTACATTTTGGTAATTAACTTGACATATCAGTGTTCCGTTGTTCTTTATTTCTTTTCTTCATATTTGTCTGGCGTCAGTGACTGATTACGGAGTTTCTACATCGTTGCTTTGTCTTACTGTACAGTACAAATTGGAGGGGAGGGCGGATAGCGCAGTTGTTAGCGCGTTCAGCATCGAATCAAAAGATCCTGGGTTTGATTGCCGCCATGTGCTTAGCACTTTTGTCTTCTGGAGAGAACTGATCTATGTGCAGTTAGGTTTGGGTGCAATGGTACACTGAACTTCAGTGCAGTACTACCCATGGTTTGTTGGTTCATACTGATGCTCGCAGGTTTCACTGAAATGCATAGGGTTGCGGTCTTTCTTCCTGCAATATTACTAGCAGCCGTGATACAAGTGAAATAATCTTAAAAAGGACGTTAAACCCAAAATCACCTCACCTCAGTCAAAATGGCCAACCTTCAGGGAGTTGAGTTCACCATGACACATACAGAAGTTCAACAGAAGCGCCAGACTGAGAATATCCCGTAAATATTAATACTGCAACCCACTCTGCATGATTGTGCTATATGTATTTAATTATTTAGTATGGAATGATCCATATATGGACAACATTGAAAATAGTGAATAAATATATGTGAACATATCAGGACCTCATTTTAAATCAGTGGTTTGTAAATGACTTATCATGTATACTCACCAAACCGAAGCCGTTTTTATCCCACCAGTATGTAATACCTTGGGATATAGTCGTCGCCCTGTCCGTCTGTCTGTCCGTCCTTCCGTCCGTCTGTTCGTCCGTCCGTCCGAAATCATTTCCTTTCCGGAGCAGAACTCAAAAACCGTTCATGATATCTTTCTGAACCTTTTCATGTGTATTACATGGTGCTTTTTGATATTTTTAGATTTTTTTCGTTTCCATAGAAACACGTTGAATTTGGACTTTGTTAAGAGACAGGTTCGTTTCCGGAGCACAGCTCCAAAACTCTTTATTATATCTTCCTGAAACTTTGCATGTGTAATATCCACTAACCTAGGTAGTGACTTTTGATATTTTCAGATTTCTGAAAATTGTATTTGTTTCCGTTTCCTTAGAAACGTGTTGGATTTGGACTTTGTTCAGAGATAGGTTCATTTCTGGAGTACAACTCCAAACGTCTTCATCTTATCTTCCTGAAACGTTGCATATGTATTACTCAGCATGTGTATTACCCACTTACTGAAGTAGTAGATATTCAATTATCTGTGAAAGATGTGTTTTACAAATTATGTGGGACCCACGGGATATGTCATCTTCTGATGACTCTTGTATAGTGTTGGCAGACCGTAAACCAACCAAACTTCTACATCAAAAGTAATATTTACACAATGTTCTTAAAGTGACAAAACAATATCTTATTCATATGGATTCGATCCATTCCATCTAAAGTTCCTGACAAAATACCAATTGACATGCACTGTACTTGGATAAAATAACTCCTGGAGGAGAACTTTCCATGTTTGAAACATCCGTACAATACCAATAGATACACATTATAAATAAAATGTCTGATGTCGTTTGTGCTTGCATTTATATTGATTGAAAAAGAATTAATTCTTATTAGATGTAATTACAGCTCGAATGACTCGGTTTGCGTTGTAGCGTTATTAGACTCACGCACAAGATTGTTTTTAAATATCTCATATATATCAGAACAAACTTTAAAAGTATAGAATATCACACAAACAACACATTTTCAATGATGTTCAAAGAAATCTAACGGTCCGAACAACTATTTTAAAAGAATTGAATCAAAATCTTTTAAACGAGCTCCAAGACCATTCAATGTGAAATATTTCTTCTCTGTAGTTTTAAAAATCTTCGAATTGGCATAGGGGTTTTCATCTATGTCCTTTGTAAATAAATGAATATATCAATATACAATAACAGTATCGAGGATGTCTTTAAAGAGAGATGGCTTATTCGGTAATGGGTCCACAGGCCCATCATACGCTGTAAGAAAGAAAGAGATGTATTTATCATTCTTTGATATTATCATTGTCTCATATTATCATTGTCAGATATATTGTGTGTCACTGTGAAATATTGTCACCGTGGGATATTGTCTCAGTGATATATTGCCACTGTGAGATATTGTCACCGTGAGATATTGTCACTGTCAGATATTGTCACTGTCATATTACTGTCCAGAATTTATCGAGTAATTATATGAATTTTAAGTCGAGAATGATATTGATATCTTACTGGCTTTGGCTCTTCCTATACCAAACCACTTTCATCGTTTCATAAACATGGATGTAAAATGCGACGTCGGTTAGTATGAAATATAAAGTGTTATGTGAAATAGCTATCTTACCTCATGTTGAATGAAAGTTTGTACAAGTGCATTCTATTGTCATCTGAAATGTCATCTGACAATTAGTATTAATTAGGAAACGAAATGGTAATAGAAGATGATTATATAATTAATGCACCCTATAAAACTCAACCCCTTCAAAACGTATTGTGCGGTATGTTACTAGAAGCAAGAAGTATTATTAGAAGATATGAAGAATTAATATCAATACCTCGATTTCTTTTGAACCAAAACGACAACAATTGAACTATCATATACAAACATAATCATTGTATTGGTTCACATATGAAAAACTTAATTCAGATAAGAGAATTGTTGTGTCAGTTTTCGTGAGAAAGCACCTTTTATCAGGGAAAACCATTTGGGCAGATGTATTATTGGAAAATCCTTGAAAGGGAAAATCAATAACGTTTGTGAAGACTTCGGATAAGACAATGCTTTTCACTCACAAAGGGAGGGGGTGGGTGGTGGGGGAGGGGTTTCCACACATGGTTCTATAGTTTACATGTACGATCTGTCATGTTACTAGCACCGTTACAAAAAAACAGAAACGGTATGTCACATGGTGTAATATATATATATAACTATATGACAGTAATACGTCTTCCCACTCTAATTAATATATACAATTGTGATGTGTGTGAAATATTCGAGAATGTGGACATAGCACATCAATCAGCTCTTTCCATTTCCATCAATCCCAATCTCATTAAAATGATGTCGTAATTACGCTTCACTACATATCACAGATACGTATATTTGTAAGGCAGAGCAGTCAAATCACGATTGACACTTCAATCATCTCTTCCCACTTCCATTAATCCCTATCTCATTAAAATCAGATAGTAATTATGCTTCACTACGTATTACAGTTATGTATATTTGTAAGGCAGAACACAATAATAACGATCTTATTTTAATGAGATTGAAGTAAGAGCACATTTGTTGCCTGTGTGAAAAACGTGTCATGTGCATACCTTGTGACGAGACCTAAATATTTTGTTCCTTTTGACTTTAATATACATGTAGGAAGCATTTCCGTAAACTTTAACCTTGTACATTACTTATGATGTTTTGTGATAGACCGTTGATACTTGAAATGTGTATCCCTTCTTATCCGATTGTTTAATATCTCGTTACCTTGACCTTTGAATAAAATGTACCAACGTTACAAGAACAAAATCAAAAGAGCAATGAATGAGTATCAATCATAATGAACGACTGCCAATAGACTCAACTCCTCGCAGTCGGGCGGTGTTCTTTGAAACAGCTCGTTTTGTTTTAGTTTGTGTGTGTATTCAAGGGGCTGAGCAAAATAACTCAAGTGGTTTACATGCTGCAGAATTTCCAACGTTTCTAAGGCAGGGGATTGGGGAGTAAAGTAGCGGTAGTGACTACCTTTGGAACTCTTTATATTTTTGTATATAGATGATTAGCAAATGACCCCGTAGATAAAGGGAATATCTCCACTTATTGCATGCATATCGTAGAGAAGGAAATAAAATTATGGCAAAACGATCGCATGCCACATATGTTTGCTTACCATGTGCTGTCTTGACAAAACGTTTCACATGCAAGCTGGAGTATAAATCAGCATCTATCAGCATCTAGATAGAAAGATATCAACGCAGGTCACTATCTGTGTATCTAGATGCTTATATCGTGAGATATGTGATATCTTTGTATCTAGATGCTGATATCATGAGATATGTGATATATTTGTATGTAGATGCTGATATCATGTGAAGTGCGTCTGAGGCTATGTGTATTCAGCAGTTACAAGTGTTGCATCAATGTTGACCGTTTGTTTTGAAGTGTGGTGTTCGTGGGACGGAAACTGTATTTTTCAATTTCCTATATTTGTCTGATATCACTTCAACATTAATCGCACGAAGCATGTGCCAGTCAGATCAAAGTTGCACAACGCTACAGTACTAAAGTAGTTCTGACGTTTACTTTTCATAAACATAAAAGTATGGAGTTGTAATTTTATTGTTTAAACTACTTTTATGTTCATTATAATATTTATGGCAATTCACATCACGTCTAATTTAAAAAAGAGATACACGTTGTAATAAATACTAAATACAACCACCATTTTGCTTGAAATAGTACAGTATGTGACAATGTTACCTTTAGTTTAATGACACTTCAAATCCGATAAAAACAATATCTAATAGTATAAACAACCAAGTGCATGTACCCGTATTAGTTGTTTTTCTCATTTTTCTCAGTTAATGTATGTTGTATCCTAGCCAACTGTCTATCTCCTGTAGTTTTTGTCAGATGACCAGTGTAATTATTTGAAGAAGACTTCTTCACTTGGATTATTTGTGCCAAATCTGTTCTTCAATGAATAATATATTCCTATTAAAACGATCCAATGAACTAAAATAGATGTACGAGATTGTTTTTGTTGTGGCATGTAAATTATTTATGAAGAAAACTCGTGCTAAGTGATGTCCTCCTGCTATCACAGGGATAAATGTTTAACAGGACTCGAGCCCTCAGAAATGAATCAAAGAATCCTGCCCTTCACTGATATCAGTGTACTAGAAGCGTATGAGATGTCCAGCTGCTGGAATCATTGTGTCTTGATTTTTTACAAAATAGATTCAACTCGTCTCAGTCGTTGACTCTAATTGAAAATTACACTCAACCGCAAAAGTAACTTCACCATACAAAATACAAGGTTATTCGATCCCGGTTGATGAACAGTACTGAAGGTGAAACAATCATGTCCTAAGAGGCCAAATAAACTAAATTTGACATAAACACTCAACCGCAAAAGTAACGTCACCGTACAAAATACAAGGTAATTCAATCAACGAGTGATGAACTCGAATGAAGGTGAAATAATCATGTCTTTAGAAGCCAATTAAACTAAATTTGACATAAACACTCAACCGCAAAAATAAAGTCACCATAAAAAATACACGGTAATTCTATCCACGAGTGATGAACACGACTGAAGGTGAAATCATGTCTTTAGAAGCCAATTAAACTAAATTTGTAATTTCAAAACATATTTTGTGCATGGAAACTTTAAAACAAGGATTATTTTATGGATGATCAATTCTTTATTTTACAATGGCGACGTTTCGGTATAGATCCTTATATAGGTTTCAAGCATGATCATCCATAAAATATACTTGTCTTTCCACTACACCAACTTCTAAAATGCTTCTCAAAAGTTAATATTCTATTCATATTTCTGAGATACTAAATATTATGAAATCGTTGTTTTCCTTAATTTGACGAGATGGGAGAGTCAAAAAGGGTTTTGTGACTTGTTTTATAACGTCGTACAGTAAAGACGCTGTAACACATGTAAGTCCAAGAAGGTTATTTTAGTCAATAACATATTTTAAATAATAAATTTCTACATTTCATGAATTTTAAGTTAAATGCTAAACATTCTGCAGAAAAAACATTTTGACAAAGCGATTTCAGGACCTCAAGTATCTTGAACAGACATGAAATTAAAAGTATTATACTCTGATGTATGGCATTGCGGGTACCTCTTTACAAATCATGTCCCGATAAAAATCATTCATAATAAACTTTTCCGGCATCCGTATTTTCTGAAAATGTGGTGACTTTTATTTTGCGGTTGAGTGACCCTGACACAACAAAGTATAGAAGCATCCCAGTCCGTCCGTGCGTCCGATAGTCCGTGCGTCCAGGCTTTTCTTATTTTATCCTGCTGATTGAAATTATAGTTTCATGAAATATTGTATTTTGCATTTAGTACGCAGGATAGATGGGCAGTTTGGGGTTGTCGGCTTCTTCGAGTTATTATTTGTTTCCGTTTCCATGGAAATTTAAAGGAACATCCATTGTGTTTCATAATATTTTATTTGACTTTAATACGTGGCAAAATACCCTATAAGCTGATTTCAGTTCAAATAATTTCACTTAACTTGAATCTTGAATCATCCCCAATCGCAAAATATATCATAGTTACTAGTTTCCACTGAAACTCGAAGAACATCATTACACATGTGCAGAAACCGAAACTACATGTCAAATTTACAAGCACAGTTGTTATATGACTTATGGAAAATTATCAACCAAAATTTGTCTTTCTGTCTGATGTAAATAAGTTTCATAAATTACGTTTGACTGATTGACGCTCGCCAATCGCGGTGCATTGTCCGCTTTTCGATCAGATATCACTTCTTCTACCTTTATATCATCACTATACTTACTCGACTATCATCAAAATATTAATTTTCGGCAACGGTCAGTACTTCACGATTAAATAACATCACTTTTAACGTTTGGCAAATTTGACCCCAAACAGCAGAATTGATGCACCTTTAAGTAAGAGTTTTGTTTGTGGAGCAGAACTTAAACGCTATATGCAACATAACTCTTCTGAAGATGATCATATGATCGATTTTCAGTTGCAAATTATGTTGTATGAAAAGTCATCGGAAATTTTCTGATAATTGTGTTTCCATATTGCGTATTTCAGTTAGACAGGATTAGCAACAAGCATGATTTATTCATACAACAGAAAAGAAACAGTGTCTTCAATGTTTTTGTTTTGACATTTTATGTTATCTGTGGTATAAATATCGAATTTTATTACTTTCTTTCATGTTGGCATTATTCATTAAAAAAACATAAGCAAACAGAAGTCGTATAAAACGAATTATTTCATTATTTTTTTTTCTAGAATTTATTCTCGTGATAATAATGTCATTTATCAATTATTAGTACAGATTTTACTTTTGTATATAAATTTATAGTCAAAATATCGAAAACATTTCGCCACTAAAATTGTTTTATTTGTCCTTTTGAAAGTTTTCCTTTCTGGTTTTGGAGATGTAGTTTGTAGTTTGACGGTTATTTACAATGCATGAGAGGGAATTACATCAAATGCAAGAGGAATAATCCCTCTTTGATCTCTCCTTTATTCAAATAATTATATTTGTGCATATTATTTTTGTTATTACGGCGAGATCAAAGAGAAGCAACAACTGTAATAAATGGATGCGTTTTGAATTAAAAGTCAGTTCTAAAATGTCACACAAGGGTGCTTACTCTGGCAAAATTTTATGAAATTTATAGATTATCAAATTTCAACATCGAAATGCATATTTTGTTACCTTTTCGTTAATTGCCACGGTAAAAAGAGAGCCCTGATAACTAATATAATAATAAATAACAGTAGTTTTTTTTTCTAAAGGAACTGTAACATGTTTTTGTATGCTTTTATGTTCAGATTTGCCATTTAAATGTTTATTACGTATATCTTTAGTTAAGAGGGAAAACAACCAATTACGTATACATGTACATGACTCGATTATCCGCAGTCGTAGAAACCGGTGTCACCTACATGTACATTGTATAAGCAAAAACTGCTAGTGGACATTTTAGTGTGGACATCTTTTAATACTTCGAGGATGAGAAATGGATCCACGTAGCTAAACCGAACCATCACCATTTCTTTTAGGACTTTATTTATTGGTAATGGAGGATTATTTTGCAATTAATGCTACTAACCTTTATTTTCCATTTTGTGAGATATTCATTAGAAAACGTGCTAAAGCCCTTTAAAAATCAATACGTTTCTGTACATAACCCTATACATCTAAATTCTGCAACAATGCAGAATATTACAAACTGTCTTAAATGTATGAGTTATTCACTTGCAAATTAAATAAAAAATGGAAGCATGCTTGATATTTCAAATTTAGCCAAACTGTCACCTCCCTACGAGCAATTACACTCCTGCAGTGACCACCTTTACTCAGTTCACGTAAAAGAAACAGCCAGTCATTGGTTGCCATTAGCGATTTCGGAAGTATTCTTGATCAGACAAAGCCTAGTTTTTGTTGAAAGCTTAGAATGTGAGGAAATATTTGTAATTCACAACTTTAGTACGTTTATCATAATCACTAGATGTAATGTGAATCTAGTTCTGTTAAACAGAGTAAAGAGCATCTTCAAAGCCTATTTTGACGCTCCCAAAATGTTGGTTATCTAGTTTCATACGATATCCCCTGTTCTAATAACGTTTCCCACCACAATGGTATCCTGCAAGGTAAACGAAATACATATTTCAATACAAGAATAATAAATAGTGTCTTAAAATACACGTGTTTTAAGAAATCAATGTTTTGGAATGTCCTTAACAAGACGAGGTAGAACATGTAGGCGAATTAATAAGGGAGTTTTTGTTTGTTTTTGGCATGAATGATATTATAATCATTTATTTAAGAAGGCATCCTTTATGTTTACTTTTTTAAATCTAAATACTCAAATGAAAAACATTCTTGACCAAAACATTTTGAAAAAGACGATAAAAGTGTTAAATTAGGAAATTGTGAGTACTTCTTTATAAAGCATGTGCCTATCAAATACAATCAAAATCGACGTTCTTCTGCAGCAGTATTTCATTAAAAAATATGGGTACGTTTCTTTGTCCGTCAGTGTACTTACAGATTGCACTGACCACAAAGTATGACCCGCAATGCAAGGCATAACTCTTGCCAGTCTCCGTTACTGGCTGATTTAGGCCTTGAATTATTTCCTTAAGAAATCTGTGCTTAGAAATCCACGCCAACTATGCGTTTCTGGTGCAGGGGTACACTATCGATGCACAACAAAGCGAGGGAAATACCGCAAGGCTTAAATCAGCCAGAAATGCAGACTGGTAAGAGTTATGCATTGCGTTTAGAAGTTGCACCAACACAGACTCCATCGTCAAGAGGTTATCTTTGGAATTGTAGTTCAGCTCGATTTGTCCAATATTACTTTACAACGCCCAAATACAGTTTATCCATACAAAAGAATAACATAAGACTTCAAGGGCGATGTGTGTACATGCAACTTCAAGATTTGAATAAAGTATATTGCAAATGAAACAAAAGTTCGTAACATGAATGAGAACTCGTATCTCATTCACTGTCCATTGCCTGTGATCTCACAACCAATCTCCCAATTCATGTCTCGGTGTAGGGAAGAGAACACACTCTGAGATTGACAATCCGTGAAAGGGGTCATATTTCCGGTGAAAAGAATGCACTCGCTTTCACTGAATATAAAATAAAGATATGCGCAGAACAAATCATTTCCACAAATTTCCAGAGACCCATCGGGGATAGAATGAGTGGAATTCTTCTATTTCCACCTGCCTCTTTTAGATTACATGTCTGATGGTCTCTTGCTAATAACCTCAGATTAGCGGGGAATTGTCCATTATAAACATTGCTGTCTTTCACTGCGTGATCGGTAGTACCATAACTATGTCAGAGAAAGCCAATTCTGGAAAATAAACATTGGTGGTCGTATTATTAAGGTTAAACCTGTCTGACAGAGCGATCCAGTTGTTATTTGCAAAGGAAAAATTGAATGAGGAATTCCAAAGAAATGAATACTTTGTTTGCCTTTCTTATAAATGAATTGTTTATTCTTGTAAGTGCCTAAAGATAATTTAAATTAAACGATGTACGAATTCAGCTGTCAATAGGAACAGTACAAAGGATATTGAAATGAGGCCAAGGATAATTGTTTTAAAACTATAGTTCTTAAACTATGTTAAACATACACGGATGTATGTTTGGAAAGTGATATATTTTGTGATATGTGATATGAAGTCAAAGCAATCCTGACATGTCATCAATCAATCACTATACATGTATGTCTGATGAATGCCTAATTATCCCCCGCCACAACGAAGTTGTCGGGGGATATAGAAATGACCTCCGTCCGTCCGTATGGGTTTCGTTTCCGGACCAGAAGTAAAAAACTATGAGGCCTAGCTCAGTTAAACTTGGTGTGTAGAACAGTCATCATGTGTAGATGTACCTTTGGGGATTTTTTTCTTTCTTTTTAATTACATTTATATCCGCTTCCATACAACCATACGTTAACATTTCGTTTCCGGACCAGAACTAAAAAACTGTAAGACCTTGCTCAATGAAACTTGGAATGTGGAACAGTCATCATGTGTAAATATGCCTTTTTGAGTTTTCGGCTTCTTCGGAATTTTAGTTTAAGTTTTTTTTCCATGGAAACATACATTAAAATTTCGTTTCTGGACCAGAACTCAAAAACTGTAAGACCTTGCTCAATGAAACTTGGAATGTGGAACAGTCATCATGTGTAAATATGCCTTTTGGAGTTTTCGACTTCTTTGAGTTTTGTTTTTAGCCGTTTCCATGGAAAAAAACTTCTTCTTGATTCTGTAACAAAACTTACAATTTTTTTTACAATTTCATATCCAGAACAGATCTTGAAAACTGTTAGGCAGAGATTAATACATCTTGGGAAGTATATATGAAGTATATAAATATTTTCCCTCTCTTGGCTGAGGATACAGTTGACTCCCTCTACTTGTTTATTTTTCATCTGACTTTGCACGAATAAATATCTATCCCATTAAGCAACACACACAGACATAACAATAAGTAGTGAGTTGATGGGATATTACCGAAGCATAAATGATCCTATGACATTTATTGCTATTTTGAATG
Organism: Gibbula magus; assembly: GCA_936450465.1. Taxonomy (NCBI): domain Eukaryota; kingdom Metazoa; phylum Mollusca; class Gastropoda; order Trochida; family Trochidae; genus Gibbula; species Gibbula magus. Next base: position 59,763,472 of record OW388304.1, read on the forward strand.
GAAATCCACAATAAAACCCATATACATTGAGCCAAACGTCTGTATCCTGTCATCTTAACACATACAGTTAACGATGAATATATCCAAATGTGTGTAACGAAATGTAGGATAGAGATAAAAGTATTTTTATCCAAATGTCGTTTTTGAATTGTTATTCAAGGAGATGATGAAACAAAAATATGATATAATATAACAGGAGAAGGATTATTCAGGTTCATGGAAAGTGCTTAACCTGCTCTTAAGATATCCTAAACTTTCTCTTTAGATATGTTCATATTATATATCTTCAGTTCGTTCAACCTTGACCGATGAAGGTATTATTGTCTGCCCTTGTTTTGGATAAGATGTTCACGATTTGCCAAGAACTTTTCTTCTGATGAAATAATTTAATGAAAAGTAATGAATAACGTTTAAGTCACGAAATAATTTAAATTGTCTTCGTATTTTCATGAATATAAATAAAAGTTTTTGTGTCATAAATTGAGATGGCCAACTTTATGCCATGTCAAAGTAAACAGCTAACTTCGGTGTTTGGCAAAATTATTTCTCATTATGTTTGCTAGGTCTAATCTATGATTTATGATTTATATAAGAAACAATCTGAACATTTTGAAAATTATCATTCAATTGAAATACAATTCCTTGATTCGTTACAATTTCCTTTTCAGTGTTGATGTTCATTAAACTACTTAAATTGTATTTTAGAATATTTTGATATATTTACAAAGTACAACGTACTCATAACAAATGATTAAAAAGACAAGCGTTGTTAATATATTAAGCTGTCTAGTCAGTTGTTTTGTTTATAAACAACCAAGGGTTCATCATGTATATTTAGCCACGTTTAGAATAAGAATAATCAATGAGTTTTGGAAAATTACCGATTATCTGTCTCAAGTTAATTATTGTGATAAACTCCGAGCTTTAGCGACAGATAATTCGTAATTCCGAGTAATGAGCTGGTTTCTATTTTTCTCACCCAAGTTCATTTAATAGGTACAAATCGATAAAAAAAGACCCGACATCACGATCTCAGAGTCTGTGAAATGCAAATTGTATATTTATATGCCATTCATTACCTTTCTCACACCTTCAAGATGCGCACATCTAAATAGTTTGCTACTAACGCTCTTTTTTCCAGTAAGATTCTGATGTTATTGTTGAACAAGAATTTCGGATCTAATAAACAACTTGTTTAAATTGTAAATATTATCGCAGGATGATAGAAACTGAGTCAAATGTGAAACTAGCAATCGCCCAGTTGCAATGAAAAATAGGAATGAAATTACGTCACTTAATGACGTCATGGTTAATGACGGCACAAAGCCTTGACATCACAGCAGTTCAGCTGGCGACTCGTGCATGCTGCTTCGCGTTGCAAATTTACTACGGCCAACCTGATTTTCTGTTGTATATTTTTTACTGTCGTGTGACTTTAAATAGGTTTGCTCGAAAATGTTCATCTATGTCTTTATGCTAAAACAGCAATTCATGAATGAGCGTAAAGTAGTTCCATCAACCAATCAAAATGCAAGTTATATTCAGAAACACTGTAATTTCATGACCATTATGAAGACTTTAGTACGAGGAATATCTTTTTCTCTGACGTAATTATGGTAACGCAAAAATAACAGTTTACATTAGATGATTCTCAGCTAATCTGGCGTTAAAAGCAAGATAGCACAAACAATCTAATCTCAAGGAGTTATGTCAAAATCAAAGAATTCCTTAAAGTGTCATCCATCCAGTCCAAATAATTTCACTTAAATTGCGTAATTATCCCCAATCGCCAAATATATGATAAATACTTGTTTCCATGCATTCTATTCCAACAGAAGTTACTCCCTTCAGATTTTCGATCCTACCCTCTGTTGTTTTATGCTTGGAAGACAATGGAACATAATTATCGAGGAACATAATTATAATGTGCAGACACCGAAACTACACGTGCCAATTACATGCACTGTAATTATATGACATGTCAAACACTACCAACCCAAATTTGTCCTTTAGTCTGTTGTAAATGAGTTTCAAAAATGTTTTACTGATTGTGGCGCGTTCGGTTTTCGATAAGAAATCACTTTATTTAACTTTATATCGTCACTATACAGACTTGACTATGATCAAAATTGTAATTTTCGGCAACGGTCAGTACTTCTCTATAGATGACACCATTTATAAAGTTTGTCACATATGACCCCAACGTACTTCTCCCAATACACTTTAAATGTTGAATATAACCCAAACACGCATGCATGATATTATGAAGCTAGTATAACTCTTTCTTGCATTGTATCAAAATGTCTTATTTTATTAAAAATAGAGAAAGAATATTCAGCACAAGTATTTCAAGACGTCGTATAAATTTCAAATAATTTTGTTTGTTAAGAATTACCAATCATTATTTATAGTTAGGTAACATTCTGGAAGTGAATTTTTGTGAAATAAGCATTTCTTAATTGCAACTGTCTTTTCCTTGTGATCTCATCATAATTACCAGAATATTTTCATATATATATCGTCACTATACAGACTCGACTATGATCAAAATTGTAATTTTCGGCAACGGTTAGTACCTCTCTATAAAATAACACCATTTATAAAGTTTGCCACATATGACCCCAACGTACTTCTCTCAATACACTTTAAATGTTGAATATAAAGACAAACACGCATGCATGATTTTATGAAGTTAGTATAATTCTCCATTGCCATAGAGAGATAAAAAATAACTCAATATGACATTATTTCGTGCCATTGTATCACAATATCTTATTTTATTAAAAGTAGAGAAAGAATATTCAGCACAAGTATTTCAAGATGTTGCATATATTTCAAATAATTTTGTTTGTTGAGAATTACCGCTCATTATTTATAGTTAGGTAATATTCTGGAAGTGAATTTTCATGAAATAAGCAATTCTTAATTGCAACTGTCTTTTCCTTGTGATCTCGTCATAATTACAAGAATATTTTCATATCAAATTTTATTATCTATTTGATGTGTTTCTATCTCAAGAATATTAAATAATGACATCGCAAAAGATGAAAATAAAGCATATTTATTGTAAATAATAAACTTATTTCATGGCAACATGCTTTTGATGTTTTGACTATTAATTTCAATGCGATTATGCTTTGTTTAGACATTACAAATGATTAATGTATCAAATTACAGTCGCGCGAATGAATCCTTAATTTGATTGAAACACAAATATTCCGTTGCTAACAAACTTTGTTTTACATTAATTGTCAGTAGTTATCGAATGACAAATATCATAATATTATCAAATATTGGATATTGGATGATCCACAAAGTGATTATACAATGTATCGCTTGTTGTTAATTTTTGTAAAATATATATTAATTTAAAAGTACATATTGATGAAGTCTTTGAGCAGCATTTAGAAGTAGAATGCATAAGAAACGAAAATTTACTGTTATTGCTTATATCTATATATCTTATATCATTTGCTCTGCATTGCATCTCCGACACTTCAATAAAGCTTACTGACCAGTGTGGTTTCTATCAATAATGTGTTTACCCTATCTCATGTTTGTATTGCAAATACTAGACAGATAGACAGACAGATGTATTTCGTAGAGTGGTTATGAGGCCAATAGTACAATGACAATCATATACAAACAGTTCCTCAGAGCGCTGGTAAAATACATTCAGTATAAACATTTATACAATTTGGTGTAGTTTGTGTACAAGTATTGCAAATTCTCATTGTATACTCATTCATGCTTGTTTGTCCCAATGTAAAGCTTACTCATATATTTTAATCCCATTGACTCGGATTTCTGACAATTGTTGATATTTTGTGTAAATAAGTCAAATATTATGTTGTACTCCACATTCCACCTGATGAAGGAGTGAGCATGCAAGTTATACTGCGAAACATCTACGTAATATACATGTAGAAGTTATTATTTAAAAAATCTTGTTTTATTACATATTGACGGAAACACCATTGTCATGAACCAACAATTATCATCATTTAATTGTTTGAGAGCCATTCTAGAAGTTGGTGTGATGAAGAAGACAGGGATATATATGGATGACCAACTTCTTTATTTGACAATTTCGACGTTTCGGTATAGATCCTTAAACCGTTATCCGGCATATTGTAGAGATGATAAAACAGCAGGTTATATACAGGATACATGTTGGTATTATAATGAGACCAACAGCAAATGGCGACCTGGCGGGAATCGAAGATGAGATAGTAATGGCATGATTTGTTGATATTAGTGACGTTAATTGTTTAAACCCCAAAACCCAAACTGTAACTTTTGTTTATGTTAAATTACTTATACTAAGCCTAAGTTTCATCTCAATTTATAAGGACAGTAACGACTTAAATATGTCCTGAAATAACTATTTGTATTCTTATGCATAATTCCACAAGTATAATATCATTGATATACAGTAAGAGAACTGAAATGTCAAAGAATTGTCTTAAGATGTGGTGCTGAAAACATTAAGAAACAAATCCAATTTGTGACTTGATGGCAGGTGATCCTCTGAATATTTGAACACCAGACGACGGCCAGCAACAGGGAACGTAGTTTAGAATAAGATGGTCTTCCAGTTTCTTGTCCTTTATCCTTTACATTACATGACCAATGTGAATGAATGATTTCATGGCGATTTACTGCTCTATTCACGTGCGTGTGTAATGAGGTTATATATTTATATTTACTCACTAATCTCATTGCAATAATTAGCTAAGGTAATCGATGTTAGAATTTTATTATTTATAGAATCGAAAAACACGGAAAACTGTCATCAACCAGATTTCTGTCTCTTGAGCAGCTGCAAGTTATGTAATTGTTTCGTATATCGGTATCTGTAGCCAGCAAGATACTTTGATTTCTTTCAAAAGCACTAGTACCATTAAATATTTATCAGTGTAATAGTCAGTGGGCCGAAACCTGTAGGACACCCATATATGCAGGTTCGCTGCAACTTGTCGGTGAATAAAAGAACTTTACACTAAAATACTCTCCACTATACCCTGATCCTAAAACAAAAATGTTCTACTAAAAATCTTGGTTCATAAATGTACACGGTGACTTCAAAGATAGGTACCGTTTTGAGAGTTTACTGAAACCAAATGAATTGACAATAAAGGATTTGAAGCTATTTAGATGTCAACAATGTTTTTTCTCGGTAATGAAATATCACAGTTACGCTTCATTTGAGCAGCATTTCAAATTTAAAGTGTTTTATCGAAAAAAACAGCAATAAAAATGGGTTTTATTGTGTTTTTTCCCCCCTGAAATATGACACCACAAAGTTCCCTTGGAGGGCGAGAACCGGCATATTCCGCCAGCCTAGAGGACTCAAACAAGTCGAGAAAATTCTTCCTTACGATCCGTGGTCAAAATGGACCGCCATGACAGGCATTGGATACAGATTTCTGTTGTGCTTCACGGTGTTGTCAACAATTTGGACTCTAGGTAATTGTCTCACAAACTCTTGTATCGCATTCCATAATATACTGAATGAACATACTGAATGTGGATATAGCTCAAACCAATTGAACAATTTGATGCATAATCACGAATTGTTGTGTTGCTCGACTCGTCACTCGGTCACGCTTGGACTGTTTGAAAGAAGCGCTCATAAAATATCGACATATGATTCAACTGGTTTCAAGTATTTATTACCAATGACTTTGATTACTAATTTGCTGTTGCGTGCTGGGGTAGAGTCCAACCCAGGTCCTGATACACGTCAAAAACAACTCAAACTAACAGATACACACACTGGTTCCGGAAAATCTGAGTTCGAGAGACTTATGGAAGAACTACAGAAAATTAACAATAAAGTTGATAATATGCAACTAGTTCTTTCTAGCCGTCTCGATCAACTCTCAGACTCTGTTGGTGACTTACAACATAAAGTTGACGACCTCTCAGACAAATGTGCTAAACTGGAAGAGGAAAACCTTTCATTGAAATCAACTATTTCAAATAACACAGACAAACTGGATAACATGGAAAACCAAAGAAGAAGAAACAATCTCTTTATCAATGGGATCACAAAGTCTACACCAGATGAAACCTGGAGGGATTGTGCAGATTCAGTTAGGATGGTGCTACGTGAGAAAATGAAGCTTGACGACTCTCTCATCACTATTGAGAAAGCATATCGCATTAACAATGGTAAATCAATTATCATTGAATTACTCGACTATAATATGAAAACTGAAATTCTTCGTAATACCCGAGCGCTCAAGGATACAGGTATTTACATTACAGAGGACTTCACATTTAAGGTTAGACAGATAAGGAAACATCTTAAAACTGTAATGGAATTTGAGAGAGAAAAGTGACGAAAGTCTAAACTGAAGTTCGATAAGCTGATATTCGATGATGGAGAGGTTGTCACGTGGAACAGCCGAGAGGATAAAGCCGTCTTCTCCAAACGAAGTAACCTTAGTCCTACTGGAAACATCACACTGACCTAGGACAACGGCCGGGTTCACAGCGAGGGAGTTATCTCCCTTTTATCGTGGAATATACACGGACTCCAGTCTAAGCTGCCAGATCTTGAATTTCTAAAGTATTGTTCATCTTTTGATATTATTGGTATTCTAGAGGTGTGGAGCAATGTGACTAAGGATCTAGTGCAGAATAATTTTCCAGATTATACTCTTCATTTTAACTTAAGGGATTACAACAACAGAGGTGGTGTTTTAGTTATGATTAAAAATTATTTATCTGTGGGTGTGAAGAAAATAATAACATCATACAGTGATTGTGTTTTTCTTATTTTGGATGCAAGATTCTTTTGTTTTGACAGAGATGTTGTATTAGGTTTTATTTATATCCACCCTGAGACATCCTCTACTACCACAGACATTAGAGATAAGAAAGGTATTGAGTACCTCGAGAGTGTGATATTAGATCTTAAAATTCACTACTCTGAAACAGCTATATTATTGTGTGGTGACTTTAATGCCAGGACTGGTTTATTGTCTGATTATATAATTCCTGACAAAGAAGACTTGATTCCAGACTTAGATAATGTAAATGACTTTATTGATAACTTCGAGATTCCCCGGTTTTCAAGAGACCCTAAAATAAACACTTTTGGAAAGGAATTGATAAATCTCTGCTGCAGTTATGGCATACACATTGTGAATGGAAGATCAGTTAGTGACCCAAATGGAACGTATACATGTATTGCAAACAATGGAAGCAGTCTTGTTGATTATGTACTGTGTTCTACTGACCTTTTCGATGCAATTAAGGATTTTAATGTGTGCACAAGATTGGAATCTGACCACTTTCCAATTGTTTGTAAATTGAATTGTTGTACCCAGAGGACTGTTGATTTGGAAAATTGTAACATGATTACAATTGAAAAGTATAAATGGAGGCCGTCGCATGCAGACCAGTTTAACTCTTTTCTACAAAGAAGATTTAACTTATTGCCGCTTGTTAAGTTTTGTGTCACAGCTTCGAATAATCCACCCCTTGGTGCAACAATGTTGACTGACATAATCCAAGAAGCTGCATCATCTTGTGGTATGAACTCAAACTCTGTGAAGAGACCAGATAACTGTAAACAAAAATGGTTCGATGAGGAGTGTGAACATTTGAAACTTTTTAAATATCAACTCTTAGATAAATTCCGCCTCTCAGGTGACTTTCCATATCTGCAAGCTTTTCATAAAACTCGAAATAAATTTCGAGAATTGTGTCGCATCAAGAAAGAAGAATATACAATATCAGTGACTAAATCTATAATATCAGACTTCTCTAACACCAAAAGAGTCAAATCATTTTGGTCCTACGTGAGACATTTTAGTGGCGCTTCATGTAAATCTGTGCATAAAATTGACTGTGTATCATGGGTTGAATATTTTAAGAGTGTTTTGAATGTCAAACATATCCATATTGATGAAGAATTTTTGTCTTTCACAAGAGATTATGTCAATAATCATGAGGTACAGGAGGCTCTCTGTGGAGTTTGTAAAGATGATGATATAAATAATATTGTGAACAGGGAAATAAGTATTGAGGAGGTGGATAATGCTCTTTCTAGTTTACGTTCTAATAAAAGTCCTGGTCAAGATGGTATTCCACCTGAGATGCTCAAAAGCAGTAAGATTATTTTACAGTCATATCTTTGTATTTTATTCAATAGTATTTTTAGATCGGGGAAGTTTCCAGATCAATGGTCATTGAGCATTATATTTCTATTGCACAAAAAGGGTAGCATTCATCAAGTAAATAATTATCGTGGTATCTCTTTTACTTCTATTCTTAATAGTCGTTTAAAAAAGGTGGTTGAGTTTTTAGATCTGTACCCCGAGTGTCAAGGTGGTTTCCGTCAGGGTTACTGTACTGTTGATAACATATTTACTCTTCAGAGTGTCGTTCAGAAATATTTGTCTAAAAAAGGTGGTAGATTTTATTGTTTATTTGTTGATTTTCGCAAAGCTTTCGATTCAGTAAATAGAGATCTTCTTTGGTTTGTCCTTTTATCTCAAAATATTCATGGTTCTATGTTCAATATCATTAAAGATATGTACTCGAAAACTAAAGCTGGTGTTAAAATAAATAATTTAAATGTTACTGAATATTTTGATTTCATGAGTGGAGTTAGACAAGGTTGTATATTAAGTCCATTATTGTTTGCATTGTTTGTTAATCAGTTGAATCAGGAAATCACCACTTGTGGAGATAGGGGAGTATTCATTGACTCAGAGTTCATGGAACTGTATTTGCTTTTGTATGCAGATGATTTGTGTTTGTTTGCAGATTCTGTCGTTAGCCTTCAGAAAAAGATTAATATCTTATTTGAGTTTTGTAAAAAATGTGGGTTATCTGTAAATTTCGAGAAAACGGAGGTATTGGTATTCAGAAATGGTGGTAAGCTAAGGCAGTATGAGTCATGGTATTTTGGTGATCATAAATTAAAAATTGCATCATATTATAATTATCTTGGTTTGATGTTCTCAAATAGACTCTCTTGGTCTAAATCTGTTCAAAATCTAATTAATAAGGCTAATAATGCACTTTCTTCAGTTAAAGTTTTTGCTAGAAGGTTTACAAATATTCCTCCAGCCGTTTTGTTTAAAATATTTGATGTACAGATAAAACCTATCATTTTGTATGCCTCAGAAATATGGGGTCTTCAGCAGTGGCATGTTGTCGAACAGTTCCATATTAGATTTTGCAAATATGTCCTGGGTGTAAGCTATAAGTGCTCAAATGTTGCTGTCCTGGCGGAATGTGGTAGAAATTATATTTTTGTTGATACCTTAGTACGTGGTATAAAGTATTGGTTCAAAGTTTTACATTATCCAATGAATAGGTATCCTAAGCAGTGTTATGTTATGCTATATAATCTTGATAAAGTTGGTAGGAAAACTTGGTTATATTTTGTTCGAACTACTTTATTCAGTTATGGTTTCGGTTGCGTTTGGGAAGCTCAAGGTGTTGGAAATGAGGAACAGTTTTTGAAAGATTTTTATGTAAGAGTTAGTGATTGTCATAAACAATTGTTATTTTCTGAAATCTCCAAGTGTTCATCACTAGATGTTTATTCTTGTATCAAAACGGTCTTTTGCAGCGAACCATATCTTACTTTTCTGAAATCTAAAGAAGCAAGGCGTAGAATAACATTGTTACGAATTGGTGCACTACCCATATATAAAAACACTGGTAGATTTGATGGTCTTCCTAGGAACCAACGTCTTTGTCATATTTGTAACAATAATTATGTTGAAAATGAATTTCACTTTTTATTTGAATGTAAAATATATCATGATTTACGCAGCAAATACTTTAAACATTTGCCTTATCATGTTACTCAACAATACTTTTTGAACATATTGATGTGCACCGATCATTCTACTACACTGGCCTGTTCTAACTATATCAAGGATTCATTAGCGCTACGCTCTCTTTATACATGATTGTCCATCTCCCATCACCATAGATAATACATTGTTTTCGTTATTTTGTATTGTACGTGGGCCTAAGGCCTTATACGAAATAAACTTTCTTTCTTTCTTGTCTGCGAGAGTTATCATGGGAGTCTATGGGAAAATTAGTTAGGCGTGAAATTTTCTATTATTTGTAGTATTTAACCTTTTAATGTAAATATATTACTGAGAACATAAAGTCCTTCCCTTTATTAGTTTTTAAAGCATATGGTAGCATTCCCCCATTTGAGGCAGCAAATCCAGAAAACTCTTCAAACACCAGATGAGCCTTTTTTCTTTTGGATAATACATACTTTTCAGTTTCATAAAAATAGAATAATAAATGATACAAACACAAGGAATTAGGTAATGATTTAGTTAGTCCAGGAGACATAAAGGGGAGCAACTAGTAAGATCAACGTGAAGCGCACTTAAAATATGAAAAGGTGCGATTTGTCAAATACACACATTACACTGAACTCGGCTGGCACTAAGCAACTGTAAATTCTTGTTGATTGTCTCACAGTTTGTTGTAGAAAGCTGCTTGTGTGAACAGATCAACTTTTAATTCTGCAACTTCAGAGACCGACTTAAATGTTCAGGTCAAAACATCTGTTGACATGTCCCTGTATCCACTGGAATCAACCCTCCTCTGTCCTGGATGTATGAATTACCTACAAAGATAAATAAAGTAAATTCACACATTGAAATAAGTTTCTGCACTTCAAATATCAAAACGGTCAAAACAGTTTGACAGAATAACATAATGAAACATTAAACTGAGCATTTGACCATAGAAATTCACAAAACTATTGTACTGTAGTAGTTGCAGAGATATGACTTCAGGTGTCATGCTGCTGTAAAAACACCACTGTTTTTCTTACATTAAGCAGTGGCTTCAAGAATCTCTCTGTAAAATAAAGACTTCATTTGGGTTGTTAATAATCACAAGTACTTGTCAAAGGATTAACAACTATTGTGTCCTTTTCATACTTATTTAATTAAATAAATAGGTTTTATGGTTGTGACCCATTATTGGGGCTACAGGGTCTTCAAATCTACCATTTAGAATTCCCAATGATTAAAGAGTTTGCACACAACATAACAATGGGTCTTTTATGGAGAAAATATGAATGTAGTTTTTAGGTCATGGCCTGTGAGGGATAAAACGAAAAGTTTACAGACTGATGCCATGCCATAAGCCAATCGGGCCAGATTAACTAAAATTGACAAGTTAATACAGATGGGATATTATGCAACGAAGGTAAATAGTGTGTTTGTTACTCGAAATCTACAGATAAAGAAAAAGGTGAGGACAGATATGATAGGTATTGAGACTCACACCATAGTCCATAATAGTCCAGCACTGATACACACACCAAATGCTGATTTTGATAACACAGAATGGGAAAATTATTTTGAATATCTTACCACATGGAGGTAAACAATGTTGTCTTCCTGGATCTAGCAAGACTATGCCATGTTACAAAGTGAAGGATTGTGAGACGCAGTGGCCAAAGGCATTCAACAGAGACTGGAGTCTGGATGAACCTAACAGAAAAGTATGAATACATATGACTTAGAAAGATCATGACAAAACAACATCAAACTATCAAATTTGACAAAGAAGTCAAATTTCAGAGTTCTTCTCTTCAATTATCTTTTTCTTTAAGACTTCATATTTGTAAACAATAGCCAGTGAGCCACTGAGAGTAAATTCAATGTAATCTAAACAAAACAGAGCCATTGGCTTTGAAACTCATCAGTAATTATGTTATTTATTATCTCTAAGAAAAAGATTAAGATATCACACAATAAAGCATTGCACGACAGTCATCAAATTTTAAATGTATTATAAAAAATTCATTTTAAATATTATAGACCTGATGTTGTAAATCAGCTATAAAGTATAAACTCATATGATATGAATACCAAATTTACTTTTACTGGAAATTCTCTTTCAAAATGAATACAAACTTTATCTCAAGAAAAGTTCCAAATTAATAACATAATATCATATGATACTTAAAAACTCCATAATTTACTCTTAAATTTCAAAGTTTCAAGTTTATGGATGGATGGGCGGACGCCATGGGTCGATTGGCCCATTGTGCCTTTCATGCCTTTCATGCCTGATGAGCTAAAAGGGTTTTAACTGACTTAAAGCCTCTACATTAATAACATCATTGAAACGTTATTTCAACAAAACAAGTACCTGTGAGATGTCTTATCGTCATGTCAAGTGCAACTTGCTTGGGCAGCAGTTTTCGAGACATAGAGCATCCGCTTCTGTGTCTGCAGATCAATGGGAATCCTGTCTGTCCTCAAATCACTAAAGGCATCACAGCTCGATGCCAGAAAGTTAAGCGTTCCATAGGCACCGTGTTGTGACACTCCTCTTAAGAAACATCTCCAGATGGCCAGATGACATGGCCATCAGCTCAATCCAGGTGTGAAGCCATACATGACCGAACAGCCAAGGCCACTCTAAATTTGTGTGATATCATCCTATTTTGAATGTTCTGATGATGAAATATACCTCAAGTCCAAGTCATAGCCATTATCAGTATCAACATCACATGCAATGTTTAATATCTATATAGGATTATTTTCACCGTAGAACACCCAATCACAACAGTTTGGGCTGAGCTGAACATATTCAAGTTAGTGGAATACTTTCTGTAGCTGCTGATGTCAATATCTTCAGTTTATTTCACTATTACCGTGGATCTATATATGAAAAGTTTTGTCAAAAGATTAATTTTCATAACATCTTCTTTGAGATGATTTTGTCTTCTATTATTTTTTTGCTAAATACTTTAAATGATTTTGTTAGTGGCCTGACAGTGAAATGTTCATTCTCAGTGTACAACCAGCTGGTGTATTGCTTGTAGTTATAATATGATACCTCACTTCTGCCATATGGGCCAACTTGTAATAAAACCCATTCATCATTTTTTCAATGTTGCTGCCTCCATCAATTTATCCGAAGTTGTTTCAACGATAATGAGTTTTTTTTGTGATTTGCTCTTTCGATTTGACTTAACAACTACAGTTTTTGATTAATTGGCACAAGTATTAAGGAGAAGATGTAACCTTTCGGTAACAGATTATAACAGACGTAACAGTGTGTCAATGTCAGTGTCATCAAAAACAGTTCTTCTTCACCACAGGTTCAACAACAGTTTCACACTCACTTGTCACTTGTAATTCCTTCAAAACACCCTTTCCCTTCAGTAGGTGTTCTATAACCTGATAACATACTTTTGTCTGTAAATTTCGTCTGTGATATCCAGCCACATATTTCCCATCAAAATCCAATAATCTTCTCCATACCATCTAGTAATGACCACTGCATCATACAATTACATAGTTCCCTTCAAATAATAACAGTCAATGCAAGAATCTACTCATTTTTGTCAAGCTCTAGCATGTGACGAACACACTGTCTGAGGGCAGCCATGTTGAAGTACCGGGCTGAATATGTGGTGTCCTTATCTCTGATTGGCTGAAACAGTGTCTCTATGGTTACATGTAAACAACCTTTTTTATTTTTTAAATGCCTTTTTCTCATTATTGAACATACTTTGGAAGTAGAACATTTTACAATTCAGGTTAAAACAATGTTCTTTATCTATTTTTAATGAGAAATGTTATTCACACTTTTGACTGAAGCACTTTGACACATTTTCTGTACTCGGCCCACTGACTATAATGCGGTACATGGGCACATTGCATGACAACCGCTGTGTTTATTAATTTGCCAACCGTAACCTCGCAATACGTATGTTGTGTAGGTACATGTAGTGCAGGTAATTCAGGTCTGATTTTAATTAGACTGCAGCAAAACCTAATCTCGGATGTATATTTTTATGTAATTATTTTCATTGAAATGGACTATTTCAATTCAAGAATAGATTAGACACACATCAGAATGTACACTGCATATCCTCTTATAAATGATCTATATAACAATCTATAACGCAAGACAGATAGGTGGATTAGATATTCAAAACAAAAGGTACGTTGTGTGAGAAATTTACGTTTGTAGATATGTACATTCTTGACAACAAATCTTATTTGATTAATTGAGAGATTCTATTGTTTTGAGATTTATGCTAGCTAATGTTTCTAACACTTTTTCTCTGTACAGCAAATTATCTTTGTTGTTTTAACGACTGTACAATTAATGGGATAATCGCTCATTCCAAACTCCTTTCGAAAGTCACAAGTCGCGTCAGTTCCTTTCAATGGCTTAGCCTTGCTGCATATTGTTACCTTTTTTGTGCTATCGTAGTAGTGTGATGCACCTGAACTTTACAGTGCTGTGTTAGCACACAATTATCGAAATGCATCAACATATCATTATCTTCCCACAGAGGTTACTCCCTTCAGATTTCCGAGGGGGAGAATGCAAAATATAGAATAACATGATAAATAAAGGAATAGTAATTGCACATACAGATGTGTTGTGATAGTGTGTTAACGAGCTGGAAGGAATGCAATTGACGTATAAAAGAAATATGAATTATTTGATTTGTTGTAAGAATGGTAAAGTTGCGGAACAAACTAATTTGAAAAAGTTGTTTGTCGGCATTTCAGTATTTGAGATAGATCATGAACCGGATTGGAATACCGTGTAATAATGATGTAAAACTAACCCTAAATTCCCATTTGTCATCAGTTTACTTGTAACAAGCATTGGTGATGACAGTTGACATCAATAATCATCTTCATAAGATATCAAAGAACATTTCAACTTGTTATCAACTATTTTTATTCATTCTACATTCTAAAACTGATCATGAACTTTATTGTGCAGATGTGCATTCTGGGTTATTGATCCCATGATGTATATATTTGTCTGTTTAAATGGAATCTAATATTTTAAAATATACTGATAGACTATCAATACAGTAACAACGAATTTAGCATTAAACAATGTCGTGATAGCTGTAACAAAGCTTTACACATTCGTAGATCTGTTTAATGGTTTAACTTTTCAAGGTCCTTATTGATAGAATTTGCGCCATTCCTTGTCTAATTGTCAAATTGTCAATTCTAGTGTAGTGAAAATGTTACTTTAAATATTCATGCATTAAAACATATGTGACAAACATATCTGTGGCCTTGGATGTCGTTTCCAAAAACATACCCTCATGTAACCCCCTTATTTTTTTTATTCTTCCGCTGTAATTGTTGGGAATATTGCATGATTGCAGTCAAATCACTCAATTGTGCTTCAGTTTTTGTTGTATGTCAATTGATTGAAACAGCGATTTTTCACGATAATAAACACTTATGCTATATAAAAATCCCACATGATGATGCTGCTGCTGCTGCTGTTGCTGCTGATGATGATGGTGATGGTGATGGTGATGATGATGATGCATATGATGATGGTGATGGTGATGGTGATGATGATGATACCAACATGTATGATATAACATGTATTTACTGCAATCCAATGCAAATTGATTCGTCTTCATATGGACAAAAACAAACTCTTTAAAGAAACTTAAACTTGCCCAATCAAAATCCAGTTCAAATTCACAAAAACAACTTTTAATGATAACCCTTCAAGTTTTCAAATAACATTTTCTTATGAATTCTTTGGACTCACCAAATACCACAAAACTTGTGATCTAGAGAAAAGCTTACATATGTCTTGCGTAATAATGTAACGTAATATTTATAAATGTACGGATGCTCTAATACTCTGTCACATCATCAGAAGATTGATCCTTTAACCACATATAAAAGTGATCACCTCGTCGTAATTGATGTCTCAACATAGATAAGACTGACAGCTGAATTCTCAAATGTCTCCTTAGAAAGGATAAAAGGATTTAAGGTGTAGTCAGGTTCCTATATTTCACACTAGTGAAACTAATAAACATCCATCTCGAAATGTTATGAAGGGCATATTTGATATGGTCATCATTGTACGATCAATCATCCTTTATATTTATAAACTTTGTCACACAATTACAATTATAACTGTTGATTTAACATTGACTTCCTCACGTCGATGGTGTCTTATCATTAAAATTCTGATTGTTGTGTCTCAGAAACCTGTTCAGAAAAAGTTTACATATATAACACAATGTTATATTTCACATAAGGGTCATCAATACATTTCCCCCTGCATCTATTCACACAATATGTCATATTTCATAAACATTCTTTTAGTGCAGTGGAATGATTGTCGCGAGTCAAACTTTAATTGAATCAGCGAAGAACATATTTATTCTTGACTTTTTTCCTCGTACTTTGTCCTCGTGCCAGAAATTTGATACAGCAATTTATTACATTGAAATCTGTTCCATCTTCAACGTCTTAACAAAATGGTCATTGGGTCACCAGCTAAGAAATCGTGAAAACTATTACGCGTTCACTTTCATGTTTACTGTATCCTCGAGCTAAATAAATAGGAAACCACAGTCGGATCTTAATTCCGGTCATATAAAATATGATTCCTCCTATTTGATATCAAAGAGTCAACGATCACCATTGTCATCTCAATTCTGGGACAAATGTAAACGAAACATGGACCTACACTCGCGTGCAATAGAAAGTATAGGTGCACAAGTTTAATGGACACGAATCAACAGTTACGCCATGTGTCAAAATGGAAACTTACTTAATCTGCATTTTTTAAAAACATTATATGTTCATAATTCAGAAAAACACGGCCTATTAAAAATCGTCGTTGTAGAACCTGCTTGACCACTATCCCATATAATGCAAACGGAGATATGTCGAGAACGGAACTATCTAGTTCACGTTTATAGCTTCTGAGTTCTATTTAGAAGAGGCGTTGAGTTCCTTTTATGTTTACTAAGGTAAGCGTTCACTGCCAATCCTTAACGCAACATGGGGGCGGGATAGTGCAGTGGTTAGCGCGTTCGGCTTCGGATCAAGACGTCCGGGGTTCGAATCCCGGCACGGGCACGGCAACTTTGTCTGCAGTAGAGAACTGTTCTACACACAGTAAGGTTTAGGTGCAATGCTACCCTGAATTTCAGCGGTGTACCACCCATGGTTCGCTAGCTAGATGCTCGCAGGTTTCACCGCAATGCATAGCCACATGACTTTGCGGGTTTTCTCAATGCCATAATACTAGTAGCCGCGATATAAGTGAAATACTCTTGAAAGCGGCGCTCACCCCAACTCATCTCAACTAAACGTAACACTACGGGTCAATGAAAAGGGTATGGCCTGTAGTGTTCGGAATTCGCCCTTGTATGACACCTTCGTGTCATTATTTTTGAAATATTCGTATTGTTACATTCCTAACGTAGAGTATACTGCGCTATGTACGTAACTGCAATACTATCCAGTATCATCCAAAAGTTATCAACATCCTTATTTTACCTGAATTTTCACATTAAGATTGCTTTTTATCTTCTGCTGTGAATGAGGTTTGTAAGATCATGCCAAAAACTTTTTAATTCTTCCATTATTGCATCAATCATTTTTAATGGAAAAGAATAAATGAAAACGTTGTTGGGGTATATGCTGATTGATGCATTCTGACTGAATGTTTGTGTCTGTTTATTGTGTGAATGGAATGTTGCAGCATGTTGTAGCATGAATACAGTCCATAAGTAGGAATCATATTCCTTATTATCAATCTGATACTACTAATAAAGTAAAATATGTTTAGTGCAAAACAACGAAGTAAATTGCCAAACATCCAATACAGAGCATTCCATAACATATACATGTACATCGCAGACAAAACGATCTGCATATACTGAATGCAATAATTCAAAATCCTGGTCATCATGTCACCAACTACATGTTTTATATAACAACTATCAAATATCAATCCAAGATAAATTCCATTTTCAGACATAAAACTAATTATGTACGTCCTAAATTATATATCAGTTCTTAAAATATATTTTTGTCAATCTAACGTTGATGTCACTGTCAATATGTCTTTGCTTCATGTAATAATGAGAACATATTTCAATGTGTATAACTATGATCAAAAATTAATAAAGTTACAGAAATAAAGCTTTGATGAAGGTTTGATGTGTTTTATCAATATAACGGCGGAATCAAATTTGGAAATTTGATGGATGTGTCGCTATGTGCTGCGTTTGAAATATACATACAGAATCTAAACAAAGGAAGCAGTTTTAACAACAGCAATCTGCTGATACTGTTTAACGAGAATGTTATTGCCGTTATAAAACAACTCCTGTGAAGTTTGAGTAAATAACACTCATCCTTGTAATGACAAAATGTCTAATCTCGAAAGTTCATCAAGAACTTCTTTTCAACAGTATATCTGGCGACAGAGAAATGCATCTGCTTTCTTTCCTATCGATTGCTGCATTACCTTGGCTGACAGCTACACATCCTCTGTGTTTCTCAAAGTAGATATACGTGTACGTATCTTGTACATTTTGGTAATTAACTTGACATATCAGTGCTCCGTTGTTCTTTATTTCTTTCCTTCACATTTGTGTGGCGTCATTGACTGATTACGGATGTTCTGCATCGTTGCTTTGTCTTACTGTACAGTAAAAATTGGAGGGGAGGGCGGATAGCGCAGTTGTTAGCGCGTTCAGCATCGAATCAAAAGGTCCTGGGTTCGATTGCCGCCATGTTATCAGCACTTTTGTCTGCTCTAGAGAACTGTTTTATGTGCAGTAAGGTTTGGTTGCAAGGCTACACTGACCGTACAGTGCAGTACCAACCATGGTTTGTTGGTTCATGCCAATTCTCGCAGGTTTCACCGAAATGCATAGGGTTGCGGTCTTTCTCCCTGCAATAATACTAGCGGCCGTGACACAAGTGAAATAATCTTAAAAGGGACGTTAAACCCAAAATCACCCCACCTCACCTCACCTCAGTCAAAATGGCCAACCTTCATAGAGTTGAGTTCACCATGACACATACAGGAGATCAACAGAAGCGCCAGGCTGAGAATATCCCGTAAATATAAATACTGCAACTCACTCTGCATGTCTGGTTGTTCTATATGTATTTCATTATTTAGTATGGAATTATCCATATATGGACAACATTGAAAATAGTGAATAAATATATGTGAAAATATTAGGACCCCGTCAGGACCCGTAAATATTAATACTGCAACTCACTCTGCATTTTTGATTGTTCTATATGCATTTAATTATTTAGTATGGAATGATCCACATATGGACAACATTGAATATAGTGAATAAATATATGTGAACATATCAGGACCTCATTTTAAATCAGTGGTTTGTAAATGACTTATCATGTATACTCACCAAACCGAAGCCGTTTTCATCCCACCGGTATGTAATACTGTGGGATATAGTCGTCGCCCTGTCCGTCTGTCTTTCCGTCCGTCCGTAATCATTTCCTTTCCGGAGCAGAACTCGAAAACCGTTCATGATATCTTTCTGAAACTTCTCATGTGTATTACATGGTGCCTTGTGATATTTTGAGATTTTACTTTTTCGTTTCAATAGAAACGTGTTGAATTTGGACTTTGTTCAGAGACAGGTCCGTTTCCGGAGCGCAGCTCCAAAACTCTTTATTATGTCTTCCTGAAACTTTGCATGTGTAAAACCCACTAACCTAAGTATTGCCTTTTGATATTTTCAGATTTCTGAAATTTTATTTGTTTCCGTTTCCTTAGAAACATGTTGCATTTGGACTTTGTTCAGAGAAAGGTTCATTTATGGAGTACAACTCCAAAAGTCTTCATCTTATCTTCCTGAAACGTTGCATATGTATTACCCACTTACTGAAGTAGTAGATATACAATTATCTGTGAAAGATGTGTTTTACAAATTATGTGGGACCGGTGGGATATGTCATCTTCTGATGACTCTTGTATAGTGTTGGCAGACCGTAAACCAACCAAACTTCTACATCAAAAGTAATATTTACACAATGTTCTTAAAGTGACAAAACAATATATTATTCATATGGATTCGATCCATTCCATCTAAAGTTCCTGACAAAATACCAATTGACATGCATTGTACTTGGATAAAACAACTCCTGGAGGAGAACTTTCCATGTTTGAAACATCCGTACAATACCAATAGATACACATTATAAATAACATGTCTGATGTCGTTTGTGCTTGCATTTATATTGATTGAAAATTAATTAATTCTTATTAGATGTAATTACAGCTCGAATGAGTCGGTTTGCTTTGTAGCGTTATTAGACTCATGCACAAGATTGTTTTTAAATATCTCATATATATCAGAACAAAATTTAAATGTATCGAATATCACACAAACAACACAATTTCAATGATGTTCAAAGAAATCTAACGGTCCAAACAACTATTTTAAAAGAATTGAATCAAAAGCTTCCATCGTGCAATCATTGTGAAATATTTCATCTCTAAAATTCTTCGAATTGGCATAGGTCTTTCATCTATGTCCTTTGTAAATATATGAATATATCAATATACAATAACAGTATCGAGGCTGTCTTAAAAGAAAGATGTTTTATTCGGTAATGGGTCCACAGGCCCATTATACGCTGTAAGAAAGAAAGAGATGTATTTATCATTGTTTGATATTATCATTGTCTCATATTATCATTGTCAGATATACTGTCTGTCACTGTGAGATATTGCCACTGTGAGATATTGTCACCGTGAGATATTGCCACCGTGAGAGATTGCCACCGTGAGAGATTGTCACTGTGAGATTGTAACTGTGAGGTATTGTCACCGTGAGATGTTGTCACTGTCAGATATTGTCACTGTCATATTACTGTCCAGAATTTATCGAGTAATTATATGAATTTTAAGTCGAGAATGAAATGTATATCTTACTGGTTTTCGCTCTTCCGATACCAAACCACTTCCATCGTTTCATAAATATGGATGTAAAATGCTACGTCGGTTAGTATGAAATTTAAAGTGTTATGTGAAATACATGTAGCTATCTTATCTCATGTTGAAGGAAAGTTTCTACAAGTGCATTCTATTGTCATCTGAAAATTCGACTACATGACAATTAGTATTAATTAGGAAACGAAATGGTAATAGAAGATGATTATATAACTAATGCACCCTATAAAACTCAGCCCCTTCAAAACGTATTGCGCGGTATGTCACTAGAAGCAAGTAGTATTAATTGAAGATATGAATAAGCAACTCATTCCCTCGGATTCTTTTGAACCAAAACGACAACAATTGAACTATCATATACATACATAAACATTGTATTGCTATTCTCATATGGAAAACTTAATTCAGATAAGAGAGTTATTGTATCAGTTTTCGTCAGAAAGCCCCTTTTATCAGGGAAAACCTTTTGGGCAGATTTATTTTGGGAAAATCCTTGGAAGGGGAAATCAATTACGTTTGTGAAGATTTCGGATAAGACAATGCTTTTCACTCACAAAGGGAGGGTTTCCACACACGGTTCTATAGTTTATATTTACGATCTGTCGTGGTTCCAGTACCGTTACATAAAAACAGAAACGGTATGTCACATGTTGTTATATATATAACTGTATGACAGTAATACGTCTTCCCGTTCTAATTAATATAAACTGTTGTGATATGTGTGAAATATTCGTGAAAGTGGACATAGCACATCAATCAGCTCTTTCCTTTTCCATCAATCCCAATCTCATTAAATTGATATCCTAATTACGCTTCACTACATATCACAGATACGTATATTTGTAAGTCAGAGCAGTCAAATCACGATTGACACTTCAATCATCTCTTCCCACGTCCATTAATCCCTATCTCATTAAAATCATATAGTAATTATGCTTCACTACGTATCACAGGTATGTATATTTGTAAGGCAGAGCTGTAGGTTGTTGTGACATTAAGGTGTTCTTCTGGTGACATAAATAACAAAGAAAATAACTTTAGTTCCATTTTATTTCTCTCGGAAGTTGAGAAAATTTCAATTAAGGCATTTTACCACAGTAACGTTATTATTTTTAATATCGATATTTTGATAACACAATTCCGTTTCTGAAAACAACCCTGATTTAGTATTAGATTGTCTTCATTTGCAATTCAAAATTTGTTTTACAAACACAATAATTGTGTTATTTCCTAAGCAAATAATTTGATAGGAAGAAATTAAGTATGTGCATGTGAAGCACACCACCCACGAATTTCTGAAATTGCCGTTTTAAATCGTTATGGAAATCAGTATAAATCTTGGAAATTTTCAAATGATTGTGCCATTACCTCTGGACATGGCTCGAAGGAGACTCACTGAAGCAAAAAGATGGCAAATTATTGGAATGAGTTCCACCGGAATGTCTTGTAAAGCTATTGGACGACAGTTGGACATTCACCACACTGTGATAAGCCGTCTTGTCCAGAAATATCGTCAAACCACAGCATATGTACCAAAGAACATCAAAGCATCAGTCCCATTCGTTGGTGGATCTGTAATGGTCTGGGGATGCATCTCTCACGGTTGTAAGCTCGATTTGGTGACTTTGAGAGGTAATCTCAATGGCGATTGTTACATCCGGGTAATTCTGCAGCCTGTTCTTGTGCCACATTTTGACAATCATCCATTGGCCACTTGTCCTGTATTCATGAATGATAACGCTCGGCCTCACCGTTATCGACCTTTGGTTGATTTTCTAAAGAACAATGCAGTATCTAAACTTCCATGGTCTGCCATGAGCCCGGATATCAATCCACTGGTACACATTTGGGACATGATTGGACGCCGAGTGCAAGCCATGGACCCACCAGTACATGATTAAGTCGATTTAGAAGCAGCTATACACCATGAGTGGCAGCTGTTACCTCTGCAGCGAATCAAGAAACTCACCACAAGCATGTGGAGTATGGTTGAAGCAATCATCCGGGCACGTGGCGGATACACCCGTTATTGATGGTCATTTGTTTCCTTAAGACAACAAAGAACATTGTCCAACTGCTTAACAAACATTTTCACCGTTTTTGAAGTTCACAGAGCAATAGTTGTACAGGAGTGAGTTTTCAAGTAAAACCACTGTTAATGTTCATCTGGCAATATAATGAGACACATGTTACACATTGTATTCAGTGTTGTCTTTTTGTTTAGCTAAAATGATGCATGCAACTTTCATAAAATAACAGAATTTCTTCGAATAATTTCACAAGATTTTCACAGTGGTTGGGCATAGTCACACAAATCTGAAAATATGAGGTGGTGTTTGATTAAGTTCTTTGTGTATAGATGATTAGCAAATGACCCTTAGATATTTATATTGCTTGAATATCTTAGAAAAGGAAGTAAAATTATAGCAAATAAATCGCCACATGTGTTTGCTTACCATGTGCTGTCTTGACAAAAACTACAAAAAGGCACTCTTAATAATAAAAAGTTTCACATGCAAGCGAGAGTATAAATCAGCCATATCTATATAGTCATTTATGTCAGGAGTGAAAAATTAAGCCTACCCTTTGACAGGCTTAAAATTTTAGTCAAAAGTAGGAAAACTTAAAATTACGACAGGATATCAGCATCTGGATACAAAGATATCACACATCTCATGATATCAGCATCTGGATACAAAGATATCACAGATCTCATGATATCTGCATCTAGATACAAATGTATATCACATCTCATAATATCAGCATCTAGATACAAAGATATCACATATCTCATGATATCAGTATCTAGATACAAATATACCACACATGTCATGATATCTGCATACAAATACAATTATATCAAACATCTCATGATATCTGCATCTAAATAAAAGATATCACACATATCAGGATATCAGCATCTAGATACAAAGACATTACATATATCATGATATCAGTATCCAAATACAAATATACTCACATATCATGACATCTGCATCCAAATACAAATATATCACACATATCAGGATATCAGCATCTGGATACAAAGATATCACACATCTCATGATATCTGCATCTAGATACAAAGATATCACATATCTCATGATATCTGTATCTAGATACAAATATATATCACTTTTCATGATATCAGCATCTAGATATAAAGATATCACATATCTAATGATATTAACATCTAGATACAAAGATATCACATATCTCATGATATCAGAATCTAGATACAAAGATATCACATATTTCATGACATCTGCATCTAGATACAAATATATCACATATCATGATATCAGCATCTTGATAGAAAGATATCACACATATCATGATATCAGCATTTAGATATAATTTAAGATATCACATATCTCATGATATCAGCATCTAGATACACAGATATAGTGACATGCGTCGATATAAACTGAATGGTGTTTTGAATGTATCAACAGAACGCTTTAGAGACTCTCTTACATGTATTATCCACATAAAAAGGAAAGTTTTCGAACAGAATGAATTAAAATAATGAATAACATTTAAATAATTAGATCACACATTTGTAAGCACATTCTTAAGGGTTATTGACGCAATTTTAGTATGTCATTTATAGTAAAAACTCGTTCAAAACAAAAACATCATATTTCATTGTCAATTGATTTTCACTCGAAATTTTTGGTATTATTTATATTGATGTATATATTTTATTAATCAACAAGGGCAACACGCGTGCAATATACATGGTCTTAAGAATAAATGGTTGTTATATTGTAAAAACCATATTTATTGATTTAAAGGCAGTTCATTCTACCATTGAACAGACTATTTTATAGAACGAAGGGGCGGGATAGCTCAGTGGTTAGCGCGTTCAACTTCGAATCAATTGTCCGGGGTTCGAATTTCGCCAGGGGCAGTAGAGAACTGTTCTACACGCAGTAAGGTTTGGGTGCAATGCTTACTGAATTTCAGCGTAGTACCACCAATGGTTCGCTAGTTCCAGTCGATGCTCGCAGGTTTCACTGCCATGCATAGCCACATGGCGTTGCGGACTTTCTCCCTGTCATAATACTAGCAGCCGTGATATAAGTGAAATACTCTAACGCAGAATTGCTTTACTTAGCAAATGTGACCTATTAATACGTAAAAATAAAAAGAGAACTGATACTCACATTTTGGACATTTTGTAATCTTTGTAGATATGATGTAATTGAATATGAACTAAACTCTTTTATTGAAATGTCCTAGTTTTATTAACTGTTACTTGCAAAATGTTATAATAATTTTTCATTATGTATTCCTGCTCCGTAGAAACACTTTCCCTAATCCGTTTTATCAAGTTGACTTGCACACTATTGTAAACTTAAATTTTCTTATGTATGTTATGTGTTTATAATATATGTTTGTGCATGGCCTAAGGCCTTTTTTGAAATAAATAAAATGAATTGAATACTCCAAAAGTTGAGTTTATTGCGCATTTGCATTGCGGAATACCTTCCTTTAATGGATAGACGTTCTCATATCTGTAACTACCTACATACAAACATCTTTAACTCAGCTGATAATTTGTTCGAATCATGAGTAGGATTACTACAGAAATTGCTTTCAAAAACAAAACATACTGATGAACACAAATTCATATCGACGTGATGTGAGATTATTTGCCGTTTAACGTCTTCCTAGAAGGTAGACTAGTATCAGCCCAGTGAGAAAGCCCACAACACTGCGATGACTAACATTGCAATAAAACCTGTCTCGGCTGCATAATGGGTGCACTGCCAGTCAACATACTGCACCCAGACCTACATGTATGGCGGGATTCGAACCCTGGACCTTCGTAACGAAATCACTGAGCTTTTCCCGCCAAGGGCACGGCAACGTTGTCTGCAGTAGAGAACTGTTCTACACGCAGCAATGCTACACTGAATTTCATTGTAGTACCATCCATAGTTCGCTAGTTCCAGTCATTGCTCGCAGGTTTCACCGCCATGCATAGCCACATGGCGTTTCGGGTTTTCTCCCTGCCATAATACTAGCAGCCGCGATATAAGTGAAATACTCTTGAAAGCGGCGTTAAACCCCACCTCACCTCACCTCACCTCACTGAGCTCTCCGTCGACGCACTGATAATGCACGGCAAATTATGGAAGAATACTTATTCAATTAATGATGAATTTTCCTCGTAAGTGACATTTTCTTAAATATCAAGTTTTAGAAAACGAATATCAGGACCATTGATTATTATTCCTGACAATGACAATAACTAATTCTCCAAAAACCTATTCTCTTTATTTAACAGAATGCATGTAATTTATATTGACACTTGTTCAGAAGAAGAAATGAAGCATACATATGCTAATCTTGAGCATAAACTTGAACTAATTGAATTACACGTAGGTTTTTGGGTTTCCTGAATAGATTTATGAAAACTGTTTTATTCCAATTCACAATGTTCAGAAGATCAATAAATATCATGAATGAAAAAGATAGCGTATTCCGACATCCTCATTACAGAAGGCAAATCTTCAAATTGTTCATATAAATTACACATGTGCATGTTACCGTTATTTTCCTATACATTCAGACTTTGAAATTTAATCGATATGCTCTCTGCTGATTGGATTAAACAGTGTCCGGTATACTTAATAATTGAATGTCAGTTTGTGTGTTGGAAAATGAACGATGTCAAAGCCTCATTCAAACTCGTGTGAACGAAGCGAGCTTGCGAGCCATTCACATTGGAGTCGACAAGCTCCGGCATTTAAACCAGTTTAACTTGCACCTTTCAAACCGTTTATAAGCCAGTGAACAAATACGTTATGAAATCTATTTCTTAAATAGATACGCTTACGTATAACGACTGAGTAGCAAACTACATCACTACATCTCAATGTAAACTGGTGTTACCAGTGGTTGAAATATACTTCTGAATAAATAAAAAGAGTTTCAAAACGAATGTTCATGGTTCGGTAAAGCCATGCGGGTCCGCCCCCCCCCCCCCCCCCCCCCCCCCCCCCCTTTTCGAGCAATTTGAAGGTGTTCACAATAAATCGGCCGCTGAAAATAGTTCCACCGAAACACTCAGAGTAGAGTTCAAATAAGGCAACATAATGAAATGGTCAACCCTCTTGCTGTCTGAACTCTAAAATTCGCATGAGACCTACACATCAACCTCTCACACAACTGTCGCTTTAGAAATTTCTAGAAAGGGGGTACTTGGCGTTGTTTGGACTAAGCATTCCGTAAGTGTGGAAATGACTAGAGTTTCTTCATCTGTGCAAGTGTTTATTGTTTATAGAATCGAATATAAAATGACACTCTAAGGACATTCATTACCAGTGTAAAATCTGCAAATCCAGAGTTATATATAACAGTGGAAGATCGCCTGCATTCAACAGAGGGCAGAGAATGAAACTACTTTGGTCAAACTGTGGACTATATATTAACAGAATGCTGCCACTTCATTCACCAGGAAATCTTAATGTCTGTAAATGCCTAATGCTCGGCTAAATTACCCTTTCATTTGCCTTGAAATATCAAGTCACCAATATTAATTGCAAAGTTCAGTTAACAGATCCTTATGAATATACTAGTAAAACAATCAACCAGAAATTAAATTACATTTAAACTGACAGCACTTCACGTTAACATAATCATTTAATTATTTACAGATTTTGACGTTGTAGATTCATGCAAAAGAAAATTCAAATTATATTACCACATAAAATATTAAGGTTAAACTGCCCTTTGATTTGTCTTTCTCATTTATTTTATTGCTTGAAAATAAAATGAATATATTCTCACAGTTTAACAGTTACAAACCTGTAAAACAATCAGTCCGACATTTAAGTATAATGTAGCTGGCAGTAATTCGTTGTTAAAAGACGGTTTCGGTTCTTCAACCGACAATTTTACACAGTGACAATTACAAGTTTATATAATGTATCAGTGCGTTGAGGTCATGGAATTTGTTGATTGGTTACCGTTAACATTGATACATAACAGCCACACCGTAAGTTCCACAGCTTGTCACTGGCTAATTCATGCTTTGCTGTAATTCGTTAACTTTTATTTACTAGCTTAACAGCGCAACTGTCTTTCACCAGCTCGAATATCAGAATCAGAAACTTTAAATTACGTTACACTTTAGATTAACACAGTGGAAGAAAACAATTAAATGAAATATAGACAAAGTATATAAATATATTATTTTGTTTAATCATTTTATTTGCATATATTGAGCACATTCTAAGAAAGCGATAAACCGTAGTTGTATTTTTTTTATTTATTCATTGTAATATGAAGCACTGGTATATTTTTGATTCGCTGAGACATTATTAAAGGAGCAGTAGCACGTTTTTTCTCTGAAATAAGTTGATGAAATGTATTTGAAAAATAATGTCACCAATAGTAAAACACCATTCTGTCTGTGGAAAATCAAGTTAAAAAAGAGTGTACATGGTTCCGTAAAGCCATGGGCATCTTATTTTGTCATTTGAAATAATAAATTGTGTTCCCAAAAAAAATGCGGCCATGCAAATTTTGCTTTATACGCAACATCGTTAATACCACTACGGATAATTGGTTTGTTTAATACAATGTTTTACCCTCTAAAGTAAATATAAATGACATAAACTATCATTATAAATGAGAATTTTGAAAAAATAAAATTTTCGAAAAACGTGCTACTGCCCCTTTAAATTGGGCATATATTTATTAAAGCTGCACACAGCAGGTTTTGCACATACATTTGTATATTAGTGCAGCTATTACGTAAATTGACGTTCATTGTAACGTCAATAAAATTGTACCACATCCAATGACAATGAATCATCATAATATCCGTGAGTAAAATAATCATTCTCAAACGTGTCCTGTAATCGTCACATCAGTGGTGCATGATTATGAAATTCGGCATATCGACTAAATGAGAACAATGTCATCACAAATACTTAAATGAGTATCCGGGGACATATATGATCTATGTTTGACCCAGTTTATCACTAACTGAATATTTCACAGAAGAAACTTTAAACTGTAGTTCGAGTCAGCGCCGTTGGGTGACTGGTGTCTGATTGAGGGTGTTGGTTCGAATCCCGCAATGTATTCGATCGTGAAAAAATATGTTTTTAAAAAGAGTAAGTTTTCCCGATACTTCCTGATGAAGAAGTGTCTGCCCCCTTTTAAATGGCTTATTCATTTAATTTCGCACGACAGAGCTAACTTTCTTTAGAGTAACACTGAATTATATTAATAATAAATATTCCATTATTTAATAATATACATTATTTTCTCAATTAAAAAGAAAACAAACTCAAGGCCAGACGTAATGATTGTTTTATTTCCAAATGGTGCTTTCATAAGTAAAATACAAATACATATGTTTCATGCCATATGTTTATGCCTTTCATTTGCATCCAAGTTTCGTCAAGTTTCATTTCCTCGGTGAGGGCTCGATTATATTGCTTTGCATTATTCATACTGTATATTTCATTTTATATGTCTGCTGTCGAGAACTAGACGCAGTAAGGTTTGGGCGCAATGATACACTGAAGTTTCAACGCAGTACCACCCATAGTGTGCCAGTCCAAGCCGTATTCGCAGGTTTCACAGCACTGTACAGCCACGTTGGTGTTGGCTTTCTCCCTGTAATAATACTAGCAGCCCACAGGCCCTTGGGTCATTGCTTTTCCCACCAATTTAAAAAAAAAAAAAAAAATTGTTTTTAAAGTTTGAGATCCCCCCGATTAAGTTAAGTTTGAGATGAATACATAGACTAATACATTCTGAGGGCGTAAAAATCGGGGGGTCATCTCAAACTGTTTTGTTTTTTAAATAGTGTGAAAAGCAATGACCCGAGGGCCTGTGGAGCAGCCGTGGTGCAAGTGAATAACTTTTGAAAGCGACGTTAAACCACATATAACCTCACCTCACTCTTTCATTTGCAATCAAGTTTTCTATTTTTCTATATAGTAAGGGTTCTTTTATTGCACCGAAAGAATTGTAATGTATGTTAGAAGACTTGTGCAGTCACCCTGGGAAATTGGCCCCATTCAAAATGTGCCTCTGTTCAGTGTTCCCTAAGCAGTACAAATGGGTACCTGGTAAAGGTTGCGTTGGAAGTGACCTTCCAGCGACATGTGACAGCTTTGGTTTAGACCAGGGGCGTGTTCAGCAGCCCTAGTACTCGCGATTGGCTGCTGAACGGAAACTGGAGTCGCGAGTTTTCAGAATATCATCACCATTTTTGAAAAATAAAGGAGCCATGCAAATAGCAACTGACCAATTTGTATATTGGGTGGATAATAAAAGAAAGAAAAAAAATGAGGTAATCAAACTTTGTGACATCTTGGATCTTGTATGTTCGCATGGCGAGCTCACGCGTGTATTCGCGAGTACGCGCGAACTCGTTGTCATTTAGAAGCAAGTACTCTCGAATACTCTCAGCCACATGGCGTTGTGGGCTTTCTCCCTGCCGTAATACTAGCAGCCGCGATATAAGTGAAATAGCCTTTAAAGCAGAGTTAAACCCCAACTCACCTCACCTCACCTCGAAAACTCGCGAGTACTCACGGTTCTGAACACCCCTCAGGGAAAACAATGTAGACCTCACATTTAGCATGCACTAATTGATGGGAAAGTGCCTGGAACCATGGGTGGTACTGCGCTGCAATTCAGCGAAACATTGCAACCAAAACTTGCTTCATGTAAAACACTTATCCACAGCAAAACTCAGCCGATCCCATAGCGAACCCCGGGCCTCTTCATCCCAGGCCGTACGCGTTAACCACTGCGCTATCCCTCTCCTTCTAGAACTCAATGATGTTCATATGGGTTAGTGGAAGAACCACGTTTCGGAGTACATGCACACTCCTTCATCAGGTGAAAATTCCAGAAGAAGTTGATATCTAGAAAATCTTCCTGTTCTTATGTACGCCACTTCTCGATGCCCTTCAAAGACTAAACAATCACTTATTATATGGATGGGCGAACATATAGCACAATGCTGTAACCGATTAGGAAACTGAAACAGTCCAACTCTTACCCCACTTATTAGTCAAAGATGACAATGATTTGGAATCGATTTCGAATACCGTACTTTTACTCACTGAATTGCACAGTATTTGATAAATACTATGTGGTAGATTCCCATTTATAGGGGTGCAGGATAGCGCAGTGGTTAGCTCGTTCTGTTTCGGGTCAAGAGGTCTGCGGTTCGAATCCCGTCAGGAGCACGGACATTTTGTAGAGAACTGTTCTACACGCAGTAAGGTTTGGGTGCAATGCCACACTGGATTTCATGGTGCGCTAGTTCCAGCCGATGCTCGCAGGTTTCACCACAGTGCATAGCCACATGGCGTTGCGGGCTTTCTACCTGCCATAATACTAGCAGCCGCGATATAAGTGAAATTGGAAAGTATCTTCAAATTAACTCTGGCGGTAACAGTGAGTCATATACATTACAATGGAAAAATGTTGGCATCTTCGCTTTATTAAACCTTTGAATAACATTTAAAAGGAGAATACATGACACATAAACTTTCTGGTTAGCAAGTTCTTTATTGTGAACATACATGTAGGAGTATACTTACCCGGTCAATCCTTTATCAAGCAGAATATGTTCCATTGTGGCTAAACCGGTGTCCGGTAACCTAAAGTGGCACTTTTAGTTCCGAATAGTCGCATTTATTATACAACTAGCAATGAAATATTTGATTATACGATGAAAATATAATCCATATTTGCACATAAGCAGTAGAAAGTCATATTTTCACTGCAGTGAAAATATAACTCATATTTTCACTGCAGTGACTAACATGTGGCCGGAATTACTTTTGATGATTGTCTCCCTTTTAAATGAAATTATATCCCTTTGTAAAGTGATTACCTCCCTTGCTTTCCACGTCTTACAGTGAACGCCAATGTTGTTATGTTTCAGTCAATGACTGTTGACCTTTTTGGTGTTAATATCATATTCAATATTCCTTAGCACTCTGAACTTCATTTATTGTTGATATGTTGCATAGTAGTTATTTTATTCGTAAAAAAACTTGGTGAGGCTAGAGGTATGTGACAGACAATAACGGACGTCACTCGCTGTATGATGTGTATCACTTCGCGTTTGAAATAACGACAAAACTTGCGTTTTTCAATGTCTTAGGCATCTTCACTTGACTAGATGGTACCATAAATAAATATTCACAACAGATTTATTTTTGTAAAACATTGTCCTGTTTTAAAAATCGACTTATTTCAGTACTTGATTCGTGATGGCAGGTGATCCTCTGAATACTATAACATCAAAAGACGACTGTCGGCCATTGATCTGATGGGTGACTTGATTCGTGATGGCAGGTGATCCTCTGAATATTTGAACATCACCAGACGACTGTCAGCCATTGATCTGATGGGTGACTTGATTCGTGATGGCAGGTGATCCTCTGAATATTTTGACGACTGCCAGCAACAGGGAACGTGGTTTAGAATAAGATGGCCTTCTAGTTTCTTTTCCTTATCCTTTACATTTCATGACCAATGTGAATTAATAATTTCATGGCAAATTTTGGAGTTTCAAGTGTTGATTTACTGCTCTATTCATGGGCGTGCATAATGAGGTTATATATTTATATTTACTCACTAATCTCATTGCAATAATTAGGTAAGGTAATCGATGTTAGAATTTTATTATTTATAGAATCGAAAAACAAGGAAAACTGTCACCAAGCAGATTTCTGTCTCTTGAGCAGCTGCAAGTTATATACTTGTTTCGTATATCGGCACCTGTAGCCAGCAAGATACTTAGATTTCTTTCCAAAGCACTAGTACCATTCAATAGTTATCAGTGAAATGCGGTAAATTGGCACATTGCTTAACAACCGCTGTGTTTATAAATTTGTCTTCTGGTATCCTTCCAACAATACCTATATTGTGTAAGACGATGCAACTTATTAAGATCTGACTTTAATGAGACTGCAGCAAAACCTAATCTCTGCTGTATATTTTAGTTCATTTAATTGTTATCTCCCGCCACAACGAAGTTGGCGGGGGATATAGAAATGAGCTCCGTCCGTCCGTCTGTCTGTCTGTGCGTCCGGGATTTTCCATTCCGGCCTCGAACTTCAAAACTCTTCAATATATTTTGCTGAAACTTTGCACAGGTATCAACCAAGTAGTCTAGATGTGCCTTTTGCTTGATAGAAATTTAAGAATATATATATTTTTTTTTACGAATGCAAACAGTCTGGACTTAGTTTTCCCTCTTCTTGGTTCTATATTCCGGCCTCAAACTTCAAAACTATTCAATATTCTTCCTTAGTGACGTGTAGAGGTGTAACGACACAAAGCGGTTGCGATACAATACATATACATTTATCAACGTGTTCAGGTTAGAACTATCACTTATGAGTTAAGAGTTATAACAATTTTCAAGAAAGTAAATGCATTATATATCCAAAATGCATTATATATTCAAAATGCAATATATATTCAAAATGCATAAATACATTCAAAAATCTACATGGCAGGGGATATGGCCGACTCTGTCTGCTTGTTATAATTGAAATGGACATTATCAATTCTAGAATGGGTTGGACTCATATCATCGGAGTCAGAAAGCACACTGCATATCCTCTTATAAATGATCTTATAACAATGTACAAAGCGAGACAGATATAGATTAGAAGTAACAGAGGTTTCCAAGAGAACGTTGTGTGAGACATGCATGTGAAGATATGTACATTATTGAAAATATATCTGATTTGATTAATTGAGAGATTCACAATGTTATGTAAATACGATACATGCTGGCTAAGGTTTCTCTGTTGTCTTAACGACTGTAACATTAATGGGATAATCACTCATTCCAAACTCCTTTCGAAAGTCACATGTCGCGTCAGTGCTTTTCAATGACTTAGGCTTGCTGCATATTGTTAACTTTTGTGTGCTATTGTAGTAGCACACTGCTTCTAATTGCACAGTGCTGTGGTAGCTCACAGTTAACGAAATGCATTAACATATTATTCTCTTCCCACAGAGGTTACTCCCTTAAGATTTCCAATCCTACCCTCTGTTGTACGCTTGAAATCGAGGGCAGAGGGAGTGTCCTGATTGGTTGCAATTGAATCTAGTTGTGCAATCAGCGACGCCGTTGTAAAAGTGACATTTGCCAATGACACGTCATAATGATTAAATAAACGTAAGACAAAGTTTTCTCGTTTAATGTGTTTTCCTCGAAATATGCAATTTGATTTTGTGAAAACTATTGATCATAAACATTCTTATAAATAAAGAAGACCACATCTGAGACAAATGCCAAAAATAGTTCATTTGTTTTATTTACATCAAACATATTCGAAAGGACATATGCTAATGATCAAAAGTAAAATGTCTATATCTTTGAAGTCACTCGGTCGACAGGGCTACTGAAAGATGAGTTTGAATAATTTGGATTGATGTAGGAATGATAAAGTTGCTGAAGAAACTAATTTGAAAAAGTTGTTTGTCGATAGATCATGAACCGGATTGGAATACCGTGTAATAATGATGTAAAACTAATCCTAAATTCCCATTTGTCATCAGTTTCCTTATAACAATCATTGGTGATGAAGGTTGACATCCAAAATCATCTTCATAAGATATCAAAGAACATTTCAACTTGTTATCAACCATTATTTTTATTCATTCTACATTCTACAACTGATCATGAAGTTTCTTGTGCAGATGTGCCTTTTGGGGTAATAATCCAATGGTGTATATATTTGTCTGTTTCCATGGATTCAAATATTTTACAATATATTGATAGACTTTCTATACAGTAACAACGAATTTAGCATTAAACGATGTCGTAATAGCGGTAACAATGCTGTCCACATTCGTAGAGCTGTTTAATGGTTTAACTTTTCAAGGTCCTTATTGAAAGAATGTGCGCCATTCCTTGTCTAATTGTCAAATTGTCAATTCTAGAGTCATGAAAATGTTACTTTAAATATTCATGCACTAAAACATATGTGACAAACATATCCGTGGCCTTGAATGTCATTTCCAAAAACATACCCTCATGTAACCCCCTTTATTTTTTCATTCTTCCGCTGTACACGAAGGACAATTGCTGGGAATATTGCATGATTGCAGTCAAATCACTCAATTGTGCTTCAATTTTTGTTGTATGTCAATTGATTGAAACAGCGATTTTTCACGATAATAAAAATTCTACATGATGCTGCTGCTGCTGCTGCTGCTGCTGCTGCTGATGATGATGATGGTGATGGTGATGGTGATGGTGATGGTGATGGTGATGATGATGATGGTGATGATGATGATGATGGTGATGGTGATGGTGATGATGGTGATGGTGATGATGATGATGGTGATGGTGATGGTGATGGTGATGATGATGATGATGATGATGGTGATGGTGATGGTGATGGTGATGATGATGATGATGGTGATGATGATGATGATGATGATGATGATGATGATGACGATGATGATACCAACATGTATGATAGAACATGTATTTACTGCAGTCCAATGCAAATTGATTCGACTCTTAGAAGTCTTCATATGGACATAAACAAACTCTTTAAAGAAACTTAAACTTGCCAAATGGAAATCCAGTTCAAATTCACAAAAACAACTTTTAATGATAACCCTTCAAGTTTTCAAATAACATTTTCTTCCGAATTCTTTGGACTCACTAAATACCACAAAACTTGTGATCTAGAGAAAAGCTTACATATGTCTTGCGTAATAATGTAACGCAATATTTATAAATGTACGGATGTTCTAATACTCTGTCACATCATCAGAAGATTGATCCTTTAACCACATATAAAAGTGATCACCTCGTCGTAATTGATGTCTCAACATAGATAAGACTGACAGCTGAATTCTCAAATGTCTCCTTAGAAAGGATAAAAGGATTTAAGGTGTAGTCAGATTCCTATATTTCACACTAGTGAAACTAATAAACATCCATCTCGAAATGTTATGAAGGGCATATTTGATATGGTCATCATTGTACGATCAATCATCCTTTATATTTATAAACTTTGTCACACAATTACAATTATAACTGTTGATTTAACATTGACTTCCTCACGTCGATGATGTCTTATCATTCAAATGCTGATTGTCGTGTCTCAGAAACCTGTTCAGAAAAAGTTTACATATATAATAAAATGTTATATTTCACATAAAGGTCGTCAATAAATTTTCCCCTACATCTATTCACACAATATGTCAAATTTCATAAATTGAATTATTTTAGTGCAGTGGAATGATTGTCGTGAGTTAAACTTTAATTGAATCAGCGAAGAACATATTTATTCTTCACTTTTTCTTCGTACTTTGTCCGTGTGCGAGAAATTTGATACAGCAATGTATTATATTGAAATCTGTTCCATCTTCAGCTTCTTAACACAATGGTCATTGGGTCACCAGCTAAGAAATGGTGAAAACTATTACGTGATCACTTTCATGTTTACTGTATCCTCGAGCTAAATAAATAGGAAACGACAGTCGGATCTTAATTCCGGCCATATAATATATGATACCTCCTATGTGATATCAAAGAGTCAACCATCACCATGGTCAACTCGATTCTGGGACAAATGTAAACGAAAGATAGACCTACAATCGCGGGCAAAAAAAAGTATAGGTACAAAAGTTTAATGGACAGAATGAAATAGCTACGCCATGTCTAAAAATGTAAACTTACTAAATCTGCAATTTTTGAAACATCATATGTTCATAATTAAGAAAAACACGGCTTTTTAAAAATCGTCGTAGGAGAACCTGATTCTATTTTACCTAATGATTGAAAAAACAAAATATCTAATATTACATTATTCCACTTTCCTACGTGACCACTATCCCATATAATCCAGAACGGAACTATCTAGTTCACGTTCATAGCTTCTGAGTTCTATTTAGAAGAGGCGTTGAGTTCCTTTCATGTTGACTAAGGTTAGTAAGGTTCGCTGCCAATCCTTAACGTAACAGGGGGCGGGATAGCGCAGTGACTTGGTTAGCGCGTTCGGCTCTGGATCAAGTCGTCCGGGGTTCGAATCCCGCCAGGGGCATGGTAACTTTGTCTGCAGTTATACACGCAGTAAGGTTTGGGTGCATTGCTACACTGAATTTTTACGCAGTACCACCCATGGTTCCCTAGCTAGATGATGGCAGGTTTCACTGCAATGCATAGCGGGCTTTCTCCCTGCCGTAATAATAGCAGCCGCAATATAAGTGAAATACTCTTGAAAGCGGCGTTAAACCCCAACTCAACTCAACTTAACGTAACACTACGTGTCCATGAAAATGGTCATCCTCGATAATCCAGCGCTATTGTTCCGATAAATCTACACACAAGCGCTGGAAAACAGTAAGGGTATTTATCCTTAACCTAGTTACCTCCCTTCGCAATGACTCAGCGAAACGCTTGCTTTCTAACAACCAATGAGATCACTTGAAATCAAGGGTGAAATAACAAGCACTCTCATGTCAGGATCTTGGCTTTCGCAGTACAGGGATTTTAATCATTTACCTCCACCCGTTTTGATGGACATGAATACACCCTTCTTCTCGTACAGACTTCTTAAAACTTTCTTTTGAGTTTCTGTCAGGTTTTCTACGCTGAATGTGGTACAAACTTTATCGCAATCGAGTGAGTCGACCGCCGCTATGTTTGTTTCTATAAACAACAGTGGTGATGCGTTTTGAATGGTCGAGTTGTTTATGCAGATAGTGTCTGCGTTTCGTTTCTGATTGGATAACATGCACCCAAGAGGCGGTAACTAGGTTAGGGATAAATACCCTTACTGTTTTCCAGCGCTTGTGTGTAGATTTATCGGAACAATAGCGCTGGATTATCGAGGATAGAAAATGGTATGACCTGTAGTGTTCGGAATCCGCCTGTATGACACCTTCGTGTCATTATTTTGAAATATTCGTATTGTTATATACCTAACGTAAAGTATACAGCGCTATTTACGTAACTGCAATACTATCCAGTATCATCCAAAAGTTATCAACATCCTAATATTCACATTAAGATGGATTTCTATCTTCTGCTGTGAATGAGGTTTGTAAGATCATGTCAAAAACCTATTAATTCTTCCATTATTGCATCCAATCATTGTTAATGGAAAAGAATAAATGAAAACGTTATTGGGGTATATGCTGATTGGTGTATTCTGACTGAATATCTGTGTCTGTTAATTATATGAAAGGAATGTTTGACTTGTAGCATTAATACAGTCCAATATTCGGAATAATATTCCTTATTATCAATCTGATACTACTAATAAAGTAAAATATGTTCAGTGCTAAACAACGAAGTAAATTACCAAACATCCAATACAGCGTATTCCATAACATATACATGTACATCATAGACAAAACGATCTGCATATACTGAATGCAATTATTCAAAATCCTGGTCATCATGTCACCAACTGCATGTATTATATAACAGCTATCAAATATCAATCCAAGATAAATTCCATTTTCAGACATAAAGTAATTATGTACGTCCTAAATTACATATCAGTTCTTAAAATATATTATTGTCAATCTAACTTTGATGTCACTGTCAATATGTCCTTGCTTCATGTAATAATGAGAACATATTTTAATGTGTATAAATATGATAAAAAATTAATAAAGTTACAGAAATAAAGCTTTGATGAAGGTTTGATGCGTTTTATCAATATAACGGCAGAATCAAATTTGGAAATTTGGTGGATGTGTCGCCATGTGCTGCGTTTGAAATATACATACAGAATCTAAGCAAAGGGAGCAATTTTAACAACATCAATCTTCTGATTCTCTTTAACGAGAATGTTATTACCGTTATAAAACAACTCCTGTGAAGTTTGAGTAAATAACACTCATCCTGGTAATGACAAAATGTCTAATCTCGAAAGTTCATCAAGAACTTCTTTTCAACAGTATATCTGGCGACAGAGAAATACATCTGCT
Source organism: Gibbula magus (assembly GCA_936450465.1). NCBI lineage: Eukaryota > Metazoa > Mollusca > Gastropoda > Trochida > Trochidae > Gibbula > Gibbula magus. The sequence continues at coordinate 59,802,226 of OW388304.1, forward strand.
TTCTTTCCTATCGATTGCTGAATGATCTTGGCTGACAGCTACACATCCTCTGTGTTTCTCAAAGTAGATATACGTGTACACATCTTGTACATTTTGGTAATTAACTTGACATATCAGTGCTCCGTTGTTCTTTATTTCTTTCCTTCATATTTATGTGGCGTCAGTGACTGTTTACGGAGTTTCTACATCGTTGCTTTGTCTTACTGTACAGTAAAAATTGGAGAGGAGGGCGGATAGCGCTATTGTTAGCGCGTTCAGCATCGAATCAAAAGGTCCTGGGTTTGATTGCCGCCATGTGCTCAGCACTTTTGTCTTCTTGAGAGAACTGATCTATGTGCAGTTAGGTTCGGGTGCAATGGCACACTGAACTTCAGTGCAGTACTACCCATGGTTTGTTGTCCGTCCGTCCGTAATCATTTCTTTTCCGGAGCAGAACTCAAAAACCGTTCATGATATCTTTCTGAAACTTCTCATGTGTTTTACATGGTGCTTATTGATATTTTGAGATTTCCATAGAAACACGTTGAATTTGGACTTTGTTCAGAGACAGGTTCGTTTCCGGAGCAAAACTTTTTATTATATCTTCCTGAAACTTTGCATGTGTAATACCCACTAACCTAAGTATTGCCTTTTGATATTTTCAGATTTCTAAAATTTTATTTGTTTCCGTTTCCTTAGAAACGTGTTGGATTTGGACTTTGTTCAGAGATATGTTCATTTCTGGAGTACAACTCCAAAAGTCTTCATCTTATCTTCCTGAAACTTTGCATATGTATTACTCACCGTGGGTATTACCCACTTACTGAAGTAGTAGATATACAATTATCTGTGAAAGATGTGTTTTACAAATTATGTGGGACCGGTGGGATATGTCATCTTCTGATGTCTCTTGTATAGTGTTCGAAGACCGTAAACCAACCAAACTTCTACATCAACAGTAATATTTACACAATGTTCTTAAAGTGACAAAACAATATCTTTTTCATACGGATTCGATCCATTCCATTCAAAGTTCTTGACAAAATACCAATTGACATCTTTGTACTTGGATAAAATAACTCCTGGAGGAGAACTTTCCATGTTTGAAACATCCGTACAATACCAATAGATACAAATTATAAATATAATGCCTGATGTCGTTTTTGCTTGCATTTATATTGATTGAAAAAGAGATTGTTTTTGTTGTGGCATGTAAATTATTTATGAAGAAAACTCGTGCTAAGTGATGTTTTCCTGCTATCACAGGGATAAATGTTTAACAGGACTCGAGCCCTCAGAAATGAATCAAAGAACCCTGCCCTTCACTGATGTCAGTGTACTAGAAACGTAGGAGATGCCCAGCTGCTGGAATCATTGTGTCTTGATTTTTTACAAAATAGATTCAACTCGTCTCAGTCGTTGACTCTAATTGAAATTTACACTCAACAGCAAAAGTAACTTCACCATACAAAATACAAGGTTATTCAATCCAAGGTTGATGAACACGAATGAAGGTTAAATAATCATGTCTTTAGAAGCCAAATAAACTAAATTTGACATGTACACTCAACCGCAAAAATAACGTCACCATACAAAACACACGGTAATTCTATCCACGAGTGATAAACACGACTGAAGGTGAAATAATCATGTCTATAGAAGCCAATTAAACTAAATTTGAAATTTCAAAACATATTTTGTGCATGGAAACTCTAAAACAAGGATTATTTTATGGATGATCAATTCTTTATTTTACAATGGCGACTTTTCGGTATAGATCCTTATATAGGTTTCAAGCATGAAGTTGATCATCCATAAAATATACTTGTCTTTCCATTACACCAACTTCTAAAATGCTTCTCAAAAGTTAATATCTATTCATATTTCTGAGATACTAAATATTATGAAATCGTTGTTTTCCTTAATTTGACGAGATGGGAGAGTCAAAAATGGCTTGTTTTATGACGTCGTACAGTAAAGACGCCGTTACAAATTTAAGTCCAAGAAGGTTATTTATCTCAATAACATCTTTTACATAATAAATTTCTACATTTCATGAATTATTAAGTTAAATGCTAAACATTCTACAGAAAAACCATTTTGACAAAGCGATTTCAGCACCTTTAGTATTCTTGAACTGACATGAAAATAAAAGTATTATACTCTGATGTATGGCATTGCGGGTACCTCTTTACAAATCATGTCCAGATACAAATCATTCATAATAAACTTTTCCGACATCAGTATTTTCTGAAAATGTGGTGACTTATATTTTGCGGTTGAATGGCCCCATCATAATAAAGTAGCGGGGATATAGAAGCGACCCAGTCCGTCCGTGCGTTCGTGCATCCAGGCTTTTCTTGTCCTGCTCAAAACTTGAAATTATAGTTTCATGAAATATTGTATTTTGCATTTAGTACGCAGGATAGATACGCATTTTTGGGTTGTCGGCTTCTTCGAGTTGTTATTTGTTTCCGTTTCCATGGACATTTAAAGGTACATCCATTGTGTTTCATAATATTTTATTTGACTTTAATACGTGCCAAAATACCATATATGCTGATTTCAGTTCAAATAATTTCACTTAACTTGAATCTTCATCCCCAATCGCCAAATATATCATAGTTACTAGTTTCCACTGAAAATCGAAGAACTTCATTACACATGTGCAGAAACCGAGACTACATGTCGAATTTACATGCACAGTTATTATATGACCTATGGAAATTATTAACCAAAATTTGTCTATCTGTCTGATGTAAATAAGTTTCATAAATTACGTTTGACTGATTGACGCTCGTCAATCGCGGTGCATTGTCCGCATTTCGATCAGAAATCACTTCCTCTACCTTTATATCGTCACTATACTGACTCGACTATCATCAAAATATTAATTTTCGGCAACAGTCAGTACTTCAAGATAAAATAAAATCACTTTTAACGTTTGGCAAATTTTACCCTAAACAACAGAATTGATGCATCTTTAAGTAAGAGTTTTGTTTGTTGAGCAGAACTTAAACGTTATATGCAACATAACTCTTCTGAACATGATCATATGATCGATGTTCAGTTGCAAATTATGTCGTATGAAAAGTCATGTGAAAATTTCTGATAATTGTGTTTCCATATTACGTATTTAAGTTAGACAGGGTTAGCAACAAGCATGATTTATTGATACAACAGGATTGAAACAGTGTCTTCAATGTTTTTGTTTTGACATTTTATGTTATCTGTGGAATAAATATCGAATTTAATTACTTTTGTTCATGTTGGCATTATTCATTAAAAAAACATAAGCAAACAGAAGTCGTATAAAACGAATTATTTCATCATTTTCTTTTCTAGAATTTATTGTCGTGATAATAATGTCATTTATCAATCATTAGTACAGATTTTACTTTCGTATATAAATTTATAGTCAAAATATCGAAAACATTTCGCCACTAAAACTGTTAACTTTTATTTGCCCTTTTGAAAATTTCCTTTCTGGTTTTGGAGATGTCGTTATCATTGACGTTATTTACAATGCATGGGAGGGAATTACATCAAATGCAAGAGGAATAATCCCTCTTTGATCTCTCCTTTATTCAAATAATTATATTTGTGGATATAATTTTTGTTATTACGGCGAGATCAAAGAGCAGCAACAACTGTAATAAATGGATGCATTTTGAATTAAAAATCAGTTCTAAAATTTCACACCAGAGTGCTTACTCTGGCAAAATGTTATGAATTTTATAGATTATTAAATTTCAACATCGAAATGCATATTTTGTTACCTCTTCGATAATTGCCAAGGTAAGAATAGAGCCCTGATAACTAATATAATAATAAATAACAGTAGTTTGTTTTCTAAAGGAACTGTAACATGTTTTTGCATGTCTTTATGTTCAGATTTGCCATAAATGTTTGTTACGTATATCTTTAGTTAAGAGGGAAATCAACCAATAACGTATACATGACTCGATCATCCGCAGTCGTAGAAACCGGTGTCACCTATAAGCAAAAACTGCTAGCGGCCATTTTAGTGTGGACATCTTTTAATACTTCGAGGATGAGAAATGGATCCACGTAGCTAAACCGAACCATCACCATTTCTTTTAGGACTTTATTTATTGGTAATGGAGGATTATTTTGCAATTAATGCTACTAACCTTTATTTTCCATTTTGTGAGATATTCATTAGAAAACGTGCTAAAGCCCTTTAAAAATCAATACGGTTCTGTACAAACACCTAAATTCTGCAACAATGCAGAATATTACAAACTGTCTTAAATGTATGAGTTATTCACTTGCAAATTAAATGAAAGATGGAAGCATCCTTGATATTTCAAATTTAGCCAAACTGCAATCTCCCTAAGAGCAATTACACTCCTGCAGTGACCACCTTTACTCAGTTCACGTAAAAGAAACAGCCAGTCATTGGTTGCCATTAGCGATTTCGGAAGTATCCTTGATCAGTCCAAGCCTAGTTTTTTTTGAAAGCTTAGAATGTGAGGAAATACTTGTAATTCACAACTTAAGTACGTCTATCATAATCACTAGATATAATGTGAATCTAGTTCAGTTAAACAGAGTAAAGGGCATCTTCAAAGCTTATTTTGACACTCTCAAAATGTTGGTTATCTAGTTTCATACGATATCCCCTGTTCTAACAACGTTTCCCCACTACAATGGTATCCTGCAAGGTAAACGAAATACATATTTCAATACAAGAATAATAAATAGTGTCTTAAAATACACGTGTTTTAAGAAATCAAAGTTTTGGAATGTCCTTAACAAGACGAGGTAGAACATGTAGGCGAATTAATAAGGGAGTTTTTCCTTTTTTTTGGCATGAATGATATCATAATCATTTATTTAAGAAGGCATCCTTTATGGTTACTTTTTTAAATCTAAAAACTCAAATGAAAAACATTCTTGACCAAAACTTTTTGAAAAAGACATAACGATAAAAGTGTTATACTTAAATTAGTAAATTGTGAGTACTCCTTTATAAAGCATGTGTCTATCAAATACAATCAAAATAGACTTTCTTCTGCAGCAGTATTTCATTAAAAAATATGGGTACGTTTCTTTTGTTCGTCAGGGTACTTGCAGATAGCACTGACCACAAAGTATCACCATGATCACCAACTTCCCAAAGCAAGGCATAACTCTTGCCAGTCTCCATTAATGGCTGATTTAGGCCTTGCAGTATTTTTCCCTAAGAAATCTGTGCTTAGAAATCCAGGCCCACTATGCATTTCTGGTGCGATACACATTAATGGCTGATTTAGGCCTTGCAGTATTTTTCCCTAAGAAATCTGTGCTTAGAAATCCAGGCCCACTATGCATTTCTGGTGCGATACACTATCGAGGCACAACAAAGAGAGGGATATGCCACAAGGCTTAAATCAGCCAGTAATGCAGACTGCAAGAGTTATGCTTTGCGTTTGGAAGTTGCACCAACACAGACTCCACCGTCAAGATGTTATCTTGAGGAATTGTAGTTCAGCTCGATTTGTCCAATATTACTTTAAAACGCCAAAATAAGTTTATCCATAAAAAAGAATGACATGAGACTTCAAGGGCGATGTGTATACATGCAACTTCAAGATTTGAATAAAGTTTATTGCAAATGAAACAAAATGTTGTAACATGAATGAGTACTCGTATCTCATTCACTGTCCATTGCCTATGATCTCACCACCAGTCTCCCAATTCATGTCTCAGTGTAGGGAAGAGAACACACTCTGAGATTGACAATCCGTGAAAGGAGTCACATTTCCGGTGAAAAGAATGCACCCGCTTTCGCTGAATATAAAATGAAGATATGCACAGAACAAATCATTTCCACAAATTTCCAGAGACCCATCGAGGATAGAATGAGTGGAATTCTTCTATTTCCACCTGCCTCTTTTAGATTACATGTCTGATGGTCTCTTGCTAATAACATCAGATTAGCGGGGAATTGCCCATTATAAACATTGCTGTCTTTCACTGCGTGATCGGTAGTACCATAACTATGTCAGAGAAAGCCAATTCTGGAAAATAAACATTGGTGGTCGTCTTATTAAGGTTAAACCTGTCTGACAGAGCGATCCAGTTGTTATTTGCAAAGGAAAAATTAAATGAGGAATTCCAAAGAAATGAATACTTTGTTTGCCTTTCTTATAAATGAATTGTTTATTGTTGTAAGTGCCTAAAGGTAATTTAAATTAAACGATGTACGAATTCAGCTGTCAATAGGAACAGTACAAAGGATATTGAAATGAGGCCAAGGATAATTGTTTTAAAACTATAGTTCTTAAACTATGTTAAAACATACACGGATGTATGTTTGGAAAGTGATATTTTTTTTTATATTAATATGAAGTCAAACCAATCCTGACATGTCATCAATAAATCACTATACATGTATGTCCAATGAATGCTTAATTATCCCCGCGACAACGAAGTTGTCGGGGGATATAGAAATGACCTCCGTCCGTCCGTATGGGTTTCGTTTCCGGACCAGAAGTAAAAAACTATGAGGCCTAGCTCAGTTAAACTTGGTGTGTAGAACAGTCATCATGTGTAGATGTACGTTTAGGGATTTTATTTTTCTTTTTAATTATATTTATATCCGCTTCCATACGTTAAAATTTCGTTTCCGGACCAGAACTAAAAAACTGGAGTTTTCGACTTCTTTGAATTTTGTTTTTAGCCGTTTCCATGGAAAAAACTTCTTCTTGATTCTGTAACAAAACTTACAATTTCTTTAACAATTTCATTTCCAGAACAGATCTTGAAAAATGTTAGGCAGAGATTAATACATCTTGGGAAGTATATATGAAGTATATAACTACTTTCCCCCTCTTGGCTGGGGATACAGTTGCACGAATAAATATCTATCCTATTAAGCAACATACATAGACATAACAATAAGTAGTGGGTTGATGGGATATTACCGAAGCATAAATTATCCCCTGACATTTATTGCTATTTTGAATGGAAATCCACAATAAAACCCATATACATTGAGCCAAACGTCTGTATCCTGTCATCTTAACACATACAGTTAACGATGAATATATCCAAATGTGTGTAACGAAATGTAGTTTAGAGATAAAAGTATTATTATCCAAATATCCTTTTTTAATTGTTATTCAAGGAGATGATGAAACAAAAATATGATATATGATAACAGGAGAAGGATTATTCAGGTTCATGGAAAGTGCTTAACCTGCCCTTAAGATGTCCAAACTTTCTCTTTAGATATGTTCATAATATATATCTTCAGTTCATTCAACCCTGACTGATAAAAGTATTATTGTCTGACCTTGTTTTGGATCAGATGTTCACGATATGCCAAGTACTTCTGATGAACTCACGAAGCATTTTAATAAGTCTTAGTATTTCAAGAATATAGAGTCCGAACCCGCGAGAGGCACGACAACTTTGTCTGCAGTAGAGAACTGTTCTACACGCTGTGAAGTTTTGGTGCAATGCTTCACTGAATGTCAGTGCAGTACCATCCATGGTTCGCTAGTTCCAGCCGGTGCTCGCTGGTTTCACCGCAATACATAGCCACATGGTGTTGTGGGATTTCTTCCTGCAATAGGGAGGCAGCCGTGATATAAGTGAAATACTCTTGAAAGCGGCGTTAAACCCAAACTCACCTATTATCGATGATTAACCCAGCATGTTTCACAAGTCCATGCAATAATTTTCAAAATAAAGAATTGAATGAATGCATGTGTTGATCATGTCCGTCTGATGAACAATAAACACTTTTTTAAGCAGTTGTATTAAACAGTCTAATGTACTCATGTATTCATAAGCAACAATCTGAAAATTTTGAATATTATCATTCCATTGAAATACAATTCCTTGATTTATTACAATTTCCTTTTCAGTGTTGATGTTCATTAAACTTACTTATATTGCATTTTAGAGTATTTTGATATATTTACATGCACAACAAAGTACAACGTTAACGTACTCATAACAATTGATTAAAAAGACACGCGTTATGAAGCTATTAAGCTGTCTAGTCAGTTGTTTTGTTTACAAATAACCAAGGGTTCATCATGTATATTTAGCCATTATAAGAATAATCAATGAGTTTTGAGGAATTACCGATTATCTGTCTCGAGTAAATTATTGTGATAAACTCCGAGCTTTAGCGACAGATAATTCGTAATTCCGAGTAATGAGTTGGTTTCTCTTTTTCTCACCCAAGTTCATTTAATAGGTAAAAATTGATAAAAAAAAGACGCGACATCACGATCTCGGAGTCTGTGAAATGCAAATTGTATATTCATATGCCATTCATTACCTTACTCGCACCTTCAAGATGCGCCCATGTAAATAGTGTGCTACTAACGCTCTTTTTCCAGTAAGATTCTGATGTAACTGTTGAACAAGATTTTCGGACATAATAAACAACTCTTTTAAATTGTAAGTATTATCGCATGATAAGAGGAACTGAGTCAAATGTGAAACTAACAACCGCTCAGTTGCAATGCAAAATAGGAATGTAAATTCGTCACTTAATGACGTCACAAAGCATTGACATCACGGCAGTTCAGCTGGCGACTCGTGCATGCTGCTTCGCCTTGCAAATTTACTATGGCCTCAAAATCAGAATTAACATGAATGAGCGTAAAGCGGGCAGAAAGGGAGTGTCCTGATTGGTTGCAATTGAATATAGTTGTGCAATCAGCGACACCGTAGTAAAAGTGAGATTTGCCAATGACACGACATAATGATAAAATAAACGTAAGACCAAAGTTTTCTCGTTTAAAGTGTTTTCTTCGAAATATGCTGTTTAATTTTGTGAAAAGTATTGATCATAAACATGCTTATAAATCAAGATGACCAAATCAATGACAGCTACCAAAAATAGTTCATTTGTGTTATTACATTAAACATATTCGAAGGACATGCTAATGAGCAATAACCTTAAGAGTAAAATGCCAAGATCTTTGCAGTCACTCGGTCGACTTGACCGCTGAAATATGAATTTTCATTGGTTTAGAAGCAGTGATAGAGGATGAAGTCCAGCTTTCCTCCGCTAGGGGATTTTGTTTCTGCTCTCGATTTCAAGCGGAAAACAACAGAGGGTATGATCGGAAATCTGAACCTCCGTGGGAAGACAATGGTTTCCATGAAAATCGAGCACCATCATTATAATAATCAGACACCGAAACTACACGTGCCAGTTACATGCACTGTAATTATATGACATGTCAAACACTACCAACCCAAATTTAATTTGTCCTTTAGTCAGTTGTAAATGAGTTTCAAAAAATGTTTTACTAATTGTCGCGCGTCAATCGGGTCGCATTGTTCGGTTTTCGATAAGAAATCACTTTATTTACCTTTATATCGTCACTATACAGACTCGACTATGATCAAAATTGTAATTTTCGGCAACGGTCAATTCTTCTCTATAAAATAACACCTTTTATAAAGTTTGCCACATATGACCCCAACGTACTTTTCTCAATACACTTCAAATGTTGAATATAAACACAAACACGCATACATGATTTAATGAAGTTAGTATAATTCTGCCTTGCCATAGAGAGATAAAAAATATCTTAATATGACATTCTTTCGTGCCATTGTATCACAATGTCTTATTTTATTAAAAGTAGAGAAATAATATTCAGCACAAGTATTTCAAGACGTCGTATAAATTTCAAATAATTTTATTTGTTAATAATTACCGCTCATTATTTATAGTTAGGTAACATTCTGGAAGTGAATTTTCATGAAATAAGCATTTCTTAATTGCAACTGTCTTTTCCTTGTGATCTCGTCATAATTACAAGAATATTTTCATATCAAATTTTATTATCTATTTGATGTCTTTCTATCTCAAGAATATTAAATAATGACATCGCAAAAGATGAAAATAAAGCATATTTATTGTAAATAATAAACTTATTTCATGGCAAAATGCTTTTGATGTTTTGACTATTAATTTTAATGCGATTATGGTTTGTTTAGACATTACAAATGATTAATGTATCAAATTACAATCGCGCGAATGAATCCTTAATTTGATTGAAACACAAATATTCCGTTGCTAACAAACTTTGTTTTACATTAATTGTCAGTAGTTATCGAATGACAAATATCATAATATTATCAAATATTGGATATTGGATGATCCACAAAGTGATTATACAATGTATCACTTGTTGTTATTTTTTGTAAAATATATATTAATTTAAAAGTACATATTGATGAAGTCTTTGAGCAGCATTTAGAAGTAGAATGCATAAGAAAACAAAATTTACTGTTATTGCTTATATCTATATATCTTATATCATTGGCTCTGCATTGCATCTCCGACACTTCAATAAGGCTTACTGACCAGTGTGGTTTCTATCAATAAAGTATTTACCCTATCTCATGTTTGTATTGCAAATACTAGACAGATAGACAGACAGATTTATTTCGTAGAGTGGCTATGAGGCCAATAGTACAATGACAACCATATACAAACAGTTCCTCAGAGCGCTGGTAAAATACATTCAGTATAAACATTTATACAATTTGGTGTAGTTTGTGTACAAGTATTGCAAATTCTCATTGTATACCCATTCATGTTTTTTTTTTTATCCCAATGTAAAGCTTACTCATATATTTTAATCCCCTTGACTAGGATTTCTGACAATTGTTGATATTCTGTATAAATAACTCCACTATTTTGTTATACCCCACATTCCACCTGATGAAGGAGTGAGCATGCAATTTATACTCCGAAAAGTACATCTACGTAATATACATGTAGAAGTTATTATTTAAAAAATCTTGTTTTATTACATATTGATGGAAACACCATTGTCATGAACCAACAACTATCATCATTTAATTGTTTGAGAGCCATTCTAGAAGTTGGTGTGATGAAGAAGACAGGGATATATATGGATGACGAACTTCTTTATTTGACATTTTCGACGTTTCGGTATAGATCCTTAAACTGTTATCCGGCATATATATCAGACGACTGCCAGCAACAGGGAACGTGGTTTAGAATAAGATGGTCTTCCAGTTTCTTGTCCTTTATGCTTTACATTACATGACCAATTTGAATGAATGATTTCATGGCGAGTTTTGGAGTTTCAAGTGTTGATTTACTGCTCTATTCACGTGCGTGTGTAATGAGTTTATATATTTATATTTACTCACTAATCTCATTGCAATAATTAGCACAGGTAATCGATGTTAGAATTTTATTATTTATAGAATCGAAAAACACGGAAAACTGTCATCAACCAGATTTCTGTCTCTTGAGCAGCTGCAAGTTATATAATTGTTTCGTATATCGGTATCTGTAGCCAGCAAGATACTTTGATTTCTTTCAAAAGCACTAGTACCATTAAATATTTATCAGTGTAATAGTCAGTGGGCCGAAACCTGTAGGACACCCATATATGCAGGTTCGCTGCAACTTGTCGGTGAATAAAAGAACTTTACACTAAAATGCTCTCCATTATACCCTGATCCTAAAACAAAAACGTTCTACTTAAAATCTTGGTTCATAAATGTACACGGTGACTTCAAAGATAGGTACCGTTTTGAGAGTTTACTGAAACCAAATGAGTTGACAATAAAGGATTTGAAGCTATTTAGATGTCAACAATGTTTTTTCTCGGTAATGAAATATCACAGTTACGCTTCATTTGAGCAGCATTTCAAATTTAAAGTGTTTTATCGAAAACACAGCAATAAAAATGGGTTTTATTGTGTGTTTTTTTCCCCTGAAATATGACACCACAAAGATCCCTTGTCGGCGAGAGTTATCATGGGAGTCTATGGGAAAATTAGTCAGGCGTGAAATTTTCTATTATTTGTAGTATTTAACCTTTTAATGTAAATATATTACTGAGAACATAAAGTCCTTCCCTTTATTAGTTTGTAAAGCATATGGTAGCATGTTTTTCCCCCCACTATGACACGGTATGCAACTTATTTCTCCCCATTAATCACCCAAATTCAAGCTTATTTTATCGGTATAATTGTTTTCTTTCCCAAAAGTAATGCTGTATTCAGAAAAATTCATAACTCCAATTATTACTCCTTAAACATCATCTGTCAAAAATGGCCAATACAAATGGTTTAATTGATATTTGAACTTCAAAATTGATGAGTCAGCAAATCCAGAAACTCTTAAAACACCAGATGAGCCTTTTTTCTTTTGGATAATACATACTTTTCAGTTTCATAAAAAAAGAATAATCAATGATACAAACACAATGAATTAGGTAATGATTTAGTAAGTCCAGGAGGCATAAAGGGGAGCAACTTGTAAGATCAACGTGAAGCGCACTTAAAATATGAAAAGGTGCGATTTGTCAAATACACACATTACACTGACCTCGGCTGGCATTAAGTAACTGTAAATTCTTGTTGAATGTCTCACAGTTTGTTGTAGAAAGCTGCTTGTGTGAACAGATCAACTTTTAATTCTGCAACTTCAGAGACCGACTTAAATGTTCAGGTCAAAACATCTGTTGACATGCCCCTGTATCCACTTGAATCAATCCTCCGCTGTCCTGGATGTATGAATTACCTACAAAGATAAATAAAGTAAATTCACACATTGAAATAAGTTTCTGCACTTCAAATATCAAAACGGTCAAAACAGTTTGACAGAAAAACATAATGAAACATTAAACTGAGCATTTGACCATAGAAACTCACAAAACTATATTTGTAGTAGTTGCAGAGATGTGACTTCAGGTGTCATGCTGCTGTAAAATAACACTGTTTTTCTTACATTAAGCAGTTTCTTCAAAGAATCTCTATGTAAAATAAAGACTTCATTTGGGTTGTTAATAATCACAAGTACTTGTCAAAGGATTAACAACTATTGTGTACTTTTCATACTTATTTAATTAAATAAATAGGTTTTATGGTTGTGACCCATTATTGGGGCTACAGGGTCTTCAAATCTACCATTTAGAATTCCCAATGATTAAAGAGTTTGCACACAACAGAACAATGTGTCTTTTATGGAGAAAAGATGAATGTAGGTTTAAGGGTCATGGGCTGTGAGAGAAAAAACGAAAAGTTTACAGACTGATGCCATGCCATAAGCCAATCGGGCCAGATTAACTAAAATTGACAAGTTAATACAGATGGGATATTATGCAACGAAGGTAAATAGTGTGTTTGTTACTGGAAATCTACAGATAAAGAAAAAGATGAGGACAGATATGATAAGTATTGAGACACACACCATAGTCCATTATAGTCCAGCAGTGAAACACACACCAAATGCTGATTTTGATAACACAGAGTGGGGAAACTATTTTGAATATCTTACCACATGGAGGTAAACAATGTTGTCTTCCTGGATCTAGCAAGACTATGCCATGTTACAAAGTGAAGGATTGTGAGACGCAGTGGCCAAAGGCATTCAACAGAGACTGGAGTCTGGATGAACCTAACAGAAAAGTATGAATACATATGACTTAGAAAGATCATGACAAAACAACATCAAACTATCAAAAATATGACAAAGAAGTCAAATTTCAGAGTTCTTCTCTTCAATTATCTTTTTCTTTAAGACTTCATATTTGTAAACAATAGCCAGTGAGCCACTGAGAGTAAATTCAATGTAATCTAAACAAAACAGAGCCATTGGCTTTGAAACTCATCAGTCATTATGTTATTTATCATCTCTAAGAAAAAGATTAAGATATCACATAATAAAGCATTACACGACAGTCATCAAATTTTAAATGTATTATCAAAATTCATTTTAAATATTATAGACCTCATGTTGTAAATCAGCTATTAAGTATAAACTCATATGATATGAATACCAAATTTACTTTTACTGGAAATTCTCATTCAAAATGAATACAAACTTTATCTCAAGAAAAGCTCCAAATTAATAACATAGTATCATATGATACTTAAAAACTCCATAATTTACTTTTAATTTTCAAAGTTTCAAGTTTATGGATGGATGGGCGGACGCCATGGGCCCATTGGCCCATTGTGCCTTTCATGCCTGATGAGCTAAAAGGGTTTTAACTGACTTAAAGCCTCTACATTAATAACATCATTGAAACGTTATTGCAACAAAACAAGTACCTGTGAGATATCTTATCGTCCTGTCAAGTGCAACTTGCTTGGGCAGCAGTTTTCGAGACATAGAGCATCCGCTTCTGTGTCTGCAGATCAACGGCAATCCTGTCTGTCCTCAAGTCACTAAAGGCATCACAGCTCGATGCCAGAAAGTTAAGCGATCCATAGGCACCGTCTTGTGACACTCCACTTAAGAAACATCTCCAGATGGCCAGATGACATGGCCATCAGCTCAATCCAGGTGTGAAGCCATACATGACCGAACAGCCAAGGCCACTCTAAATTTGTGTGATATCATCCTATTGTGAATGTTCTGATGATGAAATATACCTCAAGTCCAAGTCATAGCCATTATCAATATCAACATCACATGGAATGTTTAATATCTGTATAGGATTATTTTCACCGTAGAACACCCAATAAAAACAGTTTGGGCTGAGCTGAACAGTTGTTTCAAAGGTTTTTTTTGTGATTTGCTCTTTCGATTTGACTTAACAACTACAGTTTTTGATTATTGGCACAAGTATAAAGGAGAAGATGTAACCTTTCCGTAACAGATTATAACAGACGTAACAGTGTGTCAATGTCAGTGTCATCAAAAACAGCTCTTAGTTTTATCTTCTTCACCACAGGTTCAACAACAGTTTCACACTCACTTGTCACTTGTAATTCCTTCAAAACACCCTTTCCCTTCAGTAGGTGTTCTATAACCTGATAACATACTTTTGTCTGTAAATTTCGTCTGTGATATCCAGCCACATATTTCCCATCAAAATCCAATAATCTTCTCCATACCATCTAGTAATGACCACTGCATCATACAATTACATAGTTCCCTTCAAATAATAACAGTCAATGCAAGAATCTACTCATTTTTGTCAAGCTCTAGCATGTGACGAACACACTGTCTGGGGGCAGCCATGTTGCAGTACCGGGCTGAATATGTGGTGTCCTTATTTCTGATTGGCTGAAACAGTGTCTCTATGGTTACATGTAAACAACCTTTTTTAATTTTTAAATGCCTTTTTCTCATTATTGAACATACTTTGGAAGTAGAAAATTTTACAATTCAGGTTAAAACAATGTTCTTTATCTATTTTTAATGAGAAATGTTATTCACACTTTTGACTGAAGCACTTTGACACATTTTCTGTACTCGGCCCACTGACTATAATGCGGTACATGGGCACATTGCATGACAACCGCTGTGTTTATTAATTTGCCAACCGTAACCTCGCGATACGTATGTTGTGTAGGTACATGTAGTGCAGGCAATTAAGGTCTGAGTTTAATTAGACTACAGCAAAACCTAATCTCGGATGTATTTTTTTATGTAATTATTTTCATTGAAATGGACTATTTCAATTCAAGAATAGATTAGACACACATCAGAATGTACACTGCATATCCTCTTATAGATGATCTATATAACAATCTATAACGCAAGACAGATAGGTGGATTAGATATTCAAAACAAAAGGTACGTTGTGTGAGAAATTGACGTTTGTAGATATGTACATTCTTGACAACAAATCTTATTTGATTAATTGAGAGATTCTATTGTTTTGAGATTTATGCTAGCTAATGTTTCTAACACTTTTTCTCTGTACAACAAATTATCTTTGTTGTTTTAACGACTGTACAATTAATGGAATAATCGCTCATTCCAAACTCCTTTCGAAAGTCACAAGTCGCGTCAGTTCCTTTCAATGGCTTAGCCTTGCTGCATATTGTTACCTTTTGTGTGCTATCGTAGTAGTGTGATGCACCTGAACTTTACAGTGCTGTGTTAGCACACAATTATCGAAATGCATCAAAATATCATTCTCTTCCCACAGAGGTTACTCCCTTCAGATTTCCGAGGGGAAGAATGCAAAATATGTATAACATGATAAATAAAGGAATAGTAATTGCACATACAGATGTGTTGTAATAGTGTGTTAACGAGCTGGAAGGAATGCAATTGACGTATAAAAGAAATATGAATTATTTGATTTGATGTAAGAATGGTAAAATGCGGAACAAACTAATTTGAAAAAGTTGTTTGTCGTCATTTCAGTATTTGAGATAGATCATGAACCGGATTGGAATACCGTGTAATAATTATGCAAAACTAACCCTAAATTCCCATTTGTCATCAGTTTCCTTATAACAAGCATTGGGGATGACAGTCGACATCCATAATCATCTTCATAAGAACAAAGAACATTTCAACTTGTTATCAACTATTTTTATTCATTCTATATTCTACATAACTGATCATGACTTTCTTGTGCAGATGTGCTTTCTGGGGTATTAATCCCATGATTTATCACTCACCCATCGACGATATCGCAGTTTAATAAATCTACCGTGTTAATACACTTAGTGTAATAACATCGCATGCTGCCGATTGACGCGACGTCATAATGGCAAAAATATGACGTCACATTGTCAATGCCGCGGTCGCAATTTAGTGTGTCCCATTTATTGACGAGTTTGCGGAATTAAGAGGCATTTAAATCAGTGAGTAATAAATAAAATACTAAACTCGTTTCCGTTTAATAACATATTTATGAAACTCGTGAGATGGTATTTGTATTAAACTCGCTTTCGCTCGTTAAATACAAACCACTCACTCGTTTCATAAATATGTTATTAAACGAAACGTCGTTTAGTATTCTCTATGAATATATTTGTCTGTTTCCATGGAATCAAATTTTCTTCAATATATTGATAGACTTTCTATACAGTAACAACGTATTTAGCATTAAACAATGTCGTAATTGCGGTAACAAAGCTTTCAACATTCCTAGAGCTCCTCAAATTGTCAATTCTAGAGTAATGAAAATGTTACCTTACATATTCATGCATTTAAACATATGTGACAAACATATCCGTGCCCTTGAATGTCGTTTCCAAAAACATACCCTCATGTAACTCCCTTTATTTTTTCATTCTTCCGCTGTAATTATTGGGAATATTGCATGATTACAGTCAAATCACTCATTTGTGCTTCAGTTTGTTGTTTGTCAATTGATTGAAACAGCGATTTTTCACGATTATGCTACTGCTGTTGCTGATGATGATGATGATGATGATAATGATGATGATGGTGATACTAACATGTATGATATAACATGTATTTACTGTAGTCCAATGCACAATGATTCGTCTTCAAATGGACAAAAACAAATTCTTCAAAGAAACTTAAACTTACTAAATCGAAATCCAGTTCAAATTCACAAAAACAACTTTTAATGATAACCCTTCAAGTTTTCAAGTTACATTTTTTTCTGAATTCTTTGGACTCACCAAATACCACAAAACTTGTGATCTAGAGAAAAGCTTACATATGTCTTGCGTAATAATGTAACGCAATATTTATAAATGTACGGATGCTCTAATACTCTGTCACATCATCAGAAGATTGATCCTTTAACAACATATAAAAGTGATCACCTCGTCGTAATTGATGTCTCAACATAGATAAGACTGACAGCTGAATTCTCAAATGTCTCCTTAGAAAGGATAAAAGGATTTAAGGTGTAGTCAGGTTCCTATATTTCACACTAGTGAAACTAATAAACATCCATCTCGAAATGTTATGAAGGGCATATTTGATATGGTCATCATTGTACGATCAATCATCCTTTATATTTATAAACTTTGTCACACAATTACAATTATAACTGTTGATTTAACATTGACTTCCTCACGTCGATGATGTCTTATCATTAAAATTCTGATTGTTGTGTCTCAGAAACCTGTTCAGAAAAAGTTTACATACATAACACAATGTTATATTTCACATAAGGGTCATCAATACATTTTCCCCTGCATCTATTCACACAATATGTCATATTTCATAAACATTCTTTTAGTGCAGTGGAATGATTGTCGCGAGTTAAACTTTAATTGAATCAGCGAAGAACATATTTATTCTTGACTTTTTTCCTCGTACTTTGTCCTTGTGCCAGAAATTTGATACAGCAACTTATTATATTGAAATCTGTTCCATCTTCAACGTCTTAACAAAATGGTCATTGGGTCACCAGCTAAGAAATCGTGAAAACTATTACGCGTTCACTTTCATGTTTACTGTATCCTTGAGCTAAATAAATAGGAAACCACAGTCCGATCTTAATTCCGGTCATATAAAATATGATTCCTCCTATTTGATATCAAAGAGTCAACGATCACCATTGTCATCTCGATTCTGGGACAAATGTAAACGAAATATGGACCTACAATCGCGTGCAATAGAAAGTATAGGTACAAAAGTTTAATGGACACGAATCAACAGTTACGCCATGTGTCAAAATGGAAACTTACTTAATCTGCATTTTTTAAAAACATTATATGTTCATAATTCAGAAAAACACGGCCTATTAAAAATCGTCGTTGTAGAACCTGCTTGACCATCATCTAATATTACATTATTTCATTTCCCTGCGTGACCATTATCCCATATACTGCAAACTGAGATATATCGAGAACGGAACTATCTAGTTCACGTTTATAGCTTCTGAGTTCTATTTAGAAGAGGCGTTGAGTTCCTTTTATGTTTACTAAGGTAAGCGTTCACTGCCAATCCTTAACGCAACATGGGGGCGGGATAGTGCAGTGGTTAGCGCGTTCGGCTTTGGATCAAGACGTCTTGGGTTCGAATCCCGCTACGGGCACGGCAACTTTGTCTGCAGTAGAGAACTGTTCTACACACAGTAAGGTTTAGGTGCAATGCTACCCTGAATTTCAGCGGTGTACCACCCATGGTTCGCTAGCTAGATGCTCGCAGGTTTCACCGCAATGCATAGCCACATGACTTTGCGGGCTTTCTCAATGCCATAATACTAGTAGCCGCGATATAAGTGAAATACTCTTGAAAGCGGCGCTAAACCCCAACTCATCTCAACTTAACGTAACACTACGTGTCAATGAAAAGGGTATGGCCTGTAGTGTTCGGAATTCGCCCTTGTATGACACCTTCGTGTCATTATTTTTGAAATATTCGTATTGTTACATTCCTAACGTAGAGTATACTGCGCTATGTACGTAACTGCAATACTATCCAGTATCATCCAAAAGTTATCAACATCCTTATTTTACCTGAAATTTCACATTAAGATTGCTTTTTATCTTCTGCTGTGAATGAGGTTTGTAAGATCATGCCAAAAACTTTTTAATTCTTCCATTATTGCATCAAATCTTTTTTAATGGAAAAGAATAAATGAAAACGTTGTTGGGGTATATGCTGATTGATGCATTCTGACTGAATATTTGTGTCTGTTTATTGTGTGAAAGGAATGTGTGACTTGTAGCATGATTACAGTCCAATAGTAGGAATAATATTCATTATTATCAATCTGATACTACTAATAGAGTTAAATATGTTCAGTGCTAAACAACGAAGTAAATTACCAAACTTAATGTGTAAAAATATGATCAAAAATTAATGAAGTTACAGAAATAAAGCTTTGATGAAGGTTTGATGTGTTTTATCAATATAATGGCGGAATCAAGTTTTGAAATTTGGTGGATGTGTCGCCATGTGCTGCGTTTGAAATATACATACAGAATCTAAGCAAAGGGAGCAAGTTTAACAACAGCAATCTTCTGATTCTATCTAACGAGAATGTTATTGCCGTTATAAAACAACTCCTGTGAAGTTTGAGTAAATAACACTCATCCTGGTATTGACAAAATGTCTAATCTCGAAAGTTCATCAAGAACTTCTTTTCAACAGTATATCTGGCGACAGAGAAATACATCTGCTTTCTTTCCTATCGATTGCTGAATGATCTTGGCTGACAGCTACACATCCTCTGTGTTTCTCAAAGTAGATATACGTGTACACATCTTGTACATTTTGGTAATTAACTTGACATATCAGTGCTCCGTTGTTCTTTATTTCTTTTCTTCATATTTATGTGGCGTCAGTGACTGTTCACGGAGTTTCTACATCGTTGCTTTGTCTTACTGTACAGTAAAAATTGGAGAGGAGGGCGGATAGCGCTGTTATTAGCGCGTTCAGCATCGAATCAAAAGGTCTGGGGTTTGATTGCCGCCATGTGCTCAGCACTTTTGTCTTCTTGAGAGAACTGATCTATCTGCAGTTAGGTTCGGGTGCAATGGCACACTGCGTTGTAGCGTTATTAGACTCACGCACAAGATTGTTTTTAAATATCTCCTATATATCAGAACAAAATTTCAATGTATAGAATATCACACAAACAACACATTTTCAATGATGTTCAAAGAAATCTAACGGTCTGAACAACTATTTTAAAAGAATTGAATCAAAAGCTTTTAAAATGAGCTCCAAAACCAATCATTGTAAAATATTTCATCTCTGTAGTTTTAAAATCCTTCCACTTGGCATAGGTCTTTTCATCTGTGTCCTATGTAAATACGTGAATATATCAATATACACTAACAGTATCGAGACTGTCTTTAAAGAGAGATGTTTTATTCGGTAATGGGTCCACAGGCCCATTATACGCTGTAAGAAAGAAAGAGATGTATTTATCATTGTTTGACATTATCATTGTCTCATATTATAATTGTCAGATATACTGTGTGTCACTGTGAGATATTGTCACCATGAGATATTGTCACAGTGAGATATTGTCACCGTGAGATACTGTCACTGTCAGATATTGTCACTGTCATATTACTGTCCAGAATTTATCGAGTAATTATATGAATTTTAAGTCGAGAATGATATTGATATCTTACTGGCTTTGGCTCTTCCGATACCAAACCACTTTCATCGTTTCATAAACATGGATGTAAAATGCGACGTCGGTTAATATGAAATATAAAGTGTTATGTGAAATAGCTATCTTACCTCATGTTGAAGGAAAGTTTCTACAAGTGCATTCTATTGTCATCTGAAAATTCGACTACATGACAATTAGTATTAATTAGGAAACGAAATGGTAATAGAAGATGATTATATAATTAATGCACCCTATAAAACTCAGCCCCTTCAAAACGTATTGTGCGGTATGTTACTAGAAGCAAGAAATATTATTAGAAGATATGAAGAAGCAACTCATTCCCTCGATTTCTTTTGAACCAAAACGACAACAATTGAACTATCATATACATACATAAACATTGTATTGCTATTCTCATATGGAAAACTTAATTCAGATAAGAGAGTTATTGTGTCGTTTTCGTGAGAAAGCCCCTTTTATCAGCGAAGACCTTTTGGGCAGATTTATTATGGGGAAATCCTTGGAAGGGAAAATCAATAACGTTTGTGAAGATTTCGGATAAGACAATGCTTTTCACTCACAAAGGGAGGGTTTCCACACACGGTTCTATAGTTTACATGTACGATCTGTCGTGGTTCCAGTACCGTTACATAAAAACAGAAACGGTATGTCACATGTTGTTATATATATAACTGTATGACAGTAATGCGTCTTCCCACTTTTATTAATATTAACTGTTGTGATATGTGTGAAATATTCGTGAAAGTGGACATAGCACATCAATCAGCTCTTTCCATTTCCATCAATCCCATTCTCATTAAAATGAGATCGTAATTACGCTTCACTACATATCACAGATACGTATATTTGTAAGGCAGAGCAGTCAAATCACGATTGACACTTCAATCATCTCTTCCCACTTCCACTAATCCCTACCTCATTAAAATCAGATAGTAAGTATGCTTCACTACGTATCACAGGTATGTATATTTGTAAGACAGAGCATAATAACGATCTTATGTTAATGAGACTGAAGTAAGAGCACATTTGTTGCACTGGAATGATCAGTTAAAAAATCCGTCAAATTTGAAAGCAAATATGAATATTTCTCATAGCAACAATGAAGAATGTAGGTGTGATGTTAAGGTATTCTTCTGATGACATAAATAACAAAGAAAATAACTTTAGTTCCATTTTATTTCTCTTGGAAGTTAAGAACATTTCAATTAAGGGTTTTCACAACAGAAACGTTATTATTTTTAATATCGATATTTCGATAACACAATTCCGTTTCTGAAAACAACCCTGATTATTATTAGATTGTCTTCATTTGCAATCCAAAACTTAGATGTAGTCATTTGTTTTACAAACACAATAATGTTATTCCTAAAGCAAATGGTTTGATAGGAAACAATTTTCTCTAGGTATTTTCAAAATAACAAATTTACTTTAAAATAACCGATTTCAGTCATGTTTTTCAATACTTTCTCCATACATGTGTGTGCTATGTATGCACCCAAAACCAAATTATTCTTTTTTCATCTTTCTGTCCGGCAGTTATTCCGTCTGTGTGAAAAACCTGTCATGTGCATACCTTGTGATGAGACCTTAATATTTTGTACCTTTTGACTTAAACCTTAGTAAACATTTTCCGAAAACTTTAACCTTGTTCATTACTTTTGATGTTTTGTGATAGACCGTTGATACTAGAAATGTGTATCTAGCATCTAGCATCTAGATACAAAGATATCACATATCTCATGATATCAGCATCTAGATACAAAGATATCACATATCTCATGATATCAGCATCTAGATACAAAAATATCACATATCTCATGCGGTGATATCTTTGTATCTAGATGCTGATATCATGATATGTATGAAATCGTTGTATGTAGATGCTGATATTATTTGAAGTGCGTCTGAGGCTATGTGTATTCAGCAGTTACAAGTGTAGCATCAATGTTGACCATTTGTTTTGCAGTGTGGTGTTCGCGGGACCGAAACTGTATTTTTCAATTTCCTATATTTGTCTGATATCACTTCAACATTAAACGCACCAAGCATGTGCCAGTCAGATCAAAGTTGCACAATGCTACAGCACTAAAGAAGTTCCGACGTTTATTTTTCATAAACATAAAAGTATGGAGTTGTAGTTATATTGTTTAACCTACTTTTATGTTCATTATAATATATATGGCAATCCACATGTTTAATTTAAAAAAGAGATACAGGTAGTAATAAATAATAAATACAACCACCATTTTGCTTGAAATAGTACAGTATGTGACAAAGTTACCTTTAGTTTAATGACACTGTACATCTCGCAGTTTCGTCAAATCCGTAAAAAACAATATCTAATACTATACACAACCAAGAACATGTACCCGTATTAGTTGTTTTTCTAATTTTCTCAGTTAATTTATCTTGTATCTTAGTCAACTGTCTATCTCCTGTGGTTTTTGTCAGATGACCAGTGTAATTATTTGAAGAAGGCTTCTTCACTTGGATTATTTGTGCCAAATCTGTTCTCCAATGAATAATATATTCCTATTAAAACGATCCAATGAACTAAAATAGATGTACGAGATTGTTTTTGTTGTGGCATGTAAATTATTTATGAAGAAAACTCGTGCTAAGTGATGTCTTCCTGCTATCACAGGGATAAATGTTTTACAGGACTCGAGCCGTCAGAAATGAATCAAAGAAGCTTGGCCTTCACTGATGTCAGTGTACTAGAAACGTAGGAGATGTCCAACTGCTGGAATCATTGTGTCTTGATTTTTTACAAAATAGTTTCAACTCGTCTCAGTCGTTGACTCTAATTGAAATTTACACTCAACCGCAAAAGTAACTTCACCATACAAAATACAAGGTTATTCGATCCACGAGTGATGAACTTGACTGAAGCTGAAATAACCATGTCTTTAGAAGCCAATTAAACTAACATATTCTGTGCATGGGAAGACAAGGATTATTTTATGGATGATAAACTTCGTTATTTTACCACGGCGACGTTTCGGTATAGATCCTTATTTCGGTATCAAACATGAAGTTTATCTTCCATACAATATACGTGTTTTTCCATTACTTTTAGGATGGCTCTCAAAAGTTAATATTCTATTCATATTTCTAAGATACTAAATATTATGAAATCGTTGTTTTCCTTAATTTGACGAGATGGGAGAGTCAAAAAGGGTTTTATGGCTTGTTTTATGACGTCGTACAGTAAAGACGCGGTAACAAATTTAAGTCCAAGAAGCTTATTTATGTCAATAACATCTTTTACAAAATAAATTTCTACATTTCATGAATTATTAAGATAAATGCTAAACATTCTGCAGAAAAAACATTTTGACAAAGCGATTTCAGCACCTCAAGTATGCTTGAACAGACATGAACATAAAAGTATTATACTCTGATGTATGGTATTGCGGGTACCTCTTTACAAATCATGTCCAGATAAAAATCATTCAAAATAAACTTTTCTGGCATCAGTATTATCTGAAAATATGGTGACTTTTATTTTGCGGTTGAGTGGCCCCGTCACAACAAAGTTGGTATAGAAGCGACCCAGTCCGTCCGTGCGTCCGGCTTTTCTTGTCCTGCTCATAACTTGAAATTATAGTTTCATGAAATATTGTATTTTGCATTTAGTACGCAGGATAGATGCGCATTTTGGGGTTGTCGGCTTCTTCGAGTTGTTATTTTTTGTTGTTTCCGTTTCCATGGACATTTAAAGGTACATCCATTGTGTTTCATAATATTTTATTTGACTTTAATACGTGCCAAAATACCATATATGCTGATTTCAGTTCAAAAAATTTCACTTAACTTGAATCTACATCCCCAATCGCCAAATATATCATAGTTACTAGTTACCACTGAAAATCGAAGAACTTCATTACACATGTGCAAAAACCGAGACTACATGTCAAAGTTACATGCACAGTTGTTATATGACCTATGGAAATTATCAACCAAAATTTGTCTTTCTGTCTGATGTAAATAAGTTTCATAAATTACGTTTGACTAATTGACGCTCGCCAATCGCAGTGCATTGTCCGCATTTCGATCAGAAATCACTTCTTCTACCTTTATATCGTCACTATACTGACTGGACTATCATCAAAATATTAATTTTCGGCAACGGTCAGTACTTCACGATAAAATAACATAACTTTTAACGTTTTTTGCAAATTTGACCCTAAACAACAGAATTGATTCACCTTTAAGTAAGAGTTTTGTTTGTGGAGCAGAACTTAAACGTTATATGCAACATAACTCTTCCGAATATGATCATATGATCGATTTTCAGTTGCAAATTATGTCGTATGAAAAGTCATGGGAGATTTTCTGATAATTGTGTTTCCATATTACGTATTTCAGTTAGACAGGATTAGCAACAAGCATGATTTATTGATACAACAGAAAAGAAACAGTGTCTTCAATGTTTTTGTTTTGACGTTTTATGTTATCTGTGGTATAAATATCGAATTTTGTTACTTTCGTTCATGTTGGCATTATTCATTAAAAAAACATTAGAAAACAGAGGTCGTATAAAACGAATTATTTCATTATTTTCTTTTCTAGAATTTATTCTCGTGATAATAATGGCATTTATCAATCATTAGTACCGATTTTACTTTCGTATATAAATTTATAGTCAAAATATCGAAAACATTTCGTCACTAAAACTGTTAACTTTTATTTGTCCTTTTGAAAGTTTTCCTTTCTGGTTTTGGAGATGTAGTTATCATTGACGTTATTTACAATGCATGAGAGGGAATTACATCAAATGCAAGAGGAATAATCCCTCTTTGATCTCTCCTTTATTCAAATAATTATATTTGTGCATATAATTTTTGTTATTACGGCGAGATCAAAGAGAAGCAACAACTATAATTAATGGATGCATTTTGAATTAAAAGTCAGTTCTTAAATGTCACACAAGGGTGCTTACTCCGGCAAAATTTTATGAAATTTATAGATTATTAAATTTCAACATCGAAATGCATATTTTGTTACCTTTTCGTTAATTGCCACGGTAAAAAGAGAGCCCTGATAACTTATATAATAATACATAACAGTAGTTTGTTTTCTAAAGGAACTGTAACATGTTTTTGCATGTCTTTATGTTCAGATTTGCCATTTAAATGTTTATTACGTATATCTTTAGTTAAGAGGGAAAACAACCAATTACGTATACATGACTCGATTATCCGCAGTCGTAGAAACCGGTGTCACCTATAAGCAAAAACTGCTAGTGGACATTTTAGTGTGGACATCTTTTAATACTTCGAGGATGAGAAATGGATCCGCGTAGCTAAACCGAACCCTCACCATTTCTTTTAGGACTTTATTTATTGGTAATGGAGGATTATTTTGCAATTAATGCTACTAACCTTTATTTTCCATTTTGTGAGATATTCATTAGAAAACGTGCTAAAGCCCTTTAAAAATCAATACGTTTCTGTACATAACCCTATACACCTAAATTCTGCAACAATGCAGAATATTACAAACTGTCTTAAATGTATGAGTTATTCACTTGCAAATTAAATGAAAAATGGAAGCATCCTTGATATTTCAAATTTAGCCAAACCTGAACTGTCACCTCCCTACGAGCAATTACACTCCTGCAGTGACCACCTTTACTCAGTTCACGTAAAAGAAACAGCCAGTGATTGGTTGCCATTAGCGATTGCGGAAGTATCCTTGATCAGACAAAGCCTAGTTTTTGTTGAAAGCTTAGAATGTGAGGAAATATTTGTAATTCACAACTTAAGTACGTCTGTCATAATCCCTAGATATAATGTGAATCTAGTTCAGTTAAACAGAGTAAAGGACATCTTCAAAGCTTATTTTGAAGCTCTCAAAATGTTGGTTATCTAGTTTCATACGATATCCCTTGTTCTAATAACGTTTCCCCACCACAATGGTATCCTGCAAGGTGAACGAAATACATATTTCAATACAAGAATAATAAATAGTGTCTTAAATTACACGTGTTTTAAGAAATCAAACTTTTGGAATGTCCGTAACAAGACGAGGTAGAACATGTAGGCGAACTAATAAGGGAGTTTTTGTTTGTTTTTGGCATGAATGATATTATAATCATTTATGGAAGAAGGCATCCTTTATGTTTACTTTTTTAAATCTAAAAACTCAAATGAAAAACATTCTTGACCAAAACATTTTGAAAAAGACGATAAAAGTGTTAAATTAGGAAATTGTGAGTACTTCTTTATAAAGCATGTGCCTATCAAATACAATCAAAATCGACGTTCTTCTGCAGCAGTATTTCATTAAAAAATATGGGTACGTTTCTTTTGTCCGTCAGTGTACTTACAGATTGCACTGACCACAAAGTATGACCCGCAATGCAAGGCATAACTCTTGCCAGTCTCCGTTACTGACTGATTTAGGCCTTGAATTATTTCCTTAAGAAATCTGTGCTTAGAAATCCACGCCAACTATGCATTTCTGGTGCAGCGGTACACTATCGATGCACAACAAAGCGAGGGAAATACCGCAAGGCTTAAATCAGCCAGAAATGCAGACTGGCAAGAGTTATGCATTGCGTTTAGAAGTTGCACCAACACACAGACTCCATCGTCAAGAGGTTATCTTTGGAATTGTAGTTCAGCTCGATTTGTCCAATATTACTTTACAACGCCCAAATACAGTTTATCCATACAAAAGAATAACATAAGACTTCAAGGGCGATGTGTGTACATGCAACTTCAAGATTTGAATAAAGTATATTGCAAATGAAACAAAAGTTCGTAACATGAATGAGAACTCGTATCTCATTCACTGTCCATTGCCTATGATCTCACAACCAATCTCCCAATTCATGTCTCAGTGTATGGAAGAGAACACACTCTGAGATTGACAATCCGTGAAAGGAGTCATATTTCCGGTGAAAAGAATGCACTCGCTTTCACTGAATATAAAATAAAGATATGCGCAGAACAAATCATTTCCACAAATTTCCAGAGACCCATCGAGGATAGAATGAGTGGAATTCTTCTATTTCCACCTGCCTCTTTTAGATTACATGTCTGATGGTCTCTTGCTAATAACATTAGATTAGCGGGGAATTGTCCATTATAAACATTGCTGTCTTTCACTGCGTGATCGGTAGTACCATAACTATGTCAGAGAAAGCCAATTCTGGAAAATAAACATTGGTGGTCGTATTATTAAGGTTAAACCTGTCTGACAGAGCGATCCAGTTGTTATTTGCAAAGGAAAAATTGAATGAGGAATTCCAAAGAAATGAATACTTTGTTTGCCTTTTTTATAAATGAATTGTTTATTGTTGTAAGTGCCTAAAGGTAATTTAAATTAAACGATGTACGAATTCAGCTGTCAATAGGAACAGTACAAAGGATATTGAAATGAGGCCAAGGATAATTGTTTTAAAACTATAGTTCTTAAACTATGTTAAACATACACGGATGTATGTTTGGAAAGTGATATATTTTGTGATATGTGATATGAAGTCAAAGCAATCCTGACATGTCATCAATCAATCACTATACATGTACATTTATGTCCAATGAATGCTTAATTATCCCCCGCCACAACGAAGTTGTCGGGGGATATAGAAATGACCTCCGTCCGTCCATATGGGTTTCGTTTCCGGACCAGAAGTAAAAAACTATGAGGCCTAGCTCAGTTAAACTTGGTGTTTAGAACAGTCATCATGTGTAGATGTACCTTTGGGGATTTTATTTTTCTTTTTAATTATATTTATATCCGCTTCCATACAACCATACGTTAACATTTGGTTTCCGGACCAGAACTCAAAAACTGTAAGACCTTGCTCAATGAAACCTGGAATGTGGAACAGTCATCATGTGTAAATATGCCTTTTGGAGTTTTCGACTTCTTTGAATTTTGTTTTTAGCCGTTTTCATGGAAAACAACTTCTTCTTGACTCTGTAACAAAACTTACAATTTCTTTTACAATTTCATTTCCAGAACAGATCTTGAAAACTGTTATGGAGAGATTAATACATCTTGGGAAGTATATATGAAGTAAATAAATACGTTCCCCCTCTTGGCTGGGGATACAGTTGACTCCCTCTACTTGTTTATTTTTCATCTGACTTTGCACGAATAAATATCTATCCTATTAAGCAACACACATATAAATATAAGTAGTGGGTTGATGGGATATTACCGAAGCATAAATGATCCTATGACATTTATTGCTGTTTTGAATGGAACTCCACAATAAAACCCATATACATTGAGCCAATGATCCTGTCATCTTAACACATACAGTTAACGATGAATATATCCAAATGTGTGTAACGAAATGTAGGATAGAGATAAAAGTATTATTATCCAAATGTCGTTTTTGAATTGTTATTCAAGGAGATGATGAAACATAAATATGATATAATATAACAGGAGAAGGATTATTCAGGTTCATGGAAAGTGCTTAACCTGTTTTTAAGATGTCCCAAACTTTCTCTTTAGATATGTTCATATTATATATCTTCAGTTCGTTCAACCGTGACTGATGAAGATATTATTGTCTGACCTTGTTTTGGATAAGATGTTCACGATTTGTCAAGAACTTTTCTTCTGATGAAATAATTTAATGAAAAGTAATGAATAACGTTTAATTCACGAAATAATTTAAATTGTCTTCGTATTTTCATGAATATAAATAAAAAAAATTGTGTCATAAATTGAAATGGCCAACTTTATGTCATGCCTTCTGTGTGCACATTCTTTCTATCTCAAAGTAGACAAATAACGTCGGTGTTTGGCAAAATTATTTCTCATAATGTTTGCTAGGTCTATTCACTGATTTTTGCAGCATGTTTCCTGCACTGAAGCGTTATTTTATATGTTTTCAAAATAAAGAATTGAATGCATATGTTGATCGGTCCGTCTGATGAACAATAAACACTTAATTTTTAAAATGTAATTTAATTTACTAATGTATTGATAAGAAACAATCTGAAAATTTTGAAAATTATCATTCCATTGAAGTACAATTCCTTGATCTATTTGCAATTTCCTTTTTCAGTGTTTATGTTCATTAAACTACTTAAATTGCATTTTAGAATATTGTGATATATTTACAGGCACAACAAAGTACAACGTACTCATAACAAATGATTAAAAAGACGAGCGTTGTTAAGCTATTAAGCTGTCTAGTAACTTGTTTTGTTTACAAACAACCAAGGGTTCATCATATATATTTTTAGCCACGTTCAGAATAAGAATAATCAATGAGTTTGGGGAATTACCAATTATCTGTCTCGAGTTAATTATTGTGATAAACTCCGAGCTTTAGCGACAGATAATTCGTAATTCCGAGTAATGAGTTGGTTTCTATTTTCCCACCCAAGCTCATTTAATAGGTACAAATTGATAAAAAAAAGACGCGACATCACGATCTCGGAGTCTGTGAAATGCAAATTGTATATGCATATGCCATTCATTACCTTTCTCACGCCTTCAAGATGCGCCCATCTAAATAGTTTGCTACTAACGCTCTTTTTCCAGTAAGATTCTGATGTTATTGTTGAACAAGACTTTCGGATATAATAAACAACTCGTTTAAATTCTAAATATTATCGCAGGGTGAGAGGAACTGAGTCAAATATGAAACTAGCAACCGCTCAGTTGCAATGCAAAATAGGAATGTAATTACGTCACTTAATGACGTCACAAAGTCTTGACATCACGGCAGTTAAGCTGGCGACTCATGCATGCTGCTTCTCTGACGTTATTATGGTAATGCGAAAATGACTGTTTACATTAGATGATTCTCGGCTTATCTGGCGTTAAAAGCAAGATAGCACAAACAAACTCATCTCAAGGAGTTATGTCAAAATCAAAGAATTCCTTTAAGTGTCATCCATCCAGTTCAAATAATTTCACTTAAATTGCGTAATTATCCCCAATCGCCAAATATATGATAAATACTTGTTTCCATGCATTCTCTTCCCACAAAAGTTACTTCCTTCAGATTTCCAATCCTACCCTCTGTTGTTTTACGCTTGAAATTTGGGGCAGAAAGGGAGTGTCCTGGTTGGTTGCAATTGAATCTAGTTGTGCAATCAGCGACGCCGTAGTAAAAGCGATATTTGCCAATGACACGTCATAATGAGTAAATAAACGTAAGACCAACGTTTTCTCGTTTAATGTGTTTTCCTCGAAATATGCTGTTTAATTTTGTGAAAAGTATTGATCATATGCTTATAAATAAAGATGACCAAATCAATGACAGCTACCAAAAATAGTTCATGTGTGTTATTACATTAGACATATTCGAAGGACATATGCTAAAGAGCAATACCCTTAAGGGTAAAATGCCAAGATCTTTGCAGTCACTCGGTCGACTTGACCGCTGAAAGATGAGTTTTCATTGGTTGAGAAGCAGTGATAGAGGATGAAGTTTAGCTTTCCTCCACTAGGGGAGTTTGTTTCTGCTCTCGATTTCAAGCGAAAAACAACAGAGGGTATGATCGGAAATCTGAAAGGAGTAACCTCTGTGGGAAGACAATGGTTTCCATGAAAATCGAGCAACATCATTATAATAATCAGACACCGAAACTACACGTGCCAGTTACATGCACTGTAATTATATGACATGTCAAACACTACCAACCCAAATTTAATTTAATTTAATTTGTCAGTTGTAAATGAGTTTCAAAAAATGTTTTACTAATTGTCGCGTGTCAATCGGGTCGCATTGTTCGGTTTTCGATAAGAAATCACTTTATTTACCTTTATATCGTCACTATACAGACTCGACTATGATCAAAATTGTAATTTTCGGCAACGGTCAATTCTTCTCTATAAAATAACACCATTTATAAAGTTTGCCACATATGACCCCAACGTACTTTTCTCAATACACTTTAAATGTTGAATATAAACACAAACACGCATGCATGATTTTATGAAGTTAGTATAATTCTGCCTTGCCATAGAGAGATAAAAAATAACTTAATATGACATTCTTTCGTGCCATTGTATCACAATGTCTTATTTTATTAAAAGTAGAGAAATAATATTCAGCACAAGTATTTCAAGACGTCGTATAAATTTCAAATAATTTTATTTGTTAAGAATTACTGCTCATTATTTATAGTTAGGTCACATTCTGGAAGTGAATTTTCATGAAATAAGCAATTCTTAATTGCAACTGTCTTTTCCTTGTGATCTCGTCATAATTACAAGAATATTTTCATATAAAATTTTATTATCTATTTGATGTGTTTCTATCTCAAGAATTTTAAATAATGACATCGCAAAAGATGAAAATAAAGCATATTTATTGTAAATAATAAACTTATTTCATGGCAAAATGCTTTTGATGTTTTGACTATTAATTTTAATGCGATTACGGTTTGTTTAGACATTACAAATGATTAATGTATCAAATTACAGTAGCGCGAATGAATCCTTAATTTGATTGAAACACAAATATTTCGTTGCTAACAAACTTTGTTTTACATTAATTGTCAGTAGTTATCGAATGACAAATTATTATCAAATATTGGATATTGGATGATCCACAAAGTGATTATACAATGTATCACTTGATGTTATTTTTTTAAAAATATATATTAATTTAAAAGTACATATTGATGAAGTCTTTGAGCAGCATTTAGAAGTAGAATGCATAAGAAAACAAAACTTACTGTTATTGCTTATATCTATATTTCTTATATCATTGGCTCTGCATTGCATCTCCGACACTTCAATAAAGCTTACTGACCAGTGTGGTTTCTATCAATAAAGTATTTACCAAATCTCATGTTTGTATTGCAAATACTAGACAGATAGACAGACAGATTTATTTCGAAGAGTGGATATGAGGCCAATAGTACAATGACAACCATATACAATTTAGTCAAATATCCATCATTGTGAAGCCACAAGAAATAACAAAATAAAAGATTCTAAACATTTTATTTTAGTTCGCCTTCCAGCTCTATATACATAACAGGCAATTATGAAGTGACAATCTAGTAATAGTGGTCAACATCTGGTCCAACAGTATACATTATGTGAATTATAGATATCCGATTTACAAACTATACAGAGCAAGGATGGGAAATGACGTCACAACTAGTGACGTCATCAGTTAGTTACATAGACTTTCTTAAGGCTTCACATGACTACTATTTAGTCAAATATCCATCATTGTGAAGCCACAAGAAATAACAAAATAAAAGATTCTAAACATTTTATTTTAGTTTGCCTTATCTACTGAGTGCACCATTAGTATGCAGAATATGCAGAGAACCCACAAACTACTGACAACCAACCACAAACTTTAAGTAAATCTCAATTATAAGAATGGGTCATAAACAGGATAACGGTAATAAACAGGAAAACCTTATGAAAAAATCATTTAATTAGAACCATTCAAAGAACACTCGATACTACCCACAAAAGTAGAAATGTCCCCCCTTTTCAGAATGAGTAAAGGAGACATTAACTTGAAAAACAACATTGTAATCTAGATCAAGTTGGCAAAATACCATCAAGATAGAACATCTGACACCGCACTCTCAGGAACTCTAGAGTGAACATAGTGTCTCTGAAACACCTCCGTGTTTTTCCATCGACCTATCTTCTGCACGATGGCTGGATCTATCCCTGTGTCGATAGCAACAGTCGCCCCTGTAGGGCGAAAGGATTTGGCTGAGAAACCCTGGCCCCCTAGCCCGGCCAGAACTATACACTCCTCTAACACACGGCCCACAGTTGAAGCAGTAATAGCCTTAAAAGGGGTTCTCAATGTCAGAAAAACAGCATTGTCTCCACTCAGTGCTCTCTCTTCACGGGTCCTATCAATATAGCACTTTAAAGCATCAACAGGATCCAATTTGGGAGTGTGGTGCTTTCTCAACTCAACTGTAAAACCTGCCCTTGACAAATCATTCTTTATACCAAAGAATGTAATCTTTGCTTCCCCTTCATCAGAAAACTGAACCTTGTCTACCGAGAAAATCACATCTCTCTCCACTCTATCCTTGACATCAAACAACTTTGCCTTAGGTGCTATATCTGAAGGTCTGAGCATAAGGGAAATGGACAACAAGCAAATAACCTTCAGCCTCAAATCCCTAATGGATAGATCACTATTCTCTTTCCATTTAATGAACAATTCACAAAACCTCTTCACCGGCATAACAGACGAAGAAGACAAAGGTTGTGACGACCCTGACTTGACTAAAGCAGTAATGAGTCTCTTTATAGCTGGGGACCTGGTTAGATCTGGTAAGGACATACCTTCATACAAAGATGAGATAGCTGAAATTGCTGTACCTAACAATGATCTGGGTTTTGTAGAACTATCAGAAACATGACACAAGAAAGATGCAAGTACCGCTTCACTCCTTGGTGGGAAAGACACATCATTATCCAGACAGAAATTATAACATCTGCCTAAGATTGAGTTGTACCCTCTCAAAGTAGAACTAGCCCAACTGAGATGGAATTGATCAACTGCTCTATCCGACCAACCCTGTTGCTTTAAACCATTCCGCCATACACCCTCCAAGCATACACTTTCCAACCGAGGTTGCGTCTCGGTTCTGGAACCGCACCCATTCTGCGAAAACTTTTGACGTTGTTGGGAATCAGACGTGGACGACAAACTACAATGCTTAAAAGTCTCTGAAACCACACCTGAGCGGGGAACAGCGGGGCAATTATAGTAGCCCATGCCTTCTCGTGAATGATTTTGTCTAGGACTTTGGGAAGGAGACAAAATGGAGGATTTACCCAATTGTTGTTTTGACCCCAATTTTCCTGAGCAAGGGCATCTACCCCTGAACTTAGAGGTTCGAAAAACCTCGAGTTGAAATTGGGCAATTGTGATCCACAAAAAAACGATCCACAGAATGTGGACCCCACACCCTGTCGAGATAATGGAAAAGTGTTGGATGTAGCATCCAATTTGATTTGTCTACTAGTCTGCTGAGTCTGTCTGCACTTTGATTCTGACACCCGGCCAAGTGCTTGCATGTCAGATAAATTCCACACTCTTCTACCTCTGCCCATACTGCAACGGCAATGCGTGTTAGATATGGGTTAGGACCTCCCTTATTCTGAATGTATGCAAGTGCAGTAATATTATCTGACAAAATTTGGATATGTTTGCTTCCCAACAGAGGCTTGAAAGCTTTAATACCCATCAAAATGGCATACAACTCACGCTTGTTGGATGATAATTGTGAAACTCTACTATTCCATTCACCAGAGGCATACTTTCCCTCAAATACTGCTCCCCATCCGATATGTGAAGCATCTGTACACAACTGTCCCTCTATAGGACGCTCAAAAACAACCTTACCATTCCAGTCATCAATAGAATTTAGCCACCAATCAAGCTCTTCACACGCTTGCCTAGTAAGTGTGACAAGACTATCCCAGGAATCCCGGGAAGCTATAATGCGATACACTTCACGCAAGAACAACTTACCAGGAGTGACGACCCAAGCGACTGATATACACAAACCTGCTACTCTAGCAAGAACACGAACCTTGCAAACCTTTTTCTTTAGAAGGCGGCCAATAGACCTTTTTATCTTATGAACCCTATCACTTGTAGCCTTTATGACAGGAAACCCTGAATCAGAAGTAGAAGACACCTGGTAACCTAGATATCTAACAGATGTAGAAGGTATTAAACAGGATTTGGCATAATTTATATTGATCCCTAGGTCTTCAAAACAGTTTATGAGGAGCTCAGTGTGATCTGATATGACTCTGCCTTCAGCACATACAATGAAATCATCAACATATGCAGATACTCTAACACCTAGACCTCTCAGGTAAGCAACAATTGGTCTGATGAATTTACAAAAATACATAGGACTACATGACAAACCAAATGGTAAAACACACCATCTATAGTATACATCATCAAACTTGAATGCAAGATAATCTCTGTCCTCAACATTTATGGGTACATGATAAAAACCATCTTTAATGTCCAAAGTAACCAGCTGATCACCTGGTTTTATAATGTCTGCTACTACGCGAATATCGTCGTTCTTAAAGCTAGAGCTTTTACAATGACTGTTAATAACACGAAAATCAGTGATAAGTCTCAACTTTCCAGAACGTTTTGGAACACAACCGAGAGGTGATACGTAATTGGGTTTATATCCGCACTGTTCAATATAACCTGCGTCGAACAAACGATCAATCTCTACACGCACAAATCGTTGTTGTTTTCGTGAAAGTCGATGATTTTCAAACTCAAAGGGTACAGGTTCATTAAGTATGGGCACTCTTATACCATTGTTTATCCACTGTAGAACACTGTCCGATGCACCGATCCTCTGCCAAGCTGTAAGCACCTCAGAAACACGGCGACACATCGACGCTCATGGGGGCGGCCATATTTGTTTTCACTCTTGATCACGTGACTCACCGGTGTTCTCCTGTCGCTGTCTCCTATGAAATCCGCGCCCCGAAAACTGGGAGAAAACGTCCTCACGTCCCCTGAAAGATCCACGTCCTCTGGCCCGAAGCCTCGTGAACGTTGTGGCCTGTAAGATGCAGATATCGCAGCTGCACTTCG
The DNA here is from genome assembly GCA_936450465.1 of Gibbula magus. Taxonomy (NCBI): domain Eukaryota; kingdom Metazoa; phylum Mollusca; class Gastropoda; order Trochida; family Trochidae; genus Gibbula; species Gibbula magus. The sequence continues at coordinate 59,838,574 of OW388304.1, forward strand.
TAGATTGTCAATTGCTTGAGGCGAGAATCCGGACGTGTTTCTCTGCAACGAACGAAAAAACCTAGACACGGTTGGGTCGAACTGACTCTGGACAGACAACGCTGAAAATTCGTCCTGAAGGTAGCCGATCTGAGCCTGTAGCACTGTTAGTAGATTAGTATGACGCTCCTCACAACTCTCACAACTTGGTAACTGTGACACACACTTCAAAGCCGTCTCGGCAAAACGTCCACACTTAGCTAACACGTTATAAGTTCCTTGATCATTACGTCGAATACCTTGACGGCTGTCGTTGAGACGCAGATCAGGCGGTAATCTCACATGAGAAACGGAATCCTTAACACTCTGATATTCTCCCTGAATATCCACTTCTCTACCAGCGGCGACGTTTGGTATCGCTACCCCGGCGGGACTGGCTTGAGAATAGTGAGAATGGCTCTGGTCAGCCGTCAAACTGCGGCCGTTAGCTTCTTCAAGATGTCGGTTGGACTCCTCAATACGCTCAAGGCGTTTGTCGACACTATCAAACCGATTGACTAGACACTCGATGGACTTCCGTATATCATCAGCGATATAATTCTCTCTTTTCTCTTCGCTCATCGTTAGAATCGCAAAATGGCGTCCTGCCTGCAGCGTATACAGAGCAAGGATGGGAAATGACGTCACGACTAGTGACGTCATCAGTTAGTTACATAGACTTTCTTAAGGATTCACATGACTACTAACAGTTCCTCAGAGCGCTGGTAAAATACATTCAGTATAAACATTTATACAATTTGGTGTAGTTTGTGTACAAGTATTGCAAATTCTCATTGTATACCCATTCATGCTTGTTTTTCCCAATGTAAAGCTTACTCATATATTTTAATCCCATTGACTCGGATTTCTGACAATTGTTGATATTCTGTATAAATAACTCCACTATTTTGTTATACCCCACATTCCACCTGATGAAGGAGTGAGCATGCAATTTATACTCCGAAAAGTACATCTACGTAATATACATGGAGAAGTTATTATTTAAAAAATCTTGTTTTATTACATATTGATGGAAACACCATTGTCATGAACCAACAACTATCATCATTTAATTGTTTGAGAGCCATTCTAGAAGTTGGTGTGAGGAAGAAGACAGGGATATATATGGATGACCAACCTCTTTATTTGACAATTCCGACGTTTCGGTATAGATCTTTATACCGTTCACCGGAATATTGTAGTGTTGATAAAATAGCAGGTTATATACAGGATACATGTTGGTATTATAATGAGACCACAAGATGAGATAGCAATGGCATGATATGTTTATATTAGTGACGTTAATTGTTTAAACGCCAAAACCCAAACTGTAACTTTTGTTTATGTTAAATTATTAATACTAAGCCTAAGTATCATCTCAAGTTATAAGGACAGTAACGACTTAAATATATCCTGAAATAACAATTTGTATTATTATGCATAATTCCACAAGTATAATATCATTAATATACAGTAAGAGAACTGAAATGTCAAAGAATTGTCTTAAGATGTGGTGCTGAAAACATTAAGAAACAAATCCAATTTGTGACTTGATGGAAGGTGATCCTCTGAATATTTGAACATCACCAGACGACTGCCAGCAACAGGGAACGTGGTTAAGAATAAGATGGTCTTCCAGTTTCTTGTCCTTTATCCTTTACATTACATGACAAATGTGAATGAATGATTTCATGGCGAATTTTGGAGTTTCAAGTGTTGATTTACTGCTCTATTCACGTGCGTGTGTAATGAGGTTATATATTTATATTTACTCACTAATCTCATTGCAATAATTAGCTAAGGTAATCGATGTTAGAGTTTTATTATTTATAGAATCTAAAAACACGGTAAACTGTCATCAACCAGATTTCTGTCTCTTGAGCAGCTGCAAGTTATATAATTGTTTCGTATATCGGTATCTGTAGCCAGCAAGATACTTTGATTTCTTTCAAAAGCACTAGTACCATTAAATTTTATCAGTGTAATAGTCAGTGGGCCAAAACCTGTAGGACACCCATATATGCAGGTTCGCTGCAACTTGTCGGTGAATAGAAGAACTTTACACTAAAATGCTCTCCATTATACCCTGATCCTAAAATAAAAATGTTCTACTAAAAATCTTGGTTCATAAATGTACACGGTGACTTCAAAGATAGGTACCGTTTTGAGAGTTTACTGAAACCAAATGAATTGACAATAAAGGATTTGAAGCTATTTAGATGTCAACAATGTTTTTTCTCGGTAATGAAATATCACAGTTACGCTTCATTTGAGCAGCATTACAAATTTTAAGTGTTTTATCGAAAAAACAGCAATAAAAATGGGTTTTATTGTGGTTTTTTTCCCCCTGAAATATGACACCACAAAGAGCCCTTGTCGGCGAGAGTTATCATGGGAGTCTATGGGAAAATTAGTCAAGCGTGAACTTTTCTATTATTTGTAGTATTTAACCTTTTAATGTAAATATATTACTGAGACCATAAAGTCCTTCCCTTTATTAGTTTTTAAAGCATATGGTAGCATGTTTTTTCCCCCACTATGACACGGTATGCAACTTATTTCTCCCCATAAATCACCCAAATTCAAGCTTATTTTATCGGTATAATTGTTTTCTTTCCCATAAGTAATGCTGTATTCAGAAAAATTCATAACTCCAATTATTACTCCTTAAACATCATCTGTCACAAATGGCCAATACAAATGGTTTAAGTGATATTTGAACTTCAAAATTGATGAGTCAGCAAATCCAGAAAACTCTTAAAACACCAGATGAGCCTTTTTTCCTTTGGATAATACATACTTTTCAGTTTCATAAAAAAAGAATAATAAATGATACAAACACAAGGAATTAGGTAATGATTTAGTAAGTCCAGGAGACATAAAGGGGAGCAACTAGTAAGATCAACGTGAAGCGCACTTAAAATATGAAAAGGTGCGATTTGTCAAATACACACATAACACTGAACTCGGCTGGCACTAAGCAACTGTAATTTTTTGTTGATTGTCTCACAGTTTGTTGGAGAAAGCTGCTTTTGTGAACAGATCAACTTATAATTCTGCAACTTCAGAGACCGACTTAAATGTCCAGGTCAAAACATCTGTTGACATGCCCCTGTATCCACTGGAATCAATCCTCCTCTGCCCTGGATGTATGAATTACCTACAAAGATAAATAAAGTAAATTTACACATTGAAATAAGTTTCTGCACTTCAAATATCAAAACGGTCAAAACAGTTTGACAGAAAAACATAATGAAACATTAAACTGAGCATTTGACCATATAAACTCACAAAACTATAATTGTAGTAGTTGCAGAGATGTGACTTCAGGTGTCATGCTGCTGTAAAATAACACTGTTTTTCTTACATTAAGCAGTGGCTTCAAATAATCTCTATGTAAAATAAAGACTTCATTTGGGTTGTTAATAATCACAAGTACTTGTCAAAGGATTAACAACTATTGTGTACTTTTCATACTTATTTAATTAAATAAATAGGTTTTATGGTTGTGACCAATTATTGGGGCTACAGGGTCTTCAAATCTACCATTTAGAATTCCCAATGATTAAAGAGTTTGCACGCAACATAACAATGGGTCTTTTATGGAGAAAAGATTTATGTAGTTTTTAGGTCATGGCCTGTGAGGGAAAAATCGAAAAGTTTACAGACTGATGCCATGCCATAAGCCAATCGGGCCAGATTAACTAAAATTGACAAGTTAATACAGATGGAATATTATGCAACGAAGGTAAATAGTGTGTTTGTTACTCGAAATCTACAGATAAAGAAAAAGATGAGAACAGATATGATAAGTATTGAGACTCACACCATAGTCCATAATAGTCCAGCACTGAAACACACACCAAATGCAGATATTGATAACACAGAATGGGGAAATTATTTTGAATATCTTACCACATGGAGGTAAACAATGTTGTCTTCCTGGAACTAGCAAGACTATGCCATGTTACAAAGTGAAGGATTGTGAGACGCAGTGGCCAAAGGCATTCAACAGAGACTGGAGTCTGGATGAACCTAACAGAAAAGTATGAATACATATGACTTAGAAAGATCATGACAAAACAACATCAAACTATCAAAAATATGACAAAGAAGGCAAATTTCAGAGTTCTTCTCTTCAATTATATTTTTCTTTAAGATTTCATATTTGTAAACAATAGCCAGTGAGCCACTGAGGGTAAATTCAATGTAATCAGAGCCAAAACAGAGCCATTGGCTTTGAAACTCATCAGTATTATGTTATTTATCATCTCTAAGAAAAAGATTAAGATATCACATAATAAAGCATTACACGACAGTCATCAAATTTTAAATGTATTATCAAAATTCATTTTAAATATTATAGACCTCATGTTGTAAATCAGCTATAAAGTATAAACTCATATGATATGAATACCAAATTTACTTTTACTGGAAATTCTCATTCAAAATGAATACAAACTTTATCTCAAGAAAAGCTCCAAATTAATAACATAATATCATATGATACTTAAAAACTCCATAATGTACTCTTAAAATTCAAAGTTTCAAGTTTATGGATGGATGGGCGGACGCCATGGGTCCATTGGCCCATTGTGCCTTTCATGCCTTTCATGCCTGATGAGCTAAAAGGGTTTTAACTGACTTAACGCCTCTAAATTAATAACATCATTGAAACGTTATTGCAACAAAACAAGTACCTGTGAGATGTCTTATCGTCATGTCAAGTGCAACTTGCTTGGGCAGCAGTTTTCGAGACATAGAGCATCCGCTTCTGTGTCTGCAGATCAACGGGAATCCTGTCTGTCCTCAAGTCACTAAAGACATCACAGCTCGATGCAAGAAAGTTAAGCGTTCCAAAGGCACCGTCTTGTGACACTCCTCTTAAGAAACATCTCCAGATGGCCAGATGACATGGCCATCAGCTCAATCCAGGTGTGAAGCCATACATGACCGAACAGCCAAGGCCACTCTTAATCTGTGTGATATCATCCTATTGTGAATGTTCTGATGATGAAATATACCTCAAGTCCAAGTCATAGCCATTATCAGTATCAACATCACATGGAATGTTTAATATCTGTATAGGATTATTTTCACCGTAGAACACCCAATCACAACAGTTTGGGCTGAGCTGAACATATTCAAGTTAGTGGAATACTTTCTGTAGCTGCTGATGTCAATATCTTCAGTTTATTTCACTATTACTGTGGATCTATATACGAAAAGTTTTGTCAAAAGATTAATTTTCATAACATCTTCTTTGAGATGATTTTGTCTTCTATGATTTTTTTGCTAAATACTTTAAATGATTTTGTTAGTGGCCTGACAGTGAAACGTTCATTCTCAGTGTACAACTATCTGGTTTATTGCTTGTAGTTATAATATGATACCTCACTTCTGCCATATATGGGCCAACTTGTAATAAAACCCATTCATCATTTTTCAATGTTGCTGCCTCCATCAATTTATCCGACGTTGTTTCAAAGATAATGAGGTTTTTTTGTGATTTGCTCTTTCGATTTGACTTAACAACTACAGTTTTTGATTAATTGGCACAAGTATAAAGGAGAAGATGTAACCTTTCCGTAACAGCTGTAACAGATGTAACAGTGTGTCAATGTCAGTGTCATCAAAAACAGTTCTTCTTCACCACAGGTTCAACAACAGTTTCACACTCACTTGTCACTTGTAATTCCTTCAAAACACCCTTTCCCTTGAGGAGGTGTTCTATAACCTGATAACATACTTTTGTCTGTAAATTTCGTCTGTGATATCCAGCCACATATTTCCCATCAAAATCCAATAATCTTCTCCATACCATCTAGTAATGACCACTGCATCATACAATTACATAGTTCCCTTCAAATAATAACAGTCAATGCAAGAATCTACTCCTTTTTGTCAAGCTCTAGCATGTGACAAACACACTGTCTGGGGGCAGCCATGTTGCAGTGCCGGGCTAAATATGTAGTGTCCTAATTTCTGATTGGCTGAAACAGTGTCTCTATGGTTACATGTAAACAACCTTTTTTAATTTTTAAATGCCCTTTTCTCATTATTGAACATACTTTGGAAGTAGAACATTTTACAATTTAGGTTAAAACAATGTTCTTTATCTATTTTTAATGCGAAATGTTATTCACACTTTTGACTGAAGCACTTTGACACATTTTCTGTACTCGGCCCACTGACTATAATGCGGTACATGGGCACATTGCATGACAACCGCTGTGTTTATTAATTTGCCAACCATAACCTCGCAATATACGTATGTTATGTAGGTACATGTAGTGCAGGCAATTAAGGTCTGATTTTAATTAGACTGCAGCAAAACCTAATCTCGGAAGTATAGTTTTATGTAATTATTTTCATTGAAATGGACTATTTCAATTCAAGAATAGATTAGACACACATCAGAATGTATCTTATTTGATTAATTGAGAGATTCTATTGTTTTGAGATTTATGCTAGCTAATGTTTCTAACACCTTTTCTCTGTTTAGCAAATTATCTTTGTTGTTTTAACGACTGTACAATTAATGGGATAATCGCTCATTCCAAACTCCTTTCGAAAGTCACAAGTCGCGTCAGTTCCTTTCAATGGCTTAGCCTTGCTGCATATTGTTACCTTTCGTGTGCTATCGTAGTAGTGTGATGCACCTGAACTTTACAGTGCTGTGTTAGCACACAATTATCGAAATGCATCTAAATATCATTCTATTCCAACAGAGGTTACTCCCTTCAGATTTCCGAGTGGGAGAATGCAAAATATAGAATAACATGAAAAATAAAGGAATAGTTATTGCACATACAGATGTGTTGTGATAGTGTGTTAACGAGCTGGGAGGAATGCAATTGACGTATACAAGAAATATGAATTATTTGGTTTGATGTAAGAATGGTAAATTTGCGGAATAAACTAATTTGATAAAGTTGTTTGTCGGCATTTCAGTATTTGAGATAGATGATGAACCGGATTGGAATACCGTGTAATAATGATGCAAAACAAACCCTAAATTCCCATTTGTCATCAGTTTACTTGTAACAATCATTGGTGATAACAGTTGACATCCATAATCATCTTCATAAGATATCAAAGAACATTTCAACTTGTTATCAACTATTTTTATTCAGTCTACATTGAGCTGATCATGAACTTTATAGTGCAGATGTGCATTCTGGGTTATTGATCCCATGATGTATATATTTGTCTGTTTCCATGGAATCAAATATTTTACAATATATTGATAGACTTTCTATACAGTAACAACGAATTTAGCATTAAACGATGTCCTAATAGCGGTAACAAAGCTGTCCACATTCGTAGAGCTGTTTAATGGTTTAACTTTTCAAGGTCCTTATTGAAAGAATTTGCGCCATTCCTTGTCTAATTGTCAAATTGTCAATTCTAGTGTAATGAAAATGTTACTTTAAATATTCATGCATTAAAACATATGTGACAAACATATCCGTGGCCTTGGATGTCGTTTCCAAAAACATACCCTCATGTAACCCCCTTTATGTTTTCATTCTTCCGCTGTAATTGTTGGGAATATTGCAGGATTGCAGTCAAATCACTCATTTGTGCTTCAGTGTCTCTTGTATGTCAATTGATTAAAACAGCGAATTTTCACGATAATAAAAACTTATGCTATATAAACATCCCACATGATGCTGCTGCTGTTGCTGCTGCTGCTGCTGATGATGATGATGATGATGATGCTACTGATGATGCTGATGCTGCTGATGATGCTGATGATGATGATGATGCTGATGATGATGGTGATGATGATGATGGTGATGATGATGATGATGATGATGATGATGATGATGATGATGATGATGATGATACCAACATGTATGATAGAACATGTACATGTATTTACTGCAGTCCAATGCAAATTGATTCGACTCTTAGAAGTCTTCATATTGACAAAAAAAAACTCTTCAAAGAAACTTAAACTTGCCAAATCGGAATCCAGTTCAAATTCACAAAAACAACTTTTAATGATAACCCTTCAAGTTTTCAAATAACATTTTCTTCCGAATTCTTTGGACTCACTAAATACCACAAAACTTGTGATCTAGAGCAAAGCTTACATATGTCTTGCGTAATAATGTAACGCAATATTTATAAATGTACGGATGTTCTAATACTCTGTCACATCATCAGAAGAGTGATCCTTTAACCACATATAAAAGTGATCACCTCGTCGTAATTGATGTCTCAACATAGATAAGACTGACAGCTGAATTCTCAAATGTCTCCTTAGAAAGGATAAAAGGATTTAAGGTGTAGTCAGGTTCCTATATTTCACACTAGTGAAACTAATAAACATCCATCTCGAAATGTTATGAAGGGCATATTTGATATGGTCATCATTGTACGATCAATCATCCTTTATATTTATAAACTTTGTCACACAATTACAATTATAACTGTTGATTTAGCATTGACTTCCTAACGTCAATGATGTCTTATCATTAAAATGCTGATTGTTGTGTCTCAGAAACCTGTTCAGAAAAAGTTTACATATACAACAAAATGTTATATTTCACATAAAGGTCATCAATAAATTTCCCCCTACATCTATTCACACAATATGTCAAATTTCATAAAATGAATTCTTTTAGTGCAGTGGAATGATTGTCATGAGTTAAACTTTAATTGAATCAGCGAAGAACATATTTATTCTTGACTTTTTCCTCGTACTTTGTCCTTGTGCCAGCAGTTTATTAAATTGAAAGCTGTTCCATCTTCAGCTCCTTAACACAATGGTCATTGGGTCACCAGCTAAGAAATCGTGTAAACTATTACGTGATGACTTTAATGTGTTCTGTATCCTGGAGCTAAATAAATAGGACACCACAGTCGGATCTTAATTGTGGCCATATAACATATGATACCTCCTATTTGATGTCAAAGAGTCAACGATCACCATTGTCATCTCAATTCTGGGACAAATGTAAACGAAAAATGGACCTACACTCGCGGGCAAAAAAAAGTATGGGTACAAAAGTTTAATGGACACGAATCAACAGTTACGCCATGTCTCAAAATGCAAACTTACTTAATCTGCATTTTTTAAAACATTATATGTTCATAATTCAGAAAAAACACGCCTTTTAAAAAAGTGTCGTTGTAGAACCTGCTTCTATTTTATCTGCAATACTATCATCTAAAAGTTATCAACATCCATATGTTACCTGAATTTTCATTAAGATTGATTTCTATCTTCTGCTGTGAATGAGTTTTGTAAGATCATGCCAAAAACCTTTTAATTCTTCCATTTTGTGCGGCCTTCGTGCCGTGTTCTATTTTTCTTTTGCAATTTTCTTTTTTTCAAATTAGACAAATAAATTAAAAATCTCGCCGCTAATGGCTGCAATACTGCCGAAGCGGCGTTAAACAATAACTCACTCACTCACTCTTCCATTATTGCATCAAATCATTTTTAATGGAAAAGAATAAATGAAAACGTTGTTGGGGTATATGCTGATTGATGCATTCTGACTGAATATTTGTGTCTGTTTATTGTGTGAAAGGAATGTTTGACTTGTAGCATGAATATAGGCCAATATTCGGAATACTATTCCTTATTATCAGTCTGATACTACTAATAATAAAGTAAAATATGTTCAGTGCAAAACAACGAAGTAAATTCCCAAACATCCAATACAGCAAACTCCATAACATATACATGTACATGTACATCATAGACAAACTAACTGCATATACTGAATGCAATTATTCAAAATCCTGGTCATCATGTCACCAACTGCATGTTTTATATAATAACTATCAAATATCAATCCAAGATAATTTCCATTTTCAGACATAAAAGTAATTATGTACGTCCTAAATTATATATCAGTTCTTAAATATATGTTTGTCAATCTAACTTAGATGTCACTGTCAATATGTCCTTGCTTCATGTAATATTGAGAATTTATTTCAATGTGTATAAATATGATCAAAAATTAATAAAGTTACAGAAATAAAGCTTTGATGAAGGTTTGATGCGTTTTATCAATATAACGCCAGAATCAAATTTGGAAATTTGGTGAATGTGTCGCCATGTGCTGCGTTTGAAATATACATACAGAATCTAAACAAAGGAAGCAATTTTAACAACATCAATCTTATGATTCTATTTAACGAGAATGTTATTGCCGTTATAAAACAACTCCTGTGAAGTTTTAGTAAATAACACTCATCTTTGTAATGACAGAATGTGTAATCTCGAAAGTTCATCAATAACTTCTGTTCAACAGTATATCTGGCGACAGAGAAATACATCTGCTTTCTTTCCTATCGATTGCTGCATGATCTTGGCTGACAGTTACATATCCTCTGTGTTTCTCAAAGTAGATATACTGTACACATCTTGTACATTTTGGTAATTAACTTGACATATCAGTGCTCCGTTGTTCTTTATTTCTTTCCTTCATATTTGTGTGGCGTCATTGACTGTTTACGGAGTTTCTACATCGTTGCTTTGTCTTACTGTACAGTAAAAATTGGAGAGGAGGGCGGATAGCGCTGTTGTTAGCGCGTTCAGCATCGAATCAAAAGGTCCGGGGTTTGATTGCCGCCATGTGCTCAGCACTTTTGTCTTCTTGAGAGAACTGATCTATGTGCAGTTAGGTTCGGGTGCAATGGCACACTGAACTTCAGTGCAGTACTACCCATGGTTTGTTGTCCGTCCGTCCGTAATCATTTCCTTTCCGGAGCAGAACTCAAAAACCGTTCATGATACGAGGGGCGTTCAATAAGTTTTGCAAGCGGGGCATTGGTATTTACATAAACAGTGTCAGCTTATAGCAGGTGTTACTATAGTCAAAACATAACATTGACACATGTCAAAACAATTTCTAGACATAACAATTATTTAGATATAATAGCTGCGCTGACCTAGGGGTCTCCATAATCATGGATTCTCTCAAACATGAACAACGCGCTGTGATCAAGTTCCTTACTAAAGAGGGATGCAAAGCTACAGAAATACATAATCGTATGTGTAATGTGATGGGTAAGGATGCTCCTAACTTTTCAACAGTTTGTGGCTGGTCTCTTCAGTTCAAGCGGGGCAGGGAGTCCTTAGACGATGGCCCACGGTCAGGCAGGCCATCTGAAGTCACCCGACCGGAAGTTATTGCCGCTATCGAAAGACGAATTTTAGCTGACCGCCGTGTTAAAGTTTCTGAACTGTCTTTGGAATTCCAGATATCAGTTGGAAGTGTTGAAAAAATAATTCATGACCATCTTGGTATGTCCAAGATATCTGCAAGATGGGTACCCAGAAACCTCACAGCACAAGATCGCCAGAAAAGAACCGAAAGTTGCATGGAGCTCCTGGATCGGTTTTATGCGGATGAAGCCAGGTTTTTGTCTCGTCTGGTGACAGGTGACGAAACCTGGATCCACCACTGGGACCCGGAAACTAAACTGGAATCCAAGCAATGGAAGCACCCGAGTTCACCGCCTCCCCTGAAGTTTCGCACTCAACCATCAGCTGGCAAGGTTATGGCGACAATCTTTTGGGATGCAAAAGGCATATTATTAATTGATTACTTGCCAACCAAAACTACAATGAATGGTCAATATTATGCCAACCTAATGCAAGAATTGCGAAAGACAATTCGACAGAAACGCCGTGGAATGTTGACACGTGGTGTTCTGATGTTGCATGACAACGCTCCAGTCCACAAGTCAAGAGTTGCACAGGCCGCTATACGTGATTGTGGATTCGAACAGCTTAACCACCCACCCTACAGCCCAGACCTAGCCCCCAGTGACTACTTCCTGTTCAGAAACCTGAAATCCGCCCTACGTGGAAGGCACTTCCACCGGGAAGGCACCGGGATGACGAAGACGTCAAAGCTGCCACAGAGGCGTGGTTAGGGGGGCAAACGAAAGACTTCTACAAAAGCGGCATCAAAAGTCTTAAAGAGAAATGGAATAAGTGTATTGAGGTGAAGGGTAACTATATTGAAAAATAAAAGTAAAAAATTGACTACGCGAGTTGGTTTTATATTGAAGTTGCAACACTTATTGAACGCCCCTCGTATCTTTCTGAAACTTCTCATGTGTATTACATGGTGCTTATTGATATTATGAGATTTCCTTAGAAACACGTTGAATTTGGACTTTGTTCAGAGACAGGTTCGTTTCCGGAGCAAAACTTTTTATTATATCTTCCTGAAACTTTGCATGTGTAATACCCACTAACCTAAGTATTGCCTTTTGATATTTTCAGATTTCTGAAATTTTATTTGTTTCCGTTTCCTTAGAAACGTGTTGGACTTTGTTCAGAGATATGTTCATTTCTGGAGTACAACTCCAAAAGTCTTCATCTTATCTTCCTGAAACTTTGCATATGTATTACTCACCGTGGGTATTACCCACTTACTGAAGTAGTAGATATACAATTATCTGTGAAAGATGTGTTTTACACATTATGTGGGACCGGTGGGATAAATCATCTTCTGATGTCTCTTGTATAGTGTTCGAAGACCGTAAACCAACCAAACTTCTACATCAAAAGTAATATTTACACAATGTTCTTAAAGTGACAAAAAAATATCTTATTCATATGGATTCGATCCATTCCATTTAAAGTTCCTGACAAAATACCAATTGACATGCATTGTACTTGGATAAAATAACTACTGGAGGAGAACTTTCCATGTTTGAAACATCCGTACAATACCAATCGATACAAATTATAAATATAATGCCTGATGTCGTTTGTGCTTGCATTTATATTGATTGAAAAAGAATTAATTATTATTAGATGTAATGACAGCTCGAATGACTCGGTTTGCGTTGTAGCGTTATAAGACTCATGCACAAGATTGTTTTTATATATCTCATATATATCAGAATAAAATTTAAATGTATTGAATATCACACAAACAACACATTTTCAATGATGTTCAAAGAAATCTAACGGTCCGAACAACTATTTTAAAAGTATTGAATCAAAAGCTTTCATTGTGCAATCATTGTGAAATATTTCATCTCTAAAATTCTTCGAATTGGCATAGGTCTTTTCATCTATGTCCTTTGTAAATATATGAATATATCAATATACAATAACAGTATCGAGGCTGTCTTTAAAGAAAGATGTTTTATTCGGTAATGGGTCCATAGGCCCATTATTCGCTGTAAGAAAGAAAGAGATGTATTTATCATTGTTTAATAGTAGTTGTGATGTTAAGGTATTCTTCTGATGACATAAATAACAAAGAAAATAACTTTAGTTCCATTTTATTTCTCTCGGAAGATAAGGGAATTTCAATTAAGGGTTTTCACGGAAACGTTATTATTTTTAATATCGATATTTCGATAACACTATTCCGTTTCTGAAAACAACCCTGATTTATTATTAGATTGTCTTCATTTGCAGTCCAACACTTAGATGTAGTCATTTGTTTTACAAACAATAATTGTGGGGGGGGGGGGGGGGGGGGGGGGGGTGCAAAAAAACCTGCCAAAATATGCTGATTTCAGTTCACATAATTTCACTTAACTTTAATCTTCATCCCCAATCGCCAAATATATCATAATTACTGGTTTCCAATGAAAATCGAAGAACATCATTAAACATGTGTAGAAACCGAAACTACATGTCAAATTTACATGCACAGTAATTATATGACCTATGGAAAATTATCAACCCAAATATGTCTTTCTGTCTGATGTAAATAAGTTTCATAAATTACGTTTGACTGAGTGACGCCCGCCAATAGCGGTGCATTGTCCGCTTTTCGGTCAGAAATCACTACATAGCAGTAGTGACTACCTTTGGAAGTCTTCATATTTTTTTATACAGATGATTAGCAAATGACCCTTAGATAAAGGGAATCTCTCCACTGATTGCATGCATATCGTAGAGAAGGATATAAAATTATGGCAAAAAGATCGCATGCCACATATGTTTGCTTACCATGTGCTGTCTTGACAAAAAATACAAAAGGCTATCTTAATAATAAAACGTTCCACATGCAAGCTGGAGTATAAATCAGCATATATCAGCATCTAGATACAAAGATATCACATATCTCATGCTTTGATATTTTTGTATCTAGATGCTGATATCATGATATGTATGATATCTTTGTATGTAGATGCTGATATCATGTGAAGTGCGTCTGAGGATATGTGTATTCAGCACTTACAAGTGTTGCATCAATGTAGTCCATTTGTTTTGAAGTGTGGTGTTCGCAGGACCGAAACTGTATTTTTCAATTTCCTATATTTGTATGATATCACTTCAACATTAAACGCACAAAGCATGTGCCAGTCAGATCAAAGTTGCACAACGCTACAGTACTAAAGTAGTTCCGACGTTTACTTTTCATAAACATAAAAGTATGGAGTTGTAGTTTTATTGTTTAAACTACTTTTAAGTTCATTATAATATTTATGGCAATTCACATCACGTCTAATTTAAAAAAGAGATACACGTTGTAATAAATACTAAATACAACCACCATTTTGCTTGAAATAGTACAGTATGTGACAATGTTACCTTTAGTTTAATGACACTTCAAATCCGATAAAAACAATATCTAATAGTATAAACAACCAATTGCATGTACCCGTATTAGTTGTTTTTCTCATTTTTCTCAGTTAATTTATGTCGCATCTTAGCCAAATGTCTATCTCCTGTAGTTTTTGTCAGATGACCAGTGTAATCATTTGAAGAAGGCTTCTTCACTTGGATTATTTGTGTCAAATCTGTTCTTCAATGAATAATATATATTCCTATTAAAACGATCCAATGAACTAAAATAGATGTACGAGATTGTTTTTGTTGTGGCATGTAAATTATTTATGAAGAAAACTCGTGCTAAGTGATGTCTTCCTGCTATCACAGGGATACATGTTTAACAGGACTCGAGCCGTCAGAAATGAATCAAAGAAGCTTGGCCTTCACTGATGTCAGTGTACTAGAAACGTAGGAGATGTCCAACTGCTGGTATCATTGTGTCTTGATTTTTTACAAAATAGATTCAACTCGTCTCAGTCGTTGACTCTAATTGAAATTTACACTCAACAGCAAAAGTAACTTCACCATACAAAATACAAGGTTATTCAATCCAAGGTTGATGAACACGAATGAAGGTTAAATAATCATGTCTTTAGAAGCCAAATAAACTAAATTTGACATAAACACTCAACCGCAAAAATAACGTCATCATACAAAATACACGGTAATTCAATCCACGAGTGATGAACACGACTGAAGGTGAAATAATCATGTCTTAAGAAGCCAATTAAACTAAATTTGAAATTTCAAAAATATTTTGTGCATGGAAACAAGGATTATTTTATGGATGATCAATTCTTTATTTTACAATGGCGACGTTTCGGTATAGATCCTTATATAGGTTTCAAGCATGAAGTTGATCATCCATAAAATATACTTGTCTTTCCATAACACCAACTTCTAAAATGCTTCTCAAAAGTTAATATTCTATTCATATTTCTGAGATACTAAATATTATGAAATCGTTGTTTTCCTTAATTTGACGAGATGGGAGAGTCAAAAAAGGCTTTATGGCTTGTTTTATGACGTCGTACAGTAAAGACGCCGTTACAAATTTAAGTCCAAGAAGATTATTTATCTCAATAACGTCTTTTACATAATAAATTTCTACATTTCATGAATTATTAAGTTAAATGCTAAACATTCTACAGAAAAAACATTTTGACAAGGCGATTTCAGCACCTCAAGTATTCTTGAACAGACATGAACATAAAAGTATTATACTCTGATGTATGGCATTGCAGGTACCTCTTTACAAATCATGTCCTGATAAAAATAATTTACAATAAACCTTTCCGGCATCAGTATTTTCTGAAAATATGGTGACTTTTATTTTGTGGTTGAATGGCCCCATCATAACAAAGTAGCGGGGATATAGAAACGACCCAGTCCGTCCGTGCGTTCGTGCGTCCAGGCTTTTCTTGTCCTGCTCATAACTTGAAATTATAGTTTCATGAAATATTGTATTTTGCATTTAGTACGCTGGATAGATGCGCATTTTGGGTTGTCGGCTTCTTCGAGTTATTATTTGTTTCCGTTTCCATGGAAATTAAAAGGTACATCCATTGTGTTTCATAATATTTTATTTGACTTTAATACGTGCCAAAATACCATATATGCTGATTTCAGTTCAAATAATTTCACTTAACTTGAATCTTCATCCCCAATCGCTAAATATATCATAGTTACTAGTTTCCACTGAAAATCGAAGAACTTCATTACACATGTGCAGAAACTGAGACTACATGTCAAAGTTACATGCACAGTTGTTATATGACCTATGGAAATTATCAACCAAAATTTGTCTTTCTGTCTAATGTAAATAAGTTTCATAAATTACGTTTGACTGATTGACGCTCGTCAATCGCGGTGCATTGTCCGCATTTCGATCAGAAGTCACTTCCTCTACCTTTATATCGTCACTATACTGACTCGACTATCATCAAAATATTAATTTTCGGCAACAGTCAGTACTTCAAGATAAAATAAAATCACTTTTAACGTTTGGCAAATTTGACCCCAAACAACAGAATTGATGCACCTTTAAGTAAGAGTTTTTTGTGTGGAGCAGAACTTTAACGTTATATGCAACATAACTCTTCCGAATATGATCATATGATCGATTTTCAGTTGAAAATTATGTCGTATGAAAAGTCATGGGAAATTTCCTGATAATTGTGTTTCCATATTGCGTATTTCAGTTAGACAGGATTAGCAACAAGCATGATTTATTGATACAACAGAAAAGAAACAGTGTCTTCAATGTTTTTGTTTTGACATTTTATGTTATCTGTGGTATAAATATCGAATTTTATTACTTTCGTTCATGTTGGCATTATTCATTAAAAAAACATAAGAAAACAGAAGTCGTATAAAACGAATCATTTCATTATTTTCTTTTCTAGAATTTATTCTCGTGATAATAATGTCATTTATCAATCATTAGTACCGATTTTACTTTCGTATATACATTTATAGTCAAAATATCGAAAACATTTCGCCACTAAAACTGTTAACTTTTATTTGTCCTTTTGAAAGTTTTCCTTTCTGGTTTTTGAGATGTAGTTATCATTGACGTTATTTACAATGCATGAGAGGGAATTACATCAAATGCAAGAGGAATAATCCCTCTTTGATCTCTCCTTTATTCCAATAATTATATTTGTGCATATCATTTTTGTTATTACGGCGAGATCAAAGAGAAGCAACAACTGTAATAAATGGATGCATTTTGAATTAAAAGTATGTTCTAAAATGTCACACCAGAGTGCTTACTCTGGCAAAATTTTATGAAATTTATAGATTATTAAATTTCAACATCGAAATGCATATTTTGTTTCCTCTTCTTTAATTGCCATGTAAAGGAGAGCCCTGATTACTAAAAAATAACAGTTGTTTTCTAAAGGAACTGTAACATGTTTCTGCATGTTTATATGTTCAGATTTGCCATTTATGATCTATGTTTATTACGTACATGTATATCTTTAGTTAAGAGGGCAAAACAACCAATTACGTATAAATGACTCGATTATCCGCAGCCGTAGAAACCGGTGTCACCTATAAGCAAAAACTGCTAGCGGCCATTTTAGTGTGATCATCTTTTTATAATTCGAGGATGAGAAATGGATCCGCGTAGCTAAACCGAACCATAATCTTTCGTTTTAGATCTATATTTATTGATTAAGGAGGATTGTTTTGCAATTAATACTACCAACATTTCTTTTACGTTTTGTAAGATCATCATTAGAAAACGTGCTACAACCCCTGTAAAATCAAAACGTGTACATAACCCTATGCACCTAAATTCTGCAACAATGTAGAATATGACAAAATATCTTAAATGTGTGAACTGTTCACTTGCAAATCAATAAATAATAATAACGTCCTTGATATTTCAAATTCGGTCGACCGTGACTCAACTGCGACCTCCCTACAAGCAAGTACACTACTCGACCAGTGACCACCTTTACTAAGTTCACGTAAAATACAAAGCCAGTCATTGGTTGCCATTTGCGATTTCGGAAGTATCCTTGATCAGACAAAGCCTAGTTTTTGTTGAAAGCTTAGAATGTGAGGAAATACTTGTAATTCACAACTTAAGTACGTCTATAATAATCACTAGATATAATGTGAATCTAGTTCAGTTAAACAGAATAAAGGGCATCTTCAAAGCTTATTTTGACGCTCTCAAAATGTTGGTTATCTAGTTTCATACGATATCCCCTGTTCTAATAACGTTTCCCCACCACAATGGTATCCTGCAAGGTAAACGAAATACATATTTCAATACAAGAATAATAAATAGTGTCTTAAAATACACGTGTTTTAAGAAATCAAAGTTTTGGAATGTCCTTAACAAGACGAGGTACAACATTTTGGCGAATTAATGGGAGTTTTTCTTTTTTTTGGTATGAATGCTATTATAATCATTTATTTAAG
Organism: Gibbula magus; assembly: GCA_936450465.1. Classification (NCBI taxonomy): domain Eukaryota; kingdom Metazoa; phylum Mollusca; class Gastropoda; order Trochida; family Trochidae; genus Gibbula; species Gibbula magus. The sequence continues at coordinate 59,857,091 of OW388304.1, forward strand.
AAGGCATCTTATGTTTACTTTTTTAAATCTAAATACTCAAATGAAAAATGTTCTGGACCAAAACATTTTGAAAAAGACATAACGATAAAAGTGTTATACTTAAATTAGTAAATTGTGAGTACTCCTTTATAAAGCATGTGTCTATCAAATACAATCAAAATCGACTTTCTTCTGCAGCAGTTTTTCATTAAAAAATATGGGTACGTTTCTTGTGTTCGTCAGGGTACTTGCAGATAGCACTGACCACAAAGTATCACCAACTGCCCAAAGCAAGGCATAACTCTTGCCAGTCTCCATTACTGGCTGGTTTAGGCCTTGCAGTATTTCCTTAAGAATTCTGTGCTCAGAAATCAAGGCCCACTATGCATTTCAGGTGCAGCGATTCACTATCGAGGCACAACAAAGCGATGGAAATGCCACAAGGCTTAAATCAGCCAGTAATGCAGACTGGCAAGAGTTATGCATTGCGTTTAGAAGTTGCACCAACACTCCACCGTCAAGATATTATCTTTGGAATTGTAGTTCAGCTCGATTTGTCCAATGTTACTTTACAACGCCCAAATAAGTTTATCAATAAAAAAAAAGAATAACAAGAGACTTCAAGGGCGATGTGTATACATGCAACTTCAAGAATTTAAAGTATATTGCAAATGAAACAAAAGTTCGTAACATGAATGAGAACACGTATCTCATTCAATGTCCATTGCCTATGATCTCACCACCACTCTCTCAATTCATGTCTCAGTGTAGGGAAGAGAACTCACTCTGAGATTGACAATACGTGAAAGGAGTCACATTTCCGGTGAAAAGAATGCACCCGCTTTCACTGAATAAAAAATAAAGATATGCACAGAACAAGACATTTCCTAAATGTTCCAGAGACCCATCGAGGATAGAATGAGTGGCATTTCTTCTATTTCCACCTGCCTCTTTTAGATTACATGTCTGATGGTCTCTTGCTAATAACATCAGATTATCGGGGAATTGCCCATTATAAACATTGCTGTCTTTCACTGCGTGATCGGTAGTACCATAACTATGTCAGAGAAAAGCCAATTCTGGAAAATAAACATTGGTTGTCGTCCAATCAAGGTTAAACCTGACATAGCGATCCAGTTGTTATTTGCAAAGGAAAAATTGAAAGAGGAATTCCAAAGAAATGAATACTTTGTTTGCCTTTGTTTATAAATGAATTGTTTATTGTTGTAAGTGCCTAAAGATAATTTAAATTAAACGATGTACGAATTCAGTCAATAGGAACAGTAAATAGGATATTGAAGTGAGGCCAAGGATAATTGTTTTAAAACTATAGTTCTTAAACTATGTTAAAACATACACGGATGTATGTTTGGAAAGTGATATGTTTTGTTTTCATTACAGCATCAACATATCTTATGTATACAATCCTTAGATATTAAATGTTGGTTCACTTAAAAAGTAATAAATAATAATTCAAACAAAATTGAATGAAAAAAATAATCTATTTCTATGCAGAATAGCATACACATGTACATTACATTAAATTGTTTCTGCATTAAACGAAAGAGGTAGGTATATGATATAATATTCGTTAATCTCTTAAGATGATGTAATTTCAATTCTTATGGGAAAAAAGTTCTCTAAGAGATGTGATTACACTCTTTAAGGCCCATTTTAAAAAGAATTCATTGCGTTATTTTAATTACATCATATTACTTCAATGATAAAAGGTTAAAGTTAGCAAACTGTTACTATAGAAAAAGAAAAAACGTATGCGACCAATATATATTTCGATGTCAATTGTTCTGTAAAATTTGCTCAGTATGTTTTCTTATAACGAGTACATATATGTCTTCAAATGATTTTCAAAACGAAAGAAAAAGTTTGGTATTGCAGCTCTCTGTGAACTGATCATGCAAAATTAATAAATAAATGATCTTTTCAATTGTATTGTTTTTAGCGATTTTCCAAGAGTCCAACACTCTCAAAATCACGTTTGCGTTTCTTGTTTTGAACAGTGTATTTTCTCTTTCAGAAGGATGTTATAATGATTAATTTGAAAGTAACATAAGCACATATTAAGTAAAAGCATTCCTGACATGTCATCAATCAATCAATATATAGAGGATACTAAACGACCTTCTATTTAATACCATTTTTATTAAACGAGTTAATGATTTTGTATAAAACGAGCGAAAGCGAGTTTAATACCAAATTATTCACGAGTTTAATAAAAATGGTATTAAATAGAAGAAAGTTTAGTATTCTGTTTATTACTCGCCCACCTATAATCCAGTGAAATAGCAGACATGGCTCTGAAACTATGATTCCCGCAAGTTCGATACTATTGTGACGACGTTACTCCCATTGTTACGTCATAACCGCAAACTATTGTGATGTCATACGTACAGCGGTATTACACTAGTGTAATATTGCCGTAAAATATGACACTGCAGTATCTTACACGGGCGAGTAATAAACATTTATGTCCGATAAATGCTTAATTATCCCCCGCCACAACAAAATTGTCAGGGGATATAGGAATGACCTCCGTCCGTCCGTCTGGTTTTGGTTTCTGGACCCGAAGTAAAAAACTATGAGGCCTTGCTCAGTTAAACTTGGTATATGGAACAATCATCATGTGTAGATGTGCTTTTGGGGATTGTCTATTTCTTTTTAATTATATTTATAACCGCTTCCATACAACCAAACGTTAAAATTTCGTTTCCGGACCAGAACTCAAAAACTGTAACGCCTAGCTCAATGAAACTTGGTATGTGGAACAGTCGTCATTTGTAGATGTGCCTTTTCGAGTTTTCGGCTTCTTTGGAATTTTATTTGTAGCCGTTTCGATGGAAGCATACTTTAAAATTTCGTTTCCGGACCAGAACTAAAAAACTAAGCCCTACCTCAATGACACCTTTCGACTTCTTTGAATTTTGTTTTTAGCCGTTTCCATGAAAAAAACTTCTTCTTGATTCTGTAACAAAACTTACAATTTCTTTTACAATTTCATTTCCAGAACAGATCTTGAAAACTGTTAGGGAGAGATTAATACATCTTGGGAAGTATATATGAAGTATATACATACTTTCCCTCTCTTGGCTGGGGATACAGTTGACTCCCTCTACTTGTTTATTTTTCATCTGACTTTGCACGAATAAATATCTATCCTATTAAGTAACACACATAGACATAACAATAAGTAGTGGGTTGATGGGATATTACCGAAGCATAAACGATCCTCTGACATTTATTGCTATTTTGAATGGAAATCCACAACAAAACCCATATACATTGAGCCAAACGTCTGTATTCTGTCATCTTAACACATACAGTTAACGATGAATATATCCAAATGTGTGTAACGAAATGTAGTTTAGAGATAAAAGTATTATTATTATCCAAATATCGTTTTTGAATTGTTATTCAAGGAGATGATGAAACAAAAATATGATATAATATAACAGGAGAAGGATTATTCAGGTTCATGGAAAGTGCTTAACCTGCCCTTAAGATGTCCCAAACTTTCTCTTTTGATATTATATATCTTCAGTTCGTTCAACCGTGACTGATGAAGATATTATTGTCTGATCTTGTTTTGAATAAGATGTTCACGATTTGCCAAGAACTTTTCTTCTGATGAAATAATTTAAGGAAAAGTAATGAATAACGTTTAATTCACGAAATAATTTAAATTGTCTTCGTATTTTCATGATTATAAAAAAAAAAATATGTCATAAATTGAAATGGCCAACTTTATGTCATGCCTTCTGTGTGCACATTCTTTCTATCTCAAAGTAGACAAATAAATTCGGTGTTTGGCAAAATTATTTCTCATTATGTTTGCTAGGTCTAATCACTGATTTTTGCAGCATGTTTCATGCACTGAAGCGTTATTTTATATGTTTTCAAAATAAAGAATTGAATGAATGCATGTGTTGATCGTGTCCGTCTGATGAACAATACAAAATTTTTTAAGCAGTTGTGTTAAACAGTCTAATGTACTGATGTATTCATAAGCAACAATCTGAAAATGTTGAAAATTATCATTCCATTGAAAAACAATTCCTTGATTTATTAACAAGATCCTTTTCAGTGTTGATGTTCATTAAACTACTTAAATTGCATTTTAGAATATTTTGATATATTTACATGCACAACAAAGTACAACGTACTCATAACAAATGCTTAAAAAGACAAGCGTTGTTAAGCTATTAAGCTGTCTAGTCAGTTGTTTTGTTTACAAACAACCAAGGGTTCATCATGTATATTTAGCCACGTTAAGAATAAGAATAATCAATGAGTTTTGGAGAATTACCGATTATCTGTCTCGAGTTAATTATTGTGATAAACTCCGAGCTTTAGCGACAGATAATTCGTAATTGCGAGTAATGAGTTGGTTTCTATTTTCCCACCCAAGTTCATTTAATAGGTAAAAATCGATAAAAAAAGGACGAGACATCACGATCTCAGAGTCTGTGAAATTTAAATTGTATATTTATATGCCATACATTACCTTTCTCACACCTTCAAGATGCGCCCATCTAAATAGTTTGCTACTAACGCTCTTTTCCCAGTATGATTCTGATGTTACTGTTGAACAAGAATTTCGGACATAATAAACAACTCGTTTAAATTGTAAATATTATCGCAGGATGAGAGGAACTGAGTCAATATGAAACTAGCAACCGCTCAGTTGCAATGCAAAATAGGAATGTAATTACGTCACTTAATGACGTCATGGTTAATGATGTCACAAAGCCATGACATCACGGCAGTTCAGCTGACGACTCGTGCATGCTGCTTCGCCTTGCAAATTTACTACGGCCTCAAAATCAGAATTAACATGAATGAGCGTAAAGTAATTCCATCAACCAATCAAAATGCAAGTTATATTCAGAAACACTGTAATTCCATGACCATTATGAAAACTTTAATACGAGGAATATCTTTTTCTCTGACGTAATTATGGTAATGCAAAAATGACAGTTTACAGATGATTCTCTCCTAATCTGGCGTTAAAAGCAAGATAGCACAAACAATATAATCTCAAGGAGTTATGTCAAAATCAAAGAATTCCTTTAAGTGTCATCCATCCAGTTCAAATAAGTTCACTTAAATTGCGTAATTATCCCCAGTCGCCAAATATATGATAAATACTTGTTTCCATGCATTCTCTTCCTACAGAAGTTACTCCCTTCGGGTTTCTGATCCTACCTTTGTTTACGCTTGAAATTGGGGACAGAAAGAGAGTGTCCTGATTGGTTGCAATTGAATCTAGTTGTGCAATCAGCGACGCCGTTGTATAAAGTAATATTTGCCAATGACACGTCATAATGATAAAATAAACGTAAGACCAACGTTTTCTCGTTTAATGTGTTTTCTTCGAAATATGCTGTTTAATTTTGTGAAAAGTATTGATCATAAACATGCTTATAAATAAAGATGACCAAATCAATGACAGCTATAAAAAAAAGTTCATTTGTGTTATTACATTAGACATATTCGAAGGACATATGCTAATGAGCAATTAGAGTAAAATGGCAAGATCTTTGCAGTCACTCGGTCGACTTGACCGCTGAAAGATGAGTTTTCATTGGTTTAGAAGCAGTGATAGAGGATGAAGTTCAGCTTTACTCCGCTAGGGGAGTTTGTTTCTGCTCTCGATTTCAAGCGAAAAACAACAGAGGGTAGGATCTGAAGGGAGTAACCTCTGTGGGAAGAGAATGCATGGAAACAAGTATTTAATGTGGGAAGAGAATGGTTTCCGTGAAAATCGAGCAACATCATTATAATGTGCAGACATCGAAACTACACGTGCCAGTTACATGCAGTGTAATTATATGACATGTCAAACACTACCAACCCAAATTTGTCCTTTAGTCTGTTGTAAATGAGTTTCAATAATGTTTTACTAAGTGTCGCGCGTCAATCGGGTCGCATTGTTCCGTTTACGATAAGAAATCACTTTATTTAACTTTACATCGTCACTATACAGACTCGACTATGACCAAAATTGTAATGTTCGGCAACGGTCAGTTCTTCTCTATAAAATAACACCATTTATAAATATGACCCCAAAGTACTTTTCTCAATACACTTCAAATGTTGAATATAAACACAAACACGCATGCATGATTTTATGAAGTTAGTATAATTCTGCCTTGCCATAGAGAGATAAAAAATAACTTAATATGACATTAGTTGGTGCCATTGTATCACAATGTCTTATTTTATTAAAAGTAGAGAAATAATATTCAGCACAAGTATTTCAAGACGTCGTATAAATTTCAAATAATTTTATTTGTTAAGAATTACCGCTCATTATTTATAGTTAGGTAACATTCTGGAAGTGAATTTTCATGAAATAAGCATTTCTTAATTGCAACTGTCTTTTCCTTGTGATCTCGTCATAATTACAAGAATATTTTCATATCAAATTTTATTATCTATTTGATGTCTTTCTATCTCAAGAATATTAAATAATGACATCGCAAAAGATGCAAATAAAGCATATTTATTGTAAATAATAAACTTATTTCATGGCAAAATGCTTTTGATGTTTTGACTATTAATTTTAATGCGATTATGGTTTGTTTAGACATTACAAATGATTAATGTATCAAATTACAGTCGCGCGAATGAATCCTTAATTTGATTGAAACACAAATATTTCGTTGCTAACAAACTTTGTTTTACATTAATTGTCAGTAGTTATCGAATGACAAATATCATAATATTATCAAATATTGGATATTGGATGATCCACAAAGTGATTATACAATGTATCACTTGATGTTTTTTGTTGTAAAATATATATTAATTTAAAAGTACATATTGATGGAGTCTTTGAGCATCATTTAGAAGTAGAATGCATAAGAAAACAAAATTTACTGTTATTGCTTATATCTATATATCTTATATCATTGCCTCTGCATTGCATCTCCGACACTTCAATAAAGCTAACTGACCAGTGTGGTTTCTATCAATAAAGTATTTACCCTATCTCATGTTTGTATTGCAAATAGTAGACAGATAGACAGACAGATTTATTTCGTAGAGTGGCTATGAGGCCAATAGTACAATGACAATCATATACAAACAGTTCCTCAGAGCGCTGGTAAAATACATTCAGTATAAACATTTATACAATTTGGTGTAGTTTGTGTACAAGTATTGCAAATTCTCATTGTATACCCATTCAGGCTTTTTTTTTATCCCAATGTAAAGCTTACTCATATATTTTAATCCCCTCGACTCGGATTTCTGACAATTGTTGATATTCTGTATTAATAACTCCAATATGTTGTTATACCCCACATTCCACCTGATGAAGGAGTGAGCATGCAAAATACTCCGAAAAGTACATCTACGTAATATACATGTAGAAGTTATTATTTAAAAAATCTTGTTTTATTACATATTGATGGAAACACCATTGTCATGAACCAACAACTATCATCATTTAATTGTTTGAGAGCCATTCTAGAAGTTGGTGTGATGAAGAAGACAGGGATATATATGGATGACCAACTTCTTTATTTGACAATTTCGACGTTTCGGTATAGATCCTTAAACCGTTATCCTGCATATTGTAGAGATGATAAAACAGCAGGTTATATACAGGATACATGTTGGTATTTTAATGAGACCAACAGCAAATGGCGACCTGGCGGGAATCGAAGATGAGATAGTAATGGCATGATTTATTGATATTAGTGACGTTAATTGTTTAAACGCCAAAACCCAAACTGTAACTTTTGTTTATGTTAAATTACTAATACTAAGCCTAAGTATCGTCTCAAGTTATAAGGACAGTAACGACTTAAATATGTCCTGAAATAACTATTTGTACATGTATTCTTATGAATAATTCCACAAGTATAATATCATTGATATACAGTAAGAGAACTGAAATGTCAAAGAATTGTCTTAAAGGGAGACTAATCTGATCTGCGCAAAACCTAAAGATCGAGTAAATGCCGGGACGGGCTCTTTGACTTTGTTATTGTTTTTACCGGAAGTTGCGTTGTATTCTGGGAAATACTTTGACTGGTTTTACGATTAATTTGCGCTGGAAGCAATTGCTCGCCTGCTCACTGCCGGATGTAAAGTACTATAAATAGCCAAGATGGCGTTGGTATTTTAAATATGTTTATATATGTCTCCTTCCATGGTGTCCGAGGCATCAAAAAGTTCATTGAACTTCTCAGAAATGTAAGAAGGAATAATGGTTCATAATTTTCACTTGTTGCTTTGCAGTAGGCAAGACTCTAGTTCAGATAATCTAAACGTCGGTTTATGTGCGATGACTGCGCACCCAACGTTTAGAGTCTCAAGCTGTTATAAATATTTAAGTTAGATTCTTTCCTTGCCGATTTTTTTTCAATACGATGTTTAATTTTGAGAGCTTACATTACAATAGTTGATTTGTGTTAATTTATACTATAAAAATATTAAAATGAGGTAAGTATGAGTTATCATATTTCTTATTACGCAAAACAACAACAACAACGTATTTGAACAATTAAGACGCAAATATGAAATTGAAATTTGGATATTAGTGACTTTCATAAAAATGATAATAGACAAACCAATTTATCTTAAGTTTGATCGTGATTTGTTTAAAGTATGATATAAATATATAAGCGTAAAACAGTATGTGTTTGTTTCTAAATTACTATTACCCATTGACCGCAACTTACCGTTACATCTTCTCATATACATTTGTTAATCGAGGTTGATATCCAAATTCGTGTTTTTTTTAATATGTGGTGCATTTGTTAATTGAATAGAATCATATACTTACCAGATTTCTTCATTTACTACTTATTAAAAAATATTCACCAAAAATACATGGTGCTGAAAACATTAAGAAACAAATCCAATTTGTGACTTGATGGCAGGTGATCCTCTGAATATTTGAACACCAGACGACGGCCAGCAACAGGGAACGTGGTTTAGAATAAGATGGTCTTCCAGTTTCTTGTCCTTTATCCTTTACATTACATGACCAATTTGAATGAATGATTTCATGGCTAATTTTGGAGTTTCAAGTGTTGATTTACTGCTCTATTCACGTGCGTGTGTAATGAGGTTATATATTTATATTTACTCACTAATCTCATTGCAATAATTAGCTAAGGTAATCGATGTTAGAATTTTATTATTCATAGAATCGAAAAACACGGAAAACTGTCATCAACCAGATTTCTGTCTCTTGAGCAGCTGCAAGTTATATAATTGTTTCGTATATCGGTATATGTAGCCAGCAAGATACTTTGATTTCTTTCAAAAGCACTAGTACTAAAAATCTTGGTTCATAAATGTACACGGTGACTTCAAAGATAGGTACCGTTTTGAGAGTTTACTGAAACCAAATGAACTGACAATAAAGGATTTGAAGCTATTTAGATGTCAACAATATTTTTTCTCGGTAATGAAATATCACAGTTACGCTTCATTTGAGCAGCATTTCAAATTTAAAGTGTTTTATCGAAAAAACAGCAATAAAAATGGGTTTTATTGTGTCCCCCCCCCCCCCCCCCCCCCCCTGAAATATGACACCACAAAGATCCCTTGTCGGCGAGAGTTATCATGGGAGTCTATGGGAAAATTAGTCAGGCGTGAAATTTTCTATTATTTGTTGTATTTAACCTTTTAATGTAAATATATTACTGAGAACATAAAGTCCTTCCCTTTATTAGTTTTTAAAGCATATGGTAGCATGTTTTTCCCCCACTATGACACGGTATGCAACTTATTTCTCACCATAAATCACCAAAATTCAAGCTTATTTTATCGGTATAATTGTTTTCTTTCCCATAAGTAATGCTGTATTCAGAAAAATTCATAACTCCAATTATTACTGCTTAAACATCATCTGTCAAAAATGGCCAATACAAATGGTTTAATTGATATTTGACCTTCAAAATTGATGAGTCAGCAAATCCAGAAAACTCTTAAAACACCAGATGAGCCTTTTTTCTTTTGGATAATACATACTTTTCAGTTTCATAAAAAAAGAATAATAAATGATACAAACACAAGGAATTAGGTGATGATTTAGTAAGTCCAGGAGACATAAAGGGGAGCAACTAGTAAGATCAACGTGAAGCGCACTTAAAATATGAAAAGGGGCGATTTGTCAAATACACACATTACACTGAACTCGGCTGGCATTAAGCAACTGTAAATTCTTGTTGAATGTCTCACAGTTTGTTGTAGAAAGCTGCTTGTGTGAACAGATCAACTTTTAATTCTGCAACTTCAGAGACCGACTTAAATGTTCAGGTCAAAACATCTGTTGACATGCCCCTGTATCCACTGGAATCCTCCGCTCTCCTGGATGTATGAATTACCTACAAAGATAAATAAAGTAAATTCACACATTGAAATAAGTTTCTGCACTTCAAATATCAAAACGTTCAAAACAGTTTGACAGAAAAACATTATGAAACATTAAACTGAGCATTTGACCATATAAACTCAAAAACTATACTTGTAGTAGTTGCAGAGATGTGACTTCAGGTGTCATGCTGCTGTAAAATAACACTGTCTTTCTTACATTAAGCAGTGGCTTCAAAGAATCTCTATGTAAAATTAAGACTTCATTTGGGTTGTTAATAATCACAAGTACTTGTCAAAGGATTAACAACTATTGTGTACTTTTCATACTTATTTAATTAAATAAATAGGTTTTATGGTTGTGACCCATTATTGGGGCTACAGGGTCTTCAAATCTACCATTTAGAATTCCCAATGATTAAAGAGTTTGCACACAACATAACAATGGGTCTTTTATGGAGAAAATATGAATGTAGTTTTTAGGTCATGGCCTGTGAGGGATAAAACGAAAAGTTTACAGACTGATGCCATGCCATAAGCCAATCGGGCCAGATTAACTAAAATTGACAAGTTAATACAGATGGAATATTATGCAACGAAGGTAAATAGTGTGTTTGTTACTCGAAATCTACAGATAAAGAAAAAGATAAGGACTCATATGATAAGTATTGAGACTCACACCATAGTCCATAATAGTCCAGCACTGAAACACACACCAAATGCAGATTTTGATAACACAGAATGGGGAAATTATTTTGGATATCTTACCACATGGAGGTATACAATGTTGTCTTCGTGGATCTAGCAAGGCTATGCCATGTTACAAAGTGAAGGATTGTGAGACGCAGTGGCCAAAGGCATTCAACAGAGACTGGAGTCTGGATGAACCTAACAGAAAAGTATGAATACATATGACTTAGAAAGATCATGACAAAACAACATCAAACTATCAAAAATATGACAAAGAAGTCAAATTTCAGAGTTCTTCTCTTCAATTATCTTTTTCTTTAAGACTTCATATTTGTAAACAATAGCCAGTAAGCCACTGAGAGTAAATTCAATGTAATCTAAACAAAACAGAGCCATTGGCTTTGAAACTCATCAGTAATTATGTTATTTATCATCTCTAAGAAAAATATTAACATATCACATAATAAAGCATTGCACGACAGTCATCAAATTTTAAATGTATTATCAAAATTCATTTTAAATATTATAGACCTCATGTTGTAAATCAGCTATAAAGTATAAACTCATATGATATGAATACCAAATTTACGTTTACTGGAAATTCTCATTCAAAATGAATACAAACTTTATCTCAAGAAAAGCTCCAAATTAATAACATAATATCATATGATACTTAAAAACTCCATAATTTACTCTTAAATTTCAAAGTTTAAAGTTTATGGATGGATGGGCGGACGCCATGGGTCCATTGGCCCATTGTGCCTTTCATGCCTTTCACGCCTTTCATGCCTGATGAGCTAAAAGGGTTTTAACTGACTTAAAGCCTCTAAATTAATAACATCATTGAAACGTTATTGCAACAAAACAAGTACCTGTGAGATGTCTTATCGTCATGTCAAGTGCAACTTGCTTGGGCAGCAGTTTTCGAGACATAGAGCATCCGCTTCTGTGTCTGCAGATCAACGGCAATCCTGTCTGTCCTCAAGTCACTAAAGGCATCACAGCTCGATGCCAGAAAGTTAAGCGTTCCATAGGCACCGTGTTGTGACACTCCTCTTAAGAAACATCTCCAGATGGCCAGATGACATGGCCATCAGCTCAATCCAGGTGTGAAGCCATACATGACCGAACAGCCAAGGCCACTCTAAATTTGTGTGATATCATCCTATTGTGAATGTTCTGATGATGAAATATACCTCAAGTCCAAGTCATAGCCATTATCAGTATCAACACCACATGGAATGTTTAATATCTGTATAGGATTATTTTCACCGTAGAACACCCAATCACAACAGTTTGGGCTGAGCTGAACATATTCAAGTTAGTGGAATACTTTCTGTAGCTGCTGATGTCAATATCTTCAGTTTATTTCACTATTACTGTGGATCTATATATGAAAAGTTTTTTCAAAAGATTAATTTTCATAACATCTTCTTTGAGATGATTTTGTCTTCTATGATTTTTTTGCTAAATACTTTAAATGATTTTGTTAGTGGCCTGACAGTGAAACGTTCATTCTAAGTTTACATCTATCTGGTTTATTGCTTGTAGTTATAATATGATACCTCGCTTCTGCCATATGGGCCAACTTGTAATAAAACCCATTCATCAATTTTCAATGTTGCTGCCTCCATCAATTTATCCGACGTTGTTTCAAAGATAATGAGGTTTTTTTGTGATTTGCTCTTTCGATTTGACTTAACAACTACAGTTTTTGATTAATTGGCACAAGTATAAAGGAGAAGATGTAACCTTTCCGTAACAGCTGTAACAGATGTAACAGTGTGTCAATGTCAGTGTCATCAAAAACAGTTCTTCTTCACCACAGGTTCAACAACAGTTTCACACTCACTTGTCACTTGTAATTCCTTCAAAACACCCTTTCCCTTGAGGAGGTGTTCTATAACCTGATAACATACTTTTGTCTGTAAATTTCGTCTGTGATATCCAGCCACATATTTCCCATCAAAATCCAATAATCTTCTCCATACCATCTAGTAATGACCACTGCATCATACAATTACATAGTTCCCTTCAAATAATAACAGTCAATGCAAGAATCTACTCATTTTTGTCAAGCTCTAGCATGTGACGAACACACTGTCTGAGGGCAGCCATGTTGCAGTACCGGGCTGAATATGTGGTGTCCTTATTTCTGATTGGCTGAAACAGTGTCTCTATGGTTACATGTAAACAACCTTTTTTAATTTTTAAATGCCTTTTTCTCATTATTGAACATACTTTGAAAGAAGAACATTTTACAATTCAGGTTAAAACAATGTTCTTTATCTATTTTTAATGAGAAATGTTATTCACACTTTTGACTGAAGCACTTTGACACATTTTCTGTACTCGGCCCACTGACTATAATGCGGTACATGGGCACATTGCATGACAACCGCTGTGTTTATTAATTTGCCAACCGTAACCTCGCAATACGTATGTTGTGTAGGTACATGTAGTGTTTGTAATTAAGGTCTGAGTTTAATTAGACTGCAGCAAAACCTAATCTCGGATGTATATTTTTATGTAATTATTTTCATTGAAATGGACTATTTCAATTCAAGAATAGATTAGACACACATCAGAATGAACACTGCATATCCTCTTATAAATGATCTTATTACAATCTATAACGCAAGACAGACAGGTGGATTAGATATTCACAACAAAAGGTACGTTGTGTGAGAAATTTACGTTTGTAGATATGTACATTCTTGACAACAAATCTTATTTGATTAATTGAGAGATTCTATTCATTTGAGATTTATGCTAGCTAATGTTTCTAACACCTTTTCTCTGTACAGCAAATTATCATTTTGTTGTTTTAACGACTGTACAATTAATGGGATAATCGCTCATTCCAAACTCCTTTCGAAAGTCACAAGTCGCGTCAGTTCCTTTCAATGGCTCAGCCTTGCTGCATATTGTTACCTTTTGTGTGCTATCGTAGTAGTGTGATTCACCTGAACTTTACAGTGCTGTGTTAGCACACAATTATCGAAATGCATCAAAATATCAATCTCTTCCCACAGATGTTACTCCCTTCAGATTTCCGAGTAGGAGAATGCAAAATATAGAATAACATGGTAAATAAAGGAATAGTTATTGCACATAAAGATGTGTTGTGATAGTTTGTTAACGAGCTGGAAGGAATGCAATTGACGTATAAAAGAAAAATGAATTATTTGGTTTGATGTAAGAATGGTAAAGTTGCGGAAGAAACTAATTTGAAAAAGTTGTTTGTCGGCATTTCAGTATTTGAGATAGATCATGAACCGGATTGGAATACCTGTAATAATGATGCAAAACAAACCCTAAATTCCCATTTGTCATCAGTTTCCTTATAACAAGCATTAGTGATGACAGTTGATGTCCATAATCATCTTCATAAGATATCAAAGAACATTTCAACTTGTTATCAACTATTTTTATTCAGTCTACATTGAGCTGATCATGAACTTTATTGTGCAGATGTGCATTCTGGGTTATTGATCCCATGATGTATATATGTGTCTGTTTCCATGGAATCAAATATTTTACAATATATTGATAGACTTTCTATACAGTAACAACGAATTTAGCATTAAACGATGTCGTAATAGCTGTAACAAAGCTGTCCACATTCGTAGAGCTGTTTAATGGTTTAACCTTTCAAGGTCCTAATTGAAAGAATTTGCGCCATTCCTTGTCTAATTGTCAAATTGTCAATTCTAGAGTCATGAAAATGTTACTTTAAATATTCATGCATTAAAACATATGTGACAAACATATCTGTGGCCTTGGATGTCGTTTCCAAAAACATACCCTCATGTAACCCCCTTATTTTTTCATTCTTCAGCTATAAACGAAGGACAATTGTTGGGAATATTGCATGATTGCAGTCAAATCACTCAATTGTGCTTCAGTTTTTGTTGTATGTCAATTGATTGAAACAGCGATTATTCACGATAATAAAAACTTATGCTATATAAAATTCTCACATGATGCTGCTGATGATGGTGATGATGATGATGATGTTGATGACGATGATACTAACATGTATAATAGAACATGTATTTACTGCAGTCCAATGCAAATTGATTCGACTCTTAGAAGCCTTCATAAGGACAAAAACAAACTCTTCAAAGAAACTTAAACTTGCCAAATCGAAATCCAGTTCAAATTCACAAAAACAACTTTTAATGATAACCCTTCAAGTTTTCAAATAACATTTTCTTCTGAATTCTGTGGACTCACCAAATACCACAAAACTTGTGATCTAGAGCAAAGCTTACATATGTCTTGCGTAATAATGTAACGCAATATTTATAAATGTACGGATGTTCTAATACTCTGTCACACCATCAGAAGATTGATCCTTTAACCACATATAAAAGTGATCACCTCGTCGTAATTGATGCCTCAACATAGATAAGACTGACAGCTGAATTCTCAAATGTCTCCTTAGAAAGGATAAAAGGATTTAAGGTGTAGTCAGGTTCCTATATTTCACACTAGTGAAACTAATAAACATCCATCTCGAAATGTTATGAAGGGCATATTTGATATGGTCATCATTGTACGATCAATCATACTTTATATTTATAAACTTTGTCACACAATTATAATTATAACTGTTGATTTAACATTGACCTCCTCACGTCAATGATGTCTTATCATTAAAATTCTGATTGTTGTGTCTCAGAAACATGTTCAGAAAAAGTTTACATATATAACAAAATGTTATATTTCACATAAGGGTCATCAATAAATTTTCCCCTGCATCTATTCACACAATATGTCAAATTTCATAAAATGAATTCTTTTAGTGCAGTGGTATGATTGTCAGGAGTTTAACTTTACTTGAATCAGCGAAAAACATATTGATTCATGACTTTTTCCTCGTACTTTGTCCTTGTGCCAGACATTTGATACAGCCATTTATTAAAGTGAAATCTGTTCTATCTTCAACGTCTTAACAAAATGGTCACCAGCTAAGAAATCGTGAAAACTATTACGCGTTCACTTTCATGTTTACTGCATCCTTGAGCTTAATAACCACAGTCAGATCTTAATTCCGGCCATATAAAATATGATACCTCCTTTTTGATATCAAAGAGTCAACGATCACCATTGTCATCTCGATTCTGGGACAAATGTAAACGAAAGATGGACCTACACTCGCGGGCAAAAGAAAGTATAGGTAGGAAAGTTTAATGGTCAGAATCAACAGTTACGCCATGTCTCAAAATGCAAACTTACTTTATCTGCATTTTTTAAAACATTTTATGTTCATAATTCAGAAAAACAAGGCTTTTTAAAACCCGTCGTTATAGAACCTGCTTCTATCCTACCTATTGAATGAAACAAATAAAAAAATCTAATATTTCATTATTTCATTTTCGTGACCACTATCCCATATACTTAGATATTTCAAGAACGGGACTATCTAGTTAGCGTTTATAGCTTCTGAGTTCTTTTGAGAAGAGGCGGTGGGTTCCTTCCATGTTTAATAAGGTTAGCCTTAGCTGCCAATCATTAACGTAACAGGGGGCGGCATAGCGCAGTGGTTAGCGCTTACGGCTTCGGAACAACTTTGTCTGCAGTAGAGAACTGTTCTACAAGCAGCAAGGTTTTGGTGCAATGCTACACTGAATTTCAGCGTAGTACCACCCATGGTTCGCTAGATAGATGCTCGCAGGTTTTATAGCAGTGAAAGCAGATACAGATGTACACATTGACCAACAGCTACTTTTCCAGCGTCTCATAACAGCAGCAGATACATTCTCTGACAACGTTTCAGACCTCTTCAGCTACGAGTTATCAAGCTTCCCTTCCTCTCTCTTTGACACATCTGGATTAATGCGAGAAGCTCAGAAATCTGTAATGGCTGAAGCAATATGGAAGAAACACTGCAAAGATTCTCCACAACAGAACACTGAAGATGACTCTTATCACTATGTCTTGGATGGAGGTAGTCTTCTTCAACGCATTCCATGGACCACTGGCTCAACATTCTCATCACTTTGCGAGATCTACATAGAATAGAAAATACACAGATGCTACCATAGTATTTGATGGGTACATGTCAGGACCTTCCACAAAAGACACTGCACACTTACGACGGACTAAAGGTATCTGTGGTCTGAAAGTAAATTTTACTGAAGACATGGTTTTGACATCGAAGAAAGAACAGTTTCTCTCAAACAACGAGAACAAACAATCATTTATTGATCTACTGAGTTCAAAGTTTGTGAAAACTGGCTACAAGGTTGTCAAGGCGTGTGATGATGCCGATCTTCTGATTGTACAAACTGCATTGCAGAGCGCCATAATCAAACCAACAATCCTAATAGGGGAAGATACAGATCTCCTAGTTCTACTCCTTTTTCACGCTGATCCTAAAGCTTCTACTCTGATCTTCAAATCTGAGAAACAAAGAAAGTGTCAAGGGTATGGAACATCAACAGCCTCAAGGAAAGTATCGAATCAACATCTGTCAAATATTGCCGGCAATTCATGCTTTGACAGGATGTGATGCTACCTCTAGACTGTTTGGAATAGGTAAAGCTATTGGACTGCAGAAAATATCTTCTTCACAATTAACTATCAAGTATGCACAGACATTTTGTTGCAAGTCCACTCGAGAGAACATTATCAACGCAGCTGAAAGACTTGTTGTCCATCTCTATGGTGGCACTGAGAATGAGAGTCTTGATGAACTGAGGTTTAGAAAATTTTGTGAGAAGGCTACCACATCTATTGTTCCTGTAAATGTGCATTCTCTCCCGCCTACATCAGATGCTGCGTCGTACCACGCCCTACGAGTCCACTATCAAGTGTGTCAGTGGACAGCAACAGATACTGGCATGCATCCTCATCAATGGGGCTGGATTACAGAGAAAGGTAGACTGATGCCTGTGAGAAGCAGTAAACCACCAGCTCCAGAACAACTTCTTCGTGTCATCAGATGTAGCTGTAAACGAGACTGTGAATCCAAACGCTGTTCTTGTAGGAAACACGGACTAAAGTGTTCAGTTGCATGTGGAGAGTGCCGTGGACTGAGTTACAGCAATTCATCTGGAATCTTCTCAGATGACTTGGATGACGATTTTCAATGAGAGAAAGCAACGGTATTATTTGAACTCAACTGTTACCATAGATATGCAACGTACTCAAATAGTCCGATTACATTCATTAATCTTAATCAGAACATTGTTTTAAAAAGTGAAACACTGACTTTTGTGTAAGGAAAAGTACAAAGGTGGCAACGCAGTGCTTTCTACTGGACACTATGGAATTGCATTGCGTAACTTTTAGCCATCAGTATACTTACAAAATTATCATTACAAATACAGACCCAAATGAATGTAATGTTTCTGAGAGACAAATAACGTAATTATGAATGATCTATTGTAAAAAAAACTATCAAACCAACGGACATGTTTATTTGACAAATGAAAAATATTTTGATGGGCACATTTTGGGGGGTCAATTTGAAATAATAAAAAACACATGTTCCCCATCTTAGATTTTTCTAGACTTTTTTTTCTTCAAAGATACATACTTATACTTTAAAAAAAACCACAAATCATTTCTTTTGCAAGGAGTTCATGGTTGACCTTATATTTCGGTTAAATTGACTGGACTATTTCACCGCAATGCATAACCACATGGTGTTGTGGGCTTTCGCACTGCCATAATACTAGGAGCCGCGATCTAAGTGATATACTCTTGAAAGCGGCGTTAAACCCCAACTCACCTCAACTTAAGGTAACACTACGGGTCCATGAAAAGGGTATGGCCTGTAGTGTTCGGAATTCGCCTTGTATGACACCTTCGTGTCATTATTTTTGAAATATTCGTATTGTTACATTCCTAACGTAAAGTATACAGTGATATGTACGTGACTGCAATACTATCCAGTATCATCCAAAAGCTATCAACATCCTAATTTTCACATTTAGATTGATTTCTATCTTCTGCTGTGAATGAGGTTTGTAAGATCACGCCAAAAACCTTTTAATTCTTCCATTATTGCATCAAATCATTTTTAATGGAAAAGAATAAATGAAAACGTTGGGGTATATGTTGATCGATGCATTCTGACTGAATATTTGTGTCTGTTTATTGTGTGAAAGGAATTTGACTTGTAGCATGAATAAAGGCCAATATTCGGAATACTATTCCTTATTATCAATCTGATACTACTAATAATAAAGTAAAATATGTTCAGTGCTAAACAACGAAGTAAATTCCCAAACATCCAATACAGCAAACTCCATAACATATACATGTAACATATATCATAGACAAACTGCACATACTGAATGCAATTATTCAAAATCCTTGTCATCATGTCACCAACTGCATGTTTATATAACAACTATCAAATATCAATCCAAGATAATTTCCATTTTCAGACATAAAAGTAATTATGTACGACCTAAATTATATATCAGTTCTTAAAATATATTTTTGTCAATCTAATTTTGATGTCACTGTCAATATGTCCTTGCTTCATGTAATAATGAGAACATCTTTTAATGTGTATAAATATGATCAAAATTAATAAAGTTACAGAAATAAAGCTTTGATGAAGATTGTATGCTTTTTATCAATATAACGACAGAATTAAATTTGGAAATTTGGGGGATGTGTCGCCATGTGCTGCGTTTGAAATATACATACAGAATCTAAGCAAAGGGAGCAATTTTAACAACATCAATCTTCTGATTCTATTTAACGAGAATGTTATTGCCGTTATAAAACAACTCCTGTGAAGTTTGAGTAAATAACACTCATCCTTGTAATCACAAAATATCTAATCTCGAAAGTTCATCAAGAACTTCTTTTCAACAGTATATCTGGCGACAGAGAAATACATCTGCTTTCTTTCCTATCGATTGCTGCATGATCTTGGCTGACAGCTACACATCCTCTGTGTTTCTCAAAGTAGATATACGTGTACACATCTTGTACATTTTGGTAATTAACTTGACATATCAGTGCTCCGTTGTTCTTTATTTCTTTCCTTCATATTTGTGTGGCGTCAGTGACTGATTAAGGAGTTTCTGCATCGTTGCTTTGTCTTACTGTACAGTAAACATTGGAGGGATTGGCGGATAGCGCAGTGGTTAGCCTTTCAGCATCGAATCAAAAGGTCCTTGGTTCGATTGCCGCCGTGCTCAGCACCTTTGTCATCTGGAGAGAACTGATCTATGTGCAGTAAGATTTTGGTGCAATGGTACACTGAACTTCAGTGCAGTACTACCCATGGTTCGTTGGTTCGCCGATGCTCGCAGGTTTCACCGAACTGCATAGGGTTGCGGTCTTTCTCCCTGCAATATTACTAGCAGCCGTGATACAAGTGAAATAATCTTAAAAGCGACGTTAAACCCCAAATCACCTCACCTATCCTCAGTCAAAATGGCCAACCTTCAGAGAATTGAGTTCACCATGACACAAAGAGAAGGTCAACAGAAGCGCCAGGCTGAGAATATCCCGTAAATGTTAATACTGCAACTCACTCTGAATGTCTGATTGCTCCATTTAATTCTTTAGTATGTAATTCTCCATATTGTTATAGAAAACATAGTGAAAAGTGAGAATAGTAAATAAATATATGTGAAAATATCAGGACTTCATTTTAAATCAGTGGTTGGCAAATGACTTATCATGTATACTCTCCAAACCGAAGCCGTTTCCGTAACCGTAAACCAACCAAAATTCTACATCAAAAGTAATATTTACACAATGTTCTTAAAGTGACAAAAACAATATCATATTTATATGGGTTCTATCCATCTGACATTCCTGGCAAAATGGCAATTGACGCATTGTACCTGGACAAAATAACTCCTTGAGGAGAACTTTTCATGTTTGAAACATCCATACAATAACAATAGATACAAATAATAAATAAAATGTCTGATGTCGTTTGTGATTGCATTTATATTGATTGAAAAAGAATTAATTCTTATTAGGTGTAATTACAGCTTGAATGACTTTGTTTGCGTTGTAGCGTTATTAGACTCACGCACAAGATTGTTTTTAAATATCTCATATATATCAGAACAAAATTTAAATGTATAGAATATCACACAAACTACACATTTTCAATGAAGTTCAAAGAAATCTATCGGTCAGAACAACTATTTTAAAAGAATTGAATCAAAAGCTTTTAAAATGAGCTCCAAAACCAATCATTGTGAAATATTTCATCTCTATAGTTTTAAAATTCTTCGACTTGGCATAGGTCTTTTCATCTATGTCCTTTGTAAATATATGAATATATCAATATACAATAACAGTATCGAGGCTGTCTTTAAAGAGAGATGTTTTATTCGGTTATGGGTCCAGAGGCCCATTATACGCCGTAAGAAAGAAAGAAATGCATTTATCATTGTTTGATATTATCATTGTCTCATATTATCATTGTCAGATATACTGTGTGTCACTGTGAGATATTGTCACTGTGAGATATTGCACTGTGAGATATTGTCACAGTCAGATATTGTCACTGTGAGATATTGTCACTGTCAGATATTGTCACTGTCAGATATTGTCACAGTGGGATATTGTCACTGTCAGATATTGTCACTGTCAGATATTGTCACTGTCAGATATTGTCACAGTCAGATATTGTCACTGTCAGATATTGTCACTGTCAGATATTGTCACTGTCAGATATTGTCACTGTCAGATATTGTCACAGTGAGATATTGTCACTGTCAGATATTGTCACTGTCAGATATTGTCACAGTGAGATATTGCCACTGTGAGATATTGTCACTGTCAGATATTGTCACTGTCAGATATTGTCACTGTCAGATATTGTCACTGTCAGATATTGTCACTGTCAGATATTGTCACTGTCAGATATTGTCACTGTCAGATATTGTCACTGTCAGATATTGTCACTGTCAGATATTGTCACTGTCAGATACTGTCGCTGTCAGATATTGTCACTGTCAGATATTGTCACAGTGAGATATTGTCACTGTCAGATAATGTCACTGTCAGATATTGTCACAATGAGATATTGCCACTGTGAGATATTGCCACTGTGAGATATTATCACTGTGAGATATTGTCACTGTGAGATATTGTCACTGTGAGATATTGTCACTGTGAGATATTGTCACTGTCAGATATTGTCACTGTGAGATATTGTCACTGTGAGATATTGCCACTGTGAGATATTGTCACTGTCAGATATTGTCACTGTCAGATATTGTCACTGTCAGATATTGTCACTGTCAGATATTGTCACTGTCAGATATTGTCACAGTGAGATATTGCCACTGTGAGATATTGTCACTGTCAGATATTGTCACTGTCAATTACTTTCCGGAATTTATCGAGTAATTATATGAATTTTAAATCGAGAATGATATTGATATCTTACTGGCTTTTGCTCTTTTCCGATACCAAACCACTTACTCGTTTTATAAATATGGATTTAAAATGCGACTTCGGTTAGTATGAAATATAAAGTGTTATGTGAAATAGCTATCTTACCTCATGTTGAAGGAAAGTTTATACAAGTGCATTCTATGATCGCTGAGAGCGGCCATTTCAATTTCGTGTAAAAATTCTAGCATAATATGGCAAAATAGAGAAAATATCACAACGAAATAGCGAAATTGCGAAATAGAGATGTGAAATCCTATGGTTGCTGAGTTCTGCCATTCACGTCATCGCTACTTTGTGTTATTAGAACCTAGGGCGAAGTAGCGAACTGGGGATGCGAAGTAGCGAAAACGGGATTCGAAGTAGCGAAAACACGATGTGAAGAAGCGAAGTGGCAATGCGAAGAAGCGAAGTGGCGAAGAGTTTTATTTTGCTACTTCGCATTGCAGAATGCATCGCGAATGGTGTAAATCAGCCACCATACGAAACTTGAAGTAGCGAAAACGCGATGAGAGGTAACGAAGAGGTGATGCGAAAATCGCGATTTGAAATAGCAAAATATAGCCACTTCGCTTCTGAGCTACATCGTGTCTTCGTTACTTCTTCGTGAAGTGACGAAGTAGCGAAGACACGATGTAGCAAAGTTGCAAAGAGGCGAAGTAGCGATGCGAAGACTCGATGCGAAGTAGCGATGCGAAGAAGCGAAGTGGCAATGTGATGTAGCGATTCGAAATAGCGAAATACCGAAATAGCGAAGAGTTTTACGTTTTACGCTACTTCGCATAGCCACTTCACTACTTCTCATCATTTCTTCGCTATTTCGCATCGCCTCTTCGTAACTTCGCTACATCGCATCTTTGCTACTACTCTACCTCACCGAAATAGCTAACTGGCGAAGTACAAAGAATAAATCACAAGTATCACTTTTTTGGGGGTTAATGTTTCTTTTAAGTTCCATGTCAATTTTAAATAAGCTTTTAGCAACAGACCATTTGCTGCAACTGTTTTTCATTTATTTATTTCCCCTATTTTGTAAAGAGTTCTACCATTCATATTTGAATTTGTGTACAGTTGTAAACTTCTTAAATAATAAAATAAATACAATGTTCTGATGTAGAATTCCTTTTCTTATGAAATATTTGTTTCAAAGCTTGTTCACATATCTGCATATGCTCATAAATTAAAATCATCACCACAAGGGTTACATTGTTTTCTGACTTATAAACTTTCCTCACACTATTTAGGTAATTAAAGCCACAATATGTTATTGGTAAAGAGGTTTATGTATTTCTTACATTTAATTTGAATGATATGATCCTTGTTTTAAATTATGTTTCTACCCCAGACTTACAAGTGGCCGACTAAACTGTGTTGTTGAAAACTAGAATATATTATTATGTTTATTTGATTAAATTATATAATATTCTACTTTACTGCTTTAAAAATAGAAAGCAGAATGACACTGACTTAGTGAGCTTTAGAAAACAAATTCAAATGAACTAGCCCTAATTCATTTAAAAAAACAAGAATTGGGTTTGTTTACAGTGTAGTCTGCACTGAATTACCCTTTTGTAACTCGTAGCCATGTCACTAGAGTAGACGTTTTAGCCGAGTGACGGCTATGATTTGAAAAGTTTCTTCCCATCCACTGACCAGATATAATGATTTCATTGGTTAAATAGATAGGGTGTAAATTTTCATGATTATTTGTTTAGAAGATCGAAATCAAACGAGTCTATCAGATTTACAGCGCAAAATGAAGGTAAACACAACGAGGAAGTATACCGCCGTAAACTATTTGAAAAAAATCTAGCCTTGCATGTAAAATAGTAACCTAAGCTGTGAAAATTGAAGATAAAATCGACAGATACATCTACCTTGAACGTTTGCCTAGTGATTTAATTATAATGTTTAATAAAATTAAGTGGTACTTGTCAATGCTATGTGAATGGTACTTCCGCGTTTCGAAGGGGCCTTAGCCTCGTTTTCGATTTCGAGCGCTCGGTTTCTTATGCCTCATGAATATTCACGAGGTAATATTAAGAATCACCTATAACGCCCACATACAGTTCATTTATAAAATAAATTAACATGAGACTTAAATGATAATTTGTATACATGTACACTTTTGAATTTGTTTTTGAAGTTTTGAATTAAGCATATTGCAAATGAAACAAAAGTTCGTAACGTGAATGAGAACTCGTATCTCATTCAATGTCCATTGCCTATGATCTCACAACCAGTCTCCCAATTCTTGGGTGTAGGGAAGAGAACACACTCTGAAATTGACAATCCGTGAAAGGAGTCACATTTCCGATGAAAAGAATGCACCTGCTTTCACAGAATAAAAACTATGCACAGAACAAGACATTTCCAAAAATGTCCAGAGACCAATCGAGGATAGAGTGAGTGGAATTCTTCTATTTCCACCTGCCTCTTTTAGATTACATGTCTGATGGTCTCGTGCTAATAACATCAGATTAGCGGGGAATTGCCCATTATAAACATAGCTGTATTTCACTGCGTGATCGGTAGTACCATAACTATGTCAGAGGAAAGCCAATTCTGGAAAATAAACATTGGTGGTCATCTAATCAAGGTTAAACCTGTCTGACAGAGCGATTCAGTTGTTATTTGCAAAGGAAAAAATGAAAGAGGAAGTCCAAAGAAATGAATACTTTGTTTGCCTTTCTTATAAATGAATTGTTTATTGTTGTAAGTGCCTAAAGGTAATTTAAATTAAACGATGTACGAATTTAGTCAATAGGAACAGTAAAAAGGATATTGAAATGAGGCCAAGGATAATTGTTTTAAAACTATAGTTCTTAAACTATGTTAAAACATACACGGATGTGTGTTTGGAAAGTGATATGTTTTGTTTTCATTACAGCATCAACATATCTTATGTATACAATCTTAAGATATTAAATGTTGGTTCACTAAAAAAGTAATAAATAATAATTCAAACAAAATTGAATAAAAAAAATAATCTGTTTCTATGCAGAATAGCATACACGTGTACATTACATTAAATTGTTTCTGCATTAAACGAAAGAGGTAGGTAAACAACGAAAAACGAAAGAATAAGTTTGGTATTGCAGCTCTCTGTAAACTGATCATGCACAAATTAATAAATAAATGATATATTTCAATTGTATTGTTTTGAGCTGAAAATCACGTTTGCGTTTCTTGTTTTGAACAGTGTATTTTCTCTTTCAAAAGGATTTTAAAATGATTAAGTTGAAAGTAACATAAGCACAATCAATATAGAATATAGGATTGACCTCCTCCGTCCGTCTGGGTTTCGTTTCCGGACCAGAAGTAAAAAACTATGAGGCCTAGCTCAGTTAAACTTGGTATATGGAACAGTCATCATGTGTAGATCTGCGTTTGGAGATTGTCTATTTCTTTTTAATTATATTTATAACCGCTTCCATACAACCAAACGTTAAAATTTCGTTTCCGGATCAGAACTCAAAAACTGTAAAGCCTAGCTCAATGAAACTTGGTATGTGGAACAGTCGTCATTTGTAGATGTGCCTTTTGGAGTTTTCGGCTTCTTTAGACTTTTATTTGTAGCCGTTTCCATGGAAACATACATTTAAATTACATTTCCGGACCAGAACTCAAAACCTGTAAGACCTAGCTCAATGAAACTTGGAATGTGGAACACTCATTATGTGTAAATGTGTAAATTTCTTTTACAATTTCATTTCCAGAACAGATCTTGAAAACTGTTAGGGAGAGATTAATACATCGTGGGAAGTATATATGAAGTATATAAATACTTCCCCCTCTTGGCTGGGGATAAAGTTGACTCCCTCTACTAGTTTATTTTTCATCTGACTTTGCACGAATAAATATCTATCGTATTAAGCAACACACACAGACATAACAATAAGTACCGGGTGGATGGGCATTACCGAAGCATACATGATCTTCTGACATTTATTGCTATTTTGAATGGAAATCCACAATAAAACCCATATACATTGAGCCAAACGTCTGTATCCTGTCATCTTAACACATACAGTTAACGATGAATATATCCAAATGTGTGTAACGATATGTAGTTTAGAGATACAAGTATTATTATCCAAATATCGTTTTTGAATTGTTATTCAAGATGATGATGAAACAAAAATATGATATAATATAACAGGAGACGGATTATTTAGGTTCATGGAAAGTGCTTAACCTGCTCTTAAGATGCGCCAAACCTTCAAGGCAAGACAAGAGTTCGAATCCCGCCAGGGACACGGCAACTTTGTCTGCAGTAGAGAACTGTTCTACACGCAGTAAGGTTTGGGTGCAATGCTTCACTGAATGTCAGTGCAGTACCACTCATGGATCGCTAGTTCCAGCCGTTGCTGGCAGGTTTCACCGCAATGCATAGCCACATGGTGTTGCAGGATTTCTCCCTGCAATAGTAAGGAAGCCGTGATATAAGTGAAATACTCTTGAAAACGGCATTAAACCCAAACTCACCTCTTATCGATGATTAACCGAGCATGTTTCACAAGTCCATACAATAATTTTTAAAACAAAGAATGAAATGAATGCATATGTTGATCATGTCCGTCTGATGAACAATAAATATTTATTTTTCTAAAGCAGTTGTATTAAACAACTAATGTACTAATGTATTCATAAGCAACAATCTGAAAATGTTGAATATTATCATTCCATTTAAATACAATTCCTTGATGTATTACAATTTCCTTTTCAGTGTTGATGTTCATTAAACTTCTTAAATTGCATTTTAGAATATTTTGATATATTTACAGGCACAACAAAGTACAACGTTAACGTACTCATAACAAATGATTAAAAAGACAAGCGTTGTTAAGCTATTAAGCTGTCTAGTCAGTTGTTTTGTTTACAAACAACCAAGGGTTCATCATATATATTTAGCCACGTTAAGAATACCATTATAAGAATAATCAATGAGTTTTAAGGAATTACCGATAATCTGTCTCGAGTTAATTATTGTGATAAACTCCGAGCTTTAGCGACAGATAATTCGTAATTCCGAGTAATGAGTTGGTTTCTAATTTTCTCCCCCAAGTTCATTTAATAGGTAAAAATCGATAAAAAAAAAAGACGCGACATCACGATCTCAGAGTTTGTGAAATGCAAATTGTATATTTATATGCCATTCATTACCTTTCTCACACCTTCAAGATGCGCCCATCTAAATAGTGTGCTACTAACGCTCTTTTTCCAGTAAGATTCTGATTATTATTGTTGAAGAAGTATTTCGGACATAATAAACAACTCGTTTAAATTGTAAATATTATCGAGAGAAGGATGAGAGAAACTGAGTCAAATGTGAAACTAGCAATCGCTCAGTTGCAATGCAAAATAGGAATGTAATTACGTCACTTATTGACGTCATGGTTAATGACGTCACAAAGCCATGACATCACGGCAGTTCAGCAGTTCGTGCCTGCTGATTCGCCTTGCAAAGTTACTACGGCCTCAAAAACAGAATCAACATGATTTTCTGTTCTATATTTTTTACTGTCGTGTGACTTTAAATAGGTTTGCTCGAAAATGTTCATCAATGTCTTTACGCTAAAACAGCAATTCATGAATGAGCGTATCATCAACCAATCAAAATGAAAATTATATTCAGAAACACTGTAATTCCAATGACCATTATGAAAACTGTAATACCAGGAATATCTTCGCCGTTTGGGTAAGAATAATGTTATTTCTCTGACGTAATTATGGTAATGCGAAAATGACAGTTTACATTAGATGATTCTCCACTAATCTGGCGTTAAAAGCACGATAGCACAAACAATCTAATCTAAAGGAGTTATGTCAAAATCAAAGAATTCCTTTAAGTGTCATCCATCCAGTTCAAATAATTTCACTTAAATTGCGTAATTATCCCCCCAATCGCCAAATATATGATAAATACTTGTTTCCATGCATTCTCTTCCCACAAAAGTTACTCCCTTCAGATTTCCGATCCTACCCTCTGTTGTTTTACGCTTGAAATTGGGGGCAGAAAAGGAGTGTCCTGATTAGTTGCAATTGAATCTAGTTGTGCAATTAGCGACGCCGTTGTAAAAGCGATATTTGCCAATGACACGTCATAATGAGTAAATAAACGTAAGACCAACGTTTTCTCTTTTCGTGTGTTTTCCTCGAAATAAGCTGTTTAATTTTGTGAAAAGTATTGATCATAAACATGCTTATAAATAAAGATGACCAAATCAATGACAGCTACCAAAAATAGTTCATTTGTGTTATTACATTAAACATATTCGAAGGACATAATTATGCTAATGAGCAATACCCTTAAGAGTAAAATGCCAAGATCTTTGCAGTCACTCGGTCGACTTGACCGCTGGTTTAGAAGCAGTGATAGAGGATGAAGTTCAGCTTTCCTCCGCTAGGGGAGTTTGTTTCTGTTCTCGATTTCAAACGAAAAAAAACAGAGGGTAGGATCGGAAATCTGAAAGGAGTAACCTCTGTGGGAAGACAATGGTTTCCATGAAAATCGAGCAACATCATTATAATGTGCAGACACCAAAACTACACGTGCCAATTACATGCACTGTAATTATATGACATGTCAAACACTACCAACCCAAATTTGTCCTTTAGTCTGTTGTAAATGAGTTTCAAAAATGGTTTACTGATTGTGGCGCGTCAATCGGGTCGCATTGTTCGGTTTTCGATAAGAAATCACTTTATTTACCTTTATATCGTCACTATACAGACTCGACTATGATCAAAATTGTAATTTTCGGCAACGGTCAATTCTTCTCTATAAAATAACACCATTTATAAAGTTTGCCACATATGACCCCAACGTACATTTCTCAATACACTTCAAATGTTGAATATAAACACAAACACGCATGCATGATTTAATGAAGTTAGCATAATTCTGCCTTGTCATAGAGAGATAAAAAATATCTTAATATGACATTCTTTCGTGCCATTGTATCACAATGTCTTATTTTATTAAAAGTAGAGAATTAATATTCAGCACAAGTATTTCAAGACGTCGTATAAATTTCAAATAATTTTATTTGTTAATAATTACCGCTCATTATTTATAGTTAGGTAACATTCTGGAAGTGAATTTTCATGAAATAAGCATTTCTTAATTGAAACTGTCTTTTCCTTGTGATCTCGTCATAATTACAAGAATATTTTCATATCAAATTTTATTATCTATTTGATGTGTTTCTATCTCAAGAATATTAAATAATGACATCGCAAAAGATGAAAATAAAGCATATTTATTGTAAATAATAAACTTATTTCATGGCAAAATGCTTTTGATGTTTTGACTATTAATTTTAATGCGATTACGGTTTGTTTAGACATTACAAATGATTAATGTATCAAATTACAGTCGCGCGAATGAATCCTTAATTTGATTGAAACACAAATATTTCGTTGCTAACAAACATTGTTTTACATTAATTGTCAGTAGTTATCGAATGACAAATATCATAATATTATCAAATAGTGGATATTGGATGATCCACAAAGTGATTATACAATGTATCACTTGATGTTATTTTTGTAAAATATATATTAATTTAAAAGTACATATTGATGAAGTCTTTGAGCAGCATTTAGAAGTAGAATGCATAAGAAAACAAAATTTACTGTTATTGCTTATATCTATATATCTTATATCATTGGCTCTGCATTGCATCTCCGACACTTCAATAAAGCTTACTGACCAGTGTGGTTTCTATCAATAAAGTATTTACCCCATCTCATGTTTGTATTGCAAATACTAGACAGATAGACAGACAGATTTATTTCGTAGAGTGGCTATGAGGCCAATAGTACAATGACAACCATATACAAACAGTTCCTCAGAGCGCTGGTAAAATACATTCAGTATAAACATTTATACAATTTGGTGTAGTTTGTGTACAAGTATTGCAAATTCTCATTGTATACCCATTCATGCTTTTTTATCCCAATGTAAAGCTTACTCATATATTTTAATCCCCTTGACTCCGATATCTGACAATTGTTGATATTCTGTATAAATAACTTCAATATTTTGTTATACACCACATTCCACCTGATGAAGGAGGGGGCATACAATTTACACTCCGAAAAGTACATCTACGTAATATACATGTAGAAGTTATTATTTTAAAAATCTTGTTTTATTACATATTGATGGAAACACCATTGTCATGAACCAACAACTATCATCATTTAATTGTTTGAGAGCCATTCTAGAAGTTGGTGTGATGAAGAAGACAGGGATATATATGGATGACCAACTTCTTTATTTGACAATTTCGACGTTTTGGTATAGATCCTTAAACCGTTATCCGGCATATTGTAGAGATGATAAAACAGCAGGTTATATACAGGATACATGTTGGTATTTTAATGAGACCAACAGCAAATGGCGACCTGGCGGGAATCGAAGATGAGATAGTAATGGCATGATTTGTTAATATTAGTGACGTTAATTGTTTAAACCCCAAAACCCAAACTGTAACTTTTGTTTATGTTAAATTACTTATACTTAGCCTAAGTTTCATCTCAATTTATAAGGACAGTAACGACTTAAATATGTCCTGAAATAACTGTTAGTATTCTTATGAATAATTCCACAAGTATAATATCATTGATATACAGTAAGAGAACTGAAATGTCAAAGAATTGTCTTAAGATGTGGTGCTGAAAACATTAAGAAACAAATCCAATTTGTGACTTGATGGCAGGTGATCCTCTGAATATTTGAACATCCGACGACTGTCAGCAACAGGGAACGTGGTTTAGAATAAGATGGTCTTCCAGTTTCTTGTCCTTTATCCTTTACATTACATGACCAATGTGAATGAATGATTTCATGGCGAATTTTGGAGTTTCAAGCTAAGGTAATCGATGTTAGAATTGTATTATTTATAGAATCGAAAAACACGGAAACTGTCATCAACCAGATTTCTGTCTCTTGAGCAGCTGCAAGTTATATAATTGTTTCGTATATCGGCATCTGTAGCCAGCAAGATACTTTGATTTCTTTCAAAAGCACTAGTACCATTAACTATTTATCAGTGTAATAGTCAGTGGGCCGAAACCTGTAGGACACCCATATATGCAGGTTCGCTGCAACTTGTCGGTGAATAAAAGAACTTTACACTAAAATGCTCTCCATTATACCCTGATCCTAAAACAAAAATGTTCTACTAAAAATCTTGGTTCATAAATGTACATGGTGACTTCTAAGATAGGTACTGTTTTGAGAGTTTACTGAAACCAAATGAATTGACAATAAAGGATTTGAAGGTATTTAGATGTCAACAATGTTTTTTCTCGGTAATGAAATATCACAGTTACGCTTCATTTTAGCAGCATTTCAAATTTAAAGTGTTTTATTTAAAAAACAGCAATAAAAATGGGTTTTGTTGTGTTTTTTCCCCCTGAAATATGACACCACAAAGATCCCTTGTCGGCGAGAGTTATCATGGGAGTCTATGGGAAAATTAGTCAAGCGTGAAATTTTCTATTATTTGTAGTATTTAACCTTTTAATGTAAATATATTACTGAGAACATAAAGTCCTTCCCTTTATTAGTTTTTAAAGCATATGGTAGCATGTTTTTTTCCCCACTATGACACGGTATACAACTTATTTCTCCCCATAAATCATCCAAATTCAAGCTTATTTTATCGGTATAATTGTTTTCTTTCCCATAAGTAATGCTGTATTCAGAAAAATTCATAACTCCAATTATTACTGCTTAAACATCATCTGTCAAAAATGGCCAATACAAATGGTTTAATTGATATTTGAACTTCAAAATTGATGAGTCAGCAAATCCAGAAAACACCAGATGAGCCTTTTTTCTTTTGGATAAAACATACTTTTCAGTTTCATAAAAAAAGAATAATAAATGATACAAACACAAGGAATTAGGTAATGATTAGTAAGTCCAGGAGACATAAAGGGGAGCAACTAGTAAGATCAACGTGAAGCGCACTTAAAATATGAAAAGGGGCGATTTGTCAAATACACACATTACACTGAACTCGGCTGGCATTAAGCAACTGTAAATTATTGTTGAATGTCTCACAGTTTGTTGTAGAAAGCTGCTTGTGTGAACAGATCAACTTTCAATTCTGCAACTTCAGAGACCGACTTAAATGTTCAGGTCAAAACATCTGTTGACATGCCCCTGTATCCACTGGAATCAATCCTCCGCTGTCCTGGATGTATGAATTACCTACAAAGATAAATAAAGTAAATTCACACATTGAAATAAGTTTCTGCACTTCAAATATCAAAACGTTCAAAACAGTTTGACAGAAAAACATAATGAAAAATTAAACTGAGCATTTGACCATATAAACTCAAAAAACTA
This sequence comes from Gibbula magus, assembly GCA_936450465.1. Taxonomy (NCBI): domain Eukaryota; kingdom Metazoa; phylum Mollusca; class Gastropoda; order Trochida; family Trochidae; genus Gibbula; species Gibbula magus. Next base: position 59,889,876 of record OW388304.1, read on the forward strand.
TAATTGTAGTAGTTGCAGAGATGTGACTTCAGGTGTCATACTGCTGTAAAATAACACTGTTTTTCTTACATTAAGCAGTTTCTTCAAAGAATCTCTATGTAAAATAAAGACTTCATTTGGGTTGTTAATAATCACAAGTACTTGTCAAAGGATTAACAAATATTGTGTACTTTTCATACTTATTTAATTAAATAAATAGGTTTTATGGTTGTGACCCATTATTGGGGCTACAGGGTCTTCAAATCTACCATTTAGAATTCCCAATGATTAAAGAGTTTGCACACAACATTACAATGGGTCTTTTATGGAGAAAAGATGAATGTAGTTTTTAGGTCATGGCCTGTGAGGGAAAAAACGAAAAGTTTACAGACTGATGCCATGCCATAAGCCAATCGGGCCAGATTAACTAAAATTGGCAAGTTAATACAGATGGAATATTATGCAACGAAGGTAAATAGTGTGTTTGTTACTCGAAATCTACAGATAAAGAAAAAGATGAGGACAGATATGATAAGTATTGAGACTCACACCATAGTCCATAATAGTCCAGCACTGAAACACACACCAAATGCAGATTTTGATAACACAGAATGGGGAAATCATTTTGAATATCTTACCACATGGAGGTAAACAATGTTGTCTTCCTGGATCTAGCAAGGCTATGCCATGTTACAAAGTGAAGGATTGTGAGACGCAGTGGCCAAAGGCATTCAACAGAAACGGGAGTCTGGATGAACCTAACAGAAAAGTATGAATACATATGACTTAGAAAGATCATGACAAAACAACATCAAACTATCAAAAATATGACAAAGAAGTCAAATTTCAGAGTTCTTCTCTTCAATTATCTTTTTCTTTAAGACTTCATATTTGTAAACAAAAGCCAGTGAGCCACTGAGAGTAAATTCAATGTAATCTAAACAAAACAGAGCCATTGGCTTTGAAACTCATCAGTAATTATGTTATTTATCATCTCTAAGAAAAAGATTAAGATATCACATAATAAAGCATTACACGACAGTCATCAAATTTTAAATGTATTATCAAAATTCATTTTAAATATTATAGACCTCATGTTGTAAATCAGCTATAAAGTATAAACTCATATGATATGAATACCAAATTTACTTTTACTGGAAATTCTCATTCAAAATGAATACAAACTTTATCTCAAGAAAAGCTCCAAATTAATAACATAATATCATATGATACTTAAAAACTCCATAATTTACTCTTAAATTTCAAAGTTTCAAGTTTATGGATGGATGGGCGGATGCCATGGGCCCATTGGCCCATTGTGCCTTTCATGCCTGATGAGCTAAAAGGGTTTTAACTGACTTAAAGCCTTTAAATTAATAACATCATTGAAACGTTATTGCAACAAAACAAGTACCTGTGAGATGTCTTATCGTCATGTCAAATGCAACTTGCTTGGGCAGCAGTTTTCGAGACATAGAGCATCCGCTTCTGTGTCTGCAGATCAACGAGAATCCTGTCTGTCCTCAAGTCACTAAAGGCATTTTCTGTACTCGGCCCACTGACTATAATGCGGAACATGGGCACATTGCATGACAACCGCTGTGTTTATTAATTTGCCAACCGTAACCTCGCAATACGTATGTTGTGTAGGTACATGTTGTGCAGGTAATTAAGGTCTGAGTTTAATTAAACTACAGCAAAACCTAATCTCGGATGTATATTTTTATGTAATTATTTTCATTGAAATGGACTTTTTCAATTCAAGAATAGATTAGACACACATCAGAATGTACACTGCATATCCTCTTATAAATGATCTTATAACAATCTATAACGCAAGACAGATAGGTGGATTAGATATTCACAACAAAAGGTACGGTGTGTGAGAAATTTACGTTTGTAGATATGTAAATTCTTGTCAACAAATCTTATTTGATTAATTGAGAGATTCTATTGTTTTGAGATTTATGCTAGCTAATGTTTCTAACACCTTTATCGCTCATTCCAAACTCCTTTCGAAAGTCACAAGTCGCGTCAGTTCCTTTCAATGGCTTAGCCTTGCTGCATATTGTTACCTTTTGTGTGCTATCGTAGCAGCGTGATGCACCTGAACTTTACATGTACAGTGCTGTGTAAGCACACAATTATCGAAATGCATCAAAATATCATTCTCTTCTCACAGAGCTTACTCCCTTCAGATTTTCGAGTGGGAGAATGCAAAATATAGAATAACATGATAAATAAAGGAATAGTTATTGCACATACAGATGTGTTGTGATAGTGTGTTAACGAGCTGGAAGGAATGCAATTGACGTATAAAAGAAATATGAATTATTTGGTTTGATGTAAGAATGGTAAAGTTGCGGAATAAACTAATTTGATAAAGTTGTTTGTCGGCATTTCAGTATTTGAGATAGATCATGAACCGGATTGGAATACCGTGTAATAATGATGCAAAACAAACCCTAAATTCCCATTTGTCATCAGTTTACTTGTAACAATCATTGGTGATAACAGTTGACATCCATAATCACCTTCATAAGATATCAAAGAACATTTCAACTTGTTATCAACTATTTTTATTCAGTCTACATTGAGCTGATCATGAACTTTATTGTGCAGATGTGCATTCTGGGTTATTGATCCCATGATGTATATATTTGTCTGTTTCCATGGAATCAAATATTTTACAATATATTGATATACTTTCTATACAGTAACAACAAATTTAGCATTAAACGATGTCCTAATAGCGGTAACAAAGCTGCCCACATTCGTAGAGCTGTTTAATGGTTTAACTTTTCAAGGTCCTTATTGAAATAATGTGCGCCATTCCTTGTCTAATTGTCAAATTGTCAATTCTAAAGTCATGAAAATGTTACCTTAAATATTCATGCATTAAAACATATGTGACAAACATATCCGTGCGCTTGAATGTCATTTCAAAAACATACCCTCATGTAACCCCCTTTATGTTTTTATTCTTCCGCTGTAATTGTTGGGAATATTGCATGATTGCAGTCAAATCACTCATTTGTGCTTCAGTGTCTCTTGTATGTCAATTGATTGAAACATCGATTGTTCACGATAATAAAAGCTTATGCTATATACAAATCCCAAATGATGCTGCTGCTGTTGTTGCTGCTGCTGCTGCTGCTGCTGCTGATGATGATGATGATGATACCAACATGTATTATATAACATGTATTTACTGTAGTCCAATGAAAATTGATTCGACTCTTAGAAGTCTTTATATGGACAAAAACAAACTCTTCAAAGAAACTTAAACTTATCAAATCGAAATCCAGTTCAAATTCACAAAAACAACTTTTAATGATAACCCTTCAAGTTTTCAAATAACATTTTCTTCTGAATTCTTTGGACTCACCAAATACCACAAAACTTGTGATCTAGAGAAAAGCTTATGTATGTCTTGCGTAATAATGTAACGCAATATTTATAAATGTACGGATGTTCTAATACTCTGTCACATCATCAGAAGATAGATCCTTTAACCACATATAAAAGTGATCACCTCGTCGTAATTGATGTCTCAACATAGATAAGACTGACAGCTGAATTCTCAAATGTCTCCTTAGAAAGGATAAACGGATTTAAGATGTAGTCAGGTTCCTATATTTCGCACTAGTGAAACTAATAAACATCCATCTCGAAATGTTATGAAGGGCATATTTGATATGGTCATCATTGTACGATCAATCATCCTTTATATTTATAAACTTTTTAACACAATTACAATTATAACTGTTGATTTAACATTGACTTCCTCACGTCGATGATGTCTTATCATTAAAATGCTGATTGTCGTGTCTCAGAAACCTGTTCAGAAAAAGTTTACATATATAATAAAATGTTATATTTCACATAAAGGTCATCAATAAATTTTCCCCTACATCTATTCACACAATATGTCAAATTTCATAAAATGAATTCTTTTAGTGCAGTGGAATGATTGTCGTGAGTTAAACTTTAATTGAATCAGCGAAGAACATATTTATGCTTGACTTTTTCTTCGTACTTTGTTCTTGTGCGAGAAATTTGATAAAGCAATTTATTATATTGAAATCTGTTCCATCTTCAGCTTCTTAACACAATGGTCATTGGGTCACCAGCTAAGAAATCGTGAAAACTTCTTATACGTTCACTTTCATGTTTACTGTATCCTTGAGCTAAATAAATAGGAAACGTCAGTCGGATCTTAATTCCGACATATAATATATGATACCTCCTATTTGATATCAAAGAGTCAACCATCACCATGGTCATCTCGATTCTGGGACAAATGTAGACCTACAATCGCGGGCAAAAAAAAGTATAGGTACAAAAGTTTAATGGACAGAATGAAATAGCTACGCCATGTCTCAAAATGTAAACTTACTAAATCCGCAATTTTTGAAACAGCATATGTTCATAATTCAGAAAAACACAGCTTTTTAAAAATCGTCGTAGGAGAACCTGATTCTATTTTACCTAATGATTGAAAAAAAATAATCTAATATTACAATATTCCACTTTCCTACGTGACCACTATCCCATATAATGCAAACGGAGATATATCAACTATCTAGTTCACGTTTATAGCTTCTGAGTTCTATTTAGATGAGGCGTTGAGTTCCTTTCATGTTGACTAAGGTTAGTAAGGTTCGCTGCCAATCCTTAACGGGATAGCGCAGTGACGTGGTTAGCGCGTTCGGCTTTGGATCAAGTCGTCCGGGTTTCGAATCCCGCCAGGGGCATGGTAACTTTGTCTGCAGTTATACACGCAGTAAGGTTTGGGTGCATTGCTACACTGAATTTCTACGCAGTACCATGGTTCGCTAGTTAGCTGCTCGCAGGTTTCACCGCAATGCATAGCGGGCTTTCTCCCTGCCGTAATAATAGCAGCCGCAATATAAGTGAAATACTCTTGAAAGCGGCGTTAAACCCCAACTCAACTCAACTTTACGTAACACTACGTGTCAATGAAAATGGTATGACCTGTAGTGTTCGGAATTCGCCTGTATGACACCTTCGTGTCGTTATTTTGAAATATTCGTATTGTTACATTCCTAACGTAAAGTATACAGCGCTATGTACGTAACTGCAATACTATCCAGTATCATCCAAAAGTTATCAACATCCTAATATTCACATTAAGATGGATTACTATCTTCTGCTGTGAATGAGGTTTGTAAGATCATGTCAAAAACCTATTAATTCTTCCATTATTGCATCCAATCATTTTTAATGGAAAAGAATAAATGAAAACGTTATTGGGGTATATGCTGATTGGTGTATTCTGACTGAATATCTGTGTCTGTTAATTATGTGAAAGGAATGTTTGACTTGTAGCATGAATACGGTCCAATACTATATCATATTTCATATTATCAATCTGACACTACTAATAAAGTAAAATATGTTCAGTGCAAAACAACGAAAAAGAGTAAATTACCAAACATCCAATACAGCAAACTCCATAACATATACATGTAACATATATCATAGACAAACTGCACATACTGAATGCAATTATTCAAAATCCTTGTCATCATGTCACCAACTGCATGTTTTATATAACAACTATCAAATATCAATCCAAGATAATTTCCATTTTCAGACATAAAAGTAATAATGTACGTCCTAAATTATACATCAGTTCTTAAAATATATTAATGTCAATCGAACTTTCGAACACTGTCAATATGTCCTTGCTTAATGTAATAATGAGAACATATTTTAATGTGTATAAATATGATCAAAAATTAATAAAGTTACAGAAATAAAGCTTTGATGAAGGTTTGTTGCGTTTTATTAATAAAACGGCAGAATCAAATTTGGAAATTTGGTGGATGTGTCGCCATGTGCTGCGTTTGAAATATACATACATAATCTAAGCAAAGGGAGCAATTTTAACAACAGCAATCTTCTGATTCTATTTAACGAGAATGTTATTGCCGTTATAAAACAACTCCTGTGAAGTTTAAGTAAATAACACTCATCCTTGTAATGACAAAATGTCTAATCTCGAAAGTTCATCAAGAACTTCTTTTCAACAGTATATCTGGCGACAGAGAAATACATCTGCTTTCTTTCCTATCGATTGCTGAATGATCTTGGCTGACAGCTACACATCCTCTGTGTTTCTCAAAGTAGATATACGTGTACACATCTTGTACATTTTGGTAATTAACTTGACATATCAGTGCTCCGTTGTTCTTTATTTCTTTCCTTCATATTTGTGTGGCGTCAGTGACTGATTACGGAGTTTCTGCATCGTTGCTTTGTCTTACTGTACAGTAAAAATTGGAGGGGAGGGCGGATAGCGCTGTTGTTAGCGCGTTCAGCATCGAATCAAAATGTCCTGGGTTCGATTGTTGTCATGTACTCAGCACTTTTGTCTTCTGGAGAGAACTGATCTATGTACAGTTAGGTTTGGGTGCAATGGCACACTGAACTTCAGTGCAGTACTACCCATGGTTTGCCGAATGCTCGCAGGTTTCACCGAAATGTATAGGGTGGCGGTCTTTCTCCCTGCAATAATACTAGCGGCCGTGACACAAGTGAAATAATCTTAAAAGCGACGTTAAACCCCATATCACCTCAGCTTTCCTCAGTCAAAATGGCCAACCTTGACCATGTTCACCATGACACATACAGAAGGTCAACAGAAGCGCCAGGCTGAGAATATCCCGTAAATATTAATACTGCAACTCACTCTGCATGATTGTTCTATATGTATGTAATTCTTTAGTATGGAATGATCCATATATGGACAACATTGAAAATAGTGAATAAATATATGTGAACACATCAGGACCTCATTTTAAATCAGTGGTTTGTAAATGACTTATCATGTATACTCACCAAACCGAAGCCTTTTTTATCCCACCAGTATGTGATACCGTGGGATATAGTCGTCGCCCAGTCCGTCTGTCTGTCCGTCCGTCTGTTCGTCCGTCCTTCCGTCCGTAATCATTTCCTTTCCGGAGCAGAACTCAAAAACCGTTCATAATATCTTTCTGAAACTTCTCATGTGTATTACATGGTGCTTTTTGATATTTTGATATTTTTTTCGTTTCCATAGAAACACGTTGAATTTGGACTTTGTTCAGAGACAGGTTCGTTTCCGGAGCACAGCTCCAAAACTCTTTATTATATCTTCCTGAAACGTTGCATGTGTAATATCCACTAACCTAAGTAGTGCCGTTTGATATTTTCAGATTTCTGAACATTTTATTTGTTTCCGTTTCCTTAGAAACGTGTTGGATTTGGACTTTGTTCAGAGATAGGTTCATTTATGGAGTACAACTCCAAAAGTCTTCATCTTAACTTCCTGAAACGTTGTATATGTATTACTCACCATGTGTATTACCCACTTACTGAAGTAGTAGATATTCAATTATCTGTGAAAGATGTGTTTTACAAAGTATGTGGGACCGGTGGGATATGACATCTTCTGATTACTCTTGTATAGTGTTGACCGCAGACCGTAAACAAACCAAGCTTCTACATCAAAAGTAATATTTACACAGTGTTCTTAAAGTGACAAAACAATATCTTATTCATATGGATTCGATCCATTCCATCTAAAGTTCCTGACAAAATACCAATTGACATGCATTGTACTTGGACAAAATACATTATAAAATATATTTCTCATAGCAACAATGAAGAATGTAGGTGTGATGTTAAGGTATTCTACTGATAAATTTGACATAAACACTCAACCGCAAAAGTTACGTCACCGTACAAAATACACGGTAATTCAATCAACGACTGATGAACTCGAATGAAGGTGAAATAACCATGTCTTTAGAAGCCAATTAAACTAAATTTGACATAAACACTCAACCGCAAAAATAAAGTCACCGTACAAAATACACGGTAATTCTATCCACGAGTGATGAACACGACTGAAGGTGAAATCATGTCTTTAGAAGCCAATTAAACTAAATTTGAAATTTCAAAACATTTTTTGTGTATGGAAACTTTAAAACAAGGATTATTTTATGGATGATCAATTCTTTATTTTACAATGGCGACGTTTCGGTATAGATCCTTATATAGGTTTCAAGCATGAAGTTGATCATCCATAAAATATACTTGTCTTTCCATTACACTAACTTCTAAAATGCTTCTCAAAAGTTAATATTCTATTCATATTTCTGAGATACTAAATATTATGAAATCGTTGTTTTCCTTAATTTGAAGAGATGGGAGAGTCAAAAAAGGCTTTATGGGTTGTTTTATGACGTCGTACAGTAAAGACGCCGTTACAAATTTAAGTCCAATAAGCTTATTTATCTCAATAACATCTTTTACATAATAAATTTCTACATTTCATGAATTATTAAGTTAAATGCTAAACATCCTGCAGAAAAAAACATTTTGACAAAGCGATTTCAGCACCTTTAGTATTCTTGAACAGACATGAACAAATAAAAGTATTATACTCTGATGTATGGCATTGCGGGTACCTCTTTACAAATCATGTCCTGATAAAAATCATTCATAATAAACTTTTCCGGCATCAGTATTTTCTGAAAATGTGGTGACTTATATTTTGCGGTTGAATGGCCCCATCATAACAAAGTAGCGGGGATATAGAAGCGACCCAGTCCGTCCGTGCGTTCGTGCATCCAGGCTTTTCTTGTCCTGCTCAAAACTTGAAATTATAGTTTCATGAAATATTGTATTTTGCATTTAGTACGCAGGATAGATGCGCATTTTTGGGTTGTCGGCTTCTTCGAGTTGTTATTTGTTTCCGTTTCCATGGAAATTAAAAGGTACATCAATTGTGTTTCATGATATTTTATTTGACTTTAATACGTGCCAAAATACCATATATGCTGATTTCAGTTCAAATAATTTCACTTAACTTGAATCTTCATCCCCAATCGCTAAATATATCATAGCTACTAGTTTCCACTGAAAATCGAAGAACTTCATTACACATGTGCAGAAACCGAGACTACATGTCAAAGTTACATGCACAGTTGTTATATGACCTATTGAAATTATCAACCAAAATTTGTCTTTCTGTCTGATGTAAATAAGTTTTATAAATTACATTTGACTGATTGACGCTCGCCAATCGCGGTGCATTGTCCGCTTTTCGATCAGAAATCACTTCTCCTATCTTTATATCGTCACTATACTGACTCGACTACCATCAAAATATTAATTTTCGGCAACGGTCAGTACTTCACGATAAAATAACATAACTTTTAACGTTTGGCAAATTTGACCCCAAACAACAGAATTGATGCACCTTAAAGTAAGAGTTTGTTTGTGGAGCAGAACTTAAATGTATATGCAACATAACTCTTCTGAGTATGATCATATGATCGATGTTCAGCTGCAAATTATGTCTTATGAAAAGTCATGGGAAATCATTTTCGGATAATTGTGTTTCCATATTATGTATTTGTTAGACAGGATTAGCAACAAGCATGATTTATTGATACAACAGGATTGAAACAGTGTCTTCAATGTTTTTGTTTTGACATTTTATGTTATCTGTGGAATAAATATCGAATTTAATTACTTTCGTTCATGTTGGCATTATTCATTAAAAAACATAAGCAAACAGAAGTCGTATAAAACGAATTATTTCATTATTTTCTTTTCTAGAATTTATTCTCGTGATAATAATGTCATTTATCAATCATTAGTACCGATTTTACTTTCGTATATAAATTTATAGTCAAAACATCGAAAACATTTCGCCACTAAAACTGTTAACTTTTATTTGCCCTTTTGAAAATTTCCTATACTTTTCATTGACGTTATTTACAATGCATGGGAGGGAATTACATCAAATACAAGAGGAATAATCCCTCTTTGATCTCTCCTTTATTCAAATAATTATATTTGTGCATATCATTTTTGTTATTATGGCGAGATCAAAGAGAAGCAACAACTGTAATAAATAGATGCATTTTGAATTAAAAGTCAGTTCTAAAATGTCACACCAGAGTGCTTACTCCGGCAAAATTTTATGAAATTTATAGATTATTACAGTAGTTTGTTTTCTAAAGGAACTGTAACATGTTTGTGCATGTTTTTATGTTCAGATTTGCCATTTAAATGTTTATTAATTATATCTTTAGCTAAGAGGGAAAACAACCAATTACGTATACATGACTCGATTATCCGCAGTCGTAGAAACCGGTGTCACCTATAAGCAAAAATTGCTAGTGGACATTTTAGTGTGGACATCTTTTAATACTTCGAGGATGAGAAATGGATCCGCGTCGCTCAACCGAACCATCACCATTTCTTTTAGGACTTTATTTATTGGTAATGGAGGATTATTTTGCAATTAATGCTACTAATCTTTATTTTCCATTTTGTGAGATATTCATTAGAAAACGTGCTAAAGCCCTTTAAAAATCAATACGTTTCTGTACATAACCCTTTACACCTAAATTCTGCTACAATGCAGAATATTACAAACTGTCTCAAATGTATGAGTTATTCACTTGCAAATTAAATGAAAAATGGAAGCATCCTTGATATTTCAAATTTAGCCAAACCTGAACTGTCACCTCACCACCTACACTCCTGAGGTGACCACCTTTGCTCAGTTCACGCAAAAGAAACAGCCAGTCATTGGTTGCCATTAGCGATTTCGGAAGTATCCTTGATCAGACAAAGCCTAGTTTTTGTTGAAAGCTTAGAATGTGAGGAAATATTTGTAATTCACAACTTTAGTACGTCTATCATAATCACTAGATATAATGTGAATCTAGTTCAGTTAAACAGAGTAAAGGACATCTTCAAAGCTTATGTTGAAGCTCTCAAAATGTTGGTTATCTAGTTTCATACGATATCCCTTGTTCTAATAACGTTTCCCCACCACAATGGTATCCTGCAAGGTAAACGAAATACATATTTCAATATCAGAATAATACATAGTGTCTTAACATACACGTGTTTTAAGAAATCAACGTTTTGGAATGTCCTTGAGAAGACGAGGTCCAACATGTAGGAACATAAAAAAGAGAGTTTGTGCTTGTTTTTGGCGTCCATGAATGCTATGATTATTATTTATTTAAGAAGGCATCTTGTACATTGTATGTTTACTTTTTTAAATCTGAAAACTCAAATGCAAACCATTCTGGACCAAAACATTTTGAAAAAGACATAACGATAAAAGTGTTATACTCAAATTAGGAAATTGTGAGTACTCCTTTATTAAGCATGTGTCTATCAAATACAATCAAAATCGACTTTCTTCTGCAGCAGTATTTCATTAAAAAATATGGGTACGTTTCTTTTGTTCGTCAGTGTACTTGCAGATAGCACTGACCACAAAGTATCACCAACACCAACTTCCCAATTCAAGGCATAACTCTGGCCAGTCTCCATTACTGGCTTATTTAGGCCTTGTAGTATGTCCTTAAGAATTGTGTGCTCAGAAATCCAGGCCCACTATGCATTTCTGGTGCAGCGATTCACTATCGAGGCACAACAAAGCGATGGAAATGCAACAAACCTTAAATCAGCAGTAATGCAGACTGGCAAGAGTTATGCATTGCGTTTGGAAGTTGAACCAACACAGACTCCACCGTCAAGATGTTATCTTTGGAATTGTAGTTCAGCTCGATTTGTCCAATATTACTTTACAACGCCCAAATACAGTTTATCCATAAAAAGAATAACATAAGACTTCAAGGGCGATGTGTGTACATGCAACTTCAAGATTTGAATAAAGTATATTGCAAATGAAACAAAAGTTCGTAACATGAATGAGAACTCTTATCTCATTCACTTTCCATTGCCTATGATCTCACAACCAGTCTCCCAATTCATGTCTCAGTGTAGGGAAGAGAACACACTCCGAGATTGACAATTCGTGAAAGGAGTCACATTTCCGGTGAAAATAATGCACCCGCTTTCACTGAATATAAAATGAAGATGTTCGCAGAACAAATCATTTCCAAAAATTTCCAAAGACCCATCGAGGATAGAATGAGTGGAATTCTTCTGTTTCCGCCTGCCTCTGTTAGATTACATGTCTGATGGTCTCGTGCTAATAACATCAGATTAGCGGGGAATTGCCCATTATAAACATTGCTGTCTTTCACTGCGTGATCGGTAGTACCATAACTATGTCAGAGAAAAGCCAATTTTGGAAAATAAACATTGGTGGTCGTCTAAACAAGGTTAAACCTGTCTGACAGAGCGATCCAGTTGTTATTTGCAAAGGAAAAATTGAAAGAGGAATTCCGAAGAAATGAATACTTTGTTTGCCTTCCTTGTAAATGAATTGTTTATTGTTGTAACTGCCTGAAGATAATTTAAATTAAACGATGTACGAATTCAGTCAGGAACATTACAAAGGTTATTGAAATGAGGCCAAGGATAATTGTTTTAAAACTATAGTTCTTAAACTATGTTAAAACATACACGGATGTATGTTTGGAAAGTGATATGTTTTGTTTTCATTACAGCATCAACATATCTTATGTATACAATCCTCAGATATTAAATGTCGGTTCACTTAAAAAGTAATAAATAATAATTCAAACAAAATTAGATGAAAAAAATCTGTTTCTATGCAAATTGTTTCTGCATTAAACGAAAGAGGTAGGTAAATCGATATAATATTCGTTAATCTCCTAAGATGATGTAATTTCAATTCTTCAAGTTCTCTAAGAGATGTGATTACACGCTTTAAGGCCCATTTTAAGAAGAATTCATTGCGTTATTTTAATTACATCATATTACATACATTACATATTACTTCAATGGTAAAAGTTTGAAGTTAGCGAACTGTTACTATAGAAAAAGAATAGCGACCAATATATATTTCGATGTCAATTGTTCTGTAAACTTTGCTCAATATGTGTTCTTATAACGAAAACATGTATGTCTTCAAATGCTTTTCAAAACGAAAGAAAAAGTTTGGTATTGCAGCTCTCAATTAATAAATAAATGATTTATTTCAATTGTATTGTTTTTAGCGATTTTTTAAATGTTTTTTATTTCCCATCAGATGTTTACATGTACATACGAAAGAGTGGTCCTTTATATGGATACATTAAATGTGTGACATATAATGTGATATATAATATGGCTATGTTCAAGTACGTGTATTGCAGGTTTTCTGCATCTGGCACAAATAATTCAAGTTCCATCATCGAGTTTCATTTTAGGTATCTAAGATTTTACATAATTCTAAACAGTGTGTGGAAAGAAGACCAAAATGAAAATAATTTCGGCTGACTATTATTTGCTTTGTTTATTTGTTTTTAGCGATTTTCCACGAGTGACATCCAACGGGAAATCGTTTAGTATTCTATATACGTCCGATAAATGCTTGATTATCCCCCGCCACAAGGAAGTTGTCGTGGGGATATAGGAATGACCTCCGTCCGTCCGTCTGGGTTTCGTTTCCGGACCAGAAGTAAAAAACTATGAGGCCTAGCTCAGTTAAACTTGGTATATGGTACAATCATCATGTGTAGATGTGCCTTTGGGGATTTTCTATTTCTTTTTAATTATATTTATAGCCGCTTCCATACAACCTTACGTTAAAATTTCGTTTCCGGACCAGAACTCAAAAACTGTAAAACCTAGCTCAATGAAACTTGGTATGTGGAACAGTCACCATTTGTAGATGTGCCTTTTGGAGTTTTCGGCTTCTTTGGAATTTTATTTGTAGCCGTTTCGATGGAAGCATACTTTAAAATTTCGTTTCCGGACCATAACTCAAAAACTAAGCCCCACCTCAATGAAACCTGGTACATGTATGTGGAACAGTCTTCATGTGTAAATGTGCCTTTTGGAGTTTTCGACTTCTTTGAACTTTTGTTTTAGCCGTTTCCATGGAAAAAAACTTCTTCTTGATTCTGTAACAAAACTTACAATTTCTTTTACAATTTCATTTCCAGAACAGATCTTGAAAACTGTTAGGCAGAGATTAATACATCTTGGGAAGTATATATGAAGTATATAAATACTCCCCCCTCTTGGCTAGGGATACAGTTGACTCCCTCTACTTGTTTATTTTTCATCTGACTTTGCACGAATAAATATCTATCCTATTAAGCAACACACACAGACATAACAAAAAGTAGTGGGTTGATGGGATATTACCGAAGCATAAATGATCCTATGACATTTATTGCTGTTTTGAATGGAAATCCACAATAAAACCCATATACATTGAGCCAAACGTCTGTATCCTGTCATCTTAACACATACAGTTAACGATGAATATATCCAAAAGTGCGTAACGAAATGTAATTTAGAGATAAAAGTATTATTATCCAAATATCGTTTTTAAATTGTTATTCAAGGAGATGATGAAACAAAAATATGATAACAGGAGAAGGATTATTCAGGTTCATGGAAAGTGCTTAACCTGCTCTTAAGATGTGCCAAACTTTCTCTTTAGATATGTTCATATTATATATCTTCAGTTCATCCAACCCTGACCGATAAAGGTATTATTGTCTGACCTTGTTTTGGATAAGATGTTCACGATTTGCCAAGTACTTTTTTGATGAAATAATTTAATAAAAAGTAATGAATACTGTTTAACTCACGAAGCAAGAGTCCGAATCCCACGAGAGGCACGGTAACTTTGTCTGCAGTAGAGAACTGTTCTTCACGCAGTGAGGATGGGTGCAATGCTTCACTGAATGTCAGTACAGTACCACCCATGGTTCGCTAGTTCCAGCCGATGCTCGCAGGTTTCACCGAAATGCATAGCCACATGGTGTTGCGGGATTTCTCCCTGCAATAGTAAGGCAACCGTGATAGAAGTGAAATACTCTTGAAAGCGGCGTTAAACCCAAACTCACCTCTTATCGATGATTAACGGAGCATGTTTGACAAGTCCATGCAATGAAGCATTATTTCATATTTTTTCCAAATAAAGAATTGAATGGATGCATGTGTTGATCATGTCCGTCTGATGAACAATAAACACTTAATTTTTAAAACCCATTGTATTAAACAGTCTAATGTACTGATGTATTCATAAGAAACAATCTGAAAATTTTGAAAATTATCATTCCATTGAAGTACAATTCCTTGATCTATTTGCAACTTCCTTTTCAGTGTTGATGTTCATTAAACTACTTAAATTGCATTTTAGAATATTTTGATTTACAGGCACAAAGTACAATGACTCATAACATATGATTAAAAAGACAAGCGTTGTTAAGATATTAGGCTGTCTAGTCAGTTGTTTTGTTTACAAACAACCAAGGATTCATCAGGTTTATTTATCCACGTTTAGAATAAGAATAATCAATGAGTTTTGGAGAATTACCGATTATCTGTCTCGAGTTAATTATTGTGATAAACTCCGAGCTTTAGCGACAGATAATTCGTAATTCCGAGTAATGAGTTGGTTTCTATTTTCCCACCCAAGCTCATTTAATAGGTACAAATCGATAAAAAAAAGACACGACATCACGATCTCGGAGTCTGTGAAATGCAAATTGTATATTTATATGCCATTCATTACCTTTCTCACACCTTCAAGATGCGCCCATCTAACTAGTTTGCTACTAACGCTCTTTTTCCAGTAAGATTCTGATTATTATTGTTGAACAAGAATTTCGGACATAATAAACAACTCTTTTAAATTGTAAGTATTATCGCAGGATAAGAGGAACTGAGTCAAATGTAAAACTAGCAACCGCTCAGTTGCAATGCAAAATAGGAATGTAAATTCGTCACATAATGACGTCACAAAGCATTCACATCACGGCAGTTCAGCTGGCGACTCGTGCATGCTTGGCCTTGCATATTTACTACGGCCTCAAAATCAGAATTAACATGAATGAGCGTAAAGTGGTTCCATCAACCAATCAAAATGCAAGTTATATTCAGAAACACTGTAATTACAAGAAAACTTTAATACCAGGAATATCTTTGCTGCTTGGGCAAGAATAATGTTATTTTCTCTGACATAATTATGGTAGTTCGAAAATAACAGTTTACATTAGATGTTTCTCCGCTAATCTGGCGTTAAAAGCAAGATGGCACAAACAATCTAATCTCAAAGAGTTATGTCAAAATCAAAGAATTACTTAAAGTGTCATCCATCCAGTTCAAATATTTTCACTTAAATTGCGTTATTATCCCCAATCGCCAAATATATGGTAAATACTTGTTCCCATGCATTCTATTCCCAAAGAAGTTACTCCCTTCAGATTTCCGATCCTACCCTCTGTTGTTTTACGCTTGGAATGGGGGACAGAAAGGGAGTGTCCTGATTGGTTGCAATTGAATCTAGTTGTGCAATCAGCGACGCCGTAGTAAAAGTGATATTTGCCAATGACAGGACAAAATGATAAAATAGACGTAAGACCAACGTTTTCTCGTTTAATG
Organism: Gibbula magus; assembly: GCA_936450465.1. Classification (NCBI taxonomy): domain Eukaryota; kingdom Metazoa; phylum Mollusca; class Gastropoda; order Trochida; family Trochidae; genus Gibbula; species Gibbula magus. Next base: position 59,906,214 of record OW388304.1, read on the forward strand.
TGTTTTCTTCGAAATATGCTGTTTAATTTTGTGAAAAGTATTGCTCATAAACATGCTTATAAATAAAGATGACCAAATCAATGACAGCTATCAAAAATAGTTCATTTGTGTTATTACATTAGACATATTCGAAGGACATATGCTAATGAGCAATTAGAGTAAAATGGCAATATCTTTGCAGTCACTCGGTCGACTTGACCGCTGAAAGATGAGTTTTCATTGGTTTAGAAGCAGTGATAGAGGATGAAGTTCAGCTTTACTCCGCTAGGGGAGTTTGTTTCTGCTCTCGATTTCAAGCGAAAAACAACAGAGGGTAGGATCTGAAGGGAGTAACCTCTGTGGGAAGAGAATGCACGGAAACAAGTATTTAATGTGGGAAGAGAATGGTTTCCATGAAAATCGAGCAACATCATTATAATGTGCAGACATCGAAACTACACGTGCCAGTTACATGCACTGTAATTATATGACATGTCAAACACTACCAACCCAAATTTGTCCTTTAGTCTGTTGTAAATGAGTTTCAATAATGTTTTACTAAGTGTCGCGCGTCAATCTGGTCGCATTGTTCGGTTTCCGATAAGAAATCACTTTATTTAACTTTATATCGTCACTATACAGACTCGACTATGACCAAAATTGTAATGTTCGGCAACGGTCAGTACTTCTCTATAAAATAACACCATTTATAAAGTTTGCCACATATGACCCCAAAGTACTTCAGTTCTCTCAATACACTTTAAATGTTGAATATAAACACAAACACGCATGCATGATTTTATGAATTTAGTATAAATCTCCCTTGCCATAGAGAGATAAAAAATAACTTAATAAGACATTCTTTCGTGCCATTGTATCAAAATGTCTTATTTTATTAAAAGTAGAGAAAGAATATTCAGCACAAGTATTTAAAGACGTTGTATAAATTTCAAATAATTTTGTTTGTTAAGAATTACCGCTCATTATTTATAGTTAGGTAACATTCTGGAAGTGAATTTTCATGAAATCAGCATTTCTTAATTGCAACTGTCTTTTCCTTGTGATCTCGTTATAATTACAAGAATATTTTCATTTCAATTTTTATTATCTATTTGATATGTTTCTATCTCAAGAATATTAAATAATGACATCGCAAAAGATGAAAATAAAGCATATTTATTGTAAATAATAAACTTATTTCATGGCAAAATGCTTTTGATGTTTTGACTATTAATTTTAATGCGATTATGGTTTGTTTAGACATTACAAATGATTAATGTATCAAATTACAGTCGCACGAATGAATCCTTAATTTGATTGAAACACAAATATTCCGTTGCTAACAAACTTTGTTTTACATTAATTGTGAGTAGTTATCGAATGACAAATATCATAATATTATCAAATATTGGATATTGGATGATCCACAAAGTGATTATACAATGTATCACTTGTTGTTATTTTTTGTAAAATATATATTAATTTAAAAGTACATATTGATGAAGTCTTTGAGCAGCATTTAGAAGTAGAATGCATAAGATAACAAAATTTACTGTTATTGCTTATATCTATATATATTATATCATTGGCTCTGCATTGCATCTCCGACACTTCAATAAAGCTAACTGACCAGTGTGGTTTCTATCAATAAAGTATTTACCCTATCTCATGTTTGTATTGCAAATACTAGACAGATAGACAGACAGATTTATTTCGTAGAGTGGCTATGAGGCCAATAGTACAATGACAACCATATACAAACAGTTCCTCAGAGCGCTGGTAAAATACATTCAGTATAAACATTTATACAATTTGGTGTAGTTTGTGTACAAGTATTGCAAATTCTCATTGTATACCCATTCATGCTTTTCTAACCCAATTTATAGCTTACTCATATATTTTAATCCCCTTGATTCAGATTTCTGACAATTGTTGATATTCTGTATAAATAACTCCAATATTTTGTTATACCCCACATTCCACCTGATGAAGGAGTGAGCATGCAATTTATACTCCGAAAAGTGCATCTACATTATATACATGTAGAAGTTATTATTTAAAAATCTTGTTTTCTTACATATTGATGGAAACACCATTGTCATGAACCAACAACTATTATCATTTAATTGTTTGAGAGCCAGCGAAGAAGTCAGGGATATATATGGATGACCAACTTCTTTATTTGACAATTCCGACGTTTCGGTATAGATCCTTTAACCGTTTTCCGGCATATTGTAGAGATGATAAAACAGCAGGTTATATACAGAATACATGTTGGTATTATAATGAGACCACAAGATGCGATAGTAATGGCATGATTTGTTGATATTAGTGACGTTAATTGTTTAAACGCCAAAACCAAAACTGTAACTTATGTTTCTGTTAAATTACTAATACTAAGCCTAAGTATCATCTCTAGTTATAAGGACAGTACCGACTTACATATGTCCTGAAATAACTATTTGTATTCTTATGAATAATTCCACAAGTATAATATCATTGATATACAGTAAGAGAACTGAAATGTCAAAGAATTGTCTTAAGATGTGGTGCTGGAAACATTAAGAAACTAATCCAATTTGCTGACTTGATGGCAGGTGATCCTCTGAATATTTGAATATCGCCAGACGACTGTCAACCATTGATCTGATGGGTGACTTGATTCGTGATGGCAGGTGATCCTCTGAATATTTGAATATCGCCAGACGACTGTCAACCATTGGTCTGATGGGTGACTTGATTGTTGATGGCAGGTGATCCTCTGAATATTTGAACATCACCAGACGACTGCTGGCAACAGGCAACGTGGTTTAGAATAAGATGGTCTTCCAGTTTCTTGTCCTTTATCCTTTACATTACATGACCAATGTGAATGACTGTTTTCATGGCACATTTTGGAGTTTAAAGTGTTGATTTACTGCTCTATTCAAGGGAGTGCGTAATGATGATATATACTTATATTTACTCACTAATCTCATTGCAATAATTAGCTAAGGTAATCGATTTTATTATTTATAGAATCGAAAAACAATCAAAACTGTCATCAACCAGATTTCTGTCTCTTGAGCAGCTGCATGTTATGTAATTGTTTCGTATATCGGTATCTGTAGCCAGCAAGATCCTTTGATTTTTTTTCAAAAGCACTAGTACCATGCAATAGTTATCAGTGTAATGCGTTACATGGGCACATTGCTTGACAACCGCTGTGTTTATTAATTTGTCTTCTGGTATCCTTCCAACAATACCTATATTGTGTACGACGGTGCAATTAATTAAGATCTGACTTTAATGAGACTGCAGCATAACCTAATCTCTGATGTATATTTTTAGTTCATTAAATTGTTTTAATTGAAATGGACATTATCAATTCTAGAAAAGGTTGGACTCAGATCATCGGAGTCAGAAAGCACGCTGCATTTCCTCTTATTAATGATCTTATAACAATGTACAGATAGCGAGATACAGCTTACAAGTACCAGAGGTTCCCAAGAGAACGTTGTGAAAGACATGCATGTGAAGATTTGTACATTATTGAAAATATATCTTATTTGATTAACTGAGGGATTCACAATGTTATGTAAATACGATACATGCTATATTAGGTTTCTCTGTTGTCTTAAAGACTGTAAAATTAAAGGAATAATCACTCATTTCAAACTCCTTTCGAAAGTCACACGTCTCGTCAGTTCTTTTCAATGGCTTAGCCTTGCTGCATATTGTTAGCTTTTGTGTGCTATCGTAGCAGCCTGATGCACCTGAACTTTACAGTGCTGTGTTAGCACACAATTAACGAAATGCATCAAAATGTCATTCTCTTCCCACAGAGGCTACTCCCTTCAGATTTCCGATCCTAACCTCTGTTTTACGCTTGAAATCGATTAAATAAACGTTAGACAAACGTTTTCTCGTTTAATGTGTTTTACTCGAAATATACTATTTGAGTTTGTGAAAACTATTGATCATAAACATGCTTATAAATAAAGAAGACCAAATCAGAGACACATACCCTAAATAGTTCATTTGTGTTATTTACATCAAACATATTCGAAGGACATATGCTAATGATCAAGAGTAAAATGTCTAGACGCAAGGCAGATAGGTGGATTAGATATTCACAACAAAAGGTACGTTGTGTGAGAAATTTACGTTTGTAGATATGTACATTCTTGACAACAAATCTTATTTGATTAATTGAGAGATTCTATTGTTTTGAGATTTATGCTAGCTTATGTTTCTAACACCTTTTCTCTGTACAGCAAATTATCTTTGTTGTTTTAACGACTGTACAATTAATGGGATAATCGCTCATTTCAAACTCCTTTCGAAAGTCACAAGTATCGTCAGTTCCTTTCAATGGCTTAGCCTTGCTGCATATTGTTACATTTTGTGTGCTATCGTAGTAGTGTGATGCACCTGAACTTTACAGTGCTGTATTAGCACACAATTAACGAAATGCATCAAAATATTATTCTCTTCCCACAGAGGTTACTCCCTTCAGATTTCTGAGTGGGAGAATGCAAAATGTAGAATAACATGATGAATCAAGGAATAGTTATTGCACATAAAGATGTGTTGTGGTAGTCTGTTAACGAGCTGGAAGGAATGCAATTGAGGTATACACGAAATATGAATTATTTGGTTTGATGTAAGAACGGTAAAGATTCGGAACAAACTAATTTGATAAAGTTGTTTGTCGGCATTTCAGTATTTGAACTAGATGATGAACCGGATTGGAATACCGTGTAATAATGATGCAAAACAAACCCTAAATTCCCAATTGTCATCAGTTTACTTGTAACAAGCATTGGTGATAACAGTTGACATCCATAATAACCTTCATAAGATATCAAAGAACATTTCAACTTGTTATCAACTATTTTTATTCAGTCTACATTGAGCTGATCATGAACTTTATTGTGCAGATATGCATTCTGGGTTATTGATCCCATGATGTATATATTTGCCTGTTTCCATGGAATAAAATATTTTACAATATATTGATAGACTTTCTATACAGTAACAACGAATTTAGCATTAAACGATGTCGTAATAGCGGTAACAAAGCTGTCCACATTCGCAGAGCTGTTTAATGGTTTAACTTTTCAAGGTCCTAATTGAAAGAATGTGCGCAATTCCTTGTCTAATTGTCAAATTGTCAATTCTAAAGTCATGAAAATGTTACCTTAAATATTCATGCATTAAAACATATGTGACAAACATATCCATGGCCTTGGATGTCGTTTCCAAAAACATACCCTCATGTAACCCCCTTTATTTTTTCATACTTCCGCTATACACGAAGGACAATTGTTGGAAATATTGCATGATTGCAGTCAAATCACTCAAGTGTGCTTCAGTTTGTTGTATGTCAATTGATTGAAACAGCGATTTTTCACGATAAAAAAAACTTATGCTATATAAAAATCCCACATGATGCTGATGATGATGATGATGATGATGCTGATGATGATGATGATGATGATGATACCAACATGTATGATAGAACATGTACATGTATTTACTGCAGTCCAATGCAAATTGATTCGACTCTTAGAAGTCTTCATATGGACAAAAACAAACTCTTCAAATAAACTTAAACTTGCCAAATCGAAATCCAGTTCAAATTCACAAAAACAACTTTTAATGATAACCCTTCAAGTTTTCAAATAACATTTTCTTCCGAATTCTTTGGACTCACTAAATACCACAAAACTTGTGATATAGAGCAAAGCTTACATATGTCTTGCGTAATAATGTAACGCAATATTTATAAATGTACGGATGTTCTAATACTCTGTCACATCATCAGAAGATTGATCCTTTAACCACATATAAAAGTGATCACCTCGTCGTAATTGATGTCTCAACATAGATAAGACTGACAGCTGAATTCTCAAATGTCTCCTTAGAAAGGATAAAAGGATTTAAGGTGTAGTCAGGTTCCTATATTTCACACTAGTGAAACTAATAAACATCCATCTCGAAATGTTATGAAGGGCATATTTGATATGGTCATCATTGTACGATCAATCATACTTTATATTTATAAACTTTGTCACACAATTACAATAATAACTGTTGATTTAACATTGACTTCCGCACGTCAACGATGTCTTATCATTAAAATTCTGATTGTTGTGTCTCAGAAACCTGTTCAGAAAAAGTTTACATATATAACAAAATGTTATATTTCACATAAGGGTCATCAATAAATTTTCAAAATGTCAAATTTCATAAAAATTCTTTTAGTGCAGTGGAATGATTGTCGTGAGTTAAACTTTAATTGAATCAGCGAAGAACATATTTATTCATGACTTTTTTCCTCGTACTTTGTCCTTGTGCCAGAAATTTGATACAGCAATTTATTACATTGAAATCTGTTCCATCTTCAACGTCTTAACAAAATGGTCATTGGGTCACCAGCTAAGAAATCGTGAAAACTATTACGCGTTCACTTTCATGTTTACTGTATCCTTGAGCTAAATAAATAGGACACCACAGTCGGATCTGGCCATATAACATATGATATCCTATTTGATATCAAAGAGTCAACGATCACCATTGTGATCTCGATTCTGGGACAAATGTAAACGAAAGATGGACCTACACTAGCGGGCAAAAGAAAGTATGGGTACAAAAGTTTAATGGACACGAATCAACAGTTAGGAACTATCTAGTTAGCGTTAATAGTTTCTGAGTTCTATTTAGAAGAGGCAGTGAGTTCCTTCCATGTTTACTAAGGTTAGCCTTAGCTGCCAATCATTAACGTAACATGGGGCGGTATAGCGCAGTGGTTAGTGCTTTCGGCTTCGGATCAACTTTGTCTGCAGTAGAGGACTGTTCTACAAGCAGTAAGGTTTGGGTGCAATGCTACACTGAATTTCAGCGTAGTAGCACACATGGTTCGCTAGCTAGATGCTCGCAGGTTTCACCGAATTGCATAGCCACATGGCGTTGCGGGCTTTCTCACTGCCATAATACTAGTAGCCGCGATCTAAGTGATATACTCTTGAAAGCGGCGTTAAACCCCAACTCACCTCAACATAACGTAACACTACGTGTCCATGAAAAGGGTATGGCCTGTAGTGTTCGAAATTCGCCTTGTATGACACATTCGTGTCGTTATTTTGAAATATTCGTATTGTTACATTCCTAACGTAAAGTATACTGCGATAAGTACGTAACTGCAATACTATCCAGTATCATCCAAAAGTTATCAACATCCTAATTTTAGATTTATTAAGATTGATTTCTATCTTATGCTGTGAATGAGGTTTGTAAGATAATGCCAAAAACCTATTAATTCTTCATTTATTGCATCAAATCATGTTTAATGGAAAAGAATAAATGAACACGTTGTTGGGGTATATGCTGATTGATCCATTCTGACTGAATATCTGTGTCTGTTAATTGTGTGAAAGGAATGTTTGACTTGTAGCATAAATACAGTCCAATATTCGGAATAATATTCCTTATTATCAATCTGATACTACTAATAAAGTAGAATATGTTCAGTGCAAAACAACGAAGTAAATTACCAAACATCCAATACAGCAAACTCCATAACATAATATACATGTAGATATATCATAGACAAACTAACTGCATATACTGAATGCAATAATTCAAAATCCTGGTCATCATGTCACCAACTGCATGTTTTATATAACAACTATCAAATATCAATCCAAGATAATTTCAATTTTCAGACATAAAAGTAATTATGTACGTCCTAAATTATATATCAGTTCTTAAAATATATTTTTGTCAATCGAACTTTGATGTCACTGTCAATATGCCCTTGCTTCATGTAATAATGAGAACATATTTTAATGTGTATAAATATGGTCAAAAATTAATAAAGTTACAGAAATGAAGGTTTGATGTGTTTTATCAATATAACGGCAGAATCAAATTTGGAAATTTGATGGATGTGTCGCTATGTGCTGCGTTTGAAATATACATACAGAATCTAAACAAAGGAAGCAGTTTTAACAACAGCAATCTTCTGATTCTATTTAACGAGAATGTTATTGCCGTTATAAAACAACTCCTGTGAAGTTTGAGTAAATAACACTCATCCTGGTAATGACAAAATGTCTAATCTCGAAAGTTCATCAAGAACTTCTTTTCAACAGTATATCTGGCGACAGAGAAATACATCTGCTTTCTTTCCTATCGATTGCTGCATGATCTTGGCTGACAGCTACACATCCTCTGTGTTTCTCAAAGTAGATATACGTGTACACATCTTGTACATTTTGGTAATTAACTTGACATATCATTGCTCCGTTGTTCTTTATTTCTTTCCTTCATATTTATGTGGCGTCAGTGACTGATTACGGAGTTTCTGCATCGTTGCTTGTCTTACTGTACAGTAAAAAATGGAGGGGAGGGCGGATAGCGCTGTTGTTAGCGCGTTCAGCATCGAATCAATAGATCCTGGGTTTGATTGCCGCCATGTGCTCAGAACTTTTGTCTTCTTGAGAGAACTGATCTATGTGCAGTTAGGTTCGGGTGCAATGGCACACTGAACTTCAGTGCAGTACTACCCATGGTTTGTTGTCCGTCCGTCCGTAACCATTTCCTTTCCGGAGCAGAACTCAAAAACCGTTCATGATATCTTTCTGAAACTTCTCATGTGTATTACTTGGTGCTTATAGATATTTTGAGATTTCCATAGAAACACGTTGAATCTGGACTTTGTTCAGAGACAGGTTCGTTTCCGGAGCAAAACGTTTTATTATATCTTCCTGAAACTTTGCATGTGTAATATCCACTAACCTAAGTAGTGACTTTTGATATTTTCAGATTTCTGAAAATTTTATTTGTTTCCGTTTCCTTAGAAACGTGTTGGATTTGGACTTTGTTCATTTCTGGAGTACAACTCCAAAAGTCTTCATCTTATCTTCCTGAAACTTTGTATAGGTATTACTCAGCATGTGTATTAGCCACTAACTGAAGTAGTAGATATACAGTTATCTGTGAAAGATGTGTTTTATAAATTATGTGGGACCGGTGGGATATGTCATCTTCTGATGACTCATGTAAAGTTTTGGCAGACCGTAAACCAACCAAACTTCTACATCAAAAGTAATATTTACACAGTGTTCTTAAAATGACAAAACAATATATTATTCATATGGATTCGATCCATTCCATCTAAAGTTCCTGACAAAATACCAATTGACATGCATTGTACTTGGATAAAACAACTCCTGGAGGAGAATTTTCCACGTTTGAAACATCCGTACAATACCAATAGATACACATTATAAATAAAATGTCTGATGTCGTTTGTGCTTGCATTTATATTGATTGAAAAAGATTGAATTCTTATTAGATGTAATTGCAGCTCGAATGACTCGGGTTGCGTTGTAGCGTTATTAGACTCACGCACAAGATTGTTTTTAGATATCTCATATATATCAGAACAAAATTTCAATGTATAGAATATCACACAAACAACACATTTTCAATGATGTTCAAAGAAATCTAACTGTCTAACTATTTTAAAAGAATTGAATCAAAAGCTTTTAAAATGAGCTTCAAAACCAATCATTGTGAAATATTTCATCTCTGTAGTTTTAAAATCCTTCCACTTGGCATAGGTCTTTTCATCTGTGTCCTATGTAAATACGTGAATATATCAATATGCAATAACAATCTCGAGACTGTCTTTAAAGAGAGATGTTTTATTCGGTAATGGGTCAACAGGCCCATTATACGCTGTAAGAAAGAAAGAGATGTATTTATCATTGTTTGACATTATCATTGTCTCATATTATAATTGTCAGATATACTGTGTGTCACTGTGAGATATTGTCACCATGAGATATTGTCACTGGCAGATATTGTCATATTACTGTCCAGAATTTATCGAGTAATTATATGAATTTTAAGTCGAGAATGAAATGTATATCTTACTGGCTTTCGCTCTTCCGATACCAAACCACTTCCATCGTTTCATAAATATGGATGTAAACTGCTACGTCGGTTAGTATGAAATATAAAGTGTTATGTGAAATAGCTATCTTACCTCATGTTGAAGGAAAGTTTCTACAAGTGCATTCTATTGTCATCTGAAAATTCGACTACTTGACAATTAGTATTAATTAGGAAACGAAATGGTAATAGAAGATGATTATGTAATTTATTCACCCTATAAAACTCAGAGAATGTATATTTGTAAGGCAGAGCATAATAACGATCTTATTTTAATGAGATTGAAGTAAGAGCACATTTGTTGCACTGGAATGATCAGTTAAAAAATCCGTCAAATTTCTCATAGCAACAATGAGGATAGTAGTTGTGATGTTAAGGTATTCTTCTGATGACATAAATAACAAAGAAAATAACTTTAGTTCCATTTTATTTCTCTCGGAAGTTAAGGGAATTTCAATTAAGAGTTTTCACGGAAACGTTATTATTTTTAATAGCGATATTTCGATAACACTATTCCGTTTCTGAAAACAACCCTGATTTATTATTAGATTGTCTTCATTTGCAGTCCAAAACTTAGATGTAGTCATTTGTTTTACAAGCTACAAACACAATAATTGTGGGGGGGGGGGGGGGGGGGGGGGGGGGGGTGCAAAAAAACCTGCCAAAATATGCTGATTTCAGTTCACATCATTTCACTTAACTTCAATCTTCATCCCCAATCGCCAAACATATCATAATTACTAGTTTCTAATGAAAATCGAAGAACATCATTCAACATGTGTAGAAACCGAAACTACATGTCAAATTTACATGCACAGTAATTATATGACCTATGGAAAATTATCAACCCAAATTTGTCTTTCTGTCTGATGTAAATAAGTTTCATAAATTACGTTTGACTGATTGACGCCCGCCAATAGCGGTGCATTGTCCGCTTTTCGGTCAGAAATCACTACATAGCAGTAGTGACTACCTTTGGAAGTCTTCATATTTTTTTATACAGATGATTAGCAAATGACCCTTAGATAAAGGGAATCTCTCCACTTATTGCATGAATATCGTAGAGAAGGAAATAAAATTATGGCAAAAAGATTGCATGCCACATATGTTTGCTTATCATGTGCTGTCTTGAAAAAAAATAAAAAAGGCTATCTTAATAATAAAACGTTTCACATGCAAGCTGGAGTATAAATATATAGAACATCATACTTGTGCATTTTGATCGTTTGTATTGAACGAGAAGATGTCATGGAAGCGGAGGAACAACGAGTTCGAAGAACGAGTTGTTTCTCCACTTCCATGACAGCTTCGAGTTCAATACAAACGATCCAAATGCACAAGTATGATGTTCTATATTTATTATATACCCCTTTTTATTAGCAAATTGGTAAACAAATAAAATTGCATAAAATTACTGGGACGACATGCTGCGTATTGATACACGGACGGCTGCTTGACTAGCACGACTCACGATTTGATATTTTAATAGTATCTTTATTTTCTCATTTGTCAGCCAAATAGAGCTTTAAATGAAATTTTCTTCAGTGTGGTAATATAATTAAACCATCAAATTTGCTTTACTATCATTTAATTGAAAATGAAAACTGAAAATAAGAAACAACATTCAGGCTTCCGTCCGTCGTGCTTCTTTCGAATGACGTAACCATGGTTATGACGTCACAATGGTAAACGTTTGTGACGTCACAGTCACGCAGCATCGCTTGCGAAGCTTTCGGCAATGCTTTCAAGTCCCCTTATACTTTGCGCTTTTCTGCCTTGTTAATGCTAATTTGAGTAACATTTTCCCTGCTTTTGCTGTTAATATAAGGTCTAAATCCAAGCTGATCAATTTAATCAACTGAAAAATACTAGCACTGTTATTAAAACATACATTCCGGAGATTGAATTGGGAAAACATTGAAAAGTACGGATAATTCCGAGAAATGCCGAAGTTTAGAGAAAGTAGAACCGTCACCCGTGCAATAGGGAATTCACCGTGCAATACGGAAATCGACCAAGGAAACCGTATTGCACCCCTGTATTACTATCTCAAGTTTACATGGGTATATAATAAATCAGCATATATCAGCATCTAGATACAAAGATATCACATATCTCATGCTTTGATATCTTTGTATCTAGATGCTGATATCATGATATGTATGATATCTTTGTATGTAGATGCTGATATCATGTGAAGTGCGTCTGAGGATATGTGTATTCAGCACTTACAAGTGTTGCATCAATGTAGTCCATTTGTTTTGAAGTGTGGTGTTCGCGGGACCGAAACTGTATTTTTCAATTTCCTATATTTGTCTGATATCACTTCAACATTAATCGCACGAAGCATGTGCCAGTCAGATCAAAGTTGCACAATGCTACAGCACTAAAGTAGTTCCGACGTTTACTTTTCATAAACATAAAAGTATGGAGTTGTAGTTTTATTGTTTAAACTACTTTTATGTTCATTATAATATTTATGGATATTCACATGTCTAATTTAAAAAAGAGATACAAGTAGTAATAAATACTAAATACAACCACCATTTGGCTTGACATAGAACAGTATGTGACAATGTTACCTCTAGTTTTAAGACACTTCAAATCCGATAAAAACAATATCTAATAGTATAAACAACAAAGTGCATGTACCCGTATTAGTTGTTTTTCTCATTTTTATCAGTTAATGTATGTTGTATCTTAGCCAAATGTCTATCTCCTGTAGTTTTTGTCAGATGACGAGTGTAATTATTTGAAGAAGGCTTCTTCACTTGGATTATTTGTGCCAAATCTGTTCTTCAATGAATAATATATTCCTATTAAAACGATCCACTGAACTAAAACAGATGTACGAGATTGTTTTTGTTGTGGCATGTAAATTATTTATGAAGAAAACTCGTGCTAAGTGATGTCTTCCTGCTATCACAGGGATAAATGTTTAACAGGACTCGAGCCCTCAGAAATGAATCAAAGAATCCTGCCCTTCACTGATATCAGTGTACTAGAAGCGTAGGAGATGTCCAGCTGCTGGAATCATTGTGTCTTGATTTTTTACAAAATAGATTCAACTCGTCTCAGTCGTTGACTCTAATTGAAATTTACACTCAACAGCAAAAGTAACTTCACCATACAAAATACAAGGTTATTCAATCCAAGGTTGATGAACACGAATGAAGGTTAAATAATCATGTCTTTAGAAGCCAAATAAACTAAATTTGACATAAACACTCAACCGCAAAAGTAACGTCACCGTACAAAATACACGGTAATTCAATCAACGAGTGATGAACTCGAATGAAGGTGAAATAACCATGTCTTTAGAAGCCAATTAAACTAAATTTGACATAAACACTCAACCGCAAAAATAAAGTCACCGTACAAAATACATGGTAATTCTATCCACAAGTGATGAACACGACTGAAGGTGAAATCATGTCTTTAGAAGCCAATTAAACTAAATTTGAAATTTCAAAACATATTTTGTGCATTGAAACTTTAAAACAAGGATTATTTTATGGATGATCAATTCTTTATTTTACAATGGCGACGTTTCGGTATAGATCCTTATATAGGTTTCAAGCATGAAGTTGATCATCCATAAAATATACTTGTCTTTCCATTACACCAACTTCTAAAATGCTTCTCAAAAGTTAATATTCTATTCATATTTCTGAGATACTAAATATTATGAAATCGTTGTTTTCCTTAATTTGACGAGATGGAAGAGTAAAAAAAGGCTTGTTTTATGACGTCGTACAGTAAAGACGCCGTTACAAATTTAAGTCCAAGAAGCTTATTTATCTCAATAACATCTTTTACATAATAAATTTCTACATTTCATGAATTATTAAGTAAAATGCTAAACATCCTGCAGAAAAAAACATTTTGACAAAGCGATTTCAGCACCTTTAGTATTCTTGAACAGACATGAAAACATGAAAGTATTATACTCTGATGTATGGCAGGTATGATTTGCGGGTACCTCTTTACAAATCATGTCCTGATAAAAATCATTCATAATAAACTTTTCCGGCATCAGTATTTTCTGAAAATGTGGTGACTTTTAATTTGCGATTGAATGGCCCCATCATAACAAAGTAGCGGGGATATAGAAGCGACCCAGTCCGTCCATGCGTTCGTGCGTCCAGGCTTTTCTTGTCCTGCTCATAACTTGGAATTTTAGTTTCATGAAATATTGTATTTTGCATTTAGTACGCAGGATAGATGCGGATTTGGGATTGTCGGCTTCTTCGAGTTATTATTTGTTTCCGTTTTCATGGAAATTAAAAGGTACATCCATTGTGTTTCATAATATTTTATTTGACTTTAATACGTGCCAAAATACCATATTTGCTGATTTCAGTTCAAATAATTTCACTTAACTTGAATCTTCATCCCCAATCGCCAAATATATCATACTTACTAGTTTCCACTGAAAATCGAAGAACTTCATTACACATGTGCAGAAACCGAGACTACATGTCGAATTTACACGCACAGTTGTTATATAACCTATTGAAAATTATCAACCAAAATTTGTCTTTCTGTCTGATGTAAATAAGTTTCATAAATTACGTTTGACTGATTGACGGTCGTCAATGGCGGTGCATTGTCCGCTTTTCGATCAGAAATAACTTCCTCTACCTTTATATCGTCACTATACTGACTCGACTATCATCAAAATATTAATTTTCGACAACGGTCAGTACTTCACGATAAAATAACATAACATTTAACGTTTGGCAAATTTGACCCTAAACAACAGAATTGATGCACCTTTAAGTAAGAGTTTTGTTTGTGGAGCAGAACTTAAACGTTATATATATGCAACATAACTCTTCCGAATATGATCATATGATCGATGTTCAGTTGCAAATTATGTCGTATGAAAAGTCATGGGAAATTTTCTGATAATTGTGTTTCCATATTACGTATTTAAGTTAGACAGGATTAGCAACAAGGATGATTTATTGATACAACAGAAAAGAAACAGTGTCTTCAATGTTTTTGTTTTGACGTTTTATGTTATCTGTGGTATAAATATCGAATTTTATTACTTTCGTTCATGTTGGCATTATTCATTAAAAAAAAATAAGAAAACAGAATTTGTATAAAACGAATTATTTCATTATTTTCTTTTCTAGAATTTATTCTCGTGATAATAATGTCATTTATCAATCATTAGTACCGATTTTACTTTCGTATATAAATTTATAGTCAAAATATCGAAAACATTTCGCCACTAAAACTGTTAACTTTTATTTGTCCTTTTGAAAGTTTTCCTTTCTGGTTTTGGAGATGTAGTTATCATTGACGTTATTTACAATGCATGAGAGGGAATTACATCAAATGCAAGAGGAGTAATCCCTCTTTGATCTCTCCTTTATTCAAATAATTATATTTCTGCATATCATTTTTGTTATTACGGCGAGATCAAAGAGAAGCAACAACTGTAATAAATGGATGCATTTTGAATTAAAAGTCAGTTCTAAAATGTCACACAAGGGTGCTTACTCCGGCAAAATTTTATGAAATTTATAGATTATTAAATTTCAACATCGAAATGCATATTTTGTTACCTTTTCGTTAATTGCCACGGTAAAAAGAGAGCCCTGAAAACTAATATAATAATAAATAACAGTAGTTTGTTTTCTAAAGGAACTGTAAAATGTTTTTGCATGTCTTTATGTTCAGATTTTCCATTTAAATGTTAATTACGTATATCTTTAGTTAAGAGGGAAAACAACCAATTACGTATACATGACTCGATTATCCGCAGTCGTAGAAACCGGTGTCACCAAAAAGCAAAAACTGCTAGCGGCCATTTTAGTGTGGACATCTTTTAATACTTCGAGGATGAGAAATGGATCCACGTAGCTAAACCGAACCATCACCATTTCTTTTAGGACTTTATTTATTTGTAATGGAGGATTATTTTGCAATTAATGCTACTAACCTTTATTTTCCATTTTGTGAGATATTCATTAGAAAACGTGCTAAAGCCCTTTAAAAATCAATACGTTTCTGTACATAACCCTATACACCTAAATTCTGCAACAATGCAGAATATTACAAACTGTCTTAAATGTATGAGTTATTCACTTGCAAATTAAATGAAAAATGGAAGCATCCTTGATATTTCAAATTTACCCAAACCTGAACTGTCACCTCCCTACGAGCAATTACACTCCTGCAGTGACCACCTTTACTCAGTTCACGTAAAAGAAACAGCCAGTCATTGGTTGCCATTAGCGATTGCGGAAGTATCCTTGATCAGACAAAGCCTAGTTTTTGTTGAAAGCTTAGAATGTGAGGAAATATTTGTAATTCACAACTTAAGTACGTCTATCATAATCACTAGATATAATGTGAATCTAGTTCAGTTAAACACAGTAAAGGACATCTTCAAAGCTTATTTTGAAGCTCTCAAAATGTTGGTTATCTAGTTTCATACGATATCCCTTGTTCTAATAACGTTTCCCCACCACAATGGAATCCTGCAAGGTAAACGAAATACATATTTCAATACAAGAATAATAAATAGTGTCTTAAATTACACGTGTTTTCAGAAATCAACGTTTTGGAATGTCCTTTACAAGACGAGGTACAACATTTAGGAAAATCAAAAAGGGAGTTTTTGCTTGCTTTTGGCGTCCATTAATGCTATTATAATTATTTAATTAAGAAGGCATCTAATATGTTTACTTTTCTCAATCTAAAAACTCAAATGCATTGCGTTTAGAAGGTGCACCAACACAGACTTCACCGTCAAGATGTTATCTTTGGAATTGTAGTTCAGCTCGATTTGTCCAATATTACTTTACAACGCCCAAATACAGTTTATCCATAAAAAAAGAATAACATAAGACTTCAAGGGCGATATGTATACATGCAACTTCAAGATTTGAATAAAGTATATTGCAAATGAAACAAAAGTTCGTAACATGAATGAGAACTCGTATCTGATTTAATGTCCATTGCCTATGATCTCTCAACCAGTCTCCCAATTCATGTCTCAGTGTAGGGATGAGCACACACTCTGAGATTGACAATCCGTGAAAGGAGTCACATTTCCGGTGAAAAGAATGCACCCGCTTTCATTGAAGAAAAAATAAAGATATGCACAGAACAAGACATTTCCAAAAATTTCCAGAGACTCATCGAGGATAGAATGAGTGGAATTCTTCTATTTCCACCTGCCTCTTTTAGATTACATGTCTGATGTCCCCTTGCTAATAACATCAGATAAGCGGGGAATTGCTCATTATAAACATTGCTGTCTTTCACTGCGTGATCGGTAGTACCATAACTATGTCAGAGAAAAGCCAATTTTGGAAAATAAACATTGGTGGTCGTCCAATCAAGGTTAAACCTGACAGAGCGATCCAGTTGTTATTTGCAAAGGAAAAATTGAAAGAGGAATTTCAAAGAAATGAATACTTTGTTTGTCTTTCTTATAAATGAATTGTTAATTGTTGTAAGTGCCTGAAGATAATTTAAATTAAACGATGTACGAATTCAGTCAATAGGAACAGTACAAAGGTTATTGAAATGAGGCCAAGGATAATTGTTTTAAAACTATAATTCTTAAACTATGTTAAAACACGGATGTATGTTTGAAAGTGATATGCTTTGTTTTCATTACAGCATCAACATATCTTATGTATACAATCCTAAGATATTAAATGTCGGTTCACTTAAAAAGTAATAAATAATAATTCAAACAAAATTAGATGAAACAAATCTGTTTCTATGCAGAAAAGCATACACATGTACAATACATTAAATTGTTTCTGCATTAAACGAAAGAGGTAGGTAAATCGATATAATATTCGTTAATCTCCTAAGATGATGTAATTTCAATTCTTCAAGTTCTCTAAGAGATGTGATTACACACTTTAAGGCCCATTTTAAGAAGAATTCATTGCGTTATTTTAATTACATCATATTACATACATTACATATTACTTCAATGGTAAAAGTTTGAAGTTAGCAAACTGTTACTATAGAAAAAGAATAGCGACCAATATATATTTCGATGTCAATTGTTCTGTAAACTTTGCTCAATATGTTTTCTTATAACGAAAACATGTATGTCTTCAAATGCTTTTCAAAACGAAAGAAAAAGTTTGGTATTGCAGCTCTCTGTGAACTGATCATGCAAAAATTAATAAATAAATGATTTATTTCAATTGTATTGTTTTTAGCGATTTTTTAAATGTTTTTATTTCCCATCATATGTTTACATGTACATAAGAAAGAGTGGTCCTTTATATGGATACATCAAATGTGTGACATATAATGTGATATATAATATGGCTATGTTCAAGTACATGTATTTCAGGTTTTCTGCATCTGGCACAAATAATTCAAGTTCCATCATCGAGTTTCATTTTAAGTATCTAAGATTTTACATAATTCCAAACAGTGTGTGGAAAGAAGACCAAAATGAAAAGAATTTCGGCTGACTATTATTTGCTTTGTTTATTTGTTTTTTAGCGATTTTCCATGAGTGACATCCAACGGGAAATCGTTTAGTATTCTATATACGTCCGATAAATGCTTAATTATCCCCCGCCACAAGGAAGTTGTCGTGGGGATATAGGAATGACCTCCGTCCGTCCGTCCGTCTGGGTTTCGTTTCCGGACCAGAAGTAAAAAACTATGAGGCCTAGCTCAGTTAAACTTGGTATATGGAACAATCGTCATGTGTAGATGTGCCTTTGTGGATTTTCTATTTCTTTTTAATTATATTCATAGCCGCTTCCATACAATCTTACGTTAAAATTTCGTTTCCGGACCAGAACTCAAAAACTGTAAAACCTAGCTCAATGAACCTAGGTATGTGGAACAGTCACCATTTGTAGATGTGCCTTTTGGAGTTTTCGGCTTCTTTGGAATTTTATTTGTAGCCGTTTCGATGGAAGCATACTTTAAAATTTCGTTTCCGGACCATAACTCAAAAACTAAGCCCCACCTCAATGAAACCTAGTACATGTATGTGGAACAACATCATGTGTAAATGTGCCTTTTGGAGTTTTCGACTTCTTTGAATTTTTTTGTTAGCCGTTTCCATGGAAAAAAACTTCTTCTTGATTCTGTAACAAAACTTACAATTTCTTTTACAATTTCATTTCCAGAACAGATCTTGAAAACTGTAAGGGAGAGATTAATACATATTGGGAAGTATATATGAAGTATATAAATACTCCCCCCTCTTGGCTTGGGATACAGTTGACTCCCTCTACTTGTTTATTTTTCATCTGACTTTGCACGACTAAATATCTATCCTATTAAGCAACACACACAGACATAACAAAAAGTAGTGGGTTGATGGGATATTACCGAAGCATAAACGATCCTATGACATTTATTGCTATTTTGAATGGAAATCCACAATAAAACCCATATACATTGAGCCAAACGTCTGTATCCTGTCATCTTAACACATACAGTTAACGATGAATATATCCAAAAGTGCGTAACGAAATGTAGTTTAGAGATAAAAGTATTATTATCCAAATATCGTTTTTGAATTGTTATTCAAGGAGATGCTGAAACAAAAATATGATATAATATAACAGGAGAAGGATTATTCAGGTTCATGGAAAGTGCTTAACCTGCTCTTAAGATGTCCCAAACTTTCTCTTTAGATATGTTCATATTATACATCTTCAGTTCATCTAACCCTGACCGATAAAGGTATTATTGTCTGACCTTGTTTTGGATAAGATGTTCACGATTTGCCTGATGAAATAATTTAATAAAAAGTAATGAATGCTGTTTAACTCACGAAGCAAGAGTCCGAATCCCGCGAGAGGCACGGTAACTTTGTCTGCAGTAGAGAACTGTTCTTCACGCAGTGAGGTTGGGTGCAATGCTTCACTGAATGTCAGTACAGTACCACCCATGGTTCGTTAGTTCCAGCCGTTGCTCGCAGGTTTCACCACAATGCATAGCCACATGGTGTTGCGGGATTTCTCCCTGCAATAGTAAGGCAGCCGTGATATAAGTGAAATACTCTTGAAAGCGGCGTTAAACCCAAACTCACCTCTTATCCATGATTAACGGAGCATGTTTCACAAGTCCATACAATAAAGCGTTATTTCATATTTCCTTTAAAAACAAAGAATTGAATGAATACAAAAGTTGATCATGTCCGTCTTATGAACAATAAATAATTAATTTTTTAAAGCAGTTGTATTAAACAGTCTAATGTACTGATGTATTCATAAGCAACAATCTGAACATTTTGAATATTATCATACCACTGAAATACAATTCCTTGATTTATTACAATTTCCTTTTCAGTGTTGATGTTCATTAAACTTACTTATATTGCAGTTTAGAATATTTTGATATATTTACAGGCACAACAAAGTACAGCGTACTTATAACAAATGATTAAAAAGACAAGCGTTGTTAAGCTATTAAGCTGTCTAGTCAGTTGTTTTGTTTACAAACAACCAAGGGTTCATCATGTATATTTAGCCACGTTTAGAATAAGAATAATCAATGAGTTTTGGAGAATTACCGATTATCTGTCTCGAGTTAATTATTGTGATAAACTCCGAGCTTTAGCAACAGATAATTCGTAATTGCGAGTAATGAGTTGGTTTCTATTTTCCCACCCACGCTCATTTAATAGGTACAAATCGATAAAAAAAGACGCGACATCACGATCTCGGAGTCTGTGAAATGCAAATTGTATATTTATATGCCATTCATTACATTTCTCACACTTTCAAGATGCGCCCATCTAAATAGTTTGCTACTAACTCTCTTTTTTCCCCAGTAAGATTCTGATGTTATTGTTGAACAAGACTTTCGGATATAATAAACAACTCGTTTAAATTGTAAATATTATCGCAGGATGAGAGGAACTGAGTCAAATATGAAACTAGCAACCGCTCAGTTGCAATGCAAAATAGGAATGTAATTACGTCACTTAATGACGTCATGGTTAATGACGTCACAAAAGCCTTGACATCACGGCAGTTCAGCTGGCGACTCGTGCATGCTGCATCGCCTTGCAAATTTACTACGGGCTCAAAATCAGAATTAACATGAATGAGCGTAAAGTGGTTCCATCAACCAATCAAAATGCAAGTCATATTCAGAAACACTGTAGTTCCATGACCATTATGAAGACTTTAGTACGAGGAATATCTTTTTCTCTGACGTAATTATGGTAACGCAAAAATAACAGTTTACATTAGATGATTCTCCGCAAATCTGGCGTTAAAAGCAAGATAGCACAAACAATCTAATCTCAAGGAGTTATGTCAAAATCAAAGAATTCCTTAAAGTGTCATCCATCCAGTTCAAATATTTTCACTTAAATTGCGTAATTATCCCCAGTCGCCAAACATATGATAAATACTTGTTTCCATGCATTCTCTTCCTACAGAAGTTACTCCCTTCGGGTTTCTGATCCTACCCTTGTTTACGCTTGAAATTGGGGACAGAAAGAGAGTGTCCTGATTGGTTGCAATTGAATCTAGTTGTGCAATCAGCGACGCCGTTGTATAAAGTAATATTTGCCAATGACACGTCATAATGATAAAATAAACGTAAGACCAACGTTTTCTCGTTTAATGTGTTTTCTTCGAAATATGCTGTTTAATTTTGTGAAAAGTATTGATCATAAACATGCTTATAAATAAAGATGACCAAACTAATGACAGCTATCAAAAATAGTTCATTTGTGTTATTACATTAGACATATTCGAAGGACATATGCTAATGAGCAATTAGAGTAAAATTGCAAGATATTTGAAGTCACTCGGTCGACTTGACCGCTGAAAGATGAGTTTTCATTGGTTTAGAAGCAGTGATAGAGGATGAAGTTCAGCTTTACTCCGCTAGGGGAGTTTGTTTCTGCTCTCGATTTCAAGCGAAAATCAACAGAGGGTAGGATTTGAAGGGAGTAACCTCTTAGGGAAGAGAATGCACGGAAACAAGTATTTAATGTGGGAAGAGAATGGTTTCCATGAAAATCGAGCAACATCATTATAATGTGCAGACATCGAAACTACACGTGCCAGTTACATGCACTGTAATTATATGACATGTCAAACACTGCCAACCCAAATTTGTCCTTTAGTCTGTGGTAAATGAGTTTTTCATTGTTCGGTTTCCGATAAGAAATCACTTTATTTAACTTTATATCGTCAATATACAGACTCGACTATGACCAAAATTGTAATGTTCGGCAACGGTCAGTACTTCTCTATAAAATAACACCATTTATAAAGTTTGCCACATATGACCCCAACGTACTTCAGTTCTCTCAATACACTTTAAATGTTGAATATAAACACAAACACGCATGCATGATTTTATGAAGTTAGTATAAATCTCCCTTGCCATAGAGAGATAAAAATAACTTAATAAGACATTCTTTCGTGCCATTGTATCAAAATGTCTTATTTTATTAAAAGTAGAGAAAGAATATTCAGCACAAGTATTTCAAGACGTCGTATAAATTTCAAATAAGTTTGTTTGTTGAGAATTACCGCTCATTATTTATAGTTAGGTAACATTCTGGAAGTGAATTTTCATGAAATAAGCATTTCTTAATTGCAACTGTCTTTTCCTTGTGATCTCGTCATAATTACAAGAATATTTTCATATCAAATTTTATTATCTATTTGATGTGTTTCTATCTCAAGAATATTAAATAATGACATCGCAAAAGATGAAAATAAAGCATATTTATTGTAAATAATAAACTTATTTCATGGCAAAATGCTTTTGATGTTTTGACTATTAATTTTAATGCGATTATGGTTTGTTTAGACATTACAAATGATTAATGTATCAAATTACAGTCGCGCGAATGAATCCTTAATTTGATTGAAACACAAATATTTCATTGCTAACAAACTTTGTTTTACATTAATTGTCAGTAGTTATCGAATGACAAATATCATAATATTATCAAATATTGGATATTGGATGATCCACAAAGCGATTATACAATGTATCACTTGTTGTTATTTTTTTGTAAAATATATATTAATTTAAAAGTACATATTGATGAAGTCTTTGAGCAGCATTTAGAAGTAGAATGCATAAGAAAACAAACTTTACTGTTATTGCTTATATCTATATATCTTATATCATTGCCTCTGCATTGCATCTCCGACACTTCAATAAAGCTTACTGACCAGTGTGGTTTCTATCAATAAAGTATTTACCCTATCTCATGTTTGTATTGCAAATTCTAGACAGATAGACAGACATATTTATTTCGTAGAGTGGCTATGAGGCCAATAGTACAATGACAACCATATACAAACAGTTCCTCAGAGCGCTGGTAAAATACATTCAGTATAAACATTTATACAATTTGGTGTAGTTTGTGTACAAGTATTGCAAATTCTCATTGTATACCCATTCATGCTTTTTTATCCCAATGTAAAGCTTACTCATATATTTTAATCCCATTGACTTGGATTTCTGACAATTGTTGATATTTTGTGTAAATAAGTCAAATATTTTGTTGTACTCCACATTCCACCTGATGAAGGAGTGGGCATGCAATTTATACTCCGGAAAAGTACATCTACGTAATATACATGTAGAAGTTATTATTTAAAAAATCTTGTTTTATTACATATTGATGGAAACACCACTGTCATGAACCAACAACTATCATCATTTAATTGTTTGAGAGCCATTCTAGAAGTTGGTGTGATGAAGAAGACAGGGATATATATGGATGACCAACTTCTTTATTTGACAATTTCGACGTTTCGGTATAGATCCTTAAACCGTTATCCGGCATATTGTAGAGATGATAAAACAGCAGGTTATATACAGGATACATGTTGGTATTATATTGAGACCAACAGCAAATGGCGACCTGGCGGGAATCAAAGATGAGATAGTAATGGCATGATTTGTTGATATTAGTGACATTAATTATTTAAACACCAAAACCCAAACTGTAACTTTTGTTTATGTTAAATTACTCATACTAAGCCTAGGTATCATCTCAAGTTATAAGGACAGTAACGACTTAAATATGTCCTGAAATAACTATTTGTATTCTTATGAATAATTCCATAAGTATAATATCATTGATATACAGTAAGAGAACTGAAATGTCAAAGAATTGTCTTAAGATGTGGTGCTGAAAACATTAAGAAACAAATCCAAATTGTGGCAGGTGATCCTCTGAATATTTGAATATCACCAGACGACTGTCAACCATTGATCTGATGGGTGACTTGATTCGTGATGGCAGGTGATCCTCTGAATAATTTAACATCACCAGACGACTGCCAGCAACAGGGAACGTGGTTTAGAATAAGATGGTCTTCCAGTTTCTAGTCGGCGCTTTATCCTTTACATTACATGACCAATGTGAATGAATGATTTCATGGCGAATTTTGGAGTTTCAAGTGTTGATTTACTGCTCTATTCACGTGCGTGTGTAATGAGGTTATATATTTATATTTACTCACTAATCTCATTGCAATAATTAGCTAAGGTAATCGATGTTAGAATTTTATTATTCATAGAATCGAAAAACACGGAAAACTGTCATCAACCAGATTTCTGTCTCTTGAGCAGCTGCAAGTTATATAATTGTTTCGTATATCGGTATCTGTAGCCAGCAAAATACTTTGATTTCTTTCAAAAGCACTAGTACCATTAAATATTTATCAGTGTAATAGTCAGTGGGCCGAAACCTGTAGGACACCCATATATGCAGGTTCGCTGCAACTTGTCGGTGGATAAAAGAATTTTACACTAAAATGCTCTCCATTATACCCTGATCCTAAAACAAAAATGTTCTACTAAAAATCTTGGTTCATAAATGTACACGGTGACTTCAAAGATAGGTACCGTTTTGAGAGTTTACTGAAACCAAATGAATTGACAATAAAGGATTTGAAGCTATTTAGATGTCAACAATGTTTTTTCTCGGTAATGAAATATCACAGTTACGCTTCATTTGAGCAGCATTTCAAATTTAAAGTGTTCTATTTAAAAAACAGAAATAAAAATGGGTTTTATTGTGTTTTTTCCCCCTGAAATATGACACCACAAAGATCCCTTGTCGGCGAGAGTTATCATGGGAGTCTATGGGAAAATTAGTCAGGCGTGAAACTTCTATTATTTGTAGTATTTAACCTTTTAATGTAAATATATTACTGAGAACATAAAGTCCTTCCCTTTATTAGTTTTTAAAGCATATGGTAGCATGTTTTTTCCCCCACTATGACACGGTATGCAACTTATTTCCCCCCATAAATCACCCAAATTCAAGCTTATTTTATCGGTATAATTGTTTTCTTTCCCATAAGTAATGCTGTATTCAGAAAAATTCATAACTCCAATTGTTACTCCTTAAACATCATCTGTCAAAAATGGCCAATACAAATGGTTTAATTGATATTTGAACTTCAAAATTGATGGGTCAGCAAATCCAGGAAACTCTTAATACACCAGATGAGCCTTTTTTCTTTTGGATAATACATACTGTTCAGTTTCATAAAAATAGAATAATAAATGATACAAACACAAGGAATTAGGTTATGATTTAGTAAGTCCAGGAGACATAAAGGGGAGCAACTAGTAAGATCAACGTGAAGCGCACTTAAAATATGAAAAGGTGCGATTTGTCAAATACACACATTACACTGAACTCGGCTGGCACTAAGCAACTGTAAATTTGTGTTGATTGTCTCACAGTTTGTTGTAGAAAGCTGCTTGTGTGAACAGATCAACTTATAATTCTGCAACTTCAGAGACCGACTTAAATGTTCAGGTCAAAACATCTGTTGACATGCCCTTGTATCCACTGGAATCAATCCTCCTCTGTCCTGGATGTATGAATTACCTACAAAGATAAATAAAGTAAATTCACACATTGAAATAAGTTTCTGCACTTCAAATATCAAAACGGTCAAAACAGTTTGACAGAATAACAAAATGAAACATTAAACTGAGCATTTGACCATAGAAATTAACAAAACTATAGTTGTAGTAGTTGCAGAGATGTGACTTCAGGTGTCATACTGCTGTAAAATAACACTGTTTTTCTTACATTAAGCAGTTTCTTCAAAGAATCTCTATGTAAAATAAAGACTTCATTTGGGTTGTTAATAATCACAAGTACTTGTCAAAGGATTAACAACTATTGTGTACTTTTCATACTTAATTAATTACATAAATAGGTTTTATGGTTGTGACCCATTATTGAGGCTACAGGGTCTTCAAATCTACCATTTAGAATTCCCAATGATTAAAGAGTTTGAACACAACATAACAATGGGTCTTTTATGGAGAAAAGATGAATGTAGTTTTTAGGTCATGGCCTGTGAGGGAAAAATCGAAAAGTTTACAGACTGATGCCATGCCATAAGCCAATCGGGCCAGATTAACTAAAATTGACAAGTTAATACAGATGGGATATTATGCAACGAAGGTAAATAGTGTGTTTGTTACTCGAAATCTACAGATAAAGAAAAAGGTGAGGACAGATATGATAAGTATTGAGACTCACACCATAGTCCATAATAGTCCAGCACTGAAACACACACCAAATGCTGATTTTGATAACACAGAATGGGGAAATTATTTTGAATATCTTACCACATGGAGTCATACAATGTTGTCTTCCTGGATCTAGCAAGGCTATGCCATGTTACAAAGTGAAGGAGTGTGAGACGCAGTGGCCAAAGGCATTCAACAGAGACTGGAGTCTGGATGAACCTAACAGAAAAGTATGAATACATATGACTTAGAAAGATCATGACAAAACAACATCAAACTATCAAAAATATGACAAAGAAGTCAAATTTCAGAGTTCTTCTCTTCAATTATCTTTTTCTTTAAGACTTCATATTTGTAAACAATAGCCAGTGAGCCACTGAGAGTAAATTCAATGTAATCTAAACAAAACAGAGCCATTGGCTTTGAAACTCATCAGTAATTATGTTATTTATCATCTCTAAGAAAAAGATTAAGATATCACATAATAAAGCATTACACGACAGTCATCAAATTTTAAATGTATTATCAAAATTCATTTTAAATATTATAGACCTCATGTTGTAAATCAGCTAAAAAGTATAAACTCATATGATATGAATACCAAATTTCTTTTACTGGAAATTCTCATTCAAAATGAATACAAACTTTATCTCAAGAAAAGCTCCAAATTAATAACATAATATCATACTTGATACTTGATACTATGATACTTAAAAACTCCATAATTTACTCTTAAATTTCAAAGTTTCAAGTTTATGGATGGATGGGCGGACGCCATGGGCCCATTGGCCCATTGAGCCTTTCATGCCTGATGAGCTAAAAGGGTTTTAACTGACTTAAAGCCTCTAAATTAATAACATCATTGAAACGTTATTGCAACAAAACAAGTACCTGTGAGATGTCTTATCGTCATGTCAAGTGCAACTTGCTTGGGCAGCAGTTTTCGAGACATAGAGCATCCGCTTCTGTGTCTGCAAATCAACGAGAATCCTGTCTGTCCTCAAGTCACTAAATGCATTTTCTGTACTCGGCTCACTGACTATAATGCGGTACATGGGCACATTGCATGACAACCGCTGTGTTTATTAATTTGCCAACGGTAACCTCGCAATACGTATGTTGTGTAGGTACATGTAGTGCAGGCAATTAAGGTCTGAGTTTAATTAAACTACAGCAAAACCTAATCTCGGATGTATATTTTTATGTAATTATTTTCATTGAAATGGACTTTTTCAATTCAAGAATAGAAATTAGACACACATCAGAATGTACACTGCATATCCTCTTATAAATGATCTTATAACAATCTATAACGCAAGACAGATAGGTGGATTAGATATTCACAACAAAAGGTATGTTGTGTGAGAAATTTACGTTTGTAGAAAAGTACATTCTTGACAACAAATCTTATTTGATTAATTGAGAGATTCTATTGTTTTGAGATGTATGCTAGCTAATGTTTCTAACACCTTTTCTCTGTACAGCAAATTATCTTTGTTGTTTTAACGACTGTACAATTAATGGGATAATCGCTCATTCAAAATTCCTTTCGAAAGTCACAAGTCGTGTCAGTTCCTTTCAATGGCTTAGCCTTTTGTGTGCTATCGTAGTAGTGTGATGCACCTGAACTTTTCAGTGCTGTGTTAGCACACAATTATCGAAATGCATCAACATATCATTCTCTTCCCACAGAGGTTACTCCCTTCAGATTTCCGAGTAGGAGAATGCAAAATATAGAATAACATGATAAATAAAGGAATAGTTATTGCACATACAGATGTGTTGTGATAGTGTGTTAACGAGCTGGAAGGAATGCAATTGACGTATAAAAGAAATATGAATTATTTGGTTTGATGTAAGAATGGTAAAAGTTTCGGAACAAACTAATTTGAAAAAGTTGTTTGTCGGCATTTCAGTATTTGAGATAGATGATGAACCGGATTGGAATACCGTGTAATAATGATGCAAAACAAACCCTAAATTCCCACGTGTCATCAGTTTCCTTGTAACAAGCATTGGTGATGACAGTTGACATCCATAATCATCTTCATAAGATATCAAAGAACATTTCAACTTGTTATCAACTATTTTTATTCAGTCGACATTGAGCTGATCATGAACTTTTTTTATGCAGATGTGCCTTCTGGGGTATTAATCCCATGATGTATATATTTGTCTGTTTCTATGGAATCAAAAGTTTTACAATATATTGATAGACTTTCAATACAATAACAACGAATTTAACATTAAACAATGTCGGGATAAAGCGGTAACAAAACTTTCCACATTCGTAGAGCTGTTTAATGGTTTAACTTTTCAAGGTCCTTATTGAAAGAATGTGCGCCATTCCTTGTCTAATTGTCAAATTGTCAATTCTAAAGTCATGAAAATGTTACCTTAATTATTAATGCATTAAAACATATGTGACAAACATATCCGTGCGCTTGAATGTCATTTCAAAAACATATTCCCTCATGTAACCGCCTTTATGTTTTCATTCTTCGCTGTAATTGTTGGGAATATTGCATGATTGCAGTCAAATCACTCATTTGTGCTTCAGTGTCTCTTGTATGTCAATTGATTAAAACAGCGATTTTTCACGATAATAAAAACTTATGCTATATAAAATTCCCACATGATGCTGTTGCTGATGATGATGATGATGATACCAACATGTATGATAGAACATGTATTCACTGCAGTCCAATGCAAATTGATTCGACTCTTGAAGTCTTCATATGGACAAAAACAAACTCTTTAAAGAAACTTAAACTTGCCAAATCGAAATCCAGTTCAAATTCACAAAAACAACTTTTAATGATAACCCTTCAAGTTTTCAAATAACATTTTCTTCTGAATTCTTTGGACTCACCAAATACCACAAAACTTGTGATCTAGAGCAAAGCTTACATATGTCTTGCGTAATAATGTAACGCAATATTTATAAATGTACGGATGCGCTAATACTCTGTCACATCATCAGAAGATTGATCCTTTAACCACATATAAAAGTGATCACCTCGTCGTAATTGATGTCTCAACATAGATAAGACTGACAGCTGAATTCTCAAATGTCTCCTTAGAAAGGATAAAAGGATTTAAGGTGTAGTCAGGTTCCTATATTTCACACTAGTGAAACTAATAAACATCCATCTCGAAATGTTATGAAGGGCATATTTGATATGGTCATCATTGTACGATCAATCATCCTTTATACTTATAAACTTTGTCACACAATTACAATTATAACTGTTGATTTAACATTGACTTCCTCACGTCAATGATGTCTTATCATTAAAATTCTGATTGTTGTGTCTCAGAATCCTGTTCAGAAAAAGTTTACATTTATAACAAAATGTTATATTTCACATAAGGGTCATTAATAAATTTTCCCCTACATCTATTCACACTATATGTCAAATTTCATAAAAATTCTTTTAGTGCAGTGGAATGATTGTCGCGAGTTTAACTTTAATTGAATCAGCGAAGAACATATTTATTCTTGACTTTTTTCCTCGTACTTTGTCCTTGTGCCAGAAATTTGATACAGCAATTTATTACATTGAAATCTGTTCCATCTTCAACGTCTTAACAAAATGGTCATTGGGTCACTAGCTAAGAAATCGTGAAAACTATTACGCGTTCACTTTCATGTTTACTGTATCCTTGAGCTAAATAAATAGGACACCACAGTCGGATCTGGCCATATAACATATGATACCTCCTATTTGATATCAAAGAGTCAACGATCACCATTGTCATCTCGATTCTGGAACAAATGTTAACGAAAGATGGACCTACACTCGCGGGCAAAAGAAAGTATAGGTAGAAAAGTTTAATGGACACGAATCAACAGTTACGCCATGTGTCAAAATGCAAACTTACTTAATCTGCATTTTTTAAAAACATTATATGTTCATAATTCAGAAAAACACGGCTTTTTAAAACTCATCGTTGTAGAACGTGCTTCTATTTTACCTAATGAATGAAACAAATAAAACAATCTAATATTACATTATCTAATTTTCCGTGACCACTATCCCATATACTGAGATATTTCAAGAACGGAACTATCTAGTTAGCGTTTATAGTTTCTGAGTTCTATTTAGAAGAGGCAGTGAGTTTCTTCCATGTTTACTAAGGTTAGCCTTAGCTGCCAATCATTAACGTAACATGGGGCGGTATAGCGCAGTGGTTAGTGCTTTCGGCTTCGGATCAACTTTGTCTGCAGTAGAGAACTGTTCTACAAGCAGTAAGGTTTGGGTGGAATGCTACACTGAATTTCAGCATAGTAGCACACATGGTTCGCTAGCTAGATGCTCGCAGGTTTTACCGCAATGCATAGCCACATGACGTTGCGGGCTTTCTCCCTGCCATAATACTAGTAGCCCCGATCTAAGTGATATACTCTTGAAAGCGGCGTTCAACCCCAACTCACCTTAACTTAACGTAACACTATGTCAATGAAAAGGGCCTGTAGTGTTCGAAATTCGCCTTGTATGACACCTTCGTGTCGTTATTTTGAAATATTCGTATTGTTACGTTCCTAACGTAAAGTATACTGCGATAAGTACGTAATTGCAATACTTAGAGAATAACCAACGAGGTACGAGTGATAACGGGAAATATCCACGAGTCTAAATAATGGTCAGCCACGAGTTGGTTATTCTATATATTACCCATTATGCAATTAAATTGACCAAATTACGCTTGCTTATTACATTTTCATGTTGGGCGGCCGCTGTGAAAGACCCGTCGCCACAGTAACATTGTGACGTCATAAGATAATTCGTCGCGTCAGACCACTGTTTTATGACGTCATAGTCATTCTTTCTCCGGGTAACCGACAAATCAACGTTGAGAATCACTTGAAAGCACATGTGCAAATATCACAAAAATAATCACCTGTGTCTTCTCACCCGTATGGGCAATATTATCCAGTATCATCCACAAGTTATCAACATCCTAACTTTAGATTGATTAAGATTGATTTCTATCTTCTGCTGTGAATGAGGTTTGTAAGATCATGCCAAAAACCTATTAATTCTTCATTTATTGCATCAAATCATGTTTAATGGAAAAGAATAAATGAACACGTTGTTGGGTATATGCTGATTGATCCATTCTGACTGAATATCTGTGTCTGTTAATTGTGTGAAAGGAATGTTTGACTTGTAGCATAAATACAGTCCAATATTCGGAATAATATTCCTTATTATCAATCTGATACTACTAATAAAGTAAAATATGTTCAGTGCAAAACAACGAAGTAAATTACCAAACATCCAATACAGCAAACTCCATAACATAATATACATGTAGATATATCATAGACAAACTAACTGCATATACTGAATGCAATTATTCAAAATCCTGGTCATCATGTCACCAACTGCATGTTTTATATAACAACTATCAAATATCAATCCAAGATAAATTCCATTTTCAGACATAAAAGTAATTATGTACGTCCTAAATTATATATCAGTTCTTAAAATATATTTTTGTCAATCTAACTTTGATGTCACTGTCAATATGTCCTTGCTTCATGTAATAATGAAAACATATTTTAATGTGTATAAATATGATAAAAAATTAATAAAGTTACAGAAATAAAGCTTTGATGAAGGTTTGATGCGTTTTATCAATATAACGGCAGAATCAAATTTGGAAATTTGGTGGATGTGTCGCCATGTGCTGCGTTTGAAATATACATACAGAATCTAAGCAAAGGAAGCAATTTTAACAACAGCAATCTTATGATTCTATTTAACGAGAATGTTATTGCCGTTATAAAACAACTCCTGTGAAGTTTGAGTAAATAACACTCATCCTGGTAATGACAAAATGTCTAATCTCGAAAGTTCATCAAGAACTTCTTTTCAACATTATATCTGGCGACAGAGAAAAACATCTGCTTTTTTTCCTATCGATTCCTGAATGATCTTGGCTGACAGCTACACATCCTCTGTGCTCAAAGTAGATATACGTGTACACATCTTGTACATTTTGGTAATTAACTTGACATATCAGTGCTCCGCTGTTCTTTATTTCTTTTCTTCATATTTGTCTGGCGTCAGTGACTGATTACTGAGTTTCTGCATAGTTGCTTTGTCTTACTGTACAGTAAAAATTGGAGGGGAGGGCGGATAGCGCAGTTGTTAGCGCGTTCAGCATCGAATCAAAAGGTCCTGGGTTTGATTGCCACCATGTGCTCAGCACTTTTGTCTTCTGGAGAGAACTGATCTATGTGCAGTTAGGTTTGGGTGCAGTGGCGCACTGAACTTCAGTGCAGTACTACCCATGGTTTGTTGGTTCATACTGATGCTCGCATAGGGTTGCGGTCTTTCTTCCTGCAATATTACTAGCAGCCGTGATACAAGTGAAATAATCTTAAAAGCGACGTTAAACCCCAAATCACTCAGCTTTCCTCAGTCAAAATGGCCAACCTTCAGAGAGTTGAGTTCACCATGACACATACACTACAGGCGGTCAACAGAAGCGCCAGGCTGAGAATATCCCGTAAATATTAAAACGCAACTCACTCTGCATGTCTGATTGTTCTATATGTATTTAATTCTTTAGTATGGAATGATCCATATATGGACAACATTGAATATAGTGAATAAATACATGTGAAAATATCAGGACCTCAATTTAAATCAGTGGTTTGTAAATGACTTATCATGTATACTCACCAAACCGAAGCCGTTTTTATCCAACCGGTATGTAATACCGTGGGATATAGTCGTCGCCCAGTCCGTCTGTCTGTTCGTCCGTCTGTTCGTCCGTCCGTGATCATTTCCTTTCCGGAGCAGAACTCGAAAACCGTTCATGATATCTTTCTGAAACTTCTCATGTGTATTACATGGTGCCTTGTGATTTTTTGAGATATTTTTTTTTCGTTTCAGTAGAAACACGTTGAATTTGGACTTTGTTCAGAGACAGGTTCGTTTCTGGAGCACAGCTCCAAAACTCTTTATTATATCTTCCTGAAACTTTGCATGTGTAATATCCACTAACCTAAGTAGTGACTTTTGATATTTTCAGATTTCTGAAAATTTTATTTGTTTCCGTTTCCTTAGAAACGTGTTGGATTTGGACTTTGTTCAGAGATAGGTTCATTTCTGGAGTACAACTCCAAAAGTCTTCATCTTATCTTCCTGAAACGTTGCATATGTATTACTCAGCATGTGTATTACCCACTTACTGAAGTAGTAGATATACAGTTATCTGTGAAAGATATGTTTAAAAATTATGTGGGACCGGTGGGATATGTCATCTTCTGATGACTCATGTAAAGTTTTGGCAGACCGTAAACCAACCAAGCTTCTACATCAAAAGTAATATTTACACAGTGTTCTTAAAGTGACAAAACAATATCTTATTCACATGGATTCGATCCTTTCCATTTAAAGTTCCTGACAAAATACCAATTGACATGCATTGTACTTGGATAAAATAACTCCTGGAGGAGAACTTCCATGTTTGAAACATCCGTACAATAACAATAGATACAAATAATAAATAAAATGTCTGATGTCGTTTGTGCTTGCATTTATATTGATTTGAAAAGAATTAATTCTTATTAGATGTAATTACAGCTCGAATGACTCGGTTTGCTTTGTAGCGATATTAGACTCATGCACAAGATTGTTTTTAAATATCTCATATATATCAGAACTAACTTTGAATGCATAGCATATCACACAAACAACACATTTTCAATGATGTTCAAATAAATCTAACGATCCGAAAAACTATTTTAAAAGAATTGAATCAAAAGCTTTCATTGGGCAATCATTTCATCTCTAAAATTCTTCGAATTGGCATAGGTCTTTTCATCTATGTCCTTTGTAAATATATGAATATATCAATATACAATAACAGTATCGAGGCTGTCTTTAAAGAAAGATGTTTTATTCGGTAATGGGTCGACAGGCCCATTATACGCTGTAAGAAAGAAAGAGATGTATTTATCATTGTTTGATATTATCATTGTCTCATATTATCATTGTCAGATATACTGTCTGTCACTGTGAGATATTGTCACCGTGAGATATTGTCACTGTCAGATATTGTCACTGTCATATTACTGTCCAGAATTTATCGAGTAGTTATATGAATTTTAAGTCGAGAATGAAATGTATATCTTACTGGCTTTCGCTCTTCCGATACCAAACCACTTCCATCGTTTCATAAATATGGATGTTAAATGCTACGTCGGTTAGTTTGAAATTTAAAGTGTTATGTGAAATAGCTATCTTACCTCATGTTGAAGGAAAGTTTCTACAAGTGCATTCTATTGTCATCTGAAAATTCGACTACATGACAATTAGTATTAATTAGGAAACGAAATGGCAATAGAAGATGATTATATAATTAATGCACCCTATAAAACTCAGCCCCTTCAAAACGTTTTGCGCGGTATGTTACTAGAAGCAAGAAGTATTATTAGAAGATATGAAGAAGCAAGATAATTCCCTCGATTTCTTTTGAACCAAAACGATTTGGTTTAAACATATTTATTTCAAGAAATGGATTGGTAAACAAGCATTAAGCTTATTTTAATACCGCTCCGTATAAAACGATTTGAACTATCATATACATACATAAACATTGTATTGCTATTCTCATATTGAAAACTTAATTCAGATAAGAGAGTTATTGTGTCAGTTTTCGTGAGAAAGCCCCTTTTATCAGGGAAAACCTTTTGGGCAGATTTATTATGGGAAAATCCTTGGAAGGGGAAATCAATAACGTTTGTGAAGATTTCGGATAAGACAATGCTTTTCACTCACAAAGGGAGGGTTTCCACACACGGTTCTATAGTTTACATGTACGATATATGGTGATTTCAGCACCGTTACACAAAAACAGAAACCAGATAACGGTATATCACATGTTGTAATATAGATAAAACTGTATGACAGTAATACGTCTTCCCACTTTTATTAATATTAACTGTTGTGATATGTGTGAAATATTCGTGAAAGTGGACATAGCACATCAATCAGCTCTTTCCATTTCCATCAATCCCAATCTCATTAAAATGAGATCGTAATTACGCTTCACTACATATCACAGATACGTATATTTGTAAGGCAGAGCAGTCAAATCACGATTGACACTTCAATCATCTCTTCCCACTTCCATTAATCCCTATCTCATTAAAATCAGATAGTAATTATGCTTCACTACGTATCACAGGTATGTATATTTGTAAGACAGAGCATAATAACGATCTTATTTTAATGAGACTGAAGTAAGAGCACATTTGTTGCACTGGAATGATCAGTTAAAAAATCCGTCAAATTTGAAAGCAAATATGAATATTTCTCATAGCAACAATGAAGAATGTAGGTGTGATGTTAAGGTATTCTTCTGATGACATAAATAACAAAGAAAATAACTTTAGTTCCATTTTATTTCTCTCGGAAGTTAAGAACATTTCAATTAAGGGTTTTCACAACAGAAACGTTATTATTTTTAATATCGATATTTTGACACACAATTCCGTTTCTGAAAACAAACCTGATTTATTATTAGATTGTCTTCATTTGCAATCCAAAACTTAGATGTAGTCATTTGTTTTACAAACACAATAATGTTATTCCTAAAGCAAATGGTTTGATAGGAAACAATTTTGTCTAGGTATTTTGAAAATAACAAATTTACTTAAAAATAACCGATTTCAGTAATGCTTTGCAATACCTTCTCCACACATGTGTGTCCCATGTATACCCCCGAAACCAAAATATTCTTTTTCATCTTTCTGTCCGGCAGTTATTCCGTCTGTGTGAAAAACGTGTCATGTGCATACCTTGTGATGAGACCTTAATATTTTGTACCTTTTGACTTTAACCTTAGTAAACATTTTCCGAAAACTTTAATCTTGTTCATTACTTTTGATGTTTTGTGAAAGACCGTTGATACTTGAAATGTGTATCCCTTCTGACCCGATCTGTTTCTTATCTCTTGACCTTGACTTTTGAAAAAAATGTACCAACGTTACACGAACAAAATGAAAAGAGCAATGAATGAGTATCAATCATAATGAACGACTACCGATTGACTCAACTCTTCGCACTTGGGCGATGTTCTTTGAAACAGCTCGTTTTGTTTTAGTTTGTATGTGTATTCAAGGGGCTGAGCAAAAGAACTCAAGCCCATGGTTTACAAGCTGCAGATGTTCAAAGGGGGTGGGGTTGGTAACAGTAGTGACTACCTTTGGCACTCTTTATATTTTTTATATAGATGATTAGCAAATGACCCTTAGATAAAGGGAATCTCTCCACTTATTGCATGCATATCGTAGAGGAGCAAATAATATTATGTCAAAAAGATTGCATGCCACATATGTTTTCTTATCATGTGCTGTCTTGACAAAAAATACAAAAGGCTATCTTAATAATAAAACGTTTCACATGCTAGCTGGAGTATAAATCAGCATATATCAGCATCTAGATACAAATATATCACATATCTCATGATATCAGCATCTAGATACAAAGATATCACATATCTCATGATATCAGCATCTAGATACAAAGATATCACATATCTCATGATATCAGCATCTAGATACAAAGATATCACATATCTCATGATATCAGCATCTAGATACAAACATATCACATATCTCATGATATCTGCATCTAGATACAAACATATCACTTTATCTCATGTTTTGATATCTTTGTATGTAGATGCTGATATCATGATATGTATGATATCTTTATATGTAGATGCCGATATCATGTGAAGTGAGTCTGAGGCTATGTGTATTCAGCACTTACAAGTGTTGCATCAATGTAGTCCATTTGTTTTGAAGTGTGGTGTTCGCGGGACCGAAACTGTATTTTTCAATTTCCTATATTTGTCTGATATATCTTCAACATTAATCGCACGAAGCATATGCAGTCAGATCAAAGTTGCACAATGCTACAGTACTAAAGTAGTTCCGACATTTACTTTTCTTAAACATAAAAGTATGGAGTTGTAGTTTTATTGTTTAAACTACTTTTAAGTTCATTATAATATGTATGGCAATTCACATCACGTCTAATTTAAAAAGAGATACACGTTGTAATAAATACTAAATACAACCACCATTTGGCTTGACATAGAACAGTATGTGACAATGTTACCTTTAGTTTAATGACACTTCAAATCCGATAAAAACAATATCTAATAGTATAAACAACCAAGTGCATGTACCCGTATTAGTTGTTTTTCTCATTTTTCTCAGTTAATTTATGTCGCATCTTAGCCAAATGTCTATCTCCTGTAGTTTTTGTCAGATGACCAGTGTAATTATTTGAAGAAGGCTTCTTCACTTGGATTATTTTTGCCAAATCTGTTCTTCAATGAATAATATATATTCCTATTAAAACGATCCAATGAACTAAAATAGATGTACGAGATTGTTTTTGTTGTGGCATGTAAATTATTTATGAAGAAAACTCGTGCTAAGTGATGACTTCCTGCTATCACAGGGATAAATGTTTAACAGGACTCGAGCCCTCAGAAATGAATCAAAGAATCCTGCCCTTCACTGATGTCAGTGTACTAGAAACGTAGGAGATGTCCAACTGCTGGTATCATTGTGTCTTGATTTTTTACAAAATAGATTCAACTCGTCTCCGTCTTTGACTCTAATTGAAATATACACTCAACCGCAAAAGTAACTTCACCATACAAAATACAAGGTTATTCGATCCACAGTTGATGAACAGTACTGAAGGTGAAATAATCATGTCCTAAGAGGCCAAATAAATTAAATTTGACATAAACACTCAACCGCAAAAGTAACGTCACCGTACAAAATACACAGTAATTCAATCAACGAGTGATGAACTCGAATGAAGGTGAAATAATCATGTCTTTAGAAGCCAATTAAACTAAATTTGACATAAACACTCAACCGCAAAAATAAAGTCACCGTACAAAATACACGGTAATTCTATCCACAAGTGATGAACACGACTGAAGGTGAAATCATGTCTTTAGAAGCCAATTAAACTAAATTTGAAATTTCAAAACATATTTTGTGCATTGAAACTTTAAAACAAGGATTATTTTATGGATGATCAATTCTTTATTTTACAATGGCGACGTTTCGGTATAGATCCTTATATAGGTTTCAAGCATGAAGTTGATCATCCATAAAATATACTTGTCTTTCCATTACACCAACTTCTAAAATGCTTCTCAAAAGTTAATATTCTATTCATATTTCTGAGATACTAAATATTATGAAATCGTTGTTTTCCTTAATTTGACGAGATGGGAGAGTCAAAAAGGGTTTTGTGACTTGTTTTATAACGTCGTACAGTAAAGACGCTGTAACACATGTAAGTCCAAGAAGGTTATTTAAGTCAATAACATATTTTAAATAATAAATTTCTACATTTCATGAATTTTAAGTTAAATGCTAAACATTCTGCAGAAAAAACATTTTGACAAAGCGATTTCAGGACCTCAAGTATCTTGAACAGACATGAAATTAAAAGTATTATACTCTGATGTATGGCATTGCGGGTACCTCTTTACAAATCATGTCCCGATAAAAATCATTCATAATAAACTTTTCCGGCATCCGTATTTTCTGAAAATGTGGTGACTTTTATTTTGCGGTTGAGTGACCCTGACACAACAAAGTATAGAAGCATCCCAGTCCGTCCGTGCGTCCGTGCGTCCGTGCGTCCAGGCTTTTCTTATTTTATCCTGCTGATTGAAATTATAGTTTCATGAAATATTGTATTTTGCATTTAGTACGCAGGATAGATGGGCAGTTTGGGGTTGTCGGCTTCTTCGAGTTATTATTTGTTTCCGTTTCCATGGAAATTTAAAGGAACATCCATTGTGTTTCATAATATTTTATTTGACTTTAATACGTGGCAAAATACCCTATAAGCTGATTTCAGTTCAAATAATTTCACTTAACTTGAATCTTGAATCATCCCCAATCGCAAAATATATCATAGTTACTAGTTTCCAGTGAAACTCGAAGAACATCATTACACATGTGCAGAAACCGAAACTACATGTCAAATTTACAAGCACAGTTGTTATATGACTTATGGAAAATTATCAACCAAAATTTGTCTTTCTGTCTGATGTAAATAAGTTTCATAAATTACGTTTGACTGATTGACGCTCGCCAATCGCGGTGCATTGTCCGCTTTTCGATCAGATATCACTTCTTCTACCTTTATATCGTCACTATACTTACTCGACTATCATCAAAATATTAATTTTCGGCAACGGTCAGTACTTCACGATTAAATAACATCACTTTTAACGTTTGGCAAATTTGACCCCAAACAGCAGAATTGATGCACCTTTAAGTAAGAGTTTTGTTTGTGGAGCAGAACTTAAACGCTATATGCAACATAACTCTTCTGAAGATGATCATATGATCGATTTTCAGTTGCAAATTATGTCGTATGAAAAGTCATCGGAAATTTTCTGATAATAGTGTTTCCATATTGCGTATTTCAGTTAGACAGGATTAGCAACAAGCATGATTTATTCATACAACAGAAAAGAAACAGTGTCTTCAATGTTTTTGTTTTGACATTTTATGTTATCTGTGGTATAAATATCGAATTTTATTACTTTCTTTCATGTTGGCATTATTCATTAAAAAAACATAAGCAAACAGAAGTCGTATAAAACAAATTATTTCATTAATTTTTTTTTCTAGAATTTATTCTCGTGATAATAATGTCATTTATCAATTATTAGTACAGATTTTACTTTTGTATATAAATTTATAGTCAAAATATCGAAAACATTTCGCCACTAAAACTGTTAACTTTTATTTGTCCTTTTGAAAGTTTTCCTTTCTGGTTTTGGAGATGTAGTTTGTAGTTTGACGGTTATTTACAATGCATGAGAGGGAATTACATCAAATGCAAGAGGAATAATCCCTCTTTGATCTCTCCTTTATTCAAATAATTATATTTGTGCATATTATTTTTGTTATTACGGCGAGATCAAAGAGAAGCAACAACTGTAATAAATGGATGCGTTTTGAATTAAAAGTCAGTTCTAAAATGTCACACAAGGGTGCTTACTCTGGCAAAATTTTATGAAATTTATAGATTATCAAATTTCAACATCGAAATGCATATTTTGTTACCTTTTCGTTAATTGCCACGGTAAAAAGAGAGCCCTGATAACTAATATAATAATAAATAACAGTAGTTTTTTTTCTAAAGGAACTGTAACATGTTTTTGTATGCTTTTATGTTCAGATTTGCCATTTAAATGTTTATTACGTATATCTTTAGTTAAGAGGGAAAACAACCAATACGTATACATGTACATGACTCGATTATCCGCAGTCGTAGAAACCGGTGTCACCTACATGTACATTGTATAAGCAAAAACTGCTAGTGGACATTTTAGTGTGGACATCTTTTAATACTTCGAGGATGAGAAATGGATCCACGTAGCTAAACCGAACCATCACCATTTCTTTTAGGACTTTATTTATTGGTAATGGAGGATTATTTTGCAATTAATGCTACTAACCTTTATTTTCCATTTTGTGAGATATTCATTAGAAAACGTGCTAAAGCCCTTTAAAAATCAATACGTTTCTGTACATAACCCTATACATCTAAATTCTGCAACAATGCAGAATATTACAAACTGTCTTAAATGTATGAGTTATTCACTTGCAAATTAAATAAAAAATGGAAGCATGCTTGATATTTCAAATTTAGCCAAACTGTCACCTCCCTACGAGCAATTACACTCCTGCAGTGACCAACTTTACTCAGTTCACGTAAAAGAAACAGCCAGTCATTGGTTGCCATTAGCGATTTCGGAAGTATTCTTGATCAGACAAAGCCTAGTTTTTGTTGAAAGCTTAGAATGTGAGGAAATATTTGTAATTCACAACTTTAGTACGTCTATCATAATCACTAGATATAATGTGAATCTAGTTCTGTTAAACAGAGTAAAGGGCATCTTCAAAGCCTATTTTGACGCTCCCAAAATGTTGGTTATCTAGTTTCATACGATATCCCCTGTTCTAATAACGTTTCCCACCACAATGGTATCCTGCAAGGTAAACGAAATACATATTTCAATACAAGAATAATAAATAGTGTCTTAAAATACACGTGTTTTAAGAAATCAATGTTTTGGAATGTCCTTAACAAGACGAGGTAGAACATGTAGGCGAATTAATAAGGGAGTTTTTGTTTGTTTTTGGCATGAATGATATTATAATCATTTATTTAAGAAGGCATCCTTTATGTTTACTTTTTTAAATCTAAATACTCAAATGAAAAACATTCTTGACCAAAACATTTTGAAAAAGACGATAAAAGTGTTAAATTAGGAAATTGTGAGTAGTTCTTTATAAAGCATGTGCCTATCAAATACAATCAAAATCGACGTTCTTCTGCAGCAGTATTTCATTAAAAAATATGGGTACGTTTCTTTTGTCCGTCAGTGTACTTACAGATTGCACTGACCACAAAGTATGACCCGCAATGCAAGGCATAACTCTTGCCAGTCTCCGTTACTGGCTGATTTAGGCCTTGAATTATTTCCTTAAGAAATCTGTGCTTAGAAATCCACGCCAACTATGCATTTCTGGTGCAGGGGTACACTATCGATGCACAACAAAGCGAGGGAAATACCGCAACTCTTAAATCAGCCAGAAATGCAGACTGGTAAGAGTTATGCATTGCGTTTAGAAGTTGCACCAACACAGACTCCATCGTCAAGAGGTTATCTTTGGAATTGTAGTTCAGCTCGATTTGTCCAATATTACTTTACAACGCCCAAATACAGTTTATCCATACAAAAGAATAACATAAGACTTCAAGGGCGATGTGTGCACATGCAACTTCAAGATTTGAATAAAGTATATTGCAAATGAAACAAAAGTTCGTAACATGAATGAGAACTCGTATCTCTTTCAATGTCCATTGACTATGATCTCACAAACAGTCTCCCAATTCATGTCTCAGTGTAGGGAAGAGAACACACTCTGAGATTGACAATCCGTGAAAGGAGTCACATTTCCTGTGAAAGAATGCACTCGCTTTCACTGAATATAAAATAAAGATATGCGCAGAACAAATCATTTCAAAAAAAATTCCAGAGACTCATCGAGGATTGAATGAGTAGAATTCTTCTATTTCCACCTGCCTCTTTTAGATTACATGTCTGATGGTCTCTTGCTAATAACATCAGATTAGTGGGGAATTGTCCATTATAAACATTGCTGTCTTTCACTGCGTGATCGGTAGTACCATAACTATGTCAGAGAAAGCCAATTCTGGAAAATAAACATTGGTGGTCGTATTATTAAGGTTAAACCTGTCTGACAGAGCGATCCAGTTGTAATTTGCAAAGGAAAAATTGAAAGAGGAATTTCAAAGAAATGAATACTTTGTTTGTCTTTCTTATAAATGAATTGTTAATTGTTGGAAGTGCCTAAAGGTTATTTAAATTTAACGATGTACGAATTCAGTCAATAGGAACAGTACAAAGGATATTGAAATGAGGCCAAGGATAATTGTTTTAAAACTATAGTTCTTACACTATGTTAAACATACACGGATGTATGTTTGGAAAGTGATCTATTTTGTGATATGTGATATGAAGTCAAAGCAATCCTGACATGTCATCAATCAATCACTATACATGTATGTCCAATGAATGCTTAATTATCCCCCGCCACAACGAAGTTGTCGGGGGATATAGAAATGACCTCCGTCCGTCCGTATGGGTTTCGTTTCCGGACCAGAAGTAAAAAAATATGAGGCCTAGCTCAGTTAAACTTGGTGTGTAGAACAATCATCATGTGTAGATGTACCTTTGGGGATTTTCTTTTTCTTTTTAATTATATTTATATCCGCTTCCATACGTTAAAAATTCATTTCCGGACCAGAACTAAAAAAATGTAAGACCTTGCTTAATGAAACTTGGAATGTGGAACAGTCATCATGTGTAAATGTGCCTTTTTGAGTTTTCGGCTTCTTT
Source organism: Gibbula magus (assembly GCA_936450465.1). Classification (NCBI taxonomy): domain Eukaryota; kingdom Metazoa; phylum Mollusca; class Gastropoda; order Trochida; family Trochidae; genus Gibbula; species Gibbula magus. The sequence continues at coordinate 59,949,666 of OW388304.1, forward strand.
GGAATTTTATTTTTAGTTTTTTTTCATGGAAACATACATTAACATTTCGTTTCAGGACCAGAACTCAAAAACTGTAAGACCTTGCTCAATGAAACTTGGAATGTGGAACAGTCATCATGTGTAAATATACCTTTTGGAGTTTTCGACTTCTTTGAATTTTGTTTTAAGCCGTTTCCATGGAAAACAAATTTATTCTTGATTCTGTAACAAAACAATTTCTTTTACAATTTCATTTACAGAACAGATCTTGAAAACTGTACTTTCCCTCTCTTGGCTGGGGATACAGTTGACTCCCTCTACTTGTTTATGTTTCATCTAGCTTTGCACGAATACATATCTATCCTATTAAGCAACACACATATAAATATAAGTAGTGGGTTGATGGGATATTACCGAAGCATAAATGATCCTCTGACATTTCTTGCTATTTTGAATGGAAATCCACAATAAAACCCATATACATTGAGCCAAACGTCTGTATCCTGTCATCTTAACACATACAGTTAACGATGAATATATCCAAATGTGTGTAACGAAATGTAGTTTAGAGATAAAAGTATTATTATCCAAATATCGTTTGTGAATTGTTATTCAAGGAAATAATGAAACAAAAATATGATATATGATAACAGGAGAAGGATTATTTAGGTTCATGGAAAGTGCTTAACCTGCCCTTAAGATGTCCCAAACTTTCTCTTAAGATATGTTCATATTATATATCTTCAGTTCATTCAACCCTGACTGATAAAAGTATTATTGTCTGACCTTGTTTTGGATCAGATGTTCACGATTTGCCAAGTACTTTTATTGTGATGAAATAATTTAATAAAAAGTGTTGAATAACGTTTACCTCACGAAGCATTTTAATAAGTCTCAGTATTTTCATGTATATACAATGTCATCAAGGTTGTTGTGTCATAAACTGAGAATGTTGGATGACCCACTTTATTTCATATCTGAGGTTTTGGTGCATTGCTTCACTGTATGTCAGTGCAGTATGGTTCGCTAGTTCCAGCCGTTGCTCGCAGGTTTCATCGCAATGCATAGCAACAAGGTGTTGCAGGATTTCTCCCTGCAATAGTAAGGCAGCCGTGATATAAGTGAAATACTCTTGAAAGCGGCGTTAAACCCAAACTCACCTCTTATCGATGATTAACCGACATGTTTCACAAGTCAATGCAATAATTTTCAAAACAAAGAATTGAATGAATACATATGTTGATCATGTCCGTCTGATGAACAATAAATACTTATTTTTTAAAGCAGTTGTATTAAACAGTCTAATGTACTGATGTATTCATAAGCAACAATCTGAAAATGAAATACAATTCCTTGATTTATTACAATTCCTTTTCAGTGTTGATGTTCATTAAACTTACTTATATTGCATTTTAGAATGTTTTGATATATTTACATGCACAACAAAGTACAGCGTACTCATAACAATGGATTAAAAAGACAAGCGTTATGAAGCTATAAAGCTGTCTAGTCAGTTGTTTTGTTTATAAATAACCAAGGGTTCATCATATATATTTAGCCACGTTTAGAATAAGAATAATCAATGAGTTTTGGGGAATTATCGATTATCTGTCTCGAGTTAATTATTGTGATAAACTCCGAGCTTTAGCGACAGATAATTCGTAATTCCAAGTAATGAGTTGGTTTCTATTTTTCTCACCCAAGTTCATTTAATAGGTAAAAATCGAAAAAAAAAAAAAGACGCGACATCACGATCTCGGAGTCTGTGAAATGCAAATTGTATATTTATATGCCATTCATTACCTTTCTCACACCTTCAAGATGCGCCCATCTAACTAGTTTGCTACTAACGCTCTTTTTCCAGTATGATTCTGATGTTACTGTTGAACAAGAATTTCGGACAAAATAAACAACTCGTTTAAATTGTAAATATTATCGCAGGATGAGAGAAACTGAGTCAAATGTGAAACTAGTAATCGCTCAGTTGCAATGCAAAATAGGAATGTAATTACGTCACTTAATGGCGTCATGGTTAATGACGTCACAAAGCCTTGACAGCACGGCAGTTCAGCTGGCGACTCGTGCATGCTGCTTCGCCTTGCAAATTTACTACGGCCTCAAAATCAGAATTAACATAAATGAGTGTAAAGTGGTTCCATCAAACAATCAAAATGCAAGTTATATTCAGAAACACTGTAATTCCAAGAAAACTTTAATACCAGGAATATCTTTGCTGCTTGGGCAAGAATAATGTTATTTTCTCTGACATAATTATGGTAATGCGAAAATGACAGTTTACATTAGATGATTCTCCGCTAATCTGGCGTTAAAAGCAAGATAGCACAAACAATCTAATCTCAAGGAGTTAAGTCAAAATCAAAGAATTTCTTAAAGTGTCATCCATCCAGTTCAAATATTTTCAATTAAATTGCGTAATTATCCCCAATCGCCAAACATATGATAAATACTTGTTTCCATGCATTCTCTTCCTACAGAAGTTACTCCCTTCGGGTTTCTGATCCTACCCTCTGTTGTTTTACGCTTGAAATTGGGGACAGAAAGGGAGTGTCCTGATTGGTTGCAATTGAATCTAGTTGTGCAATCAGCGACGCCGTTGTATAAAGTAATATTTGGCAATGACACGTCATAATGATAAAATAAACGTAAGACCAACGTTTTCTCGTTTAATGTGTTTTCTTTGAAATATGCTCTTTAATTTTGTGAAAAGTATTGATCATAAACATGTTTATAAATAAAGATGACCAAATCAATGACAGGTACCAAAAAAAGTTCATTTGTGTTATTATATTTAACATATTCGAAGGACATATGCTAATGAGCAATACCCTTAAGAGTAAAATGGCAAGATCTTTGCAGTCACTCGGTCGACTTGACCGCTGAAAGATGAGTTTTCATTGGTTTAAAAGCAGTGATAGAGGATGAAGTTCAGCTTTCCTCCGCTAGAGGATTTTGTGTCTGCTCTCGATTTCAAGCAAAAAGCAACAGAGGGTAGGATCGGAAATCTGTGGTAAGAGAATGGTTTCCATGAAAATCGAGCAACATCATTATAATGTGCAGACACCGAAACTACACGTGTCAGTTACATGCACTGTAATTATATGACATGTCAAACACTACCAACCCAGTTTTGTCCTTTAGTCTCTTGTAAATGAGTTTCAAAAATGTTTTACTAATTGTCGCCCGCCAGGGGCACGGCAACTTTGTCTGCAGTAGAGAATTGTTCTACATGCAGTCAGGTTTGGGTGCTATGCTACACTGAATTTCAGTGCAGTACCACCCATGGTTCGCTAGTTCCAGCCGATGCTAGCAGGTTTCAACGCAATTTACAGCCACATGGAGTTGCGGGCTTTCTCCCTGCCATAATATAATACTAGCAGCCGCGATAACTCTTGAAAGCGGCGTTAAACCCCAACTCACTTCACCTTACTGATTGTCGCGAGCAAATCGGGTCGCATTGTTCGGTTTTCGATAAGAAATCACTTTATTTACATTTATATCGTCACTATACAGACTCGACAATGATCAAAATTGTGATTTTCAGCAACGGTCAGTATTTCTCTATAAAATAACACCATTTATAAAGTTTGCCACATATGACCCAAACGTACTTCCCTCAATACACTTTAAATGTTGAATATAAACACAAACACGCATGCATGATTTTATGAAGTTAGTGTAATTCTCCCTTGCCATAGAGAGATAAAAAATAGCTTAATATGACATTATTTCGTGCCATTGTATCACAATATCTTATTTTATTAAAAGTAGAGAAAAAATATTCAGCGCAAGTACTTCAAGACGTTGCATATATTTCAAATAATTTTGTTTGTTGAGAATTACAGCTCATTATTTATAGTTAGGTAACATTCTGGAAGTGAATTTTCATGAAATAAGCATTTCTTAATTGCAACTGTCTTTTCCTTGTGATCTCGTCATAATTACAAGAATATTTTCATATCAAATTTTATTATCTATTTGATGTGTTTCTATCTCAAGAATATTAAATAATGACATCGCAAAAGATGAAAATAAAGCATATTTATTGTAAATAATAAACTTATTTCATGGCAAAATGCTTTTGATGTTTTGACTATTAATTTTAATGCGATTATGGTTTGTTTAGACATTACAAATGATAAATGTATCAAATTACAGTCGCACGAATGAATCTTTAATTTGATTGAAACACAAATATTCCTTTGCTAACAAACTTTGTTTTACATTAATTGACAGTAGTTATCGAATGACAAATATCATAATATTATCAAATATTGGATATTGGATGATCCACAAAGTGATTATACAATGTATCACTTGATGTTATTTTTTGTAAAATATATATTAATTTAAAAGTACATATTGATGAAGTCTTTGAGCAGCATTTAGAAGTAGAATGCATAAGAAAACAAAATTTACTGTTATTGCTTATATCTATATATCTTATATCATTGGCTCTGCATTGCATCTCCGACACTTCAATAAAGCTTACTGACCAGTGTGGTTTCTATCAATAAAGTATTTACCCTATCTCATGTTTGTATTGCAAATACTAGACAGATAGATAGACAGATTTATTTCGTAGAGTGGCTATGAGGCCAATAGTACAATGACAACCATATACAAACAGTTCCTCAGAGCGCTGGTAAAATACATTCAGTATAAACATTTATACAATTTGGTGTAGTTTGTGTACAAGTATTGCAAATTCTCATTGTATACCCATTCATGCTTTTTTTTTATCCCAATGTAAAGCTTACTCATATATTTTAATCCCCTTGACTCGAATGTTTGACAATTGTTGATATTCTGTATAAATAACTCCACTATTTTGTTATACACCACATTCCACCTGATGAAGGAGAAAGCATGCAATTTATACTCCGAAAAGTACATCTACATTATTTACATGTAGAAGTTATTATTTAAAAAATCTTGTTTTATTACATATTGATGGAAACACCATTGTCATGAACTAACAATTATCATCATTTAATTGTTTGAGAGCCATTCTTGAAGTTGGTGTGATGAAGAAGACAGGGATATATATGGATGACCAACTTCTTTATTTGACAATTTCGACGTTTCGGTATAGATCCTTAAACCGTTATCCGGCATATTGTAGAGATGATAAAACAGCAGGTTATATACAGGATACATGTTGGTATTATATTGAGACCAACAGCAAATGGCGACCTGGCGGGAATCAAAGATGAGATAGTAATGGCATGATTTGTTGATATTAGTGACGTTAATTGTTTAAACGCCAAAACCCAAACTGTAACTTTTGTTTATGTTAAATTACTAATACTAAGCCTAGGTATCATCTCAAGTTATAAGGACAGTAACGACTGAAATATGTCCTGAAATAACTATTTGTATTCTTATGAATAATTCCACAAGTATAATATCATTGATATACAGTAAGAGAACTGAAATGTCAAAGAATTGTCTTAAGATGTGGTGCTGAAAACATTAAGAAACAAATCCAATTTGTGACTTGATTGCAGGTGATCCTCTGAATATTTGAACATCAGACGACGACCAGCAACAGGGAACGTGGTTTAGAATAAGATGGTCTTCCAGTTTCTTGTCCTTTATCCTTTACATTACATGACCAATGTGAATGAATGATTTCATGGCGAGTTTTGGAGTTTCAAGTGTTGATTTACTGCTCTATTCACGTGCGTGTGTAATGAGGTTATATATTTATATTTACTCACTAATCTCATTGCAATAATTAGCTAAGGTAATCGATGTTAGAATTGTATTATTTATAGAATCGAAAAACACGGAAACTGTCATCAACCAGATTTCTGTCTCTTGAGCAGCTGCAAGTTATATAATTGTTTCGTATATCGGCATCTGTAGCCAGCAAGATACTTTGATTTCTTTCAAAAGCACTAGTACCACTAAATAGTTATCAGTGTAATGCGGTACATGGGCATATTGCATGACAACCGCTGTGTTTATTAATTTGCCAACCGTAACCTCGCAATACGTATGTTGTGTAGGTACATGCAGTGCAGGTAATTAAGATCTGATTTTACTTAGACTGCAGCAAAACCTAATCTCGGTTTATATTTTGAGCTCATGTAATTGTTTTTATTGAAATGGACTATATCAGTCCAAGAATAGATTAGACACACATCGGAAAGCACACTGCATATCCTCTTATAAATGATCTTATAACAAGCTATAACTCAAGACAGACAGGTGAATTAGATATTCACAACAAAAGGTACGTTGTGTGAGAAATTTACGTTTGTAAATATGTACATTCTTGACAACAAATCTTTTTTGATTATTTGAGAGATTTTATTGTTTCGAGATTTATGCTAGGTATTTTTTTCTAACACATTTTCTCTGTACAGCAAATTATCTCTGTTGTTTTAACGATTGTACAATTAATGGGATAATCACTCATTCCAAACTCTTTTCGAAAGTCACAAGTCGCATCAGTTCTTTTCAATGACTTACGCTTGCTGCATATTGTTACCTTTTGTGTGCTATCGTAGCAGCACACTGCACCTAATTGCACAGTGCTGTGGTTGCACACAGTTTAACGAAATGCATCAAAATATTATTCTCTTCCCACAGAGGTTACTTTCTTCAGATTTGCGATTAGGATTGGGAAGAGAATGCAAAATATAAAATAACATGATAAATAAAGGAATAGTTATTGCACATACAGATGTGTTGTGATAGTGTGTTAACGAGCTGGAAGGAATGCAATTGACGTATAAAAGAAATATGAATGCAGAATAAACTAATTTGATAAGTTGTTTGTTTGTAATAATGATGCAAAACTAACCCTAAATTCCCATATGTCATCAGTTTACTTGTAACAAGCATTGGTGATGACAGTTGACATCCACAATCATCTTAAGATATCAAAGAACATTTCAACTTGTTATCAACTATTTTTTTTATTCATTCTACATTCTACAACTGATCATGAACATTCTTGTGCAGATGTGCCTTCTGGGGTATTAATCCCATGATGTATATATGTGTCTGTTTCCATGGAATCAAATGTTTTACAATATATTGATAGACGTTCTATGCAGTAACAACGAATTTAGCATTAAACGATGTCGTAATAGCGGTAACAAAGCTGTCCACATTCGTAGATCTGTTTAATGGTTTAACTTTTCAAGGTCCTTATTGAAAGAATGTGCGCCATTCCTTGTGTAATTGTCAAATTGTCAATTCTAGAGTCATGAAAATGTTACTTTAAATATTCATGCATTAAAACATATGTGACAAACATATCCGTGGCCTTGGATGTCGTTTCCAAAAACATACCCTCATGTAACCCCTTTTATGTTTTCATTCTTCCGCTGTAATTGTTGGGAATATTGCAGGATTGCAGTCAAATCACTCATTTGTGCTTCAGTGTCTCTTGTATGTCAATTGATTAAAACAGCGAATTTTCACGATAATAAAAACTTATGCTATATAAACATCCCACATGATGCTGCTGCTGTTGCTGCTGCTGCTGCTGCTGCTGATGATGATGATGATGATGATGATGCTACTGATGATGCTGATGCTGCTGATGATGCTGATGATGATGATGATGCTGATGATGATGGTGATGATGATGATGATGATGATGATGATGATGATGATGATGATGGTGATGGTGATGATGATGATACCAACATGTATGATATATCATGTATTTACTGCAGTCCAATGCAAATTGATTCGACTCTTAGAAGTCTTCATATGGACAAAACAAACTCTTTAAAGAAACTTAAACTTGCCAAATCGGAATCCAGTTCAAATTCACAAAAACAACTTTTAATGATAACCCTTCAAGTTTTCAAATAACATTTTCTTCCGAATTCTTTGGACTCACTAAATACCACAAAACTTGTGATCTAGAGAAAAGCTTACATATGTCTTGCGTAATAATGTAACGCAATATTTATAAATGTACGGATGTTCTAATACTCTGTCACATCATCAGAAGATTGATCCTTTAACCACATATAAAAGTGATCACCTCGTCGTAATTGATGTCTCAACATAGATAAGACTGACAGCTGAATTCTCAAATGTCTCTTTGGAAAGGATAAAAGGATTTAAGGTGTAGTCAGGTTCCTATATTTCACACTAGTGAAACTTATAAACATCCATCTCGAAATGTTATGAAGGGCATATTTGATATGGTCATCATTGTACGATCAATCATCCTTTATATTTATAAACTTTGTCACACAATTACAAGTATAACTGTTGATTTAGCATTGACTTCCTAACGTCAATGATGTCTTATCATTAAAATGCTGATTGTTGTGTCTCAGAAACCTGTTCAGAAAAAGTTTACATATACAACAAAATGTTATATTTCACATAAAGGTCATCAATAAATTTCCCCCTACATCTATTCACACAATATGTCAAATTTCATAAAATGAATTCTTTTAGTGCAGTGGAATGATTGTCATGAGTTAAACTTTAATTGAATCAGCGAAGAACATATTTATTCTTGACTTTTTCCTCGTACTTTGTCCTTGTGCCAGCAGTTTATTAAATTGAAAGCTGTTCCATCTTCAGCTCCTTAACACAATGGTCATTGGGTCACCAGCTAAGAAATCGTGTAAACTATTACGTGATTACTTTAATGTGTTCTGTATCCTGGAGCTAAATAAATAGGACACCACAGTCGGATCTTAATTGTGGCCATATAACATATGATACCTCCTATTTGATGTCAAAGAGTCAACGATCACCATTGTCATCTCAATTCTGGGACAAATGTAAACGAAAAATGGACCTACACTCGCGGGCAAAAAAAAGTATGGGTACAAAAGTTTAATGGACACGAATCAACAGTTACGCCATGTCTCAATATGCAAACTTACTTAATCTGCATTTTTTAAAACATTATATGTTCATAATTCAGAAAAAACACGCCTTTTAAAAAAGTGTCGTTGTAGAACCTGCTTCTATTTTATCTGCAATACTATCATCTAAAAGTTATCAACATCCATATGTTACCTGAATTTTCATTAAGATTGATTTCTATCTTCTGCTGTGAATGAGTTTTGTAAGATCATGCCAAAAACCTTTTAATTCTTCCATTTTTTGCGGCCTTCGTGCCGTGTTCTATTTTTCTTTTGCAATTTTCTTTTTTTCAAATTAGACAAATAAATTAAAAATCTCGCCGCTAATGGCTGCAATACTGCCGAAGCGGCGTTAAACAATAACTCACTCACTCACTCTTCCATTATTGCATCAAATCATTTTTAATGGAAAAGAATAAATGAAAACGTTGTTGGGGTATATGCTGATTGATGCATTCTGACTGAATATTTGTGTCTGTTTATTGTGTGAAAGGAATGTTTGACTTGTAGCATGAATATAGGCCAATATTCGGAATACTATTCCTTATTATCAGTCTGATACTACTAATAATAAAGTAAAATATGTTCAGTGCAAAACAACGAAGTAAATTCCCAAACATCCAATACAGCAAACTCCATAACATATACATGTACATGTACATCATAGACAAACTAACTGCATATACTGAATGCAATTATTCAAAATCCTGGTCATCATGTCACCAACTGCATGTTTTATATAATAACTATCAAATATCAATCCAAGATAATTTCCATTTTCAGACATAAAAGTAATTATGTACGTCCTAAATTATATATCAGTTCTTAAATATATGTTTGTCAATCTAACTTAGATGTCACTGTCAATATGTCCTTGCTTCATGTAATAATGAGAATTTATTTCAATGTGTATAAATATGATCAAAAATTAATAAAGTTACAGAAATAAAGCTTTGATGAAGGTTTGATGTGTTTTATCAATATAACGGCAGAATCATTTTGGAAATTTGTAGGATGTGTCGCCATGTGCTGCGTTTAAAATATACATACAGAATCTAAGCAAAGGGAGCAATTTTAACAACAGCAATCTCATGATTCTATTTAACGAGAATCTTATTGCCGTTATAAAACAACTCCTGTGAAGTTTGAGTAAATAACACTCATCCTGGTAATGACAAAATGTCTTATCTCGAAAGTTCATCAAGAACTTCTTTTCAACAGTATATCTGGCGACAGAGAAATACATCTGCTTTCTTTCCTATCGATTGCTGCATGATCTTGGCTGACAGCTACACATCCTCTGTGTTTCTCAAAGTAGATATACGTGTACACATCTTGTACATTTTGGTAATTAACTTGACATATCAGTGCTCCGTTGTTCTTTATTTCTTTCCTTCATATTTGTGTGGCGTCAGTGACTGATTACTGAGTTTCTGCATCGTTGCTTTGTCTTACTGTACAGTAAAAATTGGAGGGGAGGGCGGATAGCGCAGTGGTTAGCGCGTTCAGCATCGAATCAAAAGGTCCTGGGTTCGATTGCCGCCATGTTATCAGCACTTTTGTCTGCTCTAGAGAACTGTTTTATGTCCAGTAAGGTTTGGTTGCAAGGCTACACTGACCTTCAGTGCAGTATCAACCATGGTTTGTTGGTTCATGCCGATTCTCGCAGGTTTCACCGAAATGCATAGGGTTGCGGTCTTTCTCCCTGCAATAATACTAGCGGCCGTGACACAAGTGAAATAATCTTAAAAGGGACGTTAAACCCAAAATCACCCCACCTCACCCCACCTCAGTCAAAATGGCCAACCTTCATAGAGTTGAGTTCACCATGACACATACAGGAGATCAACAGAAGCGCCAGGCTGAGAATATCCCGTAAATATAAATACTGCAACTCACTCTGCATGTCTTGTTGTTCTATATGTATTTCATTATTTAGTATGGAATTATCCATATATGGACAACATTGAAAATAGTGAATAAATATATGTGAAAATATTAGGACCCCGTCAGGACCCGTAAATATTAATACTGCAACTCACTCTGCATTTTTGATTGTTCTATATGCATTTAATTATTTAGTATTGAATGATCCATATATGGACAACATTGAAAATATTGAATAAATATATGTGAAAATATTAGGACCCCGTCAGGACCCGTAAATCATAATACTGCAACTCACTCAGCACGTTTTATTGTTCTATTTGCATTTAATTCTCTAGTATGGAATGATCCATATATGGACAACATTGAATAAAGTGAATAAATATATGTGAAAATATCAGGACCTCATTTTAAAACAGTGGTTTGTAAATGACTTATCATGTATATTACTCACCAAACCGAAGCCGTTTTTATCCCTTCGTCCGTCCGTCCATCCGTCTGTTCATCCATCCGTCCGTAATCATTTCCGATCCTTTCCGGAGCAGAACTCAAAAACCGTTCTTGATAACTTTCTGAAACTTCTCATGTGTATTAAAATGTGCCTTTTGATATTTTGAGATTTTTTCTTCGTTTCAATAGAAACGTGTTGAATTTGGACTTTGTTCAGAGATAGGTTCGTTTCCGGAGCACAGCTCCAAAACTCTTTATTATATCTTCCTGAAACGTTGCATGTGTATTACCCACCAACATAAGTAGTGCCTTTTGATAATGTCAGATTTCTGAAAATTGTATGTCCTTATAAACGTGTTTGATTTGGACTTTGTTCATTTCTGGAGTACAGCTCCAAAAGTCTTCATCTTATCTTCCTGAAACTTTGCATATGTATTACCCACTAACCGAAGTGATGCCTTTTGATATTTTCAGATTTTTTAAAATGTTTTTTTTTCGTTTCTTTAGAAACGTGTTTGATTTGGACTTTGTTCAGAGAAAGGTCTACTTCCGGAGCAGAACTCCAAAGCCCTTCATTATACCCGAAACTCAGCATGGGTATTACCCACTTACTGAAGTAGTAGATATAGAGAATCTCACCCAAGTGTCTTCTGATATCAAATATATCAACACGAGTTGATAAAAGTTACAAATATCCGAGGCTTGCCGAGGATATTTTGACTTTTATCAACGAGTGTTGATATATTTGATATCAGAAGACATGAGGGTGAAATTCTATTTATCATCCAAAATCATTCTTCATTAGTTTTTAATGAAAAATTAACATATCTGGACAAAAATCAGCCATTTGGCTTCAAGTGCTGTGATGTCATAGCATTGTGACGTCATCATGATTATGACGTCATAGCATTGTGATGTCATTACTGGACGATTCAAAATCATTATGATGTCATGTAGCTGACGCCAACAGGGCATTGTTCAAAATCTATTGTCAAAACGATATCTCCTAGGAGATATCACTTGATCTCATACAAGCGATATCTCCTGTGGAACCCAGTTTTGGATGATAAATACAATTATCTGTGAAAGATGTGTTTTACAAATTATGTGGGACCGGTTGGATATGTCATCTTCTGATGACTCTTGTATAGTGTTGGCAGACGTAAACCAACCAAACTTCTACATCAAAAGTAATATTTACACAATGTTCTTAAAGTGACAAAAACAATATCTTATTCATATGGATTCGATCCATTCCATCTAAAGTTCCTGACAAAATACCAATTGACATGCATTGTTCTTGGATAAAATAACTCCTGAAGGAGAACTTTCCATGTTTGAAACATCCATACAATAACAATAGATACAAATAATAAATAAAATGTCTGATATCGTTTGTGATTACATTTATATTGATTGAAAAAGAATTAATTCTTATTAGATGTAATTACAGCTCGAATGACTCGGGCTGCTTTGTAGCGTTATTAGACTCACGCACAATATTGTTTTTAAATATCTCATATATATCAGAACAAAATTTCAATGTATAGAATATCACACAAACAACACTTTTTCAATGATGCTCAAAGACGTCTATGGGTCCGAATAAGTAGTTTAAAAGAGCTGAATTAAAAGCTTTAAAAATGAACTCCAAAACCAATCATTGTGAAATAGTTCATCTCTATAGTTTTAAAAGTCTTCGACTTGGCAAAGGTCTTTTCATTTATGTCCTTTGTAATATATGAATAAATCAATATACAATAACAGTATCGACGCTGTCTTAAAAGAGAGATGTTTTATTCGGTAATGGGTCCACAGGCCCATTATACGCTGTAAGAAAAAAAGAGATGTATTTATCATTGTTTGATATTATCATTGTCTCATATTATCATTGTCAGATATACTTTGTGTCACTGTGAGATATTGCCACTGTGAGATATTGTCACCGTGAGATATTGTCACCGTGAGATATTGTCACTGTCTGATATTGTCACTGTCATATTACTGTCCAGAATTTATCGAGTAATTATATGAATTTAAAGTCGAGAATGATATTGATATCTTACTGGCTTTGGCTCTTCCGATACCAAACCACTTTCATCGTTTCATAAACATGGATGTAAAATGCGACGTCGGTTAGTACGAAATATAAATTGTTATGTGAAATAGCTATATTACCTCATGTTGAAGGAAAGTTTCTACAAGTGCATTCTATTGTCATCTGAAAATTCGACTACATGACAATTAGTATTAATTAGGAAACGAAATGGTAATAGAAGATGATTATATAAATTAATGCACCCTATAAAACTCAACCCCTTCAAAACGAATTGCGCGGTATGTTACTAGAAGCAAGAAGTATTATTAGAAGATATGAAGAAGCAACTCATTCCCTCGATTTCTTTTGAACCAAAACAATTGAACTATCATATTCATACATAAACATTGTATTGGTATTCACATATGGACAACTTAATTCAGATAAGAGAGTTATATATTGTGTCAGTTTTCGTGAGAAAGCCCCTTTTGTCAGGGAAAACCTTTTGGGGAGATTTATTATGGGAACATCCTTGGAAGGGAAAATCAATAACGTTTGTGAAGACTTCGGATAAGACAATGCTTTTCACTCACAAAGGGAGGGTTTCCACACAAGGTTCTATAGTTTACATGTACGATCTGTCGTGGTTCCAGTACCGTTACATAAAAACAGAAACGGTATGTCACATGTTGTTATATATATAACTGTATGGCAGTAATACGTCTTCCCACTCTAAATAATATTAACTGTTGTGATATGTGTGAAATATTCGTGAAAGTGGACATAGCACATCAATCAGCTCTTTCCATTTCCATCAATCCCAATCTTATTAAAATGAGATCCTAATTACGCTTCACTACATATCGCAGATACGTATATTTGTAAGGCAGAGCAGTCAAATCACGATTGACACTTCAATCATCTCTTCCCACTTCCATTAATCCCTATCTCATTAAAATCATATAGTAATTATGCTTCACTACGTATCACAGGTATGTATATTTGTAAGGCAGAGTTGTAGGTAGTTGTGACATTATGGTGTTCTTCTGATGACATAAATAACAAAGAAAAGAACTTTAGTTTCATTATTTCTCTCGGATTTGAGAAAATTTCAATTAAGGCATTTTACCACAGAAACGTTATTATTTTTAATATCGATATTTTGATAATACAGATCCGTTTCTGAAAACAACCCTGATTTATTATTAGATTGTCTTCATTTGCAATCCAAAACTTGTTTTACAAATACAATAATTGTGTTATATCCAAAGCAAATAATTTGATAGGAAGAAATTTAGTATGTGCATGTGAAGCACACCACCCACGAATTTCTGAAATTGCAGTTTTAAATCGTTATTGAAATCAGTATAAATCTTGGAAATTTTCAAATGATTGTGCCATTACCTCTGGACATGGCTCGAAGGAGACTCACTGAAGCAAAAAGATGGCAAATTATTGGAATGAGTTCCACCGGAATGTCTTGTAAAGCTATTGGACGACACTGTGATAAGCCGTCTTGTCCAGAAATATCGTCAAACCACAGCATATGCACCAAAGAACATGAAAGCATCAGTCCCATTCGTTGGTGGATCTGTAAAAGTCTGGGGATGCATCTCTCACGGTTGTAAGCTCGATTTGGTGACTGTGAGAGGTAATCTCAATGGCGATTGCTACATCCGGGTAATTCTGCAGCCTGATCTTGTGCCACATTTTGACAATCATCCATTGGCCACTTGTCCTGTATTCATGAATGATAACGCTCGGCCTCACCGTTCTCGACCTTTGGTTGATTTTCTAAAGAACAATGCAGTATCCAAACTTCCATGGTCTGCCATGAGCCCGGATATAAATCCACTGGTACACATTTGGGACATGATTGGACGCCGAGTGCAAGCCATGGACCCACCAGTACATGATTTAGTCGATTTAGAAGCAGCTATACATCATGAGTGGCAGCTGTTACCTCTGCAGCGAATCAAGAAACGCACCACAAGCATGAGGAGTATGGTTGAAGCAATCATCCGGGCACGTGGCGGATACACCCGTTATTGATGGTCATTTGTTTCCTTAAGACAACAAAAAACATTGTCCAACTGCTTAACAAACATTTTCACCGTTTTTGAAGTTCACAGAGCAATAGTTGTACAGGAGTGAGTTTTCAAGTAAAACCACTGTTCATGTTCATCTGGCAATATAATGAGACACATGTTACACATTGTATTCAGGTTTGTCTTTTTGTTTGGCTAAAATGATGCACTTTCATAAAATAACAGAATTTCTTCGATTAATTTCACAAGATTTTCACAGTGGTTGGGCATAGTCACAGAAATCTGAAAATATGAGGTGGTGTTTGATTAAGATCTTTGTGTAAAGATGATTAGCAAATGACCCTTAGATAAAGGGAATCTCTCCATTTATTGCATGGATATCGTAGAAAAGGAAGTAAAATTATAGCAAATAAATCGCCACATATGTTTGCTTACCATGTGCTGTCTTGACAAAAACTACAAAAAGGCACTCTTAATAATAAAACGTTTCACATGCAAGCGGGAGTATAAATCAGCCATATCTATATAGTCATTTAAGTCAGGAGTGAAAAATTAAGCCTACCCTTTGACAGGCTTAAAATTTTAGTCTGGATACAAATATTTCACATATCTCATGATATCTGCATCCAGATACAAAGATATCACAGATCTCATGATATATGTATCTAGATACAAATATATATCACTTTTCATGATATCAGCATCTAGATACAAAGATATCACATATCTAATGATATTAACATCTAGATACAAAGATATCACATATTTCACGACATCTGCATCTAGATACAAATATATATCACTTTTCATGATATCTTCATCTAGATACAAAGATATCACATATTTCATGACATCTGCATCTAGATACAAATATATCACATATCATGATATCAGCATCTAGATACAAAGATATCACACATATCATGATATCAGCATTTAGATATAATTTAAGATATCACATATCTCATGATATCAGCAGCTAGATACACAGATATAGTGACATGCGTCGATATAAACTGAATGGTGTTTTGAATGTATAAACAGAACGCTTTAGAGACTCTCGTACATGTATTATCCACATAAAAAGGAAAGTTTTCGAACAGAATGAATTAAAATAATGAATAACATTTAAATAATTAGATCACACATTTGTAAGCACATTCTTAAGGGTTATTGACGCAATTTTAGTATGTCATTTATAGTAAAAACTCGTTCAAAACAAAAACATCATATTTCGTTGTCAATTGATTTTAACTCGAAATTATTGGTATTATTGATATTGATGTATATATTTTATTAATCAACAAGGGCAACACGCGTGCAATATATATGGTCTTAAATAAATGGTTGTTATATTGTAAAAACCATATTTATTGATTTAAAGGCAGTTCATTCTACCATTGAACAGATTATTTTATAGAACGAAGGGGCGGGATAGCTCAGTGGTTAGCGCGTTCAACTTCGAATCAATAGTCCGGGGTTTGAATTTCGCCAGGGGCAGGAGAGAACTGTTCTACACGCAGTAAGGTTTGGGTGCAATGCTTACTGAATTTCAGCGTAGTACCACCCATGGTTAGCTAGTTCCAGTCGATGCTCGCAGGTTTCACTTCCATGCATAGCCACATGGCGTTGCGGACTTTCTCCCTGCCATAATACTAGCAGCCGTGATATAAGTGAAATACTCTAACGCAGAATTGCTTTACTTAGCAAATGTGACCTACGAGTATTACGTAAAAATAAAAAAGAGAACTGATACTCACATTTTGTACATTTTGTAATCTTTGTAGATATGATGTAATTGAATATGAACTAAACTCTTTTATTGAAATGTCCTAGTTTTCTTAACTGTTACTTGCAAAATGTTATAATAATTTTTCATTATGTATTCCTGCTCCGTAGAAACACTTTCCCTAATCTGTTTTATCAAGTTGACTTGCACACTATTGTAAACTTAAATTTTCTTATGTATGTTATGTGTAAATAATATATGGTTGTGCGTTGCCTAAGGCCTTTTTTGAAATAAATAAAATGAATTGAATACTCCAAAAGTTGAGTTATTGCGCATTTGCATTTGCGGGATACCTTCCTGTAATGGATAGACGTTCTCATATCTCTAACTACCTACATACATACATCTTTAACTCAGCTGTAATTTGTTCGAATAATGAGTAGGATTACTACAGAAATTGCTTTAAAAACAAAACATACTGAGGAACACAAATTCATATCGACGATGTGAGATTATTTGGCGTGTAACGTCTTCCTAGAAGGTAGACTAGTATCAGCCCAGTGAGAAAGCCCGCGACACTGTGATGACTAACATTGCAATAAAACCTGTCTCGGCTGCATAATGGGTGCACTGCCAGTCAACATACTGCACCCAGACCTACATGTATGGCGGGATTCGAACCCTGGACCTTCGAAACGAAATCACTGAGCTCTTCCCGCCAAGGGCACGGCAACGTTGTCTGCAGTAGAGAAGTGTTCTACACGCAGCAATGCTACACTGAATTTGATTGTAGTACCATCCATAGTTCGCTAGTTCCAGTCATTGCTCGCAGGTTTCACCGCCATGCATAGCCACATGGCGTTTCGGGTTTTCTCCCTGCCATAATACTAGCAGCCGCGATATAAGTGAACTACTCTTCAAAGCGGCGTTAAACCCCAACTCAACTCACCTCATCTCACTGAGCTCTCCGTCGACGCACTGATAATGCACGGCAAATTATAGAAGAATACTTTATTCAATTAATGATGAATTCTCCTCGTAAGTGACATTTTCTTAACGATCAAGTTGTGAAAAACGAATATCAGGACCATTGATTATTATTCCTGACAATGACAATAACTAATTCTCCAAAAACCTATTCTCTTTATTTAACAGAATGCATGTAATTTATATTGACACTTGTTCAGAAGAAGAAATGAAGCATACATATGCTAATCTTGAGCATAAACTTGAACTAATTGAATTACACGTAGGTTTTTGGGTTTCCTGAATAGATTTATGAAAACTGTTCTATTCCATTTTCCAAAATTCAGAAGATCAATAAATATCATGAATGCAAAAGATAGCGTATTCCGACATCCTCATTACAGAAGGCAAATCTTAAAATTGTTCATATAAATTACACATGTGCATGTTACCGTTATTTTCCTATACATTCAGACTTTGAAATTTAAGCGATATGCTCTCTGCTGATTGGAATAAACAGGGTCCGGTATACTTAATAATTGAATGTCAGTTTGTGTGTTGGAAAATGAACGATGTCAAAGCCTCATTCAAACTCGTGTTGGAGTCGACAAGCTCCGGCATTTAAACCAGTTTAACTTGCACCTTTCAAACCGTTCATAAGCCAGTGAATAAAAACGTTATGAAATCTATTTCTTAAATAGATACGCTTACGTATTACGACTGAGTAGCAAACTACATCACTACATCTCAATGTAAACTGGTGTTACCAGTGGTTGAAATATACTTCTGAATAAATAAAAAGAGTTTCAAAACGAATGTTCATGGTTCGGTAAAGCCATGCGGGTCGGCCCCCCTCCCCCCCCCCCCCCCCCCCCCCCCCCCCCCCCCCTCTCGAGCGGCAATTTTAAGGTGTTCACAATTAATTAAATCAGAGTTGAGTTTCAGAAAATGGCAACATAATGAAACGGTCAACCCTCTTGCTGTCTGAACTCTCAAATTCGCATGAGACCTACACGTCAACCTCTCACAAAACTGTCGCTTTAGAAATTTCTAGAAAGGGGGTACTTTGTTTCTTGCTTAACTGTACGTCGAACAATTTTATTCTTTCATTACCGATAACCGTTTTCTATGGATACGGCTTATCGGGTCCTGTAATGTGATGTTTTACCCTCTAACGTAACAATATAATGCATTAACTTTAATAATAAATGGCAAATTTAAGAAAACATAACATGCAAAAAAACGTGCTGTGGCGTCTTTAAAGTCTTAATGGGATACGGCAAGGTGATGATGGGGAGTGGTGCAGTTGTACCGCCTCCAGTTGAGAGACTCACATGTACGTCATCCTCTCTGACGTCACTCCTTTCAGATAGTCTATCGTAAACTCTATGACATATCGAGCACTTTGTCGGCTTGACTGCCTGCATCAGAAGTTAGTTTTGTAATCAGCGGCGTTGTTTGGACTAAGCATTCCGTAAGTGTGGAAATGACTAGAGTTTCTTCATCTGTGCAAGTGTTTATTGTTTATAGAATCGAATATAAAATGACACTCTAAGGACATTACCAGTGTAAAATCTGCACATCCAGAGTTATATATGAGAACAGTGGAAGATCGCCTGCATTCAACAGAGGGCAGAGAATGAAACTACTTTGGTTCAATTGTGGACTATATATTAACAGAATGCTGCCACTTCATTCACCATGAAATCGTAATGTCTGTTAATTCCTAATGCTCGGCTAAATTACCCTTTCATTTGCCTTGAAATATCAAGTCACCAATATTCATTGCAAATTTCCGTTAAAAGATCGTCATGTATATACAACAATCAACCCGTAATAAAATTACGTTCAAACTGACAGCACTCCACTTTTCAAACATAATCATTCAATTGTTTACAGAATTTGACGTTGTAGATTCACGCAAAAGAAAACTGAAATTATATTACCACATAAAATATCAGGTTAAACTGCCCTTAGATTTGTCTTTCTCATTTATTTTATTGCTTGAAACTAAAATGACTATATTCTCACAGTTTAACAGTTACAAACCTGTAAAACAATCAGTCCGACTTTTAATTATAATGTAGCTGGCAGTAATTCGTTGTTAAAAGACGGTTTCTGTTCTTCAACCGACAATTTTACACAGTGACAATTACAATTTTATATAATAAATGTATCCGTGCGTTGAGGTCATGGAATGTTTTGATTGGTTACCGTTTAGGTTGATGCCATAACAGCCACACCATAAGTTCCACAGCTTGTCACTGGCTAATTCATGCTTTGCTGTAATTCGCTGACTTTTATTTACTAGCTTAACAGCGCAACTGTCTTTCACCAGCTCGAATATCAGAATCAGAAACTTTACATTACGTTACACTTTAGATTAACACAGTGGAAGAAAACAATTAAATGAAATATAGACAAAGTATATAAATATATTATTTTGTTTAATGATTTTATTTGCATATATTGAGCACATTCTAAGAAAGCGATAAACCGTAGTTGTAATTTTTTATTTATTCATTGTAATATGAAGCACTGGTATATTTTTGATTCGCTGAGACATTATTAAAGGAGCAGTAGCACGTTTTTTCTCTGAAATAAGTTGATGAAATGTATTTGAAAAATAATGTCACCAATAGTAAAACACCATTCTGTCTGTGGAAAATCAAGTTAAAAAAGAGTGTACATGGTTCCGTAAAGCCATGGGCATCTTATTTTGTCATTTGAAATAATAAATTGTGTTCACAATAAAATGGTCGCCATGCAAGTTTTGCTTTATACGCAATATCGTTATTACCACTACGGATAATTGGTTTGTTTAATACACTGTTTTACCCTTTAAAGTAAATATAAATGACATAAACTAACTATAAATGAGAATTTTGAAAAAATAAAATTTTCGAAAAACGTGCTACTGCCCCTTTAAATTGGGCATATATATATATATTAAAGCTGCACACAGCAGGTTTTGCACCTACATTTGTATATTAGTGCAGCTATTACGTAAATTGACGTTCATTGTAACGTCAATAAAATTGTACCACATCCAATGACAATGAATCATCATAATATCCGTGAGTAAAATAATCATTCTCAAACGTGTCCTGTAATCGTCACATCAGTGGTGCATGATTATAAAAATTCCGCATAATGAAATAGACAAAAGGATCAAATTTTGATAAATTCCAATTTCATTAATTTTCGAATGAATGTTTTCATATCGACTAAATGAGAACAATGTCATCACAAATACTTTGAATGAGTGACATATATGATCTATGTTTGACCCAGTTTATCACTAACTGAATATTTCACAGAAGAAACTTTAAACTGTAGTTCGAGTCAGCGCCGTTGGGTGTTTGGTGTCTGATTGAGGGTGTCGGTTCGAATCCCGCAATTTATTCGATCGCGAAAAAATAAGTTTTTAAAAAGAGTAAGTTTTCCTGATACTTCCTGATGAAGAAGTGTCTGCCCCCTTTTAAATGGCTTATTCATTTCATTTCGCACGACAGAGCTAACTTTCTTCAGAGTAACACTGAATTATATTAATAATAAATAATCCATTATTTTAATAATATACATTATTTTCTCAATTAAAAAGAAAACAAACTCAAGGCCAGACGTAATGATTGTTTTATTTCCAAATGGTGCTTTTGTAATATACATATCCATATGTTTCATGCCATATGTTTATGCCTTTCATTGCATCCAAGTTTCTCAAGTTTCATTTCCTCGGTGAGGGCTCCAATTTATTGCTTTGCATTATTCATACTGTATATTTCATTTTATATGTCTGCTGTCGAGAACTACACGCAGTAAGGTTTGGGCGCAATGATACACTGAAGTTTCAACGCAGTACCACCAATAGTTTGCCAGTCCAAGCCGTATTCGCAGGATTCACAGCACTGTACAGCCACGTTGGTGTTGGCCCACAGGCCCTTGGGTCATTGCTTTTCCCACCAATTTAAAAAAAAAAAAAATTGTTTTTAAAGTTTGAGATGCCCCCCCCCCCCCCCCCCCCGATTTTCAAGCCATCAGAATCTATTAGTCAAGACTAATACATTCTGAGGGCGTAACAATCGGGGGGTCATCTCAAACTGTTTTGTTTTTTTAATAGTGTGAAAAGCAATGACCCGAGGGCCTGTCTAGCAGCCGTGGTACAAGTGAATAACTTTTGAAAGCGATGTTAAACCACATATCACCTCACTCTTTCATTTGCAATCAAGTTTTCTATTTTACTATATAGTAAGGGTTCTTTTATTGCACCGAAAGAATTGTAATGTATGGTGGGAGACTTGTGCAGTCACCCTGGGAAATTTGCCCCATTCAAAATGTGCCTCTGTTCATTGTTCCCTAAGCAGTACAAATCGGTACCTGGTAAAGGTTGCGTTGGTTTAGAACTGAGGCGTGTTCAGCAGCCCTAGTACTCGCGATTGGCTGCTGAACGGAAACTGGAGTCGCGAGTACTGCCCAAGATGTTTTCTTAAATTACACTTGTGACGTCATCCTATTGTTCTTTCACTCCATTATTTTTCAGGAATGGAGAGTTACACATCACATTATATTTTTGAAGTAGAAATTTAATTTCTTTAACATTTTAAAGCAATTTTGATAAAATAGCAATACTTCGAGTGTAATTTAAGTAGGGTAATATCCTCGTAACTCTCCATTCCTTAAACATAATGGGCCTCGGCTCCATTATTTTTAAGGAATGGAGAGTAACTCGGATATAACCCTCTACAGAATATCATCACCATTTTGGAAAAATAGAGGAGCCATGCAAATAGCAACCGACCAAATTGTATATTGGGTAGATAATAAAAGAAAGAAAAAAATGAGGTAATCAAACTTTGTGACATCTTGATCTTGTATGTTCGCTTGGCGAGCTCACGCGTGTATTCGCGAGTACGCGCGAACTCGTTGTCGTTTAGAAGCGAGTATGTTCGTTCGTATCTTTTGCAAAAGGTTTCAGGTCTCTAAGTGGTTTTTGGAAATGTTCCCCAAAATAAAGTTGTCCTTTATTATGACCGGAAATGACTGTACGCGAGGGATTTTATTATTGATTCATAAATGCCATTGTCCTGTTTTACTCTCCTGAAAAAATCGTTCAATTCGGTTGGTAGGATTTTGAATTATCGCCCCTCAAAGTTCGCAATTTAAAAAAATTGCCTGACTTTGAAGGGTCACTGTGGGAAAATATTAGGAGTTCGCTCAAAACGGAACAACTTGTTATTCCCCAATGTCTCATCTATATATAAAAAAAAAGTTTCAGCTCTTAGGAGCAAATATCTTCGGAGTGGTCTTTCCGCAAAGGTACATGGGGTCAGAAAATTTGAAAAAGTAAACAAATCCAAGATGGCGGCTAAACCACGTGACTTACGATTTCACCGCTATACTTTTTTGCTCGCATTGTCATTGCGCATCTTGTGATTAAAGTTGCAAGTCTCTAGGTGCATTTTGAAAAAAAAAATTCCTATGTTAAAAATCGAAATTTGGATTCGAACTGGACCTTTAATGGTTGGATCGATTGGGCCCAAAAGTTTCGCGGCACAACTACATAGTAAGGGCTATTGGCCTGTAAAGTTTGGTTGTAATACTGACATTCCTTCTTGCCAAAGTGGTTGAGACAAAATCGGAGCAAATAATAATATAAAAAAACACGCCAATAACAATAAGGATTCAGGACTATTTATTGAATACAAGTAAGTATGGAATTTACAGAAAACAGTAAATTTTCTGTAAAATTATAACGTATGTTTTTGTTCGAGAAATAAGTTTCATATCATGTTCATATCCGTAGTAAAAGCATCAGATGTACATAACTAAATCATATTGTGTGCTGTATAAATGTAAATATGTGTTATGTACTTCTGATGCTGCAATTCTCAGCCTGATTTTATGAAAATACAGTTATGTTAATTAGGACAAGTCCATTATCACAATAGGCAAGCGCTTGGTCTCTCTCAACCCCTACTCTGACAACGGGTTTGTCTTACTATTGGGTAGTCTGCTAATGGGGTATATAACCATCAAGGTGTTTATATAATACTCACCCAATCAGTAGACGAATACAGAGTATTGTTCCTTTGAAAGTATAAATACATCCCAAATGCTTAAAGGGGCTGTAGCACGTTTTTTTCAAATTATATTTTTTCATATTTTTCATTTATAATGATAGTTTATGTCATGTTTATTTACTTTAGAGGGTAAAACATCTTATAACACAAACCAATTATCCGTAGTAGTATGACAAGACAATAGTTTATTGTATTTTAGGCCACCGGCCCATATACAAGAGAGTTACATTCCAGGTTACATCAATAAATATAAATATGACTAAACATACACATTATAAACTAAGTAATTGTAAATGCTCGTTGCGACGAGCAAATGCATATTTAACATAGAGAGCTACATGTAGATTACGCAGTGTGGTTTCATTTTTAGTTGATACTATCCTGGTAAAAGCTATTAGTGATGGTTTCGATGAGTAACGTTCTGGGATATATTTGCAGCGTTAATCTTCATAGTAATAACGGTGTTGTGTATACAGGAAACATTGCATGGCGGCCATTTTAATGTGAACACATTTTATTATTTCAAATTACAAAAAACGATTCCCATGGCTTTACCGAACCATGTACACTCATTTTAACTTGATTTTCCGAATAGAGAATGGTGTTTTAGTATTGATGAAATTATTATTAAAATTCATTTCATTGACTTATTTAATCAAAAAATTGTGCTACTGCCTCTTTGATATATCATAGGATATACATATATAAGTGGATATACGCACTTACTTAAACATTTAATTGTATGCATCAATGCATACTATACTTTTTAACTTGATTTTCCGAAGAGAGAAGGGCGTTTTACTGTTAGTGGCATTATTTTTCAAATGCATTTCAGCGAAAAAACGTGCCACTGCGCTTTTAAATATATATCTCTTATAAAGTGAGAAGTGTAAACTCGTCAACATGACCGATGACTTCGTTTCATAAATCAAAATATGTTGAAATGAATATGAAACTGAAAATGAAATCAAACGTTGTCATAGAAATTAATGATAATTAAATCAAATTAAAATTTCAACCAAAACAAAATGGAATATGATTGTTATTGACGTACAATGTTCAATGACTTTGAAATGATACAATATTGAGACTGGTTTGCAGAGTATGTAAACACGATACAATCGATTAAAAACTTTTACAGCCCTCGTATCTGTTTGAATATAGAATTGACTCCCTCAGAATGTAAAAAGATACCATTTCATTTGATCCCAATATTCTGCGCTAAGTAGTCTTTCAAATTTGTTTCAAAATATACTAGCCTAAGGTATTTTCCATAGACTAATACTGTAATAAGCTGGTTACCAATTTTTAAGAACATTATATGTCATAACTATTCAAGGACATTCGAGGGTAGCCTTCAGGAAAATCTGATGCAGTCGTGGTATGGCAATTAATATAATGACATTATGTAGTGGTGAACATTTTTATGGTGTAATGGTGAATCGGTTTGGTACTATTTTGTGGTAAAAAGGTGGATAATTTGTTGTGAAGCTAATATTAACTTATTAAATTGAAATGTTATGGGTGTCAAAGTGTAGGTGTTTATTGAAGCAGTGACGCAACACTTTAGTAACATATCTGTTGGATTCACATAAATTATGCTAAACGTTATAAATAGGGGGCGGGATAGAGCAGTGGTTAGCGCGTTCGTCTTCGGATCAAGAGGTCCGGGGTTTGAATCCCGACAGGGGCACGGCAGCTTTGTCTGCAGAAGAGAACAGTTCTGGGTGCAATGCTACACTGAATCTCAGCGTAGTACCACCCATGGTTCGCTAGTTCCAGCCGATGCTCGCAGGTTTTTTCAGCAATGCATAGCCACATGGTGTCGCGGGCTTTCTCTCGGCGAAATACTAACAGCCGTGATATAAGTGAAATTGGAAAGTATTTTCAAATTAACTCCTGCGAAGACAGTGAGTCATATACATTACAATGGAAAGGTTTTAGCATCTTCGCTTTATTAAGCCTTTGAATAGCATTTAAAGAGGCAGTTGCACGTTTTTTCGCTGAAATAAATCGATGAAATGTATTTGAAAAATAATGTCACCAAAAGGAAAACACCCTTCTCTCTTCGGAAAATCAAGTTAAAAATTAATGTACATGGTTCCGCAGAGTCATGAGAATCGCTTTTGTCATTCAAAATAATAAAATGTGTTCACAATAAAATGGCCGCCATGCATTTTGCCGTATACGCAATACATTTATCACCACTACTGATAATTGGTTTGTGTAATACTCTCTAACGTAAATATAAATGACATAAACTATGATTATAAATGGGAAATTAGAAAAAAATAAAATTTGCAAAAAACGTGCTACTGCTCCTTTAAAAGGAGAATATATGACACATAAACTTTCTGGTTAGCAACTTCTTTATTGTGAACATCCATGTGGGAGTATGCTTACCTGGCCACTCCTTTATCAAGCAGAATATGTTCCATTGTGTCTAAACCGGTGTCCGGTAACCTAAAGTGGCACTTTTAGTTTCGAAATAGTCGCATATACCAAATGATTTCTTAAATTTCATCGCGTAGGACTGACTTGCTGAAAATTAACAGTCTAATGCTAACAGATTCACTGTAGTGGAATTGTAAAGTTAAAACCGGACAATGTTCTGCGAAGGGGTTTTAAAGGTCGTATTTATTAACTATTAAAAATATAAATGAAACGTGTGAAATCGGCTTCTCCACATATTATGGTTGAAAACTATCAATATGCAATACGAGATGTTTCAAATTTAAATCACCACCCATTATATTTTTGCACGTACTGCGAGATAAAATGTCATGAAAAACTTTTCTAACATCTTTGGATCCTGGTCATTTATCGATGTGCCAAAAGGTTTATAATTTTCAGTGAGGAAGATATCTTTTGGGGACAAATTGTCTTTCCTGATAAAGCACAGGCAGGATTTTGTCTTCTACGAGGTATCAATAACTTCCAAAATTACATGTTATGTTTGAGCAACAGTGTGTTACAAAACGTTTTGGATACAGTTTCCTTGAAAGACCATGACATTTATGACAGAAGTTGTAAAGCCTCATTTTCATCTTCACTTTTCCAGAACCCGTAGGTTGTAATTTGCAACTCAGGAGGGGGTGACCTTATTATAGCCTGTGCCTTGACAGACTTTATAGAGGGTTGTCAAAACATATTACCGATAGTTTTAGCTTTAACTTTGAACGAGATTTAGGTAAAATCAATACCTGGCCGTTATGGGAAGTTGTTGATTACAGGCTTTGATCATTTAAATTTAACTCAATCGTCGATTGAACAATGGATCACCACAGCCTCGAAGTTTAATTTGAACATGGTTCTGAGCGTCTCAAAGGTTAGATTTGAAAATTCCTATTCATAAAATAGAATATATCTTAAAACGTGAAGCTATAAATATAAGCTACAGGAAAGCTGAATGTGTGTTTATGTCTAAAGCACTAGATTAAATGTCCCTTTTATTTGCCCAGAATTTTCTCATAATTAAACAATGTTATCAATATAAAACAATCAGCCCGAAATTAAATAATATTTCATCTGACAGCACTTAACTGTTCAAACATAATTCTCTCTATAGCTATAGCTTAAACATTTATATTCATAAAATATAAAGCAGTCTGTTATTTAGGTGTTTTCCCATCAACATTACCAGGTGGATATAACTTTGCATGTTGACGAAGTTATCCGTTCTTAACATGTGACGCTTGATTCAGGTTCATCTGCTTTCATTCCCTGAAATAATCACATGGCGAGCACACTCTCTCCGGTAGCATCTGTCATGTTCTAATTTACACTTCCGGACAAATGAAAGTACACACTACAGTTGGTTTTATCATAAGCATGATTTTAAATTACAAGTATCTTAAGTTTTCGACGTCGTACTCAAAAAATGAATAGTGCAGGCGTTTAGTCATATGTCAAAGAATACTTCTACGTGTTTTAAATTTAAAGAAAATTCAATATCTCCTTATTCAGGTGTGTGTAGGCCATCGGCCCATTATACATACTACATCATACAGCCAACAAGCGGCTAGAGCGTTGCTTACTCGCATAGAAAATGTACATAGCCAGGTTTCTCAGAACACTGGAATTATCATCAGACATCAAGGCATTACATTTATGTAATGAAGGATAATTATAATAGTTTGCAGGGATATAAAATTTACGAATATGATTATAGGCAGAAAATATAGGATAAAATGAAACTCGTTCTCAATGTGACCATCATTACACATATGACATAATCTAAGCTTCCTAGGCGTATTGGTATATCTACCCGTTTCAATATTTAATTGATGTGGGCTGCAACTGAGCAAGAGCAGAACGGAAACGTTTGATACTTATACAACTTAGATATAATTCAGCAGAACATACATGTTTATATAATGAATACGAATACGTTTTCGAGCTTGAAGTCAAAGATTCATGCCAGCCCTGTATATACAAATTATAAAAATTAAATTTTAAATTCCTCCAAAATATATTTGGATAAAACACTAATGTTCATCGACATATAAGACATATACTATTGGAAAATCAATAAATATTCTCTTCATTCTACATATACAATAGTTTAAACATGGTACGGGTCATGTTGGTGTACATATCATTTCTACAATGTCTGTATTAAACAAATATATTTGAATTAAAGCCACCAATTAATTCATTCAAACTACTGCAGATACGTGTTATTTAGTCTTGCCATTATCAAATGCATCATATTGAATCAATCGAAACCAACTGAAGCGTCTAACATTGTTTCATTTGGGATAACACTACCTTCTATAGTACATGGGGGCGGAATAGCGCAGTGGTGAGCGCGTTCGGTTTCGGGTCAAGAGGTCCGGGGTTCGAATCCCGCCAGGGGCACGACAACTTTTTCTGCAGTAGAAAACTGTTCTACACGTAGTAAGGTTTAAATTTCAGCGTTGTACCACCCATGGTTCGCTAGTTCCAGTCGATGCTCGCAGGTTTCACCGCAATGCATAGCCACAAGGCGTTGCGGGCTTTCTCCCTGCCATAATACTAGCCGTCGCGATATAAGTGAAATACTCTTGAAAGCGGCGTTAAACCCCAACTCACCTCACCTCACCTCTATAGTACAAATTCTTGTACTTTTTTTCGGGACGAGTACCTTTCGGGATTTGAACCCACACCCACACACCGTACTAACAGTTTACCACACGACCACATTCGATAGTTAAGATATTTTCACTTTCAGTACCCCTCTGATAGTTTCAGCCAATTTACAATGACCTGTTTACACAGAAGGTATACATAGAGGTATGTTTCGTTAAGAAATAGAGCTAGAAAAACATACGCCTCTAAACATCCCTCTATTACTGTTACATATAGTTAGTGTTAAGTAGGGTCTATACAGATAGACATACACCATGGTGTATGCAATGAATGTCTTTCTTAAAGGCCACGTAGCATGATTTTCTTACTAAAATACAGTTCTCTCTAAAAAATATACATAAGTGTTACTAATGGCTAAATAATAAATCAATAACAAGAGTTCTAAAACGAATCTACATGGTTCGGTTAAGCCATGTCAGTCCATTTCCCATCGAGAGACCATCTTAATGTGTTCACATTAAAATGGTCGCTCGAAGGTAATACAAGTGATCTAACTGATGTAACGATGCCTAAACGTTCAAAAGTAGAGTTTTAAATATGGTACAACGATGGAATGGTCAACCATGTTGCTGTCTGCACTCTCAAATTCTCATGAGACCTACAAATCTACCTCTCACAAAAAAGAGTTCCACGCCACTGTCGCTGAAAACGTCGCACTATTTTCGTTGAATACGGATAACCGTTTTCTATGGATACGGAATATTGGGTCGTGTAATGAGATATTTTACCCATTAACGTACCAATATATTGCATACATGTTAATAATAAATGGCAAATTTGAGAAAACATAACATGCCAAAAAACGCGCTACAGCGCCTTTAACGCTTGATGTACAATGCCCTGTATTAATGTATTTGACAATATGTATGTCTTGTTCTCTTGAGGGTGTGTACATGTGTGTTTGTGTCTTCTGTTCAAACTCAGAAGATCGCGGGAGAACCTCTAAAAGTGAAATTAATTCATATCAATGAAGTTCAGTAGATCCATATGTCTTGAATATTATTACAACATATGTGATACATTTTTCATAAATGGTCAGAGGTATATGTGAAATGTTGAATAACATATTGCATTGTTGTGTCGTAAGGAAGTTAAAGGCTGTGCAGTTGGAAGCGAATGGTCCAAGCTTGATAAAGTAAGGAAGTATTGAATATTTTACGAACGCTTCGGCCAATCTTAATTTATCTTGTGGATTACTTTGAATGTACGAAGTGTACATTCTTTTTAATACAGATATGTCCCCCCTTCTTCTATGATGTCCTAAGATCTACACTGAACGAAGTAATTACATACTTTCTCGATTTTGCTGATTTCAAATATCTTCGTGTCCCTAATCGTTCAAATAGAAAGTACACTCTGATCGGTTTCTGAAATCAATCCATATTTCAAAAGAGTTTTAAATCTTTGTGAAATTATTAATTCATCTTGGGTATCTACTGTTATATCAGGGTATTGCCAAAACTCCGTGTAAATAAGAACATGCCTGGCACGTATCAGAAACAATACGAATAATGTTAAACCTATTGTCTATGCGAAATGACGAACTAATTCATCACATATTCATACCTTGAAAAGGGGGCGGGGGATCACCTGGTGGATGGTGGATGTTCGAACCACCTTGAATCCCCCCTCTCCCTTTAGGGCCTGTTTGAGCGAGAATAATGCTTCTTTACTGCAATGTATGTAGACGCCACGTGTCGATGCAGGTATTACCGCCGTTAACAAGCTTAAATACATTTTAGAACATTGAAACTCGTAGCAGACCAGCAACGATACTCAACAAGCACTTTTCCTCTCCATTTGTGACAAGGCCAAACTACACGAAACCGCGTTGCTTATATATATATTGGGAAAATATAGTAAGAGATATATGGCATTTTTTTAAATTACAAATGATGATGTATTATGACTACGTCACTGGAGTCCCAATATAGCATGGCGATCCATCCTGCACCGTATCGACAAACCGTCCAGAGCATGTAAATTGACATACACATTGAACTATTCGACTTAAAGGGTCACTATTTACTTTTCTTGAAAGTTACCAAGGGTTTTATTATATGGAGAGGTATTGACTGTTATCGATGACCCTTTTCGTGCCAATAGTTACATGTACAATATTAACATGTTCAATCGTGATTATAATCGACAACCGAATGACGCGCGTCAATTGTTCAAAGGTACATGTATTAAGCCGTTGCTTGATTTCCACAGTTATGTTATGCAGCAAGATGTTAAAGGTCGACATAAATGGATGTTGTACGGACCAAATTTAGAATATGTACCGCAATATCAAATCTGCTGTCATGGTTGATAGAAAGATATCTCATTATTCTTCCTGTAATTTTGGCGTCAGACAAGGGGAACATTCCCCCCCCCCCCCCTACTGATCTCTGTTTTTGTGAATGATTTAGAAGCGGTTCTTATGCAACACCATTGTAAAGAGAATGCGGTGCTATTCATTCGCTGTTACTTATGTTGCTATATGCTGATGGTATTGTACTGTTTAACGACGATCCACAAGAATTACAATACACTAAATGTATTTCACGACTATAGAACTTGAAAACTTATTAACAACAAAGATTTTAATTTTCGGCAGTGGCCCAGCCAATAAATCTAACTTATCCTTCCGTTAGGGTGAAAGTGTTATTGATATGATTAATATGTACAGTCACATATTTAGGTTTTAATTTTCATAGAAATAGAAGATTTCTCCATAAGCTTTAGTTCAAATCGCAACAAAAGCCATATTTCCTTTACTGAAAAAAGCCCGAAATATAAATCTGTCTCTAGATTGCTTACTGTCGGCGTTTGGGTCTCAATCTTACTATATGGTTCTGAAATGTGGGGGTTTGAAAATATATCATTGATAGAAAAATTACACATAAAATTCCTGGCGACTAATTTATGCGGAAACACCAAATCCTGCATTGCTCGGTGAATGTGAAAGAGAAGCTCTATATATTAGAATTTATGTGATGAATGATACATTATTGGCATACGATAGCAACTAACTAACGAAACATTAAAGATATCTAGTTTATAACATGAATTCATATCGCAAGAAAATACAAACCTTATGAAGAATCTACGATGGTTTTCATTATACAATGTATTAAAAATATTTTAAACGATTGTGATGTATCCATGGTATTTAACCAGCCATGGCTCTATACAACGTCTGATTTCACTTCTGAAATTAAACAGCCTCAATCCAATCAACACTTACAAAACTGGCAAAGTTCAGTTAGAAATTGGTCGAAAGGTATATACTATCAAATCTTTACAATCTAAATAAATTTAGATCGACATATTGTATAATGTTATATATTACAATAATATAGGACAGTCGATCTAAATTTATTTATTGACATAATAAAGAGATCCCTGTGTTTTGAAAATGATATGTTTATGCCTCGTTCTGTATATTATCCAATTTTGAAATTTAGGACAAGTAATCATAACGTAAATATGCAAGTCAAGTGAGAAGATTTGGAAGTAATCAACACATTTGATATTTTAGCATGAATCAAAGATTAATATTACTTCTTGAAAAACATTTAGTGTCCATTTAAGCAATTTATTTACCTTTGTTGGGGAACGTAAATATTGTAAATTTTTTCACTTATTTGGGAATACTTGCAAAAAGTAGTATCTACCGTATCTTTATGAACTAGGCAAACTGTGGAATTTAGTACTTAAAGAGCCATCAAGGATGTTGATGAACATATAGGACAATTGCCAAAAATCTTTCTCCGTGAAATATATACACTTAATTTGTGACTTTTTCGACTCAAATTAGGCCGAATAATTGCACTAATTAGTAAAGGTGTTTTCCAGTCTAAATATAGACCAAGTCTATTATTTTCAAGCGCAAAGCATTGTGGTCTAACTCACACACTGTATACAAAGACACGAACGAATAACAAAGTTTATGAGCAATTTAACTAGAAATTTAAATATATATACTTTTTGGCGGTTATTTATTAACATTTTCATTTAGTTATGTATTTGCTACATATATTGGAGTACTTGTTTTACCCAAAAAGGTATTTTGCTTGAATTTTATAATTAATGGGAGTCTTATGCTGGTCTTATCTCAATAAAAAGTACATTAAACAGGCAGTAATTTGTATATTCTCAGGACATTTAGAAACAATGTTTATAAAGCAATCGTCACATTCAGTAATGTGTGACAAGGATAACTTGCAAGAGAAGCACGTGTAGCACGTAGGTTGTTATGGCGATTTGCGCTAGAGACCAGCCTTCACGCTACGGAAACGCTTGCTGCTGTGTAGTACGTTTTATTAAATACACGGAATTCTGTTTATAATTATGACGTCAAATACCCTTAACGCGCGTTACTCGAAGGCGTACTTCTCTTTGAAACCAAATTGCATTACATTGTTGTGATATAAAAAGTATTTATCACAGGTCATGTTGTAGATAAAAGATTTCTCTGGCGATTGACAATATAAGTATAATTTCCACAAATAATTATTTATTTGAAACACTAACATCCTTGGTGGCTCTTTAAGTTGCTATATTCATGAATCAATGCGCACGTAAAATCTCTAGATTCGGTCCTGTCGTCAACCCTTTGTGAGCCTGCGAGAAATATAATTGGTATTTCTGGCATGAATTAAATTGACTTTTACTGTACTAGACAAAATCGTCGGGAGCGACTTCTTACTTTCAGCATCAACAGTTGACGTGCGAGGGAACTATCAAGATAAATTTAATATGAATTTTGAAAGTCACTTATTGTATATATCGATAAATGTAAGCTTCTATATCTGCATCCTCGATAATCCAGCGCTATTGTTCCGATAAATCTACACACATATCGGAACAATAGCGCTGGATTATCGAGGATGCTATATCTGTGGCAATTATGAAACAGTGAGTTGACAAGTCTGCGCAAACTATATTCCATGCTGGTATTACACCTTCAGTCAAACCAAACAACACATGTGATGATCATTATGAAACGATTGCTAAAGAAAGGACGTATATATCAATTCATTTAATTGCATGCATCAGTGCATACAACACATTTTCTCATCATATTAAGCACTTAGCATATACATACAAATGTAGATGGCAACGTTGTACAATGACAATGTATATGCGAACTTACTTAAACATTTAATGGTATGCATCAATGCATACTATATCTGCTAAAAGGGGCTGTAGCACGTTTTTTCAAATTTTCCATTTATAATGATAGTTTGGGTCATATAAATTCACTTTAGAGGATAAAACATCTTCTTACACAAACCAATTATACGTAGTGGTGATAACGGTACGCTATAGCGCCCTTAAAATTGCATGGCGGATATTTTATTGTGAAAACATGTTATTATTTCCAATGGGACCAACAACATCATAACAAACTTCACACTATCCAATCTAATTTAGGCTACAAATCTCTATCCTCTTTTACCCGGCAGGAAGCTTGTGTTTTACGACGATGTCGTATTGGACACACTCATTTAGACATTCATATCTTTCAAAGGGGGAAGACCCCCCGACGTGTATCCCCTGCCAGTGTCCCCTCACAGTAAAACACATTTTGTGTGAGTGTTGGGACACTGCACATATCAGGGAGACTTTTTACCCCAATATTTCAATTGCTCAAATTTTTAGTCACTTCGGTGAATATAGAATTTTAGACTTCTTAAAGGCAGTAACCTTTTCGATAAACTATAATTTTTAAATATTCTATGTCCGCTTTTAACCAAATTGTGATAAGTTGCTGGTGTGTTTTAGTATTGATGAAATTATTATTCATATTCATTTCATTGAGTTATTTGAACGAAAAATTATGCCACTGCCCCATTGATATATCATATTCTCTGGCAATAAGCATATACATATACACAGATGACGAGATGACAACATCGTACAGTGTAAAAGTATAATACACGACTGGATATACGCACCTACTTAAACATTTAATTGTATGCATCAATTCATACTATACTTTCAAATCGCATTCTCTGCATGGCAATCAACATATATACGCAGATGAATTAAATCAAAAGACGCACTTGTCTTTACTTGAAAAACGTTACCTCAACATTGTATTGCATGCATCAATGCATACTACACTTTCTTATCTTTGTATCATAACTATCACTACATCAGTCAGTTCACTTGAACTTTCTTCCAGTGACCACTTTATTGTGACCATCTTAAATGGCCATCGATGTGCAACGGACTGACGTGGCTTAGCTAAACCATGCACATTCGTTTTAGAACTCTTTTTATCGATTGAGGACAATTATTCAGCCATTGGTAACACTTATTTACTTTTTGTTAAGAGCAATTTATTTCAGTAAGAACGGCGTGCTACAGCGCCTTTAACAATTTATCTTACTTGCAATTTTTTGTGAAATTATCATCAAGATTTAAAATATCTGAACATACCCTTTGATATCAACAGGTACGGGTCTGTATACCTCTTCACTGTGGAAAAACAGCATCTTTATTATTGATGTGTATATTGGTAAACTTGATGTTGAAACCCGTGGAGAATATATATTCTAATTTCTCTTTCGAACAGAACAATATGTTTATATATTAACTTTATAGAGTCAATGTCATCTGAATCATTTTGTTGTTTTTATTGTATGCATCAACATAAACCTATCTGTTATTATGAATATTGCAATTTTCGTGTTCTATGTCGCAATATTTAAGTCTGTAAATAAACATAATAGTATCCATGTTTACACGAAGAAGACATGAGGTCATAATACGAGTACGATGCCAATCGTTTATTTCATGAATTTCAATATAATTGAAATAAATATTAAAAAAAAAGAAAAAAAAGTAAAAGATTGAAAATACCAGGAATAGATGTTCTGCTTAGGTTGCGAGGGCATCACGGAACTTCCCAGTGGCAGTTGTTCTTGGTTACATATCTCGGTTCTTTTAAACTAACATTCAACCCGAATTCACTCTGAATTAAATGTTAACATGCCTGGGAGATACTTGAACTATTCAAACCGAAACAGTGTCTATCGAGATGGAATCGTAAAGCAATCCGGCAATCTGTAAATGCATCTTGAGTTTTTATAACTGCTGAAAAAAACAAGACGCAAATTTTCCAAATTTTCAATTTCACGTTCCATCAAATGATCGACCAATTTAGTAAGTGAAGTCTCCTTAAGAGTAATGTTTAGTTATTAAGGTGAGGTAAGCTGTTCTGATAACTAATTATAGATTCTAAATAAATTTGTTTCATAAGAGGAACACGTTTTCTTACTCGGTTTAGATAGTGACGAAGGTAGGTATTTCAAGGCTTGATTAACAATTATGATAGACCAATACCTAGGTCACTTCTAGACAACCCACTTAAGCACTAATGTCTCTTCTAGCATTGAGGGGTTCGCCAGGGTTGTTTCTTTTGTCCTATTCTTTTAACAGTAAAACACGACATTGCCTTTATCAGAGTGATCTGATGAACTGATACCCCGTGAATGGAAACATGATACCGCTACAAGGTTTTAGGACTCATCAGAGACAATAAAAAGCAGGCGAGGGTATGATTACTGCAGATATATAGGTTTGTGCGACGTTGTCCTAAAACAATGGTAAGAATGAAAGATGTGTTGATTATTCTGAATACACCACGCTTCGGAGTATTGGTTTAGTGAAACATTAGAATAAGTGGAATACGTATATTTATACTGCGTACACGAATGCTCCAGGCACGCACTGCAGTATTAACTTGAACTAACCTAATCTTAAAGGGGAAGTAGCACGTTTCTTGCAAATTTTATTTTTTCAAATTTTCAATTTATAAATTTAGTTTATGTCATTTATATTTACTTTAGAGGGTAAGACATCTTATAATACAAACCAATTATCCTGAGTGGTAATAACTGTGTTGCGTATAAAGTAAAAATTGCATGGCGGCCATTTTATTTTGAAAACATATGATTATTTCGAATGACAACAACGATTCCCGTGGCTTTACGGATCCATGTGCGCTTATTTTCTAACTTGATTTTCCGAAGAGAGAAGGGTGTTTTACTATTGGTGACATCATTTTTCAAATATATTTCATCGACTTATTTGAGCGAAAAAAACGTGCTACTGCCCCTTTAAAAGCACTTTAGCACGCCGTTGATACTGACATATAGCGCTCTCATGAACACGAAATTAGAATTTTCCAATAGCTAAATAATACTCCTCAATTAAAAACAAATAGTTCTTACATCAATATAATGTAACTGGCCAATTCAATTCGAGAGTAAATTTTAATATGTTCACACTAAATTAAAGTGGTCGCTCAACGATACTTCAAGTGATCTGACTGTTGTAACGATACCTAAACACTCAGAGTCGAGTTTTAACTATGGCATTATGATGGAATGATCAACCATCTTGTTGTCTGACCTCTCAAAATCGCATGAGACCTACATATCTACCTCTCACAATGAAATGCTCCATATCAGTGTCGCTTTATACAAAAGCTTTATGCGTCGCACCGTTTTCTTCGAATACGGATAGCCGTTTTCTATAGATACGGCTTATCGAGTCGTGTAATGAGATGTTTTACCCATTAATGTACCAATATATCGTATAAATGGCAAATTTTAGTAAACATTATATGCAAAAACGTGCTACAGCGCCTTTAAAATTCGTTCGTGAATATCGTGCAGTGAAAGAAACACCCCACTGAGTGACACTAATATGTTTATAGTTAACGACCCATGCCATGCATGCTGCATGTGAATAAATCTCATTACTGTGACGGATGTTTCCGTGAAATGTACATCACCCAGGATCACCGCTATACGATACTGACCGGCTGGCCCATTGTCACATCAGATATTGGATGCAAATTTAAAGGTCCAAAGTAAACTTGAATCAAAGGCCCCATGTAATGTATGAATTTCGTTTATACACAACGATGAAAAGGTTACATAAACATATATAAGTCAAATTCTAATAAAGGTGAAAAAGATTTTCGTCGAATATATCCCAACCTTCAGTGCTGTGGCCCGTGTTTTAACCTGACTATCATCTTCCAATTGGTTAAACTTACAAAAGATACAAACTATTAAATTCCCAAATATAATTTATCCAAATCTTTTCTGCTGGGCCTCTTTGTCGTTTACGTTGAATACCGTCTTCCATTTGGATAAAACGTTTTAAGGATACCTACAGTGGTTAAGTAGTTTTCATAGTATCTTGGATTTCTCTCATTGAAACCACAGAAAACTGTACTGAAAATACGGAAAGCCTAGTATAATATAAGGAGAAACCATGATACCGAGGATATGGTAAGGTTACCATATCCGAGGTAAAATGGTTTCTCCATATTATCAACCGTTTTTAAGTGTAAAATAGGCTTTTTACTTGTTATCGCGTTATATTGAGGATCCCTGGCGTTATATTGAGCATCCCTGGCTGATGTCAGCCTGTTAACAGCCGCGCAATATGAGTTGCTTTTGTACCTCGAAATCTCATCTGCCCCGTTTGCACAGTAGACTAAGGCGTTAACTCAGTTACTACAGGTGATAGCGGATACGGCGTTCGAGACGCACTTTCTGCAAAACATTTGCTGTTTATATTCTGTCGTAAATTAAGAATTTTTTCATAATTAGTCTAAGTTAGTTTCTTCAGATCATTACTTTCAAGCCGTCATCTTAGCAAATATATTAGGGTTTACAATCAATATAATTCCTTATAACAGTGTTTACAACGGTCTGTGTAAACCCTCCTGGAGGGACTTACAATGTTGTAAGTCCCTCGTTCCGGGTGATACGGTTTAGAAAGGTCGTTTCAAGTATCACGTTATATGGCTGGTAGGTTGATAAAACACGATAAACTGAGAATGAAACACGATAAACTCAATTAAAACGTGAAAAACTTATTCATGAACCAAGAACCTATCCTCGCTGCCCAAAGGGGCATTGTAAAATAATAAGTTAAAGAGCGAGTTCTGTCGCCATATTGGATTTTTTTGCGTTATGTGAAACGAGAACACGCTATATTGTACCTATTTTTGCAACTGTTTAATAACTATAGAATACATTGTTAGAGTATTCACATAGTAACACATAGCATGTCATGTAACTAATAAACAATTTGCTGTTATGCTGTAGCGACGTTTTCCCCACTCGCAGCGCCGAAAAATGGTTTCAGTTCTCATTGTTTTAATTTTCAACAAATGTGCGCTTGTGTTTATCAAGTTGTGAAATATAAATTAATCAAAATGTTACCTTCATTAGTATCTTTCAATTTCACTGTGTTTTAATCATGTTTTGATAACAGGAATATCAACCCGAATTTCGTTTCCACAAAAAAATAACCCGATAGAATCCTCCTTTTAAGGATTATTTCTTCATGTTTCTTTCTGTACATTGTTTAGTACGAACTTAAAGCATAACGGGCGCCAATGTCCATAAATGGATAGATTGAGCCTTGTTGCACTTCCGTAACTTTCCCGTGCTATTTAGGCGGCAAGCTGTAACTGAACACCATAGTGCACTCTGTTACGCTAATACAGGAAAGTTAAGAAATGCATCAAGGCTCAAATTAGCCAGTGTTTGGGCGAGTTATGCCTTGCTTGGGGAAATTGTGTATTAGACATATAAAATGCAACAATGGGCGCGGCAATTGCCCCGAATCATTGCTGAATTGACTGAGAGTTTGAAAGGTATACCCTGCCCAACACTGATACATACGTTGAAAGACTGTAACCCTGGTTTAGTGACTTTGTTCAATGCTGCCTCTGTTCACCCAGCAGTAAGATGGGTACCTGGTGTAACATACATGTGAGGAGGTCACCTTCGAGCTTACGGCAGCCAAGGTTATAACGCAGGGAGCGCCTTGATCATGCAAAGGGCTTCCACGGGTCAGAATTTTGGACTCGAGTACTCGAGGGGTTGGACTCGAGTACTCGAAATTAATACTTTTCAGCTAAGTGGCAGCATGTCACAATAACATTTTGTTAGTCTTTGAGGTTTTTGATTTTACAGTGGAACCCTGATATACCACGAACTACTACCCATTTCGTGATACAATATGGGCATATGCCCCCAAAATAATCAGTACCCATACAACGTTCAGCACTACAGTTGATGAATCTAACAACATTTCACGTTCAAATAAATATAAATAATAAGGCTTATTTATCTTCTGTCTCAGTGAAAAATTAAAAAAATTCCAATTAAATAATAATTACTTATGTTCGCCTTCAGTGACAAAGGCGTATCATATACAAATGACAGAAAAGGGTACCGTTGAACAAATGTGTGACGGTGTCGTCGTTCTAATTTTCACATCAAGTGTGTGAAATCTAGATATGGAAAAGCTGGGAAGGAATTTGACATCTAATGTTTATACGTGTATTCGAAACCATAATCGATAATCTTGGAAATCATTGCAGTGTATAAGACTATGGTCGCCATTTTTATAAACAAAGAATGGTCTTGATCATTTCATGAAGGGTAGCAAGTATAAAAGTAGAAATTGGTGCAGATTGAGATAATTAATATTAATAGTTAAGACATAATACACGAACAAAAAGTATAATAAAAATACTATCTTACTTGTACATAGGTTTAGAAAGATACTATTTATTCAATGTCAACATCGTAAACAAATTCACATCCCTACTAAGAAATGGACCGCTTATAGATTTACATTCCTTCTAGATCTGTAATCCGTTTCATATTCCATATTTGGATTGAGTTATGTCCAACCGCATTTTGATTAGTTGTGCCCCTGGTGATTTGACTTGACATGACATGGAGTATTTTACCTCATATGTCGGTGTCATTATCATTATTCTGTAGTGATATAAGATTTCGATCTTGCCTTTTTATTTCACAAATATACTGAAATATTAACAGAATACATTTATTTTATCTTATGAAAAAGCGTAACATTCAGTATTAGATATGAAACATGTCTACTGTCGCTTGTAGACTCTACCAACATACAGTTAATAAACATAAGTTTAATTTTTAACATCAGTATATCGACCAACTTGACCATATAAGCTTCATATTTATTTACATTTGTTGATATAAATTCCATCTGAAATAATCAATTCAATATTTTATTTGTTTGCATTGCACGATTTTAACTGAACTGTGTGACTGTGATAATGAAAGTAGCCGATGTGACCAAGGCTGGTGTCACTGTTCACTTATGACATGGTTTATAACTTGTCCCTCAAGTACCACGACATACGTGGTCCACTGCGGTTGTTGTTAAATCTTTTCAGGCACGACATGTTCAATGTATATAACTTGCACAAGGTGACTAAAATTAATGTGATCTTTTATCCCAGAAAATGGAGTCCAGCTGAACCCGACTCGTACTCGAGTACCCGTGGAAGCCCTAATCATGCATTCTGTGTGGATATGTGCGCTATATGAATAATATCATTATTATTATACCCACGACAGCTGGGGTTATGGATATAAGGCATGGTCACAACCTATTTATCAGGAACCTTACCTACCTTTGTATATAATTTTTTTGACATCGCGTGTTTGATGAATTGATCCTCTGATCCCTATGAAGCTGTGTTATAATATCTAGCGATCAGGACATATGCGAAACATTTATCACATGGGATGATCAGCTGGCAATAATGGCGCAGTCGTAGTTAAACATATCTTTAAAAGTCCAGTTTGAAAAAGCGAGTATACACATTTTACATCAAAACCTTTATAATAAAAATTTCACAAAATGGAAAAGAATTGTCACCAATTGGAAAACAACCCTTAACCAATAAAAAGAGTTCTAAAACGAATGATTATGTTTCAGTTAGCAACACGGATGCTTTATCAATCATTATCGAATCATTAAAGGTGTTCACACTAAAATGGCCGCTAGCAGTTTTCGTTTTATACGTGACATCGTTTTCTGCGACTACACTACAATCAGGTCGTGTGATGGAAAGTTTT
This sequence comes from Gibbula magus, assembly GCA_936450465.1. NCBI lineage: Eukaryota > Metazoa > Mollusca > Gastropoda > Trochida > Trochidae > Gibbula > Gibbula magus. The sequence goes on from OW388304.1 coordinate 59,991,793, forward strand.
ACCCTCTTACAAGTAAACAAAGACTGCATAAGGCTTTATTACATGTATAATTAGCAAAATTAAACAAATACAATAATGCAAAAATATGCTACAGTGCCTTTAAATACAGACATACAGCTGCTTCAAATTAGTGTGTTCAGCAGCTGTACAATTCCATGTAATTTATATTTCATTTAGATGTCATTTGTATTCCTGCCAGCTCATAGGAAAATTATAACATACACAACTTGAACGGAAAAAGTAAAAAAAAAGGTGTCTCTAAAAATAGGAAAAGTCCCCAATGCCAAGTTTTTCAGTACTGAAATTAAAAATACAATTGTCTAAATGTATGTAAAAATTAAAAGAAAAAGTTTACATAGCCATAATTACATATGTAGATCATATTTAACTGTACTGTACGAGAATTGTCTGTTGTATCGAAAATATACAAGATTAAGTTGGCCTGCAGTCGTGTGGTTAATCCATCGCTCGAGTCTTATCAAGAACCGTTATGCATGGGCGGGGCTAACGCTCTATTGTAATGAGCCCATAATCTGTATAAATAACACAAGAGACACCAAATATATCAACACCATGTTTGGAGAAAATGCGTTGCAGAGACGAGCCCAAGACATGTATAACTGTCATGACGTACCTTCAGAGATGTGATTCTTGACGAGATATTGAAAGCTGGTGTAGTGTAGCTTACTTGTGTCATTTCGTGAACGTAGCGTCCCATCCAGGTAGATATTTACTGCGTTTCGAGGGTACATGAAACGTAAGTTTTTTTATTACAAATATGCCAAAATTTATGCATTCATTTATTAAGAAAATATTTTTATTTATTTAGTTAGTTAGTTAATTAGTTAGTCAGTTATTTTTATATAATTTAATCGTTTTCTATATTTACATTAACTGTGAACATATACTGATTATTGATAGTATGCACAAATCACATTTATTTATTCATTCATTCATTCATTCATTCATTCATTCATTCATTCATTCATTCATTCATTCAATCATTCATTCATTCATTCATTCATTCATTTACTTATTTATATAAATCAATTCAGGGACTAGTATTTGTAAAACTATCTTTAGATAAGAGTGATTATCTGAGTGATTGACCGTCTATGAAATGTTAAAGTTAACATCTAAAATAATGACAATAATTACTTACAGTTACTTTAACATTAAATTAAAATGATGTTAAAATTTTAAAAATGAGGCAAAACCAGAACGTGTCAAATACAATGATGGAGTCTTAAAGACTGTATCATAAGTATAAATATTAGAGTTGTAAGGAATAATGATATATCTAGCCCGAATTAGGTAATTGTGATAAACGCTGTAGCGAGGATTTAGGCGTGTTTAATCTTATTTCGGAGACTGCCGAACTACAGTGCAAATGTAGTATTTAATAAGACCGAATAAATAATCTTTCCTGTGTATAAAGGCATAAACATACAAATACATACAAATAAAATGGTATTAAAGAGACATTTACTCATTGAAAACATTATGTCTCAGCCTGTTGGACTTAAAACCAATCAGCGTATTACAAAAACGTTCGGATAGTGAAATGTTCGGACTACTGAAATGAACCAAACAAGATGGAGTTGACCCCCTTTGAATTTACAGACAGACGAGAACGTATTTAGAATATCACATGAGTTTGACACGCTGGATATTTAAAACTATCACATACAATGATAAAGTTGAATTTATTTCAATCACAAACAAACAGTGTGAGACATTACAATTTATTAAAATCACAAACTATTGACACGCTCTATTCCCGTGTCAATCAACTGTCATTGAAGTTTACTTATCCAATCAGTGTGGTGATCGCTTGTCAAGGGGATTATCCGAACACTTTTGATGAACCACCGGATTAATGAAGCAGTAATAGTTGTAACTAACTAATCCGTTACGGCTAATTGGCGTTCGGATTCGGAAACGAATCAACGGATTAATGAATCAACATTTAATTTAGTTTTTATAGAGATTTGTTTGGTTAAGCTTGCTACCGTTCGGAAACTGCGAGATTCGGATTATCGGTGGCCGGACTATCGCGGCTTGACTGTAATGTACAACCACATTGTAGATTGACAAAATGGCATAACAACCAAACGTATTCGAACATTTTACGAGAATTTTATGATTAATATGACGTGTGACGTTATCATATTTCTCTGGCTCCTTATGTTGTAACTGTCAAACCCCGGCTCCGTTGTGTATGATGAAATGGAGAGTTCCTTTGACATTACCAGTGCAAACTTGTTGTGTATATACATTTTAACAACAACAACAACTTGACGTATCCAGCGTTCACTAAGTATTGATGTTACGGTTACAAAACTAATATTTAAGTTTTAATATTTAATCAAGAAACAAGTGGTTCTCTAAGACGCTTTCCAAATATAACCTTACAATAAACTTTAAATATGAAATTAAAGAAGTTTGAATTATATTGTAAAGATTAGCAAATTAGAAAATGAAGTCCCAAGATAAAACCAGCAAATGAAAACAAACCAGTCTGATTCAAATCGACCTTGTTTCAAAGAATAAAATTTGCAATTATGCATTTACCGGGATACGAACAGGTTCTGTAGACACGAATAGGCGCGTGTTCCGAACCCAGTCAAATAGCTGACCAATCACATTCTAGTTTTAAACGGTCGCTGTTTTGAAAGCATTCGGAACAGACGAAAGGACATCTTCCCAATGCAAGGCATAACTCTTGCTAGTCTCCATTACTGGCTGATTTAGGCCTGGCAGTATTTCCTTGAGAAATTTGTGTTTAGAAATCCAGGCCCGCTAAGCATTTCTGGTGCAGCGATTCACTATCTTGACACAAAAAAGCGAGGGAAATACCGCAAGGGGTAAATCAGCCAGTTATTCAGACTGGCAAGAGTTATGCCTTGCGTTTGGAAGTTGACGAAAGGATAGCTGTTTGGAGTTATCTGCCCCGGCTTCTAGCACCGAAAGCTTTTGTTGGACGACTTGTGATTGGTTTACTGATTTGCGTCAGAACAACGCTTCTCTACGGGTTGTTATCAGACGGTTTGGCGAGAAAACCTCTGAACGATATGAGTTCGTATCCCGATAGATGCCGTATTTTGCAATTTTCACTCCTACGAAAAGTGCGATTTTAATGAGACTGAAAACAAACAAGGCTTATTCAAATTGTAATAAATAAAACACATTTTACCCGCCCGTGTAAGATACTGCAGTGTAATATTTAAACGGCAATATTAAACTAGTGTAATACCACCGCACATATGACGACACAATATTTTGCGGTTTTGACTTCACAATGGAAGTTACCTCGTCACAATGGTATCCGACTTGCGGGAATAATAGTTTCAGAGCCATGTCGACTATTTCGCTGGATTATTGGTGGGCGAGTAATAAACAGAATACTAAACTTCCTTCTATTTAATACCCTTTTATGAAACTCGTGAATGATTTGGTACTAAACTCGCTTTCGCTCGTTTTAAACAAAATCATTAACTCATTTATCAAAAATGATATGAAATAGAAGGTCGTTTAGTACCCTTTATCACTTAATCACGTTAACAATACAAACATTCAAGTGAGATACAATAGAGATACATTAACAACAGGGTCACAAATATATTCTGACAGCTACAAATATCTTATTATTTAAATACCTATCTGTTGACTAGACCTACTATGCCTACTTCCTCTCTAGGTATGCTATTTCAACCTTAACACAGACGAAACTTGAACAGTGGAGTAGGGTATGCGTAAAATGCCTATCCAAGGGCGGTAAATCTGCATGGTCTCGTGACGTCACCACCGGAAACCTCACTCTCCTTTCAGTTGCAGAGCAAGACAGTTGTGTGTGTTTTCGCTCTGAGACTGGGTATTTTTAGCGCCCTTTTTCGCTAACTTGCTATCTACTTCTTATTAATTTAAGAGGTAGTATCAACGCCTTAATCTACGTTCGTCGTTAACAGGTTGTTTAGACAACCTGTTTTATGTAGGTGTTGAGTTACAAGGAGCCTTGTTGACATGTGCTAGGTGTGTGCTACCTGTCGGGTGGCTGCATGCTTTGCACGTGCAATTCGTGTCTTTTGTTTTCTCTCACCTTTGTTGGGTGACTGCTCGGTTCGCACGGCTTTGGTCGTACCTTCCGCCAGTCCCTTTGTCTTCTAGATCAGGTGAATCTTCCGATAGCTCGCCGTCTGCTTCGGTTGGCTTTCACCTTCGACTCGTCAATGACCTCTCTCAAGCGTCTCGTCGTCTACGTTTTTGTGAGCTGTCACTCGCCGTTGGCATTCGACTCTACTCGCCTCGCCAGTGATTCGCTTCACCAATCACTCGCTTCGCCAGTCATTCGCCTTCGGTTTTCGAATCGACTTGACTCGCATCGTTTAGCCAGTGACTCACTTCGCCTGTCATTCGCTTCGCCAGTCATTCGCCTTCGGTTGATTCTACTTGACTTGCATCGTCTCGCCAGTGACTCACTTCGCCAGTCACTCGCTTCGGCAGTCATTCGCCTTCGGGTTTCGAATCGACTTGACTCGCATCGTCTCGCCAGTGACTCGCTTCGCCTGTCATTCGCTTCGCCAGTCATTCGCCTTCGGTTTGATTCAACTTGACTCGCATCGTCTCGCAAGTGACTCGCTTCGCCAGTCATTCGCCTTAGGCTCGTTTCCACGTGACTCGTCTCGTCGCGCCTGTGATTAGCTTCGTCAGTGTCTCGCCTAGCCAGTCACTCGCTTCACCTGTCACTCGCTAGTCACTCGCTTTCGGTTTTCAACTCGACTTGTTTGCCTCATCTCGTCTGTGACTCGCTTCACCAGTGTCTCGCTTCGCTAGTCACTCGCTTCGCCAGTCATTCGCTTCGCCAGTCAATCGCCTGTCACTCGCCTTAGGCTTTCACCATTGTCTGACCAGTAGTTTATATTGACTTCGCTCCCTTCGCGTTCGGAGCCTCTGCCTTCATGATCAACACTCTCGATTGTCTCCCTCGTCTTGCCTTGCCTGTTACTCACTTAAGCGTCTCGTCGTCTACGTCTTTTGTGAGTTTACACTCTTGGTGTTTTGGAGTAATTAGCTATCGGAAGGGTTGTTTTCTTAGTGTCAGAACTTAGTTCTCATGCTACGCTACTTAGGTGTTTTGCGTCAGTGATTCACCTGTCATTCACCTCGTCTACATTACGCGTGCGAGTGTCTCGCCTATCACTCACCTGTGTAAGTGACCCAACTGTCACTCACCTCGTCTAGGTTACGCGTGTTTGTGACTCGCCTGTCACTCACCTGTTAACTGATTGAGTGTCACTCACCTGTCACTAACCTCATCAGCTTACTGGCGTAGTGGCTCTACGGTCTTGTCAGTGACTTGACTATCACTCGCGTCGTTACTTCACTCTGCTTTTTGTACGAATTGCGGAGGTAGGAAGTCTGCTATCAAGGATCCGCACTTGCTGTGTAGGAAGTGCAAAGACTAATGTGAGGAGGATTATCGTTGCGACGAGTGTGCCCCTCTCTCCGCTTCAGACTTCCATGCGTATGTTACGGCCATTCGTAAGTCCGTCGCTGATCGGGCTTCGTTAAAGAAGCGTTCAGCTACGTCGAGTCAATGTCAGGATGTGTCTCCCATTCGTCACCCATCTCCAGAGGAGGTGGGAGACATTGTTCTCACTGAACGCTCGGATGAATTTGACCGTGAGTCGCCGGTCTTATCCGAATCCGGTAGGGGTTCGAGAGATTCGCTCTCTCCCCCTTCGCGTTCGCTGGATGCTCGTTTGGGTCCGCTGGCTTTACCCAATCGCACCACCCCCGCTACTACGCTAGGTCGTGAACCTAAAGCGGACTGCGTGTCTCAGGGTTCACGTCCAACGTCCTTAAGGGCCTCTGGGTCCGTTGCCTCCTCGCGTCATTCTCACACCCCTACGCGCCGTGTCACGGTGGTGTCGCCCGCCCGTGATTCCTCGCCAGACTCGGTTGAGCGTGACGTCCGCTTCGTTGACGTCTCTGACCCTCCGTTCATCAGTATAGTGTCAGATTCGGAGGGTACGGGGTTGTCGGAGGATCCAGTCGCCATGTTCGCCATGTTGATGGAGGTGGCCTCTTTCGCGGAGGTACCACTCAGTCAGGTCAGCGTGTCGGGACCTCGCTCGTCGGCAGCCAGGAAGGCTTCGTTTTGTCCTGAAGGGGACTTAGCTCCCGCGCGTCTCGCTCTTCCTCCTCATAGGCTCCTGTTGGACGCCTCGGAGGATATGGAGCAGGTCATCTCGACTGCGGTCCCCAACCGTCTGCTTCCTCCATTAGTGGTGTCGGATAGGCGCGTACGTCAATTGCCTTTGTACCCGACTCCATTTCAACTCGTCCTGCCTGCTCTTGATCAGGGTTCGTCTCGTTTGATTTCCCCTGAACCGCCCCATCGCGTTACTGATGCGCAGCTTACGCATCTCGACAGAGAGGCTTGCACAGTGGAACAGGTGGAGATCCTAATCTCCAAGGGGGCGGTGCAGGAGGTCCTGACCCCGCATCTAACTCCGGGGTTTTACTCCCCAGTGTTTGTCATACCCAAAAGGAATTTGAAATAAATGGCGGCTCATTCACGACTTGAAGGTGTTCAACCGCTCCTGCCTCGTTCTGCTATATTTTCGACTCTTGACGCTTCCCTCTGTGATGCGATCTCTGGAGAGCTCAGACTGCATGGTGTCTCTCGATCTCCAGGATGCGTACCTGCACATTCCGATTCACTGTCGGGATCGCAAGTACCTTCGCTTGATTCTTGACGGGAGATACTTTCAGTGGTGCGTGCTCCTGTTCGGGATCCGTCCGCCCCCTGGCTGTTCACACGGGTGACTCAGCCCATCGTCCAATTCTTGCACCAATGCGACATTCAGTTTCTAATGTATTTGGACGATGGGCTCGCTCACGACCGTTCTCCTGTCGTTCTTAAGACACAGCTCAGGTTCACAATAGACCTTTTCTCTCGCCAAGGGTGGTTAGTGAACTTAGAGAAGTCGGACTTGGTGCCGGCGACTCGTCTGAAGTTATTAGGGACTATCCTAGACACTCAGCTGTTCCGTGTGTTCATCACGAGGGAGCGGATGGCTCGTTGACCACCTAATGGATCGCGCGCTCGACGCATCGCTCTCCCTACGTCAGTGGCAAAGAGTGTTGGGGTTGCTAATGTCAGCTCAGGACCTGACCTGCAGCGAGAGGTTGTTCCTCCGCCCATTACAGGTGTTCCTGCACATGCATAATGATGTTGCTCGATTTTAATTGGAAACTAGTAATTATTATATTTTAGGCAATTGGGGATGAATATGCAAGTTGAATGAAATCATTTGAACTGATATCAGCACATATTGTATGTTGGCATGTATTAAAAGCAAATAAAATTTTATGAAACCGAATGGATGTACCTTTAAAACCTTCCGTTCTGTGGAAGGCAGGACAAAGCTTCGTCCACCTGAGTGGGAGTTAGCAATTGTGCTCAACCATCTTCGCTCCGATACGTATGAACCTCTCTTCGACGTACCCCTCCTCCCTCTCACCATCAAGGTCATTTTTCTGTTGGCCATGGCCTCCGCAGCTCGGATCTCTGTGATCCATGCTTTGCAGGTGGACCTTCTACGCTTTGAGGTCAGGGAGGGGGGGGGGGGGGGTCAGCCTTACTTGGTTTAGCTCCTGACTTTGTCTGCAATAACCAGGCAGCTGATGAGGCTGGCCGTACTTTCTGTATTCCGGCTCTGGGTTCTGACTCAGGAGAGGTGGATCTCTCTCTGTGTCCGGTTAGGGCCTTGAGGGTGTACGTGCAGTGTACCCGCAGGCTGAGGGATGGCAGGTGTCGTCTGTTCTTGCCTCACTCGCCGAGGAGCAACAAGGAGCTAGATAAGCGAGCGTTTGGGGTGTACCTGAGGTCGGCGGTCATTGATGCGTACAAGGCCGCTGACCTGCCTCCTCCTTCGCGTTCCAACCCGCATGAGATCCGTGCAGTTTCGGCCACGATGGCTTATCACTGTAACATCGCGGTCTCGGACGTCATGGCGGGTAGTTTTTGGCGTTCCTCAGAAGTTTTCGCCATCATTACCTACGAGATGTCTCTACAGCAGAACTCGAAGGCATCTCTAGGCTGGGTCCACAAGTGTTCGCTCAGACGAAGGTGGTCCACCCAACCAGACCAAGAAGGGGTCAGTCCTCTTAGGAGCTTGTTCCCCGCAGGTCTTATGATGCTCATTGTAATAAACTTTGTTTGCATTGTTTGCTCCTTGTCTGTTGTTCTTTTCTTAAGCTTCGTTTTTAACACCCCCTCCCCGTTGGGGTCGGGGGCAGTGTGTTGATCAGAAGTTGAGTGGCTGGGTTGTCTCTTCGATCCGCTCAGCGGTAGAGATGGTATCTCCCGGGCTGTGCCTTGTCCTCACCACAAGGTGGAGGACTCGTAGGTTAGCTTACACTCAGGGCTTGTCGCTGGTCTCGTCTCTACCACATATCTACTGACCCGCCTCCATGCAGTGGGATTCTAGGCATAGTAGGTCTAGTCAACAGATAGGTATTTAAATAATAGTACGTTTTTGATTAAACGTAATTATTTATACTTATCCGTTGACTAGAGCTACGCGCTAGGCCCGCCCATCCTCCCCACTTGGTCTGTCTTGCATTATTGGGACTGTTCGGAGAGTGAGGTTTCTGGTGGTGACGTCACGAGACCATGCAGACATGGATAGGGGTTTTACGCATCCCCTACTCCACTCCTACTCCACGAACGTAGATTAAGGCGTTGATACTACCTCTTAAATTAATAAGAAGTAGATAGCAAGTAAGCGAAAAAGGGCGCTAAAAATACCCAGTCTCAGAGCGAAAACACACACAACTGTCTTGCTCTGCAACTGAAAGGAGAGTGAGGTTTCCGGTGGTGACGTCACGAGACCATGCAGATTTACCGCCCTTGGATAGGCATTTTACGCATACCCTACTCCACTGTTCAAGTTTCGTCTGTGTTAAGGTTGAAATAGCCTACCTAGAGAGGAGGTAGGCATAGTAGGTCTAGTCAACAGGTAAGTATAAATAATTAGGTTTAATCAAAAACGTACTAATATAGTCATCAGAGCCAGAGATCGTGCAGCTCCTCATGGAATTAGTATATTCCGGTGAGCAGTGTTGACACATGATATGGCACTGGTAAACCCCACATGGAAATAATAATGTGTGTAGCGCTTTGAGCATGGCCCTTTGTGGAGTTCAGCGCGATATAAGTATCCTCTTTATTATGAAGGATTCAGGCCACTGGGGCAGAATCCTTATTGAGATTGGCGTGTTTTATTAATATTCTTCCACGGATTTTGTGAACAACACTTCTACCAGAAGGAATGCAGCTAATGCATCCAAACTCTGCAAGGTGATCGCCCTTACTGCGTAGTTTCATGCCGAAGCTTTTGGGCCCAATCGGTCCAGCCATTAAAGGTCCAGTTCGAATCTAAATTTCGATTTTTAACATGGGCAAATTTTCAATATGCAGCTAGAGACTTGCAGCTTTTTTTGAAAGATGCGTAATGATGATGCGAACAAGAATGTGAATGGTGTCGAAATCGTAGATCACGTGGTTTCCACGCCATATTATTTTTAGCGTTTCTGTTTAATTTCCCGACCCCATGACAATCTTCTTCTCTGAAGATACTTGCACCACGAAGCTGAAACTTATATATGTATGTCTCATTGGCGAACGCATGGTGTGTTTTTTTCAAGATCGAAATTCGTCATATGTAAATGGAGAAATGAGAAAGTTAGTCCTGACCATGCAGCAGATTTAACTTGGGTGGGTGTGAAAGCTCCTTTAACGGAATTTCTACACCAACTGTCGCACTATTTCAACTTTTAAACATGCACTCCCTCTCATCTGGATATTTCAGACATTGTGATATTTAATTTTGTTGCAAGATTGCAAAGGAAAATTTCACGAACACCTTTTGCTACGTTTTGACTCCAAACTAACTACATATTGCCTTCTAAGGCCTCACTCACACCCTCACTGACAACGTTTCTCATCTATTTTTGATTTCACAATGTTAAGGATATTGCTTCCAAGGACTACAGATAGAAAATCACGGGCTGAATCATTTTATTGTCACAGGCGACTATATTTATTATCATTATTATTATTATTATTATTATTATTATTATTATTATTATTAGTATTATTATTATTATTATTATTATTATTATTATTATTATTATAATAAATAATCTTCAAAGTCTACAACCAAAAGTATATAGGGGCCTAACACCACCCTTCCCATAAAAAGCTCTATTTATACTCAGAATGTCTCTAGAAAGTCAAAGAAGCTTCCTTTAGGTTCCACTACATTGTTTGTGAACGCTCGAGAAAACACCGGAAGGGAGCTAATACCGTGTAACAAGTTCTTTCACTGACACAGAATAGAGTTCAAATCAAGGTGACCCCTACAGCGTACAGGTGACCCCAAAACAACCAAACTTAGTTATTCAATATTATTTTACAGAAAATGTATTCTCATAACAGTATATAATAAAATATGGTACAAGTTTGGTTTTAAAGTTCAATGACCTTTTTTATACTTACAGCCTGGTGATGGGTGTACACTGGGGAGTCTTGCTGCTTGCTTTTCTTTTACTAGGATTACAATCTGAAGGTGAGTTTCCTGAAAGCACCTTCGATTCTACCCATTTAAATGTTTTACTGAAGCATTAGGATGACGATGTTTAATGGACAAGAAATCAAGGCAATTATTGCGTGTAAACAAGGAAAATATGTTTTACCCACTCTCGTTTTCTCACGTTTTCTTATTTCCATTCATTCTTTTCCCACAGAGGTAACTCCTTTCAGATTTAGGATCGGATATCTGAAGGGAGTAACCTCTGTGGGAAGAGAATGATTTACATTTGGCTGATATCTTTTTTTATCATTTGGTTCTCTCTTACATTCGAGTTGTTTCTTTCCTTTTCGCTCTTTCTATCTATTTATGTTTCCTTTTTTCTGTTCCTCTCTATGGTTCTCTACCCTTGTCTCAACATAGCTCAGTCACTCGGTGAGCTCTGTAATACGATTTTGTCTCCCCTTTTCTCTGTTCTGTGTTTTTTTGTATGTGCTGTCCTCCTGTTCCTCTCATCTTTTCTCTCAATCCAACTTTCTCTGCCACTCTGTTAACATGTTCTTCAATCTCTTGTTGTCTCTTTGGCTGATTGTGTTCATAATATGGTCTCCTCTCTTTCTGTATTTCTCTCTGTCGTTAATCCTATTATCCAAACATCATTTTCAACTGTCCCATCCTGTTCCAATCTGGTATGAATCTCCCGCGCCCCCTCCCGCGCTCACACACGCCCTCAGTCGCCCCACGTTCTACCCCAGTCCCAAACGTAAGTTTGTTGATGACGTCGAAAACCATCTGATGAAGGAATACCTGGAGAAATGGACGACAACGTTACACAATGAAGGGGGTCGACAGGGAAGAAACAAACTCAGGACTTACAGAATGTTTAAATCTGAATATCACAGCGAACCATATTTAACCAGACAAATGCCAAAATTACACAGATCAGCACTTGCGAAATTCCGATGTGGAGTCGCCCCGATAAAGATCGAGACAGGACGATCGGGTAGAAGATGAAGCACATGTTCTTTTACACTGCCCCATCTATGATGACCTACGTACAGATCTGATCTCTTATTGCAAATCTATTTTTTTAAATTTTAGTGAATCAAGTGAAGATTTTATGTTGGCCACCATTTCACATAATGAAAACTTGGTTTTTATCTCAGCCAAAACCTGCCATAATATTTTAGCAAGACGTAGAAATATTTTATATAAATAATTGTCTCTCGTAATTCTTATACAAGAATGGCACTGTATATACTCATATCTTTTTATATGAAGTGTTTTTACTTTGTATGTATTATATGTTTTACAGTGGTGAGACTTAAATAATTATTTGTCTGTCTGTCTGTCTGTCTGTCTGCCTAAATGAATCAAGTATTATTGTGTATTCTTTATTTTCACAGCACGGTGGATCGAATTCGACTACGATTACGACTACCTTTACGCTTACGAGCACGGCGTAGGAGTTGCAGGGAAGACGTATATCCGGGGAGAAGTAAAGGCCTGTGAGAGCGCGGAGCTGTACCTTTCGACTAATTCTGGTTTGAGTCAGTATGTCGTGATCTGGCTTTACTACGATTACAGTTACTCCGCCATTTTGGATTCTAGTTCAAATTTTTTGACTTGGACGTACGACCTTACCCTAAGTTGTTCTGATTTCTTGCAAGTTTGGATCGGTTTCGAGGGACAAACGTATTCATTTGGTCTCGGGCTCATTCCAGGGGAGAATACGTTAATGACTGGAGATTTAGGGCAGCAGATCGACACCAACGTTCTTATAGTCGCCAGCTCCTTTTGGTATGCTTCGGGGACTTGGAGATGGCTTATAGGTACGTATGACGTATTCGCCTTAGAAAAATAGAGGTTAAGTCAACAGCTATCGATGGTACGGCAGAATATTTTATTTTCGGTACGATTAATCACAGGTGACGTTTAGCGCAAATATGTTGCGCAACAGAAATGAACGACCAGTTTTCCTTATGTGCGAACGCAGTGAGCAAAGATTGGCAACGTCTTCTTTCAAAATAATTTTGTATCGTCATAATTCAATCCAAAAATAGAGCCACTGGCTCTGTAGCTCATCATGCTTTATAAACATGAACTAATTCAAAATGTCAAAGCGAAGGGTTGCGGGTTCGAATCGAATTTTCTGTTTTGAAAACAACTCATTGGCTATCACTGGCTAATGCAAACCTTGCTGCATTTTGTCAGTTTTTATGTGCCAGCGTAGCAGCAATGAGCAATCTCTGACACAGAAAAAGACAATTTACATAAGTAAGGAGAATATGCAAATATGACCCAAAAAGAATATATTTTGGCTGAATATTATCATCATGTACGTTACTGTGTATATTTCATTTTGTGTATAAACTCTGTTTCTATTCTTTTCTATGTTTCTGTCATTATTAATTAACTGAATTCTTTTGACATTTGTTTTGATATATATAAAATAACAACGCTTGGTTCGCTAGTTCCAGTCGTTGATCGCAGGCTTCACCGCAATGTATATCCACATGCTATGCTGTGGGCTGTGATGATGTGGGCTGTTTCTTTGCAGTAGTACTAGTTTTGTCGCCTTGATATTTGTAAAATAAAAGGTACACGAATTTGTACTATTACAGACAATGTGATCCAAAATATATTAATGTTACACTTGTTCATTTTCTATGCATTGGTATAAAATATTGGATGTATTTCTGAAATACATTTCGTACTAATCCCTAAATCATCTTTTTAAGCAATTTATTATCGTATTTGCAGATGAACCGCCGCTGTTTGTCTACCCGTCGATAGATGGAAACGAAGTGTTTGAACTGAGCGAAAGTTTGCCTCAATACAGTTACTTATTTAAACCCTATGGAACTGATCCTGATGGTGATGATCTCTCGCTTGTCTTCACAATTGTTGGTGATCACGCTGCCCGTTTTACTGCATACGGCAACGACGTGTACCTCATGGAACCTGTTGACTACGAAACCCAGCAATACTATTGGGTCACCGTAGAGTAAGTATGAAGATATTAAACAGAGAGACAGACAGACAGACAGAAATAATTTATTAAAATATCAATTGTAAAACATAGAATATAACAAATTACCCAGCCATAATATTGGCTTACGAGACACTATTAAAATACATGAACTAGATATACACAGAGACAGAGACAGACAGACAAACAGAATTATTTTATTAAAATATCAATGTAAAACACAGAATATATAGAGATTATTACCCAAGGAAGTGTGTCATATGACTTTTACGAAACTCGTGCGAATTTGTGTATAACCCTCTCTCTCGCTCGGGCAGTACACAAATTGACACTCGTTTCGTAAAAGTCATATGACACACTTTGGAGTGAAATAATTTCTTTATTACCCGTTCTATTCCATGTGATTCGCGTAAAAATAGTCAGAAAGCGGCCCACTTCTCTTGCGACGGCAAGCCACAGTGACGTCACGAATAATCCTTTTATGACGTCACAGACAACAAAGTACGGGAAGCCGCTGTGAAACAATCGTTGCTAGGTAAACGTAATATGTGCACATGTGCTCATATCAATAATATTAACTCGGTTATTTTCAACCATATGGGTAATTAAACATATTACCCAGCCATAATATTGGCTTACGAGACACTATTAAAATATTAATATATTGTGTCCCCACCAATCAACGCCTATCAGCTCCAATCACCATGCAACAACTTCAAAGCCACCCACATCAACAATTGGTCTCTCTCCCAATCAACTATAATTATTATTTAACAATTTCAATAAAGCCAATTGGCCTCCCTCGTTTCATCATGTGTGTTTATTTACATCTTCAATAAAGCCTACAGGCTTTTGTTTATCTACTTTCTTCTATTCATGTTTGTATTTCAAATCCTTTATCTACTTACTCCCATTCATGTTTGTATTGCAAATCCTCATCATTCAATTCAATTCGTTTATTTCCGTTATCTGTACAGAGTATTGGAATAACATACAGTATTGGAGAATGGTACAGGTGTATGTAACAAATGGTGACAACAGGTAGTTGATGGAGGTTAAACTAATTACATTAGAGTGTACTTATTAAACTGTTTCTTAATGAGCTTGCCTTATATAAGTATTTACCTAAATTACATAATATCTTTACACTGTTAATACTTAATAGTTCGATAAGTTTAAATACTGATGGACATTTGTAGTAATATGGTTTGATATACATTATTCTATATTGGATATATGATGGACATTTTAATATGAAATGAAATTCATCTTCAACATCATCTTTACACATCGGACATTTACGATCAACATAATTTATATTATGATACCTGCCAGTTTCTATAATGAGATTATGGGAACTAAGTCGAAATTTCTCATGCTTCATCTCCATCATGTTTGTACTACAAATCCCCATTGTATACCATTCTCATGCATGTTAAGCTCCCTGATTGAGTTTCCTCACCATTGTTTTGTTTGCTATATAAATGTACCATATTTTGTTATTTCCTGACAACCAGACGTATTTCAAAGTGCGCGAGGATGTAAACAAAGGCGGCCATCTTGGATCTTGACCAGAGAGCTACGGACATTTCATGGAGTGACAGTTTGAACTATTTCTACTGATTCATGGAGTGAATTGTTAAACTTTTCGAAGAGGACTACTAACGGACATTACATGGAGTGATTCAAAAGGGAATTTATGTGATTTTCATCTCGGACATTTCATGGAGTGAACTTAGTGAACTTTTCTAAAAGGAGGAGTAACACACCAACACAGTGGAGCTGTAGGAGAGGATATCAGTGCAAAAGGAGGACTACGTCCATTTGTAATTCTTAGTATTCCCAATATGGGGAGTAAATCTAAGAACATGGACTGGAGCCACGCTGACAGGATCGTCTTCACAGCGACACCAGGACCAAGGACTACTACCAAAGCCCCTTCCAAGGCGATGGTAAGTAAGACCAAAGCAAAAGAGGTAATTCAGGTTTCTGGTTTGCTTAAGGGGAAACCCATGGTAAATCAGGATGTGGAAACGAAAGTGACCACAACCGTGGGTAAGCAAGGGCCAACCCCACGGGACCTGATAACCAAAAGTACATTCGTTAATAGGAAAACTCAAAATAAGGGGCCACCCACCCCGAGTATTCCTTCAGTTCGGGGTTCTGTCTCAGAGGATTTGCCGCCCTCGAGACAGAATTCAGGTACTAGTGTATCTGTAACTGAGTGTAAGCCCAACACTCAGGTCCCGAACTTTAACAAGAAAAGACCGTTTAATTCTTACAATAAGGGAATGCCCATCCCGAGTTTGAATGTAGTTCGGGGTTCTGACACTGAGGATTTGCCGCCCTCAAGTCAGAATTCAGGTGCCCTAGTACCTGAGACTGAGAGACAGCCACACTCTCAGGCCCCGAATATTAATGTCTGTACAGCTGCAACTGAGCCCACAGTTGACAGCGAAATGGACCATGAGTTCATGTCAGAAATTGAAATAACCTCCCAAGAGAGTCAGCCCAACTCTCAGGGGGGTACACAGAGCTTGCCTAGCTCATCTGGAGAACTGACCACTCTCCAGAGCGGAAAGATTAGACCTGCAACTAGCCCTGTCTCTAACATTTCCAAGAGAAGGAAATTGGTCGCATCTCAACCATTCAGTAGTTATGCTGATACGGTTAAGCTAGGACCGATGGAAACTAAGAGACAGTCAGTTAGTTTCAGTCAGTCTGACCGCCAAACTTGCTCGGATCTGTGGACAGGCAAAGTGAAGGCCACAGACAATGTTAAAAAGGTGAAAGCCAAAACCTCTCCTCCTAAAGGGTCGGTCTGGGAACGTCTAGTCTACTCCATGGACTATGACAGTACCCTAGCCAATCGGGTCACGGCCCAAACCCTGAAGG
Organism: Gibbula magus; assembly: GCA_936450465.1. Lineage (NCBI taxonomy): Eukaryota > Metazoa > Mollusca > Gastropoda > Trochida > Trochidae > Gibbula > Gibbula magus. The sequence continues at coordinate 60,008,281 of OW388304.1, forward strand.
AAGAATTAACAAAGTCTATCCAAGTAAGTCAGGTCAGGAGGGTAAATAGAGGATACTTTGTCAGCGGAGACAATTTATTGGACTCTATGGCACTCCCCTCTGAAATTAAAAACGAGAAGTTATCTTGGGTAGTGCCAGGTTGGGTCAACCATACCAGATGTGTTATTCATCTGGATATGAATGTCACCGATGGTGAGCTCCAGACCCTCCCAAAACAAAATCCTACAATAACTTCTTTATTTCGCATCAAAAGCCAGGGAAAAAACACTAGAGTCGTGGTGCTCACAGTGTTGGGGAACACGGCCCCAAAGTCAGTACAGTTTCGTGATAGGGAAATTGACACTCTCCCTTATCAGAAACGGCCGAGGCAATGTGTAAACTGTCTCAGTTATGGACATGTGCGCGCATCTTGCACAGGGCAAGCAAGGTGCCGCACTTGTGCAAAACTGTTGTCACAGTGCACAGGAACCTGTTCACCATACTGTATGAACTGTAAGAAACGAGGGCATTCGTCTCTTTACAGTTTCTGCAGGAGCAGGCAAGTTAAAAAACATAACCTCAACAAAGAGGTTACAGGCACGAGTGACAAAGGCGATCAGTCACACTCTAAGGAATCTCATGATTCTGAGGGGTTTCAAATGGTGGTACGCAAAAAGACCAAAAAACGTACACCAAAGGGGAAGGGCAAGGTCGCTGAAACGGCCAAACCCAACCCAAGTGCTAAGGCGACCAGCACAAGTCATGCCAATGGGGGTTCACAACGGGCAGTGAACACCTCAAAATCTGCCGAGGCTAAAGGCAGAAAACAAAACAAGGGTCCACAAAGGGCAGTGGAAACAAACAACAGTGCAAAGGCGAAATGCACAAATAAAAAATCAAATAAGGGAACCCCAAAGGCAAGGGATATCCCCAACAGTGCAAAGGCGAACAGCACTGGCGTACCTACTAGCAAAGGTAACGCAGGCAAAGGCCAAGGCAAGCCTAAGCCTAAACAAAATAGGGAACCAGTCCAAAGGCAGGCTGTTAGAAATGACTCTGAGAGCTGCGCGGGCGGCCATTTTGACCCAAAAATGGTTGAATTCTTTTGTGCCGCCTTAATCAAACTAGGCACTAAAGATGATAGCGAAATGGACAAGACTCTCCTACTTATGTGGGAACTTGCCACTAATTTCCTATCTTACCCGCGCTCAATCATTGAAATGAGGAAAGCTCTCAAGCTTAAATAAGCAATTATTAAGCTGTCAATTTAAGCTCAAATAAGTCATCATGGCAATGCAAATGATACAATGGAATGCCAATGGACTGAGATCGAACGGCCACGAACTCAACGCCTTAGTCAGACAGCAGGTTCTGAAACCCAATATTATCCTTATACAAGAGGCTAAATTGGGAAAGAGTGCGAAGTTTCAGATTCCTGGGTATATAACATACCGAAAAGACAGAGACAATAGGGGTGGTGGATTGGTAACGTTGGTAGCAGACAACTGTACCTCCACTCAGATTGAAGCTAAGGTGGGAAACCTAGAAACCCAGGTCATCTCAGTCGTTTTGGCAAATAGTAAAAGAATCCGCATCGCCAATGTCTACCATAGGGTAACTACACCCACCACAATTGCTGAACTTAAAAAACTCAGTGACTTGGTGGGAAGTTCAGGCCTAATCCTAGGTGATTTCAACGCCCACAGTAGCCTGTGGGGTGAAAGCACCACCCGATCTGACCCACATGGGCGGATGGTGGAGGACTGGGTCGAGTCCGAGGGACTCGTTATACTGAATGATGGTACCCCTACTAGACATTGTGTCAACTACGGAACATGGTCGGCCATAGACCTCGCTATTGCCACAAAAGACTTAGCCACAGACTGCGTCTGGCAGGTTCATGATGACACATGGGGGAGTGATCACTGCCCGTGTTTCACTCAACTAGGTATCCCACCACTCTTAGAGGAAGAATGCACCCCCTCAGAAAAGTGGGATTTCTCCCGTGCAGATTGGTCAAAGTTCAGATTGGAGTGTAATAAGATCGACCCAACTGAAATAGTGTCTGATGATATCAACACTTTCTGTTCAAACCTAACTTTAGCGCTGATGAAAGCATCCAGGGCTTCAATTCCAATGAGGAAATCAGGGGGACGAGTAAAATCGGTCCCCTGGTGGAATCAGGAAATAGCCAGAGCGCGAAAACTTAGGAAAAAGGCATTGAACAGGGCTAAACGTGACCGATCTGCTAAAGGAGAAGTATGTCTGGCGAGGCAACGAGTCAAAGAATTAATTTCAAAAGCTAAGAATAAATCTTGGCAGGAATTCTGTGGCACGTTAAATGAGAAAACTAACTCAAGGACTGTCTGGCAAAAAGTACATGCTATAAGAGGGAAACGCAAAACACAGATCATTCCCAAAATAGCTGGCACTAAAACAATCAAAGAAAAAGCAAGTACTTTAGCCAAACACTTTGCCTCTGTCAGTAGCAATGATAACTTCTCTGTTGAATTTAAAAAGTCAGAGAAGTTAGTCAAACCACCCAAACAGCCCCCCCAGTGTGGCTTATCTTTTAACTACAGCTTCACGGTAGAAGAGTTCAAAGATGCTATTCATAACAGAAAAGCAACTTGCCCAGGTGAAGATATGGTCAGCTATGAGATGCTTAAGAGGTTACCAGAAGGTATCATCGGCGTCCTCATCAAACTGTACAATAAGATTTGGGATATAGGAGAGGTACCTGTCGCATGGAAACATGCTTCAGTAATACCACTTCTTAAACCGGGCAAGGAGGCGGCCTCGGCCAACTCCTATCGCCCGATTTCCCTTACATCAAACTTGTGCAAAGCGATGGAGGCAATGGTGAACAAACGCCTAAGGTACCACTTAGAGTCACAAGGGCTGTTATCTCATGACCAGAGCGGGTTTCGGCCGCAACGTTCTTGTCTTGACCATATTCTACGCCTGGAAAATGACATAAAGACTGCGCAACTAAGAAAAGAATATCTAGCTGCTGTCTTTATTGATTTTAGCAAGGCTTTTGACATGGTATGGCACGATGGACTCCTCTCCAAACTTGAGAATGTTGGTATAAAAGGGAAAATGGCAAATTATGTTCAAAGTTTCCTTGAGAATCGATCAATATCAGTGTTGGTTGGGGATCAACTGTCAGAGCGACACAGTTTAGATAATGGCACTCCTCAGGGAAGCATTATCAGCCCAACGCTTTTCAACATTATGATAGATGATCTCTTTGAACATGTACATGAACGCAAGTATATCAACACCTCAAAGTTTGCTGATGATGGGGCAGTTTGGGTGAGACACCGAGAGATTTCCAAAATTAGAACATTGCTGCAGGAATCACTCGATGGTGTCGAAAATTGGTGTGACAAATGGGGGTTCATTATCTCTCCTGAGAAAACAGTGGGGGTTGTATTCAGACGGAAAGGCAACCAGGTAAGCTGCACACCCAGGCTTCAACTTAAGGGCAAGACTGTCGCATTCGAGAAAGAAGCGAAATTTCTCGGTGTCGTCTTTGACCAACATCTTACGTGGTCAAAACATATTGACCACGTGGCAGTAAGATGTCAAGGCGACCTGAACGTAATGCGAGCAGTGTCAGGGACTTCATGGGGAGCAAACAGTGACACGTTGCTAACCCTCTACAAGTCACTTATACGAAGCAAAATAGATTATGGGTGTGAGGCTTACCACAGTGCTGCCCCATCGACTCTGAAGCGACTAGATTCGATTCAATACAAAGCTCTTAAATTGGTGACGGGAGCAATGCCCAGAACCTCCCTGCATGCCCTTTTAGTGGAAACAGGGGAGCTACCACTCGATCTAAGGAGAGAACAATTGACCTTAAACTTCTGGAGTAGGAGTACTAATCCATTGGTTAAAAAGATATGGACGGGGGATATCTTCAGTAAGAACCTCGTAGCACTTGCACGCAAAAAACCCTCCATGATGCCATGCGGGTTGAGGGTGCAACTGCTAAGGCGAGAACACGAGTGTGACACTGTAGACCCTCCTGAAAGTCTTAAACCAGGATTGGTACCACCGTGGATACTCCAGGCCCCAAATGTAGACACCAGTCTCACTAAGGAAGTGCCAAAAAGTGAGAACCCTCTGTTGCTACGAAGCATTGCGCTTAGCAGGATAGACAGTCTCTATGAGTCCGCGGCACACATATACACTGACGGCTCAAAGGACCCAGTGAGAAATAGAACTGCCTATGGTATCCTAATTAGCTCTGCTCGCACATCCGATACCCAAAGTATCTCAGTACGCATCCCCAATGGGCAATCTGTATATACAGCTGAACTTGAGGCCATACACCATGCACTCAGAATCTCTCGAGATTTAAGAGATAGACAGATAGTAATACTGTCTGATTCCCTTAGTGCACTGGAGTCACTGACCACAAAAAACTCAGCCAGTAGACCAGATACCCTACGTGATATATTAGAACTCCTCCACAAGCTCAAATATATTCACGGAAAAGAGATACAGCTATGTTGGATACCTTCTCACATAGACATTCCAGGCAATGAAAGAGCTGACAAACTGGCACGTCAGGGCTTAGAGATTGAACATATTTCTGATTATCCTTATTCAAAAAGCGAAATCAAAAGTATGATCAGAAACTCGATCTCTAAGAAGTGGCAGAAGGTATGGGACACCAGTCCTAAAGGCCGGTGGCTTCATAGTCTACGCCCCAGTGTGAAATCGAGACCTATGCACTCGAAACACAACAGGCAGCTAGACACAATGATCACCAGACTTAGACTCGGTGCAACACGCTCCTCGTACCTAAATTGTCAAACATGCCACGTCAAGGCCAGTGTCACTCACGTCTTACTGGAATGTCCTAGGTTCGAAATGGCCCGCAAAGCACTCAGGGAGGAGATTGGAGAAAGTACATTGACAGCGAAGCTACTGCTGACGCACTCGCAACATCAAAAAATGTACAAGCCCTTATCCAACCTCCTCCTGAAAAGTGAACTTGGCCAGTGTATATGAAAGAAATATATCAATGTGCCGCGGGTCCGGTGGGATAGTGCAGTGGTTGGCACGTTCGTTCGAATCCCGCCAGGGGCTCGGCATCCTTATAAACAGCCAATAAGGTGGGGTGCAATGCCACATTAAAACAATGTAGTAACACCCCTGGCTAGCTAGTTCCAGCCGAAGCTCGCAGGTTTCACCACAATGTTCAACCACCTTGACACTGTGGTCTTTCTCCCTGCCCAAACTCTAGCACCTCCGGGTAATAGAAATTGCCTATAAGATCAGCCTAGTAGAGGGACGCAATATTAACAGCACAATTATATCACCCAAACGGCCAAATAGAAATTGCCTGAACAAAGTGAACTGCCTACTTTGTTCGTGACACACCCGGTAACACCTTCCCCATGAGTTCCTAGGTGGAACACCCTTTCCAGGACCCTAGCCTTCTGGAATCTTCTCTTTCATGTGTGTCAATGTGACACTGTCTGCCGAAATGCCTAACGGGCGAAGGCGACATTAAGCACTTAATGCAACATGTTATTTCCTTACATTCCACCTGAAGGAGTGAGTACGTCCGAAACGTCGTGTATTTTCACATTAAAGAAGTTGTTATCCAGAAAATCTTCCTGTTACTATTAAAATACATGAACTAGATATTTACAACAGGGATATATATATTTGAAAAAATACGTAGGTAAACTAAATTAAGAATGTAACTGACGTCTACGAAACATATCATAAACAGTATCTGCTAAAAGCTTAAGGGCCTTAATATCAGTTGCGTTCATAATATAACTGCATTGAAATTTATAAAATCACTTTCGTCAAGGTTTAAACTAAAGTTATCTTTAACGGTACATTTAAGATCCTGGTAAAAATCACAATAAAAAAGAAAATGGGTTTCAGACTATGACTTAGGGTTGTGGGGATTTACAATATTTCTATCCCGTTTCTATATGAAGCGGTAAAACACCACAGCGTAACTTATAGTTTGCCAGGAAAGTAAGTGACAACCCTATTTTGTACAAAAACTACAAAACTAGGCTAACTAGCAAACTCATCTTTTGCCAATCTTAGTTGTATGTTTGTACCTAATAGGATTCTAAATTTGAAAATTTTGTGAAACGAAATTAAAAATCTGTCTATATAACCATCATATGAAATCTGATGTAAACACGCGAGTCTTGCAGAGGGTGATGTCCAGAGTTTGAAACAGCCGCAGGTTGCTATTTCAGGATGTGCTACGTCACAGCAACTAGGACAGAGGACTGTTTTGTTTGACACCTCTGGGTATCAGTCTGGGTTCCAAAAATATGCGCTCTAAATATGGTTTTGTTTGTTATGAAACATACTTATCAATATGACTTTAGTATATTGTTGCACTGTAATCCTAATCATCAATTTATACTTGATCGTCTTCATGTTGTTTGTCACTCGCACATACAAGTTTTGCCCGTTCAGGCTGAAATATTTTAATCAAATAAACATATATATGCCATGATATTAGCATAATGATATTAACCGATATATTCAATTGCAGGGCCGCCGATGAGTACAATAAAGTTACGAAATCTATATTGATCAAGATTTTGGACGAAATTGATGAAATACCGGTGATCATCGTCAATGCGCTAAGCATTTCCGAGGAACTTCCGGTTGGAACGGATATCGGACATGCCATCACAGTGACGGACGCCGACAAGATGGATACTCTGGCTTACTACTTGGACGGTAATGGTTCTAGTCTTGTTTGTTTGGTGGAAACCATTTGGGGTCACAAGATCGGTTAGCTATCGTTGTCACATTCTCTTCCCACAGAGGTTACTCCCTTCAGATTTCCCGGGAAGAGAATGTCGTTGTCACTGAAATAATATTCAACATTAAAATGCCCCAATATGAACAGTACAACTACCATCGCAAGCCATAACTCGCGCCAGTTTTCATTACTGGCTAATTTAAGCGTTGCTGTATTTCTTTAACTTTCGTGTGCTAGCGTAGTGGTGCGCTTCATCTGACCTTCTTTAAGCGCTCTGCTACGCAAGCACTTATGTTTTATTTGATTAAAATACCAAACATTTACTTCATAAGCGACACGTTTCAAATCACAGGCCAAGTTTAGCGCAAATAGGTTCCGCAATAGAGATGAACGACCAGCTATATGCGAACGTAGTGAGCGTAAATGTGGAAACTGGTCGTTCATCTCTGTTGCGAAATATATTTGCTCTAAACTTGGCCTCTGATCAAATAGACAGTCTAACTGGCGCGAATTATAACAATACGACAAAGTATCAACATTCGACAGGGGAGGTAACCGATATAAGGAGTGAATGCTCAAGTAAGAAGGTATGTTGTATGTGCCAATTCTAAACACTAGATGCATGATAATGAACAATTTATTCTAAAATATCTAACATGTCCAGTGACCTTCCAGTAAACAATGTTCACAAGCAGCACATTTCGAGGAGAGTCGGGTATCTACTAGATGTCAACTTCCCAATGCAAGGCATAACTCCTGCCAGTCTTCATTACTGGCTGATTTAGGCCTTGCAGTATTTCCTTAAGAAATCTGTGTTTAGAAATCCAGGCCCGCTATGCATTTCACTATTTTGACACAACTTAGCGAGGGAAATGCCGCAAGGGTTAAATCAGCCAGTAATGCAGACTGGCAAGAGTTCTGCCTTGCGTTTGGAAGTTGACTAGATGTATGATGTCGCTTTATTTGAGTGTCGAATTACAGGGATGTGGGATTATAAAAAGGGACGCTCTCGAATCGTCTCGATCGAGGTATATTAAAGGGACTGTAGCACGTTTTTTACAAATTTTATTTTTTCATATTTTCCATTTACACTGATAGTTTATGTCAGATTTTTGAGCGTAAAACATGTTATTACACAAACCAATTATCCGTAGTGGTAATAACGGCTAACGGCTTTGGGTATAAAGTAAAAATTGCATGGCGACCGTTTTAAGGAGAGATGGGACGATGAAATCAAATATTTTAGAATTCGTTTATTTTTTCAAAATAGCAAGTTTATTATGTCTTTTAACCAAAAATATAAGATAATTTGGGGGTCACGGAACGATATATAAAGAGCTATCGGCATTAATAAAAAAAGATAATACACTCGTCGGCAAATTACGCCATTTTTGACTGATTTGGTGTATTTAAATTAAGCGCTCGATTTCAAGGAATAAACTCAGTATCCTTTCAGATACATTTCAATCACATACGGGGATGTATAGCAAATCTATATTTTGAAATTTAATGACGCTGAAAAGAGAAACAAAATTAAATTAAGCACTTTTTAATTAAAAACGGCATTTTTATCACCGTGTTTCGCATGTCCAACAGGATTTGTCACTAACACACATATTTCAGATATTGCTAAAACTTTAATATGATGCGCGCAGTTAACTGAACAAGGGAATTCAGAAATAATAATAGGGGGTCACCGAACGTTTTTCAACGTCATATTTTAAATGACCTACATACACGTAAAAACCTGACGTCACGGCAGTTTTGATGAATTTAAGTGTAACTTTGACGGCCTACCGTGAACATATTATCAATCTAAGAGTGCACGGTGAAAGAATAACTATCAGTTGATTATACCAGGCAATTTAAATTCGCCACTAACTTGAGATACGCATGTAATTCGAATAATACACGGAGTAACATATTTACCGCGAATATAGGTGACAGTAACGTTATGCGGCATGTCGTAAAATGACCGTTATTAAGGCGTTACGGTACATTTAAGCGCTCCCCGTTAGTGTTCAGATAAACCTATGCCAAAAACAACGTAATCCATATATTTTTAGACTTGTTCACAAAAATAAATTGTTGGCGCAAAATGTTGCCGTAAGCGAGTTCGATTTCTTGGTCCCATCTCTCCTTAATGTGAACATATTTTATTATTTTGAATTACAAATACGGTTTCCATGGCTTTACCAAACCATGCACACTCATTTTATAACTTGAATTTTCGAAAAGAGAAGGGTGTTTTACAATTGATGACATTATTTTTCAAATACATTTAATCGACTTATTTGAGCGATACTGTCCCTTTTAGGGGAGTGTCATTTTGGAGGCAATGTAATGCACTTCATTGTTATAACTTTACTAAATTTGAATGCAAACACATTTCAGGTACTAACAGTGAATACTTGAGCATTGACACGGACGGGAAGATATCTGTAGCACAGGTGGTGGATCTGGAATCTTCAGTGACAAGCTTTGCAGGTGTCAGAGTCGTAGTAGTCGATTCGGCAGGACTAAATACAAACGCATATCTTGACGTCACTGTATATGACGTCAATGACAACGTCCCTGTCTTCACGCAGGATTATTATGTTGTTGGCATCGACGAGGGAACTGCAAGTGGTAAGACATTTTGTCTTCTTATTGACATTAGACCACTTATTTTAAATAGCTTAGATTATTGAAATTGGATTTGAAAAATTGAAATTACTGATTTTTTAAAAAAGGATCCATAAAATATCCATTCGACTGAGAGAAAATGATTAGTTCCATTGTTAAAATTTAGAGTACAGTAATTCCTCTAATACAACCCCGGGGTTCTATTTCATTCAGCACTCCCTTACCCCACAGGAAGTTGGCAGTCGTTAACAACCACTTTCTCGACAGACAGTAGTTTTTCAACTGGGTTGGTCCCGAAATTGGTTAATTTTGAACATTTTCCATTGAATGATGTTAACAATATAAACTTGTTTCAATTCTTGAATAGCTATAGTTTACTATCGCTACATCTTTGGAACATGACATGTCATATATAGTTTAGAATTTAAACTTTTCGGAGCCAGTCAATCATCAGGGAGATAATCCGCGAAAAAGGCGACTTTCTACATGAAAACAGCAAATCTACATGGATCAAACCCATATGTTGTGTAATTTTATGTCGAATGTGATAATTTAGGACTTGTATCAAAGTTACAGCTCTCACAGATTGATCGAATTCGATGCCGAGATATTAGCAAAATTAAAAACTGTACACATTGACGTTTGACTTAATGGCTGCAGCAAGCTAAGATCCATTGTCCGGTTTTCGATCACGACTTTGAGTGGTTGTATTTTCGTTATAATGACCTGATTGACTTAATTTTTTTAATTTTCGGCTAAAGTTGATAATTCTCAATTAAATAACACAAATTATAACATTGGACATATATGTGCCCTCAACAACATGATTATGCCCCTTTAAACCCTTACATTCTCTGTTTGGTTTCAGGGACGACCTTTGTGACACTAGGAGCTACTGATGCCGATGGCTCAAATGGAGGCTTTACAACATCCCTTCTGTCCGAGAATGGAGCAACAAGCGGGTTTTCCTTCTCCATGTCGAATTTCGACATTTCGACGGCGGCCGATTTCGACTATGAGTCACTCGAATCCATCAACTTCCAGTACGTTCTGGTTGTCCAAGTGGTAGACTCCCCACCAGTTGGTTATCCACTCACAAGCACCGCTGTGGTCAAAGTCATGGTCAGTATACGGATATTAAGAATAACATAAAATTCAAAATGCAAAATATTAATACTAAAATTAAATTAAAAAATCATAAAGTCATCTGAACTCACTTACCCCATTACTCACCAACCTTGCGCCAGTCTCCATCACTGGCTGTTCTAATCATTGCTGCACTTCAATAACTTGTCTGTACTAGTGTATTGGCGTGCTTCACCCGTCATTCAAAGTACGCCATGAAAACTAGCACAGAAAAGTTGGGAAAATGCGGCAAGACTTAGATTAGCCAGGGATGGAGAGTTATGTCCTGTATTGGAAGTTCATTACTCGCATCATACATGCCATTGACTGAGGTAGCTCAACCTCATAAGTTTTAAGAACCTCGACTTACATATATCTGTTTTGTGAATGGACGACGGTATGCAATGGAGTACGACGTTTTATCGTCTTGAATGTCAAATGTAATTGTATACTCTCAAATGAGTTAAGATTGAAAAGAATCATATGCGAAGTTTTTGAAACGCCCGTTCTCACTGTACGATTTGTAGTTGCAACTGTTCCTAGAGAATTTAAGTTGCACTGCCGAACATCCAATTCTTATCAAGTCGTCAACTGATGTATATCCATCTTGTAGATACTACACGTCATTACTAGATGTAACTGCAAATGGAACCGTGGAATGAGAAATTATACTTTAGAGGGGCAGTACCATGTTTCTTGCAAATTTTATTGTTTCAAATTTCCCATTTATAATGATAGTTTATTTCATTTATATTTACTTTAGAGGGTATAACATCTTATTACACAAACCACTTATCAGTAGTGGTAATAACTATGTTGCAAAAAGCAAAAATTGCATGGCCGCCATTTTATTGTGAACACATTTTATTACTTCGAATGACAAAAACGATTCCCATGGCGTCACGGAACCATGTACACTCATTTTAAACTTGATTTTCGGAAGATGGAAGGATGTTTTACTGTTAGTGACAATATTATAAAAATACATTTCATCGACATATTTGAGCCAAACAACGTGCTACTGTCCCTTTAATGGTGAGGATGAGTGCTATGATGTAGGGCCCTCTTAATCACAGTGGGCCCACAGGCGGCAGACCCTAAATAAACATATACTGTATACCTACCTACGTATATATCACGTGAAGAAGGTGAGACACTGTCCATCATCTTGGATCCTGCCTTAGGACTGAAACAAGTTAAACTGGTTTGCTGGCTCAAATACGTTTTGTAATATTCGTAGATTGACCCAAGTTTCCATTGTCGGTCCCATGGCAGAATCTAAGATGGCGGGCAGTGTTCCACATTCTTTTATATGTTATAAAGGTAGGTAGGTATTTTCTTCTATATTAGGGTCTAGTGCCTTTGAGTGGACCCTGTCTATGTTAACCGGAAGTTGGGAGTCGTCGACAACCTTTTTCTCGACAGACATCTGTTTTACTGGGTCGGCCCCGAAATTGGCCAGTTTTGAATCTTTTCCATTTAAAGATGTTGACAATGTCAGTCAAACCTAATATAGGTACCACCAATGTTGAAAAACATACATATCTATGGAGAAGAACGTTGTTGGCGACTGGTTTAGCATAGACTTACCCTTGTGTTACATGTAGTTTTAGATGATCGCAAGTCAATGGTTTAACAAAAGAATCCCTTGGCACTTACGGACTTATAGATCAAGTATATGTTAGTTAGTAAACCTAACTCTTTGTCGATTTGTTAGATAAGACCAGTCAACGAACACAAACCAGCATTGGCCTCCTCCGTCGCTGAAGCTACTGTGTCTGAAGATGCGGCGGATACAACCACACTCTTCGTTATCGATGCCACTGATGATGATTTGGGAGAAGAGATTGTCTATTCAGTAGTGAGCGTCAGCCCCGGTAAAGTTTTTCTTAAATTAAATCAATTCCTGTTTATCCTCAGCAAAAGTACGTTTTTAGCTCATCAGGCCTGACAGGCCCGATTGGCTTATGACATGGCATGGTGTCCGGCGTCCGTCCATCCGTCCATCCATCCGTCCGTAAACTTTTCGCTTTAGACTTCTTCTCCAGAACCAATGACCCCACTGAGCATAAATTGTATTTGCAGACTCCTTGGCCAATGGGGATACTAAATTGTAGATTTCGTGACCCCGTAACCCCAAATGGGGTCACAGGGGTCACATCCTTAAAAACGTATTTTCATCTTCTTCTCCAGTTCCAAAAGGTCTAGAGAGCTGAAAAGTTGTGTGCAGACTCCTTGGCCAATGGGGATTCTAAATTGTAGATTTCGTGACCCCGTAACCCCAAAATGGGGTCACAGGGGTCACATCCTTAAAAACGTATTTTCATCTTCTTCTCCAGTTCCAAAAGGTCTAGAGAGCTGAAAAGTTGTGTGCAGACTCCTTGGCTAATGGGGATACTAAATTGTAGATTTCGTGATCCCATGACCCCAAATGGGGTCACCTGTTCACTTCCTTTAAAACCTATTTTCATCGTCTTCTCCAGTTCCAAAAGTTCTAGAGAGCTGAAAAGTTGTATGCAGACTCCTTGTCTAATGGGGATACTAAATTGTAGATTTCGTGACCCCGTGACCCCAAATGGGGTCACCTGTTCACATCCTTTAAAACCTATTTTCATCTTCTTCTCCAGTTCCAAAAGGTCTAGAGAGCTGAAAAGTTGTGTGCAGACTCCTTGGCTAATGGGGATACTAAATTGTAGATTTCGTGATCCCATGACCCCAAATGGGGTCACCTGTTCACTTCCTTTAATACCTATTTTCATCGTCTTCTCCAGTTCCAAAAGTTCTAGAGAGCTGAAAAGTTGTATGCAGACTCCTTGTCTAATGGGGATACTAAATTGTAGATTTCGTGATCCCGTGACCCCAAATGGGGTCACCTGTTCACATCCTTTAAAACCTATTTTCATCTTCTTCTCCAGTTCCAAAAGGTCTAGAGAGCTGAAAAGTTGTTTGCAGACTCCTTGGCTAATGGGGATACTAAATTGTAGATTTCGTGACCCCGTGACCCCAAATGGGGTCACAGGGGTCACATCCTTAAAAACGTATTTTCATCTTCTTCTCCAGTTCCAAAAGGTCTAGAGAGCTGAAAAGTTGTGTGCAGACTCCTTGGCCAATGGGGATTCTAAATTGTAGATTTCGTGACCCCGTAACCCCAAATGGGGTCACAGGGGTCACATCCTTAAAAACGTATTTTCATCTTCTTCTCCAGTTCCAAAAGGTCTAGAGAGCTGAAAAGTTGTGTGCAGACTCCTTGGCTAATGGGGATACTAAATTGTAGATTTCGTGATCCCGTGACCCCAAATGGGGTCACCTGTTCACATCCTTTAAAACCTATTTTCATCTTCTCCTTGGCCAATGGGGTCACGGGTCATGACCCAAAAAGGTGAAATTGTAGAATGGTGTAATTGTATTTGTAGGATTGGTGACCCTGTGACTCCAAATTGGGTCACAGGGGTCATGATCTAAAAAAAACAATATTTTGCTTGTTAACAATGTATTACTTGAGATAACTTAAATAGATATTCAACCTTAGATAATAAATCAATGAAATCCTGATGAGCTAAAGAGCCAATGGCTCCATTTTTCTAGATTTGTGAGTACGCACATGTACCAATACGTCACATTAAAGTTTTTAATGCGTGGTTCTAACCTTATATTCCCATGGGAGTAGGGAAGCAAGACATCCCACCTTTTGGTAAGACAAGGTCGGGAATCGAAACAGTCTCCTCCGAGTGATGGACGAACGCCCTACTGAATGTTCTTTAATGTATAAATGTATCACGTCAGTGGACAAGAACATTATCATAGTAAATATTTTTTAATTTATAAGTTTGAAGTCGCATTAGTCTGAGATCCATTGAACAGTATACCAACCATAGAAACCGTACTCCAGTACAGTACTTCGACATTTTGTCTGGACATGGGAATGTGTGGACCTATATGGTCGCGCGGAGCGCTTCATAGGCGGCACCGAAAGTACGAATCCTTCAGGGTAATAATTGTGTAGCGCCTTGAGCATGCATTGTGCATGGATATGTGCATATTATAAATGTACTATTATATTGTAACTACTCTATCCTGCTACATCTATATATTTGTAATCACTATTGCATTCCCCTGATTCTCAGCCTAATATCGCTTAAAGGGGCTGTAGCACGTTTTTTACAAAATTTATTTTTTCAAATTTTCCATTTATTGTGATAGTTTTTGTCATTTAAATTAACTTTAGAGGGTAAAACATCTTATTACACGAACCAATTATCCGTAGTGGTAATAACGACGTTGTGTATAGGGCGAAAATTGCATGGTGCCGATTTTATTGTGAACACATTTTATTATTTCAAAAACGATTCCCAAGGCTTTACCGAACCATGTACACTCATTTTTAACTTGGATTCCCGAAGAGAGAAGGTGTTTTAACTATTGGTGACATTATTTTCTAAAATACATTTCATCAACTTATTTGAGCGAAAATACGTGCTACTGAGATATATGATATTTGTTATATTTTCACTGTAAATAGTGACTGATATAATATATCACCACTCAAAGGTTAAAGTTCAAAGGTTTGACGTTATAAAACAATATCCGACGCAACGAATCTCTTATAACTCCACACTGTTATACTGTTACTGCGGACGTTCAACAACTAAACGACCCTGTTACAAGTAAAACGTCATATAATAAACATAATATCTGTCTCTATTCTTCACAAAATCAATGTTTATCTCATCTCGTGGTGTGGAAACGTTATATATTTTCACTTGTGGCCTTTCTATTATCAACCTCACTCGATTAGATAAACATGATTAGTCAAGAAAAGACAGATATCCGCAGTCTATAGTTCAAGTCAATTCATTGTATAAATGTTATTCTTTCAGCCTCAGGGGCGGGTCAATTCGTTGTCGACTCATCAACGGGAGAGGTCAAGGTTGGCGGTCGCCTCGATTTCGATACCGGAACTGGAGGGTCAAACACGTACACGCTTACCTTTCGGGCGTCCGACAACCACGGCACGCCGAAATACGTCGACGAAGCTGTAAACATAATATTGACGGGAGTCAACGACAACGCCCCTCACTTTGACAGTACAAGTCTAACTGCTACGTTGCTTGAGGATAGCGCGTTAAACGTCGACGTCACGACGATCAACGTTGACGATTATGACGGCGATTCTGTGACCTTGTCAATAGTGAGCGGGGATGATGGTTTGTTTGCTATTGACGGGAACATTCTAAAATACACAACAGCAGCCTGCGACTATGAAACGAAAAGGCAACATGTTATGCAGTTGAAGTAAGTAAATTGAATAGATCTTCACTTACGTTAATATGTAGTTTTGCCCTAAAATCAATTGATTTTGTTGACAATGATGTATCCAGAGAAGTGAATGTTTGAACCCCGCCCCTCCATCCCCCTTCCCCCCTCCCCCTCCCCCTTTCCCACTTTTTAAAACATTCCTTGATCCGTGCAGATTGATCCCAAATAATATAACGTAACATAACATAACATATTTAGATAAAATACATCTTCATGGTGATGACAGTATGGCAATATTGTGATTATGTTGTGTCTGTACTTCTATATGTCAGACCTCCATTGGCTTCTTACCGCCATCTCTTCGACGGAGGGAAGGAACTTTTTATCAGTAGTGTATCATTCTTCACTTGCAGAGCGACGGACGGAGTGCACGATTCGTTCATATCGCTTGTGGTTGAAATCCAGAACGTCATTGATGAAGCTCCGGTCATCACCTTTATCTCCAGTAGTTCTATGGCGGAGAAACAAGAGATTGGAACTGCGCTGTTCGGAGGTTATATCGTCACTGATCCAGACACAGGAGATGTTATTTTGTATGCAATCGGAGGTGAACTGGATTATATGTTTGTCATAATTATATATGCAAATGTCATTTAATGACTTCCGGTCTTTGGACCGTTGAACTCTTTCAATGTTGAAATACGTATTATAATAAGTAATGGTCTTGTTATCAGTTTATTAATATCTTAAGTCAGGATCATTCCAAGATTTCATATTTGAGTATCACGCACTCCATATATATCACATATTTCCATATTAAACATTGGGTACATCTCTCTCCTTTTACTAAATGCGCAACAGAGTATTTCTTGCGCAGTTAACATCATCTAAAGGCCCACAGTTCTAATTCTCCAGTTCTCTTTATTACGGATCATTGGAATGCTCATTGTGATTACCCTGTACAAGTCCGTCTTGCACCTTGTACCTGCGGACTCAATATCATTGTTCAAGTTCAAGTTCAAGTTCTTTATTCACTAAAATCATCCACAGTGGTACATAGTACATTTGTGTAATAATTCAATGCTACAACGAGGCAAAATCATAAGTGTTTTGAAAGTTGTTCAAAGTGGATGTTGATCTCGATGTTTCCAGTATTACGCCGCGTTCTTCGGTTTATACGGCGTGATGCGCCGGGCTCCTTTTTAAATACAGCACTGTTCACCTTCTTGCTGATTAACATTTACCCTGTAAAAGCCGCAAACATTGCCTCTAAAGGGATCAGAACTCAGGGTTTGATCTCCACACGGTCAAATGATGCAATTGTAGGCAGTCATAAAACTATGTGAGAGAAAACCTTGAGCAGAGTTTGCACTCCGATTGATTGAATTGTATTCATTGGAAAAAGGGTCGATAAGACTGACTTTCATATCCTTGTGTTGTCCTTTTCGTGTATGATGATGACATCGTATTTTATTTCTTTATTTTCTAGGAACTGATGCAGCCTACGTGACTATTGATGCCAGCACTGGTTTCTTGACCGTTGCCCAGGACATCGACTACGATACCGGCAAAACGCAGCTGGACCTAACGTTGACCGTTACTGACCAGTCAGGTCTTCAGGATACCGAGTCCTTCAGCGTTGAAGTGGTGGATGTCAATGACCTCCCACCGGTTTTCGACCCTGATGTCTACGAAGTGGTAGTGCCTGAAAATAGCGCTGCAGGTAAAATGATAATTCTACTCTTTTACCTCCAAAAAGATCCAATCGAGAAATGATACTGGCTTCCCTTGAATATGTTATAGTACTCTTAATAAAGTTGATTGTAAATTTACCAATGCGATGTCATCTACGCCGTTACAACTGTTCTGGTCCCATGTGTTTAATTTAATTGGACTATCAGTTTTTAAAATAAGCAAGGACACACAATGCTCAGAATTTGACATAAGAGGGAATCGGACTGTCTATGGATTTCGCCTTGCGCAATAAGTTGCACTTTCACCACAAATATGTTACCCTTTGACATTACCTAAAATGATTAAGATTACCTTGAATACTCGCTTGTTTATAATCCGCAGGCATTTCTCTCGCGGAAGTGACAGTGACCGATGCCGATGACAGTGACAACGGCAACTACGTCATCAACGTTCAAAGTGGCGGTGGAGGTTCTTTTGAGATGTCCGGGCGGGATTTAGTCACAACGTCAACATCAATAAACTACGAAAGTCTTCAGAGCGAGAAGTTCATGTATACTCTCGTCATAACCGCAATGGATCAGCCGACGCAAGGTGACTCAAATACGGGTTCTGCCATTGTCAAGGTGACCGTCACTCCTGAAAATGAATTTGCCCCAGTTTGGGTCAACTCCGTGGATGGCAGTGGGAATTTTGATTCAATTACGATTCAAGAAGATTCAGCTCTTGGAACAGTGTTAGAAACCTTTGTTGCTACTGATGATGATCTTAGCGTCGATGGTGACGTCACCTACAGCATTGAGTCAATTACGGGAGGTAAGCTGTGATGAACTGATGAATGGGAGTCAGACTGTTAGACTGATATAAGTGAAAATGATAGTCGTATGTCCACTTAAGCATCTTGGTTCACCTTGTTATAAGGGCCTTCCATTGTGTTTAAATACTGGACAAAATAAGTGATATTAGATGTTTTATGAATAATTTTGTATTTCATTAGTATGTCAAGAAACAAGTACATAAATAAAATACACTAAATTACTCATGGTGAGGTCATTATGTGAAATACAACGACTCGAGACCTGACTCCCGAGGCGGTCAGGTCCGAGAGTCCTTGTATTTCACATAATGACCTCATCTTGAGTAATTAAATGTTACCTGTACATGTACATTGTGATAAAAAAAAAAGTCATTCTGCAGAAGAGTGTTCTGTGCCGTGTTCAAGAGCGTTAGTTCTGAGACTCTGCACGCGCTACCTGTGGTTGCCCATACAATTTATAAGCGCTAGGGGTTTTCTCCAATCTTGAACACTGGAACACTTGAACATATATCGTTGTTATTTTTCCAAATAGCGTCTGGAGCGGTAACAACGGAAGAATTTTGCATTGACCCAACTTCAGGGGAGTTGATGGTTGCGAAAGCCCTCGACGTAGATACACACACGGGCGGGGAGAGCAGTTATTCTGTTGTCATTCGGGCATCTGACGGCGGTTCTACAACGTTGACAGTTGACGGCACGCTTGCTGTAACGCTTACCAACGTTAACGACATCGCCCCGGTCTTCTCCCAAAGCGACTACACCGCCAGCGTTAATGAAGACACTGTCAACGAGCACGTTATCACAACTCTTGACACCACTGATCCGGACGGCGATGCAGTGAGCTTGTCCATAATAAGCGGGGACACGAGTTTATTCGACGTAAATGGACATGATATCAGGGTCAAGGGGGTTTTGGACTATGAGACCACGACCTACTATGTGCTAGTTATCAGGTTGTTAACTTACTTATTTGACTAAAGATATGATTATGAAATCAACAAATCAACAAATTTATCCTCACATATGTTAAAAGTTGACATCCCTCTCGACGATAAGGCAAAACTTAATATTCCTTAAAGGCTCTGTAGCACGTTTTGTGCATATTTGTTTTTACTTAAATTTGCTATTTATCATTCAAGTTTATACAATGATATTTGGCCGCTCGAAGGGAAATAGACTCGCATCGCTTAACCGAACATGTACATGTACAAATAGTAGTACTGTAGTATTTAGCCATTGGCATAATTTATTTACCTTTTTTCAGTAAGAAAAACATGGTACAGCGTCATTAAGATGAGACTACTTGGAGTAACAAGTACAAAACTCCCACTCTTTAAAGGGGCAGTTGCACGTTTTTTCAAAATTCATTTTTTCAAATTTCTCATTTATAATGATAGTTTCTGTCATTTATATTCACTTGAGAGGGTAACACGTCTTATTACACAAACCAATTACCCGCAGTGGTAATAACGGTGTTGCATATAAAGCAAAAACTGCATGACGGCCATTTTATTGTGAACACAATTTATTATTTTCAATGGCAAAAACGATTCCCATGGCTTTATGGAAACATGTACACTCATTTTTTAACTTCATTTTCTGAAGACAGAAGGGTGTTTTACTATATAAGTGACATTATTTTTCAAAAACATTTCATCAACTTATTTGAGCCAAAGACCGGGCGCGTGCTACTTCCCCTTAAGTTTCATCTAAATTATGATTTCTGATAGGTATATTTCGTCTAAACTTAAAATGGACAGATTGTTTTAGCTTTGCTTTATACATTGAAACGTCAAATCACTCGTACATTAAACTAATGGATAAATCTGACAATCATCATATTGTAATTAAATAATACATTATTGCCAAATGCAGAGCGACCGATGGTGTATTCAATACTGACGCCCCCCTTCAAATCAACGTCGAAAACGTCAGCGACAACCCGCCTGCGCTCGCCATGGGAACTGGTGCCGCAATGTCGGAACATCAAGCTATATCCTCAGGGATCATTGCAAGCTATGTCGTGACTGATGCCGACGGGGAGGCGGACATAGTTGAGTATGCTATTTCAGGTTAGTGATGTCAGTACGTGTTCATATGATAGTAAGCTTTAAATACACTGTTGGCCAAAAGAAACGCCTACCAGATATTTTATCAGATTTCGTACAAACTATAATAAACAGTTTAACAATGTTATTAATAGCATTATGAAGCTGCATCATTTCTGCATAATATATGTAAATTTCAGAAGTTGTCATGTCGCAAAAGAATGGCGACTGTTGAAATGAGACAACATAATTGTTCAGTTTTCGATCAGTGCTTGATCAGAATAAACATTTGAAACAGATTTTCGTACAGCCACGAGCAACACTACAGGCACGCATTCGAATTAAAGTGGTGGTGACGCTGCAGATGTACATGGTTACGGTGCGCGAGTGAATCAACATTGAAGCATTTATTTCACCGTGTCATGTAAATGACATCAGAATTTCATCGTGCAGCACGTGCAGTGTATATGTCACCGTGTGGTTTGTATTTCACCGTGCAACACGTGCAGCGAATGTTTCACCATGTTGTGTATATTTCTTCTCGCTGCAAGTTCACCACAGAAGTCATCATGATGATAATGTACATGTTATATGTACTCTGTATTTCATCGTGTAGCACGTGCAGTGTTAATTTCATCGTGTTTCGCTGGTAATTCTTAAGCGGAAATGACTCCAAACGTTGTCCTGAACCATTACATATTTGAGTTAGTGAGTGAGTGAGTTGGGGTTTAATGTCCGCTTTCATTACATATTTGAACCGAAAGTTTTTAGAAAAGTAGAATTTTAAAGCTGGTGTGAAATGATAATTTTGAAATTTGGAATAAGAAATTTAAAAATAAGGATTCTTATAATTTTTCTATTCATTCAGGAACTCACGCCGGATTTGTCGGAATTAACCAAACAACTGGTCAGATGCACGTGCTTGCTGACGTGGACAGAGAAGGTCCAGCCGGTAAACAACAACTTGATCTTGTACTGACCGTAACGGACAGCGCTTCACTGACGGCGTCAGAGGCATTTTCCATCACTGTCGTTGATATCAATGATCAGGCTCCAGTGTTTAATCCTTCAGAGTTCACTGCTGAAATTACAGAAAACTCCGCACCAGGTAAGGGGTAAATCAAGACAAACTGAAGAGACAACTTAAAGGAAAAAAATTCAATTTTAGTCTATGTGACCCGTATCACCCCGATTTGTAACTGTGAGTGTATGGTTTCTAATGGTTTTCTCCCCTTTTCTCATGTTAACAGGTTGTATTTTCGTAGATGGTTGTAATGCCGGTCGGTACAAATTAGGATTGGATCGCGGAGTCCTAAGTCGACCGCTCAAATTTCATCGCTTTCGAACAAAAATTTTTTTTATTAAATTAGATTTTTGTAACAACTTAAGCATGTAGATGAATATTTGATAATTATTTTTCATGCAACCTACATTTAAGAAAAAATGCCATGGCATTCGCCAATGCCATAGCATTCTGCCATGGCATTCAATAATGCCGTGGCAAAATGCCATGGCATTCGCCAATGCCATGGCATTCTGCCATGGCATTCTTTGGCTGCAGCAAAATGCCATGGCATTTATCATTGCTTGAAATTTCAAAATCAAAATATGAAATATGAGTAGTGATATTTTGATTTTTACATTGTTCCATTGAAATATTTAGAAGTTTTCAATGGAAATTTGGTTCGATTTCCAGGGTTCAGAGTATGAATATGACTCTAAGAGAATTATGACTTTGTTTTAAATATCAATTTTGTTTGGAATTTAGGTTTAAGAAATGTTGATGTTGGAAATATTATTTGAATCTGGTGAAGTTTAACTTTTATGACATGTTAAGTTTAAAAAATTATAATTTCTATGAAATGTTGACTTTTGAAATATTTTTTGACTTTGGTGAACTTCAACTTAAATGATATGTTGACATGAAAGTATATATTAAATTTTGTGAAATGTTGACTGAAAAAGTCATGATTTTTGCAAAAATGTTGAATTGGGAAAAAAAATTAACTTCAAAGAAAAGTGGACTATTAAATATAAATGGAATTTGGTGAAATGTTGACTTTGATATAAAAAAAAAAATCGATTTTTGTGAAATTTTGACTTTGAAAATATTTAATGACTTCGATGAAGTTTAACTTGAATGAAATGTTGACTTTGAAAAAATATGATATTCGAAATAATTATTGACTTTTTTGAAAGTTTAATCTTAATACAAATCATTAAATTCGGTGAAATGTTAACTTTCAATAGATATGCATTGACTTTGGTGAAAGTTCAATTTAAATGGCATTTTGACTCTGACTAATATACAGTCAACCCGCGATAATCCGGCCACCGATAATCCGAATCTCGCAGTTTCCGAACGGTAGGAAGATGTAACCAAACTAATTTCTATGGTAGTCCTCAGTACTCAGTAGTCCGAACATTTCACTATCCGAACGTTTTTGATGAAAAACGGAAGGGTTCGGATTATCGACAACTAATGTCTGGCTTATGGTGTATGTTTCAGACAGTAAGTCCGACCTAACACCTAAGTTGTGTATTCTGCTAATTAACAGATATGTCTCTCGCTCGTATACACGACTGTCTAAATAACAGGCGGATACCCTCATGAGTGTTATATCACTTACCTGCGCTGTCGCCCAATACACACCTGTCCCAAAGATTAACGATGTATACAGAATTGAGTTTGATCACTTGCTGACTTTGATATAGACGTGTGTTAAAATTTAACATAAATAAAATGTTGAACATATTTTGAGTTTAGTTATATGTTGACTTAGAAATAATATTTTGAGTTTTATTGAGTTTATTACTATTATTAATATATTTCTGTTGATATTAAATCAAGGAACATGTATCGTGTGCAAAAACAATATTGGTTCAAAATCAAATTTCAATTAAAAATACGAGTGAAATTTTCACATATATTTAGAGTTTTATTTCAATCATATGTTAAAATATCAACAAATCTTAGTTTAATTTAGTTTATTGACTCTAAATTTGGTGAAATGTTGGATTTGGAAATATTTAATGACTTCAAAGATTAACGATGTATACACAACTGAGTTTGATCACTTGTTGACTTTTATATAGATATGACTCTAAATTTGGTGAATTGTTGGTTGGTGACTTTGTTGAACATTTAACTTACATGAAATGTTGATTTTGAAAACATATTTGAATTTGGTAATATGTTGACTTGGAAATGATTGATTTTACTGATTTATTAATATTTTTAATGTATTTCTGTTGATATTAAAACAAGGAACAGGCATCATGTGCCAAAACAATAATGGTTGAAAATCAAATTTCAATAAAAACAAAATAATAAAAATATGTCAAATCTTCAAATCAATTTTGAGTTCTAGTTCAATAATATGTCAAGATAAAAGCAAATCAATTTGAGTATTAATTACATTTATAACAAAATGTTTATAACATTGATGAGAGTTGTGATAGTTTATAGGTAACAATAGCATACCACATGCTGTCAATTGTGTAAGGAGAAAAACATTCTTACATGTTTTACGTGCCTTGTTGTAAATCATTTAATCAAATAGAAACAATAAGAACGGCGACAACCACTGAAGCGGGG
The DNA here is from genome assembly GCA_936450465.1 of Gibbula magus. Taxonomy (NCBI): domain Eukaryota; kingdom Metazoa; phylum Mollusca; class Gastropoda; order Trochida; family Trochidae; genus Gibbula; species Gibbula magus. The sequence goes on from OW388304.1 coordinate 60,032,190, forward strand.
CATATGCCCAATCACAGCGCGACCTAATAAACAAAGTTGTGTATTAGGCTCATAAACAACTATGTCTCTCGCTCATAAACACGACTGTATAAATAGCAGGCGGATACCCTCATCAACAAAACACAATATATTCATTATATCCGGCACCTTTGCCTCATTATAAATGTATATATAATGGCCTTATATTGACTTTGATGGAAGTTCAACTTTAATGGCATTTTGAGTCGGACTTATAGACAACTAATGTCTGGCTTAAGATACATGTTTCCGACAGTAAGTGTTAGATCACTTACATCGCTGTCGCCCAATACACACCTGTGACCAAGATTAACGATGTATGCACAACTGAGTTTGATCACTTGCTGACTTTGATATAGACTTGTGTGAAAATTTAACTTACATAAAATGTTGAACATATTTTGAGTTTAGTAATATGTTGACTTAGAAATAATATTTTGAGTTTATTGAGTTTATTACTATTCTTAATATATTTCTGTTGATATTAAATCAAGGAACATGTATCGTGTGCAAAAACAATATTGGTTCAAAATCAAATTTCAATTATAAATACAAGTGTAAGTTTCACATATATTTAAAGTTTTATTTCAATCATATGTTAAGATATCAGCAAATCTAAGTTTAATTTCAGTATTAATTACATTTACAACAAAACGTGTATTACATTGAAGAGAGTTAAAACGGCGACAGCCACTGAAGCGGGGCGTATATCCTGTCATAGCCCGGCGGACCTTACACCTAAGTTGTGTTTTCTGCTAATTAACAGATATGTCTCTCTCTCGTAGACACGACTGTCTAAATAACAGGCGGATACCCTCATTATACCGCTCATCTTATACCATGTCCAGATTAGATGCAATTGTCAATTCATCCAGAAACGACTACATGAATAATAATGAACACTTCGTTTCATTTAGTAGTTGTCCATTAAAACGAAATGAACAGACAAGCAACTCGCAATATAACTTAAATTCATAATAATTTTGATCATCAGACATCTGTTCAATTTTTTAAAGTACGTATTTTTGTGAATTTTGATAGTGCTCGACTTCGATTAGAACACTATCTGTTTGCAGTTGGTTGCAATTTGGCCAGACATAGTCACGGTCAGAGTATATTCTTAATGAAGCGGGGCTTTACCCCATTTGTACACTTAATCCATGGTAATACGGATATTTCTTTGTTTTTATCTTTTCCCTTTATTGTTATACTTAAACAAAAAACCTTCATTTTGGATACATGTAACATGTTCATGCTCATTTCATATATGCTGTGTAAAGATTACTACAAATGATCATGGGTAAAAATGAAAAAATCAGTATAGTTTCTGCCAACTGTAGAGGCCTAGCCGATAAGAAGAAGCGTAAAGAAGTCATGCAGTTATATAGAAGAAAGAATTTTTCCATTATATGCTTACAAGATACCCATATTTCGCCTGAAAATGAAAATACTATGAAAAAGGAATGGGGTTTAACATGTGTCATAGCTCCGTTTAAGTCAAACTCGAGAGGAGTAGCCATACTTCTAAACAATACATTTGAACACGAAATACACAATATATCTAAAGATGAAAATGGAAATTACATAATTCTAGATATAACAATTGAAGGTGTTAGATTTACTTTGACTAACCTCTATGGTCCCAATGTAGATAATGCAAACTTTTACACGGAATTGTTTACAAAGATTATACACATGGATAATGAGTCTATAGCAATATGTGGAGATTGGAACCTAGTCATTGACCCTTCTGTAGATTTAGAAAATTATAAAAATGTAAATAACCCAAATGCTCGTGGTATTGTTTTGGAGCAATTAGAAACGCTCAACCTTATAGATGCATGGAGAGAGATTAACCCTAACACAAGAAAATATACTTGGTGGAAGAAAAATCCTCGCCAACAAGCCAGGTTAGACTTCTTCTTAGTAACTGAAGACCTTTTTAATATCAGTACTGATGTTTCTATTATACCAGGCTATAAGAGTGATCATTCAGCTGTAACTTTATCTCTTTCGACGCAGAAAAATAAAGAAAAAGGACGTGGCTACTGGAAATTTAACACATCACTTCTAAGACGCGAGGAATACATAACTATAGTTACCGATTTACTAAAAGCTACCAAACTTGAATATGCAGATTCTAAATATACTAAAGATGAAGTCATAGAAGCTAATGAAGAAGACTTACTCTTAACAATCAACGATAGTCTCTTCTTAGAAACCTTTTTGATGAAAGTTAGAGGCAAATCCATATCTTACTCCTCGTATATAAAGAAAAGCAAAAACAAAAAATGTGAAGACTTGGAAGAAATAATACGTAGATCGGAAGATAATATAAGAGAAAACTTCCAAAGTGTCGATGAAACCCTTCTAACAAATTTATCGAAAAGTAAAATCGAACTAGAAAAAATAAAAGAAGAAGAAATGAAGGGAATACAAATCCGTAATAGAATACAGTGGTACGAAGAAGGTGAGAAACCTACAAATTATTTCTGTCACATGGAAAATAGAAATTACACAAATAAGCTTATTAATTCTATCATTACTAATAATGGTCAAGAAATAACAGACGGAAAGACGATATTGCAGGAACAAAAAGAATTTTACCAGAACTTATACAAAGCAAATGACGATATCGATGACGAAAGTATAAACCTTTTCACAAAGATAGTTACTCCGTCATTGACTAAAGACCAATCAGATCAACTGGAACGTGAAATTACTCTTGATGAACTTGCACATGCTATAAAATCAATGAAAAATAACGAAAGTCCTGGATTGGATGGCTTTCCCATTGAATTCTTTAAATTTTTCTGGAAACATCTTAAAATATGGGTATTAAGGTATGTAAATGATACTTTTCTCCGCAATGCTATGACTATGACAATGAATAGAGGAGTGATTACATGTATTCCGAAACCAGGCAAAGACAGACGATTTCTGAAAAACTGGCGTCCTATCTCACTCTTAAATGCACTATATAAGATCATAAGTACATGTGTAACTATCAGAATTAAAAATACCTTAGATTTACTGATAAATGAAGACCAAACAGGATTTATTCCCGGTAGATGCATTTCAGAAAATATTCGACTCCTATATGATATTATCTTTGAAACAAAAAGACAAAACAAAAAAGGCCTGTTAATCTTAATAGATTTTGAGAAAGCCTTCGACACTGTATCAAAGAAATTCATTATGATGGTCCTGGATAAATTCGGATTTGGTACTAACATGCAGAAATGGGTTAACATCTTAATCTCAAACGCATCATCATGTCTTGTACAGAACGGACATTTGTCTTCGTTTTTCAACAACGAAAGGGGCTGTAGACAGGGTGATCCAATCTCTCCATATTTGTTTTTATTTGTAGCCGAAATTCTAGGTATTATGATCAGAGACAATAACAAAATAAAGGGAATTATCCTTAATGAAATCGAACATCTCATTGCCCAATATGCTGACGATACTGAATTGTTCTTAGACGGTTCTGAACTCTCTGTCAATGAAGCAATAAGCACGATCAACACCTTCTATAAAATGTCAGGTTTAAAAATAAATATCGACAAAACAAAAGCTGTATGGATCGGTTCAATGGCAGGCAGCGATGTAACTTTATCCAACGATTTTAAGCTCGATTGGCATAAAGGCAGTTTTGATGTTTTGGGAATAACACTAAATGCTAATCTCGATGACCTGTGGGTGATCAACACGAAGAAGAGACTTGAACATATTAAAAGAATTCTGTTTAATTGGAAAAAACGGAACCTAACCTTGATTGGTAAAATAACAGTTATAAAAACTTTAGCTTTATCTACTATTGTTCACATCCTCACATCTCTGCCAAATCCTCCTAAAGAATTCATAAACAATTTGAACAAATTATTTTTCAAGTTTATCTGGAACGATAAGAAAGACAAAATAAAGCGGTTAAATCTAATGCGAAAATATGAAGATGGGGGTCTAAGAATGGTTAATATCAACAATTTCATTGATTCGCTAAAACTTTCTTGTCTGAAAAGCTATATCAATAAACCGAAGGGCTATAGTTTAGCAGGTTTTCCGATAAGACACACTCTTCTCTTAGGATCAAACATTACTAAACAGTATAAACCTGAAAACCAGTTTTGGAAAGATACATTGGATGCATGGGCTAGATATACTAAGGGTTTTGATAGTAATAATGTTATAAATGAAATTCTCATGCAACCTATTTGGCTAAATCATTTCTGTAACCAACCTAACTTAATTATACTTAATTGGTTTAAAAAAGGAACAGTTCACATTAAAGACATCTGTAAGGACAAAGATTTCCTCTCATTTTCAGAACTAAAAACAAAATTTGATATCAGGGGTACAGTACTTGATTTAAATCGCGTCATTCTCAGTATTCCTAAAATATGGAAAAATGTAATCAAAAATACAAAAACTCCAAATGAGGCAAACTTATCAAAATGTTCCCCCTGGAATGATTTACAGAGGCCCAGCAAAGGTTCTCGACATTTTTACGACAATATCAAGTCAGAACAAACTTTCCCCAAAGTCTGTGATAAATGGGACCACGAATTAAATGAGAACTTGGATTGGAAGACTATATTTTTACAATATAGACAAGACAATAGAGACACAAAACTCCTAGAATTCCAATATAAATTCTTACATAAAGCTATTTATACAAAAAGAGAGCTACTTAAAATGAAACTTGTTGATAATGATCTTTGCTTGACATGTGGTTCGGTTAGTGAGAACATATATCATGTATACATTGAATGCCCAACTATCAAACTGTTTTGGAAAGATTTTAACAACTTCGTTAGTAGATTATTCAATATAACATATGAACTCTCCACTATTGATATTTTATTCTGCTGCACCAATAACCATCTACTCAACCACATGATTTTATTGGCCAAACGCCATATATTTGTAATGAATATAAAAGGTTTAAAACCCAATTTTACCGGGTATAAATCAACTTTAAAAGATGTCTATTACATTGAAAAATTTATTTGTTCAAAAAACATCAATTCGAACACATTTAATAGAAAATGGAATGTTATTTCATCAGAACTGGGATAGTTCTTGATCTTGTTTACGTATGTCATGTCCATGTTCTTTTATTATTATTCCCAATTCTCAGTCTCATTGTTGCGATGCCTATCCATGTAACATTGTTCTTGATATCCTTTTTCACCTAGAGCATATTATCACATGACTGTATCCAAATGAAGTGAATAAAAATATTAAAAAAAAAAAAAAAAAAAAAAAAAAAAAAAAAAAAATAATACTTATAATAGATAACAAGTTTGCCTGCGCTGTCTCCCAATACACCTGTTACCACCGCGGTGCAAGATACTTTAATAAACGTGTACCCAGCGAAATGACCGGACTATATCTATAGTGACATAACAACCTATCCCTGTGTATTACCTATCAGAACAATCAGGCTCATTAACGAGGCGTCGATACCCGTCGGTATTACGTAATGTGCATCCGTTCATAAAATAACAAATCACCGACGTGTTAATGAAGTACAGCTTAATCGCAAAATTCAGACTAGCAAGCTTTCAAACCATGAACTTTATGAATACCTAGAATGCCTATGGATTGACATCACTGTAGTGTTTTTAACATTAAATAGGACAGAGATTGCAAAAGGAAGGTTCTTCTATAAACTACCTTTAGAAGGAGATTTAACACTGGGAAGAAGGATTTAAACATATGTATGTCCATAAATGAATTGGGAAATAGTAGACAAGCTATTAGATATGCTATCTTATCAGAATACCACTCCAGAATACAGAGACATAGAGATAAGTCATGGCGATTCAACAGTACATTACAGGTTTTAACCCCCGGGTTCCTTATCCTCCAAATAAACAGTTTAAATGTAAGGGCAATTTAATGATTTAATGACTTATTAAAAATAAATAAGCATGTCAAGTATCCCCAATCAATAAAAAAAAGTATGGCCATGGTTACGTTTCTCACAAAATGGATCCTACATCAAGGTCAAGGTCACAAGGTTATAACCTCAGTGTGTGACATTGGAAACAACATTTTCAAATGCTGACGAATTAAAAATTACTGTCAGTGTGAAATTGGAAAAGTCAAGGGCCATAACTCTGGAAATATTAATCCGATCGGTCCCAAAAGAGCACATGCGTATCACCGATGTATATCCAAAGCTTGTGTAAAGTTTCAGAAAATGTAGGAGTTGATTTCAGGACATAGGTTACGGACGGACGAGCGGACAGACGGGCTGCGCCACGACATAAACCCCTTGGGTTTCACCCGGGGGGTTAAAACCGAAACAACATTACAAGTATTGATAAATTTCAAATAGTTATTTGGTAAAATATTGCTGATATTAAGAAACAAGCAATCCAGATATGAAAGAAACACCATTATGGGAGGAATTGCCTTCAAAATCAACGTATTTCCTCCCATTACTTAGGGGGCCCTGATATTGATATTCAGAAGTAGAAAAGTTATGTAATTGTAATCGTTGAATATAATGAAGTATGAGGAGTCATAAATAATCAAATAACTTTGAATAATACACTAAAGATATTAATTCAACTTTCAAAACCATGACTGTATGTGTGTTGAGTTAAATGCAGTACAATGGTAGATTATTAAATACAATACCGGCAACACATTGCTGTAGATACACTTCTTCTGTTTGTGGGAGTGCTGGCGGCTGGTGCCTTACTCTGGTGGTGTGGACTCGAATCCCACAAGGGACTCGTCCCGAAAAAGTAAAATTCATTACTATTTCAGATAGTGTGATTCCAAATAAGACAATGTTGCATTTGTTCACTGTCTAAATGGAGTTATTTTCATGAAGTTCTAGTTTATTTTATCTATTGTTAGCCAAAAGCAAGGGGACCTGGATATTAGAACACTAGATTTATGTATAAGAAATAACGCGAGTGTTTATCGGCTGTAACGTAATTACTGATGTCCTAAGGTGTGTACACTGCGGCTGTTTTATTTGACTTGAACTTGCAATTCAGTAAAGCGAAATAGTTCTAAAAGTTTATTTCCCGGCTGATAATAAATAGGAATCCCTTGTTGACACCTTTCCTGGAACTAAAGAACATCCACGAAAATCCACCTTTCATTTCACATCAGCATGCATATGGTCACCTTAGACCTAAACCTTTACGTTTATGATATTGTTTTGATAATTAGATAAGTAACCTTGAGCTCAATACCTATCATACAGTGGGATGCATATATCTTTACCAGTTAGACTGCAGTAAGAGTGCACTGTAAGAGTGGCTGTAAATGGACTGCAGTTTGATCGTTGCCGACTTCATTAAGAATATACTCTGACCGTGACTATGTCTGGCCAAATTGCAACCAACTGCAAACAGATAGTGTTCTAATCGAAGTCGAGCACTATCAAAATTCACAAAAATACGTACTTTAAAAAATTTAACAGATGTCTGATGATCAATGTTATTATGAATTTAAGTTATATTGCGAGTTGCTTGTCTGTTCATTTCATTTTAATGGACAACTACGAAATGAAACGAAGTGTTCATTATGATTCATGTAGTCGTTTCTGGATGAATTGACAATTGCATGTAATCTGGACATGTTATAAGATGAGCGAAAGGTAACGTGTTAAACTTTATTGGATGAATTGCCTAAAATAAGTATTAGAAACGTTCATTGCTGATTTTTATATGGTCTTCAAATGTATGTCTGACAAAATTAAATAAGATAATTGCGTTCACAACTCAAACGTGTCAAAAAATCACCAAAGGCAAAGGCGCCGGATATAATGAATATATTGTGTTGTGTTGATGAGGGTATCCGCCTGTTATTTAGACAGTCGTGTCTACGAGAGAGAGACATATCTGTTAATTAGCAGAATACACAACTTAGTTGTAAGGTCCGCCGGGCTATGACAGGATATACCCCCCGCTTCAGTGGCTGTCGCCGTTTTAACTCTCTTCAATGTAATACACGTTTTGTTGTAAATGTAATTACTACTCAAATTAAACTAAGATTTGCTGATATCTTAACATATGATTGAAATAAAACTCTAAATATATGTGAAATTTCACTCGTATTTTTAATTGAAATTTGATTTTGAACCAATATTGTTTTTGCACACGATACATGTTCCTTGATTAAATATCAACAGACATATATTAAGAATAGTAATAAACTCAATAAACTCAAAATATTATTTCTAAGTCAACATATTACTAAACTCAAAATATGTTCAACATTTTATGTAAGTTAAATTTTCACACAAGTCTATATCAAAGTCAGCAAGTGATCAAACTCAGTTGTGCATACATCGTTAATCTTGGTCACAGGTGTGTATTGGGCGACAGCGATGTTAGTGATCTAACACTTACTGTCGGAAACATGTATCTTAAGCCAGACATTAGTTGTCTATAAGTCCGACTCAAAATGCCATTAAAGTTGAACTTCCATCAAAGTCAATAAAGGCCATTATATATACATTTATAATGAGGCAAAGGTGCCGGATATAATGAATATATTGTGTTATGTTGATGAGGGTATCCGCCTGCTATTTATACAGTCGTGTATATGAGCGAGAGACATAGTTGTTTATGAGCCTAATACACAACTTTGTTTATTAGGTCGCGCTGTGATTGGGCATATGCCCCGCTTCAGTGGTTGTCGCCGTTCTTATTGTTTCTATTTGATTAAATGATTTACAACAAGGCACGTAAAACATGTAAGAATGTTTTTCTCCTTACACAATTGACAGCATGTGGTATGCTATTGTTACCTATAAACTATCACAACTCTCATCAATGCTATAAACATTTTGTTATAAATGTAATTAATACTCAAATTGATTTGCTTTTATCTTGACATATTATTGAACTAGAACTCAAAATTGATTTGAAGATTTGACATATTTTTATTATTTTGATTTTATTGAAATTTGATTTTCAACCATTATTGTTTTGGCACATGATGCCTGTTCCTTGTTTTAATATCAACAGAAATACATTAAAAATATTAATAAATAAGTAAAATCAATCATTTCCAAGTCAACATATTACCAAATTCAAATATGTTTTCAAAATCAACATTTCATGTAAGTTAAATGTTCAACAAAGTCACCAACCAACAATTCACCAAATTTAGAGTCATATCTATATAAAAGTCAACAAGTGATCAAACTCAGTTGTGTATACATCGTTAATCTTTGAAGTCATTAAATATTTCCAAATCCAACATTTCACCAAATTTAGAGTCAATAAACTAAATTAAACTAAGATTTGTTGATATTTTAACATATGATTGAAATAAAACTCTAAATATATGTGAAAATTTCACTCGTATTTTTAATTGAAATTTGATTTTGAACCAATATTGTTTTTGCACACGATACATGTTCCTTGATTTAATATCAACAGAAATATATTAATAATAGTAATAAACTCAATAAAACTCAAAATATTATTTCTAAGTCAACATATAACTAAACTCAAAATATGTTCAACATTTTATTTATGTTAAATTTTAACACACGTCTATATCAAAGTCAGCAAGTGATCAAACTCAATTCTGTATACATCGTTAATCTTTGGGACAGGTGTGTATTGGGCGACAGCGCAGGTAAGTGATATAACACTCATGAGGGTATCCGCCTGTTATTTAGACAGTCGTGTATACGAGCGAGAGACATATCTGTTAATTAGCAGAATACACAACTTAGGTGTTAGGTCGGACTTACTGTCTGAAACATACACCATAAGCCAGACATTAGTTGTCGATAATCCGAACCCTTCCGTTTTTCATCAAAAACGTTCGGATAGTGAAATGTTCGGACTACTGAGTACTGAGGACTACCATAGAAATTAGTTTGGTTACATCTTCCTACCGTTCGGAAACTGCGAGATTCGGATTATCGGTGGCCGGATTATCGCGGGTTGACTGTATATAAGTCAGAGTCAAAATGCCATTTAAATTGAACTTTCACCAAAGTCAATGCATATCTATTGAAAGTTAACATTTCACCGAATTTAATGATTTGTATTAAGATTAAACTTTCAAAAAAGTCAATAATTATTTCGAATATCATATTTTTTCAAAGTCAACATTTCATTCAAGTTAAACTTCATCGAAGCCATTAAATATTTTCAAAGTCAAAATTTCACAAAAATCGATTTTTTTTTTATATCAAAGTCAACATTTCACCAAATTCAATTTATATTTAATAGTCCACTTTTCTTTGAAGTTAATTTTTTTTCCCAATTCAACATTTTTGCAAAAATCATGACTTTTTCAGTCAACATTTCACAAAATTTAATATATACTTTCATGTCAACATATCATTTAAGTTGAAGTTCACCAAAGTCAAAAAATATTTCAAAAGTCAACATTTCATAGAAATTATAATTTTTTAAACTTAACATGTCATAAAAGTTAAACTTCACCAGATTCAAATAATATTTCCAACATCAACATTTCTTAAACCTAAATTCCAAACAAAATTGATATTTAAAACAAAGTCATAATTCTCTTAGAGTCATATTCATACTCTGAACCCTGGAAATCGAACCAAATTTCCATTGAAAACTTCTAAATATTTCAATGGAACAATGTAAAAAAAAAAATATCACTACTCATATTTCATATTTTGATTTTGAAATTTCAAGCAATGATAAATGCCATGGCATTTTGCTGCAGCCAAAGAATGCCATGGCAGAATGCCATGGCATTGGCGAATGCCATGGCATTTTGCCACGGCATTATTGAATGCCATGGCATTTTGCCACGGCATGGCATTTTTTCTTAAATGTAGGTTGCATGAAAAATAATTATCAAATATTCATCTACATGCTTAAGTTGTTATAAAAATCTAATTTAATAAAAAAATTTTTTGTTCGAAAGCGATGAAATTTGAGCGGTCGACTTAGGACTCCGCGATCCAATCCTAATTTGTACCGACCGGCATTTTGTCTTAACCACTATTGCATTTATTTGATACAAGTTTTTTTTGTTAAGTTGTGTTTGTCCGACCCATAAGTCTACGCGAATATTATATAAGTTAGATAAAAGATGGTGGTTGGATATTTAAGAAAAAGATTTCATAATATGTTTGTTCACTGGCTTATAAACGGTTTGAAAGTTCAAGTCAAACTGGTATAAATGCCGGAGCTTGTCGACGGCATTTATACTACAGTTTAACTTGTGTCATAATTGCGCAATGATATATTGATAAAGTAGTACCGCAGGTTATTTTTTGTAAACGTCAGAGTTTGAAGGTTATCCTTTTCAGCTGTCAATATTGCGTTTATGAGAATGTATACCGGTCACATGATCTTGTTTAAACCAATCAGCAGAGAGCATATCGCTTAAAATGGAAAGTCTGAATTTATTTTAATTTATGTTTAGATGATTACCAAATAACGTTACGTGACCTTGTAGCTCAAATCATGTTCATAGATTCGTAGATATATTCATAACTTACAACAATTTTTTTAATTATTAGATTGTTAATTACCAATTGTGATATCCTCACAAAATAAATACGCTTATGTAAACGACTCCAACGTAAGTTATGTGTCGCTGAACCCACTGTAAATTAGTATATACCCCCAGTCTTACCAAAATGGGCCCTGTTTCAAAATATACCATCTTGGATACGATCTCTCTTCACTAGGGTTTTCTTCTTCACATGGTCACATAGGCGTATGACTTGACGCAAAGTCATTCAACAAGAGAAACAAGGGCAAGTAACTCCTGACAGACATCCTATTACCGTAGCATTAGCAACGTGTCAACGAATGATTCTGAATGTAATGGTGATTATTAACAACATTCTTTGATATGATTGGTCCGTAATGACTAGCTTTTGCTTGGATTAAACTGACCACAAAACATATTGTCTCTACGGGGAATCATCAGACCATGGGGAGAGAAAATCACGAGCGAGTTCATAATTATCCAATTGCAACGTTTAGCAACGTTATTTCTTTGGAACAGGATTTTAATCAGATTCAATGCAGCTTGAATTCTCAAAGCTCAATAAACCTACTGGCTGATTCAGATATTTCTCTGCTCGAACTGACCTGCACTGACGGTGATGACGGCGCCAACGCCCAGTTTAATGTCGCGGTTGTTAGTGGCGACGGCGGTGCCGGTGTTTTTAAGATGGTGGGTCTAGAGCTCCACACAGCGTCGAACCCACCTGACTACGAGGCTCTGGGAGCTTCCGGTTTCATGTACACACTGGTCATCAACGCCGTAGATACACCGGATGAGGGAGAATCCAACACTGGAACAGGTTAGTGCAAACAATCGGGTCTTTTAAATTGTAAGTGTATTTTGTGTTAACACATGTATCTACATCGAAAACGTATTTGAGCGCCATAACTAACCCACTATAAAATGATGACACGTATGTATTACTATATTATAAAAACCATTTATTTACATTTTTCTGACGTTATTATTAATGTTTATTTTCTTTAAGAATAGGGTGCGGGATAGCGCAGTAGTTAGCGCGTTCGTCTTCGGATCAAGAGGTCCGGGGTTCGAGTCCCGCCAGGGGCACGGCAACCTTGTCTGCAGTAGAGAACTGTTCTACACGCAGTAAGGTTTGGGTGCAATGCTACACTGCATTTCAGCGTAGTACCACCCGTGGTTCGCTAGTTCCAGCCGATGCTCGCAGGTTTCACCGCAATGCATGGCGTTGCGGACTTTCTCCCTGCCATAATACTAGCAGCCGCGATATAAGTGAAATAATATTGAAAGCGGCGTTAAACACCAACTCACCTCAACTCACCTTCTTTAAGAATTACACAAAATTTCGAAAAGAAACATTTCATTTCATGTGATATTTTATGATATCTATCCCAATGTTTCATTCATCATTATACCATATAAGCGCTCGTCTTTAGATCCCATATAATAAAATTCCTTTTATAGCAAATTTATAACACGAGAACTCGTTTAGTATTATAACATAAACATCAACCTCAGTAGAATTTTGCATGTGCCTCTATTATGTCCGTCTTTCTGTTAATGTCCCAGCAATCATCAGAGTGACGGTGAAGCCAGAGAACGAACACCCGCCCGTGTGGACGGCTCCCAACTCGGACGGGTCTGGCAACTTTGACGGTGCAAACGTGAGCGAGGGAGATTTGCCAGGGACTGTAGTTACAACACTGGTTGCCACTGATGACGATCTTGGTGACGACGGAGTCGTGTCATACACCTTGCTTTCTGCTACAGATAGTAAGTAACAGAGATTGGTCATGGACACTTATTACCAAAAAGTAAAAGATACACGATGTCACAACATTCATATGTACAAGAGTATTCGGCTCTGATTCAAAACAGAGCTTTAAGGATTACGGAAGCACAGAAACAAAGCAAAACTATTTACAAAGTCCTTGCTCTGAGTAATAGCCAAACCACTTACATCGGGTATGAATCGTCAATACATTATTTGATATTAAATATTAACAGTAGTCACACTTTTTTAAAGGCTCAGGCACCGACGTCACGTCCAAATTCGCAATAGATGCGTCAACAGGGGACCTGAAAGTAGCAGGTGCGTTAGACTTCGACGTTGAAACTGGCGGCGTGGTAAGCATAACAGTTGACGTCAAAGCGTCAGACAACGGCGACACGTCGCAGACCATTGAAGGCAATATCGTACTGACGTTAACCAACGTCAACGATAACCCGCCAACTTTTAACCAATCAGATTACTCGTCTGACGTTAGCGAGGCCGAGTCTGTTGGCTTCGTCGTCGCAACGTTAAACGTCTACGACATCGACGCCGACGTTGTGACGTTATCGGTTGCCAGCGGCGCAAGTGATCTCTTTGAATGCGATGGAATGGAAGTAAAGATCAAGTCGGGCCTTGATTATGAAACAGACACTTTTCACATACTGATTATCAGGTAAGTTTGATACCGTATTTCTTACTTTTAAAGCATATTTGTAAAAGGAACATAAATAATCAATCGTATGCATGCATGTTCCTTTAGAAATCACCCTGAAGTCAGACAACTGCTATTAAGCTTCTTCGCTAACTCCCCCTTACGCTAACGTACCTCAACGTTGTTGATAAAAAATTCAAAGGGGCTGATGAAGGAATATAGCAAAAAATTCTACTCAAACTGAGAAGATAGGGTACTTTGGAGATAACATATATACTTTGTTTGGAATATACGGCATATAACGGAATTATTATAGCTCTTAATTTAATTTAAAGTCGAACCATATCAACGATTTAATATGGAACTATATTCTGACTCGTTGACTCGGTAGTGATTTGACAGTCGACGACGTGCAGAAATTCCACGGCCCGACCCGACCTTTATAAAGACATGACGTATTTGGTTATCTCGAATGACGTAACTGGTTATACTGTCGCTCTCCACCTAAGTGTTGTTGTTTTGAAGATTACAAGATTACAAGATTACAAGATTGCATGAAATATTTAATGTAAGGTATAGTTTGTTTACAATACACCCCGGAACAAATAAATCGTGAATACTGAGGGTATCCAAAGGTAGTATTTGTTTGCGTACCCGCACACCCGCTTATATTTTTAAAGGCACTGTAGCACTGTTTTAGCATTTTTATATGTTCATATGTGCCAATTATAATAGAAGTTTGTGCAGTTTGTCTTTATTTAACATGGTAAACAGCCCATTACACGACACGATTATCCGAAGTCGTACAAAACGTTGTCACATAAAAGTGGAAAACTGCTAGCGGTCATTTTAGTGTGAACACCTTTTAATAATTCAAGGATGGGAAATGGATCCGCGTTGCTTAGCCAAACCATAACTATTCGTTTTTGAACTATATTCTTTGATTGAGAAGGATTATTTTGCAATGGTAGCTTTCTCCATTTTTGAGATCTCTTTGTTTCTATTCTAAAACGTGGTACAACCCTTTAAATACTCAAATGTTAAAGGGGTAGTAGCACTTTTTTTCGCTCAAATATGTTGATGACATGTATTTGAATAATAATGTCACTAATAGTAAAACACCTTTCTCTTTGCTGAAAATCATTTTAAAAATGAGTGTACATGGTTCCATAAAGCCATGGGAATCATGTTTGTCATTAAAAATAATAAAATGTGTTCACAATAAAATGGCTGCCATGCAATTTTTGCTTAATACGCAACACCGTTATTACCACTACAGATAATTGGTTTGTGTAATAAGACGTGTTACCCTCTTAAGTGAATATAAATGACATAAACTATGATTATAAATGAGAAATTTGAAATAATAAAATTTCCAAAAAACGTGCTACTGCCCCTTTAAACTATCCACATTTTGCCATTCTACGTTTAATGTAATTTTCACAGGGCATCTGATGGAATATTTGAAACGGACGTACCGCTGCAGGTAAACGTTCAAGACGCGAGTGATGAAACTCCTGTCATCACCATGGTAGCCAGCGCTGTCTTGTCAGAACACCAGGCTCCTGATACTGGAGTCTACGGAGGATATATTGTTACTGATACAGACGCTGGAGACGAGATCACGTTCAGTCTCGGTGGTACGTATTTTTGATTTCAGACAACATGTACTCCGACCATGTGACGCCAGTCATAGGTTGACAAAATGTGTGATTGACGTTTAAATCTCTCGGACTATAAACATGGCATAGTTGTTTTTAATTGTCGATTGACTCAATTATGGGTTAAATTGTGTGAACGTTTACATACAATTATTTTATATAATTGGTCTTCATTCAATTATTAATCAGCTGTGTATATAATGATTCAAATGTGAATATAAACATGTCGGTGTTGCATCCTCTTATTCTTAAAGCTATGCACAAACTTTCGTCGTTGCGTTTTAAATAGTACGCTGCTCAATCCATTCTTAAGGCGTACGCCATTGAGTGCGCTTCGCTTCCAATCAAGTATAGTATTCGTTGATTTACCTTATCACTCCTTTATAAGAGAACCTCACGCAACTTTTAAAGTTGATGCTTTCAAATGTCTTTACTCTGAAGCACACTTTTTTCTTCCAAGTAAATTGGTTTTAATACCAAATATTAAACACTCTATTGACAACAATAACATTGATATGATTATGTTGGCCTAATGGTCAAAATAATAATGACTTATATGACTGATTTTTCATAAGGAGTATGGATCCTTGGTTTATGAATTTGCAAATATGTTTGTTCCAATTTCTGAGGTACACGTTTGGGTGTTAAACGTTGAGACTGTTCTTAACGAACGAAAGCCAATTCGTAAAATAGTTAAATGACATAATCAAACGCAATAAACTTATTTGGGGTACCAGAATATCTACGGGATATGTAATTCATTGTTGTAAACGAACGATTGAACTACACATCCCGCTGTGAGAACTGGCCTCATCTTACAAATAACATCCAACTGAAGAGACCGTTAATAAATGTATTATATTAATCAAAAATATGTGTTTTTCCAGGCGTTGACAGCAACCTCTTAACCATCAACAGTGCCAACGGTGAGCTTACGATTGTCGAGTTTGTGGACAGAGAGGGTCTTAACGCTAAAACCTCGTTGTCCTTGACCTTGACGGTAGAAGACAAGGTCGGGCTCCAAGCGTCAGAAGATTTCACAATACAGGTAGCAGACATCAACGATCTTCCGCCGGTTTTCGACCCTATAGAATACGAGGCAGAGGTTACAGAGAATTCCGCTCCTGGTGAGAGTTTTAAAAGATTTCATCCGCCAAGATCTCCCATTTATCAATATTTGAGTATAATAAAAAAATGGTTTGCTTTTGAGTGTAATATATGTGTGTTTTTTGAAAACCTTACTTTTCTATCTTTTACTATGGTGAATGAAATTGTGTTGATGCTGTGAAATATTCATTCATTTCTATCAAATATGTATTGTTAAGCGCTCATGATCTGTTTTGATAGTAACACTTCATGCATTCATTGTTGTGTATATTGTCATGTCTTACATTTCCTTCAAAACTGTAATGTATACTGCAGGCTTTACGCTTTTTACACATGGTGAGAAGAAAGTAGAATGATTACGAATAATCTTTGTAACAAAGAAGCAATCGTACAATATATAATATTCACTACAAAATCACACTCTTTCAGGTGTAATAATCAGGGATCTTACGGTAACAGACGGTGACGACGGAGATAACGCCCTGTTCAATCTGGTCGTGGCAAGCGGTGCAGATGCTGTCTTGTTTACAATGGTCGGGACAGAACTCCGAACAGGCGCCACTGCTATTGATTACGAAACAAGCACATATTTCACATTGCTTGTCACAGCAATCGACACGCCCCAATATGGGGATGCTAACACAGCCACGGCCATTGTCCGAGTAACGGTCAAGCCCGACAATGAGTTCACGCCGACCTGGTCATCCCCGGACGCCAGTGGAGCATTTGCGGGGGTTACTGTGTCGGAGGATGCCGACCCTGGTCACGTGATTGAGACATTCGCAGCTACTGATGATGATGATGGTGATGATGGTGTCGTCACATACAGTCTTGTATCTGTAACTGGAGGTACATGTAGCTATTGATATTAAATCATTACCATATTCAAAATAAATCCTCTATGAATACATAGAATGGAGTAATGAATAATCAAATATATTTTCTGTCGAAGCATGTTGTCATATCTGCCCGGTCCATTTGAATTGCCGAAAATATACTATACTTCGGTATCAACGCTTCAGGCTTTCTTCCCGTCTGAATTCCACTTTGGAATGATTCTATAGTGACTCTCGGCTTCGCCGTGAGTCATTATTTATTTTTGATCTTATTTACTCTTTAGCTCAATTCCTGTGCGTCAAAAATAAACATCAAAGTGATTTTCTTGCAGACAACTCCGGGAATGTTGACACGACCTCATTCAGTATCCACGAAAGTTCCGGAGATCTTATGGTTGCTGGAAAACTTGACCATGACCTGGGCACATCAGGGGAACACAGCTACACTGTGGTTGTCAGGTCATCTGACAATGGAATAACGCCCAAATTCGTCGATGGCACCATTGTCGTCTCCGTCACCAACGTAAATGACAACCCGCCTCAGTTCCAACAACCTGAATTCACAACCAACCTGGATGAAAATAGTCCCCTCGAGCACCTCGTTCTTAGTTTCACTGTGGATGAATATGACGGTGATCCGGTCACGCTATCGGTGGTAACTGGAGATAGTTCACTGTTCCAATTTGACGGCACCGACCTACGGCTCAAGGGTCCCTTGGACTATGAAACACAGGATGAATACATTCTGTTCATAAGGTTTGTAAAGACATTGCTTATTATACAATAGGGTTATTGAGCACTGACGGACCCAGGAATATTCAAGGGGGTTTCACATATTGTAAATAAGGGGGAGGGGGCTCCACTCATATGGACCGTAAAAATTCTAACGTCTAACATACAGGGGACCAGCATTCATGGGATTTAAGAATATCTCATAATTAATTTTTACAGCGCATCAGATGGTACGTTCTCAACTCTGGTCACAACGAAGGTAAAGGTCGTTGATGTCATTGACGAACCACCAGTCATAACGTTCCTTGCAACGGCTTCTATGTCCGAGGAGCAGCTTATTGACAGCGGCGTGTTCGGTGGTTACGTTGTCATTGACGGTGACGCCAATGATACTTGGACTTACAGCCTAAGCGGTAAGTTATAATACAGTAGTGTGAATAAGTAAGTTTATGTGCAACGCGTTGAGAACGCATTGTACACTATATTCTTGATCACAGATTCAGTGGCAAGTTTAACTGAAAACAACACTGTGTAAACATTTTGAAGAGGTACATGTCTAAAAGAGAACACAATCTCACTAAACCAGATCGAACATTCGTCCGATGTTTAGAGTACTGCCCTGTGTTCAAGATGGCTAGTGCTAGCGAGAACCCGCTAGCGGTTCAATGCTAAAGCATGGGCAGCACGTGCAAGAACTCGCTAGTACTAGCGGTCTTGAATACGGACATCTCTGGGATACTTGTTGTAACCTTCCACATTCTATAAACCAATCGCAACTCTTAATCCATATGGTAATGTACCAACGATTGTCTATCCTCACAGCTGATTGGCTACAAATACCATACTTCTTAAATATGGTCATCAATGTAGAGTCTCTTATAATACAATCTAAAGCTTACACTGTCTGTCAAAATATTTTTATTATCAAATACATTTTCTCATAATTCGTAGTATAGCGCTGGTTCAACCTCAGATGTATGAAAAGATGTATTTCATCTCCATTCAATCACTCTTTACAAATCTTGACTACCAAATAATCGCAACTGGAATTCTGTTATAGGGACCGACAGTCCATATCTTAGCATAGACTCAACATCCGGGGACCTAACGGTGGCACAGAACGTGGATAGAGAAGCAGGCATGACGTCATTGTCTTTGACCTTGACCGTCACTGACCAGGCCGGGCTATCATCCTCGGAGGATTTCACAATAGGCGTGGAGGATATCAACGATCAAACGCCAAGCTTCCAGCCTCCTGTTACGACTGCAGTTGCCGTTGAAAACGCTGAGGCTGGTATGCTGATCCCCAATGTGAAAGGGACAATTCGACCTATTATTGAATGACCAGTTCAACAATATCATTAACCAAATACCAATCTGATAAAACTATTGATCATTTTCTAGGCGAATACTATCTTCTGTGATTTCGCAGAATTAATTCACAAGCATCCATGTTTGTCTTTGCAATAAACAACTTGTTCACGTTTTTACATATAATAAAATTAATTGGCGGATCGAGGAGGATGGGGAACGGTTGGGGGTTCGAACCCCCTTAATTCCTCCTCTTAATCCGCAACTTGATATCATGAATTGCAGTAAGCTTAAACAACTCTGTCTTAACAATTCTTATTGTGTCACTCTTAAATTTTAAAAATTCCAAGTCCGAACTCATCTTAATTAGACCGTCGGAGGTATTGTATAAAATAAAGTTAATAGTGTTTCTAAACCTTGCTAAAAGAAATTTCTCATCGCCATCCCTAAATCTTGAGAATACTTCAAAATTGTTTTTATTTAAGGGACTACCCTATTGAATTTGAACGCCATAGACGATGACGTCGGAGTTAACAGTGACATTACGCTAAATCTTGAAAGCGGAGACGATGCCACGGCAAAATTTACCATTTCTGGACAGGAGCTACAAACGTCAGCCAACAAACTTGATTTCGAAACATTGTCAACGTACACGCTTGTCATCACAGCGGTCGACTCCCCAAGCGAAGGTTTGCCGAACACTGGAACCACTATTGTCACTGTAACCGTCCTTCCTGAAAATGAATATAGTCCCGTTTGGGAGACGGCAAACACAGCGGGTACGTTTGATGGAATCACTGTGGACGAAAACATCCTCCCTGGCTTAACCCTAACAACGCTCTCTGCAAGTGACCAAGACCTTGGCAATGATGGGGAAATTGCTTATGGAATTGTTTCTGTAACCAGTGGTAAGTCGTGTGTGAACAAAATGGTTATTTCCTTCGTTGATCGGTTAGTTTTATGTGAGATCCAATCATATGAGTCAACCCAATGTAGCAGGATGGGGTTATGGCTGAGTTGATTGCTACAAATACAGATTCGATCAGGAATATCCAATTCATGGATCATTTTCTAAAATCAGTTTATACTAACTCGATTCCATGTTAGCAGATTGGATACTTCATCCATCATCGCAAGTGATTACTGACAATTCAAATATGATAAACATATTCAACAGTGATTGACCCGAAGTAAATACCGACTAACACTCACAACTTATAACTCAAAAAGTCAACTGTTTTTATTTTATACTTGATTAAGTTACTCAATGTCAGAAGATCTGAAACATAGTTAATACTTTTCAGCATCTGGCATAGAAGTAAACGGCTTATTCGCCATTGACGAAACACGGGGAAACGTCAGTGTCGCTAATTACCTTGACTTTGACGTCGGAACTAACGGCGACGGCAGCTACACAATTGTCTTCAGTGCCGCCGATAATGGTTCCACATCGCTTGCCATTGAAGGTCAAGTGGTCGTGACGTTATCTGACGTCAACGACAACGCCCCAACGTTTGACCAAACTGAATACTTTACTAACGTAGACGAGAGTGCAGCCACTGGTCACGTCGCTTTGACGTTTAATACAGAAGACCATGATAACGATGGCATGACGTTATCCATTGAATCCGGGCCTACGACTCTATTTGAAATTGACGGGAATGACTTAAAAGTAAAAAGTGCTCTTGACTTCGAGAACGAACAGTTTTATGTCCTGAGAGTTAGGTAAGTTTATGTGCTAAATACGAAAACAAAATGTATGTGATAATAATACTATGAACGTGTTAAGAAGGTGCCTAGTTTAAAGAATTCACTGTTGTGTTTAGTTCCATTCAACGGAATAAATTCCAAATGTTGGTACAAATGTCTCATAAGCAGTAACTATCTTCTTTAGTGCTCTTCGGTCATATCTTTCCCTGTGAATAATCACTACTTGCAATCTTTCAACTATCAATGCAATGCATACCTATCAATGCAATGCATAACTCTTGCCAGTCTCCATTACTGACTTTGCGTTTGGAAGTTGGCAATCTATTTGTCTGCTGAATATCAAATAGGATTACCAAATAGTTTGCTGCGGTGAAGTTTTGAGTAATATCGGTCGAAAAAAAACAAACCTGATTTGCTTAATTTAAAAAAAACAGCGAATCCTCAAGGTTTGAAATTTTAAAACCTGAACTCATGACAGTCGTTATGTGGTGTAGTCTCCAGTTTGTTAGCCTGTCGCGCCAAATAACCCGGATGGAGGCGCCGACAATGTTATGACCCTGGTCTTTTACTTTGTTGTGTCCCTGGGCATGTTACTTCATATAAATCGCCCTTACTCCACCCAGCTGTACACATGGGTACCTAGTATTCAGGTGGTGTATTCTAGCGCTCCGAAAGTACAATGTATTTCCGTAAGCGCCTTGAGAAATTGCAGAGTGGTTAGATAAGGCGCAGAATAATATGACATATTATTGTTGTTATGAACCTGATTCTTTAATTACAACGCATTCCTATTGGTCCTCCTTGTAGAGTTACAGATGGTGTTTTCAACACTGATGTGGCTGTCCACGTTGATGTCAATGACGTCATTGACGAGCCTCCTGTAATCACCACGGTAACAACTGCGTCAATGGCGGAAGGACAGATCATTGGCACATTTGTGTATGGAGGGCTTAGCGTTAGTGACCCGGATGCGAATGATACCATCCAATATGCATTGACTGGTAGGTAAAAGGTAAAACTAGTGACAACACTTTATGTTTTGTGTAGAGACATCCATGATTCGTTTAATAACGCAGGCACCAACACATCATAAAATAATCTGTTAAACGTTTCATAAATATATAATGAAGTCTTAAACGAACATTTATTATCCGTCCGTCCGTCCGTAATCATTTCGTTTCTGGAGCAGAATTCGAAAACCGTTCATGATATCTTTCTGAAATTTCCCATGTGTATTACTCACCTACCGAAGTGGTGCATTTTGATATTTTAAGGTTTCTGAAAATTTTATTTTTATTTCGTTTCCATAGAAACGTGTTGAAATTGGACTTTGTTCGGAGACAGGTTCGTTTCCGGAGCATAGCGCCAAAACTCTTTATTATATCCTCCTGAAACTTTGCATATGTACTACCCACTGACTGAAGTGGTGCCTTTTGATATTTTCAGGTTTCTGAAATGTTGTTTTTTCCGTGTCCATAGAAACGTGTTGAATTTGTACTTTGTTCAGAGATAGGACTGCTTCCTGAGCAGAACTCCAAAACCCTTCGTCATACCTGAAACTCGGCATGTGTGTTACCCACTAACTGTAGTAGATATAGAGAATCTCACCCAAGTGCCTTCTGATTTCAAATATATCAACACGAGTTGATTAAAGCTACAAATATCCGAGGATATTTTTACTTTAATCAACGAGTGTTGATATATTTGATATCAGAAGACACGTGGGTGAGATTTTATTTATCATTCAAAATCATTCTACAACAATTATTAGCCAAATTCTGACATATATCTGAAACACAAAACTGCCATTTAGCTTCTTCAGCAGTGATTTCAGTGAGGTGACGTCATAAGCATTATGGCATCATAACATTGTTACGTCATCACCATTGTGACGTCATAGCATTGTCAGCAGTGTTCTAAGTGATGCCAAAGCTTTGTGATGTCATTAACTGATGATGTAATAGGATTATGACGATTTGATTGTAGCGATATCTACAATGTAGATATCGCTTGTAGATATCGCTTGATCTCACACAAGCGATATCTACTGTGGGAGCTAGTTTTGGATGATAAATATAATTATATGTCAAAGATGTGTTTTACAAATTATGTGGGACCGGTGGGATATGTCATCTTCTGATGACTCTTTGTTTATACTTTTTTTATGACAAATGTTTTATTACAGCAGTTTTGTAGACTTATATTACCATCAAGCTCGATAAAAATTGTTTGATTTATTTGAACATTGCTGTATTGCTTATACAACGTTGTGGTATAGATTTGATTTGACCTGAAATCGAATTTACGTACTCCGTCATACGATCATACCATCAGATCATTCAGATATGTGAAATCAGGTAATTAATAAACTAAAACTCAACGAGTTTTTGTAATTATGAAGAAACCTCGTTCACAATTGCCATACTACAGTGGCATTATATTCCGGATATATTCGTGCATTGATGCTATCTCCATAGGCTTACATGTTAAGTTAGTGTACCATAAATGATGTTTATGACAAAAGCTCTGGTTGGATCAAATGTAAAACTGTTCAGCATAGGTTAAACCATATCTTTGAAAGAACTACTGAATTCAAACCAGCATTTCACTTATTTCGTCAAATTTACTTACATGGGTACATTAAATATCAACGTTTCCCATAATCATGTTAATTGTTTTCTAAAAGATTGATATTTGTTGATTAAATAACTGTCATTCCTTAGATAAGAAATCGAGTATTAATCATAAATCTCGTGGATGTAGCCATAATGACATCCCCTCACCCTCCCCAAATAATTATTTTACAAAATGTGAATATGATCAAATCGTATATTTTGAAAATTATCTATCCGACACAGAATAAACATGCATCTTTATGTAAAAATACGAATATAAGTGGCTTAGCGCTACCTTCATGGTACTAAGTTTCGTAAATATTATTAAATACAACACTATTTATCGAATTATCATTCAGGTACCGACAGCCCTTACCTGAACATAGACACAGCAACAGGAGATCTCACAGTGGACCAGGACGTGGATTTAGAAGCAGGCATGACGTCACTAGCGTTGACCTTGACCGTCACGGACGGAGCTGGTTTATCGGCCTCTGAGGACTTCACAATAAACGTAGAGGACATGAACGACAATGTGCCATTCTTCACCCAGTCTGTATTTCGTATAGATGTAGCTGAAAACACAGCTCAAGGTAAGATTATATGAGACATATTTTTCCGTGTTCACCACAATCAATAAGTGTAATATTATTTACATAATTCCTCAAACGTCGACCTGTCAACTCACTCTTTATGCCCGAGTTGTTAATTCATATAGACATCAAACTACCACATCATTGTAAGTAAATGTTTACTCGATTAATTACAAGTAGTCTTGCTTGCCGTCACTCTAAATAAATTTAGATCAACCGTTCTGTATTTGGTTAACAATAATATAACATAATAACATATGTCGATCTAAATTTATTTAGAATGGCTTGCGGTGACCTATTATCAAATTCGATTAGAAGCAATACTTATTAATCAATGACAATCTTTCCTAAAGTATTGCGGTAACTTTATTGCTCTTTCAAAGTACCACCCTCGATTTCTAAAAGTGTTTAATAAAAAAAACATATTATGTAAACTATCCATTGATTATTTGATGCCATCATTTTACTGCCAGAGAAGGAAAGGGAGAGTTCTATTTGCTGTCGGCATTTGACTTTTAAGGACACAACTTTTGTGTCACACTGAATCGATTTGATTATCATTAATCAGAGATATCTGCTGCAGATACTTCTTTGCTTGACTTGCCCTGTTCTGATGACGATACTACAGCAAGTAACTCCCAATGTATTGTGAGCATTGGATCCGGTGATGACAGCCCAGCTAAGTTCAAGATCGTTGGCGACCAACTACAAACAGACGTTACGCCAGTAGACTACGAAGACGGCGATTTCTACACGCTGGTCATAACTGCAGTGGACTCTCCAACCCAAGGTGACCCAAACACGGGAACAGCAGTCGTCATGGTGACGGTGACGTCAGAAAATGAACACGATCCTGTATTTACGTCACCAGGAGCCATTGGCGCTTTTGACGTCAACGAGGACGTCGAGGCTGGGCACTTGATAACAACATTTGAAGCAAGTGATGCCGATGCTGGCATTGATGGACAAGTTACATACAGCATCACAGCTGTAACCACAGGTAATGTAACAATACATAAAATATACACAATGATATCGTGGAATATAATAATGTCAAGAATAACGCATATAACATAGCTAGGTTACACTGTATACAAAACAACAACTTACAAGTCAAATCATCAATATATATTGCAGAACTTCTGCTCAAGTTCTATCTACTTATCCATCTGCTATTTTCATCTCCGCTTTTACCAAATATTTTATTATTTGCTGGGTGATACCAGGTGAATATAAATATAAATAGTATGATACATTAAAGAAGTTCAAATTCAGGAATCCGTTCTCTTCGTAAAATTCACTTATATCCTCTTTGAGTTAAAATGTCATAACCTGACCTTTGACCTTTCCAGCTTCCGGTGATAGTGCACTTGACCTGTTTACGATCGACGAAGACTGCGGTACTGTGAAACTCTCCGGGACGTTAGACGCCGAGAACGGAGACGACAGCTACACCATCAATGTCAGGGCCACAGACGGGGGGACAACTCCAAGAACTTCCGACGACTCCGTCACAATGAACGTCGTCAACGTTAACGATAATCCGCCACATTTCAACGACGTCACGTATGAAACGACTGTCTCTGAGGACATTAGCGTCGGAGACGTTATTATAAACCTTGGGACTGGAGATGTTGACGCTGACGCCGTGACTCTTTCAATTTTGACGGGGCGACTTGAACTTTTTGAAATTGACGGCAATGACGTAAAGCTAATCAGTCCTCTCGACTATGAAGATTCAAGTTATCACGTGCTGATAATTCAGTAAGTATAACATTCATGCATTTTTACTTCTCGTAACCGCTGCCTGACAATGTCTGAAAGGAAAAGTATATAACCTGTTTTACATTGAAGCTTAGTGTATTTCCAGTCTTATTAAATTAGTTACATTTATTTAATTAAAATAGTGCATCTTACGGAAAACGCACTGCTTCTATAGATTCATCTCCTCAAGGTCTGATGACAATAATTAATCACCCTTTTGAACGCATTCGCATTCGGAATCATTCGCTAACCCTCCATCATGTTACGGAAACACACGATAGGGTGTCTATCTAGAGTTACCTGCCCCAAGCTTCTCGCACTTAAATCTTTTGTTTGAGCACTTGTGATTGGCTAGCTCAACTTTTGTCAGAACATGCGAGTATACGATGTGGAGAAGAAAGCCCCGAGTAATACGAGTTCGTATCCCAGTACATGCACTCTTCTACTACTTTTATTCCTCCGAATATGGGCGATTTTAATTAGACTGCGTGTATTTCATGCACTTTTAAATGTGTATATGATGTTCGAAAATCAAAAGGTTTAGATATACGCAATGTTTTTCCATTTAGCTATTTATTTCAGTGTGTTGTAAACGTTAATTCACTCGGCATTTGGCCTCGTTCCTCAAACAGTTAATGTCAAAAAAGTAATTTATTGAAAAACACATGATCGATGTGCATATTGTTTAACTTTTATTAATAAAACACAAAAATTAAAATATTGTTTATGCATTTATTCATTCAATAAAATGTAGCGTTGTGGTATCATCAATCCCTTCCAGAGCAAGTGACTCAATATTCGAAACCGAAGTTTCCCTCCAAGTAAATGTTGATGACGTTATTGACGAAACACCGATAATCACCATGGCAACAGCGGGTTCCATGACAGAGGAACTAACGATTGGATCTGCTGTCAAGGCAGGATATCTTGTAACCGACGCAGATGTTTTAGATGTCTTGACTTACGTTCTATCTGGTATGTTATTTGAAAGTTTCGACAATTTCAAGTAAAAAATAGAGAAAATTGCACTCATAAGCTACGCAAATGTTTGTGACGTTCTTAATAATGAATATATTTTATGAGTTTCCTGGACTTACACTGTACACGTTACTGTATGAGGAAGTCACTTTCAATGAATCTCCTCAACATTTCATACTAGCTTTTCGGCGCCTGATACATGTGTCTTTCATGAACATATCCACTCCTTGTGACAAAGGTTTGGAGGGAAGAAATTAATTGAGAGAGAATGAGTTAAATGATGGTGATATATACACATTTATTGTTGAATATAACGCCCAAATACGTGTCACCAATGGCTAATTAAATACTACGCTCCAATGGCTAAAGAGGTCTGAAACAAATGTACATTGTTCGGTTAAACCTTCGATTGACCATTTTAAGGTGTTCCCCCTAAAATGACCGCTGGAAGGTAGTTCAAGTGATCGGACTAATATAGCGATACCTAAACATTCAACGTAGAATTTGCAATATCGTACCATGATAGAGTGGTCAACCATATTGCTATATAAAATCTCAAATTTCCATGAGATCTATCTCTCACACTCAAGAATTCCACACCACTGTCGCTTTAAATGCGTCGCACTATTTTCTTTCCAAACAGATAACCATTTTCTATGTATACAGCTTATCGAGTCGTGTAATTAGATGTTTTACCCTCTAACATAACAACATATTGTGTATAGTTTAATAATAAATAGCAAATTTGAGAAAACAGAATATGCAAAAAAATGTGCTACAGCGCCTTTAAAACCGCACCAGGTTCAGACAGCAGCTTCTTGACCATTGACTCAACTAACGGGGAACTGACCGTTTCCCAGAACGTAGACAGAGACGTCGGGAAGACTCAGCTGGACCTAACCTTGACCGTTACTGACCAGTCGGGCCTGCAGGCCATACAGGACTTCAGTGTCTCTGTAGAGGATATCAACGATGAGACACCAATCTGCACCCCTTACCTGTATGAAGTGGATGTCACGGAGAATAGTGGACAAGGTGAGATTGGCGGTTTTAGTTCATGTGGGGTTGGGGTTGAGGGCGTTGAGTCAAACACCGTGGGACTTCCTTTCATCTCGTTTATGTGGTCAGTTTTTGAGTGAATCATTTTAGTTCATGAGATCAATTCATTTATTTCGATTTTGTAGGCCATTGGCCCATGTACAATTAGAATACAGTATACAGTATATGATAATAACTAATTATACAGTATACTTATACTAATTATAACATTACAGATGACATAACACATTTCCTTAAGCAAGAGTTTCCCTAATATACTTGGAGGAGAGAGGAGAGAGAGAGAGAGAGAGAGAGAGAGAGAGAGAGAGAGAGAGGGGAGAGAGAGAGAGAGAGAGAGAGAGAGAGAGAGAGAGAGAGAGAGAGAGAGAGAGAGAGAGAGAGAGAGAGAGAGAGAGAGAGAGAGAGAGACCACAGTCACACATTTTACATATCTTATTGACAATTGACATTAACACCTCGTATATTACATCTGAGGGGATGTGCATGTAATCGTAGTAAACAGAGATTTCTCCTTATTGCTATATTATTAATACATGTGACATATTATTCAGTATTTAATAACGATTTAACTTCCTTGAAATATCTTAGATGAAGAGATAATATTACCAATAATACGTTGATTATCACAATCAATAATCCTATTCTTAAAGTTAAAGTAGTTCATGAGAGTATCGTTTTGAGTCAAACTGTTTAGAACTATAGTTTGTGAGTTCGGGATAACGAATCGACTGGTCTTTTCAAATTTACTCTATCTGTCTTAGATCGGACTCCAGATTCGTTCTTACAGAGACACGCACAGCCAATTTGGCCAAAAACACGTTAAATATTCTAAGTCAAAGATCTCCACTATTTAAAAACCTTGACAGCGAGCACTTTAATAAGTGTATTTGGGGTTTTCAAACCAGACTTAGTTAGGAATCTTACTAAGTAGATTCGTATTTGGAGCGGCTGTTGTTTTGTTTTTCAAAATGGCAGGGGCTTTTTAAAATGGATGAATATTTTTCGAAATCTGGGATGACTATTTCATTTCAGTGAGACCACCTTTATGTTAATATTATTCATTTATTTATTTTCTTCACACAGACCTGTCGCTAGTAGACTTCACGTGTTCGGACAACGATGTTGGCTCCAATGGCCAGTTCACCTTCAGTATCGATAGCGGCGATGACCCCAACACCAAGTTTAAGATAGTTGGTGACCAACTTCAAACAGACTCTAATAGCATCGACTACGAAGAATTGAAAGCATCTAGCTTCACTTATACCTTGATTGTCTTTGCAACGGACACACCTGATCAAGGTAGCCCAAACACAGGTGTGGCAGTTGTCAAGGTAACAGTTCTACCTGTTAACGAGTTCTCACCTGTTTGGACAAGTCCTGACGCCAGTGGAAGCTACCAGGTGTCCATAGATGAAGATGCCTCTGTTGGTGATGCTGTGATGACGTTACAAGCGACCGATAGTGATGCTGGTGATGATGGTTTGGTGACCTACGGCATCGTATCTGTTACGGGCGGTGCGTCAGTTTTGATTGGTATAAATTCAAAGTCTCTGATAAAGTATCCGCACAGTAAATTCCAAATTAGTCAAGGAAAGAACAGATCACATACTAGCAGAAATATGGTTATGTGCTGAGTTTGTTATTAATGCCGTCATGGTTCATAGCTCTGGTGGAGACACATGAGGTTGAGGGCAACTCTTGCATTCATAGAACGAATAAACACTTCTGTGGCTGAACAAACAATGTACACACAAATGCACTTTTAGAAGTCAATAGTTAGTTTAAGAAATTTAGCCCTTCCATAAGACGGATCAACTATGATCCACTGACGACAATTTTGAATGAACACTCACTTTCCGTTTCGAAAATTTATTGTTCACCATCCATCTTTTCAAATGTGATTAGAAACACATGCACAAGTGACACGGCAATTATGTCAAACTTATTTTGTGTTCAAGATTGTTTTCGATTGTCACTAACCAATTACTATGGTATTTTTTCGTATCGATAGCGTTTTTATAATTTATATTTACCTAATATTTGAAAAATATTTAACACGACATGATGCACTTGTTTTATCAACAGACACGACTGCTTCCGACGTGACCAGCTTGTTCCGCGTGGATGCTCAAACAGGTCAACTTCTGGTAGCTGGAGAACTGGACGGGGACTTGTCTACAGGAGGGGAGGACAGCTACACGCTTGTAGTCAGGGCTTCAGACTCGGCACCAACTCCCAACACAGTGGACGGAACCATCGTCGTTACGCCAAACAACGTCAACGACAACGCACCGACGTTTGGCCAGGACAAGTACGATGTCGTCATTGGTGAAGACCACGCCGTCGGCACTAACGTTGTTACCATAGATACGAGTGACGTTGATGATGACACCATGACCTTGAGCATTACGTCCGGAAGGGATGACCTCTTCGAGTTGATTGGAAACGATCTGACCTTGAACGCTGCAGTGGATTTCGAGACTGAACGTGTTTTTGTTCTACTTGTCAAGTAGGTTTCAATAATAGTTCTCATTTTGAAAGTACAATGCATGTTATGAGCAGAGGTGTTATCATGACGTAACTGTGACGAGCATATAAACACTTTTTAAAAATGCATCCGTTGCGTGTTATAAAATTGATTTGGCTTTAATACGTGCCAACATACCTTTTGTGCTGATTTAAGTTCAAATAGTTTCATTCAACGTGCATATC
Organism: Gibbula magus; assembly: GCA_936450465.1. Lineage (NCBI taxonomy): Eukaryota > Metazoa > Mollusca > Gastropoda > Trochida > Trochidae > Gibbula > Gibbula magus. Next base: position 60,063,187 of record OW388304.1, read on the forward strand.
CAATCTCTAAACATATCATTATTATTAGTTTCCAAGTAAAATAGAACAACATCAAGATAATGTACATAAACTGAAACTACATGCACAGTAGTTAAATGTCCTCTTAAACATTATCAACCTTAATTGTTGTGAATAAGTTTCCAAAATTAGGTTTGACTAATTTACGTGCGTCGATCGCAGATCATTGTCCGGTTTTTGATCAGATAACACTTCTTGTACCTATCGTCACTGCACCGAGTCGACTATCCAAAAATATCCGACAATAGTTAGTAGTTCCCGATGATATAACACCGTTTGTAATGTTTTACATTTGTGACTACAAACAACTCAATGGGTCCACCTTTTAGTAGCTACAATATTCGACAACTTGATGTTGGCCTAAAATGTAAAGTATCACAGCCTTATCAATTTAATGAACGCGACTTTGCACATTTTAAAGGTACATCCATTGTGTTGTTTGGGGTCAAATATGCTAAACGTTATAAATTGTGTTACGTTATCGGGATGTACTGGCTGTTACTGAAAATTGCCATTTTGCTTTTAGTCGACTTAGTATATTGACGATATGAAGGTAAAAGAAGTGATTTCTGATCGAAAACCGCACAGTGTGGCGCGCGTCAATGAGTCAAACGTAACTTTGGTATCTTATTTATAACAGATAACTGATAAATTTGGTTTGATCATGTTTAATAGGTCATATAACTACTATGCATGTAAATTGGACATGTAGTTTCAGTTTCTGCACATGCATAATTATGTTACTCTATTTTAATTGGCAACTAGTAATTATGATATATTTGGTGATTCGGGATGAATATGCAAGTCGAGTGAATTTATTTCCACTGTAAACAGTACAAATGGTGAGTCGTAACGTTTTAAAGCCTAATAAAATGTTATGAAACACAATGGATGCACCTTTAACACAGAGAGACCACTAGGTATATCTTAAAACGTAATCTCATACATGTCAACTCATGATTTATGTGCCCACAGTCCAAACTTCCCGGCTTCAGATCAAGAGGTCCATGGTTCGAATCCCGCCAGGGGCACGGCAACTTTGTCTGCAGTAGAGAACTGTTCTACACGCAGTAAGGTTTGGGTGCAATGCTACACTGAATTTCAGTTCGGTACCACCCATGGTTCGCTAGTTCCAGCCGTTGCTCGCAGGTTTCACCGCAATGCATAGCCACATGGCGTTGCGGGCTTTCTACCTGCCATAATACTAGCAGCCGCAAAATAAGTGAAATAATCTTGAAAGCGGCGTTAAACCCCAACTCACCTCACCTCCAAACTTCCCTCTGTATGTCAAGCTTAAAAGGACATAGAGTTATAAGTCAATGTTTCCAATACAAAATTACTTTGTCATCACATAAATGATGTCATTTGTTGGAAAATTCATTCATAAATAACATGACATGAGAAATATGTATCCTATCTAGACTAAGCTAAAACTTCTCTTTTAGCGCATGCCATTGAATGCGACCATGCTAACTGGTTAGTTATTCATTATTAGAATACTGAATAACTCACTGGCACGTTATTCGTTTTTCGAATATCATGCTGGCTGCTTATTCATTCTTCTGAGTTGAACAAAGAAGTAAATATAGACATATATTAAGGGTGGAAACTGACAATATTGGGTGGGGAACCTCGTTCATAGATTACATTCAGTAAGCGCTGGCTAGCTATTTAATATTCGAATAACGAATAACTAACTGGTTAGTTATTCATTATTCGAATATTGAATATCTAGCCAGTGCTAACTGAATGTAATCGATGAGCGAGGTTCCCCACCCCATATTGTCAGTTTCCACCCTTAATATATATCTATATTTATTTCTTTGTTCAACTCTGAAGAATGAATAAGCAGCAAGCATGATATTCGAAAAACGAATAACGCGCCAGTTAGTTATTCATTATTCGAATAATGAATAACTAACCAGTTAGTTATTCGTTATTTGAATATTGAATAGCTAGCCAGTGTTTACTGAATGTAATCAATGAACGAGGTTCCCCACCCCATATTGTCAGTTTCCACTCTTAGTATATATCTATATTTACTTCTTTGTTCAACTCTGAAGAATGAATAAGCAGCCAGCATGATATTCGAAAAACGAATAACGCGCCAGTTAGTTATTCATTATTCGAATAATGAATAACTAACAGTTAGTTATTCGTTATTCGAATATTGAATATCTAGCCAGTGCTTACTGAATGTAATCGATGAGCGAGGTTCCCCACCCCATATTGTCAGTTTCCACCCTTAATATATATCTATATTTATTTCTTTGTTCAACTCTGAAGAATGAATAAGCAGCAAGCATGATATTCGAAAAACGAATAACGCGCCAGTTAGTTATTCATTATTCGAATAATGAATAACTAACCAGTTAGTTATTCGTTATTCGAATATTGAATAGCCAGCCAGTGCTTACTGAATGTAATCGATGAACGAGGTTCCCAACCCCATATTGTCAGTTTCCACCCTTAGTATATATCTATATTTACTTCTTTGTTCAACTCTGAAGAATGAATAAGCAGCAAGCATGATATTCGAAAAACGAATAACGCGCCAGTTAGTTATTCATTATTCGAATAATGAATAACTAACCAGTTAGTTATTCGTTATTCGAATATTGAATAGCTAGCCCGTGCTTACTGAATGAATCGATGAACGAGGTTCCCAACCCTATATTGTCAGTTTCCACCCTTAGTATATATCTATATTTACTTCTTTGTTCAACTCTGAAGAATGAATAAGCAGCCAGCATGATATTTGAAAAACGAATAACGCGCCAGTTAGTTATTCATTATTCGAATAACGAATAACTAATAACTAATAACTTGCTAACTTCAGCCTGCCAGCCATTTTTCCATTTCTTGACTTCTACGTAATTAATGATGAACAAAAAAAGGTTCTCAAGGCCTGTCAATTACACAGTCAACATGGCAACATACGTGCAAATGCATCACATCTGTAAGATAATGTTGCCGTTGCCGTTGCTATTGTCAGTAATTTGTTGATTGTAATGTTACTTACATTAACGTGATTCTAAACGTCTTGGCCATTGGTTCTTACATCTGAAATGGTATTTCTATTGCTATTATACCAGCAACCTATATACACACATGTATATATTTTCCTTGATTCTGTATTACGAGGGGGCGGGATAGCGCAGTGGTTAGCGCGTTCGGCTTCGGATCAAGAGGTCCATGGTTCGAGTCCCGCCAGGGGCACGGCAACTTTGTCTGCAGTAGAGAACTGTTCTACACGCAGTAAGGTTTGGGTGCAATGCTACACTGAATGTCAGTTCAGTACCACCCATTGTTCGCTAGTTCCAGCCGTTGCTCGCAGGTTTCACCGCAGTGCATAGCCACATGACATTGCGGGCTTTCTCCCTGCCATAATACTAGCAGCCGCGATATAAGTGAAATACACTTGAAAGCGGCGTTAAACCCCACCTCACCTTACCTCTGTATTACGAGTCGAACAAATGAACTACTTGGGGAAACTAACTGTAGGAACACAACAATAAAATTATTGATGAATTAGATAATGGTCATTATAATTTCTCTTTTTCAATCCTTTGCCGGTCGAAAATAATAATAATTGACTCGATCTATATGAACTGAAAACCACTTCACACGATTTCCCTGCTTGGTCGAAAATATCTGCGAATAATTATGTGTGAGTTGTCACTGAGGTTGAAGTTTGGCAATGTTCGTATAATTTTATCAACATGCTCTTTGTCTGTGAAGTATTTCGTTGTACCATTGCACCTGTCTTTCCAGAGTCCAAGATGGTTCCTTCGAGAACACAGTGACGGTCCATGTGGCAATCACTGACGTCAATGACGAAGCTCCAGACATCTTGATGTTAACTCAGAGCATTGCCTCAGAAGGACAGACTCTAGGGACAGGGATATCTGGTGGATTTATGGCAACTGACTCGGACCCTGGAGACTCGCTGTCATTCAGTGTTTCAGGTAATCGTTTAACGTCTTAACTCCATGAGAAAGGGCCAAATAATATTTAGCAAGGAAGTCCAATAAGTAACAATTGTTACAGAAACCTTAACCATTGATATCGGAGCATCACGCTCCATCATTACATTATCATTACGATAAACCCATTTTAACACATGCCAAGCAAAATGGAGTTCTTTTAAAACTGCAACTGACCTGGAACGATTGTCATTTATTTTAACTAGCCCAAGTCTTTTAGGGCAAGTTTATTTTAGAACAACGACGGAAAACTTTAGCCAAACATTGAGAGCATGCAAAAAGCGTGCGTCACGTGCAGAGTCGGTTGGCGAGGCAGACGGGTCAATCAGTGCAATTCATTCGCCGGATCAAGAGGTTCGAGGTTCGAATCGCACCAGGGGCTCGTCGACTTTGTCAGCTATGGAGAACTGTTCTACATGCAGTAAAGTGCAATGCTACATTGAATTTTAGCGCAATACCACCCATGGTTTGCTAATTCCAGCGAAATATCGCAGGCTTCACCGCAATGAATAACCACCATGGCATTGCGGGCGTTCTCCCTGCAATAATACTAGCAGCCGTGATATGAGTGAGAAACTATAGAAAGCGGCGTTAAACCCCAACTCACCTCACCCTTTATGCAAAAGTTTTCGATTGAGGAAGAATGTTACAGTATGAAGATTTTACCCTGAATCATATTTTAATGATATTTAATTTGTTTTTATAAGTCCAAATATTACATAACCACGGTGATCTTTGAGTTTGAAATATATGGTTTATAAGTTATAACCGTCTATGGTGTTCAACAGTAACGGTGACCGAGTTAGAGATGTAACCATACGCGCACAGGAACTCGATATCGTAAGTAAAATGTAGGTTAAACATAGGTAAAACAAACCTACCCCCTATATAACATAGATTAAAGGAGCAAGGGCAGCCGATCTAAGGGTCCATTCAACATTAGGTCAAGAGTTACGCTAAGAATTGGTGACATACACAAATGAACGCACGTACTTATCAACTATACATTTCTTCGCAAAACACGGCTAATTTCCAACATATGTCACCCCTAAGATAATTTTAATAGCTCTTCTAACTCGAAAATCGGCCACAAAAACCTCTCCCGTGAACGTTATCGCTCGGGAAAATGTTATTTTACAGTTACTCGTGTTGTTAAAACAATATGACAATCCCGCTTGGGTATTCATTTCTACTTTTGCGCTTTGAACCACAGGCCAAGTTCCACGCTAATATGTTCCGCAACAGAGATGAACGACCAGTTTTCTCTATGCGCGAACGTAGCGAAGTTCATCTCTATTTAAGAACATATTTGCGCTTAACTTGACCTGTATTTGAACGTGGTAATATTACAAGAAAATATCGCTATAAAAATGACTGTTATTATTATGCTTTGCTCAGAAGCAATACATATTTACTATCACGCACAAACGTAAACTTTCATAAATTTATAATATGCCATCTAAATGGCATGATCTCAGAATAAGATAAACATGCAACGTATGCACAACTTCAGGATTTATGACAGTTTAATTGAAATCTTTACGAAGGTGCTGGTAGTTCCTTCGTTACCATGGATTCAACATCCGGGTTGATGACCGTAGCTGATCACGTGGACAGGGATGGAGCCAATGGCATTTCACAGCTACCGCCGCTGACCTTGACCGTGAGAGATCAAGCTGGGAACGAGGCTACGAAGGACATAACTATTCTGGTAGCTGATATCAATGATCTGCCCCCTATATTCAACCCCAATATCTACACTGTTGATGTTGAGGAAAATACGGCAGCTGGTAGGAACATACCTACATGTATTAAAATGACGTTAATTTCAGTCCACTTTAAATTTGAATAATTATCAGATATCAAAAGAGTCTGAACAAATTAACTTAAGTGCCCGATGTGTACATTAATTTCCGAGCCTTACCGATATATTCAATTGATAACGTTACTTTCGTACGATTGAATGGCAGGATTGTGAACTCACCCACATGTATTTAATAAACAGAACCGGTAATATCCATTATTATATTCTACGTTGAAATTATGACAACTTGGTGTAACTGTTTATTTCAAGATTAAAACTGTAGAAAAAGTCTGTTTTTAAAACCAAGACGTTTTCAAAACCATAAATATCTCGTACAATTGAAATCTGAAACCCTGATTTGAAATCCATCGTCACTATAGTATTACATATTTGAAACCCGAACGATTCGCCTTTGTAACCAACTATGGATGAAATCAATAAACGACTCGAAACATTATTTCCATACAGGTACGGAAGTGGCTGCACTGACGGTGAGTGACGCCGATGATGACGTTAACGGGCAGTTCACGCTTAACGTCGCTAGCGGTGACGACGCCATCACGAAATTCGACGTCTCCGCAACTGGCGTTCTCACTGACGTTAACGCCATCGACTACGAGACGGCTAAAGAGTACTCACTGGTCATTCATGCAGTGGACACTCCAAGTCAAGGTGACCAACGAACCGCCACCGCTGTGGTAAAGGTCAATGTCCTTCCGGTCAACGAATTTCCGCCTGTTTGGACGGCACCGAGCAATGATGGAAGCGGAACATTTGATGCTATCGCCATCAGCGAGGATTCCGCTCTTGGCACCGTCGTAACCACGTTTGAGGCCACAGATGATGATGATGGGCTCGATGGGGTTGTGACTTTCAGTCTGATCTCAGCAACGGGAGGTAAGTTCTGAATTTGTAAACTGTTGATGTTCAGGTTTTTCAATAAGTGTTGTAAATGATTCAAAGTAGTTTAGTTTACTTACATTTTTGTAGTTATCGAAGTTGGCATTGTTAATGTTGTATTTTGAAAAAAACAACAACTTTGAACTCAATGATATATATTCTTGATCAATGAATTAATATGTTAATGATATTTTATTAAGTAGAGTTTGAAATTAAATTATGTTTTCGTGACATGGATTTGGAAGTTAGATTATTTTGCAATTTATTTGGTTTGAGAACATTATTTACACAATTGTTCATTTGATGTTCCAAATGAAATGAAAAACCTTGTTTGAATTCAATCTTTTGTTGAAATCAATTAGAAAATCTGGACTAGTGTTTATTATTGTTTTTAGACTCATCATTACATACGTGTTATCAGTGTAGTTCAATTAGTCAAATGTTTTAATTTATTCGAAATTTCCGTTACAAATAATTATTTCAGTAACAGGAGGCCTGAAATCGTTTTTGCGTTTAATTGATTTTGGACCACAACAGTACTTATACATTGAGAACTGTTATTGTTATACTTGATTTGAATTATGTCGTATGATAGGACTGAAGCATAAACAACGACTTTATCATTTAGACTGATGGATGGTTGCTGGTTCTCTGTTATTTGTTTGTTAAACTGACTTTAAATATGTTTTGTCGATTATTCAGTGGATTGAAATATAGTAAAAGACGTCATCGATTTGGCGACCAACTAACAACCCGGATAATCTCTTCATTTATCAACAGACACGACTGCTTCCGACGTGACCAGCTTGTTCCGCGTGGACGCTCAAACAGGTCAATTGCTGGTGGCTGGAGAACTGGACGGTGACTTGTCTACAGGAGGGGAGGACAGCTACACGCTTGTAGTCAGGGCTTCAGACTCCGCACCAACTCCCAACACAGTGGACGGAACCATTGTTGTTACGCCAAACAACGTCAACGACAACGCACCGACGTTTGACCAGACGGATTATGCTGCTAACGTTTCTGAAGATGCTGTTGTTGGTTTCGGGGTTATCACCATTCCTGTGTCCGATGCTGATGCAGACGCCGTTACCTTGGAAGTCGAAAGTGGAAACGATGATGACTTGTTTGAAATAGCCGGACATGACGTCAATGTCAAGGCTTCGTTGGATTATGAGAGCAAAACATATTATGTTCTAGTTCTGCGGTGTGTAAAGTACTATGTAAATAAATCAAGTCAAAGGCCAGTGAGCCATGAATTGTCGTGCATAGTAGACGCTAAATGTTATTATTATTATAAAGTTCACGAGATAAGGGTTTATGGTATTGCTCGTCACGGGCGTAACGAAAAGTTTTCCAAATCTTCTCTCCAAAAATACGGGTAGATCTTATTTCGATACGTTTTCACCTTGCCTTGGGAAGATGGGTATTGATTTGGATCTGAACTGAACTTTGTTTAGGCTCATACCGTAGGCAGCGATATATGAGGATGCATTGTATACTTACATACATATATGATTTAATGTGACATTATGTACACTGCGTGTTATTCAGAACCTGATAAATTTACATCAAGATCGCCAAAGTTCACAGTGTGTAATCTTGTTTTTCACAATTCAGTTCTGCAACTATTATCATAACACAAGAATGTAATCAACAAACAACAATAAAAACAATCAGTTTATGCTATTTTCACTTTTTGCAGAGCTAACGATGGGGTATTCCTATCCTACGTGAGCCTACTTATCAATGTACAGGACGCCATAGATAAGACACCTGTCATCACCAAAACTAGCACTGTTACTATATCGGAAGGACAAGCCATAGGCAGCTTCATCAATGCGGGCTATCATGCAGCAGATCCTGACGTTACAGATGAACCAACGTATACTATCACAGGTATGTTAAAGGGGCAGTGAGTCAAATGAGTAGATGGATTCTTTTTCAGAAGGAATCCTCCTTGGGGTACATATAGCATAAAAATCCTTATTTTTAACTTGATGACAGATTGTAATGTCATAATGTTCAGTTTAAAGGGGCTGTAGCACTTTTTTTCAAATTTAAAATGATAGTTTATGTCATTTATATTTACATTTGAGAGTAAAACATCTTCTTACACAAAAACAATTGTCCGTAGTGGTAATAACAGTGTTGCGTACAAAGCAAACATTGCATGGCGACCATTTTAACGTGAACACATTTTATTATTTCGAATGACAATAACGATTCCCATGGCTTTACCGAACCATGTACACTTTTACATTTTTACTTTTTTGTTCTTTTACTTGATTTTCCGAAGAGAAGAGAGAAGGGCGACGTCTTTTTTCAAATAAATTCGAACCAACCTGCAGAGGTTGCAGATTCTTTGAAGGGATCCTCCTTGGGGTACATATAGCATAAACATCCTTATTTTTAACTTTTTAACAGATTGTAACTTAATTTTTATAAATAACAGTAAAAATAAGTTAAAAAAACACAAAATAAGTGTTTTCCGAACGTGTGACCACCCTGTGTAGAGCCCCATCCCGGTGCAAACCAAGGGACGTAACTCTAATCTCACCACTTATCAATCTGTCATTGACCAGACAAGACGTGTTTTTTGTTTGAGAGACCTTTTGACTTGAGTTCGCTATTTCTGACGAAAATGGACAAGACTAAGAATACTGTATGTGTGGTAACCCCTTTTTATTCGTAGAGGCGAATGTTTAGGTTACTTATATGGTTTTTGTCGCGTTGTAACTTCGTTTTTCAATTCGCACGTGCTTCGAATTGAACGAGTAATGGCGGATGGAAAACGCTCAAAATGGCGGATCTCAAACAAAATGCAATGTGTTAGTACTTTGCTATTCTTGTATTGAGATTTGTTTGTTTTGAAGGTTCTTTATCGTGCTTCGCATTGTAGGGCAGCACTTTACTGACGAGGATTTCTCCCTGTTTGAATTTTTTCATTCTCGGGGTCATCGTCTCAGTCGGCAAGATGTACTAGGTATATTCATGCTTTATTTCTTTCAGTGGCTTACTATTTATTACTTGCCTAGTGCTAAGTTATTATAGTATCGCCTCTGCGTTTTGTTTGTATGATGCACTTTTATGAAACATAAACATTGCACTTACACACATGCATTCCCCTAACATTCTGTGTTTGACTTGCAGTCATTCACCGAATGTACGGGGTGTAAGGCCCGGTTGCCCCCGGCCGACAAGCACGATCGTTGTTTGGTTTGCCTGGTCGAGGATGAGCATGACGACCAGGCCTGCGATTTGTGTCTCAACTTCACGCCTAGAGCCAAGAAGGAAAGGGGTATGGATACCCTGTTCTACAGGAACCTCCAGAAGGCGGGCCAGGAACTTGAGGGTTCGATCCCTCCCTCTAAAGAAAAGAGGAAGGGTGGTAAGGGCAAGGGTAAAGGTAAAAAAAGGGTGAGTTCCCCTTCTATCCCCTCTTCGTCATCAGAGGAGGTGGATATGGAGGAGGGATCACCTGCTGTGGGGGATACATATCACGCCCCCCAGTTCTTTCACCACAAACTCACACACCTGTTCGCACTTCTACTAAAACTTATCCTAATTTGGATGCAGAGACTATCTCAGCTCTCATCCAGGGGCAAATGACGGGGATAATGGGGACGATGATGGCGCAGCTCCGTAAGGTACTCAGGTAAACAAAGCCCCCTCGTCGGTGCAAGGCACTCCGGTACCGAGCACGTCGAGGGGCACCGGTAACCCCAAGGGTAAGGGCGCCGGCGCCGGTTGGGGAACGAGCACCGGTGGGTGGCACCGGGTTTCGCATCCCTCTCAAACAGGCTGTCCGTGATCGGTCTCTAGACACCCCGTCGCTATTGAGTGGCTCCGGTGACGGGGATCGGTCAGAGGATGGCTCAGATTTGTCCGAGGAGGATGAGGAATCCGGTCGTTCAGTATCGCTCGCCGAGCTTCTGAGGGAGACGCGGGATCGCATAGCGATCGCTATCCCTCAGACGCTTGTTCCCGTCCCGGAGCAGGTCACCGAGGAATTCCGTCTTCCGGGGGAGGCTTTCGCTCTCAGCAAGCCTCCGGCGACAAGGCTCCGCATAATTGATAGCTTGTTGGTTGAGGCGATCAATCCTCTCCTATCTGGTTCCCGTACGAAGGCTGATCTGCCTGAACTGAATAAGAGGTACCAGTTGGGGGAGGAGGGTCTCTTCGATCTTCCGGTTATCGACGAATGCGTCCTAACTTCTGTCACCCTGTCTAGCGCTCAGGCGCAGCCTTCTCTAGGCAAGCAGGGCCGGCGACTGCCTCCATTTCCGGTGCAAGCTGCCATGTTCAAGGCCGAGTTCCGTGCCCATGAGGACACGTTCAGGAACGGAGCCCAACAACTTAAGGTGGCGGTGCACGGGGCCTACCTTGCTGCTATGCAGGCTAAGGACCAGGCGGAGATGCAGGAACTGGGCACTAAGGTGACCACGTTCCAGAAGCAGCTGGCAGAAGTTTCTAGCTATCTGGCCCGGGACTCAATTCGGAGTGCCGCGAGCCAGATAATGGGCGCAGTTATGGGGATGCGCCGGCTGTGGCTGTCGACGTCGAAGTACTCACAGTCCACACGCCAGGTCAGGTTGGGGTCCACCCTCTTCCCTGGATCGCAGGCTGTAGTTAAGGAAGCCGCCGAGCAAAAGGTTGCCTTCGAGGACTCTAAGGTGCTCCTCGAGGACCCTGCTCCGCAAGAAAAGCGAGCGCGGCCTTCCCCCCTTGATGGTCTCTACCCCGCGCCGGGGGGTGCGAGCCAGGCTTCTTGGAACGCTCCTATGGGTAACAAGAAGAAGTACAAGGGGAAGGGAAAGAAAGGGCACTTCCGTGGGGGCCGAAAGGGCCAGCGGAATTTTCGGAACCGAGGCAAGCAAAACAAGCAAACCTAGGTTCTCCGAAGCCCTAGTCACCACCCAAAAGTCCAGCAGCTCGAATGCTGCCGGAGACGGGGGTACACTGTCTTTCCAGAGATCTTCCAGTGGGGGGCAGAATATCTCACTTCGTATCAGAATGGGAGAAAGTCACCTCGAATACCTGGGTCCTGTCCACACTCAGGGAGGGCCACTTACCACTTTGGAAGTACGACCCACCGACTTTCTCCGGGATACGGCACACGAAGGTGCCCGAGTTGCCCGAGAAGGCGGAAGTCCTTTGTGCCGAGGTGCAGGCTTTGCTAGACAAAGCAGCCATCGAGGTAGTACCACAGGGTCAGGAATTGAGCGGTTACTATTCAACCTACTTCCTGGTACCCAAGAAGGACGGAGGGTTAAGACCTATCCTCAATTTGAAGTATCTCAATCGCAGTCTTCAGGTTCCAACGTTCAAGATGGAAACCCTGAGGACGGTGATAGCATCAGTAGAGAGGGGGGATTGGCTGTCGTCAATAGACCTCAAGGATGCTTATCTGCATGTTCCAATGCACCCCGACTTCAAGGAGTTTCTTCGGTTCTCCTTCGACGGGACGTGCTACCAGTTCCGGGTGTTACCCTTCGGCATTTCGACTGCTCCGAGGGTATTCACCAAGCTGATGTTGGTACCGGCACAGGCCGCCAGGTCGCAGGGCAGGTGTTGTCACCATTACCTAGACGACTGGCTGATCAGAGCCTTGTCTCAAGAACTAAATCAGGAGGCCACCCAGCAGGTGTTAGACATCTTGCTCAAGCTGGGTTGGATCATCAACCTGAAGAAGTCAGACATCGCCCCCAGGCAGGACCTGGTCTTTCTGGGCGCAAGGTTCGATACGGCCTCCGGTTCTGTATCCCTGGCCCCGGACAGGGTGTCCAGGGTGATCGGGGCAGTCCACTTGTTCCTTCAGTCGCCCACCCACACAGCCAGGACTTGGCTGCAGTTGTTGGGTCATATGGCGGCGACAGTGGACGTGGTTTGGAGAGCTCGCTTGAGAATGAGACCTGTTCAGCAAGCGCTGGCACGAATGTGGTCACACTCGGACAGCTTCGAGAAGGTTCTGACCACACTGGTTTGGGTGCTAGAGCACCTTCGGTGGTGGGTCTCCGAAAGCAACCTTCTCAAGGGTCTATCGCTAGAGCCTCCAAAGCCTTCGGTCATAGTCCAGACAGACGCTTCCCTATCAGGCTGGGGGGGGGGGGGGGGGGAGTCCTGGACGACCAGACAGCCTCGGGCCTTTGGTCGCAGGAGGAGTCGAAATTGCACATCAACGTGCTGGAGCTCAGAGCAGTTCGACGTGTGTTCGAGTGCTTCAAGGAGCGGATCAGGGGGCTTGTCGTGCGTCTAGAAATGGACAACCAGACAGCCCTATCCTACATTCTGAAACAGGGCGGCACAGTGTCTCCATCTCTCCTTCAGGAGTCGTGGCAGTTCCTACTGTGGTGCGCCCAGTTCAGCATTCAGGTGGTTCCTGTTTATCTCCCGGGAGTGGACAACGTCCGTGCGGACGCCTTGTCTCGGTGCATCCTAACACCTCACGAGTGGATGCTCGACCGGGGGATATTCGGAACTATCTCCCTGTTGTTCGGGTCGTTCCAGGTGGATCTGTTTGCGTCAGGGATGACGAATCAGATACCTGTGTTCTGCTCAAGAATACCAGATCCAAGGGCTCTAGCCAGAGACGTCTTCGCGATCGACTGGTCGGACAGAGTACTGTGGGCGTTCCCTCCGGTACCTCTGATCCCCAGGGTTCTTTCTCAGTTGACCAATCAACCAGCTCGCCTCCTAGTGCTTGTGGCGCCACTTTGGACGGCTCAGAGCTGGTTCCCGTCCGTTCTCAGGTTTCTCGTGCAGCCTCCTGTACTGTTACCCTCGAGACGAGACATACTATTTCAGGAAGGGGCACCACACCCGAATCCCAGGATTCAGTGGGTGGCTTGGCCACTGTCCGGAATCGCCTCCAGGAGAGCGGTATTCCTGCACGAGTTGCAGACACAATACTGGCTTCGAGGAGGGATTCGACAAACCTTCAATATGAAGATCGATGGGCCTGTTATGCGCGCTGGTGTGGCGATAGAGGGCTTCTCGAACCCTTTTCTACAGATCTAGTCACTGTTTTGGAGTTCCTCCAGTCCAGGTTAGATGCTGGTTTAGCCGCATCGACCGTCAGGGGATACTCTACGGCTATTTCTGCTTTCCACATACCGGTGGACGGTGCTCTTTTGGGATCGCATCCACTGGTACAGCGTTTCCTAACAGATGTGGACAGAATACGTCCGGTTGTCCGGCGTATCAGCCCTACCTGGGACCTTTCTATTGTTTTAGATTGGCTCTCAGGTCCGGGGTTCAGAGATTTGAATTCACTGTCACTACAGCTTTTGACGTGGAAGACCGCCTTTTTGGTGGCTCTGGCGTCCGGCAGGCGGGTAGGCGATATTCATGCGATGTCTGCTGATCCCAACTGACTGTCTTTCATAGAGACAGGGTCAGTATCAGACTGCCCGACAGCTATCGTCCCAAGGTCGACCACTCGTTCCATGTGACGGCTCCTATCGAACTGCCGACTCTTATGCAGCCGGCCTCTTCGGGGTCCACTGGGAACCAGGCGCACATTTTGGATGTGCGCAAGGTTCTTAAGATATCAAACGTACCAGGGCTATCCGTAAAGATCAGCAACTTTTCTGTTGTTACGGAGGTAGCAAGCCTGGTTTGCCGGCATCGAAGCAGTCAATATCCAGGTGGATAGTGTCTGCAATTGTCATGGGCTACGTTCACAAGGGCTTAGAAGCCCCAGGTCAGTTGAAAGCTCACTCGGTTAGAGCGGTTGCGACGTCAAAGGCGTTCGCTGCGGCTCTGCCCATCGAGGAGATCTGCTCCGCCGCTATCTGGAGCCGGCCGAGCACGTTCATTCCACATTACCAACTAGACAGGCACTCTAGGGAGCGCGCTCGGTTTGGTCAGTCGGTTCTCTCCGGTGGGCAGAGTTGAAACTCTCTAGCTGATTGAGCTTTCGAGTTACTTGTTGTTGTTACAAGTTATGTTCAGTTTGGTTCAGTTCAGTTGCTGTTTGAAAGCTAACTAACAATTGTTCATTTTTAATAACCAGTTATGTCACTGTTTTGGGCATTTTTTATCCCTTACAGCAGGTGTCCCTAGGTCACTGCCTTGTTTGGGAAGTACTTCCTCCTATTATTCCCCAATAGTCTTTTTGGAAAAAAAAGAGGGGGGGGGGGGGGGGGGGTGGGGGGGTATTTGGCCTGGATAACGGTAAATTAGGCTGGTTAGCCAATTTGGTTAGTCCCCAAGGGATCACCCATCCTCAGCCCTCGGGAGGTCACGTGATCTGGTAGGTGTGACACCTTTCTTGGATTGAGTAGAGCACTGTTAGGGGGATTTTAGTGTACAGACAGAATCCACATCCTAAGTCTTCTTTGGGAGTCTGCCTTATGCTATATGTACCCCAAGGAGGATCCCTTCTGAAAAAGAATCGAACCAACCTGCAGAGGTTGCAGATTCTTTGAAGGGATCCTCCTTGGGGTAGGGTACGGCCACCCACCTCCCCTTATTCTGTCTGACTGGGTTAGATTGATAAGTGGTGAGATTAGAGTTACGTCCCTTGGTTTGCACCGGGATGGGGCTCTACACAGGGTGGTCACACGTTCGGAAAACACTTATTTTGTGTTTTTTTAACTTATTTTTACTGTTATTTATAAAAATTAAGTTACAATCTGTTAAAAAGTTAAAAATAAGGATGTTTATGCTATATGTACCCCAAGGAGGATCCCTTCAAAGAATCTGCAACCTCTGCAGGTTGGTTCGAATTTATTTGAAAAAAGACGTCGCCCTTCTCTCTTCTCTTCGGAAAATCAAGTAAAAGAACAAAAAAGTAAAAATGTAAAAGTGTACATGGTTCGGTAAAGCCATGGGAATCGTTATTGTCATTCGAAATAATAAAATGTGTTCACGTTAAAATGGTCGCCATGCAATGTTTGCTTTGTACGCAACACTGTTATTACCACTACGGACAATTGTTTTTGTGTAAGAAGATGTTTTACTCTCAAATGTAAATATAAATGACATAAACTATCATTTTAAATTTGAAAAAAAGTGCTACAGCCCCTTTAAACTGAACATTATGACATTGCAGTTGCGGGTCCAGGGGGGATGTTAAATGTTAAATGTCAATATTCACGTGCAAAGTACTTTACAACCATTTTTGTCGCAACTTCAGAGCTGACAACATCCTGGTTACCGGGCCTTCGTTCTCGCTACTTGAGAGAAGAGTAGCGAGAACGAAGGCCCGGGAACCAGGATGAGCTGACAACTGTTGTATGGGAGAGTCTACGTCGACAGGCCAATCAAATTGCTTCTTACAAATCTGGCATAAGAGTAATGCATGGACTAGAGAGTGTCCGACAGCCCTTAACCTGATTAGGTTTATTTCGGCCTGGTACCCTTTTGAGCTTTTTGCCTCATTTTACCATGGCAATCAGACAAAATCATAGTTTTGGGCTGGCAACCTTTCAGATTTATTTCATTCAGTGAAAAGAGCACAACATTGTTTTCAATAATAGAATGGTTTACATATTAGTTTGTAATTCACCCGAATGAGTAAATAACTGTAAATGAATATTAATGATTATTATAGGCATATTGAGCTTTAAATCACAGCTAGTATTGTTTATGCAATGTGAAACATTTTCTTTCCGCACAGTGAATAAAATACAACGCCTACAGTGACAATTGATAAGGTCTTACGTACTATATATTCTTTTTATGCTATATTATAGGAACAGACAGTAGTTTCTTCGCCATTAATGCTTCTACGGGTTTGGTCACCATTGCTGATGACGTTGACAGAGAAGGCGCAAATCCCAAAACATCCTTGACCTTTACTCTGTCGGTCAAGGACCTTGCTGGTCTAGAAGCGACAGAGGACATTACCGTCACAGTTGAGGACATCAACGATTCCCCGCCCACCTGCAACCCTGCTGATTTTAGTGCAGAGGTCACAGAGAATGCGGCGGCAGGTATGGTTACAAGTTCCGTTCATGACATAACTCTCGCCAGTTTCTATCACTGGCCAATGTAAGCCTGTCAGCAGTTCCTTCACTACAAAGATTCTGTGTGGACATAGCAGCGATGCACCTGAAATACATAAGCTCTGATTCGCTAGCACGGACAAGGCTTAATTAGCCAGTGATGGAGACTTGCGCGAGTTACGCCTTGTGGGGGGAAGTTGGTATGGATTTTGGTACCGTATTCACCACAATAATACATCCCGTAACATATGCCCGGCGTATGTTTCTTTTAGACACCCTGATTTGCCCTGTTCTGCGTCTGTTATCTAAAAAATGGATTACTTACTGATTTACGTAAGTTAATTCTATAGGGACATGTATTTCACATGTCTTTACTATTGAAGACCCGACGTTTATTGTTTCAACAATTGAACGTTCTGAACCATCTACATGTACTTATATTATCCTTACATGTTTGCAGTGCAATAGCATTTTAAATTACTTACACTCAACCGCAAAAGAAACGTTACTATACAAAATGAAAGATAATTCAATCCACGAGTTGTGAACGCAACTGAATCAGAGATACATAATGTCTTCAGAAGCCAACTAAACTAATTGAATTTTCAAAACATTAACTGTTCAAACTTTCGAAAAACACGCGTTTTAAGAATTGTCATTTTCGAATCTCATTAACTAGATGAGATTGGAGAGTCAAAAAGGGCTTTTTTGGCTAGTTTTATGTCGTCATACAGTAAAGACGCGTCAATAAAATTAAGTTCAAGAAACTGATTTATGTCGACAACATGTTTTATTAATTACATTTCTACATTTTAACATTTTGTACTCACATGCCATACACTCTGGCCAATAAACATTTTGAAAAAGCGATTTCACCACCCCAAACTTTTTGAACTAACATAAAAATAAAAATATCATACTCTGATGCATGAAATTGTGATCACTTCTTCATGAACATATGTCCATAGAATACATTCAAAATCAATTTTCTCAGCTCAGTATTTTGTTTTTTACACTGTTGAAAATGTGGTGACGTTTCTTTTGCGGTTGAGTGTACATTTACTTGTAATCTAATTATTATATCAGTTTGTCTTTATGTAAAAAGTAAGTTTCATAAACTTACATATAATATCGTTAGTCAGTGTATCAGCTATTTATATTGAATGCTGTATAGATGTAAATAAACTATTGGGCAACAGAAAATATAGGTTTTGGTTTTGGTTTTGACATGTTTATGAAAGATACACGTTCTGAAAATGTCGGCCCAAATTGAGTTGATACAGGATAAAAGACCTGCACAGAAAAACTGCATCACAAAATTACTCATATTACTCCTCAGGAGAAATAACAATATTCAGAAATTACGTTTACTGATATTGTTTTAAACTAAATCAAACCAAATATGAAAACTCTCGGGGAGAAGTCGAAAATATGAAAAGTTTTAGGACGACGGACGAATGCCCATAAGCCCATCTGGCCGTATTGGCCTGATGAGATAAGTAGTTAAATACTCATAAATCTAAATAGCCCAAAACAGTTTTTTTTTAAAACATTGAACAGTTGTTTTAAGTAGACATTCTATATTGGCTGATCCATTAAAAGTACATCCATTGTGTTGTTGGGGGTCAAATATACAAAACGTTATATACGGTGTTATTTTATCTAGAAGTACTGATCGTTGCCGAACATTTCTATTTTAATGGTTATCGGTTCAGTATTATGGCGAGATGACGGTTAAAAAGTAGCGATTTCTGATCCAAAACCGGACAATGCATCACGATTGGGGTGAGTCAATCGGTCAAATTTTGGAAACTTAATATGTAAAACAAATAAAAAGACAAATTTTGGTTAATAATATTCAATATGTCATAAAACTACTGTGCATGACAATGTGGCTTGTAGTTTCTGTGTCTTCACATGTACAATGATGTTGCTATATGTTCATTGAAAATTAGTCATTTTGATATATTTAGTAATTGGGTATGAATAATTATGCAAGTTGATTGGACTTATTTGAACTGAAATCAGCGCATTTAGTATTTTGGCACGTATTAAAGCCAAATACAATATTATGACACTGACATTATTATGACATTATATTCATGCAAGTAAGTGTCAGCCTGTTTTCATCTCAGATGGCTCGATTATTGACCTAACGTGCTCTGACGACGATTCCGGTGATAACGCAAATTTCGACGTCACTATCGGCAGCGGTGATGACGCGCTACCAAAGTTCAAGATGGTCGGTCTTCAGCTCCAGACAAGTTCGAATCCAATAGACTACGAATCTCTAGAAGACGCTGACTTTTTGTACACACTCATTATCACCGCCGTTGATACACCGTCAAGCGGTAACGCCAGGACAGGCACCGCCATTGTCAAGGTCACTGTTAAACCCTTGAATGAACACGGGCCTCAGTGGACTAACGCTGTACCAGACGCAGGTGGATATTTCCCTAGCGTCACTGTGGACGAAGACGCAGCCCCAGGAACCCCGATTGAAACCCTGATCGCTGTTGATGATGACGTTGGGCCTGACGGTGACGTGACGTATGAAATAACATCAATTCAGCTTGGTAAAAGTATATTTTGAATGTGGATTTTAGATTATTCACTTTATTTACAAAAATAATTATAATCATAATAATATATGTGTTTCCCAAAAGGTTTACGGTAATAGCGCTATTTTTTATCTTGCCGTTCTCTGTGTGGATATACCGACGTAAAAGGTTTTGATTTTTTACTCATCTTCATAAATTTTGGCACGCCGGCATAAAATTTAAATTGTGGCTGTATGCTCACAGAAATGATATCATCCTTATGGTATTTTGAACAATGTTTATGCCATACCTAGGGATGACAACCTTAATCACCATGCTGTGATTACTGAGTATAGTTTCGGTATGATACGTTATTTATTGTATGTGATAAAGTCATTTTAATATAACATAACTATATTTATACGCTTTACCTTAGCATCATTTGAGTACTCCAGCTTATATTAGTATTTTTAATTTTTTCAATTTTTAATTTTTTTTATTACGTAAAGTGTTGACCGCCACGATTACATACATATATTTGGGACTCCAGCTTATAGTAAACCTTTAAAAATACAATGTAGTCCAGCTAAAGATAACTAAGCTGACGTTGAATCTTTCCTCATAAGATGATGGCACCGACGCCGCCGACACGTTCGTAATTGGGACAACCACCGGTGATCTCCAGGTGAGAACAGAGTTAGACGCCGACGGAGCCGTGACGTATTATGACGTCGCCGTCAAGGCATCCGATGGAACTCCCGCAAACGATGTCACTGCTGCCATCAAGGTTTATGTCAACAACGTCAACGATCAACCGCCATCTTTCTCAGAAACGAAATATGCTGTCGATGTCTCAGAGAGCATGCCGACAGGTGATGACGTCTTGACGTTGACGGCAACCGACCCTGACGGTGACTCGTTAACGTTTGCTGTTGAAGGCGCTGAAAGGACACTCTTCACCTGTGTCGGCGATAAGCTTCGACTGTCGCAGAAACTTGATTACGAATCAAACAGATACCACTCTGTAATTGTAAGGTAAGATTGTCAACAAGAATTAAAAAGCAAATAATTCATTGCATGTCACTGAATTGGATTTATTTGATACACCATGGCAATGTTTTTCTCCGCAGCGCCACTGACGGCATACATACCGTTTACGTTGACGTCATCGTCACCGTCCTTGACGTCATTGATGAGTTCCCCGTCATTACCTTCACATCATACTCGCTGCCAGAGGAACTTCTTCGAAAGACACCAATAGGGCATGTTTACCGTGCTGCTGACGCCGATGTCGATGACTCCTATGTTTACTCTTTATCGGGTAATGTAATTAAGGGATACAATACTTTTTAAACGCTGGTATATCGCATTTGTGCAAAACCACAGTATATGTCTTAAAGGTCCATCCATTGTGTTGATGGGGGTCACATATTCCAAACGTTATAAATGGTGTTACTTTTATCGAGAAGTACCGACTGTTACCGAAAACTACCATTTTGATGATAGTCCACACCATAGTATATTGACGATATGAAGGTAAAAGTAGTGATTTCTGATCGAAGACCGGACAATGCACCGCGTGTGGCGCGCGCCAAAGAGTCAAACGTAATTTTGGAATCTTATTTAAAACAGTCAAAATAACAACTTTGGGTTGATAATGTTGAATAGGTCATATAACTACTGTGCATGTAAATGAAACGTGCAGTTTCGGTTTCTGCACATGCACAATGATCTTACTCGATTTTAATTGGAACTAGTAATTATGATATATTAGGCGATCTGGGAAGAATATGCAAGCTGAGGGAATTTGTTTGTATTGTAAACAGCACATATGACGAGTTGGAGCGTATTAAAGCCAAATATTTATTTTATGAAACACAATGGATGAACTTTTAATAAAAACTAATGTTAGTATGTGTTAATCATGATATAGAGTAACATTGGTCAGTACCAACTTTAACATGAACTAAATAGACACTTTTAACATTTTTGCATATATAGGCAAGTTAAGAATGTAGCATTCAAGCACGAAGAGAGAGCTAGATAAACGGGGTCATCCGATTTCGATTACTTACAATTTTTAAGAACTTCGTCATGTAGTTACCCGTTGAACCTAATCTAAAAAGGTAGTGGGCACACAACATTTTTTTGATTTCTGTGATCAGACATGTTTGACTTAAACATTGCTCTTCTTGATTCAGCATTTAGCAACGGAGAGTTTGCCAGTAGGTAGTAATGCCATCGTACACATTGCCTCATTCACTCTGTAGTGAGGAAAGTTGTATCAAACATGTATTGTATACGCCTTTCGCTAAATGGCATATAATAACATGAAGTAAAAAAGAAAGTACACACCTCAGTTGGTTTTATCATAATGTTTGATTTTCTATTGCACAATTAATATATGTTTTCGATGTCGTACTCTTAAAGTACTGGCGTTTAGTTCTCGGCCAGTGATTATACCAACGTCGTTTTTGTTGATTTTAAAAAAGGAAATTTATGAATTCTTCCAAAGGTTATGTGGATGAAACACAACTGTTCATCGAAATATAAGACATTCTATGTGAAAATCAATAAAAGTGCCCCATTATGCACACCTTTGCAACATTTTGAACACGGTAGGAGTCATGTTGTTGTAAATGTTATTTCTTGCCCCTGTCTACATTAAGCAAATATATTCTAACTAAAACTTTACCAGTCACCAATGTAATTCATCCAAACTACGACATATATATGTGCTATTGCATCGTGCTATAATCAAATGCATCTCATATATTTAAAAATATTTAACTAACCGAAACAAACTGTGCACTTACTTTTGTACTTCAGTTTACATGATTATTGTTTCGGTCCTGTTCTCATTACCTCATCATAGAGGTTATTCCCTTCAGAATTTCAGGCGATATACTACTATTCTTGCGTAATATCCTGGTGAAACGTACAACATTAGTACACTCCTTATTTTTGTCCAATCAAACATCGTTTTACATCTGCAACCGATTTCCGTGCGCTTCGCACAGATGAAGCAAACTTAGTCCTTTCGACAGTAACTGAATGTCCAGTTTTATATCATTAACTTTTGTTGTTTTATTATTCTGATGCAACTAATCAGAATTCTCTATTTCTAGCCGAGAAAGTTCTCGATATATAACAGAGGTTATGATAGAACATCTGAAGGGAGTAACCTCTGTGGGAAGAGAAGTTTCTGTTCTATGAAATGTTTAAACGAAGATAGATATGAAGGGTGAAGATAGAAAGTAGTTATTTCTAAAGTGAAGACGAGGACATTCTATTGTTTCTTTCGGAGATACATCGTGGCCTCGAATACTTATTTGTTTAGTTTAAACATATTTTATTCACGGAAGTGAAACGGATTGGGCACAAGTTGTTCAACTTATAAAAGCCCTCTCCATAATATTTACATTTCACAGTTACATTATGTATACAGTCAGAATGAAACAATATAATACAAAAGATGCAGCAAATAGAGAGAAAGACAACAGACTAAAGCATTGTATTTAAGAGACACACTAGTACTTAAATCTCTTTGTTTCATGAATATACGCATGTACATGTTTTATTATAGTTTCATTTTCACAAGGTGATAGATCTGCATTGTCATTAAGGACTAAACTAATATCTAAAGGCACTCTACCAAGAGTAACATTTGTCATCTTACATACTAATCTGTGGCGCTGAACTTGAAAATGTATACAATCAAAAATATAATGAAAGGCATTTTCGCATGGATTTCCACATGAACAGCTGGGGTCACTGACTAAGCCTATTCTTAATAAATCATAGTTTAATTGACTACACACATGTCTAAGCTTTGTGTGCAAAATATTCAGATATCTATTTCCTATTGAAAATATTCTTGCGCTGTATCATGTGGCTTTAAAAGGTTACGTTTGAAATGCGAAATGGATGGACAGTTTCTTATTTCAAGGGGAAGATTATTCCAATGTCGAATTGCCGCAGGGAAGAAGGATTTATGAGATTCTTTAATTTATTTGTTTTTCAAACAACAGTAACAATAACAATGAAGGTTTTGATAATAACATTAGAAATATTTAATTTAAATGAAAGTAGAATTGCAATTATTGAAAATATTTGTTTTGATTTAAGTACATAGCAATGAAATCACATTTTAACATATTTAGATATTATGACAAATAAATAAACACATGATGTCATTTTACTTTGTGGAAGGTTTGAGTGTCATGTTGAAGTGTTTCTTTACAGGAGAAAACGCAAACATATTTGCAATCAACGAAAGTTCAGGTTTTATGACGATGAACGACCGGATTGACAGTGAGATTCTATCTGGATCTTTGGGTCAGATAACCTTGACCGTAACTGACGAGGGAGGCCACTCTACTGATAAACAATTGAACTTTGACCTCATGGACATGAATGACAACCCCCCTGTCTTCAGTGAAGAAAGGTATCTGACAACTGTTACAGAAACTACTGCTTCAAGTAAGTGGAAGCCTTTCAATTTTTCCTAATTGTAAACCACAGGAACTCGATATGGTAATTAAGCTCAGAATCAGATCGTTCGGCTGGGTATCGACTGCGGTATAACGTTCACGGGACTGGTTTTTGTTGACTATTTTCGAGTTTGAAGAGCTAAACTCGCGTGCAAAAGAAACGTCCCCACATTTTGAAACCAGTGTAAAATGAAATATTGATGTCGGAGAAAGTAGATTTTGAATGTATTTGGTAGTCACATGTTTTGTAAAGAAGTATTCACAATTTCATACATCAGAGTATGCTTCTTTCATTTTTACATCTGTTCAAGTACACATGGGGTGCTAAAATCGTTTTTAAGATGTTTTTGGCGCACAATATTTGGTATTTAAGTTTAAAACATTGAAAAAGAAGAAATTTAATTAATTAAAGACATCCTTGACATAAATAACCTTCTTTGATTTAAATTTGTTCACGCGTCATTACTGTAGGACGTCACAAAACAAACCAAAACTGGCTTAATTAAGGAGATTCCAAAACGACCTTTTCTTAAAACTTGTGTTTCTCAGAGTTATGAATAGATAATGTTTTGAAAATTCATGTTTAGTATTGTTGGGTTCTGAAGACATGATGTAACGCTGTTTCAGTCGCATTTATCGCCCGTCGATTGAAATATCTTGTATTTTGTATGAGGACCTTTCTTTTGCATGTGAGTTTATTAAAGTTATTGTAGAGGTGACATATGGTGAAAATAAGCCGGGTTTTGCGAATAAATTTATAATCGATAGGTTCGTACGTTAATATTTATGAATGTCATCAATTCTTAGCGTAACTTTTGACCTAATGTTGATTGGACCCTTAGATCGGCAATATGGCTGCCCTTGCTCCTTTACTCTATATTATATACGGGGTAGGTATTTTTTACCTACGTTTTACCTACGGTTTGATTACGATTTCGAGTTCCTGTGTTGTAAACGTCCGGGTTACCGGATCATCTTATTGCACCCGACAAACTTTATGAAAGAAACACCTCAGGGTTTCTATAATACACGATACAGAAATGTTTAAAACAGACTACCGAAATATATTTGTTATAAATGTTATTCACCGCTATGCTGTGTTTTTCTATTTAGAAGAATGGTCTGTAAACGATGTCTCCGTGTCGAGCTTATAGTATGAAATGAAGAGTCTAGGGCGTTGTTAGGTAGCAAGCGACTAACATATTGATGTTTTTCATGTATTAAAACGTTTATTTTGACATGATTTGATATATCAAGATTCTCAATATTCTCAAAATTTAACAAAATGAACTGCATTTTATTCCACTCAGAATATGTCAATGCATGTACATTTAGAAATACAAAAGATGAATTACAAAAATAAAAACAACCGTACCTATAGGACGTGTAATTTCGGCTTCTGCACCATCTTCCCACGGCAAGGTGAAAATGTATCGAGATCTCTCCATTTTTTACCTTGCCTTCAACCTAGGCAGAAGTGGTGAAACGAATCAGCGACACCTATTGTGATCACGAGTTACGTCCCTTACCATCTGCTATCATACAGCCAATGAAATCGCCGTTTACATTCGGTACCAATTCAAAATAGCGACGATCGACACAGTCACATTGGCTTATCCGATTAGCCTGCAGTACGTTAAATCTTAGAACTGAAAATGCGAGGGTTGAGGTCAAGGGCAGAAGAAGAATATATGGAAATATTTTCGTTACGCCTGTGACGTTGTGAAGATACTTCTGCACATGTATAAAGTTGTTGCTTGATGGGGATGAGTATGCAAGTCGAGTGAGATGTCGAGTGGAGCATGAAGCAGCACATATGGTATTTTGGCACGTATCAAACCAAATAAAACTTCATGAATACTCGAAGTGTCACTTTAACGTTGGATTACATCCTTCATTTGTAGAAGCCTACTACTGACACTAGCTGCTCATTTTAAGGGCCAAGCAAAAACGAGTTGGCGACATTAGCGAACTTACATAACATGGAATGTTATTGTAAAATAGCGATTGTTGCAATAGTTTTTGCACGTCAATGTGGTATTAGCATTCTGAGGATTAGCAATGAGTTGCATATAGTTGAATTGATAATCAGTGGTTATCAGTCAAAAACTTATGGCCACGATTTCAAACTCGTTAGGTGTTTTTCTCTTAGCATTGCTGATTCTCGTTACACTTCCATTTGACAGTGTCATTAAAACTTAGATAATCAGTCATTTAAAGCATCATACATGTATGTTTTCCAGGCCACTCGATAATGGAATTCACTGTCACTGACGCCGACTCTGGACCCAACGGGGACTTCACACTAAGCATATCAAGTGGGGACGATGCCGTCAACCCGAAGTTCAGTATCACTGGGACGACTCTTTATGTTGATGCTACTGACATCGACTACGAAACCATGCCAGAGGATGGACGATTCTTCTCATTAACAGTGGTCGCAGTGGATCACCCTGTCGAAGGCAACTCGCTTACTGGAATGGCGTCCGTCCTTGTTGCGGTAAGGACTAGAGAAAAACATTAAGGTCACGCCAAATGCAAAAGTAAAAATTCTTTAACTTGAGTCCATGCGGATTCCAATCTTATTAAAACGATAAGTAATGTTATTCATAATAACGGACTAACTCGAGTGTGCGGATTCGAACTTTATTTTCAAAATGATGTTCTTGGTAAAACTTCTCAATTGTAAACCTACACGACGTTTCGGAGTATATAATTCCTCCTTAATCTTACACGCCTGCGCTGAATTTATTAAAGGTTGATCACTATAGTTCTGAAATAACATTATTTAACTACTTAATTACGCATGTGACTCTATTATTTAAAAAAAATCAAATTATGACAAAACATGCTCATCCTCAGTTCTTCGGATCTGAATTTTAATCAATGACAATTATGAAAACACCTTGTAATTTACCCTTGTTAAAGTATGACATTGTAGTTCATATTTAACTATTTATTTCACGATCTAAGAAATGTTTTTATCTAAAGTTTTTAGACTCCAATCATTGACATTAAAGGCGCAATGATGTAATAAATTGAGCTGGTGGAACAGAGTTGTCGACATGACTCACTCATATGATGCCTTTATTTGCAAACGTAGGTAAATTCAATGAACGAATATGATCCGGAATGGGAAGGTCCTCTGGTAGTCGGCGACTTCTTCCCCGATCTGAACGTTTCAGAAACGTTGGCAGTGGGCACTGTTATTGAAGAGTACTCCGCTTCTGACCAAGACGCCGGACGAGATGGGTTGTTGGATTACGAACTTCTGTCAATTATTGGAAGTAAGTATGACCACATACTCATTTAAACCCTTCATATTTTCAAGTCCGACATTTAACTAGATTTTCGGAGGATGCCTACCATTGTTTCTCTTTCATCTAGCAACAGTCAATGACACGTATTAGTGTAGCTTTCTTAAAGTTAACATGTGAAAATGACGTCTTCTTTTGATTCAGAGATGTGAGAAAAGTGAATATTAACCCCATTGACGAGGCACTTGTTAAAAGATAACTAAGATAACAACCAATGTAACATTGTTATATTTGGGATCACACTATCTGCAACTGACTGTACCAACTGCTTACTCATTCGGCCACTGTGACTCGACCAACTGTGTAATATTAAAATATCAAACCAGATCCGGGAAATATCAAAGGGGTCGGAGGGTCACATACCATGGGTTCATCATATTAACATACACAATTCTTTTTATCCCACCGGTATGTAATACCGTGGGATATAGTCATCACCCCGTCCGTCCGTAATCATTTCGTTTCAAGAGCAGAACTCGAAAACCGTTCATGATATCTTTCTGAAACTTCCCATGTGTATTACCCACCAACTGAAGTGGTGCCTTTTGATATTTTCAGATTTTTTCTGAATTTTTTTTTCTTTTCTGTTTCCATAGAAACATGTTGAATTTCGACTTTGTTCAGAGACAGGTTTGTTTCCGGAGCACATCTCCAAAACCGTTCATCATATCTTCCTGAAACTTTGCACGTGTATTACCGACTAACTGAAGTGGTGCCTTTTGATGTTTTTAGATTTGTTCTGAAATTGTTTTTTTCTGTTTCCATAGAAACATGAGAGGGATGTTGGTTGTTGTTGATTTTGACTGCTTCTGGAGCAGAAGTCTAAAACCCTTAACATACTTGAAACTCAGCATCTGTAATACCCACTAACTGAAGTACGGTAGTAGATACACAAGTATCTGTCAAAGATGTGTTTTACAAATTTTGTGGAACCTGTGGGATATGTCATCTTCTGATGACACTTGTTAAAAAATGAGGTGGTTGGGTGGTGGTGTTGGAGCAGGGATGCCTTTGATGAACTTATTTATTGGCGGTTACGTCTCTCCCATCAGGTAACCAGGTAACAGACACAACAAAATTCAAGATGATTGAAGATGATGACGTCGGTAAGCTTGTCATCGCCAGCACTCTAGACGCGGACCAGGGGATAAACTATTATACAGTCGTCATTTCCGCTGTTGACGGAAGTAGCGTGACGTCACGAAGCGTCACCGGAACCGTCACCGTTTGGCTGATAAACGAAGATGATCCAGGTTAGTGTTTTCGTAGTGTGTTATAGATGTGCATTCTCTGTTCTTACGGGGTTGAATTCACCGGCACCAGCAAAATTCCTAGCGGGGAAAAGGGGAACCCCATACTGTATCTCTGCTTCTTAACCAATGAAAACTCATCTTTCAGCGGCTGTCGACTGAGTGACCGAATAAGTTACCAGGTTACCATATATCTGATGTAATTAATAACAATGAACTATTTTCGGTATTTGTCTCTGGTTTGGTCTTCTTAATGTTTCAGCATATTTATGATCAATTGTTTTCACAAAATCAAATAGCATATTTTGAGGAAAACACATTAAACGGGAAAACGCATTATGACGTGTCCGTGGCAATTGTCACTTTTACAACGGCGTCGCTGATTGCACAACAAGATTTCAAATTCAACGATTAAACTTTTCCATTTATCCCGGCGATTTTAGCCTAATAAAAAAGAGGTAAGGATGGGAAATCTGAAGAGAAGAGAATGTAGATATTGTTGTGTGGGACCGTTTTTCCTTTTACGTTTTTCGTTTGTGAAATTTGATTCTGTGATCGAAATACGTGTATAGTTTTAGAAACAACTGTTACGGTAGCTGTCTTGAAGAGTAATCATATATGGATTAAATGATTTTTATATTTTGTATGACCAGGGGTCTGAGCGCGCTATTTTGACAGTACCTTCATTTGTATGCAAGGCTACATAAAACAAGTTGTTTTTCGGGCACATATTTTTCGAAAATGACGAGGGGGTATGATTTCACTGGGGTTTTTTTGTTGGGAGAAATAATGACGAGGAAGGAGGACATTTAATTGTTTCCCACCAAAATATACTTTGGAAGTGGTTGAAGTATACAAACTAAAGAACATCCGTTCCTGCAGACCCGTGATTAAATGCACCTCATGGTTTAGAATAAATGATGCAGCAAATTGTTATTTTATTTTTGTAAATGGACAAATGGACGTGGACAAATTAAAAGTGTTGCGCCGATGCCTAAGAAAGATTTAACTACTTTTGCTTTTGGCCTGAAGTATTTAAAGAGGCATTGGGTATTTTTCATGATATTTCATTTGGCTCCCATACGCCGAGAGACCACCTGTACCTGTTATAGGTAAATTCCATAATTACGTTT
This sequence comes from Gibbula magus, assembly GCA_936450465.1. Lineage (NCBI taxonomy): Eukaryota > Metazoa > Mollusca > Gastropoda > Trochida > Trochidae > Gibbula > Gibbula magus. Next base: position 60,092,581 of record OW388304.1, read on the forward strand.
GACCAATTAACGCACGTCATTGTAGGGTTTTCGATCATACATCTCGACTTTCACATTTATATTGTCACTTTACTGAATGAACTAGGTTGAAGTTAATCATGTTCAGCATCAGGCAGTATGTCTCAATAACATAACACCGCTTATAATGTTTAACATAATGTTACTCCAACAATATATTCAATGGCTCTTTAAGACCATCCTCGGTTACCAATGGTTTTATGTATGCTCCGTTACTCTCCACTATATCACCCATGGGAAACCTTATCAGAAAAATCTGTACTCAAATTACCCGCCCTTGGCCGGCGTGACGAAGTCAGTAACCAAAGAAAATGGTAAAGGGAGATAACCGGTGACGGATGGCTAACAAAATGACCTTGCGTGCATTGCAACGAAGTGATATGAATTGTCATTGGTTCGCAGGTCCAAGCTATGTAGCAGTTTGATTGGCTCACGCCGGCCAAGGGCGGGTAATTTGAGTATAGATTTTTCTGATAAGGTTTCCCATGGGTGATATAGTGGAGAGTAACGGAGCATATATAAAACCATGGGTAACCGAGAATGCTTTAAGACATGAAGATCGTTTTTTAAATTTGTTTTCAATTTACCTCTTAACAATGTCATTTATTTCCCTGAAGAAAAGTAAGAGGTTAAATGACTACGGGATGTGTGACAACGCGTGAAAATCTAAGAAACATCTAAAGGAAAATTATGGTATAAAGTAATACGTATCGACCTTTGGTTCAACCAACCTAACGTCCAATTTTACCAAAAGTGGGCTTACGGACTGATTTTTGTGGCTGGATTAATCATTCGATACTATTGCATTCTCGAAATCTCGTATTGGTAGCTTTCAATTTACTCTCCTAACCCTTTGCCGCCAGCTCCAAATCCTATAGAACCCTTCGTTGAAGAAAAGTGGGGTTTAAAGGCTGTTTTGTTTGTTGTTTGATTAGTAATCATTCTTTACCCTTGAGTTATCAGAGGTCGGCATGGCTTGTTGAAAGAACTTTCACTCAACTTTCGCAACCTCTCAGTTCCAGGAACATCTGAGGATCCCTACGCTGCGGAGAAGTGGGGGTTGCGAGCAGCATTATTTGTGTCTGCAGCCATACTGGGAGTTGCAGCCATTTATGGAATAGTCCAGATGCTCTCTAGGTACGAAATAAATTCATTATCCCCGCTGTTTATTATTTTTTGCTCATGATAGTAAGAGAAATGTTCCCACCATTCGACCACTATTGACCATTTCACAGCGGGATTTTTCAAAATCCGGTTACTGCATTCTGTACGTATCTAACACATATCTTCTCCTTGGAAAGATGAAGAGATGGTTAGCTTTTGGTGACCTATAGATTATTCTCAGATCTTTAGCTTGTCAGTGGGATATATCTCAATTACCATGTACTGGATTCTTTTCATATCTTACACCAATGTTCTTCGAGAGAAGATGCGGGCTTCAGTCGATTTGGCTACCGCTGCGTACTTTTTCCCCTACAGTGAGAATTGCTTGTTTACGAAGGTTTATCAACTTACTATTACACCAATCCAGCCATTAATGTCTCTCTTACATGAACCAATAACAAAGACTCTGGATACCTAATGTTAGGAGAGGGTTTCACTAAGTTGGATAACTTGAACCCAATCCTTTCAATTGAATAAATATACACAAAGAACTTAATTGAGCACCACCTAATATTTGTCCCCCGCCGCCGCGAAGCGCGGAGCGGGGGACATGGTATTCAGCTCCGTACGTCCGTCCGTCCGTCCGTACGTCCGTCCGTCCCGCTTCTTGTTAGCGCGATATCTAATGAACCGCTCAACCTAGAATCTTCAAACTTGGTACCAGTCTTCATCTGGGGAATACGCAGACCTGAAAAGTTTTTGGTGACCTTGACGTCATTTTCAAGGTCACGGCGAGACTTTGACCAGTTTTGAAAATGTTGTTAGCGCGATATCTAATGAACCGCTCAACCTAGAATCTTCAAACTTGGTACCAATCTTCATCTGGGGAATACGCAGACCTGAAAAGTTTTTGGTGACCTTGACGTCATTTTCAAGGTCACGGCGAGACTTTGACCAGTTTTGAAAATGTTGTTAGCGCAATATCTCATGAACCCTTTGACCTAGAGTCTTCAAACTTGGTACCAGTCTTCATCTGGGAAATACGTAGACCTGAAAAGTTTTCGGTGACCTTGACCTCATTTTCAAGGTCAGAGGGAGACTTTGACCAGTTTTGAAAATGTTGTTAGTGCGATTCCTCATTAACCGCTAGAACTATTGGTTTTAAATTTAGTATCAGTCTTCATTTGGGGAATATACAGATACCAGTCGATTTGGTTGACCTTGAAATTATTTTCAAGGTCACAACAAGACTGATTGTCAAATGTTGTTAGCACGATATCTCATGAACTGCTGTACCTAGAGTCTTCTTCATTTGGGGAATACGCAGACACCAATCGATTTGGGTGACCTTGACCCCGTTTCAAGGTCACTACAAGACTTTGACCATTTATAATTTGTGCCCGATATAACAATAATTGAATCAAACATGTAAATGTCACTACTCGGTACAAGCTGTGTGTCCATTCTATTAACTCATTTCTTAATTGCGGCGGGGGACATGATCACGTTTGTGACAATTACTTGTTTCAGTGATTTTCAGTGATAGTAACGAATATGTATTGTTAGATGGTAATTGGTATGGAACTGAATTTCCTCTCAACAGTGTTCGGGTTTTCTGTGAGGTCAATCGCATAAGCACATGTACACCCAACAATGCATGTGAAGCACACCACCCACACATTTCTGAAATTGCAGTTTTAAATCGTTCTTGAAATCAGTATAAATCTTGGAAATTGTCAAATGATTGTGCCATTACCTCTGGACATGGCTCGAAGGAGACTCACTGTAGCAAAAAGATGACAAATTATTGGAATGAGTTCCACCGGAATGTCTTGTAGAGCTATTGGACGACAGTTGGACATTCACCACACTGTGATAAGCCGTGTTGTCCAGAAATATCGTCAAACCACAGCATATACATGTATATGCACCAAAGAACATCCATTGCATTCGCTTGTGGATCTGTAATGGTCTGGGGATGCATCTCTCACGGTTGTAAGCTCGATTTGGTGACTTCGAGAGGTAATCTCAAAGGCGATTGTTACATCCGGGAAATTCTGCAGCCTGTTCTTTTGACAATCATCCATTGGCCACTTGTCCTGTATTCATGAATGATAACGCTCGGCCTCGCCGTTCTCGACATGTGATTGATTTTCCAAAGAACAATGCAGTATCCAAACTTCCATGGCCTGCCATGATCCCGGATACCAATCCACTGGTACACATTTGGGATATGATTGGACGCCGAGTGCAAACCCACTAGACCCACTAGAACAGGATTTATTCGGATTAGAAGCAGCTATACATCATGAGTAGCAGCTGTTACCTCTGCAGCGAATCAAGAGACTCGCAATAATGATGTGGAGGTGGTGCTTGATTATGTTCTTTGTGTACAAGTTGAAATCAAAATCTGGAGACGGAGGATAACTGGGCATCAATTAACATTTGCAAAACTAGATCATTTTGTCAAGTTAAGATGCCAATTATCCTTAGTAGTGACAATGGCTTAACCGAACCATGGATACTCATTTTTTAACTTGATTTTCCGAAGAAAGAAGGGTGTTTTACAAATATATTTTTCAAATACATTTCATCAACTTATTTGGGCGAAAACATGTGCTACTGTCCCTTTAAGGAGCAGTGAACTGTCAACTACATTTATTAAACATCAGCATCAGCGTTTTGAACTTCGCCAACTTTTCTAAAAGAAACTTACTGCATCGATGCTTTCATTGGATATGTGATATTCCACTGCTTGTAATTTCCTCACATTTTCGACATTAGCATAATGATATAAATAAACTAGTTCTGGATAATAACTCCCTTTTTTGTGAACTTGCATCTTTATTTATGTAAGAATAGAGTTTCCCAAGAAACACTACGGGAGACGTTAAATTATTGTATATACTTATCAATAAAATACATACATATATTGCATATTAAACAAGTGTGTCATGTGATTTTTACGAAACGATTGTGGATTTTTTGTATTGTCCGAGAGGAACGAATGAGAATGTTAACAATTTTATTACAGTTATTACCAATTTGTGACCAATTCTAGTCTTGAAAATTGTCAAAAAAACTTCCTACCTCTCTTGCTTCCTCCGCTAAAGGGGGCGGGATAGCTCAGTGGTTAGCGCGTTCGGCTTCGGATCAAGAGGCCCAGGGTTCGAATCCTGCCAGGGGCACGACAACTTTGTCTGCAGTAGAGAACTGTTCTACACGCAGTAAGGTTTGGGTGCAATGCTACATTGAATCTCAGCGTAGTACCACCCATGGTTCGCTAGTTCCAGCCGTTGCTCGCAGGTTTCACCACAATGCATAGCCACATGGCGTTGCGGGCTTTCTCCCTGCAATGATACTAGCAGCCGTGATATAAGTGAATAACTCTTGAAAGCGGCGTTAAACCCTAACTCACCTCACCTCTTACGCTAAAGTCAAAGTAATTTGTTGTAAACTACGGAAACTCATCTGAAATCTATGGTTGACAGAATACTGTTATATGCGCATATGGTATATATAATACTCAATGTGTCTTTAAATTTTCTATGTTTAGTAAATTTAGGAATATATCAGTGATATTAACTACATTGTACATATGATTGAATTCAGAAACTGTGAATATGTAAGTTGGGGGAACTTGCAAATGTTATTTAATGATAGTAAATTCAATATGAAATGTGAAACAAAAATAATAATTTTGCAATGTTCTGAAATGCATGGTTTATTTCATTGAGTGGTGTGGCATATAAACGCTATCCATTTAAATCGATGAAATAAATCATTATTTTATTTTATAATCTCCATTATGTATCTTCTATTCAGGAGAAATAATGAAGTCTAGTAACGTTGGCAATAAGTTCGCCACATTCGTTTAAAAACCCCACTTTATTTTGTTACATCATATTTTATTTTTTCTTACAGTTTCAAGCAACCAGGTACGTGTCTTTCAGTATTATTTCTAGCATGAGATTTAAGTGTTTACAGTAGTTTCATTTTTCAACAAAGATACAATCAAATTATGTCACTGTGCTTTCAGTAATTCAAAGGCAAATTACGCCATTGCCCATTGAAATCATTTTGAAGCCAATTATTCCAAAATAAAGTCTATTTAGCCTTCTTATGAAATACATGTATGTTATATATACTATACTATATGTTGTATAGAATAAGGTTGAAACATTTGGAATGAAGTGATTGATCAAGTTATTACATTTTCAATATTCTCTGACGAAAAAACCCCATAAAGACACACATTTCGGAAATAACGTCTAGAAAGTAGGTCATAGATGATACAGTAATTACAAGTTGCAGCCAAGTGAATACGTTGTATTATAAACAAGTCTGTTGGAAAGGATAAATGCAGACACAAATATTAAGGAACAAATATGAAAACGTATGTCAATGAAGTAAAAGTTGACAATCCATTGAATGTTTATTTAGGGTATTAAAAAATTCTGACAGAACGTTTGCAGATATATAATGTTATATACCCTCACTTTGATTAGTGGTTCATGTACTTGGTGTACATTACATTGTTTTCAACAAACCGTTCTAATCTCTTTAATGTCAGAAAAGGAAAATGAGAAATTATCAAAAATATTCTTCTTGATATTTTCAGTTTCACCTTACCCAAACAGACTCGAAAGACCATTGTCGGCAGAAGATGTTTATGATATGCGAGATCCAGTAAGTTTGAACTACACTGAAGTAAAAAAGAAAGTTCACACCTTTTTGGTTTTATCATTATGATTTTCAATTTCACATATTTTAAGATTTTGACGTGGTACTTTAAAACTGAATAGTGCAGGCGTTGTGACGTCAGGCAAAGCATTCTTCTACATGTTTTTTGTTTAAAACATGAAAGTTTAAACTTGTAAATTCTTCTTAAATTAATGTGGATAAAACACAACTGCCAATCACTAATCAATTGATTCAAACCACTGCAGATATGTGTTGTTGTAATCATTCCATAATCAAATGCATCAGTCAGTTTTTTTTTAAATAATCGAAACCAACTGAGGTGTGAACTTTCTGTTGTACTTCATCATATAATACCTGTCTCTCACGTTACCTTAAAACCCCTGTCATCTATACCGAGGGGCAAAAGAAACGAAGCCAAATTTTCAACTCAGTCAAACACTAACTATTTCCATCTGATAAAGTTAATTTTAAATGTCTATGATGAGATGTAAACATTCCATTCATGTTAGTAGGCTATTTAATATTTTATATCTGTCCGAAGATACACAGGGTGCTGAAATTGCTATTTGATCGGGTTTTTAAAATGTTTGGTATTTAAGGTGAACTTTAATGAAAAATGGAAGTTATGTTATTACAAGATGTTGTCGGCATAATGTGCCATCATGGACTTTAACTTGACGACGCATAGTTACATGTACTGTAGGATGTAACAAACAAGTCAGCAAACCATAGTTTACTGTCTTAACTCGCATTCCTTAAAGAAGATTTCAAAAACATTAACAGGTTGTTTGAAAAATTACAAATGAAGTTTTGTTGGTTTTAAGAGACATGGTGGAACTATTCAGTCGGATCTATCCCTTTTGGAATAAAATATCTTGCATTTTGTTAGTATCGTTTATTTCACTGCGTGTTCATCCAGCCAATTCAAGGGTATTTGTTTCCGCAAGTCTTCTTCAATCATGACCCCCTAAGCACATTTTCTCCTTTCCCTCTAATAATATCCAGTAAATAAACTGACTTTAAATCGAGCGTTTATAAGTGGCAATTCCTGGATGAAATGGCGAGACGTTTTATTTGCTGAAAAAATACATGCTATATATAGCGATCTCAATGATACGAGATATAAGATGTCTGTGGGATCAGGTGATTAAAGTAGCCATGAGGATGCATATACTTTGATGGAGTGGGATGAGGAACAGGCCGGTTGTACTCGTTTACCTTTAAATGAAACACGTCATGTTTGAAAGGTGTCACGTTTCGACGCTATATTTTTCTCAGATCATTGGCAGAGATACAATCATGTACGTTGTCAATAAAACGTTAGTAACAGCTGTCCCTTAAATACTATGTTCTAATGTACACATCATTACCCTTGAGATTTTATTTACTAATAATTAAAATTCGCGCTCAGTTTAGGATTCGAACCACCCGAACCAAAACTCCTTTAAATAAACACACTCACACACATTTACTTACGTACATATACATATGATGATGCCCCTTGGTGAATCCCAACCCCCTTTTCAATATTTGATCCACCAACCCCTAAACCCACCTCCCACCCCACACCTACCCCTACCCCACCCTTTGAAAATGTATTGATCGAGAGAAGCCAGTAGGAACACTTGCTCGTCAATCTACTGCACATAGATTCGGGATTATTGTTGAAATGTTATTGTTGGTGTTGACATTTTTAAAAAAAAAATTTTGTTGGTGTTGAAATTAGTGTTATCGACTATAAATGTTTTACAAATTATATTTGACAATAACGTTTTAAGAAATTTAACTATTCGACTTCTAATTAAATTATTTTATCTTTCAGGACATAATGACAAGTTTGCCCCCTCCGAGCTATTCTTTGACATGATCCTAAACTTGTTCAAGCTCTTGAAGACGAACTTTGTCAAGGATCAGCGACAGACAGCTATATTTAAGTGAAATATGGATCACTGTGCCTCGAGTCAAACGACAACATGTATCAGTCTTCGTTGTGATTATGTATTTTAAAGCGGCTGTAGCACTTTTTTGGCAAACATTTTCTTTTTTCAAATTTTTTTTATAATGATAGTTTAGGTCATTTAGATTAACTTTAGAAGGTTAAACATCTTGTTACACAAACCAATTATCCGTAGTTGTGATAACGGTGTTGCGCATAAAGCAAAAATGCATGGCGGCCATTGTAGCGCGAACATATTTTATTATTTCGAATTACAAAAACGATTCCCGAAACATCTACACTCAATTTTAACTTGATTTCCGAAGAGCGAAGGGTGTTTCACTATTTGTCACATTATTTTTCATCGATTTATTAGAGCGAAAAAAATTGCTACTGCCCCTTTTTGTCATTTGTGTGTTTTCCCAAATGTGATATACTGATAAATAGTGGTTTGTTTATATCGTTGTCTTCTTCGTAGAGTATATCAACATGGCGAATCAATTTTCGGTAGGAAACTTGCGATAAGATGATTAAAGCTAAGATATACATCTGCAAATTATAATTAAAGGTTTATTGACGTGAAACGTCGACTTTGAAAAAATAGTGCCTAAGATCTAAACAAATCCGTATAAATACAGTATTGATTAAATTGCATTCCATATTATCCAAAAAAGGACTTTGATTTGGGCAAGAAAAAATTAAAGGGAATTTGATTCAATTCAAATGACGATGTTTAAGGAACGTGATGTTTTATGCATATCTTTTGGAATGGTCATATTTGATTCCAATATCCATAAAGGGGATAATTGTATATATAATATTATATTAACAAAACTGATTAACAATGGCATTTCATTGTATACTTAAATGTGTCCTTGTAATCAAACGATAGGAATTTATCTTCAACCATTTAGATTCCCTGCAATATGTCTGGCGTTTACATTTCTTAATATACAAGTCAAATATAAATGTTTGCAGTTAAAACTTATATTGTCAATTGAAATGTCAATGGTAGTCATTAGGACATTGAAAGTACATGTACATGTATAGTCAGAGTATCCTTCAATTACTATTGATAGCTAATAGCTTGAATAACATGCAATAACGTTCTGTGTGATATTTCAGTTTGTGATATACAATTATATTTATGTACGTATATATTACGAACACGTGTTTGAATAAATATATATTTATATTGAATGAGAATACATATTTCTATATATGAAACATTGCTTTTTATCTTATCAACGCTTAACATCATAAAATGTTGATGGGACAAGCACATACATATTCGAAATACATCGAAATGAGCTCATCGTATCAAAGATGATTGGTATAGTCAAAACCACCTGATGCTTATAATAAGACACCAGGGTGACATTTTATGTATCATCCAAAATCATTCTTCATTACGTTTCAATGAAAAGTGTATATCTCTGAGCACAGCACTACCACTTGACTTATAATGCCACAGGGGCGTGTCTCGCGTAGAAACCACGTTTGAAAGACCAATATATAAAAGGAAAGGGATGTAACCACCCCGTTATCATTCAAAGTCATCTTTCGCATAAAAAAACAAGTTTAATGGCACATTCGATACGTTAATCTAAAGCTAAATGCTTTCCCTACAAAATGAGCTATAAATGGTCACAATCGGATCATTGCGACAAGACAGTCCGTATATCGGTACCTCCGAACTTTCAACCCAATTTTCCCGCTCACGAAAATCAGCGAAAACTCACCTTTTAAAATCGTTTATCGCCGCGAATGGCTGTAAAATTGCCCAAGCGGCGTTAATAACTCACTCGCTCACTTAAAATTGTTTATGAATTCCAGCAATGTTGACAGCACCTATGAATCGACAGATTCGAATCGCAGAGTGAAACTACAGATGTGAAAATATATTACAACACCTACATATCATTCTCCGATTGTCATTTTTGTACTACGGCATCATATCTCAAATCATCACCATGCAGTTCGCTTGTCAGCCATTCATGACCTTGACATTCATTTGACCTAGAGTAACCCGCATCCTGGTCGGTCCTTCTACCGTAAATCTAAATTTTGAAGCGAAATATAACTTTGAATGAGCATGGGGTGGTTCCGTCGTTACATTCCTTTCCTTTTATATATTAGGGTAGAGTCTACATAGGTATAACTATGTCTTTCAAACGCTGTTTCTAAGCATCCTCATTCTCGTTCTCGTCCGGAAAAACACACTTGAGTTGTGTTTTCGCTGAAACAGTTCCAAAAAGAACAACCAAAATGGACCCTTGTCGTACCTTTACATTAAAGGTCTAGATGCACGTTCATAACTTAATTGTGGTAAATGTTATTTTTGTAACTGTATCTTCAACTCCCTAACGATTCGCTTATCAATTAAGTCGTTTATAATGTTTGGCATCATAATGATGAAATAAAATGCAAGTTCCATTGGAGAAAATAAGTATCTTTACTAAAGATAGAAACACATTCATTGTCTGTGATGTCAAACATTCCATGTCGCATTTACTGCGCCGAATCTTTTCTAACTGTTGGGAACCATGTCATGGAGCATATTTAAATATGATATATGATAGTGTAATAACTAACGTCATAAGTTAGTATTACGCATCATGGCGCCATAACAGATACTGATGAGGACAAACCTTCGCTTGAGAACAACATAGACTGCTACCTGGGCCGTGTTTCAAATCAGCGATTACTTTTAAACCTCCCTTGACCGCGATTGCTCAATGTAGCGCTACGTAGCAAGGCGAGCAAACTTCGAGGAATTTGCACTGTGTCGTTCAAGAGAGAAGAAGCGCTCAGTGAGCGCTACATTGAGCGTTCAATGAGCGCTGCGAAGCGCTTCATTTTGTTGAACCGCCGGCATGTCATATCCACTATGACGTCTGCGCCATCGTCTGCTCCTATTCGAGGTCTTGAAAACGTCTACTACTGCACTATTCAGACAGATAGACAGACATATAGTTTATTATATTATTCATGTACATAATTCCATCAACCACCAAACACCTTCAGCCACTGCTCCCAACAATCAACCCCCAATTCCACAGATATCTAGAGCCGTTAACCCAGAATGACAGTATGTGAGTCGGACTACGGTCAGGCTTCTCTGGACACTTCTGGTCAGCGTCCAGTGACCCGTGACTCCAACTGACATTCCTAAGCCATCCCTACTCGTTGGTCTTCCCGATCGTGACAACCTCAACTTTAGTCTCCATGTAAGAACAATATTCTGAAAGTCTGAGCTCCATATGCCAACTTGTTTCGGAAAAGTCGTTTAAAAGTTCTCGACAAATTGCCCGCCATGCCCATATGTGAGAAGGGTGATCGTGAAGACCAAGTGTACAAACTTTGACCCACTTGGTACAAGGTGCAGCCCCACAAAAGTCGAAAATGTGAAACGTTAACGGACGACGCCAGACGGACGGACGCCGGACGCCTGTCCATACCATAAACCATTTAAGCGGGCAATGTGCGTTATCTTCCTTACTTTTATACCCTTGACGTGTATAATTGTATGTCAAATTAATTTCGATCACTGCAACCAAAACCCACGATCATTGGAGGCCTGTACACAGCATGTACAGTCAGACGATGACGATCGCTTCGTCAACTTAATTCTAAGTAGTGAAATCAACAACCTAAAATGATTCCCAAATGATGAGCTAGCTGAAAAAAATATGATTGACGCTGTCATTGATTTTGAAATAATTAATACAAAATTACACATTGGTTATATTATATAATGATCAATGGAATACTGGGATTTATTAGTGAAATCTGTCAAGCAACAGTGAATACATATGACGTTTTTACTGTGACCAGTGCCTGATATTATTTATTATATGCTTAACGATGTGAGACTGAGTTTTCTCAGTTTGAGTGTTCTCATTACTGCAGTTTGATATCACTTTCACAATACAGTGAAATATCACAGAGGAGAGGACGTCATGTGTACAGTGGTATGACGTCACGTTTACAATCAACGCGACGTCATCGCCATTGCTATGTGACAGAGCAACAATGGTATGACGTCGCCAGAACTCGCTCAATTGAAGCAGTTCTGGACGTAAAACACCATTTTTCCGACAACAGAAGCATATAATAAACAGAATATTTTGTGTTTTCAGTTCGATGTCACGTATCTCTCATCTCGTGACGGGGTATAGCCGCTCGTGAAAATATCGGCTTTACCCCGTCACTCGATGAGAGATAAGTGATATCACACTGAAAACACAAAATATCCTCCATTTATTATATGACAAGCAATGCAATACTGGGATTTATCAGTGAAATGAACTGTCTATCAAGCTGCAGTGAAAATAACTTATATTTTCTCTGCGAACAGTGACTGATATAATTTGACGTCATAATACTTAGAGGATATTTGGCTTTTCTTGACTAATACCATGTTTATATCATCGAGTGAGGTAGAAAGGTTATATACACGTTCCATTGTTGTTTTCACTAGTGACTGATAACACGGTTTATTTTCGTTGATAGATCCCGGTATTTCACCTGCAATCATATAATAAAATGGTCTCACGCGGCGAATTGGCTTATGACGTCACAGTGTTGCTGTGGTGACGGGCTGTTCCCAGCGGCCGTTCGGCGAGAAAACGACCCTTTTCGAACATAATTACAAGGATAACCTCATATATAATAAATAGAATATCCGTCAATTCTTGACAAATACCATGTTTATCTCATCTCGTTGGGTAGAACAGTTATATTTCACTCGATGAGATAAAAAAAATGGTATTAGTCAAGAAAAGACAGATATCCTCTATTTATATCACTATTCAAAGTTCAAAAACAGAGGTCCTACGTTACGAATTCTCTTATGACGTCACACTGTTACTGTGGTGACGGAATGCTCAAAGCGGCCGCTCAACATGTCGTGGCGTAATTACGTGCATAACGTCATATTGTAAATAGAATATCTGTCAATTCTTGACAAATACCATGTTGATTTCATCCCATGACTCCGCCACTCGTGAAATTATAAACTTGATACCTCACTCGATGAGATAAACATGGTATTAGTTAAGAAAAGAAAGATATCCTCTATAAATTTTATTATTTTACAGAACGCTTCAAATCTTAACTATACCTTAACTTACCTAAGTTTTTTTCACCGACATGTGTATTTCAGTGCAAATGCCTTGTAAATTGACCTTTATTGTAATGTCAATCAAAACGTCAATACAATGACAACAATCCATCCTATACCAATGTGTAAAAACAGCATTCCCAATACATCAGTGGTGAATGGTTATGATATTTGGCACAATGAAACATATAAAGTAGAGGTCAAATTTTATTAATTTATGAATAACAATTTCATATCGACAATTTCATCACAAATACATTGAATGGGTATCAGAGGAAAAATATGATATATGTTTGACCCAGTTTATTACTTATTGAATATTTCACAGGATTAAATAAACACAATAGTTTTATTTTGTTTATCCTTGGTCAATTCAAAGAGGTGTCAAAATAAACTGTTTACTATGAGATATCAAATCAGGTAATGGTATGGAACACTCAACTGTCTCCCTGAATGCAAAGATGCAAAGTGATCGGTCTAGTTTTCCAGTTCATACTATGCTTCAATGATATGCGATTTTACATGATATTTGCACTGAATACGCAAGGTGAACGCATTTTCGGTATGTAGCTGTACATTTGAAATATGGATTATTTTCTTGTGTTTCCATCGAAAATATTGAAATTATCAATATTTTGATAAATTGATAATTACTATGTATTGCGTTCAGTAAATTACCTGGTTTTGTTTTGCGTTCCATTACAAAAGTGGGTGACCGCGTATTATCATGTCAATATTTTCTGTTTGGCAATGATTTGAAAAGTGTGTCTTTATATAACGTCAATAAAGTATAATGTTTGCATATTTTCTTTGATTGAAATATGGAAGTTATATTTTCATATTTTGTCACTGAAAACGGATGTGTATATGTTTCCGAAACAAACATGACGTGATATCAGTATTACCATTATGGGAAGAGAGATTTGCTCATACATTGTTCAATAACTTCATTAACGTCTAAACAACACACATATGGCCTAATTTATTCTTAAATTTACATGCATGGCATCTGACCCGTTTTACTCACGAAAATACGAAAAGTTAGCCGCCAGTTTGAAAGGAATCTGTTAAAAAAAGTGGAAGTACTTCAAAATAACCTTTCAGCGTTCCACCATTGTAGTTTTCCCTAAGCGATATTTTATGGCGCTTCATCGGTTACGCTTTAAATGTGCGCAAACGCGCAATCGCATTTAACTAGTCACGTGAATAAACTCAGTTCGTTCCTGTCTGTCTACGTTTGTGCTCGCAAAGAAGTGAACCACAGAGTGTTTATATGAAGTAAAAAGACAACAAAGACCACTTAATCAACGCTAACAACACATCTTGAAGACTTCCATTGTGCCCCTCCTTAAAGAGTGACGAAATCAAGAGCAACGATTACATAGAACTTTATTGGACAATGGTCTATGGAACAATTATCATTTATCAAATTGTTGATAAATGCTTCGACTTTGGATCGATCACACAGGTACGTCCGATTCAAGCAGCCCGTAACGAAGTCTTGTATTTTGTATATGTAAAATAGCGACAGAGTTATATGTGTACTGGAATCGTTTGGATAAACTTAGTTAATTTTCATTTATCAGTTTAAATCGTTGACATTGTTAACGGTATCTTTCTTCAATAGCACCTGTGTCAATTATTTTATTGATAAGCTAATTTCTAGTGTGAAAACCTTCCAATGACGTACAGAGATCCTTACATTTCCACCGGTATGTGTTTTTCTCGGCGTATCTTTCTGACGAGTACTAAGCATCCCGATGCCACTAACTTTGAAACTCAACATCAACTATTCTCCGCATCAAATATTCTCTGTATCCGATATTCTCCACATATACATCTCAATAACAATGCTTTTGTGACTTAGAAAATAGAATTATATCAGCAAATCAAGAAATAAAATTAGTACAGATAGGAATGAGGAAATTACTGACAATAAGTCAATCTTAAGCCCTGTTTATACGGCTATAGTTTGCATATGAGTAAACCATTACACATATGCAAATTTGCTCATATGAGCAAAATTCGCCGTATGGACGCATTTGCACTATATTTTACTACCGTAAGCAAATATTTCACTACCGTAAGCAAGTTTGCACCTAGACAGGGGCAGGTGCAAATTTTTACTACCGTGAGTAAATATGGTATTTTCACTATTCTAGTAAAAGTTCGTTGTATACAGACATAGTGACTTCACACAGGTTGGGAAAATATTTTGAGACCTTTAGCAACGTTTAATATTGTTTTTCAAATTCTATATATAGGATAATCTCCTTCTTTCATGCGGTGACCTTCGAAATCCATCTGACTATCCGATTTTCGTTTTAATTAAGGAGATATAGTCAAACCAATGTTGACAGATAATACATTTATGTCATTTATTTAGCTTACATCTAAAACATATCAGTTGGCATGTTTAGGAAATTCTCTATTCATATATTAGATTAGTTGGAAGCCCATTTCATTAGGCAGAAATTAAACACGTACTCACGTGTATATATTACTACCATAAGCAATATTGCATATGTGCAAAGTTCGCCGTTTAAACAGGGCTTTACATGAACTAAAAAATAAAATTAAAAAAAACTAAGAAACATGGAAACTATGATCATTTAAACAATGTTTTAACTCCAACCAGACAAATTGAATAAAGATATAATGTAGATATGGATGAAGTTTAATATGCAGTAAAAACATGAAGAATTACAAAAGCCATGGAATTGGTTGATGTTTCTATAGATTTCTGCACGTTCTTTAGGAGTGATTTATGAAAGATGCTTCTGGACGCAACAAGTCGTCTGTTACCATCACCAAGAAAAGAGGATTTATACGTTTCTTTGCTGAAGCTAACAAAAATAGGACATACTTGAGACCAATAACCATATTCAATTATTTGTATAAATAATTAATGTATGCATC
This sequence comes from Gibbula magus, assembly GCA_936450465.1. NCBI lineage: Eukaryota > Metazoa > Mollusca > Gastropoda > Trochida > Trochidae > Gibbula > Gibbula magus. Next base: position 60,108,387 of record OW388304.1, read on the forward strand.
TCTGACCGATTGATTCGTTAATGCACGTATACATATATTTATTCCAAGTAGAACATTAAGTGAAACTAAGAATAGAAATATTCCAGGTATTTTGATTCTTAATTGACTTCGAAAAAGCCTTTGATACAGTTGCAGAAAATTGAATCAATTATGTTTAATTAAAATTTGATTTCGGTTCTGATATATATACGTATATGTATAATTAGTGGATATCTTTGACTTAGAATATTTCTCGTGCTTTTTGGCCAAATTGGCTGTGCGTGTCTCTGTAAGAACGAATCTGGAGTCCGAACTAAGACAGATAGAGTACATTTGAAATGACCATTCGATAGAACACAATGTAATAAACATCTCAGCCAATTTTGGTCTTGAAATATGCAATTTGAAGAAAGATATGTGGCTCGCTGTCGAGGTGTATAATTAGTGGAGATCTTTGACTTAGAATATTTCTCGTGCTTTTTGGCCAAATTGGCTGTGCGTGTCTCTGTAAGAACGAATCTGGAGTCCGAACTAAAAATGATAGAGTACATTTGAAATGACCGGTCGATAGAACACAATGTAATTAACATCTCAGCCAATTTTGGTGCTGAAATATGCAATTTGAAGAAAGATATGTGGCTCGCTGTCGAGGTGTATAATTAGTGGATATCTTTGACTTAGAATATTTCTCGTGCTTTTTGGCCAAATTGGCTGTGCGTGTCTCTGTAAGAACGAATCTGGAGTCCGAACTAAGACAGATAGAGTACATTTGAAATGACCATTCGATAGAACACAATGTAATAAACATCTCAGCCAATTTTGGTCTTGAAATATGCAGTTTGAAGAAAGATTTGTGGCTCGCTGTCGAGGTGTATAATTAGTGGAGATCTTTGACTTAGAATATTTCTCGTGCTTTTTGGCCAAATTGGCTGTGCGTGTCTCTGTAAGAACGAATCTGGAGTCCGAACTAAAAATGATAGAGTACATTTGAAATGACCGGTCGATAGAACACAATGTAATAAACATCTCAGCCAATTTTGGTCTTGAAATATGCAATTTGAAGAAAGATATGTGGCTCGCTGTCGAGGTGTATAATTAGTGGAGATCTTTGACTTAGAATATTTCTCGTGCTTTTTGGCCAAATTGGCTGTGCGTGTCTCTGTAAGAACGAATCTGGAGTCCGAACTAAAAATGATAGAGTACATTTGAAATGACCGATCGATAGAACACAATGTAATAAACATCTCAGCCAATTTTGGTCTTGAAATATGCAATTTGAAGAAAGATATGTGGCTCGCTGTCGAGGTGTATAATTAGTGGATATCTTTGACTTAGAATATTTCTCGTGCTTTTTGGCCAAATTGGCTGTGCGTGTCTCTGTAAGAACGAATCTGGAGTCCGAACTAAGACAGATAGAGTACATTTGAAATGACCATTCGATAGAACACAATGTAATAAACATCTCAGCCAATTTTGGTCTTGAAATATGCAATTTGAAGAAAGATATGTGGCTCGCTGTCGAGGTGTATAATTAGTGGAGATCTTTGACTTAGAATATTTCTCGTGCTTTTTGGCCAAATTGGCTGTGCGTGTCTCTGTAAGAACGAATCTGGAGTCCGAACTAAAAATGATAGAGTACATTTGAAATGACCGGTCGATAGAACACAATGAAATAAACATCTCAGCCAATTTTGGTCTTGAAATATGCAATTTGAAGAAAGATATGTGGCTCGCTGTCGAGGTGTATAATTATTGGAGATCTTTGACTTAGAATATTTCTCGTGCTTTTTGGCCAAATTGGCTGTGCGTGTCTCTGTAAGAACGAATCTGGAGTCCGAACTAAAAATGATAGAGTACATTTGAAATGACCGGTCGATAGAACACAATGTAATTAACATATCAGCCAATTTTTGTGCTGAAATATGCAATTTGAAGAAAGATATGTGGCTCGCTGTCGAGGTGTATAATTAGTGGAGATCTTTGACTTAGAATATTTCTCCTGCTTTTTGGCCAAATTGGCTGTGCGTGTCTCTGTAAGAACGAATCTGGAGTCCGAACTAAAAATTATAGAGTACATTTGAAATGACCGGTCGATAGAACACAATGTAATAAACATCTCAGCCAATTTTGGTCTTGAAATATGCAATTTGAAGAAAGATATGTGGCTCGCTGTCGAGGTGTATAATTAGTGGAGATCTTTGACTTAGAATATTTCTCGTGCTTTTTGGCCAAATTGGCTGTGCGTGTCTCTGTAAGAACGAATCTGGAGTCCGAACTAAAAATGATAGAGTACATTTGAAATGACCGGTCGATAGAACACAATGTAATTAACATCTCAGCCAATTTTTGTGCTGAAATATGCAATTTGAAGAAAGATATGTGGCTCGCTGTCGAGGTGTATAATTAGTGGATATCTTTGACTTAGAATATTTCTCGTGCTTTTTGGCCAAATTGGCTGTGCGTGTCTCTGTAAGAACGAATCTGGAGTCCGAACTAAGACAGATAGAGTACATTTGAAATGACCATTCGATAGAACACAATGTAATAAACATCTCAGCCAATTTTGGTCTTGAAATATGCAGTTTGAAGAAAGATTTGTGGCTCGCTGTCGAGGTGTATAATTAGTGGAGATCTTTGACTTAGAATATTTCTCGTGCTTTTTGGCCAAATTGGCTGTGCGTGTCTCTGTAAGAACGAATCTGGAGTCCGAACTAAAAATGATAGAGTACATTTGAAATGACCGGTCGATAGAACACAATGTAATAAACATCTCAGCCAATTTTGGTCTTGAAATATGCAATTTGAAGAAAGATATGTGGCTCGCTGTCGAGGTGTATAATTAGTGGATATCTTTGACTTAGAATATTTCTCGTGCTTTTTGGCCAAATTGGCTGTGCGTGTCTCTGTAAGAACGAATCTGGAGTCCGAACTAAGACAGATAGAGTACATTTGAAATGACCATTCGATAGAACACAATGTAATAAACATCTCAGCCAATTTTGGTCTTGAAATATGCAATTTGAAGAAAGATATGTGGCTCGCTGTCGAGGTGTATAATTAGTGGAGATCTTTGACTTAGAATATTTCTCGTGCTTTTTGGCCAAATTGGCTGTGCGTGTCTCTGTAAGAACGAATCTGGAGTCCGAACTAAGACAGATAGAGTACATTTGAAATGACCATTCGATAGAACACAATGTAATAAACATCTCAGCCAATTTTGGTCTTGAAATATGCAATTTGAAGAAAGATATGTGGCTCGCTGTCGAGGTGTATAATTAGTTGAGATCTTTGACTTAGAATATTTCTCGTGCTTTTTGGCCAAATTGGCTGTGCGTGTCTCTGTAAGAACAAATCTGGAGTCCGAACTAAAAATGATAGAGTACATTTGAAATGACCGGTCGATAGAACACAATGTAATTAACATCTCAGCCAATTTTGGTCTTGAAATATGCAGTTTGAAGAAAGATTTGTGGCTCGCTGTCGAGGTGTATAATTAGTGGAGATCTTTGACTTAGAATATTTCTCGTGCTTGTTGGCCAAATTGGCTGTGCGTGTCTCTGTAAGAACGAATCTGGAGTCCGAACTAAAAATGATAGAGTACATTTGAAATGACCGGTCGATAGAACACAATGTAATAAACATCTCAGCCAATTTTGGTCTTGAAATATGCAATTTGAAGAAAGATATGTGGCTCGCTGTCGAGGTGTATAATTAGTGGAGATCTTTGACTTAGAATATTTCTCGTGCTTTTTGGCCAAATTGGCTGTGCGTGTCTCTGTAAGAACGAATCTGGAGTCCGAACTAAAAATGATAGAGTACATTTGAAATGACCGATCGATAGAACACAATGTAATAAACATCTCAGCCAATTTTGGTCTTGAAATATGCAATTTGAAGAAAGATATGTGGCTCGCTGTCGAGGTGTATAATTAGTGGATATCTTTGACTTAGAATATTTCTCGTGCTTTTTGGCCAAATTGGCTGTGCGTGTCTCTGTAAAAACGAATCTGGAGTCCGGACTAAGACAGATAGAGTACATTTGAAATGACCATTCGATAGAACACAATGTAATAAACATCTCAGCCAATTTTGGTCTTGAAATATGCAATTTGAAGAAAGATATGTGGCTCGCTGTCGAGGTGTATAATTAGTGGATATCTTTGACTTAGAATATTTCTCGTGCTTTTTGGCCAAATTGGCTGTGCGTGTCTCTGTAAGAACGAATCTGGAGTCCGAACTAAGACAGATAGAGTACATTTGAAAAGACCATTCGATAGAACACAATGTAATAAACATCTCAGCCAATTTTGGTCTTGAAATATGCAATTTGAAGAAAGATATGTGGCTCGCTGTCGAGGTGTATAATTAGTGGAGATATTTGACTTAGAATATTTCTCGTGCTTTTTGGCCAAATTGGCTGTGCGTGTCTCTGTAAGAACGAATCTGGAGTCCGAACTAAAAATGATAGAGTACATTTGAAATGACCGGTCGATAGAACACAATGTAATTAACATCTCAGCCAATTTTTGTGCTGAAATATGCAATTTGAAGAAAGATATGTGGCTCGCTGTCGAGGTGTATAATTAGTGGATATCTTTGACTTTGAATATTTCTCGTGCTTTTTGGCCAAATTGGCTGTGCGTGTCTCTGTAAGAACGAATCTGGAGTCCGAACTAAGACAGATAGAGTACATTTGAAATGACCATTCGATAGAACACAATGTAATAAACATCTCAGCCAATTTTGGTCTTGAAATATGCAGTTTGAAGAAAGATTTGTGGCTCGCTGTCGAGGTGTATAATTAGTGGAGATCTTTGACTTAGAATATTTCTCGTGCTTGTTGGCCAAATTGGCTGTGCGTGTCTCTGTAAGAACGAATCTGGAGTCCGAACTAAAAATGATAGAGTACATTTGAAATGACCGGTCGATAGAACACAATGTAATAAACATCTCAGCCAATTTTGGTCTTGAAATATGCAATTTGAAGAAAGATATGTGGCTCGCTGTCGAGGTGTATAATTAGTGGAGATCTTTGACTTAGAATATTTCTCGTGCTTTTTGGCCAAATTGGCTGTGCGTGTCTCTGTAAGAACGAATCTGGAGTCCGAACTAAAAATGATAGAGTACATTTGAAATGACCGATCGATAGAACACAATGTAATAAACATCTCAGCCAATTTTGGTCTTGAAATATGCAATTTGAAGAAAGATATGTGGCTCGCTGTCGAGGTGTATAATTAGTGGATATCTTTGACTTAGAATATTTCTCGTGCTTTTTGGCCAAATTGGCTGTGCGTGTCTCTGTAAAAACGAATCTGGAGTCCGGACTAAGACAGATAGAGTACATTTGAAATGACCATTCGATAGAACACAATGTAATAAACATCTCAGCCAATTTTGGTCTTGAAATATGCAATTTGAAGAAAGATATGTGGCTCGCTGTCGAGGTGTATAATTAGTGGATATCTTTGACTTAGAATATTTCTCGTGCTTTTTGGCCAAATTGGCTGTGCGTGTCTCTGTAAGAACGAATCTGGAGTCCGAACTAAGACAGATAGAGTACATTTGAAAAGACCATTCGATAGAACACAATGTAATAAACATCTCAGCCAATTTTGGTCTTGAAATATGCAATTTGAAGAAAGATATGTGGCTCGCTGTCGAGGTGTATAATTAGTGGAGATATTTGACTTAGAATATTTCTCGTGCTTTTTGGCCAAATTGGCTGTGCGTGTCTCTGTAAGAACGAATCTGGAGTCCGAACTAAAAATGATAGAGTACATTTGAAATGACCGGTCGATAGAACACAATGTAATTAACATCTCAGCCAATTTTTGTGCTGAAATATGCAATTTGAAGAAAGATATGTGGCTCGCTGTCGAGGTGTATAATTAGTGGATATCTTTGACTTTGAATATTTCTCGTGCTTTTTGGCCAAATTGGCTGTGCGTGTCTCTGTAAGAACGAATCTGGAGTCCGAACTAAGACAGATAGAGTACATTTGAAATGACCATTCGATAGAACACAATGTAATAAACATCTCAGCCAATTTTGGTCTTGAAATATGCAGTTTGAAGAAAGATTTGTGGCTCGCTGTCGAGGTGTATAATTAGTGGAGATCTTTGACTTAGAATATTTCTCGTGCTTTTTGGCCAAATTGGCTGTGCGTGTCTCTGTAAGAACGAATCTGGAGTCCGAACTAAAAATGATAGAGTACATTTGAAATGACCGGTCGATAGAACACAATGTAATAAACATCTCAGCCAATTTTGGTCTTGAAATATGCAATTTGAAGAAAGATATGTGGCTCGCTGTCGAGGTGTATAATTAGTGGAGATCTTTGACTTAGAATATTTCTCGTGCTTTTTGGCCAAATTGGCTGTGCGTGTCTCTGTAAGAACGAATCTGGAGTCCGAACTAAAAATGATAGAGTACATTTGAAATGACCGATCGATAGAACACAATGTAATAAACATCTCAGCCAATTTTGGTCTTGAAATATGCAATTTGAAGAAAGATATGTGGCTCGCTGTCGAGGTGTATAATTAGTGGATATCTTTGACTTAGAATATTTCTCGTGCTTTTTGGCCAAATTGGCTGTGCGTGTCTCTGTAAGAACGAATCTGGAGTCCGAACTAAGACAGATAGAGTACATTTGAAATGACCATTCGATAGAACACAATGTAATAAACATCTCAGCCAATTTTGGTCTTGAAATATGCAATTTGAAGAAAGATATGTGGCTCGCTGTCGAGGTGTATAATTAGTGGAGATATTTGACTTATAATATTTCTCGTGCTTTTTGGCCAAATTGGCTGTGCGTGTCTCTGTAAGAACGAATCTGGAGTCCGAACTAAAAATGATAGAGTACATTTGAAATGACCGGTCGATAGAACACAATGTAATTAACATCTCAGCCAATTTTTGTGCTGAAATATGCAATTTGAAGAAAGATATGTGGCTCGCTGTCGAGGTGTATAATTAGTGGATATCTTTGACTTTGAATATTTCTCGTGCTTTTTGGCCAAATTGGCTGTGCGTGTCTCTGTAAGAACGAATCTGGAGTCCGAACTAAGACAGATAGAGTACATTTGAAATGACCATTCGATAGAACACAATGTAATAAACATCTCAGCCAATTTTGGTCTTGAAATATGCAGTTTGAAGAAAGATTTGTGGCTCGCTGTCGAGGTGTATAATTAGTGGAGATCTTTGACTTAGAATATTTCTCGTGCTTTTTGGCCAAATTGGCTGTGCGTGTCTCTGTAAGAACGAATCTGGAGTCCGAACTAAAAATGATAGAGTACATTTGAAATGACCGGTCGATAGAACACAATGTAATAAACATCTCAGCCAATTTTGGTCTTGAAATATGCAATTTGAAGAAAGATATGTGGCTCGCTGTCGAGGTGTATAATTAGTGGAGATCTTTGACTTAGAATATTTCTCGTGCTTTTTGGCCAAATTGGCTGTGCGTGTCTCTGTAAGAACGAATCTGGAGTCCGAACTAAAAATGATAGAGTACATTTGAAATGACCGATCGATAGAACACAATGTAATAAACATCTCAGCCAATTTTGGTCTTGAAATATGCAATTTGAAGAAAGATATGTGGCTCGCTGTCGAGGTGTATAATTAGTGGATATCTTTGACTTAGAATATTTCTCGTGCTTTTTGGCCAAATTGGCTGTGCGTGTCTCTGTAAAAACGAATCTGGAGTCCGGACTAAGACAGATAGAGTACATTTGAAATGACCATTCGATAGAACACAATGTAATAAACATCTCAGCCAATTTTGGTCTTGAAATATGCAATTTGAAGAAAGATATGTGGCTCGCTGTCGAGGTGTATAATTAGTGGAGATCTTTGATTTAGAATATTTCTCGTGCTTTTTGGCCAAATTGGCTGTGCGTGTCTCTGTAAGAACGAATCTGGAGTCCGAACTAAAAATGATAGAGTACATTTGAAATGACCGATCGATAGAACACAATGTAATAAACATCTCAGCCAATTTTGGTCTTGAAATATGCAATTTGAAGAAAGATATGTGGCTCGCTGTCGAGGTGTATAATTAGTGGAGATCTTTGACTTAGAATATTTCTCGTGCTTTTTGGCCAAATTGGCTGTGCGTGTCTCTGTAAGAACGAATCTGGAGTCCGAACTAAAAATGATAGAGTACATTTGAAATGACCGATCGATAGAACACAATGTAATAAACATCTCAGCCAATTTTGGTCTTGAAATATGCAATTTGAAGAAAGATATGTGGCTCGCTGTCGAGGTGTATAATTAGTGGATATCTTTGACTTAGAATATTTCTCGTGCTTTTTGGCCAAATTGGCTGTGCGTGTCTCTGTAAGAACGAATCTGGAGTCCGAACTAAGACAGATAGAGTACATTTGAAATGACCATTCGATAGAACACAATGTAATAAACATCTCAGCCAATTTTGGTCTTGAAATATGCAATTTGAAGAAAGATATGTGGCTCGCTGTCGAGGTGTATAATTAGTGGAGATATTTGACTTAGAATATTTCTCGTGCTTTTTGGCCAAATTGGCTGTGCGTGTCTCTGTAAGAACGAATCTGGAGTCCGAACTAAAAATGATAGAGTACATTTGAAATGACCGGTCGATAGAACACAATGTAATTAACATCTCAGCCAATTTTTGTGCTGAAATATGCAATTTGAAGAAAGATATGTGGCTCGCTGTCGAGGTGTATAATTAGTGGATATCTTTGACTTTGAATATTTCTCGTGCTTTTTGGCCAAATTGGCTGTGCGTGTCTCTGTAAGAACGAATCTGGAGTCCGAACTAAGACAGATAGAGTACATTTGAAATGACCATTCGATAGAACACAATGTAATAAACATCTCAGCCAATTTTGGTCTTGAAATATGCAGTTTGAAGAAAGATTTGTGGCTCGCTGTCGAGGTGTATAATTAGTGGAGATCTTTGACTTAGAATATTTCTCGTGCTTTTTGGCCAAATTGGCTGTGCGTGTCTCTGTAAGAACGAATCTGGAGTCCGAACTAAAAATGATAGAGTACATTTGAAATGACCGGTCGATAGAACACAATGTAATAAACATCTCAGCCAATTTTGGTCTTGAAATATGCAATTTGAAGAAAGATATGTGGCTCGCTGTCGAGGTGTATAATTAGTGGAGATCTTTGACTTAGAATATTTCTCGTGCTTTTTGGCCAAATTGGCTGTGCGTGTCTCTGTAAGAACGAATCTGGAGTCCGAACTAAAAATGATAGAGTACATTTGAAATGACCGATCGATAGAACACAATGTAATAAACATCTCAGCCAATTTTGGTCTTGAAATATGCAATTTGAAGAAAGATATGTGGCTCGCTGTCGAGGTGTATAATTAGTGGATATCTTTGACTTAGAATATTTCTCGTGCTTTTTGGCCAAATTGGCTGTGCGTGTCTCTGTAAGAACGAATCTGGAGTCCGAACTAAGACAGATAGAGTACATTTGAAATGACCATTCGATAGAACACAATGTAATAAACATCTCAGCCAATTTTGGTCTTGAAATATGCAATTTGAAGAAAGATATGTGGCTCGCTGTCGAGGTGTATAATTAGTGGAGATATTTGACTTATAATATTTCTCGTGCTTTTTGGCCAAATTGGCTGTGCGTGTCTCTGTAAGAACGAATCTGGAGTCCGAACTAAAAATGATAGAGTACATTTGAAATGACCGGTCGATAGAACACAATGTAATTAACATCTCAGCCAATTTTTGTGCTGAAATATGCAATTTGAAGAAAGATATGTGGCTCGCTGTCGAGGTGTATAATTAGTGGATATCTTTGACTTTGAATATTTCTCGTGCTTTTTGGCCAAATTGGCTGTGCGTGTCTCTGTAAGAACGAATCTGGAGTCCGAACTAAGACAGATAGAGTACATTTGAAATGACCATTCGATAGAACACAATGTAATAAACATCTCAGCCAATTTTGGTCTTGAAATATGCAGTTTGAAGAAAGATTTGTGGCTCGCTGTCGAGGTGTATAATTAGTGGAGATCTTTGACTTAGAATATTTCTCGTGCTTTTTGGCCAAATTGGCTGTGCGTGTCTCTGTAAGAACGAATCTGGAGTCCGAACTAAAAATGATAGAGTACATTTGAAATGACCGGTCGATAGAACACAATGTAATAAACATCTCAGCCAATTTTGGTCTTGAAATATGCAATTTGAAGAAAGATATGTGGCTCGCTGTCGAGGTGTATAATTAGTGGAGATCTTTGACTTAGAATATTTCTCGTGCTTTTTGGCCAAATTGGCTGTGCGTGTCTCTGTAAGAACGAATCTGGAGTCCGAACTAAAAATGATAGAGTACATTTGAAATGACCGATCGATAGAACACAATGTAATAAACATCTCAGCCAATTTTGGTCTTGAAATATGCAATTTGAAGAAAGATATGTGGCTCGCTGTCGAGGTGTATAATTAGTGGAGATCTTTGACTTAGAATATTTCTCGTGCTTTTTGGCCAAATTGGCTGTGCGTGTCTCTGTAAAAACGAATCTGGAGTCCGGACTAAGACAGATAGAGTACATTTGAAATGACCATTCGATAGAACACAATGTAATAAACATCTCAGCCAATTTTGGTCTTGAAATATGCAATTTGAAGAAAGATATGTGGCTCGCTGTCGAGGTGTATAATTAGTGGAGATCTTTGATTTAGAATATTTCTCGTGCTTTTTGGCCAAATTGGCTGTGCGTGTCTCTGTAAGAACGAATCTGGAGTCCGAACTAAAAATGATAGAGTACATTTGAAATGACCGATCGATAGAACACAATGTAATAAACATCTCAGCCAATTTTGGTCTTGAAATATGCAATTTGAAGAAAGATATGTGGCTCGCTGTCGAGGTGTATAATTAGTGGATATCTTTGACTTAGAATATTTCTCGTGCTTTTTGGCCAAATTGGCTGTGCGTGTCTCTGTAAAAACGAATCTGGAAACCGGACTAAGACAGATAGAGTACATTTGAAATGACCATTCGATAGAACACAATGTAATAAACATCTCAGCCAATTTTGGTCTTGAAATATGCAATTTGAAGAAAGATTTGTGGCTCGCTGTCGAGGTGTATAATTAGTGGAGATCTTTGACTTAGAATATTTCTCGTGCTTTTTGGCCAAATTGGCTGTGCGTGTCTCTGTAAGAACGAATCTGGAGTCCGAACTAAAAATGATAGAGTACATTTGAAATGACCGATCGATAGAACACAATGTAATAAACATCTCAGCCAATTTTGGTCTTGAAATATGCAATTTGAAGAAAGATATGTGGCTCGCTGTCGAGGTGTATAATTAGTGGAGATCTTTGACTTAGAATATTTCTCGTACTTTTTGGACAAATTGGCTGTGCGTGTCTCTGTAAGAACGAATCTGGAGTCCGAACTAAGACAGATAGAGTGCATTTGAAATGACCATTCGATAGAACACAATGTAATAAACATCTCAGCCAATTTTGGTCTTGAAATATGCAATTTGAAGAAAGATATGTGGCTCGCTGTCGAGGTGTATAATTAGTGGAGATCTTTGACTTAGAATATTTCTCGTGCTTTTTGGCCAAATTGGCTATGCGTGTCTCTGTAAGAACGAATCTGGAGTCCGAACTAAAAATGATAGAGTACATTTGAAATGACCGGTCGATAGAACACACTGTAATAAACATCTCAGCCAATTTTGGTCTTGAAATATGCAATTTGAAGAAAGATATGTGGCTCGCTGTCGAGGTGTATAATTAGTGGAGATCTTTGACTTAGAATATTTCTCGTGCTTTTTGGCCAAATTGGCTGTGCGTGTCTCTGTAAGAACGAATCTGGAGTCCGAACTAAGACAGATAGAGTACATTTGAAATGACCGGTCGATAGAACACAATGTAATTAACATCTCAGCCAATTTTTGTGCTGAAATATGCAATTTGAAGAAAGATATGTGGCTCGCTGTCGAGGTGTATAATTAGTGGATATCTTTGACTTAGAATATTTCTCGTGCTTTTTGGCCAAATTGGCTGTGCGTGTCTCTGTACGAACGAATCTGGAGTCCGAACTAAAAATGATAGAGTACATTTGAAATGACCGGTCGATAGAACACAATGTAATAAACATCTCAGCCAATTTTGGTCTTGAAATATGCAATTTGAAGAAAGATATGTGGCTCGCTGTCGAGGTGTATAATTAGTGGAGATCTTTGACTTAGAATATTTCTCGTGCTTTTTGGCCAAATTGGCTGTGCGTGTCTCTGTACGAACGAATCTGGAGTCCGAACTAAAAATGATAGAGTACATTTGAAATGACCGGTCGATAGAACACAATGTAATAAACATCTCAGCCAATTTTGGTCTTTAAATATGCAATTTGAAGAAAGATATGTGGCTCGCTGTCGAGGTGTATAATTAGTTGATATCTTTGACTTAATATATTTCTCGTGCTTTTTGGCCAAATTGGCTGTGCGTGTCTCTGTAAGAACGAATCTGGAGTCCGAACTAAAAATGATAGAGTACATTTGAAATGACCATTTGATAGAACACAATGTAATAAACATCTCAGCCAATTTTGGTCTTGAAATATGCAATTTGAAGAAAGATATGTGGCTCGCTGTCGAGGTGTATAATTATTGGAGATCTTTGACTTAGAATATTTCTCGTGCTTTTTGGCCAAATTGGCTGTGCGTGTCTCTGTAAGAACGAATCTGGAGTCCGAACTAAAAATGATAGAGTACATTTGAAATGACCGGTCGATAGAACACAATGTAATAAACATCTCAGCCAATTTTGGTCTTGAAATATGCAATTTGAAGAAAGATATATGTGGCTCGCTGTCGAGCTGTATAATTAGTGGAGATCTTTGACTTATAGTATTTCTCGTACTTTTTGGACAAATTGGCTGTGCGTGTCTCTGTAAGAACGAATCTGGAGTCCGAACTAAGACAGATAGGGTACATTTGAAATGACCATTCGATAGAACACAATGTAATAAACATCTCAGCCAATTTTGGTCTTGAAATATGCAATTTGAAGAAAGATATGTGGCTCGCTGTCGAGGTGTATAATTAGTGGAGATCTTTGACTTAAAATATTTCTCGTACTTTTTGGCCAAATTGGCTGTGCGTGTCTCTGTAAGAACGAATCTGGAGTCCGAACTAAAAATGATAGAGTACATTTGAAATGACCGGTCGATAGAACACACTGTAATAAACATCTCAGCCAATTTTGGTGCTGAAATATGCAATTTGAAGAAAGATATGTGGCTCGCTGTCGAGGTGTATAATTAGTGGAGATATTTGACTTAGAATATTTCTCGTGCTTTTTGGCCAAATTGGCTGTGCGTGTCTCTGTAAGAACGAATCTGGAGTCCGAACTAAGACAGATAGAGTACATTTGAAATGACCATTCGATAGAACACAATGTAATAAACATCTCAGCAAATTTTGGTCTTGAAATATGCAATTTGAAGAAAGATATGTGGCTCGCTGTCGAGGTGTATAATTAGTGGAGATCTTTGACTTAGAATATTTCTCGTGCTTTTTGGCCAAATTGGCTATGCGTGTCTCTGTAAGAACGAATCTGGAGTCCGAACTAAAAATGATAGAGTACATTTGAAATGACCGGTCGATAGAACACAATGTAATAAACATCTCAGCCAATTTTGGTCTTTAAATATGCAATTTGAAGAAAGATATGTGGCTCGCTGTCGAGGTGTATAATTAGTTGATATCTTTGACTTAATATATTTCTCGTGCTTTTTGGCCAAATTGGCTGTGCGTGTCTCTGTAAGAACGAATCTGGAGTCCGAACTAAAAATGATAGAGTACATTTGAAATGACCATTTGATAGAACACAATGTAATAAACATCTCAGCCAATTTTGGTCTTGAAATATGCAATTTGAAGAAAGATATGTGGCTCGCTGTCGAGGTGTATAATTATTGGAGATCTTTGACTTAGAATATTTCTCGTGCTTTTTGGCCAAATTGGCTGTGCGTGTCTCTGTAAGAACGAATCTGGAGTCCGAACTAAAAATGATAGAGTACATTTGAAATGACCGGTCGATAGAACACAATGTAATAAACATCTCAGCCAATTTTGGTCTTGAAATATGCAATTTGAAGAAAGATATATGTGGCTCGCTGTCGAGGTGTATAATTAGTGGAGATCTTTGACTTATAGTATTTCTCGTACTTTTTGGACAAATTGGCTGTGCGTGTCTCTGTAAGAACGAATCTGGAGTCCGAACTAAGACAGATAGGGTACATTTGAAATGACCATTCGATAGAACACAATGTAATAAACATCTCAGCCAATTTTGGTCTTGAAATATGCAATTTGAAGAAAGATATGTGGCTCGCTGTCGAGGTGTATAATTAGTGGAGATCTTTGACTTAAAATATTTCTCGTACTTTTTGGCCAAATTGGCTGTGCGTGTCTCTGTAAGAACGAATCTGGAGTCCGAACTAAAAATGATAGAGTACATTTGAAATGACCGGTCGATAGAACACACTGTAATAAACATCTCAGCCAATTTTGGTGCTGAAATATGCAATTTGAAGAAAGATATGTGGCTCGCTGTCGAGGTGTATAATTAGTGGAGATATTTGACTTAGAATATTTCTCGTGCTTTTTGGCCAAATTGGCTGTGCGTGTCTCTGTAAGAACGAATCTGGAGTCCGAACTAAAAATGATAGAGTACATTTGAAATGACCGGTCGATAGAACACAATGTAATAAACATCTCAGCCAATTTTGGTCTTGAAATATGCAATTTGAAGAAAGATATGTGGCTCGCTGTCGAGGTGTATAATTAGTGGATATCTTTGACTTAGAATATTTCTCGTGCTTTTTGGCCAAATTGGCTGTGCGTGTCTCTGTAAGACCGAATCTGGAGTCCGAACTAAAAATGATAGAGTACATTTGAAATGACCGGTCGATAGAACACAATGTAATAAACATCTCAGCCAATTTTGGTCTTGAAATATGCAATTTGAAGAAAGATATGTGGCTCGCTGTCGAGGTGTATAATTAGTGGATATCTTTGACTTAGAATATTTCTCGTGCTTTTTGGCCAAATTGGCTGTGCGTGTCTCTGTAAGACCGAATCTGGAGTCCGAACTAAAAATGATAGAGTACATTTGAAATGACCGGTCGATAGAACACAATGTAATAAACATCTCAGCCAATTTTGGTCTTGAAATATGCAATTTGAAGAAAGATATGTGGCTCGCTGTCGAGGTGTATAATTAGTGGAGATCTTTGACTTAGAATATTTCTCGTGCTTTTTGGCCAAATTGGCTGTGCGTGTCTCTGTAAGAACGAATCTGGAGTCCGAACTAAAAATTATAGAGTACATTTGAAATGACCGGTCGATAGAACACAATGTAATAAACATCTCAGCCAATTTTGGTCTTGAAATATGCAATTTGAAGAAAGATATGTGGCTCGCTGTCGAGGTGTATAATTATTGGAGATCTTTGACTTAGAATATTTCTCGTGCTTTTTGGCCAAATTGGCTGTGCGTGTCTCTGTAAGAACGAATCTGGAGTCCGAACTAAAAATGATAGAGTACATTTGAAATGACCGGTCGATAGAACACAATGTAATAAACATCTCAGCCAATTTTGGTCTTGAAATATGCAATTTGAAGAAAGATATATGTGGCTCGCTGTCGAGGTGTATAATTAGTGGAGATCTTTGACTTATAGTATTTCTCGTACTTTTTGGACAAATTGGCTGTGCGTGTCTCTGTAAGAACGAATCTGGAGTCCGAACTAAGACAGATAGAGTACATTTGAAATGACCATTCGATAGAACACAATGTAATAAACATCTCAGCCAATTTTGGTCTTGAAATATGCAATTTGAAGAAAGATATGTGGCTCGCTGTCGAGGTGTATAATTAGTGGAGATCTTTGACTTAAAATATTTCTCGTACTTTTTGGCCAAATTGGCTGTGCGTGTCTCTGTAAGAACGAATCTGGAGTCCGAACTAAAAATGATAGAGTACATTTGAAATGACCGGTCGATAGAACACACTGTAATAAACATCTCAGCCAATTTTGGTGCTGAAATATGCAATTTGAAGAAAGATATGTGGCTCGCTGTCGAGGTGTATAATTAGTGGAGATCTTTGACTTAGAATATTTCTCGTGCTTTTTGGCCAAATTGGCTGTGCGTGTCTCTGTAAGAACGAATCTGGAGTCCGAACTAAAAATGATAGAGTACATTTGAAATGACCGGTCGATAGAACACAATGTAATAAACATCTCAGCCAATTTTGGTCTTGAAATATGCAATTTGAAGAAAGATATGTGGCTCGCTGTCGAGGTGTATAATTAGTGGATATCTTTGACTTAGAATATTTCTCGTGCTTTTTGGCCAAATTGGCTGTGCGTGTCTCTGTAAGAACGAATCTGGAGTCCGGACTAAGACAGATAGAGTACATTTGAAATGACCGGTCGATAGAACACAATGTAATAAACATCTCAGCCAATTTTGGTCTTGAAATATGCAATTTGAAGAAAGATATGTGGCTCGCTGTCGAGGTGTATAATTAGTGGAGATCTTTGACTTAGAATATTTCTCGTACTTTTTGGCCAAATTGGCTGTGCGTGTCTCTGTAAGAACGAATCTGGAGTCCGAACTAAAAATGATAGAGTACATTTGAAATGACCGGTCGATAGAACACACTGTAATAAACATCTCAGCCAATTTTGGTGCTGAAATATGCAATTTGAAGAAAGATATGTGGCTCGCTGTCGAGGTGTATAATTAGTGGAGATATTTGACTTAGAATATTTCTCGTGCTTTTTGGCCAAATTGGCTGTGCGTGTCTCTGTAAGAACGAATCTGGAGTCCGAACTAAGACAGATAGAGTACATTTGAAATGACCATTTGATAGAACACAATGTAATAAACATTTCAGCCATGTTTGGTGCTTAAATATGCAGTTTGAAGAAAGATATGAGGCTCGCCGTCGAGGTGTATAATTAGTGGAGATCTTTGACTTAGAATATTTCTCGTGCTTTTTGGCCAAATTGGCTGTGCGTGTCTCTGTAAGAACGAATCTGGAGTCCGAACTACGACAGATAGGGTACATTTGAAATGACCATTCGATAGAACACAATGTAATAATCATCTCAGTCACGTTTGGTGCTGAAATATGCAGTTTGAAGAAAGATATGAGGCTCGCTGTCGAGGTGTATAATTAGTGGAGATCTTTGACTTAGAATATTTCTCGTGCTTTTTGGCCAAATTGGCTGTGCGTGTCTCTGTAAGAACGAATCTGGAGTCCGAACTAAAAATGATAGAGTACATTTGAAATGACCGGTCGATAGAACACAATGTAATAAACATCTCAGCCAATTTTGGTCTTGAAATATGCAATTTGAAGAAAGATATGTGGCTCGCTGTCGAGGTGTATAATTAGTGGAGATCTTTGACTTAGAATATTTCTCGTGCTTTTTGGCCAAATTGGCTGTGCGTGTCTCTGTAAGAACGAATCTGGAGTCCGAACTAAAAATGATAGAGTACATTTGAAATGACCGGTCGATAGAACACAATGTAATAAACATCTCAGCCAATTTTGGTCTTGAAATATGCAATTTGAAGAAAGATATGTGGCTCGCTGTCGAGGTGTATAATTAGTGGAGATCTTTGACTTAGAATATTTCTCGTGCTTTTTGGCCAAATTGGCTGTGCGTGTCTCTGTAAGAACGAATCTGGAGTCCGAACTAAAAATGATAGAGTACATTTGAAATGACCGATCGATAGAACACAATGTAATAAACATCTCAGCCAATTTTGGTCTTGAAATATGCAATTTGAAGAAAGATATGTGGCTCGCTGTCGAGGTGTATAATTAGTGGAGATCTTTGACTTAGAATATTTCTCCTGCTTTTTGGACAAATTGGCTGTGCGTGTCTCTGTAAGAACGAATCTGGAGTCCGAACTAAGACAGATAGAGTACATTTGAAATGACCATTCGATAGAACACAATGTAATAAACATCTCAGCCAATTTTGGTCTTGAAATATGCAATTTGAAGAAAGATATGTGGCTCGCTGTCGAGGTGTATAATTAGTGGAGATCTTTGACTTAGAATATTTCTCGTACTTTTTGGCCAAATTGGCTGTGCGTGTCTCTGTAAGAACGAATCTGGAGTCCGAACTAAAAATGATAGAGTACATTTGAAATGACCGGTCGATAGAACACAATGTAATAAACATCTCAGCCAATTTTGGTGCTGAAATATGCAATTTGAAGAAAGATATGTGGCTCGCTGTCGAGGTGTATAATTAGTGGAGATATTTGACTTAGAATATTTCTCGTGCTTTTTGGCCAAATTGGCTGTGCGTGTCTCTGTAAGAACGAATCTGGAGTCCGAACTAAGACAGATAGAGTACATTTGAAATGACCATTTGATAGAACACAATGTAATAAACATTTCAGCCATGTTTGGTGCTTAAATATGCAGTTTGAAGAAAGATGTGAGGCTCGCCGTCGAGGTGTATAATTAGTGGAGATCTTTGACTTAGAATATTTCTCGTGCTTTTTGGCCAAATTGGCTGTGCGTGTCTCTGTAAGAACGAATCTGGAGTCCGAACTACGACAGATAGGGTACATTTGAAATGACCATTCGATAGAACACAATGTAATAATCATCTCAGTCACGTTTGGTGCTGAAATATGCAGTTTGAAGAAAGATATGAGGCTCGCTGTCGAGGTGTATAATTAGTGGAGATCTTTGACTTAGAATATTTCTCGTGCTTTTTGGCCAAATTGGCTGTGCGTGTCTCTGTAAGAACGAATCTGGAGTTCAAACTAAGACAGATAGAGTACATTTGAAATGACCATTTGATAGAACACAATGTAATAAATATCTCAGCCAAGTTTGGTGCTGAAATATGCAGTTTGAAGAAAGATATGAGGCTCGCTGTCGAGGTGTATAATTAGTGGAGATCTTTGACTTAGAATATTTCTCCTGCTTTTTGGACAAATTGGCTGTGCGTGTCTCTGTAAGAACGAATCTGGAGTCCGAACTAAGACAGATAGAGTACATTTGAAATGACCATTCGATAGAACACAATGTAATAAACATCTCAGCCAATTTTGGTCTTGAAATATGCAATTTGAAGAAAGATATGTGGCTCGCTGTCGAGGTGTATAATTAGTGGAGATCTTTGACTTAGAATATTTCTCGTACTTTTTGGCCAAATTGGCTGTGCGTGTCTCTGTAAGAACGAATCTGGAGTCCGAACTAAAAATGATAGAGTACATTTGAAATGACCGATCGATAGAACACAATGTAATAAACATCTCAGCCAATTTTGGTCTTGAAATATGCAATTTGAAGAAAGATATGTGGCTCGCTGTCGAGGTGTATAATTAGTGGAGATCTTTGACTTAGAATATTTCTCCTGCTTTTTGGACAAATTGGCTGTGCGTGTCTCTGTAAGAACGAATCTGGAGTCCGAACTAAGACAGATAGAGTACATTTGAAATGACCATTCGATAGAACACAATGTAATAAACATCTCAGCCAATTTTGGTCTTGAAATATGCAATTTGAAGAAAGATATGTGGCTCGCTGTCGAGGTGTATAATTAGTGGAGATCTTTGACTTAGAATATTTCTCGTACTTTTTGGCCAAATTGGCTGTGCGTGTCTCTGTAAGAACGAATCTGGAGTCCGAACTAAAAATGATAGAGTACATTTGAAATGACCGGTCGATAGAACACACTGTAATAAACATCTCAGCCAATTTTGGTGCTGAAATATGCAATTTGAAGAAAGATATGTGGCTCGCTGTCGAGGTGTATAATTAGTGGAGATATTTGACTTAGAATATTTCTCGTGCTTTTTGGCCAAATTGGCTGTGCGTGTCTCTGTAAGAACGAATCTGGAGTCCGAACTAAGACAGATAGAGTACATTTGAAATGACCATTTGATAGAACACAATGTAATAAACATTTCAGCCATGTTTGGTGCTTAAATATGCAGTTTGAAGAAAGATATGAGGCTCGCCGTCGAGGTGTATAATTAGTGGAGATCTTTGACTTAGAATATTTCTCGTGCTTTTTGGCCAAATTGGCTGTGCGTGTCTCTGTAAGAACGAATCTGGAGTCCGAACTACGACAGATAGGGTACATTTGAAATGACCATTCGATAGAACACAATGTAATAATCATCTCAGTCACGTTTGGTGCTGAAATATGCAGTTTGAAGAAAGATATGAGGCTCGCTGTCGAGGTGTATAATTAGTGGAGATCTTTGACTTAAAATATTTCTCGTGCTTTTTGGCCAAATTGGCTGTGCGTGTCTCTGTAAGAACGAATCTGGAGTTCAAACTAAGACAGATAGAGTACATTTGAAATGACCATTTGATAGAACACAATGTAATAAACATCTCAGCCAATTTTGGTCTTGAAATATGCAATTTGAAGAAAGATATGTGGCTCGCTGTTGAGGTGTATAATTAGTGGAGATCTTTGACTTAGAATATTTCTCGTGCTTTTTGGCCAAATTGGCTGTGCGTGTCTCTGTAAAAACAAATCTGGAGTTCGAACTAAGACAGATAGAGTACATTTGAAATGACCATTCGATAGAACACAATGTAATAATCATCTCAGTCACGTTTGGTGCTGAAATATGCAGTTTGAAGAAAGATATGAGGCTCGCTGTCGAGGTGTATAATTAGTGGAGATCTTTGACTTAGAAAATCTCTCGTGCTTTTTGGCCAAATTGGCTGTGCGTGTCTCTGTAAGAACGAATCTGGAGTTCGAACTAAGACAGATAGAGTACATTTGAAATGACCATTCGATAGAACACAATGTAATAAACATCTGAGCCATGTTTGGTGCTGAAATATGCAGTTTGAAGAAAGATATGAGGCTCGCTGTCGAGGTGAATAATTAGTTTAGATCTTTGACTTAGAATATTTCTCGTGCTTTTTGGCCAAATTGGCTGTGCGTGTCTCTGTAAGAACGAATCTGGAGTCCGAACTAAAAATGATAGAGTACATTTGAAATGACCGATCGATAGAACACAATGTAATAAACATCTCAGCCAATTTTGGTCTTGAAATATGCAATTTGAAGAAAGATATGTGGCTCGCTGTCGAGGTGTATAATTAGTGGAGATCTTTGACTTAGAATATTTCTCCTGCTTTTTGGACAAATTGGCTGTGCGTGTCTCTGTAAGAACGAATCTGGAGTCCGAACTAAGACAGATAGAGTACATTTGAAATGACCATTCGATAGAACACAATGTAATAAACATCTCAGCCAATTTTGGTCTTGAAATATGCAATTTGAAGAAAGATATGTGGCTCGCTGTCGAGGTGTATAATTAGTGGAGATCTTTGACTTAGAATATTTCTCGTACTTTTTGGCCAAATTGGCTGTGCGTGTCTCTGTAAGAACGAATCTGGAGTCCGAACTAAAAATGATAGAGTACATTTGAAATGACCGGTCGATAGAACACACTGTAATAAACATCTCAGCCAATTTTGGTGCTGAAATATGCAATTTGAAGAAAGATATGTGGCTCGCTGTCGAGGTGTATAATTAGTGGAGATCTTTGACTTAGAATATTTCTCGTACTTTTTGGCCAAATTGAATTGGCTGTGCGTGTCTCTGTAAGAACGAATCTGGAGTCCGAACTAAAAATGATAGAGTACATTTGAAATGACCGGTCGATAGAACACAATGTAATAAACATCTCAGCCAATTTTGGTCTTGAAATATGCAATTTGAAGAAAGATATGTGGCTCGCTGTCGAGGTGTATAATTAGTGGATATCTTTGACTTAAAATATTTCTCGTGCTTTTTGGCCAAATTGGCTGTGCGTGTCTCTGTAAGAACGAATCTGGAGTCCGGACTAAGACAGATAGAGTACATTTGAAATGACCGGTCGATAGAACACAATGTAATAAACATCTCAGCCAATTTTGGTCTTGAAATATGCAATTTGAAGAAAGATATGTGGCTCGCTGTCGAGGTGTATAATTAGTGGAGATCTTTGACTTAGAATATTTCTCGTGCTTTTTGGCCAAATTGGCTGTGCGTGTCTCTGTAAGAACGAATCTGGAGTCCGAACTAAAAATGATAGAGTACATTTGAAATGACCGATCGATAGAACACAATGTAATAAACATCTCAGCCAATTTTGGTCTTGAAATATGCAATTTGAAGAAAGATATGTGGCTCGCTGTCGAGGTGTATAATTAGTGGAGATCTTTGACTTAGAATATTTCTCGTACTTTTTGGACAAATTGGCTGTGCGTGTCTCTGTAAGAACGAATCTGGAGTCCGAACTAAGACAGATAGAGTACATTTGAAATGACCATTCGATAGAACACAATGTAATAATCATCTCAGTCACGTTTGGTGCTGAAATATGCAGTTTGAAGAAAGATATGAGGCTCGCTGTCGAGGTGTATAATTAGTGGAGATCTTTGACTTAGAAAATCTCTCGTGCTTTTTGGCCAAATTGGCTGTGCGTGTCTCTGTAAGAACGAATCTGGAGTTCGAACTAAGACAGATAGAGTACATTTGAAATGACCATTCGATAGAACACAATGTAATAAACATCTGAGCCATGTTTGGTGCTGAAATATGCAGTTTGAAGAAAGATATGAGGCTCGCTGTCGAGGTGTATAATTAGTGGAGATCTTTGACTTAGAAAATCTCTCGTGCTTTTTGGCCAAATTGGCTGTGCGTGTCTCTGTAAGAACGAATCTGGAGTTCGAACTAAGACAGATAGAGTACATTTGAAATGACCATTCGATAGAACACAATGTAATAAACATCTGAGCCATGTTTGGTGCTGAAATATGCAGTTTGAAGAAAGATATGAGGCTCGCTGTCGAGGTGAATAATTAGTTTAGATCTTTGACTTAGAATATTTCTCGTGCTTTTTGGCCAAATTGGCTGTGCGTGTCTCTGTAAGAACGAATCTGGAGTCCGAACTAAAAATGATAGAGTACATTTGAAATGACCGGTCGATAGAACACAATGTAATAAACATCTCAGCCAATTTTGGTCTTGATATATGCAATTTGAAGAAAGATATGTGGCTCGCTGTCGAGGTGTATAATTAGTGGATATCTTTGACTTAGAATATTTCTCGTGCTTTTTGGCCAAATTGGCTGTGCGTGTCTCTGTAAGAACGAATCTGGAGTCCGGACTAAGACAGATAGAGTACATTTGAAATGACCGGTCGATAGAACACAATGTAATAAACATCTCAGCCAATTTTGGTCTTGAAATATGCAATTTGAAGAAAGATATGTGGCTCGCTGTCGAGGTGTATAATTAGTGGAGATCTTTGACTTAGAATATTTCTCGTACTTTTTGGACAAATTGGCTGTGCGTGTCTCTGTAAGAACGAATCTGGAGTCCGAACTAAGACAGATAGAGTACATTTGAAATGACCATTCGATAGAACACAATGTAATAAACATCTCAGCCAATTTTGGTCTTGAAATATGCAATTTGAAGAAAGATATGTGGCTCGCTGTCGAGGTGTATAATTAGTGGAGATCTTTGACTTAGAATATTTCTCGTGCTTTTTGGCCAAATTGGCTGTGCGTGTCTCTGTAAGAACGAATCTGGAGTCCGGACTAAGACAGATAGAGTACATTTGAAATGACCGGTCGATAGAACACAATGTAATAAACATCTCAGCCAATTTTGGTCTTGAAATATGCAATTTGAAGAAAGATATGTGGCTCGCTGTCGAGGTGTATAATTAGTGGAGATCTTTGACTTAGAATATTTCTCGTACTTTTTGGACAAATTGGCTGTGCGTGTCTCTGTAAGAACGAATCTGGAGTCCGAACTAAAAATGATAGAGTACATTTGAAATGACCATTTGATAGAACACAATGTAATAAACATTTCAGCCATGTTTGGTGCTTAAATATGCAGTTTGAAGAAAGATATGAGGCTCGCCGTCGAGGTGTATAATTAGTGGAGATCTTTGACTTAGAATATTTCTCGTGCTTTTTGGCCAAATTGGCTGTGCGTGTCTCTGTAAGAACGAATCTGGAGTCCGAACTACGACAGATAGGGTACATTTGAAATGACCATTCGATAGAACACAATGTAATAAACATCTCAGCCAAGTTTGGTGCTGAAATATGCAGTTTGAAGAAAGATATGAGGCACGCTGTTGAGGTGTATAATTAGTGGAGATCTTTGACTTAGAATATTTCTCGTACTTTTTGGCCAAATTGGCTGTGCGTGTCTCTGTAAGAACGAATCTGGAGTCCGAACTAAAAATGATAGAGTACATTTGAAATGACCGGTCGATAGAACACACTGTAATAAACATCTCAGCCAATTTTGGTGCAGAAATATGCAATTTGAAGAAAGATATGTGGCTCGCTGTCGAGGTGTATAATTAGTGGAGATATTTGACTTAGAATATTTCTCGTGCTTTTTGGCCAAATTGGCTGTGCGTGTCTCTGTAAGAACGAATCTGGAGTCCGAACTACGACAGATAGGGTACATTTGAAATGACCATTCGATAGAACACAATGTAATAAATATCTCAGCCAAGTTTGGTGCTGAAATATGCAGTTTGAAGAAAGATATGAGGCTCGCTGTCGAGGTGTATAATTAGTGGAGATCTTTGACTTAGAATATTTCTCGTGCTTTTTGGCCAAATTGGCTGTGCGTGTCTCTGTAAGAACGAATCTGGAGTTCAAACTAAGACAGATAGAGTACATTTGAAATGACCATTTGATAGAACACAATGTAATAAATATCTCAGCCAAGTTTGGTGCTGAAATATGCAGTTTGAAGAAAGATATGAGGCTCGCTGTCGAGGTGTATAATTAGTGGAGATCTTTGACTTAGAATATTTCTCGTCCTTTTTGGCCAAATTGGCTGTGCGTGTCTCTGTAAGAACGAATCTGGAGTTCGAACTAAGACAGATAGAGTACATTTGAAATGACCATTCGATAGAACACAATGTAATAAACATCTCAGCCAAGTTTGGTGCTGAAATATGCAGTTTGAAGAAAGATATGAGGCACGCTGTTGAGGTGTATAATTAGTGGAGATCTTTGACTTAGAATATTTCTCGTGCTTTTTGGCCAAATTGGCTGTGCGTGTCTCTGTAAGAACGAATCTGGAGTCCGAACTAAAAATGATAGAGTACATTTGAAATGACCGGTCGATAGAACACACTGTAATAAACATCTCAGCCAATTTTGGTGCAGAAATATGCAATTTGAAGAAAGATATGTGGCTCGCTGTCGAGGTGTATAATTAGTGGAGATCTTTGACTTAGAATATTTCTCGTGCTTTTTGGCCAAATTGGCTGTGCGTGTCTCTGTAAAAACAAATCTGGAGTTCGAACTAAGACAGATAGAGTACATTTGAAATGACCATTCGATAGAACACAATGTAATAATCATCTCAGTCACGTTTGGTGCTGAAATATGCAGTTTGAAGAAAGATATGAGGCTCGCTGTCGAGGTGTATAATTAGTGGAGATCTTTGACTTAGAAAATCTCTCGTGCTTTTTGGCCAAATTGGCTGTGCGTGTCTCTGTAAGAACGAATCTGGAGTTCGAACTAAGACAGATAGAGTACATTTGAAATGACCATTCGATAGAACACAATGTAATAAACATCTGAGCCATGTTTGGTGCTGAAATATGCAGTTTGAAGAAAGATATGAGGCTCGCTGTCGAGGTGAATAATTAGTTTAGATCTTTGACTTAGAATATTTCTCGTGCTTTTTGGCCAAATTGGCTGTGCGTGTCTCTGTAAGAACGAATCTGGAGTCCGAACTACGACAGATAGGGTACATTTGAAATGACCATTCGATAGAACACAATGTAATAAATATCTCAGCCAAGTTTGGTGCTGAAATATGCAGTTTGAAGAAAGATATGAGGCTCGCTGTCGAGGTGTATAATTAGTGGAGATCTTTGACTTAGAATATTTCTCGTGCTTTTTGGCCAAATTGGCTGTGCGTGTCTCTGTAAGAACGAATCTGGAGTTCAAACTAAGACAGATAGAGTACATTTGAAATGACCATTTGATAGAACACAATGTAATAAATATCTCAGCCAAGTTTGGTGCTGAAATATGCAGTTTGAAGAAAGATATGAGGCTCGCTGTCGAGGTGTATAATTAGTGGAGATCTTTGACTTAGAATATTTCTCGTCCTTTTTGGCCAAATTGGCTGTGCGTGTCTCTGTAAGAACGAATCTGGAGTTCGAACTAAGACAGATAGAGTACATTTGAAATGACCATTCGATAGAACACAATGTAATAAACATCTCAGCCAAGTTTGGTGCTGAAATATGCAGTTTGAAGAAAGATATGAGGCACGCTGTTGAGGTGTATAATTAGTGGAGATCTTTGACTTAGAATATTTCTCGTGCTTTTTGGCCAAATTGGCTGTGCGTGTCTCTGTAAGAACGAATCTGGAGTCCGAACTAAAAATGATAGAGTACATTTGAAATGACCGGTCGATAGAACACACTGTAATAAACATCTCAGCCAATTTTGGTGCAGAAATATGCAATTTGAAGAAAGATATGTGGCTCGCTGTCGAGGTGTATAATTAGTGGAGATCTTTGACTTAGAATATTTCTCGTGCTTTTTGGCCAAATTGGCTGTGCGTGTCTCTGTAAAAACAAATCTGGAGTTCGAACTAAGACAGATAGAGTACATTTGAAATGACCATTCGATAGAACACAATGTAATAATCATCTCAGTCACGTTTGGTGCTGAAATATGCAGTTTGAAGAAAGATATGAGGCTCGCTGTCGAGGTGTATAATTAGTGGAGATCTTTGACTTAGAAAATCTCTCGTGCTTTTTGGCCAAATTGGCTGTGCGTGTCTCTGTAAGAACGAATCTGGAGTTCGAACTAAGACAGATAGAGTACATTTGAAATGACCATTCGATAGAACACAATGTAATAAACATCTGAGCCATGTTTGGTGCTGAAATATGCAGTTTGAAGAAAGATATGAGGCTCGCTGTCGAGGTGAATAATTAGTTTAGATCTTTGACTTAGAATATTTCTCGTGCTTTTTGGCCAAATTGGCTGTGCGTGTCTCTGTAAGAACGAATCTGGAGTCCGAACTAAAAATGATAGAGTACATTTGAAATGACCGGTCGATAGAACACAATGTAATAAACATCTGAGCCATGTTTGGTGCTGAAATATGCAGTTTGAAGAAAGATATGAGGCTCGCTGTCGAGGTGAATAATTAGTTTAGATCTTTGACTTAGAATATTTCTCGTCCTTTTTGGCCAAATTGGCTGTGCGTGTCTCTGTAAGAACGAATCTGGAGTTCGAACTAAGACAGATAGAGTACATTTGAAATGACCATTCGATAGAACACAATGTAATAAACATCTCAGCCAAGTTTGGTGCTGAAATATGCAGTTTGAAGAAAGATATGAGGCACGCTGTTGAGGTGTATAATTAGTGGAGATCTTTGACTTAGAATATTTCTCGTGCTTTTTGGCCAAATTGGCTGTGCGTGTCTCTGTAAGAACGAATCTGGAGTCCGAACTAAAAATGATAGAGTACATTTGAAATGACCGGTCGATAGAACACACTGTAATAAACATCTCAGCCAATTTTGGTGCAGAAATATGCAATTTGAAGAAAGATATGTGGCTCGCTGTCGAGGTGTATAATTAGTGGAGATCTTTGACTTAGAATATTTCTCGTGCTTTTTGGCCAAATTGGCTGTGCGTGTCTCTGTAAAAACAAATCTGGAGTTCGAACTAAGACAGATAGAGTACATTTGAAATGACCATTCGATAGAACACAATGTAATAATCATCTCAGTCACGTTTGGTGCTGAAATATGCAGTTTGAAGAAAGATATGAGGCTCGCTGTCGAGGTGTATAATTAGTGGAGATCTTTGACTTAGAAAATCTCTCGTGCTTTTTGGCCAAATTGGCTGTGCGTGTCTCTGTAAGAACGAATCTGGAGTTCGAACTAAGACAGATAGAGTACATTTGAAATGACCATTCGATAGAACACAATGTAATAAACATCTGAGCCATGTTTGGTGCTGAAATATGCAGTTTGAAGAAAGATATGAGGCTCGCTGTCGAGGTGAATAATTAGTTTAGATCTTTGACTTAGAATATTTCTCGTGCTTTTTGGCCAAATTGGCTGTGCGTGTCTCTGTAAGAACGAATCTGGAGTCCGAACTACGACAGATAGGGTACATTTGAAATGACCATTCGATAGAACACAATGTAATAAATATCTCAGCCAAGTTTGGTGCTGAAATATGCAGTTTGAAGAAAGATATGAGGCTCGCTGTCGAGGTGTATAATTAGTGGAGATCTTTGACTTAGAATATTTCTCGTGCTTTTTGGCCAAATTGGCTGTGCGTGTCTCTGTAAGAACGAATCTGGAGTTCAAACTAAGACAGATAGAGTACATTTGAAATGACCATTTGATAGAACACAATGTAATAAATATCTCAGCCAAGTTTGGTGCTGAAATATGCAGTTTGAAGAAAGATATGAGGCTCGCTGTCGAGGTGTATAATTAGTGGAGATCTTTGACTTAGAATATTTCTCGTCCTTTTTGGCCAAATTGGCTGTGCGTGTCTCTGTAAGAACGAATCTGGAGTTCGAACTAAGACAGATAGAGTACATTTGAAATGACCATTCGATAGAACACAATGTAATAAACATCTCAGCCAAGTTTGGTGCTGAAATATGCAGTTTGAAGAAAGATATGAGGCACGCTGTTGAGGTGTATAATTAGTGGAGATCTTTGACTTAGAATATTTCTCGTGCTTTTTGGCCAAATTGGCTGTGCGTGTCTCTGTAAGAACGAATCTGGAGTCCGAACTAAAAATGATAGAGTACATTTGAAATGACCGGTCGATAGAACACACTGTAATAAACATCTCAGCCAATTTTGGTGCAGAAATATGCAATTTGAAGAAAGATATGTGGCTCGCTGTCGAGGTGTATAATTAGTGGAGATCTTTGACTTAGAATATTTCTCGTGCTTTTTGGCCAAATTGGCTGTGCGTGTCTCTGTAAAAACAAATCTGGAGTTCGAACTAAGACAGATAGAGTACATTTGAAATGACCATTCGATAGAACACAATGTAATAATCATCTCAGTCACGTTTGGTGCTGAAATATGCAGTTTGAAGAAAGATATGAGGCTCGCTGTCGAGGTGTATAATTAGTGGAGATCTTTGACTTAGAAAATCTCTCGTGCTTTTTGGCCAAATTGGCTGTGCGTGTCTCTGTAAGAACGAATCTGGAGTTCGAACTAAGACAGATAGAGTACATTTGAAATGACCATTCGATAGAACACAATGTAATAAACATCTGAGCCATGTTTGGTGCTGAAATATGCAGTTTGAAGAAAGATATGAGGCTCGCTGTCGAGGTGAATAATTAGTTTAGATCTTTGACTTAGAATATTTCTCGTGCTTTTTGGCCAAATTGGCTGTGCGTGTCTCTGTAAGAACGAATCTGGAGTCCGAACTAAAAATGATAGAGTACATTTGAAATGACCGGTCGATAGAACACAATGTAATAAACATCTGAGCCATGTTTGGTGCTGAAATATGCAGTTTGAAGAAAGATATGAGGCTCGCTGTCGAGGTGAATAATTAGTTTAGATCTTTGACTTAGAATATTTCTCGTGCTTTTTGGCCAAATTGGCTGTGCGTGTCTCTGTAAGAACGAATCTGGAGTCCGAACTAAGACAGATAGAGTACATTTGAAATGACAATTCGATAGAACACAATGTAATAAACATCTCAGCCACGTTTGGTGCTGAAATATGCAGTTTGAAGAAAGATATGAGGCACGCTGTTGAGGTGTATAATTAGTGGAGATCTTTGACTTAGAATATTTCTCGTGCTTTTTGGCCAAATTGGCTGTGCGTGTCTCTGTAAGAACGAATCTGGAGTCCGAACTACGACAGATAGGGTACATTTGAAATGACCATTCGATAGAACACAATGTAATAATCATCTCAGTCACGTTTGGTGCTGAAATATGCAGTTTGAAGAAAGATATGAGGCTCGCTGTCGAGGTGTATAATTAGTGGAGATCTTTGACTTAGAATATTTCTCGTGCTTTTTGGCCAAATTGGCTGTGCGTGTCTCTGTAAGAACGAATCTGGAGTTCAAACTAAGACAGATAGAGTACATTTGAAATGACCATTTGATAGAACACAATGTAATAAATATCTCAGCCAAGTTTGGTGCTGAAATATGCAGTTTGAAGAAAGATATGAGGCTCGCTGTCGAGGTGTATAATTAGTGGAGATCTTTGACTTAGAATATTTCTCGTCCTTTTTGGCCAAATTGGCTGTGCGTGTCTCTGTAAGAACGAATCTGGAGTTCGAACTAAGACAGATAGAGTACATTTGAAATGACCATTCGATAGAACACAATGTAATAAACATCTCAGCCAAGTTTGGTGCTGAAATATGCAGTTTGAAGAAAGATATGAGGCACGCTGTTGAGGTGTATAATTAGTGGAGATCTTTGACTTAGAATATTTCTCGTACTTTTTGGCCAAATTGGCTGTGCGTGTCTCTGTAAGAACGAATCTGGAGTCCGAACTAAAAATGATAGAGTACATTTGAAATGACCGGTCGATAGAACACACTGTAATAAACATCTCAGCCAATTTTGGTGCAGAAATATGCAATTTGAAGAAAGATATGTGGCTCGCTGTCGAGGTGTATAATTAGTGGAGATATTTGACTTAGAATATTTCTCGTGCTTTTTGGCCAAATTGGCTGTGCGTGTCTCTGTAAGAACGAATCTGGAGTCCGAACTACGACAGATAGGGTACATTTGAAATGACCATTCGATAGAACACAATGTAATAATCATCTCAGTCACGTTTGGTGCTGAAATATGCAGTTTGAAGAAAGATATGAGGCTCGCTGTCGAGGTGTATAATTAGTGGAGATCTTTGACTTAGAATATTTCTCGTGCTTTTTGGCCAAATTGGCTGTGCGTGTCTCTGTAAGAACGAATCTGGAGTTCAAACTAAGACAGATAGAGTACATTTGAAATGACCATTTGATAGAACACAATGTAATAAATATCTCAGCCAAGTTTGGTGCTGAAATATGCAGTTTGAAGAAAGATATGAGGCTCGCTGTCGAGGTGTATAATTAGTGGAGATCTTTGACTTAGAAAATCTCTCGTGCTTTTTGGCCAAATTGGCTGTGCGTGTCTCTGTAAGAACGAATCTGGAGTTCGAACTAAGACAGATAGAGTACATTTGAAATGACCATTCGATAGAACACAATGTAATAAACATCTCAGCCAAGTTTGGTGCTGAAATATGCAGTTTGAAGAAAGATATGAGGCACGCTGTTGAGGTGTATAATTAGTGGAGATCTTTGACTTAGAATATTTCTCGTGCTTTTTGGCCAAATTGGCTGTGCGTGTCTCTGTAAGAACGAATCTGGAGTCCGAACTAAAAATGATAGAGTACATTTGAAATGACCGGTCGATAGAACACAATGTAATAAACATCTCAGCCAATTTTGGTCTTGAAATATGCAATTTGAAGAAAGATATGTGGCTCGCTGTCGAGGTGTATAATTAGTGGATATCTTTGACTTAGAATATTTCTCGTGCTTTTTGGCCAAATTGGCTGTGCGTGTCTCTGTAAGAACGAATCTGGAGTCCGAACTAAAAATGATAGAGTACATTTGAAATGACCGGTCGATAGAACACAATGTAATAAACATCTCAGCCAATTTTGGTCTTGAAATATGCAATTTGAAGAAAGATATGTGGCTCGCTGTCGAGGTGTATAATTAGTGGAGATCTTTGACTTAGAATATTTCTCGTGCTTTTTGGCCAAATTGGCTGTGCGTGTCTCTGTAAGAACGAATCTGGAGTCCGAACTAAGACAGATAGAGTACATTTGAAATGACCATTCGATAGAACACAATGTAATAAACATCTCAGCCAATTTTGGTCTTGAAATATGCAATTTGAAGAAAGATATGTGGCTCGCTGTCGAGGTGTATAATTAGTGGAGATCTTTGACTTAGAATATTTCTCGTACTTTTTGGCCAAATTGGCTGTGCGTGTCTCTGTAAGAACGAATCTGGAGTCCGAACTAAAAATGATAGAGTACATTTGAAATGACCGGTCGATAGAACACACTGTAATAAACATCTCAGCCAATTTTGGTGCAGAAATATGCAATTTGAAGAAAGATATGTGGCTCGCTGTCGAGGTGTATAATTAGTGGAGATATTTGACTTAGAATATTTCTCGTGCTTTTTGGCCAAATTGGCTGTGCGTGTCTCTGTAAGAACGAATCTGGAGTCCGAACTAAGACAGATAGAGTACATTTGAAATGACCATTTGATAGAACACAATGTAATAAACATTTCAGCCATGTTTGGTGCTTAAATATGCAGTTTGAAGAAAGATATGAGGCTCGCCGTCGAGGTGTATAATTAGTGGAGATCTTTGACTTAGAATATTTCTCGTGCTTTTTGGCCAAATTGGCTGTGCGTGTCTCTGTAAGAACGAATCTGGAGTCCGAACTACGACAGATAGGGTACATTTGAAATGACCATTCGATAGAACACAATGTAATAATCATCTCAGTCACGTTTGGTGCTGAAATATGCAGTTTGAAGAAAGATATGAGGCTCGCTGTCGAGGTGTATAATTAGTGGAGATCTTTGACTTAGAATATTTCTCGTGCTTTTTGGCCAAATTGGCTGTGCGTGTCTCTGTAAGAACGAATCTGGAGTTCGAACTAAGACAGATAGAGTACATTTGAAATGACCATTCGATAGAACACAATGTAATAAACATCTCAGCCAAGTTTGGTGCTGAAATATGCAGTTTGAAGAAAGATATGAGGCACGCTGTTGAGGTGTATAATTAGTGGAGATCTTTGACTTATATTATTTCTCGTCCTTTTTGGCCAAATTGGCTGTGCGTGTCTCTGTAAGAACGAATCTGGAGTTCAAACTAAGACAGATAGAGTACATTTGAAATGACCATTTGATAGAACACAATGTAATAAATATCTCAGCCAAGTTTGGTGCTGAAATATGCAGTTTGAAGAAAGATATGAAGCTCGCTGTCGAGGTGTATAATTAGTGGAGATCTTTGACTTAGAATATTTCTCGTGCTTTTTGGCCAAATTGGCTGTGCGTGTCTCTGTAAGAACGAATCTGGAGTCCGAACTACGACAGATAGGGTACATTTGAAATGACCATTCGATAGAACACAATGTAATAATCATCTCAGTCACGTTTGGTGCTGAAATATGCAGTTTGAAGAAAGATATGAGGCTCGCTGTCGAGGTGTATAATTAGTGGAGATCTTTGACTTAGAATATTTCTCGTGCTTTTTGGCCAAATTGGCTGTGCGTGTCTCTGTAAGAACGAATCTGGAGTTCAAACTAAGACAGATAGAGTACATTTGAAATGACCATTTGATAGAACACAATGTAATAAATATCACAGCCAAGTTTGGTGCTGAAATATGCAGTTTGAAGAAAGATATGAGGCTCGCTGTCGAGGTGTATAATTAGTGGAGATCTTTGACTTATATTATTTCTCGTCCTTTTTGGCCAAATTGGCTGTGCGTGTCTCTGTAAGAACGAATCTGGAGTTCAAACTAAGACAGATAGAGTACATTTGAAATGACCATTTGATAGAACACAATGTAATAAATATCTCAGCCAAGTTTGGTGCTGAAATATGCAGTTTGAAGAAAGATATGAGGCTCGCTGTCGAGGTGTATAATTAGTGGAGATCTTTGACTTAGAATATTTCTCGTGCTTTTTGGCCAAATTGGCTGTGCGTGTCTCTGTAAGAACGAATCTGGAGTTCGAACTAAGACAGATAGAGTACATTTGAAATGACCATTTGATAGAACACAATGTAATAAACATTTCAGCCATGTTTGGTGCTTAAATATGCAGTTTGAAGAAAGATATGAGGCTCGCCGTCGAGGTGTATAATTAGTGGAGATCTTTGACTTAGAATATTTCTCGTGCTTTTTGGCCAAATTGGCTGTGCGTGTCTCTGTAAGAACGAATCTGGAGTCCGAACTACGACAGATAGGGTACATTTGAAATGACCATTCGATAGAACACAATGTAATAATCATCTCAGTCACGTTTGGTGCTGAAATATGCAGTTTGAAGAAAGATATGAGGCTCGCTGTCGAGGTGTATAATTAGTGGAGATCTTTGACTTAGAATATTTCTCGTGCTTTTTGGCCAAATTGGCTGTGCGTGTCTCTGTAAGAACGAATCTGGAGTTCAAACTAAGACAGATAGAGTACATTTGAAATGACCATTTGATAGAACACAATGTAATAAATATCTCAGCCAAGTTTGGTGCTGAAATATGCAGTTTGAAGAAAGATATGAGGCTCGCTGTCGAGGTGTATAATTAGTGGAGATCTTTGACTAAGAATATTTCTCGTGCTTTTTGGCCAAATTGGCTGTGCGTGTCTCTGTAAGAACGAATCTGGAGTGCGAACTAAGACAGATAGAGTACATTTGAAATGACCATTCGATAGAACACAATGTAATAAACATCTCAGCCAAGTTTGGTGCTGAAATATGCAGTTTGAAGAAAGATATGAGGCACGCTGTTGAGGTGTATAATTAGTGGAGATCTTTGACTTAGAATATTTCTCGTGCTTTTTGGCCAAATTGGCTGTGCGTGTCTCTGTAAGAACGAATCTGGAGTTCAAACTAAGACAGATAGAGTACATTTGAAATGACCATTTGATAGAACACAATGTAATAAATATCTCAGCCAAGTTTGGTGCTGAAATATGCAGTTTGAAGAAAGATATGAGGCTCGCTGTCGAGGTGTATAATTAGTGGAGATCTTTGACTAAGAATATTTCTCGTGCTTTTTGGCCAAATTGGCTGTGCGTGTCTCTGTAAGAACGAATCTGGAGTGCGAACTAAGACAGATAGAGTACATTTGAAATGACCATTCGATAGAACACAATGTAATAAACATCTCAGCCAAGTTTGGTGCTGAAATATGCAGTTTGAAGAAAGATATGAGGCACGCTGTTGAGGTGTATAATTAGTGGAGATCTTTGACTAATAATATTTCTCGTGCTTTTTGGCCAAATTGGCTGTGCGTGTCTCTGTAAAAACAAATCTGGAGTTCGAACTAAGACAGATAGAGTACATTTGAAATGGCCATTCGATAGAACACAATGTAATAATCATCTCAGTCACGTTTGGTGCTGAAATATGCAGTTTGAAGAAAGATATGAGGCTCGCTGTCGAGGTGTATAATTAGTGGAGATCTTTGACTTAGAAAATCTCTCGTGCTTTTTGGCCAAATTGGCTGTGCGTGTCTCTGTAAGAACGAATCTGGAGTTCGAACTAAGACAGATAGAGTACATTTGAAATGACCATTCGATAGAACACAATGTAATAAACATCTGAGCCATGTTTGGTGCTGAAATATGCAGTTTGAAGAAAGATATGAGGCTCGCTGTCGAGGTGAATAATTAGTGGAGATCTTTGACTTAGAATATTTCTCGTGCTTTTTGGCCAAATTGGCTGTGCGTGTCTCTGTAAGAACGAATCTGGAGTGCGAACTAAGACAGATAGAGTACATTTGAAATGACCATTCGATAGAACACAATGTAATAAACATTTCAGCCATGTTTGGTGCTGAAATATGCAGTTTGAAGAAAGATATGAGGCTCGCCGTCGAGGTGTATAATTAGTGGAGATCTTTGACTTAGAATATTTCTCGTGCTTTTTGGCCAAATTGGCTGTGCGTGTCTCTGTAAGAACAAATCTGGAGTCCGAACTAAGACAGATAGAGTACATTTGAAATGACCATTCGATAGAACACAATGTAATAATCATCTCAGTCACGTTTGGTGCTGAAATATGCAGTTTGAAGAAAGATATGAGGCTCGCTGTAGACGTGTATAATTAGTGGAGATCTTTGACTTAGAATATTTCTCCTGCTTTTTGGCCAAATTGGCTGTGCGTGTCTCTGTAAGAACGAATCTGGAGTTCGAACTAAGACAGAAAGAGTACATTTGAAATGACCATTTGATAGAACACAATGTAATAAATATCTCAGCCACGTTTGGTGCTGAAATATGCAGTTTGAAGAAAGATATGAGGCTCGCTGTCGAGGTGTATAATTAGTGGAGATCTTTGACTTAGAATATTTCTCGTGCTTTTTGGCCAAATTGGCTGTGCGTGTCTCTGTAAGAACGAATCTGGAGTGCGAACTAAGACAGATAGAGTACATTTGAAATGACCATTCGATAGAACACAATGTAATAAACATCTCAGCCACGTTTGGTGCTGGAATATGCAGTTTGAAGAAAGATATGAGGCACGCTGTTGAGGTGTATAATTAGTGGAGATCTTTGACTTAGAATATTTCTCGTGCTTTTTGGCCAAATTGG
The DNA here is from genome assembly GCA_936450465.1 of Gibbula magus. Taxonomy (NCBI): domain Eukaryota; kingdom Metazoa; phylum Mollusca; class Gastropoda; order Trochida; family Trochidae; genus Gibbula; species Gibbula magus. The sequence goes on from OW388304.1 coordinate 60,144,840, forward strand.
CTGTGCGTGTCTCTGTAAGAACGAATCTGGAGTTCAAACTAAGACAGATAGAGTACATTTGAAATGACCATTTGATAGAACACAATGTAATAAATATCTCAGCCAAGTTTGGTGCTGAAATATGCAGTTTGAAGAAAGATATGAGGCTCGCTGTCGAGGTGTATAATTAGTGGAGATCTTTGACTTAGAATATTTCTCGTGCTTTTTGGCCAAATTGGCTGTGCGTGTCTCTGTAAGAACGAATCTGGAGTCCGAACTAAGACAGATAGAGTACATTTGAAATGACCATTCGATAGAACACAATGTAATAAACATCTCAGCCAAGTTTGGTGCTGAAATATGCAGTTTGAAGAAAGATATGAGGCACGCTGTTGAGGTGTATAATTAGTGGAGATCTTTGACTAATAATATTTCTCGTGCTTTTTGGCCAAATTGGCTGTGCGTGTCTCTGTAAAAACAAATCTGGAGTTCGAACTAAGACAGATAGAGTACATTTGAAATGGCCATTCGATAGAACACAATGTAATAATCATCTCAGTCACGTTTGGTGCTGAAATATGCAGTTTGAAGAAAGATATGAGGCTCGCTGTCGAGGTGTATAATTAGTGGAGATCTTTGACTTAGAAAATCTCTCGTGCTTTTTGGCCAAATTGGCTGTGCGTGTCTCTGTAAGAACGAATCTGGAGTTCGAACTAAGACAGATAGAGTACATTTGAAATGACCATTCGATAGAACACAATGTAATAAACATCTGAGCCATGTTTGGTGCTGAAATATGCAGTTTGAAGAAAGATATGAGGCTCGCTGTCGAGGTGAATAATTAGTGGAGATCTTTGACTTAGAATATTTCTCGTGCTTTTTGGCCAAATTGGCTGTGCGTGTCTCTGTAAGAACGAATCTGGAGTGCGAACTAAGACAGATAGAGTACATTTGAAATGACCATTCGATAGAACACAATGTAATAAACATTTCAGCCATGTTTGGTGCTGAAATATGCAGTTTGAAGAAAGATATGAGGCTCGCCGTCGAGGTGTATAATTAGTGGAGATCTTTGACTTAGAATATTTCTCGTGCTTTTTGGCCAAATTGGCTGTGCGTGTCTCTGTAAGAACAAATCTGGAGTCCGAACTAAGACAGATAGAGTACATTTGAAATGACCATTCGATAGAACACAATGTAATAATCATCTCAGTCACGTTTGGTGCTGAAATATGCAGTTTGAAGAAAGATATGAGGCTCGCTGTAGACGTGTATAATTAGTGGAGATCTTTGACTTAGAATATTTCTCCTGCTTTTTGGCCAAATTGGCTGTGCGTGTCTCTGTAAGAACGAATCTGGAGTTCGAACTAAGACAGAAAGAGTACATTTGAAATGACCATTTGATAGAACACAATGTAATAAATATCTCAGCCACGTTTGGTGCTGAAATATGCAGTTTGAAGAAAGATATGAGGCTCGCTGTCGAGGTGTATAATTAGTGGAGATCTTTGACTTAGAATATTTCTCGTGCTTTTTGGCCAAATTGGCTGTGCGTGTCTCTGTAAGAACGAATCTGGAGTGCGAACTAAGACAGATAGAGTACATTTGAAATGACCATTCGATAGAACACAATGTAATAAACATCTCAGCCACGTTTGGTGCTGGAATATGCAGTTTGAAGAAAGATATGAGGCACGCTGTTGAGGTGTATAATTAGTGGAGATCTTTGACTTAGAATATTTCTCCTGCTTTTTGGCAAAATTGGCTGTGCGTGTCTCTGTAAGAACGAATCTGGAGTTCGAACTAAGACAGAAAGAGTACATTTGAAATGACCATTTGATAGAACACAATGTAATAAATATCTCAGCCACGTTTGGTGCTGAAATATGCAGTTTGAAGAAAGATATGAGGCTCGCTGTCGAGGTGTATAATTAGTGAAGATCTTTGACTTAGAATATTTCTCGTGCTTTTTGGCCAAATTGGCTTTGCGTGTCTCTGTAAGAACAAATCTGGAGTTCGAACTAAGACAGATAGAGTACATTTGAAATAATCATTTGATAGAACACAATGTAATAAACATCTCAGCCAAGTTTGGTGCTGAAATGTGCAGTTTGAAGAAAGATATGAGGCACGCTGTTGAGGTGTATAATTAGTGGAGATCTTTGACTAATAATATTTCTCGTGCTTTTTGGCCAAATTGGCTGTGCGTGTCTCTGTAAAAACAAATCTGGAGTTCGAACTAAGACAGATAGAGTACATTTGAAATGGCCATTCGATAGAACACAATGTAATAATCATCTCAGTCACGTTTGGTGCTGAAATATGCAGTTTGAAGAAAGATATGAGGCTCGCTGTCGAGGTGTATAATTAGTGGAGATCTTTGACTTAGAAAATCTCTCGTGCTTTTTGGCCAAATTGGCTGTGCGTGTCTCTGTAAGAACGAATCTGGAGTTCGAACTAAGACAGATAGAGTACATTTGAAATGACCATTCGATAGAACACAATGTAATAAACATTTCAGCCATGTTTGGTGCTGAAATATGCAGTTTGAAGAAAGATATGAGGCTCGCCGTCGAGGTGTATAATTAGTGGAGATCTTTGACTTAGAATATTTCTCGTGCTTTTTGGCCAAATTGGCTGTGCGTGTCTCTGTAAGAACAAATCTGGAGTCCGAACTAAGACAGATAGAGTACATTTGAAATGACCATTCGATAGAACACAATGTAATAATCATCTCAGTCACGTTTGGTGCTGAAATATGCAGTTTGAAGAAAGATATGAGGCTCGCTGTTGAGGTGTATAATTAGTGGAGATCTTTGACTTAGAATATTTCTCGTGCTTTTTGGCCAAATTGGCTGTGCGTGTCTCTGTAAGAACGAATCTGGAGTTCGAACTAAGACAGAAAGAGTACATTTGAAATGACTATTTGATAGAACACAATGTAATAAATATCTCAGCCACGTTTGGTGCTGAAATATGCAGTTTGAAGAAAGATATGAGGCTCGCTGTCGAGGTGTATAATTAGTGAAGATCTTTGACTTAGAATATTTCTCGTGCTTTTTGGCCAAATTGGCTTTGCGTGTCTCTGTAAGAACAAATCTGGAGTTCGAACTAAGACAGATAGAGTACATTTGAAATAATAATTTGATAGAACACAATGTAATAAACATCTGAGCCATGTTTGGTGCTGAAATATGCAGTTTGAAGAAAGATATGAGGCTCGCTGTCGAGGTGTATAATTAGTGGAGATCTTTGACTAAGAATATTTCTCGTGCTTTTTGGCCAAATTGGCTGTGCGTGTCTCTGTAAGAACGAATCTGGAGTGCGAACTAAGACAGATAGAGTACATTTGAAATGACCATTCGATAGAACACAATGTAATAAACATCTCAGCCACGTTTGGTGCTGGAATATGCAGTTTGAAGAAAGATATGAGGCACGCTGTTGAGGTGTATAATTAGTGGAGATCTTTGACTTAGAATATTTCTCCTGCTTTTTGGCAAAATTGGCTGTGCGTGTCTCTGTAAGAACGAATCTGGAGTTCGAACTAAGACAGAAAGAGTACATTTGAAATGACCATTTGATAGAACACAATGTAATAAATATCTCAGCCACGTTTGGTGCTGAAATATGCAGTTTGAAGAAAGATATGAGGCTCGCTGTCGAGGTGTATAATTAGTGAAGATCTTTGACTTAGAATATTTCTCGTGCTTTTTGGCCAAATTGGCTTTGCGTGTCTCTGTAAGAACAAATCTGGAGTTCGAACTAAGACAGATAGAGTACATTTGAAATAATCATTTGATAGAACACAATGTAATAAACATCTCAGCCAAGTTTGGTGCTGAAATATGCAGTTTGAAGAAAGATATGAGGCACGCTGTTGAGGTGTATAATTAGTGGAGATCTTTGACTAATAATATTTCTCGTGCTTTTTGGCCAAATTGGCTGTGCGTGTCTCTGTAAAAACAAATCTGGAGTTCGAACTAAGACAGATAGAGTACATTTGAAATGGCCATTCGATAGAACACAATGTAATAATCATCTCAGTCACGTTTGGTGCTGAAATATGCAGTTTGAAGAAAGATATGAGGCTCGCTGTCGAGGTGTATAATTAGTGGAGATCTTTGACTTAGAAAATCTCTCGTGCTTTTTGGCCAAATTGGCTGTGCGTGTCTCTGTAAGAACGAATCTGGAGTTCGAACTAAGACAGATAGAGTACATTTGAAATGACCATTCGATAGAACACAATGTAATAAACATTTCAGCCATGTTTGGTGCTGAAATATGCAGTTTGAAGAAAGATATGAGGCTCGCCGTCGAGGTGTATAATTAGTGGAGATCTTTGACTTAGAATATTTCTCGTGCTTTTTGGCCAAATTGGCTGTGCGTGTCTCTGTAAGAACGAATCTGGAGTGCGAACTAAGACAGATAGAGTACATTTGAAATAATCATTTGATAGAACACAATGTAATAAACATCTGAGCCATGTTTGGTGCTGAAATATGCAGTTTGAAGAAAGATATGAGGCTCGCTGTCGAGGTGTATAATTAGTGGAGATCTTTGACTAATAATATTTCTCGTGCTTTTTGGCCAAATTGGCTGTGCGTGTCTCTGTAAGAACAAATCTGGAGTCCGAACTAAGACAGATAGAGTACATTTGAAATGACCATTCGATAGAACACAATGTAATAATCATCTCAGTCACGTTTGGTGCTGAAATATGCAGTTTGAAGAAAGATATGAGGCTCGCTGTTGAGGTGTATAATTAGTGGAGATCTTTGACTTAGAATATTTCTCGTGCTTTTTGGCCAAATTGGCTGTGCGTGTCTCTGTAAGAACGAATCTGGAGTTCGAACTAAGACAGAAAGAGTACATTTGAAATGACCATTTGATAGAACACAATGTAATAAATATCTCAGCCACGTTTGGTGCTGAAATATGCAGTTTGAAGAAAGATATGAGGCTCGCTGTCGAGGTGTATAATTAGTGAAGATCTTTGACTTAGAATATTTCTCGTGCTTTTTGGCCAAATTGGCTTTGCGTGTCTCTGTAAGAACAAATCTGGAGTTCGAACTAAGACAGATAGAGTACATTTGAAATAATAATTTGATAGAACACAATGTAATAAACATCTGAGCCATGTTTGGTGCTGAAATATGCAGTTTGAAGAAAGATATGAGGCTCGCTGTCGAGGTGTATAATTAGTGGAGATCTTTGACTAAGAATATTTCTCGTGCTTTTTGGCCAAATTGGCTGTGCGTGTCTCTGTAAGAACGAATCTGGAGTGCGAACTAAGACAGATAGAGTACATTTGAAATGACCATTCGATAGAACACAATGTAATAAACATCTCAGCCACGTTTGGTGCTGGAATATGCAGTTTGAAGAAAGATATGAGGCACGCTGTTGAGGTGTATAATTAGTGGAGATCTTTGACTTAGAATATTTCTCCTGCTTTTTGGCAAAATTGGCTGTGCGTGTCTCTGTAAGAACAAATCTGGAGTTCGAACTAAGACAGATAGAGTACATTTGAAATAATCATTTGATAGAACACAATGTAATAAACATCTCAGCCAAGTTTGGTGCTGAAATATGCAGTTTGAAGAAAGATATGAGGCACGCTGTTGAGGTGTATAATTAGTGGAGATCTTTGACTAATAATATTTCTCGTGCTTTTTGGCCAAATTGGCTGTGCGTGTCTCTGTAAAAACAAATCTGGAGTTCGAACTAAGACAGATAGAGTACATTTGAAATGGCCATTCGATAGAACACAATGTAATAATCATCTCAGTCACGTTTGGTGCTGAAATATGCAGTTTGAAGAAAGATATGAGGCTCGCTGTCGAGGTGTATAATTAGTGGAGATCTTTGACTTAGAAAATCTCTCGTGCTTTTTGGCCAAATTGGCTGTGCGTGTCTCTGTAAGAACGAATCTGGAGTTCGAACTAAGACAGATAGAGTACATTTGAAATGACCATTCGATAGAACACAATGTAATAAACATCTGAGCCATGTTTGGTGCTGAAATATGCAGTTTGAAGAAAGATATGAGGCTCGCTGTCGAGGTGAATAATTAGTGGAGATCTTTGACTTAGAATATTTCTCGTGCTTTTTGGCCAAATTGGCTGTGCGTGTCTCTGTAAGAACGAATCTGGAGTGCGAACTAAGACAGATAGAGTACATTTGAAATGACCATTCGATAGAACACAATGTAATAAACATCTCAGCCACGTTTGGTGCTGGAATATGCAGTTTGAAGAAAGATATGAGGCACGCTGTTGAGGTGTATAATTAGTGGAGATCTTTGACTTAGAATATTTCTCCTGCTTTTTGGCAAAATTGGCTGTGCGTGTCTCTGTAAGAACGAATCTGGAGTTCGAACTAAGACAGATAGAGTACATTTGAAATGACCATTCGATAGAACACAATGTAATAAACATTTCAGCCATGTTTGGTGCTGAAATATGCAGTTTGAAGAAAGATATGAGGCTCGCCGTCGAGGTGTATAATTAGTGGAGATCTTTGACTTAGAATATTTCTCGTGCTTTTTGGCCAAATTGGCTGTGCGTGTCTCTGTAAGAACTAATCTGGAGTCCGAACTAAGACAGATAGAGTACATTTGAAATGACCATTCGATAGAACACAATGTAATAAACATCTCAGTCACGTTTGGTGCTGAAATATGCAGTTTGAAGAAAGATATGAGGCTCGCTGTCGAGGTGTATAATTAGTGGAGATCTTTGACTTAGAATATTTCTCCTGCTTTTTGGCCAAATTGGCTGTGCGTGTCTCTGTAAGAACGAATCTGGAGTTCGAACTAAGACAGAAAGAGTACATTTGAAATGACCATTTGATAGAACACAATGTAATAAATATCTCAGCCACGTTTGGTGCTGAAATATGCAGTTTGAAGAAAGATATGAGGCTCGCTGTCGAGGTGTATAATTAGTGAAGATCTTTGACTTAGAATATTTCTCGTGCTTTTTGGCCAAATTGGCTTTGCGTGTCTCTGTAAGAACAAATCTGGAGTTCGAACTAAGACAGATAGAGTACATTTGAAATAATCATTTGATAGAACACAATGTAATAAACATCTGAGCCATGTTTGGTGCTGAAATATGCAGTTTGAAGAAAGATATGAGGCTCGCTGTCGAGGTGTATAATTAGTGGAGATCTTTGACTAATAATATTTCTCGTGCTTTTTGGCCAAATTGGCTGTGCGTGTCTCTGTAAAAACAAATCTGGAGTTCGAACTAAGACAGATAGAGTACATTTGAAATGGCCATTCGATAGAACACAATGTAATAATCATCTCAGTCACGTTTGGTGCTGAAATATGCAGTTTGAAGAAAGATATGAGGCTCGCTGTCGAGGTGAATAATTAGTGGAGATCTTTGACTTAGAATATTTCTCGTGCTTTTTGGCCAAATTGGCTGTGCGTGTCTCTGTAAGAACGAATCTGGAGTGCGAACTAAGACAGATAGAGTACATTTGAAATGACCATTCGATAGAACACAATGTAATAAACATCTCAGCCACGTTTGGTGCTGAAATATGCAGTTTGAAGAAAGATATGAGGCACGCTGTTGAGGTGTATAATTAGTGGAGATCTTTGACTTAGAATATTTCTCCTGCTTTTTGGCAAAATTGGCTGTGCGTGTCTCTGTAAGAACGAATCTGGAGTTCGAACTAAGACAGATAGAGTACATTTGAAATGACCATTCGATAGAACACAATGTAATAAACATTTCAGCCATGTTTGGTGCTGAAATATGCAGTTTGAAGAAAGATATGAGGCTCGCCGTCGAGGTGTATAATTAGTGGAGATCTTTGACTTAGAATATTTCTCGTGCTTTTTGGCCAAATTGGCTGTGCGTGTCTCTGTAAGAACAAATCTGGAGTCCGAACTAAGACAGATAGAGTACATTTGAAATGACCATTCGATAGAACACAATGTAATAATCATCTCAGTCACGTTTGGTGCTGAAATATGCAGTTTGAAGAAAGATATGAGGCTCGCTGTTGAGGTGTATAATTAGTGGAGATCTTTGACTTAGAATATTTCTCGTGCTTTTTGGCCAAATTGGCTGTGCGTGTCTCTGTAAGAACGAATCTGGAGTTCGAACTAAGACAGAAAGAGTACATTTGAAATGACCATTTGATAGAACACAATGTAATAAATATCTCAGCCACGTTTGGTGCTGAAATATGCAGTTTGAAGAAAGATATGAGGCTCGCTGTCGAGGTGTATAATTAGTGAAGATCTTTGACTTAGAATATTTCTCGTGCTTTTTGGCCAAATTGGCTTTGCGTGTCTCTGTAAGAACAAATCTGGAGTTCGAACTAAGACAGATAGAGTACATTTGAAATAATAATTTGATAGAACACAATGTAATAAACATCTGAGCCATGTTTGGTGCTGAAATATGCAGTTTGAAGAAAGATATGAGGCTCGCTGTCGAGGTGTATAATTAGTGGAGATCTTTGACTAAGAATATTTCTCGTGCTTTTTGGCCAAATTGGCTGTGCGTGTCTCTGTAAGAACGAATCTGGAGTGCGAACTAAGACAGATAGAGTACATTTGAAATGACCATTCGATAGAACACAATGTAATAAACATCTCAGCCACGTTTGGTGCTGGAATATGCAGTTTGAAGAAAGATATGAGGCACGCTGTTGAGGTGTATAATTAGTGGAGATCTTTGACTTAGAATATTTCTCCTGCTTTTTGGCAAAATTGGCTGTGCGTGTCTCTGTAAGAACAAATCTGGAGTTCGAACTAAGACAGATAGAGTACATTTGAAATGACCATTCGATAGAACACAATGTAATAAACATTTCAGCCATGTTTGGTGCTGAAATATGCAGTTTGAAGAAAGATATGAGGCTCGCCGTCGAGGTGTATAATTAGTGGAGATCTTTGACTTAGAATATTTCTCGTGCTTTTTGGCCAAATTGGCTGTGCGTGTCTCTGTAAGAACAAATCTGGAGTCCGAACTAAGACAGATAGAGTACATTTGAAATGACCATTCGATAGAACACAATGTAATAAACATCTCAGTCACGTTTGGTGCTGAAATATGCAGTTTGAAGAAAGATATGAGGCTCGCTGTTGAGGTGTATAATTAGTGGAGATCTTTGACTTAGAATATTTCTCCTGCTTTTTGGCCAAATTGGCTGTGCGTGTCTCTGTAAGAACGAATCTGGAGTTCGAACTAAGACAGAAAGAGTACATTTGAAATGACCATTTGATAGAACACAATGTAATAAATATCTCAGCCACGTTTGGTGCTGAAATATGCAGTTTGAAGAAAGATATGAGGCTCGCTGTCGAGGTGTATAATTAGTGAAGATCTTTGACTTAGAATATTTCTCGTGCTTTTTGGCCAAATTGGCTTTGCGTGTCTCTGTAAGAACAAATCTGGAGTTCGAACTAAGACAGATAGAGTACATTTGAAATAATCATTTGATAGAACACAATGTAATAAACATCTGAGCCATGTTTGGTGCTGAAATATGCAGTTTGAAGAAAGATATGAGGCTCGCTGTCGAGGTGTATAATTAGTGGAGATCTTTGACTAAGAATATTTCTCGTGCTTTTTGGCCAAATTGGCTGTGCGTGTCTCTGTAAGAACGAATCTGGAGTGCGAACTAAGACAGATAGAGTACATTTGAAATGACCATTCGATAGAACACAATGTAATAAACATCTCAGCCACGTTTGGTGCTGGAATATGCAGTTTGAAGAAAGATATGAGGCACGCTGTTGAGGTGTATAATTAGTGGAGATCTTTGACTTAGAATATTTCTCCTGCTTTTTGGCAAAATTGGCTGTGCGTGTCTCTGTAAGAACAAATCTGGAGTTCGAACTAAGACAGATAGAGTACATTTGAAATGACCATTCGATAGAACACAATGTAATAAACATTTCAGCCATGTTTGGTGCTGAAATATGCAGTTTGAAGAAAGATATGAGGCTCGCCGTCGAGGTGTATAATTAGTGGAGATCTTTGACTTAGAATATTTCTCGTGCTTTTTGGCCAAATTGGCTGTGCGTGTCTCTGTAAGAACAAATCTGGAGTCCGAACTAAGACAGATAGAGTACATTTGAAATGACCATTCGATAGAACACAATGTAATAAACATCTCAGTCACGTTTGGTGCTGAAATATGCAGTTTGAAGAAAGATATGAGGCTCGCTGTTGAGGTGTATAATTAGTGGAGATCTTTGACTTAGAATATTTCTCCTGCTTTTTGGCCAAATTGGCTGTGCGTGTCTCTGTAAGAACGAATCTGGAGTTCGAACTAAGACAGAAAGAGTACATTTGAAATGACCATTTGATAGAACACAATGTAATAAATATCTCAGCCACGTTTGGTGCTGAAATATGCAGTTTGAAGAAAGATATGAGGCTCGCTGTCGAGGTGTATAATTAGTGGAGATCTTTGACTTAGAATATTTCTCGTGCTTTTTGGCCAAATTGGCTGTGCGTGTCTCTGTAAGAACAAATCTGGAGTACGAACTAAGACAGATAGAGTACATTTGAAATAATCATTTGATAGAACACAATGTAATAAACATCTGAGCCATGTTTGGTGCTGAAATATGCAGTTTGAAGAAAGATATGAGGCTCGCTGTCGAGGTGTATAATTAGTGGAGATCTTTGACTTAGAATATTTCTCGTGCTTTTTGGCCAAATTGGCTGTGCGTGTCTCTGTAAGAACGAATCTGGAGTGCGAACTAAGACAGATAGAGTACATTTGAAATGACCATTCGATAGAACACAATGTAATAAACATCTCAGCCACGTTTGGTGCTGAAATATGCAGTTTGAAGAAAGATATGAGGCACGCTGTTGAGGTGTATAATTAGTGGAGATCTTTGACTTAGAATATTTCTCCTGCTTTTTGGCCAAATTGGCTGTGCGTGTCTCTGTAAGAACGAATCTGGAGTTCGAACTAAGACAGATAGAGTACATTTGAAATGACCATTCGATAGAACACAATGTAATAAACATTTCAGCCATGTTTGGTGCTGAAATATGCAGTTTGAAGAAAGATATGAGGCTCGCCGTCGAGGTGTATAATTAGTGGAGATCTTTGACTTAGAATATTTCTCGTGCTTTTTGGCCAAATTGGCTGTGCGTGTCTCTGTAAGAACAAATCTGGAGTCCGAACTAAGACAGATAGAGTACAATTGAAATGACCATTCGATAGAACACAATGTAATAATCATCTCAGTCACGTTTGGTGCTGAAATATGCAGTTTGAAGAAAGATATGAGGCTCGCTGTTGAGGTGTATAATTAGTGGAGATCTTTGACTTAGAATATTTCTCGTGCTTTTTGGCCAAATTGGCTGTGCGTGTCTCTGTAAGAACGAATCTGGAGTTCGAACTAAGACAGAAAGAGTACATTTGAAATGACCATTTGATAGAACACAATGTAATAAATATCTCAGCCACGTTTGGTGCTGAAATATGCAGTTTGAAGAAAGATATGAGGCTCGCTGTCGAGGTGTATAATTAGTGAAGATCTTTGACTTAGAATATTTCTCGTGCTTTTTGGCCAAATTGGCTTTGCGTGTCTCTGTAAGAACAAATCTGGAGTTCGAACTAAGACAGATAGAGTACATTTGAAATTATAATTTGATAGAACACAATGTAATAAACATCTGAGCCATGTTTGGTGCTGAAATATGCAGTTTGAAGAAAGATATGAGGCTCGCCGTCGAGGTGTATAATTAGTGGAGATCTTTGACTTAGAATATTTCTCGTGCTTTTTGGCCAAATTGGCTGTGCGTGTCTCTGTAAGAACGAATCTGGAGTTCGAACTAAGACAGAAAGAGTACATTTGAAATGACCATTTGATAGAACACAATGTAATAAATATCTCAGCCACGTTTGGTGCTGAAATATGCAGTTTGAAGAAAGATATGAGGCTCGCTGTCGAGGTGTATAATTAGTGAAGATCTTTGACTTAGAATATTTCTCGTGCTTTTTGGCAAAATTGGCTGTGCGTGTCTCTGTAAGAACGAATCTGGAGTTCGAACTAAGACAGAAAGAGTACATTTGAAATAATCATTTGATAGAACACAATGTAATAAACATCTGAGCCATGTTTGGTGCTGAAATATGCAGTTTGAAGAAAGATATGAGGCTCGCTGTCGAGGTGAATAATTAGTGGAGATCTTTGACTTAGAATATTTCTCGTGCTTTTTGGCCAAATTGGCTGTGCGTGTCTCTGTAAGAACGAATCTGGAGTGCGAACTAAGACAGATAGAGTACATTTGAAATGACCATTCGATAGAACACAATGTAATAAACATCTCAGCCACGTTTGGTGCTGAAATATGCAGTTTGAAGAAAGATATGAGGCACGCTGTTGAGGTGTATAATTAGTGGAGATCTTTGACTTAGAATATTTCTCCTGCTTTTTGGCAAAATTGGCTGTGCGTGTCTCTGTAAGAACGAATCTGGAGTTCGAACTAAGACAGATAGAGTACATTTGAAATGACCATTCGATAGAACACAATGTAATAAACATTTCAGCCATGTTTGGTGCTGAAATATGCAGTTTGAAGAAAGATATGAGGCTCGCCGTCGAGGTGTATAATTAGTGGAGATCTTTGACTTAGAATATTTCTCGTGCTTTTTGGCCAAATTGGCTGTGCGTGTCTCTGTAAGAACAAATCTGGAGTCCGAACTAAGACAGATAGAGTACATTTGAAATGACCATTCGATAGAACACAATGTAATAATCATCTCAGTCACGTTTGGTGCTGAAATATGCAGTTTGAAGAAAGATATGAGGCTCGCTGTTGAGGTGTATAATTAGTGGAGATCTTTGACTTAGAATATTTCTCCTGCTTTTTGGCCAAATTGGCTGTGCGTGTCTCTGTAAGAACGAATCTGGAGTTCGAACTAAGACAGAAAGAGTACATTTGAAATGACCATTTGATAGAACACAATGTAATAAATATCTCAGCCACGTTTGGTGCTGAAATATGCAGTTTGAAGAAAGATATGAGGCTCGCTGTCGAGGTGTATAATTAGTGAAGATCTTTGACTTAGAATATTTCTCGTGCTTTTTGGCCAAATTGGCTTTGCGTGTCTCTGTAAGAACAAATCTGGAGTTCGAACTAAGACAGATAGAGTACATTTGAAATAATAATTTGATAGAACACAATGTAATAAACATCTGAGCCATGTTTGGTGCTGAAATATGCAGTTTGAAGAAAGATATGAGGCTCGCCGTCGAGGTGTATAATTAGTGGAGATCTTTGACTTAGAATATTTCTCGTGCTTTTTGGCCAAATTGGCTGTGCGTGTCTCTGTAAGAACGAATCTGGAGTTCGAACTAAGACAGAAAGAGTACATTTGAAATGACCATTTGATAGAACACAATGTAATAAATATCTCAGCCACGTTTGGTGCTGAAATATGCAGTTTGAAGAAAGATATGAGGCTCGCTGTCGAGGTGTATAATTAGTGAAGATCTTTGACTTAGAATATTTCTCGTGCTTTTTGGCAAAATTGGCTGTGCGTGTCTCTGTAAGAACGAATCTGGAGTTCGAACTAAGACAGATAGAGTACATTTGAAATGACCATTCGATAGAACACAATGTAATAAACATTTCAGCCATGTTTGGTGCTGAAATATGCAGTTTGAAGAAAGATATGAGGCTCGCCGTCGAGGTGTATAATTAGTGGAGATCTTTGACTTAGAATATTTCTCGTGCTTTTTGGCCAAATTGGCTGTGCGTGTCTCTGTAAGAACAAATCTGGAGTCCGAACTAAGACAGATAGAGTACATTTGAAATGACCATTCGATAGAACACAATGTAATAATCATCTCAGTCACGTTTGGTGCTGAAATATGCAGTTTGAAGAAAGATATGAGGCTCGCTGTTGACGTGTATAATTAGTGGAGATCTTTGACTTAGAATATTTCTCCTGCTTTTTGGCCAAATTGGCTGTGCGTGTCTCTGTAAGAACGAATCTGGAGTTCGAACTAAGACAGAAAGAGTACATTTGAAATGACCATTTGATAGAACACAATGTAATAAATATCTCAGCCACGTTTGGTGCTGAAATATGCAGTTTGAAGAAAGATATGAGGCTCGCTGTCGAGGTGTATAATTAGTGGAGATCTTTGACTTAGAATATTTCTCGTGCTTTTTGGCCAAATTGGCTGTGCGTGTCTCTGTAAGAACGAATCTGGAGTGCGAACTAAGACAGATAGAGTACATTTGAAATGACCATTCGATAGAACACAATGTAATAAACATCTCAGCCACGTTTGGTGCTGGAATATGCAGTTTGAAGAAAGATATGAGGCACGCTGTTGAGGTGTATAATTAGTGAAGATCTTTGACTTAGAATATTTCTCCTGCTTTTTGGCAAAATTGGCTGTGCGTGTCTCTGTAAGAACGAATCTGGAGTTCGAACTAAGACAGAAAGAGTACATTTGAAATGACCATTTGATAGAACACAATGTAATAAATATCACAGCCACGTTTGGTGCTGAAATATGCAGTTTGAAGAAAGATATGAGGCTCGCTGTCGAGGTGTATAATTAGTGAAGATCTTTGACTTAGAATATTTCTCGTGCTTTTTGGCCAAATTGGCTTTGCGTGTCTCTGTAAGAACAAATCTGGAGTGCGAACTAAGACAGATAGAGTACATTTGAAATAATCATTTGATAGAACACAATGTAATAAACATCTCAGCCAAGTTTGGTGCTGAAATATGCAGTTTGAAGAAAGATATGAGGCACGCTGTTGAGGTGTATAATTAGTGGAGATCTTTGACTAATAATATTTCTCGTGCTTTTTGGCCAAATTGGCTGTGCGTGTCTCTGTAAAAACAAATCTGGAGTTCGAACTAAGACAGATAGAGTACATTTGAAATGGCCATTCGATAGAACACAATGTAATAATCATCTCAGTCACGTTTGGTGCTGAAATATGCAGTTTGAAGAAAGATATGAGGCTCGCTGTCGAGGTATATAATTAGTGGAGATCTTTGACTTAGAAAATCTCTCGTGCTTTTTGGCCAAATTGGCTGTGCGTGTCTCTGTAAGAACGAATCTGGAGTTCGAACTAAGACAGATAGAGTACATTTGAAATGACCATTCGATAGAACACAATGTAATAAACATTTCAGCCATGTTTGGTGCTGAAATATGCAGTTTGAAGAAAGATATGAGGCTCGCCGTCGAGGTGTATAATTAGTGGAGATCTTTGACTTAGAATATTTCTCGTGCTTTTTGGCCAAATTGGCTGTGCGTGTCTCTGTAAGAACAAATCTGGAGTCCGAACTAAGACAGATAGAGTACATTTGAAATGACCATTCGATAGAACACAATGTAATAATCATCTCAGTCACGTTTGGTGCTGAAATATGCAGTTTGAAGAAAGATATGAGGCTCGCTGTTGAGGTGTATAATTAGTGGAGATCTTTGACTTAGAATATTTCTCGTGCTTTTTGGCCAAATTGGCTGTGCGTGTCTCTGTAAGAACGAATCTGGAGTTCGAACTAAGACAGAAAGAGTACATTTGAAATGACCATTTGATAGAACACAATGTAATAAATATCTCAGCCACGTTTGGTGCTGAAATATGCAGTTTGAAGAAAGATATGAGGCTCGCTGTCGAGGTGTATAATTAGTGAAGATCTTTGACTTAGAATATTTCTCGTGCTTTTTGGCCAAATTGGCTGTGCGTGTCTCTGTAAGAACAAATCTGGAGTTCGAACTAAGACAGATAGAGTACATTTGAAATAATAATTTGATAGAACACAATGTAATAAACATCTGAGCCATGTTTGGTGCTGAAATATGCAGTTTGAAGAAAGATATGAGGCTCGCTGTCGAGGTGTATAATTAGTGGAGATCTTTGACTAAGAATATTTCTCGTGCTTTTTGGCCAAATTGGCTGTGCGTGTCTCTGTAAGAACGAATCTGGAGTGCGAACTAAGACAGATAGAGTACATTTGAAATGACCATTCGATAGAACACAATGTAATAAACATCTCAGCCACGTTTGGTGCTGGAATATGCAGTTTGAAGAAAGATATGAGGCACGCTGTTGAGGTGTATAATTAGTGGAGATCTTTGACTTAGAATATTTCTCCTGCTTTTTGGCAAAATTGGCTGTGCGTGTCTCTGTAAGAACAAATCTGGAGTTCGAACTAAGACAGATAGAGTACATTTGAAATAATCATTTGATAGAACACAATGTAATAAACATCTCAGCCAAGTTTGGTGCTGAAATATGCAGTTTGAAGAAAGATATGAGGCACGCTGTTGAGGTGTATAATTAGTGGAGATCTTTGACTAATAATATTTCTCGTGCTTTTTGGCCAAATTGGCTGTGCGTGTCTCTGTAAGAACGAATCTGGAGTTCGAACTAAGACAGATAGAGTACATTTGAAATGGCCATTCGATAGAACACAATGTAATAATCATCTCAGTCACGTTTGGTGCTGAAATATGCAGTTTGAAGAAAGATATGAGGCTCGCTGTCGAGGTGTATAATTAGTGGAGATCTTTGACTTAGAAAATCTCTCGTGCTTTTTGGCCAAATTGGCTGTGCGTGTCTCTGTAAGAACGAATCTGGAGTTCGAACTAAGACAGATAGAGTACATTTGAAATGACCATTCGATAGAACACAATGTAATAAACATCTGAGCCATGTTTGGTGCTGAAATATGCAGTTTGAAGAAAGATATGAGGCTCGCTGTCGAGGTGAATAATTAGTGGAGATCTTTGACTTAGAATATTTCTCGTGCTTTTTGGCCAAATTGGCTGTGCGTGTCTCTGTAAGAACGAATCTGGAGTGCGAACTAAGACAGATAGAGTACATTTGAAATGACCATTCGATAGAACACAATGTAATAAACATCTCAGCCACGTTTGGTGCTGGAATATGCAGTTTGAAGAAAGATATGAGGCTCGCTGTTGAGGTGTATAATTAGTGGAGATCTTTGACTTAGAATATTTCTCCTGCTTTTTGGCAAAATTGGCTGTGCGTGTCTCTGTAAGAACGAATCTGGAGTTCGAACTAAGACAGATAGATTACATTTGAAATGACCATTCGATAGAACACAATGTAATAATCATCTCAGTCACGTTTGGTGCTGAAATATGCAGTTTGAAGAAAGATATGAGGCTCGCTGTTGAGGTGTATAATTAGTGGAGATCTTTGACTTAGAATATTTCTCGTGCTTTTTGGCCAAATTGGCTGTGCGTGTCTCTGTAAGAACGAATCTGGAGTTCGAACTAAGACAGAAAGAGTACATTTGAAATGACCATTTGATAGAACACAATGTAATAAATATCTCAGCCACGTTTGGTGCTGAAATATGCAGTTTGAAGAAAGATATGAGGCTCGCTGTCGAGGTGTATAATTAGTGAAGATCTTTGACTTAGAATATTTCTCGTGCTTTTTGGCCAAATTGGCTTTGCGTGTCTCTGTAAGAACAAATCTGGAGTTCAAACTAAGACAGATAGAGTACATTTGAAATAATAATTTGATAGAACACAATGTAATAAACATCTGAGCCATGTTTGGTGCTGAAATATGCAGTTTGAAGAAAGATATGAGGCTCGCTGTCGAGGTGTATAATTAGTGGAGATCTTTGACTAAGAATATTTCTCGTGCTTTTTGGCCAAATTGGCTGTGCGTGTCTCTGTAAGAACGAATCTGGAGTGCGAACTAAGACAGATAGAGTACATTTGAAATGACCATTCGATAGAACACAATGTAATAAACATCTCAGCCACGTTTGGTGCTGGAATATGCAGTTTGAAGAAAGATATGAGGCACGCTGTTGAGGTGTATAATTAGTGGAGATCTTTGACTTAGAATATTTCTCCTGCTTTTTGGCCAAATTGGCTGTGCGTGTCTCTGTAAGAACGAATCTGGAGTTCGAACTAAGACAGATAGAGTACATTTGAAATGACCATTCGATAGAACACAATGTAATAAACATCTGAGCCATGTTTGGTGCTGAAATATGCAGTTTGAAGAAAGATATGAGGCTCGCTGTCGAGGTGTATAATTAGTGGAGATCTTTGACTTAGAATATTTCTCGTGCTTTTTGGCCAAATTGGCTGTGCGTGTCTCTGTAAGAACGAATCTGGAGTGCGAACTAAGACAGATAGAGTACATTTGAAATGACCATTCGATAGAACACAATGTAATAAACATCTCAGCCACGTTTGGTGCTGGAATATGCAGTTTGAAGAAAGATATGAGGCACGCTGTTGAGGTGTATAATTAGTGGAGATCTTTGACTTAGAATATTTCTCCTGCTTTTTGGCAAAATTGGCTGTGCGTGTCTCTGTAAGAACGAATCTGGAGTTCGAACTAAGACAGATAGAGTACATTTGAAATGACCATTCGATAGAACACAATGTAATAAACATTTCAGCCATGTTTGGTGCTGAAATATGCAGTTTGAAGAAAGATATGAGGCTCGCCGTCGAGGTGTATAATTAGTGGAGATCTTTGACTTAGAATATTTCTCGTGCTTTTTGGCCAAATTGGCTGTGCGTGTCTCTGTAAGAACAAATCTGGAGTCCGAACTAAGACAGATAGATTACATTTGAAATGACCATTCGATAGAACACAATGTAATAATCATCTCAGTCACGTTTGGTGCTGAAATATGCAGTTTGAAGAAAGATATGAGGCTCGCTGTTGAGGTGTATAATTAGTGGAGATCTTTGACTTAGAATATTTCTCGTGCTTTTTGGCCAAATTGGCTGTGCGTGTCTCTGTAAGAACGAATCTGGAGTTCGAACTAAGACAGAAAGAGTACATTTGAAATGACCATTTGATAGAACACAATGTAATAAATATCTCAGCCACGTTTGGTGCTGAAATATGCAGTTTGAAGAAAGATATGAGGCTCGCTGTCGAGGTGTATAATTAGTGAAGATCTTTGACTTAGAATATTTCTCGTGCTTTTTGGCCAAATTGGCTTTGCGTGTCTCTGTAAGAACAAATCTGGAGTTCGAACTAAGACAGATAGAGTACATTTGAAATAATAATTTGATAGAACACAATGTAATAAACATCTGAGCCATGTTTGGTGCTGAAATATGCAGTTTGAAGAAAGATATGAGGCTCGCTGTCGAGGTGTATAATTAGTGGAGATCTTTGACTAAGAATATTTCTCGTGCTTTTTGGCCAAATTGGCTGTGCGTGTCTCTGTAAGAACGAATCTGGAGTGCGAACTAAGACAGATAGAGTACATTTGAAATGACCATTCGATAGAACACAATGTAATAAACATCTCAGCAACGTTTGGTGCTGGAATATGCAGTTTGAAGAAAGATATGAGGCACGCTGTTGAGGTGTATAATTAGTGGAGATCTTTGACTTAGAATATTTCTCCTGCTTTTTGGCAAAATTGGCTGTGCGTGTCTCTGTAAGAACAAATCTGGAGTTCGAACTAAGACAGATAGAGTACATTTGAAATGACCATTCGATAGAACACAATGTAATAAACATTTCAGCCATGTTTGGTGCTGAAATATGCAGTTTGAAGAAAGATATGAGGCTCGCCGTCGAGGTGTATAATTAGTGGAGATCTTTGACTTAGAATATTTCTCGTGCTTTTTGGCCAAATTGGCTGTGCGTGTCTCTGTAAGAACAAATCTGGAGTCCGAACTAAGACAGATAGAGTACATTTGAAATGACCATTCGATAGAACACAATGTAATAAACATCTCAGTCACGTTTGGTGCTGAAATATGCAGTTTGAAGAAAGATATGAGGCTCGCTGTTGAGGTGTATAATTAGTGGAGATCTTTGACTTAGAATATTTCTCCTGCTTTTTGGCCAAATTGGCTGTGCGTGTCTCTGTAAGAACGAATCTGGAGTTCGAACTAAGACAGAAAGAGTACATTTGAAATGACCATTTGATAGAACACAATGTAATAAATATCTCAGCCACGTTTGGTGCTGAAATATGCAGTTTGAAGAAAGATATGAGGCTCGCTGTCGAGGTGTATAATTAGTGAAGATCTTTGACTTAGAATATTTCTCGTGCTTTTTGGCCAAATTGGCTTTGCGTGTCTCTGTAAGAACAAATCTGGAGTTCGAACTAAGACAGATAGAGTACATTTGAAATAATCATTTGATAGAACACAATGTAATAAACATCTGAGCCATGTTTGGTGCTGAAATATGCAGTTTGAAGAAAGATATGAGGCTCGCTGTCGAGGTGTATAATTAGTGGAGATCTTTGACTAATAATATTTCTCGTGCTTTTTGGCCAAATTGGCTGTGCGTGTCTCTGTAAAAACAAATCTGGAGTTCGAACTAAGACAGATAGAGTACATTTGAAATGGCCATTCGATAGAACACAATGTAATAATCATCTCAGTCACGTTTGGTGCTGAAATATGCAGTTTGAAGAAAGATATGAGGCTCGCTGTCGAGGTGAATAATTAGTGGAGATCTTTGACTTAGAATATTTCTCGTGCTTTTTGGCCAAATTGGCTGTGCGTGTCTCTGTAAGAACGAATCTGGAGTTCGAACTAAGACAGATAGAGTACATTTGAAATGACCATTCGATAGAACACAATGTAATAAACATCTCAGCCACGTTTGGTGCTGAAATATGCAGTTTGAAGAAAGATATGAGGCACGCTGTTGAGGTGTATAATTAGTGGAGATCTTTGACTTAGAATATTTCTCCTGCTTTTTGGCAAAATTGGCTGTGCGTGTCTCTGTAAGAACGAATCTGGAGTTCGAACTAAGACAGATAGAGTACATTTGAAATGACCATTCGATAGAACACAATGTAATAAACATTTCAGCCATGTTTGGTGCTGAAATATGCAGTTTGAAGAAAGATATGAGGCTCGCCGTCGAGGTGTATAATTAGTGGAGATCTTTGACTTAGAATATTTCTCGTGCTTTTTGGCCAAATTGGCTGTGCGTGTCTCTGTAAGAACAAATCTGGAGTCCGAACTAAGACAGATAGAGTACATTTGAAATGACCATTCGATAGAACACAATGTAATAATCATCTCAGTCACGTTTGGTGCTGAAATATGCAGTTTGAAGAAAGATATGAGGCTCGCTGTTGAGGTGTATAATTAGTGGAGATCTTTGACTTAGAATATTTCTCGTGCTTTTTGGCCAAATTGGCTGTGCGTGTCTCTGTAAGAACGAATCTGGAGTTCGAACTAAGACAGAAAGAGTACATTTGAAATGACCATTTGATAGAACACAATGTAATAAATATCTCAGCCACGTTTGGTGCTGAAATATGCAGTTTGAAGAAAGATATGAGGCTCGCCGTCGAGGTGTATAATTAGTGGAGATCTTTGACTTAGAGCTTTTTGGCCAAATTGGCTTTGCGTGTCTCTGTAAGAACAAATCTGGAGTTCGAACTAAGACAGATAGAGTACATTTGAAATAATAATTTGATAGAACACAATGTAATAAACATCTGAGCCATGTTTGGTGCTGAAATATGCAGTTTGAAGAAAGATATGAGGCTCGCTGTCGAGGTGTATAATTAGTGGAGATCTTTGACTAAGAATATTTCTCGTGCTTTTTGGCCAAATTGGCTGTGCGTGTCTCTGTAAGAACGAATCTGGAGTGCGAACTAAGACAGATAGAGTACATTTGAAATGACCATTCGATAGAACACAATGTAATAAACATCTCAGCCACGTTTGGTGCTGGAATATGCAGTTTGAAGAAAGATATGAGGCACGCTGTTGAGGTGTATAATTAGTGGAGATCTTTGACTTAGAATATTTCTCCTGCTTTTTGGCAAAATTGGCTGTGCGTGTCTCTGTAAGAACAAATCTGGAGTTCGAACTAAGACAGATAGAGTACATTTGAAATGACCATTCGATAGAACACAATGTAATAAACATTTCAGCCATGTTTGGTGCTGAAATATGCAGTTTGAAGAAAGATATGAGGCTCGCCGTCGAGGTGTATAATTAGTGGAGATCTTTGACTTAGAATATTTCTCGTGCTTTTTGGCCAAATTGGCTGTGCGTGTCTCTGTAAGAACAAATCTGGAGTCCGAACTAAGACAGATAGAGTACATTTGAAATGACCATTCGATAGAACACAATGTAATAAACATCTCAGTCACGTTTGGTGCTTAAATATGCAGTTTGAAGAAAGATATGAGGCTCGCTGTTGAGGTGTATAATTAGTGGAGATCTTTGACTTAGAATATTTCTCCTGCTTTTTGGCCAAATTGGCTGTGCGTGTCTCTGTAAGAACGAATCTGGAGTTCGAACTAAGACAGAAAGAGTACATTTGAAATGACCATTTGATAGAACACAATGTAATAAATATCTCAGCCACGTTTGGTGCTGAAATATGCAGTTTGAAGAAAGATATGAGGCTCGCTGTCGAGGTGTATAATTAGTGAAGATCTTTGACTTAGAATATTTCTCGTGCTTTTTGGCCAAATTGGCTTTGCGTGTCTCTGTAAGAACAAATCTGGAGTTCGAACTAAGACAGATAGAGTACATTTGAAATGGCCATTCGATAGAACACAATGTAATAATCATCTCAGTCACGTTTGGTGCTGAAATATGCAGTTTGAAGAAAGATATGAGGCTCGCTGTCGAGGTGAATAATTAGTGGAGATCTTTGACTTAGAATATTTCTCGTGCTTTTTGGCCAAATTGGCTGTGCGTGTCTCTGTAAGAACGAATCTGGAGTGCGAACTAAGACAGATAGAGTACATTTGAAATGACCATTCGATAGAACACAATGTAATAAACATCTCAGTCACGTTTGGTGCTGAAATATGCAGTTTGAAGAAAGATATGAGGCTCGCTGTCGAGGTGTATAATTAGTGGAGATCTTTGACTTAAAATATTTCTCGTGCTTTTTGGCCAAATTGGCTTTGCGTGTCTCTGTAAGAACAAATCTGGAGTTCGAACTAAGACAGATAGAGTACATTTGAAATGACCATTCGATAGAACACAATGTAATAATCATCTCAGTCACGTTTGGTGCTGAAATATGCAGTTTGAAGAAAGATATGAGGCTCGCTGTCGAGGTGTATAATTAGTGGAGATCTTTGACTTAGAATATTTCTCGTGCTTTTTGGCCAAATTGGCTGTGCGTGTCTCTGTAAGAACAAATCTGGAGTCCGAACTAAGACAGATAGAGTACATTTGAAATGACCATTCGATAGAACACAATGTAATAATCATCTCAGTCACGTTTGGTGCTGAAATATGCAGTTTGAAGAAAGATATGAGGCTCGCTGTTGAGGTGTATAATTAGTGGAGATCTTTGACTTAGAATATTTCTCGTGCTTTTTGGCCAAATTGGCTGTGCGTGTCTCTGTAAGAACGAATCTGGAGTTCGAACTAAGACAGAAAGAGTACATTTGAAATGACCATTTGATAGAACACAATGTAATAAATATCTCAGCCACGTTTGGTGCTGAAATATGCAGTTTGAAGAAAGATATGAGGCTCGCTGTCGAGGTGTATAATTAGTGAAGATCTTTGACTTAGAATATTTCTCGTGCTTTTTGGCCAAATTGGCTTTGCGTGTCTCTGTAAGAACAAATCTGGAGTTCGAACTAAGACAGATAGAGTACATTTGAAATAATAATTTGATAGAACACAATGTAATAAACATCTGAGCCATGTTTGGTGCTGAAATATGCAGTTTGAAGAAAGATATGAGGCTCGCTGTCGAGGTGTATAATTAGTGGAGATCTTTGACTAAGAATATTTCTCGTGCTTTTTGGCCAAATTGGCTGTGCGTGTCTCTGTAAGAACGAATCTGGAGTGCGAACTAAGACAGATAGAGTACATTTGAAATGACCATTCGATAGAACACAATGTAATAAACATCTCAGCCACGTTTGGTGCTGGAATATGCAGTTTGAAGAAAGATATGAGGCACGCTGTTGAGGTGTATAATTAGTGGAGATCTTTGACTTAGAATATTTCTCCTGCTTTTTGGCAAAATTGGCTGTGCGTGTCTCTGTAAGAACAAATCTGGAGTTCGAACTAAGACAGATAGAGTACATTTGAAATGACCATTCGATAGAACACAATGTAATAAACATTTCAGCCATGTTTGGTGCTGAAATATGCAGTTTGAAGAAAGATATGAGGCTCGCCGTCGAGGTGTATAATTAGTGGAGATCTTTGACTTAGAATATTTCTCGTGCTTTTTGGCCAAATTGGCTGTGCGTGTCTCTGTAAGAACAAATCTGGAGTCCGAACTAAGACAGATAGAGTACATTTGAAATGACCATTCGATAGAACACAATGTAATAAACATCTCAGTCACGTTTGGTGCTGAAATATGCAGTTTGAAGAAAGATATGAGGCTCGCTGTTGAGGTGTATAATTAGTGGAGATCTTTGACTTAGAATATTTCTCCTGCTTTTTGGCCAAATTGGCTGTGCGTGTCTCTGTAAGAACGAATCTGGAGTTCGAACTAAGACAGAAAGAGTACATTTGAAATGACCATTTGATAGAACACAATGTAATAAATATCTCAGCCACGTTTGGTGCTGAAATATGCAGTTTGAAGAAAGATATGAGGCTCGCTGTCGAGGTGTATAATTAGTGAAGATCTTTGACTTAGAATATTTCTCGTGCTTTTTGGCCAAATTGGCTTTGCGTGTCTCTGTAAGAACAAATCTGGAGTTCGAACTAAGACAGATAGAGTACATTTGAAATAATCATTTGATAGAACACAATGTAATAAACATCTGAGCCATGTTTGGTGCTGAAATATGCAGTTTGAAGAAAGATATGAGGCTCGCTGTCGAGGTGTATAATTAGTGGAGATCTTTGACTAATAATATTTCTCGTGCTTTTTGGCCAAATTGGCTGTGCGTGTCTCTGTAAAAACAAATCTGGAGTTCGAACTAAGACAGATAGAGTACATTTGAAATGGCCATTCGATAGAACACAATGTAATAATCATCTCAGTCACGTTTGGTGCTGAAATATGCAGTTTGAAGAAAGATATGAGGCTCGCTGTCGAGGTGTATAATTAGTGGAGATCTTTGACTTAGAATATTTCTCGTGCTTTTTGGCCAAATTGGCTGTGCGTGTCTCTGTAAGAACGAATCTGGAGTGCGAACTAAGACAGATAGAGTACATTTGAAATGACCATTCGATAGAACACAATGTAATAAACATCTCAGCCACGTTTGGTGCTGAAATATGCAGTTTGAAGAAAGATATGAGGCACGCTGTTGAGGTGTATAATTAGTGGAGATCTTTGACTTAGAATATTTCTCCTGCTTTTTGGCAAAATTGGCTGTGCGTGTCTCTGTAAGAACGAATCTGGAGTTCGAACTAAGACAGATAGAGTACATTTGAAATGACCATTCGATAGAACACAATGTAATAAACATTTCAGCCATGTTTGGTGCTGAAATATGCAGTTTGAAGAAAGATATGAGGCTCGCCGTCGAGGTGTATAATTAGTGGAGATCTTTGACTTAGAATATTTCTCGTGCTTTTTGGCCAAATTGGCTGTGCGTGTCTCTGTAAGAACAAATCTGGAGTCCGAACTAAGACAGATAGAGTACATTTGAAATGACCATTCGATAGAACACAATGTAATAATCATCTCAGTCACGTTTGGTGCTGAAATATGCAGTTTGAAGAAAGATATGAGGCTCGCTGTTGAGGTGTATAATTAGTGGAGATCTTTGACTTAGAATATTTCTCGTGCTTTTTGGCCAAATTGGCTGTGCGTGTCTCTGTAAGAACGAATCTGGAGTTCGAACTAAGACAGAAAGAGTACATTTGAAATGACCATTTGATAGAACACAATGTAATAAATATCTCAGCCACGTTTGGTGCTGAAATATGCAGTTTGAAGAAAGATATGAGGCTCGCTGTCGAGGTGTATAATTAGTGAAGATCTTTGACTTAGAATATTTCTCGTGCTTTTTGGCCAAATTGGCTTTGCGTGTCTCTGTAAGAACAAATCTGGAGTTCGAACTAAGACAGATAGAGTACATTTGAAATAATCATTTGATAGAACACAATGTAATAAACATCTGAGCCATGTTTGGTGCTGAAATATGCAGTTTGAAGAAAGATATGAGGCTCGCTGTCGAGGTGTATAATTAGTGGAGATCTTTGACTTAGAATATTTCTCCTGCTTTTTGGCCAAATTGGCTGTGCGTGTCTCTGTAAGAACGAATCTGGAGTGCGAACTAAGACAGATAGAGTAGATTTGAAATGACCATTCGATAGAACACAATGTAATAAACATCTCAGCCTAGTTTGGTGCTGAAATATGCAGTTTGAAGAAAGATATGAGGTTCGCTCTCGAGGTGTATAATTAGTGGAGATCTTTGACTTAAAATATTTCTCGTGCTTTTTGGCCAAATTGGCTTTGCGTGTCTCTGTAAGAACAAATCTGGAGTTCGAACTAAGACAGATAGAGTACATTTGAAATGACCATTCGATAGAACACAATGTAATAAACATCTCAGCCATGTTTGGTGCTGAAATATGCAGTTTGAAGAAAGATATGAGGCTCGCTGTCGAGGTGTATAATTAGTGGAGATCTTTGACTTAGAATATTTCTCGTGCTTTTTGGCCAAATTGGCTGTGCGTGTCTCTGTAAGAACGAATCTGGAGTTCAAACTAAGACAGATAGAGTACATTTGAAATGACCATTTGATAGAACACAATGTAATAAACATTTCAGCCATGTTTGGTGCTTAAATATGCAGTTTGAAGAAAGATATGAGGCTCGCCGTCGAGGTGTATAATTAGTGGAGATCTTTGACTTAGAATATTTCTCGTGCTTTTTGGCCAAATTGGCCGTGCTTGTCACTGTAAGAACGAATCTGGAGTCCGAACTACGACAGATAGGGTACATTTGAAATGACCATTCGATAGAACACAATGTAATAATCATCTCAGTCACGTTTGGTGCTGAAATATGCAGTTTGAAGAAAGATATGAGGCTCGCTGTCGAGGTGTATAATTAGTGGAGATCTTTGACTTAAAATATTTCTCGTGCTTTTTGGCCAAATTGGCTTTGCGTGTCTCTGTAAGAACAAATCTGGAGTTCGAACTAAGACAGATAGAGTACATTTGAAATGACCATTCGATAGAACACAATGTAATAATCATCTCAGTCACGTTTGGTGCTGAAATATGCAGTTTGAAGAAAGATATGAGGCTCGCTGTCGAGGTGTATAATTAGTGGAGATCTTTGACTTAGAATATTTCTCCTGCTTTTTGGCCAAATTGGCTGTGCGTGTCTCTGTAAGAACAAATCTGGAGTTCGAACTAAGACAGATAGAGTACATTTGAAATGACCATTCGATAGAACACAATGTAATAATCATCTCAGTCACGTTTGGTGCTGAAATATGCAGTTTGAAGAAAGATATGAGGCTCGCTGTCGAGGTGTATAATTAGTGGAGATCTTTGACTTAGAATATTTCTCGTTCTTTTTGGCCAAATTGGCCGTGCTTGTCACTGTAAGAACGAATCTGGAGTCCGAACTACGACAGATATGGTACATATGAAATGACCATTCGATAGAACACACAGTAATAAACATCTCGGCCAAGTTTGGTCCTGAAATGTGCAGTTTGAAGTTAGATATGAGGCTCGCTGTCAAGGTTTATCTTTCTGATTTCAATGAGATTGAGGTGTATCTTTTCTGATACACTTGTATAGAGGCTTAGGTATACGTTTATATACATTGCACAAGGTAATATGCATTTTATACAGCTGCATCCCGAAAGTTTGTTCACCGACGTGTGTTTCGTAGTGCAAATACCATGTATATTGGCTTTCATTCTGCGGTATTAGTGACATCAGTTACAATGAGCAAGACTCATCCTATATCCGTGTACACAAATGGAAAATATTTAAGGTGAGGACAGCGAATGCGAACTCGCGTCCTATCGCTTGTGTAACCATGACTGTTAAGCGAATCTCGAAGTGCGAGAGTTGCTTCCCTTCCGCCCGGTTGCAAATGGCGACTCGCACCACACGGAGAGCTAAACTAAATGTTAGGCAGCTAATTCTAAAATCCCCTTTACAAAAGTCACATTACCGTGAAGATTGCCGTTCGATAAATAAATGTGTGACTCAAACTGCCTTTGTTACCTGTGAGTATTATTTATAAAGTGTTTGCTCGGTAGTTTTCAACTCGCGATTAACATGTTTGGGCACTGCTTGAACATAATAAGTTTTTGCCGCACTATGCATTGCACAATGAATTTTTTTTATCATTTCTCAAGTTAATGTGGATCTATATGAAATGAAGCATGTATATTTACATAAGCTGTTACGCTATAAATGTCACGGTTATTACAGGCATTTGAAATGTTAACGCGTGTGACGTCATTTCCAAAAAGATCCGTCACTTGAGCTCTGTAATTTGCATCTTTATCCGTATATGACCCCAACGGATACCGAAAATATCCGTTGCCTTTATGATCCTGCCGAGAACACCACCCATTGTATGATAAAAGTGTATATTTCACACGACACTGCGCCACTCGTGAACTATTTACTTTGAATCTCACTCGATGAGACAACATGGTATTTGTCAATGAAAGATATCCTCGATATACCACCCATGGTTCATTAGTTCCAACCGATGCACAAAGGTTTCACCGGAATGTATGGCCGAGATGCGTTTTCTTTCCAGTAGTACTTGCTTTCGTGGTAGGAAGGAAATGAAAAGCAATAATATATGAATAACAACTTGTTTAATTGATACTCAAGGTGTTTCGGAGAATATGTTTTCTCCATCATTTAGTTTTCTAATTGGTAAAGAAAAAACACAAAGCCTGATTCCTCGTTTAAAAAAGAAGCTCGTATCCAATCTTGCTTTTAATTTCGTGTGTATATCCCTGCTTAATGTCCGTCAACAACTTGATATATAGGAGTCTTCTCAACAGGGGGTATTTATTCACAGTTCATCACTGCAGTGGACAAACTGGACACTGAGACAGCCATTGTAAAAGATATGTTTTCTGGTCTTCTTCATAAAACCTACATGGTCTATATTTTCCTGAAGGTTTTGCTCTAAGACTTTTATTTCATGGCTAGTTGCGACGTAGTGTCTTTTATGGGTTTCATAAATCTGCTATCACTGCACGAGAGTAAGAATTTCCTATTTCAAATGACAACATTTTAACAATTTATAAGCGCCGTTAAATTTAATAAGCTAAAGAAAAAAAAGAAGTGAAAGTAATAATTCCGAACGTCACAACATTACTAAAACAATAAACGATAATAACTAAACATTAACATATTGACAATGATTAATATGCTAGAAGGAGATCGGCGTCATGTGTGAGAATACATAAATCATGTCAAATAGAAGTGAACATTCTTATTTGCATATTATCCCAATACATAATTCATGTCAAAGAATAGTGAATATTCTTACTTGCATATTGTCCAAAACAATTTATTGCATTACATTTTCAAAATTCATATTTTTATTGTATTGTGTTGTATTATTACATTTCGTGATGAACTGTGTAACATTAAAGTAAATATATGTTAGTTGGAAACATGTGACTCAATAATTATGATTGATTTAAAACTCCATGAAAAAAATATTTTTATCACCTTCTTTTCATTTACAATTATACCATGGCTCTTTTATTCTATACCTATGATAAATAAAAATCAATAACATTAACAGTTTCAATTGCAACGTCTAATCATCCCGAGATTGACAAGTTACAGTTTCAATTACAGCATCTAACCATCCCGGGATTGACAATTTACAGTTTCAATTACAGCGTCTAACCATCTCAAGATTGACAATTTACAGTTTCAATTGCAGGGTTTAGCCATCCAAAGATTGACAATTTACAGTTTCGATTTCAGTGTCTAACCATCCCGGGATTGACAATTTACAGTTTCAATTGCAGTGTCTAACCATCCCAAGATTGATAATTTACAGTTTCAATTGCAACGTCTAGCCATCCCGGGATTGACAATTTACAGTTTCAATTGCAGTGTCTAACCATCCCAAGATTGATAATTTACAGTTTCAATTGCAACGTCTAGCCATCCCGGGATTGACAATTTACAGTTTCAATTGCAGGGTTTAGCCATCCAAAGATTGACAATTTACAGTTTCGATTTCAGTGTCTAACCATCCCAAGATTGACAATTTACAGTTTCAATTGCAGGGTTTAGCCATCCAAAGATTGACAACTTACAGTTTCGATTTCAGTGTCTAACCATCCCAAGATTGACAATTTACAGTTTCAATTGCAGTGTCTAACCATCCCAAGATTGATAATTTACAGTTTCAATTGCAACGTCTAGCCATCCCGGGATTGACAATTTACAGTTTCAATTGCAGTGTCTAACCATCCCGGGATTGACAATTTACAGTTTCAATTGCAGCGTCTAACCATCTCAAGATTGACAATTTACAGTTTCAATTGCAGGGTTTAGCCATCCAAAGATTGACAACTTACAGTTTCGATTTCAGTGTCTAACCATCCCAAGATTGACAATTTACAGTTTCAATTGCAGTGTCTAACCATCCCAAGATTGATAATTTACAGTTTCAATTGCAACGTCTAGCCATCCCGGGATTGACAATTTACAGTTTCAATTGCAGTGTCTAACCATCCCAAGATTGATAATTTACAGTTTCAATTGCAACGTCTAGCCATCCCGGGATTGACAATTTACAGTTTCAATTGCAGCGTCTAACCATCTCAAGATTCACAAGTTACAGTTTCAATTGCAGGGTTTAGCCATTCAAAGATTGACAATTTACAGTTTCTATTGCAGTGTCTAACCATACCGGGATTGACAATTTACAGTTTCAATTGCAACGTCTAGCCATCCCAAGATTGACAATTTACAGTTTCAATTGCAGGGTTTAGCCATCCAAAGATTGGCAATTTACAGTTTCAATTGCAGCATCTAACCATCCCGAGATTGACAAGTTACAGTTTCAATTGCAGCGTCTAACCATCTCAAGATTGACAAGTTACAGTTTCAATTGCAGTGTCTAACCATCCCGGGATTGACAATTTACAGTTTCAATTGCAACGTCTAGCCATCCCAAGATTGACAATTTACAGTTTCAATTGCAGGGTTTATATAGCCATCCAAAGATTGACAATTTACAGTTTCAATTGCAGTGTCTAACCATCCAAAGATTGATAATTTAGTTTCAATTGCAACGTCTAGCCATCCCGGGATTGATAATTTACAGTTTCAATTGCAGCGTCTAACCATCCCAAGATTGACAATTTACAGTTTCAATTGCAACGTCTAGCCATCCCAAGATTGACAAGTTACAGTTTCCATTGCAGCGTCTTATATTCCCAAGATTGACAAGTTATAGTTTCTTTTGTAGCATCTAACCATTCCACGATTGACAAGTTACAGTTTCCATTGCAGTGTCTTACCATCCCGAGATTGACAAGTTACAGTTTCCATTGCAGCGTCTTAATATTCCCAAGACTGACAAATTACAGTTTCCTTTACAGAATCCAATCATCCCAAGATTGACAAGTTACAGTGTCCATTGCATCGTCTAACCGTCCAGAGATTGATAAATACAGCTCTCATTTAGGCATCTAACAATCCTAATATTGACATGTTCAGCTCAAATGTGACGAATACCAATCCTGATATTGACTATTTACAGTTCAGCGTCCAGCCACCCTAAGAAGTTACAGCTACCGTCGCGACGTTTAATCATCCAAACTTTAACAATTTCTACTGTATCGTTTAACTATTTCCCGAAAGATAAGTACATTCCAATGTTTTCGTATACCCATCCCAACATAGACATCTTGTAGCTGAAGTGCGGCGTATACCCATCCCAACATAGACATCTTACAGCTGAAGTGCGGCGTATACCCATCCCAACATAGACATCTTACAGCTGAACTGCGGCGTATACCCATCCCAACATAGACATCTTACAGCTGAAGTGCGGCGTATACCCATCCCAACATAGACATCTTACGGCTGAACTGCGGCGTATACCCATTCCAACATTGACAAGCTTAGCTTAAACTGCTGCACAAACCATCCAAGGAATGAAACATCACAGTTCCCCTGTCTAATCCTCCAACTGAAACATGTCACATTTCACAAAGATAGAGCAAGGGAAACCAGCATTGCCCATCGTTCCATCCATTTCCGGCTGCCCATTGCTCTATGCAGTCATCCACATCTGTTCCTGTGTCTGGTTGTCCATCTGCCCATCCATCAACAGTCACAGGAGTTCCATCCCTCCATGTCCAGGTTCCCTCATCAGTCTGATCAGTGCCGCCGATCCAGAATCCAGTTTTATACTCTATTGAAATACAGGTCAATTAAAACAAATGAAAAAGTATTTCGGCTTCGGTAGGGTGGGAGATTTCATATTTTTTATGTTTTAAAATTGCAATAGGCTTAGTCCAACGTCTTCTTTGTAAGCCGTTTTTTTTCTTCTTTTTTTCTTTTTTTTAATACTTTCTGATGGGATTACACTTATGCTTGCTTCCGGTCATTACTGGTCTTGAAATTAAAGTTCTTCAATGCTATTCAGGTTTCTTAAAACTTATGGACGCTTCACCGAATTTATGTATGCCTGTAACTGGTTTTCCAGCATCACATGACTGTAAAATCCATTGCAATATGGGCCATGGCCTTATTTACAAAATAAAATGGCTGTCTGTCTGTCTCTCTATTTTTTTTAATTTGAGGGAAAGGGAACGAGGAAAACATAGAAAATCTCGACCAAGTGTCTTCTATTATCAAATATATCAAAACGATTTAAAAAGGTACCTATTTTACTCTTATCAACGAGTGTTGATATATTTATCAAAAGGCACGAAAGTGAGATTATAGTTATCAACAAAAATCATTATTCATTACTTTCAGTGAACATGTACATATCTGAATATAGCTGCCATTAGACCACTGGTGTGGTGATGTCAATATCATTGTGACGTCATCATGTTTATGACGTCATGGCATGTTGATGCCATCAGGTTTTTGACGTTATTGTTGTTATTTTTATGTTAAAGCGTTGTGATGTGGTTGACAGTGATCGGGCATTGTTCAAAATCTTCTGTCAAAACGATATCTCCTCGGAAATATCGCTTGATCTCAAACAATCGATATCTCCTGGGGAACACAGTTTTGGATGATAACGATATGTTGGATACTCACTAGCCATCAGACCTTTAATGACAGCATTATCTGCATCAGACTCAACCTTAGCAAGATAACCTCCCATGCTCTCACATTCCCTCTGTGGAAATAGGGAAACATCATTCACTTTATATACACGAATGATAACCGCTTTGGATCAGACCGCCCTAGCTTTCAGAACCAAATGTTTTATATCTCCTGCAATGGTACATATTATAACTTCAATATTTGATAAAAGGATGTTCCTTAATTTTCTTGGAAAAAGAAATTATGTTATACTCACTGTCAGAATACTTTACTCAACTGACTTGATATTCGTTTTATATAACATTTCAGGTAAAAATATCATCGGATCAAATATGTTTAAACCAAATGTGAATAACTTCCGATTCTCTAGCTTTACTTGCTTTTGGACAGCCCCTTTAACGGTTACCTGCGCATCATCTGCCGGGGCCCCAGTGGAACTTATCTTATAGCACTGGTCGATCATCACGTCCCAGTCAATTGGGCAATCTGAAAAAGGTGATGGTTTGCATACACTTCATTGTTATGAAAATAAAAACAAAGTAAAAATTGTAACCCATATTACAAAACATAATGAGATAGGGAGGTGAAAAGGGACCAATACGTTTGGCATGATTTATGACGTCCTACACCAATGATGTGTCAACAAATTTAAGTCAAAGAAGTTCTATTATTACGACGCCATCTTTTGATGAATGTCTTTCCATACTTCATAAATGCTCACATAATAAGAGAGATACCCATGTTAGAGATCACGAAGATAGCCTGAGAGTTGATATGTTAATATGACGCTCTAAAGCTGAAACCGAGGATGGTTAAATACAGACTTTTTATGAGTGTTCGTTAACCTCTGTTCTTTTTCGCTTGAAATCGAGAGCAGAAGCAAAATCTCCTAGCGGAGGAAAGCGGAATATCATACTATATCCCTGCTTCTTAACCAATGAAAACTCATCTTTCAGTTGCCATGTCCACCGAGTGACTTCAAAGATGTAGGCATTTTACTCTTAAGGGTCTTGCTCATTAGCATAATTATGTCCTTCGAATATTTCGGATGTGAATAACACAACTGAACTTTTTTGGGGATTTGTCTTTGACTTCGTCTTCTTTATTTATAAGCATGTTTATGATCAATAGTTTTCACAAAATCAAATAGCATAAAACGAGAAAACGTTTGTCTTACGTTTATTTTATCATTATGACGTGTTATTGGCAAATGTCACTTTTACAACGGCGTCGTTGATTGCACAACTAGATTCAATTGCAACCAATTAGGACACTCCCTTTCTGCCCTCGATTTCAAGCGTAAAATAACAGAGGTTAGGATCGGAAATCTGAAGGGAGTAACCTCTGTTGGAAGAGAATGGTTCGAAGGTAGCAACACCTGATTTGTTGGCATGCATCGTTAATCGACATGTCATCTGTCATCCTATGATCACTAGCCAGAATACTCGATGTGGGAGTTACGTCTTGATGATACACTTCAGCCGGGGTTTACACTACGTCCGTTTTTTTTTCTGTACTCTTCATTTATGGAGGAATAAAAGATTATATATATATATATATATATATATATATATATATATATATTCAATGAGTTGTCATACACTACGTCCGTTTTTTTCATTCGTTGCGATGCGATGCGAAAAAAATAGATCGCATTCACAATCGCATTGGATTTCGTCATCTGAAGGGGTATTTCCCACCACGTGTAGGCAAAGCAGTCATACAAATAGTATGCCAACAGACATCTGTACATCAATACATACATACTTTCAGCCTTGTATACTTACACACATATGTACATTTATACATCTGTACCTACATACATATGCCTACATTTGTTCATACAGTACATACATGTACATAAGATTCTATACATAAAATATGTGCATACACCCATTGTACACATACATGCAGTAATAACATGCATCTATACATATATACATAATTTATACATATACATGTACATACATAACATATGGAACTAAACAATCGCACTAATGATATTCGCATTAAAATCGCATGCAAAACGCGTGTAGTGTAAACCCCCAAATCGCATGCGTCAAATCTAAAACTCGTCAGCTCGCGCCATACCGTAGGCTACATATGTACATGTACATGTATACTTTATCGATCGAATTAAAAAAGTCTACTCATGATCAAATTAGAATTTGTATTAAGTAATCCTCTAAAAGGGTGATAGGGCATTAGACTAGATCTTTAAGCATCTCCTGCTGCGGGCTGCATATGCTGCAAGAGAAATTTGGCGTATTGATGCGTCAGTGATTTCTGACCCTTTGACCGCCATAAGACTAAAGTGTGTGACGAATTTCCCTTATTCATGAAAAAGCTCAAATTTTCCGAATCAGAAATCAATGGGCTTTCACTTGATGTAATTAGAATCTCGTTTATTTTAGTGAGAAATGATGAATTAAATTAAAAAGTTTGAACGTATTTTCAATCACAAAACTGCCTGCAGGTGCGTGTGTGACGTCCTGATAAAAAAAAGTTACCTATTCGATTCAAATCATTGAAATTCAATAGTGAGTGCCTGAAAAATGCATACATTTTACATCATTATGTTCAGATTATCATAACCTAGCTTACGTCCAAATTTGGACATTGAATGTATTCTTATTAGAAAATAATTGGAAATTTTCGAAAAATTTCGGCAAATGAAAACATCAATCGATTACTCTGTTAAATTGTTAAAATAAAAACAGAATTTCACTTACATTTTTTTAGAATCTCACAATCGTCCAAAAATAAAGAAACGTGTATATCTGCACTGTTTGTACTTCAAACGTGTCGTCAACAGTAGTGCCATATCGTCCATTTTGTCACCCCATGGAAAACTTTCAGCTAATTTTCGCTTGATGCGAAATATGGGGATCCGAATTATATAAATATTCCAATTCATGACGTGTATTTATTTTAGAAATGGTCATCGATCTAACAATGGAGTGTTATCAATTGTAAAAATTAAACAAATTTACCCTTAAAACGATGTAGTTAAAACAAAATCTATCGAAAGCAAAATAATGTGATTGTAATAATTATTGTGTTAGCCGTTTAATTTGCATAAGTCAACCGTGCCCCGGATGTATCCGCTATGAAATATGATCAAGACATGTTTGAGTTCACATTCGAAGTACAAAATGTATTTGACATGACCTGGACCGAATTTTCTATCTGCGATTTTGCAATTTGAATTTTCAGCAAGTGCAGCCTTGAAACATAACAGTCACCCAATCTCGCTAAAACGTAAATTACAAATTAACAAATCTCGTCTATGTGAAATAATTGTATGATTGCCATTTATTCGTGCTCGTTTTTTCAAGTTTTCATTTTAAATTTGACAGAAAGTACACCCGTTGTGAAATGAAATCATAGATATATACAATTTTGCATGTCAGTTCGAATTTATTGCAAAAGAATGCCACTGTCATTTATGGTGCTTAGAAATAGAAGCACACGTAAAATATCCATATTCCTCCCACTGATGCCGCTAACTGTAAGTGGTTGTCGGGTCGCTTATCACGTAATAACAGCTCCACTGATGGTATATCACATTTCGCCTTGCACCGCGCTATGAATAACCAGCAAATTAAGTGAGGCCAAATCCAACAGTGCTCGGATAAAAAACCGATGAGCGATCATCAAATTTAAAAACAACACAGCGAGACCAGAAGAAATGTGGTTACACAATCAGGAAATTGTTGGGGCCTTACAAATACAGAGAGTAACATGAATCCTAGAGGAGCAGGATGGTGCAATCGTGTCATTAACGACATTGAGACTTCAAGTTGCATCCATCGAGCTGTTGTGGTTCACATATGTCTAACGTTATAGATGGTGTTATTTTATCGAAAATTACTGACCGTTGTCGAAAATTACCATTTTGATGATAGACTCAGTACAGTGACGTTATGAGGGTTAAAAAAGGGTTTTCTTATCGAGACCGGGACAATGCATCACAATTTGCGTGTGTCATTAAGTCAAACGAAATTTTTGAAACTTATTTACACCAGACAAAATTACAACTGTGGGTTGGTAATGTTTAATAGGTTTTATAACTAGTGTGGAACTATCTTCCGACGCAAGGCATAACTCGCGCCATTCTCAAACTGGCTAACTTGGCCTTGCAGTATTTCCATACAAATCGTGTGCTAGGTTCTCTGCGACTGAATTTGATAGTCCAATCAGAATCCTCCTTCAAAAACTACATTCGGGGCTCAAAACAAACATGGCGACCTCCATGTCGCTGTCAGTCGAATGCAGGATTTGAAAGGGGACAGTTCCGTCTATAAAGCAAAGATCGATCTATTCCGCGTCTTTTCACGCTTATAGTCACAAACACATCCGTTCCACCTCTCAATGCCTTGATCGACTCAATTTGACTGTTTGAAAGGTTCGCAATGGAAAACGTAAAATAAAAATCCTTAATTTGATCCAACAACTCACTTTCCGTGGGCCCGGCCATGTTTTGTTGTGCAAATGGACCGGTCAGCGATTGACAGGGGAGGTAACGAGAAGTTAGCAGAAAACGCCAGTGAGGACGCCGCAATCAGTATAAGTAGGGACCTCGCGGATATCCTACCTGAGCAGCTCACGATCCCACACAAATGGCCGAATGGGTCTGAGTCACGTGATTTTATTTAGCCCGTTTTGCACGTGCACATCGCCATGCCTTCGAGTATAAAATCAAGCATGAATAAAATAATTATTAACTTCGGAATTTTTCTTATTTTATGGGAAGATCCTTTGACAGTTTCAAACCAAGAAAGATGAGTAAATAAAGTTTATATTCATAAAAAATCTTTCGGGGTTATTGATTATCCACGGTTTGATTGGCTGACGTTTCATTATAATTGCAGTAATTAGCATAATTAATGGTTTCCTTTATTTTCCGGGGAATTAGAAACCCGGTCTCAGATTGGTTTCTTGTGTACAGTAGATTCAATGTTTTAAACCTTTTGCATTTGCACACAAACTCACCCGATACCTACCCCCTTGCAATTGTAACTAATTGTATAATGTAGATTTTCTTCCGGTTTTCACAAAATCAATGACATGAAACTAAAACGTGTCTTGTATGCGATTTTATGTCCGCTTCTTTATGGCGTTCGGCTACATGTCAGGATAATGAAGGGTAAATCGTGTTATTCACACTTAAAACCTGAAGAATGTTGAATAACTATTCCTCACTTTATCGGAAACATACTTTACAATATGTGAATATCTGTGTTGTTCTTATATTACAGTGTGATATAATTTGTTTTCTCTTTATTAATATGTAGCGACACCCAGGCGAGTAGAAATAGCGGCTGGTACAACTTGGAACGGGACCACAATACGAGTGTGCCAGTGTGACCGTCTTGATGACCGTCTTGATATCGTGGCTTAGATGTCTTTCAAATAAACACGGTTCTCGGATCGAAAATGTGTTGAATAATGCAGCGTATCAAATGAATTGCATAGCAGTTAATGATTCGCTGTGCGAGAGCGTGTGAACCATGTTGCGCTTGTGGACATCAACTAAAATGCTGATAACAACGGGAGTCTGAGATTGGTGTTGTGAGGACGTTTGTAGTAATTTAAACAATATTTCAAATGAATACAATTTGAATTCTCAGAATATGTATTGCGTATGTTAATGTTTCGAAAATGTTTGGATAATAATAAATTTACAAAAAAATCGTCACTAGAATCAACAAAATAAAATTGATGATATGGTGACATTTATGGCTGCGGGATTCAATAATTGTCAAGGAAGGAATTAAATCGTGCGCCACTGTACAGTCAATTTGATTTTTTTTAGCATTATGAATTGTGTTATATACAAAAGTTGCCTCATATCAATGAAAACAATGTTTCGTTTCGTCACTGAGTTCGGATTTTACACCACACCTTATAGTTAGCATTTCCGGAATAGAGCCGGAAGGGCATTTCAGGCATTGTTTTGAAACTCTTTTTTACATGCTCGAGAGGTTCAGTTGTTACGATGGATTGAAAGCTCCATGTTGGGATTGAACACCCAATAAGGTATGCAATGACTTCATAGTGATAAGGGGTATTATCCGCCACGTATTTCAGAACAATTTATCCCAGCGTTTGTGAGTTTGGAAATCGTCGCGATGTCCCTAGTATAAGATATGTAAGAAAATACTGCAAGGCCTAAATTAGCGAGTTGGAGACTGGCTAGAGTTATGTCTTGCGTGGAAAGATGGCGTGGAACGTGTATTTTCGTTTTCTGCACTTGTATGATTATGTTGCTCGAGGTTAATTGGGAACTTGTAATTATGATATATATGGCGATTTTAGATGAATACATGTATGCAAATTGAGAGAAGTTATTTGAATTGAAATCATATGATATTTACCACGTATTAAAGCACAATAAATTATTATGAAACACAATGGATGCATCGCTAATATAAAATGCGTTGTACATTTGGATAAACAAATCGGTGGTACTCACCTGGCCTCATGCTGTAGTAGTTGTACCCTGCTTGGGGAGTGAATGACACAGTGTCTCTGTACCTTTTGGTACTGACAGCACACGAATTCAAGTCGTGTATATAGAAGAAGGATGAACAGTCTGCAGTATCTATACACAGTCTGGCACAGTCAAAGATACTTATCACCTGCACAAATGTTAATGCACTGTGAGTGAAGTCTTCAAAGAGAAGCGTGTAGCTACTCTGAACAAACATGTTCAATGGTTCCTATATCCGCTACCGTCAGTTATTATCCCTGATTCTCGATCAACTAGTTTCTTCTATTGTTCTTCTCCCTGTGTAACCAACAGATGGTGTGTCCGCGTCTCTGTTTCTGTAGTCTACGTTCTGCAACCAATAATATCTACTTTTGCATCGCCTTCAACGGTTCAGTCTCCCCTGTTCATTTAAATTTGTTTAATTGTTCGATCTGTCTCAATCAATGGTCTCTCCTGGGGCCGAATTGGTTTCCTTGTCTTCAGTGAATAGCCCCTCGTATCCCTTTGCTTTCATTGAATCGAATCTCAAGACCATAAGGTTGCATCAGAAACAATCACTCAATGGTTCAAGCAACGTTGCTTCAGAATGCAGTGTCTGTTGCTTAAGAGATTTGTAGAAGTGATTTGTTACATCAGATGCACACTGTGTTACGCAATGTCACTTATAAATGCGATATAACTCAGAACGCAACGTCAGACTTCCATGAAGATTTTAGCCAGAAGAGAAGACAATAACAAATACCAGAAGCATTCACTGACTGACTTTAAGCACCGTCCCTACCAATGTCACTCTTGCCCCTACCATTCTTGGGCGCCACTACACCTCATCAGAAGGTATCGTTCACTTTCATTGGAATCACAATTCAATGTTCTTTAGCAAACACCAATGACGTCAAAATTATCCAAGGAACAACAAACACTGACGTCGGTTTTTAAAGCCAATAGACAACATGGACATTCACTCTATGCAATCTGAACAGCACCAACAGATACTAACTTACTGGCAATAACAAATTGATAGTATCCTTGTCACTCAACATTCATTACACCAGTGGAACA
This sequence comes from Gibbula magus, assembly GCA_936450465.1. Classification (NCBI taxonomy): domain Eukaryota; kingdom Metazoa; phylum Mollusca; class Gastropoda; order Trochida; family Trochidae; genus Gibbula; species Gibbula magus. The sequence goes on from OW388304.1 coordinate 60,185,564, forward strand.
TTTTCAAATTAAATTCTACCACATGTTAATTCCAGTGGGATTACCTACCTTCCTTTAGATTATAGGGAAGTGAATAGAAGGGAATATTATTTTCTATTCCAAATCAATTAATTATATGTTATGTTATGTTTATTTAATCCTTGGGGATTTATTTGGCTATATCAGCATAACAACAGCAGGGAAAAGAAAAGTAACAATATAATGTAAAGCTCCAAGACACCTGGATATGTAAATACTAGTATCGAAATCGATATATTAACAAAAGGACAATTGACTGAATAAAAGATATCCTTTCTAGACTTTTAAGAGAGCTTTCGTATTACAAAGTATACTTTGCACACCTGTGATAAACAAGAAAATCAATATAATTTTTGTTTGTGTGTGTGAGAAATAGTTTGTAAACAATGTCATATTTCAGAATATTTTTTCATTGATATGTTTTATTTGCGACGATAAGACAATCCATACAATGAGATATGTAATATGTCACTGAAAATAATGAATAACAGGTTAATTGTTGAAAAAAAACGTGTAATTGCGATTGGACACTGGTATATACTGACTTAAAGGCGCAGTAGTACGATTTCCTTACTGAAACAAAGTGCCCTCACAAACATATAAGGAAGTGACATTAAAATTAAAATGTCCGCTTTCAGTTAGTTCACGTGATTTAGCGATACCTAAACACTCAGAGTAGAGTTTTAAATGTGGTACAATGATGGAGAGATCAACCATTTTGCTGTCTGAAGTCTCAAATTCGCATGAGACCTTCAAATATACCTCTCACATTGAAAGGTTCTACACCCCAGTCGCCTTATACATCGAACCATATTCTTCGAATACGGATAACCGTTGTCTATGGATACGGCTTATCGGGTCTTACAATGAGGTGTTTTACCCATTAACGTACCAATATCATGTACAAACTTTAATAATATATTGCAAATTTGAAAAAGACATTATATGCAAAAAAACGTACTACAGCACCTTTAAATGAGGCCTATGGGGAGCTCCCTTCTTCTTTATATGTTATAAAGGTAGCTGGGTATACATTTATGTATATTTTGGGTCTGTCGCATATGCGTAGGTTCTAATAGCTTCTTGTTCTTTTTTAAATTAATACAAATACGTCAATCGTATTTTCCTATCAATTGTTTTACCTTTGTATCATCGAATTTTGTTAAAAATAAAAAAAAAATTACACACGAAAATCGTGTTTTACGATGTAAACTTTTGATTATGAAACTTTAAGTTTACATCGTAAAAACATCGGCATATCAGTTTTTTTAAATTACATACGTGAATCCACAATAACGGATCGATTTCAACTTGTCCTTAATGTTTAATAAGATACCAAGATGAAAATGTTAATTTCCAGTGAAATTCTTACAAATACATGTATACTTATCGAATTATCTTCAAACGACAAAACAAGAAATCAATTTTATTTTTATTTACTGAGAAGCTTCGTTCAGCCGCGTCAAACGATGAATAATACATTAGTAGATTCGTGTGACACATCTGTACTATGCGTATTATAAACACAGGTGTTGACATTCAACTACAATGTACATTCCAAAAGTGTGTTCACTTTGTTTCTAATTCCTATAAAAAAATATTTTTTTTATAGTTTCGCTTTCACGTAAAGGGGTATTGCGTTTGTTGTTTGAGTGACATATTCCAAACGTTATTGTGTCCAAAATAATCGATAGCTGTTGGAAATTGCCGTTGTAGTGCTAATTGGTTCATATAGTGACATTATACAGGTGAAAAATCGAAGATGAAGTGAAGACCGAAACTGAACTGAAAATGAAACCTCTGATGCAAGTAGGCATAATCCTTTTTTATCCCTCCGTCCGTCCGTCCGTAATCATTTCGTTTCCGGAACAGAACTCGAAAACCGTTTATGTATCTTTCTGAAACTTCCTATGTGTACCCATTTACTGAAGTGAGGCCTTTTGAAATTTTGAGATTTCTGAAATTGTTTTTTTTTTCGTTTCCATAGAAACGTGTTGAAGTTGGACTTCGTTCGCAGACAGGCTCCTTTCCGGAGCACAGCTCCAAAACTCTAAGACTTCATCATATCTGAATGTCAGCATGTGTAAACAGTAACTTAAGTAGTATATAAACAATTATCTGTCAAATATGTGATTTACAAATTATGTGTGACCGGTTGGATATGTCATCTTCTGATGACTTCTTTTAAATGGGAGAAACAGATACCATCCTTGTTTCTATCTCATCTGTAAAAAAAACGTCAAATATCTCCGTCTTGTACGAAATCTGTGCGCCACTCGCAGGTGAAGGAAAGGTGATAACGTCAATTTAGTATACATATAGCGGCTAGCTTTGAACGATGGTACAGGTGTCCTGCTATATAAGATACCGATTACAAATCTGAAAATTTACTTTTGAAGTATAAATGGTTTGTTTTAAAGCTAAAATCATCCCTTATTGTTATGGTGGTTTGATTCATTAAGGTACAGTAGATGCTTTTGTTGGTCAATGAAAAATCTACATTATTAACAAGACTGACAGTGAATGTGAGTGAAGTGTTAATCCATACATCCGGCATTCATGAATTAAGAAGGGGGTTCGTTGATTTTTCTCCCCACTATTTCCATGAATCTTATGTAGTTCTGTTTTTATAATGTCATGAACGTGTATACAAGTATTTAAAGACTATTTTAGGTTGCTAGAAATAGTAAGGGTAGCCCTTTTTCTTCAAAAATAATTGTGTTCATGTAAAACCTCTTTAGAACTATTTTTCACTCGTAAACTAGATGTTTCTAGATAAATAATTAGTAATGTTTTGAGTAGATTTTTCCACGGGATGTTGACTGGTGTGAAGTCAAATGAAACTATACCTGCGGTTTTTACCTTGGATTGGACGCGAGAATGTACGAAGAGACAAAAGGTTGAGTGACCTCCCCACACACCATAGTCAGCCCCGCACAAAGGTTTCTTAAGCCAAGTCGATTGCAATTCAATGTTATCGCTTTGAACTATGGGCAAGCTTAGGTAGCTTAAGGTGGCGCTATACAACCTGTACCACAACATACTCTAGATCTCTAATGCTTTGATACTTATAAAGATACAGTTCTTGTAAGTCACGAAATGTCCAGATTGTGCAGAACGGGTGGCATAAAACGATACATGAGCACGCATCTACATGTAACAGTATTTATGTACGTAAATGTAATATATAATAGTTTACTTATGTTATGAATTAATATACTCAACGAAAAAGTTTCGAATTAACTCAATATTAAAATTGTGAATATATGGATAACAAAAATATGGATCACAATATGATGTATGAGAGGTAAAAGTATAATACGATACTAATAACATGAAATATTAATAAAATACTATAGAATATAAAAATATCATTAACATATTAGCACAGTAATACTATTGAAATAGTAATAACATATTAAAATATTAATACAATAATAAAACAGTACAAGAATATTAAGATAATCAATTTTAAAAAAATAATATATAATATATGGTATACGGTATATGGTATGTGGCATTTTGTATGTGACATTTGGTTTGTGGTATTATAATGTGACATTTGCATATTGTATGTGGAAGGTTGAATGTTGTGTGTGGTTGTATGTTTCAGACGGGATCGAAACACGTCATGTCGATGGATGAGCGGACATACTATTTGCCCCTGTTTTATTGATATCTTTATGTACGTGTATATCAGTATGTATATTTTACCTTTGTAAATGTGTATGTATGTTATGCGTGTACATACATGTGACACAATAATAAACTATATCTGTCTGTCTGTCATATCAATTCTGCCACATCCTCCCATATTTGCAAACATTGATATATATATACATGTACATGCAGATAGGGTTCAAGATACAGAAGTCACGTGTTTACATCATAAGTTGACATTTGATTTAAGTTTGGCGATATTGTTTTATTGTGTAACAAGAAAAGCCTTTAGAAAGGCATGGTTGTAGGCATCTTGTTAAGGCTAGAAGATAGTGTAAAAAGGATATGTATGTCATATGTGATATAGCATTGTGGCCATTTTGGGGTAAAGGCTTTGATTATACTTATCAAACAATCAGAAAAGTGTACCTCGATCGATCGTTTAAGTTGTGTGACATAGTTATATACCGTATTAACAATTTACATACATTATTTAATTATAAATACAATTCTATTATATATAATCTATCATTTGAAAATAAAAGTGAAGTCAACTTCCCCGATTTATTTTAACATTTTATAGGCCTATATTATGAATAAACAACGTTGTTGAGAAGGTATAGACCTATTTTCCCAGAAACAAGCAGTCAACCATTTTTTAAAACTGTGCTATTCTAAAATATACCAATTCGATTGATTATGAAGCAAATTTCGGTTTGTCTTGGAAGGAAGGCATATGGATCTACGTTTAGTCCAAGGATAATGACCCGGTTTCCCCATGCTTGGCGCTTTCAGTTTGGACATAAATATGGTTCTATCCAATATTTGTTTACACAAGTACAAGTTTCACTGTCAAGATTACATTATCAGTACATTGAGTACAATACATATGCAAGTCATATTGGCATTGAAAAAAATGATAACTGAGTGGAAGGTTGGCGTGTTGATTGACCACTTATGTTATCGAGTTGTACATGCTTGCGTCGCGCGGTTAATGTTTGCGTGTAAAGTTTCTTGGATTTTCCGAAACTGCAGTGCAAAATTATGCACTGAATTGGTACACGTCTGCTCATTCAGGTGTAAAATGATTTTGAATTGAAAACATATTATGTTTACTAACGTTCAGATTTAAAATAACACAACGGTCGTTTAAATTGAGATGTTTTTACAAAATCCCAAGGACACAACACAGGAAGAGACCCAGGTTACAAATTGAAGGTGCCTCCACCGGGATTCGAACCTGGGTTATTGGCGTGAGAGGCCAACATGCTACACCAACTACACCACTGTGCTCTAAGATGCGTAAGCTTAGAATTTGCTTTCTGAAGTTCAGGTGAAATAAAAGCAAAGAAAGGTAAACGTAATGTAGTAAGAATTAAATTAGCCAGTGATGGAAACTAGAAAAATGTACGGCTTTTAATTTTTCAACTTTTTAATTTTTTTTAGTTTTGTAATAAAAGTCTCATTTTTTCATGCAATACATACATTCCTCAAAGGAAAGTCACATAAAATTTAATGTATGACTGTTACATTTATGAAGTTACCGAAGGTGTTATTTTAACGAGAAGTAAAGACTGTTGTCGAAAAGGACCCTTTTAGTGCCAATCTGTTCAGTATAGTTACATTATTGAGATGTTTAGTAGCGATTATGATTGAAAACCGGACAATGTTCCGAGGTTGGCTCGCGTCAATTGTTCAAACGTAATTTTTGTTTTTAAATATTTTTATTTTTATTTTTATATGTTGCAGACAAGGGACAGATATTGGTTTGTACTGTACAGTAGAACATATAACTGGTATACATGTAAATGGGGCACATGAATTCGGCTTCTCATCGTGTATTAAGCCGCTGAGTTTATTGAAAACATGTTATTGTCAATTATTCGGCGTTAGGGGATACATATGCAAGTCGAATGAGATGATTTGGACGTAAATCATTACATTTGATATTTTTGTATGTATCAATTCTAAATAGAATTTCATGTAAAACACGTAGTGTCCCTTTAAAGTAACACGCTTTATGTTGGTGTCATATGTGTCTCGTTAAAGAAAGATGAATACAACTATCACATTTCTTTGTATACGGTTGTGTGTTGCACTGATTCGATATACTACAAATACCACAACTACTACAATTGTATCTAGTAAATAGATATAGTACATGTACATGCGATTGCCTTAACTGATGTATATGTCACGAACAGTCGTTTGGAAAGTATTGTTTTGAATATGATCATATTAATGATAAATATTTACAAAGAGTGTGATACCATCAGGTACTTGTAGCGTAAAGGATCATATGTTCGTACCTTAAGGTGAAAAATACTCTGACCAATGTACACATGACCATTCAAAAACTGCAAAATGTCAATGAAAAACAGTATTACTAATCATTATAAACGCAAATAACAACAACGTTTTTGTGCTACGTTTGTTGTGTGTATCTGTGTAATCGAGTGTAGCATTTTGTCTTGAAAGAATGTAAGAAAGAGGTGGGTTGGGAGGTGGGGTAGGTTTGGAGTCGGGGAGGTGGGTGAGGTTTAGAGGAGGTAGATTAGGTGGGGAGGTGGGGTGTTGGATGATTGGGAGGTGGGTGAGGTGATGGGGAGGTAGATGAGGTGGGGAGTTGGGGTGTTGGATGATTGGGAGGTGGGTGAGGTGATGGGGAGGTAGATGAGGTGGGGAGGTGGGGTGTTGGATGATTGGGAGGTGGGTGAGGCGATGGGGAGGTAGATGAGGTGGGGAGGTGGGGTGTTGGATGAATTGGAGGTTGGTGAGGTGATGGGGAGGTAGATGAGGTGGGGAGGTGGGGTGTTGGATGATTGGTAGGTGGGTGAGGTGATGGGGAGGTAGATGAGGTGGGGAGTTGGGGTGTTGGATGATTGGGAGGTGGGTGAGGTGATGGGGAGGTAGATGAGGTGGGGAGGTGGGGTGTTGGATGATTAGGAGGTGGGTGAGGTGATGGGGAGGTAGATGAGGAGGGGAGATGGGGTGTTGGATGATTGGGAGGTGGGTGAGGTGATTGGGAGGTAGATGAGGTGGGGAGGTGGGGTGTTGGATGATTGGGAGGTGGATGAGGTTTAGAGGAGGTAGATGAGGTGGTTATAGTGGGGAGGTGGGTTATTGGATGAATGGGGTTGGATATGTGTAGACAGATAGACGGAGGGACCGATCAGTTTGTAAATAATGATGAAATAATTCCTTGTCAACTATGATGTTCCATCTTCTCTCCGTGTTAACCGCATGTCATAACCAAAGATATCAAGATTTGTATTCAGCGCTTAAGAAAAGGTTATTCATAGACCAAATAAGCCAAGTCACCAACCAGACTAATCCTTAATCTATCAGGTGGAGGGTAGGATCACGCTTGGCTGGTATGAACGATAACTCTTTGATTCTAATACGCAGTTCGTGTAATGGTCCCCCTCACGAGTTAAGGTAAGTTGTGCACGGCTATTTAGAAATGCTTGGTATTAGTACATTTCAATAATTTTGAATTTAATTCAAATGTCATTTTAACAGGCCAATACCTTTCGTTACTCAGCACCGGGTGGCAGCTCTTAGCGCTTTGATTGTAATCGACTGTACTTTATCAATATGCTCTCTTCTTATAATTATGTCCTATTACGTCCGGCTCATTTTAGTGTAAGTCCAACAGATTCGTAATTGAATTTAGAAATAATAATTTCCTATCACAAAGTAAATCTGGCAATATCCAGACATATAGCGTAATGATTGGTAGAACACCGAGGCTACAAAACAAGAAATACTACTAGATTTTCATTTTATGAAAAGTCCGAAAAAAATTAGAAGAAAATCAGAGACATTTTATACTCGTAACTTTTAAATTGAAACAGAACGGACGAGATTTGGTAAAATGAAACAAAAACAAAACAAATTTTTTTTTTCATTAGATGAAAAGGCATTTTTTAATTTTTAAAGAGGTAAACATGAAATGTAATATGACACTGCCGACACTAAATTAGTATAATCCCATGATTTGCAAAAACGTGTTTTTTCAGAGTTTTTTGGTGTTAAATTGAGGATCTACATGTCTTCAATATGTATTTTTGAAATTTGGACCATTTTGTCTCTTTTACTATGGTATTTGCATCTTACTACACTGTATATATATGTTGGAGTTGATTTATTCATGATTAGGTAATGACTAGGTTCAGAATATACACCATTAAAACCACACAATATAACTTGTGAAATAAGGCAACATTAGAAACATAAATAGTTATTTGAAAAATAAATAAGATGATATATAAACAAAAACGGTACATGGTCCAAACTGCTCATCCTTATCTTTTCTAGCATATCCAAATGTATGCTTGGTGATTAACCCGAACCCAAACCCTCAGAATAAGGCAACTTTCACCAGCACTGACCGTACAAACAGCCTACCACACGGCCATTTCGCCTCGGTTCGAATCCCGCATGGGACTCGGTCCGAAAAAGTACAAGAATTTGTTCTATTGAAGGTAGTGTTATCCCAAATATAACCTTGTTAACACTAAACATCGTATTTATATTGAAATAATAATTATAAACAAGATTTGTGAACAGATATCATGAGTTAAAGTTGTGAAGCGAAAGCTTCGGGCTTTCCTCAAATGTGCGACTGCGCATGCTCAGATTCATAGGTGTCTAGTTTGTTTCTTATTGGCCCAGTTTGTCTCGTATTGGCCCAGTTTTTGCTGTATTGGCCCAGCTTCCCTGTATTTGCCCAGCTTTCCTGTATTTGCCCAGTTGTCGAATCATATGGTTTTGACCGTTAATACCGTACATTATAACATTGATAGTTAATTAATAATACGTTTTAAATGTGACTCCAGATTAAGTGGCCAAGTGACCAACAAGGATGAAGATAGAACTAGTGTTACTGGTATTTGTGGTGCTGTGTTTCTCTCCAACGTCAAATGGTAAGTATAAATACTTATGTTTTGCATACTGATGCTAATCCTAATAATAATGGATGGCATTTTAATAGCGTGGTTCTCCACACAGATAGTTGCGCTTTTCTCTCACACTATTGGACAGGTAACAATAGTCATACTTTTAATACAATTCGGAATTCTTACATTTCCTTTCAGATAAAGCTTAGTATTATAAAAGTGTGACGAATGTGCTACTGAAACTCATCTGAGAATCACTTTGGTCAACTTTATTAAAGGAAGTGAGATAACGGAGACTGACATTTATTTAAATGTGTTACCGATAAACTATAGTTCATGTTATTTGAATATGATTTCCGTGATATTTGGGTAATCTTTTTCAACTAGAATATAGATAAAATATTTTAAGTTTGCAAATTGATTACAGACTCTTTGTCCTGTCACAGCATATATTTTTTAAAGATTAGGGTTTTAGATGTAGTTTTACAAATTGTACCGATTTTTCACTGTGGACTGTGGCCCGCTCTGCTCTTATGAGAGTTACATGTATGTGGGGATTTGTTGTGGATTTTCTGGTTCAGATTAAGATCAATAAAACAGTAACAAAGACTTTTTATGTCAATGAGAGTTTTGAAAGTAATATTATTTCAACAAATCATTCAAATCGTTCACTGTTCAATGTACGTTGTATTGGCCGGATGCCTTAAATACTGAATAAAATATTCTGTCTGTCATTATTATTACTAATAACAAATTTTCCAGGAGAGAGATGGGTTGATTTGAATGTAGGCTTCTACTACACTTACGGCTATGATGTCGGAGTTGAACCAATCGGAAGACAATCCATGAGATGCAAAATAAAGGCTTGCTCCGGCATCGGAATCTATCTTCTGGACAACGGCAATTGGGAAACATACGTAATATGGAATTTGTGGTTTACCTCCTACTACTTCACGGCACTGCTGTTCCAAGGCAATTACGTAATATATGACTTTACCCAAATTTTGTTTTGCGATGAATGGAAGGAGTTTTGGTTTGCTTGGGACGGTTCTACTTTCTCCATGGGCTTCGGACTTGAACCTGATACGAACGTGTATTTGACCGGCGATGTTGGACAGGATTTTCAACCCAACATTATCCAATTTGTCAGCGAAGCGGATGGAGTCACTGGCGAAGTGAGTGTCTTGATAGGTGAGTACATTTGTTAGTTTGTAGTACATAATGTTGGTGCTTCTACATTGGGACATGTCCATCGCGGGATTCGAACCCTTACATATAACCGACATGTTGATGATAACATGGTTTCATTAACATACATCGATACATGTCACAACATAATATTCCAAAAGCAACCACGGTTCGCTAAAGCCACCAAAGCCTTTCTGCATGTAGATCTGGCGTGAATGGCCGAAACCCGATTACAGTAAAAAAAAAACTTTAAAAAACCCCAAAAAGAAATCGAACCTTTGAACCTAAAAACATCTTTGAAGTAAATGTCCAAACACTATATCCAATCATTCTGCTTTCATTACGTCGTTGAAGGCGCTGTAGTCGTTCGATTGGTCAGTATGATGGACCAATTGATATTGGACTGTTGGACTATTTTTTGCGAAGTTATCCAGACTAGAAGATTATATGAGCATATGTTACATATATCTAACTGATTCTTGCACAAACTAATCTGCATACATTTCGAATTGAAAGTAAACATCGCTTTATAAGGAACTGTAGCACGTTTTGTGCGTGTTTATATGTCCATACATTCAGACTTTGCATTTTAAGTGATATGCTCTCTGCTGATTGGTTTAAACAAGGTCATGTGACCGGTTTACATTCTCATAAACGCAAGATTGACAGCTGCGTTTACAAAAAAACCTGCGGTACTACTTTATCACTATATCATTGCGCAATTATGTCACTGCTATCACATGCTCTTTTCTTGATTACACTTTTTAAAAACCTTACAACGTGAATTCTTATTGTAGTTTGATTGAAACTTTGATTAAAACAGCATGTTAGAACCAAACATTAAATACTTTAATCATATTTCCTGTGAACTACGTTTTGCGCGTGGTGACACATAAGTGATGCGGTATTATTGTGGGCGGAGCTTGGTGCCTTATCTAAGACAATATTAAACATGTGTTTTATCATGCACTGTACATTTTTGCAGAGTTTTTTATATTCAAAAGTTTATTTACTGATTAGAAATCGCTTAAATTGCAAAGTTGGAATTTTTAAGAAATAGATTTAATAATGTGTTTGTGCACTTGCTTATAAACGGTTTTAAAGTTCAAGTTAAACTGTAGTATAAATGCCGTCGACAAGCTCCGGCATTTATACCAGTTTAAGTTGCACCTTTCAAACCGTTTATAAGCCAGTGAATAAACGCATTATGAAATCTATTTCTTAAACACTTGCCACGTATAATAAAAGTATATATGTAGTATACCTTTACTTCATTCGTTTTGTATGTTTTCTTTTCTCTTTAAACCATGTTGAAAACCATCCATGGTTTAATCCGTGTATTTGTGTCCAGATTCCAGAGCCCAAAACTTTCGTTTTGCTGTCAGTCTGTTTAAAATCGACCTTGTTCTGAGGAATAAAATAAAATAATGCATCTATCGGGATACGAACAGGTTACTCGCCACAAGGTCTGATGACAACACGTGTTCCGTACCAGTTTAACGCAAAGCCCAGTCAAATAGCTGACCAATCACATCATGGTTTTTATACGGTCACCGTTTTGAAAGCATTTGGAACAGAGGAAAGAATAGCTCTTTGGAGTTATTTGCCCCTAGATTCTCGCACCGAAAGCTTTTGTTGGATGTTTTGTGATTGGTTAACTAAATTGCGTCAGAGCATGAAAGAATACAGGCTGTTATCAGACGGTTTTGGGAGGAAACCTCCGAACAATATGAGTGAATCCCGGTAGATGCACTTTTTTAAAACTTATATTCCTCGAAAACCGTCGATTTAAATCAGACTGGTTTTGCTGTAGGATTGTTACTCATCGCTAAATAACATGGCGATGCATTTTTCAGTTTGATTTGAACGTCGATGTTGCTCAATGGTTCTCTCATCAGGGTACTGCCAATATTGCTCGTATTTAAGTTCTTCATTCGTTGATTGTTTATATTTAATCATACGAGAGTTATATGGCTCAGGGAAGTACATGTAGGGTAGCGGATACACATACACAATAATAGAGCAGGATGGTTCGAAATATTCTTTGAGTTTTTTCTTGTACTTTTACAGACGACCCACCGCTGTTTTTGTTCCCGGACCGTGGTGGTACGGAAGTTGCCGATCTGGCCGAGGATATGCCTCAGTATTCCTATCTTTACTTTCCGTCCGGCTTTGACCCAGATGGGGATACGTTGGAAATTCAAACAATTTCTGACCACTGGGGGCTCTTCGAGGTAAGCCGTTAACGATATCTTATTATAGTTACTTTTGGAAATTGACATTTTGTATTTCCAAAATCCCTGAATTACAGAGTAGACAAGCATTCAGGGTAGTACAGGCCTCTTAGAGGTGAAGATAACTGTAGAACATATGATGGAGGGATTCTTGATTCACCATATTTTATATGGATAACCCATGATACCGAGGATAAGGTACGGTTGTGGACCCTGATAGGAAGGAAAACCCCGAGGATGCCAAGAATCCGAGGGTTTTTCCTGACTATCAGGGTCTACAACCGTACCATATCCTCGGTATCATTGGTTATCAATATTATCAACCGTTTTTAAGTGTAAAACGGGCTTTTTACGTGTTATCGCGTTATATTGAGGATCCCTGGCGTTATATTGAGGATCCCTGGGTGATGTCAGCCGCGCTATATGAGTTTCTTTTGTGCCGTGATATCTCGTCGGCCCCTTAGCGCAGTAGTCAGAGCCGCTGACTCAGTAACTGCAGGTGATAGTGGATACGGGTTCGAGACGCACTTTCTGCAAAACATTTGCTGTTCACATTCTGTCGTAAACTTATGAAATTTTTCAAAATTAGTTAGTTTCTTCAGATCTTTACTTTCAAGCCGACATCTTAACAAATATATCAGGGTTTACAATCATTATAATTCCTTCTAACAGGGTTTACAAGTGTATGTGTAAACCCTCCTGGGGGGAATTTCAAGGTTGTTAGTCCCTCGTACCGGGTGATACGGTTTAGAAAGGTCGTTTCAAGTATCACGTCATATGGCTGGTAGGTTGATAATATATATGAACGGAGGTATGTGTTCAGAATTGTGCTCTTATGCGTCAAACACTGCTTCATGTGAGCGTATGGTGCTCCCACTCGGACTTAGCGGTGGTGCTGACGTTGAGCTGATTCAAGGTAGGCTGAATTGTCGTAATAAAGGCAGCCGTGCGCCCTTTTGTTACTTATTCTTATCTGTCACTACCCTCACGTGGCTAGAGATCGATACCCTATAGTCAACACGTAACGCATGAGACGATTTTACCATTTGATTATAAAAACAATGAAAGGTTTTACATGATTATATATGTTAAAACTGAACATTCCCGTTCCGTCCTACTTTTAAGACCTTGACCGTAATATGATCGTTCACAAAAGGCATTCTTGAAGAATTTATAACACTTTAATCACACAACTGCAATGATAAGAAGGTGAACATCAACATATCTATAGAAAGTTGGCCAACACATCAACAACCTTTTTTATAATGGTTCTGTTAATGGAGAATTTGGATTGAGGTCAACAAACTCAGTAACAGAATTTCACCCCGGATTATCGCCTTCATTGTCATACATTGGGCATCACATGTTACTAAGATTACTCAACGTAATTGTTATGTATTGAATGAATTCATGACTGTGGCACTTGATTGGCCGAGGATGCTTTGCTGTGTTTTTATGCTGACTTGAAATTTATACAAATATTATATTTATATTTTTCAAAAACCTCCGCTGTTTCTCTTATTAACTCTTTCAATCCTTTTTAACACTACAGTGAGTGTAAACTATCATTATCATAAGCACAGTATCAATGCATAGGGAAATCCCGACTTACTGTTTAACTGTACATTGCAGTAAAATCCACAACCATCATCTGCTACTGAAATGATATAACAAAACGACTGTGAACAGACAAATCACACAAGAGCAGTACTATGACTATGTCGGCCAGTAACTATATATTTAGTAAACTATTGACATAGAAACTATAGAAAGTACTTTGATATTTCAGAGTTATTATTATTTTTTCATTGTCATATCATTTTTTCTATTATTTTCAAATTTTCGTCATGGGTAGATTTTTTGTTCAAATTAATATTTCAAAATTTTCATTTTATTTTTTTCCAGGTACATTCAGGGTACATGTTTCTTATGAGTACAGTTGATTACGAAACATCCATCTACCATCTGGTTACCTACACGTAAGTTATCTATACATAATTAGGTTAATTAATTGATAAATGGAAACATTTTCAAACAAGTCAATACATACATGTATGCGAGCGAATCGAATTGATGATCAAAGGTAAAGTATAATTAAACAATTGACGACCCCACCAGAGCACAATTGATGGAAATTGCATAATTTCTGAACATTATGAAATCATTTTGTTTAAAATATTGAAATGGCGATATACTTTGTAAGACTTTCTAAAGTAGTTAGATGTTCATGGTTTTATTATTTTTGAATTGTACATAACACTGGGAGGTACATTGTAAGCAACCACATGTTATTTGATATAAAGAAAGTCCAAAGATGTGACTGACATTGCCCCACGAACGAAATAGAGAAAAGATTACAATTCATCATAACCATTGACTCTACTCAGAGTAGAACAGATTTCTCAATTCTGAAGCATATTACAATCAGTTCCAGATGGGCCAGAACCTTATTCATGTACAGGCCCTAAAGACGTACTTTCGTACAATCTCACAATTACAAGAATCGCAACTTTGACCTACATTAGTGATGTGAAGATGTTGCTTCCAACCGGGATGTCTTGCTTAAATTAAGATTCTTGATTTCAGATTGTCAGATGGAAACCATGTAGTGAAAAACACAATGTTGCACAGAGTAATCAACGTCATTGACGTTACGCCGACCGTTACCGCTAATAGTCTGTCTATCCCTGAGGGTGTAGCTGTTGGCACCGACATTGGTAGAGCATTCACCGTAGTGGATACAGAAGATGATGATACTGTTACATATTCCATCTCAGGTATTCCATCACGTCTCCCACATATTTGTCTCCCTGTTATGGCCATTGTCTCTCTGCCTCGACCTCTGTCTCGGCCTCTCCCCCATCTGTGTCTCCCCATCTGTCTGCCTCTCTGCCTCTCTCTCTGCCTCTCTCTCTGCCTCTCTCTCTGCCTCTCTCTGCCTCTCTCTGCCTCTCTCTGCCTCTCTCTGCCTCTCTCTCTCTCTCTCTCTCTCTCTCTCTCTCTCTCATTCTCTCTCTCTCTCTCTCTCTCTCTCTCTCTCTCTCTCTCTCTCTCTCTCTCTCTCTCTCTCTCTCTCTCTCTCTCTCTCTATCTCTCTCTCCTCATCACGGATTTTGATATATTGTTTTACTTTTTCAGGGAGTCTTTCAGACTACTTGGCTGTTGACCCCAACACAGGTGTCATTACTGTGACGAAACTGATGGATGTTGAGACTACATCGTTTGACTTCAGCTCGATGACCTTCGCCGCAACCGACACAGGGTCAAACGAAGCGACACAAGCGCTTGTAATGACGGTGTTTGATGTTAACGACAACGCTCCAGTTTTTTCGCAAGAGTACTATGAGACGGCTGTGGATGAAGGAACTTCTTCTGGTAACACTTAGCCTTCTTCATAACCAGATAATTTCATTCTGATTGGGAAGATGGGCATTTCTGGGGATTTGGTATAGGTGTATGTGGTATGGGTATATAATAAATATATCGTGTGCAGTGTGTGTTATTGATATTGATGTGGTATGGGGATTGTGTGGTCAGCGTGTGGGTATAGAATGTGTATGCGTGCATGGTGTATTATTGGTATGGATGTGGTATGGTCGTTGTTTGGGTATAGAATGAGTATGGCGCATCCATGTGTGTTATTAATGTTAATGTAGTATCGATATTGTATAGATAGGATATGGGTGTATAATGTGTATCATGCGTGCTTGGTGGGTGTAGATATATAATATGTTTGATGCGTGTATGATGTGTTATTGGTGTAGATGTGATATGGGTATTGTGTGTGGAGATGTGGGTTTAGAGGGGGCGATGTTTGTGCTCGGTGTTTGTACGTTTTGGTAAGGTATTTGAATGGTAGGAGTAACAAACAGCAGACTAAACAATAGACAAGTAACACACTTGGAGCATCGTGATGTGTAGGAATTAGTAGCTGTCATAGGAATTTTGTTCTTGACGTTTTGATGATTGGTGTCATATTATGTTCAGTAATGTTTAAATAATAATAATATTTGTTAACATATTTCAGGAAACATCTTGACGTTGGCCGTAACCGATGCTGATATCACCAACAATGGCGTGACCTTGTCAATCTTATCTCAGGATGGCGAAACTTCCGGGTTTGCCTTTGGGGTGAATGGTTTTGACGTCAGCGTAACGTCAACGTTAGATTACGACGTCATGGCCGACATCAACTTCAAACACGTGTTAACAATACAAGCCGTAGATGACCCAGTTGTTGGACACCCATTGACATCAACCACGGCTGTTATCGTCACGGTAAAGATACGACATTAAATAAACATTATTTCAGATAAATACCGATGTCATACTGACTATCTAGCTTATTATAAATTCAAACATTTTCAAGAACCAATTAATAAGTATTTATGAAAGTGATTCTATTCTGGAAAATTTAGTTCATAACTTCAATTATCATATGTGAATGCGTTAAAGAATAATAATGTCCTAATCAAGGGATGATTCAAGCCTACAGAAAGAAAGAAACGATTATGACGTCATGGCCATGTTAATATCAGTTTGTAAGGCTGTGTCTTTCCCTACCTGTAGTAACTACATTATTCAAAGAGATCCATTAAAACCCTACGACTGGAACCAGATGAAATTGTTTCAACTTGTAATATCTTAAGAACACGCCTTTACTTTTCTGCATATTGACCATGCCAGTTTAGATTTCGTGTAAATGGACTAATTAATGCCAGCAATAAGTTATATTCAACATATGAATGTAGCAGTTTATGTGAGAATGTTTTTCATTTCAGGTCTTAAATGAGCAAAAAGTAGAAAGAATACTTAAATCCTTGAATAATCGCAAGACGATTATCAATTTCAAACATCGATTTGACACGGCGTCTATTCACGACTTTTCCACGCAGGCTTTTTTTTTCTTCGAATTCATACTTTGTTTGCAGTTTTAAAGAATTTAAACAAACACATCATTATCGGAATTTGTAACTGAGTAGCAATATCTGCTAATTTCCTGCCATGGGGTGAAAGGTTGTGTACATCTCGAAATTATTTAGAAAGGAAAACTCACTAGGTTTTTTTTCATTGTTCTAAAATTAACCCCGCGATTATTCAAGACAGGCGATTATTATCTATTTCTTCTTTCAAAGGCAGTTAGAAGTGGTTACAGGAAGAAGCAACATACATAGAGATTATTACCCGAGGAAGTGTGTCATATGACTTTTACGAAACGAGTGTGAAGTTTTGTATTGCCCGAGCGAGAGCGAGGGTTATATGACACACTTTCGAGTGTAATACTTTCTTTATTACTCGTTCTATTCCATGTGATTTGCGTAAAATTAGTCAGAAAGCGGCCCACTTCTCTTGCGACGGCCACAGTGACGTCACGAACAATCGTTTTATGACGTCACAGACGACAAAATACGGGAAGCTGCGGTGAAACATCGTTGCTAGGCAAACGTGATAGGTGCACATGTGCTCATATCAAAAATAGCTGTATGCGTTCTCCATCACTCTAGGTAACGTTATAATGGGCGGTATACATTTCAGATAAACCCACTCAACGACAACACGCCGACATGGTCACCCACACCTGCAGGCGGTAGCGTACCTGAAAATGCCGCGGTGATGACTGTCATCACCACCATCGCTGCCACCGATGATGACCTTGGTGATGACGGCAAAATAACCTACGCCATCACGTGTAAGAACATAAGGATATGAATATTTTTAAATACTCCATGTTGCCTTGATATATATCTGCCTTCATTTACAATATTATATAAGTGGTAAGACCAGTATATTGCAAGTTACATGTAGGTTTGTTTTTATAACATCTTGGCACACAGTTGGTTAGATAAATAATTTGGGCCTCAAGATCCAAAACAGGTTTTGATAGATTTTGGACGGAATAACCTATGGGAACGTGTGATCATTTTAATGATGGATGATTTGATGAGTTTGGTCATAATATAGTATCATATCGACTTTTGCGTTAAATGATTTCTAATTCATAATATATGTGTATACAACATATTCATGCAAACATGTAATCTCTTGATTGAAGATAAAATGTTGTCATATTATTGTTACCTTATTGAAATATCCTTTTCAAAACATTTTTACATCATTTATTACATTCATACATTGTATATTGTCAAACAGTGTCAATATTTCAGAAGTGGCACATTGTGCATATCAAAGAATTCGTGAGGGTAGCAATGAAAAGAAGATAATTTATTTCGTGTTTTAAGAACCCAATAATGTTTCACAACTTAATAATTAGTGGAATTGTCATAGGGAGACATCGTGTAACTATAATTCAGCCGTGTAAATTACTCATGGATCATAACTCAACTATCTCGTGCTCTTGTACCTATAGTTTTTGTACCGCTTAGTTTACATTGTTTTGCTTATGTACGTGTGAAATTCTCCATAATATAATTACGTGATAATATAAATCTAATTCCTGTTCTTCACATATAAGCCGGGAACACCGACCTCTTCACAGTGGATTCGACCACAGGCGAGGTCATGGTGGGCGGACATCTAGACGCCGATTCGGTCACTGGCGGAACCACAAGCTACACACTTACTGTCGCAGCAATGGACAACGGAGCGACCCCTTTGGACGTTACTGCCGATATTACCATTACAGTTACTGGCGCCAATGACATCGCTCCTTCCTTTGATCAGAACGAATACGTTACAAACGACGTCAACGAAGGAGAGGCTTTGACGGTCCTGCAACCAGCCGTTACGGACGATGACGGTGATTCCGTGACCTTGACCCTTGAAAGCGGAAATGATGACGGCTTGTTTGCAGTTGACGGTCATGACATAAAAGTTGTTTCCGGACTTGATTACGAAACTGCTCGATCCCATTCCCTAGTGATCAGGTAAATTTATTACTTTTTATATCAATGATATACCGATATTTATTCAACATTAATAGCATGTTTACTTATGTGTACTAATTAACGCACTTGTCATTAAAACCGCTGTATTCGTTATGGCAACAGTGGTATACGAGTATTTGCAATAGCAGTAGCAACATTGTTGTCAGAAACAAAAGGGTTCTTTCAGTAACAGTGGAAATAAAACCTACATTAAAAGTACTAGATGTAACACAAACAGTGTAGTAGTAGTAATTTAAATAGTAGCAACAGTAGTATTTGCTGAAGTAAGATTATAAACACATGCATTAATAGAGGTCACACTTCGTGTAGGTAGGCATCGTGCCCTGGCGCTTCTATGTCAAGATGAGTTCATAAAGGTTCCCACTGGCTTAGTTTAGTTATACGTCCCTTTAGCTCAATTGTCAGACCCTAAACCTGTGGTCAAGGGGTTCGAAAACCCTTGGATGTTGAAATTCATGTTTTCACTCTTGCTTCATTTCTATTGGCAAATGACACTTTCAAAAGCATTATAGATAATATGGAACATAATAAATAAGTTCTTTTGAAGCGGAGGTAGCAGAAGGTGACAATTTGCTTACAGTCAACAAAGATGGCGTCAAACATGTTGGCCGAGGTGTGTATATACAACTGTGAAATAGCATTGTTATATTCCAGGGCAAGCGATGGGGTCCACACAACCGATGCCTCATTGACCATCCACGTTGCTGACGTCATTGACGAGGACCCAGTTCTCACTCAGGTCACCACGACCTCCATGGCAGAGGAGCAGACGATAGGAACTCACGTGGCGTTAGGATTGACAGCTACTGACCCGGATGTACTTGATGTCTTAGCATACTCCATTGCTGGTGAATTATATACTATTAGTTGTATTGTGTAAACGGTCTCGGAAAACGACTGGCAGCTTTTCAAATTTCATGAATTGAAAATCAACTATGAATTTTATAAAAAAAATTACAAATAATGCGTTGCTTATTGAAGGTATACTGGCAGTGAAGCTTTTCATATTTCATGAAATGAAAATCAGCTCTAATTTGGACTTAACATGAATAATGATGTGTTTTATAACAAATAGTTGCTTATTTAGGTACGGGCAGTGCTTATCTCAGCATTGATGCAAGCACTGGGGAAGTGACAGTGGCCCAGAACGTGGATTACGAGAGTGGCGTGACGGAACTCGAGGTCACCGTCACCGTCACAGACTTGGATTCAAGGACAGATTCCAAAACAATCACCCTATCTGTAGAAGATATTAACGACAATCCTCCGGTCTTCAGTCCGACTGTATATAACGCTCAAGTAACAGAAAACACAGTTGCAGGTTCGTTCACGTTTTATATCTGTTTGTAGAAGTAAAACTTTGTAATGAGATTGAAAAAAACCATTTGCAAATGTGCACACTCACCAACGATATCAATACGCCTTTTTAGCAATCTGTCTGTTGCAACGACGGCCCAGGGGGTATAATCTGTCGGATTCCAATACACATCCCTTCATGGCAGGGCGCCACTGAGTAAGTCAATATAAATGAAAAAAGGCATAGAAGGTCACAATTCTTACACATTTATCACTAAGTCTTGCTAAGCTAACACAACTCGCGACGATAACGGTGATGGTTTATTTCCCTTTTGCATACATGTCTCTACCTTGTCCTTTCGCACGGCAAAACTAATGACACCTTGTGATTTTTCGGCATCACCTGTCCGTTCGGCAATGTTAACCTTGTATACTGCGAATGAAGCCATAAGCTACCCGATTGTAATTCTTCCAGATATTGTGAACGTGTTTAAACCCTGTGATTGTATTTCAGATACATTTCTACATTTTCATTTATTTCAGACGTTTCCTTGCTTGACCTCACCTGCTCCGATCTTGACAGCGGTAACACCGGTTTTACCGCAAGCGTTAGCGATGGTGACGGCGGAACCGGCGGCTTCAAGATGGTTGGACTACAACTCACGACAACCAGCACTGCAATAGATTATGACGCTCTGTCTGCGATGAACTTCGTCTTCAAGCTTGTGATTAGTGCTGAAGATATTCCCACACAAGGCCCCAGCAATACAGGCTCTGCCTTAGTGTTAGTGACGGTTGTATCGGAGAACGAGTTCACGCCATATTGGGTCAGTCCCGGAAATGACGGCAGCGGCAACTTTGACGGCGTCGACGTCAGCGAAGGTGATCCTCCCTGCACAAAGATCACAACGTTCCACGCTGGTGATGACGATGAAGGAGAGGATGGGAGGATCACATACAGTATCACCTCGATCACTGCAGGTTTGTGAACGAATACGTCAGTGCGATATTACTCTATAGTCCTGCCACGTGTTCAAGAAGCCTTGTGGTAGCCAGAACCTTCTAGCGCTTGAATGTTTGAGCATAGGAAGCACGTACGGGATCTCGCTAGAACTAGCCCTTTTGAACACGGTCCTGATAGTTGTGCAGCCATTTTTCGAAGTAAGTTTTAATGACTGCAGTTCCTTCGTTGGTGCGATGCGGAATCTGATATACCTCTTGTAAGACAGGCATGCTATAACATGATATGAGACGATTGTTATTGAATTAAGATAAGAATGACAGACGGTTTTGCACATTTTCACTGTTCTAGAAAGCAGATTCTGAAGTATTAGTGAATTGAAACTTAGGTTACGTGAGAACATATATGAGGAAATTTCAGTGGAGAGATGTTATTTAAACCAAATAAGGTAAATTGAAGTCTCACTGGCATTGTACATGCTTCGGAGATCATCCAGTCAACACTTCGCTGGCTTATTCTTTGGGATTGATTGACATTATGGTAATATTATCTGAACAAACTTTGTTGTACATTATCCGATAGTAATTTGCAAAACTTAAACTGGTTTGATGACATAACAAGGATATGTAGACTGAGTTTATTGGAAATATTGAGAAATACTACATTGGATTGTCTCCGATAGTAAGGGTGTTAGTCATGTTAATGAAAGGTAAAGGTTGGTCATAGAGTTTGATTTGACATGAACTCTTTACACGGTGATCAGTGGTTATGATAGCCTTATATATAATTATTCCTACTCCTGTTATACCAACCTAAGATATTGTCTGTCCAAAGAGAAAAGGACACTTTAATTTATCATGAACAAAGAACCAGAACGTAAATATTAATTTATATTATGTATGAATAAATTAGTATTGTTCAAAAAGACACAAACAAGGATAATAATTTATTTCCAGCTTATTTCAAAATATTGTTTGTTAATATAATCTAATTTACAGATGTTTACACTCATTACAGTCTCATCTCAACCATCTTTATTTCAAGTGTGTAGGCCCCTGGGCCCAAATACAGGGATACACAATTCATACACAGAATGCAACAAGGTTACACATTTACAAATGGAAGATAACGTGAAAACACACAATTAAACACATACCGATTCATTAAGCTTTTTACATCGTTTGTCGTATGCTTAAAAAATAAAATGACTCAATTTTGTCATGATAGATTGATCATGAGTAGTAAGAATATTTTTAAACATATGAATATTTGCGTTTAGGTATATTTTTCTTAATTCGCTATAAAATTTACATATAAAGAGAAAGTGAAATGTGTTTTCTATTCCATTATTACAAACCGGGCAAATCCTCAATAATCTATCTATTTTCTGCCATCTACCTTCATTAATGCTTAATCGTAATCATTAATCATTAAAGACATTATTGACGTATTCCAGCCTCTGGAGCATCAAGCCCTGGTACATTCGCCATTGATGAAGTAACTGGAGATCTGACCGTCGCTGGACCCTTGGATTCTGACACGGCCACCAATGGTGAGACCAGCTATACAGTGGCTGTCAGAGCCACCGACAACGGCGCAACGCCAAAGCATTTTGACGGTACCATCGTGGTTGGTCTTCTTAACGCCAACGACAACCCGCCATCTTTCGACCAGACACAGTACAGTGCGGACGTCAACGAAGACAGTGCTATTGGAGATGTTGTCACCACACTGCCAACTGATGACATCGACGCCGATGCAGTTACATTGACCGTAGAGGCAGGGCGCTCTGACCTTTTCGAATGTGACGGTAACGACGTAAAGGTCAAGGGCGCGCTGGATTTCGAAGCTGATGACGTACATGTCTTGGTTATAAGGTGAACTATTACGAACAATTTGTTAGTGGATAAACGCAAAATGTGTGCAAAGTTATTGTACTACATTATGTTATTTGACTAGGTCTATTTACTCGAAACTAGAACAAATATAACACGCTAAATATTAACAGTTTATGCATTAAATATTTTACATTTTGAATTAATCATTCTTTAAAAGTTCGTTATGTTTACATCACTTGTGATTAATTCAGCTCTCAGTGTTATTAACACAATTACAAATCTAAACAGCCTTTAGTTAACTTGGCAATATGATTTTTGCGTGTAAAATATCCCTTATTTGGGAGATAAATTAAATATCTTCCATTATGACTGATGGTGATGTTTGTATAGAGGGACATATATAATAACCACACCCTACAGCTAGCAGAAGTACATGTAAAGGTTTTATATTTACTTCTCTTTTCTCAGAGCCAATGATGGTGTGTTTCAAACTGACGTATCGTTGCAAATCAACGTTATTGACGTCATAGACGAACCACCTGATATATCGATACCAGTTCCCAGCTCGATGTCCGAGGAACAGGCTATTGGTACAGGGGTTGAGGGAGGCTACATCGTCACAGATCCTGATGCCGGGGATACGCGAACATACGCTTTAGCAGGTAATATTGCAATTACCTATAGTACCTAATTGTATTCAAGACAGCTGGTTCTTAACTAGCGGTAACGCTTTCTGTGCTAGTCGAACTTCATAGTGCGAGCTGCACCGCTATCACAGAACAGTTAATGAAATGCAACAAGGCTTGAATTAACTATTAATGATGGAGTAGTTACATGCGGAGAAAGTTGTATCTATTCACGCTGCCTGTGAGTGTTCTGCAGTGGATGACCTGAGAGGGTTTCCGCTTCCACTAAAATCCGGACAGAATGGTTAGCAATTGATACACAGGGGCCAGACTCTTAATATAGAAAAACTGAAAATATGTATCTAAACCAGAATTGGAGTAGTATTTGGGTTCAACTTCTCATTTCGAACCAGAATTATTTTCAATGCTCATTTACGCCCTCTATCAAACGTATGTTAAGACCAGTCTCTCCAGTTCCCTTCCCGAAGAAGTTCAAGATGGATGAACCGTTTTTCATGTTATAGTGATGGTCATTTTTATACGTATATGTACATTTGAGGTCATACCTCTGTTCTTAAATGTTTAACATTTTCATGGTGCCAGTTGTTTATTTGATTATAGGTCTACAGTGATGGGGTTAATAAAAGAACGAAAGATGAAACTTGGGTGTAAGATTATAATAATTGAAATTATTCCAGTTGGTTAAAGGAGAAATGCAAGGGGAGGAGATTAGAAAATATGAGATTAATGATTTTAAGGCCGCTTCTAAAGGGTATTTCCCTCAACATAACGGCTAATGTTTTTGTGGGAGAATGCTCGAAATGTTACTGTGTGTATGTACTCTACGGACACCTGCAACCAGCCATGGGTTCTCTTGGGAATTTAGATATAACATTGAACCCAAGCATTTGTACATTGTATGTACAGTTGCGGGATTCGACTCCGGAAATCTTGGAACACACTAACCAATGCGGTATCCTACCACAAATAATAGTTAAGTGTGAGGGATTATGAATTTCAACCTTGATGGTACAGCTTGTCAGACATAGTTTACAGAAAAAGACAGAAGATAACACTAATAGGAAGTCATGAGAAACAGACATTGACATCTAAAGAATGACCGTTTGTATTGACTTTGCATAAAGATGACATTCCACTTTGGCGTACGTCAGATATGTTTGATGGACAAGAAAAGACACATGACTCAGCAGCAAAAGGTACTCCCGTTGATCCTACATGAATTATGTTATTTCTTTCAGGGGCGGACAGCAATTTCCTTGCGATTGACGCTTCCACGGGTGACCTGACTGTTGCTGAGCATGTTGACCGCGAGGGTGATAATGCACGTGCATACCTTGACCTGGAGCTTGTGGTCACTGACAGTGCTGGACTGGAGGCCAGACAAGTGTTCACCATAACAGTGGACGATATCAATGATCTGACCCCAACCTGTGACCCCTCTGAGTTTACTGCACAGATACAGGAAAATTCGGCCCCAGGTATGTTATGATTGTTATTAGGATGTATGCATTGATAAACTTTCCGGAGAATTATACTCCTTCCCGTGAAGCAAAGGGACAGTTTATCAGTTGTAAATCTGGGTACTATTCCATTGACAAATCTAAGAAGGACGACCACAGGGAGACAGATAGGCTTACGGTTGAGTTCTGTTTTAGGAACAACAGTCAGGGCATTTATATTGGAAATAAGTGGTTTCTACTTTTGGTTCTATGTGATCGCGCGTGTAATGTCGTTTCCACAACCTTCCTTAACCTTAGAATTCTCAACTTTGATCTTTGACATGTGTGTTTAAGAAATAAGTTGTCTTCAAAACATTAACCAGGTTTTTTCATCACTGAAAATGTTCATTCCCAGCATATTTCATTACTTATTTCATTTTGAAATTAAATAAGTAAGAACTGTTTATGCTAACGGTGATTTGATTTTGTGAATAGCACGACGTCCTTGAGAATACGCTTCTTCATGATAGTGGAGTAAGGAGACACGCTGAAACGTCGAATTATTCTCAATAAAGAAGTTGACATCTATACAAATTGCCATTTTGACGATCATAAACTTTATTCTCATTTATAGATATCTCACTTCTGGAACTCACGTGCACTGATGGCGATGTCGGCGTCAACGCGCAGTTTAACCTCGCGGTTGCCAGCGGCGACGGCGGTGCCGGTGTTTTCAAGATGGTGGGACTCGAGCTCCAAACAGCGTCAAATCCACCCGACTACGAGGCTCTGGGAGATACGGCTTTCATGTACACACTCGTCATCAACGCCGTGGACACACCTACGTTCGGAAACGCAAATACGGGGGCTGCCATAATCCGAGTGAGTGTTGTTCCTGAGAATGAGTACACGCCGGTTTGGACGACGTCAATTGACGGCAGCGGTTTTTTTGCCGGCGCGACAGTTAGCGAAGCAGATCCGTCTGGAACACCCATATCTACGGTTGCTGCCACAGATGACGATTTAGGAGATGACGGAATAGTTGAGTACAGCGTGGCGTCGATAACTGGAGGTAAGTTAAGTCTCAAAATGTAAGTACTGTATCATTTCATGTCGAGAAAACAGCTTTCATTTATTGGATAAAACAGCCGAATTGTGTCAGTATTATGACATGGCTTATCTTTTGTATAATTCGTTTGGGATATAACCTCAAACATATGGGCGATGTTCAATAAGCGATTACTTTTAAACCTTTCTTGAACGCGATTGCTCAATGCAGCGCTATGTAGCAAAGGGAGCAAGCCTCGAGGCATCGCTCCGTGTCGTTCAGGGGGAAATGAGCGCTCATTGAGCGCTCAATTTGCTCAATTAAGCGATTGTAATAGCTCACTGCTATGGAACAGACGGCTGGATCTGACGCATAGATTACACTGAAAAGACAAACGATTGTCGAACACGTTTAATCGAAATTCTATTGCAGAAATATTTAGAAAATATCACTTAGGGGAAATGTCAGAATTGTGTGCATCAAGCTAATTTATATTTCTCTACCATCTACATTTAGACTAGAAATATTTTGTTTATGGATAAATAAAAAACATACCAATAAATAATGAAATTATATGATATGAAAGGAACAAGGATGATTTTACTGAGTGAAGTTAAAGATAATGCACATGAATGTAGACTTTCAACCGCTTCATGCAGTACTGAACATTGTTTTGACATTAACACATCTAATGTTCTCACAGGTGTTGCGAACTTGAGTTAATACAATTGGCAATATACCCTCGAATTCTCTTCAATCTATTTACTTTACAAATTACGTCATTCACTAATATATATTACAATTTTCAGCATCGGGTGCCTCATTTACCGACCTATTTTCCGTCGATTCCTCCACGGGAGCCGTCATGGTTGCAAGCGACCTTGACTTTGACGCTGGAACTGGCGGGGAAGCAAGTTTTACCGTCGTAATCAGAGCATCAGACAAAGGAACGTCGCCGCTTTACGTTGACGGCAGTATCGAAGTGGCGTTAACCAACGTAAACGACAACCCTCCGACGTTCGACCAAACGGACTATTACGCTAACGTAAGCGAGGCAAGTCCAGCTGGGACTGTTGCTATCAGTATCAACGCCGCTGACCATGATGGGAACTCTATGACACTATCTATTCTGAGCGGAGATGTTTCTCTGTTTGAATGTGACGGCACTGACGTCAAACTGAAAGCGCTCTTGGATTACGAGACAAGCACATTCCATATTCTGACAATAAGGTGGGTACAATGTAGGGAGTTATTTAATTACCTTGGTTGAGCTGACTTCGGTGTTTCCGTATTGCAACCGAAAAGGAACACTCACATTGTAACTACAAATTGTACCTTGAGAACGGACCTTTAATAATACTCGGAGAGTAAATGTCATAAGTCCGGTTACCTGACCATTTAAAAAGCAAACTTGTTCATTTTCTCTTCTTGTTATGCCTAACGGGTCAATTAGAGTCGCAAAACAAGTTAGTAACCTTGGGATCTAGCTTCTGAATGAAACGTCACATACTTAGAATTATTTAAAGGAACACACCTCGGCGTGATAACTTGATATGTTCCCTGAAATCCACACACGAAGTAAAACTGACCTCAAGTCATGCACGTGAATCGCAAGCTTATTGGATTGATTTAAATCCGGCCCATATTTGTTTGTGTTGACATTGACAATTTCTCCACAATGAGAGCCCCATTAGAATACTACACAAGAACGTTTTCATAATAACTTTAGTTATTATCTGAAACAAATTACTGAAAGAAATCACTGTCATTATTTTGTTCATCAATCCTATTTTGAGTGATAATTCAAATAAAATATGACGGCACTGAAGACATATTATCTTACTGTGTCTCAGATAGGATTTTCATGTATTAAATTCACAACAAATAACAACAAATATCAACAACGTCATTAACTTTCATGTTTGATTCCAGAGCAAGCGATGGCGTGTTCGAATCTGACGTCCCCTTACAGATCATTGTTGAAGATGCCAGTGACGAATACCCGCTTATCACAATGGTAACCAGTTCAACCATGTCAGAGGAACAGGCCATAGGGACAGGAATATACGGCGGTTACCTAGCAACGGACGCAGATGCTGGGGATAAAATTTTGTTTTCAATAAGTGGTAATTCAGCGTTTATTTTATATTTTAATCTTTATAATGTTTTATTGACAAAAAAAACTTTTATCTAATTATTTTGGTGCGGATTAGGTAAGTCACTATAATTCCCCAGTCTGATTAACATCGACCTTGTTCCGGGGAATAACATTTCCAAAATAATGCATCTATCGGGATACGAACAGGTTCTATAGATTCCTCGCCACAAGGTCTGAGGACACCCAATATAGGCGCGTGTTCCGAACCAAGCCCAATCAAATAGCTGACCAATCACATCATAGTTT
Organism: Gibbula magus; assembly: GCA_936450465.1. NCBI lineage: Eukaryota > Metazoa > Mollusca > Gastropoda > Trochida > Trochidae > Gibbula > Gibbula magus. The sequence goes on from OW388304.1 coordinate 60,214,103, forward strand.
TTAAACCGTCGCCGTTTTGAACAAAGGAAATGATAGCTGTTTGGAGTTATCTGCCCCTAGCTTATCGCACCGAAAACTTTTGTTGGAGGTATTGTGATTGGTTAAATGAATTGGGTCTACGGGCTGTTATCAGGCGGTTTTGCGAGGAAACCTACAAGCTATACGAGCTCGTATCCCGGGACTTGCAATATTTTGCAATTTTTATTCCTCGGAAAACCCTCAATTTTAATCAGACTGTATAATTCCCTATTATTCATGTCTTTCACTTATATTTATGTTATCACAGGCACTCATAGTAGCTATGTTGACATCGATTCGGCCACTGGTCAACTGTTCGTTGCTGACCACGTAGACAGAGAAGGCACTGACGCCATGACCCAGTTGGACCTTACACTGACCGTTACTGACGGAGTCCTGACCGATACAAAGGACTTCAGTATCGCTGTAGCGGAAATCAATGACCGACCTTCCATCTTTGATCCACCTGAGTACACAGCTGTTGTCACGGAAAACGATGCATCGGGTAATTGATGTCAGATATACTGCTGTGCAAAATTAAGTACACCGTATTTCGTGAAATGTTCCTGCAATGTTCGCGAAATGACAAAGTGTGTGCTTTGGGAGTATGTTCCATTTATTATAAACTGTTATGGTTTATTATTCAAAGTTTACCGGTCTGACATTCAAACCATACATTTTCATTTAATCTGTTGAGAATACGTTCAATAAGCATATGTAAAGTTAGGTGAGCTTTTAATATTAAAACAAACAAATTGTATCTTATCAATGTATAATATTTAATTTTTCTTGAATAAATGACCACTGAGTTAATCTTCAAAACTGATGAATGCCAGGAGAGGTCATTTTTAAACAATTCACATTTCTTTGAAATAAAATTAGCCTTAATCACAAACTAAAGAGGATAGGGGAAATTCATGACAAAGATTATATAGTTGGTCACTTATAAGAGATTTTACGGAGGAAAATTGAATGTAGAGTTTAGCAAATTTGAGCCCCCTCGTCATTTCAACGCGACACTAAAACATAAGTTATAAAATGCGTATGGCGCTTGCATGTGTTCTCTTCGGAAGAGGAAGGCAGTCTGGTAGGCTACTTTTCGATTTTTCGACATTCACGTTTTATTTGCACCAAGAAAAAAAGGTTATTAAATTAATTGTTCGAATGCATGCGCACATTGACACTGAAAAAGTAAATGTTTCAATAGAACCATTTTAAATGACTTGTCATGTTTAATTAAGTACTTATAAGTTGGGACTGGTATCCTTATTAAGCGAATATGATATTCGTTAGCATCTAATTATCTAAATTGAAACCATTTAAAACATCGATATCTTTCAGATATACTGCTGGTAGAGTTAGTATGCACGGACGATGATTTGGGAAACGGTGCCCAATTTGACGTGACGTTGGCCAGCGGTGACAATGGAGGTGACGTTTTCAAGATGTCTGGTCTTCAGCTTCTGACGTCAGCCAACCCTTCAGACTATGAGTCCGTCTTCTCAACAGGAGGTATTTATACACTGGTCATCACTGCAGTGGACAAACCGGACTATGGTCTTGCGAACACTGGGACAGCCATTGTGAAAGGTATGTTTTTCGGGTCAGCTTCATAAATACATGGCACGATTGTCCGTAGTTTCCGAAAGGTTTGCTACTTGTGACATAGCGTTTTCTTTCGGCTGAATAAATCTGCTATCAGTTCACGAGGGTGAGGTGCTATTTCAATCATTTTATCACTAAACAAAATTTTAATACACTTCATGATTACGACGTCATGACACAGTTTGGATGCAAAATCAATTTACCCACTTCAAATAAAAATGTTGTAACCGGAGGTTAGACACATCTGTTATTTATTTCCTTACATGCCTTCGAAAAGAATTCTGTAGTCGCCTCTTACTTCAAACATCCCAATCACAAATGCAAATTTCTTTGCCCGCATCTTCCAGTTACGGTGTATCCCGTTAACGAATACATCCCAGTGTGGGTCCAACCGGACATGGACGGTAACGGGGACTTCGTAAGTGTCAGCTTAGACGAGAATGTTGCGCCCGGAACCTTGGTAACAACGTTTGAGGCGACTGATGAGGACGATGGTGCCGATGGAGATGTCACGTACAGCATTGACTCCATCGAGTCTGGTAACATTCTTATGGATAAACATTGAAGTCCGCAGATTTTTATTTTAATTTCGGATTTGATTAAACTATATTACTATTGAATATTGTTTTGATATTGTTTTAATTGTAAATGTTTGATTAAATCAGATTTGTATTTATTTTTTCGAGAAGATTGTTTTTGGCATCTACCAGTTAATAATCACAATGACGTGCTTGTATTAGGATATTGGGTATTTAGTTACAGTGCATATCGAGAATGTTAACATCTGTATTGAGGTTTTGTTTACAATATCTTTGTCTTTCAATAATGATTTGATCCATATACAAATCTTCAGGAAACTGTATTCAAGGCCTTACATTATTTGTGGAATTTGTAATCGCACAGCAAAAGAATACCAAGTATTTCGAAATTCGGTGTCAGCTTTTAACACATGTTGTCACATGATGAAGTTACTCATTTCCTTTCATCAAGCTTCATCATAATTGCAATAATTGAATTTTAGCTTTAATTAATTTGAATGTATCCTACATATAATTTAAGACACCGGCGACAGCCTACCAGATCTGTTTAAAATGGACCCTGCAACCGGCGCTGTGATTGTGTCTAGGCCAATGGACGTCGACGCCGCCGTGTCACAATACACCATAAAGGTCAAGGCCACCGATAGCGGTGTTTCTCCTAACTCTGTGTCAGGGGAAATCAACGTTTCGTTAGTGAACGCCAACGACAACGCTCCGACATTCGCCGAAGTCCAGTATCAAGCCGATGTTTCCGAGGATAGTGCAGTCGGTGTCGTTGTTACAACGCTAGATGCAAGTGACGTTGACGGCGACGCCTTGACCTTCTCAGTCCATAGCGGAAGTGCACTTTTCCAGATGAACGGAAATGACCTTGAGATCAGCGGTGCTCTTGATTTCGAAACTGATGTTATACATGTTGTGGTCGTCAGGTATGTCAACCGTATGTATTTCTCTTATACATGTATTAAGTGTACATCTTTCCAACTAAAAACATCAAATGTAAGTCCAACCTTCAACCAAATATTTCGTATATGATCAACGGAAAACTAATACGCAAGACTTATTGTTAAGTTTAATTCGAAGTAGATTTAAGTTTACATATTTACATGATTTTGGAAGCATGTGTTGAGTCTGAATGGTTTGGGGTAAATATCACTTATCACGTTCATAATTTTCTTCAGTTTCAACTTCCTTAACCTGCCATATACAAGAATAGGGAACACCATTGAATCAAATAAACGCAGCTTTTGCTAACAACAATATACATGGGTTTTAGAGTAACATTTTCTTTAGTAAATGAAAACCTCTTTTAAAATTCTACGTTACACATGTGTAGGATTAATTGAATTTTTTCCAGAATATTTCGTCTATTAATTTCTAAATGGTAGTATTACATGTTACGTATTTTAAAAGCAACGACGGTTTGAAGGTTGATTTTGGCGTATGTTCCTCGACTCCATGACTAAGATAATAAATAAAACATTAAATCGATGTCCGTGTAATACTATGCTTATGTAACTCATGCCAGAGTGCATAATTAACGGTATAAATCTCGCTCGGGAGATACCTGGTTATTCATACAAACGTGTGGTTAATATAATATGAATTTGACAGTCGTAAAATATGCTCTATTTATATTGTGTATTTATACGCTGATATTTCATGTATGTATTTAGAGCATCAGACGGTGTATTCCATGCCGATGTATCAGTTGGGATAACAGTCCTTGACGTCAATGACGAAGACCCTGCTATCTCAGTGGTGACTACAAGCTCAATATCAGAGGAACAAGCGATTGGAACCTATGTGGAAACAGGCATAGTCGTCGGTGACCCGGATGCTAACGATGACGCCACCTACAGCATCACTGGTAAAATTTTGTTTGAAAATCTAGTTTGAGAATCTAGTTTGAGAATCTAGTTTCAAAATCTAGATTCAAAATCAAGTTTCAAAATCTAGTTTCAAAATCTAGATTCAAAATCTAGTTTGAAAATCTAGTTTGAAAATCTAGTTTGAAAATCTAGTTTGAAAATCTAGTTTGCAAATCTAGTTTCTAAATCTAGTATCAAAATCTAGTTTCAAAATCTAGTTTCAAAATCTAGTTTGAAGCTTACCCTCTATGGCAATTATAGTTTCATCTTTTATCACGATATATCACTTTTAAATCTACTTTTTCATTTTCGAAAGTGTCAACGTATTTTATATGAAACACTGTTTCAATAAATATTGAAAATACAGTAAGACTTGCTTTGGAATTTTGCGAAGATGTTTATACTTGTATTTCAATATACATGTACTTTATACGATGTAACTTGAAAATTTAACATGTGCTAAAATAGGAATTTTGATGATTTAAATAGACAACGTCTCTATTGTATAATAATTGATATGATTGTTACTTGTTAGGCTTTGGCAGCTCTTATAAAAATTAATGAATACTGAACGTTTTATTCGAAGTGTGTTTTTTTAGTTTTAATGTATTTTATCATAAGGAAACAGATTTGAAGTATGTTTTCGAAATGACTTCGTTCTTTATTTATACAAATGCCTATATGTCACCTTTTTCGAAAGGCACGGGAAGTGGTTATTTCAACATCTTGGCCGATGGACAGATGACATTGAGTCAGAACATCGACTATGAATCCGGAGTTACTTCCCTTGATGTGACCTTGACCGTCACTGATGACGCTGGTCATACGGACTCGGTCGACTTGACCTTCAGTGTTTTGGATATCAACGATAGGCCGCCTGTTTTCTCCCCAACTGAATACAGTGTTGACGTTGTAGAAAATACAGCTGCTGGTACGTTTTATTTCCCTAATGCCCCTATTTCACTAAGAGCCGAATTGTCACGAATCATCACGAAAGTGAAAATTTTCACATTCGTGAACTTTCGTAGACAATTCGTAACTAATTATTGGAATTCGTAAATGATTCGTAGTTGATTCGGCAACATTCCTCGCATTCGTAGCATTCGTGAACAAATTTTGATTTGTTCAAAAATTTTCACGAATCAACTACGAATTTTTAATTCGTAGTTGCTTCGTAACTAATTCGTGTAGTTCGTAACAAGTTCGTAAACAGTTTTTGGAAATTTGTGCTTCATAATTTCGATGGTCTCACCCCGAATTACCTACGAATCATCTACGAATCATTTCCGAATGTCCCGAACTAAGGACGGAAATTCGTAGTCTATTCACAACTTTTTCTTAATTATTTCGCACAATTAGTACACAATTCTTGAACAATTCGAAAATAATTCTTATCTGCTTCGTAGGGTTTCAGCATAAAAATCTACGAATTTTCGTACAAGTGAAACTGCTGTTCACGAATTTTGCCGAATGTTTACGAATTTAACCAATCACCTATTTGTGGCCATTCGTGATAATTCGACTCATAGTGAAATAGGGGCATAACGTTTGTACACTAGCATGTTTGTGTTAATACAGAAACTATATACCTTCGGAAGATTAAGATTAAGATGCATCACAGAAGTCGAAACAATAACTGATCCACTCGATAGATAATGACATTGACTAATTTAATATTTCAGTTTCAACTATTTCGTTATAGTGACGGGGATGAGGATGGTTTCGAATGGTAGATGAGGAGTAGACAATTTTCCACTGAAATAATATAATAAAAAATACAATCCACAATATTCGTATATAGTATTTACATACACGTCTAAATTGACCTATTTTAAATCAATTCGAATCGAGATTCTTTTATGAACAACACATTCTATAAATAACTGAAACTATTATATATGTAACCAGTGTGAGAGGTGATTGAACATTTATTGAAAGGATGATTTTACGGGCGATTCTAATAATGACCACTTCATTACAGACACCTCTCTACTGGATGTTTTCGTGACTGACGCTGACACCGGCAACAACGCCCTCTTCGAAGTCAGCGTGTTTGAAGGCGACGATGCGGCTGCAAAGTTCAAATTTGTAGGACAGCAACTCCAAACAACAAATATAGCTCTGGATTACGATACTGTAAGTTCGTACACCCTCATAGTCCACGCAGTCGACACACCTGATCAAGGGGATTCGAACACAGGAACCGCCTTAGTGAGGGTGACTGTCACCCATGTCAATGAACATACGGCCATCTGGACAGCCCCTGACGCCAGCAGTCCTTTTACCGATATCGCCGTCGATGAAAACGTCGTCCCGGGGAGCGTTGTTACGACGTTTCAAGCTAGAGATGACGACGCGGGGGACGATGGTCTGGTTACTTACACGCTTGTGTCCGCGACAGGAGGTAAGGAGTATATCTGATTATAAATACACTTGCCCAAAGAATTCATGACAAATTCAGTTCATGTTGTATAAAGATTACAGTAAATAATTAATTACAAGAAGCTAATTTTCACAGGGTTAGACACATGTTATCTCCACTGCATGCAGTTAATGTTCTAGTGGACGTCTGTGTCTGTGTGATTCAGTCTTAGCATCGTCAGTGTCATACATACCGAACATCAGAAAGTAATTTGCTACAGGACTGTTAGATTTTCATACCGAGCGGTATCAATAATAAGCGCCAGTAAACAGCATGCTTAGTGCCTGCAGTTCATCAACTCGAACCCAACGGTGGAAGAACTTATTGAAAAGGCGTTATTCCCAGTTAGAAATATCATTTTTATTGATTTCAAAACTTCATCTAAAAAGGTCTACTTTGGAAAAAACATGTTTAAGCAACTAATGTCTATTGGTTGGCCAGTATATATAAGTGCACTAGTTGAATATTTGTATTTAATCATTGTTTCTCAATAGTTATCTTTAACATCATGAGCTATTCAGCCAGACATGAGCGAAGAAGCTTTACAGTTAATAACTGAGAGGAAAATGCATAACATGCTTTGATTCGGTAAATTACATTGTACTATACATGTATATATGTTGTCGTGAAGTCATCTCATTTTTTTACTCTCGTAATATCAGTTCTTAAACATAACTGTTGAAGATATTACGCTCCTTTGCACGACAGACACGACTGCTGCCGACGTGATCAGCTTGTTCCGAATGGACGCTCAAACAGGTCAACTGCTGGTGGCTGGAAAACTGGACGGGGACTTGTCTACAGGAGGGGAGGACAGCTACACGCTTGTAGTCAGGGCTTCAGACTCGGCACCAACTCCCAACACAGTGGACGGAACCATCGTCGTTACGCTAAACAACGTCAACGACAACGCACCGACGTTTGGTCTGCCAGAATATGACGTTGACATTGACGAGGATATCCCAATTGGTTCAGCAGTCATCACCATGGACACGGTAGACATTGACGGTGACCCCATGACGTTATCAATTGTCAGTGGTGGTGATGGCCTTTTCGAGATCAGCGGAAATGACGTTAACGTCGTCAGTGACCTTGACTTTGAAACTAAACAGTATCACGTTCTTTTCATAAGGTAAGTTACGGCATTTGTTTTGTTTACTGTACATGACAATTCATGTGTACATGCCAAGAAGTCATTCTTAGTCTGACGTTGTGGGATACATCATATGGTACAGGGGCCTTTCTTAAAATTACAGAAAATGTACACAATTCTAATCCAATCTGAATATTACACACGCATTACAATATAAGAGGGAAAATGATCACTTTGGCGTGCTGCTATTGAAACAGGCCATACAACTGCTCTTTGTTTAGTCGGTTGTGACAATATCGGCAATCAGTGAGCACGTGTTTATTCTGTAGACGACGACCGTCAAGACACTCTATCACATTATGAGGTGACATTAGGGTATCACTTCTGTGGAATGATAGAATTCACATTTATTCGAACCATGTTACACGTTCGTTGCAATAAAGAAGTCGACTATCCATATATCTTGGTTTTTCGTCATCTCTACAAATTCAACACAAGTTGTGTTACATGGGATACGTACCGAAGTCATTTAATACTTTGCTTGACAATTTGATTTATACCAGATATCAAAATTCCTGATATTATATGATAATATGTGACACATATCTATTCAGGCATATCCTCTATAGAGGTTAAAGGGAAAGTTCTATCACCGATCTATCGGCAGCATCCGCCATATTGGATTCTTGGCATTACATGTACATGAAATGAAAACAAGCTATATGTATACCCCCGCTACGAAGTAGTCGGGGGTATATAGCAGTCAGCACGTCCGTCCGTGCGTCCGTCCAGTTTTTGTTCCGCTCATAATTCTGAAACCAGTTGCTCAAATTTTACGAAACTTGATATGTACAATAACCATGATGTGTACATCTGCCTTTTGTATGTTTCGTACCCTCATTTGCATAATTTATGCAAATTTTCTCCGTTTTTCGACTTTGCCATTCATAGTTTTTGTTCCACTCATAACTCAAATACTAATTGTTCAAATGTTACGAAACTTGATATGTACAATCACCATGATGTGTACATCTGCCTTTTGTATGTTTCATACCCTCATTTGCATAATTTATGCAAATTTTCTCCGTTTTTCGACTTTGCCATTCACACTTTTTGTTCCACTCATAACTCAAATACTAATTGTTCAAATGTCTTGTAACTTGATACATATAATCATCACGATGTGTACATCTGCCTTTTGAATGTTTCATACCCTCATTTGCATAATTTATGCAAATTATCTCCGTTTTCGACTTAACCATTCACACTTTTTGTTCCAGTCATAACTCTGAAACCAGTTGTTCAAATGTTACGAAACTTGATATGTACAATCACCATGATGTGTACATCTGCCTTTTGTATGTTTCATACCCTCATTTGCATCATTTATGCAAATTTTCTCCGTTTTTCATCTTCGCCATTCACACTTTTTGTTCCACTCATAACTCAGACACTAATTGTTCAAATGTTACGAAACCACTGATATGTACATCTGTCATTTTTATATTTCATACCCTCATTTGCATATTTGTATGTTTCATACCCTCATTTGTATATTTAATGCCATTTTTCAAATTTTTCAACTTTTACTTCTAAAACATGCTTACAAGTGTAATACTTACTCTGCTATAATAATACTTATATATAATGGTCTGTTCATACAAAAGTTTAAACATTGATGCCCTTTTGCTATTTTCAATCATTTCTCTTTGACCAATGTTAAAAGCGGGGGTATCATGAATGAGCTGTGCTCACTAATTCTCTTGTTAATCTAATTTTACACTTTCTAAAAAAATAAAACATATACAATGATAAAATTCACTTAGTAACAGATAACACATAATAAAACTAATAAATAATATGCTGTTAGACCGTAGCGAAATTTGCCCTTCTCGCAGCGCCGATGAATGGCTGCAGTTCTCATCGTTTTTATTTTTCAACATGTGTGCGCTTGCCTTTATCAATTTGTGAAATATAAAGTCATCAAAATATTACTTTCATTAGTATCTTTCACTTTCACTGTATTTTAATCAGGTATTAATAACATATATGTGTAAACAGGGATATCCTCTCGAATTTCGTTTCCACAAAAAGTACCCCGATAGAACCCATAATGGTATCCAATAACTCTACTCTCAGTATATTTCTATTTGTTACAATTACAGAGTGAGCGATGGGACCTTTGAGTCGGAGGTGTCACTTCGAATTGATGTTAATGATGTCTCTGATGAAAATCCGGTCATCACCACGGCAACATCTGGTTCCGTTTCTGAGGAGCAAGCAATTGGCACAGCCGTGATTGGTGGATATTTTGCCATCGATCCGGATGTAGGCGATGTTAAAACCTTTATCCTCAGTGGTACGTTGAACAGGAGATTAACCATATGTGATTAAAGCCCCGTTCTCATGAAAGGATTCGCTGTTAAGACGTGAAGTAGCAGTCTTCAGTAATTATATGCAAGTGTGTGGCGAGTTGTAGGGGTATTACTACAACATCGTTTCCACAGGCGCAACGAGTGTTGAATACTTAAAGTCGTTATCTAAAATCGTGTGGACGGGCTTTAATGCTTTAAGCATTGGTATTTAAGCTATTACTTAATCAAACTGAAAATTATATTGTCAAAGCAGCAGACCCCGTATGACCCCTGATTGTTGCACATGATGACACGGGGTCATCTGGTTTACTCTGTTGACCATTATCATTGGCTTTCTTGGGCGCATTGGTACGTGGAAGAATATTTTGATTTGTAATGTTAAGGGTTGATTGCTTTCCTCAGTTGGACACCTGAGTGAGAGACGTTAAGCAAAATGCTTTAATCAAAAGGCTAATTTCAATCTGAGGTAAAACTTGTACCTTCTGAAGGCTGAGTTTCGGGTAAACTTCAAGCTCTGTAATAATCAGTTCGAGTGGCATCAGGGCAAAGTCAGCTTCCTCCGCGACATTCTCCGTCCGGTAATTTAAGCCTTATTGCAAAATGTCGTTTTACCTTTGTTACCAACGCGGTTCATCGAAACTTCGCGTTGATACACTAGCACAGGAAAGTTGACGAAATGCAGCAATGTTTTCATTTTCCACTGAGTTACACTGGTATGAGCTATGACTTCCGAGGGAAGTTTGATCAAGGTGATAAGTGACTACATTCGGTTAGGTATTCGCTAAATTAAGTTGTCATTATACAAATTGTTGAGAATGAAGAGAAATATATGATAAACAACTTCTTTATTCATGATATGCGACGTTTCGAAACCGTCATAATGTACATTGCAGCCGAGGCCTTAAATATTCTTATGATATTACAAGTATGTGCAAGGGATAAAACTTATTTTTATGTTTGACTAATTTATATTGACTGTTTCTGCATATTCACCATGTCTTTGTTAATGTGAACAGATAGGGTGTTTTAATAAAAAGTTAATCGTTAATCCTTGTTGATAGGACCAGACAGTGCCTACGTGGACATCGATTCATCAACTGGAGCTATAACTGTAGCACAAAGCATTGACAGAGAAGGTGCCAACCCTAAATCGGCGCTGTCCTTGACCTTGACCGTGGAAGATCAGATTGGTCGCCAGGCAACCACAGACTTTTCTATTGCTGTGGAGGATATAAATGACAACCCTCCGACGTTTGGATTGGTGGAATACTCAGTAAACGTCACAGAGAACTCAGCAATTGGTACATAGGTTTTTGAATGATTTTGGGATTGGATATTCGTTTTAGCCTGAGTGTCATTTAAGTGCATTTTTGATATTCGTTTTCACTACAATAACATTGTAAAAAACGCGTTATACGTTATAAATAATAGAATGAATTATGAAGTATTAAAAGCAAATGTCATCTCCATAATCGTAATATAGTATCATTAATTTGCAATGACGATTATATACAATGTACCTGTATGTAATATATTGGTGTTTTGTACATGTTGTCATTTAATCATACCGATGTCTCCCGTCGGATGTTTACAAAGAGGTGTTCGAATACAAATCGTTACGATCAATTTGTGACTGTGATTAATTAGCTAAAGCTTCTCTGCATAAGCGAAATCGAGTCGAGTAAATGAACTTTGAAATGTCAAATTCTCTCATATGATTAACCTCTAATATACATCATAAAATATAATACCATATATGATAATTATTTTTTCTAGATACCGAACTCCTTGAACTGACCTGTACGGATGATGACGCTGCAAATAACGCTCAATTTGACGTTCAAATAATCGACGGTGACGACGCGACGCCAAAATTCAAAATGTCTGGCTTGAAGCTTTTAACGGCAACCAATGACATTGACTATGAATCAATGGCATCGCTAAGTTATGCCTACCGTCTCGTCATCACAGCAGTAGACACGCCTGACCAAGGGGGCCCTCTGACTGGAACCACCGTTGTCAAGGTTACGGTAAATCCAGAGAATGAATATGATCCCGTTTGGACGTTGCCCGATTCTAGTGGAGATTTTGCACTTACGATTCCCGAGGACACTGCTAAAGGAGAAGTCTTGACAACGTTAAAAGCAACTGACGACGATGTTGGTGTTGATGGAGACATCACATACAGCATTGCCTCAGTCACAGCGGGTGAGATTTGGCCTTCACTTGAATGGATTATTCTACCGTTACAAGGATGTGTATTACTTATGCAAACATGTCGAGAGAATTCAATTCTAGCTAATAGTATCTAAAAAGATCTAATGCTCATCGATACTTATAAATGTGCACATGAAGGTCTTTTTTGGTTTGAGGTTGGATGCATACGTTTTATTGCCTATTGTTTTAATAATGATACTCTCGATTGTTACCGAAAGCAGCGTTCATATACGCATGAGTTATGAATGTCGCCTACGAAAATCATTAAGTTCAAAGAACAAGCAATATTTTTTTTCCAGCATCTGGGGCAACTGCAAATGATCTGTTCGCTATAGACGCTTGCAACGGAGATCTAATCGTTACCAGGCAACCAGACTTTGACTCTGGCACCAATGGCGAAAGCAGCTATACAATCTCAGTTACAGCAGAGGATAGTGGAACGTCTGCTCGACAGGTCCAAGGAACTTTGACGGTTGAGTTAACGAATATAAACGACAATGCTCCACATTTTGATCAAGTCAGCTACACAACGTCTATTGACGAGGACAGTGCCATTGGAGATGTCGTTATAGCACTTAACGTGGACGATTTTGACGGTGATGCTGTGACATTAAACGTTGAGTCGGGTCGAGATGACCTTTTTGAGTGCGCCGGAAATGATGTCAAGGTCAAAGCCTCGCTTGACTTCGAAACTGAGCAGTTCTATGTCTTACTCATTAGGTTCGCATCTTTTTTACAAATATGTAACTATCTGTAACGAAGTTTGTTTTCCCTTTTAATCAGTTATCCATTGTTTTCAAGTGAACCATGAATAATATGTTATTGTAAAAGATATTGTAAAAACTATAAGACACATTTTCGAGGATTATCATTAAATTGTCTTCATTACCTATTTCATTCATATGACGTTGGGTCCTGAAGACATGGTGAACAAGTGTGACGTTTTACGTCAGTGACGTCACGTTCGCTATAGCCAATGCTAATGTACGTATGGCTATCCTAGCTCTAAGAGCGCTTGATCGAAGAAAATTGCTCATATAAATCCATATATAGATACTGTCAAAGGAAAAGAAAAGCAAGTAGCTCACGAGTATCTAAATGAAACATGTATAGGGGTATTTTTATATTCTATTTTCAAAATATAAATAGAAATAACAATGCATTTTGAAAATAGGATATATTGTGACGAATGATATCTCAAGATAGAACTATTTCCTGGTGATGTAACAAATATTACAATTCATTCATACACTTATTTATTCAGAATCTTGAAATTGCAATTCTATTAACTGAAGTTGTGTTCATAAACGCTAACACTTTTCAAGCACTCCCGATTCGCTATTTTGAATACACTTAACCATGAAATGCTATTCCAGGGCAAGCGATGGTGAACTGGAAACATTCGTGCCTCTACACGTCACAGTCAATGACGTCATCGATGAAACCCCAGTCATCACCTTAGTTACCACGCCTTCCATGTCAGAGGGACAAAAAATAGGAACACCGGTATACGGAGGTTTCACAGTTACTGATGCCGATGTTGATGACATCATCAACTTTGTGTTGAGTGGTACGTATATGATCCATACTGGGCTCACGTTTACAAAGGTATCACAAAATTGCTTAGAATTTACAATTGAATTGCTGTGAGATTAAATAAAAAATTTGGATGAATGAAGTTAATATCAAAATTTCCCGAAGTATCATTTACACCAGTGTCCAATATACACCACAACTGTAGTGCTCCAAATTGTAATAATTGCTCCAAATTGTAATACCTGCTCCAAATTGTAATAAAAACTGCTCCAAATTGTAATACCTGCTCCAAATTGTAATAAAAACTGCTCCAAATTGTAATAACCACATTTTCGAAAAACGTACTGTCAAGCTGCTCCAAATTGTAATAAAAAGTGCTCCAAATTGTAATAACTGCTCCAAATTGTAATAACACAGATAAAGGCGATGTAAGCTTAAATTTCTTTAGTTCTGATTATTTGACGATTTTGGTTTTATGGTGATCATTGATTCGGTGTTCGTTTTGATAATGGTAATTACAATGTTTATGAAGATTGTTATTATCCCCCGTGTTAACGAAATAATAATAATGGATAAGGAAATGACCTCAGTCCGTCTGTCTGTCCGGAGCAATCATCATATCAAGATGTTCCTTTTGGGGTTGTTAACTTCTTTTGAATTTTATGTTTAGCCATGGCAAAACATCTACATCTTGATTCCCGAGCAAAATACGAAATGCGTTCTACAATATTGCTTCCGGAACAGAACTTGGTTATTTTTAGATAGACAGTATTCTGTTGTGGGAAGTACATTTCCTTCTGTAGCATGAATTAATAACTAATTAGTGATTTAGGATTTATTATAGCATTAAGCTTCACAATCATTGTTCAATACATATTTCTGTAACAGGTTTCCACTTATAGTAGACTTTGTCTGCTTGTATTGATTTTAATATTGATTTTGTGTAAACAGTAAGGTTGATATACACGAAAGTTGTATCTATATGCATGTAGATGTTGATGTTGATTACGATTTACATATTTAAGTTGACATATACGTATAGATGAAGTTGTAGATGAAGATGTATATGTTAATGTAGACGTAGACGTAGCCATGTTAACGTTGAATGACATGGAGATGTAAAATGTCCTGATTATCAAGCTGAATATGAAGATGTAGAGCTCTGTATATCACGATGTACATGTTCATGTAGACGTGGACATGACGGGGATGAATATGTAATTGTTAATGTATAATGGGTACTTAGGTTATGATGCAGATGTAACTAGTGATGTAATGTGGATATGAATTATAAATAAAGAGTGGTTTAGATGTGTAGATGTGGATCAAACGGACACAACGCGGAATAAGATCTTTTTGACTTTCATGTTATTATTTATAAATTAATGACATTGCCAAGTTGATGACCGAATGATGTTTTTATATCATTCAAATGTAAAACAAGAACTCATTTTAGTCGCTGTCGGTCTTAATTTCTTTGTGCGAAACGAAATGCTGTAGGTATTAAAAAAAACTCTATTGATATCAGATGTACTATTACAACTATCTTCATCATAATACTACAACCGAATTTGGGGTATTAACACTATTTAGTGCAATTCGGAGCTGTTATTACAATTTGGAGCAGTTATTACAATTTGGAGCAAAGGCTTGCTCCAAATTGTAATAACTGCTCCAAATTGTAATAATGCTCAAAAATTCAATATCATGTGACCAAAAATAGAAATGCTGTAGGCATTAAAAAACGTTTATTAATATCAGATGTACCATTGTGACTATCATCATCATAATACTACAACCAAATTTTGGGTATTTACACTGTTTAGTGCAATTTGGAGTTGTTATTACAATTTGGAGCAGTTATTACAATTTGGAGCAAAGGCTTGCTCCAAATTGTAATAACTGCTCCAAATTGTAATAATGCTTATAAATTCAATATCATATGATCAAAAATAGAAATGCTGTAGGCATTAAAAAACGTTTATTAATATCAGATGTACCATTGTGACTATCATCATCATAACACTACAACCAAATTTTGGGTATTTACACTGTTTAGTGCAATTTGGAGTTGTTATTACAATTTGGAGCAAAGGCTTGCTCCAAATTGTAATAACTGCTCCAAATTGTAATAATGCTCATAAATTCAATATCATGTGACCAAAAATAGAAATGCTGTAGGCATAAAAAAACGTTTATTTATATCAGATGTACCATTGTGACTATCATCATCATAATACTACAACCAATTTTTGGGTATTTACACTGTTTAGTGCAATTTAGAGCTGTTATTACAATTTGGAGCCGTTATTACAATTTGGAGCAAAGGCTTGCTCCAAATTGTAATAACTGCTCCAAATTGTAATAATGCTTATAAATTCAATATCATATGATCAAAAATAGAAATGCTGTAGGCATAACAAAAAAACGTTTATTAATATCAGATGTACCATTGTGACTATCATCATAATAATACTACAACCAACTTTTGGGTATTTACACTGTTTAGTGCAATTTGGAGTTGTTATTACAATTTGGAGCAGTTATTACAATTTGGAGCAAAGGCTTGCTCCAAATTGTAATAACTGCTCTAAATTGTAATAATGCTCATAAATTCAATATCATGTGACCAAAAATAGAAAAGCTGTTGGCATAAAAGAAAACAACCTTTATTAATATCAGATGTACCATTCTGACTATCATCATCATAATACTACAACCACATTTTGGGTATTTACACACTTTAGTGAAATGTGCAGCAGTTATTACAATTTGGAGCAAAGGCTTGCTCCAAATTGTAATAACTGCTCTAAATTGTAATAATGCTCATAAATTCAATATCATGTGACCAAAAATAGAAAAGCTGTAGGCATAAAAAAACAAACTTTATTGATATCAGATGTACCATTTTGACTACCATCATCATAATATTACAACCACATTTTAGGTGTTTACACACTTTAGTGCAATTTGGAACTGTTATTACAATTTGGAGCAGTTATTACAATTTGGAGCAAGGTTTGCTCCAAATTGTAATAACTGCTCCAAATTGTAATAACGCTCATAAATTCAATATCATGTGACCAAAAATATTCAAAAGGACACAACGCTGAATAAGATCTTTTTGATTTTCATGTCATTATTTGAAAATTAATGACATTGCCAAGTTGATGACTGAATGAATTCTTGTCATTGAAGTGAAAAACAAGACCTCATTTCAGTCGCAGTAGGTCTTTATTTATTTGTGCTGAACTAAAGGATGTAGGCAAAACACAAACTCTATGGATATCAGATTAAGAATGGTGAATGTCATCATCAAAACACTACAACCAAGTTTCGGGTATTGACAATGCTGCAATTTGGAGCTGTTATTACAATTTGGAGCAATTTTTATTACAATTTGGAGCAGGTATTACAATTTGGAGCCAAATTGCAATAACTGCTCGCTCCAAATTGTAATAATGCTCATAAATCCAATATCATGTGATCAAAAATATTCAAAAGGACACAACGAGACACAGCGAGATCTATTTGACTTTCATGTCATTATTTGAAAATTAATGACATTGCCAACTGATGACCGAATGCATTCTTATGTCATTGAAGTGTAAAACAAGAACTTATTTCAGCCGCAGTAGGTATTTATTTCTTTGTGCAAAAGGCTGTAGGCTTAAAGAAAATAATCTCTATTGATTTTCGATGTACCATTGTGACTGTCACCATCAACACATTACTACTAGTTTTCAGGTAATAACACTTTTAATTGCTATTTGGGGCTGTTATTATAAATTGGAGCATTTATTACAATTTGGAGCAAAGGCTTGCTCCAAATTGCAGTACTTGCTCCAAATTGTAATCAACAATGTAACTATCTGAATATTTATTTTAGTGTGTTTTTGATGACAGTTTTCATATACGACAATCAGGACTATTACACTATCAATCTGCCATGTTACAATAATTATAATGATAAAATAAAACTTATATAATATAACTAGTAACATAACTTTATCTTGCAATGAAACTTTCTTCTTTCATCAAATGTGTAGCGACATTTTATTTTATTTTAAAATAATTACAACTAGAATCACCTCAACCATAACATCAAGATTTAATTACAGTAACACATGCAGTGAAATCTCCAAATGGCATGTACACTCCTATCTGCATCTGTATCTACGCATACATTTACGTTCACAGATACATCTATATCGCCATCAACACCTTGAACTATTCGTAGCTCTGCGTTTACCTTGACCTCTACATCGTCATCTACATATACACTTACACCTTCATATACATTTAAATGAAGATCTAAATCTGTATTTAGATTTCGATAGATGTATGCATCTAAAACTTCGTCGCCCGATACTGCTAAATATCTATCTACATCTACACCTACATCTTCATCTACATCATTGTCTCAATCTACATGTTCATTTACCTCTAAATCTGCAGCTTTACATACATCTGCATATGCGCCTGAGTTGTGTATATGTATCTTCATATACTTCTGCATCATCATATATCTACGTCAACTCTTATATCTACATCTATAGCTCTACGGCTATACCTTCATCTAAATCTAAGACTAAATCATTACCTTGATTCTTCATCTACATCTATATCTACATCTATATACACATTTTCGCATACTTGTCTACTTACATCTATATCGAAATCGCCACCCAGATCTACATGTAATTCTGCATCTGCATCAAGCTATTTCTTCCGGTACGTCGACGCCAAGATTTACACATGCAACTGCATTTGCATCTGTATAACCATCTATATCTTCTCATAATCTTTTCCTAATGTGTAACTACATCTACTTCAACATCTATATTTACGACAACTAATGTCAACTCATACATGTATATCCATCTACATTATATTTCATATCTATTTCTACGTCAACTCCCATATCTACATTTACTCTTTCTTTAACAGCTCTTATATCTACCTCACATCAAAACTTACATCTACATCATTTCTCTCTATATCTGTATATATGTATATGTATAGAGAATCTCACCCAAGTGTTTTCTGATATCAAATATATCAACACGAGTTGATAAAAGTTACAAATTTGTACTTTTATCAACGATTGTTGATATATTTGATATCAGAAGACACGAGGGTGAGATTCTATTTATCATGCAAAATCATTCTTATTACGTTTAAGTGAACATAGTGTACATCTCTGCGAACATCTCTGCGACAAAAAATGTGCAAAATCTACTGCCAAAAAGATATCTCCTAGGAGATATCGCTTGATCTCACACAAGCGATATCTCCTGTGAAACACAGTTTTGGATGATAAATTTACATATGTAACTTCACCATCATCTACGTTTACAATCTACACCAACTCTTCGATCTCCATGTAACTATTATATTTACATCCACATCAACTGTTTTATCTACATATACATCATCTCCTATATCATCATCAACTCTTTCTGTATAAACATCAGCCATTTTATCTAAATGTACATCAACAGTTATATCTACATAAATAGTTATATCTACATCTTCGCATAGCTGACCACTTACATCTACATCTACATTTAAATCACCACCAGATCTACATATACATCTATATCTGCCGTTGCTTCCTAAACGACATTTACACATATAGCTACACGTAACCTACATCCAACATCTACCACAACATCTACATGTACATCTACGTCAACATCTTCAACATCTACATGCACAGTTAAATGTCCATCAAGATCGACACCTACATTATCTCTTATACCTACAATGTACATCTATGTCAACATATTTGCAGATATATACGCCTATATCAACTCTTATATCTACATCTATATATATATATATATATATTTACATACACTACATTAATATCTATTTCTACATTGAAATCGAAAATTTATTAAAATTTATTGTAACAGAAAATAATCTGCATTGTGATCTACTCATGATTGTACTACGGGCCTGTGACCTTCTAAATACCGCAATAAAGATTGATTGAAATCGACACCCAGATCTACATTTTACATCTACATGTTCATTTTCCATCTCAATCTATGTATAGACTTACGTCTCCCATTACGTCTACATTTACATTTTCACACACAACTACACGTACATCTAGATCTACAACTGCGCCTGCGCCTGTGTCTGCATTTGTATCAATATCTACATCTACATCCAATTTTATATTTACATCTACATATTCGCTTTCATCTATACATACGTCTAATTACCATCTACAACTACATCTAAATGTAAATCATTATCGCGATCAAATCTACATATTCATTTACATCTACATGTTCATTTCTATCTACATTTAAATGTTAATTTGCGGGTGTATCTATATCTACATCTACGTCTACATCTATATAAACATCTACATGTACATGTATATCTACATCAAGTTGTCTACCTCTACATCAACTCTTATATCTACATCTATATCAATGCCTATATTTATATCAACATCGTGGCATACATCTATACATACATCTAGATCGAAATTATCACCTACGTCTACATGTCGATAAACATCTGTATCTACATCTACATCTACATCTACATTTACATCATTTTTGTTTCTACATCTACACCAACTCTTATGTCTACATCTATATCAGCTCTTCTTTTCATCAGCTCTATATATTTTCATTTTCATCAACACGAGATGTAGCTTCACAACAGTTATTACAATTTGGAGCAGTTATTACAATTTGGAGCACTTTTTATTACAATTTGGAGCAGCTTGACAGTATGTTTTTTCGAAATTGGGTTATTACAATTTGGAGCAGTTTTTATTACAATTTGGAGCAGGTATTACAATTTGGAGCAATTTTTATTACAATTTGGAGCAGGTATTACAATTTGGAGCAATTATTACAATTTGGAGCACAACAACAACACGATTTTGCAAGTGCATGCAAGATACCCAAACGATACAGAAAAATCAGATGGGTGTTTGTCATTTGTGAATTCAGTTACAACAAATAAAACAAAACTATTTTGAAAAAGAATTGGATGGTTTCGTTCCTTTCGACACAAGCGTATTTCCCAAAATCGGATTATGGGCAAATTCAATAGCACACATATGTAAGATTAGGTTACACTAGGGTTGCAGATACAGGGAATGTTTATTGATTTGAAAGAAGTGATCTAATGTCTTTCAGGACAGATGAGCGTCCTATTGAAGTAACATTCGTAACATTACGGTTTGCTATTTGCTGTTGAATAAGTGAACAAGAGTGAGTGAGTGAGTGAGTTATTGTTTAACGCCGTTTCGGCAGTATCACAGCCATTAGCGGCGAAGTGAACAAGACTCTACCTTCATGTTTAAGATAAATTAAACAGTGAACATGTTGTCCTGGCACAAAACTGCATATATCAACATTGCGTGAATGGATTATGGTTTTGAATATTAGATGCAATTTCACAGGTGCCGACAGTGGCTTGTTGTCGATTGATGCGTCAACTGGCGAGTTGTCCGTTGCCGAACATATCGACAGGGAAGGCGCTAACGCCAAAACGACGTTGTCTTTGACGTTGACTGTCACCGATCAGGCTGGCCTTCAGGCAGTTGAGGATTTCACGATCAATGTTTTAGACGTCAACGACCAACCGCCAATCTTCAGTCAACGATTTTATGACGTTGAAATGCTTGAAAACACTCCAGAAGGTAATAGTTATGCTTCACACATAGTCTCAGAGATAGTATCTTTTAGGTCCAATAACTCAGAACACATGAACAGTTATTTTGGTACATATTTATGAAAAATCGATCATTGTACAGATATGCATATTTTAATAACATAAATCACGTTGTCTGTGTATATTTAGCGTATAACGAGATCACACCAGGGGTCACTATAGGCTATACCTAATATTATCCCATTAAAGCTATTGCCATGGTTGAGTCATGCATCGAACATGTACTTAATTGTTACTTTGAATATACCGTTACCTTTCCTGGAAATCACATTTTGTAATCCAACGGATCCAATCCAATCCAATGGACAGATTTTAATAGATTGACCAATTCATATTAGGTCTAGAAATAAAATGGTATTTGTAAAATAATTGATTGTATCCACTGACTTTACTTGAAGATGAGGAACTTCTTGAACTAATATGCAACGACGGGGACGACGGTAACAATGCAGTTTTCGACGTACAGCTTCTTAGCGGTGACGACGTCAGTCCTAAATTCAGGATGCAGAATTCGAAGCTGTTGGCGAGTGCAAATCCAACTGATTTCGAATCGTTGAGCGATTCTGGTTACCGTTACGTACTCTTCGTTGTTGCCGTCGACACGCCTGACCAAGGATCGCCTAAAACGTCAACTGCCGTCGTTCAGGTCAGGGTCAAGGCCACGAACGACGGCCAGCCTCAATGGACGGCGCCGTCAAATGACGGTGCAGGTAACTTTGATGGCGTTAACGTTGATGAAAACGTTGCCGTTGGAACTGTTGTGACGACATTTCAGGCTACAGATTCTGATTTAACGGATGATGGTTCTGTGGAATATAGCATCTTATCAGTTACTGGAGGTAGGTGTATACGAATTCGATTCCTTGTGCTTCTTCCGTTATTAGAATTGTTCGAATATGATATCTTTTTAAAGACTTTTTGCAAATCTATATCGAATAAAGTTGTATACTTAGAGGAGATAAGGCTTGTTGCCTGATTCCCATATGTAAATATTTGATTCCGGACAATTTATTTTTGGCTTTACAGTGTGAGCTTGAAATATCAATGTGCGATATTTTCCCCAACTGTTCAAATTGACTGAAATCAAGTAAACAACTGTAACAGTGTTATACTGACTCCGCAGAGCATTCAATAGCATGCTGGTTGCAAGCGTTTAAGTTGCAGTTTATGTTTTTAAAATTAAATGTTTGAATCAGGTTCAGAATTCAGCACCAACTAGATCGTGTATGAGACTTTGGGTAACAAGCATGTATGTTTCTAGTCTATAACTTGGATATTTTACAAGCGCTTCCGGCGGTTCGGATTTCGCTCTGCTACTACGCATGGAATTTGAACAACTAAGGAACGTACATACACATCAGAAGTTGTTACTCAAGACAATTTTCTTTCAGATTCTACAGGAACAAGTCTAACAGGTTCTCACTTGTTCTACATTTACAATTCCACCGGAGAACTAATCGTTGCCGATGGTTTGGATGCTGATACCGGAACAAACGGGGAGGCCAGCTACACTGTGGTTGTCCAGGCCTCCGATAAAGGGGAAACACCGTCAACAATTACTGGCACCATAGTCGTTACGCCAAATAACGTCAACGATAATGCCCCGACCTTCATCCTCGCTGAGTATGACGGCGACGTTGACGAAGGAAGTGCAATCGGAACCGGAGTTGTCGAACTTGATAACCTTGACCATGACGGTAGCACTGTGACGCTTGAGATCATTTCCGGAAGGGATGACATTTTTGAAATTATTGGAAACGAGGTCACGGTCAAAGGAGCGCTGGATTATGAAACTGAAAACGCTTATCTTCTCTATGTTGAGTGAGTATTCAAATGTTATACGGACTATTTCTGATTAGATCTTAATGTAGAAATGAACGTGTCTTGATAATAATAGTGTTAAGGGACATTACTCATAATAGTAGTAATAGAAACAGTATCTATAACAGTAGTTACATAAGAAGGACATTAATTTTGGCTCAAAAAGAATATGACGTAGTTCTAGTTGTAGTGGTAGTAGTAGTAGTAGCAGCAGCAGTAGTCGTAGTAGTAGTAGTAGTAGTAGCAGCAGCAGTAGTAGTAGTAGTTGTAGTAGCAGTAGTAACAGTAATAGTAGTAGTAGTAGTAGTAGTAGTAGTAACAGTAGCAGTAGCTGGACAAATATCAGTAGTACATGTAGCTGGAGTAGTAGTAGTAGTAGTAGTAGTAGTAGTAGTAGTAGTAGTAGTAGTAGTAGGAATAAAAGTCGTAATAGCAGTAGCAGCAGTAGTAGTAACAGCATTATACAGTGTTCTGGAATTTGTAGAAGCAGTAACTGCAGTAGCCGCAATATTAAAGTACTAGCAGCCTGATGAAGAGGAGCAAGAGGAATGATGTAATTATTGCGCCATTAGAAGATCAATGATGTAGTAATTGTTATTCTTTTAAAAAATGTTAAATTAATTTAAGTAATTATAAACATGAGCCTTCTCTGTCCCTTTTCTCATCCCATGTTCCAATATCTACTCTTCAGAGCATCTGATGGAGATCATGCCACCATTGTATCAGTGAAAATCAACGTCAATGACATTCTAGATGAAGCTCCAGTTATCACCATGGCAACCACGGCCTCCATGTCAGAGGGACAGGCTATAGGTACAGGCGTCATACCCGGATATGTCGTCACAGATGCTGACGTAGCAGATGTACTGAGCTATGTACTCTCAGGTAAGACGATGTATACAATGACGTGTGACGAATTATTCATTTCAAATCTAGACATCCTCACGATTTTCGGGAATGGAAGTTCTGGTGCTATTGCAAGACGCGCACTGGCAATCAAACCGAAAGAACAAATCGCTTTTATGCTGATTTTTGGCGTATACATGAACAAATAGAACATCAATAGTGAAAACCGAAAAATCATAAAGTCTCAACATTATAACTAACTCGCTTTTTGATTGGTCGACTACTTATTCAGTGATTCAGGGTTTCAGACGACCAAGGTCGTACACGACAAGTAAATGATAGTTAATGAATTCTTCTCTATGGACTATTCATTCAAGTTACGTTTTAATCGATTGCATGCAGCAAGAGTACGATAGTCAAATAATAGCGGATGAGATACAGAGCAGCGACTGGCCTTGTGTCAACTTTAGCAACTGTATCATTCAGAAGCATTTTGTTACGGGCTCATCCTAACTTTTACTGATTATTGTTTTCTTTTTTATTGTTTAGATTTAGTGTGCGTGTGTGTGTTTGTTTGTTCGGGTCAAGAGCTCATGTGAATGACCCTACTTCCTTACAACTCCATGACAAAAACACATCCACGAAGGCAAAAGATATTCTAACTTGGGTAACATAGTCACTTTGGCAGCATTGTGTGCAGTTTTGAACAATATTAGTTAAAGGGGCTGTATGACCTGTTCTAATGAAAATAATGAGATCACACAAAATGGACAAGAAATGTTACAGTTCAAAACAATCCCCTCCATCAATAAGTAATGTTCTAATACGATCAAGAAATGTTGAACTTCGCGGAGCCGTGTCCAATTCTCGATTTATTAAAAGCTGCCCAAACTAAAATGGGAGCTAGCTCTTATCGTTTATACGTGAAAACGTTTACTACGACTACGGATTATCGGGTCATGTTATCATCTCTTTTACCCTCTTAAGTAAATATATACTGCGTTAACTTTTTATATAAATGGCAAATTTTGAACACATCAAAATGTAAATACGTATAATAGTGACTCAAGGCTTGGTAAATATTGCGTTGTGCAAGAAACCAAAGCTCATTATATACGTGTAGTTATCTGCTTTTCAGATATACCACATACACACTTGACGGTTAATATGTTCGATGAAGTACTCCTTTAAAACCTACCCCGTAGACTATCGGGCAGAGGGATGATGTATCCTTACTAGTAATAATATAAATACTTATATCGCGCACTGTTCCACACTATATGCGTGCTCAAGGTAATCCATGTCATTAAACTGCGTGCTTAATCTGTGCTTTAGGTCAGCATGATACGTATTGTTGCCTATATATATTTAGAACAAAAACACACTTTTTGGATGTAACTGGTAATTCACGTGAATTTTGTTTATGTTATTGCTCAAAATCAATTACGTTCTACGCAGGAGCTGACAGCCATTACTTCAGTATCAACGTCACAACGGGAGAGATGACGGTAGCAGAACACGTGGACAGAGAAGGGGCCAATGGCGTGACGGCGTTGAGTGATCTGACCTTGACCGTCACAGATCAGGCGGGACTAATCGCAACACAGACTTTTACCGTCAACGTTGTGGATGTGAATGATATCACGCCAGTTTGCACGCCAGCTGAAGTAAACGTCAACGTTGCAGAAAATACGGTTGCTGGTATGTTTTGGACAGTTTGAGTGTTTTTGTAAAGGGAATTACGTGGCTTTGTAATAGAGAAACGTGTTTAGTCCCAACATTTATTGGCAAACATACGTCTTTGTAATTAACAGTTTCTAGAGTTTGTTATTTGAAAGATATTTTGAATTTGTTATCCAAATGTGTTATGTGTAAAAGAGAGTGAGTTCCGAGTAATTAAAATGTATGCACGAATGACTAAAAATTGTGTTTTTAATTAACTAAATTGTATTGAAAATATACATACAAAAGATTTATGATATTATCAATTTATGCTGACATGATAAGCTTCCTTATATATTCCTCATGCATTAAACTGCATGTATCTTTAATATATATATTGTTTAGATGTCTTTTTAATGGTGTTCATTTCTAACATTACGTTTACGTACAAATGTTCTATTTTCAGGCTCGCAACTGGTTGAATTCACTTGCGTGGACGATGATGAAGGTCAAAATGCCGTTTATGCACTTTCAATCGGACAAGGGGATGACACGAACCCGAAATTCGAAATGGACGGTTTAAAACTGCAAACATCATCAAACAGTATAGATTTTGAAACAATCAAATCCTTTACTCTGTATATCATTGCAATTGACAACCCATCGCACGGTGAACCAAATACTGGGACAAGCGTTGTCATGGTGACAGTAACGCCTGCAGACGAGTACACGCCTGTTTGGACTCAACCAGCCAATGACGGCTCAGGAAATTTTGACGCCATCGTTGCGAATGAGGACTTGGTGCCTGGTGACGAAGTCACGCAGTTGAAGGCCACTGACGATGATGACGGCGATGATGGTTCGGTGACCTACAGTCTTGTCTCGGCCACGGGAGGTAATGCATGGTTGAACTAAATGAGCACATGTAACTCGCATACTCACAAAGCTTTTGAAATGTACATCTTAAAGTCGCACGAGCATCCCATGCAGATCTTGCAGCTCAGCGTGCCACATCAATATACAACATGCACGTGGAACCCGTGCAGCTCGCATAGCTCGTGAGAAATGTGCGTTTGAACTATAACGGCAACATAACACTTCGAGCTGATTCTGTCACAAATGCTTTGAACATGACAAAGCAAGCTAAATCTCAGTCATACTGTTGTGTAAAAAAATAAGACAGCATACAATATTGTGAAACATGAAGATTGCATGCCGTCTTAATTCTAAAATTTTGACACATTGAACTCTCCTTGGTTCATTGAGACCGGGAGTCGTCTCATAACATGACGACATGTCGCTTAAAGGCGCTTCTTATAGAAATAAAGTTATTTCACAAATAGGTAAATAAGTGTTACCAATGCAAAGGCTAAATAATATTCCTCAAACAATAAAAAGAAATCTAAAACGAATGTACGTGGTTCGGCTAAGCCATACGAGTCCATTTCCCATTGAGCGCTAGAAGGTAGTTCAAGAAATTGGGTTTCTAACGTCAAACATGTTTTATTTTCTATTGGCTTCGGAAACGTTTGGAATGCTCAGTTTGTTGAGTCACACGCAGATTTTATTCAGTCAATAACAACAAGACTAAAAGATATATACCTGCAAACATGGTGTGAAAAAATGTCATCGTCAAGTAAATGTTTTTATTATTCCAAGTTCAAATGTGATTTATTTAGTGAGGATTACCTATCATTTGTAAACATAAAGAAATTTAAGCGATCATTAGCACGGTTCCGATGCTCATCACATGATCTATTGATTGAGAGCGGTCGATGTAAAAATATTAATAAGAAGATAGAATATGTAAACTTTGTGATTTAAATCAAATTGAAGACGAATATCATTTTCTACTCATCTGTCCATGTTATCTTTCACTACGATGTAAATATATCAAAAGATACTATTATGCCCATCCATGTGTCATAAAATTGTCAATTCTTATGAGCAGTAAAAATCAAACATTGTTACAAAATCTTGCCATGTTCATCCATCATGCAATGCTGTATAGAAATCATGTATTATCTCTGTAATATGTATTTATCTTTACATTTATGTAAAAACGATAGTTAAGTTGTGTACTATAGGCCTGTGGCCTTTTCAGTATGAATAAAGATTGATTGATCTGACTGATGTAGCAATACCTAAAACCATAAAGAGTTCAATGTTGAATATGGTACAATGACGGAATGGTCCACCATCGTGCTGGCTGAACTCTCAAAATCGCAACAACAAATTGAGACCTTCAAATCTACCTCTCACACTGAAGAGTATCGCATAAATTAAAAGCTAGTTTGATAAAAAAAAATCAATTATGAGTTTAATAACAAATGGTACAATCATGAAGGTAGTTTTGTATCCTTCAGTTAAATTAAATTAATCAAGCAAAATTGCCAACATTGTTTTGAAACTACGATTCCCCGAGTCATGTACCATTGTGATGGAGACATCTTCACATAATTGTGAAGTCATACTTTCAGCGGTATTACTAGTTTATACTAGTTTAATATTGCCATAGAAATGTAGTATCTTCCACGTAATACAGCATGTTAATCACTACGACCTGCAAAACTATTTTGTGGATAATATTTGTATAGCCATATAATTTATGTACCATAGCAATATGACTTTATCACAGGTTAAATGTGTATATTTCCTCTTTGGTCATGTCAGCATAAGACTCTTTAAAACGAATAATCGTATACATTTCGGGCATAACCTGCGAAATAAATGTTTGAAGTTTGAGACTGAGACTGAACATTTAATATGTTTTGACTTATTAATATACTCCTTTATCAACAGACACGACTGCTGCCGACGTGACCAGCTTGTTCCGAGTGGATGCTCAAACAGGTCAACTGCTGGTGGCTGGAGAACTGGACGGGGACTTGTCTACAGGAGGGGAGGCCAGCTACACGCTTGTAGTCAGGGCTTCAGACTCGGCACCAACTCCCAACACAGTGGACGGAACCATCGTCGTTACGCCAAACAACGTCAACGACAACGCACCGACGTTTGACCTGAATTCGTATCAGGCCGATATATCTGAGGCAAGCACAGTCGGTACGGTGGTTGCCACGCTTGGAACCACAGACCCGGACGGCGGTTCGGCCACGTTGTCGATCGTAAGCGGAGACACTGATCTCTTCCTTACCGACGGCAATGACGTCAAGGTCAAAGCAGCGTTGGATTTTGAGACGGCGGATATGCACGTTTTAGTAGTAAGGTATGCGTGCTGAAAGGCATTATACATAACTTTGAATACTTTTAAAATGTATTAATTCATAATGATTCAAAACTTGAAATGGGAACGTGCAATTACAGGGCCGACGACGGCGTTTTCCAAGCTGACGTCAGCTTGGAGGTGACGGTAAATGACGTTTCTGATGAGGCGCCCGTTATTACCTGGCTGGAAACAACGTCGATGTCTGAGGAACAAGCCATTGCCACGGGAGTAGACGGAGGATATGTCGTCATCGATCCTGATGAGGGGGACAACATCACCTACTCACTAGGAGGTTTGTAGTACTTGGTCAGTTTTGAAGTAGCCAGTAAGACATCTAGTGCAGCCGTGGTGGAAAGAAATAGTTATGACCTACACAATGTATTTATCCGAAAAGGCTTTTCTTGTTTTGTTGTACGTTTTTTTCATAAGGTTACTTTGGGGGGAATTAATTTCTGATTTATCGGATTCTGTCTACAACTTAGCTTGTAATAAACAAATATTCTCAAGACTGAAGATTCAAGAAGTCGATTTTAACCGAGCCCAGGTTCAATGTTTGCAAAGGGGATTTTTTTGGCTGTTTTTAAGTGTCAAGCATTGTAAATGTTCTAGGTCCTGACAGTGCTTATTTCACTATCGACGGCGAGACTGGAGAGCTATCAGTAGCTCAAGTGATGGACAGGGAGGGGGCGGATGCTAAGACCTCCCTGTCACTCTCCTTGACCGCGACTGACCAGGTAGGACTGTCCTCTACCAGAGACTTCACCATCAACGTGCTGGACATCAATGATTTACCTCCTTCGTGCGACCCGGCCGTCTTCAGTACAGAGGTTGCCGAAAACTCAACTGCTGGTGAAGTACACTACGAATCACCTTAAACATTAACTGTTTGACAATACGTTCGTTTATTCGGTATCAGAGAAGACTAAAACCTCCTTTTGTACATAAACCTCATTGTGTACCTCAACTTCCTTTGTACCAAACCCTTTTCATCAGAAACTTGGACACGTACATGTATTCAGCTAATTAAATCAGCAGTAATCACTCCAGACCTTCATCTCTTCATAGTCAATTTTCAGCATTGATTTGCTATTTATGTTCCAGGTATCGAAATTTTAGACTTAACATGTGCCGACGGTGACGAGGGGAATAACGCCGTCTTCAGCGTTGGCATCGGCAGCGGTGACGATACTGACGCAAAATTCAAGATGGACGGCAAAAGATTGATGACGGGAGATTTCGTCCTTGACTATGAATCTCTGGAAGCAGATGGTTACATGTACACTCTTATAGTGACTGCAGTGGATACGCCCGATCAAGGTTTACCAAATACCGGAACTGCTGTGGTAAAGGTCAAGGTCATTCCTGTCAACGAGTTTGAACCGGTTTGGACAGTCTCTGTACCGGATGGAACCGGATATCTTCCCGCTGTCACTATTGATGAAGACTCGCCCCCTGGTACACCCATAACAACAGTGGGGGCGATTGATGACGATTTAGCTGATGATGGTGTCGTTGGATATGAAATAACTGCTATAACACTAGGTAGGTGCATTTTTATCAAAGCCATATTGTTGGATTATTTCAAACACAGGAACCGCTCAAGTGTATTTATGTAAAATATCGTGATTTGGAAAATAGCGGGAACTTTTCACTTCAAATTTCATTAATATTTTCGGTATTGTGGTATCTGCACATAGTTGTACAGAAGACCTCTCGTGTGGTATTTAAAGGCATTTAAATACCATTAGGTACACATAAATCACTTGTTTACGTGCATGTCGTTTTTGTGTGATCAAACTGAAATTTTAAATTTTAAATTGAAACTATAAGGTTAGATTATACCAACGTATAATAAGGAGTGAAACATCAACATTCCATTTAACAGACGACGGAAGCCCGGCAGAGCAGGTATTTGTAATTGGCTATGACAATGGTGAACTACAAGTGAAATCGGAGCTCGATTTCGAGACAACTACATCATACGACGTTGCAGTTCGAGCCGTTGACGGTGGGACACCGTCGAATGAGGTCACTCTTAACGTCATCGTTAACGTAAACAACGTCAACGACGTTCCAGCAGAGTTCTCTGAGGATAAGTATACGGTTGACACTCCAGAAGATACTGCTGTTAACGACATCATATTTTCCTTAACGGCTGTTGACGTTGACGGGGACGCCTTGACCTTTGCCGTCGACGCTGCAGAGGCGGATCTATTTCAGTGTACTGGTGCTGACGTTATTCTGCTGAAGGAGTTGGACTTTGAAGTTGAGCGGTATCACTCTACACAGATAAGGTTAATCATAGCTTCATAGTTGTGATTTAGTTACACCCCGATTAGAAATAGTCAGGCCCATTCACAGCTAAATTCTTCAAATATTAAAATATTAAAATTTGTCAAGTACTTTTACGTTGTGATTGTGTAGTGATGCGAGCCTGTTGTTAAAACTAATTCATTGAATTGTGTTTTTAATTTGGATTATTAACTATTGCCCAATCGTAATGTTTGAACAGAATTTGTACTGCTCATATAGACATAAGATATATTAAGTGTGACAATACCGGACGCAACTTATATATTATTAAGAATAAATAACTAAGACAAACAGAACAATGAAACTCGGAGCATGTGTAGTTGCACAGTTAATTACAGATAAGTTTTACCCAAGCACCGGTCATACATGGATTGATTAACCAATGTAGTTGTCGTTAAATAATTAACATATTGGCTGAGTGACATGTCTGCGGTCCGCTGAACAATGAACTGGGTCAATACAGCAGTGGATAAAACAAGAAATATTTTCTAATTGATAATGAATGTTATTATTTACAATGTACAGCGTCTTCGATGGCATCCACACCTCTTACGTTTCCTTTGTCGTCAACGTTGTTAACGTTATGGATGAACCGCCGTCACTGACAGTGCATGATATTACCATAGAAGAGGCTCTGCTGATTGGAACCATTCTTGGGGATGCCTTCACAGTAGACGATGCTGATATCAATGACGTCTTCACATTCGCCTTATCAGGTGAGACAAGCAGTCATGTGTTCAAGATCGCTAGTACAAAATTTAATGCATAGTACTGTACAAGAGAGAACTCGTTAGCACATTAAAGGTTAAAGGCTTTGTAGCACGTTGTTCTCACTGAAATAAGTGATCTCACGAAAAGGTAAAAAAAAGTTTCAATGGCTGAATAATACTCCTCAATCAATAAAACGAGTTCTAATTCGAATGTTAATGGTTCGATGAAGCCATGGGAATCCATTTACCTTCGAGTGGCAATTTTAAGGTGTTCACATTAAAATGGCGGCTCGAAGGTAGTTCAAATAATGTGACTGATTTAGGGATATCTTAGTACTATATAGCGTATTAAATATGGTACAATGATAAAATGCTCAACCATCTTGTTGTCTGAACTCAAATTCGCATTAGACCTACAAATCTACCTCTCACACTGAAGAGTTTCAAATCACTGTCGCTTTATACGTTGCACCATTTTCTTTCAATACGCTTATTACACGTAACTGTGTTCTATGGATACAGTTTATCAGGTGGTGTAATGAGATATTTTACCCTCTAACGTAACAATATATTGAACAAAATGTGAAAATGAATGGCAAATGTGTGTTCAGTTCTTCCCCAGCAGGCACACGACGTTGTTACAACGTCGCATTTTGGTTGAAATAATGTCGCGACGTCGTTCAACTATAAAACGACGTCGTTTCAACGTCTCTCTTTTTCGACGTCGATAAAACAACGTCGTTTCAACGTTGTTATTTTCGACGTCGATAATATATTCGGTATCAGACGTCGTTTCAACGTCGGTATTTTCGACGTCGGTGTTATGTCGATATCTGACATCTGTTCAACGTTGTGATTTTCGACGTCGATAATAAGTCTATTTGCGACGGCATTTAAACGTTTTCACAATTCACAACGACATGGATCCTCACTGCATCCTACTGTTCATTGATTAGCGATCGCAATGGCTTATTAGGCATATATTTCAAATCTTTATCCTTGATTATTATATAAAGATATGAAGTCTATGGGCCCTATAGGGTGCCTATATATATCTAGGCGTCGTCGGACATAGGCCTATAAGAAATTACCATGTTAAATCCATCATTGATATTCTTTAATTTTCCGGAATAAGTAATGTTATTTTAAAACATATAAATGTGCATGTAGGCCTACACGTAGTCTACAATAAATAAAAACGTATTTGTGCATAGGGCCTATATTTTTTTTATTTAATTTAGTGATTTTAACGAATGATAGGCTACTGTTACGAATTATTTCAATAGTTAACGGGGAATTTATTTTTAAACCGATATGTAATCTATTTTGTATGCCCATGTATTTTAATCATTTACTTATTTATCATTTGACACTCTTTTCTAAAACGTAACAAATATTTGTGAAGCTGTGTACGTTTTCGCGCCAGCACAAAAGCTTATGACGTCATGTGTGCAACGATTACGTCACAAACCAAGTACTTTCGCCGCCATGTTTGACGTCGCCGTAGAGGGAATCTGTTTACGTTGCGTATTATGGACACTGGTGTCGCCACTTCTCTTTCTGAGGTAAGTTATTGTTCCTACATTTATACACACTTTGATCATTAATATTTAATAAAGTCAACCCAGTACGGACACGCCGTCCAAACCAAACCTGCCACACTAGCCTACTCAATCGCAAAGCGAAGCGTGTTGTTTACATTTACTGCAGTAGAAGTCGGCAGTCTTATTAACACTGCTGAAGAACGAGTAGGAATTTTGATGATTGTGCTACTATTACCTAACCTATCTAACCTATCCATAAACTTTATTTTCACTGACAAGAGATCAACGACATTCTATTTGCAAACCAATGTTGGTGTCGCCTGCCCGGCTTTGGAAACATAGGCAAACTCTTTACAGTGTTGCGTAAAGTGCTCCGTGACGTGTCTTTTCACAATGATGCGCGGAGTTCGTATTGTCTTCGATCAGCTGTTTGCAAGTTCACTGAGTGCAGGCTTTGCTAACATGTTTATGTTGATTGCTATTTGCGTCATGAATATTACTGTGCCACTTATATTTAAACGTTATTTCAATATGATATACAGAGTGATGCAAAAAGTATTCGGACGGTGACGTTAATTCCATTCACATGCATGTTAATTTAGTTGACTCTGGGATAAATAATTTTCATAAAATATGTTCTTGTTGGATCAATGTCAAAATGTTCATCTTTATTTGAAATCATCTCAGCTTGAAGTACATAATATAAATGACATTTTCCGAGGACAATCTAGATAATGTCATCCGATTTACCTACATGTGTACATTGTACATTGAATAAAACGTTTTCCATAGATCGCCATGTTAAATTTTTCACAACTATCTATATATGTTGATTTAATGTACTGTCATTTCCAAGATAGAAAACAGATAATTAAACATTAATTATGTAAAACATTAACTTTATGTTTAAAATTCTACCGTTTATCAATCACAGAAATCACAGTAATTTGATTAAATTAACTAATAATTAAGTACACATGGTTTTTCAGGATGATCGATTGGGTTTCAAAAACAAATTAATGACAGTATCAGACTATCTATATGATGACATGCGTTAAATTCAAATAATCTTCTTGTTGAGATGATTTCTAATAATGCTGAAAAGTTGTATACTGATTCCAAAAGAACTTATTTCATGGTAATTATCTGTGCATGTACACGTAATTGACATGTATAATTTATGCTAATATATTGATAACCTGAAAGTGATTCATATATGATTATTTATAGGAGCTGGTATCGGTGGAAATTCAGTTATTTGTTGACAAATTAATTGTTTCCCTGCCTATACAGTACAACTTGTTCTATAAGTTTCACAACTTGTGCCCAATCAATTTCTTAAATGAATAAAATATGTTTTCAATCAATTCCTTGAAATATGTAGATGTGTTGAACATTAGATTAATGTACCTTTGTAAATTAATTTCTATTAATAACTGTGTTTGATTTAAACATATTTTATTCAATAAAGAAAGGGATTAGGAACAAGTTATCCAACTTAGGTAAACTAAAAGAAGTATGACTGTTTGTAGTGATTAATTATAAATGCTCACATATCTGTTTTCAGTCAACTGCTTGAGAGGGAAAAGATGGGGAGCAGAGAGTTGCAGACGGGAGATATCGCATCTACAGATTAACTGGGTTACCTATCAGGCTCCATCCAGAATCTTTTCTCAGGTATACACTTATTCATCATGCATCATGTATTTTCCGACATAAAACGATTAAAGGTCCATATATATTTAACACATAGAATTCAGATAGTTAAAGTACAGTGATAATAAATGATGAGTAACATGATTATTTTTGAAAATTAGATACATTTGATGAAGCATCGACATAAATAATAAGTTGATTTTCTTTCACCATTTCATATGTGTAAGTTGTCTTTTTCATTTTCCAGAAAGCTGATGAATGGCGCTGTGACGAAACGAAGACACAAAAAAACGCGTATTCTTGTTATTTTAAGGCAGAATAAACAATTATGTAATCTTAATCCCTAGCTGTCTGTTGTTTCTTTTTCGATTTTGGTTGCTTTGACTAAGCCCTTGTTGCTACAGCTAACCCGGAAGATATAATATCTATCTTTTAGAGATACTTTTATAATTGAGATTGTTTTTTAGAGATTGCTACTGCTCAGAAAGAACGTCATTTATCGACGTTGAAATGACGTTGTATTATGGTTGCATATGAAATTTGCGGCGACGTCGATGTATTGTCGTTGAATCGACGTCTTAACAACGTTTTTGATACGACGTTGCATCAACGTTGGTGTAACGTCGTATCAACGTAGATGCAACGTCGAACCAACGTTATTGCAACGTCGAATCTACGTTGATGCAACGTCGTATCAACAACGTTGTTCCGACGTCGATTGAACGTCGATAATCGACGTCGCCGCAAATTTCATATACACCCATAATACAACGTCATTTCAACGTCGATGAACGACGTCGTTTCAACGTCGCTTCAACGTCGAA
Organism: Gibbula magus; assembly: GCA_936450465.1. Lineage (NCBI taxonomy): Eukaryota > Metazoa > Mollusca > Gastropoda > Trochida > Trochidae > Gibbula > Gibbula magus. The sequence goes on from OW388304.1 coordinate 60,250,091, forward strand.
TTGCCTGCTGGGTCTATCCTAACCTCTTTTGCATCAGGAGCTCATTTCCCGATTCACGCTAATTCCACTGACCCTGGCGGTAGTGAATTGAAAAAGAGCATTGCTTCAACAATTCGTTGGATTTTGTATGCTTATTGTTGTATTATCATTGTAACAATGTTATATATAATTATTCCAGCGAACTGAAAAAAGTCTTTGGGAGGCATTTAGAAGTGTAATCCATAAGAAAAGAATATTTCCTGGTTAACTTCGTTATTTTTGGGATACATGACGTTTCGGACCGGACAACATGCTTACTCCTTCGTTTCACCTGATGGAATAAGCATATAGTCCGAAACGTCATGTATCTTCACAATAAAGAAATTATCATCGAGAAAATATTGTTTGCTTCGAACTGAAATAATATTTATTTCCCTATTTAGGTACCAACGCTCATTTACTAGACATCAATGCCACAAATGGAGCCCTCTCTGTGAAGGAACCACTTGACTATGAGGGCGGCACCACTGTTTTAGACCAGATAACCTTGACCGTAACAGACCAAGGGGGACAATCCGCTAGTGCGGATCTGACGTTCGACGTTATAAACGTCAATGACAACGCTCCAGTTTTCTCGGAATCAAGCTATTCTGCCACCGTAGAAGAGGGCGGATCACTGGGTATGGTACATTTATAATGACACAATGATATATAGTCTAGTTAAAGTCGAATAATTAACATTTAAAAGTTTGTTTATGGTATAGCCTCTGTGAAACTTATTAAGTTTAGGAAAGTCACAACATAAATATATGTAGGCAATAGTTGAACAAAATAACGGCAAAAGAGTTTTTATAAAACAAAATATTTTATGACCCATGTGGCCGCTAATAGAGGCTATAAGTTCACCATATATTATTATGACCATCGGCCGAGGAAATTTCAGCTTACGAGCTCTTTTAATTTCAGAGAGGCCACTGCGACCTTTAATAAAGTTCCAAAAGTTTTCGGAAATGACTGAATTTTGATGCCACGGCCTAAATGGTTTCGAGGCTAATTTTGAGAAGTGAAATTCGGAATAACGCCTTTCCAAGTCATAAACTCTTTTCTTAGTTCAGGCCTGATGAGCTAACGCTTTGTAACGGTTACATAAGAACCGACTTAACAACCATCTAGGATTTATTTGTCTTCTATTGTATCATTATTATTTGCACCACACCATCGATCTCCATTAGAACATAACACATGTGTTTGTGCGGACCCACATCCTCCTAGTCAGACACCAACTGTCAGCAATCGCCTCGTTAAAAAAAGATAGTTAGCTAAGTTTATATTTATTACACCTCCTAAATGTATATAAAGTGGTAAAGCTCCAAGATTGTACATGTATTAGGAATGCATATTATTATGAAAGTGAACAAATGTAACATTGGAATCACATTATCTGCAAATTGTTTTTGGGAGAAGTCATTCATAGTCAGAAAAACAACCGCCTTCACTGAATATCCCAATCATAACAATTCAGCCATCGAGTCCCCAGTCAACCACTAACATCCAGACAAATGGCTACAACCGCCTGCACTGAATATCCCAACCATAACCATTCAGCCACATCAACACTAATGGCTGTATTTTTAAATTGCAAAGTATCTAAGATGATGTCCCATTACGTTTCAGTGGGATCTTTGCTTGATTTCACTGTAACTGACGCCGATGCTGCTCCAAACGATGACTTCAGTCTCAGTATCCTGTCGGGAGATGATGCCACCGACCCAGCATTCAGCATTGTCAACTCTGAGCTGCATGTTGACGAGTCGAAGGTGGACTACGATGTTCTGACCGATGATGGTTATGTCTATGTACTGTTGGTGGCTGCCATCGACCAACCGCCGGCGGGACAGCCACAGACGAGTGTTGCGCTAGTCACTGTAACGGTGAATATCATTGGTCGTGTTTTCGGGGGAAGGAAAAGAGCAATTATTTTAAATGTTGTAGCGAGGTCAAGGTTTTCAAAATAAACACTATTGAATAGTTTGCAAGGAATTACTTCTTTGAAAATAAAATGATATTTTTTATCGTAAGTTTGATAATGATAAGGAACAAACATGCAATCGTGTTGCAAATTTCATCATCACAATTTTTATAAAGCTTTCCTTATGGGGGATATTAACGCCCCAAACAAACTCGCATAATAACCTCCATTATAAAAAATGCTATCGAAATATAGTGTGTTGATACCGTCACATTTGTCAAACGTTACAAATGGTGTTATTTTATCAAAAAAATCTGGTCACCTTGAATCCGCGTATGTGCAGTGTAAGTGTATGTGTATTGACTAACATCTGCTATCAATGCGATTGGATGACACAACTGTCTGATGAATGACTTGATTTATAAAGTTTTCTTATAAAATTTAAACATATTGGAAATATATAAAAACTTTCGTTCAGATAGACGTAATGGGGAATTTGCTGGAAGAGTTTTAGAGCTATATTGAACGCATCAAACATCGTGGAAACCTGCTTATTTCGTATCTTCCTTAGCAAACCGTACCCTTGAGGTGAGGTTAGGTGAAGTGGGGTTTAACGCCGCTGTCAAGATTATTATCCCCCGCCACGAAGTGGAAGGGGGATATAGGTTTGGGCTCCGTCCGTCCGTGTGTCCGTCATTGTGTCCGTCCGTGTGTCCGTCCGTGTGTCCGTCCGTCCGCTATAAAGGGGACAGCTTTTCTCAGAAACTATTTAAGATAGGACAACGAAAGTTGGTGTGTGGCTGGTGGACATAAATACCTCGATGGAGGTCGAAAATAAGAACAGTGTGATTATTTTTTTCTGGAGTTATTGCCCTTGTTCCATATTTTTGGGCTCTGTTCATGGTATCTCCAAAGGGGACAGCTTTTCTCAGAAACTGTTTAAGATAGGGTTTCCAAATTAGGTGTGTGGCTTGTGGACATAAATACCTCGATGGAGTTCGAAAATAAGAAGCGCGCAATTATTTTTTCCGGAGTTATTGTCCTTGTTCCTTATTTTTGGACTCTGTTCATGGTATCTCCAAAGGGGACAGCTTTTCTCAGAAACTGTTTAGGATAGGGTTTCCAAATTTTGTGTGTGGCTTGTGGATATAAATACCTTGATGGAGTTCGAAAATAAGAAAGGTGTGATTATTATTTCCAGAGTTATTGCCCTTGTTCCGTATTTTGGACTCTGTTCATGGTATCTCTAAAAGGGACAGCTTTTCTCAGAGACTGTTTAAGATAGGATTACCCAATTTGGTGTGTGGCTTGAGGGCATAAGTACCTTGATGGAGTTCGAAAATGAGAAGCACACAATTAATCTTTGCGGAGTTATTGCCCTTGTTACGTATATTTGGACTCTGTTCAAGGTATCACCAAAGGGGACAGCTTTTCTCAGAAACTATTTAAGATACTAGGTATCCTAATTTGGTGTGTGGTTTAAGGCCATCGATACCTTGATGGAGTTCGAAAAAAAGAAGCATGTGATTATTTTTTTCCGGAGTTATTCCCCTTGCTCCGCTTTTTCGACTCTGTTTCAAGTATCCAAGGATATAGCTTTTCTCAGACATTGTTTAACATCAAATCAGTTGTGTGGCTTGAGGATATCGTTACCTTAATGGAAAGAAAATGAGAAGCGCACAATTATTTCTTCTTGAATTATTGCCCTTGTTCTCATTTCTTGTGTCTGGCGGGGGATGTTGATGACTATGTCTTCTTGTTTCACTTTGCATCACGGCTGATAGTATTATGGCAGGGAGAAGCCCGCAACACCGCGTGGCTATGTATTGCGGAGAAACCTTGGAGCATCGGCTGGAACTAGCAAATCATCGATGGCATTGCACCGTACCCATGAGGTTTTCCTGCTTAAATGGTCTAATTGCTCATGATATAACGACCTTATCCACAATTACGTTATTCAGGTCACGCCAAGGGACGAGTTCGATCCCGTATGGCCGGAGGCGGATGGAAACAACAAGATACCGGATCTATCTGTCTCGGAGCTGACGGAAATCGGTTCTGACGTGACGTCACTGACGGCCAGTGATGGTGACGCTGGCCAACATGGACAACTCCTTTACAAGATAAAATCTGTCAAGGATAGTAAGTATTTTATCTTCGATATGAGGCTAGATATGAAACAAAGTTGACACCCATGTCAGTTATACATCATATCCAAGCTGACGCCATAAACGTGAACAACATGGATGGTGATATATATTTACATTAGACAAACATTCCATTCAAACGGTGAAGAAATGTAAGGTTGTTATATGAAGCTCGGTTTCCGAAACTTTTATCCTTGACCAAAATTTGCATTTTAAAGTTCCGCCTTAAAGGGGAAGTTGTTTCGCTCAAATAAATTGATGAAATGTATTTGACAATTTTCTTCACTAATAGTAAAATCTATTTTGAAAACGATTGTACATGCATGGTTAAGCCACGTGAATCTTTTTTGTTATTCGAAATAATAAAATGTGTTCACATTAAAACGGCCGCCATGCAATTTTTGCTTTATTCGCAACACCGTTATTACCACTACGTTTGTGTAATCAGATGTTTTATCCCCTAAAGTAAATATAAATGACATAAACTATCATTATAATGGAAAATTAGAAAAAAATAAAATTTGCAAAAATATGTTTTACAGCCCGTTTAAAATGTCATATTTATCTAATATTTGTTCAAATGGTATCTGTACATAAGCAAATAAAAATTTAATTCAGATTAACGTAGTGGTGAAAAAGGTACTTTGATATTGTAAATTTGTTCGCTGCGCACCATACCGCTAACGGAGAATATATGATATGATTGCAAACATGTGTGCAGACTATGGGAACACGACGAATGGACTATTCGCCATCCGAACAGAGAACAACATAGGCAAGGTGGTCCTAGCACGTGAACTGGACGCGGATACGAGGACGGGGGGAGTTGCATACTACTCGGTAGTTGTAACAGCGGAAGAGACGGGGGTAAACCCGGCAACCTCAACAGCCACGGTCACCGTCAACGTTGATGACGAAGACGATATATGTAAGCATTATTTTACATGGACGTACTGGAATGAATAGTTATGTTTTCTTGGAGGGTGGTTTAAAGCGACGTTTTAACACAGTGTTTTTTAAGATGGTTGCACTCAGCCGACTGCCAATTACTGTGCTTTACGTCATGGATATTGCGAAGATGTCATTTGTTTGAAAATTAAGACGCCTTGAAGGTTAGAAACAAACATTGGCCAGGAAATTGTTAAAATTGTAATAATCTTCAAACACGCACCAAACGTGGAACATTAGACAATTAACAATATGATAATATCAAAATCACAACGATGTAAGAAACATACAAAGCATTAATAATACGTATTACTTATTCAAAATCGCAAATGGCTGAAGTGGTAGATAGTTATATGGGTATTGTAATAGCACATGCTGTATCAGCCTGCGAGGTCGAGCTAGATGGTTGATACAGGGCGGCATTTGAAAAAAATATCATGCTATGTTTATTCATGTATATATATTTTCACCTGGGGTTCCACTTTCAAGTTAAGATTTGATATGGATTTTTGCCGGTGACGACGGGCTGATACAGGTTATCTGCCCTTGAGAATGAGCCGTGCACAGTTCTTTGCGGTGCAAGGCGCCTGGTGAAGAATCTGCCATACATGCACAATCTCTTATTTATAAGCATGCCTATGACAACGTAACAAATTAAGTTTATTTTTTATTTTGAGCTTTGTGAATAAAAACATGTGTTTTTAGCGGTTGGTCATTTTTATGGTAAACTATTCGATAATTGTAGGAAACCATTTGATATCAAAATAGATCTTTCGGAAAAAGAACTTCACATTTTAAAAGGTAATAGAACTCGTCGGCAACTGTAAAGTCGTAAAGTTGCTCTCTTGTTAGCACTGCCCTCAGTCTTAGATTGTCATATGTTCGAAAGAAAGAAGGGCTTAGAGGCGATAGAGCTAGGTCAAAATGACAAGATTCCCTTTTCGGTTTTAGCGGAAACTACCGCCGAACCGGATGCAGAGACATGGGGACTGCGCGCAGGATTAATGGCTACCGGAGCTGGTTTGGGAGTTGCATCCGTTTTGCTTTTGAGGAAAATCTTTCAAAAGTGTGTAGTCACCAATGCTATCCCCACTAAGTTCTTATATCTCTTCATATTTTCTACAAAGCACTTTCACTGATATCCTTGCATGTCTAATATCAACTTTTGAAAGGTTTCATAATCTGTAATTATTGTAACGTTAAGGCAGCGCAGAACCTCGTTACAGTGACAGCGTTCAGAAGTTAAAAGGACACTACTTAACGTGTGAATCAACACATTTGTATTTATATATATTATACATGTCTGAAATTTGTAATTATTAGATCATATCCCGCTTATAATCTATAATTATATAAGTATTATAATTTGTTATGTTCTCGTCATTGTACTTCTGTCTATGTATTTCCTTTTGTAAATTATTGTATCTTTCACTATATATTCATCTTTCTTCATGTTACGTTTAATTATTATATGTCAGCACTGTAAATAGTAGAGGGGTTTACTCAGTTGGGTTGCTTATACCCATTTCATTCTTTTGATTAGTTACAAATACATCATGTATGTTAAAACCATCAAAATCACAAAACTTGTTAATTACAATCAATCTTACAAGAAACCTGCTTTATTGTAACGTTGAAAAGGGACAAACCGAATTTTAATCGGCTTGTCAAAATAACATTTGTCGCTAAAGATATGATTATAACTTGTTTCCAATGAAAAATTTAAGAAAACTAAACTATACGTCCAATTTACATGCACAGTTCATGTAGTTATATGGTCTGTTAAACATTACCAATATAAACTTGTCTTTGTATCTGTTAAGGATAGTTTGACAAATTGACGTCACCCGCGGTGCATTTCTTCGGTTTTCAATCACGAATAACTTTTTCACCATTAAATTGTCTCTAAACTGAATCTACATGTGCTGGCATGAAAACTGTAATAATCAGTCACTAGTTCTCTAAACAAATAACACCATTCATAGCGTGTGAAATCTTGATTGTCCCATTATGAAGGAAAGATATGGAGTGAATATATTTATCTATCGGTAAAAATTAAAAGGTTTTTGGCACGAAATTACGGATTTTTTTATTATCTTTTGTGCAATTTAAATATTTATGCGAGTCAAAATAAAGTTACTCCAATGTGTCAAACATACTGTGGTTTATAATGAATTTATAAATGCTTATTCGGCAACATTATCCCTTGGTGAAATATATCCCCGTTATGTCGTTCTTATAAACAACAATTTTCTACTGCTGCATTTTAGTTATAAAACTTTACATTTCCGCCTTAGTTTAAAGTAAATATGTAACTAGGTTATTGTTTTCATTATGATGGAAAAGTTGTCAATTACTTTTTACTTCAAGTAAACATTTTCCTCTTCATTAAACATAGACTAATACTTCACACATATTCAATACCAGCTTTAGTCATGCTTTTAGTAGTAATTCTAGGATAGGCATTCTGCTTTTATAAAGTTTATATAATGTTCCGATATGCATTGTTGTATCGTAGCTACTTGTTATAAACCAAATATGAACTTGTTTTGTGTTTTGCTGATATTCTCATTTTCTTTTCGACAGACTCTTCAGAAAACCGAGTGAGTAATATTGTATATTTGAGATTAAATAATTCAGAGATAGTTATCACCTCATACTATTAATACAAAGTGCCGCGAAGATCAAGATTCTGAAGTATTATCTCAGGCAGTCATATTTACAGGTTACATTTAAAATGTTCTCTAACATACCTGTACTCTATATAATGTCATTGATTAATGTACTTTAATTTGTACATGGTCTGCAAAACCGAGGAAGGATAGCAGTGACGCCTTTGATATTAGAGCTATAATGTTGTGTTAAGTCCATGACATTTCGATTCACCCTCACCCTCTCCGTCTTGAATACAATCTTCTATCTTATTTTTTTCAGACATAAAAGTAGAAAGCAAGATGGAGAGGCACCGTGCACATGACGCGGAGATGACTCTACAAGAAGTTGTGCGTATATTTTTATTTTCATTAAGTCCCCCGCAATGCTTTGCATATATTGGATTGGAAGTTGGACCGTTGGACATCACAGTGCATCACATGGACATATTTCTAGTTTTATTTATATTCACATTTTGAGACGACCCAAGTATATTTTTTTCCTGAACGAATGCACCAACGCTACGTTCAATTGCACATTCCGTGGCGATATTTGATATTGAGGATTCGTTAGCGCTCGCATATTATCTAGGCGCTTCCGGTTGCTGAACGCAGGACAGGAACTACTTTTATGATATAAGTAAATGACACAATTTGGTATTGAAATATAAATGAATGGATTTGCCAAATAGAGAATAAAGAAACTTCAAGGATTGTTTCAATTCGAGAGCATCATAATTAAGACAGTATAATGAAGTTTATATGTATAAATTTTTCAAAATCCATACCTGCACAATATAACCTAATTAAACTCATACGTTACTTAACACTTATACCTTGCTTTGCTAAATTCTAACCACTGCTGGGTTGTTGACATGCCTGTATCAATCTAGCCAATCAGCAACGACATTACATTACTACGACATTACTTTGATTGGATGAAGTTAAGGTATCCAAGGGGCTCCAACAAAACTTCATTATCTACGTCCATATTCCAATTTAAAATTAGCCTACATGTACAACCTTTTCGGCCGTGGCATAAAAATTCACCAATTTCGGAACACTTTTGGAACTTTATTAAAGGCCCCAGTGGCCCGTGTGTGAAATCAGCTCAGCAGGAAAGCGCTCGTATAATCTCCTTCTAGAATAAGAAGTCACGAAACATGATCTCTGTCGTACAGTGGACCGATCTAGACGTAGCCAGTACGACTGTTAGGTATAATATGATTTTAATGAGATTGCAACAAAATTTAGATTGTAAACTGCAAGAGGTGAATTAGTTCATTTCTATCATGCTAATCGCTTGTGAAAAACTTAATGAAAAATATAGTCACAAGCGACGATAAAATGATTCAGCCCATAGCATTGGCAGCACCGTCAGGAGCTTTGAAATGTGTCTTAAAGCTGCATTGGGTGGGGAAATTTGCTGAATTGTTTTTTTTAATTTACAAGGTGCAAAAAAGCGAATATTTCTCCGTAACCGCTGAAGCTACGATTTCGACGTAATCGTAGTTTTTGTATGCCCTGAGACTGCGAATCTTTTGAACTAGGTTTCGAGTCTCTACGAGCAAAAACATACTTTTTTGGGGAGTTTTTTTGGTTTTTTTTTTAATTTCTTTTGAATTTTTTCTTCAAGATGATTTCTCTGCCTTCTCTCTAACCTTGATTTTCCTGTACACTGTTAACTTATCTTGAAGTCCTGAAAAATTGGCGCAGTTATTGATTCGGGTTTTAGAGTTCTGCCCCCTTGAAATATGTCATACTTACTAAGAAACCGGACTTTTTTCATTGAAAGGTCATTGTGAAAAAAGTATTACGAGTTCGGTAATGAAATGAGCAATCTTTGGATGCTTTAGATACATAATGTGAAAATTTCAGCTCTTAGATGCCGGTATCCTCAGAGGAGATGTTCTTTAAAGGTGCATGAGGTTGGAAAAGGGTGAAAAACAGCTAAAAATCAATGTGGCGGCTAAACCACGTGACCTACGAATTTGCCATGATTTACTTTTTCACTCGCACTGTCATTGCGCATCTTTTAAAAAAGGTTGCAAGTCTCTAAGTCCATTTTGAAAATTTTCCCATGTTAAAAATGGACATTTAGATTCGAACTGGAGCTCTAATGGCTGAGTCGATTGGGCACAAAAGCTTCGAAGTTTTTATTCCACAGTAAGGGCTATCAGCATGTAAAATTTGGTTGCATTTGCTTGATATTTGCAGCCGTTTTGGGTGAATCTTGTATACAAAATTCTTGAAATAAAAATAATAATAAACACGCCAATAACAATAAGGATTCTGCCGAAAGGGCTGAATCCTTAATAAACTATGCCATACTGAAGAAACATCGTTGTACTGGAAGCCAATCATGAACAACTAATACAAATGTCTTGATAATATTTGTAAATCAATTTGAATTGACACACTGTTTGAAGGAATAACGTTGTGTGTGATGTCATGGCGTATTGCGCGATGTTGAGACGTATAGTGTAATGTAAGGACACATTGTGTGTTCTAATGACGTATCATGTGATGTAATGATGACGTATTGTGTGATGTAACGACACATTGTGTGCTGTAATGACTTATTTTGTGATATTATATGTATTTTGTGGTGTACGGACACAATGTGTGATGCAGTTACGTATGATGTAATGTATTGACGCATTGCATGGTTAATGACACATTGTGTGATGTAATGACGTATTGTGTGATGTAATAACTTATTGTTTGATATAATAACTTTTTGTTTGAAGTAATGGTGTATTGTGTGATGTACTGGCGTACTGTCTAATGTAATAACGTATTGTGCGATGTTATAACAATTGCTTGACTTAATGTGGTATTGTGCGATGTTATAACAATTGCTTGAATTAATGTGGTATTGTGTGATGTTTTGACTATCGTGTGACTTAATGACTTATTTGTATTTTCAGACCGAGGCAGAGCGTGAAAGCATTCTTCCTGGGAAAATTCGACCTCCAAGATTTTAACCTCTGGTAAAGTATAAAGATAATGCATCCTCAATTCTAGTGTATATAACAAACACAATAAATAAACTGACGGGCAAAAGAAAGTATAACACTCACTTGTTTTCGATGAATTCATTATTTTAAAGAGATGAGAAGCATTTGATTATGGCACGATACAATAACACCTTTCGGCAGTAGTTTGAATGACTTAATTGGTGACTGTTTTATATTTTAACTAAAATATCATTATTTAAAGTAGACAGGGGTAAGAAATGAAATTTGAGAGAGAACGTCCCCTACCATGTTGAAAATGTTGTAAATGTGTGCAGGACGAAGCACATTTATTGATTTTCACACAGAGTATGAACAGTTGTGTTATATCAAAATTAATTAGGGGGAATTTCAAAATTTAAATTTTAAATTTTAATTTAAAAAAATTCAAACCGCGTAGAGGTATTCTTTGAGTGTTTTAATGTTTTGGACTAATTTCACAAACTAGTACGTTTTTGAATACGACGTCGAAAACTCGAGATATTTCACTATGATAAACACAACTGATCCAGATACTTTCTTTTGCCCGTCAGTGTATATAATTATGAACGAATTATATTCTCAATATTTATGATTTATGTTCAATATTTTAATAGTTCTATTGTTTCGCTGAAGCAAGTGAACACATTACTAAAATTTGATTATAAATAACATCCATTTTGTTAAAACAAATATCTTATAAATACTTCATTTATAAATACTGCAATCATGCTACTGTTTTATTTTACAGTGTGATTTTATTGCGTGTATTCACTATTTATGTTGTCTAGTTTTTAAGCCTGGTGAAAAGGATACTGTACCTTTTCCACAAAAAGCACATGACAGATTTGCTTGCCTTATAAATGGTCCTACCTATGTCATTCATTTCACTCACTTCATTCATTCCGTTTCAGGTCTGACTTCGATTTATTCGATTTTCTTGTGAAGTCCGCGAAGAAACCAACGGCGGGTGGAATTCTTATGTATTGTTTATGTAGACAAATTTGGTTTCATGTAATTTATACAAAGACTTATTTACAATATTATATATCATATGTATGATTTTCCTTTGAATACATTTTTGAAAAATATCGTGTTTGACACTGAAATTAGGCAAACTTCTTTTGAAATTAGATTGTTAGTATTCTTGAACGTAAGTGAATGCTTGTTAGGAATTGATAATTTTTAAAAATAAACAATATTTATCTGAAAATTAACACATATTCCACGATTATGTAATGAAAAATTAGTTTACGTGTTGACATTGTTTTCATTCGTTTATACATGCAGTAATACTTCTTTTTATATATCGAATTGATTAATTTCATAAATTTATCACATTTCACAAACTAATGATTTATTCTGTTTTGTGTTATGTCTTAACAATTACCAGCGTTCTGTGAATTGAGTTAGTAACTATTTTGTTCAGTGTCTGTTTTTTTATAATTAAAAAATCATTAAATGTGGTCATGAAATGAATTTTTCATCTTTGCAAAATTAGTAAATTATGAAATGCCTTTATCACGAATCCGCGAAAATAAAATATAACAATACTAAATTAGGGAATATATTTAAGAGACTTCACCTTCATGAGTGTGTAAAATTGAACCAAACAGTATAACCATCCCAACCACATGCAATTTGCACAGTATCAGATGGCATTGAGAACTGCTGATTCCACTACACTATACTAGGTAGAAAGCACATGGGAGTAAAGCAAAATTACTAAGCATTCGCATGACACTGACAACAAGGGGAGTATTTCATTGTTTTATGTTATTAAACTCACGGATTTTCGAAAACCTGAAGAAAAATAGAGCCATGGGCTCTGTAGCTCAACAGAATTTATATTGTTTGATGTTGAAGACTGAAATAGATGTAGCCTTACACTCACTCGGAAAAAGTATTTATTCTGAAAATATCACCATAGCATTAACATTGAAAAGGAGACTGTAAGAAATGGGATTTTCAGAAAAAGAGGCTCCTTTTCAATATTTTTTCAATATTTATTTTCAGATTTTAAGCCCTGTTTATACGGCGAACTTTGCACATATGCAGTATTGCTTATGGTAGTAATATACACACGTGAGTAAAGGTACATTTACTATGCGTTCATACGTGTTTAATTTCTACCTAAGCAAATGGGCTTCCAACTCTTTTAATATATGAATAGAGAATTCCTAAAACATGCCAATTAATATTAATAAGATGTTAACTAAATAAATGACAATAATTTATGTCAAAATTGGTTTTGCTATATCGCCCTAAGTATAATGAAAATCGGATAGTCAGATAGATGGTCATCGCGTGCAAGAAGGAGATTTTCCAATATAGAGAATTTGAAAAACAATATTAAGAGTTTCTAAAGTTTCTAATATCCTTTTTCACCTGTGTGAAGTCACTATGTATGTATACGGCGAACTTTTACTAGTATAGAGAAAATACCAATGGCATATTTACTCACGGTACAGTAGTAAACATTTGCACCTGCCCCTGACTAGGTGCAAACTTGCTTACGGTAGCTTATACAAATGTGCAAATGCGTCCATACGGCGTATTTTGCTCATACGATTTGCAAACGCTCGCCGAATAAACAGGGCTTTAGATTTAAGTGCACAATCCCGGTGGTTTGACAACTCAATTAATAAGCGAAAATTCTGAGGCAACAACTAGACGTAGAAAGATTTATTTCGTCACACATCTGATTCAAAACAACAGACAGTCAAAGAATAAAAAGGGTGAGATACCGCCATTGCGGTTCCTATCGGATCCACCCTAAATTGGCGGACCCGGAATGATCCGGCTAAGCGGATTCCACCCCTTTGTGTCCTGTGAATAATTTCGATAATTGATTGTCAACAATTTATAATGATAAGCAACTTCCTGAGCTAGAGAAGCTCGCGTCCTTTCACGGACAAGCTGCCTTCTCCTCCTTCTCTTAAAAGGAGGGTTCTATCGGGGTATTTTTTGTGGAAACGAAATTCGGGAGGATATTCCTGTTTACATATATATGTTATTAACACATGGTGAAAACATAGTGAAATTGAAAGATACTAATGAAGGAAACATTTTGATGACTTTATATTTCACAACTTGATAAACACAAGGGCACATTTGTTGAAAAATAAAACAATGAGAACTGAAGCCATTCATCGGCGCTGCGAGTCGGGAAAACTTCGCTACAGCATAACAGGAAATTGTTTATTAGTTTTATTACTATGTGAATACTCTATCAGTGTATGTCTTTAGTTATCAAAAAGTTGCAAAATTGGGTACAATATAGCGTGTTTTCATTTCACGTAATGAAAAATATCCAATATGGCGCCATTACTCTCCCTTTAAATTCTTCCCAATGCTCTTTAGACTATAATCGGACGTAATAGTCCAATCAAACGTCATGTTACAAAATCAACATCGACTGAAATTATAACGACTAATCAACAAATGACACAACATGGCATCGACACAATAACGCGTTTTAAAAAATGCCGTTAACATATGAAAGTTGCGGGTTCGAATCCCATCTGGGGCTCGTCTCGAAAAAGAATTTTGGAGTGTGATTCTAAATAGAACAATGTTATAACAATTTGGTTGGTGATTAAAATACCGAATGACCATTTACATTGTATACATATATTAGCATAGGACGATGTTAATGGGTGACTTGAATGTTATTAAGAACAAAAGTCATCAACAGATGACGTATCCAATCGGTCCCACATACTTTGTAAAACACATCTTTGACAGATAATTCTATATCTACTACTTCAGTTAGGGGGTAATACACATGCTGAGTATCAGGTATGATACGGGTTTTTTTGAGTTCTGCTTCGCAAGAAGAACTTATCCCTGAACAAAGTCCATATCCAACACGTTTCTATGGAAACAAAAAAATAAACTTTTCAATAATCGGAAAATATCAAAAAGCGCAACTTCAGTTGGTGGGTAATACACATGGGAAGTTTCAGAAAGATATCATGAACGGTTTTCGATTTCTGCTCCGGAAACGAAATGATTACGGACAGACATACAGACAGGGTGACGACTATATCTCACGGAATTACAGAAGAAGAAGAATATTTTATTTAAGTGTAACACACATAAAAGTGTCCGGCCACAATGTTCATGATGCATATTATAAATACAATAGTACGAGCTCGTATATACAGAAATATAATAAAATACTTTTACATGTAATAGCATACAATGAAAAGTACATGCAACATTAATGGCTCATGTATTTAAAGGTGAACATATTGAATACCGTTGCGGCGATAGATTGGATATGAATCCTGTTGTCTTAATGACTGGCGATGAACTGTTATAAGACGTGTCATAGGTGCTAAGTTTATTAAAAAGCTCCGTTCTGATATCATCATAAAAACTACAGTCAACGAGAAAGTAAACCTCTTCTTCGACTGAGTCACTGTTGCAGAATTCGCGTATACGACTATCCAATGAGGTCACAGAACGTGTGAAACGTCCGACGTCAACTTCAAGTGGTAATGATCCGCATCGCACTTTGCTGAAAACACTGTAATGGGTAAAGCCCCTGTCACAACCCATCGTGCGTGCAATTCGTTCGTACGTTTTTTTGGGAGGCCATGGTCGCTACGTTTTTCTGAAAACGTAGGGTGGATTAAAGCGGCTGTCACAACCCGTCGTACTGCAGCTGCGTGCTGTCTACCGACAAAAACGTGGGGTAAATTGGGGAACGTGCTTACTCGGTACGTTGTACGTGCTTACTCGGTACGATCGACGTGAGTTTTCTTTAATTATTTGATAGTTAAACTTTGGACGTGCCGAGTAAGCACGAACTACGCACGTACAACGCACGTTGTACGTCGTTCGTTGAGAAAGTGTGAGTGGGTAAGCTTGAAAAAAACGCATGATGTCGGTGCGTTGTGCGTGCGGTTGTCGTACAGGGCACGCACGTCGATCGTACGGAGGAAAATTCGCAGCCTGTTCGTAGATAGCACGCAGCGAAAGTTCTGCATGCACTAAAAGTTCTACGACGAATCTGCGTGCTCCAAATTTGTCCAAAATTGGTACGGCGTCGGTACCGAGGACGCACGAATTCCCCAATTTACCTCACGTTTTTGTCGGTAGACAGCACGCAGCTGCACGTACGACGGGTTGTGACAGCCGCTTTAGGCCTCGGTCCCAACCCGCCGTGCGTTTTTTGTTCGTACATTTTTTGGGACGCCACGGGCGCTACTTTTTTTTCTAAAAACGTGGGGAGGAAGTAGGGAGCGCATGGAGGGAGTAAATCAACGCACGTCACACGCAATCTGTAAGTATGTTGCCCGCGCGAAACGTCTGGTCGTGGTATGCTACGTGTATCGTACGTTGCGCACGTGGTAATTAATTAAGTGAGTTGTAAGTGCTAACAACGTACTTACAGCTTGCGTGTGACGTGCGATTGATACGATATAGTACGGAGGCCGTACTTACATGTGCTGAACACGCATGATGTCCTTACTTTCATCCACGGTGTAAGTGCGTACAAGTGCGATGAACGCAAAATTTTCAACCTGATTTCAGGCACCTAGGGGATGGGGGTACAGGGCGACCTTCAGAGGTTCCCTCTGTGTGCTACTGCCTCAAGATGCCGCCCATTCCACGCAGAGACTCCCGGTTCTGATGCTGCAAGAGCAGCTTCAAATGGCAGCGCATAATAACTGCATAAATCAGTGCGCACAAGGTACAATGTAAGTGCGGAGCACGTGCTTACTCGACACTGGCAACGTGAGTGCTGCGTGTTCATTTGACATTTGAACTGGGAAAGTGACAAGTAAGTACGGACGACGCACTGACAACGCACTTGCCACGTCGTCCGTGGAGTATCAGACCATGTAAACAAAATTAAAACACTCACTGCGTCCTTACGTTGTGTGCACGGTGTCCGTAGAGTGCACGCACGGAAGCCGTACGTGTGGAAAATACGCAGCCGCACGCATCTCGCACTCAGTTCTGCATGCACTAAACGTGCTACGGCGTGTCTGCGTGCTCCCATATCCGAACGATTCACGATACTGACTTGACCACATACTGGTTTTACAAGCGATTCTGTTGGAGTCCATAGTGCATAATTTGCGCTAGAGTTTGATAGATTCGATCTTGTGACTTGTGGAGGGCGCGTCCAACCCATTTCACCTCGTACTGATAGGTTCGGAGTTTTTCGTCCAACAGCGACAGGCATTGTTCTGTATTGCATTAATCAATGAATATTCTCTTGTTCCCAATATAGCGGATTAATAAGAAAGTATTGGCTGAACCAAGTTATATGATGAAGTAAAAACATCGTCCGCTATCCCACCAGTAGATTTAAATTTACATATTATTACACCAAGACACCAAGGGCTCTATTTGCTGACTTTGCGATTTCTTTAGTTGTAACTTTAAGATCAAGATGCTCTTGTAACGAAACGCCATGATACTTGAAGGCTTGTCATCTTTTCTACGTGTATTTTAAATGGATACGACGACCGAGGTGTAGAGGGGTACGGTAGTGAACTACTTTCATTTTCTTTATTTTGATTTGTAATCGTCATCTGGGGCACCGGTTCGTTATTCATTCCAGCATACAATGGAGAGATTCTTCATTAGGAGCAATTACAGCAATGTGCTCAGCGTATATAAAGAATACTCCGCATCTTATTTTCTATTTAATACCACAGTCCAAGTTGTTGACTTCCGTAGCAAGGTCGTTAAAGGTACACCCATTGTGTTGTTGGGGTCACCTGTGCCAAACGTTATGAATGGTGTTATTCTATCGAAAAGTACTGATTATTACCGAAAATTACCATTTTGTTGATAGACGACTCTATATACCGACGATATAAACATAAAAGTATCGATTTCTGATCGAAAACCGGACAATACATCGCGTGTGGCGCGCGTCAATTTAGACTGATAGTGTTTAATAGGTCTTACAACTAATGTGCATATAAATTGGACTTGTAGTTTCGGTTTCTACACCTGTATAATGGTGTTGCTCGATTTTAATTTGAAACCAATAATTGTGATTTATTTGGCGATTGGAGATGAATATTCAAGTTGTGTGAACTGGTTTGAACTGAAATCATCACATAGCGTATATAACACGTATCAAAGCCAAATACAATTTAATGAAACTCAATTGATGCACCTTTAAATTTATGTTTATTGAAAAGAGCGATGGTGATTCAAAACACAGTCCTGACCCCCTCCTTATGACACTGGGAACAATCATACACACTTGACCAATTGTTATCATACATGGCTTGAACTGCGTTCAGGAAGTTACATTGTATACCACGTTGTTGACGCTCAAACCAAAGGCACTGGCGTTTAACACTGTCAAAAGCTTTCTTTACATCGATTGAACATACATACGTAGACTGTCTTGATATTTTTCTGTTATTAATAACTGAGTAAAGGCTATATGTGTGTTTTTGAGTTCCCCGATTGGAACTGAACCCGTTCTGTTCATTGGCAAGGATATCATTATCTTCCAGTCAGTGACTAAGTCGTTGATTAAGAATATCAGCATAAACTTACATTGTTTATTGACAAGAGAGGGATGTCTATATCCTAATGGGTCACGATGGTCTATATCGACCCTGGCTCCTTAAAAGGGTTGATTATACTTGATCTCAATACATCAGGTCACGTGTTGCTGTCAAAACAATGTGATATCAATGTAAACAAAAAGTCAATTCAATGTTAATTCTTCAGCGACTCGGCAGGTATATATCATCCGGGCCGACTGACTTCCCTCGCTTCGCACGTGCAACTGCGGCTTCGACCTCATGTCGGGTGACGGGTGAATCTAGGTCAGTAGTATCGGGACCCTGGTTGGTCACGTGACCGCTGTTTATAATAATAATACTAATAACTAGGATTGCCACAGGCAATACTTAGGTCTTCAAGACTTCTGCTTGACCTAGAACTCCATGTTGGACTTAGGGTTATTCGTCTGTTTCTCCGCTTTAAAATGAGCTATCAAACATGTCTCTATCTTCAGTAGTTTGTTTACAAAAATTCTCTAAAGAAGGTACCCCTCTGAAAACGGAAAAATCACATATTAATGGACCCCTACATTACATTTCTCACGATTAAGACAAAATGGTTAATATTTCCATACTAAGGTGTAACATGGAAAATATTGTGCTTTAATTTCCACTTAAGAAGATGTAATCATCATTTAGATTGCATGCATAATAAATGCGTTATGCTGTTCTGAATATTCAAGAAAAGACTCAAAAATGCTTAAATTTGGACCCCTAGACATCGCTTGCGATGTTCGAGGCTTAACTATCATCTTTTTGATGAGAGCGGTCAACATAAAAGTTGTTCTTCTTGAAATTGTGCATACGTAGGTGTATGTAAACTTTCAATAGCATAAGAAGTTAAGCAGCTATGAACATTTCAACTTTGTTGAAAATGGCGATTTTTTAAAAATGACAAACTTCTATGACTTATCACCACAAAACTAAGAGAGATACGAGCTTGAAAAATATTGTCCTTAATAAATGACGTTTCTGCTTCAACATGATCTATTTAAAGTCTTCCTGTCTTCATTGGTTCATAATCAATAATTATCCAAAGGATATACCCTTCGAAAATGCTCAATCTTTTTTTCCGGGAGAACATCCATGAGAAAGGGAGCAGGGCCTTACAAATCCTATCGAGAGGGCCTTACACTGGATATTACCCTGCTGGGAGGGCCTTGTACAGTATAATACCCTCACAGCATGGTATTATACAGTAGAAGGCCTGCTAAATAGGGTTCCTTGCACTCAATACATTCTAAGTCCCATTGAGTAAGATAATCTAACAACAAAACTGCCAAGTTAAAATTTTTCAGAGCAGACAATGTGGTCATCGAACATGCAACCTTACGTTTTGTAGCCCGAGACCCTACCACTAGACCACAGTGGATTGATGACTAGGAAGGTGTGATTGTTGGTCTCTACTTTGCTGTCCGAGAACTTCGATGATATTTTATGTGCGCTTTATTTGACTTGGATCACCTGGACTGCAGTTAAAACATTTAGACAATTTCATCCACACGTTAAATTTTTTGGGGTTTAAAAAATAGATAACACCCTCATCCTCGTGCATTCTAGCTATCGCGCCCTCGGGTCGTCCCTAGGGCAAAGGCCTCTCTTTGCTAGAACGCCCTCGTATTCAGGGGTGATCCATTACATAAATGCCGGAGCTTGTCGACGGCATTTATACAACAGTTTAACTTGAACTTTCAAACCGTTGATAAGCCAGTGAAGTAACACATTATTAAATCTATTTCTTATAAATTCAAACTGTGCAATTTAAGTGATTTCTAATCAGTAAATAAAATTGGGAAAATAAAAAATATCAGCAAAAACATGTACAGTGCAAGATAAACAATTGTTTAATATTGTCAAAGGTACAGTTTGGCAGGAAAGTAAGTGACACCCCTATTTCGTGCAATAACTACAAAACCAGGCAAACTAGCAAAGTCATATTTTACCAAGCTTCTATTATGTTTGTACCTAATAGTATTCTAAATTTGAAAATGTTGTGAAAAAATATGTCTGTTTAACAATCATTTGAAATCTGATGTCAACACACGAGTCTTGTCGAGTGCGCGCGGTGTCCAAGGTTGAAACACCTAGCAGCAGTTTGCTTCTTTAGAATGTGCTACGTCACAGCAACAAGGACAGGTGACGGTTTTGTTTTGTTTTGTTTTGTTTTTACCTTATTATGTTGATGGTTTAATGGTGTATATATCGTAATGGGGCAGTAGCACATTTGGGTTTTTTTCAAATTTCCCATTTATAATGATAGTTTATGTCATTTATATTTACTTTAGAGGGTAAAACATCTTATTACACAAATCAATTTTCCATAGTGGTAAAATATTGCATGGCGGCCATTTTATTGTGAACACATTTGATTATTCCGAGTGCCAAAAACGATGCCCATGGCTTTACAGAACCATGTACACTCATTTTATAACTTGGTTTTAATATATATAGAAGAGGGAAGGGTGTTTTACTATTGGTGACATTATTTTTCAAATACATTTCAGCGACTTCACCGAAAGAAACGTGTTACTGCCCATTTAAATGAAGATTCTGTTAATGAATTTTCAAGTTTGGCGTTAACACATTGCACGAACACAACAGGAATTGAATGAAATATTGCAGCTACTGATTCCTGAAATAATCACGTTTAACTGGATGTGATGAAATATGTACAATGATACAAATTTTTGATAAGTGTGTCACAATTAAACAGTATGGTACGGCAGCGATATTCAGGAGCCAGGAGATGAGATACAAAGCGAGGGATATCCGCCAGAGCAATTGGTTATCAACATTCAGTGCATTCTTTCATAAGCAGACGTGTGAGAGTCACAGGCCCTTGGGTCATTGCTTTTCACACAAATTTAAATTTAAAATAAAAAAGTTTGAGACGACCCCCCCCCCCCCCATTTTCACGCCTTGAAGGTTACTTGGAGGCATCTCATTATGGCCTATAATCTTAATTTAATGCGTTTTCCAAACTGCTCATATAAGACAGAAATCTTCATCAAAACAACCATAAACGGATTACTTAAATATTCAACTAGCGATTTCATATGGTAACAACGGTCGGGCCCTGCTTAATTGGAGTGTATTTTGCGCTAATGTACAGTATGTTTGTAGCAAATAACCGTTGTACTGATGTCATAACACATAGACTTAGGCACAGAAATTACCATCCATGGCAAATGTGTATAACGTATCCAGATAAAACCAAAGCACTTGCTAATATTGTAAAGCTCAGTACATCAAGAATCCAGTCTGCTGAATGCATGTGTGGTACGGTTGCCAGTGACATTGTGGTACATATATTCATGTTTTGTACTCTTAATATGAAAATGAGAAATGTACTTTTTGAAAATATCTGTGACATTATGCCTGTAGATAGCTTTGTTGACCTCTGGTCACAAGATGACGATGTTATAGTTACATTCCTCCTTGGAGGACTACCCGAATGTTTGTCATCCATGGAACTACAGACATGGTATCTAATCATGATGTACTCTGCAAATTTTGTTCTAAAATGTAAACACTTGTTCTCTCGCCATTTCTTGTTGTAAATATTGAGAAAATGTAACTCAAATCGGTTGCTATTATATATTTGTAAACTTGTAATCTTCACCATTGGAGGAAATAAAGGCAATCTATCATAGACTTAGGTACAAAAATTACCATCCATGGGACGTAAATTAGATGCTATTAAAATATATTTTCACTCTATTAGATCAGGTCTTTGAAGGGCATTTAGAAGTGGTGTACATAAGAACTGATCTTACTCTATGATATGATTTTACTTGTCTTGTGTTTTAGCTTTGATCCTGAAGACAAAGCAATTAATATAATAGTTAAAATCTATGTTTTAATACGATGATTTGGTTTGATTAACCACACATTTGATTGAACACATTAATTTATTAATTGTTAGATTCTGAATGTAATCGAAAGCCGACAACCAACCAAGTGCTTGGGTAACAACGAACCATATTGAACTGGATGTAATTGACGATTGCTTTTGGGGCGTTATTTGCATTAACTATAAACTTGTTTGGCCATCGGTTTTGTTTCCTCAAACAAATATCATTAAACCTTAAACATTTTTATTGACAATGTAAACTAGTGGCATGGTGCTGATTTATCGTGATCTACCATGAAATGAAATAAAAGGGAGTTATTGTTAATAAGTGATAACTAAATCGTAAAATGTAACATTGGGATGCGGTTGTTGTGTAGGTGGATTCGTAAACTGTGAATTCGTAGATCAAGTACTTTTTAAAAAAATGTGTGGTGAGTTGCTTTGATTGTTGGGATGTACTGTTAGTAAATGCGGTTGTCGGTAGATTAACGACGTTAAAAAAAACAGGATGTTGTGATTTGCTTAGATTGTCAATGGCTTAGCGTAGGGCCTACTTAGCTATATAGCCGGCGTCTGCTAATCTCACGTTTTTTTGTTTTATTTTAAACACAAACATTCTTCCAACAAAAAGTAACAACACAGAATATCTGATTTCGTTGTCTCAACTACACTTCGTGCATATTATCATATCTTGGTTTCATTTTTCCATGTTATATCTCATTAGCATTGATTATATCCTCTGTATATACTTATGAATCCACGGCCTTTCATTATTCATATCAATTATATTTTATATTTAACGATTTTGGGACGCTTGTAAAGTAAAACTTGATAACCAAGATTACTCGAACAGTTTACAGCAGAACAGCGATTTGGCATTGATTGACTGACCGATTCCCCAGTGTTTGCCATTGTAAATAGTAAGCGAATGTTTACACCCCGTCCCTCCACGTACATTGTACGTTACCTTCCAACCCTCTAAGCCCCGCCCCATTTTTCGTTTGTTGCTTGCCGGCGAAAAGCAGAGATTGTATTGCAATGTTTACGTCGCTATAGTTTAATATAGGAACAACATATTACTTTTTTGGGGTCTCATTTTTCAAATAGTAGTCTCATGAACCAATATAAGAATAATCAACGAGTTGTGAGGAATAACGGATTATCTGTCCCGAATTAATTATTGTGATAAACTCCGAGCTTTTCACGAGGGACAGATGATCCCTAATTCCGAGCACCGGGTTCGTTATTCTTTTTCTTACCCAAGTTCATTTTAAGCGTAAAAATCCAGAAACAAGACGCCACATCACCATCTCAGAATAGATCGAAAATACAAATTATATATTCATACGCCATTCCTAAACTTTCTCACACCTTCAAGATGCGCGAATCTAAATAGTTTGCTACTAACACTCTTTTTTTTCAGGTA
Source organism: Gibbula magus (assembly GCA_936450465.1). Lineage (NCBI taxonomy): Eukaryota > Metazoa > Mollusca > Gastropoda > Trochida > Trochidae > Gibbula > Gibbula magus. The sequence continues at coordinate 60,273,613 of OW388304.1, forward strand.
GATTCTGGTGTAATTGGTGAACTTTACTCCCAAAAAGAATTTCGGACTTAATAAACAACTTTTAAATATTATCACAGAATAAGAGAAACTAGGTTAAACGTAAACTAGCAATCGCTCAGTTCCAATGGTGGAGTCTACTAACGCCTACAGGGACAAACGCCTACAGTCTTAAACAAACAACTTTATGCACCAGTGGTTTTGAGTTTTACAGCCTTCAACCTCTCATCAAAGTGGAATAACCCGTTACTCTGTGCACTAATGCCTACGACCCGTTACCTACTAATGCCTAGAGTGAAAATAATTTAAACAAAACACTTAGAGAATAACCAACGAGGTACGAGTGATTACGGGAACTATCCATGAGTCTAAATAATGTTCAGCCACGAGCTTTAACCGAGTTGGTTATTCTATATATTACCCATTATGCAATTAAATTGACCAAATTACGCTTGGTTATTACATTTTCATGTTGGGCGGCCGCTGTGAAGGACCCGTCGCCACAGTAACATTGTGACGTCATAAGATAATTCGTCGCGTCAGACCATTGTTTTATGACGTCATAGTCATTCTTTCTCCGGGTAACCTACCATTCTACCATGACATTGCTGGATACTCGATTCTGATTGGTTGTCCAGAAAAATCTAGCGTGATCAATTCTGGATTGAACCTCCTCTGATTTTAGAGCCGCTTCACCGCGTATTGACAAATCTACATTGTGACGTCACAATCTATCCGAACAAACGGCCGTTCGGTTTCAATTTTAAATTTACTCGCTATCAATCCAGTATAACATGTCTCTGATTTTCAAACACAGTAGGTTTATCTCCTAAATCAACGTTGAGAATCACTTGAAAGCACATGTGCAAATATCACAAAAATAATCACCTGTGTCTTCTCACCCGTATGGGTAATATAGGTTTTTATGTCACATTATATACATTTTACCATATCTTCATTATAGCATCATAGTATACATATTAAACACATTACATCTTATGTGTCACACAGATATACATGTGTAGGATTATACATACATGACGATACTTATAAAAGATCATATTTCACATATTTATCATTTTTGAATGCACAGAATATAAATGTGGAAATATTATTCAGATAAATATGGTATTCACATCTATTACACTGTATTAATCAGATTTGGGGTTAAACACTTTTATCATAAATCTTTAAGGTCTTATTTTGTATCTAATTTTTTTTCAACACAAAAACGTGTTAAAAACTTTCTTCTCACATGTTTAAGTTACATATCATAATATAATAAATGGAGAGGTCAGAGATCAATGACGTTTTGTTGCCACTCCTCAGCTATTCTTCAGCTAGATAATTGACCTTTTCTTCAGATAGATATCTGTATTCCTCTTGTGATGTATTATGCATTTCATCGATAATTATATTTTAAAGCCATTTCGTAAAAGAAAATTAAACTTTTAGTGATTGATGTGGTATTAAGAGACATAAGTCTATACTAATGTCAAAATTACTAACTAATATATAAACAAAACAAATATGAACATAGATTTATTATATATATAGATATAAATTCTGATGCAAAGTTCCAAACTGTTACCATAGAATCTAGAACATTGCTTTCTGTCACACAGTATCTACGTCACGGTTGTTCAGCCGGCGACTCTCGCATGCTGCTTCGCCTTGCAAATTTACTTCTGTAATTACGGCCTCGGAAACACAGAATCAACATGATTTCATTTGTTTTACTGTCGTGTGACTTTAAAATAAGTATGCTCGAAAATGTTCATCTTACAACAGGACAGGTAAGCAATTAATGAATGGGCGTAAAGAAGTTCCGTCAACCAATCAAAATGCAAGTTATATTTAGAAAAACTGTAATTCCCATGACCATTATGCAAACTTTAATACCCGGCATATCTTTGCCCGCTTGGGTAAGAATTACAGATAATAATTGAATAGAAATAATATTTTTCGGCCACCCTTTCATAGATTCTGAAGGCGTGAAAATCGGGGGGTCATCTCAAACTTTTTAATATTTTTATTTGTTGGTGTGATAAGCAATGACCCAAGGGCCTGTGGTGTGAGCAACTTGAATGGCACCAGCCGCGTGAAGGATAGTTCATGACTCCAAAAAAAAGTTATGATATGCTTTTACAAATGTCAACAAATGGGAAGCAGAATTGGGTGTCTCATATAAAATCTCTTCTCTACTCATATGGCTTCGGTTACATCTGGGAAAGACAAAAAGTTGATTTCGTTTCTTCCTTTATTGCTGAGTTTTCAAATAGGCTTAAATGCTGCTATGAACAGGAGTGGCATGACAAACTTTTTAATAGCCGTAAATATTACACCTACTCCATGTTTAAGAATGTTTTCCAACCTGAGTTTTATCTTACTGCTATAACCATTAATAAATTTAGAATGGCACTTTCACAGTTTCGCTGTAGTTCACATACATTAGCCGTTGAGACTGGCAGGTATTTGGATATTCCAAAACATGATAGACTTTGTAAGGTCTGTAATTCTGGTCATGATGAGACAGAGTATCACTTTTTGCTAATTTGTGAAACTTATCATTATCTTCGACAACGATATATTCCAGTTAAATATTATGAATTTCCGACAATGTCTAAGTTCAATATACACATGTCGTCTCAATGTGAAATTACCATAAGGAATTTGGCATGCTTCTTATTTCATGCAACACATCTCCGGCTAGAAATCATTCAGGTATGTTTGTTTTTGTTTTCTGTGGACCATGTTGTACATAGGGCCGATGGCCCACACCAGTACTGAATAAAGAATATATATATAGACTCAGCCGACCCATGAAGACTGCCAGTGTAGAAGGCGACACCCTGGAACGGCTTGTGCAACGTTAAGCCTTCACCAAGGGGCATATAAAAACACGTTTGACTTGGCTGTGAGCATCAGAACAGTGATTAACCGCTGTAAGTCGGTTGGTATGAGAGCACGAACGGGTAACTAAGCATCCAGTACTTACTGATCTCTATAAAAGACCGCTTGGAATGGAGTTTGGCCCGACGTCATTATAATTTGGAGGTAGGTACATTGGTCGGATGAGAGGCGATGTTTACAGAAATGGTCGTGACCATGTTTATAGGACCAACAATACAACATATGTGCCAAGAACCAGGCCTCAGTTCAGTTTGATGGCGGTCGTTTATAGCCTAGGGATCCTTTTTCCAATACTTTACACGTGCATCCATTGTGGTTTAGGGGGGTCATACATGCTAAACGGTATAAATTGTATTATTTTATCAAGAAGTACTGACTGTTACCGAAGAAGACAAATTTGGGTTGACAACATTAGATAGGTCATATAACTACTATGCATGTAAATGGGACGTGTACTTGTTTCTGCACATTTTTAATTTTCAATTTTAATTGGAAAACTTGGTCACTATCGGTGAAGCACAGGGGCGTGTATCGCTTAGAAACATCGTTTGGAAGACATATACCTATATAGACACTACCCTATTACTATATAAAAGGAAAGGGATGTAACGACGATATCACCCTATGAATCATTAACGCCAGGTTCCCGAGTCTTCGTTCTCGCTAGAAGGCCCGGGAACGAGGATATGCCAACTCCAGGTCAAATGAAATGTCGTCAAGGTCATGAATGGCTGACAAGTGTACTGCATGGCGATGATTTGAGACAAAATGCCGTAGTACAGTCGGAGAAATTATATGTACGTGTTGTAATATTTTTTTTACATCTGTCATTTCACTTTGCGGTTCGAATCTGTCGATTCATAGGTGCTGTCAACATTGCTGGAATTAATAAACGATTTTAAAAGGTGAGTTTTTCTAATTTTCGTGAGCGGAAATTGGCTTGAAAGTTTGGAGGTAGCGATATACGGACTGTCTTGTCGCATACCTTTTGATCCAACTGTGATTATTCATAGCTCATTTTGTAGGGAAATCAATTAGCTTTCGTATCGAAGTCATTGACTGTGCCATAACAAATCTTTTTGATGCGAAATATGACTTTAAATGAATATGGCCTGGTATTAAATCATTTGGCAAATTAAAGTAATAATTAACGTTAGAAGGTCCCTTATACATTACACCTTGGCGCTTCTATAACACACAACGCCACCCCCACCCCAAGCTTACAAAATTCAAAATATTGCCCCCCCCCCCCCCCCCCCCCCCCAACATTTGAACCGTTCCTACGCCTATGTACATGTGTTGTGTTCCATGGGGACATAATGATTAATATAAGCACCCTAATCTTTTCTGGGACACTTGCTGACTAATTGATATTGATATTTTACGGGCGCACCTCTTTACACTAAACAGTTACCGACACCGCGATCGTTTCTCAGGACATACACATTTTCCCTTTAGTTAGTTTCGGTGTTGACATTCACTCTGCAAAACATAACATGGTGAGCAGGAAAAGTGGTTCCTCTACTACTTGCTCCTTTATACTCATGTACATGAACGAGGTGGTTGAGGTGATTAGGGCTTTAACGCAGCTTTCAAGAGTATTTCCCTTCTATCATGGCTGCTAATATTATTGCAGAACGAAAGCCCACAACACCATGTTGCTATGTATTGCGATGGAACCTACGATCAACGGTTGGGACTAGCGAATAATTGGTGTTACTGGAATTAAGTGTAGCATTGCACCTAAACCTTACTGCGTGTAGAAGAGGTCTACTGCAGTTGTCGTAACCCTGGCGGGATTTGAACCCCGAACCTCTTGATCCGAAGACGAACGGGCTAACCACTGCACTATCCCGCCCCTTGTACCTGAACGAATAGTCTTTTTAGCCTCCTTTTTTGAAATGCTAGATTATAATATCTGAAATGTGTTCTGATGATTTAATGTACATCCATTGTGTTGTTGGGAGTCAAATATGCCAAACGTTATAAATGGTCTTATTTTGATCGACAAGTACCAACTGTTATCGAAAACTACCATTTTAATGATAGTCGACTTTGTACATTGACGATATGAAGGTATAAGTAGTGATTTCTGATCGAAAACCGGACAAGGCATCGCGATTGACGCGCGCCAATTAGTCAAACGTAATATTGGAATCTGATTTATAACAGGCAAAATAACAAATTTGGGTTGATAATGTTTAATAGGTCATATAACTACTGTTGCAGTTTCGGTTTCTGCACATGAATAATGATGTTACTCGATGTTAATTGGAAACTAGTAAGTATTATATATTTTGTGATTCAGGATGAATATGCAAGCTGAGTGAATTTATTTGTTCTCTTAACAGCACATACGGTGTGTTGGAACGTGTTAAAGCCAAATCAAATTTTAGGAAACACACTGGATGTACCTTTAAAAGGAGGGTTCTATCGGGGTATTTTTTGTGGAAACGAAGTTCGAGAGGATATTCCTGTTTACACATATATGTTATTAATACATTATTAAAACACAGTCAAATTGAAAGATACTAATGAAGGTAATAATTGATGGCTTAATATTTCACAAATTGATAAAGGCAAGCGCACACTTGTTGAAAAAGAAAAACCATGAGAACTGAAGCAATCCATCGGCGCTGCGAGTGGGGAAAATTTCGCTACGGTCTAACAGCATATTATTTACTAATTTTATTATGTGTTATCTGTTACTATGTGAATTTCCTATCATTGTATATATTTTATTTTTAGAAAGTGTAAAATTGGGTTAAATATAGCGTGTTTTCATTTCACATATTGCCAAGAATCCAATATGGCGGACGCTGCCCAAAGATCGATGATAGAATTTTCCCTTTAAACTCTTCTAAAACACGAACAGTGCTTGTGTCGTCATGGTACTAATCAAGTCTTTTGCTACCTACATGTATATACATGTTTGAATACAATACCTTGTACCATACAATGCGTGCAGGGTGATTATAGATTGGTGTATTTATACAATACCTTGAACTATCAAAGAAAAAATTCCCCTATTCCGTATCACGTAAAAATTAACTGATTAATACAGATCGAGCTTGTTTTTTGCAATCATTTTTCAATAGAATTCGTTGGCCTATCTTAAGGGCCTCGAATGTTTCCGATGTTTTTGCTGAATTTCGTTGACATACAGCATGGCAATATCATGGTGACGTAAACATTGTCTATCTAATATGTGGCAGATGTACCTTTATTCATTTGCTCAAAAGAAAATCAACGAGCAATGTCAGGAAATCACATAGAAATGACATTATAGAAAAATGAAGGGACTATTAGCAAAATGTGAAATAAGCCGAGAAGCTGACGACAGCACCTTTGATTGGTTGACAACTGACTTCCTGTCCCATATTACACCGCCATTCACATTTCCTGAGGTCAGTTGCACATGACCTCAATCAGAGGCGTGTTCAGAACCGCGAGTATTCGCGAGTACCCGCTTCTGAACGACATCGAGTTCCCGCGTACTCGCGAATACTCGCCTGACCACTACAAGCGAGTATTTACGATCCATAATGGGGTCGCGTGTCACAAAATTTGGTTTCCCAAATTTTCTCTCTTTTATTACTCCCTCAATTAAATTTTGGCCAATTGCTATGTGCAAGACACCTATTTTTTTCCAAAAAGGTGATGATATTTTGAAAATATATATTGCGAAGCACTAGCGACCTCAGGTTTCCATTTAGGAGCCGTTCGCGCGTACACGCGTACACACCAAGCGAGTACTCGCGGTCCTGAACACGCCTCAGGATGCAATGCCGGACTTAATAACATTACAGCTAGTTTTCACTAGATTGAAACACTTACTGACTCATATTTTAGTTTAAAAGAACACAAGACACCTGAATTGCCGGAACCCAAACCACATGAGTTTCATAACAAAAAGTATGTGTAAGTGAGCTTAATGTAGGTGGTGCATTTTGCAATTTTAATTTGTTGACTGACACCAATAACTATTTTCCTTGTTTAAACATCCCTGTTTTAATACAGAGTAGAGGATGGTAATATGACTGAGGATAATCAAAGACTGAGTAATGGATAACTGAGGATTACGCTTGTCATAAAACTATTTAGAAAACATAATTGTCCACATACATGCAAGTTCCATTTTCGATGTCCCTTTTTCATGTTATTGTATGAAACGCTGACCATGACGAACTTATGATATACTTATAGAAGTACATATCTGCGCTTGATCGATTCTATTTCTATAACAGCTGTGAAAACAAGAAGAAGTTATATTCATTATTAATCATGTTGCAATATTAATCCACTTCTCCCTAATGTAGTCGCTATACACCACTGTCTATTCACTTAGGTTGTCATGGAGACACTTGGACAGTTGTTCGTTGTGATGTACATCAAATAGGAACAAAGATAAGTGGTAATAATATACGTACATAACGTACATAGAAGGATGCACTTAAGGTCTTGGAGAAGGTAAGCCAGATTAGGAGGAAGACCAGTTGGACATTGAGGAGTGCATTTCAGGTCTTGGAGAAGGTAGATAAGATTGGGAGGAAGGCCAGTTGGACTTAGAAGAGTGCATTTTAGATCTTAGAGAAGGTAAGCGAGATAAGAGGCAGACCAGTTGGACTTTGAGGAGTGCACTTCAGATATTGGAGAAGGTAAGCGAGATTAGGAGGAAGATCAGTTGGACTTAGTGGAGCGCACTTAAGGTGTTGGAGAAGGTAAATGAGATTAGGAGGAAGACCAGTTGAACTTGATGGAGTGCACTTCAGATATCGGAGAAGGTAAGTGAGATTAGGGGGAAGGCCAGTTTGACTTAGAGGAGTGTACTTCAGGTCTTGGAGAAGGTAAGCGAGATTAGGAGGAAGACCAGTTTGACTGAGAGGAGTGTACTTCAGGTCTTGGAGAAGGTAAATGAGATTAGGAGGAAGACCAGTTTGACTTAGAGGAGTGTACTTCAGGTCTTGGAGAAGGTAAATGAGATTAGGAGGAAGACCAGTTGAACTTAGAGGAGTGCACTTCAGGTCTTGGAGAAGGTAAATGAGATTAGGAGGCAGGCCAGTTTGACTTAGAGGAGTGTACTTCAGGTCTTGGAGAAGGTAAATGAGATTAGGAGGAAGACCAGTTTGACTTAGAGGAGTGTACTTCAGGTCTTGGAGAAGGTAAATGAGATTAGGGAGAAGGCCAGTTGGACTTAGAGGAGTGCACTTCAGGTCTTGGAGAAGGTAACTGAGATTAGGAGGAAGACCAGTTTGACTTAGAGGAGTGTACTTCAGGTCTTGGAGAAGGTAAATGAGATTAGGGAGAAGGCCAGTTGGACTTAGAGGAGTGCACTTCAGATATTGGAGAAGGTAAATGAGATTAGGAGGCAGGCCAGTTGGACTGAGAGGAGTGTACTTCAGATATTGGAGAAGGTAAATGAGATTAGGAGGAAGGCCAGTTGAACTTAGAGGAGTGTACTTCAGGTCTTGGAGAAGGTAAATGAGATTAGGAGGCAGGCCAGTTTGACTGAGAGGAGTGTACTTCAGATATTGGAGAAGGTAAGTGAGGTGATAGGTTATATTCATTATCAATCATGTTGCAAAATATCATAGCAGTGTTACGTCATCGTGTTTATGACATCATGACATTGTGATTTCATTACTCGATTATATAAAAGCATTGTGATGTCATGTAGTTGACCGCGACAGGGCATTGTGCAAATCTACTGCCAAACGATATCGCCAAGGAGATATCACTTGATCTCACACAACCGATATCTCCTGTGGAATACAGCTTTGGTTGATAAATGATGTTTTAACCTTCCATATCTGCATCAGTGTATCCGTATCCGCTACCCTACTAAACAACCCTGATTCATTAGAGTCCAAAAACCCTCCTATGGCTTTAAATAACCAACCAATGAAAGAACTTAAATTCGAGCAATATTGACAGAACCCGGATGAGGCGACGTTCAAATCATGACATTAATTGGCTTAAAAACCAAATCCACCGATGGAGGAAATCATCGATTATATATACCCGCGAATGCCAAAATAGGAAGCCATGTAAAATCTGTTTAAAATTAACTCATCCAAGACACATATAACGGTATTTACATTAAGAGTAAATATGAGAAATTATTGTATTTGTTTGTCCCCATGTCATTTTCTGCTCTGTTTTTCAATGAAATTATTTAGGATGTTATGAAATATTTAACAGATTAACTGTAATGAAGGAATCACACATGTTACTCTTTATTGTATATGAGATTTTTAAAATTAAATCTCGAAAATTTATCAATAGAAGCTGGTTGTCTGAGTGAACAAAATATGTCCATTCAGAATAAATCGTATCAATTTTGTCATTAAGTAATGTTTTAATCAAATTCTATTAGGATATTTCAATCTTGAATTGATAAAAAATGGGTCGTTCTGTCGGCAGAATACGCCATCTTGGAGTTTGTGTATTACGTGAAATGAAAACACGCTACATTGTAACTAATTTTTTACAACTTTTTAATAATAAAATATATACACTGATAGAATGCTCACATAATAACTCACAACGCGTCATAAAACTAATAAACAATATACTGTTACACCGTAGCAAACTTTTCCCTACTCGCAGCGCCGGTAATTGGCTTCAGTTCTCAGAGTTTTAAATTTTCAACAAATTTGCGCTTGTTTTTATCAAAATGTGAAATATAAATTCATCAAAATATCACCTATATTTATATATTTTAATTTAACTGTGTTTTAATCATGTATTAGTAGCATGTTTGTGTAAGCGGGGATATTTTCTCGAATTTCGTTTCCACAAAATATAACCCGATAGAACACTCCTGTTATATAAACATCCTGGTAGAGAACTTTTCATTCTGTCATTTTCTGCAGATTTTCATTTTCATAGTTTATATAGAATCTTGTATATACAAATAACCAGAGATGGTAATACTAAATTATTGTGCCATAAGAATTGAATATCATTCTTAAAGGGACACTGCGTCGACGATAAAAATGAGTCCCATCTCTATCTCACTAAGCTGATTAGAGTGTCTGCTAACGAGTTACGCTCCATTTCACTGTCAACCTGCAGTAGTTTTTATTACCAATTACGTCAATTGTCTGAAATTTGGTGTCTGTGACTTGTTAGCAGACATGTTAATCAGCATAGGTAGATACACATGATCTGACTGTTATTGTCGACCTGGTGTCCCTTTAAAGTTAATGTGTCATGTTGGCAATGCAATATTTGTTAGGCCTTAAAAAAAAAATTCTGGTCTTTACAGGCTGACAAAAATGATACGATGACGGGATTTTTATTTAGTTACATTTTTGTTTTTGAATGAAGAATTAAACAAACAAAATTTATAAAATTATTTATATAAAAACAACACCTCTATCCTCTATCCACTGCATCATCGAGTCAATTTGAAAAACATATTCAATGAACATATAGAAAGAAAACTTGCTAAGACTTCATTTGAAAGATAAAGCATAAGATGGTTGATTCACTTATCCCTATTAGGTTTCAGTTTATTGATAACGCGATTTGAAATAAATGGTCTGTTCTATAATAGATAGGCGAAACCCATAGACGATAATGTTGCAAGACGGGCCATTAATCACTTCAATATTGGATGCCCCACAATAATCGTTATAAGCTATTAGACCTTTCTCGACGAGTCTCAAACGTATGGAAACTTTATAAATATTATTATATTATTATTATATTAAATTTAACCGAATGCTGACATATTTTGTGTGTACTTTCTTATTTTCATTTTTAGATCCTGTCTTTCAACGTTGCTACTCCAACAAAGCATGATGGCCATACCCTGTCTCCTTATCATGTAAGTAAAGCTATATTCTGAGTTGAGGCATTAAAGGGAAATCCATTGTGTTGTTGGGAGTCACATATTCCAAACGTTATAAATGGTGTTACTTAATCGATGAGTACCGACTGTTACCGAAAACTACCATCGATGATAGTAGACTTAGTATATTGATAATATGAATGTAAAGGAAGTGATTTCTGATAATAAAAAGGGACAATACATCGCAATTAACGCGCGCCAATGAATCACACGTAATTTTGGAATCTTATTTATAACAGACAAAAAGACAAATTTTGGTTAATAATGTTGAATAGGTCATATAACTACATTGTACTGTGCATGAAAACGGGACGTGCGGTTTCGATTTCTGTACTTGCATAATGATGTTCCTCGATTTTAATTGGAAACTAGTAATTATGATATATTTGGCGATTGGGGATGAATATGCAAGCTGAGTGAATTTGTTTGTATTCTAAACAGCACATATGGTGAGTTGAAGCGTATTAAAGCCAAATACATTTTTATGGAACACAATGGATGCACCTTTAAGAATAATGATTTCTTGGTTGCAGTGTCAGATACGTCTCGTTTCAAACCATCATTTCATCTGACACTACGTCTGATGCTACTTTTCTAACCTACATGTACGGCTGAAAAACTCATCCATATTTGTACACATCTTCTAAATCTCGTTATTGGCGCTTTTGTTGAATTTTACGAAATGAAGATAATTTTAGTATTTTCAACGTAGTCATTTTGTGTCATTTAATAGTTGGGGACGTGACGACTTTTCGTCTTTGATTTTAGAGGGCATGCCGTTAATTGATAAATATATTTCTATGAATAAAGATTTAATAATTAAATGTAAAATCATAAAAAATCAAATAGATCTGATGAAATAGAATTTAACTTTATATTATGATTAAACATATCATAACAACACAGAAACCCATTGGAGAGAGGATAGGATATCTATGTTGCAAATTGTGTCACTAGGGCTCTTGAAAATCAATAAAATAACGTTTGGAATATGTGACCCCAAACAACACAATGGATGTACCTTGAAGGAGATGAAGAAAACATTGGGAGGGGTAGAGAAAGTAATGAAATTATAAAACAAATTTGGCATTACAGCGTCCACGTTGTACGAAACATTCAAGCCTACGATATACATCCTTTCGACTTTCATGTGAAACATTTTCATCGATGCAACGAGGATGTGTCGACGATTTCCCTCAGAGAGTTCCAAATTAAAAGGAAAATTGCGTGTGCTTCAATATGTGCACTGGATCACACATGCTCTGGCTGGTTCTTCAATGACAAGGAACATGTCTGCACATCTTTGAAGCATTCCAGGGAAAATATTGGTAAACCAATTCCTCGAGGAAAACCATTTAAGGTTTATTGTGGACCCAAAGGTTTGAATTTTCTTTTTTATGTCATAATAATATTGTAAAGCCCTGTTCAAAAGAAATGTCGCCATACAAAATGCAATATATTTCAACCCAAGACATGGACTGAAACATCTTCAGAAGAAAACGAAACTAAATTTGAACATTTTCATATATTGTTTAAAGCACACATTTTAAGAAATTGTCGTTTTGGAATCTCCTTAACTAGACGTGAGAGGGGAGTCTAGTTGGATGATTTTATGACGTCCTACAGTAAAGAAGCGTAAATAAATTGAAATACAATAAGTTTATGTATGTCACAACATCTTTTATTTATTATTATTTTACAATTTAAACATTAACAACTTAAATTCCAAACATTCTTACCATAAACCATGTTGGACAAATGTATTTGAACAGACATGCAAAATATAAATATCAAACTCTGATGTATGAAATTGTGAGTACTCTTCGAAAAATCACTTTAGCAGACAGCAGATTTTCTTATACTCTCGTAAATGCGAAGAAGAAAGCAGAAACACAAGTAGAAATTGCATTGTTGGCGCTTTGAAAACTAAGTGGGTTATTGGCAAATGATCATGTACCCCATAAAGGATTACACACATTATGCAGTCAAACCCTGTTTTCCCCAAAACATTATACACATGTTCCATGACTAAAGGGGAGTTATATATATTATGAAAATCAAACCTAAGAATATGCACTTCGTTGACGATTTTGTCATTTCTGGATCGCTACTTCAACAAAATGTGCACAAAATTCTAATCGTGAATGGCACAAGAAAGCGTTTGAGCTATAACCCCCTTCTCTTTCCATCATCGTATAAACAAAACAATTTCGATAATTCTGTGTAGTCATAGTTCAATCATCATCCGTACAAGTCATAAAGTATCAATACCACAAACAATGCTATCTGAGACAACGACACGTGGTTATTTTGGTCATTGTCGTATGACATCAGGAAGTGAGATAATTTGATGATAATAATGATGATAATAATAATAATAGTGCATTTCCAAAGCGCACAATCCAGACAGAGACGCTGCTCAAGGCGTTACAACAGACAGACAGACATTTTATTCAGTATAAAGGCAAAAGGCCCAAAATACAATTACATTATAAATTTGAAACAAACGCACATAAAAGATAACAGGTTTATGAATTCAAAATTGCAGCTCTACTTTTACATATACAGTTAAGAAAGTAAACAACATTCATGATAATACCTTTATCTTTACTGCTAAGAATGAAGATTAAATTCTGTATTGTACAACAATGAAGCAATACACAAAACAAAACATAAACAATACAAAAAATGTGGATATCATCTTCAATAGAGTTCATATTGTCTACTTTATAGTAAATACAGCCATGTCAGCCTTTGTACATTGTTGTATCTTCCTGTTTCTATATCTAACCCAAAATTACTGCACCTGAATTTTGCTAAAAGGGATTTTAAATAGGGAGATATAGATAAGGATAGGTAGATAGATTTTTACATGTAGTAATGATTTAACATGCTTGTAGGCAAATGAATCTGAAAGATTATGAATATTTACAGACCATGATTGTTCTGGAATATCAGAGAGCCTAAGTTTAAATTGTTGCATAAAAACGTTGCTATCACCAACATCTTGAGAAAGCCATACAAATCCAAAACCAAATTCAAATAAGATGTTCTGTAGCCCAAGTAAGCCTACCCGAATCATCAAGAGATTTCAACATAACATAACCCTGAAATGGACGTCTAAGTGAATCTTGTTGAATTAACCTACACCAATACTTAACCGCTCTAGGCATACAATAAAACTGCAATGGAAGCCTACCACATTTATCTAACACCATGCTGCTACTAACATTTCTACCAACTCTAAGAAACTGTCTACAAACTTTAATCTGGAGACCTTCAATAATTTTACAATAAGATGTTCCCCAGACTTCAGATCCATAACACAAAATAGGCAGAATAATAGAGTCAAACACTTTACTAAGATCCTGGGGTGACAAAGTTCCAAAATTTCTTTGAAAAGAATAAGATAAGTGCGTTTTTACCTTGGGAAAGTAGACAGTGTTGAGCCTTAGTCCATGAAAGTCTAGGGTTGAAAACTATACCGAGATACCTATAAGATGATACAACCTCAATTTGTTTACCTTCGAAGAACCACTTTTCATAATGTCCAAATATCCTGAATTGCGAAACACCATACTTTTGTTTTATCCAAATTAACCTTGATACCAGTATGCCTACAAATAGCTCTAGTGTATTTAACCTCTTCTGCAACTGAAGTGCAGTTTCTGCAACCCCTGACATCACATCAAACATCAATGCATAAAGATTATCTACACTAGCACTTATATTAACTCCTTTTCCTCCAAACTTTTCTAGAACTGTTAAAAATTATGATTATTTGGGGACTTGACGGGTACCTTGATTACATCTGAAAGTATCAGTGAGGCCATTTGGAGTCCTAACACAAACTACCAGCTTCGAATACATAGACACTAAGATTTTGTAGAACTTACCAGTCATTCCGACATCATTTAAGGGGCAGTAGCACGTTTTTTTTTGTCAAATAAGTCGATGAAATGTATTTGAAAAATAATTTCACCAATCTAAAACACCCTTCTCTCTTCAGAAAATCAAGTTTAAAATGAGTGTACATGGCTCAGTAAAGCCATGGGGATCGTTTTTGTCAATCGAAATAATAAAATGTGTTCACAATAAAATGGCCGCCATTCAATTGTTGCTTTATACGCAACACCGTTATCACCACTACGGATAATTCGTTTGTGTTATAGGATGTTTTACCCTCTATAGTACATTTTAATGACACAAACTATCATTATAAACAGGAAATTTGAAAAAATAAATTTAGCAAAAAACGTGCTACTGCCCCTTTAAGACAATCAAACAAAACTTTATGATTAATTTTATCGAACGTCTTTGCAAAATCTATAAAAAGACAATAAAATCTACCCTTTTTCTTATGTGCATACTTTTGAACAACAGCATTCAATGGAAGTATATGATCAACAGTGCTATACCCAGCTCTAAATCCAGCCTGACACTCACTGATAATATCATTCCTCTCACACCACTTCTGCAGCCTGGATGTTAAAATACAAGTAAACAGTTTACAAAGAGAATCTATTAAAGAAATACTTCTATAATTACCAGGGTCTTGTCTCAATCTTGATTTAAATAGTGGGCATATAATACTTGCACCCCAAGCATGTGGGAAATAACCTTTATCAAATATTTGATTAAAAAGTAATGTAAGATATTTCACAGAGTATGGTTTGGATGATTTGATGAATTCAGCTGCTATGACAGGAGATTTATTATGTTTCAGCTTGTCAGCTTGTTGGAGTTCATTTCATGTTCAGTTGTGATATCATTCAAGTCATCATCACACTCATTATTACACACTGCACCTGGAATGTCACATGAAGGTAACTGTAATACCTGCTCACATGTCAACAGAGATGAGAAATGTTTAACCCAGTCACATGGCTCAATATCAACAGTTATATTAGATGTTTTTCTAACAGATTTAACTAACTTGCAAAACAGTTTTGGGTCATTCTTAGTTTCCACAAGTTGCTTATGTTCATGATATTTTCTCTTTGTCACTTTAAAGAGGCATTTCAATGATGAGCTTAGAGATCTGAATACTGAAGTCTACACTAAAGTCTCTATGTGCTCTCAGAGCAGCATAGTTTTTATGTTTAAGTTCATTCAATTCCTGGCTCCACCATGGAGGCTGTGTGCAGAGGATTTGGAACGCAATTCTGGATCTTGCAGATCTTTGAGATAGTAGACGTGCAGGTCTTATTGTGTCTTTGTGATGCCGGATGACCCTCTGGTGGGCCGCTCTCTTGTCTGTCTCTTGTCTGTTGGAACCACATGATGTAGTCGCGGTAGAGGTGACGGTTCTTAAAGTGGCTGTAGCACGTTTTATGCAAATTCGATTTTTTTTCAAATTCCCATTTATAATGATAGTCTATGTTATTTATATTTAATTTAGAGGGTAAAACATGTAATCACACAAACCAATTATCCGAAATGGTAATAGTGGTGTTGCGTTTAAAGCAAAAATTGCATGGCGATCAATTTAACATGAACACATTCTATTATTTCGAATTACAAAAACTTTTGCCATGGCTGTACCGAACGATGTACACTCATGTTCAACTTGTTTTCCGAAGAGAGAAGGGTGTTCTACTGTTGGTAACATTATTTTTCAAATACATTTCATCGACTTATTTCGGCGAAAAAAAGTGCTACTGCCGCTTTAAAATGTCGTGACCAAGAGAAGAACCCCGTTTGGATGATACCATCAGCTCGAATTTCTACCACACAATGCACTTGAATAATGAGAAATACGCATACACTTTTATGTTAATATTTGTCGATATGAAGTCATTATGAACATGGGATATTTTCCAGACATAACGTTATGCAATATTATAAACGACAAACTTTCTTCAGAGAGAAATATTCATTTGAAAGTATGTTTGTCTAACTTGTGGTCATTGTGAATTTAAAATAATTGGGTGATCCTGTGATGTATAACTCTTTGACCTCATTTTCTATCCCTAGTTACAGAAGCATTTGAACTAACATAAAGATTAAAATGATACTCAATGTTTGTGCTTAGCGTAAGTGAAAGTCGACCCTTCATCATTGGTATATTCATGAAATCATCTCAAAGCAAATGAAGCAAGTCTAAGCACGTTTTCTTGAAGAATAACTTCTTTGGCCAAAGAGATATTGACAATGAAAGATAAAGGCATATAAGCTTCACTGAGCTATGGGTCCTCAGAATAATATATTCCATGTAAATAACTTTCTTTATTTTAATTCTTCATTATATTTGTTTGCAGGGAAGCTTGTCGAGAAAAATGAAGACACTGAAATAAGAAGATGCCCTGACAATCATATTTGTTTACTTATAATACAGGAGGATTCCTCATCGTTGAAAGCCAGAGTAATTGACATGACGAGCCCCGATAAAACGGCTAGGGACTTCACGATGCTTGCAGTTAATAGAGTTATCGCCCTTGCTTTTGATCAGTTTGAAAATTGCTTCATACTCGCCTCAAGAGATTATACTGTAAAGTCATGTAATGTGACTAACAAGAGGATATTGATAAGAAATACTCTTTGTAAACAAATTGTCGTTGATGGCGTTGAACGATTTGTATTTTTGTTGCATGGGACCAATTCCTCTGTATTCAGATTTGGGCTAGAAGACTCGCACATAAAACTTATTTATAAAATATTGTCTCGGTCTTCAAAACTTGGTTTACACCCTAAAGAAAAACATTTATATGCAACGATGTATATATATCTATATACGTTTTCCTACGAGGGTATTCAGCTTGGGAAAACAATGGTGAAGACTTTAATTTTTTCAATAGACCCAATATTAGAAGAGCTTTATATCCTCCATTCTAAAACCATATACAATAAACCCTTAGAAACAACAAAGACTAAAACATACCGAATTCCAATTGTACGCAATGTTAATGCTAATGGAATAAAGGCTTATAATAACATGTTATTCGTAAATCAAGATAATAATGATATCGGAATTGTCATGCCTATCAAGAAAACCAATTCAACCTTAACACATGTACCAAGTGGTTTCAAGGGCAAGAAGACTTTATTACTTTCTGTGTTTTCGGAGAAATGATTGGAGGCACAAACCGAACCCGTACTATTAGAGTAAGGCACAAATCGAACAAGTAATATTAGAGTAAGGCATAAACCGAACCCGTACCATTAGAGTAAGGTACAAACCGAACCAGTACCATAAGAGTAAGGGACAAACCGAACCCGTACCATTAGAGTAAGGGTCAAACAGAACCCATCCCATTAGAGTAAGGCACAAACCGAACCCGTACCATAAGAGTAAGGCACAAACCGAACCCGTACCATTAGAGTGAGGCACAAGCAGAACCCGTTCCATTAGAGTAAGGCACAAACCGAACCCGTACCATTAGAGTAAGGCACAAACCGAACCCGTACCATTAGAGTAAGGCACATATTGACTGCAGTAACCATCCACCAAGTCAGGGCGCTCTCCCTCCGCGTAGTTCTACGGTAGTGGCCCTGTCACCTTTCAAGGGGGCATTGTTGTCAATCCAGTTGACAATTATTGAATATGACGTCACGGATAACCAAGAACCAAAGGCTAAGTCCAACATAACAAGCAATCGGTTCGAGAGTGTTTCTATGCGTTGGGCGTAGGAATAGAAGTATTGTTGCTGTTTTTGGTTAAATATATCATGTTTAATGACCTCGGCAATTGCACGAAAATTTAATAGTTTCAATAACGCGATGGAAAACGTAATATAATCACATCAATATTCGTTTGACGGCCTCTTTTCTTGTGTCACTGTACGGAGTTCTTTTTGCGAATCCTAAGAGTTAGAAGTTTGCATTTTGGAACGCGATAGCAATCACTGGCTGCACGCGCTGTGTTGGAGCTTTCTCACCCGAACACCTTCTGATGGCAGCGAGTATATTAGTAACGACAAGGCGCGGTTGCTCGCTGTCTGGAGCTAGTGCAGCAACCGCTTGCCTATTCAGCGACTGCAAACTCTTTAAAAACGAGGTTCCTATCTTTACGTTCAGTACTCCTCTGATGGATGTAAAGTGGCACAGTTCCGAAAGTTGAATGCATAAGAAATACATGTCATTCAAATAGTGAAAATGTTTCATTTTGGATCACAACATCTGAAATATTACAATTCTTTCAAACGTGCGCGAGGGGACCAAATGTTATTCAAGTCATTCAAGTAATCAACTAACATTTTCCTCAGCACCATAAATAGCGTTTCCTTCCCACACAGGTTACTCCCTTCACATTTCAAATCCTAATTTCTGTTCTACATGGCCTGAATTTCAAGGCTCCAGTAAAATCCCCTATCGGGAGAGTGGAACCTCATACTGAATTCATGCTTCTTAACCAATGAAAACTCATCTTTCAGCTGCCATCTCGAGGAAGTGATTTCATAGATCTAGGCATTTGACTCTTAAGGATATTGCTAACTAGCATATGTCCTTCGAATATGTCTGTAAATAAAACAAATGAACTATATTTGCCATTTTCTCTGATTTGGTCCTCTTTATTTATCAGCATGACTTTTTGTTTATGATCAATTATTTTCACAAAATCAAATTAAACATTAAATGAGAAAACGTTTATCTTACGCTTACTTTATCATTATGACGTGGCATTGACAAATGTCACTCTACTACGGAGTCGCTGCACAATTGCAACCAACAAGGGCCGTGTTCAAGAGAGGTTTCAAAGTAATCGCTCAATTAGCGATTACTTTTAAACCTCTCTTGAACGCGATTGCTCAATGTAGCGCTACGTAGCAAAGCGAGCGAACTTTGAGTTTTTGCACCGTGTCGTTCAGGAGAGAATGAGCGCTACTTGAGCGCTACATTGAGCAATCAAATAGCGATTATAATCGCTCGCTGTTATGGAACGGAGCCCTGGACACTCCATTTCCCTCGGATTCAGACCATGTAAAACAGAGGGAGTAACCTATGTTGGAAGAGAATAATAATAAATAGAGGATATTTGTATTTCAAATAACATGTGTATCTCATCGAGTGAGGTGGAAAGGTAGTATTGACGAGAGGCGGAACCACGAGCTAAATATAAACATTTCTGCCTCAGGAGATGAAATAAACATGTTATTTGTCAAGGAAACACAATTATCATATTTATTATATCATTATTTGTGTGTCTTATGATGAAATTACCCGATGTCAGTGGTAAACTGACAGCCTTCACAAGCTGCAACTATGACGTCATAGCATTGTACTAATGACATCACGTGAGTCGTGATTAAGTGTATCGCCACTCAGTGGAGCGATAATAATGGTTGTTGTCACTGTAGCTTAATGAATGGTTTATTCCACTGATGAAAGGCGTATCTCACTTATATAATAAAATAATAAATATTTATAAATAATAAATAGGTTTCTTAAATCTATTTAACTTTACCTCTTTGACAATTACGTGACTGTTGTTTTGAATTTTATATTGTGTTTAAAGTACTATCATTCGAGTTGAAACTTTTAAGATGAAAATAATATCTCTTTCGATCTCTTGCCAAATGTATTTTTATCTGCGCCTAGAAGATTCGTTTGTTATTCCTTAATTACATCATTTGTGTATATGTATATAACTACAAAGTGTTTTGTTGTATTCTATTTTGTTGTATTGTGTATTTTATTCGTATGTGTATTGGTCAAACATGGCATAGCTAATAGGTTTAGGTCTTTGTTTATTGTTTATTCTCCTTATTTGATCCTTTTATTTATTGTGAATAAAGGTGTTGTCATAGCTTTACTATTTTTCTTCTTCTCCTTTCATGGACCACAGAAAATAATAGAAATAATGATTTGTACAAGAATGAAATCCATTATGACATATTATGCAGTTAATACGAAGAGTAATAAAATAAGAGGGGCAAATATTTTTATATACAGGCTGTTTTCAGGAAACATATATTATATTTTCATCTATAGAAAATAAGAAAAGATCGTAAGAATCGTAATGGGAGGTTTTCCCATGACCATTTTCCTACTGGGATAGCTTGTTAAATTGATAGATTCCTACCCAGAGTGATTCCTACAAATAGCATACAATGTTCAGAAAGTGAATTACTTAGAATCATATCGTTTGAGCCATTCGTGGAGCAAATAGGATTTGGAAGATCACAATCGATAGCAAAACACAAACACAGTGTATATGACAATAGAAATTAGGAAAGGCATATTTGAAAAGAGATTTATTAGTATATGGCGTTGAGATATTGCTGCAATCTCATTAAAAGCAGATCATACCTAACACTCGGTGACGATTTACTTTATTTGAGCATTATTTGAGATTTTATTTTGTGGTTTGGATGGGAAGCAGTTCACACACCATATAGTTACATTGTAATCATGTACAGCTGTGTACAATATACAGTACACACGAGGGTATATGGTGCACAAGTCTGACAATAAACACCATGTTACTTTGACATGTCATACTTGTCTATGTATTTGGCTGGGATACTGCACATAATAAATATTATGTATGTTGCTCGGATGAATACGCCAATATGGTTATTATAATAAAATAATGTTTACCTCAAGAAACATACATATGTTGATTTCCAAAAGCAATTTAACTTTACTTACATTTAAAGGAAACACTGAACTGACAGAGTGATTGGGATCGTAGTATAAAGATATAAAAATAAATTTGTAAATAAAAAATAACTGTTAGCCATAGTTATACATTGTTTCATTATTTAAATACCTATCTGTTGACTAGACCTACTATGCCTTACCTCCCCAGGGCTAGTCCAACCTTTAACACAGCAGATGAAACTTCGAAGACGAAGTGTCGGGGAAGGTAAAATCCTTCCCCAGGGGCAGTAACCCGGCGGTTTTGTGACGTCACTCCCATAGTTCCTCACTCTCCTCTAAGTTGTCAGGCCCAAGGGTACACGTTTTGTGTTGGTCTTGACTTTTCTTGTGTGTTTAGCGCTGCTTTTTCTTCCTAAGTGCCTTGAAATTAAAGTAGAGGTATTTGTGGGTATCTCTATTGTGTTGTTCTTGTAGTTTACCCTCGGTAAACTGTGTTTTTGTCAACGTTTCGGTTTGTGTTGAGTGGCTAGGCTTGACCTACCTTCTCACGCCGCGCCCGTGCTGCCCGTGCTTCTCGGGTCGTTCGTAAGTTACGCCCAACCAAATGGGACCTAGCTGTGATGCTAAACTACCTCTGGTCCGAGAAGTACGAACCTCTCTCCGACCTTTCCCTCGTCCGTCTCACCATCGAGGTCATCTTACTGGTGGCCAGAATCTCTGAGAGCCACGCGCTGCAGACGGACCTTCTTCGGGTTGAGGTCAGGGATGGGGTGTCAGCTCTGCTTGGTTTGGCTCCCGATAGTGTCTGTAAGAACCAATCAGCTGACGATGTGGGGCGTTCCTTCTCCATTCTGGCGCTTGTTCTCTCCCTATGTCCGGTCAGTAGGGCTATGTATTGCCTCATATTTTGTATTGCGATACGTATTGCTGAACTGTAATGTATTGCAATACGTACTACAATATATTGCAAGATTCTCTGACAATGAGATATTTCTCTAGAAACCATTTTAACTAGTGCCAATGATATTGCAACATACTAAATGAACTCAACATTCAATTTCTATACTTCATTTTGCATTTTAAACAAGACACATTTGATAACATGACTTTCAGAACTTTATAAAGATCATTTGTAATACAGTTCAACACACATTCTAGCACTTATAATAATTTTCGTTATACAAGTTAGCCAGTAAATGTGCCTTTTACAAGATAAATGAGTAAATTTGACTTAATATTTGTTGGTGCAATATATTGCAATAAGAAAATCGTATTGCAATACGTGTATTGCACAACTCTGTATTGCAATATATTGGTATTGCAATAATATTGAACAGCCTTGCCGGTCAGAGCTTTGAGGATGTACGTTTAGGGTACCCGGAACCTGAGGGATGACAGACGGAGCACCAAGGAGTTAGACAAACGGGTACTGGGTGTGTACCTCAGGTCTGCGGTCATCAACGCTTACCTGCTGCCTCCGAGCAGGCTCGACCACGATCATTGCAACATCGCGGTCTCGGATGTCATGGCGAGGTGTTTTTGGCGATCTTCGGGAGTTTTCGCGAACCATTACCTGAGAGGTGTCTCTACGGCAGATCTCGAAGGCATATCACGACTTGGTCCGCAGTTCTTCGCTCAAGCGAACGTCGTGCCTCCTCCATACCCAGAAGGGGTCAGTCCTCTTAGGAGGAATGACCTTCTGATTGCGATGCTTTCTTTCGCATCGTTTACCTTGTTGTGGTGGTTTTTTTTATTGCTTCTAGACCTACGCTCTAGTCCCGCCCAACCTCCCCGTTTCTAGTCTTCACTTGGGCCTGTTCGCAGAGTGAGGAATCATGGGAGTGACGTCACGAGACCGCCGGGTTACTGCCCCTGGGGAGGGATTTTACCATCCCCGACACTTCATCTTCGTAGTTTCTTCTGTGTTAAGGTTGGATTAGCACTTCCCTGGGGAGGTAAGGCATAGTAGGTCCAGTCAACAGGTAAGTATAAATAATTTCGTTTAATGAAAACCGTACCATAATATTCTGCATAGTACTAAGACGACTTCGTAGGTGTGATGTGAAGTAAGAATTAATTTCAGTTCACAGAGCAGTTCTTCTATCGAAATATATAAAATATATTATTAAGTATTTCCAACTTTGAGTTTTTGAATTCTTATGGATCGTCATTCTCTTCCCACAGAGGTTACTCCCTTCAGATTTCAGATCCTACCCTCTGTTGTAACACCCACCTGTATCAGTCACATGGGAGGTGAGAGGCGTTTGAGAAAACGAAGGTTTTCTATTGTGACGTCTTTAAATCAGCCACTGCTTCATTTATCATTGTTCAAATATCTAAGGGAACCATGTTGTAAATTTAATAAATTTTCTTTTGTTCGTTTTTTTATTGAATTAATGATTCTGTGTGTCACATTTCAAAGCAAGTAAAATATATATGCACACGTGAACGTACATACATACATTCACGGGCGCAACTTCCCTTATGCAAAGTAGGCATTAGCGTAAATTTTTTCCGTGTATGATATTTGTTTCTGCTCAATATCTATTAAATATTTTATTGATGTTTCTGTTCTCGCTTCCATCCTGAGTGCTGTCATTTTGTTACATTACAATATTCACACAGAGGTAAATTTCAAATAATACAACCAAGCCCCATTAGGCCGACAAGACACCAAATATTAAAAAAAACTTTGTTAAAATCATAAAACAAAAAAGTGTATATATGAACATTATATACCACTATTTCAAGTCACATTCTCCATAGACTGACACACCGACCCACTCCGATTGCAACGCATGCTCATTCAAATTGACATAAACGTTACCACAAACTGACACACCCACTACCTTCACCATGATAAGAAACACAATTTGTGAAAAGCTGTTAATTAAATTACCCATTTAAGGGTCATATACGCAAATCTAGGCCTTTACCCTTCACTGCTTTTCGATACGCGATTCTACGCCTTTTCAAACAATCCGAAAACATGCTTCATTGTAAACTCGTCCTGCAATAATATCAAATTTGCTTTAACATATACCGTGCAATAATGGAAACCCACCTAAAGAAAGCATATCCATATAGAAACAACTGTTTTTCAAAAACAAAATTAAAAAACGTAAATGTACAACATTCAAAATTTGTATTTACACCTTTACAAGTTAAAATTACAACTTTTAAAACGTGAATATTCACCATTCAAAAGTTGTATTTAGAACTTTTTAACTTTTTAACTTAATAACTTAAATATTCAACTTTTCAAGTTGTCATTTCATCTTTTAAAGTTCTAATAATACCTTTCAAAGTTGTTATTTTAACTTGTCCGTTGTCATTGAATTTGGCGGTTGTAGGCATTCGTAACCCCTTGATCCGCAGCCGAACGCAGTAACAACTACACTATCGATTTCGCCCTTGTATCTGAACTAATTTAACATTTTTGAGTAAATGTCATTATTTATACTTACCTGGTTGAAAAATGATATGTTCACGGCCAAATTGGCGTTGATTGAGAGACAACTCTCGTTCACCACGAGCACCAAGTACCCGACAATTTTGGGGCGGAGTGTATGCCTCCGCCTGAAAGCCCTGCTCTCGCCACATGTAGCGACAGCTCGCCACTCGAAGTAGTAGAGCTTCCTGGCGTGTGGGCGTTCAGCCTCAGCGATGGTTTAGGCCACTCAGACCCAGACAATCCAAGCGAGCAGATTGAGAGCCTGAGTGCTTATTTGGGCACGACTGCTCGGAGGGTCAGTGTCGGTTCCCGCAGAGCGAGTTTGCGGGGAACGAACCAAATACGAGCGGCCCACCATGGGGCTATGACGAAGGGTCTGATGACCCGAGTACTCTATAGCACCGCTACCATCCGGGATAGGATGTCTGGCGGTGAAAAACCATTAGGCATACATCTCCTCCTATGCTAACAAGAGCGCGACCAGAGCCCAGGCTCCTGGGTTGGGGCCGGTGACACATGCGACGACAGCTGGCAATAGAGCGGGTCTATCAGAGGCCTGTAGAAATAGTGCCACAAGCAGAGACTGCCCTTGACCACCCAGTGGTCAGGAGACCCAACACCGCAGTGTAAGCAAGTTGATAAGGGTCCTGTCAGCGAAAATAGCAAGAATATCCGTAGTCGGCACTAGGTCCGATTTGTCCAAATTTGAGCCTACTGGACGGGGTGAGTGTTTGATCTGACAACCACAGGGGAGTAGAACCCCGAGGTCAGATCTGATCCTTGGAGACCGACCTCAGTCCGCATTGTACTCCTTTTTCCCGGCAACACCCTAGTAATAGGCGGGCTGCTCGAGTGAAAGAACTCGCAGAGGAGAGAACAGGGGGTACGCAAACTGGCGAGGATCACTCCCGACTCTTGAGGCCCCAGCCTTGCATCAATAACGGCTGACACTGTGTCCCTTATTGACGAGAAAAGCTACGCTGAGACCTACTCAGGCGAGTGTGAGTGAGACGCCGAGCGTCCAACCTTCTCTGCCTTCAACCTCCTCTTATGCCTTCCCGAGGAAGAACAAGAAAAGCTGCGACCCCCTGGCCGCTACACCTCAGGCCCAACCCTGGAGTCCATAGAGGCAGACACCGTATCCCTATAGACAGACGAATCTGCGATAAGACTGTTTGCTCCCTGCAGGAAGTGCACGAGACGCAGAGCGACGTAGCTTCTCTAGAAGATATATGCGATGAGATGGAAGCCTAGACGTCCTGTCCTACGGCAGGGGACGGGTACGCCTGCCTCCTCTAAGAGGAGCAGCGTCCTTCTCACTCTTGCGATCTTAGAGCCTGCATACCTAACGCATTTGTCAACAGAAGGGACAGATGGCCTTGCAAAGACGGCACACCGAGTGCGGGTCTTTTGGAGCTGACTGCGGAACTGTCCAGACAGCAAGAGGCAGCAAAGGCGAGGGCATAAGAGCCGAGCATCCACTGACGACCCGTCTGCAAAGAGGAGGGAGGGAGGCCCCGCAACCGAGTGCAACCAGAGGAGAAGCTAGTACCTTAGACGGAGGGCGTAACGCACCTCTGCAACCCATCCGGCCCCTGAGGCGGATGCTCGCAAGGCGGAGAGCCTACACTCACACACTAGCACATATAGCGATCAACCTACGAGACGCAAAGAGGAGGTAAGAAAGAGCAACCCTGGCTCGCAAGGGAGCTCGCCTCACAGGCGGACGCTCACGAGGCACACCCTCCTATGCCTACACAACTTGCGATCAAACCACGAGGCGACCGGCGGAGCGAGACGCTAACCTTCATGGTAAGTAGGTCGCAAGGCCAATGCTAGCGAGAGTAACACTCCCAGAGGCAGACGCTCGGAAGGCTTACCCTCACATGCTAACACAACTCACGAGGTGGCCCGCGTAGACGCTGTCACAAAAGTTGAAAGCTGGTGCGAGTAATGCTCACTCGCAAGTCAACCAGCCCCAGAGGCGGACGCTCGCAAGGTGTACCCTACATGCTAACACAACTCACGAGACAGGTCGCGAAGCGAGACGCTGATCTCCAAGTTGAAAGCTAGCGAGAATAACAATCACTCGCAAGTAAACCCACCAAGAGGCGGAAGCTCGCATGGTGTATCCTCACATACAAACGCAACTCACTTGGCAGGCCGCGTAGCGAGACGCTGACCCACAAGTTGAAAGCTAGCGAGAGTAACACTCACTCGCAAGGAAACCCTTCCCAAAGGCGGACACTCGCAAGGCATACCCTCACATACTAACGCAACTGATTAGGCAGGGCACGTAGCGAGATGCTGACCCTCAAATAGAAAGCTAGCGAGAATAACACTCACTCGCAAGCTAACCCGCCCAAACTCGCAAGACTTACCCTCACATGGTAACACAACTCATGAGGCAGGCAGCGTAGCGAGATGCTGACCCTCAAATAGAAAACTAGCGAGAGTAGCACTCACTCGCAAGGCAACACGCCCAAGGGGGACGCTTGCAAGGCGTACCCTCACATGCTAACACAACTCACGAGGCAGGAAGCGTAGCGAGACGCTGACCCTCAATTTGAAAACTAGCGAGAGTAAAACTCGCAAGGCAACCCGCCCCAGAGGTTGACGCTCGCAATGCATACCCTCACATGCTAACACACTCACTAGACAGGCCGAGAATGTCCTCACATGCTTACACTTATCCCGAGGCTGGCAGCGTAGCGAGACGCTGACCCTCATGTCAAAAGCTAGTGAGAGTAACACTCGCAAGACAACCCGGCCCAAAGGCGGACGCTCGCCAGGCGGAGGTCGTGCCCCCATACACTTGAGCAACCTGTGACCAAAGGCTGGCTGGCGAGAGCATTATCACCCGTAGACGAGCCCGACCCTGGGAGCCGACACTTGCGTGTCGGAGGGCGGACACCAACCTACTAACACAACCTGCGATCAACCCCGCAAAACGGAGAATTATAGTCGCAAGGTTAGGACATGCGAGCAAGCCCGACGCGCGCAAGGCAGAGAGTGAACACTCACATGTGAGCATAACCCGTGATTAACCCGCCAAGCGGGTTAAAGCATACCTAGCGAGAGCCAACGCAGGCGAGCATAGAAGCAGAGCACGAGAAATCCGCCTGGTAGGCATACAAGCAATTGACACCTGTCACGACTAGCCCAGCTAGCACGTGCAACCCACGGCTGACCATACAGAATGGCAAGACAAACAGGTCCCAATACCCACACCAACCCTGACCAAAAAGCCGAGTAATTAGCAAGAATATTCAGCTGCATGGACAGGAGAGGAGCACAAGGAATGAAGATGAGGAAATATAACAAACAAAGGTAAACCTTCATTTATTTATCAGAGAAAAACAGCATAAAGTCGAGAGAGAACACACGCGTGACGGTATGCTCGCTCAACAAAATAGGGAATGATGACGTCACCGATGACACGTGGCTCAAGCGCCATCTATACCGGATAGCGTCCCTTTTTATTCTGTGTGATCTATGTTGAGGAACGTTTCAGGGGGCAACGTTGGGCAATGATGGTTTTTCAAACCTGATAAGTATGTAAAAAAATAGTCTTTTTACCCTCCTTTTTAAAATGCTACCGTTTGTCTGAGGATTTCGTATGATAAAACAATACTAAAACACACAGTGCTTGTGCATATAAGCATAATTTATACAGGAATATATCTCATTTCTGCCATGACTGTTTTAACAACTGTACAGAAACTGATTTTTCACTTCCCAATTGACCTCAGAAATGCAATAATGTCAAAATCAAATAAATTTAATCTTGAATCCATTATTGGATATGTATTGTGACGTCCTTTCATAATTTATACAACATACCGACAAAAATGATTGCATAATTAAGGATTATTGTTATTCTTATTGTTATTAACGTGTTTATTAAGGATACAGCCATAGGCTGAATCCTTATTGTTATTGGCGTGTTTATTATTATTTCACGAATTTTGTGTACACGATTCAGCCAAAACGGCTGAAGCAAATGCAACTTAATTGTACATGCTGATAGCCCTTAATGTGGAATAGCAGTGCGAAGCTTTTGGGACCAATCGATCAAGCCATTAAAGGTCCAGTTCAAATCTTAATTTCGATTTTTAACATGGGAACATTTTTCAAAATGTAGCTAGAGACTTGAAACTTTTTCAAAAAGATGTGCAATAACCATGCAAAAATGTACATCATGACGAATTCGTAAGTCACGTGGTTTTGCCGTCATTTTGATTTTAGACACATTTTACCATTTTCCGACCCATGCACCTTAGACAATCTTCTCCTCTAAAGATACTAGCATCTAAGAGCTCAAACTTGCATATATTTGCAGCTAAAGGATTGGTGATTAAACGATAGTCCAATGCATTAGCGAACTCCCAATACTTTGTTCACAGTCAGACAATTTCTGAAAATCGCGAACTTTCAGGGGAGATAATTCAAAAACCAAGAGAGTAAGACAGGACTATGGTCTTTATTAATCAATAATAAAATCGCTCGCGAATTGTCATTTCCGGTCATAATAAAGAAAAACTTTAACATGGGGAACATCATCAAACTCCACATAGAGAGTCAAAACTTTTTCCAAAAGATGCGCAATAATAATACGAGCAAAAAAGTAAATAATGACGAAGTCGTAGCTCTCGTTGTTTAGCCGCCATTTTGATTTTCTTTACAATTATTTGATATGACATGTACATAATGGGTATCAATACTCCTAGGGACATGCTAGAACCTTGCAACCTTTATTAAAAGATGCGCAATAACAATGGAAAGATGTCTTAATCTATAACATTTAAAATAATCGAACCATTCTACGCTGAATCCTTTTCTCGTCACTTGTGACTATATTTTTTTTATTATTTCAAGATTTTTGTATAAAAAATGCAACAAAAACGGCTGAAGCAAATGCAACCACATTTGACATACTGATAGCCCTTAATATGGAATAGAACTGCGGAGCTTTTGGGCCCAATCGGCCAATCCATTAGAGGTCCAGTTCGAATCCAAATGTCCATTGTAACATGGGCAAAATTTTCAAAATGCACTTAGAGACTAAGAATTTTGTACACAAGATGCACAATGACCATGCGAGCAAAAAAGTAAATCATGGCAAATTCGAAAGTCACGTGGTTTTGCCGCCATTTTGATTTTAGACACAGTTTACAATTTTCTGACCCCATGCACATTTGACAATCTTCACCTCTGAAGATACTAGTATCTAAGAACTCAAACTTGCATATATGTGTAGCTAAAGGCTTGGTGATTAAACGATACTCACATGCATTAACGAATACTTTTTTCACAGAGACCTTTCAAAGCCACGAACTTTTAGAGGAGATAATTAAAAAAACTACCCACCGAATTGAAATATTTTTTCAGGAGAGTAAGACAGGACTATGGCCTTTAAGAATCAATAATAAAATCGCTCGCGTACAGTCATTTCCGGTCATAATAAAAATAATATACAAAATCAACATAGAGACTTGAAACTTTTTGCAAAAGATGCGCAATAACAATACAAGCAAAAAAGTAAATGATGACAAAGTTGTAGCTCTCGTGGTTTACCCGCTATATTGATTTTCTTTACAATTCTTTGATTTGACATGTACATACTGGGTATCAATAATCCTAGGGAAATGCTAGAAAGTGGTTTTAAAATATGCGCAATAACATTGAAACGATGCCTTAGTTCATTGTATTTCAAATAATTGAATCATTTATGCGCTGAATCCTTTTATCGTTGCTTGCGACAATATTTTTAGTTTGTTTTTTTTCTTTTGCTTTTTAAATTCAAACTTATTGCTCTTAATGCCGGGTGCATATACGTCATTTGTTGGCACAAAGTCGACCATAAATTCACCTCCCATTCTATCGACGATGTATTCGCAAAGCACGTGTAAGGTTTCAGAAACATTGGTAAGATTACGATGGGAATATTTGTCTTCAGAACACAAGTACTGTCAGTCTGAAATTGGTAAGCCAAGCGTTCTAAATGAAGAGCCATAACTCTAAAGATATTCACAATTTGCCGGGACTATCAACAAACATGTACATACCGAAGTAAATTCAGGTGAGGTGAGGTGAGTTGGGGTTTAACGCCGCTTTCAAGAGTATTTCACTTCTATCGCGGCTGCTAGTATTATGGCAGGAAAAAAGCCCGCTACGCCATGTGGCTATGCATTGTGGTGAAACCCGCGAGCACCGGCTGGAGATGTTTATTCAGAGCATGTGTAAAGTTTCAGGTCGATTGAACAGCAACGTTTGAAGAAGTTGATACCAGAAGACAGGAACTCTCAATTTAAAATGGGAAATCGGCGTAACTTGCAAACAATTATAATACAATGATATGTATTTTTTTCAATGAGAAATCAGGTTTACTTGATACAACTCTACAAATAATGATATCATCGCCGAATATTACATTTAATGAAAATCGAGAAAAACATTGAATTTCTACAGAGATATTAATACCACAGCGTGGATGTTTTGTTTTATTTTCCCCAATACAGATGGCTGTAATTTACAATGTAACAAGACGCAGAATCGTAGATAATACAACTTTTTCAAAGTGTCGCTGACATCAATAATGAAGTTAATGGAGTCTACGTCTATGTACACATCTTTTACTCGGTGGTCCATGTTACTGAATAATATGAACGGTTATAAGGCTAATAATGAACATGTAGTGCCATTAACAACTTAATTCAATCTCAAAGATCGCTATTGTTATGTAATATACTCATGGTAATACAGGCTGTATATATAAAACTCGAATTTTCGACTGGACGCTCACAGATATGATAATGCTTATACAAAGTCGTAAACCAACTTGACATATAGTCACAACACATCTTGTGAATTACACCTCTTGAAATATCCATGCGTGAACTATGTATTAGAAGACTGGTTATTCAAACCTCTGTAGGATACATTATTAATTTTCACCCAGCAAGCAAATGTGACATTTGTCACTAACAAAAGATGCCGTACCCAAGACCAATTATAGAAATTCGAAATCAGATAGTCCAAATAGCATTTACGGGGGTCACAAATGACAAAACATTACACTGAACCAATCGTTATGTGACACCTAATCGAATACTCTTAAACAGATGTATGTTATGTTTATAAGACCGCATCTCGAATATTCATGCGAAGTCTGGGATGGGCGTAAATAGATCAAGTCAATAAATTAGAGCAAATACAGTTACAAGCAGTAAGGATAATTACTGGATTACCCAAATATACATCTAAGACTTTTTTAATACTTTGAATCTGGTTTGGAACCACAAGAACAACCAATTATAGAAATTCGAAATCAGATAGTCCAAATAGCATTTACGGGGGTCACAAATGACAAAACATTACACTGAACCAATCGTTATGTGACACCTAATCGAATACTCTTAAACAGATGTATGTTATGTTTATAAGACCGCATCTCGAATATTCATGCGAAGTCTGGGATGGGCGTAAATAGATCAAGTCAATAAATTAGAGCAAATACAGTTACAAGCAGTAAGGATAATTACTTGATTACCCAAATATACATCTAAGACTTTTTTTAATACTTTGAATCTGGTTTGGAACCACAAGAACGTTGGAGAAAAAGAAAATTAAACTTAGTCTTAATGTACAAAATCCAAAATCAAATGGCTCCCCATTATCTTACTGAGTTACTTCCCCAAAACGTCGGTTCAAAAAGTAATTACAATCTACGTAACTGCCAAAAAAGTGCAACTCCTTACTCCAGACTTAAACAGTCAAAGGAATCTTTCTTTCCATCTGCAATATGTTCATGGAATAAGCTATCAAATAATCCCCGCAAATCAGAAAGCGTTTCAGTATTTAAACCATGCATAACTGATAAGTGTGCCTCTGCTCCACGATATTGTTCTTATGGTAAACGAAAATTCCTCTATCACTACTTCTAAACCAATGAAAACTCATCTTTCAGCGGCCAAGTCTACCGAGTGACTTCAAAGATCTTTTACTATTAAGGGCCTCGCTCATTACCATATATTGTATGTCCTTCGAATATGTCTAATGTAAATAACACAAATGAACCTTTTTTGGTAATTGTCTGCGATTTGGTCTTCTTTATTAATAAGCATGTTTATCATCAATACTTTTCACAAAAATAAAGATAATATCATCTCTCTGTTTTTTTCGATGTTAATTCGTTTATTCATATAGACAATACTTTCAAGTTAACAAAACACTAAAGATTATTTCGAAGCGCCACCTACTTAATAAAATCTTGCCATTTAAAGTGAGTAAAATTGGCCTGCTAATTATCCCAATCCTTAAACAGTCTGCCGGGCAGCCGTTAGCTTTCGTTAGCGCTGTGACGTCATACTCAGGAGTTGCTCAATGAAATCCTTAGACGATTTGTCGATTTTCGTCGATAACTCGTGTAAAAACATAATAAGAAAGATTCGACGTTACAAGTTTCCGATAGAATAGGTATTCGCGCGTCTATAGGGAGTAATTTCGGAGTTTTAGGAGCATTTATCGATATTCAATCGCTGATTTTAGATTTGCGATCGAGTGGAGTGTTAGGTTATCTTATAGGCTACAACATCTTTTGAAATGAATAACTGACAATTCAAAAATAAAAACGGTCATGCAATTTGTTTTACAATAGACGTAACTATTAGTTAAATGTGTTGTTGTGCTAGATGTTGTGTTTGAAAAGGCCTATAGTTTGAAATCTACTGCGTCAATATTTCTCAGGGTGACTTTATATTGCTAATAGAATAGTTGCATTATACCTAAAAAAACATCATATAATTCTCATCACTGTTACTGGTTTAGACTTTTTTGAAAAAAACTATTCGGGCTATCTTTTAATCTATAGTCGTGACATTTACAATTACTTAGATTCAGTGTAATACCACTGACCCAACATAAACATTCATTAGATATAGCATTGCATGAGATTTACTAAAAAAAACATGACTTTCTCATTGTTCTAATATAAGGAACATATATTTTCTTATTGTGCAATTGGACGAATGTGAAAACAAAAATTATTCAACATACCCATGAGTCAATGAATGAGGCGTGTTAACACCGTTATGATCCTATTAAATATGAAATAGATCTCTGTGACGTTTTTTCATCATCTGACATGCGTGCCGCCGCCATATTGGGCAACGATAAGAATTGTTCCAAAACACATTGCAGAATTACAGGTCCAGCAATGGTCACATCCGGTATTAAACAGTTTTGACATCCGCTGCCATTTGTGGTACGTTTTACGGGGCGTGTATATATTTAATTTTGTTGTATAGGGACAAAGGTAAATATGTTATTTAGGCAGTTATGTAAGGCTAATTCTAGTGGATTCTGTCATTAGACGCCAAGCGACTCCTGTGTATTACGTCATAAGGCCTAGCACGCGGCATTCGCTCTCGGCTAAAATTTTATGAGGCGTAATTGAGCGGCGTTCTAAAAGGGCGTTATAAAAGGTGTTTATTGGTTGAATTGACATATATCAAGTGGAATCCTCGTAATCTTGGAATGTGCTTGAATAAAAACCGAACAGTGATATGGTCGGGGTTTGTGGATCTTTAAATAGCATATTTCGAGGAAAATACATTAAACGCGAAAACGTTGGTCTTACGTTTATTTTATCATTAGGACGTGTCATTGGCAAATGTCACTTTTACAACGGCGTCGCTGATTGCACAACTAGATTCAATTGCAACAAATCAGGACACTCCCTTTTTGCCCCCGATTTCAAGCGTAAAACAACAGAGGGTAGGATCGGAAATCTGAAGGGAGAAACCTCTACGGTTAGAGAATGTTCACAGACTAGATGGCAAAATGCCTTGGAGAATTACCTCCCTTGAGAAGGCACAAGGTTGCGATATTAATATGAATAATCACTTGGTATCAACAACAAGCAACAGCCGTCGAGCCATAACCTTACCTTTGACCTCCTGAGATTTGAGCAGAAAGGACGTTTTGTGACGTTCAATAGAACGCGGACTTAACGAACTCCATGGGACCAAAGAATTAAGTTCGCTACATCCGCAAGATAAACAAGCAGACAGAGTCGGCCATATCCCCCGCCTTTGGGAAAATTTATTGAAGAATAGTTGTTGAATAACAGTGACTATGAACCTCCTCCTTATAGCCTTATGTGGCAGGATGGATGATGATTTGTTGGCTCAGCAGGGCAGGGATGCCACTCCCTGTAAGGTTTGTAACATATCAAAACAACCTTAGCCTACCCAATATAAGGTTCATTGCAACTGATGGTTATCGTTTGCTGATGATCAAGATGAAAATAGTTTTTGTAGGTTGTGAGCAAAGCCAAGGAGTTTGCACACAAAATTTCAACTCCTTAGACCAAGTGGTTCTGGAGAAGAAGACAAAATGCAATAAGTTTACAGACGGACGGACGGATGGATGGACGGACGCCGGACACCTTGCCATGCCATAAGCCCATCAGGCCTTTCAGGCCAGATGAGCTAAAAATACATCCATGGCAGTTTTTGAGTTCTGCTCCGGAAATCAATTATTAAGTTATGTATCCATGTAAATGGTAAAAATTAAAACAAATTAAAAATTGTGAAGAAGTTGAAAACCCCAAAAAGCACATCTACACATAATGATTGTTCCTCACACCAAGTTTCGTTGAGATATGTCTTATAGTTTTCGAGTTCTGCTCCGGAAACGAAATTCTAAGTTACATTTCCATGGAAACGGTCGAAAAAAATAACTCGAAGAAGTTGAAAACCCCAAAGGGCCCTTTACACATGATGATTGTTCCACACACCAAGTTTCGTTGAGATATGTCTTATAATTTTGAAGTTTGAGGCCGGAATGGAAAAGCCCGGACGCACAGACGGACAGACAGACGGACAGACGGACGGACGGAGCTCATTTCTATATACCCCGCCATCTTCGTTGTGGCGGGAGATAATGACTCTTTTTCACTGATTAACCCGTCAGCTGACAAGTCTCTGCATTCTGTCCGAGACTTCAGTCGTGGTTAAATGCAGCTGAAACTCCCGGCAGTCACAAAGCTCAGTCACATTCAATTATGTATAGAACGCAGCTGTCTCATGTTCTTAAAGGCGCCGTAGCACTTTTTTGCAGATAATGTTTTCTAAAATTTGCCATTTCTTTTTTTAAATTTATATAATATAACTTATAACACAACTCGGTAAGCCGTATACATAGAAAACGGTTATCGGTATTAGTAGAAAATGGTGCGACGTTTAAAGCGACAACTTTATGGAACGCGTGAGTGTGAAAGGTAGATTTGTAGGTCATATGCGGGTTTGAGATTTCGGACAGCAAGATGGTTGACCATTTCATCATTCTACCATATTTAATACTCTACTTTGAGTGTTTAGGTATCAGTCAGACCACTTGAACTACCTTTGAGCGGCCATTTTAATGTGAATTAAAATGGCCGCTCGACGGGGAATGGACTCGCATGGCTTAACCGAACTATGTACATTCGTTTTAAAACTCTTTTTATTGATTCAGGATTTATATGTAGCCATTGGTAACACGTATTTATATTTTAGCACTTTATTTAATTAAGGAATTCGTGCTACAGCGCATTTAAAGCGGCTTTTAAAATCGATTCTTGTTCTGGAAATTTGAAATAAAGAAATAAAGAAATAAAGAGCCACTACTCAATAAAATCGTGCATGTTGACACATGTCTTACATGTCGATAAAATGTATTTGAAAAATAACGTTACCAACAGTAAAACACCCTTCTCTCCTCGGAAATTCAAGTTTAAAAATGAGTGTACATGGTTCCGTAAAGCCATGGGAATCGTGTTTGTCATTCGAAAGTTTTTAAATAATTAAAGGAACATGTGTTCACAATAAAATTGCCGCCATGCAATTTTTGCTTTATACACAACACCGTTATTACCACTACGGCTAATTGGTTTGTGTAATAAGATGTTTTACCCTCTTAAATAAATATTTATAAATGAAATAAACTATCAATATAAATGGCAAATTTAAAAAACATTTTTTTTTTGCAAAAAACGTACTATAGCCCCTTTAAAACCCTTGGGACATTCTAGCTTGCAATTAAGATTAACACTAAAAGTTCATGTTGAAGATGTATTATTTTAGGTCTCGTTTTCTTCATTGGACATCAACCACTGTACAACTATCGGCTACTCATTTCATATCCCTCTCAAGACATATGTTTTCCTGATATTCGTGTAGAAAAAATGTCCAAGTTAAAAATATGAAAGACAACTGCAGGACATGAAGCGCTTAACACAGGATTTATTTTCCAAGAACAACATACGGTTCCAAAAAAAAAAAGAATCCTTTGAACATACGTGTTTGGTGCCGAAAGTCTATTTGTCGAATCCATTTACTCTTCATATCGGTCATTAACACATGGTCCATGAACACAAAAACAAGCTCATCCTTTTCTGTACGGCCCATTGCAGCACAGCTGGTCACATATGAATCAAAAGTGTTATCACTTCCGGTTTTGAGGTTTAAAAGGGTAAATCTCGATTTGAATTTCTGACAGTGTAACAGTTGGTTACTGAAGACAATAAAATGGTGTCGAGTGCCGGAGAGTTTAGTAACTTGTTTGGTCTTATTGGATGCAAAGTCAAAACTCATCAGTGTATGCCCTTTACTTATGTAGTATTATAATACCATTGTGTTTTTGACGTCGATAACGGCATCCCCATACGTTGTCATCTCAACGTGCGCATGACTCCTCTTCTTCCCTGTGTCCAGATCCAATATGTCGAAGGAGTAACGCACGTGTTCTTTTTGTACAAGATAAAGTATGTTTTTATCAACGTCTAAAGCAAGACCAACTGTATAATGATCTAAACCGTTAATCAAAATGTCCATGAAATCTTCGAAAGTGAGAGTACTACGTTTAATAGTTTTACCGCCATGGAACACCTGGTTGGTAGGGATGTCAATAGAAAGGGCATAAATTTCAAACTGTACATCATACAGCCCAATGAACAAATCGCCCTCGTCCGTTTACTTTACTCCACCCGTGCTCGGAAGCAAATAAGAACAACACCTGGTTACTGCATTTCAGTTGATTTGCAATAGTGGCGACCATCGTTTTCTCAGGCCTATTTAAGACATAGAGGTATCCCTGTTTTTTTCACCTTGTCAGTTTTGTCATTCAGTTCAAGGCATTTGCATGATTTGTCGTCTGTTTGTTTTGTTACATGGACCGAGTCTACATTTAGATTATTCAAAAAGTGTGTCATGCACATCAAAACGCCCGTTCGTTGTTCCACGGGTGTCCAGGTAAACCTACGTTTCCAGACGGAGTAGTTGCAGTAGACTCGCACATACAGAACATCAGGATCACGAAGAAGACTAGTTGCTGATGTCTGAAAGTCATTATCTCATTTCCTGCCATCTCTGTGTTTCTTCTTACTTTTATGTTCTCTCCTCGCAATGACGCTTATCTTCTCCAACACCTGACGTAATCTCCTCTAAATCCAACGTGTCTCTCTTAAATTGACTTATCTTGTCCAAAAACTGAAGTACACCCCCTAAGTCCAACGTGTCTTCCTCTCAATCCCACTTATCTTCTCCAACGCCTGGAGGACACTTCTGTAAGTTCAACGTGTCTTCGTCTTAATCCCACTTATCTTCTCCAACGCACGAAGTACACTTCTCGAAGTTCAACGTGTCTTCGTCTTAATCCCACTTATCTTCTCCAACGCCTGAAGTACACTTCTCTAAGTTCAACGTGTCTTCCTCTCAATATCACTTATCTTCTCCAAAAACTGAAGTACACCCCCTAAGTCCAACGTCTCTTACCTTCTCCAACGAGAAATCAAATCAGCCAGTTATGCAGACTGGCAAGAGTTATGCCTTGCGTTTGGAAGTTGCTCAAACACCTGACATGCATCGTTTCAGATCCTGTTCATCTTATTATCTTCTAATCAATTAACCTATTGGATGTACGACATCACAAAGATCAACTTTCCAAGTCTCTCTATGACAACTTAGGTAGACAAACTTGAGACTGACACTGATGTATAACAACTACAATAGTGAGAAGTTGGATCATATTGCGACCTGATTTATAATTAATTTTACATCGTGTTCTTTTCACAGTGGTTATACAAGTAAAATTGATGGAGCACAGGTATGTATGTATATTAGAACATTATTATATATAGTAATGATTAGCGTTTCATTAAAAACTTGTATATGATAACACGAAAAAGTGCGCAAATAATAAACGTACATATATTTGATAGACAATATCTTCGTAACTGTGCGTTGCCATACCATAAACTTTCCTAAGCAAGGCATCATTTCCGCAGTCACCATCACTGGCTAATTTAAGCCTTGCCGCAATTCCTTTACTGCGAATCAGCGCCCACTATGCAGTTCAGTGCAATGTGCCGTTATGTTAGCAAAAGAAGTAAAGGGTTTATAAACTCACGGGCAAAATAAAGTATAGGTACAACAACGCAAGATGTTTTAATCAACGAGTGATGAACACGATTGAAACATAGTTACACCATATCTCTCAAAGCAAACTAACTGTGTCTGTACATTTTGAAACGTTATCTGTTCATAATTCTGAAATACACGGCTTTTTAAAAATCGTCGTTATAGAATCTCCTTAACCAGGCGAGATAGGGGAGTGAAATGTGGCTTTCTGGCTTGATTTTTGACGTCATTCAGCAACGATGCGACATTGATTTAAAGTCAAAGGACGTGCATTATGTCGATACCATCTTGTACTAACATAATTTCCATATTTCATAAAATTTTACCTTAAATACCCAAAATTATTTCCCAAAATACCTTTTGAAATAGCTATTTCAGCACCCTATGTGTGCTTGAACAGATCTAAAATATTAAGTATCATACCCTCATGAATGAAATTGTGTATATCTCTTAATGAGATATATCTTCAAACATTAAAAAACGAAGTTTATCCGGCCGAAATATTTAGTGTTTGACTCTGTTTAAAAGAATATATACTTTATTTTAACACCGTTTAACACCGCTTTCAAGAGTATTTCACTTATATCGCGGCTGCTAGTATTATGGCAGGGAGAAAGCCCGAGTCTTTGCATTGCGGTGAGACCAGTGAGCATCGGCTGGAACTAGCGAACCATGAAATTCAGTGTAGCATTGCTTCCAAACCTTACTGCGTGTAGAACAGTTCTCTACTGCAGATAAAGTTGCCGTGCCCCTGGCAGGATTCGAACCCCGGAACTCTTGACGTGAAACCGAACACGCTAACCACTGCGCTATCCCGCCCCCTTTATATTCGAGGTCCCTGAGATAGACCAACATGTTCCAATGATAGGCGATTGTAAGAAACAAGCACGCTCTGTTATAATCGGTTAATTTTAACATGATACAAATTTGTTAACTTAAAGTTTTAACGAGGTAGTGTATGCAAAACTCCATATCTGCATTGAATGGTACAAGGTCTTGTATTTACATATGTATATCTGTAGAAAAAGCCTTGAACGGTTCATAGTCTTGTATTCAAACATATGTATCAACAACGTAAGTATTATGTTGTAGTTTGTATTGTACACAAACATAATACTAAATATGTAAGATATAACATTCAATGGAGGTTGGCTCAGTGAATTAATAGACCCGCGTTTACATATTCACACTTCACACAAACAAACTCTTCTATACTTCGTGCTAGTGTAGTTCCTTATGACGAAATCAGTTGTACTAGTCATTCTGAATGAAGCGTACGCAATATAAAATCCCTCCTCGAGGACAGGAGATGAGA
Organism: Gibbula magus; assembly: GCA_936450465.1. Lineage (NCBI taxonomy): Eukaryota > Metazoa > Mollusca > Gastropoda > Trochida > Trochidae > Gibbula > Gibbula magus. Next base: position 60,314,154 of record OW388304.1, read on the forward strand.
GTTATCCGTCATTGAGTAACGTCATGTCCAGGCGGTCGCCATTTGCATGTATCTCGTCATCAAAATATGTAAAGTTTTAGATGAATATTACTGTTGATATACGAGTCGCTTAATGAAAACGCAATGCAATCTGTAGGGTACACAGTAATATCATACTCACTAGACTAGAATTACCCGAAAGGAAAGGGATATAACTGTAGAAATGGTTCGCCACCTATTTTCACAACTTCGGCGTGTCTTATTTTACCCTTTCTACCTTTCATTTAATTTCTTAGGGTTAAGGTTAGGGTTAAGCATGTATTCTAGGTGGCTAACCAATTCTGTAGTTGCTCCGTAATTTCATGAATGAATTCACTGTCGTTTTATGAATGAATAAAATAATCCAACAAGTTCATCGTTAGCAAATCAAATTACTTGAAGGTCTTATTAAACATATGTTTAATAATAGATTGATAAATATTTAAATTGTGGACACAATCTGAAGACAAAAAACGGCAGCCTGCTGGTGGTTAGAAAAACAAACAACTGACGAGTAAAGATGCATCCCTGTCTCGTACCGATATGACACTAGCTTGAAAGATAATTTGAATAATTTGAAATGGTATGATCACTCATCACATTTTATTTTGAATGTCGAAAGAATATTTACTGCAGACTCTATCTCTATTGACAAACATATTATTCCCTTTATTATAAATATATTTTGGAAAGATGTTTTACATGCATGGTCATGTTTCCTCAAAGTTTGTTATCTTGATCAGAAAAATATAACAGATCTGATGACCCAGTCTGTTTGGTACAATTACTATGTGACTTATGGTAATAAATATATTGCCAACAAAAAATGTCAAAATAGAGGTATTTTATATGTAAATGATTAAAGAAAACGGGGAAATATATACCTGTGAAGAATTTTGTGAAATTTATGATACTGACATTAATTTTCTAACTTACCTTTCAATGCGAAATACAATCAAAATGGTCATAAAATCAAATTTCGACGGAACGACAATAAAGATAAATGGACCAATTTTTCCTTTTAATATGGAATACACACCGCGAACACCGTGAAAATGGTCGATAAAAGTATTTGATTAACTGACTAGACATTATTTGTTAAAAACATTAAGAATGTTACAAATAATAACTTCATATCAACGTGATCATTTAAACGATACATACAAATGTTTTGTCAAATTATATTATTTAATACAAAATAATACAAAATAAGAAATACGAATGTTATATAGAATGTAAATTTCATCTGAAATTGTAGAAAAACTAAGGTAAAAACGTCTTTGTCTTCGAATTCATATAAATCACGGTTTGCCCACGGCAAACTAAGGCAATTGGAATCCTCGTTCGTGTAGAGCATTGCCAACGAGAAAGGAATTCATCCATACCGAAATTAAATTCCTGAATGTTACCAATTTGAAACTTGTTCCTTTCAGACAACATGGACAGAATTATGGAACAAGCTTCCCCTACATCTCAGGTAACATCAAGAACAATGTATCTTCAAGACGCGCTTAAGTTATAAGACTCATCTGTTCCAAATACACTCACTGTCTCGAAGTACAGAATCTTTGTACAAACTAAACTGCTCATTTGACCAATATTGATTACTAAACGACTTTGCATTTAATACTTGTTATTAAACGAGCGAAAGCGAGTTTGATACCAACTCATTCATGATTTTAATAAAAAATGGTATTATATAGTATTATGTTTATTATTTCCCCACATAATACAGGTGATTTTGATGACAGTGTGCTGAAACTAAGATTTCCCCGTGTCATGTACCATTATGACGGCCATTATCCCATTGTGACGTCACAACTTCACTCTTTTTTTATGTCAATTGCAGCTGTATTACAGTTACGAGTTTATTATTTTAATATATTACACTGCGGTATCATCCATGGGCGAGTATTAAATGGTATTATCGTTTATGTTTGTCAGATAGATTAAAATTAATTTAAATATTCTAAAATTCATATTTTCATTACCTTGTTCATAGACTGATCAGTTACACATATATTATCAAATATTATACAAGAGCTTCAAATGCACGTCCTATAAGGCAAATATTTCCTTTCTACAAGATGTGGGTAACATACATAATATTCACATTCATTTACATTTTCGCGTGTTCAGAAAATAATGGCCATGTATACTTATTCATTTGAACATGCTTGCTTCAATACCCACATTTGTAAATTTGTTTCAAATATCCATTATCTCCTCACCCCATTTATTTCCAGAGGATGATTCTTATGGATGTAAATATTCCATTACCTTTATCAACACTAACAACTGACATGATTTATTTTGGTACATAATTTATTTTGTTCTCGCTATACAGTGTTAATGTGAAAACCGATGCCATTTATGTCCATATATTATGAGGCATTGATTCAATGGCGAGGTTCTGATTTGTCGTCTTTATAATAGAAGTCAGCAGGTATAACCGCCATATAACACCTTTAGAAAATAGGATTTGTAAGTTTTGCAATGTAATTGAAAATAAAATACATTTTCTCACTGGGAGTGACTTTTATTCTGATCTTAGGTTATCTCTCTTGCAAACCGTTTCTTTACACAGATGTCAAAAACTGCCCAACCTGTACTGATAATTCGCAATGAGAGATTTGTAAAGCCTCTTGCCGCTTTAGTGTTAAAGGGGCAGTAGCACGTTTTTTTGCAAATTTATTTTTTCAAATTTCCCATTCAAAATGATAGTTTATGTCATTTATATTTACTTTAGAGGGTAAAACATCTTATTACACAAACCAATTATCAGTAGTGGTAATAACGGTGTTACGTTTAAAGCAAACATTGCATGGCGACCATTTTATTGTGAACACATTTTATTATTTCGAATGGCAAAAACGATTCCCATGGCGTTACGGAACCACGACACTCATTTTTAAACTTGATTTCCCGAAGAGAGAAGGATCTTTTACTTTTAGTGACAATATTTTTAAAATACATTTCATCAACTTATTTGAGCGAAAAAAACGTGCTACTGCCCCTTTAAAAACGGCGAAAACATGCAACCAACTCCTACAATATATCATTATGTTAACAATATTATCTATTGTACGTGTTTGTGTAAGTAAGTATGTATATGTAAGAGGGGCGTTCAATAATAGAAAAGATTTCCCCTAACCAACTTCTCTTTACCGAGAGAAGTAGAAAGTTCACGATGCGATATGTAGCATGTCTTCATAGGTCAAGCGATGTCTCATACTTTTAAAATATTCATTCTTTCTGTCAGCACAGGTTTTAGGGTAGAGTATGGTGTAAAAATGGAGGCTGTTGAGTACGGAGCGGTTTTCAGGTATGTATTCTTGAAGGGTCGTACACCAAAGGAGACTTTTGATGAGATGAAAGAAACTTATGGAGAGGATGCCCCATCGTATAACAACATGCGGAAGTTGTCAGCTCACCGTATTTTGGGATCAGCATGGTGCATTCACGATGGATTTTTTGGAAAGAAGAACAACAATTACCATACTGCGCTAGTCTGCTGCATAAATTGCGGAAAAAAGTCAAAACCGAGAGACGCGGTATGCTCAGTAAATGTGTCCGCCTGCTTCAGGACAATGCTCCTGTCCACAACTCACGTGTAGCTCAGACGGAAGGGCAGACCTGCGGCTATGAAATACTTCCTCACCCACCATATTCTCCTGACCTTGCACCATCTGATTTCTTCCTCTTCCCAAACATGAAGTCATTTTTGAAAGGCACTCGTTTCCCTGATGATGAAACGCTCATTAATGAGATCAAGTCCTGGCTTTTGATCTGATGCCTTTTACAAGAAAGGCCTAGAAGGCTACATAAAGCAATGGGAGAAATGTGTCACACTGTGCGGTGCCTATGTAGAGAAAGACTAATAACTGTACCAAGTTTCGTTTCTTTCAGTGAAAACGTTTTTGAATGTATTCTGTGTTCTTTTAATGGATATTGTACCACGTGTCACAGAAATAAAACAATTTTCTTTCTTCATATTTGTATATGGAAATGACAAATATTATTTGCGACATAACATATTTTGTCAATAGCAGTATAATAATTTCAGCCGAAAACTCATCACAAGGTTTCGTAAGATTGGAATTCATTGATATTGTTAAACTACATACGAGGGCAATCATATAAGGGATAATATATTTTATTTCATGACCTTTTCGTGGTGGCGCGATATGTGATGACATTTCAAGTTTCAATGACGTTCAAAATGTTCGCATGCCAATATTTGAAAGTAGATTTAAGTGTATATTTCCTCAAAGAGAGGTGTCTGTAGGAGAGTGGATGTCACCTTGTATTTTCCATTACGTGAGATGAAAACAAGCTGCATTTTTACTAATTTTACATATTTTTGATAACAATGTATATGCATAGATAGACTTTCCATAAAGGAAGAAAGGACAACAGTGTCCAACAATGAAGTTTTCCCAACGTGTAAGCACCGATGAAGGTCTTTACATTTTCAACAACAAGCAAAAAGTGACCATGGCTCACATACCCCTGCGATTCGCTATCCGTCCATTGAGCATTATAGATGTCAAGGGTACTATTTTTTAAAAACAGATTCAAGCATCATAATATTGTCAAAAATAATTTCGGGAACTGGCTTTGTTATTACAAAATTTCATTCACCCAGACATAATATGTTCAGGTAACTTAATTGTTCCCATTAGGGCATCACAGTGGTAATTTGTACCAAGTTCAATTACAGATTCAAGGGCAATAACTTTATTGAAAAATAATATTTCAGAACTTGACTATGGACTCGATGAAGAGTATCATCTGGACTACCTACATGTTAAATTTCATGCACCTAAATATAATAGTTGGTACTAAGTTCAATTTCGGATTCAAGGGACATAACTAAGTGAAAAAAAATAATATTTCGGAACTGGTTTTCGAAATCGATAAAGAGTATGGTCATGAGTACTCACAACCAACATTTCACCTTTGTTCAATAGTTTCCGAGAAAAATTGTCCGGATTGAACACAATAAAACTAAGTCCAAAAAGTGACGTTTCCATGGAAAGGACAAACAATTTAAATCTCAGAGAACTGAAAAGTGTCTGTGTGCGATGGGAAGAACATGGTTAACAACTGTACAAAGTTTGGTTGATGTCCCTTTGACGGTTTTTGAGCATATAGAGAAAGGACGGACGGACGGACGGAATGACCGCTATATACCCCCGCTTAGCGGAGGTATAAATAGGAAAATAAGTGTTACCAATGAATACATAAATTAATGAAAAGAGTCTTTTAAAACGAATATACATGGTCCAGTTAAGCCATGCGAGTTTATTTTCAATCAAGTGGCCATTTTAATGTGTTACTTTACATCAAAATGACCGCTCGAAAGTAGTTCCAGTGACCTGGCTGATGTAGCGATACCTAAACACTCAAAGTAATGTTTTAGATATGGTACAATGGTCAGTCCTGCATCTTGCTGTCTGAACCCTCAAAATCACGTATGACTTGCAAATCTACCTCACAAACGGACGAGTTCCACACTACTGTCGCTTTATACGCCGCAGCATTTCCTTCAAATATGGATAACCGTTTATACCGCTTATCGATTCGTGTAATGAGATGGTTTACCCTCTTATGTAACAATGTATTGTATGTAATAAATAACAAAGTTGATTAAAAAAAAATAATATCCAAAAACGTGCTACAGCGCCTTTAAGGTTTGATTAAAGATTAACGATTATCTATAATCGTTAGAGAATAATGTCCACATGTTCACATTCACGTTTTCAAATTGGGCACAGTATCAAGTCTGCTTTAGAGAAGAAGTCTAATGGAAGTCAGTCATCTCTTGATAGCTTGTTTTTCTGATACAGCGGGTGGCCATATTATAACGCAAATGCGCGTAATTCCCATAAACATACGTGTAAATTATTACTATTTTTTTAAAATTATTTCCCCTCACAATCAATACGTGTAAATAAGCTGTTGCATGAATATTTTTCATAAATGAATGATAAGTTCAATTTTGCAGACAGATTGGTGATCAGGGCGCCGTTGCACGAAACACTAAGGTGACCTTAAGTCACTAAGGTAGCCTTAGTGTAATGTTAAAAGATGGCACTAAGGTTAACCTTAGTGTTAAGGTTGTTTTGTGCAACGACCACCAGCTCAGTATTTGTACATAATTATCTAGTTTGATTAGTTTTCGAATGACACTTCTTTGAACATCGTATAACTTGTGATTCCAATGTCCTATTGACGACCACGTTATGTTGTATATGTGTTGTTTGATAAGATGCAGGTTTCTTCAAAATTTATCAGAAAAAAATATGTTAATCATGTATTTGTAGTTAAGATGACTTTCTTTATTTTGGTAAAGATTTCAGAATCAACGACACAAAATAGATTCACAAAAATTATACTCGTACCAGTTGTATGGTGTTTATCTCAACAGTGTCTAGAGTCTTCAATTCCCCGAAATAGAAATTATGTAGAGAAGTACCACGAGTACAATTGGGAAGCATGGTCACCATCTAAATATTAAAAAATTAAAAATGTCAAAATATTATGAATTAAGGGCACAGTCGCACGTTTTATACAATAGGCCTATCTTCAAATTCCCCATTCATGATAGATTGTATGCTTCACTTAATTTACTTAAAAGGGTCACAAAGATCATTTCACGATCTTTTATCCATATAGTCGTAGAAAACGGTGTCAGGTATCAAACGAAAACTACCAGCGCTTATTTTAATATGAACACCTTTTAATAATTCTAGAATCACAAATGGATCCGCGTTGACTATAACCATTCGTTTTAGAAGTCAATTTATTGACTGAGGGGGGTTGATTTCCAATTTAATTTCCATTTTGTGAGATATCTTTATTTCCATTAGAAAACGCCCCCTTTTAGTCTTAATTACAAAGGTAATTATACAAAAAAAGTTTTTTTGAATTAAGGAAAAGTGCATAGAGTTAAGAATATATCAGTATCATGCACAGTTATATAATATAATATATGACTTGTCACATACAATCAGCTAATCTTGGATCAACAGAAAAATGAACTCACTTAGCAAATAAAAATGCAGAGTAGATACTAGAAGAGAGGTGGAGCATACAGAGCAAAATATAGTTCTTAAAAGAAATCTTAATCACAAATCACAACGGTAAGGTGAATGAAAATAAAGAACTTACAGATGTTTTAAATATAGACCTGATATCAGCCCTTCTGTACAGAAAGTTTGGAAACGTAATGAAAGAAGCGTTCCCGCAAGTTCCGGAGTGGTTACCTCCCTTTAGCTGTTGAGACAAGTCGTTTGTCAAGCCGTCTATTTTATTGGAAATCAGAACTTGTAAATATTGTGATAATAATAAATCAATTGAATATAAAAGACATTTTATGGCTACATGTGAATATTATTCTGACCTGAGATTCTACTTAAGAAAATAAGCAAATATGTTAAACCCATCGTTTGCAGAATATAAAGAGGGGAGGAAAAGAATCGTTCACCTCAGATGTAACATTTTACTGGCGCTTCTTGCAAATACCTTTATGCGAATGTTCAAGAGGCGAGAGGAAACAAGTGTATACTATATATCATGTTTTTCCTTCACCGACCATTTACTATAGTTTAGTCCTGTATTTCATCATGTATTTTATATGATATGTTTTAACAATATATTTTTCTTTTAATGGTCTAATGCCATGGTCGGAGATCTGTATATATTTGCCATTACGTTTTATGGATGTTATATTCAATGTACAGATGTTTGACACCTGAATAAATTATTTCTCTCTCTCACACTTTCTCATACGCCGAGGCTTCAGTGACTATAACTCTAATAAGATGCGTCAAGAAAACACCATAAAGTTATCGAAAAACTTGAATCACCAGTGTTCGAAACAAAGAAAAGTTAAAAAAGAAGTGAGGTGAGTTCTGGTTTAACGCCGCTTTCAAGAGTATTTCACTTATATATGGCGGCTGCTAGTATTATGGCAGGGAGAAAACCCGCAACGCCATGTGGCTATGCATTGCGGTGAAACTAGCACTGTAGTACTGCACTGAAATTCAGTGTAGCATTGCACCAAAGCCTGACTGCGTGTAGAACAGTTCTCTACTGCAGACAAAGTTGCCGTGCCCCCTCTTGATCCGAAGCCGAACGCGCTAACCACTGCGCTATCCCGCCCCTCTGTATTCAGATTTGGAGATGATTAGTGTGTTGATGAAGTTGTGTGTTTTCAAAAGTCTTTAATTGATTATATCATATCCTCACCTATGAGGCTACCATTATTTTGCGAATTTGATGTCATAAATTTCCCACCTTTGTACTCAGATGTACGTTGTCCTCTTCACTTTTCACTTAGTTCCTATGCGTCCTCAAGCAAATGAAAGTCACACAGTAAATCCATCCCACAGCGAAAATAGTCAAAGCAACCAAAACGGTATGATCCCTCGAAATCAGAAGTGTTCCGTAACAATATGAATAAAGAAGATATTACAAAACTACTTGAACTCGCACAAGACAGTAAGGCTGACCTACTTACAGTCGTCATATTGTAAGCGACATATCAAGCGTGCTAACGAGTGTTGCACGATAAAACGTTTGGTGTAAGGTGTGTTCGATCGAATGTTCGAAAAGTTTAAAATAAGAAAGATAGACACTGGTTCAATAACAATGTAGAATGTAGAAGTTCAATAAAGCCAAAAATAGATTTACTAAAGCAGCAAACTCTATAATTTAGTCGCTCTATCAGCAGAATTCCAACTCATATAGAAGATGTATTGGTAGACATACTAAACAACATCAGAAGAACACTACTCAAAAATATATATTATACACAATACTCCCCAAAATAATATTGGAAGCTACTTAATGATAGAACATATGAAAAGAGGAATCTATCCCTAATATTGAATCCTTCTTTGACTTATTCAAAAAACTTGACACTGACAATAATATATATCAATAATGATAATATTGAAAACATTAATGATACCCCTATGGATAATACATTTGAAAATGTATACGATAATGAATTCCGGAATAAAGATATACCCGTAGGATGAAGTAAAAGTTGCCATTAAACACCTGAAAAGAAATAAAGCCTCGGGTGTAGATCTATTATTAAATTATTTTTTTAAAAGAAGAATTCTTACCCCTATTCTAACATTTCTTTTTAACCTGATCTTAACCACGGGACACATTCCAGAATTCCAGAGGGGTTTTCCTGACTATCAGGGTCTACAACCTTACCATACCCGAGATAGAATGGTTTCTCCATATTATCAACCGTTTTTAACTGTAAAACAGGCTTTTTAATTGTTATCGTGTTATATTGAGGATCCCTGGTAAATAGAGTCGTTCATAAAATCCTTGTTTGGAACATGAAACCAGTCTGTTAACAGCCGCACTATATAAGTTACCTGTGTACCGTAGAATCTCATCTGCCTCCTTGGTGCAGTAGACTAAAGCGCTAGCTCACGTACTACATGTGATAGTGGATACGGGTTCGAGACGCACTTTCTTCAAAACATTTGCTGTTCATATTCTGTCTTAAATATAAGAAAATTTTCAAAATTAGTCTAAGTTAGTTTCTTCAGATCTTTACTTTCAAGGCGCTTTCTTAGCAAATATATCAGGGTTTACAACCATTGTAATTTCTTCTAACATCACAACTGGGGGGACTTACAATGTTGTAAATCCCTCGTACCGGGTGATACGGTTAAGAAAGGTCGTTTCAAGTATCACGTTAAATGGCTAGTAGGTTGATAATCCTGGTTCTGTGATATCATTAGACCTGCTTATAAGAAAAGTGGCAATAGAAATAATCCAAATGCATACAGACCTACTGCATAGCGCTTATGGAAAACTATTTACAAGCTTCTAAATGAAAGACACTAGTCACAGAAACCAATACTATCCTTAACCTGCACAAAAACAAATGCCCTGTTACATTGGACGACATACTCTATAGAGCCACGCCCTCTGTCTGTAACGGTTCTGTAAACTTGTTCATTAACTAGATTTCACAATGCGTCTTTTCTCTGGCTTATAAACGGTTTGCTGCAATTAATACCATTATAATAATGCAAATATATCAATATCAATAAATGCTTGCGAAATATAATAATCGGTTTTGGCTTATCAGTTGCTAACAGACATATCCTACACCGACCATAGTCCATACACAAAACCTGATGACTCTACTCTCAGGTCACACACCCTACCAACCAATAACGTCCAACGTGAGATATTTCAGCAGGACAACTCCCGACCCCAAAGGGTTTGTGTCACAAGGATAGATCTTCTCGCCGCTAACAAAGTAAACGTGCTCCCTTGGTCGTCGCGTTTACACGTCAGTTTAAACTCAATAATTTGAAGGGAAACTTGTCTGTTGTTTCTAAAATCAAAACAATGGATTTTTTTGTCTGTGTGAATTTCTCTCTCTCTCTCTCTCTCTCTCTCTCTCTCGTTTTGGGGGCGGGATAGCGCAGTGGTTAGCGCATTCGGCTTCGGATAAAAAAGTCCGGGGTTCGAATCCCGCCAGGGGCACGGCAACTCTGTCTGCATTAGAGAACTGTTCTACACGCAGTAAGGTTTGGGTGCAATGTTGTGAATTCGTGTCACGCATGGCATTTCCTTCTGTACCACCTATGGACAGACGGTGGACCTTTAACTTGTTTTGATAACCTGTAGGGGTTATGCTGTGTAGGGAGTATGGGAGACTACCGACAAACGAAGCAATAGGATTGATGTTGTCATGGTGATGTGATGTCAGAAATAAATATCAACTTAGTCTCTTGATAATGTAATATCTCTCAATCCAAAAAGATATTGTCTAAATAATTTAATTCTCATGACAAATACATGTACATCCCCATCTTATAAATTGTGAGGACGGCTGTTTCTGTTGCAGTTGTGAGTAACACAGCAGCAGGTACATTCAAAAGCTGGGGGTCTAAGTTCATGTAGTCATCCATCCCAGACGATTTCATTAATCACGTCGACTCACAATCGTCCACTTTGCCACATCTGTAAAGTGCAATCAGAATTTCATTATGGACATTGAATTTCTTTATTGATATAGTTGATTCTACGAAATGTATGCTTCCTTCAAACAGGACCCGAACGCTGTACGTCTTTTCGGGTTAAAAAACAGCAGGACCTTCAATGTCCCTACGATTCTTGTGCGTCATTTTTTTAAATCACGGACTTCTGGACACAGGTTGTGCACGTGAGGCAGACAAAGACCAAGAGTGACAGTGGTGTCGGTCACACTAGGGTAGTCCAGGTCTCTGTTCCATAACAGTGAGCGCGTTTAATCGCTCATTTAGCGCTCAATTTAGCGCTCATTCTCTCCTGAACGACACGGTGCCATGCCTCGTGGTTTGCTACGTAGCGCTACATTGAGCAATCGCGTTCAAGAGAGGTTTAAAAGTAATCGCTTATTGAGTTGTATATATTGGTTGTCCAAATGCACAAAGGAACCAAAAATCACTAAATGGGGTCAAATGCATGGCCAGTCTTCTTCATCGGATTATCTAGGCCACTGTCATGTATTCATTCAGGAACCGCAATGCTTCTGTCTTTCTGCAACCACAGCAATTCTTCTTCATCATCCGATCAATAACGATAACGTCAAAAAGAGTGACAGTGTAATGACTGAAGCGATAATGAGGACATTAAAGACGGTAATCGGGACAACGATTAGGGCGATAAGAAAGGGGATGAAACAAGTTTTCATGATGCCCCTGGGCCGTGTTCAAGAGAGGTTTCAAAGTAATCGCTCAATTAGCGATTACTTTTAAACCTCTCTTGAACGCGATTGCTCAATGTAGCGCTCAGTAGCAAGGCGAGCAAACCTCGAGGAATCGCACAGTGTCGTTCAAGAGAGAATGAGCGCTACATTGAGCAATCAATGAGAGATTATAATAACTGAGCCCAGGTGACGCTTTGGGGATATGATAAAACTAAATAAATAGAACCTGCCTGTTCTGCAGTCTTCAAAGTCATTGCATCTGTCTGTATCACAGCACGAACTGCAGAGGCGACCGTCAGTGGCATTGACATCACAGGACTGAATACAATATTTGTACAGAAGAATCAATCAACATGATTAATATCGATGTCTTCAAGAGAATTGCAAGAGTAAAATGTGTTGGCATAATAAATATTAAACGGTTATGGTAATGAGGATATGAGATACTAGGGGTATCTTGATTGAATGTTAATTTTCATAAAGAATTTAGTTTGAGGTTTACTAAAAAGTTTTAACAATTTGGGCGATGAGGATATGAGATACACACTTTAAATAACCTGATTTACTAGGGGTATCTTAATTGAATGTTAAATAATTCAGTTTGAGGTTTACTAAAGTAAACATTGTTTAAAAAGAGGAAGCCAGGTCGTCTTAATTTGCACATCATGTTCAACATACATGTATAATATCCTTGATGTCATGCCTTAACTTCAATAAAGAGACTATTCATTGATTTATTGTTCAATATTGCCCACGTCAAAAGTATTCAAAGGTTTGAATCCAGGGCGTCATTTTGATAAGTAATTATGCTTACCAGGGCCTCTTCACAGCCAAGATCTACAGAGACAATACCATCTTCCTCCCTGTATACACTTGCACATTTCTGGAAAAATATCGGTTTATATGTCAAATCATTCTCTTCTCACAGAGGTAACTCCCTTCAGATTTCTGATCCTAACCTCTGTTCCTTATCGCTTGATATCGTGGACTCCAGCAAAATTCCCTAGCGGGGGAAATGGGAACTGTGTCCCTGCTTTTTAACAAATGAAAACTCATCTTTCAACGGCCATTCGACCGAGTGACTTCAAAGATCTAGGCATTTGACTTTTAAGGGTTTTGCTCATTTGCATATGTCCTTTGAATATGTCTGATGTAAATTACATAAATGAACTATTTTTGGTATTTGTCTCTGATTTGGTCTTCTTTATTTATGATCAATAGTTTCCACAAAATCAAACAGCATATTTCGAGGAAAACACATTAAACGAGAAAATCTTAAGTTTATTTTATCATTATGCAATGTCATGTTTACAACGGTGTTGCTCATTGCACAACTAGATTCGATTGCAACCAATCAGGACACTCCCTTTCTGCCCTCGATTTCAAGCGTAAAACAACAGAGGTTGGGATCGGAAATCTGAAGGGAGTGAACTCTGTGGGAAGAGAACGATGTCAAATACCATACGTCATATTATAACGGAAATCGTTAGTCTCGCTTAATCGGATAATTATATAATAAAATTGTCTTTACTCTGACAGTAGTTTATAAGTAAAAACATGTTATGGACATCTAAAATAACTGTGAAACCACATTTAGCTGAATTAAAAGTTTGTGAAGACCATCGATTTACACTGACAGACACAGTGAGAGAACCGTCAGATGTAATATCGAAAATTACAAGGAGAACATCTCTAAAATATCCATCTTTTGTCGCCTCTATACCACAGTAACTGGATGAAGTTACTTAATATATAAACATTATCATTTCATTTCTATGTCAATCAGATTGGGATCATTTAGGGGTGGTTGTTAAACGTAGACATACTGATACACATAGAGTTGTTTTCCAACACAACTGAAGTTCCCCTCGAGAAGTCAGCCTCATGTCGGAACACTGGAAACATTCTCTGTTTGGTGTTTGCACTGAAACAAGAAAATATTGGCGTTTTATACTTAGTTTTCATAAAGAACACTTCTCACTGTACATACAAACTTAAAACTCATGTGTTAGTTTCCTCTCAACGAATATTAGTAAATTCATAAATTTAGATACTCATTACTTAACGATAGAAATTATTCAAAAGTTGTGAAATAAACACTTATTAATGGTGTGACGTCATAAAGGTATAAACGTTTATTACTCGCCCGTGTAAGATACTGCAGTGTAATATTTATACAGCAATATTAAACTAGTGTAATACCGCCGCACATATGACGTCACAATAGTTTGCGGTTATGACGTCACAATGAGAGTAACGTAGTCACAATGGCATCGGGCTTGCGGGAATCATAGTTTTGAGAGCTATATCGGCTATTTTGCTGGATTATTGGTGGGCGAGTAATAAACAGAATACTAAACTTTCTTCTATTTATTTATTTATGTATTAAACTCGTGAATGATTGGTATCAAACTCGCTCTCGCTCGTTTTATACCATATCATTAACTTGTTTAATAAAAATGGTATTAAATAGAAGGTATGTTTAGTATCCTCTGTGTCTTACACTGTGGTTTCTTTAGTATCATATGTTTGCATATTGACAAATATTTAAGAACCTGTTGTAGCTGCCGTGACATCAACTGGTACAGTTGTTGCACCTGTTGGGGCTGAAGTTAGCTGTATTGCTGAAATGAACAAACATTTAAAATTCAAAATTGTCAACCTATTATTTTGACATTGTTGTAATCTTGTTATTGCATTGAAATGTAATCAGTTCATATAAACACAGCGAAAAATGTTAAAGTAGCAGTAGCACATTTTTTCCAAATTTTATTGTTTTTCTCCAAATTTTCCATTTATAACGATAGCTTATGTCATTTATATTTACTTTATAGGGTAAAACATCTTAGTACACGAACCAATTATCCGTTGTGGTAATAACGGTGTTGCGTTAAAAGCAAAAATTGCATGGCGGCCATTTTATTGTGAACATATTTTATTAATTAGAATGACAAAAACAATTCCCATGGCTTTACATAACATGTACACTCATTTTTTAACTTGAATTTCCGAAGAGAGAAAGGCGTTTTACTATTAGTGACATTATTTTTCAAATACATTTCATCGAATTTTTTAAGCGAAAAAAACGTGCTACTGCCCCTTTAAGCTAACTTGAACATCATCATAATTTTTAGCTAATCTGGCCCGAGGGGCCCTGATGGGCTTTTAGCATGGCATCTGTCCGTCCGTTTTAACTATTCGAGTCACTGACCCTAGAGAGCAGTAATTTTGTATACATGACGCATGGGGATTCTAAATTGTAGATTTGTTGATTTGGTTGTTTTACTTTCAGTTAAATATTAGACTTAGTTGAAAAGCTAATATGCTTATGATGGCATATTGAGCATTTGTTATCGATCCCCAAATTCAAAATCGTACACGTATATCTTCAATAGTTTTAGGGACATATAATGTCCGTGTTATAAAAACAAGGGAGTTATTCTGGTTATTAACTGGTGTAACACTTGTTACTGAGCGACTGTAATAAACACATTAATTATGCTCTCTCGGTTTGTTATTTTGCATGATTCAGTTTCACCCTTTGATAATAAATCCGGGCTGCGTTCGTTTAGAACTTAGTGTGTCGCACGTGCGATCAAAATCCTAATCGAACGACCCTTGTGTCACTCTCGTGTGCCCTCTTGAGTCACTCGAAGCCCCTGCTGCTAAATTGAGGAGGGAAGTCGTGAGAGTAACGGAAGTACGTCATTTGACGCGGTGTTCGTCTATATTCTTCCTAACCCTCCGACCTACTTACATATATGAACACATTCGTAATAAGTTGGTTTGAGGTTTTCATTTGGGTAAATACAAAATGAAGATTATATGCATGATAGGTGTATTCGAAGACCAAACAATTTTATAGTTTCACTGATGTATGGTTTTGGTGCATTCATGGACGGATTGAGCAGTAAAATCGTCGACGATCGATCGTAGATCGTGCCATCCGTTTTGAATTAGGTAATCCTTTTCAGCACAGACTATTTGGGCAAATGAATGAATAAAATAATTGATAGGGTAAGTATGATTAATTTTTTATCAAATGCTGAGCCTATAATAATTATGTCGGCCATATTGTTTGACGCCGGGCAACAAAGTGTGATACTCGTTGTCGTTCGCTCTATGTGGCAACTGAGCATGCGCAAGTTTACCCTCGAGTGAGTCAAAACGAACGCAGCCCAGTAATCACCAGTCGTCCGGACTTAAACTGTGAAGATATGAAGTCGCACGTGATACACGAAAAACGCATGGCGCACGTGCAGCACAATGAAATTAACATACTTCTACACTCAATACTTCGCATGTACATTTGGATCTTTTAGTGACACCACATGATGTTTATGAGAAATATCAAGTGTGTACTTACTGTATCTACAGTCAAGTTCTCTGTTACAAGACTCCCAGTTACAACACTGTCCACAAACTTGATTGTTGCTATGAACACTTGAACAGGGCTTGAAATGAAAAAGAATTGCTGGGCCATTTATGTTATAATCACGTCGATTTAAAAAAAACCTCTATTAATAAGAAGCAGACCATCGATTTTCAAAATTCAACTCACGGACAATTTGTAGACATTTTAGCTGGTTGTAATAGGGACATAAAATCTAATTCATTGAGTTCAGCAGTTATATTATAATCAAGATGTTTATTTATTTTTGAAGCACATGCAGAATATGGTTTACAACGATATTGCCAAACTGGCTGACGTATACATTGGAAAAGATTACACAATTGTTTTTCAATCTCATTACAATTGACGGAAAAGGATAAAGTGATATCAATAAGATAAGTGATTACATACAACAGGTTTCAGTTTAAAAACATAGAAACATCATATTCTTTCTTTTAGTATCGAAAACGAACCAATAATTAGCGAGTATCTAGTTGCAGGGGAGCAAGGATGTATTAATGCAGAAATCAAATTTAATCATTTTGAAATAGTTAATGACAAATTGAGCAGAATTTCATTGTGTAATTGTGTAATTACATGTTGAATATGCATTGTATTTATCAATATTGTAAGCGTTTTGGAGATCTTGTTTGATGTAATTGAAGCTTGGTTTTATTCCAATATGCTTCGATGCGAAGATGTTACTGATTATTGTATTTATGTGCATAAACATTTGAAATAAAACGGACATTTGAAATAAAATATTAAAAAAAACACTTCACCTTCACATTTGGCTTACACGTGAAAATGATTCATAAATATTTATGGAGAATATCAAAATATTAAAATTGCTCACAAGAGTTTCTTCACAATCAAGATCAACAGTCAATATTCCGCTCTCATTTCGCATTATGCTGGAACATTTCTGTAAGAAAAAAAATAATACGTCTTTTAAAAAAAATATTACTCTAAACATACTATCTTCAACGTTAAATACTCTTTGCAAAACGTCATAAAACGGCACAAATCATATTACTTTTATCATGGTGTTTTTCGTTCAGTTTTAACTAATTTTAGTAAATAATGAAATGAATAATGACAGTGAACACCATTCAAACAACATAGATATTTTTTCGACAGTTGTCTGAAGGAAAGTATTGAAATCAATAGTAGTTGAAAACGTGTGTATAGCCTTCACTTTCGTATTACAAACACTGATACTCAATTATGAACAGTAATGTACACTGTCGGCCAAAATAAAGGCTTACTTGATTTTTCTGAAAATGAAAGATGAAATAATTTTTCTGAAATATAAGTAATGGTGGTCTCCAGGGTCTCCACGTTATGCTGAAATTATATTTAAAATGTGAGTCCATGGAAAAACTGTGATTCGAGTCATTAACATTCATGAAAACCACACCCAAAGAAGACCGCTAATTTTGCACGTACATATGCCGCGTCGTCACCAGTTAATGTATGAAAATCTGTTTCAAATTTGTTTTTTTTCCGAAATCTGAACTGATTTTTGTTGACTCATGTAAACAAACGTTTTATGACATGACAACTTCTAAAATTTAAATATATTATGCAGAAATGGTGCAACGTCATAATGCTATGATATTGCTCAACTGTTCATTATAGTTTTTACGAAATCTAAAAGATATCTGATAGGCGTTTATTTTGGTGGACAGTATATGACACATATATTCAGGTTAAACCTTCACCTTCCTATCTTGGGGGCTGATCGGACGGTATGACAGACCATTTAAATATGCATATTATGGTAATTAAAAATTTCAAAATAGAAATATATATTTTGAAGCAAAATAAATAATAAAAAGTCTCAACGAATTACCGATGTACTTGATGGGCACGTGACTTTCTGTAAACATCGTGAAACCTCGTCTAATCTTTGATCATAGCATTGGTAACATTCTTGTTTACTTTGAGCTGAAATAAACAATATAAGAATAAGTGTAGGGTGAGTACATCGTGTGGAAGTGAGAACAAACATCTAAATGTAGTGGTAATAGAAGTTGTGGTTTCCATGGTAACATGATAACAAATGGAGATAATAAAACACTCAAGCCTATTTTGAGAGCGCACCTAGTTGCAGCATAGGTTGTGGTTAACACGGTGACATTAAAACAATGGAGAGCATATAAAGCTACTGTGATCAGAGAAGTTGATGAGTTAGGCGCTATACTAATTCATTATAATTATCACATAAATTATATACAGATATAATTTATGTTAAACACATTAGGATAAAGATTGTAATTTTTACTGGTCTTTGGTTTAGCTTTATTTATATATAGATATCGCTTATAAAGTTATGAGAATTATACGTTTTGTAGAGTAATAATTGTTATGATCGTCTTGTACAATGAAGTATTGATAATGATGAAGAGCATAAAGGTTAGAATATTTATTCTAATCAGATGCATATTCAATAAATACCTTCAGTCAGAGACTTGAGATATGGTTCAACTGGAATATAAACATATTCGTTATGTTATGTTCTACCATTTGAAAGTGCATCGCTTAATCATGATTGGAGATTTAACAATTATACTTATAACAATAAACAACAAGTAGTTGTCACTAAGGTGACATGGTCCCCCGCCGCAAATTAATACTTCAAAATTGAAAAATAATGTCAAAATCAGCAAAATCGACTGAGCCCAGAATTTTCCCTAAAAGAACCACTGGTGAGAGATAATGAAGAGATTTCAATGAACAGTTCTTGTGATATCGATTCCCCTGACAAGCTTAACATGTCGACAAACTCAAAGTTCTGCTGTGACCTTGAGAATAATGTCAAGGTCATAAATATCTGATCAGCTTTTTTTTTTCCCTAGGAGGTGCTTTGCGTAAGAAATGGTGAAATTCTGGTGAATGGTTCTTGAGATATCCCGCTGACAAGTTTAACATGTACATTAACATGTCCAAAAATCAAAAGTTCCTCTGTGACCTTGAGGATAATGTCAATGTCACCAACATATAATCAGCCCTTTGCCTTCCCTTGGAGAAGCTATGTGTAAGATATGAAGAGAATCCAGTGAATGGTTCTTGAGATATCCCGCTAACAAGGGTAAAAAGATAAAGTCTCGTTGTGACCTTAAAATGAAGGTCAGGGTCATACACCCATGTAGGAACATGACTCTCCCTATGATGAACCCATATGCAAAATATGAAAAGAATCCAGTGAATAGTATTTGAGTTATTCCAATGTGTACGGACGTACGGACGGTCGCGGTCGAACACTATATCCCCCGCTTCGCGCTAAACGCACGGCGGGGATAACAATATGAAAATAGAACATATGTTAAGCAACAGCAGTTCGTGTCAACTCGTGAAAGGACCAAAAGACGAGAAGAGTCA
Source organism: Gibbula magus (assembly GCA_936450465.1). Classification (NCBI taxonomy): domain Eukaryota; kingdom Metazoa; phylum Mollusca; class Gastropoda; order Trochida; family Trochidae; genus Gibbula; species Gibbula magus. The sequence goes on from OW388304.1 coordinate 60,333,692, forward strand.
CACTATTTTATAAGGTTGTACAGACATTGATAATTGACATGACATGAAGAACAATCATTGTTCTAAGTGCAATTTCGTTATACGTTATCAAAATCTTTGAAATTGTAAACAACATTTGGGGAGCATTTTCATTGGTACCTTGGATAATTCCACAGGAAGTCGATATCGTAAGTAAAATGTAGGTAAAACATAGGTAAAACAAACCTACCCCCTATATAACATAGAGTTAGGAAGCACGGGCAGCCATGTTGCCGATCTAAGGGTCCATTCAACATTAGATCAAAAGTTACGCTAAGAATTAGTGACATACACAAATGAACGCACGTACGTATCAATTATACATTTCTCCGCAACAAAAACGGCTAATTTCCGACATATGTCACCCCTACGATATCGAGTTCCTGTGGATGATTATCATATGAGGCTTTCTCAAATTTGAAGAAATTTGATGTTTCGGAAGCAACTTGATTACCTTTTGCTGAACAAATATCGGAGTTACAGAGACTTTCATTACAGCAGCTTTGGCAAATGGCCTGTCCACTTCTTATTGGTAGTTGCAACGATGTACAATTCTAAAATGGAAGTCAATTCACAAATCACTGTTGAATTATTACAGACCTTCATGTTTGTGGATGCAATATTTGGAAAAGCATGGTAATAGTTATCCACTACAACAAAAATAAAGGAACACTATAATATTCAATATTCACATCATTAGGATAAATGTATGATATGTTTGATACTTAATCAAGTAGACAGTGATTTGTATTGGAAACCAGACCACTTCACTGCGAAACCAAATAAATTTAGTATCCTGACAATCACTGTCCATCGACAACGAAGATGTGTTAGTCTCGATTTGATTAGAGCACACCCAAGAAGACGCCCTCTCTTAACTTTACAGACTTTTACAGAAAATAACTCGAAGAAGTTGAAAACCCCAAAAGGCACATCTACATATGATGATTGTTCCACACACCAAGTTTCGTTGAGCATGAGATATGTCTTATAGTTTTCGAGTTCTGTTCCGGAAACGAAATTCTAAGTTACATTTCCATGGAAACGGTAAAAAAGAATAACTCGAAGAAGTTGAAAACCCCAAAGGCACATCTAGACATGATGATTGTTCCACACACCAAGTTTCGTTGAGATATGTCTTATGGTTTTCGAGTTCTGCTCCGGAAACGAAATTCTAAGTTACATTTCCATGGAAACGGTAAAAAAGAATAACTCGAAGAAGTTGAAAACCCCAAAGGCACATCTAGACATGATGATTGTTCCACACACCAAGTTTCGTTGAGATATGTCTTATAGGTTTCGAGTTCTGCTCCGTAAACAGAATCGGGTCGGACGGAGCCCATTTCAATATCACCCCCCCCCCCCCCCCCCCCCCCCTACATGTAGACAGTGAAGCAAAGCGTCACTCGTTAGCAGACATGCTAATCAGCATCGGTAGTCAAATCTGATCTTATTTTTATCCTCGATGCGGTGTCCCTTTAACTAACAGAATGTTTAGAACAAGTTCTTAAACACAGTGAAAACCACTTTCTCAAATGTAAGTAAAATTAGTTGTAATTGATGATGTTTATAACTCACTGCTGACGGCATGCAACCACCATTATATGATATCCTCTCTCCATTGGCGTGAGCTTGTAGATAACAGTGCTGAAAATTATAACCGATTCGATTAAGTAAATTCGAGTTGAAACGCGGTTTTAAATTGAAGATTTTGGAGTAAAACGTGCCTGTTGTTTTTAATATCCAACCATGTATATATAATGCAAGCATATAATGTATAGTTCGTATCTTATATTCGATTGGTCGTTGTTTTGTCAATTCGACAGATTGCTGTATAAAACCAGTGTACACACCAGAGGTAGGTTCAGTAATTAAGAATTGAATGTCAGTCTGTATGTTTGTAATGGAAAATGAACGATGCCAAAGCGTCATTCAAACTCAATCTCGCTCCGTTCATAAGCGTTGTACCTATCAAAACATATTACTCATTTAATTATATCGTCATTTAGAATTTTCTTCCTGGGAAGAGCACTAAGGTGATAGGTTTTACTATTATTATTTTTTCAATAATTAAAAGGCAGTTTACGACACAAAAATGTAAATCAGCAATTAAAAGGAAGTTTACGACACATGAATTACCTCCCCTTGTTTACAATGTTCAGTCTCAGTACAGCCTTGTAGGTCACTTTTACCAGTACAGGAGAAGCATGGGAGTTCTGAAGATATATAGTTTATATATTTTATATTAAATTTTATTCTCATGTATCACTATATGTCCAATTGTTTGGAAACTATTTCTTGATGTCTGAATTGTTGTTTTTATCCATTTGTAATTCTGTATATTTATTCACCAAATTCATATTGATAATGGATATGTGACATTTCTGTGTAATTCTATGTCTATGTCCTCCTCTCTCCTGCTCTCTCCTCCTCGATTTTCTAATAAGCTCGAATCCTTATTGTTATTGGCGTGTTAATTATTTTCATTTCACGATTCATGTTTTGTTTCTGTTTCTTGTTTTATCCCCTCTTTGCTCTCGGTGACTTTACCAATAGATCCTGTTTCAATTGCATATCGTTCAACAAAAATTATCAATTTGTTAAGTTGTCTATCCCTTCTAATTATCGATGATACAGAAAATAGCAACACAAAGGAATAATTAGTATTTACCATTAAATGCTGGTGTTGGCTTATTAGCAGCTGAAATGAAATCAACAAGAACAGTATCGTAATGTCTGTTATACACATTCGTTATGTACCCTTTACGTGACATGTGTATGTGGTCGAGATATTAGAATATATACACATATACATATACACATATACATATTGTGGATTATATAAACGGCTAGAGGTCAATCCAGAAAATCGTGGTTGCCCCATGGTTCGTAGTCTTACACATAGACTCTGAAAAAAGCAATACTATGCTATTCGTGAAATATTACCATTGTATTGCCTATATTGAGAAATAGGCTATATGGAAAAGGGATTTTCAGAATTCCAATTCGTATGGGCTCTTTTTTAATATTTAACAAAATACTACTTTCAGAGTCTAAGGCCCTTTTCTCATGCACAAATTTACATACATGAGTACATTTACATACTATGTCAATATACATACACGTGAAATAGTAACTATACTTCCTGTTTATATGACCTCTTGAGGTGATGTAAATTTGCTTGTCGTGCAAACATACTCATGTATGTGATTGCGTTCTCATGACACTTTTACAAACTCTAAATACATTTACAGACATACGTAAATTTACTCACCCAAGTAAAGGTGTGCATGAGAAAAGGGCCTTAGTGTTAGACTACATGGCCCTGTCCCCGAAGAGTAGTTTTGCAACCATCATGTTATAGCAATAAAATAAAGTTTAGCGCTGAACAAATATTATCTTATAGCTATATGACGACACGCACGGCTGAGTGTCTTATATACATGTACTAGTTCAGAGTAATACTGCGCTGTACACATGGTGGTTAAGGATTCATCCCAAAATTTCTAGCATGTTCAACAAATTTTATGTAAATTGTCCTGATAATTGAAAAATCACGATCAGGACTTTGTTGCAGTGACACTAAACTTTTGGACGTAAATATTTTATTTTATGAAAACTATACGGCGCCTTCGGCTTTTGCCAAAATATAAGTGAATGAATTTTAGTGAGCCATTCAGATATCTATTTTGACCCAAGAAAGAAATAATGTTTTACGGCATTTCAGCATTACCATAAGTTACGTTTACAAACAGAATGTTTCTAACAAAATAAAACTGACATCAATACAATTTAAAACTACGTAGTCTTGAAATATTTTATCAGCGGATAGCGCATATTATTATGTTATTAATATCCAAAGACAGTTGATTACCTTGTGGGTCACAGTTTCTCATGTTACACAAATTACTGTTGCAACATTGTCGACAGATCTTGGCACCGTCTGCCCCTGTACTGTAAACAATAGGGTTATTGGCCGGACAGGTCTGTGGAAAGATGTAAAATGTTAATAATAATGATTGGTTTTCATATACTGTATTTCCTCTAATAGACGCCCCGGGCGTTTATTTTGTCAAACCTCCTTCAAACCCAGCTAATATTCGACACCGGCGACTATTCATGTTTGGCATTTAATCCATGGTGATGACGTCACTCTATTGTGTTAACAGTGGATTATTTTTAAGAATCTACTGGTCATTGACTAATCCAGTCAGGAGGGGTGTCAGGTTTTGACATTTTCGTAATGGCTCACAAAGTAATTTGTCCAAGAATGATGTATTTTGTCTTAGTATATCTGATTAGAATCTTAAAATATCTGATTATTTGTGTAGTGTCTGACCCGGGAATCGAACATGTAACCCTTCGTCTGTAGCGCAGCGCCCTAACCTCTTCGACTACCAAGCCTGCTGGTAATCATTTGATTGTTTGTCAGTTAGATCGCTGCATTCTAAACAAGACTGGTAAAGTGTGAAACGCGTGGGGATCGTGCTGAAACACATGAAATGCAGGAGTTCGGCTGTCAGTCAAATCGCTTTGCGTGGAAGATTTGTGCCACGCACGTGCGTGGAAGAATCCATTTCATAAGGGTCGAAACTACGTGTACCATATCCGATGAATGGGCACCGAAATTTGCAAAATAATATTTTTTAGGTTACATAATTGAAATGTATTGTCTATAATGCTAGATAATCACATTATGTTTCGTGACGTCATACATGGATTAAGATGGAGAATGCATTCGGAGCCGTAGATTCGTTAAAAATAATCAACTCGCCCCTTCGGGGCTCGTTGATTATTTTTAACGAATCCACGGCTCCTCATGCATTCTCCATTACATAAACCACCCGACTCACAAACGTATATCAATGGAATCACAACAAACTTTCTTTAATATAAATGTGTTTTGGTAACTATTTGAGAGGCATACTCTAACATATATACATTGAATTTTTTAAAAATGCTTTGCTCATTTTATCACCCGGCTTATAAACCTAGGTCGGATTCTGTCTGTTGTTTTGTAGGTATCTTCTTTTCTTGGAATAACCTCTAATGAGGTCTTACTTCCGAGAATAACCCGGTATGAGGTTTTACTTTTGAAAGTAAGACCTGAACCAAAGGTTTTTTTTGAAAGTAAGACCTGGAAATGCACTTAGAATAATTTTTCAGACTTGCAACGCAATAGCCAACAAGCAGCAATTATTATCGAAAATTTTACACAGTTAAAAATTTCCAAGTTGAAATAACTGGATTCGAACCTCGCACCCTTCGCTCTCTAAACTGGCGCCTTAGACCGCTCGGCTATGCAGACCGAGATGATTAGTGGAGTTGAATTACTCCATTTATAGTCATACCTTCGTTGCCTCGATATAACGCAACCGAGGGCGACATATATACCCTTTATAAAAACACGATTTGGGAATCAAAAATTATAAAATGTAAATTTTTACATTTGACGTTTATAAATAGGAAGAAAACATTCCTCCTTCGTCTTCTGCTTTTAAAATGGTCTAAGCGGAGGAATTAGGCCCTTTGAGCATCCGAAACTATAACTCGTAAATTTTGATAGTTGACGGTTTATAAGCTAGAGAAAACACTCCTCCTCGGTCTTCTGCTCTGAGAATAACCCTTCAGGTTATTCTCAGAGCAGAAGACCTCGGAGTCATGTTTTCTCCTTAACATCTTATTGAGACCCGGCGTCTATTTCTTTCTAACACCCATTTGAAACTACGAGAGTCGGAAGTTGTTACTTTCTCGTTGAAAATGCATGCTTTCAGATTTCTGATAGCGGACACGGGGCTCTACGGGATTCCGTCAGATATAAGATGAGTGACAACCCAATTGTTTTAAAGGTTTATCTTGGGATCGAATCAAAGATATGATTTTAATGAGATTGGCCGTTATAGGTTCAGTAACCTTTGTGAGGAGAGAATGGAATGAAGTAATTGAATGAAATCACCTATTGCGATAACCCTTTATTCAGTAAAGCAATAAAATCAATGCTTACACTTCCCAAAGCACATCCTGAAAGGTAGTATGTTTTCCCGTCCAAATGTTTAACTTCCTCATAGAAACATATCTGCAAAAAAATATTTGCAATCATACCAAATCGTCACTCTCTTTCCCCAGAGGTTATTCCACTCAGATCTTCTATCATAACCTCTGTTGCATATGAGTAGTTATGCTTTGATGGGTATGAGGCCACTTCAATGGGGCTTTCCGAGCCTCTTTTTGAGATGGGAGGCTTCGTAAGTATAGAAATGACTGGAGGTGCTTCACCCGTTATTTGCGCAATCAGCAACGATGTTTCAACTTGAGAATTTCGTAAGTATAGAAATGACTGGAGGTGCTTCACCCGTGCGGAAGCGCATTTTTCTCACAAGGCAGAAGTCGCAGATATTAAACGATGTTTTATTGGAAAAGGATAACGACGTTTCTAGTATTGCAATTTTTCACCCAAGGAAAATTGGCTAAACACGTTAAAATTGGCCTTTAATGCAGCAGAATTTACTCTGGAATAACTGAGTGGAGTAACCTGCAGATGTTGTGCGAAGAGAATGGCCAAATGTAACGGATGCTATATATTCCTAAAACAATTTGCAACGATACGTGGAAGTAAAAAACATGTGCTACTAAAGAATACAGACAAGATTATATACTAAATATACTACTATATGTAAAACTCTACTATAAGTGTTTTGCTATCGCTACATCAGTCAGAACACTTAAACTACATTCGAGCCGCCATTTAATGTGAACATCTTAAAATGGCTGCTCGAAGGGAAATGGACTCGCATGACTTAACAAACCATGTCCATTCGTTTTGAAACTCTTAATATTGTTTGAGGACTATCATTCATTGGTAATACTAATTTACCTTTGCGTGAGATCACTTTATTTATGCAAGAACGGCGTGCTACAGCGCCTTTAAATCTGGACTGAAAGATTGCATGGTTAAAATGATGGCTGATCGTGTCATTGGAACCTTATAGATATATCTATACCATCGCATTAATGATCACAACTCGAGTCTCATATCGTGCAATATCATTAGTTATCCAACCCATCCTTGATAATTTGCAGCAACAGTCAGTTCTTCACGATACAAACACAATGTGTGACGTTTGGCATAATTTGACTCCAACAACATACTTATGTCCCTTTAAATGGTTAATGGTCATATTCTGAGCATTTTTTGTCCGATCGATTACAGAAAAACTATTCTTCTCATCCTTTTCAAATTTGGCAAATGTCTTCTTCACCACTAGGAGAGATACAGTGCAAAATGTAACACGATTTGGTGAATTTTGAAATTTGGGCGATTTGTTTTATTCTTTTACTTTGTCATATTCGGAGCTAGAATGAATGAAGCGACTTCTGTGTTGTGATTTGTTGACTTTATCATTTTCTTTTTTCATATAACTTTCATCAAAACATATTTCTGTGTTCTTGTTGATTTTACTATTTTATATTTCCACTATACTTTGGAAAAAGTTAAATTTTCTTTCCTTTCAGCCATAAACTGCTGCATATCCCTCACTGTGCTTCCATGTACCTGTTGTTTCAAGTCACTCGAATGAATCATTACATGATGGATTAATTTGATTTAATTAAGTTGAAATCAGTGGTAATGGCAGTAGCTTATTATGTTACCCCAACCTTTTCAAGTTACTATAATTCCTACTTTTACTTAAACCACCTTTTTTACATGAAGAGATTTGTCTTACCCTTTTCACAAACACTTTAATCTTAGCAATTACATCTCATAGCTTATCAATCCTTAATTTGTAGGTGTGCAGACACCTCTCTCTATAGGTAAAATAAAAATGTCCAACTATAACAGCCGGTGGTATTAGTGAGCCACGCTCACCTTTTTGTTTGTTAATATTTTGGGACAAATTAAATTTCAAATTCATAAATTCTGCCGAAATTAATTTTGATAAAACACAACTGTTCATCGACATATGTAAGATATCTTCTGTGTGAAAATCAATAAATCTGCTTAATGCTGCACACATTTACAACAGTATAAACATTCTAAACACGGTAGGGGTCATGTTGGTGTAAATTTCATTTCTTTCCCCTGTCGTCATTAAACAGAAAATATTTTATCTAAAATTTAACCACAGTCCAATTTATGCATTCAAACTACTGCAGATAAGTATTATTGTATCGTGCTGTCAAATACATCTGATTACTTTTAAAATATTGAACAAATTGAAGCCAACTGAGGTGTAAACTTTCTTTTGTAATTTACTTTAGTTTATATCAAGGAATATGTATTGACACTGGACAAGTGTCCCTATTGTTACGAGTGTGGTTTTGTGTCTCAGTATCTATGAATTATGAACAATTGACCTTACGTTCATTCTTCCTTGACAGATTCTTTCACGACAATGGTCCAAATCGTATCCTGCACAAGTGTTGCATTTGAGAAGTGTATGGGAGGCTGAAAAAAAAATAAAGTTTCTTGAATTACTTTTTCTTTTTATATGACATGTATTTTTGAAATAATCTACAGAATAATTAGCATCCCTTAATCGTTTATTTGGTAATATATAAACTCCTCAAAAGATGACAACTCGAAATGTCTACAATGTATAACTGTATGATATCTCTGGTGTAAATATTCCTCGTGTATATTTTATGGCGCTTCTATCACTTAGCAAAGCTGGGTGTTTTTTTTTAATGGTCATGAAATACCTATGCAATATAAACCATCTGAACTGCTTAAAACATTATATATGCACACGGTTTCGTAAATTGTGCAACCTGCAAATAAATGTAATACTTTTCATCGGGGATATTGTCAAAACAATACGATTTGTTTTAAGAAAGATCTTCTCAGTGATGTATCGTGTATATTGGTTCGATATTTGCATCGATGTTCTGAATATTATATTTAATAACTAATTTACTTTAAAAAGGTAATTACTGCAAAGAAAATAAATAACTAACCGTGTCCAATCATGTAGAATGGATGTACACTCTGAATATACTGCAAGATGAAGAACAAAGTACCTGTAAAACAAATATCATTTTATAAAACAATGACATCTTAAAGTAAGTGAACACATCAAAAGGTACTGAACAAACTCAGATAACTTCTGAAAACACGTGTCTCAGTGAATCAGTCATTCTTTTCCCACAGAGGTTACTCCCTTCAGAATTCCGATACTAATCCTTGTTGTTTTTCGCTTGAAATCGAGGGCAGAAAGGGGGTGTCCTTATTGGTTGCAATTGAATCTAGTTGTGCAATCAACGACGTCGTTATAAAAGTGATATTAATTTTGCCAAACGTCATTATGATAAAATAAACGTAAGATAAACTTTTTCTCATTTAATGTGTTTTCCTCGAAACATGCTGTTTGATTTTGTAAACACTATAGATCATAAACATGCCTATAAATAAATATATTTAAAGGCATTTTCGCAAATCATGTTTTCTAACATTTGCTATTTATTATTAAAGTTAATACAATATATTGGTACTTTAATTCGTTTTGAAGATATTTGTTTAACTTCGTGTTTGATAATGTTTAATGGTTAAATGAATACACACAACAGGTGTATGCCAGGTTTTCTCATTTCCATAGTCCCAGATGATTTTTGCCATACCACTCTTTAACTGACCATAGCTTTGCCAATTTTTATCATAATTTTATGATTATTTTTTTTATTTTAAAGGGTAGACATCGTTTTTTTATGAACCTGTGCCTGAGGTCCCTTTTCCGGTAGCCTTCCCCAAATAGTAACTCAACGTGTTTTTTTTTATAAATAACAGGCGAAATGATTATTTTACGTTGATGTGTATTGTTTTTATACACGAACAATTGATAACATTTATCTTGTTGCTAAATAAATGTCAATAATTGACCTTAAGAGTATTATCTTACAATATTGTGATGCTTTTTCTTTAACTATTTATCTTCGCGTCGAAACTTTTTCAAACGGTTTGCTACTGACTGCGTATCCGCATGATTAACTTCCGTGCTGCTTCAATGAAATCGAGATCATACTATTTCGACTATTGAATACATATACCAATATAAACTATTGTGAAGTTAAGAATATTTCTAAAAATTCAAACTTCAAAACTTCGAAATTATCTTATTATCAATTATTCATAATTGAGCTAGTTTTAGAGTTCTGCTCCGGAAACGAAACCCGGACGCACGGACGGTGGACGGACGGATGGATGGAGGTCATGCATTTGTGTATCCCCCGACAACTTCGTTGTGTAAAACACGTGCTGCAGTGACTTGAAACGGAAGTGCAAAATGTTTAAAACATGATATGTTGTATTAAAATTTTGTGTTTTGTATTTTGTGTATGAACTGGCGATATTGAAAGTGTTGTGTCTATAATGTCTGTTGCACCAATGTGTTCATGTCTGCATCTTCCGCGTCTTCCGCGTCTTCCACGTTCATGCTTTGTGTAAGCTACCAAATATTGTCATCGTTTTCTGACAAGGGCACGTCTTTTTTACCCTATTACAGAGGGGGTAAGCCCTATCCATGGTTAACCGGAAGTTGGAAGTCGTCAACAACCATTTTCTCGACAGAGAATAGTTTTTCAACTGGGGTAGGTCCCGAAATTGCATTGGTTAGTTTTCAACATTTTCCATTAAATGATGTTAACAATATCAACTTGTTTCAACTCTTGTATATCTATAGTTTATAATCGCTACATCTTTAGAACATGTCATATGATCATATTTAAAATTTTAATATTTCGGAATGAGTCAATCGTTGTAAGAGAGAAAATCCGCGAAAAGTCGACTTCCTACATGAACACAGCAAATCTACATGGATGTAGCCGATATTTTATGTATCCACGAAAAATACTGTTTGAGATGTAAATATTTATCTCTTTATTTATATAAGCACCCAAACAAAAGAAGTTTAGTGCCTTTTTAACAACGAACGACGTGAAACTACTGTACAAATTAACCATAGCCTACTACTTAACCATATAAACCGCAACAGAGCATGTCTACAATAACTTATCATATATTTTGTTTATGTACACTCTCATTGTGATATTTTGTCTTACTACATGGTAGCGCTGCAACTGTATTATATGTATTTCCATTGTACTATTGGTCTCCGGGCCGCACATACTAATAAACTGTCTGTATGTCAAATACACTAGGGGTACTGAAATCGCGTACGAATAGGCCTCGTTTCTTTTGCGGTTGAGTGTATATCCAGGATTTAGGGGCTGCATCGAATTTGGATCAAAGTCACTAATTTCATCTTTTTACAGTCACTTTATACTGAATCGACTTTTCGGCACTAGTCAGTACTTCTCGATAAATTAAGACAATTTATGACGTTTGGCATATATGTGACCACAGGAGCGTGTATCGCTTAGAAATAGCGTTTGAAAGACATATACCTATATACTTGATATAGTAATAGGGAAGGGTCTATATAGGTATATGTCTTTCAAACGCTGTTTCTAAGCGATACACGCCCCTGTGTGTGAGACTCCAACAACACACTGGACGTACTTTTAAAAATACATATTCATTTCGAATATCGATTGAAAGCAGAACTTTTGACCATTCAAATTTCAGCAAGAATACTCTTTAAATGACATTCAACCTGGGATTGTATTTTTTTGAACGTATTAAAAATATAAGGGTAGGGTATATATCACAACATTCGGTTATGTTGTAATAACGACCTGAGTAGTTTGAATCACAGGTGAAGTTTAGCGCAAATATGTTGCGCAACAAAGATGAACGACCAGTTTTCCCTACTGGTCGTTTATCTCTGTTGCGCAATACATTTGCGCTAAACTTCACCTGTGTTTGAATGCATTCACAATACAGAAGGAAGTTTCCGAATGTGCGTTGCATTCGTAGGAATGTCAAGGACGTTTTGTTTTCCAAAAACATTCCTGTCCATTTTGTCAGCAGTATGAAGAGAGAACGCCGCTAGACCATGATGTATAACCTTTCACAATATAAACGTTGGCTTTTCCTTGTATGAGCTTTACCAGATGTTGCAAACATTGTTATGTTTCCATTTCGTTTAAATTACAGCAAAAACCGCTGATGCAATCACAATGAATTGATGAAAATATCATTATAAAGCAAATCATAACGAAATATACTCAACCATATAATTTCCAGTCCATGCGAGTGACTGCCATTATTGCAATGAATATTATTTAAAAAGAAAAAAACATATGCCGAGATAACAAATCTGAGATACAAACAATCTAGGTCGCGAAATAGGTCATCAACATGACCCAGATATTTACATATTTGTAAATGAGTATTATGTTGGAATAAGTTCATTTACCAAACAATTTGCTCTTATATCAAACCATACTAAGACCAAAAAATAATTTGTTTCTGGTTTCCGCCCGCATCAGTTTCAAACCCACGCCTCAGGTCTAATTTTTAGGTTTTCAAAAGTAAGGGGCAGATAACTGTAATTTTTTAGCCTCAGAAAACATTGGACATAGAAAATGTCACTCTTTTCTGTTGAGATTGAGTGAAGGGGTGAGATTATTGACTATTTGGAATAGTGACACATATTTAAGAGGGTTTGTGCTTTATTTATATAAATAATTGTATAAATTTGTTTAAATCTTCATTAAAAAAAAAAAAATTGTGGTAAAAACAAAATCGCGTCATCGCATCATTTTTGTCAGTCCTAACTGTTAGATGAAACGAACAAGTTTTTGAACATATGTTGTTTTGTATGTGTATATTGCTTAAATGAAATAAACAAAAAGGGGTTATTTGTTATAGCCAATTAAAATTTGGTCGACTTGAGATTTGCATAATGTTTCAAGCTGTTTGCAAAATTGAAATATATATGTCTGACTGTTGAAACTTTATTTTATAATGCAAGGAAATAAAAACTAGCTCATATGAATCAACGTTCAGGTACATTAAACTTTGAACTAAAAATTACATGTATGATGGTTTTAAAGATCAATGTGAGATTTTGTGGAACGTATATTGAACGTTTCGATTGCCAAATTATGTGTTAATTTTACCGATTTTATCATGTGAGATATAATATAAATTATCGATCTTTGAGACAATCAAAAGGTCACCACAGGAATCAAAATGCTATGACGCAATACAAATTTAATGTAAATACCGCTTCGGCTTCGGTGTTTTCAAACACCTTAATTTCACAATATTTTTGTTTATCAATATTTATGATTATGTTTTAGCTCTTTCTATAATTTCAGCATTATATGTTTCGATCCCCTGATGAAATTTAATATTTGAAATGATTAAAATCAAACCAAAGCCAAGCGAAGCTTCTAAGGTTCCGGGTTCCCATATTCTCTTCCCACAGAGTTTACTCACTTCAGATTTTCGATCCCCTGGTGAGGATCGAAATCTGAAGGAATCAACTCTGTGGGAAGAGAATGATCTCAATACTGTACATCCTGGTTCCCGGGCCTTCGATCTCGCTACTCTTCGGGGACTAGCGAGATCGAAGGCCCGGGAACCAGAATGAATACTGTACTGCTAAGATATCGTTTACTGTACAATGCACGCAATTCGAAATGATAGATATAGGCCTAGACAGATTCAGTCAATTATATAAACACGATGGCCTACAAAAAACACGTATCAAAATAGAATTTGGTATACTTTGTTTGTGTAAATACAATAATTATATACATGTGTATCTCATCGAGTGAGATTAGAGCGGCGCAGTAAGATTTCCTATTGTTTAAAATGACATCATATACATTATTTCGCATTTCACCACATAAAATACATATAATCTATGATATCAGTTATAACAATCATACTAGCCCCTTGAAAAATTCATGTAACATATATTAAGCATAATAACTGAAAGACTGGTTAGTCTAAAAAAAAATGGTCATAATTCGTGAAATGGGAAAGTGATATTCGAACACACAACCTGTGGAAGAAAACACTCGATCGACAAGACCTAAAAATAAGACAGCAAGAGTTACCTCCCTTCAGATCTCTTTCTGAAAGAAGACGCGATTGTGTGTTATATCCGGTGCGATGCAAGTGACAGCGTGACAGCTATTTTTCGAGTTAAAAGAAGGATTTCATGATTTTAAATTAATTTAATACATATTTCGTAGCAGGAATCGAACGAAATCAAAATGATGCAAGTAACAGATTTTCAAAGTGAGTTTTTCCTACAATATTTACGCTGTTCTTCCTCTCAGTGACACGTCACTTGAATTTACACGAAAATATGTCCACACGGCTTTGTTTTACACGAAATTAAGACTAAACAATACAATATTGTGCATGAAAATAGGCTTTGAATGGGAGTTTTGATTTGACTATATGTCATTTGTTATGTTTTCAAATGTACTTAACAGTATTTTCTTAGATTGCAATTTAAATTTTAATAATAATAGGCCACATTTACCATAGAAATAATTTTTAAGTAGCCTCGTGGTAATAAGAAAGAAACTTCTATGAAATTAAGCGATAGTGATGTCAACCATTATAAATATCATAAAATGATAGACAACATATATCTCAAATATTTGATGCCAAATAAATAGTTATTTTATTGTTTTGTTGATTTGATTGTCAATATTCTGACAGGTGATAGTTTGTATTAAATTATTTTGGTGTCACCTGTTTTCATGGTATTTGTCTTAGGTCAAATTACGAGAACACAACATATGCCACAATGCGATATTTTACTGATTTCTAAAGATATACAACTACAGTTAAACTAAAATTGTCAAATGTTTAAAGTTTTTAGATTCCTATGTAATTATGTAACTATGTCACCAAAATTAAGCACAGATTTTTTATTTCAGATAAATTGAAGAATTCATTCAGATAAGAAGTGGTTAATTGGGAACAGAAATTTCGGACAAATCGGACAAATAGCTTGAATATATTATTACCTAAAATTGTACACAAGCAATCCAATACAGTTGAATAGTTCAAGCGATACATCTCTTTTTTTTCACTGGGAAATCTTACAAAACGGCTAAAAATATATAAGAGACACCCTTTCTGTGATTCCAAAGATATGAAAATAGATCAGTGATTCCCTTTAGAGGTTATGTGACTGAGAATAAGTGTGCCGTCAGCTTTCTGAATATCACCATTGAGAAACTTTAGTACCTTAGTGTTGCGGGTATAAGAACAGGGGGCTCGGCAAACAAACATCTTGAAAACATGGGGGTGGTCTAGTTACCGAGAAAGACCCCAACTCATGAGACCGAATTGACTCAATCCAAGATGGCGGCTCGTAACTAACACAAATAGGCAAGGCATGTTACCGGCATAAAGAATATTGTACTTTGATGTTTAAGTCTTTTAAACATAAACATGATATTATTAATATTCATTCATGTTAAAATTTTTTATATATGATAATTATATTATGCACTTAAACATCATTTTTGTTTTTTCAGAATTCTATGATCGGCGACTGCAAAAACCATGAAATCATTGCCATTAAATTTGTTATTTATGAATTTTGTATGCCATGTGTTTGGTTTAAAATGGTGTACAATGAATTAAAACGATAACATTCTTGAGTTTGTTGTTGATAGTTGTGTACGTAGCTGACAAAATAATTCAGAAAAAATTAAATGTTGGGAATAAAATTTAGCTACTCACGTCATCAAACATCGATGTAAGTTACACGTCCCGATTTGATATTCATCATTACATAGCTTAATTAGATGTTGTCAATAATCTTTATGTACGTTATTTAGTCATAAATTCCAGAACAAATATCGTAATTTGCTATAACTATTTACAAATCAGTGTTGGAAGCGTCAATGCATGCCGACTGAAATGGCTTTTTTTCAAAGGAAGTACAATATGATTGGTTGTTATATTAGTCTCGACCAATCAGAGCAGACTATCGTCATTACGGAATTCCCTCCCCGCAAGCGTGGTGTCACTCTCTCACACACACGATCTGTCACTAGTCTACATCATGTTGTTTAGGATATTGTTTTGATGTTTTACTTCATAACATAACATAAACACGATATTTATTTATGTAATTATGTTTATAAAATCGTAACTATATTCATTTAACGCACACATAGTGTTTGTTTTTCAGGTGAGTAGCTACGATCAGCGAAGCCATGATACTCTAGTTACTTTTTCTGTGAAATTTGTTATTGCCTTTGAGTTAAAAAATTGTGCACCATGAATTAAAATGATAACAGTAAGCTGTGTTGTTGTGTTATTGACAAAAAATCAACAAAATGTTTTCACTTTGAAAGTCGATTATTCAAGAACGAGTGCAGAATATAACGAAACAGATGGCACATTATTGCGTCGGAACGAATGGCTAATTACTTATGCGAACTCTCATTGGTGGATAAAAGGGTGTGTCATCGATTCAAAATCTCATTGGCTGATATATTTGGCGACTCATAGACATACGATGCTTACTTCCTGGTTCGAATCGAAGTATTTAGACACAAGAGTTACAAATGCTATTATAGATATATGTAATGTATGCAATTAATAAAATACATACGATAAGCTGTCAAAATAAGAACAAATGTGCAATTATTAAAATATAAACGATAACTTTCAAAATAAGAATATTGAAAACAAAACACAACACGATATAACATGACAAATCAAACTTATTGTATGTCCGAGAAATCGAATCTGTGCATGAATAGTTTGACCATTGAACATCTGGCAAAATGGGGGGTGGGCTATAACAAGAGAATAACCCCAACCAAGACAAGCCTCAGAAAAGTGGGGGTGGTCTTAGGCTCAAATATGGTCTAATACCTGCGACACTACGGTAGTGAATATATGTTTTAAAATCATCAATAAAGATTGTCCTAAAAGTGCATTATGTGAAAAGCATGAAATTACCATTGATCTTCATTCCTGAAGTGTGGAGTTGAGGTGATTGATGAAATAGTGATGATTTGCTGATTGGATCAAAGCAGAACAACTGATTGATAAGTAAGTTCTAACTGACAGGAACCAGTGAGCAGTTTGGGAGAAATAACGTCATATGTAAATACCACGAAAACGGTTGACCCATGAAAACAGGTTATTCGAGGGTATTTAAATATTGTTTTATCACATACATTATCAACAGATATAAGCATCGTAGTGGACTTATGGAATCAAATGTTTTAAGTTCTGAGTTTTTCAGAGAAGGTAAACTAAAAGTTTTTGTTGTTATAATTAAAGGACTTGGTTTTCGGAAGGCTCACTTTTGAGTTGTTTTTCATCATTTTAGTAGCAATGTGACGTCATCAATGCGAAGGAGAGGTCTCCACTAGACATCAGAATAACATGCTTCATGTGAAACTAAGATTTGTAATATCATACAAACTACACTTTTAAGGTTAATATCGATCTCTATACTGAACTACGTTTTGCATGTTATGAAAAAGTAAATAATTTGATAATTTGAACAAGTCATACCTGCTCCCAACAAAATGTCTATGTTCTCTTTATGTTACTTAAATATTCTGGGTCAACAGAATTTCCTTAAGTAGCTTTGGATATCCCTTTTTGGTATCGACCAATCAGTGGCAATCACATTACCAAAAACGGCATTCGCTCTCTGACTGTCAAAATTCTGTATGTACTCATTTAATGGGACAAGATAGAGTCATCAAAACATTTTCCCCGATTAGTTGTCTCCAATTTATTTTAGATAAAGCTCATATGCAAAAATAGGTGAAATGTAATTATCAATTTTAAGTTTCTGTCAACATAGAATAATAGATGTGTGTCTTAAGCATGTGAAAACCAATCACTCGAGGTCACAACACTACAAAAGGGGATAAGATTTATTGTCTTATACAATTATTTCTATCTTTTTCAAGATCTTTGTCCAATTATTATGAAGTGATTATTTTTGTGCTGTGTCGGTTAATGCAATGGCGTTTTCTTTATTTCAGAGATTGGTGTTGGCCTGGCAGGTTTCGGCATAGCTTTCCTGTTTATGGGCATCCTTTTCTTCTTTGACAAGGGTCTATTGGCAATTGGAAATGTAAGTATGAAATTTGCCATGAACTTTTAATCAAATTCAAAATAAGGAATGAGTTGTTCAACACACAGCGAGTTTGGTAAATGGTATTGAAATCCACCTTAGATCACCATTGCTAGTCAAATCTTAATGTTACTAACACATTGACAGCATGCTTATTAATTGTTGAATTGGTTTTAATAATTCAACAATGTTCATGATTAGCAAATAAATACCCTCAATCAGGGGTGTGGAAATAGGAAAAATGTCAACTTGCCCTTGGGCAAGTAAACTAGAAAAACTGACTTGCCCAGAATGAGTGTCTACTTGCCCAGAATTATTAGATTACTTTTTTTTTTAAATGTGTGTTTTGAATTGCAAATTGACAATTATAATCATTTAAATGTGGTTGTTTTGTTGTCTTTTTGAATATTCAAGATTCCTTATTCAGTCAGTATTAAAGGCCTCCAGCCCAGACATAAATCACCAGTAAAATATTACTATGCATATTAAGGTGAAGCACTCATAAAATGAAAAGTTGTCTCCCTTTAGCTGCTCACTTGCAAAGTTGTATTATTTTTATTTATCAGTCTTTCTATAAATGGTTTGAATAATAGTGTATTGAATAAATTATAACTTCAAGTTCAATGTCTCATGTTGGTTGTTTTGTCTTTTTACTGATTGATTATTTAAGAATTTGAAATGAGAGTCATCATAACTAATAATAGTTTAAATTAATGTTACTGATTCTTCTGGAAATGTGCTAATTCGAATTAGTAAGCTTACTAAATAGCGATTAAAGTCCCGTTTGGCACCCCATAATATAAGAGCGATAAGTTTTTGTTTGAAAGTAAATAAAATCAAAAGATAAGTATTGTTTTTTATACCTAGACTATAACAGTACGCATATGCCATATATTTATTTGTTATCACAGAGTGAAACAACTGCGTCGAAAATTGCCGGTCTCAAAACGCCATATCAAAGAGTATATAATGATGGATAATCATAAATAAATAAATTGAATACGGTACCATTTTATTGAGTTCCTTAGTTACATGTACAATTGTTGGTAAAATCAGAAAGCTGGATGACCAGGATAGCCAGTTTAACATATTTCTACAATTTACGCATACTGTCGACTTTGATTTTCAGTAAGCGAACATGAAAGAAATTACGAGTAATACTATATTTAATAGGAACACGATCTGTTGGTGTCAGCAGAAATTTGGGGTGTTTGGGTGTTAATTATTTCTTGTGATGCGGTGATGTCGAATTAAAACTAAATATTCCAGAGTGCGTAATAACTAATAAATAAAATATAGCAAGAGGTGCAAGATCAATCGATATGTGACCTACTTTCAATCGTCGCACGAGATTTAATTACCTCGATCGTTATTATACAAGGAAGTCAAAACAGAACACAATGTCACAATGGTGATAATTAGAAATTGATAAGAATACAAACACAATGCATTTTAAAATATTTTAGTTATGCCGTCATGACTTTTCAAACGTCTTTTTATTCAGCGGTCTTTTGTTTACCGCAAAGGGTGGAATTCCCTGATCAGCTGGTGTCAAAGCGTTTTGATTGGCAAATTTCTCGGGGATGCCCGGATCCGATTGGCTGATGTGATAATATTATCATGTCACTAGCCCAAGTAGATACAGATACTCACACTCGCGATGTCAAAGCATTTTCATGACTGTAGATTTTTTCAAGATGTATTTAATAGGGCTGTGGTGAATCTAAAGAAAGATTTGTTTTTGTCCCCCACCGCAACGCGAAACGGGGGACTATGTATTCAGCGGCGTACGTACGTAAGTCACATTTCTTGTTAACGCGATATTTCATGAAGCGTTTTGTCCAAAGTCTTCAAATTTGGTTTCAGCCTACATTGTCGAAAGACGCAGACACCAGTCGATTTTGGTGACATTGACCTTATTTTCAAGGTCACCACAACACTTTCACCACTTTTCAAACTCTTGTTAACGCGATATATCATGACTGGATGAACCCAAAGTCTTCAAATTTGGTGCAAGGCTACATTGGGGGATGACACAGACACCAGTCAATTTTGGTAACCTTGACCATATTTTCAAGGTCTCTTGTTAATGTGATATCTCATGACCGGTTAGACATAATGTCTTAATATTTGCTGACAGCCTATATTGGCAGTTTACGCAGACACCAGTCTATTTTGATGACCTTTACCTTATTTTCAAGGTCACCACAATGCTTGACCACTTTTCGAACTCTTGTTAACGCAATATCTCATGAACCCAAGCACCCAAAGTTGTCAAATTTGGTATGGGTCTACATTGGGGGATGACACAGACACAAGTCGATTTTGGTGACCTTGACCTTATTTTCAAGGTGACTATGACACTTGACCAAATGATGTGTCCTACTAAACTCAATGTTAAAGGCGGGGGACATTGCCATGTTAGTGGCAAACACTTGTGTAAATTTGAACTTAAATTAAATAATTCTGGCAGAAATTTCTCACTTGCCCAAGGGCAAGCAATCTTGAAAATTCTACTTGCCCTGCAAATTGAAAACGCAGGTATGGCAAGTCTGGCACAGTAATTCCACACCCCTGCCTCAATATACAAAAACATCCCCTCAAATGTACTTAAACAAACAATATCCAGTTTGCATCTACCCTTTTAGATCTTAAATTACTTCAATGTTGAGTTGACTGATTTAGTCTTCATCACACCTAATTAAAAGGAGGGTTCTATCAGGATATTTTTTTTGTGGAAACAAAATTCGTCGGGATATCTCTGTTTTCACATATATATGTTATTAATACATATGTGATTAAAACAGAGTCAAATTGAAAGATACTAATGGAAGTTATCTTTTGATGACTTTACATTTCACAACTTGATAAAGACAAACGCACATTTGTTCAAAAATAAAAGCAATGAGAACTGAAGCCATTCATCGGCACTGCAAGTGGGGAAAACTTCGCTACAGCATAACAGCAAAGTGTTTATTAGTTTTGTGACATTTTATGGGTAACTGTATGAATACTTTATCAGTGTATGTCTTTAGTGATTAAAAAGTTATAAAATTAGGTACAATATAGCATATTTCCATTTCACGCAATGCAAAAAAATCCATTATGGCAACAGAAGCCAGAGCTACAGATAAGCTGCGTATTTGCGTAAATTACGCATTAATTTTAGTAAAAACCCAATTCCTCGAAGTTCCATTGCGTACAAATACGCTAACATTTTCGTAAATACTCAATTAAGCCAAGTCTAATGAGTACACAAAGTAATGTCAAAGATTGACATGCGTACCATGGTCATTGGTTTCAGTAACTGAAATCTGAAAACCGATCTCGACTGGTATTACAGGGCTGTAATATTATCTCAGCAGTTCTCTGCAACCACTCAAATGAGAAAATTTCCTCATACATGTATGCTTTTTGCTTTTAAACCTTATTAATCAATATGGGTAAGCCTTTATTTCATTGATACTGTCATTTATACTCATATATACTCTTTAAATTGAGATCAAATAAGAAACAAATATTACATATTTTAAAATTTCTAATTTTGTAAAACAGAGACAAAAAGTATTGCTTGCGGCGCCACCTTGTATAATTATTTCAATGGTTAGGTACCTTTTTATCCCACCGGTATGTAATACCGTGGGATATAGTCATCGCCCCGTCCGTCTGTCCGTCCGTAATCATTTCGTTTCCGGAGCAGAACTCGAAAACCATTCATGATATCTTTCTAAAACTTTGCATGTGTATTACCCACCAACTGAAGTGGTGCCTTTTGATATTTTCAGATTTCTGAATTTTTTTATTTTTTTTTCGTTTCCATAGAAACATGTTGAAGTTGGACTTTGTTCAGAGACAGGTTCGTTTCCGGAGCACAGCACCAAAACCATTCATCATATCTTCCTGAAACTTTTCATGTGTATTACCTCCTAACTGAAGTGGTGCCTTTTGATATTTTCAGATTTCTGAAAATTTTATTTTTGGTCGTTTCCATAGAAACATGTTGAAGTTGGACTTTGTTCAGAGACAGGTTCGTTCCCGGAGCACAGCACCAAAACCATTCATCATATCTTCCTGAAACTTTTCATGTGTATTACCTCCTAACTGAAGTGGTGCCTTTTGATATTTTCAGATTTCTGAAAATTTTATTTTTGGTCGTTTCCATAGAAACATGTTGAAGTTGGACTTTGTTCAGAGACAGGTTCTTTTCCGGTGCACAGCTCCTAAACCGTTCATCATTATCTTCCTGAAACTTTGCATGTCTGGAGCAGAAGTCTAACACCCTTAACATACCTGAAACTCAGCATCTGTAATACCCACTAACTGAAGTACGGTAGTACATACACAAGTATCTGTAAAAGATGTGTTTTACAAATTTTGTGGAACCGGTGGGATATGTCATCTTCTGATGACTCTTGTGTACATTTTCTTTGTATTATGACCAATTTTTATGAAGATTTAATGGATTATACCTCGTGTGTGAAACCTGCTTTATGTTTTATCATTTAGACATTTAATGCACAATTAGTAAAATACCCAATTGATTTGATTGAGCTGCGTACAATTTATTTGGTTACTCAAAAGGAGTGTTGGATACTCAATTAGGTTGAAGCAAGCGCGTACATAACTCAATCAACCAAAAATGTATCTGTAGCTCTGAGAACCATCTCTTTAAGAGGATCAAGTAGAACCAGAAACATTTCAAAATTTAGATAATTCAAACAATATCTCATCCTGGAAACCAGGGATACTTTGTTTCGCTCGCTTCACTTTGAAACTAACCCCTGGATTCCTAGGTTGCAAAAGGCTTGATGCGGGGTTCATGAAAAAAAGTCCCTTTTGCTAATTATAGCACACCAATGGCGAACCATGTTTCTAAATTCCTTGGCGTAACCAAATAAGGAGGTAAAACAATGACCTTGAAGCGAGTGTCAGTGTCGCACATGCTTGACGAAACGGTCCAACTTCGTCTTAATTGCCTGAAATTGTAATTTATACTTCTGGCATTGAAAGAGCGACATCTGTTCAAATAAGTTCTAAAATCAACTTCTGCCCATACTGTCCTCTCATTCTAAAGAGAACATTCATATGGCATGAGATCTAACGAGTACTTTCCAGCGGAGCTGATTTCGCACTCTGTTGAAATGTAGGAAGTATTTTTTGTCATGTACTGACAATGACAAACATTCGCACTAATATTACATCATCAAACATAAATTTAACGTAATAACATGATAAACTTTGGACAACATAATGTGTTGTTATAGATTGTCAACAAATTTATGATACATATATGCAATGAACAATATACACAGAAAAGGTGAAATAATGCAATAATGTACTGAAAATGAAGCCTCGGTGTCATAACGAACAGCGGTCATTGTTGTCCATGTAAAGTCCAAGGGGAGGGGAGGGGCATGTTTAAAAGGAAAGCGCTAATTGGATCTATAGAAAAGCAATAGACTTTTCTTTGATTGGTAGTTATATTTAATGCACGTCGAGCCTTTTGCCACCTAGGAATCCAGGGGTTAGTTTCAAAGTAAAGCAAACGAAACAAAGTACCCCTGGTTTCCAGGATGACAATATCCCACCTTGTTATTATCCCACTTTCCACCTGATGAAGAACCAAGCATATACAGTGGAAGCCTTTTAAACCTGCAGCCCTCGATACCAGGGTGGCGGGATAGCGCAGTGGTTAGCGCGTTCGGCTTCGGATCAAGAGGTCCGGGGTTCGAATCCCGCCAGGGGCACGGCAACTTTGTCTGCAGTAGAGAACTGTTCTACACGCAGTAAGGTTTGGGTGCAATGCTACACTGAATTTCAGCGTAGTACCACCCATGGATCGCTAGTTCCAGCCGTTGCCCGCAGGTTTCACCGCAATGCATAGCCACATGGCGTTGCGGGCTTTCTCCCTGCCGTAATACTAGCAGCCGCGATATAAGTGAAATACTCTTGAAAGCGGCGTTAAAACCTCAACTCACCTCACCTCACCTCGATACCAGTACACACAAGTGCTCCCTACTAGTCGTCTCAATATAAACGTCTCAAAACCCATACACTTGCAATAAAGTTTTCTCAGTCCCGAGTATTGGTTGAGAGGGCGATGTTCACAATAAAGAAGTTGTTTTCCAAAAAAAATGTTTCTAATGTATTTCACTTCAAATAGACTTAATTTCCAACAATAATATTATGAAGAATATTTATTATTCATGATTGAATCAGCACTCATACAGTGAAACTCGGCGAATAATTTAAATGGTGTCCAAATCAGTCAGACTGAGAATGTTAAGGTCTACCGAATATAATGTGACCAATTTGAGTGCATTGTATGATTTAATAACTAAAATGGATAGAATTAGCTTCAGTACACTTGCCGCCCTAATTACGTAAGATGCTCAAACATGGTTATTAAAGTTGTCTTAATAATCAAATTAAAGTGCATATTGTCTCGGTTTTATGTTCATTTGATCCTGATATTATATAATGCACATATACAGATAATAATCAGTCATTCTTTCAAAAAATGCATTACAGCGGACCTATAAAGTAAATTATCCATTCTGAGTCACTTCTAGACAAACTCACACACAAGGTAATAATCTTGGATGTCTAACTAGTTGAATATATGCTCTCTCATAGGACCCACAGGTAAAGCATCAGTAAATGATATATGAATTTTACCTTTCAGATTCTCTTCTTGGCTGGACTTGCATTTGTGATAGGACTCGAGAGGACTGCCCGATTCTTTTTCCAGAAACACAAGATGAAAGCAACCGGCTTCTTCTTTGGTGGTATTGTAGTGGTTCTTTTAGGGTGGCCCGTCATCGGCATGTGTGTCGAGATGTATGGATTCTTCCTTCTATTCAGGTCAGTAATTGAAATTATTTGTGAAACTTGGAATTCTTGATTCAGAATCTCTAAAGGCATTTGGAAATATGTTTTTGTTTTTCATTACCTTCTCACCTAAATTTAGACTAAGGACAACATTTATACCAACTTCCAAACGCAAGGCATAACTTTTGCCAGTCAGCATTACTGGCTGATTTAAACCTTGCGGTATTTCCCTCGTTCTGTTGTGCCAAGATAGTGAATAGCTGCACTAGAAATGCATAGCGGGCCTGGATTTCTAAGCACAGATTTCTTTAGGAAATACTGCAAGGCCTAAATCAGCCAGTAATGGAGACTGGCAAGAGTTATGCCTTGCATTGGGAAGTTGCATTTATACAGAGTCAAGGGTTTTGAGATTTGAAATTAAAAATGTAAACATCCATCCTGCATCCCCAGGGTGTTTTGATCCTTTACACTACTTATAACTTCACTATGCAAGGCATAACTCTTGCCAGTTTCCACAACTGGCTGATTTTAGCCTTGCAATATTTTCCTCACTTTTTTGTGCTAAGATAGTGGAGCACTGCACCTGATATGTAAAGTGGGTCCTTGATTTTCTGCCACAGAAACCTTAAGGAAATGTGGCAAGGCTTAATTCAGCCAGTTAGGTACTACTTAATGCTATGAGAGTGTACAGAAATTACCTCTCATGGCTAAAAATAATCAGCCAATAAAATGACTTAAGATCTACGAATGTTTGCAGTTAGTGCCAGTTACCTGTGAAAAAAACGATGAGCGATCATCAACTTTTTCAATAAAAATCACAACATTTCATTAGCCGACAATGTAGCTCTGTGGAAAGAAATGCATAACCTCTGGTAACTTTTATGAGCATTGTACGTCGGACTCGTGATAGTTAAAAAATAAATCTTTCTGCCAATATTTGGGTATGTCGCAAGTATTGATTCAATTTTGGGAATGTAATGAAGGGTTTGTATACATATAATTATCAGCTCTAAAGATTTTCTTCCCCCAAAAAATGAAATATGATAGAAATGGAAAGTTTTTGCAATTTCCATGCCATAAGAACAAATCTGAATGGCAACTTTTATTCAGATATATCACAAGAATGGATCTGAATAGTCCAAATGGAATGAGAATATTAAACATTATCGAAAAAAAAATTAATAATTAAAACCATAATTTTTTTAATGTGAACTAATGATTGACCGAAGCCCATATGTGAAAGATATAGGTAGAAATTTGTGCTTTTGATTGCTGTGATTTCCCATATATCTGTTTATCAGTGCTCCAGACAATTTTTAGACCTATTGGGCATTTACCCCTTGTTTTTGTTACCATTGAGTAAATTTTATTTTGATTGTATATTAAGTAAAATAGTACTCCTCCGATTTCTGACAGTTGGGTATTTATTTAGAAAAAGGGAATTTCACTACACTCAAGATTTTATATGATTTATATGGCTATTCTTACATGTATTGAAGATGTTGAAAGCAGCTAATGTACTTCTTCAATTTTTTCAATATTTTTTGTCATGTCATTTTGAAAGAGTAAATGAAATAATTGTATCTGTTGTCATTTCACAGAATAATTAGTCATCTCGACTTATTTTCATTCTTTCATGTTTGCATGGCAATTTGATGAAACAATTGTCTAAAAATAATTTAATGTTGTTTTCTTAGCTTATAACAAACTGTTACATAAAGATTTATGACCTCTAACTTACAGTGCCATTTTGATAACTTACATGGTGATAGTAAAACAACTAACATTATTGAGGAGGCTTCGTTTTACACAAACAAATGCTGTTATGAGAGTTATTGTTCAGATTCCCCATAATCTAAATCTAATCAACAGAAGCATCGGTTTATACATGTCAAACACTGATGTAGAGCTTTGATATCAAATCGTGACAAGTCCATGTTCAAATACGCTAGTGTTTCCAAACTATTGCGTACATTACGATACACATTATGATTATATTGAGTTTTAAAGAAAGTCCCTGCATATCTGTACTCCCAGCTCTTTAAATACGTTTTTAACAATTTAAGTGCGTAAAATACACAGATACGCAGCTTATGTGGAGCACTGGTTTATGTAAACATAGTTTTTGACAAAATTGAATGGAACCTTGTCATGAAACTTAAGAAATAGCTAGTCTACATTTTGAGATTTTATGAATGCTTCAATTCATACAGTGTTTAGTTCTGACTTGCGCCATGCATTTGTTTCTAGATTTTGGAATTGAGTCGAGTTGAAAATGGGCATGACCTTTTATATATTATAACAGTCACTGCAAACAACTACAGTGCTTTCAAAATATTTTTGAACCAACTTTAAATCAACTTTCAAATAAATTTACATAATCTAATAAAGACCAACATGTTAAGCTGTCCCAGTGAAGTTTAATGAATGTACGCTAAAGTCACAAAATCACATATCCTGAGTGATATGTTTCATCTTGATTGTGCATTAATCATGCATTAATAATATGTGTGTAACAGGATATCCCGAAAAAATGCCATGATAGAACGCTCTCTTTAAAAAGTTATTTTCCTTATTATTTCAGCGGTTTCTTCCCAGTAGCTGTCAACTTTTTACGACGTGTGCCAGTTGTAGGAACAATTTTGAATTTGCCGGGTATTAGATCAGTAAGTAACATAACTGTTTTCCAAATTTTGTTTATATTTTTCGGAATTATTTTGAAATAATAATTGCTCCAGCTGTATCTTTTATATCATCAATGAAGCGTTTGGAAAGTGAAAACCATTTAAGGAGAATTGATATTTTTATTGAATGACATGTCAAAATTTGCTCTGAATGGTATTAACAAGCTAAGAGTCAGTGCTGATATTACCTATTGGATACAAGTATTTGTTATACATCCGAAATGAGTAACCATTAGAAATGGCACCAGTCTGACATTAACTTTGAGAGGAAGAGAGTCATATACCAGTTTTGGAGCAGTATTCAGATAAGCTATTGCAGCTTGTTTACCAATCCACTTCTTTGTGAAATAAATTTGTTTAAACCATATACCAGTTCCTTTAAAAAATTTTGTCGGATATATTCCTTTTTAAGACGACCATTTAACAAGTTTAAGTAATTTATATACTTTTCTGTTTCAGTTTGCGGACAAAATCGGAGAGTCAAATTCCATGGTATAGTTGCTTGTTCCTGTTCTGAGACTCGTGTATCTGTGAGAATGCTTGAGACTCGTCATGTCTGAACTCATTCTTTGGTGAAGGAAACCGCCAAATCATATTGTCATGTCATTTTATGTCTTACTACGATGCTGACATTGTTACATTTGGGATAACACTACCTTCAATAGTACAAAATCCCCCCTGGGGTACAACAACTTTGTCTGCAGTAGAAACTGTTCTACACGCAGTAAGGTTTGGATGCAACCTACACTGAATTTCAGTGCAGTACCACCCACGGTTCGCTAGTTCCAGCCGATGCTTGCAGGTTTCACCACAAAGCATAGCAAAATGGCATTGCAGGCTTTCTCCCTGCCATAATACTAGCAGCCGTGATATAAGTGAAATACTCTTGAAAGCGGCGTTAAACCCCAACTCACCTCACCTCGATAGTACAAATTCTTGTACTTTTTCGGCCAGAGTCCTTGCAGGATTCAACTCAAACCCTCAGGGTAAGGCAACTATCGTCAGCACTGACTGTACCACCAGGCCTCGACCTCGTACAAGTACAGCTATCTGTACTATTGAAGGTAGTGTTATCCCAAATGTAATAATGTTAGATTTCTTCAATATCTAATGGCATGTATTTCTAGTATGAAACCATGAAAATTATGAAATAATCATTTGCTCATATAAAGAGGTAAAAAAATCCTTCCTATATCAATAAATCGTGAACTGACAGCATTTTTGTATTAGTCCTCAAACAAGTCCCCAACTAGTACACAGTGATATAACCTTGTAGTATTGCTGGACTCTCTGGTACCACTATTTGTGAGTAAACAGGATTGTGGCTCTTTCTCATGTTATGGTATTTACTTTATGAAATATTTTGACAAAGTCTAGGTGTTTTACAGAATCTCTTACTGTAAGTTTGACATATTAGAATATGCTACTTATAATCTCTGAACAATTATTTTCTTAAATTTTCTGCCTGTTTTTCATTTTCCCTACACCTAAGTATTTCTTGGTTTAATTCTGTGCCTGTTTTACTTACCTGAAAACCTTCAGGTAACTTTTCAATTTACCCTGTACCAAAGTTGTTTTTTCCTTCTTCACATTTGGCCCTGAAAAATCTGTAAAACAAGTAATGAATTTTGTCTAAAAAGTAAACAAATGAAGACTGCAATACCGGTATACATATCTGGGTACTTTAGTACTAAGATTTAGGTCCAGTCAGGGGTAACATTGTGATTCATCCATCTTGTGTTATGAAATGTTATTTGCCACCTGGTCCATCTAAAAGTAAATGCAATCGTTTCATAGAGTGTATGTTGTGTATCTGTGTAAATATTTACCTGTTTGTAAATATACTCATGTCCGGTCAAACCTTTAATATAGATTTGTATCAGTATTGTTCAATGATATGCGTTATTTCTCATCATAAAGAAAGGTTTAGCTTCATAACTATCAAACGTTCCACTGTCATCTTTCTATTGTGTGAGTGCATCAATCAAGATTTAAAAGTAAAGTTTTTGGCGACTGGCATCTTCAGAGTTGTGTCCCTTGAGTCTTGTTTGTAAATCTTTTCCTGTTGGTATCGGAAAATTCCATAATGGCCGGAATTTGGGATTCCAGTAAATTGGCCATGCAGAATGGGTGGACAGTCACACAGATACAAATATTCTGATGGTGTAGGATTTTATCTTTCATTGCAATAAAGATATATAGGCCATCCACATAGTTTGTCACTACAGTTTAAAGGACTGATAACCATGATAATGAACCATGAACAAACTGTTATAAGGATGTACAAAATTGAGTTTTATACGATTTTGTTTTCAACAGTTAGTAGTAAGTGGTAAAAATTCTGACTTGCAATTGAAACATGTGAAATACTGAAATGACAAATAGCTTGAAGAACAAAATTGATATACTCAACATTACATTTATTGATATGCAAATAATGTTTTCATTGAGTTGTTTTCATTTATTATAAGAACATTTTTAATCATGATTATTAAAAGAAGTAAAGAATAACTCTTTGTGCATTTGAGCTTTGAAATTATTTTCATGCAGTGGAATCAAATCCAATGTTCCTTATTTTGTGTAAAATTGTGTTTGTTGACTTTTAAAAAGTGCTCAAATATCAATGCCCTTTGCCAGTTTTTATAAGCAATATGCAAATCTTGTCATGTGATCTTTCTATGATGTTTTTGATTTTACTATCTGTCTGAAAGTAGATTCTTGTTTTGTTTGAAGTAGTGTATTTATAATTGAACCATTCAAGATAATGTGCACTTTCTTGGATAGTGTAGATTCTGCAAAATTTTTATAAATGACTAAAATAAAAAATTCAAAAACAAATTCAAAATTTTAGATCTTAACAAATGCAAAACTATTTTGGTTATGTTGGTCAACTGAACTACAAAAGTTTTAAACCCTTTAGTTTCTTATAGATTATAAGAATAGAAATGAAATAAATTTTCTGAAATTTAGTTAACATGTAAAAGCTAGAACTGCCTAACTGTGCATTTTTCAACAAAAACATTTCATTATGTATTGATATAGAACATTCAATCTCATTCTTATAATACGTTAGAATCATCTTGCAGATAGTTTGATACAAAACAATGACACTTTTGGTTCATTTCTTTCTTAATTCATATGCTTCATTCCAAAAAAGGTTAAAGTAAATCTTAAAGAGATTGGGGAAGAAATTCTAAGAAATTAAAAATTCTAATTTTTTGAAAATTTTTGTTGAGATTTTGAGTGTTTCATTTCAAATGAATATCCATTTGCTAGTTTTCCTTAAACCTGTACTTAAATATACAATATTTTAACAATCAAACAACATCATGATTTAGAAGGTTGCTCCTCTTTCAAAAGAAGGAACTATGTAACTTTGTAACTATGTACATGAATTATTATTTTATTTATTGTGACATTAATGTTGTCGTCTGACGTCCAAAATGTTTTATAAATTTTTGCTTTGTCTCATATTGTACATAAAAGAATAAAAGTTGAGAAAATGTGTAACAGTATATATTTTTAAAAGAACCATGGTCTGCAAGGAGTTGTATCTTCTCAAAAGGGCATGATATGATGTGAAGTGCAAAGCATGGCTCTGAGGTCTTCTGTGTATAAGGAAAACCTAAATGGAAGGGGAAACCCTGAAGGACGTTGATATTTTTTTGGTACTGTTTTCACTCACTATCCCCGCCAGGGGCATGGCAAACTTTGTCTGCAGTAGAGAACTGTTTTGTGTTGAAGTGGGTCATTTACACAGATCCCCTTAGCCGAAGATGATTGCAACTGATCGTTCTAGCTATAAGGAAGGTGTTGTTTACTGCACCCTGATGAGTTGTCAAAGTTTCTAGATTAATTAGAGAACCAACGATAGACCAAAGCTATGTTTCCCTTTAAATATTTCTTCCGAACGCAAGGCATAACTCTTGCCAGTCTCCATTACTGGCTGATTTAGGCCTTGCACTATTTCCCTCGGTTTGTTGTGTCAAGATAGTGGGTTGCTGCACTTGAAATGCATAGTGGGCCTGGATTTCCAAGCACAGAGATTTTAAGGAAATACTGCAAGGCCTGAGGCCTAATAATACTTTATTACCCCGAAAGTAATTCATTTTGTATCATGACAGAACTCATGTACAATAAAGTCAGAAAATACAAGTTACAAACATGTACATAGGACAATCAAACTCGATCAACTTAAATATCATTTAAAAGACGAATACTGAAAGGAATAAATATATTTTGACCTCTATTGGTTTTAAAACGCGGTAGTAAATATCTCCTTCCTGAAGGAAGCTTGACATATTCACTGTGTAAAACATGATCTTGATCAGATAAAATCTTCAAGGCTAGTTTCAAAACTCTTTTTTTCATGAATATATGATAAATATGACAGCACAGTTTTCTTTAACTCAATTGCAAAACTAAGCGCTTTGAAGTTGATTGAAGGTTACATTTTGCACTGTCAGCAAATTTCAAGCAAATGATAACTAGGGCCAGTCTTCATCACTGGCTAATTCAAGCCTTGCAGCATGTCTTTACTCCTGTGCTATTTTGACAGCACACAATATTAAGTTCAGGTGTGATGTGCTGCTAAGAAAAGTGAACAAATTCAGCAAGGTTTAAATTAGCCAGTGATGGAGACTAACATAAGTTATGATTTGCGAGGGAAGTTGGGCGACCACTCGTTTGCTATATTTTCGATTGGATGATTAATGATATGATATGACAGCACGTTTTTCCTTCACTGGATTGCAACACTTAGCATTTTGATCAGACGTTACATTTTACATGAGTAAAATGTGAAAGTAATTTTTTTTAAAAATCTGTGTACCATGTGAGGTTAACAGAACAATTCAACACCACCTGTATGCGAGAGATTTTAAATCTTATGTATAAAACCTCTTTGTTCTGAATTTTAAATAAGTTTTGGCATCACCTTCCCATCATGTTGACATGTTTTCATCATACAAAATACAATTATTATCTTCGATTAGTTAATCATAGGTATTGTTGGTCTAGAAAATTTGATAATGATATCTACCTCATCTGTCCATTCCTTTGAAATAGGGGACGAAATAGTGAAGGGGTAAATTAATTCAGCTTTAGATCAAGAGGTCTTTGTTTTGAATCCTGTCAGGGCCTCGGAAATTTTGCTGTGGAAACTTTTCTACATGCAGCAAGGTTTGAGTGCAAAGCTGCACTGAATTTCAGCATAGTTCCACCCATGGTTTGCTAGTTCCTGTCGATGCTCACAGGTTTAACCACAATACATGACCACCATGGCGTTGTGAGCCCTTTTCCTGCCATAATACTAGCAGCTGTGATATAAGTGAAATACTCTTGAAAGCTGCATTAAACCTATAATCCCCTCACCTCCTTTGAAATAAATTGATTTCCATATTAGTAGGTTGCATTCATAACATAATCTAAGGAATTATTGACTGAGGATATGTGAGATTCAACTCTCCTTTATCCATAGAGCTTTTTATCCAAGGTTGAGAAGTCAAGGAGTAAATTCAAGCAATAATACCTTATACCAGAATGGTTCAAATAATTCAAAGATGAGGATTTTGAAAAAAAAGGAGTGTAATGTATTCCAGGGAAAGATGATTGTGATTTGTTCGCTGTTTTTCATATCTACCTGTAAGTTGCATGACTTCTTAAATTAATTTTGATGTTCATTGGCATGACCTTAAATTTGCACGACAAAAAGGGAAATCATGGTTTCATTTCGTTTCAGGATAAAGTTTGAAATATTCAAGTGAGTATACACTGTTGGTGGTGATGGTTTTGGTGAAAAGTTTGAAAAAAAATGAAGGGGTTCCATTTGTGATAGAAATATTAATGGTTGTGTGATTGTCTTTGAAAAGAATGGCCCGATGTGGTAATGACATGGCATGATTTCCATCCATCCGTAACCTTTTTGCTTTTTCGACTTCTCCAGAACCAGTGACTCTAAAAAGCTGAAGCTTTGTGTACAGACTCCTTGGTCAAAAGGAATTCTAAATTATAGATGTGGTAACCCTTCTCCATTACATAAAGTACTTGAAATTTGTTATACCTCTGATAAATACATTTTCAAACTGACAAAACTGTAGTAGAGATTACATGGGCAGTGTCTTATATTTTGATAAGCTAGTCTTTACTTTAGTAATAATTAATCATGCAATACCTTGATGAGCTACATTATGATGTTATAACTGATATAGTTATATTTCTGATGAAAATTACTTTAATTACAATTATAGCTATTCCTTAGATTTTCCCAAAGGAGAATACACATTATTTAAGAAAACAGTATATGTTGATGTGAAAAAATTATATGGTAAAATACCAGAAACTAAATCTATTATTACCAATTCATCATGTCAAAACTCGTCTCAGTGCAAATACCCTGGAGATTAATGCAAAGACACTATTACATATCATAAATTTTCTGTCACAATAATCACAAACACTCCACTCTCATTGTTACAAAGTTCCCTTCCAGTGTCATAGGGGGGACGGGGGTTAGGGCAGTGGTCAGCGTGTCTGGGGTTCGAATCCTGCCAGGGGCACTGCAACTTTATCTGCAGTAGAGAAAGGTTTTGGTGCAATGCTACACTGAATTTCAGTGTAATTGTTCACTAGTTCATGGTGTTGCAGGCTTTCTCCCTGCCATAATACTAGCAGCCGTGATATAAGTGAAATTCTCTTGAAAGCGGCAATAAACCCCAAATCACCAAATATTTTGGTACCATGCACATCTCCCTCAAGCATCATTACCCCATCAATATTAAACAACTTCACGAGGTACAAATGTCATTGTTAAATGAAGACTGTTGATTGTACCTGATATTATTGATCCCCAAAAGTTGATGGGGGCCGAATATCGCAGTGCTTAGCATGTTTCGCTTCGGATCTATAGGTCCGGGGTTCGAATCCCGCCGATTTGGTCTGCCGCAGAGAATTATTCTACTTGCATAGTAGGATTCAAAACTAAGACCTCTTGATCTGAAGCCGAATTAATTTACTCCTTCGCTATCCCGTCCCCCATTTCAAAGGACTGGACAGATGAGGTAGTGCAATGCTACACTTACTTTCAGTGCAGTACCATTCATGGTTCGCTAGTTCCTGTCGATGCTCGCAGGTTTCACTGCAATGCATTGCCACCATGGTGTTGCAGCTTTATCCCTGTAATAATACTAGCAGTTGTGATATAAGTGAAAATATTCCTGAATGCAGCGTTAAATTCACCTCATCTTAGTTGCTGGTGAAGGCATAACCCATGAATCTTTCCCTGGACTTCTATCATTAAACTTCTCCTCATCCCGCGCCATCAAGGTATTTTAATCTATAAGACTACTTAATAGTTAATACTGTGAGTGTTTAAGACCGAAAAGGTTTGTAACAGCTTAGATAGCCAGATAATGAAATTATTAAACTCCAACAATATAGGCAGTCCCCATTCTGATTAAAATCGACCGTTTTCCGAGGAATAAAAGTTGCAAAATAGTGCAAGTAACTCCCAACAGTCATACTTTCGTCGTTTTCTGTAAAATGAGGAACTCGTTAACGAATGATTCCGAATGCTTTCAAAACGGCGACGGTTAAATTGGTCAGCTATATGACTGGGTTTTGTCTGCAGTAAACTGGTACAGAACATGCGCCTATACAGGGTGTTCTCATAGCTTGTGGAGAAGAATCTACAGAACCTGTTCCTGTAGATGCTTTATGTTGCAAATTTTTTCCTCTGAACAAGGTTGATTTTTAACCAGACAGGCAGTCCCCGAATGAGAAGACCAATGAGCAATCATCAACTTTCAAACCATGACATTTCATTGGCTGACAATATAACTAGCGCTGTATAACCAGCTGATAACCTTTGAGTCTTTCCCGTTTTGCGCATTTACAGTATTAAAGAGGCAGTAGCACATTTTTTTGCAAATTTTATTTTTTCAAAGTTCCTATTTATAATGATAGTTTTTGTCATTTATATTTACTTTAGAGGCTAAACATGTTACACAAACCAATTATGCATAGTGGTAATAACGGTGTTGCGGATAAAGCTAAAATTGCATGGCGGCCATTTTAATGTGAAGATATTTTACTATTTCAAATAACAAAAACGATTCCCATGGCTTTACCGAATCATGTACACTCATTTTTATCCCACCGGTATGTAATACCGTGGGATATAGTCATCACCCCGTCCGTCTGTCCGTCCGTCCGTCTGTCAGTCCGTAATCATTTCGTTTCCGGAGCAGAACATGAAAACCATTTATCATATCTTTCTAAAACTTCACATATGTATTACACATTTACTGGAGTGGTGCCTTTTGATATTTTCAGATTTTTTTAAATTTTATTTTTTTCGTCTGTCAAAAATGTGTTTTACAAATTATGTGGGACCGGTGGGATATGTCATCTTTTGATGACTCTTGTTTAACTTGATTTTCCGAGAAGAGAAGGATCTTTTGCTATTGGTGACATTATTTTTCAAATACATTTCATCCACATATTTGAGCGAAATCAAGTGCTACTGTCCCTTTAATTAATCTTTTGGATAGACACTGATGTTTCTAGCACCTATAGGCCTACTGTGGAATAGTTAATTGGAGATTATGGAGGTCAGAGCTTGTTTTTAGATGACCCATATAGACCAAGTGTGACAACTTAATTTACACCAGCACCTGAAGCACAGTTTAAATGGATCAACTGAGATCTGTATTTTATACGTATATTCCTTTGATATTTTGACAGTGATTTCATGGATTTTTGTCAAATTAAGTGCAAATTCTTTCTTCTTTTATGCTACTTCACTGGTCAAGATATGGCCACGGTTTATGTGATTTCCTGAGAAGGGTGATCATCTTTCAATATAAGTTTTCATTTTCAAACCACACATAGTCTTATAAACTAAAATCCTTAAAGGCGCTGTAGCACGTTCTGCTTTCTGAAATAAAGTGCTCACAAAAGGCAAATAAGTGTTAATGTTACCAATAACTAGATAATGCTCCTGAATCAATAAAAAGAGTTCTAAAACGAATGTACATGGTTCGGTTAAGCCATGGAAGTCCATTTCCCATTTAGTGGCAATATTAATGTGTTCACATTAAAATGGCCGCTCGAAGGCAGTTCAAGTATTCCGACTGATGTAGCGATACCCAAACACTCAAAGTAGAATTTGAAGTATGGTACAAGGATGGATTAGTCAACTACCTCTGTCTGAACTCTTAAATTCGCATGACACATACAAATCTACCTCTCACACTGAAGAGTTCTACGTTGCACCATTTATTTCCAATACCCATAACCGTTTTTTCAGTTCGTGAAATGAAATATTTTATCCTCTAACGTAACAAGAAATTGTTTAAACTTTAATAATAAATGACAAATAAAACAATATTTGCAAAAAACGTGTCACAGTGCCTTTAAAACATTGAACTATTGTCTTTAGTTGATATTAATTGAATGTTTTAAAATTGGACCTAAGGAGTTGTAATCTCAACTAAGTTTGAACAAAATTGTATTTGAATCGGTTTCATACAAAGCTTTTACAATTACAGATACAAGGAGACCAGCAATCGTTTTCTGCCCGGGATTCACCCCAGCTTTAAACACATCATTTCATATACTTTCTGTAGATATTCATTTTGTCAAATACAGCTTGCACATTTTTTGTGAGTTTGTGATTTTCATATACATGTACAACTTCCAAGAAGGCCTTGCAGTATTTCCTTAAGAAATCTGTGTTTAGAAATCCAGTACCGCTATGCATTTCTAGTGCAGCGATTCACTTTTTTGACACAACAAAGCGAGGGAAATACCGCAAGGGTTAAATCGGCCAGTAATGCAGACTGGCAAGAGTTATGCCTTGCATTGGGAAGTTGATACATGTATGTTATTGTGAAAAAGAGAAGCATGAACTCAATAAGGCACAACGTCAGATCCAGAGGGGGATTCCAACTTGGGCTGGAATTTTTTATATATGAAAATCCTTAGGGGAGATTCTCTGTTTATCGGAAGGTAACAGACGTTATGATGGAACTAAGCCTTTCAACTGACCAACCTTAGCCCAACCAATCGTGCCAAACTAGATTGACTTAAGATTGATTTAAGCTAAGTTTGAGCTAAGATGGTTTAGATATTCTGGTCAAGGTCACAATTTTAGCTCATCTGACCTGAAACATCCTCGGTTACCCATGGTTTTATGCTCCGTTACTCTCCACTATGATATAGTGGAGAGTAAAGGAGCATATACAAAACCATGGGTAACCGAGGATGGACCTGAAAGGGTCGATGGGTAGAGGGACCCATGACATGGTTTCCGGCGTTCGTTCATCCGTCCGTCCGTCTGTCTGTCCGTTCGTCCATCCATCCGTCTGTAAACTTTTCACTTCTTCGTCTTCTCTTCCAGAATCCCTTGGTCTAGGGCAGGGATGCAGAAATCGGTCTATTTGCCGGACATGTCCGATTGTAAATCCAGTTTGACCGAATGGAAAATTGACCTATCGGACATCAGTTGACCGATTGCAGAAAATAAAAGGAAAACTAAACTTACAAGCATTAAATAAAGGCAAACGGCCCTGCTTGTGTCGGTCAAAATTGTTTATGAAATTGAAATATGTTGACCCAGTCAAGAAGTCACATTTATTCTTCACAGGACGAGGCATGACGTCAATCATCATTATCTCCAGTAAATTATAATTGTCGGCAGAAAAAAACACTTACCGTTTGATATTTAATTGAAATTTCCAGTGTAATTTAGTGACTGAAAGATGTGACCCATTTCACAACATTATTTACGAAAAAGATTTCATTAAAATCGCATTGTTAACAAATTTTGTCAAAGATAAACATTGTATAAACGTGTGGCTTCACCGTACCGGTGATTCATGAATTTGTTACAGATTAAGATTTTGCTACTTTGAATCTCGATAAATTTTATAATATCTCGGTCATAAAACATAGGTAACATATTGTAACAAAATATGATAGATGAATATCGATGTATGGTAAAGCTATTATACAAATTCAAAATAAATAAACCTATCAAAAACGAATAATTAGCAATGTTATTTCACGAGACGTTATGTAGTCAATCACCTTTTGTATGACGCTACGAACACGCGATCGCATTTACATGATGACACACGTTATAAAGAGGTATGCTAATTTAAAAAATCCAATTTCTCTTGCGTTTACATTAGTTCTTTTTATTTTAGAATTATTCATTTACAATTGCGAAATATGTCTCCAAATAAAATATAAAAGTAATCTTATTAGAATAAGTTCAAATTCGTAACTACATCTTGAATAGGAAATAGACTCTAGGGAGCTGAAATTTTGTGTACAGACTTCAATGGGATTGTAAATTGAAAAATTTGTGACCCCAAATAGGGTCACAGGGGTCACAATCTTAAAAACCTATTTTTGATGTCTTTTCCAAGTATGGGTCAAAGGGTCCAGAAAAATTAAATGTTGTGTACAGACTCTAAAAAAACAACTATTTTAGCAAGCTTTTAACAGTACTTTTGAGATTTTATGTGCTCTTCAGTCATCAAAGAGATTAATCCCAAATATGTCGGTTCTAACATGTGCTTTGAGAAATGGTTGTTGAGAAAGAGAAGTTAAAACTGAAAACTAAGAATTGAGTATCAAATAAAAGTTTGTTATATTTTTTTGTAAAACCATTTTTGTAACTTTCATCATATTTCAAAGAAGTAATTATTAATATATTATTAATATATTATTATTATTATTTAAAGCCTGATGAGCCACAGAGCCAATGGTTCTATTTTTTTTAGAAAATGTGTAGTACATTTGCAAAGTAATGGATATTATTTACGATTTTCTTTAATAAGCATTTCTTTGAGCTATTAATTAAGAAACATAATAAATCATCAGACAATTAAATTATGAAAAGTTGAACTTTCAAACATTAATTTCCCTATATCATGGGGTTCACAAAGCCAACTGAAGTGTTACCAAGTCTACCCAGACAGAAGAATTAATATAAACTTGCAAGACGAGGGTGTATGATGAAAGAACACTGTTTATTACAGAAGCAGTAAACGATACCCCTGATGTTGAAAAGCATCCTTGAATACACTGTACACAAGAAACTTATAATTAGTTCTGAGTGAAATCAATCAGGGCACCCTACCACTGTCTTATTTGAGCTCTAAGGTCAATCTTAGCCTATTGTAAAATATGACCTTACTATTGATTTTATGGCTATGATTGATTTGTGGAACGGCCCCAGGAACCTACGCAAGCCATAACTTCCGCCATTCTCCATCACTGGCTAATTTAAGTCTTGCTTCATTTCCTTAACGTTTCAGGTGCAGCGTCCGCTATGTTAGAACGGAAAAGAGAAGTTTAAATTAGCCAGTGATGGAGACTGGCACGAGTCATGCCTTGCGTAGGGAGGTTGCTCTAGAACACGTGCAATAACACAAACGAAAGATATTATAGCCAAAATGTCACAAACGCCGAATTGTGTATACATTGCTTGAGTGAAAGATACACAAGGTACAAGTACACAGTTCTCAGACATAACCATGTAACTACTAGAGTTGGGAAGTAACCTAAATTAGGTAGTTATAGACAAAACCAGTCTCATTTAAATAAGATCGAAGGTAACACTCAACGGCCTACCTCATTCCTCTATTTGAGTACTGCATCAAGCTATTACCCAAATTATACTAACACTATCTTCATAGAAATAAGGAAAATCTATTACAAACTTACAGATGTTATCCAAAATACAACTCTTCTGTCTATATTCTGTCTTAATTCCCCGTTATAACTAGACAGCCCATCAACACAAATATTGTATGTTTGGATTACAACCATCCTCGGTAATCCAGGGTTTTATATATGCTCCATTACTCTCCACTATATCACCCATGGGAAACTCTATCAGAGAAATCTGTACTAAAATTATCCGGCCCAGGAAACATGGGTTCTTATCGCAGGTGTTCCGACCACCCTTGAACAGTTGCAACAGAATCGT
This sequence comes from Gibbula magus, assembly GCA_936450465.1. Classification (NCBI taxonomy): domain Eukaryota; kingdom Metazoa; phylum Mollusca; class Gastropoda; order Trochida; family Trochidae; genus Gibbula; species Gibbula magus. The sequence continues at coordinate 60,374,212 of OW388304.1, forward strand.
CCCAACATTCTAAAATAGTATGATACTTTATGTTTTGAAATCGCTTTTGTTTAAATTTGGCCAAAATGTCTGGCATTTCAGTTAAAAATTAATCAAATGTGGAAACTTTTTTAACTGATATCTGAAACGTTAATCAACTCTTGTTGATATGTTTGATACTTGGGTGAGATTAACTATGTCTTCAAAGTTCTTCAACAAAAGTTCTTACGGGCAACAGGGTGATGGTACTAACAACGACTCAAACACCTACGCGTCCTATTAAACAAATAAAATTAACTGTTTCGAGGTACCCCAATCATCTCTGGCGTCAAAATGACTATGTTGTCTTCAGTTGGTACCGTTTCTTGTCACCCCAAAATCGCCTGACTCGAGTATGCCGTCTAAAACATATCCTCGTGCTGTCTATAAAACATATTAGACGGTTCCCCGTCTTAATGATTCAGGAAGAGTCTCATTGGTTCAAAGTGCTAAAATTAATGCCATCTTTATAAACACAGTAAAACAAGTTAAGCACCCCCTTCATTTTTTTGATAGGGGTATTTTTCAGAGACCCATTATAGCAAAACTAAACATCCCACAGGGGAAAAACGAATTTCAGGAGCAAGTGTAATTAATTGTTTTATTCGTTGACATTTTTGTGTAATCTTCAGAGATTTCAAATGACCAAAAACAGGAAACAAAAATTGACTGGAAAATGGTGAAAAACACAGACTCGTAAATGTATTGTCATTTCAAGTTTGACGGCTGAACATGATGAAGAAATCATACTGAATAACCCGTGCCATTGTCTTAGGAACGATTTAGTGTCAATATCGTGTGCTGCCACTGCGTGCCTGAAGTACTGCTGCCAGTCTTCTGGGCATACCCCTGACAAGGTTCTTTAATTCTTCCATGGGGATTTGCTGCCACTCATCGTGAAGTGCGGCCTCAAGTTGTCTTAGATTGTGTGGAGCAGGGTTCCTTCTCTGTAGACGTCGACCAAAACTTGTCCCAGACATGCTCGATGGGATTCAAATCTGGAGACAATGGATAGGGGGATACGAGAAACAGCATTGTTCTCCAGATGTTGAGTCACAGCTCGTGAACGGTGAGGTCGAGCATTATCATCCATGAACAGGGGTCGAGTTGCAAGTCTGTGATCATCAAAATGGTCAATCACAACTGGATCCAACACTTCTGCAATGTAGCGGGCGCCGGTAAGTGTGCCTTGTAGTGTCACCAAATCCAACTTGCAATCAAAAGAAAAGCAACCCCACACCATAACGGATCCTCCACCATATGGAACCCTTGGAAGAATGTTCCTTGGTGTGTATCGACTGTTCTTGACTCTCCAAACTCTGATTCGCCCGTCAACGGTATGGAGGAGGAAGCGACTTTCGTCTGACCAGTGGATACGTCTCCATGACCTCAGGTTCCAACGCTGCCGGTCACCACACCACATCCTACGATCCCGTTTATGACGATTAGTAAGGTTTGTACGTCTGATGACACGTCGAGACCTTAAACCTGCTGCTTTGAGGCGGTTCCTCACCGTCTGATTGCTGATACGTCTAATGGGTAGTCAAGCTTGTTTCAAGACGGTACTTTACGCAAACGGTTGACGTCGTTGATGACGCAATAGGTTCCTGTCCTCTTGCAATGTGGTAGCTCGGGGCCTTCCGGAACGTGGTTGATCGAGAACATGGTTAGTTTGGGCATGTTTCCTCACTAAACGACTGATGACCGAATAGTGGTAACCAGTTCTTCTCCCAATTTCCTTGTACGAGAAACCTGCTAAATGCTGTCCAAAAATTTGCCATCTCGTAGCCTCGGACAATCTCCTTCGTGGCATTGTTCATGAATTTTGTGTATTGAACTGACATTGAAGCCGTAAAAGGCGTTTATTTAGCCATGGTAAGTCGAAGGTTGCTTGGTTGTTACCGACTGAGACCGAGGTGTTCGAGTTGCAACCCTAACGCACGTGAATCATGAGGCCGAGTTGTTCATGTTTCACGTGCTCGATGCGACGTTGATGGTTCATCTTACTTGTACCCGAGCTCAACACTACATCAAACCACAAACATAATTGAAAAAACCTTTAGTTTTGATTTCTTGCTCTGTTTGTTTAACATAATAGGGCAAAAGGGACATTCCCAGGTCAGAAAAGGTGTCTATATTTGGCAGCTTACACAAAGCATGAACGTGGAAGACGCGGACGTGAACAAATTGGTACAACAGACATTATAGACACAACACTTTCAATATCGCCAGTGCATACACAAATACCAAACACAAAATTTTAATACAACATATCATGTTTTAAACATTTCACACCGTAGGAAAGTGTACGCCTGGAAATTGTTACTCAACGGAAGTGAACGAATTTCTCTGCAAGAGGTCAGTTTAGTTTTGTGCATTTGGTGTAGGATTTTGTTGGATAAATCGGTTTTGAGGTATTATGAGAAAAATTGTTTCGGGCTGTAAAAGTGTAGACACCGGTGAAGCCGTTGACGAAAGATAATGTCATTATGTGCCCTCAGTCGACTGTTACATCACAATTTAGAAGTCGAATTTCGCATGTGGAACTTAAGTGTGTTTGATATTACTTATGTGGTAAATGTAAGGATACTTTAATGAGCTATTAAAAATAAATAAGCATGTCAAATATCTAAGGCATATCACCCATCAATAGATGCTTATGGCCATTTTTTCTCACAAAATGGATCCTACATCAAGGTCAAGGTCACAATGTCAAAAGTTATAACCTCAGTGTGTGACTTAACATAACATTTTCAAATGCTGCCGGACAAATTAAAAGTTACTGTCAGTCTGAAAATGGAAAGCAGGGCGCTCCAAGTCAAGGGTCATAACTCTGAAAATATTAATCCGATCGGTCCAAAAAAGCACATGCGTATCACCGATTTATATCCAAAGCATTGTAAAGTTTCAGAAAGATAGGTCAAAAACTATTGGAGGGGTTGATTTCAGAACACAAGTACCCTTTTCGGGACGGACGGACAGACAGACGCGCTGCGCCCGACAATAACCCCCTGCGGTTTCACCCGGAGGTTAAAAACATGTTGACACGCTTTGGCTACGGCGCTCGCACGTGCAAAGCATGACAATTTTGCAATACATCCAATTCGAGTCAGCTGATATTTGGGTGACAGGAAACCGTACTTGCTGTAAAGAAATATATAGTCGATGATGGCAGAGATCATTGGGGTACCTCGAAACAGATTGACTGTCACAAATTAGGACGTGCAGGCGTTTGAATCGTTGTCAGTATTATTTACTGTTGATTATCTGGAGAATGGTTTTCAAAATTGTTCAAATATCTTCAAAACGCATTGAAGAAGATTTATGCGGCAGAACTGAGAAAGTAGACTTTGAAAAGGTTCCCACACGTATAAACGATTTGAGAAGAGTTCACACGAAATATACCAGTAAAATGAGATCACATGACCGTGCCCTCGACCAATCAAAATTGGTACAATGATGGAATAGTCAACCAGCTTGCTCTCTGAACTCTGTAAGGAGATGTTTTACCCATTAAAGTACCACTATATTGTATGTAAACTTTAATAATTAAATTATATTATTATATTAAATAAAAAGCAATTTTTGGAAACATGATTTTGTTTAATAGTAAAAACGTTCACGGCTCCGCTACGCTGCGCCTCGGGGGCCTCATTATTCAAAACGGAAGAATACTGAGCGGGGTGAGGTGATTTGGGGTTGAATGCCGCTTTCAAGAGTATTTTACTTATATCACGGCTGTTAGTATTATTGCAGGGAGAAAGCCCGCAGCACCATGTGGCTATGTGTTGCGGTGAAACCTGCGAGCATCGGTGGAAACTAGCGAACCAAGGGTGGTACTGCACTGAAATTCAATGGCGGGATTCGAACCACGGACTTCGAACGCGCTAACCACTGGCCCGCCCAATTACTGAGCGATGCACTTGAAAGGTGTAGGTCCACCTTATACAGTTTACGTGGGAAGTCATTACTGGAGTAATGTAATTGTAGGTAGAGATGGTCATAGCGTATGGAAGAGGATTTGTGCCACAAATGGAGACATGTTGACTTGTAACTTGTAAAGTGTAACATGTCTTTCTCAACCATACAAGTCTCGAAAAGACGAGTCCAAACATGCAAAACTAACATTTTAATTCTGTCAATCGTAACTTCGCATTCTCAACTTTACAAAGTTGAAATGTAATTCTAGAAATCGTCAAAGTCGAAAAGTCAACTTGTCATTTTTAATTATTAAATCTAAATAATATGCACATTTTGTAATGTTACAAGTTACGTTTGACAGATGAAAAATGGAAAATGAGGAGTTGCAAAGTCAGCTTTGTAAAACGGACTTCAGCATTTCCAGACTGACATGACTTGTATAGTTGCGAATGCAATGTTTCAAATTACATCTCTACATGAATTCGCATTGACCATATTTGGAAGTTTCCCGAACATTGCCGATGTTTTCCGAGGACGAGAGGCATTTGCAAAAAAAACAGACCTCCCTTTGCCGCTGTCCCAGATGGGGAATCCCTTAGTCTATTTTGAGCCCAAAGCTGGACGAATTGACCACGCCCCCTGAAAATCAAGGGACGTAACTCTTGTTATGTCCTACAAACAAACGCATGTTGTCAGTTCACGGAGCGCTACTGTCACTTACATTCCGTTTGATAGTGTCGCTTAGTAATTAAATGCCAAACGAAAATACCAATTGAAAATTCATTCTTAGGTATTCTAATTATTTTTTTTTTTTAAATTAAGGACATTTGACAATTTTTTTTTTTTTGCAACGCAAAACGAATGCGGAAGTAATGTAAATGTGGGATGACACTGACAGACATAAAGGATCGCATAGCTTGATTGGCATTGATGCTATGATAAATGTATCCGATCCGTTATCATAAAACTTCTTTCACTTACATATAAAACTGCAGATTTACAAACCATATATAGACATCCTACACCCGAAAAAAATAATTACTTTCTGTGCGTTCATTTACACATTATCTTCTCTCAGTTCAATCACGTCAACATTCACTTTTTTATACTCCAATTTTACGTGTATTCAGTAAAGTCTTTTGCATTCAGAAATGAATATCCAATTTTTTATAAAGAATATCGAGATATTGAAAGCATATAAACGTTAGTGGGGAAGAAATTGAAAGAAATACATAAGCCAGTGTTGATAACTTTATTATTAATTTTAAAATATGTTAATTGTACCACAAAGCAATTATCTAAATCAGGTAACTTCATATACTTGTTTTTAAAAAATGCAATGCACTTTAATTATAATTGGAAACTGTTCTGAGTGTCAATACGTCTTATTCTTACAGACAAATAATCAAGGGGAAAAGTTCTTTAGCTGAGTTGAATTTATCTCTTTTAATTATTTTACAAACTTTTCTCAACTAGTTTAAATTATTTATTGGTTTTGAATATGTTAATTTATCTATTTTCATTTACTTATCAAGCAAACTATATTTTTAGTATTTGAAGCAGTGAAAAGTGTATTGTTGTGGGACAGAAATATATTTGTCCATGATTCATATGTCCATTAATTCTATATAAAGAATCGCATTACTGAATTCAAGTATTAAATGTAAATCATAAGCCTATGTAGATCAGTTGTTTCACACTTTAAACAATAAACATTCAACTTCTACATGCAATATTTTCAATATGAAAATAATTATGAATATAGAATGCAAAATGAAAATAGAATTGTATCACTGGTTATTTCAAAAATATAATTGCACTGTTGAATTAAAAAATTGAATCGACTGTAACGTATACAGGATATAAATTTGTTTAAATAAAACGTAAAATTTCACTAAAATGGTAATTCATGAATACATTGACATGCGTATTGTTTTTAATAAATTAAATATGTGTTTTATTAACTCATACTATATGAAACGATGATAATTTTTATTTAGATAATAGTTCCTATAATTTATGTTTTACAACAATATGTCTCCCCTAAACATACGTCTTTGCCGTGTCTATTAACACTTTTGTTTGTTAGTCTTTAATGTAACAAACTCATTGTAGTAGAAATATATATCAAATTATTAATTTAAAAGTTCAAAGAAAAGAAATGATCATTCAATTAATGTGTTGTCAAGGAAAAACACAACACAATCCGACTAGAAGTTGCAGAATGGGATTCTTTATACACATATTTCAAGGATTAGTGTGTTTGAAAAGTCCAGAAACTGTACTAAGAGTGTGACATTTTAGATGTTCAGTATATGTTTATAAATAGAGCAATCTACACAAGAGAGCTGCTGAAAATGAAAATAAGTCATTCAAATATTTGTTCTTTCTGTAAATCTGAACCAGAAAGTTTGCAATATGTTTTCATAAATGTAATCACGTAAATGAATTTTGAGGATTTGAAAGTTCCATGAACAATCGTCTTTTATCAGCCAAAACTGGCTCCCTGCTTGTGTGAGATCATGCGATATCGACAAGCGATATCTACATTGTAGATAACGCTAAATCGCTCGGATATTAAAAACAACGCCTTTTTTCCATGCGAAATGGAATTTTTTTAACAATATTTCCAGGTTTAAAATTTGTTTCTTAGCTCTGCACTTCCTTTATGTGTGTTTCACTTTTGTCTGTATACCTGCATTCTCTTCCCACAGAGGTTACTCCCTTCAGATCGGAAATATGAAGGGAGTAACCTCTGTGGGAAGAGAATGGTATACCTGTGAAATGAACTTAATAAAACATTTGAAAATAATGTTTCATTGAGCTATACCTTATGGATTTTTAGTTCTGCCCCAGAAAGGAATCCAAGTTGCGTTTCCATGGAAACGGGGGAAAAAAAACGAACTGTGACCAGTGTTGCGACGATCCCAAAGCTGAGACAGGAAAATGACAATAATTTTGTAGACCCAAATCAAAGCAGTCCGTGACACTGACAGTAATTTATGTTTCGAAACCACTTGAAATTACGTAAGGTTTATTTTGAAAAGTTACAAATATTTACCATCATGTATTTATTTTAAAAATGTCGATAAATTATCCAACAAAAATCGAATGTGAAAAAATTTCCCGAACAACTGTTTGTTTGTGTTATTAATTTTTACAAAAGACTCAATGTTTTCTTTATACTCATTTGATACAGAGTGTTTTACTTATGAAGGCATTACACATGTAGTTTTATATTATGCCAACTCTTTATACACGTATAGATATCATTATACCCGAGTGTAAACTGTGCAATCCTGTATACCCTTTTACAATCAAATGCAAAATTTAAAAAAAAAATCAACACCCTTCTGGGCCACAAGAAAGTGTACGATTTATTACTTGACTCACACATTTTGAAAAAGTAATTTATCATAAATCATAAATGGGAATACGTCACTGATTCAATTGGAATTGGAGGTCATGATTACACAATGTGACATTTAATATGTGCCCGACAGAAACAGAAATAACCGCTTCTCGAGCGTTCGGGCGGGCAGTTACTTCCTCCACAGTAAAATGCGATGGTCTCCTATAATGTTTTAGTCAATATGCTTTTGTCAACAGTATGCTAATAGTGGGAAAACTAGTATGCAACTTTCAAATATGTGTTAGTAGTTGCTGAGAGATGCTTGCCAAGGGAGAAGTCATTGTTGAACATTGTGTTTATCGGATCGGGATTATTCGTTCCTTTCCGCTAATTTCCGTAATATTCCAAATATGGTCAATGCGAAATCGTGTAGAGATGTGATTTGAAACATTGCAATCGTAACTATGTAAGTCGTGTCAGTCTGGAAATGCTAAAGTCCGTTTTACAAAGCTGACTTTGCAACTCCTCATTTTCCATTTTTCATTTGTCAAACGTAACTTGTAACATTACAAAATGTGCATATTATTTAGATTTAATAATTAGAAATGACAAGTTGACTTTTCGACTTTGATGATTTCTAGCATTACATTTCAACTTTGTAAAGTTGAGAATAGAAAGTTAATATTGACAGGATTAAAATGTTAGTTTTGCATGGTTGGACTTGTCTTTTCGAGACTTGTATGGTTGTGAACCACATGTTACACTTTACAAGTTACAAGTCAACATGTCTTCATTTGTGGCACAAATCCCCTTCCATAATAGCGTGGGACGATAAGTTATAAGATTAAGAATAGGCGAATCCAGAAATGTTCACCTTGGGGGACATTAAATTTACATACAAAAGGGGGGTGGCGGGTTTCCAGTTCTCAAAAGTTTCCGAGCTGGAATTCACATTCCAGCGGAGGCGACTCTCCTGACATAGTGGGTTAGACCCACCCAGCTCATTAGCGTTTCTGAGTCACCCAGACTTGTTAATTTCACAAGTCGCCATAACAACCCACGGAAAGCTCGTGCTTCGTGATTGTTTTCGCCCCATTAGTGAATGTGTCGATTGTTATCTAACATGTTTGTAAATGCCCTGTGAATATACAAAATATTTACATTTATCCTGTTAAATACTATTTTTATTAAACATTAATATTACATATTTTAATTTCTTTGCGAACTCATAAACCGTGTTTCCCTTTTTATTTACAGCGTGTCATCCTCGGTTACCCATGGTTTTATATATGCTCCGTTACTCTCCACTATATCACGTGATATAGTGGAGAGCAACGGAGCATATATAAAAACATGGGTAACCGAGGATGACAGTGTGTGAATGAGACGACAATGCTTTGAAAATAATAGACTTGGTTTACATTAACTGACTGTGCGATTTCTCAACTTATTTTGAGTTTTAATCTGCGAAAAATTAAGTATATATTTACGGAATAGGCTTCCGATATTATATTTCAATGAGATAGACTTTTAGTAATTTGTCGGTATATATATATCAGTATAATCGATGGCTCTTTAAAGGTGAAGGAACCCGCGTTTGAATACATTGTACGCCGTCGGGTCGTTAATTTGTTTGTATTTTGAAACGTATTCATATTTGAAAAGTTTAGGTCATGAAAATATATTAATTATTTTAAGTCAAAGCAATATTTATGATTAGTTACTGTGTGAGAGTAATTTCAGTGTTTAGTAATGTAACAGACGTGGATATATCACATGGTCGAAATTCCAGAAAATACCAATGACTTTGCGTTGTGTTATTTTACTCCATGTTCATTTGAATTTCACCTCATTTATTCCACGCTGCTTCCCGGTTTTCGGGGTGTAGCGTTTTGATTGATGACAAACGAGAGAATTACCTTTAAATGTTTATTACAAAAGTTAACAGGAAAATAAGATAACAAAATATAAATATAAAGATGACTGGGAAGAGTTTCTCTTAAATTATACACAAGATAATGCACTAGGCCTACTATAAGTCGTAATTTCTAACGCTAACGCGGTAGAAAAGTAATCTGAAGTCCTCCCGCCCAACCCGTTTCTTAATGCTATCCCGAATAAACTAACGATATTTCCCTAACATAACAAATTCCTACTCTGAATTCCCGCACCACCCGTTCTTAACCCGTTCTTAACACTAATTAACCCTAATTACTAGCCTACACTAATTAATATAACAGTAAAACTACGCTGTGGGGGAAGGGTCAGCTGTCTCCTCGCGAGACAAGAACTGTCCAATCACTGGACAAGAACTGCAAAAGATAACATGGCAATGGGTTGGCTGTCCCCTCACGGAACAAGTCTCACCTATCCACTCAACCTCGCAAGACGACAATCTGCGGTCGCGCATCGCCTTTTATCACTACCTAAGCGGGCTGGCCCATTATGCTAAAACCCCTAACCCTAAATAAACTATTCCAGCACGTGCGCCCAATCACGCGCGCGTAGCGACGACCAAAGCGAAGCGTTCCCCGTGATAGCCCCCTATTATATGTAAAGGAAAAAGGTAAACATACTAAATTCTCATCCCGATTATCCCAAATAACTATAATATACCCAAAATATATACTTTATGATAAATACTACCAATATATATGTATCCCATAAAATTAGCCCCCTTTACACTCCTCACCCCTTCAAAAGAAAAGAAAACGAATGTAAAGCACTTCTGTCTTTTCAAAAACACAACAAAAATATACCAACATAAAATAATAACGAAACAAAAATAAAAACACGGGAGTAATGTCAAGTGGTCATAAGTTTGTCCTGGAAGTACAGACTAAGATCCATACAGGTACTCAATATCTTGTTGAAACTGTTCCTCTCGGCTTACTGGGATGATGGGGGTCGTGTTCTGGCGGCGGATCTGTTCCCTTCTTCTCGCCATGGCTCGACTGTCCGGAGGGGCAGGTGGCAAGAGGTCTCCTGGATCACGATACTCAGGGTTTGGACTGGTGATCACGGTGAAGCCAACTCCTTGAGGGTGTGTTGTGACGTGCTTCTTAGCGTGCGGCTTACGGCGATCCATCCGCCCACAACGGTTGCATCTAAAGAAGACCCTCATCGATGTATGGTAGCGTTGCCAATGATCCATGAATCCGTTCCATCGTTGGTAGATAGGTGTGGTGCAACTAACTCCTGGACAGCGCATCCCCTCCAGAGGGAAAGGCTCTCGAAGGCCCTCCTGGAACTCCTTTAATTCGTCCACGCCTACGCTTAGCTCCATTCTGTCTCAAAACAAAACAAAACGTAATGGAAACTCAGAAAACTGAAGAAAAATGAACTTAGGGAAATAAGGAAAAAGATGTGTTCTTCCCAGGGTCTAGGCTTTAATATTCATCAAGGTGAGTAGATATTGGGAGGTTTGACCCTCCGCCCACAGCGAGTATACCTGACCGGCCCTAAATCAATCTCCCCAGTGGCTTGGACAGAAGACAATGAGTTGTCAGAATCCGAGCTTGCTTCCCCTTCATCCTCACTACCTAGTTCTTCCCCAAGATCTACGCTAGTTTGCTCCAATACCCAATTGATAGGTGAATCATTTCCCTCGTACAATTTGAGATGTCTATATGTACGGAAATACATGGCTTAGAACTATCTCTTTGTATCCTATAGGTGAGAGGCGACAACTTCCCAAGAATAAGATAAGGACCAGTCCAACCAAGCTCAAGCTTCTGGCCTGCCTTTGGAGGATACCAACGCCAAACCCATTGACCTTCCTTAAATTCCTTATGCCTTACATTAACATCATAATGCTTCTTCTGAAGGCTCGCAGAAACCCCAAGATTTTTATTGACAAACTCAAAGTTTTCCTGAATTGATCTTTGCAGCCACTCGACATATTCAACCGGACAATCAATCTGGAGACTTCCCGGCGGATCACCGACCATAAGATCAAGAGGCATCCTTATCTCCCTACCCGTCATCAGTAAGTTGGGACTACACTCGGTACTATCATGAACACTAGCCCTATAAGCCATGAGAAGAAATGGTAACTGATCATCCCAATCTAATGGTTCCTGGTGCACAAAGATAGAAAGCATGTGTCGAAGAGTACGGTTGAACCTTTCCACTAGACCATCTGACTGAGGATGATACGGAGTAGTACGAGATTTGTTGACACCTAACCTCTGACATACTGTGGAAAATAACTCTGACTCGAATTCCCGACCTTGATCAGTATGAATTTGAGTAGGACACCCAAAGCGACAAAGAACTTCAGTAACAAGCTTATCAGCAACTGTTAAAGCTGTATGGTTAGGGATAGGGAAGGCTTCTTTCCATTTGGTAAAATAGTCACCCACTACCATGATATACTCATTCCCATTACGTGTCACGGGCAGAGGACCTACTATATCAATAGCAATGCAATCCATGGGAGACCTGACGACATACTGTTTCAACGGTGCCCTATTCTTTCCAGGACCAGGCCTACTCCTAGCACATAGATCACACTGCCTACACCAGCGCTTGACCGCTTCAGACATACCAGGCCAATAGAACCTTTGCTTTACTGCCCTCAAAGTCTTATCTCTACCAAAATGACCAGCAGTCTTATTGCGGTGCAGATGTTCAAAGATAGTGTCTCTGACCTCTCCAGGAGCGAGCAACTGATAAACTTCACCATGATCAAACAGATGCTTACGGTACAACAGATGATTTTCAATCACTAGGCTATCCCATTGACCCCATAAAGCTTTAGCCTCACTGCTCAGATCAACAACTTCAAGCTTTGCAGGCTTGATGGAAGACAACAGGAGCTTCTCCCTGATTGGACCTATACTACTATCCTGCACCTGCATCTGTATGAGCTCATCCCTTGTCCACACTGGAAGCCAGTTAGGCACATTCCCTTGTGCAATACTGTCATCCTGCAAAGAGCCAACCACAAACACAGGGGATTGTATAGGGAACTCTACTGGGTCGTAGCAATCAGAACAACTGTCCCTACCTCATTTTCTAGATGGTTTCCGTGACAACGCATCAGCGTTCTTATGCTTAGTATCAGGCCTGTACTGAATTTCGAAGTCAAAAGTTTTGACAACACTTAACCAATGTGCAAGCATACCCTCGGCATCCTTAAAGTTTCGTAACCACACCAGAGGGGCGTGGTCAGTGCGAACCACAAACTTACGACCAAAAAGAAAGTGCTTGAATTGCCTAAGAAATGTGACTACTGCCAAAAGTTCTCTTCTCGTGGTACAATAGTTCTCCTTCGCCCTATTCAATGACCGACTGGCAAAAGCTATGACCCTCTCTTTGCCCTCTTGGACTTGAGATAGTACAGCACCTATCCCGGAAGCATTAGCGTCTGTGTCTAAAACGAAGTGACCTTCATCGTTGGGGAAAGAGGAGCTGTTACTAAAGAGTCCTTAAGTTGCTGGAAAGCATGCTGACAATTATCATCCAACAAAAAGGAGACACTCTTTCGTGTAAGCCGTGTCAAAGGTGAAGCTATCAATGAGAAGTTTTCAACAAAGTGACGATAGTAGCCCACAAGACCAAGAAAACTACGGACCTCAGCTTTATTTTCTGGTTAATTAAACGATTGAACATTACCATAGCATGCACTAGGCAGGTCCACAACATGTTGTGAAAAGAATTTAAATCTTGTCTTGTTACCAGAGCATGCACTGAAAACTTATTTCACAATAAATTAAAAGATTTAACATTACTTTAGCATGCAATAGGTGGGTCAACTAACCAATTATAACTTTCATTTTACCAATTGTTACTCTATGGTTATGGTCTCGATTTGCAGCATGTTCAAGTTTTGCTTGCTTTAAATATTTTTCTTCCATTAAAAATTCAACTCTTCTTTCCTATAATTTGCTCAAGTTAGATCGAATAACCCTTTTCAACTATGTCGTTATAGATATGTTTTGTTTGGCTTGTTTTCATGATTTGCAGCATGTTCATTTTATATTTGCACGAAAACGCACAAAATATTTTAGTTCAAACATAGCTTGCACTTGTTGGGTAAACTAACTAGAAGTTGATGTTATGAAGAAAAGAGACGATTTTATGGATTTTCAACTTCTTTATTCTTTGAAGGCGACGTTTGGTTCTAATGTCGTTGTCAAGCACGAAACGTCGCCTTCAAAGAATAAATAAGTTGTATGTCCATAAAATCGTCTTTATTCTTCTTAACTCATTGCGACAATAGTTTTCAATATAGTTTGCTTAACATTTTTAGTTTTCATAACAATGTGTTGGATATTATTTTCCTGGGCGCATTAACTACCCGTTTGCAGTCACACTAAACAGTTTCCAATATCACCATACAATGTACTAGTTAGATCAAATAACTCATTTTAGCATTGCCTTTTGATATAGGTGTATATTTGATGAGTTATGAACGTTTCGATATCCTTGAAATTGGTTTTGCAGGTTGAAATCATGATCCCCCATTTTGCCATTTGATGAATGTTAACACATGTTCATAGGTCGACTGATAAACACTGTATCAAAATACTTCAGTTACCGGGCATGGGTAATGCATTGTCCTTGTCCGTGGTCATGCGGGCTCCATTCTGAGAAAGTCACAGTTCGTTGGTCTGTCTTGCGAAGGGCCTATCAGTAGATCAAGGGGGAAGATTTTGCTGGTGAGCGTGCTCCGAGTAGCTGGACAGAATATCCCTCCACGGTTGTGGTGAAGTGTAAGAATGACATGTTGGTGATGCCCCACCTACAGACACCCCAGCTTACCGTAGAAAGATGAGGACAATGCGAACTGAAGTTGTCTCTTTTACTTCTTTTGATGGAACTGAATCGGACTCACTTTTATCATTTTAGTATTACCGTATTCCCTTGATTACACGCCTGCCTTGAATAGACGGTTGCCTCGAATAGACGCCTTGCACAGGGTTTTATTAACAAAGTAAAAGCCTGCCTTAATTAAACGCTGGGTAAGTGAGAGATATACCCATACTTCTCCGAGTGTATCGAATGATACCCTACACTTTTCCCCGTGGGGCCCTTACGAGGCGGAGCTGAGTAAGGCTCCAACGGGGAAAAGTGTAAGGTATCATTTGATACACGAGGAAAAGTACGGTTATATACCGCATTTAACTTCTACTAGTGCTGCTCCCTTCAGTAGTTGTCTGTCTCTATGAGCCTTATTGCGAAATAGACGCCTGCCTTGAATACAATGTATAAGCCTGCTTCAAATAGACACCTATGGTGTAGACCGGCGTGTAATTAAGGAGATACGGTAGTTCATTTTTTTTCAGATTGCTTTGAAAAACTACAAGCTGACGCTGATGTTATTTTGGATTTCTCCCAACGCTGAATACATGTTTTTCTCGCCTTCATTATTTTTTAGTATTAACGATTTCAATGAAATTTATGTTACTATTTTTTATCATTTGTAGGAGCAGACGGTCAGAGCCATCAAGGAGCAGATCTAGACGCAGAGGGTAGAAGACTTGGTCAAACAAACCCCAATGTCAGCTGACAGAAGCGAGTGTCAGGATGACGCGTCATCAACTCCACAATGTGCGGCACCAGAGGATGGTCTCCAGTATGCTATCAAAGCAGAAGTCTAAAACAGGAGCTGTGAACATCGACCATTCAGCACACGAAAATGGGTCTTCCCTCTATTATGACAAAATACGTTTGCCATATCAACCAAAACGTTTACCAATGCATCTCGAGTGCAGGTCTTCCAACTGAGTTTTCCGTCTCATTCGACCATCACTGTGTGGTGCAATCCAGGATGATATCTGCTCTGGACTACATCCCAGTAGTCTCCAATTGTCTGTGTTTCCTTGTCCAAACTGTCACCACAACCGTGGACGAGCAGCACCCTGGTGGTTGACAGACGACCTTCCGTATTGAACATGACTATCTGAATATTAACATGTATGCAAATAATTTTGTAAGAGGAAACATGACATTAAAATGAATCTGTCATTTACTTTGTTGGTTTTTGTATTTTTACTGTTTGTTTTGAGGGGGCGGGATAGCGCTGTGGTTAGCACGTTCGGCTTCGGATCAAGAGGTCCGGGGTTCGGCAACTTTGTCTGCAGTAGAGAATTGTTCTACACGCAGTAAGGTTTGGGTACAATGCTACACTGAATATCAGCGTAGTACCACCCATGGTTCGCTAGTTCCAGCCGGTGCTAACAGGTTTCATTGCACCCAAACCTTACTGCGTGTAGTTCTCTACTGCAGACAAAGTTGCCGTGCCCCTGGCGGGATTCGAACCCCGGACCTCTTGATCCGAAGCCGAACGCGCTAACCACTGTGCTATCCCGTCCCCCTGAAAACTGAAGAGAGTATAACCTCTGTGGGAAGAAATGGAAGAACTTTTGATTAGAATTAAAATGTAATCGGCACATATGGTATATTGGAGGATTAAAGCCATATTAACTTTATGAAGCCAATGGATGTCAGTGTAAGTGGCTATGTTTTACGAAAATGCGATTACCTAAAATGTAATTATGAAAGGCGTTTTCTAACTTCAATACACGACGTAATTCTATTCTCTCATGTACCGTTAATCATGGAATTCGCGAGACGCACTGTATCGAAAATGCTGAGTCACTACAACGATTTTATATTGGAATGTTATTGACGTTACAATGAATGTCTATTTACATGATATTTTCACTAACATACACATGTAGGTGAACAAACCTTCGGTATGCAGCTGTATAAACAGTGTGAAAACCAACCTCATTTTGACTCATTTAGAGATGGAAATGTTTTTCTTTAGATCACATGGTTTACAACGGATCGGACAAGCCGTGACCAGCTCAACAAATCCTGCCTCGTGCAATGCGTCAAGGTGGCATTCACTTCAACACGTACACAAAGCTGTATACACATGTACGATAAACAAACATGTGAAAACAGTCATAAGCAACCTTGTGTTAACCCTTGGCACATCCACAAAATCTGATCAATAAGAAAAATGTTTCATTTCAAAATAATTTCTTTATTTCGCTTCAATTGTTGACACATACATAAAAAATTATGCTTTTTATTTTCATTTGTTTGTACATTTCCACATATTCCAGAAATTCCATCAAGGCGTATTCAGTCGTGATCCAGTCGTAAGGGGTTCGTATCGGATTCTTATCGGATTCCTTTTGGATCGTAATTAGTCGTATCCAGTCGTGGAGGTCGTGTGTGAATTGGGAATAGGTATTCCCCTAAAGTACTTGCCGACTCACTCCAGACTAATGCCAACTCACGTACGACTAACCAATACTCAAAGACGACCAGTGACGACCCGTTCCAGACTTAATACGGCCAATAAGGCTTTATAATAAATGTGACTCGTAAGTGACTCGTAAGTGAGTTGTATCTGGATAGTGATGAGTCTTCATGGACGTGATCGAGTCGTTAACTAGTCGTTATTGTCGTGAGCGGGTTTGGAATGAGTCCTTGTCAGAGTCGTGTGGCTGATTAATGTCAGGAAAGAGTTGGCAGTTAGTCGTGAACGGGTCAGGAGTTCCTCCTCACTATGTCGTAAATAAGTCGTAAGTAACTCGTGAAAATATCTAATTTGATAATTTGACCACCAACTTTCCCTCGACTCATGCCGACAAAGTCGTAGCCGAAAAGTTTGAAAGAGTTGGGAATAGTCGTGAAGGCTTTTGGAAGTTGTACCTCAGTGAAATGGGGGTATACGGAAAACTACCTCCGCCCCAGTTAATTCGGGGGGAAATCGTCATAAAAAATGTTATTTCCATTCAAGGAAGACACTGAATGCTTGGTCATTTACCAATCAGACCACTAGCGATAATGTCGAATGGTCGGCTCTGGTATTGAAGTTTGAGATGTTTAATCTTTAATCCGTTCCCTCTAAAGCGCCTGTACATGAATGAATTGTGTGAGGAAAGAAAATGATGTCGTGAATCAATCGTAGGTTTCTGTGAAGCAATCGTAGGATTCTGTGAAGCAATCGTAGGATTCTGTGAAGCAATCGTAGGATTCTGTGAAGCAATCGTAGGATTCTGTGAAGCAAGCGTAGGATTCTGTGACGAAAGCGTAGGATTCTGTGACGAAAGCGTAGGATTCTGTGACGAAAGCGTAGGATTCTGTGAAGCAATCGTAGGATTCCGTGGAGAAAGCGTAGGATTCCGTGAAGCAGCCGTAGGGTTATGATTCTGTGACGAAACACTAGGATGAGGCAGGGAGACTGCAAGATACTGTAATCGATTAGCGGGATTCAATGAAGAAGAAAACATTCTTAGGAAGTTATGTTTAAATTTTCTATGTCCTCTGTTGTGGTCAGATTTGACCTTTGTCAGGTACTCGTTGATTAAATGCATCGCCTTTAACACCTTCTTAACAATATGTCTTTGCCTCCTTTGTCCAGAGAATGCTTCTTTTGCAGTTTCTTTAAAGGGTGTCCCGTTTTTCGGGCCAAACGATCCTTTCTGTGCAATATGTGACCTCTGATGACTAGTAGAAACCGTCTTGCATAGAGCAAAGCTGAAATATGAAAGAAAGATATTGGTACTGACTTGTGTTTGTTTTTTAATTCAGAATAATTGAGGATAATTCTTTCAATAATGGTTACAGTGAATGCAACAGATAAATCTCCATCTTTTTACATTAGAACATGCTTATGCTGATGTTGATACTTAATGCTAATACTAATGCTAATACTAATGCTAATACTAATACTAATGCTAATGTATACATGTAAATGTTAGAGAACGTTTCCCCTCCTATACAGATGAAACTAGTCGCATTAAGAATTAATTATTGAAACAAAGTAAGAGTACCGGGTTCCATTGTCAAATGTTATTTAGACGATACAGAAGTTGAATTTGAGAAAGTACATATACATTTCATATAATTCTACAAAGTATGGTAAAAAAACCAATAAATGGCACACCTCGAGTTAATTCGTTCTAACATTAAATAAGTAAGTTTAATATAAAATATAGAGAGCATTTTACTTGTATTTAGGTTTTCTAGGTATGCTGAATTGAAATGCATTGCATTACCAACTAAAGCTTTTTAAAGGGCTTGATACAAAATTAAATTCTTATCTTGTTAAAATGTAGCCACGATAAGTAAATTAAAGACAAATAATGCTTGTAATTACACATTCGACATTCTTAAAAAAAAGTATTGAAACAAATCGCAATCCTTACCAGTTTAGAAGCAAAACAAGGACAAGCAGTTTCATTCCATTCATCATTGATGGCTAGACTCTGAAAAAATAATAAGGATTCTTTATCATACTAATTATCATTCTAATCTTAATTTTCAAAGAATAACAATCATATTTGTTTAAATCTTGGCAATTCATAATAAGAAAGATGAAGGAAAAATCCTTCAAAATATTCATCAGTAATGACTGATAAAAAAAGAAGTTTGAACTTGTTATCATACTATTCATCATTTTTCTCCAAAATATTAATAAACATATCTAAATTCTTAAAATTCATACGCCTCAGGTCTTTTTTTTCAAGGTTTTAACAAAAATAAGGGGCAGATAACTAAAAATGTTTAGCCTCAGAAAACATTGAACATAGAACATGTCACTGGTTTCTGTTGAGATGGAGTATAGGGTTGAGATTAATGACTATTTGAAATAGTAACACATATTTAAGAGGGTTTGTGCTTTATTTTATAAATATGTGTATAAATTTTGTTTGTTTTTCTCTTCATTCCCCAAAAAAAATATGTCGCAAAAGAAATAAAATAAAATCGCGTCATCGCATCATTTTTGTCAGCCTGTAAAGACCGGAAACATTTTTTTTATTGTTTAAGCCTAACATAAGCAGAATGATCAAGGTCGGAAAATACATTTTTTTTTGATAATATTCATTTGCAATGATATTGAATAAATATATTAACATAATATACACCATTTAAAAATAATTCTATAACATGGATTACGAATAGAATCTTAAATTTTGACAGTTCATAAGGAATTAGTTGAATACAAACCCTTTAAAATATTCATCATTCAAGACTGATATAAACAAAAAGTTGTATCACAATATTCATTCTTCAGATTATATTCCCAAAACAGGATTAATGAGAAAATAAGAATTCTTACCTGTTAATAAGCACTGTCTGAACAAGTAGCTTGCAGATAGCTCGAACATAGGTCAAACTCTGGAGTCGTTATCCTATACATTACCAAAGTCTCACAATATATATTGAAGACTAAAGATATGTGTTATCAACAACGTAGAAACTGTCAGGGGTAAATATATTCTGAATCATAATATATCAAAATAAATGTTAATAAAGTACAATCTGTAACAATTTCTATCATCTCTCACATTACCTTTACATTACCAGTTAAAGGGGCAGTAGCACATTTTTTGCAAATTTTATTTTTTCAAATTTCCAATTTAAAATGATAGTTTATGCGATATATATTACTTTAGAGGGTAAAACATCTTATCACACAAACCAATTATCCGTAGTGGTAATAATGGTGCTGCGTATAAAGCAAAGATTGCATGGCGTCCATTTTATTGTGAACACATTTTGTCATTTTGAATTACAATAACGATTCCCGTGACTTCACCGAACCATGTACACTCATTTTTAATTAAAATTCCGAAATGAGATGGGTGTTTTACTATTGGTGACATTATTTTCCAAATACATTTCATCGACATATTTCAGCGAAAAAACGTGCTACTGCTCCTTTAAATAGCTGGATTTAGAAGCGGCCCAAAGCTGTTGGTTAACATGCCTCATGTTTCGTCGGCGACATAAATGTGCAAAAAGCAGCTTGGTTTGGATGTGTGTTTGTGTCCCGTATCACTATGGAAACAGTATACATCCTTTATTAAAACAAAGTTGTGGAAACATAAGATCAATCATGTATTACCTTTAATAATGGACAGGTACCTTCCAATAGCAATCACAAATTCTAGTTGAAAATGATATTGGTTTATAGACTTAGTCTTCATTGGCTCTTGTTCTTACTTTGGCGCGGTAGCTCCTGTTGGCTAGTCTTATAGCATTGGCCGTTGTACAGTGACCTTTCGTTGGGGGTCGGGCGCCGTCCGTAAACTTTTCACTTTTCTCATTAAAAACCGCTTCACCCCCAAAGCTAAAATTTTTCGGGGACGTTCCTTGCACATAGGCGATCCAAGGTTTACATTTACATTTCGACCCCCCAGGCAGGGTGCAATTTAAAGTGGAACTCCCCTTCAAGACCGTGAACTCCCCTTCAAGACCGTGATGCAATATTCTGTGTAATCTTATTCACCAAACGAGTCCAATAGTAAAACCATTAAACCATTAATAAGTGATACATAATCATTTTAATAACATAATATGAATAACATAAAAACATTCGAGCTTATAAACTCGCAGCCAAAACCCACCGATAAGTGTCATTGCTGAACCCGTGCAAATGCAATACATGTATAGCATCACAGAGTTCAGTGAGGATTGGGAAAACCAAGTGTATTGCTTCGCTGTGCTGAAGGGTGTTTGGGAACGGTATATTTGAAATGATCTTGGACTATTTCAAGCTATTATATTTCCCTTTACACAAGGTATGAAATTTGGAAGCTAATTTACCTGCTTTGTCTTTATTGCATTTCTCGCTTTGAATTATAAGACACGAACTAGAAATACTATTTTTAGATCATCCATTTGAAGGAAGCCATATTGAAATTACGAAACCAACGAGGAAACTTTGCAGAACGCAAACGCAGTGGAACGTTCTTTCGCTCAACTAAGTCGATGGAATGTATTGGAATAATGGAATAATGTCACCAGTAGTAAAACTCCCTTCTCTCTTCGGAAAAAAATGAGTGTTAATGGTTCGGTGAAGTCACGCGAATCGTTATTGAAATTCAAAATGACAAAATGTGTTCACAATAAAATGGACGCCATGCAATTTTTGCCTTATACCGACCATCGCTATTACCACTACGGATAATTGGTTTGTGTAACAAGTGTAGAAGCGAGCAAAGCTCACATACAGTTTCCATATATAGTTCGAAATGATTGAAAATAGGAAAAGCACATGTATGGGAATGACTAACCTGTGTGTTAAGATTAATGAATATGGAATGTGCAGTTCCAGAGATAACTGTTAAGTCATGTTTCCATTGAAATCGCCAAAAATAAAATTCAGAAATAGTTCTTACATCTAAAAGGCACAACTAGAGATCATGGCTCACATGTGTAGCAAATTTGGTGAAGTTAGCATGTATAGTTTGGGACATATGCTCCGCACAAAATGACTTCCTTACAGAGTCCCTGTTTTGATCATGTTTCCATGGCAACCGCAAATAATAAAATTCAGAAATAGGTCTAACCCTCTAAAGGCACAACTAGAGATCATGGCTAACATGTGAAGCAAGTTTGGGGTAGTTAGCATGTATAGTTTGCGAAATATGCTCTGCACAGGTTTTGTGACGGACGGACGGACGAACGGACGGACACAATGAACGCTATATATCCCCGCTTACGCTGTAAGGCGGGGGTATAATAAGATGTTTTACCCTCTAAAGTAAATTTAAATGACATTAACTATCATTATAAATGGATTTTGCAAAAAACGTGCTACTGCGCCTTCAAAAAGGAAGTTAACTAATGCAACAGAAACAGAATTCATTACTGTTCAACGTGTAACAACCGAAATCAATGGATTGGTATTGTTAATCTCTGATTTTACAAGAGAGCACAACATGGACATAAAATATAGCTCTCTGTTTCTGGAACATTTAGTTTCAAATTTCGATGATTCACATTTGCCATGATTTGCTTCAGGGACGTGAAGCCTTGCCATGGAGTCACGTGACGGCTGATATTGCAGTTGACACTAAAGTGACCTAGATAAACTCGTCTCCCACGTTGAGGTCGAGAAAGCCGTTGCACGTGCGCCACGTGGAAAGTCAGCCGGCCCGGACTTGCTTCCCGCTGAGTCACTGGAGAACAGTAAATGTATTGACATTCTTCATAAACTGTCAGAGGCGTAACTACCATGTAGCACAAAAATCAAGTGCTTACACTTTGAAATTCCCCAAAAAGCATTTTTTTGAGAAAAAAATAATTTTAGGTATTTGTTATTTTAAAAAAATTTTTATTGGTGACATTCGTCACATAGCAATACTCTTCGCAGAACACAATTTTAACCAATCATTCGATGATGACATGTGTAGAAATGTTTATAGAAGTGTCAAAAAATGTTTATATTTAGTCATCTGGCATAAGCGTGTCAATCTGTGTTAGACAAAACTGTCACTGTGGTTTAAGTCTATTCTCTTCTCAGTACAAGTACAAATTCGTTCTTCTCTGCTGAGCAATTTAGATTCAACCGATGTCAGGGCTGACAAAACAGTGAAATATCCGTTAACGGACATAAGAAGTGTGGAACGGAAATTTAATCCGACACATCTTCATCACAATGATTGGCTCCGATATTCTTCTTTCAAAGATTGCTTACCATGTGCTCTTTTCGGAAGTAACAGCCAAAAAGGTGCATTTGTTACCTCGTACATTCACGATTTGGCGAATATCGGGTCCCTTCTCAAGAGGTATACACAACTTGATTTTTTAATGTGAAAATACACGATTCTCTGAGTATATACTATAGCATTATAGCATTTACATGATTAAACTGATTGTGTGTTTTTACATTCCAGGTATAAGAGGACCAGTTCTGACATGTTGAAGCTCGTGGACGACGCAGTACAGAGAGAGAATGCTGCAACAGCAGCAACATGCACGGCAGCAAACCCAGACACACAACCCATTCTAGAAATTCCTATGTGCACCGCGTCGTCAGACAACCACTCCGACATGCAACTTGTTGTGGACTAAAATGGTGCCCGAATCACAGTCAAAATGAAGTGAAATACTGTATTTGACATGTGCTTATAACATTAAATAATTATGCGTGTAAGCTGCATTTCCAAATATAATTCAAATGTAATAAAACTGTTATGGACTGATTTTAGTTTTTCATTACGTTAAGAAACAAGTGCTGTAAGTTTGTGGCCTGTCATGTGCTGTAACGTTTTGGGGCGCCAATATCCAAACGAGAACGCCGTTAATCTAAACTAGGACGCCAATATGCACAATGTCAACACCAATATCCAAAAGCAATCGCCAATACGTAGTTTATATTGGATTGGAATAACGATATTATATGACATCAAATAGCGTAATGGCACTTAATTTAGATTTAAGGATAAAGAGGATTGGTTATTTCAACTATGGAATGATAGTGGTCAGTGTAAAGGCAATAATTCGCGGACTTACCGCTTATTTAAACATTTTCTAAATACTGAATCTTATGTCTCTGTTTCTCTTCAGCGTTCACACCTCAGTTTACTCAGCGAATTACGATGTGGCAATCTTCCAATAGAAATAGAATTTGGTATGTGTTCTCGTCCTAAAGTATCTCTTGAACAACGATTATGTAAATTCTATAACAGTAATCGTATAGAGGATGAACTTCACTTTCTCACTGTTAGTATTTTTTACTCAGATTCAAGATATGAATTTTTGAAATCTTTATCTTCTGCTGTCCCATCCTTTCTACATCTCAATCCGACTGACCAGGTTGTATATTTATTATCTAGCAGTAAGTTATGTAAGCCATTGTCTGCCTTAACATATAATATGTATAGACGGAGGTTGCGCCTCACTTAATTTTAATGTTTACTCCATCCTTGTATATTCAATGTTTTATCCATATTTATCTATATTTTAATATGAACAAAGTAACACGGTGTCTCATAGGCCTTTGTAGGCCGGGTGCTATCTTTTTATCTGCAATGTTTTAATATCATGTGAATATTGTTTTATTATGCTATATGTGAAATATATGTAAGCATGTGACACCGAAATAAAATACTTTCCTTCTTCTTTCTTCTGTGACGTACAGTGTTAATACATTCATATTTCCTGGTTCCCCATTGAGGCACCGTAGGATAAAATTGGTTGCACAAAACGATCGTACATTAAAAACATTATAAGACATTCCAACAATATACTTAAACTCAACAATGATAACAGGCATCGACCTGCGGGCGAAGCAATTCTTTTACCGTATTACACATATGTATAGCAATTCTGTTACCGTATGTGTAAACATTCATTTAGCCACAAACCGAGGTATTTATACATAGGTGAAGAATCATGGACAATAATTCTTATGCCAAGCCAGTTAAAATTCACACGTGACTGAACACTGTAAGCATTTCTAAAATGTTAAATTTTTATTTTCCTAAAATTCAACTCTAATTTTCATTAGTAAAACCAAGCTGACGTATTTGGAAGCGTTGTTTGAGGACTTCCCCGTGCCTGTAACGAAATATTCACCAACAGTGTAAGGTAATTATTTCTGCGTCAGATTCAAACCCACGCCTCAGGTCTTTTTCTTTTAGTTTTTAACACAAGAAAGGGGCAGCTAACTCTAACTCTTTATCCTAAAAAATCTGCAAAAGACGTGTTAAATGATTGCATTGAATATGTCATGTGCGACTGGAGCCATGGCAAGTTACCTTTTGGTTTAGCTGTTCAGCATTATGCAAGTCAGTGCAAAATTCTGGACATAAAACTAAATGCCTCCTTTAATATTCCTAAATCAAGCCCATGGTGCCTAAAACAACCTTCAGTAAATGCTAACCTGGCCTCAATGGTTGACAAACAGATGAATCCAGTCATTATCAAAGCAATTGCAGAAGATTTTATCAACTCAAATTACTCAGGATTCACACACATTTATACAGATGCCTCTAAAGATCCTGTTTCTGGGCGTGTTGGAGCGGCTTTTGTTGTTCCTTCACTCGATATATATGAAGTTTACAGGCTACACGACCAATTATCTATATTTGCGGCAGAGTTAACAGCAATTTTAAAAGCACTGCTTTGGGTTAAAAAGCATGACCATGAGTCAATAATTTTTACAGATTCTTTGGCCGCTGTTCAAGCTATACAGTCAGGAGTGCAAGGCCAACGAATTGATATTTTATACGATATATTTTATTTAGACACCTTTTTGAATACCGTATATATCAGTTGTGATATTGTATGGGTACCAGCACACGTGGGTCTTAGTGGTAATGAGAAAGCAGATCAACTTGCCAAGTCTGCTCTAACAAAAGCACAGGTCAACGTATTGGACTATTTGCCAATCCCAAAAGATTACTTCAATGTTATACATTAAGCAATTTGCCAAATGTGGCAAAGTGACTGGGGACATGGCACCAATGCCAGACATATGTACAACTTATGCCCTAAAGTCAATAAGCATGTAAAGATTCGTCGTCAAAAGAGAAGAGATGAAGTCGTTTTGACTCGATTAAGACTCGGCCACTGTGGCTTAAATGCATACAAACACATTTTAGACAAGGATAAATCTCCAATGTGTCAGGGTTGTGCTGGCAATTACCCAGAAACTGTTTTTCATTTTTTAATTGAGTGCGAGGGACATAACATCCATCGTCAAGAACTTATAGAGGTGGTATCATCAAGATCAAGTACCTTCGATCTGAGGTCTATTCTTGGAGAAAACCTACTGTATGGTGACATTCAAAGAGCCCTTTTAGATTACGTATGCAATACGGGCAAATATGACTGCATATGAATCCTTTTTAACCGCTTGTATAATTATTTTCTAATCTTTTTAATCCTTTTATATGCCGGGCGCATATAGGCCATTTGTTGGCCCAACGTCGCCCTTAATTCCACCTACCTACCTACCTACCTAAAAAATCATTTGACATTGAAAATGTCACTCGTTTTTGTTGAGATGGAGTGTAGGGATGAGTAGCACATATTAAGAGGGTTTGTGCTTTATTTGTATAAATAATTGTGTTAAAAAAGTTTTTTAACCGATGAGAAGTTTGTATAAAATGGAAATTATCTCTTCATTCGAAAAAATATGTCGTAAATAAAATAAACAATCGCATCATTTTTGTCAGCCTGTAAAGAGCAAATTTTGTTTAGGCGTAACGATCAGTTTTTAAAAACTGTAACATTTAGAACAAAATTATTGTCTTATATAAATTACTTTTCCTGTCCTCAAGACCTGATCCCTGACCTGACCCCTGACCCATAACTCCTGAACCAGTTTGTTTGAACTTTGACCCACATTTGTTGTTGCTTTGACTAACAGATATTTGTTAATTTTTGTATGTTTTTATCATACTAATATGAGATATGAAACAAATATTATGAATATGTTCTCAACACATCTTTTGTAATTCTCTGTAATTTCAAGACAAAGTGTCAATCCTATATATATGATAGTGTATAATTTTGTAATTCACGAAAAGTGATTGCTGCACTGCAAATAATTTGATGTCTGAATTCTGTCTCACTCGAACGTTCTTAAAGGCGCTGTAGCACGTCGCTCTTGCTGAAATAAAGCACTCTCAAGAAAATGCAAATAAACGTTACCTATGGCTAAATAATATCCCCGGATCAATAATAAGAGTCCTAAAACGAATGTACATGGTTCAGTAAAGCAATGCGGGTTCATTTCCCTTCGAGCGGCGTTCACATCGATGTGATCTGACTGATGTAATACCTTAACACTCAAAGTAGAGTTAAAATGGTACAGTTATGGAATGGTCAACTACCTTGTTTTCTGAACTCTCAAAATAGCACGATATCTATATATATACATCTCAAACTGAAGAGTTCCACAAAATTTTCGTTTAATAGGCTTGTGTCTCACCATTTTCTACGAATAAGGATAATCTCTTTCCATGGTCACCGTTTATCGGGCCATGTAATGAGACGTTTTACCTTCTGACGTACCGGTAATAATATAATGTATAAACTTTGATAATAAATGGCAAATTTGATTTAAAATGATATGCCCAAAAAACTGATCCAATGCCTTTACAGTGCCATTGAGAATGTTGTTGGGATTACACCATTATTAAAATACTGCGAACAATACTCAATGGCTCTTTAAAACATTGAACCAGCGACCACTTTGGGCCCTGTTCAATATTTTGGTCATAAATATCGGTGAATAAAATATTGTACTTGTGCTACAAAAATACACAAATAAAAAATATTATAGTCATAAAGTCGGCGTCCTGTGCAAATATTTGGCGTACATATTTAAAGAGAGGGTTCTATCGGGTAAACGAAATTCGAGAGAACATTCCTATTTACTCATACATGTATATAATATTAATACATGCTTATTGCACAACCCACGTGAACTGAGACTAATGTTTTTAAGACTTTATATTTGAAAATTTGATTTTTGAGGCGAGCGCACATTTTTTTCAAAAATAAAAACAATGAGAAGTGAAGCCATTTATCGATGTCGGAAAGCTTTTCTACGGCACAAAACAACTTTATTGATTAGTTAAATGATAAGTATGTGTTACCTTGTGAATATTCCATTAACGCATATTGAAAAATGAAATTATTGAAAATACACGTTTTTCATTTCAAGTTGTGCAACCCACGTGCAACATATTACTGAGGATGATGTTTTTGTGACTTTATATTTGAAAATTTGAGAAAGGCGAACGCACCTTTTTTTCAAAAATAAAGACAATGAGAAGTGAAGCCATTTATCGACGCTACGAGTGTGGAAAGCTTTCCTACGTCACAAAACAACTTTGTAGATTACAACATCGTTTTTCATTTGGCGGACAATCACCGACAGATCTGCCTCTTTAAACATTGTGTTAAATCTACCTTATAGAATCACCAAGAGAAAACGCTTCAGGTTCATATTTCGTAATGGAATTTTGTTGTGACTTCTCTGGTGCTGCTGTAATTAGTTTTGCTAATGAATTTTATCTATAATGTTTATAATTTATAACAGCTAACACGAAATACATCGCGTTCCTATTCGTTATTCATTCACGTTTCTGTTGATGTTCAGTATATAAAAAATAACTTTTGTGACTTTTGTTTTAGCAATTTTACACCACTTAAGGTTTTTTTCTAATGATATATAGGCCGTTTTGAGTTATCAAATTGTCATTCTTGAAAAGTCAAGATAAAATAAATTCAGCTTCCTTTCAGAAAAGTAACGATATAATTTCATTTAATGAATTTAGGGCATGAGTGTATTCCGTTTGGTGTGAAAGCAAAATGTAAGAAACACATATGGCTGCTGGTTTACCATTTAACACATTTATTTCCTTCAAATTGCCAATCTGAAGTTATTTAGAACGAATTTAAAACACGTACCAGATCAAGAATTAAAATATGACAAGTTGTTTTATTCGTAGGTTAATAAAAACAGTAATATTATAAAGTTGATATTAAACTTCGAAAAAGACTTAACTGACCTTATAAATGCAACTTTATTTAGAATATGTGTCACTCGCTTTCCTAAAGGCACTGTTGCACGCCAAT
Source organism: Gibbula magus (assembly GCA_936450465.1). Classification (NCBI taxonomy): domain Eukaryota; kingdom Metazoa; phylum Mollusca; class Gastropoda; order Trochida; family Trochidae; genus Gibbula; species Gibbula magus. Next base: position 60,402,860 of record OW388304.1, read on the forward strand.
TACATTAAAATATAGATAATGCACAGATAAGGCATATCCCGCCGATATTACAAACGATCTGTCCTCGGGTAATGAATTATATTAGTTATCTGGAAAATATGTATGTATTCGCTATCGTTAATGTAACAACAATGCTTACACTGCATATTACAAACCGGTGAAACTACAGATACTAAGACTATCCAATCTTTTTATGCAGTTAAGAGATTAAAGTATATCCAAGAGCTGAATGAAATCCTGTTCAGCCATACACTCTATATTTCTATTTTGCACATCAGCGACTCTTACTATTTGTGATATCCCTGAGTGACTTCGACTCAACTTTTTAACTTCTGACAGCAGGTCAATTGTAAAGAATAATAAGTATTTTATTGCACCGAAATGAAGCTAAAGTGGGTTTATATGCCCTCGTATGATCTAAATAGTTTATTCGAGTGCGAAAAGCATGCACTTATGCCTTTAATTTCGAAAAAACGCTTTGTAGAAGTGTTGATTAGGAGCGAGACGATATAACACGTATTAAATCTGTGAACATCAAATTGAAAGATGAATCATGTCTTAAAATAATGTACCAGGTGGCAATCTGATTAAGTGACAGCGGCTAAACGTTTTGTTTGATCTACCCAACTGCACGATCTTCACAAGTGTTGCTTAGCAACTAATATTGACCTTATAAATTTAACTATATTTAGAATGTGTATCAATCACTTTATTAATTGCGAAAACAATCTTAAAAGTGTTAAGTAGGAGAGAAACGATATTCATGTTTTACATCTGTGAACAGCAAAGCGAAGGATGATTCTATGTCAGTCTAATTAGTTTACAAGGAAGCAAAATTAAATGTTGGACTATTTAACACGTGTGGCTTAAGCTCTGACAGCGGCTAACGATTTCTGTTTGAATCTACCAAACTGCACTCTAAAAACACCACTTCCGGTAGATTAAAAAAATAGTTAATTGTTTTCAAGACGACTGTTTAACTCTACGGCTGAGCTCTGATCGTTAGCCGGACAGACAGACAGATTGTTTATTTACGTCTCACCATATGTACATTAAAAAGAAATAGTACATACAACTATACAGATAAATTATAAATGAACATATGCCACTCCAATGGAGTTATGAGAGACGATTAAAATATATTCTACCATGAAATTGCTGGATACTCGATTCTGATTGGTTCTCCAGCAAAATCAAACGTGATCAATTCTGGATTGAACCTCCTCTGATTTCACCGCGTATTGACAAATCTACATTGTGACGTCACAATCTATCCGAACAAACGGCCGATTTTAGGTGTGCTCTACTTGTGGAAATCAAAATAACTAATACAATCAAATTAATTTTTCCTGTAGCGTGTTTTAGAGTTACATCAGATAGATTAGCAAGACAAACTGCGCCAGTATCAAGATATCCAAATAGCGACACTTGATGCAGTTGAGAAGGCGAGCAAACGCAATGTCATTGACGCAATATGGTCAGCCGGATCTGAAAACCGAGCGTAACGTTTTGATGCAAAATAAGAAATACATATGTCATATCATCTGCACACCTACGTCGATAACTAGAATGTGCATTCCTTACCCGAATGAGATAATTACCATCACCTGTAACGCTTCCTTTTAATAAATACAAGTCCGCAAGCTCGTCATTCACAGCGACCGGCAAACGGTACAGTACCCATTTTGAACGTCGCGTGGTATGCTTAGCGGGTTATTCCAAAAATGCGAACTTCAGGAAATACGAATCTTGATTTTGTGAACGCGAATTTTGAGAAAACAAAATTTTAACTCCCGTTATAAATGACACATATATATATGATTTTTTTTAAATGGTTAAAGAGAACTTGTGGGGGAAGACTGTGTGTATAATAACACTATTTTTGTACGAAATCGCTGCTGTTGTCACAAAGGATTTTTCGAACGTAATTCGGAGCTCACACCCTGCCGTTGTACGCACTGTCAGCATCCGACAAAAAGAGTCCCATGGTTAAACGGTCATGGTAGAATGGAGATAAACCTACTGTGTTTGAAAATCAGAGAAATGTTATACTGGATTGATAGCGAGTAAATTTAAAATACGCGTTCGGTTTCAATTTTAAATTTACTCGCTATCAATCCAGTATAACATGTCTCTGATTTTCAAACACAGTAGGTTTATCTCCTAATTACATGACAATAAAAGAACAATATGGTGTAAATAAACGGACAATTGGGAATACAAGACATGAGTAAACACATGCTGCATTGCAGTAGAGGGCGGTATAAACATCATTAAACAAGCGTATTAAAACTATTTGTATATTTGCTGGCGTCTTAAAAGCATTTTAAAGCAGTTTTTGGCGAAATTTTGTATAAGATCCTCAGAGCTTGAAAGGAGTGATAGCTTCTCATTATCCGATAAAAGAGTAAAACGTGGAATAAAACAATTTGCTGCTGATAAAAGGTTTTTCTTATGTCGTTGTAAAGTGGACATTCAAGTAAAACGTGATATTCCGACTCAATCCGGCTAGGGCAATGAAAACATCTTCGATCTGTTTCGTCGATTCCGATTCCGGTTTGGACTATTTAACACGTGTGGCTAAAGCTCTGACAGCGGCTAACGATTTCTGTTTGAATCTACCAGACTGCACTCTAAAAACACCACTTCCGGTAGATTAAAAAAATAGTTAATTGTTTTCAAGACGACTGTTTAACTCTACGGCTGAGCTCTGATCGTTAGCAATGTGTTGTATAATTGCTACAATCCTGATTGCAAGAGGCTTCATCAAACTGTTGATGGACGTTTGTAGTTTTTGTTGGACATTTTCAGTATTAAAAGACATTGCAAAAAGAGATGAACGCATTGAAATGGTATTTTAATGTTAATAGAACAAAACATGGTTTCCCCCTTTTGGAAGACGTGCTATCATCCGCTCTTTCTTTTGTCCAGTAGTGTAATGATTTCTAATAACGGATACACCAATATTTTTATCTTTGGGTATGAGGTAGATGGCTTTATCGTAGCTTTTTGTTATATCATATCACACAAACTCAAAACATGTTTTATGAGAAAATGTGTACCATATATATCATCTGGGAGACTAGGAATGAATGAACACTGATGTTTTGATTTTAGTATTGATATTTTAAGATAACATTTCTACCAACTGGTTTCAAATATCACAAGAACCAAAAGCTCTTTCTTTACATATTTTCTAAAATCTATCTTTGTAGTTATGATCTACCATATCATCTAACTCAACAGCAACATGTATTCGCAAAAGTGAATTGTGATTGTGTTACATTAAGATGTAGGTCAATAACAAAAGAATCCTGAAAACTTAAAACACAACAAAAGCTAATTTAAAAAATGACGATAAGTTAAATAATTATTAGAGGATATATTGACTTTCGGGAAGAGTTTGGTTACCCACGGTCAATCTCATTAAAATCAGATCGTAACTAAGCTCTACTACGGTCGCATACATTGTGTAACGTAGTGGAACTAATTACGGTCTGATTTTGATGAGGCTTAGCTTTGACCGGCGGACTACATAATGTTTACTGTTTTGTTTTTAATACATAATACAAGTCGACCGAACATCATACTATAAACACGTGTTTATCTACATTTATTGAAATTACTTTATCACCTTCCTTCAGATGCCTTTTTGATTTTAATGATAATGATTCCCGTCATCTCCGTTTACCCAGGGCTTTATATATGCTCCGTTACTCTCCGCTATATCACCCCTGGGACACTCCATCAGAGAAATCTGTACTCAAATTACCCACCCTTTGTTGTGATTTAGTTGAGAGTAACGGAGCACATATAAAACCCTGGTTAACCGAGGATGGACTCCCGTATAAAGATCATGTTAGTACATAGATTCGCGCAATGAAGCTCCCGTAAAATCGTTATCTTACCTCAGTTTTAATTTGGTTGTTCAAAGTTGCCTCAAGTAAATTAAACTCTATACAATTATGAATTTGAAGAATGATTTAAAATGTCAAGTACATGTTTTACACATGTACAATGATCTGTACACACACAGTAAGGTACCTCACTGAAAATGATGATAAAGATTGATTAAAACACGTGTTGAATAGTGATTTGAATTGGGCCCTCTGATTCTTGAATAGCGAACATGATCACATATGAATTTATGCTCAATTTCGTTGAAACCTTTAGAAGTGAGTTGAAAATCATAGTTTAATATACAAATGGTACGAAAACAGTCTTTATTTACAAACGCCAATAAATCAAACGTTGCTTTGTTATACATATTCATGCTATCCAGTTTTATGAAAATGCTTGTAGAGTTTTGGTTTGTAGGTAAACCCATCGCGATCGATATTGCTGTTTTGTGTGAAATATGCGGTTTTGGGGGTTTATCTATTTACCATTTCATTCACTTATGTAGTTCCATGATTTTGAAATATAAAAAAATACCCGACTCGGTATTTTTCTTGAATTGTATAATCAATGAGAATATATACATATATGTGTAAAAGTATGCTGGTATAATCAAACTAAAGATATAATTTAACAAGTAAAGTGTCAAAACATTTTTACATTCAAAGGGCATGATTTAGAAACGTGTTAATATAACAATCGTCCCATTCGGACATGTGTGACAAAGGACGAAAACAGTCGAGAAGCACGAGCTTTTCATGGGTTGCTATGGAGACAAGTGAAATATACACGCATAGACGCATCGGAAACGCTCGTTGGTGTACGTTTTATGCAATAATTTAAGGCAATTCTGTTTATGTGACGTTAGATTCTATTGGCACGCGTTAGATTTCTCTAGCTACTGATGTCATAAGAAGGTTTTCCAAAATTTATTTTATTTGAAACACTAATATATTCGATGGCTCTTTAATACTATATGAGCAAGTAAATGGATGTAACGAGGTCAACATGTATGTCCGTTTCAAATTATTTTTCAGAATGTTGTCATTTTGTACTTCAATAACATCATCACTTCAAAGTCAATACATGTTTTCTCACCACTTTCAATAGTAAAACAAATACCTATTTGGAGGAGAGACCAGTATTTATTTTGCGACAAGTAATACACACACACTGCCAGCTGACCACTAGCGTCGTTTAAGGATCCCATGACCGACTGATTGTGGCGAAATTGCACTTCATTTCCTTTCTTCTTAAATTTGTGGGTATTTGTAGACTTAAGCTTTCGGATTTCATCAAGTTGTTGAACTGACATCCTCGGTTACCCATGGTTTTATATATGCTCCGTTACTCTCCATTTTATCACCCATGGGAAACCTTATCAGGAGAATCTGTACTCAAATTACCCGCCCTTGGCCGGCGTGAGCCAATCAAATTGCTACGCAGCTTGGACCTGCGAACCAATGACAATTCATATCACTTCGTTGCAAAGCACGCGAGATCATTTTGTTAGCCATCCGTCACCGGTTATCTCCCTTGACCATTTCCGTCTTATCCTATTGCGCATTTTCTTTGGTTACTGACTTCGTCACGCCGGCAAAGAGCGGGTAATTTGAGTACAAATTTATATGGTGGAATGACCCAAGGGTGATATAGTGGAGAGTAACGAAGCATATATAAAACCATGGGTAACCGAGGATGCTGAACTGACTGCTCTGCAGATCTCTCTGAGTGGAAAGTCATCAGCATTGTCTGCATCCGGTCAAGTAGATCTTTGTTGTTGCTTCTCACTTGTTCTGCAACAACTGCTTGCATCTCTTCTTGTGACATTTTTGAGTGGAAAACTATTACGGTGAAAAATCAAATTGCTAGCTAAAATGTTGGTTATCCTGTCGCAGTAAGTACTGGTCTTAGAATGGCTATATACACCCTTACTTCCCCTGGTATAGCTCTCTTGAGTTATGTCTCCATAACCTGTTGTGGCATTCACTGTAAACATCCTCTCCCTTCCCCGGATATTCTCATACCCACCTATTTCCCTATGTGATTCCGTGTAGCTAAAACATTTAATCTTGGCTCCACGCTGTGCCGCCAATAATGTAATTTTCCTTTAAAATTGGGTAATTACAAAGATATGGTTTTTCAATGCTTTAAATAGTAATATTTCTCAAAGCCGATCGATTTGCATATTTATTTTTAATGGAATATATCCGGAGTCATGTTATGAAACAGCTCTAATGTCATCAGCTGAAAGTACAAACAATAACCATTTACATTTTAAATGATAAAATCTCAATATCATGAAATATTGTTTTGATAGTTAACAACGCTAAAAAATTATGTCTACATCTTGGCAGAGGGGGGAGCGAAACTGATTTTCAAAAATACGAATATTCATGAATCGTAATTACTGAAAAATAAAAAAAGACAATATAAAGGTATCGTCATTGGGTAAAAATAAAAGTCTAAAAGACGCATTTGAAAACCGTCACCAGGGGTGCTGCAATTGAACAAGAAACATGCCTCTACATGATGCACGGTTGAATATAAAGCATCTTAAAGCATCTGTCATATTGATTGGGGATGTCGTGAAACCATAAATGTTTGGAATGTTTTGGAACTTTGAATGAATAACTTTTATTTCAAAAAGTAAATATTTTATTCAGTTTGGTACACTACATAACATGTATTACTCAATAAAATCATTATCTCTTCAACTAACGTAACACATTCATTTATGTAATATTAAAAATTCAGTTAAACAATCAGTAATTACAGATTTGTCTTAAAAGAAATATTTTTGGCAGAAAATTCATCTCGAAGACATGTAATGAAATGAAAAAAACATTCCATAAAATAGAATCCACTTATCTAATCTTTCAGAATTTGATCATTTCATCTGTGTTGTGTTTTCACCTTTCTTGTATTTGCCTGTATGCTTTTAAAGTTTGTCTCTGTATTCATCGGATCAGATACAACTGCTTAAAAAGACGAATTTAAAGCTTGTTGTTCGACCAGCGATTCTCCCGTCTCGTATTGGAGGTTGACTTCAAACTAGCAAATCAAAGAAGAATAACAAAAAGTCAGTTTGACAACAGGTGATACGGATAGAGCACCGCCTAGGCCTGCTGAACATAAAATATATTCATTCAATAATTTTATCTCTTGTTTTGACACTTATTTCCCAGAAGTGCAAGATGTTTGTTGTTTGTTCCATAGTGAAATAGTAAGACATTAATTTGATTTTTAAAAAACTAATTACACGATAGGCAATCAATCAGCAACCACGATTTGATAAAACCTCATTAGGAGAACAAGCTAATTTATCTTCCAGTATAGACAAGTACCAAGGTATGCAATACAAAAGCATGAATGTGAGTGAGTGAGTGAGTGAGTGAATGAGTTATTATTTAACGCCGCTTGGGCAATATTACAGCCATTTGCGGCGAGAAATTTTAGTTAATTACCTAATTTTGAAATAACTTCAAAAGCAAGCATGAAACGACACAAAGGCCGTAAAAACATCAGCAAAGTATCACAACATTGTTAAAAGCTGATTTAGATAATGTTAAAAAAAATTTTTTTTCAAAAAGACTTATTTCTTTTATAAAATCAAAAACACGATGTTCACCCAAATGAGTAAACTTGATGGACAGAAATATTTGGATTAAACGTTTCCCGCACATCCGCAGTGTCCCAACACTGATAAACATGTGTTTCCTATGAAATGGACGTCAAATCAACTCTGGCACATTATGCTCTCTCTAGAAAAAGTAATCCTGAAATAAAGAGATACCACAAACTCATTTTAATCTTATTCATATTTGTTTTGTTTTCGATATTTCATTTTCAACATTTAAATCTAAAATAATTTCAGACACTTACACCATTGTAAAAAGGACTTGATCAATCCTAAAATATCCTTGTCTTTCCATATCACAAACTTCTAGAATGTTTCCCAAACAGTTGACTAAACGTAAGTGTTGCCACAAACATTTTCTGCAGGATATAAGGAACATGCATATTGTTAAAGGGATAGTCCGTGTTTTTAACATGAACATTAATTTAGATTTGATACATACAAAAATATCAAATGTCCTGATTTACGTCCAAATCATCTCACTCTACTTGCATATGTATCCCCTAACGCCAAATATTTGACAATAACTTATTTTCAATTAAACTTGAGCAGCGGCATAATATACGACGAGAAGCCAAATTCATGAGCCCCGTTTACATGTATGACAGTTAAATGTTCCATTGAACAGTACCAACCAATATATGTCTCTTTGTATGCTACATATAAGTTTTCAAAAATACGTTTGAATTGACGCGCGACAGCCGCGGAACATTGTCCGGTTTTGATCATAATCAAGACAAAACATCGTAATAAATGTAACTTTAGTGAACAGATTGTCACAATTTTTCGACAGCAGTCATTACTTCTCTAGAAAAGAACACCCTTGGTAACTTTTGGCCTATGTTACTACAATAACATTCGGACTATCCCTTTAACAATGATATTTTATATTCCCTACTGACAAATTGACATGCACCGTTTCACCTGCAGAAAACAGTTTACATCGTGTCCTCGTTCAGTTGCATGTTTCTTTCAAATATGCCATGTCCCGGCTATTCATTACACCATAGTAACAGATAAACACAAAACCTCCCGAACAAACAGTACTAAGTCCTCCGTGATCTTCACATCAAATATTAATCATCATTTCATGTTGTTTGTTGTCTTGTAAAGAGCTTACGGTTAAAACTGACAACACCTATGTTTGTTTTTATTAGACACTGGTATTTATAGTTCGTGCATGTCATTCGTTTCTCTTTTGAATATTTTGTTTCGCTTTCTGATTCATTTTTGTTCTATTTCTTAAACTGCGTCTCTCATTGCTACAACACGTCTCAATGATTGTGATTTAATTCCACTAAAAACTACTGACCTTTATGCTAGAGAAGAATGACTAAATGTACCCCAACAATATGAAGCAGTTATGGTTTTATTCCTTGTTTAGTGTTTAGTAGGTTAGTCACTCCATTTTATTCATTCTAAATACTACATAGCTACATTTTGTAATGTTGAAAATGTTTTCAAAATAAAACGGATAATCTACATTTTATTTTGATCACCTTGGACTACGTCCTTGTTCATTGAACGAATTAAAACTCGCAAGACTGTAATGTTTTGTTAAAAGTAACTCATTACTCAAGTAGGTAAAAGTGGATACAGAATCTATGTTATAGATAATTAAATATTTTAAAACAGTACACTATGTAAGTTATATTTTAGAAGAAATGTAAACTCCATCAAAGCTTTAACGAATAATTTGTGTATATTTAAAATGTTTTTATTAAAATCTCCCTTAATTGTAACCAGTAACCGCAAAAGCTCTCTGCTCTTCTCAGAAAGGTCATCTACAAAATAAATACACTCAAAACCCGGTAAACATTTTAGTTAACAGATACGTAAGTCACGCGTGGTGTCCCCAAGGGAAACGATGATAATGATTAACAGTCAGCAAGTTCTTCATTCTTTATTTAACCATTCCATCTGTCTTTCAATTAAATATCGATTTTGTTGAAGATCTAAACAAGTGTTTTCTCTGAAATCAGTCAACCATATTGGCAACGTGTGATGATTTTGTTCTGTGTCGTCTCGTAACGAGATTCATTTCCTCTTAGAGTGTAGCTTTTATTCAGACCTCCGTTTTAAATTTTTAGATTCCCACACATGCAATTTTATTAATACTCTTAATAATTTATTTACCTCTATTGATTTTACAAAATGGAAAAATATAGCTTCAACCGTAAAAAAGTATGTTTCTAAGGCGTAAGTCTTTTACCTAATTCCCCACTTTTACATTTTACCCTTTTATTGCTTTATTTCCTTTACCCCGTTTTACCATTACATATCAATTTGTATGTTGTATATATGTAATATTGTTTTTAACAGTGTCTCATAAGCCAAACAATGGCTGGTTGTTAAACATGTTTAGTTCATACCACGTTTATATTCATGAACATGTTTAACTTGTGACACTTAAATATTTCTGTATTTCTATATTAAACTATTTCTGTCTGTCTAGATTGTGTAAGCATAAAGATCAACGCGGCAAATAATTTAAGCGCTCTATCATTGGCTGAAATTAAAAATAGACCACATTAGTTTTGTGTTAATTGGGCAGAATGCAATGGGATACATTTTTTTTAAAAACTGACCCGAAAACTCAGCTAAAAGTTAGAACTACAAACCATAAACAAAACCTTTGAAGATGTTTTGGAGTATATCGGTAATTATAATTCTCAACCCTGCAATGAATAATTCACCACATTTATATCATCATTTTAAAAGAGAAACACATTTTTTTCACCTGCGTGTTTGTTTCAATAAAAACAATAGATATTACAAAGCTAAACAAAACCACAGTAACTTGGCAAATCTTATGCAAAAATATGGTAGCATTCATTGTATGATAAAATCATACCATTAATTCCCTCGTAAGTTAAACACATGTGAAGTATGTAGGTAACAATTTTCTCACCTCTGGATACATTCTTATATTTGAAGAGAAATGTACACGTCGGCTACACATGCATGTACTCCTTCCGACCACCAACCTCAGAGCCAGGCACCCATGACCAGTACTGAAAATCCCAACAGATAAACATGTATGTGTTCTTGTAAGAACTATAAAACCCGTATCGTGTCATGGTTTCCCCACAGACTGTTCGTAGTCAACCACACGGTAACAGTACAGTAACCTGCCACCAAATCTTAACTCAACGTAGACATATTTTATATAAATGACTATGTGATATGTAGATATGTTTATAGCCATATGTTATCTGTCGTTTACATGCATTTTATTCCCTTTTACATATTCTTAGTATCTCCTTAAGCTGTATTTTATGCATTTTAAGGGTATATATATACATGCATTTTAATTCATATGTAAGTGTCAATTGGTTGTTGTAAAACAAGTGAGACAAGTGAGACAAAAATAAAAAATCTATTGTCTGTCTGTCTGTCTACAGTAGTGGACTGGCTATTGATCGCCTGGTAAATCACCCGTACAATGGTTCACGGCAGACACAATATGTGGTCTATGGGACAGTCCTGTGGACAAAAGAATCAACTGACCGACATAGTTAATAAGCAAATCACCTATAGATTAACTCTTTGGTTGTGTTTAACTGGATGGAAATTGTCTTCAGCTTGAGATAAAAAGAAATGATCAAAAGTACAGAATATATGGATCCGTTGCTTTATTATTCAGTTTTGTACCATGAACGGAAGTTTATCCCTAACAATAACCTTTACGTTAAACTTGAATGCCTATAGCCTCAATCCAGTTAGATATACGGGTTACCATAGGGAAGGGATTAAAGGCTCACAGGGAAACGTGTCGTGAACAAGCACATAACATCAACTTTACACTTTTACAGTTCGTCTTTGATATGTCGTTATGATACTACAAAGATGAGATACATCACTCTTGAAACAGGGAAAGCTCTTGGTCTACCAACAAATCAAAATCTGACGCCACATCTGTATTGGACAGACAGATTGTCTGTTTATTAAAAGTCTAACTTCAAATACAAGTCTAACAAACAATATAAAATAAACATGTAAATGAGCCATTCTTTAAAGCATTATGAGATACTATTTGTATTTGTATATATAAAATATAATAAAATATACATATATTATACAAATGGTAAAGCTGGAGACGCCGTTCCCTAAAAACACCAGGTCTCGGCTATATTGAAACAAGGACTAGACATTATAAAGGAAAACTGATCAATATCGTTAAAACTTATTTTAAAAATTACATTCTAAAATGTGGCGCTTATTGGGCATTCAATGACCAATGGATTTGTGAAGACATTTAATTTTACATAGTCATCGTGGATGTATCATTAAGAATGATATACTTGCATAAAAACTAGTGTACGAAGGTGCAAATGCAAATAGGTCAGGTACGTTATAAGACTTAATTACGTATAGTTGTGATCACCTGAGCAACAATGTCTTTAGTTATCTTATCTGGTGTATATACAATGTAACATATAGTTTATACATGGAACAGGTGAGTCGTACCTGCAGGTATATATTACATAGAGCACACAAAGACTTATTCCTACATTGATACCACATTGCTCAACTATATTCTCAGTTCTATATAAAACAGCGTTTATTAATAAGGAAATAATTTACTTATAGTTTATAATCAACATGTTTTCACGTCTATTTTCAAAATGACCTTCCATTCAAGATTGGATTTTTAAACGAGAATTTTCAATCACCCCCATCTGATCGATATGACAATCCCGTTATGCAAGACTACACTTAAAATCACCCACCCGTGACTAATCGAAACGACAGACCTGGCAACAAAGTGCGATTTGATGGAGTATTGACTAGACATTTATTTACAGCGCCATCGTATTTGCTGATCGATTTTATTATCATCCTTTTGGTGCAGGTAATACAAAGACAGTGTACAGGCGGTGCTAGGTGATGAGTACTTGCAAGGGTAGATGGCATTTTTTTACCCGTATCCGTCGAAGACAGACAGATTCTTTATTTGAGGCTGGCGACATGGCTACCTCGCTGAAAGCGCTTGTGATACGACCCACAGTTTGCAGAGGATAACAGATTTAATTATGTTTTAACTACACTTTACTATACATACAATATAATCCAATCCACGAGCGATAAACACGATTGTCTATTAAGTGAAAAAAGAATTAATAGTTTTACTGAGGTGTCCACGTTTGAACAATGAAAACTATATATTAATCACAAAATAACAAATACTTTATCATTAGACTTACATGTATCAACGCTGTCTTGTTGCAGATAGAAGGATTTCTACACTCTTATACCCGATGAATGACTCCTCTTTCAGCTGTTTTTATTTTTGGACGAATAAGTTCCCTTTTCTTTCAAAATGTCAACTTTAAAATCACCAACATATTACCTGCAGTAATATACTATTAAGAAACCCTCAAGTGTGTTTTTTTTATATTTCAAAACGAACCTAATGCCTATTGAATTTATATTATCGTTAAAATATGAATCAACAATGGTAATAGCATCAATTCACACACTTCACACATCGAGTTTGAAAATATTGACTTTGATTTCTTTATATTGAGTGAAAACACGCATCGCCATAACGTAACAAATGCCATCTTGCTAGGGAAAGTGTTTATATCAGGGTGCAATTCAGACTATAAAAATTCAACTTCATTACGGAAATACGCATTCGTTCAGAGAGATTTTCCAAACTCGATCACCATGCGACATGTTGATGCTGCCACAAGGTACATCGTCAATGTGTGCACACGGGGATCTATAACATTGGCCGGGAAACCAGCGCATTTCTTGCATTTCGTCGTCTTTGACGTCATAAAACTATTGTTCCTGACATTATTGTAGCAGACCACGCCAAGACAAGTAGACCATATAACTGTATATATTTAAAGGGACAGTAGCGCGTTTTTTCGCGGAAATATGCCGATGAAATGTATTTGTTATAATGTCACCAATAGTAAAACATTCTCTCTTCGGAAAATCAAGTTAAAAAAATAAGTGTACATGGTTCCGTAAAGCCATTGGAATCGTTTTTTCATTCGAAATAATAAAATGTGTTCACAATAAAATGGCCATGCATTTTTTTCTGTATACGCAACATCGTTATTACCACTACGGATAGTTGGTTTGTGTAATAAGATATTTTACCCTCTAAAGTAAATATAAATGTAATAAACTATCATTATAAATGAGAAATTTGAAAAAATAAAATTTTCAAAAAACGTGCTACTGCCCCTTTAAGCTCTCTAAATTGAATCGATTTGGCTACTAAAAAATGTTTTCATTCGAAATTACTGTTCCAGGGCCCAGGGATGTTGTGACATATGATAAATTGGTTGCTATCCATAATATTTGTTTTCGTCAAGTCAAAGCCGCAACAGCAAACGACTTGTCTGTAATTATGGATGAAATGTGCAAGTTGAAATGTTTACCATGTTATCTAAAGATCAGAGTAATCGATTGGCCCGAGAAAGAGGAGTGTAAACAGCCCAGGGCATCAACAACTTGGTCTATAATAATCTAATGGTCAGAGTGTTGTCATCAAACATACAGATACAGATAGAGGAAACGGTGACCTGGATTATGGAGGTCCATTAAAGAGACACTAACTGTCAAGTGTCGTGTACCTAATTATTGCTGATATGTCAAGATAAAGTAGAATGTTTCTACGAGCTTCCGTATTGATTGGGTGTCACGTGACTATGCCAATGATCAATAGTTGTCAAGGAGATGAATAAGAAAATGCTGAATTGTAAGTGCTGTTGAAATTAAGTGAACATTGCCATGTTAAAATTTTAAATCGATGTTCATTTTCTTCTCTTATTTCAAAATAATATTTAGAAATATAATTGAAACGCTCTGTTAATATTATGTTGTATAGTACCATTCCTGTTTATCATATGATGTCATTTACACTACAATGAAAGTACAGCATGGTTTCGGACATGTGTTCATATTTTTTAATTTAAAAACAAAATTTAATAATACTTTATTGTCCTCATTACAATGAATTCGGAAATTCGATTTGTGCCAGTGCCACCCGGCAGCGCCAGTTCAAGCGTTGTTCTATCCTGATAATGCTGAGCGCCAAACAAGGAAGCATCAGCTCCCATCTTTTAACGTATTTTGGTATGACGCGGCCGGGAATCGAACCCGACCTACCGGGTGACGAGCAGACGCTCTACCAACTGAGCTACATCCCATAACTTTTGGGACATTCGGGCCATTACTTTTGGGACATCCGGGCCATAACTTTTGGGACATTCGGGCCATAACTTTTGGGACACCCCTGTAATACCATTCCTGTTTACCATTTGATGAGGGTTCATTTCAAGATCTCTTAACGGGTCTGAACATTGCCTGGCAGAATTTCTGAATGAGCTTTTGTTTGGCAATTGAAGTTAAAACTGTAAATGAAGTGATTCCTCCCTTACATCAAAATGCAATGGTGAAATTGTTTCAGGTGAAACTTTAAGAAATTCAGACTAATGTTAAAGCTGACTTTTTCTTAATACTGAGATGTCATTGCAGTAAATTTGTAAACTGGTCATTTAAAAAATGCATGGAAGCCAGTCGTTATATATTATATTATATTATATTATATAAGTAGCCCCGGGTGTTTTTGGTTCTAATCATTGAATTTTCAAAGTCCATTCGGAATTCTCTTAGGAGTATATGTTTTGTAATCACAAGTATTGTTCGACCAAATTATGGTATGGACAGTAAAGTGATCTGCTAACATAATAATATACATGCCTACTATGATCTTGAGAATGATCCAAGACAACCGAAGTAGCCATGGTGTACATGTCTATGATTTATAGAAGACTTACTTGATAAATGTATCAGTTTATAGCCGTATAGAACAAAACAAACCTAATTAGACAAATTTAAGTAATTGCTCTTGTCTTGCAATATGCCAAACTAGCTACTCAACCATCTCAGTGTACATCAACCTCTCCAATGGTACACACGCTTGTTATCTCCTAGTTAATCTCTTTATACAACCACACCCCTGTACATCAACCTAATCTTCTTATCCCCTCAATATATGATTAGGAATCCAGTGTACATCACCTTGTTAATTGTACATATTCACTGCAACTATATAAATTCTCCTCCTACCATATTCATGTATCACTTGTTTGATAACGCTGTTAGTATCTACACCGAAACGTCGCATTCATTGCATTAAAGAAGTTGACTATCCATATATCTTGGTTTTCTTCATCTTTACAACTTCTAAAATGCCCCTCAAAAAAGTAGATACTCAGGGTTTAATATACGACACATGTCAGATGACATCTGAAGTGTCTTGTCTGTCTGTATATATCTACCTGGAATGATTTATTTACTGATGTTTACCCTTACCTTGTATCACTGGGCCTCTGAGGCCCTTGAGCCTATTTTCACTTCTATATCTTCGAAAAAAATTTAATAGAATTTTTAACTGACAATTTATGTATTCCTCAAGTTCTGGGAATTCTTGCATTTCGTAAGTGTTCATTAACAACTAATTACTAATTAATGTTTTGGGTTCATTTTTAGTTTTTACCTACGTTAAGTGCATAAATGGGCCCGACAGGCCCGGAGACATTACTAAACGTATTTTATCACACTAAACACGCTCAAACAGTTTATATCGCTTGGGTGGCATCAAGCGATATCTAACGATATCTACAATCAATATATACATTGTAGATATCACTACAATAGTATCGTCATAATCCTATGACATCATCAGTTAATGACATCACAAGGCTTTGACATTACTGAGATCAATGCTAAAGAAACTTAAAGGCAGTTATGTGTTTTAGATATGTTCATTCTTTTGCTAATAATTGTTGAAGCATGATGTTGCATGATAATTAAAACATTACCACAGTGTCTGACATAATCAAATATCAACACTGATTGATTCAAGTCAAATATCCTCAGTAAGCCTTGGATATTTGTAGATTAGCTATGTGTACTATTTCCAAGTCCTAGTCGACATTAGGGATTTGTTGCTTCAATATGAACAAGCGAATGGCTATTTGGATGATATAATGGTAAGTTTAACAAACTGTGAGGCCAATGAAAAAGCAGAAGCACTTTTCATAGAAGACAGAGGATATGTGTCAGTGATGTTGTACTGCACAGTTCCAGCGATGCCACATGATTCAGTGATACAAAGGAGAAAAACTATTTTGACATTCATGAATCATGGCAAATGTTTACTGTTTAAAAAGATGTAGGTAGATGGTCAACCACTTAACACCAGGAGTATCATAATTGGTTCACTGAAAAGGGTGGTCAATGCGGATCATGTTATCTCTGAAGATGATATACTCAAACTGTTTGTGAATGCGGACACAATAATACGCACTGTTGGTAAATGAAGGCACTCGTAGCTACGGAAGGCATTGGTACGATACGGAAGGCTATTGCCCACATACGTGGAGAGTGAAAAATCTTTATCACTATATATAAGAAACTATACGTGGACAATTGATGAGAACATTGCAGGATTGTGTTGACAGAGGTATTGTTTCAAATATGTTATAAGTCAATATAAGAATAATTCACCAATTGTGGAGAAAATCAAATTTGTGACTCAGTAGCTGCACATTTTGGTAGATATCTTACAATATAATTAAAATAAATACATGAAATAAACTGCGAGATAAGGAATACGTATCACAGAATCAAATATTTCATTTTCATTATCATTGAACATGTAATAACAAAATCAGACATTGTCTTATTCGAATGGTGTAGAAAATTGGGAAACGGAAGGCTAAAGGTCCCTCAATTTTTAAGCACCGGAAGGTATATGTTTTGGAGATAAAATGTTACGGATAAGTGGAATAGAAATGTTGATGCAGTGGTGAAGTATGACCTCATATGATACCGAAAACAGTGTTGAGTGCTCATTTAGGTTTGGGCATATCTATCTAAACCCTTACCAAGGCATAATGAATGACATGATATTGTGTTTTTAGTATATGAGGCAACTGCTTGGTCTCTATTAGATGTTTTGGCTATATGACAATCAAAGCATAGCCTATGGTAGTAGTAACACGCCCAACAAACCTCATACCAAAACGAAACAGAACTCCATGAAGAGAGCTCCAACTACAAAGAATAAAGTTACATTGCAAACAGTAAATCATCATCACTCACATACACTCAACCGAAGCAGAAAGGTCGCATATACAAAAGAAGATATGTCAACCCACCATTGAAAAATACGACTGAAACAGAGGTAAACTAACTAAACTAACTTTGAATTTTCAAAACACTATCGATTTATGTTTCTTAAAAAATATACGCATCACGTCAATCCCTAGAGAAATCTTTTATCTACAACATGACGTGTGATAAATAAGTTTCATATCCCGACAATATAATGAAATTTGGTTTCAAAGACAAGTACCTTTCGATAAAGTCGTCAAGGATATATGACGTCATATAAACAGAATTTCCCTTTTTTGCATAAAACGTACTAAACAACAACAAGCGTTTCCGAAGCGTAAAAGCACGTCTATAGCGCAAGTCGCCATAGCATCCCACGTGCTGTCCGATCTTCTCTTGCAAGTTACCCTTGTTACACATTACTTAAAGTGACTATTGCTTTTTAAACATCCTAAGAATATACAAATAATAAACGTTTTACCTTTTTAATGTAATTTTATTGTAATCAGACCAGCAAACTATGACAAATATATTCTCATTGATTATATATTTAAATTTCTTTCATCACTCATAAACTTTGTTTTTCTTTCGTGGGTTTGTATACAGTTTGTGAGTTATAGACGATAATGCTTTGCGCTTGAAAATAATAAACTTGATCTATATTTAGACTGGAAAACACCTTTACTAATTAGTGCAATTTGTCTTCTTATTTTGGTTCGAACAAATCTGTGAAAAATTAAGTGTATATCTCTCATGATGATGAGTTCGTATCCCGGTAGATGCACTTGCAACTTTTATTCCTATCGATTTCAATCAGACTGGCCATTTTCCGATATTGATGTCTCTTTAAGAGATCGTTGTTGTGGAATCTCCTTAACTGGACGAGCTTGGAGAGTCAAACATGGCTTATTTGCTTTATTACGTCCAACAGTAATGCTGCGTCAAGAAATTTAAGTCTAAAAGGTTAATAATGTTAGTAACATCTTTTACTTACAGGTATTACATTTTTACATTTTTACATTTTTTTTACTTAAATGCAAAAGCTTCCGGCCAAACACAAATGTTTAAAATGCGATTTCTTAATAAAAGCATCATACTATGCTGTATGAAATTGAGAGTATATCTTTAATACACAACATGTGTCTATCATACACATTCACAACCGATGTTTTTTTTCTCAGTTGAAAATTAGATGATGTTTCTTTTGCCGTTGAGTGTAGATGATTGATGTTGCAGTACATGCAGTAAATGTAGTAATATCAGCGATACACTGAAATAAGAAAATGAATCATGCTATGGCAAGATTATAGTAAGATTTTTACTTTTAAATTGGAAACGGTAGTATAGCATGCTACATAGTTTTTGGGAGAAAAGTTATCACTAGTAATGTTTGTCAATCATATTTTTAAAACCATTTTGATCAGCCAAATAGTTGAAATAATGTATTATTATGAATTGCCTTCCGTAGCCCAATTTAGATTTGAACATGTGCCTTCTGCTGCTAGGAAATGTTAGTGCAGGTAGCCCCGTAACATTTTTGAAACAGTACATTGGTGTGATAAATACATATTTCTTTTTATCACAACGTTAATCGGGACATATGTTGCAGGGATATGTTTGACTGAACCCTTACACATATTTTAACACTCTGAAAAGTATATTTTATAGGTTAACTGCTTAGTAATAATGACTAATATTTCCAAATTATGTATTAAAAAACCTAAATCTGTCATATGATGTTAAAATACAGGCTTTAAAACTAATTTTAACGGTTTTCTGCATTATGGCATGTAATTGGACATATGAGACATCGATAAAGGTGATACATTATTGTAATTTAACAATTAATATATAGTAACAACTAATTTTAAAATGTCACATCCATCACGTGTGGGGCATAAGCCTTCCGTAGCGTGCCAATGCCTTCCGTAGCTACGAGTGCCTTCATTTACCAACGGTGCGTATTATAGGGTGTAGACATGGTAAGAGATTGTTTCTAACATGATGGATACGAGAGTTGTATTGGGACAGATATGACTGAAGATGAGATTAAGGCTTTGATAGGAGTTCTGCTGACAGACTGTAACTTGGAACAGCAAATGGAGGATACAGTGGAGTGTTGCGAAGTAAGGGATATGGTATTCCGTTCAATGTCTTACAGTTCTTGGACCTAATTTCCATGCTCAGATGCGATGGTAAAGCGTCATGAAGTGATCATCGCACAAAGGACAAGTTTACTCCTTTTCAAGACATCTGATAATCTGACATGATAACGCCACAGTTGTCGGAGAAGGAGAAGCCTAACATGGAATTGTCTGGAACCAAAGGTGGCGTTAACGTCATGGATATGATGGCCCACAGATACACATCAAAGAGAAAGATCAAGAGATGGCCAGGAAGGAGTTTACAAACATGTTGGATATTGCAGACATCGCCTCCTATGCTGCATGGAAAGTAAAGACCGTCCATTTTACTGAACAAGAACCAGGAACTGTTGATAACCTGAAGAAGAGAAGTGCAATTAAGCGAATTAACGACCACGACTACAATGTGACATGTTGCCAGATGCTCATCCATCTACAACGACCATTCTACCTGAAGCCATGACAAGACTTTTAATACATACACTTTTAAAATTCAATGCAGAATATTTTGTTTCCTCTTTGAAAGTCAAAGGCTTTCTTTAGATTGCCATAAGATCACGTTATCTACTGAAATAAAATAAAGTGGCATCAAAGAGATAATGGAGGGCAAGTATGACAATTTTACTCACAAGTTGACCATACATAAACGTCCGGAAACATGATACAACAGGATACATGTATGGTGCGGGAAAGCTCTTGTAACATGGACATTATGAGACTGAGATAATGTATGAATTTAATAAATTGATGTAACAAGATAATTTGCAGATAAATTCTATGTTTCATAGGTTTTCAGCAGGATAAGCTTCGAATTTTCGTAAAGGTTTCGTAGAAGTGCAATCGCATACCTGAACTACTGTCACTAGAACTGCTATCGCTTGTACTGGAGCCGCTATCGCTCATACTTAATGCATACTGGCAAGAGTTATGCCTTGCGTTTGTAAGTTGATCCATCTACAACTTTACCTGAAGTCATGACAATACTTTTAATACATAAAATTTAAAAAAATAATACATAATGTCTGCTTTCCTCTTTGAAAGTCGAAGTCTTCATTTAGACTACCATAAAATCACGTTTGTTACTGAAATACGATAAAGTGGTATCAAAGAGATAATGGAGGGCAAATATGACAATTTTACTCACAAGTTGACCATACATAAACGTCCGGAAACATGATACAACAGGATACATGTATGGTGCCGGACACCCCTGGAACATGGACATTACATGTATGAGAAGGAGATAATCTATGAATTTGATAGTTTTTACATACAAATTTTGGATGTAACACTTTCTAAAACAATACATTGTATTTAAAAACTAAAAGATGTTTCACCCTGGTGTATAGGACTTCTCTTCCATGATGAATACTGTTCACTGGCATCCATGGAAGGCCATATGTTGTTTTTGTATCACGTATATCACAAAGAAATGTTGTATATCACAAATAAATATCCCCCGGGCCTGTCAGGCCCATGTATACAAGAATTGTAACATTCAAAAGCATACAAAGTAAGGGTTAAAGCAACGGCATATAACTGCGTTGGAAGAGATTACTGAGAACAAATTGACTCCTATCATTAAGCGGAAATTGTAAGTTTGAAGAATCATTATAATTTGACATCCTTGGCGCAATTCCGAAACGCAACCCTACAGTGATGTTCAGTTGTCAGCTTTTACAACCAATACGTTTATCATGTAAGGGCACCCAGTGTACACCCTTTGAACATTTTTTTCAAATACAGTATCATCGTGGATGTTTTCGAATTAATTCATGATGTTGTTTGTACTTATTATTGTTAATCAATTCGAAAGGAATAAAAGACAATGAAAAAAGGACGGTGCTTGGTTAGAAACACATGCGCTGCAAGTTATTTAATGAGCATAGTTAATCTTTATTAACGTTTACTAACATTTAGAGAATTAGTCGTTGTCAAGTTTAGTGTCAACAAGTTTTACGATTCATATCTGTGACTATGAACCGTACAGCTTAAATGAACTGGGTGGATCAGTGACTTCAGGCAGATGCAAATTGCAAACAAATTATTCAGGTCACCAGGATATTGGAAAATAAATTTTAAAAATCTCTTTATCTCAAGATAGTGTCGAGGTTAGTAAAACATAAACGTATTGGAGCGTAACATTGGATGCTTCAGTAATACTTGTAATTTAGTAATTGTTATGTTAATTAGATGTATAAGTAGTATTTCTAATGAGTAAAATGTCGATAGATCCAACTGACATTTGTGTACTAACGTCAATTTAATAAAGTGTTTTAGAAACATAAATTAAATAAATGCAAAAAACATCACCGCACTTTCAACAGGGCAAAGAATGAAATACTGCTTCCAGATAAAGAGCTATTTTGATGAGTTTATTTAGCCTCTGAAGACATATGTAACATAATGTAACATAACCGACAGTCTGTCTGTATGTCTGTCTGTAACATAACCGTATTGATCCCTCGTTGTTTGAAATTTTGTAAGGTGATGCACTTGCACGTGAGGTTGTAAAAACATTAGTTTAGTATTTCATTGAGTAACATTAGTTTCATAGAGCTAACAAATGCATACATAAATGCCAGGAACATTATTCTAGTAATTTTCAGGAAAATTATTTTTGTCTCATAGGAGTATACTTCAATTTCAGTTTGTGTTTGATGTCAGAATGTGGAAATACTGTGCAAACATAAAAGCAGGAAATCGTTTATTCATATGGCTTTCTAGATGTATCTATAAACGACATAAAGGATCGTATAACTAATATCTGTATCTGGTATCAATAACACCATTCAATATCTGAAATGTTATTATATAGTAAAAACTCAATTACTCAATGCTATTTATAGTATGGTATAGTTCTTTTGATACATAATAATACTCCAGTTAAATTGAATTTATTCCCTTTCACTGCTTTTGTCGAAGCGTTATGTCACTGGTTTACCGGCAGTTTATCTCCATCATGTTGTGTCCTTGGGGAGATATTATTGCTAAAGATACTTGACAATGTCTATTGAACGTTACATATTGACTATTTTCATATGGGTTTGGCTTTGTCTGGTGATAATGCGGCTTGATAGATTTTCCTATTTAAGCTATAAATCATTTACAATTCAATCAGGAATGACAATCGAGTCTAAACAATGGCACATGGGGTAAGGAAGTTGAGAATAACCCATGACTTTGTGGCCGACACCAGGATGATAGGGTATGTATGAGCCTTGCACATTAACCCTTTTAGCATGGAGTATTGAGCAGCATAACTACTCTCATTGGTAGGATGAAAGTGGAGATATCAAGCGAAATATTAATGCCATGAGTGTTCTATCGGTAAAATATTTCTGCCATGAGCTTATGACTGGTTTTGTTGACTGAAATTTACTATTTCAGTGTCTCATCTGTAAATGGTAAGATCTAATAATGAAATAAAACATACTGTAAGCCATAAACAATGATGCGTTGATTTGTATCTTGTACTTTACATCGATGCCTTAATGTCTAAACAACATTCCTTGTAAAAAAAACACATTGAGATAATTGGATCTTGCACTGATCCCTGATTTAATATTCTTATTCTTATGTCAAAGGTGTCAACTCATAACAACGTCGCCACATTTTGCAATATAACGACTGGACTGACTGACCATGTCGACATCAATTTATCAATCGCAATTAGATGGCGTTGTTCAATGTGTTGTTCTTGTATACTGATGTTCTTAATAAGCCTTCACATAACACGGTTGACACATTGCTGTGAAACAAGAACTGGACTCAGCTAACATGAAGAACAGAACAAACAAGTGTTAATGTCACTCCTCAAGAACAAATACCAATATAACTATTTCCCTGTACATAATCAGGAAAGGTCATCTCAGGTTTCTCCCAGTAGAAAAAATAGTTTGCATTAAAGTAATTTTCTCTCTCGACAGTAAAGCTTTTTGTCTGTCATCTGATCCCAACTGCCCATTAAAGCTAAACCAATTCCTATCTCCCTTGTCTTCTGTTTCCGGGTATGAATCCTATGGTTCTTATCTGATTCTAGTCCAACTGGCTCCTCATTGATTAAACCCCTATTGGTGTGGGCATTTTCCAATGTTCAAGTTACCATTCACAGAGACTTATTTATGTCCGAAATAATAAGATATAAACGTACGGGCAAAATAAAGTATATGGCTCATTTATCATATGTATAATTTTCAAAGTCAAATATCTCGAGTTTTCGACGTCGTATTCAAAAACGGACTTGTTTGTGAAATTAGTTCAAAACATTAAATCAGTCAAAGAATACCTCTACGGTTTAATTTTTTAAAATTAAATTTAAAATTTAAATTTTGAAATTCCCCCACATTAATTTTGATAAAACTGTTCATCGACATATAACACATACTCTGTGTGAAAATCAATAAATGTGCTTCGTCCTGCACTCATTTACAACATTTTAAACATGGTAGGAGTCATGTTGGTGTATATTTGATTTCTTACCCCTGTCTACTTTAAATAATGACATTTTAGTTAAAAAACAAAACAGTCACCAATTAAGTCATTCAAACTACTGCCGAGAGGTGTTATTGTATCCTTCCATAATCAAATGCATCTCATTTCTTTAAAAAATTGAATTAATCGAAAACAAGTGAGGGTTATACTTTCTTTTGCCCGTCAGTTTACCTTCACTTATTGCAATCCGCCAATCCTGTTTCTGTCCAACTATTTGATGGGCTGATGGTCTTTACATTTTCCTAATGTACCACGCACGTGAATCTCATGCACAACACTTTCTTGTACACGTTGCTATAGCAACATCTCCTCATCAACAGTGACGGTATATATGTGATATACGGAGTTCTTGACAGTATAATCAGATGTTTTCAGATTTCTTAATTTGAAAACAAATTTCACATTGTATGACTTTCACACTCAACCAAGGCAAGATTAAATCGTTTAAAGCATTCAGTATTACGTTTAACGAGTTTAAACATTTCATTGGTGACAAATGACGCCATTTTGTTTACGTTTAGGGTCAAGGCCGTTTTAAAATATCCGCCTATACCTTACTCATGTCAAAATCAAATAAATGATACGGCTAATCTTTATTGACATGACGGCGAAATAATATGTACGCTTCTCCCTCGGTGATAGGTAATATGTCTGCTGTAACATATTGGTACAAAGGTGGTACATAGGACTTATTACTCTTTAGAGAGGCATACAGCTTAGAATGAATGGTTTTGATGTGCGTGGTCACACTGCTTAGACGATGGCAAAAGGCTGTCATTAAGATAACAGAAATCGATTTTTGTTAGCAGCCTTTTCCTCAGAATATGAAACAGAAACATAACATTGAAATGAGAACTTATAATAATGATTTTGACGTTTATGAACCCTTTGCAATTTATATTGCACAAAATAAGTTTTAACAACGTTTCTAAAACAAAATCAATAACCATTGTGTTGAACATCAATCATTTAATATTCGATTCTGGAGGAATTGCAACTCTCTTACTCATCTATTTAATTTAAACGCCTTATATATGTTTTGAATTTAAATTTTGCTTTAATCAGACACATACAGATATAGTTCTATGCTTTTTAAAAATTTTACTTTACTTTTTTATTTATTTTAAACACGAAAAAAGTATTCTTAATTTTGAAAATAACTAAATATAACTAAATGATTAAAATTCAAGGAAACTTTAGGAAATGTGTGTTTTAATAAACAGTTTAAGAGGAAATTATTGTTTATCACTTAATTTTATTCGTGATGTGGGTACATCAAGTTTATGTGTATGTGTTCTATATACGGTACAAGTAAGTCAAATGAAATCATTATTTGAGTAAATGAGGTGTGGCTAAACGGCTAGAACAAGACAAATGTATCATATTTGCATTGTGAGCTGTTTTTTGATTTAAGTAATTGATGCTTGTACATGTAGTTCAATTTTGGTTTCAGGGCTGTGAGAGTAGTAAATATGTTTGTTAGTTTTCTATTATAAATATAGTCTTTAGTCATTAGAAATACACTGTTATATTTGGGATAACACTACCTTCAATAGTCAGATTAAAATTCAGTATTCCGATGAAACCTGCGGCTAGAACTTGGGTGGGACTATGCTGTTAATTCAGTTTAGCATTGCACCCAAACCTTACTGTGTGTAGAACAGTTTTCTACTGCAGACAAAGAGGGCGTGTCTCTGGCAGGATTCGAACCCCAGACCTCTTGATCAGAAGGCGAACGCGCTTACCACTGCGCTATCCCGCCCCCTGTGACGTAATGACGTGCACTTTAGGCTGCTCGAAATGGTCTAGAAATGTATGCTTTTCCATTGATTTAAATAAAGATCTTAACTCAATCAATTGCCTCATTTATTTTGATACGGTTTGGTTCGGTCTGTACTATACCAAGTTGGTTATACTATATGTATAATCAAGGAGGGGAGAACAGGAATTCTGTTTACTGTTTACAGATATTGACCCTTTTGAATAAGTTTCAAAGACGAAATAGCAGATATTGTCTTAACTCCTTATCGACCCAAGATAGGATAACAAATACTCTCTAGGGTTTTCCCTTTGTTATGTTGTCGTTTGTCCATATTTCAAATAAGAGAATACATCAACCATAAACCATTGATCTTTTTAAATCGATAACTGTGAAAATTTCACAAGTTAGAGCACACAAACATATGTATAAGTATACTTCATATTTGCTTACGTATTAGCCGAGGGCAATAAAGGAAGATGTTTGGTGGTTGTCAGGGGTAAAGCTTGCTTGTACTACACTATCCCATTGTTAGATTTAGTGTATTGCCTCTAACGTTGAAATGTAGGTTCGTAGATCTCTATACTCGCTATTACCAAGTACATATACCTAATACATAGATACATAAACCATAATGCCACCATAACTAACGTTCTTACTGTATGTGCCAACACGTTGTACTAATGTATTTTGACAGGCAATGTCCTATAATAGTCTTTTTTATTAAGCAACGACAGTCACTATCACTATAGAATTGCAGCAAAGTGATTGATCGAGCATCAGCGTTCATAATACCAACCATAACGACCTATCCAATGAGTCAACACATCGCCCTTTCCTATTTAACTACATTGGTAATATTGATATGATATTGTTTATGCTTCACTGTCAACCAAGTGTGTGTAAACTTACACACAGAGCTTACTATAGGGAACAATTGGATGGTCGCCTTTTGTCTGATATTGTTAACGTTAAAAGGAGGATGCAGGAGGATTGATTGTAAAATCTTTTGACAATAATTTGCTGACTATGCCACGAAAATCGAGGATTATTTGTGAGTTAAAACAAGCAAATATGCAAATAATGTAGAAAATGACCCTCCTAACTAAACTCACGGGCAAGAGGAAGTATATCTTCTTTTCAACAGAGTCAAACACAAAATATTTCTGCCGGATAAACTCGGTTTTGAATGTTTGTGATTAGGATATATCTCGTACACACTTTAATTAATGAGAGTTTGATACTAAATATTTTATACCTGTTAAAGCACACATAGGGTGCTGAAATAGCTATTTCAAAAGATATTTTGGGGAATAACTTTGGGTATTTAAGGTAAAATTGTATGACATATGGAAATTATGTAGGTACAAGATGGTATGGACATAATGCACTTCCTTTGACTTTAAATAAATGACGCATCGTTGCTGTAGGACGTCAAAACAAGCCATATTTCACTCCCCTATCTCGCCTGGTTAAGGAGATTCTATAAAGACGATTTTTAAAAAGTCGTGTTTTTCTCAGAATTGAACAGATAATGTTTCAAAATTTACAGACAAAGTAAGTCTGCTTTTAGAGACATGGTGTAACTATGTTTCAATCGTATTCATCACTCGTTGATTAAATATCTTGCGTTGTTGTACCTATACTTTCTTTTGCCCGTGAGTTTAGTTGTAGATGCAAGGAGGCAAATTACGTATGAATGTAAATATCAAATTTAATATTTGGCAATTTTCTCAAGAATCTTGACGTATTTGCTTAATAACTGATCTTGAATATAAAAAAATCGAAGAATTTAAAGAGGTTGGGATATCACAGTGGATGGCGCGTTTGATTTCGAATCAAGAGGTCTGGGTTTGAATTGAAACCCGCTATAGGTTGTTGGCTGTAGAAGTTTAAGTGCGACGCTACACTCGATTTCAGGGCAGTGCTACCCCATGGTTTCCTTGTTACAGCCGACGCTTGCATGTTTCATAGTCACAATTTGTGTTGTGGGCTTTCTTCCTGTAATAATACTAGCAACAATGATAAAGTGAAATATCATTGATAGCTGTTTATTTAACCTCTTACTAAATCACAATGATAGCTTATGGAAACCACAGAATACAGTTCAATTAGGTTTTGAAAAAAGCATTTTCAGACATAATTTTAACAAAAATATAAAATGTTGTCAATTTGTTTGGTTATGACGTTTTACAAAATCCATTCGAGAAACAACTTAGATATAACTAACGTGACTCAATTGGCAGAATTTCTGTTTATATACATGTATCAAGAACTGATATATTCCCTGAAAGATTTAAGGAAGAATCCAGCATGTCTTGCTGTGTAAGACATTTACATTAACATGGTTTCTGATCTCATTACATTTCATTACCTTATAATACACCGTTTCAGTTAATGCTGCTCTAGTCAACAGGAAGAGGCCATGTCAACTATCATTTGCTTAATTTTGACTATTGCAGTAAATACTTTCAAATTTATAAGACTTAAGCTTTACATTTAGTCATTACAGTATTCTTACTGATGTTAAAACGAAAACATTTTTAAAGTTAAAATTTGTATTCTATTTCTAAGACTATACTAATATATTGATATATTTAGCTGTGACATTGTTTGGGAGGTTGGTGTATTCGTATATCAAGAAGTGATAAAATATCAAGTGTTAAATACTAATACATTCTACTATAAATCACCAAATATGTTCACATCATCCATCCAGTTACAAGCAATTTTATCAAGAGTTCCATACCATACATCTATTCTAAATAATCAAATACATTTGATCCATATAAAAACTATTCACGTTGGTTCACTTCATTAAAAAGCAGCTCCACAGTTATTGTAATGGTTGCCAGGCTTCTGTGTTGATTTGTATCGGCGTTTTTTTCTCTCAGACCGTGTCCTTTCAAAATGAAGCAGGTCATCAACCATTCTCAGAATCCAACACTTCCTCGAATCCAGTTAATGGACGGCTGAACACGTCATCCACCCATCCATCATGTTGGTCTCCTGTAATGTCGTCCAATAGACCCACTGTAACAATTCCGTCACGATATAACAATCACTTGTGAAGTCAACATTAACAACAAACGATTTCCCACTGCTGCCATTCAGCACTACATTATATCCACACATCGAAACACAGTGCAATCAATGTATCTAGACATGGACAAAGGAAAATACCGATACAGATTCCTGTTAGAATAAAACCCTTCAAATTCCTTTTCATCATGTAAAAATACATTTCACTGAAACTGGATTTTCCTTTTCTTGTATTGGCTCTATCTCAGTATTTAGTTTAGAAACATTTGAAGTTTTATCATACCTAAGACAGTCCTCCGTTTGCTGTGTCTATCACCCTGCGTTAAAATCCTCTCTGGCGAAATAATTCGAAATCTATATGACTTGAAAATTTCTAATTTGGTATGCACGTTACCTAAATGGTTTTCTTGTGACTTTTAAGGAACAACACTTAGATATTAGACTTATAATACTTAGAGCTTGAAACTCGAACCCGCTGCCGTTACTCGGCATACTATTGTGTGAGCATACATGTAAGTTATAAGCATGTATAATTAATTTTCAATTTTATTAATGACATGTAAAGGTGGTTAAACTAATGTTTCAGTTAGAACGTTTATCCTATCGGTGTGTTAGGTATATACTAGTTTATATTCCGTGATAATCGTTTCATTATTGGGCAAAGAAAGGCACGGAAGATACGAAATAAATCAAGCAATCTTGTTATGGTTGCAGCACAACTGGTAACGTTAACGCTGTTATGTTAATGTGCAAATATTTAATTCCAAACGTCGTTTTTTATGAGCACAGTTAATAAATAATACTGGTTGATGTTGATGAAGACTCGTATGTAAAATAATTATGTTAAATAGAATTGTATGAATTCAGATTAGGACTGGTAAGATGTACAACCATTAAGACTTTTTTTTTATTGTGGTATATGACGAAATCTTTTAAACCCTGTTCATTTTGAATGAGCTTGGCAATTGAAGACATGTAAAACACAACGAAGACACACACTGTGTAGAGAGTAAAATCGATTGTCTATCAAAGATTAACAAGTATTTGACATTAGGTTGTTCTGGATCAATGTTGTGTTCAATAATTCGTTACCTGTCTGATGGGAACACAGCATCACTTCCTCCCTGTGATAGTTGATGGAAACCATGTAACTAGATAAACGGCTTTAGATGAGATTCTTGGCTGTTTATTATTACGGGAAATGTTATACATGGTAACTATGGGAACAAGCTGTAAAATTATGTGTTGTTATTGATGTAGTGATATGAGAGGGGTGGAGAAGGGGAGGGGGATAGGGGGATGGAAATAATATAAATGAGGCTTTAAATGAGAGAGGGGGAACGCCACGGGTGTATTCTAATTCTAGTTCTTTTCATATGTTTATTAACGATAAGATGCATACACATTGTATGTGGTCTTCGGTGAATATTTGTTAACAATGTTGTTAATTATGTAGTTGTGTTGTAGATTGTCACGTACATGTCTTTTTCTAACAAATAACTTATAATGTTATTTGTTTTCAGTTAGTCCATGGCTAATTCTATGTATTTGTATTTATTGTTTGTTTTCCTATGCTAATAACACTAATGGACAATATACGTTATTGATATGTATAAATCATGCAGGCACTAGCATCACGGTGGTCAGTAGTTACCGTAATACCTCAAATAAATACCACGGGAGTTTTGTGAGCATGATTAATAATTGATTTAAAAGATACCCATGTCCAATCTTATAACACCACTCAAATATTCAAATATAGAGATGTACTTAGTAAGACGCCGTATATTGTAGATGTTAAGATACATGATACATATCTCTAATTGGTCATCTGTTCTGTTGACTGTTGGTAATGAAACTTGAAATGCTCAATCCGCAGCTTTGTCACATAACAAGCGATGAGCAACATATAACTCTTTATTAATTGTCCGTAATACAATGTACATAGGAAATTATTTGTGTGCCAATAGCAACCGGCAGCCACAGTGCAGCGCCAGTTCAAGCGTTGTTCTGTCCTTATATATGCTGAGTGTCAAGCAAGGCAGCAACAACTCCCATCTTTTAACATATTTTAGTATGACGCGACGAACCCCGGTCTTCCGGGTGATGAGCGGACACTCTACCAACTGAGCTACATCCCCGTAGAATAGAGTACTAAACGAAAAGTAATGTGGTAACATTTCTATGCAACGGTAGAAGAATTTGGTATCGGATGAACGAAAGTGGGCCCGATACCTAATTTTATTCACGGGGATGAGTTTAATACCATGATGAGTTTAGTACTTCATCTATTACTCAACCCTACGTACCAGTATCAATATTTTACTAAAACAAAATGGCAAAACAACCAGTTGATCAGGAAAACCGAGTATATGAATATCAAACAGTCAACACAAAATAGATTGCTTATTGGATGGTGTCTACATACATTGTATAACATACTCCTACAGACATAAAACGAAAATAAATTTTGGTGAAATAGTATTTCATTTAAAAATTAAATAGATATAGCAAACAATAACAAGCAATGAAAATGTTAACACATTGCGCACCCGCCACGTGATGTCATCCGGATGTTGCACGAGATGTTATCACACGTGTGTAACTTATTGAAACCCCTTTGTGGCTGATCTTGAATCACTTCTGCAATATATTATATATATTACATCCAATAGACCTTGCTTGGTGGTGGTTTGAGGCACATGAAAAGGATACCGGACTCCCTGCCTCGATTTTAATGAGAATTGAACTATAACTAGAGAAGATACGGTAGTTCATTAATTGATCTTCAGTTAGTACTCTCATGAGAGACTGGTTCAATACAAACTCTCACCCAGTTTGTCACGTTTGATAAACAGGGCACTGACCACCTGAGATATTCATTAATTATGCAGGGAATAGTGTTGGTCATACAACGAGCTGTGGTAAAATATGTGAATGATTGAGCAGCAGATACGGTTAGGGTGATTTGATGGCACGGAGTCGGGTACCCGTGGCCTATGATTTCTGGACGTGTCTTGCGTCTCTAGGATGGAGGTGGTTTAAGGATTAAATAGCGAATTTCCGCTAAAGAAGAATGATCATTTAGCGTTAACTATACTGACGTTAACAATAAACTTCCCACTTATAAAAAATTGTTTACTTCAACTAACTTTTAAAAAAATGAATCCTAACCTATCTTTAAAACTTCGTTCATTGATTATTTGGTGTGTGGTTTGATGAACACTTTGTAAGATCGAATGAACCAAACATGAACTATTCTATTCCACGAGGTCTAAAAACTGAAGTTGTTTTGAAGTTAGTATATTCAGTGATTAAGAGTAGTTTGACATGTCCGATGTATGCATGCCTGAATGTGGTATTGAGTTAGTCAAAAGTACCTTACATTGATATTGTCATACAAATATGTTTACAGTTTCCTGTCCATATCTATCACATTGTTCAAGGGCAACTTTTCAATTGTGGTAGGCTTTGGATCAAGAGGTCTTGGGTTCGAATCCCGCCAGGGTCAGGTTTGGGTGCGATGCTACACACATTTTAGCGCAGTACCTCCCACCAGTTTCAGCCGATGCTCGCAGGTTTATGTCATTTATATTTACTTTAGAGGGTTAAACATCTTATTACACAAACCAATTATCCGTAGTGGTAATAATGGTGGTGCGTATAAAACAAAACATTTATGGCGGCCATGTTAATGTGAACACATTTTATTAATATAATTTCGAATTACAAAAACTATCCCCATGGCTTTACCGAACCATGTACACTTATTTCTTAACTTGAAGAGAGAAGGGTGTTTTACTATTAGTGACAATATTTTTCAAACACATCTCATCAACTTAATTGAGCGAAAAAACGTGCTACTGCCCCTTTAATTTAAACCCCAAATCACCTCACCCCCATTGTGGTTTTCCTTGCATTACTCGTCTGTATAACCATATCCAGTTTTAAGTACATCATAAAATCATGTGCATATGGACATAATACTTTTGTCTTTGTCACTCTCACATCATCGTGACGTCATGGAAACCGGCGTAGCAAGAGCAGAGACTGGATATTTCAATTGAACAAACGGATTTAAAAATTAATGATTAAATTAGATTTGTGTGCCCAAATGTGTAACATGATTTTCACGAAAATATTTCAAATGTGTCCGAAATTCTCGCATGTTTCTTAAAATTCATTGGACATGGTTACATCTTTATAGATGTAATACTCACATTAGAACAGTATGTGGTTAATATCAAGTTCTGTTCCTGACTGAGCAGTCAGCTGGGTAGTAATTGATAGAGTAGTGGTCCGTTATTTCTGTTTACCTGCATTTACCTGGACAAAGGCAGTGTCCTTATTGATATTGATTAACAAACCAGAGAGAAGTGATTAGTTAGTGTTATAGCCAACCCCTACTGCGCTTTTCAGTGTATCCCCTATCCACGTGTAATTACCACATTGAGGAATAGATCTGTTTATTATGCCACGGAGAATACAAAAAACATGTAAATGTTTTCTCAAATGTATTCTATTCAAAAGTAACAACGCAAATAATCTGTTAATTCTAGTTTTTCTAGAATTGTTTTAGATTAATATCCTAGATTCGTCACATTTCCATTTTAGATTACGACTGCAAAATTCCTAAATATTATTAGAAATATTTGTTTCATTATTTGACCTGGCTTCC
This sequence comes from Gibbula magus, assembly GCA_936450465.1. Lineage (NCBI taxonomy): Eukaryota > Metazoa > Mollusca > Gastropoda > Trochida > Trochidae > Gibbula > Gibbula magus. The sequence continues at coordinate 60,436,660 of OW388304.1, forward strand.
ACTTACCTGAAATATATCTACTTCATATAATGAACACACATTTGTGTATAAACCTTGCTTTGTCATGAGAATGCGAGGTTTCCATACAAGTTTGTTCAATTAGATGTTGTTAACAGAAGATAGTAAGCTGGGCCGAAAATACGTACACTAAACACTAATCTTTCAAAATAAAAAAAACACAACCCTTTCTATATTGAATCATAATAATTTCCAGTATTTTAAATTCTTTATTTGTCACACTTGTTAGGGAATAACTTGTGTATGTCTGATCTTATCGATTCATAAACGTAAACACATAACAGAGTAACAACCTGATGTGAAACCAGACATGGGCTAACCTAACGCCAAGAACAGAACAAATAATTGTTAATGGTACTACGTTAGTACAAATACCAATAATACTATTCCTTCTACATAATCGAGAGCAGGTGGTCTCAGCTTTCTCCTAGTAATCAATATTGTCCATTAAAGTCAGTTTCTCTCTTGACAATTAATCATTATGCCTGTCACTTGATTTTACCTGTTCGTTAAGTGATTGCAATTGATAAGGGACAAGGCAGAGAGTCGTGATATGAAGACTTAATGTCTACACTCCCGGCAAAAGAAAAGCCTACCTCCGAAATGAAAGATACTGGAAATCTAGGCAAACGTTCGTTGTTAGGTAGCCAAATCTCTGGTGTTTTGCCAATGTGTGTCATACAAGTACCAGACTGTTGTGAACCCCTTTAATTAAGTACCGCGTTAGTAATAATGACATTTATTTCCTTTGAATGCTTTTCCAGCTTCATGTATACTCTCGTTCATAAGAAACGTCCCCTAATTTTAAGAGAGAATAACACAAAATACTGCTTTCAGAGAATACATGTGATACATGTTTCGTAAACCAGTATTCACAATTTCATACATCAGAGCATGATACGTTTATTATCATGTCCGTTGAAACACACTTGGGTGCTGGAATCGCTATTTCAAAGGGGTTAATGGTGATAATGTTTGGTATTTAAGGTAAAATAAAGAACATGAATCGGATTTTTTGTTTTTCGATTATCCAAATTGTTACCTTAATCTAAGTAATCATTCAATGAAAATGTTACCCATGGTATTTGTGTATGTCTTGTCAACCGAATATTTCATCCTCACGGTAACGATCGTTCTAAATCTAAATTTATAGAAAGCTTCACAGTATCAAACAATACACCCGTTTATATAAATATGTGTTTTCCTGGGTCGATACAGCAAAACTTGAAAACCTGTTTGTACTCTTAATGTTCCACTGTTTATAACAGTGTAAATACCTGGTTAGTTTGTAATGATTGTACATGTTGGTCTTTAGATTTCTATAATGGCTACGTTCATGTTCATAAAAGCAGCGATTGTACAAACACTGAAGACGACAACTCCAATGTTTCGAGAACCAACGTTCAAAGGGTCATGAAAGGCATATCAAGCATTATGTCTGATTTAAATCGACGGTTTTCCGAGGAATACAAATTGCAAAATAGTGCATCTACCGAGATACGAACTCGTATCGTTCGGAGGTTTCCACGCCAGACCATCCTTGTGGAGAGGAGGCTACGGAACCATTTCGAATCCCGGGCTCCGTTCCATAACAGCGAGCGCTTATAATCGCTTATTGATCGCTCAATGTAGCGCTCAAGTAGCGCTCAAGTAGCGCTCAAGTAGCGCTCATTCTCTCTTGAACGACACGGTGCAAATTCCTCGAAGTTTGCTCTCCTTGCTACGTAGCGCTACATTGAGCAATCGCGTTCAGGAGAGGTTTCAAATGAGCGATTACTTTGAAACCTCTCTTGATCATGACCGCGGTTGATGCATTATTTTGTAAATTGTATTCCTCGGAACAAGGTCGATTTTATAATGAATGCGATGTTACGTTATAGATTTCAAATCCGTGTCGGATAACACGTCTCCTAGTGGAGCCCGGTTGGAATACCGCAAATGACTCGACTTTTGTTAAAAGCAATATTTTTCCAATGACATATCTGTTATGTATAAAATGTCGAAAGTGAATAATATTGAGAGCAGTTATTGAAACCTAACATGTATATATAAATTAGTTTGTTACAATATCAATATCAAAACGTCATCAGTATATACATTCTTTCTCATCTCAAACATGATAAATTGTGAGCATGGGCACATTTTTATCAAGTAATTTCAGAAAGCGTTGCCAAAAGGTGTTTACATATTTACAATCCCAGAAAAAGCACATACAAATTTAGGTTGTCTTTCACTCAGCTAAATTGGAGGATATAAGTTGATTACCTGAAGTCTCCTTAATTTGATGACATTACTTACTGATACATCTTACTGTTGTCAAGTAGAGGATAATAAATTGGACATTTTAATGTTCGGAAGCATTTTAAGAGAATTTAAAGTCAATACTGCCAGTTCCTTTTGTTTAATCAATCTGCCACCATTGTTTGCCATCCGATGTCAATGTTTATAATGTCAGTTAAATTATTAATAATAAATTATGTTATTACTGAAGATATCTCTGTTTAATAAATCTACAATGTTATTACACATATTGTAATAACATCGCGATGCTGCCGGTTGACGTGACGACATAATGACATAAATATGACGTCACGATATTAGCGCTTCGGTCGCAATGGAACGTGTCCCATTTATCGAGGAGTTCGTGGAATTAAGTGGGATTTGAATCAGTGAGTAATTAATAAATTACTAAACTCGGTTCCTTTTAATAACATATTTATGAAACTCGCTTTCGCTCGTCAAATACCAAACCACGAACTCGTTTAATACATAAAAAAAAGTATGTTATTAAACGGTACGTCATTGAGTATTCTCTTTGTAGTTTGATTTTTGATTGATTTTATTTCCTCATCAAATTCTCAAGTAAATATTAATAAATACATATTGTGCACTGACAGAAGTACATGTAAAGCACCACTATTTAGCCACTAGAGCAGCATATAGTGTGACATTAAGCTTGCAAACATGGAGATTATATACATCATTGCCAAGTTTGTATTCACAGTTGACACTATTGACGTACAAATGTAGACAGGGTTACTTAATGGGTTGATGTACAGGTGATTGGTTGTGATTACTCGTGAGTATTAAACGCATCAACCTACGCACTTTATTTACATACTCTCTTTATTACCATTACCAGCCAATTGTTGCATGTTTCAATAACTTTGTGATAATGCACCGAATATCTGCAGAGATAAAGGTAATAAAAGAATCGAATTAAACTAACTAAAGAATATCTAGTGTGGATCAACCTCATCTATTGCATAAGCTACTGGTCTCTTAGTTTGTCACAAATTAATCAATCCAATGTCCACCATACTACTGTTAGGCAATATCATCTAATGGTTTTTATTTTTAGCATTGACAAATATTGAAGTAATACACACTAGTACTAGCAGCGCGGTACTGGACAATCGTGACGGTTTGTGTTTGTTAGGAAAACATTGTCGACACGTCCCACAATTATCAAGCAGAATGCTATATTTTCCCTGCCAACATGGCCTTCGTCTCTACTTAACTACATTAATTACGTGTATATGATATGTGGTGATGATTCAAAGCCAACAGGGCGTGAGTAAACTTACTGTTGAGAACAATAGTTAGCTTGTTGCTCTCTCTCTCTCTCTCTCTCTCTCTCTCTCTCTCTCTCTCTCTCTCTCTCTCTCTCTCTCTCTCTCTCTCTCTCTCTCTCTCTCTCTCTCTCTCTCTCTCTCTCTCTCTCTCTCTCTCTCTCTCTCTTCTCTCTCTCTCTCTCTCTCTCTCTCTCTCTCTCTATATATATATATATATATATATATATATATATATATATATGCTGTGTATAATCCAGATCACAGTAAATATCGTCGATACCAACGCATGTGCATATATCACGTTTACTTAGCAAACATTTTTTCCGTGTTCTCGTATTTCGTCGTCTGTGACGTCATAAACAATTGTTCGTCAAACCATTGTTGCAGACCGTCACAAGAGAAGTTGCCGTTTTCTGGCTATTTGATTCAATGAAATAGAATGGTAATACAACTGTTACATTATTAAACTTTATAGTGTGCAATACGACTTTAAAGAAACATGTGCAAATGTGTGTATAACTCACGTTCTCGCTCACGCAATACAGACATTCACACTCCCATCGTAAGAGTCATAGTGCACAACTCATCGGGCAATACTCACTATATATGAATTAGGGGAACTTCCTTTCACTCTCAATTTAAACAATGCTAACTACCTGTATGGATACTTATTCGGTTCAAAGGAAAACTATAAATCAGTATAGAAACTATGGTCCAAAAACGACACGAAATGTTCAACGGAGTCAAAAACAAATTACTGAAATGAAAAATGTAGCTTGTTTGATTTCTGGACATAAGATGTAATTATGACACTGTTTCAATCGTTTTTGTTTGTAGCGTTTCTTTTGGATGCTAGTTTACCAGCAATATCTTCTAAATGTCGATTTAAATGATGTAAATGCTTTAAAACAATCACTATTTCACTCTCCTGTCACGTCTAGTTGCGGTGATCCCAAAACAACGGTTTTTAAATAGGTTTGTTTTTCAGAAACATTATAAAATACTATTTCAAAAATGGAAAAAAAATCGGTTAGTTGACCTCCTAACTCTGTAACTATTATTTCGGTTTGGACAAGAGTTGACATATCATATTGTATTGTCATCTTGACATTTCATCAGCGTCATTCCTTTTTGTGATGAGGTCATCTAAAATCACATGAACTTATTCAAAGATGTTGTATGAACACAATGTGGTTATTTGGTACATTTAAAAACATTGTGTGAATTGTTAAAACTACTTCAAAGAAGAAATGTTCAAAACCGTTGTAGCACGCTTTTTTTGCATAACTTATTAATTGTTCTCAAATGTGTCGTTTATTATTAAAATTAATACAAAGTATTGTTACAAACATCTCATTGCACGACTCGATAAGCCGTATGCATAAAAACGGTTATCGGTATTGGTAGAAAATGGTACAACGTACATGTATGAAGCGACAATTTTGTGGAACTCGTCAGTTTGAAAGGTAGATTTGTAGGTCATATGCGATTTTGAGGTTTCAGACAGCAAGATGGTTGACCATTCAATCATTGTACCATATTTAAAACTCTACTTTGAGTGTATAGGTATCGTTGAATTGTTAAGATCACTTGAACTACCCTCGAGCGGCCATTTTAATGTAAACATTCGATCAGAAATTGACTCATATGGCTTATCCTTCTGTTGATTCAGGCGATTTAAGGAGATATTAAGTCATTGGCAAATTGAATACTTTTTTCCCTTTTGTGAGAGCACTTTTTTCAGTAAGCAAACCGTGCTACAGCGCCTTTAATGTCATCTTATATTACAATCCTGTTTCGAAATCTGAGCATGCTAAACAAGCGCACAACATAAAATAATTACATTTTGACGTTACACATGTAACACAGTTTAGAATTGCACATTTGGGTTGGACAATAAATTTTCTTTTACTGTTGCACTATTGAACGTATTGTAACCTCGTCTGCTATTGGTTCCAGTAAGGACATATAATAGTTCACGTCTATGGAAATAGTAATTGACGATACGTGTTACATACAAACTTGAATCAACGACTTTGTGATTTCGAAACTGTTTTTCACTAATGCTCATTTTAAAATGCCTTTTACATCAGCATCAAGCGAAATCACAAAAAAAGGACTAATGAACGATGGTTTCTAAAATCAAATAAGCAGTGCGTCACCGTGAGTATTTCATCTATATCGCGGCTGCTAGTATTATGGCATGGAGAAAGCCCGCAACGCCATGTGGCTATGCATTACGGTGAAACCTGGGAGCATCGGCTGGAACTAGCGAACCATGGGTGGTACTACGCTGAAATTCAGTGTAGCATTGCACCCAAACCTTACTGCGTGTAGAACAGTTCTCTACTGCAGACAAAGTTGCCGTACCCCTGGGGGGATTCGAACCCCGGACCTCTTGATCCTAAGTCGAACGCGCAAATCACTGCGTGAGACGTAGAATGTCCTCAATAGTTTCACGCCGTTGGCTTACATTTACCTACGATTATTCAACTTCCTTGATGCTTTTTAAACATAAATATGGAATGGAAATTTTGATAGATGCATTTATTAGATACTTTAATACTAATTTAGACATGAAACGGATTGGGAAGTTGTGGATTTATTACAGTCGTGAACTCGAACTTAATTTCAAGATTGCTAATAAATGAAATCTTTATAATGTAACCGTAAAATGAATAAAAACATTTGAAGCATTTGATCTGCATATAAAATGTTGCAAGTTGGTTCACTTCATTACAAAATCGATCCAAAGCAACGGTAATGTTTTCCTGGTTCTGTATTGATTACTATTAGCTTTTGATCAAGGTCCTGTAATCATCTCTAATTATCACAGCTATGCAGACAGGCTACCATGCTGAGACCTATAACCGCCCACCTCGACTCCAGTTATCTAGAAAATCCAGTTAATGAACAGTGGCAGCTTGCCTTGTCAGCATTAGAGATCTATACGCATATAATTGGCATCATGACATCCATCCATCTACCCAAATATCCAAATATCCATTGATCCATCCATCCATCCATCATCCATCATCCATCATCCATCATCCATCAATCCATCCATTCATTCATTCATTCATTCATTCATTCAATGAATTATTCATTCATTCATTCATTCATTCATTCATCCATCCATTCTTTCATCCACTCATTCATTCATTCATTCATCTAGTACTAATCCATCTACCCACCCATCCATCATAGCTGTCTCCTTGTAATGTCGTCTAGTAAGTCTGTGAGATCAACTAGAGTCAGTTAATGAATTCCCACTTTTGACATAAATGCACACTGACACTGGCAATACCGTCCCCAGAAATTGTATTGTTTAAGATTTGTCCTGCTAAGCTTATGCTTGAAAAAGTGCGTTTTGTAAGTCTTACCAGTAGTTATTCGTTTTGCTATTCTTGAAACATTGTCAGTGATATACTTCCCAATGCAGGACGTAGTTCGTGCCAGTCTCCATTACTGGCGTGCCGTATTTCCCTCGCTTTTCCGTGCTAAGATAGCGGATAGCTACATCTGAAAAGCATAGGCTCTGATTTCTTGGCACAGAAACCTTAAGGAAATACGGCAAGGCTTAAATCACCCGGTAATGGGGACTTGCAAGAGTCCTGCCTTGCGTAGGGAAGCTGTATTCGTATATGCTGATTCAATAGGTTTATCATAATTATGAATAATGAAAAAATATCTTCAATAATGATTTAAAATTATGTTGATACAACATATCATACGTATAAGTGTTTCAAGCTTCCCTCAGCCATACACCGATATTTACGGTTAGCATCTGTACAAACTTTCAATTTTCCTCGACAATACGTCAACTGTATATGAAAAGTATATGTCTATGTCTGTGAAAGTATATCCACAGACTATCTGTTTATGAAAGTATATTAACACATTTTCCTTTTTGAAAATGTAATGCTGTTATGTTATCACAATGTTGCAATGTAAATTAGTTTATGATGAGCAAAGTTAGTTGCCATATCCAAAAAAAGAGAAGTCAGGTATTATTACCAATATGTGTCTCTTCTTGTGTACCCGTTTCATTTAATCAAGGATTTATTTCCTTACCGCCCTGGAGTCTGCACATCATCACTTCCGCTCTGTAATGACTGGGAGGAAATCATATGATTAGACAAAGGGGGTTAGATATTTAACTTGGCTATAGATGGCATGTTACCTGGTTGCCATGGTAACTGCATGTAATCACATATTATCATTGATGCAAAGAAGAGTAAAGGAAGGCCATGGTAGGGGCTGGAGAAAAGAGGAAGGATGGGGCATGGTAGGGGCTGGAGGGAAGAGTAAAGGAGAGTCATGGTATGGACTAGAGGGAAGAGGAATGGATGGGTCATGGTAGGGGCTATATGGAAGAGGAAAGGAGGGGCATGGTAGGGGCTATAAGGAAGAGGAAAGGAGGGGCATGGTATGGGCTAGAGGGAAGAGGAATGGATGGGTCATGGTAGGGGCTATATGGAAGAGGAAAGGAGGGGCATGGTAGGGGCTATAAGGAAGAGGAAAGGAGGGGCATGGTATGGGCTAGAGGGAAGAGGAATGGATGGGTCATGGTAGGGGCTATATGGAAGAGGAAAGGAGGGGCATGGTATGGGCTAGAGGGAAGAAGAATGGATGGGTCATGGTAGGGGCTATAAGGAAGAGGAAAGGAGGGGCATGGTATGGGCTAAAGGGAAGAGGAATGGATGGGTCATGGTAGGGGCTATATGGAATAGGAAAGGAGGGGCATGGTAGGGGCTATAAGGAAGAGGAAAGGAGGGGCATGGTATGGGCTAGAGGGAAGAGGAATGGATGGGTCATGGTAGGGGCTATATGGAAGAGGAAAGGAGGGGCATGGTAGGGGCTATATGGAAGAGGAAAAGAGGTGCATGGTAGGGGCCATATTGAAGAGGAAATGAGGGCATGGTAGGGCCTAGAAGGAAGAGGAAGTATGGGGCATGGTAAGGCCTAAAGGGAAGAGGAATGGATGGATCATGGTAGGGGCCATATGGAAGAGGAAATGAGGGGCATGGTAGGGCCTAGAGGGAAGAGGAAGTATGGGGCATGGTAAGGCCTAAAGGGAAGAGGAATGGATGGGTCATGGTAGGGGCCATATGGAAGAGGAAATGAGGGACATGGTAGGGCCTAGAGGGAAGAGGAAAGGAGGGGCATGGTAGGGCCTATAGGGAAGAGGAAAGGAGGGGCATGATAGGGCCTAGAGGGACGGGGAAAGGAGGGGCATGGTAGGGCCTAGAAGGAAGAGGAAGTATGGGGCATGGTAAGGCCTAAAGGGAAGAGGAATGGGTGGGTCATGGTAGGGGCCATATGGAAGAGGAAATGAGGGGCATGGTAGGGCCTAGAGGGATGGGGAAAGGAGCGGCATGGTAGGGCCTAGACGGAAGGGGAAATGATGGGGCGTGGTAGGGGGTAGAGGAGCAGGAGCTGCACACCATGGAAAGGAGTATGCACACTCTTTTGGTCGCGAATTTACGTTACCATGGTTACGATGGGGCAGCGTGAAACAGCGGAAACGTCATTCAATTGTTATGTCATCCAAAAAAGTATACCTTTATTGTCTGAAAAAGAATTTTTTTTCCGATTGTTATCTTAGACTAGGAATCTTAGACTTCACCATAGTCTCTCAATGTGTATGCGTGTCAACGTAAGGACAAATTCACAAAAGTTTTATATTTGTAAATTACTGAATTTCTATCAAATTTGGAAATTTTAGGCCAAACGTAGGTTGTTTTGTTCATGTATGTGCCATGAGTCATAAATACATTGATTTTCGTTTAGTACATATCGGTTATGTATTCACTATTTATTGTTTGTTTGTCCATTCTTACACTAATAGCACCAGTGAACATTGTCCATTATTGATGTCAATCAATAATGCAGATACTAACATCACCTTTCGATTGGTCAGTGGATCACGTCTAACCCTCCGTGTGGACTGGCCTGTTTATATTCTTCTGTTTTAGAAATACTTATTTCGGCAAGGGTTCCCTAAACCAGTCTCTTATTACTGGAGCTCCTTTGAACAAATGGGGTGCATAAGACTGACCAATTATTATTATTCACATGAAAGACGTGAATATGTCCAGTACGAACTCTCACCGTTTGTCACGTTTGATAAACAGGACACTGACTACATGTGGTATCGATTAATTATTAAGGTATACTAGTGTGATAGGATGGTGTGACGGGATAGTGTGACGGGATAGTGTGACGGGATGGTGTGACGGGATAGTGTGACGGGATAGTGTGACGGGATAGTGTGACGGGATGGTGTGACGGGATAGTGTGACGGGATAGTGTGACGGGATAGTGTGACGGGATGGTGTGACGGGATGGTGTGACGGGATAGTGTGACGGGATAGTGTGACGGGATAGTGTGCAGCTGGTAAAACAGTAGAAGAAGAAGAAAGTTGTTTTATTTCTGTGTCAGGTTGTACAATGTCCATTAAAAAACACAGAATACATTCAGTAAAAGAACGTACCACCCAGCCATACGGCCTATAAGACACATACAATGTTTAAAATATACATATATGAAAATAATGTTACACGTTACAATACAAACATGTACAAGAGATAATACTATTATGATAATTATATATTGCATGCTTTCGCCTTTTATACGTTTTTAACACTAGAGCGGCAAGAGGCTTCACAAACCTCTCAATGCTTAATATGAATACAGATCGGGCTGTTTTTGACAACTGTGTAAAGAACGGTTAACAAGAGAAATATCCTGCCGTAAAGTATACCCACATTTATTAGTAGTAAGATCAGAATTAAAGTCACACTCAGTGAGGAAATGTATTTCATCTTCAATCACATTTTTCTTGCAGAACTTACAAATCCTATTTTCTAAAGGTGTCTTAGGGCTGGTATACCTACCGCCTTCTATCTCCAGTAGTAATGTGCCAGTACACTACGTTGACATCTTGTTAACATAGTAGTAACATGTTATTCCAGAATCAAAACAATGAGCTGTAGTAAGCAAATGCATTATCAAATATTTAACTGAAATGTGTCAGCACATGTACAGAGTCACTGTTCCATGACCATTGCGTTTCACACATTTACTTGTTCTTCTTCGTAGATGTCATTCAATTGTAAACTATTTCCCGAAATGTACAACATATTTAATACAACTTCAAGGACAATGAAATATGTCTTTTCCTATTTCTAAATCATGCATAATTAAACTACATTGTGATCTTAAAGTGTCACACACAAGTACCCTTCATTAACCATGTCAACGATCTTTCAAAATTTGTTAACATGATGTTTCATTTTAAGATTATTACTAACCTGGTGAACAGATTGCTGTGAAATAAGTTTACAATAGTATTGAACATTTTTTAATAATGTCACATGTTGCGGATTTACTTGACGCCATAAATGTCAGGATTTGACGTCACAATTTCACTGATGCTGCCACAAAGGTATGTGATCGCCGGATTTGGTAAGATCCCAAACCACTCACTCATTTCATAAAATTGATATTAAACGGGACTTCCTTTAGTATTCACTATATCTAGTGTGTGTACATTATCTTAAAGGGACAGTAGCACTTTTTTCGCTGAAATAAGTCGATTAAATGTATTTGAAAAACAATGTAACCAGCAGTAAAACACCCTTCTCTCTACGGAAAATCAAGTAAAAAATTAGCGTCCATGGTTCCCTAAAGCAATGGGAATCGTTTTTGTTATTCGAAAAAATAAAATTTGTTCACAAAAAATGGCCGCCATGCATATTTTGCTTTATATGCAACACCGTTATCACTACTACGGATAATTGGTTCTTGTAATAAGATGTTTTACCCTCTAAAGTAAATATAAATGACATAAACAATTATTATAAATGGGAAATTTGAAAAATAAAAGTTGCCAAAAACGTGCTACTGCCCCTTTAAAGGATGCATTACTGAGATGAATCAATACAAGACTAGTGTTTCAAATGTATGTCACCAATACGCATACTTACTTGTGTCATCTGAGTCTTCAAAATTAAACATTAGTGGGATGGCATTGAAACCACCATCCCATGAGATGTGGAATGTTCATTGGCTATTTAAAATGCAATTAAATAAGAAAACAGAATATAAGTGTCAAATTAGTTTTAAATAATTTTACGCATAACATGGATAGACACATGCTCAGAACAAAATCAATACTTATGTAAACGCCCCAATGAAACAGTATGTGGTACATATCAAGTTCTATTGCTGACTGAGCAGTCAGCTGGGTAGTAATTGATAGAGTAGTGGTCCGTTATTTCTGTATATTTGCATTTACCTGGACAAAGGCAGTGTCCTTATTGATATTGATTAACAAACCAGAGAGAAGTGATTAGTTAGTATTACAGTCAACCCCTACTGCGCTCTCCAGTGTATCCATTAATGACCATTATCCAATGGTAATTACAACTCTTCTGATTATGATTTATCATGGTTACGTCGTCATCCATATTTGATTAATTTCATAATTACAAAATATAGGAATATTTCCCCATGCCAAGTAACTTATCTTTAAAACATACAAATTTCTAAAATTTTATGGTCTTCATTTATAATAATTTAATTTACATGTATATTCCCGTGTAAAGTCTATTAAAAGCGAAATAACTGCTTGAGTATATTACATATATGCATACCTGTAAACTGCACTTAGTTCATGACGGAAACGAAAAGCATGGAGACACATATTTCTAAAAATCTTGAAATATTTTTTTTATTGATCACTTTATTCTATAACATATTGTTTTCAAAGTTAAATATTGATTCGAGGAGTCACTACTCTAAACTATTTGCTTTATTTGAAGTGTGATAACGGTAACTTGTTTATCTATTTAAATGGACATGTAAGGTAAGCGAAAAGGATTTTTCTTTATTATCAAGTTTAAATGTTTTGTTCGATCATGAAGCAATTATATTACATACTTTGAAAGTAAACGCGGGTAAAGAGGAAATGTTTGAATGGAACCCCTTTATCGTTGTTTGATTTACTAATGACGAAATAGCTGTAAACCTGTATCGAATATCGATTTATAAATGTACATGGTCATAAAGTAAAGCCTTTAGAAGACATTTAGTGATTGTTAATGACAGTGTGTTAATACCCTATAATGGTAATGCTAAAGGGGTGTATTGTATGTATCTGCGCAATATTCTCGTTTGTACATCGATTCCAAAAAAAGCAACATTCTGCGCAAACAGACATTTACGAGTGTCAACCTGAAAGTGACATAGATTATTTTGCTGGCATCAAATATATCAATAGTCATCAAGGGTGTTATTTTAGGGACTGGTCATTGATTACAGGGGGGGGGGGGGGGGGTTCAGGGGGGGGGGGGGGGGGGGGGGGGGTCATGAACAAATATACTGTCACAGGGGTAGGGTCATGAAAAAAATAGGTTGGGGGAGGTCATATTAAAATAGACAGTAATAAAACCATATTTTTTACGGACTTGAAAGTGGGCATGAAAAATTATTGTAAAGCATGTGATAAACAGAAAAAGGTGAAAATATGTTTTCTTTATGAAGAAGAGTGCTTGATATTACAAACTGATGCTAGTATATAATCCCCATGAATTCTGTCCTTTGTTCATTGTTATTCATAGAAACAAAAGTAGGAAATTAGTTCTACTGAACTGACAGTTTTTTTCACACAGATACTTTTTCTTCAATGTTTTGTTACTGTTTGGTATATTTTAACAGTAAAGTCACTATGTAAGCATATAAAGTTAAACCCGTCAGTAAAAGTGAAAGCATTTGAAATAATATAAAAGCCAATCTGAATGATACAGTTATACATATTATAAAAATAAAATAAACTCTTGAGACATTGGAAAATTACTTGAGTTTTGCAAATATCTGACTACATATATATTTAAAATATATCAAACAGGTATATAAAAATGGATGCCAATGTTGATATTTGAACAAAGAGGCCCGTAAGGCCAATAAGGCCATCATCATTTGCCATGTTTATCTTCGCTTCCAAAACTGCTGTACCCTCATGCTTTGTAGGTACCTTGCACTGTGAGATCAATGCTTTTCGGTTCAATATAGTGTCGGAAAAGTTATGATTTCGATCGGAAACCGGACGATATATCGCGGATCCGGCGCGCCAATTAATCAAACGTTATTATGTAACATGTACATGTAACTAACGTACATGAAATGAGGCGTTTAATGCATAGTTACGTAAATTTGATTTTAATGTATATTCAGTGTCTCGTAGGCCTTTAGGCCGGATGTTACTTTTAACAATGTCTTATGTGTGTACCTTTTTGAGATGTAACATGTGACACTATAATAAAATAATTTTCTTCTTCTTCTCTTCTTCTTCGTTGCTCGATTTCCATTGCATTTGAAAACACGTACTTGTCATATGTTTGACATTTGCGGATGTATATGCCGGGTGAGATGAGTCGAACCCTAATCAGCATATGTTATTTGACACGTATAACCCCACATTCAATTTTATGAAAAATATTCTTTGTCACTTTAATTCACTCGATGGAAATCCTATTCTTTCTCTGGCCTGCATGTCGTTGAAAGCAGAGAGATGCTCAGACAATACGAAATACATACAATACATGATTTTTTTTTTACATCGGACATCCAAAAGAGTTATATGAGACCCTTTCCATAAAATATACATAAAATAAACAATATAGAAATAAAACGGCACATTCATCATAGTACATACTGAACTAATTCACACTCCTTCCAGACACCGGAGCCACATCGCATATTATTGAAAAATGTTAACTTTGCTATATGGATCAATAATATATTAATGTACCCGCTGTCAGAAATGTCCTGGCTGTTCACAGGTTAAAAAAGTTATTTTTCAAAATAATGGTTCTCCCTTCTAAATGCGCTTCAAAGAATTATGAAATAATTACGCATGAAGATAACAAAGTCAAGTTTAATACACTGACTTATACCGCATTAATTACCCTTATCTACATTACCAAGCTAACTTTCACACAGTGAATTCGTTAGGTTTGAGTACATATTTTATTCTTGCATAGTTCAAAAATGATATATAAAAGCAGGGACTCACTTATCGTGTACAATCTGACCCCGTTTATCCGCACAATTTGTTTACAGTTGAAAATCGCCCGGATAGCAAATCGTGCGGTTAAACGAATCATAATTGCATAGAAATGCATGGAGAAGATTTGAAATACTCTAGTGCGGATGGCTGGGTTTCCAGGGCCGTGTTCAAGAGAGGTTTCAAAGTAATCGCTCAATTAGCGATTACTTTTAAACCTCTCTTGAACGCGATTGCTCAATGTAGCGCTACGTAGCAAAGCGAGCGAACTTTGAGGTTTTGCACCATGTCGTTCAGGAGAGAATGAGCGCTACTTGAGCGCTTCTTGAGCGCTACATTGAGCAATCAATGAGCGATTATAAGCGCTCGCTGTTATGGAACGGAACCCGGTTTTACGGGGTCCGGTTAAACGAGGTCAGACTGTATATAAAGTCAATGATGAAAGTAGCGGAACAGTTGACTGCTCTTTATCTCGGTTATTTAATTAACATTATTCTGTCTAGTAATTAGTTTTTTCTTCTCATCCATGAGATAAACAAAAGATAATTTCAAAGGAAACAAGCCTGAAGAATATCTTCAAATTGCTTTACAAGAAACGTGTATAGTTATATATGCTTTCATTACTAAAAGAGCCGTGACGTTACATTCACCAGCTTCTCGATTGTCTACTAAACGCTTTTGATATGATGATTGTACCAATACTACTATATGGGTGCGAACTTTTGGGGTGTGGAAACGTAACTGTTATCGAAAAACTTCACATAAACTAGCAACAGGGCTAAGAAATTCCATCTCTAAATTATATGTTATATAGAGTGCCTCTAGATGTTCTGATTAATAACATAATTAGTAATTATTGGCATAAACTAGAACTATCAACTTTTCCAGTAGAAAATGTCTAAACGTACTTATAAAAAGCTTATACTGTTAGTTTAGATTGGATATATTATGTTTAAAAATACTTAATAACTGTGACCTAGGTTTCGTTTTTAATAATCCTTTAAGTGTTAGTACAAACTACCTTGTAATACAGATCGAACGAATATTGAAAGATCAATTCTCCCAAAGTTGGCACGTTTCTTTTTGTAACAGCTCTAAAGCTCTAAATCTGTACCTATACAAATCTTTATTTTCGTCCAAGAAATTATCCATACTAAAGAAGCTTTCTAGATTTGTATCGTTCATTGATGCAAGGCTTAAGAAATCCATTGTCATCACATTCAACCAGTAACCTTCACCATGTTCATGTATATATATATTAATTATGTATTTTCTGCTCTTGTACCGTCGATGGTGGATGAATGAGAAATAAAGAAGTGAATTAATTTAATTGAAAATTGAATGCAACGAATCGTTGTGATATTCATTTGAGAAATTCGTGTTTCATATAGTAAGACCACTTCAGCTAAATAACCACGTTGACAGTCAATAGATCTGGGCCCATAATTTCGATGCTGTTTTAGTGCTATGATAGTCGTAAGCCAATGTTAATGTATGGCACTTACGACTATCTTAGCGCTAAGAGAACTTAGACAATACGGGTCCTGGCTTCTCCGAACTTATTTCTACACATATACACACGGGTATTACTTAAAGATTAGTTTCATCGATTTTCATTATTGACAACCGATATGGACATACCCAGTGGCGTTGTAAACAGTTCGACGATAATGTTCTAGTTAATAATGCATACACCATTGTTGTTTATTCTTCTTCTTCTATTAATGGTCGTAAATGGGTGTTTCTATTTCACAAGACGTACCATAAATAATTGAATGGGCAATACATCTTAAGGACAATAATTCAACATCGGAACTTAGATATCACTAACATTGTCTCAATTAAACAACTTAAAATGTTAGTCTGAATTATTGTATTAAGCATGGCAACATATATTTCACTCCTTCAGTATCCCATATGGAAATTATTGAAGATCAATTGATTCTTATTTTATTCCTTTACATGTTAGTACATATTAACATGCATCTTATACCTTCGATGGTGACAGTTGACCTATGGCGTGTGCTACCGGATAAGCAGATCATGCTCAATATAGTGAGTATTATTAACCATTACTGACCATTTGCTTATTTGTTCAGGGGTTGTCCAGTTCACATTTTACTATATTCAAAATTGATGTAATCGTTATGAATTATTTCAACAGATGAAATCGGAATCCAGAGTATATATTCCGTGCATTGATGACTTTAAGACATGAATTAAAATAGGAAGTAAATGTTAGGTACATTTTAACGTTACTTTTCATGTTATATGCAAACAGGTTAGCGAGTACTCAATTAAATAATTATTAGTAATAATTAGTAGTCACGTAAAATTGACAAAAGGGCATTCTTTATTTACTCTAAAAAGAATTCATCAGTATTAAACTATCAAAAGAGAGTCCGATAGTGTCTTATTAATTATTGCTCTTTATTTCACTCTAGCTAGAACGTCTAGTCTAGATCTTTATTGAAATATGACATTCCCCAGTTTCTGAAGCTGCTTTCAAATAGTTACCATGTTTAACATTCTACAAATTGTTGTAAATGATGGGAGAAACTATCACTTATCTGAACATGAGGTGAGGTGATCTGGGGTTTAACGTCGCATCCACGAGAACTTCACTTCTACCCCGGCTGCTGGTATTATTATAGGGAGAAAGCCCGCAACAACGTTGTGGTGATGGATTGCGGTGAAACCGAGTGAGCAGGGCCCCGCTCCATAACAGCGAGCGCTTATAATCGCTCATTGATTGCTCAATGTAGCGCTCAAGTAGCGCTCATTCTCTCCTGAACGACACGGTGCAAAACCTCAAGGCCAGTGTAGCATTGAACCCTAACCTTACTGCATGTAGAACAGAGCTCCGTTCCATAACAGCGAGCACTTATAATCAGTCATTGATCGCTCAATGTAACGCTCAATGTAGCGCATTCTCTCCTGAACGACACGGTGCGATTTCTCGAAGTTTGCTCGCCGTGCTACGTAGCGCTACATTGAGCAATCGCGTTCAAGAGAGGTTTAAAAGTAATCGCTAATTGAGCGATTAAATGAAACCTCTCTTGAACACGGCCCAGTTCTCTACTACAGACACACTTTCCGAGTCATTGGCGGGATTCGAACCCCTAAGACGAACGTGATAACCACTGCGCCACGCGTCTGGTTAGTTATAAGTTGCACTTTCTTGTAAACAGATTGTTACCAAAAGGTTATCCAGATCATCGCTCTTAGTGGTTGACTTAATAGTTGACCTCATAATAGATTCAATGAAAGCTCTCTGATCTGGATGTTATTATGCAGAAGAGTCTAATGAAAAAAATCAATACCCTTATCCATTAGCCGTAGTGTTTAATTGTTTCCGTAGTTATCCACGCATGTCTGAATATGAAAGGTTTCAATAAAGGACTCAATGAAAACAGTTAATGCACCCTTCAGTCGGTGAGTCACTCACGATTAGACTGGTCATTGCTTTGCTTGGATGTTGTTGCTAATGCATTGCTCTGCTTTAAAGAGCCATCGAAGATGTTAGTGTTTCAAATGCAAAATTATTTGTGGAAGATATACTTATAACGTCAATCGCTAGAGAAATATTTTATCTACCACATGTCATAAATTTAATATCAGGACAATGTAATGAAATTTGGTTTCAAAAGGAAATACTCCTTCGAGTAAGGCGCGTGAAAGGTATCTGACGTCATATAAACAGAATTCCCTTTATTACATAAAACGTACCACACAAAAACAAGCGTCTCCGAAGCGTGAATGCTCGTCTTTAGCGCAAGTCGCCTAGCAACCCAGGTGCTGCACGTGCTTCTCTTGGAAGTTAAGCTACCCTTGTCACACATTACTGAATGTGACGATTGTTTTATAAACACTTATCCTAAATGTCCTGAAAATATACACATTGTTGCCTGTTTAATGTACTTTCTATTGAGCTTAGACTAGCAAATTATGACAAATATATTCTCATTGATTATAAAATTCAAGCAAAATACCCATTTGAGTAAAACATTTATTCCAATATCTGTAGAAAATACATAATTAAATGAAATGGTAAATAAATAACCGCCAAAAATTATATATTTCGTTTTCTTTCATTGCTCATAAACTTGATTTTTCTTTCTTGTCTTTGTATACAGTGTGTGAGCTTGACCACAATGCTTTGCGCTTGAAAATAATAGACTTGATCTATATTTAGACTGGAAAAGACCTTTACTAATTAGTGCAATTTCTCGGCTTATTTTGAGTCGAAAAAAAATGTGAAAAATTTAGTGTATATATTTCACGGAGATAGATTTTTGCAATTTTCCAACAATGCAATGTTCATCAACATCCTAGATGGCTCTTTAATACAGTAGAAATATTCTCTCGTTTGATGTCCGAGTCATAGAAATGTCTGTAAATGAACGTACACTCAACCGCCAAAGAAACGTCACCATACATAATACAATATAATGTAATCCACTCGTAATAAAGGCGACTGAAACAAAGATACATCAAGTATTCGGGAACCAACTAAACTGGATTTGCAATTGCCTTATTTGTTAAACCCACGTTCTAAAAAATCGTCGTTTTGAATCTTCTTAACTGGCTTGTTTTATGGCGTCCTACAGTAAAAACGCATCAACAAATTTAAGTCCAAGAAGGTTATTCATGTCGATAACATCACTTATTACTTTAACTATTACATTTTATAAATCATTATTAAGTTAGATGCCAAACATTCTGGTCAAATAACATTTTGAGAAAGCGATTTCGACACCCCAAGTGTACCCTATCAAATTTTAGAATAAAAGTATTATACCCTGATGTATGAAATTGCGGGTACTTCGTACTTAAAATCATGTCCCTATAAAACGCATTCAAAATCGAATGTCACCGGCAGAAGGAGTTATTTGTTTACACCGTTGAAAATGTGGTGACGTTTCTTTTGAGGTTGAGTGTATGTTATTTTGAAGTTCGATGGGTGGTAGGACGAACAAAGTGCATGTATTCAGATCAATGACGTGATCAATATGTCAGATGTAGTGTTTGCAGTCAAAGCTTCCCCTTTCAAAAAACTGATATATTTAATGAACAATTCTTAAGGAACAAAATGTGATCCTCTTAAAGATGTATCCATTGTATTTCATAATATTAATATTTTATTTGCTTTTAATGCGTGCCAACATCCATACATGTATGTGCTGATTTCAGTTTTAAAACAATGACTCAATTTGCATGTTCATCCCTAATCGTTAAATATATTGTTATTGCTAATCGAGCAATATCAATATATTTGTGCAATAACCGCAACTACGAGTTCCCTTTACATTCACAGGCAGACATACATACAGACGGACATGTTTATTCAGCATGCTCAGTGGCCCATAGTACAGTTGAAATTATAATAAACTTTAAGCAATTTCGTCACGTGAATTTAAAAACGATTTTACATGAGATTTCATAAGGTACATCATACGTTTTATAAATATGGCAACATTTTGAATGACATCAGCATTTTTTGCATTTAGAAGATTGTACATCGTTTGTTGGTTAACATTTAGGTATTTTAAAAACTTATTCCTGCATTCGGAAAAGGCTTCACAGATTAACAGAATACGATATACATCTTCAGGTTGGCCTGCAGAAGAGTATGAACATGTTAAATCGTTCAGAGTATTAATATCTGTCCTAAAACGTTGAATTTTTAAGGCAGAGAGGTAGAGGTATTCTATATTTACATGTACAGAAACTTCTTAAAAGTGATTTATCATTAAGGACACTGATGTATTTTTCAGGCCCAAAAACTGGATTTACAATCAGAGTTATGGCCGAGGAAGGTGGATGAATAAAATAAAATTGTTTCAGACAACTTCTGGATAAAAATGTCTTTTAACGTTGCTTTCAAGTTCCCTTTACATTCACAGTAGTTAAGTGACCTATAAATCATTATCAATCCAACTTGGTCTTTTTATATGTGTTATATAAGTTTCCAAAATTACATTTGACATATTTGACAAATTTTTGCTTGACGTCCCAAATGTCAAGGGGTGGATAGAGATAATGTTGTCAATTGGTACTGTTGTACATATTGAAAGATGATATTCGGATGTATGCAACATTAAACATTCTGAAAGATATTCTGAAAACGGTCTAGGAAAGAATGTTGTATGTTACCACCTGTTAACACATGTGCCTTGCCAACTTGACAAAAACTCTTAAAGATGAAATAATTAGGAACTATACAGAGATAAGAGAGATAGAGAGATAAATATTTTATTTGCGTGTCACGCATAAACTCATCAAATTTGTACAGTTATAAAATACAGTATAAGAGTAAATGCCCAGCCACATTGGCTTATGAGACGCGTAAAACACAGGTTTAAGACAGATTTGCATAAATAATATGTAAAACATAATATTTACATAAAGGTTATTAAAATAAATATTTGTTAAGAGTAAATTGTATCATATGTAAAATTACCTTCTTTTGTACATTTGTAAAAGAGTAAAAGCTAAAAGTGGTTGTAAATGGTTGTGATTAAGAATATAAGTAAGTTTATAAGCACTGTCAAGATAAATAAAACCTGGGATGTCACGTTCAGCTTCTATAACTAACTTGTATCTCAAATCCGAGTAAAACTTGCAATCTTTAAGAAAATGTGTTTGGTCTTCCACTGTGCGCCTTGTATCTTCACAGAACTGACATACTCTATCACTCAGTGGGGTAGGAGGCTTGGAGTATTTTCCTGCCTCAATTGCTGAAGGGAGGTTACCACATCTAAACTTCGATAACATGCGTCTTTGATCCCGATATTTTACCGTACGTGTACGTGATTCTCACAACGATAAGGACACTCATTTTATGATACATACACTGTACAATTGTCATGTAGTTTGTCTAAGCATTCACTATACGAAATGCGCCTTATTGATAATTAGGCCTAAAAATATATAAAATAAAATGTTTCTGGTCTTCACAGGCTGACAAAAATTATGCGATGACGCGATTTGTTTTTATTTACGACATTTTTCTTCGAATGAAGAGATAATTTTACATGTTATACAAACTTCTTACAATTAAAAAAACAAAATTAACATAATTATTTTTAATAAATAAAGCACAAACCCTCTTAATATGTGTAACTATTCCAAATGGCCAATTAGCTCACCCCTTCACCCCCATCTCAACCAAAACGAGTGACATTTTCAATGTCCAATGTTTTTTTGAGGCGAAATAATTAGAGTTATCTGCCCCTTTCTTTTGTTAAAACCTAGAAAAAAGATCTGAGGCGAGGGTTTGAAACTGACACGGGCGGAGACCAGAAACAAATTTTTTTAAGGCCCTACTCTGTCTTGACGAAGACCTGCCACAAGACAAAAGAAAGCTATTGTTTACTTTTATACGTCGTGTTTTCGTGAATTTCCGACGCACGTGCAGTGAAATGAACAACTTGTGGCGATTCCACTGTTGTGTTGTGGCGAATTGTTGTGATATTGAACAATTGAATGTGAAGAAAAAAGATGAAAATTAACGATTTCTTCAGAACATTACAGGTCACATTTGGAAGAGACATGTTTAAAATGTTGGTGAACCAGTTATTGCATTTGCCAACATCAATCATTTTCTCAGATACAAACAAAACAACTGAATTACCTTGATTTGTCATCAAAAACTGTGTTCCACAGGAGATATCGCCAGTGTGAGATTAAGCCACATCTCCTAGGGGATATAGTTTTGGCAGTAAATTTTGCACAATACCCCGTCACCGTCAACTACATGACATCACAATGGTTTTACTCCATCGAGTAATGACATCACAATGCTATATGACGTCATAAACATGATGACGTCTCAATGCTATTATCACCGCAGTGGCAGTCACCTGGCAGAGTTGTGCTCAGAGATGTACACTTCTTCATTAAAACGTAATGCAGAATAACTTATAATAGTTTGGATGAGAAAGATAGCAAGCCTCGGATATTTGTTACTTTTATCAACTCTTTGTGATATATTTGATATCAGGAGACACTTGAGTGAGATTCTCTACAAAAGCGCATGCAGATAGAAACTTATCAAACAGATTATACACGTGACATGCACGTATTACAGATGTACATTGTGTGAGTGAGTTTGAACAGACTGATCGATTATGGAATATGAACATTTATCTTGCTGAGCTTTTATTTGCCTGGCCGACACTTCAAACGTTAAATGTTAACTGACTAATGATAACATTATATGAGAGTGCAGAAGAAACTTACCAAATGTATCAACATTATTTTTTAAAATTGCTAGCTTCTGTCTAATAATTCTAAAGTGTGTATGTGTTTTCACACAATCTTGTGTATTATATAAATTCTGGGTCATATATCTTTATTTGTCTGTCTTTGCTGTCTTGTTAATATTTTAAGGTTAGTGTATTTTTATTATAGTTCTCTTGCCGGCGATTCAAGTTATGAAAATGTTTTTAAACATTTACATATTTGTCGTTAAATATGTGATTATTTAATATTATCATTAACGGCTTATTTGCAAAATTGATGCACATTCTGTTATATTTTCTCGAGAACTAACATTTGTTATATGTCGCAACAAATATATGTAAGCATAATTCTTTAAAAGCTTGATTCAATGTGTAAATATTATATTATAGACCAAGGAAAACCATTTTATTGATCGGTAATGGTGAAATGGATTTCTTACATGCATATTGTGCAGGAAACAATGGATTATTTCCTTGCCTCATCTCATCAGTCTTGCAGAACACAACTGAAGGCAACTCGGTGCATATATACATCCACACAATAGTATGTTTTTGTTTAAACATCATTATTTATACTCACCGTTGATAGTTAACAATATGCCCAATTATCCTAATCTGTCTAATCCCGACAATCTTTACACAGATAAAAGACAGAGTTATCGCTCAAGTGAACTGCACTCACCACTCACCGGCAGGTGGCCTACCTTATATGGTCATTGCTTCTTCTGATGGACAGACACGAAGCCGAACGCGACCGAGGGGAGGCCGGGAGGGAACTTACGATTGTTAACTATCAACGGTGAGTATAAATAATGATGTTTAAACAAAAACATACTATTATTTAATATACTCTCCGTGATAGTTAACAATATGCCCGATTGCCACAGAGGTGGAGGGGAGCGAGAGGCTCCTAAGAGGGATAGCTCTGTCTTAACAAGAGTCAAGTTGGTGAGCCAATGCCACGTAACCAGCCTGAACCCCGATGGGGTTCATCTGTCAACCGGAGGGTTAAGCTTGACCCAACTCGTAACCGGAGGGACTCTCACCCGCGTGGTCACCAACTAAAGAAAAGACAACAAACGCATCACTAAAATCATCGAGACTATGTTTAATAGCAACTCCAGACTGGTCAAGGAGCAGCCGAATTAACGAGGGGGGGGTAGGCCTCTTCGGTACGAGGCCGACGGAACTCGTTGCTGGGCGTACACCTGTGCGCCCAACCGATGAATCCCCTCCATGTCCTCGTTGGAAATGTCTCTCAGATAGTGATTGGCGAACACCAGGCCCGACTTCCAGAAACAGCCGGCCATGATGTCCGCCACTGCCATGTTACTGTGAAGAGCCATCGTAGCCGAGATGGCTCTTATCTCGTGTGGATTGGCCCTCGCTGGCGGGTCGAGGCCCGCGGCCTTGTAGGCGTCCAACACTGCCGAGCGGAGATACACACTGAGTTGACGCTTGTCTAACTCCCGAACACTAGTCTGGGAGTGCGGGAGAAAAAGTTTCCTTCTCCCTTGACGTAGTGTCTTGGTCTTTTCGGTGTAGATCCGCAGGGCTCTCACCGGACAAAGGAGCCGATCCTCGTCCGTCGGATCTATGCTACCGGAAAGAGACGGTAACGAAAAGGTTCTACCCCTTTCGTCTGCGGCTTGGTTCTTACAAATGAACTCAGGGGCTAACCCCAGTGACGCCGACCCCCCGTCTCTCACCTCAAAACGCAAGAGGTCCGCCTGGAGAGCGTGAAGCTCTGAAATCCTGGCTGCGGACCCCATCGCAACCAAAAAGGCCGTTTTGATGGTGAGACGGAGAAGAGTCGTCTCTGTCAACGGCTCGTAGTGGTCCGACTTGAGATGGTTGAGCACCACTGTCAGGTCCCACTCCGGCGGCCTGAGTTTCCTCCGCCCGTCCTCATTCCGGTAGGTCTTAATCAGTTCTTTAAGGACCGAGATGTCCACCTGGGGCTCACGCTTCCTAAGGACTGACATGACCGCCGCCAGGTTGGTGTTAATTGAGGAAGCTTTGAGCTTCCTCACCTCTCGTAGGTACACCAGGTACTCAGCTACCTGCGGGACCGTTACCGCCTGGATGGCATACCCCTCCTTCGCGCAGAAGGCGGCGAAGGCGCCCCACTGGGCGTCATAGAGATTCCTCGTGGAGGGTCTCTGCGAAGAGGCGACCGCTTCGGCAACGGACTTGGAAAACCCCGCCCCTGTCAACCCCCTTTGGAGACAAACCAGGCGTGAAGGTGGAGCGCCTGGGGGTTCTCGTGAACCCGCCCGCTTGGTTTGCTCGTCAATAGGTCCCATCTCAGAGGGAGGGGGACAGGGTCTTGGCGGCACATCCTCCTCAGGGGAACGTACCAGGCCCTGGCTGGCCACAACGGAGCTATGAGCAGGAGTTGAAGTACTCGTGTCTCCTGTACCTTCGCCACCACGTGACTCAGGATGGCTTGAGGGGGATAGGCGTAGGCGACCATCCCCTTCCATCCTAACGCGAGCGCATCGAGAGCCCACGCGGCCGGGTCCGGTACG
Source organism: Gibbula magus (assembly GCA_936450465.1). NCBI lineage: Eukaryota > Metazoa > Mollusca > Gastropoda > Trochida > Trochidae > Gibbula > Gibbula magus. The sequence goes on from OW388304.1 coordinate 60,462,102, forward strand.
GGGGACACGTACGTCGGCAACTGGTGGTTGAGCCGAGTCGCAAAGAGGTCTATGTGAGGTCTGCCGAACCTCAAACACAGACTCTCGAACACCCTCGGGTGCAACATCCACTCCGTCGAAGGAGGTTTGTCCGGTCGAGACAAGGCGTCCGCCAGGACGTTCTTGGCTCCCGGGATGTGCACCGCTCTGAGAGAGAGTCCGAGACTGTCCACTAGGTGAAACAGCTCCGCCACCAGTTGAAGTAGAGAGTCTGCCTTGGTTGACCCCTGCTTGTTTATGGCCCAGGCCGCCGCTGAGCTGTCCGTGTGAACACACAGGACCTGCCCCCGCAGGCGACCTGACCAATGGCTGATCGCCAGCCTTATGGCGTCCAATTCGAGGACGTTGATGTGGCGCCGCGCTTGCGCTGGCGACCACACCCCCGCCGTTTGGTCCGAGTCTAGGTGGGCTCCCCACCCCTGGGTGGAGGCATCCACGTATAGCTGAGACGTCGCTGGGGGCTGCCTGAGAGGCACTCCTCCCAGCACGTTGGATTCCTGCTGCCACCAGGAGAGGTGGCGTCTCAAACCGGTTGGGATCGGGAAGACATGACGGCAAGTCTTCTCCCTGACGTGCGTGTTGACGAAGATCTGCAGGGGCCTGAGCTGCAACCGACCCCTTCGGGTGAAGTGTTGGGTCGCGCTCAAGAACCCCAACAGCCTCTGCCACTTGCGGAGTGACAGCGGCTCCCGGAGTGCTAATTCCAGGAGATCTTTGTAGCGCCCCATCCGTTCTGTGGTGACGAAAGCTCTGTAGGTCACGGTATCCAGGCGAGCTCCCAGAAAGACCAGCGACGTCGTTGGCTCCAGGTCTGACTTGTCTAGGTTGACTAGCCATCCCAGGCGCCTGAACAACGTTATCACAAAGTCTCGTTGCGCCTCCAGAACAGATGGGGATCTGTTGTGAGTGAACCCGTCGTCCAGATACATCGCGAACTGCACGTCCACTCGATGAAGGTATTGGACGATGGGCTGGGTCACGCGAGTGAAAAGCCATGGAGCCGACGATATCCCGAACGGTAGAACGTTCCACTGAAAGTGGCGACCCGCCAGGACAAAACGGAGGTACCTGCGATCCCCATGGTAGATGGGAATGTGCAGATACGCGTCCTGCAGATCGAGGGATATCATCGAGTCCAAGGGCTCCAGCAACCGCATCACTGATGGTACGGTCAAGAGACGAAAATATGGCGGCCGCTCTAGGAAGGAGCGGTTGAACTCCTTCAAGTCGTGGATCAGCCGCCACTTTTTCGGGTCCCGCTTCGGTCGCACGAAGACCGGAGAATAGTATCCTGGGGTGAGGTTTTGGGGCAGGAGTTCCTCCACCGCCCGTTTGGAGATGAGTGTCTCCACCTGTTCCAGCGTCAGTGCGAGCCGATCTCGTTCTAGCGGCCTCTCTGTTGGAAAACAGGTTAGCGGGGGGCGGTGTGCCACGGGAATACGAAACCCCCGCTCCAAAACCTTGCAGACGAAAGGATCGAGTCCCAATTGCGCCCAGTTGGCCACAAACCGAGAGAGTCGACCTCCCACTGGCCCTTCCCACGCCGGGACAACCTGTGGAGGCAGCTCGGGGGCCATCCACGAGTCACTGCTTCCTCGGGGTACCTCCATATGCGCGGCCCCTGCCACGCTGATTTCCCTTCTTGGGGGTGTGCTTGGGAGAGGGGCCGGCATTGAAGTCACGACTTCTGTCCTGCCGACCCCCAAACCGAAAGGAAACTCCGCCAGTCTTGGCGTTACCCATGGGAGTGTTCGCGCCTCCCTTCCTCTTCTTGGGCGTATGCGCCTGAGACGAGGCTCTACCCCCGCCAGCGGCCAGTCTGTTGGTCAACTCCTGCTGCTGACACTCCTGCCGCTGCCGGAGGACCCCGGCAATCTGCCCATCAAAGAGAGATGACGACGACGCGGGAGCGGCCCGCAAGCGGTTCCGGAGCTCCGCCGGAAGGTTTGTCCGGGCAAGGAACCCATCTCTCCTGAGATTTGTGACCCCCGCCGAAATGCGGGAGGCGCACAACATCATCTGAGCGATGTTCCCCGCCACGGCGCCGAAACCGCGGTAAAGAGCCTTCGCCCCTCCCTCCATCCCCGCCTCCTTCGCAAAGGACGCCATACCCTGACAGGCATGCGCCACGTGATTGGCCAACCCCAGGATGCTCCTAGCCTCTTTGTCAAGATGGCTCAAGTGAGCGTCCGACACCTGGTGAGGTACGGAGGGGACGGCCACCCGGCGAATATCCTCGTCCAGGCCAGGGGGACAGAGGGAGAAAGAAGACTGCGCTACTGGGAGGGAAGCGCGCTGCTTCTCACCCAGAACCAGGGGCGGCAGGAGGCGGCCTGGCGCCGCCGCGGCGACATTGGCGTCGTAATCCTTGCCCGCCGCCTGAAGGAGCCTGTGTGGCGGCAGCGCCACGAGGCGTTGGGTAGGCGCCTCCTCCTCGGCGCAGAATGTCTCCATTCTGGCCAGTTTGGTCGAGGAGGGTTCATCCTCAACCTCAACCAATTCCACTTGACACCAGTCGGCGATAGCCGCCAGGCGTTCCTTGAGGTCAGGGGCATCCACTTGAGGCGTCTCCACAATGGTCAACTCGGGAGAGGATCTCCCAGAAGTGGACATCCCACCCTCCTGGGAAGCCGCCTCCGGGGCCGACTTGTCTGGATCTGAGGAGGTGCCGGCAGGTGAAACAACCACCACCCTCCTCCTCTTGGGCGTGGACGGCGGGGAGGTCAAGGGCGAAGTAACCCCTTCCTCAACCCTAGTCTGCGCCGGCAGTCGTCCGTCCAGCATGGAGGAAACCATGTCCTTGACTGAGGACAGGATATCCTCAGTCAATCTCCTTGAATCGAAGGGAGGAGGAGAAGGAGGCCTCGACCTCCTCTTCTTAGACTTGTGTTTCCTCTTCCTCTTAGGCGAAAGTCGCCGGTCTGGAAAAGACTCGGCGTCAGGGGAGGGTCTCCTGACGGGAGATCTCTCAACCCCGCTACCCTGAGAAGAGACGTAGGTGTCCTTGGCGGCCGCCTCTCGACCCGCTCCCGCCCCTGCCTCTGGCAAATCGAATTCTGCCGCGTCCTCCGAGATCACCAGGTCTGAAGTCGGCGACCTGGGATCGGACATGGCGGCGCCGGCGCTAGCGGTAGCGGTGGCGGTAGCGGACGGAGAGGGCCGCTTGGACGCCCTCAGCTTAGACTGACTCTCACTCTTCTTAACGGAGGTGCGATACTCGCGATGCTCCGCCACCGAGAGGTCAGCACATTCCTCACACCTGTCCGCGTCCGAGCAAAGGTTGCGGCACAGGCGGCAAAGGGTGTGGGGGTCAAATCGCGCTGACTTCCTATAGCCACACGCCCCACAGAACGCCGAGAATGGTGAAGTCATACTCAGCAAGCCAAAGAGAGAGACGCGCGAGCGGCCGGCGCTATCCCCGCGCAAGCGCACTAACAAGCGCAGGCGGCAGTGCAATCCAACCCGGGCGACAAGCGCTGTCCAACCCAGGCGACACCCTACCAAGAGGAGGCGCCAAGCGCTGTCCACGCGCACGCGGTAAGCGCTAAACAAACGCAGGCGGCAGCGCAATCCAACCCAGGCGGCAAGCGCTGTCCAACCCAGGCGCCAACCTGCCAAGAGGAGGCGGCAGGCGCTATCCACGCGCAAGCGGCAAGCGCTAAACAACGCAGGCGGCAGCGCAATCCAACCCAGGCGGCAAGCGCTGTCCAACCCAGACGCCAACCTACCAAGAGGAGGCGGCCGGCGCTATCCACGCACAAGCGGCAAGCGCTAAACGACGCAGGCGGCAGCGCAATCCGCAAGCGGCAAGAGCAATCAAGCGCAGACGGCAAGCGTCAATCGCTACAGCAGAAACAGGAGGGCAAGCGGTATGACCCCCGCGCCAAGCGCAAGGGACAGGCGGCACGCGCGAGCGGCCCCGAGATCACCGACCTGCACGGACTGCACGTGCAGAACGAGCACTCCGAAATTGACAACAGCTGACACGTCAACCGCAGTCAACAACCACTAACCTGTCTAAAGGAGAGAGACCACTTCGCGAGAGGCAGTCTAACCAACCTCAGACAGAAAACACAACTGAGAAGGAGAACAAAGTCGAGACAATAGTCTTATTACTATCGAATTAGAGAGCTATCAAAACACAACATGCTTCGATGGCCGACAGAAAAGCAATGACCATATAAGGTAGGCCACCTGCCGGTGAGTGGTGAGTGCAGTTCACTTGAGCGATAACTCTGTCTTTTATCTGTGTAAAGATTGTCGGGATTAGACAGATTAGGATAATTGGGCATATTGTTAACTATCACGGAGAGTATATTAAATAATGGGCTATTTTTTAAAGTCTTGTTTGTTGATGTTTGTTGTCAGAGTAAAGCAGAGAGAGGGTCGATGGATATTTCAATACGAAACATTTCAACATATTGCTAAGTTTAGTATTTTTTATATTTTTTAAAAATATGTCCTGTCTAAATGTCTAAATACGTAAAAAAAAGAGCAGGTCATCACGGCATTTTTCTTACAATTGGCATCCCCTTGTGACCTCGGGTTTACGTCATTGACGTCAATACATTTTTTTCGAAGCACGAAGTTGTTCAAGGCATATGTAGTCTTTGTAATTCCCACATTTATTAATTTAAAGAAAGAAGAACTTTACAAAATATCAAGAATATATTTTCATAAAGCCTGAAACAATAATTTCAAAATATATTTTCAAAAGGGACATATCTTGAAACAAATTCACACTAAATTATAAGTAAATATACAAAAGTGACATAGGCTCAATTATTTTGTCAATATAACCATTAATACTGTACACAGGGGAGATAACTCTTCATTGGAAAATTAGTATCATGTGACCTTTTCATTATATCTAACACTTTAAAGATGTAATTGAACCTCCTTGCCCGCCACGCTCTACTTTAGGTCGTTGCTAAGGCTACAGGACATAATATACATGTACAAGTTAGGCTTGAACGCTTCACCTCCGGAGCCTGAAATTAGCTTCGATTTGTTGAATGTGTTCTCATTGGTTATAATGGAGAAACGTTTGCGACACAGTCATGGATGACAGATGATCAGAACTAATGAAGCAATGAGATAAATGAATCAAGATGGTATCTAACACCCACAAGAACAAACATTTATATTGTTTTGTAGTACACAAGTAGATATAGAGAGAAGCCGGTACAAGTGCATCCTCGGTTACCCATGGTTTTATATATGCTCCGTTACTCACCAATATAGTGGAGAGTAACGGAACATATATAAAACCATGGGTAACCGAGGATGGTACAAGTGTTACGTACTATATTTTACTAAACTACGGGACAACAGAAAAGATGCAAAAACATGCCAGATTTATTAAAATCCATGATAAATGTATGATAAATAAGTCCGAATCAATTATCACTGAACTGTCTGCAGAAGCCATCTAAACACAATGTTTCATATTTAGCATTAATAATAGGATGTTCTGGATAACAACTTCTTTAGTGAAAGAAATGCACGACCTTTCGGAGTACATATTTAGTCCTTCATCAGGTGGAATGTTTTTGTTCTCATCAAACAGTTCTCATATTTCCAGAATTACAACCTGTTTGACTGACCACTAAACACTGTATGACTGACCACTACAACGCTGTATTACTGACCACTAAACACTGTATGACTGACCACTACAACGCTGTATTACTGACCACTAAACACTGTATGACTGACCACTACGACACTGTATGACTGACCACTAAAACACTGTATGACTGACCACTACGACACTGAATGACTGACCACTACGGCACGTTACATCTACCAACGAATCAGATACACGTTTGGGAAATCTAATTTTCATCATCTGGTTGACCAATACAATATTCATCTTATCTTCATCAGAAATGTAATTGGTTTTTTAATCAAAAACAAGGTTTCAACTGAATTACACGACAGCATGGTGTTTTTATTACCTAATAAATACTCTCAACAGACAGGTGAAACACGCAAGTTGTGGATAATTGATGAAGTAACAGTGAACCCATTGCTCGTAGTAATGACATGAAAATTGTGCAAGTATTTCCACGTTTGTACTTATTTTTATTTCCGGACAGGTTAATATTTGTTTACACTGTAGGGCGACTAAACACAGTGCGAGTAACCGACAATATCCTTACGAATATTTTGTAAATTTGGATCCCAGTCACACAAATTGAAGATTAGTAAATTAAGGTACGATAATGTTATTGATTAATGTATAATTTTTATGTTAAATACGCACGATGAATGTCCCAGAAGCTGAGTAACATTTTTTATAAGTTTGTTCATTTCATGAGCCTTAAAGAGATTATTCCACAATATTTTATTAAATTCCCTTCAAGGGAAAATGTACCAGCTGTTACCACCAAGCAACTTTTCACAGAATAAATTTGTCATTGCCACATGTCACTTGTAACAGTGTATGGATAGATACTATGCGATGGACTTAAGAGGGTAGTGAGTAGATATCATTTGCACGTTCTTCGGACAACTTCACAATATTCATGAAAGTTATTATTTGTTTGATTATGAAGCGTTTAAAGCCTCAACTATTAGTATTATGACACACATTTATCATGCAAAAATCTGAAGTACACAATTACTATTCTGCATGCAATAAGTGTTCGTGTTGGAGATGGCCTCAGAGTGAATGTTTAGGATAGAATAGTATGTTTTTGTTTAAACATCATTATTTATACTCACCGTTGATAGTTAACAATATGCCCAATTATCCTAATCTGTCTAATCCCGACAATCTTTACACAGATAAAAGACAGAGTTATCGCTCAAGTGAACTGCACTCACCACTCACCGGCAGGTGGCCTACCTTATATGGTCATTGCTTCTTCTGATGGACAGACACGAAGCCGAACGCGACCGAGGGGAGGCCGGGAGGGAACTTACGATTGTTAACTATCAACGGTGAGTATAAATAATGATGTTTAAACAAAAACATACTATTATTTAATATACTCTCCGTGATAGTTAACAATATGCCCGATTGCCACAGAGGTGGAGGGGAGCGAGAGGCTCCTAAGAGGGATAGCTCTGTCTTAACAAGAGTCAAGTTGGTGAGCCAATGCCACGTAACCAGCCTGAACCCCGATGGGGTTCATCTGTCAACCGGAGGGTTAAGCTTGACCCAACTCGTAACCGGAGGGACTCTCACCCGCGTGGTCACCAACTAAAGAAAAGACAACAAACGCATCACTAAAATCATCGAGACTATGTTTAATAGCAACTCCAGACTGGTCAAGGAGCAGCCGAATTAACGAGGGGGGGGTAGGCCTCTTCGGTACGAGGCCGACGGAACTCGTTGCTGGGCGTACACCTGTGCGCCCAACCGATGAATCCCCTCCATGTCCTCGTTGGAAATGTCTCTCAGATAGTGATTGGCGAACACCAGGCCCGACTTCCAGAAACAGCCGGCCATGATGTCCGCCACTGCCATGTTACTGTGAAGAGCCATCGTAGCCGAGATGGCTCTTATCTCGTGTGGATTGGCCCTCGCTGGCGGGTCGAGGCCCGCGGCCTTGTAGGCGTCCAACACTGCCGAGCGGAGATACACACTGAGTTGACGCTTGTCTAACTCCCGAACACTAGTCTGGGAGTGCGGGAGAAAAAGTTTCCTTCTCCCTTGACGTAGTGTCTTGGTCTTTTCGGTGTAGATCCGCAGGGCTCTCACCGGACAAAGGAGCCGATCCTCGTCCGTCGGATCTATGCTACCGGAAAGAGACGGTAACGAAAAGGTTCTACCCCTTTCGTCTGCGGCTTGGTTCTTACAAATGAACTCAGGGGCTAACCCCAGTGACGCCGACCCCCCGTCTCTCACCTCAAAACGCAAGAGGTCCGCCTGGAGAGCGTGAAGCTCTGAAATCCTGGCTGCGGACCCCATCGCAACCAAAAAGGCCGTTTTGATGGTGAGACGGAGAAGAGTCGTCTCTGTCAACGGCTCGTAGTGGTCCGACTTGAGATGGTTGAGCACCACTGTCAGGTCCCACTCCGGCGGCCTGAGTTTCCTCCGCCCGTCCTCATTCCGGTAGGTCTTAATCAGTTCTTTAAGGACCGAGATGTCCACCTGGGGCTCACGCTTCCTAAGGACTGACATGACCGCCGCCAGGTTGGTGTTAATTGAGGAAGCTTTGAGCTTCCTCACCTCTCGTAGGTACACCAGGTACTCAGCTACCTGCGGGACCGTTACCGCCTGGATGGCATACCCCTCCTTCGCGCAGAAGGCGGCGAAGGCGCCCCACTGGGCGTCATAGAGATTCCTCGTGGAGGGTCTCTGCGAAGAGGCGACCGCTTCGGCAACGGACTTGGAAAACCCCGCCCCTGTCAACCCCCTTTGGAGACAAACCAGGCGTGAAGGTGGAGCGCCTGGGGGTTCTCGTGAACCCGCCCGCTTGGTTTGCTCGTCAATAGGTCCCATCTCAGAGGGAGGGGGACAGGGTCTTGGCGGCACATCCTCCTCAGGGGAACGTACCAGGCCCTGGCTGGCCACAACGGAGCTATGAGCAGGAGTTGAAGTACTCGTGTCTCCTGTACCTTCGCCACCACGTGACTCAGGATGGCTTGAGGGGGATAGGCGTAGGCGACCATCCCCTCCCATCCTAACGCGAGCGCATCGAGAGCCCACGCGGCCGGGTCCGGTACGGGGGACACGTACGTCGGCAACTGGTGGTTGAGCCGAGTCGCAAAGAGGTCTATGTGAGGTCTGCCGAACCTCAAACACAGACTCTCGAACACCCTCGGGTGCAACATCCACTCCGTCGAAGGAGGTTTGTCCGGTCGAGACAAGGCGTCCGCCAGGACGTTCTTGGCTCCCGGGATGTGCACCGCTCTGAGAGAGAGTCCGAGACTGTCCACTAGGTGAAACAGCTCCGCCACCAGTTGAAGTAGAGAGTCTGCCTTGGTTGACCCCTGCTTGTTTATGGCCCAGGCCGCCGCTGAGCTGTCCGTGTGAACACACAGGACCTGCCCCCGCAGGCGACCTGACCAATGGCTGATCGCCAGCCTTATGGCGTCCAATTCGAGGACGTTGATGTGGCGCCGCGCTTGCGCTGGCGACCACACCCCCGCCGTTTGGTCCGAGTCTAGGTGGGCTCCCCACCCCTGGGTGGAGGCATCCACGTATAGCTGAGACGTCGCTGGGGGCTGCCTGAGAGGCACTCCTCCCAGCACGTTGGATTCCTGCTGCCACCAGGAGAGGTGGCGTCTCAAACCGGTTGGGATCGGGAAGACATGACGGCAAGTCTTCTCCCTGACGTGCGTGTTGACGAAGATCTGCAGGGGCCTGAGCTGCAACCGACCCCTTCGGGTGAAGTGTTGGGTCGCGCTCAAGAACCCCAACAGCCTCTGCCACTTGCGGAGTGACAGCGGCTCCCGGAGTGCTAATTCCAGGAGATCTTTGTAGCGCCCCATCCGTTCTGTGGTGACGAAAGCTCTGTAGGTCACGGTATCCAGGCGAGCTCCCAGAAAGACCAGCGACGTCGTTGGCTCCAGGTCTGACTTGTCTAGGTTGACTAGCCATCCCAGGCGCCTGAACAACGTTATCACAAAGTCTCGTTGCGCCTCCAGAACAGATGGGGATCTGTTGTGAGTGAACCCGTCGTCCAGATACATCGCGAACTGCACGTCCACTCGATGAAGGTATTGGACGATGGGCTGGGTCACGCGAGTGAAAAGCCATGGAGCCGACGATATCCCGAACGGTAGAACGTTCCACTGAAAGTGGCGACCCGCCAGGACAAAACGGAGGTACCTGCGATCCCCATGGTAGATGGGAATGTGCAGATACGCGTCCTGCAGATCGAGGGATATCATCGAGTCCAAGGGCTCCAGCAACCGCATCACTGATGGTACGGTCAAGAGACGAAAATATGGCGGCCGCTCTAGGAAGGAGCGGTTGAACTCCTTCAAGTCGTGGATCAGCCGCCACTTTTTCGGGTCCCGCTTCGGTCGCACGAAGACCGGAGAATAGTATCCTGGGGTGAGGTTTTGGGGCAGGAGTTCCTCCACCGCCCGTTTGGAGATGAGTGTCTCCACCTGTTCCAGCGTCAGTGCGAGCCGATCTCGTTCTAGCGGCCTCTCTGTTGGAAAACAGGTTAGCGGGGGGCGGTGTGCCACGGGAATACGAAACCCCCGCTCCAAAACCTTGCAGACGAAAGGATCGAGTCCCAATTGCGCCCAGTTGGCCACAAACCGAGAGAGTCGACCTCCCACTGGCCCTTCCCACGCCGGGACAACCTGTGGAGGCAGCTCGGGGGCCATCCACGAGTCACTGCTTCCTCGGGGTACCTCCATATGCGCGGCCCCTGCCACGCTGATTTCCCTTCTTGGGGGTGTGCTTGGGAGAGGGGCCGGCATTGAAGTCACGACTTCTGTCCTGCCGACCCCCAAACCGAAAGGAAACTCCGCCAGTCTTGGCGTTACCCATGGGAGTGTTCGCGCCTCCCTTCCTCTTCTTGGGCGTATGCGCCTGAGACGAGGCTCTACCCCCGCCAGCGGCCAGTCTGTTGGTCAACTCCTGCTGCTGACACTCCTGCCGCTGCCGGAGGACCCCGGCAATCTGCCCATCAAAGAGAGATGACGACGACGCGGGAGCGGCCCGCAAGCGGTTCCGGAGCTCCGCCGGAAGGTTTGTCCGGGCAAGGAACCCATCTCTCCTGAGATTTGTGACCCCCGCCGAAATGCGGGAGGCGCACAACATCATCTGAGCGATGTTCCCCGCCACGGCGCCGAAACCGCGGTAAAGAGCCTTCGCCCCTCCCTCCATCCCCGCCTCCTTCGCAAAGGACGCCATACCCTGACAGGCATGCGCCACGTGATTGGCCAACCCCAGGATGCTCCTAGCCTCTTTGTCAAGATGGCTCAAGTGAGCGTCCGACACCTGGTGAGGTACGGAGGGGACGGCCACCCGGCGAATATCCTCGTCCAGGCCAGGGGGACAGAGGGAGAAAGAAGACTGCGCTACTGGGAGGGAAGCGCGCTGCTTCTCACCCAGAACCAGGGGCGGCAGGAGGCGGCCTGGCGCCGCCGCGGCGACATTGGCGTCGTAATCCTTGCCCGCCGCCTGAAGGAGCCTGTGTGGCGGCAGCGCCACGAGGCGTTGGGTAGGCGCCTCCTCCTCGGCGCAGAATGTCTCCATTCTGGCCAGTTTGGTCGAGGAGGGTTCATCCTCAACCTCAACCAATTCCACTTGACACCAGTCGGCGATAGCCGCCAGGCGTTCCTTGAGGTCAGGGGCATCCACTTGAGGCGTCTCCACAATGGTCAACTCGGGAGAGGATCTCCCAGAAGTGGACATCCCACCCTCCTGGGAAGCCGCCTCCGGGGCCGACTTGTCTGGATCTGAGGAGGTGCCGGCAGGTGAAACAACCACCACCCTCCTCCTCTTGGGCGTGGACGGCGGGGAGGTCAAGGGCGAAGTAACCCCTTCCTCAACCCTAGTCTGCGCCGGCAGTCGTCCGTCCAGCATGGAGGAAACCATGTCCTTGACTGAGGACAGGATATCCTCAGTCAATCTCCTTGAATCGAAGGGAGGAGGAGAAGGAGGCCTCGACCTCCTCTTCTTAGACTTGTGTTTCCTCTTCCTCTTAGGCGAAAGTCGCCGGTCTGGAAAAGACTCGGCGTCAGGGGAGGGTCTCCTGACGGGAGATCTCTCAACCCCGCTACCCTGAGAAGAGACGTAGGTGTCCTTGGCGGCCGCCTCTCGACCCGCTCCCGCCCCTGCCTCTGGCAAATCGAATTCTGCCGCGTCCTCCGAGATCACCAGGTCTGAAGTCGGCGACCTGGGATCGGACATGGCGGCGCCGGCGCTAGCGGTAGCGGTGGCGGTAGCGGACGGAGAGGGCCGCTTGGACGCCCTCAGCTTAGACTGACTCTCACTCTTCTTAACGGAGGTGCGATACTCGCGATGCTCCGCCACCGAGAGGTCAGCACATTCCTCACACCTGTCCGCGTCCGAGCAAAGGTTGCGGCACAGGCGGCAAAGGGTGTGGGGGTCAAATCGCGCTGACTTCCTATAGCCACACGCCCCACAGAACGCCGAGAATGGTGAAGTCATACTCAGCAAGCCAAAGAGAGAGACGCGCGAGCGGCCGGCGCTATCCCCGCGCAAGCGCACTAACAAGCGCAGGCGGCAGTGCAATCCAACCCGGGCGACAAGCGCTGTCCAACCCAGGCGACACCCTACCAAGAGGAGGCGCCAAGCGCTGTCCACGCGCACGCGGTAAGCGCTAAACAAACGCAGGCGGCAGCGCAATCCAACCCAGGCGGCAAGCGCTGTCCAACCCAGGCGCCAACCTGCCAAGAGGAGGCGGCAGGCGCTATCCACGCGCAAGCGGCAAGCGCTAAACAACGCAGGCGGCAGCGCAATCCAACCCAGGCGGCAAGCGCTGTCCAACCCAGACGCCAACCTACCAAGAGGAGGCGGCCGGCGCTATCCACGCACAAGCGGCAAGCGCTAAACGACGCAGGCGGCAGCGCAATCCGCAAGCGGCAAGAGCAATCAAGCGCAGACGGCAAGCGTCAATCGCTACAGCAGAAACAGGAGGGCAAGCGGTATGACCCCCGCGCCAAGCGCAAGGGACAGGCGGCACGCGCGAGCGGCCCCGAGATCACCGACCTGCACGGACTGCACGTGCAGAACGAGCACTCCGAAATTGACAACAGCTGACACGTCAACCGCAGTCAACAACCACTAACCTGTCTAAAGGAGAGAGACCACTTCGCGAGAGGCAGTCTAACCAACCTCAGACAGAAAACACAACTGAGAAGGAGAACAAAGTCGAGACAATAGTCTTATTACTATCGAATTAGAGAGCTATCAAAACACAACATGCTTCGATGGCCGACAGAAAAGCAATGACCATATAAGGTAGGCCACCTGCCGGTGAGTGGTGAGTGCAGTTCACTTGAGCGATAACTCTGTCTTTTATCTGTGTAAAGATTGTCGGGATTAGACAGATTAGGATAATTGGGCATATTGTTAACTATCACGGAGAGTATATTAAATAATAAAAGTTTACATGAAGTGACTTTGTCCGTAGCCTCCATTTAGTGCATGACTTTACATGTGGTAGTTGTTTTTGATGGGTAGTCCGTGAAACGAACTTGTATTATTCACATGTCAAAGGCACAATGATATCATTTTTTTAGTTGTCTAGTTTTCTATTTTCTGTATTTTATTAAAATTTTCATTAAACATATTTGTTATTTGCGCCCTTCATCTACATCAATGATGGTTACCCGAACTATCTTTAAATCAAAGCGTAAAGAACCAACACCCCTAACTCAATACAGGAAAGCGAAACACCACAGAACATGTAATTCATTCGGTTGTGTACACGTAAAACGGCTTTTATGCAGCAAGTGATGTGGTTTTCGCTCATATATAGTAATTTATCGGTGCAGATAATGACAGGAATTACACAATTATTAAGCAATAGCTAACACAATCGCATACATATTGTCCCCATTTATCCATACATTCTCAATACACCTACCATTTAGAGACATGTAATAGTAAAGAATGAACGTTCACAGTAAAACATTCACTTTCTGTAATGATTCGCGAAAGTTTAAAGGGGCAGCAGCACGTTTTATGCCAAATTTATTTTTTCATGCTAGCACGTTTTGGCAAACTTTATTTTTTCAAATTACCTATTTATAATGATAGTATGTGCCATTTAAATTTACTTTAGAGGGTGAAACATCTTATTACACAAACCAATGATCCGTAGTAGTAATAATAACGGTGTTGCGTATAAAGCAAAAATTGCATGGCGGCAATTTTATTGTGAACACATTTTATTATTTCGAATGACAAAAACGACCCCCATGGCTTTACTGAGCCATGTACACTCATTTTCAACTTAATTTTCCGAAGAGAGAAGGGTGTTTTACGGTTGGTGAAATTATTTTTCAAATAATACATTTCATCGACTTATTTGAGCAAAAATCGTGCTACTGCCCCTTTAAACCATTTTTCCTTCGACTATTTAGGCAGTAAAAGAATACTTTTTAGAATGTAATAATTGCTATTTTCGTTGTGACGGCTAGAGTGATAACGATTACTGGGGTATCTAATGACATGATCAAAACATAAACATAGACATCCCTGACAACGATGCAAAACTAAACCATTCTTCCAAGCACACCAGAAGCAAAAATCGATAATACTCGATTGATTTTAACTTTCTTTTGTGTTCGCAAGACATGTCACGAGTGATGCTTGAATGTATTGAAGGTGAACATATAAAAGTTATATTTGAATATGATGTATTATCGGGTCTGTTTGTCCGATGGGTTTGTTGTTCCATGTTAGATTAGATACTGGTGCTCGAGCATTTTTGTCATTGACCCTCATCAATATATGACCTAAGCAGTGTTGGCAATAACCATCTTCATACGGGAGGGTCTCATAACATTTCGTTTCCACAAGTATTCTTTTTCAATTTTATTTTACACAACTTTTGCAACTGTTTTGGAAGGAGTCTTACTTGTATATAGAGCTTACGTTATTGTCAACAGAATATTCTCAGGGGAGCGATTGAAGCGAAAATAGATGAGTGAATACATTAACCATGTAACAAGCTTGATCAAGTCAGAAAAACATTGTAAGGGGGTCCTGTTGAAATGAGGAAGTGTGTTAATTATAGCAAAATTGCACTTTGAAATTAGATGTTCGTTTTCAACCAAATTTCTGGAGAATTGGTAACATAAAAATGTTAGATTATGATTCATTCAAAATTACAATAGACTACGTGACAAGCTTGATCAAGTCAGAAATACATTATAAGATGGTCTTGTTGAAATGTGAAGTGTTTAACCAAATCTCTGGAGAATTGGTAACACAAAATTCTGAGAGTCTTATGTTTCATTTGAAACTATAATAGACAATGTGACAAGCTTGATCAAATCCGAAAAACATTGTAAGGGAGGTCTTGTTGAAATAAGGAAATTATAGAACTGACACATTTCTACGTTAGATTGTAACAATTTGAAATATGAACAAGTTTTAAAAAAAATAATTAGTTTGTTGAATTTGGAATCTGTCCAAACTAAACAGATTCCTTGTAACTTCAAAGCCACAACTAATTACGCAGTTACACCTCATGATGCTAGTTAAAGGTACTTTCGCGTGAGGTAACCGTTTACTGAAGGTGTGCAGGATCAGTTAACATGAAGCTACAGTCTCAGGGTGATCAACGAGTCAGTCGACCTTACAGTATTGTTCCGCTCGGATAGTTCGTCTCAGCAAAAATTCGTTGAAAACAATAACCTATTCTAGCATCGAGTTTAATCCATAATGTGTGTTGGCATCCATCCCTCCAGAGGACGTCGTCATAGCATTTCTTACTTCTATTGTTCAGTACAGTTGCAGTGCCATTGGTGTTCTGAATCTGTGTACATCTGTTGCTAGGCGACAACTGATGCTCCTGACGTTGGGTCCTGAAACCATCATCACATAGGCCTGGGAAAGAACGCTCAGACGACTTACCTTTACCTCGCCTGGGATAATTAAGTTTTCTACCTGAATATCACCTGGCTACGTCTTATGGG
This sequence comes from Gibbula magus, assembly GCA_936450465.1. Taxonomy (NCBI): domain Eukaryota; kingdom Metazoa; phylum Mollusca; class Gastropoda; order Trochida; family Trochidae; genus Gibbula; species Gibbula magus. The sequence continues at coordinate 60,477,732 of OW388304.1, forward strand.
GAGACTCATCTTGCTAGTGTCGCTTTTGGCGGGTAAGTTGTGATCACCTTACGAATAAGGAGTAGAAACGGGAGTAAATCTTATTCATGGCGATTACCCAAGGATGCGATTTACATAGTCTGAGAAAGTGTCTTGTTCTCCAAGGGTGGATATACATCAAATGGGTTGAATTGGATTTAAATATTCCAGTTTTGGATTATGTAGGTGGTTTATTCCTTGATTGAAGGTAAGAAATATATTTTCTGAAAATATCAACTGACAGGACTGTCTCGTATGAAAAAGTGTCAATTTTAATTAATATTGATCCGACGTTTCAGTTTTATGAATTGTTTGTAAACAAATCTTATCTTTCAATTAAAACTATAATAACCTTATATCATTTTCACGCAACTATTACATATTATATATTTATTATAATAACTATAATACGAGATAGTTGAATGATGCTAATCTTCTACCCTAAAAAAAATGTCAATGTGTTCGCATTTATTTCAAAATGTTGATTTATAAAACTTTCATAACATTAACTTTTAATATTCAGTAAATTGGAAAATTCAACATTACGATTCACAAGAGATGTGTATGTCTTTTTTCATTTCTGTTTAATCTACGCTACAGTAAAGCTATATTTACGCTTCATTACTTTACGCCCCATATCTTTGTTATTGCTATATAAACTTCATTTTCAAAATACTTGATAGGATATGAACATTTTATTTATTAATGCCTACGGGGGCCATCATATCGAGGTTCATATTTTTCAAAATATCACTTTGCCATGATGACGTGACGTCACGTTTCTTCTATGACGTTGCATTGTAAATGGGGCGACGGCGAGCAGCAGGCTTTACTTAAAAGTAGATGTAAACGTATTTTCCACAACTTCGTGACTTCGGTAATAAACGGAATATAAAATTCCTGTATACTATGTTTACGACACTCCTGCCTGAATATCGGTTTATCCCTCGTTCGCGCTTGAGAAATACTAATATTCGGGCACTCATGTCGTAAACATAGTATCGCATATACACTCATATACTATCCTCTATATGAGTTAAATGAAGGCGTGATGTAATTATTTTCTGCTGCCGAATTATCACCATTTCAGACAGTGACACAACACTTTTATGAAATAAGACATATTAAGTCTGCCTTGTTTTGCCTGTTCATACTACAACGCCAACAACCCGACTATTACAGATAAATAGATAGTGTGAAAACATATTATTTTCTTCCATTATTTTAACAGGACCCTTCTCTCTGCGCATCTGTTGATTAACGTACAATGCATATTTAAGAAATGTACCGATTGTTCTTTTCAAAAAGTAGTTTTGATAAGACGCTAGGAATATCGTCAGTAGATGTTTTATACTAAATATAAATTAATAAATTTTCATTTCGTTTCATCTAATTTTTTTGGCTAGACGCTTAAGAAGATTGATGATCCATTTTTCAATTCAGACTATACATATAAAAAAAGTTCATTTCATATTGTCAAAATAAGTTTATTATTTAAATTATTGCTAAAGGTTAGTTATAAAATGTGCACAAAGATGAATTATGAGTCTTCAATTAAAAAAAAAATCATGATATATTATTAGAGAACCAATGTGTTTCCGTGTCTTCAGACGGTCACACATGAGTTTCCTCAGAGCTGGAAAACATTGCACTAACAATCTTGTAAATTTCAGTTTATGACTTATAAATAACGACTTTTTTCAATTATGAACACAAAAGTATAATGTTGTTGATAAGCCATGAGTAACATTTTGTAAGTTATGTGTCGTTTATTACAATTAAAACTACGAATATACATCAAAAGAAATGAATATAAAACAAAAGAATAATTTTAAGACAAAGAACCTCAGATTGACGTTGTTCGTTTTCTCGACGAATTAAGGAATCACGAAGACGTAAAGTTTCCTTTTATGAAAACATATTATGTTACCAATTAATGGACAAGACTCTCAGCACGTGCACCTTTCCCCGTTGTCATGGAAACTGATTCAGTATATTCTATTCATTTGTTGATTAGCTAGTGAGACCGTCCCTTAAGATAAATCATTCCTATAAGGACGGTCGATAGCCAGTCTGCATTTAACTGTTAGAACTGGAAACAACGACAACTAGTCTGTATTCAGGTGCCGTGTGCATTGACGTTAGTGTTGGACTGATAGATCGATATTCATTCAAGAGTTAGAATAATACCCCGTATAAATTGACTTTGATGTTAGAATTGAAATGCATGATAACCCGACAGTACTGACTTGAATGTTAGAATTGAAATGTATGATAACCCGACTCAACTGACTTGAATGTTAGAATTAAAATTTGCCTGATAACCCGACTTAACTAACTTAAATGTTAGAATTAAAATTTGCACGATAACCCGACTCAACTTACAAGTTACTTGAATGTTAGAATTAAAATGTACATGATAACCCGACTCAAAATTGCAAAGAGTAAACTATCAAATAAACAAGCTGTTTAATACGTAGGATTAATATTTTTCAGAAATTTCAGTATGAAACACTAAGGTTACTCTGATATGTAACGTCAATGTAATGTACTATTGTATCTACGTGTAAATTTATATATTTGTTAACATTAACATAGAATCTGCATGACCAAAAGAGGTGGCAAATCTATCAAATAATTAGCATAACATAACTGTTCGTCGAATAGGTATAAGTTTGAGACATCAATTTGGAAGTAGTTAACTGTCGTAACGTCAACGATATAATACGTGTATGTCAATACAGATTTCGTGAAATCATTCCATTCCAAACTGCGAGTGTGATGTATTCATATTGCACTTGGGATGTATTCATACTGTACATAGAGGATACTAAACGACCTTCTATTTAATACCATTTTTATTAAACGAGTTAATGATTTTGTATAAAACGAGCGAAAGCGAGTTTGATACCAATCATTCACGAGTTTAATAAAAATGGTATTAAATAGAAGGAAGTTTAGTATTCTGTTTATTACTCGCCCACCTATAATCCAGCGAAATAGCCGACATAGCTCTGAAACTATGATTCCCGCAAGTTCGATACCACTGTGACGACGTTACTCCCATTGTGACGTCATAACCTCGAACTATTGTGACGTCATACGTGCGGCGGTATTACACTAGTTTAATATTGCCGTATAAATATTACACTGCAGTATCTTACACGGGCGAATAATAAATTGGATGTATTCATGCTGTACATGAAATGTCTCCATATTGCACATTACATGTATTCATATTTCACAAGAAATGTATTCGAATTACACTTTGGCTATATTCATATATATGTATATCGTATGTATTCAAATTACACATGACATGTATTCATATTGCACATGACATGTATTCATATTACACATGACATGTATTCAAATTGCACATGGAATGTACATCGTATGTATTCAAATTACACATGACATTTATTCATATTACACATGACATGTATTCATATTGCACATGACATGTATTCATATTACACATGACATGTATTCTAATTGCACATGGAATGTACATCGTATGTATTCAAATTACACATGACATGTATTCATATTACACATGACATGTATTCATATTGCACATGACATGTACATCGTATGTATTCAAATTACACATGACATGTATTCATATTGCAAATGACATGTACATCGTATGTATTCAAATTACACATGACATGTATTCATATTGCACATGACATGTACATCGTATGTATTCAAATTACACATGACATGTATTCATATTGCACATGACATGTACATCGTATGTTTTCAAATTACACATGATATGTATTCATATTGCACATGGAATGTACATCGTATGTATTCAAATTACACATGACATGTATTCAAATTACACATGACATGTATTCATATTGCACATGACATGTACATCGTATGTATTCAAATTACACATGACATGTATTCATATTGCACATGACATGTACATCGTATGTATTCAAATTACACATGACATGTATTCATATTGCACATGACATGTACATCGTATGTATTCAAATTACACATGACATGTATTTACAAATGTCAGGTTGAGTCGTTGAGTATATGAAAATGGTAATATGTGTTAGATTTTCCGTCTCTAAAACAGAATGGGTAAGGTCTTAATCGTCGCCGAATCTATAAAGATACTATTGTACACATTGTGACAATATTTTGAACAGTTCACAATTTAATATGGCACTTGCAAGGCAGGCAAACTGGGTATGATCAGGATAGTGAGCGTGTGATTGTCTAATGTTATTATTTAGCAACATATGATAATAATATTTCAATATTGAGAATGCAAGTAGAGTCGTCTGTATGTATATTAAAAATAGTCACGAGCTTTAGCAAAACTAAATAATAACCAAAATCGAACAGCACTAGGAATAATCATAAAATAATAAAAAAAATGTCGTAAATAAAGAAAAAATCGCGTCATCGCATCATTTTTGTCAGGCTGTAAAGACCAGAAACATTTAAAAAATGTTTAGGCCTTACCATTGAGGAGTATAACAATGTTTACTATTTCAGAAAGTGTGCCAAAATACAACGTTATAAATCAGTTGCGTTTGATTGTCTGAATGTTTTTAAACTGCCACTAGTGATTCCATAAAATGTTATTTTATTGTATTGCATGTGATTATTTGTAAAAGGCCATCTCAAATGCGGACATAAAGCCGTTGCGGTTTGACTTTGATGGTCAAAATGTGCATGTTATTGCAAGGCTGTGGATGTATTGAGTAATAAGTCGATATTCCAATGAATAAGTAACAGTAATTTGAATATTCCAATATTGTCAAATTGTTGATCGATTCAATGCACACGTCTCAGCCTTTCATGGAATAAAGCTCGCTCTGATTTGCATATGTAGTCGAATATGTCTGATATAAAATGAACGTAGAGGAGAGCGGTGATCATTCGAACGATTAAAAAAAAAAATCAGAAAGCCATTACACATGCCACAGTAGCGTTTATTATATCTTATCTATATATTGGCTTGAACAAATTGCTATCCTCTACAGTAAAAACAATTTTAGTCCAAATTTTACGGAATTGCCACAGATAGGAATCTCTCTCTCTCTCTCTCTCTCTCTCTCTCTCTCTCTCTCTCTCTCTCTCTCTCTCTCTCTCTCTCTCTCTCTCTCTCTCTCTCTCTCTCTCTCTCTCTCTCTCTCTCTCTCTCTCTCTCTATATATATATATATATATATATATATATATATATATATATATATATGTTGTCCTTGTCACTACATTGTAAAACACCAAAAACGGTGCTTATTGTAACAGTGAGAGCTTAAATGTTTTGATAGTCAAACCTTACATGGGGTTTGCTGAAAACAACATTGTGTAATCTGTTCAAACGTTCAGCTCGCTAAAATTGTCATTACAATGGCATGGATGTGGACTTCGTCTGTTCGAAAGATCCCATCCTCGGTTACCCAGGATTTTATATATGCTCAGTTACTCTCCACTATATCACCCAGAAAAATCTGTACTCAAATTATCCGCTCTTTGCCGGCGTGAGCCAATCAAACTGCTTCGCAGTTTGGACCCGCGATTCATATCACTTCCTTGCAAAGCCGTGCACGCAACTCCTGGGCGCGGTCATTTTGTTAATCATCCTTCACCGGTTCTCTCCCTTGGCCATGTCCTTCTAATTTTATCGAGCATTTTCATTGGTTACTGATTTCGTTACACCGGTCATGGGTGGACAATTTGAGTACATATTGCTCGGATAGAGCGGAGAGCAACGGAGCATATATAAAATCCTGGGTAACGGAGAATGAACATATCCCCATATCTCCTTATAAAATAATGAGTGTTCGCTTGGTTCTATCATTAGTCAACAGAGGGCGCCGAGATCGACTTAATGCAACTGTGCATTGATTCATTTCAACTTTTATATTATATTTTGTGATCACGGTCGTAGGTAAAGAACTGTTACATGGTAGCTTCGCATACAAACTCATGATAAAAATGGTTGACACCCTTAAAAAGAAAATAGATTTTTGGAAATTAAATGCATTGGACAATAAATATTGTTCGATATTTTCGAAATCAAATGGCACAAACACATGATGTAAACTATATGATTCTCTCCATGTATGCATTGTGTGCGAATGAGACTCCATGAAAGATATTGTGTTTTTATTGAGTTCAGTAGAATTTCAGTAGAAGGCAACTTTTCATTATTTATTAGAACCAAAATGAGAACACTCAAATACTGTAACAATATACCAATGCCAAGATCTAAAGACACAAGGAATGAACTCTTTTGAATAAATTTAAATTTTCTTATATTCCTCTTTCTTTGGTATTAAAAGTACAAGTGGAGAAATAGCAAATGGACACAATTCACAAACAGACATCCAGTAGTAACATGTTTTACCAAAATAATTATCGAAACTGACACTGTATACGTTGTTTATATAACATTTCATTCCCATAACCAGTAGGGGTGTCAACTATTATAACAGTGAGTATAATATGATGCTTGCTGTTTAAAATTGAAATTTATAAAATAGTGTTTAGCTATCGTGCCTTGAAAAGGTTTTTATGCTCACGATGACAGAGTGAACTTCAAATTATCATCACTTTTATATTGTTTGGTATATGTACATGTATTCATTTAGGTGCATTCTTATACCTTCAAAGTTTGTTCAATTATATACGGATTGAGTCACGTCCATCCCTATGTTTATTCTTTCGTTTCCGGACCATAACTCAAAACTTGCTCACAGTAATTCAATTTCTATGTATCAAATAAGCAGTGGACTTGTAGATGTGCCCGTTGCGGTTTTCAACTTCTTGGGATGTTTAAATGTTCATTTTGTCCATTGAAAAAAGCTGAAAATTTCGTTTCCGGAGCAGAGCAACCATCATGTGTAAATTGTCTTAAGGGACTTCTTCAAGCTTTTATTTTGGTCGTTTCCATGGAAACGCGTCTTTGAATGTGCTTTTTCCGCGGCATACATTTAAAATGCGTAAGGCTAATATCAATGACTTTTAAACATAAATCGATTATGTATTTGTGTCATTTTGGATTTTAATATTATTGGGATTTTAATTTTGACTGTCTTCATAAAAACACAATTTGTTATTCGAGAACAGAACTGTCAAAACTTGAAATTTTGGATAATATTCGTGGGAGAGAGCAAGCACACAACTCCGAATTGTTTCATTTTCACAATTATGATGACCTTCTGAGATCTCAGACAGGTCTAACTCATGATGAACTCATGTAATGTCCTTCCTCCATTTGTCATTTTATCGCTTAAAATAATGGTGGTAAGGTGGTGAAAAAAGCGAATTGCGGAAATTGGTATGACGTCATCGGAGGTTAATGCATAATACAAATATATTTGAGTTCTGTCAATGTTTTATTGCAATTAAAGGATGCCAACGGCTTCCCTATAACTCAATACTTATAACACGTGCTTTATTCTTTTGAGATGAGATTTGTATACATTTTTGTTTATAAAATAGAAAATGAAACGTAAAAAGAGTACACGTAGCAATAATAAGATATTTTCAAGAACAGTGAGCTGAGTTGGGGTTTAACGCTTTCAAGAGTATTTCACTTATATCACGGCTGTTAGTATTATTGCAGGGACAAAGCTCGCAACACTATGTGGCTATGCATTGCGGTGAAACCTGCGAGTTCTGGTTTGAACTAGCGAACTAGCTGGTACTAGTACTGCGCTGAAATTCAGTGTAGCATTGCACCAGAACCTTACTTCAGACAAAGTTGCCTGTCGAGATTCGAACCACAAAACCTTTGAGTTATCCCGCCACTTCAAGGACAGTGAAAAACAATCAAAAGCGTAAATTTCACCAAGGATCTTCAACAACCCGTGGTCCTTTTAATATCGATAAAGAGCACATGATCAAAACAATAAAATTGCGTCAAAATCTTACGTGAATAAAATCAGAAATAGACGGAAACGGACATATGAAGCGCGAGTAGAACATGCACGTCTTGAGAAGCCTTCACAACGTGCCCTGTCTGTGAAAACAGTGACTGATTGAGACAGTCCTGCTCTTTCATCTGATCATAATAGCCCAAACAGTTATGCGTTCGATCTCAGATCACAGAAAGTTGCAAACTGAAGTCACGGTATGCATTGAAACAAATGAGACATGTGGATTTAAAAGGACATCGTATGTGTTGTTTGGGGTCACATATGCCAAGCTTCCATAATAGTGATAATTTATCTAACTGTTGCTGAAAATGACCATTTTATTGCTAGTTATCTCAGTATAAGGGCGATATTTAGTTGAAAGTTGTTATTTCTGATCGAAAACCGGAAAATCGGGTTAATTTAGTTTCACTTAATTTTGGAAAAAAGAATATGTTATATAAGACACACTAATGTCCATGTAAATCGAACTTGTAGAGAACTCATCAAATGCATATATGATGAAATTGATCTCATTTAGTCAATATGAAAACTTTTCTCCGAATATTGATACAGTTTGAATTTTCCAAATTTGACCCCTTCTGTCTATTCCAAAATACCAAATTTCCTGAAAAGGCACCACTGACGATCACAGGATACGTTTGAGAATGATTATTTTCCTCATGGATACCATGTATATAGTGATTCGTCACTGTATGTCACTGTAGGTGATGGAATATGTTACTGACGTTAGAATGAACGTGCACTAAGAATATACCCTCCATTATACATAAGTTTGGGTTTTATTTTAGAGTTATGTGAGCATTGCCTCTTATGCATCTTTCAAATTAATAATATATTTAATTAAATAAGATAAAAGCGTCAACAACATCCTTTTTGGAGGCTACTCTGAAATGAACTAATTATTCTGACACTGTTTCGCTGGTAGCGTGCATGTAAGCAAAGGGAGATCACTCTTACCTAACGTCAACCGGGCCGACATTGATATGTATATGCGGACAGGGCTGATATGGATTTGCGGACCGGGCAGCAATATTGACGCGGTTTCCTAACCTCTATCACACACGCAAAAATACCATATCTTTGATAGAAACATGATAAAACACAATATATATCTACATTGACTGGCATATAAGATCCTTGGTAGCTTAATTGGTAAAGGCACTGTTTGACAACATAGAGGTTCAGGGTTGGAATCCCACTTACGTTTATAAAACTAATTTGTTATTTGATGAGAGTCCAGTTCAATCCTTCGCTTGTATACCTCATAACTGACCACGGATAGTGGTTATGGCATATAAACTGCAACTTAAACAACTGAAGACACTTCCGAAGGGACGTAATGTTTGTGAATGAAAGTGTATGAGAAACTGTTCTGACAATATATGTATATTGTACCATTTTGGGGAATGATGGAGCCATTTTAGGTCTTGGGGTTTTGTGTTTCTTATAACATGTCTTTCTTTATCTCGACCGTCCTTTTTGTCCCCCGCCGCCGCGAAGCGCGGAGCGGGGGACATAGTATTCAGCTCCGTACGTCCGTCCGTACGCCCGTCCCGCTTCTTGTTAGCGCGATATCTAATGAACCGCTGAACCTAGAATCTTCAAACTTGGTACCAATCTTCATCTGGGGAATACGCAGACCTGAAACGTTTTTGGTGACCTTGACTTCATTTTCAAGGTCACGGCGAGACTTTGACCAGTTTTGAAAATGTTGTTAGCGCGATATCTCATGAACCCTTCAACCTTGATTGCGGCGGGGGACATGGTCACGTTTGTGACAATTACTTGTTATCATTAACTTCTTCCTTCTCGAAATACTTTATGAATTTCTTCTTTGGTTTTATGATGTTGTAGCTGCTGCTGTTGTGTAATTATCTTTGGATTTTCATGAAAAGTATCGGTCTTGTGTCTTTGAGACCTGAAAAGTTTTCGGTGACCTTGACTTCATTTTCAAGGTCACGGCGAGACTTTGACCAGTTTTGAAAATGTTGTTAGCGCCATATCTAATGAACCGCTCAACCTAGAATCTTCAAACTTGGTACCAGTCTTCATCTGGGGAATACGCAGACCTGAAAAGTTTTCGGTGACCTTGACCTCATTTTCAAGGTCACGGCGAGACTTTGACCAGTTTTGAAAATGTTAGCGCCATATCTCATGAACCCTTCAACCTTGATTGCGGCGGGGGACATGGTCACGTTTGTGACAATTACTTGTTATCATGAAATTCTTCCTTCTCGAAATACTTCATGAATTTCTTCTTTAGTTTTATGATGTTGTAGCTGTTGCTGTTGTGTAATTATCTTTGGATTTTCATGAAAAGTAGCGGTCTTGTGCATCTACAATTATATATATAATAAATTCATACAAATGAGAAAAACCTTTCCTCGTTTTGCAGCACTGATTCGACCATCACTGTCGACCTGTACGACCTGTCTTAACACCTTCAACACAGACAGCGCGACTGCAGCTGGGAGTAGCCTGTGCCCGTAAGTATGTTATTGGTTAACACAACAACAACAAATATAACAACAACAATAATAATAATTGTAATTATTGTAAAATTCGTTATTATTGTTATTTTTGTAAGTATTAGGTCTTCAAGACGTATGTCTGGAAGACCTATTGTTCTTACCGGGTTTTTTTTCTTATTATTTGCACGATTCCGATTCTGAAGTAACTGCTGGGCCGAATTACATGAAATTTTCAAGGATGATAGTCTGTGACATAAACTAGCCCTGTACGGCGGTCGAGTTATCTCCACTTGAAATCTAAATATCAAACCTCAGTTGCTCGAAAGCTATTCAAGATAAGTTCATACTGTTCTGTAGCACTTCTTGTAAAGTCTATAGGTTCTCAATCCATTTTCGCCTTCACCCTGCTGTTTCAATTTCTTCATTTTTGCAAACATCACGTGTCGAACAGATCATTGAGTATGTAGAATAATGTTTATTCGTGTACACATCTTTTCAACTTTCAACGGCGTATAGACCATTCAAATAGTTGCCTAGGCAGTGTGGAGTCCGCCGTTCAAGTAAACTTGCAACACATTATTGTCTATCCACACACCATTTTCACTTTTGCTAAGTCGTTGAGTCAGTGAGAATAATGTTGGTGACATAACACATCCCTGTTTTACGGTAAAACATTGTCATAACGTCATTCACTCGCACAATACATGAATTATTGTCATCCAAATGTTTTGATATTGTTGAATAGTTTGCCGTGCACGGCACACTTTCTAAGCTTTCAGAATCTTATAAGCAATCTCCGTCCACGTTATCGAATGCTATCTTTAAATCAATAAAGCATGTAAATGGCTATTTTTGCTGTCAAGCGTGTTGAGGCTGAAAACACCTTCTCTCGTTCAGAAAACCGTTTTGCTGTTCGTTTAAACTATCTTTAGAGTCAAACCATGAAGTTAATCTCAAGTTCAGTTCCTCACAGTATATCTTGAATGGCATATATAGCCTCTGGGTTCCTCTTTATGTCATAGGGACTTTTGAATCCGAATTCGGTTTAACTATTGGATTTAGTACTCGTCCGTTGAAGATATCACTTTTTGATGAATCAACAATGTTATAACACACGTGTTAATAACAATGACGTCACAATATTAGCGCTACGATCGGGATGAAGTGTGTCCCATTTATCGACGAGATCATGGAATTAAGTGGGATTTATATCAGTGAGTAATAGATAAAATACTAAACTAGGTTCCGTTTAATAACACATTTATGAAACTCGTGAATGGTATCGGTATCTAAGTCTCTTTCGCTCGTCAAATACCAAACCACTAACTCGTTTCATAAATACTTTATTAAACGGGACGTCGTTTAGTATTCTTTATTTACACAGCCTAAATCACAATTAGAAACTTGTTCGTCTTCAAATCTACATAACGTCCTTCAGTGTCTTTACAGTGTCTTACAGGGAAAGATGTTGGAAGTTTTCGTGTATTATAATATGTTATAATTGCTTTTCTCGACAATGCTCAGCACATAACGTAAACATTGGTTCGCTTTTCAGAGTGGCCTACGGCTACATAGATTGTATTGATACAAAAAGACACAATGACGCCGGCTGCCCTCCATCTTCTGCCGACTTCAATACTGCCAATGGTTTATTAAATCCAAACGGTTGCCTCAGTATGTACAACTTATTTTTATCTTTCAAAATAGTTCTTTGAGACCAAAGTTCAATTCTCAATGTAACGTTTGTCAACCAAGCTGCCTCAGAATATTCAATGCGTTGCGAGAAATTACGGATTGCCTGTTTTGGGTTAAATGTTGTGATGAAGTCTGAGCTTTAGCAAGGAGTTTGACATACTTATTCACGAGAGATAGATAATTCGTAATTCCGAGCACTGAGTTGGTTATTACTTTTCTTAACCAAGATCCTTTTTATTCGAAAATGAAATAAAAAAAACAGGCTCGATTTCACGATCCTAGATTAGACTGTAAAATATAAATTGTACTCATACGTTATTCATAAACGTCCTCACACCTTCAATATGCAAGGATACAAATAGTTTTCTACCATCTCTCTTTTTCCATTAAAATTCTTATTCGAAGGTGCATCAATTTTGATGTTGGGGTCACGTATGCCAAACGTTATAGATGGTGTTTTTTCATCGAGACGTACTGACTATTGTTGAAGATAACCATTTTGACGATAGTCGACTCAGTAAAATGACAACATAAAGATAAAAGAAGTGATTTCTGATCGCAAACCGGACAATGCACCGCATTTGGACACGCGTCAAATATTCAAACGTAATTTTGGAAACTTCTTTACAACAGTCAAATAGACAAATTTGGGTTGATACTGTTTAATAGGACATATAACTACTGTGCATGTAAAGTACTTTCGGTTTCTGCACATACATAATGATCATTTTCACTGGTAACTACTAAGTATGATATATTTGACGATAGGGGATGAATATTTACGTTGGGTGAAATTATTTGAACCGAAATGTTAATTGGCACGTACTTAAGTACAGTTAAATATTATGAAACACAATGGATGTATCTGTAATAACGAATTTCTGACGTAATGAACAACTCGTTCATATTTGTAAATATTGTCGATAAAAAGGAAAAATATAGTTGCAATACAAGATAGGGCTGTAATTACAACACTTAATGACGTCATATAAATGACGCTACAAAGCTATGAGATCACGGCACGCCACAAATTTAATCCTGTAAATATAGTCTTAAAAACGTCGATTGAACAGGATTTTCTATTTTGTATGTTAATTAACGCCTGATGTAAATAAGGCAGCTTGAAAATGTTTATATAAATTTATATATATATATATATATATATATATATATATATATATATATATATATATATATATATATATATATATATATATATATATATATATATATATATATATATATATATATATAGAAAAGAGTAAACATCAGATGGGTTTGACTGGATCAATCTTCTTTAATACGATGAGCTCATTTCGACCAGTATATCGGTCTTTTCAAGTATCTTGAAAAGACCGATATACTGGTCGAAATGAGCTCATCGTATTAAAGAAGATTGATCCAGTCAAACCCATCTGATGTTTACTCTTTTCTATATATAACCTTACTTCACGTGAGAAACGACTCATTTTTATTTATATATATATATATATATATATATATATATATATATATATATATATATATATATATATATAAATAAGATGAGTTGCTTCTCACGTGAAGTAAGGTTATATATAGAAAATAGTAAACATCAGATGGTTTTGACTGGATCAATCTTCTTTATATATATATATATAGTAGATCAAAATACTGGCAGAATCCATGACCATTATGAAAACTTAATGGGTAAGGCTTCTCAATAGGTGACTCATATATTATACCTATTACAGTAGAACACGGTTATAGCGAACAAATGTATAAGTCCCGTCCAAAAGCCAAACATAATATACCAAACCCGAATAACGAACAGTGGATACATCGAACTGAATTCTTTTGGTGTCTTGGAGTTGATTATATCCGTGTTGTACTGTATATATCTGACGATAATTCACTCATATCGGAACTGTCCCAATGCTCAATTAGTGACCCAATATGTAATATCTATTGTATATCTAACAATAATTCACTTATTTCAAAATTGTCTTAATTCCAAATAAGTGACCCAATATGCATATCTAACAATAATTCACTAACACGCTAACTGTCCTAATTCCCAATAAGTGAGCAAGTATTAATAATAAATAGCTATTATATATCTAACAATAAATTACTTACATTCAAAATGTCCTAATGCTCAATACCTGACCTAGTAAGATACATCCTATATAGAAAGATAAGAAAGGTTCAGTGAGACCGAATTGTCTATCTTTTGATCCAGTATATACACAGAGCAAAAAGTGGTAAGATCCACTTGCTGGATCCTTCTGGGTCCCTCTGTGACAGAATACCTTTTTCTGTTAAAACAAAGCTGATAAATTCGTAGGAAGGGGCAACTTAAAAAAATCAACATAGAGACTTCAAACTTGTTTTAAAAGATGCACAGTACAAAATACAAACAAAAAAGAAAATCATGGCGAATGAGAAGGTCAGGTTGTTTTCTTGATGTTTTGATTGATAATGAAAGTTCTGAATTTTGTAGGTTTAGTTTGAATGACTGATACATTTAACATATGATGGTTTTGACACTATAATTTTGGCGACATTCTTCGATCAAACATGGAGCCGAAGGTCAAAGCGGAAGTCTGAAGACCTAAGTACTGCCGCGGAAGTTCTAGTTATTATTATTATTATTATAATTATTATTACTTTAGGCACTACGAGATCGACGCTGTGTGAATGTCAGTATCAAGCGATGTCGGCACTCACCTCGGCGACGGATGATGCAGGAAGATGCACGTGAGTTCAACCCAACATTAATTCCATTTGTCAACCGAAGTGAGTGAGTGAGTGAGTGAGTGAGTTATTGTTTACGCCGCTTCGGCAGTATTGCAGCCATTAGCGGCGTGTGTCTACCAAAACATGTGCAGATTGGCTGTACGGTTATATTACATATTTAACGTTTGATAAGTGTGTAAGATGTTCATCTCAACGGTGTATATGCTCTAATGGACTTGAAGAATGAAATAAAAAGTTTACATGTACAATTAAACTGCATAACTTTAATCAGCTGTGTTACTCATTCAACCATATGAAGACAAAATATAGTTTTTAATGTCGCTTTTTAAGAATGATGGGCCATTATATCCATAAACAATTCTCCAGTCTTCACATGTGAGCTTCCTCAAATCATGTAATCCGACGTTACCTATGTTACAAGTAAGCATACTTATCGCTTCTGTCCCCTCTATGTGAAACTCTACAAAACGGATACCTTTCTATCCAAAAATAAGTCGTATTACATCTCAGACATACCTCTGTCTGTAAATAAATATGTGCCCACTGCACAGGTGAAGGAACTCAACGGTTACAGGAACCGACAGAGTGATCAGTTTGAAACAACGTTGCTAATTGCAATCTAACTTTGATTGCAACCAATGAGAAGTCTCTATGATTAACAAGAACACGTTTTCTGTGTAATTGGGTTTACCTGAGAAGAAATGACTTGGAAGACCTCTGCTGTGAAAGAATGAACATTATCTTCCAGAATAGCAGTTTTTTAAATTCTCAAGCAAATCCATCTCACTTCTCAATTGTCATCAGAAAGAAACCAAACATGCCTCTTACAGAAGCAAATTGAATACATGTTGAGACAGACAGGGTTACTATTTACTCCACAATAACTCATATCTGAGGCGGATTGTTTTGGAACATGTGACAACATTCCTTGGAGTGTAATAAAACTATACACTCGCCGGCAAAAGAAAGTATAGGTACAACAACGCAAGATATTTTTATCATATCACCGAGTAATGCAAAAGACTGAAACATAGTTACACCATGTCTCTAGAAACCAACTAACTTAATTTGTAATTTTTGAAATATCAACTTGTCATATTTTTGAAAAACACAAAATGGTCATTAAAGAATCCCCTTAAAAAGGCAAGATAGGATAGTGAAATGTGACTTTCGTGCTTGTTTGATGACAACAACCTGTACTTACTGTATACTTTCCATATAGTATACGATTTCACCTTAAAGACGAAATATTATGTCCAAGAAACCATTTGAAACAGCAATTTCATCACCCCATGTGCATCTGAACAGATATGAAATATTATGGATCATACTCTAATGAATGAACTTTTGTATATGTCTTCACGGGGTATATCCTCATCAGAATCAGTGACCATTGACTTTATCGTATACAGTAGACATAGTTTGTGTTGAAAATAAGGTAAACTTCTTTTGCCCGTAAGTGTATATGAACTAGTTCGAAGGGGTACATAAATAACTACATTATGATATTGTTTTGTTCTCAGTAGAAGTAAATTTTAAAATGTTTTCGATGTAAGTGCAACTGGCAGCCACAATGCAGTGCAGCACTATTAGTTTAGCAAGGAAGAAAAAACCCACCTTTTAAAGGAGCAGTAGCACGTTTTTTGCAAATGTTATTTTTTCAAATTTCTCATTTATAATGATAGTTCATGTCATTTATATGTTCTTTAGAGGGTAAAACATCTTATTACACAAACCATTTATCCGCAGTGGTAAAAACGGTGATGCGTATAGAGCAAAAATAGCATGGCGGCCATTTTATTGTGAACACATTTTATTATTTCGAATGACAAAAACGATTCCCTTGGCTTAACGAAATCATGTACACTCATTTTTAAAATTAATTTTCCGAAGAGAAAAGGGTGTTTTACTATTGGTGACATTACATTTCATCGACTTATTTAAGCGAAAAAACGTGCTTCTGTCCCTTTAACGTCGGGTAGTCCTCTGGATCGATGTGAAGACGGCTTACTCTAGATACAGTTTGCTATTATTAATTTATTATCATGTATCTCAGTGTTTTACCTTCCCATTAATTTATTTACCTATATGAGGAGCAGGTGCCACCGGATAGCCAGGACATCAGTGTCACCTTCGTTCACTGCAAGTGCCCTGGTATCATTGTTCTAGCTTTGTCCTCGGTTTTGTAGCTTCGATTTTCTCATTCTACCTCTGCGCAGGGCCCACAAGGAGAAGATAGCGTGTATCGAGGGGCTGACCACTTCAGGATGTGATGGGTTGACCCAAGGTCAAACTAGCGCTACGGCAGCAAGCCAATCTATTGGGGATATCGGGTCTTGTAGTGAGTTCAAATGTCAATTTATATTTTAATCACTTAACGTCAATCATAACTAAGCTATATTTTAACAGAGATATAGTTTAATCAAGAAAGTACACCTTACTGATCTTAAACACTCACTATAAGACACATTTGTACTTTATTGTCATTAACTGTTGATAAATACACGACAGTAAACAATTGTTGTCAAGACGTTTTGAAATAAATGATAGAGTGCATGTTTTGTTAGATCAATAAAACCAAAAAAACATATGTATTTGAATGTATGAAAGGGGTGATTTACGATTGCTAGTCAGACGATAGCTATGAATGTTATTAACTGACAATGAGAGTGCGATATGTATTTGAAGATTAAGTGCTTTTTGATAACTGATATTACGTTTGCATTTAAGCACCCTCTGGTCTGTGCCTTTGTGAGAGTGTCTATGCCAGTACGGACATACAAGTTGCTGGTGGCAGATGCACGTACGTTCCATAACACCCAAATGTGAAAATAGACTGAACTGAATATACTGAAAAGAAACCTGAAATCATCAAGTTCATATTTAATATGGGAACAAGTTTGAAAACGATTGACGGCTATAGTGCTTTTCCGGTTTTTGCTAAATATTATTATCATTAAAGCCTTTTGCTTCGCGTTTCTGTTGGGTGTTCACTATACAGCTTCGTACCGAAAGTTTGTTGAGTGCAAATATCATGTAAATTGACGTTCATTGTAACGTTAATAAAATTACATCACATACAATGACAATGAATCATCATATATCCATGAGTAAAACAATCATTCTCAAACGTTCCCTGTGATTGCCAAGGCAGTGGTATATGTTTATGAAAATTGGCATAATGAAACGACAGAAGGGGTAAAATTTTGAAAATTCAAATTTCATTAAGTATCGAATATAAGTTATCAGATTGATTAAATGAAAACAAATTCATCACAAATACATATATAAGTATATAAGTATATGATGTATGTTTAGCTCAGTTCATCACTTACTGAATATTTCACAGAAAATACAAACTGTACTTTTGAAATATTGACCCCTGGTCATTTCAAAGAGCTGCCAAAATTGTAACTGTTTACTATGATATATCAGATCAGATTACGTTATTGAACACTCAACTGTCTTTATATTATGTTTTAATGTAAAATGAATGGTCTTCATTTCGCGTTGATACGATGTTTCAAAGGCATGCCAAACTATATGATATTTGCACTAAAATACATCACCACAAACTTTCGGTACGCAGCTGTATATGTAATAACACATTACTGCTACTATCGTTATTTATACAATTCATCTACCATAGTATATAAAGGAGTTTGGTAACAGTATCTCTTCGCTATCGTGGTAATATGTGCATTGTCATGTTATTTATATGCATTACCCATTTTAATTATATTTTGAATGGACAGAGTTTCATGCAATAAAAATGGAAACATTGTAGCATATGTTTTATTTATGATATTTGATGAAAATATCTCAATAGAATGTAGATATAGATTATGCAATGAGTTATTTTCATAATAGTTGTAGTTGTGTAAACACCAGAGCAACGGCAATTGTTAAAAGACAAAAAAAATGGCCACATACGAGTGTTAGGATTTCTTCATTTATCATGTCTTGATGTCGGTGACCGTGGCTGATAAACGGCAATAAGTATGAACTCAATGTCAATGAAAGAGTCAAGGTGAATTTGAAACGTTTTATGAGGTCATAAAGCTGCGTACTGAAAGTATGTTCACCGACTGGTGTGCTTTAGTGCAAATATCATGTTATTTGGTATGTCTTTGAAGCACCATATCTACGCGAAAACTAGACCGATCATTGTGCATTTTTACACTATAAAAATACAGTTGAATAGTCCATAACATAATCTGATCTCATAGCAAACAGTTAACATTTGGGCAGCCTTTTGAAGTATCCAGTCATTCAATATATTTGTGATGAATTTGTTCTGATTTAATCAATATGAAAACAATTATTAAAAAAAATAATGAAATTTCACTTTTCAAAATTTGACCCCTTCGGTACTTTTCATTATGCCAAATTTCATAAACATATACCACTGCCGTGACGATCAAAGGATACGTTTGAGAATGATTGTTTTACTCATGGATATATGATGATTCATTGTCATTGTATGTGATGTAATGTTATTACCCATATGGTTGAAAATAACCGAGTTAATATTATTGATATGAGCACATGTTACATATCACGTTTGCCTAGCAACGATTGTTTCACCGCGGCTTCCCGTATTTTGTCGTCTGTGACGTCATAAAACGATTGTTCATGACGTCACTGTGGCTTGCCGTCGCAAGAGAAGTGGACCGCTTTCTGGCTATTTTTACACGAATCACATGGAATAGAACGGGTAATAAATAAATTATTACACTCGAAAGTGTGTCATATGACTTTTACGAAACTCGTGCGAATGTGTGTACAATGTATAACCCTCGGGCAATAAAAAAAGTAAAAGTCATATGACACACTTCCTTGGGTAATAATCTCTATTAACGTTACAATGAACCTATTTACATGATATTTGCACAAAGATTCACAGTAGGTGACCACACTTTCGGTACGAAGCTGTAGGCGACGCCAATATACGAACCCTTACGTAAAGTTGCCAACTTAAAACAATTTTTGTGTTTATTTGCATATACATGTATAAGAGTGATACTATCCAACAACTATTTTTATTTTTGGTGTACATTTTTTATGTCTGCCTTTACTTAAATGAAAGCGCAATAAGATTTTATCTCGATAATTGCTTTGAAGAAATTACTTTTACCTTTCATGGCAGTTTAGTGTTTCAGATATGTCAGTCTTATGTTATGTCAGTCTTAAGCTAATAATTGTTGAAGAATGATTTTGAATGATCAATAAAATCTCACATTCGTGTCTTCTGATATCAAATATATCAACACTCATTGATTAAAGTAAAAATATCCTCGGCAAGCCTCGGATATTTGTAACTTTAATCAACTCGTGCTGATATATTTGATATCAGAAGACACTTCGGTGAAATTCTCTATTTAAATGATACTTAGTTCCGGGTTTTATGTTATAGAGCAAAGAAAACTTTCATCGCTTGCATCACAGGGGAGCTTGATTCCACTTCATGCAAGAGCAGTGACACAGTTAAGATCCTGGCAGACAAAGCAGCACTGACTTTAGCAACCGACTGCGGTTCAGGTATGGCACAGACTTAAAACACATGAAACTCCCTTCTTCCGCTGGACGTGGGTGTTAGATTTGAATTTTGAATGTTTTGAATGAATATAGCGAATACTAAACGACGTCCCGATTAATAACATATTTATGAAACGAGTGAGTGTTTTTTTTTATTTGACGAGCGAAAGCGAGTTAGATACCGATACCATTCACGAGTTTCATAAATATTTTTTTCAACGGAACCGAGTTTAGGATTTTATTTATTACTTACTGATTTAAATCCCGATTAAACTCACGAAGTCGTAGATATATGTGACATACTCGATTGCGATTTAATCTTATCTGAGTGTAATCAAATTGTACGAGATCATTCTTCCAAACATGTAAGCAAAACAAATTAGAACCACTGGATCTATACCTCATCGGGCTTTGCATTATTTAGGACGATTTGCATACCAATGCGTTATTGTAATGCCAACTAATCGTCTAGAAACAAATCCCTAGCTGGTCGCGGTATATTCAGGATTTTAGCATTTTAGTGATTTACGTTGAAAATACCTTTGGTGAAAAAACAAAGCACTATAGCAGTTAACGACATTCAAAGATGTTAGGTAGGATTTGAAGGGGCAGTAGCACGTTGTTTAGCTGAAATAAGTTGATGAAATGTATTTGAAAAATAATGGCACTAATAGTAAACCACCCTTTTCTCTTCGGAAAATCAAGTTAAAAAATGAGTGTACATGGTTCCGTAAAGCCATGGGAATAATTTTTGTCATTCGAAATAATAAATTGTATTCACAATAAAATGGCCGCCATGCAATTTTTACTTTATACGCAACCTCTTTTTTCCACTACGGATAATTGGTTTGTGTAATAAGATGTTTTACCCTCTAAAGTAAACATAAATGACATAAACTATCATTATAAATGTGAAATTTGAAAAAATAAAATTTGCAAAAAACGTGCTACTGCCCCTTTAAACCGCTTTCAAGAGAGTTCGGCCACGGCTGCTAGTATTCATGCAACAGTAAGCAACAGCATTACCGCTATCCATTGCAGTGAATCCTGCCAGTATCGACTAGCGAACTAGCGGACCATGGGTGGTACTGCGTTGAAATTCAGCGTAGCTTTGCACTAACTGTTTGTAGAACGGTCCTTACAACAGAAAAAGTTGCAGAGCCCCTGGCGGGAGTCATTCTAAGAACACGCTTACACATGTACTGAATCCTAAATACATATTCACATGATATTCCAACGCCAATAACAACATGCTGGATCCGCCTACAGTCGCTCGGAGTATTAAACTAAAAGAATCATTCCGAATTTGCTAGATTGTTGTAACATCAGAATATGTTTAAAGGTGCATATTGTGTTTCATAAAATTTGATTAGGCTTTTATACGTTCCGACTCGCCATTTGTGCTGTTTACAGTGCAAATAAATTCACTCGGCTTGCATAGTCATTCCGAATCACCAAATATATCATAATTACTAGTTTCCAATTAAGATAGAGTAACATTGTTATGCATGTGTAGAAACCGAAATTAAACGGCCCATGTACATGCACAGTAGTTATATGACCTTTTAAACATGATAAAACCAAATTTATCAGTTTGTCTGTTATAAATAAGATTCCAAAATTACGGTTGACTCATTGGCGCGCGGCACACGCGGTACATTGTTCGGTTTTCGATCAGAATTCACTACTTTTACCTTCATATTGTCAATATACTAAGTCGAATAAGATCAAAATGGCAATTTTTGGCAACAGTCAGTACATTTGTACTTCCCGATAAAAATACACAATTTATAACGTTTAACAAATGTGACCCCAAACAACAAAATGGATGTACCTTTAAAACAATTATTTTCTTGCAGGGTTTACCACCAGTCTGTGTCAATGTGAGGTGACGTATGCCACCACCGATATCTCTGGAGGCCAATGCCCGTAAGGAAACACTATTTATTTACACACAAACACATTGGAAACTAAATTAAAAAATGTAACGTGTTTCCTCCTGATTGAATATGATTCTCTCTTTTAAAGGATGCTTTTCATCACCAATTTTTATCAAAGACATCGTTAATGCATGTTCTAAGTGTGTACAGCTGAAACGATCTTAACACAAAACTAGTACGTCAATAAGCAGTGTTTTATACTTGTGGTCATGTCGACATGTTCTTCATTGAGGACATTTTGAGATAAATGGAAAGGCTGTTTAATCAAATTTGACAGTTGAAAGTGTTTGTATGGTTAATTTATAGTCTCTGTTTATAAACTGTCTCAAATGCTGTTGATGAAAACTCGCTGCTCATGTTTCAGCGCCATTATGACCCTCATTGAGTGTATATCTGGTAAAAACGGGGAAGGATGTGCAACTGCGTCCACCGCTTCCACTCTCACCAGCAGCATAGTGGACACACCCTTTTCGGGCTGCAGTGAGTTTACTTCTTCAGTATTAATCGCAATTCCTTACGTACGGTTCCTCACTTGGCAGTATTTTGTACTTTATTCACCCGTGTTTGCTTTTATGAACTACATGGGTATATAGGACAGACAGGCAGACAATTGAAGGGGTGCATTCAAGAAGGGCACATGTTATATGTATTTTATTTTGCCCTTCTTGAATGCATCCCTTCAATTATTTATTTGAGTCTCACCTCGTTACATGTACATGACATTAAAATAAATAAACACACACTGTAGCAATAAAACATAACGAGCCAGATATGATCTTGCTTTGTTCGTGTACGGCTACATATTTCGCAAGGCTATGTAAAGTACTGCTTTGTTCAGATACAGTTCTGATCAAGGCTCTATTTATTGACATTATTTTCAAGGTCACTACGAGACTTTGATTGTTAGTGAAATGTTGTAAGCAGGATATCTTATGAACCGCTGCACCCAGTCGATTTGGGTGACCTAATCACATGTTTTCAAGGTCACTACGAGACTTTGACCAGTTTTAAAAATCTTGTTAGCGCGATATTTCATGAATCACTGCAACTAGAGTCCTCAGATTTGGTACCAGTCTTTATTTTTGGAATACGCAGACACCAGTTGATTTGGGTGACTTTGACCTCATTTTCAAAGTCACTACGAGACTTTGACCAGTTTTTAAAATGTAACATATATTACAATAGTTGAATCAAACATGTAATGGTCACTACTCGGTACAAGCTGTATTGTCCACCCTTTGAGCTCATTTCTTAATTGACATGGTCATGTTTGTGACAATTACTTGTTTGAGTTGAGGTACGGGCTATATACTGTTGTGTTACTCCCATACAACTCCTGACTTTTCAAGGAGAAATAGGTCTTTAGATTCACTCGGTCATTTCATATGTTCTCGTTTGATATTTAAGTCAGACACATGATAAACCTCCGAATCAAACGTGCAGACGTGGTGGCACGTGGTCCTGTGCATAGCTCAGTCGACCGCTATCAGTGAAGTTCAGCAACAACGGGCGTGGTTCGCTGGATGGGTGGTTTACCCGCTTCATTGCTGGATAAAAACTGACAGTTTCAAGGGTGATTCATTGCCTCACACTGAGACACGAGTTGAGAGGCTCGTGGTGTCACCTTGGGCAAGGGACTTTATTCAAAATGTGCCTGTGTTCACGTTTGTATTATTGAGTACCTGGTTTGGAAGTGAAGGCAATGTGACAGATAACCTTTAAGCGCCTTAATTGGTAGCTCAGGTTGCATACTCAAAGAGGTGTTGAAAATGATACAGGAAAGATGTTGGTCCTCATACCAGGGTAATAATGTGTGCAGCGATTTGAGCACGGCCCTTAGCGCTATATAAGTATCCTCATTATGTATTGTATATTACACTGGCAGATCACATCAACCAGTGTGTGCGAGCTTATAACGGTCGCATCAGCCAGGAGAGGTCAAATGTTAAGATGTATTTACTACAATGGGTATACATGTGCTTTTAGTAAATGGAGTGGCTAATATTCAAGATAAAATTCATCGGTTTAAATCACTGTTGGCAAAGTCACAAATCTTTGGTGTCTCCACCAGGATTCGAACCCGGTTCGGCGTGAGAGACCATCAAGCTAACCACTTCACCACCGTGCTCCACGTACCAGGTGTCTTCTCTTTCAAATAATCAAATATTCACATAGCCCCGCTTCAACATGCAAACGTTGATTTCGTCAATTGTTGTCAGGAATGAAAGCAGCTTCTTTAATCTTTAGATGTAATTCAAACTGAACTCACACCACGTCATACCAGTGAAGAACATAGCTTCGAATGAAACCTTATATCTTTCCTCAGGTTGCATGAAGCAAACTTATATAATGTATAATGCTCGTGTTAAACTATCATTCATAAAACGACTACTTGAACGATAATATTAGAAATAAACGTTATTGTATTATTATCCCCCTTCCAATGTATCCCCCTTCACGAATAGGTTTGAGCTCCGTCCATGCGTCCGTCCGAGATAAAGGACACACCTTTTCTCGGATAAGATAGGATAACCAAATTTGGTGTGTGGCTTGAGGGCATACATTGCTCGATGGAGTCCGAAAATGAGAAGCGTGCAATTATTGTTTCCGGAGTTTTTGCCCTTATTTTGTATTTTTGGACTTTGTTCATGGTATCTTAAAAGTGGACGGTTTTTCTCAGAAATTATTTAAGATCGGATACCAAAATTTGGTGTGTGGCTTGAGGGAAGGTATACCTTGATGGGGTTCGAAAATGAGAAGCGTGTTATTGCCCTTGATCTTTTCCTTCAACTCTCTTCCAGGTATCTGCAAAGAGGGCAATTTTTCTCAGAAACTGATTCAGATAGGATAACCAAATTTGTTTCGTGTCTTGTGGGCATCAATACCTTGATGGAGTTCGAAAATGAGAAGCGTGTGGTTATTTTGACCGGAATTATTGCCCTTGTTCCAATTTTTCGACTCTGTTACTGTTATCTTCAAAGGAGATAACTTTTCTCAGAAATTGTATAAAATCAAATCAGTTGTGTACCTTGACGGTATCAATACCTTGAGAAGTGCACAATTATTGCTTTGCCTTTTTTTTATATTATTGCCCCTTTTCAATTTCTTGAGTCTGGTTGGGGATGTTGATGCCTATTTCTTCTTGTTTTTACAGCACCAAACGCCGTCTGCACGTGTCAAAAAGCTTATGCTGGAGCCGACATATCTTCCTCAGGCCTTTGGTGCACGTAAGTTAGATCATCGTCTTTATACATACATAACTACACCACTATGCCGTAATTCGCAAAATGTTGGTTAAATATTCGCCAAATGTTTGCACTTCTATGGGTTTTATCATATGTCTTATTTTTAATTGCAAATATTTTGTATGTCATACTCTAAAAAATGAATAATGCAGGCGTTTAGTCAGCAGTGAAAGAATACTTCTACTTGTATTTATTTTATTTAAGCAATAATTCTTCAAGTATTATTTTGGATAAAGCACAACTGGTCATCGACGTATAATACATATAATATGTAATACGTGTGCCTGATTCTGTACACATTAACAACATTTTCAACATGGTAGGAGTGATGATCGTGTAAATTTCATAGCCCTATCTTCATTTAACAAAGAAATTCAATTTAAATTTAGTCAACAGTCAACAATTAATTCATTTAAACTACTGCAGATAAGTATTATTTTATAGTGTCATAGTCAAATGATTTCTTTTAAAATATTGAATGAATCGAAACCAACTGAGGTGTGTACTTTCTTTTGCCTGGCAGTGCATATCTTGTTTAACGCTTACTGCAGACGAGTATAGGCAATATCATAGTGTCTATATTGCAATGATGAAACCTACATGTACTTGGTGTTAAACAAGAGCAATTGAGCATGTTGTTGAAGTCACATTATGTGAAAAGTTATAAATGGTTTTTGAAATGAGAGGTACTGATTGTTGCCGAAATTTATCAATATCAATATTAACAATATTAAGATGAAAGTCTAGATTTATGATCGGAAACTGGACAATGGGCGCGCATATTGGTCAAACGTAATTTTGGACTCCGAACTCGTAATATACACGTGCTGAATGCATACATGTAGGTGTATTTGTAACCACATTACATCGACCATTTTGTGTGTTGTCAGAGCCCAGAAGGCGCTGGTCACGTGCTTGTACGACAAGACAGGCGCCGGGTGTTCCAGTGAGACCCCTATCACCCTCGGAAACAACGTGAACACGAACGCCGCTTGCGTTGGTATGTTTAAGAGGCATATGCTGTTATGTCAAATTAATAATAACGTATTACTTCCATGAATGTTACATGTTTTATCCCCCGGCATATAATGCGGGGGGATATAGTCGTTGGATTCGACTGTGATCACATCGTTTCCGGAGCTGTACTCGAAACCTACTTGACCAAATTTGGTACACAGCCTCCCTTTACCATTTAGATGTGCCTTTTGGGGGTTTGAGCTTTTTTAAAAAATAATTCTTTTCGTTTCCATGGTAACAATTTGTACTCTGTCTATTTGAAGAGTAGGGTTTGTTTCCGCAGCAGATCTCAAAACTACTTGACAAATACTCACCAAATTTGGTATACAACCTCCGTTATGCCTGTTTGGGTTTTAGACATTTTAATATATTTATATTTCTGCTTCCATGACAACATTTTGGACTTTGTCTTTTAGAAAGGTAATAACTTCATTTGAATTGTTGGAAGGGGGAGTCATTTTTACGAACAAAAACACCTTATAGTTTTAATTGTTTACTGAGAAAAATGATTATTTAACTAATGTGGGGCCGGGGAAGAAGCAATCTCTTGTTTCCATACGGTACAGGCAGGGCCATGTTCAAGAGCGAACTCAATGTAGCGCTACGTAGCAAAGCGAGCAAACCTCGAGGAGTCGCACCGTGTCATTCAGGAGAAAATGAGCGCTACATTGAGCGATTATAATCGCTCACTGTTATGGAACGGAGCCCTGATGTTTTCGGGTAATTATGTGATCACGTGGGTTACAAGTGGGTTGAGGTGGGGCTTTGGACACAGTTTTCTGGACTCATTGACATCTCATGAAACCACTTGCACTTTTGAATCCGTAATGAGATTAAAGGGGCTGTAGCAATTTTTGTGAAAATTTTCCTATTTATAATGATAGTTTGTGTCATTTAAATTTACTTTAGAGGATAAAACATCTTATTACATAAACCAATTATCCGTAGCAGTAATAATGGTGTTGTGTATAAAGCAAAAATTACATGGCGGCCATTTTATTGTGAACACATTTTATTATTTCGAATGACAAAAACAATTCCTATGGCTTTACTTACCCAAGTACACTCATTTTAGACTTTATTATCCGAAGAGAGAAGAGTGTTTTACATTTGGTGAAATTATTTATCAAATACATTTCATCGACTTATATCAGCGAAAAAACGTGCTACTGCCACTTTAAGTTTTAGTAGATATTCAGTTTCTCAGGGATTTGACAAATCCATATACATTATATAAATTTCATAATATAAAACTTTGTTGAACATCATTTCGGGATTATATCTTCACTTTTTAGTAAAATGGTTTATATTAACGGTCATTATGTTGCCTACAGATTGTTCTAGTTGCATATATGATTTTTCCTTTATGACTGTTCCCACGACTGTGTTCTTTTATAAGTTAATGATATTCGTGACCATATTTGCTAAATGACAGTTTGCAAAAGACTTTGAATGTCAATCTTCAACAGATAGCTTCATTCATACAGCGAAACATACAATACATACAGTGTACTGCCACTGGGCGTATAGAGGTAGAACGAATTGAGAATATAGCACCACTACACTGGAAAATGAGGATACCCAATATCTTACTTTATCAACCTACTAGCCATATAACGTGATACTTGAAACGACCTTTCTAAACCGTATCACCCGGTACGAGGGACTTACAACCTTGTAATTCCCTCCAGGAGGGTTTACACAGACAGTTGTAAACCCTGTTAGAAGGAATTATAATGATTGTAAACCCTGATATATTTGTTAAGATGACGGCTTGAAAGTAAAGATATGAAGAAACTAACTTAGACTAATTTTGAAAAATTTCATAAGTTTACGACAGAATATGTACAGCAAATGTTTTGCAAAAAGTGCGTCTCGAACCCGTATCCACTATCACCTGTAGTTATTAAGTCAACGCCTTAGACTACTGCGCCAAGGGGGCAGACGAGATTTCACGGTACAAACGAAACTCATATAGCGCGGCTGTTAACAGGCTGACATCACCGAGGGATCCTCAATATAACGCCAGGGATCCTCAATAAAACGCGATAACAAGTAAAAAGCCTGTTTTACACTTAAAAACGGTTGATAATATAGAAAAGCCATTCTACCTCGGATATGGTAAGGTTGTAGACCCTGATAGTCAGGAAAAAACCCTCGGATGCATCGCATCCTCAGGTTTTTCCTTCCTATCAGGGTCCACAACCTTATCATATCCGAGATAGAATGGCTTATCCTTAGATTATCAACCTACCACCCACATAACGTGATACTTGGAACGACATTACTAAACCGTATGACCCGGTAGCAGGTACTTACAATGTTGTAAGTCCCTCCAGGAGGGTTTACACAGACAATTGTAAACCCTTTTAGGAGGCATTACAATGATTGTAAACCCTGATATAAGTGCTAAGATGACGGCTTGAAAGTAAAGATCTGAAGAAACTATCTCAGACTATTTTGAAAAATTCATTAAATATAGTGCATTATGAACCACAAATGTTTTGACTAAAATGGGTCTCGAACACTTACTCAGTAAGACCAGTCGTTCGTGAGCCAACGCCTTAGACTACTGCGCCACGAAGGCCGATGGAAGACAACGATAAAGAAGAACATCACGTAGTAATCTTTGCCGTACTGGGATTGAGACGGTAAACAAGGATTTTACGAACGACTCTATATATCATCCGGGGGTTTAGTTACCGCGATAACAAAGCGTCTTTTATACTTAAAAACGGTTGATAATATGGAGAAACGATTATCAACCGTATTTAAGTATAAAAGACACTTTCTTATCGCGTTATCTAAAACCCCGGATTATATATAGAGTCGTTCGTAAAATCCTTGTTTACCGTCTCAATTCCATTACTATGCGACGTATCATGGTTTCTCTTTATTGTAACATATTGGGTATTCTCAATTCCATGAGCACCAATTTACCCATTTTTACTATTCAGTCTTCACCAGAATAATCATATACGAAAAAGAATTCGCGAAAAAATCACTGATGCACATTTGAATTGAGCTTATCCAGATGTTGATAGTTTTGAAGAGTATGCTATTTTAATCACAGATCTGACAGCTGGGACCGCGTGTGCTTGTGAATTGGCCTACGTTCGGACTGATAACTCAAGTGATAAATGCCCGTGAGTATTGATATTATCCCTTGAAGGGTGATTGCAGGGGAAATGTTTTAAAAATGACATTTGAATCCCAATCTTTTTCCGAAAGAGAAGGGGCACATACAATACTTTGAATAACTTAAAGTTTTATTTTATGTTGTTTTGATAATCAAATTATTTTTTTAAAGTCAACTTTTTTAATGATGCACATTATCAATGCGATCAAAAAAGTAAATCGTACCGACTTTTACCCTCGCTTTTGACTTTATTTATTATTGTTTGTTTGTAGGATTTGGTGAGGACGGTTTTGAAATAAAAAAAAATGTACGTGCTGTAGGAAGCCATACATTTTTAAAAAAATTGGTGTTTCTCCCCTTTCAGTTTCGAAGTTTAACCTTTCAAATCCATTGATTTGTAACAGAGGGGGAATTTACAAAATCACAATAACATTTGAAACTTATTTTTAAAGATGCACAATACAAATACATGCAGGAAAAAAATAAATCCTAGCAAATTCGTAGTTCACGTTGTTTTGGTATGCATATTTACAATGAAAACTAGGACTGCCAGGGCAGTACTGACGGTCTTCAGACTGCTGCATTGTAGCCAGAGCAATCTTTGATTCTTGTCCACGTTTTACATAAGTAATGTCGCGAAAGCAGACCAGGCTGTAGAACGATGAAAATGTTGAATTATAAAAATATTTCCCCTCCTACGAATATTATAAGCTTTATTTATTTGCAGGCAAGGTTATTGTGCATCTTTTAAAACAAGTTCCAAGTCTCTAAGTGGATATTTAGAAAAGATACAATGAAAATAGTGAAAAGATGCAAGGTTCCCGCAACCTCTTGCCAAGGAGCATGCCGCCAAAATCAGACCTTCGAAGGGAAAGAAAGGAAATGCATTATAATATAGAAACCATGTGACGTACGATTTCGTCTTGATTTACTTTTTTTGTCACAAGGACATTAGCTATCGTTTAATCTAAGTTGCAAATCGCTAGTTGTATTTTGAAAATTTTGTCCATGTTAAAAATTGTAATTTCGAAAAATTACAATTTTTCGACATTTCTACAGACCGTAAATCACTGTACGCAAGAATTTTTTTTATTGATTTCTGTACATAACATATGTGTCCTCCTTCCCTGAAAAACTGATAAAGTTCGCTTGGTAAATGTTTGAATTATCTGCCCTTGAAGTTTGCGATTTTTCATATTTTCGCATTTTCAGACAATTTTCAATGGGCAGTGTGACAAAAGTATTAACATTACACATTTGCTTTTCAGTATCGTTTTTAGTTCAATGCATAAGCTACATTCTGTGAAAGTTGCAGCTTTATAGTACCAGTATGTTCAGAGGAGAAGATTTTTTAAGATCGGTAGTGTCGGAAAGGCTGAAAATGAAAAAAAATGCACTAAAATCCAAATGGCGTCTAAGTCACGTGACATACGACTTTCTCATGATTTTCTTTTTTGCTCAGAGGATGATTGCGCATCTTTTAGAAAAAGTTGCAAGTGTCTAAGTGCATTTTGAAAAAAAATCCCATGTTAAAATTCGAAATTTAAAGAGCCTGTAGCACTAAAACAGAGGCCGGAAGTCAGGATTTTTTGTGATATGTATAGATTTCAGCCCAGAGGCTATAATCCCTGAAAGTGTCATGAAATTTGCATAAGTAGTTTAGGCTGTACCTTTGACACAAAATTAACACAAATAATAATAATAATAATAAGAAGAAGAAGTATAAGGAAAATCGGATAATAACAATAGGTCTTTCAGACTAAAGTCTGAAGACCTAATAATGTAACATGAGACTTTACATCAGGAAAATCCCCATAGAGACTTGTAACTTTTAAGAAGAGATTCACAATACACATACAAACAAAGAAGTAAATCTTGGCCAAGTCGTAGGTCACTTGGATTTGTTTGCTGTACTGATTACCAATATTTGAGTTTTCCATTCTTATAGGGGTATTTTCTTTGAGAATATTTGCTCGAAAACTACTAAAGGTAAACACATCATTGAAAGGTCCTTTAAAAAAAGAGACACTGATTAAATAATGAGAACAAACATAGTGTTCAAGGTCAGGCAGGTGTCTAAGTATTGACGCGTCATTTCAAGTTATTATCATTATTATCTTTATTGTTACTATTGTTTGTTTTTTTTATTTCCAGGGCCTTGATGGCGTTGGTGACATGCACCATGGGCAAAGGAGCTATGTGTGGTGGGGGAACTGCTGCTTCTCTTGCTACAGATGTGATCGATACCCAAATAGGTGCAGCTGGCTGCAGTGAGTTTCCTTCACTTTCTTCGGAATAACAATGTATGATTAGTGCTTCATCTATACTCAAGAAGGCAAGCGATAACTCTCAGTTGTACCTGTGCTAAATCAGCATAGCGCTAGCAGATGCAGGGATGGATACAGCTTTCGAGGGGGGGGGGGGGGGGGGGGGGGGGGGGGAGGGGAAAGTAACGTGTTTGATGTTTGTGCACTCTCCAGGGGCTGGGCGTCACCAATGGCTTGATTAAAGCTTCAATGGTCTTGTTTTTAATTTTCACATGACAAGGTGGGTGCACACCTGTATATCACCCTATTGCACCAAAATATTGGTGATCTAAACATTATTTTAAAGGTCACAGTGACACATTTACTTTTTAGCTCATCAGGCCTGAAAGGCCCGATGGGCTTATGGCATGGCATGGTGTCCGGCGTCCGTCCATCCGTCCATCCGTCCATCCGTAAACTTTTCGCTTTTTCGACTTCTTCTCCAGAACCAACGACTCCACAGAGCTGAAATTTTATGTGCAGACTCCTTGGCCCATGGGGATTCTAAATTGTAGATTTCATGACCCCGTGACCCCAAATGTGTTCCCAGGGGTCACATCCTTAAAAACCTATTTTCATCTTCTTCTCCAGTTCCAAAAGGTCTAGAGAGCTGAAAAATTGTGTGCAGACTCCTTGGCCCATGGGGATTCTAAATTGTAGATTTCGTGACCCCGTGACCCCAAATGGGGTCACAGGGGTCACATCCTTAAAAACCTATTTTCATCTTCTTATCCAGTTCCAAAAGGTCTAGAGAGCTGAAAAGTTGTGTGCAGACTCCTTGGCCCATGGGGATTCTAAATTGTAGATTTCGTGACCCTGTGACCCCAAATGGGGTCACGGGGGTCACATCCTTAAAAACCTATTTTCATCTTCTTCTCCAGTTCCAAAAGGTCTAGAGAGCTGAAAAGTTGTGTGCAGACTCCTTGGCCCATGGGGATTCTAAATTGTAGATTTCGTGACCCTGTGACCCCAAATGG
The DNA here is from genome assembly GCA_936450465.1 of Gibbula magus. Lineage (NCBI taxonomy): Eukaryota > Metazoa > Mollusca > Gastropoda > Trochida > Trochidae > Gibbula > Gibbula magus. The sequence goes on from OW388304.1 coordinate 60,510,738, forward strand.
GGTCACGGGGGTCACATCCTTAAAAACGTATTTTCATCTTCTTCTCCAGTTCCAAAAGGTCTAGAGAGCTGAACAGTTGTGTGAAGACTCCTTGGCCAATGGGGATTGTAAATTGTAGATCTCGTGACCCCGTGACCCCAATCTAGGTCACGGGTCATGACCCAAAAACCTATTTTCATCTTTATCTCAAGTATGTAAAGCTCTAGAAAGGTGAAATGTTGTGTAGAGACTCTTTGGTCAAAGGTGATTCTTAATTGTAGGATTGGTGACCCTGTGACTCCAAATATGGGTCACAGGGGTCATGATCTAAAAACCTATTTTTTGCTTGTTAACAATGTATTACTTGAGATAACGTAGATATTCAACCTAAGATAATAAATCAATGAAATCCTGATGAGCTACAGAGCCCATGGCTCTATTTTTCAGCCTTGCGTTGTGCATGTTGTTATCGACAGAACGCGATCTGGACAATAGTGTTGACATTTAAGTTCTTCTCACAAACTAGATGACCTCTACATTGTTCTAAGTGGTCTGCGGTGGTCAGGTCACAGGTGACATGTACTTGTTTGGTATTGCAAGGAAAACTTTATTTAGTTGATATGAAATTGAATGCCACATGATTCATTCTTGATATAGATTGATTATAAATCGTATATCATTATAAATGACATTATTATTTTCAACACTAACGTTTATGTTGAAACAAATTGAAAGTGTATTTTTTCCTGTTCTAAACCAATATGAGTTCATATAATATTTAACCTATTAACAGCAAATATCATGTTATTCAGCTCTGCCTACTACCGACACCTGTGCATGTGAGCAGGTGTACGCGAAAGCTACCATTGCCCCGGCGTCCGCACATTGCACGTAAGAAGGCTTAGCCATTTCCTTCATTAACAATTTAGATCCTTGTTTTCCTTGTTCATTTGAGGTCACTTAAGAATGTTTAAGGGTTGGATAGTGTATTCAAGAAATATATCTAATCTATAACCAAACATTATAACATCATTTCAAGCATTAAAGCATACTGGGCCTTGTTGCCACGAGAATATATGTTGTTTTGAATGGATGGACGGGTTGTAATGCTTGTGTCTATGTCGGATTTGAAATGAAAATGTCATTTATATAGGTGCTACAATCTTGGACATGTTTTCTAAGCACCGGCTGAAGAAGTTGTCTTGTCGAAATTAAATCAAATCCGTCTGTGATAAAAGTTTGACCATTATATTTTGGGAGGGAGATAACCTGTAAAATAATCGTAAGTTGTTTATAAAATAATACATTTCCGAAAGACTTTTTTCTGAATGTTTGTAATTGTCACAGACAAAATGTATCGATTGAAATTTCCCTCTCGATGTTTAAAACTATTGATTTGGATTCTGAACATGCGAGTTCAGCAGCTGTTTAATTCTTGCATTTCTTGTAAGATCAAGGCCATCGCTTCAACCCATTTAGTTTGTACAAGACACTATTAACGAGATGTGCGGTTTCTACACCCTAACAAATCCAACCCTTGGCCTGTGAAAGCAAATGTTACTTATCTCGGTGTAAGCAACAACAGTGAAAAATACTCAACCTAAATCTAAGGGCCAACAACATCCCACCACAAAACATTAATCTAATATTAAATAATAACCAAACAATAACCAAAATACATTCCAAGAATTAGGCACTTATCTCGAAGATTCGGACCTCCTTGCCCGAATCTAAAAACAACTCATACCTCAAATCTTATGAAACCTACCAAACAATTTACAAATATTATCAATCCTAAAGCTATTCCTATCCCTTTAAACATGTCCCACCGAATCATATCGAATTTAATATGATAAAAAAATTCCTGACATCCAAATGCCTAACACCAACATTACAATATTTCCAAAAAGATTTGAGATATTATTATTTGATAGAAAAGGTTAGATATTGTAATTAGTCTAAGTTTAAGGAATTGGAAATTAAATGGACAATATATGATACACTTGGATAATGGATTGATAAATTGATTGATAATTGTTTAAGAGTATGAATGAGTGAATGAAATAATGTTGGTGTTTGGGGGGATCCTTTCTTTTTTTCATTTTTTTTAAAAAAAAAAAGAAAAAAAGGTTTTAGTGTATTTATAAAACACTGTTATCAACTTTACATGTCTGGTGTGTGTATGTACCTGCAATATTGTATACATGGATCTGATATCAGGTGAATAAAAAAAATGTAAAAAATAAATCCTGACATTTAATGTGGTGATTTTAGGGTTCTAGGAACATTTGTCAACTGCTTGAAGAAGAAAACCGCGACTGGGTGCTCCGCCTCTACTGTAGTTACTCTTGGTGGTATTGCCAAAACCAACTACGATACTCTGACCGCAACATGTGGTACGTACAAGGAAATGCTTTTTATTATTTTTACCCCTTTGCCTGATCGACATCTATGTCTATAATGGGAAATTTTATATATATGTATAACGTGAAGGGTTTCGATTCACTGTAATGACCCTGATGTCGTTTTTAAATTGAATTAAAATTTAATATAATTTAATTATCTTTATTTAATATGATTAAATCAAGTTAATCTAAAACAATTAAATTAATCAATTTAATGTCATCAAATTAAGTTAATTTGATACAATTAAATTAATCAATTAATGTCATCAAATTCAATTAATTTGATACAATTAAATTCAATTAATTTGATACAATTAAATTAATTTAATTTGATACAATTGAGTTATAAACCTTAGCCGAATAGATGATGTAACGTTCATTACCGCTTTATATATATATTACCTCAATTTTGTATCGCAAATATAGCTGAAACGTCCACACACTGACGTATTTCAGACATAACCGGAAAAACTTGTGAATGCGAGGTCAACTATATCCAGATGGCTTACAGTAACGCTGCGGAGATATGCACGTGAGTATAAATCTCTCAGGAGAATAGTTAATCAACAAATTGAAGGGTGCATTCAAGAAGGGCATATGTGCTATGTTATATACATAAAACATGTGCCCTTCTTGTATGCACCCCTTCAATTACATAGTATCAAATGATACATAACAGACTATGTACGATATGTACATTTTTGGGATATCCAATGATCCTTTCCGAGGAATAAAAATTGCAAAATATTGCATCTTCAGGGATAGAATTCATTTCGTTCAGACGTTTCCTCGCAAAACCGTCCTTGTGGTGAGAAATCTACAAAAACTGTTCGTACATGTATCCCGATACATTATGCATTATTTTGCAAATTTCGTTCCTCGGAACAAGGTCGATTTTAAACAGACTGCTACGTGTCGTTTCACCCTTACATCATGACAAGGATGTGCAAGAAGTGTATATTATTTTTTTAAGAAAACGAAGAAGGGTTTATTTTGTATAGAGGCCGTGGGACCCATCGTACAAAGTGGTACAAAGATTAATTTGAGTTATTTACAAATACAGCGTTTACAGGCGCAGAATAACATATTCTAAGAATGTTACAACATTAATGATAATACATATGTCCGATGATGTACATAGACGGTGAATGGAGTAAAAATATCCATCGATATTAAATGGTCATCATAGCGTTTACAGAAATAGATAACATGGATTTAATTTTCTATACTTTTACAATGTTACATAATACTGTATCATCACAGCAAGTGGCAACGTATCGTCTTATATTATTAATAATATTGTTCATAAGTAAGTACTTTCCAAAGATGAACATAGATGTACATTTATGGGAATTATAAAATGATACCGATGGAACGTCGAGGGAAGAATGCCTACCGTGTCTTGAACAATTACTTATTCTCTCAGTAAACATACATACAACCATCTCTATGCCACCAACATCTTATTTCCTGAAATCAATAGATAATAAACATTGATAAGATTGATATGGAATAGTTTGTTAATGTTGTAATGTATAACAGTTAGGTTTGTTTAAAACATAAACAACTTCACAGTCAGTGGCAGAGCGATCCAATTTCTCACAAGTCAAAGAAATAGAAATATATAGATGGTCAGGTTGATGACCTCACAACATTGCATATTGTATGTGTCCATACGTGCCATTCTCTTCCCACAGAGGTTACTCCCTTCAGATTTCCGATCCTACCCTCTGTTGTTTTACGCTTGAAATCGGGGGCAGAAAGGGAGTGTCCTGATTGGTTACAATTGAATCTGGTTGTGCAATCAGCGACGCCGTTGTAAAAGTGACATTTGACAATGACACGTCATAATGATAAAATAAACGTAATGTCTTTTCCTCGATGTATGCTATTTGATTTTGCGAACACTATTTATCATAAACATCCTTATAAATAAAAAAGACCAAATCAATGATACATAGTATTACCAAAATAGTTCATTTGCGTCATTTACACCAGACATATTCGAAGGACATATGCTAATGAGTAAGACTCTTCAGAGTAAAATGCTCTCGATTTCAAGCGAAAAACAACAGAGGGTAGGATCGGAATTCTGAAGGGAGTAACCTCTGTGGAAAGAGAATGATACGTGCTAGTGCACAATTTTCATCAAAGTGTTACGTCTTTGATTGACAATGACATCTTATCCATCTGAGATTGGTTGTTATGAAGTGATACATAAACAGGGAAGAGTCTACACCAGTCGTCCTTCAATGATCCTCCCGAGATTGGTTGGAATGAAGTAATATTTTACGATAATTTATAATTTTAACGATACGATGTTGTACAGTTTGTACCGCAGGGCTTAGTCTGCTGTGTCCGGATTAATGATGGTTCAGCTTGGATGTAATAAAGTGATTTATTTATTGTAACAATACGATTGTTTAAAGATCGTACCTTGTGTCACAGGGCGGAGTCCTATCTTGTCTCCTGTCTGAAGGGACGTTCTGACCTTGGGTGTGATGAAACAGCCACTTCAATCTCACTGGCAGATGCTGCTGGAACGCTCGTTGTGTCTCAATGCAGTAAGTATTACGTTAAAGTATAGCTTTCCAGTCTTGCTGAACAGATACGAACGAGAGTAACATATTTTCATATGATGGTCGAGGGAAAAATATCATGTTTTCTATGTCAGAAAGCGAAACTCTCCTTTTAAAATAGGCTTTTGTCTATATGTAAGTGATAGAGGAGACTAAATTAGATTCCATTCAATAGCATTTATATTTAATTGATTCAGTTTGTTTATTCAGTAATGGGGCCACAGGCCCATTATACAATGCAATCATGACATATAACATGAAAAGAAGCGCCCATAAAATACAGTACAGAGTGAGCCGCGATGACATGGCTGTAGTAAATCAAATACAATCGTCATGGTGATAGAAACTTGTTCCGCAATTTTAAAGCAAGGAATGTATATTTTCCAAGATTGTTTATTATTATATTATTGTCAGATACCAACAGTTGTCTGAACTTCTCGTGAGATGGAAACTCCCAAAAATATTTTGAAATAAGATTTTCTCGGAGATCTTTGTAAAAGGAGCATTGTAAGATAAAGTGGAATTCAGTTTCTGTCACAGGAATAACACAGAGAGGACAAAGTCGCTGGTCTCTTGATAGTCCTAGTTTACGACCATGTTCAATCATAAGACAGTGGCTGGAGCATCGAAGATAACACAACGAAGTTCTGTATATTTTCGATATGTCAGTGAGATAACTCTCAAATTTAACAGTATTTTTAATTGATCTATACAGTGATAATTTGGAGAACTGATTTAGGTCATTAAACCATATTTTATATTTATATTTAATGATTCCGTATAAAACGAGCGAAAGCGTGTGATGGCGATTATTGTGACTTCACACTGCACACTTTTCTGACGCCATATTTTCAGCAACATTAATATTGCCGTATACATATTACACTGCAGTACATTATATCTTTCCCGGGCGAGTAACAAAAAAACTTAAATATTACAATTGACGGTCAAACAAAGTCACTCAACCTCATGTGATTGACACCATTACCCCACATAAGTAATGACCCATATCATGTGTTGTTAACTTCCGATGTAATCATCCGTTACCTCCGTATACATTTGATTACCATCCAATGCGCCCATCCCAACCCCCACCCACCCTCTCTAAGATTCGTGTATATTCTAAAAGACTTACATCCTTCTCGTGTATGACCGCCTTTTCTGTATTGTTACATGTAGGCAGTTTTGTGTTTAGTGGTGTCACACAATGTTAACTAATATGTGATACGTAAGCAGCATTAACGTTACTTTCATAATATCAGCGGCTGAGACAACCACCTGTACAGCATGTGAACTGGTCTATGCTGAAACAGACATCACTGGCGGGGCCGGAGACAAATGCAGGTAATTATCAACATTATATACATTATATCTTTAAAGGGGCAGTAGCACTTTTTTTTCGCTCAAATAAGTCGATGAAATGTATTTGGAAAATAATGTCACCAATAGTAACACATCCTTCGCTCTTTGGAAATTCAAGTTAAACAATGAGTGTACATGGTTCCGTAAAGCCAGGGAATCGTTTTTGTCATTCGAAATTATAAAATGTTCACAATAAAATGGCCGCCATGCCATTTGCACCGTTGTTGCCACTCCGGATAATTGGTTTGTGTAATAAGATGTTTTACCCTCTAAAGTAAAACTAAATGACATTAATCATCATTATAAATGAGAAATTTGAAAAAATAAAATTTGCAGAAAACGTGAATGGCAGCTTTTTTACAAAGACGATTCCCATAGCTTAACGGAACGACGTACACACGTTTTTATGCCCCCGAATCGGAGATTCCGGGGGTATATTGTTTTCCACCTGTCCGTCTGTCTGTCCGTCTGTGTGTTTGTCCACAAAAACTTTAACCTTGGCCATAACTTTGGATTGCTCAGAGCTAAGGGTTCCATAATTGGCATGTGTATACCTTGTGATGAGACCTTTCAGATGAGGTCATCATATTTGACTTGGTGACCTTGACCTTGCCGCAGTTGACATTTTCAGAAAACTTTAACCTTGGCCATAACTTTTGATTGCTCAGAGCTAGGACCTTCAAACTTGGCATGTGCATACCTTGTGGTGAGACCTTTCAGATGAGGTCATCATATTTGACCTTGTGACTTTGACCTTGCCGCGGTGGACAATATTCAGAAAACTTTAACCTTGGCCATAACTTTGAATTGTTCAGAGCTAGGGCTTTCATACTTCACATGTTCATACCGTTTCCTGACTATTTTAACGCGAATCAAATGGAATAATTGGGTAATAAAGAAACTATTACACTCGAAAGTGTGCCATATGACTTTTACGAAACTCGTGCGAATTTGTGTATAACCCTTGCTCTCGCTCGGGCAAAACAAAAATTCACATTCGTTTCGTAAAAGTCATATGACACACTTCCTCGGGTAATAATCTCTATATACGACCACAGTACAAAGTCAATCTTGATTTTCTCTGATACGTTTATGTGTCGTAAAGAAGTGCTGAACATTTCCTTCATCATGGTATGATACTTTTATGTGTAGACTTGTCCAAAAAGGGTGCTAAAATATATTTTTCAAGACGTTTTTTGGACACAATTGCTAACATTTGAAATTACATATGGAAATGATGTTAACAAAGGGTGTTGTCGAAATAATATACCACCTTTGACTCGTATTCGTTGACGCGTAGTAACTGTAGGTCGACATGAAGACAAGCCAAATAGACAGTTCACTCTCCTATCTCGCATAGTTAAGGAGATAATTCCAAAACGACTATTTTGTAAAAGGCATGTTTTTTCACAAACCTATTAAGATAATGTTTCAAAAAATTAAAGTTTGCCGGCTTCTTAACATAATATGATAACTATGTTTCAGTCGTAATTACAATTTGTTGATTTAACTGTTTGTCACTTTGTTGGTGGCATGAACTTGTCCCGCTAGTTTAAAACACAGCCAAGTCAGAGCTAGACAAAGTTATTTTTCGAAACGTTGACCAGAATTTGGACCTTTTGTTTAATTTTGCCTTATTATAATTTTAACGATTATATGATGTAGACAATCCCTTGGAAACTTATGGTGATGCGCGTTTAACAAAGCTTTACGCAATGGTTATCTGTTTGTAAATCAAAACTAATTTGTTTTTGTTTTCCAGTGCCCTGGTGGCGTACATGACGTGTTTGAAGGACAAGACAGATACTGGGTGTGTAACCACAGAGACTGTCCAAACCCTGGCTGCAGATGGCGAGACGGCCATGATGGCCCTTGGAAACACTGACTGCCGTATGTTTTATTGTGTATCAAAATATATATATTTCACTATCATTCACTTGTGTCTTTCAGTCTACAGTGTTGTTGAATGCGTATGTCGTGGGACTGTTGTTCTGCATTTCTCTATTTGGATAACATTGTGCATTCCGTGTATGGTTTCTAAATATCTCGTTGTCACTGACTATCTCAATCAATTTGTCAGTGTATTTCAGTGTTTGAATTTCCATTTGGGTCCGTGTCAAAACGTCTGTCGGTATTTGTGCACTATTTACGTAAAAACTACCTACCTTTAATGTTTCTGAATACATGTAGGTATTTGCAATACATTGACACTTGATGACTTATTTTTGAATAATATACAGGATACAAAATGACAGAAATGCTCAATTCAAATTGCTAATAAATTCGTTGATGATATTACCCCACATTTCAAATGCAATAATTCAGCAGGGAAAGCTAACACATGTCATACAGCTAATTGCTAGTGTCACCCGCCCTCCTTACGACTGTGATGCAATCTGTTTTCTAATAATGTTTTGATTTTAATTTTAATTTCAGCTATAACTACTACATGCCAGTGCGAGATCAATTACATCAAGGCGCTTAGAACACTCGATGCTGACAAGTGCAGGTGAGATTAAACAATTGCATTTGTAAAGACATATACAGAGATAAATCAAACTAACGAGTGGCAGATTAACTTTCTCCGAGTGTTATTGATTGTGCACCTCATACAACGAGTGTTAATGTAAAGGAAATACGCGAATATTAAAATCTAAAAGTTTTTTTAAAAATTATCCGATAAGGAGATACTATATATATAAGTTGTATGCTTCTCACGAGGGTAATACGGTCTCATGTACCATATTTGTACCAGTGTCTTCCGAGCCTTTTATCTTTCCGTCATGTCAATAAAATAAGTATAATTATAGTTATTGCGTTTTGAATGCGAGTGACTGATCAGCTGATATCGCTTGAATAACCTTGACCCTAAACGTCTTCCGTCTCGACTGAAATGTTAAAATTCGTATAACGTATTACTACAAGCTTTTAAATGCCTTAGAACGAGTTAATGTTACTTTAATTGAGTGTGCAAGCAATGTAAAATAAGATTTGTTTCCAAACCAAGCAGCAAATGAGGCGAAAATAAGTTTGTTGATAATAGACTCGTAAACAGCTGATCGAACTGTTCAAAACTCCGTACACTGCGTACGTCATTTTATAACGTCATCTGACCATAATGCGACACCTACTCTTAGCTAAGAGCGATTACTATGGCAGCGGGGTACATGAAATTTGTACACCGTGGGACTGACGGGGTACATAAGAAAAAACGTAACGACCGTTAGCCAATCCGAAACGAGTATTTTACTGTAAGGAAAGATAAGGATATGTATTTATTGACATGGCGGAAAGATAAATACGTTGTATACTTCTCCCTCGGGTAATACGGTCTCATGTACCATCTTTGTACCAGTGTCATCTCAAGTCTGAAGGCTCTGGAGACACTGGCACAAAGATGGTACATGAGACCGATTTACCCTCGTGAGAAGCATACAACTTATAGTATCCATATCCACACTCACGTACATAATCCCCACATACCTTTCTGCCACTAATCATATGACGTGTCCCCTGCGAAAATGTCTTTCCCAATAAAATATTGTGATTTTGTATGTCTTCCCATTCCTTTTAATTAAAATCATCTGTTTAGTTTATTACAAATGCATTATCCAGAGGTCGGCGAGGACCAAAAGAAAATCGGCCCAAACCTAACACCCTTGTGACGTTTTGGTGCCACAACCGTTGGCACCCATGACATCATTGCAACCGAACGTTAGCCTTCGCATTCCTTGCAGTTGCAAGCTTACAATAGTCGCTAGTTTCTTCAATTTAACTGCTTCACCCAACGTTCATGCAATATCACATGTATAAAAGCGCTGATGACACTTACGAGAAAGAAATAAAAGTTGTGTCACTGCAGAGGACAGTTTCTCTTATTACCTGTCGGGAAAAGTTAGTTTGAAGAAGTCCCGTCACGTTAATGAAAACGTTCCTTTATTCAAACAACCAATCCAAAAGTTATAACTACCTAGAGACTTATGGGAAAATACTACCCGGATTCCATCTTCTCTTAGGTGTAATGAATGTTCATATCTTATCATAACGTTAAGCTTTTGTTTTCAGTGCTAGCAAGGCCCCGGTTAAAAGTCATCTTATTTTTTAACTTTTGTTATACAATGCCACTAAGACCGTAATTGTGATTTTATTTCAACTTGTCTTATCCAGCGCCAGCAAGGCTCTGTTACACGTGATTTCAATGTTTTGTTAGTCAGTGCCCCTAAAGCTGTCTTATCTGTGGTCCTAATTTTAAACTTTTGTTATCAGTGCCCCATAAGCCCTCTTATTTGTGATCCTAATTTGGAAATATTGTTATCCAGTGCCCCTACAGCCCTATTATTTGTGATCCAAACTTGGAAGTTTTCTTATCCAGTGCCCCTTAAGCTCTGTTATTTGTGATCCTAATTTTTAACTTTTGTTATCCTGTGTCCCTAAAGTCCTCTTATTTGTTATCCTAATTATAAAATTGTGTTATTTAGTGCCCCTAAATCCGTATTATATTTGATCCTAATTTCAAAGTTTTGTTATCCAGTGACCCTAAAACCCTCTTACATGACGTGTACATGTGATCCTAAATTTAAACTTTTGTTATTCAGTGTCCCTAAAGCTCTCTTATTTGTAATCCTACTTTTAAACTATTGTTATTTAGTGCCCCATATTATATTTGATCCTAATTCCAAAGTTGTGTTATTCAGTGTTCCTAAAGCCCTCTTATTTGTGATCCTAAATTTAAACTTGTATTATCTCCAAACCCTCTTATATATGATCCTTATTTTAAAGTGTTGTTATCCAGTGTTCCTAAAGCCCTCTTAGTTGTGATCCTAAATTCAAACTTGTGTTATCATCAAACCCTCTCATATATGATCCTTATTTTAAACTTTGTTATCCAGTGTTCCTAAAGCCCTCTTATTTGTGATCCTAAATTTTAACTTGTGTTATCTCCAAACCCTCTTATATATGATCCTTATTTTAAACTTTGTTATCCGGTGTTCCCAAAGCCCTCTTATTTGTGATCCTAAATTTAAACTTGTATTATCTCCAAACCCTCTTATATATGATCCTTATTTTAAACTTTGTTATCCAGTGTTCCTAAAGCCCTCTTATTTGTGATCCTAAATTTAAACTTGTGTTATCTCCAAACCCTCTTATATATGATCCTTATTTTAAACTTTGTTATCCAGTGTTCCTAAAGCCCTCTTATTTGTGATCCTAAATTTTAACTTGTGTTATCTCCAAACCCTCTCATATATGATCCTTATTTTATACTTTGTTATCCAGTGTTCCTAAAGCCCTCTTATTTGTGATCCTAAATTTTAACTTGTGTTATCTCCAAACCCTCTTATATATGATCCTTATTTTAAACTTTGTTATCCGGTGTTCCTAAAGCCCTCTTATTTGTGATCCTATTTTTTTGTTATCCAGTGCCAACAAGGCCCTGATCATGTGTGTATCAGAAAAGACTCCGCTGTCATGTGACGGCACTACCAAACCGTCAGACCTGGCCGATGCCGCCAAAACCATCATAGATGGGATCTCCACATGCAGTGAGTTCACTGATTAAAATGTTACTTTGAATTCCAAAACACAAACATGCATGGCAGTTCAAGAGCATGCAACTTCACCAGGTCATAACAGTCATAAAAGTAAAATTGTTATCAATCGTTGTCATATGCGTCGTACGTTGTTAACAAAGAAGAAGACCAAACTGGTTTTTAAATTTTCTAAAATCACGTTTGCGTTAATACGACGTTACAGTTTCTAGATGTTACTGACCACAGTTTCTATTTTTTTTAAATTGAAAGCTATCATAAATATACAAAGAATTTAAATTATTATTTTTGATTTCCAATTTTTTCTTGTGCAGAAAATCATACAACCGTGCAAGTGTTTCACCATCTTTGAAGAGAAATCATTCTAACACGGAGTAGTTGAATTGGAATGGTTATAGAAATAACTTAAGGACCAGATTTGTAAACTTGGTATAATCACTGTTAAAATAAGCTATTGCTTCGGTTACATTGTAGTAGTTTGACAATGTTAACTCCCTGTACGCAAATTATAGTATCCTCTGTTTAAAGGAGCAGTAGCACGTTGTTTTTGCAAATTTTACTTTTTCCAATTTCCCATTAATAATGATAGTTCGTGTTATTTATATTTACTTGAGGGGGTTAAAAATCTTATTATACAAACCAATTATCCGTAGTGATAATATCGGTGTTGCGTATATGACATCTTTTATGACAAGACATATTAGCATTTAAGGTACCATTTCATTTTACAGAAAGCATATAGTTGAATATTATATTCTGTAAAGGTTACTTGATTCCCGCGTTGGTTGTTATACATTTTTCAATCGTTCCACAGATAGTAAGCACGTTTACAATTCCATAACACATGAGCAATCATGTAAGAAGTGGATATATTGCAAATTGTTCTCACTTTATCAAAATGAATGATTTGATTGAATTCTATAACTGAAACCAACGTGTTTGCACACTATCGAAGGCATCTGAATGGAATATATTATTGATCTGCGTAGCCATTCTACCATTACTGATTAGCAGAAGTCTTAAGAAATGTCGATGTTGATAAGATATTAAAATAATATGTTGATGCAATTTGCTATTCAAGAATAAGTAAATATTCAAGGCTAAAACGGCGCTCTCAATGGGATATTAGTATCAGGTTTTCAAATACTCATTTATGGCATTTCATTTTGAATTATCAAACTGTAACCTAGATGATAGAGCTTTTAAAACCATACACTAGCGACAAGTGTGCATAACCATTGGCATTATCCTAATGTGAAAGTTGCGGCATCGAGAGTGCAATTCCGAATGTAAGAAGCGCCCTGTACACGCATTCGGTGTGCAACAGTGCGCTCTATATAAATCAAAATAAAACAGTGGATCAGTAACATTCCTATCACTATGCTGATTCTAAAAGCACTAACTACATGCAAAATAATGTTAAAATGTTAAAGATAATACAACTCCAACTGTCTTTCAACTAATCAATCATAAATCTATGTACAATTTCAACACTGCCACACGTAGGAGATACGAAACAAATAACAAATATGAATAGTAAAAAATCTCGTGTTTACGGTACGTGTGTTTTCCAGCTTCCGGTTTGACAGAGACCTGTAAGTGTGAGATCACATACGCCAAGGTAGATCAAAGCGGAGGAGAGGACTGCACGTACGTATTCCCATCTTTTACCTTGTTTTCTAACTATTATCTTTCTGAATGTTTCTTTTCATTTTGTCACTTGATGTCCAATGTAATGTTACCCCCCTCTGTGCGACTGATAGAGGTTCCTGTTCTGGTTTGTATGCCCATGCGTATCATAAAGGCTACCTTTGTTCTTAGATAAACTTCTACCACAATTCTTGATTAATTTCAATGACACTTTGCTTTGGATCTTCATTAGTGATACGCCCGTGTTCTTTCCAGGCAAATCGGGTGAATATTTTCCGAGTTATTGCTCTTGAATTAGAGTGAATTTCAGACTATTATTACCTGCCAATTCGTTGAATATAGATATGGATCCGGCTTCGGATCAAGAGGTCCGGGGTTCGAATCCCGCCAGGGGCACGGCAAATTTGTCTGCAGTAGAGAACTGTTCTACACGCAGTAAGGTTTGGGTGCAATGCTACACTGAATCTCAGCGTAGTACCACCCATGGTTCGCTAGGTTTCACCGCAAAGCATAGCAACATGGCAGTGCGGGCTTTCTCCCTGCCATAATACTAGCAGCCGCGATATAAGTGAAATATTCTTGAAAGCGGCGTAAAAACCCCAACTCACCTCACATGGATAAGACCCTTCTGACCCTTGGGAAAATGATTTGTGTAAACCATTTATACTCACATGACAAAAAGTGGTGGAATTCGCTTCCCGGACCCTTCCGGATTCTTCCGGATTCTTCAAGATCCGCCAATATTTGGGAGAATCCGGAAGGATCCGGTAAATGGATTCCACCACTTTTTGTCCTGTGACTGATGTATCAGTTATTTTAATGTTAATTTTCCTCTTGCAATTCTGTGTTATCCAGTACCTGTCATCTTGTTCTTACGAATGCAATGTAATAAACTGTAAATACCAAAGAGAAGGTATCCTAATTTGGATAACTTGTTCCCAATAATTTTCATTACAAATAAAATATGTTTAAACCAAACCACCCTTGGATAATAGTTCTCCTAGTTCAGACGTGTACTATAACCTATTTGCTCCAACTTTTAATCGGTCAATTATATGTCTTCGAAAATGTATACATGTATGCTTGACCAAAGACTTCAGAAAGTATTTGTTGTAAAGGCCCACACTACGCCGACGGATTTTTATTGACTCCAAGCTTTCAATAAATTTGGTAAATATCGCATTCAAGCGGAGTTAAGGTATTGCGACTTAATATATTATTATTATTTTTTTTAATATATGACCTTCGATTGTATCGTAACAGTTCTTCCTTCGTCTACACCTACTTAAGGATGTTCGCTCCTCAAATTTATAGAATTAAACTTTTTTCTAACTTATATTTTTTAAAAGATCAAAGTATATGATTGAAAAATCAGCATAAAAAAATAGGGGGTAGTGTGGGTTTTTTCGAGATATGACGCCTGTAAGATAGTGTGGTTTTAACATGGGAGTCTATGGGAAAATGAGAAAAAAACTGCTAAAAACTTTAAAATACTACATTTTTAGAATTAAACTTTTTTTTCTTTTTTGATATGTTACAAAGTTCATGTTACCCTACCGAAATCGATGAAAAAATATATATGGTAGTGTGTTTTTTTTAAAGCTTTAACACAAAATGTACCTGAAATCCCCATTTTTAGTCAAATTTAGGCCATTTATGCTGTTTAAGCACTTTTTAGAGGTTCTAAAGTCACATTTCCTTTATTTCATTTGTTTTTTAAAAGCATGTAGATGACGTAGAATATCATGAAGTAAATAAAGAAGAGAAAAAATCTTTACTTAATGATATTTCATTTTTGAAGTTCAACCGGAAGGAGCGGACATCCTTAAAAATGGTTCATGCAAAACCAAATAAGCAAGAGACTGGGAAGGAAGAGATTTTGATTTTAAAATAATTACAAGGGCTCTTTTTGGCCGAGTTCCGAAATTAAGTAAGGATAACGCTAGCGCATACACTCGGTCTGATAGCATCATAAAACCGAGGGACAAATTTACCAAATTTTCAACAGTTTTGGACATAAAATAATTCTGCCGGATGAAGTAGATTTGGAATATCTGTGATGAGGATATATCACGTTGAGAGATAGACACAATATCATTCATAAGAGTATAGAACTTAATAATTGTTCAAACACATCTGGGGTGCTGAAATTGCTATTTCTGGATAAAATGTGTGGTATTTAATGTATACGATTAGCTATTTGAAACGTAGAAATTATGGTAATATAGGATGTTCTCAGGTTAAAGGGCATTAGCACGTTTTTTCCTCAAATAAGTCGATGAGATGTATTCGAAAAATAATTTCACCAATCGTAAAACACCCTTCTCTTTTTAAAAAAATCAAGCTAAAAACGAGTGTACATGGTTCAGTAAACCCATGGGAATCGTTTTTGTCATTCCAAATAATAAAATGTGTTCACAATAAAATGGCCGCCATGCATTTTTTGCTTTATACGCAACACCGTTATTATTACTACGGATACTTGGTTTGTGTAATAAGATGTTTCACCCTCTAAAGTAAATGTAAATGGCACATACTATCATTATAAATAGTTAATTTGAAAAAATAAATTTGGCCAAAAACGTGCTACTGCCCCTTTAATGTACATTGTACATTCTCGGACTTTTTTTTCAAAATTTATTTTTTAAAATTTTCCATTTATAATGATAGTTTATGTCATTTAAACTAACTTTAGAGGGTAAAACATCTTATTACGCAAACCAA
Source organism: Gibbula magus (assembly GCA_936450465.1). Taxonomy (NCBI): domain Eukaryota; kingdom Metazoa; phylum Mollusca; class Gastropoda; order Trochida; family Trochidae; genus Gibbula; species Gibbula magus. The sequence goes on from OW388304.1 coordinate 60,526,986, forward strand.
TTATCTGTAGTGGTAAAAACTTTGTTGCGTATAAAGCAAAAATTGCATGGCGGCCATTTTATTGTGAACACAATTTATTATTTTGTATTACAAAAACAATTACCATGGTTTTACCAAAACATGTACACTCATTTTAAATCTTTTTTTCCGAAGAGACAAGGATGTTTTACTTTTGGTGAAATTATTTTTCAAATACATTTCATCAACTTATTTGAGCGAAAAAACGTGCTACTGCCCCTTTAATTTGTTAACTATTGTTTCACTGGACGTCATAAAACATGCCAAAAAGCCCAGTCTCGTCAAATTAAGGAGATTCGAAAAAGACGATTTCTTAAAAGGTGTGTTTCCCAGAAATGGGAACAGATAATGTTTTGAAATCTCACATTTAGTTACATTGGCTTCCGAAGACATGATGTAACTCAATCTATTTCAGTCGTATGTGCCGCTCGTATGGTATCTATCATTTGCCCTTGGGTGTATATATTAATTAAGTGATGTTCGTTCACTCACTATCGTCTCCCGCTCTAACGTAAAAGCTTTCGTCAACACAACTACGTGAAATAATTTGAATGTTTTTAGATTTTGTTGATGAAGTCATATTCTTGGATCTTCTAGCCCTGGCCTTGATGAAAGACGCAATTTTTGGAACTTCCACTTGACAATGTGCAAGCACATGTCACATACTGAGGTCATAACCTTTGACCTTTGACTTTGACTTTTGTGGAAGATGCATTTTCTAATAAATAACAATGACCAGTAAATTGTTATATAGATATACTATAATTGACAGACAGACAGACAGACAGACTTTATTCAGAATTAAAGGCCTCATGGCCCAGACTACATCATAATAGCGATAATACGATGTGGTGTTACAATTGCATCATGTAAATACCTGAGTTCTTTTAAAAAAGAAAGCAACATTTTTAATTAATGACAAATTCTCACAGGATATTAACTTACAGAGTTTCATTCTTGTAGGATTATTGGTATAAAATAATGGTACATACAATTTTCTAAGATGCTTAAAATATGGACATACGAGAATAACATGGTATTCATCTTGAATCTCATGTAAACAGCAGCGTGTGCAAAGTAAATCATTGACATTAATATTGTTGCTTCGTCTAAACTTTCAATATTCTAATATAATATGTGTATATATCAGTATTACCGATGGACAGATATTCTCGCAGAATGTGCTCGATCAGCATCTCCCCTCTCTGTCCCCTCCATTCCTTCCCTTCCCCATGAGTTCTCTCATTGCTCTCTCTCTCCCATTCTTGGATGCAATGTTTTGAATATTTGTTTTGTTTGCAGCGGACGACTAGCGTTCATAGACTGTTTGGCAAAAGCGTACGACGTTGGTTGCGACGGAACAACGAAGCGCAACGACAAGGTCACCGGCCTAGACGTGTCATCGTGTAGTGAGTTTCTGTCTGACTTAAAGGAGAAATAACACTATCACTATGGGCTTAGCGCTCCTTAAGGTTAAGGAGGACGTGTTCAAGTAGGTCCAGGGTAAACTCCCTTAGGCTTAGACGATGGTAACACGGTATTTTAACTATGGACTAAGGACGTCTTATAAGTATTTATTAGGTCCTGTGTTGATGATCCAAGGACTTAATTGAACTTCATCTTCAGTGATGTATTTAACTTTCAAGGGATTATTCATTTTGGTCATTTTTATAATACTGTGTATAATACAATTTAACCCTGACGTATTCATTGTGTCAATTTATTTGTTGGTACAATATCAGGAGTCATAAAGTTTTCAGTTTAAGCTCGTCAGGCCTGAAAGGCTCGATGGGCTTATGGCATTACATGTCGTCCGGTGCGCAGATTTCGTGACTCTGTGACCCAAAACGTGGGCCACAGGAGTCATGACCTTAAGACTACTTTCATCTTCTTCTCCAGCATGAAGCTCCACAAAGCTGATATGTTGTGTACAGACTCCTTGACCAATGAGGATTCTAAATTGTAGATTTGGTGACCCTGTGACCCCAAAAGTGGGTCACGGGGGTCTTAACCTAAACACCTATTTTCATCTGCTTCTCAAGTGTGAAAAGCTCTAGAAAGCTGAAATGTTGTGTGCATACTTCTTGGCCAATGATGATTCTAAATTGCAGATTTGGCGACTTTGTGACCCCTAATATGGGCTACAGGGGTAATGACCTCAAAACCTATTTTTGCTTGCTAACAAAGTATTACTTAAGATAACTTAGCTATTCAACCTTAGTTAATAATTCGATGCCATGAGGCGCTACAGAGCCCGTGGCACTATTTTATTACTTATTACATAAATTGCATCTACATATATTAGTCATGAAGTTTTCATTTTCTTAAATATGCAGGTTAAATATTATATGCATACATTACTTCTAACGTGTTCACCCGGCTTTAACACTTTAGGGAAGGTATAATCTACCATATAAAACAATACAAAATCTGTTATATCTCAAAACATTTTGCTGCTGGACTATTATAGGATGTTTGTCGTTACATTATAGGTGACCCTTATATGGTCGTTTAGCGTCTTTTCCCCTCGATTGGCGAGGAGATGCACCGTTGATAACTCATATATTATGTTGAGAGGCAATTACTTGGTTACGGTGAGTTATCAACGGTGAGAATAAATAATGAGCTTTACTCAAAAGCCTAGCTAATATTTTGTGTTATTGCAGCTAGCGGTGAAACAACTGTGTGCACTTGCCAGAAAACATATGCATCCACCGATTATACAGGCAATCCAACACAGTGCGAGTAAGTTGATTTACATTAATTTTACTGTAGTCATTTATTTAGTTCACAATATCTATATATGTTATGTTGCGCAGTGGGCCGCGTCAAACAAATGTATTTAAGTTCTGAAGTTTTTAAGTTTTACGAAAGATACCCAGCATTGAATTGCCAAAATGTTAATGTTTGACTTTAATTTTAAATCGCTGAGAGCAGTATTCACAAATAATAATACAATGTTAGTTTGCATTAGGTACCAGCCTTCTCATCACATCTTTCTGATAGCAGCTGTACATGAAAAATTATACAAAATTATACATTAATAAGTAAGGAATAGTAAGTCACCTATTTAATAGGACAAGACATAACCATGATCATCGTGAATATATGATAAAAATAATAACAGGACAACTGAATAAAGTTCGGACACTCCCCGAAGTCGCCCGTACGTTTCGTCTGGCGCTGACGCATTAATATTTACAATAAATGTAATATGTAACTTTGTTTCATAATATGTATTATATGTCTATGTATTTGAAAAAAGAAATTCAATTATATAAAAAAAAGTTAGGTCAAGAGTGTCCGAACTTTGGGCGAATTGGTATACGCAACTAAAATCGTTATTTTACGGTTAATCTAAAGCAATTCTGACATATCTTTGTAAAATCGATTAAAATACAAGTAAAGTAAAATTACATTTGATATTTTGATTTGCTGAAATTGACATTTTAAATATTATTATTTATTATACAGTCTTTCGTAATATTTGAATCGGATCACTGTCCGAGCTTTGGTCAGTTGAGCCAAGATCATACAACACATAATAAAGAAGTTGAATACCCGTACCATACGTTAAAGAAGTTGTTATCCATAAAAGCTTGGTTTTAATTTCTTATGTTTCTTACGTCTAAATTTCATTCAAATACCACAGGCATTGTTTACTAAAGCCCTGTTTATAGGCGAGCGTTTGCATGTGAGTAAAGCATTACACATATGCAAATTTGCTCATATGAGCAAAATTCGCCGTATGGACGCATTTGCACATATGTATATTTTACTACCGTAAGCAAATTTTTCACTACCGTAAGCAAATTTGCACCTAGTCAGGATCAGGTGCAAATGTTTACTACCGTGAGTAAATATGGTATTTTCACTTTTCTAGTAAAAGTTCGTCGTATACAGACATTGTGACTTCACACATATTGAGGAAATATATTAGAAAACTCTAGAAACTCTTAATACTGTTTTTCAAATTCTATATATTGGATAATCTCCGTCTTGCACGCGATGACCTTCAAAATCTATCTGACTATCCGATTTTCATTATATAATTAGGGCGATATAGTCAAAACAATGTTGACAAATATAAAGTAATGTCATTTATTTAGTTTACATCTCATAAATATTAATTGGCATGTTTTAAGAATTCTCTATTCATATATTAAAAAAGTTGGAAGCCCATTTGCTTAGGCAGAAATTAAATGCATATGAACGCAAAGTAAATTTACTTTTACTCACGTGTGTATATTACAACCATAAGCAATATTGCATATGTGCAACGTTCGCCGCATAATCAGGGCTTATGAGGCTGTAGTAGAGTTTGGATATTAAAGTCAGTTTTCAGAAAAAACCTTTTCGTCGGTTTGACGAAGTTGATCTGAAGAATATTCGTTTATCTGGTGCATTTATATTTGTGTTAGGACAATGGAACGTAGACGCTTTGAACTAAGAAATTTATTCTTTCATTAGCGCTGTGAAAGCTGCTTTTGGCTGCTTGGTTGGTGAGACTGCGGTTGGCTGTGACAGTGGAACAAGTATTAGCGATTTTGCCACCCACCTGGATACGAGAGTTACAGCAGATTCTTGTAGTAAGTTGACAAGTCATCTATATGGATAATCATAAAGTTATTTTCTGATTCAGGTGTTACGTAAACGAATCCTACTGTAGTAAGAGAACCGATCGCGATCCGTTTGAGTTGGTAGTGAATTATTTTGAGGAAAGTATATTTTTTTGTAGTTTATACATTTACTTTTTCATTTTTCGTAAGTTAACAAACTGTTTGTCATTCAATTAATGGTTTGTTTGTGAAAAATTATTAACATGTTATCAACAAACTTATATAATTATTTGGGAGCACTTTTTCTTCTATAAAAGTTACGAAAAAACTTAAATGATAACTATTTTGATTAAGGGTCTCCTCATAAAAAAGAGGCCCTGTAACCAGGATAGTTATTAGGACCGTGTTTATAACAGCGAGCGCTTATAATCGCTCATTGATTGCTCAATGTAGCACTCAAGTAGCGCTTATTCCCTCCTGAACGACACGGTGAAAAAGTTCGCTCGCCTTGCTACGTAGCGCTACATTGAGCAATCGCGTTCAAGAGCGGTTTAAAAGTAATCGCTTATTGAGCCATTACTTTGAAACCTCTCTTGAACACGGCCCTGTTCAGACTGAGGCACTCTAACAAAGGTGAGCAATGTCGAGATGCATGTATTGAAGTCCCGAAAAGGTACATTAATGCGAACTATTACACTTATATATATATTGAATACCATATATTTCTGATAGTTTCTTTCTTTCGGCCATGACTAGTGTCACTTCACGTCTGTAAGAGTAAAAGTAGCAATATAAATGCCGAAAATAACAAGAGTTGAACTGTTGATGTTATTGTGATCCCAATTAATCAAAGTTGATATGAAGTTGAATTGAAACATCGTTTGTACTGAGTTGTTGTTCAATGTGGTTATTATTAATTTGATTTATTCATTAATAATAAATTAGTTGACCAATTCATGTGTGGTTAGTTCAATCAATGTATTTGTAGTACATGTAAGTTGATCTATAAAAATACAGTGAATATCAACGTCAAGTATCAACGTCAAACAAACGTCACCGCATTTTTAAGATAGCATCAAATGAAGTAGTGCTTTCGAGGAAAGTAGATATTGAATGTATTTGATAGAGGAAAGGAGATATTGATATTATATTTGATGGACATATGTCTTGTGAAAAAAGACTCATAATTTCATACATTAGAGTATTATGATTTTATGTTCATGTTTGTTCAAATATACTTTGGGTGCTTAAATCGCCTTTTCAATGTGTTTTATTAAAGTTAAACAAATTAAAAACTCAGTTAATAAAAGATGTCATTGACATAAATAACCTTCTTGAATTTAAATTTGTTGACGCATCATTACTGAAGGACGTCACAAAAAAGCCAAATTTCGCTTTTTGACGTTCAAGTCTCGTCTGCATAAGGATACTCAATATTTCTTGGAAATATGAACAGACAATGTTTTTGAAAATTCACATTTAGTATAGATGGGATCGCTGTTTAAGTCGTATCTATATCCCTTGGTTTGATATATCTTGTATTGTGTATGGGGACGTTTCTTGTACACGTGAGTTTACAAAATACATCAAAATATATGGCAAGGGCTGCATCATTAATTAATTAATTGCTCATTATAGTTGAATATTGAATGCCTAATGACGAATAATAGTTTACCACATATATCTCACTAACTGCTGACTATATAGCTAACCATGTTACTATATAAATGTTAGTGCTGTTAAAGCTATGATTGTTCCTGACTGCAGATAATAGTTAACCACTTTGTCATTACTGTGTACCCTATTATCAATACTGCAAGTTGAAATGTTAATAGCTATAGTTACAGTTGACAGTCTATAACTTACTATGCTTTTTTGTAGCACTCACGCCAACGTGTCGGTGCCAAGCTAACGATCTAAAAGCCACCAAGACCGATGATACTGAGAAGTGCACGTAAGTAATAATAATAATAATAACTAGGACTGCCGCGGCAGTACTTAGGTCTTCAGACTTCTGCTTGACCTTCACCTCCATGTTTGATATGATTTACTTGTTTTGTACTGTGCATCTTTTAAAAAAAAATTAAGTCTGTAGGTTGATATTTAAAAGTTGCCCTTTCCTTCGAATTTATCAAAACCGGTATACTGTCAATATGTTACAACAAGTTGGTAATCTGTATATGGATTTTTAAAAATAATACTATACAAAAAGACAATTGAAGATTTGCCCTTGTTTAAATTAAAAATCTGAACATAAAATCTTTCACTGATGCTTGCAGTGTATCAGGAAGAGATTACAATTTCCGCAAGCATCTGCCAAGGTGCATGACACCAAAAGCAGACCAGGTTTCCATACAATGAAATTTCATATTACAAAAGTATTTTCCCTGCTACAATTATTATCAGGTTTATTTATTTGCATGAAAGGTTATTGTAATTCTTTTATAACAAGTTGGAAATCTGTAAGTGGATATTAAAAAAAATACAAATGAAATTCCGTTGAAGAGATCACAGTTTTCCACAAGCTTCTGCCAAGGTGCATGCCACCATAAACAGACCAGGCGTCAAAAGGAAGGAAATGTTAAATTTTCATGTTTTATTTATAAACTACTACGAATACATCAGCTTTATTTATTTGCAAGAAATACTATTGTAATTCTGTTAAAGCAAGTTGCTAGTCTGTAAGTAGATATCTAGAAATAATAAGATGACAATTACACTAAAGAGATGAGATGCCAGGTTCCCGCAACCTTTGCCAATGGCCATGCCACCAAAGGCAGGGCTTCGACGTGAAATGATGATAATACATGAACATAAAGAAAAAATATATAAAGTTTAAACCGTGTGAGCAACGAAATCGCCCTGATTTACATTTTTGGTCACTGTGATATTAGCTATCTTTAAATTAAGTTACAAGTATCTTGTTCTATTTTGAAGATTGAAATTCAGTTGAAGAGATCACAGTTTTCCACAAGCTCCTGCCAAAGTGCATTCTGCCATAAGCAGACCAGGTGTCAAAATGAAGGAAATGTTGAATTTTAATTATTTGTAAACTACAACGAAAATAACAGCTTTATTTATTTGTTATCAATGTTATTTTGATTCTTTCAAAACAAGTTGCAAGTCTGAAAGTAGATATTTAGAATAATACAAAGAAAATTACACTAAAGAGATGAGATGTCAGGTTCCCGCAACCTCTTGCTAAGGAGTATGGCGCCACAGGCAGGGCTTCCAAGTGAACCGGGGAAAAAGCATTATAATACAGAAAATGTAAATGGCGACATGATTTACAATTTTGGTCACAACGATATAAGCTATCGCTTAAATAAAGTTGCAAGTCTCTAGGTATATTTTGAAAATTTTGCCCATGTTAAAAATTTACATTTTGAAAAATGTCATTTTTTTCCAAAATTCCTAAAGACCGGAAATGACTGTTCGCGAGCCATTTTATTATTGATTCTTATACAGAACATATGTATCTTCCTTCCCTGAAAAAATCATAAAGTTCTCTTTCTAAGTTTTTGAGTTATCTGCCCCTGAATTTTGGGGTCAAAATTCACGAAAAATCCCTAAAATCAAAATGGCGTCTAAGTCAGGTGATTTACGATTTCGCTATGATTTACTTTTTTGTTCAGAATGATATTGCGCATCTTTTGAAACTTCTGAAATTTTTTCCCATGTTAATATTCGAATTTTCAAAGGGCCGTAACTCAGAAACCGGAACCGGAAGTCCGGATTTTTTCCCATCTGTATCAATTTCAGCCCAGAGTCTATCATTCCTGTAAGTTTCATGAACATCGGGTCGGCCGTTTTTTTCAGTACAGCTGTCACAAAAATCTCGGAAATAATAATAATAATCAGGATAATAACAGTAGGTCTTCCAGACTTTCGTCTGAAGACCTAATAATTCTGGTCAAGATAAATGATAACGGTTAACCGTCATGATAATGATAATTATGATGATGATGAATGGATGTGTCATTTCAAAAACACTTTAACAATCCATGTACATGTAGTTGATTCTTAGTGTGTGTTGTTTCATTTTTAAGGGCAAAGAAGACCCAGCTATCGTGTCTGATGATCACATTTGATTTGGCGTGTGACGGAGTGACACGGCGGGAGGCAGTAGTTGCTGATGTCAGAGACCTTACCGTTGGCTCATGTACACTATGTAAGTTTTCAAGGCTCTTCATAATGCTTAAAGGTGCATCCATTGTGTTTAATAAAATTTCATTTGTCTTTAATAAGTTCCAACTCACCATATGTGCTGTTTACAGTACGTCAAATATATTCACTCAGCTTGCATATTTATGACGAATCGCCAAATATATCATAGTTGCTAGTTTCCAATTAAAATCGAGTAACATCATAATATGCATGTGTAGAAACCGAAACTGAACGTCCCATTTACAAGTACAGTAGCTATATGACTTATGAAACATTATCAAACCAAATTTGTCATTTTGTCTGTTGTAAATAAGAATCTAAAATTACGTTTGACTCATTAGCGCGCGTCCATCGCGATGCATTGTCTGGTTTTCGATCAGCAATCACTATTTTTACCTTCATATCGTCAATATACTAAGTCGACTATCATCAAACTGATAGTTTTCGGTAACAGTCGGTACTTATCGATAAAGTAACACATTTTATAACGTTTGGAATATGTGACCCCTAACAACACAATGGATGTACCTTTAATGAGTCATGAAATCAGACGTCCATACTCACATGTACAGTTGTTTAGCTGATACTGGTTAGTTTTTAAAGTTGTTTTTCCACTGAATAATGTGTTCAGTGTGTTCGATTGCTATACTTTTTACAACATAGAATGTCTTATAAAGTTTGTTTCACATATGTGGACAAGGAAAACTTTTATAGGTAGGCAAATCGCCAAAAAAACTAGTTCTTTTCTGAAAACCGGAACTAATCATGATCAGTATAGTTATATGTATATATCAAACAGACTTTAATTCAATGTATTATGTTTAAAATGTTAATAAAAGCATAGCACTCGTAGAATCTTAACGTTTGATTTGATTTTAATGAGATTGCCTCTATGTACAGCCGATGTGTGTACCGCCTGCATGCTTGTCTACGGGGTTGCAGCAACAACCGATCTTACTGTTCATTGCGGGTAAGTATCAAATGTAACCTATTTAACATTATATACTCGAGATGACATTTCAAAACCTACTTATTATCTCGGATATCGAAGTTGAGAGCTATTCAGACACTAAAAACTGAAGAATGTGGCTCAGGGGCCGGTGGGGGGGGGGTTTGCACTTTTCCAGACATGGAAAATGCTCTCAGTGGGAGGGTTGGGGGGGGGGGGGGGTGCACCAATAGTTATTTACTATACTTGGAACTCTCTCTCCGCCAATGTAGCCCGATACTTTAAATGTTGTTCAGTACAAGTTAGTCTTGTTATGGGGATTCGAAAGTTGACTTCTTATTTGATAACATGTTAAGCATGAAGATTTATTCTTAATAGTTATTTCCATGTTTCCTTACATCTGAAAATACTGCTGCTGCCATTGCATTTGTCAGCAAAACACCCCAACAGTCATACAAAAAAACACCTGCATACTCAGAGCTCATCGTATTATATTAAAGAAGATTGATCCAGTCAAAACCATCTGATGTTTACTATTTTATTTATACAACCTTACTTCACGTGAGAAGCAACTCGTCTTTAAGTTAACAACGCTGTAACACATGTATTTCATGTCGGTCGTTTATTGAATCTCGGGTTTCCATAATAACATCGGGTCGTCTTATTGTCCTTTTGATAGTATTTTCCCAGAACTCAGGCAGATTGTGAAGTAAATAATTATAGTCTATTATTGTTCCATTTATTTTGTATTTTGACTTTATTTCATCAATAGCAAAGTCGAATTGTTTCCAAACCAGATGCTTGAGACTACTTGGCAGGATTCATGCGTTATTTTCGTGACATTTTAGGTTTCATAAATTCAACCAATAAAGTGCTTTATATTCATATAAAATCATACCGGTGATTTTTAAGGCTCCTTTCTAATCGATTTCAAAGTTGAGATCTAATCATAATGTACGAAGTGATTTAGATATTGTGATTGCGTAGCGTCTGGTTTCTTCTCTCAGTGACGTAAAGACGTTGATGAAGTGTCTGGAGACGAAAGATGTATACACTGATCTCGGATGTAACGATGCCAAAACAGTACCCACTATTGTTACCGAGATAGATGGAGCCACCACCTGCTGTAAGTTCAAAAACAACGACCATTTCAGATTGTTCTGTACATGTATGTTTTAAAACATAATTAACAAATACATATTCTGTGTCACCTGTCTGTGATTAAAGGCAACTAATTTCAACTCTCACGTCAGTATTTCAGCTTACATGTTACATAATTCAGCTCTCATTACAATTTTCAAGTTACATGTTACATTATTCAACTCCCACTTTCGTTTTTCAGCTTTAATGTTACATAATTCAGCTCTCATTAAATTGTTCAGTTTACATGTTAAATAATACAGTTCTCACTTCCGTTTTCCAGCTTACACAACAACGTGTGGGTGCTCGATGACCTACATGAAAACACCCGGCTCAGATGCCGCGGGGAAGTGCACGTGAGTTTTTCATGTTGTTATCAATATCTGATCAAGTCTGATTCGGTTGGCTTATGGCATGTCCGACGTCTGTCCGTAAACGTTTGCTTTTTCGACTTCTTTTCAAAATCCACTGACTCTAGAGGACTGAAACCGTTGAAGAGACTCCTTTGGGTTTATAGATTGTAGAGTTGGAGACTCGGAAACACTTACACCTCCATTCCACCAAGTTACGACCCCACTGCGATCTATTTTGGTCTCCCGCTCGTACACACTCTCATGAACTCCCACTGACATCTTGAAGTCTTGAGAAGATCGCCATGCTCGCAGAAAGTATCTCCCTTACTCGCCATGTGTCGCATATTGTCGCACAGGGATTTGCGATTTCGATTGTCTGTTTTAAAAAATTGCACAACTTCTGCGTCGATGCGACTGATGTCTTGCTCGCAAATTCGCTCGTAATGTGCTCGTAATGTGCTCGTATTGGTCTCAATGGGGGCTTGGTAAAGTCGTATGTCAGTCACATGAACTCGCAACTTGATAGTGTCAACTCGCATTGCATTCGCACTATTTTTTCACTGGTAACAAAATAGTGCAATCAGTGGCGAGCGCTCTAAAACCTTAGTGCGACCCCACAGCTACTGGGTTTTAGATCACTGGTTTAATGCGACCACTCATGAGTATTCTCGCGACAAATAAGTTATCATGTAATGGCGATGCCTCTGTGAACGGACCATGACCGCATCGAGACCTCACATGACTGTACCACGACCGATTTATATCGACATGCGATCGTAGAAGGCATTCTCTACGTAACGTCTTCCACTTGATATACAGTAGTTGTAGATCATTTATTACAAGGCCATATTCCTCTTGGGGATGAGTAATGTTCTAAAGGCAAAGGCATCATCGGCCAACAAGAAGTAGGGCAGCTCCCTTGTTGGTTCATCATCTGAATTTTGGTCAGCTGGTTCAATAGGTTCATGAACTTGTAGTCGTGATACAGTTTTGACACACCAGTAGTCGCTTCCACTTTGGAGTGTTTTGTACACATAACTGTCGTAAAATATTATTTTACACTGGTGTTGAAAATTGTACACCTCTATTGTGAAAATAAGAATCGTTCATTTCATAAATGTTTTTAAGAGGGAGGATAGAGTCGCCATCAACGCATAAGGATATACGCATAAAGACTCATATATGGAATATAGAATATTGTTAGTTGCAGCTTTCGAAGGCGGGAGCCTTTTTTATCATTCATTTATCCTAAAGCCTCTTCCCAAACAGATATTCTAGCGCTACCTGAAGTATAGTTCATCAATTCTTAAATAGAGTAATGGAATACTGAACCTTTCCAGAGTTAAATTATAAGTTCCATAGTAAAAAAGTCCGACAAAGATTATTGTTATTTAACTAGAACACGATATCATGAAAGTAATAGTATCATACTAATTTCATCATTTGTGTACACCTTAACATTACAAAATAGTCCACAATTCCAATTTGTCTACACTTAACATGAAAGGAGGCTAGACAGTTCTGGACCAGGGCCATTTCATCTTCCATCTTATCTGGGTACAATCTCTATGCTATTGAGACTCAGAATGACATGATTGCAGCCGGTCGCGATCTTTTTTTTACTTTGGACCCGACCAGTCGAGCAAAAAAGTTGTGATGAGGTCGCATATGTCTCAATCCGGTCATGTGAAAAGTCGCCATGGTCGTATTGAAGACTCGCAACTGTTGTATTGTGGTCGCACAAGCTGTCGCACAGATCGCAAATCGGTAGCAAGTCGCGATCGATCGCATGTCGATCGCAGAAACTGTTGCGGTGGTCTCAGCATGGTCCTAGCCACTCGCATGTGAAATCGCCAATTCTGTCGTACCAAAGTACGACCCTGTTGAGACCGACTTGCGATCGATGCGACAGATCATATCAGTCTCAACTTGCTCTCTTTTTGGCCGCAGTGGGATCGTACACCCGGCTTGGTGGAACCACATACACAAAATTGTTGAACATTGATCGCCGAAATGTCGAGACCGCTGCGATCAAGCGCCGTCGCATATGGGTCGCGGTTTGGTGGAACGGGGGCCTAAGTTGATAACGATCACAGCTGCCAAGACCAAAACAACTATCTTCCAAAGATCGGGAAATGTTTTGTGCTTACGTCTTAGCAAATTGTAATTAACAAATTTAAGACTTGGCTTCTAAGTTAAATGCATTTACTTGCAGTGCGTTGACAACGTACATGCACTGTTTGGACGGCTCCAGTGATGGCAACTGTGACGCAACAAAAACACGAGGTGAAGTGGCCACTGCCGTCGACGCCAAAATTGTAGACGGGAACCCCCTGACCGCGAACTGCAGAACTGGTCAGTATTGCTTGGTTGTTATTGATGCAACTGTTGTGTGGTATGACAATGCACAGACAGTCATAATACCCTTGGTCGAAAAAGGAATGTGAAGAGAGTCACAATAATACGGAATACACAGACATTCACAATATCCTAAGTCGAATATCCTTATTATATTAGGGAATGTACAGATAGTCACATTATTTTAGTCGAAGAAGGAACGTACAGAAAGTCACAGTATCTTTATTATATTAGGGAATGTACAGATAGTCACATTATTTTAGTCGAAGAAGGAACGTACAGATAGTCACAGTATCTTTATTATATTGAGAATGTACAGATAGTCACATTATTTTAGTCGAAGAAGGAACGTACAGATAGTCACAGTATCTTTATTATATTAGGGAATGTACAGATAGTCACATTATTTTAGTCGAAGAAGGAACTACAGATAGTCACAGTATCTTTATTATATTAGGGAATGTACAGATAGTCACATTATTTTAGTCGAAGAAGGAACGTACAGATAGTCACAGTATCTTTATTATATTAGGGAATGTACAGATAGTCACATTATTTTAATTTAGTCGAAGAAGGAACGTACAGATAGTCACATTATTTTAATTTAGTCGAAGAAGGAACGTACAGATAGTCACACTATCCTTATTATATTAGGGAATGTACAGATAGTCACATTATTTTAGTCGAAGAAGGAACGTACAGATAGTCACATTATCCTTATTATATTAGGGAATGTACAGATAGTCACATTATTTTAGTCGAAGAAGGAACGTACAGATAGTCACATTATTTTAATTTAGTCGAAGAAGGAACGTACAGATAGTCACACTATCCTTATTATATTAGGGAATGTACAGATAGTCACATTATTTTAGTCGAAGAAGGAACGTACAGAAAGTCACATTATCCTTATTCTATTAGGAGAATGTACAGATAGTCACATTATTTTACTCGAAGAAGGAATGTACATATAGTCACAGTATCTTTATTATATTAGGGAATGTACAGATAGTCACATTATTTTAGTCGGGGAAGGAACTACAGATAATCACAGTATCTTTATTATATTAGGGAATGTACAGATAGTCACATTATTTTAGTCGAAGAAGGCACGTACAGATAGTCACAGTATCTTTATTATATTAGGGAATGTACAGATAGTCACATTATTTTAGTCGAAGAAGGAACGTACAGATAGTCACATTATTTTAATTTAGTCGAAGAAGGAACGTACAGATAGTCACACTATCCTTATTATATTAGGGAATGTACAGATAGTCACATTATTTTAGTCGAAGAAGGAACGTACAGATAGTCACATTATCCTTATTCTATTAGGAGAATGTACAGATAGTCACATTATTTTAGTCGAAGAAGGAATGTACAGATAGTCACATTATTTTAGTCGAAGAAATAATGTACAGATAGTCACATTATTTTAGTCGAAGAAGGAACGTACAGATAGTCACATTATTTTAGTCGAAGAATGAATGTACAGAAAGTCACAGTATCCTTATTATATAAGGGGAATGTACAGAAAGTCACATTATTTTAGTCGAAGAAGGAATGTACAGATAGTCACATTATTTTAGTCGAAGAAGGAACGTACAGATAGTCACATTATTTTAGTCGAAGAAGGAACGTACATATAGTCACACTATCCTTATTATATTAGGGAATGTACAGATAGTCACATTATTTTAGTCGAAGAAGGAACGTACACTCAGATATTCACATTATCCTTATTCTATTAGAGAATGTACAGATAGTCACATTATTTTAGTCGAAGAAGGAATGTACAGATAGTCACATTATTTTAGTCGAAGAAGGAATGTACAGCTAGTCACATTATTTTAGTCCAAGAAGGAACGTACAGATAGTCACATTATTTTAGTCGAAGAAGGAATGTACAGAAAGTCACAGTATCCTTATTATATAAGGGGAATGTACAGATAGTCACATTATTTTAGTCGAAGAAGGAATGTACAGATAGTCACATTATTTTAGTCGAAGAAGGAACGTACAGATAGTCACATTATTTTAGTCAAAGAAGGAACGTACAGATAGTCACACTATCCTTATTATATTAGGGAATGTACAGATAGTCACATTATTTTAGTCGAAGAAGGAATGTACAGATACATGTAGTCACATTATTTTAGTCGAAGAAGGAACGTACAGATAGTCACATTATCCTTATTCTATTAGAGAATGTACAGATAGTCACATTATTTTAGTCGAAGAAGGAATGTACAGATACATGTAGTCACATTATTTTAGTCGAAGAAGGAAGGTACAGATAGTCACATTATCCTTATTCTATTAGAGAATGTACAGAAAGTCACATTATGTTCACTCAAGTGAGTAATCTGCAGACAGTCCCATTATCCTTAATCTAGTAAAGAATATATTGGCAGTCCCAACAATCTTACTCTGGTGCGGAAAATACATGCAGTCACAATATATCAACTGCATAATATGTGCAGTGCATATGGTGATAGGGTTACAAATAGGATGTCCATTATTGCCTGAGACTATCTGATTGGAACAGTAGTTTTACTTTACTGATCAATCTAATTGGTCAAATACAGAGTGGTACTTAATTCATACAAATGTTGAAAAGGACTGATAATAATCACGTCGTCACAATGTTATCACAATGTTCTCCCAGATCTGACAACTACGTGTGGTACCTGCCAGACAACCTATGCCGAAGCAAATCCTACTGTTTCTGGAGACCACTGCACGTAAGTCGGAAACACTGAAGTCTTTGTATAATCGAATTATTTGAAACTGTTATCCAATTCATAATATCAGTAATAGCCGTGTAAGTTTGTTCACCTTTTGGTTTTATTTCTCCCAGGCAATTGTACAAAAAGATGGGATGTCTTGCTGGCGAATCTTCTGTGGCATGTCTCTCCACAGTCCAGCCTCACACACTGGCATCCAGCACGAACAATGTAATTACCGGCATTGGCACTTGCTGTAAGTCCTTCCTTTAAAGTAGTCATTGACAGTTCTGTGTAAAAGACTTGTAAGGTTAAACAAGTACTCTAGATTGACACCTATATGCTGAAGGCAATTATGGGTTCAGAGAAAGGGTTGAAACCAAACTTATTTAGCAATCTCGACGGGAATAATGAGTAAGTTGGTCCATTTGTCGCAATGGGTTGCACATTTCATATCTATTGATATATAACACAAATAATGTTGCTTCAGAAAAAGTAAATGTTGACTGCAAATTAACTACGGAATCAACTTTGATTGGTAGAATTCGGAATAGAGGGGTGTGCATAAGGAGTATATATATATATATACGTACTGACATTGCCACCTGTTGTGACTTATAACTATAACATGTATACATTGTTTATTGACATTGCCACTTGTAGTGGGTTATAACTGTAAAATAGACTTTTTAAAGCTTCAGAGGTCGATATTGTTGGAGCATGTTTAAAGCTATACAACTTTGATTCTTCCTGAAATACCTTTAATTAAAGTAATTTGTACAGTGTCTAATATAACTGCTTTAGGTCTGATGTTTTGATGTTAGTAGATATTGATTGACATTGCAATTGCAATTGAAATCTGTTGTAAGAATAGTTTAAAAAGTATACGATCTGTATATATACTAACATACTTTAGTATTTATCGACATGTGTAGGGGGACTTGCGGTATATTTGTAAAGGGACATCGACCCTCCAATCACGCATGGCAATTTGTTTGATTAGTAAAATCAGGAGATAATGTTCCTGGTAATGTGATTATGATATGTGCTTTTCTATCATTAACGTCGGGTAATAATGTGCGTCCGCTTTAAGCATGGCGCTTCGTGGCGTAGAGTTCACCGCGGTGTTAGTATCCTCATTATTAGGTATCGGCATTTTCCAAATACATGTAACTTAGTTTGTTTGCTTGCAATCGAACTAACGATTTTAAAATGGATCGCCTCTTGCAAGTGCGTTCCTGCCACTATGATAATGAACTCATCTTTGTGTTGATTTATAACAATGACAATAAGATGTCACTATAATCGTGAATGTTTGAGTTTCGAAAAAAACATTGATCACTAAAAAATAAACAAACTTATTGTCAATAATATGTAATTCAGCAATTAGAAATGATCGGAATCATTTGAATCAGCGAGCGTATAAAACGTCATTATTTCAAGTCCGATTACCAAATTACGTTATTGATCTACCAATTGTCAGGCAGTGATAGATTGTTATATATATAACTAATCGATTATAAATACTATTTTAAGATTATAATTGATTTAAGTAACGACTGGTTACAAAGAAAATATCCTCCAAAAAGAGAAATTGCCAAAACAGTCATAGTAAAAATTACAAGACAAGATTAAAATTTTCATTCAAAATGTGACTTTCAGATGATTTGCGTGTAACGTCAGAATTCGGGACGAAACGAAACGAAACGAAACAAAACGAAACGAAACAAGAGGACAACTTTTATTTGGATAATGTCTATTTCTTGTTGGTTCTACATTGTACTAATATGTATATATTATAGGCGATATGAGGTTGAGGCGAAGTGAATATTTATACTGTTTCTATTTTCCCAGTTTGGGCCAAGATTTCCTGTGTCAATGCATACAATTAATAGGTAATTTATAATAATGATGTACGAATTTTCAAATAAGACTTAATCCTCTGTATTAAGTGTTATGCTTATGGGTATTGCAGCCACGACCACTTCCTGTTTGTGTCAGGCAACACTAGCCGTCGCTGACATCCGGGTAGCTACAGACCACTGCAGGTAATTATTCAATGTCTGTAATGAAAAGTTATGTCATACATCACCTCGTCTCGATAACTCCAGGGTAAAACCCATCTATGTTTCGACCCGAGGATTTGATTATTTCCCTTGGTATTTCATTCGTAAAACATCGATCCACAGATTAGTCGTTGGTATAAGTCGAGATATGTTTATAAAGACCCTTGGGTCATCGAGTCAATTATGTGTACATTAATAAGGAGATAGTGTCGAGAAAAAAGTTAACACGACTCCTCGCGTAATTTTAAGACGGAATATTAATGAACGCTTACCTTAAATCACATTATATCTACATTTGAATTTGATATTGATCACAACTATGTTTCTCCCTGTTTATTTTCAAAAAAATATTTGTTTACAGTTACTGTACAATTTTATGTTGGAAACGAATGTTGTCGAACGAGTATTTAAACGACAATTAACATATATAACATTGGCGATCCAATTTTGAAAGTGTTTTTTTTTTCAGTGGATGAATCTAGAATCATAAAATCGTTAATTTTGAATCTGAAATCCTTCACACTGCCATAGTGTAATGAAAATTAAGCAACTGATTTGATCAAACTTTTAAAATAAAATAAAAATCACGATTATGAAAAAACACCAATGAAAACTAGAGTCTAAACCATAGCTCTATCAGTTCAATATTTGACATCCAGAATTATCTTGGAAACTATTGATATGATCAAGTTTTTAACTCCTCGGCCTTTCATGTCTCTGTTAGTTTTCACCTTTCAGCGCAGTGGTAAGCGCGTTCGGCTTCGGAACAAGAGGTCCGGGGTTCGAAACCCGCCCGGACACGGCTGCAGTAGAGAACTGTTCTGCACGCAGTAAGGTATGGGTGCAATGCTACACTGAATTTCAGCATAGTACCACTCATGGTTCGCTACTTCCTGCCGATGCTCAAAAGGTTTCACCGCAATGCATAGCTAGATGGCTTTGCGGCATTTCTCCCTGTCATGATACTAGCAGCCGTGGTATAAGTGAAATACTCTTTAAAACGGCGCTAGACACCAACTCATGTCGTCAATACCAACATTACCTGTTCACTTGCAGTGCTCGTGTGGCGGAGTTAGTGTGTTTGAAGGATGAGACATCCGACGCTTGTGATGGAACAACCACCAGGGATGAACTGGACATTGAGGCAAAGAAAGCCATCGACACCATTGGAACGGGAGATTGTCGTACGTACAGTTATCCAATAAATAACGATACCCATAATACGTGTATTGCCTTAGTCTTACATTTGCTATTTATTTTTAAGTACGTTTCCATAACTTATGTTTGTTTTAAAGCTCAAGTCTATTTCTGGGATATTGGTGTTCCAATTTAGTGATATATTTTAGGCAATATGAGGTTGAGAAAATTTGTGGACAGGTCCTCGCCGTGATAGTAAGTTGTTTGTATTGAACCATGTGTATTATTGAACATGAATTCAATGTTATTAATGTCAATGATACACACAGTGTAATGAGACAATGTTCTGAGACAAGTAATATGTAACATACTTTTCGACATTTAAGATTCATGTCGCTTTCAATCCCGTTCCCTGTATCCCTTCACTGTCACCCAGTCAACCTCCCACTATATCTCCCCCTCCCTAGCTATCTCCCCCCTATGTATGTGTAATTCTTTTAATATGATATCTCCTCTTCCAATCCAGCGGTTACCGACACGTGTGTTTGTGAGATCGCTTATGCTAAAACAGCCGACCTCTCCACTGATACCTTGAAATGCGCGTAAGTTTAGTGGTGTTACTGTATATTGTCAACAAAGTTAGTGAATTTACAGCACGTTATTAACATTGTATGTTATTCAACAATTATCATATACACGCCCTTGTTTCTTCGTAAGTGTATCAAGTATAAAGTCATGATTCTTTTCATCTTTCTGCTAATCTTGAAAAAGTTTTCTCCAAAAAGACATTTTGATATTATTGGTTTACAGGCAAAATGGATATTATTACATTGCTTTTCTAATATCAAACAGTTAAAGTATTGATCAATTTTCATACATACGACGATAACTATGCTCACTGAATGCAAAGGGTTTTCTTGTCCGATACAGTGCCTGGATAGCACAGCTTGCATGTACACGCGGTAAAACTGCTAATGGTTGTGACGGTGTCTCCACACCAGAAGAAATAGACACAGCAGTCATGGTCAAGATGGACGCTGTCACCAGTCCAGCAAAATGCAGTGAGTTCACGTATTGAGTATTTTAATAGCATCTCACAAAATAATAAAAATTGCAAAGTTGTTATCCAAGGCGATTAATAAAATATTTACCCAAAAAATTATTTTTGACAGCTGACCTTTAGTTGACCACTCATTACAGTGTCTTTGAAGTCATGAGGACAGTGACGTTTAGTTGACCAGTCACGGTCACTTTATCCGTGCAAGGTCAACTGAAAGTCACTGTCCTCGTGATTTTAGAGACTCTCTGTTGAGTGGTCAACTGTCAAATGTCACAAATATTTCATAAAAATTATTATTATTTTTTTGTTTTTTACAAATATTTCTTTATACCTCTCTAAAGTTCCTGAAGCGCTGAAGGGTTTATTCAAAATTCATAATCAAATAGTATGACTTTTCATTGGCATTAACATGTTTCAAAGATGTTTGAAAATAAATATATTAGAGATTATATTTATCGTAATGAACATGTGTCATTAGAAGTAGATACATCCTTGAGCATTTCATGAATTAGTCCTAAATTTGAGAAATGGGTCTTACCAATATACAATAATTTGGGAACATAAATAACGGCAGCACATCAAATCCTTTGCAGCCCCGGGAGCCATCTGCCTCTGTCAAATAGCGTACGCTGTCGCCCCCAAAACAACAAACGATGAGAAATGCACGTAAGTCTACACATACATACCTCAGTAACTCAAACTGTGCTAAGGATTCTCCACAATATCCGATTTGAACTAAATTTACAATTAAATTTACCAGTAGCGGTTGACTGATTAAGTGACTTAACAACGTGTTCACAAATGAATGTAAAAAAGGAGTAAAAAAGTAAGTTTCAGTCTGGATCGCTTCAAATAACTGTCTGAACAAAGGTACAAATCGAAACTTCATTATCTTATGGCACATTCAAGTTTCTAACCTGACTTGAAAACATGAAGGATCAGCTTTCAGGAATCTTAAATTTAGATTTAAAGTCAAATTTAGATTTCGCGAACCCCAAATAGGGTTACAGGGGTCACACCCTTAAAAACCTATTTTCATCTTCTTCTCCAGTACCAAACGGTCTTCAGAGCTGAAAAGTTGTGTGCATACTCCTTACAATGGGGATTCTAAATTGTAGATTGGGGAACCCTTGACTCCAATTAGGGAAATAGTGGCCACGACCTTAAAAACCTAGTTAAGAAAGGTTATAGAAAGCTGAAATGTTGACCAATTGGTATACTAAATTAAAGATCTTTTTCTTGTTAACAATGTATTACTTGAGATTGCTTAGAGTATAAATCACTGAAGTCCTGGTGAGCCCACGGCTCTATATTTTTTATATTCCGCAACCTCTGAATTCAGTGATAGGTAATGAAGGTGATGAGTATGATAAGGCTTATATCATTGCTTTCCTCCACCTAGAAAACCTATATTTCGTCCACAAAATAAGGTCTCTACGTCAGTTAGAAGGGTAGATATAACCGTTTAAAGAATTTCTCTTGTGCAATGGCGGCCATTTTTAGATTTACTCATAAAAATTCGACCCAAGGGGGCAGTCACAGTTTTTACAGTCCAGTCAGAAGAAACATTAGCAGATTAATTCGAAAAACTATTAACAATATAAAATACTCTAACCTTGTAAACGGCGTCACAGTCAAATGTCACCGAAACAAGATGTGCAAAGGTAGAGTATATAATGGGGTTGTATTTCAGGGCGATAAAGGTCTATTTTAACTGCCTTGCTGGACTGACTGGGACAGGTTGTGATGGAGTAGCGACTGTACAGGAGCTGGCCACTGCTGCAAACACCATGCTCACCACAGCACCCCTTGACACGGCATGCAGTAAGTTAAAGTTTCTCATTTAACGTTACATATAAAGCAAAGGGACACTCTGTGTGTTGATCGTGTCACATTCATCGGTATAAATGGAATCTAAAATTACCATTTTATAATCTTTATAGTATAGTGACGCTATAAATGTGAACATAATAACTCCCCCTCCCCTAAAACAATGTTGAAAACGTCAAAATGTACATGTCCCTTTAAGTTTAGTTAGTTGTAATGAATGCACTACCAGTGAAGGAGCGCTGACTGTTAACGACGGTTGTGAACCTTACTTTAAATGTGATGGTTCGAATCCCGCTCGAATGCGGCTCATTTAAGTACTATTATATGTATTCCTACACATATTTTAGCCCATGTTTATCTCACCGTTATATAATACCGTAGGATATAGTCGTCCGTAATCATTTCGTTTCCGGAGCAGAACTCGAATATCGTTCCTGATATCTTTCTGAAACCTTCCTTGTAATTTATATTACCCACCAACTGAAATTGTGCCTTTTGATATTTTCAGATTTGAGGTTTTTGTTCGTTTCCATATAGAAACGTGTTCAATTTGGACTTTGTTCAGAGATAGGGTCGTTTCCGGAGCTCAGCTCCTAAACTCTTCATCATATCTTCCTGAAACTTTGCATGTGTATTGCCCACGAACTAAAGTTGTGCCTTCCGATATTTTCAGATTCCTGATATTTCGTTACCATAGAAACGTGTTAAATTTGGACTTTGTTCAGAGATAGGTCGGGTTCCGGAGCAGAACTCCAAACCGCTTCATCATACCTGAAACTCAGCATGTGTATTACCCCCTAACTGAAGTAGGAGATAAAAATACAAATATCAGTCAAAGATGTGTTTTACAAATTATTGTAAGGTATTTTAGTTTATATAATTATTTACACTACAAAAACCTTGTCCAATTGGACAAGCACTTCACATATTATGTGTGTTACTAAAATACCGTAAATATATATCATTGCGTCTCCCTCTCTCCTTCCATATTCTCAAATATGGTTTTAATCTGTATTATTTGTTTAGATATGGACGTCTTTTCTGCATTTTATATAACCTTTCTTTACCTAGCTCCCCGTTTAAGCATGTACTTCATAATCACGTTTAGGAGATTGTTTTTTGATAAAGGCGTCTAATTTAGTTTGAATTTGCCACCAAATATGAGCCTCTGCTTCACTCTATTAAAGATCCTCTTCTTCTTACATGGTTATCGACGAGAATCGCCAACTGTCATCTATTTCTTTCTTTGGTTTCCTTTAAGAACATTTCTGTTGTCGCATATAGGTATATCTAAGACAATGTGAAGGAATGTCCTTATAAGTGTCACACAAATGAGAGAAGTGCTTCACCCCACGTGTTTATAGTTCACGTCCATTTTGCACTGAAGTACACAAACAAGACCACACGGTTCTTTTGGTCTGTGTGAAGTACCAAGAATTTGTTTACAAATATTTGCAAAATGTAACTTAAAAACATTTATAAACGTATGTATCTCAGATACACTTTGACAATGATAATTTAATTAATCAATGCATGATCGGACATGCAACGGACTATCCTACATAGAGTTAGAAAGTGACGTATTTTTCTTGTGACCGAGATATAAACTCTCTACCTCATTCGATGCATTAGCATTGTATTTCCCAAGAAATAAATGTATCCTCTATCTTTGATGTTTCCCTCTGATGTTGTCCAAATATGATCTTGATTTCATTTACAGTCCTGAGTGAGTCGTGCAAATGTGAACGGGACCATGCGATAGCCGATGTATCAGGCGGTGTTTGCACGTATGTACATACTGACGTTGTCTTTCTACAATTCTCTGTCTCAACGTTTACACATCTTAAGCAAAAATGAGATGATATTGGGAACGCCTTCCTATCGAAATGCACACACGAATTTGCACCTGAAACATGTTACTTATATTAATGAAAAACTAAATTTCACAGAATGTTTTTATTTCTTTATAGTGATTTGCGTTATCCATTAAAAATGCGTATGTATGTACATTTATGTGTATTATGACATTATCGAAGTGCAACTACATGTAAGCTACACTTGTCGCATTTTACGATAAATAGTTAATAAACAATTATTCAACCAATCTCGGATGATGTTAAAGGATTTTTATTTGATCTACATAGAATATTTCCATAGTTTATTCCCCGATAGTAGAATTATTCTAAGGCTTTTCATGTTCATCTCATGTTGGACCTTGAATGTTTTGATTGTGAACTATTGTATGCGTATTAGTGTATGGACTAAGGCTGGCACCCTGTAACCTGGTAACCTTTGATTCGGTTAATTCCCAGGTTATGGTTCGATGTTGCCATGTAAATTGAATTCATACACATAATCTGGTAACTTCTAGTTTATGTCATCCACTGCCTGTCAGTATATTGTTTATACAAACCTTAAATGTGACAAAACTCTTTCTTTCTTTTCGCCAGTGCCTTGCTTAAAAAAATGGATTGTCTTTACTTCGCCGAGGACGCTGGATGCGTCACAACGATCAAACAACACACTCTAGCTGGAGAAACTAAAACTGCTATAAACACTGCAACGTGTACTAGTAAGTTACAGGAAAGATACTTGTTTCCCAAACTGAGACACTTTCTTTCTTTATTGTGTGGATATATGACAACTGGCAAGAAGGCACGAACTCATCCAATTTCAAATGTGCTTAAATGATTGATGTAGTAAATTCATTGTTATTCAACACCTGCAAATTCAGTTTCATCAATCTTAAAATCTTACCCTAGCATATTGTGACACTGACGCTAGTATTGCGGCGTACCGTTTATAATTATGACGTCATACGACGTCAACACCATTTGCAAAATCAGGCTGTGTGACAGAAGGAGGCAAACTTGGACAAATATAGCCAATTGAAACATTTTAGCTGTTTGAAAGTGGTTCTTGATGAGAGTAAGTTGTCATATATACGGATATACACAAGTTAGAAATGACACGTGTCAAATATAAGGCACGGATATTAATAGAAACTTAAATCATGAGTGGGGCCGAAACCAGTCAACATTATGTCTCGGCTCGCGGTGAGTCGCCCTAGTCAAATGTATTCATTGTGTTAATCAACATAGAGAAAGTGTTCAAATCCACAGGCCCTTGGATCATTTCCTTTTTTTTTTTAAAATAAGAAGTTTGACCCCCGATTTTCACGCCTTCACGAACTTTATTCCAGACAAATAGATTCTGAAGGCGTGAAAATCGGGGGTCATCTCGAAGTTTTTATTTTTTATTTGTATTTCTATTATTTGGATAGTGTGAAAAACATCGACCCAAGGGCCTATGTTCCAATCAACCAACTAGAATCAAGGTTACACCGAAGACATGTTAAATGCTCATGCCCATCAATAGTATTGGCTAGCATTTCACATTCCATATGCGACATCTAACTTTTCTAATGTCATTACTCTTTCAGAGACCGCCGTGTGTGACTGCATGATTCCATACGCTGAGGCCGATCTCGCCACGGCCAAATGCTCGTGAGGAAATCACAAATGCCCTGTCATATTTAATTAAACATTTCTTTGAAAAGGATTTTCAGAAAATAAAGTGTAAAAAACAACATTTTTTTTTATTGGGCAACTATGTTTTTCTGGTCATCATTTTTTGCATAATGGCATCCTCAATGTTACATACAAACATCGCTTATGTCCTGATGGCGAATGTCACTGATGCGTAAAAAAAAAAAAAAAAAAAAAAAAAAATAATGAAATAATACAAAATAATATATGTAATGATATGTGCAATGACTTCACGATACTTACCAGTTATATCTATTCACATTTCAATGTTCACATTTCAGTGGCTTACTTGATGTTTTAACATGCCTTGACGAGCTGTCTGATACAGAGCAAGCGGAATCGAGTTGTTCCGGATCCACAGACGTTGCTACATTAGCAACTGGAGCGAAAGACACTAGTACAGCAGCATCGTGCAGTACGTCTCAAAACAATTTGAATCGAATTTGGAAACACTAAAATATTCACTCATCACGAAATACATTTATGAAATGTAATCCCCATAGCAAATCTATTTCTAACATGTATATATTTATTTGTGATATTTTTTAGATTAGTGATAGTAAAGGCACATTCAGATCACGTGATAACGTTTTGTTTTACATCGATCTTTGAATATTGACAGAATTTTTGTTATTTGCACTTCCTCATAAATTAATGACAAAAGAAATACATAATGTTGCGAAAAAATATTGTATACTTTTATTAAAATCTTATTGTGTCCTTTCGAACGCTTTGACATCTGCCAGTGCAATAATTATGGACGAATTCGATATATGAATATTGTAGATTGTATGCACTTTGGTTAAGATAATGTCAGCAATATCGAGAAATGATCATACATGTAAACGAAGCAATACGTTTATTTCAGCTGCACTTACAAATTCATGCGGATGTATCGTGACATTCTTGGAAGCAGGAACATCAGACTTATGCGGGTGATTGTTTCCTTGAATTAACAATTAAACAAATGAAAGTTTATTTTAAAGGGTTTACTGAAATCAATACGGTAGTAACCTAGAATATCTTTTTCGAGAGAATAATAACGAAGCACATGCACATTTGAAACAGTGTCGTTATTATGTCGAAATGTTCGATAAAACTTTAGACAACACAATGATGTTAAGGGGCAGTACCACGTTGAATTTTAAAAAATAATGTCACCCATAGTAAAATACCCTTCTCTCTTCGGAAAATCTAGTTAAGAATGAGTGAATATATTTTTTGGTAAAGCCATGGGAATC
The DNA here is from genome assembly GCA_936450465.1 of Gibbula magus. Taxonomy (NCBI): domain Eukaryota; kingdom Metazoa; phylum Mollusca; class Gastropoda; order Trochida; family Trochidae; genus Gibbula; species Gibbula magus. The sequence continues at coordinate 60,554,141 of OW388304.1, forward strand.
GTTTTTGTAATTCGAAATAATAACATGTGTTCACATTAAAACGGCCGCCATGCAATCTTTGCTTTATACGCAACGATGTTATTGCCCCTTCGGATAATTGGTTTGTGTTATAAGATTTACCATCTAAAGTAAATATAAATGATATGAATTATCATTATAAATGGGAAATTTGAAAATATAAAATTTGGCAAAAAACGTGCTGCAGCCCCTTTAATATGACGCCAATCATACTGATGAAACATTTTTATAAAATATATTTATTATTATAAAACTTTTTTTAGATAGAGAAGATGAAGGTTATCTTTGAATAATAGGACGCTCGTGCCACGAGGAGTATCTAGAATATCAAGATTCATAATATGTTCATCATGTATATGGTATAAGCAAGATTACCTTCTGACGTATCGTATTCATTTAACACTTTGAAAATAGCGTCATACAAATGAACATGTTTTCAAGCGTTCTCACGGTTAATATAGATTGTCATATTTCATATTCATTGCATGACATGGACATTTACAGTATTCTTTCTGTTAAATGAATGGTGTAGTTCCTACAAGGCCAAGATGGACTGTTTGACGGTAACTAAAGATGTCACATGCAAAGCAGTTGCAAGAAACACGTATGCAGCTGCAGAGTTTGCCATATTTGAAGCTGTTTCTCCTTGTACAGGTGTGTATATTGATGAATATTCACTCATTGAACCATTCTAATAGGTTGTGAGGACGAAGACTAAAGCATACTACATCTCCGTTGAAACGCTTGAAATGGTGATGATGGATGTGTTGAAGATTACTTATGAATAATAACTTGCTAACTTCATTGCGAATAACGTTGTTCATTTCATTTTGATTCCTCGTAGACCTATCAAATACCTCATGAATGGCAAAAGGATATGCTTTGTCCCTTAGCACAGTAGAGAACATGTTTCTGCAACATAGAATACAAACGATAGTGAAAGAACATCACGAGTTTTCTATCCAATGTGATTCAGCCAAAACATACTCGAATTGTTTTAAATCACATAATCACCAATTATATCAACATGAATGGTGATTCGTCTGTTGACATATTCACAGCTCAATTCCAAACTGTAACTGTGACGGGTTAACGCAGTGGTTAGCGCGTTCGGCTTCGGATCAAAATGTCCGGGGTTCGAATCCCGCCAAGGGCACGGCAACTTTGTCTGCAGTAGAGAACTGTTCTATACGCAGTTAGGTTTGGGTGCAATGCTACACTGAATTTCAGCGTAGTTCACCATGGTTCAACATGGTTCGCTAGTTCCAGCCGATGCTCGCAGGTTTCACCGCAGGTTTCATCGCAGGTTTCATAGTGACATGGCGTTGCGGAATTTCCCCCTGTCTTAATACAAGCAGCCTCGGCATAAGTGAAATACTTTTGATAGCGGTGTTAAACCCATACTCACCTCACCCGACCTGTAACTATCTATAACGTTTGAGAAACCTGAACTTAAATAATATAATTTATACCATTTTGAATGTACTCCAATAATAATCGTTTGGTAAAATGAATATAAATGCTATCCATCCTGCAACTTCCACAACTTAGAAAAAGTTTAGGATTGTATTCTTCTGCAAGGTAAAATAACGATTTCCCCGTCCTTGGATCTACACAGAAAGACGATACTTTTTCTAACAGCTATGCCACTTTTTAACCCCGGGTGAAACCCTTGGGGGTCATTGTCGTGGCGCAGCCCGTCCGTCCGTCCGTCTCGAAAAGGGTACTTGTGTTCTGAAATCAACTCCGCCCACAGATTTCGATCAAATCTTTCTGAAACTTTACACATGCTTTGGATATACATCGGTTATACGCATGTGTTTTTTGGGACTGATCGGATTGCTATTTTAAGAGTAACTGCCCTTGACTTGGAACTTTTAGCTTTACGATTTCAGACTGACAGTAACTGTTAATTTGTCAGCATTTGAAAAGGTTATGTATCATAGTCACACACTGAGGTTATAACTTTTGACCTTGTGACCTTGACCTTGATGTAGGATCCATTTTGAGAGAAACTTAACCATGGCCATAATTATTTATTGATTGGTGATAGGCCTTAGATATTTGACATGCTTATGTATTTTTGATAGCACTAAATTACCCTTACATTTAAAATGCTTTTTTGGATAATAAGGAGCCCGGGGGTTCTTGTGCTCTCAGAGCACTCATGTTATTTCTGGATTGAAATCATACAGTTTATTCTTATTTCTTCTATAACAACAGTATACTTTCTTTTTAACGTTTGTGAGTATATGCAGACTGACTATTTGCAATCAAGGTATAAATTGCCAGTTCTTATCTTTTAATCTGATTATTCTTGCAGGTTTTGCCTCCGGGACTGTGTGCAAAGATTGCCAAGCGGCTTATCTTAGTGCCGTACCTACTTGCACGTATGTAAAACACTCACACAAAATCAACTTCCATTTTATTATCCTTTCAAGATATACCAGGGTTAAAGGCGCTGTAGCACGCTTTGCTTACTTATATAAAGTGCTCTCACAAACAGGCAAATGCGTGTTGTTAATGAGTAAATAATACTCCTTATTTAATAAAAACTTTCAAAAACGAATGTACATGGTTGGGTTAAACAATGCAAGTCCATTTCCCATTGTTCACATTAAAATGACTGCCCGAAGGCCGTTCAAGTAATCTCGCTGATGTAGCGATACCTTAACACTCCGAGAAGAGTTTTATTTATGGCACCATGATGAAATCATTATGGTAATTTAAACTATCTTGCTGTATGAACTCTCAAAATCGCTTGAGACCTCACTGTTGCTTGAAAAGTCGCACCTTTTCTTCCAATTTGGAAAACCGTTTTCAATGGATACAGCTTATCGGCTCATGTAATGATATTAATACCCTCGAACTTTACATTCAATTGTATTAACATTAATTATAAATGGCAAATTTGACAAAACATAATTGGAAAAACGTGCTACAGCGCCTTTAATAGCCAAACACAAAGATATGACATAAATCAAATTTGTATTGAAAGTTTTGCTCAACAGTCTTTATGGACGTCGTCGTCTTTGTCCGCCACATGTTGTCCGTCTTCCGTAACCTTTTCACATTTTCGACCTCTGCTCCAGAATCACTGCAGAACGAAAGCTGATATTTCGAAGAGAGGTATCATACTTGTACCGAGTGAATCAAAGAGTTCATTAATATGGTTCATCAGTGTAGTCCATCTTCAAAGGTCCAGGCTGCCATTGCTTTGCGTTGGTATCATGACTTGAATAGACATGTTTTCCTTGCACCCCTTGGAAAGTTATTTCTTTTGTTTGAGTTGCAGGTTATATGCCACAACCACCATCTGCCCGGGTTGGTTATCTCATAACCACCATGGTCGGTTATGAGATATTCAACCTACGGAAACAAATGGACTTGTAAAATTTAAGTAACGAAAGTGGGATTCGAACCCTGGACCTCTGATATCGTCGAGCAGCGCCTTTACCAATGTTGCATTTACCTTTACCGAGGATCGATACCGATGAGTGTTCGTTATTTTGTGTCATGGCTGTATTGATATTTTTTCTAGTATTATATAATACATATGTATGTATAGGTACCAATTTATGTCTAATTTGTGTATGGAATGAAGGATTAAGTTTGAAACCTTCCTTTCGAGTCAGTAATGAGTGTATTGGGAATATTTCACTGATATATTTTGATCACGTCGTATAAATCAACAAATTACCCCTTTAAATTGCATATACACAATTATTTTATAAGTAGAGTGTTCCGCTGGAGTGTAAGACAAATAATGGCCCGATTGCCTCGCGTTATGGCAATAAACTCTGCTCGGCCTGACGCCCTCGCGAGTTTATATGCCATAACCGCTCGGCACCGGGTCATTATTTACTACATAACTGTCAGAATCTTGATTTTGAAGCTTGTAGAAAGGTGTCATTAATGGTTATTCATGTCCAACCAACTGCGTTGTTTTTGTACACCATATCATTTTGTACCCAATTTTCATCAATTTTATTTCGAAATATAGTTTTGAATTGCTATGATCCCAAGAAAGCTAAGCGGAGATTTAACGTGTATGCCCATTTGACAATAGTTCATTGCAGTAAGAGAGTCCGTTGATGATTGTACAAGCAGGTGGGATTAATATTGAAGACGCTCATTTTCAGAATCATTTTCGAAGTTCGACGATATCAATCTTCATTTAGTGAACATGACCTTGTATAACAATCTGATTTTAGTATAAGCAAGACTTCGCAAACCATTTACGCCGTTACTTGGTTATCCAGATCGTTATCTTCACACTTATGAATACTACTTGTTTGTGTGTTGATTGTGGATGACATCACATCGCAGCTTACATAATGCACAATAACAATACCGTTGTCATTGTTATAAACAATAACAATACCGTTGTCATTGTTATAAAGGAGTATCAACTCTGTAGATATAAGAAAGCGGGCGGTACCAGTTCCATTTTGATTCACAATTCTGGTGTATGCCATTCCATTAACATGAATACATAATTATGATACAGATGATATTTGATATTTCACGTCGAATACCATGTATATATATATATATATATATATATATATATATATATATATCATCGAGTGAAGTAGATATTTGTATTTCCAGCAGTGGCGCAGCACGAGTGTAAATATATGATTTCTACTCCACGAGATGAGATATAGATGATACTCGACAGAAATGTCAAATGTTCTATTTATTAGATTGAACGTATTAGTTCATATATGACGTTAATTTTATTAGTGGAGCATCCATGGTCACCTTGCTTTACCTTGGTCATTTTGTGACGTCATCCTATATTTTAAGATGACGTCATATGATTGAAAGTGTTATTTCACGGAGTATAATAACATGGTATTTCACTCAGTGGAAATACAGATTTTATTTCAACCGATACACGCCTTATTTCACCACTGAAAATCAAATAAATGTGATATGCTTCATGTTCGATAAGAAATATTAACTGTTTTATTTATGATAGTTCCAAAACGAATAAAAGCTTCGTAAACTCTTTCATGTTACGACTGGAACCACTAGGTAAGCGCGCCTCGCTAGATCGGGTAAATGGTATGACGTCATTCTCTTGTTACATTCAGCGATGACGTCATACGCTTTGAATGACTATTTCTATAGGAGACTACCATGTTGTTTTATTCAGTAAAAATATAGATTTTGATTCAATCGATAAATGCCTTATCTCACAAATGAAAATGTAATATGCATAAGATACCCCATTCAGAGAGACTTCGTGTTTTCAGTGTTCTTGAAACATATTACCAGTGTCTGTACGACATACGAGGAGGGACCAGCTGTGGTGGTAAGACTCTGAAGCAACTGGTAGATGAGCAAGAAACTAACTACATGACAGATCTCTCTTGTACCGGTAAGTAACTTGGGGTCTCAAATGAGTTACGGTGTAACCGGAGTCCTCACAAAGTACATTTTGTCCTTGAGAGAATAAAGAGAATCTCATCCATGTGTCTTTTATATCAAATATATCAACACGAGTTGATAAAAATAACAACTATAGAGGTTTTCCGAGGATATTTTCACATTTATCAACGAGTGTTGATATATTTGATATAAGAAGACACCTAAGTGAGACTCATAACATTTAATGAAAAACTGTACATATCTGAGCACATCTCTGCAAGTTGTCTTCCAATGCGGTGATGTCATAACTCGATAATGTAAAATCATTGTAATGTCATGTAGTTGACGGTGACAGGGCATTGTGCAAAATCTACTGCCAAACGATATCTCCTAGGAGATATCGCTTGATCTCACACAATCGGTATCTCCTGTGGAACCCAGTTTTGGATGATAAATACTACATAGTGTACTGGTATATAATTACATGAATCATTAACGACAATGAACTTAGGTCTATGCATAATACCATTTCAATGAACGGGGACCCTAGCAATGTATATTTTGTTCAAACTATTATAATAATGAACAGAAGACCTTATGGATAAATGGGATATATAAAGGGGGCATCTGAATCTGTGTGTTGTTGTCCCCCGCCGCAACGCGGCACGGGGGACTATGTATTCAGCGGCGTCACATTTCTTGTTAACGCGATATCTCATGAAGCGTTTTATCCAAAGTCTTCAAATTTGGTGCTAGGCTACATGTGTGGATGACGCAGACACCAGTCGATTTTGGTGACCATGACCATATTTTCAAGGTCACCACAACACTTCGATCACTGTATTGTCTATTGTTATATGTCTCATGACCGGTTAGACATAATGTCTTAATATTTGCTGACAGCCTATATTGGCGGTTTACGCATACACCAGTCGATTTTGAAGGTCACCACAATGCTTTGACCACTTTTCGAACTCTTAACGCAATATCTCATGAACCCAAGCACCCAAAGTTGTCAACGTTGGTGTCAGTCTACATTGGGATATGACGCAGACATTAGTCGATTTGGTGACCTTGACCTTATTTCCAAGGTGACTATGACACTTGACCAAATGATGTGTCTTACTAAACTCAATGTTAACTGCGGGGGACAGTGCCGTGTTAGTGGCAAACACTTGTTCTTTTTCTGAAATGGTACCCTGACAATGTTAATGATGTAATACACGTGTATTGTTCTCTCGCTCCATTGTTTTCCATATCTCTGGTACGATTTTAATTTATTTAAATGTACATGTGTTAAAACAACTTGGCGATGGATATTCTTGAAGAAGGTTAATGTCCGCGTATATTTCTGTTCTTTACAGTAATGGGCTTTGTCACTTCAAACCTTGGCTTCAATATTGTCATGGAAAGCAGAGTTTTGAAGACATTAACCATCACTATGAAACCTCCATGATAAACAAGACACAAGCTATGAGACAGCCCACAAATTACATTTTCAATAAAGGTCGCTACGCGAGCTTCCGACACGACTTACATAATATCACAGTGAAAAAAAGTAAATATTCACAAATTTGATTAAAATGTCATTTCCTGAGAGTTGATATTTTGGATTGGCAGATAACTGGCTTCAGTAAGAATGGTATTGTATGTCTCACTGTAATTCCGTAACTATGCAACTGAACTCAATTCTATACTTCCTTTCTAGCAACCACTGCATGTGCATGTCAGAAAACATACTTGCAGTCGTCAGCAGCAGCGTGCACGTAAGTATATGTACATAACACACATAGAGATTATTACCCGAGGGAGTGTGTCATATGGCTTTTAGGAAACGAGTGTGAATTTTTGTATTGCCGGGTTATACACAAATTTGCACGAGTTTCGTTAAAGTCATATGACACACTTTCGAGTGTTATAATTTCTTTATTACCCATTTTATTCCGTCTGATTCGCGTAAAAATAGTCAGGAAACGGCCCACTTCTCTTGCGACGGCAAGCTACAGTGCCGTCACGAACAATATAGGTAATTAATTTCAATACTTAATGAAAACATGCCGTATTTGCTCTAATAGACGCAGACCCTATTTCCTTATCAGTCACGTATTTGACTGTTTATATACCCCTGTTAAATTGAACATTTGGCAAACAATAATAATAATTGGAGATTTGGCCTTCTGAAAGAGTGGCGTTTATCATAAATAAGGCGATTTTTAGAGAGAGACAAGAGATTTGTGTTTCTTAGAGGGCTAAATATGATCATAATATATATATATATATATATATATATATATATATATATATATATATATATATATATATATATATATATATATATATATATATATATATATATATATATATATATATATATATATATATATATATATCCTATCATAACTTTGACATAATAAAAGACACAGAAGGGGTCACAATTTGAAAATAGAAATGTAATTAATTTTCATATTGATTAAATTTGAATAAGTAAATCATCACCGATACATTGAATGCATATAAGAGGAAATATATGGTGAATGCTTGCCCAACTTGATCACTTACTGGGTTCTTCACAGAAGAAAATAAAACAACTGTAGTGTTGCAAAAAATGACCCCTGATCACTTCAAATAAACTGTAACTGTATACCATATATGTATAACATTATATTACATGTATGTTATGGAACATTTAACTGTTTTCTTCTTATACGAACAAGCAAAACGATTGGTCTTGTTTTTGCGTTGATACGATGCTTTAAAGTCATCCACAATTACAATATATTTGCACTGATACAGAAGCAGATGTTAACACTTTCGCAGGCAGCTGTACATGCAGTCGTCAAAACGAAAGTGACATCAACAGATGTCATATACCCTATATGCGAATATTATATATTCACTTTCTTTCTTTCTTTCAATACAGTGATCCCTTTTTTTAATATTTAATCAAATATTTTATATTTTCAACAATGTCCACGTACTCTGATCTGCCAGATCTCTTCCCCTGTTGATGGATTGCCTGTGGGCTGCTACAACTGCACCCTGTGGGAGTACTCTTGATGCAGTTGCTACGACAGCTGACGGATACATCACTGCCATACCCTGCAGTAAGTGTACCATACATTTAAACAACATTGGATCAAAGGATTTCATTCTGCCTAATAACATTGCCTCGTCTGTCTTCTTACATTAACAGCGTCATAATGTGTTGAAGCTCTCCTGTAGTATTTTGTAGACTCCAATAGTTGTAGTTAACATCGATTGGGTACGTAAAGAGAAAAATAGACTTGCTTCGATGTGTTTAGTCTGACCGCCATCTTTTTTTTTAGAAATGTGTCTTATTCTACAAACAAACTGTTTGTATATGAGCATGAGGTACCTTGTCATTAAAAACAAACTTTTTAAGACGACACACTGATTTGCTGACATTTTCAAAGAATTTCGCGGGTATGATGGCTCTGTATAAGTGAAGATTTAGTTGTGGATGAGCCGACATAATTTACGACATCTTTATAATGTCAACGTACCGACCGCTTTCTAGATAAGGTAGGTACTATTAACTTTTCAAAGGGCAATGATTAAACTGAACTTTGAAAGTTAAATCGATGAAATAGAAGGTATCATAAGGAGATGAATGAAAATAACCATTACTCCTCAAGGGAACACTTCTTTAATTGGCATTGCTCATTTCAAAATTGAATTCCCCCTTTCTCACTCTTCCACATCAACAAACAGATTTTCTCAAAGAAAATAAACAGTATTTTATTTAATATATTTAATGACTTTTGAAAGTTTTATCACGTTTTATTCAAGATAAAATTTCCTTAATTTCATGGATTTTTAAAATCAGTGACAAATAACGTAAAGTCCTTGACATACAAACAATATATGAAGCTAAATAAAACATGTTTATCTATTAGGGATATTATATGTAAAAACACAGTCTGATTAAAATCGAAAAAAATTGCAAAATAGTGCATCTACCGAGATATCGTTTTCCTGGATCTACAGAACCTGTTCGTATCCCGGTAGATGCATTATTTTGCAAATGTTATTCCTCGGAAAAACGTCGACGCCGATGTTAATCAGACTGTGTTAAAACACATTAAAACGCTTTTATTTTCGATTAGCTGATAACTATGAAAGACGAATATTGAGAATATTGAGAAATAGGACGAGGATATGTTGATCAATGTAAATTGGCTCAACATATTTATTAAACCATTACCAACTACATTTGCTTCACATAATTCTACCTGTACATACTCATTTAATTAAAATGTATCTTATTGCAAGTAATATATGCACTCTCAGTGGGTCTGAGCCTGAATCTATTGTTCATCTTTTCTGGAATTGTAGAGCAATTAAGAACTTTCAACAACACTGTCCACAATAGCTGGATCCAACTGTGAAGACATAGAAATATCTTCAATGTGATTTGATGATACAGATGAAACTTTTGATATGAAATTACTTCTTAGCTAAATGTTTTATTTCTAAATGTAAGTTGAGAAAAATAACATCGACATTATCACATTACAAGAAGGACTTTAAGTATCATTATTCCATAGTAGAAAAATAGATACTGGAATAAGTCAAAGCATAATTTTAAAAAAAAATGGGCAATGTATGTTAAACTTTTAACGAGTTAGATAATGATATAGAGAATACAAGGGTGTGTATGAGTGAGTGAATGGGTTGTGTTTGTGTCGTCTATTCTATTTATTTTCTTCTTTCAAAGAAAACCCCTGATATCAGTCAATGTATATTAATATCATAACATGTATCCGTGAAACATAATCTCAGGAATATTATTTTCAATAATTAAAAAACATAATTTCAAATGTAACTGCCAGCTGGCGTACCTTTGCCATTTCCTAAATATACGATTAGTACAGACTGTATTGACTTAGTCAATGTCTATTTAGTATATGTGATCTTTCTATCAATTTCAGCCCTGACCGACGTGTGTAAGTGTCAGCGGGATTTTGCCAAAGTTGTCAGAACTGTCGATGGAACCCTCTGCTCGTAAGTTTCCTAAGATGTCAGATCCTTTATTATTGTACTAAAACTATCATGCCTCAGGAGGTATATAAATACAAACACAATTCACAATCCAAGTTTATTCCCTTTTAATAAGATATTTTTTTAGGGTGCACATATTGATAAACACATAGCGGTTGATAATCCTTTTTGGAGTGAAGTCTTGACTTTGTGGAGTAAATATTATAAACAACAACATTGTAGTCAATATTTATCATATAGAAGACATATTAGCTGAACAATTATGGTTGAATCATCAGTTTAGAAACAGTAATCTCTTGATTGAAAGTTGATTTAATAGAGGTATTCATACAATTAGGGATATTTTGGGTGATAATGACTTTTTGCCTTTTAGTGAAATAAAAACACTTTATCGCATCAAAGGAACCATTCTTTATTACAACAGAACCATTCTAAATATCCCCAAAATGTGGGAAAACACCCTTTTATCCCATTCAACGGGTACAGAAAACCTCTCCTTGAGCCAAATTCTTCAAGAACTACTTTCTCAAAGGAAGGGAAGTAGAGTCTTAAAACTCATAGCTAATGCCACCCCACTTAATGTTTGTCAAAAATGGCAGAATGAACTTGATACATATATCATGGATAAATGTGTTTAAAAAGTAAAGAAACTGTACTAAGGATGTGAAACTTTTAGATTTTCAGTACAGATTTATAAATAGAGCAATTTACACTAGAAGAGAGCTGTTGCAGATGAAAATAATAGATTTAAATATTTGCTCTTTGTGTGATTCTGAACCAGAAAGTGTTGAGCATGTTTTCATAAAATGCACTCATGTAAATGAATTTTAGAAGAAAATTGAACGCTTTATGAACAGTCACCTTATAGACTGTGATATTACCATCTCAGATCTAGATATTTTGTTTTGTAACAGCTCAGCTAGTCTATTAGCATCACATATCATTCTATAAGCCAAAAAATATATCCATATCTCAAGTATTAAACAGAATAAATTATCCATAGAAGGTTTTGTAAATATTGTCAAGGATGTCTTTAAGTGGAAAAAAGTATTGCATGTAGAAACAATGCCCTGCCTTCTTTCCATTCTAAATGGATAACTTTTGTCAATATCTTCCAGATATAATGTTTAGACATTTTGTCCATATTTTATGTGCGCGCCATCGACCTTGCGCGAACTATGTATTGAACGACACTTGTATTGTACAAATGCTAAAGAGAAATGAATAAAAAATATTTGTTCCTTAAGCGACCCCGCGATACAGTGCACATTCCTCGAAGTTTGCTCGCCTTGCTAAGTAGCGCTACATTGAGCAATCGCGTTCAATGGGCGATTAATAAGCGCTCGCTGTTATGGTTGTTATGGAACAGAGCCCTGTCGGCGGTTCAACAAAATGAAGCGCTTCGTAGCGGTCATTGATCGCTCTATGTAGCGCTCAATGAGCGCTTCTTCTCTCCTGAACGACACAGTGCAAATTCCTCTAAGTTTGCTCGCCATGCCACGTAGCGCTACATTGAGCAATCGCGTTCAAGAGAGGTTTAAAAGTAATCGCTAATTGAGCGATTATTTTGAAACCTCTCTTGAACACGGCCCTGGTTTCCGCCGGCGTCAAGATTTTCACAAAAGAAAGGGGAAGATAACTCTAGTTTTATAGCCTCAGAAAACATTCAAATTGAAAATGTCACTCGTTTAATTTCTGTTGAGATGGAGTGTAGGGGTGTGATTATTTACTATTTGGAATAGTAACACATATTAAAGAGGGTTTGTGCTTTATCTACATAAATAAGTGTGTATATTTTGTTTTAACCAGTGAGAGGTTTGTATAACATTGAGTTTATCTCTTAATTCGAAACAAATATCGTAAATACTATAAAAAAAATATATCGCGTCATCGCATCATTTTTGTCAGCCTGTAAAGACCAGAAACATTTTATTATGTTTTTTGGACCTAATCCAGCTGAAAATAATTCAATAAGGTATTTGTAAAAAGTCTAGAATCATTGGGACAAGCTACTTTCGGTAACTACGGTTTATAGAATGGGTTCGGATAATAAGGGGTGATAGTCGATCAAGGTTTTTCACAGTCTGAAAAAAATCCACTGTTTTCCGAGGAATAAAATTTGTTTTAAAAGTGCATCTACCGGGATACGAACTCTTATCGTTTAGCGGTATCCTCGCAATACCGTCCTTGTGGCGAGGAATCGACAGAACCAGTTCGTATCCCGGTAGATGCTTGCAAATTTTATTCCTCGGATTTTAATCAGACTGAGGGTTTTCTTGTGTGTAGGAACTGTATTTCAGATGCCAAAAGATGATCGTTATGATATGATCACACTTCCACAAAGAATACAAAACTAGACATGAACAATCATTTAAATTAAAGATTGTTTTTCATTGAAATGGGTCACCCTACCAATTAATGTCGTGGTGAGAAGATTCATTAGTATCTTTACTGGTTGATTTAAGTGCCTTATATATTATCTTCCGACTGCAGAGGCATCAAGGCCGAGCTTCAGTGCCTCGAGACGGTAACAGGAGTTGGGTGTAAGAGCGACAGAACATTGAGGGAAGTGGCAACCGATGCAAATGGGCTGATTCCAGGCTCTTGCAGTAAGTACTGATGCCAAGGCACAGATATATTTGCTCTTAATTCTTCCAATCGCTTCTAAATTGGTGCTAATCTCATGGGGATGACATTCAAGTAGTCACCATCATTCATTGACGATGAAAGTTGTAAACTTTCCAATCAGAAACGGCCAAATCTCGACTGCTAAATGTCAGGAATGTTGATACCATTTAATGTTCATGGAGCTTACATGTATTACGTATCTTCATTGACAATCATTTTCAGTCATTTTGTATTGGTTTTACGTAGTTTACCAGGATAAGAGAAAAGCTACCATACTAATAGACCTTCGCAAGGGGAAAGATTTCTTCCTCAGCCTTCTAATGGATCATGTTTAAAAGGTTTAATATGACAAGCAGTTTCGTACAGAGTGGCATTAATAGTGTTGGGAGCTTCCTGTGTGCCACCGGTTGGACACAGACAGCGGTCTTAATGTCTTCACGAAGACCTGACACAATTGTTACTCAATGAATCAATGTTCTTGATAAGTCTGGCATATCTCGACCCTTTGACTTTGTAAATCCTGTAACGATTATCAAATCTATCAAATGTTATTATAGTTTCTTTGCGACTTAACTGGAATTTCTCGGTATCATGTTATCAATGATACTGCATTATATATAACATTTACCTATACAAACATTTCTATATGATGTTTTGTGTTATATTTCCAGCACTAACCGCGACATGTACTTGTCAGAAAAATTATCTCATGGCTGATATCAGTGGAGCTAATGCATGTCCGTGAGTAGAGTGATCAAATAAAAATGATTAATAAGGAATGCTTGTATCATTTTCATCACATACAAAGCTGCACTTGAAGGAGACCTTTCCGGACATTTTGATTGGTCAACATCATATATGAATTTATGTTTCAAAACTTGAAAAGCCACAACCAATATACTAAAAGAGCATGTCAATGACAAAGAGTATTGAAATGGTTTACAACTATACATTTTTAAAAGCAGGTAGTTTTATTTTAGATACCCATGTTTCGCTTATTTTCTCCATGCCTATTTTCCAATGGCATAGATTATTTATAAGTAGGAGTACAATTAATCTTATATAAGGAAGGTAGGTTTCCTCCACGTCTTTTCCTATATAGGTTGAGAATTTGAAGTTGATGTTACAGTAATTTACAGCATTGTTTCATAAGTACACTGGGGAACATTTCCTGAGGTATAGGTTGTAGGACATTTCAAATTGTGCCATCAATATACGTTTCATAAAGTTTTAAAAAAGTAAATAAATATTCTAAGTAAGATTATATTTCATTTTACGCTACACATTTCAGCATCCTTTCATTGTCCCGTTGGCATATAAAGCTAAATTGAACGATTTTTTCAGTGAAGCAGAGAAGAAAATAGCATGTCTGTACGACACTACTGACACCGCATGCGATGAGACAACTCCAAGGACTACAATTGCTGGCAACTTAGACTCCGTGTTAGGATCCTGCTGTAAGTTTTCTTTACATATTCTTTTCATGATAAGTTCAAAGATTAGACGGTTATTTCGTGGTTGAATACAAGGTCATGCCATCTATTTGATGTGATACGTATGGTGATCATTCCATTAGATATGACATACTTTACCTAGTATCTTGGTTGTATGTCTATACCATGTTCTCTTGCTATCTCTTTGCCTTTACTGTATTGGTTGATATTTTCATTTACAGCACCCACTGAGTCTTGTACGTGCCAGAGAACGTATGCAAAGGCAACGGGTTCGAACGAATGCAGGTTAGCTACCCTTAGTATTAATAAAAATTTTTATATATAGAGAATTTCACCAAAGTGTTTTCTGATATCAAATATATATGTATACAAATAAAAGTTACAAATTCGAGCTTTCACTTGTGTCAACGAGTGTTCATGTCTTTGATATCAGAATACTTGAGTGCGAGATTCTATTTATCATCCAAAATCGTTCTTTACAACGTTTCATTGAACATTTTACATCTCTGAGCACATCACAGTCATTTGATTGTTAAAGCTGTGATGTCATATCACTGTGACGTTATAGAATTGTGATGTCATTACTTGATGATGTAAAAGTATTGTGACGTCATGTAGTTGACGATGACAGGGTATTAGCATTGCAAATTCACTGTCACAACAATAACTCCTCGACAACACTGTGGAACACAGTTGTGGATGATAAATGTTTAAATTTATATCGTTAAACTACCCAAGCAAGCATCGAATGTTTGTTACTATTATCAACTGAGGTTCATGTATTTGCTATGTAGAAACGTAACTAAGATGAACTGTATCTATGTATGATCTATTCCTGCAGCTACAGACTTGGCGTCATAACCTGCCTGCAGGACACGATTGATGCGGGATGCATGGCGTCCACTGGTTCTGCAGTGCTCAGATCCACACTCGGGGGAGACATCAAAACCTACCTTTCAGGCGCCTCTTGTTGTAAATTTTCACATTTTGTTGTTTCTTGTTACAAAGAGATACACACGTTCAAAACTACCAAGGAGATAATACTTGAAGGGAGACTTTTGAATTAGGTTGCTAATGAATCGTCTATAGGTAAACGTGAACTGGTTTCTTGCCTGAAGTAAGTTATATGAAGAAAAAGAGTAAACGTTAGAGGTTTTTGACTGTATCAATCTTCTTTAATACGATGAAATCATTTCGATGTATAAATATACCGATAAGATCCCCATCTGCCATACACTCAGTTCCGTGTGGCCTTCTTCTAGTCATGTGGCCTCCGTAGTTTTCAACGTTGTCACGCATTATGTATTGACGGATGTTCAACTACTGAAGTTTAATGAAGACAATTCACGCATTCCGCCTCCTGTAAAATCGAATACTGAATCATCACTGATTCAAGACCACGAGATAGCTAGGAGTTACACATGAAACATGTCTGACTACTACTTACATCATTTGTTGATACATGTGGATTCATAAGAGACTATATTGATAGATACCTGTGATTAGCTCATATATGCTATGTAACTGCTTCATGTGTACGTGAAGCTTAAGGGTATACAATCACAAGCAGAAATTGTTTAAAACTTAACATTCTGGTAACAGGTGGAGTTACCTACATCTAAATACTGTCTTCAAACACATTCATCTTCTAAACTGGTTTCTATCTTTGACAGCGCAATCTACCGCATGTGACTGTGAGGTTGCCTTCGCTGAGGCTACAGTTGATCCTACGACTTCTCTCTGCAGGTGAGACCGGCTAATCCGTCTACTTAAGCTTACTTATATCCTTGATAATTTCCAAGGTTAAAGTTTAAGACAGGGTAAAAGTAGCGATAAATCTCTACTCGAACCGATATTTTTTTCCCTCCCTTTTCTGTCTTCGCCTCCTCACAATAGCTGTCATAAGATTTACTGGCTGTGCAAGTTCATTTTAGAGAATACAACATTTAGGGAATTTCACAAACATCAAACTATGACGTACATTGTCACATCTTTCGCCTGTCATGTCCTATATCTTCAGTAACAGTTTGATGCCAAATTCAAGAGGTGGAGTTGATAATGAAAGTATTGTGGGCGTTGCGTACCACCGCTGACAACTGTGTTGGATAAATAGACCTGGCGATGTCTTATTCTATCATGCAATTAGCATTATGAGGATGTCATTATGCACTGATTATTAATTATTCACGCATAAGATCGGACAGCTATTTTTATTTTCATGGATTCAATTTTAAATTTTTTCTTTAAGGTAGCAATGAATTATCTGATGACAATAATCTACACATTGTTGATTCTGCATTTACATTTACGCTTACATAAGCAAACGAGTCGAGTAATTTAGAAATCACATAAATTGAACGAATGTCATATTTGTTAAATTTCTTATATTTTCTTTTGTTTATATATACATTGTTGAAATAAGCCGTGTTGCCTTCACTTTCTATGTAACGAGTTTGGACCATTCCATTCTTCACTGATAGGTAATAGGTATGAGCATGTGTGTGCAGTGATCTGTGACCTTATCTGTATTTGTGTGTATGACAACTGACTTGATGCCGATGATGATGATGACAGACTCAACCTAAATTATATATATACACGTCACAATGGATGTTATCGAGGGTGATTTGAAATTGACGTAATCATTAGGTGACACATTTTCGTTTTCCTAACCACAGATGTGTGAATCTCTAATTCGTCACATGGTACTATAAAACCTATGTTGTATTGTTTTGCAAACCATTTTCAAGGCTAGTTTACAGAATTGTGGAATTTACTTGATCTTTAAGTTTTTCGATCCACTTATTTTCTTTTTTAAAAGTAAATTATTTGTTGAACACAAACGAACCGTTCCTTTTTTCTACAGAAACAGAACTAAATTCATGTCTTAATGGTGAATAATTTCCTTGAAACAAGAAATCATAAAAAGGTTATATAACATGTCTATGGTATCAAAAGGCCCTTGGATCAACTGATGGATATTCAAAACACTAGACACAATGAGCATGATCATCGTATCGGACTTTGTCGATGTATGTCATTCTTTTCAAAAATAATTATTTATTTTTAAAAAAACAATACGCAGATAGGACGATCAATAAAACATTAGTACTTTTATACACTTTTGACATCTCGTTCACCTATTATGTCATTTGCAAAATACATGTATACTTCATAGAAAAATAATAACGACAATGTTATTTTACAGTGCCCTAATCAATCTTATTGTGTGTCTGAGTGGAGACATCACCTCAGGCTGTGATGGCACCACGAAGGCGTCGGATTTGGTGGCTGCAGCTTTCACAAAGTTGACGTCAAACTCATGCCGTAAGTTACACAGAAACTGAAATTTGCTAATAACGTATACTTTTGGTAGTCAGCAACTTGTTACTTTTTCGTAATGATCTGAACAGTAACTTTTGAATTTGTAATAATATGAACAGTTACTTTTGAATTTGTAATAATATGAACAGTTACATTTGAATTTGTAATAATATGAACATTTACATTTGAATTTGTAATAATATGAACAGTTACATTTGAATTTGTAATAATATGAACAGTTACATTTGAATTTGTAATAATATTAACAGTTACTTTTGAATTTGTAATAATATGAACAGTTACATTTGAATTTGTAATAATATGAACAGTTACATTTGAATTTGTAATAATATGAACAGTTACTTTTGAATTTGTAATAATATGAACAGTTCCATTTGAATTTGTAATAATATGAACAGTTACTTTTTAATTTGTAATAATATGAACAGTTAGTTACTTATGATTATATAATGATACGAACAGTTACTTTTGAATTTGTAATGATCTGAAAATCTTCTTTTAAAAAATACATTCAATTTGTCATCTTTCCTAATCCTAAGGCGCTGTAGCACGCTTTTCTTACTGAAATAAATTATTCTTACAAACGTATACATTTGTGAAACCAATTGCTAAATGATAAAATAAAAAGAGTTCTCTGAAACGAAAGTACCTGGTTTGGTTAAGCAATGCGAGTCCATTTCCCTTCGAGCTGCCATCATTATGGTGCTCACATTTAAATCGCCTTTCGAAGGTAGTGATCAGACTGATGTTGTTACACCTCAACAAACAGAGTAGAGTTTAAAATATGGTTCAGTGATTGAATGGTCAACCATTTTGTTGTCTGTACTCACAAATTCGCATGCGGCCTACATATCTACCACCCCAATGGAGAGTTCCACACCATCGTCCCTTTAAACGTCTTACCGATTACTTCGAATACGGATAAGCGTTTTCTATGGATACGGATTATCGGATAGTGTAATTAGATGTGTTATCCATAAACGTAACAATATTATGTATAAACTTTAATCATAAATGGGAAATTTGAGAAAACATAATACATGTATGCCAAAAACGTGCTACAGTGCCTTTAAACTATGTATGTTGGTAAGAACTGTCTTAATTCGCTTTATTTCCCGGGACCTGATCAATAGGTCTCAGAAAGGTGTTAACCAGTGTACATTTTCTGATGCCTCCTAGCGAACAGAGTCAGCAGATGCTAGTCTGATTAAAATTTACCCTTTTCTGAGGTCCTCCGGTAAACAAATTAATGTAACCCGATCGAACCATCTCCGACCAGTCTGGCGACTGCCCGTTCTGACACAAGGTTACTTAGTCAATCAACAAAAGCCTTTGGTGTGATAAGCTAGGGGCAAGTAACTCCACAGTCAGCAATCATTTCGTCTGTTTCCATAACACAGGGAGCGTGAACGAAGGATTTTCAATGCATTCAGAACGGCGTTCTTTTGAAAGATACTGAGATCCAATACACATTATAATGATCATGTAATCAGTCCTTGAAAAAGTTGTTCTGTAAAGAATGAATGAAATATCTTTGTATGTTACAGCCACCCGAGACACATGCGATTGCGAGATCGAGGCAGCCAAGGCCGACTTCACGGATTCAACTGCCATCTGCCCGTAGGTTCTCAGAGTTTTCAAAATGTTTATTCATTATTTCTGCTTTGGAGTGAGATACTTAGTTCTATATCTGAAATACACCCTCTTTCAGGCAACAGTGACCTCTATCGTTACAATACTGAGTGAAAATAATCTTTATCACCACTTAGTTGACGTCATTATGACAAGTTTCTGACGCCATAGTGGCAGTTTGTGAATGCTATAAATGTACCTTGTTCATTTTACCCAGTGACGCAGAACATATCTATCGCCTTGCATGGAGCGATTACTGAAAATGTAATTTTCTGAATAACGTCTTCTTAATGAGTGATTGACTACCTTTTGGTAATTACTTACTGCGATGTCTGGAATGGTACGGGGCACGTAAGAAGCTCATATATTTAAGCAACGATATTGTTTTCTTTCTCCATCCAACACATTCTTCTTTAAGGGAAGGGTCTGAAGACAAAGAGGCAGCGTTCGGCTACGGATCAAGAGGTCTGTGGTTCGAATCCCGCCAGGGGCACGGCAACTTTGTCTGCAGTTGAGAACTGTTCTTCACGCAGTAAGGTTTGGGTGCAATGCGACACTGAATTTCAGCGTAGTACCACCCATGGTTCACTAGTTCCAGCCGATGCTCGCAGGTTTCACCGCAATGCATAGTGACATGACGTTGCGGGCTTTCTCCCTGCCATAATACTAGCAGCCGCGATATAAGTGAAATTCTCTTGAAAGCGGCGTTAAACCCCAACTCACCTCACAAAGAGGCACTTCGTACGTGCCGAGAAACACCAGACCAACTTAGGCATATAGCGGTGATTCGCTGTTGTGTGTGGTTGTGTTTTCCAGAAGTTACCATTGGTAGCGTTACATTGAAATATGGATCCGGTTGTAGTGCCTCATTTTGAACACCAAAACTCATTGTTACTCAGCCTGAGTTTATAGACGGCAATTGCAGGCCGGTTCGTTCTATGGCTATGAGCGACATCCTGGTGGTACTTCCTTGGTCGACAATGTGTCCTGCTTTAATTTAAATGTGTTGGACATGATTGATCGTCGAATCCGTGTACAAGATCACCCTGTACACATGTTGTCCAAATTGGAAGCTGCATTACATGAGGGGTGACAGCACCGACTCCTTCAAACGGCTGACAGGGGAGAAGCGTGTATTCAGGTTCTCCAGGCACGGGGCGGATACAGCCTATATTGACTTGTACCGTCAGAGGAGACACCGAGGCATCTTTTCAGCTGTTATTTCTGATGTTCTGACCAACACTTGGGACACCAGGACCCATATTTTGTTGGGGTTGCATAACTTAACTGGGAACTAAAGGACACACATTCAATTTAATGAACAATATTCTATTACAGGGCTCTCCTTAATGAGATCGAGTGTATATTCGACGCTACAGAGAATGGCTGCGACAACACAGAGCTTAGACACACAGTCGGTACACGTATAGAAGGCGTCCTTGGTACAAGGGGCTGTACAGCAGCTGAAGGTAAGAAAATATCATGTTTTTTCAAACCACAAACTGTTGAACAATACTGATTTCACTGTGCCAGGGTTACTGAAGTTGTTTCCAATAAAGCACTTTGTTTTACTGATCTTCGAGTAGCTTTCCTAATCGCGCTTTTCTCTATCACAGGCTCTTTCTGTATAAATTTTTATCTTATTTTCTGTGGTAGAGATTTCTGACTGTACAACTAAGGCCAGATGCAGCACGTTGATGCACTGTCACAGAAAAGCCTCAGAAATGCAACAAGTCTTACACTATTCATTGATAGATACTGGCAGGATTTAAAGGGGCAGTGGCACGTTTTTTGGAAATTTTATTTTTTCAGATTTCCAATTTATAATGATAGTTTGTGTCATATATATTTACTTAAGAGGGTAAAACATCATATTACACTAACCAATTATCCGTAGTGGTAATAACGGTTTTGCGTATAAAGCAAAACATACATGGCGGCCATTTTATTGTGAACACATTTTATTATTTCTAATGACAAAAACGATTCCCATGGCTTTACGGAACCATGTAAACTCATTTTAAAACTTCATTTTCCGAAGAGAGAAGGGTGTTTTACTTTTAGTGACATTATTTTTCAAATATACTTATCATCCACTTATTTGAGCGAAAAAACGTGCTACTGTCCCTTTAAGGCTCGCTGGGAAACAAATTCGAACGGCTACAAATACTTAGTCTCCCTACTTCGTCCTTAGTAAGGCTGTGCAATATAATTGCAATACCAATACATTAAAATAAAGAGTTGTGCAATACGCGTATATGCTTTTTATATCGCAATATATTGCACCAACACAAATTAAGTAAAATTTATTCATTTATCTTGTAAAAGGCACATTCACTGACTTAACTTGTATTGAAAAACTATTTTGAAGTGCTAGAATGTGTGTTGGACTGTATTACAAATTATTTGTTTAAATATCTTAAAGTCATTTATCAAATTTATCATATTTAAACTGCAAGAAGAAGTATAAAAGTTGAATGTAGAGTTCATTTAGCATGTTGCAATATCATTGGAGCTAATTAAAATGGTTTCTAGAGAAATATATAATTGTCACAGGATCTTGCAATATATTGTGGTACGTATTGCAATACATTACAATTCAACAATACGTATCGCAATACACAAATTTAGGCAATACACAGCCCTAGTCCTAAGTAAGGATTACTTCTAATCAAAAGTATCTTCATAAATGAACACCATCTATAATATACTATGATAAGATATCATAAACATTTAACGAAACAAGAACGGCAATTGAACCGAAATAACATATTGATATAATAATAATACACATTGGTATTTTTTACAGCCAGCACAGTCTGCAAAACTTGCATCTACAACTTTGCAAAAGCAGACATCTCTTCTGATATATGCGGGTACGTATCGAACCCAGACGGGGACTTGTAACAATCTGTTGCGTCAAGGCCCGTTCACGCTGTGCAATTTGTAGTTACAACTAGTAGTATCAATCTGCAGCATCGACTCAAATTGTATGTACATGTTAGTAACTAATGCGGGTGTTCTCACAGTTCAACTACTGTTCGTTATTACAAATCGGGACTTCAAATCGTACCTTGAGAACGGGCATTTACGTGCAACTCATTCGTAGAAAGTAAGGAGGCAAATCATCAAGGAATTTTCACGGTCTGAAGATGGAGTTATGTCTCCTTATATTTTGACCATTGAAAAATTAGATAATTGTCGATGTTTGCCCACTACAATAAAGGTAATCTAACCATGATAGAGTAACATCCCCTTATCTCTTAACCAATGAGAAAAGCAAAATGACTAATTGTTGATAGTTTTGTTCAGTGTGACCGACCTTGTTTCTTTCTTACTCATAAAAAACAAACGTGTATGCAGATGACAGCTCGTGATCTGTGTTATAATACATGAGTCATCACGAAGTAAACATAAGGATACAGTGATGTTAAAACTCACCTAGCCTGTACGATTTGAGTATTAAGTGATTCAACACCGACAACACATCCTCAATGTATGGACTTTTGCAGCCCATTGGGAGACTTCCTCTTCTGTCTTGATGAATCTACAGGAGACAGCTGCAAATCTTCAGGTGCGCTCTCCATCTCAACCCTCGCCACCAACGCCAAGAGTAAAATTGACAGCAACTCTTGCGGTGAGTAGAGTATGATCGTAATATGCGTCCAAAGATCGTAAGTATACCAGTTGTTTGAGAGGCAATGTTGATGATCATAGTACATAGGCAATGTTGTTGATCCTTATACAAGGCAATGTCGTTGATCCAGATATAGTGGCAATGTTGTTGATCATAATATAGTGACAATGTTGTTGATCCTAAAAAGGGGCAATGTTGTTCATCATAATATAGTGACGATGTTGTTGATCCTAAAACAGTGTCAATGTTGTTGATCATAATATAGTGACAATGTTGTTGATCCTAATACAGTGGCAATGCTGTTGATCCTTATACAGTGGCAATGTTGTTGATCCTAATATAAACTCACGGGCAAAAGAAAGCATATATCTTCTTTTCAACAGAGTCGAACACACATTATTTCTGCCGGATAAACTCGGTTTTGAATGTTTGTGATGAGGATATATCTCGTTAAGAGATATACACAATTTAATTCATGAGAGCATGATACTTAATATTTTATATCTGTTCAATCACACATGGGGTGCTATTTATAGCTATTTCAAAAGGTATTTTAGGAAATAATTTTGGGTATATATGGTAAAATTTTATGAAAAATGGAAATTATGTTAGTACAAGATGGTATCGACATAATACACTTCCTTTGACTTTAAGTCAATGACACATCGTTGCTGTAGGACGTCAAAAACTAGCCTGAAAGCCTTATTTCACTCCCCTATCTCGCCTGGTTAAGGAGATTCTATAACAACGATTTTTAAAAAGCCGTGTTTTTCAGAATTATGAACTGATAATGATTCAAAATTTACAAAGTACGTTTGCTTTTAGAGACATGGTGTAACTATGTTTCAATCGTATTCATCACTCGTTGATTAAAATACCCTGCGTTGCTGTACCTATACTTTCTTTTGCCCGTGAGTTTAGTTGTTATGCAGCAGTGTCACCTCCACCGATAGAGAGGTGCTGTATTTTCTACTTAAACTTGCAGTGTAATGTTGATTATGTCCCCCCGGAAAGGTTTGCGGGAGACATAATGTTTTCGCCTCCGTCCGTTATTCCGTCTTTCCGTAATTCCGTCTTTCCGTATTTAAAATATCGTTCAATATTTATTTTACGAAACTTGGTATGTGGTTAGACCTAGTGGTGGAGTGGTGCCTTTTGCTACTTAAATTATTCTGAGTTTTAACCCCCGGGTAAAACCCAACGGGGTTAATTGTTGTAGCGCAGCTCATCTGTCCGTCCGTCCTTCCCGAAAAGGGTACTTGTGTTCTGAAATCAACTCCTCCCACAGTTGTTGATCAATTTTTCTGAAACTTTACACATGCGTTGGATATACATCGGTGATACGCATGTGCTTTTTTGGTACCAATCGGACAGAATTATGGCCCTTGACTTAGAGCGCTCGAGCTCAGCGCTCAGACTGACAGCAACTTTTGAAAATGTTATGTATTCAAGTCACACACTGAGGTTATAACCTTTGACGTTGTGACCTTGATCTTGATGTGGGATCCATTTTGTGAGAAAATTAACCATGGCCATGATTATTTTTTATTTTTGATAGGCCTTATATATTTGACATGCTTATCTATTTTTAATAGGTCAATAAATTATCCTTACATTTAAAATGCTTATTTGGACGATAATGAACTCTTAGCACTCTAGCACTCTTATCATGTATTTTCTGGTTTCCATGGAAACAATTTGAACTTGCATTTGGGGGTAAGGAACCTATTCTGACCATTATCTCAAAATGTATTCAGTATTATTTAATGAGAATCGTATTTATTTAGACTCAAATATGGAATGGTGCCAGCCTCTTGCTACTTACATCATTCTGAATTTTGTCTTGTTTCCATGGAAACAAATTTTAACAAAGAGGCCAGAAAAGGGACACTATTTGAAGTAAAAACCTACATGGAAACAAGTTCATTTATTCTAATAGATTAACCTTTTTGGGCTGACTTTGTTTATTGTCTCTTGCATATGTGGAAAGTAAGGGTAAGGTGACTAAGTTGGGTTGAAAGTTAGAACGGGGAACATCACAGTGCATCACATGCACATATTTCTAGTTGAATCATAATTTGAATTATTGTCAGTAGCAAATTGTTTCGGTTAAGGTTAACAAAATATATTTTATTTCATTTCAAATTATTTTTTTGAAGCATCCTCAATAAACATATTGACAAAAACAACATAAGATATAAACATATCATTTAAGTAGCAAGGACACTTGATGAAACATATTGACCAATGGAATATATATTAAGATATCAAGATGTTATTCTTGTATGACCAATGAAATATAAGATATCACTAAATCATTTGAGTATAGTTGGAAAGATCAATAAAATGTAAGATATCAAGATATCGTTATCATACATTTCATTGGTTCAAATGTTTTATCAAGTATTCTTGACTCTAAAAGAAGGATTATTATCACTGACCATTGACCACTTTGTTACAGCACATATCCCTGTCACTCAAATGATATCTTATATGTGATTGTCCAAAATGTTTTACTGAGGATGCCTAGAAAAAACAAGAGTTTGAAATAAAATCAGCGCATCTCCTGTCACTCAAAGGTTTTCTAGCAAATAGAGAATCTTATGCAAGTGTATTTTTATATCAAATATATCAGAACGAGTTGATAAAAGCTACAAATATCCGAGGATTGCCGAAGACATTGAGATTATATTTATCATCCAAAATCAATTTTAATTACGTTTCAATGAAAAGTGTACATATCTGGCCACAGCACTGTCCGTTTACTTCTAATGCGATGAAGTCATGGCATTGTGACGTCATAATGTTTATGACGTCATATAATTGTGACGTCAGTATTCGATGACGTAAAAGCATTGTGATGGTATGTAATTGACGGTGACAGGGCATGTGCAAATTGTCCTGTCAAAACTATCTAGGAGATATCAATTGATCTCACACAAGCGATATCTCCTGCAACTTCCCAATTCAAGGCAGTCTCCATTACTGGCTGGTTTAGGCCTTGCAGTATTTCCTTAAGAAATCTGTGTTTAGAAATCCAGACCCGCTATGCATTTCTAGTGCAGCGATTCGCTGTCTTGACACAACAAAGCGAGGGGAATACCGCAAGGGTTAAATCAGCCAGTAATGCAGACTGGCAAGAGTTATGCCTTGCGTTTGGAAGTTGTATCTCCTGTGGAACACTGTTTTAAGTTATAACGTGATGTGTCGTGGTTAAATATTCCCTATCATTCATATGGTGCATCCCCATTTCAGGTGCTCTAAAAGACACGTGCCAGTGCCAATACGACCACCTGACAAGATCACCATCAATGACTGCCTGCGAGTAAGTGGCAGTTTTTGCGTCTGTCCGCTATTTTTATATCAATGTACAATAACAAACACATATCACTGTGTCGACGAGACAGCTGTATTGCCCTGATCAAAAGTGACAGAGGCACGTTCATTACAATGACCAATATTGAACGAGGCAGGTTCATTACAGTGACCAATAGTGAAGGAAGCAGGTTCATTACAGTGACCAATATTGAAGGAAGCAGGTTCATTACAGTGACCGATAGTGAAGGAAGCAGGTTCATTACAGTGACCAATAGTGAAGGAAGCAGGTTCATTACAATGACCGATAGTGAAGGAAGCAGGTTCATTACAGTGACCAATATTGAAGGAAGCAGGTTCATTACAGTGACCGATAGTGAAGGAAGCAGGTTCATTACAGTGACCAATATTGAAGGAAGCAGGTTCATTACAGTGACCAATAGTGAAGGAAGCAGGTTCATTACAGTGACCAATATTAAAGGAAGCAGGTTCATTACAGTGACCAATATTGAAGGAAGCAGGTTCATTACAGTGACCAATATTGAAGGAAGCAGGTGTATTAAAATGACCAATAGCAAACAGACATATAAATACAACGTAAAAGCACATGAAGTCAACAATGGACATGCAGAAAAATGGTTTCTCACCAAAAATAGAGGAAAACTGTCATAAGTTCAGTCCAAATCATTCACTCAAGAGGTATATCGTAAAACATTGTCCTCTAACAACGCAGACACAACAAAGTATACTATGATTTAACATTAAATAGTGAACACGAATTAAAAACGATATTTTTCCGAGTTCTCGGGGCGATATGCAAAGAGTTGTATCGAACATTGAATAAAAGTAATAAGAACATTCTTCGGACTATAAATCGTCGCTGTTTCCAATCGTCGCTGTTTTTAACATTTATCCCTTATACCTTGGTCAACTGCAACCCACTTTTCCGTTGCAGCGCTGAAGCCAAGCGTATGGAGTGTCTGGTAGCTTCTACAGAAGTAGCGTGTGACGGGAGCACAGCGCGGGACGTCTATGCTGGGACTTCGCACACGGCGCTGCAAGCCGTGTCTGGATGTCAGGCCAGTAAGTCGTATTCAGGAAAATCACAGAGGTGTAGGGCTTCTTTCACATAACAAAATTTACTAAGGGTAACCTAACTCTCATTCTATGTGCACTGTTAATGATGTTTCATAAACTTTTATTTGGGTGCAATACGTGAAAACAAACGATATGTGCTAATTTCAGTTTAAATAATATCATTCAACTTGTATATTCATCACCAATTGCCAAATATATCATAATTACTAGTTTCTAATTAAAATCGAGAAACGTCGTTATACATGTGCAGAAACCGAAACTACGCGTCCCGTTTACATTCACAGTATTTATATGAACTATTAAACATTATCAACCAAAAGTTGTCTGTTTGTTTGCTGTAAGTAAGTGTGTAAAATTATGTTTTGACTAATTCACGCGACGCATTGTCCGATCAAAAATCGATAATGTTACCTTATATTGTCGGCATACTGAGTCTACTATCATCAAAATGGCTATTTTCGGCAACAGTCAGTACTTTCTCGAAAGATTAACATCAATTATAACATTTGGCATATGTCACCGACAACAACACAATGGATGTACTTTTAAAGCATTTGTGTTAAGAAGAGATGGGACGAAGAAATCGAACTCACTTACGGTAACATTTTGCGACAACAATTTAATGCTATGAATAGGTTTCAAAATATATGCATTAATTATTTCAAAGCATAGGTTTATCAATAAACTTACAGAAAGCGCTTGCATTTAAACTTGATATTTGGAAAAATTAAGCGAATTCTAAAATATTTCGTTTCATCGTCCCATCTCTCCTTAAAGAGGCAGTAGCACGTTTTTTGCAAAAATTTTTTTTTCAAATTTCCAGTTTAAAATGATAGTTTATGCCATTTATATTTACTTTAGAGGGTCAAACATATTATCACACAAACCAATTATCCGCAGTGGTAATAACGGTGTTGCTTATAATGCAAAAATTGCATGGCAGCCATTTTATTGTGAACACATTTTATTATTTTGAATGTCGAAAACGATTCCCATGGCTTTATCGAACACTCATTTTTAACTTGATTTTCTGAAAGAGAGAAGAGTGTTTTACTATTGGTGACATTATTTTCCAAATACATTTCATCGACATATTTCAGCGAAAAAACGTGCTACTGCCCCTTTAAGGCTAACCTTAGGTTATCTTAGTGACTTGTGGTCACCGTAGTGCTTTGTGAAAGGAGTCTGAGGTGCCACACCTGTTGTGAGAAAAGAAATACGAACATATGAGACAATCGTCATAAGTATTTGTTTCGGTGTTACAATCTGAAAGCATATTTGAACATTAAGCATCAAGCATCTTACCGATGTGTTTCTAATGTCAATACTATTTAAATAAACAATTATGCTAGGATTACCGAGGATATCTTTTCTGGGTATATTTTAAATGGTAGGCGGGAGCGCGGTTTTTTGTTGATCATTCAAAATTAATTCTTCGTTATTTTTCACTGTTGCGTCATATATATATTATGACGTCATACTTATTTAGTATATAGTATTGTGATATGCCAACGTTACAGGATAAAGAGTTATAAAATTGACATAACAAAAACAGTTAATGAGTTCAAACCATTTCGTAAAGTAACTGATAAAATTATGATAATGGTATAAAATATTGATTGTTCTCATATTTAATATCAATGTCAAAATTAATGAATTGTTACAAATGTACTTTATACGTCAAATATTATGCTTAATGTTAAATGAGTTTAGTCTGTAAACCGGATTTATGCAATTTGATTTTAAACATTATTTACAACAGACTCCCAAAAAAGAAATGATTGAATGTCCTGTGTTTCAGGTTTGACGGACACCTGCGTCTCCTGTGAGATTGTGTACGCTAAAACCGCAAGTGGTTGCCCGTGAGTAATATACTAAAGTCTTACACATACTACTTAACGCCCGTATGGTCATCCTGCTCCTATAGCTTAATTATCCCCCGCCACGAAGTGGAAGGGGGATATAGGTTTGGGCTCCGTCCGTCCGTCCGTGCGTCCGCTATGAAGGGGACAGCTTTTCTCAGAAACTATTTAAGATAGAACGACCAAATTTGTTGTGTGGCTTGTGAACATAGATACCTCAATGGAGTTCGAAAATAAGAACGATGTGATTATTTTTTTCCGGAGTTATTGCCCTTGTTCCGTATTTTTGGTCTCTGTTCATGGTATCTCCAAAGGGGACAGCTTTTCTCAGAAACTGTTTAAGATAGGGTTTCCAAAATTGGTGTGTGGCTTGTAGACATAGATACCTCGATGGAGTTCGAAAATAAGAACGATGTGATTATTTTTTTCGGAGTTATTGCCCTTGTTCCGTATTTTTTGGACTCTGTTCATGTATCTCCAAAGGGGACTGCTTTTCTCAGAAACTGTTTAAGATAGAGTTTCCAAATTGGGTGTGTGGCTTGTGGACATAAATACCTTGATGGAGTTCGAAAATAAAAACCGTGTGATTATTTTTTCCGGAGTTATTGCTCTTGTTCCGTATTTTTGGACTCGGTTCATGCTATCTCTAAAGGCCGGGTCACACTGTCCCGAATATGACAAAAGATGCCAACACGAATTAGAAAATTCTCATTTCGCACGAATTTGGTTTCGATTTTGGTTAAAAACTAATCAAAATCCGGAGCAGGTACGATGCAGTCAAAAGGCAATACGATGTAACACGATGTAATACGACGTAACACACGACTACAATGCGAATGCAATGCGAATGTCGGGTTGATCGTCGCATTGGCCTAACGTTATATAGTCTGTAAGAATACAACACGATGACAGCATGATGGCAACACGACGTCGAATGAAGAGTTCGACGAGAATGCGATGAGAATACGAAGATGAGCTTGGTGATACAAGCATCACGTGACATCCACATTATATAACTCTGTTGCTGTGACGGTTGGCCTCTCGGTGTCGGCCCGGGAAAGCTTAATTTCAAATGTTAGGAAATACTGGAACAGCGTAATATAGACTTTGTTTAAGTATGGCAGAGAAAGCATAAACCTGATTACTGCTATGAAAACAAGATATTGCCGAAATGAGTTAACCGCACTTTTTCTCTTTTAACTCTGATTACTCCTTTATACACCATGGAGAATCATTTTAAAAGATGTTATATTATATGGAACTTGGTGCATGGTGCTACATATCAAAGTTACATACAACATTTTTGAAGTTTTTAAAATTATAAAATGTTTTTCTCTAATTTAAAAAAGAAAAATACAAAATGTCGAACCCCTGAATCCCCACTACCCAATTACCACTCTGGATAAGCTTATGAGTTAATTATATAATAAGAATGACTATTGAGCAATGGAGCAAACATATAGTCAATAAAGTTGCTGAAACCAGTCTAGCGTGAGTTGCCATAACAGCAGGAAATCACGTGACCCTTTCCGCCTTCGGTTGCACCATCGGCGTATGTTCAAAAATCTTTGTGTGTTAAAAAACTTCCGAACCCGCGTGCGAATCTTCATTTTCGTGGTCAGCCCGTGTCTCAATCTTTCCCTTCGCACGACCATCGAGATGCAATCTTGTTACTTCTTTTCATTATCGTACTCTCATCGTCTGTCCATCGGTACCATCGCCAAAATATTAAACACTTTGCCCCTCGATTGTCACAAGAAGGCAACGCGACTATCTTCAATCCTCGTGATTACCTGCGTATAACCATCGTTTAGCATTACGATGCTATCACGATGGAACTTAAGTAAGAATATATTCATTACACACACATACATATATATATATATAATACATATATGTATTTATATACGATACCTATATGAATACATTCCATGTTTAATATAATGCATGCTTATAGATGTACGTAATGAGTTTTGTTTATAGTACAGATACATTTTCCAGATGCATGTATACCTAAGTGGTAAATATAAGGTACTACATATTTCATACTCATTGTGATATATAGAGGTATTGTTACATATATTACACAGGTTATAATATGTAATATTTATATCATTACATGTCTCATATTGACATAAACCTTTTGATGTAGTAAATGCCCTCGTAACCTAGTCAATACGACATGGTATAATCACCGTGTGCATTCTTGCAAGGTATGATCGCAGTCGCGTTGTCTTCTTATGACTTCGGTCATCTTCGTGTTACATTCGTATGGCCTTCGCTTGGGAAATATGCCCTATGGTTCCGATGGACAGGCGAAGGCAAATACGATGATGATACGAATCATACGATGTCATCTCGATAGACATACGAAGGGCACGATGAGGACACGAATGCACCACGAAACTAACATGTCAAATATTTTGCTCGCTCTCCCGATGTTGCCGCCGAACAGAGAAGAATTCCGCCGATGACTAAACGAATGCTTAAGATGCGTTTACGAATGGCCCGATTGCTTACGATCCTTTGCGAATTTGAACATTTTCAAAATCGTGTTTCCATCTTTTGTCAAATTCGGCACAGTGTGAACCGGCCTTAAAGGGGACAGCTTTTCTCAGAGACTATTTAAGATAGGATTACCCAATTTGGTGTGTGGCTTGAGGGCGTAAGTACCTTGATGGAGTTTGAGAATGAGAAGCACACAATTAATCTTTGTGGAGTTATTGCCCTTGTTCCGTATATTTGACCTCTGTTCAAGGTTTCACCAAAGGGGACAGCTTTTCTCAGAAACTATTTAAGATAGGATAACCAAATTTGGTGTGTGTTTTAAGGCCATCGATACCTTGATGGAGTTTGAAAAGAAGAAGCATGTGATTATTTTTTCTGGAGTTATTCCCCTTCTTCCGCTTTTATTTACTCTGTTTCAAGTATCCAAGGATATAGCGTTTCTCAGACATTGTTTTACATCAAATCAGTTGTGTGGCTTGAGGATATCGTTACCTTAATGGAAAGAAAATGAGAAGCGCACAATTATTTCTTCTTGAATTATTACCCTTGTTCTCATTTCTTGTGTCTGGCGGGGGATGTTGATGACTATGTCTTCTTGTTTTATCAAATGTTGTATGTTTGTATACTATAGCATGTATTTTGTCAGCCAATGAATGGACAAGTTTGAATTTATGATACCTCATCGGCCTTCCCTTCCGGGCTCTGCCATACTATTCCATTTAATGTCATTTGGTTGGTTGTTATAGATATATATGACATTAATTGGTAAAAGAAATGTGTAGAAGACTAGATGTCTTTAATAAAATTAATCCCCGCCACAACGAAGTTTGCGGCGTTTAGAAATGACCTCCGTCCGTCTGTACATCTGTTCATCCGTGGGTCCGGATTTCGTTTCAGGCCAGAAATCACAATTTGTGATGCCTAGCTAAATGGAACATGATATGGGGAACAATCAACATCTGTATACGTACCTAATGGGTTTTTTCCATTCGTTTCCGTGCCCCAGCTCAATTAAACTCGGTAGTTGGAACAATCATCATCCGTATATGTAGATGATGAAATCAGGAAGAATGTATGGATAGCAACTTGTTTAAGGATGTTCGCTCCTAAAATTTATAGTATAAAACTTTTTTTCTAACTTATTTTTTTTAAAAAGATCAAAGTATATGATTAAAAAAAATAGCATTAAAAATAGGGGTAGTGTGGGTTTTTTCGAGATGTGACGCCTGTAAGATAGGGGGTGAAGTACAATTTTAACATGGGAGTCTATGCGAAAATGAGAAAAGAAAGTGCTAAAAACTTTAAAATATATACTACATTTCTAGCATTAAACTTGTTTTCCTTTTTTGGATATGTTCCACTACCGAAATCGATGAAAAAATATATACATGTATGGTAGTGTGGTTTTATTTAAGCTTTGACAAAAAATGGACCTGAAAACCACCCTTTTTAGTAAAATTTAGGCAATTTATGCTGTTTAAGCGCTTTGTAGAGGTTCTAAAGTCACATTTTCTTTATTTCATTTGTTTTTTAAAAGGATGTAGATGATGTAGAATATCATTAAGTAAATAAAATTGACAAAAAAATCTTCAACAGGGAGAAGCGAACATCCTTACTGCGCAAATACATGACGTTTCGGAGTATACACTAGTACTCACTCGTTCATCAGGTCGAATGTGTAGATGATGATTCCCGCTCTGTTAGTTTGTTTGCATTTTATTTATCTATCTAAAATCATATAATAATTACAAGAAGGGTTGTTTAAATTGTGCATAATGGTAGCTTGCACAAACACGCACACATCCACAGTCCAATGCTAGACCGTTAAACGATTTGTTTGTTCCAGTGCCCTGAAGGCCTATTTTCATTGCTTGGATTCGAAGACTGCTGTAAGTTGCTACAATTCCAAGAGTATCAAAGATTTAGCGACTGAAGCAGATGCTAGAGCCGCTTCTGACTCTTGCAGTACGTATTTACCATTTTAAGAGGAATTTAGAAAATATTTAGATGAAGGATAACAACGTTTCAATGTCGATGCTATCCTTTTTAAGGCAGTTGAATAAACTCAGTCAGTTCATATATATTGTATTCCCAAACGGGAGAATTTAAAGTCTGTATTTTGGAAATTAATAAATTCTTTCAGAAAACAAAATATAAATTAAATTAAGCATTTTTGTTATCGTTAGTTAAACATTTTCAACAGGATGTGCCACTCAGGCGATCAATGTTGATATCATTTCTAAAGTTTGATATTATGTGTTCAGTCGAAAAATAACAATTTCACAGTTTTGTCCAATTCAAGTCGATATGATACTGTCTGCCTGTTGTACAAGATCTATATGCCTACCTAACGTTTACCTAACGTTTACCTCATTGTGTCATGTCTTTGTGTCAATGGACTTTTAAAATTATAAGAGAAAGCGATACCAAGAAGTAAGCATATTTGTAAAGTTTCTACAACATCTTCTTTGTCCAGGGTCCTTTGCGAGAACACGCTAGTACTTTATAGCTGAGCGTTGACACGACCAATATCTCATTGGAACTAACGCCTTTGAACACGGCACAATTGTTTACAATGAATATGCAAAAATTGAAGAAATGTCTAACTAGTCTAGAAATTATAAAGCAAATGCATCCTCCTATATGTCTGTATGAACATAATATTTTGATGAGACTTCTATGAAATATTATATCATCTGATACATAAAACTGTTTAAACTCATTTGGGCAAAATCTGAACGTCAAGATTATTCTTTCAGTTTTCTCAAATTATGATTTGTTTTGAGTTGATAATTTAAATACAATAAATAATGATATATCCGTGTTTAGAAACCCATAGTTACTGTTCCGATGAACGGGTAGTGCCTACCATCAGACAGGTGTAAATTCAATGGTTGTGATTAATTACACCTGTACGTGTTACAGATCTCGGGACAACTTGCCAATGCCAAGCCGATTTTCTCAAGTCAGCAGAAACCAGATGCACGTGAGTGAACAAAGATGCATTTATGTGTATAAAGTAATTACGTCATTGCTGGTTTTCAATGTTACACGAGACAAAAAGTGGTGAAATCCACTTGCCGGATTCTTCAGGATCCGCCAATTTTTGGGAGAATCCAGAAGGATCCGGCAAGCGGATTCCACCACTTTTCGTCCTGTGTTTTCACCAGAAGCAAATAACGATGGACAATGTTCCCTTTGCCCGATGCTACCATGGCGTCAAGATATATCTCAAAGGGAATTACTTACAACTTACAATTGTTTTATAATTACTATTTTACCCTGTTCCAAACCAATCCCTTATCATCTTGTTTGAATAGAAATGTGTTATGTTGAAAATCTGAGGATGGTTAGTTCACATGTAGTTAACACATTTGTGATCAGTATACGCCTTCTGTGTTTCCAGCGCGTTGAAGAACAAGCTGAGCTGTGTGGCCATTTCTTTCGACAACGCTTGCGACACTACCACTACAAGGGACACTGTAGCAACAACAGCCGATGGCGCCATCACAAGTGACGGATGTTCAGGTGGGCAAGATGTTATGAAGTAATTGACAGTCTGAAACTGCATCCCGACTGTTTGTTTAACTACTTGCTTATCTCAGTGCAGTTATCATGTAATTTGGATTTTGTTGGGACATTTGTTGCATTACTTTATCTACACCGACAAATGATCATCATTTAGCCATGTGTATAATAATACGTACGTCCGTACGAAATGGAATAACTCAAATACTGTTCATTGGATTCTTTTCATATTTTGCATAAGGGTTCATTATGTGAAGAGTAATGTTCCTGAGTTTTATGACCTTGACCTTCATTTCAAGGTCACAACGAGACTTTTACCCTTTTACCCTTGTCATCGGGATATCTCAAGAACCATTCACAGGATTCTCTTCACATCTTATATATAGCTTCTCCAAGGAAGATAAAGGGCTGAATAGATTTTGGTGACCTTGACATTATTCTCAAGGTCACAGCGGAACTGTGAATTTTTCGACATGTGAATGTACATGTAAATCTTGTCAACGGGATATCTCAAGAACCATTCACTGGATTCTCTTCATAGCTTACATATAGCTTCTCCAAGGGAAGACACAGGGCTGATTTTGGTGATCTTGACATTTTCTCAAGGTCACAGTGGAACTTTGAGTTTGTCAATATGTTAAGCTTGTCAGGGGTATCAATATCACAAGAACTGTTTATTGGATTCTCATCATTATCTTACACCAGTGGTTCTTTTAGGGAACATTCAGGGCCCAGTCGATTTTGCTGATCTTGACATTATATACCAATTTTTAAGTATTAATTTGCGGCGGGGGATGATGTCACCTTAGTGACAACTACTTGTTTTTGCCATAATATGATGCCTCAAAGACATTTAAAAAATACATGATATGTGCGTTAAAATACGCAAATAAGTGAAGAGTTGTTCGGGATGCGGCTCATCACAACGCTCATTGTACGTTTGTGTTCAGTAAATATAGGACACGTTACGTTGCGGGTTAACAAGTTCACATATAGGTTCTATATATTAAAATTGCGTTTGGCACTGTAAGGTTAAACAGTAGTGTTATGCATTTGAGGTTTCAATTCAATTTGACATTAGGTGTGCTGAAATGTTTCGAGTTTCACCAATTTACCTACCGCTAATTTTGTGTCAGAGGTATTGGTTTCATCGCATGTTTCCCTGTTTGGAGTTGGTTTTAAACAGACTGTACCCTACTGAGCAGGATAGATGTCTACCAGATATCTTATTACATTTCGTTTAACTACAGAGAACATGATAGCAGTATCTATATATTAAACTCATAAACTCATAAATAACTTTAATGTAAAAGATGATCATCCTAGGTTAAATGGTCGCCCATATCTGTCCAGCTGGTACCGGCATTTAATGTTCCGGATAATTAATATATATATTTTTACAGTTCAGTATCTTTAGGGTTGTCCTATTTGTTAAGATTCCATGGAAATCTGTCGTCATTCATTAAACTTGTATATATTCATCCAATTTCACATATAAGTAAATTATTGAAATAAATGTACTGCTGAAGTTTCCTCCCCTAACTAATGGTATGAGAGCTATGTTCCCTTGTACATGTGTATACCAATATATAAAGACAAAGATAGTTTCAGGAATACCGTGTGTTGATGCCAACATATAAAGCCAAAGATTGTTTCACGAATAACATGTGTTGATGCCAATAAAGACAACGATTGTTTCAGGAATAACGTGTGTTATGCAAATATATAAATACAGATATAGTTTCAGGAATAACGTGTGTTAATACCAATATATAAAGACAAAGATTATTTCAGGAATAACGTATGTTGATGTCAATATATAAAGCGAAAGATTGTTTTAGGAATAACGTGTTTAAACCAATATATAAAGCTATATATTATTTCAGGAATAACATGTGTTGATGCCAATATATTAAGACAAATATTGTTTCAGGTATAACGTATGTCGATACCAATATATAACGACAAATATTGTTTCAGGAGTAACGGATGTTTGTACCTGTGAGCGGACGTATGCAGTGGAGGCGTTCGCTGTTGCTGCTACTCACTGCGGGTGTGTACACTGTTCTCCCCTTAAACTTACGATAGACCATGGCGTCTTCCCTTGACGAATATAATGTTTATATCATTCTTATTCGCGGTTTAACAAATGTACATGCACAAAAAGGGGGGTCAAACCCCTTAAACTTCCTGTCTGGATCCGCCACTGATGTACTCGTGTACCTTTTAAGTGAACTTTGTTTACTAGAAAAGTCAGGTGAAAACGTAGATAGGTCTCGCAATATCTGCATTTCTACCTTCAGATAAACATGGTATTTTCCAACAGAAGATATATATCATAATTTATTATACCCTACTTCCGGTCTAGTTGTATTGCTTTCCTTTGTTATAAGTGTAGGTGTATTACTCCCAATCTAAATACATTTCTTAAAGGTTATACCGTGTTGATCTAACCTCCAAAAATGCATAGGGCTGTCCCCTTTGAACGTTGACAATTCACGGCTAAGCCAATCACAAAAGAGGCCTCATCTAACTGGAGCTTTCTCAAAACTCCAACCATCGTTCAGCAAATGTACGGTGAAAGGAGTTTTCGGAAACCACCTAGCGACCCAATCTTCGAATGCCCTGTTCGCAAATAAGGATACAATAACAATTCAATACTTTTTATAACGTTTTAATTAGTGTTAAAGAAATATATTGATCAAGAATAATTAGAGAGAAAAATAGATGCCACGGGGCAAGTTATTGGATGCTGGAGTTTCAACGATAGACTGTAAGGGGTGATAACATCTCAAATAAATAATAAATTTTTATCTAAGGTTACAGATAGTAGAGCAAATAGTTGTTCACCATAAAACAAAAGTTATTTCAAAGTACCATAATACCTTCTTCTTTCTTATTAGTAACTAAACTCATTTAATTTTTTAACACAAATTGTCTATCGACATACTGTTTATGAAAATTGGACTTGCAGCTGTAAGTCTCTGTGTCCCAAGACTTACATGAAGACGATATAGAATTGAAGGACCGTTTTCAATATACGATTAGTACTACTACAAAAACATTCCACACTAGTGCAATAAAATATCATAATTTAAAATCACGTGCTAGCATAATTATATATAGCTTACATCCATCTGTACTTATAATAGATATATATATATATATATATATATATATATATATATAAGATGTGTAATATAATAGTGAATAAAGATAATATACTTGGTGTTGATCACCTACAGACACCTGAAGACGGCAATTGGGTGTCTGGAGGGCAAGACAAATGCTGGATGTGGAGCCACCGCCACTGTCAGTACCTTCGCCACCGCGGTGTTGGGCAAGATCAACGAAATAGGATCCGG
The DNA here is from genome assembly GCA_936450465.1 of Gibbula magus. NCBI lineage: Eukaryota > Metazoa > Mollusca > Gastropoda > Trochida > Trochidae > Gibbula > Gibbula magus. The sequence goes on from OW388304.1 coordinate 60,592,932, forward strand.
TACATGCCGTAAGTATCCCTTAAGACCTGTTTTACTGTGATAAAGCCGTGTGATGTTGAAACCAGAGTCATAAAATCACAAAATGATTGTTGACATTCCTGTAGATACTAAAGTTACTCTACAAGTTGTAAAACAGTAAAAAAGAACAGTTTTTCACTGTACAGCATACCTACAGTTTGTTCACCTACTTGTGCATTTCAGTGAGAATATCATGTAAGTTGGCATTGCTTTGAAGCATCGTTTCAAAGCGAAAACTAGACCGACGTAAACAGTGACAGTTTGGCAGGGACCCATCTTTTCGAAAATACAGTTTTTATTTTCTTCTGTGAAATATTGAATAAGTGATCAACTGGGTCTAACATACATTATGTATTTCCTCTTATATTCATGCAATGTTTATGTGATCTGTTCTTATTAAGTCTACATGTAAAATATTATTCCAAAATTAATAAAATTGTTCAGTCTATTTCATTATGCCAAATTTCATAAACATGCACCACTCACGTGACGATTACAGGATACTTTTTGGAATTATTACTTTACTCTTATTATTTTATTGATACATGATGATTCCTTCTCATTTTATGTGATGTAAGTTAAATGACCTCAATTTACATGATGTTTGCCCTAAGATCCCCCCCCCCCCCCAGGTGAACAAACTTCCGGTATGCAGCTGTACGATATGACAGACGGACAGACAGATAATTTATTAAAGTCTCACCTCACAATACACAAATAAAATAAAAACATATAAAGATGCAATTAAGAAAAGTGAGCCACCCATTCAGGGTTACGAGAGACTATTTGATAAAATATATACACCATATTAGATTAAAAAGTGAAAGACTATTCGTGACATTTAAATAATGTAAAACCTCATTACAATAAAATAGCATAACTTAAGTTAATCATAGTACATATAAAAAGAAAAGGTAAATATATGTATACAAGTACACTGTATATGCTATAAAACAGTGCAGTTACTGGTTGCAGTTTAAAACTTGTCTCCGCTTCTGCAATAAAAGCTTGCAGGTTTTGGCAGAATAAAAAGCGATATCCGGATTTGCTAAGATGAAACTTACTTTCTGTAAATCTGTTAAACAATCGATCTTTTGCTGTGAGGTCGATTCCCACCTGGAATGTTGTCAACTACATATTCAATACATACAGGCGCAATGTTCATGTGTTATGCGCATAACATCAATCATGTGTTCATGTTTTAATGGATATATGTTTTATTTCAGCTCTCGTGGACACGTGTAATTGTCAAGCGGTTTACTTGGCAGATGACATTAGCACACCACAATTGAAATGCGAGTAAGTTCCAGCCTTTTAAATGTTTATTATTGTTTATCGCCGTAATAATGTATAATTATTATGAACATCGGATTGATAGTGATATCCATTATACAAGTTGTTAAAAAACTTGCGTTTCTGATTCGATTTCTAAATTCAGTTTGTCATATACGTGGATTTCACTTCAAATTCGGATTTCATTTAATCTGAAAACATATCGTAATTGACTCCATCACATCATTTATAGGAATGCTCAATGTACGGACCGCAACAATCGATGTACTGTATTACTGGTCACCTGACAATGCCAAAATCAAAATATGTGAAAAGAGATATGTAACTGTATATTTGTCATCTTGGGAAGACATCTTCCATTGGTCACGTCACTTATATTCAGGGATTTACTCATATTTTTTCGGTTTGCATTTGTAACCTTATGCCCCTTATCTTTGACGCTGGCATCTGAACTCTGTCTATTCTGAGTTGTTCCCCTCACATCGAAATGTAGAAAACATATGTAGAAAACATATGCAAATTGACGTCGAAGTCCCAAATGCTATAAACATTGCTGATATTAAAGTTTTAGAGATATTATCGACGATTTAGTAAATACTATGCTTTCTCGGCGATTGGTTTTAAACAATAACAATACACGTATCTCTTTTCCCATGGAAGGCTTTATTGGGGTAATTTCCTTGTGGTAAAATAATGAATGAAAAATTCTGGAAACTCTGTATAAGTTTGGTAAAGATGCTGACGACTATTGTTGTTGATGGACAGCGCCCTGGAGAAGAAACAAGCATGTTTGTACGCCAGCACCAACCCAACAGGATGCGACGGTTCTACGACCCGTAAAGATATCATAACATCAGTGGATGGGGACATCACTGGAGTCTGCAGTGAGTGTGAAATGATTTTGTGGCTTATCGGTACAAATAAGGTATTTATGGATCGACTTCATTATTTAACAATGGCGACGTATCGGTATAGATCCTTATACCGTTATCAAGCATATGCTTGATACCGGTATAAGGATCTATACATGTGCATATGGTTGATAACGGTATAAACATTCATATCGAAACGTCACCAATGTTAAATAAAGAAGTTGATCATCCATAAATCCATTAAATTTTTCATCACAATAACTCCTAGACTTCTCAATGTTATGCACTGCAGAAGGGTATCAGCCTGACTATTCAAAGATCAGTCAAAGACATTTGGAAGTTTGTTGAGAAAACTATTAACATTTTATTGACACTATCGATGTGTTTACTATTTTACTTACTTGATATACTTGTGATTTGCTATTGTTAAATAGACATATTGGCAGTGAGAAAAGGTGACCAGTGCAAGTTCTTTGGACATTCAACTTCTTTTTAAGAATCGGAACCAAGTATTTTCCTTTTTTTCAGATTGTTTTGAATTTTGATTTACATGATTTACATGCATTGCTCTATATACGTTTTATACTAGTTTCCGAATGACAAGAACTTCATGAATTATGAATTGAACTACTACATAATACATTCAATATATGTAGACGAATAGAAGATGTAAATATTTGATATTTGGCATTTTGTTACTTTACCTAAATATATATTGTTCATGTATAACTTGGAACCTTTATCCCTTTTTTTAGGATAACCAATTTAACTGTGTATTTGCTAATTGTGAAAACAGTTTGTACAATATTGACTTTTATAGATGCCTTTGTAGAGGACGTGTTTAATATATTAAAAGCGAAAGAGTCAGGAACTCGAATATCCGCGATGGAAAATAGACATGGAGATTTATTTGAGACAAAACGGTATGTGTTACAACCCCAATCCGAATTTATTGCAGCTGTTCCCAACTCATGCAGATGTCAGATCAACTACGGTAAAGAGACGATCTCACCAGATACAGCCAAATGCGCGTACGTAGCGACTCAACATTTAATAGCATTTACTATTTGGATGTTCGACATATAATGATGAACATCTAGTATTCGAAGGACATATGCTAATTGGACAGACCTTAGATCTTTGCAGAAGTGATGTCATTGGCTAAAAGGAAGGGCAAGGCTATGAAATATGGTACCCTTTATCGCCGCTTGGGTATTTAGCTAGAAACGAGAAATATTGTCCTAAAACAAATGTTACAATTGGAAATCTGAAGCGAGTAAGCTCTGTTTGAAAAGAATATCTTTATAAGTAATCAAATAAATGATGGTGGCAGATGATTATAGTGCTCCCGTTGAGTTTGTCTTAGTTAATAATATTTATTACGGTAACTGATACCTCCCCGTGATCTCCAGCGCCCTAGGTAGGATGGTGGTTTGCCTGCAGCCCACAGATGACAGCGGGTGCGTGGGGACAACCACTGCTACTCGAGCTGAACTTGCAGGAGTACTGGAAACTTTCGCCGGGTCATCGGGTGATTGCAGTGAGTGTTATTCTGAACCTATCTCTAATAACCTATTTACACCTTCATGTACTTGCTCAGTTGACGTAGACTTCACAAATGCAATTCGGATCGGTCTTGTCGTTATGTGTGGTGGATGTTGAACACATGGTAGACCATGAGCTTCTGATATGATTGAATCTTTCATTATTAGATTATTTGTGTAACATCTTTGAATTCTAGAGGTTTGTTATATACCATTCCCCTAGCTCCGGAAATTTATGAATGTTGAGCGAACCAGAACACCGCCCGAAAGCTATTTGGAGGGAAATGCCCATGAGTAATTGGATTGAATCACTGACTTTAATCAAAGTGATAATGATAAATGAATAAATAAATAAATAAATGACTATCCACAGGTCATATGCTCAAAGCGCTGTACAAGTCAATGATAACAAATGGTAACACATTTAATGTCACTCTGGATAAAATGTTTTGAAGAGACATGTCTCCAAATTTGATTTGAAGCATTTCAAAGATGGGGAGTTCTCCAGAGCATTCCAGAGAGTAAGGGCATTTTTTAAAGTTAATTGTACGAAATATTTCAGCTTCCATCAGTGTATCTGGAGGAGATTTTGTGTGTCAGATCGCAGAGAACGAGTGGGTTTGTAGATACTGAATAGTTCAAATAGTTCATATGTTCCATTGAAACATGGGTACGAAGAGAGAGAACTTTGATGATGATGATGATGGAGATGATAATAATAGATACTGATATGTCAACTGACTTTCACCTTGCATCTTCAGCTCTGAGTGACGTATGCACGTGCCAAGTGGAGTATGGAAAGGCAGATGTAACGGCACCAAACAAATGCACGTAAGTAGTCAGACAGGGACACCACATTTGTCCGATGCCTTTATGGTTAACTTGATGTTATCAGCTTTCTCAGACAATACCTGTAGTAATTAAACCATATATCTGCCAATCCTCATTGCATTTTTAATAAAATGGTAATAAAAGTGAATGATATGTCCGATAGCAATACGGAGCCTCAATACTAATTAAAATAAAAGAATTAGTTCATATTGGCTTCAATGTCATTTTAGAATACAACAAAATACACCTGATCCTGAACATTCCTGCTTGTCTTCATACAAATATTAATCAAAGGTTTAAATTATTTAAAAACTGTTGACAGATACATTATTTATTTCCTTACCCAAATTGGCAAGCTAAAGTTGTCGGCTATTTTAGGTACATAACCATCTGGGGAATTACATTTTATCTTGTGCATCTTGATTGGCTGTTTGAACCTTTTTACGAGTGATGATGTTCGCTGAGCAAAATGAGAAGTAAATCAAGTTTAACACATCCAGTTCGGAGTAGATACAACCTCGCAGGTCCTTGAAGAGTCTGTTATTACCTTGCATGTAACTGCGTCTGTTTTTTTTAATGAAAACAGTAACACAGCAGGTTTCAGAAATGTATTGTTATTTTGAGAAGAAGGTGAATATAATGTGGATACCGTGTAGATGTTTAGTAAAAGAAAAATCCATATCAGCATTTCAAATATGTTACAGTGCATCTTGTAATTTAGACGTTTTTTTTTATTTGCTTAAATAACTTCAATTTGCAAAGACAAATTTAAATATATACCCTTCTTATAATTTTCTTATACTTCCGGAACGGCGTTAAGCAATAACTCACTCACTCACTATAATTTTCTTCCTTCCGTTCAACATCCACAACAATACCATAGTGTGTCATATACAATGTACGTAAGCTTGAAAATGTATATTGTATACTTAAATGTGTTGCCTACAATCTTTAAACGTAATGTGGACGCTATATTTATGTGAAAACTTTATTACCCGAAAGGGAATTCCTTTTACATTCACATAGTCATAAGTAACAAATATACAACCATTGAAGAAACCACACATAAAATACATATATGACAAATAGAAAGAGATGATGTACATTTAAAATATATATTATGAGCTCAAAAATAATATATATGTAGGGTAAATAATAACTATTAATCACAGCTGCTATTTAAAAATCTAATACTTTTGGGAATATAAGACTTTGTGGCACAGTTGGTCTTAAGTTTGGGCATCAAACAGCGGCGGCCAGAAGGTAAAAGGAAATAGCTTGTATTTAGTGGGTATGTTTCATGATTTATAATATTATGGGCAGGGGAAAGGACATGGGTTTTTATAGGTACTAGATATATTTAAAAGAGGGGTGTCTGCAATTTTAGAGGCGATATTGGTAAATTTGATTAATTTGTTCTCTTCAGATCTCAGAAGAAACTGATAGTATGCCTTGGTCAAGCCAACGATGACGGATGTACGTCGATAGCGAGCCATACCACGGTGAACACCTTCATCTCTGGGTCAGTCGCGTCCGACTGTTTGCCAGGTAGGCAATCTGTATTTTAGTGTATTTGAGGGATACCATTACACACATTGCTATTACACTAGGGTAGAGTGTGCTGATCACACACTACATTGTCAAAGTCTAAATTACATTTATTACATTTATGAAAGTATTATGTTAGACACATTAAATCTTCATAGTCGATGGACATATTATGTTAAAGGGGCAGTAGCACGTTTTTTGCTCAGATAAGTCGATGAAATGTATTTGAAAAATAATGTCAACAATAGTAAAATACCATTCTCTCTTCGGAAAATCAAATTGAAAATGAGTGTACAATGTTTTGTAAAGCCATGGGAATCGTTTTTGTAATGCGAAATAATTAAATTATGTTCACAATAAAGTGGCCGCCATGCATTTTTTGCTTTATACGCAACATCGTTATTACTACTACGGATAATTGGTTTGTGTCAAAATATGTTTAACCCTCTAAAGTTAATATAAATGACATAAACTATCATTATAAATGGGAAATTTGAAAACAATAACTTTTGGAAAAAAAGCGTGCTACTGCCCCTTTAAATATGAAATCTTCGTATTCGAATGTATAAGTGCATAAGTACACCGACGGTGTACGGACGTCTGTGTATGAGATACTGAAGATGGATACAAATGCGAGACATCTGAATTCAATTCATGTTCTGTCAACAGCTGCAGGTACGACCTGCAAATGCCAATTTGATCACGCTAAAATGGACAGATCAACACCTGTAAAGGCCTGCAGGTGAGATGCTTCTTGGAGTTATGCGTATTGCAACATTTTATTTAAACAGATATTTCTGTACACTAAATATATTTTTTCAGAGAAACACGGTTTTATTTTCGGGTTTTAAGTAAAGATCAACACAATATAGGAGGAGATCGGAACAGTGATTAACATTTGGGGACAGGAGTACGTGGACCTATTGTACGAGTCATATATGACCATTTCATGTCATTCTTTTTAAAAAACTGTCAAAAGAGTGAGTTAAACATTTACGTATAGTAAACTTCTTTGCGACACAGATCCTTATACTGTTTTCATACACGAAATATGGTATAGTAGTTCACTCCACATTCTTTCTTGTATCAAATGCCATTCCTAAAAAGTATTTGAAATATATTAAGTAAAGAGGAAAGTTTCTTTCCATGCCAAGCTTAATACAAAACCACTTGTACTATTTTTTGTATAAAGTACGGTGTTTCCTTTCAAGAAAACTTGATTTAAAGTATTTATAACTTAAAGTTATAAATATTTTATGTTTCTCCCTTTCAGTGCCTATGCCGCTTTAATCAAGTGCCTTGAGACCTCCACTGGTTTGGGCTGTACTAACTCTGAGACGAAAAGTACAATAACGACTCGAATAGAGACGTACATGAACAACGGGGCGAACAGCTGTCGTAAGATTCCTTTTTCAGTGATTATAACCAACATGGCCAGTGTCTATTTGGAAGTAAAATGTTTGTGAGAAAAACTAAGATAATCTGGATAACAATTTATATACTGTGAACATACGCAACCTTTGGGGGTATTTATTGTATTGTCAAGGAGGTGGTGGAGTAGGCATGAAGTCCGGAATGAAGGTTATGCTCACAGGAAATTATTATTGAGCTTTTTCGTATGTATGTATGTATGTATGTATGTATGTATGTATGTATGTATGTATGTATGTATGTAATGTATGTATGTATGTATGTATGTAATGTATGTATGTAATGTATGTATGTAATGTATGTAATGTATGTATGTAATGTATGTACGTAATGTATGTATGTATGTATGTATGTGTGTATGTCTGTCTGTATGTATATATGTATGTGTATGTATGTATGTCTGTATGTATGTATGTATATATGTATGTAGTGTATGTATGTAATGTATGTATGTATGTATGTAATGTATGTATGTATGTATGTAATGTATGTATGTAATGTATGTATGTATGTATGTAATGTATGTATGTAATGTATGTATGTATATAATGTATGTATGTAATGTATGTATGTATGTATGTATGTAATGTATGTATGTAATGTATGTATGTATGTAATGTATGTATGTATGTCATGTATGTAATGTATGTAATGTATGTATGTAATGTATGTAATGTATGTAATGTATGTATGTAATGTATGTAATGTATGTAATGTATGTAATGTATGTATGTATGTAATGTATGTAATGTATGTATGTATGTAATGTATGTAATGTATGTAATGTATGTATGTAATGTATGTATGTAATGTATGTAATGTATGTATGTATATATGTATGTAATGTATGTATGTAATGTATGTAATGTATGTATGTAATGTATGTAATGTATGTATGTAATGTATGTAATGTATGTATACATATGTAATGTATGTAATGTATGTAATGTATGTATACATATGTAATGTATGTAATGTATGCATGTATGTATGTAATGTATGTATGTAATGTATGTATGTATGTATGTATGTAATGTATGTGTAATATATGTATGTAATGTATGTATGTATGTAATGTATGTATTTAATGTATGTATGTAATGTATGTAATGTATGTAATGTATGTATGTAATGTATGTACGTAATGTATGTATGTATGTATGTGTGTATGTCTGTCTGTATGTATATATGTATGTATGTATATATGTATGTAGTGTATGTATGTAATGTATGTATGTATGTAATGTATGTATGTAATGTATGTATGTATGTAATGTATGTATGTAATGTATGTAATGTATGTATGTATGTAATGTATGTATGTAATGTATGTATGTAATGTATGTATGTAATGTATGTATGTATGTATGTATGTATGTATGTAATGTATGTATGTAATGTATGTATGTATGTAATGTATGTATGTATGTAATGTATGTATGTATGTCATGTATGTAATGTATGTAATGTATGTATGTAATGTATGTAATGTATGTAATGTATGTATGTAATGTATGTAATGTATGTAATGTATGTATGTAATGTATGTAATGTATGTATGTATGTATGTAATGTATGTAATGTATGTAATGTATGTATGTAATGTATGTATGTAATGTATGTATGTATGTAATGTATGTAATGTATGTAATGTATGTATGTAATGTATGTAATGTATGTATGTAATGTATGTAATGTATGTAATGTATGTATGTATGAATGTAATGTATGTAATGTATGTATGTATGTATGTATGTATGTAATGTATGTATGTAATGTATGTATGTATGTAATGTATGTATGTAATGTATGTATGTATGTAATGTATGTATGTAATGTATGTAATGTATGTATGTATGTAATGTATGTATGTAATGTATGTATGTATGTATGTAATGTATGTATGTAATGTATGTATGTATGTAATGTATGTATGTATGTAATGTATGTATGTAATGTATGTATGTATGTAATGTATGTATGTAATGTATGTATGTATGTAATGTATGTATGTAATGTATGTAATGTATGTATGTATGTAATGTATGTATGTAATGTATGTATGTATGTATGTAATGTATGTATGTAATGTATGTATGTATGTAATGTATGTATGTATGTAATGTATGTATGTATGTCATGTATGTAATGTATGTAATGTATGTATGTAATGTATGTAATGTATGTAATGTATGTATGTAATGTATGTAATGTATGTAATGTATGTATGTAATGTATGTAATGTATGTATGTATGTATGTAATGTATGTAATGTATGTAATGTATGTATGTAATGTATGTATGTAATGTATGTATGTATGTAATGTATGTAATGTATGTAATGTATGTATGTAATGTATGTAATGTATGTATGTAATGTATGTAATGTATGTAATGTATGTATGTATGAATGTAATGTATGTAATGTATGTATGTATGTATGTATGTATGTAATGTATGTATGTAATGTATGTATGTAATGTATGTATGTAATGTATGTAATGTATGTAATGTATGTATGTATGTATGTAATGTATGTATGTAATGTATGTAATGTATGTATGTAATGTATGTAATGTATGTATGTAATGTATGTAATGTATGTATACATATGTAATGTATGTAATGTGTGTATGTATGTATGTAATGTATGTATGTAATGTATGTATGTATGTATGTCTGTATGTCTGTCTGTCTCTATGTATGTATATATGTATGTATGTATATATGTATGTAGTGTATGTATGTAATGTATGTATGTATGTAATGTATGTATGTAATGTATGTATGTATGTAATATATGTATGTAATGTATGTATGTATGTAATGTATGTATGTAATGTATGTAATGTATGTATGTATGTAATGTATGTATGTAATGTATGTATGTATGTATGTAATGTATGTATGCAATGTATGTATGTATGTAATGTATGTATGTATGTAATGTATGTATGTATGTATGTCATGTATGTAATGTATGTAATTTATGTATGTAATGTATGTAATGTATGTAATGTATGTATGTAATGTATGTAATGTATGTATGTAATGTATGTAATGTATGTATGTATGTAATGTATGTAATGTATGTAATGTATGTATGTAATGTATGTATGTAATGTATGTATGTATGTAATGTATGTATGTATGTAATGTATGTAATGTATGTATGTAATGTATGTAATGTATGTAATGTATGTAATGTATGTATGTATGAATGTAATGTATGTAATGTATGTATGTATGTAATGTATGTAATGTATGTAATGTATGTATGTATGTAATGTATGTATGTAATGTATGTAATGTATGTAATGTATGTATGTATGTATGTAATGTATGTATGTAATGTATGTAATGTATGTATGTATGTAATGTATGTAATGTATGTAATGTATGTATGTAATGTATGTATGTATGTAATGTATGTATGTATGTAATGTATGTATGTATGTAATGTATGTAATGTATGTATGTATGTATGTATGTAATGTATGTAATGTATGTATGTAATGTATGTAATGTATGTATGTAATGTATGTAATGTATGTAATGTATGTATGTATGAATGTAATGTATGTAATGTATGTATGTATGTATGTATGTAATGTATGTATGTATGTAATGTATGTAATGTATGTATGTATGTAATGTATGTAATGTATGTATGTAATGTATGTAATGTATGTATGTAATGTATGTAATGTATGTATGTATGTATGTATGTATGTATGTAATGTATGTATGTATGTAATGTATGTAATGTATGTATGTATGTAATGTATGTAATGTATGTATGTAATGTATGTAATGTATGTATGTAATGTATGTAATGTTTGTAATGTATGTATGTATGAATGTAATGTATGTAATGTATGTATGTATGTAATGTATGTATGTAATGTATGTATGTAATGTATGTAATGTATGTAATGTATGTATGTATGTATGTAATGTATGTATGTAATGTATGTAATGTATGGATGTAATGTATGTAATGTATGTATGTAATGTATGTAATGTATGTATACATATGTAATGTATGTAATGTGTGTATGTATGTATGTAATGTATGTATGTAATGTATGTATGTATGTATGTAATGTATGTGTGTAATATATGTATGTAATGTATGTATGTATGTAATGTATGTATGTAATGTATGTATGTAATGTATGTATGTATGTATGTAATGTATGTATGTAATATATGTATGTAATGTATGTATGTAATGTATGTATGTAATGTATGTATGTATGTATGTAATGTATGTATGTAATATATGTATGTAATGTATGTAATGTATGTATGTAAGATTTGTGTTATAACATGCCAAGGATGTGCACGTGATGAACACAATGGCGGGTCAAGAGTCAAGTTCGGGTTCGAAACACATATCCCCCTCCCCCTCTCTCCACCCTTTTGAAATATATTTATTGTAAAGTTTATCCCCCCTCTTCCCCTGATCTAGGCAATAACATGCCAAGGATGGAAAGAACACATTGGCGTGCCAGAGACAATTTATTGGGGTTCGAAACACACCTTCACCCCCTCTCCGCATCCTTTTCAAATTGTATTTGTTGTAAATGTTTTGCTACCCTCCTTTAAATTACCTGTATCCCCCTAGGAAACAGTATATAGGTCTTATCTAGGCACAGAGTACACGTTCACAAACAACAGACCAAATTATGATGCATTCCACTAATAACATGAATATTTGGACACATGTGCAACCAGTAAGGATTTAAGATGTCGGCACTAATTATTTTTAAAAACTGCAGACGTAGATACAACTGTGCGTAAACAATCAAAGAAGAACACTATATTAAAACACTGTGCCCATCACTGAACAGCTAGGCTAGTAAAATAATATATCTGTCGTGCTCTCCATTTCTATACTATAAACATGTTGATACTTTTACATAAGATTACCATAATATTATATGTTTACTAACACGTCATTACAAACTGTTACATACAGAAAATGTATTTCATTCTTGAATTTGTATTTTGTCGAAAAAAGCTTATCTTCATTGTAATTCTAAAATCATGTGTAATTTACTAAAATGAGTGAAAATGTTGTTTACAGCAATTACCGGAACCTGCGCATGTCAGATAGCTAATGCAAAAACAGCCATTGATGCTGAAGCCGACAAATGCACGTGAGTATTAAATAATGTTATCCTTTATGTTTATTTTCTCACTATTAACTGACATATGACTGTCTGTACTTATATATCACTTACTAATTAAATGTAATTGATGATCTTTTGGTCAGTCGTTTCATGCATAGATCTGTATAATCATATTAATATTTTAATTTCCGTTTCGACATGCCCTCAACCTTTGCAGTAATCGAATTTAAAGTAAGATGCTGGCATTTACATTTTTTGTGGCCATCTTGCTGAATCCATATTAGTCAGTGATTCCTTGACATTGGTTTTTATGAATTGTCTGTAATTGACATTGTCAGTGCTTTGAAGACGAAGATTGTATGTATGCGGACAACTAATGATTTGGCTTGTGACGGCACCACCACGAAGATCGCCGAAGCTTCAGCTACTGACACTATGCTTAACAATGTTGGCGGATCATGCTGTGAGTATGTTACGAACCATCTAGGGTTTGTCACAATCTAGGAATATTTCACCATCCTAGATTGTTTGAACAATCTGCAGATTGATCGACCCACACTAATCTGCAGATTGTTATCATTCCTAGATTGCACAGAACAAATTACACCTTCAAGAAATATATAATATTTACCGTTTTTCTCTCACTGAAAGGGATAGTAAAGCGACATCCTTAGTGTTTTATATTATTTTGTTTGGCTTAATACGTGCCATAAAATCATATGTGCTGATGTCAGTTCAAATATTTTCACTTAACTTGCATATTCCCAATCGCAATATATACTACTAGTTTCAAATGAAAATTGAGCTACATCAATTTACATGTGCAGTAACCAATTTCTAAACTACACGTACCTTTTAGATGTACAGAAGTTATATCACCTGTTAGACACTCTCTGAGCAGTTTTTGTCATTTTGTCTGTTGAAAATAAATGTCCATATCACAATCTGCAGATTGTTAGCTCACAATCTAGGAATATTTCACCATTCCTAGGTTGTATTCCATGGTTTTGATATGTCGTAGTTGATGATCTGACGCCAAGCGGTTATGGTAAATGTGTAATGGTAAATTAATGTATTGTCATCGAGAGGGAATAATTAATATGTTGGCTTAAATCGATTCTTTTTTAAACGTTATTTGCTATATACCTACATTGTAAGTACGCAACTACATTGTTTGCATTTGCTGAATGTTGAGCACGCATTACAAGATGACGATTTTCAAGTTTTTTTGTGTTACACATTTATTCCAGGAATCAATGAATATCAAATTTCAATAAAAATCCTTAAAATTATCATTGTTCTCTAAGTACACAAATGAAATTCGAAAATATGAATTATTTTTTATTTGATTTGGTTATTTTCTCACATGACAGCGGTTGAGGACACATGTACCTGTGAGAGTACCTATGCCCAGACCGACACTAGTTCCGATACCTGCACGTAAGTCAAATACAAATATATTCTTGTATATAAAATTAATTTGTTCTGCTATTATTACTTTTTTCCAGAACACCACGAATAGGATATTGTTTAACTTCGTAAATATTCGTGAACATTCGGTATCTTATTCGTGAACAACAACGACTACGGATTTCCACGAATAAGATACGTTATCACGAATCATGATCATTTACGAATAGTTTATGATGGTTCTTGGTGATTAAACGTACTAGTTTCGTCTTTAATTCGCGACATTCCTAGATGTTTCGTCGATGATGATTCGTGAGTAATTCGGAATACGATCATCCAAATTATCAACAAGAAATTTCCATTAACTGTTTACGAATAAGCAATTGAACTACAAACAAAAATGACAAACAAAATATGTTCAAGAATGCCACGAATTCGAGCAATGTTGCCAAATCAACTCAAAATCATTTACGGATTTCAAGAATTAATTACAAAATGTTTACGGATGTTCACGAATGTGCAAAATTTTCCTTTCGTGATGATTCGGGATACTTCGGGTCGTAGTGAAAAAGTGGCGTAACACTTTTTCTCCTCTTAGAGACATTTCTGTGGACTAATGCATTCGATTTTCAAACGATCAGAAACGTTAAACTTAACATTAACAATGACTTGAAAACACAATAAGAAATACATCGTTACACTATGGAACAGTCAAACAATACACTATTGAACAATATAACGTCTCGAAGAAGATATAATTGTGTTAAGAAATAATTGTTTAATCTTATTTGTACTACATATGGCAACATAAATGCATTTTCAGACCAGCCAAAACCCTGTTGAACTGCATGATGACCAAAACAGAGCCTGGTTGCGTGGATACATTCGTCTCAGTGGGCAATGGTGCTGCTGGAATCATCTCGGGTCTGGGCGGGGGTTGTAGTAAGTACCAGTTTATCTACTTACGAGGACTGACAAATCGAATTTCACATTTATCGCATGACCCCTTCACCTTTATCGTATGGGCTCTACAATCTGGTTGACGAGCCATTGAGTATTTGTCTTAACATTATATTTGGCATACATACGTGCCGACAGGTCACATGTGAAAATTCAAGTTCAAATGATTTCACTTGACATGCATATGCACACCCTATCCCAAGATATATAGAGGATATTACATGAGTGTCTATGTCATACTATGTTTACGACACGAATGCCTGAATATTGGTATTTTCCGAGCGAGAGCGAGGGATATACCGATATTCAGGCACGAGTGTCGTAAACATAGTATGACATAGACACGAATATAATATTCTGTTTATTACCGAAGTCGTGAAATAAATGAAAACACGCTAACATCCACTTTCAACCATAGGCTGGTGACCCGCCGTCGCGGTTTTAGAACGCAACGTCATAGACGAAACGTGACGTCATAGTATTGTTTATGACGTCACGTCACCATGACAAAGTGATATATTGCCCTAGGGCATCGTATGAAAAATATGAACCCCGATATGATTGCCCCCGTAGGTAATAAATGCTAATTACTGCCTAAGTTGTTTCCATTTACAATCGAGCAACATACGTTTAGTACCTACATACTAACTTATATATAGCTTATAACTCCCCACGCTGAGTTTGTCTTCCACTGATTTGTTAAAAATTCATTGATTGCAAAACTGTCATTCACTTAACCATACCACGCAGATTCAATTTGATCGTATGTTGGTGATGGAAACATTATTTTCATACTCTAGTTTGGATCATCCTCGGTTACCCATGGTTTTATATATGCTCCGTTACTTTCCCCTATATCACCCATGGGAAACCTTATCAGAAAAATCTGTACTCAAATTACCCGCCCTTGGCCGGCGTGAGCCAATCAAACTGCTACGCAGCTTGGACCTGCGAGCCAATGACAATTCATATCACTTCGTTTCAAAGCAAGCGAGGTCATTGTGTTAGCCACCCGTCACCGATTATCTCCCTTGACCATTTCCGTTTTATCCCATTGAGCATTTTCTTTGGTTACTGACTTCGTCACGCCGGCCAAGGGCGAGTAATTTGAGTACAGATTTTTCTGATAGAGTTTCCCATGGATGATATAGTGGAGAGTAACGGAGCATATATAAAACCATGGGTAACAGAGGATGCATCGACATTCAATGGTATCATTACCGCCCTTTAGTTTCAGCCACCAACCACATGTTTTTGAAATAATATTCGGGAATCTAGCCCCAGTACTATTAGGAAACTAATCTTGAAAGGGGCAATTACCCCACTTCGTTCTCCTCATTAATCATCTCGGCTCCGATTGAGTCCGTAGTTGGGCTACAGATAACCCATCATCAATAAAGACTTTCCGACTTTTCCCGAGGGTTTGCTTCTTGTAAAGAGCTGCTGAACTAATTTATCTGTGAAGATACCTGTACACCATTCAGTCGATATTAATAAACAATTCATAATTCCCTTTTCAGCTCTTACTGAAAGTTGCAATTGCCAACAGACCTTTGCCACGACAGCTGCAACAACAGATGGCCCACGTTGTTCGTAAGTATTTACGCCTCGCTTTAGCTCGTTGCCATAAGATACCTTTATTCTTTCAATAGATGTGTCCGACCATATAAGATGTACACACGCACACTGAAAGTCAAGTAACAAACAAGTGCTTCATTAAAAATATATGCTGAGGCTATAAGTTACGTTAATAAAAGTATAGAACAGTAATGTCGAGTATTTGATAGACAGACTTAATGAGATGCCTTGACAGTTCGACTTTTACTATGGATATAAGGGTTCGAATATCACCAGGAATTGTGTATTTGCAGTAGAGAACTATGCAGATAAGCGTGGATGCATAGCTACCGTATTTCCCCTAATAGGGGCCGGATCCTTATTAAAATTTAAGTGCTCTTATCCCCCGGCGCTTATTTGAGGCCCGGTCGTTATTTTATTCTCAGGTTTGACCAATACACGTGGTCACCTATAATAACTAACTAAAATTTCTAAAAATTACACAAACTCTATCTATCAGTGCCTGGAAACATTTAAACAGAGATATATCTAACAGGGAGTAATAACTGTAGCGATATAAACCGGGCCCCTTTTAGAGGCCCGGCTCCCTTTAGAGGAAATACGGTATATTGGTATTCAGTACACTGTCGTTATTCTTTTCTACGGAAATTTAAGAATTGGTTACATTGAATAGTAAAATCTAAACATGATAGGAGCGTATCTGATAACGAGAAATTACTATACCACTCTCGACACAACGACACTTACACGAGTTTCAAGCTCTAACAAACACCCTCGAAAGGCAAACCCTAAATGATGAACCAGATGTGCAACATAATTTATCTAATTCAATTTAAATGTTTATTCTGTTACTCGAGAGACCTAAGGACTCTTTATAGAACTGGGCTAATACCAAAATAAAAAATATAGTCGCAAGCGACATTAAACGGATTCAGCATATATATGATTCATTTCCTATTAGGTACATTATATCAGCAGTCATTCCTGAAAGTTACACGATTATGTGGAAATGTGTTAAGCTACAGCAACCTATCCCTGTCCATCATGTAAAACGAAAGTAGGATTTACCCCCTTTGTTAACAGTTCAAAATAAAGTCGCAATTGATCAAGATAAAATGCTTATATCTCATTGGTTATGTTTATTATCAAACTAATAATGTTTTCCCCATATAGAGTAATCCTTTCCCATTCCAACGAGGTATCAAACAACTTGCTATGATTTTGCATTGTTGAACTTGCACTAACAAAGATACACTACAAACGTGGCGATTGTCAATTTAGAAAGAAGGCAGAAACTGTCCAACTTAAAATACCCGTAACTCATTGGTTATGAACACCACTACTGTACTTATTTTATTTTTCGTAATTTCAACTTAGGTTGATGTAGTCATAATTTAGATTGCATACATGGTTAATGCGTAATGTTCTTTTGAATATTCAGGAAAATACTAAACAATGCTTATTTTCGGACCCCTATTCCACTTTTCCGATGTTCGAAGCTAAACTATTAACATTTTGATGAAAGGGTTCAACATAAAAGCTTTTATTCTTGAAATTGTCTATTCGCAGGTGTGAATAAAATTTCAATAGCATAATTGGTTAAGCAGTCATGATCCTTTGAACATTGCTGAAAATGGCGATTTTTGAAAAATGACAATGTTCTGTGACTTGTCACACATAAAGTATGACAGATACGCGATTGAAAATTATTATTCTACATTAGAGACATGTCTACTTCACAGTGAGACATAAAACATTATTGTATCTTCAGTGGTTTACGAAGGAAAATTCTCCAAAGTAGGTACCCCTCGAAAGGTCTCAAAATCACAAAAAAATTTTTTTTAACGGATTACGTCTAAATTGTGCCCAATCGATCAACTTTTACATGATCATGATATGTTATGGAATTGTTAAACAAGTTATTATAAAGAGATTGAAATAAGTAACTTTGACATAAATCAATTTGTGACAGAGTTATGCCACTTTGAACATGCAACCGAAAAACGCACTTTTCGAAAAGGTTCAAATACAAGGGCAGATAACTCGAATTCTAAGCCAAAATTCAAAATTCTGTCTCAATAACTTTTTTACACGTTTATTCAGCTTTCAAATGAGCTATCACACATAGCTGTATGAGTTGCCAGGATTTAGAAGAAGATTTTTGAAGACGCGTACCCTCAAAACCGCGAAAGTACACAACAAATTCAGTTTTTTCGAAATAGCAAAAATTCTATTATTACGGCCGAAAACCCCTATAGGCCTAATCGATGAAGAATGTTGTTGCGCACATTTTGGTGAAAGTTTTGTGCAAATATCTTGATAAGTTTTCGAGCTATTAAGGTTGGAAGTTTTAACTTTCAAGGGGGATAACTCACGAAAGAAGTCGAAAATCCAAAAAGTAAAAAAAATGGATCTAAGTTAGGTCACAGGCTACGATCCCTGAAAGTTTCAGAGAAATCGGTCAGGCCGTTAGTTCAGTACCGCGGTCACAAAATCGGTGGAATAATAAAAAAAAAAAACTAGGATTGACGCGTCAATACTTAGGTCTTCAAGACTTCTGCTTGACCTAGAACTCCATGTTGGACTTAGGGTTATTCGTCTGTTTCTCCGCTTTAAAATGAGCTATCAAACATGTCTCTATCTTCAGTAGTTTTTTTACAAAAATTCTCCAAAGAAGGTACCCCTCTGAAAACGGAAAAATCACATATTAATGGACCCCTACATTACATTTCTAACGATTAAGACAAAATGGTTAATATTTCCATACTAAGGTGTAACATAGAAAATGTTGTGCTGTAATTTCCACTTAAGAAGATGCAATCATCATTTAGATTGCATACATAATTAATGCGTTATGCTGTTCTGAATATTCAAGAAAATACTCAAAAATGCTTAAATTTGGACCCCTAGACATCGTTTGCGATGTTCGAGGCTTAACTATCAACTTTTTGATGAAAGCGGTCAAGATAAAAGTTGTTCTTCTTGAAATTGTGCATAAGTAGGTGTATGCAAAATTTCAATAGCGTAAGACGTTAAGCAGTAATGATCCTTTAAACATGGCTGAAAATGGCGAGTTCTGAAAAATGGCAATCTTCTATGACTTGTCACACATAAACTATGACAGAAAAATGTTTGAAATTTATTTACCTTAATAAAGGACATCTCTACTTCAGGATGATATATTAAACATAATTGTATCTTCAGTGGTTTACAATGGAAAATTCTACAAAGAAAGTACCCCTCGAAAAGTCTCAAAATCCCAAAATTTTACATTTTTGGAAATACGTCCAAATTGTGTCGATACTATCAACTTTTATATGATAATGATATATTGTGGAATTGTTTAACTAGTTATACGAAAGAGATAGCAATAAGTAACTTTGACATAAGTTCATTTGTAACAGAGTTATGCCCCTTTGAACATATAGCCTAAAAACGCTCTTTTCAAAAAGGTCCATATTCAAGGGCATATTCCTGAAATTTGAGGACGAAATTTAAAATTCTTTCATGATCACTTTTTTCTACATTCAATTAGCTTTAAGATGAGCTATAACACATGGCTGTATGTATTGCCGTGATTTAGGAGAAGATTTTTAAAGACGCGTACCCTGAAAACCGCGAAAGTTCACAAAATTTTCAGTTTTTCGGAAATAGCAAAAAATCTATTATTACGGCCGAAAACCGCTATAGGCCTAATCGATGGGCAATGTTGTTGCCCACATTTTGGTGAATGTTTTATGAAAATATCTTGATTAGATTTCGAGCTATTGAGGTTTGAAGTTTCAACTTCAAGGGGAGATAACTCAAGAAAGAAGTCGAAAATCAAAAATCGGCGAACGTACAGGGCTAGTTTCTGTCACAGGCTATCATCCCTGAAAATTTCATTCAAATCGGTCCGGCCGTTACTTCAGAATCCGCATCACCAATTTGTGCAAATAATAATAATAAGAAGAAAAAAATCCGGATAAAAACAATAGGTCTTCCAGACATTCGTCTTGAAGACCTAAAAAAAAACACGCCAATAACAATAAGGATTCAGCCTTATGGCTGAATCCTTAATAATAAAAATAATCTAATATTAAAACATATAATCTGAGTTTTTTTACAATGCACCTCTGGAGCAAATCTTTTATTTAGGCGTTGTGGAAAGTGTTCTACATGTGAACATTATTATAATAATAATTTGATTAAATCTAAATCTTTAAATGACATTTAGAAGGATAGCAACTGTCTGTTTGGGAACATACGTTTCCGAGTACGGTATATGCCCACTCCCTCATCAGATTTTAAAATCTTGTCTTCTTAATCTATCAAATTTACACTCACTGTTCTGTCCAGCGCATACAAAGCTCTGACTATCTGCCTGGGGCTGAACAACGACGTTGGGTGTACAGGACTCACGAAGATTGCTCTGGCAACCACAGCAGAGGGCTTGGCAAAGGGAATAGCCAGTTGTAATTCAGGTTAGTATAGTATGATATGGATCTGTACAGCTGGGCTCCGTTCAATAACAGCGAGCGCTTATTATCGCTCATTGATTGCTCAATGTAGCGCCCAAGTAGCGCTCATTCTCTCCTGAACGACTCGGTGCAAAACCTCAAAGTTCGCTCGCTTTGCTACGTACTATGTAGCGCTACATTGAGCAATCGCGTTCAAGATAGGTTTAAAAGTAATCGCTAATTGAGCGATTACTTTGAAACCACTATTGAACACGGCCCTGGTTTGCCAACATTACAGTCTGTTTAAGGCATTTGGTTATTGGGTTTGTACATATTTTAAATTAAAAACCGGGAAATAATACTTCGCCAACTTCGCAAAATGAACCTGAACTTGCGACAGGAATTAATGTTCCAAGCTCTTAATTTAGACAAGGATTTTGAATCGGTAGCACACTCCCGGGCACAAGCAAGTATAGGTACAACAACGTAAGAAAGTGTTCATCAATGAGTGAACACGACTGAAACATATCTCTAAAAGCTAACTAAACTTTATTAATAATTTTTGAAACATTATCTGTTCCTATTTCTGAAAAACACGGCTTCTAAAAATTGTCGTTTTAGAATCTCCTTAACATTGCGCAATAGTAGAGTGAACATGGTTTTCTGACTTTATTACATCATGCAGCAACAGTGGGTTATCGAAGTCCAAGGAGGTACATTATGCCGACAATTTACTTACGTAACTTCCACACTTCATAAACAAAACACCTTATATACTAAACATTATGTAAACAACACCTTTGAACTAGCATTGCAGCATCCATGTAAAAATAAAATATTAAGTACTATATATGCTCTCATGTATGAAATTGTCTTTCTATTTTGTCTGAGTCTGATGTGAAAATTTCATTGGCATAGGATAGTCATAAAATGCATGCTTGGAAAGATCCAAGAGAAATGGTGAGACCAGAATACTGATAATGTGATAAATACTGCCTTTTATCCAAAAGGTCTTTAGATGTAAATTTCCTTTCATATTTCTCATAATATATGTAATCTTACAAGGTTGAGGTGATAGATTAATATTTATTAGATTTTCAGTGGTTAAAGGCGGCATGTATCGGTTAAAATAAAATCCGTAATTTTACTGACTGAAAGAATATGTTATTCTGCTATATATATTATTATACTATATATATATATATATATATATATATATATATATATATATATATATATACCCACCCAAGTAATGTAAGTTATAGTTCGTGTAATTTCATCTACTTAGTTATGTTCTGTATATTTTGCTTCAGGACTTACAACTAGCTGCCAGTGTCAGTTTGACTACGCGAAACTTGATACAAGCACCAACCCGCTGAAGTGCACGTGAGTGTGAAATTGTTTATGAACGACTTACATTTATCTTAAATAAAACATTTGATGTTGGCGCAAGAAGTTTTAAACGCCCTACGTCACGGTTTAATTTGTTAGCTTCAAACGACATTCATCTTGCAGAAGGGACAACACGTTGTTATCGTTTACTCAATGTACAATGTATGTACATATATATAATAGATAGTGAACTCTACATTGGTTTCCAAATTGTGCACTTACATGTATCTTAAATGAAACTTTTGATTTTGGCGCAAGAAGTTTTAAACGCCCTACGTCACGGTTTAATTTGTTAGCTTCAAACGACATTCATCTTGCAGAAAGAACAACACGTTGTTATCGTTTACTCAATGTACAATGTATGTACATATATATAATAGATAGTGAACTCTACATTGGTTTCCAAATTGTGCACTTATATGTATCTTAAATGAAACATTTGATTTTGGCGCAAGAAGTATTAAACGCCCTACGTCACGGTTTAGTTGGTTAGCTTCAAGCGGCATTCAACTTGCAGAAAGAACAACACGTTGTTATCGTTTACTCAATGTTAGCAAAAATTTATGTATATACATGTAATAGATAGACTCTATATTGGTGTCCAAATTATGCACTTTAAACTTTAAAATGATGCTTGTTGATACCATAGACATAGTGTATGATATCAACATATGCTGCAAACCCTAATTAAAAGTTCATTTCAAATCGTATCTAAAGGATTTAGTGAGCGTACAGTTAACCTAACGACTTCTCCGTATCCACCGCCATGAATGTCAATCAGGGCGACTGAGATAAAATTGTGCTCTTTCGAACAATAATCCTGGAAAATCTTACTCCCAAGAAAGCATTGCAAGCATGAATCATAACTTCTCTCTTTTATGTGTACATTATCCTGGAGATGCATATTTTAATATCGTGGTCTTTCTGCAAAAAGTTACCAAGTGCATGTTTGGCACATTTTCACTTTTTTTTTTAGAAATGATTGATTGCTTCAATGTACGTAATCTTGAATACAATTTGGAGACTTCAGTTATCATTGAAGTATTTAATTATGTAAAAAGGTATACGTACCAGGTGAATATCTAAGAAATTGTGTGTGCAGGAACCAAGTGTCACTTGGTACCTTACAGCACTGAAACCCGAGCTTAACAGTGGTGAAATGTTAGTGCAGAAAGGAACCAAGTATCACTTGGTACCATACAGCACTGAAACCCGAGCTTAACAGTGGTGAAATGTTAGTGCAGAAATGGACCAAGTGTCACTTGGTACCTTACAACACTGAAACCCGAGCTTAACAGTGGCGAAATGTTAGTGCAGAAAAGGACCAAGTGTCACTTGGTATCTTTCTGCCCCAAGTGATTGAACAAGTACAATAATTAACATTATTAAAATAATAATATTTAATAAATAAATATAAATTATGGTTGTATTTGCCAGAGACAATAAGGCATGGTATACTTGAAAAACACCTTCATGTATAATCCTTAAAGTGATTATATTAACATTTCCAGTGCAAGAGATATGAACATTAAAAACTAAAAATGTGATTATCTCAAAATTAGGAAATATGCACTTTCGCACCAAAACCTCGATATAATGTTGTAGGGCTCTACACAAAGAGCTGTCGTGCCTGTTTGAGTCCTCTGGATTAAGTTGTGACGGAACTCAGACGAAAGACCAGCTTGCTTCAACTGTGGACGCTGCGTCCTTGGTTGGTGCCCTGTCCTGCCCGAGTAAGTAGTGTACAATTCTAACCAATAGTTCCTTACCATGTCTCACGAACTGTAGCTAGCTTCGCCTTAAGGTCCGTTCACACTGCGATTTGTAGTTACAACTTCTAGCATCAACCTGTAGAATCGATAGAATTTGTATGAACAACAGATAACAAATCGATGCGACTTGGATGTTTTCACAGTGCAACTAAAGTTGGTTACTACAAGTCGCACCGTGAGAACGGGCCTTTACTCGAACTGACGACGCTTTGCATACACGTTGGGATTCAGTGACATGAAACCCGGGTCAGACGTTAGCTATAGGTTGGCTGCTGGTAACTAAAAAGTTAAATATTGAACATGGGTACAAAGAAGATGAAGAAAACCAAGATATATGGATCGTCAACTTCTTTATTGCAATGAATGCGACGTTTCGGTGTAGATACTAACACCGTTATCAAGCAAGTGATGATACTCAAAGATGTTACAAAGAAGATGTCAGATATATACAATATTTTATTTCGGAAAGCGATCGCTGTGTTAATCATCGTTCCTTATATTAACACTAAAGCTGAGGAATGATTAAGTCCATAATCATTCTGCTAACTACATTAGATACATAATACGATGTTAACAAAGGAAATACTGTGGACTTTACTTAAGCTAATGGCAGGGTTATGATGTTCTGCAAATTTAGCTCTACGACTGATGTGTATAACAGTATATAAAGTTGTTAATAACTTATTTAGGGTCTTTTAAATAGCTAGGAAATGTTTGATTCGTGTTCTCTACAAACTGACCATTTTGATAATATTATACAATTGCGCCTTTCAACTAATTAGTTTTAGAATTTCCACAAATCATGTTCAAATTAAAAAAATTCGACCGAGAGGATATAACATGTTTCAAACACATGCGCCATTCTATTAAGAGTTTCGTATTTCTTTATTTCCATTCACCTGCAAATCATTTTGTGACAGTCCTGTGATCGATCAGTGCTTTTGCTCAACCCCTAAAATAGCAGAATTTCCTAAGGATTTTTCGAAAGGATCTATTCAATTTCATGATAAATCTGGTATTTTAAAATCAATTCTATTTCTCGAAACGTTTCAATATATGTCGTTTCACAGAACACCTTCTGGGACGAGTTTGTTACTTATTTCTTATTTGAAATTTGAAATTCAAAATTTGTTAATGTCTTTGTACACATATGAAAACAACTCTTGTAATTAAGCACAATGTAAACTAATGATATGCAGTTTAGTAAACTTTCCTTTTAGCTAAATCCGCCGCATGCGCATGTGCGACTACATACACAACGACTGTCGTCGCTGACAACGCTGCCAAATGCACGTAAGTAAAGATTGGAATGAAACTCTCCTTTACCATGATAAATTCAAACTATAGTATCATGTCCTGTTTAGAAATATACAAAATGATATCGTGTTCCAGAAATGTAATTATCCAAGTAGGACATTCCGGCATATTTACCCCCCCACCCTGAAGTCAATCCTCATGATAGTCTCCACCACTGGTTAATCTAAACCTTGCTGCTTTTTGCTGACTATTCTGTGCTAATGAAGCAGCGCTCCATGCCTGAGCTTCTAAGTACGCTATGCTATAGCGCTGGAAATTAAACGAAATACAACGAGGCTTTGATTAGTCAGTGGTGGAGATTTGCCCCTGATGGAGTATTGGTGGTCGGTCGTCCTCCGCCAGAGCCTTCTATCCTGAGCCTCCCGTTTCAGTTCTTTCAAGGTGCAACCTATTCATTTGTAGTCTGCTTCAAGGTCCCTTCCTTGGTCGACCTCGCTTCCTCTTTCTCTATGGAGTCTATGTTAGGGCCTTTCTAGTGGTACTTGTGCCTAGTTTTCGCAGTGTGTGCCATATTCAACTCCACCGTCGATGGTGACCTGACGGACCTTATTGCTATTCATAAATCTACCAGAGAGCTTGCAAAAGCTTTAAACGATCTAAACAACTTCACGTCATCCACGTTTATTTCAGTGCCGCTAAAGCTCTACTGTCATGCATGTCCGGGGTATCGGGGACAGGATGTGACGGAGTCCAAACCATCACCACCATCACCTCAGTTGCGGAGACGGCTATACAGGAAGTAGTAGCTGCAGGAACAGCTTGTGGTAAGCAGGGGTCAAACATGGGATGCTCGACACTCAACGTTTGGGAACCTTAACTGCAATGACAATTGCCAATGACATGTAACTAATGTTTGTTAAAGTTTAAAATGTTAATCCATTTTCGAAGGACATCAGCTCTTGGATACAGAAATGTTCACATGTTTGTAATATGAATCTCCGCCGTGAATCAATTTTGTTTGGCGTAAAAGAAAATATTGTAACAGACAACATTTTTGACTTTTTTCTTTTATCTGCAATTGTTTTTATTTACAAATGTAAATTTCAGAAATGTAAGCCACTTTTTAATAGATATTTAAAAGAAATTTATGTGAGATATAGAATAGAAAAAAACATATCTTTTAGCAATTGTACTGCTGATAAATTGTATCAGTCTTGGATGCTGTATCACATCTTATTTTCATCTGAAGAGCAGCACCAGTAATGCATTCTGAATACCATATGAGAACAATATACTTATATATTGTATTAAACTTTAAAGGAGATTTTCTTTTAAGTGTTAGTGAGTGCTGTATGTTGTTGATAAAATCTCACTCATGTTAAACCTAATTCAAATTGTACAAGTGGCCTTCATTTCCCTGGAATGGAGGTTGATTTGATGTTACAGTGAATGAATGAAATGTTTATAAAACAAATGTTGATCCAAAGCAATGTCAAGTTATCAGGTATTAGTGTAACATGTTTACCATTATGACTGTTTCAAAACTGTATCATTAATGCTAATGTACATCAACTCTTACAGCCCTAACAGACAGCTGCCAGTGTGAAGTGACATTCGGCAAAGCGAATCCAGCCGTCCCTACCACCTACTGCACGTACGTGTCATCAGACTCACGTGCATTTTAGGATGCATGTTACATGCCTTTCTTAATTTCATCGTCATGCATCGTCAATACATGTTGTATAAAAGTAATTCTGACAATATAAAGTATCAAGCTACTGGCAATATAAAGTGCTGAATGAAACTGCCTTCTAAACCGTATCACCCGGTACAAGGAACTTACAACAGTTAAGTCCCTCCAGGAACATTTATACAGACAGTTGTTAACCCTGTTAGGAGGAATGACAAAGCTTGCAATCCCTGATATATATTCTAAGATGACGATGTGAAAGTTTTGAAGAAACTACCTCATACTGATTTTGAAAAATTGTCAAGAACATATCTGAACATAAACTTCAATTTGTTTTTACGAAAGTACGTCTCGAACCAATATCCGCTAACACCTTTGATGAGCAACTTATATAGCGTGACAGTAAAGAGTTGTTACAATGGTTTTATGAGTGACTTTATAGAGAACTGATCATAACTGTAACGCGATTTTCAACCAAAGTGTATTTTCTACATGAAAACGGTTCATAATATGGAGAAACCATGATACAGAGAATAATTATGGTAAGGTTGTGAATCCTGATAGTCATGGTTTACAACCTTACCATATCCTCGGTATCATGGTTTCTCCTTATATTCACATTCCATACAATTTTATTTTGTATATGAATTTGAATCATTTTGATGATCATAATAGCAATATTTTTAAACTTCGTGATCCTCTTCAGTCGGGGATCCTGAAGGGGGATTAGAGTGGTTCTGGTAGTTCAACGTTCTCCCTGTTCAGTAAGTTTGCACATACAGTTGACGACCCCAGGAGGATCCCCCTTTTTGCATTGTGCAAACCCCTGAGTGCCGTTTTGAAATTCCCTGATCAGGTTGTTCTCTTATATCAAGCAATGCAAAATAAAGTGCAGTTCAACGTCCCAATGCAAGGCATAACTCTTGCTAGTCTCCATTACTGGCTGATTTAGGCCTTGCAGTATTTCCTGAAGATCTCTGTGCTTTGAAATCCAGGCCCACTATACATTTCAGGTGCTGCGATTCACTATCTTTGCACAACAAACCGAGGGAAATACTGCAAGGCTTAAATCAGTAATGGGGGCTGGCAAGAGTTATGCCTTGCGTTTGGAAGTTAAGTGAAGTTATACCTCTGTTGTCATGAATTTTCGTTGAATACGACCTATTTATGTTAATGCTTCTCTCTACCTTCAGGGCTGCAGTTGCCTACTTTGCGTGTATAGTATCAGCATCGGCGGTTGGATGTTCGGGAACTGCCAACTCCGTACTGCAGACTAACGCGCAGACTACACTCGCTGGAATAAGTGGATGTAGTAAGATAACTTGCCTGGCCTTAAGTCTAGTATATTGTCTGGGAAAGCGGTGTGTTAATTCCTTTTAGTCTATAATGGCATTCACTGTTCTGTCAGTTAAATACATTTCCTATCAATCACCTGTGAAAATGGATAATGTTATGACGTCATAGTGTTTACTAACGAATACTCTATGTCTACTATTGAAATACGTTTTCCTTCAAAATGTACTATGTTTATTTGATCAATGGGGGGAGAAAATATTTCATTTCACTCGTGGCAGCACCACTCGTGAAATATCTATTTTGTCTACCTCACTTGATGAGATAAGCATTGTATTTGTCAAGAAAAGACAGATGTTCTCTATATAGCATTGGGAAATGCAGTCTGGAAACTTTATCAGTACTAAGCATTTTCATATTAATGAACATAAATGCGTACATCACGAAACGAATATAATTTGTTAGGCGGTTATGTTTACTGTATGAATTGTGTGTGAATGAATTCGATATGTTCTGATTTTTTTGCATCCTGCACTTAATTCAAACCAAAATTTGTTTCTTCATTATTCCGTCACGCCTGGTTTTTTTTCTGTGAATAGTTTCTCCGTTTTACAAAAAAGATGTGACATCACTTTGAACATTTCTGTCAAAGCCGGTATGACCAGCAAAAACATAGAGTAGCATTTAGTCCCTGCAGTGAATATTTTGGGAAAAAATATTAATTTTCTGTAAACTAGGTCGTTGAGAAGTCTTCTTTTACACACTGACACACAACTTAAACTCACTGAAACTGAGCCATGTAGTTTTCATATAGACTTAAAAAATAAGGGCTGTGAATGACAGACTGTCAACAAAAAAAAACTAAATTCAGTCAATGTTCATTCAGGTTTACTATCCGAATGTATACTCTATATTATCCGATAGGAAATGTTTGTTCCAGGATGATATCTGTTGGATATGTTCTCGCCCCGATGTATCAAAGGGGAGCACCCCAATATGTGTATACTCTCCTAATTATGTTGTATATCGAGCACGGTCATGGCTGGAAATAGGGAATACTGTATTTAGTTGCATCTTTCTCTTCCCATAAAGATTACTTCCTTCAGATTTTCGATTGGACCATATTTCTCGTTGTTTTGCAAAATACCCTATATGTGAGAAACGGTATCACATATCGTATCCCTGCTTCTTATCCAATGATAAAATATACTCATGGGGTTGACACCCCCTAATAGTTAAAATAAAATGTTACATAAACAACGTTACGTATTAGTTTCGATTATTTACGTGTAACTACTGGATGTCTTTTTGTGAATAGTGTCCTTGAGCATTTTATTTCTCCGCTTGTACTTTAAAATAACAAAGAAAAAGGAATATAAGAAAAATGAAATTTATTCAAAAGAGTTCGTTCCTTGTGTCTTGAGATATTGGCATTGGTTCATTATTACAGTGTTTGAGTGTTCTCAATTTGGGTATAATAAAGAATTAAAAGTTACATTTGAAAAACAATTTTACTGAACTCAAATATACACAAATCTTTCATTGAGTTTTATTCGCACACGTTACATACATGGCAAGTATTATTTAGTTTACATCATTTGTGTTTGTGTAATTTAATTTCGAAAATACCATATTATCCAACAATATTAATTGTCCAGTGCATTTAATTAGCTGCAATCCATTTTCTGTTTAGGGGTGTCAACCATTTTTACTATGAGTATATGGGCTAGGAAGGGTGTGTATAATGGGTTAACTTTAATGCTCTTCGCCTCCAAGAGTTTCACAGTGATTGGTCGTTTGAATTGAATTGCGCAATTCCTCTTCCTCAGAATACAAAGGTCTAGGGTGAACTACTGCACATGTATAAGACTAAATTTATGATCGTGTATGGGCACTTTGATTAAGAGACTTTGACAATGATTTATTATTTTTTTTATTTTGTTTCATTATTTATTTGATATGGTAGTCTTTAACTTAGTGATAGTTGATAATGCCATTCCCGATGAACTATAAAGCATATTACTGTCTTTGCAGGTTTCCGTGGAAACGAGTTTGCTTTGGATAATTTAAAAGTATTAAAGTCAACACATGCGTTCATTTTATATATGGATCAACAAAGATCACATTGTGACGACGGCTATTTGAAAGAGTTTATTAACTGAGTAAAATAAAATATTGCATTACTCAGTGTAAAAACTACTTTTATTTCACAAGCTTGCAGATTCTGATATGAGGTCTTTTTCTAATCTAGATCTGCCCGACACATGTGAATGCGAGCAGCGGTACTTGACCGCCATAGCCGCGAACTCCACAAACGAATGCGAGTAAGTCTTTAACACAATGTCACCAAATTATAAACATTAATTTCTACCAGTTTCTAGTTAAACTGATATTTCTATTCAAACCCTGTAACTAGATCTTATATGGATTATTCTTTATCATCCAAAACTGGGTTCCACAGGAGATATCGCTTGTATGAGATATCGTTTTGACAGTAGATTTTGAACAATGCCCTGTTTGCGTCAGCTACATGACATCAAAATGACTTTGCATCATCAAGTAATGACATCACAATGCTGTGACGTCATAACCATGATTACGTCACAATGCTGTTACATCACAGCACTGGCAGTTTTGTGTTCAGATATTTTCAATTTTTTATTAAAAACTAATGAAGAATGATTTTGGATGATAAATAGAATCTCACCCTCGTGTCTTCTGATATCAAATATATCAACACTCGTTGATAAAAGTAAAAATATCCTCGCCAAGCCTCGGATATTTGTAACTTTTATCAACTCGTGTTGATATATTTGATATCAGAAGACACTTGGGTGAGATTCTCTATGTATGCAATAGAAATTTTGGGATACATATGGATGACAATTTTCTGTGAAGCGGTACGGCGATGCTGAGGATAGGACTACACTTTCATTAGATAAATAATGGAAATGAGTAAAACAGGGGTAAACATATAAGCATATTTCAAGGTATGTCTGTTTACAATAGGAATGTCGTTATTCAGAAATCTTAGGTTCTCACAGGCAACATGGTTATAGGAGTTCCCCTGCCAAGATACATTGTGGGAATCTCAAACTTTGACTACCACCTCACAGTAAATGTCATTTTGCATTTATAAGACAAGAATGATGCTGAACTGATGCTGAATCTTGTAACAAAAAGCGCAATAAAATAAAGTACTTACTCCAGGTTGTTATAATAATCGTTTCTATTCTTGCCATTTTCCTTTGAGTCCTTGGTTTTGTTCTAGTTGTGAAAAAGTCTCACAGTAGCGATTAGTGGTGATGATTGATATTCAAATTCCGTTACTTTTATGGCCAAACACTATACATAGAATCTCTATTGGCATCGACATGATTATTTTATAGTTTGTATGAGACGTAGGTTAAAGAAGATTATCACATGTGCAAGGAACACAATTTTAAGCCAGTGAATAACGAATCCAGGAGATTAAAGACATATTGACCATTTCTCCTGATTTCCCGATCATTTTTAAATGCACAGCATGTAAATATGTTATAACATGTCAGAATGGCGTAAATATCTCTCCACAATTATTTCGAGAGAAAATCAATGCCTCTCTTTGATAATGATCCTGATAACGAATAAATTCTAACATTTCAATTGTTCAGTTGGGGTGGATTTGGTCGACGTAAGAAGAGTAATATTTCATCTCAGAGTAGACAGACAGACAGACAGACTATTTTATTTACGTCTCACATGTAAAATACATCCAATCGCTCAGCGATTTATGAGAGACAATATATACAGTAACATATCACAAATGTAGGTATTTAAAATACGGACATAAAATATTCAATAAAATGCACATGACTAAAAGGATAAAAGTTATATACACACAATAAATACTAGTTGTATAAAATATCTCGTCTCATAGTTAAAATCTGATGGCAGGTCCTGGCACTGTCAAAGGAGATCGTTGGGTTGCTTAAAATAGTATAAAACTTGTCTGTGTGAGATAAATCCTTAAAATTAGCAATCTTTTTGGCACATATATCATAAAATTGAGTAGATGTTCATAAGCATTCAAGTTCAAGTTTTCTACAGCCATATTCTGAAAAAAGCTTTGAAATACTTAGCATGGAACTCGTGATAGTGTAATAGATTACACTATACAAAATTCCCTTAACACAGAAGTTACTTCCTTCAGATTTCCGATCCTAACTCTGAAGGGAGTAATCTCTGTGGGATGACTGTACAATAGAAGTCTGACTACCTAGTGCCAACCTGCTGGTGGATTCTGAAATCACTTCAAAACGAATTCCGTAATATAACAATGTTATAAGCATATTTCACTGAGCTAGGACTTCCAAAAATCTTCACGACTATTCCCGACTCTTCCTAACTTTTCGGCTACGACGTTGTCGGCATGAGTCGAGGGAAATTTGGGGTCAAATTGTCAAAATTTTATACTTCTACGAGTTACTTACGACTTACTTACTACATAGTGAGGAGGAAATCCTGACCCGTTCACGACTAATTGCCAACTCTTTCCCGACACTAATCCGCCACCACGACTCTGACAAGGACTAATTCCTGGCCAACTCATGACTAATAACGACTAGTTTACGACTCCTTCACGACCATGACGAATCATCACTACCACGATTCAACTCACTTACGAGTCACATACGAATCTCATACGAATCACACACACACACACACATATATATATATATATATATATATATATATATATATATATATATATATATATATATATATATATATATATATAATGTATTATATTATGGAATAAGTTATTTGGCCTTATTGTCGTATCCAGTCTTAAACGGGTCGTCACTGGTCGTCTTTGAGTATTGGTTTGTCGTACGTGAGTTGGCATTAGTCGTGGGTGAGTCGGCAAGTATTTTAGGGGAAGACCTTTTCCCGACTCACACACGACTACCACAACTCAATACTACTGGATACGACTAAATACGACTGTCAAGACGACTTAACGCGAACCAATAAGAATCAGATACGAGTCACTTACGACTCGGTCACGACTGAATACGACTTGATGGAATTTCTGGAATTTATGAAATTTTCGGTCGAACAGTACGAGCATCGCCCGACTGAAAAAGTTGGGAGTGAGGTTTTTTTAACATGTTCCAAGACCCACTCCCGACTATATTGGACCTTCCGACGTTTAACGATTCTTAAAGACTCTGTGAGACTCATATACGCTTCAAGCCAACTTAAGGGGACTAAGACACGTCTCATTACGAGTCACTGACAACTTACTGACGACTTACCGACTATTTTCTGACGGCAACGGCTCGTAGCTCAGTGAACTGAGGGTATTACATTTGAGATAACACTACCTTCAATGGTACAAATTCTTGTCCTTTTTCGGGTCGACTCCCTTGCGTGATTCGAAACCACACCCTCAGAGTAAGGCAACTATTGCAAGCAACGACCATACCAACAGTTTAACACTTGACCACCAGGGTATTACATTTGAGATAACACTACCTTCAATAGTACAAATTCTTGTCCTTTTTCGGGTCGACTCCCTTGCGTGATTCGAAACCACACCCTCAGAGTAAGGCAACTATTGCAAGCACCGACCATACCAACAGTATAACACTTGACCACCAGGCCAAAAAGTACAAGAACTTGGAGATGGTGTTATGCCCAATGCAACATTGTTATATTTGTTCACTAAGTGGCACGTATCTCGAATCCCGTAATGGTTTAAAGCAACAAATCGTTATATTCTAGGATCACGTAAAACAATATATAAGATACCTACGGCAATAAACACAGGCGGTCAATGGGACAGACAGCGTGCTTCATGAGACAATAAAACATGCTCGTGATTTTAGTCGTCAATTAAAGCGTCGCTTAGCAAATGACGTCACATTTTACGTCACTGTGATTGTTCAATGGTAGAGAATGTGTTCTACGACGGGAGGCATTAATATTTTCAACATATACAAACAACATAATATCTCCACGGTTTTCATAGAAAAGAGAGTAACTATTTAATGGCATCTCATCTTAGAAATAGAAGACTCGTTGTTGTGCTTTATCGTAGAATGAAACATAGAGGAGAGGATAACACACCCAGGGCTGCGCCCTTCGTGTGTTATGCTCCCTGCTATATTCAACGATAAAGCACGCCAACTATTTCTTAAATAAGCCTGCAGGACAATGGTTGGAATCCGCCTGGCCGGATCCTGCTTCTCCGAAAGGATCCGTCAAGCAGATTCTACCTCTTACTGTCCTGTGCAGATATTAGTTATACGAGTAACATGGGCACGCTTCAAACCCCAATCCCACGAATCCCATAAAGGTTTGCTCAAACCTTGCATCCCCCACTGATTTCTGCCTGCAGGTACCGCAAGAATGCACTAAGCTGCCTGGCCACGGCCACAGAGAACAGTTGCGATGGCACCAAGACGAAAAATCAGGTTGCAGATGACTTCAAGACAGCCGTCGATGCTATTGTGCCAACTTGCAGTAGGTCCAACTTCTCAGTTCTCTTTTAGTCTTGCTACCATTCTGGTCACCTTGCTTGATTTGCAGACCAGCTAAACTTGTGGTGTTCATAAATGCGACTTTTGACAAATTATATCCAGCGTGTATATTTATAACAAATAATTTAATATGACGTTTTATTTTTAAAAATATAATTATAGCATATACTATGCATTTAGCTTCCAAACCTTGATGGTTCAAAGTTTTGTTCATATATAATTATCATGCTTGTTGCATGGACATACTTACTATTGCCTGAAATGATAGAAGAAAAAATGTGCTATGCACATTTTAGTCAGTAATTGCAACGATCGGGAAAAATGATTTTGTTATTATTGTTTATAACTAAAAAGTATTTGATTGAAAACTAAAAAGATACAAGAAAATACAAAACGCCTTTCCCGCGGAAAATACTAATCAGTCAGTAAAATACTTCTCGCTTCAATAGTAAGCATAAACCGCCGTATCATATCGTCATTCTCGAAATCTGTTAAAGGTACATCCATTGTGTTTCATAAAATTTTATTTGGCTTTGATACGTTCCAACACACCATATGTGTTGATTACAATACAAACAAATTCACTCAGCTTGCATATTTATCCTCAATCGTCAAACATATCATAATATTAACTATTTTCCAATTAAAATCGAGTAACATCATTATGCATGTGCAGAAACCGAAAGTGCACGTCCTATTTACATGCACAGTAGTTATGTGACCTATTGAACGTTATCAACTCAAATTTGTTATTTTGTCTGGTTTAAATAAGATTCCAGTGCATTGTCCGGTTTTCGATCAGAAATCAATATTTTTACCTTCATATCGTCAATATACTAAGTCGAGTATCATCAAAATGGTAGCTTTCGGTAACAGTCGGTACTTCTCGATAAAATAAGACCATTTATAACGTTTTGCATATTTGACCCCCATCAACACAATGGATGTATCTTTAACAACCAGATGCCTTTTCAGGAATATTTGAACACTGACCACACAACGTGCACATCTGTTATTGTTCTCAACGTTGTGTTACAGGTCTGACATCAACGTGCCTGTGTCAGGTAGCATATGGACAAGCTGATGTATCACAAAGCAGTCTCAAGTGCACGTATGTATTTGTTCCTGAAATACTTTCCATGTATTCTAAGCGCCATACACAGCATATTATATGCGTTCGTGTACACATCTCTGAAGATCACATAGTACATGTATATATGTTTATTATGATTATTATCCACATGGAAAATTGATGATCATTTACAAGTTACTAGTACATGATAATTGCACTAAGATACTCAAGTAGGTTTACACAGTTCTGGGATGCAACTGCCTTCCATTCATTATCCACCAATATATAGTGGAGAGGTACCAGAACGTAGACTCAAGAGTTAACCAGGATGTTTCTTCGTGAGGAAATGCTACATGCGCTCTCACTCCCTCCCCAAAAAGGACTATACATCTCTCACTGGTTTGGAACTGGGGGTATATGCTTGAGAACAGCTGTTTAGTTTTACATTTGTCTTTCAGAGCTGCACAAACCTATCAGACGTGTATCATTGCCGTGCAAAACGACCAAGACGTTGGGTGTGACGAGACAACCGAGAATCAACACGTCCGTGCTGGTCCTGTCGCGTTAGCCTTGCGGGCATGTAAGTAATACACGTTAAAACAGGGTGTTCTTTAAATGAATTTCAAACACTTTTATAGCGAAGAGTAAAAGAATCAGTCACCCAATCACCTTCAAATTAGAACTCTTAGGAGTGGTAAGTGTCACATTTTGGTAGTTTATAAATAACACTTGTGAGTAAGTGAAAAGGCGCTGACAGTAAGTAACAGAAAGAGCTAGTAAGAGTGAGTGACAGAGAGACAGAACAATCACCGACAGTGAGTGACAGAAACAGAGTTAACGACAGCGAATAATAGAGACAAAGCAGTCAGCGACAGTGGGTGACAGAGACAGAGTCAGTGACAGTAATATAGACTGAGATAATGACAGTAGGTGACAGAGACAGAGTCAGTGACAATAAGGAACAGAGACAGAGTCAGTGACAGTAATAGAGACTGAGATAATGACAGTAGGGGGCAGAGACAGAGTCAGTGACAATAAGGAACAGAGACAGAGTCAGTGACAGTAATAGAGAATGAGATAATGACAGTAGGTGACAGAGACAGAGTCAGTGACAATAAGGAACAGAGACAGAGTCAGTGACAGTAATAGAGACTGAGATAATGACAGTAGGTGACAGAGTCACTGACAATAAGGAACAGAGACAGAGTCAGTGACAGTAATAGAGACTGAGATAATGACAGTAGGTGACAGAGACAGAGTCAGTGACAATAAGGAACAGAGACAGAGTCAGTGACAGTAATAGGGCCTGAGATAATGACAGTAAGTGACAGAGACAGAGTCAGTGACAATAAGGAACAGAGACAGAGTCAGTGACAGTAATAGAGACCGAGATAATGACAGTAGGTGACAGAGACAGAGTCACTGACAATAATGAACAGAGACAGAGTCAGTGACAGTAATAGAGACTGAGATAATGACAGTAGGTGACAGAGACAGAGTCAGTGACAATAAGGAACAGAGACAGAGTCAGTGACAGTAATAGAGACCGAGATAATGACAGTAGGTGACAGAGACAGAGTCAGTGACAATAAGGAACAGAGACAGAGTCAGTGACAGTAATGGAGACCGAGATAATGACAGTAGGTGACAGAGACAGAGTCAGTGACAATAAGGAACAGAGACAGAGTCAGTGACAGTAATAGAGACTGAGATAATGACAGTAGGTGACAGAGACAGAGTCAGTGACAATAAGGAACAGAGACAGAGTCAGTGGCAGTAATAGAGACCGAGATAATGACAGTAGGTGACAGAGACAGAGTCAGTGACAATAAGGAACAGAGACAGAGTCAGTGACAGTAATAGAGACCGAGATAATGACAGTAGGTGACAGAGACATAGTCACTGGCAATAAGAAACAGAGACGGAGTAGTCAGCGACAGAATGTGAGAGAAACAGTGTAAATCAGATTAACAAGAGCTTGACAAACGTGATTTGATGACTAGTCGCTAAAATTATTTTTTATAATGTCACAAAAGGTATTCCTTTTTTGCCCGATTAACAGTTCGTGATATTCCATGAAATGAAGCGGAGAGCCTGTTCAAACTATTGACCAATATGAAATCATTTTGAGTTAATGACACTATTAAAAATTAAATTTTCAGTATTAATTTCCATCGTAGAAAATTTTTAAATCTTCATCGAAATAAGAAATATTAAGCAAATTGGTAAACAGATATAACTTTTGGAAGTTTGAACCAAACGTTCCGATCTGTAACCAAGTTCAAAGTCCTGTTGGAGCAATGTCTCGTATCAGTCCTGTTTATTTCTGTATTGTCCCAGATTCACACGCCACTATTGCCGAATCATGGTTTCCCTGTAACCGTTTCACACATGTCTGGCTTAAACATATTTTTATTTCAATGTAAATGAAATCGGGATTGGCACACAGACACTGCTTATGTGAATGCCGCTGCCGTCATACACGTATTGTTGGTTAGTCATATAATGTTATTAATTAAGTATTTCCGTATTGGCCCAGTTACAGGTCCGAGGGTCGGGCTTTCACCAAATGTGCATCTGCGCATGCCCAGACTCATATTGGCCCAGTTTGTCTCGTATTGGCCCGGTTTTTGCCGTATTGGCTCAGTTTCCCCGTATGGCCCAGTTGTCGAATCATTTGGTCTAGGCCGTAAATGCTGTATAAGTACCATAACATTGATAGTTAATTAATAAATAGAATTATTATATGGCGAGCGATGAAATACTGGGATTTATCAGTGAAATAAACTGTCTATCAAGCTACAGTGAAACTAACTTATATTTTCACTGCGAACGGTGACTGATATCATTTGACGTCATTAAACAATGGTCTCACGCGGCGAATTAGTTTATGACGTCACAGTGTTACTGTGGTGACGGGCTGTTCCTAGCGGCCGCTCGGCGTGAAAATGACCCTTTTCGGACTTAATTACATGGATAATATCATATAATAAATAGAATATCCGTCAATTCTTGACAAATACCATGTTTATCTCATCTCGTGAGGTAGAAAAGTTATATATTTTCACTCGTGGCTGCGCCACTCGTGAAAATATAACCTTTCTACCACACTCGATGAGATAAACATGGTATTAGTCAAGAAAAGACAGATATCCTATTTATATAACTGGGATGGTTCTTGTTTATTGACGACTTACATTCGTACGGTTGTATTCTCTATTTCAGGTCGAGGCTGTTCCGTATCAAAGGTTTCTCTGTTCACTTCCTTCCTGCTGGTGGCAGGTGCCTTATTCATCAAACATTGATTTGCCAGGCCCAACAACATCAGGCTATCCTATGCCTTATGATATTTTCCTACTTAAATTTACATACTAATTCTTAGTACTGATCGGTCTCCTGTGATCAGATTTTACTCGCTCAAATTTTGTAATTTTACGATCTTTTTTCAAAGGTACTTATAATTCATACCAAGTATTGCCATAGTATGTTCTCATAAACCATGTCTTAGTACACTCACGTGCAAAAGAAACGTCGCCGTACAAAATACAAGATATTTCCATCTAGGAACGATAAATACTACTGAAACAGTCACATTAATGACTTACGAAATGTCATAATGTCAACCGCCGTTTTCGGATGTGGACAAAACAACTACATGTAGGCGATAGAGGTGAGCCATAGCGGAATTTTGATGCGTCAGCAAATTTAAGTCCAAGCATGTTTTCTGTCGATATCATCTTTCATTAACTATATATCTACACGTTTCACTTAAATTCCAACCATTCTGGCCATGGAGAGCTTTTTGAAAAAGCGATTTCAGCACCCCAAGTGTATTTGAACTGACATAAACATTAAAGTATCATACTGTGAAAATGAATTGTGGGTATTTTTTTTACAAAACACATGTCTATCTAATATTTTCGACAGCAGTTTTTTTTAAATATTATAATATTTTAATATATGAGGACGTTTCTTTTCACGTGAGTATATTTTCAAAGAATCTAATTCTGACAAATTGTTCATCTTCAAAGCGTTTCTGCAAAGTGTTTTCACTCACATCTTTTGATGGAATTGAACAACATCATAAATATTTAATTAAATGTTATTACTTTAGGACGAGTAGGTATTGAATAATTTAATAACCGTATGTGGTAAGTTCAC
Organism: Gibbula magus; assembly: GCA_936450465.1. Classification (NCBI taxonomy): domain Eukaryota; kingdom Metazoa; phylum Mollusca; class Gastropoda; order Trochida; family Trochidae; genus Gibbula; species Gibbula magus. Next base: position 60,633,158 of record OW388304.1, read on the forward strand.
AATGAATTAACTAAATAATTTGTGTATCAGTTCTTGGCTTTATGATATAACATTATTTAGGAATATAAAAAGATCCGATCACTGTCTTTTAAAAACCTGACCCAGAAACACTATCTGAGGATGTATATAATGATATTGATATTGTGGAAAGTGACATTCAATCGGATGAACAATTGAAAATTAGAACTTCATTGTATTAATAACTATATATATATAATTAGTGCCTCAGGTACAATTTATGTATCAGATACAATTGTACCTTGATAACAACGGCTGTCAGAGGGTTAACTGGTACATAATATAATCGGAGTGTGCATCGGTGTGCAACAGTTATACTAATGACATTTTGAATTGCATGATATGTATGCTATTGTTAAAACAATGTTATCTAGTTTTATACTAATTTACCTGGAAAATGAAACGATATTTCAACATGCAAAATATTTAAATTCACGAGTGATAAATACCACTCAAACATAGTAGCATCATGTCTCGACAAGCAGATATAAATATTTTAATTTTACGAAACATCAATTGTTCATGTTTGTGAAGAAAAACGTTTTGGAATATCCTTTTGGGTTGTTTTACAGTCAGATGTAGTCATACAATGTTGATACATCAATTTAAACCTGAGAAGGTAGATGTACATTATGTCGACATTATCTGTTATTATCTCTATTCGAATAGTTATTTTATACTTTAAAAAAAACATGTTCAAATTGTGTCAACACCCCATGTGTATATGAACAGACCTAAGAAATAAATGTTCCTGGTTATTAAATCTACATGTTTAATCGAAACATATTCTTATCAAAGAATTATCCAATAACTTCATAATTTTGAAAAAAGTATCGTTTCTTTTGTCCGGTAGGGTATTTGTATTTGTCCTGATTATACGTGATATTGCTCAGAATTAGTTTTTTATATGGTGAATTCATGATATTCTTATCTTACTTTCATTGTGACGAAGACCTCTAGTAAGAAGTCTAATAGGTTAATGTATATGTACATGTATGTATTGTCTATGTGTCTGTGTCTGTGTGCCATATGTCACAAGCCTGATACGCTGCAGTAAATTCAAACGGACAAATCTAGGCGTTGTATATTCTGCGATAACAAAATTAACTATCGCGTACGTTTTGGTTTCCTGTGATGTTATTAAACTTGTAATCTGTATACAGAAATGTTTAATAATAACAACATCTTATCATCTTGATCTACCAAAATTATTCCTAGAGGATGTTATTTGTTCTTGAAGTGCCGTTCCAAAACAATCGATTGTAAGGCTTCACTCAGTTGTAACCAATATTAAAAGATTAGGTTGCACTTGATTGTAACACTACGGCTGCTTTGTGGAACGGGATCACTTCTCTTAAAATTTCTTGACCGTTTGGGAAAAGTACAATACTCTAATGTCATTTAGAGAACATGCGCTTATATATATATATGTGTATATATATATATATATATATATATATATATATATATATATATATATATATATATATATATATATATATATATATATATATATATATATATATATATATATATATATATATATATATATATATATATATATATTCTATCCGCTCACAAAGCAGATGAAAACGTTCATATTACATCTCGTGGTTTTAGACGTTTGGCACTCTTTGATATTGATATCTTTATGTTTATTTTTCTCTCTCCCACTTCAGGTTTTACTGTTGATTACACATTGTGTCGTGTAGAAGTGACGTCACGTCTATATAGGGGGAGTTAACTCATCCTGAATGTAGGATGCTCTAGGTGAGGAGCATATAAGGACCATTTAAGAGATCAAAAATGCTGTTTTCTCAATTGGATCACTTTGGTGAAGTCCAAAGATCACATAGGCATACATAATATCATATAGCATTCTGATCGTTTCGTGTAATTGTTCACTTTATCTTTATCGTTAGCTGTATTGCCAGGCACTTACATAGATCATGTTTTGTCCAATCGTCTCCCTTAAACCTACCAAAACTGCTGTTAAGTTGATCTATAGCTTTAACCACTCTTGCATTAAAAACTATTACCGTTGTCTGGTAATGTCATTGAAACATTGGTGACATTATTCCTTGTTCGGAATGTTGGTACTAACTTGTCAAACAGTGTAACCCATATTTGAAGATTAGACCTGAGGCGAAATCTAAAAGAAGTGTTGAATGTATTACACAATACCAACCGCTTTAGAAATGATGCATATATCAACTGTTTATTAATTTAAGCATTCCAGTTATTGTATAGAGGTTTGTTAACTTATGTCAGAAACGTCCGTCCAAAAGTGCACTTGTTATGTTTTTAAAAGGTTTCTAATTTTGTATTCGTTTCTCTTCATGTACATAAACTGTAATTACATAAATTAAAATGTCAATGTCCGAGTGAAAGCATACTTACCTTATATTCTTCAAAGGCTATTTCTCGTTCAAATAATGTCTCATAACTTTTGAAATTTGGCATGTTTTATATTCATAATGACTTCTCAAAATAGTTTCTCCACTATTTGTTCATCTTGCGAAATGTCAGTAATGTTCGATACACAAAGATTGTTAAAGATCACTGATAGCATTGTCTGCCTTGAGCTACTTGTCTGGCGAATGTATCTATAACTTTGGTATGTTTTTATCAATATTCTGAATATGATGCCCCTTTCCGTTGTTCGTGTATTCACGCAATAGCTTTGAAATAATTTTCTGTATTACGTTGTATTTCATATATGAACAAAACATTAAATGTATTGTAAAGAAGGGTAAAAACTAACAACGTTCTTTCAGGTTTCTTTATAAATACGCATGCTGTCAAAAATGACACAATATTATTTGTTTGAGGATACAGCTTATGATGTTATTTTGAACATAAAATATCATATTTATTTTATATGGGCAAAGATTGTTTTGGTGAGCTGACAGTGTAAATAAAACGGCAACTGTGATACGGATACTTGGTGCGACCGGCAGCATTCAATGACGTGATAAACTCTTCAGTCCCAGATGTACGAATTACATTAAATAAAACCATATTACCCTTTCGTTTCTTGTTGTCCTCATGTTAATCAGCATAACTTCACTTTTATGACAAGTTTAGCCAGTATTATCACATCGCCACAAACAACAAAAGGTGATATCTTCTCAATTACCAGTATCACATCGCCACATACAACAATACATATTATACAATTATAGACTGGTGATGAGGTCAATATCTGTTTTTACGGACCCGAGAAAACAATATTGACCAAGGACGAAGTTCGCGGTCAATATTGTTTTCTCGGGTCCAGGTATTGGCGGAATACACCAGTCCTTTCTAGTTTTATTATTTATTTCAAGGTCACCACGACGCTTTGACTCTTCTTAACGCGATATCTCATGAAGCATTGCATCCAAAGTCTTCAAATTTGGTGTAGATCTCAATTGGGGGAAGACGCAGACAGCAGTCGATTTTGGTGACCGTGATATTATTTTCAAGGTCACCACGACAGTTTGACCTCTTTTCGAACACTAGTTAACACTATATATCATGATCGGGTGGACCAAAAGTCTTCAAATTTGGTGTCCGTCTACATTGGGGGAGTGACGAAGACACCAGTCGATTGGGTGACCTTGACCTTATTTTCAAGGTGACTATGACACTTTTACCAGGCACTATTGTTCAGGCAATATCTCATGTAGAAGTGATACAGTAAAAGCTGTATTTACTCAGTAACCAGTATCACACGGCCACATACAGTAAAAGCGTTATTTACTCAGTGACCAGTATCACATGACCACATACAGTAAAAGCGTTATTTAATTAGTAACCAGTATCACATCATCACATACAGTAAAAGCGTTATTTATTCAGTGACCAGTATCACATCACCATTTACAGTAAAAGTTTTATTTACTCAGTGACCAGTATCACATCACCACATACAGTAAAATCTTTATTTACTCAGTGACCAGTATCACATCATCACATACAGTAAAAGCGTTATTTATTCAGTGACCAGTATCACATCACCATTTACAGTAAAAGTTTTATTTACTCAGTGACCAGTATCACATCACCACATACAGTAAAATCTGTATTTACTCAGTGACCAGTATCACATCATCACATACAGTAAAAGCTTATTTATTCAGTAACCAGTATCACATCACCACATACAGTAAAAGCTTTATTTACTCAGTGACCAGTATCGCATGACTACATAGAGTAAAAGCGTTATTTAATCAGTAACCAGTTTCACATAACCACATACAGTAAAACCGTTATTTACTCAGTGACCAGTATAACATCGCCACTTAAAGTAAAAGTTTTATTTACTCAGTGACCAGTATCACATCACCACATACAGTAAAATCTTTATTTACTCAGTGACCAGTATCACATCATCACATACAGTAAAAGCGTTATTTATTCAGTGACCAGTATCACATCACCATTTACAGTAAAACCGTTATTTACTCAGTGACCAGTATAACATCGCCACTTAAAGTAAAAGTTTTATTTACTCAGTGACCAGTATCACATCACCACATACAGTAAAATCTTTATTTACTCAGTGACCAGTATCACATCATCACATACAGTAAAAGCGTTATTTATTCAGTGACCAGTATCACATCACCATTTACAGTAAAAGTTTTATTTACTCAGTGACCAGTATCACATCACCACATACAGTAAAAGTTTTATTTACTCAGTGACCAGTATCACATCACCACATACAGTAAAATCTGTATTTACTCAGTGACCAGTATCACATCATCACATACAGTAAAAGTTTTATTTACTCAGTAACCAGTATCACATCACCATTTACAGTAAAAGTTTTATTTACTCAGTGACCAGTATCACATCGCCACATACAACAAAAGCTTCATTTACTCAGTGACCAGTATCGCATGACTACATAGAGTAAAAGCGTTATTTAATCAGTAACCAGTTTCACATAACCACATACAGTAAAACCGTTATTTACTCAGTGACCAGTATAACATCGCCACTTAAAGTAAAAGCGTTATTTACTCAGTAACCAGTATCACATCACCACATACAGTAAAAACTTTATTTATTCAGTAACCAGTATCACATCACCACATAGAGTAAAAGCTTTATTTACCCAGTGACCAGTATCACATCACCACATACAGTAAAAGCGTTATTTACTCAGTGACCAGTATCACATCACCACATAGAGTATAAGCTTTATTTACTCAGTGACCAGTATCACATCACCACATACAGTAAAAGCGTATTACTCAGTGACCAGTATCACATCACCACATAGAGTATAAGCTTTATTTACTCAGTGACCAGTATCACATCACCACATACAGTATAAGCGTATTACTCAGTGACCAGTATCACATCACCACATAGAGTATAAGCTTTATTTACTCAGTGACCAGTATCACATCACCACATACAGTAAAAGCGTATTACTCAGTGACCAGTATCACATGGCTACATACAGTAAAAGCGTTATTTACTCAGTGACCAGTATCACATCACCACATACACTAAAAGCTTTATTTACTCAGTGACCAGTATCACATCACCACTTACAGTAAAAGCGTTATTTACTCAGTGACCAGTATCACATCACCACATACACTAAAACCTTTATTTACTCAGTGACCAGTATCACATCACCACATACACTAAAAGCTTTATTTACTCAGTGACCAGTATCACATCACCACATAGAGTAAAAGCTTTATTTATTTAGTGACCAGTATCACATCACCACATACAGTAAAAGCGTTTTACTCAGTGACCAGTATCACATCACCACATAGAGTATAAGCTTTATTTACTCAGTGACCAGTATCACATCACCACATACAGTAAAAGCGTATTACTCAGTGACCAGTATCAGATCACCACATAGAGTATAAGCTTTATTTACTCAGTGACCGGTATCACATCACCACATACAGTAAAAGTTTTATTTACTCAGAAACCAGTATCACATCACCACTTACAGTAAAAGCGTTATTTACTCAGTAACCAGTATCACATGGCTACATACAGTAAAAGCGTTATTTACACAGTGACCAGTATCACATCACCACATACACTAAAAGCTTTATTTACTCAGTGACCAGTATCACATCACCACATACACTTAAAGCTTTATTTACTCAGTGACCAGTATCACATCACCACATACACTAAAAGCTTTATTTACTCAGTGACCAGTATCACATCATCACATACACTAAAAGCTTTATTTACTCAGTGACCAGTATCACATCACCACATACACTAAAAGCTTTATTTACTCAGTGACCAGTATCACATCACCACATAGAGTAAAAGCTTTATTTATCTAGTGACCAGTATCACATCACCACATACAGTAAAAGCGTTTTACTCAGTGACCAGTATCACATCACCACATAGAGTATAAGCTTTATTTACTCAGTGACCAGTATCACATCACCACATACAGTAAAAGCGTATTACTCAGTGACCAGTATCACATCACCACATAGAGTATAAGCTTTATTTACTCAGTGACCGGTATCACATCACCACATACAGTAAAAGTTTTATTTACTCAGAAACCAGTATCACATCACCACTTACAGTAAAAGCGTTATTTACTCAGTAACCAGTATCACATGGCTACATACAGTAAAAGCGTTATTTACACAGTGACCAGTATCACATCACCACATACACTAAAAGCTTTATTTACTCAGTGACCAGTATCACATCACCACATACACTTAAAGCTTTATTTACTCAGTGACCAGTATCACATCACCACATACACTAAAAGCTTTATTTACTCAGTGACCAGTATCACATCACCACATACACTAAAAGCTTTATTTACTCAGTGACCAGTATCACATCACCACATAGAGGAAAAGCTTTATTTATTTAGTGACCAGTATCACATCACCACATACAGTAAAAGCTTTATTTATTTAGTGACCAGTATCACATCACCACATACACTAAAAGCTTTATTTACTCAGTGACCAGTATCACATCACCACATACACTAAAAGCTTTATTTACTCAGTGACCAGTATCACATCACCACATACAGTATAAGCTTTATTTACTCAGTGACCAGTATCACATCACCACATACAGTAAAAGCGTATTACTCAGTGACCAGTATCACATCACCACATAGAGTATAAGCTTTATTTACTCAGTGACCAGTATCACATCACCACATACAGTAAAAGCGTATTACTCAGTGACCAGTATCACATCACCACATAGAGTATAAGCTTTATTTACTCAGTGACCGGTATCACATCACCACATACAGTAAAAGTTTTATTTACTCAGAAACCAGTATCACATCACCACTTACAGTAAAAGCGTTATTTACTCAGTAACCAGTATCACATGGCTACATACAGTAAAAGCGTTATTTACTCAGTGACCAGTATCACATCACCACATACACTAAAAGCTTTATTTACTCAGTGACCAGTATCACATCACCACATACACTAAAAACTTTATTTACTCAGTGACCAGTATCACATCACCACATACAGTAAAAGCGTTATTTACTCAGTGACCAGTATCACATCACCACATACAGTAAAAGCATTAGTTACTCAGTGACCAGTATCACATCACCACATACAGTAAAAGCGTTATTTACTCCGTAACCAGTATCACATCACCACATACAGTAAAAACTTTATTTACTCCGTAACAAGTATCACATGGCTACATACAGTAAAAGCGGTATTTACTCAGTAACCAGTATCACATCACCACATACAGTAAAAACTTTATTTACTCCGTAACCAGTATCACATCACCACATACAGTAAAAGCGTTATTTACTCAGTGACCAGAATCACTTCACCACTAACAGTAAAAACTTAATTTACTCAGTAACCAGTATCACATCGCCACACACAGTAAAAACTGTATTTACTCAGTGAACAGTATCACATCACCACTTACGGTAAAAATGTTATTTACTCAGTAACCAGTATCACATCACCACACACAGTAAAAACCTTATTTACTCAGTGACAAGTATCACATCACCACTTACAGTAAAAACTTTATTTACTCAGTGACCAGTATCACATCACCACATACAGTAAAAGCTTTATTTACTCAGTAACCAGTATAAGAATAATCAACGAGTTGCGAGGAATTACGGATTATCTGTCCCGAGTTAATTATTGTGATAAACTCCGAGCTTTAGCGAGGAGTTTGACATAATAATTCACGAGGGACAGATAATTCGTAATTCCGGGCACCGAGTTGGTTATTCTTTTTCTTACCCAAGATCATTATAATGCGTAAAAATCGAAAAACAAGACCCAATTCACGATCTTTGATTAGACTGTAAAATACAAATTGTAGTCATACGCCATTCATAAACTCTTTCACACCTTCAATATACGCATATCTAAATAGTTTGCAACTTGGTCTATTATTTCAGAACTATTCTAAAGTAACTGTTGAATTGTATTGCCAAAACGTTTTACTGACATAGTAAACAACTCGTTTATATTGTAAACTATGTCGCAGAATGAGAGAAAATTAGTGAAAACGTGAACAACCGCACTGTTGGAATGCAAGATAGGAGTGTAATTACGTCACCAAATGACGTCATGGTTAATAACGTCACAAAGCAATGACGTCACGGCAGTGCAGCCGGCGACTCTTGCATGCTGCTTCGCCTTGCAAGTTTAATACTGTAATTACGGTCTCGGAAACTTAGATTGAACATGATTTTATATTTAATATGTTTTACTGACGTGTAACTTCAATTAGGTATGCTCGAACTTGTTCAATATGTGATTTAGCTTAAACAGGATAGTTAAGCAATTCATGAATGAGCGCAAATTAGTTCCGTCAACCAATCAAAACGCAAGTTATATTTAGAAAAAACTGTAATTCCAATGATCATTATGAAAACTTTAATACCCGGCATATCTGTGCCCGCTTGGGTAAGAATATCACATCACCACTTACAGTAAAAACTTTATTTACTCAGTGACCAGTATGACATCACTACATTCAGTAAAAACTTTATTTACTCAGTGACCAGTATGACATCACCACATACAGTAAAAGCTTTATTTACTCAGTAACCAGTATCACATCACAACATACAGTACAAACTTGATTGGCCAACATTGAATAACATTTTGGAAAGACTCAAACATGAATAGAGCCAGAAACAGATTCAATGTAAAGCCTTTCAAAAACGCAATATATGTATTGGATATCCTGAAAGTCGAAATATGATTCTAAACATGTTTTATACAGTCAAGTTAATATATTCACAAAACAATAAAATGATCTCTACCATAACCTAATTTAATAAAACAAAACCTCTTAAAACTTATTGATTAACGCATGTGTTCTTTAGAACACAGTTATTTTAAATTCACAAAATGTTGGTCTTTATGTCATACATTTTTAAGTCTCTTAAAACACAAGGCAACCTCTGTGAATGCTCGTATGGAAATATCAGGTTTAAAAAGAGCTTGTTAATTTGTAAACCGTACAGCTGCGTACCGAAAGTTTTTTCCCCTACCTGTGTTTTTAGTGCAAATATCATGTAATTTTTCATGTCTTTGAAGCATCGTATCAACGCGAAAATCGACCGATCATTTTTCATTTTTACATCATACAAAGACAGTTGTGTGGTCCATAACATAATCTAATTTGATACCTCATAATAAACAGTTATAATTTTGGCAGCTCTTTGAAGTGACCAGGGGTAATTGTTTTCAAAAATACAGTTTTTGTTTTGTTCTGTGAATATTCAGTGAGTTCTCGACTGGGTCAAACATACATAATATATTTCCTCTTATACCCAGTCAATGTATTTGTGATGAATTTGTTCTCATTTTGTCAATATGAAATCTTTATTCGAAAATAAATGAAATATGAATTTGCAAAATTTGACCCCTTTTGTCTTTTTAATTTTGACAAATTTCATAAACTTGCACTCCCGTGACGATCAGAGGATACGGTTGGTTGTTTTAGTCATGGATACATGATGATTCATTCTCTCATTGTTCGTGATTTAGTCATGGTTACATGATGATTCATTCTCTCATTGTTCGTGTTTTAGTCATGGATACATGATGATTCATTCTCTCATTGTTCGTGTTTCAGTCATGGATACATGATGATTCATTCTCTCATTGGTCGTGATTTAGTCATGGGTACATGATGATTCATTCTCTCATTGTTCGTGTTTCAGTCATGGTTCCATGATGATTCATTCTCTCATTGTTCGTGATTTAGTCATGGATACATGATGATTCATTCTCTCATTGTTCGTGTTTTAGTCATTGATACATGATGATTCATTCTCTCATTGTTCGTATTTTAGTCATGGATACATGATGATTCATTCTCTCATTGTTCGTGTTTTAGTCACGGATACATGATGATTCATTCTCTCATTGTTCGTGTTTTAGTCATGGATACATGATGATTCATTCTCTCATTGTTCGTGTTTTAGTCATGGATACATGATGATTCATTCTCTCATTGTTCGTGTTTTAGTCATGGATACATGATGATTCATTTTCTCATTGTTCGTGTTTTAGTCATGGATACATGATGATTCATTTTCTCATTGTTCGTGATTTAGTCATGGATACATGATGATTCATTCTCTCATTGTTCGTGTTTTAGTCATGGTTCCATGATGATTCATTCTCTCATTGTTCGTGATTTAGTCATGGATACATGATGATTCATTCTCTCATTGTCATACATTTTAAAGAGACTTAAAGGCGCTGTAGCACGTTTTTTTGCTGAAATAAGTCGATTAAATGTATTTGAAAAATAATGTCAACAATAGTAAAACACACTTCTCTCTTCGGAAAATCAAGTTGCAAATGAGTGTACATGGTTCCTTAAAGCCATGGGAATTTTTTTTGTCATTCGAATATAATAAAATGTGTTCACAATAAAATGGTCGCCATGCAATTTTGGCTTTATACGCAACACTGTTATTACCACTACGGATCATTGGTTTGTGTAATAAGATGTTTTACCCTCTAAAGTAAATATAAATGACATAAACAATCATTATAAATGAGAAATTTGAAAAAATAACATTTGCAAAAAACGTGCTACAGCGCCTTTAAAACACAAGGCAACCTCTGTGAATGCTCCTATGGAAATATCAGGTTTAAAAAGAGCTTGTTAATTTGTAAACCGTACAGCTGCGTACCGAAAGTTTTTCCCCTACCTGTGGTTTTAGTGCAAATATCATGTAATTTTTCATGTCTTTGAAGCATCGTATCAACGCGAAAATCGACCGATCATTTTGCATTTTTACATCATACAAAGACAGTTGTGTGGTCCATAACATAATCTAATTTGATACCTCATCATAAACAGTTATAATTTTGGCAGCTCTTTGAAGTGACCAGGGGTAATTATTTTCAAAACTACAGTTTTTGTTTTGTTCTGTGAATATTCAGTAAGTTCTCGACTGGGTCAAACCTACATCATATATTTCCTCTTATACCCAGTCAATGTTTTTTTTATGAATTTGTTCTGATTTAGTCAAAATGAAATCTTAATTCGAAAATTAATGAAATATGAATTTGCAAAATTTGATCCCTTTTGTCTTTTTAATTTTGACAAATGTTTTAGTCATGATGATTCATTTTCTCATTGTTCGTGTTTGAGTCATGGATACATAATGACTCATTCTCTCATTGTTCGTGTATTAGTCATGGATACATAATGATTCATTCTTTCATTGTTCGTGTTTTAGTCATGGATACATGATGATTCATTCTTTCATTGTTCGTGTTTTAGTCATGGATACATGATGATTCATTCTTTCATTGTTCGTGTTTTAGTCATGGATACATGATGATTCATTTTCTCATTGTTCGTGTTTAAGTCATGGATACATGATGATTCATTCTCTCATTGTTCGTGTTTTAGTCATGGATACATGGTGATTCATTCTCTCATTGTTCGTGATTTAATCATGGATACATGATGATTCATTCTTTCATTGTTCGTGTTTTAGTCATGGATACATGATGATTCATTTTCTCATTGTTCGTGTTTTAGTCATGTATACATAATGATTCATTCTCTCATTGTTCGTGTTTTAGTCATGGATACATGATGATTCATTCTTTCATTGTTCGTGTTTTAGTCATGGATACATGATGATTCATTCTCTCATTGTTCGTGTTTTAATCATGGATACATGATGATTCATTCTCTCAATGTTCGTGTTTTAGTCATGGTTACATGATGATTCATTCTCTCATTGTTCGTGATTTAGTCATGGATACATGATGATTCATTCTCTCATTGTTCGTGTTTGAGTCATGGATACATGATGATTCATTCTTTCATTGTTCGTGTTTTAGTCATGGATACATGATGATTCATTCTCTCATTGTTCGTGTTTTAGTCATGGATACATGATGATTCATTCTTTCATTGTTCGTGTTTTAGTCATAGATACATGATGATTCTTTCTCTCATTGTTCGTGTTTTAGTCATGGATACATGATGATTCATTCTCTCATTGTTCGTGTTTTAGTCATGGATACATGATCATTCATTCTTTCTTTGTTCGTGTTTTAGTCATGGATACATGATGATTCATTCTCTCTTTGTTCGTGTTTTAGTCATGGATACATGATGATTCATTCTTTCATTGTTCGTGTTTTAGTCATGGATACATGATGATTCATTCTCTCATTGTTCGTGTTTTAGTCATGGATACATGATGATTCATTCTCTCATTGTTCGTGTTTTAGTCATGGATACATGATGATTCATTCTTTCATTGTTCGTGTTTTAGTCATGGATACTTGATGATTAATTCTTTCATTGTTCGTGTTTGAGTCATGGATACATAATGACTCATTCTTTCATTGTTCGTGTATTAGTCATGGATACATAATGATTCATTCTTTCATTGTTCGTGTTTTAGTCATGGATACATGATGATTCATTCTTTCATTGTTCGTGTTTTAGTCATGGATACATGATGATTCATTCTTTCATTGTTCGTGTTTTAGTCATGGATACATGATGATTCATTTTCTCATTGTTCGTGTTTAAGTCATGGATACATGATGATTCATTCTCTCATTGTTCGTGTTTTAGTCATGGATACATGATGATTCATTCTCTCATTGTTCGTGTTTTAGTCATGGATACATGGTGATTCATTCTCTCATTGTTCGTGATTTAATCATGGATACATGATGATTCATTCTTTCATTGTTCGTGTTTTAGTCATGGATACATGATGATTCATTCTCTCATTGTTCGTGTTTTAGTCATGGATACATGATGATTCATTCTTTCATTGTTCGTGTTTTAGTCATGGATACATGATGATTCATTTTCTCATTGTTCGTGTTTAAGTCATGGATACATGATGATTCATTCTCTCATTGTTCGTGTTTTAGTCATGGATACATGGTGATTCATTCTCTCATTGTTCGTGATTTAATCATGGACACATGATGATTCATTCTTTCATTGTTCGTGTTTTAGTCATGGATACATGATGATTCATTTTCTCATTGTTCGTGTTTTAGTCATGTATACATAATGATTCATTCTCTCATTGTTCGTGTTTTAGTCATGGATACATGATGATTCATTCTTTCATTGTTCGTGTTTTAGTCATGGATACATGATGATTCATTCTCTCATTGTTCGTGTTTTAATCATGGATACATGATGATTCATTCTCTCAATGTTCGTGTTTTAGTCATGGTTACATGATGATTCATTCTCTCATTGTTCGTGATTTAGTCATGGATACATGATGATTCATTCTCTCATTGTTCGTGTTTGAGTCATGGATACAGGATGATTCATTCTTTCATTGTTCGTGTTTTAGTCATGGATACATGATGATTCATTCTCTCATTGTTCGTGTTTTAGTCATAGATACATGATGATTCATTCTTTCATTGTTCGTGTTTTAGTCATAGATACATGATGATTCTTTCTCTCATTGTTCGTGTTTTAGTCATGGATACATGATGATTCATTCTCTCATTGTTCGTGTTTTAGTCATGGATACATGATCATTCATTCTTTCTTTGTTCGTGTTTTAGTCATGGATACATGATGATTCATTCTCTCTTTGTTCGTGTTTTAGTCATGGATACATGATGATTCATTCTCTCATTGTTCGTGTTTTAGTCATGGATACATGATGATTCATTCTTTCATTGTTCGTGTTTTAGTCATGGATACATGATGATTCATTCTCTCATTGTTCGTGTTTTAGTCATGGATACATGATGATTCATTCTCTCATTGTTCGTGTTTTAGTCATGGATACATGATGATTCATTCTTTCATTGTTCGTGTTTTAGTCATGGATACTTGATGATTAATTCTTTCATTGTTCGTGTTTGAGTCATGGATACATAATGACTCATTCTTTCATTGTTCGTGTATTAGTCATGGATACATAATGATTCATTCTTTCATTGTTCGTGTTTTAGTCATGGATACATGATGATTCATTCTTTCATTGTTCGTGTTTTAGTCATGGATACATGATGATTCATTCTTTCATTGTTCGTGTTTTAGTCATGGATACATGATGATTCATTTTCTCATTGTCCGTGTTTAAGTCATGGATACATGATGATTCATTCTCTCATTGTTCGTGTTTTAGTCATGGATACATGATGATTCATTCTCTCATTGTTCGTGTTTTAGTCATGGATACATGGTGATTCATTCTCTCATTGTTCGTGATTTAATCATGGATACATGATGATTCATTCTTTCATTGTTCGTGTTTTAGTCATGGATACATGATGATTCATTCTCTCATTGTTCGTGTTTTAGTCATGGATACATGATGATTCATTCTTTCATTGTTCGTGTTTTAGTCATGGATACATGATGATTCATTTTCTCATTGTTCGTGTTTAAGTCATGGATACATGATGATTCATTCTCTCATTGTTCGTGTTTTAGTCATGGATACATGGCGATTCATTCTCTCATTGTTCGTGATTTAATCATGGACACATGATGATTCATTCTTTCATTGTTCGTGTTTTAGTCATGGATACATGATGATTCATTTTCTCATTGTTCGTGTTTTAGTCATGTATACATAATGATTCATTCTCTCATTGTTCGTGTTTTAGTCATGGATACATGATGATTCATTCTTTCATTGTTCGTGTTTTAGTCATGGATACATGATGATTCATTCTCTCATTGTTCGTGTTTTAATCATGGATACATGATGATTCATTCTCTCAATGTTCGTGTTTTAGTCATGGTTACATGATGATTCATTCTCTCATTGTTCGTGATTTAGTCATGGATACATGATGATTCATTCTCTCATTGTTCGTGTTTGAGTCATGGATACAGGATGATTCATTCTTTCATTGTTCGTGTTTTAGTCATGGATACATGATGATTCATTCTCTCATTGTTCGTGTTTTAGTCATAGATACATGATGATTCATTCTTTCATTGTTCGTGTTTTAGTCATAGATACATGATGATTCTTTCTCTCATTGTTCGTGTTTTAGTCATGGATACATGATGATTCATTCTCTCATTGTTCGTGTTTTAGTCATGGATACATGATCATTCATTCTTTCTTTGTTCGTGTTTTAGTCATGGATACATGATGATTCATTCTCTCTTTGTTCGTGTTTTAGTCATGGATACATGATGATTCATTCTTTCATTGTTCGTGTTTTAGTCATGGATACATGATGATTCATTCTCTCATTGTTCGTGTTTTAGTCATGGATACATGATGATTCATTCTCTCATTGTTCGTGTTTTAGTCATGGATACATGATGATTCATTCTTTCATTGTTCGTGTTTTAGTCATGGATACTTGATGATTAATTCTTTCATTGTTCGTGTTTGAGTCATGGATACATAATGACTCATTCTTTCATTGTTCGTGTATTAGTCATGGATACATAATGATTCATTCTTTCATTGTTCGTGTTTTAGTCATGGATACATGATGATTCATTCTTTCATTGTTCGTGTTTTAGTCATGGATACATGATGATTCATTCTTTCATTGTTCGTGTTTTAGTCATGGATACATGATGATTCATTTTCTCATTGTTCGTGTTTAAGTCATGGATACATGATGATTCATTCTCTCATTGTTCGTGTTTTAGTCATGGATACATGATGATTCATTCTCTCATTGTTCGTGTTTTAGTCATGGATACATGGTGATTCATTCTCTCATTGTTCGTGATTTAGTCATGGATACATGATGATTCATTCTTTCATTGTTCGTGTTTTAGTCATGGATACATGATGATTCATTTTCTCATTGTTCGTGTTTTAGTCATGTATACATAATGATTCATTCTCTCATTGTTCGTGTTTTAGTCATGGATACATGATGATTCATTCTTTCATTGTTCGTGTTTTAGTCATGGATACATGATGATTCATTCTCTCATTGTTCGTGTTTTAATCATGGATACATGATGATTCATTCTCTCAATGTTCGTGTTTTAGTCATGGTTACATGATGATTCATTCTCTCATTGTTCGTGATTTAGTCATGGATACATGATGATTCATTCTCTCATTGTTCGTGTTTTAGTCATGGATACAGGATGATTCATTCTTTCATTGTTCGTGTTTTAGTCATGGATACATGATGATTCATTCTCTCATTGTTCGTGTTTTAGTCATAGATACATGATGATTCATTCTTTCATTGTTCGTGTTTTAGTCATAGATACATGATGATTCATTCTCTCATTGTTCGTGTTTTAGTCATGGATACATGATCATTCATTCTTTCTTTGTTCGTGTTTTAGTCATGGAAACATGATGATTCATTCTCTCTTTGTTCGTGTTTTAGTCATGGATACATGATGATTCATTCTTTCATTGTTCGTGTTTTAGTCATGGATACATGATGATTCATTCTCTCATTGTTCGTGTTTTAGTCATGGATACATGATGATTCATTCTCTCATTGTTCGTGTTTTAGTCATGGATACATGATGATTCATTCTTTCATTGTTCGTGTTTTAGTCATGGATACATGATGATTCATTCTTTCATTGTTCGTGTTTTAGTCATGGATCTATGATGATTCATTCTCTCATTGTTCGTGTTTTAGTCATGGATACATGATGATTCATTCTTTCATTGTTCGTGTTTTAGTCATGGATACATGATGATTCATTCTCTCATTGTTCGTGTTTTAGTCATGGATACATGATGATTCATTCTCTCATTGTTCGTGTTTTAGTCATGGATACATGATGATTCATTCTTTCATTGTTCGTGTTTTAGTCATGGATACTTGATGATTAATTCTTTCATTGTTCGTGTTTTAGTCATGGATAAATGATGATTCATTCTCTCATTGTTCGTGTTTTAGTCATTGATACATGATGATTCATTCTTTCATTGTTCGTGTTTTAGTCATGGTTACATGATGATTCATTCTCTCATTGTTCGTGTTTCAGTCATGGTTACATGATGTTTCATTCTTTCATTGTTCGTGTTTTAGTCATGGATACATGATGATTGATTTTCTCATTGTTCGTGTTTAAGTCATGGATACATGATGATTCATTTTCTCATTGTTCGTGTTTTAGTCATGGATACATGATGATTCATTCTCTCATTGTTCGTGTTTTAGTCATGGATACATGGTGATTCATTCTCTCATTGTTCGTGATTTAATCATGGATACATGATGATTCATTCTTTCATTGTTCGTGTTTTAGTCATGGATACATGATGATTCATTTTCTCATTGTTCGTGTTTTAGTCATGGATACATAATGATTCATTCTCTCATTGTTCGTGTTTTAGTCATGGATACATGATGATTCATTCTTTCATTGTTCGTGTTTTAGTCATGGATACATGATGATTCATTCTCTCATTGTTCGTGTTTTAATCATGGATACATGATGATTCATTCTCTCAATGTTCGTGTTTTAGTCATGGTTACATGATGATTCATTCTCTCATTGTTCGTGATTTAGTCATGGATACATGATGATTCATGCTCTCATTGTTCGTGTTTTAGTCATGGATACAGGATGATTCATTCTTTCATTGTTCGTGTTTTAGTCATGGATACATGATGATTCATTCTCTCATTGTTCGTGTTTTAGTCATAGATACATGATGATTCATTCTTTCATTGTTCGTGTTTTAGTCATGGATACATGATCATTCATTCTTTCATTGTTCGTGTTTTAGTCATGGATACATGATGATTCATTCTCTCATTGTTCGTGTTTTAGTCATAGATACATGATGATTCATTCTTTCATTGTTCGTGTTTTAGTCATATATACATGATGATTCATTCTCTCATTGTTCGTGTTTTAGTCATGGATACATGATGATTCATTCTCTCATTGTTCGTGTTTTAGTCATGGATACATGATCATTCATTCTGTCATTGTTCGTGTTTTAGTCATAGATACATGATGATTCATTCTCTCATTGTTCGTGTTTTAGTCATGGATACATGATGATTCATTCTCTCATTGTTCGTGTTTTAGTCATGGATACATGATCATTCATTCTTTCATTGTTCGTGTTTTAGTCATGGATACACGATGATTCATTCTCTCTTTGTTCGTGTTTTAGTCATGGATACATGATGATTCATTCTTTCATTGTTCGTGTTTTAGTCATGGATACATGATGATTCATTCTCTCATTGTTCGTGTTTTAGTCATGGATACATGATGATTCATTCTCTCATTGTTCGTGTTTTAGTCATGGATACATGATGATTCATTCTTTCATTGTTCGTGTTTTAGTCATGGATACATGATGATTCATTCTCTCATTGTTCGTGTTTTAGTCATGGATACATGATGATTCATTCTTTCATTGTTCGTGTTTTAGTCATGGATACATGATGATTCATTCTCTCATTGTTCGTGATTTAGTCATGGATACATGATGATTCATTCTTTCATTGTTCGTGTTTTAGTCATGGATACAGGATGATTCATTTTCTCATTGTTCGTGATTTAGTTATGGATACATGATGATTCATTCTTTCATTGTTCGTGTTTTAGTCATGGATACATGATGATTCATTCTTTCATTGTTCGTGTTTTAGTCATGGATACATGATGATTCATTCTTTCATTGTTCGTGTTTTAGTCATGGATAAATGATGATTCATTTTCTCATTGTTCGTGTTTTAGTCATGGATACATAATGATTCATTCTCTCATTGTTCAGGTTTTAGTCATGGATACAATATGATTCATTCTTTCATTAATCGTGTTTTAGTCATGGATACATGATGATTCATTCTCTCATTGTTCGTGATTTAGTCATGGATACATGATGATTCATTCTCTCATTGTTCGTGTTTTAGTCATGGCTACATGATGATTCATTCTCTCATTGTTCGTGTTTTAGTCATGGATACATGATGATTCATTCTTTCATTGTTCGTGTTTTAGTCATGGATACATGATGATTCATTCTCTCATTGTTCGTGTTTTAGTCATGGATACATGATGATTCATTCTCTCATTGTTCGTGTTTTAGTCATGGATACATGATGATTCATTCTTTCATTGTTCGTGTTTTAGTCATGGATACATGATGATTCATTCTCTCATTGTTCATGATTTAGTCATGGATACATGATGATTCATTCTTTCATTGTTCGTGTTTTAGTCATGGATACATGATGATTCATTCTCTCATTGTTCGTGTTTTAGTCATGGATACATGATGATTCATTCTTTCATTGTTCGTGTTTTAGTCATGGATACATGATGATTCATTCTCTCAGTGTTCGTGTTTTAGTCATGGATACATGATGATTCATTCTTTCATTGTTCGTGTTTTAGTCATGGATACAGGATGATTCATTTTCTCATTGTTCGTGATTTAGTCATGGATACATGATGATTCATTATTTCATTGTTCGTGTTTTAGTCATGGATACATGATGATTCATTCTCTCATTGTTCGTGTTTTAGTCATGGATACATGATGATTCATTCTTTCATTGTTCGTGTTTTAGTCATGGATACAGGATGATTCATTTTCTCATTGTTCGTGATTTTGTCATGGATACATGATGATTCATTCTTCATTGTTCGTGTTTTAGTCATGGATACATGATGATTCATTCTCTCAATGTTCGTGATTTAGTCATGGATACATGATGATTCATTCTCTCATTGTTCGTGTTTTAGTCATGGATACATGATGATTCATTCTTTCATTGTTCGTGTTTTAGTCATGGATACATGATGATTCATTCTTTCATTGTTCGTGATTTAGTCATGGATACATGATGATTCATTCTCTCATTGTTCGTGATTTAGTCATGGATACATGATGATTCATTCTCTCATTGTTCGTGATTTAGTTTTCTTGATGTTAAAATTGACGTCAATGTACATGATATTTGCACTAAAATTCACATTTTGGGGACGAAATTTTCGATACGCAGCTACATATGAACTTGTGTTGTGTTAATGTGTTGTTCTATACCAATAAGTGCTACTGTTTATATGGTTAACATTTGTACTTTGTATACAATATGTTATATCTCTCTATGTATTTGAAAAAAATACAATGAAAAAAGAAAACATGAAGAGAAGACGGCTTGTCATTAACAACATTTGGAATAAATACAATCTTACAAGTTTGCTTGATAACGGTGTTACTATCTACACCGAAACGTCGTACTCCAGCGATAAAGAAGTTTTATATCCATAGAGCTCGTTCTCTTTCTTCGTCTTACCAACGTCATTGAACGAAGTCTGACTGTCTTGACTGTAGGAACAATTTTGATAGCAGAAGACGGGTTAGTTTTTGATCATCTGAACAAATTTTTTTTTTTTATAAACTGTTTCAAGCTTGCTCTACATGCAATTGCAATACTAGTGGACTCTTCCGTTATATCTGTATATATTATATCATTATATCGGTGCTGTCCTAATTAACTTTCTATTAACTGTCTGCCAGTTTCCATGTCTGTCAGCTATATGTCTGTAGGTTGGGAGATAACCCATCATTAAGTCAACACCAATGGATCCACGTGGGAATTCATTATGGGAATAGCATGTTTAATCTAAAGAACCTGGAGATAGTATAATCATCAAAGTCGCCCAGATAAATGCATTGATACAGTTGGTCAGTCTGTTAAATTTAAAGAATTTCGAGACAATTGAATAAATAAGTTCGCTCATTTTGGCAACAATATCAGAGACACTGTCACAAAACATGGTATATTGACTGGTTCGCTAGAAAATTACATGGTTCCTGAAAATGTTTTATGTGGAAATTTATGTTTTTAAGATCAAATAATATAACAAGTATCGAAAACCCTTTATTCCATCTGGAGCTGATCAATCTAAACTTGCAAAAAATATCCCTGGCGTCTTTAAGACATCGCTCCAATTACAGATATGGATGACAGACTAATTGTCTACTAGTGTGGAGCACAGTGGTGTAGTGGTTAGCATGTCTGCCTCTCACGCCAACGGCCCGGGTTCGAATCCCGGTGGAGACACCAAACATTTGTGACCTGGGTCTTATACTGTGTTGTGTCCTTGGGCAAGGCACATTGCACTCAGTTCACCCAGCTGTACAAATGGGTACCTGGACATGGGATCGTATGGACCTAATCGGTCGCGCGGAGCGCTTCATAGGCAGCACCGAAAGTATGATTCCTTCAGGGTAATACATTGTATAGCGCCTTGAGCATGCATTGTGCATGGATATGTGCGCATTATAAATATACTATTATTATTATTATTATATACGTGTGCCTTCTACAATGGATAACCATTTGCTGGTCATAAAGGTAAAAAAATTCTTGGTAGAAACAGATGGTTCGTCTATGAGATGGGTATTTGTTAATTTTTATTTATTTAATTTTATTTTATTTAATTCGGGCATGGACTTGCGTAAAATTTCCTCTGGGTGGAGAATTAAAGAATTATGATTCCTCAGATGGCAAATTACCAAATCGTATTTCATTTCACTTGCGAGAACAGTCATCATGAATGATATAGGTCTCATCTGTGGGATTCTACATAATATTACAAACATAATATGACAAAAAACGTTACATGATATTATTCGTTATTTGTTTTTATTGTTTTACAATCAGCTCGAACATCCAGCTGAATATACTAATTAACCTAACAAATCCAATATACAGATATCATTTGAAGAGACGTATTTACCTTCGCAGTAAGGATATTGCTCTTTTGTGACTTTGAGTTAGTTTGATTCACGTCAAATGTCAAGAGAGCAATGTCTTCAACTGCTAAGAAACATACCAAATAACAGTAGGACAATTACAAAGTCCTCTATCAAATCTATAGGACGTTACGCATCCATTTTTTTTATACATACAAATATACATGTTCTCGTCTAAGTATCCTGATTTGCATACATTCATAGCCTGTGACTATTTCAATGTGTATAGACATAGGTGAATAGATAATGTCTGTGCAACCTGTGGCATTTGTTAATTCACTAAAAGTTATATTGCACGAGTAAATATAGGGGATTATGTGTTTTTATATTTGACAGTCTTCATCATTACCAACAGTTGACCGAATAACTAGTAGTGTGGTATCACCAGCGGATAAAAGGTATCTTGCACTGCTAATGGCAAGTAGACAAAATACGTCACTTTATGTCGGTTCATGGCAATAAGGTATGTACACGACTTAATGAAAAAAGGTTATTCATTTGTTATGAGCACTACCTCAATTGTCATATATTGAGGCAAAGCAACTTAACGTCTAAGACAACACAATAAACATAATTGATTGTAATAGCAAACAAAGGTACGGTTTGATTTATGATGGAGTGTATTATAAATTAAGCATTATCATTAATATATGCACTGCATGCAAGAATGTCTCTGTTGAGTGTCAGCTGCCTTATTTTGTGTAAGTAACGTAAAACATCAAACGTGTGTATAAGTTTGTGTGTAAGTAAAATATAGCATGTAACGTGTGTGTCAGTTTGTGTGTAAGTAACATATAGCATGTAACAAGTGTGTCAGTTTGTGTGTAAGTAACGTGTAGCATATAACGTGTTTGTTAATTTCACGGGTATCTATATCACCATTTAATGTTGTTCCTTATGCTTCATCGAGTTTAGTTTCCTTGCGATATCAACATTCATTCCACGTATTATGCCCCTGTGAAACTATCCCTCGCCTACTCCTCAGGTGTTCTCGTCCTGCTGCTTGTCCAGACAGAAGCAGGTGAGTGCTATCGGAAACAAATATTAGAAAGACACTACCGGCATTTACAACAATAACATAAACACCAATTTGTGAATCTTCATCACTCGCTTAATATTCACAATGCAGGAGTAATTATGAATTATACATAGTGCATTCTAATCTAAAAAACACCGTCCACATAAACGATGCAGGATAAACTATACACCATAAACACTATGCATATATTCGAATCTCAAAAGACATAACGCATGGGTAACTATGAACCATAAATGTCACATTCGAATCTAAACCACATCCCAATAGGCACAATGCAGAATGTATACATCATAAACACTCTATTCGGATCTGAACCACTTCCTAGATGACGCAATGCAAGTGAATCTTTAAAGGGACAGTAGCACGTTTTTTGCAAATTTTACTTTTTCAAATTTCCCATTTATAATGATAGTTTATGTCATTTATATTACCTTTAGAGGGTAAAACATCTTAAAAAACAAACCAGTTATCCGTAGTGGTAATAACGGTGTAGCGTACAAAGCAAAACTGGCATGGCGGCCATTTTAACGTGAACACAGTTTATCATTTAGAATTACAAAAACGATTCCCATGGCTTTACCGAACCATGTACATTCATTTTCAACTTGGTTTGTTTTACTATTAGTGACATTATTTTTCAAATACATGTCATCGACTTATTTGAGCGAAAAAACGTGCTACTGCCCCTTTTAAACTATAAGTTTAGGAACCGCCGCACAAGGGCTTTTATTCGAAATCATTGAATTTTGATTTTTCACATTTCATAAACACTGTAGTGCCGATCATAGAATACGTTTGAAAATAATTGTTTTACTCATGGATATATGATTTATTGTCATTGTATGTGATGTAATTTTATTAATATCACAGTGAACGTCAGTTTACATGATATTGCACTGAGATCCACGTGTAGGTGAACAAACCTTCGGTATGCAGCTGTATTATTACAGGATCCAACAGTAAGGGCTCAGACTCTAAAGGCGGCTCGAGTGATGCGTCCAACAATTCCAAAGCAAGTCAACCGAAAAAGGAAAAGAAGACAAAGAAGCAAAAAAATGGAAAAGGTTCCAGTGCTCCAAAGAGCGATGATACCAGCGATATTTCAAAGGTCTTGAAGAAAAAGAAGAAAAACAGTGAGTGCATTTGATGGTTATAAAATGTTATGTCAAAGTCAAATTAATTTTTTTATTCAGTATTGTTCAATTTGCTTTATTAGGTAACCATATACGCATTTAAATATTATTTTACACACAAGTTGAAATTTGCATCATATATATATATATTATATATATGTTGCTAATACATGCCTTCTGTCTCTATGACATTGAGTCAATTGTAGTGTTTAAAAATGGATGGGCCCCGACCTTCTAAGTCATTCAATGATAATGTTATGCGTTTGTAGCGCTTAGGTAATGAATTTAACACCCGCAGGGCTTGCCTTTAAACTATTGAAGTCTTTTGAATGATTTTACTCTAGAAACATTTATTCATTGCATCCTTCAAATCAATGACTTTGTTTGTAACAAATGTTTGTTTGTTTTGCAGGGAGAAACGGAGGCGGTAAGTAAATGTATGAATTTATAAATGGAAATTGCGTGGGTCATTTAATATATATATTGACCACCGATAAACTGATATAAATGTCGTTAGTCTCATTTAAATCATTTAAACACCGTTCGTCGATCTGAGTACTACCCAATAGAATTCATACCAGGTGACCTTCACCGTGACCTTTCACATTCAATAAATTCAGCCAATCAGCCCGCTTAGATATGACATTGAATGTGGTGTTTCGTATTTCAAATCAGGGTGGCTTTCTAGCCTCGTCGCTGATTGGTTCGAATAAAAGGTCACTTTGCTCTATTGTGAAGTACTCAGATCAGAAACGCAAATAGATCCACGAATAAGCACGATCATATTTCTTAACATTCTATTCAAACTGATCATGATGTATGTCAAGCTATAGTGTAGAACGTCACATTAATGCTGCTGAGTAATATACTGTTAGTTAAGCTGACTTTACGTGGGTAGCGTTATTAACGGTTCAATTCTCTTCACATATCTGCCACGGGAATTTTCATTAGGAAAATCCGTATTCAAATTATCCGTACAGTAATAGGTATTGCATACTCGTAGATAAGTAATAGATCAGTGAGCTGTGGTTCAGAACAAGTTCTACCAACTTTGTCAACAGTTATGTGACTAATAGCGAATGTCATCATTGATCTAACTTACTATACACATAGGTCAACCTGTAAAGTGGTTTAATATCAATTGTAACATGAATTCGATGGTCGGGTTACTCCTCTTAATATTCATGCCTTGCTCAAAATTGACAGGTGTCATTTTCTTATTTGATAACAAATTACTCTCAATAGGAATAAGTTTCAAGTAACTGAAATAGTTTGAGCTAGTTAGATTTGTCAAAGTTTGACGCCTTCTTCAATGCGGCCGTTTATTTCGAATGCCGTTGCCATGACATGACGTTAAAGTGATCAACCGTATTGACGTCACAATGTTAGCGTCATTATCACACTGGTCTTATGCCTGTTTCCATGCACTAAATTTACTTGTATGAGCAAATTTGCTCATAAGCAAATATACTCATGTGAGTAAAAGCAAAATTACTAAGCAATCGCATGACATTGGCAACACGGTGGAGTATTTCATTATTTCGTGTTATTATACTCACGGATCTTCTAAAACCTGAAGAAAAATAGAGCCATGGTCTCTGTAGCTCATCAGGGTAAATATTGTGTAATGGAGAAGACTGAAATAGATTGTTGTCAATAAAATAGAGAGGGGCGTGGTGTTTTGCAATGCATTATCCCTAACGAGATGTCACTGACCAGCTTTCAATTGCAACCTCTCGAGCTCTGTATACTACCTTCCCATCCTCGCCCACCATGTTACACAGCAATATTCTCTAATGTTTCTCCGTGCCTGGTATGGCCGTGTAGAGTCGAGGGGAAACTGAATTTTTAAATAGCTCTAAAATCTATATTAATAAAGTATTTGTTTTATGGCAAAGAGATATATTTTGTTATTTTACCCTTTAATCTAATTTAAGGGGAAACAGTCGTGCATATTGAGTAAGTGTTATCTCCCTTGCAACTGAAAATTTCCAATTTACGCCCGCAAATTTCAGCGTTTAAAACCTCAAGCTAACGCCGTCGGTTTTTTAAACTAAATTTGCGGCTGTTGAAAAACAATGAATCCTGAATACACAAACTATTCTGTTTATTGTACGCTTCTGGGGTTTTTGGGAAAAACTGTTTCAATTGAGTGAGTTATTGACGTCATACCATTATTGCACTGTCCCTTAGCCACGGTGATGACTTTACGTTGATAGTAGACATGGCGTCACACCATAGCATTGTACATATGGCGTCATCCCCTCTGTAAAATTTCAACGTGTTGAGAAAGTGATATCAAACTACAGTGGTGAGAAACAAATTCCCAAAGCGACACAACTTTCTCTCAACGTTTTGCATATAATACGATATGATATATGGTCATAGATAATATACACCAAATAACAGTAAATTTAGGCAAGCTATTTTATCGACATGTTTAAGAAAGAGAAATGTAACTATCGTCTGATGAACAATATGCAGGAGCGGGGCAACAGCGTGGAGCCTCGCCGACAACAGCTACTCCGACAACAGCACCGACGCCACAGACCCGAGGAGCAGGAGGAGGAGGTGGTGTTGCAAGAGGTATGTAAATGAACAAGAAGACGGAGTCGACTATACTATGGATAATGATAATGGAGCTTTATTTAATAAATCCTAATTCTTCCATGACATTTTATATCATAATTTGTTCAAATCCTTTATACGGATAAGTTATCTGTGTATTTATCTTCATCGCTGTATGAGATTAAACTGTGTTGTTAAAGAACTTGTAAATGCGTATAAACAGGCAACCTTGCAACATAAACCAACCAACTGATTGTATTTTATCAGCTTTGGATGTAAAGATTGACCAAAATTTATTAAATGGTTGTGAAGTGTGGGGATTCGAAAAAATAAAACTAGATTGAAAGATTACATGTAAAATTTTAAAACTTGCGGTGGGTCTACGGAACTCCAGCCCAGATTATATATATGTTATATGGCTAATGTAGACGAAACGAATCTAAGACGAATCTACATTAGACTATGCAAGCGGCTTGTATCATTGTATCATGCTAGATTTAGCGGAGAAAGTCTCACGTCGCTTTGGATTGGATTTGTGAAGAAGACACTGACAGAATGTGGTCTATCTGAAATATTAAACAACCCATTTATCTATTCAAGTAAATTTCACTCTTATAAGATCGAACAGACCCTCTAAGATCAATTTCTACAGAAACGGAATACTTCCCTGTTACAAATACTTCTTTTATCGTAACTTAAACAATAATATGAATTTTGAGGCTGATCTTTTTCTTCGAAAATATATTTATATCCCAATTTTACAATTTTGAATCAGCAATTACCGCAATCAGAAGTTGTTCGTTGGAAAATTTTGTTAGAGAAAATCGTGTATATATTATATGTAACCCACCTATTGTCGGAGATGAACTCCACTCTCTGTTAAAACTATTTTTCTAGCAGTAACATGACATGTTTTGTTACATATATCGTCTTTTGATTAATATTTTACGGACACTTCTCCAAAACTACTGTCAATCAGTATCACTTGGCTGATCCAGAGTTAGTTCCCTTGTCATGCTTGATTCATTTTAGCGGCGTATACACCGGCCACGTGTCCGGCGTACGCCGTTCCTGGATCAGTCTGAAGTTGAAACAATTGTATCGGCGTACAGACAGGAAGTCGTCATCATTCCTCAAACTAGCTACAATAAACATGTCATTTATATCATACTAGTATTTTTTTTAAAGTATTCCATAACTTGGATTGATGTTATATTAGCGTGTAATGCATTGATTTCAAGAACCAGTAATATTTTAAAATAAATTAGTCAACTATCCAATTGTCAAAAGCTAATTCATTAAAAAAAGTTATTGAATGTCGCAAGGTAAACATTTGTCCGCCATTATACGCCGCCTTCGTCGGTCATTTAAACCGGCGTATTCGGAGGACGCCTAAGGCACGTGCCGGGTTCCAATTAAGTGATTCGCCGGTTAGGCCGCTTCCGGCAGCGTACGCCGGGTTCCGAATCAAGCATAGCCAGTATCACTTGGCTTATCCAGAGTTAGATCCCTTGTCATGTTATCTTGTTAGGACTCTAGCCGCCATTTGACATCGTCAAGCAAATTGACGAGGCCTAAGTTATTAAGGTTCATTAACAAGGAATACACTACATATTGAACCCACGATCGAATCCCTTGACAATCGTCATTTTAGTATTATTGCAACTTCATTTGAATGTTTTCTCCTCCTTTTGAGGCATGGGTTTATTGTTTAGAATGTATATAAGAATTAGCTTCATGTTGACACGAAAGTTTCCCAGGTTGATGGGGCATTCATTGTTCATGTTATGAAAGAAGATACCATATCCATATATATATATATATATAAGGTAAGTGTCAATGGTGAATTTGTTGCTAAAATGCAGGAATCTCCATTTTCGGAGGGTCCGTTAGTGAATTGTGTTAACGGCAACAAGGAGTCAGTAGCCAGAGAATTACACGACGATTTCTTGACGGTACTACTTTCTTGTTTCATTGATAAATAGAACGTGCCGAACTTGGTCACACATCTCGATTTCAAAAATAAAAACAGAGATCAAGAATATACAACTATTTAGTTTATTACATGTTCTGTATTAGAAATTATAATATATATATGTATTTATGTATCTACATTTTCATTATTACTTTTATTGACAATTTATTGACGATTGTCATTTTAATGATTTCATCGGCTTCACGTTGTCGTTGTTTGTAAACAAACATGGCTGCCAACACAGTAAAACATGAACAGCTCCGGACACGAGAATGTTCAATCCATAAATAATTAGAGTTACCTAACCATCGACGAGAGACCACGCAGTGTCTCTACATTCGGCTTCCATTACAATAAACATAACCCTAAGTACACACCTCCTAGGTGCAATGTTCTGTTAATATTGTAATCGTAATCTCATCTTCACCATCAGAAAACGTCCGCTTAGAGGTTTCGTTCTTTGTTGTGGATCTATGGCCGACATGACGTGAACTGTATCTACATTCCTGAGACGAAATATTGATCAAACTTCAGATTGGTTGACCCTCTTGACATACAAATTCGGTTCTATGCAATTGTAGTATATTCTTCTTGTGGGCATTACTATTTTTAGTCTTTGTCGTTATAAAAAATTGACACGTTTTTCCAATTGTCGGTTCAACGCTATGCTGTTCAGTCACTCGCACACGTCAGTCATTCATACTATACTGCAGTAAGGCGTAATTAATGATGTACTTATTTAAATAATTTCAGGTTGTATCGTAGATGTATTAATACAGTAAATGTGCCTCATATATGACAACTATGTTATGGGTTATGCAAACAGAGTAATAATATATTAGTTTCTCGTCGTTTTATTGAAGAACTAGTTTGTATAGTGTTTGACCACTGGAGATGTTCGGTGTAACACGCGTATGAATACAAATCAGCTGATCAATGTCACTTACTACAGTCTCGATAAAAAATCGTTTGTCGTTCGTAAATGTGTATTTATTTGAATGTAATGGGTAATATATAGAATAACCAACTCGGTACGAGTGATTACGGGAAATATACACTCGTCGAAATGATGTTCAGTCGCTCGCCAAGGCTCGCGACTGTGAACATCATTTCAACTCGTACAAATTTCCCGTAATCACTCGTACCTCTTTGGCTATTCTCTAAATCATTACAAATGAAACATTACTGAAACATGATCCTACGTAGCCAACTATTAAGATGTTAGTATCTTTAAGGTGTGAGAGAACTTATGAACAGCGTATGAATATAATTTTTATTTTACATCTAATCTACGATATAGAATTCGCGTCTTGATATTTACACGTTACAATATTTAGGAAGAACAAAAATAACAAAGTCAGTGCTCGAATTTTCTGTTCCTCGTGAACTATTATGTCAGATTCTTCGCTATAGCTCTCAGTCTGTTATAATAATGAACTCGGGACAGATCACCTGTAATGCTTCGAAGGTTGTTGATTATGTTTTATAATGTGAACACTTTCTACAGGTGCCCCAGGAACAACGTCAACACCAACGCTCACATCTACACCAACACCCGAACCAACACCAACACCCACACCCACACCCATACCCACACCCACACCAACACCAACACCAACATCCACAGCCACACCCACACCCACACCCACACCCACACCAACACCCACACCTACACCAACACCCACACCAACACCAACACCAACACCTACACCAACACCAACACCAACACCAGCTCGAACACCAACACCAACACCAACACCAACTCCAACTCCAACTCCAACTCCAACACCCACACCAACACCCACACCCACACCAACACCCACACCAACACCCACACCCACACCCACACCAACACCCACACCAACACCCACATCCACACCAACACCAACTCCAACACCAACACCAACACCAACTTCAACACCAACTACAACACCCACACCAACACCAACACAAACACCCACACCTACACCAACACCAACACCAACACCAACACCAACTCCAACTCCAACACCAACACCAACTCCAACACCAACACCAAAAACAACACCAACACCCACACCCACACCAACACCAACACCAACACCAACACCAACACCAACATCCACAACAACACCCACACCAACACCCACACCAACACCAACACCCACACCAACACCAGACACTGGTAATGCAAGGGGCGCACCCATCCCCACACTCACATCAACACCCACACATACCCCAACACCGACTCCAACTCCTACTCCAACACCCACACCAACACCCACACCCACACCCACACCAACTCCAACACCAACACCAACACCAACACCAACTCCATCTCCAACTCCAACTCCAACACCAACTCCATCACCAACACCAACACTAACACCAACACCCACACCCACACCCACACCAACACCCACACCCACATCAACACCAACACCGACACCAACTCCAACACCAACACCAACACCAACTCCAACACCAACACCCAAAACAACACCAACACCCACACCAACACCAACACCAACACCCACAACCACACCAACACCAACACCAACACCAACACCAACACCCACACCAACACCAACACCCGGACCAACACCAACACCCTCACCAACACCAACACCAACACCCACACCCACACCCACACCCACACCAACACCCACACCCACATCAACACCAACACCGACACCAACTCCAACACCAACACCAACACCAACTCCAACACCAACACCCAAAACAACACCAACACCCACACCAACACCAACACCAACACCCACAACCACACCCACACCAACACCCACACCAACATCTACACCAACACCCACACCAACACCAAAACCAGACACTGGTAATGCAAGGGGCGCAGCTAACCCCACACTCACATCAACACCCACACCAACACCCACACCAACACCCTCACCCACACCCACACCCACACCCACACCAACACCAACACCCACACCCACACCAACACCCACACCCACACCAACTCCAACACCAACACCAACTCCGACACCAACACCAACACCAACTCCAACTCCAACTCCAACACCAACTCCAACTCCAACACCAACTCCAACTCCAACTCCAACACCAACTCCAACACCAACTCCAACTCCAACACCAACTCCAACTCCAACTCCAACACCAACTCCAACTCCAACACCAACTCCAACTCCAACACCAACTCCAACACCAACTCCAACTCCAACACCAACACCAACATCAACTCCAACTCCCACACCAACACCAACACCAACACCAACTCCAACTCCAACTCCAACACCAACACCAACTCCAACTCCAACTCCAACTCCAACTCCAACTCCAACTCCAACACCAACTCCAACTCCAACACCAACACCCACACCAACACCTACACCAACACCAACACCAACACCAACTCCAACTCCAACTCCAACTCCAACACCAACTCCAACTCCAACACCAACACCTACACCTACACCTACATCTACACCAACACCAACACCCACACCCACACCCACACCCACTCCAACACCAACTCCAACTCCATCTCCAACACCAACTCCAACACCTACACCTACACCAACACCAACACCTACACCTACACCTACACCTACACCTACACCTACACCTACACCTACACCTACACCAACACCCACACCAACACCCACACCAACACCAACACCAACTCCAACTCCAACGCCAACTCCAACTCCAACTCCAACACCTACACCTACACCTACACCAACACTAACACCCACACCAACACCCACTCCAACACCAACACCAACTCCAACTCCATCTCCAACACCAACTCCAACACCAACACCAACACCAACTCCAACTCCAACACCAACTCCAACACCAACTCCATCACCAACTCCAACACCAACTCCAACTCCAACATCAACTCCAACTCCAACTCCAACTCCAACACCAACTCCAACTCCAACTCCAACTTCAACACCAACTCCAACACCAACTCCAACTCCAACTCCAACTCCAACACCAACTCCAACACCAACACCAACACCAACTCCAACACCAACACCAACTCCAACTCCATCTCCAACACCAACTCCAACACCAACACCAACACCAACTCCAACTCCAACACCAACTCCAACACCAACTCCATCACCAACTCCAACACCAACTCCAACTCCAACATCAACTCCAACTCCAACTCCAACTCCAACACCAACTCCAACTCCAACTCCAACTTCAACACCAACTCCAACACCAACTCCAACTCCAACTCCAACTCCAACACCAACTCCAACACCAACACCAACACCAACTCCAACACCAACTCAAACTCCAACACCAACTCAAACTCCAACTCCAACACCAACACCAACACCAACACCAACACCTACACCTACACCTACACCTACACCTACACCAACACCAACTCCAACACCAACTCAAACACCAACTCCAACACCAACACCAACACCAACTCCAACACCAACTCCAACTCCAACTCCAACACCAACACCAACACCAACACCTACACCTACACCAACACCAACACCTACACCTACACCCACACCAACACCCACACCAACACCAACTCCAACTCCAACTCCAACACCTACACCTACACCTACAACTACACCTACACCAACACCAACACCCACACCCACACCCACAACCACACCCACACCCACACCCACACCAACTCCAACTCCAACTCCAACACCAACACCAACTCCAACACCAACTCCAACTCCAAAACCAACACCAACTCCAACTCCAACACCAACACCAACACCAACTCCAACTCCAACTCCAACACCAACTCCAACACCAACACCAACACCAACACCAACTAAAACACCAACACCAACACCAACTCCAACTCCAACTCCAACTCCAACACAAACTCCAACACCAACACCAACACCAACTCCAACTCCAACACCAACTCCAACTCCAACTCCAACACCAACTCCAACACCTACACCTACACCTACACCAACACCAACACCAACACCCACACCCACACCCACACCCACACCCACACCAACTCCAACTCCAACTCCAACTCCAACTCCAACTCCAACACCAACACCCACACCCACACCCACACCAACTCCAACGCCAACTCCAACTCCAACTCCAACTCCAACACCAACACCAACACCCACACCCACACCCACACCCACACCCACACCCACACCCACACCCACACCAACTCCAACACCTACACCAACTCCAACACCCACACCCACACCCACACCCACACCCACACCAACTCCAACACCCACACCCACACCCACACCCACACCCACACCAACTCCAACACCTACACCAACTCCAACACCCACACCCACACCAACACCCACACCAACTCCAACACCAACACCAACACCCACACCCACACCCACACCCACACCAACTCCAACGCCAACTCCAACTCCAACTCCAACTCCAACACCCACACCCACACCCACACCCACACCCACACCAACTCCAACACCTACACCAACTCCAACACCCACACCCACACCCACACCCACACCAACTCCAACACCAACACCAACACCCACACCCACACCCACACCCACACCCACACCAACTCCAACACCAACACCCACACCCACACCCACACCCACACCCACACCAACTCCAACACCTACACCAACTCCAACACCCACACCCACATCCACACCCACACCAACTCCAACACCAACACCAACACCCACACCCACACCCACACCCACACCCACACCAACTCCAACACCAACACCAACACCCACACCCACACCCACACCCACACCCACACCAACTCCAACACCAACTCCAACACCAACACCATCTCCAACTCCAACTCCAACACCAACACCAACACCAACACCCACACCAACACCAACTCCAACACCCACACCAACACCCACACCCACACCCACATCCACACCCACACCCAAACCAACACCCACACCAACACCCACACCAACACCAACTCCAACTCCAACTCAAACACCTACACCTACACCTACAACTACACCTACACCAACACCAACACCCACACCCACAACCACACCCACACCCACACCCACACCAACTCCAACTCCAACTCCAACACCAACACCAACTCCAACACCAACTCCAACTCCAAAACCAACACCAACTCCAACACCAACTCCAACTCCAACTTCAACACCAACTCCAACACCCACACCAACTCCAACACCAACTCCAACTCCAACTCCAACTCCAACTCCAACACCAACTCCAACTCCAACTTCAACACCAACTCCAACACCAACTCCAACACCAACTCCAACACCAACACCAACTCCAACTCCAACATCAACTCCAACTCCAACTCCAACTCCAACTCCAACTCCAACACCAACACCTACACCTACACCAACACCAACACCTACACCTACACCTACACCTACACCTACACCAACACCCACACCAACACCCACACCATCACCCACACCAACATCAACACCAACTCCAACACCAACTCCAACTCCAACTCCAAGACCAACTCCAACACCAACTCCAACTCCAACTCCAACTCCAACTCCAACACCTACACCTACACCTACACCTACACCAACACCAACACCCACACCCACACCCACTCCAACACCAACTCCAACTCCATCTCCAACACCAACTCCAACACCTACACCTACACCAACACCAACACCTACACCTACACCTACACCTACACCTACACCAACACCCACACCAACACCCACACCATCACCCACACCAACACCTACACCTACACCTACACCAACACCCACACCAACACCCACACCATCACCCACACCAACACCAACACCAACTCCAACACCAACTCCCACACCCACACCCACACCAACACCAACTCCAACTCCATCTCCAACACCAACTCCAACTCCAACACCAACACAAACTCCAACACCAACTCCAACACCAACTCCATCACCAACTCCAACACCAACTCAAACTCCAACTCCAACATCAACTCCAACTCCAACTCCAACACCAACTCCAACTCCAACTTCAACACCAACTCCAACACCAACTCCAACTCCAACTCCAACACCAACACCAACTCCAACTCCAACACCAACTCCAACACCAACTCCAACTCCAATTCTAACACCAACTCCAACTCCAACTCCAACTCCAACACCTACACCTACACCTACACCTACACCAACACCAACACCCACACCCACACCCACTCCAACACCAACTCCAACTCCATCTCCAACACCAACTCCAACACCTACACCTACACCAACACCAACACCTACACCTACACCTACACCTACACCTACAACTACACCTACACCAACACCCACACCAACACCCACATCAGCACCCACACCAACACCAACACCAACTCCAACACCAACTCCAACTCCAACTCAAACTCCAACTCCAACACCTACACCTACACCTACACCAACACCAACACCCACACCCACACCCACTCCAACACCAACTCCAACTCCATCTCCAACACCAACTCCAACTCCAACACCAACACCAACACCAACTCCAACTCCAACACCAACTCCAACACCAACACCAACACCAACTCCAACTCCAACACCAACTCCAACACCAACTCCATCACCAACTCAAACTCCAACTCCAACATCAACTCCAACTCCAACTCCAACACCAACTCCAACTCCAACTTCAACACCAACTCCAACACCAACTCCAACTCCAACTCCAACACCAACTCCATCTCCAACACCAACTCCAACACCCACACCCACACCCACACCCACACCCACACCCACACCAACTCCAACTCCAACACCTACACCTACACCTACACCTACACCTACACCTACACCAACACCAACACCCACACCCACACCCACACCCACACCCACACCAACTCCAACACCAACTTCAACGCCAACTCCAACTCCAACTCCAACTCCAACACCAACTCCAACACCAACACCAACACCAACACCAACTCAAACACCAACACCAACACCAACACCAACTCCAACACCAACACCAACACCAACACCAACTCCAACTCCAACTCCAACTCCAAATCCAACACCAACACCAACTCCAACTCCAACTCCAACACCAACTCCAACAACTACACCTACACCAACACCAACACCCACACCCACACCCACACCCACACCAACTCCAACTCCAACACCAACTCCAACGCCAACTCCAACTCCAACTCCAACTCCAACTCCAACTCCAACACAAACACCAACACCAACACCAACTCAAACACCAACACCAACACCAACACCAACTCCAACACCAACACCAACACCAACTCCAACTCCAACTCCAACTCCAACACCAACTCCAACACCAACACCAACACCAACTCCAACACCAACTCCAACTCCAACTCCAACTCCAACACCAACTCCAACAACTACACCTACACCTACACCTACATCTACACCAACACCAACACCCACACCCACACCCACACCCACACCCACACCCACACCCACACCCACACCCACACCCACACCAACTCCAACTCCAACGCCAACTCCAACTCCAACGCCAACTCCAACTCAAACACCAACTCCAACACCAACTCCAACTCCAACTCCAACTCCAACTCCCACTCCAACTCCAACTCCAACACCCACACCCACACCAACTCCAACGCCAACTCCAACTCCAACTCCAACACCAACTCCAACACCCACACCCACACCCACACCCACACCCACACCCACACCCACACCCATACCAACTCCAACGCCAACTCCAACTCCAACGCCAACTCTTACTCCAACACCAACTCCAACACCGACACCAACACCAACTCCAACTCCAACTCCAACTCCTACATCAACACCAACACCAACACCAACACCAACTCCAACTCCAACTCCAACTCCAACACCAACTCCAACTCCAACTCCAACACCAACTCCAACTCCAACTCCAACACCAACTCCAACACCAACTCCAACACCAACTCCAACTCCAACTCCAACTCCAACTCCCACTCCAACTCCAACTCAAACACCAACACCAACTCCAACTCCAACTCCAACTCCAACTCCAACACCAACTCCAACACCAACTCCAACTCCAACACCAACTCCAACACCAACTCCAACTCCAACTCCAACACCAACTCCAACACCAACTCCAACTCCAACACCAACACCAACTCCAACACCAACACCAACTCCAACACCAACACCAACACCAACACCAA
Source organism: Gibbula magus (assembly GCA_936450465.1). Taxonomy (NCBI): domain Eukaryota; kingdom Metazoa; phylum Mollusca; class Gastropoda; order Trochida; family Trochidae; genus Gibbula; species Gibbula magus. The sequence continues at coordinate 60,671,267 of OW388304.1, forward strand.
CACCAACACCAACTCCAACACCAACTCCAACACCATCACCAACACCAACACCAACACCAACTCCAACACCAACACCAACTCCAACTCCAACTCCAACACCAACACCAACACCAACACCAACTCCAACTCCAACACCAACTCCAACACCAACACCAACACCAACACCAACACCAACTCCAACTCCAACACCAACACCAACTCCAACTCCAACACCAACACCAACACCAACACCAACACCAACTCCAACTCCAACTCCAACACCAACTCCAACACCAACTCCAACACCAACACCAACTCCAACTCCAACATCAACTCCAACTCCAACTCCAACTCCAACACCAACTCCAACTCCAACTCCAACACCAACACCAACTCCAACACCAACTCCAAAACCAACACCAACTCCAACTCCAACACCAACACCAACACCAACTCCAACACCAACACCAACACCAACTCCAACACCAACACCAACACCAACACCAACTCCAACTCCAACTCCAACTCCAACTCCAACTCCAACACCAACTCCAACACCAACTCCAACTCCAACTCCAACTCCAACACCAACACCAACACCAACTCCAACACCAACACCAACTCCAACACCAACACCAACACCAACACCAACTCCAACACCAACACCAACACCAACACCAACACAAACTCCAACACCAACACCAACACCAAGACCAACTCCAACTCCAACTCCAACTCCAACTCCAACGCCAACTCCAACTCCAACATCAACATCAACACCAACACCAACTTCAACACCAACACCAACTCCAACACCAACACCAATTGCAACACCAACTACAACACCAACACCAACACCAACACCAACTCCAACTCCAACTCCAACGCCAACTCCAACGCCAACTCCAACTTCAACTCCAACTCCAACACCAACTCCAACACCAACTCCAACTCCAACTTCAACACCAACTTCAACACCAACACCAACTCCAACACCAACACCAACTCCAACACCAACTCCAACACCAACTCCAACACCAACTGCAACGTCATCATTTACACGAACAACAGGTTTGACTATTTTTTACTTTTCAAATGGAAACAACAGGATAGAGTTATGCACGTAAATAACTTTTAATCAGTATTATATGAATCAAAGAAACAAAGGAGTTCGTTGTAATATATTTATGGTGGATTATCATGAAACATAATACGTTGTAAGGACATTGATAAAACTATGATACCTTCATAGAGACACATTTTAGAATCTAGTTGTTAAGGAAAATGAAGTCGAAAATGGTATGATGAGGGTATGAATCATAGAAAAGGCAACTCCACTCTATGGTGTTTATGTACATGTAATGGATAACACAGGAATACGAGGGCGTTCTAACATAGAGAGGCATTTGCCCTAGGGACGACCCGAGGGCACGTTACCTTCTTTATATTATTTTTTATATACCGAACAGACAAAGACTAACGTGTGTACAATTGTCTAAATGTTTTACTGCAGGTGGTCCAAGAAAAATAAAGTGCACATAAAATATCATGAAAGTTCTCCGATTGCAGAATATTGATCAACAATCAACCCTTCTCAGCCACCAATCTTTCATTGTCCAGTTGCAGAGCAATGTCTGTTTTGAAATGTTGAATTGTGCAATTTTGTAGATTGATAACTTTACTAAATGGGACTTAGAATGTATTGAGTGCACAGAATTTTACATTAGGGCCTTAAACAGGATAACAGGAATTTTAAGGCCCTAGTTCCTTTCGTTGGGAAGTTATCCAGAAAAAACAACTGAATTCAAAATCTATTAAACGGGCATAAGGTTTATAAGTGTATCCAGTTTCAACATTAGAACAATTAGTGTCTGTGTCAAATGACTTCCTCATAGAGCCACTGTCAGTGTTTCCATGGGAACCGAAAGGCATCATAGGCATCAGGGTTCACCTTTGCGATAAGTGAAACTAGCATTTCCCCAGTCACTAAGACTTTACTAGTGCTCTAGTAAGAAAAGGGAACTAGACAACGGAGGAAATGTTCATAAATTATACAAGTGCTGATATGAAATATACAAAAGGCATATCTACACCTCACAGTGATTTATATAATCAAGTTTTGAATAATTTCCTAGTTATGAGAGGAACAAAAGGTGTGGCGGACGGACACACGGACGGACACGCTGACTGCGTTTTATAAGTATTCCAAGCTGAATGAATTTTACTTAAATGGCTAAATACATTACGTTAGATTGTATCAACTGGAGGTTTATATATGTGGTACTTATTTAGTTTTATGTAATCTACACCTGATAACAGTTCCTCGACATTATCATTTAGTTCGTTTTGATATGGCTCATATCAATATCGTTGCTAGTCGACAAGGAGGAAAATGAGTTCTTGCATAAATCCTCCTACATTAAAAAACATATCAGTTTCTTACGACAATAGCTTCCTTTACAATGTTTCCAGTGTAGCTTTTGGTCAGCATATTCCTGCCAGATTTATTTGAATATACCATCTTTATTATCTGACATACCAAAACAGTGTGACATGGGTTGTATTCTGTGAGCACGCAATCGTTGTGGATCAACGTTGGGAAATATCACCTTAGTGGAGTCAGTGTCTAATGTGAAAACAGAAACCATCGTAATCATAGCTGTACATTTATATTCCCACAGTTTGCATGAACCAGTACGATACAATTACTGTGGCTGATGCCGTCGATATGCTGAATGTGACTGTCACCTCGGACTCGTCCTCGGTTACGCCCTCAGGAGGTTCCTGTCCTTTCCGCGTTAATGTTGTATGGACAGACACTAATGTCAGTGGATGTGGAGCTGCCTACACGGTGTGTTACGTTGCATCGGATGAGAGCGGCGGGTACGTGTGTCTAATTCTTGTTAAATATGTTTCATTTTCTTCATTAAGAGAACTAAAGAAGTGTAACCTTGATAATGTAAATTAAATTATACAATGGGTTTCCGCCGTGGGAACGTACGTGTGTCGTATTCTTCTTAATTTTTTATTTGTTTTTCATTGAGAGAACTATAGAGTTGTGACCTTGATAATGTAATTATACAATAGGTTTCCGCCTTGGAAACGTACGTGTGTTGTATTCTTCTTAAATATATATATATATATATATATATATATATATATATATTTATTGAGAGAACTATAGAGTTGTAACCTTGATAATGTAATTATACAATGGGTTTCTAACTCGAAAACATACGTGTGTTATATTCTTCTTAAATATATTTATTGTTTTCATTGAGAGAACTATAGAGTTGTAACCTTGATAATGTAATTATATATACAATGGGTTTCCGCCGTGGAAACGTACGTGTGTCGTATTCTTCTTAAATATGTTTATTTTTGTTCATTGAAAGAACTAAAGAGTAAAATTGATAATGTAATTATACAATGGTTTGTATACAAATGTTTTATACAATGGGTTGCCGCCGTGAAAATCTCATATTTATTTTCATTGAGGTAAGTATAGATCAAGAGTTGTACCCTTAATAATGTAATTATACAATGGGTTGCCACCGTGGCAACATCAATCATATTAAATCGGATCGAACGCAATACTCGTACCTCATGAGTCTTGACCAAAGTACTGTTCCACAGGGGCATGGCTCATTTCTTTGACCTTTGACCTTTCGTAAAATTAAAGAAAAAGAGCAAAATATAGCCTAAAAAACATACATCGAAAATACACTAGGACAACTTTACAATGAATATTATTAATTAATGTTTTCTTTATGTTATGTATTTAATATTTATTATAACTTTTCAGATTTACTCAAGAGTGTCTTAGCGGAACGTTATCTCAGCCAGCGACGTAGACAGAGAATTGTTATCTTCGAAATATGGTTTACTACGGTGTGGAAGAAATGAACAATAATGTGATGCTCTTGCGCTATAAGACCAACTGAATAAGTTCTCAAATAAATCTTAACGTGGGAAGATGTCGTTGAGTGTGCTTTTAATTTGTTTTCAAAATTGCCATTTATAATGATAGTTTATGTAACTTAATTTTACTTTAAGGGGTAAAATTAAGGTTCTTATAACACAAACCAGTTATCCACAGTGACAATAATGGTGTTGCGTATAAAGCAAAAATTGCATGGCGGCCATTTTAATGTGAACATATCTTATTATTTCGAATTACAAAAAACATGTACACTCATTTTTTAAAAAGAGAGAAAGGTGTTTTACTATTAGTGACATTAGTTTTCAAATACATTTCATCATTTTATTTGAGCGAAAAAACGTGCTACTGCCCCTTTAACATATAGTTGATACTGTTTACCTACATAACTAAAAAGCATAAGTACAAATATTAAATTGAAACTTACCTGAAACACATGGATTATAGTAGACATACACAAATCTACCTTCACCTGTAATGTATATGAATGACAACGAATCATGTTGGTGGAATAAGATGCCGTGAGGAAATTTATAAACACGAACAAATTTAAAGAAATAAATCACCCGAAAAAAGTACTTTAAATTCTTAAGAGGTGACATTGTAAAGACAGATTAACAATATCAAGAAGCCTTTTTTAAATTGTTGTTTTATTCATTTGTTATGTCGTCTTTTATGTCTACCGAAAAATACGCCTTTCGTCTTCCCGCGAACCTGTGAAACGACATTTTCGACTTCGAGCGAATATCCCAAATACGTATCCATCCATCAAAACTACGGATTAGTTGTGTACTTATTTGGGATGCAGGTTCGTAGATTTACATCACACTTTGACCTCGTTGTTCGTGGCAACCATTCATCAAAGTTGTGTGTTCATTACAGATATATGATAACACAACAACTACAAACGATGAAGATATTGAAATGAACAGAATTTGAGTCAGGTGATTCGTTGTCGAGTGCTGCGCGTACAAATTTCTTTTCAAAAAGTTCAATTTTAAAATCACTGAAGCTTTTGGGTATCATTCCTTTAAACTGGGTTCCTCAGGTTACCAAGCTTCATCATACGCGTGACGCTGTATATGTTACCGTTCTGGAGAAATTTCTAAAAGATGCGTACGATGCGATTCACGATATTTGCAGATTGTGGACTACCGAAACCCGCACTAGTCCTACTCGATGGAGAATGTTGTTTCCAACATTTTGGAGAATGTTTTGTGAAATTATGTTGATAGATTTTTTTAAGCTATTAAGGTTTGAAGACCTAATCATAGATACCAAAAAATATGTCTTGGGGATATTCGTCTCGAACACTTGTGATCTCTCAGAAAACTGTTAGATCCAAATAACTATGGTTTTGGTTCTCTACATGTGGTGAGAAGCACTGTCAGCCGAACTTGAATGAGATCCATAGACGACCTATACTACCGGGCCAAAAATACGACAACTTTAGATACAGCAATGTCTTAATTTAATATGTAACATATTTTTTTTTAAAATTGGCACATATGTAGATAATTATATTCAAATTGTTCAAATAGTCATTCATCCAAGGGAGCCTCTAATGAATCCAACAAGCAATAATCCAGCTATTTCTCCAATCTCATTTAAATCAGTTCTAAAGTAAAACTCCTCCTTGTTCGTCGATCTGACTACAGCCCCGCAGAGATCATGTCAGGTGACCTTTCACCTTCCATAAATTCAATCAATCAAAGGCCTTCATAGATACTTCAACTCAACTCGGTCCAATTGCTTTCTAGCCCCGTCGCTGATTGGCTGGATTGGAAGGTCACATGACATGACCTCTATTGTTCAGTACTCAGATCAGAAACGCAGCGACATACGAGTGTTATGTTTGATCTGATTTAAGTGAGCTTAGCGATTTCTCCAATGTGTTCCGAGGCAGTGCTAGCAGCAGGTGGTGGCCATTAAAGTTACTTAATTTAGCGACTTCTTGTGTATTCGCAAAGCAGAACGGATGCGCAATGTATCAGACCGTGTTCAACACATTTGTATTTGTCTACCTGTACAATGAAAACATTTCACAACATTGAGGTGAGGTGAGTTGGGGTTTAACGCCGCTTTCAAGAGTATTTCACTTATATCGCGGCTGCTAGTATTATGGCAAGGAGAAAGCCCGCAACGCCATGTGGCTATGCATTGCGGTGAAACCTGCATCAGCTGGAACTAGCGAACCATGGGTGGAACTTCGCTGAGATTCAGTGTAGCATTGCACCCAAACCATACTGCGTGTAAAACAGTTCTCTACTGCAGACAAAGTTGCCGTGCCCCTGGCGGGATACGAACCCCGGACCTCTTGATCCGAAGCCGAACGCGCTAACCACTGCGCACCACATTGCCCGACTGATGTAGTTACAAACGACGATTTCTGTGACAGCCGACTTGGAAGCTTCTACAATAAATTCAGTTACATTTCATGAGATAATACACACACTGAAACGATAGTAATGAAAGAAGAACAGAAAACAGAAACAAATTATCAGCTTTTCATTTCATGAGAAGACTAAAAAAAGGCCTGTATGGTAATGTCTCTTTGGTCCTGATTAGGGACCACATAGTCACCGAAGGCCTTCAATTGTTTTTCGTTACAAAAGCGTTCCACAGATACGATCAGGCGAGACTGACATGGTGAAGAGAATGGAGGAGAAATAGAATGGAGAATTCCAGACAGTATGGGTTTTCTGACCCAGAACAGAACAGCTTTTTCTACCTCAAGGGCCATTTAACACTCTTTGAACTTGGTCTTATTTCCGGGAGAAAATCCTAAGAAAGGGAGCAGGGCCTTACAAATCCTATCGAGATGTCCTTCCACTGGATATTACCCTGCTGGGAGAGCCCTGTACAGTATAATGCCCATCCAGCAGGTTGTTATACTCTACAGGGCCTTCACAATTTGATTCCTTGCATCCAAAACATTCTAAATCTCATTGAGTAAGATAATCTATCTACAAAATTGCCAAGTTTAAAAGGTTCAAAGCAGACAATGCGGGAATGGAACCCTTCGCGTTGTAGCCCAAGACCATTAGACCACAGGGGATCGGTAACTATGAAGAGTTGATTGTTGGTATTCTGTTCTTCGAGAACGTCGATGATATTTTATGTGCGCTTTATTTTACTTGGTATAACTGTACTGTACATTAGTTCTTTTTTCGGTACAAAAATAGAATACACCCTCGGGCGTTCTAGCAAAGTGAGGCATTCGCCTACAGGAAGATCATCGGGCGCTAGCATTAATAACTAGCCGCTATGTAACTAATTAAACATCACTTCAGCTACGTTACAATGTTATAACTGATACAAAGATGAGGTCGTGATGAATACCATTCTCGGTTTCCCATGGTTTTATATATGCTCCGTTACTCTCCACTATATCACCCATGGGAAACTTTATCAGGAGAATCTGTAATAAAATTACCCACCCTCGGAAGGCGTGACGAAGTCAGTAACCAAAGAAAATACTCAATACGATAAGACGGAAATGGTCAAGGGAGATAACCGGTGACGGATGGCTAACAAAATGAACTCGCGTGCTTTGCAACGAAGTGATATGAATTGTCATTGGCTCGCAGGTCCAAGCTGCGTAGCGGTTTGATTGGCTCACGCCGGCCAAGGGCGGGTAATTTGAGTACAGATTTCTCTGATGAAATTTCCCATGGGTGATATAGTGAAGAGTAACGGAGCATATATAAAACCATGGGTAACCGAGGATGGATGAATACCTGAAAGTTATATCATTCAGGCCGTTTTTTTTCAGCAGTATATCACGACTGTTAATATGTTCAAATTGGTCCTTTCAAATGATTTATTTTAAACTGAACGTATCATCATTTCCAACCGAGTTGTACATGTACATGTACATGCTCCAGCAAATTGATGTAACGATGTACTGATCCTAAATGAGTTATCTCCCTTACATTGTATTCGATACCATATCAATTAAACATGTCCGGAGACACACAGACGTTTTTTTGTAATAGTATGCCAGTATTGAGATACACAGCGCGTTACAGCGTCAGCTAAATAAAGGCCAAAAAGGGCCATTATTCCGACAACATCTTTATTAACTTAATTTCATTATTTCACAATCTTTAAAGTTAAATGCTTATATTAATTGTCTGCCTCAAACAAATGTTGAAATAGCAATTTCAGCACCATTTGCGTGTTTGAGCAGAAAGTATCATACCTTGATGAATGAAAGTGTATACAAAGAGGATACTAAACGACCTTCTATTTAATACCATTTTTATTAAACGAGTTAATGATTTTGTATAAAACGAGTTTGATACTAAATCATTCACGAGTTTAATAAAAATGGTATTAAATAGAAGGAAGTTTAGTATTCTGTTTATTATTCGTTCACCAATAATCCAGCAAAATAGCCGACATGGCTCTGAAACTATGATTCCCGCAACCCCGTTGCCACTGTGACGACGGTACTCCCATTGTGACGTCATAACCGCAAACTATTGTGACGTCATACGTACGGCGGTATTACATTAGTTTAATATTGCCATATAAATATTACACTGCAGTATCTTACACGGGCGAGTAATAATTTATTTTATAAAACAGGTTCATTTCAAAGTCATTCAAAATCGTATTTTTCCAGCAGCAGTTTTGCTGCAGTATTCGTGTTTCACTCAGTTAAAATGTAGGGAATTCCGCAGATGACAACTAAATAATCATTGCATAAACATGTGTTTTTTGGTGATTTAACACACCTCATAAATTCATCTAGCGGCAGTGATAATCATCGTTAATTAATTAACGAGGATCCACGGAACGGGTTACAGACGACCCTCGTCTGTGGTTAATCACAGTCACGCCTCAAGGATTTCTTCAAACCGGATCGCCGCGCTGATTGCGGCATTGTTTAAATGGGTAAATAAAATCGTCTTAATAATCAAATGCAAGTATAGATTGTCTCAATTTTATGCTCAATTGTTTTCAATATATAATGTTATTAGAAGTAATAATATGTCATTATTGAGTAAAATGCATTACGCGGAAACTTTAAATTCTGAGGCCAAATCTCTTCTGTTAAACATAGTTTTGCTTATGTCGAAGTAAAATGCCATCATCAGTTCTACTGAATCTGACGATATCGTTGTTCATCTCATGTCAAATTGAAAAGCTCCCGTGATTATCGCATTGTAATAATATTTTTATACTAAGCACATAGTAAACAGAAAGTAAACATACATTTATAAGTATTCAATTAACTTGTAAAAATATACCTTTATGTTGTTGATATGATAACTAATAAATGTATCAATGTCAACACTCTATGTTGGACAACATTCCGTTATTACTGTGAAATATTTTATTTGCTTTTTATTTACCTTACTACTTACTTATTACTTATGTTGAAGTCAATAATATATGATTTTGAATATTCAATTTAATTCTGAAAACCTAAATTATTTCTTATTGAGAGAATGACTTGTTATAAAGCTTCTGAAAAAATAATTGTTTTTCTTTTGAAATTAATGCATATGATATTCTGTTTTTATCTCTTATTTTGAATGTACACAAACACACGTGAGGATTTCACACATTCATAAGCTTGTACAGGTTGTACAACATATAAAGTATATCATACACACGATTCGGTCGAGAATCGCATGGTTATAAAGCAAATGTTGACATTAAGAAAATAATTATGACAACTTGACCAAAATCTCACAATATTATCGTACTTGTATGAAAAATAAGCTATATCTTTTGTTTATTATTTAGATACTACACACAGCTATATTGTCTCTTCAAGATCAGCTACTAGATCAAAAGAATAGATTGAGAATCTGAACCAAGTGTCTTCTGATATCAAATATATCAACGAGTGTTCATATATTTGATATCAGAAGACACGAGGGTGAGATTTTATTTATCATTCAAAATCATTCTTCAACAAATGTTAGCAAAATAATGAACACATCTGCAACACAAAACTGCCATTTGACTTCTTCAACAGTGAGGTCATAGCATTGTGACGTCACCAGCAGTGTGGCATCATAGCATTGTTACGTCATCAACTTTGTGATGTCATAACATTGTCAGCAGTGTTCTCAGTGATGACAAAGCCTTGTGATGTCATTAACGAATGATGTAATAAGATTGTGACGATTTGATTGTTGCTTGTAGATATCACTTTATCTCACACAATCGATATCTACTGTGGGAGCCAGTTTTGGATGATTATTATATTTAATGGCCGTTTATTCAAGAAAGATATCAAAGTTAACATTTATTTAAGAAATAGAAGACGAGTTGGCGTGCTTTATCGTAGGGCCCAACCCTGAGTGTTTTATGCTCTCTGCTATGTTTTATTCTACAATAAAGCACAACAACGAGTCTTCTATTTCTTATATGAGATGCCCTTAAATAGTAACTCGCTTTTCTATAAAAACCGCGAAGATATAATGTTGTTTGCATAAACTATAATTTGAAAATATTAATGCCTCCCGTCGTAGAACACATTCTCTAACACAATCAAAGTGACATAAAATATGACGTCATTTGCTAAGCGACGCTCTAACTGTCGTCTAAAATCACGAGCATGTTTTATTGTCTCATAAAGCACGCTGTTGGTCCCATTGACCGTTTGTGTTTTATTGCCGTAGGTATCTTATATTTGTGTATATTGAAACCACAGCAAGTATGTACATTTAGTGATTTTTATTTAAACATATTTCTTACAAGGAACAGGATTAAAGACAAGTTCTCCAACTTAGAATACACTCTCCTTGGTATGTACATAGGTGATTTACATCTTTTACAGACAAAGATGAGAGATAGTTGACAGTAAAGTAATATAAAAAGAGAGAAGAAGTTTAACACAATTACATGTATATCAACAAATCGCTTTGTTTCACTGATGAACGACTGCGCTAACTTAAATACAATTTCATATTGACATTGTGGTAGGTCTGCAATTCCTTCCAACAAAAGTTTAAGATTTGCTGTAATGCTGTTATTACATAAGCGCTTCACAGATGACATGGGTTTGTCGTTATGCTGTTTATACCTTTTCAGACGTAATGATCTAAACCTGAATCCGTATTAATGTTTGTTATCATTATACCACATGGATAGAGCATATATCAAACCCAGGGAAGAAAAGAAGGCAAATTGAACAAAGGATGAAGGCAACTGTGAAAATAGATTCGCAAACTTCATACCTAGTAGGCATGTGCATTTTACTCTAAGCTATCAGATGTGGGTTTGTTTCCTCCCCTGTATTAAGGAGAGATGGGACGATGAAACAAAATATTTTAGAATTCGTTTATTTTTTCAAAATAGCAGGTTTATTGTGTCTTTTATCCGAAAATGTCCACCGGTTCCACAAAATTTGTGTATCTACTACCGTACTTCAGTTAGTGGGTATTACAGATGCTGAGTTTCAGGTATGTTAAGGGTTTTAGACTTCTGTCCAGAAGCAGTCAAAATCAACAACAACCAACATCCCTCTCATGTATCTATGGAAACAGACAAAAATTAATTTCAAATAAATATCAAAAGGCACCACTTCAGTTAGTGGGTAATACACATGCAAACTTTCAGGAAGATATGATGAACGGGTTTGGAGCTGTGCTCCGGAAACGAACCTGTCTCTGAACAAAGTCCAAATTCAACAAGTTTCTATGGAAACGAAAAAAAAAAAAAAATTCAGAAATCTGAAAATATCAAAAGGCACCACTTCAGTTGGTGGGTTATACACATGCAAAGTTTCAGGAAGATATGATGAACGGGTTTGGAGCTGTGCTCCGGAAACGAACCTGTCTCTGAACAAAGTCCAAATTCAACAAGTTTCTATGGAAACGAAAAAAAGTAAAAATTTCAGAAATCTGAAAATATCAAAAGGCACCACTTCAGTTAGTGGGTAATACACATGCAAAGTTTCAGGAAGACATGATGAACGGTTTTGGAGCTGTGCTCCGGAAACGAACCTGTCTCTGAACAAAGTTCAAATTCAACAAGTTTCTATGGAAACGAAAAAAAAAAGAAAATTTTCAGAAAGCTGAAAATATCAAAAGGCACCACTTCAGTTGGTGGGTAATACACATGCAAAGTTTCAGGAAGATATGATGAACGGGTTTGGAGCTGTGCTCCGGAATCGAACCTGTCTCTGAACAAAGTCCAAATTCAACAAGTTTCTATGGAAACGAAAAAAAGTAAAATTTTCAGAAATCTGAAAATATCAAAAGGCACCACTTCAGTTAGTGGGTAATACACATGCAAAGTTTCAGAAAGATATGATGAACGGTTTTGGAGCTGTGCTCTGGAAACGAACCTGTCTCTGAACAAAGTCCAAATTCAACAAGTTTCTATGGAAACGAAAAAAAAAGAAAATACTCAGAAAGCTGAAAATATCAAAAGGCACCACTTCAGTTGGTGGGTAATACACATGGAAAGTTTCAGAAAGATATCATGAACGGGTTTCGAGTTCTGCTCCGGAAACGAAATGATTACGGACGGACAGACGGACGGACAGACGGACAGGGCGATGACTATATTCCACGGTATTACATACCGGTGGGATAATAATACTCCCGTCGGCAAATTACGCCATTTTTGACCGATTTGATGTATTTAGATGAAGCGCTCGCTTTCAACGAATAAGCTCAGAATCCTTTCAGATACATTTCAGTTACATACTGGGATACATAGCAAGTCTATATTTTGAAAATTAATGACACTGAAAAGAGAAACACAATTAAATTAAGCACTTTTTGATTAAAAACGGCATTTTTCTCATCGTTTTTCGCATATTGAACAGGATTTCTCACTGACACACATACTTTAGATATTGCTGAAAATGCAATATAATGTTCACATTTGAATAAACAAACGAATTCAGAATTCACTTTAACGTAATGTTTTAAATTACCTTCATAAACGTAAAAACCTAACGTCACGGCAAATATGATGGTTTCAAGTGTAACTTTGACAGCCTACCGTGTAATCATTATTGAACATACTATCAATCTAAAAGTGCATGATGGAAGAATAACTATCAGTTGATTATAACAGGCGATTTCAATTCGTCAGTAACTAAAGATACGTATGTATACAGCAACATATTTACCGCGAATATAGGTGACGATAACGTTATGCGGCATGTCGTCAACTGACCGTTAAATAGGCGTTACGGAAAATTTAAGCACTTTCCGTTAGTGTATGGATAAGCGTATGCCTCAAACAACGTAATCCATATATTTTTAGACTTATTCACTACAATATTTTGTTGTCGCAAAATGTTACCGGAAGCGAGTTCGATTTCTGGGTCCCATCTCTCCTTAAGGGAAACGGACCGATGCTCGGACCCCCTTCACAATTTCACCCATGATAACAAACTTAAGTTAGCAAATGTGAAGTTTAGCACTCAGATCGTTTTGAGTCAATGTCTGTAAATGTAATTGTGACATCATATATTCTATGCATGCATGCAGCAGTTGCTAATAATTTATCATCGGAAAACATACTCTGAATTAATGGTACATTACTTCCAAAACTTCCAAATACAAGGCATTAGTCTTGCCAGTCTCCATTACTGGCTGATTTAAGCTTGCAGACTTTCCTTAAAGGTACATCCATTGTGTTGTTGGGGGTCACACATTCAAAACGTTTTAAAGCGTGTTACTTTATCGAGAAGTACTGTTACCGAAAACTACCATTTTGATGTTAGTCGACTTAATATATTGGTCGATATGAAGGATAAAAGTAGTGATATCTGATCGAAAAACGGACAATGCACGGAGGGTGGCGCGCGCCAATGAGCAAACGTAATTTTGGAATCTTATTTATAACAGACAGAATGATTTATTTTGGTTGATCATGTTTAATAGATCATATAACTACTATGTATGTACATGGGGCGTGCAGTCTCGGTCTCTGCGCATGCATAATGATGTAACTCGAATTTGATTGGAAAGTAGTAATTATTATATATTTGGCGATAGGGATGAATATGCAAGCTGCGTGAATTTATATACACTGTAAACAGCACATATGGTGAGTCGGAACGTATTTAAGCCTAATAAAATTTTATGAAACACAATGGATGCACCTTTAAAGTTTTCGTGGTAGGAGATCGGAGTCCATTATATGCATTTCATTTCATCTTAACACCGAAAAGCGAGGGAAATATTGGAAGGCCTAAATCGGCCAATAATGGAGATTGGCAAAAATTATGACTTGTGTTGGAAAGTTGGTAGTTTAAGTACTGATGTATTTTTGTTCATGGACTATTCAATACGTGATTTTGGATAGGATGATAACTTTGATAAATAGTTTAAACAATTGATGCATTATGGAAATTAGGTGGTACTGTCCAAAGGTAAAAAAATATATCCATATACTCATCAAAAACTTAATATTTCGGTTAACATACCCAGTGGTGCCTATCTATATCGAAAACGAATATAATACTTTTTATTCAATATTATGGTTTTCTGAAATTGACTTTTCCCAGGTTATTAAACTAAAAAAACACCCAAGATATGTCAACCCTGAGCGATACATACAACTGAAACATAGTTACATCACGTCTTCAAAACTTCAAAACTAAGTTTGAAATTTTCAAAGCATTGTCTGTTCAGATTTCTGAGAAAAACACGTTTTAAGAATAAAATTCAAATCGTAAATAGACGAGAGTCAAAAAGGGGTTGTTGGCCTTTTTGTGACGCCCTGCAGTGAAGACACGTCAAGAAAGTTAAGTCCAAGCAGGTTATTTATGTTGATATCATCTTATTCTGACCTAATTTTCACATTCCATAACATTTTACCTAAAAAAACAAACATTTTGTCCAGAAAACCCTTTGAAATAGCGATTTCAGCGCCCAAGGTGTGTTTGAACGGACATTGTAATGAAAGTATCATACTCTAATGAATGAAAGTTTACTTATTTACTAACCGTGTGTCTATCGAAAACGTTCAATATCAGATTCTGCTTTCTCCGAAAGCAACATTTTGTGTTCTAATCTCTTAAAAATGGGGTGGGGACCTGTCTTTCATGTGTATATTTATTATAAAATCTATCATATAATTAGAATGAGAAAACTCTTGGTCGTGTAAGACTCCAATAATACTGAAAGTTGTCAATTATAACTGTTCAATAGCTAGCAGACCAAACAGTTTGCTAGCCGTCATTTCATTTCATTTTCGTGACATTGAGACAGCAGACGATAAATGTAACCGTTTGTTATTAATGAGTTGCAGAAAAGTCATAATTAAATCATTTCGATTCATTCTCTGGGGCAACCGGCCCGAGGAAGTCGAAATTTTGCCCAATTGGGATCATTCGATGTAGATTTGGAGACTCTGTGGCTAAACACTAGACACTTATCTTCTTCAGAACCAGAAATTGAAACAATTATACTTACCACACTATTTGGTCAGCAGTGACATTGTCGTCCCTTTCATGTATAACGGCCCGGGTTCGAATCCCGGTGGAGACACCAACAATTGTGACCTGGGTCTCACACTGTGTTGTGCCCCTGATCAAGCAACATTATCCACATTGCACTCAGTCTACCCAGCTGTTAAATGGGTACCTGGACACGGGAAACACGGACCTATATGGTCGCATGGAGCGCTTAGTAGCGGCACCGAAAGTACAATTCCATCGGGAATAGAAAGTGTAGAATTAAAAGCATGTGATTATGAGACTTGCGACAATATTTTATCTCCTTTTTCAGAATCGGACGACCTAGAATGCTGAAATTTTGTGTGCAGACTTCTTTACAGTGTGGGATTAAGAAATGTAGATTACGTTTCTCATTGACCTCTTTTCATAAATACTTCAATTGTTACGTTCTAATTCTTACGAAATTGATTGGTTAACACCAAATTTAGATATTCCTGACTTGACAGCTCAGATAAGATTTAGATAATATCATCTTTTGTGTAAAACGATGTTTCTTGTAGCATCTGACTTTTATATTGAAAATGTTGGGAAGTCAAAAAGGCCCTGACCTATCAAGGACTATTGATTTATAATGTTCAAACACAAGGCTGTTTACCGAGAATGGATACATTTTTTTATTGTCAAGTTGTGGTCAATAACGAAACAAATGAGGTATACATATTAGATTGAACTAATAACAAAAGGCAATTTCGAATTAAGGATGTGGAGATCGAAGCCAATATTGATCAGATGACACAAAGACAATTTAATTCCGTTCACTCTTCAATGATATGTTATTCATACAATTATTCATTCGGTAAATATCATTAAATCACTGAAAAATTTGCAATAGTGGCCTAGAGTAAAATTTTACTTTAATTTGAGAAGAGGGTATATTTTTTCAAAATCAAATATAGTCGCAAGTGAAGATAAAAGGATTCAGCGCATAATATAATCAAATTTAATGAATGAAACCATCCTGCTATTGTAATTACGCAAGTCTCTAACCTGTCTGTAGGATTATTGAGACCCAAATTTTCACTGTCGATATCGATTTCGCATAGTTTTCAAGAAAATCAAAATGGCAGCTAAACCATGTGATCTACGAACTGGCGATAATTTACATTTTTGCTCACATGGTTATTGCTAATATTTAAAAAAAGTTTCAAATCTCTATAAATGCATTTTGAATTTGTTTCCTCTTGTTAAAAATGGACATTTAGATTCGAACTGGACCTTGAATGACTGGGCCGATTAAGCCAAAAAGTTCAATGCCATGACTTGATAGTTAGGACTATCACTACCTTTATTTTCAGAATGTTATCTCTCGTAGTTTCTGCTGAAAAGCAGTGCAAAAAGTAATAGAAGAACAAAGGAAATGCGACTTCAGCACACGCGAAGCGGGCGTGACGTCGACAGCGTTTTAGTCCTTTGTCTTTCTCTTGTGGAAAATGTACATAGAGACGAAACCATAAGAAGGATGAAATAATCATGTTTGACGTTTTCGTTCGTAATGTTATGGCCAATCTTTTGAAAGATGTTTCAAGTTTCTATGTGTATTTTGAAAAATTGTCCCATGTTAAAATGGGCCTTTATCACGACCGGAAATGACTGTTCGCGATCGATGTTATTGTTGATTCATGAAGATAATGTCCCTATTATATTCTCCTGAAAAAAAATCAAATTCCACAAGTAGGTTTTCGAGTAATGTCCCCTTGAAGTTTGCATTTTTGAAAATCACCAGATTTCGAAAGTTCACTTCATGTGCACAGAGTTCACAGATTGTTATTGTTACGAAAGTTCGGGTATGAGTTTTCCTCTGAAAAATCCCTTGGATGATATAGAGAAGAAGATAAAGTTAATTTTATATGATGAACGAGTGTTCTGTTTTCTGATTGGCCGAGACGGATGGTCATCGACAATGACCTCGCGTGACGCTTCCCGCAGTCAACATAACAATCCAATGACCTGGAGCTAAAAATAGATCACCGCTGCGAGGAGCGCTGTTTAATTAATGTTTCCTGTTCATGTTTAGATATTTAAGAATAAAGTTTTTGTTTTCAAAATGTAAGTTGTCATTAACTTCAAATAAAATTGAAAAAAATAACTTTTGGTAAAAAATTGGTAAAAAAAACTGAATTTTTGAAGAATTTTTTTTTTTAAAAAACTGAATGTTTGAAAAATAATTACACCTTCATGAATCATATAATAAAACAGTTATTTACTTCAGTTTTCGATAACATAACTGTTCCGAGGTCGATAAACCATTTGATTCACCTCAACTGAAGTCAATAATTTTATATTATTACTCAACCGTGGTGAGATCACTCATTAGATAACAATACCAAACCATCCACTCGTTTCATAATCATGTTATCAAACGGGACATCGTTTGGTATTCTATATTGATTCACCTTAACTGAAGTCTATAATTGTATAAGATGGAACAGACACAAACTGGTCCAAAAGGAGTATATCTCACTTTCCTTGGATGAGTCACATATTGTCTCTTTTAAATATTACAGGACATTCTTTGGATTTCTTGATCTCTTAAAGAGCCAGTTATGAGTACATGTATGCTGATGAAATGCCTAAATATTGCCTCTAATCTATGTCATTGAAAAATGAACGATTATTTGTTCGTATATTTGTTCAAGTAAAGATATGCAGAGATATCGAGCTAATTATTAAATGTGTTTTTAAACTAAATAAAGGTCGTGTCCATTATTTTCCAGCGTAAACCACTGAGGCCACATGATAACCAAACACACAACAAAGAAAATAGATATAAAGTTAACTGTTTGTTCAACTAGGTATTTTGCTTAAATCGTATAATTAAGAATAATATATACATATAGGTGACATAGATTGCTGGTGCAATCTTAATAATTTTTTAGATTAAAAACCATCATATTTAGATGATATTTTGAAACATATTAAGATAACTATCGTCACGATTAGCAATGAGTGACAATAGTAACCTGCAGTGCGAAGACAGTCGAGAAGTCAAAATATGTTCACGTTGGTAAAGTTAAATGACAAGCTTGAGTCCTCGAAAACTTTTGTTACATATAGATTACGTAGAATGCAATCAAGGAACATCCATCAAAATGACAGCACGTTCAGTGGTACGCCCTAACGCAGGTGGTCTTTGAATCAAAATTACATCAGATAGTCGTGATACATACATTATTTCCTATGTTACATTTCTCCAGTGATTGTTATCATTTATATCTATAGCTACTTAAATTCCCGAGTTTCAAGACAACACCACTCTGTGTAGAATGTCTGTGTAAATATCTGTAATAAGACGGAAACCTGAGGTTTCCAACATCATTACACCCGGTAAATGTTGAAATTGTTCGGAATTTTTGTTTCTATCTTAGCACAACCACGTATGAGTACTGCATCAACAAGATCGGTTCATGCTGGAACTGCGAAAATTTGTGAGTGCACAAAAGCAATGTGAAAGTATCTTTAACTATCATCTTGAGACTGTATCTAAACACACAAAACACGAATTATAGACAAATGACGTAGCTGTTTCCCGTTAAATGATTTCTAATAAATTCTGAAGAGTTTAGTCAGCTTTGATTGCTCAGTTTATTACCCTCGAGTCATACATATATATTTCAATGATAAAATTATATTCGTTAAAACTCCAGAGAGATACAGAAGAAAGATGAACGTCAGAATTCAAGTCATTTGTAAGTTATTTCAATTCTGATCATTTTACCCAAACAAATTCAACAGACATTGGTGATGTCCATTGCTTCTCGGACCATGCTAAAAGGGGCAACCGCATACAAACACTTTGTGTATGGATGGTTGTATGCCGCTGTATTATAATCTTGTTACTTGTCAACGTTTTGAGGAGCCGAGGCCAAATACCCATAACTTTACCTTTACGATTTAAATATCTGACGATGGCCTGGTAAAGGACAGCAAACCTTTTCTAATGCATTGTATAAATACATTGATCTTACATCCTTAGTTTTTTTACCCAATTTTGAAATATCATGCTTTTCTAAAGAGAGAAATTGAAAACTGCTACACTCAACTTTTCACCAAATTGATTTTCCAATTGAAAGAAAACATACAGTATCAATGTAACATTTTCCTTTCAGGTTTACTGTTGTTGGTATGCCTCTTCACTACGGGTACAGTATGCGTTTTCCCTAAAACATGGGCGATTTAAACGCCACGTAGATTTAAAAGAAACTAAACTCACGGGCAAAAGAAGCATAGGTACAACAACGCAAGATATTTTAATCAACGCGTGATGAATACGATTGAAACATAGTTACACCATGTCTCTAAAAGCAAACTAACTTTGTCTGTAAATTTTAAAACATTATCTGTTCATAATTCTGAAAAACACGGCTTTTTAAAAATCGTCGTTATAGAATCTCCTTAACCAGGCGAGATAGTGGAGTGAAATATGGCTCTAAGGCTTGTTTTTTTACGTCCTACAGCAACGATGCGTCATTGATTTAAAGTCAAAGTAAGTGCATTATTTTTTGATTGATTGAAACATATTTTATTCATTCAAGAAATGGATTGGGCACAAGTTATCCAACTTAGAAAAGCCCTCTCCAGATAATTACACGATTCTTCTCACAACAATATGCAACAAGAGACGGACAGGCAGTCAGGATATGTACAAAAGAAGTCAGAGAAAACGTTTAGTTTGAGAAATGTAGATATGTACAAGTTTGAAAACATTCTGATTTTCACAAATAGAGAGACCTGCATTGCCATGTAAAAGAAGACTAATATTAATTAAAGCTCTGTTTCTGACAATATTATCTAATGAAATAAACATATTTTGTCTTTGAGTAATATACAAAGGACAATCAAGGAAATAATGAAATACATTTTCACAGCTGTGGCCACATTGACAACATGCATTATTTCTTACACTTATTTTAAATAAATCGTAATTAAGTGAGCTCTTCATATATCTTAGTCTTGTATGTAAGATATTTAGTTTTCTTATTCCGTAAGAAAAGTATACAGGTGCACATTTTACTTTGACTTGAATTTTGGATTTAAATGAGGCAACAGAATCACAGTCTCTTTTTGCTAAAGGAATGTTGTTCCATAATTTAATTGATGATGGAATAAACGATGATATTGAGTACTTGAGTCGTGTATAAGGTTGGCTATTATTATTGGAATTTCTTAATCCATATCGTGTCATATTGCCCACTAAAGGCGGGAGTAAATCCTGAAGAAAAGCTGGCGCAAGGCCTTTCTGTATTTTATAAAATAATGTTAATTTACATCTCCTTCTTCTTTCTGAAAGAAAATCCCACCCTGTTTCGTAGTATAAAGAACTCGCAGAGGCATATCTTGGAAGACCAGTTACTATTCGGGCCGCTTCAAGTTGAAGTTTTTCTAATTTATCAGCTTGTTCAATCAAACATCCATCCCATACTTCACATGCATACTCAAAGTGTGGTCTTATAAAAACAGTATATATTTTAGATAGTGTTGTTCTATTAAGTAGAAACTTTAATTTCCGAAATGCTCCTATCATTTTAGAGGTCTTTTTGACAATGTGTTCAATATGATGGTGCCAACTCCCATTAGATGAAAATGTTAAACCCAAATGCTTATGACAATTAACTGTTTTAATACCGCAGCTGTCAAAGTTCAAGTTAATGTCTTGATCGTTATCTTTCAATGTAAATAGCATAGCCTCTGTTTTCTCGGGATTATAAGAAATTAACCAGTCGTTTGCCCAATTGCTTAAAAGTTCTAGATTTTCATTCATAACTCTTTCCACCAATTGTTTTTCCTTTGATTTGGTCCCAAGCGAAGTATCATCGGCGAAAAGCCGGGTTATACAATATAGTTTATCTGCTATCTCATTTACATACACAATAAAGAGAAAGGGGCCTAAAATTGATCCCTGGGGAACTCCTGCCTTCAACACTATTGGCTTAGATAACGCCCCATGAACAAAAACTGATTGATTGCGATCGCTTACATAACTATAAAACCAATCAAGCAGCTTTCCCTGTACTCCATACATCTGCAATTTAAGCATAAGCCCTCTATGCCAAACTCTATCAAATGCCTTTGATACATCACAAAATACCATACAATAATATTCCTTGTTATCAAGCGAAGTACAAATTTGATTATATATTTCTACAAGTTGTTGTACAGTTGAATGTCCTCTGCGGAAACCACACTGATATTTGTATAACAAATTGTTTGACACAAAATAATTATAAACATGCTTAAATACCACTCTTTCAAACAGTTTACCAACACAACTAATAAGCGAAATCGGGCGATAATTATATACAAGTGAATGATCACCTTTCTTAAATAAAGGCATAACATTTGCATACTTCCATTGGCTAGGATATACACACAAATCAAGAGACATGTTAAACAATATACATAGGACTGAGCTAATAGAGTTAACAGTTTTTCTCAGTAACTGATGACTTATCTGGTCTGGTCCAGCAGCCTTCTTAAGAATTAAACATTTAATGACATCTGAAACTTCTTTCTCTTCTATTTTGATGGTCTCTAATTAAGCATCTGTACGCTTGGCAAACTGTGGTAGATCAGTACTATCTGCATGTTTCAGATTAGATATTGACTCGAAATATTCATTTAACATGTTAGCTTTATCAACATCAGAAAATGCTGATGGACATTCTTCATTAACATTTCTCTTTAAAGCGGGAATGGAGGAAGCAGAACCTGACGTCTTTATCAAACTGCGCAACATTTTCCAGTACGATGATTTATTTTCGCCATAGAGTTCAAATAGAAATTCATCAAGGTTAGAATAAAAATGTTCTTTCGCATAACATTTCATGTTGTTAACTTTATTACGCTGTTTTTTGTACTTTATAACGTCAGAGTCATTCTGAGTTCTCTTTGCCTTTTTTCTTAGTCGATCCCGCTTCCTACTTTCACGACGAATATTTGAGTCATACCACGGTTTGTCATTAGGTCTAATTATCACAATTTTAGAAGGAATACATTGTTTGACATAAGTATTAAAACGTTCATAAAATACACAGCAAGCATCGTCAATATCCGAACAGTCACTAAACATTGATAACCAATCTGTATCGTAAATAAGTCCATTCAGCTTATTATAATCACCATCTTTGTAACACAAAACCTTTCTAGGATATGCAATCTTAGTTGACATATGCACGTCAATGCTGACAAATGTGCCTTTGTGATCACTTATAGTTCTATCAAACTCAACAACACCACTTTCTACAATGTTAACTTCATCACTGACTATAATTGGATCTAGAAGTGTGCTGGTTGTCTTGGTTACCCTTGTTGGTTCTGTTATGATGTTGCGCATTTTTTTTCAGTAGGATGTCTGTTAAATTCAGTTTGGAGAGGGAAAGTAAATTTTCATTTAGATCCCCGACAATGGTAATCTTATTTGAAATAACTAAAGCACCATCAATACTATTGTCAAATCTACCCCAAAAGCTGGCTGTATTACTTTCAGGTCTGTATGCTGTGCATAATATCAAAGGTTTTTGAGGAAGAAAAATCTTAACCCATATCGACTCATCATATATATTTTCGAGATCATGGAGTCTTTCAAATGATAACTGTTGAGAAATATATATCATTACACCTCCCCCGAACGCAGTTCTGTCTCTACGTATTGGGTCGTGAAAGTTTTCCCATGCTAATGTTTCATTATCTACATTTTCATCTAGATGAGTCTCTGTGAAACTTACTATATCATATTCAGATAGGTGTTCTGATAAATGCGCTTGTTTAGTACGAATATTCCTAGCATTTAAGTGGAAACTTGACAATAAGTTGTTTTCATGAACAATAGGACCTGGGTTAGACTCTACGTCCCCAGCAAGCTGAAGTAACAATAGGATAATCAAGGTGATATTGACATTAGTTACTTGTGATTGAAGTTGACACAGAAACATAAGCACGCAACAAGCTTTCATTTCTAACAATAGCAAATTACACATCGCTTCAGTTTCAGAACAGGAACTTGAAAAATAGGTTTTTGTTGCAAAGTATAATACTGAATTTCATACATTTCTTATTGCTACTAGAGCACGTGAAACAGTTGAATAACCCGATCGCCGCACGATGTTGTATTATGTCATTACCCATATGGCTTGTTTACTTCATGTTGATATATTTTACAAGTGCGGATATTAGGTCGGGTTATTCGTTGACATGACAATGATTTCCAAAATACATGATAGTTTGGCAATGCAGAATCTCTCAGTGGATCTAATGAGGAGAACAGAAAAGTTGATATATACAGTAACTCAATTTTGGATACATATGTACACGGAAATACAGATTGTGAGATAACAAAGGTGAGATAAATAATAGTACATGTATATACAAACATTAGACACTAGAGTGGTCGAAAACGTTGTGTGTTATGCTACATACATTTCATAAATATGAATATGATTTGATACTCACTGATCTGATCAACTATACTCCTATAATCCAAACATGAATGTGAAACACATGCTAGTCACTACGTGCGCTTATATTTGTCCAGGTCCGATTCCCTTTGAATGACAAGTGCATTATGTCCATACCATCTTGTACTAACATTATTTCCATATGTCATTACATTTTACCTTAAATATCCAAAGTTATTTCCCAAAATGCCTTTTGAAATAGCTATTTCAGCACCCTATGTGTGCTTGAACAGGTATAAAATATTAAGTATCATACTCTCATGAATTAAATTGTGTATATCTCTTAACGAGATTTATCCTCATCACAAACATTCAAAACCGAGTGTATCCGGCAGAAATATTTTGTGTTTGACTCTGTTGAAAAGAAGAAATATTTCTTTTGCCCGTGAGTTTAGTCTTATAATAATGAATAAAAGTAATGAAAGTTATCGTTTAACAAAATTGTAAGAAATATCCACACTTCTTTACTGACAGCCTTTTAATGAGAAATACATGTGAGTGTCTGCTCTTTTACTCAATGTACAGTTACTTCAATAAACAGTTATTTACAGGATGGTACATAATGAAACACGTAATACTCACACAAAAGAAACGTTAACACTGATGTTTTCCAAACTTTGAAAGAGTTTTGAAAGGTGCGAACCCTTTCCAACGCGCTGTGGAAACGCTTTTCATCACGATGAAAACTCTTCACCCGTTCATAAGCCATCACATATCGAATTAGAGGCAAACAGACGATGTAATCCTTTTCAAAATAATTTACCGAGAAATGAAAATACAATTTACGTTGCTTGCTATGGTTTCTATGGAAGCGTATTTGCATCACATAAAAAGATATTTTTAAAAATATTATATCCAACTTAGTAGTAAGTATCTCATCATTAGGACTTATTATCCCCTAATTAGTACATATTGTTTTCTAATTAGGACATAACATATCTTAATTCGGGCTTAATATCTCCTAATTAGGAGTTAATGATTGTACAGTGTTTAGTTTTGATCAGCTTATTTCTAAAAAATAGCAACATTGGCTCTGAAGCTCATCAGTCTCATAAGTCGGCAATTTATAACGGTACTTCACCTTCATCTTCAAGTCGCACTCCTAATCTACTAAATATCGGACACCATTTTCAGTGACGAATTTGATCATTTGTTGATAAATTCATATTCGTGAAATATTTATTCATCAAATGGCTGAAAGACAAACAGTATGGTATATTTAAATCATAAAATTTGCGGACACATGATTACTCAAAATATGCCATTAATCGTTCTAGGATCAGCGATGTTCCAATCCAATTCATTTTGGAGACGTGGACTCTTTAGCCGCTTCTTTGGACATCATGACAGTGGAAGCGTTAGTAGCACTTCTAGTGGAGGCGTTAGTGGCACTTCTAGTGGAAGCGTTGGTGGCACTTCCAGTGAAAGCGTTGGTGGCAGTTCAAGTTCAAGTGCAAGCGGTGGCAGCAGTTCCAGTCCAAGCGTTAGCAGTTCAAGTATGAGCGATAGCGGCTCCAGTACAAGCGATAGCAGTTCTAGTGACAGTAGTTCAGGTATGCGATTGCACTTCTACGAAACCTTTACGAAAATTCGAAGCTTATCCTGCTGAAAACCTATGAAACATAGAATTTATCTGCAAATTATCTTGTTACATCAATTTATTAAATTCATACATTATCTCAGTCTCATAATGTCCATGTTACAAGAGCTTTCCCGCACCATACATGTATCCTGTTGTATCATGTTTCCGGACGTTTATGTATGGTCAACTTGTGAGTAAAATTGTTATATTTGCCCCCCCATTTCTTTGATACCACTTTATCGTATTTCAGTAACAAACGTGATTTTATGGTAGTCTAAATGAAGACTTCGACTTTCAAAGAGGAAAGAAGACATTATGTATTGTTTTTTTAAAATTTTATGTATTAAAAGTATTGTCATGACTTCAGGTAAAGTTGTAGATGGATCAACTTACAAACGCAAGGCATAACTCTTGCCAGTATGCATTACTGGCTGCATTACTGGCCTAAATCAGCCAGTAATGGAGACTGGCAAGAGTTATGCCTTGCATTGGGAAGTTGTAGATGGATGAGCATCTGGCAATATGTCACATTGTAGTCGTGTAGTCGTCGTGTGGATCGCACTTCCTCAGGTTATCGACAGTGCTGTTTGAAGAAATATTCATCGTTCTTGTCCAGTAAAGTGGAAGTTCTTTACTTTTCATGCACTGTAGGAGGCAATGTCTGCAATATTTAACATATTTGTAAAACTAACTACTGGCCATATCTTAAACTGTCTCTTAGTCAACGCCACCTTTGGTTCCAGTCAATTCCATTTCAGGCTTCTTCTTCTGCGACAACAACGGCTTTATGTAAGATAATCAGATGTCTTGAAAAGGAGTAAACTTGTCCCAGCTTTCCCATACAACTCTCGTACCCACCATGTAGGCAAAATAAACAATCTCTTTTACCATATCCGCATTCACAAAAAGTTTGAATATATCATCTTCATAGATAACATGATCTGCATTGACCATTCTTTTGAGTGAAACTCTTATGAAAACCCTGCGAGGTGTTTGGCTGGCCACAATGAAGTGGCTGACCATATTATTCCATCTTTTAAACAATAAACAGTTTTTCTCCTCAGTATCACTGAATCATGTAGCATCTGTGCAGTACAACATCACTGACAAATATCCTGTCTTCTGTGAAAAGTGCTTCTGCTTTTTCATTGACCTCACAGTTTGTTAAACGTACGATTATATCATCCAAATCGTCATTCGCTTGTTCTAGGACTTGACGTTTTGGAAATGGTACACATAGATAAACTACAAATATCCAAGGCTTACTGAGGATAGTTTGACTTGAATCAACGAGTGTCAGAATACACTAATATTTTATTATCATGCATAAATCATGCTTCAACAATTATTAGCAAAATAATGAACATATCTAAAAAACAACTGCCTTTAGCAGTGGTCTCAGTGACGTCAAAGCCTTGTGTTATCATTAACTGATGATGTCATAGGATTATGACTATATAATATTGTAGCGATATCTACAATGTATATATTGCTTGTAGATATCGCTTGATGCCACACAAGCGATATAAACTGTTGGAGCCAGTTTTGTATGATTAAATAGGATTAGTAATGTCCCCGGGCATTTCGGGCCCACGTATGCACTTAACGTAGGTAAAAACTTAAAATAGACCCAAAACAATAATTTGTAATTAGTTGTTAATGAACACTTTCGAAATGCAAGAACTCCCAGAACTTGAGAAATACATAAATTGTCAGCTTAAATTCTAATTTGTTTCAAAGTTATAGAATTGAAAATAGGCTCATGGGCCCCTGAGGCCCCGTGATACAAGGTAAGGGTTAAATATTTTTTATACATTATATATATGTGATTGTTGCAACCGTTAGGCATTGTAACTGAGCGTTCTAACTAATAGAGTCTTGTGACCTTCACTTGTGCAAATAAGCGACAAGGATAGTCGTCGTCGTCGGATCGATTCTAAACTAAACGTGGCTGTGACTGGTTGTATTTAGGACAGGTCACAATACGGGACCTCTGCCAAACAATACAGAGTTAAGTTTGATACTAATTTTCGCCATATGAACCCACTTGTTATTCTTGGCATGTCATCGCGATATCAATAGAATGGTTCTCTGACATTCCATAATAGGAAGGATTCTGAGCTGGATCTTGGGAGGACAAATAGCGTAGGTTGACCTTGTTTGTAAGATCATAGTGAGCCTTGAACATACTTGTGTGGTTCCATATAACATTTACAAGTAGTCAATTAAGACAATTAACCTTAAATATGTTATTCTCAAATTGTGAAATGAAACTGAAGAAACATGACGAACATTTAGAATAATAAAACATCAAGGGAAAGCTTCTTTATATAAGTCTTCATTGCCCAAAGGTAGAATGTTGTAAACTTTGTCCCTATGTGTGGTTGGCGCTCATCCATTTCAAACAACCCATAATCAAAACTATTTCACACTAAACACCATTGTGCATATAACTTGGTTTTGCATTCACCGATCATTTCCCCAGGGCTAAAGGTTACTGTTAAAAAAGGCTACACATTTAGATTTAGTAATTTCCTGTAATAATATGTTCAAGATATTTCTCATTTATATTCCTTCATGCTCCTTATTTTTTAAGTACTGAGTTTCCATTTTAATCCAATCGTCCTACTTCGCCCTATTTTGAATTTGTTGTGAAATGCTTTCTACAGATTCAAATGAGGTGGGAACCACTGGCCCAACACTATCGCCTGGCCCTACACCAACACCAACACCAACTCCAACACCAACGCCAACACCAACACCAACACCAACTCCAACACCGACGCCAACACCAACACCGACTCCAACTCCAACACCGACACCGACACCGACGCCGACTCCAACACCGACACAAACGCCAACTCCAACACTATCGCCTGGCCCTACACCAACACCAACTCCAACACCAACACCGACACCGACGCCGACGCCAACACCGACACCGACGCCGACACCAACACCAACACCAACACCAACTCCAACACCGACGCCAACACCAACACCGACTCCAACTCCAACACCGACACCGACGCCGACTCCAACACCAACACCAACACCGACACCGACGCCAACACCGACACCGACGCCGACGCCGACACCGACACCGACACCGACACCGACACCAACTCCAACTCCAACTCCAACACCGACGCCGACGCCAACACCGACACCAACACCAACACGAACAGCGGCTGAAAGTAGGTGTCACAGTTCGGTAAAGTTCGCTGTAACATTGCTATGTATATATTATATTTTACTGTTGTTATAATAAGGTTTCAATCATGCCTCGTCTTTCAGGATATCCTAGACATGCGTTTGGAAATTTTGTCAAATTAGGCATGACAATTTTTTAGCAATGAAAGGGGTATTCGAGCCCTGGACCTCGATCTATACTGTCGAGCAGCGGCTTTACCAATTGAGCCACCGAGGATTTGTGTTCGTTCCGTTGTGTCATGGTTGTATTGGTATTTGTTCTAGTATTATAGTTACATATGTATCTATAGGTACCAATTTATGTCTACTTTGTATCAGGAATGAAAGGATTACGTTTGATACCTTCCTTTCGAGTCAGTCATGAGTGTATTGGAAATATTTCAATGACATATTTGGTCATGTCGTATAAATCTACAAAATACCTATTTAAAAGGCATATATAAACAAATATTTTATAAACATAATGTTCCACGGTAGTGTAAGGCAACAAATTACATGATTGCATCGCGTTATGACAATAAACTCTGCGCGAGCTAACGCCCTCGCAAGTTTATATGCCATAATCGCTCGGCACCAGGTCAATAATTATTACATATCTTGATACTGACGATGTTCGTCATGCTAATCATCATTCATTTAATGTTGCTCTTAAACTCTCTGCAGTCAGATTCGTTTGATGTGTATCAGTTATTTTGAGTAGAAGTAGAACAAGCTGTAATATAGGTCGTTTGTTCTGATAGATTGTGCATTACAAGGTAAAGTGTAAATATGCGGTGAAGCGGCTCTAAAATCAGAGGTGATTTAATCCATAATTGAATGTGTTGATTTTTCTGGAGAACCATTCGGAATCGAGTATCCAGAAATTTCATGGTAGAATATTCAATATCCTCACATGAAAAAATGTTTTCCAAACACCCTGAAAACTATATTATCCCCCGCCACAACGAAGTTGGTGGGGGATATAGAAATGAGCTCCGTCCGTCTGTCCGTCTGTCCGTCTGTGTCCTTTCCGGCCTTTTCCATTCCGGCCTCAAACTTCAAAACTATTCAATATATTTTTCTGAAACTTTGTACAGGTATGAACCAAGTAGTCTAGATGGCCTTTTGCTATATAAAAAATTGAGAATTTCTTCTTTTTTTTTTACGAATGCAAACAGTCTGGACTTAGAACCAAGAAGAGGGAAAACTATATTCCGGCCTCAAACTTCAAAACTATTCAATATATTTTGCTGAAACTTTGTACAGGTATCAACCAAGTAGTCTAGATGTGCCTTTTGCTATATACAAATTTGAGAATTTCTTCTTTTTTTTTTACAAATGCAAACAGTCTGGACTAAGAACCAAGAAGAGGGAAAACTATATTCCGGCCTCAAACTTCAAAACTATTCAATATATTTTGCTGAAACTTTGTACAGGTATCAACACAGTAGTCTAGATGTGCCTTTTGCTATATAGAAAGTAGATGCATTATATATTCAAAATGCATAAATATATTCAAAATTCCTACATGGCGGGGGATATGGCCGACTCTGTCTGCTTGGTTATTTTGCTTTTCATTTCATCTTATTATAATTTAAATTCTTTTGAAGATGAGGCAAAGTTTCCTTTGTCGGTAAGTTTATATGAATACAGTCACTTCGATCCTGCCATTGCCAGGGTCATGACCTTTTCTTTAGATGAACACTCGGTCGGAGGTACGATCAAATGGAGAAAAATAAAAGTAAAGCATCAAATAACAGATGTTTTTCAAAAACTTCTGTACCTTTTCGCATCCTCAGGTGTTGATATTAAACTAAAAGGGTTGCTCATTGCTTCGAGAGACACAGCACTTTGTTGATCCAAGCGAAAAATGGTGGTATTTATTATACCTCTGTTAAATATGTTAGAATGGCATTGGTCAGTTTACACCACCTGATGGAAAAGTATATTTATACACCGACTTCCTATACCAGTGATGGGGCCAGTTTAATGACAGACATTTCTGTCACTGACCTGAGATATTGACTCAACACGTGATATGTCACGTGACTGATTGTTTTAACCCTTTTTTTGCAAGATGGCGTCAGCTGATGGCTTCGCTAATTATTTTTGCAAATAAGATAATTTTTTCGATTGACAAGTATGGCTATGTGTGTTGTATAACAGCTAAAGTGTTAAATACAAACGGTTGAGAAAAATTAGGTATAATAAAACACCTAACTACTCATGGTGAGGTAATTATGTGAAATATAGGGCCTCTCGGACCTGCGGCCTCGATCAGGTCAGACCGCCTCGGGACTGAGGTCTCGAATTCTTGTATTTCACATAATGACCTTAGCGTGAGCGATTAAGTGTATATAATAAAGTTAAATTGTTTTTGTCAGTTTGCACAGACGTTCCCGTAGATGGCGGCGATTCTACGAGTACGAACATCACCATCACTGTGCCAGTTGATGCAGACATCACGACTGTGACCCTCATCTCTGAGTCAGTACCTCCAACACCACCAGAGAGCAACTGTTTATTTGGCCTCAATGTCTACTGGGATGCTCAAGGGAATTTTGAAGTGAACAGATGCATGGGCGTTCTCGAAGTCTGTTACATTATTTGGTACGTATTAAGGTCATGTCTTAAACAAGATTTGTAGCATATTTAATGTTGTTGTACAACTAGCCGAGGTCTATAGATCGACGATGGTGAATTCTATACCTGTGTAATGAAGGTTGATAAACCAAAGGTACGGAACCATCACGTCAGGATAAATGCTGATGACCTCAAGTTAAAGACTGGTATATATATTGTAATTATAGCGAAATTCGTCATGTACGTCTGGTATTTCTTTAGATTCTTTAGATGGGAACTTTGAAGTGAACAGATGCATGGGCGTTATTGAAGTTTGTAACGTTGTTGGGCGAGTAGCGTTATTCCTTAAACAAAATAAGTGTAGCAAACATAACTTCGATGTACAATCGGCCTCACAATGTTCATGCGGTTTTGAAGGTTTAAGATTATACATTGTAATAAATGTTCATAGGGCAAAAGATACAAAACCGCCAGACCAGATTATCTCGTAAAAATCTGATCAAGTATATCACGCTTATCTCGTTGTGTTCTTCGCCTGAGTCGTGTTTTGTGAACACTCCAGTCAATCAGCGACGAGACTAGGAGGTCGTCAGACTGATTCCATACTTAAGCGGGTATGTGATTGGTCGAATTTATTGAAGGTTAAATGTCCTTGGTGAGGTCACAAGACATGATCCCTGTCAAGCAGTACTCTGACCAAGCAGTCAATGAGATTTCGATAAAGCTTTCGATTCAGTTGGCAGACAGAAGTTATGGTCTATTTTCAATAACCATGATCGTAGACCGAAAATGAAAAAGTATTCTCAATAACATGTATAAACATGTTAAATCTTGTGTAAAAATAACACTGAATTATCAGGCTGCTTTGAATTACAACTTGGGGTAAGACAAGGATGTATACTAAGCCCATTTTTATTTTATTTTATTTTTTGAATATAAATGAATTAGCAACCCAAATAGAAAGCAGTTCTGAGTATGGAGTTCAGTTACACTCCGATATTGTACATATCTTTCTGTTGCTCTTTGCAGACAATATCGTGCTGTTCTCAAGTACCGTAGCAGGTTTACAAATACTTATAATGAACTTGTAACTTATTGTGACAATTACAAATTTACTGTAAATAGAAGCAAAGCAAAAATAGTAGTGTTTAAGAGAAGAGGACGTTTATCAAAAAAAGAGAAGTATAATAATTAAAGCAAAGAATAAGACTGTATTAGTTCGTGCAAGTATTTGCGATTGTTCTTTAGTAATTGTTTAATTTGGACAATGCCTGCTCATTATGCTTGCTTACAAGCACACAAGGTGATGATTGATATATTTAAACAGTTCTCGATGTCATAAATATAAATGCATATTGTAAGCTATTTGATGAAATTAATAAACTGATTTTATCATATGGGTGTGAAATATGGGGGTTTAATTATAACAAACATATTGAAAGAGTTCAATTGAAAGCATGTGAAAACAATCTTGGAGTGAAACACAACACTACGAACACAATGATTTATAGAGAATGTTGTTGATACCCAATGCACTTATTCAAAAGTATTATAGTGATAAAATATTGGTTAAAGTTATTGAAAATGCTTTCATATCGTCTACCAAAGAACTGTTACGATATCATGATGTTATATGATAAGAATGGTCATACAAATTGGTTTACTTCTGTAAGAAATTTCTTATAAACAAAGGCCTTTGGTTGTGTGTGGATAGACCAGTAATTGGATTCAAACGATGACTTTTTTGTCAACTAATGAGGAGATTAAAATATATTTACTTACACGAATAGACTGAAAATATATCACGTTCAAGTAAGTGTTTCTATTATAAGATGTTTATATGTACTCTAGACTCAGAAATGTATTTTTCATGTATACACATATATTTATATATTTAAAACAGTTAAGGATAGCGTTAAGCAGATTAAGATGTTCTTCACATGATTTATTTGTCGAAAATGGAAGATTAAAATCAGTCCCAAGAGAAAATCGAATATACAGACTTAGTAATCTTAATAAAATAGGAGATGAATATCATTTCCTTTCAATTTGCCCCATTTATAATTCACAAAACTTTGACTATGCCCACCCGAACCTTTATAAATTTGTAGACCTTTTAAACAACACAAACATTGCAGTTCTTTAAAATCTGGCTATGTTTGTTTACCATGCTACGCTTTTCAGAAAAGAATGTATCTCTACACATAATATTAGTGATACCTAATTGTTGAATAGCATCTTCATTGTATTAAATCGGCGTGTACATATTATCATTGAAATGTATTGTACTTCAGACATTTGACCTTTCAGTGTCGGAAATAAAAATAACAAGATATGAGTACTATGAGTGGGTCCGATTTTAAGCAAACTACTAAGCGGGTTAATAAACAATAATTTGCTACTGATAACAGAATGTTGAAGAAGGTGAAACTGAAATATCCTCACGAGTGAAAGAAACGTCCCCGCAAAAAATACATAATATTGAGCCAACATATATTTAATTAACGAGTGGTAAATATGAATGCATTGTTAACTTTTTAATTTTGCAATTATTCGACAATGTGTCTGAAAAAAAACGCGTTTTGAAATAGTCGTCGTTTTTTTATTGCCTTCAAAGTTGAGAAGTCAGGTAATATAAAAACGGAGTCAAGGATTTGTATGGATGATCAACTTCTTTATTTAACAATGGTGACCTTTCGGAATAGATCCTTATACCGTTAGGGTGATTCTTTCATTTAAATTCTAGGTGCAATCTTAGCTTTTTTTTTAAATGAAAATATGTTCAATTGTAAGAGTTATGTAGATGATTTTGTCTTTTACTTTACTGCTTCAATGCCTTTTTCATCAAGCGATTTACATGCATATTTTTATTCTGACTTGCGTATCCTTAGTAAGTGATAATATGCATTATTCATTGCTTCTTTGTTTTTCTGTCGACCGTTACAAAGAAACAAATTATATTATATGTTATTTATTGATTGAAGTTCTTGTTAATTGATGAACAGTATATCAAACGAAGTGTATTCATAGTCAGCCAATTTAGCTTTTAGTACATGTTTTTATAAATATAAATATTTTCTTAATGTCTCACTTCCCACAAATTGCTCATTGATATTAAACATGACTGTAGATGGTCAGTAATGATAGATAGGCTTTAAGTGCTCTAGTAATAACAACAATAAACAGTCATTTTAAATTAGTCACTTCAGATGGTCAAATTATCCATTCGGCCAATATACATATATACAAATATACCGTTATAAATCATATTACAAACTTATAGTACATATGCGTGAAAACATATGTTTACTACGAGAAAGACAAACAGTAGATGGTGAAGTCTCTCCACAAAGGAAGAATGAAAATGACGGGATTTTAACGAATATTTTACACAATTTATCTCCTACGTATTGTATGCTCAGTCCATCGTGGGAAATAGCATCTCCATTGTGGTCCTCAGTAAGAGAAATTAAGTCCTATGTAGGAGATGGTATGTTCATCCTAGGAGATAATCAAACAGAATGTTGTCAATGTGATACAAATGCTCTTTCGCAGCTCATTTATATATTTACTGAAGGAAATATTCCTTTGAGGCTTGGGATTTAAAAGGAGGGTTCTATCGGGGTATATTATGTGGAAACCAAATTCGAGGAGATATCCCTGTTTACACATATATGTTATTAATACATGATTAAAACACAGTCAAACTGAAATATACTAATGGGGGTAATATTTTGATGACAATACATTTCATTACTTTACACAGCGCACATTTCTTGAAAAATGGGAACTGAAGCCATTCATCGGTGCTGCGAGTAGGGAAAACTTTGCTACAGCATATCAGCAAATTGTTTATTAGTTTTATGATCTTTTATGTGTTACTGTGTGAATAATCTATCAGTGTATGTCTTTATTGATTAAAAATAAGATAAAAATAGGTACAATATAGCGTGTTTTCATTTCACGCAATCCAAAAATCCAATATGGCGACAGAACCAAAGCCCCAAAGTCACATTCAATCTTCAGGGAAAGGTTCCATATACCAAATTTGCTCCCCGATGTTGAAAGCTCCTCCCCTCAAAATTAAACTTCTGGGAATACATTAATTAGTTCGGGACATAAGATGATAGCATTAATATGCTTCCATAAGACATTTTGCTAGGAAGCTCAATTGTTTAAGTATTAAAGGGGCTTTAGCACGTTTTTTTGTGTGCAAATTTTATTGTCAAATTTCCCATTTTAAAAGGGGTAAAGCATCTCATTACACAAACCGGTTATCCGTAGTGGCTATAACAGTGTTGCGCATAAAGCAAACATTACATGGCGGCCATTTTAATGTGAACACCTTTTATTGTTTCTTATTACAAAAACGATTTCCATGGCTTTACCGATCCATGTACTCTATTTTGATTAACTTGATTTTCCGAAGAGAGAATAGTGTTTTTATATTGATGACATTATTTTTCAAATACATTTCATAGACTTAATGATCGAAAAAGGTGCTACTGCCCTTTTATCTTTGTATCGCGCAAGAATTATAAAATGAAGGGACACTGCAATTGATGTACTTGGGTTTTCATTAACTCCACAACGACAATTTCATCGAGGACAGCCATGGTTACTTTACTTCCGGTCTGCAGCAAAGATACAAGGAGTCCCTGATAAGCTCAAATTGCCCTATGACATAATTTCGTTTCCAAAAAAAACCAATGTCAAGGTCATTCAATATGGACGACTAATATAAAACGATGGTACGAAACACACTTGAGACAATCTAAAATCCCTGGTACGTTTATTACAGTGTCCCTCATGTCATAATTCTTGCGGGATCTGATGCATCAAATACTGGGCTTGGTAATTAGGTCACTGTTAGCTGACCGGATATTATAAACGATTTTATAATATTTTTTTCAAAGTTTTTTAAATCAATTTGGTAGGCACCTCAAATGGTTCATACGGGCAAAGTGCTAATATTAAAGGCTTTGGAAAATTATACCTTTGTTATTACCAGATCGATGTTTATGTTTGATAAGCTTGTTTTAAAGAAAAATGTATTGGCTTTGACGTGGTATATAATATTGAATGATAATATGATGACAACATTCTGAAAATATGATTTCAAACGGACATGAGATTTCGACCTCGTTACATCCTTTTTCTTTTTTTATAGAATAAGGGGCTCGATCGTCGACTATTAAGGTCATATTCTGTGACCTTCGAACCTTGACCTTGATGAAAGAGGCAATTTCTAGAACTGCAACCTTGAACATCCTTTTTAATTATCAATTTACTCATTGTACTGAATTATTTGTTGATCTGTTTTTTCCGTAATTAATCCTTACATTTGAACTGTTCATTTGAAGGAAAGACTGAGCATCAACAGGACAAACGCAGGGTTGTCGAGCTCACATGTCACTGTAAACTCAACTTACAGGTTCTGAAATGGAACTTGAACAGTTGAAGTTGAACAGAATCTGTTTTTCAGCTTTGATTTATTACCAATGCTTTACATAGCTTATTACATGTTTCGGCAAAATCATTAAGAATTGTGACCACATAAATACGCTCAAACGACTTGCAAGTTTTCAACCCCAAATGATGAATCATACAAAGCCTGAATAGATGCAGACTAAACGGCTCAATGTTTACATGGAAACTCATACATGTATGACATGTATTCTAAATATGTCAGAGTTTCGCAAAGCATATTAAAATTGTTGCGGATATACTTTGTAGTAATTGAAAATGTTAAATACACAGGATAGTCTAATTTATTAATAATTGCATCTGTTTACAAAATAAAATATGCTTTTAATCAATGCATAATATTTTTCAGATAACATGGGTCTGCACTGTCATCTGCCAGTATCTGGATTTCAACATTTTCATGTTTAATAAATCAAATAAACAACTTCCACTGCGTCTGTTATGTTTTGTACGTGACAAATAGTAAGCAATGTAATAATTCTTACTTAATCGGACAAAATTATACCTTTGGTAGGGTATTAAAGTTTTCATAATGGTCACGGGAATTATCAATCTCGTCCCCAGGACTGATCAACTGTCATAAACATGAAACGTTATAAAGAATCGGCGGTAAGTTATCTCCGATGACAATGTGTATAATTTGAGATATGACCCACGAATGTAGTTGAGTCGGAGCTAAAACGAATCCAACATGACGGGTGTAGCTCCTTTAGCCTATTGGTATAGAGGGGTGTGGATACTTTTATATAAACTACTGTCCAAAAGAAAGTACCCACCCATGAATTTTATACCAAATTTTTTTGGGATGTAAATGTTGTCCAAAAATGGATTTAACAAATGTTGTTCAAGTATGAAGCGAAATATTAGGATTTGCTTGAGATTTATCAAAACTGGGATGAGGGCAGACAAAGGAAGTTCATTGAATTGGGGTAACGTTGGATTGCGAGCAGATTCACCCCCTTGAACCTTGTGCTGCAGGGTTTCATCGATAGTGATTGACATGGGGAAATGTGGGGATAGTGATGTATTAGCGAGTTAATTTGCTGTAGGTTTCAAGGGTCGTCACAGGAAGATCTTACTTGATTACGTATTGAGATATCACGCACCATGCTGACCAAATTAAAACATCAATAAGAAGGTGTCACTTGGTAACAACATTGTACACATTTGGGAAATATTGGTTTCTTTGGGGAAAATATGTACAAAGATAAAACAAATTCACACCTCGCATTGAAAGTGATCAGGACAGATCAATGATTGTGATTTGATAAATGAACAATGATTGTGACTTTCGTAAAATTAAACATTAGACTCGCTGGTTTTTTAAATTTAAAATAAAAGCAATTGCGATCAAGTTTGGGTCAGGCAAAATGGAGAGATTTGGTTATTGTTATTAGTGTGTATAACAGTGTATACAATTACATTTGCAACAAAATCAAGAAACTGAATATACATTTGTAGAGTGTGATGGATAGCAGTATCCCACCAACCTTTTTGACAATGCGTCACACAACCTTAATTAATCTAAGATGACTTTGAGAATTTACAATCGACCACAACCATTTCTATTTCCATAGCTCAGTAAAATAAAATAGAGCCAGTGGCTCTGTAGTTCATTAGACTTTATGCAATATACCAAGGGACAAAAGAAACGATACAATACAAACTTTAAGATATTTCAATCAATGAGCGATATTGCAATTTGAAAATTATCGCCTCAAATTGCCAAGGACTCAAAACAAGAAAGAACGCGTAGATGTCTTTTTAAATCTAAAATGGAAGAAAGCCGACATCTAGATCTATTATTTATAAAACAATCATTTCACATCAAATCTTGCAAAAGATAGCCATATCGTCAAAATGTTTCTTTAGCTGTTATAAAAGCAACGCCCTGGGCGTAGCTACTATCTTTAACGTGTAAATCTAATGTTAGATAAAAAACAAGATTAAACGAGTGGAAAATACCTTGCTATTGAAATTGAAGTCTATGAGAAAACCCTTACCTTGATAACTTTGTATGGACCAAATACACATAGCCCTTCTTTTTATGAAAATTTATTCAAAATCGTTACAGAATTCGATTGTTATCACTTTTTTTATTTGTGGAGACTTGAACCTTGTTTAAAACTCCGACATAGACTATTTTAATTACAAAAACATAAATAACCCAAAAGCAAGAGAGGTTTATACTCTTATTTATCGAAGAATACAATATTATTGATTCGTGGCGTTATTTAAATCCGGACAGAAAAAGATATACTTGGAGACAAACAAAACAAATAAAAGTCTAGATTAGATTTTCCAATTGGCCAGAGACCTAGAACCATCCATTGAAACTGCAGACCCTTGAATAACCTGGGTCAATTTGAAACTAAAGGATGCTGAAAGAGGAAAAAGTTTTTAAAAAATTATACAACTCACTAATGTATGTTAAAATCTATGTTGAAGAAGTTACGAACATAATAGATAACACAAAAACAATACCAAATACGGTCAGATACTAAAGGAAATGTGTTGTTGGAAATTAATGATCAACTCTTGTTCGAAACCTTACTTGATAAGAGGTTTTACAATTAAATATTCGTCGGAATGAAAACGAGAGCGGGAATAAAAACGAAAAGGAACTTTGTAAATGACGCTAATCTTAAATTAGAAAAGTTAAATAGTGTAAAAGCTGAAGGTGTGATAATGAGATCAAAATGTGAATGGAAAGAAAAGGGGGAAAAACCTACGAGAAACGAAATTATGTCAATAAAGCTATATCAAAACTTAAAACAGAAGATAATAAAACCAACAAAACTAACACAAAAGAAATAGTCGACGAAACAAAATATATTATAAAAACATCCAAAAAAAACAAACAGGTTCGCTGGTCAATTTAGATGAGCTCTTTACAAACTGTAAGGTCCCCAAACTCAGTGACTTGGAAAAAGATACACTCGAAGGTGACCTAAAGTATGTTGAAGTTCTAGAATCGCTCAAAAATATGAAAAACGAAAAAAAGTCCCGGCCTGTCAGGCTTTGGGCTTTGGGCTTTGGGCTGCATGCTTTCTTGATTCGATCAATACAATTCTTTTATAAATCAGGAGAGTTATCCATTAGCCAGAAACAAGGTCTAATAACATGTACACCCAAAAAGAATAAACCGAAACAGTTTTTTAAAAATTGAAGACTGATGTCCCTACTAAACCTTTCATATAAAATAGAATCAGCAACAATTGCCAATAAAATAAAGAATGTACTTCCGAAAATAATAAACGAGGACCAACAATGCACGTGCGAATTTATGACGTCATAGAATATGCACTGTTTGGAAAAACCGGGTTTACTCCTGCTCATAGATTTTGCAAAGTGTTTGATTCAGTAGACTGGACATTCATTCGAACGGTTCTAAATTTGTAAATGTTGGCCCTGCTATTAAAAACTGGATTGGTACATTTTATAAAAATATCAACTTTGATGTTCTTGTAACTGGTTTCACATCGGATTTCTTCGAAATTACCGGCGGGTGTAGACAAGAAAATCCATTTTCGCCATGCATATGTGGTGAAATACTAAGCATCATGATACGTAATAACAAGAAGACATAGTCATCAACATCCCCCGCCAGACCCAAGAAATTGGAACAAGGGCAATAATTCGAGAAGAGATAATTGTGCATTTTACATTTTCATTTCATCAAGGTACCGATACCCTCAAGCCACACAACTGATTTGATCTTAAACGGTTTCAATGAAAAGCTATCGCTGATACCTGAATCACATGATTCTTATTTTCAAAGCCTCAAGCCACACAACAAATTTGGTTCTCCTATCTGAAACAGTTTTTGAGAAAAGCCGTCCCCTTTGAAATTACCTGGAACAGATTTAAAAACGATCAAGGGCAATAACTCCGGAAAATACCAATTCCACGCTTCTCATTTTCGAACACCATCAAGGTATTTGTGCTCTTAAGCAACACACTAATTTTGGTTATTCTATCTGAAATAGTTTCTGAGAAAGGTTGTCCCCTTTGGAGATACCATGAACAAAGTCCAAAAATAAGGAACATTGCAATAACTCCTGACAAAATAAATGCACACTTCTCATTTTCGAACTCCATCAAGGTATTTCTGAGAAAAGCTGTCCCCTTTGGAGATACCATGAACAAAGTAAACACATACGGAACAGGGGCAATAACTATGTAAAAATAAATGCACGCTTCTCATTTTTGAACTCCATCAAGGTATTTATGCCCTTAAGTAACACAACAAATTTGGTAATCCTATCTTAAACGGTTTTTGAGAAAATCTGTCCCTTTATCTCGGACGGACGCACGGACGGCAAAGGAACGGAGACCAAACCTATATCCTCCTTCCACTTCGTGGCGGGGGATAATAAAAAGATAAAAGGAATTAAAAAAGGTGACAGTGAATACCTCGTAACTCAATTCGCAGACGATATGTACTTCTTTCACACTGGATGGATCCGAAACGTGTCTTAAACATTATCTCAATACGCCTCTTCCTCGGGACTAAAAATAAATGCAAGTAAAACTCAAGTCATCTGGAAAGGTTCCTCAAAGAATTCGAATTACACTGTGCAAAAACCAAAAATTGGGCTGGACTAAAACAAATTTACAATCTTTGGCATAACATTCACACATAACTTGTCAGAAATGGTAGAGAGTAATTATAATGATAAACTAAAACAAATAAAGATCATCATGAACCAGCGGCTTGGAAGAGATCTTACCTCGCGAGGTAGGACGACCGTTTTAAAGCCTTATCATGCCCAAACTAAACCAGATATTTACAACACTTCCAAATCCTAGTGAAAACATGTTGGAGAACATTGACAAACTTTGTTTTGCCTTTATTAGAATTGGAAACCAGATAAGATTAAACGTAAAAATTAGTAATTACAATGAAGGTGGTTAAGAGCACCCGATATAAGAAATACAATTTCTTCTGGGAAAATAAGTTACGTGAAACGACTCTTCAATTCGGACAACTGTTCTAAATTAAAGAAACTGTTTTTGGTAAATGTATCCCCAGGACACAGTGATTTTTATCAATACAGCGCAGAAACAGTGATGAAGCATGTTTGTATTCCAAGAACAAACGATTTTTGGAAAGATATTTTAAAATCATAGGGATGTTTCCTTACACAAAAGGGGAAATCTGCAAAGACGCAAGCTGATGTTCTTTCTCAGCCGATATGGAATAATGATAATATCAGAATTAACAATCAGGTGACTCATATTAAGCACATGTCAAAATCCGGTATGTAACTGATAAATGATATAATTGATAGTGACAGAAATTTTTACACAGCAAACTACACAGAATTAGTTAACAGGTACAAATATAAAACAAGTTTGTTGAACATGCTGGTATCCTTAATGCAACAAAATCGTATTTGATAAACTAAACCATTAGGATATAGATAAACTAGATATGCAACTAATACGTTATTTTATTGAAAATATTATAAACCAAGAGAAAAGGTTGTCTAATATTTTATGATATATTACAAGAATCAGAAATCACGGGGGTTAGGTACAAATACAGAATGAAATGGGAACTGGATTTACAATGTCCAATCGACGAAAGTGAATGGAAACATATAGGCCTAAACCAATTGCCTTTATGTCTAAGTTAAAAACAAAATGGTTTCAATATTCAATTCAACATAGAATACTCCCGACAAATGATCTCCTGCATAAGATGAAAATCAAAGATGAAAATAAATGTAGCTTCTATGAGGACGAAAAAGATGCCATAAGTCACCTTTTCTTCGATTGTCCTACTGTCAAAAATATATGAAATAAACATACAAGCAGACAATAACTTTTCAAAAAGGAACATTTGCCTTGGATATCCTGAATATAGAAATAAAGAAT
This sequence comes from Gibbula magus, assembly GCA_936450465.1. Lineage (NCBI taxonomy): Eukaryota > Metazoa > Mollusca > Gastropoda > Trochida > Trochidae > Gibbula > Gibbula magus. Next base: position 60,713,812 of record OW388304.1, read on the forward strand.
TGAACATGATCATTACAACTGTTGAGTACACAATATTCAAAACAAAGCAAAAGCGACTTAGACCAAATATAACCTACTTCAAGAATGACATTAAGAAAGCTTACAATATTAACAAATATACCGCATACTCAACCAGTTGTTTTCGAACCAAAATTTTTCAAAGAAAATATCCCTCGGACAAGAAAAAACCAATCACATATTACTGTAGCCCAGTGTGGTTTTCCTTTTCTTGACAAAACAGTTTATGTTTTTAAGGCTTAACAAAGAACATGTTTTGCTTGAATTGCCACAGAAGCAGATAAAATTAATTTAAGATAAATAAATAAATAATAAAAGAGTTCTTCCGAACATATTGTTGGACCTCTAAAGGACGATGAATCTGTCTGAAGTTCAACTACGAAAAGTTATTAAGGTTAACCCAAAAGTAATGACTCTTGAAGTTTAACTATAAAAATTTTCTCATTAAAGTTTACACAAACTTTATTACTCTTGAAATTCCTCATATGAATATCTAACCCATAGTGTTTCTCAAATTGCATGTTTAGTTAAGACGTGACAAAACTTTGAACTTTGATGAAATTGACGAATTTTGAAAAAAGCTAGTTACGCTCGACTGATATTGTCCTTAATAAATCGATTCATCAACTTCGACATAAGCAATTGATCATGTTATTATCTTCAGTGTTTTAGGATCACAAATTCTCCAAAGAAAAAAACCCTGAAAAGTCACAAAATCACGAAATTTAACCTTTTGAAGGGGAAGTGTTCAAATCTTGCTATAATCAAAACTATAAATTTGTATTTAGATCATAAACAGAAATAAGAAGTTACTCATTGATGTAAGATTGCAAAAAGAAAACCTTGATAAAAGTTCATTTGTGAGAGAGTTTTTGAATATGACACCTTAAAATGACTTTTAAAGGAGCGGTTATAATCAAGGGCAAATAACTAACATTCAGGGGCAAATTGAAAATTATGCTTCATTACAACTTGATGAATCTATTTAGCTTTAGAATTACTAATCACAAAAGGCTGTACATGTTGCATTAAGTGGGAAGACTTCTAGACACTGACCGTCAAAACCGCATCCAAGGTCCACCCACTTTTGTTTACTTTTTTTCGAAACACATGTAGCAAACAATCTATTATTAAGGCCGAAATATTGGCCGATTGAATGAGCATATATTGGTCAAAGTTTAAAAAAATAATAATCGTGTTCAATTTTTGAGATATGGAGGTTTGAAATTCTTCTTTCTGTAGGAGATAATCGAAAAACAAGGTAGAAATTTAAACATCGGACAATCACAGTGTTCAGAACTAGTTTAGGTGACAAGCTATCATTCCTGGAAAAAAGTACATGCACATCGTTTAAGCCGTTAATAAACGGAAATCTTGCAACAAAACATTGCCAAATAATGAACATAAAAGACAACACAAAAACACGATAATAACATTAGGTCTAAGGCGACCCGATTTTATTATGGAACCCCGAGATTCCATAACTGACCAACATAAATAACATAAGTGAGAAGTTCAAATTCTATCAAAAACCTATTTTTATACTTTAACTAAGATATTGACGAACATTCTACGAATTTCTACCCCGCAACGTACGTGAGATACAGACACCCTTGCCCATGGGTAGGCCCATGGGAAAATTCGCCCATGGGCGAGAGGCTGTTCAAATTTGTGTTAAACACAAATTATTTTCTAATTTTTAATAATGGGTCTAGCAGTAACATATTTTAGGTATTTATGAACTCCCCCCATGGAAAGGAAATGTTTTTTCCCATGGGCGAGACCTCGCCCATGGGCCAGGTTGCCCATGGGCTAGATTTCCAATGGGCCAATGTTGACTTTGGCAAACATATAATGTTGTGAAATGTTGACTTTGAAAAAAACATATTTGTGAAATCTTGACTTTGGAAAACATAGAATGTTTGTGAAATGTTGACTTTTGAAACATTGACTTTTAAAATATTTATTGATTTTGGTGGAAGTGTTACTTTGATAAAATATGGACTTCGGTGACATGTTGATTTGAATACATATTTTGAGTTATATGAATGGTTGACTTATGAAATATTCATTTTAGTGAAATGTTGTGTAGTTTAAGTTTAACTTTTATAAAATGTTAACTTTGATGACATGTTGACTTGGAAAAAGATATTTTGAATTTAGTGAAATGTTGACTTTAATCACATATTGACTTTGATGAAATGTTGACTTTTATAAAAGATATTTTGAGTTAAGCGAATTGTTGACTTATGTTGACATTGGAAATATGTATTGACTTTGGCGAAGTTTGCTTATATTATGAAATATTAATATTTCTATTTCACTGACTTTGGTTTAGTTTGAAATGTTGACTTTTATAATAGTTTATTAATTTATGGTTTGACTAACCCGTCACACAATAAATACTAACAACGGGTTGTTAGTATACGGTATGTGCATCAATTAACATAATTGAATACACATGAGTGTAAATGACACGCTAATAATACGCTAGTAAAGTAAATATATGTATAAACGTTTATATCAAGTAAACACACATTGTTTTAAGTGTAATTCAGCGTCGTGTAAAGTACTTACACAATAAAGAATAACAATTTTTATTTATAATTGTAATTCACTTTCATTTCTAATGAAATAGCAACATCTGCTAGCCGTGCAGTTGGAGTAATTATATAAATAGAAACTTTAAGGGGTATGCCTTTTTGGTGTTTTCCTGCTTTTCCTGAGTTAATTATGCTTTGGCACTTTCTTACCTCGAAATCGAGTGTAACAATGGCATTACAATCTTATGCTTATGTTATTTTACTTTCTGGTTATTGATGTCATATTTATTGTGAAACAAGGATGTGATAAAAGGTAACATATATTTCATACAATGTGTACATGCATCTGCATGACTAAGTCTTTTGTTTAATGTAAGGAAGGCAGTATATGTACCGTTAAAACAATATTCTGTAATCGCCGAATCTTGACTTATATCAAGCACCTTCATTGTTCAAACAAGTTTTGTAAAGAACGCGTTCCCGGGCCATAAACTATACGTAGAATGTAGACATCTTTGATGGGCATTCTAGAAGTAGAATGTAGAATGTAGAATTTGTTTTGATTGTGGCGTTGGCGATAGGTGTATGCGATACGAGGACATACCTTATCAGTAAGAGCAACTATTGAGTAGGATGCCCTATTTCACTGTTCCATTTCAGTCATGGGTGTTACGTTAATTAATGCGATGATTCTGGAGAATGGGAGATATGAACCTTCTGTATTTTTCTGCATATACGTTTCTGTTGGCACTATGATAATTTCAATGACTAATAAAACTACAATTGGTCGATATATTAGTCAAATCCTACACTTTAGGACCAGATCGCGACGCTGTTCTCAATTCAAGTTTGCATGTGGGGATATTTCTTTGCATTACTGAGACTCCTATAAGTACCTCGGCTTTTGGTTTGATGAACACCTCGATTTTAAATAAGTCATAAATCAACTGGCAAAATCGGCCGGTAGAGCTCTGAGTGCTCTCTGTACTAAGTTTTGTGATGCAGGTGGAATGGCATATGTTGTGTTTACAGCCCTGTACAACTCATCAGTACAACATATTCTCAGCTATGGGGGCTTTATGAACATAAAGTAATTAATACTGTTCAAAATCGAGTCTGTCGGTTTTGTCTTGGAGCTAACAGTAAATCTTCAAATATCGCCACTAGAGTAAATATGGGTTGGATCTCGTGTGTTACCAAACAACGCCTGGAAGTATACAGAATGTGGATGAGAGTACGTCATATGTCAGAATCAAGACTCCCGCACGAATTAAGTACACAAGTACTCAACCGGAACAGAACATGGGAACACAGAGTTAAGAAACTGAGTAAGTCGTTAGATCTTGAGGGATACTTACTTTTAGACAAATCTTCTATTCCAGTTTTACGACAGAAATTGAATATTTTAGACGAGTAGAAGTTGTTTACTGAGCTATGGAACGATAAAGGCAATGCAATCAACGAACAAACTAAGGACATACATGTGGTTCTAGAATACTTTATTGGGTTGTGAGGATTGAGCTCCAATGCCTCTTTTTTTCTTTTTATCCTTGTACATAGTTTTTTGTTTTATATCTCAGGTATGTTTCCAAAAGGATACACCTACTGTATATTCACCACTTGACTTATCTCTACACTCTTCTCCATTATCTCATGATAATGAAATTAGAGAAAAACCTTGTTCCCATTGTTTGATAACTGAAAATGACATTGATTCAGATCCTATTATTCACCTTTTGTCTCAAATGATATATTTTATTTTATTTATTTCTAAGAAGAAAATATTGTTAGCAACTGACTATGGATAAGATTAAGAAAATAAAAATGGTTTCAGCTAACTGTAGGGCCTTAGCAGAGAAGGAAGTAATGAATCTATATAGAAAGAAATATTCAATAATTTGTCTGCAAGATATCCCTGTGGCTGAGAAAGATGTAAACAAGATGAAAAATGAATGGGGCTTGCAGAGTATAATTGCTATTTTTAAATCCAACTCTAGAGGAGTGGCTATCCTTTTCAATAATGATATTGATTTTAAAATTCACAGAACATTAGAAGATGAAAATGGAAATTATATTATTGCAGATATTACTGTAGAAGATAACAGATTTACCCTTACAAACCTCTATGGACCAAATAATGATGATCCAAAATTTTATGTAAAACTTTTTGAAAATATTTGTAACATGGAAAAAGAATCTTTAGCTATTGTTGGGGATTGGAATTTGGTGATAGACCCTTCCTTAGATTTGGAGAACTATAAAAACATTAATAATCCTCAAGCCAGAGATATTGTCTTAGACAAAATGGAATCCCTTGATATAATTGATATCTGGAGAGAATTCAATCCTGACTCAAGAAAATATACCTGGTGGAGGAGAAAGCCTAGGCAACAAGCAAGGTTGGATTTCTTTTTAATTTCACAAGACCTAGTAAATATTTCACTTGACTCTGGTATTTATCCTGGTTATAAAACAGACCACTCAGCTATTAGATTTTCCTTCTCCAAAAACCATCAATCAAGAAAGAGGTAGGGGTTATTGGAAATTCTTTACTAATTCTTTCTTTACTTCTTTACTCCTACATCCTGAATATCCTGACTTAGTTAGATCAATATTGAGAGATACAATTGAAGAATACTGAGACACTGAAACCATGGTTGGTGATAATGTTGATTATGATGAAGTTAAATTGAACATTGATGACAGCTTATTCCTTGAAACCTTTTTGATGAAGGTTAGAGGAAAATCAATTTCTTTTTCATCATTCCTTAAAAAGAAAAGAAAAGATAAGACAAACGAATTAGAAATCAAAATAAAAGATTGTGAAGACAATATAAGAAAAGATTTTCAAAACATTGATGAACATCTAATATCAGAACTAACACATTTGAAAATGGAATTGCAACAAATTAAGGAAGAAGAGATAAGAGGAATTCAACTCAGAAATCAAATATTATGGTATGAAGAAGGAGAAAAACCAACCAAATATTTTTGCCATTTAGAAAATAGGAATTATGTCAGCAAATCAATAAATAAGATTATTACAAATAAGAATGAGGAAATTACTGAAAGTAAATCAATCTTACATGAACTTAAAGAATTTTATAAAAAACCTTTATGCTTCAAATAAGATTTATGACAATGATGATCATTTGGAAAAGGTTTTAACTCCAACCTTGAGTGACCAAATGAGAGACACATTGGAAATAGATATAGATATGAATGAAGTATCAGCAGCAGTAAAAAACATGAAGAACAACAAAAGCCCCAGAACTGATGGATTTCCCATAGAATTCTTCAAGTTCTTTTGGAAATAACTTAAGGTTTGGATTGTTAGATTTATTCAAGATGTCTCTAGAAGCAATAGAATGTCTCTTACTATGAAAAGAGGAGTTATTACTTGCATTCCTAAAGCTAATAAAAATAGAACTTTATTAAAAAACTGGAGACCAATTACTCTATTAAATTCATTATATAAAATCATCAGTGCATGCATCTCAAACCGGTTAAAAACCACTTTAGATTCCTTAATTCATAGTAACCAGACTGGATTTATTCCAGGTAGAACAATAAGTGAAAATACAAGATTGTTATATGATCTTATGTTTGAAACTAAGAAAAGAGATATTCCAGGTTTGATGATCTTAATTGACTTTGAAAAAGCTTTTGATACAGTTTCAAAAGATTTCATCAATTCTGTGTTATCAAAATTTGGCTGTGGTCCTGAAATTATTCGCTGGATAAATATTTTAACTTATGAAACATCTTCATGTGTTATACAGAATGGGCATCTCTCTGAATTCTTCCCCAATGAAAGGGGTTGTAGACAAGGTGATCCTATATCACCTTATCTCTTTCTTTTTGTAGCGGAAATCCTTGGATGCATGATAAGACAGAATGTTGACATAAAAGGTATTGTCATTGATGACCAAGAATATAAACTTGAACAATATGCTGATGATACTGAATTATTTCTTGATGGATCAACTGAAAGTCTATATGCTACTATTGATACCATCAATACATTTTATAAAATGTCAGGGTTAAGGATGAATGTAGATAAGACAAAAGCAATTTGGATTGGCTCAAAAGCAGGTAGCAGAGATAAACTCTGTCAAGATTTAGAAATTGAATGGCAAATAAATGAATTTGAAGTTTTGGGCATTAAATTTACATCTGACTTAAATGACCTTTGGGTAATCAATACAAGAAAAAGACTTGAGGAAATTACTAGATTACTAGCAACATGGAGAAAAAGGCAATTGACATTGATTGGATAAATTACTGTTATTAAGACATTAGCTCTTTCAAAATTAGTACATATTTTTAATACTTTACCTAACCCACCTGATGAATTTATCACCTCGCTTGAGAGGATCTTTTTCAGATTTATTTGGAATGATAAAATGGACAAAATTAAACGGAGTATACTGAAACAAGATTACAAGGAGGGGGGTTTACGCATGACTGATATCAAGACCTTCGTTAATGCAATGAAACTATCTACTCTCAGACATTATTCGAGAAAAACAAATGTAAGTAATCTATGCAATTTCCCCTTAAATGATATATTCAAGTATGGAGCAAATTTTCAGAGTATTGTGAAAACTGATAATCCATTTTGGAAAGATGTTTTAACAGCATGGAAATTATATTGTATTAGAAATACTGTTGAAGATGACAGCATTAGCAAAATTCTAGAACAACCCTTATGGTTAAATCATAATTTTAAAAACCCATATCACTCTATTGGACACTGGGCCAGATGTGGAATATTTACAGTTAATGATCTTTGCAATGAGCATGGTTTTATGTCTTTTGAGGAGCTGAAGCTTAAGTTTGATATGAGAGGTACTTGGTTATGTTATCTATAATTTACCTGAAGCTTGGAAACTGACTATAAGACTACACAGATATACATATACCAATGACCTTGATTCAAACTCTCTTCTTAAACATTTTGTGAATTCTAACAAAGGCTCAATAATCTTCTATGACCTGCTCTTATCTAACAATAATAAACCTCATATCTGCCAAAAATGGGAAAATATATTTCATGATAGTGATTTTAATTGACATATGATTTTTAATATTTGCAGAAAGAATCTGAAAGATATGAAACTTCTAGATTTTCAATTCAAATTTTTGCATCGAATTATTTATACAAAGAGAGAACTACTGAAAATGAAACTTGTTGATGATCAAATATGTAGTTTTTGTAATGTTGAAAATGAAACCTTATGTCATGTATATTGGGAATGTAATGTAACCCAGACCTTTTGGATGAAACTTCAAAATTGATTCTTGCAAAACATTCAGAGATTTGAAATAACAAAAAACATGGTTTGGTTTGGGACCTTAGAGAATAATCCATTGTTACTTCATATTTTACTTTCTGCAAAAAGATATATTTATACATGCACTTTAAAGAAAATACTTCCCAAAATGTTTAACTTTTTAAAAATTTTGAAAGACATTTATGTTGTTGAAAAATTCATCTCCAGAAGAAACAATAATTTTGAGAAATTTTCAGACAAATGGTCGCCATTATTCCCAATATTTAATTATTGATTTTCTGTAAGTGTTATTACTATATTGTAACTGTGTGTACCTGCTGTTGGATGCTTGGAATCCACTTGCTGTCTGTATTCAATAATGGGAACAAATAAAAATACCCCAGTTCAAGACAGATTGTGCCCTCTATGTCCCAGGAATATTGAGGATGAAGCACATTTTATCATCAACTGCCCCCTCTACTCAGAGATTATGTACAACGTTTTAAAAGCTGCAATGGATATGGATACCTCTTTTACGCAGAAAAGCGTAGAATTTCACTAATTATATTATCTTAATAGGCTTATGTCAACGTTTTTTTAATGTATATTTAGTATATGATTTTATATATATGTATGTATGTATGGATGTATGTATGTATGTACTTTATGTATCTGATATGTGTGTATCTATTTTTGTCTATATATTTTATATGAGTGTGTGAGAGATGACATTATTGAGTATGATCGGATGAGCGAGCAATTGTTGTGAGTGAACGACAGTATGTGAAGAAGTGTGCCGTGTGATGTGGTTGCGCGTCTGTTTACTGGAGAAAGTGTGTATCTGTTTATAATATATCATTTATTTATATTGTATTATTGTGATATCAAATGGCTGGGTGCTTTTTATACTTTATTGTATGTATATATGTAACTTGAAGCACGTGACACTTTAATAAACACACACACTCTCTCTCTCTCTCTCTCTCTCTCTCTCTCTCTCTCTCTCTCTCTCTCTCTCTCTCTCTCTCTCTCTCTCTCTCTCTCTTACTTTTGCGCAATCGCAGTGACCGGTTAGTTGTGTAATAGCTCGCCCATCCGTTAATTAGCGTTAATCCGAATGAATACACACCTAGTATGTCCACAGATGTCGTCAACACGTAATCACGTAATGGTCTAGTGCCTTGAGTATCCATTTCCTGTTTATTGTTTCAGCAAGTAAAAATTAAAAGTTATTGGTTTGAGTAAACTTAATTTCAAACAAATCTATTCAGAGAACAGGAAGATTTTCTGGATAACAACTTCTTTAATGTGAAAATACACGACGTTTCGGAGTACATACTCACTTCTTCATCAGGTGGAATGTACCTGGGGTTGGGGAGTCGAAGTGGAAATGACTACTGCAAATGCAATACACATAGCGTCTTCTGATGTGTGATGTTGAATTTTGGCCGGAATCCGTCGAATGTTCAAAACTTGACAGTGCTGACCAGTAGACTCACGCTTGAGTGATTTTGTGCTCCTGGTTGAATCAGAGAGTGACAGAGATGATATGTGCTCTGTTCTGGTTTATCATTATAAACGCTGTTGGAATGTCACGGTTTGTTAATTAACAGAATGAGGCGGTACGGCTACTAATATAATTGCAGGCACTCTCTACTTCCTTTACTTAGCCCAACTGATAAAGTAATTTACTTAATGCAAAATGATAAGCTCAGTAGATCTTTAGCCGCTACTATTAGTAAAATGTTTCAACTTCGTCGTAACACAAAACTGTAAAATATGTCAGTATTTGTATCTTCATATGTTGTATTTTATCATACATTGTTTTAAGAATGTGTGGGTTTATGCGTATGTTTATATGTTTTTGTACGAGAGAATGAATTCGAGAGTATGGGAATGAAATCGATGGGCGAGGATGTGGGGTGTATACGACGAATGTACATGTTGTTGTATGCTCTGAATGGGGATGTGAGTGAATAGGATTATTTTATGTGATGTTTGAATGATATCATGTGTTGGGATAATTGGGTGTGTGTGTGTGGGAGGGGGGGGGGGGGGGGGGGGGGGGGGGGGGGGTCTTTATTCTCGTGTGAATTGATATATTTTAATATATATATATATTTATTTTCGTGTCTCGTAAGCCTGAGGACTGGGTTCTGTTTTTTACAATCATGTTTTATATGTCAATATTATTTATAATACGACATGTGACACGTTAATATACTATTCTTCTTCTTCTTCTTCTAATGACCAACTCACTGTTAGATTGTTGACAGCTGTGAAGGGGTACTTGCAAAGTCTATATTAAACATTTTCTTAATCATTTGATTTTCTTACTATTTCGGCTACTCTCTCAATACGATACACTGTTTTTCCAAAACATCTTACGATTTTGACGAATATTATTAATGAATAGCCTTTTCACACAAGTGACTTTCCCCTAACAACATATATTGAGATTATAGATATGAAGTAACGTTTTGAATAGACGTTTCCACAGTATACTCTCCTATAAAATATTCACTTTAATGAAATGTTGACTCTTGAAATATGTATTGGCGTTGTTGAAGTAGAAGAAGAAGAAGAAGAAGAAGAAGAAGAAGAAGAAGATAACTAGTTTATTTTTGTGTCACATTCTAAAATTCCATACATAAAAACATATTAAAACACTTTCTCGTCAGTTAGAGCGTCGCTTAGCAAATGACGTCATATTTTACGTCGCTTTGGTTGTTCAATGCTAGTGAATGTGTTCTATGACGGGAGACATTAATATTTTCAAAATATAGTTTCTACAACCAACATAATATCTCCACGGTTTTTATATAAAAGCGAGTAACTGTTTAAGGGCATCTCATATAAGAAATAGAAGACGAGTTGGCGTGCTTAATCGTAGAATAAAACATAGTTATGCTATGTTTTATTCAACGATAAAGCACGCCAACTCGTCTTCTATTTCTTAAATAATGAAGGAAACGTGTTTCTAAATCCATCTAAATGTGAAAGGTTTAACACTTTAAACTGGACATCAAAGGCTGTTTTTTTTTCAATTATGTCCAAACCCATGGACATCACAACTAGGCTGATGGTGGTGCATTTTATGTGAGATCCAAACAATCGTCACAACTTTGACAGTTATTTACTAGTTATAGACCTCTCATGTGTATCAGATGCATACTGAAATATTGAATAAACATCACATTTCATTAGAGTGATTTTGACAAATGAAGTAACATAATTAATTTAATGCGATAATATAATGATTGTAACGGTCTATAAGTGTGCTGTGTATTAGAAAGTCCCTGGTCTTACATAATGTGCATGAAGCAGAGGAGCGTCACCCTTCACTGGCCATGGTATTTCGCTAGTTGATGTAATTACAGGTGGCGGGAATGACCAATAACTAATTATCATGTACCCGCCCTCACTTAATTGTTTGTGTATCTCCCACCAGACCATTAGGGGTGGCCAACTTCGCTCAAATGTTCTTATAGATCTAACGCACAGTATTATATAACATGCGATATACACCAGTTTACACTTAAGGTCGCGCAGAGTTACCTGCCCTTACTTCGAGTAACCCAAATCTAAATGATGATAAAATCAACTGTGACATCGGCAGTGAGAGACGTTTTTTGCCGATAATTCGTTTCAAAGTCAAAATAATTTTTTGACAGCGTTCGGTTCCGTTGGAAAGGGTACTTATACGATTTTAGCAAGTAATTTTGGATTTTTTGGACCTTTTTTCGATTTTTAATCACTCATTTTAGGTCTGCATGTTGGTCATTTTCCTTCGTGAATTTTCCACTTGCCGTGACTCGGTTCGGTGAAAATAGGTAATTTTCAAAGGCAATTCACACAGTAACAGTAAGTTTATTTTTGCATGTGATTGAGTAAATTGGCAGATAAAAACGTCTTTGTTTGAGAAGAATGACTAACTTTGTGTTTGTAGATGTATTTACAGGTTTACTTTGGCAGTATTTACATGCCGATTTCATGGGTCAACAGTGAAACTACACTGTTATGATTGCAAACAGGTGAGGTTTTGTTGCATGTTTTTATTGATTCTTTAAAATTACATGAATATATATATATATATATATATATATATATATATATATATTAGATTATGTAATAACATAACTATATGCAAGAAGAATCTACATATTTTTTTGTTAGAAGAAATATTATGTTGTTGATGAATGTTTTAAATGTGACACTGTTTTTATATGTATATGAATTTAAAAATCCAATATCCCAAGTAACTTATTTTGTCCTACATATATAATTCATAAAACCAAATAATCTGATGATTTATTGAGTATGATTTATAATTAAAATGTATTGTGTTTGCAGATATATTTACAGGCTTATTGTGGCAGAGATCACATGTTGATTTAATGAAATTGCATTGTTTGGTGCAAACAGGTAAGTTCTTTTAATTTATTTTCATGTTTTGACATAACGTAGAAAGATTGATAGAATATTTATTCTAATGTTTGTTTTAAATTGGGATATTTAAATATATTTTTTCTGAGATTACATGAAGTGCACACTTATTTGTGAATATATTTGTGCTGTTATTGGAAAGTAGTTGAAAAACAGTTTTATTTCAAAATGGGGAAAACAAATACTGAATTGGTAATGGAAGTTTGTCTATTCAAGAGTTTCACAAATAATATTGTGTAATTTTTGTATTAACATGGACTGCTCATGTCACCACTTATGTGAACATTATTCTTTATATGCAATTTTTTGTTTGCTTTTCAGGGGAAGAAGAGAAAAGAGCTATCAACTTTATTCAGTGTTCGATTTTAGTTTAATATCGATGACTTATTGAGATAGTTACTTCATGTAAGAACAGGTTTGAATGGGTCCCAAAACTAAGTCTGACGTCCCTACCTCGTGGAAGTGATGAAACCCTCTTTTATGAATTTCACAAAATATAATGTCAAAGTTGTATTTACACTATTTATTGTAGGTTTTATTATTAAAATCACTGTCTGTATGATCTGTTGTTTTTAATGACATCCAAATAAACATTAGCGTTTGATTTACTATAATATTTAGAATATAAAGGATTTCTCAGGTAGTAGAATTTCCTGAAATAATACATATGAAACCAGCCCTTCTCTTCAGTAAATACTCTGACTGAAGTTCATTGAAAAAAACTGTATAGTGACCATGCAGTGTCACCCTCCAAGTGATGAAAGAATGTGTTGTATGAAGATTTACCTGACAAACTGCTGGAGATATTGAAGATCTGTCATATGATGATCAACACTGCCAGGACCTTGAACCAGCTAGGGGTGGTGGTCACTAAACTTCTAAGATAATATTTTCTTATGTGTTAGAATTGTTTACTTCATATGAAGTCTTAGAAGTCTGGTCTATACCAACTCAGACTTACCCTCTAGTAGCTCACTTACCTGTGGACTTGAACTCTTTGAGCTCTTATCATTCACACATTTCATGTTATAAACCATAATGAGTCTTAGGAGTTAGGACACTATTAACTAACATCACTTTTGCATATGTATGTGTAAAAAGACCAAACAGTTTAAAAGTTGAATCTATAAATTGTGTTATGATCACATTATCAACAAATTATTTGTGTTATAGTTACAGGTAGGTATTATACTTTTTCTGTATAACTGAGTATACATTACAACATTAATTACATATTTTCAAATGAACACCTGTGCACCTCCTGCAAAAAAACCTACTATAATATTTGAATTTGATGCATTACAGGTGTGATGATAAAGAATTTTCTTGAAATTTTGGAAATATCATTTCGATATGAAACATGTAATGCAATTTATAGTTATCTTATTATATTTAATTATGAAGGCAAAAAATATTATATTTCTGTTGACAATGAAAAATGCTTTATTTAGGTACTCTTTATATACTAGACAAAAATAGTTTTATATATATTTGTACATTTTGAATTTATAAGTAACTGATCAGTTCATTCACTGACATTCTGATAAAATGTCAAAGATTTATCACGATACAATAATATACATAAATATATATATATATACAATCAATAGTTGTTTGATATATTGTTAAAAAATCAGGATAAATCTCTCAAAATGAAAACAACACACTTAATGAATCATATATTCACATTTATTATTCAAACAAAGATGCAAGAGTTTATTCAAACATGCTATTCCAATTATAGGAATGAAATTTAACACAATTTAAAAAAATCACAAACTCTATATATAGAATCTTCTTAGATATAATCATATTATATATATCATAAATATATATATATATATAAAATCAACAAAAACATGCACAAATACCTCACCTGTTTGCAATCATAACAGTGTAGTTTCACTGTTGACCCATGAAATCGGCATGTAAATACTGCCAAAGTAAACCTGTAAATACATCTACAAACACAAAGTTAGTCATTCTTCTCAAACAAAGACGTTTTTATCTGCCAATTTACTCAATCACATGCAAAAATAAACTTACTGTTACTGTGTGAATTGCCTTTGAAAATTACCTATTTTCACCGGACCGAGTCACGGCAAGTGGAAAATTCACGAAGGAAAATGACCAACATGCAGACCTAAAATGAGTGATGAAAAATCGAAAAAAGGTCGAAAAAATCCAAAATTACTTGCTAAAATCGTATAAGTACCCTTTTCATCGGAACCGGACGCTGTCAAAAAAATATTTTGACTTTGAAACGAATTATCGGCAAAAATCGTCTCTCACTGCCGATGTCACAGTTGATTTTATCATCATTTAGATTTGGGTTACTCGAAGTAAGGGCAGGTAACTCTGCGCGACCTTAAGTGTAAACTGATGCATTAAAAAGGCTGTAACGAAACTTCAATTATCATGTACTGTAACAGTTTGTCGATTATCGAATATCGTATCAATGTACATAGGCAATCATATATGATTATCGTATTGTGTTCTGTATAAATCAACACAGAAAACACATACATTCGCTGTTGGAAAAAGTTATTTAGTAGCTCCACATGTAACGTCGTGATGTATGAAATCATTTAAAGGTGCATCCATTGTGTTTCATAAATTCTGATTTGGCTTTAATACAAATTCACTCAGCTTGCATATTCATCCCCAGTAACATGTCATAATTACTAGTTTCAAATTAAAAGTAACATCATTATGCATGTGCAGAAACCGAACCTGCACGTCCTATATACATGCACATGCAGTAGTTATATGACCTATCGAACATTATAAACCCAAATTTGTTATTTTGTCTGGTTTAAATAAGATTCCAAAATTACGTTTGACTCATTGGCGCGCGCCTGGTGCATTGTCCGGTTTTCGATCAGAAATCGATACTTTTACCTTCATATTGTCAATATACTAAGTCGAGTATCATCAAAATGGTAGATTTTGGTAACAGTTGGTACTTCTCGATAAAATAGGATAATTTATAAAGTTTGTCATATTTGACCCCCAACAACACAACGGATGTACTTTTAAACCGCTGCTTTTGAAATCTGTCAACTTCAACATAGAAATTTTCTCAGAAATATTGATATAATAAATAGAATATCTGTCAATTCTTGACAAATAACATGTTCACCTCATCTCGGTACTGTATGATAACTTGATAAGATACATGCTTTCAAATCATGTATTGCAATATGAATACGAAATACAAACGTGTAGCAAGCAATGTTTATGTAACTACATGGACATTTAGATATTGTCGAACTCCCAACAACCGTTACAAAATATTTGAAACATAATATATGTTGTTAACCGTTAAATGTCATAAACAAAGTCATGACATCTGCCTGTCTATTTTACTTGAATCTCAAACTGTCTTGTAGCGAACCTATTAAACTATTACCACGCTGTATTTACGCTTAAATTATGCAACATTGTCAACTTAAAATTAAAACAAAAAACATGTAAATTGTTCATTAAGCTCTCAAACAAAATTTGAAATGAACCAGTATGTATGCAGTACAGTACTGGAGTATCTAATTACCATCACTAGTCATCATATGAGGAGCCAAGTCGCGCTCTTAACGAGCTAAATGGAATATGATAGCCTGGATATACTGGGATAAGTGTGCATTGCAAGGGGGCAGTTTGTTTGGGTATTACCATAAACCAATTAAAAAATACGTATATATGTGTATTGTCGCCAATACTGTTATTTCAATCGGAGTATTTTGACACGTGTGTAGTTGACTCATAGATACACACAAGTGGTCACTGGGATGTTCAGGAGATACGGTTCACTGACTTGATGGTTAAACACTAAGGAATTTTCTGAGATTTTAGAAAAGAGTGGTATATTCATTTTTGATTATTTTCATTTGAATGCAAACCGGAGAGTATATTGTGGAAACGTCTGGTTTAAAACTGACAACATATCTATAAACTTAATATATATATTTTTTAGGGGAAGGAAACTTGTGTGAAAAGGCTTTTCATAAATAATACCCGTCTTTGATAATCCCTGTATCGTATTGAGAAAGCGGCCGAAATTGTAAACAAATCAAATGATTAAAAACCTTTAATATATACTTTGCATGTACCCCCTTCACTGCTGTCAACGGTCTAACAGTGAGTGGGTCATCCCAAGATCTAAATCGGAGACTAATTGCAATAGTTCGAATTAATTAAAATTTGTAGGGTATTGGCGAATTTGATAACGCAAAAAAATGAGGACATTCTGAATTCATTACATCACTATATAAGTAAAAGTTTCGCTGATTATTGATACAAACGAATAATGAATATATTAGATCAGTGTTCATAATATTTGCTAAGTAATCCCTTGTTCAAAAGAGGCAATGCAATATTTGGATGCTAGGGACAACTGAGCACTACCACAAATACATGTATGTATATACGCATGTATGTTCTGTGCTATTCAATGATTAAAACCGCTCGAAATCGAATCAAACAAGTGAGGTAAGAAATGGACTGTTTTATTTTCGTAACTGACAACAATGGGTTAGTTGACCAAATAGACATGTTACGTAATATCACGGCACGCTCGTTACATGGACATGGTGTATTGTGGGCGACAGCGTAGTCAAATGATATAATCCTTACTGTTTGAAACGCGCTCCTTTAGCCAGACCGTAGTGTTTTCAAAATGTCATTAAATTCAAACTTCAACAACGCCAATAAATATTTCAAAGTCAAACAAACAAAGTCACAAAAGTCAATCTTTTAGAAGTCAACAATTCACTAAACTCAAACTATCTGCTCAAAGTCAATATGTCACCAAAGTTAAAATATCATTAAAGATAAACTTTCACTAAAGTCAACCAATAGTTACAAAGTCAACATGTCATCAAACTCGATATATCTTTTCAAAGTCAACATTTCACCAAAGTCAATAATTTATTGAAGTAAACTTCCACAAAAGTCAACCAATATTTCCGAAGTCAACATTCCACCATCATTATAATATTTTCAAAGTCAACATTTCACCAAAGTGGTATCAATTTCAAAATCACCATTTCACCAAACTCAATATATATAATCAAAGTCAACATTTCAAACTTCACCAAAGTCAATAAATTGGAAATATTAATATTTCATGATATAAGCATACTTCACCAAAGTCAATAAATTAACATAATTAATATAAGTCAACAATTCACTTATCTCAAACTATCTTTTATAAGTCAACATTTCATCAAAGTCAATATGTGATCAAAGTCATTTATCATAAAATTCAAAATATATTTTTCAAAGTCAACATGTCACCCAAGTTAACATTTTATCAAAGTAACACTTCCACCAATGTCAATAAATATTTCCAAAGTAAACATTTCACAAACATTATTTTTTTCCCAAAGTCAAAATTTCACGAACATTATATGTTTGCATAGTCAACATTGGCCCATGGGAAACCTGGCCCATGGGCGAGGTCTCGCCCATGGGAAATCTAGCCCATGGGAAACCCGGTCCATGGGCAACCTGGCCCATGGGCGAGGTCAACATTTCATCAAAGTCAATATGTGATTAAAGTCAACATTTCACTAAATTCAAAATATCCTTTTCAAAGTCAACATGTCATCAAAGTTAACATGTTATATAAGTTAAACTTAAACTACACAACATTTCACTAAAATGAATATTTCATAAGTCAACCATTCATATACCTCAAAATATGCATTCAAATCAACATGTCACCAAAGTCCATATTTCATCAAAGTAACACTTCCACCAAAATCAATAAATATTCAAAGTCAATGTTTCAAAAGTCAACATTTCACAAACATTCTATTTTTTCCAAAGTCAAGATTTCACAAACATTTTTTTTTCAAAGTCAACATTTCACAAACATTATATGTTTGCAAAAGTCAACATTGGTCCATGGGAAATCTAGCCCATGGGAAATCCGGTCCATGGGCAACCTGGCCCATGGGCGAGGTCAACATTTCATCAAAGTCAATATGTGATTAAAGTCAACATTTCACTAAATTCAAAATATCCTTTTCAAAGTCAACATGTCATCAAAGTTAACATGTTATATAAGTTAAACTTAAACTACACAACATTTCACTAAAATGAATATTTCATAAGTCAACCATTCATATACCTCAAAATATGCATTCAAATCAACATGTCACCAAAGTCCATATTTTATCAAAGTAACACTTCCACCAAAATCAATAAATATTCAAAGTCAATGTTTCAAAAGTCAACATTTCACAAACATTCTATTTTTTCCAAAGTCAAGATTTCACAAACATTTTTTTTTCAAAGTCAACATTTCACAAACATTATATGTTTGCAAAAGTCAACATTGGTCCATGGGAAATCTAGCCCATGGGAAATCCGGCCCATGGGCAACCTGGCCCATGGGAAAAAAACATTTCCTTTCATTGGGGGAAGTTCATAAATATCTAAAATATGTTACTGCTAGACCCATTATTAAAAATTAGAAAATAATTTTTGTGTAACACAAATTTGAACAGCCTCTCGCCCATGGGCGAATTTTCCCATGGGCAAGGGTGTCTGTATCTGACGTACGTTGCGGGGTAGAAAGTTGGAATTTTCGTCAATATCTTAGTTAAAGAATAAAAATAGGTTTTTGATAGAATTTGAACTTCTCACTTATGTTATTTATGTTGATCAGTTATGGAATCTCGGGTTTCCATAATGAAATCGGGTGGCCTTGGACTCTCATCTCGCCTTAAATCAACAACAGAGATATATTAACCAACAAACCAATTGCGACGAAATTGGATATTGGACTAAATGACGTAGTTTCGCCTTAATGTATATAGTTTTAAGTAAATGCTGTAAAGCTTTATTGACAATAGCTGAGCCATTAATGACCCTACTATCCCTATATATGTATCTATATATATTCAAATGACAGAAATACGTTCTTACTGCAGTTGGAAGAAACATAAGTGGAGAGATGGGCAGCACAATTTCAATCATTTGTAAGTTATTTTATTCGATTTAAACAAAACATATTTCCTCTAATTGAATCCTCCATTGACAATTCATACTTCCTCCGAAAAGCTCATTGTAAAACATGTTTCTTAACCCAAAAACCCTCTTTATATTAAAATTTCCGCATTATAGGTCATTAATATTTCAGCCTTAAATTGAAGACCCAAGCATCATAAGAGCTTAGATCAAACACCCTCGTATATGTTTATATTAGGCAAAATATCATGCTGAATATCTTACTCAAGATTGGTTTGTGCCGATCACTGGCCAGTAAACGTTCCAGTATTCCCTCGGCTATCATGGCATAATGCAACGCAGAGCTAAGAGATTTATAGTTACTATACTGACACCTTTAGAAACAATTTACTGATGTGTGGACAGATACATGCAGTACAAGAACAAGGGCACTATCCGGAAGACTACTCGTATATCCTATCGATTGAAATATCATGCATTTTTCATGCCTAATAAAGCCATGATTTTGGTCAAAGAAAACGTTACGAAAACACATTTAAAAGAACATTATAATTAAAACCCAGAAATTAATACTTTGAATACAGATTTGTCTCTTCTTTAATTTACATGTATATGAGCTACTCAAACACGGTGTCGTCAGCCCCCTTTCTGCTCACGGGGTACCAAAATGAAGTACCCGCAAAGAAAACTCCACGGTATAAAAACGAGTACATTTACCTGTTAATATGGCAATCTGTAATGTCTAAATGGATATATTCAATCGACGAGAGTTGATGTCGTCAGTGTTATGCATCGACAAAATAAGCTTATTAGGATATAAAGGACATTTCATTAGAAGGGGAATATAAGGTTCTTATTTCATGACACAATGGGTATAGTGACTTCATGAGGGTCGACTAAATATATATATATACGTTCCATAAATTAAGATTTGCTTTTAAGTTACAACAAGAACGGATAATTGCCGAAAAAACAAACAACACATGCATCATACAGCAATACAGATGCATAGCGGTTAGAACAATCGAAAAAAAGTACTATCATCAGACAATAAAGTTATAGTTTTGTTGATGACGTAACAATCGGAATACGTTCCCGCTGTTCCACGCCTCTCCCTCGTGATCAAGTGTGTCCATGGTAACGTAACGTCCACTCGCGTAACCAGTCTGCGCTCATACTTCGCAAACAACACAGTGTGTACTCCTTTCCATGGTGTGCAACTCCTGAAGTCGGTCAAAATTAGCGTTGGGACAATGACATTCAACCAGTTACCAGCAGTAACCATTAATTTAGCCAAATGTACGTTCCATCATCACGCTTAGACTTGATCAAGCTCTACCCATAATTCATGTTGGAATGTTGGTGACGTGATTAACCATATATGGATAGTAAGTGATCGCGCGAAGTGAATGTTTGAAAGTCTAATGTTTTTTTTGTATTACGAAAACAACGAAGCAGTTAATAAGAAAAAAATATATTCATATTAATCAATGACAAACTTTCATTTCATTATTAATGTTACTGAATCAAACCAATAAAATGCCTTTTTTTTAATTCAAGGGGTGGGTTTTAAACATGGAATCGCCGTCCCTAGGCCCTGTTCATTGATTATTAATGTAAGGAATATAAACAATATTTTTATTTCCAAATTATTGACAGCAGAATGTCACCTGATAGGGTCATTTGGTATCTTAGATAAGAAATAAAGTTCGCTGTACCCCAATGTGTTTTGTAATAAATTATAGTTTTGCCCTGAACTATCATTAGGTCAAAGCACTCGGACTTACGTCCTCGACTTACGTCCTCAACTTACGTCCTCGTGTTAGTAAACGTTTCTCCTGATTGCTGCATGTCTTCATTTCTCTGTTAATCTAGTACTTACAGTTCTGTGTTGTGTTATCTGTATTACATATATATTGTAAAACACCTATCACTTTTTCGGAAACGGTTACAAAATTTGGATAACTTTTTTGTTATTCTTTTTTTGTTGAATACTTTCATTTTCAAAATGGCGTACGTAGTGAGGTCCCTCAGAACCGCTGCTAATAACAGGCAATGGACGTTAATTGTTTATCCCTTTCAATTAAATCTGATACGGGATATTGCAATTTCAACAGACAACAGTGTGTGAAGTAGTTGTAACATAAATTTGTTTCCCCTTTGACGAGAGCCAATGTTGGCCTATTGCCTTCTAAATGTTCATGAATGCCACTTCCAGACTCAGAGAAATGGTTCCTAAATAGCATACGGGATGCTAAAGCCAAGGAAAACGGAACAGGCAACTTGACAGGATTTCAAACTATAGTCTCTTTGTCGTGAAAACGGACCGATGAATTTCACGTTTAACAGAAAAGTAAATCAATGACAGTGATATATAAATTACGAACCTTCCAAATTGTACATCGCCAAATAGGCATTTAATTTTCAGAATTGTATTTAACTTAGGTCAAACGTTGTTTCAGAAACGATCATAGTTAGAAGTGGTTGTTATTGATATGTAAGACAAGGGGGTATGTACAGTGTCTGCAACACCAGGGAAATATAGATGGTTTCAAAATAGTTACTCAAAATGTGAACCTTTAAATGTATGACCTTTAAACGCCTGGTTGTATCTTCGAAATTCCTTCTTGACTGAGCTTGTAGCTGTATCGAAAACTCAATATTGTGCGATGTCAACTACAATGTACCATGTCTCAATTCTAAGTTCTGAGTTGTATATTTACTGTAACTCATGACAGCATTTTCTAATGTGCAGTATGACTGATTCTCGCCCTTGTGTTATTTTGGTTTAGATAACCCGAAGCCATTAATTTTATTACGTTTCCTTTTTTAATAATTCAATTATAAGTTATCCTTAATTAAGCAATATGCATTGTAAACTGAATTAAACAGTTTTCTGTCAAGTTATATATCTTTTTAGACATTTATGTTCTACTTGGACCACAATGTATGGATTAATCATTGTGTTTGTTATCAGCGTCTGTTTGCATGCGAGGTCGCAGTCTCAATTACATCATTTTGTTTAATAAAGAAGTTTATAATCCATAAGTATCATCTTCTAAATACAATTGATGCAAATATTAATTAAAAGTAATATATATAATACGGTTTCATACACATTCGCTTTGACTGCCGTCTAGATTCCAAGCTTTCTCGGCTTAAGATGACCCCGTCTAAAACGATGTAATAAATATAATAAGAGATAAGCTATTTTATTGCATAATGTGAATTAACGAACTCGGAATCATATGCCTATATGTTCTTTCTTCAAACAGTATAGCGATGATCAAGTTAATAGGGAGACTACGGTATTGTATGTTAACGTTGATCACGCAATTCACGTGTATTTGTGAACTCTTCCAAACACAGTGCAGACCCCCTTGTCACACAAACCAATAACAGCCACTTCAAACTATGATCGTTTGTTAAACAACTTTTTCCCTAGGTTAAAAACAATTCTGAAAATTAAATGTCTAATTTGCGGGGTAACTATGAAGATTCGCAATTTTCATTTCATCGTATCAAATTCACCTTTCTACTAAACTTGAAATTTTCACGACAAACAGACTATAGTGCGTTTCTTGTAATCTTTTCGACATTTGTGATATAGTCGCAACATATCAAGTGATGACAAGTGATGTTTGTAATTTCCTTGCAGGTTTGGTGTTGTTGGGATGCGTCTGTCTACTCGGTACAGTATTCAACGGGTTCCCTAAACCTGATTACCACATATAATAAAGGCTCTCCAGTGTAAAAACGAATATCAAAAGAAAACTGTCCCTCAGATTACTCATGGAAACATATTTTAATTATCATTATAATATATCTTTGAACTGAAATTAGGATTGCATTTGTGAATATATCACATTATAGTAACTAGCTATATATAGTCTACGTTTAAATGCCCGAGTTAAAAAATTCAAGCATCAAACTATGCATTCTCTTCCCAAAGAGTTTACTCCCTATAGATTCTTCTATGAGGATTTCTCGTTTTTTTACGAAAACGCCTAGTGGCGAAAATGATACTACATATGACATCCCTGCTTTTTATCCTGTGAAATCACATTTTAATTCGGCTACATCGTTCACATCGACCGAGTTATTTCAAAAGTCTTAGCCTTTGACTGTAAAGGGTCTTGCTTATAACACATGTCCTTCGAATACGTCTGATGTACAAAAAACCCAAATAATTTAAACTATTTTCGGTCTGTGATTTACTCTTCTTTATTAATCAGCATGGTTATGATAAATCGTTTTCACAAAATCAAATATCATATTTCGAGGAAAACACATGAAACGAAAAAACGTTTTAATTACCCACATGGTACTTCGTAAAGGGACTTCATAACAATCTGCTATGACACATATGTGTCGTAACACCTTTAAGTAATTTGATTGGCTAACGTTGAACTTTGACATTGCCTGGACTACTTTATCCATTAATAGAACGAACGTGAATTCATTCATGAAAATGCAACAACATGTCACTTATTAATATACCTCATTCTTCGGTTATTTTGTGAAATTATGCTCACCACATTGCTTGATTTTAGTGAATTAACACAAACTATCTCACGACTAGAGTTGAGCTAATCAACACAAGATTGAGAATACAGTAACAGTTTTGGACTGCTCTCACTCTTACTGTTGTAAATGGTAATGAAACGCCATGTAATCTGTAGGGAACAAAGTAATATCATATTCACTCACTCTCTCTCGTGAAATGATTTTGGTTTGTCTCTCGCCAAGGCTCAAGACAAAGCAAATTTTTTCCACAAGGACATAAACTTGATATGAAGGGGGAAGCTCGTTAGATATCCTTAAAATATTAAATCTATGTTTCCAAAAATTGCAGTAAGACGTGTCAATAGTAAATGTCACCTTTCCAATGGCGTCGCTGATTGCACAATTAGACAATTAGATTCAAATGCAACCAATCATCACTCTACCTTTCTTGTCGAGAAAGTCATCACGTTAGAACATACAATTCAATATCAAGGACAGTTGATATGAACGATTGAAGTATCATCATAACAGGAATACATTTAACCATATTCACATACATTAAAGACATCGATCACACAAGGAATTTTCATAACTGATATTTGTTATGACCATGTACCTGTCAATCTAGGAACGTGTTTCAAGTACAAATTGGACTCTAACATGTACTCAGACAGGTGAATCTAAATCAAATATAAAGAAACATGTTAACTTATAACATGCAAATCAATTGATCTAGGATCAGCGAGTTCCTCATCCAGTAAAGGCAAATTGTCTAAGGGGAGCAAAGGCAGTATTTCTACGGAGACCAAAGGCAGTTCTTCTATGGAGAGCAAAGGCAGTATTTCTACGGAGAGCAAAGGCAGTTCTTCTAAGGGAAACGATTGCAGCAGTTCTAAGGGAAGCAAAGGCAGCAGTTCTAAGGGAAGCAAAGGCAGCAGTTCTAAGGGAAGCAAAGGCAGCAGTTCTAAGGGAAGCAAAGGCAGCAGTTGTAGTTCAGGTATGTGAGATACCAACTATCGCCTGATAAAAGACGATTCCCTTTGAAACATAGGCTCAACGTGTAACTTCCGTGGTTGAGTTTATCTATCATAAAATATCATAAAAGATTACTTCAAGTAATTATGAATGTTTTCAGTCATCCAGTTGTAGTATCAAATGTTGAAATTACTTGAAGTGGTGTGTGTAAAACATGTTTTCAGATCAAAGGATGTACAATGTAGTTGTCCCTGCCATTGTTTGTACTAGATTTTGATGAAAAACATATTGGTGATGGTTTTAGTTGTAGTATTTTCTCTCCTCACAAACTTCATTCTTGAGCAAATTATTATCATCTGTTAATGTAGCTACCTAGACCAGCCAAGAATAAATAATGTAAACGATGATATATACATACTTTGGATATAACTTATATCTAGACACTAAAAACATAAACATCAACTTATATTCTAAATAATTGTTGTATGTTCATATAGCTTATCCGAAAGTCTCTTGCTTCTTCTGTCAGACCAGTCCTCAATAGCACTCGCAATCCAAACCTAACTAGAATGCCAACTCCAACATCAACACCAACTAGAACATTAACTGCAACTGCAACACCATATCCAACACCCACACCTACCCCCACCCCAACTACACATCCAAATTCGACTCCACCATCAACTGCAACAATAGCACCAACATCAACAACTTCAGCTCAAATTCAAACACCAACACCAACTCCAACTACCACCAATCTCTCGATCCAATTCCAATTCCATCTCCGACACTACTTCATAGTCTAGAGTTGAGTTTCCAAAACCGCACCTTACATACACGTAATACCAATTGAAAGTGTCACAATTTAAGATGCGTGTGATCGGTGGTTGGTGCTCCATTTGTTAAGCCTGGTTAATCAATATTTCAAATTTGTTCTGGTCTAAACACCAGTTTGTAATGGTTTCAATATGCAGGCTATTTCCCCATGACTCAGGGTCAATGTTACTCACCAACGATTAAGGGTATATATATAGATTAGAGTTTTTCGTTATCATTTGAAAACAATGTGTTTAAAACTGAAATAGGAACGCCAACTCCTACAGCACCACCAACTCCATCAGCAACTGCAGCACCAACACGTACACTCACTCCAACGCCTACGCCAACTCCTACACCAACACCAACTCCTACACCAGCACCAACACCAACACCAACGCCAACTCCTACACCAACACCTACACCAACACCAACACCAACACCAACCCCAACCCCAACTCCTACACCCACGCCAACTCCTACACCAACACCAACTCCCACGCCAACTCCTACACCAACCCCAACCTCAACCCCAACCCCAACCCCAACACCCACGCCAACTCCCACACCAACTCCAACTCCCACACCAACTCCAACTCCAACTCCAACACCAACTCCAACACCAACACCAACACCTACACCTACACCTACACCAACACCAACACCCACACCAACACCAACACCAACACCAACATTCACGCCAAATCCGACAT
Organism: Gibbula magus; assembly: GCA_936450465.1. NCBI lineage: Eukaryota > Metazoa > Mollusca > Gastropoda > Trochida > Trochidae > Gibbula > Gibbula magus. The sequence continues at coordinate 60,740,080 of OW388304.1, forward strand.
CAACACCCACGCCAAACCCAACCCCAACGCCAACGCCAACACCAACACCTACGCCAACTCCAACACCCACGCCAACTCCCACTCCAACTCCCACACCTACACCAACACCAACCCCAACCCCAACCCCAACACCCACGCCAACTCCAACACCCACTCCAACTCCCACACCAACTCCAACTCCAACTCCTACGCCAACTCCAACACCCACGCCAACTCCTACACCAACACCAACTCCCACTCCAACTCCCACATCTACACCAACACCAACCCCAACCCCAACACCAACACCAACTCCCACACCTACACCAACCCCAACGCCAACACCAACACCTATGCCAACACCAACATTTACGCCAAATCCGACACCAACACCCACACCTACACCCACGCCAACACCAACACCAACACCAACTCCAACTCCAACTCCAACTCCCACACCAACTCCAACTCCAACTCCAACTCCTACACCAACACCAACTCCCACACCAACACCAACACCAACTCCCACACCAACACCAACACCAACACCAACTCCCACACCAACACCAACTCCAACTCCAACTCCTACACCAACACCAACACCAACTCCCACACCAACACCAACTCCAACTCCAACTCCTACACCAACTCCAACACCAACTCCAACACCAACTCCCACACCAACACCAACACCGACAGCAACGCCAACACCCACACCTACTCCAACTCCTACACCAACACCAACTCCAACTCCCACACCAACACCAACTCCAACTCCAACTCCAACTCCTACACCAACTCCAACACCAACTCCAACACCAACTCCCACACCAACACCAACACCGACAGCAACGCCAACACCCACACCTACTCCAACACCAACGCCAACGCCCACTCCAACACCTACTCCTACGCCAACGCTAACGCCAACTGAAGGTAGGTGTAAACACTATTTTCAACACTAACCATGTGCTTCGTCTCAACGCTCTTAAGTTAAATGTTAAACCAAAGTTAATTTGTTTGATGAACAATTGAATATCCAGTGACAACAGATTTAAAGATTGAAGCCAAAGGAAAGAAAGAACACTTTTTTACCTACTGGGAGTTCTATTTCTTTTTCATATCCCTCTTTTTTTATGTTATACAGTGAAGGAATATGATAGATGACTTTGTTTTATATATTTACATGTAACGAATAACTGAAGTTGTTCACTAAGATTCAGGGCAACTATAATATCATGCTTATAATATAAACAGCGAACGGGCCGACATATGCCGATTTTGCAGTGAATGGTAAAATGCTATGTTGTTGTCGGAACATATTTATAGGATTGAATAAAAGTATTCCCTTTCGAAACAACCCATTAGTGTAACAAAACTATTTTGTAATTATTGAACTTTATAGGTCACGTTAAAGCTCAGTAGAATTAGCATACTATTAGCAGTCACCGGCTAATACTGATCAGTAAATCATCGTTTAATTGTAAGGTATGGTGAAACCAGTTGAAATATTTGATGGGAATAATTATAAAATTACTCGTTTCTATCTTTAGTAATTGAATTTGCAATTGGTTAATTGATGGGTATGATTATGGAATGATCGTTACCTTCATGAATTGAATTTTATTATACATATTTGATGAAAATGGTTTGATATTGAAGCTTTTCAATTGTCATGAATTTAAACATCATTCGAATATTTGATGGGAATAATGGTATAATGATTATTTTGGTTTTCATGAATTAAGAATTTTTGATTGATTTGCCTCAAGAATGGACATTTCTCTTTATTACTAAAAGCTGTGGAGGTGCAATAATTGTTGCTTAGTTATTCATGGGGTGTTCATTGTCTTCCTAAACACAACAGGGTTCTCTCTCACCTCTATGTAATATTCCCAACCCGATTTGGAGGGTTCGTCAACATCAACGTAACCCTCCTATCACGCTCGAGTGTCGCTCTCGCTCTCGCTCACGGTCACGCGGTCAAATAGCCTATCTAAGTTTTTTCACTTGCAATGCAATACAGTTGCATATAAGTTGCATTAGAAATGAGCCTTTGTATTTTCAAACTTTCATTGTTATCCTGAAAGATATTTTTTACGTTGAAAGATACATAGCTAGAGTGAAAAACCAGTCATATAAATTCATGAGAAAATAGCTACCACTACAAAATGCACTTGACTGATTGTATATGCATTATGTAGCAACAACTATGTTCAACTGTGATACCCAATATCACTGTCAATGTATGTGACATAAGATAAGATAAGATAAGATAAGATAAGATAATTCTTTAATGTCCATTGGAAATTTGTTGTACACTGTTTTCAGGCAAAACAAAAATACATTAAATTTATATATCACATAGAGATAAATATATATATAATAAACAAATGTATAAACCAAGATACATAATTCACAAATTAGATCACAGTTAAATCAAGTTCCCCCCACCCCCAATAGGTATTTGAATGTACCTACTCTTGTGAATAAAAACATATGAAAAAAACCTTTTACTTATTTTCAAATCGTTTAGATTTAGACAAAAATGATAAACTTATGGTGAACATATAGATGTGTTCTTATTTTTCCAAATATGTGTAATGCTTAACGACCAAATAAATTGATATAGTTGGCAGATAGTAAATTCACATGCTTGTCTTATAATGAAATTTTTCATTACGGAAAAAAAAAATTGTTGTTGGGTTATTAATGATAAATTATATTAAAAATATTATTGTAAAATTTTAATATCCAAACAACTATATTTCTATATTTTGTACATGTTTTCCATTTAGCGTTACATTTCAGTATTTACAGATTTTCATTATATTTCTTATCCTATTGAGATTTATGAGAATTATCAAATGTGAGAGAATCACTCTGAAGAGAAGAATGCCAATCCTGATATGAACATTCTCTAACACTATGATTAAAAACATGAACAAACTTATCTTGGTCCCCAACTGTTTAGCTATCCAAACCAAAATGGTGGCCACCAAAAGATTATGATTTACCCAACTTGGTCAATTTATCTAAACAATGGACTGCGACATGTTATAACTATGAAATGTACGGTATATCTTAAGCGTTTCATTCTTAATAATCGTAGCCAATACTTAATGCATCTAACATAATAGTGAACAAAATGTATTGTATGACTGTGTTTATTTTGCAGAAGAGAGAGCGATATCATTTAATCCCACTGTCATAATTGCAATTACAATTATAATAGTCCTTCAAACGTTTGTCAACTAATAGCATATTTCTGTTTAATCTGGCTAAATTGCTTGAACATGCATTTGAATGTATACACCAAAAGAAGATAACTGTAATACTTTGATGTAATCACATTTTTATTTTGGGTCTGTGGCATTTCTACAAATAACACAACATGGATTTTGAATCTTAAATTTACTTAGTATATGTTAAGACTGTTCACAGCTTTGACGGGTTCTTATTATTCATTATAACATGTTCCAGTCCTCTCCAATAATTAACTTCCCGGATCTGAAAGGCGTTTTCTAATCTTCAGGCGTTGAGCATAAATTTAAAGGACGGCTCATTGGTACGAGACAATAAACACTGTGGATGTCAGTGGTTAGTAATGGTACTGATTACTTCATTGGCATGTTTCTTTCCAGTTTGCACCAACGTTCCCGTCAATGGCGGCGCTTCTACGAGTACGAACGTCAGCATCAGTGTGCCAGTTGCTGCAGACATCACGACTGTGACCCTCATCTCTGAGTCAGTACCTCCAACACCACCAGAGAGCAACTGTTTATTTGGCCTCAATGTCTACTGGGATGCTGAAGGGAATTTTGAAGTGAACAGATGCATGGGCGTTCTTGAAGTCTGTTACGTTATTTGGTACGTATTAAGATCATGTCTAAAACAAGATTTGTAGCATAGTTAATGTTGTTGTACAACTAGCCTAGGCCTCATATAGATCGACGATGGTGAATACTATACCTGTGTAATGAAGGTTGATAAACCAAAGGTATGGAACCACCACGTCATTATACAACGAAAGCGTGTTTGGTACCACATCTCGTGACGGGGTAAAGCCAATATTTTACTGGCTTTGCCCCATCACTCGATGAGAGATAAGTAATATCACACCGAAAACACAAAATATCCTCTATATCGCCACCCGCTTGACGTATTATTGTCAGCTTGCGAAGGCTGTACGTTGATATCACTCCACGTCAACATAAACATAAATAGACTGATAGAATATCCGTTTTTCCTTGACAAATACCATCTTGTGAGGTAGAAAACTTAATATATTTCATTCGTGGCTGCACAACTCGTGAAATATCTATTTTTCTACCCCCTAGATGAAATAAACATGGTATTTGTCGAGAAAGACAGATATCCTCTACATGTATATATTTTGTTCTCACCCACAGGAGCCTGTATTGTTGAAATAGTGTCAGTCAATATGCGTGATCTGATGCAAGTTCTGGGCTTTGTAACTGGGTTACTTTTTAGCTGACGTGATATTTCAAGCGATTTTATATCATTTTTAAGCGATATGTTTGTATTACTTTGGTGGGCTATGCTTGATGTTAATATTTAAAGCTTTGAAAATTCATATATTTGTAAATACACGTTTTATTTTTATATGTTATGGCTTATTTTAAACGACAATGTATTGGCCGTGATGTGGTATATGATATTGAAGGACAATATGATGACAACTTTCTGAAATTTTATTTCAAACTGACATGGGGTTTTGACCTCGGACTGTTCCTACGCCTATGAAAACTTATGATATGGAAAGAATGTATGAATATTACACTGCAATATCTCCAAAACATCATTATGACTCATGACTAGTAAGTATCTGACAATAGGTGTCAGATCTTCGAACTCCAGATTCCGTTCTTACAGCATAAGTCCAAGCCTGCAATTTCCCCGCTTTCAGTTCTGGTATTTCTTTAGATTCCATTAAAACCTCGCATGCACAGTTGTCATCTAAAACACTTCTAATGAGCCGGGACTAATTGGTTTTAAATATGTTCAGATGTCAATTTACTATTTTCAAAACAAACGAGGAATTGGTTTGATTGAACATCTATTTTGACTTCTTCTCACAACCTCCAATAGACTACTTGGCCGATTTTGGTTACACATTGTAAATTTGTAGACGGTCCTAACTGTAATAAGGGCGTCACACCAATGTCCTATAACATGTAAGTGTTCGTCCTTCAATGATAAAACATGAAAAGATAGTTTTAACTACTGAGCCAATTAATCTATTTTTCATGAATATACACAGGTTTATATAGACGAAATGAGTCAAAGTATTTGCTCGGTCGAGTCTGCATTGTCGTGTAGAGTTGATATGATTGTTCAATTTATTCACAATCGATCGAAATACATTTATGTTTAAAAAAGAGATATTTATGACCATGTGTTTTTCTGTTTTGACATTAAACTTCATATGTACTAGACTTTTTCCAATTTCATTTTCTGCAGTTGCCCAACATTGTGTTATTGAATAAGTACGTACTAGTTTAAATTATTGCATCAGTTAAATGTTCAAACCTACTTTAAATCAATATTTTACATTTGCAGATAACTGGTTTCTACACTGATACACAGCGTTATCTGTAAACTACAGCATCATTATGCTTGTATAAAATAAAGAAATTTCACTGAATGAATTTTGAGGTGTTTTAATTTTGTCCACTTCATGACTACAATATGTTACGTTATGGTACCTTATTTCAGTCCCATTTAAATTAGATCGAACTTCACAATCGTGTCACATGACCTTCACCGTGACCTTTCGCCTTCAATAATTCAACCAATCAGAGGTCGTCTTAAATATGGGATTGAATGTAGTGTGTTGTATGTCAATTCAAGTCGACCCGATGGCTTCCTAGTCTCGTTCTTTGTTTTGGCTGGAGTAAAAAGTCACTTGACCTAGTCGTTATCATTCTCTTCAAACAGAGGTGACTCTCCTTAGATTTCCGATTCTAACCTCTGTTCTATATCGCTTGACATCGAGGACAAAAAGGGAGTGTCCTGATTGGTTGCAATTGAATCTAGTTGTGCAATCAGCGACGCCGTTGTAAAAGTGACATTTGCCAATGACCCGTCATAATGATAAAATATACATACGATCAACGTTTTCTCGTTAAATGTGTTTCCTCGAGATATGCTTTTTGATTTAGTGAAAACTATTGATAATAAACATGCTTATAAATAAAGAATACCAAATCAGAGATAAATACCCCAAATAGTTCATTTGTGTTATATGAACATATAACATGAACATATGGTAATGAGCAAAAACTAAAAAATCATATGCCTAGATCTTTGAAGTCACTCGGTCGAAATGGCCGCTTAAAAAGGAATTTTCGTTGATTAAAAAGCAGGGAAACAGTATGAGGTCCCCATTTTCCCCGCTAGGGAATATTGCTGGACTCTAGAAATTCATGCCATGTAGAACAGAGGTTAGGATAGGAAACATGAAGGAAGCAACATCTGTACATGTGGGAAGAGAATGGGTCTCTATAGTGCAGAACTCAGATCAGAAACGAAGCTAGGTACCAGGATTACGTTCCATCTGATTTAAATGAGTTTGACATTATATGTGCCTTTGCACTGCAAGGTCTATTCTCGCCCCTATTGCCTATGTCTATTGGATACGCTACCAGATGGCCAGGGATAAAAAGAGGTATCGTTGCTATTGTTATACAAATATTCAATGGATGTATATCGTATCAAACATGCTATCCAAAAGGTATCTTCAATATTTTTCTCACAATAGCTACATAAAGTTGTTATGGTCAGGTTCATCTTAACTCATCATACGTGAATATGAAACAGAGGCTTCTTCGTCATCCACCACTTATGCAATTGACATACATGCGCAAATGTAGTCCCTTCAAATCCCTTTAGCTAAATACGAAGTACGAAACAAGAGATCCACTGACTATCATTTAATTAACTATTAGTGAGTCCTGAAATAACACAGAACAGCATAAGCATTGCTTTCTGGACCGGTGACTGGACAATCAAATTCAATTGAAAAACATTTTGATTTTTTATGACAATGAAATAGAAAACATAGTATTTGACAAACTGTATCTAAATATAATTTGCAAGTCCAAACGACAGGAAGTGGGAATATTGGAAAACAAGTTTCTAAGTTGAATTTGAGTTAGGAATGGAATGACAAACTTGTAATAGCCGTAAGTATAACAACTACTCCATGTTTAAAAATATCTTTCAACTTGAGTTTTATCTTGCTGCTATAACCATAAATATATTTAGAAATGCACTTTCACAGTTTTGTTGTAGCTCAGATAAATTAGCCATTGAGTCTGGCAGGTATTTGGAACCTATCATATCTGAATTGTGGAACCTATCATAGTCTTCGACAGTGATATAACCAGTTATATATTATGAATTCCCAAGAATGTGTGAGGTTAATATTTGAAGCATGCTAAATTTCTTATGGTACTTTCCCGTTGAGAAGACATGCGTATATTTAACTTAGATTATGATTCCAACAATATCTTAGTTCAATTTACTCAAGTCTTCTCAACGGGAAACTACCATAATAATTTCAGCATGCTTCATATTTCATGCAAAACATCTCCGATTCAGAATCCTTCATGTATGATAGTTTGAACAATTGCAATTGTTTTTGCTTTCTATCGACCACGCTGTACATAAGGCCGATGACCCACCCATTTGTACTGAACAACTAATATTGAGTCAACAACTCTCTAGGAAGGTAATTGTACATTGTTGGTATTTGCATATATGTTTCATTTCCAGCATAACAATGACAATTAAATACACGACGATATATATTACTCTTTCATTGCTTATACTTGAGAATAACATCCCTGGTTTACAAATAAATAAAGCATTGTGGTAGTTTTCATTGTGAAGTTTATATGTTTATTGGGAAACTTTTTGAAAAGTTTTTTTTCAAGATAAAGTGTATTTTCGTGATTCAAAAGTAAAAAAACCCACATGTATTTAGGATCCTAACAACACAACAAATCGAACAAGCAGACATGGTCTACTAACCTCCTGCAAAGTCGAAGCTTTATTCTTTAGTAAATTTTACTTTGTTTTGTGTGTGTAGACATTTTAGAGTTATTCAAATCATTAGTAACAAGATACATTGATACATGATGATTAATCGTCAGACAGTAATCGTCAGACAGACTTACTCAAAAGCATGCCTTGCGGCATTTAAGTTCTGCTCCGTAAACAAAATGAAACATACACAAAAGTTTGAGATGACCCATCGATTTTCGGGCCTTCAGAATCTATTATAATTAGCATAACTTCTCAATGTAAGGCATAACTCTTGCCAGACTCCATTAATGGCTGATTTAGACCTTGCAGTATATCTGAAAGATCTCTGTGCTTGGAAATCCGGGCTAACTATGCATTTCTGGTGTAGCGATTCACTATCTTGGCACGTCAAAGAGAGGGGAATACTGCAAGGCCTATATCAGCCAGTAATGCATGAGTTGTTATTAGTCTAGAAAAGTCTGGACACTTCACTTTACCCCACTCACCTTCTTGGCCGAGCGCTACGCTTACACGACACGTACATTTGTTGTAATCAATTAAAAATCGATTGTATTATCTAATACGTGGATGATTGACCTATCAATCAATATTCGTGTAACCTACCACTTCTTTATTGCATTTTCTACAAGTCGACCGAAAGCCGTTTTTCACTCATAGCTGATAAATTGAGGCTGATACAAGCTTTGGAAGGCTTACCTGGAGTTCAGTGCATCGTGGGTGATATTCTCATCTGCGGAAAGGGTACAACCAAAGAAGTAGCTCTAGCAGATCACAACAAGAACCTGGATGGACTTCTTCACAGATGTGAAGAACTGGGAATCAAACTCAAGAAAGAGAAGTTGAAGTTGTGCAAGGATGCAGTGAAGTTCCTTGGACATGTGATCTCCTCTTCAGGACTGAAGCCTGACCCAGAAAAGGTTAGAGCTGTGACTGATATGGAACCTCCTCAGAGTGTAGAGGATGTTCAAAGATGTTCATGATAACAGAAAACCGGCTGAAGCAGATCAGACAAGAAACGGAAAAAGATGAGATCCTACAGAAACTCAAACTCACGATCCAAGACAAAAAACATATCCCTACAGAAATCTCTCCATAGTTCCAATGCCGAGACGAACTGACTGTTCAGAACGGACTAATTTTCAGAGGAGAGAGATTCGTCGTACCTCAAAGTCAACGAACAGAGCTGAAGGCAAAGGTACACACATCACACATTGGTATCGGAGGTTGTCTGCGGCGAGCGTGTGAATGTCTATACTGACCGAATGTGTCCAGTGACATCAAAGAGTACATCAGTTTATGTGAAACGTATTCCAAGTTTCAATGTGAGCAGCAACACGTGTCATTGATGCCACCCGATGCTCCAGAGAGACTCTGGCAACGTTTTGCTTGTGACCTATTCACACTCCACAATAAGAACTACATCATCACTGTGGATTACTACAGCAAATTTTGGGAGATAGATCGTCTCAACGACACCTAATCAACAACAATAATCCATAAGCTGAAGGGATACGGCATCCCCGATCAGCTAATCTCAGACAATGGACCCCAGTTTGTGTCTGAGGACTTTCACAGATTCAGTGTGAATTGGGACTTTGATCACCTGACAAGTAGTCCTTACATTAGCAAAGGAAACGGCAAAGCTGAATCTGCGGAAAGCCAGAGAGAGTGGAGGAGATGAGTACATGGCAGTCTTGGATTATCGAAACACACCAACACAGGGTTAAGGAATAAATCCAGTACAAGGGCTTATGAACAGAAGATCGAAGACACTTTTGCCAATGCATGAAGAACTGTTAAAACCTAGAGTGGTTACGTCTGACCGAGAAAAGTTGGAGGCTCGACAATACAAACAAAAGCAAATGTTTGACACACACTGTAAAGACCTCAAACCACTAGAGGAAGAAGATATTGTCCGAATCAAACCGTTCCCGACACAAGACAAGACCTGGAAGAAGGGCGCCATACAGCGAAGACTTGATGAAGGAAGCTATGAAGTTGTGACAGATGACGGAAGTTTTCTTCGTAGAAATCGAGTACACATAAGGCAGTCGAAGGAAAAGCCAACTCCTGCAGTACCAACTAGAAGAGAATCACTTCAACCGATGTTGAGCAGACCTACAACCTGGCAAACTGAGCTGCAAGGCAAACCTGCTGTAAAAACACCTAAACAGAAAGCACCAGCTAAATCTGATGAATTGACTTCTCTGGTCACTCCACAAGAGACTGTTCGAACACAGGAACTCGATATCGTAGGTAAAATGTAGGTAAAACGTAGGTAAAACAAACCTACCCCCTATATAACAATGAGTAAAGGAGCAAGGACAGCCATATTGCCGATATAAGGGTCCATTCAACACTAGGTCAAGGGATACGCTTATAATTTGTGACATAGACAAATGAACGCACGTACTTATCAATGATACATTTTCCCGCAAAACAAGGTTTATTTCCAATATATGTCACCCCTAAGATAACTTCAATAGCTCTTCTAAGTCGAAAATCGGCCACAAAATCCTCTCCCGTTAACGTTAGTCCCCAGTCCATACCCATTCGAACGATCTGATTGGTCTAATGAGCTGAACTATTAATATAGTATCAGTAAACAAACACGACGGCGTGGCGAGACGACAGGATATTTCGAAAATTGCTTCACTATGAATTCAACACTTGATCAGAGGGAAGCTTTGAAATGTGAACTACAGAGCAACCTCAACGGAGGAATCAGATCGTTCGAAGGGGTGTCTTCTGCGTTTTTTGATTCCGTACAAATAGGCAAAATTCGATTACTATCGGATACAACTCAATTGAAGAACATATATATTCTATAATATATGAAATTACATTAAGTGACTAATACTTCTGTTGTCAACACAACGTGAATAATGATGAGTATATGTTAACAGATCCGAAGATCCCAGCGTCTGTTAACTTTGCCCTTTATCAAGATCTTCTTAATCACTTATTCTAAAGAGCTACAATCTAGTGTTCGGTGTAGTGTAGTGACTCCTTGGTCAATATGGATTATATATTGTAGATTTGATGATTGTGGTCCCTAATATAATACATCTTGCACCAAGGTCAAGGTCAAAGGTTATGACATCAGTATGTGACATGGGATGTGTCAAGTATAAAAGGCTTGTTTCTGATAGTTTCAGAAATTGTATCTTTTATCAATGTCAAGGTTAAAAGGTCAACGAATATGACTTCATGTAAATGGTCTAATGGTTAGGGAATTACGTATCAAGTTTCAAAAGACAAATGACAAGCAAATTATCTTAAATTTGAACCCTCAGTCTGAATTTGTTAACAAGTGTTGCACAGCTCACATACCCCGCTTCCAAATATAGTTAACATAATTGAAAATAGGAAAGGCACATCTATGGGAATGACTAACATGTGTGTAAAGTTGAATGAATATGGAATATACCGTATCAGGGATAACTGTTAAGTCATATTTCCATGGCAACGGCCAAAAATAAATTCAGAAATCGGCTAACATGTATAGCAAATTTCGTGAAGCTAGCATGTATACTTTGAGAAATATGCTCTGCACATATTTTTGGTGACGGAGGGTCAGACAGACGCACATAATGAACGCTATATACCCCTGCTTACGCTGTAAGGCGGGGGTATAATTACTGATATATGTTGTAAACATGTGTAAAGGTACCCTTTGCGGACGCGCGGACTGCGGAACGACATAAACCCCTCCAGTTTCCTGTGGGGATGAACTCCTAAGGGCCTGGAGATGGCCTTGACACGGATCTGCTGATGTTAAGAGCCAGAGGAATTACTTTACGACCTCCGTACAGATAACAGTTAAATCCTTTCTGGAACTCCAGTTATCTTGACTACACATTAGATATGTTTCTTGTACATCTGGCCATCCGGCAAGGACTGGTTGTATCTTGGTCAGTCAGTCTTGGAATTTGGTCAAGCCTCTGATCAGTGACAGGTAAAGTTTCCACTTTCCTCATTGGAAACAAACTTCAAAGGCTCGTAAAAAGAAGTATGTAACGTACATTTCCGATCTTATCTTCTAGTCTGTGTAATCTCTTTGGAGCTGAGAGTAGGAGCGTCTTGACAATACTGTCAAAGGCCTGTCATCTGTGTCAATATGGACCACCTTTCGACCATAGAAATACTTGTAAATAATTCCCAAGCAACCACAGTTGCCAGACACTCTATTTCAATGTTGCACAGCAGCTCCAAGACCAACGTCTCCCGCTTCAGCTTAAACTGTTACCCCCTCATTGACAGCAGAATGTACACAGCATTTCAGTTTGTGGGACTTTTATTCCTAGCGGAGAATATGAAAATAGTTTTTTAGCTCATGGTCTGTAGGGACCGTTTGGAGCCACGTTGTAACCAAATCTGCAATTTATAATCCCCATAAACTAAACAGTCTGGACACTATGATGCATTTCAACTTTATATCCTTGAGAAAAAGATGGACATACGGTATTTCCTCTAATAGTGGCCGGGCCTCTGAATAGGAGCCGGGCCTCTAATAGGGGCCCAATTTACATCGCATCAATTATTACTCCCCATCAGACACATTTCTACTTAAATGTTCCCATGCACTAAGAGGGTTAATGTACCACATTAAATCCGGTATACATCGAATGGCGAGGAGTTTGGGTTATTCTCAGCAATTTAAGTCAATTATCAGAGGTTATAACGTTTATTGGTCAAATCTAAAAATAAAATAAAGGCCGGGCCTCCAATAACCGCCGGGCCTCCAATAACCGCCGGGGGTTAGAATCCCTTAAATAGTAATAAGGGCCCTGGCCCCTATTAGAGGAAATGCGGTATCTAGGTCGCGTCAATGGGGCTCTATTTGGAGTCACCGGATCATGAAATCTACAATTTCTAATGGTCATTGGCTAAAGAGAATGTTCATAATTTTAGTCTTTTACATAGAAACGAAACCACACAAGATACAAGATAATTCAATCCACGAGCGATACATTCAAATGAAATAGAGTTACATCATGTCTTCAAAAGCCAACCAAAATAAATGAGAAATTTCAAAAGATTATCTGTTCAATGACATATTTCAGAGAAACACGTTTCAAGGGCGCTACAGCACGTTTGTTTTTGCAAATTTGGTTTTCTCTAATTTTCGATTTATTTTTTAACTTAATACAATATATTGTTACGATAGTGAGTGAAACATCTTATTACGAGACCCGATAAACTGTAAAATAAAATATCATATTTGTTGATGAATGACATTGAATATTACACAATCGACCAAGAAACACGGCTGCATTTGTCAATATCACCAGTCATTGCCCATATACCTAAATTGGCTATTACAGAGCGAGTAGAGCTTATTCTGCAAAAACCTTGGATACAACGTGCAAATTATCTTTGGGTTAATTCAATTAAATCAATATGACGGGGTTGTTTCCCTTCATGGAATATAATGACCTTGTCCTTAGTAGCATTATATGGTAGACGCCATTGTGAAGAATAGTTAAAAACAACATTGAGAGAATCTTGAAGTTCACATGGCGTGGTACTAGTAAGGGTAGTGTCATATGCTCATAAAACTGAGGGTACATCAAGGCCATACACACGAATGCCAATGTTAATGAACCTCAGTTCAGGTAGATCGTTAATGAATATCAAGAAAGAAATGACTATAATACTCTGCCTTGACCTACGTCTTGTTTAATTGGAAATAGATCATATGAAGTGCCGTCATATTGAACAAAAGCATAATTGTATTATAATTGTGGTATAGTAAATTCCACACTTTGCCAGAAATGCCAAGATTGTGGAGTTTTACAAAGATACCATCGTGCCAGATACGGTCCAAATCTTTTTCAAATCTACCTCTCACACTGCGAGCTTCATCAGTCAGTCAGACGACTTTTAGTTGAGGTAACTGTGGATGTGTAACGCCAATGAAACTTAGCATTTAAATCCATTATAGTATCTATTTCCGAAACTGTATTTGATGTCAGAGATTTCTAGAAATATGTGATACATATCTAAGGAATATTTTCGTGGATGTTGGGCAGAATTTAACTCTTCGATTTACTCTATCTGTATTATTCATTTCAAGTCCTCCTGACATACAGTATCAACAACAACAACCAAGTTCAGCAAGAAGCACGACTTTAGTAGCTTCAATGTGTTTTTCTTATATTTACTTACCATTTACTTTTTAGCTTATCAGGCCTGAAAGGCCTGATGTGCTTATGGCTAGCATGGCGTCCGGCGCCCGTCCGTCTGTCCGTCCGTCCATAAACTTTTCGCTTTTTCGACTTCTTCTCCAGAACCAATGACTCCACAGAGCTGAACTTTTATGTGCGAACTCCTTGGCCAATGGGGATTCTAAATTGTAGATTTCGTGACCCTGTGACCCCAAATGGGGTCACCAGGGTCACATCCTTAAAAAACCTATTTTCATCTTCTTTTCCAGTTCCAAAAGGTCTAGAGAGCTGAAAAGTTGTGTGCACACTCCCTGGCCATTGGGGATTCTAAATTGTAGATTTCGTGACCCTGTGACCCCAAATGGGGTCACCAGGGTCACATCCTTAAAAAACCTATTTTCATCTTCTTTTCCAGTTCCAAAAGGTCTAGAGAGCTGAAAAGTTGTGTGCAGACTCCTTGGCCAATGGGGATTCTAAATTGTAGATTTCGTGACCCCTTGAACCCAAACGGTGTCACAGGGGTCACATCCTTAAAACCTATTTTCATCTTCATTTCCAGTTCCAAAAGGTCTAGAGAGCTGAAGAGTTGTGTGCACACTCCCTGGCCAATGAGGATTCTAAATTGTAGATTTCGTGACCACATGACCCCAAAAGGGGTCACAAAGGTCACATCCTTAAAAAACTATTTTCATCTTCTTCTCCAGTTCCAAAAGGTCTAGAGAGCTGACAAATTGTGTGCAGACTCCTTGGCCAATGGGGATTCTAAATTGTAGATGTCGTGACCCCATGACCCCAAATGGGGTCACAGGGGTCACATCCTTAAAAACCTATTTTCATCGTCTTCTCCAGAACCACCTGGTCTATGGAGCTAACGAATTTTGTACAGACTCATTGGCCAATGGGGATTCTAAATTGTAAAATTGGTGAACATGTGGACCCAAATAGGGTCACAAGGTTCACGATCTTAAAAACCTATTTTCATCTTCTTCTCCAGTTCCAAAAGGTCTAGAGAGCTGAAAAGTTGTGTGCAGACTCCTTGGCCAATGAGGATTCTCAATTGTAGATTTCGTGACCCCGTGACCCCAAATTGGGTCACAGGGGTCACATCCTTAAAAACCTATTTTCATCGTCTTCTCCAGAACCACCTGGTCTATGGAGCTAAACAATTTTGTACAGACTCATTGGCCAATGGGGATTCTAAATTGTAAAATTGGTGAACATGTGGACCCAAATAGTGTCACAGGGGTCACAACCTTAAAAGCATATTTTCATCTTCTTCTTAAGTTTCCAAAAGTTCTAGAGAGCTGAAAAGTTGTGTGCAGACTTCTCGGCCAATGGGGATTCTAAATTGTAGATTTTGTGACCCTGCGACCCAAAATATAGGTCATGACCTGAAAACCTATTTTCATTTTCTTCTCAAGAACCACTGACCCTAGAGACTTGTAGTTTCATGTACAGACTCCTTTGCCAATTGGGATTATAAATTGTAGATTTTGTGATCCTGCGACTCCAAATATAGGTCACAGAGGTCATGACCTGAAAAGCTACTTTCATCTTTAGATTATATGTGCTCTTCAAAGTGAGTTTATTTAAAGGAAACAACAGTGATCTATTAGATAGTGTCTTTATGTGTAGGGGATTTTATCTCTGGCCTCAAAGATAGGTCATATGGGTAAGGACCTTAAGACCAATTCCTCTTCTCCTTTTAAAGTGCTTTCTATTTGTTGTACCTCTCATCTAGAAGTTGACATTTTGAATTAGTTAATGTAATTAAATCCTGATGAGCTACAGAGCCAGTGGCTCTATTTTTATTGATATTCAGGAAATAGTTTCCGGTCTTCAGTAATACCTATCTTTAATGTTTTCAGTTGTTTGCCGTATACAGATGATTGTATCACAATATTCTTAAACGTAATGAAAGGACCCAAAGACTCAATGTTGCACAGGGAATCACTCAACTGTCTCAGATTTAGCCTCTCTGCTCCTCTCCAACCCCTAGCGTATACAAAAGACTTTATGCCCAATTATAATTTAAAAAACTGACAGGATATCATTTCTACTAACAGCATTTGAATCGGTTTAATCAGAATCACGTACCATCGAAACTTAAAGTTCGGACATCATATATATTGTAGATTGAAGGCTTATATCAGTGTCATTACGATTTCCCTACGTCATCATATTTCTTTATTATGTATGTTAATATTTCACAAAATAAATAAACAAGAGAACTTTACGTGTATTTTTATCGTTTACATATACACAATTTCGTCTCCAGATTATGTACTTTGGCATCTGTCAACGTCCGTTAATCAAATACGTACATTGTAGATATAACTGATTGGTTTATCATATTAAATTAGTAAACTGCGGTGTACAATTTACGTATGAAGTTTCTATTGGAAGAAATAATATTACAACTTTCATTTCATATATTATTAACGGTTTTAATTTGCTGAGTAAGCAAAGCAATGTTCCAGCAACCCTTTACTAGCTATTCAGAAGATAGATAGTTCTGCAGAACATTGTACGTTATATTACTGTTTATTGCTCCAGTGATAGGACGTCAGTAAATGTTAAACAAACTCATATCTGTTAAATGTAATATATCTCAATGAAAATGTGTTTATCTTCCTTAGTTATAGTGTTCTGAAGTAGAATACATTTCTTTCAATAAGAAAATGTCAAACCAGATTGTCAAGCAAATGGTCAAATTAAAACATATTTAGTTCAATTGTACTTTTCCAGCTGATGTGTATATTACCGAATACCAAGTACACAGTTATAAGAGGAGAACCAAGTGGAATCACGAAGAAACAATGGCTCGCAGAACACCTGTGTGTATTTGCCTGTGTGAGTTTGACCTAACTTTTATAATTCATGCTCAATCATATTATGCGGTATTAAGTACCCAATTTGGACACAAAGTTAGTTCTTTATATTCGGTATTGTTTACAATGCATGTTTCTGCTCAGCTTATTTAGATATAATTAGAATTAGAATTTAAGTAAAATTCATAGCCAAGCAATACCAAAATATGTCGTCATATTGTTGTGACCTAACCCAATCAGAAAACTAGGATTGACGCGTCAATACTTAGGTCTTCAAGACTTCTGCTTGACTTTGAACTCCATGTTGGACTCTCAATTATTCATAAGTTTCTCCGGTCTCCAAAGACAATAACCCTCTGAAAATTGAACAATTGCTTAATAATGGACCCCTGCATGATCTTTCTCACGATTAAGACAAACTGGTTACTATTTCCATACTAAGGTGTTACATAGAAAATGTTGTGCTTTAATTTCTACTATAGTAGATGTAATCATCATTTAGATTGCATACATAAGTAATGTGTTATGTTCTTCTGAATGATCAAGAAATACTCAAAAATACAAAAAATTGGACCCCTAGACAATGTTGACGATTTTTGGAGCTTTACTATGAACTTTTTGATGAAAGGGTTCAACAGAAACGTTATTGTTTTTGAAATTATCCATCCGAAGGTGTAAATAGAATTTCGATATCGTAATTAATTAAGCAGTTATGATCCTTTGAACTTTGCTGAAAATGGCGATTTTCGAAAAATGACAATCTTGTGTGAGTGACTTGTAAACTATGACAGATTAATGTTAGGTATTTATTGTCCCTTATGAATGACGTTTCTTATTCAAAATTTCGTCTTCCTATCTTTAGTAGTTTACGACCAATAATTCTCCAAAGGATAGACCAATCAAAAATGATCAAATTCACAAAAAAATTGGAAATATGTTCAAATAGTGCCGCAACTATCAACCTTTATATGATAGTGATATGTTATGGAATGTTTAAGCATGTTTTTAGAAACAGATGACAATAAATAACTTTGACATAAGTTCATTCGTAACAGAAGTATGTCCCCTTGAACATATATCCGAATATGTACTGAAATTCAAGGTCCTAATTCGAAATTCGGGCGAGATCACTTTGTTTCTAAATTCCTTTAGCTTTCAGATGAGCTATATAGCTGTATTCGTTGCCGTGATTTAGGAGAAGATTTTTTAAGATACATGTACGTACCTGGAAAACCGCGAAAGTTCACCAACTTTTCAGTTTTTTCGAAATAGCAAATATTCTTGTATTACGGCCGAAAATTAATCATGGGGAATGCCGTTGCCCATATTTTGGTGAAAGTTTTATGAAAATATCTTGAATAGATTTCGGGCTATTAAGGTTTGAAGTTGAGACTTCAATGGGAGATAACTCAAGAAAGTCGAAAATCAAAATTCCGCCGACGTACAAGGCTAGTTTTTGTTTCAGGCCATCACCCCTGCAAATTTCGGGCAAATCGGTTCAGCCGTTATTTCAGAATCCTCATAATCCAGAATCCTCATAATCCGCAAACCTACAAATAATAAGAAAAAATCCGGATAAGAACAGAAGGTTTTCCAGACAAGCGTCTTGAAGACCTAATAAAACATAAAACGTCTTGATATTATGTGATAATGTTGTATTTTCTTTATTTATAGCTTTGATTGTAGCAGGAGGCCTCAATGTTGAAGGTATGTCATGTGTCTAGTTTTGAGAATTAGTACAAACATTTCAATACAAAATGTAGATAAATGACAAGGACAAGTTATATGGCCTCATTGATACTAAATATTAATGATTTCATGTTGAGTTTAAACAAATAACATTTTACTTAGACAGGCTTAAGTTTATAAAGAATATGCTAAACAAAAGCACAGCACAAAGCTAGTTAATTCTTGTTCTGCCCATTGTTGTCAAGTACACATCAATTTGCATATAACTCCAAACAAGATCCATCTGGGTCATTTGATCTATATGTCAAAGTTTACATCCTAAGTAAAATCGCCGTCTATAAGATAAAAAACGTATCATCACCAATGCTAGACATAGTTTGAACATACTTATTTAACATTAATATACCAACAACATTTTTTCAATATCCCAATTCAAAAGTACGCAAGAGAATATTTATTTATATAATAGTTCAAAAGAAACCCAACAGTTAAGTCGGTATTAACTCATTTTATTTGATTTATTCATTACTGATACTTTTTTCAGGATCTTCAAGCGCGTCCAGTATTTTCAGTGGATCTTCAGGTATGTGTTTTATACTGTAAAAAGAATATTTTGTTTAAACACTAACTAAAACCATATTAGAGGTCATTTGACAAGCCAAGAAGCATGATAAAAAGCACGGAAAAAATGGACTTTCTTACTTTTACAAATCCGCACTGACTATTTTGACTATTTCCAATATACATAAATTAAGACAGCATTCGACAGCTTTTGTAATGTGACATTGTGTAAAAGTAGTATTGAAAAATATAATTCTATTTAGATAGTGGGGGCGGGATAACGCAGTGGTTAGTGTGTTCGGCTTTGGATCACGAACAGGATTCGAAACCACATACGCCATCAGTGTAAGAAACTATCGCCAGCACTGACCCAAAACTGCACAAACAACCTAAACAATTAGTCATTATTTCTGTTATTGGAACATATGAATTTCAATACCTATATTACAAACAATGATTTAAATCCTTGTTATTTGCAGTTATATTTGGTCCTGTTTATGTTTGAATAAATACCAAGGTAGTTGATAATCACGCACATTTAAAATATAAATTATAACTGATCTGAACATTGAGATTGAAGTACAGGTTTAAGCTCAGGCTTTAGGAACCTACACCAAAATTGATACTATGTTTACTTTAAAACCATTTTACTGACACTTTGTTCAGGATCTGCAAGTGCATCCAGTATGTCCGGTGGATCTTCAGGTATGTGCTTTTATATTGAAATGAGTATTTTGATATAATCTGCATTTCCCACTCCTCTCGAGTCTTATTCAAATAGTCATGGTATTCAGCGTAGTCGAGTTCTACCTTGTTTTGTTACCACATTTTCAACAATAAAAAATACTGCCGCCGGAAAAAGTAGATTTTGAATGTATTCGATAAAAATATCTTAAATACAAAAAAAGTACTCACAATTTTAATGCATCAGAGTATGATCCTTTTATTGTTATGTTAGATCAAATATCACATGGGTTGGTGAAATCGCTTTTTCGAAATTGTTTTTGCCCAGAGTGTTTGGTATTAAAGTACAAAATGTATCAAAGTTAGAAATGTAAATAATGAAATATGATGTCATCATAAATAAACTTTCCGAACTTAAATTGGTTTCTTTACTGCAGGACGTCATCAAACAAGCCAAAAAAGCACTTTTTGACTCTCCTATCTCGCCTAGTTAAGGCTCGGTCCCAACCCACCGTACGTGTTTTTGTTTTGTTTGGGGAGGCCACGTTTCTGAAAAACGTGGGGTCACCTCTACTACACTGAGTTGGGTAACTGTAGTTACCCACTTAAAAAATGGCGGCTGGTCAAAATATGTCTGTTCGCAGATTTTCTTTTAATCCTTTTCACATCTTTACTAGGGTACTTTCCTACATATCATTAATGCGCATACCTTGGGCATTAACCAAGGAATCTGTAGATATCATTTTAAAACCTTTAAGGAGTGAGTAAATACATCATAATCTGCGTTTGAAAATTTGAAGCGGGAGAAGGGTAACTGGAGAAATATTTGTCTAATATGAGAAGGGTAACTCAAATTTTGGAGAAGGGTAACTTAGATGTTAAAGTTCAAGAGACAACTGAAGTTGATATCAAATTTATTTAAGTAGTAAAACCGTTTATGAGATGCTGAATTTCATCAAATACGTGACGCAATTCATCAAATATCTCAAGCTCAATATCAAGAAGAAGTTTGGTCTTTGCATGTTAGGTGATATAAACCAACATGAGACACTATAAAAAGGCATTTGACGACTGTTTGCTATATTTATATATTTAGTGAAAATTAAAAGTTTCTACTACAACGTATATTATCATCAATTACGTTTTGCTGATAGATGTGTTCCAGTTGTCAAACTGGATGGTCCTTAATTTGTAATTTGTTCCTTAAAAATTTAAACAATATTTTTTATATGTAATTTAACAGTAGGATATGCTACCTTTATTTTCATGTCTGTTCAAATACACTTGGGGTGCTAAATCGCTTTTTCAAGAAGATCTTTTGGTTTGGTATTAGAAAGTAGAAATTTAATTAATATAAGATGGCGTTGACCTAAATAACCTCCTTGGATTTAAATTTGTTTAACGCATCATTACTGTGGGGAAACAAAAACAATGGGATTCCAAAGAGCGACAATACTTAATCGTTTAATACCGTTTATCAGATATTGAAAATGCGTCATTTAGAACTAAACGTTCATATAGATCGATTATTTAACTAAAAGGTGCCCCCCCCCCCCCCCCCCCCCCCCCTTCCCCCAATTCACCGTTTAGAAACCTCGAAAAAGAAAATCCAACTTAATGTACAAAATCCAAAATCAAATGGCTCCCCGATATCTTACTGAACCAAAAGCGTTGGTCCAAACTTTAGTACAATTTAAGTAAATCCCAACATATTATGACTCTTTACTCATGTTAAACAGTCAAGACAATCATTCATTCCAAAAGCAATATGTTTATGGAATAATAATCAAATAATGTCCGCAAATCAGAAAGCGTCTCAGTTTTTAAAGCATGCATTACTGATAATAATTCTCTGCTCCACAATATTGTTCTTATGGTGAAACAAAATTAGACATTGTGCACTCGTCTCTAAGTTACAATATGTTGCAAGCACATTAAACTTTGATTTAAACAAAATTGGAATGAAATCGGATCCAAACTGTATGTGTGACATTTGATGCTGAAACACTTCCCTTTGTACCAATGTTCAGTGTACAGTAACACCAGAGAAAACCTTATGGCATCATTTAAGCACATAGACCTACTTCATGCAAATGAAATAGACATCTTCTATCACGGGGACATTGATTTTGATTAAGGTAACATTTTTCTGTGTGTTATAAATGTGTGATATGCTGATTCTCACTGCTTGTATAAATGATATATTACAATAGCTGTTTGTCCATTCCATCGCCTTTGATAAAAGTAAACGTAAAAGTTACCCTTCTCCGTGTTCCATTCTCTCGAAAGATTACCCTTCTCCCATGAGATCAGTTACCTTCTCCCGCTTCAAATTTTCAAACGTAGATTATGATGTATTTCCACAGTGCCTAAACGTTAACATGGCATCTACAGATTCCTTGGTGAAGGCCAAAGGTATGCGCATTTATAGTATGTAGGAAAGTACAGTGTTTTGCTTAGACTAGATGGAGATTCTGCGAATAGGACTATATCATCCGCATAAAGTAACAAGAGAAGTTTCAAATAAATGCCAAGATGATGCTGAATTTCATTATTGAGATTTTCAAGGCCATTATACATATTAGTCAATAAAAAAATCTTCCAAATCGTTTAAATACAATGCAAAAAGAAACGGGGAAATATTTTCCCCTTGTCTAACCCCTGTGTAACATTGAAAATAATCACTGGTGATACCATTGTGGGATACGCATGATTTAATACAATTATACATGTTGCGTATAACGACAAAGCATTTACCTGAAATATTACATTTAATCATTTTACTCCACAGTCCTGATCGCCAAACCGTATCAAAGGCCTTACTAAAATCAATGAAACAAAAATATAATTTCTTATTCTGACTAAGATAGATATCTATGATGGATTTTAAAACATACATATTATCTACGGTTGAATAACCCTTTCTAAAGCCCGCTTGCGCTTCACTAATTAAGCTAACTTTATCAGAATAGGCTTATAACCTCTTACTTAATACAGAAGTGAAGAGCTTGCCTAAGCAGCTTAAAATAGATATTCCCCTGCAATTACTGGGGTCAGCTTTGTCCCCTTTACTCTTATAAATTGGCCTGATCATACCAGTAAGCCACGATTCGGGCATTACACCATACTCTAAAATGACGTTAAATAAGCTTACGTAAACAGGAAGCAATACATTTATCGAACACTTAACATATTCATTGTACAACATATCTAAACCACAAGCTTTGTTATTTTTTAGTTGTTGGACAGATTCAAGTATTTCCTTATCCGTAAAAGGAGCATCCAGTAAATAACTATTTGCACTACAAACGTCATTAAAATAATCATCAGAATCTTGAGTATGTACATCATTATCAACATTATCAACATTTACAAAACGATCATAATCATTTATATCATTGACAACACCATCATTATCAGTACCTTCAGCAGCATTTAAAATCTTAAAGAATGTATAAAATGAATTAATGCCAATTTGTGATTGTGACTCTTTTTTAAGATCAAAAGATTTGAAAATATTCCAAAATGATTTAGAGTCAGCGTTTTTAGTGCTGCGTAGTTTATCTGCACAATCTTTTTTAAAATTAGAAAAAGATTTCTTAAAATATTGACTGTATTCTTTACTGGCGTTTACAAACGTTGATTTATAAATTTGCGATTTGTTACGTCTATAAAGACGTTTAGAATTATGATACTTTTTGTATTAAACCAAGGTTTATTATTATTGAATTTTCTTTGCCGGTTATTGGAGGATTTCTTTACACCAAAAGTAGAAGTTGCCGCATTTTGCATAACATCTGCAATTTTGCTACAAACACTATTTACTCAAAAATCAATATTATCATGAGTTACATTTTCAATATCTTTACAAATATTTTCAACGTGAGCAACACTAATGTTATGTACAAAAGTTTCAGACAGAGCTGGAACAAACTTGTTAGCTGTGATATTTGATCTGTGTGATTCGTCACCTACATCAGAACTCGTCAACTTGATTGAAGGGGGATCTTCAGTGGCGAGTGAGAAGGATATTCCGCAATGTACATCAGATAAGATAGGATCAAAATCATTTATAACAAAAGTCTTAAATAAACCAAAAGTGTCCACAGACGCTAAACAGTAATCGACAATACTTGCATTTTTACAAGTCATTTTACCATATTTTTATCACAGTCCAATCTTCCGTTGGCGATGAATAACCCGGTGTTCTTATATAAACCAATCAGTTTGTTACCGTAGTTGTTCACTGTTTTGTCCATTGAGTTTCGCTGAACTTGTATGCCCATCCTCTCCAACACAGTCACGTTAGAATACAAACAATCGATGTCAATCTGGTTATTTTCGGATAAATATTCATCTATTAAAACATAGTCCGTGATAGATTTTGTCCTTGCGTTAAAGTCTCCAGTAACACATATATGCTGCGAATAGTTTGAAAAGTTAATTATGTCGTCTTCAAGCTGACTTAAGTGTTCTGTCGATGCGTATCCACTACTCTCGGGTGGTATATACACACAACAAAGATATAGGTCATTTTGTAGCTTAAATAGGTATTGTGACAGTTTGCTCCAGAGAACATTATCATAGGTCTTTTTCATAACTTCAATATATGGACTTAGTATCTCTTTATATGCTATGATGATTCCCCCAGATAGTCTCACATGAAGTTTGTTATTTCTATTGTTCATATGAACTACGTAAACAGGGATGTGTACAGCATCTAAATCACATGTTTTAGTCTCAGTGAAGCACAGCACATCGTACAGTGATATGTTGTTGAGAAAATCAAGGTTTTGAAGTCGGGACTGCAAACCACAGACATTAAGGGACAGTATATTCAACGTTCTATATTCATGACTTACATGCGCTGGGTTGAACGCATGCTCCGTGTGTCCCTATACATTCATAGATGTCGCTGACGTCGGCGTTGTCCTCAGTTCCTCAGTGGTGTGTTTTCTCCTCAGTATGCTACTTCTGGAGCCCGGGACTGGCTTACCAGGCAGGTAGGGTGTGTCACAGATATATAGTCTGTCGACCACAAGCCTCGCTTTATCGCTGGATTTTGCAGCTTCGCGTCTCACTGGGTATAGTCTTTTTCTGCGATCTTCTATTTCTTTAGGGAATTGTTCATTTACTGTATGTAGAACTTCGTTTTTCTCAGGTTAGTGAACGCTGCTTTTCTGACGTTTTCTCTGTCCTCATATTCAGAGAATTTGGCTACTATCGATCTAGGATGACGTCTCTCCGGGAAATTCTTACCAATGCGATGTACTCTTTCAAAGTTGATCTCTTTCTCTATTTTGAGGTGCGATTTGATAAATTCCTTTGTGACGTTCTCTGTATCTTCTCCGTCCACTTCTTCTATGCCAGTGAAAACGAGATTTTCCCTCATAGAACGAGACTGGACATCTAACAACTGTTCCTTTAAGTCTCTCAGCTCTTTAGATTGGTAGGTGGTACTCGGGTTTGTGTTGTTTTATACTTGTTACATATTTTGTTAATGACTTTACGGTTTTCTTTAACTCATCTTGCTGTCTATCTTTAAATGATGCACTTGCCTCGAGACTATGTGTTAAGGTCTGCAGAATGGATATGTCGGTTTCCATGGAGTTAACTCTGCCGGACAATTTATCCATTGTTGATTCTATTTTATCCAGTTTTTTTAGTTGCTTTTCCATGCTTTCGAATCGAGCAAATATACCTTCCACCAACTTTGGCATCGTGTCTGCCGTCGGACTGCAGGTCGGGTTGACAATCACTGGCGTGGCTATTTGCGGCGACTTCGGCATATGTCCGTACAGGCCTATGTTGGGGTTTACTGTCTGTTGTGGGTAACTCTGGAAGTACACCATAATCTTCAGTTTTTCAAGGGATATTTCCTTATCTTCTATGTCACGTCTCTTTTTTGGCGATTTAATATCTGTCGGCGAGCTATCTGACGTTTTCTTTCTTTTCTGCTGTCTCTCTTTCTTCTTTTGTGATGACTTCATATCAGGTCATGACTTCTGCACTCATTGTTACACAAGCCAAGCGAGGGAGCTTCGAGAGACACGTCTGGTCAGCTCGACGGTCAGCGGTCACTGAGTTTTTCTAACTTCGTTGTTATTTCCCCCTTGTCAGCGGGATATCTCATGAACCGTTTACTGTATTTTCGTCATATTCTGCAGATAGCTTTTCGTATGGAAGATAAAGACGCAGACCAGACTTTGGAGGTATTGCCATCATTCTCAAAAGGTTAAGGGAAACTTACAATTATTATGAATGGGAAGTTCCATGTTAGTTCAAAGGTCTTTATTGTATTTTAGGCCTCTAGCCAATATACATTTGAGTTAAATGTATAACTACCGGTATTATAAATAAACAGTTCAATAAAACAAGTAATTGGATAAATAAATAAATATAATAAATAATTCACTTATATAGCGCCTAGTACCGTCACAATTGTCGCTCACCGGCGCTGTACATATAAAAGTTACAATATACACACAGAAACTACTATTTACAGTTCATTGTGATGCACACATTTCCAGTGCTTTTTTTTTGGTATGCTTCAGTGAAGAGAAGAGTTTTCAATAGAGATTTGAATTCATTTTTTGATTGGATAGCTCTTAGTTCTTGTGGGAGTGTGTTTCACACTTGGGGGCTACACACAGAAAAGGCACGATCTGACATCAGAGAGTTTGAGCGTGGTTGATGCAGGAGAGTGTCACTGGAGGATCGAAGTTGACGGGCTGGGGTGTACTGGGAGATCAGATCTTTCAGATAGGCGGGGAAATCCTCGTTGTGCAGGCAGTCATGTGTCAGCATACAGATCTTGTATTTTCCCGTGACTGAACAGGAAGCCAGTGCAATTCATGTAAAATTGATGTTATATGTTCAGATTTTCTGACCCTGGAAACACATCTGGCTGCGGCATTTTGTATCCTTTGCAGTTTGGCAAGTGTTCCAGCGGGTTGATGAATGAACAAAGCATTGCAGTAGTCGAGTTTCGACGTAACCAGTGACTGCATCAGCATCTTTACAATGGATGTGTTGAGGAGGTATCTGACTTTGCTGATGTTGTAGATGCTGTGGAAGCAGGATCTGCTGAGGAGGGAGATGTGAGTGTCAAAGGACATGGTGCTGTCAAAGGTTACCCCAAGATTCCGAGCTGTCGAGGATGGATAGATGAAGCTGTCACCAACATGCAGACGTATGCGTTTTGTTTCGAGTTTCCTGAGTTGTTGTCTTGATCCAAGCAATACAAACTCTGTCTTACTGTCATTCAATTTCAGGAATTTCTGTCCCATCCATTGGCGGATATCCTGTATACATTCCTCAAACTGCACAAACTTGAGTGAGATATCAGATGTTTTGAATGAAATATATAGCTGGTTATCATCAGCGTATAAGTGGAAGATCAAACCATGAGCTTTGATGATATCACCAAGAGGGAGAATGTAAACAGTAAACAGAAGTGGTCCCAGGACAGAACCCTGTGGGACACCATACTTGTCGGTCGGAGTAGCAATTTTCGATCTTCAAAGACATGGTATGATCTGACAAATAAGATTTGAACCAGTCGAGTGCTGAATCTGTGATGCCAAGCCTGTGTTCCAGTCGGTGTAGAAGCATACCATGGTCAATAGTGTCAAAGGCTGACGATAAGTCAAGGAGGACAAGCAACGTCACTTCCTGTTTTCCCATTGATGTCATGATGTTGTTATATACTTTCACCAAGGCAGTCTTCGTGCTATGACTTGTCCGGTATGCCGACTGAAATGTTTCAGCTAAGTTGTTTTTTTTTAGATGAAGCTTGAGCTGAGAGGCAACAATCTTCTCTAAGCATTTGGACATGAAAGAGAGATTGGATACGGGCCGATAGTTCCTAAAGTCATTCACATCCAGATTTGGTTTCTTCAGTAATGGATGTACCACTGCATGTTTCAGTTCTGTGGGGAATTTTCCACTTGACAGGGAGGTGATAATGATGTCCCAGAGAGCAGGTGTGAGATGTTCAGCAATGGATTGAAGTTGGAATGAAGTCCAGGGATGATGATTTTGATGGTGCACTTTTCACTGTGTCAGCTACTTGTTTCGGGGAGACCATACGAAGGCGAGTGAGTGTTGACCCACAGAATGTGTCCTCGCTGTCTTTTGAGCCATTTGTCAGAGAGCTGTTAATTTCCAGGGAATTTCTGATATTAAGGATTTTGTCATTGAAAAACTTCACAAGTTCATTTCCAAGTACCAGTGGATCAGAAAAATCAGGGAGTTTTGATTTATTTACTCTATTTACAAGACTGTTTAATAACGAATACAGTTCATGTGGTTTTTTGAGATTCTTGTCTATGTTTTGCTGAACATAGACACATTTTGCATCTCTCAGAGCTTTGTTGGCGTTATTCCTTGCTGATTTGAAAAGTTGATGATCAATTTCAAGTTGGTCCTGCACCATTTCTTCTCAGCTTTTCTACACTCCTGTTTCTTCTTCCCAATGTCATCATTGTACCAGTTGGTGTTTGGTCTAACTGTGATAGTTCGCTTCTTTTCAGGAGCATGTGCATCAAGAACACACGTGACAGTTTCTTTGAAAACATCAAGTTTATCATCCACATCATTTACATGATTTAATTTTGTCATGGCATCTGTGCATTCAAGATCTTCTCCAAAGTTTGTAGATTAATCTGGCGGGTTTTTCTGTAAGTTAGAGTCTTCTTAACAGGTTCGGGCTTGGCAGTGCTGATGGTTACATCAATCAGGTAGTGATCTGCAATTTGCTTATCGCAGACATCACTGACGGATATAAGATCATCGTTTTCTCTTGTAATGATGAAATCCAAAGTATGACCACGCTTGTGAGTGGCACATTGTATCAGTTGTTGAAGATTGGAGGAATTCAGTAGCTGTGTGAAGCGAAATGCCAAATTATCATGCATATCATCCACATGAATATTGAAGTCACCAGTCAAGAGAAGGTGCCCATGATTTGTAGCTGTAGATCCCAGAAACTGGGCGAATTCAGTGAGGAATAGGTCATTCGTGAGCTTGTTTTTCTTTGAAGGCGGGGGTCGATAGACAACCTGGATCTGCAAGAGTTTATTGCACGTAGATGCACTAAGCTGAATGTTTTCAAATGATTTATAATGAATCCGATTGGTAGATTTCACATGTATAGACTGCTTGTAGATCACTGCAATGCCACCACCTCGTGAAGATTGACGACGCTCTGTCATGATGTCATAGCTCTTTGGAACTAGTTCAGCAAGGATTGCTTCATCTTTGTTTGTCAGCCATGTTTCAGTCATAATGAATATGTCATAATCCTTATCCAAAACGAGATCATGAAGACAAAGTGGTTTGTTCCGTGCAGATTGCACATTTAAAATTCCAACATTGAGATATTTCAATTGATTTGATATTGCCGGGGCACCTGTACACTCGATTACACCTGTACATAAGATGTTATGAATTGATGAATTCACTACACCTACTTAAGTGTAAATATAGTATCTGAATTTAGAAATAAATCAAGAAATGTGAATGAATGTCCGTGAATTAACAGCTCACACCACCAAGGGCACGTAAGTCAGCGAGATATCTCAAAAACCATTCACTGGATGGTCTGCAGGTCTTTCGCAAAAACCTCCGACGGATGGGATGATTAGAGTAAATGATTGTGAAATCGTTTCCAAGGTCAGAGCAAACCATTGGCAACACAACATTGATATTTTATATCAAGTTCTCAGTGAGTGAGTCAGATAATATCTTTCAGTTTCAGGAACAACACTACCACATTTTAAGTCAGTCAAACTGTTTCTGACCACATCTTATTCCTTATCACAAACTATTTTCTACATTTTTTTCTTCTTCTGTAAGTTTGACGTGATAATTTGTTTGCATACATGTATATGCCCACCCTTTTAGCAGCAACTATATTTACTTACATTTTTTTACAAACAATTTGTTCATGATCTGCAAGGGCTTCCAGTATTTCCAGTGAATATTCATTTTTAAATGGGCATCCAATTTATGTATTTTATTGCATGTACTGCATGGTTGCAATCAGTCTGTCACATACAATTACAAGTCGTGCTAATCGCTGTTTTAACTATGTAAATGTTGTTTTTACATATATTCATCATATTCCTCATGATGCCCCTTATGTGCATTTGGAACAGTACAGATGAAACCATTAAACATATGATATTTGACTGTGTACATGTAAAACGTCTGTGGCACCAACTGGTGGAAAGGATAAGCTTAAAAACCGGGAATTTTAGCACTACCATTGTGGTTGAACAATCACTTAAAAAAACAACACTACATTGGGCTAACCGTGGAATTTTTTATATGTTTTAAATGAACATGGTTTTTTTTGTCTTTTGAGAAGCTGAGGCTTAAGTTTGGTATAAGGGGTACATATATGAACCTTGACTATCTGATATATATTTTGCCTCAGGTTTGGAAGAGGACAATACGCCGACATAGATATATTGATATAACCGATTTAGATTTAAATAAATTTCCAGAAGAGTTCATGAATCATAAAAAGGCTCAATATTTTTTTATGACAAACTTCTATTTGACAACTCTCAACTTAAAATTTGTCACGAAATGAGAAACAAATTTCCCGGATAATTTTGTGAATTGGCCCAAAATTTGTAAAACTTACAGAATGAAATTGAAAGATGTAAAACTCCTAGATTTCCAATTTAAATTTGAACACAGAATCATATATACAAAAAGAAAGCTATTCAAAATTATACTGACAATGACTTGGTTGAAAATGAATATTTATGTCATGTATATTGGGAATGTATGTTAACCAAGTCTTTTTGGAACGATCTTGAACGTTGGATAATCCAAACATACAGACATTTAAGATAACAAAAATATGGATCTGGTTTGGGATAATAGATTATATAACCTAGTATTAATTCATAATTTTCTTTCGGCCAAAAAATACATTTATAAATGCACCTTTAACAATTTTCTCCCTAAATTTTCTAAAAAGATATTTACATTGTGGAAAAAATCATAGCTAAAAGAAACAATACTTTTGACAAACTTTCTGATAAATGGTCACCACTATTCCCAGTATTTAATACTTGAACTTTGACTTCATTTAAAGGACTTTATCGTAACCGAATCGTTATCTATCTACCTATCAACTGTTTTTTTTTTGTATAAAATATACCATTTACTTTAATGTTGACATTTAGCTAATCTGTTTTACCTAACCTTGAACAGTTTTGGACATATTCTTTCGGGATGTCGCAATTTTCAGGGGAAAGTTTAGCCCTTGTCAACCTCATGTTTGTATGCAGATATGTTATTTAAAACATTGAATTATAATGCAAAAAGGCAAACATGTAAATACTCTACCAACAACCCCGACCCTTCATGATCATTACGAAATAAATTTGACTTGATTAAATATAGCTTCATCAAAGTAATGCACCTAGAAGTTGACATTTTGAATTAGTTAATGTTTATGAAGCCTGATGAGCTACAGAGCCCATGGCTCTATTTTTAGTCGCATGAAATCAGCTTTCAACTTTATGAAGATTTCGAAAATAAAAAGATCGTTTGTTGATATCTTTTATAACTCAGGGTCAAATTTGTCCTTTTCCCCAATTCAAGTCCCAGACACACGTATAGCAAGAGGTGCAGCAACACCTACACCAATACCAACACCAACACGTACGCCCACACCAACGCAAATTCCAACACAAACACCAAAGCTTACACTTTAGCCAACACCGAAACCTATTCCAAATCAAACACACCTACAACAACGCCATCTCCAACAGTAACACCAACTACGACGCAAACACCTTCGCCAACTCCTACGCCAACTCCAACACCTACATCAACAGCAACACCAACTCCGACGACAACGACAACTCCCACGCCTACACAAACTCCCACACCAACACCTACACCAACGCCAAAGCAAAAACCAACGCTAAAACCTACGCCAACTCCAACTCCAACACCTACGCCAACTCCCACACCAACACCTACGGCCACACCCACACCGACACAAACACCTACGTCCACACAAACTCCAACACCTACACCAACACCTACGCCTACACCCACACCAAAGCCAACGCTAACACCTACGCCAACGCCCACACCAACTCCAACTCCAACACCTACGCCAACTGCCACACCAACCTCTACGCCTACACAGACAGCAACTCCCAACTCCAGTCTGATTAAAATCGACGGTTTTCCGTGGAATAAAAAATGCAAAATAGTGCATCTACCGGGATACGAACTCGTTCGTGGGTTTCCACGCCAAACCGTCTGAAAGCACCCCGTACACTAGCGTGTTCGGGCGCAAGTCAGCTAGCCAATCAAAAGATGCCCAACAAATGCTTTCGGTGCGAGAAACTAGGGGCAGATAACTCCAAACAGCTATCCTTTTGTCTGTTCCGAATGCTTTCAAAACCGCAACCGTTTAAATACTATGATGTGATTGGTCAGCTATTTGACTGGGTTTTGGCTGCGCTAAACTGGTTCTGAACACACGCCTATACGGGGTGATCTCAGACCTTGTGGCGAGGAATCTACAGAACCTGTTCGTATCCCGGCAGATGCAAAATTTGCAAATTTTATTCCTCGGAACAAGGTCGATTTTAATCAGACTGCTCCCAACTCCAACACCTACGCCACCACCTACGCAAACTCCAACACCTACACCAACTATCACACCAACACCTACGGCAACACCAACGCCAACACCTACGGCAACGCCAACACCAACACCAACGCAGACACCTACGCCTACACCAACGCCAACACCTACGCCCACACCATCTCCAACTCCCAAACCTACGCCAAAACTCACTCCGACTCCAACACCTATGCCAACTCCCACAAAACCCCTTCGCCCACACCGACAGGAACTCCAACTCCAACACCTACGCCAACTCCATCACCAACACCTACACCAACACCAACCCCAACAGAAATTTCGAGTTTTTATTTTTTACGAGATATCTAAACTATTTTGGTATATTCTGAAACTGCTTATTAACTTTTACACAAATTTTTAAAATCAACTTCATAACTTAATTAGAAAAGCAGATATTTGATGTTGAAGTTTTCCTACTCTACCATGCTTCCTCATTATAACGCTCCTTGTCTGCCTTCAATCATGCATGGCTGACGCGCTAATTAACGATTGAGCATTGGAGGAATAAGCTGATTAGGGACTATCCATTTACTTATACATGTATGTCGTTATTTCATTTATGCCATTGTGCATTTATCATACTTTCTCTTCCCCTGGCATATGCTCTATTTAAAATTTTACCGGACATATTGTTTCTTTGATGTGTACATTTGTACATCCATTCATTTGTTCAACAATAAGTTACAAGGGTATTCGACTGCGTATAGAAGATATCATTTAAACTTCCATTACATTAGAATTCGTTTACTTTTCCCGATCTGTTGTACATTCAAGTGAATTCAATAGTTGGAATAAAGACAAATATGTAAGTGGTTACATAAGATCGTGTCCGTGAATAGAATAATTGATTGGCTTGGTATATAGATTATATTACCTTTTTGGTCATATGATAATAATATCTACTTTGTTAGTTTGCTGTTGAGACACATATTATTCCAACATAAATTCAAATACTAAATTGTTTCTATTGTTGTCTCTTCAATTGCTGGATGTAAGATGCATGACAAAATTGCAGACACAATATACAGGACTTATATTTTCCAAAAGTTTGTATATGAATGTATAATAATAATGCATTCCTTTATTGAAGTGTACTATCATTACCGTGGATCTATTTAAATGTCGGTTTTATCCTAACATGTGTCCCAACTTATAAGTTCCTAATAATATGTGTCTACTGCAACATGCTTAAATTGCAATGTCCTTTTAGATAATTTGATTGTGAAATAAAGAGAAACAATTAAAGTTATCTTTATATTTTAATAGCGTATCAATTTTTAAATTGTTATTGAGTATATGTTAACAATTGGTTATACTGGATAAGGGCAAGCTGTGTGCGCAGGTATAAGAAACTATTACTATTACAAAACTTATTTTTGCCCCGAATGACATCTTTGTGAAGTTTTGTGAGGAATAAATCTATGTCCGATGGCTAATTCATTATATCTGTAAAATATTAAACGTAAAACAAATGAGGGTAAAACATGGACTTTATATATATTGAAATTCATTTTTAAAATTTATAAAAATATGAGAACGAGTTCTATGGATATACAACTTCTTTATTGCAGAAGTGCGACGCTTCGATGTAGATTCTAACACCATTATCAAGCTACATACAATACTGTCGGGGATGCAAGTAAAATACATTTCCGATAAATTATATATTAAAGATAAGATTAAATCTTGTATTTTAACATCCAGTCACCAATTTTGCATTATCCAAACACTAATTATTAAATCAATTCGAACTCTTGAAATTAGTCTCGAATTTAGATCTTAAGATGACGCACTCACTCTTACACTGTTGACAGCAGTGAAAGGGTGCATGCAAAATCTACATTAAATGTGTTCTTAATCATTTGATTTGTTTACAATTTCGGCTGCTCTCTCAATACGATACACTCTTTGTTTACGAGAAATCTTAGTGTTTTGATGGATAATATTTACGAATAGCCTTTTTCACACAGTTGTCCTTCCCCTTAGACATATCCTGAGTTGAGTCAATTTTTAATAAGCGTTTTCACAATATACGCTCCGGTTTACATTCAAATGAAATAAAAAAAAATAAATATACCACTTTTTCTAAAATCGCAGATTCTTTAGCGTGTATCCATGAAGTCAGTGAACCGTATCTCCTGAACATTCCAGTGACCACTTGAGAATATCTCTGAGTCAACTACACACCTGTAAATTTATTCAGATAGACAATACACATCCGTACGTATTTTTAAATTAGTTTATGGCAATAGCCGCACAGACTGCCCCCTTGCAATACACACATATCCCAGTATATCCAGGCTTGCATATTCTATTTGACTCGTTAAGAGCGCGACTTGGCTCATCACAGGATGACTAATGATGGCAATTAAATACTACAATACTGTACTGTATACACTGCTACGATTTCAGGTTAATATTGAATTGACTCATTTCAAATATCCCATCACAAATTACTAAAAGGGCTTATGTTCTATGTGTGACGGCAATATATATTTTACTGATAAATACGATATATATATATGTGTGTGTGTGAGAGTGAGAGTGAGAGTGAGAGTGAGAGTGAGAGTGAGAGTGAGAGCGAGAGCGCGAGAGCGAGAGCGAGAGAGAGAGAGAGAGCGAGAGCGAGAGCGAGAGCGAGAGCGAGAGAGAGAGAGAGAGAGAGAGAGATTCTCCAATGGTTATTTAATCGGGTGGTACAAAGTTTATAGATTCTCCAATGGTTATTTACTCGGGTGGTACAAAGTTCATAAACTCACAAACTATAAACTGGCAAAAGAAAGTATAGGTACAACAACGCAATATATTCTAATCAACGAGTAACACGATTAAAACAAAGTTACAACATGTCTCTAACAGCAAACTAAATTTGTCTGTAAATTTTGATACACTATCTGTTCATCATTCTGAAAAACACGGCTTTTTAAAAATCGTCGTTATAGAATCTCCTTAACCAGGCGAGATAGGGGAGTGAAATATGGCTACAGCGACGATGCCTCATGGATTTAAAGTAAAAAAGTCAAGTGCGTTATGTCAATACCATCTTTACTAATCTAATTTCATATATTTCATAAAAAAATTACATTAAATACCCGACATTATTTCCCAAAATACCTTTTAAAATAGCTATTTCAGCACTCTATGTGTGCTTGAACAGATATAAAATATTGAGTATCATACTCATAAATATTAAATATTGTGTAATTGTGTATTACCAAGATATATCCTCATCACAAACATTCAAAATATTTTGTGTTTGAAAAGAAAATATACTTTCTTTTGCCCGTGAGTTTATTTTCGCATGCAGCGACGGCGCAAGTGAGAATATGCTACTCTTCTACCTCACGAGATGAGATAAACATGACATTTGTCAAGAACAGACATATATTCTATTTATTATATCAATATATCTGTGTCACTTGTTGAAATCGACGGGTTTAAACGGCAACAGTTTTAATGATATTATACATTAATTAAATGTAGAGCTAATAAATAAGTTGTTGTTTTTTCTGACAGCGAATGTATGTGTTTTCGTTTATGATTGCGTTTAAACATCGATACGCTTATCGACTGACTGTTTACAATTCACAATCTGTTACTGTACATGACAATTGAAGTTTCATTACTTCCTTCCTAATGTCACATGTTATATACTAATTGTGCGTTAGATTTACAAGAACATTTGAAGGTTCAAAGTATTAACCCATGCCTAATGGTCTGGTAGAAGAGGTATTTTGAAATACACAAACACTTACGTGAGGGTCGGTTAATTAGTTTATGGTTATCCCCGTCCCCTGTACAAATTCGCCACGTGCACTGAAGGGTGACGCACGCCAAGCACGTTATGTAAGACACATCACATGTCATCGAAGACCGTTATAAATCACTTTATTGTCGCAATAGATTAATTTTGTAACTTCATTTGTCACAATCAATCCATGCTTTTTCTTGGAATATGTTTATATCGACTTAAATGTGATGTTTGTTAAATAGTCAAGTCTGCATATGATGCACATGAGAAGTCTATCACTAGTTAATAACTTTCAAGGCTAAAATAGTTTGTTATATTTTCGGTCTCACATGGAATGAACAACCATCAGCCTAGTTATTTCCATGAGTTTGAAAATACTTGAAACAATAACGTTTTGATGTCCAATTGAAAGTCTTCAACCTTTTAGATCAGGGAAACTTTTTATCCTTTTATTTCAAACAATCAAGTTTTTACTCATTTCGGTGAGCATCGTGTTTTAGATTTTCTAAATGCTATACACCTTATTGACAAATTGTAAATTTTAACTTTTCATTGTCAGCTTTTATTCAACTTGTGATAATATGCTGATGCTTTTGCGGCCTTCGTGCCGTGTTCTGTTTTTCAATTGCAATTTTCGTTTTTAAATTAGGCAAATAAATTAAATATCTCGCCGCTAATGGCTGCAATACTGCCGAAGCGGCGTTAAACAATAATTCACTCTCTCACTCACTCAACCTTTTAGAAAAGCTAAGACGTCACACATAGGGATTTAGAAACATTTTACTGTCCAATAACCACCATACAAAATCCGTAGCCAAAACGGTTTATAATATGTTACCAACTACAGTAATGTTACATGAATGAGCCTAGGTGTACATGTTTATTTCATACTGTCTCACTTGGTTCTTGACATTATCCTATGTTATTTCTTTTGAAATGTGTTTTTATTCTTATGTATACTATGTTTTATAGAGCCTCCTACATGTAAGTCAGTTTGTGTGTGACATTTATAAAAAATAATCTTCATCTTTGTGGAAATATGGTTTTGCTGGCATGGTCACAGACGTCTATACACTCACGTGTAAGTGTGGATACGTATCAATACGAAACATACGTAATGAAATAAATAGTATGCATAACGTTTTCAAATTGTTCTTATATTTCATATTCAATTGTTCAAAAGTACTATCTATTTACACGCTGACTTTCATACTATGCTGCAGTGAAAACGAAACTTGTGACCTTTCATGTTTGTTACAATAAAAGAACTATAAGATTGGATTGACGTTATCAAAACCAAAGAATTTAAACTTCAGTGTTTAATTACGCAGTATCATGAAGTTAGAGACGCTCCACGACAGTGATTTGAATACCCTGCTAATCACGCCAGACAGACAGACATATTATTTATTTAAGTCTCACCTCACATGTATAATACATGAATAGATATATACATATAAAAGTACAAGATAAAACGCGAGCCACCAAATTAGGGTTACGGGAGACTATAACTTAAGAACAAAGACTGTGCAGGTATCATTAATACCTGAGTATGACAAGTGATTCCCAATTACCGGAAACTGTCTAGTCATGTTCAACAGCCCCGGTGATTTAATTGTATCTATATACGTCTACGTATATTACAATAGATTGCGACACTGATTTACTTTTCTAACCTGACAAGATTAATAACTTTGGTTCAACAACTACCCCTTATGTAGGCTCATCATTTGTGTATCAACATTGCCAAGCTATGTTAAACTGATATACATTCACTTTATTATAAAACACATGCAGTTGTAGAGTATTTACAGAGTAACAGATAACTCATCATTAACCAAATAAACAATGTTTTAATGTGCCATAACAACGCTTTCCGCACTAGTAGCGCCGATGCATAACTTCACTTCATTGTTTTTGTTTTTGAATCATGTGTAGGTACTTTTCTTTATCAAGTTTTCAAATATAAAGTCATGCATATATTACCCTCGATACTATTTTCATCTGAATTGCGCAAAAAGCAAATGCAGTATTAATAAAACAGAAGTGTAAACTGGACAGTTAGATGATGGATGATGGACATTAGAATATGTGATTTTAAGTTCAAATTCAAATGTTAATTCTCTCCATTGGCGTTACATGAGAAAATCAAGATATCAGCTTATTGAAGAGTTCTTTCCTAAATACATAAATAAATGGCTGACAGAACACCCTATTTCAAATATACATCATTTCCTTCTTTAAATCGGCTTGTATACTTCATGATGTAATCGTGCCATGGAATGAATGACACAACTGCTGGTCCCCAGCTAACCACGTTTGAGTTGCTGAACAGGTGTGTTCAATACCTGGGATGACAGGAAACTGTCTGGTCATAAACACCAGCCATGACTGTTTAATTTGAGATATACACGTACTGTATACATGAAATACATTGCAACATTGCTGCTCATGCGCGTGTCTCGTAAAACTCTTTGGCGGCATCTGTGTTTTTTCTCTTTTAACGGGCTGACCACCGACAATCAGTTCATTAATAACTGTCGGTTACACAAAGTAAATTTTACGCTCTAATAATCTCTGGTATCGGATAATCGTAAAATTGTTCCTATTAAACGAGTTGTGGGCATTTATAATTCGATAGGTTATACAACGTGTGATATGGATCATAGTTTCTTTATCACTTACAATACGAAGTTTCTTTGCTCATTTTTGCCCCTATGTCTTGACATTCATTACTCAACTCCTTCATTACTTAATCACTAAACACAACTAAACACATGCACATTTGAACTAATAAGCAAGATGACATCTTACTGAAAACGTAATACTTATGCTTATGGCAAAATGCCCTCTTTCAGTTATACATTCCTTCTTAAAATCGTCTTGCATATGTGAGTCTCCCCGGATTTATTAATATTGTTTCTGTCCATATGTAGTAAGTAACAAATGAATCAAAATCAGTCAGTTGATTTGATATTCCAATCAGTTTAGGAACAAAATTCATATACGTTGATACTCCTTTCTTTAAATACTCTGCTACCTATTCTTACATGTATACTGTTATTATCATTCAAATGACACATTTATTGTTCATTTGAAAAATATACTTACAAATAAAAATTCAAAATATGGAAAACTTAATATATTTCTCGAATGCAGCTGAGCAGATAACATTAATCCCTGAGACACTTCTTTAGTTATATACGAAGTATTAAAAAGATAGCATAACCACAAACAACGGAGTGAATCAGTGTTTTACGTTGTAAACGCCAATAGAGAGAAGGTATGCATATGACGTTTTAATCCTTTTCTAATAGCCTAATAATTGCTGCATCGACGCATGGTATTTTGGACAATACTGACGGACGTTCTATCAAAGAACATGTATTTCGGTTTTCGTTTTATTAAGATATCAAAAGCAGACATGAGCTAAGGTATTATATATTTTAAAACATTCTATAATCGATTGTTTGTTGACTAACACGTTTGTACGATGATTTAGCAATGAAACTAGTAAATGTTTTGTAAAATGGCTCATGATATAGAATGTACAATGTCAATGTTCGTAAATGTGTCACAATTTATATCACAAAGTTGACCAGGATCAGTTTGAGACGGTAGTCGACATCACTGATGTCTCACTTAAACCCACTTACATTGTGTACAATTATAATTCTACTAGACAAACATATACTTCATTTTATCGTCACTGAATATCCTTCATTGATAAACTCGCCAGCTACAAAAGATCACTTCACGGGCAGTACAGTTTGAGGCTTTAAACAGCGACACCACAGCGACTGTTTTGCATGTAATTAGACTGCCTTGAGCAGTTCAGGGGGCGCGTTATAACGAGGAGACCACAAAACTAAACATCAATTTCCTGCTATTCTAGTTGAGTGACATTGTTGAAATTTACAAATTATGGCAAAGTCAACGTGTTGTTTCGGAATATGAAAGAATTATTTGAATATCTCGTAAAAAATAAAAACTCGAAATTTCTAGAAATTTCTAGAAATTTCTAGATACGCACTAGAAAGTTTCTAGAAACGTTCTAGAAAGTTTCTAGATACGCACTAGAAAGTTTCTAGATACGCACTAGAAAGTTTCTAGATACGGGGTATGTTTATTTATTGGACACCTGCTCTGTCATGATGTCATAGCTCTTTGGAACTAGTTCAGCAAGGATTGCTTCATCTTTGTTTGTCAGCCATGTTTCAGTCATAATGAATATGTCATAATCCTTATCCAAAACGAGATCATGAAGACAAAGTGGTTTGTTCCGTGCAGATTGCACATTTAAAATTCCAACATTGAGATATTTCAATTGATTTGATATTGCCGGGGCACCTGTACACTCGATTACACCTGTACATAAGATGTTATGAATTGATGAATTCACTACACCTACTTAAGTGTAAATATAGTATCTGAATTTAGAAATAAATCAAGAAATGTGAATGAATGTCCGTGAATTAACAGCTCACACCACCAAGGGCACGTAAGTCAGCGAGATATCTCAAAAACCATTCACTGGATGGTCTGCAGGTCTTTCGCAAAAACCTCCGACGGATGGGATGATTAGAGTAAATGATTGTGAAATCGTTTCCAAGGTCAGAGCAAACCATTGGCAACACAACATTGATATTTTATATCAAGTTCTCAGTGAGTGAGTCAGATAATATCTTTCAGTTTCAGGAACAACACTACCACATTTTAAGTCAGTCAAACTGTTTCTGACCACATCTTATTCCTTATCACAAACTATTTTCTACATTTTTTTCTTCTTCTGTAAGTTTGACGTGATAATTTGTTTGCATACATGTATATGCCCACCCTTTTAGCAGCAACTATATTTACTTACATTTTTTTACAAACAATTTGTTCATGATCTGCAAGGGCTTCCAGTATTTCCAGTGAATATTCATTTTTAAATGGGCATCCAATTTATGTATTTTATTGCATGTACTGCATGGTTGCAATCAGTCTGTCACATACAATTACAAGTCGTGCTAATCGCTGTTTTAACTATGTAAATGTTGTTTTTACATATATTCATCATATTCCTCATGATGCCCCTTATGTGCATTTGGAACAGTACA
This sequence comes from Gibbula magus, assembly GCA_936450465.1. Lineage (NCBI taxonomy): Eukaryota > Metazoa > Mollusca > Gastropoda > Trochida > Trochidae > Gibbula > Gibbula magus. Next base: position 60,781,608 of record OW388304.1, read on the forward strand.
GATGAAACCATTAAACATATGATATTTGACTGTGTACATGTAAAACGTCTGTGGCACCAACTGGTGGAAAGGATAAGCTTAAAAACCGGGAATTTTAGCACTACCATTGTGGTTGAACAATCACTTAAAAAAACAACACTACATTGGGCTAACCGTGGAATTTTTTATATGTTTTAAATGAACATGGTTTTTTTTGTCTTTTGAGAAGCTGAGGCTTAAGTTTGGTATAAGGGGTACATATATGAACCTTGACTATCTGATATATATTTTGCCTCAGGTTTGGAAGAGGACAATACGCCGACATAGATATATTGATATAACCGATTTAGATTTAAATAAATTTCCAGAAGAGTTCATGAATCATAAAAAGGCTCAATATTCTTTTATGACAAACTTCTATTTGACAACTCTCAACTTAAAATTTGTCACGAAATGAGAAACAAATTTCCCGGATAATTTTGTGAATTGGCCCAAAATTTGTAAAACTTACAGAATGAAATTGAAAGATGTAAAACTCCTAGATTTCCAATTTAAATTTGAACACAGAATCATATATACAAAAAGAAAGCTATTCAAAATTATACTGACAATGACTTGGTTGAAAATGAATATTTATGTCATGTATATTGGGAATGTATGTTAACCAAGTCTTTTTGGAACGATCTTGAACGTTGGATAATCCAAACATACAGACATTTAAGATAACAAAAATATGGATGTGGTTTGGGATAATAGATTATATAACCTAGTATTAATTCATAATTTTCTTTCGGCCAAAAAATACATTTATAAATGCACCTTTAACAATTTTCTCCCTAAATTTTCTAAAAAGATATTTACATTGTGGAAAAAATCATAGCTAAAAGAAACAATACTTTTGACAAACTTTCTGATAAATGGTCACCACTATTCCCAGTATTTAATACTTGAACTTTGACTTCATTTAAAGGACTTTATCGTAACCGAATCGTTATCTATCTACCTATCAACTGTTTTTTTTTTGTATAAAATATACCATTTACTTTAATGTTGACATTTAGCTAATCTGTTTTACCTAACCTTGAACAGTTTTGGACATATTCTTTCGGGATGTCGCAATTTTCAGGGGAAAGTTTAGCCCTTGTCAACCTCATGTTTGTATGCAGATATGTTATTTAAAACATTGAATTATAATGCAAAAAGGCAAACATGTAAATACTCTACCAACAACCCCGACCCTTCATGATCATTACGAAATAAATTTGACTTGATTAAATATAGCTTCATCAAAGTAATGCACCTAGAAGTTGACATTTTGAATTAGTTAATGTTTATGAAGCCTGATGAGCTACAGAGCCCATGGCTCTATTTTTAGTCGCATGAAATCAGCTTTCAACTTTATGAAGATTTCGAAAATAAAAAGATCGTTTGTTGATATCTTTTATAACTCAGGGTCAAATTTGTCCTTTTCCCCAATTCAAGTCCCAGACACACGTATAGCAAGAGGTGCAGCAACACCTACACCAATACCAACACCAACACGTACGCCCACACCAACGCAAATTCCAACACAAACACCAAAGCTTACACTTTAGCCAACACCGAAACCTATTCCAAATCAAACACACCTACAACAACGCCATCTCCAACAGTAACACCAACTACGACGCAAACACCTTCGCCAACTCCTACGCCAACTCCAACACCTACATCAACAGCAACACCAACTCCGACGACAACGACAACTCCCACGCCTACACAAACTCCCACACCAACACCTACACCAACGCCAAAGCAAAAACCAACGCTAAAACCTACGCCAACTCCAACTCCAACACCTACGCCAACTCCCACATCAACACCTACGGCCACACCCACACCGACACAAACACCTACGTCCACACAAACTCCAACACCTACACCAACACCTACGCCTACACCCAAACCAAAGCCAACGCTAACACCTACGCCAACTGCCACACCAACCTCTACGCCTACACAGACAGCAACTCCCAACTCCAGTCTGATTAAAATCGACGGTTTTCCGTGGAATAAAAAATGCAAAATAGTGCATCTACCGGGATACGAACTCGTTCGTGGGTTTCCACGCCAAACCGTCTGAAAGCACCCCGTACACTAGCGTGTTCGGGCGCAAGTCAGCTAGCCAATCAAAAGATGCCCAACAAATGCTTTCGGTGCGAGAAACTAGGGGCAGATAACTCCAAACAGCTATCCTTTTGTCTGTTCCGAATGCTTTCAAAACCGCAACCGTTTAAATACTATGATGTGATTGGTCAGCTATTTGACTGGGTTTTGGCTGCGCTAAACTGGTTCTGAACACACGCCTATACGGGGTGATCTCAGACCTTGTGGCGAGGAATCTACAGAACCTGTTCGTATCCCGGCAGATGCAAAATTTGCAAATTTTATTCCTCGGAACAAGGTCGATTTTAATCAGACTGCTCCCAACTCCAACACCTACGCCACCACCTACGCAAACTCCAACACCTACACCAACTATCACACCAACACCTACGGCAACACCAACGCCAACACCTACGGCAACGCCAACACCAACACCAACGCAGACACCTACGCCTACACCAACGCCAACACCTACGCCCACACCATCTCCAACTCCCAAACCTACGCCAAAACTCACTCCGACTCCAACACCTATGCCAACTCCCACAAAACCCCTTCGCCCACACCGACAGGAACTCCAACTCCAACACCTACGCCAACTCCATCACCAACACCTACACCAACACCAACCCCAACACCTTCGGCAACCCCAACATCAACACCCTAACCCAAACCCACACCCACCCCAATACCTACGCCAACACCCACCCCACCTCCAATACCCACGCCAACACCTACACTAACACCTACACCAACATCTACGGCCACACTCAAACCAACGCCAACTCTAACACCTTACACTTACACACACTTAGCCAACATCTACACCAACACCAACACCTACACCAACTCCAACACCAACACCTACAGCAACGCCAACGCTCACACCAACGCAAACACCTACACCTGCACCTGCACCTACACCTACACCAACACCAACACCTACACCTACACCAACACCAACACCTACACCTACACCTACGCCAACGCCAACGCCGACGCCAACACCTACACCAACACCCGTACCCACACCAACACCTACGCTAACTCTCACACCTACGCCAACTAAAACTCAAACACCAAACTCCATACTCTGATGTGTGATATTGTGAATACTTATTAACAAAACATGAACCTTTCACAGACAATCAAACATCGACGTGCTCCGACTGCAGTATTTTGTTTTCATCTCTCTTAAACATGAGATGACGTTTCTTTTGTTCTTCAGGTTGTTAAACATGATATATTTCATGTTGAGTTTAAACAACTAACATTTGGTTTAGACAAGCTTATATGAGATTATATAAACAATTGTTATATAACAGCGCACACCTGTGTAGTTAACTTAAAGAGACATCAAGGATGTTAGTGTTTCAAATACACAATTATTTGTGGAAAATATACTTATAACGTCCATCGCTAGAGAAAGCTTTTATCTTCACCATGACATGTGATAAATAATTTTCATATCACGACAATGTCATGAAATTTGGTTTCAAAGGTAGCCAAGGATATCTGATGTCACATAAACAGATTTCCCTATTTTCCATATAACGTACTTCACAAAAACTAGCCTTTACGAAGCGTGAAGGCTCGTCTCTAGCGCAAGTCGCCAAAGCAACCCATGTGCTACACGTTGGACTACCCTTGTCACACATTACTGGTTGTGACGATTGGTTTATGAACATTGATTCTAAATGTCCTTAGAACATACAAATTATTGCCTGTTTAATGTACGTTTTTTGAGCTAAGACCAGCAAAGTATGACAAATATATTTTCATTGATTATACACTTCAAGCAAAATACCTAGTTGGGTAAAACCTTTATTCCAATATCTGTAGAAAATAACTTCCAAAAGTTATATAATTCGATTTCTTTCATTGCTCATAAACTTTATTTTTCTTTCGTGTTTTTGTATACGGTGTTCGAGCTAGACCACAGTGCTTTGCACTTGATCTATATTTAGACTGAAAAACACGTTAGTTAATTAGTGCAATTTCTCGACTTATTTTGGGTCGAAAAAATCTTTGAAAAATTAAGTGTATATATTTCACGGAGATAGATTTTTGGCAATTTTCGAAATGTTCATCAACATCCTTGATGTCTCTTTAACAGAATTGCAGCTTTGATTTGTTCCATTGTGATAATAATAATATATAATAATAATAATAATAATAAGTGTGTCTTTAATACTAAGCTTTTCTTCCCATTGGCTTCTGTTCACTTTTACCAGTAGTAATATTATTAGTTTAATATGGAACATCCAACTGACAATCTCGTTAATTCTATGTGTCTGTCATATTCTTGTTTAAATGGGCATCCACTATATGTGTTGGATTGCATGTATCAGCCTGTAACATGTATGTTTTTTGGATTTTTTATAACTCATATTTTTTAGGGTCTTCAAGTGTGTCCAGTATTTCCAGTGCATCTTCAGGTATGTGCTTTATACGTTGTAATGAATAATATGTTAAAACATTATAGAAAAAACATTCAATGTCATTTTACCAGGTGTTGTGATCATACCTCACTTTTGCAAACTGTCACTGACTATGTTACACCGTCTGGGTAGCGTCTGGGTAGTTCGACTTTCCGACATGACAAATACATAGGAAGCTTACGACAGCTTTTGAAATGTGGCAGCTTTTGAAATGTTGCAGTTTTCTAAATGTGGCAGCTTTTGAAGATATGACGTAATAATCGTCCGTAACACATTTCTGCAATAGACATATACAAATTATGACAAGGGTTTTCAATTTGTACAGAATATGCAAGCACATCAAGTATTTCAGGTGGATCTTCAGGTAAGTTGGTTTTTTTTATTTTTAAATCAATATTGTGCTGTTGAATATTCCTCAGACCAATTATACTGCGCATCTCATATTGAAACATGTTGGGTTCAATACAATCAACTTTATCTTTAGACCATCGTCTTGCAATTTAGATTGCACAAACAAAGCGTATATTTCACATATAAACCCGGAAATCTACACTCCAGCCTTCAGTAACGTTAGTTACATTAGTGCCATATGCTTCTTACTTTACTGACGATGATCTTCAGATCAAACGTGTATGTATGAGCTCAGACTTTTAGCAGCAATATCAAACTTGATACTATATTTATATTACTCTTTTATTACCGACAATTTGTTCAGGTTCTGCAAGCGTATCCAGTATTTCCAGTGGATCTAAAGGTAAGAGCTTTACACTTTGAAATGTTTTTGCAATGTAGATAGTTATATACAAATAGTTGATGTGCAATGTGAGGCTCAACAAGTTTATTAAAATTAATAAAAATTAAAATTAAGTTAAGAAACGTTATTGCCGACATAATGTTCCCGTTCGAACTTAAATTCGTTAACGCATCTTTACTGTAAGACATCATAAAACAAGCGAAATGTTAAATTTAATTTTTCTGTCTTGTCTAGATAACAATATTCCAAAACCACGTCTGTTTTAAAAGGTATGGAAGCGCATCACTGCCAGGGCCTCCTTTCACAAAGCACTAATAGGCCAGGACCATTAGTCAAAAGATATGGACAACCCGGAAAAAAATAGTAGAAAGCTGACTTTTTCTGAAGACCTTAAAAATATCTTACTTATATCAATGGCACAAAGTTCTGCAAATTCTAGCTGGTGGCTTTTTCAAAATGGCCGCCATTTCCAAGATGGCCGCCGGCGTTTCGGTAAATTGTTAAATTATTTTTATTTTTAAGTTAATCATGTCATGTCATATATCAAATGAAAGCCCTCTTCAAATGGAATCCAAAAATGAGTTTAATAGGGTAATTAGTGTATCCATTATTGGGTTTTGAAAATTGCACACTCAACAGGAGTTGCTTCAGTGGTTCAAGAGGAACATCCTTGAAGTTTTGTCGCAACTCCCTTGTGCTCACAACACCCTGGGTACGTCGAACTGAGGTGCTTGCTAACTCGCAAAAGCTTGACTCGAGGACGAGTCACTTTGTGGAGGGGGTGTATGTGGCAAGGTGAGATGAAAGTGTTCCTAGTGGCTTCCTACAGGGCTACTGGTCCCGGGTTCGATTCCCACTGGAGGTGATCTCACTATCACTTCTGTTACAGCTTAATGTAGTGTGCAGTCCAAGTTGACAAATATGAGAAGAGTAAAATCACTAGTTTGCTTTATGTAAATGAAGATCATTACCGGCCCGACACCATCATATCTGACCTGTGTTTGCACTACAATTGGCCGAAAAACATGCATTTGCCATTTGATCTACTTCTGTATTTCAGAGCAGTTGACATTGTGAAATCTTCAAAGCTGAACAATATTATTATTCACCTTGGAGCTATTCATTTACTGATGTCATATATGGAATCGATTGGATATGTGGTGGGAGGCAGTGGGTTGGAAGGTTTATGGGCTATCTTCTTTGCTCTAAACTGTGTAATTCATCTGATAAGTGGTCATGCATATGCCTGAGCCCAACGTGCCCATTTCTTACTTCATGTCATCATGCCTACTCTGTTAGAAACACCTGGTTGTATGGATGTCACTCTGCTCAATCCCTGCTGAATGGAGAACGTGTCATTCTACTGATGCAGTCATAGATGAAGAATGTGTTCAAAATCTGCTGCCAATGCGAGTAGGACAGGCAAACTCTGGACTGCATATGTTAAGCAAGTATCAATTCTACTTTAATTCCGAGCTGAACGCACAAGAAATTGGAATTTGCATATTGATGCAATCACAGAAATGATCACACTGTTTCATGCTGCAGGTCATCTTGCTCATGCGAAGTCTACTCGCCTCTATGTTGACCAGATGGTCTTCTGACCAATCCTACATGTACAGACACATTCTTGAGTGGGAATTTAGTGATCAAACAAAATTTAGAAGAATCTAATGAGATTGTTGAAAGTATCTGGAGATATGACACTTGGCCATGGCACCAAGGATAGCACTTTTTATGTATGTATGTATGTAATACGGTGGGATATAGTCGTCGCCCTGTCCGTCCGTAATCATTTCGTTTCCGGAGCAGAACTCGAAAACGGTTCATGGTATCTTGTTGAAACTTTCCATGTGTATTACCCACCAACTGAAGTGGTGCCTTTTGATATTTTGAGAATTCTGGATATGTTCCATAGAAACGTGTTCAAATATTTTTTTTATTTTGGTATAAGTTATAAATGAAGCATACTAATTGCGTATTTGATCTTATTCCATCAATCATTTAACTCAATGTTAATGTGTTTGTCGTTGAATTTTCTTGATTTTTACCTTTTTTAAAATCATTTAGTGTCTGTATATACGATATCAAGGACGCTTTGGATGAAAGAGATCTCATGTTGATAATGAACAGGAATTTTTAAAGAATGGTTGGACAATGAAGTTCAGGTGGTATGCAATATCTGATATATGTCAGTTTATCATGATGACTTAGGGGAGTGTATATCAAAGAAAGAGCTGTCTGATGTTTCTCATTTCCAATTGTTCATGATACATTTTAAATATAAAAAGTACATTTAGTAAATATAAGGATTGATATACATGCGCTGTGCTCCCACATGTTTTGTTTTAAAAGTCGCTGTCAACAATGAGAAAAAATCCTTAAACAATCTATTTAATTATTTATTTATTATTTTATTTTTTTGTTAATTATTTATTTATTGAGATGATAACTGTTTACTTGTTCACTTTGTTGATTCTTGTGGATGCTAACTTTGAGAATAGGGGGGCTAATAACCCTCATTCAATTTTGGTCCTGAAACTGAAATAATCTGAGCATACTATCTGTGCTCTTGTTTCATTTGGGAATTTATGTGAAGCAAGAGCGAAAGACTTAACAATCAAAGACAATCCTTAAAAAAATTAAAATGACCATAACAAAAATGTACATTTGACTACTTATCAATGATAAAGAATTCAGAATTCTTTTTCTATTTATGAAAACATTGAACGCAGTCATTTACAGATATAATCAGTTTTTGTCAAAGTATTACGGTATTAGGGTTCAGTGTATAGCCATATAAAATGTAAACCAGGAGGTTCATAAGAGCAATCAAGCTTAATACCATTTATCATTACCAATTAGACAGCTTGTAGATATTTCATTTTTAATATTGCAATGAGTGTCTGGTTATTTGATCTCACATTTGCATGTAACTATTTACAATGCAATATACATTCCAAAGTATAAAGCACTTACCTAAAGATCCACTGGAAATACTTGGTGCGCTTGCAGAACCTGAACAAATTGTAGATAACAAAAGAGTTAATAAAGTGAAAGAAACAACCCAATTATATCGGATATCTAACTAATGTCAGAGAACAGTCAAAATCGATAACATATAACCTCATTTAGAAAATGGTGATAACGTATTACCTGTAATGTCCCATCAAACTCTCTTATGATATGACATGTAAAGGTTTTAAGAGAATACATCCTTTATGAAACACAGTTTGGGTTAAACTAGTGTTAACTTGATGATAGTTTCATCTAATTAGATGATAGTTTCTTCTAATTAGATGATAGTTTCATCTAATTAGATGATCGTTTTATGTAATTAGAAAATAGTTAGAAAAATTAGATGTCATTTATAATTTTCCCACTACTGGGCCTCCTTTCACAAAGCAACCTTTACTAAGGTTAACCTTAACTCCCATACTTTAACATTGCACTAAGGTAACCTTAGAGACTTACGATCACCTTATAGGCCAGGACCATTAGACATGAGGTGGAAAAAAATAGTAGAAAGCTGATTTTCTCTGAATACCTTGAAAATAGTGTCCTTATATCAATGGCATAAAGTTCTGCAAATTCTAGCTGGTGGCTTTTTCAAAATGGCCGCCATTTCCAAGATGGCCGCCGACGTTTTGGTAAATTAATAAATTATTTTTATTTTTAAGTTAATCATGTCATGTTATATATCAAATGAAAGCTTTCTTCAAGTGCATTCCAAAACTAAATAGTTCTTCCACATGGGGTGATTAGTTTATCCATTATTGGGTTTGAAAATGTCTTCAATACCTTTTTTCGGTTTACTATTTAAAACATAATTTCCAAACCCAAAGCATGCTTATCATGAGTAATGATGATACATTAAAATCATATAACGTGTATTGATGATTAAAACATTTAGAAATACATTCGTGCATTTGGAGGTTTCAGTTATAAAGTTGACTTGAATATTCCAGCTGGTGGCATTTTCCAAATGGCGGCCGTTTTGGACGGGGATTTGCTGGATCATCGACTCGTATAATACATTTGTGCCAATCATGGCATGAAGTGTATCAAAGGAAAAGCTAAAATCCTTTTCACAAATGTGCAACTCATTATTGTAGAAAGGAAATGTAGTGTAATAATGACTATAATCCTTGTCAAATACATATATCATATATTCACAGTAAGTCACTTAAATCAAAGACTGATGCAGTTTCCGTGACATCCAGTACACAGGCTTGAACACTCTAACCTAGCTTTAAAACAAGTTCAACCACAATGCGTGTCATGCATCCAAAAGAAAAAATCTTAATGATTTTACAACTTCACTGCCTTTGCTACATGTCTGTCTATTTGAGGTATGCTCTGAAGATGTTGGAGGGAGTGATTCCAATTTGTAAGTGGATGATAATCTAGCTCTATGGACTGATTTGAAATACATCGATGTTTGTTCAGAGACAAAGAGTTACAAGAGGTATGTTTCTCAAACACAAGTTATGTCATCCTGGGAGCTTCCATGCTGATCGAACATATTCAAAGAATCCCAGTTTTGAGCATTGTCCAACAGGAGGGCTAAAGCTTTCTTCTCTCCTTGATTATAGAGAGTTGAGATTGTGTCACACCTAGAAGCTGCATGTGCAAACATTAGATGTTCATGCTCTAAAAAAACTGTTTGCACATGGGATATTATCATATCCATTAAACACTACTATTGGTTCTGAACCACATAATGATTATGTGCAATATATAAGGGTCACAGATCTGACCATATGTAACATCAACAGGTCAGGAAAGACAACGTGGAAGGTGACCACCATCATAGACAAAGAGTGCATCTCCCGGGAGTTCATCGTCAGAAATCACAGTGATATGAGAAGATTTGCCATTATACCGTTTGTTTTTTCCTTTATCAGAGAATTTTTGAAATACGAGGGTGGTTGCTTCGAAACACACATTCTTCAATCAACTTAAAATGCACGAGGTTATTGCTGGAAAATCGGCAAATACAGATCCAGCAATTTCAGTTGGAAGCAAAGCAGCATTATAGCTATAACTGATCAAATATGTGTAAACATAGCCAAATCACAGTGAGTGGGGTTGAATTGGAAGTAAATTCAACCATGCTATTCATGAGAGTCACATGTGTGATTAAGTCAAGTCCAGAAATGAAATCATATCTCCTCCACGAGTTTGCAGTAGTTTCCCGCACCTCTAGACATGCTACTCAAGTGCAAGTGTGTGTGTGTACATCTTTGAATGAGCATCACATATTGGAATGCAGCGTGGCATGGAATGGACTCATTTTAAGACAAGAGTCATCAGAAGATGACATATCCCACCGGTCCCACATAATTTAGAAAACACATCTTTGACAGATAATTGTATATAAATTACTTCAGTTAGGGGGTAATACACATGGTGAGTTTGAGGCATGATAAAGGGTTTTGGAGTTCTACAAACAGAAGCAGACCTATCCCTGAACAAAGCCCAAATCGAACGTGTTTCTATGGAAACGAAAAAAAAAATCAGAAATTTGAAAATATCAAGATGCAACACTTCAATTAGTTGGTAATACACATGCAAAGTTTCAGGAAGATATGATGAATAGTTTTGGAACTGTGCTCCGGAAACGAACCTATCTCTTAACTAAGTCCAAATCCAACAAATGTACATTTTTGTTATGGTCATTTTAATTTTTTTAAGGATTGTCTTTGATTGTTAAGTCTTTCGCTCTTGCTTCACATAAATTCCCAAATGAAACAAGAGCACAGATAGTATGCTCAGATTATTTCAGTTTCAGGACCAAAATTGAATGAGGGTTATTAGCCCCCCTATTCTCAAAGTTAGCATCCACAAGAATCAACAAAGTGAACAAGTAAACAGTTATCATCTCAATAAATAAATAATTAACAAAAAAATAAAATAATAAATAAATAATTAAATAGATTGTTTAAGGATTTTTTCTCATTGTTGACAGCGACTTTTAAAACAAAACATGTGGGAGCACAGCGCATGTATATCAATCCTTATATTTACTAAATGTACTTTTTATATTTAAAATGTATCATGAACAATTGGAAATGAGAAACATCAGACAGCTCTTTCTTTGATATACACTCCCCTAAGTCATCATGATAAACTGACATATATCAGATATTGCATACCACCTGAACTTCATTGTCCAACCATTCTTTAAAAATTCCTGTTCATTATCAACATGAGATCTCTTTCATCCAAAGCGTCCTTGATATCGTATATACAGACACTAAATGATTTTTAAAAAGGTAAAAATCAAGAAAATTCAACGACACACACATTAACATTGAGTTAAATGATTGATGGAATAAGATCAAATACGCAATTAGTATGCTTCATTTATAACTGATACCAAAATAAAAAAAATATTTGAATCAACAGATGAACATCGCTTCTGTTAAACCTAATTAGGTTAAATTTGTAATTTTAGGAATGTTATAAATCAATGAACCAGCTTGATAAATAAATCATTTGAAACAAATTTGTACGCACATGGCTTCTCCTCAGACGGGCCTCATGGAAAATCCTCCTTAAATCTCCAAATAAAACTCGGAATCTATGGTAGTAAATATTAACAGTTAAGAGAAAATTGATGAAAAAAAAAAGGAAACACATATTTTACACTTCAGTCTAATAATTGTTGTACAGGTTTTTTTGTTTTTTTTACAAACATGTCATCTGGAAGTTGGTCATGTCTCAAACTTATGTCAAAAGCCTTACATAATTAAATGCATGTAACTATCATCTGAGTGTTTAAAGGGGCACTGCGTCGAGGAGAAAAATGAGTCTCATGTTTATCTCACTGAGCTGATTAGAGTGTCTGCTAACGAGTTCCGCTTCACTTCAGTAAGTTCGGAACTGAAAGCTTTTTAACAATTCACCAATTAATTAAATGATACATCTAAAAACATGATCAACACAATGAAACACATCCAACGATTACAATGACTAAAAAAACTTATACTTAACTTCCTGCTGACCAAACACTGAATGATATTATTAAACCACCGTCTACCATCATATCTGCTCTCTTCATACTTCTATTATTTTCTTCCGTCAACAAGGCAGTAGTGATTCAGACTCATCACGTTCATCCAGTTGGGGAACTGAGGAGGAAACTACGGGTAAGGCGTCTTTTAAATCATCATCTCCAATATACTGTCAAGAAACAAAATAACCTCTAGTTAAGTCAAGTTAACCGTGACATTTTGTGAATGATTTTATCTGAAAATCGCAACGAGCAAGGGGTAGTCTAAACCTTGCCAAACTTATGTTCCTATCCAGCTATGTTGTTTATAACAATGAATTTAATGTGAATAGGCAAAATGTGAATATTGGATACCCCCTATTCTATGATCTGATATGTGAAGAATATTCCTGTGGATCATTATAGAATAAGTTTGACATGATTTCATACAGCTTCATCAGATTTATACATATTATGTATAATGTATTATGTATTTTCAAGTGTCTCATCTAAATGGATTTGTCACTCCGTCTAATACACGTTTCTATTTGAAGCTATGGTTAGAGTTATCCCCCTTTCTCATTAGAGGCGCTAGGGTCGTCCGCCATTGAGGTGCTGATTGCTGGCTTGTTTACACTGTAGCGTACACGCCCACATTGTATGGAAATCACGAAAAGAGTTATATAAAACATGATTAAATGATCAAATTACCTTGCGCTGTTTGAGTGTATAAAAAAGCTGTAGGATTTCATTCATTTGAAGATTTTATTTATTGAAATAACGTATATTTCTTAATTTAAATCATGCCAAATTAGCCTACTGTAGGTTACCAGAAATTCAACACTGAACATTTAAACAAAACTATTACAATGACATCCTGAAATAAATGCCAATATATTTATAAAAAACTACCCTTTTATGAAGAAAGTAATTTTGAGCTTATTATAATTATTTATATGAAAGGAGAATACATCAATTAACCCTCTTGCTGCCCGGCAGTTGACACTAAAAGATTTTGATAATCGCCCTGTATTTGCGACACTTGTCGCATGACTTCCAGCATATTTACATTCTGTTACGCATATACAAATTATGCATGGAATTAAAGATAATTATTTTCTCTTTACGATTATGAAAACAGAATAAATATACACAACTTTGTTCAGAAGATATCAAAAGGAAGGCACCCGCAGTACTTTGAGATTTTTTGGGAAAAACCGCACATTCTGTCTAATCACTTGCTGCATCTTTATTTTTCGGTGCGCATAGGAAATTAGGCCTATAGGCCTACATGGATCTGAAGACAACTGTTTAGTATTTGCGATGAAGAAAAACGATAAAAAAGTAACTTTAAATTCAAGAGTAATGAGTAGCCTAATTATCAACTTCCCAATGCAAGGCATAACTCTTGCCAGTCTCCCTTACTGGCTGATTTAGGCCTTGCAGTATTTCCTTACAAAATCTGTGTTTAGAAAACCAGGCCCGCTATGCCTTTCTATGCTATGCGATTAACTGTCTTGACACAGGAAAGCGAGGGAAATAGCGCAAGGGTTAAATCAGCCAGTAATGCAAACTGGCAAGAGTTATGCCTTGCGTTTGGAAGTTGCCTAATTATATGAAAGAGGATGGGTCAACCCCATCAAAGATATCCCATCACAGTTCTTTTTAATATGGATATATTTGTTACAGAATGTTTGTTTATAAGTCAATGAGATTTTTTTCTGGGAATATTAAAAGCCATGTATCGTAGTTGTCACGAATTAAACGATGTCTTAAAATTAATTAATTCTACTATTGTTTTAAAACGGTAAAGATTTATGTTTCTTAATATTGATAGAATGTTTTTCAATTTCAAATGATATGGAAATTCTCTTACTTAAAAATACGTTTTTCCTACAAGCCACAACACAAAGAATTAGTTCGAAATTAATGTACAGACACCATCCCCGAGTTTTTACTTGTGACGTCCGAAATATATATCTGACATTTTAGCCAACATACCCGTACAACGTTATGACAAAGAGTTTATTTATAAAATAATTAACTTACATTAACTATAATATACAGAAGATGATATATGTAATTAGCCGATACCATGTCGCAATGAAAAGGCCTACTTTTTAAAGTAGCTTTATAACCTGTTAAATACGGAACATAAACTTTAATATAAGATACCCACGGCAATAAAACACAGGCGGTCAATGGGACCGACAGCGTGCTTTATTAGACATTAAAACATGCTCGTGATTTTAGACGTCAGTTTGAGCGTCGCTTAGCAAATGACGTCACATGTTACGTCACTTTGATTGTTCAATGCTAGTGAACGTGTTCTACGACGGGAGGCATTAATATTTTCCAAAAAATAATTTATACAAACAACATAATATCTACACGGCTTTTATATAAAAGCGAGTAACTGTTTAAGGGCATCTCATATAAGAAATAGAAGACTCATTGTTGTGCTTTATCGTAGAATAAAACATAGCAGAGAGCATAAAACACTCAGGGCTGCGCCCTTCGTGTTTTATGATCCCTGCTATGTTTTATTCAACGATAAAGCACGCCAACTCGTCTTCTATTTCTTAACTAAAACACGTTTTATGTTGACAGTAAATGTAACTGGTTCGCCTATGTCAGTAAAAGGCAAAAACGGAGCATCGTATTCGTAATGAACGTCTACAGCCCAATAGTGTATGTAACAATATTAATCAAGACTATCATTGAGATCAACTTTTCTTTTTCCTTATTAAAGGATTTAACTCCAGGAGCAAGAGAAGCAATACATATCCCATATACAATGCAAGATATATAATTTACGAGTCCGACTGAAAAACAGTTACATCACGTCTACACAAACAACAAAAATAAATGTTTAATTTTTAAACATTATCTAAGCATGTTTTATAGGGTAGAGAAATAGATGGTCAACCTTTTAAAAAGTTATTATGTCCTGCAGCAATGATGCGTCAATAAATTAAAGTCAAAGAGAATGCACAATGTCGACATTTAAATCAATTTTCACGTTTCATAAAATTTCAATTAAATGCCAAACGCTCTGTCCAAAAATTGGAGAGGTATACAGATAAGCTATTGCAGCTTGTTTACAAATCCACTTAGTTTCAACCAAAACCATTTTGAAACAGCAATTTCTGCACCTTGTGCATATGTTTGAATAGACATTAAATTATAAGCATCCGAATGAATGAAATCGTGTTTAGGGCCTACTTCTTTAAAATTTTACATACATTTGCCAAATACATTAAAAATAGACTTATTTGACAGTAGTATTTTGTTTTCATTCTTTTGAAAATTCTCTTTCATTTGTTTTATCTGGTAATTTAGTTCGTTGTTTCGACACACTTTTGTGCTTGGTTCAAACACACATGTCATCGGGGAAACAAAATATTTCCTCTGACCATGGTGCTGTGTTTCACTGTTGACAACTCATATATAACTATATTATGTTATTATTCTGGTAAAAATCTTTTTATAAATGTTCATTAATAATCTTGGCCTATATCCGCAGGAATAATGCTTCTTGATATTTACGTAGAAACATAGGCCTATAAAACGTATTAAGGCCAACATGGAACTAATCTTGTTTTTATAGCGCTCTTAGATTTAATAAAAACAAACAAACTTAATTTCACTTTTAATGAATTAAACACTTTTAACACTTTTTAATATATGAAAGCAGGAAATATTGTTTATTTATGCAATCTCTGACGGTCGGAGTAGGCGAGCGAGTGTGACATTACCGCTTCACACTCACGTCAGGCAAGCTGACGCTTCAGCACCTTAATGGCGGACAGTCACGTGACACCAAGATGGCGGCGCCCATGACTTTGGAAATAGAAACGTCTATAGAAAGGAAAGGAGGATTTTTTTTTGAAAATCAGGAGCTATGAAATGAAAGCAAAATAAAAAAAAATCACTCTTAATCAGTGTATGAAATAGTTTTAAAATGTAACAAGCCAACAGGGCATGTTAACTCAAAATCTTACAAGCTCTCATCAAGGTTAGCAAGCCCTCACATTTTGAAGTATATATATAATATATTATTAAATTATTCACTACTATGAAATCAGTCAAACCTCCAGGCGATTCTACAATTTACCAGTAACTAGATTTGTCTAATTTAATTTCAAGTGCTTTAGATAAGGTTGAAGAAGTAACAGTCGTGTTTTGTGACATATGTAAGAATTTTGAAAAAGTATGGAATAGCAGCATTCGAAATAGCTGCCTGCCCGCCTGCCAATTGCTGGTTGTTTTCCGATCGGGCTTGTAGAAAATATTACAAGCAAGCCTGACTGGTTTGTTGGATTTTTTTAGCTTATCTATAAAAGACTTCCAAAAACTTGAGTAATAAAACATTAGTTAGAATTTTAGAAAATTAATTTTGAAATTTTAACTAAACTGAGGTGCAAAAGAAAGTATATCACTCAGTTGTTTTCCATTAAATCAATATTTGAAAGAAATTAGATGCATCTGATTATGGCACGATACAATAACACATTTCGGCAGTAGTTTGAATGACTTTATTAGTGACTGTTTTACTTTTTAACTTAAATATCATTATTTAAAGTAGACGGGGTAAGAAATGAAATTTAAAGCAACAAGACCCCTACCATGTTCAAAATGTTGTAAATGTTTGCAGGACGAGGCACATTTATTGATTTTCACACAGAGTATGTCTTATATGTCGATTAACAATTGTGTTTTGTCAAAATTAATTTGGGGGAATTTCAAAATTTAATGTTTTTAATTTTAATTTTAAAAAAACAAAAACGCGTACAGGTATTCTTTGACTGATTTAATGTTTTGGACCAATTTGCCAAACCAGTCAGTTTTTTAATACGACGTCGAAAATTCGAGATATGTGACTTTGAAAATTATACATATGATAAATACAACTGAGTGATATACTATAAACTATATGCTGAAACAAATTTCATACCCCTTCTTGAAAGAAGATATGTACAAAAATTAATTCTTTTTCATAAAATGACTAACGACAAAGAACCGAATTACTTATTATGTAACCTCGTCCCTGACTGCGTTTCAGCCACTAATTCGTACGAATTGAGAAACTCATCAAATTTACAAAACCTTTGTGTTTAATCATCTACTTTTTAAACTATCATAAATTTGAAAGACATATATCAAGACACACCACGTTATCTACTTGCGTGTTCAAAACTACTCATTTATAAGAAATGATGCATTATACTACAAACATGGTTATAGTCTGAAAACAATTTTGTATTGAAATCGTGAAATACCTGAAGCTGAAAGCATAGCAATTTTACAATCTGTTTTCCTTTTCATCATAGCTTCTTGTAGATTTGATAACAATTAACATTTAACAAATGTTAGCTTTAGATACATTGGTATGCACTATATATATTTATTGATAATTGATCACGATGATAATGCCTTGACTTTTGTAATTCTGAAGCGGCTTTTAAATTCTATTTTTAAGTTCTCAGCTGGTTTGCCAATCCATTGCAATGATGAGTAAAATATGTTCAAACCAACTAGCGCATCAAGATTCAAATTCTTACAACCCTTTACAAACGGACATTTCTTGTATTTCTCATAGAAAGCTGCATTGTAAAATTGCTGAGGTGTCAGGTTAAGGTATTTCAAGATTTCAATACAAAATTGTTTTCCTATTATTGCTGTAGGTATGCTTATAGTTACAGAGCGATGCAGCACTACGGAAAAGCTATTGTGAAAAACTCTATTTTTAGAACAAGGCAGTAAATGTCCTAACTCCCGACCGCTAAACAGAAAGATTTCATAGATAAAATTTCAAAATTAATTTTGTAAAATTCTAACTAATGTTTTATTACTCAAGTTTTTGGAAGTCTTTTATAGATAAGCTAAACAATCCAACAAGCCAGTCGGGCTTGCTTGTAATATTTACTACAAGCCCTATCGGAAAACAACCAGCAATTGGCAGGCGGGCAGGCAGCTTTATCGAATGCTGCTCTTAATTCTGCACTCCATCTCATCTAGAATATATTATTATTGTTATATTATTTTTTCTTTTAGGATGATATTTCTTCAAAACCTTAAAATAATTGAATGAATAGTTTTTCTGCAATCAGTCGGACAAATATATATGGCATAAAATGATGAACTACAACATACATGTACAAAAATTCACAAAATCCCAAAAGCGCGTGTATTTCGGCACTGCAACCCTTCTAGCAGTGTAGAAGATGTGTGAATAGTGAATAGTGACATCTGCAACCAGTCGACAGAACAATGTTTTTCGGACAGAACCTCCAACAGAATGGATGGTAATACTGTTCCACCTCTCCCCGACCGTTGGTCGTCCCTATAATTACAATCCTGAATCATGCATTCTGGCAGGAAATAGCTGCTACACCTGACTTCACTGAGGCAGCGAGTATAAATTGTTGACAGCCCAATACTTTATTGTTTTAAAACTGAGTCATCTAATTGATAAAACTTATCATGAAATAGTTATTGACTCGAAAAAATTATTGATTTGATTAGCGTTACTATCATATAATTAGATGTTATGTATAAATTTTCCCACAAATGGCAGCAATACGAAATATCATCTAATTAATCATATAATGCATCTATCATCTAATTAGAAGAATTAATCTAACTATCATATACTTAGATGATATCATCTAATTAGAAGAAACTATTATCTAACTAGAAGATACTATTATCTAATTAGATGTTATGTATAATGTTCCTGCTACTGGCAGCAATACGAATTATTATCTAATTTGATAAAACTATAATCTAATTAGATGAAGCTATCATCTAACTAGAAGAAACTATCATCTAATTAGAAGAAACTATCATCTAATTAGATGACACTATCATCAAGTTAACACTAGTTTACACCCAAACTGTGTATCATAAATGATGTATTCTCTTAAACACCTTTATATGTCATATCATAAGAGAGTTTTGATGGGACATTACAGGTAAAATGTCATCACCGTTTTCTAAATAAGGTTAAATGTTAACGATTTTGACTGTTTCTCTGACATTAGTAACATATCCGATATAATTGAGTTGTTTCTTTCACTTTTTCTTTTTTATTATCTACAATTTGTTCAGGTTTTGCAAGCGCACCGAGTACTTCCAGTACATCTTTAGGTAAGTGCTTTATACTTTGAAATGTATATTGCATTGTAAATAGTTACATGCAAATGTGAGATCAAACATCCAGAGACTCAATGCAATATTAAAATGAAATATCTACAAGCTGTCTAATTGGTAATGATATCTGGTATTAAGCTTGATTGCCCTTATGAACCTCCTGGTTTACATTTTATATGGCTTTACACTGAACCCTGATACCGTAATCATTTCGTTTCCGGAGCAGAACTCGAAAACCGTTATATGATATCATTATGAAACTTTCCATGTGTAATACCAACCAACTGAAGTGGTGCCTTTTGATATTTTCAGATTTCTGAAAATTTTATTTTTGGTCGTTTCCATAGAAACATGTTGAAGTTGGACTTTGTTCAGAGACAGGTTCGTTTCCGGTGCACAGCTCCAAAACCGTTCATCATATCTTCCTGAAACTTTGCATGTGTATTACCCACTAACTTAAGTGGTGCCTTTTGATATTTTCAGATTTCTGAAAAAAAATTTTCTCCGTTCCATAGAAACTTGTTGAATTTGGACTTTGTCAGAGACAGGTTCGTTCCCGGAGCACAGCTCCAAAACCATTCATCATATCTTCCTGAAACTTTGCATGTGTATTACCCACCAACTGAAGTGGAGCCTTTTGATATTTTCAGATTTCTGAAAAAAAATGTTTTTTTCGTTTCCATAGAAACTTGTTGAATTTGGACTTTGTTCAGAGACAGGTTCGTTTCCGGAGCACAGCTCCACAACCGTTCATCATATCTTCCTGAAACTTTGCATGTGTTTTATCCACTAACTGAAGTGGTGCCTTTTGATTTTGACTGCTTCTGGAGCAGAAGTCTAAAACCCTTAACATACCTGAAACTCAGCATCTGTAATGCCCACTAACTGAAGTACAGTAGTAGATACACAAGTATCTGTCAAAGATGTATTTTAAAAATTTTGTGGAACCGGTGGGATATGTCATCTTCTGATGACTCTTGTTATCAATTCAGCAACGTTTAAGGATTTGTTCTCGTTGTTGACAGCGACCTTTAAAACAAAACATGTGGGAGCACAGCGCATGTATATCAATCCTTACACTTACTAAATGTACTTTTTAATATTTTAAATGTATCATGAAAAATGGGAAATGAGAAACATCAGACAGCTCTTTCTTTGATATACACTCTCTCTAATTCATCATGATAAACTGACACATATCAGATATTACATCCCACCTGAACTTCATTGTCCGGAACAACCATTCATTAAACATTCCTATTCATTATCGACATGAGACCTCTTTTCATCCAAAGCGTCGCTGATATCGTATATACGGACACTAACCGATTTTAAAGAAGGTAAAATCAAGAAAATTCAACTACCAAACACATTAACATTGAGTTAAATGATTGATGGAATAATATCTTATTTGCAATTCTTATGCTTTATTTGTAACTGATATCGAAATAAAAATGTATTTAAATCAACAGATGAACATCGCTTCTGTTAAACGTAATTAGGTTAAATTTGTAATTTTAGGAATGTAATAAATCAATGAACCAGCTTGAGAAATAAATCGTTTGAAACAAATTTGTACGCACATGGCTTCTCCTCAGACGGGCCTCATGGAAAATCCTCCTTAAATCTCCAAATAAAACTCGGAATCTATGGTAGTAAATATTAAAAGTTAAGAGAAAATTTATGAAAAAATTGGAAACGCTTCACTTCAGTAAGTTCGGTACTGAAAGTCTTTTAACAATTCACCAATTAATTAAATGATACATCTAAAAACATGATCAACACAATGAAACACATCCAACGATTACAACGACTAAAAAAACTTATATTTAACTTCCCGCTGACCAAACACTGAATGATATTAGTAAACCATCGTCAACCATCATATCTGCTGTCTTCATACTTCTATTATTTTCTTCCGTCAACAAGGCAGTAGTAATACAGGCAAAAAAAATAGTTAAGTCTAGTTAACCTTGACATTTTGTGAAAATGTTTATCTGAAAATCGCAACGAGCAAGGGATAGTTTAAACCTTGCCAAACCTATGTTCCTATCAAGCTATGTTGTTTATAACAATGAATTTAATGTAAAAAGGCAAAATGTGAATACTGGATACCCCCTATTCTATGATCTGATATGTGAAGAATATTCCTGTTGATCATTATAAAATAAGTTTGACATGATTTCATACAGCTTCATCAGAGTTATACATATTGTGTATAATGTATTGTGTATTTGTAAGTGTCTCATCTAATTTGTCACTCTGTCTAAAAGGAAGGAAAGGAGTATTTTTTTTTAAAATAAGGAGCTATTAAATGAAAGCAAAATAATAATAAAAAAATCGCTCTCTATTCTGCACTCTATCTCACTTAGAATATATTATTATTGTCATATTTCTTTTATACTTTTAGGGTGATATTTGTTCAAAACTTTAAAATAATTGAATGAATAGTCTGCAACCAGTCGACAGAACAATGTTTTTCGGACAGAACCTCCAACAGAATGGATGGTAATACTGTTCCAACCCTCCCCAACCTTTGGTCGTCCCTATAGTTGCAATCCCGAATCATGCATCCTGGCAGGAAATAGCTGCTTCACCTGACTTCACTGAGGCAGCGAGTATAAATTGTTGACATCCCAATACTATATTGTTTTAAAACTGAGTCATCTAATTGATAAAACTTATCATGAAATATTTATTGACTCGAAAAAAATATTGATTTGACCTTTTTTTTTTACATACTTATCATATTTGAAAATCCTTCCCCTTGAAGTGTTCCTGAACATAGATCGCACAGAATAGAGATATGCTACCCAATATAGATGGCGCTCGACGTCATCATTCCCCTATTTGTTGAGCGAACATACTGCTTTGTTTGTGGATATTGGGGCCTAATTTCCCAGTCAGACTGCTTGTCTGCAGGCTCATTAAAATCAAACCGTAATTAGTTGCACTACGTTACACATTTTAAATCTGACTAAGCCCAATGACACGGCCCGTCAGATTAATCTTTTACTCCGGTTTGACCAATTTGTCTCTAAGCTTTATCTGACCAATGAAAATGCGCCTCTCTTATTGAAATGGGCTGAGTGTAAGTTTGATGCTCGCTTGCACTTTGGAATGATAATGTCACTGATATCACGTGGCTTGAGCGCCACCATTACCGGGTAGAGTCTCTTTTTACTCTGTGTGGTCTATGTTGAGGAACACTTCATTGGGAAGCGTTGGCCAATTTTGGTTTTTAGAAAAGGTAAGCATAAAAAAAATCACATTTGCTAAAAAATGTTGAATTAAATATTAATTATTATACGAAGTAAGCGTGGAATAGCAAGCGTGGAGTTGTTTTGCAAAGTTTTATGCTAAGTTTTATAGTGTTCAATCCGGACATAACGTAGCGACAATTATGTTTACCCGAACAATATTACATATGGGTGACTAAAAAATTTTAAAGCCAGTTGGAAAAAATAATTTTGACAGAATTATGACGCTGACCCACATCAACTCCAACACCTACGCCAACACAAACATCTACACCAACTCCTACACCAACACCAACGCCAACTCCAACACCCACACCAACGCCAAGTCCGACACCCACGCCAACGCCAACTCCTACGCCAACGCCTTCACCAAAACCCACTCCAACTCCCACTCCCACACCAACACCAACACCTACGCCAACTCCGACACCCACGCCAACTCAAACACCTACACAACACCAACGCCCACTCCAACACCCACACCAACGTCAACTCCGACACACACACCAACGCCAATTCCTACACCAACACCAACACCAACTCCAACACCAACACCAACGCCAACTCCTTCGCCTACGCCAACTCCTACACCTACGCCAACTCCTACACCGACGCCTACACCGACACCAACACCAACACCTACACCAACGCCAAAACAAACACCAACTCCTACATCAATTCCGACACCCACGCCAACTCCAACAGCAACACCCACACCAACTCCAACACCGACGCCAACTCCTACACCAACACCAACGCCCACTCCAACACCCACACCAACGACAACGCCGACACCCACACCAACGCCAACTCCCACTCCAACTCCCACTCCCACTCCGACACCAACACCAACTCCTAAACCTACATAAACACCAACACCAACACCAACTCCAACACCAACACCAACACCAACACCAAATCCTACACCTACACCAACTCCGACACCAAAACCAACTCCAACTCCAACACCTACACCAACTCCAACTCCAACTTCAACGCCAACTCCTACGTCTACGCCAACTCCTACACCAACGCCAACTCCTACACCGACACCCTCACCAACACCTACACCATCGCTAACACCTACACCTACACCAACACCAACGCCCACTCCAACACCCACACCAACGTCAACTCCGACACCCACACCAACGCCAATTCCTACACCAACACCAACACCAACTCCAACACCAACACCAACGCCAACTCCTTCGCCTACGCCAACTCCTACACCTACGCCAACTCCTACACCGACGCCTACACCGACACCAACACCAACACCTACACCAACGCCGAAACAAACACCAACTCCTACATCAATTCCGACACCCACGCCAACTCCAACAGCAACACCCACACCAACTCCAACACCGACGCCAACTCCTACACCAACACCAACGCCCATTCCAACACCCACACCAACGCCAACTCCGACACCCACACCAACGCCAACTCCCACTCCAACTCCCACTCCCACTCCGACACCAACACCAACTCCTAAACCTACATCAACACCAACACCAACACCAACTCCAACACCAACACCAACACCAACACCAACACCAACACCAAATCCTACACCTACACCAACTCCGACACCAAAACCAACTCCAACTCCAACACCTACACCAACTCCAACTCCAACTCCTACGTCTACGCCAACTCCTACACCAACGCCAACTCCTACACCGACACCCTCACCAACACCTACACCATCGCTAACACCTACACCTACACCAAAACCAACGCCAACTCCGACACCCACACCAACGCCAACTCCTACGCCAACGCCTACACCAACACCCACTCCCACTCCGACACCAACACCAACACCAACTCAAACACCTACACCAACACCAACATCAACTCCAACACCAACTCCTTCGCCTACGCCAACACCCACACCAACGCCAACTCCTACACCAACGCCAACTCCGACACAAACACCAACACCAACTCCTACGCCAACGCCTACACCAACACCCACTCAAACTCCCACTCCCACTCCGACACCAACACCAACTCCCACTCCGACACTTACACCAACACCAACTCCAACACCTACACCAACACACACACCTACACCTACACCAACACCAACGCCAACACCTACGCCAACTCCGACACCCACGCCAACTCCAACACCTACACCAACACCAACTCCTACGCCAACGCCTACACCAACACCCACTCCCACTCCGACACCAACACCAACTCCAACACCAACACCCACTCCCACTCCGACACCAACACCAACACCAACTCAAACACCTACACCAACACCAACACCAACTCCAACACCAACTCCTTCGCCTACGCCAACACCCACACCAACGCCAACTCCTACACCAACGCCAACTCCGACACAAACACCAACACCAACTCCTACGCCAACGCCTACACCAACACCCACTCAAACTCCCACTCCCACTCCGACACTTACACCAACACCAACTCCAACACCTACACCAACATACACACCTACACCTACACCAACACCAACGCCAACACCTACGCCAACTCCTACACCCACGCCAACTCCAACACCTACACCAACACCAACTCCTACGCCAACGCCTACACCAACACCTACACCTACACCAACATCAATGCCAACTCCGACACCCACACCAACGCCAACTCCTACGCCAACGCCTACACCAACACCAACCCCAACACCTACGCCAACTCCGACACCCACGCCAACTCCAACACCTACACCAACACCCACACCAACTCCAACTCCAACGCCAACTCCTACGCATACGCCAACACCCACACCAACTCCAACACCTACGCCAACACCAACACCTACACCAACTCCTACACCAACACCAACTCCAACTCATTCGCCTACGCCAACTCCTACACCTACGCCAACTCCTACACCGACGCCTACACCGACACCAACACCAACACCTACACCAACGCCGAAACAAACACCAACTCCTACATCAATTCCGACACCCACGCCAACTCCAACAGCAACACCCACACCAACTCCAACACCGACGCCAACTCCTACACCAACACCAACGCCCATTCCAACACCCACACCAACGCCAACTCCGACACCCACGCCAACGCAAACTCCTACGCCAACGCCTTCACCAACACCCACTCCAACTCCCTCTCCCACACCAACACCAACACCTACGCCAAATCCGACACCCACGCCAACTCCAACACCTACACCAACACCAACGCCCACTCCAACACCCACACCAACGTCAACTCCGACACCCACACCAATGCCAATTCCTACGCCAACGCCTACACGAACACCCACTCCAACTCCCATTCCCACTCCGACTCCAACGCCAACTTCTACACCAACTCCTACACCTACATCAACGCCAACTCCTACGCATACGCCAACTCCAACACCCACACTAACTCCAACGCCAACTCCTACACCAACGCCTACACAGACACCAACTCCAACACCTACATCAACAGCAACGCCAACGCCTACACCAACACCCACTCCAACTCCAACTCCCACTCCGACACCAACACCAACATCATATCCAAAACCTACATCAACACCAACCCTAACATCAACACCAACTCCAACACCTACACCAACACCAACGCCAACTCCTACGTCTACGTCAACTCCTACGTCTACGCCAACTCCAACACCAACACCTACACCAACACCCACACCAACTCCAACGCCAACTCCTACGCATACGCCAACTCCAACACCAACACCTACACCAACTCTAACACCAACACCAACACCAACTCCTACACCTACACCAACTCCTACACCAACACCCATACCGACTCCAACACCGACGCCAACTCCAACACCTACACCAACTCCTACACCAACACCAACCCCCACTCCAACACCCACACCAACGCCAACTCCGACACCCACACCAACGGAAACTCCAACGCCAACGCCTACACCAACACCCACTCAAACTCCCACTCCCACTCCGACACCAACACCAACATCATATCCAAAACCTACATCAACACCAACCCTAACATCAACACCAACTCCAACACCTACACCAACACCAACGCCAACTCCTACGTCTACGCCAACTCCTACGTCTACGCCAACTCCAACACCAACACCTACACCAACACCCACACCAACTCCAACGCCAACTCCTACGCATACGCCAACTCCAACACCAACACCTACACCAACTCTAACACCAACACCAACACCAACTCCTACACCTACACCAACTCCTACACCAACACCCATACCGACTCCAACACCGACGCCAACTCCAACACCTACACCAACTCCTACACCAACACCAACGCCCACTCCAACACCCACACCAACGCCAACTCCGACACCCACACCAACGGAAACTCCAACGCCAACGCCTACACCAACACCCACTCAAACTCCCACTCCCACTCCGACACCAACACCAACACCAACTCCAACACCTACACCAACACCAACCGTAACAGCAACACCAACACTAACACCAACTCCAACTCCAACACCAACGCCAACTCCTACGTCTACGCCAATTCCTACACCAACGCCAACTCCGACACCCACACCAACGAAAACTCCAACGCCAACGCCTACAGCAACACCCACTCTAACTCCCACTCCCACTCCGAGACCAACACCAACACCAACTCCAACACCTACACCAACACCAACCGTAACAGCAACACCAACACCAACACCAACTCCAACTCCAACACCAACGCCAACTCCTACGTCTACGCCAACACCTAAACCAACGCCAACACCTACACCTACACCAACACCAACGCCAACTCCGACACCCACACCAACGCCAACTCCTACGCCACCGCCTACACCAACACCCACTCCCACTCCGACACCAACACCAACACCAACTCCAACACCTACACCGACACCAACATCAACTCCAACACCAACTCCAACTCCTTCGCCTACGCCAACATCCACACCAACGCCAACTCCGACACCCACACCAACGCCAACTCCTACGCCAACGCCTACACCAACACACAATCCAACACCTACGCCAACTCCGACACAAACGCCAACTCCAACACCAACACCTACACAGACACCCACACCGACTCCAACTCCAACGCCAACTCCTACACCAACACCAACACCAACGCCAACTCCAACACCCACACCATCGCCAACTCCTACACTTACACCAACACCAACGCCCACTCCAACACCCATACCAACGCCAACTCCCACTCCCACTCCGACACCAACGCCAACTCCTTCACCTACATCAACACCAACACCAACACCAACACCCACACCAACTCCAACACCAACACCAACACCAACACCAACTCCTACACCTACACCAACTCCTACACCAACGTCAACTCCTACATCAACACCAACACCAACACCAACACCAACACCCACACCAACTCCAACACCAACACCAACACCAACACCAACACCAACACCAACTCCTACACCTACATCAACTCCTACACCAACGTCAACTCCTACAACAACGCAAACTCCTACACCGACGCGTACACAGACACCGACACCAACACCAACACCTACACCAACACCAACTCCTACACCAACTCCGACACCCACGCCAACTCCAACACCAACACCCACACCAACACCCACACCAACGCCAACTCCCACTCCCACTCCGACACCAACGCCAACTCCGACACCTACATCAACGCCAACACCAACTCCAACACCTACACTAACTCCTACACCAACACCAACGCCCACTCAAACACCCACACCAACGCCAACTCCCACTCCCACTCCGACACCAACGCCAACTCCTACACCTACATCGACACCAACACCAACACCAACACCCACACCAACTCCAACACCAACACCAACAGCAACACCAACTCCTACACCTACACCAACTCCTACAACAACACCCACACCAACTCCAACACCGACGCCAACTCCAACACCTACACCAGCTCCTACACCAACACCAACGCCCACTCCAACACCCACACCAACGCCAACTCCAACACCCACACCAACGCCAACTCCAACGCCAACGCCTACACCAACACCCACTCCAACTCCCACTCCCACTCCGACACCAACACCAATACCAACTCCAACACCGACATCAACACCAACCCTAACACCAACACCAACACCAACTCCAACTCCAACACCAACGCCAACTCCTACGTCTATGCCAACTCCTACACCAACGTAAACTCCTACACCGACACCCTCACCAACACCCACACCAACGCCAACGCCTACACCTACACCAACACCAACACCAACGCCAACTCCGACACCCACACCAACGCCAACTCTTACGCCAACGCATACACCAACACCCACTCCCACTCCGACACCAACACCAACACCTACTCCAACACCTACACCAACACCATCGCCAACTCCTACACCTACACCAACTCCAACACCAACGCCAACTCCTTCGCCTACGCCAACACCCACACCAACGCCAACTCCTACACCAACACCAACTCCGACACCCACACCAACGCCAACTCCTACACCAACGCCTACACCAACGCCTACACCAACACCCACTCCAACTCCCACTCCCACTCCCACTCCGACACCAACACCAACTCCCACTCCGACACCAACACCAACACCAACTCCAACACCGACGCCAACTCCAACACCAACACCAACTCCAACACCAACACCCACACCAACTCAAACACCGACGCCAACTCCAACACCTACACCAACTCCTACACCAACACCAACGCCCACTCCAACATCCACACCAACGCCAACTCCGACACCCACACCAACGCCAACTCCAACGCCAACGCCTACACCAACACCCACTCCAACACCTACACCAACGCCAACACCAACACCAACTCCTACACCAACTCCGACACCCACGCCAACTCCAACACCAACACCCACACCAACACCCACACCAACGCCAACTCCCACTCCCACTCCGACACCAACGCCAACTCCGACACCTACATCAACGCCAACACCAACTCCAACACCTACACTAACTCCTACACCAACACCAACGCCCACTCAAACACCCACACCAACGCCAACTCCCACTCCCACTCCGACACCAACGCCAACTCCTACACCTACATCGACACCAACACCAACACCAACACCCACACCAACTCCAACACCAACACCAACAGCAACACCAACTCCTACACCTACACCAACTCCTACAACAACACCCACACCAACTCCAACACCGACGCCAACTCCAACACCTACACCAGCTCCTACACCAACACCAACGCCCACTCCAACACCCACACCAACGCCAACTCCAACACCCGCACCAACGCCAACTCCAACGCCAACGCCTACACCAACACCCACTCCAACTCCCACTCCCACTCCGACACCAACACCAATACCAACTCCAACACCGACATCAACACCAACCCTAACACCAACACCAACACCAACTCCAACTCCAACACCAACGCCAACTCCTACGTCTATGCCAACTCCTACACCAACGTAAACTCCTACACCGACACCCTCACCAACACCCACACCAACGCCAACGCCTACACCTACACCAACACCAACACCAACGCCAACTCCGACACCCACACCAACGCCAACTCTTACGCCAACGCATACACCAACACCCACTCCCACTCCGACACCAACACCAACACCTACTCCAACACCTACACCAACACCATCGCCAACTCCTACACCTACACCAACTCCAACACCAACGCCAACTCCTTCGCCTACGCCAACACCCACACCAACGCCAACTCCTACACCAACACCAACTCCGACACCCACACCAACGCCAACTCCTACACCAACGCCTACACCAACGCCTACACCAACACCCACTCCAACTCCCACTCCCACTCCCACTCCGACACCAACACCAACTCCCACTCCGACACCAACACCAACACCAACTCCAACACCGACGCCAACTCCAACACCAACACCAACTCCAACACCAACACCCACACCAACTCAAACACCGACGCCAACTCCAACACCTACACCAACTCCTACACCAACACCAACGCCCACTCCAACACCCACACCAACGCCAACTCCGACACCCACACCAACGCCAACTCCAACGCCAACGCCTACACCAACACCCACTCCAACACCTACACCAACGCCAACACCAACACCAACTCCTACACCAACTCCGACACCCACGCCAACTCAGACACCAACACCCACACCAACTCCAACACCGACGCCAACTCCAACACCTACACCAACTCCTACACCAACACCAACACCTACCCCTACTCCGACACCAACTGAAAGTAGGTGTTACCATTCTTTTAATTTTTGCGGAAGCATATTATGTGCTTCTCTCTCAACACTGTTAACCCAGAAAGTAGATTTGTTTTATGAACAAATGAATGTCTATTGATAAGCTATTTCACATTAATCATGATATAATTTATGCTTTTAATAGATGTGGGGTGATAATGTTTGATGTTTGCGAATTTTTTAACATGTGATTTTGAACTTAGCATAGGGTAGCATAGTATTATCCAAATCTTGAATCTTGGTTATAAAATGTCATCGGTGAATCCAATAGGTTTTTGATACTTGGCATGTCTATCTCCTTTCATCATTTACCCCAGACTATACTTTTCCACTCAGATTTGTCTTTCCAAATGAGTGACGAGCATGTCAAATTTGCCCGTTGTCTAACTTGCCTGCAGGAAGAAAACGTACACACTTACAGACAGATTGACAGGTCAGAAACATTCCAAAAAAATATGACTTTTATAATTCGATAATTAAAACGTCGAAGCGGACAGCTTCAAAAGCCATAAAGTTGGCACATGGAGTGGACGCACTGTTACGATGTTACTGTATGATGACTGCCAAATTGGATACATTCATATATTTCGCGTATAATTTTGCGCATGTTATCAGGTATCGTTTGTTAATTTCACAATATTGCAGCTGGAAGTACGTTGAGTGATTTAATTCAGTTGGTTGTCATAGTTGTCACATAAGCTGTAAAATAACAAGCACATTTTATTCACTCCGAAATCGAAGAAATCAAGTGTTGAGTTTGAATGAAATGAAATGATTTCACACTATATTATTTTTACAAAATACCAAATAACGCACGTGGCATCATGGTAATTCGATTAAACAATCTCAATTATTTAATACTGATCTACATACCGAAAATAAAGGCTGTATAACGTTTTAAAAAACTGTGATTTGATTTTTTGTTTGATAAACTGTGCCTAACTCTCATTAACTCTTATTTATAATATTCAGAATTTTTAAATAGGCTAAATAAGATAAGTTATACTAATTGAAATATTCTTAGTCAATGCGACGATTTGTCTTGTAATCTTTTAACTTTGTTTGAACGTGGGTATTTCTCATTTGCATATGAACTACATATGTCTCTGTTATAAATTTAACAATCAATTAATAACGCTTCCTGGCTCGCATTTGGTCTTCTTTCTTAAATAGCATGTTTATGATAATATATTTTCATGGATTTAAATACTTTACGACGAGTATTGCAATGTACAAGAAGAAACGTTTACCCAACGTATGTTTCTAAAAATAACAATTTTAGAATTATCGCTTCTGCAGTACCGAATGTTAACGGTGATTTCATTGGCTGTCTGTAAGCAGCTGGTAAGGGGCATAACTCAGAATAGATGTCGCTGCTTTGTTGCACAGGGCAAGGTAAAAAAATGGATAGAATTTATTTTCGATACGTTTTCACCTTGCCGTGTGAAGATGTGTTACAGCAAATTTGTTTACGCAATTAAGCTGAACAGAGTCAAAGAGACCCAGTGCCATTATGTTACAAGTAACAAGTTTACTGGACTGGTTCAATTATATAACAACTGGCAAGTCGGTGACCGGCATGTCATATATGTATATTTTCACACGTCCTGTCTTAGTGACACAAAGCTCAGCATAAAATAGGAAATACTCATTGAAGCGACATTCAGTCTAGATATTGTCAGCCAATGAAAGTTATGAACATACATTCAACCAATGGAATTTAGGAATATGATAAAAGAGTTTTGTTCTTCTTTGTCGATGACAGTCATTTGAAGAAAAACATATCATTGTACGATTACTGAGGATATACGACAATATTCATTGATGAAAACTGGTTCGTTATTCTTATCATTGAACACATTGTAGGTTACTATTCGTTTGCGAATACTTCCAAATCATCACAACGTATATATGTATGATTATATGTAGTTTCGATATATACAAAATGATATAGATATACGTCGTGTGCATGTTTTCTTGGAGAGTGATACATAAGTTCTAGGTTGGTTTGTCTGTCTACTTCTTTCATCACAACGCAATTACCATGTAAAACGAAACAATATATTTGTAGTATTTGGTTTGATTAAAAGACATTCGTATTCTCGCTTTCCTAGCCGCTGATCAAAGAAAACAATCTTCAGGGAGGTGTTTTCAACACAGACGCGAGGCTAACGTTGTTTGGCGCAACATTTGGCTCAAACAAAATCGATTCATCTGGCATGAAGCGAGACATCAGAGGGAAACTTGTAAAGTGAATTTACAGCAGAACAGTGGCATGATATTGTTGCAAAATGTAGATATAACATATCGACTGACCGATTCCCCAGTGTTTGCCATTATATATACATAGTAAGCCGATGTTAACATCCCATCCCTCCAAAACGTCACTTCCGGTTACCCTCCACACCTCTAAGACACGCCCCATTTTTCGTTTGTAGCTGGCCGGTGAAAAGCAGACGATGTTTATGCAATGTTCTAGTTCTAGTTGCTCTAGTTTAAAATAGGAACAACATAATATTACATTTGTTTTGGTTCTCATGTTCACAAAATAGTCCAATGAACCAATTGCAGATTAGAATTCAATAGAAAATAACACAGTAAAAAAAGTTAAGCACCCCCTTCTTTTTTTTGATAGGGGTATGTTTCAGAGACCCATTATAGCAAAACTAAATATCTCACAGGGGAAAAACGAATTCCAGGAGCAAGTATAAAATTGTTTTATTCGTTGACATTTTTGTGTAATCTTCAGAGATTTCAAATGACCAAAAACAGAAAACAAAAATTGACTGGAAAATGGTGAAAAACACAGACTCGTAAATGTATTGTCATTTCAAGTTTGACGGCTGAACATGATGAAGAAATCATAAATAAATATCACAGGGGAAAAACGAATTTCAGGAGCAAGTATAGAATTGTTTTATTCGTTGACATTTTTGTGTAATCTTCAGAGATTTCAAATGACCAAAAACAGAAAACAAAAATTGACTGGAAAATGTTGAAAAACACAGACTCGTAAATGTATTGTCATTTCAAGTTTGACGGCTGAACATGATGAAGAAATCATACTGAATAACCCGTGCGATTGTCTTAGGAACGATTTAGTGTCAATATCGTGTGCTGCCACCGCGTGCCTGAAGTACTGCTGCCGGTCTTCTGGGCATACCCCTGACAAGGTTCTTAAATTCTTCCATGGGGATTTGCTGTCACTCATCGTGAAGTGTGGCCTCCAGTTGTCTTAGATTGTGTGGAGCAGGATTCCTTCTCTGTAGACGTCGACCAATCATGTCCCAGACAAGTTCGATGGGATTCAAATCTGGAGACAATGCTGGCCAGGGGATACGAGAAACAGCATTGTTCTCCAGATGCTGAGTCACAGCTCGTGAACGGTGAGGCGAGCATTATCATCCATGAACAGGGGTCGAGTTGCAAGTTTCTGATCATCAAAATGGTCAATCACAACTTGATCCAACGCTTCTGCAATGTAGCGGGCGCCGGTAAGTGTGCCTTGTAGTGTCAACAAATCCAACTTGCAATCAAAAGAAAAGCAACCCCACACCATAACGGATCCTCCACCATATGGAACCCTTGGAAGAATGTTCCTTGGTGTGTATCGACTGTTCTTAACTCTCTGATTCGCCCGTCAACGGTATGGAGGAGGAAGCGACTTTCGTCTGATCAGTGGATACTTCTCCATGACCTCAATTTCCAACGCTGCCGGTCACCACACCACATCCTACGATCCCGTTTATGACGATTAGTAAGGTTTGGACGTCTGATGACACGTCGAGACCTCAAACCTGCTGCTTTGAGGCGGTTCCTCACCGTCTGATTGCTGATACGTCTATAGGGTAGCCAGGCTTGTTTCAAGACGGTACTTGACGCAAACGGTTGACTTCGTTGATGACGCAATAGGTTCCTCTTGCAATGTGGTCGCTCGGGGCCTTCCGGAACGTGGTCGATCGAGAACATGGTTAGTTTGGGCATGTTTCCTCACTAAACAACTGATGACCGAATAGTGGTAACCAGTTCTTCTCCCAATTTCCTTGTACGAGAAACCTGCTAAATGCTGTCCAATAATTTGCCATCTCGTAGCCTCGGACAATCTCCTTCGTGGCATTGTTCATGAATTTTTGTATTGAACTGACATTGAAGCCGTAAAAGGCGTTTATTTAGCCATGGTAAGTCGAAGGGTGAAACTGCATTTTGCTGAAATCATGGGTTGCATGATATGCATGCCAATAGCTCCGTTCGTGAGAACCGTTCCATAACAGAAACCACACCAGTTCCCATCCAGAATACCATATTTGGCCTGTCCATCGAATTGAATAACATGATCATAAAATCCAAAATGGTATACAACTTTAAATTTGGGGGTGCTTAACTTTTTTTACTGTGTATATATTGCGCCTGATCTTTAAAAGAATTATTTGATTATGCAACGATACACCACGAGTTGTTTAAATGAATTAATTGGTGACTGCTTATTTTTTAGTTAAAATATGTTCGTTTAATGTTTAAATGAAATTTACAGCATGACCCTTCCATGGTTAAAATGTTGTAAATGTGTACAGAATGAGGCAGATTTATTGATGTTTACATAGAATGTGTCTCCTAAGCCGATGAACAGTTGTAAGTTATCCACATTAATTTTTGAAGAATTTAGATACCTAAAATATCTTCTTTTTAAAAGTAAAACCTATGTTGTATTTTTGGACTGATGTCCTATACTATTCACGTTTTAGAGTAAGACCTCCAAAACTAAAGATATTTATAATTGAAAATCATACATATGATAAAACAAACTAAGGTTTATACTTTCTTTTACCTGGTAGTTAAAATCTAGAAAAGTCAGAATTCTATTTTCTGGTTGTCTACTCCAAACACTAATATGACGTGTCTCATCCTCTAACTAACAGGGCATTAAAAGTGTGATCTTTTCTTCAGGCGTTCAGAATAAAATAACAGGGCGGCTCATTGTTACGAGACACAAATCGCTTTGCTGATTTCAGTGATAATTAATGGTTTAAATTACAGTTATTACATTGTTTCAGTTTGCACCGACTTTCCCATCAATGGTGGTCCTAGTACGAGTACTAACGTTAGCCAGTCACTGCCATTGCCATCAGGTGTAACTGCAGACATCACGACTGTGACCCTCATCTCTGAGTCGGTACCTCCAACACCACCAGAGAGCAACTGTTTATTTGGCCTCAATGTCTTCTGGGATTCTGATGGGAATTTTGATGTGAATAGATGCATTGGCGTATTGGAAGTCTGTTATTTTGCTGTGTAAGTAACGCAATACCTAAAACGAAACAATTGTAGTAAAATTCAATGTGATGTAAAAAGGGCTTATATCACCGATGTTGAATGTTTATAACTATATTTTTGTAATGAAAGTTTATTGACAAAGATTTAACGTTAATGTTTTTGTTGTTTTGTTGTCTTGAATGATTGTCACTGCTGTGGGTACTTCACTCAGAGAAAACGAATAATTTCACAAATATTTGCAACATTGAATTACGAAATGAAAATAAATTTGTATTGAATTGATGTTCAAAAGCGGGGTCATTTCTAGTCAAAAGTTGGATATGGTAAAAAAAACTCTGTTAGTTTGGTGGAAGGGACTCGCCCAAGGCCGCTAGTCTAAGGACGGTGTTTTGAACTGACTTAGCTGCCACCCTGATATTTTGACACATGGCTTACTTCAAAAAAGAGATTATAGAAGTCACTTCTTTTCACAACCTCCAAAGGCTATTTGGCCTATTTTGGTTACAACTTGTAAATTTCGAAAATGTACTTTGTGTAATAATGGCCATAAAAACGATGCCTTAATAAAGTTTCGCCTTAGATGAAAAATAATGCAACGTCAGTGTACAATGAATCTTAATTATTTATGAATACACAAAAGCAATTGAAAATCTGAAAGACTCTGTACAATACATAGAAATACATATCTGCGAGCCTTTTACCTTGCTTTGAGCATGCACCTTGTGTATGGATATAGCGCTTTATAAATGCCCATTATTATTATTATTATTATTATGCGTATTATGACTTTGTGTTATTTTGATTAGGCACTTAACGTTATATGGACTTGACTTTTTCAACTACATGTTCATATATAGGAACAGTTGTTGAACGTTGTTGAACGTTTTGTTGTTAAATGAATAGTTGTTATAGTCTAAATGATTGCATATAATTCAATATAAAACCTGCTTTTAATCAACACATTGCATTTGCAGATAACCAGTTTCTACACTGCCACAGTATCTGTACAAGTACAGCAGCATTATATTTGTACCAAATAAATAAATTTCACTGCATGTATTATCTTGTACCTTCATTTTGACCATTGACTTGCCATGATCATGGTCAGGTTATGCTACCTTATTTATTCCCGTGCACTGTATGGTCTATTCTTACTGCCTGTCGCTGGATGTTTGTATAGAAGCTAATGTGCATCAGGTAGCCAGGCATCGAATACAGGTGGCGTTGCTATTGTTGAACGAACATTCAATGGATATATAGATAGTATCAAACATGTTCATCAATCACGTTTTTACAATGATTGCATAAGGATTTTAATGATACTTCGTTATTATTACCCAACATATATGAACACCAAGCAGTCTTTTCAATTATAATCCATTGATAGCATTTATTTCTAGTGCAATATTTATGAAAGTCATTGACTATCATTGGCAAAAGGTATATAGCATCCAATTGAATAGGTTAGGACTAACCCCATTCAGGGAAAGAGATGATGGGAACACCAACTTGGACTATGGACACTGAAGGATCTGTTAACTGTAAAAATGAGACTATCAAGAGTTTGTTGTTTGAAGTCAGAATGTCAATCCAGCCAGATGTGATCTTAAAGAGCCATCAAGGATGTAAGTGTTTCAAATAAAATAAACAAAATTGAAAAAATAAACTTATAACGTCAATCGCCAGAGAATTTTTTTTATCTACAACATGACATGTGATAAATAATTTTCATATCATGACAAAGTAATGAACTTTGGTTTCAAAGAGAAGTATTCCTTCAAGTAGTGCGCGCTAAGGGTATCTGACGTCATATAAACAGAATCCCCTCTATTGCGTATAACATACTACACAACAGCAAACGCTTCCGAAGTGTGAAGACTCGTCTCTAGCGCAAGTTGCCATAACAAACCCTTATGCTGAACGTGCTTCTCTTGCAAGTTGCCTTGATCGCACATTACTGAATATGACGATTGCTTTATAAACAATGCTTCTAAATGTCCTGAGAATATACAAATTATGGCCTGTTTAATGTACTTCTTATTGAGATAAGACTAGCAAATTATGACAAACATTTACTCTCATTTATTATAAAATTTAAGCAAAATACCTAGTTGGGTAAACCAATTATTCCAATTTCTGTAACAAATACATAATTAAATGAAATGGTAAATAAATATCCGCCCAAAATTATATATTTAAATTTCTTTCATTGCTCATAAACTTTGTAATTCTTTCGTGTCTTTGTTTACAGTGTGTGAGCTAGACCACGATGCTTTGCGCTTGAAAATAATAGACTAAATCTATATTTAGACTGGAAAACACCTTCACTAATTAGTGCAATTTCTCGGCTTTATTCTGGTCGAACAAATTTGGAAAAATTAAGTGCATATATTTCACGGAGATAGATTTTTGGCAATTTTCCTGTATGTTCATCAACATCCTTGATGGCTCTTTAACAGTATGTATGGGCCAATGACTTGATCCATCATATGCGTGTAAACCATTCCTGAAGAGATATCCAACAGCAGCAGCCACATGGTCCTCAAATGAAATAACTTTTTCAAAGTAATGGTATTGAATATTTTAAAATCAAACGTCTTTACGAGTGTTGTCATCACTACCAAAACTGTTCTAAATTGTATTGAATTTATACAGGGAATCTCCTCAAATGTGCTGAGAGATCAATTTCTAAATCCACTTGACCTTCTGAACAAGGCAATTCCAATATCACCATCCTTTTTCACTGAAAGGAGTCAGCATTGGAATCTCTCTGTCATCACGATCATTACTACATCAAAGATCCAACCTAACACAAAAACTTACATTATATCAGTTTGTCCAATTACGCCAGAGATAACCTGCTACGGTGACACTTGCATGACATATGCATCCTGCAAAATACAGGACCCCGTTTCACAAAAAATCGTAAATCTCATCTAAGTGAATTATTTACGTGCAACTAAAATTTAAGGTTACGAGTAGCGAACGTCCGTTTCACAAAATCACACGTAAAATCACAACTAAACTAGTTGCTTGTAACGTACGCGTAACTAACTCTTTTGTTCTGGAGTAGAGGAAATACCTAGTAACAGGCAATTCCGGTATAACGAGATATGCACAGTCTAGACTTCCTATCTGCCCCTGTCTGCTAAATTCGTGATGGATACCGGTACTGCCAAAAAAAATCGAAAACCGAACTGTGACGACGCGTCCATGCAGGTGTTGTGCGATGGGGTGGAGCGGCGGATCCTGACTATCAAGGTCAAATTAAATCCGTCTATTACACAAGAAAAAAAGCAAGCCGCCTGGTCGGCTGTCACCGCTTGCTAAGTTTGCAACTGTCATTCGTTATCTCTATATGAAATCTTGTTTCAACATCACAAATCAAAGATCAACAATTAAAATTCGATCGATTCTAGTATATCGATTCATTTTTAATATTGAACTGACATTACATACTCGTTTGGTCACCATTTTAAATGAAATTTCTCAAAAAATTAAGGACCTCAATGTGAACCCTCATAACTGAGGCTTTACTCTTGATTTCTCTGCTCAATATTAACCTATATTTTTTTTTTTTTTAAATCGAAAAGAGAAAATATGTTTTAATCGAGCCCAATTTTCGGTCTTATTGTAAAGAGTATTGCCATAAATTAAGATTGCCCTGAAGACAATTTTCATTTAAATTATGTCCAGTACTGTACGGTAAATCTACGCACCTAAGAGGTGCAGGACCATTAATACCCATACAATAACATCATTAATGAAAAATATGTTGTGATAAAATATTGTAGTTTTATCTTTAAAATCAATTTTATGATTTATATAGATTTTA
Source organism: Gibbula magus (assembly GCA_936450465.1). Taxonomy (NCBI): domain Eukaryota; kingdom Metazoa; phylum Mollusca; class Gastropoda; order Trochida; family Trochidae; genus Gibbula; species Gibbula magus. Next base: position 60,821,711 of record OW388304.1, read on the forward strand.
AAAATATTTCAGAAGTTCAGTGAATGACTGGTAGATGGCAGAAATAATTTGTTGTTTACCATTGACATTTTATGTGCCAGAAAACAAAATGTTTTATGATGGGTTATTAGTTTTGTAAATTTATTACTAATTTACATTTTTTGTACGGTTAATCAGAAATTCACAAAAAATTCACACAAAATTTCAATTATGTTCCACAATTTCCAAAATATTTAAAGGAAACATGATTATATTGTTTATGCATTTCTAGTTTGAATTTTCTCTGTGTGTGTGTGTGTATCTTTACCTTACACTTTGGATTGATGGGTTTTTTTAATTTTAATTTTTTATTTAAATTCATCAGTGAACATTTTATAAACCTCTGATTATTTTTTATAAAGTGTCAAATTGTCAATGCAGTAACCTTCGGCTGTCAGAGGACAGTCGAGGAAGTGAAGAAGAGGTGGCAGGACGCCCAGTGTGCCGTGAAGAGGAAAGAGGCAATGAGGCTGAAGCAGTCGACAGCCACTGGATGGGGTCCTGCCCCTGACATTTTCTTTAAATGGGAGAACATAGTACGTAATACGTTTGTAATCATAAACGATAACAGCAAATATTCCTTCAGCAAATGTGTTTATAATCTACATATTATACATAGAGAATATCGCCTAAGTCACAGTGTCTTCTCAAATGGAAATATCAACACAATTTGACCAAAGTTACAAATATTGTCTATTTATCCTTCAAATTCATGCTGGGGTATATCGCCTGTGGAATAGTTTGGAATGTTACCATAAAATCTGATTTTTAACCTGAGAACAGTTATTAATGAGTGAAAAATCATTTCAGGTTCTGAGGACTTTGTCACCCACAGCAATCAGTGGAATTGAAGGTGGAGTCGACACGTCAGCAACCCAACTGCTAGGTAGGTTATTAAAATAATAGAGCCAATAGACTCTGTAGCTCATCACTTTTTGCATTTGTATTATCCCCCGCCACGAAGTGGAAGGGGGATATAGGTTTGGGCTCCGTCCGTCCGTCCGTGCGTCCGTCCGTCCGTCCGTCCGCTATAAAGGGGACAGCTTTTCTCAGAAACTATTTAAGATAGGACAACCAAATTTGGTGTGTGGCTTGTGGACATAAATACCTTGATGGAGTTCGAAAATAAGAACGATGTGATTATTTTTTCCCGGAGTTATTGCCCTTGTTCCGTAATTTGGACTCTGTTCATGGTATCTCCAAAGGGGACAGCTTTTCTCAGAAACTGTTTAGGATAGGGTTTCCAAATTTTGTGTGTGGCTTGTGGACATAAATACCTTGATGGAGTTCGAAAATAAGAACGGTGTGATTATTTTTCCGGAGTTATTGCCCTTGTTCCGTATTTTGGACTCTGTTCAAGGTATCTCTAAAGGGGACACCTTTTCTCAGAGACTATTTAAGATAGGATTACCCAATTTGGTGTGTGGCTTGAGGGCATAAGTACCTTGATGGAGTTCGAAAATGAGAAGCACACAATTAATCTTTGCGGAGTTATTGCCCTTGTTACGTATATTTGGACTCTGTTCAAGGTATCACCAAAGGGGACAGCTTTTCTCAGAAACTATTTAAGATAGGATAACCAAATTTGGTGTGTGGTTTAAGGCCATCGATACCTTGATCGAGTTCGAAAAGAAGCATGTGATTATTTTTTCCGGAGTTATTCCCCTTGTTCCGCTTTTTCGACTCTGTTTCAAGTATCCAAGGATATAGCTTTTCTCAGACATTGTTTAACATCAAATCAGTTGTGTGGCTTGAGGATATCGTTACCTTAATGGAAATACAATGAGAGGCGCACAATTATTTCTTCTTGAATTATTGCCCTTGTTCTCATTTCTTGTGTCTGGCGGGGTATATTGATGACTATGTCTTCTTGTTAGTTCTATTAAATGTTGATGAAATAGCATATTAAGTAAAAGTTTTATAGGACATTGTCCGTGTGGTCTAAAATGTTCCAAAATGGCAATTTAACACTCCTTTGACCAAACTAAAAGGTATGAAGGAAAAAGTCATTTAAAAGATTTAGGGAATATGCTTAACACACCTAAAATCTACCAATAGACAGATGACACCTAACCTCATCTGGCCTTATAGTCCTGAGGTGCTATGAAAAACACCAAAACACAAAACTATTAAGTATCAATGTATTTATTTACAGAATCATCAATGCAGTGTGAGGATCAGACTGCCACTCCATGTGATAATAGTAATTTTTCAAAATAATATGTGAACACTGAGATAATATACTTTACAAACTAACTTTCCTTTAAAACAAAATAGAGCCATGGGATCTGTAGCTCATTGGGAATTACATTATTTGATGAGTAAGACTGAAATATATTATTCTCAGTTATAATGCACCCTAGCCCTGAACATTCTCAGTCTAGCAATTGTCAGTGCATAACAAAAAAAACCATGTATTTGATAATTGTATCAAATATAATTTTATCACAGGGGCTTGTATTGTCGAAACTAGCGATTAAAATGAATATGAAGTCGACGATCCAGCCACATATACTATACAAAAAGTAAAGGGATGTAACGGGGTCAACACCCCATGTCCGTTTGAAATTATATTTCAAAATGTTGTCATCATATTATCATTCATTGTTATATACCACGGCAAAGCCAATACATTTGTCTTTAAAACAAGCCATCAAACGTAAAAATCGAACGGATAATAACAAGGATATGATTTTTCAAAGCCAAAAATATTAGCACATTGCTCATGTGAGCCATTTGCCTAGCCCACCAAAATGATAAAATATTCGCTTGAAAAAATTATTATATGGGTATTATATTAGTATATGGGGCTGGATCGTCGACTTCATATTCGTTTTAATCGCTAGTTTCGACAATACAAGCCCCTGTGAATTTTATAATGGTTTCAAAAGTTTTAATCAATGTTCACAATATATTTTACTATTATAAGACAGATGATAGCTAACAGCAGAGATGACAATTCAATTAGTAAGTGTCAACCTTGGCATTCACTACTGTACATTTAATTCCTTGAAATGTTTCATCTCACACTAACTAAAATGTATGTACAATAATCCCATATAAATATATGTTTATAATATTTTATGTTGACAGGTAATATTGAAATTGCAACTGTGACATGCAATGTCAGCTGCGCGGAGGAGGTGTGTCAGTTGGACCCCTGAACCAAGTATGTACACCTAGGAAATTGAAAAGATTACACTGACATTTATTTTTTAAAGAGAGCCATTGGCTTTGTTGCTAAATAAAAATGGCATGATCTTATAGTCTTAGTTTGAGGATGTAAACAACAATTCTCAATTAATATACTGTAAGTTTTGTTGTCATGTTGACTGAAATAACCTTTAAAACAGTACCTCATATAAGCAAATGTCAATCCACCCAACTAAGTATTTTGAGGGACAGTCATCACCAAACCCTCACTCACCTTCAGCTTCTAAAACTGGGCTTGGCAATTATGCAATGTCCTTGGTTTGGGAAGCACAAATACACACATCACATTCTACATCCCCTGCACAGATAAAATATTCAGTCAAGCGAAGAGCTCTCACTTGCATTGGATACACTATAAATAGAGGGTATCTGTCTTTTCTTGACTAATACCATGTTTATCTCATTGAGTGAGGTAGAAGGTTTATATTTTCACGATTGGTCAGTCACTGGTCGCAGTGAAAATATAAGTTATGTTCACTGTAGCTTGATTGACAGTTTATTTCACTGATAAACCCCAGTATTTCATTGCTAGTCATAATAATAAATACACTTTTATTATGTATATTGTTATATACTTCTCACAATTCAATTTTTTTCAGGAGAAAGTAATGCCAGGAATAAGAAGAAAAAGGGGGAGTATTTATATGTTCTGAACTTGGCAAAACTATGTCAAATAATGTCCGTAGGTAATATTACTTGAGCAAGTACGACACATGAATAATAACGACAGTGTAGTGTTTGTATATAGCATAATTATTTATATATTTGACACAAGAAGACACTTGGGTGAGATTCTCTGTGTATATATGTAAACAAAAATATTTAAACTGACAAATCTTTAAGAATGATTTTGATGCTTAATAAAACTCCTGTCAAAAATATAACCTTTTTGACATTATTGTCTTCATTTACCAAAACTGATAATCAAATTTTATTACACATAGATCATGCAGAACCAAAAGTGCCGCGTTGCAAGAGAAGATCAAGTAACATACTTTTGTTAAGTGTCAGTTTATACATACCTGTAATAATTACCTGAACATAACATTTGAATTATATAAAATAAACCAATCAAAATCAAGGATTTTAAAATGTCATGGTAGAATTTTTTTTAAATTCATACTTGATTTTGCTGTTTTCTACTTGATAATGAAGGTTTTAATTTATTATTTGCCACTTAATAAAGACCAAGGAAATTCTTTATCTCAGATCATCGATTATACATATATGAGAAAAATCACCATTACTATTTACAGAATTGGACCTGCCCTCGGAGCTCTTAATTTGAAAGAAGCAGAAACTGGATCAGGAAAGGACATTTCAGGAACAAATGATCCAGATTGAAGGGGAAAAAACAAAGTCCTTGCAAGACATCAAAGTAATCCTAAAATGTATAAATGATAAGATCAATCCTCCAAGTCCAGCATCCCCCTTGAGTGTCTCTCCTGTTATTAAATTTCACTAACAATCAAACTATGAATACTAATCTTATGGATGTAAACTGTCGGACAAAAGAAAGTACTCACCTCTACCATGTTTAAAATGTTGTAAATGTGTGCAGAATCAGGTACATTTATCGATTTTCACTTAGAATATGTCTTATATGTTGATGAACAGCTGTGTATCACTAAAAATAAAAAGCATTTCAGAAATTTATATATTTCAAAATTTTCAAAAAATTAAGAAAAACATGTAGAAGTACCCATTGACTGCTGACTAAACACCTGGCCCCACTTGCACAAAATCCCTTTACTTAGCCGTTACAACGAAGATAAGGGCGCCCTTTAGAAAAACTTACACCGGTTTCACTTACGGCGCCCTTAGCACAGTATTATTTACGATCGCCCTTAGTGCTACGAGCGAACTCTTCAGTGCAAGAAATAAACACTCCTTAGTTACCGCTAGTTACGGAACGAGAGTATGCTCCCCTGCCAAGGTATGCAAGGAACTCGAGCAGCAGACGACAGGCTGAGTGAAGCGGCGTGAAAATGTCCCGGCCAACGCCAAAATGGCAACATCTCCGTGCAGGAGATGGATATCGTCACTGATGAAGTGACGCAGCACGGAGGCTCTTGTCATCTACCGTCACTCACCAGGAGAAAAAGAAAGTTTGGAGGGCCATAACTGATTGGCAAGTTTATTTCATTGATTTTTAAACAAATGTATTATTTCGATCTGCTTAGTTTGTCACTAAAATAAGTATCAACAGGCTGAGGAAGCGTTCATAAAATAATATTTAGCCTAGATGAAGAATCGAAGATTTCCTCCCAAACATATTTTTTTTGTTATCAGTACATTTTAATTGCCTCGATAAATTTGTAAAATAATAAAATTATAATTCTGACATTTCACATTTTCAGTGTCAATGCCTCCTGTGCTTCGAACAGGACTCCTGATCTAATGGCAAGACTACAGGTAAAAGTTTTTAAATGTGATACTTTTACCTTTTGTGAAAATTTTCTCTTGTAACAATAGAACAATCAACACGTGTTTACAAACATAGACTTGTTTATTTACATGACACAAATGACAATAGAACAAGTATTATTGGCAAGCAGCAAAAATTTATTTTTAAGAAATATGTTACAGAGCTGATGTGACCACTCTATGTCAATGAAAGGGATTAATTTGGAATACACACAAATGCTAATGCTAATGTCCCAAATGATAATGTAACTAGAAATATGTGCATGTGATGCACTGTGATGTCCCCCGCTCCAACTTTCAATCCAACCTAGTCATATTACCCTTATTTTTCACTTATGCTAAGCACTAAGTTCAATACTGCATTAATAACGAGAAATAAAAAATTCAGAATAGCCAAAGTAGCAAAAGGCACCACTCTACCAGTAGGTCTAACCACATACCTAGTTTCGTAAAGAAATACTAAATAGATTTTGAAATAGAGGCCGGAAAAGGTCCCTACCCCCAATTTGCACTAAGTTCAAATTGTTTCCATGGAAACCAGAAGAAAAAAAAATTCAGAATAACCAAAATTATAAATAGCAAAAGGCACCACTCCACCACTAGGTCTAACGACATACCAAGTTTTGTGAAAAAATATTGAATGGTTTTTTAGATATAGCCTGGAAAAGAAAGCATTTCGGAATAACGGAATAACGGAATAACGGAATAACGGACGGAGGCGAAACATTATGTCTCCCGAAAAAAATTTCGGGGGACAAAATTATTTATATCATTTCAGAATCTCAAGCAGCAGTGGCTGAGATGAAACTAGAAAGTGGAGGGGAGGCAGCTGTCCCTATGGAGCAGCCTGTGCAACCAGCACCAGGTATACCGTAAATCGTTGAATAATCGCAATTTCATAATTTAAAACATACTGCAATGATGTTCTTCTTGTGATTTTTTAAAAGTTCACATACATTTTATGGCTTAGAAAAAATAATCACTTGCCTTGAATAACCACATGCCTAGAATAATTGACACGTCAAATCGGTGTTTGAAATTAATAATCGCCGGGCGCTCATTCAAGGATTTACAGTACTTTCTCCTTACTTATGATGATCTTTGTAACCAAACAATACATTTATCAATACATGAAGATCATCGAAGGACTGTAATTGTATCAATTTAATATCACTAAATTCATGTATATCTTTAACAGAAAAGATGACCCCTGATTGGCCCCAACATCAACACGCAGATCATCCGTCTCCTCCTCCCCCTCCAGAGGGACAGGTTCAGGCAGTCTGAGAGCGACACAGTAGTTGTGTAGGAGAAAGGCAGCCTGGATGATCTTGGTGCACTTCCCTGGGGTGAACTGCAAGCACCCTGTGGACTTGTGAAGGCATCTACAAACAAACAATTATTCTTTGATGTATACACTAATAACCATAACAAAATAGATACTCAATGCATTTAAGTATGGCATAAGAGTATGCATCTTAAATAAATCATGTTGGTGGGTGATTTCACAACTAGGGGCCCATTTGTATTGTTGTAGCGGTCATATTTGTGTCCTTTAAAGTTTTTCAGTACTTAGAATGTAATCTTATATACTTGTGATGAATGAAATATAAAAGGACATACACTTTATTTGATTTTTTTTTTACTCAAAACATATGTCTCACATGTAAATGTCATTACCATCAACTATTTATTAACACAAATTTATAAACTTTATAATAATAATGGTGAAGTGGTTGCAATAACATTAACTTCAACTTCAAGCTAGAAGAATTCATTACATTATTATAAATATAGAATCACTATAAAAGATTAGTAATGAGATGCGGTTACAAATGACAATGATAAAACTTACAAGTTAACTTGCACCTGATAAATGATAATTTATGACTGACCCTATCAAGGATTTATCAAAAGCATGATGTAAGTCTTGGAATTGTCTCCCCTTTGACTGTGATCAGCAATATAAAACAGTGTGATGGTAATGACATTGAATTTTGGGACTGATTTTAAAATTTGAAAATATCCCAAAAATTATTTTTGATATATTGAACCTGTTTTTTCCAACATTTACAATTAAACAGTTCAGCATTATATTGTTATTTCACATCACATTTATTTTAAAATTAAGTGTAAATGAAATTCAAAGATTTAAAGTATTACAAATTATCTCTCTGCTCTCACTCGCTGGTGAGTGTACAACATGTTTACATTGTGGTGTATGAAATATATTTTCTAATGCATCTATATATGATTATTCTGAATAATACATATTATTTCGACAAGTTACCTGAAGCGAGATTTAAGGACTCCAAAAGCCCTCTCAACAACATTTCTGGTCCTCATGTGGGCAGTGTTGTATTTCTCCTCTGCCGTACATTTCGGTTCCAGGATGGGGGGTCAGGATCCAGGGACGGCATGCATATCTGTACAGAATATATATAATAAGTACAAACATGGTAAGTATTGTTATCTACAAAATGACAGATTAAATCACATATTGAAAATGATCTACATTAAATAAGCCTGTGATCATACTGGAATAATGGAATTAATTACTTAAATCAATAAATAAATTGATAAATGAATTGTACATATCATTACATGTCACATTAAAATAAATCATAATAAATTTTTAAAAAAATCATATGATTAAAGGTTTTTAAAAAACAAGTGTTATCCATCATTTTATAGATCCACTGAATGTAGGGCTAAAGTAAAAACATATGTCAATTAAAAACAAGTGGTTGTCACTAAGGTATACATGATCCCCCGCCGCAAATTAATACTTCAAAATTGAAAAATAATGTCAAAATCAGCAAAATCAACTGTCAAACATGTCGGAAAAGTCAAAGCTCCACTGTGACCTTGAGAATAATGTCAAGGTCACCAAAATCTAATAAGCGCTTTGTCTTCCCTTGGAGGTGCTTTGTGTAAGATATGATGGAATTCCTGTAAATGGTTCTTGAGATATCCCGCTGACAAGAATTACATGTACATTAGCATGTCAAACAAACAAAGTTCCGTTGTGACCTTGAAAATAATGTCAAGGTCACCACAATCTAATCAACCCTTTGTCTTTCCATGGAGAAGCTTTGTGTAAAATATGAAGAGAATCCAGCGAATGGTTCTTGTGATATCCCGCTGACAAGGGTAAAATGACAGTCTCGTCGTGACCTTGAAATGAAGGTCAAGGTCACAAACCTCTCTAGGAACATTACTATTTCCATGATGAACCCATATGCAAAATATGAACGGAATCCAGTGAATAGTATAGGAGTTATTCCATTTCATACGGACGGACGGACGCAGCCGAATACTATATCCCCCGCTTCGCGCTAAACGCGCGACGGGGGATAACAAAAAGATATCAGATATTAACAATATCTTACCCGGAATCTCCTAGCAGTCAGCCAGCTGGTTTGTTCGCCTCGGTGTCAAACGCTTGACCTAGGGCACTGATGTTCAAAATGAACGAATCGTGGCAAGAGCCCGGCCACTTGACCACGACGTTAGTGAATCTGCAAAACGATTTTTTTTATAATGGTTTAATAATTGCTTGCATACATGTTTCGATTATACATGATTAAAATTATTACTTCACAGAATAATGATAACGCCCCCATTTTATCACAACATTGAAAAAATAATCCTCGAAAGGGCCCCTTGCATGCATTTATTCGTGGGTCAAGGTCGTATCCAATGTAAATATTTTTTACTTCCGCCTATGTACACGATGAACATTTCGTAGGTTTTAGACATGTTTACATTGTCTTTTGCATGATTATAAATTCTAAATGGTTGTTATTTATATGCCCTCTAAGAAGCAAACATTAATTTTGTAAACACTTACCTCAGCTGTGCATCGCACACTGCCTTGTACATACGGTTACCACATGGTAGCCCTTACGGCAAACGTAGGCTGCCTCTTCGTCCTTTGATGGCCTCTTTATTGGAATCAAGGTGCCATCTATTGCCCTTACCACCCTCGGATATGCTGCGATCGCATGAGAAGCACGGTGAAGATTTTTCTGAGAATGGGGGGCCGGGAAGGTGATGGCCGGGAGTGCCCTACACAAGGCGTCGATCGTCCAATGAAAGGCTCTCGACACACTTGAGCAGGACACCCCGTGTATATCTCCAAATTCAAGGAATTGCTTAGAAAGCGCAGAGTGAGCAGCAACTGCGTCTCGGGGGACAAGGCGTGAGAACGCTGGGTAGGGTGCTCAACGGCATCCCTCACCATCTCCACAAGGCTATAAATAGCCGCCCTCGGCATCCTGTATCGCAGATCAAATCGCTGTCACACAGGCAGTCCAGCTAGGAGGTTCGATCACGGAAAAGATTCGGTTGAGTTTGATATTAAACTCATTTTCTCCTCCTTCCCAGTCGGTGCACAACATGTATGACGCCATATTTACGACGGGCCTAAGGATGGGTCATACTCACCTTAGTTGTTCAACCTTAGTTAGTTACGATCACCTTAGTGTAAGGGTGCTTTGTGAAAGTGGGTGTCGCCTTTAGCGTAGGGCTAAGGGGGAAGTTACGATCACCTTAGGCTAAGGGGGCTCTGTGCAAGTGGGCCCTGTACTTTTCAGTTCAGATTATGACATTGAAAACTTGATATATTTGCAATTAAATATCATACATATCATAAAAACAAAAGAAGTGAGTACTTTATTTTGCCTGGCAGTTTACAACTTCTTTCTTCTGTCCATTCCTGTTCCAGTTTCTGCTTATTATGTATGCCACTTTTAAATGCCCTTCAAAAACATGAATTGTCCATGTTTCTTTTATAAAGAATACAATTAAATGATATAAATACTGTAACACTTACAGTGATGAAGGATGTTGGAGTCGCCAATGTCAAATATTACCAATATTACAAATGTTATTTTATTCAAAAGTACTGACTGTTGCTTAAAATAATCATTTTAATCCTCATTTGCTCAGTGATGATGATATTCCATGTTCTAAATTGTTCTATATTTGGCATTTGGTGGTGAATATGTAAGCCGAGTGAAACGATTCTAACCTTTATAAAGCTTTCGTCTATTTGCTCATTTAATACATTAATTTTCCATTTTACTCAACTCTGAGAGTCATGAAATTGAAAAAATACTTTGTCATATATATACTTCTGAAAACTCTAAATACACCATACATGTTTGTCAAGTAGAAGTATGTACTATAATAATTGATTAGTTATTAAGATAAAACTTTAAAATGCATTGGTAACATCAAAGACCTTTTTGTTGTCACGTCCACCAACTTGCTCCATTTTCTGAGAATGACCCATAGACAATATTGCCTTGGGCTATGTAAATCATCAGGACTTACTTCATTTCCTGCAATATTCAAAATTGGGAAATGACCCTTTCTAGCACATTTTGAGCTTCCCTGGCTTGTTCATTTCGACAAATATTGTTATTAAAAATAAGTTGAACTGCATCCCCATTTGGCAATGGAATCTTCTTGTTTGAGGCCAGATTGTGTAGCCTGAAGCAGGTCTCAATCAAATTGGGGCACTTCACAGGGTTGAAGGGAAGTGCACCTTACTCTTACTCAGACATCTGTAAATGAAATTGTGAACACATTGGAAAGTATATTGTGACGTTTTAAAAATGTGAGTATTTAGGATAACACCACCTTCAACTTGTTCGTGCTTAGTCCCATGTAGGATTCGAACCCACATCCTCAGAGTAAGGTAACTATCGCCAGCATTGACTGTAATGCATTGTGTGGTAAGCCATTGGTACAGTCAATGCTGGCGATAGTTGCCTTACTGTGAGGGTTGGGTTCGAATCCTACATGGGACTCGGCACGAAAAAGTACAAGAATTTGAACTATTGAAGGTGGCGTTATCCCAAATATAACCATGTTGTAAGTACATATAGGGATGAATATATGACAAAAACTTTGTAAAAAAAATAAAAGATGTTATTTCAGATACCATTGAACAATACAAAAAAGAAATAGATGAAAATGGTAAAATTATTTTCAAAATAGATGACCAATTATTTTTTGAAATTCTGCTGCTAATGATTAGGGGCCCAACCATAAAATACTCTTCCGAGTGTTATGTGTCAGATAGGTGAGTTAAATGGGTATAACCCCAATCTGCCACGTAACAAATATTTAAAAAGATATCACACAACAATTTGATTTTAATACAAAATAAGTTAAGATTCTGATACAAGTACTAAATTCAAATGTTTACAAAGTATAAATTCACAAAGCTAAACTGACAGGCTGACACAAGATAAAGGGCTTAACAATATAAAATATACTCATCACCGACATGGTTCAACCGGGCTGGTACATGCAAAATCCAACCACCCACTCACAATATTGTAATGCCCATTTTAAACATATCTGTGAATTGTGTAAGCTACCAATTAACAACAAATACCCAAGCGCTTTAAGGATAGTAACATAACACTCCCCCCTTTGAAAAAGAAGTTTTCCATGACATTAGTTATTATGGACAACTTCTACAATAAACATTACAAAGTATATAAACTTTCAGCATGAAATGTATCATGAACAAATCTGTGAACAACATTATATGAATATCAGTAGCAAATGTAACATTGGATATTTCATATAATTGCACATGCATAATGTAAAAACTGATAATGTACATCTTTCCAAATAAGATATTCAACACATTGGTATTGCATAAACACATTGTCATAAAACTATTTTTGTTTGTTTCATGTGTAAAATCACAGGTATCAGAGTCACATCACCTCTTCACATAAAGCACACTAAATTTGAGTCACGTGTCATACACTCCACGTGAGAGTGCATCAGCTAAGACATTATTCTTTCCCTTAATGTGCTGGATTTGTAGGTTGTATGTGTCCAGTGATATGCTCCATCGCATGAGTCTTTGGTTTCTGTTCTTCATTCTCGAAATGAAGACAAGCGGATTATGATCAGTGAAAACTTGAACTGGGTGCACGGTTGTGCACAGATATACATCAAAGTGTTGAAGAGCAAGCACTAGAGCAAGTGTTTCCTTCTCTACTGTAGAATAATTTCTCTGATGTTTGTCGAACTTCTTGCTAAAGAAGCAAATAGGATGATCGATTCCAGCAACATCTTCCTGTTGTAGCACAGCTCCAGCCCCAAAATCACATGCATCCACATACAACTTAAATGGTTTAGTGAAGTCTGGCGTTATAAGAACAGATGAATTCGATAACACTGCCTTCAGCTGGAGGAAAGCCTGTACCTGACTTTTGTCCCAATGGAACTGCTCATTCTTCTTCAGCAAGGATGTCAGAGGCAAAGCAACTTGAGCGAAGTTCCTGCAAAACTTCCTGTAGTACCCAGCTACTCCAAGGAAACTCATGAGTTCTTTCTTGTTCCTGGGCGCTGGAAACTTGGTGATTGCCTCCACCTTGGCTTGCACGGGCTGAACTTGACCGTGGCCTACGACATGTCCAAGATACGTCACAGTGGCTCTTCCGAATTCAGTCTTATTCAGGTTGATGGTCAGCTGTGCATGAGATAGCTTCTCAAACAACTCTTGGATCTCCTGGATGTGTTCTTCCCACGTCTCTGTCGCTACGATGGTGTCATCAATGTAGGCATCACAATGTTGGTTGGCAGCAGTGACGTTGTTGATTAGACGTTGAAAAGTTGCTGGTGCATTTTTTAGACCGAAAGGCATGACTTTATATTGGTATACACCATGTGGTGTTACAAACGCAGTAACTTGTTTAGCCCTCTGACTTAATGGGATCTGCCAGTATCCCTTAAGAAGATCAAACTTGCTTACAAACTTAGCATTCCCTATGCTGTCTATACAGTCATCTATTCTAGGCAATGGATAGCTATCTGACTTTGACAAAGAATTGACCGTCTTAAAATTGTTACATAAACGTACACCTCCTCCAGATTTTGGTACGAGAATACATGGTGAACTCCATTGGCTACTGCTTGGCTCTATTATGTCATTCTCTAACATGTACTGAATCTCAGAGTTAAGTTGTCCAAGCTTGATAGGATTCATGCGATAAGCATGCTGCTTAACAGGGGTAGATTCTCCTATATCTACATCATGCTCAACTAAACCTGACCTTGAAGTCACATCAGGGAACAAATTTGTAAACTGCTGAATCAACTGTACAAGCTGTGACCTGTGGTCATCTTCTAGATGGGAAAGCTTAGCATCTTAATTGGTCAACAATGCATAATTATTCAGCTTTGTTTCAGGTATATCTTTGCCTGCAAACATCTCTTCACTAACCACATAATCACTATCAGTATCCACAGACTGAACTTTCGAAATACAAACAGGTTTTACACCTGTTTCATCTCTCTGTAGGTGGTAAGGCTTTATCATATTGACATGACACCAACGTTTAGACTTTCTCCGATCTGGAGTTTCAATGATGTAATCTGTATCACTAGCCTTCTTGTGTACAGTGTAAGGACCATAATACCTAGCTTTCAAAGGATGCCCAGATAATGGAAGCAAAACAAGAACTTTGTCCCCAGTATGAAACTCTCTGGTAATTGCCTTCTGATCATACCATGATTCCATCATGCATTGACTCTCTCTAAGCTTCTCTTTAGCCATGTCACACGCACTAACAAACTTTTCCTTTAAGTTTGAAACATAATCCAAAAGATTAGTGTCTGATTCCTCTGCTAACCATTCTCTTTGAGCAAGTTCAAAGGACCTCTCAGTGTCCTTCCAAACACCAACTCAAACGGAATAAATCCTAAAGATTCTTGAACAGTCTCGAGAAGCAGCAAACACCACAAAAGGAACTCCTTCATCCAAATCTTTACCCTGATCTAAGCAATATGTTCTAACATATTCTTCAGCGTTTGATGGAAACGCTCTAATGCCCCTTGTGACTCAGGATGATATGGACTTGATCTAAACTGTTCGATACCCAATTCACTCATCACCTGCTGAAATATCCCTGACATGAAATTGGTACCCTGATCTGACTGAATGGATTTAGGCAAACCAACAAACGTAAAGAAATTCACTAAAACTTTACAAATTGTTCTCGCCTTGATGTCTCTCAATGGTATCACCTCTGGAAATCAAGTAGAAGAACACATGATTGTCAGCAAATAGTTATTGCCTGACTTAGTACGAGGAAGAGGACCAACACAATCAACCAGAACCCGGCTGAATGGCTCATCAAAAGCTGGTATTGGATGTAAAGGAAACTTGGGAATATTCTGATTGGGTTTGCCAACCATTTGACATGTGTGACATGTCCTACAGAACTCTTTGACGTCACTTTGTAACCCTGACCAGTAAAAATGATTCAACACCTTTTGATAAGTCTTACTGACTCCGAGATGACCAGCTAGAAGAGTGCCGTGAGCTAAACTGAGAACTTCCTGGCGGTAACAAGGTGGAATTACTATCTGGTGCTGAACCTGCCATACCTCATCCACTGGACTCTCTTCGCATAAGAACATCCGACTTCAGATAGTACCCAATAAATACGGACTGAATCTCATCCTCAGACAAAGCTTTATCCCGAAGTTGTCTCAACTCAGCCTTTTGAGCTTCAACCAGACTGTCCCTGGACAAAACACCACTAGATATAATATCTACAGTCTCAGAAGCAGAAGTGCCTTTTGTAGAACATACACTATCCAGATTGCTCATAAATGTGTCAGACAAATCGACTACTTCAGGTGAATCCGTATTTGTGACCTTAGCTATAGCTATAGCTCTCGTAACAGCACATGAAGGATACACATCCACACCATCCACTGTTTCCTGTGTATCATCCTCAACAATCGGGACCTCAAACACCCCTGGATCAACAGCTCCAACTTCACCTGCAGCCAAATCATTACCCAACAAAAGCTGAACTCCTGCCACCGGAAGCTGTGACCTTACACCTACAATAACCTTGCCAGTAACGAGCTCTGACTTGAGGTGAATAGTATGAAGAGGAACCTTGACCATTCCACATTCTATTCCCTGCATGAGTCCCTGTATAAGTCTTCTCTGACAATGGTAAAACACCCTGTAGTAAAAATGTCTGCAAACCTCCAGTATCTCTGAGAGTGGTAATTGTCTCCAACTCAACTTCACCAAGAGAAACTTCACCTTTGGGTCGTACGATCCTACAGTGAGAGCTGCATCAGGTGCAACCTTGGAAGACACCACATGAACTTCATCACAAGATAGTGTATCTAGAGTCTTATCAAAAACTGTGAAACAAGCGTAACCTTGAGGATCTCTGTAATTTGAATATTGACCTCTATTCTTAAGCTTAGGACATTCACTGATCAAGTGACCTTTGGATTTGCAATAAGCACATGTTGGAACTGTTGACTCTAAGCCTTGCTGATTCGATTGACCTAAAAACCCTGGAGGACCATTCTGGCGATAACCAAACTTTTTATCCGAAAACTGATTACCTCTGTAACCGATGTGCATCGAATTACTACCAAAAGTACCTTCAGGAAAACCACTCTTTTGACCTTCTGTAAACTTGGTGACTGATAGCTGCCGCTATGAGAAGAACCTTGGAAATGGGACCTGTCACGACCTTGGTCTCTCCTATCTTGAATGGTCTGATTAGCAACACCTCTCCAAAATGAACTCTTATGAAACCTTCTGCTCATCCAAGTAAACTTTGACCTCTTTGGGAATACACCTCTTCCTCAACCAGCATTAACTGTCTCAACTTCTCATAATCTCTCTGAACCTCCTCAGAAGAACACCATCTATCGAAAGTTGTAATCTTGCCTCTACAAACTCAACATATGTCTGATTGACAAACTTCCTGTAATTCTGAAACTTCTGACGGTATGCCTCAGGGACTAACTCATAAGCCTTCAAAATAGCAGATTTCACACACTCATAATCAGCACGCTGTTCCAGAGAAAGTGACGCATACGTCTCTTGAGTTCTGCCTATCAAAACACTTTGCAATAGAGTACTCCACAACCAAACAGGCCACTTCATAATTGTTAGCTATCTTCTCAAAATGCAGAAAATAAGTGTCAACTTCAACTTCAACTTCAACTCTCTCTAAATCGAGGAACTAACCTGACATACTTTGTGATATCAACATCACTGTGAGAATTGCCTTGTAATTTCAACTTCTCCATCTGAAATTCATGTTCTAACTCTATCTTTCTCAAGTTCTCACATTCCCTACTTTCTCAACTCAAATTGACGCGCCTCGCCTCGCCTCTATTCTACTTGTCTCGAAATCCTGAAGACCTTTATCATCAACTCCTTCCACAATCTTCTGGCTAACCAAATAATCAAGGAGAACATTCTGAATTGTAGGTTTACGAGCTGACTTGTCTACACTTATCCCATAATGACTTCAGCTGGAGAATACTAGTCTCAGTTATGTTCTTTACAAAGCTGGCTCATAATGAGCTAAAGAAATTGTTGTTATCATCTGAATACATTTGGAATAGCAAACTAGAAAGACAAATAGAATGAGAGCATAACTGCTTTCCCTTTAACCCATTACAAGTTACAAATTATAAGGTTCAAAATTGGACGAGCCCCCAATTGGTATGTGTCAGATAGGTGAGTTAAATGGGTATAACCCCAATCTGCCACGTAACAAATATTTGAAAAAATATCACACAACAATTTGAAAACTTAAAATGAGCTACCAATTAGCAACAAATACCCAAGCGCTTTAAGGATAGACAAAAGATGGGGTGAAGACATAAGCAACTCAGTCAATTAAAAGAACAATGGCCTCATTAGCTAACCTGTGGTTGTAGATTCCCACTTGTTAAAGGATTGAGATTTAAAATGTACTTAGACATAACACGGAAAACGCACAAGACTAAAGCGAGAAAATGAACTAAAGCAAGAAATAAAAGAAAATGAACAAAAACTAGACACAACGGACAACATTAATGAAAAAACAGATAACAAACTCAATAGCTGAATTAAATAACGAACTGGAAACAATAAACGAAATAAAAACAAAAGGAATAAGAGAGATTTAAAGCAGATTGGACTGAAAAAGGTGAAAAACAAGACAAGAGACAAGAAACTATATTAATAAGACAATAACTAGACAAGAGAACAAAAACGAAGAGATTCTCACAAATAAGGAAGCCATCCTTAAAGAAACCCACAATTACTATTAAAAAGACCTCTACAGTAAACAAAACTGTGAAAATATCAACTCAACAATTGTTTGAGACAATTAATACTCCCAAACTTACAGACAAACACAAACTTAGCTTAGAAGGCGATCTCAATTACGATGAAGTACTGACATCTTTTAAAAACATGAAAAATGGGAAAAGCTCAGGACCCTCAGGATTTACAGTTTAGTTTTATAAATTTTAGATTTACATAAATTCTTGATAAGATCTCTCAATTTTGGTTATGAAAATGGATCTTAATCAATTAGCAAGACCCAGGGACTAATAACCTGCTTCCCTAAAAAGGATAAAGCAAAACAGTATCTGAAAAATTGGAGACCATATCCCTATATTGAAAGTCTCCTATAAAATAGCTTCCGTAACAATTGCGAACAGAATGAAAACAATTTTACCAAATATAATAAACGACGACCAAATGCACCAGACTATTGTATGATATCATGGACTACACTGAATGCATGGAAATACCTGGATTACTCTTACTAATAGATTTTGAAAAAGCCTTTGACTCGGTAGACTGAGAGTTTATACAAAATACCTTGACTTTTTTCAACTTTGACCCATCTCTTAAACATTGGATAGACACATTTTTCAAAAATATTAGATAAAGCGTCCTTATAAATGGCTTCGGTACAGATTTCTTCAATATTACAAGAGGCTGCAGACAAGGAGCCCTGATATCACCCTATTTATTTTTGATATGCGCAGAAATATTAGCAATAATGCTCCGTATTGACAAAAAGATCAAAGGTATAAAAATTGGACAGATCCAGTATCTTATTTCCCAATTTGCTGACGACACAATGCTGATTCTAGATGGAAGTGAAGTTCGTCTAAAAAGTGCGTTAAATACACTAGACAAATACGCAGCATTTTCAGGTCTTAAAATAAACAGGAGCAAAACACAACTTTTTTGGATAGTCTCAAAGCGTTTCTCAGAAGCAACACTATGTAAGCAATGGAAACTAGACTGGGGCAAAAAGGAATTCACCCTCCTTGGCATCACCTTCACACACAATCTGGCGGAAATGGTTGAAAAGAACTATATATAACTCCAATTGGTAGGAATACGATACTTAAAAGCTTAATCATGCCTAAACTCGATCATCTATTCTCACTTCCAGATCCAAATGACAAACTAACTAAGGAAATAGAATCGCTATGCTTTAAATTCAAATTGAAAAATAAACCTGATAAGGTTAGTCAAAAATTAATTTCAAAACCATATGACGATGGAGGATTACTATCTCAAAAAATATCATGGATAAGACGACTACTAAAAGCAAAACCCCACTCAAAAATGCTAGAATTATTCCTCACAAACACTACGCGATAATCCATAGACAGCCTCATAAATAATGAAGACAACCTCACAAGCAAATTAACGAACCAAAAAACAAATCCCTTTTGGAAAGATGTTTTGAAGGCATGGGAATTATACGTAAATATTAAAGGAGAAAATGTTAAGAACGAATATGATGTCCTTTCCCAAACTGTATCGCACAATAAGAACATTAAGATAGGAGGAAGTACCTTTTTCTATAAACATTATTCTGATAAAGGAATCAAATATGTCAATGACTTAATGAACAGCAATGGAAATTATCTTGACTTATCTTCTGTGCAAAATAAATACAATATAAAAACAAATGTTCTGGAATACCATGGCATTATCAAATCAATTGACGTCTACGCAAATAATAAACATATTAAACTAGGACTCAAACTTCAAAGACCAAGTTTGCCTTACTTCATCAAGATGTAAACGAAACAAGCAAAGGATGCAGAATATTTTATGACACATTGAACACAACGTTCTCCGACCACCAAACACGTACGAAAATGGAAGAACAATCTCGCAAGTACCTTTACTAAAACAGAATGGAAAACCATACATAACATACCATTTCGCTCATATGCTACTAGCAAACTACAGTGGTTTCAACAAAGCATAATTTACAGAATACTACCCACAAACGAACTCTTATACAAAATACAATATACAGAAAGCAACATATTTCCTTTATGTATGTACACAAGTCAAACACGTATGGAGAGAATTAGAAGACTTAATCCAGAACAAAACAGGAATCGAACTAGAATTCACCAAAGAAAAAATCTTATTTGGTTATAATGAAAAGCGAAACGATGTCGTAAACTTGATCATAAATACAACAAAATTCAATATTTTTAAATGTAAGCTCTCCAAAAGAATACCAAATATACACCATATATATCAAAAGAGACATTACTAATTACATACGATTTAGATAAATGTATCTCTTTCTCAAACTGCAACTATTCCAAATTCATGAAATACTGGTCAATATGTCACTGCCTATTTACTTAAATACCATTACTAATTGACCTATGCCACTACGACTCCTGTAAAAAGCCATAACTATTATTGCTTTAATTGCTACATTCAAAGAATATGTTTATTGTGTGATTTGAATTTGAAATTCGAAACAAGAGTGTATAATGTAATGAGTGTACCTGCTTAAAAGAAATAAAATTATTTAAAAAAAATGGATTACACTACTTCATTGCCTCTTGTAAAATTGCCAGTTTCTGCATTACTTACTGTATTTTCATTAACGTAGTATTACTTTTTATGTGCAAAACGTCTTGTAAATATTGAAAATATTGATAACACGTGCGCGAAAGTCATGAGAAAAAAACGATCCACAGTGTCTTTATACCCATTGTTGCCTGAGATGAGACATTTGTATTAACTGTCAACTTCTACGATACAGTATTAAATGAAAACATGTCGCAATGCTGATTAATTGAGCTAATTATTACTGAAGATTATCATTTAAACGAATACAAATGATTTGAAACGGTAATCCATTATAATGAAACCATTTTGTCGGGATCATGCTATAGAGGGGTCGGGGTATTTTTTAAATGTGAATTCTGCAGGTTTCTCCTCATATTTATATATTTCCTCAGTTTATAAGCCGATTAATGTGCTCATACTCGGTCTTGGTACAAGTAGATAGACCTCAGGGTGTGTCAGGTAGAGCGGTCTGACTACTTGCACCAAGACCGAGTTTGAGAACCTTTACCTTACTTCCAAGATTCACTCCATCAACATTCTAAGATTGTTTAGCCTCTCTGCGCCTCTGTAATTCCTCGTGTATGCAATATATTTTATGTCAAAAAAAAATATAATAAACTGACAGGTTAAACATCTTTATATCAACCTGCTGACAACACTCGAAGAGGTTTAAGCCGATTCTTGTCCAGCCGTCTTTTAAAGTGAGGACATCATATATGTTATAGATTGACGCAACTGTCCTTGTCATGTTGGTTGTTCTCCGTCATAAAATTTCTATCAAGTATATTAATGTCTCATAAATTAAATGAATAAAATAACTTTATGTGTTATAGTTACTAAAGTACAGACAATTTCCACTCCAGATCATTAACTTTGGAAACTGTCAACATTCTTTAATCCAATATGTGGAAATGATTTCGATATCATCTTAAATCAGGTCATCTAAACGTATGTGAGCACTTTATAAATGATGTTTCTATTGAAAGAATAACTACATTTATAACATTCATTTCATGTCTTAATAATGTTTTTATTTGTAAAGCAATGCAATGTTCCAGCAACAATTCACAAGCTAATCAGAGGGTAGATGGTTCTACAGAACGATGGTGAGTTATATTACTGTTTATTGCTCCAGTGGTAGTAGGTCATTTAATGCTAAACAAAATTATTACTATCAAAATGTAAATACGCAATGTAAATAACTTTCAATAAAGATATTTTATAGCTTTCTGAAGTAGAAACCATTTCATTCATTACCAAAATGTCAAATTACATTGTCAATATAAGCCAATAGTAAAATTATATCCCATTCGATTGTTCTTTTCTGATTGATCGGTATATAACCGAATACCAAGTACATACGAGACAGTGGAATTAAGAAGAAACAATGGCCAGCGGAACATCGCCTGTCTGTATTTGCCTGTGTGAGTTTGACGTAACATTCATAATTCATCATGCTCATTGTGATTATTAAGTAAAGTTGAGTACAACATTTTGGCAGTAAACCTTTCTTTATTTCTTTGGTTGTTTTAAGTTTCTAGTGTTTAAAGTTTACAATTCAAGTATCTGCTAAGATTACATAGATTGCTCATTAGGTCTTCAAGACGAATGTCTGAAGACCTATTATTTTTATCCGAATTTTCCTTATTAGGTCTTGAAGACGAATGTCTCGAAGACGTATTGTTATTATCCTGATTATTTATTATTATTCTTTGTACCCAATTTTGTGCAGCAGATTTCTCGGTAACAGCTGGGACGATTCACATGAAATGATCAGGGATTATAGCCCGTAACCTAACTTAGATTAAAGCGTCGCCGGATTTTTGATTTTCGACTTCTTTCCCGAGTTATCGCCCCTTGAAGTTGAAACTTTAAACCTCAATAGCTCGAAAACTAATCAAGATATTTTCATGAAACCTTCACCAAAATGTGGGCAACAACATTCCCCGTCGACTAGGCCTATAGAGGTTTTCGGCCGTAATGATAAATGTTTTACTATTTCGAAAAAAATGAAATTTTGGGGAACTTTCGCGGGTTTTAGGGTACGCGTCTTTAAACATCTTTTTCTAAATCACAGCAATGGATACAGCATCATGCAATAGCTCATTTGAAAGCTGAAAGGATCTAGTTTAAAGGAACCCCCAAACCCTTTGACCATTTTGAACGGTTAACGAGGTACAGCGTTTTGAAAATTGCACTTTTTGAAAAACTTATTTTTACAGCTCGCTTTCAAAGGGACATAACTCTGTTAGAAATGAAGTAATTTCAAAGTTAATTATTGCTACTTATTTGTAATAACTAGTTAAACAATTCCATAACATATCATTATCATATAAAAGTTCATAATTTGGGCACAATTTGCGCATTTAAGCAGATAATTGAAATTTTGCGATTTTAACATTTTTCGAGGGGTATATTCTTTAGAGAATTTTCCATCGTAAACGATAGCAAAACGTTTAATAGCTCATAATGAAGAAGAAACATCATTTATTAAGAACAATAAATTTTAAGCATGTATCTGTCATAGTTTATGTGTGACCTGTCATAGAACGTTGTAATTTTTCGAAAATTGCAATTTTCATCCATCTTCAAAGGTTCATTACTGCTTAACTAATTATGTGTGACCCAACTTAGCAGACGTCGCAGCCCGATTTTTAAATTTCCACCTCAAAAAGGGGAGATAACCCAAACTGGGAAAAACTTCTAACCTCAATAGCTCGAAAACTATTGAAGATATTTTCACAAAACTTTCACCAAATGTGGGCAGAGATATTCCCTATCGGATAGGACTAGTGCGGATTTCGGCCGTAATAACAGATGTTTTGCTATTCCCCAAAAACTGAAAATTGTGTGGACTTTCGCGATTTTGAGCGTACGCGTCTTTGAAAATCTTCTCCTTATTAACGGCAATACATACATACACATACAGTAGCTCATTTGGAAGCTAAAATAATGTTGTTTAAAGGAACCTCCCCAACCATTGGTCTATTTTCAGCGGTTAACGAACTACAACTTTTTGAAAAGGAATTTTTAAGGGCTCGCATTCAAAGGGACATAACTCAGTAAGGAAACTCCGATTCCAATTCTGTTAGTTATAATTGATTCTAGTTATCGAGGTTAAAAATTCCATTACGGATCAGTATCATGTAAAAGTTGATATTTTGGGCATAATTTTGACATATTTCCCAAAAAGTCAAATTTTCTGATTTGGAGAGTTTTCGAGGGGTATCCTCTTTGGAAATGTTTCGATCGTGAACCACCATAGATAGCAACACGTTTAATAGCTCATTATGGCATTGAAACGTCATTTATTAAGGATAATAAATTTCAAGTACGTATCTGACATAGTTTATGTGTGACAAGTCCTAGAAGATTGTCATTTTTTGAAAATCGCGATTTTCAGCACAGTTCAAATGATCATAGCTGCTTAACTGATTACGCTATTGAAGTTTTTTTCACACCTGTGTATGCACAATTTCAAGTCCAATAACGTTTCTTTAGATCCCTTCCATCAACAAGTTGATAGTTAAGCTTCAAACATCGCAAATGTCGTCTAGGGGTCCGAAAATGAACATATTTAAATAGTTTCATTAATATTCAAAATAACATTACGCATTAATTATGTATGCAATCTACATGAAGATTACATCCTTTTAAGAAGAAATTAAAGCACAACATCTTCTTTGTTGCATTAGTATTAACATATTCACCGTTTTATCTTAATCATGAGAAGCACAATGTAGGGGTCGTTTAATATGTGATCTTTCCATTTTCAGAGGGGTATCTTCTTTGGAGAATTTTTGAAAAAAAATACTGAAGATAGAGACATGTTTGATAGCTTGTTTTAAAGCAGAGAAATTGAGAATTAACCTAGAGTCCAACATGGAGTTCAAGGTCTAGCAGAAGTCTTGAAGACTGCCGCGGCAGTCTTAGTTTTAAAATCAATAATTATAAGTGAGATGTAGATTTAAGTATTTTGTTCATATAACATCAATCCACAACCTAAGCAATATCCAACTATATTGTCAAATTATTTTGACGTAAAACAATAGGAAGATAAAAGTTAAAACGTCTGTTGCATGTGTGATAATGCTGTCTTTTTAATTCATAGTTCTGATGATATCAGGAGGTTTCGATGTTGAAGGTATGTAATATGTTTCTTTTGGGGAAACCCACTTTCAATACAAATTATAGATAAATGACAATGACAGGTGCATGTACAGAATACATTTTTTTTTATAAACTCACGAACAAAAGAAATGTCACTATATAAAAACAAGATATTGTAATCAACGAGCGGTAAATACAAATGAAACAGGGTTACATCACGTATTTTAGGCGCTAGCTAAACTAAATTTGAATTTGTATCTGTTAATACTTCATAAAAACATACGTTTTAAGAAATCGTTGTTTTTTAATCTCTTTAACTAGACGAGATAGAAGAGTCAAAAGGTGATTTTTTGCTAGTTTTATTACTTCCTACAACAATTGTTAACAAATTTAAATATAAGAGAGTTATTTATGTCGTTGACATCTTTTCTTAATCTTAATTTCTATGTTTTTCATTTTTTTTAAACTTTAATACCAAACATTGTGGCTAAAAACAATCTTGTAAGTGAAGTGTATTTGAACAGACATATAAATAAAACTTCATACTCTGATGTGTGATATTGTGAATACTTATTTACAAAACATGAACCTTTCACAGACAATTGAAATCGACGTGCTCCGACTGCAGTATTTTGTTTTCATCTCTCTTAAACATGAGGTGACGTTTTTTTTGTTCTTCAGGTTGTTAAACATGATATATTTCATGTTGAGTTTAAACAACTAACATTTGGTTTAGACAAGCTTACATGTAATTATATAAACAATTGTTATACAACAGCAACAACGCACACCTGTGTAGTTAACTTAAAGTGCCATCAAGGATGTTAGTGTTTCAAATACAGAATTATTTGTGGAAAATATACTTATAACGTCTATCGCTAGAGAAAGCTTTTATCTTCACCATGACATGTGATAAATAATTTTCATATCGCTACAATGTCTCCATTACTGGCTGAATGAGGCCTTGCAGTATTTCCTTAAGAAATCTGTGTTTAGAAATCCAAGCCCGCTATGCATTTCTGGTGCACCAATTCACTATCTTGACACAACATAGCGAGGGAAATACCGCAAGGGTTCAATCAGCCAGTAATGTAGACTGGCAAGAGTTATGCCTTGCGTTTGGAAGTTGTACAATGTCATGAAATTTGGTTTCAATGGTAGCGCGCGCCAAGGTGTATCTGATGTCATATAAACAGACTTCACAACAACTAGCCTTTACGAAGCGTGAAAACTCGTCTCTAGCGCAAGTCGCCCAAAGCAACCCATGTGCTGCATGTTGGTCTACCCATGTCACACATTATTGAATGTGACGATTGGTTTATAAACATTGATTCTAAATGTCCTGAGAACATACAAATCATCGCCTGTTTAATGTACGTATTTTGAGCTAAGACCAGCAAATTATGACAAATTTATTCTCATTGATTATAGACTTCAAGCAAAATACCTAGTTGGGTAAAACCATTATTCCAATATCTGTAGAAAATAACCGCCAAAAGTTATATATTTCGATTTCTTTCATTGCTCATAAACTTTATTTTTCTTTCGTGTTTGTGTATACAGTGTTCGAGCTAGACCACAATTCTTTTCGCTTGAAAATAATAGACTTGATCTTTATTTAGACTGGAAAACACGTTTACTAATTAGTGCAATTTCTCGGCTTATTTGGGGTCGTACAAATCTTTGAAAAATTAAGTGTATATATTTCACGGAGATAGATTTTTGGCTTTTTTCGAAATGTTCATCAACATCCTTGATGGCACTTTAACAGAATTGCAGCTTTGATTTGATCCATTGTAATAATAATAATATATAATAATAATCAAATATCTATTCTTTAATAAGTGTGTCTTCACATTGGCTTCTGTTCTCTTTTACCAGTAGTAATATTATTAGTTTAATATGGAACATCCAACTGACAATCTCGTTAATTCTATGTGTCTGTCATATTCTTGTTTAAATGGGCATCCACTATATGTGTTGGATTGCATGTATCAGCCTGTAACATGTATGTTTTTTGTTTTTTTTATAACTCATATTTTTTAGGATCTTCAAGTGTGTCCAGTATTTCCAGTGAATCTTCAGGTATGTGCTTTATACTTTGTAATGAATATTATCTTAAAACATTATAGAAAACCCATTCAATGTCGTGATCATACCTCACTTTTGCAAACTGTCACTGACTATGTTACACCGTCTGGGTAGTTCGACTTTCCGACATGACAAATACATAGGAAGCTTACGACAGCTTTTGAAATGTGGCAGCTTTTGAAATGTTGCAGTTTTTTAAATGTGGCAGCTTTTGAGATATGACGTAATAATCGTCCGTAACTCTCTGTAACATTTCTGCATTAGGCATATACAAATTATGACAAAGATTTTCAATTTGTTCAGAATCTGCAAGCACATCAAGTATTTCAGGTGGATCTTCAGGTAAGTGGGTTTTTTTTAAAACTTGAAATCAATATTGTGCTGTTAAATATTACTCCGACCAATCATTCTGCGCCTCTCATATTGAAACATGTTAGGTTGAATAAAATCAAGTTCTTCTTCAGACCATCGTCTTGCAATATTGATTGCACAAACAAAGCGTATATTTCACATATAAATCGGGAAATCTACACTCCAGCCTTCAGTAACGTTAGTTACATTAGTGCCATATGCTTCTTACTTTACTGACGATGATCTTCAGATCAAACGTGTATGTATCAGCTCAGTCTTTTAGCAGCAATATCAAACTTTATACTATATTTATTACTCTTTTATTACCGACAATTTGTTCAGGTTCTGCAAGTGTATCCAGCATTTCCAGTGGATCTAAAGGTAAGAGCTTTACACTTTGAAATGTTTTTTTGCAATGTAGATAGTTACATAAAAATAGTTAATGTGCAATGTGAGGCTCAACAAGTTTAACTACTCAACGAAAAACCAAAAATGATATCTTATCTATCTAATGGGTAAAATTGTGTGTTTTGCTTTATTGATCTTATTTCTTCATATTCCTTCAACATGTTTGCATCTTAGTTTAAAAAAATTTAAATTAAGTTAAGAAACGTTATTGCCGACATAATGTTCCTGTTCGGACTTAAATTCGCTTATGCATCATTACTGTAAGACATCATAAAACAAGTGAAATGTCCTGTCTAGATAACAATGTTCCAAAACAACGTCTTCTTTAAAAGGTATAGAAGCGCATTACTGCCAGTAGTGGGAGTATTGTAAATGACATCTAATTAGGTGATAGTTTCTTTTAATTAGATGTTATCTATAAATTAGATGAAACTATCATCTAATAAGAAGAAACTATCATCTAATTAGAAGAAACTTTCATATAATTAGATGTTATGTATACATTTTCCCACAACTGATAGTTTCATCTAATTAAACGATAGTTTTATCTAATTAGAGGATACCTTAATCTAATTAGATGATAATTTTATCTAATTAGACGATAGTTTTATCTAATTAGATGATAGTTTTATCTAATTAGACGATAGTTTCATCTAATAAAGTACTTTTTTAAATGTCTAATTAGATGATACTTTCGTCTAATTAGATGATACTTTCGTCTAATTAGATGATACTTTCCTCTAATAAGATGATACTTTCGTCTAATAAGATGATACTTTCGTCTAATTAGATGATAATTTCGTCTAATTAGATGATAATTTCGTCTCATTAGATGATAATTTCGTCTTATTAGATGATACTTTCGTCTAATTAGATGATACTTTCGTCTAATTAGATGATACTTTCGTCTAATAAGATGATACTTTCGTCTAATAAGATGATACTTTCGTCTAATTAGATGATAATTTCGTCTAATTAGATGATAATTTCGTCTAATTAGATGATAATTTCGTCTAATTAGATGATACTTTCGTCTAATTAGATGATACTTTCGTCTAATTAGATGATACTTTCGTCTATTTAGATGATAGTTTGTATAAAAGAACCAATCTGATGCATACGGGTTTCCTTTTCCGAGAAAACAACGGCAAGATGCACTGCATTTCCCCTAAGTAAGTCTCTATCATCTAATTAGACGAACGTATCATCTAATTAGACGAAAGTATCATCTAATTAGAAACTAAGATAACTAAGATGAAACTATCATCTAATTAGATGAAACTATCATCTAATAAGACATTTAAAAAAATACTTCATTAGATGAAACTATCGTCTAATTAGTTGAAACTATCATCTAATTAGATTAAACTATACTCTAATTAGATCAAACTATCATCAAATTAGATTAAACTATCCTCTAATTAGATAAAACTATCTTTTAATTAGATGAAACTATCATCTTATTAGACGTTGTGTAAATTTTTTCTCACTGCTGGCAGCAATGCGCTTCCATACTCATCCAATTAGATGTTATGTATAAATTAGATGAAACTATCATCTAATTGAAGAAAATATCATCTAATTAGATGTTATGTATAATGTTCCTGCTTCTGGCAGCAGTACGGACTATCTTCTAATTAGATGAAACTATCATCTAACTAGAAGAAACTATCATCTAATTAAATCTTACGTATAATTTTCCCACTACTGTCATTAATACGAACGATCATCTAATTAGAAGAAACTATCATCTAATTAGAAGAAAATAGCATATACTTAGATGAGACTATCATGAATTTAACACTAGTTTACACACAAACTGTGTATCATAAAGGATGTACAGACCCTTGCAGAATTAGTTACCTGAAAACCGCGGTCTGACTGCATTCTGATCGCGGTCAACTGCATTCAGATTGCAGTCTGATCGCGGTCAACTGCATTCTGACTGCATTCTGATCGCGGTCAACTGCATTCAGATTGCAGTCAGACCGCGGTCAACTGCATTCAGATTGCAGTCAAACCGCGATCAGGGATTGAGCGTGATTGTAGACATTATACATGTCTGCATGTCGGCAGTACAGCAAAAGTTTAATCATAATAGATTGTGAAACTGAAATCTGCCGTATTCGGTCCAAATTTATTTTACTACCTGATTTGTTATTTGTTTTTCAAACTTTAACAACGCATACTATTTCAATGTATTCCTATGTTCAGATACTTCATGTATACCTTCTACAGCACTGTCGTCCACAAAGTCAAGAGTCAGAACGGAATGTGGCATAACGTTAGTGTCATCTCAAACAGTATTAACTCGCAAGTTTGCACTGGTAAAAAAATAATAATAATATCCTCTTAGATAAAGTGTAATTTGAATGTACATTTCTACGACTTTGTAGCGTTTATGTGAAGTTATGAACATCGTTATTCATCATTACTTGTATTCCTTGTTTATACAGGAGAGATAATCCACTTTATGGTGTTATGAAAGCCTTATTACTCGTTAAAACTTCTCTGTAGTTGGTGGGTGTTTAAATGTTAAGACGGCCGAATCAAATCTTGAAAATCCCCATGCCAATACATGTCAATCAATCTGTATTTGATACTGAAAGGCCACAGGCCTGTAGTACAATATACAAAGGGACATGTTAATACAAGTAAAAATACGTGTTATTATTAGAATTATTTGTTATGATTCTTTTCTTAATTACATTCCGTAGTATATATAGCAAGATTCTGAATTACATTACGATTAGTACAATTTAATAATGACGTGAATTTGTCTGTAGATGGATGGACATAATAAAATTGTTTAAGATGTTTTCTGCGTAATTCAATGTATAATGGACACACAAGCAAAACGTGATATTCGTTTTCTGGGACATTGATATATGATTTACATAATCTCTCTTCTCTTTTTATTTTAAAATATCTGCCTTTTTCAATCCACAAATCATGTGATGAGCATCGGAAACGAGATAAACTTACTCTAAATTTCTTTATAGTAACACATGATAGATAAAGCTTGGTATAAATGTATGGTTTAAGAGTTGAATAGTAATCACATATAGTGGAAAGGGAAAGTTTGTTAAGTCAGTTTTGTTGGTATATATCTTTTAGTCTTTGCGTGATTGAACTTATAAAGGTTGTAGGAAAGTTAACGTTCTGCTCATACCACATGTGATTAAAACCTGTTATAAATAGAATTTTTTTCCGTTACCCAATTTTTTTGCCCATTTTGGTCATATAAAATCATCATTACATAACATTTTTTGGGTAAGCGATAAGAAGGCATAGCATAGTATAGCCAGAATTTGTGTACTTTAACCTGGGAATGTATAATTAGCGGAAACCTCCCACATTCTCCATATATACATGTCATAATGTCATACACATTTTTTTTAGACAGATGATTTGATTTTGTAGAATTTAGGAAAAAAATACGAAGAAGGAATAATTGCTGACCATGATTTGCTCGGTTCTTGGACAACACCGGGTAATTTAGACAGGACACAATGGGATAAAGTGATATTATTGGTATATGACTCTTTTTCATTTTCAAATATGTTTTTACAAAACTGTACATTAATTCTTTGAGTGCACAACCTTTTTTTATACTTATGGAGGAAATAAAGATGACTTATCAATCCTAGTGAAAATCTCACGAGCCAGTTTTGTAAGAGATAACAACTGAAACGGTACAACTAAATGGTATATTTTCAAGGTATAACTGAAATAGAACAAGAAGACATTAGAGTTGCAGTATTAATTATCTGTGATCAGTTTGGCCGATATAGTTGCATTATTTTATATGCGATTTGCTTATGTAATCACCTGTCGGGCATACCTTTAATAAGTAGAGACAGCACCTATGCAGATTTTGTAATTTGCTCATGTATGTCAATTGTACAGTCTTTATTGTTCACGGGTAGATGTGCAATTATAAAACACCTGAAAGAAACAGTCATGGAAAAGTTTATGAATACATTTGTATGTACAACAGTGACTTCTGACCGATGATGTCATATACCACATTGATTTTTCGAAAGATTCCATCTTTTACAAAGTTTGACAAGAAGTTTATTGGTCGAGTCATTCAGTATTGCTGCCAAAATACCAGATACCAGTATGGCAAAATTCAAAATAACAATGATCGAGTTGGTTACACATATGTGCGATAACATATCGTTCAAGCATTCTGGTGACGCTTTCGTTGCTTGTTAGTGTTAATTTTTTTAAATGAAATACTATTTAAACAAAATGATTTTTGTTTTATATGTGTATCGGCGTATACCATGTGTGTGTAGACACCCACTAATTGTAGATCTATTTGTTTTTACCTATTGTTATTCATACTCGTTTTTTCCGATCAGCTGGTTCTTATGTTGACTACTTTTTTACTCACTTTCGTACGTTTGATACCGAATTCTATTCACTCGTTGCATAAAAATATTATCACGTAGCTATTCGTTAAGTATTCTATATTTCATTCATTAAGGCTTGGGCCTCTCCGCGGCTCAATACTTGATTTCAAAGCTGAGTGACCACTGCGCTGTCGCGACAATAACTATTTACCCCTCATTTAGCAGACAGACAGACAGATATTTTATGTAAGTCTCACCTCATACACATGTGTTATATACAGAGCATAAAATATAAATGATGAGCCATCCCACATGGGATGATGAGAGACTATACAGATACAATGGTATGCAAATACATACAATGTACACTATACATATACAAAAAAATGTATATAATATAGCAAAAGGTAAATGGCATAAAATAGTTATAAAAGCATATTAAATATATAAAAAGGATTTTCTAAAATCTAAAAGATCCATGCAGGTTTTGGCACTCTTTCTAAACATGTATGGGCATGACATAATAAAAGCTAGCTTCTCCACTTCTCCAGCAACTGAATTGTCGTCCAGACCTGTGTATATATTGTTAAGCGTTTCCCTTATCGTTGTGTAACATTTACTGACTATTGCATTATGTCATGAAGAAATTGGGAAGGAACCAGATGTTAATACGTGACATAAATTGCGTCATGTTCTGTGATTGTACATGCACGTGGTTATAACTATTGTGTTTTAAACTTTCAGTGTTATACGAATAATTGTTTTACATATACTTGATTTTTTAAATTTGACAAAGCAAACCCTCATTGAAAAGAGATTGCGTAATCACAATACTCTCCCTCTCCCTCTCCCTCTCTCTCTCTCTCTCTCTCTCTCTCTCTCTCTCTCTCTGTCTCTCTCTCTCTCTCTCTCTCTCTCTCTCTCTCTCTCTCTCTCTCTCTCTCTCTCTCTCTCTCTTATTTAATTTGGTTTTATCTGTATACAGACTTGTAAATGTACTATGTTACCCAGGACGTGACACTTAAAAATAAGTGTCACTCCGTTAATCGGTCCTGTTCATTTTATTCAAGGACATTTTAAATTGATTTGTAGATTTCAGCAGCTTCATCTCGTTCACTGTAGGGTTGGGAGATTGGCCCTTTTATCTTTGCCGACATACCTCATACAAAGACCGCCGCCATTAGCTCGTTAATTAACCCTTGATCCGCTTCACTCGTCAACATCTCGCTGTCCTACCGTCTCGCTCTTGGAGACAAATTACCACAAAAGAGGACTTCCAGTTATGTAAATGGCCATAAAGTTCCGATTGTTTCACATAGATTAAAACGGAATCGAAGTATAATGTGTATCAACATGTGATGTGTCACAATTTGCTGCACTGATTGAATTGGGGGAGAGGAGAGGAGATCACATACAGTAAAACTTCCATTATTCATTGCCGCCTAAAGCTCGACTGTACACTCTAAACGCAAATAGATACAAAGTCGGAAACATCAAAGTGCGCGTGTGGTCATTTCACTGAAGATGTTATTTACATCCTTTCCACATGAGTTTAAACATATTTTATTCATTGTAATGAATTTGGATTGTGAACCGATGAAGAATACACTTTCCTATTCAGTGATCAAAGCTGTATATCACATAATTATTTCATATCAACGCCGGTGACCGGATTGTTGGTATTTATTTGTCTGATACTGTTACAATAAGAACTGATGAGGAATACACATTCCTAATCATTGATGAAAGTGGTGTATCACATGATCATTTTATGTTAACGCCGGTGACCAGTTTGTCGGTATGTATTGAGTGATTTTGTTACGCAACAATGGCGTCAGCGCCAGTGCGTCTTGTATGTTGTGTTATATATTGAGACTGCGTCAATAAACAATAATGTCTTTTGACCTCAGTCGACTAATCATTCATTGTGAATTGATATACGTTTGAGTGAGGATGAGTTAGTGTCAGGATTAATTGTGCAGACACTAAACGACGATAGTTTTTGGTACTTAGCAAAAAGGTTTTACTTAATATAGTTTCAAAATACTCCTGATACTGACATTGATAATGAGGCAACTGGTACACCAGTATTGCCAATGAGCAAATGTTTACAGGAATTAACGTATACTGTCGCAGGTAGAACATGGTCAATACACTATAATGGTCTTCATAACACTGTTGATATTTGATAAAACCTAAATCAAGAATGTCATCTATGATGTTTATCATAATACGTTTGACATATATAATAGTAAGAATATGACATTAACGACTAATCTATTTCTATATTTTTTGGCATTAAATTACAATCTGTTCACTGAACATGAGTATAAATAAGTTAAGTATTGGTGATTTTAAATACAAAAAATCAAGACTGATATCTAATAGCTCCTAAATTTGATAAATATGATGTTTCTGAATAAGATGTACTCGTTATGTAGCATAGCGACACAAACAGTGACATTCTAAAATTCATTTATTGAAAGAGTGTCAATTGTTCAATAGCAGCATTAAACATTAATACAACCAATGTTAATCATCACATCTTCATTCAATCAATTCTAAAGTGTTCTCTGAAATTTTCACAAAAATTCAAATCAATCATGATGTTACGTAACTAGAATACGAATGATACATGAGTAAACTCGTCTGTCTGCCTCTTCCAATATAACCCTGATTCACGGAGGGAGCTAGCTATTCACTGAGACGTACACATGTACACCTGTTGTATGTACACGGCGCCTGTGAACTGGTCGGGATATACACCTATACCAACACTGGAACCGCTACGGTTTTATGACCGCACAAATTACGCGACAGACAGGTGGCACGAATAATTACCATCTGAAGGCGTTAGATTGTTATGTCATTGTGCCATGATCCTACTCTCCCGGAAAAACTAAGTCTTCTTCTCGAAAATTTCATTTCATTAATATGCTTATATGGCAAGTTAAAGGCACGTTTTTCTTACTGGAATAAAGTAAGGTAAATACGTGTTTACAGTGGCTAAATAATACTCCTGTATCAATAACAAAAATAGTGCCCTCATTTAAATATGGTTAAAGCAGGAATTGTCAAAAGATTATTCATCAGTTTTAAAACTTTCTTTTAAGACCGTCTTATTAACAGTTAATTAGGGGGTCTCTGATAAACCAGAGAATTATTACCATATCATCCAGTCAAATATATTGCGCATCTAAATGTATTATCTATAATGATATTATTGACTAATGTTCACTGTAATATTATTCACGCAAATCTATTACATATCATTACATGAAATATGTATAGAAAATCCTCCACTATGTCTACTTATCAGTACTTGTATTATCGGTAAAAACTGAAAATATAATGAAATAAATATTACTAATCTCAAATAACTGTGTACAGATGCTATTGTAGACGAATTGATCTTTATATTAGAATATCCAACATATGTTAATTCCAGAATACAATTTGTCAAACCTTATGCATTCTTTATAAATACTATCATGTTTATTAAAGTCACGCATCACAACACATAACATAATCTTATTTAATTCGATTTAAATCAAAGAAAGTTATTTGTAGTGATTACTGATAGTTACTTCTGGCCGTAACAAGTGAAACGGTGATACCGATTTTGTACATACAGTAACTATATGTAGGTTCTACAATTAGCATAATATGCCAAATACTTTTCCATACAGATGTCAATTATCCATAATAGTGTTTATGTATTTTCAAATTATAGTGGGTGAAAAAAGATATCTGTACAAATGTACATGTCCTCTTTAGATCAATTGATGCGCTTTTTAGAACAAATTCCCCTTCTTTCAATGACTCTTTATACTTTATACAATAAGGAATTGACCACGGTCAAACGCGGTCTAACTGCATTCTGATCGCGGTCAACTGCATTCAGACTGCAGTCTGATCGCTGTCACCCGCATTCTGACTGCAGTTTGACCGCGGTCAACTGCAATCTGACTGCATTCTGATCGCGGTCAACTGCATTCAGATTGCAGTCTGATCGCGGTAGATACCGGTAAAGATATCTGCAACCGTCTGTATTCTCTTAAACACCTTTACATGTCATATCATTAGAGAGTTTTGATGGGACATTACAGGTAAAAAGTTATCACCGTTTTATAAATAAGGTTATATGTTATCGATTTTGACTGTTTCTCTGACATTAGTAAGATATCCGATATAATTGATTTGTTTCTTTCACTTTATTTACTCTTTTGTTATCTACAATTTGTTCAGGTTCTGCAAGCGCACCGAGTATGTCCAGTGGATCTTTAGGTAAGTGCTTTATACTTTGAAATGTATGTTGCGTTGTAAATAGTAACATGCAAATGTGAAACCAAATAACCAGACACTCAATGCAATATTAAAAATGAAATATCTACAAGCTGTCTAATTGGTAATGATATCTGGTATTAAGTTTGATTGCTCTTATGATCCTCCTGGTTTACATTTTATATCGCTATACACTGAACCCTAATACCGTAATACTTTGACAAAAACTGATTATATCTGTAAATGTCCTCGTTCAATGTTTTCATAAATAGAAACAAGAATTCTGAATTCTTTATCATTCATAATGCTGTCAAATGTACAATTTTGTTATGATCATTTTAATTTGTTCAAGGATTTTCTTTGATTGTTAAGTCATTCGCTCTTGCTTCACATTAGAATTCCCAAATGAAACAAGAGCACAGATAGTATGCTTAGATTATTTCAGTTTCAGGACCAAAATTGAATGAGGGTTATTAGCCCCCTATTCTCAAAGTTAACATCCACAAGAAACAACAGCAACTTGTAAACATAGTGAACAAATAAACAGATATCATTTAAATAAATAATTAATTAACAAAATAAAAATAAAAAATAGATTTTTTAAGGATTTTTTCACATTGTTGACAGCGACTTTTAAAACAAAACATGTGGGGGCACAGAGCATGTTTATCAATCCTTTTATTTACTAAATGTACTTTTTAATATTTTAAATGTATCATGAAAAATTGGAAATGAGAAACATCGGACAGCTCTTTCTTTGATACACACTATCTCTAATTCATCATGATAAACTGACACATATCAGATATTACATGCCACCTGAACTTCATTGTCCGGAACAACCATTCATTAAGCATTTCTGTTCATTATCAACATGATACCTCTTTCATCCAAAGTGTTCCTGATATCGTATATATGGACACTAACCGATTTTAAACAAGGTAAAATCAAGAAAATTCAACGACAAACACATTCACATTGAGTTAAATGATTGATAGAATAAGATCTTATCCGCAATTCTTATGCTTCATTTGTAACTGATATCGAAATAAAACAATTATTGGAATCAACAGATGAACATCGCTTCTGTTAAACCTAATTTGGTTAAATTTGTAATTTTAGGAATGTTATAAATCAATGAACCAGCTTGAGATATAAATCGTTTGAAACAAATTTCTATGCACATGGCTTCTCCTTAGACGGGCCTCATGGAAATTTCTCCTTAAATTTACAAATAAAACTCGGAATCTATGGTAGTAAATATTAAAAGTTAAGAGAAAATTCATGAAAAAAAAAAAGAAATACATATTTTACAATTCAGTCTAATAATTGTTGAACACGTTTTTTGGTTGTTTTTTTTACAGAACATGTCATCTGGAAGTTGGTCATGTCTGAAACTTATGTCAAAAGCCTTACATAATTAAAAGCATGTAACTATCATCTGAGTGTTTAAAGGGGCACTGCTTCGAGGATAAAAATGAGTCTCATGTTATCTCACTGAGCTGATTAGAGTGTCTGCTAACGAGTTCCGCTTCTCTTCATTAAGATCGGAACTGAAAGCTTTTTAACATTTCACCAATTAATTAAATGATACATCTAAAAAAAAAATGATCAACACAATGAAACACATCCAACGATTACAACGACTAAACAACTTATACTTAACTTAACCAAACACTGAATGATATTATTAAACCACCGTCTACCATCATATCTGCTCTCATCATACTTCTATTATTTTCTTCCGTCAACAAGGCAGTAGTGATTCAGACTCGTCACATTCATCCAGTTGGGGAACTGAGGAGGAAACTACGGGTAAGGCCTCTTTTAAATCATCATCTCTAATATGCTGTCAAGAAACCAAATAACCTCTAGTTAAGTCAAGTTAACCTTGACATTTTGTGAAAGATTTTATCTGAAAATCGCAACGAGCAAGGGGTAGTTTAAACCTTGCCAAACTTATGTTCCTATCCAGCTATGTTGTTTATAACAATGAATTTAATGTAAATAGGCAAAATGTGAATACTGTATACCCCTGTTCTATGATCTGATATGTGAAGAATATTCCTGTGGATCATTATAAAATAAGTTTGACATGATTTCATACACCTTCATCAGAGTACTAAATATTATGTATAATGTATTATGTATTTGTAAGTGTATCATCAAAATGGATTTGTCACTCCGCACTCCATCTCATTTAGAATATAGTATTATTGTTATCATTTTATTTTATTTTTGGTTGATATTTGTTCAAAACTTTAAAATAATTGAATGAATAGTCTGCAACCAGTCGACAGAACAATGTTTTTCGGACAGAACCTCCAACAGAATGGATGGTAATACTGTTCCACCCCTCCCCATAAGTTGGTCGTCCCTATAATTGCAATCCCGAATCATGCATCCTGGCAGGAAATAGCTGCTACACCTGACTTCACTGAGGCAGCGAGTATAAATTGTTGACATCCAAATACTTTATTGTTTCAAAACTGAGTCATCTAATTGATAAAACTTATCATGAAATAGTTATTGACTTGAACAAATTATTGATTTGATCTATTTTTTTACATACTTATCAGATTTGAAAAACCTTCCCCTTGAAGTGTTCCTGAACATAGATCGCACAGAATAGAGATATGCTACCCAATATGGATGACGCTCGACGTCATCATTCCCCTATTTCTTGGGCGAACATACTGCTTTGTTTGTGGATATTGGGGCCTCATTGCCCAGCCAGACTGCTTGTCTGCAGTTTCATTAAAATCAAAGCGTAATTAGTTGCACTACGTTACACAGTGTATAGTCTGACAATGACACGGTCCGTCAGATGAATCTTTTACTCAGGTTTGACCAATTTGTCTCTTAGCTTTATCTGACCAATGAAAATGCGCCTCTCTTATTGAAATGGGCTGGGTGTCAAAAAACCTACTTCACCAGCAGACCACCCGTGTGTTGTTGGTTTTCGCTTACGTGTGTAAAGTTTGAACCAACTGGGACGATTATATGGCAATACGAACGATCATCTAATTGGATGAAAATATCATCTAATTAGAAGAAACTATCATCTAATTAGATGAAACTACCATCTTATTATAAGAAACTATTGTCTAACTAGAAGAAACTATAATCTAATTAGATGTTATATATAATGTTCCTACTAGTGGCAGCAATACAAATTATTATCTAATTTGATAAAACTATCATCTAATTAGTTGAAGTTATCATCTAACTAGAAGAAACTATCATCTAATTAGATGAAACTATCATCAAGTTAACACTAGTATACATAAAGTATCATAAAGAATGTATTCTGTTAGACACCTTTACATGTCATATAATAAGAGAGTTTTGATGGAATATTACAGGTAAAAAGTCATTACAGTTTTCTAAATAAGGTTATATGTTATCGATTTTGACTGTTTCTCTTTCACTTTATTAACTCTTTTATTTTCAACAATTTGTTCAGGTTCTGCAAGCGCACCGAGTACTTCCAATACATCTTTAGGTAAGTGCTTTATACTTTGAAATGTATATTGCATTGTAAACATGGTAAATATATACATGCAAATGTGAGACCAAACAACCAGACACTGAATGCAATATTAAAAATGAAATATCTACAAGCTGTCTAATTGGTAATGATATCTGGTATTAAGCTTGATTGCTCTAATTGACCTCCTGGTTTACATTTTATATGGCTTTACACTTAACCCTAATACCGTAATACTTTGACAAAAACTGATCTGTAAATGACTGCATTCAATGTTTTCATAAAAAGAAAAAAGAATTCTGAATTCTTTATCATTGATAATGTACTCAAATGTACATATTTGTTATGATCATTTTAATTTTGTTTAAGGATTGTCTTTAATTGCTAAGTCATTTGCTCTTGCTTCACATAAGAATTCCCAAATGAAACAAGAGCACAGATAGTATGCTTATGCTACGGTCACACTTACACGATGTCATCCGCGATGTATCACGTGCAACTTCATCTTGATATGCACCTATATGTTCTGTATACACACGCCATTCACACTTACAACGAACTTGATGTGCACGTGGCTCTTCGGCGTAGGTCGTATTGAGCTACGATTCGGTAAAATGTTTTGAACATGCTCAAAACTTTCGCGATCATCGGGAAACATGGTGAAATACACGCACTATGCACGTGGTGCATAAGTGTTACATCGTACTTTACTCTTGTTTGTCGTAGCATTATCGTGAGCAAATTGTTATTACGATGCTCCCGCCAACTGTACGAATAGGAAGTGCTAATTGCGAATGTGTTACGTTCACTAAAAGAGTTGATTCCGAGCATAAGGCGTCTTTAACAAGACACCATTAAGTGTATACCACGATATTCAAGTGCTCTTTACAAACAATGTCTTTTTGGCATGTTTGGTATGTAATCAATCTTTATTTCATACTGAAAACGTCACAGGTCTATAGCACATACATGATGGATAAATAAACACATAAATACGGGTTACATCGATAATACGTTGTTTCTATACAGCATTGCATAATGGATGAATATGGCAATATTTTGTAATATAGTTTGACTTCTAATGCTGACAAGAGTTGATTATTTAATTGTATTTGGATGGACATAGTCATATTTTTAAATATATTTACAACGTAATGTATAATACGACGGGCAAATGAGAAGGAAATGATAGATCGTGAGACGAACATCTTAATCGTGCTAATGAACGTCTAAATTTCTTTATGTTAACAAATGATAAATATAATTCATCGATTAGATCATTTTTTAACATTGAATAATTCAAACATTTGCTTGTTAACGAAATTTTTTCACTCCATGTTTGAAAAAAGATATCTTTAAGTCTTGTAGTTAATGACTGAACGAACGGTGTGTGAAATACTTCATATTGTGCATTCGGTGTCGACCCGGGAAGTATAAAATATAAATATCAGAAGTCCCGCCAAATATAATTTCAGTTTGGGGCAAAGTGCCGTTTAATTTAATAATAGCTGGAAAAAGGGTATTTACTTGTCAAAACACAACCCGCGAAGTGGGTGCTTATCAAAACAAACTTGTTTAATTGAGAAGTTGCAGTTAACAGCGTAAGCATTTGTTTTATTAAGAAAACAGTTTCTTCAT
This sequence comes from Gibbula magus, assembly GCA_936450465.1. NCBI lineage: Eukaryota > Metazoa > Mollusca > Gastropoda > Trochida > Trochidae > Gibbula > Gibbula magus. Next base: position 60,862,812 of record OW388304.1, read on the forward strand.
AAACATCTCTTGTTGAACAAATTATATAGTGCCTTTAAAGATTTGCAAAAAACCTTTGATAATATATGGCGGGTGGGACTTTGGCAAAAACTTATCAATGATGTGATTTCAGGGAAGATCTTAAAAGTTATTTGTAATATGTACATGTATGATGATATTAAGTCTTGTGTTTCATTAGGGGGATATGATTCTGCTTATTTTAATTGTTGTTAAGGAGTACGCCGGATGAGTTACAGCATAAATGTATTTAGAAAATAGTGTGTAATGTAGAGGTTGAATGAGAATATTGAAAATACTTAAGTAGTTGTGTTTGGGTCTGGAACTGCAAGGGTGAATTTTCGACAAAATTTTGTTGGTGACGTTATTTACAAACATTCAGATAGTTAAACTTACCTAGAAATAGAATTTCATGAGTTGACACAAATACACAAATGAGTGCATATTTCATGAATATGTTACCTGAACTTTACACAAAAGCAGAACTAAAAGCTTAGCTGAATCACACGAGAAGAGACGAAGTAAACACAAGTGTATTCTTTCTATTTGGTGAAAATCAGTTAATCGCCAAATTTCTGCTCCATAAGTCAAAATTGGATTTATTTTTGCTTCAAATATTTTGAAGAAGATTTTATAATTCATATAGTGTATTGATTGTTTTCAGTATACGGATTAGTGTTTTTTGCGCCTGAAGCGCAGCATACTTGACATGCATGGTCCAGGAAAGCCCATTGGTGAACAACAATTCCAAATTCTTATAACAGCTAACACATTCTAGCCGTATATTCTTAAATGTCCATTTTTCTATTTTAGAGATTTTACCCCCTTATTCAAAGACTCCGATTTTTTTTTATCTCCCTGTTAACTGTTAATTTCCATGTATCACACTATTGATCAAGTTAATTTAATTGATTTTCGAGGCCACGTATGGTGCTTGAAAATGCTAACAAGAGAATATGTGGACAATTTCTGGATGGAGTTGGATGCCGTTTGAGCAGTTAGTTTCCATGTGGGTAGCAAGTTCATTTATGAAGAATGAAAAAAGAAATGGGCTAAGAATACATCCCTGTCTGACACCAAGTTGCAATTCGAACGTTTCCGAAAATCTTTGGTTACTTTTAACACATGCCTTTACGTTATTACATATTCAATAACAGTTTCACATTTTGTCACTGAGACCATGACATTGAAATAAGTTCCAAAGTTTGTTCCGTTGCACAGAATCAAATGTTTTGCAAAATCTACAAACCCGGCATAATTTGTTCCCCCTTTTGTATTCAAATATCTTTGAACAAGACTTTGTAATATAAACATATTGTCGATGGTGGTATATCCATGGCTTAAGCCAGCTTGTGATTCATTAATTTGATCCATTGACTACCCCCAGTTTACAAGTCTCTTACATGTCAAATGGTCTGTTCATGAAATTTGGCGGGAACTGCGTCTATTAATATACTTTACGCAATACTAGCGGCACATTCTAGTACTGCCAAAGAAGCGAACAAGAGAGCGAGAATGCCAGGTCGTAGAAAAAGAGTCCTCAAGTAAGATATGTGGTAATCATTACTATATAAATTATAAACTTCTCTCGAGGTTAATACATTCTGGTGTTATCATCATTGCAGCTGTATAGCCCGAGCCAAAGGCGAGGGCATACAATGCAACGAACATGCGTACATTAGACCGTATTTCCTGAGGGACAAGCTTACAACGTATTAATCTTACTGACATGTCAACTTTACATATTTGAAAAAAATATTGTTTTTGTTTGCAACAAACTGTTATGAATAGAAACATTTTTAAATTTAGCGTTGGTCCGCATCGGAGTTTCATAATTGCTTTTCTTAGTCGTTTTTGCTTTTGCTTCCTTCGGAAATGCTTGGTGGCGACAGTAACAACTGTTACTAGCTTAACTAGAGATGAAACGTCGACATCAATATTGGACCTGTCTGGTATTGTATCGTGTAGCCAAGAGAAGTACACTACTGTGCAGAATTAAGTACACCGTGTTCGCGAAATGTTCGCTGCAAACATTTCGCGCACTTTTCGCGAAATCCGGTGTACTTAATTCTGCACAGTAGTGTAACGTGTCTCAAACCAAAATTGATAAGGAGATATTATGTCGTATAAAACATCGTAATATACATCGTAATATCAACGTTTTAAGCACGTAGCAGCTCTTACATCACGCGTTTCTTGACAAACACGCACGCAAATCTGAGTAATAACGTAAGTCTCACTTGATGTGAACGTAATTTGTTAGTGATACACTAGCGGTACATCGTATCTTGTTCTTGTTAACAGTATAAAATACCTTTTACTACGATAATCCGCACCTCGTAATAAGCACGTCTATGACATCGTGTAAGTGTGACCATAGCATTAGATTATTTCAGTTTCAGGACCAAAATTGAATGAGGGTTATTAGCCATTTACTCTCAAAGTAAGCATCCACAAGAAACAACACCAACTTGTAAACATAGTGAACAAGTAAACAGTTATCATCTAAATAAATAAATAACAAAATACAATTTCAAAAAATAGATAAACACATAAATAGGTGAGGTACATGAAAGTTTGTTCCAGATATTGATGCTTCTCTGAAAAAAATAAGATATCCTATATGATTGAGTAAATTATTTCACTTTTTCTTTTAAGCTTCATGTTTCTATTAATTGTGATCCAACCGGTAATACTGTAATACCATGGGATATAGTCATCACCCCGGCCGTCTGTCCGTCCGTCCGTAATCATTTCGTTTCCGGAGCAGAACTCGAAAACCGTTCATGACATCTTTCTGAAACTTTCCATGTGTATTACCCACCAACTGAAGTGGTGCCTTTTGATATTTTCAGATTTCTGAAAATTTTATATTTGGTCGTTTCCATAGAAACATGTTGAAGTCGGACTTTGTTCAGAGACAGGTTCGTTTCCGGTGCACAGCTCCAAAACCGTTTATCATATCTTCCTGAAACTTTGCATGTGTATTACCCACTAACTGAAGTGGTGCCTTTTGATATTTTCAGATTTTTTCTGAATTTTTTGTTTTTCTGTTTCCATAGAAACATAAGAGGGATTTGGTTGTTTGATTTGAGTTGGTTGTTGTTGATTTTGACTGCTTCTGGAGAAACCCTTAACATACCTGAAACTCAGCATCTGTAATACCCACTAACTGAAGTACGGTAGTAGATACACAAGTATCTGTCAAAGATGTGTTTTACAAATTTTGTTGAACCGGTGGGATATGTCATCTTCTGATGACTCTTGTTATCAATTCAGCAACGTTTAAGGATTTTTTCTCGTTGTTGACAGTAACTTTTAAAACATGTGGGAGAATAGCGCATGTATATCAATCCTTACACTTACTAAATGTACTTTTTAATATTTTAAATGTATCATGAAAAATTGGAAATGAGAAACATCAGACAGCTATTTCTTTGATATACACTACACCCGCGGCCAAAAGGAACGCCTACTTTGTGTTTCTTAAATTAAAGATGCAATCATTTCTTAAATATAAGTAATGGCGGTCTCCACGTTATGCTGAAGCAATAACTAATATGAAAGTCCTTTGAAATCGTGGAAAACTGTGATTCGAATCAATAACATTCATGAAAACCACGCCCAATGAAGACTGCTATTTTCGGTTGATTCACTTGCGCACCTTAACCACGTAAATCGGTAGCATCATCACCACTCTAACGCGAATGCGTGCCTGTATTGTTGCTCGTGGTTGTATGAAAATCTTTTTAAAATATTTTTCTGATCAAGCACTGATCGAAAACTGAACAATTATTGTTTTCTCATTTCAACAATTGCCCTTCTTTCGTGACATGAACTTCTGAAATTCAAATATATAATGCAGAAATGGTGCAACTTCATTATGTTATAATATTGCTAAACTGTTCATGACAGTTTTTACAATATCTGATAAGACATCTAGTAGGCGTTTCTTTTGACCGGGGGTGTATCTCTAATTCATCATGATAAACTGACACATATCAGATATTACATCCATCCCTCCTGAACTTCATTGTCCGGAACAACCATTCATTAAACATTCCTGTTCATTATCGACATGAGACCTCTTTTCATCCAAAGCGTCGCTGATATCGTATATACGGACACTAACCGATTTTAAACAAGGTAAAATCAAGAAAATTCAACTACCAAACACATTCAAATTGAGTTAAATGATTGATGGAATAAGATATTATCCGCAATTCTTATGCTTCATTTGTAACTGATATCGAAATAAAATATTTATTGGAATCAACAGATGAACATCGCTTCTGTTAAACCTAATTAGGTTAAATTTGTAATTTTAGGAATGTAATAAATCAATGAACCAGCTTGAGAAATAAATCGTTTGAAACAAATTTGTACGCACATCGCTTCTCCTCAGATGGGCCTCATGGAAAATCCTCCTTAAATCTCCAAATAAAACTCGGAATCTATGGTAGTAAATATTAAAAGTTAAGAGAAAATTTTACGAAAAAATTGGAAACGCCTCACTTCAGTAAGTTCGGAACTGAAAGCTTTTTAACAATTCACCAATTAATTAAATGATACATCTAAAAATATGATCAACACAGTGAAACACATCCGTTGATTACAACGACTAAAACACGTATATTTAACTTCCCGCTGACCAAACACTGAATGATATTATTAAACCATCGTCAACCATCATATCTGCTCTCTTCATACTTCTATTATTTTCTTCCGTCAACAAGGCAGTAGTGATTCAGACCAAATAAATAGTTGTCCAGTTAACCTTGACATTTTGTGAAAACTTTTATCTGAAAATCGCAACGAGCAAGGGACAATTTAAACCTTGCCAAACGTATGTTCCTATCCAGCTATGTTGTTTATAACAATGAATTTAATGTAAAAAGGCAAAATGTGAATACTGTATAGCCCCTGTTCTATGATCTGATATGTGAAGAATATTCCTGTGGATCATTATAACATAAGTTTGACATGATTTCATACAGCTTCATCAGAGTTATACATATTATGTATAATGTATTATGTATTTGTAAGTGTATCATCTATATGGATTTGTCACTCCCTCTAATAGAAAGGGAAGGAGTATTTTGTTTAAATCAGGAGCTATTAAATAAAAGCAACATAATAAAAAAAATCGTTCTTAATTCTGCACTCTATATGATTTAGAATATATTATTATTGTCAAAAATAATTGAATGAATAGTCTGCAACCAGTCGACAGAACAATGTTTTTCGGACAGCACCTCCAACAGAATGGATGGTAATACTGTACCATCCCTCCCCAACCTTTGGTTGTTCCTATAATTGCAATCCCGAATCATGCATCCTGGCAGGAAATAGCTGCTACACCTGACTTCACTGAGGCAGCGAGTATAAATTGTTGACATCCCAATACTTTATTGTTTCAAAACTGAGTCATCTAATTGATAAAACTTATCATGAAATGGTTATTGACTCTAAAAAATATTGATTTGATATATTTTTTTACATACTTATCAGATTTGAAAAACCTTCCCCTTGAAGTGTTCCTGAACATAGATCGCACAGAATAGAGATATGCTACCCAATATAGATGGCGCTCGACGTCATCATTCCCCTATTTGTTGACCGAACATACTGCTTTGTTTGTGGGTATTGGGGCCTACCTTACACATTTTAAATCTGACTAAGCCCAATGACACGGCCCGTCAGATTAATCTTTTACTCCGGTTTGACCAATTTGTCTCTAAGCTTTATCTGACCAATGAAAATGCGCCTCTCTTATTGAAATGGGCTAAATGTAAGTTTGATGCTCGCTCGCACTTTGGAATGATAATGTTACTGATATCACGTGGCTTGAGCGCCACCATTACCGGGTAGAGTCTCGTTTTACTCTGTGTGGTCTATGTTGAGGAACGCTTTATTGGGAAGCGTTGGCCAATGTTGGTTTTTCGACCAGAAAATCACATTTGCTCAAAAATGTTAAATTAAATATTAATTATTATACGAAGTAAGCGTGGAATAGTAAGCGTGGAGTTGTCTCGCAAAGTTTTATGCTAAGTTTTATAGTGTTCAATCCGGACATAACGTAGCGACAATTATGTTTACCCGAAAAATATTACATATGGGTGACTAAAATATTTTTAAAGCCAGTTGGAAAAAATAATTTTCACAGAATTATGACGCTTGAGTCTGCAACATATAACTTATTACATGTATCAATGCTCTATAGACATATAGCGGGTGACGAGGATATGCGAGTCATAATCACTTCCTTTACGTAACTCTATGATTATCAACATTTGACAGTTGCATATGTTTATCAATTGTGTACATGTAGCATCAACAAAATTTATTTGATGAACACTTTTAGATATTCTTCTTGTGAACCTCTTTCTGAATCACATTTTAAAACAATTTTGCAATTATCAGTTACTTAAATATTCACCATGCTAATTAAAATTTAACAAACACAGAATAACAAACACAAAATAAATTATATTTCGAACTGAAAAAAAAACAGTTCAAGTAAAATCTGTATTCCAAGCCACACTTAAAGAACACCATATGTGTGGTAAAATCAATGAGAGAACATTCAAATCTTGGTTAAACAAAGTATCATTTTGAACTGATCCTATTTAGCTGCATTAGTATACAATTTTCTCTTTATACCCCAAATTATAAACAGTACATAATTCGAAGGTGTTTTTATTCGTAAAAACAGATGTCACCCCCATCCCCCAATTCAGTTTCAGTATATACCCTTCTAAAGACAAAGTCCAAATTGTAACAATGGAAAAACAAATTTCATTTTTTTTTTAATTTTTAAAACCTCAAAAGGCACATCCGTATGATATGGGGAGACTGTACACCAAATTTGGTGAAACTTGGTAAAGTAGTTGTAGAGCTCTGCTCCGAAAACAAAGCCTACCCTTCAAATAGACAAAGTCCATATTGTAACCATGAAAACCATGGAAATCAAACAACCCCAAAAGGCACATCTGAATGATATGGGGAGGCTGTATACCAACTTTAGTGAGCATTGACATAATTCTGGGTCACATGAAATCAACCCCCATTATGTGAAGATAAAATAATATGAAAAATAAAGCTCATTTATTCATTTTTTTAAATATTCTTCACATCAAGTTCGAGGAGCTCCAACACCCAAGACTACTCCAAAACCTACGCCAACTCCGACACCCACACCAACACCCATTCCAACACAGACACCTACACCAACGGCAATGCCAACATCGACGCCTACGCCAACACCAACACCAACACCCACACCAACTCCAACACTTACGCCAACTCCGACAGCTACAACAACTCCTACACCAACGCCAACACCAACACCAACACCAACACCAACACCCACACCAACGCTAACTCCTACGCCTATGCCAACTCCAACACCTACACCAACTCCAGAACCAACGCCAACACCGACTCCGACACCAACACCAACATCAACGCCAACTCTTACGCCAACTCCAACACCTACATCAACTCCTACACCAACTCCGACTCCTACACTAACGCGAACACCCATACCAACAGCAACACCTACATCAACTCCCACACCAACTCCAACGCCCACAACAACACCCACACCAACAACAACACCAACACCAGACACTGGTAATGCAAGAGGCGCACCCTTCCCCACACTCACACCAAAACCCACACCTACACAAACTCCAACACCAACTCCCACACCAACTCCAACACCAACTCCTACGCCAACACCTACACCAACTCCTACACCAACATCCACACCAACTCCAACATCGACTCCTACACCAACGCCAACACCGACTCCAACTCCTACTCCCACACCAACTGCAACACCTACGCCAACACAAACTCCAACACCAACACCAACACCAACACCAACTCCAACTCCTACACCAACGCCAACTCCTACACCAACGCCTACACCAACACCCACACCAACTCCAACGCCTACGCCAACTCCAACACCTACACCAACTGCAACACCAACACCAACGCCAACTCCGACACCCACACCAACGCCAACTCCTACACCAACGCCAACTCCGACACCCACACCAACGCCTACACCAACACCCACACCAACTCCAACGCCTACGCCAACTCCAACACCTACACCAACTGCAACACCAACACCAACGCCAACTCCGACACCCACACCAACGCCAACTCCTACACCAACGTCAACTCCTACACCGACGCCTACACCAACATCCACACCAACTCCAACGCCTACGCCAACACCAACACCTACACCAACTCATACACCAACACCAACGCCCACTCCAACACCCACAACAACGCCAACTCCGACACCCACACCAACGCCAACTCCTACGCCATCGCCTACACCAACACCCACTCCAACTCCCACTCCCACTCCGACACCAACACCAACTCCTACGCCTACGCCAACCCCAAAGCCAACTCCAACACCCACACCAACGCCAACTCTGACACCCACACCAACTCCAACACCAACACCAACACCAACTTCTACACCGACGCCTACACCAACACCCACACCAAATCCAACGCCTACGCCAACTCCAACACCTACACCAACTCCTACACCAACACCAACGCCCACTCCAACACCCACACCAACGCCAACTCCGACACCCACACCAACGCCAACTCCTACGCCAACGCCTACACCAACACCCACTCCAACTCCCACTCCTACTCCGACACCAACACCAACACCAACTCCAACACCTACACCAACTCCTACACCAACACCCACACCAACTCCAACGCCTACGCCAACACCAACACGTACACCAACTCCGACACCAACACCAACGCCCACTACAACATCCACACCAACGCCAACTCCGACACCAGACACTGGTAATGCAAGAGGCGCACCCTTCCCCACACTCACACCAAAACCCACACCTACACAAACTCCAACACCAACTCCCACACCAACTCCAACACCAACTCCTACGCCAACACCTACACCAACACCAACTTCTACGCCGACGCCTACACCAACACTCACACCAACTCCAACGCCTACGCCAACTCCAACACCTACGCCAACTCCTACACCAACACCAACGCCCACTCCAACACCGACACCAACGCCAACTCCGACACCCACACCAACGCCAACTCCTACGCCAACGCCTACACCAACACCCACTCCAACTCCCACTCCCACTCCGACACCAACACCAACACCTACACCAACACCAACACCAACCCCAACCCCAACACCCACTCCAACTCCCACTCCCACTCCGACACCAACACCAACACCTACACCAACACCAACACCAACCCCAACCCCAACATCCACACCAACTCCAACTCCTACACCAACTCCTACACCGACGCCTACACCAACACCCACACCAACTCCAACGCCTACGCCAACTCCAACACCTACACCAACTCCTACACCAACACCAACGCCCACTCCAACACCGACACCAACGCCAACTCCGACACCCACACCAACGCCAACTCCTACGCCAACGCCTACACCAACACCCACTCAAACTCCCACTCCTACTCCGACACCAACACCAACTCCAACACCTACACCAACTCCTACACCAACACCCACACCAACTCCAACGCCTACGCCAACTCCAACACCTACACCAACTCCTACACCAACACCAACGCCCACTCCAACACCGACACCAACGCCAACTCCGACACCCACTCCAACGCCAACTCCTACGCCAACGCCTACACCAACATCCACTCCAACTCCCACTTCTACTCCGACACCAACACCAACACCAACTCCAACACCTACACCAACTCCTACACCAACACCCACACCAACTCCAACGCATACGCCAACACCAACACCTACACCAACTCCCACTCCTACTCCGACACCAACACCAACACCAACTCCAACACCTACACCAACTCCTACACCAACACCAACGCCCACTCCAACACCGACATCAACGCCAACTCCGACACTCACACAAACGCCAACTCCTACGCCAACGCCTACACCAACACCCACTCCAACTCCCACTCCTACTCCGACACCAACACCAACACCAACTCCAACACCTACACCAACTCCTACACCAACACCAACGCCCACTCCAACACCCACACCAACGCCAACTCCGACACCCACACCAACGCCAACTCCTACGCCAACGCCTACACCAACACCCACTCCAACTCCCACTCCCACTCCGACACCAACACCAACGCCAACTCCAACACCCACACCAACGCCAACTCCGACACCAACACCAACTCCAACACCAACACCAACACCAACTTCTACGCCGACGCCTACACCAACACTCACACCAACTCCAACGCCTACGCCAACTCCAACACCTACACCAACTCCTACACCAACACCAACGCCCACTCCAACACCGACACCAACGCCAACTCCGACACCCACACCAACGCCAACTCCTACGCCAACGCCTACACCAACACCCACTCAAACTCCCACTCCTACTCCGACACCAACACCAACTCCAACACCTACACCAACTCCTACACCAACACCCACACCAACTCCAACGCCTACGCCAACTCCAACACCTACACCAACTCCTACACCAACACCAACGCCCACTCCAACACCGACACCAACGCCAACTCCGACACCCACTCCAACGCCAACTCCTACGCCAACGCCTACACCAACATCCACTCCAACTCCCACTTCTACTCCGACACCAACACCAACACCAACTCCAACACCTACACCAACTCCTACACCAACACCCACACCAACTCCAACGCATACGCCAACACCAACACCTACACCAACTCCCACTCCTACTCCGACACCAACACCAACACCAACTCCAACACCTACACCAACTCCTACACCAACACCAACGCCCACTCCAACACCGACATCAACGCCAACTCCGACACTCACACAAACGCCAACTCCTACGCCAACGCCTACACCAACACCCACTCCAACTCCCACTCCTACTCCGACACCAACACCAACACCAACTCCAACACCTACACCAACTCCTACACCAACACCAACGCCCACTCCAACACCCACACCAACGCCAACTCCGACACCCACACCAACGCCAACTCCTACGCCAACGCCTACACCAACACCCACTCCAACTCCCACTCCCACTCCGACACCAACACCAACGCCAACTCCAACACCCACACCAACGCCAACTCCGACACCAACACCAACTCCAACACCAACACCAACACCAACTTCTACGCCGACGCCTACACCAACACTCACACCAACTCCAACGCCTACGCCAACTCCAACACCTACACCAACTCCTACACCAACACCAACGCCCACTCCAACACCGACACCAACGCCAACTCCGACACCCACACCAACGCCAACTCCTACGCCAACGCCTACACCAACACCCACTCCAACTCCCACTCCCACTCCGACACCAACACCAACACCTACACCAACACCAACACCAACCCCAACCCAAACACCCACTCCAACTCCCACTCCCACTCCGACACCAACACCAACACCTACACCAACACCAACACCAACCCCAACCCCAACATCCACACCAACTCCAACTCCTACACCAACTCCTACACCGACGCCTACACCAACACCCACACCAACTCCAACGCCTACGCCAACTCCAACACCTACACCAACTCCTACACCAACACCAACGCCCACTCCAACACCGACACCAACGCCAACTCCGACACCCACACCAACGCCAACTCCTACGCCAACGCCTACACCAACACCCACTCAAACTCCCACTCCTACTCCGACACCAACACCAACTCCAACACCTACACCAACACCTACACCAACACCCACACCAACTCCAACGCCTACGCCAACTCCAACACCTACACCAACTCCTACACCAACACCAACGCCCACTCCAACACCGACACCAACGCCAACTCCGACACCCACTCCAACGCCAACTCCTACGCCAACGCCTACACCAACATCCACTCCAACTCCCACTTCTACTCCGACACCAACACCAACACCAACTCCAACACCTACACCAACTCCTACACCAACACCCACACCAACTCCAACGCATACGCCAACACCAACACCTACACCAACTCCCACTCCTACTCCGACACCAACACCAACACCAACTCCAACACCTACACCAACTCCTACACCAACACCAACGCCCACTCCAACACCGACATCAACGCCAACTCCGACACCCACACAAACGCCAACTCCTACGCCAACGCCTACACCAACGCCAACTCCAACACCCACACCAACGCCAACTCCGACGCCCACACCAACTCCAACACCAACACCAACGCCAACTCCGACACCCACACCAACGCCAACTCCTACGCCAACGCCTACACCAACACCCACTCAAACTCCCACTCCTACTCCGACACCAACACCAACTCCAACACCTACACCAACACCTACACCAACACCCACACCAACTCCAACGCCTACGCCAACTCCAACACCTACACCAACTCCTACACCAACACCAACGCCCACTCCAACACCGACATCAACGCCAACTCCGACACCCACACAAACGCCAACTCCTACTCCAACGCCTACACCAACACCCACTCCAACTCCCACTCCCACTCCTACTCCGACACCAACACCAACACCAACTCCAACACCTACACCAACTCCTACACCAACACCAACACCAACTCCAACGCCTACGCCAACACCAACACCTACACCAACTCCGACACCAACACCAACGCCCACTCCAACACCCACACCAACGCCAACTCCGACACCCACACCAACGCCAACTCCTACGCTAACGCCTACACCAACACCCACTCCAACTCCTACTGCCACTCCGACACCAACACCAACACCAACTCCAACACCAACACCAACACCAACACCAACTCCAACTCCAACACCAACGTCAACTCCTACGCCTACGCCAACACCAACGCCAACTCCAACACCCACACCAACGCCAACTCCGACGCCCACACCAACTCCAACACCAACACCAACACCAACTTCTACACCGACGGCTACACCAACATCCACACCAACTCCAACGCCTACGCCAACTCCATCACCTACACCAACTCCTACACCAACACCAACGCCCACTCCAACACCGACACCAACGCCAACTCCGACACCCACACCAACGCCAACTCCTACGCCAACGCCTACACCAACACCCACTCCAACTCCCACTCCTACTCCGACACCAACACCAACACCAACTCCAACACCTACACCAACTATTACACCAACACCCACACCAACTCCAACGCCTACGCCAACTCCAACACCTACACCAACTCCTACACCAACACCAACGCCCACTCCAACACCGACACCAACGCCAACTCCGACACCCACTCCAACGCCAACTCCTACGCCAACGCCTACACCAACATCCACTCCAACTCCCACTTCTACTCCGACACCAACACCAACACCAACTCCAACACCTACACCAACTCCTACACCAACACCCACACCAACTCCAACGCATACGCCAACACCAACACCTACACCAACTCCCACTCCTACTCCGACACCAACACCAACACCAACTCCAACACCTACACCAACTCCTACACCAACACCAACGCCCACTCCAACACCGACATCAACGCCAACTCCGACACCCACACAAACGCCAACTCCTACGCCAACGCCTACACCAACACCCACTCCAACTCCCACTCCCACTCCTACTCCGACACCAACAACAACACCAACTCCAACACCTACACCAACTCCTACACCAACACCAACGCCCACTCCAACACCCACTCCAACTCCCACTCCTACTCCGACACCAACACCAACACCAACTCCAACACCTACACCAACTCCTACACCAACACCCACACCAACTCCAACGCCTACGCCAACACCAACACCTACACCAACACCAACGCCCACTCCAACACCCACTCCAACGCCAACTCCGACACCCACACCAACGCCAACTCCTACGCCAACGCCTACACCAACACCAACTCCAACACCTACACCAACACCAACACCAACCCCAACATCCACACCAACTCCAACTCCTACACCAACTCCTACACCGACGCCTACACAAACACCCACACCAACTCCAACGCCTACGCCAACACCAACACCTACACCAACTCCTACACCAACACCAACGCCCACTCCAACACCCACACCAACACCAACTCCTACACCCACACCAACGCCAACTCCTACGCCAACGCCTACACCAACACCCACTCCAACTCCCACTCCCACTCCGACACAAACACCAACTCCTACGTCTACGCCAACACCAACGCCAACTCCAACACCCACACCAACGCCAACTCCGACACCAACACCAACTCCAACTCCAACACCAACACCAACTTCTACGCCGACGCCTACACCAACACTCACACCAACTCCAACGCCTACGCCAACTCCAACACCTACACCAACTCCTACACCAACACCAACGCCCACTCCAACACCGACACCAACGCCAACTCCGACACCCACACCAACGCCAACTCCTACGCCAACGCCTACACCAACACCCACTCCAACTCCCACTACCACTCCGACACCAACACCAACACCTACACCAACACCAACACCAACCCCAACCCCAACACCCACTCCAACTCCCACTCCCACTCCGACACCAACACCAACACCTACACCAACACCAACACCAACACCAACCCCAACCCCAACATCCACACCAACTCCAACTCCTACACCAACTCCTACACCGACGCCTACACCAACACCCACACCAACTCCAACGCCTACGCCAACTCCAACACCTACACCAACTCCTACACCAACACCAACGCCCACTCCAACACCGACACCAACGCCAACTCCGACACCCACACCAACGCCAACTCCTACGCCAACGCCTACACCAACACCCACTCCAACTCCCACTCCTACTCCGACACCAACACCAACTCCAACACCTACACCAACTCCTACACCAACACCCACACCAACTCCAACGCCTACGCCAACTCCAACACCTACACCAACTCCTACACCAACACCAACGCCCACTCCAACACCGACACCAACGCCAACTCCGACACCCACTCCAACGCCAACTCCTACGCCAACGCCTACACCAACATCCACTCCAACTCCCACTTCTACTCCGACACCAACACCAACACCAACTCCAACACCTACACCAACTCCGACACCCACACAAACGCCAA
Source organism: Gibbula magus (assembly GCA_936450465.1). Lineage (NCBI taxonomy): Eukaryota > Metazoa > Mollusca > Gastropoda > Trochida > Trochidae > Gibbula > Gibbula magus. Next base: position 60,877,986 of record OW388304.1, read on the forward strand.
CTCCTACTCCAACGCCTACACCAACACCCACTCCAACTCCCACTCCCACTCCTACTCCGACACCAACACCAACACCAACTCCAACACCTACACCAACTCCTACACCAACACCAACACCAACTCCAACGCCTACGCCAACACCAACACCTACACCAACTCCGACACCAACACCAACGCCCACTCCAACACCCACACCAACGCCAACTCCGACACCCACACCAACGCCAACTCCTACGCTAACGCCTACACCAACACCCACTCCAACTCCTACTGCCACTCCGACACCAACACCAACACCAACTCCAACACCAACACCAACACCAACACCAACTCCAACTCCAACACCAACGTCAACTCCTACGCCTACGCCAACACCAACGCCAACTCCAACACCCACACCAACGCCAACTCCGACGCCCACACCAACTCCAACACCAACACCAACACCAACTTCTACACCGACGGCTACACCAACATCCACACCAACTCCAACGCCTACGCCAACTCCATCACCTACACCAACTCCTACACCAACACCAACGCCCACTCCAACACCGACACCAACGCCAACTCCGACACCCACACCAACGCCAACTCCTACGCCAACGCCTACACCAACACCCACTCCAACTCCCACTCGTACTCCGACACCAACACCAACACCAACTCCAACACCTACACCAACTATTACACCAACACCCACACCAACTCCAACGCCTACGCCAACTCCAACACCTACACCAACTCCTACACCAACACCAACGCCCACTCCAACACCGACACCAACGCCAACTCCGACACCCACTCCAACGCCAACTCCTACGCCAACGCCTACACCAACATCCACTCCAACTCCCACTTCTACTCCGACACCAACACCAACACCAACTCCAACACCTACACCAACTCCTACACCAACACCCACACCAACTCCAACGCATACGCCAACACCAACACCTACACCAACTCCCACTCCTACTCCGACACCAACACCAACACCAACTCCAACACCTACACCAACTCCTACACCAACACCAACGCCCACTCCAACACCGACATCAACGCCAACTCCGACACCCACACAAACGCCAACTCCTACGCCAACGCCTACACCAACACCCACTCCAACTCCCACTCCCACTCCTACTCCGACACCAACACCAACACCAACTCCAACACCTACACCAACTCCTACACCAACACCAACGCCCACTCCAACACCCACTCCAACTCCCACTCCTACTCCGACACCAACACCAACACCAACTCCAACACCTACACCAACTCCTACACCAACACCCACACCAACTCCAACGCCTACGCCAACACCAACACCTACACCAACACCAACGCCCACTCCAACACCCACTCCAACGCCAACTCCGACACCCACACCAACGCCAACTCCTACGCCAACGCCTACACCAACACCAACTCCAACACCTACACCAACACCAACACCAACCCCAACATCCACACCAACTCCAACTCCTACACCAACTCCTACACCGACGCCTACACAAACACCCACACCAACTCCAACGCCTACGCCAACACCAACACCTACACCAACTCCTACACCAACACCAACGCCCACTCCAACACCCACACCAACACCAACTCCTACACCCACACCAACGCCAACTCCTACGCCATCGCCTACACCAACACCCACTCCAACTCCCACTCCCACTCCGACACAAACACCAACTCCTACGTCTACGCCAACACCAACGCCAACTCCAACACCCACACCAACGCCAACTCCGACACCAACACCAACTCCAACTCCAACACCAACACCAACTTCTACGCCGACGCCTACACCAACACCCACACCAACTCCAACGCCTACGCCAACTCCAACACCTACACCAACTCCTACACCAACACCAACGCCCACTCCAACACCGACACCAACGCCAACTCCGACACCCACACCAACGCCAACTCCTACGCCAACGCCTACACCAACACCCACTCCAACTCCCACTACCACTCCGACACCAACACCAACACCTACACCAACACCAACACCAACCCCAACCCCAACACCCACTCCAACTCCCACTCCCACTCCGACACCAACACCAACACCTACACCAACACCAACACCAACACCAACCCCAACCCCAACATCCACACCAACTCCAACTCCTACACCAACTCCTACACCGACGCCTACACCAACACCCACACCAACTCCAACGCCTACGCCAACTCCAACACCTACACCAACTCCTACACCAACACCAACGCCCACTCCAACACCGACACCAACGCCAACTCCGACACCCACACCAACGCCAACTCCTACGCCAACGCCTACACCAACACCCACTCCAACTCCCACTCCTACTCCGACACCAACACCAACTCCAACACCTACACCAACTCCTACACCAACACCCACACCAACTCCAACGCCTACGCCAACTCCAACACCTACACCAACTCCTACACCAACACCAACGCCCACTCCAACACCGACACCAACGCCAACTCCGACACCCACTCCAACGCCAACTCCTACGCCAACGCCTACACCAACATCCACTCCAACTCCCACTTCTACTCCGACACCAACACCAACACCAACTCCAACACCTACACCAACTCCTACACCAACACCCACACCAACTCCAACGCCTACGCCAACACCAACACCTACACCAACTCCCACTCCTACTCCGACACCAACACCAACTCCAACACCTACACCAACTCCTACACCAACACCAACGCCCACTCCAACACCGACATCAACGCCAACTCCGACACCCACACAAACGCCAACTCCTACGCCAACGCCTACACCAACACCCACTCCAACTCCCACTCCCACTCCTACTCCGACACCAACACCAACACCAACTCCAACACCTACACCAACTCCTACACCAACACCAACGCCCACTCCAACACCCACACCAACGCCAACTCCGACACCCACACCAACGCCAACTCCTACGCCAACGCCTACACCAACACCCACTCCAACTCCCACTACCACTCCGACACCAACACCAACACCTACACCAACACCAACACCAACCCCAACCCCAACACCCACTCCAACTCCCACTCCCACTCCGACACCAACACCAACACCTACACCAACACCAACACCAACACCAACACCAACCCCAACCCCAACATCCACACCAACTCCAACTCCTACACCAACTCCTACACCGACGCCTACACCAACACCCACACCAACTCCAACGCCTACGCCAACTCCAACACCTACACCAACTCCTACACCAACACCAACGCCCACTCCAACACCGACACCAACGCCAACTCCGACACCCACTCCAACGCCAACTCCTACGCCAACGCCTACACCAACATCCACTCCAACTCCCACTTCTACTCCGACACCAACACCAACACCAACTCCAAAACCTACACCAACTCCTACACCAACACCCACACCAACTCCAACGCCTACGCCAACACCAACACCTACACCAACTCCCACTCCTACTCCGACACCAACACCAACTGCAACACCTACACCAACTCCTACACCAACACCAACGCCCACTCCAACACCGACATCAACGCCAACTCCGACGCCAACTCCGACACCAACTCCTACGCCAACGCCTACACCAACACCCACTCCAACTCCCACTCCCACTCCTACTCCGACACCAACACCAACACCAACTCCAACACCTACACCAACTCCTACACCAACACCAACGCCCACTCCAACACCCACACCAACGCCAACTCCGACACACACACCAACGCCAACTCCTACGCCAACGCCTACACCAACACCCACTCCAACTCCCACTCCCACTCCGACACCAACACCAACACCAACTCCAACACCTACACCAACTCCTACACCAACACCCAAACCAACTCCAACGCCTACGCCAACACCAACACCTACACCAACTCCGACACCAACACCAACGCCCACTCCAACACCCACACCAACGCCAACTCCGACACCCACACCAACGCCAACTCCTACGCCAACGCCTTCACCAACACCCACTCCAACTCCTACTGCCACTCCGACACCAACACCAACACCAACACCAACTCCAACACCAACACCAACACCAACACCAACGCCAACTCCTACGCCTACGCCAACACCAACGCCAACTCCAACACCCACACCAACGCCAACTCCGACACCCACACCAACTCCAACACCAACACCAACACCAACTTCTACACCGACGCCTACACCAACATCCACACCAACTCCAACGCCTACGCCAACTCCAACACCTACACCAACTCCTACACCAACACCAACGCCCACTCCAACACCGACACCAACGCCAACTCCGACACCCACACCAACGCCAACTCCTACGCCAACGCCTACACCAACACCCACTCCAACTCCCACTCCTACTCCGACACCAACACCAACACCAACTCCAACACCTACACCAACTCCTACACCAACACCCACACCAACTCCAACGCCTACGCCAACTCCAACACCTACACCAACTCCTACACCAACACCAACGCCCACTCCAACACCGACACCAACGCCAACTCCGACACCCACTCCAACGCCAACTCCTACGCCAACGCCTACACCAACATCCACTCCAACTCCCACTTCTACTCCGACACCAACACCAACACCAACTCCAACACCTACACCAACTCCTACACCAACACCCACACCAACTCCAACGCCTACGCCAACTCCAACACCTACACCAACTCCTACACCAACACCAACGCCCACTCCAACACCCACACCAACGCCAACTCCGACACCCACACCAACGCCAACTCCTACGCCAACGCCTACACCAACACCCACTCCAACTCCCACTCCCACTCCGACACCAACACCAACACCAACTCCAACACCTACACCAACTCCTACACCAACACCCACACCAACTCCAACGCCTACGCCAACACCAACACCTACACCAACTCCGACACCAACACCAACGCCCACTCCAACACCCACACCGACGCCAACTCCGACACCCACACCAACGCCAACTCCTACGCCAACGCCTTCACCAACACCCACTCCAACTCCTACTGCCACTCCGACACCAACACCAACACCAACACCAACTCCAACACCAACACCAACACCAACACCAACGCCAACTCCTACGCCTACGCCAACACCAACGCCAACTCCAACACCCACACCAACGCCAACTCCGACACCCACACCAACTCCAACACCAACACCAACACCAACTTCTACACCGACGCCTACACCAACATCAACACCAACTCCAACGCCTACGCCAACTCCAACACCTACACCAACTCCTACACCAACACCAACGCCCACTCCAACACCGACACCAACGCCAACTCCGACACCCACACCAACGCCAACTCCTACGCCAACGCCTACACCAACACCCACTCCAACTCCCACTCCCACTCCTACTCCGACACCAACACCAACACCAACTCCAACACCTACACCAACTCCTACACCAACACCAACGCCCACTCCAACACCGACATCAACGCCAACTCCGACACCCACACAAACGCCAACTCCTACGCCAACGCCTACACCAACACCCACTCCAACTCCCACTCCCACTCCTACTCCGACACCAACACCAACTCCAACACCTACACCAACTCCTACACCAACACCAACGCCCACTCCAACACCCACTCCAACTCCCACTCCTACTCCGACACCAACACCAACACCAACTCCAACACCTACACCAACTCCTACACCAACACCCACACCAACTCCAACGCCTACGCCAACACCAACACCTACACCAACACCAACGCCCACTCCAACACCCACTCCAACGCCAACTCCGACACCCACACCAACGCCAACTCCTACGCCAACGCCTACACCAACACCAACTCCAACACCTACACCAACACCAACACCAACCCCAACATCCACACCAACTCCAACTCCTACACCAACTCCTACACCGACGCCTACACAAACACCCACACCAACTCCAACGCCTACGCCAACACCAACACCTACACCAACTCCTACACCAACACCAACGCCCACTCCAACACCGACACCAACGCCAACTCCGACACCCACTCCAACGCCAACTCCTACGCCAACGCCTACACCAACATCCACTCCAACTCCCACTTCTACTCCGACACCAACACCAACACCAACTCCAAAACCTACACCAACTCCTACACCAACACCCACACCAACTCCAACGCCTACGCCAACACCAACACCTACACCAACTCCCACTCCTACTCCGACACCAACACCAACTGCAACACCTACACCAACTCCTACACCAACACCAACGCCCACTCCAACACCGACATCAACGCCAACTCCGACGCCAACTCCGACACCAACTCCTACGCCAACGCCTACACCAACACCCACTTCAACTCCCACTCCCACTCCTACTCCGACACCAACACCAACACCAACTCCAACACCTACACCAACTCCTACACCAACACCAACGCCCACTCCAACACCCACACCAACGCCAACTCCGACACCCACACCAACGCCAACTCCTACGCCAACGCCTACACCAACACCCACTCCAACTCCCACTCCCACTCCGACACCAACACCAACACCAACTCCAACACCTACACCAACTCCTACACCAACACCCACACCAACTCCAACGCCTACGCCAACACCAACACCTACACCAACTCCGACACCAACACCAACGCCCACTCCAACACCCACACCAACGCCAACTCCGACACCCACACCAACGCCAACTCCTACGCCAACGCCTTCACCAACACCCACTCCAACTCCTACTGCCACTCCGACACCAACACCAACACCAACACCAACTCCAACACCAACACCAACACCAACACCAACGCCAACTCCTACGCCTACGCCAACACCAACGCCAACTCCAACACCCACACCAACGCCAACTCCGACACCCACACCAACTCCAACACCAACACCAACACCAACTTCTACACCGACGCCTACACCAACATCCACACCAACTCCAACGCCTACGCCAACTCCAACAATTACACCAACTCCTACACCAACACCAACGCCCACTCCAACACCGACACCAACGCCAACTCCGACACCCACACCAACGCCAACTCCTACGCCAACGCCTACACCAACACCCACTCCAACTCCCACTCCTACTCCGACACCAACACCAACACCAACTCCAACACCTACACCAACTCCTACACCAACACCCACACCAACTCCAACGCCTACGCCAACTCCAACACCTACACCAACTCCTACACCAACACCAACGCCCACTCCAACACCGACACCAACGCCAACTCCGACACCCACTCCAACGCCAACTCCTACGCCAACGCCTACACCAACATCCACTCCAACTCCCACTTCTACTCCGACACCAACACCAACACCAACTCCAACACCTACACCAACTCCTACACCAACACCCACACCAACTCCAACGCCTACGCCAACTCCAACACCTACACCAACTCCTACACCAACACCAACGCCCACTCCAACACCCACACCAACGCCAACTCCGACACCCACACCAACGCCAACTCCTACGCCAACGCCTACACCAACACCCACTCCAACTCCCACTCCCACTCCGACACCAACACCAACACCAACTCCAACACCTACACCAACTCCTACACCAACACCCACACCAACTCCAACGCCTACGCCAACACCAACACCTACACCAACTCCGACACCAACACCAACGCCCACTCCAACACCCACACCAACGCCAACTCCGACACCCACACCAACGCCAACTCCTACGCCAACGCCTTCACCAACACCCACTCCAACTCCTACTGCCACTCCGACACCAACACCAACACCAACACCAACTCCAACACCAACACCAACACCAACACCAACAACAACGCCAACTCCTACGCCTACGCCAACACCAACGCCAACTCCAACACCCACACCAACACCAACTCCAACACCAACACCAACACCAACTTCTACACCGACGCCTACACCAACATCCACACCAACTCCAACGCCTACGCCAACTCCAACACCTACACCAACTCCTACACCAACACCAACGCCCACTCCAACACCGACACCAACGCCAACTCCGACACCCACACCAACGCCAACTCCTACGCCAACGCCTACACCAACACCCACTCCAACTCCCACTCCCACTCCTACTCCGACACCAACACCAACACCAACTCCAACACCTACACCAACTCCTACACCAACACCAACGCCCACTCCAACACCGACATCAACGCCAACTCCGACACCCACACAAACGCCAACTCCTACGCCAACGCCTACACCAACAACCACTCCAACTCCCACTCCCACTCCTACTCCGACACCAACACCAACACCAACTCCAACACCTACACCAACTCCTACACCAACACCAACGCCCACTCCAACACCCACTCCAACTCCCACTCCTACTCCGACACCAACACCAACACCAACTCCAACACCTACACCAACTCCTACACCAACACCCACACCAACTCCAACGCCTACGCCAACACCAACACCTACACCAACACCAACGCCCACTCCAACACCCACTCCAACGCCAACTCCGACACCCACACCAACGCCAACTCCTACGCCAACGCCTACACCAACACCAACTCCAACACCTACACCAACACCAACACCAACCCCAACATCCACACCAACTCCAACTCCTACACCAACTCCTACACCGACGCCTACACAAACACCCACACCAACTCCAACGCCTACGCCAACACCAACACCTACACCAACTCCTACACCAACACCAACGCCCACTCCAACACCCACACCAACACCAACTCCTACACCCACACCAACGCCAACTCCTACGCCATCGCCTACACCAACACCCACTCCAACTCCCACTCCCACTCCGACACAAACACCAACTCCTACGTCTACGCCAACACCAACGCCAACTCCAACACCCACACCAACGCCAACTCCGACACCAACACCAACTCCAACTCCAACACCAACACCAACTTCTACGCCGACGCCTACACCAACACTCACACCAACTCCAACGCCTACGCCAACTCCAACACCTACACCAACTCCTACACCAACACCAACGCCCACTCCAACACCGACACCAACGCCAACTCCGACACCCACACCAACGCCAACTCCTACGCCAACGCCTACACCAACACCCACTCCAACTCCCACTACCACTCCGACACCAATACCAACACCTACACCAACACCAACACCAACCCCAACCCCAACACCCACTCCAACTCCCACTCCCACTCCGACACCAACACCAACACCTACACCAACACCAACACCAACACCAACCCCAACCCCAACATCCACACCAACTCCAACTCCTACACCAACTCCTACACCGACGCCTACACCAACACCCACACCAACTCCAACGCCTACGCCAACTCCAACACCTACACCAACTCCTACACCAACACCAACGCCCACTCCAACACCGACACCAACGCCAACTCCGACACCCACACCAACGCCAACTCCTACGCCAACGCCTACACCAACACCCACTCCAACTCCCACTCCTACTCCGACACCAACACCAACTCCAACACCTACACCAACTCCTACACCAACACCCACACCAACTCCAACGCCTACGCCAACTCCAACACCTACACCAACTCCTACACCAACACCAACGCCCACTCCAACACCGACACCAACGCCAACTCCGACACCCACTCCAACGCCAACTCCTACGCCAACGCCTACACCAACATCCACTCCAACTCCCACTTCTACTCCGACACCAACACCAACACCAACTCCAACACCTACACCAACTCCTACACCAACACCCACACCAACTCCAACGCCTACGCCAACACCAACACCTACACCAACTCCCACTCCTACTCCGACACCAACACCAACTCCAACACCTACACCAACTCCTACACCAACACCAACGCCCACTCCAACACCCACACCAACGCCAACTCCGACACCCACACCAACGCCAACTCCTACGCCAACGCCTACACCAACACCCACTCCAACTCCCACTACCACTCCGACACCAACACCAACACCTACACCAACACCAACACCAACCCCAACCCCAACACCTACTCCAACTCCCACTCCCACTCCGACACCAACACCAACACCTACACCAACACCAACACCAACACCAACACCAACCCCAACCCCAACATCCACACCAACTCCAACTCCTACACCAACTCCTACACCGACGCCTACACCAACACCCACACCAACTCCAACGCCTACGCCAACTCCAACACCTACACCAACTCCTACACCAACACCAACGCCCACTCCAACACCGACACCAACGCCAACTCCGACACCCACTCCAACGCCAACTCCTACGCCAACGCCTACACCAACATCCACTCCAACTCCCACTTCTACTCCGACACCAACACCAACACCAACTCCAACACCTACACCAACTCCTACACCAACACCCACACCAACTCCAACGCCTACGCCAACACCAACACCTACACCAACTCCCACTCCTACTCCGACACCAACACCAACTGCAACACATACACCAACTCCTACACCAACACCAACGCCCACTCCAACACCGACATCAACGCCAACTCCGACGCCAACTCCGACACCAACTCCTACGCCAACGCCTACACCAACACCCACTCCAACTCCCACTCCCACTCCTACTCCGACACCAACACCAACACCAACTCCAACACCTACACCAACTCCTACACCAACACCAACGCCCACTCCAACACCCACACCAACGCCAACTCCGACACCCACACCAACGCCAACTCCTACGCCAACGCCTACACCAACACCCACTCCAACTCCCACTCCCACTCCGACACCAACACCAACACCAACTCCAACACCTACACCAACTCCTACACCAACACCCACACCAACTCCAACGCCTACGCCAACACCAACACCTACACCAACTCCGACACCAACACCAACGCCCACTCCAACACCCACACCAACGCCAACTCCGACACCCACACCAACGCCAACTCCTACGCCAACGCCTTCACCAACACCCACTCCAACTCCTACTGCCACTCCGACACCAACACCAACACCAACACCAACACCAACTCCAACACCAACACCAACACCAACACCAACGCCAACTCCTACGCCTACGCCAACACCAACGCCAACTCCAACACCCACACCAACGCCAACTCCGACACCCACACCAACTCCAACACCAACACCAACACCAACTTCTACACCGACGCCTACACCAACATCCACACCAACTCCAACGCCTACGCCAACTCCAACACCTACACCAACTCCTACACCAACACCAACGCCCACTCCAACACCGACACCAACGCCAACTCCGACACCCACACCAACGCCAACTCCTACGCCAACGCCTACACCAACACCCACTCCAACTCCCACTCCTACTCCGACACCAACACCAACACCAACTCCAACACGTACACCAACTCCTACACCAACACCCACACCAACTCCAACGCCTACGCCAACTCCAACACCTACACCAACTCCTACACCAACACCAACGCCCACTCCAACACCGACACCAACGCCAACTCCGACACCCACTCCAACGCCAACTCCTACGCCAACGCCTACACCAACATCCACTCCAACTCCCACTTCTACTCCGACACCAACACCAACACCAACTCCAACACCTACACCAACTCCTACACCAACACCCACACCAACTCCAACGCCTACGCCAACACCAACACCTACACCAATTACTAAACCAACACCAACGCCCACTCCAACACCCACACCAACGCCAACTCCGACACCCACACCAACGCCAACTCCTACGCCAACGCCTACACAAACACCCACTCCAACTCCCACTCCCACTCCGACACCAACACCAACACCTACACCAACACCAACTCCTACACCAACTCCTACACCGACGCCTACACAAACACCCACACCAACTCCAACGCGTACGCCAACACCGACACCAACGCCAACTCCTACGCCAACGCCTACACCAACACCCACTCCAATTCCCACTCCCACTCCGACACCAACACCAACACCTACACAAACACCAACACCAACCCCAACCCCAACACCCACTCCAACTCCCACTCCCACTCCGACACCAACACCAACACCTACACCAACACCAACACCAACCCCAACCCCAACATCCACACCAACTCCAACGCCTACGCCAACTCCAACACCTACACCAACTCCTACACCAACACCAACGCCCACTCCAACACCGACACCAACGCCAACTCCGACATCCACACCAACGCCAACTCCTACGCCAACGCCTACACCAACCTCCACTCCAACTCCCACTCCTACTCCGACACCAACACCTACACCAACACCCACGCCAACTCCTACGCCTACGCCAACGCCAACTCCAACACCCACACCAACGCCAACTCCGACACCCACACCAACTCCTACACCAACACCAACACCAACTTCTACACCGACGCCTACACCAACACCCACACCAACTCCAACGCCTACGCCAACTCCAACACCTACACCAACTCCTACACCAACACCAACGCCCACTCCAACACCGACACCAACGCCAACTCCGACACCCACACCAACGCCAACTCCTACGCCAACGCCTACACCAACACCCACTCCAACTCCCACTCCTACTCCGACACCAACACCAACACCAACTCCAACACCTACACCAACTCCTACACCAACACCTTCACCAACTCCAACGCCTACGCCAACACCAACACCTACACCAACTCCTACACCAACACCAACGCCCACTCTAACACCCACACCAACGCCAACTCCGACACCCACACCAACGCCAACTCCTACGCCAACGCCTACACCAACACCCACTCCAACACCCACACCCACTCCGACACCAACACCAACTCCAACACCAACACCAACACCAACTCCAACACCAACGCCAACTCCTACGCCTACGCCAACACCAACACCAACTCCAACACCAACACCAACACCAACTTCTACACCGACGCCTACACCAACACCCACACCAACTCCAACGCCTACGCCAACTCCAACACCTACACCAACTCCTACACCAACACCAACGCCCACTCCAACACCGACACCAACGCCAACTCCGACACCCACACCCATACCAACTACTACACCAACGTCTACACCAACAGCCACTCCAACGCCCACTCCCACTCCAACTCCAACTCCGACACCAACACCAACACCAACTCCAACACCTACACCAACACCAACCCCAACCCCAACATCCACACCAACTCCAACTCCTACACCAACTCCAACACCAACTCCAACGCCAACTCCTACACCAACGCCAACTCCTACACCGACGCCTACACCAACACCCACACCAACTCCAACGCCTACGCCAACTCCAACACCTACACCAACTCCTACACCAACACCAACGCCCACTCCAACACCTACGCCAACGCCTACACCAACACCCACTCCATCTCCCACTCCTTCTCCGACACCAACACCAACTCCAACACCTACACCAACTCCTACACCAACACCCACACCTACACCAACTCCAACGCCTACGCCAACACCAACACCTACACCAACTCCTACACCAACGCCAACTCCTACGCCTACGCCAACACCAACGCCAACTCCAACACCCACACCAACTCCAACACCAACACCAACACCTACTTCTACACCGACGCCTACACCAACACCCACACCAACTCCAACGCCTACGCCAACTCCAACACCTACACCAACACCAACGCCCACTTCAACGCCTACGCCAACACCAACACCTACACCAACTCCTACACCAACACCAATGCCCACTCCAACACCCACACCAACGCCAACTCTGACACCCACACCAACGCCAACTCCTACGCCTACACCAACACCAGCACCAACCCCAACACCAACACCAACATCAACTCCAACTCCAACACCAACGCCAACTCCTACGCCTACGCCAACTCCTACACCAACGCCAACTCCTACACCGACGCCTACACCAACTCCAACACCAACACCAACACCTACTTCTACACCGACGCCTACACCAACACCCACACCAACTCCAACGCCTACGCCAACTCCAACACCTACACCAACACCAACGCCCACTTCAACGCCTACGCCAACACCAACACCTACACCAACTCCTACACCAACACCAATGCCCACTCCAACACCCACTCCAACTCCCACTCCGACTTCGACACCAACACCAACTCCAACACCTACACCAACACCAGCACCAACCCCAACACCAACACCAACATCAACTCCAACTCCAACACCAACGCCAATTCCTACGCCTACGCCAACTCCTACACCAACGCCAACTCCTACACCGACGCCTACACCGACACCAACACCAACACCTACACCAACACCAACACCTTCGCCAACTCCAACACCTACACTAACACCCACACCAACTTCAACTCCAACGCCAACTCCTACGCCTACGCCAACTCCAACACTTACACCAACTCCTACACCAACACCAACGCCCAGTCAAACACTCACAGCAACGCCAACTCCAACTCCAACACCAACGCCAACGCCTACGCCTACGCCAACTCCCACACCAACGCCCACTCCTACACCAACACCAACACCTACCCCTACTCCGACACCAACTGAAAGTAGGTGTTACCATTCTTTTAATCTTTGCGGAAGCGTATTATGTGCTTCTCTCTCAACACTGTTAACACAGAAAGTAGATTTGTTTCATGAACAAATGAATGTCTATTAATAAGCTATTTCACATTAATCATGATTTCGGATATAATTTATGCTTTTCATAGATGTGGGGTGATAATGTTTGATTCTAACCGAATTTTTAAACTTGTGATTTTGAACTAAGCATAGGATAGCATAGTATTATCCAAATCTTGAACCTTGGTTATAAAATGTCATCGGTGAATCCAATAGGTTTTTGATACTTGGCATGACTATCTCCTTTCATCAATTACCCCAGACTATACTTTTCCAGTCAGATTTGTCTTTCCAAATGAGTGATGAGCATGTCAAATTTGCCCGTTGTCTAACTTGCATCCAGGAAGAAAACGTACACACTTACAGACAGATTGATAGGTCAGAAACATTCCAAAAAAATATGACGTTTACTAACTACCTGATATATTTGCAATAAATTTGTAGTCAGATTAATTGATCAAAATATAATTTGATTTTTATCATAAAATCAACTAACTCAGAATGGCTAAGCATGAAATGATGCATCTTCTGAAGTCTATTTCGATTAAGTCAAACACCAGGGGAGAAGCCATAATCAGAACCAATTACAGAACTAGTCGGATCGGGTACTGACATAATTTTATGGTAACAAATTCTCTGAAATACAAGTGAAAAGTTGTTCTGTGACATACATTTAGGCAAGAAACAAAGTACCCCCTTTCTAGAAATTTCTAGAAAGTTTCTAGTGCGTATCTAGAAAGTTTCTGGTGCGTATCTAGAAAGTTTCTAGTGCGTATCTAGAAAGTTTCTAGAAACTTTCTAGACAAATTTCTAGAAATTTCTAGAAATTTCGAGTTTTTATTTTTTACGAGATATCTAAACTATTTTGGTATATTCTGAAACTGCTTATTAACTTTAACACACATTTTTAAAATCAACTTTATAACTTTATTAGAAAAGCGGATATTTGATGTTGAAGTTTTTCTACTCTACCATGCTTCCTCATTATAACGCTCCTTGTCTGCCTCCAGTCATGCATGGCTGACACGCTAATTAACGAATGAGCACTGAAGGAATAAGCTGATTAGGAACTATGCATTTACTTATACATGTATGTCGTTATTTCATTTACACAATTGTGCATTTATCATACTTTCTTTTCTCCTGGTATATGCTCTATTAATTTGTGTACCTGACATACTGTTTCCTCGATGTGAACATCCATTCATTTGTTCAACACTAAAGTCCGATAAATTACAAGGGCATTCAACTGCGTATAGAAGATATGATTTAAACTTCCATTGCATTAGAATTCGATTAATTTTCCCGATCTGTTGAACATTTAAGTGAATGCAATAGTGGGGATAAAGACAAATATGTAAGTGGTTACATAATATATATAATAAACTAATTTATTGTCTTGGTATATAGAATATATTATCCTTTTGGTAATATTATCGAATAATATCGAATACAGATTTTGTGATTTTGCTGTTAAGACTTATACTATTCCAATATTAATTCAAATACTGAACTGTTTCTATTGTATTCTTTTCAATTGCTGGATATAAGATGTATATCAAAATTGCAGTACGCCAGAGAGATGTCTTCACAAACAAAATATTTTACATGGATATAGTTGTCTTTTATTACATGAAATAATAAACAGGACTTACATTTTCCAAAGGTTTGTATATGAATAAATAAAGAATTCCTTAATTGAAGTGAACTGTCAATAACGTATATCTATTTAAATATATGTTTAATCCTTACATTTGTCGCAACTTATAAGTTCATAATAATATGTGTCTACTGCAACTTGCTTAAATTGCAAAGTCATTTTAGGTAATTCGATTGTGAAATAAAGAGAAACAATTAAAGTTGTCTTTATTTTTTAATCTCGTATCAATTTGTAAATTGTTATTGAGTATATGTTAACAATTGGTTATTCTGGATATGGGGGAAGCTGTGTGCGCAGGTAAGAAACGATTACAGACCTTATCTTGCCCCGTGGATAACATCTTTGTGAAGGTTATGTAAGAACAAAATCAATGTCCGGTGGCGAATTCATTATATCTGTAAAATGTTAAACGTAAAACAAAATGTAGTAAAACATGGGCTTTATCCTCAACTTAATCCGTGCATTTGAAAAGACTTCAAGTGGAAGATATTAGATAACAAAACTCGTGTGTTAAGATGATGTTAACAAAACATATTGTTTTCTTAATTTTGTAAAGTTTTAAAATCAATTTCAATATATATGAATTAGAACAAGTTATATGGATATATAACTTCTTTATTGCACAAGTGCGACGTTTCGATATAGATTCTAACACCGTTATCAAGCTACATCGAAACGTCGCATTCCTACAATAAAGAAGTTGTACAATATACCTATAGAACTCGTTCTCCTTTATCTAACCAACTTCTAAATGCCATTGAAAGAAGTTCAATATATATGTTCAAGAATCATTGGATGGAAATGAGAAACGTTTTACGTTTTAAACGACTGTTATAACAATTCCTCTATAACAATAACTACTAAAAACTACTGTCGGAGATGCAAATAAAATATATTTTTTATAATTTATATATTAAAGATAAGATTAAAACAATTTTGAATTATTAAAACACGATTTATTTAATCAATTCGAACTCTGGAAATTAGTCTCCAATTTAGATATTGTTGATAGCGGCAAAGGGATGCATGCCATGTCTACATTAAACATGTTCTTAATCAATTGATTTGTTTACAATTTCGGCTACTCACTCAATACGATACACTGTTTTATTAAGGACGTCTTACGACGTTGATGGATTATATTTACGAATAGCCTTTTTCACACAAGTGTCCTTCCCCTTAGAAATAGCTTGAGTTGAGTCAATTTTAAAAAGGCGTTTTCACAATATACTCCCCAGTTTGCATTCAAATGAAATAAAAATAAATATACCACTTTTTCTAAAATCTCAGATTCTTTAGCGTTTATCCATGAAGTTAGTGAACCGTGTCTACTGAACATTCCATTGACCACTTGTGTATGTCTCTGAGTCAACTACTCACGTGTAAATTTATTCAGATTGAATTAACAGTATTGGCGAAAATACACATCCGTACGTATTTTTAAATTGGTTTATGGTAATAGCCGCACATACTTCCCCCTTGTAATACACACCTCTCCCATTATATCCAGGCTTGTATATTCTATTTAACTCGTTTAGAGCGAGATTTGGCTCCTCACAGGATGATTAGTGATGGCAATTAGATACTATAATACTGTACTGTATACACACTGATTCCTTAAGCATTTTGTGTGAGAGCTTAATGGATAATGATTGTCTTTTTTAATTTAAAGTTGATAATGTTGCTAAATATAAATGTTACTACAGCACTAAAATAGTTTAACAAGACAACTTAAAATTCCAGTTATTATAGACATGCAGATTGTGTCTTCATGTTTGTATAAACTAAAATGGCTTATGTTCGATGTCTGACGGCAAGATATATTTTATGATAAATACGATGTTTAATCAATGTTTTTACGGTTAAATCAAACGAATAGCATATGTCGTCGATAACTGAGGATGAATATCATACCCGTCTATCCATGACCTCATGATATACAGCACAATACAATTAAATACATATATATACACACATATATATAGGATAACTGTCCTTCTTGTCGATCTGGATTTCTTGACTTATACCATGATTATCTCATTGAGTGAGGTGCAAAGTTTATATTTTCGCTTGCAGCGACGGCGCAAGTGAGAATATACTACTCTTCTACCTCACGAGATGAGGTGAACATGGTATTTGTGAATAATTGACAGATATTCTATTTATTACATATGTGTTTCATGTTGAAATTGACGGATTTAAACGGCAAAGGTGTTAATGATGTCATACATTACAACTTAATTGTTTTCTGACAGCGAATTTCATACAGAAACAAAATAATATAATTAGTTTATGATTGCGTTTAACCATCAATACGATTATCGACTGAGTGTTTTCAATTCACAATCTGTTACTGTACATGGCAATTGAAGTTTCATTACTGTCTTCCTAATGTAACATGTTATATTAAAATTGTGCGTTAGATCTATAAGAATATTTGAATGTGTCTCAGTATTAACCCATCCCTTATAGTCTGGTAGAAGTGGTATTGTTGCAATACACAAACACTTACCGGTAAGTGAGGGTCGGTTAATAAGTTTATGGTTATCCCCGTTCCCTGTATACATACGCGAATTCCCGGCCACTGAAAGGTGAAGTTATGTAATACACAGCACATATCATCGAAGACCGTTATAAATCATTGAATTGTCACAATAAATTAATTGTGTAACTTCGTTTGTCACAATATATCCATGCTTTTTCTTGGAATGTGTTTATATCGAATGAAATGTGATGTTTGTTCAATATTCCAGTATGCATATGATGCACATGAGAAGTCTATCACTAGTTAATAGCTCTCGAAGGCTATGAAAATGTTGTGTTATATTTTCGGTCTCACATGGAATGTACCACCATCAGCCTAGTTATTTCCATGAGTTTGAAAATATTTAAAACAATAACCCTTTGATGTCCAATTGAAAGTGTTCAACCTTTTAGAAAAGCTAAGACGTCACACATAGGGATTTAGAAACATTTTACCTTCATTCTATATGGTTAGGTACTATACTGTCAACTAATCTCTATATAAAATCTGTAGCCACAAAGGTTCATAATATGTTAAATACATTATTAGTAATAATATATAATGATTTATTACCAAGTACAGTAATTTTACATGAATGAGCCTAGGCGTACATGTACATTTCATACTGTCTCACTTGGTTATTGACATTATCCTATGGTATTTCTTTTGAAATGTGTGTTTATTTTTATGTATACTATGTAAATAATCTTCATCTCTGTGGAAATTGGATTTAATGGCATTGTCACAAACGTCTACAAGCTCACGTATAAGTGTGGATTATTATCAATACGAAACATATGTAATGAATAAATAGTGTGCATAACGTTTTCAAATTTGCTTATATTCACCGCAAGAAAAGTGCTAGTATACTGACCAGTATACGTCTTGTCAACCACCCTAATTTCCTGGCGTATACTGGTTTGTCAACCACCCTAATTTCCTAGCGTATACTAATCAGTATACGAGACATTTCCAAAGCTTAGGAAACTTCAGTATACCCCAGTATACGCTAGTATACCCCAGTATACCTCAGTATACCCCAGTATACTCTAGTATACTCCACTATATAATAGTATGTGTCATAATTTATTACAAATGAAATGAAAATATATTTGTTGGTTTGTTTATATAGGTGTTCTCTGTTGGCTTAATTATATCAGATTGAACTACGCTAGACAAACTTGTCTTGGGTCTTTTGTTTTATAAGATGAAAATGTCCGTGTGACAAAGTTGATAATAGCTATATATGCATTCAAATAAATAAAACTATATTTACGTGATTATTTAAGCAGATCAAATGTAAACGTGATCAGCAGAAAGGCATTATGAGAATTATGTATTTAATAGCAAACACGATATATTGTATCCTCTTTGGTATGCATTGGATTATAGGCACTGGTTACTTATATCGGATTTAAATTCTCTGTTCAGTTAGTATCAATTGTGATCGTGGTTTGTCGTTACTCATACAGCATCAATTAATGGACTGTAGTATAGACTGTCTCATCATTGTATATATAATTCGCAAAATGTGTGAAAGTGTGTTATCGTCATACAAGACGTTTCACTCTTTAAACATCTCATATATATATATGTGACAATGGATATATTGCATTATTGAAGACTTACCTTTGTCGACGAACATATCCGGAGGAAAATTATAAATATCCAGATAGTCAAAAGAACACAACTTGAAACAGTAAATCCCTAATCGAAACGTATGTGTTTGGGTCACAACTGATGTCGAAAAACACAGAGATAACATCAACGTTACGTTATTTGTTTGACAGTAACTGCTAATGATGATGGCGCAGTCTTTCAACTGAGGGGGTAACTGGTAAAGGCATGTCCAAATATTCATGATCATGTATTTTATTGGTTGTTAGTTTTGGCCTTAATTCTTATTGGCTAACTTTAAATGACCAACCAGACGCGCGAAGCCCATAGTCAGACAGACATAGTGTTTATTAGCCTGTCGCCAGGTCATCTGTATGTTTATACAACACACCTGTCAAGCTCTTCAACGCACAACTGGTCTCTCAGCTAATTACTAGCCTGAGTGGCTAAAAGTTTTGTTTAAATAAATGCTAATTAAGCATGCATTGTCCCTCAAACAGACAG
Source organism: Gibbula magus (assembly GCA_936450465.1). Classification (NCBI taxonomy): domain Eukaryota; kingdom Metazoa; phylum Mollusca; class Gastropoda; order Trochida; family Trochidae; genus Gibbula; species Gibbula magus. The sequence continues at coordinate 60,898,980 of OW388304.1, forward strand.
ACAATTGTTTAGTTGCACCTAGCTTTGGGCATACAAAAAAGCGTTATATCAATAACCAACAACAATAACTATTCAACTCATTTAACCATAAATTTATGTATTAAGAAGAACATGAACTAAAATAAGATGGAACATATCATACAGACCAGGACATAGCTTCATGATATTACTGCATCACAGTTACGTTGGGATTTTTTAAATTGTGAGAATAAATGAGATAAATGTACATAAAAACAGGATATCTATGGTGAAGCAACAACAGTGCTGTTAAATAATCCAAAGAATATAAATGAGATTATTCATAATTAAGTTATTAAATTTATAATATTGGTACACCTGTTGCCGTTTTATGTGAAAAATTTTGTTTTAAGTTGCGCGAAATAATATAAATATAAACGGACAATAGCTATGCAAAACGATATGATTTTGTAAACTTTGCTTTTGTTCAGACTTCACTTCACAAGTACAAACATAATATACAAATAGCATATAGGATATAGATAATGAAATAACAACAAAGTATGTGCAAAACAAAACGAACTTACATAAGGCTAGCAGTTACTTTTCATTGGTTTTTTTTTTCCTTTTCTCTTTTCTTTAGACTGCCTGACCGGATGAAATCGCTAATAAATTGGTAATGGGACGCATCGTATATGTAGGTCAACATCCTCAGTCGAAACAATCACCACTGAAATGAAGGAATAGTTGACCGTATTCAATATAACACAATTCATTGTTTCTAATATCTGTACTTTTTATTTTACGTATAAAAATAAGTGTGATTGCATCCTCATTGTCATATGAAGACGAACATTCAGCTTTAGTTGATATATCCATATATATGTTTACTTTAGATCAAATGATATGTAAATAACTACTATTATTAAGGATAAATTAACAAAGTTAAGTATACATGTTATCTGTAATAACATGATTTAAACAGGAAATGTATCCTTAAAATTACTATCAATGTAGTTTTCATAATCTTCTTAAATTACAAGAATTCAATTCAATACCATACTCTTATTGTTTCTTTATATCAATTGTTTTACTTATTTCAGTTATTTGTTTTCCTACATATATCTTAACCTGATCAGCTAGCTTTGAGTAAACCTATAGGAACAAACAAGAATTGGTAAACAGACTCGCAGTTTATCTTTAAATGTCTTTAAAGGTGACATCGTGCTTTGAACTAAGACGTTGTGCTTGTATATTACCGGTATATGACAAACTCTCACTGTACTGTTGAAAACTGTGTTTTTCTTAGCAAACACTGTTACTATTTTCTGATACTTATTTCTGTTACTTTTTTCTGTTACTTTTTCCCTAGCACCAAGTTTTAAGTCGAAAGTATGTCTCCATTAGAAAGTTTAAATCCAAAGATATATTGTTTCGTTATTTATGATTCAACTTTTCACAATAATAAACATTTTAATCCCCATTCTTGCATCACGAAATGACAGGCAGAGGTTTTTTAAAATGCTGCAACTGATCAGAGACAAATCGGATTTATTCATGAAAACATCAATTTCTCAAACTCTTGTTCTGTTACTGATCAAAGACAAAAAGGGAATTACTTATGAAAACAACACTTTTTCAAGCTGTTTTACTGTTACTGATCAAAGACAAATTGGAACTATTTATGAAAACAAAAATTTCTCAAAATTCACTTTGTACAAACTACTCTACAACGCTCTATAACAAAAGATCATTTTAAGCCTACTTATTAGAAATAACATAATGATCATAGACACATTCTTTTGTGTTGGGGATGGTGTCTGTGTCTTGTTGTTTTTGGGTGGGGGGATTATATCCACTGGGGATTTTGTCATAGGGGATTATTTTCCTTGGGGATTATGTCCAGTGGGGATTTTGTCCGTCCACCTCGCTGGTCTCCATAAATCCCGAAAAGTTATCATTAAGACTACTATTTAAACTAAAATAACATTACATTTTGTAAAGTAAACTTGTTATCAGTAGATACTTTAATGCACTGGGATTTAATTCTGCCCTCTCGCCTAAGCAGAGGCTTATGTTCAGCTTAATTTAGTAAACGCTGTAGCTGTAAGAGCACTTCTCTCTGTTTAAACATATTTATTTCCAAAAAGAAGGAACCGGATTGGTAGGTAAGAAAATGCTTTTATACAAAGCGCTCCGGGATACAACCAAATACAAAACATGACATGTACAGTATAATTATGAATACAAATAAATGATACAATCTGATTATACAAATTATGACTGTGCCATAGAAGCACTACTTTAAATCAAATCTGCCTGTTAAATTTATAAATGAATGAACTGAAATTAAGAGTTCCATATTTACAGCTGGGCAAGAAATGTGACTTCCAAACAAAATTGATTTCAGATCAAATCCCTTTGCATAATAATACAGACTTAACGATATATAATAACGAATATCGCTATAGAGAGGACATACAAGGAATTAATGAATATTCTTCAAAGATATAACCACAAGAGCAAGCTGGTGTTGGAGATATAAACCGTTGATATTTATGTGCATTATGATCAGTACATTCTGGTCGGAGACGAGATTGTATTATTTGACAAAATCTGATGCCGGTGTTTAAGTCAAAAGTGGCTGTAAATATTAGTATTGTTTAGAATGGCAGTTTGAAATCTTGAAACTGGCTGTATTTCAGTTCTGTTCAGGTGGCAATGAATTCAATAATTTAACTGCATCGATATCTGTGGGGAAAGGACCTCGCATAACTTTCAGTTTTACAATGTATAATCTGAAGATTCGAATCATTGCGAAGATTATAACCCGTGACATCTGAGAACTTCTCTCATTAGAAATGATCAAAAATAAAGATGATAAATTTAAGTCTCACCTCACAAATTAAATACATACATTGTACAAAGGCAATCATTTATGTTTAACTATTGCGAGTTTACTAAACATGTGTATGAACTTCAATGTATTCCCACAAATGTATTAACAAATGATTTGTTTTAAGTTTGTTTTAGAAGAAGCATTTATATAGGCTAGTGTATAGCCTGTTTGCTAATCCTTTTTTAAAATTTAACTTCTCATAATTTCTTTTGTGTTATATGTTATTTGGGAATAAAATACTGTTTAATCAACTATTGCTTTTTCTCAAGCAAAAACAGTTACTTTTTTCTGCTATTTTTCCCGGTTACCTAACAGTAATGTCAAAGCTAAGTTATGTAACCCATTTCATCATCACTAAAACGAATGTGAAACACAATCATCCACATGCCATTATTATAATACGTTCAAGCTTTCTACATCGAATATACTTTTCATTGAATTTACAATAAGTACCTGTAACCGTAGACTCCCGAATGAAACAGATAGAACTATGTTAAAAAGGATGAAAGATTATGTGCATTTTGTAAAAGGCTATGTATGTAGCAAATGTGACTCATAACATACGCAGGTCACCTGATTGAGCTTCTAATACTTTCTTAAAATGTAAATGGACAATATTGTATTGTTTTGTCTGTCAAAAGTAAAAAAGTGCCCATGTCTGGTATACAATGTATACTATAAAGTATGACGTATATACCCGTTAACTATATTACTTAGAAATATGTATTCGCCAGAAAGTATATATCAAGTATTATGATGAACAACTGCACATCACGCACAGTGTTCATTCAGGAATAACAAAACGATTAAGTGCCATGCCCATTCAGGTGTGACTTATCTCGAATTCAGGTTTCTCGGCCATGAACCGTATGACATTACACACGCCCAGTACTGATCATCCAAAAAGTTAGCACTCAATACACATTGATGACTTTCACTGATTAGACTTGAAACTAGGTGTGATAAAGCGCCGATATATTGCCGGCAATTGATGACAGTGGCGACGCAATGTCTGGTTGAACGTATCTTTTACCGACTGTTAAAGTGTCACTCTCTGCGCGTGAATAAACAGTGGTTACACTAATTAGACCTATACCCCTTTGAGAAGTGACCATTAACCACCACGGAAACATATTGCCCACAATTAATTACCGTTACATAATGCGTGGCTATTTAAACTGGGACTCTCTGTAAGTCCAAATCACTTCATAGATATATTCAGTTGCGTTAATCCCTCCTGGTTCCTGCAATTTATTTTGCACAAGTGTTTACCAAGTCCTGAGGAATGGATTTCTATCAAAGGTACGTTGTCACTTCTCATGTCAATGTATAATGTATGATGAATGAACTGATTTTAAGATCGAGGTACAGATAACAGATCGTAAGTAAGATACATTAGGCTGTCGAAATGTTCCAGATCAAAGTTTTGGTAAAAAGAGAGGGTTCGATGGTTTTAGAATGGACTGCATGTTCCAAGCTAATAAGGGTGATATTATTATTCATTGATTTGTAAAATCTAGCGTACATTCATTACAAAATCCAAAACAATGGCGAGTGTAGAAAGCTTTGCTACGGCATAAGAGGACAATGTTGATTAAATAATTCACATCTAAAAATGTTGCGAAGATTTAATCACTTCATCAATATTTGAATGAAAATACATCATTATCCTTGTTAATATCAATATATACTTTGTGATAGGAAAGTGGATGTGTCTTAAACGTGAATAACATAAATGAGAATATATCTAAAATAAATTATGGTTTAGGAAATAGTAAAATTTATATCACAGAACACATGGAGTGTAAATGTAAACTTGTTAAGGCATATTGATAATATAAACACTATTTATCTATATATTTTAATTATTATTCCTACAAATTAGAGAGATCATTTAAATAAAGGTCAGTATAATGATCATATCAAATATTCCTTTCACATTCTATAAATATCTTAATTGTATAAAGTTACTTGAACCGTTACACTAGCCCATTGGTTGTTTCGTTTCGAAAAGCCGAATGCATTTACGCTCGATTCTTTGATGTTTGATATCTGTGGCTAGTCCGGTTAAATTAAACAATTGACTTATCTGTGTTTATTATCAAACTTCCTGTTCCCTGTGACGTAAATGCATGGGACCACTACATAACTAAAAGGTTACTACCTCGTATATTCTGCCAACGGCAGCACATGAGTTAATTCAATATTTACAGTAAGACGGAAAAATTTGTTTTTGATTGTGATTCTTTAGCACTTATGCATTCCAATGTACACACAAGATGATAAAGTGTATGGATATTTATTTATCAAATATAAGCGTTGATTTGATAAAGCATTACAATTAAATAAATAATGAAATTCATCACGAATCTAGATAGAATTATATAATGTATATACTCGTTCTTGACGAGGGATTGTGATATCGACCTTTTTCAACCGGCAAATTAAGAATTACAATATTGATTTGTACACCATATTGGTTTCGTTCCTTATAACATATTAATCAAAACATGGGGAATCCTTAATGACAGCTGAGTATATTTGATAATGTCACTACACTATGTTTGCAGAATTTATCTTTTAAAACATTGAATAACTATCCATTTCTTACAGAAATACTAGGGATAATGGAAAATAAGTATTTGACCACATGCCACATGTAGTTTTGACATAATTTAACCAAGGATATGATTGTCGTGCTTATAATTATGCATAATAATTGTCCAGACTGTGTACAGTACGTATTAAACGGTTTGCAATTTGCTATAGGCGCTGTTTTGTATGATTCTCGCAATTCCTTCATTACCGAAAAAGACTTTGTACCGTATGTTTTTGACCCTGTTGAAATGTGTTAGCTTGGCCTACACCCCATATTGCCTACATCCCCAAAACTCCTCGTATCGCCTTCACTAAATGCAGAGCGTCACCTATTGTATAACATACTACTGTTCACTTAGCAATTAATGAACTGGTTCATTGTTATGAAGTCAAATCTGGTAAGGTATACATAATGACATATATACAAATATACATGAATATAACGCAAAATTTGATGGAGCATACGAAATTCACGTTTGTTATGCAAAGCAAATCTAACTAGTATTGGTTTGTATGTGATGGACATAAGTGAAATATATTTTTCAATGGATACATGTTAACAATAATAAGCTGGATGAGGCTGGAATTATGCTATCAAATAACGTGCGTATTCGTTTCAGAAGTTTTATATGGCGGTATTGCAGTGAATATACCAGAATAGGTCGATGGTTAGTCGACATCGGTAATTTTTTATTATGAAATATGATAATCTTGTAAATTGTCGAAAAAGCATTTGTCTTACATGTCCGACAGTACAATCTTACACCTGAAAAAATATGTAAACATATATAAAATAAAATATATAAGGAAATTATATGGTCTATGAAAAACGATAGTACTTTATTAACAGCCATCTCCTTCATGTATTTGATCTGTTTGTGGTAGGTGAAGTTTCTAACTAGTTTTATTCAAGTTATCCATTGGCATCTAGCACGTGGACGTAATTATTCAAATAATATTCAGTATATAGTATTCATACAGTATTTGCCAATATGTCGCTATTTTGCAATTTTGATATCCGTTGCAGTGAGCAGATACACTAGCTGTCATGTTAACCTTCTAGCAAATTGCATCATTTGACCATGACGTGAATATACAAATGTGAGAATGTACCAGATTAACTGTCAAGTAATTACTGCTCATTATGTCTCAGGGTGTTGAAACTGCGCTGTGTATGTGTTTTGTTAATTGACTTCATTGGAAATTGCGTTCAAGATTAAAGATGTTAATGGTGGGCCGACCGTGAAAAGGATCTTTTGTCACCTAACTAACAACCTAACAAGTAAAGATATAAAGAATATCATTGAAAATGACACAATTATAATGACATCAACATACATTGGGAGATATATAAGGTTTACTTATTTAAAAGGTTGATTGTTTGGATAATAAAAGTAGCTAATTTCCCATCCGACAAACCAGGGGATGAACCGTTGTGTGTATAAGGACAGACAGACAGACAGACAAGTGTTTATTAGAGTCTCACCCCGTTACAATATAAAACATACAATAAATATATACATGTACATAAAAAGGGCCATCCACAAGTGGGATTATGAGAGACTATAACTAAAATATACCTAAAATATATATACACATAAATAGAACATTGTTACGTAAAAGGCTAGAGTAAAAGAAAAACGTTGGTAAAATTACGAGTATAAAACCTGTTTTCTCTTCAACAAAATATTTTGGCAGGTTTTGGCAGCAATCATAAAAACATAAACATTTGATAGTATAAAACCCACTTTCTTTAAATCATTAAAACTACAAAACTCTTGATTAAACATATTGCACATTTCAACTAAATATTCTCTCTCACATTCATACAGGGGGCAGTGAAGTAGTACGTGCATTTCGGACATGTATTAACCCCTAAATTATATTCTGTTGTATGATATATCATAACGTTGACGTTAGACCTGCAGTCTATATCGATTTGTGTTTCATGCATAATAATACAACAGTTCGATCATCAATAATTTGAATAGAAAGGCGGTTGATTTCATCATATCATATCATCTCATCTCGATGAAATACATGGAATAGATAACGAATTGTGAAATTTTAATAATGTTAATATTATTAGAAGTTGGAGGCTTGAAAAGACAATACACCTTTTTATACTTTAGAGGTAAACCATCATAAGATAACAAATGTGGATCTTTGTTCAATAGTTTTTTAAATTTGTATTGTTGTTTGTATTGTTGTATGTGCCTAACTTTATTTATCAAGATCAAGTTTGTCAAACCTAGTCTATATCGTATTGATGAATGATACCATAAAATGTGGAATATTGTTTTCTTCATGAATCATATCGTTAACGGTAAATATGCTTTTATTATGTACTTAGAGTGATTAAACCAAGCAACTATAAATGCACGGAGAGTAAATGACACAAACCAGGTACCCTTTAATCATAACTGTCATTAGCGATAATAAGTATGTACCTGCACGAACATAAATGTATTTAACTCTCCCTTGGTTATCCGTTTGGATGTAAGTTGGCTCTGTACCCCCCTCCCCCATTAAATTCTCACATATATATATATATATATATATATATATATATATATATATATACTAAAATCGTTTATGCACATTTGTATCTCTAAAAAAGGTTACACATGACTTCATATATGCTTCATGCTTGAATAGTTACACATTGGTAAAAGCAAAGTCGTCATTTTTATGTTTATATGAGAAAAATGCTCCCAAAATGTTGAACTAACTAATTCTCGTGATTGAAATACATGTATTATTTACACATAAACGCATTTCATATGGCATTTTGCATTGGCATTTTAAAATCCTTCACACATTTTACTTAAACTAGTAACCCACAGTTGATTTACAGTGAAGCTATCACTTACTGAATTGCAATTAATTTATTGCCCCAATAAACTTGCTCTCCAAAAGGATGTTCACAATCCCGTTACGGTTCGTTAATCACCGCACTATACAGAAATTAACCCCTAATTAATTTATTGCTACAATAAACTCGGGATCAGAGTCTATGCAACACCGTTATCCAAATGTACGTTTGGTTTGGTACATATAAAACTATATGTTAGCACGAATCAGACTTTATAATTATTATTATCTAATTAATTAATTAATTAATTAATTAATTATATCGTAAGTTTTATCATACAGCTTCAAAATATGCTAACAGATGTTTAGTAAGTATCTGTGTTTGGTTTGTTATTTATCCATATATTCATGTATAACTCAATTTAAATTCTCACATATTTAAAACCGATGATGTAATAAGAAATGAGTTAATCATTGTCTTAAAGGTACATCCATTGTGTTTCATAACATTTGGCTTTAATACGTTCCAACTCACGACATGTTCTGTCTACAATACAAATAAATTCACTCAGCTTGCAAATTTATCCCCAATCGCCAAATATATCATAATTATTAGTTTCCGATTAAAATTGAGTAACATAATTATACATGTGCAGAAACCGAAACTGCACGCCCCATTTGCATGCACAGTGATAATGGGACCTATTAAACATTATCAACTCAAATTTGTCTTTTTGTCTGTTATAAATATAATTCCAAAATTACGTTTGACTCATTGACGCGCGCCACACGCTGTGCATTGTCCGGTTTTCGATCATATCGTCAATATGCTAAGTCTGCTATCATCAAAATGGTAGTTTTCGGTAACAGTCGGTACTTATCGATAAAGTAATACCATTTATAGCGTTTGCAATATGTGACCCCCAACAACACAATGGATGTACCAAGTTTGTATGGAAGGCAGAACGGTCTGAGGAGAAAATTTGTTTTCAGATAGTGTGCAAGAATTCCTCTATAAATGTCTAGATTCAGTATTCAGTGATATCAATCGTAGTGTACAATATGTGGCAGATGAGATGTGTACTGTTGCAGCAAATATGAAACGAAAATTGTCGTTTAGAAATACGGGAAAGGATAGTCCATGGGTTGATTCTGAATGTAGAAGTTTGAAAGCTGAGCGTTGTCACAATATTAAACCAGTTTAGAAAACATCAATGTAAGCAACACTTAGATGATTACCACGTAACAAGAAATTTATATAACACTGAAATTAAACAGAAACGAAAGGAATACTATAAGCAGAAACCAGTTAAGCTAGAAAATAATATCAATTCCAAAGAGTTTTGGTCCATCCTTCGGGAGTTGCAGGGTAAGCAATTCAAAAAGTATAATATAAGCAATAAAGAATGGTATGAACATTTCAAACATATGTTTTTGTCTATCGGAAAGGAAACAGATAGCACTTTCAGTGTAAACTCGACTACGGGAGTTACTGGCGATTTACGTTATGAGCTTGAAGAATTATAGTGAATATAGTGATATTCTGGATTCGCCAATAGATAGGCAAGAAACATTATATAGCATACAAAAAAGGACAACAAAGCAGCAGGTGTAGATAATATTTTACCGGAATTTATAAAACACTCGGGGGATATTTAGTTATATTAGTTTTTAACGTAATCTTAGAGAGTTGCAACTTCCCATCGACTACTGGAAGTGTTATCCCAATCAATAAGAGTTGAGATGTAAATAATGTAGATAATTATATAGGTATAAAGTCCCTAAGTATATTAGGGAAAGTATTCGTCTACATCATCGAGGTTAACATTCTGGGCTGATACACTAGATAAAATAGATATTAGGCTTAAGGGCGGGATATAGCACAGTAGATAATATTTTTATATTGCAATTGATAGTTCAGAAGTGTCTTGGTACAAAAGGTAATAAACTATATGCCCTGATTATTGACTTAAAAAAAGACTTTGACTCGATACAAAAAATAAAACTTTGGGAGGTAATGGAGAAACATGGCATAAGCCCTAAGATGAATACATTGTTCAGAAATATGTATGATAAAGTCAAAGTTGTATCAGAAATAACCATGACATTTCAGATTCTTTTACCTGCAATTCTGGTCTTAGACAGGGATGCATTTTAAGGCCGTTTCCGTTTTCAATGTTTATAAATGAATTTTTGATTATTCAAAGTAGTGGTTCTCATGGCATCCAGTTACACTCTTATTTGACGAATTGTTTTTATTAATGTTTGCCGATGATATGATTTTATTTTCTTCAAGCGTCATCGGGTTACAACGGCATATAAATGAATTAGAACATTACTGAGAAAATGCAGGATTGACTGTCAACATGGAGAAAAGTTAAGTTATAGTATTCAAAAACGGAGGTAAGCTGTCTAAAACGGAAAAGTGGTGTTATAAAGGTCAGCCGCATATCAATATCTTGGAGTAAACTTTTCAAATTGCTTATGCCTTTCATGCAAAACATTGTTCCACACTAGCCAAAAAGGTGTTAATTGGTGTTCTCAAAAGTATTTATAAACTAGTAGATACAACCAATGTATTGATTGCAAATCATTTTACAAAATATTTGACTAAAAAATTCTTCCACTATTATTGTATGGATCAGAGGTATGGGGAATTAAACATTATGATATTATTGAAAAGATACACTTTTATACCTGTAAGAACTTTCTAGTAGTGAAGGCAAGCACACCCAGTAATATGGTGTATGGACAGTGTGGCAGATTCCCAGTTCATATATTTGCCAAAGCTGGAATGATAAAATTTCTTAAATATGCCTTCTAATAGATACCCTGTTATGATATGATGATTCTGTATGATAAGAGAGGAAAGGCAAATTGGGTATCCAACGTTTGTGAGTTATCAAATACTATTAGTTTTGGGGATATATGGCAGAGTCAAAACGTGGATTTCAATTCAAATTTTGTAAATAATGTTACACACAGACTGAAAGATATATTTACACAGGAATGGGCTACATCGCTGTCACTTTCAAACAAATGTGTTGACTATAAAATGTTTAAATCACACAGAAAGAGAATATTATTTGAGTATGTTAGATATAAGGAAATTCCTAAATGCAGTTTCACGTTTCAGGTGCTCATCCCACGAGTTAGTAATTGAGACAGGAAGATATTACAATATGGCATTAGAAAATAGAATTTGTAAATTGTGTAAACTTAATTGTGTTGAAGACGAATACCATTTTCTTTTAATTTGTCCTTTGTATACTGTCCTGAGAACAAATAATATTCCAAAATATTACTAGGTACCTCCAAACAGGTGTTTTCTATGTTTGCATGTGAATCTTTGCACGTTTTTGTACTATAGGCCTGTGGCCTCTAAGTATAAGAAATAAAGATTATCATAACTAAAATCGTTTGTATGCACATTTGTATCATTAAACAAGGTTACACATGACTTCATATATGCTTCATGCTTGAAGAGTTACACATTGGTAAAAGCAAAGTCGTAATTTTAATGTTTATATGAGAAAAATGCTCCCAAAACTAACTAATTCTAGTGATTGAAATACTTGTATTATGTACACATATATATAGTCGCATTTCAGTATATGAACACAAGCACTTTATTCATTGGTTCATATGGCATTTTGCATTGACATTTTAAAATCCTTCACCCATTTTACTCAAACTAATAACCCACAGTTGATTTACAGTGAAGCTATCACTTACTCAATTGCAATTAATTTACTGCCCCAATAAACTCGCTCTCAAAAAGGATGTTCACAATCCCGTTACGGTTCGTTAATCACCGCACTACACAGAAATTAACACCTAATTAATTTATTGCTACAATAAACTCGGGATCAGAGTCAATGCAGTTCACACTTCCAACACCGTTATCCAAACATACAATTGGTTTGGTACATATTAAACATTAGTTAGCACGAATCAGACTATATATTAATATTTAATTAATTAATTAATTATATCGTAAGTTTTATCATACAGCTACAAAATATGCCGTATTTCTGTACTTGGTTTGTTATTTATCCATGTATAATTCAATTAACTTATTTTAATCAATTGACTGACTGCAGACGCGTGCTTGTAATTTGTACTTCTGTAAATGTTTTTGTACTAGCGAACGTTGTTTTTGAGTAAACATTTTGTAGCTTTGTATTTGTAACATTGGGATGACATACTATACCACCATTCACGCATTAAAGAAAGTAAATAATTACAAAGATAAGTTCAATGATTAATAATAATAATTAATAATGATTAATCGTCCTATGTAAGACATATCATATTCACTTTATTTTTAGATTTTATACATAGTTGTATTGTAAGTCTAGCATGGGTCTGTAACCTTTGGAATTATATAAGAACGCAATGTTACCATTTTTGTAACTGTTTCCAGGTTGAAATGATTTGCGCCATCAGCATTATATTTTTTACCCAAACCGAACATTGGTTGATATATCTATGATATATCTTAACAATTACTACTGTATGTTTTACTGTAGTTTGATAATACTTGTTGAATCATGTGTCACATCCATAATCATCTATAAGGTTCACTGAATTCAACTACACAGTAAACAAAGCATCTTTGTTACAAAAGTTTCCTGCAACGACAGGCAGGCTCTTACGTAATATACATAAACCATATCACGGGACCGTGGAATATTAAACAACTGTCCCTTTACATTCACAGAAACACTTCTATGAACAGATACGACTCAGCGACTTCAATCTACATAAGCAAACCATACAATAGAAACCATACTTAGCCACATTGACGTATCTTAAAACATAATGACTGACACATTACACAAAAGTTAGTTACTTCAATCACACACAAATCCGACTAATGCTCCCATAAATATGCAACATACATGTAGCGCTATATCATTGTAGTTACATATAGAAATGACTCCACCTTGCTTTTCTAATTATTGTTTTCTGATTTTACATCTTAGACAATGTGCATCTCAGCATAGTCACCCGAGTCTACCACTAGGTACATATATCCCCAGCTCCCAGCATAACTCTTCACTTACATCCTTCCTACATCACCGTCCCCATTCCCAGTAATTTACCATGCCGCTACCAAACCCTGCCTTAGTAATCCTTCAACCATATATTTACCAAAGACTATCTCGATCTATGCCCATAACCCCCAGTCAGTCACTCACTATTAATTAATTTCTATTCCCAGTTCCAAACTTCACCCATCATGTTATCACTCACCCTAGATCGACTCACATCTCCTAACATTAAGGCATAAACTGTGCCTCTACATGTACATCTACAATTAAATTGAAACCACAGTTCAAGTACTACCCACGACCCTTCCTTCCTAGACCTAAGCAAATAAACATAAATATCAAACCCCTAACTCGTAGCCACTCAACTCAACACAGGCAACACAGGCAACAGCGGCCGTCCCAACCTCCAATCTATAGCCACAAGTACACAACAACACTCATGCCTCTCACTGACGAACTTCACACTGAAAAACGGCACCCCACACCCAGTCACCTACCCTCAAAACTCCACAACCCCAACCACCAACATACAGATTTGTAAAAATTATAAATAAACCTGTATAATTAACATTAATTAAGTTACTATTATTATCAGACTACATTCATGAAGGATATAAATTTTCATGCTAATTCCAAAACTTCATTCCTTATTATGTTAATGTTATTAAAGTGTAAAATGCACTCTGAAGTAGTTAATTCAATATAAAATAGTTCATGCAAAAGTATACAAGAGTATACAAAAGTTTCCTAGAGTATACAAGAGTATACAAAAGTTAACAAAAGTTTCCAAGAGTATCCTGAGTTTGGATACCCGCCGTATACTGATCAGGATATTTTTGGATACCCGACGTATACTGCCGTATACTGGTTTGGATACCCGACGTATACTATTCAGGAAACTTCAGGAAATCACTGTATTTTCTCCTGTGATTTCATATTCGTGCGCTCACAATTGTTCAAAAGTATGATCTACATGTATTTACACGCTGATTTTCATACTATCCTGCAGTAAACACGAATCTTGTGACCTTTCATGTTTGTTATAATTAAAGAACTATAATATTAGATTGACGATATATAACCAAATAGTTTAAACATCAGTGTTTAATTACGCAGTATCATGAAGTTAGAGACGCTCCACGACAGTGCTTTCAATACCCTGCTAATCAGGCCTGTGCAAGTATCATCAATACCTGAGAATATGACAAGTGGTTCCCAATGACCGGAAACTGTCTAGTCTTGTACAACAGCTCCGGTGATTTAATTACTTATATATGTCTACGTATATTGCAATATATTGCGACACTGGTGTACACACTCGTGTCTCTTATGTAGCTCTGTTGCGCCGTCTGCGATTGTGTTTTATCAACTCATGCAAAAGACCATATACCATAACCAGTTCATGTACGTAATGACAACACTGTGACCGAATGTGAGTTACTTAAGTTTATTGTTCCGCTCTACTCATCTAGTGGATTCAGGACAAAGTTTCCGATGGCCTCAACAATTTAAAGTTGAAAACACTATAATAAGGGTATAATAATTGAGTATGGAAATGTACTTCAAAATGTTTATTTTTTACTTTTGTATTTTAGTTTGTTTAGTCTTTCGGGTGTTTAGTATAGTTTTCATTACCCCTTCAAACATTAGAAATACTTGCCATTTCGATAGTGAAGAAATACAACATGGTTATGTTAAGGATAACACTACGTTCAATAGTACAAATTCTTGTACTTTTTCGGGCCGAGTCCTATGCGGGATTCGAACCCACGCCCTCAGAGTAAGGCAGCTATCGCCAGCATTGACTGTACCAACAGCTTACCACACGACCATTTCGCTTCGAAAGTCAATGCTGGCGATAGTTGCCTTACCTTGAGGGCGTGGGTTCAATCCCGCATGGGACTCGGCCTGAAAAAGTACAAGAAGTTGTACTATTGAAGGTAGTGTTATCCCAAATATAACTATGTCATAACCCTTTAAACATGTTACGGAATAGTACTAAATGTACATTTCTTAGTTTTTATTAGTCGAATGATTATTGAGAACAGTCACAATGATTATCATTTCCCAAAACAACTGAATTCTACTCTTTAACAGATCCAATACTCACTGGGTTTTATTATAAAAGAACAATTTTATATGAGCAAATGAATGCAAATGACGCTAGGTCTACTCATTGAAATAACGTTAACCCCTTGTCATGTCAAATACAGTTAGTGGATGCATTTCTGTGGGGGATCTACGTCCGTTCATCAATAGTTAGTTGTGGTTGGGATAATGAGAGATGCCAAATACTTAAAACGTTTGATATACTTCATCAATGTATAGTATTTTAGTCGAACAAACGATTTCCAACTTTTCTTACCTGACAGGATTAATAACTTTGTTTTCAACGACTGCAACTTATGTAGGCTCATTATTTGTATTAACATTGCCAAGCTAGGTTAAATTGATATATATTCATTAAATTATAAAACACATGCAGTTGTAGAATATTTACAGAGTAACATATAATGCATCATTAAGATAATAAACAATGTTTTATTATGTCATTACAAAGCTTTCAGCACTAGTAGCGCCGATGCATAACTTCACTTCTCATTGTTTTTGTTTTTGAATAATGTGTACTTGTCTTTATCAAGTTTTCAAATATAAAGTCATACAAATATTACCCTCAGTAATATTTTTCATTTGGATTGCGCAAAAAGCAGTATTAATAAGACTTAAGTGTAAACAGGAATGTTAGATGATTGATGGACATTTGGAAATTTTGACTTTAAGTTTAAATTCAAATGCTAATTCTCTTCATCGGCGTTACATGAGATAATCAAGATATCAGCTTATTGAAGAGGTAACACTTCTTTCCTAAATACATACATAAATGGCTGACAGAACACCCTCTTTCAAATACATGTATACACCATTTCCTTCTTTCAATAGGCGTGTATACTTCAATGAATGACACAATGGCGGCCGTTCCCAGCTAAGGTGGGGAGCACACTACGTCTGATTTTACTTGCGATGCGTTATGCGATGCGTTAAAAAAACGCAGACAGTGTATTTTTCATTGACCGCGCACACTACGTCCGATGCGTCAATGCGATGCGATGCGATGCGATGAAAAAAGGTGCTGCACCTATTTTTGACGCATCGCAAACGAAATCGCATGAGGGATTCCCTTTTGACGTCATATTTCGCACGTGTGACAGGGGTTTTTCCTCTCAACTCACTTGGAAGAAACAACTCAAGTGGAAGATACGTAAGGTATGTGTCACGTTGCATGTCACCCAGAGGCGTAACTACCATATAGCACAAAAAGCAAGTGCCTACACTTTGAAATTCCAAAAAAAACATGTAAAAATGTAATTTTAGGTTTTTGTCATTTTTTCTGTAATTTATTGGTGACATTCGTCAGATAGCAATAGTCTTCGCAGAACACAATCTTAACCAATCATTCGATGGTAGGCTAAGGCTAAAGGTACACTACTCAAATACAGACAAAATGACAAAGCTTTCCTAATATGCAATTTTTATCGCACTAGCTTAACGCATGTAGTGTGCGCGGAAAAATCGCAACGCAACGCATCGCATAACGCATCGCAAGGAAATTCGGACGTAGTGTGCTCCCACCCTAACAACGTTTGGGTTACTAAACAGGTGTCCTCAATACCTGGGATGACAGGAAACTGTCTGGTCATATACACCAGTCATGACTATTTGATTAGAGATATACACGTATACATGAAATACATTGCAACATTACTGTTCATGCGCGTGTCTCGTAAAACTCTTTGGCGGCCTCTGTGTTTTATCTTTTTTAACGAGCTGATCACCGACAACCAGTTCATTAGTAACTGTCGGTTACGCAAGGTTAATTTTAAGCTCTATTAATCTATGGTTTACAGGACAAAAGTCAAAATGTCCTCATTAAAGTTGAACACAATCTCAAAGGTGAATACAATAATTAAGTATGGAAATGTATGAGTGACTCAGTATAATTGTCAGAACATATATTTTAATAACCTGAAAAGACAATTAACCTTGGATCTAAATACACGCCTTATGTAGGCTCATTACTTGTATCAATATTGTTAGGCTAGGAAAAACGGGCAAACGGGTAATCGTAAAATGGTTCTTATTAAATGAGTGACGGGCATTTAGAATTCGATAGGTTATACAACGTGTAATATGGATTATAGTTTCTTTATCACTTACAATACGAAGTTTCTTAGTTCATTCTTGCCCCTATGTCTAGACATTCATTACTCAGCTCCTTCATTACTTAATCTCTAGAAATAAACATACCCACATTTTAACTAATAAGCAAGATGACATCTTACTGAAAATGTAATACTTCATTTTCAAAATACATTAAGTGATTTATGACAAAATGCCCTCTTTCAGTTATACATTCCTTCTTTAAATCGTATTGCATAAGTGAGTCTCTCCGCATTTATTAATAATGTTTCTGTCCATATGTAGTGAGTAACAACAAATGAATCAAAGTCAGTCACTTGATTCCAATCCAATATCTTTCAGTTTTGGAACAAACACATTCTTATTCGTTGAGACTCCTTACTATAAATACTCTGCTACCTATACTTACATGTATGCTGTAATCATCATTCAAGTGACACATTTATTGTTCAATGGCAAACTTAATATATTTCTCCAATTCAGCTAAGCAGATAACCTTTATCCCAGAGACACTTCAGTAGTTAAATACGAAGTATTAAAAAGATAGCATAACCACAAACAACGCAGTGAATCAATGTTTTACATTGTAAACGCAAAAAACATTGGTACGCGGGATTTAGAATAGTACCCTTTTAATACCTGATATGGATATAACATATAATTTGTATAAAGTGACGTGTTGTGCATGAACATACAACAAACACAGCCTATTATTATGTTTTTGTTATCAATAATGAGAGTAGTTCACGTTTTGGTGACGAACTTGCCTAACTTATAAATGACACATAATGTTTTATTTCATTCAGGTGTCACCATAATTTTACGGATGATTAATTGTAGTTATACAGTTGATGCAACACCGGGGTCGTACTGTTGCCCATGGGGTTGATGAAAATAATATATGATGTGACATGTTTCCAAGGATGATGGTCAGGTCAAGTTGACCTTGTCCCGTTCATATATTTGTGATTTAAAAAGTTATGTCCAGATGGTACATGGAAAGTGATTGATAAACATTGCTATTTCCCTATATGAATGGCCATATACATATCGCTCCCCGTGACAGGGACTGTATTTATACACTATTACACATAACATACGTTATAACAAAAAAACAAATTCACATAGCAGTTACAGAGTATGTTCGGTGAATGTGCTTTCTGAAGTATTGGGATCGTTTGCTTTAGTCAATAAGAAACTAAATTAACAATGGGTAAGTTAGTATCATGAAATCATTCAGTGTTGCTATAAAGAATAGTTTTAAAATTGGTTTAGAAATATTTTATTCGTTAAAATGGATTTGCAAGCAAACTGAGAGCTTATGTCAACGCTTCAATAATAATTACAAATGTGACATAAAAAAAGCAATTATTACGATGATAACAAGAGAAGGTATGAATATGACGTTTTAATCCTTTTGTAATCGCCTCATAATTGCTGCATCGAGGCATGGCATTTTGGAAAATACTGACCGCCGTTTTATCAAAGAACATAACTTTGATTTTCTTTTTATTAAGATATCAAAAGTAGACATGAGATTGTTTGTTGACTAACATGTTTGGACGATGATATAGAAATGAAACTAGTAAATGTTTTGTAAAATTGCTCATGATATAGAATGGAGAATATCAATTATAAAAATTTGTCACAAATTATTCATTGAAAGTTGTACAGGATCAGTTTGAGTCACTAGTCGATATCACTGATGTCTCACCTAAACCAACTTACATTGTCTACAATTATAATTCTTCTAAACAAACACATACTTCATTTATCGTCGCTGAATATCCTTCATTGACTAACTCGCCAGCTACGAAAAATACCTGCACGGGCAGTACAGTTTGAAGCTTTAAATTAGACTGCCCCTGAGCAGTTCAGCAGGGCGCGTTATAACGAGGAGGCCACGAAACTAAACATTACTTTCCTGCTATTCTAGTTGAGTGACATTGTTGAAATTTACAAATTATGGCAAAGTCAACATGTAGTTTCGGAATATAAAAGAAATAGTTGAATATCTCGTAAAAAATAAAAACTCGAAAGTTCTAGAAATTTCTAGATACGCACTAGAAAGTTTCTAGAAACGTTCTAGAAAGTTTCTAGATACGCACTAGAAAGTTTCTAGATACGCACTAGAAAGTTTCTAGATACGGGGTATGTATATTTATTGGACACCTGTACTGTCGTTACACAGTCCTGCAGTACGTCGAATGAATCTTTAAACAAGCCGTTTGGTGAGCCAACTGTAAATTTAACTTCCGTTAAGTTAGCTAATTGGGAAAAGATTGGTAGCAAATACATTTCCCATGCCCGTTTTGATGAACAAAAAAACATCCTTCTTTTCCAAAAATATTTTCAGTGTTTAAACATGAACACACTTTTCGACATGAAAAGAAAACATACACTCGAAAACCACTTGTTCTGATACTATTACTGTTTGAGGTCGAAGCGGATATTTGTTATGCTGGAAGCTCTTTGATTGTCATTCATCTTTCAAAGTGTGAAATGTTTATTGGATGAAATATCATCCAACTAGACATATGTGAATGTGATGCACTGTGATGTCCCCGCTCTAACTTTCAATCCAACCTAGTCATATTACCCTTACTTTTCACTTATGCTAAGCACTAAGTTCAATACTGCATTAATAACGAGAAATAAAAAATTCAGAATAGCCAAAGTAGCAAAAGGCACCACTCTATCACAAGGTCTAAGAAAATACAAAGTTTGGTGAAAAAATATTGAACGATTTTGGAGATAGAGGCCGGAAAAGGTCCCTACCCCAAATATGCACTAAGTTCAAATTGTTTCCATGGAAACCAGAAAAAAATAAAAAATTCAGAATAACAAAATAGCAAAAGCCACCACTCCACCACTAGGTCTAACCACATACCAAGTTTCGTAAAGAAATACTTGATAGATTTTGAAATAGAGGCCGGAAAACGTCCCTACCCCCAATATGCACTAAGTTGAAATTGTTGCCATGGAAACCAGGAAAAATTTAAAAAATCAGAATAGCCAAAGAAGCAAAAGGCACCACTCTATCACTAGGTCTAAGCAAATACAAAGTTTGGTTAAAAAAAATATTGAACGGTTTTGGAGAAAGAGGCCGGAAAGGTCCCTACTCTCAATATGCACTAAGTTCAAATTGTTTCCATGGAAACCAGAAAAAATCCAAAACAAATCAGAATAACCAAACTAGCAAAAAGGCACCACTCCACCACTAGGTCTAACCACATACCAAGTTTTGTAAAGAAATACTAGATAGATTTTGAAATAGAGGCCAGAAAAGGTCCCTATCCCCAATTTGCACTAAGTTCAAATTGTTTCCATGGAAACCAGAAAAAAAAAAATTAAGAATAACCAAAAAAGCAAAAGGCACCACTCCACCACTAGCTCTAACCACATACCAAGTTTCATGAAAAAATATTGAACGGTTTTTGAGATATGGCCCGGAAAAGAAAGCATTTCGGAATAACGGAATAACGGAATAACGGACGGAGGCGAAAACATTATGTCTCCCGAAAAAAAATTCGGTGGACATAACGAGGTAAAAGGGGTCATCCGTTTGAGCCATACAAGAGTACAGTGAGAACACATTTATCTGCACGATTTCATTACAGTTGAAAATGTTTCGGGATAGCGAAGTGTGCAGTTAAGAGAATCATTATTTGCATACCGTAGAAATAGAAAGAGAAGATTTGATACACTGCCGTGTGGATGGCCGGCTTTCCGGATAAACGGGGTCCGAGTAAACGAGGCTTGACTATAGTTGAGATTTTTCTGACGTAAACCAAGGAGTTATCAGGCTAGTCTATCACCTGACACAAATCAAAAGTGTGTACATTGCCATCTGCCATTCACGTTTGATGCAATAGTTCGAGGGTCTCCACATTGTCCTATGGCCTCAGTCCATAATTTAATTTCTAGTGCATTTATCATTAGTAATTAAGTTGCATACTAAACTTCCTGACATTACCGGAGCGGGGGACTTGTTATGAAGTCAAAGTACAACCTCTCGGCACTACAAAATCGCAAACCAAAGTGGGGGTTGACAATGCCGATTTTGAGATATGAGTGGAAAATGTAAACATACACTGATGCGCCACAGAAAACAGACAAAAGTGCACAGAATCAACATACTTTATACCCACCACCCACTCAAAAACACTGACACTAAAAATCTAGCAAAATTTCAGTTGATAGGATACTCACTCACCTGTCATTAAAGTCCGGAAAAACTGGTCTCCAATGTAAACAAACATAGAAATAGCTATCCCACAATACCCTACTTTTCCACTGCTTCCTCCTCTCCCTCAACCAGTTAAGGGTCAAATTAACTGTGACCAGAGGCCCTATTGGTACTTGGGTACATGCTAAGTGCTAGGCCAATCCAAGATTTCAGTAAATCCCCGGTTTACAAAGTAGTTTGAGTACTAAACATTACCGTTTGTGGTGCATTTAATTTCGATTTATTCAATATTTTAAAAGATACATGTCGTGCCCATCGGTCACTTTCGGGATTTGTTGAGAAGTGGTTTCAATTTGACAATTACTTAAACATTTTTAAATAGGCCCATAAAATTATTTGTATATGGCGGGTTTTAAAAATACCTAATTAAGCCTCGGCGACTAGAATGAAAGCCGCCGAGCTTTGGTCACTTAAGCGTATCTGCTGTGACGTACGTGGAGGAATGTCATTATGGCCGCTAATAACGCGTTTTCCCAACTTGTAAACTCGTCATAAAAGACAGAAATCTTCATCAAAACAACCCAAGTTTTCTATAAACGATTTACTTAACTATTCAACTAGAGATTTCATATGGTTGTAACGGCCAGGCCCTGCATAGTTGGAGGGCATTTTGCGCTAATGTACAGTATCTATACCAACTCACCATTCATGGGACGTTATATGTACATAGCGATGTACGTATTGATAAAAAATAGTAATCAGGTAGGTATTATTTCATAGACACTCAATGATTGGTTGTCCAAACAAACGAGAAAACATTGCAGATTTATAAATAACATTGTGTATTTAACATAAAGAGGACTGTAAATTTAAGTTTGTCCATAAATATATGCTATATATGATGCAATGTAATTCAAAACATTTTCACTTCCTATAAATTGATATGATATGATTAAAAAAAATATTTCATGAATAAGTACATTAACTGGATTGCTCCATTGAACACACATATATAGATATAATATACAGATTTATAGACAACGAACAAGATCGAATGAAAGAATTATGTTACAAGTGGCATCTTAATGTACATCTCATAAATGAAAACGAAACGGGTTTATAGTCTTTACTTGCCGCTCCAATACACAATTCTCAGTTTAGGGTACCATATAGATGTTTCCTCCATATCAAAGGGGAGCAGAGTTGTTTCAGCAAATTAGTTTACGCAATTAAGCTGAACAGAGTCAAAGAGACCAAGTGCCATTATGTTTTTACAGTTAACAAGTTTACTGGACTGGTTCAATTATATAACAAATGGCACGTCGGTGACACAAAGCTCAGCATAAAATAGGAAATACATATTGAAGCGACATTCAGTCTAGATATTGTCAGCCAATGAAAGTTATGAACATATATTCAACCAACAGAATTTAGGAATATGATAAAAGAGTTTTATTCTTCCTTGTCGATGACAGTCATTTAAAGAAAAACATATCATTGTACGATTACTGAGGATATACAACAATATTCATGGGTTATCAAGCTCATGATGAAAACTGGTTCGTTATTCTTATCATTGAACACATTGTAGGTTGCTATTCGTTTGCGAAATAATTGCAAATCATCACAATGTATAAAACTGATTACATGTACGGTAATTTCGATATTAAAAAATGATAAAGATATACGTCGTGTGCATGTTTTCTTGGAGAGTGATACATAAGTTCTAGGTTGGTTTCCATATCTACTTCTTTCAGCACAATGCAATTAACATGTAAAACGAAAAAAATATTTGTAGTATTTGGTCCAATTAAAAGACATTCATATTCACGCTTTCCTACTCGCTGCACAAAGAAAAAAATCTTCAGGGAGGTGTTCTGAACACAGACACGAGGTTAACGTTGCTTGCCACAACATTTTGCTCGAACAAATTATATATATATTATATATACATAGTAAGCAGATGTTTACATCCCATCCCTCAACAAACGTCACTTCCGGTTACCCTCCACCAATCTAAGCCACGCCCAATTTTCGTTTGTAGCTGGCCGGTGAAAAGCAGACGATTTTTATGCAATGTTTGAGTTGCTCTAGTTTAAAATAGGAACAACATATTACATTTGTTTTGGATCTCATTTTCACAAAATAGTCCAATGAACCAATTGCAGATTAGAATTCAATAGAAAATAATATATTGCGCCTGATCTGTAAAGGAATTTGTGGTGGCACGTGGTCCTGTGCATAGCTCAGTTGACCGCTATCAGTGAAGTTCAGCAAAAATGGGCGCGTCTCGCAGCTTAGGTGGGTAACCCGCTACATTGCTGGATAAACTGAGAGTTTGAAGGGTCATTCCCTGCCCCACACTGAGACATGAGTTGAAAGACTTGTGGTGTCACCCTGGGTAAGTGACTTAGTTACCTGGTATGATACGATGGTAGTCTGAATTTGAACCTTGAGCGCCTGACAGGCGACCGGTTGTATTCTCCTAATGAAGTGTTCTGTACTCGACCAGGGGTAATATGTATTAGTAACTGGAGGTAGCGCGTTATAAATATCCACAAAATTATTATTATTATTATTATTATTATTATGACACGATACATCACCAGTTGTTTGAATGAATTAATTGGTGACTGCTTATTTTTTAGTTAAAATATGTTCGTTTAATGTAGTAAGGGACAAGAAATGAAATTTACAGCATGACCCTTCCATGGTTAAAATGTTATAAATGTGTACAGAATGAGGCAGATTTATTGATGTTTACATAGAATATGTCCTCTATGCCGGTGAACAGTTGTAATTTATCCACATTAATTTTTGAAGAATTCTTTTCACATGGAAAGAAAGACAGTTGTGGTGTGGCTATACTTATTAACAGTGCCAATATTCAAATTGCAAGTCATAAAAATGATGCAAATGGAGGACTCATTCACCTATCTTGTCAGGTACACAATAATACTTACCAACTAATCAACGTTTATGCCCCTAATGCCTACAGGGAAAGAAGCATTCTTTAGTTGTGAAGATGAAGACCAGTAATGTAAACACAGGCCAGGTTAGAATTTTGGCTTATCCCTCCTTCGTGTGTTAAAGAGGTGAAAGCTTGTGGAATAGTGCCCAGCATCCGGACAGATCATAAAGTAGTAACATTAGAACTGGACCTACATCATCGCGCCTCACACAACTACTGGAAATTTAACAACAGTTTGCTTAAGGATGAAAAGTATGTGGAGATGATAAAAGACTACCTTGATAGTTTGGAAAACAATCAAGAGGAAATTTCAAATGACAGCACAAAATGGGATGGGATAAAATACATAATAATGAAAATCACTACTAAATATTCCAAGACGAAGTGTAGAGAAAAAGAGAAGTTCACCAAAAGTTTAATGAAGAAACTTGCCATTCTGGAGGATGAGATGTACACAAACCCTGCTGACAGTCTGATGTCCGAATATGAACAGTGTAAATGTGAACTAGAATCTTTATTCGCCAGTAAGGTAGAAGGTGCCTTTGTTAGATCACGTGCTACCTGGGCAGAACAGGGTGAATGCAGCAATATATTTTTTATAGCCATGAGAAAAGTAGACAAAGCAAAAAGAAAATAACCAAGCTACACACACAGATTGGTTCTACGCTAGCTAATGATTGTGAAATTATGAAGGAAATAGAAACTTTCTACATATGTTTATATCAAACCAGAACTTACAAGACAGAGGATGAGATAAAAGTCTTCTTCAGTCAAGACATTCCAAAGGTCTCAGATATAGAAAAACCCACACTAAAAGCGCCTATCACAGAAGCTGAACTATTTAAATCTCTCCAACAAATGAAGAATAACAAATCCCCAGGATGTGATGGACTTTCATCTGAATTCTACACTTGTTTTTGGGACTTTATTAAGCAATATGTTATAGCCTCATTGAACTGTTCACTGGAAACTAGTTATCTTTCTTCATCACAATTGAGAGGGGTTATATCTTTAATTGAAAAGCAAAATCGAGACCCCATGTACCTAAAAAATTATTGGCCCATTACACTTCTTAATGTTGATTATAAGATATTTGCTAAGCTATTGGCCAATCGTTTGAAGTGTGTACTTCCTAGTTTAGTGGATGAATCTCAGTCAGGCTTAATGACAGGAAGAGTTATCCATGAAAATGTCAGAATAATAGCTGATTTGATTGAGTCTTATGAGGAACAGGGTTATATTTTATTCCTTGATTTTGAAAAAGCATTTGATTCTCTAGATCATACTTTTATCCTTAGCAGTTTAAAAATGTTCAATTTTCCAGCAAAGTTTATTGAAATGATATTATTGTGTAACAACAATACTACTTCATGTGTTCTGAATGGTAGTACTTCCTCTCAAAGTTTCAATAATTATAGAGGTGTAAGACAAGGATGTCCTTTGAGTCCATATATATTCTTACTCTGTCTTGAAGTTATCAACTCCAAATTTAGGTCTATTAGAGGTGTAAAAGGCTTGAAATTTGGTAAGAAAGTTGTAAAAGGGATCTTCTTTGCAGATGATTCTACTCCCCTGTTGAAGGATAAGCGGTCTGTTCTGAAAACTATCAGATTTTATTAAAAAAAGCAAAGCAAAGAATGACTGTCTGTGTAAAGAGGACAATTTACTCACTATTTTTGACAAGATAAAGTCTAGGTTTGTTGTCTGGAAGCAAGGAATTTAACTATTTATGGGAGGAGTCTATTGAGTAAATCTGAAGGTTTATCAAGACTAGTTCATATTGCAAGTTGTTTGAATATTCCTAAAGATTTTGTCAAGAAGGTTAATAGAGAAATGTTCCAGTTTATATGGAAAAGTAAAACAGAGAAGGTAGCAAGGACTAAAGTTATCCAAGACTTTAATAAGGGAGGAATTAAGGCTATTGACATTGGTCTCTTCAACCAAGCACTCAAGTTAGTTTGGCTTTGATAAGAGATAAGTTTGATGCCATGGGTTCTCTCCCTTTCCTTCTACATTGTAACTATAGAGTGAAAAGACTCCCTGTGAAATTACCTAGCTTTTATGAAAATATTTTAGACATATGGAAAAATGTTTACTGTCCTAATGAAGTGGATATGTTCAATGCTATAATATGGAACAATACATTTATTTTTGTCAACAAAAAAAGTCGTTTTTACCAAGACTGGGTGAATGCTGGTATTGTTCACATTAGAGATGTGTTTAATGATGGAGGTCATGTTTATGACAGGATTGCACTGTCACAGAAATATAACATCCAAATTTCAAAACGTAAATATAATTCATTTATAAATGCCATTTTTAGACTAGTAGGTCAAAATCTGTATTTTAAAGATTTAGCACAGCCAAAAACTGCATGAGCATTCCCCATATAATTGGTGAGGCAATCAATAACATTCCTGCCAAGGCAAAGTTTTGGTATTCTTTTATGCTTAACTCTAAGGAAGTTAATGTTGATGTCAAAAGATATGAAAATATAAACAACATATTTTTTGAAAATAAGTACAAACAAATACAATTTAAGATTTTGCATAATATGTATCCATGTAATGAATATTTGCATAAGATCAATGTTAGAGCCTCTAATCTTTGCAATAATTGTAATGTCATCGATACAATTCAACACAGCTTGTTTTATTGCCCAGTATCTTTACAATTTTGGCTGAAGTTTTTTAAATGGGTTCAATTTAACATTAATTCAACAATTTTTTATAGCTACAAGGATGTTGTACTAGTTGGTGTTCACACATCACATGATGATATTATTATTCTAAATTTCTTAGTAATGTTTGCTAAATTCTTCGTATATAAATGCAAAGTTACCGACCAACTTCATAAGCAAGTGAATATATATAAATACTGCAATTTTTATGAAACCAGTATGCTGGAACGTATTACATGTATTACTATTTCGGCTTAAATTCAATTACGGACTGGTGATCCCAGCCACGTGGAGTGTACAGGCTTGATGTGAAACCGTGGCAAATGTTCATGTGAATAAATCCTCCAAAAAAAAAAAAAAAAAAAAAAAAAAAAAACATTTTGAAGAATTTAGATATTTAAAATATCTTCTTTTTGAAAGTAAAACATGTGTAGTATTTTTGGACTGATGTCCTATACTATTCACTTTCAGAATAAGACCTCCAAAACTCAAGATATTTGTAATTGAAAATCATGCATATGATAAGACCAACTAAGGTTTATACTTTCTTTTACCTGGTAGTTTAAATTTAGCAAACAGAACAAGTCAGTATTCTATTTTCTGGTTGTCTACTCCAAACACTAATATGACGTTTCTCATCCTCTAAAATATTTAACTCATATTTAACTGATGTTTTCTTCGGGCGTTCAGAATAAACTAACAGGACGGCTCATTGTTACGAGACACAAATCACTTTGCTGATTTCAGTAATAATTAATGGTATTGATTACAAAGTTAACACATTGTTTCAGTTTGCACCGACTTTCCCATCAATGGTGGTCCTAGTACGAGTACTAACGTTAGCCAGTCACTGCCATTGCCATCAGGTGTAACTGCAGACATCACGACTGTGAGCCTCATCTCTGAGTCGATACCTCCAACACCACCAGAGAGCAACTGTTTATTTGGCCTCAATGTCTACTGGGATTCTGAAGGGAATTTTGAAGTGAATAGATGCATTGGCGTTTTGGAAGTCTGTTATTTTGCTGTGTAAGTAACGCAATACCTAAAACGAAACAAGTGTAGTAAATTTCAATGTGATGTAAAAAGGGCCTTATATCACTGATGTTGAATGTTTATAACTATATTTTTGTAATGAAAGTTTATAGACAAAGATTTAATGTTAATGTTTTTGTTGTTTTGTTGTCTTGAATGATTGTTTGTCACTGCTGATGGTACTTCACTCAAGGAAAATGAATAATTATATATATATTTGCAACATTGAAATACGAAATGAAAATAAATTTGGATTGAATTGATGTTCAAAAGCGGGGTCATTTCTAGTCAAAAGTTGGATATGTTAAAAAAAACTGTTAGTTTGGTGGAAGGGACTCGCCCAAGGCCGTTAGTCTAAGGACGGTGTTTTGAATTGATTAAACTGCCACCCTGATATTTTGACACATGGCTTAATTCAATATAGAGATTATAGAAGTCACTTCTTTTCACAACCTCCAAAGGCTATTTGGCCTATTTGGGTTACAACTTGTAAATTTCGAAAATGTTATTTGTGTAATAAGGCCATACAAACAATGCCTTTATAAAGTTTAAAGTTTTTGCCTTAGATAAAAAATAATGCAACGTCAGTGTAAGTACAATGAATCTTAATTGTTTATGAATACACAGAAACAATTGAACAATCTGAAAGACTCTATGCAATACATAGAAATACATATATGCGAGCCTTTTACTGTGTATTATGACTTTGTGTTATTTTGGTTAGGCACTTAACTTATCTTTTTTTACTTTTTCAACTACATGTTCATATATAGGAACAGTTGTTGAACGTTGTTGAACGTTTTGTTGTTAAATGAATAGTTGTTATAGTCTAAATGATTGCATATAATTCAATATAAAACCTGCTTTTAATCAACACATAATTGCATTTGCAGATAACCAGTTTCTACACTGCCACAGTATCTGTACAAGTACAGCAGCATTATATTTGTACCAAATAAATAAATTTCACTGCATGTCTTCTGTTGTACCTTCATTTTGAACATTGGCTTGTCATGATCATGGTCAGGTTATGCTACCTTATTTTTCCCATACACTGTATGGTCTATTCGTACTGCCTGTCGCTGGATGCTTGTGTAGAAGCTAATGCACATCAGGTAGCCAGGCATCGAATACAGGTAGCGTTGCTATTGTCAATGGAAGTTAAAGTTAAAGGACTTTTACATTGTTGAACAATTCATATCCAGAAGAAACAATAATTTTGAAATTTGTTCACGCAAATGGTTACCATTATTCCCAATAATTAATCAGTAATTTTACCCAAATGTGAATGCTTTACTATTGTACTCTTATTCACTACTTCTTGTTACCTATGTTGAACCCATGGAAACTTGACTTTATATCCATACATGCCAAGTTACATGTACTCAAATATGGGAACAAATAAAAAAATTAAGAGAAACAAGAGAATCAGTGAGCACAGCTCACTCATGATACCCCCGCTTTTAACATTGGTCAAAGAGAAATGTTTGAAAATAGCAAAAGGGCATCAATGTTTAAACTTTTGTATTAACAGAACATTATATATAAGTATTATTAAAGCAGAGTAAGTATTACACTTGTAAGCATGTTTTAGAAGTAAAAGTCAAATTTTTTTAAAATGGCATTAAATATGCAAATGAGGGTATGAAACATACAAATATGCAAATGAGGGTATGAAATATAAAAATGACAGATGTACACATCAGTGGTTTCGTAACATTTGAACAATCAGTGTCTGAGTTATGAGTGGAACAAAAAACTGTGGCAAAGTCGAAAACGGAGAAAATTTGCATAAATTATGCAAATGAGGGTATGAAACATACAAAAGACAGATGAACACATCGTGATGATTATATGTATCAAGTTACAAGACATTTGAACAATTAGTATTTGAGTTATGAGTGGAACAAAAAGTGTGAAAGGTTAAGTCGAAAACGGAGAAAATTTGCATAAATTATGCAAATGAGGGTATGTAACATACAAAAGGCAGATGAACACATCGTGTTGATTATATGTATCAAGTGACAAGACATTTGAACAAATAGTATTTGAGTTATGAGTGGAACAAAAAGTGTAAAAGGTTAAGTCGAAAACGGAGAAAATTTGCATAAATTATGCAAATGAGGGTATGTAACATACAAAAGGCAGATGAACACATCGTGATGATTATATGTATCAAGTGACAAGACATTTGAATAATTAGTATTTGAGTTATGAGTGGAACAAAAACAGTGAATAGTAAAGTCGAAAAACGGAGAAAATTTGCATAAATTATGCAAATTAGGGTATGAAACATACAAAAGGCAGATGTCCACATCATGGTGATTGTACATATCAAGTTTCGTTAAATTTGAGTAACTTGTTTCAGAATTATGAGTGGAACAAAAACCGGATGCACGGACGCACGGACGTGCTGACCGCTATATACCCCCGACTACTTCGTAGCGGGGGTATAAAAAAAGTCAATGGATGTATAGATAGTATCAAACATGCAGTTATAAATGTTCTTCAATCACATTTTTACAATGATTGCATAAGGATTTTAATGATACTTCGTTATTGTTACCCAACATATATGAACCCCAAACAGTCGTTTCA
This sequence comes from Gibbula magus, assembly GCA_936450465.1. NCBI lineage: Eukaryota > Metazoa > Mollusca > Gastropoda > Trochida > Trochidae > Gibbula > Gibbula magus. The sequence goes on from OW388304.1 coordinate 60,929,976, forward strand.
ATTATAAGCGATTTATAGCATTCATTTCTAGTGCAATATTTTCCCTTAAGTAGAAACAATTATTAGGTTCATTGACTATCATTGGCAACAGTTGTATAGCATCCAATTGATTAGGCTAGGACTAGCCCCACTCAGGGAAAATGATGATGGGAACTTGGACTATGGACACTGCAGGATCAGTTAACTGTTAAAATGAGACTATCAAGTTTTTGTTGTATGAAATCAGGATGTCAACCCTAAACATATTTTCCTGCCCAATAGTATGTATGGGCCAATGACTTGGTCCATCATATGCAGCAGCACAGCAGCAGCAACAAAAACAGCAGCAGCAGCCACATGGTCCTCAAATGAAATCACTTCTTCAAAGTAATGGTATTGAATATTTTAGAATCATATGTCTTTACGAGTGTTGTCATCTCTACCAAAACTACCAAATTTGGTGAGAGATCAATTTATAAATCCACGAGTTAGAAACTTGACCTATTTAACAATTCCAATATCACCATCCTTTCACTGAAGGGAGTCAGCATTGGAATCTCTCTGTCATCACGATCATTACTACATCAAAGGTCCAACCTACACACAAACTGACATTATATCAGTTTGTTCAATTACGCCATAGATAACCTGCTACGGTGACACTTGCTTGACATATGTATCCTGCAAAATACTGATTTTTAAGACGAGCCCACATTGATCCTTGATTGTCACTTACTCTTAGATTTGAAAGCGCAGGCTTGAAACATGTAACACTTTTATGTAAATTCTGCTTCTATTAAGTCACAGATGTCAAAGCCCTAAATGGTAGAGAGTGATGTGATGCCACTTTCTTCTATAAAGGTAGCAAGGAATGTTGGGATCTTGGGATTCGAACCTGCATCCCACAGCACCTTAAACTGAACACTCTACCATGGGACCACGAAGGACCTGCCAATGAAACATTTGATAACTATCCATAGTCATGTTTTCTCTACCACAATATAACGAGTAAGGGAGACATGCTCCTTGTAGTGCATGGGGTGTATGATTTTTTCACGAAACACCGACATTTCCTGACTGCATTTATGTGATACTTTTTTAGTGTTCACGTTTCAACAGCATGGCTATGTCATTTCAGGAAATATATTTTAAAATGTATAACCTTGTAAAAACAAATTTGTTTTCTTTTCCTTCGCTTTATTTGACATTTATAACATTCTCCTTCAGTTTTGGTTGACAAAATTCGGATTTAGGAGAACCCTTGGCCTTTGGCTCGTGGGTTTTCCTTGCATTCATGTTTACATTTCAACCAAAACTTCAGGAGAGTGTTATATACTTACTCAATTGATTCTACTATGGGATTGCCTGCCTGATGTTTCCCTCGCTCTCTTGTGTATGAGGTCAGGGTGTATGTTAAATGTTGAAGATAATAAACAGTTACATAGTGATGAATTATTTTAAATAGTCAATTGTAGCACAGTAGCAAGTCTACGATTCCATTAGATTTCGTCTATATTTCCCTTCTTTGGAAATGCTTATAACCTAATGTTCACTATCTACCATCTTGGATGCTCTAGACCTGCCCTTTGATTGTATACAATGACCACCCATATGCACTTTGTAGGTTGCAGACCTTGCCCCCGTTGCACGAAACAACCTTTTCTAAGGCTAACCTTAACTACTAAGGTTAGAGTTACGATCACCTTAAAATTTAGTTACGCCCGTTGCACAAAACAACCTTAGGGCAACCTTATCCGGGACTCGAACCTTAGTCGTAACCTTAACTAAGGCTAAACTCTTCAGCGCAGGATTTGCGGAAGCGTCCTTAGTTACCTCGTGAATTACCTCCCTTAAAGTAGCGAGCACCTGCAGACAACACAATGGCAACTAGCGAGTTGTCAGCTGTTGGTGCCAGTGGTGGCAATCCAACTTTTCAGCGCAGGAGATTAGCCTAATTGCCGACGAGGTGAGAGTGAGGCATATGGTACTTTTCGGACCATTCTCATCGACCGTGACCAGCTCAGCGAAGCTCAGAGAGTGGGATGAAATCGCCACGAAGTAAGTGTTGTCAGTGTTGATGAAAAAGGAATTTACGTTACTTCCGGGTTATAATCATGGAGTTTCAAAATACTTTAACGTGAAATTTCCGGTCTCTACGAACATGTTTCCTCTACGAAACCACTGGTTCCCGACTCACAGATGAATCGGATTTTTAAAATAATGTATTGTTTTCAGAAAATCTAAATACTTTTCCTTACTGTTTTGATATTGATAATCGCATACAGATTTTTAAAAAATCAATCATGTTCTAACTATGATTGAGCTTGAATGTTTAAATATAGTTACATTTTTGCAGATCAATTGTGACCATATTAGCATGATCCATGATAAACAATCCTATTTGTTTATAGACTGAATGCCTGTTTGTCGATCCAAAGGTCCGGGACCCAGATAAGGAAGAAATGGAATGATTACAAGTAAGTAATTTTCTTACATATTAATTTGAGATTCAGTTATAAACAAGGCATTTTCAGTGTATACATGCAGTTAACAAGCACAGCATCTAAAGCTTATTATCTTATTTATTAACTATCAATATTTACAATCAATTTTATCACACTTACATAGCATCTGTTCACCAAACTGGGTAATAATTGTTATTTTAATATAAATAACATGCTAAGTGTTATGCAAATATAATGAAATGGGATTAATTAATACAATTGTCATTAATTAAGTATTTCCGTATTGGACAAATTATTTCGTTTCATGCCAATCGGACCTGTAACTTGGGCAATAATGAAATACTTAAATAACAAGAGTCATCAGAAGATGACATATCCCACCGGTTCCACAAAATTTGTAAAACACATCTTTTACAGATACTTGTGTATCTACTACCGTACTTCAGTTAGTGGGTATAACAGAGTTTCAGGACTGTTAAGGGTTTTAGACTTCTGCTCCAGAAGCAGTCAAAATCAACAACAACCAACATCCCATGTTTCTATGGAAATAGAAAAAAAAAAAATTTTTCAGAAAAAATCTGAAAATATCAAAAGGCACCACTTCAGTCAATGGGTAATACACATGCAAAGTTTCAGGAAGATATGATGAACGGTTTTGGAGCTGTGTTCCGGAAACGAACCTGTCTCTGAACAAAGTCCAAATTCAACAAGTTTCTATGGAAACGAAAAAAAAATACAATTTTCAGATATCTGAAAATATCAAAAGGCACCACTTCAGTTAGTGGGTAATGCACATGCAAAGTTTCAGGAAGATATCATGAATGGTTTTCGAGTTCTGCTCCGGAAACGAAATGATTACGGACGGACAGACGGACGGACGGACGGACAGACGTACGGACGGACAGACGGACAGGGCGATGACTATATCCCACGGTATTACATACCGGTGGGATAATAACATTAGAATAATATAATGAAAATAAATCATATAAATGGAGCATAAGTGGTCAAGCTTTCACCCTCTTATTTTTAATTAGTTTTGGTGAAAACTGTAATAATAATTTATAACAATAATCTGTAGGCAGAAAAAAATACTCAAAACTAATTGTTGTGTTCAAGAAATACATTTATTTATAGTTAACAATTGACTGATATAAGTTTGTATAGCATTTTACATAAAGAGATTTTTATCACAGTTACAATTCTCAATCACCATGTACACACAAATCTGTACTTTAATAATCAATATGTACACAATCAGGTCTAAAAATAAAACAGAACAGTTATATGACAAGCATCATAAAGTTACCAAGTAATTGTCACGAGCCAGTTTTTGGTAAGACCCAGAGGTCGGAGCAGGCGAGCACTTTGCCTATGCACCTTACTAAAACCCAGGAATAAAACCCAGAGCAAGCGAACACCAAAGTGGTGAGTGGGGCATGCACAGCATGCAAGGTTGTGCAGCAGGGGGCTATAAAAGCCATATTTTCAGTTAAACCCAACACTTGTGTCAAGTCTGTCGGGTCGTGCTGGATGTTTGTGAGTGTTTACCAATGTTAACTTTATGTATATTGTATTTGATTGGAATGTTTTTTCACATGTTGTATTAACTGATATTATGTGTACAGATGGATTAAATCACTGTTTGGGAAGAGGCTGTCAAAGGACTGTAAATCAGTACAGTGGGCGGGTTCTCAACCCTTGGGAACAGTTTATCCAGAGGGATGTAAGTATTTATTTTGCTAGTGTTTGGGGGAACATAAATTATGTAAATGTGATTTCGAAGGTTGATGTTTGATTCGTTGATGTATTAATATTTGAATCGTTTAAACATTGAATGTATGGTTATGGGCACATTAGTGTTAATTGATTGTGGGTTGTGTTTTAGTACATCCACGACTACAGAAGGTTCTAGACGTAGTAGTCGGTGATAGACCCGTCGGATCCCGGTCAAGTCCTGGATCCGAGTTTGTGCACTGCACGAGGGGATGCAGCTGTGTGGCCCGTTCTATGCGACGGAGATGCCTGCCGTACAGTGGTTGCGGGAGGGAGGCGACAGTACTTAAGTCTTTCTGAGTGTACTGGCTGTACAAATGTGGTTCAGCGTCGCCGATATGGCCTGGGTGTGTTGTGATGTGCGGCTGTAAATGGTGTACAGACTCCGCCAGTTTGCACCCCAGAGAACTTTGAAATGTGTGTGGTTCATGGTTTAATATATGCACATTGTGTTTTGTGAATGCTTGTGGAATTATCTGTATTTATGAATCTTAAAATGTATTAGATGTGCTAAAGTTCTATCCTAGTTTCTAGACTTGCTAAACATCAGCGTTTCTAGACTTGATAAAAGTTATACCCTAGTTTCTAGACTTGCTAAACCTCAGCGTTTCTAGATTTGATAAAAGTTATACCCTAGATTCTAGACTTGCTAAACATCACCGTTTCTAGTTTTAAATCGTTTAAATCCGGGTTTCTAAACCTACTAGAGTTCACTTACGTGAAGGGTATTTAATGCTATGTTGATGGTTTTAATTCTGCTTTTTACTGTTAAGATTTAAGGTTTTTAAGTAACTGTTTTGGAGTAAATTTTGAAATCTTAAACAACTATTAATAATGTAAAGTGTTTTTGTTTCTGATTGTTTTTTTTTTTGTCCCCTTTTAGATATGATGCCATAGGCCATGTTTTGAAAATTCATGTATAATTAAGATTTGTATTGCAGCTGTAAACTAACGCACAACTAATTTCACCCTGGCACAGTGAAGTTTGCATGGCACGATCGCACCCAAGCTAGCAGACAATATCTTATTTTATATTTTCAGGGTACTCCAGCGCCTATGGCACCACATCCAAACCCCGCGTCATTTTTCCTCTTTGTGTAATCGTAATTGTAACTGTATTTTCGTTGTTGTAATAAACTATTTGTAACCATCTTTTATCGTTATTCCTGAGTACCCCAGTCACTTTGTGACAGTAATGAATTAACATGAAAAGTAAAATTATCCTGTTTTCACATTTTAACACTCTCACACACAAACTCACACACACACACACTTATTAGGCTCTCTCTCTCACTCTTTCTTGCTCTTTCCACAAAACAATTTGTGCATGATGCTAAATTATACATCCTCGCTTACCCAGGGTTTTATATATGCTCCGTTACTCTCCACTATATCACCCATGGGAAACCTTATCAGAGGAATCTGTACTCAAATTACCCGCCCCTGGCCGGTAAGCCAAGAAAATGCCCGATAGGATGAAACGGAAATGGTCAAGGGAGATAACCTGTGACGGATGGCTAACAAAATGACCTCGCGTGCTTTGCAACGCAGTCATATGAAATGTCATTGGTTCGCAGGTCCAAGCTGCGTAGCAGTTTGATTGGCTCACGCCGGCCAAGGGCGGGTGATTTGAGTACAGATTTCTCTGATGAAGTTTCCCATGGGTGATATAGTGGAGAGTAACGGAGCATATATAAAACCATGGGTAACCGAGGATGTAAATTATATTGCTATACATGATTTTTTGCAGATCCCAAGTGAAAAAGAAGGCGATAGACGCACGTCGTGAGAGCTGTAAGACAGGTGGGGGCCAGCGCCAGTTGGGTTGTCTGATCTTGAGCACAAGGTAATATATATATTTTTAAGTTTTTCTTGTGTTGTAACTTACCATGTGATATTTTGTTCAAAATCATATTAATAAACATTGAGTAATCTTATTCAGTTTAAATCTTTCAGGCATTATATATGCTAGTTAATTAAGGATTCAGCTATTTGGCTGAATCCTTATTATTATTGGCGTGTTTTTTAAATTTTTTATTTGCACCAATCTTGTGATCAACTTTTAGCAAAAACGGCTACAGATAATTCAACCAAACTTTACAGTCTGATAGCCCTTACTGAGCACACGCCAGGCGAAGCTTTTGGGCCCGATCGATTCAGCCATTAAAGGTCAAGGTCGAATCCAAATTTCGATTTTTAACATGGGAATTTTTTTCAAAATGAACCTAGATACTTGCAACTTTTCCCAAAAGATCCGCAATGACATTGCGAGCAATAAAGTAAATCATGGCGAAATCGTCGGTCACGTGGTTTAGCCGCCATCTTGGATTTTTTAACTTTTTCAAATTTTCGGACCCTAAGCACTTTTGCGGAAACACCACTCCGAAGATATTAGCACCTAAGAGCTGAAACTTTATTTATATATAGCTGACACATTGAGGAATAACAAGTTTGTTCATGTTTGTGCAAATTCCTAATAGTTTTTTCACAGTGACCATTCAAAATCAGGCAAATTTTGAAAACCGCGAACTTTCAGGGGCGATAATTAAAAAACCTACCCATCGAATTGAAAGATTTTTTCAGGAGAGTAAGACAAGACTATGGTCTTTATGAATCAATAATAAAATCGCTCGCGAACAGTCATTTCCGGTCATAATAAAGATAAGAATTAACATTGGGAAAATTGTCAAAATCCACATAGATACTTGCAACTTTTTGTAAAGGATGCGCAAGGACAATACAAGCAAAAAAGTAAATCATGACGTAGTTGTAGTTCACGTGGTTTAGCCGCCATTTTGATTTTCTTTACAATTCTTTGATTTGACATGAATATATTGGGTATCATTAATCCCAGGGACATGCTAGAAACTTGCAACTTGTTTAAAAGATGCGCAATAACATTTGAAATATGTCTTAATTTATTATATTTCAAATAATTGAATAATGTATGTGCTGAATCCTTTTATCGTCGCTTGCGACTATATTTATAGTTTATCATTCAAAAATGTGTTCCACAGGAGATATCGCTGGTGCGAGATCAAGCGATATCTCCTAGGACATATCGTTTTGTCAGTGGATTTTGAACAATGTATCAACACTCGTTGATAAAAGTAAAATTACTTGTGTTGATATTTTTTGATATCAGAAGACACTTGGGTGAGATTCTCTATTTATCATTACTTTATTTTCATATTGCAGGTTGTATCACTTATTCCCCAATGCCAAATTGAAGGAATATCAGGGGGTTTGGAGAGTGAAGTTGATGAAGGTATGGGAAAGGATATTAATATTTATTGATAACTCAGATTTTGCTGAAAGAGTTTAACACAATTGAGAACTTTACAAAATAAAATTAACAAGTGTTTGCCACTAACATGGCAATGTCCCCCGCCGGTGACATTGAGTTAGTAAGACACATCATTGGAGCTACTTTATATATTGCATTATTGGTAAAAAGTGCCATGATGATCAGCAAATTTTAAGATTTTGGGTGCTTGGGTTCATGATATATCGTGTTAATAAGAGTTCTAAAAGTGAAAGTGTTGTGGTGACCTTGAAAATAAGGTCAAGGTCACCAAAATGTACTGGTGCGTGTGTCATCCACCAATGTAGGCTGACACCAAATTTGAGAACTTTGGATGGAACACTTCATGAGATATCGCGTTAACAAGAGTTCAATAAGTGGTCAAAGTGTAGAGGTGACCTTGAAAATAAGGTCAAGTTCCTCCAAAATAGACTGACACCAAATTTGAAAACATTTGGTCCAACCGGTCATGATATATCGCGTAAGCAAGAGTTTTAAAAGTGGTCAAAGTGTCGCTTTGACCTTGAAAAAAGGTCAAGGTCACCAAAATTGTCTGGTGTCTGCGTCTTTGCTCAATGTAGGCCGACACCTAATTTGAAAACATTAGGTCCAACCGGTCATAGTAAATGGTGATAACAAGAGTTCGAAAAGTGGTCAAAGTATTTTAGTGACCATGAAAATAAGGTCAAGGTCACCAAAATCCCCTGGTGTCTGCGTCATCCCCTAGTGTAGACTGACACCAAGTTTGAAGACTTAGAGTCCAACCGGTCAAAATATAACGTGTTAACAAGAGTTAGAAAAGTGGTCGAAGTGTCGCGATGACCTTGAATATAAGGTCAAGGTCACCCAAAATCAACTGGTGTCTGCATCTTTCCCCAATCTAGGCTGACAACTAATTTGAAGACTTTGGATGCAATGTTTCATGAGATATCGCCTTAACAAGAGTTCAAAGAGTGGTCAAAGTGTTGTGGTGACCTTGAAAATAAGGCCAAGGTCACAAAAATTGACTGGTGTCTGCGTCTTCCCATAATGTAGACAGACACCAAATTTGAAGACTTTGGATGAGATATCGCGTAAACAAGAGTTTAAAAAGTGGTCAGAGTGTCGTGGTGACCTTGAAAATAAGGCCAAGGTCACCAAAATTGACTGGTGTCTGCGTCTTCTCACAATGTAGGCAGACATAAAATTTGAAGACTTTGGATGCAACGCGTCATAAGATATCGCGTAAACAAGAATTGTGATGTACGGACGGACGCCGCTGAATACATAGTCCCCCGTTCCGCGTTGCAGCGGGGGACAATAATATACATGTATACCGGGTAAGCTATTTCTAAATTTATTTATTTATTTATAAACATTTAAATGATAAATTACCAAATGAATTATTTTTGTATGAATTTATTTTTTGTAAAAGTACTCTATGTGTGGGTTTATAACATACTTCATTATCTGCAGCTAGCAGCAACATAGAAAATGCAGCTGTCGATACACACGCTGAGATTGAAGACACATTTGGTGAGTATATCTATTATGTAATATTACATTACTGATAACTAAGTTTGAACCCAACGGTGTTAGAATTAACCTAATTTATGTTGCAATTCATTTCAGTAAGTTGTTAACAATCACTGCATCTAAATAGTTCAACCTAAACACACTAACTTAAAATATGCAACTATGACCTTTGACTCACCTCAAAGATGACTTATATGATGATGACTATTGTCTGAATTCCAGAGGCAGGACTTGCATCAACAGCTGGACAGCAGACATTACCAGCTGAACAGCAGCCAGTACCAGCTGAACAGCAGCAATCGTCAACTGAAACGCAGCCATCAAAAGCTGAACAGCAGACTCTATGCAGCAGGATAATCAGAGACCAAAAATACCTGAAAATGGTACTACATGGCCTAAAACTACATTTACAAGTACATATCATTAGTATATATTAAGTGACCTTTTCATAATTTAAGCCCTGAGGAAAATACTAAAATGAGATTATTACTTTATAAACATACTAAAATAAATAAAAGTTTGTCATACTGCTGCACACATCCAATAATCCTTTTTATATATACAACTTGTTTGTATTGCAAAGAGGAAAATTAAGTAATTATTATGTTGATTTATGGTTAACTCCACTGATTTTATATTCATTTATTAACCAGTTAAGTGAAAATGATAATTGTTTTTGCAGCTAAATCAAGGAACAAACCATTTTCAAGGTCAAGGACAAGAACAACGGGTACGACACTTAGACTGATGAACTTCAATATTATGTTACATTTAATCTTTTAGTTAGGTAATACGAATCATTAATATATCATTTATATAATTTGTCCCAACTAAATGTCTAAGTGTCCATGAAATACAATTAGCATGATTCATATTTTTACCACACAAGTGCCTTAGTATTGATATTTTACCAAGCAAGAAAATACATCCTATTGTAATATTTACCTTTTTACAGAAAGTCAACAAGGCATTGTCACCCTTCTTGAAACAGAAAAGGAAAAGACAGTTGTTATGAGGGAACTTCTTGCTGTGCAGCGACGCGTACTTGCAGTGTCAGAACAACGTTTGCAAGTCGAGTCTGACAGACTGACACTGGAGAGAGAAAGATTTGAGTTTTAAAAACTTCTCTTGCATATAACAAGACAACAAAAGTATTTCCCTTGTAATCGCGTTTCTCAGTGAACTTTAATATCGAATATACCTATGAAATGTAACATTATGTCTTACATTCATGATTGTCATTTCTTTTTTGGAAAATAAATTCACATGATGAATTTCATTTGAAATCCCTTGTTGAAAAAGCATGTTTCCGACTGGCAGTACAAGGCAAAAGCTGAGCTTATGATCAGGTATGTGTCTTTTCGGATGTAAATAGTTGAAATACCTTGATGAAGCAGGACATGTACTACATTTCAACGATCAGGTTAATGTTTATGATAACAAGGAACTTGTTCTTTAATTTGTCACAAACATTTATTAAAATTATTTGTTTAAAAAGACATTTTATTAAATGTTACTGAATTAATATTGTACTTGTCTTTGTATTGTTGTATTTACATTTCATTAATGAGATCCCGTCTGGCAGTGTTACCGTCCTGACACTGTCTGGGAGCAGGTTCAGCCTTCATGTCTGCCCCCATCTCTGCTCGCACATCGCCTGGTGGCACCTGGACATCCTTGGTGATGCAGTAATTATGGAGCTTAAAGCAAGCCATAATCACTACAGAGCACCTCTCAGGACTGAACCACAGACATCCTGTGGACTTGTGTAAACACCTACAACATTATCAAACAGTTAATCATTTCAACAATTCAGTTACATTTCTGGATCTAATTAGAAAAGAAGCTGAAATTTTCCTTTTCACAGAGTTATCAATAAAAAAAATTCAAAATTTAGAATGTGGACATTTTTAAACTATTGTGTTAAACCATATTTATCTTACCTAAACCGTGCCTTAAAGACACCAAAAGCTCGCTCAACAGTGTTCCGTGTTCTTGTATGAGCGATATTGTATTGCTCTTGTTCACCTTTTGGTTCAATAAATGGCGTCAACAGCCAAGGTCGATATGCATACCTGGAAAACATTCAATAAATTACAAATGATTTTAAGTCCAATGTAAATTTATTGTAACTATATTTTTTTCATCAAACTAATATGAAATGTAGATTGCTTTGATTGGTAATGATTTAAAAATAACATAAATATTTCTTTTCATCAAATTTATACCCTTTTAAGTCATTATTTGTGTAATTATTTAGAATTTAGGCCTACATTTGTGAACCTGTAAACAAAATATATCTTCAATCAACTGAATCTAAATATTATATTTAGACAACTCTAATATTTTGTTGATTTATTATCATATACTATTATATGGTGTATTTCATTCTTGTAGCAACAATGAATGAATTTTTATTAATTATTTTTCTGTAGGCCTATATAAGTAGTATATGATATAATTGACAAACATTAGGATAATCAATAATCGACAAGTCCAAATGACTTTTTAAAAAATCGAAGCGGCAGTAAAATGGCATCTACTACTGATTTGACAGGAAAGTAGCATCAATTACTGATAGGTCAAGGTCGTTGCTAATGTAAATATAATCAAGTGTCGTTTACATTTTACTACGTGAAGAACACTGTCTGTTTTTATATCTTTCTAATTTATCTACATTTAAAAGGGGTAGAAAATAGGCTTACCGAAGTGAACTGTCACACATAGCTTGCACATTAATAGCGTGGTAACATTTTCGACACACAAAAGCTGCTTCGTCGGCGATGGCGGGTCTCTTGATCGGGATCAAAGTCCCATCCACCGCACCGATGACTTTTGGAAAGCCACAGATTTTGTGAAAGTTTTGCTTCACTGACATCTGTTCATGGGCGCTGGATGTGGTATGTAAAGTTCTCGACACTGTTGACTTGTCAACTCCGTGGAGAATTCTGATCTCTGATAAAAATCCACCCTTCCCCAGGTACCGTAACATAAGAAGCACCTGTGATTCTACCGAAATAGCACACGAACGCTGAGTGGGCCTCTCAAACAAGTACTCTACCTTGCTGACAAGTCATGAAATGGCTTTCCTTGACAAACGATATCGAGATATCAGTTTAACGTGTCATTTAACGTGTCAGGTTGACTAGTTCTGTCTCTTAAAAACTCTCTGCCTTTTTAAACTCCTATCAACCTCATCACATAAAAGAAACGCTGCCGCCATGTTCTATCCAACCTTAGAGACGCTAAGGTTTGGTCGGACCAACCTTAGTTATCGATTGTAGGTTAAGGTTAACCTAAGTTAAGGTTGGTTCGTGCAACGGCATTGTAACCTTAGTAAAGGTCTAAGGTTGGAATCTTAGAGATAAGGTTAACCTTAAGAGATAAAGTTGTTTCATGCAACGGGACTCTGGCCAGGCTGTCAAAAAATCAGGTTCCCCACCAACAGTGACCTACAGTTTATCAATCATACAGAGAAAACCAACCTTCCACATAACCTACGTTTGAGGCCAGTCCTTACAAACAGTGAGATATGACAGGAGTAGGTCCTTTTTCAGTAAGAAATGGATGAATTATTTTGTCAGTTTGTACACTGGAGTCGAAGGATTAAGTGGTGATGTCACGTCTTTGATGTGTTTTTTCACCAATGTCACTACTTTCTATTTGTCTACAGTGATAAATATCAATGTTCCTCTCCTTGAAAATGATATCAAGGCCATCAGCCCTTGGTCTTCCCAAGGAGCATGAATGTTTCTGATAAGAAGATAATCCAGTCAAGCGTTTGTTAGATATTCCACTGGCACGCTAAACATGCAAGTTAACATGACAAAAAAATCAAACTTCTGCTGTTACCTTCAGAATAATGTCATAGTGACCAAAATCTAAACAGCTCTTTGTCTTTGTCTTTGTTTTTGTTTTTGTTTTCCCTTGATTTATCTGACAAAGTCTCGTTGTGATCTTGAAGTGAATGTCAAGTTCACAAAGTTTGTTGGGAACATTATTCTTACTATGGTGAATCTATATGCAAAATATAAAACCAATCCAGTGAAAACTATTTGAGTTATTTCATTTCATACATATACATACATATTTCCCATTAGGCACGGACATATTTCCCATTAAAGCGCAACTCAAAATTGACCAAAATTCGTTTGACTAAACCAAGCTAAAGTGTACACTAATAAACATCTGTATGCATAGTATCGTGCTCAATATGATTTTCCGTTAGGTCATAAAATTTTTAAAACAAAAGATTATTTTATTATTTGTGATTATAAAAAAATAGCGTCATTAACTTGCCGCGATCGTTTTGTTCCGGTGATGTAACCGGATGTGACGTTGACTGGGGCAAACAAACGTGACATGTGCACAGCGCTTCACTTCGGTGATCGCTTTTTGACAATTTGGGTCACCAATAAAGTTAAACGGAGAGTGAAATTCGAATATCTGCTGTATGAAAGTATAATGGCAACGAGGAAATAGCTAGATCTTTGTTTTGGTACATAATTATGAGAAGAATTTATGATCCGAAAGGACATGTCAAATTCTGTAGCCTAGTGTAGGAGTCGTTGTCCTCTGTTGACACGGAATGATTTCGGTATGTGGGTCTTTGATTTCTTTCTTCTGATGATGCATAATTTGTTTTGTGTATGTTATTTCGAAAATATAAATATTACTTGAATTGTCTCTCAAACCGCGGATCTCGTCGAGTGTGTTTTTCAGATCCATTTTTTGATACGCGCTCACAATTTTCCAAAGTGATTAAAAAATTTGTCTGCCCCACAGGGATGGCAGTATCCAAATCGTGATAACCATGGTATTTTTTACTAGCCTCGGGCTGAATGACAGGTGTTAATTTTAGCCCTGAGATCCATTAGATCTAACATGTCAATTATGAGAACTTATAATTAATTTGCACTATTTATTTGGTAAAATGTGAATGTGTGCATGACTCGCCTTTTTAAAAAACGTTTATAATTGATTTGTCTTCAACTTCAGGAAATTATTTTTTTAAATATCGACATTTGCCTTCAATGAAAAATATTAGACAGATATCCAAATTCAAATCTATATGACAATGTAGTAGAAATTACTACTGGTATTTTAAAAAAATACAAATTAGAAGCCATGAGTTATTGACCATGAATGTATATGCATATTTACATTTTCAAAGAAATGGCTTTCTATAAAGGATTTCAATATTTTGTTTGATAACTATTTATTTGTTTGTGATGAAATTAGACTGAGGTTGTAGATGTTTATAATTATTTCACTTGGCTGACATAAAAATATCAAAGGTCCTATACCAAATACAAAAAAAACATGTTATGAATTAATCATGTGTAAACATATGCAGCATCAAGAACGTTTTATTACTGTTGTTACAGGTTATGGGAGTCCCTAATATAAGAGAACACAACAACAAAAAAACCCATTAGGAATGGACTGTATGTCCAGTAAAATATTCGTGCTGAAGGTGTGATATATATAAAAATTGTCATAAGAAGTGATATATGCTGAATGTGTGAACTGATATCCAAATCCTTCTCTTCTCTTGGATATGAGAATGTGCCAATCTTTTAGAAATATTGTATTCAACTTTGCAGCGAACTTGAGCTGCCTCGGAGAAAGACTACACAAAACAGTGTAATAGTAAACCAAATTAATATTCAATTTTATTATGAGAGTAAATACAAAATATTTCCCAAATTATTTAAAAATAATTTTTATGATAAAAATTAATTTCATGTACACTGTTCCTATGTAATTCCCAAAATTCAAACACTTACACAAAATAATGTTCAATACATGTATACTTAGTTGAATAAATTTGCTTCTTATATTTGTTGTTTGTGTTATTCATGATTAAACAGTGGAAATGCAATAATGCATCTTAAGTGACTTCAATGTCACAATAAAAATAGAAAACTTGAACATAATTTGTTTTCAGAATTCTTAGGTCTGTTTCATGGTAATTAAGTTTGTTTGATATGCAAAATGCATAAGAACCTTCACACTTTCAGTGCACACGTGTGCATTGTAACAAAGTGACAACAATATACTGTCAATGTACAGTGAATAAACTATCCAACAATCCCTCTTTAACACTGTAGACTCTCTCCATATTGAGTCTATGACAAATTAGGAGCTTACTAGGTTTACTATATGTATGTTTAACACAATAGACTTCTCTTAATATTACGTCATGAATATTCATGAGCTATCCCAAAAGAGGCTAAGCCCGCATGGACATACAACGTGATCCCGGAAGTGACTGATCGCGATTTTCTCTCGTAACATGTCGCCAAAAAAGGTTCTTTTCTACCACTTTCAAACGTCGTCACTAGTTTCAGACGGAGCTAAAAGCTAAAACAACATCTCAAATGTTTATTTGACTCAAAATATATGTGGTGTAAATTCAGTCCTTGAATAAATGACAACGTTTGCTGAAGTAAAGTTGCACTCATTATGAAAACGAATATTCAATTGCTGTTTCATACATCAATTCAAAGTACTTAAAGCGATTGTGATATTGATATAGGCCCTATCGGATCGTGATGATATATACATTGTGAGCTTATTTATTTCTCCGACTTCTCCGATGTAGCCAGATACTCGACATGAACAATCGACATGAACAACCGCATGCCGTGTCTCGCCAACCAGTGACGTTGACAAAAACATGTTTCTGTTACCATGCGGATTTCTGTGAAAACTTATTGGCCTAAATGTAAGAATAATATAATAATGTTTTAAATGTGCTGACTTAAATTTGCCTTCAGAATTGAGTAAAACAGCCTACTATATTAGTAGTGTTGTCACACTTGACTTATACTTTTAAATATTTGACACTGACATAAGTGAATACTTTTGAATAAATAAATAAAGGTAAGTAGTTAATATATTTAATATAATTTGAATATATAGCATGTGCATGATTTTTTTAAACTGTAAATTATAAAGAAAATATCTAAAATAAATAACTAAAATTAATTTAGTGTACACAATATTATCTCAGTGTATTATATATTATATATTAGAGTTTTAATTATATCTCAATTTAATAACAATGTTACATGGGAAATTGTAATATGTGCCTAAAAGGTATTTTATATTTTGTTTAACGTGATACATTTGTAATATATGATTTCCACTCTCAAATAAGATGAAATATATGACAAAGTCACAATCAAAACCGAATGTCATCTGGATTAAAATATTTCTATATATATCATTATATGTACACAAATGGATTGAAGTTTAATTGATGTGTGATTGCGCTGATGTCAATATATATATATATATATATATATACACACACACACACACACACACACACACACACACACACACACACACACACACACACACACACACCATTATTATTCGGGTCTTGTATCAAAGAATGAATGAATCAAAGATTTGTGGCATATTATGCATATTTTGTAAATTTGTAATGCTGAATAGATGTTGCATAAATGAGATAGAAAAGTTTTATTAAAAGAAAGTTTGACCATTAATTGTAGAATATTCATGTTCTTAACATTGAAGCTGTAGGCCTATATAAACATGTGTATGCCTTGGAAACTTATAGAAAGGTCAAGTAAACTTTAGATAAGTTGCATCTGAAATTCATGAAATAATATTTACATGGCAAGTTAACATAGATCTCATAGGAGTTTTAGATAAGATTTAGTTACATAAATCTGGCTATAAGTATATTATATCTTAAGCCATCTGAAAATATGCTACCCTTC
This sequence comes from Gibbula magus, assembly GCA_936450465.1. Lineage (NCBI taxonomy): Eukaryota > Metazoa > Mollusca > Gastropoda > Trochida > Trochidae > Gibbula > Gibbula magus. Next base: position 60,946,772 of record OW388304.1, read on the forward strand.
AGAGATAAAATATAATAATTAGATTAGACTGTTAATATGTTTACAGTTGTTTGGTATCAACCTGATTGAGTCAAACCAAACTCGTACAATATGAAAATGTAGTTAATTTTGATAATTCAGTTTGAGTAATGTATACCTCTATACTGTTTTCCCATACTGAATCTATAATTACTAAAACAGATCAACTTACACAGTAAAAATAACTTCATTTCTGTTGTTGCAGAAAGGAAAAGGATTTTGGGTAATATAGATTTCCGCAACGTTTCCTCTGTCCTGGAATGAAGTTATCCGTTTCCGCTTAATTTCTGCAATGGAAACTGCATTTGTATATTTCCATTGTGTTTCCAACAGCAGTAAATTAAAAGATTTTTTGATAGGACAGATTTCCACATCATTTCCAAATTACAACTACATTTCAACTGCGGAAATATTGCGGAAATGAACAGTACCCAAATTTGGGTACTGTTCATTTCCGCAATATTTCTGCACACTGAAATTTGTTTAAATGTTCATGTAATGCCAATGTGTGTTTTGTTTATGTTTGCAACTCTAACATCTTGCTGAAAATCGTGTCCTGTTCTCTAAACAAGAAAAAAGTGAGCATGGCTCACATACCCCCGTCATCCGCTATCCGTCCATTGAGAATTATAGATTTGAAGGTTACTATGTTTAAAAAAAAGCTTCAAGCATCATAATATTGTCCAAAATAAGTTTAGGAACTGACTGTTATTACAAAATTTAATTCACCCAGATGTAATATTTTTCAGGTAACTTAATTTTTCCCATTAGGGCATCACACCGGTAATTTGTACCAAGTTCAATTACAGATTCAAGGGCTTTGAAATAATATTTCGGAACTGGTTTTCGAACTCGATAAAGAGTATCATCTGGACTACCTACATGTAAAATTTCATTCACCTAGATATAATAGTTTCCGAGAAAACTTGTCCCAATTGGAGCATCACAGCTCTTTTGGTACAAAGTTCAATTTTCGAACTCGATGAAGAGTATCATCTGGACTACCTCCATATTAAATTTCATTCACCTAGATGCAATAGTTTCTGAGAAAACTTGTCCCCATTGGAGCATCACAGATCTTTTGGTACTAAGTTCAATTTCGGATTCAAGGGCCATAACTCCATAAAAAATAATATTTCGGAACTGGTTTTCGAACTCGATAAAGAATATCATCTGGACTACCTCAATATTAAATTTCATTCACCTAGATGTAATAGTTTCTGAGAAAACTTGTCCCCATTGGAGCATCACAATTCTTCTGGTACTAAGTTCAATTTAGGATTCAAGGGCCATAACTCCGTAAAAAATAATATTTCGGAACTGGTTTTCGAACTCGATGAAGAGTATCATCTGGACTACCTCCATATTAAATTTCATTCACCTAGATGTAACAGTTTCTGAGAAAACTTGTCCCTATTGGAGCATCACAGTTCTTCTGGTACGAAGTTCAATTTCGGTTTCAAGGGCCATAACTCTGTAAAAAATAATATTTCGGAACTGGTTTTCGAACTCGATAAAGAGTATGGTCATGAGAACTCACAACCAAAATTTCATTCACCTAGGTTGAACAGTATCCGAGAAAACTTGTCCCCATTGAACACAATAAAACTAAGTCCAAAAAGTGACGTTTCCATGGAAACGACAAAAAATATCAATCTCAGAAAATTGTCTGTGCCCGATCGGAAGAATATGGTTAACATCTGTACAAAGTTTGGTTGATGTACCTTTGACGGTTTTTGAGAAAATTGACCGGACGGAAGGACAGACGGAAGGACGGAAGGACGGACGGAATGACCGCTATATACCCCCGCTTACTTCGTAACGGGGGTATAATAACAAATATGAATATATTTAGGAAACGGTTTTTTGGCAAAATAGCTAATGTTATTAATACAAAATACACAAGAAACAAACCTATAATACTTACTGACGGCATATTGTCTTGGTCTGATCTACATATATTAATACCGTATTCGCCGTAATAGAAGCCCTGGGCGTTTAAAAAATTGGAACGAGGGGGCGTTTATTAAAAACAATGTCTGTTGATGTCCAAAAGAAAAAGAAACACCTTTTTTTTTCAGAGTTTTAAACAAAAAAGTGTATCAAATAAATGTAAAGAAGAGTTAAATGTCGCAGTTCATTATTTGTATCAAATTTCAACCGGTACTGATACACAATTTGCAATGGAAATTGAAACTAATTAAAACTCACGAAGATACGTCGAGTGATTGAATCAGCCATCTTGTCGCGTCATTACTCTTATTCAATGAAATTTCAGTTCGCTAGAATTCTAAATATAACCACCAATGAACGGCAGCATAAACACAATCAGCTGATAAGCAAATGGTGCAGAACGATTATGTAAACACTATTTCCGGGTCATGATATTCTTTATTTAAATCACATTGACAACTACACGTGAACAAAATAACGTTCACGACAAATTCGCGGTCAGTGTGCTAGCGTCATCTGTAGTTATGGGACATCTTCAAAAAGAGTTGAGCAAGAAATTTTCCTGTTTCTTAAAACATGGGGGTCGCATAGAATGTGTAGTGACTGATCGTTACAGACATTCGACAGTCACCGGGGGAGTGGAAATACCATGTACCTTACACTTTACTGGACATAAGAGGTTGATAGCAAGATTGAAAACTCTTCTTCAGTGAAACATCAGTAAGGTAAGTCGATACAAATGGGGGGCGTTTATTAGGGGTTATTCTCCGCGAGTCAAAAATGGCTTTGGGGGGCGTTTATTAGGAGAGGGCGTTTATTAGGATGAATACGGTATTAGGTTATTTCATTTTGGAAAACTAAAAGAGTTGACATACATTATGTCTTTTCTAAGGATGTCAAAATCATAAGAGTATACAAATGTTGTTACAATTGTATATATAGCTCATAGCATCTACAAATCAAATTAAGTATTTCCTCTTCCAAACTCACTTGAGATGTTTACCAAAAATGATTGCCCGAAGCCTGCTTAATATTAAAATGATTAAAATGTCAGACAATAACATTATTCAGTTCAAATATGTAGTCAAAGGAATTAAACTTAACAATTTTTTAGAAATATTGATTAAAATTTAAAAGAAATCAAAATGAAAAAAAGGACAAAATTGTGATCTGTAAATGTGTAAATCTTTAAAATATATGCAATAAATAATTACATAATTTAAAATATGTCCCGGCCTATATTTTATATACACAGCGTGAGCAGACTACATAATATTTTGAGGTATCTGACATATTCTTTGACCTAATTTTGTATTTGATTAACTGGAAATATTTAATATTGATAACCCGAGGTCTCAAACATTTGGGCTGATTTTGTCATTCATATTTACAAATAAACTTCGGTCATAAAAGGTAACACAGTGATAGAAATTAGCCATTTTATCTACTTAAATGATCTGTCAAGTGCACTTGCACTTAAGTCGTAGACGTCAGCTGTTTGAGTTGTCTCCCTTCGACCGTCAATATGTCACGTCGAAGACCTCCCCTTGTTGTTCGCTGCACTGTTTTCAGCTCAAAGCTTCTCGACACAAATGCATTTTTCCGTTCTACTTTGGCTATTTCCGACAATGACAATGACGTCATGCCATCGAGTCATTTCACTGACGCAACAAGCAGACGACAACGCCTTGTGTTTACAACCAACCAAGTGCGAGAAGAATCGAACCTGTTCACAGACTTTCGATTAGATCTACCTGAAGGCCAGACCAAAGCTATTTGACTTTCCCAAAAGTGTTGTTATCTCCCTTTATTAAGTAATTTAGAGTTACCTCCCGTTCACGTCGCCGTCTTCCGGTTAGTAGTTTCTTCAAAATGGCGGACAAAGACATTGAGATCGATGTGAACTTTGAGTCAGTGAATATGAAAGAACTTCGGAAATACTTAAGAGACAGAAACCAAAAGGTAACAGGAATAAAAGATCAACTGATAGCCCGTGCAAAAGGTGCCCATGTTCTAAAGTTACAGAAAAATGCCCCTGAAGTAGGAAAATCTAACGCTGATATGTTATTGTTGTTCACATTGAAGTTGTCTACACCCAATGATGTCAGATGCCAGATCCTTTTTTATTGCAAAGTGGATGGAGTGATGAACTTGAGTTACTGCCATTATTTACAGAGAGGGACATTTACAATTATCTCGTTCTGAGCACCCATCGAACTGTGGACAGTAAACCTATGAAGGCTAATCGTCAACTCAAGGCTGCAATATTTTACGAAGACCGACATGTTCACAGTTTAGCTGTCAACACTGTATCAGAGGATTGTGACTATATGTTCGTAAACAGCCGACAAAAAGAGTAACCATGACCACCATGTCTGGGTGTGCTTGTCAAAAGTGACTGGCCATGTCAACTCGGCCTATTGCACCTGTGCTGCTGGGTATGTATAGGTTATTTCAAACAGAATATAAAAAACTGACGTGCAAAAGAAATTGTAAAACTTGGTAGGGGTCATGTTGGTGTATATTTCATTTCTTACCCCTGGCTACTTAAAAAAAATGATGTTTTAATTAAAAAAATAACCCGTCAACAATAAAGTAATTCAGACTAGCGCCGAAAGGTGTTATTGTATCGTGCCATAATCAAATGCATCTCATTTCTTTGAAATATATATCAAAGTATAACATACAACGAACATTTACCACATATTCATTAATAATACAATATATTTGATGAAAACAGAATTATATCTAAATAGTTTGTGTTAATGGTGATAAAATGACTCTCTTAACCATATGATGCACATCTTTAACACACACAACGCTTTATTTTTCAGAGCTGGAGAAGCCTGCAATCACGTCTCTGCCCTGCTGTATGCCCTAGAGGACATATCCCAGAAGATGGAAACAGGACGACTCACATGTACCTCTACCAAATGCAAGTGGATGATCCCTAGGGATAGGAAGCTGGCTCCTTTGACAGCCGATGATTTAAACCTCATGTCGAGTTGGAGGAGGAGTGTATTAAAGAGGAAAAGGGAGGAAACTAGCAGCACAGTAACTTCTTCAGGTATTGGATCTGATGCATCATGTGATACATGTCCCAATACAGGTATGCCAAAAACAAGCATAAATGTGGACCGATTTAGGGGGAAATTAATAAGTAATGAAAACAAAAAGAAATGTGGATTCGTTGTTACAACATGAATGTGAATGTTGATGTTGAGACTGATGATTTAAACCTTCCGCAGTTACCACCAACTGAGCTTTGTTGTAATGACAGTGTTGATCTTTAATCTCCAAGTTGCCAGAACGTGTTTGACAATTAAGCTGAAACTACAACGTTACTGATGAAGATTAAAGAACAATCGATGTCATGACTAGGGGACAACACAAACAGGAACATTGGAAGGAGGCAAGGAAAGAGAGGATTACTAGTTCTGACTTTTGCAGGATTTGCTTACGTAGATCCACTACCGAACCTGATAAACTTGTACATCATGTTCTTCGTTATGGTCAAGACTTTTCATCAGTTCATACGAGATAGGGCACTTCCCATGAACAGGCTGCTCGTAAACTTTATGTTCTAAAGATGACTAAAGACCATCCTAATGTCAGGGTTACACAGTGTGGACTAGTTGTGAATCCACAGTATCCATACTTGGGAGCTAGTCCTGATGGCTTGGTGTCTTGTGTTGACTGTGAGAAGTGCTGTTCTTCACTCGGACTACTTGAGATCAAGTGCCCCTCTACACTTAGGGATCGTACACCAGAAGAGGCAGCTTTACAAACAGATTTCTTTTGCAAACTTGATGAAAATAAAAACTTGATACTTAAAGAAAATCACCCATATTACTTTCAAGTTCAGGGTCAAATGGCTATTTCCCAGAGAAAATGATGTGACTTTGTAGTTTGGACACTGAAAGGTTTTTCAATTTAGAGAATTGCATTTGAGGAATTAAAATGGAAGGAAATGTTGCGAAAGCTGAAATGTTTTTATGTGACAGCAATTGTGCCAGAACTCTTCTCTAGAAGTGTGCAACGAGGACTGAAATTGAACTAGCTATCTTGAGAAGTATTACTCCAATTGACTTGCTGCAGATAGTGTGTATATAGATATAAAAACATTCCCAACTTCTATTCTGGTATTTAATAAAACAAACTTTTAACAGATTTTTAAAAATTTGCAATTGTTTCAGAGATCAAAAACGTTTTATTGATGATATTCTGAACTGGTACAGGTATACTTGAATAGTTGATATATAATGAGAACTGAACGACCACCAGATAATAAGTGTTTAGGGGCAGATAACTCCTATCAATATTAAGAACATGCAGTGACAACCAATAATATGTGAGACACCGTGAGAAGACAAGATATAACATGGTGATGATATATTGGTATAGTTTATTGATCTTTTAGCATTTGCTAAAGCTTTTCACTTTAATATGCTTATGCTTATAACACTTAAACATTGTTTATGAATCAGGATATTATCATAACATTGACTCCAATTGTACATAAATAATACATGTCAATCCCTAAACTATACATTATTTCTGCATCACAATAGTAAATTCAGAAGTTGCTACGACATGAAGTTTCTCAATAAAACAATATTATTAGTTCCGTGTCAATGGTAACAGTAAATAGTCACGATAGATACCTTTGCAAATAATTCAAGCATTTGCATCAACCATATGTGCATCAATTATCAGAATCCTGGTCATGTGGATACAATGGTGGTAGCAATGTTGTTAATGCATTGCAGATCTTCCATATTTTGTTCACACCTTGCAGTATTCTGAAATGTTTTACCCTTTCCATGTGTCTCTCTACATGTATTCTCAAACTTGCAATTCGCCTAGTTTTTAAATTTCTTCCAATGATAATTGCTTTCTTTTACGTTTTAATGGCGGAATGATTAAATGTAAACCTTTAGCAGTTGTTAGGTCAGATATTAGAAATCCTTTATCAGCCATTACTGCATCTCCAAACTCACACAAATCGAGTAAACCAGACTGTATAGTAATCTGTCTGTCACTTATAGCTCCAGACCATAAATCCGAGACAAAACTCACTACGCCATTAGGAGTAACACCAATTAAACCTTTAAATGTTATTTGGCTTTTATAGTGACTGTACATCTGTGATTGCCTTGCAACTGAGTAAGGCTTCTCGGTGAATATGTCTGTGCACTCTAATTACAACTCGTGTAAATATCCTTGAATCCTTTTGGCATAGTAGCATCAATAACATCTCGTTTTGGCCAGGTTATCAGAAATGATAAATTGTTGTACATGAGTTCAATCCATCTGTTATTTGTCCGTGTACACGTTGACCTAGAAACATGGAAACGGTTAGCTATATCTACAACTAATAGTCCCAGTCGAAGTCTCATCAATACCATAAAGAACTGATCTATAAGTGACAATGAGGTTGGCCTTCCAAACTTTGATGATGGATAATCTCTTTCATAAGCATCAGATAATTCATCAAACATGCATAAAAATGTATCTCCATCTCCCAGTCCCGTATAAAAGTTTACCAGTTCAGAATCTGCCTTTATATCCGCATATGTCCGTGATGGTAGCAGCACCTGGGTACTTTGCTCACAAGTCTGCGTGGAGTCTGTTTGAGTACAGGCACTGATCTGCTGGGGCATTGATAGCTCGTCTTGGCTGGAGATGGCTTTAAAAAAACCTTCATCTGTCTGAGTAGACGTTGAACAGGTCTGTACATTGGTCTGACAGGATGCATTTCTGTTTGAGGAGATGCTGTTCTCCGGTATAGGCCCACCGTAATCATGCATGACAACAGAAAGCTCATCAAAGGACCTGTTGACATAGCAGAAAAAAACAATGCTTATACAAGAATTTAAAATGAGTAGTAGAAACAGGTTCAGCAGAAAAAATACCCAACTTCAACAATTCCCATCAAATGGGTAAAAAATCGATATACAATGTATACAAATTCACATTAATTGTCATAACAATGTCACTGTCATTAATGTCACATAACCAAGTATGCCTAATTAGTTCACCAACAAACCTGTTATTCTGATGAATGATGGCTTGGGGGCTTTCAGCAACATCGACGTCAGCATCAACAACAACAGCAACAACATCTTCAAGCGCTGTCGGAGCCATGTCAGTCCCATCAGTTATCTGCTAACAATAGGGTTAGTTCTTTGAGAATTACATGAATATATATTCATGAGATCGACTCATTACATTTTTAGCAAAAGAAAAAAAACATTGTTCAGAATTAAATAAAACAAACGTATTCCGATTTTACTACTGATAACAGCAATTTGGTATGTGAGAGAGCAAAATGCTGATATTTTGTTTGTCCATTTTTTCACTTTTAATCTTTAATTAATTTCACTGTTTTGGCCAATAAAAATAATTCTGAAAATGTTCGCCTGCTACAAACAATGCAATATCTTCTCAAATTTCTAAAAGAAACAATAATTGAATACACTCTCTTCATTTATTTATGTTCTATTTAAGGCAGTGTGTATCTTTACCCGACACGGCGAATATGAGTCAGAATTTGGTTTGAAACCCAAGAAAGGAATCGACTTAATTGAAAAAAACCAACCTTTGTTTTACAATAAGAAAAATATACGACCGTAAAGCGTTCATAAAATATCGTTTAATTGAAATTAACTCACCGAACTACTGCTGAAAATCTTGTTTCGAAAAATTGATGGTATGTTGACATGAGATGAAGGTCCCGCCATTCCAACAAAATGGTCAGAGCACACCCTGGTATGTTTACTGAAGGAAAAGTCAAATTCTACAAGCTGCCCATGGAGGACTACAAAAGACTCACTTCTGCAGACCCAGCATGTTTCACCCCCAGTTCTATGAATAAAGAGGAGAGGAGATTTGTTTCAAGATACAAGCTAAATGAATGTTGATGCTGGTCACCATGATATTACCTCAGACCGTGCGTTTAAAAAATAAACATTATAATGCTGCATCGGATCAACTTTCGTGAAGATCAAAGGGAAATATATGAATGATTTGGCTTGCTTGAATGAAATATTTTCTTGATTTATATTGTATTCAAATAACAAATATGTTTTAGGCATTTTGACAGTTCTACATACTTATGTTAAGAAATTGAACTGAAAACGAATTGAATCATTTTCGTCATTTCGATAACACTGCACTGTCATAATCAGACTGCCATTTGAAAAGCTTTTTATTATTATCCCCCGCCACGAAGTGGAAGGGGGATATAGGTTTGGGCTCCGTCCGTCCGTCCGTCCGTGCGCCGTTCGTCCGTCCGCTATAAAGGGGACACTTTTTCTCAGAAACTATTTAAGATAGGACAACCAAATTTGGTGTTTGGCTTGTGGACATAAATACCTCGATGGAGTTCGAAAAAAAGAACGATGTGATTATTTTTTCCGGAGTTATTGCCCTTGTTCCGTATTTTTGGACTCTGTTCATGGTATCTCCAAAGGGGACAGCTTTTCTCAGAAACTGTTTAAGATAGAGTTTCCAAATTTGGTGTGTGGCTTGTGGACATTAATACCTCGATGGAGTTCGAAAATAAGAACGATGTGATTATTTTTTCCGGAGTTATTGCCCTTGTTCCGTATTTTCGGACTCTGTTCATGGTATCTGCAAAGGTGACAGCTTTTCTCAGAAACTGTTTAGGATAGAGTTTCCAAATTTGGTGTGTGGCTTGTGGACATAAATACCTCGTTGGAGTTCGAAAATAAGAACGATGTGATTATTTTTTCCGGAGTTATTGCCCCTTGTTCCATATGTTTGGACTCGGTTCATGCTATCTCTAAAGGGGACAGCTTTTCTCAGAGACTATTTAAGATAGGATTACCCAATTTGGTGGATGGCTTAAGGGCATAAGTACCTTGATGGAGTTCGAAAATGAGAAGCACACAATTAATCTTTGCGGAGTTATTGCCCTTGTTCTGTACATTTGGACTCTGTTCAAGGTATCACCAAAGGGGACAGCTTTTCTCAGAAACTATTTAAGATAGGATAACCAAATTTGGTGTGTACTTTAAAGCCATCGGTACCTTGATGGAGTTTGAAAAAAAGAAGCATGTGATTATTTTTTCCGGAGTTATTCCCCTTGTTCCGCTTTTTCAACTCTGTTTCAAGTATCCAAGGATAAAGCTTTTCTCAGACATTGTTTAACATCAAATCAGTTGTGTGGCTTGAGGATATTGTTACCTTAATGGAAAGAAAATGAGAAGCGCACAAATATTTCTTCTTGAATTATTGCCCTTGTTCTCATTTCTTGTGTCTGGCGGGGGATGTTGATGACTATGTCTTCTTGTTTGATCCTGTAACCAGCACAATATCCGTACATGAACTGTTTTAGAAATTTATCATATTTATAGGTACATTTTATTTAATCAACACACACATTTTGCTGGGATTTATGAACTGTGAACTTTTGTCATGTATGAGACAAAATTTGTGGCTGTGAAATAAAGTTTAAATCTTAAAACATAAATTCAATGTGCATTTTGAGTTTAAACATAGCCAGCTGTTTCAATATTTATTAGCTAGAAATAAAACTATGATTCTTCAAAATCAATAATGTCTATAATCAATAAATGAAAGAAATTGTTAATTTCTAGCAATTCATGACAGTATTTTTTCAAACAGTCATTATTAATGACTTATCATGACACGTTTTTCAAGAATGTTTAGACATTCTATTGCAGTCAGTGCAATGTGTCCTATTAGAAGTTTACACATGTACAAATTTTGCAACTTTAAAAAAAACCTATTTTGTAGACCAGCATATTTTCATCTTCTTCTCCAGTATCAAAAGGTCTAGAAAGCTGAAATGTTGTGCGCAGACTCATTGGTCAATGGGGATTCGAAATTGTAGATTTGGTGAGTCTGTGACCCCAAATAGGCTCACAGGGGTCACAACCTAAAAACCTTTCTTCATCTTCTCCAGTAGGAATAACTCTAGTGGGCGGGATAGCCAAGTGGTTAACGTTTGGTTTCGGATCAAGAGGTCCGGGGTTCGAATCCTGCCAGGAGCACGGCAACTTTGTCTGCAGTAGAGAACTGTTTTACATTCAGTAAGGTTTGAGTGCAATGCTACACTGAATTTCAGTGCAGTACCACCCATGGTTCGTTGGTTCCAGCCTATGCTCGCAGGTTTCACCGCAATGCCTAGCCACATGGCGTTGTGTGCTTTCTCCCTGCCATAATACTGGCAGCCGCAATATAAGTGAAATACTCATGAAAGCGGCTTTGAAATAAGCCTGAAATAAGTATCACTTGCACAAGTTAATACTTTTGTTAATAAAAAGAATTGAATTGTTCTTTATGCTCCGTTGTCATTTCTATTTACATGTTCAATGTCAAGATATAAATCTCGCCATTGAGTTGATTTCTATTGTTTGTCAATGAGGCTATAGGTGTTAATGGCCACTGCAGATGATACTTAGAATCCAGTACTACGATTAGCTGAATTCTGTTTGTGGGAGAAATATTGCGGAAGTACCGCTAATAATAAAGTTGCAGCAAAAATCCTCAGGATCTATTGTTGCAGAAATGCAATGGAATCATCCAGATCTATAGTTGCGGAAATGCAATGGAAATCATCCAGATTTATAGTTGCGGAAATGCAATGGAAATCATCCAGATTTATAGTTGCAGAAATGCAATGGAAATCATCCAGATCTATATTTGCGGAAATGCAATGGAAATCATCCAGATTTATAGTTGCAGAAATGCAATGGAAATCATCCAGATTTATTCTAGTTGCGGAAATACAGTGGACATGTAATGTATTTATTAATGCTGAAATGCTGTGAAAATCATGAGGATTATAATGAATGAACTTCTTTTTGCGGAAATCTGACAGAAAGTGGGTAACTGAAACCTGGCGGAAATCGTCCGTAGAATGGTTGCGGAAAAGGAAGAGAAACTATATGTAAAGTAAAATTTCCGTCACATTTCCGCAAGATTTCTACTTTGCGGAAATGAACTTATTTTTGATGTGACAAATTCCATTTATCAATCTATGTAAATTTCTGAGTCAGGGCCAAAACATGATTAAGATGTATATGAATTATATCCATAAAATTCTAAATTGATATTATAGGTTTCAGGTACAGACTTAATTATGTTATTTGAGGGATGTTTTACTTTAACAATCAGGAACCAATTTGCACTTGTAGAATTATATTTCCCAATGAAAATGGCAGTTGAAAGTTTACCTTTTACCCATTTTCCCCCAAAGTATTTGCAATATCAATAATACAGAGTTTTGACATAATTGATAAAACTATAACAAAAATCATATATACTTAATCACACCAAACACTTAGATTCTAAATTAAAATGTGTTTTCAGTTGAAGAACGTCCTTTTGTAAATCTGTTAAGTTCTATATGCAATTAGACCTGTATTGGACAATGTACAGGCATGGCTATTTAATAAGTTCTATTCTGTTGGCGAACTCGTAAATAGAAACGTATCAAATTGATGAATATTATTATGTTGGTTTTTAGATAGATATATGACATAAATAATAAAACTGTTTATGTAGGAAAGTTGCACAGGTGACGCATTGTAAGTTTGCAAGCCTCCCGGAAGTTGATCGAATGTTAGAGATTACGTACAAGGGGCAGAAAAAAGCGAATTAGAACATCATTAATATGACTAAATGACAATATTGTTCCAAAAAACACACAATCTATTTCCAACGTAAAATTGTGTTTCTTATCGTATAATATCACATGGATTTTGTACAAATTTGAGATATTTGACAAGTACTCATATTGCGAATCAATGTTCCACGATGCTTTTGACTTTTCAGAAAGGTACTTTATGAATGAAACTTTTAATCACCGTTGTCAAGTTTAACACGGACTACTTCAGAAAACAGCAACAAACTTTTGTGCAAAAGTAGAAAACTTTTTGTGAGTTAGTTGTAAAGGTATTCATGAAATACGATGTCGGATTAGAACGTTGCATTACGGCATTTTCGTCTGCCATCTCGGAAGCTTGCGGGCTTAGCCTTGTTTTCGATATCTAGGTCACCGCTATGCATAAATATTAAGAGTCGGCTATTGTCAGGTCAAACATTCATTAAAAATCATTCAGATTTGGTTTTCAAATGATCTGAATTGTAAGCTAAAATTAACAAAATTGCTAATATTTAAAAATGTAAATGACAAAGTAAAGACATGTTGTTATAGCACTGCAGACAACTTTACTCATTGGCCTGATGTTCTTCGATGACAAAAAATGTTGATGGTGCCACCATATAGTAGACGGGAATATCTATCGGTGATAGTATGATCAAGTGGCCAATGTCTTTGCATTTCTGAGTTGCTGAATTCTTATTAATTGGCACCCTTTCATGGGCAAAGCGGGTTTAATCACTGAAATTATTTCTACTTTGTATAACATGGTAGCCTTATCACATGTCGTTGACATCTTATTGCCTTCTGCCTGCATCAGAACTGTCAGCCTATTCCATCTGTCAACTTTTAGTTAATTTGTGTAAAGTTTTTGGGTGGCTACCATATTCATGACATAATATCATCGAAACTATGCAGCTACACTGTCGGCCAAAACAAACGCCTACTTGACTTTCCTTAAAATGAAAGATGAAATAATTTCTGAAATATAATTAATGGTGGTCTCACGTCATGCGAAACAACAATGGATCTGAAAGTCAGTTGAAATCATCAAAAACTGTGATTCGAGTCAATAACGTCCAATGAAGACCGCTATTTCCGTTTGATTCACTTGTGCTCTGTAACCACGTACATCTGCAGCGTCATCACCACTGTAATTCGAAAACGTGCCTGTATTGTTGCTCGTGGTTGTATGAAAATCTGTTTCAAATTTTGTTCTGATCAAGCACTGATCAAAAACTGAAGAATTCTGTTGTCTCATTTCAACAATCGCCAATGGTTAGTAAAATGACAACTTCTGCAATTTAAATATATTTTGCAGAAATGGTGCAACTTCAAAATGCTATAATATTGCTTAACTGTTCATTATATCTTTTACGAAATCTGATATTATCAAGTAGGCGTTTCTTGTGGCCGACAGTGTACATCCATTAGCATCTCCCACTTTCCCTAAAACGTATTCGATTTCGGAGATTCACAAGAAAACTATTAAAGCGAGAACATTTTAAAACTATGTGTGCAACACAATTTTGCTCTTCCATGTAATCTATCTGTTAACATTATTGTAGTTTCAAATCCTCTAGACATAAAACATGAACAAATATGTTCTGTCAGGAGGTGAAAAGTGCTTTTGTGAACCATTTACTTTACACTGTATATACTACTTACTATTCAGGATAACTTTTTTTCTGAATTAAAAAATACTGACTTGCATTTCTTATTTAAACAGAATTATGTCCCACCTCTACATTGGATAACTACATCAAATATGTTGCAAATTGGCGTAATTATCCTTGTTATTTTAGATGTTTGACTTCATCAAATTATTATTAAGTATCTTTATGTTTCACAAAATAAATGAACAAGGGAAATTCATATGGTTTGTAATTGCGAAGTATAGACAATTCGTCTCCAGAGCGTAAACTTTGGAAACTGTCAACATACAGTAATCAAATATGTAGAATAGAGTGCTTGGTGTATCATATTTAATCAGCCCATCTGGACTTTTGTGAGCAATTTATATGTAATGTTTCTTTTGGAAGAATTAATATTTTTTTATTCTTTTTTTTTTAATTTAAAAAATAAATGAACAAATCAAACCTATAAGTGCTATAAGAAGCATTCGCCAAGGTAGGTATTCAGAAGTTAGAAGGTTCGTGGTGAGTTACATAACTTTTGATTGCGACCCGAGATGTGGAGCATTTAATATTAATCACAGTTATTGATGTTCAAATGAAAATATCTCAATGTAAAACCATAAATTTTTTATTTATAGTTTATATATTTTGGGGTATTTTGTGATGTATTTGGATAGCTTTCCAAAGGTAAATACATTTATTTCAATTCAATTTCTTTCAAAATGTCTATATAAGCAAATGGTCTAATTCAAACATATCCAAATCGATTATTGTTTTCTAGCTGAATACCTAGTACATAAGAGACATTTGTAAGGAAAGAACCAAGTCGAACTGCGAAGAAAAAATGGCTGGCAGAACATCACCTGTGTATATTTGCCTGTGTGAGTAATTCATGGTCAATCATATTATCATTAATGTTACCAACTTTCTTTATGTTTTTGGGGTTGTTTAAAAAAGGTTAAAATACTCCGACCTGAGTATTTCAAAAACAATAATTATAAGCGAAATGTAAAATTAATCCATTTATATTTAAGTCTATTCAGTAATTCATAGCCTAAGCACCATCAAATGTTATCGTCATATTGTTTGTACGTAAATCAATAAGAAAAGAAAATATTCAAATTAAAGTGGTGAGGACGCTGCAGATGTACACGGTTACGGAGCACAAGTGAATCAAACGGAAACAGTCTTCATTGGGCGTGGTTTTCATGAATGTTATTGACTCGAATCAAAGTTTTTTTTAATGATTTCAACTGACTTTCATATTAATTATTGTTTCCGTTTAACGTGAAGACCGCCATTAATTATATTTCAGAAATTATTTCATCTTTCATTTTAAGGAAAATCAAGTAGGCGTTTCTTTTGGCCGACAGTGTATACATACTTCATTCATACACTAGAGAAGGGGCCACAAAAAGGTTATGGTATTTTACATAATTAAAAGACGGTTTATTTTTCATGTTATTTCACTCGGAATAAGTGAGATGTAAGTCTGTCACTATTATGCATAGTTTCCTAGTTCCACTGGAAAATACCAGGACAGTTTGTCCTCGAGCCCGTCCTTGGCCAAAGGCCTCCAACAGGGTCTATCGGACAAACTGTCCTGATATTTCCTGGCACAACTTGAAAACTATGGTAGTAACTACTATATAATACTGTCTTTTCTTTATATATAGTTTTGATGATAGCAGGAGGCTTCGATGTTGAAGGTATGTCATGTGTCTCTTTTTAAAATAAGCACACAAAGTTTCAGTCAAGTTTTAGATAAATGACAGATAAGTGACATATACATAATTCCTCTTTTATAATTAACAATAAAGATTTGGCGTTGAGTTTAACAACTAACATTTGGCTAAGACAAGCTTAATTTGATGAAGGATGAATTATACAACAGGAATAGCAAAAACCTTTTCAATTACCTTGCGCAATTGCAGCATTTTAAAAATTGTTTGTCAAAAACACAGCAATGTGCACATAATTTCTAGCAAGAACCACCTCGGTTATTTGTTCTAGTTGTAAAATATTACATGCTAAGAAAAGGAGCGGTCATTTCGATAACAAATGTATCCTCACTGACACGGGCCATAAGTTTTAAAATACTTCAATCAACATGGGGACACAAATAATAATTTCAAAACACTCTCATTCGATGAGGACACTTCTCATAACAATGTGTTAATATGGGACATATTTTTATCCCACCGGTATGTAATACCGTGGGATATAGTCGTCACCCTGTCCGTCCGTAATCATTTCGTTTCCGGAGCAGAACTCGAAAACCGTTCATGATATATTTCTGATTTTGGAGATTCACAAGAAAACTATTAAAGCTAGAAATGTTGTGTGCAAGACAATTTAGCTATTCCATGTAGTTTACCTGCTAACATTATTGTAGTTTCAAATCCTCTAGACATAAAATATGAACAAATATGTTCCGTCAGGAGGTGAAATATAAGTGCTTTTGAGAACCATTTACTTTACACTGTATATACTACTTGCTATTCAGGATAATTCAATGATACTGACTTGCATTTCTTATTTAAACAGAATTATGTCCCACCTCTACATTGGATAAATACATCAAATATATTGCAAATCGGCGTCATTATCCTTGTTATTTTAGTTGTTTGACGTCATCAAGTTGCTATTAAGTATCTTTATGTTTCACGAACAAGGGAACTTCATATGGTTTGTAATTGCGGATTATAGACGATACCTATGCAGACAATATTGGTATCATGCGCTGATCTGATGTCATGATGACCCCGTTAGCTGTAGGTTATACTTGCGTACTGGTCACCGATGGCTAGGTGTATAATTGTAACTGCAACTTTCAATTCTCCATCCTAAGAAGCTCTGAAGGTGTTGGTTGCTCTCTTCATCAACTCAACTCACGTGCAAAAGAAAGATATTTCAAAAATATATACAAGATAGATACAATTGAAACATAGTTACACCATGGCTTCAGAACACAACAATACTAAATATGAACTTTCAAAACATTACCTGTACATGTATTATTTCTCCTTAACTAGATGAGAAACTTGTAGGAGGCTCAAAAAGCGATTTTTTGACGGCCTACAGTCACTATGCATCAACAAATTTAAATCCAAAAAGTTTATTTAAGTCAACATCGTCTTATATTAATGACATTTATACTTTTTTAATTTTTTAATCTTAAATTCCAATTTTTTTTGCTGTTATTGCTTTCAAAAAAGTGGGGACGTTCTTCGAGCATGAAGGTGACACTTGACCTCTGAACAAGTCATTCCTGGTTTTTGTAGCCGTCAAAAAAACCGTTACGGAGGACCATTTGACAATCCCCAGCCTGTGATATTATGCGTGGTCGACCAAGTCTTGGGCGACCGGCAGTGGTTCCAGTTTGTTGTAGTCGATTTCGTTAGTCATAAACAGAATGATGGCTGCACCCCATTGTCCTGGCAACGGCAGTTATTGACGTTTCTGTCTCCAGCATGTCAATAGAACAACGTTCAGGCTGCACATTCGAAAGGCATGGCATTAACACTAGCTGTACAGAATAGTAGTTTATGAGGCGCGGTAATTGCGAATAATAGGTAACGTAATGGGTTTCGTAATCCTATTGTTGTGCTATAGTTCCGATGCCTGTACCCGGACCCTGGCCGACCCTCTCTACAATGGATGATGCAATCCATTGTGAGCGAAGCCATTCATACTTAATTGCCAGCAATTACCTTTTGTTACCGTCACAAATGTACATACAGCGAATTTTCAAGGGGATTCATTATGCTCTAGAACATACTTCATACTCTTTTTATTTAATATGAACAAATAAGAACGACGCTAGAATGTATTTTTGCAATTACAATTTGCTCTCTTTAAAAAATGTAAACATAGCGAATTTTAAAAACACCACCTCGTACATCTTTTGTACATTAGTATTGGGTTTTTTCTCAATAATGTCAAACTAGACTATTGTCGCAACAATCTATTTATAACCTAAAACAAAATGAAATGGAGGACATAAGCAAATATTTTTCCAAAAATATTAATGATTATATAGATTACGTTGAAAGTGGACCTTAATTTCATTTCTCCAGGATATATGAGAAACTTGGATGAAAATATGTAAAAGTTGCTACAAAATTCACATTATACGCCTAATTCCTACAATCACACTTACAATTTATTTATTTTAGTTTAGTTTTAAAAAATTGCAAAAACCATCTCGTTATCTTTGTACACTAGTATTGATTTAAAGATTGTCGCAACATTGTATTTATACCCTATAACTATGCACAAAATGAAATTTAGAACATGAGATTATTTTTAATTATTAAATCCAACATACAGATTGTAACACATGTATGTTCACCCACAGCTATGAGCGCATACAGAACACACGTATGGAGAAACATGTATTTTCTCACAAACCCGCGTTACTCTATTAAAAAAAGGGGGTGGTATACTGCTTTTCGAATGCACTAACGGTCTTGTTACAGCTGTCTTCAACTATCTAGGTTTTAGCAAAAACGAAAAATAAAACACAACTAGGATTGCCAAGGCAATACTTAGGTCTTCAAGACTTCTGCTTGACCTTGAACTCCATGTTGGAATCACGGTTATTCACCAGTTTCTCTGCTTTAAAATGAGCTATCAAACATGTCTCTATCTTTAGTAGTTTTTTTACAAAAAATATCCAAAGACAATGACCCTCTTAAAATGTAACAATTGATTATTAATGGACCCCTACATGATCTTTCTCAGGAGTAAGACAAAATTGTTAACATTTTCATACTAAGGTGCAACATAGAAAAACGTGTTCTTTAATTTCCTCTTAAGTAGATGTAATCATCATTAAGATTGCATACATAGGTAATGCGTTATATTCTTCTGAATATTCCAGAAAATACTCTAAATTGCTCAAATTTTGACCCCTTGAGAACGTTTGCGCTGTTCGGAGCTTCACTATCAACTTTTTGATGAAAAGGTTCAACAAAAAAGTTATTGTTTTTTAAATTTGTGCATCCGGAGCTATAAATAAAATTTAGATATCAAAATTAGTAAAGCGGTTGTGAGCCTTTGAACTTTGCTGAAAATGGCGACTTTCGAAAAATGACAATATTCTATGACCAGTCACACGTGACCTAAGACAGACACATGATTGAAATTTATTGCCTTTAATACATGACATCTCTTATTCGCAATGAGCTATGAAACATAATGGTATCGTCAGTGGTTTAAGATTAACAATTCCTCAAAGAAAGTAGTCCTCGAAATGTCTCAAAATCACAAAACTGTAGTTTTTTGGGAATATGTCGAAATTGTGCCGAAACTATCAATTTTTATATGATAATGATATGTTATGAAATTGTTAAACTAATTAAAAGAAAGAGAGGGCAATCAGTAACTTCGAAATGAGTTTATTAGTAACAGAGTTATGTCCCTTTGAACATATAGTAGAAAAAAACACTTTTTAAAAATGACCATCTTCAAGGACATATTTTTAAAATTCTAGGAAGAAATTCAAAATTCGGCCCACACAGTCCTCTCAGGAATTCATTTATCTTCAAAATGAGCTATCACACATAGCTGTATGTATTGCCGTGAATTAGGAGAAGATTTTCAAAGACGCGTACCCTGAAAACCGCGAAAGTTCACAAAATTTTCAGTTTTATCGAAATAGCAAAAAATCTATTATTACGGCCGAAAATGACTATATGCCTAATCGATGGGGAATGTTGTTGCCCACATAGTGGTGAAAGTTGTGTGCAAATATCTTGATTAGTTTTCAACATATTAAGGTTTGAAGTTTTGACTTCAAGGGGGGATAACTCGCGACAGAAGTCGAAAATGAAAAAAGTGGCTCAACACAAATCCAGTTTATGTCACAAGGTACAAACTCTGAAAAAATCATGAAAATCGGTCGAGCGGTTAAGCCAGAATCTTTCGGACAAAAAAGGTCAAATAATAATAAGAAAAAACTAGGATTGCCAAGGCAATACTTAGGTCTTCAAGACTTCTGCTTGACCTTGAACTCCATGTTGGACTCTCGGTTATTCGCCAGTTATTCTGCTTTAAAATGAGCTATCAAACATGTCTCTATCTTCAGTAGTTTTTTTACAAAAATTATCCAAAGACAATGACCCTTTGAAATTGGAACAATTAATTAATGGACCCCTACATGATCTTTCTCAGGATTACAACAAAATGGTTAATATTTTCATACTAAGGTGCAACAAAGAAAAAGATGTGCATTTATTTCCACTTAAGTAGATGTAATCACCATTAAGATTGCATACATTAGTAATGCGTTATGTTTTTCTGATTATTCAAGAAAATCCTCAAAAATGCTTAAATTTTGACCCCTACACAACCTTTACGATGTTGGGAGCTTAACTATCAACTTTTTTATGAAAGGGTTCAACAGAAACGTTGTTGTTCTTTGAATTGTGCATCCGAATATGTAAATACAATTTCAATATCTTAATGAGGTAAGCAGTTATGATCCTTTGAACTTTGCTGAAAATGGCGATTTCTGAAAATGTCAATCTTCTATGACTTGTCAGATGTAGAGCATGACAGATACATGATTGAAGGTTATTGTACTTGATAAATGGCACCTCTTCTTCAAAATAAGGTATTACACATAAGTATATCTTTCGTGGTTTACGATAAACAATTCTACAAAGAAAGAACCACTCGAAAAGATTCAAAATCATAAAATTTTACTTTTTTTGGAATATGTCCAAATTGTGCAGAAACTATCAACTTTTATATGATAATGATATGTTATGGAATTGTTAAGTATGTTATAATATAAAGATTGCATTAAATAACATTGTCATAACTTAATTCCAGACTGAGTTATGTCACCCTGAACAAGGAGCCGAAAAATGAAAAGTTAAAAAAGGACCATTTTCAAGGGAAGATAATTTTAGTTTTCGGACGAAATTCAAAATTCGGGCTAGAGCATTTCATGGAGCAGTTATTCAGCTTTAAAATGAGCTATCACACATAGCTGTATGTATTGTCGTGAATTAGGAGAAGATTTTCAAAGACGCGTACCCTCAAAACCGCGAAAGTTTACAAAATTTTCAGTTTTTTTGAAATAGCAAAAAAACTATTATTACGGCCGAAAACGGCTATAGGCCTAATCGATGAGGAATGTTGTTGCCCACATAGTGGTGAAAGTTTTGTGCAAATATATTGATTAGTTCTCGAGCTATAAAGGTTTAAAGTTTCAACTTCAAGGGGCAATCACTCGCAAAAGAAGTCGAAAATCCAAAATCGGGCTTCGTAGTGCACTAGGTAAGGTCATAGACTATCCTCACTGAAAATTTCATGAAAATCGGTCAAGCGGTTAAGCAGGAATCCTTCTCACAAAAAAGGTCAAATAATAATAATAAAAAAAAAAAAAAAATAAAAAAAAATAACACGATAATAACAATAGGTCTTCACGACTTAATCTTGAAGACCTAAAAAAAAAATAAAAAAAACACGATAAGAAATCCAGACTTAGTCTTGAAGACCTAACAATAGTTTACACATAAGTCTATTTATTGATTCATCTCAATCGCTACACTCAATGTCCAAAATGGCCAAAGGTTGCGGAGACTGAGAGGAGCATGGGTCTGCCTGGCCGTGTACGTCCAATGCGACGTCTTGGGTAGTTGCACATGACAACCTGGACATCGTGGCCCGGCTGGGGGCATCTTCTTCGTCGCTCTCCACCATGGAGAGCGCTCCCTTGAGATGCCTCCTCCTGTAGGTTTTTGAACCCATACACGGCTTGTCTGTCTGCGTTCAACTGGTTGTAAATTTTTTAGTGGGAGGAGGGGACAACTGTTGTGTTGCAGGTGTCTGTTTCCCCAATCTGACGGGGCATGCGTACGAGGAATGCAGCGGATCCCTGCATATCCGGTTCTTCTCTGGACATTGTCCAGCGAAGTGCCCCACCCCATAACAGTAGCATATTGAGTTAGCCTTCCCAGGAGAAGGCGTTCCGGCAGGTGGAGAACCTGCGCTTTTTCTCGGGAATGGAGTAGGAGAACCTGAATGATAAAAATAGGTATATGTATGTAATACAATCCATAGGTAATATATATTTACATCGCATACATATGTACAACTTACTGTTTTAAACAACGTAACAACATCATAACAACGCGGAAAAAAAACATAAGTTCTAGTATACTTACGTTGGGAATTCGGGTTGAGGGGGCATGTCCTCAAATAGTGCCCAGGCTCCTGACACAGACTACAGGCATGAGGGCAATCGGGGCCCCAATGATCGCCGATAGACTGGGAGCATCTATTTCCACATCTCCTCTGTGGGCAATTTTTGAAGTCGAGGTCACTGGCGATGGGGGACTTGAAGCAATACATGGCGGCGGCGGCTGCTGTATGGGGCTGGAAAGCAAATGAAGACTCAAACAAAAAGATGTCGGAATGACTTTCTTGATGAGCTAGTGGACAGACACAGCCAGTTGCAGGGTTTTATGGGTATGGACGGCAGTGCATTGACCAATGAAACACAAATTCGTATCACCTCCACCAATCAAACGAAGAATCCAATGAAAAGACATGGTGATCAATAGCCTAACCATCAAACTACACACTACACTACATCATCTCTTCAAAGGATTTTTGGAGAGTGTACGTCGCGGGGCGTGGGGAAGATGACACGAGGGGTAATTACACAATTTTCGCAGGGGTGGTCGTGCTGGTGTTACATATTTATAAATGACGATAATTGGTGTTACAGAGTAACAATGACTGTTATGACATGAGGTATTAGCGACAAGAGGGTCAGGCTAATTATTCTGTCAAATTGAATTGTCTATTCGCAAGGACAAGCTGGCTGGTGTTACAGAGTAAAAATGACAGTTATGACAACATAGGCTATTAGCGACAAGAAGGTCGGGTAGGGGACTGAAACCTTTTGTTCAGTATGGTAGACACTTAATCTCCTTTTTGTTCTGAACCTCTCTGGTTTTTCACTTAACATTTTAGGAGATGTCTATACTCGCAACAGGGTCTATGATATAATGAAAATTGAGATAACTTTGAACCTTTGAACTGGAAGGAGGAATCTGGCTCTAAAACGAGTAAAATGAGTTATATATAAACGTCTTGAACAGCCTTTTCTGTAAGTCGCCCCCAACATCATAACGTCATTTGATGGAGAGTGCTATCATGGAAACGGTACCGCTAACGGAGAGTCAAGAAATCAATCTTTTAGCGCATTTTGAGCGCTGATGAGGAATCTGTGAATATTATTTTAAGCAGCGAGGATGAAATCTGGACGGACTCTGAGGACGATTATTTAGTAAGTAATTTCGGATGTAGTTATTTTATCTTTTCCAAATAGAGAGTGTAACATCTTAAAGCTGTATGATAAGATGCACTTTCATCAACCACCTCTCTCTCTCTCTCTCTCTCTCTCTCTCTCTCTCTCTCTCTCTCTCTCTCTCTCTCTCTCTCTCTCTCTCTCTCTCTCTCTCTCTCTCTCTCTCTCTCTCTCTCTCTCTCTCTCTCTCTCGTAACACCCGTATACAATTATGAATTATTTAACCGATTCCAACTTAAACGTAAGCAATGTTGAATAAAAATGGGGGTATTTCTATCTTTACAGGTGTAACACCGGGTCATTTGTCGGATTTGAAGACATGGCGACGGACCTGCTCCTACGCATCAAACGATCACGTCGCTCAATCAAAAAACAGCTTTTCATTCGACATGGGTATGAAATTAAAAGTGACCGTGGTTAGGGATCCCGATAAAGTAGGCTGGCTGGCACTACGCGCAGGCGGACTAAAACTATTAGAGATTTTATGAAGAATAGGCGCTCGCTTCAGCTGATAGAAAATAAAGATGATCTGTGTTTGGGTAGAGCCATTAACTCCGCTCTTTTCATTTTAAAGAATAAGCCTGATAGGAAAAAAAGATTATTTTTTTTAAGGACCGATTTGAGGCGCAGACTGACGATGCTTTAGAACTCTACAGAGCAGCAGGTGTTCAACCCAAAGCTTGTGAAGAGGGTAGAGGTACGCTAGATTTGTTCACAAAATCACCTCAACAACACTGCTGTCTTACACATGCATAGTTTTGCACCGGGGATGGGCCCTACACTTATTTACAAGGGGGGTAACGCGGGCCATCGTGACTTACCTTCCATTCCTTTACTTTCTCACTACGGACATTACGACGTAATAAATACAGTGAAAGGGTTTTATGGTACTAACTTTTACTGTACCTGATACGACTGAGGGTACAATGATAAAAAAACGCCCGTGCACTCACGATTATAGATGTCCAAAATGTCAACACCCTGGAATTCTGTACACCCCCCCGAATCGCGATGAGGTAGGGGTAGCTTGTCACGTATGCAATGTGTGGTTTCCTTCTCGTGAATGTTTCAAACGTCACCTAGAGTCACATATCTGCAAAGCTAAAACGGGGGAAGTTGGTTTAAAAGGGGATAGGAAATGTACTAGATGTAGCGAGAAGCTAGGGTCTGACAATAGGTGTTTTATCCAGCCCGATACAGATGACAAACAATACGACTACGAACTGACAAAGTATGGATACTATGACTTCGAGACCATGACTGACGAGGACAGAAAACATATTCCAAATTTCTGCGTTTTACAGCTAGCTTGTGGCCATTGCGGGGGTGAGCAATCTCCTTTCTTGTGCGAACAGTGTCCCTGGAGAAAAGATATCTATTCTGAATGCGTTCCTAGAAATTTTTTATGGGAGATTGTTTTCGGGGGTCCCAAAACACTTTCTCAATTCGGTGACTTTTTATCCAAATTGATAACCACAGCAAACCCTAAATATGCTTCTGGCGCTGATAATAAATCACTAAACCCCGATCCCCAATCGTCTCAACAGTCTAAAAACAAACCCCTCCAGATATTTTATTAATCGCGCATTACGCGAAGGGCTTTGACAACCAATTCATTCTCAGAACCCTCCTGGACAAACTGGTGGTAAAACCAGAAGTACTCATGGTAGGTGGGAAAATATTGGATATGAGCGTAGGCCCAAAATTACATTCCTACAGCCCTTAAAAATTTCTGTGAAACCTTTGATTTAGAAGGAGGAGAAAAGGGGTACTTCCCTCATTTGTTCAACACTGTTCGTAATCAAGGCGTGAAATTGCCCAAATTCCCGCGAACAGCATATTATGACCCTGGTAGTATGAAGGGCAAAGACAGAAAAGCTTTTATGGACTGGTATACACTACAACATAACCAACCTTTCAACTTGCAGGATAAACTCTTGACTTACTGTATTCAGGATGTGTCTATTTTACGCAGAGGTTGCACATCTTTCATCAAATCGTTTCTTGAGCTTACTCAAATAAACTCTTTTTACGAATGTCTGACACTCCCCATGGCCTGTATGACGACATACCGTATACTTTTTATGCAACCCCAAACACTTGCAACAGTGCCTCCTCACGGTTACGAAAACACTCAGACCCGTAGATCTAAGATAGCTGACGAGTGGCTAGCTAGTTTGAAACGAATCAACGGAATTAGTTTGGATAGGGAAACAACCATCCAGTGAGGTAAACACGCTTACAAAGTTGACGCCTATTGACGAGTTCCTCGGATGTTGGTTCCATTGTTGTAATGTATGTTACGAGCGCAAGCGAGACAGGATTGTTCATTATGGTTTGGGTACCACCATAGCTGATCGTTTTGAGAAGACCATGTTCAGACTGGCATCATTAAGCGCGAACCCGATGGTTTAAAAAATAGTGGGAGTGCGAGTATAAGGCCATTAGGGACCCCCAAGATTTTATCCCCGAGGGTGTAGACCCCTTGAATGCGCGTGACGGGTTTTATGGCGGTCGTACAAACGGTATACAACTACATAAAAAGTGTAGTCCAACAGAGAAAATACGTTACGCTGACGTTTGTTCTCTCTACCCCTACGTGTGTAAATACGGCAAATTCCCCGTTGGTCACCCACGCCTGATCCATAACCCGCCAGTTGACACAGTTTTCCAATTCAAGGGTTTCATACAATGCGACGTGTTACCTCCTGTCGGACTATTCCACCCTTTACTACCATATCATACAAATCAGAAGTTGTACTTTCCATTATGTAAAACAGGTGCTGATAACAACCAAAGTACTGACTGCTACCATGGCGATGAAGACCGATCGTGGGTAGGGACATTTACCTTGTTAGAATTGCAAAAAGCAGTGAGCGATCTCGGTTACAGAGTAAGACATATTTATGACGTATGGCACTACGACCAAATGGAGCAGTATAATCGAGAAGCAAATCAGGATGGCCTGTTTTCGCGCTACGTGGATGTCTTTTACCAGTTGAACCAAGAAGCTAGTGGCTATCCCGAGGAAAGCGACACACCCGAAAAGCAGACTGCCTTCGTGCAAGAGGTATTTGAAAAAAAGGGTGTGTCTTTCAATCCTGACAAAATTGCGTATAATCTTGGAAAAAGAGCTATCGCCAAATATTTTTTGAACAATCACTGGGGAAAATTCGGGCAGTCAAACGACAAACGCAGCACTGTTTTCGTGGACAGTGAGAGGGTGTTTTATGATCTTTTCTACGAGAAATGTGTCGTACTTCACGACCTAGAAATAGTTTATGACAACATCTTACTCATTAGCAAGTCGTTGATAGATCAGCACGAAGCACCGCACCTAGCGAGTAACCCTGTTATTGCTGCATGGGTGACGGGACAGGCGCGATTGAAATTATACGAAGCCCTACATTTGTTAGGAGACTGTTGTTTATACTTTGACACGAACAGCGTTATCTATTTAGAAGGCAACACCCCAAGCTCCCTCTCAGGCTCTCTCGGACAATAGACGGACGAGATAGAACAAGGTAACTGGATAGAGTAATTTATCACTTGTGGCCCGAAAAATTATGCCTACATACTCCATCATCCTCCTAAGAAGGGTTCACAGGAAATTTGCAAAATCAGGGGTTTTACTTTAAATAGCAGAACTTTAATGTTAAATTTTCAAGCTCTAGTCAAAACGGTAACAAATCGTTGTAGCGAGGAGGGGGATCCTCAGACACTCGACATTCTATATCCAAATCAGGCTAATCGGCCAAAAGCGAAAATTTTATCAAACCAAAACCTACAGCTTTTGTTACAGTAAAAGACGCATTGTAGCGCATCCAATTACCGGGGGTTAGACGTATACCTTACCCTACGGGTTTAAGAGGTAAACGAGAATGCCCCCGATAGTCATTCGCCTACTTGTTCTCGCTCACTCCATACCGCAGTTGCTGAGAGATCAAAACCATGTCGGACAGCTGGAGTGGTATGAAAGCGGCTTTAACCGTTGGAAATTCACTAATTCAATTTTCCAACACCTTAACTCTGTACGAACAAAGACAGAGCTGATTGATTCAAGCCAATAATCAACGAAAAGAGCATTCCCTAAACGGGGTACAAACTCTACAGGAACTGGAAAAGTGGGCCAGCGCGAACGACTGCGTTGACGACCCTTGCGTGAATGTTAAACGTTTCCAGCTCATGGCGGCGGAGCTGGACTCTCCTCCACGACGCTGTTACAACAACAGCGCTGAACACCCTCTTCCTCAACTAGAGGTACAGCACCGACCAATCATCTCCTCTGACAACGTTCAGCAGCAAACCTCCTCCTCCTCCCGGGACGTGGTGGTAAGCCAGCGACAACAACATAACAACGGCGGGCAACTGGTCCAAACAACAACAACAAACAATGACAACGACATCAACAACAACATCGACACCATCATCGTCAACGACAATGACATCACCACAACAGAGAAACAATGCGAAACAACGGCTAAACATCAACTACAACATCAACAACGGCATCAACATCGGACAATCGCCGATACAACGACAACGCGTCAACGATAAGAACAGGAAGAAGAAGAAACAGGAAGACGTGGGTTCCGAATTGGATAGATTAGTTAGAGAAATATTTAACGAATTAATTAAACCAGTGAGGGTATATTACTCGCTGAAAACAAAACAAAATGAGTTGTGTTTTTTTTTAAAAATTGAATTATGGTATTAACAAAAAAGAAAAGGTATATAAAGAGTATGAAAACGATGGTATGTAGCCAGTAAATAGTTTAGAAAGCCATGGATTGGACTGATATACAACTATCCGTCATATTTCGATGTTTGATCGCTGGGCCTTCCGGAGCTGGTAAAAGCACATTCGTTATAAAATTATATTATAGCGTTTATAAGGGACACCTATCAAAAGGCCACTTCGGCACCTCACACGTATTTAATGCTCGATATGACCCCAAAACAAGCCAGACGAACCCAGGGTCCGTGCCAATCTGTTCGAGAGAGATTTTGGAGAGATTGACGTGTACGTTTCTAAATAATAGTAATAATTATTCGAACGATTCGGACAGTAGTACCTCCAAAGAGGATGAAGAAGAAGAAGAACATGTAGAGAAACCTCTTAACAAAACAGAATCGTATCCGGATATCACTTCATTCCCGTTTATGCCGTTGCCGAAGTCACGTACAAAGTCACTATGACGTGCAAAAATAGAGTTAAACATAATGCCGATATTTTACATTATCTATGCAGAGCGTCGCCGAAGTTTAGATCCGGGATAATCTCCTGCTTGCCAAAATATGTTTTAGACGCTTTTAGCGAAATCGGTGTAAATATATACGCCGGGAATATACCCCTGATCCCTTCTCAGAAAAGAAAGTTAAACGCGCACAGGGGTAAACTACAAGCGCTGTGTCAGAAATCTCCCGTTTCAAACGTCGCCAAGAAAAAGGTTTTGACTCACAAAGG
This sequence comes from Gibbula magus, assembly GCA_936450465.1. Classification (NCBI taxonomy): domain Eukaryota; kingdom Metazoa; phylum Mollusca; class Gastropoda; order Trochida; family Trochidae; genus Gibbula; species Gibbula magus. The sequence goes on from OW388304.1 coordinate 60,975,832, forward strand.
GGGTTTATTACCCTTGCTCATTCCGCTTTTGGCTCCATTAGTCACCAATCTCGTTTCCAAAGTGATAGGGGGGTAGAATCATGGTGACAAAACTCATACCTGTTCCTGAATCGTCCTACTTACGTCTAATGGATGCCGGTAATAAAGTAGTCGCTATGTCTAGAGATGCCTTGTTGAAGCGGAGATGCCTGGACAATTTCACCAACATGACGGATGTGGCCTATACTAGCCATAACAGCGGGGATGATAGTAAGGGTAGTTTGGATAGAAAAGTACGATAGACTACTCGAGGAGTCGCTAAGATTACAAGAACAGGCTAGACTAGTCGAGGCACGCCCGATAAACGCAAAAATAAATTTTACACAACAACAACTTTCCCCTGGATCTATTGTTAATAGTATTGCAACTGATGAAAATTAGTTTTTTGGCTCTGCTGTATCTTCGCAGTCGTCGTCCGATGATGAAAATTAGATCAGTCTTTACGTACAGCGGAAATGAATTTACCGAAGACGTATAGAACACAAGCTAAATGAATAACTGAGTTTATGAAAGAACACCCAGATTTATTAATACGCTCCGATGGTTCGGTTCTCTTTAAAAGCGAGGAAGAAAATAGCGATTCGCTGTCGTCTATATTAAAGGCTCTAGTCAAAACCGGGGGTAAATACGATCAGGACGTACCAGCGGTCAGAACTATAAGTAATCTAATGGATAAAAGTGGTCTTCCATCTACAATAGTACGAAACAGGCGGTATAGGATAGTACCATCGCATGTTCAACCCCAGAGGAGATATTCACCCCTATTCACGCCGTCTCGAGAAGGTCAAACAACCAGCGATGAAGAACAAATGGTTAAAATCGATCTTTCCAAAGGAAGGAGGAAAATCAGAAGTAATCAGAACGGCAAATGGCGGGCATTCTAAAAATATTAAGCCCCACTGGGGCAAATGGTTTAATAGAACTTATTACAACACACGAAAGGGTGAGGCTAAAGAGGTTCTACCAAGCCGAGTAGCGAGCAGGTTACTTATTGGTTACAAGCCCAGCCATGTTACACTTCAAAGGCCCTTACGTACAAGAGCTATAAATAGAACTCCTTACAGTTCGACTATATGCCGAAAAGATCAATTGTGGCAAGCCGACCTCTTCGTTTTGAAACAGCAGAGTAAAAGCAACAAAGGTTTTAAATACATCTTGTGCATTATCGACGTATTCAGTAAATTTTCATGGGTAGAACCTTAGAAAAATAAAACAGCGCAGGCTGTATCCGATGGGATGAAACGAATAATGAACAGGGCTAGCCCGAGAATATGCGATAGTCTAATGACAGATTAGGGCGAGGAGTTCGTAAATACAGTCTTCAGAAATTATGTTACAAAATGCTTGTGAAGACACTTTTACACTCGTCAAAATGACAATGTTAAATGCGCCGTAGTAGAACGTTTTCAGAGAACATTAAAAACAAAATTATGGAGGTATTTGGCTACAGTTTCAAATCAGCATTATGTAACACTATTACCGGATATCGTGCAAGGTTACAATAACGCCTATCACAGATCTATAGGGACGCCCCTAGTAGAGTAAGCAGCGCGCTCAACGAAGCCAGAGTATGGGAATACACCAATCGAAATGGGAAAGCTATTGAAAAACATCGTAAAATCGCGCCTTTTTCACCTAAAACTCCCGTGAGGATAAGTTACAGAAAAGTTTTTTTTGGGAAAGGTTAAGAAGCAAATTGGAGCAGAAAAACATTTTACGTGGTTACACACGTTAAACACAGATATCCTCTCTCCTATAAAATAAAGTATTATGCTGGAAAGTCGATAAAAGGCACGTTTTACGGAGAAGAGTTACAGATCGTGAGAGAGCCGGAAACGTATGACATTGAAAAAGAATTAAAGCGCAGACGAAATAAGGTCACTGGAGTACGCAAGGTTTTAGTGAGATGGAGAGGCTACCCCAAGGCGTTCGATCAGTGGATACCCTGCGAGAACGCTGCCTGAGGATATTGACAACCATTCCCGCGCAATTAATGTACGTTTTTTTTAACTATTTCGCTTTATGTCGCTATTTTGTTAGTGACTCCTCATTCGAACCCTAAGGTCATAAAACAATTCGAAAAACCTCTTAACCAGTTAATCCTGTCAGCGATCAAGGGTATGTTGCACAATCGCGTCAACAAAACATGGAGTTAACATCCGATTTCTACATTACATTACCGAGCGACTCGAGCCCTCAAACTAGGCCCAATAATATCAACACTCGTTTACATTCGATCTACCCCACCCTTTGAAAGTGAACAGAAATTCTTTGCAAGTGGGGGTCAGTTCATTGAAAATACTCGTCACGTGGACAAATATAGGTTCCCCTCATAATAGGTTAATTATATTCGTGATTTTACCCTACCGCGTCATTACGCGCACACGGAAAGAAGTATTGCACGAAAGTCAATCTTTTGAAGCAACAGTCATAGGACCTCTCGATATACCAGAGCGAAATTACAAGTTGGGCAGATTAGTAAGTCAGCTAAACCTTATGATAATCGAACAACTCGCGTTATGGAAAAGTGAAATGACATTTAACGAATAATTAGGAAGCGGTGAAATTGTAGAGAAAAAAGTGTTACTTCCTGAAATTGATGAATATCTGTACTGTCTTAATGACATAGTACACGCTAGAAGCATAATATATGGGAACGGAGAGAATGTACAAGGCGGTATTGATAAGACTTATATTAGTCTACTTGGTTAGCGGCGATATACCTAAAAGGCTGGTATTAGGATTAGTCGATAACCGAGCATATGCAGGGGGTATAGAAAGAAACCCTCTCGAGTTTAAACATAAGCATATTACGCAGATGACTGTCAAAGTAAACTGTCGCGAAATTAACAAAAAAATCGTACTGTACGAATTTCGAAGATAATTCGGGACAGTTGGCGGAGGCCTACTTAGATTTGTTCAGGCACACGGGTGGTATAAATAGAAACGGTGAACATACAGTGACACCTGGCGAATTTAAAGCTGGCTATACTCTGTTTGTGTGCGATCTTACTCCTGACCTGGGTGCTGATGAATCTCACGTTTACAGAAAGTGTAAAGGGAAAGTAGGTCTCGAACTGAAATTCATTGAGCCCACGGATGTGGCGGTCACGTTAATTTGCTATCAAGAAATGGACAGTGTAATTCATATCGATCAATTTAGAAATGTAAGCATGACTTGATTTGTTTTACTGCTATATACAACGTTACTAAATATAATGTTGTACAGGAGAGATATAGAATATTTTTAAATTAAAGATAGAATCTTACGAAAACAATTTGGCGGGCTAGCTAGCAGAGATACTTTATTGTCAACGCATCTTAAAAACGTTAAGCCTTATCCTTGTATTTACTTTTGTAACGCAGAAAAATTACATCAGCCCGGCTCTCACTGGTTTATTGTTATAGCCCTACACCCCGGTCATGTAGAAGTATTCGATTCTTACGCAATTAATCCTTCTTTGTACTGGTCTGACATCAGAGCTTTTGTAAGACGATTCGGGAATGAGAAATATTTATATAATAAGAAAAGGGTGCATGGTATATTCAGCACCACCTGTGGCATGTTTTGTCTTTATTATGCATACCATCTGGTCAGAGGTGTTACCCCGAAAGAAGTCCTGAAGCACTTTACCCTTAAATATAAAGTAAACGACAGAATTATAACAGCCTTGTATAATAGGTGGTTGAAGGTTCAACATAAGTGATGCGACAATAGATCACACCCATCTCAAATGCGATATCATCACGCTCGAGCAACCAGCTGTAGGCGACAAGTTCTGACGTGTCAGCTGTGCTGTTGTGTTATATAACTTCGCGGAAGGACGACCAAAAGAGTATATGCTGTGAGTGACAGACACAGATCTTCATTATCAACTTCACCATGGCGTGTAGAGGACGTGTTTACGAAGACTTCTGTGGTTATGTTGACCTGGAACACGATGCTGCATGCGACAACAGTGATCCCTTGTTGGGTACGAAAGTAGTGTTGGCGAGATATAGAAATGCGTGCGCACGGAATGACACTTTTAAGAACTGGCCTTGTCAAATGATTAAAAAATCACACGATCTCGCTGTGAAAGGATTCATATACACAGGCCAACATGACAAAGTTGGATGTTTCTGCTGTGGAATGTGTTTAAGTGACTGGCTCGAGAATGACAACATTACAATAGAACACAAGCATCCGTCTCCTTAATGCGCGTTTGTGAAAATGCACTTCTGGACGATTATATCTAATCTGTTTGACATTGTACTTCCTTACATTCTGGGTTGTCTGAATTGTACCTTCCAGACCTTTCTAGGTTTTTTTTGTATTGTGTCATATCATTTATGTTTCAAATAGATTAGTAATAAACAAAATGTTGATCAACCAAATTTCGCCTTATGTTTTCTTTTGTTTGTGTGTGTGTGTGTGCGAAAAAATTATTGTTCTAATGCCCGACATACACTGAATAAAATAAATTAAGGAACACTTTGAACGAGATACCTTTTTTTTTTATATAATCATTAATATTTTGGTGTTTTTGAAAATTAAAACTGCATTCTCGTGTTAACATATCATTACGACAATCTTTTATCACTAACAATACACTGGTTGGGAAAATCTTGATTATCACACATATACACTGGAGAAATGAAATTATGGACCACTTTGAATGAAATATCTCTTTTGAAATAATGATTAATAATTTCTCTCTTCTTTTGTTTTTTAAAAAATACGTTCTAACGTTCTTATTTGTTCAGATTAAATAAAAAAAAAGAGTATGACGTCTGTTTTAAAGCATAATGAATCCCCTTGAAAATTCGCTGTATGTACATTTGTTATGGTAACAAAAGGTAATTGCTGGCAATAAAGTATGAATGGCTTCGCTCACAATGGATTGCATCATCCATTGTCCAGAGGGTCGGCCAGGGTCCGGGTACAGGCATCGGAACTATAACACAACAATAGGATTATGTAACCAATTACGTAATCCTTTTATTCGCCATTACCTCGCCTCATAAACTACTCAGAATTGTGTGTTAAAATGATTTCACCAAAACGACTGGTGTCTGCGTCATCCCCCAATGTAGACTGACACCAAATTTAAAGACTTTATGTCCTTCGGGTCATGACAGGTCATGATAGGTCATGATATATCATGTTAACAAGAGTTCGAATATTGGTCAAAGTGTTATGGATATCTTGAAAATAAGGTAACGGTCACCGAAATCGACCGGTGTGTGCGTAATCCGGCAATATTGGCTGTCAGAAAATATGTAGACATTATGTTCAACCGGTCATGAGATAGAGCGTTAATTAGAGATAATAAAGTGGTCAAAATGTTGTGGTGACCCTGACAATAAGGTCAAGGTCATTATAATCGACTGATGTATGCGTCATCCCCAATGTAGCCTGGCACCTAATTTGAAGACTTTTGATGCAACGCTTCATGAGATATTGAGTTAACAGGAAATGTGAAGTACGCACTTATGGATGCTGCTGAATACAAAGTCCCCTGTTCCACGTTGCGGTGGGGGACAAAAAAATGTTTTAACAGTATTGTGGGATGCATGATGTTTGGATCGATTCAATGTATTATGGTGATCTTCATGACCCCCGAAAAGCTTTACGGAGACGTAATGTTTTCTCCTCCATCTGTAATTCCGTAATTCTGTAATTCTGTGATTCAGAAATGCTGTCTTTCCGTGGTATATCTAAAAAACTGTTCAATACTTTTTTGTCAAAACTTGGTTTGTGGTTCGACCTAGTGGTGGAGTGATGCCTTTTGCTACTTAGGTTATTCTGATTTTTATATTTTTTCTGGTTTCCATGGAAACATTTTGAACTTAGTGTTTAGGGATAAGGAACCTTTTCCGACCTCCATTTCAAAATCTATTCAGTATTATTTAATGAGACTTGGTATGTGTTCAAAGCCTTTTGCTACTTAAATCATTATGAATTTTTCTTCTGGTTTCCATGGAAACAACTAAAACAAAGAGACCAGAAAAGGGAAACAATTTGAACTAAGAGGTTGCATGGAAACAGGTTCATTTATTCTAATAGATTAACCTTTTTGGATTGTCATTGGCATAAGTAAAACATAGGGTTAAGATGACAAGGTTGGATTGAAAGTTGGAGCGGGGGACGTCACAGTGCATCACATGCACATATTTTTAGTTTACATCAGCCCAATGTGATACCCAAAAACTGTCTATTATAACTATGTTTTCCTATCATATGGTTTTCGATATCTAACCACTCAATTATCTTGCTACCACATGACTTTATAAATTTGTCCCAGGAGCTTCCGATTTTTGGGTCCTTGATTTACTTACATCGTACACCATGATTGGTTTCTCGATCTTTAATTGAAACATCATCAACCTATTATATAACAAATTTCACAGACTGATTGTCTAGGATATTTTATTTTTATCAACGAGAGTTGATATATCTAATACAAGAAGACACGAGTGGGTAATCATATTTATCATCAGAAATCATTGGTCTTAGGTTTTCAAAGAAAAATGACCATCGCTGAACTGATCATTAGACTTGCATTGCAGTGAAGCCTTAGAATTTTGACATCATCACGTTTATACGTCCTACAAAATATTTACTAAAATTTCTGGGCTTTACATGCCGACAAAAATGATACGATGACGTGATTTTTACGACATTTTCGTTCGAATGAAGAGATTAATTTCATTTTATACAAACTTCTCACCAGTTAAAAAACAAATTTTGACAATTATTTGTATAAATAACTCTCTTATATGTTACTAATCGAAATGGTCAATTATCCCATCCCTACACTCCATTTTCAATATCAAATGTTTTCTGAGGCTAACGAATTAAGAGTTATCTGTCCTTTTTATTTGTTCAAACCTAGAATAAAAAAGACCTGAGGCGTAGGTTTGAAACTGATGTGGGCGGAAACCAGAAACAAAATGTTTTTTTGGGAGCCAAATAATTCTAATCGAACTTGGAAGGTTCGTCAGACATCAACATTACCCTCCTGTCAGGTTTGCATATTGCTTTCGCTCATGGTCCCGTCTCTCTTTTTATACCCCTTCAATTTATCACAGTCTCAATCTTGCAAACAGTTTATTGGTTATATTAGATTCGATGTCTTTCTGCAATACAATGTTTAAGATGTGCTCTTTAAAAAGACCGACTGTGCATCAGAATATTTGTAAAAATATGGAAATTTGAAATGCTTGTTCATACTGCCGATCAACGGTCCCGGGGTACATTGTAATACAAAGGATTCCTTCCGTACGTCAAAAGACATTTTTTGTCCTACCGATTTCAGAACACTATTGTCAGATTCTTTTAAAACTTTTCAGACATCTTCTGAACTACCAGGAAAGGTACAGTGTCGAATTACACGATTTGGGCATTTAAAAAAAAGAAGATTTGTTTTACTTTTTAACTTATACATAAAAAATCCGATAAAAATTGTGCACGGATCTTCTACACTGCCAGAAGAGATGGAGTGCCGAATCACAATGAATTAAACCTTTTTCTTTTACTTAGTCATATTCTGAGATCTAAATTTGTCAGACCGATTGCAGAAAAACTATTCATCCAATTACTTTAAAACTTTTCACAAATCGTGTACACCACTAGGAGAGGTGCAATGCTTTAACATATTTTGTTATTTGTTTTACAAATTTCTGTATGCTATGTACATAGTCGTATTATCACATCTAAATATTGTGTGGCCAACTACAGAAAAGCTATTCAGCCAATTATTTTCAAGTTTGTAATAATCTTCTACTATAATAATCATAATGATATCACATACCAGCAGAGGTACACTGAAGAAATACAGGCAATTTTGAGGACATTTTTTTTTCTCCATTTTCTATTATATTCTTACCTCCTAGTTTTTCTTTAATCCTCCCTTTCTTCGATATGACGATGAGACAGATGTGTTTTTGATTGGAGAATGATCATAACATAATACATTATTCAAATGTATTGATTTGATTTAGCTTTTACAAATGACCATATATAGAAAATGTTGAGTGCTTATAGTCTGTTCGTTGTGAAAACATATCCATGAATTTTAGGTTTAACAGAAAAGTGAATATAATACGATAAAATGAAAATTATGAATTCTCACAGTGTTATCCCGCCAATTAGATATTTATTGGTTTATGTGACACCTGTGTACTGTATTTGTAAGAGTTTACAACAGTGATCAATGTTAACATAGAATAATGTAGTCTCCTAAACTTGATAATCGCTCTACTGGTTGAAGAGACAAATTGATCATAAGCTTCTGTGTTCGTTAATACACATTATGCAACACAATAGCCTATCTCTTGTTGTATTTATTAAATCGTTTTAGACTTAGAAAAAAAGTTAATTTAGGTAGGTGACATCTCACAATATTGAATTTGCGATACAATATTGAATTTTCGATACAACCTACAAGGTCATTACACATCATTAAAACAAGTAATTCAAACCAAGTCTACTATGTGCGTCATACCCATGCCTCTAGACATTTTCATTTAAAGGTTAACAATATGAGTAAATATTTTGAAACCGTCCCTATATGTTCCTGGTGCTTCAGACGCTGTACACACCATACAAATCAGTAATAGCCACTTTAAACTATGATCATTTCCTGAACAACTTTTTACCAAAGTTAATTAACATTCTGAAAAATAAAAGCCTTTTTGGCGATGTAAAACTATGAAGGTTCGTTTTCACGACAAACGGACTATAGGACTGTACCTTTGAAATAAAAGTTTCGAGACCAAAGGTACATGTACACTTGCCTCTGTCACATTGGACTATGGAACAATAATTAATGTTCAAAATGTAAAGTTTCAAAAAGCATCTGTTAATGCGGGCGTCACACATTGCTGGAGCCAGCATCCCGAACATCATACGAATGTAAAACATTGAATTTACTGCCGGTGGTGTTGCGATGGTCATCCTGGAGGAGGTTAGAACCGACGGTGACACGATGCATACTTGAAGAACACACGAATATCACACGACTATAATACGAAATCTACACGACGTCGTGTAATCATCGTATGCCGTTCGTGGGTACGATGGGTACTGGAAGGTCATCCGAACCAACCACGTGACATGGTATCAAACTCCACGTGACCGTTGCAAAATCACACATTTCCCATAGACCATGTTCTGAATATACTTTACTTGTGATTAAGCATGAATCCAGTGCCTTAAGTAAGGGTAACTTTTAGTGATAAAACAATACGCGAAGGATGTCAATCTGCAACTCTGGTGTGTTGGTTTAAACAGACAGACATATTCTCTATTAGAATCTCACCGCAACATATCAGTTTAATTACATTCAAGATATTAATAACACATTAAAACAATGCAAATCCACCCTGAAAATAAAGGCTATGGGAGAGAATATACATGTTATACATTTGATATGATGATACACAATATATAAGATAGAATATTGACATAAATACTAAAGCTTAATAATTAAAATACATTCATAAATATGTGGACAAAAAGGTACCAGATATGCAAAAAAATAAGTGCAATTAGAACATCACAAATGTTGCTTTACAGGTAGTGAAGCACAGGTGTTTTACATGGAAAACTTTGCAAAGTTTCACATTGACATCTTCAATTATTTTCCTATAGTTTACCCCCGGCTGTCTGCTCCATATCACAGGATAGGAGCAGCAATACTGTCAAATTTCTAGAATAAATCTTTGCAATTGATATCATACTGTGCCAATGTTTTTTAACCCCCTGGTGAAACCCAAAGGGGTTTACGTCGTGGCGCAGCTCGTCTGTCCGTCCGTCCGTCCGTCCGTCCATCCCGAAAAGGGTAATTGTGTTCTGAAATCAACTCCTCCCACAGTTTTAAACAATCGTTTTGAAAGTTTTCGCATCCTTTGGATATACATCGGTGATCCGCATGTGCTTCTTTAAGACCGAGTAATATTTTCAGAGTTATGGCCCTTGACGAACAGGGCCCGGCTTTCCAATTTCAGATTGACAGTTCCCGTGGTTTGAAATCAACTGCTCCCACAGTTTTTTTCAATCGTTCTGAAACTTTACATGTGCTTCGGGTATAACATCGGTGATATGCATGTGCTTTTTCGGGACCGCTCGGCTTTCCAATTTCACACTGGCAGTAATTTTTAATTCGACAGCATTTGAAAATGCTATATTTCCAATGTCACACACTGAGGTTATAACCTTGATGTAGGATCCATTTTGTGAGAAACTTGACCATGGCCATAATTTTTTATTGATTGGTGATAGGCCTTCGATAGGTCATTGTATTACCCTTACATTTAACCTCCGTATTTGGAGGATAAGGAACCAGGGGGTTCTTGAGCACTCTTGTTTATAATTGATTATGATGATCCACGCATCTTCATGTTTCTGCTGCTTTACAACTGATTGATAGTTAATAAAATGATAGCCAATAAGAACATTTGCGAAAATATGACCGGGATGAACAGAAATAAAAACGAGTTGATTCAAGAGGAAATCCTAAACAATTTTATCCAAATATATCAGAAAGCAATAGTATAATTTTATCATAAGCAAAGGTTATAAATGACATATTTTATAGTGTCCTACATGTCAAGATATGACACTCATTGCATTTTATTTGAGGTGAGGCGAGTTGGGTTTTATAGCCGCTTTCAAGAATATTTCACTTACATCACGACTGCTAGTATTATTGCAGAGAGAAAGCCCGCAACGCCACGTGGCTATGCATTGCGGTGAATCTAGGCTGTAGAAAAGGTACATGACAGTCAATTGACTTTGTTTTGTGTACATATCCAGTCTGCAATACTGCAAAAGAGGACGAATATCATTTTACTCGTGTACGTCAATTCTACAAAAAGATTTTAGAATAGTATGTATCCCAACTGTAAACCTGATCATGAATGGTGATGTTTCTACACAAACTGATACAGGCACGGAGGCCATGTATGTACGGCTGATGAACGATGTTGATTTTCAGTGTAAATTTAAGTGTTGTCGAAGATGCCACATATAATGAAACAGTTTGAATACTGGTTTGCCATAGCAAAGGTGTTTCTGAATTATTTTATGAGTAATTGTCTTGAAAACACCGCCAGAAATGGAACAACAAAATAGTAAACACACATGTGAGAGCAGGATCTATGAACCTAATTGATAAGGTTTCCATAGTGCTGATGCGAATCCAATTTGGAATCCTTCATGAGGATTTGGCTTATACATTTCGCATTTCCATGTCGATGTGTGTTGTGATATGTAATATGTGGATATACTACATGTAACTACATATAGTTTTACTCTATCCTTTCCGACTACATGGCAATCTAGAAACGTTATTAGAAAGAAAATGCCTGCTCAATAACTTCCGAGTGATGTTTGATAGCACTGAAGTATTTACTGAAACACATCAGTCTCTTGGAATCGCATCTCGACAGTATTCACAGTGGAAGGCATTGGTGGGGATCAGTCCATCTGGATTGGTAACTTTGGTGACAGATCTATGGTACTGATTTGCAAGTAACAAAAATAGTACTAAATATTTGAATTGTAGTTAAAACTTTATAAAACGTATAAAATTTACCAATAAGAAATGCTGTCGACATAAATAACTAGCTTGTAGTTTGGTGGCGCATCAGTATTGTAGGACATCAAGAAGGGTTTTCTTATCTCTGACTGAATTACATCGTGAGAGATAAGAGATATCATATGGAACTATTTCTTCCAATTTAGTACTTGGCGAAATGTGTAGAACCCAATAATGTTTTATATATCACAACAGATGTGCAAGATATCGGTACAGAACATTACATATGACGATTTTCACACAAATGTTGGAACATTTTGAGTGAATTCAGACAAAGATGTCAAGATATTGAAACTCAGAATTTGCATTCCAGGATCACATCATCTTCTTTTCTAAGAGGCTATGCAGCAATCAAATTTGTCATTGAACCTGAAAAATACAATTTGAAAATACATTTTGAGACTTAAGCACCGATTAAGCACAGTATGAAGCGGCCTGTAGCATCTCACATGCTGAGATCTTATTCCCTTCTGCCTGTATGGAACTGTCGCCCTAATGAACATATATTTCAAGTTCTGTAAAAATCACATCAGTCAACTTTTACTTATTTAACAAAACATTTGGCGGGCTAGTATGACTGCATATGTTTGCAGAAACATCACTGAAACGGTGCACTTACATTATTTAATATCTATCAATTATCAGAATATTATTAGATGTTTGAGGCGTCACTAAGGATTATTCAAATGAGGACATTTTACACCTATGTGATACATATCCAAGGATGATTATACAAACTGACTATTAGATTTTTCATTATCCGCTAGCAATATCGAATTTTTAAGATCCACTTAACATAAAGTATAAACAAACAATAACCAGCCATCAAGGAGTGTTTCTAATACAAAATTACTTGTGGAAAATAAACTTATGACGTCAATCGCTAGAGAAATATTTGATCTACAACAAGACACGTAATACATTATTTTCATATCACGACAATTTAATGAAATTTGGTTTCAGAGAGAGGTACCACTTCGAGTAACGCGCGTTAAGGGTATCTGACGTCATAAAAACAGGATTCCTTTTATTGCATAGAACGTACTACACAACAGCAAGCGTTTCCGAAGCGTGAAGGCTCGTATTTAGCATAAGTCGCCACACACATGTAGTAATCCACGTGTTGCACATGCTTCTTTTGGAAGTTGGGTTACAGTTGTCATATATTACTAAATGTGACGATTGTTTTATAAACACTGATTCTAAATGTCCTGAGAACATACACATTGTTGTCTGTTTAATGTACTTTTTATTGAGCAAATTATGACAAATATATTATCACTGATCATAAAATACTTAGTTTAGTAAAACGTTTATTCCAATATCCGTAGAAATACATAATTAAATGAAATGGTAACTTAATAACTGCCAAACATTTTTATATTTCTATTTCTTTCATTTCTCATAAACTCTTTTTTTTCTTTCGCGTCTGTATACAGTGTGTGAGAAAGACCACCATGCTTTGCGCTTGAAAATGACTTGATCTAAATTTAGAATTGAAAACACTTTTACTAATTAGCGAATTTCTCGGCTTACTTTTGGTCGAAAATCTTTTTGAAAAATTAAGTGTATACATTTCACAGAGACAGATTTTTGGCAATTTTCCGATATGTTCATCAACATCCTTGATGGCTTCTTAATGTGTTATCATTAATATGTGAATCATTTACAATATAGTATGTATACTTCTTGCTAAACATGCCAACCCTTACATATTCGGGAATTCTGTTTTTACTGTTACGTTCTAAAAAGTAACTTATAAACCTCTGGTGACGTCATCTCTTTGTTTAGCACCCTTCCGTAACCTGAAGGTAGGACCTCATATGAGGTCTATCTGTGATTTAAATACTTCATATGAAGTCTATCTGTGATTTAGAGACTTCATATGAGGTCTATCTGTGATTTAGAGACTTCATATGAGGTCTATCTGTGATTTAGAGACTTTATATGAGGTCTCTAAATCACAGATAGACCGCAAAGAATGGCTATGCTTGATTCGTTTTAGCGGCGTATAAACCGACCGTTCCTGGACCGGGCTGAAGTTGAAACAAGTGTATTGGCATACAGACAAGAAGACGTCTCAATCCCCCAAACAATAAACATGTCATTTTTCAAACACGTATTTTTTGGGAATTATTTCAAAACACGTGTTAATATTTTATTAACTTGTGATGCATTGTCTTAAAGAACCAGTAATATTTTTAATTGATTCAATCAACTATCAAACTGTCAAAAGTCAAAGTCATTAAAATGTAGTTATTGAATGTCGCAAGGATAACATTACAATCTGCGCATACAGAGTGTCCTGGGTTCCAATCAAGTGATTCGCCGGTTGCACCGCTTCCCGCGGCATACGCCGGGTAGTGCGCCGGGTCCCGAATCAAGCATAGCCAATAGTAATTGATTTTTAAACTAATTTCTTTTCAAATCTCAGGCATTTCCCATCATAAAATTCATATAATCTTAGACATTCCAACACCGGAATTTTACAAATATTTCACTCGTATGTCGGGAATCGAACCAGTGGCCTTTCGGTTTGCTACCAAGTGTGTATAACATAAGGCTACGAAAAAATCAATAAAATTACCCAACATACCAAAAAAACAACCTAATATAGAAACACACCTGATCCTATATAATATCATGAAACAAAACTCACATTTATACATGTATGCTCTCACAACTATTCTATACAAATTGGACCTACCTACGAAGCTGAAAATCCAGACATAGCATGACCTTTTAGAAAACAACCATCCATTATTTGATAACAAAACACCTCAACTAAGCAATTTGTTCTGCAATACACTGGTACATCAAATACTCTGCTAAAACTGACAACAAAGTAAAGAAAAACACACTTAAAGACAAATATAAATGACTACCAGACTAACAACCATTGAACAAGACAATTTCCAACATAATACAACACTATAATAATAATCAAATAATCCTGATAATCCCAACGATATAATACATGTTGGTAATGAAATCGACAACCCTCTGCTACAGCTATCACACAACCGCACGTGCAGCTCCAAACACCACAAATCTGCACACATTGACTCCGTGCATCACAAATCAAATCTGAGCATCACTCTTCGGACACAACAAGGTAAATGTCTATACTATTTTATCGTTCATACCCTCCTTTCAAAATATTTTCTTTTAAATAAAACACTGTGCACAACTTTCACTTTGTTCAAGCACGCCCAGCAGACCTGAAAACCAAATACTCATCAATTGACAATGGCTGAATCACTTAAAATCATTTGCAGTAATTGTCAAGGCCTGAATAATAAAAATTAAAGAATAGACGTATTTCAAAAACTGAACACAAAACAGGGAACTATTTACTGTCTACAAGACACTTATTTTACAAAAGAAATAGAAAATATGATAAGAGATGAATGGGGATAAAAACATTGTTTCGTTGCCTGGCATAAAAGCAATTCTCGAGGTGTCGCTATTCTCCTCGAAGATACTTTTAGGTGGGGTAGGTGTATTTTTTAAATGTGAGTTCTGCAGGTTTCTCTTTATATTTATATATTCCCACAGTTTATAAGCCGGTTAATGTGCTCATACTCGTTCTTGGTACAAGTAGATAGACCTCAGGGTGTGTCAGGTAGAGCGCTCTATCTACTTGCACAAAGACCGGGTAGAGCACCTTAACCTTTGCTTCCAAGATTCACCCCATCAACATTCTAAGATTGTTTAGCCTCTCTGCTCCTCTGTAATTCCTCGTGTATGCAATTTATGTTATGCCATATAAGAATGAAATAAACTGACAGGTTAAACATCTTTATAATACTAGAATAGCGTTTGCGGGACACCGCAAAAGCAGAGCAGCTCCGAAACTTTGGGTCTCGCCTTTCCCTGTTCCGCCTTCTCCTCAACATAAATAAAAAGGAAATTTCTTTTGACAATTTTTTTTTCATTATTCAAGTTATTCTAACAAGTTGAATCATCACTGGGGTCAGTTTTTACAACTTTGTTCTTAAAACCTATTTCTGATTTCAAAATTGGATCAACAGATTAACACGGCCTTAACCAATCTCTCATGACCTTGAACTTTGACCTTCAAGGTCACACCATCAATGAATTCTTTTCATTGTGTATAACAATCAGGCAATGACTCAAAGTGTTCATTGTTAGCATAAGGCATATTCACATATTCACAATAGCACGCTTAATTTGTGAACTTGCTGTGACCTTGACCTTTGAAAGATTTTAGCAAAAACGTTTTCAAATCTTGGTCTTTCTCCAAAGTTGATATATACCAAGTAAGGTTCTGATAGCACAGAAGTTGTTGAAGTTATCGTGTTTACAAGGATTTTTGTAGTGATTTCAGAACTCATGACCTTGACCTTTGACCTTGAATGTGAACATGTCAAAATCATTCCTGAGATTTATAAGAAAGTAGCTACATATATGAGATGTTGATACCTTCATGGAAAAAAGTTATTTAGTGATTTCAGAACTGGTGACCTTGACCCTATCTCGTGACATTGACCTTTAGAATTCAAGGTCACACAATCAGTGATCACTTTTCATTGTGTATAACAATCATGTAATGATTCAAAGTGATAATAGTTGAAATAAGACATTTCGCAAAAGCATGTTTAAGTCTTGCCCTCGCTGTGACCTTGACCTTTGACGGATGTTAACGAAAACCTTGTCAAATCTTGGCCTTTATCCATAGTTGATATACACAAAATAACAGCCTGTTAGCAGAAATATTTTTCAAGTTATCATGTTTACAAGGATTTCTTTAGCGATTTCAGAACTTGTGACCTTGACCTTTGACCTTGAATGTGAAGATGTCAAAATCATCCACCAGGTTTATAAGAAAGAAGCTATGTATATGAGGTGTTAATACCTTCTTGGGAAAAGGTTATTTAGTAATTTCAGAACTGGTGACCTTGACCATATTTCGTGACCTTGACCTTTTAAATTCAAGGTCACACAATCAGTGATCACTTTTCATAGTGTATAAGAATCATGTAATGATTAAAAGTGTTAATAGTTGAAATAAGACATTTTCGCAAAAGCATGCTTAAGTTGTTTCCTCGCTGTGACCTTGACCTTTGATGGATGTTAGCGAAAACCTTTTCAAATCTTGGCCTTTCTCCATAGTTGATGTACACCAAATAAAAGCCTGTTAGTACAAATATTTTTCAAGTTATCGTGTTTACAAGGATTTTTTTTAGCGATTTCAGAACTCGTGACCTTGACCTTTGACCTTAAAAATAAACATGTCAAAAAAATTCCCCAGGGGCATAAGTAAGAAGTTATGTGTATGAGTTCTCAAAACCTTTTAGGAAAAAAGTTATAGCGAATACAAAACGCGCGTGCGGCGGCGGCGGCGGCGACGGAAACTGCACAAAAACTGATAGCAGCTCCGACTAAGTCGGAGCTGCTAATTAACCTGCTGACAACACTCGAAGAGGTTTAAAGGGGCACTGCGTCCAGGATAAAAATGAGATCACTTTTATCTTTCTTTGGTGTTTAGTGTGTCTGTTCATCAGTTATGGTTCGTTTCATTGTTTACATGCAGTAATCTTTACTGCCAATTACTTTAATTGTCTGACATTTGGGGTCTTTGACTCGTTAGCAGCCACGTCAATCACCATAGGTAGATACAAGTGATCTCATTTTTATCCTCGACGCAGTGCCCCTTTAAGCCGACTCTCGTCCAGCCGCCTTTTAAAGTGAGGACATCATATATGTTATAGATTGACGCAACTATCCTTGTCATTTTGGTTGTTCTCCGTCATCAAATTTCTATCATGTATATTAATGTCTCATAAACTAAATGAATAAAATAACTTTATGTGTTATAGATACTAAAGTACAGACAATGTCCACTCCAGATCATTAATTTTGGAAACTGTCAACATCTGTTAATCAAATATGTGGAAATGAGTTCGGTATAATCTTAAATCAGGCCATTTAAACGTGTGTGAGCACTTTATAAATGATGTTTCTATTGGAAGAATAACTACATTTATAACATTCATTTCATGTCTTAATAGTGTTTTTATTTGCAAAGAATACAATTAACAAAATAAATGACATCAATGCAATGTTCTAATGCGACAATATACTAGCTAATCAGAGGGCAGTTGGTTCTATAGAACGATGGTGAGTTATATTACTGTTTATAGTTCCAGTTGTAGTAGGTCATTAAATGCCATACAAACTTATTACTATCAAAATGTAAATGCGCAATTGAAATAACATTTGATATTCAATAAAGCTATTTTATAGCTTTCTGAAGTAGAAACCATTTCATTCAGTACCAAAATATAAAATGACATTGTCTACATAAGCCAATAGTCAAATTATATCCCATTCGATTGTTCTTTTCTGTTTGATCGGTATATAACCGAATACCAAGTATATACTAGACAGTTGAAAGAAGAGAACCAAGTGGAATTACGAAGAAACAATGGCTAACAGAACATCACCTGTCTGTATTTGCCTGTGTGAGTTTGACGTAACATTCATAATTCATCATGCTCATTGTGATTATGAAGTAAAGTTAAGTACAACATTTTGGCCATAAACCATTTCTTTATTTTTTTGGTTGTTTTAAATGTCTAGTGTTTAAAGTTTACAATTCAAGTATCTGCCAAGATTACATAGATTGCTTATTTTAAAATCAATAATTATAAGCGAGATGTAGATTTAAGTCTTTTGTTTGTATAACATTAATCCATAACCTAAGCAATGTCAAACTATATTGTAAAAATTATTTTGACGTAAAACTATAGGAAGATAAAAGTTAAAACAGCTGTTGCATGTGTAATAATGCCGTCTTTTTTATTTATAGTTCTGATGATAGCAGGAGGTTTCGATGTTGAAGGTATGTAATATGTTTCTTTTGGGGAAAAGCCACTTTCAGTACAAAAATACAGAATACATTTTTTATAAACTCACGAACAAAAGACACGTCACCATATACAGACAAGATATTGTAATCAACGAGTGGTAAATACAAATGAAACAGGGTTACATCATGTCTTTTATGTGCAAACTATACTAAATTTTAATTTTTTAAACAGTATCTGGTAATACTTCTTAAAAATATACGTTTTAAGAAATCGTCGTTTTTGAATCTCCTTAACTGGACGAGATAGAAGAGTCAAAGGTGATTTTTTGCTAGTTTGATGACAAGAAGTGTCAACGAATTTAAAGAAAAGTTATAAGAAAAATCTAAGAAAGTTATTTATGTCGTTGACATCTTTTCTCATTTTTTTAAACTTTAATACCAAAAATTGTGTCAAAAACAATCTTGAAAAGCGAAGTGTATTTGAACAGACTTATAAATAAAACTTCATTCTCTAATGTGTGATATTGTGAATACTTATTTACAAAACATGACCCTTTCACAGACAATCAAACATCGACGTGCTCCGACTGCAGTATTTCGTTTTCATCTCTCTTAAACATTAGGTGACGTTTTTTTTGTTCTTCAGTTTGTTAAACATGATATATTTCATGTTGAGTTTAAACAACTAACATTTGGTTTAGACAAGCTTCCATGTCATTATATAAACAATTGTTATACAACAGCGACAGCGCACACGTGTGTAGTTGACTTAAAGAGCCATCAAGGTATTAGTGTTTCAAATACACAATTATTAGTGGAAAATATACTTATAACGTCTATCGCTAGAGAAAGCTTTTATCTTCACCATGACATATGATAAATAATTTTCATATCACAACAATATTATGAAATTTGGTTTTAAAGGTAGCGCGCGCCAAGTGTATCTGACTTCATATAAACAGATTTCTCTTTATTGCATAAAACGTACTTCACAACAACGAACCTTTACGAAGCGTGAAGGTTCGTCTCTAGCGCAAGTCGCCAAAGCAACCCATGTGCTGCACTTTAGGCTATCCTTGTCACACATTACTGAATGTGACGATTGGTTTATAAACATTGATACTAAATGTCCTGAGAACATACAAATTATTGCCTGTTTTATGTACGTATTTTGAGCTAAGACCAGCAAATTATGACAAATATATTCTGATTGATTATAAACTTCAAGCAAAATACTTAGTTTGTAAAACCTTTATTCCAATATCTGTAGAAAATAACCGCCAAAAGTTATATATTTCGATTTCTTTCATTGCTCATAAACTTTATTTTTCTTTCGTGTTTTTGTATAGAGTGTTCGAGCTAGACCACAATGCTTTGCGCTTGAAAATAAGATTCTTATTTTATATTTAGACTTGAAAACACGTTTACTAATTAGTGCAATTTTTTTATCGGCTTATTTTGGGTCGAAAAAATCTTTGAAAAAGTAAGTGTATATATTTCA
This sequence comes from Gibbula magus, assembly GCA_936450465.1. Taxonomy (NCBI): domain Eukaryota; kingdom Metazoa; phylum Mollusca; class Gastropoda; order Trochida; family Trochidae; genus Gibbula; species Gibbula magus. The sequence continues at coordinate 60,995,792 of OW388304.1, forward strand.
CGGAGATAGATTTTTGGTGAGGTGAGGTGAGTTGGTGTTTAACGCCGCTTTCAAGAGTATTTTACTTATATCGTGGCTGCTAGTATTATGGCAGGGAGAAAGCCCGCAATGCCATGTGGCTATGCATTGCAGTGAAACCTGCGAGCATCGGCTTGAACTAGCGAACCATGGGTGGTACTACGCTGAAATTCATTGAGCATTGCACTCAAACCTTACTGCGTGTAGAACAGTTCTCTACTGCAGACAAATTTGCCGTACCCCTGGCAGGATTCGAACTACGGACCTCTTGATCCGAAGGTGAACGCGCTAACCACTGCGCTATCCCGCCCCTAGATTTTTGGCAATGTTTCGATATGTTCATCAACATCCTTGTAATAATGATAATATATGATAATAATCAAATATCTATTCTTTAATAAGTGTGTCTTTGATACTAAGCTTTTCTTCATATTGGCTTCTGCTCACTTTTAGCAGTAGTAATATTATTAGTTTAATATGGAACTCTCGTTAATTCTATGTGTCTGTCATATTCTTGTTTAAATGGGCATCCACTATATGTGTTGTATTGCATGTACTTCAAAATGTATCAAACTGTAACGTGTACGTTTTTTTATTATTTATAACTCATATTTTTTAGGATCTTCAAGTGTGTCCAGTATTTCCAGTGCATCTTCAGGTATGTGCTTTATACTTTGTAATGCATAATATGTTAAAACATTATAGAAAAAACATTCAAAGTCATTTTAACAGGTGTTGTGATCATACCTCACTTTTGCAAACTGGCACTGACTATGTTACACCGTCTGGGTAGTTCGACTTTCCTACATGACAAATACATAGGAAGCTTACGACAGCTTTTGAAGTGTGGCAGCTTTTGAAATGTTGCAGTTTTTTAAATGTGGCAGCTTTTGGAGATATGATGTAATAATCGTCCGTAAGTCATTTCTGCAATAGGCATATACAAATTATGACAAAGGTTTTCAATTTGTTCAGAATCTGCCAGCACATCAAGTATTTCAGGTGGATCTTCAGGTAAGTGGGGTTGTTTTTATTTTGAAATCAATATTGTGCTGTTAAATATTACTCCAACCAATCATACTGCGCCTCTCATATTGAAACATGTTGGGTATAATAAAATCAACTTCATCTTCAGACCATCGTCTTGCAATTTAGATTGCAAAACCAAAACGTATATTTCACATATAAACCCGGAAATCTACACTCCAGCCTTCAGTAACGTTAGTTACATTAGTGCCATATGCTTCTTACTTTACTGACGATGATCTTCAGATCAAACGTGTATGTATCAGCTCAGACTTTAAGCAGCAATATCAAACTTGATACTATATTTATTACTCTTTTATTACCGACAATTTGTTCAGGTTCTGCAAGCGTATCCAGCATTTCCAGTGGATCTAAAGGTAAGAGCTTTACACTTTGAAATGTGTTTTGCAATGTAGATAGTTATATATAAATAGTTAATGTGCAATGTGAGGCTCAACAAGTATAACTACTCAACGAAATAACAAAAATGGTATCTTATCTGTCTAATGGGTAATGTTTTCTATGTGTGTTTTACTTTATTGCTCTTATTTCTTCATATTCCATCCACATGTTTGTATCTGGGTTTGAAATTAATAAAAATTAAAATTAAGTTAAGAAACGTAATTGCCGACATAATGTTCCTGTTCGGACTTAAATTCGTTAATGCATCGTTAGTGTAAGACATCATTAAATAAGCGAAATGTTAAATTTGATTTTTCTGTCTTGCCTTGATAACAATATTTCAAATCGAGGATTTTTTTAAAAGGTATGGAAGCGCATTACTGCCAGTAGTGGGAAAATTATAAATGACATCTAATTAGGTGATAGTTTCTTTGAATTAGATGATAGTTTCATCTAATTAGATGATAGTTTATTCTAATTAGATGATATGTATAATTTTAACACTACTGGCAGAAATACGAATGAATAAACCAGTTTCAGATCAGTAATTAGCTACACAATTTGTGGTCAGACGACGACCAACGACACACGCCACCAGGTTAACCTTTGACTCAAATTTGACCCATTTATCCCTTTTGGCTTAATGTAGCTTACTCTGACCAATCATACTGCGCCTCTCATATTGAAACATGTTGGGTTCAATAAAATCACCTTCATCTTCTGATGGTCTGATGGTCTGAAGATGAAGTTGATTTTATTGAACCCAACATGTTTCAATTTAGATTGCACAAACAACACGTATATTTCACATATAAATCGGGAAATCTACACTCCAGCCTTCAGTAACGTTAGTTACATTAGTGCCATATGCTTCTTACTTTACTGACGATGATCTTCAGATCAAACGTGTATGTATCAGCTCAGTCTTTTAGCAGCAATATCAAACTTGATACTATATTTATTACTCTTTTACTACCGACAATTTGTTCAGGTTCTGCAAGCGTATCCAGTATTTCCAGTGGATCAAAAGGTAAGAGCTTTACACTTTGAAATGTGTTTTGCAATGTAGATAGTTATATATAAATAGTTAATGTGCAATGTGAGGCTCAACAAGTATAACTACTCAACGAAATAACAAAAAGGGTATCTTATCTGTCTAATGGGTAATGTTCTCTATGTGTGTTTTGCTTTATTGCTCTTATTTCTTCATATTCCATTAACATGTTTGCATCTGAGTTTGAAATTAATAAAAATTAAAATTAAGTTAAGAAACGTTATTGCTGACAAAATGTTCCTGTTCGGACTTAAATTCGTTAATGCATCGTTAGTGTATGACATCATGAAACAAGCGAAATGTTAAATTTAATTTTTCTGTCTTGCCTAGATAACAATTTTCCAAAACGACGATTTTTTCAATGGTATGGAAGCGCATTACTGCCAGTAGTGGGAAAATTATAAATGACATCTAATTAGGTGATAGTTTCTTTTAATTCGATGATAGTTTCATCTAATTAGATGATAGTTTCATCTAATTAGATGATATAGTTGTTATGTATAATTTTCCCACTACTGGCAGCAATACGAACGATCATCTAATTAGAAGAAACTATCATCCAATTATAAGTTATGTATGATTTAGATGAAACTATCATCTAATTAGAAGAAACTATCATCTAATTAGATGAAACTACCATCTAATTAGATAAAACTATCATCTAATTAGATGTTATGTATAATTTTAACACTACTGGCAGAAATACGAACGATCATCTAATTAGAAGAAACTATCATCCAATTATAAGTTATGTATGATTTAGAAGAAACTATCATCTAATTAGAAGAAACTATCATCTAATTAGATGAAACTATCATCTAATTAGAAGAAACTGTATAATGTTAACACTACTAGCAGGAATACGAATGAATAAACCAGTTTCAGATCAGTAATTAGTTACACAATATGCGGTCTGACCACGCCCAACTACAAACCCGTCAGGTTAACCTTTGACTCAAATTTGACCTATTTATCCCATTGGCTCAATGTAGCTTACTCTGACCAATCATACTGCGCCTCTCATATTGAAACATGTTGGGTATAATAAAATCAACTTCATCTTCAGACCATCGTCTTGCAATTTAGATTGCACAAACAAAGCATATATTTCACATATAAATCGGGAAATCTACACTCCAGCCTTCAGTAACGTTAGTTACATTAGTGCCATATGCTTCTTACTTTACTGACGATGATCTTCAGATCAAACGTGTATGTATCAGCTCAGACTTTTAGCAGCAATATCAAACTTGATACTATATTTATTACTCTTTTATTACCGACAATTTGTTCAGGTTCTGCAAGCGTATCCAGTATTTCCAGTGGATCAAAAGGTAAGAGCTTTACACTTTTAAACGTTTTTGCAATGTAGATAGTTATATACAAATAGTTAACGTGCTATGTAAGGCTCAACAAGTATAACTACTCAACGAAATAACAAAAATTGTATTTTATCTGTCTAATGGGTAATGTTCTCTATGTGTGTTTTACTTTATTGCTCTTATTTCTTCATATTCCATCAACATGTTTGCATCTGAGTTTGAAATTAATGAAAATTAGAATTAAGTTAAGAAACGTTATTGCCGACATAATGTTCTTGTTCGGACTTAAATTCGTTAATGCATCGTTAGTGTAAGACATCATGAAACAAGCGAAATGTTAAATTTAATTTTTCCGCTTGCCTAGATAACAATATTCCAAAACAACGTCTTTTTCAAAAGGTATGGAAGCGCAATACTGCCAGTAGTTGGACAATTATAAATGACATCTAATTAGGTGATAGTTTATTTTAGGTGATAGTTTCATCTAATTAGAATGAAATATCATCTAATTAGATGTTATGTATAATAGTCCAACTACTGGCAGCAATACGAAAGATCATCTAATTCGATGAAACTATCATCTAATTAGCAGAAACTATATAGATGTTATGTATAAATTAGATGAAACTATCATCTAATTAGATGTACATGTAACTATCATCTGATTAGATGAAACTATCATCTAATTAGATGTTATGTATACTTTTCCCTCTACTGGCAGCAATACGAATTATCTATATAAATGCAACTATCATCTAATAAGATGAATAATTGTCTAATTAGAAACATCTATCATATACTTAGATGTAATGTATAATTTTCCCACAACTGGCAGCAATACGAACTATCATCTATTTAGATAAAACTATCATCTACTTAGATGAAACTATCATCTAATTAGATGAAACTTTCATCTAATTATAAGAAACTATAATCTAATTAGATGTTATGAAATACGAACGATCATCTAAATAGATGAAACTATCATCTAATTAGATGAAACTATCATCCCACCTGAACTTCATTGTCCGGAACAACCATTCATTAAACATTCCTGTCCATTATCACCATGAGCCCTCTTTCATCCAAAGCGTCCCTGATATCGTATGTAAAATCAAGAAAATTCAACGACAGACATATTAACATTGAGTTAAATAATTGATGGAATAAGATCATATACGCATTTTTTTTAACAATTCACCAATTAATTAAATGATTCATCTAAAAACATGATCAACACAATGAAACACATCCAACGATTTCAACGACTAAAAAACTTATATTTAAAGGGAGACTAATCGGTAGGCCTAGTCATAAGCTGGCCCCTAGCTGACCGCTAACGTGACACCCCTGCCAAGGTCTTAGCGCGGTTAATTACTTCGAGCCATTCGACCGTGAACCGAAACTGGGTTCCCTCCGCGCCACGAGACGTGGGCCACGAGAGGGGAATTCCCTTTTGACATCTAATCGCTGATTGGTCCATTGTCATCGTAACGCATATAAACAAGGCAACCATCATGGCGGACAGTCAAACATGGCTAGTGTTTCCGCAATGTCTTGTCGCTGTAAGAACACATGTTATTATTGTCCTTGTTGATACAAATCATCTCTCATTATACAACCCAATTATATAACCAGATGTATATATACACACTATATTGTTCTGTTGTTTATTGCCTTACTCAACACTTGAGATGCAAGCAGTTTTATTGCAGCCTCGATTGATATTCCAACACTGGTGTGATCAACCATAAAGTGGAGTCATTATGTAATAGTCTGGTCTACTTCCTGGGTGGGATATCCACTTGGTTACATAATCCAAGTAGCAATTATCACTCATTATCAGGGGGTTCCTCACATATTGTAACTAAAATTGCTTTTTCATAATGTGCAGTTCTGTTGCAAATAATATAGGTGTCTTGTCTCTTGGTAGTATTCCAGTTGTAAACCAGAAACAAATAAATTAAAAAGTAAATATTTGATTAAAACAGTATCTTATTTCCATATATTACACAATATATTTAGATAAATACAAATACAAATATGATTAGCAAACAGGCTGAAATAGCCTATATAAAAACTTCTTAAAATATAACAAATAAGTTACATATATGGAAAATATTTGTAAATATTTCTGGTATATACATATATATTTAGGTATGTGTGATAAATGTTTTCAATACATCATGAGTCTTGCTAGTCCAGCATGCTAGACGTCTTCCTACGTCGACTAGGATCCCAAGCCTATTTTATCATCAGCAGCTTCCGATGCGATTCTTGATCGGAAGGCTTTTTTCACCTTCAAACAGTTCTGACTCGATGAATACGAAATACCTGGTGTAAATCGACACACGGATCGAAAGATCAACCCTTTAGTTACTACATCCGACCGTTGTTTTACTGAAGAACATTTTTAAGAAACATTTAATTCAAAGCTACCCCCTTCTTTGCAGATGTCATGACCTAGAAATCGAAATTGCGGAACGGTTCAGAAACGAACCGGAATTCAGTTACAGTGATCTCTGCATCTCCGGGTTCTTTTATATATTCACTTGTTTCAAACCCAGCAACAGGACATATTAAGTCATTCTTCTTTGTATCATATTGCTATTATTGACATTGATGTTTGCCAAAGCCGTTTATCATCAAAGAAATTTCGTTTCATTAAATATAAACTTTTTTTTCACATGTTGATTTTCCTGTTTTATTTTCACTAGACTATGACATTCAATATTTCATAATCTTCTTTTGTCAGCTCTCTCATTTCTGTTAATTTATAATTCAAATACTTAGTAAAAGCCTGTTATATAAAAATAAAGATGATTATTTGTTTTCGTGATATCAAAGTACGATGTTCAATTAATTATTTGTATATGTGCAGAAACCGAACCATTGTAAAACATTTTATTATGAAGTCATTATAATCGTTGTAATACGAAATTGTCTACAAACTTAACTGCTGTCAAATAGAGACTGGCAGAAAAGAAGACACATGGCATATGCTGCAAATAACAATGATTATTTTTAACATAAAAAGGGGTGTCGACAGTAAAAAATAAATCATATATCGCTCGTCCAATGATAGAGATTTATGATAGTTTTTATTGAAAATATAATATATACTCAACTTTTGCCACTTTTATTTCCATATAATCGGCTATAGAGAATTATAAAAATATTATAAATGTAACATCCTTTGGTTATTCTATATGAATAATCATATTTAATAAGTATATATTAATGTTTCAGGGGATGTCTTAAATATCAACTCCTGTAAATGGATTGATTTGTAGATCCGAAACCCTAACTTCGTAAAATTGAATTGATAGCAAGGCACAGTTGACGTGATTGATAGTTTGATATATATAAATTTGAAGTGAATCTGATCAAACCAATTGACATATTTTTTTTCAAATGTGTCTATGATATGTGAGATCGTTTTTATTACGAAATTCCATAAAAGGATCCGATCGTTGTTGTATTTTTGGTGAATATTTTTTAATAAGTAGTAAATGAAGAAATCTGGTAAGTATATGATTCTATTCAATTAACAAATGCACCACATATTAAAAAAAACACGAATTTGGATATCAACCTCGATTAACAAATGTATATGAGAAGATGTAACGGTAAGTTGCGGTCAATGGGTAATAGTAATTTAGAAACAAACACATACTGTTTTACGCTTATATATTTATATCATACTTTAAACAAATCACGATCAAACGTAAGATAAATTGGTTTGTCTATTATCATTTTTATGAAAGTCACTAATATCAAAATTTCAATTTCATATTTGCGTCTTTATTGTTCAAATACGTTGTTGTTGTTGTTTTGCATAATAAGAAATATGATAACTCATACTTACCTCATTTTAATATTTTTATAGTATAAATTAACACAAATCAACTATTGTAATGTAAGCTCTCAAAATGAAACATCGTATTGAAAAAAAATCGGCAAGGAAAGAATCTAACTTAAATATTTATAACAGCTTGAGACTCTAAACGTTGGGTGCGCAGTCATCGCACATAAACCGACGTTTAGATTATCTGAACTAGAGTCTTGCCTACTCGAAAGCAACAAGTGTTCGAAAATTATGAACCATTATTCCTCCTAACATTTCTGAGAAGTACAATGAACTTTTTGATGCCTCGGACACCATGGAAGGAGACATATATAAACATATTTAAAATACCAACGCCATCTTGGCTATTTATAGTACTTTACATCCGGCAGTGAGCAGGCGAGCAATTGCTTCCGGCGCAAATTAATCGTAAAACCAGTCAAAGCATTTCCCAGAATACAACGCAACTTCCGGTAAAAACAATAACAAAGAGCCCGTCCCGGCATTTACTCGATCTTTAGGTTTTGCGCAGATCAGATTAGTCTCCCTTTAACTTCCCGCTGACCAAACACTGAATGATATTATTAAACCACCGTCTACCATCATAACTGCTCTCTTCATACTTCTATTATTTTCTTCCGTCAACAAGGCAGTAGTGATTCAGACTCGTCACATTCATCCAGTTGGGGAACTGAGGAGGAAACTACGGGTAAGGCCTCTTTTAAATCATCATCTCAAATATGCTGTCAAGAAACCAAATAACCTCTAGTTAAGTCAAGTTTACCTTGACATTTTGTGAATGATTTTATCTGAAAATCGCAACGAGCAAGAAGTAGTTTTAACCTTGCCAAACTTATGTTCCTATCCAGCTATGTTGTTAATAACAATGAATTTAATATAAATGGGCAAAATGTGAATACTGTATACCCCTATTCTATGATCTGATATGTGAAGAATATTCCTGTGGATCATTATAAAATAAGTTTGACATGATTTCATACAGCTTCATCAGAGTTATACATATAATGTAATGTATTATGTATTTGTAAGTGTCTCATCTATATGGATTTGTCACTCCGTCTAATAGAAAGGAAAGGAGTATTTTTTTTAAATCAGGGGCTAATAAATGAAAGCAAAATAATAAAAAAATCACTCTTAATTATACACTCGATCTCAACTAGAATATATTATTATCGTTGTCATTTTTTTCTTTTAGGATGATATTTGTTCAAAACTTTAAAATAAGTGAATGAAAAGTTTTTCTGCAATCAGCCGGACAAATATATATGCCATTAAATGATGAAGTACAACATACATGTACAAAAATTCACAAAATCCCAAACGCGCGTGTAATTCGGCACTGCAACACTTCTAGAAGTGTAGAAGATGTGTGAATAGTGAATAGTTACATCTGCAACTAGTCAACAGAACAATATTTTTTCGGACAGAACCTCCTCCAACAGAATGGATGGTAATACTGCTCCACCCCTCCCAAACCGTTGGTCGTCCCTATAATTTCAATCCTGAATCATGCATCCTGGCAGGAAATAGCTGCTACACCTGATTTCACTGAGGCAGCGAGTATAAATTGTTGACATCCCAATACTTATTAGATAAAACTATCATCTAATTAGAAGAAACTATCATCTAATTAGAAGAAACTATCATCTAATTAGAAGAAACTATCATCTAATTAGATGAAACTATCATCTAATTAGAATAAACCATAATATAAATAGATGTTATGTATAAATTTTCTCACAACTGGCAGCAATACGAACGATCATCTAATTAGAAGAAACTATCATCTAATTAGAAGAAACTATCATCTAATTAGAAGAAACTATCATCAAGTTAACACTACATTGTAGTTTACACCCAAACTGTGTATCATAAAAGATGTACTCTCTTAAACACCTTTACATGTCATATCATAAGAGAGTTTTGATGGGACATTACAGGTAAAAAATCATCACTGTTTTCTAAATAAGGTAATATGTTATCGATTTTGACTGTTTCTCTGACATTAGTAAGACATCCAATATAATTGAGTTGTTTCTTTCACTTGATTAATTCTCTTATTATCTACGATTTGTTCAGGTTTTGCAAGCGCACCGAGTACTTCCAGTACATCTTTAGGTAAGTGCTTTATACTTTGAAATGTATATTGCGTTGTTAATAGTTACATGCAAATGTGAGACCAAACAACCAGACACTCAATGCAGTATTAAAAATGAAATATCTACAAGCTGTCTAATTGGTAATGATATCTGGTATTAAGCTTGATTGCCCTTATGAACCTCCTGGTTTACATTTTATATGGCTTTACACTGTCCCCTAATACCGTAATACTTTGACAAAAACTGATTATATCTGTAAATGACTGCGTTCAATGTTTTCATCAATAGAAAAAGAATTCTGAATTCTTTATCATTGGTAATGTAGTCAAATGTACATCATTTTAATTATACCCCCGCTATGAAGTAAGCGGGAGTATATAGCGGTCATTCCATCCGTCCGTCCGTCCTTCCGTCCGGTCAGTTTTCTCAAAAACCGTCAAAGGTACATCGACCAAACTTTGTACAGTTGTTACCCATGTTCATCTGATCGCGCACAGACAATTTTCAAATTTCTGAAATTTAAATTGTTTGTCGTTTCCATGGAAACGTCACTTTTCGGACTTAGTTTTATTGTGTTCAATGGGTTCAATCTAGGTGAATGAAATTTAATATGGAGGTAGTCCAGAAGATATATCGAGTTCGAAAACCACTTCCGAAATATTATTTTTTACGGAGTTATGGCCCATGAATCCGAAATTTTACTTAGTACCAAAAGAACTGTGATGCTCCAATAGGGACAAGTTTTCACGGCAACTATTACATCTAGGTGAATGAAATTGTACATGTTGGTAATCCAGATGATACTCTTCATCGAGTTCACAGACCAGTTCCGAAATATTATTTTTTACGGACTTATGAAGCCCTTGAATCTGTAATTGGAATTGGTACAAATTACCGGTGTGATTCTCTAATGGGAACACTTAAGATACCTGTAAAATATTACATCTGGGTGAATGAAATTTTGTAAAAACAGTCAGTTCCTAAATTATTTTGGACAATATTATGATGCTTGAAACTATTTTTTAAACATAGTAACATTCACATCTATACTTCTCAATGGAAGGATAGCGAATGGCGGGGGTATGTGAGCAATGCTCACTGTTTTCTTGTTTTTATAAGGATTGTCTTTGATTGCTAAGTCATTCGCTCTTGCTTCACATCAGAATTCCCAAATGAAAGAAGAGCACAGATAGTATGCTTAGATTATTTCAGTTTCAGGACCAACATTGTATGAGGGTTATTAGCCATCTTTTCTCAAAGTTAGCATCCACAAGAAACAACACCAACTTGTAAACATAGTGGACAAGTAAACTGTTATCATATAAATAATAAATAAATAAATAGATGAGGTACATGTAAGTTTGTTCTAGATAGTGATGCTTCTCTGAAAGTAATAAGATATCCTATTTTATTGAGTAAATTATTTCACTTTTTCTTTTAAGCTTCATGTTTCTATTAATTGTTATCAATTCAGCAACGTTTAAGGATTTGTTCTCGTTGTTGACAACGACATTTAAAACAAAACATGTGAGAGCACAGCGCATGTTTATCAATCCTTATATTTACTAAATGTACTTTTTAATATTTCAAATGTATCATGAAAAATTGGAAATGAGAAACATCGGACAGTTCTTTCTTTGATATACACTATCTCTAATTCATCATGATAAACTGACATATATCAGATGTTACATCCCACCTGAACTTCATTGTCCAGAACAACCATTCATTAAACATTCCGGTTAATTATCAACATGAGACCTCTTTCATCCAAAGCGTCCCTGATATCGTATATATACGGACACTAACCGATTTTAAACAAGGTAAAATCAAGAAAATTCAACGACATACACATTATCATTAAGTTAAATGATTGATGGAATAAGATCATATTCGCAATTCGTATGCTTCATTTGTAACTGATATCGAAATAAAAAAATTATTGGAATCAACAGATGAACATCGCTTCTGTTAAACCTAATTAGGTTAAATTTGTAATTTTAGGAATGTAATAAATCAATGAACCAGCTTGAGAAATAAATCGTTTGAAACAAATTTGTACGCAGATCGCTTCTCCTCAGACGGGCTTCATGGAAATTCTCCTTAAATCTCAAAATAAAACTCGGAATCTATGGTAGTTAATATTAAAAGTTAAGAGAAAATTTACGAAAAAAATTGGAAACACTTCACTTCAGTAAGTTCGGAATTGAAAGCTTTTTAACAATTCACCAATTAATTAAATAATACATCTAAAAACATGATCAACACAGTGAAACACATCCAACGATTACAACGACTAAAACACTTATATTTAACTTCCCGCTGACCAAACACTGAACGATATTATTAAAGCACCGTCTACCATCATATCTGCTCTCTTCATACTTCTATTATTTTCTTCCGTCAACAAGGCAGTAGTAATACAGACCAAATAAATAGTTAAGTCTAGTTAACCTTGACATTTTGTGAAAACTTTTATCTGAAAATCGCAACGAGCAAGGGACAATTTAAACCTTGCCAAACTTATGTTCCTATCCAGCTATGTTGTTTATAACAATGAAGTTAATGTAAAAGGGCAAAATGTGAATACTGTATACCTCTATTCTATGATCTGATATCTGAAGAATTTTCCTGTGGATCATTATAAAATAAGTTTGACATGATTTCATACACCTTCATCAGAGTTATACATATTATGTATAATGTATTATGTATTTGTAAGTGTCTCATCTAAATGGATTTGTCACTCCGCACTCCATCTCATTTAGAATTTAGTTTCATTGTTATCTTTTTATTTTCTTTTTGGGTGATATTTGTTGAAAACTTTAAAATAATTGAATGAATAGTCTGCACCCAGTCGACAGAACAATGTTTTTCGGACAGCACCTACAACAGAATGGATGGTAAAACTGTTCCACCCCTCCCCAACCGTTGGTCGTCCCTATAATTGCAATCCCGAATCATGCATCCTGGCAGGAAATAGCTGCTACACCTGACTTCACTGAGGCAGCGAGTATAAATTGTTGACATCCCAATACTTTATTGTTTCAAAACTGAGTCATTTAATTGATAAAACTTATCATGAAATAGTTATTGACTCTATAACAATATTGATGTGATATATTTTTTTTACATACGTAGCAGATTTGAAAAACCTTCCCCTTGAAGTGTTCCTGAACATAGATCGCATAGAATAGAGATATGCTACCTAAAATAGATGATGCTTGACGTCATCATTCCCCTATTTGTTGAGCGAACATTGGGACCTCATTTCACAGCCAGACTGCTTGTCTGCAGGCTCATTAAAATCAAACCGCAATTAGTTGCACTACGTTACAAAGTGTATAATCTGACAATGACACGTCCCGTCAGATTAATCTTTTACTCCGGTTTGACCAATTTGTCTCTAAGCTTTATCTGACCAATGAAAATGCGCCTCTCTTATTGAAATGGACTGGGTGTCAAAAAACTTAATTCACCAGCAGACCACCCGTGTGTTGTTGGTTTTTTGCTTAAGTGTGTAAAGTTTGAACCAACTGGGGCGATTATATGGCACCTGTACTTCGATTGTTACTCTACCTCCTCTCCCATACCAGGTTCGGGCTGGATACATTGAGGTTGAGCATGGGGTTGTCCTTTTTCGGATGATGTAACGCACTTCGTACATGCAATTTAAGACTCTGCATAAGGGTTCAAATCGACTCGTATCAGGGGTGCACTCGACTCTGTTAATCGCACCTCCTTGCTCTGGTAATCTGGGCAGTGTTGGTTTTTAAAACCTGATAAGAATGTAAAAACATTTTTGATTTATTACCTAGTTGAAAACCAACACTACGTAAGTTTGATGCTCGCTTGCACTTGGGAATGATAATGTCACTGATATCACGTGGCTTTATCGCCACCATTACCGGGTAGAGTCTCTTTTTACTCTGTGTGGTCTATGTTGAGGAACGCTTCATGGGGAAGCGTTGGTCAATGTTGGTTTTTCGACCAGGTAAGTATGAACAAATCACATTGGCTCAAAAATGTTAAAATTATATATTAATTATTATACAAAGTAAGCGTGGAATAGTAAGTGTGGAGTTGTTTCGCAAAGTTTTATTCTAAGTTTTAAAGTGTTCAATCCGGACATAACGTAGCGACAATTATGTTTACCCGAAAAATATTACATATGGGTGACGAAAATATTTTTAAGAGCCAGTTGGAAAAAATAATTTTGACAGAATTATGACGCTTGAGTCTGGAACATGGAACTTATTACATGTATCAATGCTCTATAGACATATAGCGGGTGACGGGGGTATGTGACCCATACTTACGTAACTCTATGATTATCAACGTTTGGCAAATATGTTTATCAATTGTGTACATGTAGCAGCAACAAAATTTTTATTTGATGAACACTTTTGGATATTCTTCTTGTGAACCTCTTTCTGAATCATATTTTAAAACATTTTTGCAATTATCAGTGACTTAAATACTCATCATGCTTATTTAAAAACACAGAATAACAAACACAGAATAAATAATATTTCAAACTGAAAAAAGCAGTTCAAGTAAAATCTGTATTCCACGCCACACCTAAAGAACACCATATGGGTGGTAAAATCAATGAAAATGAGAGAACATTCAAATCTTGGTTAAACAAAGTATCATTTTGAAGTGATCCTATTTAGCTGCATTTGTAAACAATTTTCTCTTTATACCCCAAATTATAAACAGTACATAATTAGAAGGTGATTTTATTCGTAAAAACAGATGTCACCCCAATTCCCCAATTCAGTTTCAGTATATACCCTTCTAAAAGACAAAGTCCAAATTGTAACCATGGAAAAACAAATTTCATATATTTTTCTAAAAATCTTAAACCCTCAAAAGGCACATCCGTATGATATGGGGAGGCTGTACATCAAATTTGGTGAAACTTGGTCAAGTAGTTGTAGAGCTCTGCTCCGAAAACAAAGCCTACCCTTCAAATAGACAAAGTCCACATTGTTACCATGAAAACCACGGAAATCTAATGACCCCAAAAGTCACATCTGAATGATATGGGGAGGATGTATACCAACTTTTGTGAGGATTGACATCATTCTGGGTCATATGAAATCAACTCCCATTATGTGAAGATTTCGAAAAATAAAGCTCATTTATTCATTTTTTTAAATGTTCTTCACATCAAGCCCGAGGAGCTCCAACACCAACGCCAATTCCAACACCTACGCCAACTCCGACACCGACAACCACACCAACACCAACTCCAACACCGACACCTACACCGACGGCAACACCAACTCCAACACCTACGCCAACTCCGACCCCTACACCAACTCCTACACCAACTCCAACACCGACTCCAACACCAACACCAACTCCAACACCAACGCCAACTCCTACACCAACACCTACACCAACTCCTACACCAACACCCACACCAACTCCAACACCGACTCCAACATCAACACCAACTCCTACACCAACACCCACTCCAACTCCAACACCAACACCAACACCCACGCCAACTCCAACACCAACGTCAACTCCTACACCAACTCCAACTCCAACTCCAACTCCAACACCAACGCCAACACCTACGCCAACTCCGACACCCACACCAACGCCGACCCCGACGCCAACGCCAACCCCGACACCAACACCAACTCCAACACCAACGCCCACTCCTACACCAACACCAACACCCACTCCAACAGCCACACCAACGCCAACCCCTACGCCAACCCCAACGCCTACACCAACACCCACTCCAACAGCAACACCAACGCCAACCCCTACGCCAACGCCAACGCCTACACCAACACCCACGCCAACTCCAACACCTACACCAACACCTACACCAACTCCTACACCAACACCCACACCAACTCCAACACCAACACCAACTCCTACACCAACACCCACGCCAACTCCAACACCAACACCAACACCAACAACCACGCCAACTCCAACACCAACGCCAACACCTACGTCAACTCCGACACCCACACCAACGCCAACCCCGACGCCAACGCCAACACCCACACCAACACCAACACCTACTCCAACACCAACGCCCACTCCTACACCAACACCTACACCAACACCTACGCCAACTCCGACACCCACTCCAACACCCACTCCAACACCCACACCAACGCCAACGTCAACGCCAACCCCTACGCCAACGCCAACGCCTACACCAACACCGACTCCGACACCCACACCAACGCCAACCCCGACGCCAACGCCAACACCTACACCAACACCAACACCTACTCCAACACCAACGCCCACTCCTACACCAACACCTACACCAACACCTACGCCAACTCCGACACCCACTCCAACACCCACACCAACACCAACACCCACTCCAACACCAACACCAACGCCAACGCCAACGCCAACGCCAACGCCAACGCCAACCCCTACGCCAACGCCAACGCCAACGCCTACACCAACACCCACTCCAACAGCCACACCAACGCCAACACCTACGCCAACTCCAACACCAACGTCAACTCCTACACCAACTCCAACTCCAACTCCAACACCAACGCCAACACCTACGCCAACTCCGACACCCACACCAACGCCGACCCCGACGCCAACGCCAACCCCGACACCAACACAAACACCAACTCCAACACCAACGCCCACTCCTACACCAACACCAACACCCACTCCAACAGCCACACCAACGCCAACCCCTACGCCAACGCCAACGCCTACACCAACACCCACTCCAACAGCCACACCAACGCCAACCCCTACGCCAACGCCAACGCCTACACCATCACCCACGCCAACTCCAACACCTACACCAACACCTACACCAACTCCTACACCAACACCCACACCAACTCCAACACCGACTCCAACACCAACACCAACTCCTACACCAACACCCACGCCAACTCCAACACCAACACCAACACCAACAACCACGCCAACTCCAACACCAACGCCAACACCTACGCCAACTCCGACACCCACACCAACGCCAACCCCGACGCCAACGCCAACACCCACACCAACACCAACACCTACTCCAACACCAACGCCCACTCCTACACCAACACCTACACCAACACCTACGCCAACTCCGACACCCACTCCAACACCCACACCAACACCAACACCCACTCCAACAACCACACCAACGCCAACGTCAACGCCAACGCCAACGCCTACACCAACACCTACACCAACACCAACACCTACTCCAACACCAACGCCCACTCCTACACCAACACCTACACCAACACCTACACCAACACCTACGCCAACTCCGACACCCACTCCAACACCCACACCAACACCAACACCCACTCCTTCACCCACACCAACGCCAACGTCAACGCCAACGCCAACGCCTACACCAACACCGACTCCGACACCCACACCAACGCCAACCCCGACGTCAACGCCAACACCTACACCAACACCAACACCTACTCCAACACCAACGCCCACTCCTACACCAACACCTACACCAACACCTACACCAACACCTACGCCAACTCCGACACCCACTCCAACACCCACACCAACACCAACACCCACTCCAACACCCACACCAACGCCAACGCCAACGCCAACGCCAACCCCTACGCCAACGCCAACACCTACACCAACACCCACTCCAACAGCCACACCAACGCCTACCCCTACGCCGACGCCAACGCCTACACCAACACCCACGCCAACTCCAACACCTACACCAACACTTACACCAACTCCTACACCAACACCCACACCAACTCCAACACCGACTCCAACACCAACACCAACTCCTACACCAACACCCACGCCATCTCCAACACCAACACCAACACCAACACCCACGCGAACTCCCACACCAACGTCAACTCCTACACAAACTCCAACTCCAACTCCAACACCAACGCCAACACCTACGCCAACTCCGACACCCACACCAACGCCAACCCCGACGCCAACGCCAACACCCACACCAACACCAACACCAACTCCAACACCAACGCCCACTCCTACACCAACACCAACTCCTACACCAACACCCACGCAAACTCCAACACCAACACCAACACCAACACCCACGCCAACTCCAACACCAACGTCAACTCCTACACCAACTCCAACTCCAACTCCAACTCCAACACCAACGCCAACACCTACGCCAACTCCGACAACCACACCAACGCCAACCCCGACGCCAACGGCAACACCCACACCAACACCAACACCTACTCCAACACCAACGCCCACTCCTACACCAACACCTACACCAACACCTACGCCAACTCCGACACCCACTCCAACACCCACACCAACACCAACACCCACTCCAACAACCACACCAACGCCAACCCCTACGCCAACCCCTACGCCAACGCCAACGCCTACACCAACACCCACTCCGACACCCACACCAACGCCAACCCCGACGCCAACGCCAACACCCACACCAACACCAACACCTACTCCAACACCAACGCCCACTCCTACACCAACACCTACACCAACACCTACGCCAACTCCGACACCCACTCCAACACCCACACCAACACCAACACCCACTCCAACACCCACACCAACGCCAACGCCAACGCCAACCCCTACGCCAACGCCTACACCAACACCCACTCCAACAGCCACACCAACGCCAATCCCTACGCCAACGCCAACGCCTACACCAACACCCACGCCAACTCCAACACCTACACCAACACCTACACCAACTCCTACACCAACACCCACACCAACTCCAACACCAACACCAACACCAACACCCACGCCAACTCCAACACCAACGTCAACTCCTACACCAACTCCAACTCCAACTCCAACACCAACGCCAACACCTACGCCAACTCCGACACCCACACCAACGCCAACCCCGACGCCAACGCCAACACCCACACCAACACCAACGCCCACTCCTACACCAACACCAACTCCTACACCAACACCCACGCGAACTCCAACACCAACACCAACACCAACGTCAACTCCTACACCAACTCCGACTCCAACTCCAACACCAACGCCAACACCTACGCCAACTCCGACACCCACACCAACTCCGACACCCACACCAACGCCAACCCCGACGCCAACGCCAACACCCACACCAACACCAACACCTACTCCAACACCAACGCCCACTCCTACACCAACACCTACACCAACACCTACGCCAACTCCGACACCCACACCAACACCCACACCAACACCAACACCCACTCCAACACCCACACCAACGCCAACGCCAACGCCAACGCCAACCCCTACGCCAACGCCAACGCCTACACCAACACCCACGCCAACTCAAACACCTACACCAACACCTACACCAACTCCTACACCAACACCCACACCAACTCCAACACCGACTCCAACACCAACACCAACTCCTACACCAACACCAACGCCAACTCCAACACCAACACCAACACCAACACCCACGCGAACTCCAACACCAACGTCAACTCCTACACAAACTCCAACTCCAACTCCAACACCAACGCCAACACCTACGCCAACTCCGACACCCACACCAACGCCAACCGCGACACCAACGCCAACACCCACACCAACACCAACACCAACTCCTACACCGACGCCTACACCGACACCGACACCCACACCCACACCCACACCAACACCTACACCAACACCAACACCAACGCCTATGCCAACGCCAACACCTACACCAACTCCTACACCAACACCAACGCCAACTCCAACTCCAACACCAACGCCAACGCCTACTCCTACGCCTACGCCAACTCCAACACCAACGCCCACTCCTACACCAACACCGACACCTACTCCTACACCGACGCCAACTCCAACACCTACACCAACACCAACACAAACACCAACGCCAACTCCTACACCAACACCAACGCCAACTCCTACACCGACGTCTACATCGACACCGACCCCAACACCTACACCAACGCCAACACCTACATCAACACCAACACCTACGCCAACATCAACACCCACGCCAACTCTAACACCTACACCAACACCCACACCAACTCCAACGCCAACTCCTACGCCTACACCAACACCAACACCAACGCCAACTCCTTCACCAACACCAACGCCAACTCCTACACCGACGTCTACACCAACACCGACACCAACACCTACACCAACGCCAACGCCCACACCAACACCTACTCCTACGCCGTCACCAACTGAAAGTAGGTGTTACCATTCTTTAAATATTTGCGGAAGTGTATTTTGTTCTCTCTTGCAACACTGTGAACCCAGAAAGAAGATTAGTTTTATGAACAAATGAATGTCTATTGATAAGCTAAGTCACATTTATCATAATGTCGGATATATGTTATGCTTTTGATAGATGTGGGGTGTTACTGTTTGATGCTATTCGAATTTTTTAACATGTGATTTTGAACATAGCATAGGGTAGCATAGCATTGTCCAAATCTTGAACCTTGGTTATAAAATGTGATCGGTGAATCCAATAGGTTTTTGATACTTGGCATGTCTGTCTCCTTTCATCAATTACTCCAGACTATACTTTTCCAGTCAGATTTGTCTTTCCAAATGAGTGATGAGCATGTCA
The DNA here is from genome assembly GCA_936450465.1 of Gibbula magus. NCBI lineage: Eukaryota > Metazoa > Mollusca > Gastropoda > Trochida > Trochidae > Gibbula > Gibbula magus. The sequence goes on from OW388304.1 coordinate 61,016,160, forward strand.
AATTTGCCCGTTGTCTAACTTGCATGCAGGAAGAAAACGTACACACTAACAGACAGATTGATAGGTCAGAAACAATTTTAAAACTATGATGGAACTCCCTAACTACCTGATATATTTGCAACAAATTTGTAGTCAGATTAATTGATCCAAATATAATTTGATTTTGATCATAAAGTCAACTAACTCAGAATGGCTAAGCATGAAATGATGCATCTTCTGAAGTCTATTTTGATTAACTCAAACACCAGGGGAGAAGCCATAATCAGAACCAATTACAGAACTAGTCGGATCGGGTACAGACATAATTGTATGGTAACAAATTCTCTGAAATACAAGTGAAAAGTTGTTCTGTGACATACTGTCGTTACACAGTCCTGCATTACGTCGTATGAATCTTTACACAAGCCGTTTGGTGAGCCAACTGTAAATTTAACTTTCGTAAAGTTAGCTAATTGAGAAATGATTGATAGCAAGTACAATTCCCGTGCCTGTTTTGATGAACAAGTAAACGTCCTTCTTTTCCAAAAATATTTTCAGTGTTTAAACATGATAAATGTTTCGACATAAAAAGAAAACATACACTCGAAAACCACTTGTTCTGATACTATTATTTTGAATATATTATAATATTTATTTATAATTATTATTTATAATATCATATTGAAGCGGATATTTGTCATGCTGGAAGCTCTTTGATTGTCATTCATCTTTCAAAGTGTGAAATGTTGATTGGATGAAATATCATCCAACTAGGTAAAAAGTGTCATCCGTCTGAGTCATACAAGAGTACAGTGAGAACACATTTATCTGCACGATTTCATTACAGTTGAAAATCTTTCGGGATGGCGAGGTATGCGGTTAAGAGAATCATTTTTTGCATACTGTAAAAATAGAAAGAGAAGATTTGGTATACTGCTGTGTGGATGGCCGGCTTTCAGGATAAACGGGGTCCGGGTAAACGAGGCTTGACTATAGTTTAGATTTTTTGACGTGAACTAAGGAGTTATCAGGCTAGTCTATCACCTGACACAAATCAAAAGTGTATACATTGCCATCCTGCTCTTCACGCTTGATGCAATATTTCGAGGGTCTCCAAATTGTCCTATTGGTACTTGGGTACATGCTAAGTGCTAGGCCTTGTATACTTCACTGTTATGGGTTTTTCTCTTTACATCACCATTCCAATGAAACTTTAAAGGCGCGGTGGCACGTTTTGTCTTGTATACTTCACTGTTATGTGTATTACTCTTTACATCACCATTCCAGTGAAACTTTAAAGGCGCTGTAGCACGTTTTTTACTCAAATAAAGTGATCTCACAAAAATATAAATAAATAAAAGTATAAACCGAGGGGAAAAAGAAACGATTCCTTATTTTTAACAGAATCAAACACCAAATATTTCTGCCGGATGAAGTAGATTTTCATCGTCCCTTGTGGTGGATATATCTAGTAAAGATATATAAACAATATATTTGATGAGAGTATGATATTTAAAGGCGCTCTAGCATGTCTCTTTACTGAAATACATGCGCTCACATGAACAGGTATTAAGTGTTACCATTGCTTAATTAATACTCCTGAGTCCATAAAAAGTGTTCTAAACGAATATACATGGTTGGGTAAAGCCATGCGAGTTCATTACTTTACATGAACATTGAAGTGGCCGCTTGACAATATTTCAACTGATCTTACGGATGTAGCGCTACCTAACAACTCAGAGTAGATTTTTAAATATACTACGATCATGAAATGGCCAACCATCTTGCTGCCTGAACTCTCAAGTTCTCACGAGACCTACAAATCTACCTCTCACGTTGAAGAGTTCCACACCATTGTCGCTTTATACGTCGTACATATTCATCGAATAGGGATAACCATTTTCTATCGATATGGCTTATCAGGTCGTGAAATTAGAGAGAGATATTTTGCCCATTAACGTAGCAATATATTGTATGAACTTTAATGATAAATAGAAAATTTGAGAAAACATAACATGCAAAATACGTGCTGCAGCGCCTTTAACTTTTATATTAGATGTGAATGCTCTGTGACAAACCATGCTATTAAGGTGTAGTTTTAACCGTATATACGTCTATCACTATCATAATTAGTCCATTTCTTAAGCGCTAAAATCCACACCGACGGCATGCTCATAGCGCATACAAATAATATAGAAAGTCTAGTAGGATGTTTGAAAGAGGTGGGTTTTCAGGTGAGATTTGAACAGAGTCAATGTTGGGCATGTCCTCAGGTGATCAGGTAATTCATTGTTTTAATGCCACCAAATCGGAGATTCCGATGGTACAATGTACTGCTTTTCACATGTATGTTTGCTAGAAACACCGTTATCTATGATTATGATGTTAATTGGTCAGTGATATACTTTCATACATAATCTTTGATCATGTGATCTTGGTGCAGGAAACATCTTCTGAATATATAGGTTTTTGATAATTGGCATTCATCATTTAATCCAGACTATACTCTTCCAATTTGATATTTTATATAAACATTTTCTAAATATTTTATTCTTATGAATGATCATTTACACATTTACATTAGGTAATAGCCCCTCATAACCTGGAACAATATTATGTGATAGTTAAATCCACATTTTGTCACATCATTAATTTTCTTTAAAGTAGTGAGTTGTTTTGGCTGGAAATTTAGTGCAAATGCCAAAGGGCTTTAATGTTCATTTTGGTCATTTACTCGTTAATTCCAAAGCGTTTGGAAGAATATACTGGGCAAAATGAATAAGCGATGTTTGAATTATTATGATTGATATTATGAATGTTGATTGATATCAGCATGTCAATGAAAATATAGATTCTTATTAAAATTTCAAAATTTGCATTTGTTCCAAACTATTTTGTCCAGTACTACATTGCCAACATATGTTTTACGGTTTGCTATATTTAACTGAACAGGTATGAAGAATCTCCGTTCTCTTATTTTGCAATTATCATACTTTCATATGGTTTTATGAATGTTTGTTATCTCATTTGGAGTGAGATACTTAGTTATATCAGTGCAATAAACACTCTAATGAGCTACAGTGGCGATAACCTTTGAAATCACTCGACTGCAATATAACAATAACACAGAACAATAATATAATAAACAGAATATCTGTTCTATCTTGACAAATACCATGCATATTTATCTCATCTCGTGAGGCTGATAAGTTAATATTCGTGATAATATAAACTTTCTACCCCACTCGATGAGATAAACATGGTATTTGTCATGAAAAGCCAAATATCCTCTATATATCAGTAGCATTCCGTCATTAGGTCCTTGATTTGTGATCTTACCTGAATCATCCCGTCATTAGAGTCTCGATTTACTGTTGTACATCCATTATCCTATCATTTGATCTTTGTATTGTTAGCATGTCTGAATCATCCTGTCATTTGATCATCCATCTGTGATCGTACTTGCAACATCCCGTCTTTGGTTCCTCGATTTCTTAATATATTTACATCATCGGGTCATTTATCGATTTGTGATCAAACCTAATATATCTCACATTTTCGCCAATTTGTGATCGTACCTGCATCATCCTCTTATTTGATCATCGTTTTGTGATCGTACTTGCAACATCCCGTCTTCGGTTCTCACTCTGTGACCATACATAAATCATCCTATTATTGGTCGTATCTGCATCACAATATCATCAATTTCTGAATGTATTTATATCATTCCGTTATGTGTTCGTCGATTTGAGATCGGTCCTACACTATCTCGCATTTGGTTCGCTGACTTGTGGTCGTATCTGCATCATTTATTTTTAAAATCTCGATTTGTGACAAACCGACATCATTGCGTTATTTGTTTGTCAATTTGTGATCAAACCTACAGTATCTCACATTTGGGTCGCCTATTTGTGATCGCATCCTTATCATTACTTGATGCTCGATTTGTGATCAAACCAAAATCATTCTGTATTAAGTTCGTCAATTTGTGATCCGTACATGCATCATGCTGTCATCGGAATCTCATTTGGTGACCATACTTGCAACATCATATTATTGAGGTCTCGATTTGTAATCGTATCTTAATCATCGAATCTTAATAGTCATATCATCGATACCACGATTTGTGATCGTACTTGCATCATCCCTTCATCGGATTCTCACTCTGTGACATACTTACATCATCCTATTATTGGTCATATCTGCATCACCATCACGTATCATCTATCTTTTAAACGCTTTCTTATTATCACAAACTAAACTGCAAGGCGAAAGAAAGTGCACAACACATTTAATTTCGATTTATTCAATATTTTAAAAGATACATGTCGTGCCCATCGGTCAATTTCGGGATTTGTTGAGAAGTGGTTTCAATTTGACAATTACTAGACTTTACATATTTTAAATATGCCTGTAAAATTATTTGTATACGGCTGGTTTTAAAAATCCCTAATTAAGCCCCGGTGACAAGAATGAAAGCGGCCGAGCTGTGGTCACTAAAGCATATCCCACTGTGACGTACGTGGAGGAATCTCATTATGCGGCTAATCCCAATTTTTAAACTCGTCATATAAGATCCAAATCTTCATCAAAACAACCCAAGTTTTTGATAAACTATTCAACTAGAGATTTCATATGGTTATAACGGCCGGGCCCTGCATAGTTGGAGGGCATTTTGCGCTAATGTACAGTATGTTTGTGGCCATGAACAACAAGACTACGGTCATAATGCATAGATCAAGAAAGTAATGCACGAAACAATGCTCTATCCCAACTCACCATTCATGGGACGTTGTATATACATTGCGATGTACGTATTGATAAATAAAGTAATCAGGTAGATATTATTTCATAGACACTGAACGATTGGTTGTCCAAACAAACGAGACAACATTGCAGATTTATAAATAACATTTTGTACTTAATATAAAGATGACTGTAATTTGAAGTTTGTCCATAAATATATGTTTTATATGATGCAATGTAATGCAAAACATTATCACTTCCTATTAATTGATATGATATGATTAAAAAAAACCTATTTCATGAATAAGTACATAAACTGGATTGGTCAACAAGCTCAGTGAAATTTATATGAAGATTGCTTCATAGAACACACACACACACACATATATATATATATATATATAATATACAGATTTATAGACATCGAACCATATCGAATGAAAGAATTATGTTACAAGTGACATCTTAATGCACATCTCATAAATGAAAACGAAACGGGTTTATAGTCTTTACGTGCCGCTCCAATACACAATTCTCAGTTTAGGGTACCATATAGATGTTTCCTCCTTATCAAAGTCAGACAGTCAAAGAGACCCAGTGCCATTATGTTTTTACATGTAACAAGTTTACTGGACTGGTTCAATTATATAACAACTGGCAAGTCGGTGACCGGCATGTCATATCTGTATATTGTCACACATCCTGTCTTAGTGACACAAAGCTCAGTATAAAATAGGAAATACACATTGAAGCGACATTCAGTCTAGATATTGTCAGCCAATGACATTTATAAACATACATCCAACCAATGGAATTTAGGAATATGATACAAAGAGTTTTATTCTTCTCTGTCGATGACAGTCATTTGAAGAAAAACATATCATTTAGGAGATATACCTACTGTGTTTTAAAATCAGAGACAAGTTATACTGGATTGATAGCGAGTAAATTAAAATTGAAACCGAACGCGTAGGTTTAAATTTTAAATTTACTCGCTATCAATCCAATACCATGTATAACATGTATAACATGTATCTGATTTTCAAACACAGTAGGTTTATCTCCATTCTACTATGACCGTTTTACCACGGGACTCTTTTTGTCGGATGCTAACAGTGCATACAATGGCTAGTGCGAGAGCTCCGAGTTACGTTCGGAAAATCCATTTTTGACAACAGCAGCGATTTCGTACAAAAAATATTGTATTTATACACAAACTTTCCCCCATAAGTTGTCTTTAACTATTAAAAAAAAACCACTGATATATGTGTCATTTATAACGGGAGTTCTAATTTTGCTTTCCCAACATTCACGTCCATACAACCAGGATTCGTTTCTCCTAAATTCCGCATTTTTTTAATAACCCGCTAAGCATAGCACGCGACATTCAAAATGGCTACCGTTTGCCGGTCCCTGTGAATGATGAGCTTGAGGACTTGTATTTATTAAAATGAAGCGTTACAGGTGATGGTAATTATCTCATTCGGGTAAGGAATGCACATTCAAGTTATCGACGAGGTGTGCAGATGATATGACATATGTTTTTCTTATTTTGCATCAAAATGTTACGCTCGGTTTTCAGAACAGCTGACCATATTGAGCCAATGACATTGCGTTTGCTCGCCTTCTCAACTGCATGTGTCGCTATTTGGATAGATCTTGATACTGACGCAGTTTGTCTTGCTAATCTATCTGATGTAGCTTTAAAACACCTTAAAATCAACCGTTTGTTCGGATAGATTGTGACGTCACAATGTAGATTTGTCAATACGCAGTGAAACGGCGCTAAAATCAGAGGAGGTTCAATCCAGAATTGATCACTTTTGATTTTGCTGGAGAACCAATCAGAATCAATTATCCAGCAATGTCATGGTAGAATATACGATTTTTGAGGATATACGACAATATTCATGGATTATCAAGCTCATGATGAAAACTGGTTCTTTATTCTTATCATTGAACACATTGTAGGTTCCTATTCGTTTGCGAAATACTTGCAAATCATCACAATGTATAAAACTTATTATATGTTATTTCAATATATACAAAATTATGGAAGCGCAGTGAGAAAAAATTTACACAATGTCTAATTAGATGATAGTTTCATCTAATTAAAAGATAGTTTTATCTAAATAGAGGATAGCTTAATTTAATTAGATGATAGTTTTATCTAATTAGACGATAGTTTTATCTAATTAGACGATAGTTTTATCTAATTAGATGATAGTTTTATCTAATTAGACGATAGTTTCATCTAATAAAGTACTTTTTTAAATGTCTAATTAGATGATACTTTGGTCTAATTAGATGATACTTTGGTCTAATTAGATGATACTTTGGTCTAATTAGATGATAATTTCGTCTAATTAGATGATACTTTCGTCTAATTAGATGATAATTTCGTCTAATTAGATGATACTTTCGTCTAATTAGATGATACTTTCGTCTAATTAGATGAACATTTCGTCTAATTAGATGATACTTACGTCTAATTAGATGATACTTTCGTCTATTTAGATGATAGTTTGTATAAAAGAACCAATCTGATGCATACCGGTTTCCTTTTCCGAGAAAACAACGGAAAGATGCACTGCATTTCTAATTAGACGAAATTATGATCTAATTAGACGAAAGTATGATCTATTTAGACGAAAGTATGATCTAATTAGACGAAAGTATCATCTATTTAGACGAAAGTATGATCTAATTATACGAAAGTATGATCTAATTAGACGAAAATATCATCTAATTAGACGAAATTATCATCTAATTAGACAAAAGTATCATCTAATTAGACGAAAGTATCATCTAATTAGACGAAATTATCATCTAATTAGACAAAAGTATCATCTAATTAGACGAAAGTATCATCTAATTAGACTAAAGTATCATCGAATTAGACGAAAATTTCATCTAATTAGACGAAAGTATCATCTACTTAGGCCTAAAGTATCATCTAATTATATGAAAGTATCATCTAATTAGATGAAACTATCATCTAATTAGATGAAACTATCATCTAATTAGACGAAGTATCATCTAATTAGATGAATCTATCATCTAATATTTGAAACTATCATCTAATTAGACATTTAAAAAAATACTTCATTAGATGAAACTATCGTCTAATTAGATGAAACTATCATCTAATTAGATTAAACTATCCTCTAATTAGATAAAACTATCATCAAATTAGTTAAACTATACTCTAATTAGATAAAACTATCTTTTAATTAGATTAAACTATCATCTAATTAGACGTTGTGTAATTTGTTCTCACTGCTGGCAGCAATGCGCTTCCATACAAAATGATAGAGATAGACGTCATGTGCATGTTTTCTTGGAGAACGATACATAAGTTCTAGGTTGGTTTGCCTATCTACTTCTTTCATCACAACGCAATTACCATGTAAAACGAAAAAAATATTTGTAGTATTTGATTCGATTAATTCATATTCACGCTTTCCAAGCCGCTGCGCAAAGAAAAAAAATCTTCAGGGAGGTGTTTTCAACACAGACGCAAGGCTAACGTTGCTTGGCACAACATTTCGGTCGAACAAAATCGATTCACCTGGTGTGAAGCAAGACATCAGAGGGAAACTTGTAAAGTCAAACCTGATTACCAGGATAAGTCGAACAATTTACAGCAGAACAGTGGCATGATATTGTTGCAAAATGTAAATATAACATATCGACTGACCGATTCCCCAGTGTTTGCCATTATATATACAAATGTCACTTCCGGTTACCCTCCACCCATCTAAGCCACACCCAAGTTTTCGTTTGTAGCTGGCCGGTGAAAAGCAGACGATTTTTATGCAATGTTTGAGTTACTCTAGTTTAAAATAGGAACAACATATTACATTTGTTTTGGGTCTCATTTTCACAAAATAGTCCAATTGCAGATTAGAATTCAATAGAAAATAATATATTGCGCCTGATCTGTATAAGAATATGTGGTGGCATGTGGTCCTGTGCATAGCTCAGTTGACCGCTATCAGTGACATTCAGCAACAATGGGTGCGGCTCGTTGCTTGGGTGGGTTACCCGCTACATTGCTGTATAAACTGAGAGTTTGAAGGGCATTCCCTGCCCCACACTGAGACATGAGTTGAGAAACTTGTGGTGTCACACTTGGTAAGTGACTTAGTTCGAAGTGTGCCTCTGTCCACCTAACAGTAAATGGGTACCTGGTATGATACGATGGTAGTCTGAATTTGAACCTTCAGCGCCTGACAGGCGACCGATTGTATTCTCCTAATGAAATGTTCTGTACTCGTTGACCAGGGGTAATATGTCGATCGCGCCATGAGCAGGTATTAGTACCTGGAGGTAGCGTGTTATAAATATCCACATTATTATTATTATTATTATTATTATTATGACACGATACATCGCCAGGTGTTTTTAATGAATTAATTGGTGACTGCTTATTTTTTAGTTAAAATATGTTCGTTTAATGTAGTAAGGGACAAGAAATAAAATTTACAGCATGACCTTTCCATGGTTAAAATATTGTAAATGTGTACAGAATGAGGCAGATTTATTGATGTTTGCATAGAATATGTCCTCTAAGCCGGTGAACAGTTGTAATTTATCCACATTAATTTTTGAAGGATTTAGATATCTAAAATATCTTCTTTTTAAAAGTAAGTAGTATGTAGTATTTTTGGACTGATGTCCCATACTATTCACTTTCAGAGTAAGACCTCCAAAACTCAAGATATTTGTAATTGTAAATCATACATATGATAAAACCAACTAAGGTTCTTACTTTCTTTTACCTGGTAGTTTAAATCTAGCAAACAGAACAAGTCAGTATTCTATTTTCTGGTTGTCTACTCCAAAAACTAATATGACATGTCTCATCCTCTAAAATATTTAACTCACGGGCCATTAAAAGTGTGATCTTTTCTTCAGGCGTTCAGAATAAACTAACAGGACGGCTCATTGTTACGAGACAGAGATCACTTTGCTGATTTCAGTGATAATTAATGGTATTGATTACAAAGTTAACACATTGTTTCAGTTTGCGCCGACCTTCCCGTCAATGGTGGTCCTAGTACGAGTTCGAACGTGAGCCAGTCCCTGCCACTGCCATCAGGTGTAACTGCAGACATCACGACTGTGACCCTCATCTCTGAGTCGGTACCTCCAACACCACCAGAGAGCAACTGTTTATTTGGCCTCAATGTCTACTGGGATTCTGAAGGGAATTTTGATGTGAATAGATGCATTGGCGTATTGGAAGTCTGTTATTTTGCTGTGTAAGTAACGCAATAACTAAAACGAAACATTTGTAGTAAATTTCAATGTGATGTAAATACTTTCACAAATAGTTGCAACATTGAAATACGAAATGAAAGTAAATTTGGATTGAATTGATGTTCAAAAGCAGGGTCATTTCTAGTCAAAAGTTGGAAATGTTAGTTTGGTGCAAGGGACTCGTCCAGGGCCGTTAGTCTAAGGACGGTGTTTTGAACTGATTAAACTGCCACCCTGATATTTTGACACATGGCTTATTTCAAAATAGAGATTATAGAAGTCACTTCTTTTCACAACCCCCAAAGGCTATTTGGCCTATTTGAGTTACAACTTGTAAATTTCGAAAATGTAGTTTGTGTTATAAGGGCCATAAAAACGATGCCTTAATAAAGTTTAAAGTTTTGACCTTAGATGAAAAATAATGCAACGTCAGTGTAATACAATGAATCTTAATTATTTATGAATACATAGAAACAATTGAAAAATCTGAAAGACTCTATACAATACATAGAAATACATATCTGCGAGCCTTTTAATGTGTATTATGACTTTGTGTTATTTTGGTTAGGCACTTAACGTTATATGGACTTGACTTTTTCAACTACATGTTCATATATAGGAACAGTTGTTGAACGTTGTTGAACGTTTTGTTGTTAAATGAATAGTTGTTATAGTCTAAATGATTGCATATAATTCAATATAAAACCTGCTTTTAATCAACACATTGCATTTGCAGATAACCAGTTTCTACACTGCCACAGTATCTGTACAAGTACAGCAGCATTATATTTGTACCAAATAAATAAATTTCACTGCATGTATTATGTTGTACCTTCATTTTGACCATTGGCTTGTCATGATCATGGTCAGGTTATGCTACCTTATTTATTCCCGTACACTGTATGGTCTATTCTTACTGCCTGTCGCTGGATGTTTGTATAGAAGCTAATGCACATCAGGTAGCCAGGCATCGAATAAAAGTGGCGTCGCTATTGTTAAACGAACATTCAATGCAGTTATAAATTTTCATCAATCATACTTTTACAATGATTGCATACGGTTTTTAATTATACTATTACCCAACATATATGAACCCCAAGCAGTCTTTTCAATTATAAGCCATTTATAGCATTCATTTCTATTGCAATATTTTCCCTTAAGTAGAAACAATTATTAGGTTCATTGACTATCATTGGCAACAGTTGTATAGCATCCAAATGAATAGGTTAGTACTAACCTCATTCAGGGAAAGATATGATGGGAACTTGGACTATGGACACTGAAGGATCAGTTAACTGTAAAAATGAGACTATCACGTTTTTGTTGTATGAAGTCAGAATGTCAACCAATTTTCCTGCCCAACAGTATGTATGGGCCAATGACTTGGTCCATCATATGCGTGTAAAACATTCCTGAAGAGATATCAAACAGCAGCAACAACAACAACAGCAGCAGCAGCAGCAGCAGAAGCAGCAGCCACATGGTCCTCAAATGAAATCACTTTTTCAAAGTAATGGTATTGAATATTTTAGAATCATATGTCCAATACCGAATCGCTTTACAATATGAATAAAGATAAAGATTAAAGATATATACCTTCAAAATTGGCTGGCAAAAGTATCTATCTCAAGTAAATGTGACACCTATCTAATGTTTAAAAGCAATATCCATACCGAACGCTATCTATCTTGTTTAAATGTTAAAAAATATAGAATTAGTCTTGCACGATTCCGATGCTCATCTCACGAACTCCTAATCGAGAAAGGTAGATATGTAAATATGGCAGGAGAGCAAAGGACTTGTCAATTATGTCACTCAAATGTAGTTGAAGATGAATATCATTTCCTCTTGATTTGCCCTTGTTATAATAACATTCGAAGTAAATATATAAAAGAAAAATATTATACTTATCCAAACAAAAGTACGTTTGCGCAACTTTTAAACAGCTCAAATACTAAAGAAATTGAAAACCTGTCCATGTATATTTTCTACGCATTTGTACAGAGAAAACAGATTGTTTCATAAAAAATTTATGTTGAAGCAATATTATGTATAATGTACTATAGGCCTGAGGCCTCTTGAGTACCAAATAAAGATTGAATCATATATCTTTACGAGTATTGTCATCATTACCAAAACTGTTCTACCTTGTATTGAATTTATACAGGAAATCTCCTCAAATTTGGTGAGAGATCAATTTCTAAATCCACGAGTTAGAAACTTGACCTATTGAACAAGGCAATTCCAATATCACCATCCTTTTTCACTGAGGGGAGTCAGCATTGGAATCTCTCTGTCATCACGATCATTACTACATCAAAGATCCAACCTAACACAAAAACTGACATTATATCAGTTTGTTCAATTACGCCATAGATAACCTGCTACGGTGACAATTGCATGACAGATGTATCCTGCAAAATACTGATTTACAGTGATCCTTGATTGTCACTTACTCTTAGATTTGAAAGTGCAGACTTGAAAAATGTAACACTTTTATGTAAATTCTGCTTCTAGTAAGTCACAGATGTCAAAGCCCCAAATGGTAGAGAGGGATGTGATGCCACCTCCTTCTATAAAGGTAGCGAGGAATCTGGGTATCTTCATTATGGGATTCGAACCTGCATCCCATAGCACCTTAAACTGAACACTCTACCATGGGACCAAGAAGGACTTGCCAATGAAACATTTGATAACTCTATCCATAGTCATGTTTTCTCTACCACAATATAACGAGAGTAAGGGAGACATGCTCTTTGTAGTGCATGGGATGTATGATTTTTTCACGAAACACCGACATTTCCCGACTGCATTTATGTGATACTTTCTCAGTGTTCACGTTTCATAGAAATATATTTAAAAATGTATAACCTTTTAAAAATAAATTTATTTTCTTTTCTTTCGCTTTATTTGACATTTATAACATTCTCCTTTTGGTTGACAAAATTCGGAGTTAGGAGAACCCTAGGCCATTGGCCCGTGGGTTTTCCTTGCCTTCATGTTTACATTTCAACCAAAACTTCAGGAGAGTGTTATATACTTACTCCATTGATTCTACTTTGAGTTTGCCTGCCTGATGTTTCCGTCGTTCTCTTGTGTATGAGGTCAGGGTGTATGTTAAATGTTGAAGATAATAAACAGTTACATAGTGATGAATTATTTTAAATAGTCAATTGTAGCACAGCAGCAAATCTACGATTCCATCAGATTTCCTCTTTATTTCCCTTCTTTTGAAATGCTTATAACCTAGTGTTCGATCTCTACCATCTTGGATGTTCCTCCAATCTTTCCAACATCTGCTCTAAACCTCCCTTTGATTGTATACAATGACCACCCATAGACTCTGAGCACACTTTGTAGGTTGCAGACCTGGCCAGGCTGTCAAACAATCAGGTTCCCCACCAACAGTGACCTACAGTTTATCAATCATACAGAGAAAACTAACCTTCCACATAACCTACGTTTGAGGCCAGTCCTTACAAACAGTGAGATATAACAGGAGTAGGTCCTTTTTCAGTAAGAAATGGATGAATTATTATGTCAGTTTGTAAACTGGAGTCGAAGGATTAAGTGGTGATGTCACGTCTTTGATGTGTTTTTTCACCAATGTCACTACTTTCTATGTTGTCTACAGTGATAAATATCAATGTTCCTCTCCTTGAAAATGATATCAAGGCCATCAGCCCTTGGTCTCCCCAAGGAGCATGAATGTTTCTGATAAGAAGAGAATCCAGTCAACCATTTCTTAGATATTCCACTGGCACGCTAAACATGCAAGTTAACATGACAAAAAAATCAAACTTCCGCTGTTACCTTCAGAATAATGTCATGGTGACCAAAATTTAAACAGCCCTTTTTTTCTTTGGTTTTTTTCCCTTGATTTATCTGACAAAGGTAAAATGACAAAAGTCTCGTTGTGATCTTGAAGTGGAAGTCAAGTTCACAAAGTTTGTTGGGAACATTAGTCTTACTTTGGTGAATCTATATGCAAAATGTAAAACCAATCCAGTGAAAAGTACTTGAGTTATTTCATTTCATACATATACATACATATTTCCCATTAAGCACGGACATATTAAGCGCTAAATATCTAGCAGGCATAAGCACCTTCACACTTTCAACAACAATATACTGTCAATGTACAGTGAATAAAATATCCAACAATCCCTCTTTAACACTGTAAACTCTCCCCATATTGAGTCTATGACAAATTAGGAGTTTACTAGGTTTACTATATGTATGTTTAACACAATTGTCAGATCAAACTTTCATTAAAAATCATTCAGATTTGGTTTTCTTAAGATCTGATTTGTAAGCTTAAATTAATAAAATTGCCTTTTTTTTTAATGTTAATTACAAAATTAAGTAAAGACATATGGTAGCCTTATTACATGTCGTTGACATCGTACTGCCTTCTGCCTGCATCAGAACTGATTTAGAAAGTCAGTTGAAATCATCAAAAACTGTGATTCGAGTCAATAACATTCATGAAAACCACGTCCAATGAAGATCGCTATTTCCGTTTGATTCACTTGTGCTCCGTAACCACGAACATCTGCAGCATCATCACCACTTTAATTCGAATACGTGCCTGTATTGTGGCTCGTGGTTGTATGAAAATTTGTTTCAAATGTTTTTCTAATCAAGCAATGATCGAAAACTGAAGAATTCTGTTGTCTCATTTCAACAATCGCCAATGTTTTGTAACATGACAACTTCTGAAATTTAAATATATTTTGCAGAAATGGTGCAACTTCAAAATGCTATAATATTGCTTAACTGTTCATTATATCTTTTACGAAATCTGAATAGATATCAAGTAGGCTTTTCTTGTGGCCAGTGTAAGATTGAAAACGTACCCGCGTTGAAAACATAACCGGCGGGTACTTTTTCAACATTGAATAATGACCCGGGGTCACTTTTCAATGCCTCGGGTCTTTTTTCAACGTTGAATAATTACCCGACTGCTGTTGAAAAATGACCCTTGCACGGATTGAAAAGGTACCCTCGTTGAATAATTACCCGGAATTTTTACAGTCTTTAAACTTTTAAAAAATGTATGATAACAACGAAGATTTTCGAAGAGAGACATTGACATTTCAGAAATACGATCTCCCAGTATACATTCGCTCCTGTATATAATCATATAATAGTGTTTAATATACTGGTGATATACACATAAACTGTTCATGTACAACAGAAAGTACACACCTCGGTTGGTTTTATCAATTATGATTTTCAATTACAATTATCTTAAGTTTTCGATGTCGTACTATAAAACTGAAAAGTGCAGGCGTTTAGTCATAAGCCAGAGAATACTTCTACGTGATAAATTTTAAAAACATAAAATTTCAAAATTTATAAAACCTTCCAAAATTAATTTGGATAAAACACAACTGTTCATTGACATACAAAACATCTTCTTGTGAAAATCAACAAATGTGCCTCATTCTGCACACATTTTCAATATTTCAAACATGGTAGGGGTCATGTTGGTGTAAATTTTATGCCCTGCCCCTGTCTACATTAAACAAAGATATTCTAACTAAAAATCTATACCGGGTGGGAATTAAATTGTCGTTTTGACAACTTTTTACATTGACATTCATCGTATGATAATGATCATTTTCATAGTGTACAAATGTTGGTTGTCAACATGATAATGAGCGTTGTTACTTCGACAACGAAAGTTGACATACATGTATCAAGTTCAATAGTTAATTTTCATTGCCTACACCATTATACCAATAACGTCTTTGAAAGACACACATCGATAATATATCATCATTACAGCTACATTTGGTGACAAAATATGCGTGTTGCAAGTTGACAAGTGTTCATTGTCATTCTCACAACCTAAGAGTTGTCAAATCGTTGGCGCATGCGTCGTCGTTTCTTCATTTCCCTTCAAGGTCAACAGAAACGTAACAAACAAATCAATGGTTAATCAGAAGAAAATCGTTGTCAATCATAGAGTAATATTGTAATTGAAATCCCTTGCATCCATAAGCAATAAGAAAATTATTTATATGTGTTGTCATTTAAAGTCCCATGTCATATATATATCGTTGCATTGCAATCCTTTTTTTAATTTGAAAATATGTATACCTAAATACTCTATATCCTCCAACATGAATACAAACATGAATGTCAATTTTGTTCAGTTTGTTCCTCTACCTATTACTTCATCAAATGATTTGAGTATGCTTCTTCTGTGACCTTTATTCTAATTAATGTCATAAAATTTATGTAAACACTATGTATAAATGTGAACCTGTTTGATTAAACAGTATTTTATGACCAGAAAATTATATATATTTATATATAGCATGCAATTAATTAGGAAAATTATATTGGGAAAAGGACCAGCACACGAATAAGTTTATAAATACATTTGTGGAAATACATTAAAAATACATACACATGTGAATACGGTACCGAACTCTATGATAAACAGTTGTCAAAACGGTATCATTTATAAATTATTATGTGAGAAAGATTCGTCGCCGCTTAGAATAGCACTTAAAGAGTTATATTTTTTTTTACAAATCTGAATGTATCATATAGAGGAACATGTACGGAACCTTATTCCCAACAACTTTAACATTTTCTTTATATATATTCAATGAATTGATAATTTGAATAGGCCCTTTTCTGGTGGCAGTGTTGTTTTTTTTAAGACGTGATAGTGAAATTTCTCTCCATGAAATTGTTGAGGGACTATTGGAATCGGATATATTCTACATTCTTCAACCAACCGAAACTTAACAGTATTTAGATGTTCCATCGTGTCACTATTCAGGTACGAAGAGAACTATCTCTTAGAATCTTGCCAGGCGTATTTGCACGATATGTTCCAATGAAGATGCAAGAAACATTTGACTCGGAGAACTCTTTGACTGCACAGAAGAGGATACCAAACGCTCCTAGTTGAAAATAAAATAGTAAACCTTCAACCATTAACAGAAGAGAACTCCCGAAAGTCAACGCAAAGGAAAACAAAATGATTCCATTGATATTGGTATGTCATTATCCATGTTTATGTGAGGTGAAAGAATGAGTGAAAATAACAGAAAATGTGAATGTCATTTATAGAAGCAGAGTTTAACATGAAAAGCACTGTAGCACGCCGCTGTTACTGAAATAAAGTGTTCACGCAAAAAAGAAAATATGTGTTACCAATGGCTAAATTATAATAATCCCCAATAAATAAAAACGCTTAAAGGATTTCAAAACCCCTTTCAGAAATAATTTTGATCAAATACATGATATCTTTATCACACAACACATCTTACGGCATTGCCCAGCTAAGAATGTTGTCACTTTCGTCAAACTTGCTACGTCGCGATGTCCGAGTGAGCGCCGAAGAATCCCGAACTTTAATGAGTTATGCACTTGTGACGTAATAGTGGTCCGGCGAAAACGGAAGTGTGCAGTTGTTGACATGCGAGCGAAGGGAAAGTTACGCGGTGTGATTTTACAAAGACGTAGATTGAACTAGTTTACGATAATAATAAACATTTAACACTACATGCCCTCTAACTAACATGTTAGGAAGACATTCGCCCATATAGATCTATAGGTTTTTATTTTAAAGAATTATAAATCTATCTAAACTTATTCACAGCAAGAGCAAGTGACACTCGAATTTATGCAATCATTCTACTGTACACTCGCTATCAAAAAGGTATTCAACGCAAGTCTTTCAGCTATTGAAACTTTGCACTTTCTTTTAGATACATGGTTTGCTCATATATGAAGCACTTTTGCACTATAAATATATGTACATTTCAACGATGTGATCTCAAATTATGATTCAATCCGTCAAAACACGCTTAGCTGCGCTCGCGACTGCGAGTGACTGACGGCATGGTGCTATAACGAAATTTGAAAAAAACTGTCAATTTTTTAAAACGTCAACGGTTAAAAGTAGCAATATCCACAAGAAGAATATATAAAGAATGTATGTCAAGAGGGTCAACCAATCTGAAGTTTGAACAACATTTCGTCTCAGGAATGTGGCTACCAGTCATGTCGACTCAACAGTACCGTAGGAAGAACGATAACTCTGTACAATACAGCGCTGACCGTGAAGTCGATAGAAATGTTGAGATATAGGCCTATCAAAGGAGGTGGGCCCTATATTTTCGGAGGTTGTATCATTTTATTAATGCATTGAATTTTCCATCAAAACTGTTAGAATCGTTGACTTTTTGAAAACTTGGATAAACGTTGTACTTGACATGGAAGGAAAACTCATTGTTTATGCAATGTTTTGAAGCAGAATTGTCCCTATTATCGGCGTATTTGAAATTTTCATTTGATAATATTTTTATGACTCTATAACCAAAATAAAACCATCATTTAAACAAATAAAATTATTTTCATTGATATTATATGAATAAAAAATATCTGCAAAACTAAATTGTTTTTATAATGTCCTAGTTTTAACGTGAAAGGCATTTTTTACAGGTAAGCTTTGACAGTGTGTTACAAAACGGCTACGTTTTCACGCTGTAGGTTTTGAAAATTATGTAAATTTTAGTGATTCTGAATTCTCTGAACCAACGATGTTTTACGGGATGATGCAATGATTACTCTGAATATATTTAAAACCTTTTAACATTCCACTGAAATATGACAGACACGTCAATTATCCAGGTGTTTTCGTTATTTGGATATCGATAATTCTGTTACTTTAAATAACTTCATATTTGATATGTTTTACTTTCTTTAGATGCTGCTTCACTTTGTTTAGTTATTTCTTTAGCGTTTTGCAAACATAAGGAAACGTATTCTAGATCAGCATAGGGACAGAACTTATTTTGCAACGATAATAGGGCCATTGACCATAAATATTAATATATGATATAGGGCCTACGTGGAACACGACTACACAATTAAAATATTGAGCCGAAATAATTGTTCATTGTCTATTTTTGAAAACTTTGAATCGGTGAACCGTGTAGACAATTCGACATCCAGCACTTTATAAGAAAAAAATAAGTTTAAGTTTAAACTGGATCGTTTTACTTCCGGGTCTAGAAATAGATCAGAAATTAGGAAAAATAACAACGAGGGCAAAACATAATTTCCAATATTCAGCATTTAGATAAACAGTTATGATATATAATTTCATTTATTATATATATCTTTTGAAACATTTGATCAGGTATCGTACGCCGCACGGTAAAACACCGACTGCAGGCAGGCTATTTTGAACGTCGGTCTGACAGATATTTGCTCTTGACTCGTGTCTAAAACAATACGTCGAAAAAATGGTTGAAGAACTCCAACATTAGTTCAATGTCAAAGACATATGTTGCTAAAAATATATGATACAGGGCGATATACGAGTGAACCAACCAAGTGAGTGTTTATGAACAGGTTTGACATAGGCCAACTGCAGTGACTCGCACTGAGGCGAGATTGACGGACCACTATCACGTCATATTACGGAAGGTGCCGAAAGCTGCCGATCTTTTTGCATACGGGAAGGCCGGGTTTGCCGCGGACCGCACAAGTGTCATCCCAGGTTTGCAAAAGTGACGTAAAAACATGACGTCTTGTGTTTATAATTTAAATACATCACCATAATGAAGTAAACTAACATAAAATGGGGTTTTGAAATCCTTTAAAAATTAATGTACATGGCACAGTCAATTTCCCTTCAAGCGGCCTTTATAACGTGTTCACATAAAACCGGCCACTCGAAGATAAATTGTAGTTGAAGTAATCTGACTAATGGAGGGATACCCAAATACTCAGAGTAGAGTTTTAAATATGACTCCATGATAGAATGGGCAACAATCTTGCTGTCTGAACTCTCTACAAATATACCTCTCACACTTTCTAAAGTTCCCAAACCATTTCGAACTTTACGTCGTATCTTATTTTAGAAATAGAGATGACAGTTTTTTATGCAAACAGCTTATCAGGTTGTGTAATGAGATGTTTTACCTTCTACCGTAACAATATATAGTACATAAAATTCAATAATAAATGGCAAATTTTAGAAAATATTATATACCAAAACATGTTGCAGTGGTTTTAACACAATCATTAATTAATGCTAAGTGAACCCTCAAAATCAAATGAGACCTACAAATCTACCTCTCACACATACATGTAAGATATCAATAAACTTGTTGCTTCATACGGCACACCATTTTCTACCAAAACGGAAAACGTTGTCTATGGATAGGCTTACGTCAGATCGGGTCTTGGAATTAAGATAGTTTATCCTCTAACTTAAGAATATGTTGTAGGAACTTCAATAATAAATAGCAAATTTGAGAAAATATTATATGCATAAAAAGTGCTGCAGGGCCTTTAAGACAATGGTTAACCGAGACAGAGTTTCAGATTTACTACTCCTTCAGACTACAGAGTATTAAAATGTTACAGAATAATTGTGAGATCTGTCCGTATTTATTCGAAAATAACACTTCATTTTATAAACAGGACATGTCATAGGACAAAGGGATGGCCTCAGAGTGCGAATACTGAGAATCATACAAAGTTAATTTTTATATTTTGTAAAATGGACTCCAACGATAGAAACAAGTTTAGTCATATATTGATTCTCTAGTTACGTTCTCCAAAACCCCAGTACATAAGCATAAACATGATAATAATCTCCGTTAAATGAAAAATGATCGGGTAACATGAAATGTTTAATTATCTTTTTAAACAAATGCATAAATTATTCATTTAATTAAATTAGCACATTTATATATCTGTACTTACAGTAAAATAATATAACTCATTCCCTATTGGCTGACGGGTCGATACATTTTTTAAATATTTATCCCGTCAGGTTCAAGGTGTAAAATAAAGTATGTACCCCGCTGCCATAGTAACAGTTCCTAGCCAAAGGTACATGTAGGTGGTAACGGTAAGATTGCATTACATGATGACACACGTGGTGTGCGGAGTTTTGAACAGTTCGATCAGCTGTTTGGGTCCATTAATTATAAACACATTTCCCCAATATTCCCTGCTATGTTGGGTAACAAATTTCACATTTCATTATTTGCACACTTAAATACACTAAATACACTAAACTATTTTAAATCTTGTAGTACTCTTCAATCGAGGCGGATGACGCCAATTTGTTTACGTATAGGGTCAAGGTCATTCAAACATTATAACTGCTATCATATATTAAAAAGTTTAAATGAACAATTAGTTAAAAGAATAAAATAACGCATATACTATAAACCATCTACATAACCTTAACAACTTCAAAATTTTGGCACTTAAACAAGCAGAAACACAGCGGGCTCTTCCGGTTTGGGGTGTTATAGAAACATAGCGGGTAATAATTCAACAAGGGTACCTTTTCAATCCTTGCAGGGGTCATTTTTCAACAGCAGTCGGGTAATTATTCGACGTTGAAAAAATACCCGAGGTGTTGAAAAGTGATCCCGGGTCATAATTCAACGTTGAAAAAGTACCCGCCGGGTGTGTTTTCAACGCGGGTATATTTTCAATCTTACACCGGCAGTGTACATCCATTAGCATTTCCCACTTTCCCTAAAACGTATTCGATTTCGGAGATTCACAAGAAAACTATTAAAGCGAGAACATTTTAGAACTATGTGTGCAACACAATTTTGCTCTTCCATGTAGTCTATGTGCTAACATTATTGTAGTTTCAAATCCTCTAGACATAAAACATCAACACATAAGTTCTGGCAGGAGGTGAAATATAATTGCTTTTGTGAAGCATTTACTTTACACTGTATATACTACTTGATATTCAGGAAAAAAAAAATCCGAATTCAATAATACCGACTTGCACTTCTTATTTAAACAGAATTATGTCCCACCTCTACATATGATAAATACATCAAATATGTTGCAAATCGGCGTCATTATCCTTGTTATGTTAGTTGTTTGACGTCATCAAGTTGCTATAAAGTATCTTTATGTTTCACAAAATAAATAAACAAGGGAACTTCATATGGTTTGTAATTGCGAAGTATAGACGATACCTATGCAGACGATATTGGTATCATGCGCTGATCTGATGTCATGATGACCCCGTTAGCTGTAGGTTATACTTGCATATTAGTCACCGATGGCTAGGTGTATAATTGTAACTGCAACTTTCAATTCTCCATCCTAAGAAGCTCTGAAGGTGTTGGTTGCTATCTTCATCAACTCAACTCACGTGCAAAAGAAAGATATTTAAAAAATATATACAAGATAGATACAATTGAAACATAGTTACACCATGGCTTCAGAACACAACTATACTAAATATGAACTTTCAAAACATTACCTGTACATGTATTATTTCTCCTTAACTAGACGAGAAACTTGTAGGAGGCTGAAAAGAGCGATTTTTAGACGTCCTACAGTCACTTTGCATCAACAAATTTAAATCCAATAAGTTTATTTAAGTCAACATCGTCTTATATTAATGACATTTATACTTTTCTTATTTTTTAATCTTAAATTCAATTTATTTTTGCTGTTATTGCTTTTAAAAATGTGGGGACGTTCTTCGAGCATGAAGGTGACACTTGACCTCTGAACAAGTCATTCCTAGTTTTTGTAGCCGTCAAAAAAACGGTTACGGAGGTGACATAGGACCATTTGAAATCCCCAGCCTGTGATATGCGTGGTCGACCAGGTCTTGGGCGACCGGCAGTGGTTCAAGTTTGTTGTAGTCGATTTCGTTAGTCATGAACAGCATGACGGCTGCACCCCATTGTCCTGGCAACGGCAGTTATTGACGTTTCTGTCTCCAGCATGTCAATAGAACAACGTTCAGGCTGCACATTCGAAAGGCATGACATTAACACTGGCTGTACAGAATAGTAGTTTATGAGGCGCGGTAATGGCGAATAATAGGTTACGTAATCGGTTACGTAATCCTATTGTTGTGCTATAGTTCCGATTGTGCAATCTATTGTGAGCGAAGCCATTCATACTTAATTGCCAGCAATTACCTTTTGTTACCGTCACAAATGTACATACAGCGAATTTTCAAGGGGATTTATTATGCTCTAGAGCAGACGTCATAGTCTTTTTATTTAATATGAACAAATAAGAACGAGGCTAGAACGTATTTTTGCAATTACAATTTGCTCTCTTTCAATAATGTAGACATAGCGAATTTTCAAACACCACCTCGTACATCTTTTGTACATTAGTATTGGTTTTTTTCTCAATAATGTCAAACTAGACTATTGTCGCAACAATCTATTTATAACCTAAAACAAAATGAAATGAAGGACATAAGAAAATATTTTTCCAAAAATATTAATGATTATATCAATTACGTTCAAAGTGGACCTTAATTTCATTTCTCCAGGATATATGAGAAACTTGGATGAAAATATGTAAGAGTTGCTACAAAATTCACATTATACGCCTAATTCCTTCAATCACACTTACAATCTGTTTATTTTAGTTTAGTTTAAAACATTGCAAATACCATCTCGTTATCTTTGTACACTAGTATTGATTTAAAGATTGTCGCAACATTGTATTTATACCCTATAACTATGCACAACATGAAATTAAGAACATGAGATTATTTTTAATTATTAAATCCAACATACGGATTGTAACACATGTATGTTCACCCACAGCTATGAGCGCATACAGAACACACGTATGGCGAAACATGTATTTTCTCACAAACCCGCGTTACTCTATTCACAAAATTTACCAACTTGCATATTTGATAAAAAGGTCGTGTTAGAAAAGACATGTGCTGGTATTTAACACGGTTTTCAAGAGTATTTTACATATATAACGGCTGCTAGTATTATTGGAGGGAGAAACCCCCGCAATACCATGGTGGACTATGCATTGTAGTGAAACCTGCCACCATCGGCTGGAATTAGCGAACCATTGGTGGTGGTATTGCTCTGAAATAATACGATGAAGCAGAATAAAATACGTTCTACCGTTCATAATTTCATTTCTCAAGTGATAAGTCAACATGTCATACCTCTTTGAATTAATTTTATCTGACATATAGGCTGTCGCAAGTGTATGTTCATCCACAGTATATAGAAACATTTATTTTCGCACAAGGGTATAACACATGCAGGTTTGCTATATTCTCAAAATTCACCAACTGACAATTTTTGGATATCTGGTCATGTTATAGGTGTAGCGTGTAGGGTTTTAACAGTGCTTTTCAAGAGTATTTCACATATATCGATGTCACGGCTGGTGGTATTATCGCAAGGATAGAGCCTGGTTGCTATGGTCGATATGGATTACAGTGAAACTTGCCACGCAAGCTGGAACTAAAGAACAGGGGGTGGTATACTGCTTTTCGAATGCACTAACGGTCTTATTACAGCTGTCTTCAACTATCTAGGTTTTAGCAAAAACGAAAAATAAAACACAACAAAAGTTTACACATAAGTCGATTTATTGATTCATCTAAGATGACAAGGTTGGATTGAAAGTTGGAGCGGGGGACATCACAGTGCATCACATGCACATATTTCTAGTTTACATCAGCCCAATGTGATACCCAAACTCTGTCTATTATAACTATGTTTTCCTATCATATGGTTTTCGATATCTAACCACTCAATTATCTTGCAACCACATGACTTTATAAATTTGTCCCAGGAGCTTCCGATTTTTGGGTCCTTGATTTACCTACATCGTACACCATGATTGGTTTCTCGATCTTTAATTGAAACATCATCAACCTAATATATAACAAATTTCACAGACTGATTGTCTAGGATAAATTTTTATTTTTATCAACGAGAGTTGATATATCTAATACAAGAAGACACGAGTGAGTAATCATATTTATCATCAGAAATCATTGGTCTTAGGTTTTCAAAGAAAAATGACCATCGCTGAACTGATCATTAGACTTGCATTGCAGTGAAGCCTTAGAATTTTGACATCATCACGTTTATAAGTCCTACAAAATATTTACTAAAATTTTTTAGCTTTACACGCCGACAAAAATGATGCGATGACGTGATTTTTACGACATTTTTTTTTCGAATGAAGAGATTAATTTCATTTTATACAAACTTCTCACCAGTTAAAAAACAAATTTTGACAATTATTTGTATAAATAACTCTCTTATATGTTACTAATCGAAATGGTCAATTATCTCATCCCTACACTCCATTTTCAATATCCAATGTTTTCTGAGGCTAACGAATTAAGAGTTATCTTTCCTTTTTATTTGTTCAAACCTAGAATAAAAAAGACCTGAGGCGTAGGTTTGAAACTGATGTGGGCGGAAACCAGAAACAAAATGTTTTTTTGGGAGCCAAATAATTCTAATCGAACTTGGAAGGTTCGTCAGACATCAACATTACCCTCCTGTCAGGTTCGCATATTGCTTTCGCTCATGGTCCCGTCTCTCTTTTTATACCCCTTCAATTTATCACAGTCTCAATCTTGCAAACAGTTTATTGGTTATATTAGATTCGATGTCTTTCGTAAATAGTTTGCATTTGCAGTGCAATACAATGTTTAAGATGTGCTCTTTAAAAAGACCGACTGTGCATCAGAATATTTGTAAAAATATGGAAATTTGAAATGCTTGTTCATACTGCCGATCGACGGTCCGGGGTAAATTGTAATACAAAGGATTCCTTCCGTGCGTCAAAAGACATGTTTTGTCCTGCCGATTTCAGAACACTATTGTCCAATTCTTTTCAAACTTTTCACACATCTTCTGAACTACCAGGAAAGGTACAGTGTCGAATTACACGATCTGGGCATTTAAAAAAAAGAAGATTTGTTTTACTTTTTAACTTATACATAAAAAATCCGATAAAAATTGTGCACGGATCTTCTACACTGCCAGAAGAGATGGAGTGCCGAATCACAATGAATTAAACCTTTTTCTTTTACTTAGTCATATTCTGAGATCTAAATTTGTCAGACCGATTGCAGAAAAACTATTTATCCAATTACTTTAAAACTTTTCACAAATCGTGTACACCACTAGGAGAGGTGCAATGCTATAACATATTTTGTTATTTGTTTTACAAATTTCTGTATGCTATGTACATAGTCGTATTCTCACATCTAAATATTGTGTGGCCAACTACAGAAAAGCTATTCAGCCAATTATTTTCAAGTTTGTAATAATCTTCTACTATAATAATCATAATGATATCACATACCAGCAGAGGTACACTGAAGAAATACAGGCAATTTTGAGGACATTTTTTTTTCTCCATTTTCTATTATATTCTTACCTCCTAGTTTTTCTTTAATCCTCCCTTTCTTCGATATGACGATGAGACAGATGTGTTTTTGATTGGAGAATGATCATAACATAATACATTATTCAAATGTATTGATTTGATTTAGCTTTTACAAATGACCATATATAGAAAATGTTGAGTGCTTATAGTCTGTTCGTTGTGAAAACATATCCATGAATTTTAGGTTTAACAGAAAAGTGAATATAATACGATAAAATGAAAGTTATGAATTCTCACAGTGTTATCCCGCCAATTAGATATTTATTGGTTTATGTGACACCTGTGTACTGTATTTGTAAGAGTTTATAACAGTGATCAATGTTAACATAGAATAATGTAGTCTCCTAAACTTGATAATCGCTCTACTGGTTGAAGAGACAAATTGATCATAAGCTTCTGTGTTCGTTAATACACATTATGCAACACAATAGCCTATCTCTTGTTGTATTTATTAAATCGTTTTAGACTTAGAAAAAAAGTTAATTTAGGTAGGTGATGTTGTATCCCAAGTACGGATCTATCCCATCTTAAGATGGGATAGCTCTCCGGGCTATCCCAACTGTGGATAAATCACTATCTCAAGTTGGGATATCCGATCTTAAGATGGGATAACAGAACTTTTTTGAAAAAAATGAGTTTGATGAAAACATTTATTTTGATTTAAAAACTGATTTTGATTAAAAAAAATGACTTTGATGAAAAAAATGACTTTGATGAAAAAAACGACTTTAATGGAAAAAAAGACTTTGATGAAAAAACGGACTTTGATGAAAAAAATGACTTTGTTGAACAAAACGAATTTGATGACAAAAATGACTTTGTTGAAAAAAACGAATTTGATGAAAAAACTGACTTTAATGAAAAAACTGACTTTGATGAGAAAACTGTTTTTGATGTAAAACAACGACTTTGATGAAAGAAAGACCTTGATGAAAAAACCGACTTTGATGAAAAAAATGAGTTTAATGAAAAAAATGCTTTTGATGTAAAGAAAACTTATTTTAATGTAAAAAAACTGATTTTGAAAGAAAAACATGATTTTGATGAAAAAACTTACTTTGATGAGAAAACGGTTTTTCATCAAAAACAGTTTTCTCACCAAAGTCAAGTTTTTTCATCAAATTCGTTTTTTTCAACAAGGTCATTTTTGTCATCAAATTCGTTTTTTTTTCAACAAAGTAATTTTTTTCATCAAAGTCGGTTTTAATTAAAAACAGTTTTCTCATCAAAGTCATTTTTTTTTCTCATCAAATTCGTTTTTTTCAACAAAGTCATTTTTTTCTTCAAAGTCATTTTTTTTCCATCAAAATCAGTTTTAACATTAAAATAATTTTTTTCATCAAACTCATTTTTTTCAAAAAAGTTCTGCTATCCCATCTTAAGATGGTATATCCCAACTTGAGATAGTGATTTATCCACAGTTGGGATAGCCCGGAGAGCTATCCCATCTTAAGATGGGATAGATCCGTACTTGGGATACAACAGGTGACATCTCACAATATTGAATTTGCGATACAATATTGAATTTTCGATACAACCTACAAGGTCATTACGCATCATTAAAACAAGTAATTCAAACCAAGTCTACTATGTGCGTCATCCCATGCCTCTAGACATTTTCATTTAAAGGTTAACAATATGAGTAAATATTTTGAAACCGTCCCTATATGTTCCTGGTGCTTCAGACGCTGTACACACCATACAAATCAGTAATAGCCACTTTAAACTATGATCGTTTCCTGAACAACTTTTTACCAAAGTTAATTAACATTCTGAAAAATAAAAGCCTTTTTGGCGATGTAAAACTATGAAGGTTCGTAATTCATATATCACAGTCATTAATTTACTTTAATGTTTTCTTTTCTTGAAATTTATAGGTACGTTTTCACGACAAACGGACTATAGGACTGTACCTTTGAAATAAAAGTTTCTAGACCAAAGGTACACTTGCCTCTGTCACATTGGACTATGGAACAATGAATAATGTTCAAAATGTAAAGTTTCCAAAAGCATCTGTTAATGCGGGCGTCATACATTGCTGTAGCCAGCGTTGAACATTGGATTTACTGCCGGTGGTGTTGCGATGGTCATCCTGGAGGAGGTTAGAACCGACGGTGACACGATGCATACTTGAAGAACACACGAATATCACACGACTATAATACGAAATCTACACGACGTCGTGTAATCATCGTATGCCTTTCATGGGTACGATGGGTACTGGAAGGTCATCCGAACCAACCACGTGACATGGTATCAAACTCCACGTGACCGTTGCAGAATCACACATTTCCCATAGACCATGTTCTGAATATACTTTACTTGTGATTAAGCATGAATCCAGTGCCTTAAGTAAGGGTAACTTTTAGTGATAAAACAATACGCGAAGGATGTCAATCTGGAACTCTGGTGTGTTGGTTTAAACAGACAGACATATTCTCTATTAGAATCTCACCGCAACATTTCAGTTTAATTACATTCAAGATATTAATAACACATTAAAACAATGCAAATCCACCCTGTAAATAAAAGCTATGGGAGAGAATATACATGTTATACATTTGATATGATGATACACAAGATATAAGATAGAATATGACATTTAAATAAATACTAAAGCTTGATAATTAAATTACATTCATAAATATGTGGACAAAAAGGTACCAGATATGCAAAAAAATAAGTGCAATTAGAACATCACAAATGTTGCTTTACAGGTAGTGAAGCACAGGTGTTTTACATGGAAAACTTTGCAAAGTTTCACAATGACATCTTCAATTATTTTCCTATAGTTTACCCCCGGCTGTCTGCTCCATATCACAGGATAGGAGTAGCAATACTGTCAAATTTCTAGAATAAATCTTTGCAATTGATATCATACTGTGCCAATGTTTTTTAACCCTAGGGTGAAAACCAAAGGGGTTTACGTCGTGGCGCAGCTCGTCTGTCCGTCCGTCCGTCCATCCGTCCCGAAAAGGGTAATTGTGTTCTGAAATCAACTCCTCCCACAGTTTTAAACAATCGTTCTGAAAGTTTTCGCATCCTTTGGATATACATCGGTGATCCGCATGTGCTTCTTTAAGACCAGAGTAATATTTTCAGAGTTATGGCCCTTGACGTACAGCGCCCGGCTTTCCAATTTCAGATTGACAGTTCCCGTGGTTTGAAATCAACTGCTCCCACAGTTTTTTTCAATCGTTCTGAAACTTTACATGTGCTTCGGGTATAACATCGGAGATATGCATATGCTTTTTCGGGACCGCTCGGCTTTATTTTATCCAAATATATCAGAAAGCAATAGTATAATTTTATCAAAGCAAAGCTTATAAATGACATATTTTATAGTGTCCTACATGTCAAGAAATGACACTCATTGCATTTTATTTGAGGTGAGGCGAGTTGGGTTTTATATCCGCTTTCAAGATTATTTCACTTACATCACGGCTGCTAGTATTATTGCAGGGAGAGAGCCCGCAACGCCAGGTGGCTATGCATTGCGGTGAATCTAGGCTGTAGAAAAGGTACATGACAGTCAATTGACTTTGATTTGCGTACATATCTAGTCTGCAATACTGCAAAAGAGGACGAATATCATTTTACTCGTGTACGTCAATTCTACAACAATATTTTAGAATATTATGTATCCCAACTGTAAACCTGATCATGAATGGTGATGTTTCTACACAAACTGATATAGGCACGGAGGCCATGTATGTACGGCTGATGAACGATGTTGATTTTCAGTGTAATAAACAAGTGTTGTCGAAGATGCCACAAATAATGAAGCAGTTTGAATACTGGTTTGCCAAAGCAAAGGTGTTTCTGAATTATTTTATGAGTAATTGTCTTGAAAACACCGCCAGAAATGGAACAACAAAATATTAAACACACATGTGAGAGCAGGATCTATGAACTTAATTGATAAGGTTTCTATAGTGCTGATGCGAATCCAATTTGGAATCCTTCATGAGGATTTGGCTTATACATTTCGCATTTCCATGTCGACGTGTGTTGCGATATGTAATATGTGGATATACTACATGTAACTACATATAGTTTTACTCTATCCTTTCCGACTACATGGCAATCTAGAAACGTTATTAGAAAGAAAATGCCTGCTCAATAACTTCCGAGTGATGTTTGATAGCACTGAAGTATTTACTGAAACACATCAGTCTCTTGGAATCGCATCTCGACAGTATTAACAGTGAAAGGCATTGGCGGGATCAGTCCATCTAGAGTGGCAACTATGGTACTGATTTGCAAGTAACAAACATAGTACTTAACGAATATTTGAAATGTAGTTAAAACTTTATAAAACGTAGAAACCAATAAGAAATGCTGTCGACATAAATAACTTGCTGGTAGTTTGGTGGCGCATCAGTACTGTAAGACATCAAGAAGGGTTTTCTTATCTCTGACTGAATTACATCGTGAGAGATAAGAGATATCAAATGGATCTATTTCTTCCAATTTAGTACTTGTTGAAATGTGTAGAACGCAATAATGTTTTATATATCACAACAGATGTGCAAGATATCGGTACAGATTATTACATATGACGATTTTCACACAAATGTTGGAATATTTTGAGTGAATTCAGACAAAGATGTCAAGATATTGAAACTCAGAATTTGCATTCAAGGATCACATCATCTTCTTTTCTAAGAGGCTATGCAGCAATCAAATCTGTCATTGAACCTGAAAAATACAATTTGAAAATACATTTTGAGACTTAAGCACAGATTAAGGGCAGTATGAAGCGGCCTGTAGCATCTCACATGCTGAGATCTTATTCCCTTCTGCCTGTATGGAACTGTCGCCCTAATGAACATACATTTCAACGTCTGTAAAAATCACATCAGTCAACTTTTACTTATTTTTTTAAACAAAACATTTGGCGGGCTAGTATAAGTGCATATGTTTGCAGAAACATCACTGAAACGGTGCACTTACATCATTTAATATCTACCAATTAGCAGAATATTATTAGATGTTTGAGGCGTCACTAAGGATTATTCAAATGAGGACATTTTACACCTCCCTTCTTCTTCTTCCTATAATGGAGTGGCCTCAATCTGAGGGTTACAACTCCAGTTGCGCATGCTGACAGTAGATGCAAGCATTCATCTTCGTATTATTTACAGCTAAAAAGGTTAAAAAGTTTAAAATCCATCAGTCTAGTGGTGTGTTGCAAGTGCGATCTTGAAGTTCGCCAGCGATGGAATTTGGCGGATTTCCTGAGGCACTGCATTCCAAGCAATGATGGTTCTGGGTAGGAACGAGAATTTGAACGCATCAGTCCTGGTAGGTATCTGTCTGATGTTCTTGGCTGCTGAACCCCTGGTCCTGTTGGTGGTGGTGACGAGGTATTGACCAAGTGGTGTTTCTACTAAGTTGTTGACGATCCTGTAGAACATCACCACTCTGTTATAGGCTCGTCTGGATTCCAGAGTCTCCCATCCCAGGACATGAAGCATATTTGTGACGCTTCCAGGCTCTCTGTCATAGTAGTTGCCGCATGCAAATCTGGCTGCTTGATGTTGTACCATCTCAATCTGGTGGATCTGTTGGTGGGTGTGGGGGTCCCAAACTGTGGAGGCATACTCAAGCACTGGTCGTACTAGGGTGGTGTATGCTTGAGCTTTGGTTTGTTGGGTGCATCCCCGTAGGTTCCTGCGCAGGAACCCAACTGATCTCGCTCCCTTTGCCACCGTTTGATTGATGTGGTCCTTCCATGACAGATCCTCGCTGAATGTCAAACCTAGATACTTGCTGGTGTTGGTGTTTACAAGCGTCTGTCCATGGAGGTGATACACTGTTTTGGACGGGTTTCTTTTTCTAGAGAAATGGAGGGTAGTGCATTTCTCAGGGTTGAACTTCATTTGCCAGTCCTGTTCCCACCTTTCGAGTGACTTCAGGTCGTCTTGGAGTGTAATTGCATCCTCCTTTCTGTTGATACTACGATATAGTAGGCAGTCATCTGCAAACAGCCTTACTGGTGAGTGGACTGCATCCGGTAGATCGTTGATGAACGCTAGGAAAAGGAGGGGGCCTAGAACTGTGCCCTGTGGCACTCCTGAGTCGACTGCTGCCACTGAAGATTTGGTGCCCTCAACCAATACAAGTTGTTTCCTTCCAGTAAGGAAGCTTCTTATCCATGCCAGTGTGTTATTCCGGACTCCATAGTGGTGTAGTTTATAGAGTAGCCGCTGGTGAGGAACTTTGTCGAAGGCTTTGGCGAAGTCCAGTAAAATGGCATCGATTTGCTGGCCTTCTGCTAGTCCTTTGGCGAGCTCGTGGGTTGTGGTGAGTAGTTGTGTCTCACATGAGCGTCGACTTCGGAATCCATGTTGTGCTTCAGTCAAGATGGAGTTGTTTTCCATATGTGATAGGACGTTTGAGTGGATGATGTGTTCCATGATCTTGGAAGCTATTGCTGTGAGGGACACGGGTCTGTAGTTCGAGGCCTTGTTCTTGTCGCCTTTCTTGTAGATTGGGACCACATGTGCAACTCTCCAGTCGTCTGGTACTGTCCCCTCTTCGAGTGACGTCCTGTAGATGTGTGTCAGGGCAGGTGATAGTTCGGAGGAGAGTGTCTTGAGGAGGCGTGCTGGAACAGCATCTGGCCCTGTGGCTTTATGTGGTTTGATGTTGTCTAATAATTTCTTCACTCCGTTGGTGGTAATGCTGATGTTTGCCATTGGGCTGTACGGACTGTCACCTTTATCTGGGAAGGTGTCTGTGTCCTCCTTGGTGAACACCGACCTGAACTGTTCATTCAAGATATCCGCTTTGGCCAGGGGGTCATTATGAATGAGTCCGTCCTTGTTTCTCAGTGGTGAGATCCCTGATGACTCCTGTTTTTTCCCTTTGATGAATGACCAGAACTTCTTGGGGTTCTGCTTTGCCTCTGGGCTGATGATATCTTGCATGTAGTTGTTGTGCGCCTTCCTGATCGCATCTTGGCACTTGGCTTTTAGGCTCCTATATCGCTGTTGGTCTTTCTGTCTTTTCGTGGATTTAGCTTTTTGATGGGCCCGATTTTTCCGTCGTGTTAGACGCCTGGTTTCTGTGTCCATCCATGGATTTGTGTGTCATATCCAAGGATGATTATACAAACTGACTATTAGACTATTGACTATTAGATTTTTCATTATCCGCTAGCAATATCGAATTTTTAAGATCCACTTAACATAAAGTATAAACAAACAATAACCAGCCATCAGATACAAAATTATTTGTGGAAAATAAACTTATGACGTCAATCGCTAGAGAAATATTTGATCTAAAACAAGACACGTGATACATTATTTTCATTTCACGACAATTTAATGAAATTTGGTTTTAGAGAGAGGTACCACTTCGAGTAACGCGCGTTAAGGGTATCTGACGTCATGAAACAGAATTCCTTTTACTGCATAGAACGTACTACACAACAGCAAGCGTTTCCGAAGCGTGAAGGCTGGTATTTAGCGTAAGTCGCCACACACATGTAGTAATCCACGTGTTGCACATGCTTCTTTTGGAAGTTAGGTTACAGTTGTCACATATTACTAAATGTGACGATTGTTTCATAAACACTGATTCTAAATGTCCTGAGAACATACACATTATTGTCTTTTTAATGTACTTTTTATTGAGCAAATTATGACAAATATATTATCACTGATCATAAAATACTTAGTTTGGTAAAACGTTTATTCCAATATCTGTAGAAAATACATGTAGAAAATGAAATGGTAACTTAAAAACAGCCAAACATTTTTTGTATTTCCATTTCTTTCATTTCTCATAAACTTTTTTTTTCTTTCGTGTCTGTATACAGTGTGTGAGATAGACCACAATGCTTTGATCTTGAAAATGACCTGATCCTGTTCATCAACATCCTTGATGGCTTCTTAATGTGTTATCATTAAATTTGTGAATCATTTACAATATAGTATGTATACTTCTTGCTAAACATGCCAACCCTTACATATTCGGGAATTCTGTTTTTACTGTTACGTTCTAAAAAGTAACTTATAAACCTCTGGTGATTTAGAGACTTCATATGAGGTCTATTTGTGATTTAGAGACTTCATATGAGGTCTATCTGTGATTTAGAGACTTCATATGAGGTCTCCAAATCACAGATAGACCGCAAACAATGGCTATGCTTGATTCGTTTTAGCGGCATATAAACCGACCGTTCCTGGACCGGGCTGAAGTTGAAACAAGTGTATCGGCGTACAGACAAGAAGATGTCTCAATCCCCCAAACAATAAACATGTCATTTTTTCAAACACATATTTTTGGGGAATTATTTCAAAACATGTGTTAATATTTTATTAACGTGTGATGCATTGTTTTAAAGAACCAGTAATATTTTTAATTGAATCAATCAACTATCAAACTGGCAAAAGTCAAAGTCATTAAAATGTAGTTATTGAATGTCGCAAGGATAACATTACAATCTGCGCATACAGAGTGTCCTGGGTTCCAATCAAGTGATTCGCCGGTTGCACCGCTTCCGGCGGCGTACGCCGGGTAGTGCGCCGGGTCCCGAATCAAGCATAGCCAATAGTAATTGATTTTTAAAGTAATTTCTTTTCAAATCTCAGACATTTCCCATCATTAAATTCATATAATCTTAGACATTCCAACACAGGAATTTTACAAATATTTCACTCATAAGTCGGGAATCGAACCAGTGGCGTTTCGGTTTGCTACCAAGTGTGTATACCATAAGGCTACGGAGCCAGTTGAAATTAGAATATTTTTTTCATGACCAATTGATTTCACTACTTCCTGTCCGCCATGTTGGGTAGACGTGTTTGAGAGAGAGAGAGAGAGAGAGAGAGAGAGAGAGAGAGAGAGAGAGAGAGAGAGAGAGAGAGAGAGAGAGAGAGAGAGAGAGAGAGAGAGAGAGAGAGAGAGAGAGAGAGAGAGAGAGAGAGAGAGAGAGAGAGAGAAAGTGATGTGAACAAAGATCGAACCAACTCACAGCACGGAGTCCAGAAGTATTTTAAAGCAGAACATTAATGAATTGTTACATACAGACTCATGCACAGCCATGTTCATGTGTATCTGAATATACATCCTTATGAGTGCGAACGCGTGTATGTAGATGTATAAGTATGTATGTGCATAAATATGTTTGTATATGTATGTGGGGGTACATTACATGAATGCACATGTATATTATGTACATGTCTCTGTATATTTATATACAAATGTATGACTGATTATGCATGTGTTAATGCCACATATATGCGTGTGTGTTTATGTTTATGTACGTACATGTGTGTATATGTATGCAGGTATGTGGATGTGTGCATGTATGTATGTACATGTATGGATTGAGCATTGACATGGATAACTAAACTACACTGATAAAATCAATAAAATTACCCAACATACCTAAAAAACCAACCTAATATACAAACACATCTGATCTTATATAACATCATGAAACAAAACTCACATTTATACATGTATGCTCTCACAACTATTCTATACAAATTGGACCTACCTTTACACAGCTGAAAATCCAGACATAGCATAACCTTTTAGAAAACATCCATCCATTATTTGATAACAAAACACCTCAACTAAGCAATTTGTTCTGCAATACACTGGTACATCAAATACTCTGATAAAACTGACAACAAAGTAAAGAAAAACACACTTAAAGACAATTATAAATGACTACCAGACTAACAACCATTGAACAAGACAATTTCCAACATAATACAACACTATAATAATAATCAAATAATCCCGACACACCAAAACGATATAATACATGTTGGTAATGAAATCGACAACCCTCTGCTACAGCTATCACACAACCGCACGTGCAGCTCCAAACACCACAAATCTGCACACATTGACTCCGTGCATCACAAATCAAATCTGAGCATCACTCTTCGGACACAACAAGGTAAATGTATATACTATTTTATCGTTCATACCCTCCTTTCAAAATATTTTCTTTTAAAACAAAACACTGTGCACAACTTTCACTTTGTTCAAGCACGCCCAGCAGACCTGCAAACCAAATACTCAACAATTGACAATGGCTGAATCACTTAAAATCATTTGCAGTAATTGTCAAGGCCTGAATAACAAAAATAAAAGAACAGACGTATTTCAAAAACTAAAAACTAAACAGGGAACTATTTACTGTCTACAAGACACTCATTTTACAAAAGAAATAGAAAATAAGATAAGAGATGAATGGGGATCAAAACATTGTTTCTTTGCCTGGCAGAAACGCAATTCTCGAGGTGTCGCTATTCTCCTCGAAGATACTTTTAGGTGGGGTAGGTGTATTTTTTAAATGTGAGTTCTGCAGGTTTCTCTTTATATGTATATATTCCCACAGTTTATAACCGGTTAATGTGCTCATACTCGGTCTTGGTACAAGTAGATAGACCTCAGGGTGTGTCAGGTAGAGCGGTCTATCTACTTGCACCAAGACCGGGTCTGAGCACCTTAACCTTTACTTCCAAGATTCACCCCATCAACATTCTAGGATTGTTTAGCCTCCCTGCTCCTCTGTAATTCCTCGTGTATGCAATATATTTTATGCCAAATAAGAATGAAATAAACTGACAGGTTAAACATCTTTATATCAACCTGCTGACAACACTCGAAGAGGTTTAAGCCGACTCTCGTCCAGCCGCCTTTTAAAGTGAGGACATCATGTATGTTATAGATTGACGCAACCATCCTTGTCATTTTGGTTGTTCTCTGTCATCAAATTTCTATCATGTATATTAATGTCTCATAAACTAAATGAATAAAATAACTTTATGTGTTATAGATACTAAAGTACAGACAATTTCCACTCCAGATCATTAACTTTGGAAACTGTCAACATCTGTTAATCAAATATGTGGAAATGAGTTCGGTATAATCTTAAATCAGTCCATTTAAACGTGTGTGAGCAATGTATAAATGATGTTTCTATTGGAAGAATAACTACATTTATAACATTCATTTCATGTCTTAATAATGTTTTTATTTACACAGAATACAATTAACAAAATAAATGACATCAATGCAATGTTCCAATGCGACAATATACTAGCTAATCAGAGGGCAGTTGGTTCTATAGAACGATGGTGAGTTATATTACTGTTTATAGCTCCAGTTGTAGTAGGTCATTAAATGCCATACAAACTTATTACTATCAAAATGTAAATGCGCAATTTAAATAACATTTGATATTCAATAAAGATATTTTATAGCTTTCTGAAGTAGAAACCATTTCATTCAGTACCAAAATATAAAATTACATTGTCTACATAAGCCAATAGTCAAATTATATCCCATTCGATTGTTCTTTTCTGTTTGATCGGTATATAACCGAATACCAAGTATATACGAGACAGTTGAAAGAAGAGAACCAAGTGGAATTACGAAGAAACAATGGCTAGCAGAACATCACCTGTCTGTATTTGCCTGTGTGAGTTTGACGTAACATTCATAATTCATCATGCTCATTGTGATTATGAAGTAAAGTTAAGTACAACATTTTGGCAATAAACCATTTCTTTATTTTTTTGGTTGTTTTAAATTTCTAGTGTTTAAAGTTTACAATTCAAGTATCTGCCAAGATTACATAGATTGCTAATTTTAAAATCAATAATTAAAAGCGAGATGTAGATTTAAGTCTTTTGTTTGTATAACATTAATCCATAACCTAAGCAATGTCAAACTATATTGTCAAATTATTTTGACGTAAAACTATAGGAATATAAAAGTTAAAACATCTGTTGCATGTGTAATAATGCCGTCTTTTTTATTTATAGTTCTGATGATAGCAGGAGGTTTCGATGTTGAAGGTATGTAATATGTTTCTTTTGGGGAAAAGCCACTTTCAGTACAAAAATACAGAATCAATTTTTTTTATAAACTCACGAACAAAAGACACGTCACCATATAAAGACAAGCTATTGTAATCAACGAGTGGTAAATACAAATGAAACAGGGTTACATCATGTCTTTTATGTGCTAACTATACTAAATTTTAATTTTTGAAACAGTATCTGGTAAAACTTTCTAAAAATATACGTTTTAAGAAATCGTCGTTTTTGAATCTCCTTAACTGGACGAGATAGAAGAGTCAAAGGTGATTTTTGGCTAGTTTTATGACAACAAATGTCAACGAATTTAAAGAAAAGTTATAAGAAAAGTCTAAGAAAGTTATTTATGTCGTTGACATCTTTTCTCATTTTTTAAAACTTTAATACCAAACATTGTGTCTAAAACAATCTTGAAAAGCGAAGTGTATTTGAACAGACTTATAAATAAAACTTCATTCTCTAATGTGTGATATTGTGAATACTTATTTACAAAACATGAACCTTTCACAGACAATCAAACATCGACGTGCTCCGACTGCAGTATTTTGTTTTCATCTCTCTTAAACATGAGATGATGTTTCTTTTGTTCTTCAGGTTAAAACATGGTATATTTCATGTTGAGTTCAAACAACTAACATTTGGTTTAGACAAGCTTCCATGTAATTATATAAACAATTGTTATACAACAGCGACAGCGCACACGTGTTTAGTTAACTTAAAGAGCCATCAAGGATGTTAGTGTTTCAAATACACAATTATTAGTGGAAAATATACTTATAACGTCTATCGCTAGAGAAAGCTTTTATCTTCACCATGACATATGATAAATAATTTTCATATCACGACAATATTATGAAATTTGGTTTTAAAAGTAGCGCGCGCGCCAAGTGTATCTGACTTCAAATAAACAGATTTCTCTTTATTGCATAAAACGTACTTCACAACAACGAACCTTTACGAAACGTGAAGGCTCGTCTCTAGCGCAAGTCGCCAAAGCAGCCCATGTGCTGCACTTTAGGCTACCCTTGTCACACATTACTGAATGTAACGATTGGTTTATAAACATTGATACTAAATGTCCTGAGAACATACAAATTATTGCCTGTTTTATGTACGTATTTTGAGCTAAGACCAGCAAATTATGACAAATATATTCTGATTGATTATAAACTTCAAGCAAAATACTTAGTTGGGTAAAACCTTTATTCCAATATCTGTAGAAAATAACCGCCAAAAGTTATATATTTCGATTTTTATCATTGCTCATAAACTTTATTTTTCTTTCGTGTTTTTATTTTATATTTAGACTTGAAAACACGTTTACTAATTAGTAAAAAAGCTACATTAAGCCAATGGGATAAATAGGTCAAATTTGAGTCAAAGGTTAACCTGGTGGCTTGTGTCGTTGGTCGTCGTCTGACCACAAATTGTGTAGCTAATTACTGATCTGAAACTGGTTTATTCATTCGTATTCCTGCCAGTAGTGTTAAAATTATAAAATTATTAAAAATCTTTGAAAAAGTAAGTGTATATATTTCACCGAGATAGATACTTGGTGAGGTGAGGTGAGTTGGTGTTTAACGCCGCTTTCAAGAGTATTTTACTTATATCGTGGCTGCTAGTATTATGGCAGGGAGAAAGCCCGCAATGCCATGTGGCTATGCATTGCAGTGAAACCTGCGAGCATCGGCTTGAACTAGCGAACCATGGGTGGTACTACGCTGAAATTCATT
The DNA here is from genome assembly GCA_936450465.1 of Gibbula magus. Classification (NCBI taxonomy): domain Eukaryota; kingdom Metazoa; phylum Mollusca; class Gastropoda; order Trochida; family Trochidae; genus Gibbula; species Gibbula magus. The sequence goes on from OW388304.1 coordinate 61,055,965, forward strand.
GAGCATTGCACCCAAACCTTACTGCGTGTAGAACAGTTCTCTACTGCAGACAAAGTTGCCGTTCCCCTGGCGGGATTCGAACCACGGACCTCTTGATCCGAAGCCGAACGCGCTAACCACTGCGCTATCCCGCCCCTAGATTTTTGGCAATGTTTCGATATGTTCATCAACATCCTTGATGGCTCTTTAACAGAAATGCAGCTTTGATTTTTTCCATTATAATAATAATATATAATAATAATCAAATATCTATTCTTTAATAAGTGTGTCTTTAATACTAAGCTTTTCTTCACATTGGCTTCTGCTCACTTTTACCAGTAGTAATATTATTAGTTTAATATGGAACATCCAACTGACAATCTCGTTAATTCTATGTGTCTGTCATATTCTTGTTTAAATGGGCATCCACTATATGTGTTGTATTGCATGTACTTCAAAATGTATCAAACTGTAACGTGTACGTTTTTTTTTTTTTATAACTCATATTTTTTAGGATCTTCAAGTGTGTCCAGTATTTCCAGTGCATCTTCAGGTATCTGCTTTATACTTTGTAATGAATAATATGTTAAAACATTATAGAAAAAACATTCAATGTCATTTTACCAGGTGTTGTGATCATACCTCACTTTTGCAAACTGGCACTGACTATGTTACACCGTCTGGGTAGTTCGATTTCCGACATGACAAATACATAGGAAGCCTACGACAGCTTTTGAAATGTGGCAGCTTTTAAATTTTGCAGTTTTTTAAATGTGGCAGCTTTTGGAGATATGACGTAATAATCGTCCGTAAATCATTACTGCAATAGGCATATAAAAATTATGACAAAGGTTTTCAATTTGTTCAGAATCTGCCAGCACATCAAGTATTTCAGGTGGATCTTCAGGTAAGTGGGGTTGTTTTTATTTTGAAATCAATATTGTGCTGTTAAATATTACTCCAACCAATCATACTGCGCCTCTCATATTGAAACATGTTGGGTTCAATAAAATCAACTTTATCTTTAGACCATCGTCTTGCAATTTAGATTGCACAACCAAAGCGTATATTTCACATATAAATCGGGAAATCTACACTCCAGCCTTCAGTAACGTTAGTTACATTAGTGCCATATGCTTCTTACTCCTTACTTCTTACTTCTTACTGACGATGATCTTCAGATCAAATGTGTATGTATCAGCTCAGTCTTTTAGCAGCAATATCAAACTTGATACTATATTTATTACTCTTTTATTACCGACAATTTGTTCAGGTTCTGCAAGCGTATCCAGCATTTCCAGTGGATCTAAAGGTAAGAGCTTTACACTTTTAAACGTTTTTGCAATGTAGATAGTTATATACAAATAGTTAATGTGCTATGTGAGGCTCAACAAGTATAACTACTCAACGAAATAACAAAAAGGGTATCTTATCTGTCTAATGGGTAATGTTTTCTATGTGTGTTTTGCTTTATTGCTCTTAATTCTTCATATTCCATCAACATGTTTGCATCTGAGTTTGAAATTAATGAAAATTAAAATTAAGTTAAGAAACGTTATTGCCGACATAATGTTCCTGTTGATATGGTATGGAAGCGCATTACTGCCAGTAGTGGGAAAATTATAAATGACATCTAATTAGGTGATAGTTTATTTTAATTAGATGATAGTTTCATCTAATTAGATGATAGTTTCATCTAATTAGATGATAGTTTCATCTAATTAGATGATATAGTTGTTATGTATAATTTTCCCACTACTGGCAGCAATACGAACGATCATCTAATTAGAAGAAACTATCATCCAATTATAAGTTATGTATGATTTAGAAGAAACTATCATCTAATTAGAAGAAACTATCATCTAATTAGATGAAACCATCATCTAATTAGAAGAAACTGTATAATGTTAACACTACTGGCAGGAATACGAATGAATAAACCAGTTTCAGATCAGTAATTAGTTACACAATATGCGGTCTGACCACGCCCAACGACACACGCCGCCAGGTTAACCTTTGACTCAAATTTGACCTATTTATCCCATTGGCTCAATGTAGCTTACTCTGACCAATCATACTGCGCCTCTCATATTGAAACATGTTGGGTTTAATAAAATCAACTTCATCTTCAGACCATCGTCTTGCAATTTAGATTGCACAAACAAAGCGTATATTTCACATATAAATCGGGAAATCTACACTCCAGCCTTCAGTGACGTTAGTTACATTAGTGCCATATGCTTCTTACTTTACTGACGATGATCTTCAGATCAAACGTGTATGTATCAGCTCAGTCTTTTAGCAGCAATATCAAACTTAATACTATATTTATTACTCTTTTATTACCAACAATTTGTTCAGGTTCTGCAAGCGTATCCAGTATTTCCAGTGGATCTAAAGGTAAGAGCTTTACACTTTTAAACGTTTTTGCAATGTAGATAGTTATATACAAATAGTTAATGTGCTATGTAAGGCTCAACAAGTATAACTACTCAACGAAATAACAAAAATGGTATCTTATCTGTCTAATGGGTAATGTTCTCTATGTGTGGTTTGCTTTATTGCTCTTATTTCTTCATATTCCATCAACATGTTTGCATCTGAGTTTTAAATTAATGAAAATTAAAATTAAGTTAAGAAATGTTATTGCTGACATAATGTTCCTGTTCGGACTTAAATTCGTTAATGCATCGTTAGTGTAAGACATCATGAAACAAGAGAAATGTTAAATTTAATTTTTCTGTCTTGCCTAAATAACAATATTCCAAAACGACGATTTGTTCAATGGTATGGAAGTGCATTACTGCCAGTAGTGGGAAAATTATAAATGACATCTAATTAGGTAATAGTTTCTTTTGATTAGATGATAGTTTCATCTAATTAGATGATAGTTTCATCTAATTAGATGATATAGTTGTTTTGTATAATTTTCCCACTACTGGCAGCAATACGAACGATCATCTAATTAGAAGAAACTATCATCCAATTATAAGTTATGTATGATTTAGATGAAACTATCATCTAATTAGAAGAAACTATCATCTAATTAGATGAAACTATCATCTAATTAGATAAAACTATCATCTAATTAGATGTTATGTATAATTTTAACATTACTGGCAGAAATACGAACGATCATCTAATTAGAAGAAACTATCATCCAATTATAAGTTATGTATGATTTACAAGAAACTATCATCTAATTAGAAGAAACTATCATCTAATTAGATGAAACCATCATCTAATTAGAAGAAACTGTATAATGTTAACACTACTAGCAGCAATACGAATGAATAAACCAGTTTCAGATCAGTAATTAGTTACACAATATGCGGTCTGACCACGCCCAACGACACACGTCGCCAGGTTAACCTTTGACTCAAATTTGACCTATTTATCCCATTGGCACAATGAAGCTTACTCTGACCAATCATACTGCGCCTCTCAGATTGAAACATGTTGAGTTTAATAAAATCAACTTCATCTTCAGACCATCGTCTTGCAATTTAGATTGCACAAACAAAGCGTATATTTCACATATAAATCGGGAAATCTACACTCCAGCCTTCAGTGACGTTAGTTACATTAGTGCCATATGCTTCTTACTTTACTGACGATGATCTTCAGATCAAACGTGTATGTATCAGCTCAGTCTTTTAGCAGCAATATCAAACTTGATACTATATTTATTACTCTTTTATTACCGACAATTTGTTCAGGTTCTGCAAGCGTATCCAGCATTTCCAGTGGATCTAAAGGTAAGAGCTTTACACTTTTAAACGTTTTCGCAATGTAGATATTTATATACAACTAGTTAATGTGCTATGTATGGCTCAACAAGTATAACTACTCAACGAAATAACAAAAATGGTATTTTATCTGTCTAATGGGTAATGTTCTCAATGTGTATTTTACTTTATTGCTCTTATTTCTTCATATTCCATCATCATGTTTGCATCTGAGTTTTAAATTAATGAAAATTAAAATTAAGTTGAGAAACGTTATTGCTGACATAATGTTCCTGTTCGGACTTAAATTCGTTAATGCATCGTTAGTGTAAGACATCATGAAACAAGCGAAATGTTAAATTTAATTTGTCTGTCTTGCCTAGATAACAATATTCCAAAACGACGATTTTTTCAATGGTATGGAAGCGCATTACTGCCAGTAGTGGGGAAATTATAAATGACATCTAATTAGGTGATAGTTTTTTTTAATTAGATGATACTTTCATCTAATTAGGTGATAGTTTCATCTAATTTTGAGAAACTATCATCTAATGAGATGTTATGTATAATTTTCCCACTACTGGCAGCAATACGAACGATCACCTAATTAGAAGAAACTATCATCTAATTAGAAGAAACTATCATCTAATTAGAAGTTATGTATGATTAATATGAAACTATCATCTACTTAGATGAAACTATCATCTAATTAGATGAAACTTTCATCTAATTATAAGAAACTATCATCTAATTAGATATTATGAAATACGAACGATCATGTAAATAGATGAAACTATCATCTAATTAGATGAAACTATCATCCCACCTGAACTTCATTGTCCGGAACAACCATTCGTTAAACATTCCTGTCCATTATCACCATGAGCCCTCTTTCATCCAAAGCGTCCCTGATATCGTATGTAAAATCAAGAAAATTCAACGACAAACATATTAACATTGAGTTCAATAATTGATGGAATAAGATCATATACGCATTTTTTGAACAATTCACCAATTAATTAAATGATTCATCTAAAAACATGATCAACACACTGAAACACATCCAACGATTACAACGACTAAACAACTTATACTTAACTTAACCAAACACTGAATGATATTATTAAACCATCGTCTACCATCATATCTGCTGTCTTCATACTTCTATTATTTTCTTCCGTCAACAAGGCAGTAGTGATTCAGACTCGTCGCATTCATCCAGTTGGGGAACTGAGGAGGAAACTACGGGTAAGGCCTCTTTTAAATCATCATCTCCAATATGCTGTCAAGAAACCAAATAACCTCTAGTTAAGTCAAGTTTACCTTGACATTTTGTGAATGATTTTATCTGAAAATCGCAACAAGCAAGAAGTAGTTTAAACCTTGCCAAACTTATGTTCCTATCCAGCTATGTTGTTAATAACAATGAATTTAATATAAATGGGCAAAATGTGAATACTGTATACCCCTCTTCTATGATCTGATATGTGAAGTATATTCCTGTGGATCATTATAAAATAAGTTTGCCATGATTTCATACAGCTTCATCAGAGTTATATATATTATGTATAATGTATATGTATTTGTAAGTGTCTCATCTAAATGGATTTGTCACTCCGTCTAATAGAAAGGAAAGGAGGATTTTTTTTAAATCAAGAGCTTTGAAATGAAAGCAAAATATAAAAAAATCACTCTTAATTATACACTCCATCTCAGCTAGAATATATTATTATCGTTGTCATTTTTTTCTTTTAGGATGATATTTGTTCAAAACTTTAAAATAAGTGAATGAATAGTTTTTCTGTAATCAGCCGGACAAATATATATGCCATAAAATGATGAAGTACAACCTACATGTACAAAAATTCACAAAATCCCAAACGCGCGTGTAATTCGGCACTGCAACACTTCTAGAAATGTAGAAGATGTGTGAATAGTGAATAGTTACATCTGCAACTAGTCAACAGAACAATATTTTTTCGGACAGAACCTCCTCCAACAGAATTGATGGTAATACTGCTCCACCCCTCCCAAACCGTTGGTCGTCCCTATAATTTAAATCCTGAATCATGCATCCTGGCAGGAAATAGCTGCTACACCTGATTTCACTGAGGCAGCGAGTATAAATTGTTGACATCCCAATACTTATTAGATAAAACTATGATCTAATTAGAAGAAACTATCATCTAATTAGAAGAAACTATCATCTAATTTGAAATAACTATATCTAATTAGATGAAACTATCATCTAATTAGAAGAAACCATAATATAAATCGATGTTATGTATAAATTTTCTCACAACTGGCAGCAATACGAACTATCATCTAATTGGATGAAACTATTATCTAATTAGAAGAAACTATCATCTAATTAGAAGAAACTATCATCAAGTTAACGCTAGTTTACACCCAAAATGTGTATCATAAAAGATGTACTCTCTTAAACACCTTTACATGTCATATCATAAGAGAGTTTTGATGGGACATTACAGGTAAAAAATCATCACCGTTTTCTAAATAAGGTAATATGTTATCGATATTGACTGTTTCTCTGACATTAGTAAGACATCCAATATAATTGAGTTGTTTCTTTCACTTGATTAACTCTTTTATTATCTACGATTTGTTCAGGTTTTGCAAGCGCAACGAGTACTTCCAGTACATCTTTAGGTAAGTGCTTTATACTTTGAAATGTATATTGCGTTGTTAATAGTTACATGCAAATGTGAGACCAAACAACCAGACACTCAATGCAATATTAAAAATGAAATATCTACAAGCTGTCTAATTGGTAATGATATCTGGTATTAAGCTTGATTGCCCTTATGAACCTCCTGGTTTACATTTTATATGGCTTTACACTGTCCCCTAATACAGTAATACTTTGACAAAAAATGATTATATCTGTAAATGACTGCGTTCAATGTTTTCATAAATAGAAAAAGAATTCTGAATTCTGAATTCTTTATCATTGGTAATGTAGTCAAATGTACATCATTTTAATTATACCCCCGCTACGAAGTAAGCGGGTGTATATAGCGGTCATTCCGTTAGTCCGTTCGTCCTTCTGTCGGGTTAATTTTCTCAAAAAACGTCAAAGGTACATCGACCAAACTTTGTACAGTTGTTAACCATGTTCTTCTGATCGCGCACAGACAATTTTCAATTTTCTGAGATTTAAATTTTGTGTCGTTTCCATGGAAACGTCACTTTTCGGACTTAGTTTTATTGTGTTCAATGGGTTCAATCTAGGTGAATGAAATTTAATATGGAGGTAGTCCAGAAGATATATCGAGTTCGAAAACCACTTCCGAAATATTATTTTTTACGGAGTTATGGCCCATGAATCCGAAATTTAACTGAGTACCAAAAGAACTGTGATGCTCCAATAGGGACAAGTTTTCACGGCAACTATTACATCTAGGTGAATGAAATTTTACATGTTGATAGTCCAGATGATACTCTTCATCGAGGTCAGAGACCAGTTCCGAAATATTATTTTTTACGGACTTATGAAGCCCTTGAATCTGTAATTGAAATTGGTACAAATTACCGGTGTGATTCTCTAATGGGAAAACTTAAGTTACCTGTAAAATATTACATCTGGGTGAATGATTTTTTGTAAAAACAGTCAGTTCCTAAAATTATTTTGGACAATATTATGATGCTTGAAACTGTTTTTAAACATAGTAACATTCACATCTATACTTCTCAATGGAAGGATAGCGAATGGCGGGGGTATGTGAGCAATGCTCACTTTTTCTTGTTTTTATAAGGATTGTCTTTGATTGCTAAGTCATTCGCTCTTGCTTCACATCAGAATTCCCAAATGAAACAAGAGCACAGATAGTATGCTTAGATTATTTCAGTTTCAGGACCAAAATTCAATGAGGGTTATTAGCCATCTATTCTCAAAGTTAGCATCCACAAGAAACAACACCAACAGATGAACATTGCTTCTGTTAAACCTAATTAGGTTAAATTTGTAATTTTAGGAATGTTATAAATCAATGAACCAGCTTGAGAAATAAATCGTTTGAAACAAATTTGTACGCACATGGCTTCTCCTCAGACGAGCCTCATAGAAAATCCTCCTTCAAAATAAAATAAAACTCGGAATCTATGGTAGTAAATATTAAAAGTTAAGAGAAAATTTATGAAAAAATGGAAAAGCATATTTGACAATTCAGTCTAATAATTTTTGTACAGGTTTTTGGGGTTTTTTTTTACCGAACATCTCATCTGGAAGTTGTCATGTCTGAAACTTATGTCAAAAGCCTTACATATTAAAGTGCACGTAACTATCATCTGAGTGTTTAAAGGGGCACTGTGTCGAGGATAAAAATGAGTCTCATGTTTACCTCACTGAGCTGATTAGAGTGTCTGCTAACGAGTTCCGAGTTCAACACAATGAAACACATCAAACGATTACAACGACTAAAAAACTTATACTTAACTTCCCGCTGACCAAACACTGAATGATATTATTAAACCACCGTCTACCATCATATCTGCTGTCTTCATACTTCAATTATTTTCTTCCGTCAACAAGGCAGTAGTGATTCAGACCAAATGACCTCTAGTTTAGTCAAGTTAACCTTGACATTTTGTGAAAGAGTTTATCTGAAAATCGCAACGAGCAAGGAGTAGTTTAAACCTTGCCAAACTTGTGTATAATGTATTATCTATTTGTAAGTGTCTCATCTAAATGGATATGTCACTCCGTCTAATAGAAAGGAAAGGAGGATTTTTTTTTTAATCAGGAGCTATGAAATGAAAGCAAAATAAAAAAATCGTTTTTAATTCTGCACTCCATCTCATCTAGAATATATTATTATTGATATCATTTTTTTTCTTTAGGGTGATATTTGTTCAGAACTTTAAAATAATTGAATGACAAGTCTGCAACCAGTCGACAGAACACTGTTTTCCGGACAGCACTTCCAACAGAATGGATGGTAATACTGTTCCACCCCTCCCCAACCGTTGATCGTCCCTTTTATTGCAATCCTGAATCATGCATCCTGGCAGGAAATAGCTGCTACACCTGACTTCACTGAGGCAGCGAGTATAAATTGTTGACATCCCAATACTTAATTGTTTTAAAGCTGAGTCTTCTAATTGATAAAACTTATCATGAAATAGTTATTGACTCTATAACAATATTGATGTGATATTTTTTTTTTTACATACGTATCAGATTTGAAAAACCTTCCCCTTGAAGTGTTCCTGAATAGAGATATGCTCCCTAATATAGATGATACTCGACGTCATCATTCTCCTATTTGTGCAGCGAACAATGGGGCCTCATTTCACAGCCAGACTGCTTGTCTGCAGGCTCATTTAAATCAAACCGCAATTAGTTGCACTACGTTACAAAGTGTATAATCTGACAATGACACGTCCCGTCAGATTAATCTTTTACTCCGGTTTGACCAATTTGTCTCTAATCTTTATCTGACCAATGAAAATGCGCCTCTCTTATTGAAATGGACTGGGTGTCAAAAAACTTAATTCACCAGCAGACCACCCGTGTGTTGTTGGTTTTTGCTTAAGTGTGTAAAGTTTGAACCAACTGGGGCGATTATATGGCACCTGTACTTCGATTGTTACTCTACCTCCTCTCCCATACCAGGTTCGGGGTGGATACATTGAGGTTGATCATGGGGTTGTCCTTTTTCAGATGACGTAACGCACTTGGTACACGCAATTCAAGACTATGCATAAGGGTTCAAATCGACTCGTATCAGGGGTGCAGTCGACTCTGTTAATCGCACCTCCTTGCTCTGGTAATCTGGGCAGTGTTGGTTTTTAAAACCTGATAAGAATGTAAAATCATTTTTGATTTATTACCTACTTGAAAACCAACACTACGTAAGTTTGATGCTCGCTTGCACTTGGGAATGATAATGTCACTGATATCACGTGGCTTTATCGCCACCATTACCGGGTAGAGTCTCTTTTTTCTCTGTGTGGTCTATGTTTAGGAACGCTTCATGGGGAAGCGTTGGTCAATGTTGGTTTTTCGACCAGGTAAGTATGAACAAATCACATTTGCTCAAAAATGTTAAAATTATATATTAATTATTATACAAAGTAAGCGTGGAATAGTAAGCGTGGAGTTGTCTCGCAAAGTTTTATTCTAAGTTTTATAGTGTTCAATCCGGACATAACGTAGCGACAATTATGTTTACCCGAAAAATATTACATATGGGTGACTAAAATATTTTTAAAGCCAGTTGGAAAAAATAATTTTGACAGAATTATGACACTTGAGTCTGCAACATGGAACTAATTACATGTATCAATGCTCTATAGACATATAGCGGGTGACGGGGGTATGTGACCCATACTTACGTAACTCTATGATTATCAACGTTTGGCAAATGCATATGTGTATCAATTGTGTACATGTAGCAGCAACATTTTTATTTGATGAACACTTTTAGATATTCTTCTTGTGAACCTCTTTCTGAATCATATTTTAAAACATTTTTGCAATTATCAGTGACTTAAATAATCATCATGCTTATTTAAAAACACAGAATAGCAAATACAGAATAAATAATATTTCAAACTGAAAAAAGCAGTTCCAGTAAAATCTGTATTCCACGCCACATATAAAGAACACCATATGTGTGGTAAAATCAATGAAAATGAGAGAACATTCAAATCTTGGTTAAACAAAGTATCATTTTGAAATGATCCTATTTAGCTGCATTTGTAAACAATTTTCTCTTTATACAACATATTATAAACAGTTCATAATTAGAAGGTGATTTTATTCGTAAAAACAGATGTCACCCCCATTCCCCAATTCAGTTTCAGTATATACCCTTCTAAAAGACAAAGTCCAAATTGTAACCATGGAAAAACAAATTTCATATATTTTTCTAAAAATCTTAAACCCTAAAAAGGCACATCCGTATGATATGGGGAGGCTGTACACCAAATTCGGTAAAACTTGGTCAAGTAGTTGTAGAGCTCTGCTCCGAAAACAAAGCCTACCCTTCAAATAGACAAAGTCCACATTGTTACCATGAAAACCATGACCCCAAAAGGCACATCTGAATGATATGGGGAGGCTGTATACCAACTTTTGTGAGGATTGACATAATTCTGGGTCACATGAAATCAACTCCCATTATGTGAAGATTTCGAAAAATAAAGCTCATTTATTCATTTTTTTAAATGTTCTTCACATCAAGCCCGAGGAGCTCCAACACCAACGCCAATTCCAACACCTACGCCAACTCCGACACCGACAACCACACCAACACCAACTCCAACACCTACACCGACGGCAACGCCAACTCCAACACCTACGCCAACTCCGACCCCTACACCAACTCCTACACCAACTCCAACACCGACTCCCACACCAACGCCAACTCCAACACCAACGCCAACTCCTACGCCAACACCTACACCAACTCCTACACCAACACCCACACCAACTCCAACACCGACTCCAACACCAACACCAACTCCTACACCAACGCCCACTCAAACTCCAACACCAACTCCTACACCTACACCAACTCCTACACCAACACCCACGCCAACTCCAACTCCAACACCAACGCCAACACCTACGCCAACTCCGACACCCACACCAACGCCAACCCCGACGCCAACGCCAACACCAACGCCAACTCCAACTCCAACACCAACGCCAACACCTACGCCAACTCCGACACCCACACCAACGCCAACGCCAACACCCACACCAACACCAACTCCAACACCTACGCCAACTCCGACACCCACACCAACACCAACACCCACTCCAACACCAACGCCAACGTCAACCCCTACGCCAACGCCAACGCCAACGCCAACGCCTACACCAACACCGACACCGACATCCACACCAACACCCACTCCAACTCCCACTCCGACACCAACACCAACACCTACACCCACACCAACGCCAACCCCTACGCCAACGCCAACGCCTACACCAACACCCACACCAACACCAACACCAACACCCACACCAACTCCAACACCAACGCCCACTCCAACACCAACGCCAACTCCGACACCTACACCAACGCCAACCCCTACGCCCACGCCAACACCTACACCTACACCAACACCAACTCCAACTCCCACTCCGACACCAACACCAACACCCACGCCAACTCCAACACCAACACCAACACCAACACCAACACCAATGCCAACTCTTACGCCGACGCCAGCTCCCACACCAACGCCCACTCCTACACCAACACCAACTCCTACACCGACGCCTACACCCACACCGACACCCACACCGACACCCACACCAACACCTACACCAACGCCAACACCTACACCAACACCAACACCAACACCTACGCCAACGCCAACACCAACACCAACTCCTACACCAACACCAACTCCAACGCCAACTCCAACTCCAACACCAACGCCAACGCCTACTCCTACGCCTACGCCATCTCCCACACCAACGCCCACTCCTACACCAACACCGACACCTACTCCTACACCGACGCCAACTCCAACACCAACGCCAACTCCTACACCAACTCCTACACCAACACCAACGCCCACTCCAACACCAACGCCAACTCCGACACCTACACCAACGCCAACCCCTACGCCAACGCCAACACCTACACCAACACCAACACCAACTCCGACACCTACACCAACGCCAACCCCTACGCCAACGCCAACACCTACACCTACACCTACACCAACACCAACTCCAACTCCCACTCCGACACCAACACCAACACCAACACCAACACCAACACCAACACCCACGCCAACTCCAACACCTACACCAACACCAACACCAACACCAACACCAATGCCAACTCTTACGCCGACGCCAGCTCCCACACCAACGCCGACTCCTACACCAACGCCTACGCCAACGCCAACATCAACACCAACACCTACACCAACGCCAACACCCACACCAACACCAACACCAACGCCTACGCCAACGCCAACATCAACACCAACTCCTACACCAACACCAACGCCCACTTCAACGCCAACTCCAACTCCAACACCAACGCCAACGCCAACGCCTACTCCTACGCCTACGCCATCTCCCACACCAACGCCCACTCCTACACCAACACCGACACCTACTCCTACACCGACGCCAACTCCAACACCTACACCAACACCAACACCAACACCAACACCAACACCAACGCCAACTCCTACACCAACACCAACACCAACGCCAACGCCAACTCCTACACCAACACCAACACCAACACCAACACCAACGCCAACTCCTACACCAACACCAACGCCAATGCCAACTCCTACACCAACACCAACGCCAACTCCTACACCGACGTCTACACCGACACCGACACCAACACCTACACCAACGCCAACACCTACACCAACACCTACGCCAACACCAACACCCACGCCAACTCCAACACCTACACCAACAACCACACCAACTCCTACGCCTACGCCAACTCCTACGCCAACACCAACACCAACGCCCACTCCAACACCCACATCAACGCCAACTCCAACTCCAACTCCAACGCCAACGCCAACTCCCACACCAACGCCCACACCAACGCCCACACCAACGCCCACTCCTACACCAACACCAACACCAACACCTACTCCTACGCCGTCACCAACTGAAAGTAGGTGTTACCGTTCTTTAAATATTTGCGGAAGTGTATTTTGTTCTCTCTCGCAACACTGTTAACCCAGAAAGTAGATTAGTTTTATGAACAAATGAATGTCTATTGATAAGCTAAGTCACATTTATCATACTGTCGGATATATGTTATGCTTTTAATAGATGTGGGGTTTTAATGTTTGATGCTATTCGAATTTTTTAATATGTGATTTCGAACTTAGCATAGGGTAGCATAGCATTGTCCAAATCTTGAACCTTGGTTATAAAATGTGATCGGTGAATCCAATAGGTTTTTGATACTTGGCATGTCTGTCTCCTTTCATCAATTACCCCAGACTATACTTTTCCAGTCAGATTTGTCTTTCCAAATGAGTGATGAGCATGTCAAATTTGCCCGTTGTCTAACTTGCATCCAGGAAGAAAACGTACACACTTACAGACAGATTGACAGGTCAGAAACATTCCAAAAAATATGATGGAACTCCCTTACTACCTGATATATTTGCAAAATATTTGTAGTCAGATTAATTGATCAAAATATAATTTGATTTTGATCATAAAGTCAACTAACTCAGAATGCTTAGTCTATTTCGATTAACTCAAACACCAGAGTTATGTTTTTTAATTTCATCAGGGGAGAAGCCATAATCAGAACCAATTACAGAACTAGTCGGATCGGGTACTGACATAATTTTATGGTAACAAATTCTCTGAAATACAAGTGAAAAGTTGTTCTGTGACATACTGTCGTTACACAGTCCTGCATTACGTCGTATGAATCTTTACACAAGCCGTTTGGTGAGCCAACTGTAAATTTAACTTTCGTAAAGTAAGCTAAATGGGAAATGATTGATAGCAAGTACAATTCCCGTGCCCGTTTTGATGAACAAGTAAACGTCCTTCTTTTCCAAAAATATTTTCAGTGTTTAAACATGATAAATGTTTCGACATAAAAAGAAAACATACACTCGAAAACCACTTCTTCTGATACTATTACTGTTTGAGGTCGAAGCGGATATGTGTCATGCTGGAAGCTCTTTGATTGTCATTAATCTTTCAAAGTGTGAAATGTTGATTGGATGAAATATCATCCAACGAGGTAAAAAGTGTCATCCGTCTGAGCCATACAAGAGTACAGTGAGAACACATTTATCTTTTAATACAGTTGAAAATGTTTCGGGATAGCGAGGTGTGCGGTTGCATACCGTAGAAATAGAAAGAAAAGATTTGGTATACTGCTGTGTGGATGGCCGGCTTTCCGGATAAACGGGGTCCGGGTAAACGAGGCTCGACTATAGTTTGGATTTGTTTTACGTAAACTAAGAAGTTATCAGGCTAGTCTATCACCTGACACAAATCAAAAGTGTATACATTGCCATCCTGCTCTTCACGCTTGATGCAATATTTCGAGGGTCTCCAAATTGTCCTATTGGTATTTCACTGTTATGGGTTTTTCTCTTTACATCACCATTCCAATGAAACTTTAAAGGCGCTGTGGCACGTTTTGTCTTGTATACTTCACTGTTATGTGTATTACTCTTTACATCACCATTCCAGTGAAACTTTAAAGGCGCTGTAGCACGTTTTTTACTCAAATAAAGTGATCTCACAAAAATATAAATAAATAAAAGTATAAACCGAGGGGAAAAAGAAACGATTCCTTATTTTTAACAGAATCAAACACCAAATATTTCTGCCGGATGAAGTAGATTTTCATCGCCCCTTGTGGTGGATATATCTAGTAAAGATATATTAACAATATATTTGATGAGAGTATGATATTTAAAGGCGCTCTAGCATGTCTCTTTACTGAAATACATGCGCTCACATGAAAAGGTATTAAGTGTTACCATTGCCTAATTGATACTCCTGAGTCCATAAAAAGTGTTCTAAACGAATATACATGGTTGGGTAAAGCCATGCGAGTTCATTACTTCACATGAACATTGAAGTGGCCGCTTGACAATATTTCAACTGATCTTACTGATGTAGCGCTACCTAACAACTCAGAGTAGATTTTTAAATATACTACGATCATGAAATGGCCAACCATATTGCTGCCTGAACTCTCAAGTTCTCACGAGACCTACAAATCTACCTCTCACGTTGAAGAGTTCCACACCATTGTCGCTTTATACGTCGCACATATTCATCGAATAGGGATAACCATTTTCTATCGATATGGCTTATCAGGTCGTGAAATTAGAGAGAGATAGTTTGCCCATTAACGTAGCAATGTATTGTATGAACTTTAATGATAAATAGAAAATTTGAGAAAACATGACATGCAAAATACGTACTGCTATTAGATGTGAATGCTCTGTGACAAACCATGCTATTAAGGTGTAGTTTTAACCGTATATACGTCTATCACTATCAATGTTTTAATGCCACCAAATCGGAGATTCCGATGGTACAATGTACTGCTTTTCACATGTCTGTTTGCTAGAAACACCGTTAACTATGATTATGATGTTGATTGGTCAGTGATATACTTTCATACATAATCTTTGATCATGTGATCTTGGTGCAGGAAACATCTTCTGAATATTTTAGGTTTTTGATAATTGGCATTCATCATTTAATCCAGACTATACTCTTCCAATTTAATATTTTATATAAACATTTTCTAAATATTTTATTCTTATGAATGACCATTGGTCTACATTTACATTAGGTAACCTGGAACAATATTATGTGATAGTTAATCCACATTTTGTCACATCATTAATTTTCTTTAAAGTAGTGAGTTGTTTTGGCTGGAAATTTATTGCAAATGCCAAATGGCTTTAATGTTCATTTTGGTCATTTACTCGTTAATTCCAAAGTGTTTCGAAGAATATACTGGGCAAAATGAATAAGCGATGTTTGAATTATTATGATTGATATTATGAATGTTGATTGATATCAGCATGTCAATGAAAATATAGATTCTTATTCAAAATTTCAAAATTTGCATTTGTTCCTAACTATTTTGTCCAGTACACATTGCCAACATATGTTTTACGGTTTGCTGTATTTAACTGAACAGGTATCGCAATGAAGAATCTCCGTTCTCTTATTTTGCAATTATCATACTTCATATGGTTTTATGAATGTTTCTTATCTCATTTGGAGTGAGATACTTAGTTATATCAGTGCAATAAACACTCTAATGAGCTACAGTGGCGATAACCTTTGAAATCACTCGACTGCAATATAACAATAATATAATAAATAGAATATCTGTTCTATCTTGACAAATACCATGCATATTTATCTCATCTCGTGAGGCTGATAAGTTAATATTCGTGATAATATAAACTTTCTACCCCACTCGATGAGATAAACATGGTATTTGTCATGAAAAGCCAAATATCCTCTATATATCAGTAGCATTACGTCATTAGGTCCTTGATTTGTGATCTTACCTGAATCATCCCGTCATTAGAGTCTCGATTTACTGTTGTACATGCATTATCCTATCATTTGATCTTTGTTATCATGTCTGAATCATCCTGTCATTTGATCACCCATCTGTGATCGTACTTGCAACATCCCGTCTTTGGTTCCTCGATTTCTTAATATATTTACATCATCCGGTCATTTATCGATTTGTGATCAAACCTAATGTATCTCACATTTTCGCCAATTTGTGATCGCACCTAGTACCTGCATCATCCTCTTATTTGATCATCGTTTTGTGACCGTACTTGCAACATCCCGTCTTCGGTTCTCACTCTGTGACCATACATAAATCATCCTATTATTGGTCGTATCTGCATCACAATATCATCAATTTCTGAATGTATTTATATTATTCCGTTATGTGTTCGTTGATTTGAGATCGGTCCTACAATATCTCGCATTTGGTTCGCTGACTTGTGATCGTACCTGCATCATTTATTTTTAAAATCTCGATTTGTGACGTACCGACATCATCGCGTTATTTGTTTGTCAATTTGTGATCAAACCTACAGTATCTCACATTTGGGTCGCCTATTTGTGATCGCATTCTTATCATTACTTGATCCTCGATTTGTGATCAAACCAAAATCACTCTGTATTAAGTTCGTCAAGTTGTGATCCGTACATGCATCATGCTGTCATCGGATTCTCATTTGGTGACCATACTTGCAACATCCTATTATTTAGGTCTCGATTTGTTATCGTATCTTAATCATCGAATCTTAATAGTCATATCATCGATGACATGATTTGTGATTGTACTTGTGTCATCCCGTCATCGGATTCTCACTCTGTGACCATACTTACATCATCCTATTATTGGTCGTATCTGCATCATCATATCGTCGATACCAATATTTTGATCGTACTTGCATCATCCCGTCTCGATCTCCTAATGTACCTGCATTATCCTATCATTTGATCAGTGATTTGTTATCATGTCTGCATCATCCTGTCCTCCATTTCTCATCTCACTTGCAGCATTCTGTCATTTGAGATTCCTTTTTTTATTGCACCTGAATCATATTGAGTTGATATATCTAATACATGAAAACCTGAGTGTTTTTTAATTATATTATTTATCCGAAACCGTTGGCCATAGATTTTCAAAGAAAATGGACACATGGAACAGATCACTGTCATTAGACATGCATTGCACTGAATACTTTGGATTGTGACATAACGTGTATAACGTCATAACATTGTTAAGTCATAAGGATTTGAGTCAATGTGAGTCATGTTTATGATGATGTCATGAACTTGATGATGCTAGGCCAATCCAAGATTTCAGTAAATCCCCGGTTTACAAAGTAGTCTCAGTATTAAGCATTACCGTTTGTGGTGCAGGGGATGCTGCTCCACATCACTGGTTAAGTCATACACGGGGCTTCTCATGTCTTCATAAACGCAACTGGGTTCTCCTGCACCTTTCTTTAATATTCCCATTGGAAATTGGAAGGTTCGTCAAACATCAACATATCAATCCTGTCATGCTCGAGTGTTGCTGCTCTTGGACTTGAATCTATCTTTTAAACGCTTTCTTATTATCACAAACTAAACTGCAAGGCGAAAGAAAGTGCACAACACATTTAATTTCGATTTATTCAATATTTAAAAATATACATGTCGTGCCCATCGGTCACTTTCGGGATTTGTTGAGAAGTGGTTTCAATTTGACAATTACTAGACTTTACATATTTTAAATCTGCCCGTAAAATTATTTGTATACGGCTGGTTTTAAAAATCCCTAATTAAGCCCTGGTGACTAGAATGAAAGCGGCCGAGCTGTGGTCACTAAAGCATATCCTGCTGTAACGTACTTGGAGGAATCTCATTATGCCGCTAATCCCAATTTTTAAACTCGTCATATAAGATCCAAATCTTCATCAAAACAACCCAAGTTTTCGATAAACTATTCAACTAGAGATTTCATATGGTTATAACGGCCCGGCCCTGCATAGTTGGGGGGGCATTTTGCGCTAATGTGCAGTATGTTTGTGGCCATGAACAACAAGACTACGGTCATAATGCATAGATCAAGGAAGTAATGCACGAAACAATGCTCTATCCCAACTCACCATTCATGGGACGTTGTATATACATTGCGATGTACGTATTGATAAATAAAGTAATCAGGTAGATATTATTTCATAGACACTGAACGATTGGTTGTCCAAACAAACGAGACAACATTTCAGATTTATAAATAACATTTTGTATTTATTATAAAATGACTGTAATTTGAAGTTTGTCCATAAATATATGTTTTATATGATGCAATGTAATGCAAAACATTTTCACTTCCTATTCATTGATATGATATGATTATAAAAAAAACTATTTCATGAATAAGTACATAAACTGGATTGGTCAACAAGCTCAGTGAAATTTATATGAAGATTGCTTCATAGAACACACACACACACACACACACACACACACACACACATATATATATATATATATATATATATATATATATATATATATATATATATATATATATATATATATATATATATATAATATACAGATTTAAAGACATCGAACCATATCGAATGAAAGAATTATGTTACAAGTGACATCTTAATGCACATCTCATAAATGAAAAAGAAACGGGTTTATAGTCTTTACGGGCCGCTCCAATACACAATTCTCTGTTTAGGGTACCATATAGATGTTTCCTCCTTATCAAAGTCAAAGAGTCAAAGAGACCCAGTGCTATTATGTTTTTACATGTAACAAGTTTACTGGACTGGTTCAGTTATATAACAACTGGCAAGTCGGTGACCGGCATGTCATATCTGTATATTGTCACACATCCTGTCTTAGTGACACAAAGCTCAGTATAAAATAGGAAATACACATTGAAGCGACATTCAGTCTAGATATTGTCAGCCAATGAAAATTATAAACATACATTCAACCAATGGAATTTAGGAATATGATAAAAGAGTTTTATTCTTCTTTGTCGATGACAGTCATTTGAAGAAAACATATCATTTAGGAGATAAATCTACTGTGTTTGAAAATCAGAGACATGTTATACTGGATTGATAGCGAGTAAATTAAAATTGAAACCTAACGCGTAGGTTTCAATTTTAAATTTACTCGCTATCAATCCAATATAACATGTATCTGATATTCAAAAACAGTAGGTTTATCTCCATTCTACTATGACCGTTTTACCACGGGACTCTTTTTGTCGGATGCTAACAGTGCATACAATGGCTAGCGCGAGAGCTCCGAGTTACGTTCGAAAAATTCATTGTTGACAACAGCAGCGATTTCGTACAAAAAATATTGTTGTTATACACAAACTTTCCCCCATAAGTTGTCTTTAACTATTTAAAAAAAACACTGATATATGTGTCATTTATAACGGGAGTTTTAATTTTGCTTTCCCAACATTCACGTCTAACAATCAGGATTCGTTCCTCCTGAATTCCGCATTTTTTAATAACCCGCTAAGCATATCACGCGACATTCAAAATGGCTACCGTTTGCCGGTCGCTATGAATGATGAGCTTGAGGACGTGTATTTATTAAAATGAAGCATTACAGGTGATGGTAATTATCTCATTCGGGTAAGGAATGCACATTCAAGTTATCAACGAGGTGTGCAGATGATACGACATATGTTTTTCTTATTTTGCATCAAAATGTTACGCTCGGTTTTCAGAACAGCTGACCATATTGCGCCAATGACATTGCGTTAGCTCGCCTTCTCAACTGCATGTGTCGCTATTTGGATAGATCTTGATACTGACGCAGTTTGTCTTGCTAATCTATCTGATGTAGCTCTAAAACACCTTAAAATCAGCCGTTTGTTCGGATAAATTGTGACGTCACAATGTAGATTTGTCAATACGCGGTGAAACGGCGCTAAAATCAGAGGAGGTTCAATCCAGAATTGATCACGTTTGATTTTGCTGGAGAACCAATCAGAATCAATTATCCAGCAATGTCATGGTAGAATGTACGATTTTTGAGGATATATGACAATATTCATGGATTATCAAGCTCATGATGAAAACTGGTTCTGTATTCTTATCATTGAACACATTGTAGGTTGCTATTCGTTTGCGAAATACTTGCAAATCATCACAATGTATAAAACTGATTATATGTAATTTCGATATATACAAAATGATATAGATAGACGTCATGTGCATGTTTTCTTGGAGAACGATACATAAGTTCTAGGTTGGTTTGCATATCTACTTCTTTCAGCACAATGCAATTAACATGTAAAACGAACAAAATATTTGTAGTATTTGGTTCGATTAAAAGACATTCATATTCACGCTTTCCAAGCCGCTGCGCAAAGAAAAAAATCTTCAGGGAGGTATTCTCAAAACAGACGCAAGGCTAACGTTGCTTGGCACAACATTTCGGTCGAACAAAATCGATTCACCTGGTGTGAAGCGAGACATCAGAGGGAAACTTGTAAAGTCAAACCTGATAACCAGGACAACTCGAACAATTTACAGCAGAACAGTGGCATAATATTGTTGCAAAATGTAAATATAACATATCAGCTCCGATTCCCCAGTGTTTGCCATTATATATACAAACGTCACTTCCGGTTACCCTCCACCCATCTAAGCCACACCCAATTTTTCGTTTGTAACTGGCCGGTGAAAAGCAGACGTTTTTTATGCAATGTTTGAGTTGCTCTAGTTTAAAATAGGAACAACAAATTACATTTGTTTTGGGTCTCATTTTCACAAAATAGTCCAATGAACCAATTGCAGATTAGAATTCAATAGAAAATAATATATTGCGCCTGATCTTTACAAGAATCTGTGGTGGTATGTGGTCCTGTGCATAGCTCAGTTGACAGCTATCAGTGACGTTCAGCAACAATGGGTGCGACTCGTTGCTTGGGTGGGTTACCCGCTACATTGCTGGATAAGCTGAGAGTTTGAAGGGCATTCCCTGCCCCACACTGAGACATGAGTTGAGAAACTTGTGGTGTCACCCTGGGTAAGTGATTTAGTTCGAAGTCTGCTTCTGTCCACCTAACAGTAAATGGGTACCTGGTATGATACGATGGTAGTCTGAATTTGAACCTTGAGCGCCTGACAGGCGATCGATTGTATTCTCCTAATGAAATGTTCTGTACTCGTTGACCAGGGGTAATATGTAGGTCGCGCCATGAGCAGGTATTAGTACCTGGAGGTAGCGTGTTATTTAATCCACATTATTATTATTATTATTATTATTATTATGACACGATACATTGCCAGTTGTTTTTAATGAATTAATTGGTGACTGCTTATTTTTTAGATAAAATATGTTCGTTTAATGTAGTAAGGGACAAGAAATGAAATTTACAGCATGACCTTTCCATGGTTAAAATGTTGTAAATGTGTACAGAATGAGGCAGATTTATTGATGTTTACATAGAATATGTCCTCTAAGCCGGTGAACAGTTGTAATTTATCCACAATAATTTTTTAAGGATTTAGATATCTAAAATATCTTCTTTTTAAAAGTAAGTAGTATGTAGTATTTTTGGACTGATGTCCTATACTATTCACTTTCAGAGTAAGACCTCCAAAACTCAAGATAATTGTAATTGAAAATCATACATATGATAAAACCAACTAAGGTTTTTACTTTCTTTTACCTGGTAGTTTAAATCTAGCAAACAGAACAAGTCAGTATTCTATTTTCTGGTTGTCTACTCCAAAAACTAATATGACGTGTCTCATCCTCTAAAATATTTAACTCACAGGCCATTAAAAGTGTGATCTTTTCTTCAGGCGTTCAGAATAAACTAACAGGACGGCTCATTGTTACGAGACAGAGATCACTTTGCTGATTTCAGTGATAATTAATGGTATTGATTACAAAGTTAACACATTGTTTCAGTTTGCGCCGACCTTCCCGTCAATGGTGGTCCTAGTACGAGTTCGAACGTGAGCCAGTCCCTGCCACTGCCATCAGGTGTAACTGCAGACATCACGACTGTGACCCTCATCTCTGAGTCGGTACCTCCAACACCACCAGAGAGCAACTGTTTATTTGGCCTCAATGTCTACTGGGATTCTGAAGGGAATTTTGATGTGAATAGATGCATTGGCGTCTTGGAAGTCTGTTATTTTGCTGTGTAAGTAACGCAATACCTAAAACGAAACAATTGTAGTAAATTTCAATGTGATGTAAATAATTTCACAAATAGTTGCAACAATGAAATACGAAATGAAAGTAAATTTGGATTGAATTGATGTTCAAAAGCAGGGTCATTTCTAGTCAAAAGTTGAATATGTAAAAAAAACTGTTAGTTTGGTGCAAGGGACTCGTCCAGGGCCGTTAGTCTCAGGACGGTGTTTTGAACTGATTAAACTGCCACCCTGATATTTTGACACATGGCTTATTTCAAAATAGAGATTATAGAAGTCACTTCTTTTCACATCCCCCAAATGCTATTTGGCCTATTTGAGTTACAACTTGTAAATTTCGAAAATGTAGTTTGTGTTATAAGGGCCATAAAAACGATGCCTTAATAAAGTTTAAAGTTTTGACCTTAGATGAAAAATAATGCAACGTCAGTGTAATACAATGAATCTTAATTATTTATGAATACATAGAAACAATTGAAAAATCTGAAAGACCCTATACAATACATAGAAATACATATCTGCAAGCCTTTTAATGTGTATTATGACTTTGTGTTATTTTGGTTAGGCACTTAACTTTATATGGACTTGACTTTTTCAACTACATGTTCATATATAGGAACAGTTGTTGAACGTTGTTGAACGTTTTGTTGTTAAATGAATAGTTGTTATAGTCTAAATGATTGCATATAATTCAATGTAAAACCTGCTTTTAATCAACACATTGCATTTGCAGATAACCAGTTTCTACACTGCCACAGTATCTGTACAAGTACAGCAGCATTATATTTGTACCAAATAAATAAATTTCACTGCATGTCTTCTGTTGTACCTTCATTTTGACCATTGGTTTGTCATGATCATGGTCAGGTTATGCTACCTTATTTATTCCCGTACACTGTATGGTCTATTCTTACTGCCTGTCGCTGGATGTTTGTATAGAAGCTAATGCACATCAGGTAGTCAGGCATCGAATAGAGGTCGCGTCGCTATTGTTAAACGAACATACAATGCAGTTACATATATGTATAAATTTTCATCAATCATACTTTTACAATGATTGCATACGGATTTTAATTATACTATTACCCAACATATATGAACCCCAAGCAGTCATTTCAATTATAAGCCATTTATAGCATTCATTTCTATTGCAATATTTTCCCTTAAGGAGAAACCATTATTAGGTTCATTGACTATCATTGGCAACAGTTGTATAGCATCCAATTGATTAGGTTAGGACTAACCTCATTCAGGGAAAGATATGATGGGAACTTGGACTATGGACACTGAAGGATCAGTTAACTGTAAAAATGAGACTATCACGTTTTTGTTGTATGAAGTCAGAATGTCAACCCTAAACATATTTTCCTGCCCAACAGTATGTATGGGCCAATGACTTGGTCCATCATATGCGTGTAAAACATTCCTGAAGAGATATCCAACAGCAGCAACAACAACAGCAGCAGCAGCAGCAGCAGCCACATGGTCCTCAAATGAAATCACTTTTTCAAAGTAATGGTATTGAATATTTTAGAATCATATGTCTTTACGAGTAATGTCATCATTACCAAAACCTTGTATTGAATTTATACAGGAAATCTCCTCGAATTTGGTGAGAGATCAATTTCTAAATCCACGAGTTAGAAACTTGACCTATTGAACAAGGCAATTCCAATATCACCATCCTTTTTCACTGAGGGGAGTCAGCATTGGAATCTCTCTGTCATCACGATCATTACTACATCAAAGATCCAACCTAACACAAAAACTGACATTATATCAGTTTGTTCAATGACGCCATAGATAACCTGCTACGGTGACAATTGCATGACAGATGTATCCTGCAAAATACCGATTTACCGTGATCCTTGATTGTCACTTACTCTTAGATTTGAAAGTGCAGACAAAACGTAACACTTTTATGTAAATTCTGCTTCTATTAAGTCACAGATGTCAAAGCCCTAAATGGTAGAGAGGGATGTGATGCCACCTCCTTCTATAAAGGTAGCGAGGAATCTGGGTATCTTCATGATGGGATTCGAACCTGCATCCCATAGCACCTTAAACTGAACACTCTACCATGGGACCACGAAGGACTTGCCAATGAAACATTTGATAACTCTATCTATAGTCATGTTTTCTCTACCACAATATAACGAGAGTAAGGGAGACATGCTCTTTGTAGTGCATGGGATGTATGATTTTTTCACGAAACACCGACATTTCCCGACTGCATTTATGTGATACTTTTTCAGTGTTCACGTTTCATCAGCATGGCTATGTCATTTCATAGAAATATATTTAAAAATGTATAACCTTTTAAAAACAAATTTATTTCTTTTCTTTCGCTTTATTTGACATTTATAACATTCTCCTTCAGTTTTGGTTGACAAAATTCGGAGTTAGGAGAACCCTAGGCCATTGGCCCGTGGGTTCTTCTTGCCTTCATGTTTACATTTCAACCAAAACTTCAGGAGAGTGTGATATACTTACTTCATTGATTCTACTATGAGTTTGCCTGCCTGATGCTTCCGTCGCTCTCTTGTGTATGAGGTCAGGGTGTATGTTAAATGTTGAAGATAATAAACAGTTACATAGTGATGAATTATTTTAAATAGTCAATTGTAACACAGCAGCAAGTCTACGATTCCATAAGATTTCGTCTTTATTTCCCTTCTTTTTAAATGCTTATAACCTAGTGTTCACACTCTACCATCTTGGATGTTCCTCCAATCTGTCCAACATCTGCTCTAGACTTCCCTTTGATTGTATACAATGACCACCCATAGACTCTGAGCACACTTTGTAGGTTGCAGACCTGACCAGGCTGTCAAACAATCAGGTTCCCCACCAACAGTGCCCTACAGTTTATCAATCATACAGAGAAAACTAACCTTCCACATAACGTACGTTTGAGGCCGGTCCTTACAAACAGTGAGATATGACAGGAGTAGGTCCTTTTTCAGTAAGAAATGGATGAATTATTTTGTCAGTTTGTACACTGGAGTCGAAGGATTAAGTGGTGATGTCACGTCTTTGATGTGTTTTTTCACCAATGTCACTACTTTCTATGTTGTCTACAGTGATAAATATCAATGTTCCTCTCCTTGAAAATGATATCAAGGCCATCAGCCCTTGGTCTTCCCAAGGAGAATGAATGTTTCTGATAAGAAGATAATCCAGTCAACCCTTTCTTAGATATTCCACTGGCACGCTAAACATGCAAGTTAACATGACAAAAAAAATCAAACTTCCGCTGTTACCTTCAGAATAATGTCATGGTGACCAAAATCTAAACAGCCCTTTTTTCTTTGTTTTTTTTTCACTTGATTTATCTGACAAAGGTAAAATGACAAAGTCTCGTTGTGATCTTGAAGTGGAAGTCAAGTTCACAAAGTTTGTTGGGAACATTATTCTTACTATGGTGAATCTATATGCAAAATGTAAAACCAATCCAGTGAAAAGTACTTGAGTTATTTCATTTCATACATATACATACATATTTCCAAATTAAGCACGGACATATTAAGCGCTAAATACCTAGCAGGCATAAGCACCTTCACACTTTCAGTGCACACGTGTGCATAGTAACAACAATATACTGTCAATGTACAGTGAATAAAATATCCAACAATCCCTCTTTAACACTGTAAACTCTCCCCATATTGAGTCTATGACAAATTAGGAGTTTACTAGGTTTACTATATGTATGTTTAACACAATTGTCAAATCAAACTTTCATTAAAAATCATTCAGATTTGGTTTTCTAATGATCTGATTTGTAAGCTTAAATTAATAAAATTGCCATTTTTTAAAAATGTAAATTACAAAATTAAGTAAAGACATATGGTAGCCTTATTACATGTCGTTGACATCGTACTGCCTTCTGCCTGCATCAGAACTGATTTAGAAAGTCAGTTGAAATCATCAAAAACTGTGATTCGAGTCAATAACATTCATGAAAACCACGTCCAATGAAGATCGCTATTTCCGTTTGATTCACTTGTGCTCCGTAACCACTAACATCTGCAGCGTCATCACCACTTTAATTCGAATACGTGCCTGTATTGTGGCTCGTGGTTGTATGAAAATGTGTTTCAAATGTTTTTCTAATCAAGCACTGATCGAAAACTGAAGAATTCTGTTGTCTCATTTCAACAATCGCCAATGTTTTGTAACATGACAACTTCTGAAATTTAAATATATTTTGCAGAAATGGTGCAACTTCAAAATGCTATAATATTGCTTAACTGTTCATTATATCTTTTACGAAATCTGATAAGATATCAAGTGGGCTTTTCTTGTGGCCAGTGTAAGATTGAAAACGTACCCGCGTTGAAAACATAACCGGCGGGTACTTTTTCAACATTGAATAATGACCCGACTGCTGTTGAAAAGGTACCCTCGTTGAATAATTACCCGGAATGTTTACAGTCTTTAAACTGTTTTAAAATGTATGATAACAACGAAGATTTTCGAAGAGAGACATTGACATTTCAGAGATGCAATCTCCCAGTATAAATTCGCTCCTGTATATAATCATATAATAGTGTTTAATATACTGGTGATATACACATAAACTGTACAAGTACAAAAGAAAGTACACACCTCGGTTGGTTTAATCAATTATGATTTTCAATTACAATTATCTTAAGTTTTCGATGTCGTACTATAAAACTGAAAAGTGCAGGCGTTTAGTCATTAGCCATAGAATACTTCTAAATATCTCCTACGTAGGACTTAGTATCTCCTACGTAGGACTTAGTATCTCCTACGTAGGACATAGTATCTCCTACGTAGGAGATAATATCTCCTACGTAGGACTTAGTATCTCCTACGTAGGAGATAACTTCTATAATGCCTGGACCACTTTATCACATCTAGCGTTTTTCACAATTGTATTAAACACATGTGTATATGAAGAATGAAGAACAATTTTATTGATACCCAACTTATTTATTCTATGAAGGCGACGTTTCTACATAGAATAAAGAAGTTGTGTATCCATCAAATTGTTCTTCATTCTTCATCACCCCACTTTCTAGAATGCCCATAAACAATAGTGTTTATATCATATGATGTATAAGTATATGATAGACTATATATGACCGTAAAAAGCTTTAAAGACGCTGAAGCTGTATTTTGTTTTCTCAAATTTGCCATATACTTTACAGGTTAAACAATATACTGTTATATTAGAGGGTAAGACATCGCGTTACACGATCCGATAAGCCTGCATCCATAGAAAAAGGTTATCCTATTGAAATAAAATGGTGCGACGTATAAAGCGACAGTGGTGTGGAACTCTTCAGTGTGAGAGGTAGATTTGTAGGTCATTTGAGAGTTCAGACAACAAGACAATTGACTATTGTATCATGGTCCCATATTCAAAACTCTTCTTTGAGTGTTTAGGTATTGATACAGCCGATGGCCACTCGAAGGGAAATGGACTCGCATGGCTTAACCGAAAAGTGTACATTCGTTGAAGAACTCTTTTTATTGATTCTGGAGTATTATTTAGCCATTTGTAAGACTTATTAACCTTTTCGTGAGATCAATGTTTTCATTAAGAAAAACGTGCTAGAGCGCCTTTAAGTATTTTATATATTTGTATCTTTAGAAGTAGAGTTGATTGAGTCATCATGTGTTATGCAATCCAGTATAGGTTTGCACTGAACGATTATATTTAATAAACTGATATCAATTCAAAAGTTCACGGTAGATCTCTACATTGATTGCGATATGATTGCGGTTTCCCTATATATGTTTTGGAATATCAGTTTTAAACTCCTTCAATAATTCAAGAACAGTCAATGTTTCCGTGAAATGAAAACGGTCATTACTAGCGACCTAATTACACTTTGAACCTGGTGTTGGACATTTGTTACACGACGTCACTCAAAACATTACTCAACAATAAAGGATCTCAGCTTCCATAATTAATTACCGTTAATGAATTTCTGTACTCTTGAATGTTATGAATGTCCTGGAGAAGAATAGTTAGCGATAAATGTAAATTATGAATTTTTTATATTGATTTATTTGCACATTTACACACTGATTAAATATCAATAATAAACTTCCAATATACCTAACCTATTTTTTGACAAGTATATTTACCATACGGGTAAATTAACCATCTGAAGTGACGAATTTTAAAATCTACCTCAGTTGTTAAGTGTTCTTATTGTCATATATAGCATGTCGTCATTAGAACGACAGTAGAAATACTGCTGATATGAGGTGTATACATCTAATTACCTATAACTTATTTGAATGGTATTTTGTAGGTTTGAAGTGAAATAGGGCAATTAATTTTGAATAAATGAGGTTGTTTTTATTTGACTTTCATTTATTTACATATAATTCGAATCAATTTTTTAATGAAGTGAAATGAAGGAAGACTTCTAAATAAGAACTTCGTAAATGTGAACAGGAATGGCGACTCGACTCGTAGTAAACTCACGTGCAAAAGAAACGTCCCCATACAAAATACAAGATATTTCAATCGACGGGCGATGAATGCGACTGAAACAGCGTTACATCATGTCTTCAGAACCCAACAATACTAAATATGAATTTTCAAAACATCTATTCATAACTCTGAGAAACACAAGTTTTAAGAAATGGTCGTTTTGGAATCTCCTTAATTAGACGAGATATAGAAGCCTCAAAACGGCAGTTTTGGCTTGTTTTGTGAGGTCCTACAGTAATGACGCGTCAACAAATTTAAATCAAAGAAGGTTATTCATGTCGAGGACATCTTTTTCAATGTTTTAAACTTAAATACTAAATACTGTGGGCCAAAAACATCTTTAAAAAGCGATTTTAGCACCCCATGTGTATTTGAAAAGATGTAAAAAATTAAAAGAATTATACTCTGATGTATGAAATTGTGAATACTTCTATACAAAACATGTAGCTACCAAATACATTGAAAATCTACTTTCTCCGACATCATTATTTCATATTATACTGTTTTCAAAATGTGGGGACGTTTCTTTTGCACATGAGTTTATGTGCTTACTCCTTTTTCATGTCTGAAAAATATGGTTATTCGATTTCAAAGCAAACTTTTTGTAAAACAATCTGAGACCAAGTAAAAAAGACAAATAAACATATCAAATAGGTAAGAATGTGCCTCATTTAAGCAACAAATATAACTTTTGTCATATGTTCAATCCTATGCCAGGACCTCTTTCAATGCCTAACAAAGTTTGATGTTGTCAGTTGTCTCCAAACCCTAACCCTTTAAAGGCGTTGGAACACGCTATTTCTAATGAATTGAAATAAAGTGTTCTCACAAAAAGGTTAATAAGTGTTACCAATGGCTAAATAACACTCCTTAATCAATAAAAAGAGTTCTAAACGAATAATGGTTTGGTTAAGCCACTCGAGTCCATTTCCCTTCGAGCGGCTATTTTAAAGTGTTCAAATGAAAATGGCCGCTCGAATGTGGTACAAGTGTTCTGAGTGACGTAGCGAGAACTAATCACCCAATAATATAGTTCTTAATATAACACTATAACGGAATGGTCAACAATCTGTCTGAACTCTAAAAATCGCCTGACATCTACAAATCTATCTCTCACACAGAATAGTTCCATAAAATGCTCACTTTATACGTCGCCCCATTTTCTACCAATACGGATAACCGTTTTCTGTCCTGTCGGGTCGTGTAATAGGATGTTTTACCCTCTAACGTAACACAATATTGTATAATCTTTAATACTAAATGGCAAATCTGAGAGAAAAAATAATGTGCACATAATTATAATTATTTGAAACTAACTGTAAGAGCATATTCGCAAACTATCACTAACGAAATGGACACTAAGGGAACAGTAACCTAAAGACGTTATTCTCTCAATAACATTTCAAGTGAACAATACTTTATTTTTGAAAATCAAGACGGAACCTCGAAATAACATGCTTTAATCAGACTAACATAATTATGTTTATTATGAAAAAAGAAACGCAAGATGCGTTAGGTGTCTCCACAACTCGTGGATAAGTATGAAACGAAGTGATCAGTGCTTTATCATGCTATCTCCTACGTAGGAGATACTATCTCCTACGTAGGAGATACTAAGTCCTACGTAGGAGATAGTTTGACAGATTTTTTTTCTCACCGTGACACTAATACGCTTCCGTAACATTAAACAAAGATATTCTAACTAAAAATCTATACCGGGTGCGAATTAAGTCGTTTTGACAACTTTTTACATTGACATTCATCGTATGATAATGATCATTTTCATAGTGTACAAATGTTGGTTGTCAACATGATAATGAGCGTTGTTACTTCGACAACGAAAGTTGACATATCAAGTTCAAAAGTTAATTTTCATTGCCTACACCATTATACCAATAACGTCTTTGAAAGACACACATCGATAATATACCATCATTACAGCTACATTTGGTGACAAAATATACGTGTTGCAAGTTGACAAGTGTTCATTTTCATTCTCACAACCTAAGAGTTGTCAAATCGTTGGCGCATGCGTCGTCGTTTCTTCATTTCCCTTCAAGGTCAACAGAAACGTAACGAACAAATAAATGGTGAATCAGAAGAAAATCGTTGTCAATCATAGAGTAATATTGTAATTGAAATCCCTTGCATCCATAAGCAATAAGAAACTTATTTATATGTGTTGTCATTTAAAGCCCCATGTCATATATATATCGTTGCATTGCAATCCTTTTTTTAATTTGAAAATATGTAACCTAAATACTCTATATCCTCCAACATGAATAAAAACATGAATATAAATTTTGTTCAGTTTGTTCCTCTACCTATTACTTCATCAAATGATTTGAGTATGCTTCTTCTGTGACCTTTATTCTAATTAATGTCATAAAATTAATGTAAACACTATGTATAAATGTGAACCTGTTTGATTAAACAGTATTTTATGACCAGAAAATTTTATATATTTATATATAGCATGCAATTAATTAGGAAAATTATAATGGGAAAAGGACCAGCACACGAATAAGTTTATAAATACATTTGTGGAAATACATTAAAAATACATACACATGTGAATACGGTACCGAACTCTATGAGAAACAGTTGTCAACACGGTATCATTTATAAATTATTATGTGAGAAAGATTCGTCGCCGCTTAGAATAGCACTTAAAGAGTTATATTTTTTTTACAAATCTGAATGATTCATATAGAGGAACATGTATGGAACCTTATTCCCAACAACTTTAACATTTTCTTTATATATATTGAATGAATTGATAATTTGAATAGGCCCTTTTCTGGTGGCAGTGTTGTTTTTTTCAAAACGTGATAGTGAAATTTCTCTCCAGGAAATTGTTGAGGGACTATTGGAATCGGATATATTCTACATTCTACAACCAACCGAAACTTAACAGTATTTAGATGTCCCATCGTGTCACTATTCAGGTACGAAGAGAACTATCTCTTAGAACTTTGCCAGGCGTATTTGCACGATATGTTCCAATGAGGATGCAAGAAACATTTGACTCGGAGAACTCTTTGACTGCACAGAAGAGGATATCAAACGCTCCTAGTTGAAAATAAAATACGTAAACCTTCAACCATTAACAGGTGAGAACTCCCGAAAGTTAACGCAAAGGAAAACAAAATGATTCCATTGATATTGGTATATCATTATCCATGTTTATGTGATGTGAAAGAATGAGTGAAAATAACAGAAAAAGTGAATGTCATTAATAGAAGCAGAGTTTAACATGAAAAGCACTGTAGCACGCCGTTGTTACTGAAATAAAGTGTTCACGCAAAAAAAACAAATTATGTGTTACCAATGGCTAAATTATAATAATCACCAATAAATAAAAACGCTTAAAAATTCATGTACATGGCACAGTCAATTTCCCTTCAAGCGGCCTTTATAACGTGTTCACATCAAACTGGCCACTCGAAGGTAAATTGTAGTTGAAGTAATCTGACTAATGGAGGGATACTCAAATACTCAGAGTAGAGTTTTAAATATGGCTCCATGATAGAATGGGCAACCATCTTGCTGTCTGAACTCTCAGATGAAAGCTACAAATCTTCCTCTCACACTTTCTAAAGTTCCCAAAACATTTCGAATGATACGTCGTACCTTATTTTAGAAATAGAGATGACAGTTTTTTATGCAAACAGCTTATCAGGTTGTGTAATGAAATGTTTTACCTTCTACCGTAACAATATAAAGTACATACAATTCAATAATAAATGGCAAATTTTAGAAAATAGTATATACCAAAACATGTTGCAGTACTTTTAACACAATCATTAATTAATGCTAAGTGAACCCTCCAAATCAAATGAGACCTACAAATCTACCTCTCACACATACATGTAAGATATCAAAAGATACCAAAACGGAAAACGTTGTCTATGGATAGGCTTACGTCTGATCGGGTCTTGGAATTGAGATAGTTTATCCTCTAACTTAAGAATATGTTGTAGGAACTTCAATAATAAATAGCAAATTTGAGAAAATATTATATGCATAAAACGTGCTGCAGGGCCTTTAAGACAATGGTTAACCGAGACAGAGTTTCAGATTTACTACTCCTTCAGACTACAGAGTATTAAAATGTTACAGAATAATTGTGAGATCTGTCCGTATTTATTCGAAAATAACACTTCATTTTATAAACAGGACATGTCATGAGACAAAGGGAGGGCCTCAGAGTGCGAATACTGAGAATCATACAAAGTTCATTTTTATATTTTATAAAATGGACTCCAACGATAGAAACAACTTTAGTCATATATTGATTCTCTAGTTACGTTCTACAAAACCCTAGTACATAAGCATAAACATGATAATAATCTCCGTTAAATGAAAAATGATCGGGTAACATGAAATGTTTAATTATCTTTTTAAACAAATGCATAAATTATTCAGTTAATTAAATTAGCACATTTATATATCTGTACTTACAGTAAAATAATAAAACTCATTCCCTATTGGCTGACGGGTCGGTACATTTTTTAAATATTTTTCCCGTCAGGTTCACGGGGTAAAATAAAGTATGTACCCCGCTGCCATAGTAACAGTTTCTAGCCAAAGGTACATGTAGGTGTCGCATAACGGTAAGATGGCATTACATGATGACACACGTGGTGTGCGGAGTTTTGAACAGTTCGATCAGCTGTTTGGGTCCATTAATTATAAACACATTTCCCCAATATTCCCTGCTATGTTGGGTAACAAATTTCACATTTCATTATTTGCACACTTAAATACACTCAATACACTAAATTATTTTAAATCTTGTAGTACTCTTCAGTCGAGGCGGATGACGCCAATTTGTTTACGTTTAGGGTCAAGGTCATTCAAACATTATAACTGCTATGATATATTAGAAAGTTTAAATGAACAAGTAGTTAAATGAATTAAATAACGCATATACTATAAACCATCTACATAACCTTAACCACCTCAAAATTTTAGCACTTAAACAAGCAGAAACACAGTGCGCTCTTCCGGTTTGGGGTGTATAGAAACATAGCGGGTAATTATTCAACATGGGTACCTTTTCAATCCGTGCAGGGGTCATTTTTCAACAGCAGTCGGGTAATTATTCGACGATCAAAAAATACCCGAGGTGTTGAAAAGTGATCCCGGGTCATAATTCAACGTTGAAAAAGTACCTGCCGGGTGTGTTTTCAACGCGGGTACGTTTTCAATCTTACACCGGCAGTGTACATCCATTAGCATCTCCCACTTTCCCTAAAACGTATTCGATTTCGGAGATTCACAAGAACACTATTAAAGCGAGAACATTTTAGAACTATGTGTGCAACACAATTTTTCTCTTCCATGTAGTCTATCTGCTAACATTATTGTAGTTTCAAATCCTCTAGACATCAACACATAAGTTCTGTCAGGCGGTGAAATGTAAGTGCTTTTGTGAAGCATTTACTTTACACTGTATATACTACTTGCTACTCAGGATAAAAAAAAATTCCGAATTCAATAAAACCGACTTGCATTTCTTATTTAAACAGAATTATGTCCCACCTCTACATATGATAAAAACATCAAATAAGTTGCAAATTGGCGTAATTATCCTTGTTATTTTAGTTGTTTGACGTCATCAGATTGCTATTAAGTATCTTTATGTTTCACACAAAAAATAAACAAGGGAACTTATGGTTTGTAATTGCGAAGTATAGACGATTCGTCTCCAGAGCGTAAACTTTGGAAACTGTCAACATACAGTAATCAAATATGTAGAATACAGTGCTTGTTATATCATATTTAATCAGCCAATCTGGACTTTTGTGAGCAATTTATATGTAATGTTTATTTTGGAAGAATTAATAGAACATTCATTTCACATTTTATTATCCTTTTTTTTAAGTTTTAAAAATAAATGAACAAATCAAACCTATAAGTGCTCTAAGAATCATTCACCAAGCTAGGTATTCAGAAGTTAGAAGGTTCGTGGTGAGTTACATTACTTTTGATTGCGACCCGAGATGTGGAGCATTTAATATTAATCACAGTTATTGGTGTTCAAATGAAAATATGTCAATGTAAAACCATAAGTTTTTTTATTTTATAGTTTATATATTTTGGAGTATATTTTGTAATGTATTTTGATAGCTTTCCAAAGGCAAATATATTTGTTTCAATTCAATTTCTTTCAAAATGTCAATATAAGCAAATGGTCTAATTCAAACATATCCAATTCGATTATTGTTTTCTAGCTGAATACCTAGTACATAAGAGACATTTGTAAGGAAAGAACCAAGTCGAATTGCGAAGAAACAATGGATGGCAGAACATCACCTGTGTATATTTGCCTGTGTGAGTAATTCATGGTCAATCATATTATCATTAATGTTACCAAATTTGGACAACAATGATTTCTTTATGTTTTTTGGGTTGTTTTAAAAAATTAAAAAATACTCCACTCTGAGTATTTCAAAAACAATAATTATAAGCGAAATGTAAAATTAATCCATTTTGATTTAAGTCTATTCAGTAATTCATAACCTAAGCACTATCAATTTTTTTCGTCATATTGTTTGTACGTAAATCAATAAGAAAAGAAAACATTCGAATTAAAGTTGTGATGACGCTACAGATGTACGTGGTTACGGAGCACAAGTGAATCAAACGGAAATAACAGTCTTCATTGGGCGTGGTTTTCATGAACGTTATTGACTCGCATCCTAGTTTTGTTTAATGATTTCAACCGACTTTCATATTAATTATTGTTTCCCCATAACGTGAAGACCGCCATCAATTATATTTCAGAAATTATTTCATCTTTCATTTAAGGAAAATCAAGTAGGCGTTTATTTTGGCCGACAGTGTATACATACTTCATTCATACACTAGAGAAGGGGCCCAAAAAGGTTATGGTATTTTACATCATTGAAAAAAGGTTTATTTTTCATGTAATTTCACTCGGAATAAGTTAGATGTAAGTTTGTCACTACCACACATAGTTTCCTCGTTCCACTGGAAAATACCAGGACAGTTTGTCCTCGAGCCCCGTCCTTGGCCAAAGGTCTCCAACAGGGTCTATCGGACAAACTGTCCTGATATTTCCGGACACAACTTGAAAACTATGGTAGTAACTACTTTATAATACTGTCTTTTCTTTATTTATAGTTTTGATGATAGCAGGAGGCTTCGATGTTGAAGGTATGTAACGTGTTTTAAAATAAGCAAACAAGGTTTCAATACAAGTTTTAGATAAATGACAGAAAAGTGACATGTACACAATTCCTTTTTTTATACTAAACAATATAGATTTCGCGTTTGGCTAAGACAAGCTTAATTTTATAAAGGATGAATTATACAACAGGAATAGCAAACACCTTTTCAATTACCTTGCGCAATTGCAGCATTTTTTTTCAATTTTTTGTCAAAAACTCAGCAATGTGCACATTCTTTCTAGCAAGAACCACCTGGGCTATTTGTTCTAGTTTTAAAATATTACATGCTAAGAAAAGGAGTGGTCATTACGATAACACATGTATCCTCACTGACACGGGCCATAAGTTTTAAAATACTTGAATCAACATGTGGACACAAATAATAGTTTCAAAACACTCTCATTCGATGATGGCACTTCTCATAAAAATCTGTTAATATGGGACATATTTTGCAAATTTTTGGGACTACGAATTCTTTAATATTGAAGGGTGTGTCGATAACTCTGTGTTTTTTTATCACACTGGCTGATGTTCAATATTGCAAAATGTAAGTAGCAAATATGTTGGTTTCATATGGAACATCAAACCCTGAACACTCTGGTCCAAACTATCATACACCCACATTGACTAATTTAACTCATTCCGATGTGCTTTTACGGCTGTTAGAGGTCGCCAGTCACACCTTCATGTGAGGAACTGCAGTTGGCCTATGTCAAAAGCTACGTTTTTGGTTTGGCTTTGTGGCGCATCTTGTTACCATTCTAAACAATTCAATGATTTAAATTACTTGAAAATCATTCTGTTTGTGATTTTAAAATATATATTTTAACTCCTTGTTTATTTGCAGTCAAATTTGGTTCTATTCATGTTTTGATAAAAAAAAACCTAGGTCGTTGGAAATCAAACACATTTAAATTAAAGAAGGCCAATATTTTATGGGTGATCAACTTCTTTATTAACAATAGCGACATTTCGGTATAGATCCTTGTACCGTTATCAAGCATATGGGAGAAATGATAAAAACGGAGGTTATATACATGATACATGTTGGTATGATAATGAGATAACAAAAACAATAAGATGAGATAACAATGAGATGAAAGGTGTAACAAGCAGGTTGTGATAACATGGATACCAGTGGAAGGTGAGTTAGTTAACTTGAAATAGGGGTACAAAGCAGCAGTGAGGGTGACTAATAAGTGGGGGACAATGACGGAAGCCATCAATAACCTTCCCGGTGGAGGCACAGGTCTACAATTTGTAACCTGGGTGTCTCTCTCTATTGTGCTCTTGGGCAAGTCCACCTAGCTGTATACTTGGGTACCTGAATTAACGGGTGGTTTCGTGAAGCGGTTATGGCTGCTCCGAAATACAATTCTGTCAAGGTAATAATGTCAGCGCATTGAGAAATTGCTGAGTAGTTTGATAAGTGCGCTATACAAGATGACATATTATTATTATCATAAAGATATTTGTCATCTTCATCACACCAACTTTTAGAATGTCTCTCAATCAATTGACATTTAAAATAGTTAAACTGATCAGCATTTTGAGATTGAACGTATGTATTTAAGCTTAGACTTTGGGCGCAAACACAACATATTATACTATATTTACTCAAAAGAATTGTAACGATAATTTGTACAGGATCTGCAAGCGAATCAAGGAGTTCCAGTGGATCTTCAGGTATGTGTTTTATATATTGAAATGCATATTATGTTAAAACAACTAACTGAAATCCAACCTGATGTCATTTTACAAGTCATTATGGTTGCATCCCACTTTTTAAACCCCCTCTAACTATTTTGACTGTTTCTGATATACAATAAGATTGGCAGCTTTCGATGCTTTTGTAAAGTGACATTACATGTAAAAGTGGTCGTCAGTAAGCCCTTCATTAAAAATACTGCAATAGGCAAAGGTTTTCACAAATACCTATTTGGTTGATCTATGTGTCGCATCTTGTAACCAGTCCAAACAATTCAATGATTTAAATTATTTGCAAAATATCATTCCGTTTGTGAATTAATATAAAATGAATAATAACATCACAATTTTGAGAAATATGTGTTTTATCTTTCAGTGACAACATTCTTCTACTCACCCTGATATGTGATTTTTAATTCATGTTTCTCAACAGATGTACTTAAGGAGATATGGGACAGAATATTTTGCGACAACCAATTATTGTTGTGAATAAGTCTCAAAATATATGCATCAAATAATTCAAAGCATATATTAATCAATAAACTAACTAAACTAACTAACTAAAATTTTATGATTTTTAATGGTCAATTTACGACATGTCGCATGTCGTTACCGTCACCTATATTTCGTGGTAAATATGTTACTATGTGTATTATTTCAATTACTTACATATATCCAGTCAGTGATGGATGTAAATCGCCTTGTATAATTAACTGATAGTTGTTGGTACACTTGAATTGATCAAAAGTGCCACTACGTAAGGTTTTTATGTTTATGTAGGTAATTTTCAAAATGGTGTTTAAGTATTGAACAATGTTCGTCGACCCCCTATTATTATTTCGGAATTCGTTTGTTTATTCAACTGCGCACATCATATTACAGTTTTAGCAAAATATGTATCTACAAAATGTATAATATGTTCGTCGGTGAAAAAGACTGTTTAAAAACTTATTTAAAAAGTGTTCAATTTAATTTATTTCTCTTAACAGTGTTATGTATTTTCAAAATATAAAGTTGCTATGTATCCGCGTGTGTGATAACATTGTATCTGAAAGGATTCTGAGTTTAATCGTTGGAAGTGGTTCACTTCATTTAAGTATGTGAAATCGGTCAAAAATAGTGTAATTTGCTGACAGGGGATGTTACTGCTGATACCGATAACTCTTTAAATCATTTGGTAACCCCCACATGTTCTTACATTTTTGGATAAAAGATCTGAAAATCTTGCTATTTTGAAAAAAAAGCGAATTCTAAAATAGTTTGTACCATCGTCGCATCTCTCCTTAAAACAATTTTTACCGACAATTTTTACAGGATCTGCAAGCGCATCAAGTAGTTTCAGTGGATCTTCAGGTATGTGTTTCATATTTTAAAATGAATATTCTGATATAATCTGCATTTCCCACTTATGTCGAGTCTTCTTCAAATAGTCATAGTATTCATCATAGTATAGATAGTTATGCATCGTCACTACGAGGCTTTTGTTATCCGCCGCCGTTAGTTTAGCACGATACGGGGGATATAATATTGAGCAGCTTATGAAAATTACCTACACTATTCAGTGCATTATTTTGATATTTTGTATAAAGATTCACCATTGAGCGGTTAATGTTCCAAACACTTTTGCAATCTTCATTGACGGGTCAAAATGAGACTTTGTCTTCACCTTGTCGGCGGGCTATCAAGAGGACTATTCTCTGGATGGTATAGGTAATTAAGACAAGGATCATATCAGAGTTTGATGACCTTGACATCATTCTCAAGACGTCACCGTGGAAATTTGAAATTTACGTCATTTGACCATGCATGTTAAGCTTGTCAGAATGATTTCTAATGAACCATTCACTGGATGTGATGTGTTGCAACGAAAATTGTAACAATTACAAACAAATCTAACAAACAGATGGATTGTTACATTAGTGGTACATCACGAAGATTTGTGTATGCATGGTGTAATTACTATTTTAATAGAAATTGTGTTCAATTATTCCGAACCACGCAGGCACAAGGGATTGTTTTGTCAAATTCATTCCCAAAAACATAAAACATAAATTCGAATATTTATAAATGCTATTGGAAAATGAAAACTAGAGACAGTACCATGAGATTGTAATTCATCTTCAAGAATGTAAATGATTTAAAATCAATACTATAACTGTAAATAAAGGCTAGATGCATAGTACTGTAGACATAACTATTCTTAATGTTAGAATTAAAATACCCCAGCGCACATTCGTTATCAGCATACTGGTATTCTCAACTAATAGTTGTTATCTTCTTTGCACCCTTAGACTGATATGTGTACTCAATAATAATTACACGCGCCGTTATT
The DNA here is from genome assembly GCA_936450465.1 of Gibbula magus. Taxonomy (NCBI): domain Eukaryota; kingdom Metazoa; phylum Mollusca; class Gastropoda; order Trochida; family Trochidae; genus Gibbula; species Gibbula magus. Next base: position 61,096,603 of record OW388304.1, read on the forward strand.
TAGTATAGCAAGGCCGTGTATGTAAGGTGAGATCGAAATCAAAGGGGTTATGCTCCTATTTCACTACGACCCGAATTGCCACGAATCACCACGAATAGGCGGCTGCATAAATTCGTGAATATTCGTGAGCATTCGGCAAAATTCGTGAACAGCATTTACACTTGTACGAAATGTTAACGAACATTCGTAGCTTTTCATGCTAATAACCTACGAAACATGTACGAATTCTTTATGAATTGTCTACGAATTGTACGAAATGATTAAGACACAGTCACGAATGTACTACGAATTTCCACGAATAAGATACGATATCACGAATCAAGTACGAATAGTTTACGATAGTTCGTTAATGCTTCGGGGTTAATTCGGGATGAGAACATCAAAATTATCAACCACGAATTTCCAAGAATTGTTTACGAAGTTGTTACGAACGTCCCGAATTAAATACGAACAGTTTACGAAGCAACTACGAATCTGAAATTCGTAGATGATTCGTGAAAATATTTTGACAAACAAAATTTGTTCCACGAATGCCACGAATTACAAGAATGTTGCCGAATCAACTAGGAATCATTTACGAATATCACGAATCAATTACGAATTATCTACGAATGTTCACGAAAGTGCAAATTTTCCAATTCGTGGCGATTCGTGGCAATTCGGGTCGTAGTGAAATAGGGGCATTAGCATGGGATGACTGCAGAGAAACAATTGTATTTATATACCCAACGAATGTGTTAACATTAGTATTTCTTCACGTGGAACATCTTGACCACTACCCTACTGTGAAGCCTGCCCCTCCCGCTACGTTTACAAGGCTCTCCCAGCAACGCCCCTCTTCAAATATAGATCATTTTAAACCATGAGATGTTTACTTGCCGGAAGTTAGTGTGTGTAATGACTTATTAGCAGCTCCGACTAAGTCGGAGCTGCTATCAGTTTTTGCGCAGTTTCCGTCGCCGCCGCCGCCGCCGCCGCCGCCGCCGCCGCCGCCGCGCGCGCGTTTTGTATTCGCTATAACTTTTTTCCTAGAAGGTTTTGAGAACTCATATACATAACTTCTTACTTATGCCCCTGGGGAATTTTTTTGACATGTTCATATTTAAGGTCAAAGGTCAAGGTCACGAGTTCTGAAATCGCTAAAAAAATCCTTTTAAACACGATAACTTGAAAAATAGTTGTACTATCAGGCTCTTATTTGGTGTACATCAACTATGGAGAAAGGCCAAGATTTGAAAAGGTTTTCGCTAACATCCGTCAAAGGTCAAGGTCACAGCGAGGGCATGACTTAAGCATGCTTTTGCGAAAATGTCTTATTTCAACTATTAACACTTTAAATCATTAAATGATTGTTATACACAATGAAAAGTGATCACTGATTGTGTGACCTTGAATTTAAAAGGTCAAGGTCACGAAATATGGTCAAGGTCACCAGTTCTGAAATCACTAAATAACCTTTTTCCCAAGAAGGTATTAACACCTCATATACATAGCTTCTTTCTTATAAACCTGGTGGATGATTTTGACATGTTCACATTCAAGGTCAAAGGTCAAGGTCACGAGTTCTGAAATCGCTAAAAAAATCCTTGTAAACACGATAACTTGAAAAATATTTGTACTATCAGGCTCTTATTTGGTGTACATCAACTATGGAGAAAGGCCAAGATTTGAAAAGGTTTTCGCTAACATCCGTCAAAGGTCAAGGTCACAGCGAGGGCACGACTTAAGCATGCTTTTGCGAAAATGTCTTATTTCAACTATTAACACTTTGAATCATTAAAGGATTGTTATACACAATGAAAAGTGATCAATGATTGTGTGACCTTGAATTTTAAAGGTCAAGGTCATGAGATAGGGTCAAGGTCACCAGTTCTGAAATCACTTTATAACTTTTTTTCATGAAGGTATCAATACTCATATATATTATAGCTTCTTTCTTGTACACCTGGGGAAATATTTTGACATGCTCACATTCAAGGTCAAAGGTCAAGGTCATGAGTTCTGAAATCACTACAAAAATCCTTGTAAACACGATGACTTCAACAACTTCTGTGCTATCAGGCCCTAACTTGGTATATATCAACTGTGGAGAAAGACGAAGATTTGAAAACGTTTTTGCTAAAATCTGTCAAAGGTCAAGGTCACAGCAAGGTCACAACTTAAGCGTGCTATTGTGAACATGCCTTATGTTAACAATGAACACTTTTGAGTCATTGCATGATTGTTATACACAATGAAAAGTAATCATTGATGGTGTGACCTTGAAGGTCAAAGTTCAAGGTCATGAGATATTGGTTAAGGCCATGTTAATCTTTTGATCCAATTTTGAAATCAGAAATAGGTTTTAAGAACAAAGTTGTGAAAAGTGACCCCAGTGATGATTTAACTTGTAAGAATAACTTGAATAATGAAAAACATTTTGTCCAAAATAATTCCCATTTTATTTATGCTGAGGAGAAGGCGGAACAGGGAAAGGCGAGACCCAAAGTTTCGGAGCTGCTCTGCTTTTGCGGTGTCCCGCAAACGTTCTTCTAGTTCTCATGATATTTAACTGCAAATACAAGTGCCAATCTGCAAATGATTTGTCCAAAGAGCATCTAACAGTCGAAACATTGTTTATGCTTCACACTAAACCCATCGGTCATACCGCTGAACAACAGCAGTTGAGCTGAATGTTTGTGAATGATCTGAGATGTGTTTCTGCATATAAGACTGAAAATACCTATCACACGATGTTTGCGTCCACAAAAAGCCCCTGCCTTCGCGGTCAGACTAAAGCCCAATCTTTGCCCGATCTCTCGAACAGAGGGCTCCCTATCGAAAGAAATCCCTCATTACTATCCTTCACATCTTAATAATTGCCATGGATGTTGTATTATCCATAACTGAATTATAAATCTTCAAATGCTGTTTAACCATTTAACCATTCGAATAACCTTTCAAGATGGTTCCTTGTTCACATGGAGTAAGCCACAGATATTCATAGCGAATCCCCCCAAAAATTACTACCAAGCACCCAAATGATGTAAAATTGTCACTTTAGGATTATAAATTTGACCTTTTCTGTAACGTCTCTTTATGAAATTACCCACTGCAGCAGATCTAGCATTTATAACATGGCCTGACAAATATTCCATATCTGTTGCAAGTGAGAACAAAGAAAGTAATAAATAGGTATAGGTATCGAGATATGTATCGTATCGTCACCTATGCATCTTGATAATAATCGTCTCGCATGTTACTTATCAATAAATACTTTTTCAATATATTGTATCAAAAGGAAAATCTGATATCCTGATATATCATATCGCCACAATACACAGATCTAATTAGATATATACTGATAAAACTATAACCTGCAACATTCAAAACTATGGCAATGTTAAAGGTACATCCATTGTGTTTCATAACATTTTATTTGGCTTTAATACGCTCCAACTCACCACATGTGCTGTCTACAATACAAATAAATTCACTCAGCTTGCATGTTTATCCCCAATCACCAAATATATCATAAATACTAGTTTCCAATTAAAATTGAGTAACATCATTATTCATGTGTAGAAACCGAAACTGCACGTCCCATTGACATGCACAGTAGTTATATGATCCATTAAACATTATCTCACCAAATTTGTCGTTCTGTCTGTTATAAATAAGATTCCAAAATTACGTTTGACTCATTGACGCGCGCCACACGCTGTGCATTGTCCGGTTTTCGAACAGAAATCACTACTTTTACCTTCATATCGTCAATATGCTAAGTCGACTATCATTAAAATGATTGTTTTCGGTAACAATCGGTACTTCTCGATAAAGTAACACCATTTATAACGTTTGCAATATGTGACCCCCAACAACACAATGGATGTACCTTTAATGAAAACGCATATCACTGTTGTCAGTGTATTATTCTATCGAATAAACAGTCAAGAATAAACAAAAAAAATGGTAAATGTTAGTTTTATTAAAACATATCATTCGCTTCTTTTGGTTGATGGCATGCCATTTTCAAGACACAACGGTAGTTTTCGAATACTGTATATATATTGGGACACGCATTTATTATTTTTGAGATATCGTTTGATGCATGTATGACCTTAGAAATGGCCATTATGCCAATATTTGCAAAGAAGATATCAGCGAAAATGCGGAAAGAATGGACCGTTCCGAGCAACAACTTATAACTTTATAACTGTTTTACTACATTAAACTCGGTAATATATAACACAATATACACTAAACTAACGGATAGACTAATTATCAAATGAGATTAACTTTAACTACACTGCATTAGATGAAAACCAATTACGATAACATTAGGAAACTGTGTGAATACAGATAAAGTCAGCCATACATCATCTAACAATTGCGAAAACACCATATTTCCCGTTCAAGCCTTCATCTTTGTCTATCTATATATCTGTATATAAATGCAATTAACCTAAATAGAAATAAAATATGCAACATTGTTCATACAACGCTTATCCAATAAGCGTTCACGTAAAGTAAAGTGTTACAGACATGTATATAAAACATCTAGATGTTGATATTACACCGACATGTTTTTTAGCTCCTGCACGCTAGAGGCCACTATTGTGGCCCAAAGGATTTTTATATATTGACATCACTGACGTTTGACCCTTTGACATACATACGACATAAGTCTGTGACAAAGTTCTGTGATTCATGAAAAAGTTCACATTTTCCGAATCAGAAATCAATGGACTTTCACGTGATGTAATTAGTATGTCTGTAAAACTTTATTATAATTGAGAAATGACGAATTAAAAATCTTGAACGTATTTTCAATCACAAAATTTGCTGCAGGTGCGTGTTTGACGTCGTTATGAAATTGTTACCTATTCGATTCAAAGGGTTGAAATTCCATAGTAAGTGCATGCCAAATGCATAAATTTGACATCATTATGTTCAGAATATCATCACCTAGCTTATTAAAACATTTAGACATTGAATATAATCTTTTTAGAAAATAATGACAAATTTGCGAAAATATCGGCAAATGAAAACATCAATCGATTACTTTTTGTAAAATCCATGAAAATAAATACAGAATTTCACTTACACTTTTTGAATCTCACAATCTTCCAAAAAATAAATAAACATGTATCTGTGCATTGTTTGTCAATTCTTGTTTCCAAATATAGCAATATATTCAACGTGTCGCCAACAGCAGTACCATATCTGTCATTTTTTCAAGTCAGCCCATGGAAAACTGCCGCTATTTCTGAAGTTTTGCGACGTTTTCCGAGAGCGAAAGCGCGACTTCCTGTATCTATTTTTAGAAATGGTCGTCGATCTAACCATAGAGTGTAATTAATTGTTAAAATTAAACAAATTGACACTAAATTCGTGTAGTTTTATAAAAATCGATCTAAAAAACAAATAATGAGGTTGTAATAATTATTTCATCAGTTCGTAGAGTCAGTGTCCTTGACCCGATAAATGTGCATAAGTGAACCTAGCCCCCGGATGTAACATTGTTTTTACGATTAAAATCACTGTGAGTAAAGTTGAATTTTGATTATAATTTATACATATATGAAAAAATCATGTCATATCCTACCATTATCACAAATCGTGATCATGTATGAGTTTACATTTGAAGTACGAAATGTGTTTGACATGACATGGGCCGACTTTCTGATCTGCGATTTCACCGATGGAGCCGTGAAATAGTAGCAGTAACCCTATCTCGCTAAAAAGTAAATTACGAAATAACAAGTCTCGTCTATGTGAAATAATTGTATGAATACAATTGCTAAATGATTCATGTTGATTATTTTAAAGTTTTCATTTGGAATTTGATAGAATTATACCCGTTTTCAAACGAAATCATAGATAGACCTGTCAGTTCGAATTCATTGCAAAAGGAGGCCATTGTGTCGTCTCGACTTTTTCACACAATATTTTGTTCTGATACGAATTAAATGAATGCACATGTTATAACATCCATGAAATTAACAATAATGACAAACAAATACATTTCAAAGAATAAATGTGAATAACTAGTGTTTGAATCGGCGAATTTACAGTGAAATGACAAACGAAACATAGATGGTCACATGATCAATTTTGTACAACCAAGCTAATCACGTGACATTGTTTACAAATACGACAACGCTACCCGAACGAAATTTTGATTGTATTTTTAAACTTTTCAAGACCATGTTTACATTAAATATTCAACAGACATTTGGAAAAATGTGTTCTAACTTTGGTTTTTAACGGAATATTTACAAAATGATTTAGATGTTTTGATTTGAACAAATCTGTAATTGGCGAAGGAAATGCATAACAATGGCGAGCGCCGAGTGTGTCTTGACTGTCATGTTTCGAGATATCGATGACTGATTGACGTTGGAATATATAAAAACTGTAATGTCATATGCTTATATTTGGAACACAGAAAAGTGAATAGATGTGTTAACCTTGTGTGTAAATTTTATTACGATTGATGCATTATTTTACAAATATTTCTCACGGAAGTAAATGCATTGTTCATTGAAGAATATCCATTGTTACAAATTACGTCGAAATTTTATAAATACAACGGAGATCGTTCGAAAGGAAAACATATACCATCAACATAATTTTTTTCTGGTATAAAATTTAATTCTGAACAAAATGGTGTAAAAATTGGGCTGCATAAATAATTATTGACAAAATAATTCGAGTTTGAAAATGTAGTACAATTTTAGAACTACTGTATTATTTCATTTTTCCATAGACAAGTGTAAAAATAATTGATATTTGAAAAATATTACACTAATTAATAATGTTTTATGACAATAATAAGTTAGAAGAAAATGTGACTCAGATATTTATTTTAATTATTTTAAGATTATTTTAATTATTCAGGCGAGACAAACTTTAAATGAAGGATAACAAAATATTCAATGTTTCAACATTGCTAAAACGAACTTTTCCTGATAGAAATTATCTATATTTGTATAGCATGACATACATGGATTTGGTTGCAGATTATAAATTCACATTGACATCGGGTCATTACTGAATTTGGTTGCAGTCCCTTAAAAGACAACTGCAACCACATTTTTTAAATCATAAACATACATCAAACATAATAGACTTAACTTGACAGAATTTGGTTACAGAAGCAAAATATGATATTGTCATGAATGTTGGAACCTACCTTTAAGTTACCTTTTATTTCAATATTTACAGTTAGGAGGAAACCTCTTGGTTTTCGTCAAATTTACTAAATTCTCGAAAAACTTTGCACCTAGACTAGGAAATGGTTGTCAACACATCTCTGCAACCAAATAATATTTGCCAGGGTTGAAAATATGATAGAAAATTGTTGCAGATCTCTTTAGGGGACTTTAATCAAACTCGCTAAATTATTTGCCAAGGTATGAATAAAGATGACTAATTGCTGTAAATAAATTTGGTTGCAGATAACTATAATGTTTCACGTATACTTCTGTCCTGCAACCAACTTTTCAGATGTCAGGTATCATATGTCATATTGAAGACAATCATCTCTGCTATTGTGACCACTTTGTATGATCAGTGTCTCTTAAGTCAGGTGCATTCAAAAGTCATTATGGAACGGGGTCATCGGGACCCTTCACTTACTCTTAGGCCGACATAATGTACCATCTTGGCCTTTAATTCGTTGACCATTGTTACTGTGAACGTCATAATGTTAAAGTTACAAAGTATTATTTCACTCTTCTATATCGCCTAGTTAAAGAGATTCCAAAACAACATTTTTAAAGGCTTTTTCAAAACATAATAAGAATAGTTGGCTTCTGCGATTTACATTGCGTATCATTAGAGAGACTTTACTGTCAGTGACATTACAAGTAAAGACTTACCATCTTACCAGACTTACCATACCATCTTTTTTTTAAAAGTTAGGTCAGTTAGGGATTTGGATTGCTTTTCTGACAGTCTGACCAACAGATCCAAGTCCAAGCAGATTTTGTTATGCCGACATATCTTTTATTAATTACATTTATACATTTTATAGATTTTTAGCTCATCAGGCTTTTTTTACTTCCTCTCCAGAACCAATTACTCTAGGGAGCTGAAATTTTGTGTGCAGACTCCATGGCCAATATGGGAATTCTAAATTGTAGATTTCGTGACCCCGTCACCCCAAATAGGGTCACATGAGTCAAGTCATTAAAAACCTAATGTTGTGTACAGACTTCTTGGCCATTAGGGATTCTAAATTGTAGATTGACCCTGTGACCCCTATTGTGGGTCACAAGTCTCACAATCTCACAATGTTTCACTTATAGATAACTTAGATATTCAACCTTAGATAATAAACCAATGCATTCCTGATGAGCTACAGAGCCATTGGCTCTATTTTTAACTTATATGTCACACATTCTAGCAGACAAGGTTTTTAAAAAACGATGTGAGCATCCTAAGTGTATTTGAACTGATGAACTGATTTGAACTCCGATGTATGAAACTGTGAGATCTCCTTTTCTAAACGTGTCTATACAATGTATATAATATTCAAATATATTCAAAATCTACTTTCTCCGAAATATACGGACTTTTCTTTTGCATGGGAGTATAGTTCAATCATTAGGATCGCAGAACAGTTAATAATTTTGTATAGGTTTTCTTTGAACACGTCATCAGGTAATTGGTTATATCTGAACTGAACATTATATTACACGCCTTACACCATTACATCCTTCAATTCACATAACTGTTACTGAATACTTAAGGTAGTAAGTTCAGAAAGTTCAACGATTGAATGACGCGGTCAACACCGAAACTTAGCAGAACACAACTTAGCAGAACACAACTTAGCAGAACACAACTTAGCAGAACAAATTTAACGATTGCTTGTACTTAACTTCCCGCTGACCAAATAGTGGATGCTGTTATTAAACAACTGTCTATATTCACATCTGCTCTCTTCATACTTCTATTATTTTCTTCCGTCAACAAGGCAGTAGTGATTCAGACTCATCGCAATCATCCAGTTGGGGAACTGAGGATGAAACTACGGGTAAGGCCTCTTTTAAATCATCATGTCCAATATGATGTCAAGAAACCAAAAGACCTCTAGTTAAGTCAAGTTAACCTTGATCTTTTTTGAAAGATGTTATCTGAAAATCACAATTAACTGGGAGAGTTTAAACCTTGCCGACTTCATGTTTCTACTAATAACATTGAATTAAAAATAAATGTAAACAGGAAACATGTTTTACCCGACCCTTCATGTGCTATCTCTTCTAATTCATCCTGCAAGTTTACACAATTCAATTTGAATTGCAATAATATGATTGAATATTTCGAAAAGCAAAAAAAAGCCATACATTCATATCTCATGACCAAATATGTCATATTCTACCAATTATTACATACGTGTTCTGAATATCGTTATGAGATAATTTTAGTTATTTGAAACCAGTGTTGTGTAACTAATTGAAAGTTATTCAACGAGTGTTGTGTAACCAAAACAAGTTATTCAACGATAGTGACGTCATAATGCCGTACTACTTTCGCCATCAGCTGATCGAGTACAGCCGAACCCACTCGCCACTTCAGTTTTTCAGTTCATCATATCTTTTTCCTGAACGTATTTTTGACTATTAATAAACTTGCATCATTGCAAAAATAGATGTGCAAAATTAAAAATAGAGAATTCGGGTTCCGATCTCGAATATTATATAATTAGATCACAATAATATTTTGCTTCAATTTAGTCCAGGAAGAGTTATCTCCCTTTTGTTTACAACGGCCGTGTTTTTGTCAACACGAATTCCGTGTTTTAGGAGTAAAATAACAAAGTTTATAAATGATTGCGTTTAGAATCGGCATGCATGATCAGTGTTTGATATAATCAACGTCTAGATATACACGTATGAAGTTCAAAATAGGAAACTTGCATGTAGAAACGTTCAGAAAGGACGGTTGTATGAAAACAGCCGGTCAAGGAATGACGACCTCCGTCGAGGTCAACAACGTCAGCGTTTGCTATTAAAGTGCTTCTTGATATCTTGATTCAGGACAATGATGACGACAAACATTGTGATAATGATTGAATTAATATGATAGTTTATGTAGATGCGAGCGAGAGCGTAACGGAAATCGGGACTACATTTTTTACTATTTTACGGCTTGACTCTACCAAGATTAATTACCCAGTATAAGTATATTATTACGCGGTAATGTCGCGCATAGTCTGCTGCTTGTCTCAAATGAATATAAAGTTTCATATGTAATAAATAGATTACATAACTCGTGAGTGTTGAATATCGAAAATATTCCAACTCAATATTTGTAAATGTTGTGACTTATTCACTCGCTTTCGCTCGTGAATAAATCACAACATTTAAAAATATCTCATTGAAATATTTTCGATATTCAACCCTCACTCGTTATGTAATCTCTATTTAAGCCCCAGAAATAGGTATAGCAAGAGCCAAACAAACCTCAAGTCCAACATTAATACCAATACCAACGCCAACGCCAACGCCAACGCCCACGCCAACGCTAACGCCAACGCAAACGCCAACGCCAACGCCAACGCCCACGCCAACACCCACAGCCACATCAACACCAACACCAACACCCAGACCAGACACTGCTAATGCAAGACGCGCACCCGCCCCAACATACACCCCAACACTCACACCTACCCCAACACCCACACCAACCCCAACACCCACACAAACGCCAACATCTACGCCAACTCCTACGTCAACTCCAACAGCAACACCCACACCAACTCAAACACCGACACCTACGCCAACATCCACACGAACGTCGACACCGACGCCTACTCCAACGCAAACTTCTACGCCAACACCAACACTCACGCCAACACCAACACCAACTCCAACACCAACGCCAACTCCTACGCCTACGCCATCACCCACGCCTACGCCAACTCCAACACCTACACCAACTCCTACATCAACACCAACGCCTACTCCAACACCCACATCAGCGCCAACTCCAACCACAACACCAACGACAACTCCTACACCAACGCCTACACCGACACCCACACCTACATCCACTCCTACACCAACGCCAACTCCGACACCCACACTAACGCCAACTCCAACACCGACGCCAAAACCGACACCAACACCAACACCCACACCAACTCCAACACCAACGCCAACTTCTACACCATCTCCTACACCTACACCAACTCCTACACCAACACCAACGCCGACTCCAACACCAACACCAACACCAACTCCAACACCTACACCAACACCCACGCCAACTCCAACTCCAACGCCAACTCCAACACCTACAACAACTCCTACACCAACACCAACGCCCACTCCAACACCCACACCAACGCCAACGCCAACGCCAACTCCAACTCCTACGCCAACACCAACACCTACACCAACTCCAACACCAACTCCAACTCCAACACCGACGCCAACTTCTACGCCTACGCCAACACCCACGCCAACCCCAACACCTACGCAAACACCAACACCCACACCAACTCAAACGCCGACCCCTACCCCAACACCCATACCAACGCCAACTCCTACGCCAACGCCAACGCCTACACTAACACCCACTCCAACTCCCACTCCGACACCAACACCAACGTCAACACCCACGCCAACTCCAACACCTACACACACACCAACACCAACTCCAACTCCAACACCAACACCAACACCAACACCCACACCAACTGCAACACCAACGCCAACTCCTACACCGACACCAACACCCATACCAACTCCTACGCCTACGCCAACTCCTACACCATCTCCTACACCTACACCAACTCCTACACCAACACCCACACCGACTCCGACACCAACATCGACACCCACGCCTACTCCAACACCTACACCAACACCAACACCCACGCCAACTCCAACGCCTACGCCAACTCCAACACCTACACCAACTCCTACACAAACACCAACGCCGACTCCAACACCCCCACTTACGCCAACTCCGACACCCACACCAACGCCAACTCCTACGCCAACACCAACACCCACACCAACACCCACGCCAACTCCAACACCTACACCAACACCAACTCCAACTCCAACACCAACACCAACACCAACGCCTACACCTACGCCAACACCAACGCCTACGCGAACACCCACACCCACACCCACATCAACACCAACACCAACACCCAGACCAGACACTGCTAATGCAAGAGGCGCACCCGCCCCAACATACACCCCAACACTCACACCTACCCCAACCCCCACACCAACCCCAACACCCACACAAACGCCAACATCTACGCCAACTCCAACACCTACACCAACAACAACACCCACGCCAACTCCAACGCCTACGCAAACTCCAACAACTACACCAACTCCTACACAAACACCAACGCCGACTCCAACACCCACACTTACGCCAACTCCGACACCCACACCAACGCCAACTCCTACGCCAACACCAACACCCACATCAACACCCACTCCAACTCCCACTCCGACACCAACACCAACACCAACACCCACGTCAACTCCAACACATACACCAACACAAACACCAACGCCAACACCTACACCTACGCCAACACCAACACCAATTCAAACGCCGACCCCTACCCCAACAACCACACCAACGCCAACTCCTACGCCAACGCCAACTTCTACACTAACACCCACTCCGACACCAACACCAACACAAACACCAACGCCGACTCCAACACCCACACTAACGCCAACTCCAACACCCACACCAACACCAACACCAACGCCTACACCTACGCCAACACCAACACCAACTCAAACGCCGACCCCTACCCCAACACCCACACCAACGCCAACTCCTACGCCTACCCAAACTCCAACACCTACACCAACTCCTACACCAACTCCCACACCAACGCCAACTCCGACACCCACACCAACGCCAACTCCTTCACCGTCGCCTACACCGACACCAAAACCCACACCAACTCCAACACCATCGCCAACTCCTACAGCATCTGCTACACCTACACCTACTCCTACACCAACACCCACACCAACTCCAACACCAACATCAACACCCACACCAACTCCAACACCTACGCCAACTCCAACACCTACACCAACTCCTACACCAACTCCCACACCAACGCCAACTCCGACACCCACACCAACGCCAACTCCTACACCATCTCCTACACCTACACCAATTCCTACACCAACACCCACACAAACCCCAACACCAACACCTACACCCACACCAACTCCAACACCAACATCAACACCCACTCCAACTCCAACACCAACGCTAACTCCTACGCCTACGCCAACTCCTACGCCAACACCAACACCTACACCTACAGCAACTCCCACACAAACGCCAACTCCGACACCCACACCAACGCCAACTCCTACACCGACGCCTACACCGACACCAACCCCCACACCAACTCCAACACCAACGCCAACTCCTACACCATCTCCTACACCTACACCAACTCCTACACCAACACCCACACCAACTCCAACACCAACATCAACACCCACGCCAACTCCAACACCTACACCAACACCAACACCAACTCCAACTCCAACGCCAACTCCTACGCCTACGCCAACTCCTACACCTACACCAACACCCACGCCAACTCCAACACCTACACCAACACCCACTCCAACTCCAACTCTAACTCCAACGCCAACTCCTACGCCTACGCCAACTCCTACACCTACACCAACTCCTACACCAACACCAACGCCCACCCCAACACTCACACCAACGTCAACTCCAACTCCAATACCAACCCCAACTCCTACGCCAACACCAACATCTACACCTACACCAACTCCTACACCGACGCCTACACCGACACCAACACCCACATCAACTCCAACGCCAACGCCAACTCCTACACCATCTCCTACACCTACACCAACTCCTACACCAACACCATCACCAAGTCCAACACCAACACCTACACCCACGCCAACTCCAACACCTACACCAACACCAACTCCTACTCCAACACCAACGCCAACTCCGACACCCACACCAACGCCAACTCCTACACCGACGTCTACACCGACAACAACACAGACACCAACTCCAACACACACACCAACGCCAACTCCTACACCATCTCCTACACCTACACCAACACCAACGCCCACTCCAACACCCACACGAACGTCAAGTCCAACACCAACGCTAACTCCTACGCCTACGCCAACTCCTACGCCAACACCAACACCTACACCTACACCAACTCCCACACCAACGCCAACTCCGACACCGACACCAACGTCAACTCATACACCAACACCCACACCAACTCCAACACCAACATCAACACCCACGCCAACTCCAACACCTACACCAACACCAACACCAACTCCAACTCCAACTCAAACGCCAACTTCTACGCCTACGCCAACACCCACGCCAACTCCAACACCTACACCAACACCAACTCCAACACCTACACCAACACCAACTCCAACTCCAACGCCAACTCCTACGCCTAAGCCAACTCCAACACCTACACCAACTCCTACACCAACACCAACACCAACTCCAACTCCAACTCAAACGCCAACTTCTACGCCTACGCCAACACCCACGCCAACTCCAACACCTACACCAACACCAACTCCAACACCTACACCAACACCAACTCCAGCTCCAACGCCAACTCCTACGCCTACGCCAACTCCAACACCTACACCAACTCCTACACCAACACCAACGCCTACCCCAACACCCACACCAACGTCAACTCCAACTCCAACACCAACTCCAACACCAACTCCAACAACAACACCAACTCCAACTCCTACACCAACACCAACACCAACTCCAACTCCAACTCCAACTCCAACACCAACACCAACTCCAACTCCAACACCAACTCCAACACCAACTCCAACACCGACTCCAACACCAACACCAACTCCGACACCCACACCAACGCCAACTCCTACACCATCTCCTACACCTACACCAACACCAACGCCCACTCCAACACCAACGCCAACTCCTACACCATCTCCTACACCTACACCAACTCCTACACCAACACCCACACCAACTCCAACACCAACATCAACACCCACGCCAACTCCAACACCTACACCAACACCAACACCCACACCAACTCCAATGCCCACGCCAACTCCAACACCTACATCTACTGCTACACAAACACCAACGCCGACTCCGACACCCACACCAACGCCAACTCCTACACCGACGCCTACACCGACACCAACACCCACATCAACTCCAACACCAACGCCAACTCCTACACCATCTCCTACACCTACACCAACTCCTACACCAACACCCACACCAACTCCAACACCAACATCAACACCCACGCCATCTCCAACACCTACACCAACACCAACACCAACTTCTACGCCTACGCCAACACCCACTCCAACTCCAACTCCAACTCCAACTCCAACGCCAACTCCTACGCCTACGCCAACTCCTACACCTACACCAACCCCTACACCAACACCAACGCCCTCCCCAACACCCACACCAACGTCAACTCCAACTCCAACACCAACTCCAACTCCTACGCCAACACCAACATCTACACCTACACCAACTCCCACACCAACGCCAACTCCGACACACACAGCAACGTCAACTCCTACACCGACGCCTACACCGACACCAACACCCACACCAACTCCATCACCAACACCAACGCCAACTCCTAAACCATCTCCTACACCTACACCTACACCAACGCCAACTCCAACACCCACACCAACGTCAACTCCAAGTCCAACACCAACGCTAACTCCTACGCCTACGCCAACTCCTACGCCAACACCAACACCTACACCTACACCTACACCAACTCCCACATCAACGCCAACTGCGACACCCACACCAACGCAAACTCCTACACCGACGCCTACACCGACACCAACCCCCACACAAACTCCAACACCAACGCCAACTCCTACACCATCTCCTACACCTACACCAACTCCTACACCAACACCCACACCAACTCCAACACCAACATCAACACCCACGCCAACTGCAACACCTACACCAACACCAACACCCACGCCAACTCCAACACCTACATCAACTGCTACACAAACACCAACGCCGACTCCGACACCCACACTAACGCAAACTCCTACACCGACGCCTACACCGACACCAACACCCACATCAACTCCAACACCAACGCCAACTCCTACACCATCTCCTACACCTACACCAACTCCTACACCAACACCCACAGCAACTTCAACACCAACATCAACACCCACGCCAACTCCAACACCTACACCAACACCAACACCAACTCCAACTCCAACTCCAACGCCAACTCCTACGCCTACGCCAACTCCTACACCTACACCAACACCCACGCCAACTCCAACACCTACACCAACACCCACTCCAACTCCAACTCCAATTCCAACGCCAACTCCTACGCGTACGCCTACGCCAACTCCTACACCTACACCAACTCCTACACCAACACCAACGCCCACCCCAACACCCACACCAACGTCAACTCCAACTCCAACACCAACGCCAACTCCTACGCCAACACCAACATCTACACCTACATCAACTCCCACACCAACGCCAACTCCGACACCCACACCAACGTCAACTCCTACACCGACGCCTACACCGACACCAACACCCACACCAACTCCAACACCAACACCAACGCCAACTCCTACACCATCTCCTACACCTACACCAACACCAACGCCCACTCCAACACCCACACCAACGTCAACTCCAACTCCAACACCAACGCTAACTCCTACGCCTACGCCAACTCCTACGCCAACACCAACACCTACACCTACACCAACTCCCACACCAACGCCAACTCCGACACCCACACCAACGCCAACTCCTACACCGACGCCTACACCGACACCAACCCCCACACCAACTCCAACACCAACGCCAACTCCTACACCATCTCCTTCACCTACACCAACTCCTACACCAACACCCACACCAACTCCAACACCAACATCAACACCCACGCCAACTCCAACACCTACACCAACACCAACACCCACACCAACTCCAACGCCCACGCCAACTCCAACACCTACATCTACTGCTACACAAACACCAACGCCGACTCCGACACCCACACCAACGCCAACTCCTACACCGACGCCTACACCGACACCAACACCCACATCAACTCCAACACCAACGCCAACTCCTACACCATCTCCTACACCTACACCAACTCCTACACCAACACCCACTCCAACTCCAACTCCAACTCCAACTCCAACGCCAACTCCTACGCCTACGCCAACTCCTACACCTACACCAACCCCTACACCAACACCAACGCCCACCCCAACACCCACACCAACGTCAACTCCAACTCCAACACCAACGCTAACTCCTACGCCTACGCCAACTCCTACGCCAACACCAACACCTACACCTACACCAACTCCCACACCAACGCCAACTGCGACACCCACACCAACGCAAACTCCTACACCAACGCCTACACCGACACCAACCCCCACACCAACTCCAACACCAACGCCAACTCCTACACCATCTCCTACACCTACACCAACTCCTACACCAACACCTACACCAACTCCAACACCAACATCAACACCCACGCCAACTGCAACACCTACACCAACACCAACACCCACACCAACTCCAACGCCCACGCAAACTCCAACACCTACATCAACTGCTACACAAACACCAACGCCGACTCCGACACCCACACCAACGCAAACTCCTACACCGACGCCTTCACCGACACCAACACCCACATCAACTCCAACACCAACGCCAACTCCTACACCATCTCCTACACCTACACCAACTCCTACACCAACACCCACACCAACTTCAACACCAACATCAACACCCACGCCAACTCCAACACCTACACCAACACCAACACCAACACCAACTCCAACTCCAACTCCAACTCCAACGCCAACTCCTACGCCTACGCCAACTCCTACACCTACACCAACACCCACGTCAACTCCAACACCTACACCAACACCCACTCCAACTCCAACTCCAACTCCAACGCCAACTCCTACGCGTACGCCTACGCCAACTCCTACACCTACACCAACTCCTACACCAACACCAACGCCCACCCCAACACCCACACCAACGTCAACTCCAACTCCAACACCAACGCCAACTCCTACGCCAACACCAACATCTACACCTACATCAACTCCCACACCAACGCCAACTCCGACACCCACACCAACTTCAACTCCTACACCGACGCCTACACCGACACCAACACCCACACCAACTCCAACACCAACACCAACGCCAACTCCTACACCATCTCCTACACCTACACCAACACCAACGCCCACTCCAACACCCACACCAACGTCAACTCCTACGCCAACACCAACACCTACACCTACACCAACTCCCACACCAACGCCAACTCCGACACCCACACCAACGCCAACTCCTACACCGACGCCTACACCGACACCAACCCCCACACCAACTCCAACACCAACGCCAACTCCTACACCATCTCCTACACCTACACCAACTCCTACACCAACACCCACACCAACTCCAACACCAACATCAACACCCACGCCAACTCCAACACCTACACCAACACCAACACCCACACCAACTCCAACGCCCACGCCAACTCCAACACCTACATCAACTGCTACACAAACACCAACGCCGACTCCGACACCCACACCAACGCAAACTCCTACACCGACGCCTACACCGACACCAACACCCACATCAACTCCAACACCAACGCCAACTCCTACACCATCTCCTACACCTACACCAACTCCTACACCAACACCCACACCAACTTCAACACCAACATCAACACCCACGCCAACTCCAACACCTACACCAACACCAACACCAACTCCAACTCCAACTCCAACGCCAACTCCTACGCCTACGCAAACTCCTACACCTACACCAACACCCACGCCAACTCCAACACCTACAACAACACCCACTCCAACTCCAACTCCAACTCCAACGTCAACTCCTACGCGTACGCCTACGCCAACTCCTACACCTACACCAACTCCTACACCAACACCAACGCCCACCCCAACACCCACACCAACGTCAACTCCAACTCCAACACCAACGTCAACTCCTACGCCAACACCAACATCTACACCTACACCAACTCCCACACCAACGCCAACTCCGACACCCGCACCAACGTCAACTCCTACACCGACGCCTACACCGACACCAACACCCACACCAACTCCAACACCAACACCAACGCCAACTCCTACACCATCTCCTACACCTACACCAACACCAACGCCCACTTCAACACCCACGCCAACGTCAACTCCAACTCCAACACCAACGCTAACTCCTACGCCTACGCCAACTCCTACGCCAACACCAACACCTACACCTACACCAACTCCCACACCAACGCCAACTCCGACACCCACACCAACGCCAACTCCTACACCGACGCCTACACCGACACAAACACCCACATCAACTCCAACACCAACGCCAACTCCTACACCATCTCCTACACCTACACCAACTCCTACACCAACACCCACACCAACTCCAACACCAACATCAACACCCACGCCAACTCAAACACCTACACCAACACCAACACCAACTCCAACTCCAACTCCAACGCCAACTCCTACGCCTACGCCAACTCCTACACCTACACGAACACCCACGCCAACACCAACACCTACACCAACACCCACTCCAACTCCAACGCCAACTCCAACGCTAACTCCTACGCCTACGACAACTCCTACACCTACACCAACTCCTACACCAACACCAACGCCCTCCCCAACACCCACACCAACGTCAACTCCAACTCCAACTCCAACACCAACGCCAACTCCTACGCCAACACCAACATCTACACCTACACCAACTCCCACACCAACGCCAACTCCGACACCCACACCAACGTCAACTATTACACCGACGCCTACACCGACACCAACACCCACACCAACTCCAACACCAACACCAACTCCTACACCATCTCCTACACCTACACCAACACCAACGCCCACTCCAACACCCACACCAACGTCAACTCCAACTCCAACACCAACGCTAACTCCTACACCTACGCCAACTCCTACGCCAACACCAACACCTACACCTACACCAACTCCCACACCAACGCCAACTCCGACACCCACACCAACGCCAACTCCTACACCGACGCCTACACCGACACCAACCCCCACACCAACTCCAACACCAACGCCAACTCCTACACCATCTCCTACACCTACACCAACTCCTACACCAACACCCACACCAACTCCAACACCAACATCAACACCCACGCCAACTGCAACACCTACACCAACACCAACACCCACACCAACTCCAACGCCCACGCCAACTCCAACACCTACATCAACTGCTACACAAACACCAACGCCGACTCCGACACCCACACCAACGCAAACTCCTACACCGACGCCTACACCGACACCAACACCCACATCAACTCCAACACCAACGCCAACTCCTACACCATCTCCTACACCTACACCAACTCCTACACCAACACCTACACCCACGCCAACTCCAACACCTACACCAACACCAACACCCACACCAACTCCAACTCCAACGCCAACTTCTACGCCTACCCAAACTCCAACACCTACACCAACTCCTACACAAACTCCCACACCAAAGCCTACTCCGACACCCACACCAACGCCAACTCCTTCACCGACGCCTTCACCAACACCAACACCCACACCAACTCCAACACCAACGCCAACTCCTACACCATCTCCTACACCTACACCAACTCCTACACCAACACCCACACCAACTCCAACACCAACACCTACACCCACGCCAACTCCAACACCTACACCAACACCAACTCCAACACCAACACCAACGCCAACTTCTACGCCTACGCCTACGCCGACACCCACGCCAACTCCTACACCTACACCAACACCCACTCCAACTCAAACTCCAACTCCAACGCCAACTCCTACGCCAACTCCAAAACCTACACCAACTCCAACACCAACTCCTACGCCAACACCGACACCAACACCTACACCTACACCAACTCCCACACCAACGCCAACTCCGACACCCACACCAACGCCAACTCCTACACCGACGCCTACACCGACACCAACCCCCACACCAACTCCAACACCAACGCCAACTCCTACACCATCTCCTACACCTACATCAACACCCACGCCAACTCCAACACCTACACCAACACCAACACCCACACAAACTCCAACGCCTACGCAAACTCCAACACCTACATCAACTGCTACTCAAACACCAACGCCGACTCCGACACCCACACCAACGCCAACTCCTACGCCAACGCCAACGCCTACACCCACACCAACACCCACACCAACACCTACGCCAACTCCAACACCTACGCCAACGCCAACACCAACGCCAACACCAACACCAACACCAACACCCACTCCAACTCCCACTCCGACACCAACACCAACACCATCACCAACTCCAACGCCAACTCCTACGCCTACACCAACTCCTACACCAACACGAACACCTACATCAACTCCTACACCAACACCAACGCCAACTTCTTCTCCTACGCTAACACCCACGCCAACTTCAACACCTACACCAACCCCAACACCCACGCCATCTCCAACGCCTACGCCAACTCCAACACCCACACCAACGCCAACTCCAACACCCACACCAACGCCAACTCCTACGCCAACACCAACACCTACTCCTTCTCCGACGCCAACTGAAGGTAGGTGTAAACATTCTTTACAAATTAAAGTAGCTAATCATATGCTTCACTTACAACTACGTTGGCCCATAACGAACATAACCCCGTTGTGTTTATGAAGACATGAGAAGCCCAATAAAGACATCAAGTGCATGACATAATAAAAAAAACATGGCTCACAATGTTTTGAATCTTAAAACTGTATGACTTCACAATGTGATGGTATAAACTTGATATTCAATTCCAAAAAGTCATGGCCTGTCACATTGTCAAGTGCCTCCCTACAGATTTCCGATCCTAACCTCTGTTCTTTATCGCTGGAAATCGAGCGCAGTAGCAAAATCCCCTAGCCGAGGAAAGCGGAATTTCATAATGTATCCCTGCTTCTTAACCAATGAAAACTCAACTTTCAATGGCCATGTCTACCGAGTGACTTCAAAGACCAAGGCATTTTACACTTAAGGGTCATTGAGCGACCAAAAAAATGGACAGGAGGCTCAATGGTCGGCTGATTTCGCGAAATCCCGTTTCTGTGTAAATGCTCCTGCCATCTTCGTGCGTCCTTTGAATGACCTAAAATGCAATTTACGGTAATTTCCATGACCATCTTTGAACGACCTGCACATTAAGCCTCGGTCCCAACCCACCGTGCGTTTTTTTGTCCGTACGTTTTTGGGGGAGGCCACGTTTCTGAAAAACGTGGAGAGGAAGTGGGAAACGCAGGGAAGCAGCAAAGTCAACGCACGTCGCATGCAAGGTGTAAGTGCGTTGCCCGCATAAAATGCCTTGCCGTGATCTGCCACGTGCATCGTACGTTGCGTACGTGATAGGGGCGTTGTAAGTGCTTACAGCGTACTTACACCTTGCGTGTGACGTACGATTGCCACGTTATCGTAGGGGTGCCGTACTTACATGTGTTGCACACGCACGATGTCCTTACTTATATGCACGGTGTAAGTACGTGCAAGTGCAATGAACTTAAGTTTTTCAACCCGATTTCAGGCACCCAGGGGGTAGGGGTATAGGGCGACCTTCAGAGGTTCTCTCTCAGTGTTGCTGCCTCAAGATGCCGCCCATTCAACTCAGAGAATCCTGCTTCTGATGCTGCAAGAGCAGCTTCAAATGGCAGCGCATAATAACTGCAGAAATCAGTGCGCACACCGTACGTTGTACTTGCGGAGCAAGTGCTTACTCGGCACTGGCAACGTGAGTGTTGCATGCTCATTTGTCAGGTGAACTGGGGAAGTGCCGAGTAAGCACGGACGACGCACTGACAACGCACTTGCAACGTGCGGAGCATGCACGAGCTAAGTGTGTCGTCCATGGAGTATGTGTCCATGTGAAAAACTTAAAATTGTTGTGCGCACAGTGTCCGTAGAGTGCAAGCACGGAAGTCGTACGTGTGAAAAATACGCAGTCGCACACAGCGAAAGTTCTGCATGCACTAAAAGCGCTATGGCGTGTCTGCGTGCTCCCAAATACGTACGGTGTCGGTACTTACAATGTACGGCTACCGCTATTTTACCCACGTTTTTGCACGTAGACAGCACGTACTTGCAAGTACGGCGTGTTGTGACCGCCGCTTTTCGGAGCCTCCACACTGCCTTCGCTGGGCGTTCACTGTGCAACCCTAACAACAATTCAGCATCAAGAGCGATCCCCGTACAACCCGTCAGCCACCTGTGCCTCCTCTGTGCTTCCTCCGTACCTTCGCTGTGCCTCCATTGACGACTATGGCGACAGTTGGTCGACCGTGCAGCAACACTTCTGCCTCCTCTGCGATACCTGAACAATGCTTCAGTGATCCCTGGGAGCATTCGGCAACCTGGATAGACTTGGGTCTATAATAAGATGCATTATTTTCAATTGTTTCAGTCCCATTCCAACAGTAAAAAAACAACCAACCAATAAAACCAATAAAAATAAAATTGTTTTTTGCAGAAGAATATGATAAAAAAAATTTATAAAGACTAAAGAAGTAAATATACAAAAATACATGAAAGTATTAAATCCACGGGTAAACATACGAATGAAACAGGGCTTCATCATCCTCCAGAAGTCAAATGGGTTAAATTTAAGTTTATGAAACATTATCTGTTCATACTTCTGAAAATCAGTTTAGTTTTTTTACCATCTTCTTAACGGGGAGATAAAAAAAAAAGTAAAAAGAGAGTAAAAAGAGACTTTTTGGCTTGTTTTTACGATGTCCTACAGTGACGATGCTTCAATGTTAGAGTTTAGAATTAAAGTTAGAGAGATACAATAGGTCGCCAACATCTTTTATTAATTAATTTTCGTTATTTCGTAATTTTGTAAAGAAAATTACCCAACATTCTGGACAAAACAAGCTATTCCAACACCCGTATGTGTTTGAATAAAGATCATGATAAAAGTATCAAACCCGAATGAATGAAATTGTGCGGACTTCTTTACAAAACTTTATCCGACAGCAGCATTCCGTTCTTATTGTTAAATATGTGATGGCGTTTCTTTACAAGTGAGTTCATATATCTTTATTTGCTTGACTTTTCTGTTCTGGCTCCTTTTTGCAATTGGTGCCATAGTCTTATCAATGATTTGCCAACAAAAACGAGGAAACATGTGATAATCGATAATCTATTTTTTGGACGCTCACAGAAGGCTGAGTGAATGCAGAAAGAAGGCACAACACTCGTCATGGTCGCACAAAGGTTGTCGTGGTCGCTGCATGAAGGCAGAACGGTCGTGATATAAACAGCTCTGATTGCACAGAGGACGCAGTAGGAAGGCACAAGGGAGGCAGAGGCATCGCCAAATGTTAGCGAATGTCTTACTAGCGATCATTGAGTGTCCATTGCGACCTTAGAACGTCAATTGTACGACCTTTCTGATTCATGAGAGCAACCCTTGAGCGACCAGAATCGTCGGCGACCCCTCTGCGGAAGTTTGAACACGTTCAAAATTTTGTGGCGTCCTCCACGTTCTTGGCGGTCAAACGCGATGTCTCAACATCCCTTGTGCCACCTCCTCACGACCTTAGCAACCATTCTGCCTCCCTTGAGCGTCCAACGGCGATCTGTTATGTTTTTGGTCGCACAGAGGACGCACAACGGTCTTTACGTCAGTGTAAAGGGGCCTTTAGACAAGATGTCAGCTTAGGGTCCGACATCATCAACTTTAATAAATAATTGTCAATGCTGGGTTTGCATTTAGCAACTGAATGATGATGTGATAAACGCTTGTAATTTTCCCTCAAAAATGCATTTATACATTCCTTGACCAACAAGTTTTGTACGAACCAATTTGACATTTTATACAAATGGAAAAATAAAAGGGTAAAAAAACAAATTAATCGTAAATTTCCAATTGGTAATTCTTTTGATAAATATTTGATAGCTGGATTTTTTTCCGTGAGGTTTATTGAACGGTTTGATGAAAGCAATTTGCGAAATATTTGGTTTAATGTAAATAAGAGAATAATTGAAGCTCCAAAATAAATATATTGGCATGAATATACAGG
Organism: Gibbula magus; assembly: GCA_936450465.1. Taxonomy (NCBI): domain Eukaryota; kingdom Metazoa; phylum Mollusca; class Gastropoda; order Trochida; family Trochidae; genus Gibbula; species Gibbula magus. The sequence continues at coordinate 61,121,862 of OW388304.1, forward strand.
AAGAAACAATAGTATTTATTACATGTAGTGAGAGTGAGACTTTACATTTTCTTTGTAAACATTTGTATCGTTTTGTAAACTAGGAAATATATAGAAACATTACTGTTTCATTTACGAAAACATTAAACTAAGTACGAAAATAAGAAGATTAACGCTAACGGTTTTTTGCTTCATTGCCTGTGAATGTGATTGTGACGGCATATATTTTAACGACGCATGCTGCAGTTCCTAAGAATATTCAACGGAAAGTATGCTCTATATTAATGACGTATTACTTCGAGTTTTTTTAGCTACGGACATATCATTGTTCACGTGTTTTGGGATATAAAGAACCGTTTTGATGAATAGTTTAAAGGGGCAGTAGCACGTTTTTTTCACTCAAATAAGTCCATGAAATGTATTTGTAAGAATATTTCACCAATAGTAAAACACCCTTCTCTCTTCGGAAAAGCATGTAAAAACTTAGTGCACATGGCTCAGTAAAGCCATGGGAATCGTTTTTGTAATTCGGAATGATAAAATGTGTTGCCATGCAATTTTTGCTTTATAGGCAACACCGCTATTACTTCTACGGATAATTAGTGTGTGTAATAATATGTTTTACCCTCTAAAGCAAATTTAAATGACACACGTTATCATTATATATAGGAAATTTAAATCCTAAATTTTGCAAAAAAAACGTGCAACAGCCCCTTTAAACCATTGACGCATACCGGATTATGTCAAAACCTCGGGCAAATTGATACACTTTTCGTAACTTAAACCGATTTGTCACTTAATGCAATCCTGCATATGTATGTCGGAATCAGGTTACATACTTCATAATCCATTTTTTTTCTGAAATATATCATGCAGTATTTTATAAGATTGATACATTTGGAATAATACGGCTTCGAGCGGCCCCGTGGTCGTGTGGTAAGCTGATGGTACAGTCTGTGCTGGCGATAGTTGCCTTACTATGAGGGTGTTCGAATCCCGCGAGGGACTCGGCCAGAAGAAGTACAAGAATGTGTACTATTGAATATAATGTTATCCCAAATTTAACAATGCTAGATGTGTTAACTATCTAAATGGCATTTGTTTCCAGTCTTTTATAATATTTGAATCGGAACACTGTCCGAAGGTCGTCACTTTGTCCTACTAGGTAAACGTTACAACTGTTCACAACAGTAATCATGGATTCACACAAGTACTAGCGTTCACAACGGAACTGGATTTTCACTAAATTTAACAGACAATTTCTATTTTGCACCTCTTTTCCAAAAAACTATTATAACATATTTCAATTCTCTCAACTATGTATCTAATAAAATCATTCTCTTATCTTCAGCAGTTGAGCAAAATAAATCACGGCTCATTGGTACAAGACACCAAACACTGTTGATCCCGGTGATAACTAATGTTGTTTATAACGTAGTTAATATCTTTTTTCAGTTTGCACAGACTTTCCCATCAATGGTGGTCCTAGTACGAGTACTAACGTTAGCCAGTCACTGCCACTGCCATCAGGAGTAACTGCAGACATCACGACTGTGAGCCTCATCTCTGAGTCGATACCTCCAACACCACCAGAGAGCAACTGTTTATTTGGCCTCAATGTCTACTGGGATTCTGAAGGGAATTTTGATGTGAATATTTGTGAAGGTGTCTTGGAAGTATGTTATGTTGCTGTGTAAGTAACGCAATACGAAATATCTGTAACAAATTTAATCATAATGTACAAATCACCTTATTTCAACGGTGTTTAATGCTTAGGACTATACGTTAGTAGACCAAACACAGGAAACCAGCACGGATTATCGGACACAGTTTGTAATTTAAACCCTTGTGCTGCTGATGACGTCAATTTAGATGAAATAGAGGCATTGGCTCTGTAGCTCATATGTTTTTGTAAGAAAACAATACATATGGTTCATTATATACATTTTCTAAAAGTATTTGTCAGAGGGTTAATACAAGTATTTTCCTTACTGGAGAAGAAGATGAAAATAGGTTTATAGGATGTGACCCTTGTTGCCTTTAATTCATAATCCCCAGTTGCTGAGGAGTCTACACTTAACAATTTAGCGTTATAGGACCTTTCGTCTTGGCGAAGAAGATGATCATTTGTTTTAGGTCCGTGACCCCTGTGGACTATATTTTGGACCACAGAGTACCAACCAACAATTTGTAATCTCATTTGGCCAAGATCTTTGTCTTCTAGGGAGTTTGGTACTGGACAAAAAAATAAACCACATGTAGGTTTAGGTCAAACAATTAATATGATGACAATTCAGTGAACGGTTCCTGGGATATCCCGCTAACAATCTCAACATGGAAGTTGACATATCGAAATATTGTAAATTCCACTGTGACCTTGAGAATAATTTCACGGTAACCAAAATCTAATCGGTCATTTGTCTTCTCTATGTGTAAGTTAGAAAGAGTATCCGGTCTAACTAAATGCGCAGCAGGGATAATTAAAAGCCTTTGAAAGATGAACATATTTGGCACAAACTTCTTTCTTTTCCAATTAGGATTATAAATAAATACTCATGGTCATAAACATTGTCATCTCAGGTATGTCGTAAACACACATGTCTTGAAACACAAAGTTCGTTATTATGGCACTGTTTTATTTATTAATACATGGATATGAACAGTTTGTACAAAACGTACAACTCGTTCAATATATATATATATATATATATATATATATATATATATATATATATATATATATATATATATATATATATATATATATATATATATATATATATATATAGCTTGAAACCAACTGAAGATAATTTCAATGAGTATTCACTAAATGTTAAGCTAATTTCGAATATATTTTTGATTTTCCTAACTGATGTGCTCTGTGATTCGTACAACAAACACAGTATGAATTGGCATACGTTAAAATGACTCACACCAATAGTCCACACATACCTGTATCATCACATAGAGTTTATATGATAGTTCCGTTTTGTACATCTGTACATATTGACAAATCTCTATAGTGTATTATGACTTGTTATGAACCTGTTTAGGACTTCAATTGGACTTTTTTTTTATTACAGTTTCAGCATATTGAAACAGTTCCAAAAACTGTTGTTATGTTTTAGTAATGTTAAAAATACATGGTGGCCTAAATAATAATTTCAACTTCAATTATAAAACATGCATTTAATCAATAAATGACATTTGCAGATAACTGGTTTCTACACTGCAACACACCAGTACCTGTACAACTACTGCAGCATTAACGTTGTTTTATCAAATAAAAAAATCAACTGTGTGTGTTCTATTTTTTTACCAAAAATGTTGACCATTCATTTATAGGCCATAAAATCTAAAGGTATCGTATCTTATGTGTGCCAATTGCACTATGAGTTGTATTCTTACAATCACATATTACTCTCCACGTATGTCTACGGAGTAGATGATTTACAATTTTCTACACATGGCCAAGGATCAAGTTATATATATATACCATCACTATTGTCCACAGATTCTCAGTGCATGTATTTCATTCATGTACATGTAATCCGAAAGATTTCTTCAATCATATTGTAAAAACAATAACAATGTATTTGAGGTTGTCTCGTTCTTCTTACTAATGTTCACCACACAATATGACATTTATTTATTATATTAGAGAAACACGACGACATACATTCATTGACTATCATTAATTATTAAGGTGTCACGGACACGAACATGGTATACTTGACAGGTGAGTGAACAAGCACATTAAATAAATCTAGGATATTCAGTGGAATAGAATACATAATATGTCACAGGCTGTATTTAAATATAATGTACGACAACCAAGTGTCGGGGGAAAATGAAAAGAACGTTTGTATCCAAGTGAAGTAAAATTGAGTCCATGCCATCAAGAAGATGACATTTATTACTCGCCCGTGTAAGATACCGCAGTGTAATATTTATACGGCAATATTAAAGTAGTGTAATACCGCCGCACGTATGACGTCACAATAGTTCGCGGTTATGACGTCACAATGGGACTAACGTCGCCATAATGGTATCCGACTTGCGGGAATCGTAGTTTCAGAGCAATGTCGGCTATTTCGCTGGTTTGTAGGTGGGCGAGTAATAAACAGAATACTAAACTTCCTTCTATTTAATACCACTTTATTAATCTCGTGAATGATTTTGGTATCAAACTCGCTTTCGCTCGTTTTATACAAAATCATTAACTCGTTTAATAAAAATGGTATTAAATAGAAGGTCGTTTAGTATCCTCTATATATTTCACGAGTCGATGCTAGTGATAAAGTATAAACAAAAATGCCAACTCGAAAAGTTTTTTCTCACACATGTTTTTCTCACTCAACAGTGTTTTGTACCAGTCACATATGCAAAACGTTAAAACAAGATTTATTATTTAAAAGATATATTTGTTAAACACGGATGTCCCCGGAAAAACCATTGCGTCGGTTAAAATATCAGAGTGTTCTCAAGTTAAAAAAAGTACGACAACCATTAGCTCATCACCGAAAGTATTATTTGGTCAACTACCACTAAAACATTAAAATTATGACCAAGGTTAAGTGTTTGGACAAGGCTCCCTGATCCAAGATCAAGGTCAAAATGAATGACTTCATCACGTCAAATGGATGTACATATCAAGAATCAAAAGTAATGGCCAAGGTTAACATTTTCATTAAAGGCTTCTACACTGAGGTCAAGGTGTCAAAACGAATAACCTCACCTGAACGGTCTCGTCATAACGGAAGCCCATGTGAAATATCTCTGACCAACCAAACGTTATGGCCAAGGTTAAAGTTTACGTAAAGGCTTTCTGCGCCAAGGTCAATGTCACAAGGTCACAAGTTATTACCTCATCTAATTGTATGAAAACTAGAAGCCAAAAGAAGCGGTACCAATAAAAAAGCAAGACAGTTTAATCCTCAAATGAGAATACGACTGAAACATAGTTACATATATTGTTTTCAGAAGCTGACTAACCTTCATTTCTTCTTGTAAACATTATATTTTGATTAAGAATTACACGTATCTTAAAAAAGTCGTTTTGGGAGCTCCTGAACTAGACGAGTGAAATAGGTATTGTTTGCTTGTTTTATACCGTCAAACAGTAACAATGCGTCAACTATTGAAAGGGGCAGTAGCACGTTTTTCCCGTGAAATAAGTCGATAAAATGTAATTTAAAAATAATCTCACCAACAGTAAAACACCCTTCCCTCTTCGGAAAATCAATCTAAAAAATGAGTGTACATGGTTCGTAAAGCCATGGGAATCGTTTTCTGTCATTCGAAATAATAAATTGTGTTCACAATAAAATGGCCGCCATGCAATTGTTGCCTTCTACGCAACACTGTTGTTACCACTACGGGAAATTGGTTTGTGTAATAAGATAATTTACCCTCTAATTCAATATAAATGACATAAACTATCATTATGAATGGGAAATTTGAAAAAATAAAATTTGCAAAAAAACGTGCTACTGCCCCTTTAAAGTCAAATGAGGCGCACTATGTTGACAACAACTTTAATTTCTATATTATATAAACATGTACACCAGGTTGCCTAAAAAATACCTCTTGATTTTAGCACCCCATCGCTGTTCAAATAAGAGTATCATATCATGATGAGATAATGTTCAATACTTTTTAAGAAAGATACGTGTATACTAATCAGACGTGATTCAAGATTGACGTTGTACGGAGCGGTATTTTGTTTTTGACTCAGTTGAAAATGTTGCAGCGTTTCGTGTGGCCATTACTTTATATTATTTATAAAATAAGAAGATATTTTCAAAACGTTGAATAATTGGCTGACTAGATTTTCTGCAATCTGTCTAATTTAGATCTGAAAATACTGAAATCTGAAAACTATCCTTACATATAAACTGCTTATTTGGATAAATATTTCGTTACATGTTTTATTGTTCCTTTAGTATGTTATGTAATATATGAGTATAATGCACTTATCCTTATCATATATTATTGTATGTTTGTATGTAGCCAACCTGGCGTTCACATAGCGACGTTTCATCAAATATTCTTTATTTATGGATCCATCAAACTTCATGTTTGAATAGGTCAGGATACCGAAACAACTCGAAGTGAATAAAATGTTATTCTTTAAACAGACATTATACCGATTTGAACAGTTAATGAGGGGCGTGCCGAGTGACCCAAGAGGTATCAATTCCGGGATGAGGACCTGTGGACTCATTCTGCTGTTATTGTTCTCGCTCTTTCTCATTGTTTCTCGGCGAAGGTCAGATGACCCTTTTGTAAACTCATGGTAATATCAAGCCGCATTACGTGACTTGGGAGTGCGATCCTACACAATCATTGTGTCTGCGTCAAGTAGGCGTGTTTTATTTCTGAACCTGTTTTCCTGTTGTGTGTTGGTGGCTTTGTCCCCAGGAACAATCGACAGTTTGTTGGGATGAGTTGAGTCGTGTCGTCCCTGTAACTGTATATCCCTCCTCACAAAGGTTTCTCAATGAGTTGACTAACTCGGATTTAAATGGTTGGGAATAATACGGGTTGGGTTGGTAAAAGCGATAAATAAAGCAGATATTGGACCGGTAAACAGACTGAAAGGTTTTGTCAAACAACTCGTCTGTACCTGAATTATATTCAACAATGAACAGCCAATGGTATTTTTGTTCAAATAATGTTAATACTCCAGTTCAAACTGAAGCGTGAAAATTAACTTTTATAAAACTATGTTAGCCTCAATGTTAAACAATTAAGGTATGATCTAATTATATATAATTTCTCAGGTAAAGAGACGAAATACGATCACCGCAAGCCTGTCTCGAAAAGTGATTTATGAAGCGTACCTAAAATCACACCACATGCCATACATCGTATGTGAACTGCTATTTATGGAAATACGTTTAAAACTCCAAACGTTATGTACATGTCAACTTCTAAGTAGTAGTAGTAGTGTAGTAGTTACGCTTTCACCTGAATGTCGAGTTTCTGATACATACAACTTGTAATACCGCTCAAAGATTTGACAGGCACGATCCCTCGCCATCTATATTGTTCGCAATTGTCATTAAACAATATTCTTCTCTCTATGACACACTACATATAAGATGGATCTTGTACCCATAGACTAGACTCATTATATACAAAATTAAAAATTAAAATTCAGTTGCTTGCTAAAAATGTGCAAAATCACAGGGTCACATATTGTCGAAACCTAGCGACGACAACTAATATACAGTCGTCGTCTCTCCCTTGTATTATAAAGTAGTAAAGAGATGTAACGATGTAAACACTCAAGGTCCGTTTGAATTATATGTCAAGTTTAGTCGGGTCCAGTAGGTTAAATCGTGATTTTAGGACGTACATGTAGGCCTATATACATGTACACTTAACTTGCCAGGCAAAAGAAAGTAAGGTGAGGTTAGAAGAGTTGGGGTTAAACGCCGCTTTCAAGAGTATTTCACTTATATCGCGGCTGCTAGTAGTATGGCAGGGCGAAAGCCCGCAACGCCATGTGGTTATGCATTGCGGTGAAATCTGCGAGCATCGGCTGGAACTAGCGAACCATGGGTGAAATTCAGTGTAGCATTGCACCCAAACCTTACTGCGTGTAGAACAGTTCTCTACTACAGACACAGTTGCCGTGAGCCGGGATTCGAGCCCCGGACGTCTTGTTTCGAAGCCGAACGTGCTAACCACTGCGCTATCCCGCCCCCTTCATGTATGTGCTCGCTGAAATAAGAGTAAATCACATGAAAACAGGAGCAATTTTTTTCATATCTAGGGTAAGAATGGAAAAAGATATTTTCAAACATTTATACACAGTAAGCTTTGAATTTGTACAAGCAACAAGATATGAAATGCACCAATAGCACATAGTTTAGTTCACATGGCGGAATAGTTAAAAGGATAGTTAACTAAAAAGGTTATACTTCTATAATGTCGAATCTAATAATCTCATTAAAACGGTAATTATGAAAGAGAAGAGACTTCAGAGAGTATGAAAAGAGCAATTTTGTAAGCAAAGTTTGACACTATTTTTTTCCAACCAAAGAACATCAAGTACACACCTCAAATTTTAATACCGATTCAGAAGTATTGTGTTTGTAGTCAATATGAATGTGTTCATATGTTCTGTGGGTTTAAAATGCTTATGTCATTGACTGATAAACAGTCAAATGATAATACAGTATTGTGACACACAGTCAGCCACACATATGTATGTCATACCCGTCTTTGTCATTCTTATATCACTGTAAAGTTTTGCGATTGTTAATGTGAAGTGGAAGATAAACGTCATATAAAGTGTTGCATCTGAGAGTTATATAGGATTATTATCTGCAGGTGTCCTTTCAAAAACTTCCACATATTTGCACTTTAACGTTCGTCGCTCGACAACGAAGCACGCGGAGTCTGTTCACATTAAAGAAGTTGTTATCCAGAAAAAAAAACGTTTGTTCTTCGTATATTAAAGGCGCTGTAGCACGTTTTTTGCAAAATTTATTTTTTCAAATTTCCCATTTATAATGATAGTCAATGTCATTTAAATTAACTTTAAGGGGAAAAACATCTTATTACACAAACCAATTATCTGTAGTGGTAATAACTTTGTTGCGTATAAAGCAAAAATTGCATGGCGGCCATTTTATTGTGAACACAATTTATTATTTTGTATTACAAAAACGATTCCCATGGCTTTACCGAAACATGTGCACTAATTTTAAACTTTATTTTCTGAAGAGACAATGATGTTTTACTGTTGGTGAAATTATTTTTCAAATACATTTCATCAACTTTTTTGAGTGAAAAAACGTGCTACTGCCCCTTTAAGGAAGTTCATCTATAAAATATGATTCACTCTCTTTTAGGTATGCAAATTCTAAATGCACTTCAAAGACCTGTTCCTTGAAGGGACAGTAGCAACTTTTTTCGGTGAAATAAGTCGATGAAATGTATTTGAAAAACAATGTCACCAATAGTTAAACACCCTTCTCTCTTATCAAGTTAAAAATGTGCGTACATGGTTCCGAAACGATATTGGAATCGTTTTGTCATTCGAAATAATAAAATGTTTTAACAATAAAATAGCCGCCATGCCACGCCACCGTTATCACCACGACTGATAATTGGTTTGTGTAATAAGATGGTTTACCCTCTAAAGTAAATGCAAATGACATAAACTATGATTACAAATGAGAAATTTAAAATAATAAAATTTGAAAAAAACGTGCTACTGCCTCTTTAATATACCTAATTTCGCCTTTATCAGTCTGTGTATGTTAAAGATCAACTTCCAAACGCAAGGCATAACTCTGGCTGATTTAACCCTTGCGGTATTTCCCTCGCTTTGTTGTGTTAAGACAGTGAATCGCTGCACCAGAAATGCATATCAGGCCTGGATTTCTAAACACAGATTTTGTAAGGAAATACTGCAAGGCCTAAATCAGCCAGTAATGGAGACTGGCAAGAGTTATGCCTTGCATTGGGAAGTTGGTTAAAGATATATCCAGTATGTTTGGTCATAATTTGTGTGGCTTTAATACCAGGTACCATAGCCACTCGTGTACAATTGTTTTATGACCATTGGACATTATCAAACCAAATTTTCTTTTAGTGTGTAATAATTTTTTTTTTCTCCAAAATCAGGTTGACTCATTGACGCGTGTCAATCGCTGTGGATTGGCCGGTTTGACCAAATATCACAACTTTGACCTTTTTCGTCACTATCCTGAGTCGATTATCGTCAAAACGATAATTTCAGCAACAATCAGTACTTCTAAAAAGATAAATCCACTTATAACGTTTACCAAATGGACTGTCACAACACAATGGATGCCCCTTTTAGATGTATTGTTACAAAGCTGTATGCACCGTTGACACTAGGGTGTGGAACGAAATGGCGCCATATCATTTGGTCTACTGCTATGATATGTCATCGCATTAGTCCCAGTGGTGAAACATCACCTTGTCCAACCCCTAACCCCGTAACAGGACGTTTCACCATTGTGTTTTATCCACTCATCCTCAATACATTATGCATGCGTGGTGCAACTGGAAAACATGTTGATGCATTGTGTTTAAACAATTGTTATAGTTTGACTCGGAACCGATAAATCTGTCAAACAGAGAAAAACTACTACGTTAGAAGTAGCAGTAGACAATAACACCCACGTATCAACTGTCAGCAATACCATACATGGATATTTACACGTACTTTTATTGAAAAAAAGTGTCTTTACAAAACATACATGCGCTAGCGAAAACACGTTTATGAACTAAAATGAAAATCAGTGACGGTGGTTTAAACACAAATAAAGCGAGCATTACATTATAGTGACAACGATCTCCTTTGAAATGGTGGGATATTTTTCCTGGAAACTACTGAAAATAAAATTCAAAAGAACTTGAAAACCCCACAAGGCACATCTGCATGTGATGTGATTCATATACAAAGCTAAGTTGAGCTAATTTTACAGGATTTTAATTCATCTCCTGAAACTAAATTCTAACTTTCCATGGAAATGACCAAATCGAAATTCCAAGAAGATGAAAATCCGAAAAGGCACATGATGATTATTCCACATAGAGAGTTTCATTGAGCTTTGTCTTACGGTTTGTTGTTCTGATCTGGAAATCAACTTGAAAGTTGTGTTTCCAATAAAACGGGTAATTAAAGCGTTAGATACCAAATGTTTAAACTAAGACTAAGATACACAATTATACATGATGATCACTCCACACGCAAACGTTCATTGAACTAGGCCTCACGAAGAAAAAAGTCTGCAAAACAATTAAGCAGGATGACAGGTATAAATATAGCAACCAGAATAGTGTCGAGGTGTTTTACTCACAAAATATATACACCGGGAAATAGAATAAGTGATAACAGTAGCTAGCGTGGGAGTACAGAAAGTTATAATACTAGCTGCTGAAGTCTAAACAACAGTAGTAGTAGTAATGATAGTAGTAGTAGTAGTAGTAGTAGTAGTAGCAGTAGTAGTAGTAGTAGTATTAGTAGTACTAGTAGTAGTAATAGTAGTAGTAACAGTAGTAGTAGTAGTAGCAGTAGTAGTAGTAATAGTAGTAGTAATAGAAGTAGTAGTAGTAGTAATAGTAGTAGTAATAGTAGTAGTAGCAGTAGTAGTAATAGTAATAGTAGTAGTAGTAATAGTAGTAGTAGTAGTAACAGTAGTAGTAGTAGTAACATTAGTAGTACTACTAGTAGTAGTAGTAGTAGAAGGAGAAGTAGTAGAGATTATAATAGTAGAAGTGGCATTGGCACATATTGGTATTGTTAGTTAGTAGTAGGGATGGTAGTAGTTAACAGTAGTAGTGGAAGTGGGTGTGATAATTGGTGTTGTGGTATCAGTAGTGACAGTAACATTATTAGTTTGTAATAGTAGAAATAGTAACAGTAATAGTAGAAGAAGTACGTTGAGTAGTAGTACTCGATGTTATAGTAATAATATTATTAGTGTTAGCAAATACAGCAGTAGTAAAAGTGGTAGCATTTCTGGTTGAATAGTTGCAGCATTTCTAGTTGCAGTAGTATTAGTTGCATTAGCAGTAGCAACAGAAGTAGTAGTAGCAGATATAGTATATGTATAAGCAGTAACACTAACTGTTGGGCATCGTGAGGGAGATTAGGAGTGAGATGGTCCAGTACCATATTGGCTCCAGTTGATAATGAACGAATATGAACGAGACTGAATGAGAATTTGCAGAGACAGTAGTTTTCTATGTAGATGTATGGTATCCTGCTTGGTACTTATTTGTACTGATTTGACGGAACTTAGCAGGACAGAACTATGCTACTGCTAGCGCCTTGAAGCTCTCGGCGAGCGACTCTGCAAGGAATCTCCAGAGTTGCCACGTAATAAATGATAAGAATAACTGAGATCAATATCCAATATGATTCGTGTCCATGAATGACACAGAGTGGTAGGAAATCGATGACGCAACATCCTCTGCGGCGCTACACGACAGCACACGTTGGCAGCCTCGCAGTCTGAGCTACCGGCATCACGAAATCGAAGTGAAATTGAACTGAATAATGAAGGCGTGTTCAGCTATGCGAGCGCACATACTGAAATTACGTTACGTACATGTTGCATGAATTTACATTCCCATGCACCGAGTTCTACGGGCAGACAGACAGAAAGTAAATAGAGCACAAACTGGTGAATATTCATCAACCGGCGGCAGGCAGGCAAGCAGCCACTGCGAGCGTAAGACAGACAGACAGCAGTGGGCAGGCACGCAGCCTCCGCTGCTTAGAAAGACATGGTTGGTGACACGGGCGGGGGTTTCCCTGTCTCTCGGCGGTCACCGCTATGTTAGCTCGGTAAACACTGTCAGAGATCGCTGGATAGGCAGTCTTTACCTGTGAGTGCCTCTCTTATCAATATAGGACCAAACCTCAGTCAAGTCGGGAGCAGTCGACTGACTCAGTCCACAGATATGACCCGAAAACAGTCCGACTATCTACCCACTCCCTCAACATAACAGGTAGTGAAACTCGACTGGTGAACAGACGACACCGCAATTGGATTAGAGCAGACGACACATAATATTGGATGATACTGTGGGAATTATGTTACCTTCGTTTGAAAGACCACGTTGTGTACTGACGCTGTGTGAATCTAAATGGATATATACTGTTCAGTGGATTGTGATCATTACTTTTATCATTTGCCAAACAGGTGAGTCTATAGCTTATCATGAATGTGTGACATACTCTAGCTGTCATATGCGTTCGACCCTCTGTATATAACATGTACATGTATCGCTTGCAGACGTTGATATTGACATTCAGCTACTCATCGTTCTTCATCCTCCTTGTACTTCAACCTCATTCCTGATAGATGAGTGACCACAGCCTTAATTTGTGTCGCCCGTGGCCGATTCAGCCTTTGTTGATCCAGGATTTTTTATCACAATTTCTACATTCATTTTGGGGAGATCTATACAGGCTTTTTTACATGTTTTTGTTGTCATATCGATCTTTTATTGTCCATTCTATGACAAATATGACATATGATTTGAATGATTCCTAAAGATTATAGAATGTATGTTTCTTGTTGGCAATTTATCTTAAAAACATTGAAATTGAAATGTAACATTAGATATATGAACTGTTTGTTTCGTCCTTAGTCAAAGGTTTCAGTCAGAAATTACATAATATGTATGTAACAATATAATTGTTGTAAATCTCCATAGTAAACAATAATTGCAAATACAGAACATATATCTTAACATATTACATTAATGTGTGTGTGAACAAAATTAGAGAGTCACGATATGTAAACTAAGTCAATGTCTTTAGATGACTGCGTATAACAGATAGCGATATTGCATGACTTATATGTCACTGAACAGCTATAAATTACACAACAGACACTTAGAGCATGTCGATACTCGTATGTTTTCATTATTGCATTACGCTTCACTCTGAGCCACCATTCAGTTCAGGACGAGTATTCAGTTAACTGCAAATTGAATTCCTTTTCGCACATCGTATTCATTCACTTCGTCGACAATTATAATATTTCTCCTTATAAGGCAGCTAAAGTCAGGTTCTATTTCTGTGTTTATGATGTTATGATGACGAAACAAACGTTATCTGCTCTAGATTCTAGCAGTACGTGTGATTCATAAAACAATGCTATGTGGCCAGAGGGAGCGTCCATACCTTGTCTTATCTTCCGCATACGTAGCATGTGTAATGTGTGATTACCTCATACAGACGCGCCAACGTTACACAAATGCATTGGGGTGCAGTGGGCTATATATATGTTTGACGATAGTTCATTATTGTTTCAAGACGAGTCTGTTAAAACAGCCACACCTTGTTTTAAATAAGTTGCCTTCCATATGGCATGTCTGCAAATGTAACTGCTGATGTAAAGCTTCCAACACATTTAGTCTGATTGTGGCCGCATTACACGTACGTATTCATAATGCAATCACGTGTAATAGTGTGTCTCGTATGTGCTTTTATTTGGGCATGTTTTTGTGGTATCCACGTGTAAGCTCGTGCGTTCATAATCTAACAACAGGTAAGCTCGTGTATTCATAAATAATTTCCACGTGTAAGGTCGTGCATTCATAATGTATCCACGTGTAAGGCTTCCATTCATAAAGCAATATATCCACTGAAAGGTCGTGCATTCACAATGTATTCATGTTCCCACACGTGCGTTCAGTGTGATGGTGCCTGCATTACATGTATGCATTCACAATGCATCTACGTGTAAAACTGTGTCTCATGTAGCATCTACGTGTAAAGTGTCCTTTTATTTGGACATATTTTTCGTTTAATGTATCCATGTGTAGGGATTTCATTCATAATATATCCACGTGAAAGGCCATAAATTCATAATATATCCACGTGTGAGGCTCTCATTCGTAATAGATGCACATGTGAGGCCGTGCATTCGTTATGTATCCACGTGTAAGGTCGTTCATTCATAATGTATTCACGTGTCAGGCTTTCGCTCGAAATGTTTCCACGTGTAAGGTCGTGCATTCATAATGTCACTGTGTGTTAAGCTATAATTCATAATGTAGACAAGTATCAGATCGTGGATGTACATCGTAATCAAGCTACGATTGTGAATTTATAATGTAATCAAGGACAAACTAGTGCATTCATAATTTCATCAAAGGCAAGCTTGTGCATATACACTGTAATCAAGTGCACGATATATAATATGATGTACTCACAATGATTCGTATAATTTATTAGTGTACATATTTATGTATATGCAATATTGTGTATTTATACAATTGTCAGTAATGCTTTATCGCTTTGTTGTAACGTAATAGGACTCACACTTTAATGCACACAGTGGGACTGAAGAGAATGCCAGTTACAGCCGACGCCAACAAATTAGTACATGTTTCTCCATGAAATATGCATGTTTTGTTTAGTTTTATAGGTATCTCGCTATAATGCATATATATGTATTATTCAAACTCAATCTGTGATATTATTTTTGTCTATTATGACTTTATGTTTATGTAGTTTAGTTACCACTTCCCACATAAGAAGGATTTGATAAAACCTCGCACACAAATTTCACGGACGATTGACCAAGGTTATTTGCCTGAACTGTCCATTCTTGTTACTTGGGCAGTCGTGCATGAAAGGATTATCATACTTCCATACTTTATGATAGCCAAAGGATGACCACCACAATAAAAAGCTAATTTCGGACAATATGCTGTTTATGGGTTGGTCCGAGCGAACAATACCACACTTGGGATATATCCCTGTATCGGGTTTCAAGGACACATCTTCGTGCTCATTGAAAAGTAATGAATGGCATGTCTCAGCGCTCGTTATATATGGATAGAGCCTCCTCTGTTGACATGTTTATCAAATATTCACATGCTACACGCACGTGATATCTATAAGTAAAATATACAATCACGTTTCCTAACAAAATTGTATGAATAATATAGCATTCAACAACATGGAACTAATGTTGATAATAATTGAATGGATCTTTAATAAGTATGTTTTGGAGTATAACCATCTTATTGGTATCCTATAATCTAGAATGTTCTTGACACAGATTCGATGCTTTAAAATTGAAATTGAATGTCACTCTAAGGGAATATAATATACATGTATGAACGTATCCAGGTTAAGTGTAAGTAACAACAATGAAATTATCAGTTTCATAACAAAATGGCATGAAGAATATAATGTTCGAACAACATTAAACTGATATTAATTATATTTGAATGCATCTTTAATGTGTACATTTTGGAGTATAAACATCTTATTATGATCTAATAATATCCAGCATTATGTACATACACAGGCTCAATGCTTTATAATAGAAACTGATTGTCACTCTAAGGGGCTGTAGTATACCTGCATGAACGAATTCAGGTAAAGTGTTCACAGAGAGTGATAGCACAACCTGTTTTATCGTCTCTTTGTAAAGAAACTCTGTACCGCCTCACACGTAGTGCTTACTGCACCCATGACCCCACTGTTTGTTATATTCAACAATAACCCATACCTCGAGTTAGGTGCCGTGGTAGTGTCAATACCCCGTAACGAACACATCATATCTTATATCACGACTATCATGGTAGTAAAGCAGTAGATCTGAAGATGTCCCTCGTCACCCTGTCTGGATATGTTTTGCTGGCTGTAGGTTGTACCCAGATTCATAATATCATAATGTAGATATATTGTACTCATTGCCTTCTCTTCAGCAAACCAGTGAACCTGTGGATATGTAATTACACTAATTGTTAAGCAATTTCCTGCTTCTCGCCGTAAATTTAAAAGAGAACGAGTTTACATGTATATACTGGTGATATATATTTGGGTTTTCAATATAAACTCTTTCGAGAGCTACATATTGGTGTTTAGATTGTTTTGATGTGTTTATATATAAATATTTTGAGGTTTATTGATACCACAAGCAATTATTTATTATCATTTTGTTGATAGTTGGTATAAGTAGAGGTGAAAATGAGCATGTGTTTAAATTTAACTGTTTATGGATATTACTTTGTTTCAAGTATAATATGATAATGAATTGTATATTACCATTGCTCAGAGTTACACCAAACTCATAAGTGTTTGCGAATGGTCAATTTCGTAATCATAATTACTATCCATTAATATACAATTGTGGTTACACTGGTGTGCTTGAAAGCCATGGCCATGATGCAATTTATGAAAGAATGAATTATGAAAATGTCAAAATTAATGATATATTTGATAGAATCCTTGATCTTTGATTCATGTGTTGAAGTAATTGTCTTTAATCATTACACATACTTTCAGTTATTAAGTTGTGCAGTACATAGTTAACTAGAGGAATGTTTAGGATGCCGAACAATGGCATTTAAGAATGAACTATGCACGTTTAACATGGGCATGGTTGATAGAGTCTGATACAGCAATAGCCAAGTACGTAAAAAACTATTTATGCATCGCATTATTGTAGCTATAAAGGAACTATTGAAGGTATAATATAGCCTGTATGAATACCTTGTTTTAAATAAGATAAGATATTCTAAAATTCAATTGTCCAAACGGAATGTACATTACTTTGTATACAAGAATACGTAATATTTTTACTGCAAAAAATTAAAATCAACTTATATATTGTTAAAATAACTATTTACGAAAGTGATTCCTTATACACTTTCTTGTACCTGTCTTCATTGTATTCTAGTGGATACAAAACGCTAAGAAACAGGTAATGACGAAAAGTTGTCATTTCCAATAATACGGCCTGTGTGAAAGGTCTGGCAACATCCGAAGAGACGCAACATACTTTATAACAATAAGGTTACACATGGGAAAAGAGTACACGTTTTATTCAATAAGGTTAACTATATTGTTTTCTTTCCTTCCTCTCGTCCTCATCCGGTGGTAGAACGACTGTGACAGAGCCGGAGATTATTCAGGCTTTATCAGGAATTACGACGTCAAGAATACCGGTCTGACTAGCAGTGAAAATGACAAGGCATTAATAACATAGGATGTACTAGAAAGGCGGTATATGAGAAAGTATCACTGTTCAGTGAAACATTTGAATTTTGAGACAATTTTCTTGTATTGTAATCTAATGAAAGAGATATCATATTGACATATGATTTCTGATCTTGTTGTAGTTGAAAGGTTACTAATGATAAACTTGAGAACGTTGTATGTATATTTATAAATAACACAAACATTTCTGACTATTTCAAGTAGCAAAATAGATAAATAAAAAACACAAATCTGGAAAAGTTTTAAATCCCTATCTGTAATCATCATGGGGTCTTTAAAGCGTAGCATTTAAACGTCGGAATTAGCTGCGTTGCTTGTTAATTTCGCTTTTATATCCTTAATGCTCGCTTATTTTCTTATTTGTGGAGACAAGAATGTAACAAACAGTGAGATATTGCCACATTCAGAATGTACCTAGTGAGTCCCTGAGTTATCACAATGCTTGAGTTTATTGACTAAATGTCATTCGAGGATTTATATATTTAATAAGGTTTAATATATTCCATAAAATTAACTATGTTGGTCGTTAATTTCGTTTTGATTAATAAAGAGTGTCTCTACATATTGTATCGTTTCACCCTTCATCCTATCGTTACGATCACTACTAGATAACGAAGTTAAATTGGATGATGAATAATATATGTGGCTATTTGACACTATATTGGTCTGAGGAACAGGAGCTGTTGGTGAACTGGCGGTCATTTGTCAATGCGGTGGTCAGTCAGACAGAAGGCATGTGTTCCAACGTACAGGATCCATTGTCTATTAGATTCTTTGTCACATTCAGCGGCCTTGTCATAGAGCTTCTCTTGTCACCTTTAGATTCCTGGTCACAGAGCTTGTCGAGTAGCTATTAGGTCCAGTACTCTCTCCTCGGTGTCCCGACACCTTTGGAAGCCTGACAGTTTTTTTATTATTATACAGAGTATACTGAACAATAATCATTTAAAACATATCTATGAAACGAGAGAGAGAGAGAGAGAGAGAGAGAGAGAGAGAGAGAGAGAGAGAGAGAGAGAGAGAGAGAGAGAGAGAGAGACAGACAGAGAGACAGACAGAGAGACAGACAGAGACAGACAGACAGACAGACAGACAGACAGACAAGACAGACAGACAGACAGACAGACAGACAGACAGACACAAGGATAGACAGAGAAATCTGACTGCATATATGTTTTAAGAGGATGAACACTAAACGTAGCGAATCATACGCCGATGCATGACACGAAGGTGTGCCGAGGCAGAGGGGAACAGGGTCCCATAGGAGGAGACATGTGGTAAAATGTAAGGAGCGGCTTTAATTGCTTCATCTTCTGATGAAGTCTTCAACATTCCATCTGCAGTAAATAAAAAATTCCTTACATTCCGTATCAATTTTAAACTACCATGACGTTATAATTTTAGAAAGAACTACCGGTATACTCGCCCGTGGAAGATACTGCAGTGTAATAATTATACAGCAATAGTTAGTCAGACAGACAGACAGACATACAGAATAGTACTTCTATGTGATGTCACTGCAGTATGACGACACAATAGTTAATGAACAGACGTGGCGTCATAATACAAGTTCCACCCTGGTAATGCTTTCCAACTCGCGGAAATTATAGTTAAAACAAACTGCTGGGTATTACACTTCATTAATGAGGCGAGTTCTAAATATAATGCTATACTTCCTATCATATAAGTTACTTTGCGATCGCTTGATACCAAATATTTGACTAGTTTAAGATAAATGATATATATAGAGATTATTACCCGAGGAAGTGTGTCATATTACTTTTACGAAACGAGTGTGAATTTTTGTATTGCCCGAGCGAGAGCGAGGGTTATACATAAATTTGCACGAGTTTCGTAAAAGTAATTGACACACTTTCGAGTGTAATAATTTCCTTATTACCCATTTTATACCATTTGAAAAAAATAGCGTAAAAATAGTCAGGAAACGGCCCACTTCTATTGCGACGGGAAGCTACAGTGACGTCACGAACAATCGTTTAATGACGTCACAGACGACAAAATACGGGAGGTCGCGGTGAAACAATGGTTGCTAGGCAAACGTGATATGTGCCCATGTGCTCATATCAATAATATATACTCAGTTATTTTCAACCATATGGATAATAAATAAATGATATTACACCCTGTTCTCTTAATATTGCATCATAACATATGTTCGTAATACATGTATGTCAGTTAAGACTTATGATGAATGAATTAATAATGGCGTAGGGAACGTTTGTTCTGTGTGATATCTTAAACTGAGGTATATGAACTAATAAATGTTATGGTAAACCAATATGTTGATGAAAGTTATGTACTATCATCTACTGTTTTGGTTGTCTGAAGTAGATACAATTTCATTTGGTATACATACACTTGGTATTGTTACCCTTCGTTTTCTTGTATTGAATTCTCATGATCTAACTATGATGGATTTACTTAATGACACTCAACGTGAAATCCCCCGTAGAGAAGCTACCGGTGAATACGTCTAAGTTATTGATAGTTGACACGCCGTCGAGTTAATTACAATGTCAATCACTCCAAATACAGTACGGTCATTAGCCATTAGCGTACTGCATTGTCATCACTTATACCTATTCCTTGACGTTGAATTACAAATTATAGGAAATTCATCCCTTACTTAATGATTTAAAAGACAGTCTGGCCAAGGGTTAATACTGCAAAATCAAAACGTTGTCGTTAAGTAATGTCATATAAACAACATCAACGTACAAATGGGTTTGCACAAATGTTTTCTTACAATTTTATATGTATTTTTGAAATCTTATCATGACTTATTTTCCAGTGGTTGCATTACTACATTCAAATTAAATAAAGTCTGTCTAATGTTTGTGTCCGAGTGTTTCCTTTTAATGTAAATGTTAATGTTTCGGCAACAGTCAGTACTTTTTAACATTTATAACGTTTGGCATATATGACCCACAACAACACAATGAATGCACCTTTAAGTGCCACCTTGATTTCTTACAAACTCTTTCCAGAAATTGTCCTTAGTAACATAACACCCTTTTTATTTAAATGTTCGATGTATCTTTCCACTTCACTTCATTAAGGCACGTTTACGCCCAGACGAAATTTCAAGTATGCTTTGTTTTAGGTGTGTAAATAATAATGCATTTGAAACTGCATGTTTATGTCTTAAGAAAATCTTGGAACATTTGGGAATTTCGTTTCTTCTCTGGAAATAGCGTTGAGGCCGGCAAGGTTCGTCTCCATTTAGCAACTTTTATTCTTAATACGTCTCACAGGAGTTAGGAATTCGTTATTAACAGGGTTGAATCAGTCCACGGTGAAGAAACATGTGACAAGGTTCCGGGAAATATTTATAACATGAGATTCTGTATGGATAAGTTATTATTTTATACTGCATTAAAGTTCAGTTTGAATAGATAACAGTTCATAGCATTTTTCCATTATAATGTTAAATACCTACGTCTTGGTTCACATAATTGGAAAATAGATAAGGACCAATGTAAATGACAGAAACACATGTGCCTTTCTATATCTTTAGTTTCTGTAATTGAACAATCCAGACATACTTAACGTTGCTTAAGGTGAAAAACTCATTGCATTCCAAAATTAATCTAATTTAAAGTAAATAAGAGGAAGCTTAAGCTTTCCATAAAATGTTAGATTGTTACTTGAGTGTTACCAAATATTCCGATATTGTGATGTATGTTGACTTTGAAAAACCAGATAAATATGCAATTGCAAACATTTTAACATTTATAATCTAGTAAATTATTAAGAAACATTTTAAATATTACTTTGCTACACTGAAATGCATCAATAAGAGAAATAATGCGGATGGACAAACAAAACATCATTTCATCTATCTTTGTGAAGAAATGAATTGTTAAACCCAGGCCCCGCTGTATATAACCTTTTCGCTTTATTTTAAAACTGCCGGTCAAATGCTTTCGAGATCAACAATATTACAGGCGCTGTAGCATTTTTTTTTTTTTTTTTCTAAAAAAATATACAATTTATCGTCACGTCAGACTGTAAATCATCTCATTACACCCGATAAGCCGTATCGACAGAAAACGGTTATCCGTTTTGGAATAAAATAATGCGACATAGAAAGCAACAATTTTGTGGAACTCTTCAGGCTGAGAGGTAGATTTGTAGGTCTTATCCGATTATGGGAGTTCAAACAGCAAGGTTGTTAACAATTTCAACATGGTGCCATATTTAAAACTTCACTGTGAGTGTGGTATCGCATTATCAGTCTGGCCGCTTTAACTACCCTCGAAAGCTCATTTTAATGTGAACACCTTATAATAGCCGCTCGAAGGGAAATGGACTCGCATGGCTTAAATGAACCATGGACATGCGTTTTAGAACTCTTTTTATCGATTCAGGAGTATTATCTAGCCATGGGTAACACTGATTTACATTTTTGTGAATGTACTAAATTTCAGTAAGAACGGGGTGCTACAGCGCCTTTAAGACACTCATATTTTACACTTTTGCACGTCATAACTAGGCATATTTCTTGAACATAAAGTTACATCCTCGAATCTTTTAAATAGAAATGTACACTCAGCAACATGCCCTGTCTTCTTATCGGGAAGGATATGAATGACGCCTAACTGTTTTATCAGATGTTCTTTTTCCATGATGTTATGGTCTAACTGTCTAACGCTATTTCGCGCTGTTATGGTCTAACTGTCTCTCGCTTTTCCATGATGTTAAGCATGTAGTCTAAGTGTCTGACGCCAAAGGCGAAGTAACCCTTGCTTGCGTACCTTCATTGAACTTCAGTCAAAGTAAACTGTTATGTAAGACGGGATGATGATTTCGCTTCTGGAACAGTTTCTCACACTAATTGGGTGCATTATGTGTCAGTGTCAGAGGGAATAGGCCATATCAATGTTCCTTCACGTCGACGGGAAGTTTTGCTCCAGTTTTAGGTTCAAGGGCGTTTTTTGAATGTGTATTTTAGGTGTAAGTAATGCGCATGTGTACACAACCAGTGCACGACTTCCTGCATGTGACCTTGAGAACGTTCAAGACGGCTTTCTCCGGTTTCTGAACTTGCCGTTAAGACGTATATTAGTATAAAGGGTTTAGGTTAATTAGATGGAGATTAGTATCAATTTAAAACCGTTACAGTTGATTTCCAATTGTGTATATTTTGTAAACTTATATAAATTAAGCATACATGGACAAGGTATGACAGTTAGGTTACCACTGAGAACTTAAAATCATGACGCAGGTAATAAATGAAATATTTCCACTTTCCAATTGAACTGGAAGAAATAATTGTATTTCGACTATATTTACAGGCCACATATCCAAGCTACGATGTAGAGTCTCAAAAGACTCTCCGTGAGAAATCTAATCTTCCACCGGAAATTCTTATCTTTTGAAAGTGTACTTCAAGCTAAAATATTATAGATGGGTTTGTTTTGTCTTTAGGGTGAAATCACTTCAATAATAATCTTTTAGACATTTACCGTTCTGTAACATGTTACTACAGTAGGTTTTAACAGGTAAATAAAGTGAAATACATATATAAATATTGCAGCTTGCTCTCACTGAGTTGTCTATAAGAACAAAACAAAATTCTTCTCAAGGACGTGCATTTAAAATATATTGAGTATAGAATGATGACAATGTGTCAAAAGACAGTGTTCTTCCTTTAAAGAGTGAAAACGTTCTTTCAATTGTGAGAGTATATTTCGAGTGTAAATAGACGCTAGTCGGTTTCCATAGAGTGATATTTCTGTGCAACCCAGTAAGTATAGTGCATCGTCTGTATGCATGTGTGTATATACTGGTTGAAACTGTACATCCTCCTTGCTGCAGCCTGTTTGCACATGGTAGACACTGTGTCTGAACATTCAATGACAATGGTCTAGGGGCAGGTGCTGCACTCGATGTTTCCAGAGGTTAACTATTTCGTGTCATGAAGATTATATTTGGCCTTTCAGCAATCCGCAATGTGTTTAACCCGTTGAGCTGGGAACACGTGGGCCACCGCCTTATGTATAAAATGTCTGGCGTGATGCAAGAACCCGGCCAGGCCCACACTGGAAATATTTACGTCCTCCTTCACAAAGCATGCTGCGAAACACACATGACGCCACGTTTTATGGAAAAACAGTATGTTTTATTAGGTTTGTAGTCGTTTTATGTAGCGCCAAATATAGAGCTTATCAGTTGCCCATTGGTTCTTCATCAAAATGAGCATACTCGATTACATGGAAACGTGAGGGGAGACAGTCTTATTTTTACAATTTTATCAAATCCACGTATTATAATAAATCACTTCAGGTCACCATGTCCTTTTCGGAAAGGAAAACGCTTAATCGCTGCTCATGGATTCTTTATCAAAATGAACTCATACGATTACATCGAATTATGACATAATAAAGTCTTATTTTTGTTACAATATTATCAAATCCATATATTAGCATAGTTCACGTTTACTCCAGGTCACCATGTCTCTAAAACAAGTCAATTACTGCTCATATGTTAGTTATCAAAGTGAACAAATATGATAACATCGAATCGTAATGGAATGAAACTTTATTTTTATCAAGATTTTATCAAATCTACGTATTACCATAGATCAGTTTTACTTAATAATAATAATAATAATAATAGTCCATTTATATAGCGCATATATCCATGCAAATTGCATGCTCAAAGCGCTGGTCGACATATTACCCCTGATCAACGAGTACAGAACACTCCCTGAGGAGAATACAACCTGTCAGGCGCTCAAGGTTCAAATTCGGACTACCATCGTATCATACCAGGTACCCATTTACTGCTAGGTCGACAGAGGCACACTTCGAACTTAGTCACTTACCCAGGGTGACACGACAAGTCTTTCAACTTATGTCTCAGTGTGGGGCAGGGAATAACCCTTCAACTCTCAGTTTATCCAGCAATGTAGAGGGTAACCCACCCATGCGGCGAGCCGCGCCCATTGTTGCTGAACTTCACTGATAGCGGTCGACTGAGCTATTCATATGACCACGTGCCACCACTTCAGGTTGCCATGCCCCTAGAGGAGTGGAAAAGCTTAATCGCGGTTAATGTGTTAGTTATCAAAATGAATATATTTGATTACATAAAAACGTGAGGGGACAGGTCTTATTAGGTCATATCAGTTTTCCTTCAGGTCACCATGTCCCTTCACCAGTGAGAACATCTTACCTACAGCTTATTGGTTCGTTGTCATAGTTAACATATATATACAATTTCATCGACCCATGATGAGATAAAGTCTATATTTTTGTAAATCAATAGCACATCTGTTTATAAGTAAAGATCAGTTTCATTTCAGGTCGCCGTGTCCCTAAGGAGTGGAAAAAGCTTATTTACGTTCACTTGGCCAATATCGTGTGTTGTACTGTTATCTTTATACTAGTGTACTGTTATTGTTATTCTATAGGTTTTTATGTGCTCACTCTGTCAGTGTTGTGATAGTTGTTATTTTACTGTTACAGTAGTCTATAACGTTGTGTTTTATCATATTGTTATGTTGTTGAAGACGAGATGTTAGATATGTTCTTGGGGTATATTTCTTCAAGTGGATATACATCTTTCTCGTCAGGGAATGGACACACGGTCACAGGACACTCGCTTCCTACTGGGGGCTGACATGTTGGGTAGTTACAAAAATTAGGAATCCCTCCCAAAACTAGGAATTCGAACCGAAATACGGAATGCAGTATTCTTCTCTAACTGTATATCGTTATTGTAAGGTTACATATATTATCATATGAAATTTCAGGCGTATTATGGAGCACCCCATACACGAATATGGCTGTTATCGTTGTCCTATATTTATTGAAATATACCTTACTAACTATGGTCAATCATCTAACATGACTCTGTTATCTTCCCTTAACCTAGTTAATGATACAAAATGCACTTAGTGACACTGAGAAGTCTTCCTCACAGGACATGATACATGGTACAACATTCTGCTGAACACGCATTTTACTTCCCGACCTTCAGGTCCAATATAATATAATATAATATAATATAATATAATATAATATAATATAATATAATATAATATAATATAATATAATATAATATAATATAATATTACATAATATAATATTATATTATATTATAATATAATATAATATAAAATAATATGATATAATATGATATAATATAATATAATATAATATAATATAATATAATATAATATAATATAATATAATATAATATAATATAATATAATAATGTGATTTATAATGTAATATAACATAATATGTGTGCACAGTGTGTACACCGTATTCAAAAATGTAAAATACAGCCAAGCAACCAGCTCTGAATCGACTCGTCATAAATATTCCAATACGTTCCATATTAGCTGCACGTGTTTGTCAACCAACAGGTGTGTAAACATGAGAGTGTATAACACTGGCCACGGCATAGGAAATAGACTGACATTTATTCTCTGAAAGAAAGTGTAAATTTTCATTATGTATCATGACCATTTTATGATAAAGTAAAAAAAATGCGAATTCAGACCTTAATTAAAACATGTTCAAAAGGTGATTTTGTGTAGGTATAATAATAAGAAGAATGTAGTGCAAAAAGGTTAACCTTAACTTCACCTTGCTCGAACTACAATATGTAGTGTAACTAAAAGTTTGCAATATTGTGATATCATCGAAAGAGCATATTCATGTGATTGACGAAATGCCAACATGATACAAGTGAAATGAACATTGGCATTATATGAATGAAAAATAAGTTCTGAACAATTCTTGAAATCTGCATAATAATAAGATCCCAGCTATGTTGTTTTATGGTGTCAAAGACTCAATAAACTCGGTCATAATTTTCGTTCTGTGGAGTTTTTGTAATAATTACATGACTTTTTCTACATACTCAAATCTCCGCTAGTGCCATGTGCTTATGTGCATTCGAACCCTCAGGTCGTTTAAAGGGGCATAAACCGAATAGTTAACAATGCCAAAGAGATAGACGGTCAACATTACTTAGAACAGTTTTGCCTCCTTCACTTCCAAATAATTATTTTAAAAGCATTAACAATAAGATATATACGCGTACATGCTATACTAATAAATCATGTGCAAGTGGATGTATACGTGACATTTATAAAGCGCTAACATCTTTACCAGGTACTCATATGTACTGTTCGATGAACAGAGGCAATCACAATGAGGGGCAGGGAATCACCCTACAAACTTACAGTTTATCCAGCAAATAAAGCGGGTCACCTCAAGAGTCCATTGTTGCTGAACTACAGAAAAATGGTCACATTAGACTAACATTTAGTCGCAGAAATATGTTTTTCTTACAAACAACACTACAAACAATTCAAATAGTAATACAACATTGAGCCCAAAGATGCATTAATTCCTACAGCTGAGTAATCTAGACTTAATTCTCTAGACTGGACTGGTCGTCAATTGAATATCTTGCTCTAGGGTCTGGATGACAGACTATGGTCACCTGAGCACTAAACACAGGGTCACGTGCCACCATGTACCTGCTATTGTTTACAGGAACTCGTCTTTAAAAAAGGTTAGATACACAGATGAGGTGATAACGAAAATTAACAAACAAAACAGTACATGATAAGAGTGTCTAAACAGATAGATATACAGCTGAGCTATGAGAGTTTAATTTACGTTTACCTCAGAATTTTATATGAGGTATATGATTACACTGAAAACGAGAAATGTGTTTTTTATGTAAATATAAAACTATTCCTTGCTTATATGATTGTAAGAGGTAATAACTATTTTGAATATTTTCTAGTGTCTGTTGAAGACACAAGTGAGACAAGGGTCCTGAGGCAGACTGCATTTTAAAATGTTACTATTACCATTCCATTTCATTTCTGTTTCACTGTTCATGTTTTTTCTTTCTTGCAATAGAATATGTGGATGGTAATGTGAAACTGATGGGTCATTAATTACATAAACCGAGGCAATACTATGAGGATTCATTTCCGAATACCAGCGTAATTAGGTATGTATATAAAACATATGGTGTGTAGAAAATATCAGTATATCAGTATCACATTTCCACAATATTTTTAATCATCACAGCTTCCTGTTTAGACACCTTCATTCAATTATCAAGTTTATTACTTTTGAAACTTGGAGCAGAGAATTTTTTAGTTCATTCCCAACGATAAACTATATAAACACTCTTACTCGTGGAAATTGCAAGTAGCTTCGTGTGACAGAAATAGATTATTAACCATTTCTCTGCACACAAAGAGGAAAACAATTAAACCACTCTGGCAACTTTATGTTAATTAAAATTTACAGACAGGTTTAAAACTTCTCAAAACTTGTGGTAGCAAAGCTTCAATTATGAACCGAAGATGAGAAATAACCGGAGAAGAATTTTGATGAGAACCACTTCCACATGAATCTCATATCGTCTACAAACTCCAATGGTGGTGTATGTACCTCTTCCGTGCAAATAACACTTTAACTTGATCACTCTGTTTATCACAGTGGGTAATATTCGCTCAATTGAGACTGCCAAAGTGGCTGTTATTAGTTCTATTAGTTATCCTAAAGATGTTTGAGTATTGAAGCTCAGCGTCTTGGTGTCTCTCCTTGAATCGTGAATACCATGTTTAACTTATTTGTAAGAAGAGGGTCCACGCAGTTTCCTGTTTTCTTCAGTTACAGTACATATCAAACCGTTTGCAGATAATATTTCACATTAACACATTATCACGCATATGTTATGAAATTCAAGTTATAATGTAAGCAGATAAGCTGTAGTGTATTTTCCTGTTATCTATGACAGTTACTGTAAAAATGGTGTCGAAAAGCTTCGAGCTGTTGATAGTCGTATACGAGGTTTTATAGCGTAGCAAGGATGTATATCATTCTCAGTGTATGAATTCAGACGTGTACATGCCTTTATGATTTACCTGTTACATCTTAGATATGACATCCAGTTGAGTAAGGAGAGGTATCATGCTAAAACCTAGATACTGCATCAAGTTAAAGACTGAGGGATATACATGCTACATCCAATGCAGACAGAGGGATTTATGTACAGCAACAGAAAAGTACATCCAGTTAATACATAATTATGTACGTGACGCAACATATAGTAATGGCGAGTTCAGTTTATTCAATCCAAAAGAAATGTATAATATGTAATTTAACTTAACGTTGCTAATATCGTTAGTATTCTATGCATCACGCCATTTGCAATATTTTGAACACTATATTTGTATGTTTTATGAAACGAATTTAGCAAACTAAAATCCAATTATTGCTTGAGTATGGGTAATTACATCCCTGCTTTCACGTGGTTGGTTTAATCACCATAAAGTTGAAAATGCTGAAAAAGATACGAAGGAGTTCTGGCCATCGCCTTCAATTAAATGCATCGTCAAATACCACTTGGGCTAAAACTGTTAGCTGTTGACCTAAGTTCGCAAGATATCGACAAGCCCATTACTTGCTCATTAAGCCGCACACTGGTGTCACAGCTTACAAGCTCAAGTCAGTCAATGCTCTAAAAGATTGCTGGAGCAGAAAGTAATCAATATGGAATGAATGGTTGTATTGGAAATGATTTTGACAATACCCTGTTATAGAACTATATGCTGCACTTGTACCATTTTAGGCTCACCTTTCTTATGGAAATGTATCTAAACTTGTACCATTAGAACACTAACCTTTGTTACAGATATATATCTTTAACTTCTACCATTAGAACACTACGTTTTGTTACAGAAATATATCTTCAACTTGTACCATTAGTACGCTAACTTGTGTTATAGAAAATTAAAATATATCTGAAACTTGTACCATCAGAATACTTTTGAAACTTTTGGTTTATATTTTGATATGTGTGATAAATACCTCAGTGAAACATAGTTGAAACATGTCGTGTCTGGAATTAGTCTAAGCTACATTATGTCGAAAACATATTTTGTTAACTTAATTTCCATAATTCATCAATTTTAAACTTAAATGTAAATCATTTTGTGCACAGAGATCTCTTGAAATAGCGAGGTCATCATCAAATCGGCGTTTGAAAGGCGTAACAATAACATGATGAGTGACATGTGGAATAATTTGTACGAAACATATACATGTACCCAAGACCTACAAGACCAACTTTGTCCAGTGGCATTATCTTGTACTTGACACTGTTCAAAATGTTTCTTTAATTTTTTTCGCTATTTTATGACTCTAGCCGAAAATAGATGCTTCGACAAATGTCATTCTGCAACTAACTTTGCTTTATGTTTCCCCCCACCGTTGAGAAGCGAGCTCTAATTGTATCTAATAATCAATGGTTTATCAAACAATAAATCCTTCCCCTGAATAGAAAATGTCATCACAATCTAATTTATATCATTTCCACATCAACAGTGAAAAACAAATTACTTTATTAAAAGGCATACCCAAAGAGCTAGGATACTGTAGAGCAACGCTTCCGTCTGAAACATGTCCTTAAACAGTTGTCATAGTCACCAAATAGTATAAGGTAATGTAAATATTTCCGATGGTAATAAATGTTGATGATTCATCGTCTAATTTTAATTTAATCATATTAAGTTACGTGTATGATGCGAGAGGAAGGCGACTGATTTGTATCCAATCTATTTAGCAATGTGAAACATCTGTAGCGTATAGCGATTACATGCCTTGGTCACCAATGAGAAGTTTTAACATTTAGTGCATGTTATATTATTCTGAAAACTTTACAACAAACATTCAATTAATATTATTTAATGTTCTAAATCTAACAATTTATCTTGAAAAAGTTGTTGAAATGAACACACTGAAGACACAAAGTTTCTGTAAAAACTACTTACGTAGGCCGAGTTTGCTGGAGTGACAAACATATATCAAGTGATGGGGAACAACGGTCAGAACTACACACCTTCCCTGACTAGTAATATTTTTACTTAAATATTCACTTCCCATCTTCTCCTTCTAGTACATTTAACAATATTGTTTCGTATACGAATCGCTTAGTCTCATTATCTGCTCGACTTGCCTGACACAATCGGATGTCTATTTAGCTCATACTTAGGGATTGTTTTGTCATTGACTGCAGTCATTGTTCATTATTCGCGTGTCTGAGTGTACTCTATGGCACTACGTAACTGTCAGTCACCTGTTACTAATGACATTCATGACATACATAGCTTCATTTATGTTGCATTATATCCTGTGTTAGTTACTTTCTCTCTAATTATTTTTACTTGAATAGAAGTAATGTTTATAGTTCATGTTGGAATTGGACGAGAGTGTTAACAAAAAGGTTCTCAGTCGAGATCATGTGACTGGAATTAAGTAGGACCTTTTCTATATGTGTCCTTTTGAAGAATTTTGTGAACTGAAAGCAGGAAAATAAATTATTTATAATAGTAATGAGTATTTTCTTTCTATTAACCCAAAAGGTATACCTTGGTCTAAATTTTAGTTTAATGTCTGCATTATCATTTCCTGTTTTCAGAAACATTATCCAACACGTTATGACTACTATATGTTTTCTCTTATAAGCAATATATATTTTGACATGGATTGGTACGTATGAAGGACATGTTTGAAGTGGTTTTAAAAGGTGGTATTTCTTGTTAATAAACTCCATGCTGTAAGGCAGATGGTTGGTAAGTACATTCCGGATCTACAAGTATGTCAGTGTACGAGGCGTGTAAATGTTGTTGACAGTGCTAGATGTCCCGACAAGAGACAAGTGATACGGTATGTCTCCCAATACAAGCTATTCATTACCATGTCACACTGTAACAGGGTGACCACATAGTCACAGCGCAACAAGCGTGACCCTGGCTGTCCAGATAAGATATCACTCATTTGTTAAGCAGATTGTCAGGTGTAAGTGTGACCTATAATCTGTCCGTATCTACTTACGGGTCGCCGGATCTCTAGTGTATCCTTGTCAAAGGAAATTCCGTGAATTCTTTGCATAGTATTAGACGAATGTGAGAAATAAACAGTGTGTTTAGAAGGTATGGCTATGTTTTTGTCCCCCGCCGCCGCGAAGCGCGGAGCGGGGGACATACATGTAGTATTCAGCTCCGTACGTCCGTACGTCCGTACGTCCGTCCGTCCCGCTTCTT
Organism: Gibbula magus; assembly: GCA_936450465.1. Classification (NCBI taxonomy): domain Eukaryota; kingdom Metazoa; phylum Mollusca; class Gastropoda; order Trochida; family Trochidae; genus Gibbula; species Gibbula magus. The sequence goes on from OW388304.1 coordinate 61,153,481, forward strand.
GTTAGCGCGATATCTAATGTACCGCTCAACCTAGAATCTTCAAACTTGGTACCAGTCTTCATCTGGGGAATACGCAGACCTGAAAAGTTTTCGGTGACCTTGACCTCATTTACAAGGTCACGGCGAGACTTTGACCAGTTTTGAAAATGTTGTTAGCGCAATATATAATGAACTGTTCAACCTAGAATCTTCAAACTTGGTACCAATCTTCATCTGGTGGTTACGCAGACCTTAACAGTTTTGGTGACCTTGACCTCATTTTCAAGGTCACGGTGAGACTTTGACCAGTTTTGAAAACGTTGTTAGCGCGATATCTCATGAACCGCTCAACCTAGAATCTTCAAACTTGCTACCAGTCTTCATCTGGGTAATACGAAGACCTGAAAAGTTGTCGGTGACCTTGACCTCATTTTCAAGATCAGGGCGAGACTTTGACAAGTTTTGAAAATAATGTTAGTGCGATTCCTCATGAGCCGCTAGAACTATTGGTTTTAAATTAAGTATCAGTCTTCATTTGGAGAATATCCAGATACCAGTCGATTTGGTTGACCTTGAAATTACTGCTGTACCTAGAGTCTTCAAATTTGGTACCTGTCTTCATATGGGGAATACGCAGACACCAGTCAATTTGGGTGACCATGACCTCGTTTTCAAGGTCACTACAAGACTTTGACCATTTTAAAAATTTTGCCCGATATAACAATAATTGAATCAAACATGTAAATGTCACTACTCGGTACAAGCTGTGTGTCCATTCTTTTAGTTCATTTCTTAATTGCGGCGGGGGACATGGTCACGTTTGTGACAATTACTTGTTTATAATGTATTCAATGAAATGGGTAGGGCGTTCCGCTGATACATGTAGGTACATTTATACTTATACGTTTTTCCTTTACAGCGTTTTTAGGTCAAAATGTCTTTTGTGGCTAGGGATGGAAATATATCAACCTTTGTATTATGTTTCAAACAATATTAGTATTATATATCACAAATAGTATTTACGTATTTAACAGGATAGGTATATCTCAATACAAAGGATGTCTCCTAAAAATGTCGTATTTGTAAACTTTGTATGGAATGTAATACAGCGTGATGCTGTTTGTAATCATCAGTTTTTTAGAACTTTGTGTCGTGTTGTAGTAAGTTCATTGCTTTAAGTAGTCCCGTAGGAATAACGTTATCTAGTAGCCAAAAACGGTTTCAAAGTTGGTTGGTATCGGCTCTCATCACGGGGCTTCTGTCTTCAATATCCTGGATTGAACATTGGAAGTCGGGCTCTTCAAGTTTAGACTATAGACTGGTCCGCTTTTGGTTGAAATTAATATTTTCATATAACTTCTTTATGTCATTATAAAACTTACAAAGTAATATTTCAATGAACACTATTGTCTATCAACACATGTGTAACTATAAGAGGGTACAATAATCACTATAGTGGTCAGTCTCTCTACCTGTCCATAGTTTAGGTCTGGGGGTGAACTGGTAGATTAAGCGGTGTCTGATTTAGAGGACGCATGAGTGCAGTTGTATGAAACGTACCAGTCATTCCCCACTACCTGTACTTGTTGATAGGTGGTCAGATTTGTCAACACCACATTCCTCACATACCTCCTACATCAAATGTTGCTTTGACATTTAATTTCAAGTAAACACATATTATTAAGTATTTCGGGTTTCTTTAATCAAACTCCATGAATCAAACATTGGTTTAAGTTTTTATGATTCTAATATTGAATTATTATTTTAATATGTTTCTGTCAGTATAGAAATGAAACTCCTTTACACGTTATTCGGACCGCGAAATAACAGGTTGCCTTGACATTTTTCAATAAATGATTTGAATATAATACTGTTCCCATGATATATTGATTTTATATGTATCGCAATCACCTGACGCATTGACATTTCATGACATACTGCACACTATTCCCACTTAAATTGACGACGCCATTAATGTTAAATGATTAAAGGGACTGTAGCACGTATTTTTACAACATATATTTTTTTCATATTTCCAATTTATAATGATAGTTTATGTCATTTAAATTTACTTTAAAGGTAAAACATCTTATTACAAAAACCAATTATCCGTAGTGGTGATAACGGTGTTGTTTATGGCGGCCATGCATTCTAATGTGAACACATTTTATTTTTTCGAATTATTAAAGGAACCCTATATGTGGCTTTACCGAATCATGCACACTCATTTCTTAACTTGATTTTCCGAAGAGAGAAGGATGTTTTACTACTGGTAACATTATTTTTCAAATACAGTTCATCGATTTGTTTGTGCGAAAAAAACGTGCTACTGCCCCTTTAAAAAATTAACGTATTCTAACTTTAAAGTATCATGGGCTGACTATTATCAGAGACGGCTTTGACATTCATTTTAATTATTTATTTCAAAATGAAAATGTTTGCTTTAATATAATTTTCAGAATAATATTTTTATTTGGAATACTAGTGTGTTTATCTTTCAAATATAGTATAAAATGTATATAATTTATGCATTGCATTCTCCCTTTAAATATTTAACTTTATATAACTGTAACTGCAGTATAAACTGTAGTGTAAAGCAAAGTATCTGAAAGGACAATTTCAGCAACAAATTCTAAATTTGAAAATAAATAAATACATTAAAAGGATTATTTTAGATCTCTACATAGATATATGCCAAGGCTTTTTTTGTATCTTCAGGGTATGGACGACAGACGATGGGAACTGTGTTTATCCAATATTAACAGTTTATATACCCCTGGAGCTAGACATTAGACCTACAAAACGCATCAAACTTCTAAATCTGCGCACCTCCCTCCCTCAGTTCCTTGAAAGCCTACTTGCAAATGTGGCGATGTGTTTTTAAGCTTTTTTCCTTGGGGAGATAAATCCTCCAAATAGCGAGTGGGCGTGTTTCCCTAAAGGATGTTTTTCTTTTATTAGCCTGATGTATTTGTCTGCCATTCTTCTGACAGCAGTTTACTAATTGATGTTTATTTCTAAAAAAAAAAAGTTACATAAAATGATGTAGCAGGTGTTTATCATCCATAAATAAAAAGTAAGAATAAATTATTTGAATAGAGTTTATACATCAGTTGTAATTTTGGTGAGTTGGATATGCAAGATACAGTATACTCGTAGAGATGATAAAATAACACGACACCTGGGAAAATGAAAGCACATGAAGAAAGAATAAACATCCGGAAAAGTAGATTTTTAAAAAAATACAGAATGATACGAAAAGTTCCCTCATTTCTCATGTCTTGCCTCTTTACCAAATGGTAGACTTCCGTTTAAATTTAGGTCAAGGTCTAGTTGAGTTGAGCTAAGCAGAAAGCCAGAGACGAGTCGATTCTATGGAGGAATCAGACAAGGACATGTATTATCCCTGAACAATTTACGCAGAGATATATGGATAACGTTTACAATACAACAAACAGACACTGTCATATACGAATACAACGATCCTTTTATAATTTAAATCATCAGGCGTGAAGGACTGCGTGGGCGTTCGGCGTTCGTCCATCCTCCGTTGTAAACTTTCCGCATTTTATCTAATGACCTGACTTTTTATGTGCAGAATAGTTTACTTATTCTGGAACGCAAATGTGGCCTTATAGGGATGATAAATTACAGTAGACTCTGTGCCCCCTAAGAGAGAACATAGATTGCATTTTCGTCATAAAATCATGTTAACGAAAAACGGAAATCCTTCAGCTGAGGAGATTCTAAAGAGTAGATTTAGGAATCTATAGACTTCAAATGTGGACTTCTGTTGCTACTTTACTCTATTTCTAGATACTGCTGTTTTCATATACTGAGTAGCACGAGTGTTTAGAGTAAGCATCATCCACAGTAGTTTGTAAATACTAACAACTTATTTTATCGTTTTATCTGTATATCTTACAGCAAGTCTTCCATTTTAGGTAAGATTTATTTAAAATTTTCGCATGATATAAACATAAATGATATAAATCCAGGTCATAAACAAGTTTCGAAAATAACTTGAATGGTAGTCGTGGTTTAAGACTGAAAATACCACTATATGAACATACCTGAACACTAATGTATCATGACGTTATGAGTTCAAGCATATCTAAACCTCATTCATCCAATGCACTTCCACTTTGGGTTTTGCAGTTCCTATCAAATGGAAACTTGCTTTCTCCCCGTTTCCATTTAAGGGTGAAACCCAACTCCCAATGCGTGAGGTGTTGAATGTCGTTAAAAAGATTGATAACACATGTGCTATCCGTCTAATAGATCATTCGTATATGGTGTATGTATGCCAGGTTAACCGTAAAATTCTGCTCAAAGCAATTATCAATAACCTAAAAAGTTGAATTGCAAAAATGCATATACTGCAAAAAATCAGCGAACATATAGATATTATCACAAAGGAAAAACATGCTCAGACCTCCCGCAAATAAAGAAAGATTTATAAAGAAAAAACATGGTGTGTGAAATGCCGAAGAAAAAGTGTCCTTTTGATATTTCATCACGGGAACTCTTTTTCTGATGTAAACGCTGTCAGTAGTTTAAAGAGAGGGTTCTATCGGGTTTTTTTGTGGAAAAGAAATTCGAGGGGACAGTCCTGTTTACTCATATATATATTTATACAAAAAGTCAAATGTCCAGGTGTATGGCTGCTTCAAATTATCAAAAAATTAAAAACATAACGCCTAGTTTCTTTCACCTACCGGTTTCATTTAATCTTCAGGGAGAGACATATATATATATATATCTTTATCCGTTATGTATGGCCTGAAGAGGCTGTGTAGCTGAAAGCGCTCGCCATTAAAATGGATGATTTCTACTTCTAAATCCATTATTTTTTCGATATTTACTACCTGAGAGTTAGACAATCTTCCGATTGTGAACTTTATGTGTATATATATATATATATATATATATATATATATATATATATATATATATATATATATATATATATATATATATATATATATGCTTCAATTCAAACTAAAAATAATGGTTTATGGACTCTATACTTGACAATTTGATAAAGACTGAGGCACATTCGTAGAAAAATAAAAACAATAAGTAAAGCCATTCTACGGCGCTATGAGTATGGAACGCTTTGCTAAAGCTAAACATGGCAGTCATTGTCGATCAGTAAAATGGTATAGTATGTGTTACATTGTAGATATTTTATCAATATATTAAAACAATGTGTAAAATTAGTAAATACATACTTTAGCGTTTATCCCATATAACGTAAGCAAAAGGGTAATATTTCAGATTACCCCGAAAGAATCTCGCACTTTATAGCAAAATGGTACCCTCATTTGATCAAAATTTTGACTTCATATCATTTTCTCTCCTAGCGCTTTCATAAAATCTCAGATTGACTTTACAAATATTCAATGCTATATCATTTTCTCTCCTAGCGCTTTCACAAAATCTCAGATTGACTTTACAAATATTTAATTTTATATCTTAAATAAGAAGTATACCTTATCATATGGCTGTATTGACTTTCTATCATGTCAATGTCTATTTGCGAGGTCATATGAAGGACCTCCCGTTGAAACAGGACGTCGGAATTAGATAATAGCTCCTCGCTTACAAGCATTTCTTATCACATAGAAGTCCTGTGGTGTATGCAAAATGCTTTAAATATAAAGCCGTAACTGTAAGTTTTAAATATTTATGTTGATTCCACACGTGCGACATAACATCTTTAAAATATTTCAACGATTTGGAATAAACAATTCCATTGGAGTGAAAAACACATGACGTAATACAAAATTCATAAGGAAAAAAACTCGATGGCAAGAATGAATACTTGATATGGTAACTTAAGGTTTTATGGGTCCGGTCCTACGTAAAACGAGAACAGTAAATAGATTACACTCACAACAAGTGCTTAGGATAGTCATAATCATGTTAGGAGCTCTCTCTGCGCTCTTGGATAATCTTGTAAACAGAGAAACTGAGGTCATAATTGTTTCAGTTATGTAACGTCATATAGCCAGGACTATCGATTGCTTGAACATCTAAGAAGCTCTACTGCCATGGGATTTTGTGTTTGTAGATCCTTCATTACATGTTTGTTTGGTAATATCTATAATGAACATGAATATGAATGAAAATATGCTGCTTTCGTCAGATGAAACCATATGCATGCTGTCTACAATTATGCACTGAGTTGTTTGCGGTTCATTCTTATGAGCCGACGTATCACGTTTGAACGCTGTTGAGTAGATGAGCAAGAATGAAATTGAATTACTTTTTTGAATTAACATTCGAGAACATAATGAGAGGTATTTCGTAGGTGAGGTGATTTCAGGTTTAACGCCATTTTCAAGACTATTGTATTTAAACTAGTCAACCATGGTTGCTGCGGTGTCACCACGTAACTGCATGTATAACAATTCTCTGCAGCAGACAAAGTTGCAGTGGCGGGATTCGAACTGTTAACCAGAAGCTGAGCACGCTTACCACTGCGCTATACCCCGTTTACTATGTTACGGAACTATTTGATTCAGAGCCATGTATGACTTTATAAAACCTCTAAAATCTTCCCCTGTAATTCAACCGCTGACTTTTTTTTATCAACGACCGTTGATTGCCCTTTGTCAACAGTATCGTATTTGTGACGTCAATCGTGTGTTCCTGACAAACACACTGTGTACTCGGTTCTTTGTAAATATTGATATGTTTCTGTCTGGACAACTTGTTACAACCTTATCAGTTAACACGCTGTGATCGTACCTCATAGATCACGCCACTTTAAGGCGACCACAAAGTATAAAGTCACATTCAATGAATCTTCAAGGTTCTGTTTTCAAGCAGATATTAATGACACCGTTTTTTTGCATATTATTTGTTTTCAAATTTGTCGTAAATTATCACAATTGTACAATATATTGTTACATTAAAGATTACAACGTCACGACCCGATAAGCCGTATACACAGAAAACGATTATCGGTATTGGTAGAAAATGGAGCTACGTATAAAGCGACAATTTTGTGGAACTCGTCAGTGTGAGAGGTAGATCTGTAGGTCATGTTTAGAGTTCAGACGGCAAGATGGTTGACAATTCCATCATCGTACCACATAAACAATCTACTTTTGGTGTTAAGGTATCGCTACATCAGTCAGATCACTTGAACTACATACATGTATATCTTTGAACAGATTAAATGGCCGCTTGATGGGAAACGGACTCGCAGGGCTTAACCGAACCATGTACATTCGTTTTAAAACTCTTTTTCTTGAAACAGGAGATTTAATAGTCATATTACCACTTATTTGCCTTTCGTGGGAACACTTTATTTCAACAAGCAGAACGTGCCACAGCGCCTTTAAACATTGGATATGATATCATTTTTGGGCATTAAGGCGTATTTAACAACTGTGACCTTTAGAGGCGTTTAAAAGGGTCGTTTTATCTGATCTCGGCTACATCTATAAATAACCCTGATGTAAAGGTAATGTATAAACAGCACGTATTCTAATCACTGTTTGGAACACTTGTGATTATATATATTATCAAAAATAATTAAGTAATTATTTATGGTAAATAATATTTCTAGATCACGTTTTGTTCAGTGTATATCTTTCTGTCAATAACAATGAAGATTTGTTTCCAAATTGTTTGGAGGATGGCGAATCCTATATATTTAGGCAAACATACGTATTTTCTATTTGGCTTATGAGTTAATAACATTAAGTTAGTAATACAGGTTGCAACAGCTGCATTTTATTGACTATAATTAATTGGCCGTTTTAGATATATCGTTTTGTTTACACGCGGTTGGTGTATGAGTAGGTGATATCTCACTTCGAAATATTTTCGATACATGTACCTTGTTTTTGTTGAATTTGTATGCAATGTGGGTTTTTTCTGTTTCTGTCGATCATTTTAATGTTTTCGAAAGAGTAGTTTAAAAATAATAATTCAATTGTTTGCTTTAAATATAGCTATAGTCAATTTGGTTTAGAATTTGTCTCTTTTTGTATACGTATATCTTATATTGCCACATGCTGATTACAATGGAGATATGAACTCCCGTACATTTGCCATCAACCTCGAACACTGCACTATCCGCTTGTATCCGCAAACTAGTTTGTTACACTGCAAACCCATCGACAAACTCCATAATCAGCTCTTGTAAAGTTCATGAGTCGTGAAGTCAATGTGCGAGCTGGTAACTGTAAGGGTCACACTCAGAAATGTCAACTGACTGTTACAGCAACGAGTTTGAGTTGAACAAGGGACAGTTTTATCTCTGCTCGATAATTGCTTTGTTGCTGTATCCTTGTAACATTCTCATCGCTGGTATGTAACCCTTAGATGACGAGCTTGCAGATAAGGACATAGCTAGATTGGAACATTTGTAAACTGAGGTTCAAAAGAAAGTATGCATTTTGTGATTTCTATGATTTCAATATTTTGAAAGAAATATGATCCATCTCATTATGACAGGATTTCCATTACACATATCTTAATAAGTTTGAATGAATGTTTAGTTAAAACATCTCGGTTTAATATACAAGGGAAATAAATAAAATTTACTCTAAAATGACTCCTACCATGTGTAAAATGTTGTAAATGTATGAAGAATGAGGCATATTTATTTATTTTCACCGGGATTGTATTTTATATGTTGATGTTCAGTTGTTTTATCATATTTAATATGGGCAGAATTTAAAAATTTAAAATTGCATTGTTCTGAAACAGATTAAAAACAACGTTGAAGTATTATTGTGACTGATGACTAAAGGAGTACGACGTCACAAACGTAAAATATTTGTACTTGAAAATCGTTCATATGAAGAAAAAAAACTAAGGTGTGTACTTTCGTTTGTACTTCAGTGGATACGTCTTCCCAGATGAACTGTAATGGTTCAAATCAAATAAACTTTTGGCAGTTGTTTGAAAAGGGTTTAACTCCCTTACTTTATCTGTATGAAAATGCACACTTATAACTTATATCTATCTGCTATTGAACTATCTGCAAACATGCTCGTGCGTATATTCGTCAGTGATGATTTTGCTCTCTTTTATAACGATTATATTTCGTCATGCATATGCTTACCCGTATCGTACATATGAAATTATGTCCCCATCTAGTTAAGAGACCTTTCCAATGTGTATAGGCGTACAGCACACTATCCTTTAGTATAATAAAACAACTATTATCTTGTCTGTCAACTCAATACGGGACGAATGGCTATGTGTTATGTGATTGACAGATTGCCTCCTTCTGATTGTTGTTTGCCTATATGTATTCTTAAATCAGAAGAACGCAAACCGACATATATTGTACTTAATACACACTACTAGAACGTAGTTAACACAATTTCAAATCACAGGCAGTCGTATTGTTAATGCGGAAAAGAACTTCGAGGGATACTCCTTTTATTAAGCGTTGATACAGACATTTTACTTTTTAACATAAACTAAGCCATGTTCTCTCGCATGTCATAACTCGATCTAGTTTCCCCAGTTTCCATCGCTGGGCAATTCATGCCTTGCTGTGTTTCTTTAACTTTTCTGTGCTAGTATACCTACGATCTGCCACCTTAATCCAGAAAATGTTATAGAAATGGAGCAAAGCTAAAATCAACCAAGCTCCACTCCCTCCCCATTTTGAATTTGTTTGCACGTACATTTGATGAACCCCGAAGTTGAAAACCCCCTCTTAAAGAAAAAGTATTCTATTCGATATGTTCAAATGGATTGCTTTGCAACATGCATTGATACCGCAGATACACACATAGGAGTGTCCTTTCTAAAAATGTTTCACGAGGATGTATGTATATGAAATCCCGAGGCTGTTTTACCTAGTGCAAGGAGGTAGCTTGTTTCCGAGTGATTGATGATATTTATCCAAGCATTTAACTTTCCACTAGAAATGCTGACTGGTATGTTTGTCCTCCTATGTTTGTGCACCATGACCCAAATGATGTTACCTGGGTCACGGAGCCCCGGTAGCAACGTTGAAGTCCCGTGTAAAAGCTCTGTTTGTTCAAGGAAATTAAACATATTCTGGATAAACATTAAAAATGATCTTGTCAGTGAATTCAAACTATCAAAAGAATCTTTAAATAAGTGATATTGTTTTTTTTTATTAGAGAGCGTCCCTTGGCCTTCAAGGCGACAACAATGGTATGTGACCTACTTACAAGTGGATGTCTGATAACCGATTTTTTGTATTTTATGTGATAATGTAAATATTTGTTGTCACGAAATCTAAACATTACAGTGCAAAGACCGGAGAAGAGTGGTCCCAAGATGTTGTGACACTTCCTCACAAGAGTTTTAATAGTTAAGATTGACATGCATTAAAATGGATTTCATCATCTAAAAACCCGTTATCTGGATATGATTTAAAGTAACGACTTGTAGCTTTCAGCTTCAGATGTCCTGTTAGCACATAGTCGTACGCAATTTTATTTTATGATTTATGTGCATCATGTTACCGTTATAGTTGGGGCGGGATAGTGCAGTGGTTAGCGCGTTCGGCATCGGATCAAGATGTCCTTGGTTCGAATGGCAAGGGCAACTTTGTCTGTAGTAGAGAACTGTTCTACACGCAGTGAGATTTGGGTGCAATGCTACACTGAATTTCAGTGCAGTACCACCCATGGTTCGCTATAGTTCCAGCCGTTGCTCGAAGGTTCCACCGCAAAACATAGCGGGCTTTCTCCCTGTAATAATACTAGCAGCCGTGATATAAGTGAAATAGTGTTATAGCTTTCAATAAGCCCAATAAGAGAAGGCACATCATATCTTTTTGTGACTGGTAATACTTTATGTAAAGGATTAGGACACTGGAATTCAGAAGAAAAAAATGTCTGTCCGTACATGCTCATAATGAAGTGAATCCAGAACCTAACCTCAGCGTAAATATCGTTACGTTAAGAGGACATATTTGGCAACGCACCTGAGACAATCCACACATTATCGCTGTTAATGCTCGTCTGTTTACCACCAGTGTTTTAAATCTAATCCAATCTTGAAAACTGTAAACCTCTTCAAGGCCACAGTTTGCAATTGTTTTGATAGATTGTCATCACATAAGTACAGATAAAATCACGAAGTGGTTAATAAAAATGAACAGATGAGCTTATCAGGCGCTATCATTACATCCCAAAGCTTTTAGCTTCCAACACCGGAATCATGGCAAGTTTGTCAAATGCTTGTTGGATGTTATGTTTATCCAGATTTATCTCCAGTTCTTGTGTAGGAATATGTCAGCTGTGATAAATAACTTCTATCATGTGGGTATCTATATTTTTAATCTTGCTAATATTTATGTTAAATCGTTATCTGGTAGAATTGCAGTTCTTTGAGTTGTGTATGCATGAATGTTTGGCAGTGCGCCCGTTTTGGCGTTCTGTAAATTGTGCCTGACCAGTTGATATACACATTCTTGACTTTACCTCTTTGGGAATTAGTGTACATAAAGTGATTCTCCATTTGGAAGATTCACAATATTCACAAGTCGTAAAGTGTCCTCAAAAGGCTTTGTAGCACTTTTCTTTTTGCATATTATGTTTTCTCAATTTGCCATTTATTATTAAAGTTTAGACAATATATTGGTACATTAATGGGTAAAACATCTGATTACAGGACCCGATAAGCCGTATTCATAGAAAACAAGGATTTGAATTCAAACATGTGTCAGTGAAAGCAATTTTAGTTTACTTGTAAAGGTTTTGCTGCATGGACCATTCCCTTCCCATTCCCTTCTCGGACCTTCTGCAAGTTTCTGCCAACTTCCGGTCGAGATTTAGAACTGCTTGTAAACAATGTTATAGAACGATATGGAAGGTTCTGTCAGGGTCTATTGCTTTCTAGAGGCAGTTTGGGTATAAATACTGTTGTTTTGGGGAAGGTCTTTCATTAATGTATTTTGATTCTATACTTTGGACACTGCATAATACCATCTGGTTACCTTCGTCTGTCAACACCAACAACAGACTCATCATTCAGACACTTCACAGATCAAGACTTCTGACGACTACCTGTATATTATAGACATTTGTAGAGATCTATTAGTATATATGTCACGCCTATTATATCTCTATTGTATTTCATTTGCAAATATGTATTGTTTATCTAATTGATTGTGTGTGTTTAGTCAACATATTTTGAATGATAACTAGGACTTGTTGCTTGGTTCCTCTTGGGACTTCATTATCAAATTTGCTAATCGTAACATATGATACTTATACTAGTATCCATCTATACATCCAACAATGTCATGTAATGTGTGTTTTGATTGCAGGCTACTGTAAGGAGTGTACAACATCAGAACTGCTGAAACTACAGGGCCCCTGCAAGGCGGAAAACAACGACCTCGTCTCATCCGTCGGGACCAACCACACTCATCAGCTCTGCAGGTCAGCCATTACTTACATGTTGTATCACTTCATATGAATGGCGACCTGGACGGAACACGGAGTTTGTGTTTTTGCTAGTCAGCAAATCGCGGTCTACCAACTATACTCACGGGCAAAAGAAAGTATACCTTATTTTCAATAGATTCAAAAACAAAATAGTTCTGCTGATAAAGTCGATTATTGTACGTTCGTGGCGAGGCTATATCTCGTAAGATATACACGCTGTCAATCATGAGAATATGCTACTTACCATTTTATATCTGTTCAAACACACAAGGGGTGCTATTTCAAAGGTTTTTGTTGACATAAGTTTTCTTATTTACAGTAAAAATCTAATGAAATAAGGAAATTATATTAGTACAGGATGTTGTTGGCATAATGTAACTTCTTGGACTATATATCGATTACGCATCGTTGCTCTACGATGTCATAAAACAAGCTAGAAAACGATGTTTCACTCTCATATCTCGCCGAGGTAAGGATATTTTTCAATGACGATTTTTTAAAACCCCTATTTTTCAGAAATCTGAAGAATGTCTCAAATAAATTGCAAATTATGTTTAGTTGCCTTTTAGAGACCTGGTGTAACTATGTTTAAGTCGTGTTCATCACTCGTTGATTACTATATCTTGCGTTGTTTTACCCATACTTTCTTTTGCCCACGAGTGTGCATAAATAAGTATAATGTCATTATTTCTTGACATTATGGAACTTAAAACCAATTAGTTATTGAATATGTATGTCCTGTTTTATATTCTCTAATTACTCTATGTTGGTCTTATTATATGTTGTTGCCATCACGCACCTACATATGTACATAATACGTACATAAACATAATATTCACCAACGAGCTACGAAATCTGAAACTCTGCCTCATGTGTACGGATATTCACATTTAGAATTAATATCCTTTTCTCCTTATATGTACTTCCTATGACCATATTCTCACGTTGTATATGATAATGATTTAATGTCAATAATGTATGAAGCGTACGGGCCGTTTGAAGCTGTTTTATGGCTATTGTCGATGGCCTACATACACTGTAATAAATAAATGAAAACAATTTAATCAAAGCTACATTTCCTTCCTGAATATGAGAATGTTGATCAATTTGACAATGATGAGTACATAGGAGCATTTGTCACGTCTCTTAACATTGGTTTCCTTTGGCTGATGTAAATAAATAAACACAATACCCGTTCTACTTTTAACATGTGTGATAGACAAGGCATTCTGGGATTTATCGTGACATTAGCTTCCATGAAGCACTGGTTTAGGGATTATGCCTACTATTTCTTGAGTTAACTAAATCATTTCTAAAACAATTCTGTGAATAGTGAATTAGTTATTGTTTAACGCCGCTTGGGCAATATCCACCCTTCAGCTGCGGGTGTATCCATGTAGGTTTTAGGCGTATGAGTCCATTAAACACATTAAAAACCACGAAAATCAATTTGAAAATCAGCTGTGAATTCCTCAAATATACTGCTTACTCAGGTTTATTAAAAAGTAATGAAACCTAGTTGAAAGTGTATATAATTACAACAAATGTATGATGACTTATCCTTTCGCTAGAAAATATGTTGATGAGGATAACGGGGTAATATGTTCTCGTCTCTAACAATCCCGTTACAAAATAATAAGGTAGGATATAGAAGGTAGTATATGAAGTGCCTCAATATTTCTATTTTCCGAGCGAGAGCGATGACTATGCCAATATTCAACACACGGTATTATATGGTATTACATGGACTCGAATATAATGTTCTGTTTATTATCAAAATCCTAAAATGTAAGACTAAGCGCATCTATCTACTTGCATGCATAGGCTGGTTACTCGCTCGCTAAAAAGCCACACAAAAAAAAAGAATTTGTTTCTGGTTTCCGCCCTAATCAGTTTCAAAGCCACGCCTCAGGTCTTTTTTTCTAGGTTTTAACAAAAGAAAGGGGCACATACATGTAACTCTAATTCTTTAGCCTCAGAAAACATTTGGATATTGAAAATAGAGTGTAGGGGTGAAATTATTGATCATTTGGAATAGTAACACATAAGTGTCTTCTGATATCAAATATATCATCACGAGTTACAAATATCCGAGGCTTACAGGATATTATTACTTTAATCAACGAGTGTTGATATATTTGATATCAGAGTACACGAGGGTGAGATTTTATTTATCATTCAAAATCATTCTTCAACAAATATTAGCAGAAGAATGAACATATATGAAGCGCAAAATCGCCATTTAGCTTCTTCAGCAGTGATCTCAGTGAGGCCATAGACTTGTGACGTCATCAGCATTATTGCATCATATCATTGTGATGTCATTAACTGATGATGTAATTGGATTATGACGATTTGATTGTAGCGATATCTACTATGTAGATATCGCTTAATCTCAATGTAGATATCGCTTAATCTCACACAAGCGATATATACTGTGGGAGCAAGTTTTGGATGATAAATATAATTGTCTAATTGAAGAAATCGTGTCATCACATCATTTTTGTCAGTCTGTAAAGACCAGAAACCAGATCCTAAACAAACGTGACGTCATAACAGTCTCGTCTTGTAGGTAGTATAAAGTGTTAATGCTGTAGCGTTAAAAGACCGTGTTGTGGGAGATTTTTTAAACACCTATGAATCATGATATTAAGTTGTCAACATGGTATTCGACTGAAAAACCAAATTTCATAGTTTCGTTAAACGCGCTGTAGCAGGTTTTTGCTTTTGTCATTTTTATTAAAGCTTAAACAATATATTGTTACATCAGAGGATAAAACATCTCATTGCACGACCTATAAGCTATAATCATAGGACACGTTATCTGGATTGGTACAAAATGGTGCGACGTTAAAAATGACAATGTTGTGGACATCTTCAGTATGAGAGGTAGATTTTTCGGCCCCATGCGAATTTGAGAGAGAGAATTCAGAGAGCAAGATGATTGACCATTCCATTATTGTACCATATTTAAAACTCGACTACTCTACTTTAGGTATCGCTACATCATCATGATCTACCAGCTACCGGTATAGATCCTTATACCGTTATCAAGCATATGGGAGAGATGATAAAATCAGAGGTTATATACATGAAACATTTTTGGTATGATAATGGGATAACAAAGACAACAAGATGAGATAACAATAAGATGAAAGCTGTAACAAGCAGGTAGTGATGACATGGATACCAGTGGAAGGTAAGTTAATTAAGTTGGGATGGGGATACAATGCAGCAGTGAGGGTGAGCAATCAGTGGAGGATAATGATGGAAGCCAGAGTGAGTAGAGTGGATTATGATAATGGGATAACAAAGACAACAGAAGCATTGGTAACACTTATTTACCTTTTTGTGAGGACACTTTATTTCAGAAGTAACGGCGTGCTACCACGCCTTAAGCTTTTGTATTACCTGATAGGCAGTATTAGATTTCGCGAACCTCTTCTGTCATTATATGGTGTATATGGTGAACGACGGGTATGTTTTCATGGTTCAGCTCGACTCTCTCGGAATCGTTTGCATTGTAAATGTTTTCTATGTGACCCTGTTTCCTTGACGCTATTTGTTTAATGATTAAGTTCAATTGCAACTTCCAGACGCAAGGAATAACTATTGCCAGTCTCCATTACTGGCTGATTTTAGTCTTGCAGTATTTTCATCGCTTTGTTGTGCCAATATACTAGATCGCTGCACCTGAAATGCATAGCCTAATTCAAAAGTTATGCCTTGCATTGGGAAGTTGGTTCAATTGCTGATCATCTATTTTCAGTGCCCTGAGCAAATTGTGGCTGTGTGTAGCAAAGAATGTCCCCTGGTGCTTTGATAGGATAATGGTATTTCACAACGCTCTAACACACTCCCCTCACAACTGTAATATCAGCAGGGAGGACTTCAGACGCATCCAGGAATTCATAAACAATAGCGAGAAGAAAGGGGAGACAACTCTGGTTGTTACAGAGGTGACAAGTCAATTGGGGTCCACAACCACTAAGGGCGCAAATGGAGACGACGAGGGATATTCTGTCAATGGAAACGCAACGTTTCAAGGAAGTGGAGGTATGTTGACCCAACTGTAAGACAGTCACCTGTCTGATCGTGTAACCCAATTTATTGATATACTACGTCCTGAGGAAAACTCTTTGTCAGAAAAGAGAATGTCGGCTAAAATGCTTCTTCAATCCTTTTTAAATGAGACACTATGTCTATATATATTGTATATTAGGTATTTGCAATAGGCTTGCACATGTATTTAAGCTAATCAGTCCCAAAAGACCCGAGTTTTTCTGGCGACGTATGCCCTCTGTGTTCGTACACTTTACGCCTTTTTCGACTTTTTCGACTTTTTCGACTTTTTCGACCTCTTCTAAAGATCGTTTGCTCTGCAGGTCTGAAATCCTATAGACAAGCACGACGGTCACTGGTGATATCTTTGGAACAAACTTCTTGACCATTGTTGATGATAAATAA
The DNA here is from genome assembly GCA_936450465.1 of Gibbula magus. Lineage (NCBI taxonomy): Eukaryota > Metazoa > Mollusca > Gastropoda > Trochida > Trochidae > Gibbula > Gibbula magus. The sequence goes on from OW388304.1 coordinate 61,170,334, forward strand.
TATATTTGGTAACTAATTGTTCCAAAAGAAGGATGACCACAGCTGTCATTTTGTGTACGCACTCCTTCAGCAATATGGAATATGATTTATAGATAGTAGAACCTGAGATTACTACAACGGGGAAAATTAAATTCTTAACTTTATCAATGTTGTATAACGCTTTAATGAGCTACAGCGCCAATGGTCCTGTTTTTCACATAAGGACTGTACATGTATATCACAAGTGAAAACATCTTTGTTGAGCTATGGCAGCGTGGAAGATCGAAACGTTCGTGGTTGTTCAAACATCTTTAACACATGGGCTACAAGAAAGATCAGAAATGTTCAGGCTAAGCACTTTTCGAGAATAAGGGCCCTGGTTATTTATTTACTTATGTCATAAAGCAGGCACATCAACATCTGACAAAGAGCAAACTCTTTCGATTGAAGTATATGTTCTCTGATCGTTTGCTTATCGATTATGAAACCAGAATATATGTATATCGAGTAAATATGACATGACAAAAACAAACCATAACAAAATTGGAAATGTACCATTAACATATATATTTGTTTCAGGTTCTTCACCGCGGGATTTCAATAATGTGTTTTTCATGCTGCTGGTTATGTCGATCACGTGGCACCTGAATCTACTTCCGATGTTGTAGTTGAGATCCTCCGGGTCATCCCAGTGCTATAAATCATGGATGATCCAATCAGTGATGAACACCTCGTTGTTACGTTATTGTGATAACATTTGTCTGACATGGTGCTTCGCTGGTTATGCTCCGTTGCCATAGAGACGGCCTTGACATTTAACAGCTTTTGTCGTGATTTCTGGACATTTCTTAGTCGGCTTTGAGGACCATAAAGGGCTTTGCACTGTAATCAAAATGGCTCATTTGTACGGCACAGCTAATTTTCATTGTATAAACATATCATTTGGACTGACGTGAATGTCATGAAGGTCACAATACAGATGATAGATTTCCTGACAAAGCCATCGAAATAAGGCATCGCATGATATAAATGAACCAAAATAAAAATAACCGAACACTGTCTGTGGCCATGGCATAATCCAAATGGCAAAATTTGAGGATGTTTTTTCCTTTGGACTGCTCATCGTGGAGACTATTTAAGACAGAATTCACTTCCCAGAAGACTTCAAAGAGTCCACGTTGTAGAACCAGGCTCATGTCAGGAGAGATTTATAAAGACTTAAATTAAATACACATCAGATGCATCAATTCATATCATCTCAGCGAGGTAGTATGCCGATTTTTATTCCGACTCGGGACCAATCCATACATGTTTGTCTGTGAAATTATGACGGATGTTGTAGTATTTTATCAGCACATTTGTTTTCTATATGTATTGATTTATTGTTATCAAAAGAGTGTTTGTTTATGTATATATGTTGTTGAATTGATTCGTTTAAATCAGTTACATTTCTATTTTACGTTATCTATAAAAAGACAACCTTTCATGACTAACATCAAATGTATAAACACTCAGGGTCGTTAATAACCCTTATGTGGTTACAAACAACAATAACGAAGTTTATTAAACGAGAAACAATAAAAATGTATGAAAATAAATTAAAGCTAAAGATAGTTAATTGTGAACATTAACTGTCCAGCTATACCGATAAACATATTTTGAAACAGTAATGTATTCTTTCTTTAAATGGCACCAATTCTTAAATGTTTCCAAACTCTAAAACATCAAAATAAGGACAACGATTTCTGGGTTTTCAACTTCTTCTATCAGGTACATATATAGAGTAGTTGAACATCCATAAGACTTGTGCTGTCTCCTGACTTGTTCCATGCTTTGGGACATTCTATTATCTTGACACCCGATCTGTCCTTTGTTCGTTTCTATTCATTTCCTTCCTCATTTGTCAATATGCAAATTTGTACATATTCAAATGTCATCCATATGCTTTTTAGTATTTGACCTTTTCGTCTATATATAATGTATATTTTTGTATTTGCCCTTGATCTATTGATTTTCTGCTTCATTTTGTAAGTTTACAACATGTTATTTTGAAGGATCAATGTAACAAAGAAGACAAAGTTTTCATTTCAAATTGTTATTATCATTTGTTGAGAAATATCAAAAGTCAAGTTTATTATTCCAGAGTTTAGGCTTACGCTTATAGCTGTGCTCTCTCTTGTAGCAAATGTTAAAACGTGCACTCCGTGCATTGCCTCATTTATCTATCAAATCTGCAGTTATAATTATGTTATGATTGATTATGCTCGAAGCTGACTGGTTGTGAAAGTATGTATCTAGTGTATTAAATCAATTGATATGTACATTGAGAAACCATGATGTATATTTCGAGTGATGCATAGTTGGTACCTAATGATAGCTCAGCCCCCTAATGTATAGATAAGTTTGTACAAATATTTGTTTAATTTACTTTTTGCAATTTTGAATGAAACATCTCCAAATTGAATTAAAGTATTTGGCCTAACCTTAAACTACTTCGATTTTAATGTAAAATAACCTAAGAAATGAAATAATCAATGCATCTAACATTCATTTTCCAAAGAAAACACATTAAGAATCTTTAAACTTTAAAATTGATTTTGTTTATGAAGGCACCTTTTTTATTTGTTTTGAAATATAATAATTGATTCATAATCTTAAGGAAAGCTTAATTAACACGTTGATGAGGCTGGGACAAGTGATAGGTTGTCATGCTGCTGTGATTGTTATGCCCGCTAAGATGGCGGAGTTGTATATTTCATTTCAGTTGTTAATTTAAACTACGAGAAGATGTAGATAATATTAGTATGTCGTATTCACACACAAGGTGCGACATCGCAAGTCTTTGGAAAATAGCTCTGTAATAGAGTCAGGAAAAGCTGTGACACGACGCAAGGCAGAAGCTCGATGGATTAGCTAGACTTGCGGGAGTCGCGTCTTGCATGGGAATATGCTAGACTGCATGTAAGTGATAACGATGTGTACATTTGTCCAGTGAGAACTGTCTGTACGTATATAACCATGCTGGTGAGCTTGTGAGCAGCAGTTAACAGTTGTATTTGATTCATCACAATTAAATTTATTTTTACAGTTGACATGAAATAAACTTAAGGTTTTTGAAGTTGTTGTTTTCATTAATAAGTCGAATATGAAAACAGTTAAAAGGTGAAAACTTAATCTAAATCAAACTTTCAATGAAATTACAGCTTTACTTAATCAGCTTGACTCGCGTATTTTTGGCTCTGGAATCATGGCATTTAATGTATTGTTTTGAACGACCGATTATTCAAATATATGTTGCTGGTTAAGCCCTTCTTTGATTGTTTTACAAAATGTAACACTGAAGAGAGTCACGTTTGCTACATCAGCAACAATATTGAAAGTTCAAGCCATGCCCCGAGAGTTTGTCGCGTTAAAGGTGACAGCAACACTAAAGCGATTGCACTATCGTTAAAGAGACACGTAACACATGCCTTGCTTACAGTTACTGCATTAGAAATTTGAAAAGACATCTACAGTATACAACTCTATGATCTCACATTTAAACGATTGCTAAATAACCCCATCAAAACATAAATATACTAAGAAAAGATGTAAATAGCATGTATAATTTATAATTTTGAAAATATTCGGTGCCGAAGTGTAGTAAATGTTAACGTTGAAAACCTTTCGCAAACAGTTGTTATCACGATATTCAAACGCATTAACCTTTATCTGAATGGTTTTCATTTCCAGATTATTTTTTTTTTATCAGAAGGCCTCTTGGTACAAATAAGGACAGCTGCAAGTGTCATTATGTATATCATTGGCTTACAAATATATTTTGCTGTGGGAATTTTGAAAACCTGATATTGAAACTGCTAGTTACAGACTCGAATAAAGCTGACTGTGGTCGGAACCTAGGGGATTAGAGCAAATCGTGTCGTCAACTCGTCTGTCAGATACAGAACAGAACAGAACAGAACAGAACAGAAATTTTATTCTCGAAAATCACACAAAGTGACACAGAGAACATACAGCATTTAAACACATACTAAAACAGTGTACAAAGTCCAGCTTTGATAAATTGAGCAATTTTAGAGTAAAGTGGCGAATAATCACATTTCATTAAATAAATAAATTTTTCAATATGAGGATGTTTACAGAAGTATTGGGGAAGGAATTGACATCTGAGGGAATGTAGGGCTGGGCAGTATAATAAAAAGTGAAGTTCATCGCATACAATAGTTGTACAAAATTGACAGGTTCTATTACATTTTGGAATGCCGGACCAACGTCCTGTTTCAATGGGAAGCCTATGGTTTGAAGTTCTAAATTTAGTTAGCCAGCGTCTGTAATGGTAAGGTAATTGTAACAAATATGATTCTAAAAATATTGATTGCTTGTACATTGTATAGTAATAACCTTTTGACGACTCCACAGCAGAGCGCCACCACAATTGCTTAAACTGATCTATGAGAATAAATTGTACATTATTTTTAAGCCAAGCAATGCTAGGTACAGAGTGGGAGAGCCAAATATAATACAACACTCTTGCTATGGCTCTCTGGGGACACTTAATCACTGACCATTGCCAGATCTTAACGCTAAAACCATTAACGTTCTCGGTCAGGGTTTGGCAGCTGGAGTCCCTCAGCTACGCAAAACGAAAGCTTTCAGGAGACGTGGATTGTTTCTACGCCAGATAATAATTGTTTTGAGATTTGTGGTTTCGTGATGTATTTTGCTTAGAAGCAATAGAGTTAGAAGTTGACAGTAGTACGTTACTACAAACCATAGCTCTTCAAATCTTCTTTCAACGTTTAGCTACCATTACTCTCTTCACCTCTGCAATCGACGCTGATAGATTATGTCTATTTTTTTCATAATTGAGATGGAAGAGGTAGATTGATGATTGTGGTATCTCAGTTATCAAATGGTCGAACATTAATGATGAAGAGAACCATGGAGCCATGGAGCCATGGATCCATGGAGCCACACTCACGTATCAATTCATCGACGAGTGACAGTGGCAGCTAATGGACTTGCCTCTCACCTACCAGGCTGGAGGTGTGATCAAATCTATCTTTCTGTATTCTTGAAAGTTCGACAGTATGCCCAAGGGAGCTTTATCACTATTGATTCCCAAATGAACCGCCACAAGAAGTATTCACTCAAAGTCTTTGGTAGAAGTAATTCGTTTAATTTGTATGCGTGTTGGTGTCCAGAGTGACAAATGGTAGGGTTTCGTTTAATGTACATATGGATACAACCACACCATCCTGCTATGTTGCCTATGTCTCCAAGGGTCGTCAGTGAACTTGCAGGTAATATGATGTTAGACAGAGAATAGAAATAACAATCTGATTGCTTCTTACAACAGCGCAACAAGAATTATTTACAATAGTAATTATTGCAGTAATGTACCATCCATACTCGGTTTGACATAATTAAAAACGGAATAAAACTATCTAATATTCTCGCCTAGTGATGTTTTATTCCTTTTTAATTACTTTAGAAGGTTAAAACTTGTGGTATGCATTCAATAATCGTGACAAGAACATCAACGTATGAAACATAAGCAGAATGTCTGAGAGACAGATATGTAACAAACAGTTTTTGCCTTTCAGTAACGTTTCTAAAAGTAAGCCAGTCTACACCGTTTTTATAGACTATTAAACATGAAAGCGGGGCATATGATCAGTTGAAGTTAATGTGTAAAACCAGTGGTTTAAGGTATGGAAAGTATGTTGCTCTCTGGAAATATTATCAAAGCGACTGCGAAATCAATAGGGGGTAACACAATTAGCAACTTTTATTTCATTCTCAGTTCAACAGCTGTTTATAATATTCCGTTTGGCTCCATGGGTTTAAAGAAATTATCTTTTTATTAGGTTAAAGGTCTACAGTATTGAAACCGTTGAGTTGATGTTAATAGGGAGACGCCTGGTAGGAAATGGAACACCATATTTCAGTAATTTCTTCAAAACAGTATACAGTTAGCGGAATGTATATTTTAAAAATATTCACAATCAGTACAGTGGGAGACAGTGTGTATCAGAAATGTATTTTATGAAAATTATGTTTAAGCACGAATTAATAACATCAAAGACATATCTAGAGGCACCTACCGTAATTATTGAAATAAACGCAGGGATTGTAATTTCTTCAACACCCATCTCCCAACATCTCGCCGCCACACTCAACCATCCCCCTCCTCCCTCTCCCCCTCCTCCCTCTCCCACGTTTTATTCGGGATCGGTTTTGAAGGGTTATACTTTTATTTAGCATCTATTCCTCGGGTTATATTTAAAGGCCCGGAATCTATATGAGGCCACATTATATTCGATGTAATACGGTGATGTCTATTTGGACTTGTAACGAAGTTAAGATATAACTAAATGAGTTCACCTGATGTCCAATCAGTACTAGTCTAGTAAGTAGTTGAAGTCGACGCAAGTACGCGTTGGATGGTAAAAAGATCAACCTTAAGCTTAGCCATGACAAGCAAAACATATGTTGAATCAAGGTCATATTACTTTAGGATGCTAAAACTTTATGTCAGTGAGAAATAGTTTGCCGTTAAGATAAAAACAATCAAGCAATCAACACGAGGATTTAAACATTACAGACTTTTCGAATTTGATATGTTATAATTGATGTATTAAAGATTAAGTTTGCTATCATGTTTCATTATGGTGATACTTTAACTTATGATGCTTCCATTAGATTCCAGTGTCGAAACGAATTAAAGTAATTCTAGCAACTGCCATTGAGTTGAGTATACTGGACAATTATTATTTCAAGCCAAGGTAAAAATCACCATGTGAATTGTGCTTTGCATTGCAGGTGGTGTAAACATTGTATGCTGATAAAGAGGAGTTTTTATACGAAACTATAGAGAATTCATGTTCTTTCCGATCACCCCATAGTGCAACCTGTATACACAGGTCATCGTAGAAAGAACACGACACATGGACGATGTTAACAGGACACAACAGTATTCTCCAGACATGCATTCAATGATAGAACAGATTGCCTAATGTAAAAGCCATTGGGACATTTTTCAGTTGCATATGCGCCACATGTATTCAGGGAAAACGTTAGTCTTCACATCAATAGTGCATCGCTTTTATCGCTCAATAGAGAGGAAATCAACAGTTTTAATTTGATGACTTGCATCACGATCGAATCATGCATTACCAATTTGGCATCTGGGACATCCGGTGAAAGGTTTGGAGTCACATGTATTCCAAACGTTATAAATTGTGTTATTTTATAGAGAAGTACTCAATGCTGTCGAAAATTGCCGTTTAATTGCCAATCGACTCAGTGAACAGACGATACAAAGGTGAAAGTAGTGAAATTTTGAAAAAAACGGACAATACACTGCAGTTAGTCCAGCGTTATTATGTAAACTTATCTACAATAGAAAAAAGACAAATTTGGGTCGGTAATGGTTAATAGTTCATATATTTAATAACTATTTCAATCATTCTAAACAGTGTATGTGCACTCCTTGACTCCTCCTTCAATATTTTCAAATGACTCTGACATTCCAATTTGCCTGGAATTTACACGGTAGTTGCAGGTGAACATCTAGAACTACATGTAGCAGAACTCTCTTTAGTTATGACAAAAAATTCATTATCAAAGTCAATCGGGTTGCAAACTAGTTGGTACCGATTTAATAATTCTTTCTTCGGCATAATTAATAAGAAAAATACACATACGTTCTTAGAAATATATACATGTCTTCATTCAAGTGGACCTCCTTTCACGGGTAATCGTGTGTAATATCAACAAATTAGAGTACAGTTGTATAGTTTCCCTGGTGAAAGGAGGGTATTCATTTGTACTGAAATGATGCATGCCCTAAATATAAAGGAACGACTCAGGCACATGATATTTCTACTAACTTTGAAATTTCCACCAGCAGCTGTTTAACTGATCGATGAGGAAAGAGTCATCTATACCCTAATAAGCTGTTCAAGTGGTCACTATCAATCGATCGCCAATCAACAAGTAGCGTGTCTTGATGAATGGCGGCTGTCAGTCTCTCTTGATGTATAGTGTTTTAACGCTGATGAGAAGTACAAATGGTATTACAATGAAAGGAATACCAGGCATGCTAGACTCCACTTGACGAATCAACAGCAAGCAGTTGGACATACCAATGGGACAGGTGAACAAAACTCAATATAATAGGTCGATGGGAACCAATATAAGGAGGACAGTTTGAGGGTAACATCTCTTGCCTCTCACAGTATGACAGGGCAAAGCTGATATTTCACGCAGATATAGGCGTGGAAATGTAGGCTCTAGATGACAGATCAGTGATATATCAATGAAAACACAAAATAATCTTTATTCATTTGTATTCTTCATTGGCCGGAAATGTGTTTTCGTTTTCTGCATATAGTTGGCAATCCAATACCTATCTGCTGTGTGATTGATACATATTCATGGGTATTATTGCATTTATATGATTTTCTGTCCTCTTCGGTTTATTGATGTGGATATTCTTAAAATATGCTGTTATTCCTTGTGGCAATCCTTAGTCAAGACTGAATTCATCAAAACGTTTCTATATTATGCTTTATTGTAGAAATGTGCACAATGCGATACACTTTAGAAACTGATGATACGTCTTTTATATATCTCTTTGACTAATGTGCAGGTTTGTAACGTGTAGAACTGTATCCTGAAGATGCTTGTATGGGGCACATCACTGGTATGTACTTACTGCCGTGGAAGTGATATGTATATTGCGCACTATTTATTTAAGAAATAGAAGACGAGTTGGCGTGCTTTATCGTTGAATAAAACATAGCAGGGAGCATAAAACACGAAGGGCGCATATTACGTTGTTTTTATAAACTATTTTTGGAAAATATTAATGCCTCCCGTCGTAGAACACATTCGCTAGCATTGAACAATAAAAGTGACGTAAAATATGACGTCATAAGCTAAGCGAGTTCTAGCTGTCGTCTTAAAACTCGAGCATGTGTTATTGTGTCATAAAGAACGCTGTCGGTCCAATAGACCGCCTGTGTTTTATTGCCGTGGTTTTCTTATATTTATGATTATGAAACTTTCTATGCATTATGTACCGTTAGCATAAGTATCCAGACATCGAGTTTTTTTCCATATTATCCGGTTTTATATGTTGCCGGGTACCTCCTATGCTAAACGTATACTTAATGACAATGCGAGGGAAACATTTGAGAGACACCCGGAATATATTTAAGAAATAGATTTCATAATGTGTTTGTTCACTGGCTTATAAACGGTTTGAAAGGTGCAAATTAAACTGGCATTTATACAGTTTAACTTGAACTTTCAAACCGTTAACCAGTGAACAGACACATTATGAAATCTATTTCTTATAAATTTAAACCTTAAATTTAAGCGATTTCTAATCAGTAAATAAACTTTTGAATATAACAAATCTCTGCAAAAAGTGTACAGTCCATGATAAAACAAGTGTTAAGTATTATCTCAGATCATGCGCTAAGCTCCGCCCACAATAATACCGCATCACTTATATGTGTCACCACGCGCAAAACGTAGTTCACAGGAAATATGATTAAAGTATTTAATTTTTGGTTCTAATATGCTGTTTTAATCAAACTTTCAAATCAAACTTCAATTAGAATTCACGTTGTAAGGTTTTTAAAAAGTTTAATCAAGAAAAGAGCATGTGATAGCAGTGTAATAATTACGCAATGATACATTGATAAAGTAGTACTGAAGGTTATTTTTTGTAAACGTCAGGTTATGAAGGTTATCCTTTTCAGCTGTCAGTCTTGTGTTTATGAGAATGTATACCGGTCACATGACCTTGTTTAATCCAATCAGCAGAGAGCATATTGTTTAAATTTCAAAGTCTGAATTTATGTAGAAATAACATGTTACCAGTGAATTTCAGTGATTTTCAGAGAAACATCTTTTGCTTTAAAGAAACTAAACAAACTTCTTCATATAAATACGATGATGCATTTAACATCGTCGGAGAAAGCACCCTCTCCCCTCTGTGCTGCCTCTCTTATACCATATGCCCAAATGGCCAAACGAGGATATAACTAACCATTAGCATGTCCAATATTTTCAGATATTCACTTCTCCACAATTTGCTTGAGGACATATTTCCATTCTGCGATCAATGAAAACCATCTCATCAAGTGCCGCATGCAGACACTTCGCTGAAATAAAGTGCAAGGAACCTGGTTTTCAATCCATATAGTAGACATTATGTTTTGAAATGCAATGCATATATTTCTTTGAAGAGCAATAAAACAATATACGTAAACAAAACAATTATACTGTATTTTACTATATGTTCAATATTTATAGTAAAGGGTTCACTGAATTTAACGCACGATACATGTAGATTGTAGATGATCATTTATGACCATTTAGAAAACAATAAATTGACCACTGATGATTTTCCTGGGAGATATCCTGGACCAATATCTTCACCCACAAACTGCAACTTACAGTGTTTAATGTCTTTAAGTATATAAGTCGTGTCTTGTATGGGGAGATGTTTAAGAACATGGGATAACCATGCTTTCCAAGGAAGTGCCAAATGTCTTTAAGTACATGTATATAAGTCGTGACTTGTATGGGGAGATGTTTAAGAACATGGGATAACCATGCTTTCCAAGGAAGTGCCAAATGTCTTTAATAATATAAGTCGTGACTTGTATGGGGAGATGTTTAAGAACATGGGATAACCATGCTTTCCAAGGAAGTGCCAAATGGATCCTCAAGGTCAGAATGTCCCAGACAGTTCCTTATTATCCAATCGATCATTTCGAGTATTTATCACTCTCATCATGCACTAAAAACAAGAGTAGATTGTCACGTGCCTTTTTACTCGCCTCCAATTAAAATCGAAGTAAGTTCCTGTAACCACCTATTGTACAATTTTACCAAGCTATGAATGCCTTTTCATTGCATAGTGACATGCCATTGTATTTATCATTGTTTACATTTTATGTGAAAACGAATACGACTGGCCATACTTTCTCACACAGACAATTGGTTTCAGAAGACGCAAACAAATATAAAATAAGAATATGTTTCCTTAATCTAGTTTATACATAATACAGGGGAATTCATATTGAACTTTCATGTTAAAGGAAGCTATTTCTTTTATTCTTCAGAACAATGATGTTATTCCTTGTAATAATAATGATGACAACACACCAATGCTATTAATATAATGACACACGCCGCGGACTATCGCCATGTGTTATGGCACACGACTCAACAACACACCCGATGATTCATTAACGTCCAGAATCACACACAACAGAGAAACGGTGTTGATTTAAGTTTTTTTTATTTTCATGAAATGCTTCTATTGAAATTTAACATAGAAATACGGCATTCCTAAGTAATACTGGCCTCTGCATAACCCAAACGTTGTTGAGGCGAAATGGTCGTGTGATCATGAAGCTGTTGATGCTGGCGATAGTTGCCTTACTCTGAGGATGTGGGTTCGAATCCCGCATGGGACTCGCCCTGAAAAAGCACACGAATTTGTACTATTGAAGGTAGTGTTATCCCAAATATAACCATGTTGCATACCCAAAGATGAAGACGATTGTCTTCCACTGGTGTTCTTAGCTTAGAGTCCAGAGTAATTTTCCCTAGTTGATGCAGTGTCCACTTATCCCCGATTCCATGACTGGATGAATGTGTGATTAATTAACGTGTGTGTTATCCTGGGATACTTTGGGCTTTTACGATTTAACTACTTTTCATCCAGAATTGAGTTTCCTTTTTCCGAAAGAAATTGTTCACTAGAGTAATATTCATGACAGGTCTTTGAAGGCACGACTTTGTCCGATACGCATAATTTAGAACATCTATGCTCTCGTCTCATGTACATGTACCTACACATGTACAATGCTGTTCATGCTGTTAATTAGACTTTTGATTTGTTTCGCAACATAGAAATATCCTACATTAGCTGTAGATGTGCGAAAAACTGAATTTATTTCATTGAATTGTTCCAAACTTTTAAAATAATAAAAAAAAAATGGCATTTCCTTTTTGCTTACAGGATAATATATCAAACTAATCAATTTCAAATGTTTTCATTAACAATCAAATATCACATTATCGATTTCGGCTTGTGTCAGTATGATAAAAAAGAAAACATTGAACGATTTCGAGTTGAGTTAATTGATACATAATTCATAATTCAAGATGTTTAGTTCTGTATAATTTCTGGTTCCTCGTATGTAAATGCGTTTGTATTCTATTGTTATTCATGAGACCGTGCTAAGTCACCGTGACATTTGAATGGGATCTCCAGGTCAAAGTGTCCCAGACATTTCCGTATTAACGTATCGATTAATCAATGAATCAAACTATATCATCTGGATTGATAGAATTGTTGATAGAATAGAAATGAGTTTCAGCAAAAGAGCAGACTATCAATAGATGATTGGTAGCTCCTTGCTGAGCCATGTCCATTAGTTCTTCCCTGACAAATAACAAATATGAAATTGTCAATAACGATAATAATAGACTTATATTTGTCTTTATGAGTTTGAAAGAAAACAGAGTGATTGAAAACATTGAATTGTTATTAAGAGTCGAATGGTGAAAATAATTCCCTGAAATTATTCACTCATAATTGAAATGCATCAGAAGCATTTTCGATAAAATTTCCATTTCAACCCTTGCTACGTTAACGTTATCCTTCTTTCAAGATTATCTTATCAATATTATCCAATCTCCTGGAAATGAATGTGTTCGGAACTAAGGTCTAGTCTGCAATTTCAACATATGAGTGTACACACATTTAAGGAGAACAGATTTTCTCCCATCCTACCTTCTGTAATTGAATATGTTCAGAACTAATGTCCAGTCTGCGATGTACACATACCATTCTACACACATTTAGAGAGAACACCTTCCCATTCACTTCCGCTAGAGAACCCACACGTTCAAGCTGTGCTGTACACAGGATGTTGAAGTGCCCTCTTATAGACTTGGTGCACTTGACTACATCGACGTGTAATTAAGTCACTAACGCGTGTGTCATCCGTGGGCACTCATCGAGATGCAAGTACCTTTCACAGAGTATTGATTTCCCTTTTCAGAAATAAGTTGTCCTCTATATAATGTGCCTGACAGGTCGTTGATGGAACTACTTTGTTCCTATTTGCATGCTTCAGAAAACTGAGGTTTGATCGTGTCCTTATCGGTTTAGCTCAATCAACTTAGTGTTTTCTGGTATTCATGCTGTAAATTACATGCGTGTTGCTTCTCACCAATTCCCACATTTCAAGGTAATTACATACCGTAAGCGTGACGTTGAAGGACGTGAATCATTGTGGATTTCAGTTATATTCTTATACATATTCATAAGTTGAAAATATTACTCCTTAATGCATTTAAAGACTTATTCTCATATAATTGACATATTGATCTATGTTATTACATTGTAAACAACTGAGCGAAGTGTACATCCCTGTCATGTGCACCTTTCGAAAAACATATTTTGAAATATGTTCCACTTTCAAAACGCAAGCTTTTGGGATGAGAAATTCTATAACCTGAAAACGACTGAAATCGTGTATCATTTAACCCTTTCGCCACTAAGAAACGTTGGTTTACGTGCCTAGTTTTAGGCGTACAGTGGTGAAAGTGTTAAGAGCCTATACATCCAATCCTAGGTAGAAGTATGTTTTGATAATATTACCTTTTTCATACTTTTTGTTTCATTACAAACAGTAAAATTAAACGAACTCACCTGTTTCAATGATATAATCAATATTAATAAAATGATTTAAAGTTAAATCAGACACTCAAAATGTAGAAACTCTAGTGTTACAAGTCGCGCTGTTGAAGTAAAGGGAGTTTTCTCAAGGTGTATTTTGTGGAAAGGAAATTCGATGGAACAATCCTGTTAATACATAGTATATGTATAGTATATGATTATTTGATTATTACAACACAATACAGTTGAAGAATATAACTCAGGGAAACATTCTAGATATGACAATTTTCTTAAAAAGATAGAGCGCATTGATTCAGAAAGAAAAATGATGATAACATGTAATGTTACATCAGCTTAACAAGACATTTGATTATAAATCTTATTATAAATTATTCATTATTTTGTGGATGTGTCATGTTGTACTATTACAAAGTTATAGTGTTGTTATCATTTCACGTAATGCACACTAACAAAATGAAGCCTACTAAGATAAGACCATCCCTTTACGGTTAATTGCCCCGTTTATCCGTTACGCTGTGCATGCTCGTTCCAAAGTTAAATGATCAGATTACATTTTGGTAATGTGGCAACACATGGATTGAGATCTTAAAAAGGATTATGTAAAATATTTGATGTTGTAGATAACAAGAGGGGTTGCCCTTGTACTCTCTGAACCTTTCAATTTCAATAAAGCGAATGAACCACATGTTTTAAAATGAAAAGTGAGCATCACGAAGGAAGCCGATTTCTTGTTATTTGACATATTTCTATCAAGGCATGTCAAGAGTTTATTGTATTTGTAGTTCGTACCAAATACAAAAAAAGACATATACAAATGATAGACGGATTATACCATTCATAAATAATACAATGCAAATGATAAAGAACAACATACAGGGAACATGACACTCAATTGTAAATTTACATTTTTGCTTTTAGGGCGAAATTCAGTTTAAGCCTATAGATTTAGTTTTTATTCGGCTGACTTTGTGTTCTACTAGCACAGATGATTGTAGAATCACATAACAGTCTCATTAAAATCGAATACAATGTGCAAAATAATGCATCAACTAGATTTAAATAGAAGCGCCATCATCGACGTAAAGAGCCGTTATCGCAAAACATTATATTCTTTCAACGCCACACTTTAAGCAGAAAGTTTTTCATATGTTTCATATGTTTTTAGAATCATTTTCAAGTAATAAATTTCTTTACAAACATTCTGATAAGTGATGACTCAAACTGAAGGCTTGTCAGCTTTTTATGATAAATGTTTTCCTCTTCAAATGTTTTTCACTGTTAATATAAACTGTGGCATCTTAGTATGTTAGAATCTCAACTTATTACATAAATTTGTAAGAGCATAGCTTGAATTGGCAAATGATCTTCTGGTATTTGGCTTTGTAGATCGGAGTATTCATTTATAGAAAGGCGTTATTCGAAATAAATTATACTAAAGGCGGGACTTCTATTTTAATCACTCATCTGTTTATTTCCAGGAGTTGTGGTTGAAGATTCTCAGTTATGTTTATATTGGAGAGCAGCTTGTAGAACTATTAGGTACACCAGCTGACATAACATGTCACATCTAGCAATCAAACCAGGGATCTCCAGCCTCGAGGCACAAGTAGCGTCTGCGTCTAAGCATTACATCTTCCTTGCATTTAGTTTTGTGTTTTTTTCTTACTAGAAGATGTTTAAATTGACACAATCTTATCAATTATGTATTTCATTCCACCCATATTATGCAGGCAGAAAAACTATGTTTCTAAAAATTTCTAAATAATTACCTAGCAATTTATATAATGGTTTCTAGGGTATGCTTTAATAACATGCTAAGTGTTCAAATATATGTTCATTTGAGTTTTTGCATGAATTTGTTTTTGTCAAATTCTTTAACGTTTATCCTATTTATTCTCATATGCAAACTGCATTCGTCTTGCTTTTGAAATGGGTTGATAAACTCACAGCTTAAGTTGTGATCTGCTTCATAACGACTTATATTTTGAGCGATCACCATACTAATCATACACTTCTCATTTATCGTAATGTTTATTTTAAGGGGAGATAATCGTGATATGTAAGGGTGGTTTTTATTGAACATTCAATCATAGTTTTATTACTGAAAATAAAGAAATTAATCATGATATATATTTTGTTTATTTTCAGTAATAGAACTATGATGAAAGAGTTCAATAAACACCACCCTTTAGTGATATATCAGCTACACACGAGTTTTATTTTCAAATTGGTTTCCTTTATAGAATATGTAGCCACAATGTTTACATAAGTTTATTAATATAATAAAGGCACATCCTTTGTTCAATAAAATATCCAAAACGAGACAGAAATTACTGAACAATCATCAGTCAAATTGGTTTCCCCCTTCTGTCCCTGATATCCCCAATATCTATCATCATTCACTTCCCCTAAATGTATGCTTATATCAATGATGAATAGTATTATGGTTATAAAATCATATAATCAATTTAATCATTAGCTGGGCTGATGATCGAGTGAAGGGACATTACTGCGCTCTGTAACGGATATATGAGGTGCGGAGTGAGAGGTTTTTATATCAATCACTTCTATATACCGAGGCTACAGATAATCTATTCCTCTAATCAAGCTAGTAGGCCCCCTGTCTCTGATCACCCATCATCAACCAGTCTGAATCCGTTTTTCAAATCATTAGGGAACCAAAACTCATATATGAACAAAAAAACGTACTTGTATCCTTTCTGCATTTTTACGCATCCGTTCCTCACTGATAGGTATCCTTTCTGCACCAATATGTATCCTTTCTGCACCAATATGTATCCTTTCTGAGCTGATAAGCATCCTTTCTGAGCTGATGTGTATCCTTTCTGAGCTGATGTGTATACTTTCTGAGCGGATGTGTATACTTTCTGCACTGATAAGCATCCTTTCTGCACCAATATGTATACTTTCTGCACTGATAAGCATCCTTTCTGCACCAATATGTATCCTTTCTGCACTGATATGTATTATATCTGTATTGATATGTATATTTTATGTGCTGATCTGAATTTATATGACTTTTTATACGTTCTACTTTGATATGTATAATTTCTGCAATGATATGTATCATTTCTGCACTTTATTATATCGATCATGAATTATACTCTGATCAGTCAGACAAATTGCCTGAAACTTATTAATGGGTGATCATCAAAATCATATTACGGAACCCCTTTTATGAGACATTTAATTCTAATCAAAACATCTGTGACCTGTGTTGGTGTTTGTGTTATCTGTGTTCATGGTTAATTAGGCACGTGATAGAGATATGCCTTGCTGGGGAAAGTTGTATGATAACGATGGTGCATGATTGTGTTTGTAATCAAACGAATAAGGAAAAACACCCGCAGACTTGAATGTTCAGCCTAACGTCATTATAGTGATCATCATCCTCAATAAAGCATAATACATGCATGTCCATATTAACCGAAGTTTGAAATTCCTCATTATCTCTACCTGTAATAGACCGGTAAGATAAAGGCATGTTGATGAAGAAATATCTACAGTTTCATATGAAGGATGTTGTTTATGCCTGTAGCTGGTACTGAAATAGAACCCCCAGAACCTCCAGAACAGTCTTTCTAATGTGTACCTTGTGAGTTATCTGACATATATCTTCAGGTTATCAGACCATCACCAGACAGGTAGAGTATTCCCAGTCAAACTGTCTGATATGGTTACTGATAAAACGCAACATTAGAAGGAAGCAGCCAGTTATAACTGTCTACATTATGATGAAAAACAACTTCTAAAAGAAAGCCGTACGTTTTAATGAGTGTGTTTGAAATAAAAGTATACAGGTTCGGCTTGTGTTTTACAGAGGGGCACGGTGAACTGGAACTATAAACATGACATGACGCTCGGCGTGAAAACGACCCTTTTCGGACGTAATTACAAGGATAACATCATATATAATAATTAGAATATCCGTCAATTCTTGACACATACCATGTTTATCTCATCTCGTGAGGTAGAAAAGTTAAAATATTAAACTCTACATTTCTACCTCACTCGATGAGATAAACATGGTATTTGTCAAGAAAAGACAAATATCCTCTATTTATCTACTGGAAAAATTCAATTATATAAAGAAAGTCTCAGGCAGGTGTGTTCTGCTCTCAGGTATAGCAACACGAGTTAAATAGGTTAAACGTGAAAAGATGCGAAGGGGAGGTTTCATATATCGTCCATAATCATTCTTCTTTGCTTTTCCACAAATTGTACATCTCTACAGCAATGTCATTAGAACTCGGTGCAGTGATTGCATATTATATTGAAGCCACCATGTGTGTGCTGTCTTGGTATTGTGATGTTATCATGTGATTGGCGTCATCACATTGTGATGATACACATGTCAAGCATTGTCATTTCATGTAGTTGACCATAGATTGTGCATAATCTACTTTCAAAACGATATCTTCAAGGAGATACCGCTTGATCTCACAAATCAATATCTACTGTGAAACACAAAATGACAAAATAAAAACTGTTTTGATCTTTCAGGAACAATTGTATTGTTTGCGGTTCATGTTCCTCGTTGAGTGTCCTTTCATTTTTTAAAATCAATAGCAAAAACATATAAGTGAAAAAAATAATATTTTGTTCTACTTTGATGCCGCCTTCTATGTTTTGTATACCCTTTTGAGAACGAGCCTCACAGCTTGAGAGCTTAAAGCTCATCTCACCATTGTCTGAAGCCGTTTGAAAGCTTGTTTTCAAAGGGTAATAACATATCTCACCCAACTGCTTTTGACAATTCAATTCCAGACATGCTCCGTCTGTGTGTCTGTGTGTCTGTGTGTCTGTGTGTGTGTGTTTCTTAACATATACTTTTGCAATTATATTAACGGTATATGCCTGAACTTCCTGCTTATTCCAATCAGAGAATACAGAATTTCCAAGATGTACTTCAAGTAAAAAAGGAGGTGATATTAGTCGGACGGGGCACATTTTTCATTCTAGCAAACGCCAATCGCCATTACTGTTTGTCGAAGGTTAAATAACACGTTGATCTTTCACATGTTGTCTCTTTGAAGTTTCGTCTTGCAAGTGAACAGAACTGTTCATTTCATTGTTCGTCTTGCATAATGTAACCTCAATTAATTTAGAACAGCAATACCATGATACCACACCTAACATGATAGTTTTAGCAATACGTGTGATCAGATAATGGAGCACAGTGGTGTTGTGGTTAGCTTAGGGGCCTCTCACGCCAAAGGACTGGGTTCGAATCCCAGTGGAGACATCACAAAAGTTTGACCTGGGTCTCATACTGTGTTGTATCCTGCCTACCTGAATACTGGAAGTACGGATCTTTACGTGGAGCGTTAAGTAGCTGCGCCGAAAGTAGGTAATACTACAGGGGAATAATACAAGGTATGCACTTTGAGCATTACAAATGTGCTGTTATAAATCTTATGTTTATTATCATCAAACATATATATCATGTTCTCACAGTACGTACGTTGACAAATTTCTGACCAAAATCAGAATTGTGCAAATGTCCTCTTGCCAATACTTAACGATCATTAACAAATGTCAGCAGGCGAAGTTGCCCATAAGATCAGACAATGACCTTCTGTGTGACGCTCCTGACCTAGACAGACTTCCTGGCCGGACACTAACACGCTGTCTATTATAATGATGACTTCTATTGTAACTTCCTACACCCACATCTCCTATATAACATGGCACTAACACTGATGTCACCCATGTTATATTGAGCACCACGGATCATCCGTAAGGGCTTGTCACGCAGTCACATATCCTCGACATTGACATAGATTGGTTTCCTATCTGCAACACGTGTACTTCCGACTATAATGTTGACTCGAGTTCTAAAAGTTGTAATAATAATTACGAGTTACAAGACCACTTGATAATATCATAATTTATCGTTTTACTTTGGGCATTTACATATATGTCAAACTTTCGTGTGCAATTTGGAAATCGGAGATAGTTATTCTTTTTAAACACCTTTCAATATATGATTACTGTACACTTGAAGAAAGACCTTATTTCATATGTATATAAAGTATAGTAATAGGTATAGTATATGTAGTAGTAATAGTATAACAAACCTCAGTCAGTAATGACACACTGACACACTGATCGTAACGGTGGAGGCTACTGTCTGATTCATCCTATCAGTTGCATATTTCATGACAAGATTAGTGGTTACTTCCTGATTTGATTATAAAACAACATAGCTATTGTTGTTTGACGTGTCAGACCAGAAATGTTCAAGTCCTTTATTTTATGACACGATTAGTGGCAGTTTCCTAATTTGACTGGAATACAACATAGCTATTGTTGATTTGCGTGAAAGACAAAATGTTAAGGGTAAGGTCCCATTCTGCCTAAAGTCCCAAACTGCCTACAGTCGTAATCTGCCTACAAAAATGGTGTAGGCAGTTTGGGAAGTGAATTTTTACCCATAGCATAATGGAACAACCCATTTTCCAGTTATTAACATCACAACAGAGTAACATATTTTTGCCTATATTGTATAAGGTGTTCAATCAGCAGTAAATGTGCCTGTGTTTAAAAAGAGTGAAATGAGAGGCCCGAATAATTATCCCAGTTGGGTTTGGAAGATAACACCATGAAAACTAAAATTATTGTTTTTCGCAATGGAGGAAAGGTATAGAACATCTGAATGTTAGCACTATAATGATAGGGGTATTGATGTTGTTGATAACTTTGTATATCGAGTTGAACAACTTAAGGTTTATAAAGAATTGAATTGAATTGGAACCGATAATTTGATTGAGTTCAGATAGAACAGGTCAGCATATAACCCTGATTAAACTTACACTCTTTTCAGTCAGGACATTGAAACTTTGGAATATGTGGACTATTAGGGTCACTGTAACGATGTCATTCATCTACAACTGATCAGCTGTTCAAATGACCACCATAGACGGATCACCAATCAACAAGCAGCGTCCAATGCTCAATAGCTGTCAGTCTATCTTGATGTACAGCATGTTAACGCTAATGAGCAGAACAACTGGCAACGATAAGAATATGAGCCCGCTACGGGCCCACTTAATAGAATCTATAATGATCATTGAAGTGAAAGGGATACTGTAGTTAATGTACCCGCTCGAATATAAATGACAATCGGTTCCAAGAAATAGATTAGTAATTGTACATAAAGCAACATAGATAAATGCTTTAACTCGTAATTGTGTTAGTGGGTTAGCTTTCTCAAGTTTCCTATGAGGGATATAATAGTTTTTTTTCTGAAACGGATAGAACATGAAAATCTCAGAGCATAGCATTTCAAAATACAGTTATTTACACAAAGTTTGACTGTGTCTGAGAATCCCACGAATTGGATACATTATATGTTCTGAGGTATACATGTAGCTGGTGAAACGCACATTAGATTTATAGACTCTCACACTGTGTCAAATCACTTTGTAGAAAACTATTTGTTGCACATTCGTCTGCAATAAAGACAAGGCGCACTCATTACATACATATACATGTATATTCATCATATACATTAAAATCTGGCTACTAATGATATTTAATGATATAGCATGTCAAGCAGATGATTTACTGTTGCATTCTATCCTAGGTCGAGAGCATCTTTCGAAGAGCGTAAAGATCGTCATTTCTCCAAAATGTGTCATTTTCCTTCCACAAGGGTTACTCAACTCAATTACTCGATCCTAACCTCCAACATAGTTTCCTCCTCTCAATTACTCGATCCTTAGCCCTGCTGCATGATCATAGTTCATGATTCTCGTAAAATTCTAGCGGTGAAAGTTTTGAACACTGGTAACGTCCGTATTTTAGTTCCATCAAACATGTGTTTATATCCAACTCAAGACTTTCGGCAGTTACAGTATGCTCAATTTGAAACAACGTCGAGGATTGCACAGCTAACTATTGATTCAACCAATCAAGAGTCACTATTTCTAGTCGAGAAATACTCGATATGCAACAGAAGTCTCGATGGAAGACTTGAGAGGACCTTTATTAGGAGAGAATGGTATAGCGTATGCATACGACACTGTTTTGTTACCTTTCTTACACCTCATACCTCTTCATAATGAGCATTCGTAATGAAACTAAAGCTCGAGCTTGCACTTGAAGGGAGTTTCTGAATTCCTCGACTGCACCTGTAGTCATAATTAATGTTGCTATAACCTAATTCGCATGAGCTAAAGAGTGCTTGGCTGAAATGTTGATCTAAGATATAAATCTTAATGATACATCTTAATTGTTAGATATAAAGTGGTGTAACTCCAACTATACCATGCAGTGTTCCATACACATGTTTAGTTTTACTGGCAATTGTGATTGTGAAACAAACCAACCCTTTAATATGAAGACTTCAAGGTTATGGAAACTAGCACAGGTCAGACGGAGATGGGATCTTTTGCAACTGGCCTCAATTTGTTATCACCCAATTATTGAACACTAATATCAATATACTAATGCATCCTGAAATTTCCATTTTGTTGCGAAACTATTTTCAATTTTCAAAATTTTTATACGCTGGGTTATTTCATGAATTCTTTACATAATCTTTCATGGCTTCAGTCTATACATCTCAATCATATTGTCGCATGCTACTCCTAACTCCTTTGGCATTTATTATAATGTTTTGATAGGAAAAACATATCCCCGCAACATAAACATTATTTGAATAATTAATAAATGAGATATAAAAAAAACACAAATGTTTTTGCTATGGTTGTGCAATATTTTGTTACTTTTCGCTTATTGTTAATTTGAATTGATTAAAACTATTTTCTTGGGAAATCGGTAATCTTATCTCTACCTCAATCTTCAAAATCTAGTTTTAACATAATATTGTAAATGGTATTACAGATTAAAGGGCAGCTTAATTGGTAAAATGGTTCAAGGGTCACACAGTACAGATAGAATATCTATATAATGTTACAGGTAAAGCTAGCTTGAAGATTGTATACTACATTAATGAAGTTCACACGGTGCACCCAACACCTGTCGTATATATCAAATACTGGTAAAGGTGGGTGTTTATTTGGAACATATATGTTCTCAATTTAAGTTATTAATATCTCATAAGTTCATCCTTTACTTATGTAGATGGGTGAGTAGTTCTGGACGAGTGTCGTCCTAAATGTTAATTGAGTACAAATCATTTCAGAAAAAATAAAATAGATAAATCTTACTATTAAAAACTATAAAATAATATATCTCAAGTAAATTATGACAAACTCCAAGTTTTAGCTTTGTAATAATAATTCACAGTTTGTTATTCCGAGCCTTCTTTATCCTTATATATGCTTGGTAATGGCATAAGGATATACACCGAAAGTCCCGTTTGTTAAATAAAGATTCTGAAGTTGATCTTCAATAAACGTTTTGTCTTCTCTACGTTCAGATTGATGAGAATATTGTGAGTGTTCACAGACTGGAACGCGAGCAGTTATAGCAATGGTGTTCAGTGAAGTGTGAATGATGGAACCAATATCATGTGTCGATCAAACAAAGTGAACAAGAGTGAATGACGCTTTGACATCGTTCAGTTTCCATTGCAAACACACAAACTGACATTCAATTCTTAAATGAACACCACTTGTCAAAACTATAAAAGAGACTGCACAACTGGTCTTTTAATACTTTTGGCAAGTTAAACTGCAGAACAGCACGTCTCTGTTAAGGAATTCTGTACAATGCTTTGTAGAATTACCAGACCTGACGTAACATCCCCACAAGGGTTGCAAGGTGTATTTACACCATGATTAGCAGCGTATGTTAAAAAGTAAATTGTCAGTGGTCGTGAAGGTTATGTTTCGTGCAATCTAGGAATTATCGTAATTTGGAGATTGGTCGAACAATCCAGGAATGTTCTATGTTCACCAGCTCTACGTGTATAAATATTCTACCTTGGTAAATGCTTCCGCTAAAGTAGTTTTCCTATTTGCATCACAGTCACGTTTAAAGACAAAAGTTCAAACTGTAATTTAAGAGTCATGTTTACATTGGGTAGAGTTTTGTGGTTCACCAGCTGACATAACTTGCCACATATAGCTTGAGATATGCAGCCTGGACGTATACCACACACGCCATTTCTTTCTTTAAATGAGACAATCGTCTATTTCTGACGATGGATGTAATTATCATGAACCAATTCGAAATGTGTATATAAGGTAAGCATTCATATTGAAGTTTGAAACATCTAGCCCCAATCATAAGTATCAAAGTTCAATTTGCGTAACTCTGGACAAGCCGGGTGTTTGATTATATAATATGTATGTGCTGCTATCCACCTTGGTACTCAATGAGTTCAACTGTAATACAATGAGATGTCAGAAATAATCGCTATTCTTATCGTCTAAGATATACACATACATATACGACATGTATTACCAAGGGAATAGAAATTTCAATATTCAAACTTAATGAGAAGATAGTCAAGTAACATAAATGAGATAATGAATATCGTTCTAAACCTAATTTTTTCCTGTTACGGTATTAACTTACCATGCAGTTATAAAAGCTTGTTATTATACGTACATGTAGCATAATGATGACTTAAGGGCGCTAAAGCACGTTTTTTGCATATTATATTTTCGCAAAAAGGCCTTATTAGAATGTGAGAGTTCAGACAGCAAGGTGGTTGACCATTCGATCATTGTACCATATTTACAACTGTACTCTGAGTATTTAGGTATTGTTACAACAGTCAGATCACTTGAACTACCTTCGAGCTGCCATTTTAATGTTAACACATTAAACTGACCGCCCGATGGGAAAAGGACTCGCATGGCTTAACCGAACCATGGATATTCGTTTTAGAATTATTTTTTATTGATTCAGGATTATTATTTAGCCAATGGTAAAACTTAATTATATTTTTGTGAGAGCACTTTATTTCAGTAAAGACGTCATGCTACAGAGCCTTTAAACCATTGGTATTGAGTATACAGTATAATTTAGAGCCTATGCATTCTGTTGTGAACATTTTGTTCTTTAGTACCTTTATTCGGTCCCTGAAACATCACGTTAACCATTACCATCACCTTTAGTCTCCTTTGCCACCTGCGTGTGTATGTGTGTGCTGATATCATGATCAATTATGTATAAGTACCGTGATTAATATTTCCTATTAATTAGTTTGATTTGCAGTCAGACTTGTGATCGAATATGTATAAACACATTAATAACCACTCATCTGCATGTATCATGTGTTTGTTGGACGTGCCCTGATTAAAGGCTTGGATATTGTGGCTATTAATTATCCATTTATCTAATCAAGCTGATGATTTCACTGTCTATTACTATCGGCTATCATTAATATGTCATTTGATCTGCATAGCTCGTTATTAAAACTTGTTACTAGATATTCACCATAAATACAACGAATATTTTGTTCTGTATTTTCAGTATAACTTTACTGACTTTATTACAATGAAATGGCAAGCTATGTATTAACGTTACGCAGGGTAATGTATTTACTATAAACTCATTATATAATTATTGAACGAAAGGAAATAACAGTTCAACTTGAGACCCCCAACAGTGCTGACAGATGATGTAGGAAATAAGCGAGTCCTGCTCTACGGTTCATAGATCAAGGTCATACAACCGGTCTAGTTCTGCAGTGCCTAGTCATGAAGCTCGGTGTAGATGTCGTTAGATAACAAATCATCATCATTCACTGTAATGGACTCCTTGTCACATTACTAAATGGTTTAGAATGATGATACCGTCGCATTCCACCTGATGAAAGAGTGAGCATTTACTCCGAAACGTCGTGTAATTCACATTGAAGAAGTTGTACATGTAATCCAGAAAATCGTCCTGTTCTTGTGACCGTCTTGTTTCTCAATAAGTATTCTTTACTAATTGGAAATGACATGTTCATGTATAGTTCATGTTCATGGGCACTCTAAGTTTCATTCGTACAGACAATCACAAATACGTTATTAGAAAGGAAGCAACATAATACATGTGTGTAGTATAACAATATCTGACATGTATATCAAGACCATGAGACCATCACTAGATATACTCGAGATAACCAACAAACGTGTCTGATTGGCTTGTAGGTAACAAATATCAAACAACCCTAGGAACTAGGAAAGGTGTGTAAATACAGGAACATTTACTTGTACTGCACAATCAGTGCGGTACTACCTCAACGGATATTATCATGTAGTTTATCATCAGAAATATGTTGCGGTCATTCACCTTGAATGTTAATATTACATCTGTATGTGTAACACTTTCTTCATCGAAAGTTTCTGTTTTGGATAAAACGATGGCCACAACAACGTTCAGCCAAACTGGTTCAACAGCACATTTCCTCCTTAGATTCACGCAATTTGCATGCTCTTGTTAGACCATAATCTGACAAAAACTTTCGTGCTGTTTAACAATAGTAAATAATCGTTTGTGATTCAATCAGAGCACATCAAATCGGTCCGTCATACAGCCTGATCTAAACAGCATTCCTGATCGATACATCAATTACTTTTCAAATACAGACAGACTATTTGGTAGTTGTTAACGACCACGCACTTGCTAGTAATATGAGTACACCATAATATTGACCAAGACAGACATGATACACTGTCCATTATCAGAATGGTTTATTCTAAACCAACAATGTTATAAAAGTAACATGTGGTGCATTTCTCAAACATAGACCTCTTTCCGAAATTACAAACTCCTAAAAAAATTGACATATGAACCTTACTTTGTTCAAAGGAGTTGCTTTTTGTAGTGATATTTTACTAGTTAAATAGATTGGGCATGATCTTTTAAAGTTTGTCTAACAGTCAAATAATAACTCTTCACAAACAAATCCTATTAATGTTTATAGATATTGATGTATTAATAATTGCATAAATGACTTTTTTAAAGATGGAGGAGTAATGAGGCAAAGATAAATTTACATTAATTTCCCTTAATCAGCGTCAAGTGTGCAATCAGTATTTAAAATGCATTGGAAGGTCATGTCAAGCAATCGCGTTCCATTCCCTAGGGTATATGTACATCATGACCTATTCATCGTGACTTGGGTCAGACCGACCCTCTCCCTGATCAGTTGAATATTTCATGGCACATTTTGTGATCATTTCCTGGTTTTGATTTAGGTGACAGAAAGAGAATTGTCTCATTTCCGTCTTTTACATCTTTCAGCCACTTCATGTTTTGAAAATAAATCGACTTGATTGTTAGCTTAAACTGAATGACCATTAATTCTTACTTACTTGATACTGTTACTTTGATGAGGAAATTTTGTTTTATCTGTACTAATAGTATTAATCCGATCATTAGATAATATTATGTTAAAAAGTGACGGTAAGAATATCAAACAAGTTATTTAAGATGTCAAAAATTGGTAGAATTAACTGGGATATAACGCCAATATCGGAAGGCCGAATCTATTGATCCGACGGTTTGCTAATGTTATGGGGTCATGAATGAATCATCCCTGCGAGTATTTGCAGACAGATCGACCATTCATGAATTGTTTAAGGACATAATGAGTGAGTGACGACAGCGTGATGTTCCCTGTTTGCAATGTAATATTATACGTGTTACAATACATCGTGGTATTGCGGTATTGACATCCTGACCCTCGCAATGTTAAGTATCGATACTGAATAATTCTAGACAATTTATTGTGATACCAGGGAGGTTGGCAATACATCGATGTATCTCCATCAATTACGATATATCCCAATACCATTTTCTTACTATTGATCATAAATGTTTTAATACAATGTATGTGATTACTCATATCTATGTTTAAATTATGCTTCCGAATGTTGTTGAAAATCCATGATTGTAATTTAAGTTTAGTGTTGTGATTCAAATTTGTTTTGAAATAAAAGCATTTTGATAAACACGTGCTAGTGCTTTGGTGTGCTAAGGAAATAACTGATTTACTTTGCACGGATCATTTCATTTGCATGGGTGATTTGGATTTCTATCCAATAAACCACCTTATCAACAGGAGGTCGTTCCACCATGAATACTAACTGTTATTCTATCAGGATATATAGCATCTCTACGATAATGACAAGATCACGTGAAGGCCTTGGCAGTTTAGACTAGAAAATCAGGATTTCCCGTTGTTAAGAATTTTAATTGGAAGAAACAAGACTTATGGGGAAATATGTTTGTTCGTATCCCTGTTGGCAGGGCTATTCTCGGTATTAAAGATTATGTAATGGTCTCGGAAATCCGGATTTTGATAACATAATTTGATAGGTTGATGGAACTTGGGATGCTGTGTGTCAGGGACTACATCTACTCCTCGCTTTAGTGTTGGACCTTTATTTTGTTCCCGCTCCATTTCTGCAAAGTTTATATTTACAAACTATTAACTTAACCCTTTTAGGTTCTTTTAGTCAGTATTGATATTTTCTGAACTAAGAACAAATTGTTTTGACTGTCAATGGTACTCGTGTAACGTTATTGGTTGTGGCATGGGATGAATATAAATCGCCCTATATGAGTAATAAACTAATTATGATATGTGATGACTTTGTATTAAGTTATATTAACAGTTATCGTTTTACCATACTGTATTTGAATGCCTGAGAATAATGGAACTAGATTAACTTGGGATTTTAAGGAATTTTGATAAATCTATGACGGGAATTAAGAAGTGGAATAAATATATAAGACAATTACTTTTTTCTTAAAAACAACTCCTTTATAGTGAACATACACGATAATTCAGTTTGAGGTGAGATATAACAAGATTGGATATATATATATATATATATATATATATATATATACAGTCAAGACGCGATAATCCGGCAACCGATAACCCGAATCTCGCAATTTCCGAACGGTAGGAAGATGTAACCAAACTAATCTCTAAAGTAGTCCTCAGTACTCAGTAGTCCGAACATTTCACTATCAGAACGTTTTTGATGAAAAACGGAAGCGTTCGGATTATCGAGGCCTGACTGTACATGTATATATCATACTAACAATAGTGAAGAACTCAATCAGGGAGTGAAATTGGAATTTTTAAAAATAAGGCAACTCAATTCATGTATTTAGATCTCCCTGACTAAAAATATTGATTGACGTATTTGCAGAAATCAAGTATACCATAGACATGTCAGAAAGAGAAATGTAGCGATAGTAATAATAATTATGATAATAATGCTTAGTTCCGTGGACGACTTTAACATTCTCTGCACGTAAAACAAATGTCGTAGTCTTTTAAATCGAGTTTTGTAAAGAAAGCTAAAACTATCATACAGTAAATGTGTCATAAGTTTTTATTGACGTTCACTAATTAGGTTTGTAAGTGAGTTGTACCAAGAGCAATTCCCACTTTATTAGCAATTCAATGACTCTCAACAAGTATTTCGATTTCTTAACCTGAGAACTATTTCTTGTCCCTCTTCATTTGTCCCCCACTTCTCTTCTAAGCATATCTACTTCCAACTTCTCATCACCTGTCCTGTACAACCATTAGCTTTTTCAATGCGCATAAGGTACTAATGATAATGGTGTTTAGTGATGAAGCGAGTTATTTATTCCTTTCTGTAATGTGTTAAACACGCCAGTAGGTTAAATGTCTTCATCATTAGAAAGAAACTGTTTCCTGTTATTTACAAATGTGGGTTGCATCACGAATTCCTATAAATATGTTTTGGGTAATAATTGTGTGCTTTGACCATGCTCGGGCATGGAAATAGTGGACAAGTATTATTATTATTACTATCAATGAATACCTTATATGCTTCAGTTATGTCTTTTCTTCTTTATATGTAAAGATACATCTTGAAGTTTGCTCGTCTACATACATATATCATGCGGCTGTATTTTGGGATGGTAAATATCCTGCATTAGGAATATCAAACATTGAGGCAAATAACTATTGCCGAAAGTCACCTGTATTTAGATATAAATAATTTTGTGGATATATGGATACATATTAAAATCTTTTAATAACATGATATAAAGCTTTCGTCATACATATACAGGAGGCAACATGGCCTCTGCATTAGAAGATCATTGGTGGACAGTCAATATCACATAAAACATTCGTCGTCATCACAGCCATGTTCATTGTTTGTCAGATACATAATATTAGAAAAGACTATTGTGCTAAACGCGAGAGATTGGGGATTTCATTTTCTCCTGTCATTAATACAGTTCATATGCTCGAGTAAGCGTCACATTTAAATCGGTTACATGCAATCAAGGTATTGGTTGTTGAGGTTTCCCATTTGTAATATTCATCAGATATTTTTTATCACGGATGATATGATATGATAATAAATTAAAGTGAGATATATTCTAATACTAGAAACCTGGGAAGTATCATCGATTCTCTATTCTGAGAAGAATCTATAGAGTATCAGACTTCGTCTAGGCTAATGAGACGTATAATGCCTTTCATCAATAGTGGCAGATTAATGGAAGTATTGATATGTGAGATAGCTGGTCATATCTCAAGTTTATTATTATCGTCTAGACTGAAAGCTTAGAGAGTAATTTGCTTTCAATGAGCCAACCATCTGATAAGGAAACACCATTAGCAAGAATGAAATATAAAATTTGTGCATCAAACTAATGTCTATGAACATCCTTTAAGACATGGATATGAATAAGTCCTTTTCTTCATAAGATGACCCAAGTTGTTTAATTCAACGCATGTTCTAACAAACCAGTAGCACCTACAATTACATATATCATAATAGTGTCATATAGTTTCTAGTCAGTGGTTATTAGGGGTGACTATTGACCCTAAAAGACTTTTGCGATAGGGATAGTCTATTGCCACTTACTATTGCGATAGCGATAGACTATTGTAACTCACTATTGCAATACATGTAGCTATTGCGATAGGGTTTTTTGTCCAAATACGCAATAATCAGCTAGATTTTTTATAGGTTTTAGTAGATGTAAGGACTATGGAACCAACATCAGTAAAGAAATCATAAATGAAAAGACTCTTTGTCATTTTACAATCTCTAGTTCTTCCTTTTTTGACATTCTAAAGTGAAAAATCTTGAATTAACTGCAGTGAGGCTTGTGTAAATCATTCATAATTAAGGGAAATTTAATAGTGTCGAAAGTATTGATTGTTAACCTTACTATTGCGATAGCGATAGTGTTTTTGTATATACTATCAATATAGTACTATTGCCAAGCCAACTATTGCGATGCATCGATAGTTCGATAGTTCGATGTATCGTTACACCCCTAGTGGTTATTGTATATTACTTGCCTTTTGTCGCACACCATACACTCGTTTCAAAAGTATGATTTAACTTTGATCAGTCCTTTTGGCCAAAACAGATGTACATGTATCATCCAAAAAGGTGTTCCACAGGAGATATCACTTGTGTGAGATCAAGCGATATCTTCTAAGAGAGATCGTTTTGACAGTAGATTTTGCACAATGCCCTGCCACTGTCAACTACATGACATCTCAATGGTTTTACATCATCGAGGATAAAGAGGCAACCGCATGACAACATAACCATGATGACGTCGCAATGCTATGACATCACCGCTCTGGGAGCCAAATAGCAGTGCTGTGCTCAGAGATGTACAATTTTCATTAAAAAAGTATAGAAGAATGAGTTTGGATGATAAATTGAATCTCGCCTTGGTGTCTTCTGATATTAAATAAACTCACGGGCAAAAGAAGGTATAGGTACAACAACGCAAGATATTTTAATCAACGAGTGAT
Organism: Gibbula magus; assembly: GCA_936450465.1. Lineage (NCBI taxonomy): Eukaryota > Metazoa > Mollusca > Gastropoda > Trochida > Trochidae > Gibbula > Gibbula magus. The sequence continues at coordinate 61,201,767 of OW388304.1, forward strand.
GAACAAGATTGAAACATAGTTACACCATGTCTCTAAAAGCAAATTAACTTTGTCTGTAAATTTTGAAACATAATCTGTTCATAATTCTGAAAAACACGGCTTGTTAAAAATCGTCGTTATAGAATCTCCTTAACCAGGCGAGATAGGAGAGTGAAATATGGCTTTCTGGCTTGTTTTATGACATCCTACAGCAAGGATGCGTCATTGATTTAAAGTCAAAGGAAGTACATTATGTCGATACCATCTTGTACTAACATTATTTCCATATTTCATAAAAAGTTTACCTTAAATACCCAGAATTATTTCCCAAAATACCTTTTGAAATAGCTATTTCAGCACCCAATGTGTGCTTGAACAGATATTAAGTATCATACTCTCATGAATGAAATTGTGTATATCCCTTAACGAGATATATCCTCATCACAAACATTTAAAACCGAGTTTATCCGGCAGAAATAGTTTGTGTTTGACTTTCTTTTGCCCGTGAGTTTATATCAACACACGTTAATAAGTAAAAAAGTAAAAATAATTTATATCTTTTATACAACTCGATATAACTTGATATATTTGATATCAGAAGACACTTGGGTGAAATTCTCTATTTATTGGCATAACAGCTCTTCACAGTAATCAGGAACACCGGAAAGTAGCCACAATCAAACAGCCGTCAATTGTTATTATGACTAACCCAATGGTGACTTTAAAGGGGCAGTTGCACGTTTTTTCACTGCAAAAAACGTGCTACTGCCCCTTTAACCATAGGTTTTGCTGATACAATATACGATTTAGATACTTTACATTGAGTGTGAACATCTACTTATTTATTTTTTAGTACCATTATTCAGTCCCTAACTCATCACATTTATCATCATTAGTCACTTTTTGCACCTGTGTGTGCTGATATCATGGTCAATTATGTATAAGTAACGTGATTATATTTCCTATTAATTAGTTTGATTTGAAGTCAGATTTGTGATCGAATATGTATAGACACATTTATAACCACTCATCTGCATGTATCATGTGTTTGTTGGACGTGTGCTGATTATAAGCTTGGATATCGTGGCTATTAATTATCCATTTATCTTATCAAACTCATGATTTGAATGTCTATAACTATGGGCTATCATTAATATGCCATTTGATCTGCATAGCTTGTTATTAATGGATCAATAATTGTATATCCGCTATAAATACATGTACAACAAATATATAATGTATGTATTTTCTATATAACTTTCGCTGAACTTTATTACAGTAAATTTGCCTGTTTTTTATGTTTTGGTCCTTCAAATTCTAACCTATACAAATAAGGTCTATCTTAATTATTTTATCTAACTTCGTAGCATGTTAACACCATAAAACTCGATAATCTCATTTCAAAGGATATAAACACTTGAAATGAAAACCAAGAGTGTCAGTAGTCAGTACTAGTCAATCTGTTATGCATTGACTAGGGATGATGCTGGCTGTACATACATGTTGTTTAATAATAATAATAAGAGTCTAGTCATATGACTAAGTGATTTGAAATAATGTGACTGCCACGTTTCTCAATTTATGTCGGACACTTAATGAACAAGTCGTGCCTCATGTTCATGCAAACTATGGTTCATTGATACAGCTAGGCACATACATGTCGCTGTTATTGAACTAGAAACAAAAGAACAGATTTGTGTCATACAAAAACACAATCATGATATGTATGTCAAGATCACGAGACCATCACAAGATATGTACGCGATTTTAACAGTAAAAAGTCTGATTGGTTTTTTGATAATAATAAATACAATATAGTAAGAAACGTAATTACAGAACAAGGATATAGCTGTATAAATAAATGTACATTGACTCATAACGCTAAATTGGTTCAGTTCATACTTCAACAGCTAAAATATATGCTTTGTTCATTCATTTTAATGTTTAATTTAAAGATGCTGTAGCACGTTCTGCTTACTGAAATAAAGTGCTCTTACAAAGGCAAATAAATGTTGCTTATGACTAAATAAATCTCCTGAATCAATAAAAAGAGTTTTGAAACGAACAGTGAAGGTAGTTCAAGTGATCTCAACACTCAAAGTTAGACTTTTAAAAATGGTACAATGATGGAATGGTCAACCATCTTGCTGTCTGAACTCTCAAAATCGCATATAACCTACAAATCCACCTCCCACACTGACGAGTCGCTTTATAGGCCGCTCCATTTTCTACCAATGCCGATAACTGTTTTCTGTGTATAGTATCTGGTCGTATAATGAGATGTTATACCCTCTAAAGTTTCAATATATTGCATAAACTTCAATAATAAATGACAAATTTGCGAAAAAATGATATGCAAAAAAACGTGCTACAGCCCCTTTAATATTACATTGTGTGTGTCATACTTACATGCACTTCATCATAAGTTTCCATTCGAAAAAAATAATGCTTAGGTTATCAGTCACAACGTTTAGCCAATCTTGCTTAACAACACATGTCCAGCATAAATTCAGAAATCCTCAAACTAGTGTTTGACAAGATCTGTTTAATGGTAGTTAATGATCGTTATTGATCGCCATCAGCGTACACCATGACAATCCGTCTTACACCATGACCAAAACGATCATCCTATAGTTACTATGCAGATACAGACAGACCGTGCGTTTATTCTACTACATAAAGTATGTCTTCGTCCTTAAAAGACAATGAAGGCTCTTGTTACGGAAACTCGTTCAAGGTATACCTAGTATTAACTAATTGATGATGAACAGTCTCGGCTAGGTCAGACCTCACCTCTCATTGTCACCTGATCAGTGAATATTTCGTTACACATTTTGTGATCATTTCCTTTTTTAATTAGGTTACAGATAGGAAAGTGTCGGCTTTCCCTCATTTATAAGTTTCAGCCACTTTTACTTCTTACAAGATGATATATACTTTGATTTGTATCAGGACGATTCATTTTATCTTTAGTAATATATTGGCGAGATATATAAGAAGGGACCGGAATAATTTCATTAATTGTTATTTTGTAATAGTGACTTGAAAATATTAAACGATTTATTCTAAAATCAATAATCAAGAATGTATATGAAATGATCACAGTTATATCACACATCTGACAAAATAGAGTGGCAATACTTACTGTCATGGCGAGATTTGGAACCTTCCATGCAGTTATTGATCCGATGGTTCGCCAATGTTACGGGATCATGAATGAATCACCCCTGTGAGTATTTGCAGACAGATCGACCATTCAACACTGGATAAAGGATTTAATGGCTGAGTGCCAACAAGAGGATGTTCACTATTGGGTATCGATTGGAAAATTTATTGCTTAATTTGATGGATAATGTACATGTATGTGATAGAGAGAAGTACGTATTGTATATGAAATGTTATAGTGACTTCAAAGGCGTATGTTTACATTACTCCTCCAAATGTTCTTTGAAAAAGTCATTGTTTTTAGATAATACATAATAATAAATATATCAGTTACACAGACAGACAGACAGACAGACAGACAGGTTTATTACAGTATTGGGCCTCGGGTCCAAAATACAGTATTGAAATCGAAGATATATATTGCATGCATTAATTTTAGTTGAAAGTTCATAAGTTTTCACGACGTGCGTTGAACACCTTGTACATGAACATAGCTTTGGATTGGATTGTCTGTTTTTCAGAGGTTTGCATGAGCTGGGTGAATTTTTGTAATGATGGATTTCCAAAGTAATATTTGCTGATGTACATTTTCCGTAAAGTTTGATACTTGGCACAACACAGGAGAACATGGTATTCGTATTCTACAAACTTTTCACTTTGAGTCGAACACGTTTCACAAATTCTTTGGCTGCGTGGTATATTTTTGTGACGACCGGTTTCTATTAATAAGTTGAAGTTATTGCAACGGAATTTAGCTAAATACTTGATAAGATAAGGTTGGATGTCACTTGTAAGGTACTTTTCTACATCTAGGAGAGATTTAAAGAGCTTATAACTGCAAGATTTTGAGTTGTCATGTAGTGATGAATTCCATTCCTGGGTTAATTTATCTTTCTTTGCTTAAATTCTGATAGGAAAAGATTGACGTTTCCAACTTGGTGGCGTATCCATACATGTCCGAATCCAAGTTTGAATAGCACATTCTTTATCTCTGAAGCCCACGTATGTCGACCTGTATCGGAGATAGACTTAACCATATAACAAGCTTGATATGGTAGTCTTGGCGGTTCTAGATGGATTAGTCTGCACCAGAATTTCTGGGATTTTGTCATATAGGTTAGCATAAGTAGGTTTTACCACATTCTCCAAGAGCCATATTATTCGGTGTTGCTTTACTTAGTCCGAGGAATCTTTTGCAGAATTGTATGTGGACAGTTTCGGCAATTTCCTGATGTGATGTCCCCCATAGTTCAGCCCCATAACATAGGATAGGAACAACTATACTTTCGTATAATTTAAAAAGGTCACAGTAGTTGAATTTACCAAAATTACACTGGTATCGATAGATATTGATAATAGAATGTTTCGTTTGGGATGCATAGCAATTCAGTGCTTTAGTCCACGAGAGTTGTGGTGTGAATATAATTCCGAGGTATCTGTAATGATTTACAACTTTTATTTCTTCTCCTTTGAAATACCATCTTTCATAGTTTCTTAGTTGACGGCCGTTTCGAAAAACTACTATTTCTGTTTTATTCAAGTTAATTTTCATTCCAGTTTTCTCACAAACGTCTTCCAGAACTGTTATTTTCTTTTGTAGTTGAAAAATGGTATGATACATCATCAGCGAATAGGAGTGCATATACATTTGGAATTTCAGTTGATATAAATGTGCCATGGCCACCGTTCACTTCCATCATATTTGTTAGCTGATTTATAAACATAATAAATAATTTTGGACTTAATACACATCCTTGGCGAGTTCCCATGTTACAAGTGAAATAATCCGAAAGTCCTCTTCTGTTTTTCACACAAGCTGATAATTTAGCATACATGTCACACAATATCCTGAGAATTTTAGCTTTTATACCCATAGATTTTAATTGATTCAGTAGGACATCGTGAGGAACGCAGTCGAAGGCTTTCGAAAAGTCGATAAATAAACAATAAAATCTTCCATTTCTTTTTTATATATATTTTTGAATGATCGACTGTAAAACAAACATCTGGTTAACCGTGGAATATCCTGGTCGAAAGCCTGATTGCATCGTTATCGTCACGCCAAGCCTGAAGTCGTGAGTTGAGTATGGAGGTGAACAACTTACACACAGAGTTAATGAGGCAGATGCCTCGATAGTTCCCCGGGATGCTTTTATCACCTGATTTATGAAGCGGACATATAATGCTTTTCCCCCACTGTGAAGGAAATATTCCTGAATCGTATAGTTTATTAAACAAGACTGTCAGTATCGGAGATATATAATGTTTTGTTGATTGTAGAAATTCACAAACTATACCATCTTCCCCAGGAGACTTGTTTCTTTTTAGCTTGCTTAAACTGTTGAATACTTCTTGCTCTGTAAATGGTTTATTTATGTCTTCTAGTAAAGGGAGATCATCGGTGCTTACTGTCTCGTCGACAGTAGCTGTTGATATACTTTCATAATCGGGTGAATATTCAGAGTTTAAAAGAGCGCTAAAATGAGTTATCCACTGGTTTGATGAAACATAGTCACTGTTAGTAGGTGTTTTTCTTGTTTCCTTTATAATTTTCAAGAAGAGTTTCGGGTTGTTTCTACATTCTATTAGTTGGCGTTGTTTAAATGTAAAATAACGTAGTTTATTTTCATTAAATAGCTTTTTGAACAGTAGATCTTAAGGTTTTGAATTCTGAAATGTCTTTTTCCAAGTCCCTATGTTGTCTAAGAGCTCTATATTTTTCTTTCTTAATCTTCTCGAGATCTGAGTCCCACCAAGGTGGCTGGGTCGGAGCATCGTTGTTACACATGGAAGAACAAATCATATCAAATAGGAGTTCACATTACTATATACAAATTCAAATTAGGTAATGGTCAAATCTCCAACAGAATATTTATTTACTTTTGTTTTTCAGAATGTCATTTATTTAGTCTTGAATGTTCTGATAACATCAAGGCTACATTTTAAAAAGTAATTGATTCCATGATGATATGAGTCTACAATTGCTATGCACGTCCTACATGTATGTATGTAGTCTTGTTCCTTGAAACATAAATAGATTAGTGATTTACTATGCAGGGGTCGTTTTATTCAGACGGATGAATTTGAATAGATCCAATAAATTACCTTATCATTAGGAAGTCGTTACACCACGATAAATAACGTTTATTTTATCTGGAAATATAGCATCCCTGTGATAATGACAAGACCACTTAAAACCCAAGCGGGTCCAAATAAAAGAAAATCATTATGTCCGGTTGTTACAGATTGTAATTGCAAAAACACGAAAAACATGGGTGAATAATATGTTTATTCTTATCCCAGTTGGCATGGACATGACAGTTGTCAAAGATTGCGTAACGGTCTAGGAAATCCGGATTTTATAGGATTTGATAGGTTGATGGAAGTAAGGATGCTGTGTGTCAGGGGCAAGCAGAAACCCATGCTGATTTGTGGTAACTTAATGTTCCAAAATTACAAATAAGGTTTAATTGTTTTGACTGATGTAAGTTTGATATTTTAAATGAAAGAATTACTGGTTAACTCAAGAACCGCAATATAACCATATTGGTACATTGAGAAAACCTCTAAATGTGTTAATATGACACGTCTATATTGCTCAATCAATAATAAACTATAGCATCATTTTGCCTTCGATTTTAACATTAATTGACAGATTATCATTGCGCGAAGTCAGAAGTACAGTTTCATATACAGTTTAATATTCTTCCCCAAATTGGATAACAAAAATTAAATATTGCTCGAAATTACTAGCAAGTGTAATTATCAAGCAAACAAGTTAATTATCTGCATCAATTGCTTTTTGAACGACAAAGTTATGTAAATAATATGTACAAACCATTTATAATTAAATTCATGTTCTTCTGTTCTGAAGTAATGCCAATACATCGATAATTAATCTTGCCAAGAATCAATAAAACGTGTTTTTCAAAGTGTTTGAAGCTTAGAGCTATTGTTCATGTTATCAGACCGGAGCTTCCAAGGTGATGTCATTGACAGGAATCGTCAGAACGATGAACTTACATGTATGTTGCACATTGAATGGGGTTCTTGAAAGCAAACTTGGAGTTGACCATAGATTTGTGATTCATAATGTTTCATTAGAAGAGGGATGATGTCAATACATTAATCTGACACGTCTTTATGTTGGAGTTAATTTTATTTACAAACAAATACGGCCAATTCATTGAAGGAGACAGAAGTTGATAAAGTATCGATGATGACGAGTTGTGAAGCTGTCCGCTCCACAATCTAAGGCATGCGACACATATATGAATGAAATCAGTTTTATTGTATACTATCATAGTTGCGCTAATGGTAGAAACAGTTGATTGGATCATTTGTCGTTTTCAGTGAATGTATATCTTTTGAAAATATTTTAGCTGTAGGATCGTAACCACATTTATTACTCGCCTTATTTTGGGGATTTATGTGTTCCCGCTACATTTCCGCTATGAACTTATTATACACTTAAGGCAAGACTTCTTACCTTATTTTAGTCAGTCTTGATATTTTCTGAAGTAAGAACAATTTGTAAGATATTGACTGTTACTGTTAATATTGCCATTCATTGAAGGAGACAGAAGTTGATAAAGGATTGATTATGATGGTGATGATGGTGATGATGATGAGTTGTGAGGCTGTCAATCAAGGAGTGAAATTGCAATTAAAGGACCTAATGAAACTCAAGTCATGTACTTTATCCCCTGAACTGAAAATATGAAATGACTGATTTAATGAAATCAAGAATATTATAGAAATGTCAGAAAGAGAACGGCAGTCACCATGGGAATATGATAATATTGCATTGTCTATAGTCTAGTGGCTGAAACGTGTAGGACATGTTTTGTAAGAGAAAGCTAATTACATACAGTAAATATGTCAAACGTTTTCTATTGATGTTCACAAATAAGATTTGTACGTGAGTTGTACTTGATGCCAAAAGCAAGCCGCACTTGAGGTTGATGTGCATTTGAAAGACTTTCAACAAGTGTTTGAATTCCTACACCTGAGAACTATTTCCTGTACATTTAAAAGTCTCTCTTCATGTGTCTGCCACTTCTCTTCTAAGCATATTCTACTTCCAACTTCTCATCACGCTGCCCTGCACAACCATTAGCTATTTCAAGGCTCATAACGTACTTATGATAATGGTGTTTAGTGATGGTGCGTGTTGTCTATAATGTGTGAAACACGTCAGTAAGTTAAATCATCATTAGAAAGAAACTTGTTTCTCCTAATTACAACTGTGGGTTGCAGGAAAAATTCCTCTAAATATGTTCAGGGTAATAATTGTTTTGAGCATTCATACATGGAAATGGCATATTACAAATGATCAATTATTGTTATTACTATCATATGCTTCACTTCTTTTCTTCTTTATCTGTATAGATGCATCGGAGTTTGCTCATCTACATAACTATAGGGTATCATGGGACTTTATATCGGGATGATTAATATTCTGCATTATGAATATCAAACATTGTACTTTATGAGCCAAATAACTAGTGCCAAAATATACATGTAGATACTTGTATACAGATATTTATATTGTGTACGTGTAGTTTCGTGATTGAAGACCATGGATACAATATTAAAATATTGTAATAACATGATATAAAACTGTAATCATACATGAGGCAACATGGTCTCTACAGGTCTCAAGAAATAAAATATAAGTTATGGAACTGTATTTAGGGATGGTCAATATCATGTAGTATGAATAAACATTAATTTTTATTTGTTAGACAAATACGAGGGGCGTTCAATAAGTGTTGCAAGCGGGGCATTGGTGTTTACATAAACAGTGTCAGCTTATAGCAGGTGTTACTATAGTCAAAACATAACATTGACACATGTCAAAACAATTTCTAGACATAACAATTATTTAGATATAATAGCTGCGCTGACCTAGGGGTCTCCATAATCATGGATTCTCTCAAACATGAACAACGCGCTGTGATCAAGTTCCTTACTAAAGAGGGATGCAAAGCTACAGAAATACATAATCGTATGTGTAATGTGATGGGTAAGGATGCTCCTAACTTTTCAACAGTTTGTCGCTGGTCTCTTCAGTTCAAGCGGGGCAGGGAGTCCTTAGACGATGACCCACGGTCAGGCAGGCCATCTGAAATCACCCAACCGGAAGTTATTGCCGCTATCGAAAGACGAATTTTAGCTGACCGCCGTGTTAAAGTTTCTGAATTGTCTTGGAATTCCAGATATCAGTTGGAAGTGTTGAAAAAATAATTCATGACCATCTTGGTATGTCCAAGGTATCTGCAAGATGGCTACCCAGAAACCTCACAGCACAAGATCGCCAGAAAAGAACCGAAAGTTGCATGGAGCTCCTGGATCGGTTTAATGCTGATGAAGCCAGGTTTTTGTCTCGTCTGGTGACAGGTGACGAAACCTGGATCCACCACTGAGACCCGGAAACTAAACTGGAATCCAAACAATGGAAGCACCCGAGTTCACCGCCTCCCCTGAATTTTCGCACTCAACCATCAGCTGGCAAAGTTATGGCGACAATCTTTTGGGATGCAAAAGGCATATTATTAATTGATTACTTGCCAACCAAAACTACAATGAATGGTCAATATTATGCCAACCTAATGCAAGAATTGCGAAAGACAATTCGACAGAAACGCCGTTGAATGTTGACACGTGGTGTTCTGATTTTGTATGACAACGCTCCAGTCCACAAGTCAAGAGTTGCACAGGCCGCTATACGTGATTGTGGATTCGAACAGCTTAACCACCCACCCTACAGCCCAGACCTAGCCCCCAGTGACTACTTCCTGTTCAGAAACCTGAAATCCGCCCTACGTTGAAGGCACTTCCGGGATGACGAAGACGTCAAAGCTGCCACAGAGGCGTGGTTAGGGGGGCAAACGGTAGACTTCTACAAAAGCGGCATCAAAAGTCTTAAAGAGAAATGGAATAAGTGTATTGGGGTGAAGGGTATACTAACTATATTGAAAAATAAAAGTAAAAAATTTACTACGCGAGTTGGTTTTATATTGAAGTTGCAACACTTATTGAACGCCCCTCGTAACTGTTGCAGAACATGTACATGTACATTGTACCTGTATTTAAATATAACTGATTCTGACATGTCGTTTCGTGATTGAAGACCATATGACAAAATTAACACATGAATATCTTAATAAGATGATATAAAGCTTATATCAGTCAATGAGGCAAAAAGATATCCACATTAGATCACTGCTAGATATCCATTTGTGCATATCACATTTGTCTTCATCACAAACATTTTCATTGTTTGTCTTATTTATGATGACGAGGGGATCCTATTGTACAATACATGAAATACAAGGGTATTTCATTCCCTTTGTTTCGTTCATAAGCTCGAGTAAGCCACCATTACATTGAAATGGGTTTCATGTAATCCTGTTTCAATGTCATTATCGCTTGAGGTTTCCGGTTAATTTTAATTTTTATACAAATATTATATGAAGGTCCTCTTTTTAATGTAGATGATATGTTATGATAATAGTTCTAAATGCATTCAGGTTTAATTATTATTCTATTTACTCATTATCTACAGTAGTTTATTCCCATATATTTCTAAGAAATTAATTTATTTTAAAAATCTTGGTGATATGCTATGATAAGGCTAAGGAACGTGTATTCTAAGAGCAGAAACTTTAGAGGTACCATCGATTCTCTATTCTGAGTTATCTAAAGAGTATCATATTTCGTCTAGACTAATGAGACGAATAATACCTCTTGATGTATGAGATACATGGTCATATTTCATGTTTATTCTATACTGATATCAATCAGATATCGTCTCGACTAATAGATCGCCGCTAATGGCTGCAATACTGCCGAAGCGGCGTTAAACAATAACTCACTCACTCACTCGACTAATAGCTTAGAGATATATTGCTAATTGATAGTACCAACAAAATTATCAAGAATAAAATATAGAATTTTTGCATAAACTAGTATCAATGAACATCGTCCGCACACTTATGTGAATAAATCCTTTTTAATAAGCTATGCCCTAAGGTGTTGATTAATTTAACGCATGTTCTAACAAACCATTAGCCGTCATATAGATTCTAGTCAGTGATTATCGTATTTAACATGCCTTTTGATGCACACAATACATGCGTTTAAAAACTATGATTTAACTATCAGTGATATTTTGCCGTTTTAGAATATTACAAAGAAAATGTAACGCCAATAATCAACAATTACAATAAAGACATTTCAAATGCTTGTGATATGCTTGTTCTTTGAGAGGCATCTTTAGATGTTGTAAGACAAACCAAGTTCGATGGATAACCAAATTCTTTCTTGCAATGAATGAGATGTTTCAGTGGAGATGTAATTAACACATTATCAATCAAGTAAGAACGATATTTAATTAATAGTTACAAACACTACATTTTGATTTCTTTAGATATAAGTCAATAAAACGAGATCAATTTTTGTACTCTGAAACAACGCTCAAGCTTTAATGAATTCAATTTCAAAACAATTATTAATTAATTTAAACTGCTCATCACATTATTCGGAACAGTCAGAATATGAGGGTAACTATTATCAAGCACACATCAAGAGCAGGGTAATGATTGTAAAGTAACGGTAGATGTTCATATGCGAGGAAGGAAATAGTCAGGTGTTATTGCATCTAACATGTACCACTTTGAAAAAATCACTTTGCACTAATATATGGCAGTGTTGCACATCGAGTGGCATATAAACTGAAATATGTAGTAACATTAGGGGGATTTACATGTGACAAAAAAGACCACAGAATGTGATACTAACACGACAAACTATCTTGCACAGACCACTTGCTATTTTGTATAACTACACATGTCTTTAGGTATACGTGTAACATATTAGTTCAAAGATATCTTTTTCCAAATACATATTCATGAAATGTACTTGAAATTACAATTAGTGTCAAAAGTTGTTAAAACGTCGATTGATATGGGAACAGATAAAACAATATCTAGTTTATCACAATGATATTTAAATGTGTAAATATTAAATGATAAACGCACATGCAGAGGGGGTTATCACAGCAATTGTTTTCATTAATACACCCAGTTACTAGAAGGATAAGGCATATCTTCTTTCAACTTGCTAATTGGCTGTCAACAACTGGTTAGTGCATTTCGATGTCATAATGAAAGTCAGCAGACTCATTAAAACGTTTCAGAGAGTCAACAACAATCTTTATCAACACATTGATAACTTTCCCGGTCTACATGTGGGACAAAGTTCTTTCACAGTATCATTTCTCTTTATCTCCACGCAGTTACAAAGCAACACAGCACTTGTGGCATATCGCTGCTGATAGTTGCCTTCATTTAGCTTGAGTCGTGTCCATGGTTGCTCCACTTCAGTTCACACGATAACAGGACTCCGTTCCATAACAGCGAGCGCTTAATAATCGCTCATTGATCGCTCAATGTAGCGCTCAATGTAGCGCATTCTCTCCTGAACGACTCTGCGCTATTCCTCGAGCTTTGCTCGCTAAGCTACGTAGCGCTACATTGAGCAATCGCGTTCAAGAGAGGTTTAATGTAGCGCTCAATGAGCGATTATAAGCGCTCGCTGTTATGGATGTTATGGAACAGAGCCCAGATCTGAGATAAGTTCATTATGTGAACACGTACGCGTATTCATATTTTATCTAGGTTCTCAACAGTTCAGAAGTCTAAAAAAAATGAGCATATAGTATTCATGAACTGTCAATTAAAATTACAATAGGAGACATGGTTCATATTTTCATCTGAATTACTTTGAAGCAAATAGCTATGGTTATCACATTTACCATGTAAACACGTCTTTAAAGTTGTTATCATTTACATAACCTAACATCATTCATCCTTCAAATAATTAACTGTGTTTCATAATCTGTGAAATTATGGATTGAACATATACATAAGCCAGTTTCCATATACGAATTCATCCCCAAGCTTTTAAACAGACATTACATACATAAATAGAATTGTTCCCGTCTTTATTTATCTACTTTAAATTTTGTTCTCATACTTTCAGAAATTCAATATCTTAAAATACACTTACAGCAGCAATATGAAAATCTCTAAATAAAGAAGTTTCCAACATTGTTGCTTCTGTAGATCGTCCGGAGTGCCATAAACCTCAGAGTGCTATAATCAACAAGTTTAAACTTACTGTCTCAGGAGTACCGAGCTACCAAGTCATGATTGCATATTTAAACTAAGAAGCCTTCTACGCAAACGATAATTCTCATTTAACGAGCAACAAGGCATCTGAATAATATGAATCCCAAGCCCAGAAAGAGTAAATGATAAACTAAAGTATAGAATCATTTTTTAAAAAGAAAATAACTTTCAACCACACGTGGAATGGTACCTTAAATTATATTCTAGGCTAGTCACATTGTATGTACATTAAGAAGACAAATTCTGATTAACAACTTATGATGCATACATAAGACATAGATATCATTGTCCAGCATATGCAGAATACAACTTGGGTTAATTATATAATTCTTCAAAAGATAATCGTAAGATTATTTATTAAATACCAAGCAGGGAAATACTAGGATTTATCAATGAAATATACCGTCTATCAAGCTACAGCTATTATACATAATATTTACACTGTGACCAGTGACTGATATAATATATCATTACTCAAAGGTAAACGTTCAATAGTTCGACGTCATAAAACAATGGTCTGACGGAGCATCTTATGATGTCACATTGTAACTTGACTGGATGTTCCTATCGGCCGCGCAAAATGTGGCGTAATTACAAGGATAACGAAATATAATAAATAGAATATCTGTCAATTTTTGACAAATACCATGTTTATCTCATCTCGTGAGAAAGAAAAGCTTTATATTTTCAATATATCATCCTACCTGAGATAAACATGGCATAAGTAAAATAAGACAGATATCCTCTTTATATGTGATCTAACAGAAACAACTATAGCATCGACAGCAAGAGATGTTTACATTATTAAAGCCAGTTGTAAAGATGAAACGAAGCCTCCTATTCCCAAGCTGCAGTCGGTGTCATTCCTTTAATGGAAGATACACATCTTGAATAAATCGAGAAACAGTGAGTGTCTATGTTCCGTTATCGCAAATTAAATTTCGAATTGATATCGAGGAAGATTCATATCAGCAGTCAGTATATGAAATAATGTCATCATAACAGATAATTACAGAGCAATATGAAGCTAAATAAGTGCATAGTGACGTTTAAGTATGCTTTGTCAGTTTGCATATATACATGCAGGTCCTTCCAGTGAAAATACCACGATAGAGTTATTTTTATGTTGTTTTAAAGGTTTCACTCACGACAACAAATATAGGTAAAATTTCATGAACAGATTGTGATATTTATGTCTTTTAACTAAACGTACATGTAACTTACTTCAGAAGGTCACGTTTTAAACGTAACTTCATACTTTCTAGGTATAAGTGATAGTTATACATGTACCTATACCTTTTTGAGTGTATGAGCTGATCGTTGTACATTTCATGTGTGAAACCTTGGTAGACGCTCTTGTAATGCGGTGTTATCTTATTCCCATGACTGCACGTGCATTTGTGCTCACGGTTGTACATGTAAGCACGATCCCCAAGTGCGTTTCATGATTTTTCTTCCTGCAGGAAACAATTAAATTTTAGAGATCCCAACAGCCCTTCGAGGCCTAATGGATAAGAGCGCTACGATAATAAACGCAAGGTTGTATGTTCAAATCCGGAATCTTTAATAATAACAAATACTTTATTATATTTGAGATGTTTTATTATCCTATTCAGATTCAAGACAGAAGGCTTTATTATTTGTAAATTGTACTCGCCATGTGCGACTGTGAAGGAGTTTTGAGAAGACTGTAAGTGTATTTAGAAAAGTGGATGTGTATTAAGAAAAGTATCGAAGTTTATTGTGTATAGTATAGGTGTATGAGTATGGTCTGACACATCTCCTAAAAAAAACAAAGGCATCCCATGACAGCGAGCTAAAGTGGGGTCTAAACTCGCATTGCTTTTTTTGCACATATCGAATGAGGGCTAATAAAAAAAGTCACTCATTTCCTCATTTTAACATTCAACTTAAATCTGCTCTTGATACACACGTGCTAGTCTTGTTAAATATCCATCCACTTAATTCAAAGGTCACGACTTGCAGGAACGTGTCATAAACATAATGTACGTAATAATGATAATGTTACTGTGTATTCATTGGAATGAAGTTTGTGAAACTTTGAAATATCAAAATGGTTTTTTTAATCAAATTAGATTTGTGTAATTTTAGGTAAATATTCTTAAGCTCCGTGTTAATGATCACTATTTAAATAAGCAAACGAGTTGTATCTGATGCTAAGAGTAATGTCCCATTTTATTCTGATGTGAACCCAAATGACTTTCAAAAAGAGTTGAATTTCTTCATCTGAGAATTATTTCCAGTACCTATCCAAATCCCTCTTAATCTCCGTTTCCACGTATCACGTATGTATAATCTATCTTCAATCTCTTTCAACGTCTTCTTATTGCTTCGTTGTAGAACTCTTAACTGCTTCAAGGCTCAAAATGTTCTTATGTTGAGGAGAAGTTTGGTGATGATGACTGGTGTTGATCCTTTGGAATTTGTGAAACACGTCAGTAAGTTAAATAGCTTCATCATGAGAAAAAATGTCATTTCCTGTTATTTACAAAGGTGCGCTCGAGCCTAACATCGTCCCAAATGTATTGATTATTTTTACAAAGTAAATGAATTGCATAAGGTATTGCTACACAATAGATACAAATTTAAATAAGAGAATGTATGTCGTTTAAATCGAAATATTGTAAAAATAGACACTTTTAAAGTGTCGAGTAGGTAAGTTAAAGCTTACCATATTTCAATATTTGTATTAATTTTACCACGGCTTTTGTCATTGACGACCATACGACTGCATGGAACAATATAATTCAAGGAGTGTATTATACACATAAGAAGAAGAAGAAGAAGATTGATTCAAATGATTTATATGTATTTATTGCTATGCTTTTACTCATTATCTACAACAGTTTATTCCCATTTATGTCTGTTAACTTCATATAATTAGAAAATCATGGATGAAATGCTATGATAATGATACTTACAGTCATGTATTCTTAGAGCAGAAACTTGAGAAGTATAATTGATGTTCTATTCTGAGAAAAATCTATAGAGTATGAGATTTCGTCTTGACTAATGAGACGAATAATTCCTTTCATTAATATTGGCAGATTAATGGAATTCTTGGTATATGAGATAGATGATCATGTTTCAAGTTTATTCCATACTCGGTTTATTCACTTTGCTTTGTCAGATATCGTCTAGACCTAATATAATCCATACAAATAATTATACTTGGTTTAAAGCTATGACCCGTGGATTTCAAGCTTGCTCAACCAATTGATTCTGTTAACAAGATAGTGTAACAGTCATAATACATAATAAAACATAGAAACCAAAGTCTCATAGATTTACACTTAACTGCTTTTCACATTATTCAGAAACTTCAGAAGGTGTTGGCAGCCATCAGCAAAGAAACATCAGGAGTAGGTTAATTGTAAAATAACGGTTTGCAGACGATCACTTGCATAACGGCGTCAAACGAGAAGATGGATCTTCATATGTGAAGAAGGAAATAGTTAAGTGTTATTGCATGTACCGCTTTGATAGAACCTCTTTGAACTGACATGGAGCAGTGTCATACACCTACTAACATGTAAATCAAGTACGTAGTAACATTAGAAGGCAATACACACCTGGTAACACAATTCTGCAGACTGTAATAGTATCACTTTTAATTATCGAGTACAGAACACTCCAACACATGTTTTAATGCATTAGCTTTTATCTGTCCCTAAACTTGTGTATGTAAAGTTACTTTTCCTACTATATGTTTATCTAAATACCTATTTTCTACATTATCAAACTCATTCCTTTAGTATTTTCTGTGATTAATACATTACAATTATTGTTAAATTTTGTTGAAATTTTTAATTGCAACATGTGCTGAATATTGATTGAATAAACAAACGATGTCACAATTAATACATTTGATAATTATTTATTACTAATTTGTTTAATTATCCAAGTAATCTAGACCTTCCTCGCATTCAAACTTACACACATTAGATGATAGATGCACATGTACATGTAGAAGGGGGTATCACAGCACTCATGTTCATCAATACAAGCAGTTGCGAGTAGGATATAAGCTTTATTTCAAGAATAAGAAGATAATTGGCCTGCATTGTGAAATTATGAGAGCATCATGAAGGTGGCAGTCTAATACATTGATTATGAATAATATAGACAAGCGACAACTCTCACATTCACATCAAGTGCAAGTAAATTTATATGACACGAACACGTGTTCAACCAGTCAGATGTAGTTAACTCTCTGTTTGGGATATTCGTCATTTATATGTATACGCTCTACCTGTATATGTACATAACAAAGAATCGCATCTCCATGCAGTTTACACGAGTTATGGATGAAAACAGAATATGCAAAATTTCTGATATCTCCTCTGTTCACGTGCGACTAAGCTTTCTTGTGAATATTGATAAAGTGACATTTTTTATACCAACATTAAACCTGAGTTCAAACCAAATGTACATTTGTAGCAGGTCCGTGCTGATAATTGCCTTCATGTCTGTGATTAGTTATATTCATCACACAAGTTGACTGAGATCTGGTTGTTAACGATAACTGTCACAAGTAAATGTTAGAGACTGGTTCATAAATATAGATAGAGATATTCCTTTGATAACCGATCTATGGTTGTATATTTGCCAATCTGACTAATAGCGATTAATTTGGCAGAGGAATACTAGTTTAAAAATCTTTTAATAAAGGTATTAAAGTTTTAAAAAATACTGAAATGTAAAAAAAAACCTCATTATTTGTAATAAGAAATGTTTGAACTATTTTCATTTCTTTATCAAATTAGAATATTTTAAAATCCAATGACATACTGTTATAACTGTGAGGGCATTTTTTATAGTCAATATATCGTTTAACATAAATAATCGGTGATTTGCTCCACAGTCAATATGATATATTTACCTCAAACTTCCGAGACAATTAATCTTTATTTTTAACTATGCATAATTTTAAACATCAATGTTGGTTATCAATATGTACGTTTAAATAAACAAAAATATGTTTAAAGTCATGTGGGAATTAAGATGATGAAGAAATTATGAGATATATATGAGGAAATCCAACTTAAAGGGCAAGAGACACTACAAGATTCACACGTAGTGAAGTATTTTCTACCCCTGTGCCCACCTTTATCTACTTGCAATCTCTTTCGCACATCTTTATAACTTCAGTATCTTGGAATACATTTACAGTAGCAATATAAGCATCTTTAAATAGAGAACCTTCAAGCATCATTGCTTCCAGTTTTCGCAGTGACCCATAAACCTTTTCCCAAGCATCACTTTATCTATGATCCGCCTTGACTTTGGAATTATTCCATTGACAATATAGTAGACTGCGCGATTAGCTCAAGCTCTTGTATATCATCACTGGTATATAGTGTAACTTATCACACAAAGCATATTTATTGATTGACTATGACCAATGATAAAGACAGATTTGATGATGGATGGGCAAAATTCGCGGCTATTATAAGGTGAGATAGGTATAGTCTATAACATTCAAATCTACATGGAAGGTGGAACCATTAACATAGAGATGTAAAATCTGACCCTAATTATGTCATAAATAGATATTAAGTGGCAAAGTTTCAACACTTTTCTGGCGGAAAGTTTGTCAGTGATCCTGTGAAAAGTTCCACCAAACTGTCCCTAGAAATAATACATTTCGTTATATGTTATAGGATATGCAAAGGCGAAATGGACTGGAAAATTAGGTTCCATTAACGGGTTTCTGATTTCAAACATAAAGATCAGAGAGAGGGGAATGATGCTAGTGAACACATGCAGAATCAAGAGTAAAGTTGTAACGTGTTTATCACCATGTGATGTACTTCTTCTTCAGATTGAACATTTGCTAAAATTAAGGTTTGCAAACATCATTTTTACTCCGGAAAAGTGATTGATTTGAAATACATTGGTCATTCCTCTCTATTTAAGGTTATATGATTTCTTTTATATTAATGTATTTGTTCATTTGTTAACCTAAACAACATTGACACCAAATCAAGATTTACATAATCTCAGGTTGCCCCTGTTGTTGTAATGTGATCTTAAACATGTTCATGTTATGCTGTGAACCACAGGAAGAATAGAAATACGTTACACCATAAAACTTCCTTGAATCTCTATTTAAGGTTATATGATTTCTTTTATATTAATGTATTTGTTCATTTGTTAACTAAACAACATTGACACCAAATCAAGATTTACATAATCTCAGGTTGCCCTTATTATTGTAATTTGATCTTAAACATTTTCATTGTATGCTGTGAACCACCGTACGAATGGAAATACTTAACACGATAGAACTTCCTTGAATCTGAACCCCCATGTTGAGAAAACACCCTTCACGCCCAATATCAACGTAGTGATGCTTTACAAGATGGAGAAAGAGATAACCGATACTTCACAGAGACTGAAGGTGTCAGATGCATTAGCACTGTAGCAGGATGGTACTGGTTATTCCATGTCCATCACTTTGATATTTTACAGTAAAGTTCAAGGAACATTCATCAGTACCAATTTAATTGTTTATTTCCATTTCAATTATCACATCTCTGCGAGTAATTTGAAACAACTCGAAAACGAAATTTGCAAACAGTTATAAAATAAAGATAATAAATGATTATGTTCTGTTCAGGATACAGTGTGGGTTTAGAATATGGTATTGCTGCAGATAAAGTAGTAAATGTATGACAGCCTTAGACAAGTTAAATTTGATAACAACGAATTCAGTATTGAAGGTAAGTAATGTAGCCTATTAGAACTTTTGATCATTCGAAATCAGTCATAACAAATAAACTTCCAAGTTCAATGTTTTACTGCAGGTAGTCCTTGTAAAATAAAGCGGACATAAAATATCATGCTAGAATACTGACCAATAATCAAACCTTCTCAGTCACCAAGAGCCTTCGTGATCTAGTGGTAGAGCCTTGGGCTACAAAGCAAAATTGTCCGCTTTGAATATTTTAAACTTGGCAATTTTGTGGATTGATTACCTTACTAAATAGGACTTAGAACTTCTTGGGTGCACATATTTTTTGTACTTAGAGGGTCTTATACTGTATAATACCCCCTTGTAAGGTTATTATTCTGTTCAAGGCCCTCCCAGTATCCAGTCCAGTATAAGACCTTCTCAATAGGAATTGTAAGGCCCTAGTTACTTTAGTAGGGAAGTTTTTTCCGGGAAAAAACAACTGAATTCAAAGACTTTTAAATGGGCATTGAGGTATATAAGTCATTTTCATCATCGTTGGTGTCTTCTGCAGCATTAAATGAAATACAAAATGGTTTTAAAGAGGCTTTAGCAAGTTCTTTGCATGTCATGTCTTATCAATTTTGTCATTTATTATCAAAGTTTATACAACATATAGTTACTTTAAAGGGTAAAACATCTCATTACACGATCCGATAAGCTGTATCCATTGAAAACTATGATCCTTATCGGACGAAAATGGTGCGGCGTATTAAGCGACAGTGGTGTGGAACTGTTCAGTGTGAGAGGTAGATTCGTAGGATTCATGACAATTTGAGATTTCTGAAAGGAACATGGTTGACCATTCCACTATTGTACCATATCTAAAACTCTACTTTGAATGCTCTCGTACGCAGCTTTGACATTTGCAAAACTTAAAACACTTTATAAGATATTTACTGTCAAATGGAAGGTATATGTCGCTATTGATTACGACATCATTCTACTCAAATGGTTCATTTGAAACCAAATGATAATTGAAGCTAACCTAAATTGCAAACGGAGTTTATGAAATTAACTCTTTACTTATTATTGCAAACGGAATTAACAAAATAGGCTAACATATTAAATCCCTTCCATATTGTGCTCGAGAAACTAATAACCATTTTAAAAAAATATCCATCCACTTAATTCAAAGGTCACGAAGTGCAGGAACGTGTCATAAACATAAAGTACGTAATACTGATAATGTTGCTGTGTATTCAGTGGAATGAAGTTTGTGAAACTTTGAAATATCAAAATGGTTTCTCATCAAATGAGATTTGTGTAATATTAGGTAAATATTCTTAAGCTCTGTGTTGATGGTCACTACTTGAATTAGGAAACGGGTTGTATCTGATGCAAAGAGTAATGTCCCATTTTATTCTGATGTGCACCCAAATGACTTTCAAAAAGAGTTGAAATCCTTCATCTGAGAATTGTTTTTAGTACATTTACAAATCCCTCTTAATCTCCGTTTCCACTTATCATGTATGTTAAATCTTCATCCTCTTTCAAAGTGTTCTTTTTGCTTCGTTGTGGAACTCTTAACTGCTTCAAGGCTCAAACTTACATATGTTGAGGAGAAGTTTGGTGATGATGATTGGTGTTGATCCTGTGGAATGTGTGAAACACGTCAGTAAGTTAAATAGCTTCCTCATGAGAAAAAAATGTGACTTCCTGTTATTTACAAACGTATCGTCACAAATGTATTCCTTTTTTTTACAAAGTCAATGGAATGACATAAGCTATTGCTACACAATACATACAAACTTTAAACAACAGAATTTATATCGTTCAAATGGAAATATTGTGAAAATGGTCAATTTTAAAGTGTAGAGTAAGTAAGTAAAAGCTTACCATATTTCAATATTTGTAATCAATTTTACCATGGCTTTCTGTCATTGACGACCATACGACTGCATGGAACTATACAATTCAAGGAGCGTATTATACACATAAGAAGATAGAAGAAGAAGATAAGAAGACATTATTAAATTCCGCATAATTAAATAGTCCTCAATCACACAAAAAATTATTTGTTTGTCAAAAAAATTAAATCATAGGATCCTTTGTTTTTTTATTAGACCATTACTGCAGTAAATCTACATATAAACATGATAAATTAGGTATTTCTATACCTTCTGTCACATCCACTTCAAATTATGTATATGTATTTATTGCTATGTTTTTACTCATTATCTGCAACAGTTTATTCCCATTTATGTCTGTTAACTCATTAACGCAGGTAATTAACAGCAAGTATATTAATATGACATGAACACGTGTTCAACCAGTCAGGTGTAGTTAACTCTCTGTTTGGGACATATAGAGAATCTCACCCAAGTGTCTTCTGATATCAAATATATCAACACGAGTTGATTAAAGTTACAAATATCCGAGGCTTGCCGAGGATATTTTCACTTTTATCAACGAGTGTTGATATATTTGATATCAGAAGACACGAGGGTGAGATTCTATTTATCATCCAAAATCATTCGTATTACGTTTAAGTGAAAATAGTGTACTCCCTGAGTACATTTCTGCTATTTGACTTCCAGTGCGGTGAGGTCATAGCATTGTGACGTCATCATGTTTATGACGTCATAGCATTGTGATGTCATTACTCGATGACGCAAAAGCATTGTGATGTCATGTAGTTGACTGTGACAGGGCATTGTGCAAAATCTACTGCCAAAAAGATATCTCCTAGGAGATATCGCTTGATCTCCCACAAGCGATATCTCCTGTGGAACACAGTTTTGGGTGATAAATGTATACACTGTACCTGTAAATGTACATTGCAAAGAACCGCATCTCCATGCAGTTTACACGAGTTGTGGATGAAAACAGAATATGCAACATTTCTGATATCTCATATGTTCACCTGCGACTAGGCTTTCTTGTGGATATTGATAAAGTGACACTTTTCTATACCAACGTTAAACCTGAGTTCAAACCAAATGTACATTTGGTCGTTGCCTTCATTTAACTCAAGTCGTGTTCCGTGTCTGTGATTAGTTAAATTCATCACACAGGTTAACTGTCAACGATAACTGTCACAAGTAAATGTTACAGACTGGTTCATAAATAAGAGATATTCACTTATTTATCGATCTATGGTTGTATATTGGCAGGTCTCATTATTTGTATCATGAAATGTTTGTGAATTATTTTCATTTCTTTATCAAATTAGAATATTTTAAAATCCAATGACATACCGTTATAACTGTGAGGGAATTTTTTAAAGTCAATGTATCGATTGACATAAATAATCCGTGATTTGCTCAACAGTCAATATGATTAATTTACCTCAAACACCCAAGAGAATTAATCTTTATTTTGAATTATGCATTAATTTTAACAATCAATGTTTATTGTCAATATGAATATTTAAATTAATAAAAATGTTTTTTAATTATGAGATTTATATGAGGAAATCCAACTTAAAGGGCAAGAGACACTACAAGATACACACATAGCGAAGTATTTATCCCCAACTTTATATAGTTGAAATCTCTTTCGCACATCTTTATAACTTCAGTATCTTGGAATATATTTACAGCAGCAATATAAGCATCTAAATAGAGAACCTTCAGCACCATTTCTTCCAGAGTTCGCCTTGACCCGTAAACAGTTTTACCAAGCATCACTTAATCTATGATCCATCAAGCATATCATCATTGTATTCAGTGTAACTCATTACACAAATCATGTCATATAATTATGTCAAAGTTTCAAAATTGTTTTGGCGGAAATTTTGTCCTTGATCATGTGAAAAGTTCTACCAAACTTTCTCTAGAAATAACACCTTCTATTTTCGCCCGGATATGCAAACGCGAAATGGACTGGAAAATTAGGTTCCATTGAAAGGTTTCTGATTTCAAACATGAAGATAAGAGGGGAAAACTGAGTGTTGCTAGTGAACACATGCGAAATCAAGAGTGATGTTGCAACATGTCTTTATCACCATGTGATGTATTTCTTAATCAGATTGATCAGTTGTGAAAAATTAAGGATTGCAAATATAATTTACATGATTTATTGGTTCAGAAATGTGATTAATTTGGAATATGTTGGTCAATCCATTAACTTGAAACACAATTGACACCAAATCAAGTTTTATATAATCTCAGGTTGCCCTCTTTATTGTAATTTGATCTTAAACATTTTCATTGCATGCTGTGAACCACCGTAGGAATGGAAAAACTTAACATCATAGAACTTCCTTGAATCTGAATCCCCATGTTGAGAAAACACCGTTGATGTCCATCACTTTGATATTTAAGAGTAACTTTCAAGGAGCATTCATCAGTACAAATTATTACAATATAATTGTTTTATTTTCATTTCAATAATCACATCCCGGCAAGTAATTCCAAACAAATCAAAATCATTAATGATTATATTTTTTTGCAGATACAATTTAAGTTTAAAAACTGGTATTGGTGCAGATAAAGTAGTAAATGCCTTAGACATGCCTTACAGCCTTAGACAAGTTTAATTTTTAATAAGGCGAATTCAGTATTGAAGGTATATGCTATTCAGGAAATTTAGTAATGTAGTGCATGTATTAGAAGTGTAGATCATTCGAAATCGATCATTGCAAATTCACTTCCAAGTTCAACGTGAAAACCGCAGTAAGTCACAAGTTCAATTCTGCTCACTTATTTCAGCGTGATGCCTCTACCATTCCATCACAAATATATTTCCTATAATAGAATAGTCAATGCAAACATTTTGTAACAATAAACAGGAATTGATTATATGGGCATTTACTTGAATGAACATATATACATAATGCCCTGTACAGGCAATGCTTTCATATCCGGTCACAGTGTCGTGTTTTAGCAAATGGTGACGATTCACATCAATAGTCATCCAGATCAAAGCTTTTAATTATTTTAAACTCTGCTGCGAATCCGAATTACATTACATCGGTTTGTTTATGTATAATGTCTCAGTTTAACCATCCGGCAAATATGACTCTACTGGGCCAGTACTGGTTTTGTACTTACTGGTGAAGTTGATAAAGGCATACTTACTAACGGTAAAGAACCAGTTCTGGTTCATTTCTCTTTTGACCGAATTGGTCCATGTAAGGCAAACTTGCAATGTCCTAGTGTTTGCAATACTGTACTGAATTACGGTACTGGTCCTGTCCTGGCCCAGTTAAGGCATATTCATTCCTGTCTAAATGTATTATGGGATATTTTCAAAGGACCAGTACCGGACGAGAACAGGTCCACTACAGATTCGATGAGGTTTACATACTTGCTCAATTCAGGTCTGACAGGTTCCAGTTCTTAACACTGTCTTTGTTGTCCTACTTGTTGTCGTCTATTCAAATAACTAGTATTTAGCCCTGAGTGACCAAGCATGCACCTTAAACATATTTACATTTTCGATGCAAAGATACACAGTCATAAAGATAGAAGGCACTATACCCATTGACACTTACAGGAGTAAGTTCATACAGAGCTTGTCATGATAATACTCCAAGTTATTTTGTCAGCAGATTAGTGTTAAGCTTATGGAGACAGTACATCTCATCTAAACAATAAATATGTAATGTATCCCATATGCAGACTCGTTAACTAAAAAAGATAAAGATTCGGATGTTTGCATCATTAGCCATAAGATAAAAGGTTAACGTTAACGATACTCAGGAGAATGAAAAAATGAAAGATGCTATTAAGACAATAACTTAGATAAAATACATGTCATCTTTTGCAAGTACCGGAGTGAGCACTCGTGCATATTACAAACTTTATATTTGAATAAAAGTGTTAAGAAAATAAAATTTATACAACACATAGCTATTTTAGAAACATCTCATGACATGATCTGATAAGCTGTATTCATAGAAAACTATGAACCTTATTGGACGAAAATGGTGCGACGTATTAAGCAACAGTGGTATGGAACTGTTCAGTGTGAGAGGTAGATTTGTAGGATTCATGAAAATTTAAGATTTCAGAAAGGAAGATGGTACCATAACACTATTGTACCATAATTAAAACTCTACTTTGAATGCTCTCGTACGCGGCTTTGACAGTTGCAAGAACACTCAAAACACTTTATAAGATATTTACTGCCAATGGTAGGTATATGCCGCTATTGATTATGACATCATTCTACACAAATGGTTCATTTGAAACCATATTGTTAGACATAAGCCCTCTATGAATAAGGATCAAGGCTCTTTCATCCCATCAGCCTACAACCGCTTAATCCACACATGAGTATTCCAATCTACTCACTCTGGCTTCCACCTCCACCAGTAATTGGTACCCTCACCCTGCAAAGGGAATTAACAACATAGGATAACATATTAAAACCCTGCTATATTGTGCTCAAGAAACTAATAACCATTTAGAAAATATCAATCCACTTAATTCAAAGGTCACGAATAGTAGGAACATGTCATAAACATAACGTACGTAATAATGTTAATGTTGCTTTGTATTTAGTGGAATAAAGTTTGTGAAACTTTGAAATATGAAAATTGTTTTTAATCAAATGAGATTTGTGTAATATTAGGTAAATGTGCTTAACCTCCGTGTTAATGATCACTATTTCATTTAGGAAACAAGTTGTATCTGATGCCAAGAGTAATGTCCCATTTTATTCTGATGTGCACCCAAATTACTTTCAAAAAGAGTTGAATTTCTTCATCTGAGAATTATTTCCAGTACATTTACAAATCCCTCTTAATCTCCGATTCCACTTATCATGTATGTATAATCTTCCTTCAACTTCTTTCAACGTCTTCTTATTGCTTCGTTGTGGAACTCTTAACAGCTTCAAGGCTCAAACTTACTTATGTTGAGGAGAAGTTGGTGATGATGATTGATGTTAATCCTTTGGAATGTGTGAAACACGTCAGTAAGTTAAAAAGCTTCATCATCACTTCCTGTTATTTACAAACATACGCTCGAGCATAACATCTTCACAAATGTATTACTTTTTTTACAAAGTTAATGGAATGGCATAAGGTATTGCTACACAATAAATACAAATTTTAATAAGAGAATTTATGTTGTTCAAATGGAAATATTGTGAAAATAGACACTTTAAAAGTGTAGAGTAAGTAAGTAAAAGCTTACCATATTTCAATAGTTGTAATTAATTTTACCACGTCTTTTTGTCATTGTCGACCATACGACTGCATGGAACTATATAATTCAAGAAGCGTTATATACACATAAGAAGAAGACGAAGAAGAAGAAGAAGAAGAAGAAGACATTATTGAATTCCCCATAATTAAATAGTCCTCAATCACAAAAGAATGAGTTGTTTGTCAAAAGAATTAAATCATAGGGTCCTGTGTTTTATTATTAGACCATTACTGCAGTAATTCTACACATATACATGATAAATTGGGTATTCCTATACCTTTTGTCACATCCACTTCAAATGATTTATATGTATTTATGCTATGTGTTTACTCATTCTCTACAACAGTTTATTCCCATTTATGTCTGTTAAGTTCATATATTTAGACAATCATGAATGAAATGCTATGATAATGATACTAACAGGCATGCATTCTTAGAGCAGAAACTTGAGAAGTATACTCGATTTTCTATTCTGAGAGAAATCTATAGAGTATTAGATTTCGTCTAGACTACTGGGACGAATAATACCTTTCATTTATATTGGCAGATTAATGGAATTCTTGATATATGAGATAGATGATCATGTTTCAAGTTTATTCCATACTCGGTTTATTCACTTTGCTTTGTCAGATATCGTCGAGACCTAATATATTCCATACAGATGATTATACTTGGTTAACATCTTTGACCAGTTGATTTCAAGCTTCATCAGCGATAATGTTAGAATCCCTCCAACAAGTACATATACCTTCAAACACATTCATTTAAGATATGTTTGACATTAATAGCACAGATTAATTTGTTTTGCTTTAATTATTTTATTAATACTGTTTTATATTATTCAATTACTAAATATATCATTGTTATTTCAAATTACAAATTGCACAATACGATTGCGTAATACTGGAACTATTTGTCAAGTAAAGGTAAAGGTGTTGGCAGCCATCAGCAAAGAAACATCAGGAGTAGGGTAATTGTAAAATAACGGTTTGCAGACGATCACTTGCATAACGGCGTCAAACGAGAAGATGGATCTTCATATGTGAAGAAGGAAATAGTTAAGTGTTATTGCATGTACCGCTTTGATAGAACATCTTTGCACTGACATGGAGCAGTGTCATACACCTACTAACATGTAAATCAAGTACCATAAGAAAGCAATACACGCGTGGTAACACAAATCTGCAGACTGTGATAATATCACTTTTAATTATCGAGTACAGAACACTCCAACACGTGGTTTTATGCAAGAGCTTTTATCTGTCCCTAAACTTGTGAACGTACAGTTATTTTGCCTACTATACGTTTATCTAAATAAACGTTAAAGTCTTACTTATGATCCAACATTTTATAATGTTTAATACAATACCTACTTATTTATCACTAATCTGCTGAATTATCTAAGTAATCTAGACTTTTGGCCGATAAATCTACATGTAGAAGGGGTATCAATCATGTTCATCCAAACGAGCAGTTACGAGTAGGATATAAGCTTTATTCCAAGAACAAGAAGATAATTGGCCTGTATTGTGAAATTCATCATGAAGATGGCAGTCTAATAAACTGATTACGAATAATATAGACATGCTGTAACTCTCACATTCACATCAAGTGCAAGTATATTAATATGACATGAACACGTGTTCAACCAGTCAGGTGTAGTTTACTCTCTGTTTTTGATATATGTATACACTACACTTGTAAATGTACATTGCAAAGAACCGCATCTCCATGCAATTTAAACGAGTTATGGATGAAAACAGAATATGCAACATTTCTGATATCTCATATGTTCACATGCGACTAAGCTTTCTTGTGGATATTGATAGAGAGACAATGTTCTATACCAACGTTAAACCTTAGTTCATACCAAATGTACATTTGTAGCAGGTCCGTTGCCTTCATTTAACTCCAGTCGTGTCTGTGATTAGTTATATTCATCACACAGGTTAACTGAGATCTGGTTGTCAACGAAAACTGTCACAAGTAAATGCTAGAGACTGGTTCATAAATAAGAGTTATTCACTTGATAACCGATCTATGGTTGTATATGGCATATAGCAAATAATGTTGAAGAGGGATTATAATAAATGTATTAAAGACCAATTAGAGAAATGTCAAATTAGACCAATTATTTGTATCATGAAATATTTTAAATATTTTCATTTGTTTATCAAATTCGAAAATTTTAAAATCCAATGACATACTGTCATAAATGTGAGGACATTTTTCAAAGCTAATGTATCATTTAACATGAATAATCTGTAATTTGCTTAATAGTAAATGTAATAAATTTACCTCAAACACACAAGAGAATTAATCTTTATTTTGAATTATGCATTAATTTTAACAATCAATGTTTATTGTCAATATGAACGTTTAAATAAATAAAAATATGTTTAAAGGCATGTGGGAATTAAGATGATGAAGAAATTATGAGATTTAAATGACGAAATCCAACTTAAAGGGCAAGATTCACTACAAGATTCACACGTAGTGAAGTATTTTCTACCCCTGTGCCCACCTTTATCTACTTGAAATCTCTTTCGCACATCTTTATAACTTCAGTATCTTGAAATACATTTACAGCAGCAATATAAGCATCTAAATAGAGAACTTTCAAGCCCCATTTCTTCCAGAGTTTGCCTTGACCCGTAAAACAGTTTTACCAAGCATCACTTAATCAATGATCCATCAAGCATATCATCATTGGTATTCAAGGTAACTCATTACACAATAATTATGTCAAAGTTTCAAAATTGTTTTGGCGGAAATTTTGTCCTTGATGATGTGAAAAGTTCAACCAAACTTTCTCTAGAAATAACACCTTCTATTTTCGCCCGGATATGCAAAAGTGAAATGGACTGGAAAATTAGGTTCCATTAAAGGGTTTCTGATTTCAAACATAATGATAAGAGGGGAAAACTGAGTGTTGTAAGTGAACACATGCGGAATAAAGAGTGAAGCTGTAACATGTCTTTATCACCATGTGAGGTATTTCTTAAATTGATCAGTTATGAAATTAAGGATTGCTAATATCATTTATGCTACATGATTTGTTGGTTCAGAAATGTGATTAATTTGAAATATGTTGGTCAATCCGCACTTATAAGATCCATTTATTAGTTCATTCATTGACTTGAAACACAATTGACACCAAATCAAGTTTTACATAATCTCAGGTTGCCCTCATTATTGTAATTTGATCTTAACCATTTTCATTGTATGCTGAGAGCCACCGTACGTATGGAAATACTAAACACGATAGAACTTCCTTGAATCTGAACCCCCATGTTGAGAAAACACCCTTCACGCCCAATATCAGCGAAGTGATGTTTTACAAGATGGAGAAAGAGACAACCGATACTTCACTGAGATTGGAAGTGTTAGATGCATTAGTACTGGTAATTTCCATGTCCATCACGTTGATATATAAGAGTAAGTTTCAAGGAGCATTCTTCAGTACAAATTATTATAAGTTAATTTTTTCATTTTCATTTCAATAATCACATCTCGGCACATAATTCCAAACAAATCAAAACCATTAATGATTATAGTTTGTTGCGGATACAGTGTAAGTTTAAAAACTGGTATTGGTGCAGATAAAGTAGTAAATGCATTACAGCCTTAGACAAGTTAACTATTTAATAAGGCCAATTCAGGATTGAAGGTGTATGCTATTCAGGAAATGTCTTATCCGGTCACAGTGTCGTGTTTTAGCAAATTGGGACGATTCAAATCAATAGTCATCCAGATCAGATCAGATTTTAACTATTTTAAGCTCTGCTGCGAATCCGAATTATATCACATTGGTTTGTTTATGTATGATGTTTCAGTTTAACCATATGGCAAATATGACTCTACTGGGCCAGTACTGGTTTGGTACTTACTGGTGAAGTTGATAAAGGCATACTACGAGGGGCGTTCAATAAGTGTTGCAACTTCAATATAAAACCAACTCGCGTAGTCAATTTTTTACTTTTATTTTTCAATATAGTTACCCTTCACCTCAATACACTTATTCCATTTCTCTTTAAGACTTTTGATGCGGCTTTTGTAGAAGTCTTCCGTGTGCCCCCCTAACTACGCCTCTGTGGCAGCTTTGACGTCTTCGTCATCCCGGAAGTGCCTTCCACGTAGGGCGGATTTCAGGTTTCTGAACAGGAAGTAGTCACTGGGGGCTAGGTCTGGGCTGTAGGGTGGGTGGTTAAGCTGTTCGAATCCACAATCACGTATAACGGCCTGTGCAACTCTTGACTTGTGGACTGGAGCGTTGTCATGCAAAATCAGAACACCACGTGTCAACATTCCACAGCGTTTCTGTCGAATTGTCGTTCGCAATTCTTGCATTAGGTTGGCATAATATTGACCATTCATTGTAGTTTTGGTTGGCAAGTAATCAATTAATAATATGCCTTTTGCATCCCAAAAGATTGTCGCCATAACCTTGCCAGCTGATGGTTGAGTGCGAAACTTCAGGGGAGGCGGTGAACTCGGGTGCTTCCATTGCTTGGATTCCAGTTTAGTTTCCGGGTCCCAGTGGTGGATCCAGGTTTCGTCACCTGTCACCAGACGAGACAAAAACCTGGCTTCATCCGCATTTAACCGATCCAGGAGCTCCATGCAACTTTCGGTTCTTTTCTGGCGATCTTGTGCTGTGAAGTTTCTGGGTACCCATCTTGCAGATACCTTGGACATACCAAGATGGTCATGAATTATTTTTTCAACACTTCCAAATGATATCTGGAATTCCAAAGACAGGTCAGAAACTTTAACACGGTGGTCAGCTAAATTCGTCTTTCGATAGCAGCAATAACTTCCGGTCGGGTGACTTCAGATGGCCTGCCTGACCGTGGGTCATCGTCTAAGGACTCCCTGCCCCGCTTGAACTGAAGAGACCAGCGACAAACTGTTGAAAAGTTAGGAGCATCCTTACCCATCACATTACACATACGATTATGTATTTCTGTAGCTTTGCATCCCTCTTTATTAAGGAACTTGATCACAGAGCGTTGTTCATGTTTGAGAGAATCCATGATTATGGAGACCCCTAGGTCAGCGCAGCTATTATATCTAAATAATTGTTATGTCTAGAAATTGTTTTGACATGTGTCAATGTTATGTTTTGACTATAGTAACACCTGCTATAAGCTGACACTGTTTATGTAAACACCAATGCCCCGCTTGCAACACTTATTGAACGCCCCTTGTAACTAACGGCAAAGAACCAGTACCGTTCCAGTCCCCTTTTACAGAATATGCCCATGAAAGGCAAACTTGCAATGTCCTAGTGTTTGCAATACTGTACTGAATTACGGTTCTGGTCCTGTCCTGGCCCAGTTAAGGCATATTCTTTCCTGTCTAAATGTATTATGGGATATTTTAAAAGGACTAGTACCGGACGAGAACAGGTCCACTACAGATTCGATGAGGTTTACATACTTGCTCAATTCAGGTCTGACAAGTTCCAGTTCTTAACACTGTCTTTGTTGTCCTACTTGTTGGCGTCTATTCAAATAACTAACATTTAGCCCTGAGTGACCAAGAATGCACCTTAAACATATTTACATTTTCGATGCAAAGATACACAGTCATAAAGATAGAAGGCACTATACCCATTGACACTTACAGGAGTAAGTTCATACAGAGCTTGTCATGATAATACTCCAAGTTATTTTGTCAGCAGATGAGTGTTAAGCTTATGGAGACAGTACACCTCATCTAAACACTAAATATGTAATGTATCCAATATGCAGACTCGTGAACTAGAAAAGATAAAGATTCGGATGTTTGCATCATTAGCCATAAGATAAAAGGTTAACGTTTACGAGACTCAGGAGAACGAGATAATCATGAAGATGCTGTTAAGATAATAACTTACTTGTCATCTCTTGCAAGTGCCGGATTGAGCATTCGTGCATATTACACAGTTTATATTCGAATACAAGTGTTGAGATTTAAAAGTATAATCGCAAATTACTTTCGCCCACTATTGATATTATTGCAATTATAGTTATCATGATGATCAATAATGTATTTTATTAGTAGTTTTATATTATTATCTATATTATATTATATCAGTCCCTGATACTCCAGGACACTATGCACACATTTTGGTTGCATGATCAACATTTAAAGCTCGTGTGAATTATACAACATTGCCTTAAATAACAACTTTAAAACTCCATATAGAAACCGAGAACGGAAATGCCACTGCACTTATTTACGTATTTACCTATGTTTCCGGTATAGTTCTTCAGTTTGACCGTTGTATTTGATTTTGTACATAATAGTATAATGACGGGCCGTATTTACTATTATTTTTAAAGTTTGGTAATGTAATCATTAGAAATATCAATGGCATCAACAGAACTATTATTTCCTAAATGGGAATGGATAGGTGTGCCTCAATATGTCAAACGTATTTATGAAGTGGGTCTGATTTTGCCTTTCATAATTTACTGCCAACATAACAAATGACTTTTAGGATATGATATGCTTACATTCATGATCTCTAAAATGATAATAAGAACTATCAGTGTTAATGCTGTACGTCTGATACGGAACTGTTTTTGAACAAACTGTATTGAATGATGAAAAATACAATTCTCACATGTTAATTACGTCGATACAGTTCTGGCGCATATAACTTTCCTACATTTTAAATCTGTGGTTTTGTCATATTAGCTTACATTGTCTTAATGAATTAATGAATAGTTACACTTACAGAATACCAATATTGGAAATTCATGGTTGAACTACAATGAAGTTGGTTAAAGGTCGTCATCGCCAATGAAGTATCAACACTTGTTTACAAAATATAAACTGTCTCTATATGCCTGAGTGACAGCAAATGGAAATGCGGGGTCGTTAGAGCAATAAGGAGCTGCATATAGCAGCAACGTTACGTTAAAGTATGTTTTGTCCATTCAGAGAGTTCTGCAGATATTGTCATATCCAGTCAAATGGACAATAATGGTATGCTTTGCAAATAAGTTTTTTTGTATAAATGTTTCACACATGACAAGCAACAGTTGAATTTTGTTTTTAGTTTCATCAATATGTTGATACCATGATTACCACATGTATGTCCGTGTTTTTTTTTCAAATTCCACTAAAGTAAGTAATATTTTCTGTTTCACTTAATACTTTCCTTTCCTATCATCAAAATCATGGTATACATGTATCTTAAAAGCTCGTGGCATAATGTTAAATTATACTGGTTTTCTTCTCAGGGCATTTATATGAGAAACCTCATTCTCAACCATAGTGATTGCAATTTCAAAATTGTATGATCGAAATCAACGTTAATCCACTGAGTCACACAACCGTTGTTAAACCTGCTTTCAGTTGAATCAGTTGGAGACACATAGTCTAGCTGAGTAGACTTCCAGTCGACATTCTCTTCAATCGACAATCTAAAAGTATTGATAATATTTGAGGAAGCAGATACGAAATTATATAGCTTTGCCTTATCATTGAATGGTTGAATCAATCTTGTGTGTCCTTATCAAACTTGCAAATGCAATCTGTAAAATCTTTTAATTCGAAGTATAATTTTGAAAACATGATTTCCAGCTGCAATTTTGATCATCAACATTTTTCAAAGATTGTTATTCCCTTCGTTGTAACATCCTAAAGAATAATGTATTTTCTCCATTTGCCATTGCTGATGCGTCTTTGCTGAGATGAATTCCAATGTCATGAAGCCTTACAATAAAAACATTAACCCATGACTCCTTCTCCATGCCACTTCCTTTTTATGGTCCTTAGATTTTGTATTTGTAGAGTGGATAAATTTCAAGTTTAGTGACCAACTATTGATAAATATGATTTACGTTTGTACAGCCGAATTCCTGTTAAGTTATGAATTTATTTTTCTTGTTTGCCGCTGAATGTCTGTCTGAATACGTATGCAGTATAGATGAATATTGATTAGAATCATCTCAATGAAAAACAAACTTGATATTTCGTATCAGTTCATAACGTATCATGAAGTTTCCAAAGGTAAAAGTTAAAAGTTTCTACTAAAGTAGCTTTAGTCAGATGGCATGTATATCAAAAGATGTTTTATGGACAGCAAAACAATGTCATGGGATGGTAACTAGTCCAGTGTTCGTACACACAGATTCCATGGGACCTGTCATCCTCGATAATTGCCATGGTGGCCTATTGTCCAATCATATGTCCTTTATCCAAGTACCTGTGTACTCTTGGAGTTGAGCGTGCCAATCAAAAGATTTCAATTTGGTTTTTCAATATCACATCGTGACTGCGATCCCATTTCACAAATAAGCTTATTTGCAAAGACTCATATGTTTGGTTACTGTGAAAAGGCATAG
Organism: Gibbula magus; assembly: GCA_936450465.1. NCBI lineage: Eukaryota > Metazoa > Mollusca > Gastropoda > Trochida > Trochidae > Gibbula > Gibbula magus. Next base: position 61,237,306 of record OW388304.1, read on the forward strand.
CAAAGAAAGGTATGTAGTTCATAAAATCACCGAAGCGAGTTGTAAATGAATTATTACTTATTATCGTGACGAATATCCAGGATCGGGACCTGCATGAACAACATTTATTAACTCAGTTAATTAACTGCCTCGTAGCGTGGTACCTAGCAGCTGCCATATACACAGCTTATACATTTTACCTTCGCACTTTCTCGCACTTAATGTATTTATATGGCAAATGTTGTAGTGATTCAAACAAATCTGGCATATTGTGTTGATAAGATACCCCATCTTAATCCACAGCGTTCATCACCCTTGGGTTATCGAAACAAGTTTTTAATGACTGAGACGAATTATCTCTGTTTGCTCACAACTAACAAACGTTGTGCTAATTGTCATCCGATCCTTGATACATATCATCAATGATAGCAGATATTTATCAAAGTGCATTCAGTTTATTCTAAGCGATAATCATTCCGTTGCTCTTTTGACTGTTAGTCGGAGCTGGTTTTCATCTTTTTATCAGCCAAAATTGAAAGTCAACACTCAAAACTGTCAGTGACATAAGTATGATGTATATAACATTATGGACAACGTAACATTATGTCGGGACATAGTACATATATACGTACATGGCTCAAAGCAGATACATTTAGGTCAAAGATTTGGCACAAGTCTACCAAATTATTTATATATATATATATATATATATATATATATATATATATATTTTATTTAATAATTAGATTATGTTTGTCATGTTCACAAACTAACTGTTGAATGATTCATTGATTCATTCCTAGTATTCACATAGAACATGTTTGGAGGCCAAACACAATACGTAAATTCATTGCGTTTATCTCAGTTGTATGAAGGGAGTGTTTCCGATCAATATTGACCCTGGGTCTTCTGATCAGTGCACGATAATTAGGTTACAGTGTCACTTGGACGTAGAGAGTTCACACAAGACAATCAATAAAATCAATTATTTAGGTACGTCCATGTACAACACATGATACATCTTGATGTATGTGGTGTAAGGTAATACTTGCTATATTTTAAGAGAGTAATGTCTGATTTTGAAAGTTCAGAGTTATTAGTCGTGCATAAACAAACTTTTACAAACACTATTTCGTTCTTTCTATCATTATAATGTGTTTAACCATACCATCAGAACTCACCCTTTCCGCCAAGAATATAAACTATCCCATATAACATTGCATTTAAACAAAGTTGAGTAGTTACCTGGCCTCTGTTAGATCAGGTATTTTCAGGAAAGGAATGAACAGATTCAATATTAACCATTTTGTAAACTTTGATAAAATCCTTTCCAACATTTATTCGAATCTCTGTCGAACATGTATTAGTATATATGTGTTTGTCTTAAAAACACCGTAGCACGTTTTTTGCATATACATTATTTTTTCTCAAATTTGCCATTTATTATTAATGTTTAAACAATATATCATTACATTAAAGGGTAAAACAATTCGTAACACGATCTGATAAGCAGACTCCATAGAAAACGGTTTAAGAAAAAAATGTTGCGATGTATAATGCGACAATGTAGTGGAAGTCTTCAGTGTGAGAGGTAGATTTGTAGGTCTCATGCAAATTTGAGAGTTACGACAACAAGATGATGGACATTTCCATCATTGTACAATATTTAAAACTCTACTCTGAGTGTTAAGGTATCGCTACATCAGTCAGATCACTTCATCTACCTCCCATTTTAATGTGAACAACTTCTACCTATTTTGGGGAGCACTTTATTTTAGTCAGAACATAATGGCGTGATACAGCGCCTTGAAATAAAAAGACACCAATATTTCAAATAGTGTAATACTTACGTTATGGGCAATGACCATGCAAATTGGCATAACATTCGTTTTTAATCTTTGTCATAAATCACTAACTTAACCCAAACATTTGGTTGTTTTTTGTGATTTTACCAAAATAAGTCAGACTTCAAAATAAGCAAAATACATCACTGTGAATACATGGGGCAATAAACAGGAAAATAACGTACCATATCTGTTGAATCAATTCATTAAAAGTGTGTTCTGATATCTGATACCACGTTTTGTGAAGAAGTAAAATAAACAAGTAAGTTAACAAACTGAAGATTTAGATTCAACAGAATTCTACAAAACTGTTACAGGTCTCTGTCAATATCCAATCAACTCTATATCCAGCTGCATTCTCACACAAACTGCACTGCTATGAACTCAAAGATTGAACAGCTGGTATATTGGTTCTGGTTTGAGGACACACCCTTGCCAACATGGCTTTCCCAAAAACGTTTTGTTGGTGCAGAAACAAATAGCAGCATATAGAACAACAGTAAAACTATGATAGGAACTGCATGTATGTATGCCTCTAGTGAAGTCTGTATTAGATAGAGCTCGAGGTACAGTCCAACATCATTGAAGAGTTAAATGCTTTAAGATTAAACGTACACACATATTAAGATCATTTCACAGAGGGATGTTTATGACAACTGTTACAAAATATTTACACATACATGTACGTTATGATCCTTTTGAAGAACAAGTAAGTGGAAACTTTTAGTTAAAGAAACCATAACATAAATATTTTCATTACAAAATGTATACAAGTTCAGGTCCATGTTACAAGCAGAGATACATAATGCAATAAAATATACATGGTAATATTGTTGTGCATGGTACATGCTTAGGCATGCAGATGGTACCATGGTACAAGCTTACATATAGGGTCATGGTACAGCCTAGCTAAGTAAAAGCTTAGATAGGTCCGTTTTTACAGTAGATGTCCGTGATACAAACTCAGGTTAAAGTTAAAGCACAATGTTACAGGCTTAGGCCCATAGAGCTACACGTATGCTTGTATCCTTATTGTATGAACAAACCCAAACTGCAAATTATTGTTTAGTACTTATTGTAGTAGTACATGTAGTCTCTTCATGTACGTTTTACGTCAACGTAAGTTAATATCTTCATTTAGAAGATTAAGGAGTCAAACAGGTATTCTATAAAAGTAAACAAGTTCGCATGAGGAAAGTTAAATGTATATACCTATGTAATAGATAGGGGTCGACTAGCATTAAATTATCGGGACATAAATGTACGGGTTTGAGAGGGTTGGGCGAGGCGACAGCCGAGCTTAACCCTCTCAAACCCGTACATTTATTTCCCGATAATGTACTGCTACGAGTTCTCTATCTATCTTAGATCACAGTCAAATGCTTGAGTCGTCAAGAAAATTTCTTAAAATGAATATATTTCAAATGAATTGTCAACAAATTTGGGAAACATTCTCTCGAACAAAACATGCAAAACATTGACATTTCTCATTTTTATATGCAAATGTTATGGACATTGACGTCATTACAGCACTGTGAGCACTGAATTTCTCAAATTGTCCGAGGTGCATGAGGCATACATTTTATATAAAGCGTACGAGTCGTGCTACAGCACAAGCGTCGTGCTTAAGTCACGAACATGCATGATTTAAGCACGTTTTTATTCAGCAACGTTGAACAGTAATACATTTCATTGCCTTTAAAGACTGAGTGGTTTTTAGAATGAAACAGTTCACACAATGGCTTCCTCATGGACAGTCCAAGGACAAGTACACTATTCATTCAGGAAAGGTAACTTTATTTTATTACTCCTTACTTTTTAAAGTGTATATTTATAAAATTCAAATACAATTTCATTCAATTGATTCATTTAATAACAGTTATTGGTTTTTGTATTTCAAATATTTTGTTTGTTTGTTGAGCTGTATTTATCAATATGCGAGTTGTAATATTTAGTGTTGCATGTGCTATTGTGCATCCCGTCTATATTGCATATACATTATTTCAGGTTACTGCAGCAACGAGATTATACCCAAACTGTCTATGGGAAAGACTATAACGTCCTACTGGACATCTTTCGGACGCTGTGTGACGATACAGGGGTTTCATTGAGACGACAATGCAGCCTCCATCCTCTAACACTCCAAGAAGGTATTTTTATATCACTTTCTTTTTATGTCGTTCTATATAACGTCTGAATATTATTTTTTTATATCGTGGTTGAAAATATATAAAACATTGGTAACATGGTTTGATGCTTGTCGTTGTTTCACTTACACGTGATATAAATGAAATACACTAGAAACATCCCAATTGACCTCACATTACTTGCTTTATGTACATGCTTTTATTCTTCTTTTAGGAATATCAAGCTCCTTAACATAGAAGACCCTCATCGACGGAAGCGACTATTTCCTTTCGGAAAGGGAACACAGTAGATCATTTGTCAATGAAATAAGTGTTTAATTGTGTATTATCAACATAAATAAAACAATCAGTTGACATTGTTTGTTGTTTTTATGGAAGTCTGTGAACCAGTTTTATGAGCATGATACCCGAACGCAACCAGACAACCGTACATGTAACGGGATAAAATGTACTCCACGTGACCAAAATACAATTATATGATTGGACGAAAGCATTTGACTGTGCTCTACTTAATGTTTAATGTAAGTAAAAGAAAAGAAAAATGACTTCTAAGTAGTACTCTTAGTTATTTGATGTTTGAGGGAAAAAAACTTTCATCTATAGAAACTTTAACATTTTATATCCTGCTCTTGTTTTATGACAGAAGGTATATCGATTTGTGACCGGCTGCAGATCTTGCAAAGCATTAACGCAGAAGGAAATTTCAACAATTGGTCCCTTTAAGGCGCGTAATGTGTGATGATCTTTGATGTACAGATTGAATTATATAGGACAAGTCGTGGCTAGTTATTGATATGAACAGATTCGTGTAATTCACATCAATAGGGATCAACTCTTTTATGTGTTTTGCATAGTACATGGGCACATAAGGAAGCATTTTATATGATTGTATTTGATGTACAATATACATGAAGTAAGGTAGCGTTGGTTGTCACGACATATCACACATTCAGTCTTGTGTGAGAAGCGGTTCCAAAATATATGATATTTAAACCCTTGTATGTTGTAAGTTGTATATACAGACATCAGTTATTTCATTGATGTCTTCATTGACATCTTCATTGATTATTTAATTGAAACATTGATATTTCATACGATTTTGCATATGCAAAAATGCATCAATGAGTTGTTTATAACGAACTGTTATTAGTGCACGTAGATGTTCATAATTAAACATAGATGAATATGGATACACTGATATACAACCAGCTGCTAAAACTGTTAAAGTGTACATTTAGCAACTGCCAAAGTTGAATCAACATCAAGCATCAAGCTGACGAGCTGATATTTCCAAAACCTAATGTGACGTTTGACTCTGTCAATGTATTTGATCCTGATGTTTATGTTTCGTCCCGTATGCTTGTGCCCCGCCTATGTTGAGTTAACCTCAGACATATTAATACATGCTGAGAAATGAAGACAACTCTTTATTGGCTGGAGCAAGTTTCGTTATAGAATAAAACCAAAGTGCTTTGAAAGAACCTGATAACCATAATGATTCCGCTCTTATCCCGATTAAGTTAATCAATTTACACTGAAAACAAACGCGAATCCCTCTGAAAGTATATGTTTTGATATATATTTTTAAGAACATTAGTGTAATACACTTAAGCTTGGTGCGAACGTGTATTCCGGTTTTCTGGTATAATAACACAATAAATTGATATCCATCTACTGTAAAATTCAATGGATGACAACTTGATGTAAGGTTTAATGGTGTAACCCTTAGTTTTGAAATAAATATCAACTTTGAACTCAAAGACTCTTGGAAAATATGTATCTACAACTGCAATGTTCGCTCTTGAATATTGTACAACGTGTTTTGAATACATAACTGTAAAAGTACAAATAGCATTTAATCAAATCCACAGGGACTAACATCCAGAAAACTCAAACCCATTTTCATCATAACGGAGAAAATGCACCAAGCCCAGAAAGAAATGAAAGTTTCAGAAAAGTCCATTTTACTTATTGAATGAGCTTTTCAAATGACAACATGTCCATATCTGTGGTTTATGTATTGTAATGAAGGTGTCAGACAAGCGAATTTCACAATTAAAAATTGTACAATATTACCAAAATCAATTTTGTAGAGTTTGAACTCGATCAACAATATTGCAAGATGTTTCAAAACCTAAATCAACAAGCCTTCCTCCTGTAATAAAATACTATGTCCAGATATTTTCAATCAGCTATAGTATTAACTTGTAGAGGTTAGACTGAGTTTCTTCTATAGACGTCTAATGCCAAGGGAGATATCTCAACATCCCAAACCTCAGTCAATTTCTTTCTTTGAACAATAAGCTTCCAGTCCAAATCATTCATCGTGGCTTTGAGTGTAACATGTCCGGATATTTGCCATTAATGCTGAGTCACACTAACAAGATGGACTTAATATTTACGTATTAGTTTCTGGCTTCACCAAGTATATTGCTCACAAAGCCCTGTGCCAAGAGCTATTTCTGATCAAACTTATGAATACACTGAGAAAATGAATATATTTAGTATCTATGGGCTTATCCAACATAGGATCCAATGCCCTAACTCAAAGCAGATGCAGGATATGTAGTTTTGTTTAGGACATAGACATATTTCATATAACCCTGTAGAGTGAATATTAAAGCTGTAACAAAACAGTACAAAGAATTGACGCACAACCTTATTTAGGAAACAAATTAAGTATTTTCTTAGAGACATTCTTAGAATTTGGAATGATAAGAATTGCGAGAAATGACATACACATTTCGCAATTCGAATTAAGTATTATTTTAGAAGATTACATGTTTACATAAGCACATCATGTACCACATTTTCATTCACATTGATGACATCAACACTCAACTCCGTTACTCTTTGATTGAAAGACAGACTTATATCTGTGGCATTTGTGTTATCATTATATCACAACAACATTTGTGATTTATCAATTTCCATATTTCAGACATTTTAATTCAAACGTCAAGCATAAGGTCCAAACACATTTTGAAATACTGATTTCCTCACCCAATGAGTCTTGTAACAGATATAACAAAAGTATAGTATAATACCAAGGTGAATGAAATTGTATATACCACTTTACAAACATTTGCTCATCATAAACTTGACAAATTTACTTTATCCAGCAGCAATATTTGATTGAATCAGTTGAATAAGTGTGTATAGTTTAATTTACTGAATAGATTAGGAATAGAACAAGGTCAGTCTGCATGACATACACATTTTGTTATGTTATCTAAATACTTGAATTCAATGTTCAGAATTTATAGGACCTATTCTGAGGAGTGAGCAAATCTGTTGCTGTATTGATGTCCTCACATCTTCTAGTTGTAAGTTTGTATGTAATAAACTTCTTCATATTTCGTAATATTAAACTTAATATTCATTTGTCCACTTGAATAACTTTATTGCTAAGAGTAATTGCATTTATCCCCTGATGCAGATGGACATAACTATTCACTTTCGATCACTCCCATAATTACCATTAATGACAAACTGCAGGTACTTGTAAATATTTTGATGTTCTTTGATCTACTTAGGTATATTGTGCAGAACCCATAATTCTTCAAAAACAGTTTCAATACACACATCCATAATCTTCCACAAGAAGTATTTTATCGACGACTTTATACCTCAAATGAATCTGCATATCTTACACATCAATGAAGGGTTTGTGAAAACCTCGATGCAATACATTTGCATTTGAACATTATGCACATGATGATGTGAACGCAAATGTTAAAATTAATAGTTCTGACAAACCATAGTGAACTGTGTGTTAAAATCTGTCGGAGTGAGTCAAAATATTATACGACGCTCTGTCATCTTGTATGTGGAAGTACCGAGACGAATGTACATAAACTAAATCTTATGTTTCCATTAACAGTAAGGTTATATCTATCACGTTTGAGCATAATCCACTGTAACTAATAAAGGGCAGTAATGACGGCCATTTATGTTTTTCCTTTCCTGTTCTTTTTAAGAGTGTTTTAACTCTGAACAGGCATTTAAAACGAAACGTGGCTACTTGTCCTTTTTGCCGTTATAGTAAAGTTCAGCATAAACAATGTAATTTTCTGCAAAATACACCGGTCTCCAAAATAATAATAACCAGTTATTTAGTTTGAGCAGGCAGATATACAAGTCCTTGTTTTTATCAAATGCGTTCAAGCTAAAAAATCAGTGAACAAAAGAGATACATTATTAAAAGATCAATCACACCTAAAATATCACGCCTTTCATGAAGGAAAATGAGTAAACTGTCTTATGATCTTGAGAAATCTAATCCTTCCATACAAGTCTTTCACAAACATTCATAGCCCCAGTCAATAGTTTGCTTTGAGCCTGCATCCAGCGTTGAGTGTAATATGTCCGGATATTTGCAATAGGCTATAGTGTACTGTGGTAGAGGCGAGACAGACGTTCTTCTATATCAGTCCAATATGAAATTAGATGCTTCCAGAGTCACACACATCAGTCAATAGGTTTGTTTGAACACGTTTACAGTTCAAACCCATCATGTCTGGAGATTTGTCATCGATTCTAGTATCAGACTAACAAGATGGACTTGATAACGAATCCCACACAGCAATTGCACAGTTAATGATTTTTACTAAATTTTAATGAAATAGGTTTATCATATTAAGAATATAGGTTGAGTTTCTCTACAAGATCATGACTGGAAACTGGTAAAAAATATTTCCAAATAAATATATAAACATATGGTGATGAAGATATGGTGCGTTTGGTTGTCATTTTCTTAAATGTATATTTTTTCTATATTTTATGATAGAAACTTAGGATCCAGTTGACTCGCATTGAAGTGTGTAAGTCTCCTGATGATCAGCTCTGTTAGCAAATAATTGTCCATATTAGTCACTACAACTCCTGCATTGATGAACCTAACCACAATCAGCTGTGTAAAACGTTTTATTGATGCTGTCAAATCAAGCCTTTGTAGATCATCGACCTTGATATAAAATATTATGAATCACACGTCTATTGAGCTTGCTTTGTGGAAATCCATTCACTACAGCACACAGATTGTAAGACGATGGAACTGTTTGATGATTGCAATCAACGCTTCCATACACTAAGTAGCTTCGTGTCGATCAACGTATTGATAACTGTTAGTCTAAACCCTCACCAGTTCTTTCATTGACGCTGTCAGTCTAATACTTATTATTGTGGTTATGATTTACAGCACGAAACCATCGATAGAATTATATTGTTTATATTAAACACATTCTTCAGGACATGGGTATTGCTTTGGTGGACATGTTATTTATTGTTTACTGTGAATATGTAAATCTGTACCCTATAATGACATTTATTTAATAGATCAGAGAGAGAGAGAGAGAGAGAGAGAGAGAGAGAGAGAGAGAGAGAGAGAGAGAGAGAGAGAGAGAGAGAGAGAGAGAGAGAGAATCTCGAGCCGTGTTGAATGAATCAAATCAATTTCAATATTTCATATGTTTGATTTGATTATTCTTCACATTGGACTGGGCTCGATATTATTTTCAATCTTACAAACGTGGATGTAGTATTTATTTGATTTGATGAACTTCAACAGGACACCAGAATAAGTTTTGTGGATGTAGTATACTTCAACCTACCTTGTACATCACATGTTACAGTATTTATTCAGATGGTCACTATAAATCCAGACAGGGTAACTGTTACTATCCTCAGCGCAACGGCTTCTTGTGGATTTTCATTTGATTTATTCTTAGGTTTATACACCCTGCCTGAAATAAACGAGCCATGTTCAATAAATCAAACTGAAGTATTAACCTTATGTCTTGACGCCAATTGAATATACTGACTGACTATAGTAGACCTTGATAATAACTAAACATTGCAATTGCTTAATACAGATTCATCAACACCGTCATCTCACTATCTTTAAGCTATATACATGTTTTAGGTGCACAACATATTGATGTTATTTGGATGACATGGAATTTCGGATTTACAAATGAGGTAAATCACTGTAAGAAAAGCATTTTATGCATTGACAGTTTCAAAACGTCACTAGAATGCGCAAAATCAAACATGAAAGAGAAACCAATAAATGTTTAAAATTGGGTCGCCTTTTTTTAAAATTTGAAAGCTACACAACTGTGAAAAGTAAAATTTGATTGACAATTTTCAAAGATAAAATTGTCCTTAACCTTCCAAATTCGTGTATAAGCTGATAGATATAATGGTGTGTATGGAAAGTAGAAGAGAATCTGCAAGACTGATCTTCTAATCGTGCATGTGTATTTGTTTTCTGTGGGTACCATTTCCAAAAGCAAAGTGATATACACATTATATATTTGCACATATTTAGATCAAGCTTATAAATTTCAACTTAAATGAATTTATATTACTTTTTTATGTCACCATACTGCACTATTTGGCTATTTGATATCAGTTCAAAACTAGGTTTATTTTTCATCTTTTTATATACATCCAAAACTTGCAAACTTGCTATAAAAAATAATAGTTTTTAAAATATGCACCGTAAGGAAGCCATGATGTTTCTAAAAACTACGTCTCTCATTATTTGTTATCAAAGAGGAATAATGTTTGTCCAAACATGTGGTCACATAGACATTCATCTTGATGGTTTAGCTCTGTTACTAAAATTGATATGAATTAATGAATTAAGAATTTTTACAATGTTACATTTGGAATAACACTACCTTCAATAGTATACATTCTTGTACGTTTTAGGGCCGAGTCCCTTGCGGTATTCGAAGTCACATCCTCAGAGTAGGGCAGCTACATGTACCTTGATAGTATCAACGGCGTGCTACGACGCCTTTAAAGTCCAATTAGTGTTTTCTTTGTGGGAATCGCAAAAGGAACCATCAGTTGTTGATTGATGAAAATAGTGCCTAAACAGTGCCTAAATGAAGCTTGGAATTTATTCAAGAGGCACATGTAGAATGTCATGAGTAAAGTAATGTTTATCTGGTAGTCTTTATCAGTGTGTCAAAAGGTCATCTTCATTGTCCGTTGATTGTTACGGGAATTTGTTCATCTATGGTACTAACGGGGTATAACAATAAACAAGACCCAAAATTTGGCGAAATTTGGATGACAGCTACTTCAACTTCAACCTACTACTATGATCGAGGTATCATATTGTCATTCTTGAGAAGTCGACTTGCACACTGTAGACTTATCCGGGTGGGAGGTGATGTACAATCACCTGTCAATCAAATTTTTTGAGGTCTCATATATTGGATCAATTGTATAGTATCCTAATTTTCAAATATCAGATCTTACCTGTAACAGGTCAATGAAGAGCCGACTTTGCGACCCTTCTATTTAAATTACCTAAATATCAAATTTAAATGTAGACGATTAGTTGAAGGTATGTTGCCAATATCTACATATTAAATTGTCTTCTAATGCATGTACATAAAATAGTATAGTTTATTTTATAACAAATAATAGTTTTTAATTGAATATGTATTTTCAGTATTTAACATATTCTCATGTTTAAAAAACTTACTAGACTTGACCAAGGCTAACACAACACAGTAAGTTATCATTTTTGTATAGTATTCCGTACGATTTACATGCTATCAGTTTATTAGAGTGTCATATAATGTTAATTAACTTAACTTAATTTACTAAATGGCTTAAATATTAGTAGGATTTGAACCACGGTAAATATATGATGAACATGGTAACATCGAAGGCTAAATGTGTAACCATTTCATACATGTTTACCACAGAAAACACAGGCAAATTTAGACACCTAGCAACCAGTGAAGTACATGTTCGTGTAAATCTGAAGAGGATTAGTCAGTGTGTTAGAGGAACAGTCAATTAGCTGCTGGGTGTCAGTTTTGTAGTCGATATTGTGTTTAGATACAGGGATATACATTCATCACAGAAAACACAGGCAAACTTAGACACATACCAACTAGTGCACATGTATATTCGTGTAAATCTGAATAGAATTAGTCAATTTTCCAGTTTTTCTTCAAAGACTGATGTGTTTTAGGACACACTGACATTTTCAATCAGCTCTTTCATGGATCCACATAGGACTTTTCAGGTTCTAGCATGATGCATTAACACTACAATAAGTGTGAATAATTGAATTGGTGGATTTCGCAATTCAGTCTCAATTTCAGCTTGTGTATCTCTCTTGAAAACCGTACTGAGCAAGCAATTGGTGTTGATAGAAACCAGCTAACATTTGTTTATCAATTACTGGCAGATCGGCTATTATCAGGTCATTAACAGGGTTATATCAGATAAACGAGATTAAGCAATCAAATGTTATTCCGATAAAGATCTTCTCATACTGTGTTGTTTTAAATAGAGTATATCGTGAGAACATTATGTGATGGAATGTCAATCTATAACAGGTTTGAAGCTCAAATACGTAAAATAGATTTTTATTATGGTAATTATTATCCCATTTTCTTAAAATGGAGGTGAAATAACTTTCATTGATATGTTCTTTGATTTGCAGTTATTTGAATACTGTTCTTAGGTTCTATCTCGATGAAGGAACCATGCATGTCAAAGAAAGATTATTTATTTAATATTTAATTAGTTAATACACACATTTCTATCTGCATGATATCCAAAATTATTATTTTTAAACAATTCGTTATTTCAAAATTAATTGAGTGATGAGACTGTCACAGTTCTGTGCATCCGCAAGATAGTTGTCTCACTAACAATGCAGACAGTGCACACTAACAATGCAGGCATGCAGTCGAGTCCTTTCAATTCTCACCGTCGCTGCTAATGGCTGCAGTATTGCTCAGGTGGCGTTCAACAAGAACTCACTCAGTTTTCGTCATATTATGAATATATTTGCATAATACTTCTTAATATTAATGATCCATGAGAAGATGATGTCTCATTGTACAAATATAAAACGTTAAAAGTGCATGTTCTTTAGGTGAAATACATCTTAAATTGAATTATATAGTTTATTTAATTATATAATATATGCAAACATTTATTAGTGCAATACGGTTGATTATCGGATACTGCTTTCAAGACTTCAAGTACAATATGGACTCATCGATACAGTTCTCCTCTGGTTCGAGTCGTACTTAACAAACAGGGCACAGTCTGTTGCTGTTCACAATGATATTTCTGATAAGACTATGCTTCATTGTGGCGTCCCACAAAGATCGGTGTTAGGTTGGCCACTATTCTCTCTCTACACCAACGAAATTGGCGACCTGTTGAGTGAGATGGCTACAAATAATCATCTCTATGCTGATGATGCACAGCTGCTTGACGAAGCAGTTGGGGACAAACATTCTTAATTCTTCAGGATCGAAGATGCCATTGATCATGTTGGAACATGGATGTTCAAAAACTAAAAATTAATCAGCACAAAACGGAATTCATGATTGTTGGCACTAACAGGATGTTAACACATTCACAGCATGGTCAGTTGAAAGTTGGAGATCAAGCTATTCAGCCGTCACCATGTGTAAGGGATCTTGGTGTTCTACTTCAATCGGACCTCTTAATGAAGAACCAAGTTTCTGACATATGCAGGAAGTGTTACTTCCATCTCCTCAACATTGGAAAGATCCGGCATCTTCTGACTCAAGATGCAGCGGCTGCATTGGCGAGAACACTAATTCTTTCCAGACTGGATTACTGCAACAGTTTGTTGGTTGCAGCTTCAAAGGAACCTATTCAAAATATTCAGAATACAGCAACTCGCATAGTCACTTTAAAACCAAAACATTGCTATATTACCCCAATTCTTATGTCTCTTCATTGGTTGCCCGTTGAAGCACGCATCGACTACAATATCCTCACACTTGCCTATCAGTGCATTCATAGCACAGCCCCCAGTATATTCAAGAACTCCTCTCTCCATATACTCCCACAAGAACTCTGCGGTCATCCTCATCAAATCTTCTCTTTGTACCTAAGTGGAATCTTGCATCGTTCGGATCTCGAACTCACCAGAACATGGCTTCAGTGAAATGGAACTCCCTCCCTGATGAACTCAAACTATGTCCAACTCTAGACAATTTTAGAAGCAGTTTTATATCAATTGACTTTATAGTCAGCGCTATGGGCAAACTTAGTGTGGAGTTTAGCGCTTTAGAAATGGACACATTATTTTATTATTAATATTATTAATATGGATTGATAAATGATACATCATAACCCGTTTTTTACTATTCACACGAAATTGGAATAATAACATAACGAGCTCAAATTTGGCACCATAATAATTATATCTTCCTCATATTTAATTGAACCAATCAAACAGTTAATTATATTCCTCTCCTGGTACGGAAGGACAAACCTTATTTCTATTTCCCCTACAAACAACTTTAAACATACATTTTCTAGGGGGCTGCTTACCAATTATCATCACTGTAATTACAGCTATGTATAGAAGTTCAGTTTGTAACACTGTAACTTAACCAGTTCTAATATTTTGAATATGTTCAATTTAGAGTTTCAAAAGCCCTTGAAATGAGACGATTAAAGTGCACATGTTATTGGAATGACCTCATTTTGTTAGACCAGTGAATAATTTAACGCCAGTCATAAACTGTTTAGATAAAGCAAAAACAAAATACTTGTAGGTAGCAGACAATTTCAATGTGGTATATCATTAAATACTTAAATGACTTTTAATTAATACCACACCTCATTGATAATGAGTTATATGTACATATACACGTGATAAAACTATCAAAAAGCATTTCCATTTGCTCTAAATGAACAGCTAGTGCGTGCTTCACAACATTTACATGGTTTTTTTTATAGTTTTATAACGTTAAAACCGTAAACACGAAATATATCTATTAACAGAAAGTTTGGACATTTGTGTGAAAGTACAAACTCTTTCATTTCGAGTACAGCCCAGTAATTACTAAAGTAAGATGAAGAATTTCTTATATTGAAAAGTATCAAATGCTTTGAAATCACTAAATAACACAATGCACCTCTTATAACTCATTCTTAGAGAAAGCAAAGTACCAACGGTGTGTGTCGAGGTTGAAATGGTCAAGACAAACACGCTTCTGTGAAAAGGTCAACACTTACTTCCAAGGTCCAAGGTCAAGGATGAATGGGTAAGCTTTTGGTACAGTCAGTGCTGGTGGTTGAAGTCTGACTCTGGGGGTTTGGTGTCGAATCGAAGATCCCAGACTACCTACTAACATGTTAACTCAAGTACAACTATCATCAGAAGGCAATAAAACGTGATAACACAATTCTGCAGACTGCGCTAGAGCAATTTTAACTATGAAGTACAGAACACTCTAGTTATGTGTATATCTGCAAGTGGCTTCACCTGTCCCCATTGTTCGTATGTAAAGGTCATGGTTTCTTCTGTATGGGAAATGATTGTTTTATATAAAATTATATCCTTTCATGTGTTATGTAATTAATTCGATGCTATTTCTAGTATTCTAAAAAAAAATTTGAATGAAATATGAAAGAGTTACAATCAGATAACACTGTTCGGAGGAATAGGCTAGACAGACTTTCGTCAGAGGCCGTTTAATTAAATGTCAGCTATAGACCTTGGTCAAACACTGTTAACATGACCAGGTATTTGTAATCGACCCTACGAATAATCTAACAATATCTGACAGACAGGTGCATTGTACCTTCTGTTCTGCAGTCAGATATATTGATTCTTTTGAATGTTCAGAGCCAATGTGGACTCTGAGGTTCATGATACAAACAGCGGTACATGGTACACACTGATGGTCACGGTACAAGTGTATATATATATAATTGCCTGAATACAATATGCACTCATATCAGAGAATTTAGATGTTTTCTATTTTGAAAACAGTAAATAACGTAAGAATATTTGTGTAATCTCTTCCTGTAAATTTAACATCAAACGTAAGTTAATATCTTCATTCAGAGGATTAAGGAGTATGCTAAACAAAGAAACCAATTAAGCATTCAGAAAGTTAAATGTATATAGTTATTTAATGTTAAATGTAAGTAAAATAAAATAAAAATGACTTAAGCATTGCCCAGCATTTCTTAGATCTAATAAGTAGCCTTACGAATTTGATGTTTGATAAAGAAAACTTTCATCTATAAAAAACTGCAACATCTGGTATCCTGCACTTGTTTCATGACAGGAGGTTTATCAATTCGTGACCTTCATCTTATTGTGCAAAGCATTTACGCAAAAGGAAAATTCAACAATTGGTCCCTTTAAGGTGCATAATGTGTGATGATCTTTGATGTACAGATTGAATTATATAGGACAAATCATGGCTTGTTATTGATATGAAAACATTAGTGTAATGCACATCAATAGGGATCAATTCTTCTATGTGTTTTGCATAGTACATGTGCATATAAAGAAAACTTGTATTTGATTGTATTTGATGTACATGTAATAAGGTAGCGTTGGTTGTCACGAAATATCACAACTGCAGACCTTGTGAGAAAAGCGGTTCAAAATATATGATGTTTAAACCCTTTAGTTGTATTTACAGACATCGGTTACATTTGTATGTCATTGATATCTTCATTGATTATTTGATTGGAACATTGATATTTCATACGATTTTGCATATGCAAAAATGTATCAAGAGTTGTTTATAAGGAACTGTTATTAGTGCACAAAGATATACATACTTATACAAAGATGAATATGCATACACTGATATACAACCAGTTGCTAAAACCGTTAAAGTCTACATTAAGCAACTGTCACGGTTGAATCAACACCAAGCTTCAAGCTAAGAAGCTAATATTTCAAAAACCTAATGTGACCTTTGACTCAGAAGTATTTATCCTGATGTACAAACCCGAAAATAAAATCAATGACCATGCATGTAAAACACGAGAGTATTTCTGTATGTGTCTAATAAATAAAATAAAACATGTTTTAAATAAAAGATGACAACGAGTTCTCCGATTTTTTGGGTACGAGTTATCCGTGGTTACGAATTCCCGGTGAGGACGAGTTCGTTTTGTATACGAGTGTTCCGCATCCCATAATGAGCATATACAATGTTTGTAAAGTGGTACATACTATTTCATTCACCTTCGTATTATACTATAATTTTGTAATATCTGTTAAAGACTCATTGGATGAGGAAATCAGTATTTCAAAAATGTTTTTGGACCTAATGCTTGACGTTTGAATTACAAATGTTTGAAATATGGAGATTAATAAATAACAAATTTTATTGTGATATAATGATAACACACATGCCACAGATATCAGTCTGTCTTTCAATCAAAGTGTAACGGAGTTGGTGTTTGTTCGATTCCAACCCTATGTCTTTAATGTAACCTCCTCTGGTTAAGATGTTATCATTTCCTGAATGACAAGCAGGATCGGAAATCCATTCTGTGTGTCCTAGTTTCTTAATGTCTTAAACCGAGATTTAATGTTGAGTGTTGATGTCATCAATGTGAATGAAAATGTGGTACATGATGTGCTTATTTAAAAATGTTATCTTCAAAAATAATACTTAATTTGAATTGCGAAATGTCTTATCATTCCAACTTCTAAAATGTCTCTCGAAGAAAATACTTAATTTGATTCATAAATAAGGTTGTGCGTCAGTGCTGTGTACTGTTTTGTTACAGCATTAATATTCATTCTTCAGGGTTATATGAAATATATCTATGTCATAAACAAAACTACGTATCCTGCATCTGCAGTGAGTTAGGGCATTGGATCCTATGTTGGATAAGCCTATAGATACTAAATATAATTCATTTCCTAAGTGTATTCATAAGTTTGATCAGAAATAATTCTTGGCAAAGGACTATGTTAGCAATAGACTAGGTGAAGCCAGAAAGTAATACGGCAATCAAGTCCATCTTGTTAGTGTGACTCAGCATTAATGGCAAATATCCGGACATGTTACACTCAAAGCCACGATGAATGGTTTGGACTGGAAGCTTGTTCACAGAAACAAATTGACTGAGGTTTGGGATGTTTGAGATATTTCCCTTGGCATTGACTCCTATAGAAGAAACTCAGTCTAACCTCTGCAAGTGAATACTATAAGCTGATTAAACTTTGCAAAATTGAATTTGGAAAATATAAGGAAATGCTAAACTGTGAAACTCGCTTGTCTTTCACTCTCACCACAAAACATAAACCACACATATGGACAAAGCTCATTCAATAAGTAATATAGACTTTACGAAAATTGCATTCTTTCTTGTTTTGGTTACATGTGCATTTACTTCGTTATAATGAACATAAGTTTGGGTTTGTCTGTATGTCTTTCTCTCTGCATTTGATGAAATGCAATTTGCATTTTTGTAATTATGTACTCAGGATCCTTTTTTACAACATCTGTTCAACAGCGAAACATTGCAGTTGAACCTTCATATTTTCCAAAACCCTGTGAGTTCGCAGTTGGTATTTATTTCAAAATGATGTTTATAGTAGATGGATATGTTAATATAATTATATTGTGTTATCATGCCGGAAAATAGGGATACATATTCGCATCAAGAGCATCAAAATAAAGATCAAAACATACATTGTGAGAGGGATTCGACTTTTTTCGTTTCAATGGTTATTTGATTAGCTTTATCGGGATCAGAGACCAATCGTAATGCTCATCAGGTTCTTTCAAGGCACCTTGGCTTTACTCTATAATGAAACTTGCTCCAGCCAATAAGGAGTCTTCATTTCGTTGCATGTACATAAACTTACATTACTATATCTGAGGTTAACTCAACATAGGCGTTGCACAAGCGTAAATTAAATGGACGAAAGAAACGTCAGGGAGAAAGCACGAGGGTCGGGTTTTGGTAGACATTTCAAACACCTGAGGGTGGCTAGAAATGAAAAGTAAAACCGAGCTTGCGAGGTTTTACTTTTCATTTCGCCAGCCGAGGGTGTTTGAAATGTCTACCAAAACCCGGCCCGAGTGTTTTCTTTGACGTATATACCGCCATGCGTTTTAAATACAAAAATGAAAACAATCCTGTTAGTGTTTCAAGCCTTCGTGATCCAAGTTTGAGGCGCACATACAATATCCCAATATTGTGAGCGGAGCAGAATAGATACCAACAAACAACCATCTCATGATCACCAATCCTCTGTGGTCTAGTGGGACAACTCTTGGGCTACAAATCGGAGGGTTGCGGGTTCGATTCCCGCATTGTCAACTATGCAAATTTTAAACTTGGAAATTTTTGAGTACCTAACTGAACAGGAGATTGAGGTTATTTGGTCTTACAATTAGATTGTAAAACTTCAGGTCTTACTAAATGTTGAAAATTAACCTGCTATGAGGTTAACTTTCGACGGTTGGTAAAACCTCTAGTCGTAGTAAAACCTTAAAATTCGTGTTGAAACCTGATCAAAGGTTATTACAAGAAATGCAGTTACCTCAAAGTGAAAAGAGATATCCTGAGCTAGGTTTATACATAAACATATGACCTTCCCCGGCTTGTGGTAATTTTAATGGCCCTCCCCATGTAAGTATATTTTTTTTCATGACCCTCCCCTCACATACATTTATAAAACTTCTTGATATTGGCTTTCTAAAGATTTATTCGGTTCTACATTTAACATTTAAAAAAAACCAATTTAAACAAAGGTTCTTTCTCTCAAATGAAAGTATATTCGCCTATACATGGTGTATATAGTTATAGACAGATACATTATTCGTATTATTATATTATTAACACATCTAATACCAAAAATAAAAACTGGGTACGAGTTCTCCTGTGGATTTGAGTACGAGTTCTCCGATTTTTGTGGGTACGAGTTCGTTTTGGGTACGAGTTTTCCTACAGCCGCTCATCACAAATTTGAAAATTTTACTATATCCAGCAGCAATATTTGATTGAATCAGTTGAATAAGTGTGTATAGTTTAATTTACTGAATAGATTAGGAATAGATAAACAAGGTCAGCCTGCATGACATACACATTTTGTTATGTTATTTAAATACTTGAATTCAGTGTTCAGAATTTATAGGACCCATTCTGAGGAGTGAGCAAATCTGTTGCTGTGTTGATGTCCTCACATCGTCTATTTGTAAGTTTGTATGTAATAAACTTCTTCATCTTAAGGATATTTCGTAATATTAAACTTAATATTCCTTTGTCCACTTGAATAACTTTATTGCTAAGAGTAATTGCATTTATCCCCTGATGCAGATGGACCTAACTATACACTTTCGATCACACAATAAAATTAATAACATTAACTCCAATAATTACCATTAATGATAAACTGCAGGTACTTGTAAATATTTTGATGTTCTTTGATCTACTTAAGTATATTGTGCAGAACCTATAATTCTTCAAAAACAGTTTCTATACACACATGCATAATCTTCCACAAGAAGTATTTTATCAACGACTATATACCTCGAATGAATCTGCATATCGCATCTTACACATCAATGAAGGGTTTGTGAAAACCTCGATGCAATACATTTGCATTTGAATATTATGTGCATGATGATGTGAACGCAAATGTTAAAATTAATAGTTCTGACAAACCATAGTGAACTGTTTGTTAAAACCTGTCGGAGTGAGTCAAAATATTATACGACGCTCTGTCATCTTGTATGTGGAAGTAGCGAGACGAATGTACATAAATTAAATCTAATGTTTCCATAAACAGTAAGGTTATATCTATCACTTTTGAGCATAATCCACTATAACTAATAAAGGGCAATAATAATTCCATTTACGTTTGCTCATTTATATTTTCCTTTCCTGTTCTATTTAAGAGTGTTTTAACTTTGAAAAGACATTTAAAACGAAACGTGGCTACTTGACCTTTTTGCCATTATAGTAAATTTCTGCATAAACAATGTAATTTTCTGCAAAATACACCGGTATCCAAAACAAGAATAACCATTTCTTTATGTTGAGCAGGCAGATATATAAGTGTGTTTTTATAAAATGTCTTCAAGCTCAAAAATCAGTGAACAAAAGAGACACATTATTAAAAGATCAATCACACGTAAAATATCGCGCCTTTCATGTAGGAAAATGAGTAAACTGTCTTATGATCTTGAGAAATATAATCCTTCCATAACAGTCTTTCACAAACCATCATGCCTTTCAAGGTTTTATAGATGCTTACGAATATATACAGCAATGTGTAAAACCCTCGGATGTTCTAGAGAAATCTAAATCCTTCCATACCAATCTTTGACAAACATCTAAGCCTCAGTCGATAGTTTGTTAAAGCCTTTATCCAGCGTTGAGTGTAATATGTCCGGATATTTGCAATAGGCTATAGTGTACTGTGGTAGAGGCGAGACAGACGTTCTTCTATATCAGTCCAATATGAAATTAGATGCTTCCAGAGTCACACACATCAGTCAATAGGTTTGTTTGAACACGTTTACAGTTCAAACCCATCATGTCTGGAGATTTGTCATCGATTCTAGTATCAGACTAACAAGATGGACTTGATAACGAATCCCACACAGCAATTGCACAGTTAATGATTTTTACTAAATTTTAATGAAATAGGTTTATCATATTAAGAATATAGGTTGAGTTTCTCTACAAGATCATGACTGGAAACTGGTAAAAAATATTTCCAAATAAATATATAAACATATGGTGATGAAGATATGGTGCTTTTGGTTGTCATTTTCTTAAATGTATATTTTTTCTATATTTTATGATAGAAACTTAGGATCCAGTTGACTCGCATTGAAGTGTGTAAGTCTCCTGATGATCAGCTCTGTTAGCAAATAATTGTCCATATTAGTCACTACAACTCCTGCATTGATGAACCTAACCACAATCAGCTGTGTACAACGTTTTATTGATGCTGTCAAATCAAGCCTTTGTAGATCATCGACCTTGATATAAAATATTATGAATCACACGTCTATTGAGCTTGCTTTGTGGAAATCCATTCACTACAGCACACAGATTGTAAGACGATGGAACTGTTTGATGATTGCAATCAACGCTTCCATACACTAAGTAGCTTCGTGTCGATCAACGTATTGATAACTGTTAGTCTAAACCCTCACCAGTTCTTTCATTGACGCTGTCAGTCTAATACTTATTATTGTGGTTATGATTTACAGCACGAAACCATCGATAGAATTATATTGTTTATATTAAACACATTCTTCAGGACATGGGTATTGCTTTGGTGGACATGTTATTTATTGTTTACTGTGAATATGTAAATCTGTACCCTATAATGACATTTATTTAATAGATCAGAGAGAGAGAGAGAGAGAGAGAGAGAGAGAGAGAGAGAGAGAGAGAGAGAGAGAGAGAGAGAGAGAGAGAGAGAGAGAGAGAGAGAGAGAGAGAGAGAGAGAGAGAGAGAGAGAGAGAGCCGTCTTGAATGAATCAAATCAATTTCAATATTTAATATGTTTGATTTGATTATACTTCACTTTCAACTGGGCTCGAGATTATCTTCAATCTTACAAACGTGGATGTAGTATTTATTTGATTTGATTAACTTCAACAGGGCACCAGAATAAGTTTTGTGGATGTAGTATACTTCAATCTGCCTTGTACATCACATGTTACAGTATTTATTCAGATGGTCACGATAAATCCAGACAGGGTAACTGTTACTTTTCTTAGCGCAACGACTTCCTGTGGATTTTCATTGGATTTCTTCTTAGGTTATACACCCTGCCTGAAATAAACGAGCCTTGTACAATAAATCAAGCTGAAGTATTAACCTTATGAATTGCCGCCAACTGAATAAACTGACTGACTATAAATGACTTTGATAATAACTAAACATTGTAATTGCTTAATACTGATTCATAAGCACCGTCATCTCACTAGGATATGAGCTATATACATGTACTAGTGGCACAACATATTGATGTTATTTTAATTACATGGAATTTTGGATTTAAAATGAGGTAAATCACTGTAAGAAAAGCGTTTTATGCATTGACATTTTCAAAACGTCACTAGAATGCGCAAAATCAAACATGAAAGAGAAACCAGTAAATGTTTAAAATTGGGTCGCCTTTTTTTTAATTTGAAAGCTTCACAACTGTGAAAAGTAAAATGTACGTAAGTAAAATTTTCAAAGATAAAATTGTCCTTAACCTTCCAAATTCGTGTATAAGCTGATAGATATAATGGTGTGTATGGAATGTAGAAGAGAATCTGCAAGACTGATCTTCTAATCGTGCATGTGTATTTGTTTTCTGTGGGTACCATTTCCAAAAGCAAAGTGATATACACATTATATATTTAATTTGCACATATTTAGATCAAGCTTATAAATTTCAACTTAAATGAATTTATATTATTTATTTATGTCACCATATTGCACTATTTGGCTATTTGATATCAGTTCAACACTAGGTTTATTTTTCATCTTTTTATATACATCCAAAACTTTCTTAGCGCAACGACTTCCTGTGGATTTTCATTGGATTTCTTCTTAGGTTATACACCCTGCCTGAAATAAACGAGCCTTGTACAATAAATCAAGCTGAAGTATTAACCTTATGAATTGCCGCCAACTGAATAAACTGACTGACTATAAATGACTTTGATAATAACTAAACATTGTAATTGCTTAATACTGATTCATAAGCACCGTCATCTCACTAGGATATGAGCTATATACATGTACTAGTGGCACAACATATTGATGTTATTTTAATTACATGGAATTTTGGATTTAAAATGAGGTAAATCACTGTAAGAAAAGCGTTTTATGCATTGACATTTTCAAAACGTCACTAGAATGCGCAAAATCAAACATGAAAGAGAAACCAGTAAATGTTTAAAATTGGGTCGCCTTTTTTTTAATTTGAAAGCTTCACAACTGTGAAAAGTAAAATGTACGTAAGTAAAATTTTCAAAGATAAAATTGTCCTTAACCTTCCAAATTCGTGTATAAGCTGATAGATATAATGGTGTGTATGGAATGTAGAAGAGAATCTGCAAGACTGATCTTCTAATCGTGCATGTGTATTTGTTTTCTGTGGGTACCATTTCCAAAAGCAAAGTGATATACACATTATATATTTAATTTGCACATATTTAGATCAAGCTTATAAATTTCAACTTAAATGAATTTATATTATTTATTTATGTCACCATATTGCACTATTTGGCTATTTGATATCAGTTCAACACTAGGTTTATTTTTCATCTTTTTATATACATCCAAAACTTTCTTAGCGCAACGACTTCCTGTGGATTTTCATTGGATTTCTTCTTAGGTTATACACCCTGCCTGAAATAAACGAGCCTTGTACAATAAATCAAGCTGAAGTATTAACCTTATGAATTGCCGCCAACTGAATAAACTGACTGACTATAAATGACTTTGATAATAACTAAACATTGTAATTGCTTAATACTGATTCATAAGCACCGTCATCTCACTAGGATATGAGCTATATACATGTACTAGTGGCACAACATATTGATGTTATTTTAATTACATGGAATTTTGGATTTAAAATGAGGTAAATCACTGTAAGAAAAGCGTTTTATGCATTGACATTTTCAAAACGTCACTAGAATGCGCAAAATCAAACATGAAAGAGAAACCAGTAAATGTTTAAAATTGGGTCGCCTTTTTTTTAATTTGAAAGCTTCACAACTGTGAAAAGTAAAATGTACGTAAGTAAAATTTTCAAAGATAAAATTGTCCTTAACCTTCCAAATTCGTGTATAAGCTGATAGATATAATGGTGTGTATGGAATGTAGAAGAGAATCTGCAAGACTGATCTTCTAATCGTGCATGTGTATTTGTTTTCTGTGGGTACCATTTCCAAAAGCAAAGTGATATACACATTATATATTTAATTTGCACATATTTAGATCAAGCTTATAAATTTCAACTTAAATGAATTTATATTATTTATTTATGTCACCATATTGCACTATTTGGCTATTTGATATCAGTTCAACACTAGGTTTATTTTTCATCTTTTTATATACATCCAAAACTTTCTTAGCGCAACGACTTCCTGTGGATTTTCATTGGATTTCTTCTTAGGTTATACACCCTGCCTGAAATAAACGAGCCTTGTACAATAAATCAAGCTGAAGTATTAACCTTATGAATTGCCGCCAACTGAATAAACTGACTGACTATAAATGACTTTGATAATAACTAAACATTGTAATTGCTTAATACTGATTCATAAGCACCGTCATCTCACTAGGATATGAGCTATATACATGTACTAGTGGCACAACATATTGATGTTATTTTAATTACATGGAATTTTGGATTTAAAATGAGGTAAATCACTGTAAGAAAAGCGTTTTATGCATTGACATTTTCAAAACGTCACTAGAATGCGCAAAATCAAACATGAAAGAGAAACCAGTAAATGTTTAAAATTGGGTCGCCTTTTTTTTAATTTGAAAGCTTCACAACTGTGAAAAGTAAAATGTACGTAAGTAAAATTTTCAAAGATAAAATTGTCCTTAACCTTCCAAATTCGTGTATAAGCTGATAGATATAATGGTGTGTATGGAATGTAGAAGAGAATCTGCAAGACTGATCTTCTAATCGTGCATGTGTATTTGTTTTCTGTGGGTACCATTTCCAAAAGCAAAGTGATATACACATTATATATTTAATTTGCACATATTTAGATCAAGCTTATAAATTTCAACTTAAATGAATTTATATTATTTATTTATGTCACCATATTGCACTATTTGGCTATTTGATATCAGTTCAACACTAGGTTTATTTTTCATCTTTTTATATACATCCAAAACTTATTTTAAAAGCAAACTTGCTATAAAAATTAATAGTTTTTAAAATATGCACCGTAAGGAAGCCATGGACGATGTGTCTAAATGTTTCTAAAAACTACGTCTCTCATTAATTGTGATCAAAGAGGAATAATGTTTGTCCAAACATGTGGTCACATAGCCATTCATCTTGATGGTTTAGCTCTGTTACTGAATTGATATGAATTAATGATAAGAATTTTTACAGTGTTACATTTGGGATAACACTACCTTCAATAGTATACATTCATGTACGTTTTATGGCCGAATCCCTTGCATCCTCAGAGTAGGGCAGCTATCGCCAGCACTGACCTTGATAGTATCAACGGCGTGCTACAACGCCTTTAAAATCCAATTAGTGTTTTCTTTGTGGGATCGCAAAAGGAATCATCAGTTGTTGATTGATGAAGATATTAAAACAGTGCCTAAATGAAGCTTGGAATTTATTCAAGAGTTACATGTAGAATGTCATGGCTAAAGTAATGTTCATCTGGTAGTCTTTATCAGTGTGTCAAAAGGACATCTTCATTGTCGGTTGATTATAACTGGAATGTGTTCATCTA
This sequence comes from Gibbula magus, assembly GCA_936450465.1. Lineage (NCBI taxonomy): Eukaryota > Metazoa > Mollusca > Gastropoda > Trochida > Trochidae > Gibbula > Gibbula magus. Next base: position 61,263,536 of record OW388304.1, read on the forward strand.
TGGTACTAACGGGGTATAACAATAAACCAGACCCCAAATTTGGCGAAATTTGGATGACAGCTACTTCAACTTCAGCCTACTACTATGATCAAGGTATCATATTGTCATTCTTGAGAAGTCGACTTGCACACTGTAGACTTATCCGGGTGGGAGGTGATGTACAATCACCTGTCAATCAAATTGTTTGAGGTCTTTGAGTAAAATTGATTTACGAATTACATATATTGGATCAATTGTATAGTATCCTAATTTTCAAATATCAAATCTTACCTGTAACAGGTCAATGAAGAGCCGACTTTGCGACCCTTCTATTTAAATTACCTAAATATCAAATTTAAATGTAGACGATTAGTTGAAGGTATGTTGCCAATATCTACATATTAAATTGTCTTCTAATGCATGTATATAAAATAGCATAGTTTATTTTATAACAAATAATAGTTTTTAATTGAATATGTATTTTCATTATTTAACATATTCTCATGTTTAAAAAACTTACTAGACTTGACCAAGGCTAACACAACACAGTAAGTTATCATTTTTGTATAGTATTCCGTACGATTTACATGCAATCAGTTTATTAGAGTGTCATATAATGTTAATTAACTTAACTTAATTTACTAAATGGCTTAAATATTAGTAGGATTTGAACCACGGTAAATATATGATGAACATGGTAACATCGAAGGCTAAATGTGTAACCATTTCATACATGTTTACCACAGAAAACACAGGCAAATTTAGACACCTAGCAACCAGTGAAGTACATGTTCGTGTAAATCTGAAGAGGATTAGTCAGTGTGTTAGAGGAACAGTCAATTAGCTGCTGGGTGTCAGTTTTGTAGTCGATATTGTGTTTAGATACAGGGATATACATTCATCACAGAAAACACAGGCAAACTTAGACACATACCAACTAGTGCACATGTATATTCGTGTAAATCTGAATAGAATTAGTCAATTTTCTTCAAAGACTGATGTGTTTTAGGACACACTGACATTTTCAATCAGCTCTTTCATGGATCCACATAGGACTTTTCATGTTCTAGCATGATGCATTAACAATACATTAAGTGTGAATAATTGAATTGGTGGATTTCGCAATTCAGTCTCAATTTCAGCTTGTGTATCTCTCTTGAAAACTGTACTGAGCAAGCAATTGGTGTTGATAGAAACCAGCTAACATTTGTTTATCAATTACTGGCAGATCGGCTATTATCAGGTCATTAACAGGGTTATATCAGATAAACGAGATTAAGCAATCAAATGTTATTCCGATAAAGATCTTCTCATACTGTGTTGTTTTAAATAGAGTATATCGTGAGAACATTATGTGATGGAATGTCAATCTATAACAGGTTTGAAGCTCAAATACGTAAAATAGATTTTTATTATGGTAATTATTATCCCATTTTCTTAAAATGGAGGTGAAATAACTTTCATTGATATGTTCTTTGATTTGCAGTTATTTGAATACTGTTCTTAGGTTCTATCTCGATGAAGGAACCATGCATGTCAAAGAAAGATTATTTATTTAATATTTAATTAGTTAATACACACATTTCTATCTGCATGATATCCAAAATTATTATTTTTAAACAATTCGTTATTTCAAAATTAATTGAGTGATGAGACTGTCACAGTTCTGTGCATCCACAAGATAGTTGTCTCCCTAACAATGCAGACAGTGCACACTAACAATGCAGGCATGCAGTCGAGTCCTTTCAATTCTCACCGTCGCTGCTAATGGCTGCAGTATTGCTCAGGTGGCGTTCAACAAGAACTCACTCAGTTTTCGTCATATTATGAATATATTTGCATAATACTTCTTAATATTAATGATCCATGAGAAGATGATGTCTCATTGTACAAATATAAAACGTTAAAAGTGCATGTTCTATCGGTGAAATACATCTTAAATTGAATTATATAGTTTATTTAATTATATAATTTATGCAAACATTTATTAGTGCAGTAACATGGGCTAATTAATGATACATCATAACCCTTAATTTACTATTCACACGAAATTGGAATAATAACAATTGAGCTCAAATTTGGCACCAGAAGAATGATATCTTCCTCATATTTAATTGGACCAATCAAACAGTTAATTATATTCCTCTCCCGGTGGGAAATGTCTGAAATCTCAACAAAACAAAACACATAGAAGCATGGAATGACATACATTATTTCTATTTCCCCTACAAACACCTTTAAACGTACATTTTCTAGTGGGTTGCTTACCAATTATCATCACTGTAATTGCAGCTCGTATATAAGTTAAGTAACACTGTAACTTAACCAGTACTAATATTTTGAATATTTTCAATTTAGAGTTTCAAAAGCCCTTGAAATGAGTCAATTAAAGTGCACATGTAATTGGAATGACTTCATTTAGTTAGACCAGTGAATAATTTAACGCCAATCATAAACTGTTTAGATAAAGCAAAAACAAAATACTTGTAGGTAGCAAACAATTTCAATGTGGTATATCATTAAATACTTAAATGACTTTGAATTAATAGCACACCTCAGTGACGATGAGTTATATGTACATATACACGTAATAAAACTATCAAAAAGCATTTTCTCTAACTGAACAGCTAGTTCGTGCTTCACAACATTTACATGTTTTTTTTTATAGTTTTATAACGTTAAAAACCGTAAACACGAAAGATATCTATTAACAGAAAGTTTGGACATTTGTGTGAAAGTACAAACTCTTTCATTTCCAGTACAGCCAAGTAACTACTAAAGTAAGATAAAGAATTTCTTATTTTGAAAAGTGTTTAATTCTTTGAACTCACTAAATAGCACAATGCACCTCTTATTACTCATTCTTAGAGAAAGCAAAGTACCAGCGGTGTGAGTGTCGAGGGTGAAATGGTCAAGAGAAACACGCTTCTCTGAAAAGGTCAACACTTAGTTCCAAGGTCCTAAGTCAAGGATGAACGGGTAAGCTTTTGGTACAGTCAATATTCCACGATTCTCGTAATATCCCCTTGGGTAGTGACTTTGGTAACTGGTACAATTGGTAACGTCTCTGTGATTGTTTAATCAAACATCGATTCCCTTCTTCGACCAAATAATGTCTTGCAAACAAGCAGAATTATCTTTTTCTAAAATCTTTGATATACAATAATGATAAACCTATGTGGAGTAACTTATGTGGGAAGAGAATGACAGGGAGTGAAAAAAGGGGACAGCAAAGATATAGTTCCGAAAGACGGACACATGTTATTCATACAGACTTAGTGACAAGGGAACAGACTGGTACACAGACAATATGTTAGTGGTCATTTTGGACATTTTAGAATAATACACAAAAAGCATAGTTCTACAGATTTACAGTTATAAATTTAACTCGTCTTCACAATATTCAGGAACATCAGAAGTTGTTGGTAGCCATCATCAAACAAAATCAGGAGTACATTAATTGTATATTTACCGTTTTTAGACGATCAGTTTTAAACGGTGACAATCAAGGAGATATATCAACAAACATAACTGCTTTGAAAGAACCATTGTGCACTCACATCGGGCAGCTTTATATCCCTAATAACATGTTGCGCTAGAGCAAATTTAACTATGAATTACTCCATGGTCGTGACGTCACTCTATTGTGTTATCAGTTGATTATTATTTAGGAATCTACTTGTCATTGACTGTGAGGAGGGGTGTTAGGTTTTAGACATTTTCAGTTGTGGTTTATCGAAAACATTTTTCGAGACTAATTTATTTTATCTAGGTGTATCTAAATAGGATCTTAAAATAACTCTCAATAAATTAGCTTCGTAATGCATGAACCTGGATTCGAATAGCAACCCTTCGCTTGGTAGTCAGCGCTTCTAGCCATAAGGCCACAAGACGCTGTTAGAAACCTTAGGATTGTATGTCAGTAAAAATTCCGCGTTTTATTGAGACTGGTAACTCCCGGGGACGGCATGTATTTTAAAGACATACTTTTAGCTGTCCATCACATTTCTTTGCATGGAACATTTGTGCTGCACGTGCGTGGATGAATCCATTTCATGGGTGTCGTAGCTACTTTTACCATATCCGAAAATATCCAAAATAATTGAATTTGGTGTCCAATAATTGATATTTATTGTTTCAAATGTAAAATAATCACATATGCATGTTTCAGAACTCGTTGATTATTTTTAACGAATCCACAACTGTTCATGCTTTCTCCATTACGCACAGAACCCTCAAGTTATGTGTATATCTGCAAGTGGCTTCACCTGTCCCCATTCGTTCGTATGTACAGGTCATGGTTTCTTCTTTATGTGAAATGATTGGTTTCAATATTATCAAAATATCGCCTTTCATGTGTTATGTAATTAATTCGATGCTATTTCTAATATTATAAAACAATTAAAATCAAACTGTGTTCGGGTTCAAATTCTGATTGATTTATGAAACACTGTTCCATGGAATAAGCTAGACAAACTTTCATCAGAAGCCGTTTAATTAAATGTGAGCTATAGACCTTGGTCAAACACTGTTAACATGACCAGGTATTTGTAATCGATCCTACGACCAATCTAACAATATCTGACAGACAGGTTCATTGTACCCTCTGTTCTACAGTCAGACATATTGATTATTTTGAATGTTCAGAGCCAATGTGGACTCTGAGGTTCATGATACAAACAGCGGTACATGGTACACACTGATGGTCACCGTACACGTATATATATAATTGCCTGAATAAAATATGCACTCATATCAGAGAATTTAGATGTGGTTTATTTTGACAACAGTAACGTAAGAATGAAGGTGTCAGACAAGCAAATTTCCCAATTAAAAAATGTCCATATATTTACCAGAATCAAGTTTGTAGAGTTTGAACTCAATCAACAATATTGCAAGATGTCTCAAGACCTCAATCAACAAGCCTTCCTCCTGGCTTGTGTAATGAAATACCATGTCCAGATATTTTCAATCAGCTTATAGTATTCACTTGTCGGGGTTAGACTGAGTGTCTTTTATAGACGTCTAATGCCAAGGGAGATATCTCAAACATCCCAAACCTCAGTCAATTTGTTTCTTTGAACAAGCTTCCAGTCCAAACCATTCATCGTGGCTTTGAGTGTAACATGTCCGGATATTTGCCATTAATGCTGAGTCACACTAACAAGATGGACTTGATTGCCGTATTAGTTTCTGGCTTCACCAAGTATATTGCTCACAAAGCCCTGTGCCAATTCAAGAGCTATTTCTGATCAAACATTTATGAATACACTGAGGACACGAATTATATTTAGCATGTATGGGCCTATCGAACATACGATCCAATGCCCTAACCCATAACAGATGCAAGATACGTAGTTTTGCTTATGACATATATCTATTTCAAATACCCCTGAAGGATGCATATTAATGTTGTAACATAAACAATACGCAACTTTAACCCACAGCCTTATCAATAAAACAAATTATTTTAGATGATTACATTTACAGATGTACCACATTTCGTCATTTACATTGATGACACCACATCTGTGGATTTTTCGGACAAGTTAGGAACATTATTAAGGATGGTCTTCAACATTATTAAAACGTTCAGTTTTAGTGGAATTCTTTAAACTACACAACGTGGCAAAAGACACTATAGCTAGAAATAAAGTGATATAAGTTATTACAATATACGAGTGATAATCACCGCTCAAGCGTAGTAACACTATGTCTCTAGACTCATATTAAACTATAAACATGATGCTGTCTTGTCCACATATCCACCTTCAATGTTCTGCTTTCATAACATACGTTCTTAGAAGTGAGTTTTAACAAATGTGTTGGTTTCCTCACAGCTTTTAAACTGAAGCACACAAAAAACGTAACCCATCAGTTGTTTTTATCATATTATAATTTTCACTGTCAAATTTCTCGAGTTTTCGACGTTGTATTCAAAAACTGAATAGTTTGGGAAATTAGTCCAAAATATTAAATCAGTCAAAGAATTCTTCTTCGTGTTTTTAAAAAACAAATTAAAACATTCAAATTTTGAGATTTAAAATTCCCCAAAATTATTTTGATAAAAACAACTATTCATCGACATATAACACATACTCTGTGTGAAAATCAATATATTTTCCTCGTCCTGCACAAATATACAACATTTTAAACATCGTATAGGGGTCATGTTGGTGTACATTTAATTTCTTACCCCTGTCTAGTTTAAAAAAAGATATTGTAATTAAAAAAAATAAAACAGTCACCAATTAAGTCATTTTAACTACTGCCAAAGGTGTTATTGAATCGTGTCATAATCAAATGCATCTCATTTCTATAAAAATATTGAATTAATCGAAACCAACTGAGGTGTGACATTTCTTTTGTGCTTCAGTATATATTTGTAACTTTTCATGCAATATCATCCTTCATCAAAAGAAACCTTTAAATTCATTTCTTCCAATTGAATAACTTTATTACTGTAATCAATTCCATTTATCCCCTGATGCAGATGACCATAATCATATATCGTCAATAAGAATATAAAATTCATAAAGCTGCTCACATAATTACCATTAAGGACAAACTACAGGTGCTTGTAAACATTATGATATTCTTTAATCTAGTTAAGTATATTGTGCAGAACAGATCATAACTGTTTTTCAAAAACGGCTGCTATGCAAACATGCATAATCATATTGATATCCATAAGAGTGATCTTATTGAGGGCTCTGTATCACATTTGAATCTACATTTGACACATCAATGAGATGTTTGTCAACACCTTGGAATACATTTTGCATTTGCATATTTATGCACATAGCAACTGTGAAAATAAAAAAATCTGACAAAATTACAATGAACCGTTTGTTGTTAACTTTCAAGGCGAGTCAACATATAAAAGAATCTTAGTCATTTTGCATGTCAAATGGCCAGGTGTATGGCAGCTTCAAGATATTGAAAAATTAAAAACATAACGCCGTATTTCTTTCTCCTACCGGTTTCATTTCATCTTCAGTGAGAATGATCTTTATATATATATATATATATATGAAGTATAATCAAATCAAGTATATGAAATATTGCAATTGCTTTGATTTATTTCGGCAGGCCCACAAACGTGTTTAGTGTTTTTGAGAACCCAAACCTTGACATACTCCAAGCTGCCTTGTACATCACATGTTACTGTATTTCTTCTTGTGGTCAGAGAGAATAACTGTTACTATCCTCAGCTCAACGGCTTCCTGTGGATTTCCATTTGATTTATTCTTAGGTTAATGCACCCCGCCAGAAATAAACGAGCCTTGTACAATAAATCAAAATAAAGTATTAACCTTATGTCTTGCAACTGAATAAACTGACTGATTATAAAAGACTTTGATAATAACTTAACATTGCAATTGCTTAATACTGATCTCACTTGGCTATGAGCTATATACATGTTCTAGGCGCACAACATATTGATGTTTTTTTGATGACATGGAAGTTTGGTTATAGAGGATATTATATGAGTGTCTATGTCATACTATGTTTACGACACGAGTGCCTGAATATTAGTATTTCCCGAGCGAGAGCGAGGGATATACCGATATTCAGGCACGAGTGTCGTAAACATAGTATGGCATAGACACGAATATAATATTCTGTTTATTACCGAAGTCGTAAAATTAACAAAAACACGCTAAAATCCACTTTAAACCATAGGCTGGCGACCCGCCGTCGCGCATTTAGAACGCAACGTCATAGACGAAACGTGACGTCATAGCATTGTTTATGACGTCACGTCACCATGACAAAGTGATATGTTGCCCTAGGGCATCGTATGAAAAATATGAACCCCGATATGATTGCCCCAGTAGGTAATAATTAAAATTACATGGATCACTTAATAATTATGCATTGACTTTTTTTAATGTTTTTTATACATTTAAAATATGCTTTAAATGTTACTAGAATATGCAAAATCAAGCATGTGAGCAAAACCAATCAATGTTTTGAAAACTGTGATTTTCAAAGATAAAGTTTTCAATAACCTTACAAGTTCGGGTAAAAGCTATATGAGATGAGTTAAATAGATCTCTTATGCCACTATTTTGCAATTACTAAAAAACTTGGCTATTTGATGTCAGTTTTAAAATTAGGTTTATTTTTCATCTTTTTATATTCATCCAAAGGTTATCTTAAAAGCCAACTTGCTATAAAATTAATATTTTTGAAAATATGCTCTGTAGGGAAGTCACAGACGATGTATCTAAATGTCTCTAATACTAGGTTTCTCTTTAACTGTGATCAAAGATGAATTAATAAATGTTTGTCCAAACATTTGGTCATATATCTATTCATCTTGATGCTTAAGCCCTGTTATTACCATTTTATATAAATTAATGATAACCATTTTTACATTGTTACATTTGGGATATCGTTACCCTCAATAGTACAAATTCTTGCACTTTTGCGGGCGGAGTCCCATGCGGCATTTGAACCCACACCCTCAGAGTAGGGCAGCTATCGCCAGCATGATAGGAACAACGGCGTGCTACAGCACCTTTAAAGGCGAATTATTGTTTTATTTATGGGAATCGCAAAAGGAACTATCAGTTGTTGATTGATGAGGATATTAAAACAGTGTCCACATGAATATTGAAATGTATTAAAGAGGCAAATGTAGTATGTCATGGCTAAAGTAATGTCCATCTCGTAACCTTTATCAATGTATCAAAGGGAAACCTTCATTGTCAGTTGGTTATAACTGGAATGTGTCCATCTATGGTACTGGTGGGGTAGAATTATAATGTAGACTATTCACATTTTGGCGAATTGAAATTTAGACACCTGCTTCCAGGAGAGATACTACGCATTTTAGTGATTTCCACAGGGTCCAGGTATCATATTGTCATTGATAAGTCGACTTTGCACATTTTAGAATTATCCGCATGGGAGATGATATACAATCCTATAAATCAATATTTTTAGTCCATTGAGTAAATTGATTAATAATTTACAAAGGATGGTATAAATGTATAGTATTATGAACAGCAAGTATCAAATCGTAACTGTAACAGACCAATGAAAGACGAATTCAATTTAAAAAACCTAAATATCAAGTTATGTAGATGGTTATTTGAAGGCATGTTGCCAATATCTACATATTAAATGGTCAGCTAATTCATGTACACAATATATGAGGGTTTATTTTACAACACATAATAGTTTTTAATCGTATATGTATTTTCAACATTTAACATAATTCGTGGGCTTGATGCAGATAGGCACATTTTCACCTTTTAGAAATTATTGATTGCTTCAATGTTATTCATGTTGTGTACAAATTTTGAGACTCTATCTTCAGTAATAACTGAATTATTTAATTATGTAAAAAGGTACCAAGTGAATAACTCAGAAATCCTTATACCTTATAGCACTGTAGCTCGAGCTTAACAGTGGCAAAATGTTAGTGCAGAAAGGGACCAAGTGCCACTTGGTAACTTTCTGCGCCTAGTGTTTGAACAAAAAGGTGGTACCATCTGCAATAATTAACATAATTAAGAAATTATGGTTGTATTTGCCAGAGACAATAAGGCATGTTATACTTGAAAGCGACCCTCATTTAAAATCCTCGAAGTGATTATATCAACATTTTCAGTGCAAGAGATATGAACATTGGAAACTAAAAATGCGATTTTCTCAAAATGACGAAATATGCACTTGGTACCTTTCTGCACCAAACCCTCGAATATACTTATGTTTAAAAAACTTACTAGACTCGACCCAGGCTAAAACAACGTAACTAAAACACAATAAGTTATCATTTGTGTATAGTATTCCGTAAGATTTAGAATACAATCAGTAAATTAGAGTCTCATATAATGTTAATTAACTTAACTTAATTTACTAAATGGCTTAAATATTAGTAGGATTTGAACCACGGTAAATATATGATGAACATGGTAACATCGAAGATCAAATGTGTAACCATTTCATACATGTTTATCACAGAAAACACAGGCAAATTTAGACACATAGCAACCAGTGCAGTACATGTTCGTGTAAATCTGAAGAGGATTAGTCAGTGTGTTAGGGGAACAGTCAATTAGCTGCTGGGGTGTCAGTTTTGTAATCGATATTCTGTTTAGATACAGGGATATTCATTGATCATGTTTCTATACCATGTACTAGTTGCCTTAGTTTTGGTTTGTCAACTTATAGCAGTAGACTCGGTTTACATAAACAATAGGTATAAGTGACGGGAAATGGTTATATCTACCGTGGTAAGAGGGGGGCCTCTTTCAGCGGAGGAAGCTTCCCGAAATTGTTTAAGTATCATCTACCAATTTCTGTAAGTAAGTGTATCGTTTTTCTTATATAAGGCAAGTTTTCGTTTCGGATACAGGTTACTCCATACCAGACACATACCAACCAGTGCACATGCATGTTCGTGTAAATCTGAAAACAATTAGTCTGCGAGTTATTTAAACATGAAACAGTTAATTACATGCTGGAAGGATGTCAGTGTTGTAATCGCTACACTATCGAGAAACACATTGGCACCTTTTCTGCACCATCAGTTTTGCTTATTTAGGCTTAAAACAATTTTCAACTTTTTCTTCAAAAACTGGTGTGTTTTCGGACTCGGCACCATTCAGCTCTTTCATGGATCCACAATGGGCCTTTCAGGTTCTAGTATGATGGTTATTTACAATACAATAAGTGTGAATTGAATTGGTGGATTTCGCAATTAAGTCTCCATTTCAGTTTAGATATCATTTTTGAAAACCGTCCTGAGCAAGCAAATGTTGTTGATAGGAAACAGGAAACATTTGTTTTTAAATTACTGGCACAGATTCCGATCTGCAATTATCAGGTTATTAACACGGCTATATCAGATAAACAGCCATAAAGACCAACCATCAGCTGATATAGAGATGATGGTGGGAACCACAGGAGCTACATGTTCTACGTCGTGCTTTTATATGAGATGGATACCTGGTAACATCTTCTTGAAACTATGATGCATTTATTTGAAATAGGGTACACTGTCGGCCAAAAGAAACGCCTATTTGATTTTCCTTAAAAGGAAAGATGAAATACTACCTGAAATATAATTAATAGTGTTCTCCACGTTATGCTGAAACAATAGTTAATATGAAAGTCCATTGAAAATGTGGAAAAACTCTGATTCGAGTCAATGACATTCATGAAAACCACGCCCAATGAAGACAACTATTAAAAGTGCATGTTCTTTCAATGAAATACACCTTAAATTGAATTTTATAGTTTATTAAACTTTTTGATTTATCAAACATATTTTTTGGCGATAACAGAGGCTAATTAATTATACATCATAACCCTTTGTTTACTTTTCACACATTATATGAATAATAACCCATTATTAATTGGACCAATTAGTCAGAAAGGTAGTTATTAGTTATTCCTCTGGCAGTGGGAGAAGTCTGACGAAACGCGTAGAAGCATTTCTATTTCCCCGACAAACACCTTTAAACATACATTTTCTAGTGGGCTGCTTACCAATTATCATCACCTCAATTGCAGCTATGTATAGAAGTTAAGTTTGTAACACTGTAACCAGTACTAACATTTTGAATATGTTTAATTTAGAGTTTCAAAAGCCCTTGAAATGAGTCGTTACAGTGTACATGTATTGCAGTGACCTCATCTAGTTAGACCAGCGAATAATTTAACGCCAATCATAAACTGTCCAGATACAGCAAAAAAGTATATCATTGGTATACTTATATAACTTTTAATCAAAGGCACACCTCAGTGAAGATGACTTATATGTGCATATACACGTGTTTAGACTATCTTAAAGCATTTCCGTTTGCTCTAAATGAACACTTACTTCACAACTTGTACTATATAGTTTTATAACTTTAAAACAACCGTAAAGGCGAAAATATAAATTAATGCAAAGTTTTAGCATTTGTGTGAAACTCGAAAGTACAAACTCGTTCATTTCAAGTATATTCCAGTAATTGGTAAGGTTTAGATGAAGGATTTGTTATTTTGAAAATAACTAAATATTAAAAATCACTAAATAGCAAAATGCACCTCTTATAACTTATTCTTAAGTACCAGCAGTATGAGAGTCGACGGTGAAATGGTCAAGACAAGTCTGACTCAGAGGGTTTGTGATCGTGTGATCCCAAATGTAACAGTGATACATTTGTTTGTCGGCAACGAAATAAGTGAAATAAACTGGTTATAAAGCTACAATGACGATATTGTGACGATGTTTGTCAAACATCTAGTTCATGTCATCTCATGGCATGACCTGTGCCACTCTTGAAATATCAACGATATCAATGACATTAAAATAAACCATAAATAAAACATACAATCACTCAACTGTGAACTAAATCAAAATATACACCTTGGTTGAGTATTGATACTATTTCAAGACCTTAAGTTGTTGGCAATAGGATCAGAAACTAAATAAGAGATTATCGTGTAAACCTAGGGAATCTAGTACAGCACTTCATAGTTTCATATTTAAAAAGAAATATTAGATGAACTCACACCTGACTGCGGGCCTTCTAGTCGTAGCCGAGGATGTTTCACCAGGAGGAATATTAAGGCATATACCTAAATATGGGTACACCTGACTTATACCCAACTCCGGTTGAGTTTACTTTGAACAGATTTTTTATGTTTAAACTAACAACGATATTCCAAGTTATTCCATATTTGTAATTTTTACTTGCATCCAGCGGTTGAGACCTTCAAATGCGCCAAATTTATTATCAATGAGACCATGCCATGTGACTATGTGAAATGCAAGAGCAATGTTAAAGTCAACACCCAACATACTTACACTTACTTACAACTTACAATTACAAATCATAATTTCATATGGCCCTATGTGTGTCCTAAAACAGATTCCTTACGTGATGGCTGGCTCACAGGATTTTGTAATACAAGACCGAAGGATAGATAATCGAAATTGTAAATAATGCTTTTTATATATGTTTAAACAAAATTAAATATTTGCCTCCTTACATGGTAAATTGAGCTAATGTGTCTAATTAGTAGAAAACAAAGCCTCTACATGGTGATTATTATTTTAACAACTTTTTATAAACACCATTTTCAAAAGTAAAATCAAATCCTGCGTGTACTGTGTATCTGCCAGCTGTCACTGTTTATATTTCATGATAAAATATTTCTCACGGAATAAGATTAAGCCAGTTTATGAAAATCAAATGTTGGGTGGGCGTCTAATATCTCCCCTGGTCCTGTCAATAAAACATGAACTCTTTCAATCGAGTTGTAATCAGTTTGTTTATTTCTTTAGGGACTTTCACATTACATTATGTTAATACATATTAACTCAACAGCTGTTTTATGTATTTTAGCAACGTGCATGATAACCAGACGCGATAAGATACTTATATTTGTCATTAATTGTTAATATCATATTTTCATAGATAACCTTTAAAATACTCGTGTCATGTCTACGCATTTTTAAAGATCTAATATTGTAAATTATTGGGGGTATCATTTCCAGCTTATATAAGTGCACGGCTTTCTTTGCCTAGAGAATAAATAATGATATATTCAAGAATTTGTTTTGATTTTGAAAATAATATATGATTACGACACAATACATTCAGTAGCTCCTCAGTTATTTAAACCATGATACATTCTATGTAAACTCTTTCAAGATCAACACTTCTAATTTACAAATCCAGTAATGAAGAAAAACACATCATGAGTTGGAAAAAGTTGAAAAATCTGATCATGTATCAAGCCTAAAAACGTGATGACGGTCTCGTCAATACACTACACTAGTTTGTCTAATATTAGTTGATTATTGTTTATGTCGAATAAGCTGACTGCTTGCTAAAACTAACACTTCATTTTATTTTTGAAATCAAATAATTTGTACCCTTGACTTACCCCTGAGACAGAGACAGACAAAGTCATTCTCTCTCCACGGAGGTGACTCCACGCTGTTGTTCCATTCCTACCTCTGTTCCATGAAGCTGGTAAACTGCTCGATGTGCAACACAAGTAAGGATCGTAGAAGTCAGTGGAGCAACTTCTGTCGGAAAAGAAAGACAGGAAGCGGGAATTGGTTAAAGCAAAGAGATACAATTCAGAAATACATACCAATAACTAGATGAGCGTTTGCGGGACACCGCAAAAGCAGAGCAGCCCCGAAACTTTGGGTCTCGCCTTTCCCTGTTCCGCCTTCTCGTCAGCATAAATAAAATGGGAATCTTTTTTGAAAAAAGTGTTCATTATTCAAGTCATTCTAACAAGTTGAATCATCACTGGGGTTACTTTTCACAAGTTTGTTCTTAAAACCTATTTCTGATTTCAAAATTGGATCAAAGGATTAACATGGCCTTAACCAATATCTCATGACCTTGACCGTTGACCTTCAAGGTCACACCATCAATGATTACGTTTCATTGTGTATAACAATTATGCAATGACTCAAAGTGTTCATAGTTAACATAAGGCATATTCACAATAGCATGCTTAAGTTGTGACCTCACTGTGACCTTGACTATTGACAGATTTTAGCGAAAACGTTTTCAAATCTTGGTCTTTCTCCATAGTCGATATATACCAAATAAGAGCCTGACAGTACAAAAAATGTTTGAAGTTATCGTGTTTACAAGGATTGTTGTAGTGAATTCAGAACTCATGACCTTGATCTTTGACCTTGAATGTGAACATGTCAAAATCATTCACCCGGTTTATAAGAAAAAAGCTATGTATATGAGGTGTTAATACCTTCTTGGAAAAAAGTTATATAGATATTTCAGAACTGGTCATCATGACCATACCTCATGACCTTGACCGTTGATCTTCAAGGTCACACAGTCAATGATCACTTTTCATTGTGTATAACAATCATGTTATGATTCAAAGTGTTAATAGTTGAAATAAGGCATGTTCGCAAATGCATGCTTAAGTTGTGACTTCGCTGTGACCTTGACCTTTGATAGATTTAGCGAAAACCTTTTCAAATCTCGGTCTTTCTCCATGGTTGATATATACCAAGTAAGGGCCTGATAGCACAAAAGTGTTTGAAGTAATCGTGTTTACAGGGATTTTTTAAGCGATTTCAGAACTCGTGACGTTGACCTTTGACCTTGAATGTGAGCATGTCAAAATAATTCCTCAGGTGTATAAGAAAGAAGCTATGTATATAAGTTCTCAAAACCTTCTAGGAAAAAAGTTATAAAAAGTTACAAAACGCGGCGGCGGCAGCGGCGGCGATGGAAACTGCGCAAAAACTGATAGCAGCCCCGACTAACCGGGGATCCTAACTAGTCATACAGACAAAGACAGGGAGACGCGCTGGCATACAGACGATTACATGGTTAGTCATACAGACACAGAGCGTTTTATGACGTTGATTTATGAGACCATCATGGATGAAAAATAAGAGCAGAAACTTGAGAAGTATGATCGAGTCTCTACTCTGAGAGAATTGTATAGAGTATCAGATTTAGTCTAGACTAATTAGACGAACTCAACCGGTTATGAGCAGTGTCAGATTAATGGAACTATTGCTATATGATACAGATGGGCAGGTTTAAAGTGTGCTCTTTACTGGGATTAATCACTCTGCAAGGTCAGATATCATCTAGACATATCGCTTAGAGAGTTTCCTGCTTTCGATGAGCAAAACTGATAAGGATGATAAAATCATCAATAATTAAAAAGAGACAAATGTAAACAAGCACAGATTTTAGTAACATTAATGCGATTATAGCACGGTTATATTATTCAATTATATAACATTGTTTGATAAATCTCCTCATCATCACAAAACACAAAATAAGTTTATATACTGATAAACTATTTGCACTTAGTCAAGTAACGTTATCAAATAAAAGAACATAGACAATGATTCAGTTAACAAGATGTTATAACTAATCGTCGTTTTTGTAATTTTTTTGATAATACATAACACACACTCACAGATTTATAGTATAAATTTAACTTCTCTTCAGGGACATCAGAAGGTGTTGGTAGCCATCATCATATAAAAATGGTAATTGTAAATTAACTCATTGCAGACAATCAGTTTTATATTTGTGTCAAACAAGGAAATATATCCAAAAACGCGAGGAAGGAAATTGGTAAGTGTTATTGCTTAACACTTTTGGATAGAACCACTTTACACTGGCAGCGACCAATGTCATACACCTACTAACATGTAAACTCAAGTAGAACTAACATCAGAAGGCAATAAACACGTGATAACACGAATCTGCAGACTGCAATAGAACACTAAGTACAGAACGCTCTGATTATATGTATATCTGCAAGTGGCGTTATCTTTCCTATTCTTTCGTCATGTAAAGATCTTGGTTTCCTGCTATCATTTTATGTAATATGATTGTTTTCAAAATTATCAAACTATCTCTATCCATATGGTATATGATTAATTTGAGGAAATCTCTAATTTTGTAAAATTAAATAAATTTCCAACTTTGTGTGGGTTCAGTTCAATTGCCACATGTGCTGAATATGAATTGAATTGATAAACAATGCAAACAACACAATACCCTGTTATTGCTCACTTATCTGGTTAATACCCAATATAATGTACACCCTCCTCGCATTACAACTTATAGATATTAGACGATATATGCACTTGTACATGTAGATGGGGTCATCACAACAATTGTGTTCATTAATACAAACAGTAACGAGCAGGATATGAACATTCTTTTTTTAACAAGAGGCTAACTAGGCGGTAACTGTTTGCTGTAATTATGATGACATCATGCACTATGACAGGCTAGTTAACAGATTATAAATAGTATACAAGTGAAAACGTTCACATTCAGCTACTGTAAAGTTAAATGGCACAACATACACACATGATACATCTGTAAATCAATGTTTGACAGTTGACGAGATATATGGATGAGAACAGAATATTGAACATTAATGTATCGTTTAAACAAAATTGAAAACATTTTAATAAAGTATAGTTTTACCCTGAACTATTATAGTTAGTAAGGACATTAGTTATTGAATATTAATAAAGTGCTTTCGTCTACACACACTTTAAACTTGAGTTGAGACCAAGTATAAATTTGTAGCATGTTCGTTCTGATATTTGCCTTCGTTTAAATCATTGGTCGGAAAAAGTTATCAGTTATGTATCAACGATAGCTGTCACGAGATGTCAAATGTTTTAAAATATGTCTTGGAGAGGCGTTTTCAGTGTCAATTTGTTCTGAAAACGTAAATCCTCAATAATTTGCTTCACAATAAATATTATAAATGTACCTCAAACTTGCAAGACATTTAGTCTTTATTTTAAGTTATGAATGCATCTTAACAATCAGACACTTTCTTATGTCCATTTAAAGAAAAAACATATGTTTAAAGTCACTTTTAGGATGCAGAAAAGATGAGATTGATATGACGCAGACACGCCTTGTACAGCCAAGGTCAAGAGACACTGCAAGCTTCACATACATTGAAGTATTGTTCACCGCTGAGGCCGTATTTATCTACTTGAAATCTCTTTCTCACACCTTTGGAACTTCAGTATCTTGGAATGTACTTACAGCAGCAATTATCCATCTTTAGACAGAAAACCTTCCAGCACCATTTCTTCTACAGTTCACCATGACCCAAGAACCGTTTAACCAAGTAACCCATCACTTAATCTATGATCTGAGAAACTATGGCAATGCGGATATACATGAAGGAGGAAATGCGAATAGATATTGTCGACAGATATCATTGTTGTAGCAGTGTAAATTAAATAAAGAATCAAAAGCCCTATTCATATGACGAAATTTGCACATATGCAATATTGCTTATGGTAGTAATATACACACGTGAGTAAAAATAAATTTACTATGCGTTCATATGCTTTTAAAGGGGCAGTAGCACGTTTTTTGCAAAATTTATTTTTTCAAATTTCTTATTTATAATGATAGGTTGTGCCATTTAGATTTATTTTAGAGGGTATGACATCTTATTACACAAAGCAATTATCAGTAGTAGTAATAATGGTGTTAGAGCAAAAATTGCATGGCGGCCATTTTATTGTGAACACATTTTATTATTTTGAATGCCAAAAACGATTCCAATGGCTTTTCTTAGCCATGTACACTCATTTATAACTTGATTTTACGAAAAGAAAAGGGTATTTTACGATTGGTGAATTTATTTTTTAAATACATTTCATCAACATATTTGACCGAAAAAACGTGCTACTGCCCCTTTAATTTCTGCCTAAGCAAATGGGCTTCCAACTCCTTTAATATATGAATAGAGAATTCCTAAAACATGTCAATTAATATTTATTAGCTGTTAACTAAATAAATTACATTTATTTATATGTCAACATTGTTTTGGCGATATCGCCCTAATTTATATAGTACAAATCGGAAAGTCAGATTGATTTCGAAGGTCACTGCGTGCAAGAAGGAGATTATCCTATATCGAGAATTTGAAAAACAGTATGAAAAGTTTCTAAAGTTCTCTAATATATTTTCTCAACCTGTGTGAAGTCACTATGTCTCTATATGACGAATGTTTACTGGAAAAGTGAAAATAGCATATTTACTCACGGTAGTAAACATTTGCACCTGCCCCTGACTCGGTGCAAACTTTCTTACAGTAGTGAAAAATTATTTTACCGTAGTAAAATATACATATGTGCAATTGCGTCCATACGCCGAATTTCGCTCATATGAGCAAATTTACATATGTGTAATGCTTTACTCAAATGCAAACGCTCCCCGTATAAACAGGGATAAAGTTATAGATATATAGAGAATCTCACCCAAGTGTCTTCTGATATCAAATATATCAACACGAGTTGATAAAAGTTACAAATATCCGAGGCTTGCCGAGGATATTTTGACTTTTATCAACGAGTGTTGATATATATGATATCAGAAGACACGAGGGTGAGATTCTATTTATCATCCAAAATCATTCTTCATTAGTTTTTAATGAAAAATGAACATATCTGAACACAAAACTGCCTTTTGGCTTCCAGTGCCGTGATGTCATGGCATTGTGACGTCATCATGATTATGACGTCATATCATTGTGATGTCATTACTTGATGATGCAAAACCATTGTGATGTCATGTACCTGACGCCAACAGGGCATTGTTCAAAATCTACTGTCAAAACGATATCTCCTAGGAGATATCGCTTGATCTCATACAAGCGATATCTCCTGTGGAACCAAGTTTTGGATGATAAAGATAGATTTGATGATGGGTAAAATTCTTATTCGATAACACATGTATGGTCGATCATCTTCAACTCGACACGGAGTTATACAAATATAACTTTTCAGTATATTGAATATAGAAAATACACCTTGGCTTTCGCCAGGATATGGAAACGCTAAATTGACTGGAAAATTAGGTTCCATTAACAGGTTTCTTATTTCAATGTGAGGAGAAAATACTGCACATCAAAATGTGGAATCAAAGTAAAGTTGTAACACATGTTTATCACCTGATATCAATTTATTTGGATTTAACATTCCAACATATAATATATTGAACATATCTTTGATATGTGATATGATGATGTGTTATGTTTGAATGGTACAGATATCTGATTAATATGGAATAACATAGTCAGTCCTCTCTATTCAACGTTATTTATCAATTAGTTCATTTGTTAACCTGACATCGGATTAATATGGAATAACATAGTCAGTCCTCTCTATTCAACGTTATTTATCAATTAGTTCATTTATTAACCTGACACTGGATTAATATGGATAACATGGTCAGTCCTCTCTGTTCAACATTAATTATTATTTTTATTTATTATTTTCAGAATTTCTTATTGTTCTAAGTTTATCTTAAATATGTTATTTTTTCTGTTAACTACCGCACTAATGGCAAACACACAAATGGAAAAAAAATGTAACACTGTCCAACGTTCTTGAATCTGAATCCCAATGTTGACTACATATCATTCATGCCCATTATCAGCACAATATTGCTTTACAAGATGGGGAAAGAGATAACCTATACATATACTGAAGGTGTCAGATGCATTAGCACTGTAGCAGGTTTGTGCTGGTTATTTCCATGTCATTCACTTTCACTATTTAAGTAAATTTCAAGGGGCATTCATCAGTACAAATCTGAATAATTTAAACAAGTTCATTTAATTTCAAGAATCATAGATCAAGATGTAATTCTAAACAAATCAAAGGCAAACTTAAATTTCAAACATTTAAATAATAAAAATACTACTGATTATATGTTGTTAAGGATACAGTTTTGGTTCTGTTATTGGTGCAGATCTAGTAAATGTATTACAGTCTTAGATATGTTTAAAGTGTTGTGTTTACGACAAATTCATTATATATGTTATTCAGTAATGCAGTGCTTCTATTAGAGCTTAGACTATTTTTAGACTATGTAGTCCCCACATTTTTAAAAGAATAGACAATGAATATTGATGTTGGAGAAAGTAGATTATGACTGTATTTGATAGACACATGTTGAGTAAAGAAATACTCAGAATTCCATACATCAGAGTATGATACAAATGTATTTGTATTTGTATGTCTCTTCAAATACACTTTGGGTGCTAAATCGCTTTTTAAATATGTTTTTTGGCCATAATGTTTGGTATGTAAGTTTTTAAAATTTAAAAGTAGAAATTAAAATGATAAAAGATGCAGTCGACATAAATAATTTAAAATGGTCTAAATATGTTGACGCATCTTTACTGTACGACCTCACAAAACAAGCCAAAAAATCGCTTTTTGACGCTTTTATCTCGCCCAGTTCAGAAGATTCCAAAACAACGATTACTTTAAACGTCTGTTTCTCAGGGATATGAACATCTGTTTCTCAGGGATATGAACAGATAATGTTTTGAAAATTCATATTTAGTACTGATGCGTTCTGAAGACATGATGTAATGCTGTTTAAGTCGTATTTATTGCCCGTGATTTGAAATATCTTGTATTTTCTATGGGAACGTCTCTTTTGCACGTGAGTTTAGCAAACAAACTTCAGGGTTCAGGGTAAAAATCGCGGTAATGAAGTGACAAGTTCTTGTTTCCTAGATTATTTCAGCTTGATGTATCTTCCATTACATCACAATTTGGATTTAACAAAATCGTATACTCAATGTAGACGTAACAACATCTGCATCTTCAATTGAGATAGTGATATCACAGCCCATGAGTGAAATATTTGCAAATCTGTAACACAAGTGTTTCATCACAAAACAATGGAGCAATGACTGAGTTGGTGCAAGTTTATAAGATGTATTCAATATGTAAATCTTAACATAGTAAAATAGTAATTGATGGATTGATCTTAGATAAATTTATCATTTCGATGCTTCGATGATACAAAGGCAAACATATTGTAAGCACTATACTCACTGGCATTTACATGAGGCATGTCGTAAAGCTTATAATGATAATACTCAATATAATTTTGCCCGCGGATAACTGTTAAAAATGGAGACAGTACACCTCATTTAAACACTACATCTGTAATGTATCCCATGTGCACAGTCATGAACTCGAACAGATAAAGATTCGGACATTTGCATCATTAGCTAGGCTAAGAAAAAGTTAACGAGACTCAAGAGAAAGAGATAAACATGAGTATGTTATTTACATGGTATCTTAGTTAACGTGCATAGCATCTCTTGCTGGTACCAGGGTTAGCACCTGTGTATACACACTGTATATTTAATTCAAAATTTCTAAATGAATAATCACACTACACTTTCACAAAAATATAATGTATTGTAATTATTTTTTATGATGATCAATAATTATCCCGGAAACTATTAAATCAGCTGTTTACTAATTTCATTCACAGATTTTGGTTAAAGAATCAAGATCAACAGTATGTATGAATTTAAAAATCGTTGCTTTGAATAGAAACTTTAAAATTCCATCCTGAAAATTAAATCTGCAATGACACTTACTTTTACAGATCAGTGCCATGTTCCTTACAGCTTAAAAGTAACGATTAACCTAATGTTTTCAGCATAATGCTTCTGTTGAAGAATAACACATTTTTGACAAATATATATACAACTTCAGTCAGTTGCTGAGTTTCAGGTATGATGGAGGATTTGGGGTTCTACTCCGAAAACGAACCTCTATCTCTGAACAAAGTTCAAATTCAACACGTTTCTATGGAAACGAAAATCTGAAAATATCAAAAGGCACCACTTCAGTTTGTGGGTAATACATATTCAAAGTTTCAGGAAGATATCACGAACAGTTTTCTAGTTCTGCTCCGGAAACGAACCTGTCTCTGGAAAAAGTCAAAATTCAACAATTCTCAATGGAAACGGAAAAAAAATAAAATTTTCAGAAATCTGAAAATATCAAAAGGTTGGTTGGTGGGTAATACACATGCAATGTTTCAGGAAGATATGATGAAGAGTTTTGAAGCTGTGCTCCGGAAACGAATCTATCTCTGGAAAAAGTCCAAATTCACCACAAATGAACCACTTTCTCACATGTAAATTACGTTAATACAAGACCTGACGCAGATAACTTTGCAACATTGTAAATATGTGTGTTTGTCACATTAGTTTACATTGTCTTAATGAATTCAGCTATATTCACAAAGATAGTTACAACTACTTCAGAATAATCAGTTTGGATGTTTATGGTTACAAAGTTTAAAGGCTGTTAAATACATCACTTGTTTATGTCACATACACTGTTTATATACGCCCGAGTGACAGCAAATGATACAGGGTACTTAAAGCAATAAAGAGCTCAATATAGAAGCAATGTGAAGTTTAAGTATGTTTGTCCATTCATACCATTTCATACCCAGTCAAATGGACAAAAATGATTTGCAAATAAAATATGTTTTTAATCTTTCACATATGACAAGCAATAGTTTAATTGTTTCGTCTTTCATTGTCCACTCTCAAGTCATAATGACATACATATTTTTCACTTTGTACCTAACTTAAATAGCGTGTCACTCGGATTATAATATTTAACAGAGATGCTAATGTTTATTGTCAATTGTTTGCATCATCAAAATCATGGCATATTATTACAGTGTATTCGTTCCCTCGCAGAGCAGTCAGATGAGAAAGTTCTTCCTCAACCAAGCTGATTGCAATTTCAAAACTGTATGAATGAAATCAACGTTAATCAACTGAGTCACATAACCGTTTGCAAACCTGCTTTCAGTTGAATCAGTTGGAGACACATAGTCTAGCAGAGCTCTAGTCGATATTATTTCGACATTCTCTTCAATCGATAATTTCAAAGCAATGATCATATTTGGACAAGAGAATTGGAAATTATATAGATTTGCCTGTTCAGTGAATGGTTGAATCAATCCAGCGTGTCCTTATTAAACTTGCAAATGCAATCTGTAACATCTTTTCATTCGAGGTATGATTTTGAAAACATGATTTCTAGCTGCAACTAAGATCATTCACATTTTGCAACGCTTTACATTTCTATTGTAGATTGTCTTTCCTTTATGTAAGTTTGTAACATGCTTAAATTAGGTTTCCGGAATTACATTTCGACATTGCTGATATTTCAATGTCATGAAGTTACAATAAAAACATTTGCTCAGGACTCCGTTTCCTCCCATATAAGGTCCTTTGATTCCTGTTGTTTGATGAGGTTAAATTCATCGTATTATGACATACAACAATGATTATTGTGATATACTTTCATATAGCCTCAAACCAATAAAGCTACTACAAACAGACTCCATGGGACGTGTTATCCTCGATAATTTCCAGGGTCAACGTTCATATCATCCTCGGTTACCCATGGTTTTATATATGCTCCGTTACTCTCCACTATATCACCCATGGGAAACCTTATCAGGAGAATCTGTACCCAAATTACCCGCCCTTGGCCGGCGCGAGCCAATCAAACTGCTATGCAGCTTGGACTTGCGAACCAATGACAATTCATATCACTTCGTTGCAAAGCACGCGAGGTCATTTTGTTAGCCATCCGTCACCGGTTATCTCCCTTGACATTTCCATCCTATTGAGCATTTTCTTTGGTTACTGACTTCGTCACGCCGGCCAAGGACGGGTAATTTTAGTACAGATTTCTCTGATAGAGTTTCCCATGGGTGATATAGTGGAGAGTAACGGAGCATATATAAAACCATGGGTAACCGAGGATACGTTCAGATAAATGTCTGGTTCTCATACCGTAGCCTATTATTCAATCATATGTCCTTTATCCATGTAGCTGTATACCCTGGAAAGTTGACCAAGCAGGAGATTTCAATTTGGTTTTTCAATAAAACATTCACGACTGAGACCCCCTACACAAATAAACTCATTGTACAAACTCAACTGTGAAAAACTGTACCAAGGGGAGATAGTTCACAAAATCACCGAAACAAGATGTAAACGAATCCAGGGTATAATTATCATGATGCATATCCTGGAGAACATCCGGGATTGGGACCTGCATGAATAAATTTATCACCTCAATTAATTAACGATCGCCTCGTAGCATGGTTCCTATAGTACCTGCCATACACACAGCTTTACACACGCACTTAACTTATTTTATTGCAAATGTCGTAGCGGATCCAAACAAATCTGACACGCTGTGTTGATAAGATACCTCATCTCAGTACATTGCGTTTGCCTTAGTGGCTCCTACTGTTATTTAACACTTGAAATTCAGTGGCAGGCCTATAAAGGAACACCTTCCGTCAGTATACATGAAGTATACATTGACCCTATTTATCACACGTATGTCATTTTGTTCATATGTCTTTTTGTTAAATTTAATATTGTAAAATATGAAAAATATGAACATAAAACAAATTGAAAATTAAAATAATTAACCCGACTCGGTTTAGAGCAGATAAATCGAGGTCAAGGAGTTAGAACAAGTCTAGGAGTCTTAGTTAGACCCAAAGAAGATTGCTATATTTACTCCAAATAAATGTTGAAGGGTTTATTTATTTCATGCATAAATCATTCCTCTGAATTAAGAAACCTTGTAGTTTTGACTAGTTATATCATAGCATATGCAGTTTAATACATTTATTAATAATTTATTGTGTTGATCTCAGTTGTGTGAAGGGAGTGTCTCGGATCAATGATATTGATCATCTGATAATTAGGTTACAGTGTCACTAGAACAGAAATGAGTTCACACTAGACACTCAATAAACTGAATCAATTACTTACGTTCATGTACAAGGCACAGAATCTGGATGTGTGTGATGTTTGGTAACACTTGATATGTTGATAATGAGTTAAGAGTAAACAAGCAATTGTCGTCCATAGACCATCATAAATCTTTGCAAAAAATGTTCCCGTTAATAATATTCTTAAAATTATAAGTATAAACACAGAAGTCACCCCCTTCCGCCAGTCCCATATAATGTTGAATTTAAATACAGTAATTAGGTACCTGGCCTCTTTTAGATCAATTATTTGCCGGAAAAGCATGAAAAGTTTAATATTAACCATGTTAAAAACTGTGATACAAACCTGTCCAACATTATTCGAATATCTGTCGAAATGGTATTAGTATGATCTAAATATGTGTTTCTCATAAATAAAAAGATACCAAATATTTCAGTTTCAAAATAGTAGTTATGGGTAATGAAAATGCAAATTGGCATCACATTCGTTTTAAATCTTTGGCAGAGATCAGTTACTAAATCTAAACTTTTGGTTGTTTTTGCTATTTTAGGGGGAAAAAATCCAAAATTCAAAAATGCGGAAATACGTCACTTTGAATATATTCTCACATGTGGGAATGAAGCAACATACCAGAAAATTACGTACCAGGTGGCCGTTGCACAAAACAACCTTAACATTGCACTAAGGCTACCTTAGTGACTAATGGTCACCTTAGAGTTTTGTTCAACGAGACCCAGATCTGTTGAATCAATTCATCAAAAGGCTGTTCTGATATCTGATACCAAGTTTTGTGAAGAAGTAAAATAAGGAAGTAAGTTAGCAAACTGTAGATTGAGATTCAACATTCAAACACTGAACAGCTGGTATATTGGTTGAGGTTTGAGGACACATCCTTGCTACCATGCCTTTTTCCAAAACTTTCTGTTCATGCAGAAACTTAAAGCTGAGCATTAGAAACAGTAAAACTATGATAAGATGTATTAGATAGAGCTCCGGGTACAGTACAACATCATTGAACAATTGAAGAATTCTAGATTTACCATACTAAACGTATACATATACTCAGATAAGTTCATGGAGAGATTTGTATGACTGCTGTTACATAACATTCACTCACATATACATGTAAGTGATGATCCTATTGAAGAACAAGTAAGTAGAAGAATTACTGAGTTATTCAACGTGACGTTAAAGTGACTATAACATAATTATTTTTGATCATAAACAAGATGATTATAAATTATTACACTATATTAGTCCCTTTGAAAGTCTTTGCACTGATAGAAACAATTACAATCAGATAACAGTGTTCCATGGAACAGGCTAGACGGACTTTCGTCAGGAGCCATCTAATTAAATGTGAGGTACAGACCTTGGTCAATAGGTTTCGTAGAACAAACCTAGGTCAAATCATTCATCGCTGTTCACATGACCGGATATTTGTAATCGATCCTACGATCAACCGAACAAGATGGGCCAGACAGGTTCATTGTACCTTATGTTCTGCAGTCAGAAATATTGATTCTGTGGAATGTCCAGGGCCATGGTGGACACTATGATTTATGATACAAACAGGCACACGATGGCGGTGATGGTACAGGCTTAGGTCAGGGGTACAATTTAAAGTCCATGGTACAAACAGAGATACATGATACAAGAAAAGATACGTGGTAATGATTTTGTTGGATGGTACATGCTAATATTTATGTTTCGCCTGGCATACATGTGCCCGCCTACGTTGAGTTAACCTCATATATCTAAACGTATTTTTATGTACATGCTGAGAAATGATGACAACTGCCTTAGACTGATCAAGTTTCATAAGAATAAAACCGCGGCGCTTTGATAGGATCTGGTGACATTATGACTGCTATGATAAGGTTAATCAAAGGTCCATTGAAATCAAAAGCAAATCCCTCTCAAAATTTAAGTGTTGATACATATCTCAAGTTTTCTCTCGATTCGAACATTTTATTATGATTTTACAATATAATGATAGGAACAAGTTCATCTGCTGTATCTTCAATAGATGACCTCTTAATGTAAAGTGCGCCCTCAATATTTATCTCATAATACAATCTGTATCCCGTATATGGAGTTTTAAAAAACAACAACTATGAACTCAAACTGTGTTGGGAAATAACTCAACCGCAATAGAAATAATGTCACCATACAAAATACAAGATAATTCAATCTATGAGTAATAAACACGACTGAAACAGAGATAAATCATGTCTTCAGAAAACAACTAAACCAAATTTGAAATTTCAAAACAATATCTGTTCATATTTCTTGTTTTACAGTAAAGACGCATCAACAAGTCCAAAAAGGCATCAGCAAGTCCAACTGGGCGTGTACCTCTTAACAAATCATGGTAACAATTTATTTTTTAAGACTGTTGAACATGTTGTGACGTTTCTTTTTCAATTCCGTTTCTTTTGCGATTGAGTGTACATGTATGTCAACGTATAGAAACTTTCTTCATGCATATTTAACTAAAAATTAAAAGCCCTTTTGGAATTGGCTTTAAACAATTTTCACAAATATTTCTATGCATCTTTGTGAGGGTAAAAAGCTTTTATACAGATGGCCAAGGGTAGAAAACAGATAAATTTCACTCCAATTCCAAAATTCAAATATTGAGACTTCAAACTGGATGTCTTAAACATCTCAGACACATGCATGCGTTTGATCATGCCTTCAACCTGGCGTTCTGTATATATAATATATGGTGAGAGGCAAGACAAGCGAGGATCACAATGCCAAGTTTCATTACATTTGAAATTTGAAGGGTTTTCACTCAATCAATAATATGCAAAGCAATATGTTCCAAGTCTAAAATCAACACACTCGTTTGATCAAGCCTTTCTTCTGGCGATGAGGGTAACAACATATTATGTTCAGATATTTTCAGTCAGCTTATAGTATTAACTTGTAGAGGTTAGACCTGAGTGTCTTCTATAGAAGCCATAATCTTATGCCAAGTCAATGTGTTTCTTTGAACAAGCTTCCAGTCCAAATCATTCATCGTGGCTTTGAGTGTAACATGTCCGGATATTTGCAATTGATGCTGAGTCACACTAACAAGATGGACTTGATTGCCGTATTAGTTTCTGGCTTCACCAAGTATATTTCTAACATAGTCCTGTGCCAAAAGCTATTTCTAATAAATATACTGATGACGTGGATTATATTTAACATCTATGAGCTTATCAAATGTATGATCGAATGTCTTAACTCGAAGGAGATGCAGGAAACATAGTTTTGCTTATAATATAAAAAAAATTCTGCTGAATATAAAAAATGAATATTTAAGCTAAAACAAAACACAAAACAACACTAACACATAAACGCATAGCCTCAATTATAAAACAAAATAAATATAATTTCAAAAGGCAACTACATCAGCACGTATTGTACCACATTGTCTCATAGCCATTCACATTATGAAACTTTGACACGCAGAGGATATTCTGACTGCTCTTCCTCAGTAAAGGAAAAGATCTGAACCAGATGACTATGTGTACACATGAAAAACATAGGGTTTGAATCGAATACACACTAACTCAATCGCTCTTTGATTGACTGGCTGACTAATTGAAACATTATTTTTCATGTTTATGAAAAACACGCCTTTGAAAACATGTTAAACAATCCCCTTATTTAGGCGAAATAATGAAGAGAAATACAGCTTGTTTGCGTGTTGACATCCGACAGTACTGATGTGTCAACGAATTACAGTCGCCGAAGGTGCATTATGATCATAAATTGACTTAATTTCTTTTTTCATAAGATTTAACTAATATGTCAAACATTATGTAAAAACATTTTGAAATAGCCATTTCAGCAACCCATGTGCGTTTCAACAGATATTAAACAAAATACTAAAGTATCATGATGAACTAAATCGTGTATACTTATCAAGTGTACACCAGACAGATTTTCAAAATCGACTTTAAATCTGTTGACTTTGTGATGTCCTCAACGCTTCTATTGTTAGTTTTTATGTAATAACCTTCTCCATCTTAAGGATATTTCGTAATATTAAACTTCATTTTTATTTTGTCCACTTGAATAACTTTATTACTAAGAGCAATTCCATGTATCCCCTGATGCAGTTGGGCATAACAATACACTTTCGATCGTACATGTAGGATACAATTCAGGTACTGCGGGTACTAGTAAATATTATGATGTTCTTTGATCTTCTAAAGTATGTGTCATAGTTACTACCGTAGTTTCCGAGTTGTATCGGTAAATAGCAGGACAGTTTGTCCGAGAGGCCCAGGACAACAACCGGCTCGAGGACAACTGTCCTGCTATTTCTTGATACAACTCGGAAACTATGGTAGTAACTCACTTACATCTCACTTATTCCGAGTGAAATAACATGAATTTTAAATAATGTAAAATACCATAACCTTTGTGTGGCCCCTTCTCTAGTGTATGATTGATATGTGTAGTACGGAAGTTCCGTCTGACCGATTTTAGCACGTGATTCTCGCGTGCAAAATTAGGCGCAAGAAATAAATGTCCAAAGATAGTGCAGGTTTGTGCAATTTACGAACATACGGGTAATTTGTGACGAAACTTCACAGTTTGTCAGTTTCTAGATTGCTTTGGAAGAATGAGGTCGTCTTGTTAGCGTGGCTCTGCGACAATGGAGACTCAAGGTGACTTCTAAATATGATTAAAATCGGTTGAATTTTCAATATATAGGTAACTTGAACATACTTATAAATTCTTTATTTTGTATATTTCCTTCAGACTACTAAATTTATCATTTCTAACATATCTTTCTAAACGGTTGTTGTGAATTTGTGGTAGAACATATATCAAAGTCATGTTTATTTTTAGGGTCTTTTCTTTCTAGTTCATGCAGAAGTCAATCAATTGATTCAAGTATTTTACTCCCAACAGTATTGAGTACTACAACAAATAAATTCGTTTTTAAGCCTTGATCTTAGTGAATCAAACGTTTAGCTCAATCGTTATGTCCGTGGCATTGATAAACTGTAACTGATTTTGTTTAAAAGTGGTTTTAAAAGTGTTCGTGTATCAGATATCAGGACTGTTTGGACGAAACAGTCCTGATATAGATAATGAACAGGACACTTTTATGAATGGTTGCTACGGGCAACGAGGTCTAAGTGGGATGTAATGTGTAAAACAAATCATAAGCATTCTTCAAAAACAATTTCTTTACACACATGCATAATCTTCCACAAGAATTATTTTATTGACGAGTTGAGTCAAAGGAGTTTACAATGCTCTGTCATCTTGTATGTGTAAGTACCGAGACGAATGTACATACATTATACATCAGTCAGTCTGCATTAATTGGAACATGTCCGAAAAGAAGGAGTTGTTTTTTCCCGCGATAGCATGTATTCTTGTAAAGGTGAGCATAGACATTATACTTTGCTGGCCAAAAAAGCTCCGAAACGCGAACAACCAGTTATTTAATTAGTTTAAGCAGGCAGATACTTTAGTCTTTATGATATAACATGTCTTCAAGCTCAAAGATGAGATAACGAATTCGAAATAAGACACTGTCATTGCATTTTACAACGGATACATTTCGACAAGATCAATAAGAGAAAGGCAAACGTAACCATCATGCCTTTCATGGATTTTATAGATGTTTAACGATGTTTACGAATACATACAACAATGAGTAACACCCTCGGATGTTCTTGAGAAATCTAAATCCTTCCATATCAATCTTTGACAAACATCTAAGCCTCAGTCGATAGTTTGTTATAGCCTTTATTATCCAGCGTTGAGTGTAAGATGTCTGGATATTTAGGCTTACAGTGTTCTGTGATAGAAGCGAGACAGAAGTTCATCTATATCAGTCCAATATGACATGAGTAAACTGTCTTATGATCTTGAGAAATCTAATCCTTCTATACCAATCTTTCACAAACATTCATAGCCCCAGTCAATAGTTTACTTTGAGCCTGCATCAAGCGTTGAGCGTAATATGTCCGGATATTTGCAATAGGCTATAGTGTACTGTGGTAGAGGCGAGACAGACGTTCTTCTATATCAGTCCAATGTGAAATTAGATGCTTCCAGAGTCACACACATCAGTCAATGGGTTTGTTTGAACACGTTTACAGTTCAAACCCATCATGTCTGGAGATTTGTCATCGATTCTGGTATCAGGCTAGCAAGATGGACCAGGCTTGATAATAAATCCGTTACACGAAGTGCACAGGGTTTCTGGATGAATTTCTCGATGACGTTGGTTGATCATAATAAGTATAAAAGTTCGATTTTCTATTCTCGAAACGTTCGTAGCCCTTCGAACTTCTTAAGCCCATTCTTAACACATGGGTTACGATCAAAGTTAATGATTCTTAAGGCTACGAACGTTTCGAGAATAAGGGCCCCCTGATCATTACTTGAAACTAGTAGAAGAAGCTATTTATAAACGTAAGTGAAGAATTGAAACTTTGGGTGATTGATTAATGTACTTTTTTCTATATTTTGATGACAGAAGTTTAATTCAATTCCTGATAATAAACTGGTTGAAGATTTTACAAATATACATGTATGGTGAACGCAATAATTATTAACGTAAATATAATAAAAGTAAAAGAATAGTTCTAAAAGGTGGTATTATTTATGTTGTGTTGTGTTGTCGACGAATTGTAGAGTTTAACTATTAAACAAATTGCGAAGGTTTCCATCTTGATGCATTATTTGAATATATGATGACTGGACAGTCCACACCATAGGCTACACAGGAACATGTATAATTTACAAACCATCAAAAATATCTAACATTGATATACATTGTATTTGAATGTATATTTGAAAAAATGATAATATTCAGGATTTCCGAAACTCTAGTAGCATATAGGGAGTTTACTAATGATTTCAAATATCTTAGCGCTAAGTCAAAATCAATTACTGCATATAGGTTCAATTGTGATTAAGGATAAAGCTGACTGGGATTAAAATTTTGCATCAGTTAGATTTTCTCAACAGCATTATGAAATAATCTACTATATGTTATTACCCCTCCTCAGTTAGCACCAGCTAACATATTAATCACTACAGATCTAAACATACCACGGGTTATCAAATTAGGAAACTTAAGATCCAGTTGACTCTCATTGAGGTATGTAACTCTCCTAATGATCAGCTCTCTTTGCATATAATTGTCGATATCAGTCACTACAACTCCTGCATTGATGAACCTAACCTCAATCAGCTGTGTAAAACGTTTTATTGATGCTGTCAAATCAAACCTGAGTAGATCATCGACCTTGATATAAAATATTATGAATCACACGTCTATTGGGCTTGCTTTGTGGAAATCCATTCACTACAGCACACAAATTGTAAGGAGATGAAACTGTTTGATGATTGCAATCAACGCTTCCATTGACTAAGTAGCTTCGTAGATCAATGTATTGATAACTGTTAGTCTACATCCTCTCTAGTTCTGCCAATGATGCTGTCAGTATAATACTTTTTATTGTGGCTGATCTGGAGCATGAAGCCATCGATAGGATTATATATTGTGCATATTAAACACGTTATCAGGACATGGATATTGCTTTGGTGGACACTTTATTAATTATTTACTATCAACGTTGAGCTGATATGACTTCTTCTAAACGTCAATGTCTCTTACCTCGTGACTTCTTATTTCATAAGTGATTTTATTTCTAATGCTCATGATTGTTGGATCTATGTAAATATCTTTGATGTCTCTAAACCCATATACTGAGGAATATATCAGTAAATAAATGTCCAATGTTAGATAACTGAAAGTTTATCATACACATAATTATATGTAGTGTAGATATGTTCATTTCTATTCAAAACCTTACTTAAGAAACAAATTATTTATACATATATAAATGATTTTATTTCCTTTTATACTACAAAATCTATTTGGACAAAAGCTAAATAGGTAGTGTCATGACATCAAATAATAATCAAATCAATAATATGAAATAATGAATTTGATTTGATTCACTTCAACATGGTTACAGATTAGGTTTTGACGATGTAGTATTTAGTGTACACAAACCTTTTCGAGATGCCTTGATATACCCCAACTTGCCTTGTAAATCACATGTTACTGTATTTCTTCAGATGGTCACTATAAATCCAGATGGAATAACTTTAATTATCCTCAGCACAACGACTCTGTGGATTTTCATTTGATTTATTCTTAGGTTTATACTCCCTGCCTGAAATAAACAAGCCTTGTACAATAAATCAAATTGAAGTATAAACCTTATGTCTTGCTGCAAATTGAAGTCACTGACTGACTATAATCGATTTTAATAACAATTAAGCACTCTAACTGCTTAGTACTGACTCAGCATCATCTTAATAGGATATGACATAACATATTGATGTTATTTGTTTGCATTGATTGCATTTTTAAATTAAAATGACGTGGATCACTTAATTTGATAAGTTGAACAGAGTTGTTTGCATTGACAATTTATTTGTATTTTTATCAATTTACAAAATGCATTGAATGTCACTAGAACATGCAACATCAAACTTGAAAGAAAACAAATAAATGTTTTCTTCTAAATTTGAAACTCACACAACTTTGAAAACTTAAATGTGATTTAAATTTTTAAAACATAAAATGTCCTTAGCTTTCCAATTTTTAGTTAAAGCTGATAGATATGATGGTGTTTATGGAAAGTATAAACGAGAACGGCAGCAAGTCTGATCTGCAAATGGTGCATATTTATTTGTTTTCTGTGGGCACAATTTCCAAAGCAATGTGATATACATTTTATATATTTCAACACGTTTAGATTAAGATTATAAATTTCAACTTTCTTTTATGCCACCATATTGCAATTATCAAAACACATGGCTATTTGATATTAGTTCAAAACTAGGTTTATTTTCATATTTTCGTATACATCAAAAAGTTATTTTAAAAGCATATTTGAAATAAAAATTTATAAGAATAGGAACAGGTCTAACTGCACTTCAAAGACCTATAAAAGTTAATGTGTTACAAAATATGCACTCTAAGGAAGCCATGGAAGATGTGTCTAAATGTTTCTTTCACTATGATTTTCTTTAACTGTAATCAAAGAGGAATAATATTTGTCCAAATATTTGGTCACATTCATATTGATGCTTTAGTCCTGTTATTAGTATTTATATAAATTAATTATAAGCATTCTTGTTGTTGACATAATATATATATTTGTCTCTCTATTTGGAACTCTAAAGGCGTAAGATATAAAATATTAAACAAGCATCCTCCAACAAAAAAGTATTTCCTAAAATTTAACTAGAGCAAGAGTATTGGTAATGGGGTTCAACTTGCATTTTAAAAAGTATTTCTTGTTGATATCAATTTGGAACATTCTATGATCACTTTAATCACTTTATGCCCCTGCAATTCAATTACTTAACGTCCTGCTTCCTCCAATTAATTTAAAGATTTAAAGTTGAATTATTATTGTTTTCTTTGTGGGAATCGCAAAAGGAACTATCAGTTGTTGATTAATGAGGATATTAAAACAGTGTCTAAATGATTCTTGACATTTATTAAGAGGCACATGGCGTATGGGGCTACAGTAATGTACATCTGGAAGCCTTTATCAATGTATCAATGTATAATCTAGACAATTCACATTTTGGCGAAAATAGGATTGAGACACCTTCTCCAGGAGTGATAACATGCGTTTAAGTGATTTTCACAGGATCCCGGTATTACATTGTCATTGACAGGTCGACTTTCCACACTATAAAGTTATCCGCACGGGAGGTGATTGACATATATATGTATATGAATCAAAATTTGTGAGTCCATTGAGTAAACTTGATTAATGATTTACAATGGATCAATTGTTTGGTATCCTGAATACCAAGTTTTAAATATCAAATCGTAACTGCAACAAACCACGCGTTAATTCAATTTAAATACCTAAAAATCAAGTTTATGTAGATAATTATTTGAAGGTATGTTGCCAATATCTCAATATTAGATTATCTTCTAATTCATGTACACAATATATGAGGGGTTATGTTACAACAAACTAGTTTGTAATCGTACATGTATTTTAAATATTTAACATATTTATATGCTTATAAAACTTACTGGACTCGACCCAGGTTAAAACTACGTAACTCAAACATAATACGTTATCATTTGTGTATAGTTTAATATTGACATGCAATCAAATTACACACTGGCTCCTTTGTTATATTCGGGTATTCAAATTTCATACTTACTCACAGTGATGGCTGTTATATATGGACAGAGGTGTTTATCACGAACACCGGGTGTTCATAATGAACACATGGTATGGCTATGAACACTTGATATGATACTCTTTTTAAAAAGTTATGTCTTTTAAGATTTATATTTCTCAACATGTTAGTGAAGATGCTTCATAAAGTAGCAGAATATCAACACCAATCAAATCCACAAATAGTTTTGTCGAAACATGGAATCGAACCTGTGACCTGCTGGTTCTAGGCCATTTACTCTAACCATTACACCACGGAAACCAGTTTTTATGACATATATTTTCATGACGAGTTAATTAAGGTTCTAATATTCCTGGATTAAATTCGTCAGTTTGTTATGTATATTAAAATGTATGTATAAACGGGGAACAAAATGCTAGTTAACAAGTGTGAAAGTGTGATGTGTGTTGTATGTTGTATGAACTGGCGATATTGACACTGGCCATGCGGCTTATTGTGTTATCTTTTCTTCAACGTGTTGCACGTGCATCACGATGCGCTCAGGTCTGACTGATATAGACACCGTTTTTTTCAACAAGGTCAACCATCTTTTTACCCCCTATTTTTAACATACGAACACTTAAATTTAAACTGAAAGTGTTCTCATTCTGTATAGGATTTGGTGTAGTCGGGTTCAATTTAGATGAACTCTCGCGCACGTGAACGCGCCTAACGGCCTCGGCGTTCATGATTCACGTGCTGGAGGGTTCAATCAATTACCTCATTTAAAGGGACACCGCATGGAGGATATAAATGAGTCTCATCTTTATCTAACTAAGCTGATTAGAGTGTCTGCTAACGAGTTATGCTTCACTTCACTGTCTACATGCAGTAGTTTTTATTATCAAGTACATCAATTGTCTGAAATTCGGTGTCTGTGACTTGTTAACAGCCATGTTAATCAGCATACGTAGATACACATGATCTTATTTTTATTCTCGACGCGGTGTCCCTTTAATGTTGTTTAACTGGGTGGTTTAATTAGGATTTGAACCAACGGAAAATATATGAGGAACATATTAATATCGAAGACTAAATGTGTCAAACATGTTAATCACCGACAAACAAAACTTAAGACACATACCAAGCAGTGCAATACATGTACGCGTAAGTCACTGTTTTAATTGATACTCTTTAGATATCAAGATATGCCTTCATCATGTTTCTATACACTGTCGGCCAAAATAAACTGCTGGTCTCCACGTTATGCTGAAGAAATAATTAATATGAAAGTCAGTTGAAATCATGAACAAACTGTGATTCGAGTCAATAACGTTCATGAAAACCACGCCCAAAGAAGACTATTTCCGGTTGATTCACTTGCGTTCCATTCCGTAACCATGTACATCTGTAGCGTCATCACCACTTTAATGTGAATACGTGCCTGTATTGTTTTCTCGTGGTTGTATGAAAATCTGGTTCAAATGTTTGTATGACCAAGCACTGATCGAAAACTGAACAATTCTGTTGTCTCATTTCATCAATCGCCATGGTTTTGTGACATGACAAGAAATTTGCATATATTATGCAGAAATGGTGCAAACTTATATTGCTATAATATTGCTTAACTGTTCATTATAGTTTTTACGAAATCTGATAATATATCGAGTAGGCGTTTATTTTGGCCGACAGTGTACCATTTACTGACTGCTTTAGTAATGGATTTTATATTTCTCACCTTGATTTATAAATGAATTTCAAAGTCAAAGACAAGGTGAATTTCTAGGACACATACGTCAATGAAGATGGGTCTGATTTAATGCCAATTATCTTGTTAGTTTACTTAGTGCCTTAATTATTAGTATGATTTAAACCGTGGTAAAGCTCAATATATGAGGTGCATGTTAACATCTAAGACTAAATGTGTAAACATTTCCTGCATGTTTATCACAGAAAACAGGCAAATTGAGACACATGCCAACCAGTGCACAACTATGTTCGTGTAAATCTGAAGAGGATTAGTCAGTGTGTTAGTGGAACACGACACAGTCAATTAGCTGCTGGGGGTGTCAGTAATGTAATCTATTCTCTGTTTAGATAGAGGGATATACATTGATCATGTTTCTATACCATTTACTTTTATACCATTTGCTTTAGCTTTGGTTTCTCAGCTCGACTCAGTTTACATAAACAATTAGTATTGACTGACGGGGAATGGTAGATTATATCGTACGAGTTAAAAGGGGGAACTCTTTCAGCAGATGCTTATTCCTGACTTTGTATAAGAACCATTCACTAATTACTGTGTAAGCTTAGTCTAACTTTTTGTTACTTTTTTAATTTTGTATCGGATACAGGCTCCCTCATCATATGTTCATAGGAGACACATACCAACCAGTGCATGAGTGCATGAGCATGAGTGCATGAGCATATTACTCATTCCTGAAAAGGATTATAATGTGAGCTACTGAAACACGATACAGTCAATTAGTTACTGGGAGGGTGTCAGTGAAGTAACGGATACACCATCGCATTGGCATCTTTCTGTACCATCAACTAATTGCCATGTTCAGGCCTGTCAACTTTTCAACTTCTTTCATGGATCCACACTGAGTCTATTCAGGTTCTAGTGTGATTGTGATTTACAATACGATAATTTCGAATTGATTTCGTGTTTTTACAAGTTAGTCTCCGTTTATTGGTTTATGCCAACCTGTGTATCTCTCTTGAAAACCGTCCTGAGCAAGCAATTGGTGTTGATAGGAAACAGGAAACATTCGTTTTTCAGTTACTGGCACAGATTCTGATCGGCTATTATCAGGTCATTAACACGGCTATATCAGATAAGCAGCCATAAAGACCAACCATCAGCTGATATAGAGTTGATGGTGGGAACCACAGGAGCTACATGTTCTACATCGTGCTTTTACGTGGGATGGATACCTGATAACATCTTCTTGAAATTTAAAAATCAACTTGTAATCTGATAAAGATCTTTTTATACACTGAAGCATTTACAAATCTTTTAAACAGCGTTTATCATGAGAACATTTTTTATCAATACTAAACGTTGAAAGTGCATGTTGTTTCATTGAAATATACCATAATTTAATTATATAATTTATGCAAAGATATTTTATGAGATCACCAGAACAATTATATCTTCCTTATGTTTAATTGGACCAATCAGACAGCTAGTTATAGTCCGCACCTAGTGGGAAATGTCTGAAATATAAACAAAACGAAACGCGAAAATGCATAGACGGAGCTCTTTTTTTATTTGATAGCCAAATTTAAATAAACCACATAATTTTTAGTTGGCTGCTTACCAAATATCATCAGTGTACTTGATATTTTGAAAATTGTCAATTTCAGAGTTTCAAAGCTCTTGAAATGAATCGATTATAGTATACCTGAAATTGCAATGACCTCATCTAGTAAGACCAGTGAATAATTTAACGCCAATCATAAACTGTCTAGATAGGTAGCAAACAATTTCTATATGGTAAATTTGTAATAATTATATAATTTTAAATTAACTCCTCAGTGAAAAGAGTTATATATTCATATACGTGTGCAACTTCCAAACGCAAGGCATAACTCTTGACAGTCTGCATTTCTGGCTGATTTAAGCCTTGCGATATTTCCCTCGCTTTGTTGTGCCTAGCTATAGGTAGTGAATCGCTGCACCAGAAATGCATAGTGGGCCTGGATTTCTAAGCACAGATTTCTTAAGGAAATCCTGCAAGGCCTAAATCAGCCAGTAATGGGAAGTTGATACGTGTGTTAAAACTATCGTAGTTTCCGTTTGCG
This sequence comes from Gibbula magus, assembly GCA_936450465.1. NCBI lineage: Eukaryota > Metazoa > Mollusca > Gastropoda > Trochida > Trochidae > Gibbula > Gibbula magus. The sequence continues at coordinate 61,302,650 of OW388304.1, forward strand.
CCAAATGAACAACTAGTGGCTGTTTCACAGCATTTACTATATACTTTTATAACTTTAACAACCAATAACAAGAAAAAAACTCCATTAATGCAAAGGGCATGATTGGTACGGTTTAGATTTTTTAAATTCTTATTTTGAAAATTTGTTATTTCAAAATGTATCAAATGTTTATAAAAACGCTATATATATATATATATATATATATATATATATATATATATATATATATATATATATATATATATATATATATATATGTGATTAACGGGAATGTAAAGTACCAGTAACAGTGATCGACACCGGTGTGTCTTCTGTGAAAAAGGTCAACGTTTAGTTCCAAGGTCCAAGGTCAAAGTTCACGATGAATGAATGGGTAAGCTGTTTGTACAGTCAGTTTTGGGGTTGAATGGGGATCGAATCGAAATCCCGAAAAAGTGCAAGAATTTGTACTATTGGAGTGTAATCCTAAATATAACAATGTTACATGTGTTCAGTCTCTAACTGACATTTAATTGAGATTTAGTTTTTGCGGCCTTCGTGTCGTGTTCCGTTTTTCAATTGCAATTTTCTTTTTTAAATTAGGCAAATAAATTAAATATCTCGCCGCTAATGGCTGCAATACTGCCGAAGCGACGTTAAACAATAATTCACTCACTAATTGAAATTTAATATGAAATAAACGGCTATCAAGATGCAGTGACGATACCTAATACCGTAGCCAGTGATATTGTGTGATCGATGGCCAGTGACCGGAAGTAATTTTTGCTATGTAAATAGATAAGAGTTTATTTGATGTGTATGAAAGTACTTCTAATAACATATTATTGTTTAAGTTATAAAACAATAAAAATTCTTAATTGAGTTTGCAAAATACCACGTTAAATGCACCTATTAATATCAACATTAATCATTAATCATTACATTAACTTGAAATAATCCTGGTAATTGACACATTCCATAAAGTATTCTCTATATATTCCTGAGTCTATGAATCCCTATAAATCCCCATTAGCAAAGGCCTCATTCCACACCTATGGTCATACAAGCATAATAACCTGTCAATTCAAGCACTATGGACCATAGAGGCACTCTACAGCTGCATAACGAATCTCTGGTCACCTACATGTGTATCTCAGTGCACATGTTGTCAATTGTCAATTGACGTTGACTGTAACGTCAATAAAATTACATCACATACCATGACAATTAATCATCATGTATCAATGATTACATGAAAACACATTATGTGAAATGAGCATGGTGCTTGTTTATGAAATTTGACACAATGAAATAGACAGAAGGGGTTAAACTTTGAAAATTTCAATTCTATTAGTTTTCGGAGAAAAGTTTTCATATCGACTAAATGAGATCAAGTTCATTCTAAATACATTGTATGAGTATAAGATGAAATATATGATGATAGTTTGACCAAGGTGATCATTTACTGAATACTTAACAGAAGAATATAAAAATTGAAGTTTTGAAAAGATTATCCACTGGTCACTTAAAAGATCTGCCAAATATATAACTGTTTACTATGAGGTATCAAATCAGATTATGTTATGGAACACTCAATTGTCTCCTCATAATGCAAAACTGCAAAGTCATCGGTCTAGGTTTTCAATTTAGACGATGTTTTTAAAGTTGCAGTAGCGGTAGTTTTCGCTTAAATAAGTCGATGAAATGTATTTGAAAAATAATGTCACCAATAGTAAAACACCCTTCTCTGTTCTAAAGAAAAAGTTAAAAATGAGTGTAAATGGTTTCGTGAAGACAAGGGATTCGATTTTGTCATTCGAAATAATAAAATGTGTTCACAATAAAAAGACCGCCATGCTATTTTTGCTTTATACGCATCATCGTTTTTACCACTGCGGATAATTGGTTTGTGTAATAAGATGTTTTACCCTCTAAAGCAAATATAAATGACATGAACTATCATTATAAATGGGAAATTTGAAAAAGTAAAATTTGCAAAAAAAACATGCTACTGCCCCTTTAAAGACATGCCAAATTACATGATATTTGCACTGAACTACATTTTGTAAACAAGTATAGGTGAGATACCTTTCGGCATGCAGCTGTATAGCAAACTATACAACATGTGTTGACTATTGGGACTATATATTTGGTTATTTGGTGTATCGCATGATAATCCTAATCCACCAATGATAATCCTAAACCTAATGTCAGCTTCCTACATGTCACTGTGCAACGCACAAACTCCCGACTTAGAAATACATTTTTGGGCCAAACTATGAGTTCATTTGGCCCTAAATGTGACCAAGATCACTCATAACTGACCTAATTCCTGGTTCCCGGGTCCCGCAATATAGTAAGAAAGGATATGTAACTTTAAGTGTTATTAATACTTTTTTTAAAACCAAACCAAATAATAATCTATTCAAATGGTCAAGTGTGCTAAAGTGTCTAATAAGCAATAACAAGTGGTGAACATAATTACAAAAACGCTTTATAAACGCCATTTCCAAAAGTAAAATCAACTGCTACATGTACTTTTCAAAATCTCGTATCTGCCAGCTGTCACTGGTACTATTTATATTTCATGATAAAATATTTCTCAGGGGACAACATGGATTCAGTTTCTTAAAATTAAACATTGAGTGGGCGTCTAATATCTCCTCTGGTTCTGTCAATAAAACATGTTTATTTCCTTAGGGACTTTCACATTACATAATGTCAATACATTTTAACTCAACAGCTGTTTGTGTATTTTTCAACGTGCACGATAACCAAATGTGAGAAGCTAATCATATTTATCATTTATTGCTAATATCATATTTTCATAGATAACCTTTGAATATGCCTTTACTGTCTGCACATTAAAAAAAACTATAATGTTGTAAGATAGTGACGGCAGTCTTTCCAGTTATTTTAAGTGCATGGCTTACATTTGCCTCAAAAATATGTAATGTTATATTATAAATCAGAAGTCTTGGTTTTATTCTTTATACAAGAGTAAGACACTTCGGACATATCTCAACCTTAATTTAGTATGTCCCTGGATAATAACATTCATTGTATGCTACGTTCCGTTTCTAATACTTCATCATGAGTAACAGAGCATATCTAAAATTATCAATATCAACGAGTAATTGAAACAATGAAACATCACGTTAACAGATATTTGTGCTGCTCTCTCACATGTTAAAAGTAAGAACATACATACAAAGAATACCCGTGGTGCGGGGGTATACTAGTCTTCTGATATTATTTTACTATGCGTTAAATGGAATAGGCTGACTGTTTGCTGTCATTTTATATGAATTTGATTTATTATTGGAATCATTAATTCGTTACACACTTGTTGTGAGTATGCATGAACAACAAAGAGACAGAAATATAGAGTGAGAATGGAGTTTAAGAGATAGGTCTGAAAGACAAACACACACACACACATATATATATATATATATATATATATATATATATATATATATATATATATATATATATATATATATATATATATATATATATATATATATATATTCAGAAAGACAGGATATATAATGATAGGGAGAATACAGAATCAACATTAATTTGCAGGGAGATACATGTAGACCAGAGTCATTGAGAGAAGAGAGAAGAGACTTTGAGACATCGAACTGAGTCGCAATGAAGAGACGAGTCATACATGTACAAAGATGAGCTGGCTCGGTTTATCGCTAAGTTAACAACAAAGTTTAACTGTAACAGAAAAAGAGAATGCGCCAAACTCTATTAGTGTTATTTTGTATTTTCCCTTTGAAAGTTATTGTATCATAACATAAGATAAAGTACCCTGATAGTAAAGCGTGTACTTCAGTTTTGTAAGGCACTTTAACGTGGCGTAGCATGAAACGGTAAAATATGAAACAGAATTTGAACTTTTAAATTAATGTTCGAAATAGCAACTCACTGTGATATGTATTCCATTTAAAAGAGTCAGAATGCAAAAGATGACAATGCTTTGATGAAATAAAGATTATTGTCAGTCGAACCGAACGATATATTTGATTATATTATAATATATCAAACTGAAAATGTACTACATATGAAGTTGGCAACATTATGAATGACATATTTGATGGGATCGAGAAATTGGGAATGAATAAACAAAATTATGGATATACAACTTCTTTATTCTGTGTAAAGTTTATACATAAATACTAATATGTGGTCAAGCAACGCTATCACTATACAAACTATAGCCATTTGGAGAAATGTATACAGAAAGCGTAGAATCTTCAGCATAAGGGTCATGATAACTTCAAACTGAGGAGAAGGCTGCAGTTAATAAACCCGTGTTGGTAAACACACACCTGGTGCTACAGGTAATGAGAGGAAAAGAGTGCTAAACATGCGAGAACTCGGATGAGGAGATAATTACCCCCATCCAAACTGTGGCGTCTCACGTCACAACATCTCCCTCATCTTGAGAGGTTTGTAACGATCGAGCAATCAGCCTCCTACCTTGCATATTGCCACGAGTTTATCTCCTGCAAAGAGTCTGTAGCATCACAGTACAGCGCTCTTTGGAGTTCTTACTTTACAGCTTATCTTAAGCAACTTCTCATATACTCCACAGTGTACAAGCGGTTGGTCTCCCATGTTATAAAAACACAATGTATATAAACATGTTGGAAGGTTGGACTTTGTCCATATTTTTCATTGTTGAGAATCATCCAAAGAACGTTTATATCTGTTATTCTCCCAAGGTTAAACATTCGCTATACGCTGCTTCAGCAATAATTTTTCAAATGATTCCTGTGGCACTCAGGAAGAAGTCGGCTAAATTAAAGGTACATCCATTGTGTTTCATAAAATTTTATTTGGCTTTAATACGCTCCAACTCACCACATGTGCTGTCTACAATACAAATACATTCACTCAGCTTGCATTTGTATCCCCAATCACCAAATATATCCTAATTACTAGTTTCCAATTAAAATTGAGTAACATCATTATTCATGTGTAGAAACCGAAACTGCACGTCCCATTGACATGAACAGTAGTTATATGATCCATTAAACATTAACTCACCAAATTTGTCATTCTGTCTGTTATAAATAAGATTCCAAAATTACGTTTGACTCATTGACGCGCGCCACACGCTGTGCATTGTCCGGTTTTCGATCAGAAATCACTACTTTTACCTTCATAACGTCAATATGATAAGTCGACTATCATTAAAATGATTGTTTTCGGTAACAATCGGTACTTCTCGATAAAGTAACACCATTTATAACGTTTGCAATATGTGACCCCCAACAACACAATGGATGTACCTTTAAGTCAGCTCGTTTAATGTGACATAACAGTTTTAAGTGTTTATTATATTATAAAGAGGACAAATATTTTATGAATGATCAACTTCTTTATTAACAATAGCGACGTTTCGGTATATATTATTATACCCTTATCAAGAATATGGGAGAGATGATAAAACAGAAGTTATATAAATTAAACATGTTTGTATGATAATGAGATTACAAAGACAATAAGATGAGATAACAATGACATGAAAGGTGAAACAAATAGGTTGTTATCGTATATGTATTATGTATGTGATTTCTTGGGTTTAGTTCCATTATTCATTAAAAAAGTATATATTTAACGAATATTTTATCAAAACAAATGTTCAGAGAGACTTACATGTAATGCTTATCTAGATGTATAATTAATTGATACATTGTTAAATTCTAGCAAGTTTGAATAGTTTTAAGCCACAATTTCATTCAATGATTTAATAACGTGGACATGTTAAGCCTAAGTTCTTCAAGTCAAAGGAAAAGTAAAGTGATGTACCTGCAATATGTCATAGTGACATTAAAGACAACATATATGTAGTTCCGAAAGTATTGCCAAATAGTTATTGAGGAAATCATTTAATGTTTGGAATTCGCCTGTTTACATATCTAGAAAGTATAATTTATACGTTAAACAGATAGAAAATTGTATAAGAATAGTCCAGACGGATGACTTATATTTTGGAGTAATGGTACTATTTAATTTCTTGAATATTAAGTTTTCAAAACATTTCCTTTATCTTATAACTAGTAATTATCAATAATGATTTAATAGCTCATTAACACTGTGATAGAATATAAATCAGAACAACCCTGTGTAGTTTCTACTTTATACATTAATACTTTATTCAAACAAAATGTGTGGTATACCACGGTTAGCACAGACTTTTAGCCAGAGGGAAATACAAAACAGTCATTATGTCAAAATTTGTGACGCTAGTTCAACCGTACATCCCTAATACCATTTTAAACAGTTTTAGTGTCTATTTGTTCTTAGATACCGTATTTCAACATAAAGGCAACCATGGGAAGAAAAAAGATACTTGTGTATCGACAGTAAATGAACATGTTTACAAACAGTGCTGCTACATACCACATGTAAGAGAGACAATCATGAATCTGTTTGTGCAAACCGTTTAGATATACATTTGTACTTCAAATATACTTATTAATTTTGTACTTTATTTTTGGCTTAAATGAATTATGATTCAGTTTAGAATGTTTACAATATCAAATATGCTACACCTACAAACAAATTGTTTGACTAGTAAAATATACAACCATGAATGTTCTTCCCTGTGGTTAGCGAGTTCGGCTTCCGATCAAGAGGTACGGGGTTCGAATTCCGACAGGGAAACTTTGTTTGCTGTGGAGAAGTGTTATTAATGCAGTCAGATTTGGGTCCAATGTAATGCAATGCAGGGTACTACCTTGGCTAGTTCCAGCCGATGCTTGCAGGTTGCACCGCATGATATCCATGGCGTGGGGGCTTTGTCCCTGTAATACTACTAGCAGTCGTGATAAAGTGAAATACTCTTGAAACTGTTAAACAGCAACTCATCTCACCCTTTCATTCAATAATCATAATGCATGGTTCTGTTTTACCAAGTCCGTTTTTAATGAAAATGTATCAAACAGTGTTTATATTTCCTTCCATGATTCGAGGACAAGTAAAACAGGTTCAAATCAAAGTAACTGTTTTGTTTTTGCATTTTAGATTAAACAAAATTAAAAATATATATTTTAAATTAAGTTTAATTCACTTACAAAATCCACTCCAATTTTGACGGTTTAATTGTCTTAAAGGAGCAGTAGCATTTGTTTTCGCTCAAATAAGTCGATGAAATGTATTTGAAAAATAATTTCACCAATTCTATAACACCTTTCTCTCTTCGGAAAATCAAGTTAAAAAATGAGTGTACATAGTTCGATAAAGTCATGGAAAGCGTGTTTGTCATTCGAAATAATAAAATGTGTTCACAATAAAATGGCCGCCATGCAATTTTAGCTTTATATGCAACACCGTTATTATCACTACGGATAATTGGTTTGTGTAATAAGATGTTTTACCCTCAAAAGTAAACTTAAATGACATAAACTCTAACTGTAAATGGGAAATTTGCAAAATTAAATTTTCCAAAAAACGTGCTATTGCCCCTTTAAACTTTAATTATTTGAGCCCGTGATTCCTGTTGAAGTAACAATATTGTAAACATATGTTGTGCTCCGAAAATCGCCCTGTGGAAACTGCGAAACCATACATACAGAAGATATATAGAGGATTTCTGTCGTTTCTTGACTAATACCATGTTTATCTCATCGAGTGAGGTAGAAAGGTTATATGTTCACTTGTGGAGCAGCCACGAGTGATAATATATTACTTTTCTACCTCACGATATGACATAAACATGGTATTTGTCAATAAAAGACAAATTTTCTATTTACTATATGACCAAATATTTGCATATTCACTGAAATAGACTTGCATTTACGTTAAGTCGGCTCCAGAATGAGCATGTCGCCTCAATAACAATGTGACGTCATATTCTATTTATTCTATGATGTTACCCCGAATTACGTCCGAAAAAGGGTCGTTTTCTCGCCGAACGGCCGCTAGGAACAGCCCGTCACCACAGCAACATTATATCAGTCACAGTTCGTAGTGAAAATATAAGTTATTTTCACTGTAGCTTGATAGACAGTTTATTTCACTGATAAATCCCAGTTATTCATTGTTGTCATGCAATACATAGGTCTTAGCAATAGTAATTTTGTGATTATTGTTGAAGTAATGACGTAAGTGAAAATATACGTTTCTGTACATATACTTAGTATCCACCAACAACTGACATCTGTTAAACGATTCAAATAATTCAAACAAGTGCACGCTTTTCGCACTCATATAAGGTATTTTAGTTTCTACGAGGGCATATGAACTCACTTTAGCTTCCTTCGGTGCAATAAGATACTAATTATTCTTTACAACTGACCTGCAGTTAATACTTAAAAAGTTGAGACAGCCGAAGTCACTCAGGGATATCACAAATAGTAAGAGTCGCTGAATGAAATATAGAATGTAGAAAACGGCTAAACTAGGATTTCATTCAGCTCTTGCATATGCTTTTATAACTAAACTGACAACAAAGATTGGATAGTCTTCATTAAGGAGTATCTGTAACTTCACCGATATGTAATACGCAGTGTAAGCATTGTTGTTACCTTAACCATAGCGACTGCCGTTTTTGGTCTTCGGTGTTCAAGTTTTTAATATCGCTGATACTGTAATTTATGCGGATTTAATGCAACGTTGCATTAATTACTTCCGGTCTTTTAAATTTAACTTTAAAACCTGAATATGTACATATTTTCCAGATAACTAATATAATACATTACCTGAGGACAGATCGTTTGTAATATCGAGATATGCGCAAATATCTGTGCATGATTTATATTTTAAAGCAATTGGCGTGTAACAGTGCCTTTACAATATTAATGCCATTAGATTATTTAGATGCTTGGTTATTCGGCATGAATAATTAATGTTAAGTGACACTGATTTTGTCCGGCATTTATACTCCTCTATTGTCATTATCTTATTCCCTTCATATCACATTATTTTCGAAATAAAATGTTATTTCATCCAGAATTGATTTTAAACTTTTAAACATTAAACTTTTAAAAATGCAGGTGTTGATAGAACACTGTGGAATAATCATTAACATGTATATCTGCTTTTATCCAGTTTTCATCCTTCATATCGAAATAAGGATGCCGTGACAACAATCCGTCAAGCATGAAAGAATGAAACATATCAAAACAAACGCCCATTATAACAACAACAATAACAACTTCACTTCACATGTATACGCGATAACAGATGTGTATGCCGTTTCAATGACTCCAGGAATGTTATCAACTGTCTTCAGATTGAGAAGACCTCCAATGTTAAATTACTGTTAATCGACTCAAGACATTTGTGTACTTAAGACCGAACCACCGACGCTAATGTGCACATTACCATGACATATCACATGTGCACACAATGATAAATGCATTTGGTGTAAATATTTTCAAGAATGCTATCATCTGTCCGCAGAATGAGAACACAAACGATGTTAATGGACCAAAGACATTTCAATACACAATGTAAACGTCTAAATGGTTTATCACAGAGAGGATACTGGTTTGAGTTACCTGTTTAGACACCTTGATGAAAGGCTGATGGAGTATGCGGCCTTCACAATAACACACTGCATTCGGCAGTTCCGACATATGTTTATAATTTATCGATAACCCATGCCGTGATAAATGTCTATGTATTTCCATGTATAGGCTAATATGGAACATATATACAATTGTATATGGTTGCGTTTACTTTTTAATAATTACGTTTCTTCGAATTTGATATGATACCTGTTTATCGATATAATATGATATGGAATAGAGGGATTTATCAGTGACATTATTGATATTTTCACTGGGACCAGAGCCAGACAATGAAAGTAAATGAGAGTTACTTAGGTATATAAAAGCACTTTTAATAACTTAAATATAACAAGAAATGGATTCCGTCAAATACCAGGTTTATTGCATCTCGTGGCATCAAGTTCAAGTTAAACTGTTGTATTAATGTCGTTGAAAAGTTCCGAAATGTATATCAGTTTAATTTGCATTTTTCAAACCATTTATAACCCAGTGAACACAAACATTATAAAAAATATTACATCAAACAATTTTACTCACTGGTAACCAAAGTAGTGTGAGTACTTGCAAGATATGCGGAAACGGAGATTTATCTGAGATATACGCCGTGAGGTACAGATGTGTTTTGTGACTAACAAATACATTTAAAATACTAAAACAGATATTTATATCTAATCGTATTGACATGGTATAATACAAAGTCTGTCTAGTTATAATGAATTTCTTTCTAATTCAAGTATTTAAAATACATAAGATCACAATCTTTAGGATTAATTGTAACCTAAGATATCTACAATGTATCAAATGTAGTTGTTGGAAATAACACAGCCAATGCATACATGTTGGAACGTATGAAATTCCGCCATATTCATGTACTTCAAATCATTTTATTTTTTAATGAAAGTTACATCTGTCTGTCAGTTTATATGACGTTGGTATCCAGACGCGCATTACTTTCAGTTAGTTGTTCGAATTACACGGGTATTCATTGTGAGATTTTACAATCATTACTTGAATATTTTATCAATAAGAAATGAGGCAATTTTAAGCAACTGAATCAGAACAATAGACAATATAACAATTTAATATAATATATGTAGAGACCAGCCCGTAAATCACAAACCAAAACCAAACGTTGTAAATGGAACGATAGCCTGATTTAATAGTATGCATTATGATATTCAAGTAATTAAGCCTATGACATGTTCCTGATGTAGGTTATATATTTTGGAAGGGACCAAATTAAAGAAATTCACGTTAGTAACTAAATGTATTGCATAAGTAAAAAAATGCATATGTATTTAATCCAACTAGACTGCACTGAGTGCATCGATAATGAAAACAGAAAGCTTCCCCACGAGAGCTATTTACCCTTAGAGCCGGGCAATGAACTAACCTTGTCCTACTTAATCAACTCTTGAAGTTTTACCTTTATAACTCCAGGTGGATGTCGTTTATAATTCTGAAAAAAAATTTAAGTGTTTACTCAAAACGTTGCCATTTTATTTAATAAAGCACCAATGTTTATTTTCCACCATTTATTGCAAAGATAACGCTTTTAACCCAGGTCTCTGTGAACGGCATATTTACAAACATAATTGGACGCCCTGCAGAATGGTATATACATGCGAGTCTGAGGTAATGTAACTTCTTATAATTAAAGCTTGCCCCTGTTATTTTAACATTTAAAACTCCTAAACAAAATGTTTTTGATTCTGCATTTGTCGCTATAAGTAAAATGCGTATTATTTCATGAAGCTTTTATTTCTTCATACATAATCACATAATCTTTTAAGGTGAATAAAGATTTGTCTACAATTAATAATACAAATGAATCAAAACTGTTATCGGGGGGTTATTTGAATGAGATGAGTTCAAACAACTTACTCACACTCCTGCTTAAAGTCTAACTACTAACACAAACGCCAAGCGGATGTTATAGATAAAATACAACTTGAATGTCTAAACATATACTAATGCAGTGTACAAAGGTTTGCATTGTGTTGTTCTAATCACCTAATGCTGAAAGCAAAGCAGGGATATAGCAACCCCGATCACGTATGTTGAACAAGTGGTTGCTTCCATGAATGTTGATCGGTAGGTAAGTCATCCAAGTATATGATAATACAGACATTTAATCGATTGCCTGTCGTGTGAACGTAGCACTCATCCAAGAAAGTGATGCGGTGTACCAAAGTGTCCGGCCTTTTCTGTAAGAATAAAGATCTGAAGGTGTGAAAATCGAGAGATCCTTAAAACTGATTTTATTGCCATTGTCATGTGAAAAGTAATGACATATGGTTATATGTGGTTTTCATAAGAGAGATATACTTTTCAATTGAAGGATATTTACAATAATATGATGGTAAGTATTTATTTCTTAATTAACTTAAAAATGGGCAGGCCAAAAGGAAATGGAATTCGTCACCGATGGAGAAGTACATAATTTACAAATCCGCTTATTTTTTTCAATTTTACTCCATCGGCCAGTTTCGATAGGTAATCTATGATTTGATATTTTGAAGCGGGTAAGCCAAATGCGGAGATTAATGGGAAGTTCCAAAAGATAAGGGTCTATATATTGTTTTTCTATATAGATTTTATAGCATTCTGCTTTTGAGTAATCAATTTGGGTAGCAGTCCACGTTTGGTAAAATTGATCAAAAAGGACTCGCTTAATAGATGATTTTAAAAAATGTGGACTCTTAACATTTGGAGAACTCACGCGCCTTGGTTCCGAACTAACTATGAATTATATTGGTTACCTACTTTCTGTCTTGCATTACAACGAAGAACAGTTACTACACAATTTATGAATGTTCTCTCCTTGTGACAGTAAGAACAATGAAAGTTGTTTGTTAAGGAGAGATGGGACCCAGAAATCGAACTCGCTTACGGTAACATTTTGCGACAACAAATAATTGTAGTGAATAAGTCTAAAAATATATGGATAACGTTGTTTAGGGCATACGCTTATCCATACACAAACGGAAAGTGCTTAAATTTTCCGTAACGCCTTTTTAACGGTCATTTTACGACATGCCGCATAACGTTATCGTCACCTATATTCGCGGTAAATATGTTACTGTGTGTGTTATTCGAATTACATACGTATCCTTAGTTACTGACGATTTTGAATAGCCTGGTATAATCAAATGATAGTTATTCTTTCACCGTGCACTCCTAGATTGATAGTATGTTCAATAATGATTACACGGTAGGACGTCAAAGTTACACTTGAAATCATCAAAATTGCCGTGACGTAAGGTTTTTATGTTTTTAATTTTGTTTCTCTTTCCAGTGTCATTTATTTTCAAAATATAGACTTGCTATGCATCCCCGTATGTCACTGAAATGTATTTGAAAGGATTCTGAGCTTATTCGTTGAAAGCGAGCGCTTCATCTAAATACATAAAATCAGTCAAAAATGGCGTAATTTGCCGAAGGGAGTATTATTATTAATGCCGATTACTCTTTAAATCGTTCGGTAACCCCCACATTTTCTTACATTTTTGAATAAAAGACATAATTAACCTGCTATTTTGAAAAAATAAACAAATTCTAAAATATTTTGTTTCATCGTCCCATCTCTCCTTAAGTCTAAAATTCTCTTTGGGAAATTATAAAACTCAAAAGTTACATAATTTCACTGTGAGTAGAGCTATCAATTTAGAATTCACATTTCAAAAGAGGAGGTCGAGGCGCAGGAGTACGACTTGTATTCCAATAAATTGAAAACTTTGGTTTTGTATTCGAGTCTAAGTAGTTAACACTTTTCACATTTAAAGGCGTAACATATTTTAGGTGAGAAAATAGCAATCACCTCGATGTTATTACTGTTTAGCATATTCTCGTGAATAAGTGAGCCAAACTTTTCACTTAAGCTTAGAGTTAATTGATTTCCAATAATTAACTCTTAGAAGATTATCCTTGATTACTCACAACTTATAATTCCCAACTTTAGAAATGATAGACATCTATGTAACACATGCTTAAACTCTTCACTAAGAAACACAAATTGGCTTGAGCATTGAAGTCATGAGTACACCCCTTCACAGCATCCCAAATGTGAACAATTACACAAACTGGCAGCAGAGGATTTGAAACTACTCACGTGAGAATATATTTATAGTTAGCAAGAGTTAAAATCAACAAATAAATCAAAAGTACTAAACACATTCACTTGTGTGCGATATGAAACAGGACTAATAACAAATCCTGGGCCCTCTAGTGAATTCCAACAAATTGAAAGTCTTCGATTTTGGAAATTGATGCCACGAGCTGACATGAATAGAGACACAACATCATCCTTGTAACCTCTCAGCCTCTGTATATGATATGTTGATTGATTTAGCAGAGAGTATTGGTACTTCTGGTGTTATTGGTCTGTTAAAGAGAACTATGTCTTCCAGACAATGCCATCACAGTGTAAACGTCAAGTCTCATTTCACAAGGAGCACTTCGTCATAAACTTTCTGTTGTTGGCAAGAAGGTCTTAGAGTAAAACGATTATGCCAGTTTTCTAATGAGCAAATGTAGAATAAGTTTCGAGGCACACTACATGTATCTGAAATAGCACCAGATTCAAACACCTACCTTCTGGATAAGTTAATGTAGCCATTGATTAACTGATAACGTTCAGTGTCTACATATTGCATAGATAATTGAGCAGATTAACTCTCATGCCAAGAAAACATTAAGTCCAAAATAAAATACATTCTGTCCTCACTTATTTCAAGGAGTATAGTGTCAGCATTCTCTAAACTGAAGCCCACTCAGCGACAAACCCCTATTAGCACACTGCACACATGGTGATGATATATTTTATAGCTGCGGCAAGCATATTGTATACCACATGTGTAGCCCTTCATGCCTTATCAAGTTTTCTAAGTTCTTTTTAACTTTTAACAATATATTTGCATGTACTCTTTCAAAGAATTTCAACAATCAATGTTCTTTAAGGAATTTCCCACGGCATACCAAAATCACATTTTTTTATTTTCTGTTTTCCTCTTTTATAAACTGGTAAATATCATTCCAAATTCAGCATATGTATTCATATTTCACCTTAAAACAGATAATAGCATTATCCAAACACAAGAAATGATCTCAAATACCAAGACATATGCACTCGCCATGGTCAGTACATTTATTTCTTGTTCAGAGTAATTAAGTTCTTACCTTATATACAATGAATTACAAGATAATTTATAGAGAAATATGTACTTTAGAAAATCTATACATTCCTCATTTATATTAAGTCATCATTGAAACAGTCTTTTTAGCTTTTTTTAAACAAATATATATATATCAATAGGTTTTTGCCATATAATTTATCCTTTTTTGTAGGTGAGTTCAGTAAGTACAATGAATACTCCTTGTTGATTATTACATTTTATTTTATTTTTTCTAATGATTGTATTGCCACTTGGAGAATACTTTTCCCTTTATTCACCACAATATATTACCGCTGTGGTGTTGCAATCTTCCTGCAAAGCAAAGGTCAACACCGACTGTATAAACTTATACAGCTTATGAGGTGGCCGGGTGGTACAGTCAGTGCTGGAGATTCTTGCCTGACTCTTGACAGTCTTTGTTCGAAGCTAGCATGGGACTCGTTCCGAAAAAAACACTCTTACAATTACAAAAAGTTTGATCGATAATACAACAATGGTAAACAAAAAACTACTTATCCGTTTAAAGATAAAAATCCCATTATTACATTCATATTCGCTAACTAGCGCTTTCGGCCATGTTTGCTTCTTCAGGTTAAGCTTTGAATGTCAGTTGTAATCACGTTGATCGTGACGTGACACTCTTTGTACTTCGTGAGCATACATTCAATGAAATTACATTTTAGCGTTCAATTCAGTAAAGGCTTAAATTATTTTATAAATTCATTTTTCATCAGTTCCAGCAGCGGCGGTTTATCGTATTTGATTTGATTAAAAGAAAGCACTTTATATCTTCCACCAGAACAGTTTTCCAAATGACTACTTTGAGTGATAGTGGAGGACAGAACTATTGAGCCTTATTACTTAGATAATGGACAAATTACTTACATTGATAATATCTCCTGAAACATAGACATTCAGGGGAGCAATAATATATTAGGGCAGATTTATCTTTCTTTATTTCCACTTAGTCTCGCTGTATCCAGCCCAGCCGCTTTACGTGGCACACTTAGCTGACCCTGAAGTCCAGACATGTCTCTTATGTCTCTTATGACCAGGGCACATTCATTCTGAACCCAAAATGTTCTGTTGCAATTTACTTTCTCTGCTGGTAGTTTTGATCTAGCAACGTATCTTTTTTAATTATTTAATAGTGACTGTGTCGTGTTTTACAACAGACGTTGTGTCTGTAAATTAGATTATGTTATAACTTTATTCAATACTGATTTTGCGAAGGTCATATTGTTTGTATAGACACCTATTTTCATTCGTAACTTGTGATTTGAAAACAAAGTTACATTGTGTGAAATCGATTCTCGTCATAAAATCACCTTGTCTATTATTTAAAGTAAGAATACACTCTTAACATGTACTCAAAGCAATTAACGGTTCAAAGAATATTTGATTTATCAATAACATGACACTGATATAATAACAACTTTGCACAGGTATCCATGTCTACGGTTTTTTGCCCAAACGAACACCAGTCATACAAACTAATGAAGAAGACCTAAGTTGAAAATTATCGATTTCTATGTTTGCAATTGTCCTGTGATCGTAGCCTCAGCATTTGTCTTTCATAATTTATATGTTTATGGTAAGGCTTTATGAAACTCACTTGAAGTATGACAGTCTATAGTGAGAGAGGGGATCGTTTTCGCATATGTGTCTAATTAAACAGACACATAAAACATGCTCTCTTGACTACGTGGACATGTTAGCAAATCGCTGAATAACGGTTCATCCATCTGATAATGATCTAGTGAAGGTGTCCGGTATACAGCTAGCATAATACTCAAAATAAAAGATGAATATACATGAAAGTGAAAGTGCATTAATTTGCAAGATATGTAATGCAAGATGTTTGTTTTCTTGGCATTTAACATTGTTCAGTTAAATTGAAAACAAATTGCATGACAACTTATAACACTTACAACAGATGCATTCATAGTTCGATCCCATGGAAGAATTTGATCATCATGTAATCTTCTATATATTTGTGTTCCTATCCAAATGTTAACCGGCTCAAAGTTAAGTCATCCATTGAAAAAAGACGTCGTAAAAAATAGACTGGAACACAAATTTTCATTTGAAATAGAGGGTTGTTTTGTCATCAACAAATTGGAAAATGAACATGATAGTAACAGTCAATTCTGAATCCGAACTGTTATTAGTTGGCGTTCCACCGTTGTAATCAATATTTAGAGATAGATTACACTTTAATTCTGGCTTTACATATATTATAAGTTAAACGTTGTATGCTTCTCACGAGAGTAATACGGTCTCATGTACCATCTGTGTACCAGTTTCGCCCGAGCCTTTAGGCGAGGGATGACACTGGTAAAAAGATGGTACGTGAGACCGCATTACCCGAGGGAGAAGTATACAGCGAAGTTATCTTTCCGTCATGTCAATAAAAGTAACTTTATTATATTTTCTGTGGTGAAAAAAATGAGTGAAATAACATGTTATTTTTCAGTGAAATACCACTTTCAATCACATGACGTCATCGTAACAAAGGATGACGTCATAGGATGGCCATGAAAAGTAAGGCGATCTCGGGGGCGAACGTTATTTACCAACTTCGCATGGTTTGTTGAATCATTTGACATTTCTAGTCGAATACCATGTATATCGCATCTCGTGAAGTAGAAATTATATATTTACAGTCGTGGCTGCGCCACTCGTGAAATTATACATTTCTACTTCACTCGATGAGATATATATATATGGTATTCGACGAGAAATGTCAAATATCCTCTATGCATTATTATATATAGTTATTGCGTTTTGACTGCCAGTGACTTATCAGCTGAATGAAAATGTCCATCCCTCTCGACTGAAATATCAAAAGTCGTATAACGTATTACTACAAACTTTAAATGCGTTAAAACGAGTTAATATTACATTAATTGAGTGTTCAAGCAATGCGAAATAAGATTTGATTCCAAACCAAGCAGCAAATAGGGCGAACATAAGTTTGTTATTAACAGATTCGTATAAACAGCTGATCGAATGTCAAAACTCTGTACATCACATGAGTCACTTTTTAACGTTATCTGACCATAATGAGACACCTAGAGCTGGTGCTATGACAGCGGGGTACATGACATGAGGAGATAAACAATAGCCTGTAGGCTTTATTGAAGATGTAAATAAAATGGTGAAACGAGGGAGGCCAATTGTCGTGAATTTACTCTGAAACGCGTGTATTTTCACATAAAAGAAGTTGTTATCCAGAAAATCTTCCTTTTCGTATGTATACCACTTGCCCTTCATGGACCTGATGACATACGAGGCAAAAGGTTATTGTGAACACTATCGTTTGACCGCCGATCAAACAATACAGTATGTATGTCCATGGAGATTGAGTTCAAATATACTGTTCTGAAATTCAATGGTCAAATTTGTTTCATTTTAAAATAAGCATGATCCGAACAGAATTTAGCATTTTAGCAAAAAGTTGTGTATCTTGCATTTGAAGGGGCAGTAGCACGTTTCTTTTGCTCAAATATGAAACGTATTTGAAAAAGTATGTCTCCAATCTTAAAACACCCTTTTCTCTTCGGAAAAAAAACAAGTTTAAAATGACTGTACATGGTTCGGTTAAGCCATGGGAATCGTTTTTGTAGTTCGAAATAATAAAATGTGTTCACAATAAAATCGCCGCCATGCACATTTTGCTTTATACGGAACACCGTTATTACCAATACGGGTAATTGGTTTGTGTAAAAAGATGTTTTACCCTCTAAAGTTAATTTAAGTAACATAAACTATCATTGTACACGTAAATGGTAAATTTGAAAAAATAAATTTTGCAAAGAACGTGCTACTGCCTCTTTAAATATGTTACCAAAGAAACCACAAATGAACATAATCGATTTAAAGTGTTGAATTTATTGCTATAACCTACGTCAATCTCCAGCATTATTGATTCTAAAGCAGTGATATGATTGGATTGGTTCTCTCTCAAGTGTTACTAATTGCGACAGAGGATTTTCTTTTTTGAAAACATATATTATCATGAAGTCATGCTGTAGTTTCTGTATTGATAACATGGCTGCGGTATCGAGCTGGTGTGCGGCGATCGTGACTCTGATAACGTTAAAGCAATTTGACTGTGACTCTACCTCATGTTCGCAAACACGTTTTATCAAGACTCGTAACATTTTAGATATAGACACACTGTACAGTTCGTTTCTCACGACTCTATCAGATGTGACATCTTACGAATGTTCCCGTGTTGTTTCCCGTGATCCTCTACTGCTGTGGTTTCTGTACAACTCTGAACGAAGAGAGTGTATCACCAGTAAGAGTTGGGATATACCAACACAGGAAGGGGTCAACAGCAGGAACGTCCTGTACAGAAAACATGAAGGTAAGAATAACAAAGGTTTATCTGAGAGAAAATACTTCACATGTAGCAATTTATTTCCTGACAGAAATTTTAAAGAAATCATATCCATTTAACCATCATGTCAGTATAATTATGTTTCATTTCTTGTTTTGATAACTCAGGATTATAATTACTTCGTTATGTCCTCCGTTATTGGTAATTAACTAGTTACACATAATATATTTCCTGTGATACAAAATGTACAAGTCATGAAATTATTTTATCGAAAGATTAATGTGCTTTGTGTTAATGTGTTCATATTATCTTATGTAACTCCATTGCCACTTTTCATGTTCTGGGAAATATATACTTCTGCTGATTACGTGGAATAAACTTGTGAATACTCAGCGTCCAGGTTGATGAATGCTTTATGATTTCTATAGAAGTATCATGCCATCCAGACTCTGTAATTATTTGTAATATGTTACTTTTGTCCGTCGATATTTCCTTAACTACAAACACTTACAGGTCCGGGGGGTTAGCTGAGAGATGCGCTAGTCATTACTGCGCATGTCCGTCAATAGCTAGCTTGTGTAGGAGACCTTCTCATTTGATGATTTTCTCAACTATTCAATTTAACCATTTTACATTTTGTCTTGTCGACATATTTTCTTACAAAGATATTAGATATGTAATGTTTTTAATGCACTATTTCATAATATCTTTTTCCTTGCTATCGGTAGTCAACCTACGTATTGATCTAACATGAGAAAGAGAATTTATAATTTGTCATGATGAGAAATTATTTGATTACATATTTTGGTTAAAAGTTTTATTTTGAATAATTTTAGCGATGTAAATGTTTTGGATAGCTGTTGTGACTCTTAAATCGGTATTTTGTTAGTAATTATGACTTTGTTAGTATTTTTGTTTTTAAAGTGAACGTTAATAACAATTGGATGTTATTTTCACCAACATAGTAAAACTGGTTACTAATTTGCCATTAATCAAATTTTGACTTTAAGAAAAAATATGATGATTTGTTTACAACATAGTGTCATAAAGCTTATTCTTAGACTTTTATTACATTTACCAATTTATTTAAAGGATAAAAAGGACTGATAGTAGTAAATGCAATTATAAAACATGAATGCATTCTTTTTGCTTCCAGTTTGGAGAATTGTTTTAACGTTTTCTAAGAAGGAATATTTCACTTACCCTAATACCCAGTGTCCAGATGATACAATTTTTAAATATTGTATGTTTTCGATATAATACAGGTTTCAGGTATTCTTTGAGTTTAAAACAAACTACTGAAACGGGGCTACATGTACATATACATATACATATACATATACATATACATATACATATACATATACATATACATATACATATACATATACACATACATATACATAAACATATACACATACATATACATAAACATATACACATACATATACATAAACATATACATCATTCTCCGGTAGTCATAATTAAATTTAAGTTTTTGAAACATTATCTATGCTTTCTAAAAATGTCGTTATGGATTCTCTTTAACTAAGTGTGTAAAAATTGAGCTTTTTTGTTTAATTTTTTAAACTCTCTACAGTGATGATGCGTTTATGAATTAAAAAACAAATACATTAATTAGGCCGCCAATTTAATTAAGTAATTGCCGACAGCACCCCATGTGTGTCTGAAAATAAATAAAAAAATAAAGTTTTGTAACCTGATGAATGAATTGCAAAATGTATTACTATCAAGCACATCTAAAATTGATTTTATCCAATTGCAGTATACCAGCTTTTACTCTGTTGAATAAATGCTGCTGTTTCTTTTGGACGGAGTTACATGTATGTCAGCATTTCTAAAACAAGAAATAGTTACAGGGTAGCTGGGATAGGTGTCAATCATTACTGCGCATGCTCATCAGCTACATCTTGGTGGGAGGAGTTAGAGATTGTGAATAAGACGTGTTACTCGCACAATTTCACATGCAATGAACTAAAACTAAACTTATAAATAATCTTTGACTATTCGACAGTCACTTTGGAACACATATTAGAGATATTAACTTTATTTTTCAAATAAAATGTTTCACAATAGCATCAAACCCGCTGTGCAGATAGGGTTGATATAGGAATTAGTGCGTAATAGGGCCGCCTGGTTGTCAGGTACATCGTTTCCTAACTAACATGTATTGGTTTTCTAATCATAAAATATAAAAGCAGCATTTTACTGTAGTGTGATAATGAATGTGATGTTATTTTTTAATTTGAAAACAATTCTGTGATACAGTTAATGGTAGAAAACTTCGATTGTGATGAAAATAAATATTTAGTAAATGGCTGTGATGAAAAAAATATAAATTGAACAATATAAAAGTACAAAGAACTTTATATTTTTACCAAAATGATATTGTAAAGGTATAAAAGCAAATTTAACTTAATGTTTCAAATTAATTATTTTACCATATAAAATTATCTTGATGATATTTTCCTGTAAAGAATATAACAGGGGTGAAACACATTGATTCTCATAAAATATGTTTAAGTTATGTATACCTGGGTAAACACTTCTAACATAAATCTACTTTGGTCATAATTTGAAGTGGTTAAAGAAATCATTAATTTGTTTTTTTAATAACAACTATACTAAAGTATCTTTAATATGAAGTATGAAGGTTATTGTTTGACCTTTTCACCATTTCCATCCACATTTATTCTTGTCACTTGCTATAAACAACGTAAGTCTTTAACCACTTCAAATTATGACCAAAGTAGAGTAAGTTTCATCACTTCTTGTTCCATAAGAGCGTAGAAATATACACAAAAAAGTATCTATGTATAATGGTTAACTACATTGTAAGCCACCATTATAAAAAAAAAGGTTTTGGAGAATTTGACTTAATTAACATCTTAATATCTGTTTTGAATTAGCATGTTTCTTCTGAAAAACACTGCATTATATATTATGATATGAGAGTTACCTCGTATGCAAATAACAATAAATCTAATCTATCTAACTGATGTTTTATATTCTTCGTTTGTCACATGCATGGTTGCATCTCATTTATTAACCCGTTAATGAAACAAATATGAAAAGAACTTGATTCAGAATGCAACCTTGGCACAACCAAGGCACAGTAGCATTATAACAATCAACACATTATTTCAATCTGACATGTAATTTTCAGGAAAGCAAAAATTATAAAATGATATACGAATTTATGTATTAATTTGTTACGTGTTTCAATGTCGTTGTTGGTGACAATCATGTATATCTACCTCACTAAGGATAAAACGTGAGCTTTATCGACAATTAGTAGCAACAGGTACAAACTATTATTGAAAGTTTACCTTTGTCACACATTGTATGTCAAAATGATTTATCAAAATAATTATCAAAGTATTTTTTTAATGTACTCAAGTTAAATGTGTGTTTATAACCCAGTTTTTGTTAAATGTTATTCATTTTGATATAAGTTTTGATAAAGTGCCTTATGATAAGAGAATCGCCATATCTCTGGAAAACATAATAACAAATAGTGTGCCTGTCCTGGATATCTTAACGTATTAAGACAAATATCAGAATAACACCATGTATATTGAAACATTATAGTCTGTTTTCTGTCATAATTAATCAGTATTGATTATCTTTTGTTTTGTTTAGGTGATGTCTGTAATCATTTATTCGGGTAAAAAAGAGTTTTAAAAGTATTTTGAGATACTTGAGAAGCACATGAACATATTGTGTACCTAATGAGTACCACCAAAAATGAAGTGAAATGATAGCAGAAATTAAGCAATAACTATTTATAGAGTAACAATGATATAAACTTAATTGAATGTTCCCCAAAACATATGTGTAGAATGTACAGAAAAAACTTATATGCAATCACATTCAAACAAAATACTTTGTCAATAAATCATCGAACATAACCAGCTTGTCTTATTAATTCTAACCACAAGCACTCTACAAGAACTTTTACATTGATGTTGTTACAATTTACCGCACATCGTATTACAGTATACCGCACATGTGATGTTAATATTTACCGAACCCTTCATTACAATTTACTGCACTTATGTTTATTTCATTTTACCGCGTTTTTATTTCAATTCAGCATATTATTACTTTTATCCGCTTTTTTATTACAATTATCACAGTTTAAAAGTCATAATTGAATCTTTACTCCATTCGATGATGCGAAGAAGTGTCAACATGTCAACAAAGGCTGCGACTGAAACATTAATATGAAAACACTAAGAAAATCTATAAACATTCACACTTTTGAAGATCCATGAATTAATGATTGAATATTTTCAATATCCTTATTCAATGTGCTTCTGCCAATTCAATCGCAGTGATACATCACGTTGATATGGTAGCTGAGTTTATTTTGATATGGTCTTGAAAACGGCAACCAGAATTTAGACTGTTATTCGCTATTAGTTATTCCTCATTCGAATGTCAATTAGGAAATTTATTTGCTATTCGTCTTTCATATTGTTCACACATCTGAATGACGAAAAGCAAATTTATTTACTATTCGTCTTTCGTAATGAAGTGATAAATGAATTGTTACCTTGAAAACGTGGCCATAGTCCATGACATGATGTTCGCTCATAAGGAAACCAAAAAATGCAGCTTTTATGAATGACAAATGACAACGTCGACAAATGTCTAAGATTGTAAACTGTTTACCATTATTAACAATAAAGTGCTTGCTTGGTAAAGAAGAGAGAAATCTTGGTAATGAAAAATTAAAAACCTGCTCTTTCTAATCTAGTCTGCTTTAATGGCAATATTAACACCAGCGAACCAATGTTGGGTGAGTTGTTACTATGTATGTGCCTGCAGCAAGGAGATGTCCAGTGTTTAAGAGCCAGTTCTGGCAATGCAACTTGAGCTTCTTGCAACAGATTTTAAATGAACATAGTTTCAAGCATTTAGTTAACAGTCTCAAATCCTGTGCTACAATCCCCATCATAATAAAATTGTCCGAGTCGACCACAAATTCAATTCTTTACGCTTGAATGTAATTGTCTTTATCTATATTTAGACTGGAACACACCTTTTCTAACTCGTGCATTTTTTCTGCTTATTGTGGTTCGCAAACATTTGCGAAAACTTTTTGACAGTATTTAAGACAGTCAAAGACTTATATATAATTATGCCTTATGTACCACTTTAAGCTTTCAATTGATGCATCAAAATAATTACAATTCGCTATCATAAACCCGTAATCGATAATTAAAACGTCAAGGTTTCAAAAGCGAGGAAGTTGTCACATATGGATAGGACGCACTGTTATGATGCCAAACTGGATACATTCATAAATTGCGCGTATGATTTTGCGCATGTTATCACTTACATGTATCCTTAATTTCACAATATTGCAGCTGGAAGTACTTTGAGTGATTCAATATAGTTGGTTGTCATAGTTGTTTTAAAAAGCCGTATAATCTACTAAATTACTAGCCCATGTTATTATCAATTTATCACAAAAATCACTCCGAAAGCAAAGAAATCAAGAGTTGAGTTTGAATGAAACTATCATTAATGATTTCACACTATTTTTTTTATAGAATACCAAATAACGCGTTTGGCATCATGGTATTTCGATTAAACATTCTCAATTATTTAATACTGATCTACATACCGAAAATACAAGCTGTATAACGTCATAAAAAAAACTGTGGCCATTGTGATTTGATTTCTTGTTTGATAAACTGTGCCTTTCTCTTACTAACTCCTATAAATGTTCTAATTTTCAAATAAGCAAGTTGTACTAATTCAAATAGTATATTTCAATGCGACGATTTGTATTCAAATCTTAACGTTCGTTTGTACGTGGGTATTTCTCATTTGCATATGAAGTGCATATGTCTCTGTTATAAATTCAACAATCAAGCAAAAGTCCTTCCTGGCTCGCATTTGGACATCTTCCTTAATTAGCATGTTTTGAAAATATATTTTCATGGATTTAAATACTGTACGACGAGTATTGCAATGTACAAGAAGAAACGTTTACCTAACGTATGTTTCTAGAAATAGCAATTTTAGAATCATTGCTTCTCTACAGTACTGCAGTACCGAATGTAAATGACGATTTATTGGCTGTATGTAAGCAGCTCGTAAGGGGTGTAACTCGTGATCACAATAGATCTCGCTACTTAGTAGCACAGTTTTCTATACCGTTGAGGGCAAGGTAAAAACGGGTAGAATTTATTTTGATCCGTTTTCACCTTGTCGTGAGAAGATGGGTCTCCTACTATGGTCATAACCTTTGACCTTGACCTTGGTGTAAGATGAATTTTCTGAAAACTATGGCCTTTATTTCTGATTGATCAGTGATAGGCTTTCGATATTTGACATGTTTATCAATCATCACTAGATCATTCAGACGATATTATAATCTCATATTAAAAGTAGATCTACATAAAATCTAATGTTTTGTTAATTGCCCTGACATTTAAATAACTTATTTAAAGGATAGTTTGTTGGTGAAAAAGACAAACCAAGGGGTTTATCTTGCTCTCAGAGCAGTCTTGTTCAAAATGTCAGTCTTGTATGGAACTTTGCCAATTTCTCAATTTTGCACCATCACCATCTCTAATGCCTTTCGATGAGTTTAAGAGATAATGAGTTTTTCAGACACCTATTGCCATTCTTGATTGGAGCTCATTAGTGTTGTCATGTTGTTATTCATGTCAAAATCTGTAAGCTGTATCATATTCAGGTATGCTAGATGTAGCTATTTTTTTCAAATTATTGCTTTTTAAAACATTTCCGTTCAAGTTACCTTGAGAAACTGTTTGGATCAACTCGCACTAGCCAAAGAAATTACAAAGTCAACCTTCCTGTTACTGCAATCTTATGGAATCATGTGCTATTCCCTTGGCGTATAGTGCAAAGACCACGATAATGTGTAACTTTCATGAGTCAGAAGGTTGAAATCGTTGTCCTTTATGTATAAATTAATGTAAAAAGATGATTCAAGATTCACATGTTTTTAGTCGACGGGGTATTTACAAGCTGGACCTCGTGGGGAGGGGAGAGCTGCACAGCGACGTGTGGCCCGACCCTGAGTGTAGTGAAGACTCGGACCAGATCGTGCACCAACCCTCCTCCATATAACGGAGGAGCAAACTGCACTGGACAAACTTCAGAGACAGCTGACATCAACTGTGCATTGCCTAAATGTCCAAGTGAGTTGATCTAAACCTATTGGTAGGAGGCTCTTTGCAAGTTGACCATGACATTACCTGAAGAAAACAAATATTTATGGATGATCAACTTCTTTATTAACAATAGCGACGTTTCGGTATAGATCCTTATACCGTTATCAAGCATATGGAGGAGATGGTGAAACAGCAGGTTATATACAGGATACATGTTGGTATGATAAAGAGATAACAAATACAACAAGATGAGGTAACAATGACATAAATGGTTGAACAAGTGAAGTTGTGATAACAAGGAAACCAGAGAGTAGTAAGTTAATTAGCCAGGGGGCGGATGAGAGGACAAAGGCAGGGAGAGGGTACCAATTAGTGGTGGAGGTGGAAGCCAAAGTGAGTAGATTGGATTAATCATGTGTGGATTAAGCGGTTGTAAGCTGATGGGATGAAGTAGCCTTGATCCCAATTCATAAATCATCTATAAATATTTGTTTTTTTCAACACACCAACTTCTAGAATGCCTCTCAAACAGTTTATGACATTACCTATTATCACTTGTTCTAATTCAGTATCTCATTATCAAGTGAATAATGTCCATGCGTTAGTTTGTCCAAGTATAGGGCATTTAGAAGTGAAATATTTATTACCAAAGCCAGAATTTTCTGGATAACAAATTGTTCTTTTGAATTTACATGAAGTTTTGTTCATATGTTTTCTCTCTCCTTCATCCGTTTGAGTCTGGCATATTTGAGTGGAATACCTATCTTAATGCACAGAAATGTATCATGTTAACAATTAATATTGTTGAATGAGTTTCTTCCACATAGTTGACGTGTTTTAAATACAAAGGATAAAGCAGGAGATTGTACATGTACTCTGAAACGTGTATAATCAGAGTTAATAAAACAACTGGCTTTTTGAATAGGTAATTGCTGGACAATCTTTTATCCATTAGCACAGTGAAATTTACTTTTAATTGTCTACTGTTAGAAATAATGTATCATGATCGACCTCGAAATCCAGTTCTACAATAAATAACTTGACAAAAGTATGGAACTTGAATCTGTATAAAAACTTAGCAGCAATAGATCCTCTAATACTCAAATGGATTGTGCTTAATTTTATCTTTTATTCATAAAAAAAACTTCTTGGTCTTAATAGAGATACGTATTAATAGTCTGCATGCATTTGCTAATGTATTCAGCTTTCAAATACCAAACCAGGCATTTTTCTTTGCAAATGTTCTGGATATGTTACTATGACAACACCAGCGTCAAAGTAATTGTGAGGACAGAAACACGTACTTACCATGTCAAATCATTAAAACAAAATTATTTATCTCTTTTC
Organism: Gibbula magus; assembly: GCA_936450465.1. NCBI lineage: Eukaryota > Metazoa > Mollusca > Gastropoda > Trochida > Trochidae > Gibbula > Gibbula magus. The sequence continues at coordinate 61,330,215 of OW388304.1, forward strand.
TCTGTAGTTGACGGACAATGGTCAACATGGGAGGTGTGGTCACCTGACTGTCCTGGCGTGTGTGGCGTCTCAAGCATTACCCAGACTAGGAACAGGACCTGTAACAACCCATCTCCAGAACATGGCGGTGCCCCCTGTCCTGGGAGCAGCTCGGCAACAAAAAGTTGCATCGTGACGCCTTGTCCAAGTAAGTGAGTTAACACAAATCGACCATTTTCCGAGGAATAAAGTTGCAAAATAGTGCATCTACCGGGATTCAAACTCATGTTATGTCATGACTTTTACAAAGGTTAAATGTTAGTCTGTGGCTTATTATAAAATCAATTATTTAAATACCTATCTGTTGGCTAAACCTACAAAGCCTTGCCTCCCCCAGGCAATGCTAAACCAACCTTAACACAGACGAAACTTTGAAGAAGTGTCAGGGAAGGGTAAAATCCCTCCCCAGGGGCAGTAATTCACTTCCATGATTCCTCACTCTCCTCCATGTTGTCAGGTTGTGTAGACATTGTGTTGGTCTTGACTTTAGGTTTTTTCGAGCGTGTTAATCGCTGCTTCACCTTCCTAGTGCCTGCGGTTTAAAGTAGCGGTATTTGTTAGTGTCTCTATTGTGTTGTTTTTTGCAGTTCATCCTTAGTAAACTGTGTGTTTGTCTATGTTTGGTTTGTGTTGAGTGACATGTGCTAGACTTGACCTAATTTCTCACGCCGTGAGTGTACTTAATGAGTCGCTCACTTCACTCACCACTTTGGTTCGGTTTTGTTGTACTGGTATGGGTTCGTCCCTACCTTCCGACAGTCACTCCTCACTTGCCTTCGGAAGGCCCTCGCCTTAGTGCGTCTACGGCGTCCGTTGGAATTGTGTCTCAACACTCGTTAGCGGAGCGCAGCTACAATCTACGTTAGTTTTGACACTCCCTATTCAGACTTTTGCACCAACTGTGTGGTTTGGACGTTTGTACGGAGGGATCAACATTTCCTATGTAGAAAATGTAAACGTATATACGATGAGAACACTCGCTGTGACCAGTGTGTCTGGCTCTCGCTCACAGTATTCAAAGCCTACGTTGCTGCCATTCGTAAGGCCCTAAGCAACATGGCATACGTGGTCAAGATTTCCACTGACGTCACCTTCACATACCAGGCCATCTTGAACTGCGCAAGACGGATATGGAGTACGGCGATCCAGTTCTGTTCAGAGCTTTGGGAAACGTAGCCTCTGACCTTGGGCAGATGATGTAATTGGCTTGTGTAGGGACAACTATGTCCGTTGCTTAATCACGATCAGAAAACCCTCCTCCTTCAGGTCCATATCGACTCTGAGTCTCTCTTTGGGGGACGAATTCCTGGGGTTCTCAGGTCTCGCCAGGAGGAGCAGCAACAAGATCTGACCTCACCTTCTCCTCTCCTCTGAGCTCCGAGGGAGTGTCCCAGGGGACAGGCTCCAGTTAACCTTGCAGCAGGTGGAGATGTTTATCTCCAAGGAGGCCTTGCAGGAGGTCACGATACTGATGTATTTGGACGATGGGCTCACTCACGACCTTTCTCACGTCTTTCTCGAGGCGCAGCTGAGTTTCAAGATAATCCTGTTCCGCCGTCCAGGATGGTTAGTGAACCTTCAGAAGCTTGACTTGCTTCCGGCTAATGGCCTGAAGTTCTTAGCAGCCATCCTAAACACTCAGGTGTTCCGAACATTCGTGACGAGGGAGTGGATGGCCCATTAAGATCATCTCATGGATCGCGACCTCGGTGCATCGCTCTCCCTACGCTAGTGTCAGAGAGTACTGGGGCTACTCAAGTCAGTTCAAGACCTGACACGCAGTGTTAGGTTATTCCTCCGCCCGTTACAGGTGATCCTCCAGATCAGGGAGGGGTGGCGGGTGGACGAGAGCGTCTTTGCCGAGGTCCCGCTCTGGCTGTTACGTCGGCTCACCTGTTCATAGACGCCTCCACTCAAGGGGCTCATCTTGGTCACGAAGGGATTGTGAGGGTTTGGTCTCGGGTAGAACGGGGTTTGCATATCAACGTCCTCGAGTTGGATGCAATCTCTTTACAGTTCAGCACAAGCAAGTCCAGTTAGGGGGCCAGTGCCTTCAAGTCCATACTGACAGTTCAGCAGCTGCTTGGTCGATCCACAAGCAGGGGTCAACCAGGGCTTAGTCTCTCCTGCGAGTCTAGGTCTGACTGGTCGAACTGGTGAACAATACGGACCTGGATATATGTGCAGTTCACATCCCAGCTGCAGGCACAAAGAACGTCTTGGCGGATGCGCTTTCGTGCCCTGATGCACCATGAGTGTTCAAAGCGATGTCTCCAGCTCGGGACTTCCTTGGTGAGACTCCCCTGGTGGATCTGTTTACGATGTGTCTCAACCATCAGCTGTCTTTTTTTGTCTCCCCAGTGCCAGACCCCCTGACCAAAGGGCACTCGACATTGACAATTTTACAAACCTAGGACTCCCAAATAAAAGCCGAAGTGGTCATAATACTAAAAAAAACTAGATATATTTGTATTCAGACTCTATGCTCAAAGGGGATTACATATGGTTGGTTGTGTGACCCTGTGGTCCCAAATAAGGGCCTCAAGGGCCATGACCTAAACATTTGTTTGTCTTTTTTTCCAGAATGAAGCCCTTGAACGCTGGATGTTTTGTACAAACTCTTAAGCCAATGGGTCTTCTTTTTAAATTATCGATTTGGTGATGCTTTGGCCCCAGATAATGACTTACGACCTAAACAAATTGTTCATCTTTCTTTTCCTTTATGCTGTATTAACAATTTACATACATGTTCATTATTTATTCATAAATAAAATTCTATTATTTATAATCTATCATTTGAAAATGAAAGAGAACTTCCCCGAATTATTTTAACATATTTTGAAATAGATCTATATTTTAAATTTAATCAAAACGTTGTTGAGAGTTTTGTCATTGCAATAAGAATTTGGACTTAAATATCGTTCTATCCAATACTAATTTTGTTAATACATGTACATTATGTCATGAATAAATTATCAGTACATTTTGTATAATACATTCGCAAGTTTTATTGGCATTGAACAAATTTATAACTGATCGAGTGAAAGGTTCGCGTGTTGATTGACTGCTAATATTTATTTATTATAAAATTGTAGATGCATGCATGGCTGAGAAAATGTTTGCATGTATTTTCCGAAACTGCATTGCAAAATTATGCGCTAAATAGGTACATGTCTCTTCATTCTCGTGTAAAATGATTGTGAATTGAAAATTAAAAAAAACACATGTTCACTACGTTCAATTTCAAAATAACACAACGGTCGTTTTTTATTTGTGATATTAAGACAAAATCTCTTTTCGCAGTAAAAGGGGATAGGTATTTCCGATAACCCATATATGGTCGATGGTTAAAAAATTGCTACAGCTCTGCTCATTGGTCATATATTTTTTCCAAAATATGAAGAGGCTAAGTAGGATTGGTTGAAAGTTGATTTTGAATATTCCAACTGTAGTATAGGGTGAAATCCCAACTGTGTATACAGGTTGGAAGCGTCTACACCTCCAAACAATAAAGCCTGATGAGCCAAAAAAAATAATTTCACCAGCGATAATCTGAGAGAACTAAACAATTTTCTCGCGGAACTCTCCTCGTCAACCGCACATCTTGACTTGGCGCCTGTCTTGCGTTAATCACTGTGGTAGCACACTGGTGTATCCAGTTAATCACTATAGAAACAATAGTTGACAGTCCAAGACAAGCACATGTTCGCCTTTGCAGGGGCAGATTTGTAAGTGTGTCGAAGGAAAATCTAAATTTACTCTTACCTAAGACAATAAATTCTAAAATATTGATTTAGCGAAGGATAAATGGTTTACTGGTTTACTAAAACTGGTATTTTGGGGGAAATTATTCATCAAGTGGATCGCTCGTACTCTGCAGTTAAAATAGCGAGTCAATCCGCCATCTTGTCTGCACGGAGTAGGGAGGATATGTAGAATGGTTCGAAGAAAAATAAAAACTTTTACTTTTTACTTTTACCTCAGGCAATACATTCTAAAAATAATAATTAAGCGATAGATGAATGATTTTCTAATGTGTTTTCTCTATATCACTTTTGATATCACTTATCTTGAGTATATAAACCATTCATTCATTCATTCATTCATTCATTCATTCATGCAACAAAGTGGTATTTTGGGGGAATTATTTTGCATGTTTGTCACTCGTAATTTGCAGTCACAATAGCGAGTCAGTCTGTCATATTGTCTTTACAGAAATTAGACGATATGTTATTTTTTTCCAGTACTTTTTTAAATGTTACTGTTTTACCTACATCCATGAAGAGTGTTTCGAAGGGTCCATCATTGTTTTGTTTTACTAGGGTTTTACTTGCATCTTGAAGATATCAGGATTTCAGTTAGACTCAAAATATGTTCTATTATTATTGTTTACAAAAATCAAATTTAAATGAACTCCTTGATGAATGGTCTTTCTGTCATTTTGTAGCAACAGCATAAATAATAAATACTGACTATTTTATAAGTTCATGATTTATTATTTTCTTAAGATAGTAAACATTAATCGACTTTAAAAAGGATGGTTACACTAATGTTTCTTGACTTTACGAAGATTGCCGATCGACGCACGATAGAATCAGCAAGACTCGGAAAAGCTAACTAGTCACAACAATTGACTGTGATAACGATATTAGCGCTCACGCCCACGCCAAGTCGCTTGTGTGTTGAAGCGGGACGAGGCGAGGTCCAATTGTAGAGTTCAGTAGAAATAATGATGTAACGAGCCAAGATTGTGTCCCTCTATATAGAAGTCCCTGATTTCACATCGGGGATTGAGTTCGAGAGCCGACATGGTAACTCAGCAAAGAATATTGAAATGCCTGATTGGCTCAAAATATCCAATAACACTAATTCTGTTACCTATAAACACAGGTTCGTCAATTACAATGTAGGTGTTGACCTTTTTTACACCCCCTTTATGCTTTCTACTTGATTATGCTTTTCTTGGTAAACGCTCGTTAGGGTATTCAGTATTCAGCCTACGGACATGTACGTCTGTAAGAACGAATGGAAGAGCTGAGGAACTATTCCACATAATAGTAGTAGTAGTAGTAGTAGTAGTAGTAGTAGTAGTAGTAGTATAAGTAGGTCACGACAGGACTTTTCATTTATCCTAGTCAGCATGAAATCTCAAGACAAAGGGCTGATTAGATGTTGGTGACATTGAAGGTATGTGTACTTGCATGTTTATTTTAGCATGTCATCTGGATATCTCCAGAATCATTAACTGGATCTAAAACAAATGTCCTTCATGCATGCTTGTTTATGGCATTAGGAGCTATGTGATTTCCACGACCTTTTGTGGACAATACATGGCTCTGTGCCCCCTTGCGATATATACATTATAGGATTGTATTGGACACAGAATACGTAGACACGATCAACGTGCAGGAACTGTGGTGTATTTTGAGATTGCATTTCACCAAGAGTGTTGACAGATTGCTCAAATTATCCAGTGACTGATACAAAGTATTTGGAGGAGGATCAATACATTTTCAAAGATCCTACACGACACTATTGGCTGTTAAATAAATAGGGCATCTTTAAAAAAGGTGTAATGGTTCCTAACTCTGTACCTTGAATAATTGCGTCTCCGATGTAAAGAACGGCATTAGTGTTCACAACTTTTAAAATTGATTTAAAACATTAAGTGTTCATTAGTTGTCAATGAAATGCAACAGTCAAATTGATACTTGGTAAATGTGTTGAAGAAATAACTTGTTTTTAAACATTGTGAACGATCTTTGGCATCTGGTTTTAGAAATATCACTTCCACTACAAGTATTATCTTAATATTGAAGATGCATTGTGTAATGTTATTTCACAAGGATGTTTCTGTTTGTAGTATTCGATTACGACATGGGAAACTGCTCTTCCAACAGCGATTGCGTTGAATCAAACACGGTGTGTGAGAATGGGACATGTGTCTGTCACATGAACTTCTTCTACGACAATGGATCTTGTGTATCTAGTAAGTCGAGTTTTCATACTAACAAACTGACTGATATGTGACACAAACATAGATACTCATTTGTGGGTAACATGTATCTACTTCTTCTTCTCCTACTTTTAGGTTTTGACTTTTATGACTATTTCCGAGGAATTTTTTCCTGTGTCCCATTTTCGGTAATCCAGAGCGTACACTCCGATAAATCTACACAGTATACTCTGGATTCTTGCATGTTTCGGCCCGATAATTGTATTGCCGCCCTTGGATCGCCTGCCTTTTCCCACCAATCCGTCAGCTGCGTCTTTTAAGGTGAGTGACATTATATTTAGGAAGGGACTTCTGTAGACAGATTCAGGATGAAAATATGTTTTTATGTTGATTGAGCTAACTCCAACAAAGGGATCCGAATACCAAATTGAATATAATTTTAAAAAAACAACTACAACTACAATGCAGGAAGAAACTCGAAATTGACCCTGTTCATGACACAATCGATATCCGATCGGGTACTAACGATAATAATAAAAAAAATTCTGAGGTTCGAGGGAAACGTTTTTCTGTAACGTACAATTCAGTCGAATGAGTTCAAATTTAAATAACCCCATCGTCAAATGCAAAATTAATATTAACGTTCCTACCAACCTATTTCACTATACCTTGATAGCAAATATATTTCCCATGTTTTAATGAATAACAAAACATCCATCAATGCAATTGTAATTGAATAAACTTTTCGAGATTAAGCGAGAACATGCACTATCGAAGTAGTCCCGGTTGTTTAACAGAGGTGTGTCACGTTAGCAGTCTTTTGATTTGTACTCTCAACTTCCCAGCATAGACTGCTGATTGGATGAAACACCAAGCCAAGGGAGGTAATAAAGTTATGGGGCCAAGCCATGCAGATATCTGGAATATAATGTGTCGATTTATGGTATTTACCGTTTACTCTGGATTATAAAGAGTGTCGTGTGTCCAAAAATCTCAAACCTAAAGTGTTACCTCAATGAAACTATGTATGTTAAACATGCTTGATATGTAAATGCTCCTTTTCTAGTTCTTAAGTTTTTCAGATATCTCTTTTGGTAGTGTGCACGAGAAAAAACATCTTAGCACTTTATTTATATTTGGTCATGTACATACACAATCAACGCATGTTAGACAATACATATATATGTATATAGCTCTATTAAACTTGGCAAGTGGAACAAGCATCATGTGTTGATATGTGCTTTTTGGTATTTTCACCTTTCCGGATATTTTGTCATTGCTTATTGCATGGTTATGTTTCCCGAGCCGAGCTTTGGTCAATGTACATTTGTAACTAATAAGTCTTTGTCAAATATGTGGCACGTGTAGATGTACCTTTTGGGGATTTAGATTTCTTGTGATTTTTAGTTTTTAGTTTAGTTTGGTTCTCTCTATGAAAACGCAGTTACATTTTCCCCTCTTAGCGGAGTATATATACAACTGTCTAGTTGATATTAGTCTGTAGGCGACTGCTAAGTATTCAGTGGCAGTAACAAGTATACACTTGTATCTTTCGAAATAGTAGTTTCTCCTTTTACCCCTCTGGCTGTCCCTGACTTTGAAAATAATTACTTTGGAGAAAAAAAACAAGTTATTTATATTAAAACATTAGTTTGTTAGAAACATAAACTTGAATACTATAATGGCGATTTTGCAGCGGACCTTTATATACATTTTCAGTTGACTTTGTTTTTTTCATAAACTGACTTTGCTATATGAATTTTATAAAATACTAACTTCAGTGTTTTGAAATTCGAACAGGTCACTGACTTTGACTTTAAATGACATTTATGAGTATGTTCCATGTTCATCATATGTATATATATATATATTATGGGTTATTATAAAGAGCTGTTGTATACAGTGAGTATATATATAAACATGTTCATCAAACCTACCAACTTGTACTTAAAGTGGAACTTTGATGGCCAATCAAAAGGTACAGCTTTGATTAAAAGTCAACAGTTTGCATTGAAAAATATTAATTACCTTATAAATACCGTTTTGTATCGAAACTGGACCTCACAGTATGTTAATCTTTTCTCTTGTTTATAGCAGCCTGCACAACATATGGTAACATATTTGCAAGTTTCTTCGGCAAGGCCATACATGGACTTAACGACCGAATTATCAGCCATGTGACTCTAGCTAAATGCCGGCAGCTGTGTATTGATGAGACGTCCTTCATATGTAAGACAGCTGACTTTCATCACCTTAACAGCATCTGCCACCTAAGTTCTTCAATCTGGTCACCATCACCCAAGGTCACATCAAACGACTTCTACGAACTGATCCGAAACTGTGCTTAACATCACAAGAGTGAGATCATTCAGCAAATCAGACTTTGACAGCTGCTCCGTAAGTATTAGAGATGACGATCTACGATCTGACCAGTTACTGTGTTTTAGAGTCACATCCACCAGGACATCAAACAGCTACTACAATCTGACCTGTTACCGTGTTTTAGAGTCACATCCACCAGGACATCAAACAGCTACTACGATCTGACCTGTTACTGTGTTTTAGAGTCACATCCACCAGGACATCAAACAGCTACTACGATCTGACCTGTTACTGTGTTTTAGAGTCACATCCACCAGGACATCAAACAGCTACTACGATCTGACCTGTTACTGTGTTTTAGCGTCACATCCACCAGGACATCAAACAGCTACTACAATCTGATCTGTTACTGGGTTTTAGAGTCACATCCACCAGCACATCAAACAGCTACTACGATCTGACCTGTTACTGTGTTTTAGAGTCACATCCACCAGAACATCAAACAGTGTAACAGGATTAAAAAAGTCACATCCTCGAGACATCAAACAGAAACCATACCAGCCGATTCATAACAGTATAACTGAAACTAAAACAGAATTTAAAAAGTCACATCCAACGACTTCTACCAACTCATCTACAACTGTATTTAAAGTGACATTTTCTGCAGCAGATCAAACAGCATCTTACAGGCTACCCTTTTATACATGAATGCTTCTACCTTTGGGTCTTTGGGCATCTAACCATACTCAAAGTGACCCAACAGGAGAACAAACCTCTGCTACATCTACTAGTTTATCATACATGCTGTAATTTCCAGACGTGTCTGATGTTGATTGTATCTATCGTTCAGGTTGTATATATGAAATATTGTTTTCAGTTTCGTTTAATGTGTTTACTTCCACTGTGTAATTTCACACAGTTTTTTTTAGGAACCATGGTGTTCCGCACTATTTACTCTTTCGTGTGCTCATGCTCCGGAGCTACAGGATTATATGTACTTTTGTCTAATAGCAACCTCAATACAATGCATGCTTTGCTCCCTTCGAAGAAAAGATGAAAGATGTCAGCCATGTTTCATAACACAAGGGTTCCGATAAACCTCTACTTAAACCCTGGATTCATGTACGGAGGTTGGCATGGACGTTTTTTCATTACCATGAAGTGAAACTATTTCGTGTAATGAAAATGATATTTGGCTAAACACTAAGTATTCTTCGAATATTGTTTTATGTCTTGAGTTATAGAAATATTTGTTGTAAATAGTTTTTTTTATTTTTTGGTTTTGATGATTGGTCGAGATAATTGTTTCTGTTCACATAAACAGTTTTTTCAAAAGCGTTGTTTTACGTAAACGAAGAAGTATTATAATTATGTGAATTATATAAATGCTATTGTAAAAAAAGATTATTACGTTCCATGACAATCCCACTGTGTAACATAATACATTTTTTTTAAATACTCAAGGGATGAAGTTTATAATGGCAAGTAAACAAAATAGGGGATATTTAAATGGGTCCTCCCCATTCATATGTTCGTTCCGAACTAATCCGAAGTGGAACTGAAGTCAAAGTCAAAGTCCTCGAATTTATTGTCGGCCTACATTGGACGCAGGCACCAATCGATTTTGGTGACTTTTTATTAATTTAAATAATTAGTTTATTAATTAAAAAAGTTTATTAAAAATTCTTATTCTGCTTTATTTCATAATCAATACCGAAATCATGTTTTAAAGAAACAAGCAGAATCAATAGGAAACAAGGAAACAATAAATTAGTGAGAACTTGTTATTGACGAAAAACTTTCAACATCCGGTGCCACAAGGGGGTGCAAATTGGTGAGAAAATGCTGTTGTGACTTGCTATTTGTTTGACCTCGTGTTTTTCCAAAAATCCCAAAATATTCGTTATTTTGAATCGGAGCTCTAAAATTGGTGCCGTCCCAATTCCAAAAAAACGTTAGGTAGGCAACTCTATGGACGATAACCAAAGTCTTTGTGACTTTATTTCACATATTCACTTATCTGCTTTATTTCATATCGATAACGAAATATTCGTTTTTAAACAAACAGAAGCAGATTAATCATAGGAAACATTTTAATTGAGAGATCTTGTTTTGACGTAAATCTTCCTGCAAACACTGGTATTCGTCTCATTCTTGTTAACGTGAAGAACCCAAAGTCTTCGATTTTGGGGGAAATCTACATTGAAGGATTTCGCAGACGATTTCAAGTCAAAACTCTTGTTAACGCAAAATGTTGACTTGCTACTTATATTTGCCGATTTGGTAGTTATAAGTCGTTTTTGGTGACATTGACCTTATTTTAAAGATCACACATTTGTTCACACCATATGTCATAACCCTATGAACTCAACATCTTAAATGTTTGTGATATCGTTCTTTGAGAAGTTACACAGACACTCAACGATTATTGGGACAGTATATTTTCAAGATCACCATGGCACTTTTATATATGTATATAACTTGTAACTGTAATAACTGTCTGCTTTAAAATATATTGTATTGCTCACATCAACATGTATTGTTAAACATCAAACTATCTCTACCAAATTATATGTAAATGTTCTTAAATTCCACTTGCACATTCAATAAATTCAATAAATTACAAACTTATGTGTTCTTGTATTTTTGTAAATCAAAACTCTCATAAAAAAAAAATTATCAATACGTTTGGTGACATAACTCTGAAAAACTTTGAAACTGTATGGGCAATTGCGGTCCTAACAATACATTACATCCAGGGAAGGATTGTTCCTTTTAAATCATTATTGGTTAATAATACAGCAGAATAAATATAATTTTCTGGTGTTTGATGGTGTGAAAAAGGTATTTTCGAGAAATGTATATGAATTAAGAACAAAATGCAAGTCATATGCAAAATAGCTTCATAGCTTGGGGAATGCATGGTCCCATTGTAGACAATATAAACGGTAATGCCAGGGTCAGCTATTGTTGATGTTGTTGCATGTGAGATCAGTCAGTCACTCAGTCAGTGACCATGCTCAGAGGAATTAAATCTGCAAAAATGAATTAACATTTTTTATTACAACTTCTAAATGCCCCTTAAAGAAACTCTCCACTTGTACTACTCTCTACCATTTTCGAAACACTTCAGACGTATCAACTCATCAAATGTTCCTTCTTCGTGTATATACTACAAGTATCAAATCTGTATTTGTTTAATCAAATCTATCGTGAGAACGGGCCTTTAAATGCTATTATTACCCACGTGATACTTCGTAAAGGGGTTTCATAACAAACTGTTATGACACATATGTGTCATAACACCTTTAAGTAATTTCATTGGCTAACGAGGAACCTTGACACTGCCTGTACTCCTTTTTTCATTCACCAAACAAACGTGAATTCATTCATGAAATTACAACTCCGCAATGATTAATTTTAATGAAGAATTATAAGAGAAATAGTTGCGTTTGTAAAATATCCAGGATTAATTGTTATTCAACACCCGCAAATTTAGTTTAAAACCTCGGCGTTAGCGAGAGGTTTAAAATGTTGAAATTTGCGGGTGTAACATGACCGTTAGTTATATAAGAAATTTTGAAGTGAACTCTCTTTTTGCGTACCTATCTCTGAGTGGAAAGGACTTGATGACTGTTTCTTTTTGTAATGGTGTGGTCAGGTCAAAACAAATGTGAATACTCAGCGTAATATGTACATTAGCAGCAATTTACACGTAACCTCGAACAGTATCGCTCATCTATAGTAACTTACAATATTCACGAATCCTTTAGATGGCGGTAAACATTTATTAACAGCATCAACAAACACAGTAAAACCCCGTAGAACAAAAATCTTAAAATTGCCTTAGACCATTGTGACAATGACGCTAACATTGTAACATCAAAACGGTTCAACACTATGACGTCATGCCATGGCAACGGCAATCAAAAAAGAGCGGACACTTGAAAGAAGGTGTCAAATTTGTACAAATTTAACTAGATGAACACATTTTAGTTACCATGAAACTAATTCATATTGACAGTAATTTGTGATCTGTATGGGTATACACAAGTAAGAAATTGACAATGACACCTGTCAAATTTGAGTAAGGCACACCTACTGAGAGAAATAGAAAAATTAAATCTTGAGTCGGGCCCAATCTAGTAAACATGATTTATCAGTTCGGGGTGAGTCCCCCTAGCCAATTTGCGGGTATTCATGGCCATTCAACATAGGCAAATCAACCAATCAGAATCAAGAATACACCGAAATCATGTTACAATTAACAAAAACATCATGACTAGAGCAGAGCTAATAAGCACAAACTTTAAAATGCAGCAAGAGTTTTTGCTCTCAATCTTACTATGGGAATGACAGTACACCATACGCTCAGTATCTCGGTGAAAATAACGTGTTCGTAACGGTATACTCACAAGGCAAAAATAACCGAAAGGAAAGCCATTTCAACGGCGATTTTCATCTGAAACTGACATTTAATGAGGTCGTTTCAGCTCATTTACACATTCCGACGACGAGAAAAATGCGAATGGCAGCCGCCATGACATGACGTTATTTCAAAGGACGGATAACTCTCATTTCATGTCCTAGAGCAGGGAGATGTTATATTACGTACGCTTCCTTCAGCATGACTAGTGCAACTGGTTTCGCCTTACTGATTGACCATCACGAATTATAGAACGGTTTGATTTTAAAAGCGTGAATATTTAACGTCGCAATGTTATGATTTTAGATGATGTGACCGGGTTGATATTAATCCCACTTCGATTCGTTTATAGAGATTTAAATTGTATTAAATACAAGTTGGTAATAAATAGGATACATAAATCGTTCCCCTTTCATTTCAAGTATATACCACTCATGAAATAATTTTGGTTGGTCTCGCCAAGCCTCGAGACAAAGCAAAATTATTTCACGAGGGACATAAACTTGATATGAAAGGGAAAGCTTGTTAGATATCCTATAATTCCCTTTTTTCTGATAATATACTGTGACGAAATATACACACGTAAAATCCGATTTAGTATGCCAATAAAGTCCACCTTCAAACAACTGAACCACCAGGACTGTATCTTGTTCCTCACTCCTACTCATAATCCTACAATATGTCTCATCGCCTGCGTACTTCTAATGAGCACAGCTATAGTTTATGAAGCGTAAATTCAAGGGACATACATCCTCGAAATCTGTTCCAACGTATTGGGGGATTTTATTATCTCAACACTTCATTCTAAGAGCGTGTGCCCATATACAGGCTCATAGACTGATATTCGTCTGGTTAAAACTGTCAGATTGGAATGGAGACTATGTCCCAGAAACTAAATTTCGATTATTTCATGATGAGAGTTGTGTTTAATATATAAATATCTCAAAGATTTGATATTACTCATCTGTTCCGTTCCTTTATAGGGGCAACACAAATACATTTTTAAAACACAATAAGTCGTTTGAAATACATGTTGGTAATAAATAGGATACATAACTCGTTCCCCTTTCATATCAAGTTTATGTCCCTTGTGACATAATTTTTGTTTTTCTCTCGCCAAGGCTCGAGACAAAGCAAGATGCTACCATGACATTTTACAATCCTTGTTTTTGATTGGTTTATTTTATGGTCGAACGAGGTTCGAACACGATTTTTGTGAATTGTGATTTACCGCGTTTGGATACATAGTGACGTAAGATTCTAAGCCAAGTTATGTCATTGAAATGAACATGCGTAAATCAGTTATCTTCACTTTACGGTTTCCATCATGTGTTCCTTCTACGCAATATAATCTGTGTATCTGTTTTGGAAAGTTATTCTAAGTTAGACCGATGTTATAAACAGTGAAACCACTGTAGTCGATGAAGACCGCGATAAGCCGTGAACGAACCGGTTTCGACATACCTGAAGATAAATGGGTTCAACCGATTACCGCATCACTCATTTCACTTCCCCAGTGTCAAAGAAACACGTTTAAAATACGCTGATAACTCGTCATGGTAGAATGGAGATAAACCTACTGGCGCGTTCGGCTCCGAATGATAAAAATCGGTATCGAATCTACGTTAGACCCACAAAAAGTTACAAACAGTAGGTTTATCTCCTAATTATTTCACTCGGGACATAAACTTGATATGAAAGGGGAAGCTCGTTAGATATCCTATAATTTTAACAGAGCGAACTGCTCATCATTATATTCATTGTGATAATATATGTGTCTGTCAAAGATAATACCTTTTTACAAAGTCTGCTAGTTTGAGTACGAATTGTCCTGGAACAAAAAATCCCAGAGTAGATCTACGAAGGGTATTGGAACACCATGACATCATGTGTGGAGGGTATGCCCAATTAATCCAAAAATCAACATACACTTACATGTATACAGTTCTATTTGTGATGCGAAAGTGCAACGCTTTTGAGAAACTTAAACGGCCACTACATTCCTATTTTTTACAAATCTCTATTTTTAGTTTTAAAGCTATAACTATTCGCAGCCAGAAGAACATGAATACTAATTAACAACGTTTTCTTCAATACAAATATTGTTTTATGCCACAAGAAAACAACGACTGTGGTTACAACACGTGTTTTTGCCGAGTGAACACTGTCTAGATGTGTTGTGCACATGGTAAAGCTTTATTTTGACAACTATTGTCAGTGTTTCGTACCATGTTACATTTGAAATAAAGAGCATGATGGTTTCCCGCACATGCAACAACTTTTTGGGTGGTGTACTTTGTTGATATCTGTAAAATCCTTGAAATGCATTTGAAAGTGTGTCAAATCGCCAAATGATTTTTCTTTAACATTTCAAACATGAATCGCTGGTGGTTTAATTAATTAAGATTAAGTAATGACAAGTCATGTAAGGAGAAACTGAAAATCTATAGTTCATCATTAATTGGTATCGTATATGTTTAATACGTTGTAACAGAACGTTGTTCAACATGGTGATCTGTAAGCACTATTCGACTATTAAAAGAGACTGTGTCATGAGATGTAGTGGTCCTCCTTTCCATATTTGTTAATCATATAAAACGCAAGTTCATGAGTAACATTGTCTATTTAATTGATAGTGTAATGTTTTATTATGTTTGATAATTCCGAGCCGTATATATAATTTACAATAATTCGACTATTATGCGTGTTTAGTGGTTGTATAGAGCGAGTTCATCGTAGATTCTGTAAACATATCCTCTGTGTTAAGAATTGTACAAGTAATCTACTAGTTTATGGAGAACTTGGAAGATTTCCCCTTTATATTCAGCAAGATTTACAAATGGTTAAATTCTGGTTTAAAGTTGTAAAATCTGACAAATGAATTTGTAGGGAAGTGTATTCTAATCTGGATGAAAGTTCTGGTTGGTTTCGCCATATCAAGGATATTATAACTGTAAACGGGTTGTTCAATGAATGGTTGACTCCCTTTGACGTACATGTTCCAGTGTTCTTGTCATTGTTAAAGCAGCGACTTCAGGAAAAATTTATTACTAATTGGTACCAGGAAATACATATCAGTTATATAGTTGATAGTTATTTTGTTAATGTTTCAATTTCTAACACAGATTTGCACTAAGTAAATGAAGGCGATCGTCCCACACATTATTAATCAACCTAATTCAAGGCATAATTCTTGCCAGTCTCCATTACTGCCTAATTTAGGTCTTGCAATACTTTCCTTTTAGAAATCTGTGCTTAAAAATCCAGGCCCACTATGCATTTCTGGTGCAGCGATTCAAGATCGAGGCACAACAAAGCGAGGGAAATACCGCAAGGCTTAAATCAGCCAGTATTGAAGACTGGCAAGAGTTATGCTTTGCTTTTGGAAGTTGATTATTAGTTGGAAAACTTAAATATAGTAGCAGTAAAATTTCAAGAGACCAACGAGTTTGTATACATTGAATTATCACGAGAAAGAAGATGAATTTCACTTTTTCTACAATGTCAATTGAACTCTCATATTGAGATCTTTATAAGTAAAGAAATGTTATTGCAAGCACTATTCAATTTATAGTTATTGTCATCAGAAAATATTAACATTCAGCGCTTCATAGTAAATTTGTTTGTGAAGCTTTTCATTTAAGAAACAATAATTAATACATCACTGTAGATTGTTTCCCTCAGCACCGTACATGTATCATTACTATGAATGGTCAGAGGCAAAACTTGACTTGCGCTAATAAAATATGTCTGTCTGCCTCCCTGTTTTTAATTATATGCTTGTCAATAACTATACGTATTAGCGTAGACAAAATGGCCTTTCTGTAAGATGGTGGTTCCCAACAGGATGTGACCAACTTCCCCCTCAATGTTTAACTAGCGCCAATATATCACTGGCTAAGTAGCTCACTAATGAATTAAATCTAAGAAACATAACAAAACATATACTGAAATGTATAACACTGACATTGTTTCCATTTAAATATACTGGCTAAATAATGCATTAATATGTCGAATAACATAATACCACCTGAAGTCTGAGAATACTAGAAACATGTGTTGAATTTAGTTGCCGCATCAATCATAATAAAATAGTATGGTAATAATTTTAAACCCAACAAACCAAATACTTCATGTAGGATATGGTGTCAGTCACTAACTGAAAAACTAAGTAAATGTTAACAAAATTTAAATAATAAAACACTGAATACAATAATGCTTAATGAAATCTTAATACAGGTCATACAAAAACATTTTTCTTGAATTCCTTTTCAATTTGGAGGCTACAGCCAAACTCCTACAACACACTGAAATTTCAGCTGCATGCGTGTCCGCTGTGACGAACCCAGATGTTTCCACTGCTTCTGCTACTGTGTCCGATAACCGTCGTATGTATCGAATGCTTAGTCAGCTGGCACCTGTATTATATACCAGTATCTCCCTAATGAGTTCTTTGTTACCAGCGCTTGAAATCCCAACTGATTTATGGTAATTCCTATACATAGCAAGACGCGTACGTGTATTGTTTGTTACAAAGATGTCAGCAAAGGATCACCACAATGAACAACATCTTTGTTCTCTGCTGAAACGATCGACGTCGATGAAAAGTCTCGACCCGCATGGAGTCAGCCTATCCTTCACTAACCATTAAACATATCAGCTTGCCTTACTCCTCCTAGACAAGGAGGGGCCATGTGGAGTTCTGGTAAAAATACTTTTATTGTTGCATCTCAGACTTTTGTTCATCTGTTGAGTGTATCTAGACAAAAACACCGTGCAGGTTGTGGAAACATAGCAACGTGATATCTAGCACATTACTTGATTTAGCTACAAAAGACTCAACTCATTTGCATAAAAAAATGACAAATGATATTCACCACTGAGACCAGAACACCTTTGCAGTTTGACAAAATTTGATAAATATCTAATATATCATGTTTTATATTTCCAACTGGCTATATTGTAAATTCATATTTATCACATTGTCTTTTTGTTTTTTCTCATATTCTTTCCAATAAAACAAAAATAACATCGATGAATGAACATGATGATCCTTTGTCAATGAAGAGGATTTTCTCAAATTATTGTCTAAAAAAGTCAAAGAAAAACATGGCGTTTTATAGATATGTAACGTACATGGACGGAGTTTCGGGATGTACCTGTATATGTTCTGTTGATCCTGTTGAAGCTACACACCTGGAATCTACATGTCCGTCACTGACCATTAACTCTCTGTGATTTTTATTGCTGAGAGATGAAGATACTCCCATCTTCAAAGTATCTTCACAGACAGACAGACAGACAGACAGATAGTTTATTTAAGTCTCACCTCATTACATTAAAAGATAAAATTACAGACAATGTACACACACATAAAATATGTTTTAAAAATGCAATGAGCCACTCTATATAAAGAGTTATGAGAGACTATTATGACAACAATACAGAATTCATAAAATACATAATTTAAAAGTAATATATACACATATACATATATAATCAAGTTGTAAACGGTTAGATAGATACTTTTATGAACAAAATACAAAAAGGTATCACAAAAATGTAAGATATATATAAATACTTCTATGTATAAAAAGCTAAACGCTGTAAAGGAAACATTTTCTGCGTTTTGTGCAGGTTTTGGCAGCTAAATGACATATCACAGAGTTTGATAGAATAAAACTAACACGCTCTACATCCTGGCATCCAGAGAAGTCTTCTCTCATAGTTTCACAGCGTCTGATTAAATCATAGCGGATATCATCGTAAAGCGGACATCTTAGCAGAACATGGCATTCATCTTCAACCGATCCTGTACAAGCAAAACATGTTCTTTCATCAAGTGGCGTGTTACTATACCCGCCGGTCTCTATCTTAAGTGGTGCGACTCCGCTTCTAAATTTGGCAAGCGACCTTCTTAGTGATCTTGTTATCAGAGCTGTGACATATGGTTCTGTTGTGTAGGAGTCCTTGAAGCGGGCGTATAATCTTAGCTTGTTTCCTCCTCGACCTGACGAACTCTGTGGCTGAGATACTGTCTTCTTCCACTGATTAATATATTATATACTCTTCACTGTTCTAGCTACATGTCGAGGGCAGTATACGTGTTGCAGATCGAGATAGTGACTTAGCCCGAGATCTGTGTACTTCTGTCTAACATCCAATTCCGTTTTCTCCTCACAACCCACTGTTCAGACCATCGCCAAATCCGATAATTTGCACGTCGATTATCCATATTTCTGAGTCGCATGTACAGCTTACTCACAGCACACCACTGTCGGGCGATAGGTGGAGTCCAGCCCATGTCTCCTCCCACTGAACCATTTGGAGCAAATTTTCTTAGTCCAAGAAAGAAGCGATTCGCTCTGTGTTCCACAGCGTCTATACATGAATATCGGCGTGTTCCCCAAATGCTAGCTCCATAGTCGAGAACTGACCAAACCATGGTGTCAAATAGCGTTGTGTAAGTGCTGTACTGCATGTCTCCAAGGTACTTGTACTTGGAAATGAGTAGGCCAAGAGCTCGACTAGCTGAACTTGCTGCAGACTTTGCCATCCTATTGTAGTCTAGAAATTCCGATAAAAGCAATCCCAAGTAGCTGTAACATTCCACCAACTCTAGCTCCGTGCCACATTTAAATGCCTGGTTAGTTCTTGGGACAGATGGGTTTCTAAAATGCATGATCTTAGACTTCTCGCTGTTTATGTTCATCTTGTTATTCTGGCACCAAACGTTAAGACAGTCCAACATTCGGTTAAGATCAATTTCAGACTCAGCTAAAAGAATGATGTCATCTGCATATGCCATAATTCCAACTTTAGAATCGTTGATAGTTATTCCTAGGTCCAGGGCCACAATAGAGGTTAAAAGGTCATTGATGAAAAAGTTGAACATCAATGGAGAGAGCAAACATCCTTGTTTCAAGCCACTTTTGACATCAAACCATGGTGTAAAAGACCCATTTAAACGTACTGAACACTGAACATTTCTGTATAATGAGCGGATTGCGTCAAACATTTTCCCCTTTATATCAGCATCCAGAAGTTTTCTCCACAAAATAGTCCTGTCAATACAATCATAGGCCTTACGAAAGTCAATGAATGCCACATATGTCGACTTCTTCATGCTTTTCCGCGTTTCAATAATTTATGTTAAGCTTGAGATGTGTTCTGTTGTAGATCTGCCCTGTCAGAAACCATTTTGGTAATCGCTAATCAGTTCATGGTCCTCACTAAACATTGTAAGCCTGGAGTTCAAAATCCCACAATACAGTTTGTATGAAGCACATGCTAATGTAATACCTCTGTATGACAATGGATCTTTCGGGTCAATTGTAGACGACTTCGTTATTGGATTGATAATGCCCTTGCACCATACATCAGGAACTATACCGTTTTTAAAACATAGGTTAAAAAGTCTGTGCAAAAATAACTGTGCGTTTTTGTTTTTAAGAACTTCCACACATATATTGTCTATCCCATAGGCTTTTCCGTTCTTTGCTTGTCTTATGGCTGCTCTAACCTCCTCCATGCTAATGTCACTATTTAACATCTCATCACCCAAGCCTCTATTCTCTAGTTGACCTCTGTCCCCATCGTCAGAGTTAGTGTTTAAAAGATTACAATATGCGTTCTTCCACGATTCTAGAACGACGCTGCGATCAGAACTTACACTTCCATCCTCTAACCTTACTTCCATGGGTATACACTTTTTTCGCTCCCATCCTACTCCCACTTTCCCTATCTCTTTCCAAAAAGTTGTGCTTGTCATGTTTGCATAAATTGTCTAGATCTCCAATCATCTTCTGATTGTGTAAACGTTTCGCCTTCTGTACTTGTCTGTCGAATGTCTTCCTTTTCTGAACATATACAGCTTTAAAAACATGTTTATTTGCTCCACGACTCTTAGTCCAAGTCCGCTCTGCTCGACATAAGTCCTTCCAGAGTTGGTCAAGATGTGAATTCCACCACTACTTACTGCGACGTCTTCGCTTGTTATTAGAAGCACTGTACTCAACATGTTTAGCTGGGAGTTCTGAGTGCATAGCATCTAAAACACATCGTGTGAAACTTTCATATGTACAGTTAATAGCACTATGCTGTTCCTCTGAATCGTCAAGTTCACTAATCAAATTTAATATTACTTTCCTATTCTCCTCCGAACATAAGAAATCTGACGTAATACTAGACGTATCATATTTTGTGAACGCCACCTGCTCCTGAACACTCTGTGGGATCGTGTCTTGTCTCACACACTCGCTGTGAACCTTCACATCCCAAGCAAGGAAAGAATTATCAAGTTTCAATATAGCAGCTGGGTCTATCACACCGACACAGCTGTACCTGTTTGTAAAGACACTAGGGGTTAAAACTTCAAAATTAGTAAAAGAATTTAAACTTTCATAGGGACATATACAGTAGTCCTCTACAGACATACCTCTAGCTGCTAAAAAAGTATAATCATGTTTAACATTATCCCTCCCATTTATCATACAGAAGTTTGCATTAATCAAAAAGTCAGCAAACAACCGTCCATGGGAGTTTATAGACGAATCAATAATGTCTCTCTTGGGTAACACATCAACACCTTCATTAAAATCAAGAAGTCCACCACATCTGCTATTAAAATCTCCACAGATGAACGTCATGTCAGCACAATAATAGCTATGTATGTGGTGCAGAAGATTATCAAAGAAGTCTGAAGCATCTACATGCCTCGTTGAGTGTTCTGGTGGCAAATAACACACACATGCCACTAATACAACGTCATTGCTGTGTTTGTTGGTTAACCTAATCCACAATATACCTTCGTAAGTGTCATCTAAAATACACACATTAAACATTTCAGTCAGTTCATTTCTCACGAGAAAACCAACACCAGCTGATCCATGCTTGGCATTAGTATGCACCAAAGTTCTATTTTGCCCAAACCATGAATAACCAGATACATTTATTTCTTTATTACTGATAAGATGTGTTTCCGCTAGACCGATGATATCTCGTTGTGACTCCAGGATTCATGTCTCACGAACTTGAGCGTTTTCTGACAGTTGATCCCTCCGACATTCCAAAACCCACATGACACCTATTGGGTACTTTCATTGGGTCGTCTGCTCTCATTAGTATTCATGGGCCACTGGTCGTGACCCCTAGATGCTCGCTGGTTGGTTGCTGCGTCACGTGACCCATGTTGATCAACACGACCACGTGTGTTTCGTTGCTGTCTCCACGTGTTGTCCCGACCTGTCCTGTCATCTCTATCATTGCTGCTGTCGCGCCTCCTGTGTCTGTTATCGACGTCGTCCTGTTGATTGTGTCGTTGCTGTACAATCTGAAGCCTGCTCCCGTTCACCCGGAGCTGTCCACGCCCCACAGTGTTCACCAGTAGCTTCATGTTGGCCTCCTGTATGCGTTGCTGTACCGGCTTATCGCTCTCAATGTACACATCGCGGAAATTTCTGCTCTCTCTCAATTTCATTTTCGCCGATATAATTGCCTTTTTACTGTCAATAGATGCACACTTCGCGACAATCACTCCCGGATATCTTCTGTTGTGAGACTGTTTCCTCTCGGCATTCTCCACGGTTATATCACGAAGTTTGAGACAGTCCTTTAAAAGCCCATTAACTTTAACACGTACATTCTCCGACTCGGACTCAGGTAGATTCTTGATAACGATATTCAGGGGAAAGTCGTCTGTTCTACGCTTCTCAATCAGAGCCACGTCTCGCTTCAGTTGTGACACATCGTCCTTCACCTTCACCTGATTAGTGACAACACTTTTCACCTCCTGATTTACAGTGTCTATTTTATCATGCATTTCTTGTCGAATTCCTCTCAATTCATTATCAATCGTACTCTTCATTTTAGTGAATAGTCTTTCCTCCATTGTATCAAACTTCTTATCAAAGTACACTGTTAGATCTTTGATCGCTTTCATCACCTCACTCATATTCTGAGCACATACCGGGGAACATTCCTTAGACATATTCAGTGATCCGGGATGCAAGTTCGATGCAGATTTATCAGATATAACATCAAGCGGCACAGTATTTACAGTGTCAACAACGCGAGGTGTAGACTCATCACTAACATGCGCGATGTAGTTTTCACGTGCATCTTCTGTCAATATACATGTATTGTCAATTGCACTCTCACCTCTTGATTTCTTGTTGCTATAATCTTGTGCGGCATTATCTTCTTGCGTTAGATGACGTTTTCTGAAGTTAGCTGATCTGTCATTTCTTGTCAACAATGGCGACGCCATTACCTGTGATACGTATTCTTGTGAGTCGGTCACTTCCATGCTTGTCTCACAGTATTTCCAACAATCGGAGTCCTCAAAACGTACAATGTTTTTTCAATAGACAATACTGACTTATTTCACTTTAAAAAACCTTCAGTCACAGCTTCTATCTTCATAAAAATTCACATTCAAACGGGAGCACAATTCAAACACGTCCTGCTTGCCCCAACGGTCATTGTGGTTTTGATGCATCTGGCAAGTGCGTGAGATAAATCTGTAGTGAACCCTTGTTTTATTTAAAGAATTTTTTTTATCTAACTTAACAGGAGATATATACTCTTGAACATCAGTTTATTAATCAAACACTACAAAATTGTAACGTCGTTTTACAAGAGTAGCGAGTGCATATATAATACACAACAACACAATCCCTCAAAGTGCAAAATGTGTAAACAAATAATAATATGTTTTCCCGAAAAACTAAATTCTACTGAATCCAATTGCTTGACAGAGCGAGTCTGAAGTCATAATCTCAGATTCAATTCAATGTACATCTACATCTGTATCTACATGTATGTATTGTACCAATGTATCCATGTTTTTCAGATTCAGATTCAGATTCGTTTATTCAGTATACATGGCCTAAAGGCCTAAAGTACAAGTACAGTTTTACATTGTATGAGAGATCACGTGGCAGTGACGTTTCTCAGAATGACTACATGTTTTAAATAGTTTGTTTAATGTATCCATGTAATGCTAAGTGACGTCGTGAGTATGACGTTTTAACTGAATAATCACCTGCCTTGAAAAATCGCCATGTTAAATTAAGTAAATGTAAATAAAACTAATGGATATCCCCTTTTAAAAAATAATTCCGGCATTAGCATATTTATGTGAAGTTTAACATGACATGCACTTCGTTTACAATGTCCATAATGTAAAACATGCTGCAATGATGTTTTTGTTATATTTTAAAACAATGTAATATATAAACAAAAAATATCATTGCTTCGATAACAGTAATCACAAGGTCAAATTGATGTTTTAAATAAAAAATCGCTGGGCGATGATTCGAGGATTTATGGTATCTTTGTTCTTCCTTCTTGTATTATGGTCATTATACAAGGTTCATAGGGAATGGTTTATTGTGAAGCATGCGTACAATGTGTACTCCCTTTCCATTATTCCCCCATTCCATTAAGTCAAACCATATGTTCTTGTTTATCTGGCGTCTTTGAAAATAGCTTGGAGCTAAATGTCATGTATGTTTGTATGAACAATAGCCACATAATCTACTCTTAATAAACCAGTGTCCAAAAGAAACAAGACCACATGAATAAAAAAATTTATTGGTATTAAACCAAATAAAGTCGTGTTCATTTACTTACTTCAAACTTATTCCATACTTTACACGTTTTGGCATTTAAGCCAATCTGAAGAAACGGAACTAAACCCTTCATCAGACTCTTCCGTAGATGGACCCAGTTAGAGTAGAGCATAGAGAAGAGTAGAGCATAGAGAAGAGTAGGGCATATAGAAGAGTGGGGCTTAGAGAAGAGTGGGGCATAGAGTAGAGTGGGGCATAAAGAAGAGTAGGGCATATATAAGAGTGGGGCATAGAGAAGAGTGGGTCATAGAGAAGAGTGGGTCATAGAGAAGAGTGGGGCATAGAGAAGAGTGGGGCATATAGAAGAGTGGGGCATAGGGAAGAGTGGGGCATAGAGTAGAGTGGGGCATAAAGAAGAGTAGGGCATATAGAAGAGTGGGGCATAGAGAAGAGTGGGGCATAGAGTAGAGTGGGGCATAGAGAAGAGTGGGGCATAGAGAAGAGTGGGTCATAGAGAAGAGTGGGGCATAGAGAAAAGTGGGGCATAGAGTAGAGTGGGGCATAAAGAAGAGTAGGGCATATAGAAGAGTGGGGCATAGAGAAGAGTGGGTCATAGAGAAGAGTGGGTCATAGAGAAGAGTGGGGCATAGACAAGAGTGGGGCATAGAGTAGAGTTGGGCATAAAGAAGAGTAGGGCATATAGAAGAGTGGGGCATAGAGAAGAGTGGGTCATAGAGAAGAGTGGGGCATAGAGAAGAGTGGGGCATAGAGTAGAGTGGGGCATAAAGAAGAGTAGGGCATAGAGAAGAGTGGGTCATAGAGAAGAGTGGGGCATAAAGAAGAGTAGGGCATATAGAAGAGTGGGGCATAGAGAATAGTGGGTCATAGAGAAGAGTGGGGCATAGAGAAGAGTGGGGCATAGAGTAGAGTGGGGCATAAAGAAGAGTAGGGCATAGAGAAGAGTGGGTCATAGAGAAGAGTGGGTCATAGAGAAGAGTGGGTCATAGAGAAGAGTGGGTCATAGAGAAGAGTGGGTCATAGAGAAGAGTGGGTCATAGAGAAGAGTGGGTCATAGAGAAGAGTGGGGCATAGAGTAGAGTGGGGCATAAAGAAGAGTAGGGCATAGAGAAGAGTGGGTCATAGAGAAGAGTGGGTCATAGAGAAGAGTGGGTCATAGAGAAGAGTGGGTCATAGAGAAGAGTGGGTCATAGAGAAGAGTGGGGCATAGAGTAGAGTGGGGCATAAAGAAGAGTAGGGCATAGAGAAGAGTGGGTCATAGAGAAGAGTGGGTCATAGAGAAGAGTGGGTCATAGAGAAGAGTGGGTCATAGAGAAGAGTGGGTCATAGAGAAGAGTGGGTCATAGAGAAGAGTGGGTCATAGAGAAGAGTGGGTCATAGAGAAGAGTGGGGCATAAAGTAGAATATTACCCATACCGGTGAGAAGACACAGGTGATTATTTTTGTGATATTTGTACATGTGCTTTCAAGTGATTCTCAACGTTGATTGGTCGGTTACCCGGAGAAATAATGACTATGACGTCATAAAACAATGGTCTGACGCGAGGAATTATCTTATGACGTCACAATGTTACTGTGGCGACGGGTCCTTCACAGCGGCCGCCCAACATGAAAATGTAATAAGCAAGCGTAATTTGGTCAAATTAATTGCATAATGGGTAATATATAAAATAACCAACTCGGTACGAGTGATTACGGGAAATATCCACTCGTCTAAATAATGTTCAGAGCCACTCGCTAAAATCATGGCTGAACATTATTTAGACGAGTGGATATTTCCCGTTATCACTCGTACCGAGTTGGTTATTCTCTAAGTGGGGCATAGAGAAGAGTGGGTCATAGAGAAGAGTGGGGCATGAGTCAGTAAATCGATGGTTCGTTAGTTCGACAGGAGTAGAGCATTAGCCGAGCATAATCATCAATATTTACTCACGTAATTGTAATTTCACATTTCAGCTTTCGCTCGTTAAAATACCAAACCACTCACTCATTTCATAAACATGTTATCAAACGGGACATCGTTTAGTATTCTATATATCCCTTATTTCCGTTTAGTTTCCGTTAGAAAAGTGTGTCAGGATATTTTATGTATGGCCTAAAAACACACTGATGTAACTAATTCAGGTCGTTGCAAGCAATCGATCTAGGTTTGGATGGGTTACCAATGACAAAAAGGAAAACACATCGTAGTTTTTACGTAACCAGTTTGCTACCTGATGAAGTTTGAAAATTTGAATTTGTGATATATTTACAGCTAAAGTGAAGATATTTCATCCAACATTACCAAAGAAGCATATCGGTTATAAATGACACGAAGATAAACTTACTCACAAGAAGAAACATACCTGCTATAGAAAATGAATAATTATCAACAGGTTGCATGAACCAAATTAACAGCAAAATTGTTATTATTTCCAATCATCTGCATCTGAAAACTTCATTCCATAATTAGTTTTACGTACCTAAAACTAGTAATTTTGGTTATATGTTCGTTGTTATTTGAGTCTGAAATGAAGGAGAGAAAAGTTGCCTTATATAAGAAACAATAACTAAGCTTAAACACAGCAATTAGTAGATGATCCTTAAAGGGACCCTCTGCAGAAGGAGCTAACAAATGTTAACTCGCTATCTGTTCGTCTTTCCCTGTCACCCAATACTTATTGTTTATGCAAACTGAATCTAATAATACGTGTTAAAGAATCAGGAAACCATCCCTGAAGCAATCAGTAGATAATGCTTAACATGATCATTACAACACTGACTATGAAGATGTACACGAATATGTACTGCACTGGTTGCTATGTGTATTAGGTTTTGTTTGTCAAATGATTAACATGTATGAAACACTTACAGATTTAGTTTCAGACATTTACACTATATGGTGATACCAAAAAGGGGTATCAAGGTATACCTCGATTTATAAATAATGTATCGATTACAAAACTGATACCTCCAGGAGCTAATTGGTTTTGTTTGTCAAATGATTAACATGTATGAAACACTTACAGATTTAGTTTCAGACATTTACACTATATGGTGATACCAAAAAGGGGTATCAAGGTATAGCTCGATTTATAAATAATGTATCGATTACAAAACTGATACCTCCAGGAGCTAATTGGCTGTTCCAGTAACTCACCTACTAATGTTCATTAGACTTATACAAACGTATATTTGCACTGGCTAGTGTGTCACAAATTCAGTACAGCAGTTTGCATAACGAAACACAAACAGTTTCACAAATGCAAATTATTGTCATAAATCACACCCGAGAGTTAGATATAACGGCCTGAAGTATGATGTATTTCTCAATGGCGTTTAGAGAGCATACTTCTCCCATGTTCTATTTCAACTGGGTTTGTTTAAAGTTAAAATCTTAATCTTGCTTTGTGTGATTCACAGATGCGCCAAGACGGAGAGAATAATTGGTTTGACATTGGATATTCTCGAAACTCAATAATTGATCTGATATTCGATCAGTTTAACACGAGAAGTAACAAACTATTGCTTGCAAAAGGATTTACACAACCATCCACGCAGATAACTCTACAGTGTTAACCCGGACCCATCGAGGGTAATATGATGTGGCAATGTGGTATAGTACATGTTTCCATTCCAGGAGGTCCAGGGTCGAATTTCAAAGATACCACAGATCTTCCACGATGAGTCCTGGTGTTGCAACAATGCGTCAATAAAAACACACAGTTGTATCATTAAATAAAATCGTTTCATTGAAAGGGACCAATTTAAGTAAATGTCATTTAGCAAACATACTTAAATAATATAAGTACACACATGCATATGGATTTAAGCAAACTGACATGCAGTGAATGCAACGGCATTGAAAACACAAGATTCCCACGAAACGTATTTGTCTGTAAATCGGGACACTGAACTTACCTTGACCTACTGATTTACCATTTGAATGTGTTGCCTATTTCCAACTCCAGGTCGATGTTGTTTATTGTGTATAAACAAAAGTGTTTATTCGAAAACGTAATCAATTTATTTAATGATGCACCAAGTTTTTCCACCAATTTTTGAAGAGACAAAGCTATTTAACCTCAGCTGTGAACGTTATTTACAAACTTGATTGGACGCAGTGCCCTGGTATATACACGCGAGTATGAGATAATGTAACTTCCCAAAATGTTTGGCCTGCACACAGATGAGACTTTTCAAATAGAACTTCAAAGACAAATAGAGTTAATCACAATAATTAACTCAGATCAGTTTCAATGTAGATGTGTTTCGAAGCTGTGTACTGCTATGCAGGGATCGCGTTTCGTGCTGTTTCCTGTGATCTCTCATCTTGGACAAATTCAACCAATCACAGGCCTGCATTTTATAAGTGATCGTTCCGACTATTTCCTAGCCTTGTTGATTATTCAGTCTAATCAACACGCTTTACGTTATGATTGCCATATGCATCAGGTTTTGTGAAGCTAGCACATATAGTTTTAGCCCCTGACATAATGGCTTCCTCATAGAGTTATAGTTTTCACATGATTTCACGTGTCATATATTTCATGGAAAACTATAAAGAACTATAAGTCTGACCGAGAACAGACACATCAATAGATCATGGTTTGTATCTGTATCAAGTTTGGAGAAATTCAGTTTTGAACATATGCTCCCGACAACGTGTAGGCACTAAATGACAGTGACGGATGGACAGCATGTTCAATCAACAATGTGAAGAAGCCTTTTAACGATATTAGGGCCTGATTCGATAAGAACAGGTCAAGTTTATAATGAGCAAATGTAGTTTTTGTAAGTTTGAAGGACACCATCTGACGAAGTACTGGATTCAAACACCTGCATGTACCCTCTGGACAGGTCAGGGGTCACTTCAATATGGATGACAAGGGCTGAAATGAACAGAAACTAAACATGATCTTTGTAACTTTTCAGTCTCTGTATAATATATGTAACCCTGATGGAGGAGAGAGTATTGGAAATACTGCTGCTATCAGTATCACAGTGTAGATGTCAAGTCTCATTTCACAAGGAGCCAATTTGTCAATAACTTTCTGATGTTGGCAAAAACGTCTTCGATGTAAACAATCGGCACTAAATATTAGCACCTTAACTACTCATTGTCATGACAAACACCATAGTCTTGTTGATTCCTTATTCCTAGATGCATTCAACACAAGTATTTTAACTTCGATTGATGTAGTGTACGGACTGTAATCAGTAAAAACATTATTCACGGAAACCGTAGAAATTTCTTCAGACTCCATTTTTTTTCTGAGTGCATTTCAGGCATCGACCGAGAATTCACGGAAATGGCCGATGTCGTTTCTGATATTGATGTTGTTCCTTCCGATATCAGACTGTCTGTTTCTGTAACTACCGAGGATTTATCGATATTGCTGTCATTGTTTCGAGAAAAGAAGCATTTTCTTCCTTAATGGGCGCGGTTTTTTTTAATTGGGATGTATTTTCTTCAAAATTGACGCATTTCCTTCAATTACTTAAGGGGGCTGTATATGTTATCTTGTATAATCCCCCCAAAACACACGTGGTGTATTATGTTTATGAAAAGCCTTCAAATTATTACAATGTTGATACCAAAATAAAACAACGCTATGAATTGAGTTATTGATCATACTTTTTGTATTTTGTAGATTTGCCTAGTTTGGTCTGTGAGTCCTAAATGTAAAACTTTTATTTATTGATATTTGTTACCTATCATATCTACATCTTCACTGTAGTGCATCTACTAGAAACGGCAACAGTCATTACCTCTCAATGCAATATCACCATTTATAAAATTTGACATGCGTAACTCTAATTTACAACACACTGAATGTTCCTTTAAAGTGTTTAGATACTGTAAATCATGAAAGTAATGTGTCATGAAATTAATACGAGTGCGAGGGTCAAGTCTAAAATGCGTCATGAAATTAATGCGAGCCCCGAATCTATTTTCTGATCTATTCTACTGACTGTAGATTTATGACTTAGTGTAATTAAACCGCTTCACGCCAGTGGTTTGAAACTGCAATTTCAAAGGTGAGTAGTGATCATGAGGTAATATTACGTGGTTGGAGGATGTCCGGTCTGTCTGACGTGCTTGAGCGACTTTGAACAATGGCTAGCGACTGTAGAATGTGTAAATGTTAAACTTTGGCTATTGTCAAAGTATGGCTGAAGAACAAGCTTAATAGATGTTAGCGTAAATGAAAATTACTGGAGAAATGTTTAAATTGTTGTTATATTTTGTATTTGTAACCTGACTCTTGACTTATTATGAAGTTGCTACGACTAAAATCGCATCGCATTAATAAAATGCTGGCATTAGTTTCATGATTTACAATAACCAGAGGCGTAGTTGAAAATCTATCTCAAAATAATGATAAGGTGATTAAGTATATATGGAACATATCTTAAGATGAAAAGGAAACGACTTCATATCAATAGTATTGATTTATTACTAATGAGAGTTACACGGACTGGATCATTTCCTGTGAAGGTATGTTTGATAGATTGTTGTAAGTGTAGACTGTTAGTAGACTTTAGTAACTTTCAATAGATCAAGAGCCTTCATAAAACATTTCGAACATTTAAAAACAATCAAAATTTTCCACTCATGATTGTATTTATGCTTGGAGGAGATATTTCCCTTTATTTACAGCAATACATTACATAATGGTGGCAGTTTTCCTCCTATGTTAACGTAAACGCTGACTGTACCAACAGTCTTTGAGATGGCCGAGCGGATACGCTATATTGTCAAAGTCAGTCTTGAGTGAGGATTGCTGCCTGACTCATGAGAGAGTTAGTTCGAATTGATTCGAATCGAAGAGAAGATACTTAACCTGAAACAAACAGGAATTCGTTCAATTGCAGATAGTGTCATCCCCAATATAAAAATGCTGAACATATCACTATTTATCCACGGACAGAAACAAATAAAATGTTAAACAATACATATCATACATGGAGGAAAGTAGTCCTGAGCGTCATTTCTTAGATAACATAACATAAACATACCCAGGAGATCAATAACATATAGAGACTGATTTATCTTTCTTTTATGTCCACTGTTGTTGAAGTCAAATATGCCAACTTTATAATTGATGTTATCAAAAAGTGCTGACTGCTTCCAATCAATTTGATTATATACGACTCAATTTAGTGACGTTTTCTGATTGAAAACCGGACAATGCACCGCGATTGATACGCGTCAATTAGTCAAAGGTAATTTTGGAAACGTATTCACAAAACATAAAAAGATCAATTTAGGTTGGTAATGTTTAGTGGGTCATGAAACTACTGTGCATTTAAATAGGACCTTTAGTTTCGGGTTCTGCTCATCTGTAATTATGTTGCTAGATTTTCAATGAAAACTAGTAATTGTGATATAATTGGCGATTGGTGATTGGAGAAGTCACGTGAAATCATTTGAACTGACCGAGGCTAGAGCACATTTACTCTGAAACAAAAATAGTATGTTGCAATTTACTTTCTCTGCTGGTAGTTTTAATCCAGCAACGTATCTATTTCAATTATTAGATAGTAACTGTGTCTGACTTTGTGTCTGTAAGTAGATTATCTCATAACATAAATCATTAAAGACATACATAAAAGAATACTGAATTTGCGAACTTCATAGCGTCTGTATGGACAGCTATTTTTAATTATTGATTTGTGAGGAAACTTACATTGTGTGAAACCGTGATGACAGTTAATCAACTCTGTTTACACATTCACGGTTCACAGAATATTTGATTTATCAATGTCATGAAACATCATTAAATAACTTTGTTGATGTACGTTTCCATGTACACAGCCTGTATCCAAGCGCAAACCAAACACAAATAAACAAAATAATGAAGTAAAGCTGAGTTGAAAATTATAGATTATATTTTACAATGGTCTTGCCATCCTTCCACCAATATGTGTCCTTCATAATTGATATGTTTATGATTTGACTTTATGCAAATCACTTGAAGTATGACAGTGAGAAAACAGAGAACCGTTTTCACATGTGTGCCTAATTAAAGCATAGCTATATGATCTGTTGACTTTGTGTGGATGTAAGCAAACCTCTATGTATTCTTTGACTAATAATACCAGATAGCTCAATGTTTTAGTGAAGATGTGCCAACTGTATAGCTATAAAAATGTTCACAATCTAAAGAGAAGAATATAACTGAAACTGAGTCTGCATTGATTTGCAAATGTTGTTTGGTAGGCACTTTCCTTTTTTCAGGAACATACAAAAACTGTTTCCATTACAATATGTAGAATGTAACCTATTACAATTGCAATCGCAGTTCAATCCAACTGAAGAATGAGATCATCATTCAATTCACTACATATTTGTGAAATTATTCCTATCATAATCTTAACCAGTGGTGTATGACTTCAAATGATTCTTTCATTTAATGTATACGGGGAAGCAACTGAAAAAAAGATGAACATGATAGAAAATCCGAATCTGTTTTGTTGAACTTTCCTAATATTATATGCAACCCTGATCGACGTTCAAAACGTTACAAACAACTGTAATCAATGACTAGAGACTGTTAAAATTTAAAAAAAAACTAATTCCGGTTTTAAGTAAAAAGTATTTCCAGCTCTAACAATTAAGTTTTTGTCACCTGACAATTTACCTTTTTCTGACTATTTTGACTATTTGACTTTGCCGTGGAAATGGTGTAATAACTGATTTACCTGATGTTTGTTGCTATAGTTTAAAGAAGTAATGTTCTATTATCTTTTAATAAGAAATTTTGATTTGTTCTATAATATGTAGGAGATTTGGAATACTTTATAATGTGTTCTTAACCTCACATTGTGACGACATATAGTCGTGTATTCAAATTTTGAAATTATTCATACGTACGTATACTTAGTGAAACAGGCAGTAACCAAGACCTTAAAGGCAGAGTTTATTTCTATTGACGCCAGATGTCAAAAATACATTTTGTAGTTCCCATTCTTTTTATTTAAACTGTTTTGTCACAAAATGGGAAGTTATATTTTGTAACGTAATTGATAATGATACATGTTTTATAGATAAAATATGAAACAAAATACTATTGTTTTGTGAATACTGACGGTCGATCACCAAGCAAACAATGTTTTTTGTTACTTTCATTGGAGGCAGGATTTCAGAAATAAGCAGCATAGAAAAAAAGGATTAAAGAAAATGGTGTTTCTTGCATTTAAACATAGTTACCAAAGAAACCTCAAATGAACATTATCGATTTAAAGTTGTTGCCATTACATACGTCAATCTACGGCATTATTGATTCAAAAAGCAGTGATATGATTGGATCGGTTCTTTCTCTGGGAGTTTTACTAATTGCGTCGTAGGATATTGTTTTCTTAAACCATAGATACTCATTAAGTCATGCTGTAGTTTCTGTATTGATAACATGGCTGCGGTATCGAGCTGGTGTGCGGCAATGGTGACTCTGATAACGTTAAAGCAATTTGACTGTGACTCTACCTCATGTTCGCAAACACGTTTTATCAAGACTCGTGACATTTCAGATATAGACACACAGTACAGTTTGTTTCTCACGACTCTATCCGATGTGACATCTTACGAATGTTCCCGTGTTGTTTCCCGTGATCCTCTACTGCTGTGGTTCCTGTACAACTCTGAACGAAGAGAGTGTATCACCAGTAAGCGTTGGGATATACCAACACAGGAAGGGGTCAACAGCAAGAACGTCCTGTACAGAAAACATGAAGGTAAGAATAACAAAGGTTTATCTGAGAGAAAAATCTTCACATGTAGCAATTTATTTCCTGAAAGAAATTTTAAAGAAATCATATCCATTTTACCATCATGTCAGTATAATTATATTTGATTTCTTGTTTTTGATAACTCGGAATATACTTCGTTTTGTCCTCCGTTATTGGTAATTAACTAGTTACACATGATATATTTCCTGTGATACAAAATGTACATGTCTTGAAATCATTTTATCGAAAGATTAATGTGTTTGTGTTAATGTGTTCATTTTATCTTTTGTAAGTCCATTGCCACTGTTCATGTTCTGGGAAATATATACTGTTGTTGATAACGTGGAATAACTTTGTGAATACTCAGCGTCAAGGTTGATGAATGCTTTATGATTAATGTGGAAGTATCATGCCATTCAGACTCTGTAATTATTTGTAATATGTTACTTTTGTCAGTCGATATTTCCTCAACTACAAACACTTACAGGTCCGGGAGGTTAGCTGAGAGATGCGCTAGTCATTACTGCGCATGTCCGTCAGTAGCTACGTTTAGGTGGGAGGAGCTTGTGTAGGAGACGTGTCAGTTGAGGATTTTCTCAACCATTCAATTGAATCATTTTACATTTTGTCTTGTCGACATATTTTCTTACAAAGATATTAGATTTGTAATATGTTTTAATGCACTTTTCATAATATCATTTTCCTTGCAATCGAGAATAATTTGAAGTGACTAATGTATGTTGTCTATCCACTAGTTCATTTATCCCACGTTTTGATCTATCATTTGATGGTAAAGAGAATTTATAATTTGTCATGATGAGAAATTATTTGATTATATATTTTCGTTAAGATTTCGACTTTTGTTAAAAGTTTTATTTTGAATAATTTTAACGATGTAAATTTTTTGGATAGCTATTGTGACTCTTTAAATCGGTATTTTGTTAGTAATTATGACTTTGTTAGTATTTTTGTTTTCAAAGTTAACGTTAATAACAATTGGATGTTATTTTCACCAACATAGTAGACTGGTTACTAAGTTGCCATTAATCAAATTTTGACTTTGAAGAAAAGATACTTTGTAAAAGAATGAAATGATGACTTTGCGAAAAGAAATTATTTTTACAACATAGTGTCATAAAGCTTATTCTTAGACTTCGACTTAAAGTTAGACTTTTGTTACATTTACCAATGTATTTAAAGGATAAAAAGGACTTATATTAGAAAATGCAATTATAAAACATGAATGCATTCTTTTTACTTCCGGTTTGGAGAATTGTTTTAACGTTTTCTAAGAAGGTGTATTTCACTTACCCTAATACCCAATGTCCCAGATGATACATTATTTTAATTTAATATTTTAAGGTTTCTGGTATTCTTTGAGTTTAATACAAACTACTGGAACGGGGCTACATACGAGGGGCGTTCAATAAGTGTTGCAAGCGGGGCATTGGTGTTTACATAAACAGTGTCAGCTTATAGCAGGTGTTACTATAGTCAAAACATAACATTGACACATGTCAAAACACTATCTAGACATAACAATTATTTAGATATAATAGCTGCGCTGACCTAGGGGTCTCCATAATCATGGATTCTCTCAAACATGAACAACGCGCTGTGATCAAGTTCCTTACTAAAGAGGGATGCAAAGCTACAGAAATACATAATCGTATGTGTAATGTGATGGGTAAGGATGCTCATAACTTTTCAACAGTTTGTCGCTGGTCTCTTCAGTTCAAGTGGGGCAGGGAGTCCTTAGACGATGACCCACGGTCAGGCAGGCCATCTGAAGTCACCCGACCGGAAGTTATTGCCGCTATCGAAAGACGAATTTTAGCTGACCGCCGTGTTAAAGTTTCTGAAATGTCTTTGGAATTCCAGATATCAGTTGGAAGTGTTGAAAAAATAATTCATGACCATCTTGGTATGTCCAAGGTATCTGCAAGATGGGTACCCAGAAACCTCACAACACAAGATCGCCAGAAAAGAACCGAAAGTTGCATGGAGCTCCTGGATCGGTTTAATGCGGATGAAGCCAGGGTTTTGTCTCGTCTGGTGACAGGTGACGAAACCTGGATCCACCACTGGGACCCGGAAACTAAACTGGAATCCAAGCAATGGAAGCACCCGAGTTCACCGCCTCCCCTGAAGTTTCGCACTCAACCATCAGCTGGCAAGGTTATGGCGACAATATTTTGGGATGCAAAAGGCATATTATTAATTGATTACTTGCCAACCAAAACTACAATGAATGGTCAATATTATACCAAACTAATGCAGGAATTGCGAAAGACAATTCGATAGAAAAGCTGTGGAATGTTGACACGTGGTGTTCTGATTTTCCATGACAACGCTCCAGTCCACAAGTCAAGAGTTGCACAGGCCGCTACACGTGATTGTGGATTCGAACAGCTTAACCACCCAACCTACAGCCCAGACCTAGCCCCCAGTGACTACTTCCTGTTCAGAAACCTGAAATCCGCCCTACGTGGAAGGCACTTCCGGGATGACGAAGACGTCAAAGCTGCCACAGAGGCGTGGTTAGGGGGGCAAACGGAAGACTTCTACAAAAGCGGCATCAAAAATCTTAAAGAGAAATGGAATAAGTGTATTGAGGTGAAGGGTAAGTATATTGAAAAATAAAAGTAAAAAATTGACAACGCGAGTTGGTTTTTTATTGAAGTTGCAACACTTATTGAAAGCCCCTCGTATATAGAGAATAAAGAGAAACAACGTTCCGTTTAATAACATATTTATGAAACGAGTGAGTGGTTTGTATTTAATGAGCGAAAGTATGTTTCACAAGTTTCATAAACATGTTATTGAACGGAAACAAGTTTAGTATTTTATTTGTTACTCACTGATTTAAATGCCAATTTATTCCACAAGCTCGTCGATAAATGGTACACACTCTATTGCGACCTTGGCGCTGACATTTTGACGGCATATTTTTGCCATGATGACGTCACGTTAATCGAAAGCATGCAATGTTAATAAACTAAGTGAAGATTTATTAAACCGTGATATTTTCAACGGGTGAGTAGTAAACATCATTCTCCAGTAGTCATTATTAAACTTAAGTTTTTGAAACATTATCTATGCTTTCTAAAAATGTCTTTTTTGATTCTCTTTAACTAAGAGTGTAAAAAAGGGAGCTTTTTTGTTTATTTTTTAAAACTCCTTACAGTGATGATGCGTTTACGAATTAAAAAGAAAAAAGCGCAAATTTAATTAATTAATTGCCGACAATTCTTGTCAAAATCCATGTATAAAAGCGATATCAGTGTGTCTGAACAGAAATAAAAAATAAAGTTTTATTCCTTGATGAATAGATTGCGAGTTCTTCTTTACAAAATGTATCACTATCAAAGACATCTAAAATTGATTTTATCCAACAGCAGTATACCAGCTTTTTCTCTGTTGAATAATTGCTGGTGTTTCTTTTGGGTGGAGTTATGTCAGCATTTCTTAAACAACAAATAGTTATAGGGTAGCTGGGAGAGGTGTCATTCATTACTGCGCATGCTCGTCAGCTACATCTTGGTGGGAGGAGTTTGTGAATGAGACGTGTTACTCGCACATTGAGTTTCACATGCAATGGACATGATTTTTAACTTTTCCAAAGGCACTTTTGAACAGATATTAGACATATTAACTTTATTTTTCAAATAAGGTGGATGTATGAATTAGTGCGTAATAATGGTCGCCTGGCTGTCAGGTACATCGTTTCCTAACTCGCATGTATTGATTTTCTAATCATAAAATATAAAAGCAGCATTTTACTGTAGTGTGACAATGATTGTGATGTTAATTTTTAATTTGAAAGCAATTCTGTGATACAGTTAATGGTAGAAAACTTAAATTGTGATGAAAATTAATATTTTGTAAAGGACACAACTTGAACAATATAAAAGTACAAAGAATTTTATATTTTTACCAAACGTATATTGTAAAGGTATAAAAGCAAATTTAACTTAATGTTTAAAATTAATTATTTTACAATATATAATGCTCTTGATGATATTTTCTTGTAAAGAATATAACAGGGACGAAACACATTGATTCTCATAAAATATGTTTAAGTTATGTATACCTGGGTAAAAACTTCTAACATAAATCTACTTTGGTCATAATTTTAGGTGGTTGTAGACTTACGTTGAAATAAGTGTTTATAGCAAATGACAAGAAGAAATGTGGATGAAAATAGCGAATACTTCATATTAAAGATCCTTTATACTTTAGTATAATTGTTTTAAAATTAATGTGCATGAAATAGGGTACTTGTAGAATTTGAATTAGCAAGTTTCTTCTGAAAAACAGTGCATTATATATTATGATATGAGAGTTACATCGTATGCAAATAACAATAAATATATTCAATCTAACTGGTGTTCAAAAATTTTCCTCGTTGGTCAGATGCATGGTTGCATCTCATTTATTAACCCGTTAATGAAACACATATGAAAAGTACTTGACTCATAATGCAACCTTGGCACAACCAAGGCACAGTAGCATTATAACAATCAACAAATTATTTCAATCTAACATGTAATTTTCTGGAAAGAAATATGATTATTAGATAATAATAATTTATGTATTAATCAATGTCGTTGTTGTTGACAATCATAAATATCAACCTCACTAAGGATAAAACGTGTGCCTTCATCAACGATTAGTAGTATTTTAACAATTCAAACAGGTAAACATATTATTTAAAGTTCACCTTTGTCATAAATTGCCAAAATGATTTATCAAAATAATTATCAAAGTTTTGTTAAAAGTAAAAAGTAAAATGTTTGTTAATATCCTAGTTTTTGCTAAATTTTATTCATTTTGATATAAGTAGTCATTTAGTGCCTTAGGACAAGAGATTCCCCATCTTCCTGGAAAACAACATACCAAATATTGTGCCTGTTCTGGATATATTAACGTATTAAGACAAATATCAGAAATACACCATGTATATTGAAACATTATAGTCTGTTTTCTGTCATAATTAATCAATATTGATTATCTTTTGTTTTGTTTTGTTAAGGTGATGTCTGTTATCATTTATTCGGGTAAAAAAAGAGTTAAAAAAAAGTATTTTGAGATACTTGAGAGGCACATGAACATATTGTGTACCTAATGAGTACCACCAGAAATGAAGTGAATTGATAGCAGAAATTAAGCAATAACTGAGAGTAACAATGATATAAACCCAATTGTATGTTCCCCAAAACATATGTGTAGAATCTACAGAAAAAACTTATATGCAATCACATTCAAACAAAATACTTTGTCAATAAATCAACGAAAATAATCAGTTTGTCTTATTTGTGAATTCTGACCACAAGCACTCTACAAGAACCTTTACATTGATGTTGTTACAATTTACCGCACATCGTATAGCAATATACCGCAAATTTGATCTGAATATTTACCGCACCCATCATTACAATTTACTGCACTTATATTTACATTTTACCGCGTTTTTATTTCCATTCAGCATATTATTACTTTTATCAGCGTTTTTATTACAATTTACCACAGTTTAAAAGTTTTAATTGAATCTATACTCCATTCGATGATGCGAAGAAGTTTCAACATGTGCACAAAGGCTGAGACTGAACCAGTAATAGGAAAACACTATAACATCTATAAACATTCACACTTTGAAGGTCCATGAACTAATGATGATTATTTTCAATTTCCTTATTCAATTTGCTTCTGCTAAATCAATCGCAGAGATACACCAAGTTGAGATGATAGCTGAGTTTAATATTGCTATGGTCTTGAAAACGTGGCCATGGTCCATGACGTGATTTTCGCTCATTTGGATACGGAAAAAATTGCATCTTTTATGAATGACAAATGACACCATCGAAACATTTTAAGATTGTAAACTGTTTACAATTATTAACATTAAAGTGCTTTCCGTGGTTAAGAAGAGATAAGTATTGGTTATAGAATGGTAAAAAAACAGCTATCATGGCAATATTAACGCAATGTTGGGTGAGTTGTTACTATGTATGTGGCTGCAGCAAAAGGTAGACGTCCAGTGTCTGAGAGCCAGTTCTGGCAATGCAACTGGAGCTTGTTGCAACATATTTTAAATGAGAATAGTTTCAAGCATTAAGTTAACAATCTCAAATACTGTGCTACAATCCCCATCATAATAAAATTGTCCGAGTAGACCATAAATTCAATGCTTTACACTTGTAATGTAATAGACTTGATCTATATTTAGACCGGAAACTCCTTTTCTAATTCGTGCAATTTTTCTGCTCAGTTTTGGTCGCAAATATTTGCGAAAATTTAAGGCAATGGAGCACACTTTTTGACTGTATTTAAGACAATCCAGGACTTATTATGCCTTATGTAACCCTTTAAGCTTTCAATTGATGCAATGAAATAACAAGAAAAAAGTGAGCTGTCCGTCCATTGAGAATTATAGATGTAAAGGGTACTATGTTTAGAAAACAGCTTCAAGCGTCATAATATTGTCCAAAATAATTTTTGGAACTGGCTTTGTTATTACAAAATTTCATTCAGGTAACCATTTGTACAAAGTTCAATTTCGGATTCAAGGGCCATAACTCCATAAAAAATAATATTTCGGAAGTGGTTTTCGAACTCGATAAAGAGTATCATCTGGACTACCTCCATGTTAAATTTCATTCACTTAATAGTTTCCGAGAAAACTTGTCCCCATTGGAGCATCACAGTTCTTTTGGTACTAAGTTCAATTTCGGATTCAAGGGCCATAACTCCGTAAAAAATAATATTTCGGAATATGGTCATGAGCACTCACAACCAAAATTTCCTTCACCTAGTTTGAACAGATTCTGAGAAAACTTGTCCCGATTGAACACAATAAAACTAAGTCCAAAAAGTGACGTTTCCACAATCTCAGAAAATTGAAAATTGTCTGTCCGCGATCGGAAGAACGTACTGTTATGATGCCAAACTGGATACATTCATAAATTGCGTGTATGATTTTGCGCTTGTTATCACTTATATGTATCGTTTGTTAATTTCACAATATGGCAGCTGAAAGTACGTTGAGTGATTCAATATGGTTGGTTGTCATAGTATTTTAAAAATTCATTTGAGTTGAACTTTTTATAGAATACCAAATAACGCGTTTGGCATCATGGTATTTCGATTAAACATTCTCAATTATTTAATACTGATCTACATACCGAAAATACAAGCTGCATAACGTCATAAACAAAACTATGGCCATTGTGATTTGATTTCTTGTTTGATAAACTGTGCCTTACTGTTACTAACTCCTATAAATGTTCAAATTTTCAAATTAGCAAGTTGTACTAATTTAAATAGTATTATTCAAAGCACCGATTTGTATTCAAATCTTTTAACTTTGTTTGTACGTAGGTATTTCCCATTTGCATATGAACTACATATGTCTCGCTGGTAAATTCAACAATCAAGCAAAAGCCCTTCCTGGCTCGTATTTGGCCATCTTCCTTAATTAGCATGTTTTGATAATATATTTTCATGGGTTTAATTAGAATACGACGAGTATATTAGGCAATGTACAAGAAGAAACGTTTACCTAACGTATGATATTTGACATGTTTATTAATCATCACTAGATCTTTCAGACGATATTATAATTTTCCAGCTGATCAAAGACCGTCTCATATTTAAAGCTGATCTAGCTAGATAGGATCTGATGTTTTGTAAATTCCCTGACATTTAAATAACTTATTTGAAGGATAGTTTGTTCATTAATAAGACAAACCCAGAGGTTTATTTTGCTCTAAGAGCACTCTTGTTAAAAATATCAGACTTGTTGGGAACTGTGTCAATTTCATAATGTTGCACCATTAGCAATCTCTAATACCTTTCGGTGAGTTAAAGAGTTTTTCAGACACTTACTGCCAATCTTGATTGCAGCTCAATAATGTTGTCATGTTGTTATTTATGTTAAAATATGTAAGCTGTATCATATTCAGGTATGCTAGATGTAGCTTATTTTTCTTCAAATTATTCCTTTTTAAAACATTTCCGTTCAAGTTATCTTGAGAAACTGTTTGGATCAACTCGCACTAGCCAAAGAAATAACAAAGTCAACCTTCCTGTTACTTCAATCTTAAGGAATCATGTGCTGTTACCTTGGCGTATAATGATTTAAAACAAAGACCACTATAAGGTGTATCTTTCATGAGTGAGAAGGTTGAAATCGTTGTCCTTTATGTATAAATTAATGTAAAAAGATGATTCGAGATTCACATGTTTTAGTCGACGGGGTATTTACAAGCTGGACCTCGTGGGGAGGAGCGAGCTGCACAGCGACGTGTGGCCCGACCCCGGGTGTAGTGAAGACTCGGACCAGATCATGCACCCACCCTCCTCCATATAACGGAGGAGCAAACTGCACCGGACACACTTCAGAGACAGCTGACATCAACTGTGCACTGCCTAAATGTCCGAGTGAGTTGATCTAAAACTTTAAGTAGGAGGCTCTTTGCAAGTTGACCATGACATTACCTGTTAACACTTGTTCTATTTCAGTATCTCATTATCAAGTGAATAATTTCCCTGCGTGCGTTTGTCCAAGTATAGGGCATTTAGAAGTGGAACATTTTTTTAAGACTTTTCTAGATTAAAAAAAACAATCTTTTTAATTAAAATGAAGTTTTGTTCATATGTTTTCTCTCTCCTTCATCAGGTTGAGTCGGGCATATTGGAGTGGAATACCTATCTTAATGCACAGAAAATTATCTTGTTAATAATTAATATTGTTGAATGAGTTTCCTCCCAATAATTGACGTGTAACATATACATGTACTCTTTAACGTGTATAATCAGAGTTAATGAAACAACTGGCTTTTTGAATGAGTAATTGCTGGACAATCTTTTATCCATTAGCACAGTGAAATTTACTTTTAATTGTCTACTGTTAGAAATAATGTATTATGATCGACCTCGAAATCTAGTTCTACAATAAATAACTTAACAAAATTATGGAACTTGAATCTGTATAAAACAAAAATTAACAGCAATAGCACCTATCATACTCTAATGGATTGTGCCTACTTGTTTTCTTTTATTCGTAAAACACTTCTGGGTCATAAAAGAGATACGTACTAAAAGTCTGCATGCATTATCTAATGTATTCAGCCTTCAAATACCAAACCAGGCATTTTTCTTTGCAAATGCTCTGGATCTGTTACAGTGACAACACCAGTGTCAAAGTAATTGTTAGGACTGACACACATACCATATCAAATCTTACTTTTTTTATTTATCTCTTTTCTCAGAAGTTGACGGACAATGGTCAGAATGGGGGTCGTGGTCACATGACTGTCTGTGTGAAGGCGCCTCAAGCATTACCCAGACTAGGAACAGGGCCTGTAACAACCCGTCTCCAGAACATGGCGGAGCCCCCTGTCTTGGGAGCAGCTCCGCGACGACAACAAAAAGTTGCCCCTTGATGCCCTGTCCGAGTAAGTGATTTAACAAAATAGACCGTTTAGGCCTTTTTTTAATTAATTAATCTTTAATTAATTTACGGATTGTTTTACCCAAAACCTAGGGTCGGTGGCCAAAATAAAAATAAAATTAAAATCTGACCTTTGAGATAGGGTAAAAAAAAAGTCATATAGCCCTCCAAGTTATATTCTGGAAACAGGACTATAAAGTCTGAAAATTTGGGTGCTTTTTTTTAAAATCTTCCGACGGACAGACACATGGAGCGTTAAATTTCTTACATACCCAACTAAGTTATAGCTGAATGGAAAGAGTCAAAAAAAAGCACAGGTCAAATATCCTGAAGATGATTAAAGTTACAGGTCTTTTTAAAAAAGTATAGGTCACACTATACAATCATAAACATTACGTTCACCTGAAGAAGGGGCAAATACAATACATTATTTAAATACCTATCTGTTGACTAGACCTACTATGCCTCCTCTCAAGGTATGCTATTTCAACTTTAACACAGACGAAACTGAAACAGTGGAGTAGGGGATGCGTAAAATCCCTCTCCCAAGGGCGGTAAGTCTGCATGGTCTTGTGACGTCACCACCGGAACACCACTCTCCTCTCAGTTGCAGAGCAAGGCAGTCATGTGTGTTTTGCTCTCAGACAGGGTATTTTTAGCGCCTTTTTTCGCTAACTTACTATCTTGCTACTTCTTATTAATTTAAGTGGTAGTATCAACGTCTATATCTACATTCGTCGTTAACATGTTGTTTTAGACAACCTGTTTTATGTAGGTGTTGAGTTAACAAGGGGCCTTGTTGACATGTGCTAGGTGTGCTCTACCTGTCGGGTGGCTGCATGCTTTGCACGTGCAATTCGTGTCTTTTGTTTTTTCTTGCCTTCGTCGGGTGACTGCTCGGTTCGCACGGCCTTGGTCGTACCTTCCGCCAGTCTCATTGTCTTCTAGATCAGGTGAGCCTTCTGATAGCTTGTCGTCTGCTTCGGTTGGCTTTCACCGTCGACTCGACTCTTCTAGACTCGTCAGTGACCTCACTTAAGCGGCTCGATTCTACTTGACTTGCCTCGTCTTGCCAGTCACTCGCTTCGCAAGTCATTCGCCTTTCGGTTTGTCAACTCGTTTTGACTCACCTCGTCTTGCCTGTGATTCGCTAAGTCAGTGTCTCGTCTCGCCAGTGTCTCGCCTCGCCAGTCACTCGCTTCGCCTGTCACTCGCTAGTCACTCGCTTTCGGTTTTCGACTCGACTTGATTGCCTCGTCTCGTCTGTGCCTCGCTTAACCAGTGTCTCACTTCGCCAGTCACTCGCTTCGCCAGTCATTCGCTTCGCCAGTCAATCGCCTGTCACTAGCCTTAGGCCATTTGCCTCGTTCACCATGGCTAGACAGTAGTGATATTGACTTCGCACCCTTCG
Organism: Gibbula magus; assembly: GCA_936450465.1. Lineage (NCBI taxonomy): Eukaryota > Metazoa > Mollusca > Gastropoda > Trochida > Trochidae > Gibbula > Gibbula magus. Next base: position 61,375,125 of record OW388304.1, read on the forward strand.
GGTTCGGAACCTCTGCCTTCACCACTTTCGATAGTGTCCCTCGTCTTGCCTTGCGTGTTTCTCACTTAAGCGTCTCGTCGTCGACTGTCATTCACCTCGTCTACATTACGAGAGCTAGTGACTCGCCTGTCACTCACCTGTGTAAATGACCCGACTGTCACTCACCTCGCCTGAAGAATTAGCGTTGTGACGAGTGTTTCACTCTCTCCTCTTCAGATTTCCGAGCATATGTTACGGCCATTCGTAAGTCCGTCAGCGATAGGGCTTCATTTAAGAAGCGTTCAGCTACGTCGGGTAAATATCAGGATTTGTCTCCCATTCGTCACATATCTCCATCAGAGGTGGTGGACATTGTTCTCACCGAACGCACGGGTGAGTTTGACCGTGAGTCACCGGTTTTATCCGAATCCGGTAGGAGTTCGAGAGATTCGCTCTCACCCTCTTCGCGTTCGCGTTCTCATCCTCAGGCTCCCGCTTGGTCTCCCCCTTTGCCAAGTGGGGAGGATGACAGGCGTATGTCACCTCTTAGGCTAAAGGTCAGCAAACCCTCCACTCCTAAGAGCAAAAAGAAGAAGAGCAAGAAAGCCAAGGTTGATAAGTTCAAACCGGAGCTCCTTCTTGCGTCCGTTAAGGACATGGTGTCTTCATTGTTGGATGCTCGTTTGGGTCCGCTATCTTTACCCAACCGTGCCACCCACGATGCTACGCTAGGTCTTGACCCAGATGCGGACCGCGTATCTACACTACTGAGCAGAATTAAGTACACCGGATTTCGCGAAATGTGCGCGAAATGTTCGCGAAATGTTCGCGAAATGTTCGCGAAATGTGCGCGAAATGTTCGCGAAATGTTCGCGAAATGTTCGCGAAATGTTCGCGAAATGTTCTCGATTTGTTCGCGAACATTTCGCGCACATTTCACGAACATTTCGCGAACATTTCGCGAAATCCGGTGTACTTAATTGGTTTATCATTTTAAATTTTGTCTGTGTGACAAAACACCTCAACCAGTACCTTAATACGTTCAATATGCATTAGTTAAGTATGTTTTTATTATACAAAAACATTTAAATTAAAATGCATTTAACGCCTTGCATGTCAATCATTTTAATCTTCCTCACTTAACGATTTACAATTACCATTGACACAACTTTAAAATGACATCACTTACTTTTGCTTAACTGAATTAACTCGCTAAGCGTTAATAGCATATTTGTTTATACCAACTCAATGATAATTTGAAATTATTACTCGTCGGTAATCCCCCTTAATCCATTATGAAAGCAATCGTCGAACAGATAACTTATTCCTCGGATCTCAGATGCAAGCTTTGGTCAGATATAAGTATTGCTCACCCTACATACCAATCACTGTCACCAGTACAGAAAATGGTATTATGTTTTAATGATAGTAAGTCTGTAAAGCCCCTTGCCGCTCTTTTATATACTATTTTTAGGCGCCGAAATATGTCGGCAGAATAGCCTTATATAATATCACAGTTATCATATAATAGCTGTAGTTTTCTTTTAAATGTATATCAGATTTTTCTGAAATAAAAGGATGTGTAAGAATGCGTATGAGCGTGAGTACGTGTGTGTGTGTGTGTGTATGTGTGCGTGCGCGTGTGTATGCATTCTGGTTTTCTTGTGTATAAGTGTTGATGATATTATTAAAGTGATATCGTGTCTCATACGCCTCATGGCCAGTTGCTGTTTTTATTATTATGATTTTAACACATTTATTTCATTCAAGAAATCAATTATTGTGATTCTATATCCTCTGAGTTTAATTGTTCAATGCAGCAAGTGACACGTAAATAACATATATTTCTGCCTCTTCTTCGTCTTGATTGAATATTCAAAGCTTTTTGGAACCAGCAAGTCCAATATATATGTATCTTAAAAGTCACTGTTTGTCCTCTCTGATATTTTAATTCAATTTCTTTATTTCCGTTGTGTATACAGATAATTGGAATACATAAGGCATGGAGAATGGTACAGGTATATTCAAGAGTTTGTGACATCGGGTGGTTGATGGAATAAATGCATTAGAATGTTTGCGTAAGAACAAAGGTAAAATGTACAACTCACAAAAAGTTATATGAAAGTGGCTCCTCTTCACTAGCGATTAGACGATATAAACATAAAAAGTGTTTGTTCTATAAAATGAACGCGAATATGATGCCTAATTATCTGTCGGAGCTGATTCCTCCAATGATAATAAAATAATCAATCACTTTATGAATTAAAAAATGGTGATGCTATACAGGTTCCTAGTTGCTATACGGAACTATATAAAAGATCACTCCTACCGTCCGCCGTGATGGAATTGAATATCTTGATGACAATATAAAGGAATCCGAATCGCAAGCAATGTTTAGAAAAAATTAAATGACAACAAAAGCAACGTTCACGAACTTGTTCAAAATGATGGATTTAGAAATGACAAACTACTGCATTGTCGCATCCGATTGGGATGGAGCAACTTAAATGGTCATAAATTCGATAGATTTATTGATGATGATTCACGATGTTTCTGAGGCCATGCGTATGAAGATGCACATTATTATATATTCATGTGTGCAAATTATACACATATCCGCAATATAAGCTTCTTTTATGTTAATGGTTACGGCCTGAATACAGTGCTATTTGGTAACAAAACACTGTCAAATCATGTTAATGCATAAATAATCCAGTCTGTTCATAAGTTTCTCTTAGCAAACGCTTCTCATGAATATCTATAAACAAATATGCTGTGTTTTTCTACATCAATGAAAATATTGATGACATTTATGGTGTAATTGTCCTGTTTTATTGCTAATTTTGGGGAGAAACATTTAAATAGAGAAACCCTGTCCGTTTATCGCCCTGTACCTGAGTACATGAATAAATATTATTTAAACCACATTAGAATGTAAAATAGTTCTTAATGAGCTAGCCTGGATTGGTAAACAAGCTAAAAGTCATGATGAAGTTATGCATGAAAGAAGTCAACGCTAATATATTATATATTTTCCATACGATGTTTGTAAATTGTCTTTGTCTTTCATATGTAAGTTCAGTTGAGCTTGTGGACCAATCCAATTCATGTATATTTGATTTTATGAAATAGATATGTTTAAACCATGTGGTATTAGAATTTTTTTACACGAAATATTTCAGACAACATTGATTAATAACATGTTTATTTATTACACATTTAGATGAAGAAGATAATTGACTAAAATACTTGGTAGCCTGGTCATGAATTATTTTTCTAATAACTGGTAAATAATCTATTGATGATTCCTGCTTTATACATTATTCCGAGATTCCACTGCTAGACAATATACATATTGATAGCCCCAGTTCGGAACTCCAGGGGATTCCACGTCTTCATATAAGTCATATAATTTTGTAAGGGAGATTCTATATTTCCAAACATTTAACGGGGATAACCTGATTACATTTAAATAAATTGTAGTAAAATAGTTAAAATAGATCTGTAATAAAACAAAAGCATTTATTAACTACAGAAAAGTGGTTTAGCCAATATACATATTGTAGCCTTTGATTAAAGGATATGAAGAACTTCGAATGAGGGACTAAACGCTGTTGCATTCGTATTATCGAAACCAGCTGATAATAACAAATTTTAACTTCTGTAACACAATAACATTGGACATTTTTATCATATAAGATCATCATATCATAACCCATTTTGGGCAATCTATTGGATGGCATATTTAGTTTTTACAACCATTATTTTATTACTTTCGTTTTTGATTCTACGTACATTCACCATAGACCATTACAGTTGTATATTTGAAATAATAACTTTTACACCGAGACACAATTTAACATTGCATAATTGTATATTTTCTATTATAGAAGAAGAAGACGTTTTAATAAACAGCATCCGGTCGAACGGCCTATGAGACACAAATGGACATGTTTATACCATAAAAGTTTAAAATAGATGTTAAAATATAAGACAAACTAGATAAAACGATTTAGAGTGGGATACATTCACTACGACCCCTAAACATTGCAAAAAGTAGTTCAGAGAGGGGAATAACAAATTCGCTATTTATTAAGAAGATCAACTGTTCTACCGGTGAAAGATGACAAAAGAAGGGATATGCATCACCTATTAATTTCCATAAATATTATATCAAGGCGTCCTAAAATCTCAGAGCCGTATAGAAGAATTTGGCTTATCTTAGTATAACAATTTTTTTAAAGAAATATTTATTTTACTTGTCGCCTAACATATAAAGATATAAATGTAAATGTAGTTTATATGTGTACATATCTATCTGTGAAATTATTTTGCAACAATGGGACTGGTTGTAATAAAAACGGACAGACAGACAGACATATATTTTATTACAAGTCTCACCAATAAAAACGGACTTTCATCTTTAAAAATCACAAAGGTAAACGCTCTCATCAATCCAATGGCCACATAGGATACCTTCGAGTTTGTATTTATGTGCACTGAACCATGAATAAACATCCTGTTATTTACCCAGCCCATCACTACTCAACATTCAGACAACATCCGCCTGTTCGATACCGCTTTACGAGTGAAATCAAAGCCCTGATTATGCAATTTATAACTCTGTGACTATGAAGCTATGACAGAGCTCTTTTATACTCAAGAGAACCTGAATATTTTGTAAATGTAATTTATGTTGATTCTTTTAGTATTCCAATGTAAATTGTATTAATATTAATATATAGTGTGATCTCTCATATTTCCAATGGAAGGACGTGTGTGTAATGTAATGATATATAGTCCGTCAACCTAACTTTTGAGACTGCGTTTTCTGCAAAAATCTTATTCATTTTTCAGTCACGTCAAATTCTTTTTATTAGCATATTGATTACTTTGTTTGACCTATCAGGAACTAAATTTTGACATTGATTTCATAGCTTCATTAAAGTTTTGCGTTTGTTTTGATACTGCACAGGCGGGTTTAGATTCAATTAACTTAATGTCTAACATGCCGTGAAAACTTGCAATGCACGTGCCTGTGGGTCTGGCTGTGCGTGTGTATGTACGTACATGTCTTCGCCTTCGCATGTATATGCATGTATGTACATAGGGGTGCATAAGTGTACATAAGTGTACATAAGTGTACATAAGTGTACATAAGTGTACATAAGTGTACATACGTGTACATAAGTGTACATAAGTGTACATAAGTGTACATAAGTGTACATGTTTAGGTATGTATATGTATGTATGCATGTATGTATCACGTATGTATGCATGTATGTATCACGTATGTATCACGTATGTATGCATGTATGTATCACCAGGGACAATATATATATATAAGGTCCCTGGTATCACGTAGGTATGTTACGTAAGTACATTTGTATGTGTATCAGTGTAGGTACGAATGTAAGTATGTGTGTGAGTCCCCGTACTTGTGTATGTGTCTGTAAGTGTATGTTATGAATTTCATATGTGCGCTCTAGTGCTAGTGGATAATAAAGGTCCTATTATATGAAAATATGTATAAATATGTATTAAAACAGAGTAAAAATATATTTTCATCAAAATTAAAGTATGACTTATATTAGATTAGTAAATAGTAATGTTGCCAAGTACTGTTTGCCAATTTAAATGTGATTTTAGCAATATGTCCCAGGATGTAGCATGCAGTGTTAACACATTGGCATGTGATCTCAGCAGAGGGGTATACCCCAGGCTTTATAGTGTTGGCCAATTGAAATGTGTTTTAGTGGAGTGGGCATTTAGGTATTTACCAATTGGAATATGATTTTAGCAGAGTGGGTATATCCTAGGAATTAAAGTGTTTGCCAATTATTGAAATGTGATTTTAACAGAGTGCAGACATCCCAGTAGTTTACTGGAATATGATTCTAACAGATTGACTTATACATTTACAATGAGATATTGAGACGATCAAATCGAATAAAAAATGTGTATAAATGTGTCTCCAAAAATGAAGTACAGTATTTAACAATTCATAATGGAAGTCATTTCAACCAACAAAGGTGGTTTCAAGCTTGTTTTAGACGGCCATATGTACACTAAACATGCAACCCGCAAATCAAAGATTGTTTTGAAGTGAAGCCGGATGGAAACTTATTGGTGTTGCTAAAAACATTAGACTAAATAAAGTATGCTAGTTAGTATGTAAGTCATATGTTCATATGATCAACTTCTTTATTAACAATAGCGACGTTTCGGTATAGAAACTTATGATAGATGGGTGACCAATCAGTGGGGGATAAGGATGGAAGAATAGGGATCAAGGCTATTTCATCCGAACAGCTTATAACCGCTTAATTCTTAAATAATTATTCCACTCTACTCACTCTGGCTTCCATCGTTATCCCCACTGATTGGTCCCCCTCACTGCTGCTTTGTACCCCCATTCTAAGTTAATTAACTTGCCTTCCACTGGTATCCATGTTATCACAACTTCCTTGTTGCATCTTTCATCTCAACCTCCTTTTTACACCTTTGTTGTTTTTTGTTATCTCATGATCATACCAGTACAGAAATTGTACCAACATATGTCAGGTATATAACCTCTGTTTTTATCATCTCTCCCATATGCTAGATAACGGTATAAAGGATCTATACCGAAACGTCGCTATTGTTAATAAAGAAGTTGATCATCCATAACATATTTGTGGTTTAAACATATTTATTTCATGAAATCAAAAATACATGAATTGGATTGGTTAACAAGTGAATTGAACTTATGTGAAGACCGCTCCCGTGTTCATATGCTAAATATGAAACGTTATTATGACAAGAAAGACAAACAGTGAATAACATATTTGTCTTCATCGACTATATTAATCTTATATGTCAGTTTAGTACCTGATAACTTCAAAATGTTTCTTTTAAATAGTTTAAAACATTGAACTGTATATATCCCTTACAGATCAACACAAATTGAAACCTCAATAACATTTATGTTTGTTTATCTGGATTTTATTCCCCTTTCTATTAGCGCGGAGACCGCGTGAATAAACATCCGGTCATACTTTGCCCAACAATATGATTCTAACGAGTTCCACCTCACTGTGTCGTTCCAAGTGTGACATCAAAGCGCTAATGATAGGCTTATGTAATGTATTGCCCTGTGACCATGAATCACTAACAGAAGACAATATGGGTGGTTTGGTGTGTGGGTAGTGTGCTTGTGTGTGTATTGCGGGTTGAGACTATGCAAGTGGTTGAATGAGTATGTATGGCTGAGTTAGGGTGATTGCAAATTATTTTAATACATTTTAATATATTTTATTGCGACATAATATAATTTTAGTGTATTTGTCTCGTGTAGCACTTTGGCGGTTCATGCATGTTTATTCTCTTACCATTTTTTATGTATGAGATGAGACAGTAATAAACAATGTTTTCTCTCCCTTGTCGTAAATACCTCTTGCATTTTGAAATATGTAATATGCTGGTTGATAATTTCATCATCAATTTATGTAAAATCATTTGATATCAACAAATAGCAAATATATTTGTACTATCTGTGTACAGGTATGTTTCATTCTTACACCATTATCGGTGAAATACAGTTTACTTTAAAACTATTTTCTTTAAAGGAAATGAAATGGCTTATATTGATGCCGCTCAAGTCTACAGAATACATATATTCACATTTAAAGAGAATGTTGCACACAAAAACCATAACAACAACTAAGATAAAACCTGCAAAGTACTAGGACTTAAATTTCTGGAGTAGATTTTGTCAGACATTTCATTATCGCCTCAATCATCACTTCCTAATTTTTTCTCTGGATAGATATAGATGTCATACACGTCTTCAAATAGCGCGGCACTGATCAAAGGCTAATTAGTTGATAACTGTAAAAGCTCATTAGGATGAAGGTGTCATGGCTCTGAGCGGTACTCACTTTGAAATCGGATGTTCTCCTCGAATCAAAACACCACCGTATGGATTTGAGAAAGACGGGTTTAGAGTCAAATTGCTTTAACATATACTGTTATAACATCACATCAAATGGTTTACTTGTCACTTGGGTCACTTTAAACTTTTACATTTTCCTGGGGATCGATATCCTAAGCAGTGCTATATTATGTTACACATTTTTGACAAAGTTGATAGGACAACTTAGGTATATTTTGTTCGAAATATTCTCTACAAGCATTTTTTTTTTTGAGCAGCTGTTTTTGAAATAATTTCATGTAAGAATTAGTGACTGTCACAAGCAATTCATATTTTCTGAAATGCACAAATGTACATCGCTGGATCTATATTCAAGTATCAAAACTGTATTTTGTTTTGAACCTTATTTGTCTTTTGTGAAACTAAAGATGCAAGGCGCAGAATCGGTGCACTTCCAATATACAAAAATACCGGTAGATTTGATGGACTTTCAAGGCAACAAAGACTTTGTTATATTTGCAATGCTAACTTTGTAGAAAATGAACCTCATTTTCTATTTGAATGTAAAGTTTATCATGATTTGCGCTGTTAATATTTCAAAACATTACCTTATCATATTGACCAGCAATACCTTTTATATACTTTAAAATGTACTAATTCTTCCCCCCCCCCCCCCCCCCCCCCCCCCCCCCCCCCCCCCCCCCAACAACAACAAACTGTTCTAATTACATAGAGGAAGCATTGTTACTATTAAGTTTGTATCGTACGTGGGCCTAAGGCATTTTACGGAATAAACTTGACAGATTGATTGATTGGTTGGGTTATAATTGTGTCTCAACAATCTAGCAAATACCCTACATTATCGGAGGGAATACCTGTTGGTTGAATTTCGGTTCGGTTATATGATAAATCCTTGTTTCCTTTCTTCAAAATGAGCGTTAATCGAATGTGTCGATGTTCCCGTGAATATCATACAATGGATCTTGAATGCCAATCAATGCGTCTGATCGACTGTAAAATATTTTTAAATCATAAACATCACTAATTCGTTTCTTTCGTTGTCATCTGATTTAAGGAAGCTAAACATGAAGCACACTCTTATGATTAAAGTTAATTTGATGAAATAATAAATTGATGAAGTTAAAACACCTCGTAAGAAATGGCCATATTGGAGAGAAGCGATGAGTACACCAAAATAATGATTTTTAACAATGTCATTTAAATGGTATTTATTTCCAGATGTTTAACTACTACGAGTTTACTAAACAAACTGATTTGTTTTAAGTTTATTTTAGGAGAATCATTTATATAGGCTATTGAAGCCTGTTTGCTAATCCTTTTCCATCGATTTTTTTCATAATTCTGGTGTGTTATTATTTTAAACATATTTATTTCATAATAGTATACATATATTGTGAAGGGGATTGGCCAAAAAGCTTACAGCGCTTATGCTAAGGCCGCTCTCTTGAACATAATATCCATACACGTTTAATACATAATTGAGACACTTGAAAAAGTACAGGATGTATTATCGTAAATGAAACGATTATAATTATTTATCACTACAATCATGTTTTCCTCTTTAGATACTGATATGAGGATATGTTATAATAATTCATATGAGATTTCATTTACAAAACCATATTTTTGTTATTGCTGTACTTTATTAGATGTTTTTGTTGATTTTATTATTTTATTTTTCCGGTTACATTTGGAAAAAAGTTAAATTTTATTTCCTTTCAGTCATAAACTGCTGTATATCCCTCACTGTGCTTACACGGGTGTGCCTCCATGTACCTGTTGTTTCAAGTCACTCGAATGAATCATTATGATGAATTTATTTCCAAAATAAAGTTGAAATCAGTGGTAATGGCAGTAGTGTATTATGTTATCCCTACCTTTTCAAGTTATTCTTACTCCTACTTTTCCAAAACCACCTATTTTAAACGAAGAAATTTGTCATACCTTTTTCACAAACACTTTAATCTTAGCAATTACATTTCATAGTTTATGCCGACACCTCTCTCTGTAAGTAAAATTAAAATGTCAGTCGGGGATATTATTGAGCCACGCACACATTTTTGCTTGTTTTTACTATATTGTTCATTATATATTACATTTAAATAATCGAATATATACCTTTAAAAGTTCCTCCGAAATCGAAAATGTACATTACACTTTAGTTCCAAGTCACGTTGGCTATATTAACTCTAAGATGTCTGTACCATCCTCGTATTAAAAGTTGAATAACACTCTCACCTCAAAAGTGTTTATTTATAACAGAACATGATGAAATGAACACGTATCAAAACTTGACATAATCGGGGATTAAAACTAGACGGTTCACTGAACGACAGTTCAATATAATATTTTATCACATTTGACACATTTTACTAAAATACACAATATTATACAAGAGTATAGTACATGTACACGATTATAAGAATAACAAAATATATTACAAGCGTACAGGCACAACATGTTACAGATATAACATCAGTAGTGTATAATATAGATATATAACATACAAACATTCATAATTTCGGCATAGAATGTAAACGTTAAGTATAAAACATTTTCCATCCATTTATATATCGTGTCTTCTGGAGTGAATTCACAACACACTCGTAGTTTTATTAATTAATTCTTAATTTCGATGACTAAATCTATGTTCTACATAGTTCACATGTCAGTACGCCATGACAATGTACACTTGATTAAGCCAATGAGGATAGTTGATTATAATCCGATATTCGTTAACAGGAGGACAGGATTTATAGGTACCGTTTCGGAAATATGAGATGAAACTAGATGCGATTGTGTTATAGTTGTGTGTACATATTCATAGACCATACTTTATATCACTACTTGCTCTAAATCGAATAGTGTTTAATTGATTAAACATCATAGCCCAGAGACATCCTAAATGCCATGTACCAATTAAAACAGTAAAATGATTAACGAAAGCTTGGTAATGACAACCAGGGCAATGTCATTGTCGTTGGTATCTAGAGCAGATGAATTGTGAACTATATTATCCAATAGTTAAATTGATTTAATAATAAGGATTATAATCTTATACCACATGATGCTTGTAGCTTCCTAACAATCAGCGAAATGTGCGCGAAATGTTCGCGAAATGTTCGCGAAATGTGCGCGAAATGTGCGCGAAATGTTCGCGAAATGTTCGCGAAATGTTCGCGAAATGTTCGCGAAATGTTCGCGAATTGTTCGCGAAATGTGCGCGAAATGTTCGCGAAATGTTCGCGAAATGTTCGCGAAATGTTCGCGAAATGTGCGCGAAATGTTCGCGAAATGTTCGCGAAATGTGCGCGAAATGTTCGCGAAATGTTCGCGAAATGTTCGCGAACAAGGGGTACTTAATTCTGCACAGTAGTGTAAGGGTTCTCGTCCCACTTCCTTAAGGTCCCTCGAGTCTGCTGCCTCCTCGCGTCTTCCTCACACCCCAACGCGCTGTGTCACGGTGGTGTCGCCCAACCGAGTCTGGCGAGGAGTTACGGACTCGGTTGAGCGTGAGGCCCTCTTCGTTGACGTCTCTGACCATCCGTTCATCAGTATAATGTCAGATGCAGAGAGTACAGGGTCGTCAGATAACCCGCCGGTTGTGGACTCAGTTGCCATGTTGAAGGAGGTGGCCTCATTCGCGGAGGTACCACTCAATCAGGTCAGCATCTCAGGACCTCGCTCGTCGGTAACCAGGAAGGCTTCCTTTTGTCCGGAAGGTGCACAGCTCCCGCGCGTCTCGCTCTTCTGCCTCACAGGCTCCTGCTGGACGCCTCGGAAGATATGGAGCAGGTCATCTCGTCTGCTGTCCCCAAACGTCTGCTACCGCCATTTGTGGTGTCGGATAAGCGCCGGCGTCAACCTGACTCCCTTTCAACTCGTCCCGCCTGCTCTTGATCAGGGTTCGTCTTGCCTGATTTCCCCCGAACCGCCCCATCGCGTTACTGATGCGCAGCTCACGCATCTCGACAGAGAGGCTCGCACAGTGTCGGGGTTGGGCAATCATGTGGCGTTCAACTGTCAGACGATGCTTAAATGCGCCAAGCAGACTGACATGGAGGCGAGTGACCCGGTGCTTTTCAAAGCATTCGGGAATGTGGAAGCGGACCTCGCGCAGATCATGCTATCGGCTTCGCGGATATCATCAGGGATTACGGTACTGTGTAGGTATAATTTCTAACATCGTTCGGGCCTCAACCCCGACCAGAAATCTTTCCTCCGCCAAAATTCCGTCAGGGTCAAGGTCACGGCCAAGGGCAATCGACCCCCAAGAAAGCCAAGACAGACTTTCGGCGGGGAGGGCGTGGCCGTGGATCCACGGGTCAATCTCCCAATTCCCCCTGTCCCGGCACCGGGGGTCCTACCTCTCAGAAGGGAAAGCAGAGGAAGTGACACATGGTCACCCCCTCTGCTTCCTCTTCATTACTCGGTGGGGGCCCGGCTTCAAAGCTTCGTCAGTCGATATTGACTTCGCACCCTTCGGGTTCGGAGCCTCTGCCTTCAACATTCTCGATAACCTTCCTCGTCTTGCCTTGCGTGTGCCTCACTTAAGCTTCTCGTTGTCTACGTTTTTGTGAGTTTACACTCTTGGTGTTTTTTTAGTAGTTAGCTATCGGAAGGGTTGCTTCTTAGTGTCAGGACTTAGTTCTTACACTACACTACTTAGGTGTTTCGCGCCAGTGACTCGATTGTCATTCATTCATTGTTGTGTCTCCAGTTTGGCACCCCTCTGATAGACCTTTTCGCGACATGCCTCAATCACCAATTGCCAACTCGTCCCGCCTGCTCTTGATCAGGGTTCGTCTTGCCTGATTTCCCCCGAACCGCCCCATCGCGTTACTGATGCGCAGCTCACGCATCTCGACAGAGAGGCTCGCACAGTGTCGGGGTTGGGCAATCATGTGGCGTTCAACTGTCAGACGATGCTTAAATGCGCCAAGCAGGCTGACATGGAGGCGAGTGACCCGGTGCTTTTCAAAGCATTCGGGAATGTGGAAGCGGACCTCGCGCAGATCATGCTATCGGCTTCGCGGATATCATCAGGGATTACGGTACTGTGTAGGTATAATTTCTAACATCGTTCGGGCCTCAACCCCGACCAGAAATCTTTCCTCCGCCAAGCCCCTGCCCACCCTGATCTCTTTGGTGGTCGTATCCCCGAGGTTCTGAGAGCGCAGCAGGAGGCTCAACAACAAGACCTGACCAATCGCCTGGTGAGTCAGGCGCAGACTACGCCTAAGCGCCCGGTAAATTCCGTCAGGGTCAAGGTCACGGCCAAGGGCAATCGACCCCCAAGAAAGCCAAGACAGACTTTCGGCGGGGAGGGCGTGGCCGTGGATCCACGGGTCAATCTCCCAATTCCCCCTGTCCCGGCACCGGGGGTCCTACCTCTCAGAAGGGAAAGCAGAGGAAGTGACACATGGTCACCCCCTCTGCTTCCTCTTCATTACTCGGTGGGGGCCCGGCTTCAAAGCTTCGTCAGTCGATATTGACTTCGCACCCTTCGGGTTCGGAGCCTCTGCCTTCAACATTCTCGATAACCTTCCTCGTCTTGCCTTGCGTGTGCCTCACTTAAGCTTCTCGTTGTCTACGTTTTTGTGAGTTTACACTCTTGGTGTTTTTTTAGTAGTTAGCTATCGGAAGGGTTGCTTCTTAGTGTCAGGACTTAGTTCTTACACTACACTACTTAGGTGTTTCGCGCCAGTGACTCGATTGTCATTCATTCATTGTTGTGTCTCCAGTTTGGCACCCCTCTGATAGACCTATTCGCGACATGCCTCAATCACCAATTGCCAACCAATGTCTCTCCAGTACTAGACCCGCGAGCGATGGGCTTAGATGCACTCTCGTTAGGGTGGGAGGGGATGGACACCTATGCTTTCCCTCCGCCAGCCATCCTCTCCAAAGTGGTAGCCAAGATAGGGACAACTCGGGTTCTTCGACTTCTTCTGGTCGCCCCTTGGTGGCCAGCCCGACCTTGGTTCCTTCCTCTCCGGCGGCTCTGTCATCAGGAACCTTATCCGATTCATCTGATCTGCTCCTCAGCAGGCCAAGCGGAAGGTTACACAAGAACCCTCAGCTGTTCTGCCTTCAAGCTTGGCTTGTATTAAGAGAGAGTTAAGGAGCAGTGGTTATTCAAGCTGCGTCGCCAATGCCATAGCTACCTCTCATAGGAAGACCACTAGGAAACTCTATGATTTTCAGTGGATGGCCTTCGCCTCCTTCTGTGCTCAGAGGGATTTCATCCCGGCAGAGGCCTCAGTTCCTCAGGTGGCGGAGTACTCAGTGTCCCTACGCAACACCAGGCATCTTGAGGCGTCATCAATTAATACCAACATGTCTGCTATCCCCTCCGTTCTCAGGAAGAGGTCGCCAGGGTTAGATGTGTCGGGCCTCAAGGGCCTCATTAAAACCTTCCGTTTTGTTGATTGCAGGACTAAGTTTCGTCCACCTGAGTGGGACTTAGCCATTGTGCTCAACCATCTTCGCTCCGATAGGTATGAACCGCTCTCCGATGTGCCCCGGATTTCTGAAATCCATGCGTTGCAGGCGGACCTTCTACGTTTTGAGGTCAGGGAGGGGGGGTCAGCCTTTCTTGGTTTAGCTCCCGACTTTGTCCCGACCATGATGAGGCTGGCCGTACCTTCTCTATTCCGGCTCTGGGTTCTGACTCAGGAGAGATGGATCTCTCTCTGTGTCTGGTTAGGGCGTTGAGGGTGTACGTGCAGCGTATCCGCAGGCTGAGGGATGGCAGGCATCGTTTGTTCTTGCCTCACTCGCCGAGGAGCACCAAAGAGCTAGACAAGCGAGCGTTGGGGGTGTACCTAAGGTCGGCAGTCATTGATTCAGATGTCGAAGGCATCTCTAGGCTGGGTCCACAAGTGTTCGCTCAGGCGAAGTTGGTCCCCCCGACCAGACCGAGAACGGGACAGTCCTCTTAGGAGTTTTGTTCCCGCAGGTCTTATGATGCTCATTGTAATAAAGTTTGTTCGCATTGTTTGCTCCTTGTCTGTTGTTTTGTTCTTTAGCTTCGCTTTTAACCCCTCCCCGTTGGGGTCGGGGGCAGTGTATTAAACAGAAGTTGAGTGGCTGGGTTGTCTCTTCGATCCGCTTAAGCGGTAGATATGGTATCTCCCGGGCTGTACCTTGTCCTCACCACAAGGTGGAGTACTCGTAGGTTAGCTTACACTCGGGGCTTGTTGCTTGTCTCGTCTCTACCACATATCTACTGACCCGCCTCCATGCAGTGGGATTCTAGGCATAGTAGGTCTAGTCAACAGATAGGTATTTAAATAATAGTACGTTTTTGATTAAACGTAATTATTTATACTTACCTGTTGACGAGACCTACGAACTAGGCCAGCCCATCCTCCCCGCTTGATCTGTCTTGCTTTTTATTGGGCCTGTTTGGAGAGTGAGGTTCCTGTGGTGACGTCACGAGACAATGCAGACTTACCGCCCTTGGGAGAGGGATTTTACGCATCCCCTACTCCACTGTTTCAGTTTCGTCTGTGTTAACGTTGAAATAGCATACCTTGAGAGGAGGTAGGCATAGTAGGTCTAGTCAACAGGTAAGTATAAATAATTACGTTTAATCAAAAACGTACTATTATACAGCATCAGTTTATTGACTTTTTACCAGAAAGGAAACTATTCAATCCAAAACCTTTTTTATATTCACTTTCACTACTAAATAAATGTACCAAATTACACTGTATATTCAATATATTCATTCATGCTAACATCTAAAATCACACGCTTTGTACATAATTTGAATATACTTCTAATATTTAATTTAATTTTAATTTAATGTTTCAGTCACTTTAAAATGTAATAAAATAAAAACATTAAAAAAATTATATAAACATTAGTAGACTGACAATTTCAATCTTGAATATTAGTTCACTGAATACAAGTTGTTATATTTGTTAAAGTACACTTAATGTTTGAAGTTTTTTCCAAACAAGAAATCTTCTAATTGATTTAACTTGTGATAAATTGACATAACAATGCCTGTCCTGAATTTGTCTTCAATATAACTGAATAAGCACATATGGTCTGTATCAAATGTCGCTCAAGGACATATGTCAAAATATTCACTGACAATTCCCATCTTTATATGTTTTAATAATAATTTCCCTGGTTATCAACAATAAAATAAGTTTGAACAGATGTCGAAATAAAGTAAACACAGACCCCGAGAAAACCGGCTGAAGAGCCTGTCATTTGTGAACAAATGCCGACGACTGGTTACAGATAAGCGGACGTTTGCGCTATATGATAAACATAAAGAGACAGCGCCTAGTTTAGAGGGAAAACAAGAGTAGCCTCACTTTCGTTTTGGTGAGCGTTTTTGAGAATGTTAATGGACTGTTATTGTTTTATCGGCAGTTTTGGCAATTGACATTTAAATATATATTTAGATACGTAAATGAATAATTTATTGACAGTTGAAAGGCAATTTCAGTTGACAGATGTACCATGAATTTTCATCGGTCCATGTACATAGCTTAAGCATAATATCTATCGGTTATTTATGATAATTTTTTAAATATCCTTTTGACACATATGACTCAGTGGTAATGAAAACATCCACAAAATGAAAATTTTATTTTATTTGCCGTAAACCAATTAATAAAAAAACGGCTTTACCGAGGAATACTGTTGTAAAATAGTGCATCTACCGGGATACAAACTCATGTCATGTCATGACTTTTACACGTTTTAAATGTTAGTCTGTGGTTCATTATAAAATCAATTATTTATATACCTATCTGTTGACTAGACCTTCTATGCCTTGCCTCCCTCAGGCAATGCTAAACCAACCTTAACACAGACAAAAGTTTGACGAAGTGTCGAGGAAGGGTAAAATCCCTCCCCAAGGGCAGGAATTCCATTGAGTCGTGACGTCAGTTCCATGATTCCTCACTCTCCTCCATGTTGTCAGGTTGTGTAGACATTGTGTTGGTCTTTACTCAAGGTTTTTTTCTAGCGTGTTTATCGCTGCTTCACCTTCCTAGTACCTGCGTTTTAAAGTAGAGTTATTTGTTTGTATTTCTACTGTGTTGTTTTTTGCGGTTCACCCTCGGTAAACTATGTGTTTGTCAACGTTTGGTTTGTGTTGAGTGGCTGGAGTGGCTTGACCTAATTTCTCAAGCCGTGAGCGTGTTGCACGAGCTGCCTGAGTCGCTTACTTCACTCACCTCTCTGGTCGGGTTTGTTGTACTTGTACGCCTTTGTCACTACCTTCCGACATTCACCCCTCACTTGCCTTCGGAAGGCCCTCATCTTAGTGCGTCTACGGCTTCTGTTGGTATTGTGTCTCGACACGCGTTAGCTGAGGCATCTGGCTAGAACGCATGCGTTTGTCTCTCAACTTGCATAACCCCCTGACCTCTTTTACTTGGACTCTCTCTGGGAGGGGTCTCACTATAGCGAGTCTACAACCTCCGTTAGTGTTGACACTCTCTTTTCAGACTTTTGCACCAACTGTGGGGGTTGGACGTTTGCACGGAGGGATCAACATTTCCTATGTTGAAATTGTAAACGTTTATACGATGAGAACACTAGCTGTGACCTCGCTTGTCCTCGCTTACAGAATTCAACCCCTACGGTGCTGCCATTCGTAAGGCCCTAAGCAACAGGGTATACGTGGTCAAGGGTTCCACTCTACTTAGGGAGTATTCACCCATGGAGCATCAGTCAACGGATAAGAGGGTTGACGTCAAACTCACCGAGCGGACAGATGAATTTGACGACATCTCTGAGGTGTCAAGGCATTTTCACCTCGTTCGGGCTCTATTCGTTTGCTCTCTCTCCCCTCTTTCCCTGGAGGGTGAGCGTAGCTCTTTGCCTCTCAAACTTAAGGAGCGTGAAGCGTAGGTAGAATTCCAGGGTTAAGGAGATGGTCACGTCCCTGCTGGACGCCCGGTTGGTCTACTCCATATCTTCTCGACGTACGCCCTCTACTACAATTGTCAATCAGGCTCCGGTGCGTGACACTAGTCCTGACCCCTCGCATCAGTCTTCAGTCTCCAAAGGTGGGCTACGGGTCAGCCTTGTGTTCTCAAACACCTGTTCGTCGAATCATGGTGTTTTTATCTACCTGTCACACCTGTGTAGGGACAACTATGTCCATTGCTTATTCAGGATCAGAAAACCCTCCTCCTTCAGGCCCCTATCGACTCTGAGTCTCTCTTTGGGGACGAATTCCTGGGGTTCTCAGGTCTCACCAGGAGGAGCAGCAACAAGATCAGACAAATCGCCTCGCATCTAACAAGCGGCAGGCTGCACCAAAGCGTCTTCGTGTCAACTCCTGTCAGGGTCCGTCTTCAACTTAGAGGGTCAAGACCGACTTTCGGAAAGGAGGCCGTGGCCAAGGATCGATGAAACAGCAGCCTTAGTCTCCTCGGCCCGGCTCCGAGCATCGTACCCCTCAGGAAGGAAAAACAGAGGAACTGACTCGTGGTCACCCCCGGAGTTTCTCTTCCACTCGTCCAATTGTCGGATCTCCAGTGGTGGACCGCCTTCAGTTATTTGTGGACAACTGGGAGCAGCTGGGCTTAGACCCTTTTGTCTTTCAGACACTGGGTCGGGGCTTCTGTATCCCCATGACGTCACCTTCTCTCATCTGTGCTCCGAGGGAGTGTCCCTTGTCACGGGACAGGCTCCAGTTAAGCTTGCAGCAAGTGGAGATGTTAATCTCCAAGGAGGCCGTGCAGGAGGTCGCGATCCTGATGTATTTTGACGATGGGCTGGCTCACGACCTTTCTCATGTCGTTCTCGAGGGCCAAGTCTCCCCTGCAAGTCTCGCTCTGACTGGTCGGACTTGTGAACATACGTGCAGCTCACATCCCGGGCGCCACGAACGTCTTGGCAGATGCGCTGTTGTGCCCCGATGGTCCTCTTATGGAGTGGCAGCTGAATCCATGAGTGTTCAAAGCAATGTCTCCAGTTCTGGACTCCCCTGGTGGATCTGTTTACGATGTGTCTCAACCATCAGCTGCCTTTTTTTGTCTCCCCAGGGCCAGACCCGCTGACCAAAGGGGACTCAACATTGACAATTTTGAGAACCTATGACTCCTAAATAAAAGCCACAGTGGTCATAACACAAACAAACTAGATATCTGAACATTTGTATTCAGACTCCATGCTCAAAGGGGATTACATATAGTTGATTGTGTGACCCTGTCGTCTCAAGTAAGGGCCTCAAGGGCCATGACCTTAACATTTGTTTATCTTTTTTTCAACAATGAAGCCCATGAACGCTGGATGTTTTGTACAAACTCTTTAGCCAATGGGTCTTATTTTTAAATTATCGAGTTGACGATACTTTGGCCCAAGATAATGACCTATGACCTAAAAATAATGTTCATCTTATTTTCCCGAAAAGCTTTTGAAACTCAAATTATGTGTACAGACAACTCTGGCAATGGAGAGGAATATATATTATAAATTATGTACCCTACTGGTCGCGCCCTTAAGCTCTTTTAATCTTCTTGGTCTGAACAAAAGCATGGTTTGAGGCATCTTGTTAAGGCTAGAACATAGTATAAACAAGTCATATTTACATTAAGCCAAAAGGAGACTGCATTGTGGCCATTTTTCATTACTAATCATACAATTAGTTGGTCACTTTAAACGTCTCAAATAAAAGAATTGTACCACGATCTTTAAAGTTGCGTGACATGCTGTATTTATGCTGTATTAACAATATACATACATGTACATTATTTATTCACAAATAAAATTCTATTAATGATAATCTATCATTTGAAAATGAAAGAGAATATTAAACTTCCCTGAATTATATTAACATATTTTGAAGTAGATCTATATTATAAAGTTAATCAAAACGTTGTTGAGAGTTTTGTTATTGCTAGATTCAAGCAATAAGAATTTGGACTTAAATATGGTTCTATCCAATACTAATTTTGTTAATATGTGTACACTATGCCATGAATACACTATCAGTATATTTGGTATAATACATTCGCAAGTTTTTTTGGCATTGAAAAAACTGATAACTTATCGAGTGAAAGTATGGCATGTTGATTGACTGCTAATGTTTGGGTGTAATGTTTCTTTGATTTTCCGAAACTGCATTGCAAAATTATGCACTGAATAGGTACATGTCTCTTCATTCAGGTGTAAAATGAATTTGAATTGAAAATTAAAAAAACTCATGTTCACTACGTTCAATTTCAAAATAACAAAACGGTCGTTTATATTTGAGATATTAAGACAAAATCTATTTTCGCAGTAAAAGGGGATAGGTATTTCAAATAACCCATATATGGTCACGTGGGCCAAAATTGCTACAGCTGTGCTCATTGGTCATATATTATTTCCAAAATATGAAGAGGCCAAGTATGATTGGTTGAAAGTTTATTTTGAATATTCCAACTGTAGTATAGGGTGAAATCCCAACTGTGTCTACAGTTTGGAGGCGTCTGCACCTCATAACAATAAAGCCCGATGAGCCCAAAAAAATTAAATTCACTAGCAACACTCTGAGAGAACTAAACAATTATGTCGCTGAAATCTCATCGTCATGGTCAACCGCACATCTTGACATAGCGCATGTATTGCATTAATAACTGTGGTAGCACACTGGTGTATCCAGTTAATCACTATATAAACAATAGTTGACAGTCCAAGACAAGCGCATGTTCGCCTTTGCAGGGTAGATTTGTGAGTGTGTCGAAGGAAAATCAAAACTTACTTTGATCTAAGACAATAAATTCTAAAATATTGATTAAGTGAAGGATAAATGTTTTTCTGATGCATTTTTATAAAACTGGTATTTTGGGGGAAATTAGTCAGCATGTAGATCGCTCGCATCCTCGGTTACCCAGGGTTTTGTATATGCTCCATTTCTCTCCACTATATCACCCATGGGAAACTCTGTCAGATAAATCTGTACTAAAATTACCCGCCCTTGGCCGGCGTGACGAAATCGTAACCAAAGAAAATACTCAATACCATAAGACTGAAATGGTCATGGGAGATAACCGGTGACGGATAGCTAACAAAATGACCTTGTGTGCTTTGCAACAAAGTGATATGAATTGTCATTGGCTCGCAGGTCCAAGCTGCGTAGCGGTTTGATTGGCTCACGCCGGCCAAGGGCGGGTTATTTTGAGTACAGATTTCTCTGATGAAATTTCCCATGGGTGATATAGTGGAGAGTAACGCAGCATATATAAAACCCTGGGTAACTGAGGATGGATCGCTCGAAACAGAGAGGATATGTATAATGGTTCGAGGAAAAATCAAAACTTTTACTTTTACATTAGGCAATACATTCTAAAAAATAATTAAGGGATAGATGAATGCGTTTCTAATGTTTTTTCTCTATGTCACTTTTGTGATCTTGAGAATAAACCATTCATTCATTCATGCAACAAAGTGGTATTTAGGGGGAATTATTTTGCATGTATGTCGCTCGTAATTTGCAGTTACAATAGCGAGTCAGTCTGTCATATTGTCTTTACAGAAATTGGACTATATGTTATTTTTTTCAAGTTACTTGTTTAACTGTTACTGTTTTACCTACATCCATGAAGAGGGGTTCGAAGGGTTCATCAATGTTTTGTTTTACTAGGGTTTTACTTGCATCTTGAAGATATCAGGATTTCAATTAGTCTCAAAATATGTTGTATTATTATTGTTTACAAAAATAAAATTGAACTCCTTGATTAATTGTCTTTCTGTCATTTTGTAGCAACAGCATAAATAATAAATAATGACTATTTTATAAGTTCATGATTTATTATTTTCTTAAGATAGTAAACAGTAATCAACTTTAAAAAGGCTGGTTACACTAATGTTTCTTGGCTTAACGAGGATTGCCGATCGACGCACGATAGAGTCAGCAAGACTCGGAAACGCTAATTTGTCACAACAATTGATTGTGATAATGATAGTCGCTTGTGTGTTGAAGAGGGACGAGGCGACGTCCAGTTGCAGAGTAAAGTAGAAATTATGAGCAATTGCAGAGTTCAGTAGAAATGATGATGTAACGAGCCAAGATGTGTGTCCCTCTATATAAATGTCCCTGATTTCACATCGGGGATTGAGTTCGAGAGCCGCCATGGTAACTCAGCAAATAATATTGAAATGCCTGATCGGTTCAAAATATCCAATAACACTCGTTTTGTTATCTATAAACACAGGTTCGTCAATTACAATGTCTGTCATGGCATAAAATTAATTTCAAACGGACATTAGGTGTTGAACTCTTTAAACTCCCTTTACGCTTTATACTTGTTCACCCTTTTACGTCGGGGTATTCAGTATTTGGCAGCGTACCTACATGTACGTCTGTAAGTACTCATGGAAGAGCTAGTAGTAGTAGTAGTAGTTGTAGTAGTAGTAGTAGTAGTAGTAGTAGTAGTAGTAGTAGTAGTAGTAGTAGTAGTAGTAGTAGTAGTAGTAGTAGTAGTAGTAGTAGTAGTAGTAGAAGTATATTACATTTTAAGGTTTTCGGCATGTGAACTTGCATGTTTATTTAAGGTTGACATCTGGATATCTCCAGAACCATTAACTGGATCTAAAACAAATGTTCTTCTTGCATGCTTGTTTATAGCATTAGGGGCTATGCGATTTTCACGACCTTTTGTGGACAATACATGGCTCTGTGCTGCCTTGCGATATATACATTATCGGGTTGTCTTGGACACAGAATACGTAGACGTGATCAACTTGCAGGAACTGTGGTGTACTTTGAGATTGCATTTCACCAAAAGTGATGACAGATTGCTCAAATTATTAGACTAAAGTGACTGATACAAAGTATTTGGAGGAGGATCAATACATTAACAAAGATTCTACACGACACTATTGATTGTTAAATAAATAGGGCATCCTTAAAAAAGGTGTAATGATTCCTTACCCTGAATAATGGCGTCTCCGATGTAAAAAAAAGCCTTAGTTTTCACAACTTTTAAAATTGATTTAAAAAATTAAGTGTCGATTGGTTGTCAATGAAATGCAACAGTCAAATTGATACTTGGTAAATTTGTTGAAGAAATAACTTGTTTTTAAACATTCTGAACGATCTTTGGCATCGGGTTTAGAAATATCACTTCCATAACAAGTATCATCTTAATATTCAAGATTCATATTGTCTAATGCTATTTCACAAGTACGTTTCTGTTTGCAGTATTCGATTATAACATGGGAAGCTGCTCTTTCAACAACGATTGCATTGAATCAAACACGGTGTGTGAGGATGGGACATGTGTCTGTAACATGAACTTCTTCTATGACAATGGATTGTGTGTATCTAGTAAGTCGAGTTTTCATACTAACTGATATTGATATGTGATACAAATATAGATATGCATTTTTAGGGTTTCTACTTCTTTGCCTCCTGAAGTTATGTTTTTACTTTGATGACTGTTTCAAGGGAGTCTTTGTGTGTAGAAAAAACTCAAAACCTAAAGGGTAACCTCAATTACACTATGTATGTTAAACAAGTAAACATGTTCCTTTCCAGTTTTCAACTTCTTCAGATATCTCTTTTGGCCGTTTCCCGATGATGCATCGTAAAAGGTCTAGCTCAATTAAACTTAGCAAGTGGAACAATCATGATGTGTTGATTTGTGCTTTTTTTGGTATTTTAATCCTTTTCCGGATATTTTGTTTCCATGAAAATTCAGGTTTTAAAGTTTGAAAGTTTGAAATCAAAGATAGGTATTAAGAACTCAACTCATATTAATAATCTGTCACTTATACCCCCTGGACATTCGTTTGACATATTTGCAGTCAAACTCAAACGTTTGGTGATGTAATAAATAAACTTCAGTGCTTTGAAATTAGGACAGGTCTTGTACATTGACTTTGAAATTTAACTTACTGACTTAAAGTGACATTTGTTGGTATGTGACATGTTCGTTACCAGTATTATATTAATAAAAACTTCCAGTAAAAAGACGGTGACGCTGCTGTAGTGATATTTAGATATAAACATGTTCATCAAAACGACCAAGTTGTACTTTAAGTGGAACTTTTGCGGCCTATCAAAAGGTACAACTTTGATTTAAAGTCAACATGTTGGAAAGTAATAATAACCTTACAAACCTTACGATATGCTTATCGATTCCCTTGTCTTTAGCTGCCTGCACAACATATGGTAACACATTTGCAAGTTTCTTCGGCAAGGCCATAGATGGATACAACGACCGCACTTACTACAGTGAGACGACTCTAGCTGAATGCCGGCAGCTGTGTATTGATGAGACGTCCTTCATATGTAGAACAGCTGACTTTGATTACCGTAACAACTACTGCTACCTAAGTTCTTCAATCTGGTCACCATCACCCAAGATCACATCAAACAAGTACTACGAACTGATCCGAAACTGTGCTTAACATCACAAGAGTGAGATCCTTCTGCAAATCAAACAACGACAGTTGACCTGTATTGAAGAGCGAAATCAACCAGCACAATATATAGCTACTATACCAACTGACATGTTAATGTGCTTAAAGAGTCTCATCCATGAGCACATTAGACTGCTACTATACCAGCTGACCTGTATCTGTGTTTAAAGTTTCACATTCACCAGCACATCAAACAGATACTGCCAGCGGACCTGTATCTGTGTTGAAAGAGTGAAATCCAACAGCACATCGGACAGCTTCTATACCAGCTGACCTGTCAGTGTGTTTAAAGAGTTCCATCCACAAGCACATCAGACACCTACTGCCAGCTGACCCTTTACTGTGTTTATGAAATCACATCCACCAGCACATTAGACAGTTGCTACCAGCTCATCTGCAACTGTGTTTAAAGTGATATGCCCTGCAGCAGATCAAACAGCCTCTTACAGGCTACACTTACACTTAGACTTGAACAGTATATTGAAAAGGAGCTTCTTTTATTGTTCTATTTCTCACAGTCTCCTTTTCAATATTTAATAAAATCGTGATATTTTCGGAACAAATACTTGTTTTCAGAGTCTGAGTGTAAGACTAAGGCTACCCATGTTATACATCAACGCCTGTCGATTTGTTGAAACCTAACCACCAGCACATCCATATTCGTACTCAAAGTGACCAGGCCCATTAGGAGGCAGGCTGAAGTTAGCAAGTTATTAGTTATTTGTTATTTGAATAACATTCAATAAGCACTGGCTAGTTATTCATTATTCCAAAAATATCTATATATATAATAAACAGCAAGCAGCATATTTGAAACACGAATAACTAACCAGTTAGTTATTGATTATACGAATAATGAACTAACGTATGATGGATCATGTACGAGGTTCCCCATCCCATATTGGCTGTTTTCCACCCTTAATATTTATCAATATTTACTATTGAGTTCAACTCTGAAGAATGAATAAGCAGCCAGCAGCATATTCGCATTATCAATATTTACTATTGAGTTCAACTCTGAAGAATGAATAAGCAGCCAGCAGCATATTCGTAAAAAGGATAACGTTCCAATTAGTTATTCATTATTCGAATAATGAATAACTAGCCGGTGCTTACTGAATGTAATCGATGTACGAGGTTCCCCACCACATATTGGTATTGTTTCCTCAGTTTTCAGATTCAGAGAGAGATTTTACAAGTGCTTCCGGCAGAGCTGATCTAATCTTGCACTTCAGATAGGCCTTGTAGCCACATAGCCTTACAGCTTTAGTGTACACTTTCAGTAACAGTGTTCGTTATGCACATTAGAAATTTAAATAACTGTCTGGAAATAGGATAATAAAATCATTTGATTATAATTGTGAAATAATTTTTTTGTTTTATGGGATATGTTTTTTTTTGTTATTTTGCTCTATAATCTAATTTAAGGAGAAACGGTCGTGCATACTGAGTAAGAGTTATCTTCCTTGCAACTGAAACTTTACAGTTTCTCAAGGTTTTTTAACAAATTATTATTCAAGTTAGCTTGGATACATATGATTTGTGGAGGTTTATTTTGTTGTTGAATTGTATTTCTATCAAACAGTGTTTTTTTCCAGGAAATCTTGAGATTAATTAACATAAATATTAATGTAACAGAAAACAGTAACATTTTGTAAAAATTCAATTTTAGGTAAAAAGCTCCAAGATAACAATAAAATTGCATTTTCGTCTTCCATAGACATGTAACCATAATCCTTTTATTAAAATAAGGCCATAAGTATTAAATATGTTTGTTGTTTTATCATCATGATAGTGTGAAATGACAGTGAAAAATGTATTTTTTTTCGCGCACCCCCACCTACATTGGAAGCTCATATTTCAAAAACGAGCACTGTGAACCCTCTTTTTTATAACAGAAATGGATTTAGCATATATTTTTCATGCATACAGTGAAATATTAGTAATTTCTTGAGATGTTTTAAATTAGTAAGGAACCTCCTTAATATATATATCGATGTTTACTTCTGAGTTCAACTCTGAAGAATAAATAAGTAGCCATCAGCATATTCGAAAAACGAATAACGTGCCAGTTAGTTACTCATTATTCGAATAATGAATAACTAACCAGTTAGTTATTGACTATTCAAATAATGAATAACTAGCCAGTGCGTACTGAATGTAAGAAACGTATGTTCGATGTACCAGGTTCACCATCCCATATTGGCTGTTTCCCACGCTTAATAAATAATTATTCATAAAACTTTATTGCTCGACGTGACCAACATTGTTTGGCCAATATGATTTGGTCGAGATATTTGTGTTCATGTATGTGTTTGTTCCGCTAGGTAGGCATAATTGCATTTTAAAATGCATTTTAGCTTATCAGACCTGAAAGGCCCGATTTGCGTATGGTATTGCATGGCGTCCGGGGTCCATATGTCCATCCGTCCCTCTGTCCGTCCGTAAAAGTTTCGCTTTTTCGACTTCTTCTCCAGAACCAATGACTCTAGTTAACTGAAATTTTATATATAGACTCCTTGGCCAATGGGGATTCTAGATTCTAGATTTGATTACCCCTTGACCCCAAATAGGGTCACAGGGGTCCCAACCTGAAAAACCTATTTTCGTCTTTCTCTCCAGTACCAAACGGTCTAGAAAGCTGAAATGGTGTGTTCAGATTCCTTGGCCAATGGTCACAGGGGTCACAATCTAAAAACCTTTGTTTTGCTTGTAAAAAATGTATTACTTGAGATCTAGACTTAGATATTAAACCTTAGATTAGATAAATCAATGAAGTTTTGATGAGATTTTACTTATAGGAAGGTGATTGTATTATACTTGTGTGAAATGTGTTGATGTTAGTGTAAAAATATCATTATGTTCTATGACAATCCTAGAATGTTAGATAATAACTGTTTTAATAACACAAGTGATGAATTTTCCAATGGTAAGTGTTCTCACATATATATAGAATCTAACGAGAATGCCGTGTTTGGTTGGACAACTCTTATGGTAAGCTAAAATATCCCCCACCCACCATCATATTTTTATCCCCTGCCCCTACAATAATACTTTTAATTTTTCGGCATGTGCACCTACTTGTTTAGCTTGTTAGCAGGATATCTCAAAATTAGTCACTATCTCATCACAAATCTCCTCAGACAATGAGCTGATTAGATTTTTGTTACCTTTACGTGATTCTCAAAGTACCAGCCATAGGGGCTTGTATTGGTAACATTTTGAAATCTGGACTAGTTTGGACAGGGGGTAAAATTCGCGTTGCATCCCTTTCTTTATTTATTTGTATAGGGTGTATCGTATCGAAGTATTGGATCTAGGAACTGTTTGTTTTCAGCAATGCAAGCCCCTGTGGTCCCAGTTAGTATTTGAAATTTATAGTATTATTAGTATATGATCTTGCATGTGGGGCGTGTCGGCGGAATATCTCAAGAACTGTTCGCTGGCTTCTCTTCATATCTAACACAAAGCTTGTGCTTACGCCAAGTACATTTTGGTGAAATTTACATTCATTTTATCCCCTGCCCAACGAATTGGTTATCAACGTCGGCATCAATCCCAGAAACATAATCAAAAGATAGACAGTAAGATACCATTTCCTTGCAAAAAGACGTGTTTGACGTATTGACGTGTTACATGGATACATGGTCTTTGGTGACCTTGACATTCTTTTTCAAGGTCACACAATTGCTAACGCAATATTCATTTTGGCTAACTATTTTGCAACTAATTCGCTTCGAATTTTCGACAATCCTCATCAGAAAATTACAATAGAATATTATAGATAAAGACTTTTGTGTCTTTGACTTGATTTTCAAGGTCACCCTCTGACCACTTTTCAAACTCTTGTCAATGTTATATATCATGAACCGTAGCACCATTGTATTCACGTTGTGTGACTGCCTATGTTGGCAAATAGGCGTAGACAAAAGTCGTCTCTGGTGACATCGACCTTATTTTTAACATCACATTTTTGTTAACGCCATATCTCATCTGTTGAACTCAATATATTCAAAGTTTGTGATATCATTCATTGTGTAATTTGTAACTTTAACTGTGATCTGTCTGCTTTAAAAATAAATTATACTGTCTCTGAAATCTGATGTCGGGTTTTAATATTTTCCTTTTAAGTTATGAGATTAACAAGAAAAGCCTTTAAAAAGGCAAGCTTGGGGGGCAACTGAGTAAATCTAGTGAATGAGTTTTGGTGAATATCGGTGCTCGGTGTACAGATGAGGTGTATTACGGTTTTAACGCTGCGTTCAAGAGTATTTCCCATATATCACGGCTGCTAGTAGTACGGCAGGGAGGTAGCCCGCAACGCCATGTGGCTATGCATTGTGATGGAATCGGCTGGAACTAGCGAACCACGATTGGTACCAAAATGTTCTCTACTGCAGACAAAGTTGGCGGGAATCGAACCACGGACCTCTTGATCTGAAGCCGGACGCGCTAACCACTGCACTATCCCGCAGGCAGCTGAGTTACTGCTAATTACCTATTCATTGTAATAGACTAGTCCAAATAAAAGACAAAACAATGTATTTGAAAGTGAGTAATTATTTCATAACATTGATATAGCACATTTCAAAGTCTTTTTAGCAGCACATTTGACACATTTCAAATAAATATTTATTGAGGTTACATTTCATCTACATGTAATTGGTCTTTATAACGTGGTCATTTGACACTACATTTACACATTTTCATATACACATATTAACATTTCAGTTCATTTCAGTTAATGTTTCACAATGTGTGACAAAACATCCAAATACTTTGCGCAATTTATCCATGTCGGTGGTGAGATGTGAGATGTTCCACAATATACATTTAGTAAATTCAGTTCATTATGTAAAAAGGGGATTAATGCACTCAAAAGTGCAGTCACACACAAGAAAGTAGTAGTTTTAATAAAGGCGGTACACTAAGGAAAAGTGAAATTTAGTCTTTTGAGGATAGACTATTGAAAAGCTAGTTCATTCTATTTTTCAATAGGTTGTCGTGGCCAAAGTCTGTTCAGAATCTTGTAAATAAAGCTGCTAACTGTTTATTTTTTAATTGAGATAAATTAAGTGCGTAACACATTTTGAAAACGTTACATCAATAAAATGTTATCTCTAAAGTCAGATGTTATTTTATATATTATTACTTATGTTATTAAATTTTGACAATATATCTATGTACATCAGTGAAGAGATAATGATCGATAACTTCTTCAAGATCATAACTTAACGCATTTGATAGCTATCACAAATTACGTGATTGTAAGAAATTCATTTGTATGACCACAAGCAACTTTGTCATGTATGTTTCATACGTAGACCATAGGCCTTTCTACTGAAATAAAATGTTGATTGATTACAAAATGAGAAGACGCTCTTTGAAATCATTAAACAGCAACAACATGTTATATAAAGACAATCTAACTTTTTATTTTAAAAATAAAATTAACTGTGGAACAATTTTGAGAGTAGAAGACAGATTATTATTTGATCCTCTAATCATAACAAAAAAGGTAAACAAGTTTTTTTATAGTTTCTAATGGCAAAATAAGGAGAAATTCTGTTGAAATGACAAATACAGAAAAATCAAATTCAACATTTGTTTGTGCCAATTATTTCGGATTACCCAAAGTGTCACGTATGTCATAAATTACTACAAATTTGTTCATTGTTCATTAGAATTGTAAAGATTCAAAGACAACGTATGTCATTGGCTGAAAGTTGTTCAGAAAATTCCAACTGTAATATAGCGTCGAAAATCAACCGATTATAACTTGGGGGCGTGTGCGCCTCAAAGCAATAAGCTAATCCAAAAAAGTGGAGTAAGCTACCGTAACGTTTGTTACACTTTTCTGAAAGTAAAACAGCCACCAGTATATCAGACAGCTGCTACAAGTTTGAAAACACATACAAATAATAAGTTACATCCAAGGGAGGACTGTTCTTTTTAAATCGTTATTAGTTCTCATTTTGTTTGTATGTATGTATGTATGTATGTATGTATGTATGTATGTATGTATGTTTACAAAGCTGGTGATAGGGTTGGCTATGGCAGTAACGTTGTTGAATATACAATTTGAAATGAAAGTTATTAAGTACGAATTTCAAACGACCAAGGACTACAGAGAGTAAGACGGCTCATGCACACCGTAAGATCTGTAGTTGATACACTATGAATAGAAGGAATGCCCAATTAATTATTAATGCGGGGATTACATAACATTATCGAACATGGTGATATGTAAGCCCTATTCCACTATTAAAAGAGACTGTGTCAGGAGATGTACTTGTAGCAGTCCTCCTTTCAACACTGTGATTCATATACAAGGCACCGTTATATGAACACCTCTGTCTACTTTAAAGATAGCGAAATTGATTTTTTTTTTAATAATTTGGAGCCTGAGATATTATTCTCAATATTTTCATTTAAAGTTTCAATAATTTAAACCGGCTTCGCGTGGGCTGAACTATACATTCATATAAACGTGAATTATACCCAAAATAATTCACAAATAATGAAGTTACTTCTCGTTGCATAACGACATGCAGTCAGGAACAAACAAAGTCCCAAAGTCTTGAATTTCTTCATACCAGCATGTAAAATAGACCCAAGAAAGATGTTTAACACGTGTTTTTTATACGGATGTCACATTCTGCAATCTGCAACTACATCACAATGTTAGTGCAGGTCAGAAATCATTAATGTACACTGATTATTCAACGTGATTCAAGAACACTGTTCACCATATTCGATCAACTGATCTCCAACTGAGATCTTACAACCAGCACGTACACGTAACGAATAAAATGTTCTTCCAATATGACCTTACATTTTACCAATTTTTATATATTATATTTTATATTGAACTGCTTGTTAAGTTAATCCCAACCAGTCTGTGTTTTGCTGATTCTTCGACCCGTCAAATCTGACACAGCTGCATGATTTGTACCTGCTGTTCCCGAGCTCCCGGAACAATTGAAACAATGTGATTGCTGATGAAAGTCATCATCATCGTAAATGTATTGATATAATGTAAATTTTGATCAATGATATAAAGATACAATTTATCACCTGAAGTGAATTTGTTTCTGTCCACTCGAAATTGACATAACATTTATGTCTGGTACATCAGCATTCTCTACCCAGAGAATTAATTAAATTTTAAGTCATTTATCTCACGTTGTTCTGGAAGAGTAACATCTGTGGGGAGAGAATGTTGCATCACAGGTTTTGGGAAAAATAAATATGCGTCATATGATATTGAGAGTGCGTGTTTCCGTATCATTAATATCATACATTTGGATGAACAATTTTATTATGAGAGCATAACACATTATTTTTTATTCCAAATATGTTATATTAATGATACGGAAAAACACGCGTACGAGTTTAATAATATCTTTATCATATAATGTTATTGTTTAAATAGTGTTTATGGGGTAAAAGTGATAAGAGAAATGACCAAGTTGAAGAGTAATTTCATTGACAGTACATTCGAGCTGAAGGTCACTGTATCCGCGATAGATGGTTATGAAGTGCATGGAAATAGTCCTTCAATAACCTTTTTTTAAACACGATGTACGGGATTCTTTTTTTTTAAATGTCGACAATTGATTCCTGATTTCTTGTCAATGGGAATATTTTAGTCAGTTTATCAGTATCTAATAATTATAAAAACACTTATAACTTGTTTACTTATCTAGAGCAAGGGAAGTAACTCTGTTTCAATGGGACGCGGTTCGTAGACGTAATTATAAAGTACTTTGGTGTTTTAAAATTGTATTTAATACATATTTCTCGTGTGTTTTGACCAATGACAACATGCATTCATACAAAACTTTGCAATGCGAAGCTACTTATGCTATTTTTTTGTATTAACGTTATGTCTCACTTTTTCACAAATTATTACAGCTTTATGTTTTATTCATTATTATTTGTTAAAATTTAAGATACAATATGTTGTGAGTTGCTTTGATTGTAAATTAGGTAGTCGGTGGATTGACAACGTTAACAAAACACGATGATTGTCAATGAGTCGAGAATGAATTAACGATGTCTGTTTATCTCCTGTGTGTTGTTGATTGATGCTGTATTGCCGAGGGATACTTACGATATTTCTTTTTTTATTTCGAACGCAAACACTATCAAACATTAAGTAACAACAAGTCAGTCTACGAATCCACCGAAAATTTACGTCTTACGAACCGCGTCTAGTCTACGAACTCACCTACATCCGTTTTAACGTTTGTAAAGCTGCGTTGTAGGGCTAATTCGGCTGCTGAGTAAGGTATATTTCAGAAATGGTAATTAGTTGTGAGGTGGGGTTGTTTTCTTTGTTTATTAAAATAATTACCTGTTAATGTACCTAATAACGTATGTTCAGCCCTGAAGAACTACCAAAATGTTGTTTTGATCGACTTGGCGAGTCGGTTGGCCACACGCTGACACATAAATATTTATTTTGTATTTAAGGCGCACTGAAGTTTTTAACGAATCTACAGTTAACTTGACCTTGATAAAATACATGTACACAATGTACAAAAATGCACTGTAGCATATCAGATGTCTTTTGGAATACTTATTTAAGCAGAAGAAATACTCGCGTACAACCCCGGACACGCTTTTCAATGATTGGTTAACAGTTAAAGGAGATGTGTGGAATTTTGCCAAAGTAGTTTGTGTATTTGAGCTTTGACCTCTTTTGCATATTTATCAGATTTGGGTACCAAGGTTATTGCTTTATTGCATTAATAACACCATACATTATATGCTAAGGAATAGATAGAGGACGAGTAGCAGTACATTATCGGGATATAAATGTACGGGTTTGAGAAGGTTGGGCGAGGCGTTAGCCGAACCTAACCCTCTCAAACCCGTACATTTCTATCCCGATAATGTACTGCTACGAGTTCTCTATCTATCTTAGAGCACAGTCAAATGCTTGAGTCTTCAGGAAAATTACTTAAAATGAATATATTTCAAATGAATTGTCAACAAATTTGGGAAACATTATCTTGAACACAAGATGCAAAACATTGACATTTCTCATTTTCATATGCAAATGTTAGGGACATTGACGTCATCATCAGCATTGTGAGCACTGAATTTCTTACATTGTCAGAGGTGCATGAGGCGTACATTTTATATAAAACGTACGAGTCGTGCTACAGCATAGGCGTCGTGCTTGAATCACGAAATGCATAATATAAGCACGTTTTTATTCAGCAACATTGAGTATTGAGGAATACATTTCATTGCTTGTAAAAACTGAGTGGTTTTTAGAATGAATCAGTTCACACAATGGCTTCATCATGGACAGTCCAAGGACAAGTACACTATTCATTCAGGAAAGGTAACTTTACTTTTTTACTCTTTACTTTTTAAAATGTGTCTTTTTTAAAATTCAAACTAATTATCATTAAATTGGTTTATATAATAACAGTTATTGTTTTTTGTATTTGAAATATTTTTCACGTTGAGTTGCTTGTTGAGCTGTATTTATCAATAGGAGAGTTGTAACATCTATTGTTGCATATGCTAATTTGCACCCGTCTATATTGCATATAAATTATTTCAGGTTACTGCAGCAACGAAATTGTACTCGAATTGTCTATGGGAAAGAATGTAAAGTCGTACTGGACATCGCTGGGACGATAACTGACGGTTTAACTGAATATAATTCACCTGATGAGATCTGTACAGATTGCACAGGGAAAGGTTTGTTGTCAAGCATACGTACAATAATATTAATAATAAAGTACTTTGGTGTTTTAAAATTGTATTTAATACATATTTATCGTGTGTGTTTGACCAATGACAACATGCATTCATACAAAACTTTGCAATGCGAAGCTACTTATGCTATTTTTTTTTATTAACGTTATGTCTCACTTTTTCACAACTTATTACAGCTTTATGTTTTATTCATTATTATTTGTTAACATTTAAGATACAATATGTTGTGAGTTGCTTTGATTGTAAATTAGGTAGTCGGTGGATTGACAACGTTAACAAAACACGATGATTGTCAATGAGTCGAGAATGAATTAACGATGTCTGTTTATCTCCTGTGTGTTGTTGATTGATGCTGTATTGCCGAGGGATACTTACGATATTTCTTTTTTTATTTCGAATGCAAACACTATCAAACATTAAGTAACAACAAGTCCGTCTACGAATCCACCGAAAATTTACGTCTTACGAACCGCGTCTAGTCTACGAACTCACCTACATCCGTTTTAACGTTTGTAAAGCTGCATTGTAGGGCTAATTCGGCTGCTGAGTAAGGTATATTTCAGAAATGGTAATTAGTTGTGAGGTGGGGTTGTTTTCTTTGTTTATTAAAATAAATACCTGTTAATGTACCTAATAACGTATGTTCAGCCCTGAAGAACTACCAAAATGTTGGTTTGATCGACTTGGCGAGTCGGTTGGCCACACGCTGACACATAAATATTTATTTTGTATTTAAGGCGCACTGAAGTTTTTAACGAATCTACAGTTAACTTGACCTTGATAAAATACATGTACACAATGTACAAAAATGCACTGTAGCATATCAGATGTCTTTTGGAATACTTATTTAAGCAGAAGAAATACTCGCGTACAACCCCGGACACGCTTTTCAATGATTGGTTAACAGTTAAAGGAGATGTGTGGAATTTTGCCAAAGTAGTTCGTGTATTTGAGCTTTGACCTCTTTTGCATATTTATCAGATTTGGGTACCAAGGTTATTGCTTTATTGCATTAATAACACCATACATTATATGCTAAGGAATAGATAGAGGACGAGTAGCAGTACATTATCGGGATATAAATGTACGGCTTTGAGAGGGTTGGGCGAGGCGTTAGCCGAACCTAACCCTCTCAAACCCGTACATTTCTATCCCGATAATGTACTGCTACGAGTTCTCTATCTATCTTAGAGCACAGTCAAATGCTTGAGTCTTCAAGAAAATGACTTAAAATGAATATATTTCAAATGAATTGTCAACAAATTTGGGAAACATTATCTTGAACACAAGATGCAAAACATTGACATTTCTCATTTTCATATGCAAATGTGAGGGACATTGACGTCATCATCAGCATTGTGAGCACTGAATTTCTTACATTGTCAGAGGTGCATGAGGCGTACATTTTATATAAAACGTACGAGTCGTGCTACAGCATAGGCGTCGTGCTTGAATCACGAAATGCATAATATAAGCACGTTTTTATTCAGCAACATTGAGTATTGAGGAATACATTTCATTGCTTGTAAAAACTGAGTGGTTTTTAGAATGAATCAGTTCACACAATGGCTTCATCATGGACAGTCCAAGGACAAGTACACTATTCATTCAGGAAAGGTAACTTTACTTTTTTACTCTTTACTTTTTAAAATGTGTCTTTTTTAAAATTCAAACTAATTATCATTAAATTGGTTTATATAATAACAGTTATTGTTTTTTGTATTTGAAATATTTTTCACGTTGAGTTGCTTGTTGAGCTGTATTTATCAATAGGAGAGTTGTAACATCTATTGTTGCATATGCTAATTTGCACCCGTCTATATTGCATATAAATTATTTCAGGTTACTGCAGCAACGAAATTGTACTCGAATTGTCTATGGGGAAAGAATGTAAAGTCGTACTGGACATCGCTGGGACGATAACTGACGGTTTAACTGAATATAATTCACCTGATGAGATCTGTACAGATTGCACAGGGAAAGGTTTGTTGTCAAGCATACGTACAATAATATTAATAATAAAGTACTTTGGTGTTTTAAAATTGTATTTAATACATATTTATCGTGTGTGTTTGACCAATGACAACATGCATTCATACAAAACTTTGCAATGCGAAGCTACTTATGCTATTTTTTTTTATTAACGTTATGTCTCACTTTTTCACAACTTATTACAGCTTTATGTTTTATTCATTATTATTTGTTAACATTTAAGATACAATATGTTGTGAGTTGCTTTGATTGTAAATTAGGTAGTCGGTGGATTGACAACGTTAACAAAACACGATGATTGTCAATGAGTCGAGAATGAATTAACGATGTCTGTTTATCTCCTGTGTGTTGTTGATTGATGCTGTATTGCCGAGGGATACTTACGATATTTCTTTTTTTATTTCGAATGCAAACACTATCAAACATTAAGTAACAACAAGTCCGTCTACGAATCCACCGAAAATTTACGTCTTACGAACCGCGTCTAGTCTACGAACTCACCTACATCCGTTTTAACGTTTGTAAAGCTGCATTGTAGGGCTAATTCGGCTGCTGAGTAAGGTATATTTCAGAAATGGTAATTAGTTGTGAGGTGGGGTTGTTTTCTTTGTTTATTAAAATAAATACCTGTTAATGTACCTAATAACGTATGTTCAGCCCTGAAGAACTACCAAAATGTTGGTTTGATCGACTTGGCGAGTCGGTTGGCCACACGCTGACACATAAATATTTATTTTGTATTTAAGGCGCACTGAAGTTTTTAACGAATCTACAGTTAACTTGACCTTGATAAAATACATGTACACAATGTACAAAAATGCACTGTAGCATATCAGATGTCTTTTGGAATACTTATTTAAGCAGAAGAAATACTCGCGTACAACCCCGGACACGCTTTTCAATGATTGGTTAACAGTTAAAGGAGATGTGTGGAATTTTGCCAAAGTAGTTTGTGTATTTGAGCTTTGACCTCTTTTGCATATTTATCAGATTTGGGTACCAAGGTTATTGCTTTATTGCATTAATAACACCATACATTATATGCTAAGGAATAGATAGAGGACGAGTAGCAGTACATTATCGGGATATAAATGTACGGGTTTGAGAGGGTTGGGCGAGGCGTTAGCCGAACCTAACCCTCTCAAACCCGTACATTTCTATCCCGATAATGTACTGCTACGAGTTCTCTATCTATCTTAGAGCACAGTCAAATGCTTGAGTCTTCAAGAAAATGACTTAAAATGAATATATTTCAAATGAATTGTCAACAAATTTGGGAAACATTATCTTGAACACAAGATGCAAAACATTGACATTTCTCATTTTCATATGCAAATGTGAGGGACATTGACGTCATCATCAGCATTGTGAGCACTGAATTTCTTACATTGTCAGAGGTGCATGAGGCGTACATTTTATATAAAACGTACGAGTCGTGCTACAGCATAGGCGTCGTGCTTGAATCACGAAATGCATAATATAAGCACGTTTTTATTCAGCAACATTGAGTATTGAGGAATACATTTCATTGCTTGTAAAAACTGAGTGGTTTTTAGAATGAATCAGTTCACACAATGGCTTCATCATGGACAGTCCAAGGACAAGTACACTATTCATTCAGGAAAGGTAACTTTACTTTTTTACTCTTTACTTTTTAAAATGTGTCTTTTTTAAAATTCAAACTAATTATCATTAAATTGGTTTATATAATAACAGTTATTGTTTTTTGTATTTGAAATATTTTTCACGTTGAGTTGCTTGTTGAGCTGTATTTATCAATAGGAGAGTTGTAACATCTATTGTTGCATATGCTAATTTGCACCCGTCTATATTGCATATAAATTATTTCAGGTTACTGCAGCAACGAAATTGTACTCGAATTGTCTATGGGAAAGAATGTAAAGTCGTACTGGACATCGCTGGGACGATAACTGACGGTTTAACTGAATATAATTCACCTGATGAGATCTGTACAGATTGCACAGGGAAAGGTTTGTTGTCAAGCATACGTACAATAATATTAATAATAAAGTACTTTGGTGTTTTAAAATTGTATTTAATACATATTTATCGTGTGTGTTTGACCAATGACAACATGCATTCATACAAAACTTTGCAATGCGAAGCTACTTATGCTATTTTTTTTTATTAACGTTATGTCTCACTTTTTCACAACTTATTACAGCTTTATGTTTTATTCATTATTATTTGTTAACATTTAAGATACAATATGTTGTGAGTTGCTTTGATTGTAAATTAGGTAGTCGGTGGATTGACAACGTTAACAAAACACGATGATTGTCAATGAGTCGAGAATGAATTAACGATGTCTGTTTATCTCCTGTGTGTTGTTGATTGATGCTGTATTGCCGAGGGATACTTACGATATTTCTTTTTTTATTTCGAATGCAAACACTATCAAACATTAAGTAACAACAAGTCCGTCTACGAATCCACCGAAAATTTACGTCTTACGAACCGCGTCTAGTCTACGAACTCACCTACATCCGTTTTAACGTTTGTAAAGCTGCATTGTAGGGCTAATTCGGCTGCTGAGTAAGGTATATTTCAGAAATGGTAATTAGTTGTGAGGTGGGGTTGTTTTCTTTGTTTATTAAAATAAATACCTGTTAATGTACCTAATAACGTATGTTCAGCCCTGAAGAACTACCAAAATGTTGGTTTGATTGACTTGGCGAGTCGGTTGGCCACACGCTGACACATAAATATTTATTTTGTATTTAAGGCGCACTGAAGTTTTTAACGAATCTACAGTTAACTTGACCTTGATAAAATACATGTACACAATGTACAAAAATGCACTGTAGCATATCAGATGTCTTTTGGAATACTTATTTAAGCAGAAGAAATACTCGCGTACAACCCCGGACACGCTTTTCAATGATTGGTTAACAGTTAAAGGAGATGTGTGGAATTTTGCCAAAGTAGTTCGTGTATTTGAGCTTTGACCTCTTTTGCATATTTATCAGATTTGGGTACCAAGGTTATTGCTTTATTGCATTAATAACACCATACATTATATGCTAAGGAATAGATAGAGGACGAGTAGCAGTACATTATCGGGATATAAATGTACGGGTTTGAGAGGGTTGGGCGAGGCGTTAGCCGAACCTAACCCTCTCAAACCCGTACATTTCTATCCCGATAATGTACTGCTACGAGTTCTCTATCTATCTTAGAGCACAGTCAAATGCTTGAGTCTTCAAGAAAATGACTTAAAATGAATATATTTCAAATGAATTGTCAACAAATTTGGGAAACATTATCTTGAACACAAGATGCAAAACATTGACATTTCTCATTTTCATATGCAAATGTGAGGGACATTGACGTCATCATCAGCATTGTGAGCACTGAATTTCTTACATTGTCAGAGGTGCATGAGGCGTACATTTTATATAAAACGTACGAGTCGTGCTACAGCATAGGCGTCGTGCTTGAATCACGAAATGCATAATATAAGCACGTTTTTATTCAGCAACATTGAGTATTGAGTAATACATTTCATTGCTTGTAAAAACTGAGTGGTTTTTAGAATGAATCAGTTCACACAATGGCTTCATCATGGACAGTCCAAGGACAAGTACACTATTCATTCAGGAAAGGTAACTTTACTTTTTTACTCTTTACTTTTTAAAATGTGTCTTTTTTAAAATTCAAACTAATTATCATTAAATTGGTTTATATAATAACAGTTATTGTTTTTTGTATTTGAAATATTTTTCACGTTGAGTTGCTTGTTGAGCTGTATTTATCAATAGGAGAGTTGTAACATCTATTGTTGCATATGCTAATTTGCACCCGTCTATATTGCATATAAATTATTTCAGGTTACTGCAGCAACGAAATTGTACTCGAATTGTCTATGGGAAAGAATGTAAAGTCGTACTGGACATCGCTGGGACGATAACTGACGGTTTAACTGAATATAATTCACCTGATGAGATCTGTAAAGATTGCACAGGGAAAGGTTTGTTGTCAAGCATACGTACAATGTGTTTCTTAAATTTCTCGCCGCTATAATCGTTGCAATATTGCTAAATTAGTGTTAAACAATAAGTCACACATTGAAGAACCGGGACTCCAAAGTATTACTTTTCAAAATCAAACGTTTGACTCAATTTACGGATGCATACTTTACATCATCAGACTCTTCCTTTGAAGTACCCATTTGGAGTGATTTAGTGGGATTTAAATCAGATTCGACAGGAGTCCAACATCAGTTGCTCTTAATCAACAATCTTTACTCACAAAATTGAAATACGGCAGACGCGTAATGAATAGTATTACTTCATTTTGACACCAGTGTAATGGTCGCGTTTTGTTAACATGGCTGATTACCATGTGACATATGGGCATGATTGTTAAGCTATTTCAACATTTCACTATCAAGGTGTCAATGATTTTGATTTCATTTGATAATGTCTCTAGAAAATGTGTTTTCATATGTATTCGTTAAATATGACAATAGCACAACAATAACACAAATCAAGTGGCATTAATTTTATAATAATGATTTCAATCTGTCTCGAAAAAGGTCATGACCCGTTTGTTGTTTCACTAGCTAGGGCAGTAAATAGCCCAAGGTATAATTACATGAAAACAGACGTCGGGCATACTCATACTCTCATACCTGGTACAATCCGTTATCTTTGTACATTTTGTACATGATGTATAGCTGTACCCATCTGTTTCTGCAATACAAAAAACAATAATGGAGAGAGTAAGGAACCTTGCTTTAAACCTTGATTAACATTAAAACATAATACGAACAGTTCAGTAGAGGGCTTTTCTTTAATAACTTACCGTCTACCATAATACACTTCATCTTTACACTTCTACGCTTTACAAAATGAAAAGGCAGTTTTATACCCTCAACACGTAATACATGTAGCTTCAGCCTCAACAGAAAGTAATCATCAAAACATTACACACAATTTGTACAATGTACGGGTAAAGTTCCGATAATGCACAGGATCCAAATGATCTAAAGTTGAACATTGTGGTATAGGATTAATGGTAACCTTTGTTCAGGGATTTTCCTGTCCAAACATTGAAAGTATGATGCAGTACCTTTATAACACTTTGTGACTTAAAGGGGCAGGAGCACGTTTTTGCAAATTTTATTTTTTCAAATTTCCCATTTATAATGATAGTTTATGTCATTTATATTAACTTTAGAGGGTAAAACATCTTATTATATTTAACCAATTATCCGTAGTGGTAATAACAATGTTGCGTAAAAAGCAAAAATTGCATGGCGGCCATTTTATTGTGAACACATTTTATTATTTCGAATGCCCAACATGATTCCCATGGCTTATTTCAGCGAAAAAACGTGCTACTGCTCCTTTAAGATATTCACTTTGGATACCTTCAACACGGTTACAGCCCTTGATAGCCAAATTTAAGAAAATGAGGTTAAAAACGGCGTTGCTCTCCCAGTGGTGTGTGTGATTAGGTATTCCTATAAAGGTGGCTCTCCCTAGGGTACCATCCTTGTTGTTGCACTGTTGCTTCTATCGCACCAGCTGTACATGTGTCATCAACCATCCCCTGCATCACCGTTACAAGGCATTATATCAACATTTTGCACATAAGCATTCCCATTCAACAATTAGTAGTTATTTCACAATATATCTAAAAGCACATTTTAAGACACACTGCTATCTTCCATATACACTTGCAAAATAATCTCCTTTCTCCTTTCATAGCCAACATCAATCTTAAGTATCTTTGTACAGAGCTCCCTATCAATATGTTCATACAACTTATCCAAATCTTTACTTGGCTCTAGTACGTATGCGAGTTTACCATCTCGCACCCTTTGTCAAACACTTATGCTTTCTCATAAAACACTGCTTTGAATTCACTCACTCATTTCTTTGGTGTTTAACTAGCAAACATACATTTTAGCATCCATAGTAAACGTGGTATCTAAATAGATAAAGGAATCAATACAACGATATAGACGAATGTCATGTCATAAACCACATACCATACCACAAATATGTATGTGATGTGATTAACGACGTCATGTCATAACATTGTTATACGCATAGGAAGTAGGCGGGAAGTCCCGACCCGCATGGAGTCAGCCTATACTTCACTATTGATATATAATCATGGTTACTCATTCTAAATAAGGAGATACTATATGGAGTTCTGGTAAAATACTTTCATTGCTTCAACTAAAACCTCTGTTCATCTGCTCATGTATCTTAACTTGAAGGGGCAGTAGCACGTTTTTGCCAAATATATTTTTTCAAATTTCCCATTTATAATGATAGTTCATGTCATTTAAATCTTATTATCCGTAGCGGTGTTGCGTATAAAGCAAAAGATTGCATGGAGACGATTTAACTATGAACACATTTTATTATTTCGCATTACAAAAAACGATTCCCATGGCTTCTAACGTACCATGTACAATCATTTTTAAATTGATTTTCAAAAGAGAGAAGGGTGTTTTACTTTTGGTGACTTTATTTTTCAAATACATTTCATCAACTTATTTGAGCAAATAAACGTGCTAATGTCCCTTTAAACCTATGTGTGGTTGTCTTTGAACACGAAACATATAGTTTGGCCTTGAAAGTATGTGACATCCCTATTTCGTACAATAATGAAACAACAATTGAAACTAGAAAACTCATAGTCTGCCTATCTTAATGTAATGCTTGTACCTAATAGGATTTTAATTTGAAATTTGAAATTAAAAAATCTGTCTGTTCAACCATCATATGAAATCTGAAGTAAACACGCGAGTCTTGCGGCGGGTGGTGTCCAGGGTTTGTCCAGGGTTTGAAAGTTGCGAGTTTATGATGTGCTACGTCACATCAACTTGGACAGTGGACGGTTTTGTGTGACACCTCTAGCTATCAGCCTGGGTTCCAAAGATATGCGCTCCAAATATGCTTTGGTTTGTTACGAAACATACATATCAATATGACTCTATAATCCCGTTCATAACCTGCCTGCAATAATATAACGTATGAATGTCCCTATATGAACCTTGCTATCTGAATGAACATATAGTTAATATTTGAGCGTGTTAGTCTGCGATGTAGCAATGTAGTTTTGACCATATGTGATGCATATCATGTGCATGTGACAAAGGAGTACACAAAATCTTACATGTGATACCCAAATGTCGTCACACAAACATAATCTTGATTAGGCCATGGGCCGAAAGCCGTAGCTTGTCTCTGAAGTGACTTTAGGTCCAAGTTTTTGATGAAAGGCAGAAACAATATATAAATTTAATCCTGATTGTTTACTGCTTCCAAAAATGCAATGTTTCACCTGGGATACTTGTTCATTAGGAAATTAGGGCATGTTGAAGTGATGAATCAGCAGTTTCGCAAAAGGTCTTCTTAGCTATGAAAAAACTGATTTTTTGACAATTTTTTAAAATATATTTCCACATATTACATATCTGTTGAAAGAGAATATGTTGTTCTATCTAAATATTGTGGTCCTACTGGGTTTCCTATTAAAAAATGTGAAATTTCTGCAAAAAATGTTCTCAAAAAAAATAATTGTTCTCAAACCATTCCATTTCTTTAATGATTTTAAAAAGAAAATTAAATTTTTGATTTTCCCCCCTTTTTCCCAATGGCATAAATATGTAAAAAAAAACCTAAAATAATGCAGCGATACAAAATTGTACATAAGAAATTGAAAATTTATTAAAGGTGTGTTAGGTCTGTTCGCTAAAGATACCCATTTTCTGTAGAAGTAGTTAAAGGTCTTAGCTTTTTTTTAAATAAAAATATGAACGAAAATATCTTTAATTTTAAAAAAAGGTTATAAAACATTTATGTTTTCCCCTTTGCTTACTTCTTTGAATCCTTTGAATGCGAATTATTTTTTTGGTTATGGGAATTTGATTCAAAAGAACTTATGTGTTTGGTAGGCCAAATAAATAGAGGATTCTTCAGTGTTTTCAGTATAATGTTACAGTTTATCCGGGAAAGCCAGTATTGTTTTAAGTGGCGCAAATACGGGTGAAAAATATACATATAAGTTGAGAGATAAGTGACATTACACTGTAAATACAAAATATTCCAGTTATTATATGCTTCTGCGTTAAAAAAATGGGGTGTTTTAAGTTAAATAAGTTCAAAACTTAGGGACTTCTTGTGATATCATACCGTTGTCACTTTGCACGTTTGCTCTGACGTTGTT
This sequence comes from Gibbula magus, assembly GCA_936450465.1. Classification (NCBI taxonomy): domain Eukaryota; kingdom Metazoa; phylum Mollusca; class Gastropoda; order Trochida; family Trochidae; genus Gibbula; species Gibbula magus. Next base: position 61,419,373 of record OW388304.1, read on the forward strand.
GATAGCAGATGTGACATCATATTATTGTGAACATGTCATTCCCTGTTTGATATTTTCACTGTATTGAGAACTGAGATCAAACTGCAGAGACATAGAAAAATTCTGTCTTTTCTTGACCATAAAATTATTAAAAAAATAAAATTATTTGTTTAATCAATGAAAACATACTGGTTACAAATTACAATTCAAAACGTTGCATTTAAAGTAACCAACCAACTATTGAAGAGTTGCTTTAAGATAGTATCAGTTTTTCAATGATATTTTTTATTTTGACTCAAATGTGTTATCAAGACTGATAGGTTCTCATTTCCAAAGCATAGCTAAAAACCTGTTAATTGTATTTTTTCTGAAACTCGTTAGGTGTAGTATCCATCCTTTTTTATTTTAAGATTTTAAAATTATCATTTTAGTTTTTTTGGAAATGGTTGGATTTGGACACAGGGACAGGTTAGTTTCCATATAAGAAATTTAAAAAAAGGGTTTATCAAAGCTTTTTTAACCTAATATGTGTTATCCACCTTGTGAATTAGTTCATTACCGGAGGAGAACTGTTTGTGTTATCTTTTTTAAACTTAATAGGTGGTAATCACTATTAAAGGTGTTATCTTATGACTTGCTAATTGTTTTTAATATAAAATTATTGTGTTTTCATGGAAACGCACTGGACCTTTATTGAGTGATAGGTTTCTTTATTTTCCAAACACAAAAGGTCAATATGCCTTTTTTAAAATATGGGCCTTTTACGTTTCAAAACTTTCAAATTTTGATTGGTTTCCATGAAAAGAAGTGAGACCTGGAGCCATTTTGTTAGGGACCCATACTTTTGATTCTACTGCTTACAAACTTTATCTGCACGTCAGTTTTATAGACCGTAGATAGGTAGATATATGCATAGAGTCAATATTAACACCCAACAAAATTCAACTTAGTATTTGCATATAAAATATAATCATGTAATAGTAATACATTATTGCTATACATAAGTAAAATAATGCATATAAAATATAATCGTAATACATTATTGTTCAGGATTGTTTGTCAATTTTGAAGATATTACAAATATTGCTAAAGGTAAAAAGTTTCTTTTTCTGTGTGTTTTATTTAAAGGGGGGGGGGGCGCACTTTTTTTCTTCTTTCTTTCTTTTTTTCTTTCTTTCTCTATTTATTCTTTTTTATTCCATTTCATTTCAAATACATACAAAACAAAAATATATACATGTCATCAGTCTATTGTTGTCAAAGATAAATAATAATAGGTGTCAGTAAAAGTTACCAGATTGATGTTAATGGCCACAAAATTGACTACCAATAAAGTGTTTTACATGCCATCATCAAAAATATTGTCTACACAAATACCAAATTAACTGTTAGTTATAGCCATGAAGACAGTTTTAAAATCTTAACATAACATAATATTATGAATGGTAAACAAAAAATCTCACTTGTGTACCTTTTAATTTGGGCAAATGATCCATTTTCTCAACAGGAACCCGATATTGTAAGTAAAACAAAGGTAAAATGAAGGTAAAAAAATACACCCTATATCAAATAAAAAGAGTAAAGGAACAAGGTCAGCCATACTGCCGATCTCAGGAAGCGGCCCATTCAATTTCAGGTTAAAATGTACGCTAAGAATTGGTGACATTCAAAAATAAACGCACGTGCCTATCAACTATACATTTCTCCACAAACCCAGCTGATTTCAAACATATGTCACCCCTAAGATAACTTAAGTAGCTCTTCAAACTCGAAAATCGACCAAAAAACCTCTCCCATGAACATTATTCTGCAGTATCAAAGTGTTAATAAACAAAGTTATGGTTATTTTTCTGTTTTCCATCCAGAAGTAGCCATTGTTTAATATACCCATATATATAGCCCCTAGAAACATTTGATATTGCCACAATTCGATTAGTTTAAGACTCACAAACAGACACACACACAATCTATGATGGGGGAGTCCATCTTTGTTGTACCGGGCAGGCTGACCTAGCTGCTCTCTGAATTGTTGAAAATAGCATATTTCTCAAGGGCTTTTTATTACTGTTTATTGAACAAGTGTTTTTGGTGAAACATTGAATATTTTGTGAAAAATAACCATTTTCTACAATATAAAGTTAAGTTTTCCCCTTCACCCAAAACTTGGACCTCTAATGAACAAAAGAAAGCTTCTTCCCATGGCCTAGATGTCTTCCACATGAATTACTCGATAGCACGCTTTATACTTGATCTCGTACAATTACACATTTAATTGTAACACATCAATGGTTTGTAGCAAGTTCTTGCGAAAAAAAGATGAAATAGTTTTAATAAGATTTTGAAAAATATCATTCTCACATATTAAATGATAACTTTCCAAAAAACTAAAAACTAAAAATAATTCTGCTGAAATAAATAAACTTGAAACTAAGAATAACTGGGAAAAAACAAATGTTTTCTGCTGTATACGTCACGGTGGAGTAAGTTTATAATTATAGTTTGTCTGCTGAATATATTAAATGCACTATATATCAAGTGGTCACAGTACTAACTAGTTGACAAATTGATATTTTATCATTAATGTTTTGAAATACTTAGAATATCGTTTGCTGCGGTTGTCCAGTACCCGACACCTTCTAGAGACTGAACATAATCCAGCGTTTTCTTGATTGATTTGATCAATGTAACGACTTTATATAATGCAAATTGGTGTATTTATTGAAGCGTTCTAATACCATCAGTACTCAACGAGAAAGTTAACAGTTAAAATGTCAAAAACCAAAATAATGGTCTTAAGAAAAGGCGGCAGATTATCTCGTTTCGAGAAGTGGAAATATTGTGGTGAATCTCTTCATGTAACCTCTAACTATAATTATCTTGGTATAGTTCTTACAAGTCAACTAAGTTATTCTCAGAGTTGCAATTTTGTCTCTGTTAAGGCGAAGAAGGCTTTATATGAGGTCTTGCGGACGATGTATTCTTATGGCCAGTTTTCCTACAAGGTCTTTTTCACAATATTTGATTCTCAGATTATGCCAATTTTGTTATACGGTTCCGAGTTGTGGGGTTTCCAGCGTCATGAGTGCTTGGAAAGGGTACATCATCTTGCTTGCAAGCGATTTCTCAGTGTTGGTAAAAGGACTCCGAATGTTTTAGCTATGGGAGAATGTGGCAGATTCCTTGTGTATCTAGCGTCCTTGTTAAGGTGTATTAAATTTTGGCTAAGTATTATTAGTTTGCCGGCGCACCGCTACTCATTTAAGGCATATAAAATGTTATACTCTTTAGATAGCGTTAATCGTCATACATGGGCTTCTTCGGTTAAGAATGTGCTTTTTAGTTACGGGTTTGGCTACGTCTGGTTGTTTCAAGGAGTAGGGAGTGTGGAATTATTTCTCTCGGATTTTAAACAACGGGTTACTGATATTCTAATTCAGGAGTGGAAATCCGCTTTGCAGTCTAGTAGCAGGTATGTGTATTATTCTGAATTTAAGTTGAATTTAAAACCGGAATTGCATTTAACTCATAGTGATTGTTCCCTTTACCGTCGTGAAATGACGAAACTTCGTATTGGTATGGTAAGACTACAAGTTGAACTTGGGCGATATTGTAATGTTATAAGATCACTGCGCTTATGCAGAGTATGTAAACTGGATCATATTGAAGATGAATTCCATTTTATTATGGTTTGTCCAGCCTTTGACGACTTGAGATTAATATATTTACTGCCTGTCTGCAGGCCTTATGATTTAAAATACAGTTTCATCAATTTAATGTCATCATGTGATACAGACATTATTATTACATTACAGCTCTATCTCCATCATGCACTCCGTCTGAGGAGTCAGTTGCTATTGTAACATGTCCAACCTGCTCACTGTTACCTGTATATGGGCCGGAGGCCACGCATACGAAATAAAGAATTGAATTGAGAAAGATCTTTGGGTAATTATGGTAATACTTTAGATTCGACTCTAGACCTCCTGGAATGGGACCATGCACTATACCTCATTGCCACATCATCTTACTCTAGACGGGTCGGGTTTAACACTGTAGAGTTATTTGCGTGGGTGGTGGTGTTAATCCCTTTGAATCAATACTTTGGCAGTTAAATTGATCGAATATCAGATCAATTATTCAGTTTCCAAAATATCCAATGTCAAATCAATGTCAAGCCCCTGCTACATGTATTCTCGTCCTGAAGCATATATGTATCATACAACGTGGGATTGGGTTTTTGAACTATAAGTATACTGAAAAGACATGTGAGAAGTATGCATCTCCGTAACTGTATTTGCTCTATATGCTGTAAAGAAATGCGCCAGGTCGCTACATCTAATTATAACTATCATTTACGCGTGTAAGACTTGGTGCGTTGACGCATTTATGCACATCTCTGTACTGATTATAGTCTGTGCGTTACTGGAATATGACACAGTCAAATCCGCAGGGTGTCAGTGTTATAATCGATACTCTATTTATGTATCGATATATACATTGACCCCTGTTCCGAACTATCAAATAATGTAAACATCTAAACTAAACTTGTAAGCATTCCATGCAGGCTTAACACACACACATTAACACACATACCGAGCACTGCAGTACATGTTCGTGTAAATCTGAAGGGGATTTAGTCACCATGTTAGTGGAAGACAACATAGTCATTAGTTGCAGGGCTGTTTGTGTAATCGATACTCTATGTAGATGCCCCGATATATATTGATCATGTTTCTTTGATTGCTTAAAGGGATATAATGATGTTGGTGAAGTCACAGATATGTACAATGCTATAATGTGTGATTCTAATTGAGAATTATCAACGTTAACCGAAAATAACCAGTTTACGGTCAATCAGTTCAGTACAATGAAATACAACCATTCAAATTCATGGTCATGATCGAAATTTGTAAAATCGTACATACGTGAGATAGAGCCATAATTGTCGGCTACTACACATGCAAGAGACTGTTCTTGGATTTTCATTGTTAACTGTGTTAACGTGGGTGATTATGTCTGCAGAAACAGTTTCCTAAGTCTGTTAAAGTACCATCTTCTAACGGCTGTGTTAAGCTTATTTCATTTCTTCTCATGTAATGCAACTTTTCTTTCCTCCATTTCGAATAATACGACTTAATAATAATAAGTCTTAGGTACGTGAAATAAACTATACAATGGAGTCAACGGTTCAGTTGCAGCTGATTGTAAATCGTAACATATTAGGTTTTGGTGCAAAATCCAAAGCCATAATTCAAGAAAAATTAAGCTTTATTGTGGAAATCTGTTATTAGAAATAGATTGAGGATGTTTAATCAATATCAAACACCACCATGGAAATGTTTTAGTTTAAAAACGGATAAATCTAGTTCTACAGGTAAGTTAAGGATAAATAACCGACGTCCAGCATGATAACGACCTACAGGTGAAATGATTCAGTTGTAAGCTGTGATTTTATATACATATCTCATGTGGTACAATGTTTTTTAATCATGATATAGCGATGTTGTTGGCACATATTCTTATCTTAGGGTTATCAGGTCATTAACATGGCTATATTAAATAACACAAAGTAATTAAGACAGAACCTGCAACTGATTAACATATCATAACGAGAATAAAACGAGCTCTTCATTCTTTCAAGTGTTTGGGAAACCTAGCTTCTGAAACTAAAAAAATTTATCCTTATAAACATCATTCGAAATTCTCATTGTACGTGTTATAATACAAAACATGAAAACCAACATATAGTATTTTAAATTATTGTTGATTCTTTTAAACAAACCAAATACCAGTACCAGTGTTTACTGGCGGTTCTAAATAATTTAATTAAAAAGTGAATTGAATTAAATTAATAGCAATCGTTCAGCAGGGAGAAGGTGCGATTTTATTTTAGAAAGTTATCCTTTTGTTTATAAATATGTTATAATTCATTTTCCATAGCAGGTATACATGTTTTTTAAAGTTTATCTTCATGTCCTTTTAACCTTTATGTTTCGTGGACAGCTCGTCGTACTGCTGAAAGAAAATGGCGGAAATCTAGACTTGAAGTGCATAGGCAAATGTTTGTTTCAAGCAGAAATGCTGTTTCAAGACTCATCACGAAAGCAAAGGCGAAATACTGCTTAACTAAAATAAAGGAGACTTCACTTTTGTACAAGTTTTTGTTCTCGCTCATTGGACGTGAGAGTGAAAATTGTCTTCCAGATCGTAACAACAAAGATAGTGTTACTCTTGCCAATGAGTTCAACAACTTTTTTTAAACCAAGATTTCACGTATCAGACAGGAACTGGATCTTCTGACCACCACAGATTCTGATGTGGATGAGGCTGTCGGAGAAGATCAACTAAATAGACTCTCAATCTTTGAACCCTTCACAGAGGAGGAGGTTCGTAAGATTGTTCTGGACTCAAAGCCAACCTACTGCTGTTTGGACCCGATACCCACAAAGCTAGTTCTAACTCATTTGAATATCCTTCTTCCAGTTGTTACAAAGATCGTCAATACTAGTTTAGCATCAGGTCAGGTCCCTTGTTCATTCAAGGAAGCAGTTATTAAACCACTTTTGAAAAAGAAAGGGCTGGATTCAAATATATTCCAAAACGATCGTCCAGTGTCAAATCTGCCTTTTCTTTCAAAGATTTTGGAAAAGGCCGTCAAAATCAGATTGAATGCCCACATGGAAGAGTTCCATCTACAGGATATATTTCAATCCGCTTATCGAACTGGCCACAGTACGGAAACAGCTTTACTACAGGTGACTAACGACCTACTCTGTGCGGCCGATAGAGGTAACGTCAGCATCCTCGTCCTCTTGGATCTATCGGCCGCATTCGATACTATAGACCACGCAAAACTCCTTAGACGTCTTCAGACACACATATGTCTGGATGGATTAGTTCTTGCCTGGTTCTCATCCTACCTCGAGAATAGGTGTCAGTCTGTGAAGATCGATGATGTCAGATCTACTCAGTGTGATCTGTCCTATGGAGTTACGCAAGGATCGGTGCTTGGACCGCTGTTGTTCACTATTTACATAGGTTCGCTCAGATCAGTAACCGGTAAACACAACGTAAATCATCACTGCTACGCGGACGATGCACAGTTATTGAAATCTTTCATACCTGAAGAGTCACAAAATCGTATTGCTCAGTTACAGGACTGTATCTCTGAGGTCAGCTCTTGGATGACAGCGAAAAAGCTGAAACTGAATGGTGGAAAAACCGAAGCTATCCTCACTGGCTCCAAGTCTAAAAGGAATCATGTCTGCGAACAGTCGTTGAGAGTTGGTGAGTCTACTATCCACTTTTCCAAGTCCGTGAAAAACCTTGGCGTTCAAATTGACGAGGGACTAACTATGGAAAAACATGTGAATTCTGTAGTTAAGAACTGTTACTACCACATAAGGAACATCAGCCACATTCGCCACCTTATCTCATCTGAAGCAGCCCACCATCTCGTCCGATCTCTGATACTTTCTAAACTGGATTACTGCAATAGCCTTCTTGTAAATATTCGCCAAGACCTCAGTTCAAAACTTCAATCTGTACAAAACTCTGCTGCCCGCATTATATCCATGAAAGGAAAGAACTCCCACATCACGCCTGTATTGATGTCACTTCACTGGCTTCCCTTTGATGCCAGAGTAGAATTCAAAATTCTCTCTATATGCTACCGCTGCTACCATGGAACAGCTCCACCTTACCTCTCGGACATTGCCCAGAAATACTCTCCTTCCAGGACACTGAGATCAATTGATTTAATGCAGTTTGAAATGCCACCAGTGAAATTGAAATCCTTTGGACAAAGATCCTTCAAGTTTACTTCTGCAAAACTTTGGAATCAACTTCCATTGAACATCAAGCAACTCCCTACTCTTGATACTTTCAAAGGATCCCTGAAAACATATCTTTTCAGAAAGTACTATTCAGCATATTGACACTATTTCGACATTATGTAGCGCTGTGAGCAATCACCGAGTGACTGGATACTGGCGCATGACAAATGGACTTATTATTATTATTATTATTATGATTGTGTCCGAAATATCCTGATTTTAGTTGGAAATATGTCGCAAATTTGATTTTTCAAACTACATCTTGTAGCATAAAGGTTTCTCAAATATCACGATTTTTGTTATTTTTTCTAATTAGTAATTGCTTCCAACGACCTCAATTAGTTACAGCAGTAAATAATTTAACGCCATGCATAAAATGCCTTGACACAATTTATAGCTAAACGGAAATGACCGATAAACATTTTTCATTGAAAAAAGTCATTAGTCAGAATGGTGCAAACTAGTTATTTGCAAACCTTCAATTAGCTGTATCCAATAAACATCAAAATTGATAAAATACAATAAGATACTAAAGTGTTCTCAAACTTGCATAAAGTGATGCAGGATGTTCTATATACGAATAGATAAATGGTGGTAGGCGTTGATAATATTTAGAGAACACATAAAAACAAATGGAATACCGTGTCATAAAACACACCAACACATGCGCTATATTTATTTCAAATATAAACAAGATGTGTTAAACACCGATGCCCCCGGATATACCAAAGTCATGGCCAAGGTTAAAGTTTTCTGAATATTGTCCACTGCGGCAAGGTCAAGGTCACAAGGTCCAATATGACGACCTCATCTGAAGGTCTCATCACAAGGTATGCACATGCCAAGTATGAAAGCCCTAGCGCTGAGCAATCCAAAGTTATGGGCAAGGTTAAAGTTTTCTGAATATTGTCCACTGCGGCAAGGTCAAGGTCACAAGGTCCAATATGACGACCTCATCTGAAGGTCTCATCACAAGGTATGCACATGCCAAGTATGAAAGCCCTAGCTCTGAGCAATCCAAAGTTATGGGCAAGGTTAAAGTTTTCTGAATATTGTTCACTGCGGCAAGGTCAAGGTCACAAGGTCAAATTTCTTGATAAAAGTCAAAATATCATCGGCAAGTCTCGGATATTTGTAATTTTTATCAACTCTTGTTGAATCTAATCAATTTGGGTAGCAGTCCACGTTTGGTAAAATTGATCAATAAGGACTCGCTTAAAAGATGACTTTAAAAAATGTGGACTCGTAAAATTTGGAGAACTCCTATGGTTTCGAACTAACTATGAATTATATTGCTAACCGAATTTCTGTCTTGCATTACAACGAAGAAAAGTTACTACACCGTTAATGAATTTTATCTCACCTTGTGAAAGTAAGAACAATGAAAGTTGTTCTTTAAGTCTGAAATTCTCTTTGGGAAATTATAAAACTCAAAAGTTACATAATTTCACTGTGAGTAGAGCTATCAATTTAGATTTCACATTTCAAAAGAGGAGGTCGAGGCGCAGGAGTACGACTTGTATTCCAATAAATTGAAAACTTTGGTTTTGTATTCGAGTCTAAGCACTTTTCAGATTTAAAGGCGTAACATATTTTAGGTGAGAAAATAGCAATCACCTCCATGTTATTACTGTATATCATATCCTCGTGAATAAGTGAGCCAAACTTTTCACTTAAGCTTAAAGTTAATTGATTTCCAATAATTAACTCTTAGAAGATTATCATTGATTACTCACAACTTATAATTCCCAACTTTAGAAATGATGGACATCTATGTAACACATGCTTAAACTCTTCACGAAGAAACACAAATTGGCTTGAGCATTGAAGTCATGAGTACACCCCTTCACAGCATCCCAAATGTGAACAATTACACAAACTGGCAGCAGAGGATTTGAAACTACTCACGTGAGAATATATTTATACTTAGCAAGAGTTAAAATCAACAAATAAATCAAAAGTACTAAATACATTCACTTGTGTGCGATATGAAACAGGACTAATAACAAATCCTTGACCCTCTAGTGAATTCCAACAAATTGAAAGTCTTCGATTTTGGAAATGGATACCACGAGCTGACATGAATAGGAACACATCACCATCTTTGTAACCTCTCAGCCTCTGTATATGATATGTTGACTGTTTGAGCAGAGAGTATCGGTACATGTGGTGTTATTGATCTGTTAAGAGAACTATGTCTTCCAGACAAGACCATCACAGTGTAAACGTCAAGTCTCATTTCACAAGGAGCACTTCGTCATAAACTTTCTGTTGTTGGCAAGAAGGTCTAAGAGTAAAACGATTATGCCAGTTTTCTAATGAGCAAATGTAGAATAAGTTTCGAGGCACACTACATGTATCTGAAATAGCACCGGATTCAAACACCTACCCTCTGGATAAGTTATGTTATCCATTGATTAACTGATAACTTTCAGTGACTACATATTGCATAGGTAATTGAACAGATTAACTCTCATGCCAAGAAAACATCAAGTCCAAAATAATATTCATTCTGTCCTCACTTATTTCAAGGAGTATAATCTCAGCATCCTCTAAACTGAAGCCCAATCAGCGACAAACACCTATTAGCACACTGCACACATGGTGATGATATACTTTATAGCTGCGGCAAGCATATCACTTGTATACCACATGTGTAGCCCTTCATGCCTAATCAAGTTTTCTAAGTTCTTTTCAACTTTTGACAATATATTTGCATGTACTCTTTCAAAGAATTTCAACAATCAATGTTCTTTAAGGAATTTCCCACGGCATACCAAAATCACATTTTTATTTATGTTCTGTTTGTTATGTGTTTCCTCTGTTTCAACTGGTAAATATCATTCCAAATTCAGCATATGTATTCATATTTCACCTTGAAACAGATAATATTATTATCCAAACACAAGAAATGATCTCAAATACCACGAAATATGCACTCGCCATGGTCAGTACATTTATTTCTTGTTCAGAGTAATTAAGTTCTTACCTTATATACAATGAATTACAAGATAATTTATAGAGAAGTATGTACTTTCGAAAATCGTATCGAAATCAATACAAGAGAATTTATACATTCCTCATTTATATTAAGTCATATAGGTCATCATTCAAAAACAGTCTGTAAATCTTAGCTTTTTTTCTGCAAAGAGTCATAAACAAATATATATCAAAAAAGTTTTGGCCATATAATTTATCATTTTTCAGTTCAGTATATAAAATGAGTACTCGTTGTCCATTATTACAATATATTTTATTTATTTATTTTATTTTTCCTAATGATTGTATTGCCTCTTGGAGAAGAATTCACCGCAATACATTACCGCTGTGGTGTTGCAGTATTCCTCCAAAGCAAAGGTCAACGCCGAACGAAACACGGCCTATAAGGTGGCCGGGTGGTACAGTCAGTGCTGGAGATTCTTGCCTGACTCTTGACAGTCTTTGTTCTAAGCTAACATGGGACTCGTTCCGAAAAAAACACTCTTACAATTACAAAAAGTTTGATCGATAATACAACAATGGTAAACAAAAAACTACTTATCCGTTTAAAGATAAAAATCCCATTATTACATTCATATTCGCTAACTAGCGCTTTCGGCCATGTTTGCTTCTTCAGGTTAAGCTTTGAATGTCAGTAATCACGTTGATCGTGACGTGACACTCTTTGTACTTCGTGAGCATACATTCAAGGGAAATACATTTTAGCGTTCAGTAAAGGCTTAAATTATTTTATAAATTCATTTTTCATCAGTTCCAGCAGCGGCGGTTTATCGTATTTGATTTGATTAAAAGAAAGCACTTTATATCTTCCACCAGAACAGTTTTCCAAATGACTACTTTGAGTGATAGTGGAGGACAGAAGTATTGAGCCTTATTACTTAGATAATGGACAAATTACTTACATTGATAATATCTCCTGAAACATAGACATTCAGGGGAGCAATAAGATATTAGGGCAGATTTATCTTTCTTTTATTTCCACTTAGTCTCGCTGTATCCAGCCCAGCCGCTTTTCGTGGCACACTTAGCTGACCCTGAAGTCCAGACATGTCTCTTATGTCTCTTATGACCAGGGCACATTCATTCTGAACCCAAAATGTTCTGTTGCAATTTAGTTTCTCTACTGGTAGTTTTGATCTAGCAACGTATCTTTTTTAATTATTTAATAGTAACTGTGTCATGTTTTACAACAGACGTTGTGTCTGTAAATTAGATTATTTGATAACTTTATTCAATACTGATTTTGCGAAGGTCATATTGTTTGTATAAACACCTGTTTTCATTCGTAAGTTGTGATTTAAAAACAAAGTTACAATCAACTTATCTATTATTTTAAGTAAGAATTCACTCTTAACATGTACTCAAAGCCATTCACGGTTCAAATAATATTTGATTTATCAATAACATGAAAATGATTTGATAACAACTTTGCACATGTATCCATGTCTACGGAGTTTCAAAATAATGAAGAAGACCTGAGTTGAAAATTATCGATTTCTATGTTTGCAATTGTCCTGTGATCATTGCCTCAGCATTTGTCTTTCATAATTTATATGTTTATGGTTTGGCTTTATGAAACTCACTTGAAGTATGACAGTCTATAGTGAGAGAGGGAACCGTTTTCGCATATGTGTCTAATTAAACAGACACATAAAACATGCTCTGTTGACTACGTGGACATGTTAGCAAATCGCTGAATAACATCTGACAATGCTCTAGTGAAGGTGTCCAGTATAATAGTCAAAATAAAAGATGAATATACATGAACGTGAAAGTGCATTAATTTGCAAGATATGTAATGCAAGATTTTTGTTTTCTTGGCATTTAACATTGTTCAGTTAAATTGAAAACAAATTGCATGACAACATATAACACTTACAACAGATGCATTCATAGTTCGATCACATGGAAGAATTTGATCATCATGTAATCTTGTATATATTTGTGATCCTATCCAGATGTTAACCGGCTCAAAGTTAAGTCATCCATTGAAAAACGTCGTCGTCAAAAAAAGACTGGAACACAAATTTTCATTTGAAATAGAGGGTTGTTTTCTCATCAGCAAATTTGAAAGATAGTAAAACATGATAGTAACAGTCAATTCTGAATCCGAACTGTCCTTAGCTGGCGTTCCACCGTTGTAATCAATATTTAGAGATAGATTACACTTTAATTCTGGCTTTACATATATTATAAGTTAAACTTTGTATGCTTCTCACGAGAGTAATACGGTCTCATGTACCATCTGTGTACCAGTTTCGCCCGAGCCTTCAGGCAAGGGATGACACTGGTACAAAGATGGTACGTGAGACCGCATTACCCGAGGGAGAAGTTTACAGTGAATTTATCTTTCCGTCATGTCAATAAAAGTAACTTTATTATATTTTCTGTGGTGAAAAAAATGAGTGAAATAACATGTTATTCTTCTCAGTGAAATACCACTTTCAATCATATGACGTCATCGTAACAAAGGATGACGTCATAGGATGGCCATGAAAAGTAAGGCGATCTCGGAGGCGAATGTCATTTACCAACTATGCATAGTTTGTTGAATCATTTGACATTTCTAGTCGAATACCATGTATATCTCATCTCGTGAAGTAGAAATTATATATTTACACTCGTGGCTGCGCCACTCGTGAAAATATACATTTCTACTTCACTCGAGATATATAAAGATGGTATTCGACGAGAAATGTCAAATATCCTCTATGCATTATTATATATAGTTATTGCGTTTTGACTGCCAGTGACTTATCAGCTGAATGAAAATGTCCATCCCTCTCGACTGAAATATCAAAAGTCGTATAACGTATTACTACAAACTTTAAATGCGTTAAAACGAGTTAATATTACATTAATTGAGTGTTCAAGCAATGCAAAATAAGATTTGTTTCCAAACCAAGCAGCAAATAAGGCGAACATAAGTTTGTTATTAACAGACTCGTATAAACAGCTGATCGAATGTCAAAACTCTGTACATCACATGAGTCACTTTTTAACTTTATCTGACCATAATGCGATACCTAGAGCTGTTGCTATGACAGCGGGGTACATGACATGAGGAGATAAACAATAGCCTGTAGGCTTTATTGAAGATGTAAATAAAAAGGTGAAACGAGGGAGGCCAATTGTCGTGAATTTACTCCGAAACGCATGTATTTTCACATTAAAGAAGTTGTTATCCAGAAAATCTTCCTGGTAGTATGTATACCACTTGCCCTTCATGGACCTGATGACATACGAGGCAAAAGGTTATTGTGAACACTATCGTTTGACCGCCGATCAAACAATACAGTATGTATCTCCAAGGAGGTTGAGTTCAAATATACTGTTCTGAAATTCAATGGTCAAATTTGTTGTATGAAGTCATTTTAAAATAAGCATGATACGAACAGAAGTTAGCATTTTAGCAAAAAGTTGTGTATCTTGCATTTGAAGGGGCAGTAGCACGTTTTTTTTGCTCAAATATGAAACGTATTTGAAAAAGTATGTCTCCAATCTTAAAACACCCTTTTCTCTTCGGAAAAAAAATAGTTTAAAATGACTGTACATGGTTCGGTTAAGCCATGGGAATCGTTTTTGTAGTTCGAAATAATAAAATGTGTTCACAATAAAATCGCCGCCATGCAAATTTTGCTTTATACGGAACACCGTTATTACCAATACGGTTAATTGGTTTGTGTTAAAAGATGTTTTACCCTCTAAAGTTAATTTAAGTAACATAAACTATCATTGTACATGTAAATGGTAAATTTGAAAAAATAAATTTTGCAAAGGACGTGCTACTGCCTCTTTAAATATGTTACCAAAGAAACCACAAATGAACATAATCGATTTAAAGTGTTGAATTTATTGCTATAACCTACGTCAATCTCACGCATTATTGATTCTAAAGCAGTGATATGATTGGATTGGTTCTCTCTCAAGTGTTACTAATTGCGCAAGAGGATTTTCTTTTTTGAAAACATATATTATCATAAAGTCATGCTGTAGTTTCTGTATTGATAACATGGCTGCGGTATCGAGCTGGTGTGCGGCGATCGTGACTCTGATAACGTTAAAGCAATTTGACTGTGACTCTACCTCATGTTCGCAAACACGTTTTATCAAGACTCGTGACATTTCAGATATAAACACACAGTACAGTTCGTTTCTCACGACTCTATCCGATGTGACATCTTACGAATGTTCCAGTGTTGTTTCCCGTGATCCTCTACTGCTGTGGTTCCTGTACAACTCTGAACGAAGAGAGTGTATCACCAGTAAGCGTTGGGATATACCAACACAGGAAGGGGTCAACAGCAAGAACGTCCTGTACAGAAAACATGAAGGTAAGAATAGCAAAGGTTTATCTGAGAGAAAATACTTCACATGTAGCAATTTATTTCCTGACAGAAATTTTAAAGAAATCATATCCATTTAACCATCATGTCAGTATAATTATGTTTCATTTCTTGTTTTGATAACTCAGGATTATAATTACTTCGTTATGTCCTCCGTTATTGGTAATTAACTAGTTACACATAATATATTTCCTGTGATACAATAAAAGTTTATGTAGTATAAAAACAGTCCATGTCATGATCTGGGGGGCGGGATAGCGCAGTGGTTAGCGCGTTCGGCTTCGGATCAAGAGGTCCGGGGTTCGAATCCCGCCAGGGGCACGGCAACTTTGTCTGCAGTAGAGAACTGTTCTACACGCAGTAAGGTTTGGGTGCAATGCTGCACTGAATTTCAGCGTAGTACCACCCATGGTTCGCTAGTTCCAGCCGTTGCTCGCAGGTTTCACCGCAATGCATAGCCACATGGCGTTGCGGGCTTTCTCCCTGCCGTAATACTAGCAGCCGCGATATAAGTGAAATACTCTTGAAAGCGGCGTTAAACCCCATCTCACTCACTCCTGTGATACAAAATGTACAAGTCTTGAAATTATTTTATCGAAAGATTAATGTGCTTTGTGTTAATGTGTTCATATTATCTTATGTAAGTCCATTGCAACTTTTCATGTTCTGGGAAATATATACTTGTGTTGATTACGTGGAATAAACTTGTGAATACTCAGCGTCCAGGTTGATGAATGCTTTATGATTTCTATAGAAGTATCATGCCATCCAGACTCTGTAATTATTTGTAATATGTTACTTTTGTCCGTCGATATTTCCTTAACTACAAACACTTACAGGTCCGGGGGGTTAGCTGAGAGATGCGCTAGTCATTACTGCGCATGTCCGTCAATAGCTACGTTTAGGTGGGAGGAGCTTGTGTAGGAGACCTTCTCATTTGATGATTTTCTCAACTATTCAATTGAACCATTTTACATTTTGTCTTGTCGACATATTTTCTTACAAAGATATTAGATATGTAATGTTTTTAATGCACTATTTCATAATATCTTTTTCCTTGCTATCGATAGTCAACCTACGTATTGATCTAACATGAGAAAGATAATTTATAATTTGTCATGATGAGAAATTATTTGATTACATATTTTGGTTAAAAGTTTTATTTTGAATAATTTTAGCGATGTAAATGTTTTGGATAGCTGTTGTGACTCTTAAATCGGTATTTTGTAAGTAATTATGACTTTGTTAGTATTTTTGTTTTTAAAGTGAACGTTAATAACAATTGGATGTTATTTTCACCAACATAGTAAAACTGGTTACTAATTTGCCATTAATCAAATTTCGACTTTAAGAAAAAATATGATGATTTTTTTACAACATAGTGTCATAAAGCTTATTCTTAGACTTTTATTACATTTACCAATTTATTTAAAGGATACAAAGGACTGATATTAGTAAATGCAATTATAAAACATGAATGTATTCTTTTTGCTTCCAGTTTGGAGAATTGTTTTAACGTTTTCTAAGAAGGAATATTTCACTTACCCTAATACCCAGTGTCCAGATGATACAATTTTTAAATATTGTATGTTTTCGATAGAATACAGGTTTCAGGTATTCTTTGAGTTTAAAACAAACTACTGAAACGGGGCTACATGTACATATACATATACATATACATATACATATACATATACATATATATATACACATACATATATATACATAAACATATACATCACTCTCCAGTAGTCATAATTAAACTTAAGTTTTTGAAACATTATCTATGCTTTCTAAAAATGTCGTTATGGATTCTCTTTAACTAAGTGTGTAAAAATGGAGCTGTTTTGTTTATTTTTATAAACTCTCTACAGTGAGGATGCGTTTATGAATTAAAAAACAAATACATTAATTAGGCCGCCAATTTAATTAATTAATTGCCGACAGAACCCCTTGTGTGTCTGAAAATAAATAAAAAATAAAGTTTTGTACCCTGATGAATGAATTGCAAAATGTATTACTATCAAACACATCTAAACTTGATTTTATCCAACAGCAGTATACCAGCTTTTACTCTGTTGAATAAATGCTGCTGTTTCTTTTGGACGGAGTTATGTCAGCATTTCTTAAACACGAAATAGTTACAGGGTAGCTGGGATAGGTGTCAATCATTCCTGCGCATGCTCATCAGCTACATCTTGGTGGGAGGAGCTCGAGTTTGTGAATGAGACGTGTTACTCGCACAATTTCACATACAATGAACTAAAACTAAACTTATAAATAATCTTTGACTATTCGACAGACACTTTTTAACAGATATTAGACATATTAACTTTATTTTTCAAATAAAATGTTTCACAATAGCATCAAACCCGCTGTGCAGATGAGGTTGATATAGGAATTAGTGCGTAATAGGACCGCCTGGCTGTCAGGTACATCGTTTCCTAACTAACATGTATTGGTTTTCTAATCATAAAATATAAAAGCAGAATTTTACTGTAGTGTGATAATGAATGTGATGTTATTTTTTAATTTGAAAGCAATTCTGTGATACAGTTAATGGTAGAAAACTTCGATTGTGATGAAAATTGATATTTAGTAAGGGGCTTTGATGAAAAAAATATAACTTGAACAATATAAAAGTACAAAGAATTTTATATTTTTACCAAAAGTATATTGTAAAGGTATAAAAGCAAATTTAACTTAATGTTTCAAATTAATTATTTTACAATATAATAATAAATATGATGATATTTTCCTGTAAAGAATATAACAGGGATGAAACACATTGATTCTCATAAAATATGTTCAAGTTATGTATACCTGGGTAAAAACTTCTAACATAAATCTACTTTGGTCATAATTTGAAGTGGTTAAAAAAATCATTAATTATTTTTGTTAATTACAACTATACTAAAGTATCTTTAATATGAAGTATGAAGGTTATTGTTTGACCTTTTCACCATTTCCATCCACATTTATTCTTGTCACTTGCTATAAACAACGTAAGTCTTTAACCACTTCAAATTATGACCAAAGTAGAGTAAGTTTCATTACTTCTTCTTCCATGAGAGCATAGAAATATACACATGAAGTTATGTATGTATAATGGTTAACTACATTGTAAGCCACCATTAAAAAAATGGTTTTGGAGAATTTGACTTAATTAACATCTTAATATTTGTTTTGAATTAGCATGTTTCTTCTGAAAACACTGCATTATATATTATGATATGAGAGTTACCTCGTATGCAAATAACAATAAATCTAATCTATCTAACTGATGTTTTAAATTCCTCGTTTGTTACATGCATGGTTGCATCTCATGTATTAACCCGTTAATGAAACAAATATGAAAAGAACTTGATTCAGAATGCAACCTTGGCACAACCAAGGCACAACAATCAACACATTATTTCAATCTGACATGTAATTTTCAGGAAAACAATAATTATAAAATGATATACGAATTTATGTATTAATTTGTTACGTCTTTCAAAGCCGTTGCTGGTGACAATCATGAAAATCTACCTCACTAAGGATAAAACGTGTGCCTTTATCGACGATTAGTAGCATTTTAACAATTCCAACAGGTAAAAAATATTATTGAAAGTTCACCTTTGTCATACATTGTTTGTCAAAATGATTTATCAAAATAATTATCAAAGTATTTGTTTAATGTACTCAAGTAAAATGTGTGTTAATAACCCAGTTTTTGTTAAATGTTATTCATTTTGATATAAGTTTTCATGAAGTGCCTTATGATAAGAAAATCGCCATCTTCCTGGAAAACAACATACCAAATATTGTGCCTTTCCTGGATATCTTAACGTATTAAGACAAATATCAGAATTACACCATGTATATTGAAACATTATAGTCTGTTTTCTGTCATAATTAATCAGTATTGATTAACTTTTGTTTTGTTTAGGTGATGTCTATAATCATTTATTCGGGTAAAAAATAGTTTAAAAAGTATTTTGAGATACTTGAGAAGCACATGAACATATTGTGTACCTAATGAGTACCACCAGAAATGAAGTGGAATGATAGCAGAAATTAAGCAATAATTATTTATAGAGTAACAATGATATAAACTTTATTGAATGTTCCCCAAAAGATATGTGTAGAATGTACAGAAAAAACTTATATGCAATCACATTCAAACAAAATACTTTGACAATAAATCATCGAACATAATCAGCTTGTCTTATTAATTCAAACCACAAGCACTCTACAAGAACTTTTACATTGATGTTGTTACAATTTACCGCACATCGTATTACAATATACCGCACATTTGATCTTAATATTTACCGAACCCTTCATTACAATTTACTGCACTTATGTTTATTTCATTTTACCACGTTTTTATTTCAATTCAGCATATTATTACTTTTATCCGCTTTTTTATTACAATTATCACAGTTTAAAAGTCTATAATTGAATCTTTACTCCATTCGATGATGCGAAGAAGTGTCAACATGTCAACAAAGGCTGAGACTGAAACATTAATAGGAAAACACTAAGAAAATCTATAAACATTCACACTTTTGAAGATCCATGAACTAATGATTGATTATTTTCAATATCCTTATTCAATGTGCTTCTGCCAAATCAATCGCAGTGATATATCACGTTGATATGGTCTTGAAAACGGCAACCAGAATTTAGACCCTTATTCGCTATTCGTTATTCGTCATTCGAATGTCGAATAGGACATTTATTTGCTATTAGTCTTTCATATTGTCACACATTTGAATGACGAAAAGCAAATTTATTTGCTATTCGTCTTTCGTAATGAAGTGATAAATTAATTGTTGCCTTGAAAACGTGGCCATAGTCCATGACATGATTTTCGCTCATTTGGATACGGAAACTAAAAAATGCAGCTTTTATGAATGACGAATGACAACGTCGACAAATGTTTAAGATTGTAAACTGTTTACAAACATTAACAATAAAGAGCTTGCTTGGTAAAGAAGAGAAAAATCTTGGTAAAGAAGAGAAAAATCTTGGTAATGAAAAAGTAAAAACCTGCTCTTTCTAATCTAGTCTGCTTTTATGGCAATATTAACACCAGCGAACCAATGTTGGGTGAGTTGTTACTATGTATGTGCCTGCAGCAAAAAAAAGGAGATGTCCAGTGTTTAAGAGCCAGTTCTGGAAATGCAACTTGAGCTTGTTGCAACCGATTTTAAATAAACATAGTTTCAAGCATTTAGTTAACAGTCTCAAATCCTGTGCTACAATCCCCATCATAATAAAATTGTCCGAGTCGACCACAAATTCAATTCTTTACGCTTGAATGTAATTAACTTTATCTATATTTAGACTGGAAAACACCTTTTCTAATTCGTGCAATTTTTCTGCTCATTGTGGGTCGCAAACATTTGCGAAAACTTTTTGACAGTCAAAGACTTATATATAATTATGCCTTATGTACAACTTTAAGCTTTCAATTGATGCATTAAACTAATTACAATTCGCTATCATAAACCCGTAATCGATAATTAAAACTTCAAGGTTACAAAAGCGAGGAAGTTGTCACATATGTAGTGGACGCACTGTTTTGATGCCAAACTGGATACATTCATAAATTGCGCGTATGATTTTGCGCATGTTATCACTTACATGTATCCTTAATTTCACAATATTGCAGCTGGAAGTACTTTGAGTGAATCAATATAGTTGGTTGTCATAGTTATTTTAATGAGTCATATAATCTGAAAAATTACTAGCCCATGTTATTATCAATTTATCACAGAAATCACTCCGAAAGCAAAGAAATCAAGAGTTGAGTTTGAATGAAACTATCATTAATGATTTCACACTATTTTTTTTATAGAATACCAAATAACGCGTCTGGCATCATGGTATTTCGAGTAAACATTCTCAATTATTTAATACTGATCTACATACCGAAAATACAAGCTGTATAACGTCATAAAAAAAACTGTGGCCATTGTGATTCGATTTCTTGTTTGATTAACTGTGCCTTTCTCTTACTAACTCCTATAAATGTTCCAATTTTCAAATAAGCAAGTTGTACTAATTCAAATCGTATATTTCAATGCGACGATTAGTATTCAAATATTTTAACTTTGTTTGTACGTGGGTATTTCTCATTTGCATATGAACTGCATATGTCTCTGTTATAAATTCAACAATCAAGCAAAAGTCCTTCCTGGCTCGCATTTGGCCATCTTTCTTAATAAGCATGTTTTGAAAATATATTTTCATGGATTTAAATACTGTACGACGAGTATTGCAATGTACAAGAAGAAACGTTTACCTAACGTATGTTTCTAGAAATAGCAATTTCAGAATCATCGCTTCTCTACAGTACTGCAGTACCGAATGTAAACGGGGATTTATTGGCTGTATGTAAGCAGCTGGTAAGGGGTGTAACTCGTGATCACAATAGATCTCGCTACTTAGTAGCACAGTTTTCTATACCGTTGAGGGCAAGGTAAAAACGGGTAGAATTTATTTTGATCCGTTTTCACCTTGTCGTGAGAAGATGGGTGTCCTACTATGGTCATAACCTTTGACCTTGACCTTGGTGTAAGATGAATTTTCTGAAAACTATGGCCTTTAGTTCTGATTGATCAGTGATAGGCTTTCGATATTTGACATGTTTATTAATCATCACTAGATCATTCAGACGATATTATAATCTCATATTAAAAGCAGATCTACATAAGATCTAATGTTTTGTTAATTGCCCTGACATTTGAATAACTTATTTAAAGGATAGTTTGTTGGTGAAAAAGACAAACCAAGGGGTTTATCTTGCTCTCAGAGCAGTCTTGTTGAAAATATCAGTCTTGTATGGAACTTTGCCAATTTCTCAATTTTGCACCATCACCATCTCTAATGCCTTTCGATGAGTTTAAGAGATTATGAGTTTTTCAGACACCTATTGCCATTCTTGATTGGAGCTCATTACAGTCATTAGTGTTGTCATGTTGTTATTCATGTTAAAATCTGTAAGCTGTATCATATTCAGGTATGGTAGATGTAGCTATTTTTTTCAAATTATTGCTTTTTAAAACATTTCCGTTCAAGTTATCTTGAGAAACTGTTTGGATCAACTCGCACTGGCCAAAGAAATTACAAAGTCAACCTTCCTGTTACTGCAATCTTATGGAATCATGTGCTATTCCCTTGGCGTATAGTGATTCAAAACAAAGACCATGATAATGTGTAAATTTCATGAGTCAGAAGGTTGAAATCGTTGTCCTTTATGTATAAATTAATGTAAAAAGATGATTCAAGATTCACATGTTTTTAGTCGACGGGGTATTTACAAGCTGGACCTCGTGGGGAGGGGAGAGCTGCACAGCGACGTGTGGCCCGACCCTGAGTGTAGTGAAGACTCGGACCAGATCGTGCACCAACCCTCCTCCATATAACGGAGGAGCAAACTGCACTGGACAGACTTCAGAGACAGCTGACATCAACTGTGCATTGCCTAAATGTCCAAGTGAGTTGATCTAAACCTATTGGTAGGAGGCTCTTTGCAAGTTGACCATGACATTACCTATTATCACTTGTTCTAATTCAGTATCTCATTATCAAGTGAATAATGTCCATGCGTTCGTTTGTCCAAGTATAGGGCATTTAGAAGTGGAATATTTATTACCAAAGCCAGAATTTTCTGGATAACAAATTGTTCTTTTGAATTTACATGAAGTTTTGTTCATATGTTTTCTCTCTCCTTCATCCGTTTGAGTCTGGCATATTTGAGTGGAATACATATCTTAATGCACAGAAAAGTATCATGTTAATAATTAATATTGTTGAATGAGTTTCTTCCCAATAGTTGACGTGTTTTAAATACACCGGATAAAGCAGGAGCATGTACGTGTACTCTTAAACGTGTAATCAGAGTTAATAAAACAACTGTCTTTTTGAATGAGTAATTGCTGGACAATCTTTTATCCATTAGCACAGTGAAATTTACTTTTAATTGTCTATTGTTAGAAATAATGTATTATGATCGACCTCGAAATCTAGATCTACAATAAATAACTTGACAAAAGTATGGAACTTGAATCTGTATAAAACTTAGCAGCAATAGATCCTCTAATACTCAAATGGATTGTGCTTAATTTTATCTTTTATTCATAAAAAATATTCTGGGTCTTAATAGAGATACGTATTAATAGTCTCCATGCATTTGCTAATGTATTCAGCCTTCAAATACCAAACCAGGCATTTTTCTTTGCAAATGCTCTGGATCTGTTACTATGACAACACCAATGTGAAAGTAATTGTGAGGACAGAAACACGTACTTACCATGTCAAATCATTAAAACAAAATTATTTATCTCTTTTCTCTGTAGTTGACGGACAATGGTCAACATGGGAGGTGTGGTCACCTGACTGTCCTGGCGTGTGTGGCGTCTCAAGCATTACCCAGACTAGGAGCAGGACCTGTAACAACCCATCTCCAGAACATGGCGGTATCCCCTGTCCTGGGAGCAGCTCGGCGACAAAAAGTTGCATCGTGACGCCTTGTCCAAGTAAGTAACACAAATTGACCATTTTCCGAGGAATAAAGTTGCAAAATAATGCATCTACCGGGATACAAACTCATGTTATGTCATGACTTTTACAAAGGTTAAATGTTAGTCTATGGCTTATTATAAAATCAATTATTTAAATACCTATCTGTTGACTAAACCTACAATGCCTTGCCTCCCCCAGGCAATGCTAAAACAACCTTAACACAGACGAAACTTTGAAGAAGTGTCAGGGAAGGGCAAAATCCCTCCCCAGGGGCAGTAATTCACCATGATTCCTCACTCTCCTCCATGTTGTCAGGCTGTGTAGACATTGCGTTGGTCTTGACTTTAGGTTTTTTTGAGCATGTTAATCGCTGCTTCACCTTCCTAGTACCTGCGGTTTAAAGTAGCGGTATTTGTTAGTATTTCTATTGTGTTGTTTTTTGCAGTTTATCCTCAGTAAACTGTGTGTTTGTCAACGTTTGGTTTGTGTTGATTGATTGTGTTGACATGTGCTAGGGTTGACCTAATTTCTCACGCCCTGAGTGTACTGCACGAGTCGCTCACTTCACTCACCTCTCTGGTCGGTTTTGTTGTACTGATACGCCTTCGTCCCTACATTCGGACAGTCACCTCTCACTTGCCTTCAGAAGGCCCTCGCCTTAGTGCGTCTACGGCTTCCGTTGGTATTGTGTCTCAACACTCGTTTGCGGAGCGCATCTACAACCTACGTTAGTGTTGACACTCCCTATTCAGACTTTTGCACCAACTGTGGGGGTTGGACGTTTGCACGGAGGGATCGACATTTCCTATGTAGAAAATGTAAACGTACATACGATGAGAACACTCGCTGTGACCAGTGTGTCTCGCTCTCGCTCACAGTATTCAACGCCTAGGTTGCTGCCATTTGTAAGGCCCTAAGCAACATGGCATACGTGGTCAAGTGTTCCACTCACGTCATCTTCACATGCCAGACCATCTTGAACTGCGCATGACAGGCGGATATGGAGTCCGGCGATCCAGTTCTGTTCAGAGCTTTGGGAAAACGTAGCCTCTGACCTTGTGCAGATGATGAAATCGGCTTGTGTAGGGACAACTATGTCCGTTGCTTAATCACGATCAGAAAACCATCCTCCTTCAGACCCCTATCGACACTGAGTCTCTCTTTTGGGGACGAATTCCTGGGGTTCTCAGGTCTCGCCAGGAGGAGCAGCAACAAGATCTGAGGCTCGTATTTTCCTGTCAACTCCCGTCAGGGTGCGTCTACACCTTAGAGAGCCAAGACAGACTATCGGAAGGGAGGTCGTGCCCGAGGATCCATGAAACAGCAGCCTAAGTCTCTTCGGCCAGGCTCCGACCATCGTACCTCTCAGAAGGGAAACCAGAGGAAGTGACTCATGTTACCCCCGGAGCTTCCACCTCCACTCGGCCCACTGTCGGATGGTCGAGTGCTGGACCGCCTTCAGTTATTTGGGGACAACGGGGGGCAGCTGGGCTTAGACCATTTTGTCTGTCAGACACTGGGTCGGGGCTTCTGTATCCCCGTGACCTCACCTTCTCCTCTCATCTGTGCTCCGAGGGAGTGTCCCTTGTCATGGGACAGGCTCCAGTTAACCTTGCAGCAGGTGGAGATGTTAATCTCCAAGGAGGCCTTGAAGGGGTCACGATACTGATGTATTTGGACGATGGGCTCACCCACGACCTTTCTCACGTCCTTCTCGAGGCGCAGCTGAGTTTCAAGATAATCCTGTTCCGCCATCCAGGATCGCGCCCTCGGTGCATCGCTCTCCCGACACTAGTGGCAGAGAGTACTGGGGCTACTCAAGTCAGTTCAAGACCTGACACGCAGTGGTAGGTTATTCCTCCACCCGTTACAGGTGATCCTCCATATCAGGGAGGGGTGGCGGATGGACGAGAGCGTCTTTGTCGGGGTCCCGCTCTGGCTGTTACGTCGGCTCATCTGTTCTTAGACACCTCCACTCAAGTGGCTCATCTTGGTCACGAAGGGGTAGTGAGGGTTTGATCTCAGTCAGAACGGGGTTTGCATATCAACATCCTCGATTTGGATGCAATCTGCCTCACAGTTCAGCACAAGCAAGTCCAGTTATGGGGCCAGTGCCTTCAAGTCCATACGGACAGTTCAGCAGCTGCTTTGTCGATCAACAAGCAGGGGTCAACCAGGGCCAGGGTCGAACTGGTGAACGATACGGACCTGGACTCGACATTGACAATTTTGCGAACCCGTGACTCCCAAATAAAAGCCACAGTGGTCATAACATAACAAAACCTAGATATCTGAACATTTGTATTCAGACTCCATGCTCAAAGGGATTACATATAGTTGATTGTTTGACCCTGTGGTCCCAAATAAGGGCCTCAAGGGCCATGACCTAAACATTTGTTTGTCTTTTTTTCCAGAATGAAGCCCTTGAACGCTTGATGTTTTGTACAAACTCTTTAGCAAATGGGTCTTCTTTTTAAATTATCAATTTGGTAATGCTTTGGTTTCAGATAATGACCTACGACCTAAAATAAATTCATCTTTCTTTTCCTTTATGCTGTATTAACAATTTACATACATGTACACTATTTATTCATAAATAAAATTCTATTATTTATAATCTATCATTTGATAATGAAAGAGAATATTTATTTTAACACATTTTGAAGTAGATCTACATTTTAAATTCAATCAAAACGTTGCTGAGAGTTTTGTCATTGCTAGCAATAAGAAATTGGACTTAAATATCTATCCAATACTAATTTTGTTAATACATGTACATTATGTCATGAATACATTATCAGTACATTTGGTATAATTTATCGCAAGTTTTATTGGCATTGAAAAAATTTATAACTGATCGAGTGAAAGGTTCGCATGTTGATTGACTGCTAATATTTATTTATTATAAATTTTAAGATGCATGGGTGGCTGAGAAAATATTTTCCGAAACTGCATTGCACACTTATGCGCTGAATAGGTACATGTCTCTTCATTCAGGTGCAAAATGATTTTGAATTGAAAATTAAAAAAACACATGTTCACTAACGTTCAGTTTCAAAATAACACAACGGTCGTTTTTTATTTGAGATATTAAGGCAAAATCTCTTTTCGCAGTAAAAGGGGATAGGTATTTCCGATAACCCATATATGGTCACGTGGTTAAAAAATTGCTGAAGACGCTAAGTATGATTGGTTGAAAGTTTATTCTGTATATTCCAACTGTAGTATAGGGTGAAATCCCAACTGTGTCTACAGCGACAAACTGAGAGAACTAAAAAATGTTCTCACGGAACTCTCCTTGTCATGGTCAACCGCACATCTTGACTTGGCGTCTGTCTTGCGTTAATCACTGTGGTAGCACACGGGTGTATCCAGTTAATCACTGTAGAAACAATAGTTGCAAGTCGCCTTTGTAGGGGCAGATTTGTGAGTGTGTCGAAGGAAAATCAAACTTACTCTTACCTAGGACAATAAATTCTAAAATATTGATTTAACGAAGGATAAATGGTTTTCTGATGCATTTTTATAAAACTGGTATTTTGGGGGAAATTATTCATCATGAAGATCGCTCGTACTCTGCAGTTAAAATAGCGAGTCAATCCGCCACCTTGTCTGCAGGGAGCAGAGAGGATATGTAGAATGGTTCGAGGAAAAATAAAAGCTTTTACTTTTTACTTTTACCTCAGGCAATACATTCTAAAAAAAATAATTAAGCGATAGATGAATGATTTTCTAATGTGTTTTGTGATCTTGAGTATATAAACCATTCATTCATTCATTCATTCATTCATGCAACAAAGTGGTATTTTTGGGGAATTATTTTACGTGTACGAGGGGCGTTTAATAAGTGTTGCAAGCGGCAATTGGTGTTTACATAAACAGTGTCAGCTTATAGCAGGTGTTACTATAGTCAAAACATAACATTGACACATGTCAAAACAATTTCTAGACATAACAATTATTTAGATATAATAGCTGCGCTGACCTAGAGGTCTCCATAATCATGGATTCTTTCAAACATGAACAACGCGCTGTGATGAAGTTCCTTACTAAAGAGGGATGCAAAGCTACAGAAATACATAATCGTATGTGTAATGTGCACGTGATGGGTAAGGATGCTCCTAACTTTTCAACAGTTTGTCGCTGGTCTCTTCAGTTCAAGCGGGGCAGGGAGTCCTTAGACGATGACCCACGGTCAGGCAGGCCATCTGAAGTCACCCGACCGGAAGTTATTGCCGCTATCGAAAGACGAATTTTAGCTGACCGCCGTGTGAAAGTTTCTGAACTGTCTTTGGAATTCCAGATATCAGTTGGAAGTGTTAGAAACAATAATTAATGACCATCTTGGTATGTCCAAGGTATCTGCAAGATGGGTACCCAGAAACCTCACAGCACAAGATCGCCAGAAAAGAACCGAAAGTTGCATGGAGCTCCTGGATCGGTTTAATGCGGATGAAGCCAAGTTTTTGTCTCGTCTGGTAACAGCTGACGAAACCTGGATCCACCACTGGGACCTAAAAACTAAACTGGAATCCAAGCAATGGAAGCACCCGAGTTCACCGCCTCCCCTGAAGTTTCGCACTCAACCATCAGCTGGCAAGGTTATGGCGACAATCTTTTGGGATGCAAAAGGCATATTATTAATTGATTACTTGGCAACCAAAACTACAATGAATGGTCAATATTATGCCAACCTAATGCAAGAATTGCGAAAGACAATTCGACAGAAACGCCGTGGAATGTTGACACGTGGTGTTCTGATTTTGCATGACAACGCTCCAGTCCACAAGTCAAGAGTTGCACAGGCCGCTATACGTGATTGTGGATTCGAACAGCTTAACCACCCACCCTACAGCCCAGACCTAGCCCCCAGTGACTACTTCCTGTTCACAAACCTGAAATTCGCCCTACGTGGAAGGCACTTCCGGGATGACGAAGACGTCAAAGCTGCCACAGAGGCGTGGTTAGGGGGGCAAACGGAAGACTTCTACAAAAGCGGCATCAAAAGTCTTAAAGAGAAATGGAATAAGTGTATTGAGGTGAAGGGTAACTATATTGAAAAATAAAAGTAAAAAATTGACTACGCGAGTTGGTTTTATATTGAAGTTGCAACACTTATTGAACGCCCCTCGTATGTCGCTCGTAATTTGCAGTTACAATAGCGAGTCAGTCTGTCATATTGTCTTTACAGAAATTGGACGATATGTTATTTTTTTCCAGTTACTTTTTTAAATGTTACTGTTTTACCTACATTCATGAAGGGTGGTTCGGAGGGTCCATAATTGTTTTGTTTTACTAGGGTTTTACTTGCATCTTGAAGATATCAGGATTTCAGTTAGTCTCAAAATATGATCTATTATTATTGTTTACAAAAATAAAATTTAAATGAACTCCTTGATGAATGGTATTTCTGTCATTTTGTAACAACAGCATAAATAATAAATAATGACTATTTTATAAGTTCATCATTTATTATTTTCTTAAGATGGTAAACAGTAATCGACTTTAAAAAGGATGGTTACATTAATGTTTCTTGACTTTACGAGGATTGCCGATCGACGCACAATAGAGTCAGCAAGACTCGGAAAAGCTAACTAGTCACAACAATTGACTGTGATAACGATATTAGGGCTCACGTCCGCGCCAAGTCGCTTGTGTGTTGAAGCGGGACGAGGCGAGGTCCAATTGTAGAGTTCAGTAGAAATGATGATGTAACGAGCCCCGATTGTGTCCCTCTATATAGAAGTCCCTGATTTCACATCGGGGATTGAGTTCGAGAGCCGCCATGGTAACTTAGCAAAGAATATTGAAATGCCTGATTGGCTCAAAATAACCAATAACACAATTATTCTTTTATCTATAAACATAGGTTCGTCAATTACAATGTAGGTGTTGACCTTTTTTACACCCCCTTTACGCTTTCTACTTGTTTATGCTTTTCTTGGTAAACGCTCGCTGGGGTATTCAGTATTCAGCCTACCGACATGTACGTCTGTAAGAACGAATGGAAGAGCTGAGGAACTATTCCACATAGTAGCAGTAGTAGTAGCAGTAGTAGTCGTAGTAGTAGTAGTAGTAGTAGTAGTAGTAGTAGTAGTAGTAGTAGTAGTAGTAGAAGAAGTAGTAGTGGTAGTAGTAGTAGTAGTAACCTTGACCTGCACTTGCAGGTCACGACAGGACTTTTCATTTATCCTAGTCAGCATGATATCTCAAGACAAAGGGCTGATTAGATGTTGGTGACATTGAAGGTGCACAGGTGTACTTGCATGTTTATTTAAGCGTGTCTTCTGGATATCTCCAGAACCATTAACTGCATCTAAAACAAATGTTCTTCATGCATGCTTGTTTATAGCATTAGGGGCTATGTGATTTTCACGACCTTTTGTTGACAATACATGGCTCTGTGCTCCCTTGCGATATATACATTATAGGATTGTCTTGGACACAGAAATACGTAGACACGATCAACGTGCAGGAACTGTGGTGTATTTTGAGATTGCATTTCACCAGGAGTGTTGACAGATTGCTCAAATTATCCAGTGATTGATACAAAGTATTTGGAGGAGGATCAATACATTTTCAAAAATCCTACACGACACTATTGGCTGTTAAATAAATAGGGCATCGTTAAAAAAAAGGCGTAATGATTCCTTACTCTGTACCTTGAATAATTGCGTCTTCGATGTAAAAAACGGCAACAACTTTTAAAATTGATTTAAAACAGTAAGTGTTCATTAGTTGTCAATGAAATGCAACAGTCAAATTGATACTTGGTAAATTTGTTGAAGAAATAACTTGTTTTTAAACATTGTGAACGGTCTTTGGCATCTGGTTTTAGAAATATCACTTCCATTACAAGTATCATCTTAATATTGAAGATTCACTATGTAATGTTATTTCACAAGGATGTTTCTGTTTGTAGTATTCGATTACGACATGGGAAACTGCTCTTCCAACAGCGATTGCGTTGAATCAAACACGGTGTGTGAGAATGGGACATGTGTCTGTCACATGAACTTCTTCTACGACAATGGATCTTGTGTATCTAGTAAGTCGAGTTTTCATACTAACAAACTGACTGATATGTGACACAAACATAGATACTCATTTGTGGGTAACATGTATCTACTTCTTCTCCTACTTTTAGGTTTTGACTTTTATGACTATTTCCGTGGAGTTTTTTCCTGTGTCCCATTTTCGGTAATCCAGAGCGTACATTCCGATACATCTACACAGTATACCCTGGATTCTTGCGTGTTTCAGCCCGATAATTTTATTACCTCCCTTGGCTCGCCTGCCTTTTCCCACCAATCCGTCAGCTGCGTCTTTCAAGGTGAGTGACATTATATTTAGGATGGGACTTCTGTAGACAGATTCAGGATGAAAATATATTTTTATGTTGATTGAGCTAACTCCAACAAAGGGATCCGAATACCAAATTGAATATAATTATAAAAAAACAACTACAACTACAATGCAGGAAGAAACTTGAAATTGACCCTGTTCATGACACAATCGATATCCGATCGGGTACTAACGATAATAAAAAAAACAATTCTGAGGTTCGAGGGAAACGTTTTTCTGTAACGTACAATTCAGTTGAATGAGTTCAAATTTAAATAACCCCATCGTCAAATGCAAAATTAATATTAACGTTCCTACCAACCTATTTCACTATACCTTGATAGCAAATATATTTTCCATGTTTTAATGAATAACAAAACATCCATCAATGCAATTGTAATTGAATAAACTTTTCGAGATAAAGCGAGAACATGCACTATCGAAGTAGTCCCGGTTGTTTAACGGAGGTGTGTCACGTTAGCAGTCTTTTGATTGGTACTCTCAACTTCCCAGCATAGACTGCTGATTGGATGAAACACCAAGCCAAGGGAGGTAATAAAGTTATCGGGCCAAGCCATGCAGATATCTGGAATATACTGTGTCGATTTATGGTATTTAGCGTTTACTCTGGATTATAAAGAGTGTCGTGTGTCCAAAAATCTCAAACCTAAAGTGTTACCTCAATGAAACTATGTATGTTAAACAAGCTTGATATGTAAATGCTCCTTTTCTAGTTCTTAAGTTTTTCAGATATCTCTTTTGGTAGTGTGCACGAGAAAAAACATCTTAGCACTTTATTTATATTTGGTCATGTACATTCACAATGAACGCATGTTAGACAATATATATATATATGTATATAGCTCTATTAAACTTGACAAGTGGAACAATCATCATGTGTTGATATGTGCTTTTTGGTATTTTCACCTTTCCGGATATTTTGTCATTGCTTATTGCATGGTTATGTTTCCCGAGCCGAGCTTTGGTCAATGTACATTTGTAACTAATAACTCTTTGTCAAATATGTGGCACGTGTAGATGTACCTTTTGGGGATTTAGATTTCTTGTGATTTTTAGTTTTTAGTTTAGTTTGATTCTCTCTATGAAAACGCAGTTACACTTTTCCCTCTTAGCGGAGTATATATACAACTGTCTGGTTGATATTAGCCTGTAGGCGACTGCTAAGTATTCAGTGGCAGTAACAAGTATACACTTGTATCTTTCGAAATAGTAGTTTCTCCTATTACCCCTCTGGCTGGACCTGACTTTGAAAATTATTACTTTGGAAAAAAAAAGTTACTTTTATTAAAACATTAGTTTGGTAGAAACATAAACTTAATTATTATAATTGCGATTTTGTGGCGGACATTTATTTACATTTTCTGTTGATTTATTTTTTTTATATAAACAGACTTTGCTATATGAATTTTATAAAATACTAACTTCAGTGTTTTGAAATTCGGACAGGTCAGTGACTTTGACTTTAAATGACATTTATGGGTATGTTCCATGTTCATCATATATATATATATATATATATATTAGGGGTTATTATAAAGAGCTATTGTATACAGTGTTTATATATATATATATATGTTCATCAAACCTACCAACTTGTACTTTTAGTGGAACTTTGATGGCCAATCAAAAGGTACAACTTTGATTAAAAGTTAACAGTTTGTATTGAAAAATATTACTTGCCTTACAAATACCGTTTTGTATCGAAATTTGACCTCACAGTATGTTTATATTTTCTCTTGTCTGTAGCCGCCTGCACAACATATGGTAACATATTTGCAAGTTTCTTCGGCAAGGCCATAAGGGGACTCAACGACCGAATTATAAAAAATGTGACGACTCTAGCTAAATGCCGGCAGATGTGTATTCCTGAGACGTCCTTCATATGTAAAACAGCTGACTTCCATTTAATAGGTAACTCTTGTCAGCTAAGCTCTTCAATCTGGTCATCATCACCCAAGATGAATTCAACCATGTACTACGAACTGATCCGAAACTGTGCGTAACATCACAAGAGTGAGATCCTTCAGCAAATCAAACGTTGACAGCTGCTCCGTAAGTATTAGAGATTACTCTCTACGATCTGACCTGTTACTGTGTTTTAGAGTCACATCCACCAGGACATCAAACAGGCACTACGATCTGACCTGTTACTGTGTTTTAGAGTCACATCCACCAGGACATCAAACAGCTACTACGATCTGACCTGTTACTGTGTTTTAGAGTCACATCCACCAGGACATCAAACAGCTACTACCATCTGACCTGTTACTGTGTTTTAGAGTCACGTCCACCAGCACATCAAACAGCTACTACGATCTGACCTGTTACTGTGTTTTAGAGTCACACGCAGCAGGACATCAAACAGCTACTACGATCTGACCTGTTACTGTGTTTTAGAGTCACACGTACCAGGACATCAGCTACTACGATCTGACATGTTACTGTCTTTTAGAGTCACATCCACCAAGACATCAAGCAGCTACTACCATCTGACATGTTACTGTGTTTTAGAGTCACATCCACCAGGACATCAAACAGTGTAACAGAATTTAATAAGTCACATCCTCGAGACTTCTAACAGAAACCATACCAGCCGACTCATTAGAGTATAACTGAAACTGAAACATCCAACAGCACATTGAACACTACTATACCAGCTGACCTGTAAAAGAGTCACAGCAACCAGCACATCAGACAACTACTAGCATCTGAGTCGAAACTTCTACAAACTCATCTACAGCTATGTTTAAAGTGACATTTTCTGCAGTAGATCAAACAGCATCTTACAGGCTACCCTTTTTATACATGAACGCTTCTACCTTTCGGACTGTGGGCATCTAACCATACTCAAAGTGACAGGCCCAACAGGAGAACAAACCTCTGCTACATCTACTAGTTTATCCTACATGCTGTAATATCCAGACGTGTCTGATGTTGATTGTATCTATTGTTCAGGTTGTGTATATGAAATAGTGCTTTCAGTTTCGTTTAATGTGTTTACTTCCACTGTGTAATTTCACACAGTTTTTTAGGAACAATGTTGTTCCGCACTGTTTACTCTTTCGTGTGCTCATGCTCCGGAGCTACTGAATTATATGTACTTTTGTCTCATTAGACTAGAAGAATAATAGCAACCTCCAATACAATGATTTGCTCCCTTCGAATATAAGATGAAAGATGTCAGCCATGTTTCACCGCATCCAGGGTTCCGATAAACCTCCTCTCAAACCCTGGATTCATGTACGGAGGTAGGCATGGTCGTTTCTTCATTACCATGAAGTGAAACTATTTCGTGTAATGAAAATGATATTTGGCTAAACACTAAATGTTCTTCGATTTATTGTTTTATGTCTTGAGTTTCAGAAATATTTGTTGTAAATAGTTATTGTATGACATGACAAACATGTTTTGGCTATGATGATTGGTCGAGATAATTGTTTCCGTTCACATAGACAGTTTCTAGGGGGGTACATATGCATTTCAAAAGCGTTGTTTTACGTAAACGAAGAAGTATTATAATTATGTGAATTATGTTGATGCTATTGTAAAAAAAAAAGATTATTTGGTTCCATGACAATCCCAATGTGTAACATAATTTTTTTTTTTAAATACTCAAGGAATGAATTTTATAATGGAAAGTCAACAAAATATAGGGAATATTTAAATCGGTCCTCCCCATTTGTATGTTCGTTCCGAACTAATTCCGAAGCAGAACTGAAAAATCTAAGACATAAGTTAATTAAACTTGGTGGTGGAACAATCAACCTGCGTAGATGATGGTATTTTCAAGTTCTCAGCATTTTTCATTTTTCCGGTTTCCATGGAAAAGTAGTTTTGACCTTTGTTCTGATGCCGAACTAAAAATATGTAAGGCACAACTGAACGAAACTATGTAAACAACAAACGTGTGTAGATGTTCCGTTTGGTGTATTGTTTTCATATATTTTGTATTTGTCAATGTGTCCATTGAATCACACCTCTAAATGTGTTTCCACCTGGCGGGGGATATAGCTTTCTCTGTCTACTTGTTGTCCCCCGCCTCAACGTGGAATGGGGGACTATGTATTCAGCGGCGTCAATACATACCTGACGTTTCTTGTTAACGTGATATCTCATGAAGAGTGCATCCAAAGTCTTCAAATTTGGTGTTGGCCTACATTGTGGGAAGACGCGACACAATTATTTTCAAGGTCACCACAACACTTTGATCACTTTTCGAATTCTTGTTAACGCGATATCTCATGAAGCGTTGCTTCCAAAGTCTTTGAATTTAGTGTCGGCCTACATTGGGGGAAGATGCAGACACCAGTCGATTTTGGTGACCTTGACCATATTTTCAAGGTCATCACATCAATTTGACCACTTTTCGAGCTCTTGTTAACTCATTATCTCATGAACCCAAGCACCCAAAGTCTTCAAATTTGGTGTCAGTCTTCATTGTGGGATGACGCAGATACCAGTAGAATTTGGTGACATTGACTTATTTTCAAGGCGACTATGATATTTGACCAAATGATGTGTCTTACTAAACTCAATGTTAACGGCGGGGAACATTGCCTTGTTTTTAGTGGCAAAAACTTGTTGAATTTGATTTTGAATTTTATTAACTTTGAAGTGATATTGCTGGTGGGTTATTATGAAACTTAAGTGAAATTACTTGTGTCATTTTAATAAAGTATAATTTAGAAAATGTATCTTGATTTTATAAATTAACAGTTTAATAAAGAGTTAAATTATCATAAAGTTTACTAATGTGTAAATAACTACATATTGCCTTGAACAATTCTTATTGTGCTTTATTTCATTATCAATACCGATCTATTTTTAAAGAAACAAGCAGATGCAATAAGAAACAAGGAAACAATAAGTTAGTGAGATTTTTTAACATCCGGTGCCACAAGGGGGTGTAAATTGGTGAGGAAATGCTGTTGTGACTTAGCTTGCTATTTGTTTGACTTCGTGTTTTTCTAAAAATCCAAAAAAATTCGTTATGTTGAATCGAAGCTCTATAATTGATGCCGTGCCAATTCCAGAAACATAAGGGAGGCAACTCTATGGACGATAAACTAAGTCTTTGTGAGTACATTCCACATATTGACTTGAAAAAAACTTATTCTGCTTTATTTCATATTGATAACGAAATATTCGTTTTTAAACAAACAGAAGCAGATTAATCATAGGAAACATTTTAATTGAGAGATCTTGTTTTGACGTAAATCTTCCCGCAAACACTGGTATTCGTCTCCTTTTTGTTAACGTGAAGAACCCAATGTCTTCGAATTTGGGAAAAATCTACATTGGAGGATTTCGCAGACGATTACAAGGCAAAACTCTTGTTAACGCAAAATGTTGACTTGCTACTTATATTTGCCGATTTGGTAGTCATAAGTCGTTTTTTGTGATTTTAAAGATCACACATTTGTTCACACCATATCCCATAATCCTATGAACTCAACATCTTAAATGTTTGTGTTACACAGACACCCAACGATTATTGGGACAGTGGCTATATTTGCAAGATCACCACGGCACTTTTCTTAACACAACTCTTCTTAATTCATCTCATACATATATGTATATAACTTGTAACGGTAATAACTGTCTGCTTTAAAATATATTGTATTGCTCACATCAAATTGTATTGTTAAACATCAAACTATCTCTACCAAATGATATGTAACTGTTCTTAAATTCCACTTGCACATTCAATAAATTCAATAAATTACCAACTTATATGTTCTTGTATTTCTGCAAATCAAAACTCTCATAAGATTTTTTATCTTTACCCTTGGTGACATAACTCTTAAACACTCTGAAACTGTATGGGCAATTGCGGTCCTAACAATACATTACATAGAGGGAAGGATTGGTCCTTTTAAATCATTATTGGTTAATAATACAGCAGAATAAATTTTATTTTCTGGTGTTTGATGGTGTGAAAAAGGTATTTTCGAGAAATGTATATGAATTAAGAACAAAATGCAAGTCATATGCAAATTAGCTTCATAGCTTGGCAAAAGCATGGTCCAATTGTAGATAATATAAACGGTAATGACAGGGTCAGCTATTGTTGATGTTGTTGAATGTATACTCAGTTTGATTAAAATCGACCATGCTCCGAGGAATTAAATCTACAAAAATGTTCATATCGGGATGAGAACTGGCTCTACAGATTCCTCGCCAGAGGACACCCGTATAGGCGCGTGTTAATTCCTAACCAGTTTAGCGCAGACAAAGCCCAGTCAAATAGCTGACGAATCACATCATAGTTTTTAAATGGTCGCCGTTTTGACAGCATTCGGAACAGACGGAGAATAGCTGTTTTGAGTTATATGCCCCTTGCTTCTAGCCCCGAAAGCCTTTGTTGGAGGTCATGTGGTTGGTTAACTGAATTGTGTCAGAACTGTTTGAACGAAATGACTTTGTATCCCGATCAATGTACTATTTTCCAATTTTTATTCTTCATCAAAATGTCTAATCTAATCAAACTGAATGTAAACTCTATCAAATCATAACTGTAAATACAAATTTCAAACGAAGGACTGCAACCTTTATTTAGAAAGTAATGTATAAAGGATTACTCCCACAGGACAATTTGAAGCAACAACTCTACTCTTGAAGAAATACAGGTTATGAATTAACTTTTTTATTACAACTTCTAATTGCCCCTTAAAGAAACTCTCCACTTGTACTACGCTCTACCGTTTTCGAAACACTTCAGCCGTACCAACTCATCAAATTCTCCTTCTTCGTGTATATACTACAAGTATTAAATCTGTATTTCTTTAATAAAAATCAATCGTGAGAACGGGCCTTAAATGTTATTATTACCCACGTGGTACTTTGTAAAGGGGTTTCATAAAAAAAACTTTCATTGGCTAACGATGAACTTTGACACTGCCTAGACTACTTTATTCATTCACAAAACGAACGTGAATTCATTCATGAAATTACAAGTATTTTACGACAACAATTATAATTATTATTTATCTCATTGTTCAGATACTTCATGAACTCGTACTCACCGCAATGACTGATTTTAATTAAGAACAAGTGGTTGTCACTAAGGTGACATGATCCCCCGCCGCAAATTAATACTTCAAAATTGAAAAATAATGTCAAAATCAGCAAAATCGACTGTCAAACATGTCGGAAAAGTCAAAGCTCCACTGTGACCTTGAGAATAATGTCAAGGTCACCAAAATCTAATCAGCCCTTTGTCTTCCCTAGGAGGTGATTTGTGTAAGATATGATGGAATTCCTGTGAATGGTTCTTGAGATATCCCGCTGACAAGAATTACATGTACATTAGCATGTCAAAAAATTCAAAGTTCCACTATGACCTTGAGAATAATGTCAAGGTCACCAAAATCTAATCAGCCCGTCGTTTTCCGAAGGAAGTGCTTTGTGTAATAAATGATGGAATTCCTGTGAATGGTTCATGAGATATCCCGCTGACAAGCTTTACATGTACATTAACATGTCGAAAAATTCAAAGTTCCGTTGTGACCTTGAAAATAATGTCAAGGTCACAAACCTCTGTATGAACACTACTCTTCCCATGATGAACCCATATGCAAAATATGAAAAGAATCCAGTGAATAGTATTTGAGTTATTCCATTTCGTACGGACGTACGGACGGACGTACGGACGGACGCAGCCGAATACTATATCCCCCCCGTGATAATTATAAGACGAGTAGTTGCGTTCGTAAAATATCAAGGATTCATTGTTATTCAACACCCGCAAATTTAGTTTAAAACCTTCGGCGTTAGCCAGAGGTTTTAAACGTTGAAATTTTTGGGCGTTGAATAACAATGAATCCCTGATATTTTACAAACGCAACTATTTATCGATATTGTAACATGACCGTTAGTTCTATAAGACATTTTAAAGTGAACTCTCTTTTTGCGTACCTATGTCGGAGTGGAAAGGACTTGATGACTGTTTCATTTTGTACTGGTGTGTTCAGGTAAAAAAAAAATGTGAATACTCAGCGTAATATGTACATTAGCAACACTTTACACGTAACCTCGAACAGTGTCCCTCAACTATGGTAACTTACAATATTCACGTATCCTTTAAGATGTCGGTAAACATTTATTTACGGCATCAACAAACACAATAAAACCCCTAAGAACAAAAATCTTAAACTTCCCCTAGACCATTGTGTCAATGACGCTAACATCAAAACGGTTGATCACTATGACTCAGTCCAAAGAGAACATCGAATTTGCAGACTTTGTGATCTTAATGAAATAGAAGATGAATATCACTTTGTTTTAATTTGCCCTGTTTATGATTCGATGAGAAAATTGTATTTTAAAACAAATTATATTGTCCATCCAAACATTTATAAATTCACAAAAATATTGACTACCAAAAATAATGCACTTCTTCAAAATGTGTTGATGTTTATTTATCATGCAATGTTATTTAGAACAGAATATATGTCAAAAAACAATATAAGTTACAAGTAACTAGTATCATCTTCATGTGTGTTACGCGTGCGTGTATTGTCAATGATGTAAATGTATTGTACTACAGGCATATGGCCTTTCAGTACCGGAAACAAATTGAATTGAATTGATGACGTCATGTCATGGCAAAGGCAATCAAAAAAGAGCACACGCATGGAAGAAGGCGTCAAATTTGAACAAATTGAACTAGCTGAAAAAGTTTTAGTTACCATGAAACTAATTCATATTGAGAATAATTTGTGATCTGTATGGGTATACACAAGTAAGAAATTGACAATGACACCGGTCAAATTTGAGTAAGGCACACATACTAAGAGAAATAGAACAAATGAATCTTGAGTCGGGCCCAATCTAGTAAACATGATGTATCAGTTCAAGGTGAGTCACCCTAGCCAATTTGTGGGTATTCATTGCCATTCAACATAGGCAAATCAACCAACCATACACCGAAATCATGTTACAATTAACTAATACATCATGACTGGAGCTATAAGCACAAACTTTAGAATGGAACAAGAGCTTTTGCTCTCAATCTTACTATGGGAATGACATTGCACCATACGCTCAGTATCTCGGTGAAAATAACCTGTTCGTAACGGTATACTCACAAGGCAAAAATAACTGAAAGGAAAGCCATTTGAACGGCGATTTTCATCTGAAACTTATATTCAATGAGGTCGATTTAGCTTGTTTACACATTCCGACGACGAGAAAAATGCGAAATGACATGACGTTATTTCAAAGGACGGATAACTCTCATCTCATGTCGTAGAACAGGGAGATGTTCTATTACGTACGCTTCCTTCAACACGACTAGTGCAACTGGTTTCACCATACTGATCGATCATCACGAATTATAGAATGGTTTGATTTTGAAAGCGTGAATATTTAACGTTGCAATGTTATGAATTTTGATGCTGTGACAGGGTTGATATTTATCCTCGCGCCCGTTCGTTTATAGGGAAAACACAAATATATTTTAATCCATTATAAATTGTATTAAATACAAGTTGGTAATAAATAGGATACATAACTCGTTTCTCTTTCATATCAAGTTTATACCACTCGTGAAATAATTTTGGTTTGTCTCTTGCCAAGGGTCGAGACAAAGCAAAATTATTTCACTCGGGACATTAACTTGATATGAAAGGGATAGCTTGTGACATATCCTATAATTCCGTCATGATTTGTGATAATATATTGTGACAAAATATACATACGTAAAATCGGATTTTGTATGCCAATAAAGTCGACCTTCAAACAACTGAACCACCAGGTCTGTATTTGGTTCCTCACTCCTACTCATAATCCTACAATATGTCTCATCACCTGCGTACTTCTAATGAGCACAGCTATAGTTAATGAAGCGTAAATTCAAGGGAAATAAATCCTCAAAATCTGTTCCAACGTATTGGGGGATTTTATTATCTCAACACTTCATTCTACGAGAACGTGTGTCGATATACAGGCTCATAGACTGATATTCGTCTGGTTAAAACTGTCAGATTGGAATGGAGACTGTTTCAGAAACCAAATTAACCCAATTAATTATTTCATGATGAGAGTTGTGTTTAATATACAAATATATCTCAAAGACTTGATATTACTCAGCTGTTCCGTTCCTTTATAAGGGCAACACAAATACATTTTTAAAACACAATAAGTCGTTTGAAATACATATTGGTAATAAATAGGATACATAAGTCGTTCCCCTTTCATGTCAAGTTTATGTCCCTTGTGAAATAATTTTGGTTTGTCTCACGCCTAGTCTCGAGACAAAGCAAAATTATTTCACTCGGGACATAAACTTGATATGAAAGGGGAAGCTCGTTAGATATCCTATAATTTTAACAGAGCGAACTGCTCATCATTATGTTCATTGTGATCTGTCAAAGATAATACTGTTTTACAAAGTCTGCTAGTTGAATTGTCCGGAACAAAAAATCCCAGAGTAGATCAATGAAGGGTATTGGAACACCATGTCATCCAATGTGGAGGGTATGCCCAATTAATCCAAAAATCAACATACACTAACATGTATACAGTTCTATGTGTGATACGAAAGTGCAATGCTTTTGAGAAACTTAAACGGCTAATACATTCCTTGTTCCTACAAATCTCTATTTTTAGTTTTAAAGCAATAACTATTCGCAGCCAGAAGAACATGAATACTAATAACTACGTTTTCTTCAATATAAATATTGTTTTATGCCACAAGAAAACAATGACTGTGGTTACAACACGTGTTTTTGCCGAGTGAACACTGTCTAGATGTGTTTTGCACATGGTAAAGCTTTATTTCGATAACTATTGTCAGTGTTACGTACCATGTTACATTTGAAATAAAGAGCATGATTGTTTCCCGCACATGCAACAACTTTGTGGGTGGTGTACGTTGTTGATATCTGTAAAATCCTTGAAATGCATTTGAAAGTGTGTCAAATTGCCAAATGATTGTTCTTTATCATTTCAAACATGAATCGCTGGTGGTTTAATTAATGAAGATTAAGTAATGACAAGTCATGTAAGGAGAAACTGAAAATATATAGTTAATATAAATTGGATTGGTATCGTATATGTTTAATATGTTGTAACAGAACGTTGTTCAACATGATGATCTGTAAGCGCTATTCGACTATTTAAAGAGACTGTGTCATGAGATGTAGCAGTCCTCCTTTCCATATGTGTTAATTATATAAAACGCAAGTTCATCAGTAACATTGTCTATTTAATTGATAGTGTAATGTTTTATTATGTTTGATAATTCCGAGACGTATATATAATTTACAATAATGTGACTGTTATGCGTTTTTAGTGGTTGTATAGAGCGAGTTCATCGTAGATTCTTTAAACATATCCTCGGTATTTAGAATTGTACAAGTAATCTATTAGTTTATGGAGAGCTTGGAAGATTTCCCCTTTATATTCAGCAAGATTTACAAATGGTTAAATTCTGGTTTAAAGTTGTAAGATCTGAAAAATTAATTTGTAGGGAAGTGTATTCTAATCTGGATGAAAGTTCTGGTTGGCGTCGCCATGTCAAGGATAGTCTAACTGTAAACGGGTTGTTCTATGAATGGTTGTCTCCCTTTGATGTAAATGTTCCAGTGTACTTGTCATTGTTAAAGCAGCGACTTCAGGACAAATGCATTACTTATTGGTACCAGGAAATGAGAAAATCTACCATATATCAGTTATACAAGCATTTCATGGAAAATTATGGATTTGATAGTTATTTTGTTAATGTTTCAATTTCAAACAAAGATTTGCACTAAGTAAATGAAGTCGATCGTCCAACACATTATTAATCAACTTCCCAATGCAAGGCATAACTCTTGCCAGTCTCCATTACTGACTGATTTAGGCCTTGCAGTATTTCCTTAAGAAATCTGTGCTTTTCTGGTGCTGCGATTCACTATCGAGGCACAACAAAGCGAGGGAAATACCGCAAAGCTTAAATCAGCCAGTAATGCAGACTGGCAAGAGTTAT
This sequence comes from Gibbula magus, assembly GCA_936450465.1. Taxonomy (NCBI): domain Eukaryota; kingdom Metazoa; phylum Mollusca; class Gastropoda; order Trochida; family Trochidae; genus Gibbula; species Gibbula magus. Next base: position 61,462,386 of record OW388304.1, read on the forward strand.
GCCTTGCGTTTGGAAGTTGATTATTAATTGGAAAACTAAAATATAGTAGCAGTAAAATTCCAAGAGACCAACGAGTATGTATGCATTGTAATTATCACGAGAAAGAAGACGAATTTCACTTTTTCTACAATGTACATTGAACTCTTATATTGAGATATTTATACTTAAAGAAATATTATTGTAAGCACTATTCCCTTTTTAAATATACACTGTTATTGTCATCAGAAAATATTAACATTCAGTGCTCCTTGCGTAAATTTGTGTGTGAAGCTTTTCATTTAAGAAACAATAATTAATACATCATTGTAGATCGTTCCCTCAGCACCGTTACCGTCTTTAATGATATGCTTGTCAATAACTATACGTATAAGGGTGAATTATAGACAAAATGGCCTTTCTGTAAGATGGTGGTGCCAAACAGGATGTTCCCCCTCAATGTTTAACTAGCGCCAACCTATCACTGGCTAAGTAGCTCACTCATGAATTAAATCTAAGAAACATAACAAAACATATACTGAAATGTATAACACTGACATTGTTTCCATTTAAATATACTGGCTAAATAATGCATTAATATGTCGAATAACTTGTTACAACCTGAAGTCTGAGAGTACTAGAAACATGTGTTGAATTTAGTTGGCGCATAAAACATAATGACATAGTATGGTAATAATTTTAAACCCATCAAACCAAATAATTCATGTAGGATATGGTTTCAATCACTAACTGAAAAACTAAGTCAATGTTAACAAAATGTAAATAAATAATGTAAACACTGAATACAATACTGTTTAATGAAATCTTAATACAGGTCATACAAACAAATTTATCTTGAATTCCTTTTCAATTTGGACTCCTACACCAAACTGAAATTTCAGCTGCATGCTTTTCTGCTGTGACGAACCCAGATGTTTCAACTGCTTCTGCTACTGTGTCCGATAACCGTCGTATGTATCGAATGCTTAGTCAGCTGGCACCTGTATTATATACCAGTATCTCCCTAATGAGTTCTTTGTTACCAGCTCTTGAAATCCCAACTGATTTATTGTAATTCCTATACATAGCAGGACGTGTATTGTTTGTTACAAATATGTCAGCAAAGGATCGTCACAATGAATAATATCTTTGAAGAAGATAGCAAATTTGTTCTCTGCTGAAACGATCGACATTCCTGGAGTCGGTGAAAAGTCTCAACCGGCATAGAGTCATCCTATCCTTCACTAACCATTAAACATATCAGCTTGCCTTACTCCTCCTAGGCAAGGAGGAGCCATGTGGAGTTCTGGTAAAAATACTTTTATTGCTGCATCTAAAACTTGTGTTCATCTGTTGAGTGTATCTAGACAAACATACCGTGCAGGTTGTGGTGTCTTTGAAACATAGCAACGTGGTATCTAACACATCACTTGATTTGGCAACAAAAGATACAACTCATTTGCTTAAAAAAAAGGCAAATAATATACACCACTGAGACCAGAACACCTTTGTAGTTTGAGAACATTTGATAAATATAGAATATATCATGTTTTATATTTCCAACTGGCTATATTGTTAATTCATATTTATCACATTGTCTTAGACTTGTTTTTCTCATATTCTTTCAAATAAAACAAAAATAACATAGATGAATGAACATGATGATCCTTTGTCAATGAAGAGGATTTTCTCAAATTATTGTCTAAAAATAAAAGAAAACATTTTATAGATATGTAACGTACGTTGATAGAGTTTTTGGATGTACCTGTATATGTTCTGTTGATCCTGTTGAAGCTACACACCTGGAATCTACATGTCCGTCACTGACCTTTAACTCTCTGTTATTTTTACTGCTGAGAGATGAAGATACTCCCAACTTCAAAGTATCGTCGCATGTGATACGGGAACACGTTGTGCTCTTGATGTATCTGGCAAGTGTTTTAGATAAATCTGTAGTGAACCCGTGTTTTATTTAAGGAAACTTGTTATCTTACTTAACAGGACTTAAATACTCTTGAAGATCAGTTTCTTAATCAAACACTACAAATGTTTTAAAGTCGTTTTACAATAGTAGCGAGTGCATATATAATACACAACAACACAATCCCTTAAAGTGCAAAATGTGTAAACAAATAATAATATGTTTTGCCGAAAAACTAGATTCTACTGAATCCAATTGCTTGACAGAGCGAGACTGAACTCAATTCAATTCAACTACATCTATATCTACATGTATGTATTGTACCAATGTATCCATGCAATGCTAAGTGACGTCGTGAGTATGACGTTTTAAGGAGAGATGGGACGATGAAATTAAATATTTTAGAATTCGTTTAGTTTTTTCAAAATAGAAAGTTCATTGTATCTTTTCTTTAAAATGTATGAAAATTTGGGGGTCACCAAATGATTTAAAGAGTTATCGGCTTTAATAATAATACACGTTCGGCAAATTACGCCATTTTGGACTGATTTGGTGTATTTAAATTAAGCGCTCGCTTTCAACAAATAAACTCCGAATCCTTTCAGATACATTTCAATCACTTACAGGGATATATAGCCAATCTATATTTTGAAAATTAATGACGCTGGAAAGAGAAACAAAATTAAATTAAGCACTTTTTCTTTAAATCCGCATTTTTATCATGGTGTTTCGCATGTTCAACAGGATTTTTCACTACCACAAATATTTTAGATATTGCTAAAACTTAAATATGATTTGCGCAGTTAACTGAATGAACGAATTCAGAAATAATAATAGGGGGTCACCGAACGTTTTTCATCACTTTAACGTCATTTTTCAAATTACCTACATCAACGTAAAAATTTGACGTCAAGGCAGTTTTGATGATTTCAAGTGTAAGTTTGACGGCCTACCGTGTAATCATTATTGAACATATTATCAATCTAAGAGTACACGGTGAAGGAATAACTATCAGTTGATTATACCTGGTTATTTAAATTCGTCACTATCTTGATATACACATGCAATTCGAAAAACACATGATAACATATTTACCGCAAATATATGTAACGGTAACGGTATGTGGCATGTCGTAAAAAAACGTTATAAAGGCGAACAGTAAATCTAAGCGCTCCCCGTTAGTGTACAGATAAGACTATGCCCAAAACAACGTAATCCATATATTTTGACACTCATTCACAACAATAAATTGTTGTCGCAAAATGTTACCGTAAGCGAGTTCGATTTCTGGGTCCCATCTCTCCTTAACTGAATAATCACCTGCCTTGAAAAATCGCCGTGTTGAATTAAGTAAATGTAAATAAAACTAATGGATATCTCCTTTTAAAAGATAATTCCGGCATTAGCATATTTATGTGAAGTTTAACATGACATGCACTTCGTTTACAAAAAACATGCTGCAATGATTTTTTTGTTATATTTTAAAAAAAATTAATATATATAATAAAACATATTATGGCTTCGATAACAGTAATCGCAAGGTCAAATTGACGTTTTAAATAAGTAATCGCTGGGCGATTATTCGAGGGTTTATGGTATCTTTGTTCTTGCTTCTTGTATTATGGTCATTATACAAGGTGGATAGGGAAAGGTTTGTTGTGTAGCATGCGTACAATGTGTACTCCCTTTCCATTATTTCCCCATTCCATTAAGACCATCCATATGTTCTTGTTTATCTAGCGTCTTTGAAAATAGAAATGTATACAGGTTTATGTGATATAAATTAGCGTGAATGATACTCGAAATCTTGGAGCTAAATGTCATGTATGTTTGTTTGAACAATAGCCACATAATCCACTCTTAATAAACCAGTGTCCAAAAGAAACATGACCACATGAAGAATTTATTTTATTTCGAATAGGAAGGATTGTTACAACCCTAATTGGTATCAAACCAAATATAGTCGAGTTCATTTAATTCATACGTTTGTCAAACTTACTCAATACTTACTTCAAACTTATTCCATACTTTAAACGTTTTGGCATTAAAGCCAATCTGAAGAAACGGAACTGAACCCGTCATCAGACTCTTCCGTAGATGGGCCCAGTTAGAGAAGAGTGGGGCCTGAGTGAGTACATCAGACGGTTCGTTAGTTCGACAGGTGTAAAGCATGAGCCTAGCATAATCATCACTTAATAGTAATTTCACATTTGACAGACGCGTAATGAACTATACTTTGACTCTTTGAAATCTCTTTTCATATGCCGATTGCATAAAATACAACAATAACGCAAATCAAGTGGCATTTATAGTGATGGTCTCAATCTCTTGTTATTATTTACAATCATGTGCAACTAAAAACATCATTCCATAATTAGTTTAATGTACCTAAAACTAGTAATTTTGGTTTTATGTTCGTTGTAATCTGAATTTGAAACGAAGGAAAGAAAAGTTGCCTTATATAAGAAACAATAACTAAGCTTAAACACAGCAATTAGTAGATGATCCTCGGGGACACTGCCTCTGCAGAAGGAGCTTACCAATGTTAACTCGCTTTCTGTCTGTCTTTCCCTGTCACCCAATACTTATTGTTTATGCAAACTGAATCTAATAATACATGTTAAAGAATCAGGAAACCATCCCTGAAGCAATTTGTAGATAATACTTAACATGATCATTACAACACTGACACCCCGAGCATGTATTTGACTGTTCCATTAACACATTGACTAATCCTCTTCAGATGTACGCGAACATGTACTGCACTGGTGGGTATGTGTATTAGGTTGTGTTTGTCAACTTACACATTTAGTTTCAGACATTTACACTATATGATGATACCAAAAAGGGGTATCAAGGTATACCTCGATTTATAAATAATGTATAGATTACAAAACAGATACCTCCATGAGCTAATTAGCTGTTCCAGTAACTCACTAACTAATGTTAATTAGACTTTGACAAACGTACATTTGCACTGGCTAGTGTGTCACAAATTGAGTTCAGCAGTTTGCATAACGAAACACAAACAGTTTCACAAATGCAAAGTATTGTCATAAATCACAACCGAGAGTTAGATATAACGGCCTGAAGTATGATGTATTTCTAAATGGCGTTGAGCATACTTCTCCCATGTTCTATTTCAACTGGGTTAAGGTTAAAATCTTAAACTTGCTTTGTGTGATTCACAGATGCGCCAAGACGGAGATAATAACTGGTTTGACATTGGATATTCACGAAACTCAATGATTGATCTGATATTGTAACATGATTTCGGTGTATCCTTGATTCTGATTGGTTGATTTGCCTGTGTTGAATGACAATGAATACCCGCAAATTACTTGGGGCGAATCACCGCGAACATATACATCATGCTCAAAAGATCCGGCCCGACTCAAATTTTTAATTTTCTATTTCTCTTAATATGTGCCCCTTATTCAAATTTGACAGGTAGCATTGTCATTTTCTAACTTGTGTATAGCAGTATAGGTAACAAATAACTCTCAAAATTAATTAGTTTCAAGTAACTTAAATGTTTTCAACTAGTAAGATTTGTCCAAGTTTGCAGCCTTCTTCCATGCGGTTGTGTTTACCGAACGCCGTTGCCATCGCATGACGTCATAGTGATCAACCGTTTTGACGTCACAATGCTAACGTCATTGTCACAATCAGTTAGGGCAAGTTTAAGATGTTTGTTCCTAGGTCTTTTACTGTGTTGAAGTCGTAGATACATGTTTATCGCCATCTAAAAGGATACGTGAATATTGTGTGACACTGAGTGACACTGTTTGAGCTTATGTGTAAATTGTTGCTAAGGTACATATTACGCCAATTATTTTCATTTGTTTTGACCTGACCACACCTCTTACAAAAATGGAACAGTCGCAAAATCCTTTCCACTCAGAGATAGGTCCGCAAAAAGAGAGTTCGTTTCAAAACACCTGATAACTAAGGCTCATGTTACAATATCGATAAATAGTTGCGTTTGTACAATTTCCGGGATTCATTGCTATTCAACACCCGCAAATTTAGTTTAAAACCGACGGCGTTAGAAATTTTACAAACGCAACTATTTATCTTATAATTCGAAAAGTTTAACACAAGAAGTAACAAACTATTGCTTGCAAAATGATTTACACAACCATCCACGCAGATAACTCTACAGTGTTAACCCGGACCCATCGAGGGTAATATGATGTGGCAATGTGGTATAGTACATGTTCCCATTCCAGGAGGTCCAGGGTCGAATTTCAAAGATACCACAGATCTTGCACGATGAGTCCTGGTGTTGCAACAATGCGTCAATAAAAACACACAGTTGTATCATTAAATAAAATCGTTTCATTGAAAGGGACCAAATTAAGTAAATGTCATTTAGCAAACATACTTGTTAAATAATATAAGTACACACATGCATATGGATTTAAGCAAACTGACATGCAGTGAATGCAACGGCATTGAAAACACAAGATTCCCACGAAACGTATTTGTCTGTAAATCGGGACACTGAACTTACCTTGACCTACTGATTTACGATTTGAATGTGTTGCCTATTTCCAACTCCAGGTCGATGTTGTTTATTGTGTATAAACAAAAGTGTTTATTCGAAAACGTAATCAATTTATTTAATGATGCACCAATTTTTTCACCAATTTTGGCAGAGACAAAGCTGTTTAACCTCAGCTGTGAACGTTATTTACAAACTTGATTGGAAGCCAAGTAGCATGGTATATACACGCGAGTATGAGATAATGTAACTTCCCAAAATGTCTGGCCTGCACACAGATGAAACTTTTCAACTAGAACTACAAAGATAAATTGAGTTAATCACAATAATTAACTCAGATCAGTTTCAATTCAGATGTGTTTCGAATGGGGGTACTGTTATGCAGGGGTCGCGTTTCGTGCCGTTTCCTGTGATCTCTCATCTTGGACGAATTCAACCAATCACAGGCCTGCATTTCAGAAGTAATCGTTCCAACTATTTCCTAGCCTCGTCGATGAATGACTGGAGCCAAAGGTCATGAGATAATACCTCTGAAAATGCAGCGAGATAGTAGTGTTGCCTCTAGGGCTGGATATTGTGCAAAAATTCATATTGCGATATATTGCGATATACAGCACACATATTGCAATAATACTGCGATATATTGAATGACTTCTACATTGATCTTTTATACATCGTTATGCGATTTAAACATGAAATATTTGATAAAATGCCTTTCAGATCTTACAAACCTATATACAACAAGTTATTAAGGTAAATATGTAAGCAAATTCCAAAGGTATTTACATTAAAAAAAAAATTCCCATCATTTGTCCAACACATATTCCTCCACATCAAACATTTTTTGGAGAATTAAACTATGTGTCTGTGCCTAAAAGCAAGATTTTAAACTTAATTTTACTTGAAATGCATTGGTGCGATATATTGCGATATCACAAATTATATTGCAATTATTGCAATACACACTTTGTACCGATATATACCGGTATATCGTTAATATTGCACAGCCCTAGTTGCCTCCGATCTGATTTCAATTAGATTAACAGATAATGTTATGTTATAAATACAATTATTCAGTTAATCAACACGCTTTACATTATGATTGCCATATGCATCAGGTTTTGTGAAGCTAGCACATGAAGTTTTGGACATATGCCCCTGACATAATGACTTCCTCATAGAGTCATCGTTTTCACATGTTTCACGTGTCATATATTTTCATGGAAAACTATAAAAATTATATTAAAGTCAGACACATCAATAGATCATGGTTTATATCTTTATCATCCAAAACTCTGTTCCACAGGAGATATCGCTTGTTGGAGATCAAGCGATATCTCCTAGGAGATATCGTTTTGGCAGTAGATTTTGCACAATGCCCTCTCACCGTCAACTAAATGACATCACAATGCATTTACATCATCGAGTAATGACATCACAATCCTATGACGTCATAAACATGATGACGTCACAATGCTATGACCTCACCGCACTGGAAGTCAAATGGCAAAGATGTGCTCAGAGATGAACACTATTTTCACTGAAACGTAATAAGAATGATTTTGGATGATAAATATAATCTCACCCTCGTGTCTTCTGATATCAAATATATCAACACTCGTTGATAAAAGAAAAAATATCCTCGGCAAGCCTTGGATATTTGTAACTTTTATCAACTCGTGTTGATATATTTGATATCAAAAGACACTTGGGTGAGATTCTCTATGTATCAAGTTTGGAGAAATGAGTGTGTTTAGTTTTGAACATAAGCTCCTGACAACGTGTAGGTACTAAATGACAGTGACGGGTGGAAAGCATGCCGAGTCAACAATGTGAAGAAGCTGTGAGGATTCTGGGGCATGATTCGATAAGAACAGGTATTAAATCTTTGAAACTTATCCATCATCAGTGGATCTTCATTGTATTTCAATCCCTTTAGTCTAACACATGGTCAGCTCACATCAAGAAATTAATGAAAAGAAACAAAATATTCAGACAAATAGATTAAATGCGACCAGTGTCGATTGCAAAGGTAGTTCTTCCAATATTGTATACAGACATCATTCAATTATCTGCAAGGAAACGCACATGTCATTATACAAGGTTACTGTCAACTGTCATGTTTACGATTCGGTATCGGTTGCACAAGAAAACTTTTGACTTTAACGGGTTATCATCGAACGATATCAGTTGAGTAACCTCTTGGGGAGAGATTGAAGATGTTTATTATCATACATGTTTCATTGTTGTGTCAATCTCCATGAATTATCAAAGTCAACAAAAGCTCAAACTCATCAAATGGTTATATTATGCTTGTCGCATCGATCGCATACTTGTAAAAACAATATATTCTTATCAAAAAGTTATTTTTCAAGAACAATGCAGCATATTCCGTATGCAAAACGTCGTGGCTTAATAATAGTTAAACTTGTTATGTTCCTTAAAATGACTTACTTATTTATTATCGTCAAATGCATTGCAGCTATTGCAGATATAACTAATATTTTGATTGTTTGACGTTTCGTTGTTTCATAAACTCTTTAATTCTTTATTTTAGTTACCTTAAAGAATATTTTAGGTGATGAAATAGAACTCAACTCGATGCTATTACCGTTTATCAGACCCTCGTAAATTGAAGTGCCAAATATTTCACTGGAACTTAGAGTTGATCCCAATAATGAGCTCAGAGCAGTTACTCATCGATTCCTCCCTAGAATTGATAGCCAACTACAGGTATGAGACACTAGCCTAAACCCTTCACCCTAAACACAGACAGTCAACACAGCGTAACTACATGTAGAGACGTACCATAGTGTAAATGCCATGTCTCATTTCACAAGGAGCCAATTTGTCATTAACCTTCTTTCTGCTGTTGGCATTGACGTCTTAGAGTACACTTCAAATATGAGTGTCAATTTTATAATGAGCAAATGTAGGTTTTGTAAGTTTGAAGCACACTATCTGACGAACTACTGGATTCAAACACCTACCCTCTGGACAGGTCAGGGGTCACTTCAATATGGATGGCAACGGCTGAAATGAACAGAAACTAAACATGATCTTTGTAACTTATCAGTCTCTGTTTAATATATGTTGCCTGACTGAGGAGAGAGTATTGGGAAGACCGGTGCTATCAGTATCACAGTGTAGATGTCAAGTCTCATTTCACAAGGAGCCAATTTGTCATTAACTTTCTGATGTTGGCAAAAACGTCTTCGATGTAAACAATAGGCGAATCGTGAACTGTTTTAACATTAGCACCTTAACTACTCATTGTCATGACAATAAACTATAGTCTTGTTGATTCCTTATACCTAGACGTATTCAACAAAAGTATTTTAACTTCGATTCATGTAGTGTACGGACTTTTATCAGTATTCACGGAAACCGGAGAAACTTCTTCGAATGCCATTTTTGTATGAGTGCATTTCCGGCATCGACCGAGAATTCACGGAAATGGCCGATGTCGTTTCTGATATTGATGGTGTTCCTTCCGATGTCAGACTGTCTGTTTCTGTAATTACCGTGGATTAATCGATATTGCTGTGATTGTTTCGAGAAAAGAAGCATTTTCTTCCTTAATGGGCATGTTTTTTCGAAATATGGATGTATTTTCTTCAACATTGACGCATTTTCTTCAATTACTTGGGGGGAGGAGCTGTATATGTAATCTTGTATAATCTCCAAAAACACATGTGGTGTAGTATGTTTATGAAAAGCCTTCAAATTATAACAATGTTGATACCAAAGTAAAATAACGATGTAAATTGAATTATTGATCATACAATGTACTTTTTGTATTTTGTAGATTTGCCTAGTTTGGTATGTGAGTCTTAAATGTGAAACTTATATTTATTGATATTTTTTACCTATCATATCTACATCTTCCCTGTAGTGGATCTACTAGAAACGGCAACAGTCATTACTTCTCAATGCGATATAACCATTTATAAAATTTGACATGTGTAACTCTAATCTACAACACACTGAATGTTCCTTTAATGACTTTAGATAACAAGAGGTGTAGTTGATCAGAAAATCTATCTCAAAATAATGGAGCGATAAGGGGATTAAGTATATATGGAACATATCTAAGATGAAAAGGAAACAACTTCATATCAATATTATTGACTAATTACTAATGAGAGTTACACGGACTGGATAATTTCCTGTGAAGGTATGTTTGATTGTTGTAAGTGATTTTTTGTTTTCGGAAATTTAAAGCATAAGGAAAACTGCTGTATTAAACACGTACAGCAGGATAGATTGTACGATTTAAAAAACCTGTACATATGCCTTGCATCTGTATTAGGACAAACGACATGCAAATTAATTAAAATTATTTCCCTTCTGTTGGCAAATGACCAATGCGAATGCAGTTTACAATGAAAGACAAGCAAATTCTTAAAAAAAAAACTTTCAATAGATCAAGAGCCTTCATAAACATTTTGAACAGTTAAAGACAATCAAAAGTTTCCACTCATGATTGTATTTATGCTTGGAGGAGATATTTCACTTTATTTACAGCAATTCATTACCGCAATGGTGGCAGTTTTCCTCCTGCGTGAAGGTAAACGCCGACTGTACCAACAGTCTATGAGATGGCCGAGTGGATACGCTATTGTCAAGGTCAGTCGTGAGAGGATTGTTGCCTGACTCATGAGAGAGTTAGTTTGAATTGATTCGAATCGAAGAGAAGATACTCAACCTGAAACAAACAGGAATTCGTTCAATTGCAGATAGTGTCATCCCCAATATAAAAATGCTTAACATATCACTACTTATCCACGGAGAGATACAAATATTAAACAATACATATCATACATGGAGGAAAGTAGTCCTGAGCGTCATTTCTTAGATAACATAACATAAACATACCCAGGAGATCAATAACATATAGAGACTGATTTATCTTTCTTTTATGTCCACTGTTGTTGAAGTCAAATATGCCAACTTTATAATTGATGTTATCAAAAAGTGCCGACTGCTTCCAATCAATTTGATTATATACGACTCAATTTAGTGACGTTTTCTGATTGAAAACCGGACAATGCACCGCGATTGATACGCGTCAATTAGTCAAAGGTAATTTTGGAAACGTATTCGCAAAACATAAAAAGATCAATTTAGGTTGGTAATGTTTAGTGGGTCATGAAACTACTGTGCATTTAAATAGGACCTTTAGTTTCGGGTTCTGCTCATCTGTAATTATGTTGCTAGATTTTCAATGAAAACTAGTAATTGTGATATAATTGGCGATTGGTGATTGGAGAAGTCACGTGAAATCATTTGAACTGACCGAGGCTAGGGCACATTTACTCTGAAACAAAAACATTATGTTGCAATTTACTTTCTCTGCTGGGAGTTTTAATCCAGCAACGTATCTATTTCAATTATTAGATAGTAACTGTATCTGACTTTGTGTCTGTAAGTAGATTATCTCATAACATAAAACATTAAAGACATACATAAAAGAATACTGAATTTGCGAACTTCATAGCGTCTGTGTGGACAGCTATTTTTAATTATGATTTGTGAGGAAACTTACATTGTGTGAAACCGTGATGACAGTTAATCAACTCTGTTTACACATTCACGGTTCACAGAATATTTGATTTATCAATGTCATGAAACATCGTTAAATAACTTTGTTGATGTACGTTTCCATGTACACAGCCTGTATCGAAGAGCAAACCAAACACAAATAAACAAAATAATGAAGTAAAGCTGAGTTTAAATTATAGATTATATTTTACAATGGTCTTGCCATTCTGCCATCAATAAGTGTCCTTCATAATTGATATGTTTTTGATTTGACTTTATGCATATCACTTGAAGTATGACAATACGAAAACAGAGAACCGTGCCTAATTAAAGCATAGCTATATGATCTGTTGACTTTGTGTGGATGTAAGCAAACCGCCCTCTATGTATTCTTTGACTAATAAGACCATATAGCTCAATGTTTTAGTAAAGATGTGCCAATTGTATAGCTATAAAATGTTCACAAAAGAGAAGAATATAACTGAAACTGAGACTGCATTGATTTGCAAATGTTGTTTGGTGGACACTTTCCGTTTTTCAGTAACATAAAAAACTGTTTCCATTACAATGTGTAGAATTTAACCTACAACAATTGCATTCGCAGTTCCATCCAACTGAAGAATGAGATCATCATTCATTACATATTTGTGAAATTATTCCTATCATAATCGTAACCAGTGGTGTATGACTTCAAATGATTCTTTCATTAAATGTATACGGGAAAGCAACTGAATAAGTTAATTTATCCAGTTCATCGTCGTCAGAAAGGTTAAAAGATGAACATGATAGAAAATCTGTTTTGTTGAACTTGCCTCATATTATATGCAACCATGATTGGTGTTCCAAACGTTATAAACAACTGTAATCAATGACTAGAGACTGTTAAAATTCAAAAAACTAATTCCGGTTTTAAGTAAAAAGTATTTCCATCTCTGACAATTAAGTTTTTGCCACCTGACAACTTACCTTTTTCCTACTATTTTGACTATTTGACTTTGAGTGGAAATGGTGTAATAACCGATTTACCTGACGTTTGTTGCTATAGTTTAAAGAGGTAATGTTCTATTATCTTTTGATATTTTAAAGAAATGTTGATTTGTTTTATAATATGTAGGATATTTGGAATAGTTTGTAGTGTATTCTTGATTGAATTGAGGTATCTTAACCTCACATTGTGACGACATATAGTCTTGTATTCAAATTATGAAATTAGTCATACCTACGTATACACAGCGAAACAGGCAGTAACCCAGACCGTATAATTAAAGGCAGAGTTTATTTCTATTGACGCCAGATGTCAAAAATACATTTTGTAGTTCCCATTCTTTTTAATTAAACTGTTTTGTCACAAAATGGGAAGTTATAGTTTGTAACATAATTGATAATGATACATGTTTTATAGATAAAATATGAAACAAAATACTATTGTTTTGTGAATACTGACGGTCGATCACCAAGCAAACAATGTTTTTTGTTACTTTCATTGGAGGCAGGATTTAAGAAAAAAGCAGCATAGACAAAAAGGATTAAAGACAATGGCGTTTCTTGCATTTAAACATAGTTACCAAGTTACATGAGTTACCTCAAATGAACATTATCGATTTAAAGTTGTTGCCATTGCATACGTCAATCTACAGCATTATTGATTCAAAAAGCAGTGATATGATTGGATCGGTTCTTTCTCTGGGAGTGTCACTAATTGCGCCGTAGGATATTGTTTTCTTAAACCATAGATACTCATTAAGTCATGCTGTAGTTTCTGTATTGATAACATGGCTGCGGTATCGAGCTGGTGTGCGGCGATCGTGACTCTGATAACGTTAAAGCAATTTGACTGTGACTCTACCTCATGTTCGCAAACACGTTTTATCAAGACTCGTGACATTTCAGATATAGTCACACAGTACAGTTCGTTTCTCACGACTCTATCCGATGTGACGTCTTACGAATGTTCCCGTGTTGTTTCCCGTGATCCTCTACTGCTGTGGTTCCTGTACAACTCTGAACGAAGAGAGTGTATCACCAGTAAGCGTTGGGATATACCAACACAGGAAGGGGTCAACAGCAAGAACGTTCTGTACAGAAAACATGAAGGTAAGAATAACAAAGGTTTATCTAAAAGAAAAATCTTCACGTGTAGCAATTTATTTCCTGAAAGAAATTTTAAAGAAATCATATCCATTTAACCATCATATCTGTATAATTTGATTTCTTGTTTTGAAAACTCAGGATTTACTCGATTATGTCCTCATTTATTGATCATTAACTAGTTACACATGATATATTTCCTGTGATACAAAAGTGTACATGTCTTGAAATTATGTTATCGAAATATTAATGTGCTTTGTTTTAATGTGTTCATATTATCTTATGTAAGTCCATTGCCACTTTTCATGTTCTTGGAAATATATACTTCTGCTGATAACGTGGATCAACATTTTAAATACTCAGCGTCAAGGTTGGTGAATGCTTAATGATTTCTGTTGAAGTATCATGCCATTCAGACTCTGTAATTATTTGTAATATGTTACTTGTGTAGTATATTTGTAGTTTGAAGTGACAAATGTATGTTGTCTGTCCACCTATTGATGTATCTCACGTATTGATCTATCATGGGAAAGAGAATTTATAATTTGTCATGATGAGAAATAATTTGATTATATATTTTGGTTAAAATGTCGACTTTTGTTTTAGAGATGTAAATGTTTTGGATAGCTAGTGTGACTCTTGAAATCGCTATTTTGTTAGTAATTATGACTTTCTTAGTATTTATGTTTCCAAAGTTAACGTTAATAATAATTGGATGTTATGTTCACCAACGTAGTAAAACTGGTTACTACTTTGCCATTAATCAAATTCTGACTAAAATTCTGAAAAAAACGTACTTCGTAAAAGAATGATGACTTTACAACATAGTGTCATAAAGCTTATTCTTAGACTTCGACTTAAAATTAGACTTTCATTACATTTACCAATTCATTTAAAGAATAAAAAATACTTATATTAGTAAAAACATGAATGGATTCTGTTTGCTTCCAGTTTGGAGAATTGTTTTAACGTTTTATAAGAAGGTGTATTTTATTTACCCTAATACCCAATGTCCCAGATGATACAATTTTTTAATATTGTATGTTTTCGATAGTCTAAAGGTTTCGGGTATTCTTTGAGTTTAATACAAACTACTGGAACGGGGCTACATATATAGAGAATAAAGCGAAACGACTTTCCGTTTAATAACATATTTATGAAACGAGTGAGTGGTTTGTATTTAACGAGCATAAGCGTGTCTCACGAGTTTCATAAATATGTTATTGGACGGAAACGAGTTTGGTATTTTATTTATTACTCACTGATTTAAATGCCAATTAATTCCAAAAACTCGTCGATAAATGGGACACACTCCATTGCGACCTCGGCGCTGACATTGTGAAAAAATAAAGTTTTGCACCCTGATGAATGAATTGCGAGACTTTCAAAGACATCTTAAATTAAGTTTATCCATCAGCAGTATACCAGCTTTTACTCTGTTGAATAAATGCTGGTGTTTCTTTTGGATGGAGTTATGTCAGCATTTCTTAAACAACAAATAGTTATAGGATAGCTAGGAGAGGTGTCAATCATTACTGCGCATGCTCGTCAGCTGGATCTTGGTGGGAGGAGTTTGTGAATGAGACGTGTTACTCGCACATTGAGTTTCACATGCAATGGACTAAAATTACATTTTAACATAATTTTTAACTTTTCCAGAGACACTTTTGAACAGATATTAGACATATTAACTTTATTTTTCAAATAATATGTTTCATAATAGCATCAAACCCGCTGTGCAGATGAGGTGGATGTATGAATAAGTGCTTAATAATGGCCGCCTGGCTGTCAGGAACATCGTTTCCTAACTAGCATGTATTGATTTTCTAATCATAAAATATAAAAGCAGCATTTGACTGTAGTGTGACAATGATTGTGATGTTAATCTTTAACTTGAAAGCAATTCTGTGATACAGTTAATGGTAGAAAACTTTGATTGTGATGAAAATTAATATTTCGTAAAGGACTTTGATGAAAAAAATACAACTTGAACAATATAAAAGTACAAAGAATTTTATATTTTTACCAAAAGTATATTGTAAAGGTATAAAAGCAAATTTAACTTAATGGTGCAAATTAATTAGTTTACAATATATAATGTTCTTGATGATATTTTCTTGTAAAGAATATAACAGGGACGAAACACATTGATTCTCATAAAATATGTTTAAGTTATGTATACCTGGGTAAAACATTCTAACATAAATCTACTTTGGTCATAATTTTAGGTGGTTAAAGACTTACGTTGAAATAAGTGTTTATAGCAAGTGACAAGAAGGAATGTGGATGAAAATAGTGAATACTTCATATTAAAGATACTTTATACTTTAGTATAATTGTTATTAAAATTAATGTGCATGAAATAGGGTACTTGTATAATTTGAATTGGCAAGTTTTTTCTGAAAAACAGTGCATTATATATTATGATATGAAAGTTACATCGTATGCAAATAACAATAAATCTATTCAGTCTAACAGGTGTTCACAAATTTTCCTCGTTGGTCAGATGCATGGTTGCATTTCATTTATTAACCCGTTAATGAAACACATATGAAAAGAACTTGACTCATAATGCAACCTTGGCACAACCAAGGCACAGTAGCGTTATAAAAATCAACAAATTATTTCAATCTGACATGTAATTTTCTGGAAAGAAATACTTATACAATGATATTATGTATGATTATGATTATTAGATAATAATAATTTATGTATTAATCAATGTCGTTGTTGTTGACAATCATAAATATCAACCTCACTAAGGATAAAACGTGTGCCTTTATCAACGATTAGTAGCATTTTAACAATTCAAACAGGTAAAAATATTATTGAAAGTTCACCTTTGTCATAAATTGCCAAAATGATTTATAAAAAAAATATCAAAGTCTTGTTAAAAGTAAAAAGTAAAATGTTTGTTAATATCCCAGTTTTTGCTAAATTTTATTCATTTTGATATAAGTAGTCATGTAGTGCCTTAGGACAAGAGATTCCCCATCTTCCTATAAAACAACACACCAAATATTGTGCCTGTTCTGGATATCTTAACGTATTAAGACAAATATCAGAATTACACCATGTATATTGAAACATTATAGTCTGTTTTCTGTCATAATTAATCAATATTGCTTATCTTTTGTTTTGTTTAGGTGATGTCTGTTATCATTTATTCGGGTAAAAAAGAGTAAAAAAAAGTATTTTGAGATACTTGAGAGGCACATGAACATATTGTGTACCTAATGAGTACCACCAGAAATGAAGTGAATTGATAGCAGAAATTAAGCAATAACTGAGAGTAATAATGATATAAACCCAATTGAATGTTCCCCAAAACATATGTGAAGAATCTACAGAAAAAACTTATATGCAATCACATTCAAACAAAATACTTTGTCAATAAATCAACGAAAATAATCAGTTTGTCTTATTTGGTGAATTCTGACCACAAGCACTCTACAAGAACCTTTACATTGATGTTGTTACAATTTACCGCACATCGTATTGCAATATACCGCAAATTTGATCTGAATATTTACCGCACCCATCATTACAATTTGCTGCACTTATATTTACATTTTACCGCGTTTTTATTTCCATTCAGCATATTATTACTTTTATCCGCGTTTTCATTATAATTTACCACAGTTAAAAAGTCTATATTGAATCTTTACTCCATTCGATGATGTGAAGAAGTGTCAACATGTGCACAAAGGCTAAGACTGAACCAGTAATAGGAAAACACTATAAAACCTATAAACATTCATACTTTGAAGGTATATGAACTAAGAAAATATCCTTATTCAATGTGCTTCTGCTAAATCAATCGCAGAGATACACCACGTTGAGATGATAGCTGAGTTTAATATTGCTATGGTCTTGAAAACGTGGCCATGGTCCATGACATGATTTTCGCTCATTTGGATACGGGACAAAATTGCAGCTTTTATGAATGACAAATGACACCATCGAAAAATGTTAAGATTGTAAACTGTTTACCATTATTAACATTAAAGTGCTTGCGTGGTTAAGAAGAGATAAGTCTTGGTTATAGAATAGTAAAAACCTGCTCTTTTTAATCTTGTCTGCTTACATGGCAATATTAACGCAATGCTGGGTGAGTTGTTACTATGAATGTGGCTGCAGCAAAAAGTAGAGAGTCAGTTCTGGCAATGCAACTAGAGCTTGTTGCAACAGATTTTAAATGAGAATAGTTTCAAGCATTAAGTTAACAGTCTCAAATCCTGTGCTACAATCCCCATCACAATAAAATTGTCCGAGTAGACCATAAATTCAATGCTTTACGCTTGTAATGTAATAGACTTGATCTATATTTAGACCGGAAAACTCCTTTTCTAATTCGTGCAATTTTATTGCTTATTTTGGGTCGCAAATATTTGCGAAAACTTTAGGCACTGGAGCACACTTTTTGACTGTATTTAAAACAGTCCAGGACTTATTATGCCTTATGTACCCCTTTGAGCTTTCAATTGATGCAATGAAATAACAAGAACAAAATGAGCATGGCTCACATACCCCCGCCATTTGCTATCCGTCCATTGAGAAGTATAGATGTGAAGGGTACTACACAAAGTATGTTTTAAAAAACAGCTTCAAGCATCATGATATTGTCCAAAATAATTTTTCGAACTGGCTTTGTTATTACAAAATTTCATTCAGGTAACCTATTTTTTCCCATTAGAACATCACACCAGTAATTTGTACAAAGTTCAATTTCGGATTCAAGGGCCATGAGTACTAACAACAAAAATGTCATTCACCTAGTTTGAACATCTTCCGAGAAAACTTGTCCCGATTGAAAACAATAAAACTAAGTCCAAAAAGTGACGTTTCCATGGAAATGACAAAAAAATCGTCTGTGCGCGATCGAAAGAACATGGTTAACAACTGTACAAAGTTTGGTTGATGTACCTTTGACGGTTTTTGAAAAAAATTACCTGACGGACGGACGGAATGACCACTATATATATAATTACAATTCACTATCATAAACCTGTAATCGATACTCAAATCGTCAAAGCTTCAAAAGCAATGAAGTTGTCACATATGGAGTGGACGTACTGTTATGATGCCAAACTGGATATATTCATAAATTGCGCTTATGATTTTGCGCATGTTATCACTTACATGAATTGTTTGTTAATTTCACAATACTGTAGCTGGAAGTTCGTTGAGGGATTCAATATAGTTGGTTGTCATAGTTTTGAGCTGAAAAATAACTTTTTATAGAATACCAAATGCGCGTTTGGCATCATGGTATTTCGATAAAACATTCTCAATTATTTAATGCTGATCTACATACCGAAAATACAAGCTGTATAACGTTATAAAAACAACTGTTGCCATTGTGATTTGATATTGTTGTTTGATAGACTCAAATTTTCATTTTTCAAATTAGCAAGTTGTACTAATTCAATTAGTATTATTAAATGCGACGATTTGTATTCAAATCTTTTAACTTTGTTTGTACTTGCGTATTTCTAATTTGCATATGAACTACATATGTCTCGCTGGTAAATTCAACAATCAAGCAAAAGCCCTTTCTGCCTCGTATTTGGCCATCTTCCTTAATTAGCATGTTTTGATAATATATGTTCATGGATTTAAATACAATACGACGAGTATATTTGGCAATGTACAAGAATAAACGTTTACCTAACGTATGTTTCTAGAAATAACAATTTTAGAATCATTGCTTCTCTACAGTACTGCAGTACCGATTGTAAATGACGATTTCATTGGCTGGGGTGGAACTCGTGATCACAATAGATGTCGCTGCTTCGTTGAAAAATTTTCTTTACGTTGAGGCCAAGGTAAAAAACGGGTAGAATTTATTTTGATACGTTTTCACCTTGCCTTGAGAAGATTGGTACCCTACTGTGGTCATAACCTTTGACCTTGACCTTGGTGTTAGATGCATTTTCTGAAAATTGTAACTATGGCCTTTATTTCTGATTGATCAATGATAGGCCTATGATATTTGACATGTTTATTAATAATCACTAGATCATTCAGACGATATTATAATTGTCCTGCTGATCAAAGACCGTCTCATATTAAAAGCAGATCTAGATAGGATCTGATGTTTTGTTAATTTCCAGACATTTACACTTATTTGAAGGGTAGTTTGTTGATTAATTAGACAAACCCAGAGGTTTATTTTGCTCTAAGAGCACTCTTGTTCAAAATATAAGACTTGTTGGGAACTGTGCCAATTTCATAATTTTGCACCATTAGCAATCTCTTATACCTTTCGGTGAGTTAAAGAGATTATGAGTTTTTCAGACACTTATTGCCAATCTTGATTGCAGCTCAATAATGTTGTCATGTTGTTATTTATGTTAAAATATGTAAGCTATATCATTTTCAGGTATGCTAGATGTAGCTATTTTGCAAATTATTGCTTTTTAAAACATTTCAAGACACTTATTGCCAATCTTGATTGCAGCTCAATAATGTTGTCATGTTGTTATTTATGTTAAAATCTGTAATCTATATCATTTTCAGGTATGCTAGATGTAGCTATTTTGCAAATTATTGCTTTTAAAACATTTCCGTACAAGTTATCTTGAGAAACTTTGGATCAACTTTCACGAGCCAAAGAAATTACAAAGTGAACATTCCTATCACTGCAAATTTCTTGGAATGATGTGCTATTTCTTTGGAATTATTCAAAACAAAGACCACGATATGGTGTAACTTTCATGAGTCAGAAGGTTGAAATCGTTATCATTTATGTATACATTGATATTCAAAGATAAAAAAATATATGTTTGCCTTTCTAGTCGACGGGGTATTTACAAGCTGGACCTCGTGGGGAGGGGAGAGCTGCACAGCGACGTGTGGCCCGACCCTGAGTGTAGTGAAGACTCGGACCAGATCGTGCACCAACCCCCCTCCATATAACGGAGGAGCAAACTGCACAGGACACACTTCAGAGACAGCTAAACTCAACTGTGCACTGCCTAAATGTCCAAGTGAGTTGATCTAAAACTATAAGTAGGATGCTCTTTGCAAGTTGACCAAGAGTTTACCTGTTATCACTTGTTCTAGTTCAGTATCTCATTATCAAGTGAATAATGTCCCTGCGTCCGTTTGTCCAAGTATATGACATTTAGAAGTGGAATAGTTATTACCAAAGCCAGAATTTTCTGGATAACAAATTGTTCTTTTGAAATTACATGAAGTTTTGTTCAAATGTTTTCTCTCTCCTTCATCAGTTTGAGTCGGGTATAATGTATCATGATCGACCTCGAAATCCAGTTCTACCATAAATAACTTGACAAAATTATGGAACTTGAACATGTATAAAATCTTTGCGGCAATATCACCTCTAATACTCAAATGGATTGTGCCTAGTTTTATCTTTTATTTATAATACTTCTGGGTCATAATAGAGATATGTATTAATAGTCTGCATGCATTTGCTAATGTATTCATCCTTCAATTACCAAACCAGGCATTTTTCTTTGCAAATGCTCTGGATCTGTAACAACGACAACACCAGTGTCAAGGTAACTGTGAGGACAGACACACGTACTTACCATGTCAAATCATATATTTATTTATTTATCTCTTTTCTCTGCAGTTGACGGACAATGGTCAGTATGGGGGTCGTGGTCACATGACTGCGTGTGTGAAGGCGCCTCAAGCATTACCCAGACTAGGAACAGGACCTGTAACAACCCATCTCCAGAACATGGCGGTGCCTCCTGTCCTGGGAGCAGCTCGGCAACGATAACAAAAAGTTGCATCGTGAAGCCCTGTCCAAGTAAGTGAATTAAAACAAATCGACCGTTTTCCGAGGAATAAAGATGCAAAATAGTGCATCTACCGGGATACAAACTCATGTTATGTCATGACTTTTACAAGGGTTAAATGTTAGTCTGTGGCTTTGTATTATATAAATACCTATCTGTTGGCTAAACTTACAATGCCTAACCTCCCCCAGGCAATGCTAAACCAGCCTTAACACAGACGAAACCTTGAAGAAGTGTCGTGGAAGGGTAAAATTCCTCCCCAGGGGCAGTAATTCCCCTCTCCTCCATGTTTTCCGGCTGTGTAGACATTGTGTTGGTCTTGACTTCAGATTTTTTTCTAGCGTGTTTATCGCTGCTTCATTTTCCTAGTACCTGCGGTTTAAAGTAGAGGTATTTGTTAGTATCTCTATTGTGTTGTTTTTTGCAGTTCATCCTCGGTAAACTGTGTGTTTGTCAATGTTTGGTTTTTGTTGAGTGGCTGGGGTGACATGTGTTAGGCTTGACCTAATTTCTCACGCCGTGAGTGTGTTGCACGTGCTGCCTGAGTCTGGTCGGGTTTGTTGTATTGGTACGACTTCTTCTTTGTTCCTTCCGACAGTCACCCCTAACTTGCCTTCGGATGGCCCTCACCTTAGTGCGTCTACGGCTTCAGTTGATATTGTGTCTCGAGACTCGTTAGTGGAGGCATCTGATTATATCGCTTGCGCTTGTCTCTCACCTTGGGTAAACCCCCGACCTCCCTTAACTTCGACTCTCTCTGGGAGTGATCTCACTGTAGCGCGTCTACAACCTCCATTAGTGTTGACACTTGCTACCTTGGGTCTTCACTCTAGCCTGTTTCGCCTTTCACATGGAGAGTCACCTTACACCCTCCAGTTGTCTTTTGCCTCTAGTACTTCGATTTTTATTCGGCCTTTTGCACAAAACTGTGGGGTTTGGAAGTCGGCACAAAGGGATTGACATTTCCTATGTAGAAAATGTAAATTTTTATACGATGAGGACACTCACTGCGACAGGGCATACTTGGTCACGGGTCCACTCTACCTTGGGAATATTCACCCATAGAGCATCAGTCCCCGGATGAGAGGGTTGATGTCATACTCACTGAGCGGACGGATGAATTTGTCTCCATGTGTTTCACCTCATACAGGATCTATTCGTTTGTTCCCTGCTCCCTGACTCAGTTGCCATGCTGTCTGAGGTGGCGCAATTTGCTTGTCAGCTGCCAGGAGGGCTTCCTTATATGATGAACCAGATCTCGTCTCGCTTTGCTGGACTCCTGTTGGACGCCACTGAGGACATGGATCAGCTGGTGACTAACCCTAATCCCGGCCGTCTTCTTCCACCCCTTATGGTGTCAGACAAACGCTGTTGCAAGTTGCCCCTTCACCCGGCACCTTTCCAGCTCTGGTCCTTCCTTCGTTAGATCAGGGCTCGTAATGCCTGATCTTGCCTGACGTGCAAAATCGCATTTCAGATGTGCAGCTCACTCACTTAAACCGTGAGGCTCGCTCAATCATGGGACTTGGTAATCATGTCGCCTTCACATGACAGGCCATGTTGAACTGCGCAAGACAGGCGGATATGGAGTCGGGCGATCCAGTTCTGTTCAGAGTTTTCGGAAACGTAGCCTCTGACATTGTGCAGATGATGTTATCGGCCTCACGTATCTCATCAGGGATCACTTTCTTGCATAGGGACAGCTATGTCCATCGCTCTGGACTATATCATGATCAGAAGACCCTCCTCCGTCAGACCCTTTTCGACTCGCAGCATCTCTTTGGGGGCGAATTCCTGTGGTTCTCAGGTCTCACCAGGAGGAGCAGCAACAAGATCCGTCAGGATCCGTCTACGCCTTAGAGGACCAAGATCCATGAAACAGCAGCCTGAGTCTGCTCGGCCAGGGTCCGAGAGTCGTACCAATGTGAAGGGAACCAGAAGAAGTCACTCGTGGTCAGCCCCGGAGCTTCCACCTCCGCTCATCCCATTGTCGGTTGGTCCAGCGGTGACCCACCCTCAGTTGTTTGTGGACAACTGGGAGTAGCTGGCCTTAGACCCTTTTGTCTGTCAGACACTGGGTCAAGGCTTCCGTATACCCGTCACGTCACCTCTCACTTGTGTTTCGAGTGAGCGTCCCTTGTCACGGGTAAGGCTTGAGTTAACCTTGCAGCAGGTGGAGATGTGCAGGAGGTCCCGATCCTGATGTATTTGGACGATGTGCTCGCTCACGACCTTTGTCCCGTCGTTCTCGAGGCGCAGCTAAGTTTCAACAAAATCCTGTTCCGCCATCTACCATGGTTAGTCAACCTACAGAACTTGGACTTGGTTCCGGCTACTTGAATGAAGTTCTTAGGAGCCATCCTGGACACTCAGCTGTTCCGAGCGTTCTTGACGAGGGAGTGGATGGTCCATTACGATCGTCTCATGGATCGGGCACTCGATGCGTCTTCCCTACGCCAGTGACAGAGAGTGCTGGGGCTACTCACGTCATTTTAAGACCTGACCGGCAGGGTTACGTTATTCCTCCTCCCTTTACAGGTGTTCCTGATTCTACGTATCAGGGAGTAGCACTGTCGGCAAGCTGTAGCTCTGACTCCAGATCTTCACCTCTTCCTAGCGAGAGCGTCTTTGCTGGCTCTGATACTGGCTCTGGCTGTTCCCATTCGGCTCACCTGTTCGTAGACGGCTCCACTCAGGTCACAAGGTCACAAGGTCACAAGGGGTAGTGAGAGTTTGGTCTCAGTCAGAGCGGGGTTTGCAATCTGCGAGTTGGATGCAATCTGCCTCGCAGTTCAGTACAGGCAAGTCCAGTTATGGGGCCAGTGCCTTCAAGTCCATATGGAAAGTTCAGCAGCTGCTTGTTATCGATCAACAAGCAGGGGTCCACCAGGGCGAAGTGTCTCCTGCAAGTCTCGCTCCGACTGTTCAAACTGGTGAACAAAGCGGACCTGGGCGCATCCCGGGCGCCAATAACGTCTTTGCGGATGCACAGTCGCGCCCCGATGCTCCTCCAACAGAGTGGCAGCTGAATCCGTGAGTGTTCAAAGCGTTGTGTCTCCAGTTCGGAACTCCCCTGGTGGATCTGTTTACGACGTATCTCAACCATCAGCTGCCGATTGTTGTCTCCCCATTGCCAGACCTGGTAACCAGAGGGAACTAGTCATTGATAATAAAAGCCATAGTGGTCATAACACAAACAAACTAGATATCTGAACATTTGTATTCAGACTCCATGCCCAAAGGGGATTATATATAGTTGATTGTGTGAGCCTGTGGCCCCAAATAAGGGCCTCAAGAGCCATGACCTAAACCTTTTTTCCAAAACGAAAGCCCTTGGACGCTGGATGTTTTGTACAAACTCTTTAGCCAATGTAACATATTTTTAAATTATTGATTTGGCGATACTTTGGCCCCAAATAATGGCCACATAGGTCACGACCTAAAAACTATTTTCATCTTCTTTTCACAAAATGTTTTTGAAACTCGAATTATGTGTTCAGACACTCGGGCAATGAAGAGGAATATATATTATAAATTTTGTACCCTACTGGTCGCGCCCTTAAACTCTTTTTGTTCTTCTTGATCTGAACTAATAGCATGGTTTGAGACATCTTGTTAAGGGTACAAAATGTTATAACCAAGATATGAATATCATATGTACATAAAGCTAAACGGAGACTGCATTGTGGTCGTTTTGGGGATAAAAGCTTTCATTACTTATGAAACAATTAGTTGTTCAATTTAAATGAAACAAGCAATCAACCATTTGTTGATTTAAACTATAGCAATTCGATTGATTATGAAGCATATTTCGGTTTATCTATGGAAAGAAGGCATATGGATCTATTTTTAGTCCAAGGATAATGACCCGGTTTCCCCAAGCTTGGTGATTTCAGTTTGGATTTAAATATGGTTCTACCCAATATTAATTAATTTTGTTTATGCATTTACATGCTTCACTGTCATGAATTCATTATCAGTACATTTGGTATAAAACAAATGCAAGTTTTATTGGCCTGACAAAATTGATAACTGATCGATTGGAAAGTTGGTGTGTTGATTGACCGCTAATATTTATTAGGTCTTAAAGACAAAAGTCATGAAGACGTATTGTTATTACCGTATTCGCCGTAATAGAAGCCCTGGGCGTTTAAAAAATTGGAAAAAGGGGGCATTTATTAAAATGACTTTAAAAAATCGTAAAAAGGGGGCGTTTATTATATTTTAAAAAAAATGTCTGTTGATGTCCAAAAGAAAAAGAAACATCAGTTTTATTTCAGAGTGTTAATCAAAATAAGTGTATCAAATAAATGTAAAGAAGTGTTAAATATCGCAGTATATTATTTGTATTAAATTTCAACCAGTACTGATACACAATTTGCAATGGCAATTGAAACTAATTAAAACTCACGAAGATACATTGAGTAATTGAATCCTCCATCTTGTCGGGTCATTACTCTTATCCAATGAAACTTTAGTTCGCTAGGAATCTAAATATAACCACCAATGAACGGCAGCATAAACACAATCAGCTGATAAGCACATGGTGCAGAAAGATTATGTAAAACACTATTCCCGGGTCATGATATTCTTTATTTATATCACATTGACAACTACACGTGAACAAAATAACTTTTATGACAAATTTGCGGTCAGTGTGCTAGTGTCATCTGTAGTTGTGGGAAATCTTCCAAGAGAGTTGAGCAAGACATTTTCCTGTTTCTTAAAACATGGTGGTTGCATAAAATGTGTAGTGACTGATTGTTACAGACATTCGACAGTCGCCGTGGGACTGGAAATACCATGTATCTTACACTTTACTGGACATAAGAGGTTGATAGCAAGAGCCACTTTTTTTTATTTTCGACTTATTTCGCGAGTTATCTCCCCATGAAATCAAAAATTTAAACCTCAATATCTCGAGAACTAATCAAGATATTTGCACAAAACGTTTACCAACAACATTCCCCATCAATTAGGACTATAGTGGTTTTCGGCCGTTATAATACATTTTTTGCTATTTCGCAAAAACTTCATATTTTGTGAACTTTCGCAGTTTTGAGGGTACTCGTCTTTAAAAATCTTCTCCTAATTCACAGCAATACATACAGCTATGTGTGATAGCTCATTTTTAAGATAAATAAACAACTGAGAGGGCTGTTTTTGCCGAATTTTGAATTTCTTCCTAGAATTTTAAAACTAAGTCCTTGAAGATGGTCATTTTTAAAAAGTGTGTTTTTTTACTATATTTTCAAAGGGACATTTCTCTGTTACTAATAAATTTATTTCGAAGTTACTGATTGCCATCTCTTTGTTATAGCTAGTTTAACAATTTCATAACATATTATTATCATATAAAAAGTGGTAGTTTCGGCACAATTTGGACATATTCCCCAAAAAGTAAAATTTTGAGACTTTTGAGACTTTTCGAGGGCTATTTTTTTTTAGAATTGTTGATCGTAAACCACTGACGATAGCATTTTTTTGATAGCTCATTTTGAATAAGAGATGTCATGTATTGAAGACAATACATTTCAATCACGTGTCTGTCATAGGTCACGTGTGACTGGTCATAGAATATTTTCATTTTTCGAAAATTGCCATTTTCAGCAAAGTTCAAGGGCTCACAACTGCTTAACTAATTTAGATATCTAAATTGTATTTACAGCTTCGGATGCACAATGTCAAGAACAACTTTTCTGTTGAACCCTTTCATCAAAAAGTTGATAGTGAAGCTCCGAATATCGCAAACGTTCTCAAGGGGTCAAAATTTAAGCATTTTTGAGTATTTTATTGAATATTCAGAACAACATAACGCATTACTTATGTATGCAATCTAAATGATGATACCATATATTTAAGTGGAAATTAAGGCACAACATTTTCTATGTAATACCTTAGTATGAAAATATTAACCATTTTGTCTTAATCGTGAGAAAGGTCATGTAGGGGTCCATTAATAAGCGGTTGTTACATTTTCAGAGGGTCATTGTCTTTGCAGAATTTTTGTAAAATAACTATTGAAGATAGAGACATGTTTGATAGCTCATTTTAAAGCAGAGACACTGGTGAATAACCGAGAATCCAACATGGAGTTCTAAGTATTGACACGTCAATCCTAGTTTATTATAAAAGTGTAGATGCATACGAGGCTGGGATAATGTTTGCGTGAAATGTTTCTTTGATTTTCCGAAACTGCTTTGCAAAATTATGCACTGAAGTGGTACAACATCTCTTCATTCAGGTGTAAAATGATTTTGAATTGAAAATTAAAAAACACATGTTCACTAAATTCAGTTTAAAAATAACGGTTATTATTAAGACAACATCTCTTTTCGCAGTAAAAGGGGATAGGTATTCCCGATAAGTCACGTGGTTAAAACAATTTTTACAGCTGTGCTCATTGGTCATATATTTTTCTAAAATATGAAGAGGCCAAGTATGATTGGTTGAAAGTTTATTTTGAATATCCCAACTGTAGTATAGGGTGAAATCCCAACTGTGTATACAGGTTGGAGGCGTCTGCACCTCCAAACAATAAAGCCCGATGAGCCAAAAAAAATCATTTCACCAGCGACACTCTGAGAGACTAGCAACTAAACAATTCACCTCGTCATGGTCAACCGCACATCTTGACTTGGCGCCTGTCTTGCGTTACTCACTGTGGTAGCACACTGATGTATCCAGTTAATCACTATATAAACACTAGTTGACAGTCCAAGACAAGTGGATGTTCGTCTTTGTAGATTTGTGAGTGTGTCGAGGGAAAATCAAAACTTACTTTTACCTAAGACAATAAATTCTGAAATATTGATTTAGCGAAAGATAAATGGTTTTCTGATGCATTTTTTGGGGGGAAATAAGTGATCAGCATGTATATCGCTCGTACTTTGAAGCGAGTCAATCCGCCATCTCTCTGCACGGAGCAGAGAGGACATGTAGAATGGTTCGAGGAAAAATAAAAACTTTTACTTTTACTAAAAAAAAATTAAGTGATAGATGAATGATTTTCTGATGTGTTTTCTCTATGTCACTTTTGTGAACTCAATGAGAATAAACCATTCATTCATTCATACATGTAACAAAGTGGTATTTGGTGGGAATTGTTTAGCATGTATGTCGCTCGTAAATTGCAGTTACAATAGTGAGCGAGTCTGTCATATTGTCTTTACAGAAAATGGACGATATTTTTTTCCTGTTACTTTTTTAACTCTTACTGTTTTTCCTACATTCATGAAGAGTGGTTCGAAGGGTCCATTATTGTTTTGTTTTACTAGGGTTTTACTTGCATCTTGAAGATATCAGGATTTTAATTAGTCTCAAAATATGTTGTATTAGTATTGTTTACAAAAATAAAATTAAAATGAACTCCTTCATGAATGTTTTTTCTGTAATTTTGTAGGAACAGCATAAATAATTAATAATGACTATTTTATAAGTTCATGATTTATTTTTTTCTTAAGATAGTAAACAGTAATCAATTTTAAAAAGGCTGGTTACACTAATGTTTCTTGACTTTACGAGGATTGCCGTTCGACGCACGATAGAGTCAGCAAGACTCGGAAACTTGTCACAACAATTGACAGTGATAATTAAACAATTAAACGAGACTTACCAAGTCGAAGGTTGATTGTAGTTCTGCCGAGTTATAGTCAGGAACTGAGTAGTTACGTGAGATGGGAAAGCATGCGGTCTTCATTTTTCAAAGATGTGAATGGACACATATGTATATCCAACACAGAAGAAAGTAAGGGAGGGATCCCAAATTAAGGGTGGGACGTAACTACTCCGTTCCTGACTATAACTCGGCAGAACTACAATCAACCTTCGACTTGGTTAGTCTCGTTTAATTGTTTAATTCTACCTCGTTATAGTGACGTCACTTCGTAGTCACGTGAGATTTCAAAGCTATGTGTACATGAACAACAAAGCCAAAGCAGAATACCTTTATTCCAACTTAGTCATTATAAAGTACAAAGCCATGGACGAGTGTCGAGTATGTCAATATACACATCAGTATATATATTGCATATAGTCAATCACCTTGAACACCGTCAAGGAGCACAGAGCCCATATCTTGGGCTGTCTTAATGTCCTTCTTGTAGTACTGAGAGAATGTACTCTGCTGACTCCAGCCAGCATGTTTCATTATTGCATCAACTGAAAATCCCTTCTGAGATGCTTTAGATGTCGATGCAGCCCTAGTGGAATGTGCTTGGAATTCACTAGTATCTATTCCTGAGTATTTCAACACTGATTTTATCCATCTACTGATAGTATCATTGAATACTGGTTTGAAAGGTTTTTGAAAACTGATAAACAACTTAGAAGAAGTTCGCAAATTACTTGTTTGCAGAATATAATTCTTAAGGTAAGTAATGATACACAGCCTCCTATCTGGAGCATATGCCTAAAGAACAATAGGCTCTAAGTGAGTGCCTGGCCGAGTGTGTTTTAATAAAGTTTGAACCGAGAAAACACACTTTGAGTCTGAGAGTTCCATCTCACCGATACTCAATGCATGAAGGGTCTGACATCTTTGACCCGTAATGAAGGCTAACAACATAACAGTCTTAAATGTCAGTTTTTTCAGACACAACTTATCAGCAGGGGAGAATGTCAGGAGGTATTTGAGTACAATGTTTACATCCCATATACGGTAATATTTAGGAAGCGCTGGTTTTATTTCAAAAACGCCTTTTGCAAATCTTTTCACCAAGTAGTGTTCACCAAATGTGTTTCCATCAGTAACACAGTAACAGAGTTCTGGCGGTATTCACACCGCTGTAACCTAGCCCTGCACTAACAAGATCAGCCAAAAAGTTAATACCTGTCTCTATAGAGGCTGCAAGTGGATTAATCTGTCCCTTAGCACAATAACTTTCCCACTTGTTGAGGTAGGTTTGGTATTGTTTTTTGGTACCTGCTCTCCAGCTCCTGAAGATGATGTCTGTAGCCCTATTGAAAGGTTTCTCTGAGACAACGATCTCCTGACAAGTGACATGCAAGGATTTGAAGAGACTTGTACATCGGATATAGCACTTCCGGCTGCTGTGGCAGGCTCAGGACCTTGCGCCCCTTCGGTAGAAGTACAGGGTTGCTGATCAGCAGGTTGACAAGGGCAGGAAACCACACTTGGGTCGGCCAGTAGGGAGCTGTCAGTACCCCGGTCGCCCCCTCCCTCTCCACCTTTTGAAGGACTTGTGCCATCACGCTGAAAGGGGGGAAAGTTAGGTTATACCAAGGTAAAGAAAAAGCGTCTATTGCAAAAGCATCTGGATCAGGCCTATATGCTACATATCTAGACATCTACTTGTTAATTCTAGAAGCAAAGAGGTCTATTGTCTGAGGAAGCCCATGGTCAATAACATTGTAGCTTGAATGAATGTGTGTGCACCACCAATCCAATTCTTCACGTGCATCAGCACTTATACACAGAATGGCTTTAAAATTGCCCTTGTTTAGTTTGAGAGCTTTAGTTTTAAGCTGATCTAGGGATCTATAATGTAGAAACCATACATAACACCAGAAAATGTAGATTCCAATATACCTATAATTTGAGTTAGGCTTTTGAAAGAGCATTTCTTGGCAGAAATCAGTTTCTGGCATGTGACATACACACTTTCAATTTTTTCACCAGTGAGTTTGACTGTCATAGTCTTTGACATGGGTTTGAAGACTGATTTGTTCGGGTGTACTACAAAGCCTAATTTGTCAAAGAGTTGAATTGTTTGTTTGACATTATTCAAACAATCATCAGGGGTGTCACCCTGCAGATAGCTGTCATCAATGTAAGGTACAGACAAGTGACCATTCAATCGAAGATGGGCAAATATTGGTTTCAGCAATTTGCTGAATTTTCTAGGGCAAAAAGCTAAACCATTAGGAAAGACCTTGAACTGAAATTGTTTCCCTTTCCAAACAAATTTTAATAATTTCCGCTGTTAAGAAGCCATAGGGCAAGAGTAGTATGCATCTTTTAAGTCTATGGATGCCATCCAGCAGTTTGGTTTAACCAATTTTAAAGCGGAGAAGAGGGATTCCATTTTGAAGTGAATGTATTCAATATCCTGATTTAATTTTAGTTTGTTTAGTGTCAAGTTCAGTTTCGACATTGCTAAAGATGTCATCAAAGTCACCCTGCGGTTCATCATCAGAGATAGTCTCTGTGGCAGTTTTCGTCATTGAAGCGAGAACGTCTGCCTCGTCGTTTGACGCGCACTTGCTAGGTGCAGCGACGTTATCACTTGAAACGGGCCGACCACGTTTCTGATTGTTCATAGAAGCAAATGTGTCGGTCATAGCCGACATAATGTCAGAAAGTCTGTCTAATTTGGCCATGACAAAGAAAATAATGAGTATATCAAGTAGGCCCCAAAAAACATTGCAGTGTTGCTGCAGTGCAGTGAATAAATATAGCGAAAAGCTACGAATAAGGGCTAAAATTTGCACGTTGTGCAAAGTGAAAGTTAGAAATGGTCTAATTGAACCTCACACGTTATGCAAGGCAGTTATCAAGACCGCGCAGAGAGCAGTGTGTGGCTCCGTTGAATGCTAACCACTGAATGAAGACTGCATGCTTTCCCATCTCACGTGACTACGAAGTGACGTCACTATAACGAGGTAGAATGATATTAGCCCGCACCAAGTCGTTGTGAGTTGAAGCGGGACGAGGCGAGGTCCAATGCAGAGTTCAGTATAAATGATGATCAATTCCAGAGTTCAATAAATATGCTGATGTAACGAACAAAGATGTGTGTCCCTCCAATAGAAGTCCAATAGAAGTCCCTGATTTAGCCACCATGGTAACTCAGCAAAGAATATTGAAATGCCTGATTGGCTCAAAATATCTAATAACACTCGTTCTGTTATCTATAAACACAGGATCATCAATTACAATGTCTCCCATGGCCTGTAAGTACTCATGGAAGAGCTGAAGAACTATTCCACATAGTAGTAGTAGTAGTAGTAGTAGTAGTAGTAGTAGTAGTAGTAGTAGTAGTAGTAGTAGTAGTAGTAGTAGAAGTAGTAGTAGTAGTAGTAGTACTATATTACATTTGAAGGTTTTCGGCATGTGAATGTTTATTTAAGATTGCCATCTGGATATCTCCAGAACCATTTACTGGATCTAAAACAAATGTTCTTCATGCATGCTTGTTTATAGCATTAGGGGCTATGTGATTTTCACGACCTTTTGTGGACAATACATGCACCTGTGCTCCCTTGCGATATATACATTATGGGGTTGTCTTGGACACAGAATACGTAGACATGATCAACGTGCAGGAACCGTGGTGTATTTTGAGATTGTATTTCACCAAAAGTGTTGACAGATTGCTCAAATTATCCAGTGACTGATACAAAGTATTTGGAGGAGGATCAAAACATTTTCAAAGATCCTACACGACACTATTGGTTGTTAAATAAATAGGGCATCCTTAAAAAAGGTGTAATGATTCCTTACCCTGAATAATGACGTATCCGATGTAAAAAAAAAAGGCATAGTGTTCGCAACTTAAAATTTGATTTAAAACATGTGTCCATTGTTGTCAAGTTGTCAATGAAATGCAACAGTCAATTTGATACTTGGTAAATTTGTTGAAGACATTACATTGTGAACGATCTTTGGCATCTGGTTTAGAAATATCACTTCCATTATAAGTGTCATCTTAATATTGAAGATTCATTGTGTAATGTTATTTCACAAGGATGTTTCTGTTTGTAGTATTCGATTACGACATGGGAAGCTGCTCTTTCAACAGTGATTGCCTTGAATCAAACACGGTGTGTGAGGATGGGACATGTGTCTGTCACATGAACTTCTTCTACGACAATGGATTGTGTGTATCTAGTAAGTTGAGTTTTCATACTAACAAACTGATATTGATGTGTGATACAAATATAGGTATGCATTTTTGGGTTTCTATTTCTTTGCTTCCTGAAGTTATTTTTTTACTTTCATGAGTGTTTCCGTGCAGTCTTTGTGTGTAGAAAAAAAATCAAAACCTAAAGGGTAACCTCAATTACACTGTGGATGTTAAACAAGCTTCGTATATTCCTTTCCAGTTCTCAACATCGTCATATCTCTCTTTTGGCCGTTTCCCGATGATGCATCGTGAAAGGTCTAGCTCTATTAAACTTAGCAAGTGGAACAACATGATGTGTTGATTTGTGCTTTTTTGCTATTTTAACCCTTTTCCTGATATTTTGCTCTTGCCATTACCATGAAAATGCAGGTCACAAGATATGGGTTACAGCCTTGTTAAGCCTTTAAACAAATTTTGAAATTTTGAACTCAACTGACATTAATAAACTGTTACTTATACCCCCTGGACATTCGTTTGACATGTTTGCAGTCAAACTCAAACGTTTGGTGACCACTCCCAGCTCTACAGGTTTATCAAAGCGAATTGTAATTATGTTATTGCATCAATTGAACGTTTATACAAATCCTGGACTGATCAAAATACTGTCAAAATGTGTGCTACTGTTTGCGATCCAAACTTAGCAGAGAAATTGGACGAATTAGAAAAGGAGTTTTCCAGTCTAAATATAGATCAAGTCTATTTCATTCAAGCGTAAAGCATTGACTTTTTCTACTTGGACAATTTCATTATGATTGGGATTTTAGCACACGTTTCAAGACTGTAAAGTAAATGCTTGAAACTATTTAAAATATGTTTTCGTTTAGAAGGCCTAGCGGCAATGTATCACTGCAAACGCCTTCGCTGTTGACATCAGAAGTTCATATTGCAAGCTTTCTTCTGATTGGCCTATTCGATTAGTCTGCAGTATGCTAATATCTTAGCGCAGAAAAAGCGGCCGTGAAGTCAAGGGCGGAAGGAGATGATTTGAAAATCTTTTCGTTACGCCCGTGACGTTGTGACGATGGAGATTTGGTACAAGCTGTAAATGCATTTTTTTTAATAATTATTGTCCAAATGTCTTTTTGTGGTATATTTATTAAAAAAGCCATTGTATTATGGCAGTGGATAAGGCAGTACAGGTGAAGGCGAGACCCTCAGCTTCGGGGCTGCTCTGTCTCGCAAATGCTAATCTAGTTAATACTAGGTAAGCTGGCTCTAACTTTGAGGGAAAACAATTCCTTTTATTAAAACATTACTTTAGTAAAAACATTAACTTGGATAATATAAATCTCATTTGTGCCGAACCTTATACGATGCATTAATTTTCAATTGATTTTGTATTTTTATTTACTTTAAGAAACTTCAGTGCTTTGAAATTAGGACAGGTCTTGTACATTCACTTTGAAATTGAACTTACTGACTTAAAATGACATTTGTTGGTTGTTCATTACCAGTATCATATTAATAAAAACTCTAAGTGGAACTTTTGCGTCCTATCAAAAGGTACAACTTTGATTTAAAGTTAACAGTTTGGAAACTAATAATTACCTTAAAAACCGTTTTCGAAGCTGGACCTTACGATATGCTCATCTTTTCCCTTGTCTTTAGCTGCCTGCACAACATATGGTAACAAATTTGCAAGTTTCTTCGGCAATGCCATATTTGGACGCGACCACAATTACTACAGTGGGACGACTCTGGCTGAATGCCGGCAGCTGTGTATTGATGAGACGTCCTTCATATGTAGAACAGCTGACTTTGATTTCCTTAACAACATCTGCTACCTAAGTTCTTCAATCTGGTCACTATCACGCAAGGTCACATCAAACAACTTCTACGAACTGATCCGAAACTGTGCTTAACATCAGCAGAGTGAGATCCATCAGCCAATCAAACAACGACAGTTGACCTGTATTAAAGAGCGAAATCAACCAGCACAACAGATAGCTACTATACCAACTGACCTGTTAATGTGCTTAAAGAGTCACATCCATGACCTGTATCTGTGTTTTAAGAGTGAAATCCACAAGCACATCAAACAGCTACTTTATCAGCTGACCGGTATCAGTGTTTAAAGTTTCACATTCGCCAGCACACCAAACAGCTACTGTCAGCGGACCTGTATCTGTGTTTAAAGAGTGAAATACACCAGCACATCAGACAGATACTATACCAACTGGCACGTAACTATGTTTAAACTATCGCAGTCACGAGCATTTTAATCACTTATTGCTAGCTGACCTGTATCTGTGTATAAATACTCACATTCACCAGCACATCAGACAGATATTATACCAGCCGACCTGTCACTATGTTTAAAGTTCCACATCCACCAGCACATCAAACAACTACTGTCAGCGGACCTGTGTCTGTGTTTAAAGAGTGAAATCCACCAGCACATCGAACACCTACTGCCAGCTGACCCCTTACTGTGTTTATAGAATCACATCCGCCAGCACATTAGACAGTTACTACCAGCTCATCTGCAACTGTGTTTAAAGTGATATGTCCTGCAGCAGATCAAACAGCCTCTTACAGGCTACACTTAGACTTAGACTTGAACAGTATATTGAAAAGGAGCTTCTTTTAGTGTTCTATTTCTCACAGTCTCCTTTTCAATATTTAATAAAATCGTGATATTTTCGGAACAAATACTTTTTTTCAGAGTCTGAGTGTAAGACTAAGGCTACCCTTGTTATACATCAACGCCTGTCGATTTGTTGGAACCTAACCACCAGCACATCCATATTCGTACTCAAAGTGACCAGGCCCATTAGGAGGCAGGCTGAAGTTAGCAAGTTATTAGTTATCAATAAGCACTGGCTAGTTATTATTCATTATTAAAAAAAATATCTATATATATAAACAGCCAGCAGCATATTTGAAAAACGAATAACTAACCAGTATGTTATTGATTATACGAATAATGAATAACTAGCCAGTGCTTACTGAATGTAAGAAACGTATGATGGATCATGTACGAGGTTCCCCATCCCATATTGGCTGTTTTCCACCCTTAATATTTATCAATATTTACTATTGGGTTCAACTCTGATGAATGAATAAGCAGCCAGCAGCATATTCGTAAAAAGGATAACGTTCCAATTAGTTATTCATTATTCGAATAATGAATAACTAGCCGGTGCTTACTGAATGTAATCGATGTACGAGGTTCCCCACCACATATTGGCATTGTTTCCTCAGTTTTCAGATTCAGAGAGAGATTTTACAAGTGCTTCCGGCAGAGCTGATCTAATCTTGCACCTCAGATAGGCCTTGTAGCCACATAGCCTTACAGCTTTAGTGTACACTTTCAGTAACAGTGTTCGTTATGCACATTAGAAATTTAAATAACTGTCTGGAAATATGATAATAAAATCATTTGATTATAATTGTGAAATACAGTTTTTGTTTCATGGTAAAAAGGTATATTTTGTTATTTTGCTCTATAATCTAATTAAAGGAGAAACGGTCGTGCATATTGAGTAAGAGTTATCTTCCTTGCAACTGAAACTTTACAGTTTCTCAAGGTTTTTTTCAAATTATTATTCAAGTTAGCTTGGATACATATGATTTGTGGGGGTTAATTTTGTTGTTGAATTGTATTTCTATCAAACAGTGGGTTTTTTGTCAGGAAATCTTGAGATTAATTGACATAAATATTAATGTAACAGAAAACAGTAACAATTTGTAATAATTCAACTTTAGGTAAAAAGCTCCAAGATAACAATAAAATTGCATTTTTGTCTTGCATAGACGTGTAACCATAATCCTTTTATTAAAATAAGGCCATAAGTATTAAATATGTTTGTTGTTTTATCATTATGATAGTGTGAAATGACAGTGAAACATTTTTTTTTCGCGCACCCCCACCTACATTTGAAGCTCATATTTCAAAAACGAGCACTGTGAACCCTCTAACAGAAATGGATTTAGCATATGTTTTTCATGCATACAGTGAAATATTAGCAATTTCTTGAGATTTTTTAAATTGGTAAGGAACCCCCTTAATATATATATCGATGTTTACTTCTGAGTTCAACTCTGAAGAAAGAATAAGCAGTCAGCAGCATCTTCGAAAAACGAATAACGTGCCAGTTAGTTACTCATTATTCGAATAATGAATAACTAACCAGTCAGTTATTGACTATTCGAATAATGAATAACTAGCCAGTGCGTACTGAATGTAAGAAACGTATGTTCGATGTACCAGGTTCCCCATCCCATATTGGCTGTTTCCCACACTTAATATATAATTATTCATAAAACTTTATTGCTCGACGTGACCAACATTGTTTGGCCAAAATGATTTGGTCGAGATATTTGTGTTCATGTATGTGTTTGTGCCGCTAGGTAGGCATAATTGCATTTTAAAATGCATTTTAGCTTATCAGACCTGAAAGGCCCGATTTGCGTATGGTATTGCATGGCGTCCGGGGTCCATATGTCCATCCGTCCCTCTGTCCGTCCGTAAAAGTTTTGCTTTTTCGACTTCTTCTCCAGAACCAATAACTCTAGATAACTGAAATTTTATATATAGACTCCTTGGCCAATGGGGATTCTAGATTCTAGATTTGATTACCCCTTGACCCCAGATAGGGTCACAGTGGTCACAACCTTAAAAACCTATTTTCATCTTTCTCTCCAGTACCAAACGGTCTAGAAAGCTGAAATGGTGTGTTCAGAATTGGCCAATGGTCACAGGGGTCACAATCTTAAAACCTTTGTTTTGCTTGTAAAAAAATGTAATACTTGAGATCTAGATAACTTAGACATTGAACCTTAGATAATATATCAATGAAGTTCTGATGAGATTGTACTTATAGGAAGGTGATTGTATTATACTTGTGTGAAAAGTGTTGATGTTAGTGTAAAAATATCATTATGTTCTATGACAATCCTAGAGTGTTAGATAATAACTGTTTTATAAACACAAGTGATGAATTTTCCAATGGCAAGTTGTTTCACATATATGTGGAATCTAACGAGTATGCCGTGTTGGTTGGGCAACTCTTATGGTAAGCTAATTTATCCCCCACCCATCATCATATGTTAATCCCCTGTTCCTACAACAATACTTTTAATTTTGTGGCATGTGAACCTACTTGTTTAGCTTGTTCGCAGGATATCTAAAAAATTAGTCACTATCTCATCACAAATATCCTCAGACAATGAGCGTGTGCGTGTGTGTATGTAATTTGTAACTTTAATATTACGCAAGGTAGATTTTGGTAAACTTTACATTCATTTTATCCCCTGCCCAAACGTTGGTATCAATCTCAGAAACATAACCAAAAGATAGACAGTAAGATACCATATCCTTGCAAAAAGAATTAATCGTTTGTCCCGTTCTTGTTAACACGATATATCATGAACCGAAAAACCCAATGTCTTCAAATTTTGGTGAAAGTCTATATTGGTGAATTACGCAGACAAGTTGTATTGGTTACCTTAACCTTATATTTAAGGCCACACTGTTATAAATATCGCATAACCCGTTGCACCCAATATCTTTAAATTTAGTAGTACTGTGGCACCCTTTATTGACGTGTTACATGGATACAAACTGCCTTTGGTGACCTTGACCTTCTTTTTCAAGGTCACACAATTGTTAACGCTATATTTCTTTTGGCTATTTTGCAACTAATTCACTTCGGATTTTCGACAATCCTCATTAGAAAATTACAATTTATTATTATAGATAAAGACTTTCGTATCTTTGACTTGATTTCAAGGTCACCCTCTGACCACTTTTCAAACTCTTGTCAATGTTATATATCATGAACCGTAGCAATATTGTATTCCCATTGTGTGACTGCCTATGTTGGCAGATAGGCGTAGACAAAAGTCGTCTCTGGTAACATCGACCTTATTTTTACATCACATTTTTGTTAACGCCATATCTCATAACCCGTTGAACTCAATATATTCAAAGTTTGTGATATCATTCATTGGGAAATTATGCAGACACATGCAGGCGACTTTTAGGAACTTGGCTTTATTTGCAAGATCACCACGGCAACTTGCAATTGACATACAAGTTTCAAAATTATTCTTAATTCCTCTCGTGTATATATATATTGTAACTTTAATAACTGTGATCTGTCAGCTTTAAAAATAAATTATACTGTCTCTGAAATCTTATGTCGGATTTTAATATTTTCCTTTAAGTTATGAGATTAACAAGAAAAGGCAAGCTTGGGGGGCAACTGAGTAAATCTAGTGAATGAGGTGGTGAGTTTTGGTGAATATCGGTGCTCGTTGTACAGGTGAGGTGAGGTGAGGTGTATTTGGAAAAAGATCTTTCTCTTATTCTGCATCGACTAAATGGAACTCTCTGCCCTCTGAAATCAAGTCCTGTCAGAACCTCTCTATATTCAAGACTCAACTCAAGACCTTCCTCTTCAAACAACACTTTAAATAGAAAACTCAATACCACAGCTATATTCAGACCTACGCGCACAGAGCACTCATTTGGGTGGATGTGGCGCATTATCAAATGCAATATATTATTATTATTATTATTATTATTGGGGTTTTAACGCCGCTTTCAAGATTATTTCACTTATATCACGGATGCTAGTAGTATGGCAGGGAGAAAGTCCGCAAGGCCATGTGGCTATGCATTGCGGAGGAATCGGTTGGAACTAGCGAACCAGGGGTGGTACCAAAACCTTACTGCGTTTAGTACACATGTTCTCTGCTGCAGACAAAGTTGGCGGAAATCGAACCACGGACCACTTGATCACGGACCACTGATCTGAATGCTCTAACAACTGCACTATCCCACAGGCAGGCTGACTACGGTTTGGTGCACAGCTGAGTTACTGCTAATTACCTATTCATTGTAATAGACTAGTCCAAAAAGACAATAATAATGTATTTGAAAGTGAGTAATTATTTAAATAACATTGATATAGCACCTTTCAATGTCTGTTTAGCAGCACATTTGACACATTTCACAACAATATTTATTGACGTTACATTTCATCTACATGTAATAGGTCTTTATAACGTGTTCATTTGACACTATATTTACACATTTTCATATACACATATTTACATTTCAGTTCATTTCAGTTCATGTTTTTCAGTCAGGTTTCACAATGTGTGACACAGCATACAAATACTTTGCACAATCCAGCCATTTCGGTGGTGAGATGTGAGATGTTCCACAATATACATTTAGTACATTCAGTACATAAAGTAAAAAGAGGATTAATTCACTCAAAAGTGCAGTCACACACGAGGAAGTAGTAGTTTTAATAAAGGCGGTAAACTAAGGAAAATTTTAATTTGAGGATAGAATATTGAAAAGCTAGTTCATTCTGTTTTGCAATAGGTTGTCTTGCCCAAAGTCTGTTCAGAATCGTGTAAACAAAGCCGCTAATTATTTATTTTTTAATTGAGATAAATTAAGTTCGTAAAGTTTGAAAGAGTTACATCAATAAAAAGTAATCTCTAAAGTCAGATATTTCCTACTATTAGAATTTCGTTAAATTTTGACAATATATCTATGTACATCAGTGAAGAGATAATGATCGATAACCTTCAAGATCATAACTTATGCCCCTATTTCACTACGACCCGAATTGCCACGAATCGCCACGAATTGGAAAATTTGCACTTTCGTGAACATTCGTAGATAATTCGTAATTGATTCGTGATATTCGTAAATGATGCCTAGTTGATTCGGCAACATTCTTGTAATTCGTGGCATTCGTGGAAAAAATTTTGTTTGTCAAAAGATTTTCACGAATCATCTACGAATTTCAGATTCGTAGTTGCTTCGTAAACTGTTCGTATTTAATTCGGGACGTTCGTAACAACTTCTTAAACAATTCTTGGAAATTCGTGGTTGATAATTTTGATGTTGTCCACCATCTTTTGGCTCGTCTCTTATTTACCAACAGCTGTCTCCTCATGTTCAGAGCTAATTCAATTTGATGTTGATATTGAAGTTCAAATTCGAGTGCCAGAGCAACACGTGCTCTCCATTGCGCCTTCATAATGATTTGATGACTTGCAATCGCCGAATAGTCACGAACTATCGTAAACTATTCGTACTTGATTCGTGATATCGTATCTTATTCGTGGAAATTCGTAGTACATTCGTGACTGTGTCTTAATCATTTCTTACAATTCGTAGACAATTCGTAAAGAATTCGTACATGTTTCGTAGGTTTTTAGCATGAAAAGCTACGAATGTTCGTAAACATTTCGTACAAGTGTAAATGCTGTTCACGAATTTTCCGAATGCTCACGAATATTCACGAATTTATGCAGCCGCCTATTCGTGGTGATTCGTGGCAATTCGGGTCGTAGTGAAATAGGGGCATTAACGCATTTGATAGTGATTGTAAGAAATTCATTTGTATGACCACAAGCAACTCTGTCATGTATGTTTCATTTGTTGATTTTATACGTAGATCATCAGGCCTTTCTACTGAAATAAAATGTTGATTGATTACAAAATGAGAAGACGCTCTTTGAAATCATTAAACAGCAACAACATGTTATATAAAGACAATCTAACTTTTTTTTAAATAAAATCAACTGTGGAAACAATTTTGAGAGTAGAAGACATATTATTATTTGATCCTCTAATCATAACAAAAAAGGTAAACAAGTTTATTAAAGTTTCTAATGGCAAAATAAGGAGAAATTCTGTTAAAATGATAACTACAGAGAAATCAAATTCCACATTTGTTTGTGCCAATTATTTCGGATTACCCACAGTGTCACGTGGGTCATAAATTGCTACATCTCTGTTCATTGTTCATTAGAATTGTAAAGATTCAAAGACAATGTATGTCATTTGTTGAAAGTTGTAATATAGCGTCGAAAATCAACCGATTATAACATGGGGGCGTGTGCGCCCCCAAGCAATAAGCTAATCCAAAAGGATGGAGTAAGCTACCGTAACGTTTTTACACTTTTCTGAAAGTAAAACAGCCACCAGTATATCAGACAGCTGCTACAAGCTGATGCCTAACTGTTTGATAACACACAGTCAGCACATAAAAAATAATAATTTACATCCAATTGAGGACTGTTCTTTTTAAATCGTTATTAGTTAATATGTTTTTCGAGTGTCTTATGGCGGATGATGAGACAGGTATGTTAGAGAACTATAAACGAATTGATTACAAGATGCAAATTATGTGCATAGTCCAACATGGTGATCTGTAAGCCCTACTCCACTATTAAAAGAGACTGTGTCAGGAGATGTACTTGTAGCAGTCCTCCTTTCAACACTGTGATTCATATACAAGGCACCGTTATACGAACACCTCTGTCTACTTAAATGATGTTTTGAAATGGGTTTTTTAATAATTTGGAGCCTGAGATACTATTCTCAACATTTTCATTTAAAGTTTCAATAATCTAAACCGGCTTCGCTAGGGCTGAACTATACATTCATATAAACGTGAATTATACCCCAAACAATTCACACATAATGCAGTTACTGGTTGCATAACGACATGCAGTCAGGACCAAACAAAATCACAAAGTCTTGAATTTCTTCATACCAGCAGGTAAAAGAGGCTCAAGAAAGATAATTAACATGTGTTTGTGATACGGAAGTCACATTCTGCAATCTGCAACTACATCAGAATGTTAGGGCAGGTCAGAAATCATTTATGTACACTGCTTATTCAACGTGATTCAAGAACACTGTTCACCATATTCGATCAACTGATCTCCAACTGAGTTCTTACAACCTGAACGTACACGTAACGAATAAAATGTTTTTTCTTCCAATATGACCTTACATTTTACCAATTTTTATATATTATATTTTATATTGAACTGCTTGTTAATTTAATCCAAACCAGTCTGTGTTTTGCTGATTCTTCGACCCGTCAAATCTGCAACAGCTGCATGATTTGTACCTGCTGTTCCCGAGCTCCCGGAACAATTGAAACAATGTGATTGCCGATGAAAGTCATCATCATCGTTAATGTATTGATATAATGTAATATTTGATCAATGATATAAAGATACAATTTATCACCTGAAGTGAATTTGTTTCTGTCCACTCAAAATTGACATAATATTTATGTTTGGTGCATCAGCATTCTCTCCCTAGAGAATTAAACTTTAAGTCATTTATCTCACGTTGTTCTGGAATGTTGTCGTTTAAATAGTGTTTATGGGGTAAAAGTGATAAGAGAAATGACCAAGTTTAAGAGTAATTTCATTGACAGTACATCGAGCTGAAGGTCACTGTATCCGCGATATATGGTTATGAAGTGCCTGTGAATCCACCGAAATTTACGTCTTACGAACTGCGTCTAATCTACGAACTCACCCACA
This sequence comes from Gibbula magus, assembly GCA_936450465.1. Lineage (NCBI taxonomy): Eukaryota > Metazoa > Mollusca > Gastropoda > Trochida > Trochidae > Gibbula > Gibbula magus. The sequence goes on from OW388304.1 coordinate 61,506,384, forward strand.
GTCGTTTCAACGTTTGTGAAGCTGCGTTGTAGGGCTAATTCGGCTGCTGGGTAAGGTATATTTCATAAATGGTAATTAGTTGTGAGGTGGGGTTGTTTTCTTTGTTTATAAAAAAATAATTACCTGTTAATGTACCTAATAACGTATGTTCAGCCCTGAAGAACTACCAAAATGTTGGTTTGATCGACTTGGCAAGTCGGTTGGCCACACGCTCACACATAAATTATTTTGTATTTAAGGCGCACTGAAGTTTTTAACGAATCTATAGTTAACTTGACCTTGATAAAATACATGTACACCATGTACAAAAATGCACTGTACCATATCAGATGTATTTTGGAATACTTATTTAAGCAGAAGAAATACTCGCGTACAACCCCGGACACGCTTTTCAATGATTGGTTAACAGTTAAAGGAGATGTGTGGAATTTTGCGAAAGTAGTTCGTGTATTTGAGCTCTTTTGCATATTTATCAGATTTGGGTACCAAGGTTATTGCTTTATTGCATTATTAACACCATACATTATATGCTAAGGAAAAGATAGAGGACGAGTAGCAGTACATTATCGGGATATAAATGTACGGGTTTGAGGGGGTTGGGCGAGGTGTTAGCCGAAACTAACCCTCTCAAACCCGTACATTTCTATCCCGATAATGTACTGCTACGAGTTCTCTATCTATCTTAGAGCACAGTCAAATGCTTGAGTCTTCAAGAAAATGACTTAAAATGAATATATTTCAAATGAATTGTCAACAAATTTTGGAAACATTCTCTTGAACACAAGATGCAAAACATTGACATTTCTCATTTTCATATGCAAATGTTAGGGACATTGACGTCATCATCAGCATTGTGAGCACTGAATTTCTTACATTGTCCGAGGTGCATGAGGCGTACATTTTATATAAAACGTACGAGTCGTGCTACAGCATAGGCGTCGTGCTTGAATCACGAAATGCATGATATAAGCACGTTTTTATTCAGCAACATTGAGTATTGGGTAATACTTTTCATTGCTTGTAAAAACTGAGTGGTTTTTAGAATGAATCAGTTCACACAATGGCTTCATCATGGACAGTCCAAGGACAAGTACACTATTCATTCAGGAAAGGTAACTTTACTTTTTTACTCTTTACTTTTTAAATTGTGTCTTTTTTAAAATTCAAACTAATTATCATTAAATTGGTTTATATAATAACAGTTATTGTTTTTTGTATTTGAAATATTGTTCACGTTGAGTTGCTTGTTGAGCTGTATTTATCAATAGGAGAGTTGTAACATCTATTGATGCATATGCTAATTTGCACCCGTCTATATTGCATATAAATTATTTCAGGTTACTGCAGCAATGAAATTGTACCCGAACTGTCTATGGGAAAGAATGTAAAGTCGTACTGGACATCGCTGGGACGATAACTGACGGTTTAACTGAATATAATTCACCTGATGAGATCTGTAAAGATTGCACAGGGAAAGGTTTGTTGTCAAGCATATGTACAATGTGTTTCTTAAATTTCTCGCCGCTATAATCGTTGCAATATTGCTAAATTAGTGTTAAACAATAAGTCACACATTGAAGAACCGGGACTCCAAAGTATTACTTTTCAAAATCAAACGTTTGACTCAATTTACGGATGCATACTTTACATCATCAGACTCTTCCTTTGAAGTCCCCATTTGGAGTGATTGAGTGGGATTTAAATCAGATTCGACAGGAGTCCAACATCAGTAGCTCTTAATCAACAATCTTTACTCACAAAATTGAAATACGGCAGACGCGTAATGAATAGTATTACTTCATTTTGACACCAGTGTAATGGTCTGTGTTTTGTTAACATGGCTGATTACCATGTGACATATGGGCACGATTGTTAAGCTATTTCAACATTTCACTATCAAGGTGTCAATGATTTTGATTTCATTTGATAATGTCTCTAGAAAATGTGTTTTCATATGTATGCGTTAAATATGACAATAGCACAACAATAACACAAATCAAGTGGCATTAATTTTATAGTAATGATTTCAATCTGTCTCGAATAAGGTCATGACCCGTTTGTTGTTTCACTAGCTAGGGCAGTAAATAGCCCAAGGTATAATTACATGAAAACAGACGTCGGGCATACTCATACACTCATACCTGTTACAACCATAACAAACTATAAATATTCGATACATTCGTAATTAATTACCTCCTATTAAACCGCTTGCTTTCTTTAATAATTCAAACCAATCAGTTTCATAACTCTGCATACAGATATTTCAAAAGACATACCGATACCACTTTCTTATATTTTGCTAAGCAAAGTGTTGATTAACATTTATTAATTATTAGATCTTGTACAATCCGTTATCTTTGTACATTTTGTACATGATGTATAGCTGTACCCATCTTTTTCTGCAATACAAAAAACAATAATGGAGAGAGTAAGGAACCTTGCTTTAAACCTTGATTAACATTAAAACATAATACGAACAGTTCAGTAAAGGGCTGACAATTTTCTCTTTAATAACTTACTGTCTACCATAATAAACTTCATCTTTACACTCCTACGCTTTAAAAAATGAAAAGGCAGTTGTATACCCTCAACACGTAGTACATGTAGCTTCAGTCCACAACAGAAACTAATCATGAAAACATGACACACAATTTGTACACTGTACGGGTAAAGTTCCGATAATGCACAGGATCCAAATGATCTAAAGTTGGAAAACATTGTGGTATAGGATTAATGGTAACCTTTGTTCAGATTGCAGGGATTTTCCTGTACCAAACATTGAAAGTATGACGCAGTACCTTTATAACACTTTGTGACTTTGCAAATTTTATTTTTTCAAATTTCCCATTTATAATGATAGTTTATGTCATTTATATTAACTTTAGAGGGTAAACATCTTATTACATAAACCAATTATCCGTAGTGGCATAACAATGTTGCGTAAAAAGCAAAAATTGCATGGCGGCCATTTTATTGTGAACACATTTTATTATTTCGAATGCCCAACATGATTCCCATGGCTTTACGGAACCATATATACATGTACACTCATTTTTAATTTGATTTTCCAAAGAGAGAAGCGTGTTTTCCTATTGGTGACATATTTTTTCAAATATATTTCATTGACTTATTTCAGCGAAAAAACGTGCTACTGCCCCTTTAAGATATTCACTTTGTTACCTTCAACAGCCCTTGATAGCCACATTTAAGAAAATGAGGTTAAAAACGACGTTGCTCCCCCGGCGGTGTGGGTTATTAGGTATTCCTATAAATGTGGCTCTCCCTAGGGTACCAGCCTTGTTGTTGCACTGTTACTTCTATCGCACCAGCTGTACACGTGTCATCAAACATCACCTGCATCACCATTACAAGGCATTATATCAACATTTTGCACATAAGCATTCTCATTCAACAATTAGTAGTCATTTCACAATATATCTAAAAACACATTTTAAGACACACTGCTATCTTCCATATACACTTGCAAAAGAATCTCCTTTCTCCTTTCATAACCAACATCAATCTTAAGTATCTTTGTACAGAGCTCCCTATCAATATTTTCTCAAATCTTATCCAAATGTTTATTTGGCTCTTGTACGTATGCAAGTTTACCATCTCGCACCCTTTGTCAAACACTTATGCTTTCTCATAAAACATTGCTTTGAATACACTCACTCATTTCTGTGGTTCTCTCCCTTCCTTTCTCCCTCCCTCCCCTTCAATCCCCCCTTCCCCTTCCCCCTCTCTCAATTAGTCAATTACTGAATGTGTTTTTAGTTACATTACACATTATATTCCATGATATCAAAGTTTCTGTATGGAACGTCAATATTGATGTATTCATGGTTGCTATTTCTGATCACACATGTGATGAGACGACATTAGTACCATACATGTATTCATAACACTTGTGACAGTAACACAGAATGTCTGAAAATAGTGCTATTGAAATGGGAAGGGCACTCACAAAGTTAAACATCCATAAAGTACATAAACTTAAAGAAGTTGACATTGAACTATCGTTATTATATCATGTACAAATTCATAACATTGACAGTTGTTAGAATCATAAATTTCGCTTGTTAGTACAGTGTTCATGTATTTATTGTGGCAGTGTCGTTTACATAACAATATGATCAACGGGGAGGAATGTTATAAGTTCGTTCATAGTCAAATTTATTAATTAACTATCAATGTTATGGCATGTATACGGCATTTACAGCCTAGGCCATATGATTCGATAACTGGGCCAAAACGGGGAAACTGGGCCAATACGGGAAAACTGGGCCAATACGAGACAAACTGGGCCAATATGAGTCTGAGCATGCGCAGTTGCACATTTGGTGAAAGCCCGAAGCTGTCGCTTCACAACTTTGACCCGTGCTATTTGTTCACCAATCTTGTTTATAATTATTATTTCAATATAAATGAGATGTCTAGTGTTGTGCAAATAGAATGAAAAGAAGTTTATTAATAAAATTGTCATTAATTAAGTATTTCCGTGTTGGCCGAGTTACAGGTCATCGGTCCGTTGTATTGGCCATCGACTTCGTCTCGGGCCAATACAACGGACCGAGGACCTGTAACTGGGCCAATACGGAAATACTTAATTAATAACATTATGGTAGTTTCTAGATGGAAACAAATCTACTTCAAGTAGGGGTAACTTGTGTGTGTGAAATAGCGTATTGTCTACATATATGCAGTAACATTTTGGTGTTTAACTAGCAAAAATACATTAAGCATCTAGAGTAAACGTGGTATCTAAATAGATAAAGGAATCAATACAACGATATAGACGAATGTCATAACATTGTTCATGACGTCACGTAACCATGAGAACGTGATAATAAGCCCAACTACAACACATATGGGATGTGATTACCATCCTATAGGTGATAAAACTGAAAATAAAATATTCTATATCCATGTGTATGTGATAAGCTATGTTTGATTTGGGAAATACTTGCTGAACTTAAAACGCATAACCCTCAGAAGTTTGGACCAATGTACAGGTAATGAACACATGTGATCCATTGTATCAGAAAGCACTTTGGCACATAAGAGATCACTTCTCTTAAGAATTTCAAGATTCTCTTGCACAACATTCACATAGATTCCAACAAATGAAAAATACAAAGAGTTACTGTTTCATATCTTCTTTTTAAGGTTAATGACTTCGTATCAAAAGTGATTTACATTTTTCTTAACAGTCTAGTAACAAATGCAGCCATGAGTCCATTGTAACGGAGGCGGTTGACTGAAATCCCAGAAAATATTTTACATGTTGTTTCCAATAGATAGGAAGCTGTTTATTGTGTGTTACACATATATCAGTAAACGAACGGATCATCATCTTTAAAGCAGACTGTACATGTCAAGCAGTTGTTCTCTGCTGGAACCATACACATAGGGAGTAGGTGGGAAGTCTCGACCCGCATGGAGTCAACCTGTCCATCACTATTAATATATTATCATGGTTACGCATTCCAAATAAGGAGATACCATATGGAGTTCTGGTAAAATACTTTCATTGCTTCAACTAAAACCTCTGTTCATCTGCTCATGTATCTGAACTTGAAGGGGCAGTAGCACGTTCTTGCCAAATATATTTTTTTAAATTTCCCATTTATACTGGTAATAACGGTGTTGCGTATAAAGCAAAATATTGCATGGAGACGATTTAACTGTGAACACATTTTATTATTTCGCATAACAAAAAACGATTCCCATGGCTTTTAACGAACCATGTACAATCATTTTTAACTTGATTTTCCGAAAAGAGAAGGGTGTTTTACTTTTGGTGACATTATTTTTCAAATACATTTCATCAACTTATTTGAGCGAATAAACGTGCTAATGTCCCTTTAAAACAATGTTTGGGTGTCTTTGAACACGAAACATATAGTTTGGCCTTGAAAGTATGTGACATCCCTACATGTATTTCGTACAATAATTACACAACCATTGAAACTAGAAAACGCATAGTCTGCCTATCTTAATGTTATTATTGTACCTAATAGGATTTTAATTTGAAATTTTGAAATTAAAAAATATGTCTGTTCAACCATCATATTAAATCTGAAGTAAACACGCGAGTCTTGCGGCGGGTGGTGTCCAGGGTTTGAAACAGCCAGTTTAGGATGTGCTACGTCACAGCAACTAGGACAGAGGACGGTTTTGTTGGACACCACTAGGTATCAGTCTGGGTTCCAATAATATGCGATCTAAATATGCTTTGGTTTGTTACGAAATATACATATTAATATGACTCTATTATCCTGTTCATACCCTAATAATAATATAACGTCGTGTGAATGTCCCTATATGAACCTTGCTACCTGGATGAACATAAACATGTAGTTAATATTTGAGCGTGTTAGTCTGCGATGTAGCAATATAGTTTTGACCATTTGTGAATTCGACCTGATGCATATGTCGTGTGACAAGGGAGTACACACAATCTTACATGTGAAACCCAAATGTTGTTCACACAAACATAATCTTGGTGTCTTCCACATGAATTACTCGATAGCACGATTTATACTTGATCTCGTACAATTACACATTTAATTGTAACACATCAATGGTTTGTAACAAGTTCTTGCAAACAAAATTAGATAGTTTGAAATAGTTTTAATAAGATTTTGAAAAATATCAATCTCACATATCACATGATAACTTTCCAAAAAACTAAAAACTAAAAATAATTCTGATGAAATAAATAAACTTGAAACTAAGAATAACTGGAAAAACAAGTGTTTTCTGCTGTATACGTCACGGTGGAGTAGGTTTATAATTATAGTTTGTTAAATGCACTATATATCAAGTGGTCACAGTACTAACTAGTTGACAAATGGATATTTTTAATGTTTTGAAATACTTAGAATATCGTTTGCTGCGGGTGTCCAGTACCCGACACCTTCTAGAGACTGAACATAATACAGCGTTCTCTCGATTGTCAATTGTATCAATGTAACGACTTTATATAATGATGCAAATTGGTGTATTTATTGAAGCGTTCTTATACCATCAGTACTCAACGGGAATGATATTTGGGTAAGTATGGTAATACTTTAGATTCGACTCTAGACCTCCTGGAATGGGACCATGCACTATACCTCAATGCCAAATCATCTTACTCTACACTGTAGAGTTATTTGCGTGGGTGGTGGTGTAAATCCCTTTTAAATCAATACTTTGCCTGTTCTCGTGTTAAATTAATCGAATATCAGATCAATTATTCCGTTTACTAAATATCCGATGTGAAACCAATGTCAGGCCCCTGCTACATGTATTCCCGTCCTGAAGCATATATGTATCATACAACGTGGGATTGGGTTTTTGAACTATAACTATACTTAAAAGACATGTGAGAAGTATGCATCTCCGTAACTGTATTTGCTCTATATGCTGTAAAGAAATACACCAGGTCGCTACATCTAATTATGACTATCATTTACACGTGTAGGACTTGGTGCGTTGACGCATTTATGCACATTTCTGTACTAAACTCAATATTCCAACCAGTGCAGAGCATGTTCATGTCTGAAGACGAGTATAGTCTGTGCGTTACTGGAACATGACACAGTCAAATCCGCATGGTGTCGGTGTTATAATCGATACTATATTTATATATCGATATATTCATTGACCCCTGTTCCGTACTATCAAATAATGTAAACTCAACTTGTAAGCATTCCATGCAGGCTTAACACACACACACATTAACACACATACCAAGCAGTGCAGTACATGTTCGTGTAAATCTGACGGGGATTTAGTCAGTATCTTAGTGGAACACAACACAGTCATTAGTTGCAGGGCTGTTAGTGTAATCGATACTCTACGTAGATGCGCCGATACAATGTATATATTGATCTTGTTTCTTTACCATCTACTGATTGCTTAAAGAGATATAATGATGTTGGTGAAGTCACAGATATGTACAATGCTATAATGTGCGATTCTAATTGAGAATTATCAACGTTAACCGAAAATAACCAGTTTACGGTCAATCAGTTCAGTACAATGAAATACAACCATTCAAAGTCGTGGTCATGATCGAAAATTGGAAAATCGTACATACGTGAGATAGAGCCATAATTGTCGGCTACTACACATGCATGAGACCGTTCCTTGGATTTTCATATATATATATTTTTTCATATATATATATATATATATATGTTTCATTTGTACCATCATATATATTAAGCATTTGGGGGTGAATATGAAAGTCGAGTAAGAAGATATATCCAAAAGCAGCACCTATTGTAATTTGGTACATTTAGAACTAAGATATCATGCAAAACTGATCATGCATCTTTAAGTTTTGGTTACCTGATTTCTTACCATGTATTATTAGACTAACACTACGTATTGAGTGACGGTGAACGGCAGCTTATATTTACTGTGTTAACGTGGATGATTATTTCTGCAGAAACAGTTTCCTAAGTCTGTTTAAGTACCATCTTCTAATGGCTGTGTTAAGCTTATTTCATTTGTTCTCATATATTGCAGCTTTTCTTTCCTCCGTTTCGAATAATACGACTTAATAATAATAAGTCTTAGGTAGGTGAAATAAACTATACAATGGAGTCAACTGTTCAGTTGCAGCTGATTGTAAATCATAACATATAAGGTTTAGGTGCAAAATCCAAAGCCATAATTCAAGAAAAATCAAGCTTTATTGTGGAAATCTGTTACTAGAAATAGAATGAGGATGTTTAATCAATATCAAACACCACCATGGAATTTTTTTGGTTCAAAAACGGATAAATCTAGTTCTACTCGTAAGTTAAAGATAAATAACCGAAGTCCAGCATGGTAACGACCTACAGGTGAAATGATTCAGTTGTAAGTGATGTGGTACAATGTTTTTTAATCATGATTTAGAGCACTTTCGTCCAATCATATGATTGTATTGTGGTCACGTGGAGTACAATTATATCCCGATAGATGTACACTTGTCTGGTTGCGTTCGGGTGTCATGCTCATAAAACTGGTTCACAGACTTTTATTTAAAAAAACAATGCCAACTGATTGTTTTATTTATGTGGATAATACACAATTAAACACTTATTACAATGACAACTGAATTTACGTGTTCCCTTTCCGAAAGGAAAAGGTCGCTTGGTCTTTTTGTTCAGGAGCTTGAGATTTCTAAAAGAAGAATATAAGCATGTAAATAAAACAAGTACTGTGAGGTCAATTGAAAGTTTTCAAGTGTATTCAATTTATATCTCGAAAGTAAGAGAAACAGTGACACGCATCAACTAATGTTACCACTGTTTTCAAAATATAATAGGTTGTATTATTTTCTGTTTCCCCCCTCCCCACGGAACGACATAAAAATGAGAGGAAAGGGACATAAAATTGTCTACCTTTTTGGGGTGTAGGAGGATAGATGCTGCAGGGTCGTCTCGTCAAAACCTTGTATTGTAACTCAGCGTTCGTGCGAAGTCCAGTACGACGTTACATACTAAATCCCTTCCCATAGACAGTTTGAGCCAAATTCCGTTGCTGCAGTAACATGAAATCAGTTATATGCAATATAAATATGATGCACATTAGCATACTACCAACTCATAAATTTGTAAATATAGCTTTAAAAAAACAGCTTAACATGACGGTAAAAATAGTTGAAATACAAAAACAAAAACTGTTATTAAATAAACCAATTTCATGAAAATTAGTATTGAATCTTTTAAATACATATTTTAAAAGGTAAGGAGTAAAAAAGTAAAGTTACCTTTCTGAATGAATAGTCTACTTGTCCTTGGACTGTCCATGATGAAGCCATTGTGAGAACTGATTCATTCTAAAAAAACATTCGGTCTTTATAGGCAATTAAATGTATTAGTGCTCAATCTTTCTGAATAAAAATGTGCTGATCGTGCATGCTCGTGATTCAAGCACGACGCTTATGCTTTAGCACGACTCGTAAGTTTTATATAAAATGTACGCCTCATGCACCTCGGACAATTTAAGAATTTCAGTGCTCATAGTACAGATGATGACGTCAATGTCCCTAACATTTGCATATGAAAATGAGAAATGTCAATGTTTTGCATGTTGTTTTCGAGAGAATGTTTCCCAAATTTATTGACAATTCATTTGAAATATATTCATTTTAAGACATTTTTTCACGACTCAAGCATTTGACTGTGCTCTAAGATAGATAGAGAACTCGCAGCAGTACATTATCGGGATATAAATGTACGGGTTTGAGAGGGTTGGGCTCGGCTGGCGCCTCGCCCAATCCTCTCAAACCCGTACATTTATATCCCGATAATGTACTGCTACTCGTCCTTTATCTATTACATAGCGATGTTGTTGGCCCATATTCTTATCTAAGGGTTATCAGGTCATTAACATGGCTATATTAGATAAAACCTTGAAATGAAGGTCAAGGTCCCAAACCTCTGTAGGAACATTACTCTTCCTATGATGAACCCATATGCAAAATATGAGTTATTCCATTTCGTACGGACGTACGGACGGACGCAGCCGAATACTATCCCCCGCTTCGCGCTAAACGCGCAGCGGGGGTTAACAAAGTAATTAAGACAGAACCTGGAACTGATAAACATATCATAACGGGAACAAAACGAGCTCTTCATTCTTTCAAGTGTTTTGGAAACCTAGCTTCTGAAACTTAAACAAATATATCCACATAAACATCGTTTGAAAGTCTCGTTGTACATGTAATAATACAAAACAACACGAAAACCAACATATAGTATTTTAAATTCCTCTTAATATTGTTGATTTTTTTAAAACAAACCAAATACCAGTACCAGTGTTTACTGGCGGTTCTAAATAATTTATTTAAAAAGTGTATTAAATTAAATTAATATCAATCGTTCAGCAGGGAGAAGGTGCGATTTTATTTTACAAAGTTATCCTTTTGTTTATAAATATGTTATAACTCATTTTCCATAGCAGGTATACATGTTTTTTTTTAAGTTTATCTTCATGTCCTTTTAGCCTTTATGTTTCGTGAATGATTGTGTCCGATATATCCTGATTTTAGTTGGAAATATGTCGCAAATTTAATTTTTCAAACTACATCTCGTAGCCTAATGGTTTCTCAAATATCACGATTTTGTTATTTTTTCTGATTAGTAATTGCTTGCAACGACCTCAATTAGTTACAGCAGTAAGTAATTTAACGCCATACATAAAATGCCTTGACACAATTTATAGCTAAACGGAAATGAGAGATAAACATTTTTCATTTGAAAATAGTCATTAGTCAGAATGGTGTAAACTAGTTATTTGCAAACAAGCAATTAGCAGTATCCAATAAACATAAAAACTGATAAAATACTATGAGATACTAAAATGTTCTACTTGCATAACGTGATGCAGCATGTTCTTTATACGAATAGATAATGGTGGTAGGCGTTTATCATATTTAGAGAACCCATAAAAACAAATGGAATACCGTGTCATAAAACACACCAACACATGTGATATATTCATTTAAAATATAAAAAAGCAGACAGAGTCTATTATATCCCCCGCCAAGTGGGAAAGTTTCAAACATAGCGAACAATGATTATGGAACTTTATTCTTTAACAAATTCAAAATCACTTATCATTAAAATTCATACTGCATAGATTTCTCATTGGATGTGGATTGTACCCTTCCATAACGAATTGCAGAAAAATACAGCGATGTTGTACACATTTTGAAACTGACTGAATGAAAGTGCCTGTTGTGTGTAAGTGTTGCCAAATGTAAGTGTCCTTGGAGTTGAGTGTGAATTTGACAACATAGTAATGCTATGAGATGTGACGATATATTGAAGGGTGCAATTGAACTATCAACAATATCAGGAATATACATATATCTAACAGGAAGATCACATTCAAAAGAGATGAATTGATTCGAATTTTGACAAACATGTCAAATCGTCACGTGTGAAATATATGGCTTTATGGCTGGTGACCCAGTTATGACATTTTAAGGAGGATACACTTTACAACTTTAAAACGTCCTTAAAAACCTCCCCACCACCGAATATTGACGTTGTGGTACTATATTTAAAGGGGCAGTAGCACTTCTTTTTTTTAATTTTATTTTTTCAAATTTCCCATTTATAATGATATTTTATGTCATTTATATTTACTTTAGAGGGTAAAACATCTTATTAAACAAACCAATTATCCGTAGTGGTAATAACGATGTTGTGTATAAAGCAACAATTTCATGGCGGCCATTTTATTGTGAACACGATTTATTATTTCGAATGACAAAAACCATTCCCATGGCTTTACGGAACCATGTACACTCATTTTTAAACTCGATTTTCCGAAGAGAGAAGGGTGGTTTACTATTAGTGACTTTATTTTGCAAATACATTTCTTCAACTTATTTCAGCAAAAAAACGTGCTACTGCCCCTTTTAGGTATGCATCTCAAAAGGGGAGTTTGAAATGAATCAAATTAAGAAAACTGAATAAATTATATAGTTTAAATGAAGATAACTATATATCATGAGAATATCTGCAAATGTATTTTGCCTCGAATACATATAAGTATTTTAGTTATAAACCTAACACACACTTGCCCTACCATACATGACAAGATATGTCAACTCTTACATGTATGTGTATGTGCATGTATAAACATTTTATCATCCAAAACTGGTTTATATTTTATAAAAGAAAATCGCTCTGAGTCTTTCATTTCATGTCTGCATCTTTTGATATGGGCTGGAGGACCTTATTCTAATAAAAATAATTAACTTGACTTGCAAGTACAGTACACAACATCTTCAGTACAGAATATCTGTCCCTCAACGTTGCATGGCATATCCGCTGTGTTTAATTACAGCTTGTTTTCGGTTTTTAAATTAAGCACTACCTTGATTTTGTTTTAGAACAAGTAGTTGTCACTAAGGTGACATGATCCCCCGCCGAAAATTAATACTTCAAAATTTAAAAATAATGTCAAGATCAGCAAAATCGACTGTCAAACATGTCGAAAAAGTCAAAGCTCCACCAAATCTAATCAGCCCTTTGTCTTTCCTAGGAGGTGCATTATGTAAGATATGATGGAATTCCGGTGAATGGTTCTTGAGATATCCCGCTGACAACCTTTACATGTACATTAACATGTCGAAAAATTTAAAATTCCACTGTGACCTTGAGAATAATGTCAAGGTCACCAAAATCTAATCAGTCCTTTTGCTTTGTGTAAGATATGATGAAATTCCGGTGAATGGTTCTTGAGATATCCCGCTGACAAGCTTTACATGTACATTAACATGTCGAACAATTCAAAGTTCCGCTGTGACCTTGAAGATAATGTCAAGGTAACCAAAATCTAATCAGCCCGTCGTCTTCCCTAGAAGGTGCTTTGTGTAAGAAATGATGGAATTCCAGTGAATGGTTCTTGAGATATCCCGCTGACAAGCTTTACATGTACATTAACATGTCGAAAAATTCAAAGTTCCGCTGTGACCTTGAAAATAATGTCAAGGTCACCAAAATCTAATCAGCCCGTCGTCTTTCCTTGGAGAAGCTATGTGTAAAATATGAAGAGAATCCAGAGAATGGTTAATGAGATATCCCGCTGACAAGGGTAAAATAACAAAGTCTTGTTGTGACCTTGAAATGAAGGTCAAGGTCACAAACCTATGTAAGAACATTACTCTTCCCATGATGAACCCATATGCAAAATATGAAAAGAATCCAGTGAATAGTATTTGAGTTATTCCATTTCGTACGCACGTACGTACGTACGTACGTACGGACGGACGCAGCCGAATACTATATCCCCCGCTTCGCGCTAAAGGCGCGGCGGGGGATAATAAGGCTTCAACTATCACCGTTTTTAAAACATTCACCATGTCAATTTCAAGGTTCCTTTATAGAGTATATTAATTCGAATTATTCTATGATAATTTCGAGTGATCTGAATGCTAAACATGAATAAACACAATGAAACCAAATCTTGTCATTACATATGAAAAAACCAGTACTCCTCCTACTGAACACATCTCCCCAATCCTGAGACAACTCCACTGGCTCCCCGTCAGACACCGCATCACATTCAAGCGTCTTCTGCTAATGTACTCTGCACTCCATGTCGACTCAGCTCCCCAATATCTCAAAGATCTACTCAAAGATCTACTCAACTTATACCAGCCCTCAAAACCTCTCAGATCATCTACGAAACATCAACTCTCAATCCCTCCCACGTGAGAATGCTTTCTCGGTGTATGCCCCACGACTGTGGAGCTCAACTCCAGTTGACATCAAATTGGCAGAGTCAGTTAACTCCTTCAAGAAATCCCTAAAGACTCTCCTGTTCAGTAAATAACTCTATGTACTCTTTCAGTTTTGGCGCCGTTGAGCAGGCCTAGCCTGGAAACTAGGCGCGGTACAAGTGCATTATTATATATGTCAGAACATAAATAAACATGCACTTTATGAAAGAGACCAACTATGAAACAATCACATATTTTATACCTGTAGTATTAGTTGTATGGTCTCAAGCTTAGTGATATCATAAATCAACGCATTATCAAAGCCTGTTGTTTTGTTTCATACGACTTACAAATATAATAACAATACGTTATGCTGTATTTTATTGACAAAGAATATTTGACCCAAATTTATTTCAACAAAATTAAACGGAGAGACCAGGAATGACTTCATCTATAGAACGTGTACTTGAATAAGCTAGACAGATCCTCTCAGATCCAGAATGAAAGGCATACAATACCAATAAATTGAAATCTATTGTAGAGGAGGTGAAGTTAGGTTTAATCTGCCGCTGAAAGATAAGCACAGGACCATACAACTGGTAAGAACCTGTCTGAAAAAAATAAAGATCACAGTGTTCTGCTTGCTTACACCTACAGTCTCTTTGAAGTATGATTTATCTCTGTAACATGTTGTAAAGCATGGCTACACTGGTAATGGGCGGTGAAGGATATGTAGTCGTCTTGTGGGTCCAGACTTAACAATTATTGATGGAATGTGTAATGGATAAACCAGTTCCTAAATACTGACTAACAATATCAAATACAAACAGCAGAAACTCTTGCAAACGGACGAAAGTAAATTGAACGTGAGCATAATTTGTATTCACCTGTACCTGTTTCTGCTCTATAGGTGACCATCTTGATCAGGTTTACAATGGCATGTAACGGCAGGAGTTGATGTAATCGTATGTACTGTTAATGTGTCACTATGAACATTCTTACAAACTGAGTTACGACAAGAGTTTATGTATGCCATCGTCCACATCAAAGACAAGTCAATGGCTGATTAAATTAATTTGTATTACCAAAATGAGATTCTACCGTACTGTTAGTGTTGTTAGTGTGAACATGTATACTTAACATATGGCAGAGTTTATAACCTTCTCATGAAATCATACAGTATTGCAGTAAATGGCACTTCAACACAAACTGTATCATTGAAAGGTAAATGCCCAAGACATCATAAAGACCATTGCTAAACTGAAACAAAGTATATGGACACATTTTCACATTTATTCAAATGTAAACTTATATAATTACAGAACAAGCTTACCACAAAGGAGTGTAAAAATAGTAAAGTTAAGTAAAGCATTTAAATAAGCCAAATGCAAAAAAAAGTCTCTCGGAAGCTCCGTATTTTTTTTTTAATGGCATAAAACTGAAATCAGATAATTGGTTTTGTCACCGAATTTTCCAATCAATTTCGCATCTACATATACAAGGCTTCATATCTTGGCAAAAACTTTAAATGTTACTTCTATCTTTACATGGTAGAACGTTATAAATAAGGTCAGAACAAAATAATTTCTTTATTTTCAAGTTTTTTGGGGGCCAAAACAAATTCTAATTGTATAAATATAAAATAATTAACATCTCTTTTCTTTTCTTTTTTAAATTTTAATCATCGACTTCCATTCCAAGGAAATGAAGGCCACTTATACAAATAGGTTTTAAGGGAGTGGGATTTTAAAAATAAATGCTGTTCCAGTTCAAATTATCAAACAGTGCTTCCCATTTTAACTGACCTTTTATTTTTATATCCGAAAATATAAATAAAGAATATATATGTTTTGCTCCTGTTTTCTGACTATGAAGCTTTTGTAGTGTACATCTAGAATCTAGGACAGTGTCTGATTGACCTCTATCTACAGAAATAAACTTCAAATATTGCTTGATACTTTTCATAATCCCATAAAAATCTATAAACAAATTTGGTACATTTCTTGAAATTCTTCAAATGATAAAAATTATTTCTTGTCATCAACCAAATCAATAACCTGAGTAACACCTTTCTCCCACCGCTGTTTCATGAACATATGCTTATTATTGACTTTAATACATGAATTATAAAATATTGGTTCTGTTAAAAAAAACACTAAATGAATCTGGTTTAACTTTCTTGTCAAAATCAACAAAAGAGGTAAAGCAACTTTTCCAAACAAGAGTCATCAGAAGATGACATATCCCACCGGTTCCACAAAATTTGTAAAACACATCTTTGACAGATACTTGTGTATCTACTACCGTACTTCAGTTAGTGGGTATTACAGAGTTTCAGGAATGTTAAGGGTTTTAGACTTTTTAGAGAAGCAGTCAAAATCAACAACAACCAACATCCCTCTCATGTTTCTATGGAAACAGAAAAAAATTGATAATATCAAAAGGCACCACTTCAGTCAATGGGTAATACAAATGCAAAGTTTCAGGAAGATATTATGAACGGTTTTGGAGCTGTGCTCCGGAAACGAACCTGTCTCTGAACAAAGTCCAAATTCAACAAGTTTCTATGGAAACGGAAAAGAAAAAAATTCAGAAATCTGAAAATATCAAAAGGCACCACTTCAGTTAGTGGGTATTACACATGCAAAGTTTCAGGAAGATATGATGAACGGTTTTGGAGCTGTGCTCCGGTAACGAACCTGTCTCTGGACAAAGTCCAACTTCAACATGTTTCTATGAAAACGAAAAAAAATTAAATTTTCAGAAATCTGAAAATATCAAAAGGCACCACTTCAGTTAGTGGGTAATACACATGCAAAGTTTCAGAAAGATATCATGAACGGTTTTGGAGTTCTGCTCCGGAAACGAAATGATTACGGACGGACGGACAGACGGCCGGGATGATGACTATATCCCACGGTATTACATACCGGTGAGATAAAAAGGTTATCAACAATCATAGTTACTTTTCAAAATAACATGCACCAAATATATTTAAATTATCCATGAATGGGTAAGTTGCTTGAAAAAGTTGCTTCCATTTTGGATTAGTTTCACTTGTGATCCAACACACCTTGAGAGCCTTAACATACATGAAGATATCTTCCCCAAAAGGCAAGACAGTATAGGCAATCACATCATATATCAGACGAATATTATTACCAATATATCGGCCACTCATAAAACCTGTTTGATCTTCATTAATCAAGACTGATAATTTATCCTCTATTCTATTGGCTATACAGGCTGAAGCTAACTTATAAGCAACATTAAGAAGAGATAATGGCCTCCAATTGGTTAAAAACGGTTTGGGTTTGTCTCCTTTTGGAATACACACAACACCTTGTCTTTGTGTTACAGACAGTTCAATTTCGAGTTCAAACCATAATTCAACGAACGTAGAAGAAAGTGTCTTATATCCTTCCAGAAGAACTTGTAAAATTCATTAGGAAATCCATCAGAAACGGGACTTTTATTGTTTGCCATTTTCTTTAAGGCGTTTGCAAATTCTTCAAGAGTAAATGTACCTTCCATTTATTCCATTGCCTCCTTACTGAACGAGGGTAAAGTGTCTCTCTAAAACAGATCATTAAGATCTATATCCTCCGTCATATGCTCTCTGCTACTGTATACATCCTCATAAAAACGAGCAGCCTCACTCACAGTTTAGACTCTGTGATTAACGAACCATCATTAAGTTCTAACTGGGACAATGACTTACTGACAAAGGTTTTCTTCTCAAGATTACAAAAGTAACTGCTAACTTTTTCCATCTAATCCATCCAGTTCTTGAACGAATTGCAACTCCAGCCATTTGATGTTTTCTCATATTCCTCAGTTCTTTCCTCCTATACTCTAGGTCATCAAAGTTGATATCATCGGAGTTCTCAATAAGTTCTATCTCTTGAAGCAAGACCTTCTCCTTTTTAAGTCGCTCCTTATGTTTGAAAAAAGAATAAGAAATTGTACGCCCTCTGATTTCTAATAGAAGAGCCTAAAAGAATCTTGATTGGTCCCATAGATATTAACCAACGTTAGTCTCTTGTCAGCAATAGTAATATCAAAACAAGAAAAAAGTGAGCATGGCTCACATAACCCCGCCATCCGCTCATTGAGAATTATAGATGTGAAGGGTACTATGTTTAAAAAAAACAGCTTCAAGCATCATAATATTGTCCAATATAATTTTAGGAACTGATTGTTATTACAAAATTTCATTCACGCAGATGTAATATTTTTCAGGTAACTTAATTTTTCCCATTAGAGCATCACACCGGTAATTTGTACCAAGTTCAATTACAGATTCAAGGGCTTCATAACTCCGTAAAAAATAATATTTCGGAACTGGACTGTGAACTCGATGAAGAGTATCATCTGGACTACCTACATGTAAAATTTCATTCACATAGATGTAATAGTTGCCGAGAAAATTTGTTCCCATTGGAACATCACAGCTCTTTTGGTACAAAGTTCAATTTCGGATTCAAGGCCATAACTCCGTAAAAAATTTCGGAACTGGTTTTCGAACTCGATAAAGAGTATGGTCATGAGTACTCACAACCAAAATTTCATTCACCTAGGTTGAACAGTATCCGAGAAAACTTGTCCCAATTGAACACAATAAAACAATGTCCAAAAAGTGACGTTTCCATGGAAACGACAAAAAAATTAAATCTCAGAAAATTGAAAATTGTCTGTGCGCGATCGGAAGAACGTGGTTTACAACTGTACAAAGTTTGGTTGCTGTACCTTTAACGGTTTTTGAGAAAATTGACCGGACGGAAGGACGGACGGACGGAAGGAATGACCGCTATATAACCCCGCTTACTTCGTAGCGGGGGTATAATAATAATATTGCCATTATATTCAATGATTTTTTTATGGATAGTATAGTCAACATCTTTACTAAAAACCACTGCAACACCTCGAGATTGACTGTTTTTAGAATTAAAAATACAATCAAATCCCCACTGAGATTTTATCATACGTTCCTGTTCTTCGACAAAGAGTGTATTCTGCAGAAGATATACAGAGTATTGTTTGGAGCCAAGAAAATTAAAAACATCTTTTCTCTTCTCGACATCCTGCAGACCTCTACAGTTAACTGAACAACATTCCAAGACCAGAAAGGGGATTGAAGAATCATTTAAAATCAAATTCAGTATTCTATACTCAGTCACACACACACAGACACACAAACCAAGATATCCGACATGGATACCCTCCATCCATACACTCTCAGAAAACATGTCACACACAACTTTCCTTCCAAATTCATGGAACACAGCAACTGGGTCAAGAATATTGTTAAACATTATCAAACTGACAACAAGGTTCAAGAAAGTATTATTCACAGTCATGTCAAGAAAAGTATCAACAAAAAAGTACAAACTTGAATTGTAAAACAAGATATTTTAGGAAACAGTAAACGAATGTAAAGTGACGATTTCGCATAGTAAAATAAAAAATATATCACTTGGTTTCACAAGTTTTCAATGAATAAAATGCATAAAAGATCAGTTATCTGCGATGACGTCAAACTAAAAGTTTATTTTCTCTGACAATCAACGTTTCCCACGTATCATCTGTATTTCCTCTGAATATTGTCTGCTTTTTCGTCAAAGAAGACGATGAATGTTGGAAGATAGCATTTCCTCGCATTATTACACATGATAAACAAAACAGTCGTTTCACAAGCTAACCCGGAAATTAGAAGTTGTAGCTCCGTTCAGCAATGTGTAGGAAACGGTGGTGCAGAGGAGTTCATCGTCAGCAATAGTTTTTAGCTATAATAACTATTTCATTCAGTTCAAATGTCAAAACTTGAAGAGTTGTAAAAATTATTCAACACACACTGAAAGAATTAAAATCGTCATAAAGTAAAGGAGATTTCGCACAGTAAAAACAATTAGATTTTCCACATTTTCCAAATACATACTCAAATTTCAACTGTAGGCCGAGTCTTGTATATGTCATAGACACATGCTAGCTAGACTGTTGTCATAACAACATGTAATAGATACATGATGACACAAGTGGTGTATACAAAATATCATCGAGCTATCGTCTCACGAGGGGGCGGAGCCCCCGAGTGAGTGATAGCGAGATGATATTTTGTATACACCCACTTGTGTCAATCATGTATCTGTTTTATCCAATGGGCAACGTTCGACGATATGCCCCTGTCACGTGACATGATTTTCGCGCTTCATAATCAGTGTGGAGAAATCCGCTATTTGAGATAGTTGACCAGTTTCACCTCAGTCAGGTACTCGGTTGGGCTTTGGAAGCAGTCCCGCAGGTCCCTTTTTCGGATGGTGTTTCCGAGCCAGTGTGACAAAGAAATTTCTTCTTACATCAACATACAGAATTGTCAAGTGAATAATTATCATCCCCAAATGACTGTTCATTATTTTCCGCTGGATTGATTATCTTCTTGTTAATTTGTGACAATTTAAAAACAATGGTGTTGTTTTAGAATTTTGTTTATAGTTTCTAATCAGCTGATCATTTGTTTTATCAGTAAAGGAGTACTGAGTGACATTTGTTTTGTTTTTATACTGAGCGACACACAGTCTTTGATGTCATCTGGTTTTGCAACAATGTTGTAATTACTCAAGGTCGTCGGCCAGGTTTCTGTAGCTCCGCCCTTGGACCGCCCTGCTGCTCCACTGTGGTCCTATCAGAGAGTTTTAAATAACTGTGGCTGATAAATAAGTGACGTCATAGATATTACCACACTTTTCTTGATACATGATATATCGTTTCAAAAACATCAAAGGGAATTTAACCGCCCATTGGATAATAACTGTTTATTTATTCTTCGATTCCGATAGTTTTCCACGGGAGATCTGCATTTCTTCGGAATTGAAGTGATATCAATAGCCTCTTCTGAAAATTCCTAGTCTGACCGTGGTATAGGTACTCCGGAGATGACGGGCTCGATGAGATAGTTTGGCCCGAAGTTGCTTCAGGGGTTGTGGTAGATCGCTATGGATTCGCAAATTGAATGGCCCTCACGTTGTTTTCCTCCATTCCCAAGACTGAAATAAACACATCCTTGACTGTACGTTCCAGCTTAATCGGGGATTCACTCTCAGTAGGCTTCACTCCAAAGATGTTGGACCTTTGAGAGTACATTTCTAATTCCATGAATTTCTCCTCGTACTTTTGCGCCACATTGTCGATATCCTTTCTCACGTCAGTGATTTGCTCTGAATTAAATTTGATCGACCGCTCCATTTCAGATGAACGCTTGTTTAGTTGTCCAATCCCCGCATTGACAGTGTCAAGAGACTCAAGTATTTCACTCGTTTAGTCTTTATGATTTTTTCCGTCGGCGGTGTTGAGTCGTTCGTTCGTTTCGCCAGGCGAATCTGTCAATCTGCGTCGATGGTGGATTTAAATAGTTCTTAACACTTGGTACGCTTGCTTTGGAACGGCCTTTCTGTCCCTTTCCACTCATTTTCGGCAAACAATGGTTGATTGTCAGGGGTTTTTTTTAAAAATAAACCCAGACCTGTACGTTTTCACGTCTACTGCTTAGACGTCATAACCGGAAGTCTAATATCTCTTTTTGTATCTTTCACTGTAAACAAAGGAAGGGAGAATGTTTAACCTTTAAAACTAACTTATCAATGTGATCTAAAATAACATGCAATACTACAAAATGTACACATAAGAAAGGGGAACCCTATAAACATTCCATTTGGTATAATATTAATCATACTGGAATTTTTATAAGGCTGATAAACGAATCAGGAAGATTTACTCACTCAATTAATGTTCAGCTACATTAACTTTTTGAAGTTTTGTTTAGCTTTTTGTGTTAACCTGAAACTTTTGTTGATTTTATCATTGTGATTTACAATATTCGTGCTGTGAGTATTTCTTTTTATGAATAGCAAACAGAAACACTCATAGATCTCTACAGCATAATTTTAGTCTTTTCACAAACACATGGTTTATATCAATGTCACTCAGAGAGCTTTGTCAAAATAGTCACTGACATTTCCCATTTCTTTGTTCCCCGGTTCTCATCAACGATACAATATGTTTCTATAAGTGTCAAAATATATTAATACCAGGACACATGAATGCCAGCATGCAAATAAAGCATGTCATTAATCTGGTTATAGACAAGTGCACGTTTGCGCTTTAGTATAAGCATTGCACACAGCGCCAAGTTTAAAGGGAACATAATCGTAGCTTCCCTTTCTTTTGATAAACGTGCAGCTCTTTTCCGAGAAGTTTAGTTCAGTGTATGTTTTATATGCACTCTTTTCAACATTTCTTGTGATTCAAAGTAGCATTTATTGAAATTTAACAAAATCATTTTCAGCGGATCTGTACATTGTAAACCAAGTATTTCATTTGTGTTCGCCTAATGACAGACAGAAACTTTATTCAGTAACAGGCCACCGGCCCAAAATACATGTACATATTTATTTGAATAATATGAGCACATTGTAACATATTTTACATTTAGATTTGTGTTTCTTATGAACAAAGTATAGAAAAAGACAAACATCCTTCATATTGGCATTATTACTTTGTAAAATACATATAAAAGTTATCATAGTAGGAGATTTGCTGAAATAGTTTGATATGTATTTAGTTCTAATATCACAGTATGCATCACAAACATAAAATACATGCCACTCATCTTCAACAACATAAATACCATTTGCTTCACAGAATAGACAATGCCTCTCATTATATGCAACATTGGTGTATCTACTAGCTTTTACAGCTAATTTAAAGTTACAACATCGAAATCTTGCAAATATAATTTTTAAATATTGGGGGATGTCATTACTAATAAGTAGCTCTCTACATTTAATAAAGAATTGAAGTGTTTGTAGTACTGACATTTATTATTGCTATCAAGGGATGATTGCTAGGATTGGGACAAGTTATCATGTAATCTCTGTCTAAATAATTTGATAAATAATTTGTAGTCACCAATTTCCTGGCTTATCCAAACAAATCCAAAGCCAAATTGAAAAAGCAGGTCCATAATCTTAATTGCCCATGAATTTCTACCTACATTGTCTAATGATATTAGCATGTAATAACATTGTTTTGGTAATCTATATTCAGGCATGTGTAAAAGTCTACACCAGTATTTTACAGCATTGGTTGTATAAGTTGATTGTAAAGGCAACCTTCCACACTCACCCAAGGCCATGTTGTTACATGATGATTTCCCTAGTTTTAAAACATATTTACAAAACTTCACATGGATAGATTCAATAGTATTACAGTAGTATGTGCCCCATATTTCAGATCCATAACAGAGGATAGGTTATATCATACAATCAAAAATTTTAAATAAATCTGTACAATTGATGTTACCAAGTTTTCTTTGAACATTTTTAACAGAGAAAATTGCCTTGTTAGCTTGTGAAGCAGGACAATATGTAGCTATACTCCACACTAGTTTAGGAGTGAACATAATTCCAAGATACTTATAGAATGAAACGCTCTCTATAACATTACCATTATAGAACCACTTTCATATGAGCGCAAGGGACCACCATTTCTAAACACAATAATCTTGGTCTTCTTAAGATTTACCCTCATACCAGTTTGCTCACAAAAATTGCTATTTACATTAATCTTTTTCTGCGATTGTGCATAGGTATCAGATATGGCTGAAACATCATCAGCAAACATAAGAGAACAGAATGATTAACCATAGATTATTTCAGAAAAGTATTGACATGTTTCTCATTATTTATCAGATATGTGATAAACATTGTATCAGTTTGTAAACATTACAAATACATGTGATGTGTTGTGTCGACATATCAATTATGAAATGTTATACAGTATACATAAAGTTTATGTCAATATTAAGAATGCTATTTCCACATCCATCATTGAAACAATTAGTGTGTCAGAGGTTCAATAAACACATGTTTATGCTTAACATATAGATGACATGAGAGCGCAACAGCACACCTATACACTGTCGGCCAAAAGAAACGCCCAGTTGATTTTCCTTAAAATGAAAGATGAAATAATGTCTGAAATATAATTAATGGTGGTCTCCACGTTATGCTGAAGCAATAATTGATATGAGTAGTCCATTGAAGTCGTGGAAAACTGTGATTCGAGTCAATTACATTCATGAAAACTACGCCCAATTAAGACTGCTATTTTCGGTTGATTCACTTGCGCGCCGTAACCACGTACATTTGTAGCATCATCACCACTTAAATGCGAATGCATGTATGTATTGTTGCTTGTGGTTGTATGAAAATCTGTTTCAAATGTTTTCTTGATCAAGCATTGATAAAAAACTGAACAATGTTTGTTCTTCTCATTTCAACAATCGCCATTCTTTTGTGACATGAACTTCTGAAATTCAAATATATTATGTAGAACTGATGCAAGTTCATAATGCTATAATATTGTTAAATTGTTCATTAGAGTTTTTACGGTATCTGATAAGATATCTGGTAGGCGTTTCTTTTGGCCGGCAGTGTAGATGTAATTAACCTTCTTCTTATAGTTCATGTAGATTCTAATCTGGTACCAACGAAGTAATGTGTTACCGACCGACAGTAAGAGATTATGTCCAAATAACGAGAACAGTATATGCGAAGTAAGACTTCATTTCTCAATGTGAGACAGTGGTGAGAGTTGGCATTTGAGAATTCAAGATGATTTCAAACAAATCTGTGGTGAAGGCTATGACACATTTCTAATACCTACGACCGCCGAAGCAGCTTCTGCGTGTTCGAGGAATCAGCAATGCGTTATTTCCTTATGTAAAGGGCACACAACACAAGCTGTAACTGTCGAAATAAAGCTCTGCCATGTAGAAAAAGCTTGTAGATAACTTTCTCTCAGATAAAAACGGATGGTAGCCATGGTGGTTTTTTTCTACAGCTGTTATGGTTTGTTTTCGTTTGTCTGTTTTTCCTTTTTTTTAATGGAGGGAGGTAGAAAAAAACAAATTATGTGACTATTTAGTAACTTAACTAATCTTCGAAGCTGATGCGAAGTTCTGTATGTCAGATTAACGAGAGCATACATCGTATTTTGCCATTTAAAACTTGATCATTAACATTCAACATCATCTTCAGGTTGATGACTATCAAAGTTTTATCATTTTTGGGCATCAACATGCTCTAATTTCTATCTATGCAAGTTAAAACAGCATTTTATTATTGATATGGTTTTGTGAAGTGAGCAATTATTCCCAGCTCAGTCTTTAATTTGTAACTTTTTTCAACTCGTGGTGATATATTTCATATCAGAGGACACTTGATGAGAAACAGAGAAAACCAACTACAGCATATTTATATATAGAATATATCGCTTCAAACTCATTAGTTTCTATAAAATATATTACCATATGGCTACTGACTATCTCCACGAACAAGGGCGTAGCTACCATTATGAGAGAAAAAAACAGGCTTACAGGTGTATTTTGGCTCTATTTTTTTCTGTTGTTTTGAGCCAAATACGTGTTCAGAATATTAATCTTTAATTACTTGTTTCTGCAGTCATTCCTCTCTGAATAGTATACTACAATTACAGTAGATATCAAAGCGCATAATACATGACCATTCAATATCATGACAAAATGTAATTAATTACAAAAGTAAGAGCCTATGTATCATGAATTATTTGAAAGATGTCTGTTTTTATTAATGAATTTTGCAATGAAGACATATGTAAAAACTTTCTTAAAGACATGATGAATTATAAGTTCAGATAATCACTATAACCCGTCAATGTTACAGACGTTTAAGACTAACTTCGGATAGTAGTTTATATCACGTTGTAACATTTCGATAATAGAAAACATGTTTTAAATGCATTGCTATAGCTTTGATAACATCAATATTTTTGGAATTTAAAATATTGGTCAATATTTGTTTATCTCTTACAGGAAACGATACAAATGCTAAGTATTTATTACGCAGATGAAAATATTTTGAGCATTCAAACAATACATGGAATTCGTCTTCAATGGGACCAGAATTACAATGTTTACATATATATTCACAAAAATCACTAGGATCATTTCTACGCAAAGCATTAACTTTAAAATCATGGAAACCAATTCGAAATTTACAAAATACCTGTGTTAGCGCCTTATCGTTCAAGCTTAAGTTCGAAATATAAAACTCTGGCACTAGTAAAGATGTATGCTTTGAGTAAAGGTAACATTGTCTAGGGTATCTATAATAATCCATCTTTAAAGGCTTTAGTCAATATCTAACAACTCTTAATCTACTAGAAACATATAAATTACAACGGCCAACTTCTCCAAGCACAGCTTTATTTGAAGTATACTTTCCTAAATTTAGAAAACATTTGAAAAATATTACAAATTTCCGATCCATACAAAAGAATTTGTAAGATTTTACACTCAAAATGGTACATACTGTTTTTAATGAAATGAAGGAATTTTTAAAAATGAATGCTGTACTGATTGTGCCGCCTTTTACAAGCAGTTGACCAATTAAGCCGAGATGAAACTATTAAACCTAAATATTTATAATATATTAGACACTTAACTTTAAGATCACCATAATACCATACTTTATTACTCTTTAATACACCACCATTTCTAAATACAATAATATTTGTTTTCTCAATGTTTACACTCAAGCCCCACTTTATACAAAACTGCTGTAAAACATTAAGTTGTTGCTTTAAAGCAATGACTGTATACGAAAACATATTAACATCGTCAGCAAACAGTACCATCAATATCTTGAGACAGAAAAACTCCGTGTTTGCATGATTTACAAATATCTGTGGCAAGCTCGTTTATAAAAAAATATGAATAGGATCGGGCTTAAAATGCAGCCTTGACGCACACCATAACTTGTTTGAAACATATCTGTTTTAAAAGTATTAACTTTTACAGATGAATACATATTATGAATGAGATTGTAAAATTTACCATGACAACCTGCTTTAAGCAGCATATATAACAGTTTGGCTCTATCGACATAGTCAAAGGCCTTTTTAAAATCTATGAAGGCACAGAAGAATGACCCTTTGGATTACACAGATATTTGGAACAAAGTGCCTGCAAGGTAAACATATTATCGATGGTGGAGTAGCCGGGTCTAAACCCAGCTTGGGATTCCGAAAGAATATTGTTCAAGTCAATCCAAGCACGGAGGCGTTTGTCAAGGATCGGTGTAAATAGTTTTCCTGCAACATTTAATAGAGATATACCACGATAGTTGTTTGGGTCGGTCACACAGCCTGACTTAAAAAGGGGAATGATTAGTGCCGAATTCCAGGCGTCAGGAAATATTCCAGACCCCAATATAGAGTTGAAAAGAGGCTGTAGAAATTGAGTAACGTAGATTGTCCAATCATGTATTTATTCTTACATATCGATGACACAAATGCTCATTTCCCCATGTCCCAAACATCAAGTACAACATTTCAAACTGAATTTTAATTACAACTGTGAAAATGTGAAGTTGAATAACAACATAATGGAGAAACCAATTATGTAAATGGTGGAACAAACAGGTTTAATCTAAAATGATTTTTTTCGACAATTTCAATTTTGAAAACCACAGTCCCCAAGATTCAGTGTTCAATGTCATTACCATCACACTGTCTTATATTGCTGATCAGTCAAAGGGGAGATAATGCCCAGACAAATAAATGGCAAGATGGCATCCATCAGCTTACATCATGATTTTGATAAATGTTTGTTAGGGATAGCAATACATTACAATGTATTGGGCGTTGTTATTAACGCACGCTCCACATCTCTGAGCAAGCCATGTATATTTTAGCACTCTAAAAACATAAAACCTGTATGTTCCCGATGCTCAAATATAGTCTGTCTAGAAAGTCTGTTAACATATAGTGTGTCTTTGGAAGTAAAATTGTCATTACCATCACAGTAATTTCCATCACAAAATTATCAATACCAACAAATCGTATGTAATGGTAAGGACAAGTTATTATTGTAATACGGCCTACTTAATTTTGACACCACCGTTACATTCAGACATTACCATCACTACTAGACACCTATGACGCTTGATGCAAATATTGCGTATTGTTAAAGGATTTTGTTTGTCTTCTCAAGCTCATACCCAGCACCTCCAACACAAATAATTTGTAACTGCATCTAATTATGAATATTTTACAGCGATTCTAATTTTATGCAAATATAATGAATTTTTCTAACAAAATTGAACTTAATGATTCTGCAACCACATCAATGTATTTTAAGTTAATGATGTCATATTAATAAATAGGTTCATTCGTATCATGTTAAGCATAGATAGATCTTTTGTGTCCAAAAAGAATTAAATTAAATTCAAATAAAGTGTGTCCCCGTTTATATTTCATGTACATGTATTACAGAATACAAACTTTCATTCTAAGCACTGAAAGATGTTAATGGAAACAATTAGTTTTGCTTGATTTCAACCTTGCAAATAGGCCTCTCTTTGTGAAATCACCCTAATTGTGTACCATTATTTATTAGAAATATACAAACACTCGTCAATCGGTGAAATATCGATGCAGATAGTCAATATATTTTAAATAAAATAATAAGGTATAAAGTAATTGCTTTATTTATTCACGTGTCGGTTTAAGTTTAAGTCTCTCTTAATAAACTGTATAGCATTTTAAGTTCTCAATCCGTTTCAAAATTTTGAACATGTAACGTCACGACATAGCAGTTCTGTCTCATACAAATTAAATTTAACTAACGCGCAATACAACCTACAGTTAAAGTCTTAAAACCTGTCGGGCTTACACAAATAAATAGACATGCCACGCGCCTGACGAACTAGTACAAGGTAGAGTATCGAACCAAAGTAACAATAACAATTGGGACATGGGAATTATGCGCTCCTAACGAGAAGCTGTGGAAATCTGCTGTGGCGAAAAAAGCCTGGTAATATTACATTTTCACTACAATTATACACAGAAACTGAGGGGTTTTAAAGTAATCGCTGCGAAATGAGCGAAACCTCTCTTGAACCCGATTGCTCAATGTAGCGCTACGTAGCAAGGCGAGCAAACATCGAGGGATTGCACCGTGTCGTTCAGGAGAGAATGAGCGCTACTTGAGCACTACATTGAGCGATCAATGAGCAATTATAAGCGCTCGTTGTTATGGAACGGAGCCCTGAATTCAGAGGATAGAGTTTGTGGCTAAATTAGCTCAGTTAAAGAAGACATACAATATCTCAAGTCTGACTTCAACAATTTAAGGACTGACATTGACAACACTAAACAGGAACAGTTTAAAGGGAAAGTTCTATCACCGGTCTATCGGCAGCATCCGCCATCTTGGATTTTTTACATTTCTTGAAATGAAAAGACGCTATATTTAACTCAATTTTATTTTCTTGTAATAATAAAACATATACACTGATAGAACATTCACATAGTAACAAATGACGTATCATAAAACTATTAAAAACTATGCTGTTAGGCCGTAGCGAAGTTTTCCCATTCGCAGTGCCGATGAATGGCTTCAATTCTCATTGTTTTTATTTTTCAACAAATGTGCGCTTGTATTTATCAAGTTGTGAAATGTAAAGTCATCAAAGTATTAACTTCATTAATATATTTCAGTTTGACGATGTTTTAATCATGTATTAATAGCATATATGTGTAAACGGGAATATCCTCTGGCATTTCGTTTCCACAAAAAATACCCCAATAGAACCCTCCTTTTAAATAATAAAATGGTGGTTTACACTTCACAATATCCCTCAGAGTAATGTAGCAGGTATACGCAACATTTTAACAGAATAAGACTACTAGTTTGTTCGCAATAGTTTATGTTTCATTAAAATATCCGTAAAAATGAAGATATTCGCTGAGGAATTTGTTGTTTGACATTGCATCCTTATGAGCAGGCCCAAATGTAGAACAGTTTTGCAAACTGTTAACAGAATTAGATGAGTAGTTCATTAACTTGTTTCTGTAATAGGTTGGACGTAGTCCAAAATATGAAATTAATCGTAACAAAATCATAAATTCACGAAAGTTGTTTCAACTAGACAATTGCCAATGCACTCCCCAGAATAAAGTAGAAGACATGTGCCAAATTAAACAGAATTGGATGATTAGTCTTTCTCTCATTGGATGGACAAGATTATTGTCAGATGTTCACCCAAACTCATTAAAATCACATCCCCGACCCGCCCCGTAGGCCAAGCCCACCAGGCCGTCACCAAAAAAAGATCTGAGGTTCAAAATCGCTTTCAGATTTTGAAAGTGCAAACGTGAACAGAAAAGTATTGCCTCCCGTGAATGCAGACCTCAACGCGACTCCCCCTGGAACCCGGGAGAGCGACACCCTAAGTGAGCCCAAGGCAAGGCCACGCGTCGCAGACAAGACTCAAAGGAGATCAGGTCTCCACCAAAATAAAAAATGTGGATGGGTTAAATGGCCGGGGAGTTAAAGTACTTGTGGACTACCGATTTCCGAAAGAGTGGCAACTACCGCTGCCCGGCAACGACAACTACCAGCTGTCGGCCTGGAAGACAACTACCGCTGTCAACCAAAACTACCATTTTGCAAAGATGAAGCTACCGCTTCCATCACGCAGTAGAGCTTCACCAGCTGAAAAGCTGGGGATTGTTGCCCGCTGAGAAGCGTGCAACCAAGGTAGTTCACTTGCTGAAAAGCAGGAATAATGATGGTAGTAATTAATTTCAAGGTAGTCCGCAAGCACCACGCCACAATTAGCACACCGTGCTAGATTATTATGGGACGGCCAGAAGCAGGATGAACGAAATCGTTGGTATTTCTGTAATACCCTCGGTCGGGGTACAATACAGTTCACAATTAAAGTTAATACGATCTTGAAAAGACTGCCTGGAATGAAAACGATTATACGGTGGTAGGTTGATAAACCTATGTAGACCCTGATATGTTTCCTAACGGGATAATGTGAAAGCATAGATCTGAAGAAACTATCTTAGACTAATTTTGAAATATATATATGGTACATTATGAACCCCAAACCCCAAATGTTTTGACGAAAGTGCGTCTCGAACTTGTAACCAGTAAGACCTGCTGTTCGTTCATTCTTTATCCTATTGCGCCACGAAGGCAGATGGTAGACAGTGTTATTTAAGCAACTTACATATACATGAAGCTTAGCCGTAAGCAGGATTTCAGGGATTTTACGAACGACTCTTATATTTACCAGGTAGTTTTGATAACGCGATAACAACTTAAACTTAAAAACGGTTCATAAGATGGACAAACTCCCCTTAAGCTTCCTCGGACTTACCAGAGATTGTGGACCCTGAGGGGCATTTATATCTTCTCAGGGATTCACAATCTCTGGTAACCTCTCGAAATTGAGGTTTCTCCATTACGTATCACACGGTACAAGGGACTCACAACGTTGTAAGTCCCCCTGGGAGGGTTTAAAGAAACGATTGTAAAACCTGGTAGGAGGAATTTACGAACGCCTATAACCGCTAAATTCAATGACAACATTTTCAACAATGACAACTTTCAATGGTGTAATTACAACTTTCAATGGTGTAATTATAACTTTCAAAGGTGTTATTACAACTTAAGAAAGTTGAAGATTCAACTTTAAAAGTTGTAAATACAACTTTTGAAATTTTTATATTCACGTTTCAAAAGTCGTAATTACAACTTGTAAAGGTGTAAATGCAAGTTTTGAATGTTGTTTATTCAGGTTTTAAAGGTATTATTACAACTTGTAAATGTATTATAGCAACTTTTAAAGGTGTAAGTACGAGTTTTGAATGTTGTATATTTAAGTTTTTATTTTCGATTACAACTTGCACAGGTTGATTTACAACTTGTAAAGATACAACCTTCAGCAGTTTTCATTAGAACAACTTTACATCTTGAATATACAACTTCTTAAACCTTTGAAAGTTACCTTTGAGAGTTGTAATTACACCTTTGAAAGTTGTAAATACAACTTTTGAAACGTGAATATACAACATTCAAAAGTTGTAATTTCCACTTGATAACTTGAAGATACAACTTTCAAAACTTGTAATTACACCTTTGACAGTTGTAATTACAACTTTATTTTAAAATATTGTCATTTGGCGGTTGTAGGCTTTCGTAGGGGATTCCAATGATTTTAAACCCTGTTATGTTTCCTAAGAGGATGATGTGAACGCATAGATCAGCATAGCAAAACTATCTTAGACTGATTTTGAAAAATATTCGCACAGACATATGACAATATGAACCGCAAATCTTTTGACGAAAGTGCATTGTTTCGTGAGCTAACGCCTTAGCCAATTGCGCCACGGAGGATGGAAGTCAGCTGTATAAAAGCAACTTACATAGATATCGTAGCTGTAACAGGGATTTCAGGCTGTAGAACTAAGATTTTACGAACGACTCTATATTTACCAGGGATCTTCGATAAGCAGACAACAAAGCGTCTTTAAAACCTAAAAACGGAAAACAGAAAATAATACAATTTTAAAATTAAACCGATAAAAGATACATCTCCATGATATAAGGAGACAATTTATAAAATCTGGTTGGGAAGGTCAAGTATTTTCAGAGTTATGCTTCGGAAGCAAACCACACCTTTCAAAACGACTAAGTCCAAATTGTTACCATTGAAAGAACAATTATGATGAAGATTGGTTTAAAACTCTAGAAGTTTGAGCCGGAAGCGATGAGACCGCCGACACCATCACCAATATCAACGCCAATGCCAAAACTTTCATAGAAATATAAGTGGACAAGACAATGGCCGTGTTCAAGAGAGGTTTCAAAGTTATCGCTCAATTAGCAATAACTTTTAAACCTCTCTTGAACGCGATTGCTCAATGAAGCGCTACGTAACAAAGCGAGCGAACTTTGAGGTTTTGCACAGTGTCCTTCAGGAGATTATGAGCGCTACTTGAGCAATCAATGAGCGATTATAAGCGCTCGCTGTTATGGAACGGAGCCCTGGTCACAACATCCTCAACGCCCTTACATCATGAGGGGAACGGGTCATCAGCCAATTCGAGGACACAAACTACAGGCCTAACATCCCTTTGAGTGGATGATCTGAGTCAATGTATATCTACACAGACAGGAGGAACTGAGACATCCTTACTTCGAATAGTGTGTCGACGTCTTCCAAGATTGCTTGACTTATATCCGATCGAGCACTTGTTGTTATTATTTGTATCAGTTAATATTTGTATTGTATGTACATGTAATTGATTGAAGTGAGACAATCATAAATCAAACATCTGTCTGTCTTGACCAACTTAATTGACTAATCGGGACGCACAATCAACCACAGCTAAGCGTGCAATTGTATATTCAAGCACTCATGGAAGAATGGTGGGCCATCTCCAATAACGTCATCAGCCGCCTAGCAAACTTATTTATTCTACCTGTTTAATCCTTTATTTAGATCAATGGATGACACACACAGTTATGTCCGATTTTTGTCGAACGCTTACAGTGCGTACAGCGACAGCACGCGAGCTCCGAATAACGTTCGAAAACTTAATCGCTGACAACAGCAGCGATTTCGTACAACATGTCCTGTTGTTATACATAACAAGTTTCCCGTAAGGTCTCTTTAACCATTTAAAACAATCAAATATATGTGTCATTTAATACGGGAGTTTTAATTTTGTTTTCCAAGCATTAAGGTTCATACAATCAGGATTAATTCGTTTTTCCTGAGTTCCGCATTTTTGGAATAACCCTCATTTTCAGAAGAATATATATAATCATTGCTATATATTACAAACAATGAATACATTTTCAGTAAATAAAAAATGATCTTAGCAGCAAAATTGTTGTTGTTTAATAAATAAAATTAAAATAGCTGAAGAGTCTCACAATATCGATACTATAAGACTAAAGAAACGCTACCACAAGGATATGATTAACGTATTGTAAATGTCTAAATGTGTAAGCTTGTACTTTAATCGAATGCACGTGTTTTTCTATATTTCACCTACTTTATTCACATCGAGCAATCAATTGTTGGAAAAAATTATCCTTAACACAGAGCACCTGCGTGTTGTTTGTTATGTAACGGGAGGAAGTTTAGAAATAGAGGAGCTAATGCGGAGTTTAATGATATAAACACCTGGATAAGCAGGCAGGTGAGTGACTTGGGAAAAAATACTGAGAAGCGGAAATGGAGTCTTGTCTGTAAGTGCAGTTGTCATGACATCATGATGGAACTACGCGGATGAGAGCAGGAGGCTGTATTGAATGAAGGGAATAAATACATTGATAGTGAGGTGAGATAATTCTGGGTTAACGCTGATTTCAAGAGTATTTCACTTATATCATGGGCGCTAGTGTTACTGCAGGTAGAAAGTTGGATATGCATTACGATGAAACCTGTGAGCAAGTACTGGAACATGCAAATCACGGTACTGCGGTTAAATTCAGTGTAACATTGAATCAAAGCCTTACTGCATGTAGAGCAGTTCTCTGCAGCAGACAAATAACCTTCTGTGAGGAATTTTCCTAAACACAGAGCATTCATGTGTTGCTTGTTATGTAACGGGAAGAAGTTCAGGAATAGATGAGATAATGATGTTCAAATGATAGCAACGCCTTGAAAATCAGATTTTGGATGATACTTTTGAATGACATTTGAGAAAATCTGAAGCCTGGAAGATGAATCTTATCTGTATGTGCATCTGTAATGACATCATGTCCATCAGTGTATCAGCTACACTATTACTGATTCTCTGCTTAATTAAATCTAACCCCCGCTTTTCCAGAAATTGTTGTTAACAAGGATTGACTTGATATCACTATTCATTACTTACGAAGAGCTTATTTGCATAGCACTATTTTTATGCATCATTCTCAAAGCACTCAGTTTGTACCATTACACTGAAGGAATTGCAATTTCGGTAGAGTAAAGGTACGCACTTCCTGTGTTCATGTACCCATTTTAACAGCTAGGTGGATTGGGTGCAGTGTGAATGAAGTGCCCTGGACTACAACGGTACTTTTTCAGACACTGATTATACTATGAAGATAATGTCTACCAGGATATCAGAAATGAATAGTTTATATTTCCCTGTCCCAAACTGACACAACAGGGTATGAGACTCCGGTAATAAACGTATGGTGTCTCCATCCGGATTCGAACCCGGGCATTTGGCGTCATGAGAGGCCAGCGCGTTAACTTGTACTATACTATCTATAACCACCCCTATCTATCTAATAACGATATGAAACTTGTAGTACGAAGCTGTATTACAGATGCATTCGACATATTTCACGTGTATTTAAAACAGTTTCTGCAATAAACGAGATATATCATGGATTGCCGTCTGATCACAATTAAGATAAATCGTAAGCAAATTTATAGCTCCAGATGTGTTATCTTTCGTAAGACAAAATAAGAGGATTTATATTTTCCGGTGTTTAGAGAGAATAAGGTCTACAGATAAAGTTGTTTTCTTTTTCCCGCTATTTGTTTGTGTTTGGCACTATAAATGACCGTTTAAATAATGATATCTCTCAGAAACAGACAGTTAGCCGTTTCAAATTTATCAAATGTTATCTGATTTATACAATAGGAAACAATCACACTAATTACGACAAATCATGCTTATTTTAGACAAACGGACAGACAGACAGGCAATTGTTTATTAACGCCTCGCTATGTAGTATAAATACATAAAGGCATAAATATAAGTATAGAATTACTCAATGTGAGTAATGAGGGACAGTCATATACACATCGTATAAAAACAGCTGAAGCTTCAAACGGGTACTAGTTTATGAGAATAAAAGACGTTTTCTTCTCTATAGTATTAAAAGGTAGGTTTTGACAAACTAGTAAAACATATCAACGCGTTGGCAAGACAAGAAAAGCC
Organism: Gibbula magus; assembly: GCA_936450465.1. Classification (NCBI taxonomy): domain Eukaryota; kingdom Metazoa; phylum Mollusca; class Gastropoda; order Trochida; family Trochidae; genus Gibbula; species Gibbula magus. The sequence continues at coordinate 61,542,454 of OW388304.1, forward strand.
TTTAAAAAGGCAAGCTTGGGGCACCTTGGTTGATGTAGTTTATGGAACGTGAGGCGGTGATTTGTTAGTGGGAGGTGATTCCAGGTGAATATGGGTGCTGGATGGTCTGGCATGTGTCCGACAATGTATGATGAAAGGGTTGAGGAAGAACATACAATTAAGGAAGGAAGTATTGCGTGAGGAAAATCTGAAGGAGTAATTCTATATTCTATTCTATATTTCGGTTTAGCTAGTTCTGTATCGGAACCTTCAACAACTGTATGAAACCTTATCTGAATAATTTCACTTCAAGTAACATATGCAAAGTTACAGGTCCGAGGTCCGTTGTATTGGGCCGAGACGAAGTCGAGGGGCAATACAACGGACCGAGGACCTGTAACTCGGCTAATACGGAAATACTTAATTAATGACAATTTTATTAATTGACCTCTTTTTTATCATCCCTCAAACTAGCTTAAATTAACATGTCATTTAAATGAGAAAACCTTTTAAAAAATTACTGCCAAACATGAATGGACATTTTATTAGCGTGTTAGGCATAGTTTTAAAGAATCAGTATTATTCTTAAATAAATCACTTCGTCAAAGTATGTAGTTGTCAAATGCAAAGTCAAAGAAAACATAGTTATTTAATGTCGCATGGATAGCATTTGTAAGTCATTATACGCCACCTTCGCCTGTCATTTCAAACCGAAGCATTCGGATAACGCCTTAGGCGTATGCCGGGTGTTGCGCCGGGTTCCGAATCAATCATAACCAGTAAAACTGTTAACCAAACGGAACATAGTTTCCGATTCTGGAATGCCAAATAATGTACTTAACTTATAGAAAAGCGCTTTGTTACTTGTGATATTGATTTGAATTGCAGATTACAAGTTTATCATTGATTCTAATGAAACTTTGAACAAAAATTCTATCTATATGACAAATAATGATAATCAAAATCCACATTTGTTTGTGCCAATTATTTCGGATTAGCCACAATGTCACGTGGTTCATAATTTGCTACAGCTTTGGTCATTGGTCAATAGAATTTCAAAGATACTAAGACAACGCATACCATTGGCTGAAGGTTCTTTTTGAAAATTCCAACAGTATAAAGGGAGAAATTCACCTTATTACTTGGGGCGTATGCGCCCCAAGCAATAACATTATCTAGATTTGTAAAAGTATAAAACTACATGTATGTAGGACATGAATATTATGTAAATAGTTCTTCTCTAATATCAAGGTAAATATCACAGTGAAACAGTACATGAAACTCGATTTGTTCACTTGAACATTATGTCCTTTCATATACAGGTTAATATTCATAGCGTCCATTTTCAACTCCTATTCGGGCTAAACCATTTCTAAACTTTGCCACAGCTAAACGATACTATCTGGGCATATGAAACTGAACAAAGGGTTCAGGGTAAAAAAACACGCTTAAAACATGAATACATATCAATTTTATTAGAGCCCAAAAAATCATCATCTGTGTTAGCGCTTTGAAAAATTATGCTAGAAAACAATGGTGGATTAAACCAATGAATTGCTACACTACCGCATGGTAAGATTGATTAGATAATACCTGCTGTATCGCCGACCGGGAACTCTTATATCATGACGATGCCACTCATAAGTTAACCCTTTGGCTTGAATTCTTCTCCGCCAGATCCCTCTCTTTCATGTGTATATGTGTATACTGCCACCCGGTTGATCTTTGTTTGACAGATACCATCGGCTGATATTAAACAATCTCTTTACACTTTTTTTATTTTCCATATTTTGTGATTCAGGCAAAACAAATAGTTACAGTTCATGACAAAATGAGGTACATAAATACAAATAGCAAACAGTTACATTTCAAGACAAAATAAAGTACATATTTACACATAGATACATGTATACCCAAATGGCTGCTCCGTTCACTTCTGTTATAATCAGGATTATTTTCCGAATAATAAATGTAAGCCAATATTGAAAAAACATTTCCTCTGCTCCTGTTGACAGGAAAACAAATCTTTACACCGATTCGTAAGTGAGAAAGTTAGTATTGATTGAGAAATTTCTCATGTGTTAACTATCATGAAAGCAAGTTATTTGCAAAAAAATGACACTTTTTATACCACTTGAGATACAAAAACGGATTAATATAATTTCTAATATTGTCATTATTCCTTAATGATTGACATTGACATTTTACGCATTGATGTAAAGTCAGACCATTCTAAAAGTATATCTCTTCAAAAAGAAAATTCTTTGTTTGTATGAAGAAACTATTCATTAGTAATAATGTTTAGTTCTTTCTTAAAAAGGTGTGTCCATTTAAGGTCGATACACTTAATCTTTTCATCCATTTTAATTTTTGTTATGAAATAACCTTTCTAATATTGTTTAGTTTGTATCCCCCTGTGCTCCGGGTTTATTTGGTTTGTTTTTTGTAACGTTTCAATGGCCGATTTTTTTGGATTTGGTAGAGATGAGAACAGATGGTTTAGCTTTGGTACTAGGTGTGATTTGAGAACAGTATTCCTTCCATAATGGGTGAGATTACGAGCTGACCAAATGTTCATTTGCCTTTAGATCTGAGAAAGTTTTGCATTGTAGTTTATTTCATCCATTGATCTAAATCAATATCAAAGTGTATGCCAAGAAGAGTGAAAATGTTTCGTGACCATTCCATTTATTTGCATATTTTGTCACGGTTTCTTTTTTCAGCCTATCCCTATTAGTTTTGTTTTATCTTTGTGACGTTTAATCCTGAAAAGCGAACAAATAGTTCTGAAATATTCAGCGCTGCATAGAGGTTTTTTTCAGTGTCGTATCATCTGCGAACTGTGGTAGAAGATATTCTATATTTCTAAGTTTAATTCGCTTTATGTTTTTATTGTTTCGTATTCTAATGCCCACGATTTCTTCACACAATAGAAAAATATAAGGAGCTAGCGGTTCCCCCTGGCGACATCCCCAAATTATTTTAAAAGGAGGTGTTAGCTTTAGGAATGCATGTTATTAATCCCTACTTTTGTGTGATTTACAAATTTCAAACAAGCACAGATTCTGGCGAGCTGAACTAAATGTTAACTGCGTGTTGATTATTTCAATGCAACGAGTTCTTGTAAAACATGCCACAAATCATTTTAGCTATGTATTGGATTTTTATATATCTAAATTTACAGGTCGTTAGTATTTTTCAGTATTTACACTGTATACTACTACTTCAGCCTGTATGTTAAAAAACTTTATTAATTTATTTAAAAAAATGAAATCTATATTTTAGATAGCCAATACAACTGTTGTGATAATGTAAACATGGAATCATATACTGGAGTTGTTTAACTCATTAGGCACAAACACACAAAACGCATATCAGATGAGTTTTATTTACTTTAAACTCCTTTATTCAGATCTAATAGAGAACAACATCACATTATACTCAAACTATCAAAGACCAAATACACTGTGTGTTTTCGTTTAGTTTGATAGAAACAAATTCGAAGATTAGTTACAGGAGATGTAAAATAGCCATATAGGTTGCTTTTTCTAAAACAAAAACCAAACAGCATTGGAATAAAAAGGCCATGGGTACCATTCATTTGTTTGTGCTGCGAACAAGTTATCTAGATGCTATTTTTAACTTGGTGAAGCTTTATTTTGACAGTTACATCAAGTGTTGCGTACCCTTTAAATTAGAAAAATAAAGCATTTCAGTTTCCCTGAACATGCAGAAACTGCTTGGGCGGTGGGAGGTATTAGAACTGTGCCAAAACCTTCACCACAGATTTGTTTGAAATCATCTCTAATTCTCAAATGCCAACTCTCACCACTGTCTGACGTTAAGAAAGCGAATTTTACCTCAGACAGCATCACATAATGCTTGCAAAGAAAAATACACTCAAAGGGTAAAAATACTCACTTTAATAATGACAACTTCTAAACCTCTCTCCTGGGCTCCGTACCATAACAGCGAGCGCTTATAATCGCTCATTGATCGCTCAATGTAGCGCTCAATGTAGCGCATTCTCTCCTGAACGACACGGTGCGATTCCTCGAGGTTTGCTCGCCTTGCTCCGTAGCGCTACATTGAGCAATCGCGTTCAAGAGAGGTTTAAATGTAATCACGCATTGAAGAGAACGAGTTTTATGCATATACAACTTCTTTATTGCAGGAGTTTGAGAAAAAAAGTTTGTACAATCGATTAGGTTGATGTGCCAAGGGATATGATAAGTTTACACAGGCAATGAGGTTGATGTACAATGGAATTGGATGCTGTTACATGCAAACATGAAGCCAGCATGTTAGAATGAGTGATAATATACACACACACATATATATATATAATTTTAATTAGCTTGATAAATGCTGCTGATAGAAGTCATGGATAATAAATTGTGACGAAGGAATACGCATGCATATACGCCTAAACGGTATCTTCAAAATTGAAAAAGTTGTTATCTGGAGATCTTAATTCACTTCATACGAAATTAACTGTTGTCTAAAACTTGCGTTTCTTATTTCTTCATTCATATATTCTATTGGACATGTCGATCTATTTTACCGTGCCCAATACACCTGTCTTGCTTTATCTATTAATATATATTTAGCACACAAGACTCAAGTTAATTAGTGCAGGTGCCACCGCCCCTCGTTGTCTAATGATGACGGGAGGAGATATAGATACGTTAAGGATCAACAAGGTAGAACCTTCACCTCACATTATGATGGATACTCTTGAATAACGAACGGAAGTGGCAAATAGGTGTCAGGGCAGCTGTAATGTTCCTGAAACTGGCTGAACAAGCAGTTATGTGGAATGTCATAGAAATAGGACGAAATCACGTTTTCAGTTGTACATGTAGATATAGGCACATATATGTATTGGGACCTGAGTGTACTTTAGTACTACGGGGGAAATAATTAGCTTGTCCCCTGGAGAAGCAAACACGTAAATAATTAAAGAATTTTTTTAAATGTAAGAATGGTATATGTGCAGTATTATTGAAACCATTCAATATCTCATATCTAGATCATAACGTAGAATGGGACACGGGGAATAATAATTGCTCACTTCTCAAAACCATATCAATAATAAAACGATGTTTTAATTTGCATAGATAGAAATTAGAGTATGTTGATGCCCCATAAGGATAGAGCTTTGATATACATTAAGCTGAAGATGATGTTGAATGTTAATGCTCAAGTTATACATGACAAAATACGATACATGTTCTCGTTAATTCTGACAGACAGAATTTCGCACCAGTTGCGAAGATAATTTACGTTACTAAATAATCACACATTTTGTTTTTTCTACCTCGCTCCAATAAAAAAGAGAAAAAAACAAACAAACAAAAACAATCCTAAACAGCTGTGGAACTAAACCACCATGTCTACCATCCGTTTTTTGTTTGTTTGTTTTTTAGAGAAAGTTATCTAGAAGCTTTTTCTACATTGTAGAGCTTTATTTTGACAGTTACAGCTTGTGTTGTGTACCCTTTACATTAAGATATAACGCATTGCTGATTCCTCGAACACGCAGATGCTGCTTGGGCGGTGGTAGGTATTAGAACTGTGTCATAACCTTCACCACAGATTGTTTTGAAATCATCTCGAATTCTCAAATGCCAACTCTCACCACTGTCTCACATTGAGAACTGGAGTCTTGCTTCGTATATACTGTTCTCGTTATATATCAAGTTTGTAAACGTTACAAACAACTCAGTGTAATGGGTTATGTGTGCTGTGCTGTGTCGACATATGAATAATTAAATGTTTTAATGTGTATATATATATATATATATATATATATATATATATAATACTTCACGATGTCCCGTTTGATGACATGTTTATGAAACGAGTGATTAGGTTGGTATTATAACTATTGTTATTATTGAAAGTACCGATGCCATTAACGAGTTTCATAAACATGTTTTCAAACGGGACGAGTTTAGCTGAGTTGAGGTTAGTTGGGATTTAACGCCGCTTTCACGAGTATTTCACTTATATCGCGGCTGTTAGTATTATGGCAGGGAGAAAACCCGCAACGACATGTGGTTATGCATTGCGGTGAAACCTGCGAGCATCGGCTGGAACTAGCGAACCATGAGTGGTACTACGCTGAAATTCAGTGAAGCATTGCACCAAAACCTTACTACGTGTAGAACAGTTTTCTACTACAGACAAAGCTGCCGTGCCCCTGGCGGGATTCGAACCCCCGAGTGTAGTATTTTATTTATTACTCAATGATGTAAATAGCGCTGAATTGCAAGAAAATCGTTTTTAGTGACGCTCACTTGCAAATAGGTCACCCGCTTTTGCAGTCGCACAGCTAACATTGTGACGTCACCCAAAAACGCCGATTATGACGTTACGGCAGCAAGCGGTGGTATCACACGTGTGTAACCAACTGATTGTTATTTAATTAGTGATCTACCCACGGTTGAGTAAAAACTAAAGTTTATGTCAATATTAAGTATGCTTTTTCCATGCTAATTATAGTATGTTAGAGATTCGATAAAAACTTGCTTATACTTAACATAGGGATGACATGAGGGCGCAACAGCACAACTATAAACTTTCTTTCTTATCTTTCATGTAGATAGTAATTTGTTTACAAACAAATTGATATATTTCCGACCTACAGTAAGAGATTATGTTCAAATCACATATTTGGTAAATAATGAGATACATTTTAATACTTTACTGAAAGAGTCTATGGTTAATCATTAGGCGAAAACAAATGAAATACTTGGTTTACAGATCCGCTGAAAATGATTTTGTTAAATTTCCAAAAATGCTACTTTTAATCACACTTCAAAAGAAATGTTGCAAAAAGTGCCTAGAAAACATACACTGAACTGAACTTCTCGAAAAAACGCACGGTTATCAAAAGAAAGGGAAGCTACGATTGGCTCCTCTTTAAACTTGGCGCTGTGAAATGCTTATCATATAGCGCACATGTGCACTTGTCTATAACCAGTTTATCGACATGCTTTATTGGCATGCTGGCGTTCTTGTGTTCTGGTTTTAATATATTTTGACACCTATAGAAACATAATTTAGTGTTGATGAGAGCCGGGGAAAATATTATTAAACAAAGTAATGGAAAATGTCATTGATTTACACAAGTGACATTGATATAAACCATGTGCTTGTGAAAAGACTCAACTTATGCTGTAGATATCTATGAGTGTTTCTATTTTCTATAAATAAAAGGAAATATTCACAGCACGAATATTGTAAATCACAATGATAAAATCAACAAAATTCTCAGGTTAACCCAAGAAGCTTAACAAAACGGTAATGCAGCTGCACATTTATTGAGAGAGTTAATCTTCTTGAATTAGTTGATCAGCCTAATGTCAGTGTGATTATTATACCAAATAGAATGTTTATTGGGTTCCCCTTTTTTATTTATACCTTTTGTAGTATTATATGAAGTCATGTTATATGACAGTGATAAGTTTGTTTAAATCTTAAACATTCTCCACTCCTTTGTTTGCAATGAATGATAGAAAATACAAATTATATATTTTTATTTATACAAATTTATTTCTCCAAACCTGTGTTTTTGCCTGGCAAATTAACAATCTTCAGCCAAAATTTAATATACACTAGACCGAATTGTTTTTGCATTTAGACATTTTGCTCCCAAAAATCTGTAAATCAAGAAATAGTTTACTGGTTTTATGTATAATGTTCCACGTGTAAAGATAGAAATAACATCTTAAGTATTTGCCAATATATGAAGCCTTGTAAACCTTAAAGTAGTTTTAACGGCGCATATTTCTCATATGTTTTATAGATTTTGCGTGTTTCTAATATTAAAATTACTTGAATATTATCCGGTTCAAGACTTTCTTTCCATTCGTCTAATTTATATGCTTTACTTATCTTTACCCTTTTTAAACTTCCTTATGTTAAGCTTGTTCTGTAAGTTTCCATTTGAAGTGGTAAATATTCCATATACTTCAAATTGTTCCAGTTAAGCAGTGGCCTTTGTGATGTCTTGGGTCATGCAAAAAGAAAATAGAGATTAATAAATGGGTATATGTCTCGTACAAGTATGATGCAGTTTGTGTTGAATTGCCATTTACTGCAACTAAAACATTAACTAGAACCTCCTGTCGTAACCTGTCGTTGTAAACGACATTATCAGATACAGGTGAATCCATTAACAGTACATACGATTACATCAACTCCTGCCATTGTAAACCTGATCAAGATGGTCACCTATACAGCAGTAACAGGTACAGGTGAATCCAAATTATGCTCACGTTCAATTTACTTCCGTCCGTTTACAACAGTTTCTGCTGTTTGTATTTGATATTGTTAGTCAGTATTTAGGAACTGGTTTATCCATTAGACATTCCACCAATAAGTGTTAAGCATGGACCCACAAAACGTCTACACATCCTTCACCGCCCATTACCAGTGTAGCCATGCTTTACAACATGTTACAGAGATAAATCATACTTCAAAGAGACTGAAGGTGAAAGCAACCAGCACACTGTGATCTTAATTTTTTTCAGACAGGTTCTTACCAGTTATATGGCCTTGTGCTTATCTTTCAGCGTGAAGATTAAACCTAACTTTACCTCCTCTACAATAGATTTCAATTAATTAATAGTGTATGCCTTTTATCCTGGATTTGATAGGATCTGTCTTGGTTACACTCGTACACGTTATGTAGTTAAAGTAAAAATCGATTTTAATTTTATTGAAATAAATCTGTGTCAAAGATTCTTTGTCTGTAAAATTCAACATTATTAACGTTTTATTTTTATTTGTAAGTCGTTTGAAACAAACAAAAAGACAGGGATTTGATTTATTCTATCACTAAAATGTAGACCATACAACTAACACTACAGGTATAAAATATGTGATTGTTTCATACTTGGTCTCTTTCATAAAGTGCATGTTTATCAATATTCGTAACCATAAATGTAACTACATACTGGATTTCTCATAAGTAATGACAAGAGTTGGGTTTCATTGTGTTTATTCATGTTTTGCATTCAAATCACTCGAAATTATCATAGTCATATTGGAAGCAATAAACTATATAAAGGAACCTTGAAATTGACATTGTGAATGTTTTAAAAACGGTGATAGTCTTATTCCAAAAAAAAAATCAAGGCAGTGCTTCATTTAGAAACCGGATATAGGCGGTAATCAACCTCAGCGGATATGTAATGCAAAGTTGGCAAACATATATTCTGTAATGAGGACGTTTTGTAGAGGGTTTAATCAATTACTGTACTTCTGGCAAGTCAATTAAATTATTTTTATTAGAAAAACGTCCTTTTGAAGCTCATATCCAAAGATGCAGACATTAAATATAAGTTTCAGAGCGAATATTCTTATAAACTACAACTCTCCGATGAGAAGAGAGGAGTGAGATGAAGACAGATTGATAATCTTGTATATAAAAGTGTATATACATGCACATATGAATATATGTATATATTAACTGACATATCGTGTCATATACATGTATGCTCGTATGTTAGTTTTATAACTATATCATAAACTGAGGTACAAAAGAAACTTTACACCTCAGTTGGTTTTATGATATGTTTGATTTTTAATTACAAATATCTTATGTTTCCGAAGTCGTACTCTTAAACTGAAAAGTGCGGACGTTTAGTCATCAGCCAAGGAATAATTCTATGTGGTTTTATTTTTTGGGGGGAAAAAAATGAAATTAATAAATTCTTCCAAAATTAATTTGGATAAACATAACTGTTCATCGACATATAAGACATCTGCTAAGTGAAAATCAATAAACGTACCTCATTCTGCACACATTTACAACATTATATACTTGGTAGGGGTCATGTTGCTGTAAAAATGATTGTATACCCCTTGGTCCTGTCAGTGACTCTAACTCTGCATGTTTGAAAAAAACCGAGTATGATTGTTTGCCGAATCAGTCAACATTGAATATTAATTAACCCATGGTCATGACGTCACTCTATTGTGTTATCAGTTGATTATTATTTAAGAATCTACCGAGTTTTAGCTGTCAATCACTTCGCCTCGCGTGAAGTTTTGCGCTGCACGTGCGTGGAAGAATCTATTTCATGAGGGTCGTAGCTACTTGTACCATATCCGATGAATGAGCACCGAAATTTGCAAAATAATTGATTTTAGTGTCCCAGAATTGAAATTTATTGTTTCAAATGTAAAATAATCACATATGCATGTTTCGTGACGTCATATATGGATTAAGATGGAGAACAAATGAGGAGCCCCGAAGGGGCGAGTTGATTATTTTTAACGAATCCACAGCTCCTCATGCATTCTCCATTACATAATATCCCGGTTCTATCATATCAATGTGTTCCCCGTTCGATTAGTAAATTATCTTACTAAAACCAAACTGGTCACATATACATTGAGAACAAAATGTTTCAAAATTTTTTTTACAAGGCTTGACTGATTGATTCATCCGGCCTTATGTATACACTTATAATACTTAAATGATCAAATTTAAACGTAAAAATAGAAAATATAGAAACCTCGAAGGGACTAAGATGAAAGAAAACGTAGTTTTGCCCGATTGTAATTACACATACATGTCTACTTATGATGACAAAAGTATCTCCTGATAAGCAAAATGTACGAATAAAGATATGAGATCGTTAAAACTGATAATGATGTATGTGTGAGGGGATATACATGTATATAAATACAATTGTATAGTAACTACTAGATACGAATTTTGGAAAATAGATATGTTGGAGATGTCAGTCCTGAATTAGACTAGGATATCTGTCCCCCTCTCAGGAAAACTTTAATGGCGTTAAGAATCGTTTTATCTTGAAAATTCAACTCAGAATCTAAAAATGAAACTTAGTATTGTGCAAATTCAACTTTGTATCATAAAAAATTATATTACTATTCTGAAAATTCAACTTAATCACGGCGGCCAAGCTACGACATTATTCAGCAAATGTCATCATGAAAATTCGACTTCCTAACTCGAAAATTCACGAACCTATCCTGACAATTAAACATAGACATCTTGAAAATTGAACTTGAAAATTGCAATGGAAAATTGAACTTGAAAATTGAACTTTGTATCTTTAATTTTAACATATTTTCTTTAAAATTCAACATATTTTCTTTAAAATTCAACTTGGTATCTTGAAAATTCCACTTAATATTTTGAAAAATCATCTCGATATCTTGAAAACTCAAGGTATTATCTCGAATGTTTACAATGTCTGATACAAAATTGTAATATTAAAGTTTTAAAGTTGAATTAAAAACATTAAAAAGTATAATTACAATTTGTTATCGTTGTATATTCAAGTTACAAAGTTGTAGTTACAAGTGAAATATTAACTTTCTTGAATGTTAATGATAAAATCTTTAATGTTCAAGATACTAAATTGAATACTCAACGAAATTAAGTTGAATATTCAAGAAATTTTAAGATACTTACCTGAATTTTTTAAATATTAAGAATTTTCAACTTAGTATCTTGAATGTCAAGGTAAGACCTTCAAATTTCAAAATAAAAGATACTGAATAATAACATAGTGTATCCCTAATAGGGTTAATGAATCTGTGTAATCTTAACTTTTAAGAATCAACATACATTCGACAAAGTGTCATAATCTTATCAATAGGAAATAAAACATAGTAGTATAAGTAAACTATTAATGACCCATTAATTTATCAATCAATTATGAATATTTTGCATGGTGGTTTTGACTTTCTTATTCGTTAAACTCTTTCATCATTTTTTTTGCTTTAACCTTTCAAAATATAATGTTTACAAAATTACCTTTCACTAGGAAAACGCCTGATGCTTTACATATAATAACTTGGCAGACGAGGGAATGCAACTGACAATTCGGAGAAAATCATGAAATACATATAGAGCAAAAGTCGCCATTCGTTTTGCACATGATCAGGTGCGTTGTGGCGTGCATTTCAGTAGCGAGAACATGTTTACTTAAACTTTGTTGTAAGTAGGAGACTGGCCATTACTTGTTCACGTGGAGCATGTTTTCGGCCTAACGGTCATGGTGTACGTGCAAAACTAATGGCCAGTTTTCGGACATTCTCCTACACATAAAAACGAAAAACGCAAAGATTAAAACACTGAGAAGTGAAGTCATTCATCTGCTTTACGAGTGTGGAAAGCATTAAAAGAGAATTTCGATCAGTCTAGATTGTGTGTTACTGTGTGGATATTATTTAATGCTACAAACGAACTAGCTACTTCAATATAATCCTCTATTTAATGTATCGGGTTCCATTTGGGTTTTTTTTGTTAACATTCGCAATTTTTTTAACGTGTTATCCAGGTAATACTGTAACATTGACATCTGGAGAATAACATGTACGGTAATATCACGCCGGATAGATTAATAATGTGCCATGAGCGGGAGAACAAAAATGATGATCTACACATATAATGTTCAAGAATGAAATACGTCTGCTTCCAATTAATTAAGAAACGTATTCTCGTTTCCTTGTTCCCGGTTTCATATTCCATATGCAACGCGACCGAAGCCAAGTTGTAAAATAGTAACATGATAAAGTGAACGCCTGAAGCGGCGAAGCGAGTCCAAATGCTGTGCGATTTGATGTCAATGCCAAAGGTAAAACACACTGTTAGACTTGATCATAGACGTCCGCTATTAGTTGCAAGAAATTAATCGTTTTATTTAATAATTAAACAATTATGACTTTATTATCAAATCATACAACATGCTAGTTTAAAGCAAATATCATATTTTATAGCAAGATTAAGAATCAAATTAGTTTAAAGAGACAACTGTTAGAATGTGAATGTTAATGTACCTATCGGTTACCTTTGAGCATTCAGGTTTCAAGTGGTAAAACAACTTTCGAAACAGAAGTGTTAAGCATGAATATCAAAGTAAATGTTAATATCCATAATTGTTATTATATAAACCATGTAATGTTTTGGGACAAAACGGAAAATCGTCATCAAAGGTAACAAAAGGAACAAAACACAGGAAACCATACTGCAACAGCGACACACTGCAACTCTTTTAACCGGACATTAAACCAAAGTTTGGCTTTTACCATACACAAGTTACAATGTAAATATGGCTGTAACAGTGCCACCCTGCAACTCTTTTAACCGGACACTTATACTTTATTATGGCTATTATCATGCACAATCGACAAACAATGTAAACCAGGCTACAACAGTGTTACAAATTGTTACTATTTAACTGGACATTTGTACTTAACAGTGGCTAGTATCAAGCACATGTTACAGTCATAGACCAGGGCTCTGTTCCATAACAACAGCGAGCGCTTATAATCGCTCATTGAGCGCTACATTAAACCTCTCTTGAACGCCATTGCTCAATGTAGCGCTACGTAGCTAAGCAAGCAAACCTCGAGGAATATCATAGTGTCGTTCAGGAGAGGATGCGCTACATTGAGCGTTACATTGAGCGATTATTAAGCGCTCGCTGTTATGGAACGGAGCCCAGGCTGCAACAGTGCCACATTGTTACAGGTACTCTTTTAACCTAACACTTAGTTGTGGTTATTATCATGCACATGTAACATATATAAAGTAAACAAGGCTGCAACAATGCCATGTTTCTATACTTTTAACCAGACACTTGTCACGCTCAGTCCGTGGGGGTAACTGCAATCTGATCCCGGGCGATGAGAATGCAGTCATATCGACTGCGATCAGATTGCAGTGAGACCGCAGTTTTCAGGCAACTAATTCTGCAAGGGTCTGTACTCGTATAACCGGACACTTAATTGTGGTTATTATCATGCACATGTAACAGATATAGTAAACCAGGTTGCAACAATGCCATATTGCTCCTCTTTTTTAACCAGACACTGAAGTGGCCATTATCATTACCACCCCTGCCTCGATAGAGTCGATTACTGCATAATAAATGATGGAGATAACCTGTCACATCGATATGATTTCATTAAAATTTCAGAATTTCATCGATTATGCCGAAACTGAACGTGCAAATGGTGGTATCACTAAGGTTCACTAAATATCAATAAACCTCTTACGTGATAAACTAACCTGAAAAGGGTGCGAGAGAGATATGAAATGCAAAAAAAGACGAATAATAAATAGACTTTAAAAAAAAGAGACTTAAATAATAAAATGTACATTCTGGTCACTTCCTTGTAATGGATGTTATATGGTTTTATTTTGGTGTTCTCTGAGAAAAAATGCTGTCTTTTATTAATTAAATACTAATATGACATTTATAACGGACAGGAGTTATTTCTGGTACCGTTTTATTACTTTGATGGTAAAGTCACTCATCATTCAGCGATTTCTCATGACATCATACCGCGGTACTGTAGCAAACATTGTTGATTGTAATAGTGACGCCATACCAATATACATGTCATGTTTTCCTTCTTATGATCGCTGTCGCTCGTTTGATATCAAACTATTTGTTTCAGAAACTAATATTACATGCAACCAATATGACGTTCTTACTAATGGCAGACGCTAGAATATTACTTTCGAAAAGTAGATCTATATAGATTTTTTAAAAATAACAACATAATTAATTTCAAATAAAATGGAGTTTAATCATGCAACTTCAGAGAGAACACTCTAATTCAACAGACTGCTAGTGTATAGGATTAGTGTAAAAGGATACAAATAGAGGATACTAAACTACCTTTTATTTAATACCATTTCTATTAAATGTGTTAATGATTTTGTATTCAACGAGCGAAAGCGAGTTTGATACCAAATCATTCACGAGTTTTATTGGGTTTTTTTAAATATTGCCGTATAAATATTACACTGCAGTATCTTACACGGGTGAGTAATAAATGAAGTTATCAAATAACATTTTATATTATATTCATGTACAAGTCAGAGTCAGAGAACCTAATGCTAAACTAAAACATGAATTCGGTCAATATTTTGATTTGTAAAATGGCTTCTTGAACAAAAAATATGTTTACTTCAATTTCCCTTTTTATCATTACATAAAGTTTGATTAAAATTAATAATTAAAAGGTTTGGGACTTAACTAATTAACTAATAAAGATAACCGCCCACAGGATGATGAGAATAGTTAACACTCTGCCTAGATAACAACTGTCAAGAGAGAAGTACTTGGAGCCCGTGTCAGTTTCCGGTTCCGTGGTGGGTACGTCTGAAGGAAGCTGTGTGTCTTTTCCATTGCAGTCGTTTGCCGGCGTTGGCATGTTCGTTGTTGTTTGTACGGAACTGGTTGGGACTGCATCTAGTAAATAGAGGATCTCCATCTAAAGTTCTTTATGCAGACACTAATTTCGAATGTGAAAATACTATGATTTAATAGGTAAATAACCAGGCTTAGTCTACGCTTAAAAGCCATACCCTGTGAACATATCCATTGAATGCCATTCAAAACATGAGTGTATGTAGGCTAAGTAACACTTTTACTTTAGCTTCATTTGCCTTTCGGCTTTGGGAAAGAAGTCGTTTTAAAAGGATTTAAGGATACTGCCTTCCACGCACATATTTCAAAATGAGTTCCAAATTTAACCCCAGTTGCAAGGTATCTACTTATCTATTTCAGCTTGATTAGTGCAGAAGTTCTAATGAAGGATTCCATAATGTTAAAACGTTTACATTTTCATTTGCATATGCAAGGAAATCGCCTCTTTGCTGTATATTCACGTCTCACTTACTGTTGACGAACTGCCATGTCGCCTCTGCACCACTCTCGATGATAAAGCTTTCAACATGGTCGCTTATATCCATCTCCATGATTGCATTACTGCCAAAAGTTCCTTTTCCAAATCTCAACAAGCCGCCTCCCCAGGACAACCAGAAAGCTCCTGGTGTGTCACAAATTGAGGCATTCTTCAACACAGATGATACAGAATAAGTGACATCGTCACCCTCTTCCATTTTAGCCATAAAAGCAGATATGGGCATATCACCCGATTCAGGAAAGATGTGGATCTCGTATTTGGGATAGGTTATATTATTCCGACTCAAAATCATCCACGCTGAGCCACAGGTCTTCAAGGTGAAGTCTTTCCCTGTCACATCAGTCACTTCAACATTAACAGGAGAGGATACAACCGTGTTCACAAACTGTGCATTAGCAAAGGAAGCTGAAAATAAAGATGGGGGAAAACGTTCCTTTCAACCGACCTCAAATGTCACTCAATATTGACTTGCTACTTTTCTTTACAAACGTTTTATGAATTTTAAATGTGTTCATGTAAACATTTTTAATATATTACAATTAAAATTTATAAACTGAAAATTAAAAGTATTTAATAAATATATATGTTTACATAATCCAGTTGATGAAAACTGTCCTGTAAATGGTACATACCATATCCTATTAGAATCAACAACTGAAATCTTGCCATTGTGGAACGTTACAGGGTCGGGGTACCTTGTGGTTTTTCTAGGAGTTGTAACTTTACTGTGTGGACATCAAGTTTGATATATCAAGGGCTCATTTGTTTCATCTCAGTTTATGTTTCACTGACATGAAGAACAAACTCTATGATCATGAAACAACTAGCATGTTTAACACGGATATCTCTACCAAGATCCTGCAGATACTGACCATCTGTACTTCAACGAACTATACATGACAACATAACAGAAACAGGTTATCTATACTCTGCACGTTCATAGTCTTTCTCCACTTCTTAATCCTATCTTTCTGGCTATTCTTCGTTGTAAGAGTTCTTAAGGTTACCGCCGTTTCCAGACTAAGGTCCTAGTTTTGCACATCAGAAGTCTCGGGACGAAGCTGTAGGTAACACGTTATCTTCACGAATCAATGCAGAAGAGATAATCTAATGTTTGAATGGCATGGTCATTTGTCTTTGTGATCACAATGATAATAAGGTATCTCTATTAAGACCATACCTATTGGATATCTATGCATCGAAGAATGTATATGTGCCCAAATAAAAAATTTTTAAAGATTTACAATGATCTAACATCAGGAACTGTTCGTTTCTCAGTAAGTTGCACAGTTGCACATAAGAGGTTACGTAATGTGTTCAATGACATGGGGATGATTATTCCGACATAATGCAGGAAGCAAGTGTACTACAAATATCCCGATTAAGAACCAGTACAGATTGGCCATCTGTACTACATGTGTAAAAGTAGTATGTACGTTCCAAATGTACACCGATTTGACAAAAGAAACCGTGACGTTCTTGGAAAATTGTCTAAGTTGCTAGTCTTTATGTATGTGTGGATATTGCTTTTTCAGATTAAAGACTAAGCCTTATGGGGAGATTTGAATATTTGAGTGATTCTGATACAGAATCCTCGATTTCGCTGTAGAACCCATCATTCAAAACTAACTTTATTTACGAATTTATAGATGTAGAAATGTAAAATACTTTATTAAATGGATGATTATGAATGGTTTGAATGAAATAGCTTCTGTGTTATATACCGAAGAATGTACAGTACACAGTGTATACAACACATTAAGCAAAATACGATGGTTGTAAATCGTTCCATCTCAAGTGGAGCGCGCTCACGTCTCCCATCATTACTGTAAACACAATTTGGCTTCGGAATGATGAACATATACTCTCGTTCATAATGCAGTTTGATCATCGCAGTAGCACTCAAGTAGCCGGTAAACGGTCCATATGCATTCCGTTGTGTATCTATGTAATTGAAGCCTTTGCTATTTTAAATGAAGAGCAAACAACTTTCTTCACTGACTTTAAAGACTTAATCTGGGTGGAGGATAAGTGAGCTGTTTGACCTTTTGACTCAAAATCGTAATGATAGACCTTCTCTTCTGTCTATAAAGAATTTTTTTAAATCTTGCTCAATCCATTATAAGTTTTCCTTTCAAATGTTAACTTCCGTTTCATAAAATGCTCATTAAAGTTATTCAATCAGGCTGTAAATATGATTAATAGTTTGAGTTTGTATCCATGACTAAAACTGGTTATGTTTCTTGTTAAATTTCTGCAATTGTCCCCCCAGAACATGAAGGACAATCATCCTCGTTCACCTTCAACATAAGTTCATGTAACCCATATTAAAAACATTATAACAGCAAAGTGCTCTATCTCTGATCAGTATCAAGAGGTTAAAATAGTTAAAGATTATTAATTGTTATGTTCCAAATGACAATATTATGGCACACAGAATGAAAGTTCTCGCTGATAGAACTCTAAACCATTACCTTCAAACTGAAAAAAGATTTAGCTTGCAAAAGAAAATGTCCTCCCAAACTTCAGTTTCCATCGGATTGGCATACAAATAGAAATCGTGAGTAAAATTTTAGCAGCATACCTTATTGGTTACCTAAATGTAAGAAAAAATGTTAAGGAAATAGGAAAAACAAATCAATGCATAAAATATATTTAATTATATTGATGTAAAATCACAGTCGAATTATCCTAATTCTCAGCCGAAATCATTTAGGATAAGGATGGATAGAAATTCACAGAATGATCAACTCTTGGTGATGAGAACTTCTTTGGTCCTTTCTGGTCAAATGGAAGAAGCAAGACTACAGAGAGCGACATGAGTGATCATCCTGACCAGCCAAAAGCTGTCTAGAGCAGAGGACCTGGAGCCCGTGTTTCTGGTTGTGTCTGATGAAAGTGTATCATCTGTTTCACTGTTGCTGGCGGTCGTCTGTCCACCCGCTTGTTCCGTGCTAGTTGCACCCGCATCTGGAGCAAGGAAGATGCATTTGTAAACTTGTTAATTTGCTTTCATGATATATGTGTATCACTTTAAGTGAAAACGTGTCAAGTGTCTTCTGATATCAAATATATCAACAAGAGTGGATAAAAGTTACAAATATCTTGGATATTTTTACTTTTTATCAACGAGTGTTGATATATTTGGTATCAGAAGACACGAGGGTGAGATTCTATTTGTCATCCAAAAACATTCTTATCATGTTTCAATGAAAATAATGTACATCTCTGAGCACAGATCTGCCATTTGACTTGCATGACTTGTGATGTCCTAGCATTGTAACATCATCGTGTTTATGACGTCATAGCATTTTGTCGGTGACGGTGACAGGGCATTGTGCAAAACTGACTGCCAAAACGACATCTCACACAAGTGATATTTCCTTTGGAACATGTTGGTACACGTTCAAATACAATCTGCATTATAAGTATCTCTTTTCTACCTTTTCACGTTTACTTACCGTCGAGAAAGTTCCACTCTGCCTCATCAGTGCTCTGGATGGTGAAGCTCTCGGCAATGCCATAGAACTCCATCTTGAGGGCCGTATTAGTGCCAAATGTTCCCCTTCCGAACTTCAATCACCCGTCTTCCCAGGACACCCAGAATAAGCTTGCTGTGTCACAAATTGAGACACTTTCAAAGGTATGTGATAATACGTTTGCATTGTCCATTTTCATCATGTTAACATTAAGTTGTCCCTCATCATCATAGTATATGTAAATCGTGTATAGAGGAAGACTTGTTTCGTTTGGACGAATATCCATCTGAGCATTCTTACACGTCTTCAAGGTGAAGTCTCTCCCTGTGAAACCAGTCACTTCCACATCACCAGGAACGCCTGCAGATGTGGTCATCGATTGTGCACTTGCAAAGGGACCTGAAAATAATGTTGAGACATGTAACCGTTTCTACTTTGAAGGGCATTCTAGGTTTATAAATTCAGACTTGTTATCTAAATTACTATGTCAACATCAAAATATTAGAATATAATAAATAAAAAAAACTTTCATATCAATGTTGCTATTTTCTGTCCATACACCTATAATGATATAATCGTTTATTATTGTATATTGTTTTAATTGTTAACTGGTCAATGCATTAGTGCAGACAAAGTTCATATGAATAGCATTTAGATATTTCCATATTCTACATACCATACTCCAATAGAATCACCAATAGCAAACGTTCCATTGTGAAAACTTTTGAGATTGAAGAAACCGTGTGCTTCGTCGGGTAGTTGTAAAGTTACTGTATATCATTACGTGAATATGATAGTTTTAAGATTTGTTACGACGCATGCTCATTGTCAGATCTCAGTTTATATTCCACTGACATGAAGAAGAACCTCTATGATCATGAAAGAACTCGCATGTTTACAGCTCTTATCACCATCAAGATCCTGCAGATTCCGATTATTTGTACTTCAAAGAACTCTACATGATAGTAAAGGGAAGCAGGCAGTATGTTCTCTTTGTGGTCATAGTCTTTCTTCACGAACTTCTTAATTGCATCCTTCTGGCTATTCTTCGAATTTAAAGCTACGTACGTTTCCATACTAGGATCCTAGTTTTGCACACCTGGGCTATGTTCAAGAGAGGTTTAAGAGTAATCGCTGAATGAACGATTACTTTTAAACCTCTCTTGAACGCGATTGTTCAATGTAGCGCTTAGTAGCAAAGCGAGCAAACCTCGAGGAATCGCACCGTGTCGTTCAGGAGAGAATGAGCACTACATTGAGCGCTACATTGAGCGTTCAATGAGCGATTACAAGCGCTCACTGTTGTGGAACGGAGCCCAGGAGCCCCGCGGTTGCGGTTGATAACATATTATCACTTTCATGAATCAAACCAGAAGAGACAATCTAATCTTTGACTGGCATGATCTACTGTCTTTTTTTTATCACGATAACTATTGGGTATCTCTATTAAGACCCTATAAGTATATATTCACCTTAATAAATGCATACTGATCAAATAAAAGAAAAATATTATTAATGATCTTACAGAAGGAACTGTTTGTTTCTTAGTAAATTGTACAGTTGTTGCAGATCAGATGATAGATGACACGAAACTCCCCACAGTGCTGCTGCGTCTCTCCTGCGTCAAACCTTTATCAACACTGTATTCGGGGCCGTGACCTCAAACTAGCTCAAGTTGAGCCAGCGTTACCAATGACGCTTTCACAGAATATCATAACTATAATTATTGAATTGTACGTAAACATACCATTTTCAAAGTTTAATTATCAGTGTTTTATATGCAAATGATAAATTAAGATGTGTGAACAAATCGCGTTTCATGCTGCCGTTGCGTTCGTATCATTTCGATAAAGTGACAAGAGCATTTTCATTACATTAATTATATTTTAAGTGGTAAATTTGATGGTCGGGAATTCGGATCAAGAGAGGTCCATGAACCCAGGGATGATAGCTGGTCAGTCCTGGGGACGAGGTTGAGATGACACATGAGCAATTTCAGTTGTAAACGCACAATAGGTAATGTTTAAAAGACACAGTGATCATATATTCTGACTTCAGTGCAAGTGGCGTGTGTACTGCAAATTTCTTGTGTTGCATGTATACAAGTAATATGTAAGATTTGCACCACTTTGACATCAGAAAATCTATTCATCTTTGAGTTGCATATGACACGCTATTGCTTTCGGATATGACTGTAGGCTAAATATCAATATGACTCATATTCTTGCAATATCAGTTGATAGGTTGAATCGGTGCACATGATCTTAAGTTCAGTAGCTATTTATCTAGACATTTTTCATAAAGATTTTTGTTAGAGTATTTAAGTGTTTCTGATTCTGATACATTCCCCTGAGAACGAGGAATACTAAACTAAACTAAAAATGATACATGTAATATCTTTTGTAAATGAAGGTTTTAATGCATTTGTAGTAGATAATGTAAAATGGATTAAAATGAAATAGCTTATGTGGCATATACCGAAAATGTGATGATGATGATGATGATGATGATGGCTTCAGTCGACTTTTTCTCATAAATGCATACAGATAAAATTTGCATTCAATTCCTTCAGGATTGTAACCTCATTTGAAGTTTTATGATCATTGACCAATCAAAAGTTATTGACAAAGTTAAAATGTTTCGGACAAACAGACCGACAGAATGACAGATAGACGGACAGGTGAAAAACAATATACCTCCGTTATCCCTGATTCAAGGAAGCTTCACACGTGATATTCTGTTCAGTCAGAAAATGAATTGCAACGTGTGGTATCAAAATATACCAATTATAAATGTATCAAGCGTACACTTCCGGAGTGTTTTGAGCCTAGGCCCATTTAACTCTATTACATTTTTCTAAGATTATTCATTTAAGATTTTTTCACTGAAAATGAATAGAAACATGAAACATGTGAAATTATGATTTCGTAAATATTCTTCATAAATGTTTTGGTAGAGTCAATTAAAGCTGAATAGAGTCATTTGAGGTTGGACTCATTTGCCCCATTTGAATATAGAGTCATGTGAGCCTAGGCCCAAATAACTCTCGATTTCAATGATTCTAGCCCCAATTAATTCTAGAGTCATTTGAGACTGCTTCGACGGTCTTACAAACGTACTTCAGATGAACAGAAGTCAACTTTGTCAGATATCCTTACCTCACCTCCAAAACGTTTGAAGAATGAAATCACAACCTCGGCAGATACAGAATAGACGACTGCTGAGCCAGGAAACTGTTTAGGGTCAGCTAACTCAAGATCGTCAAAGTGTATTTGAAAGAAATAATATCATTTTCTCAGGATTGTTTTTATAACCAGAAAGAAAACTATCCGATTTGCGAATCTACTTTCAGAGCCATGTATGGAGTATTCTAATACAGGCAAATAACATTAGTAGTAAAAATGTGTACAGCAAGTCATTGTAGCTCTAAATTCTGGAGTTAATAATTTTCTGGGCATGAAAAAGGTAAACCAACACTATATAACATTTCATCATTCTTATTTTCCAACAGATCGACAATGGAATGCTTTAAGCATGTTGAAGATGTTCAGACCAAGGGTCATCATCCAAGTTCTTCTCATATTCATCTCATATGGAAACACACACATTCAAGAGTCAAATACATGATAACATCAAGGGGCTTCGTCTCTTCTATTTCAATAGAAAAATATGCACATATGTGTTTGGGGGATATATTGATTTCTTACTTGTTGATAAAATAGTATGTTTAAGGATTCGAATAGATTAAGCTTTTCAAATTGTAAATTTAAAACTTTCTGCCCAGGCCTCGTTCAAATGAATTGACCATGTACATCGTTCTTCCTCTCTCTGTACAGATCAAATGTTATGACATACAGGCTGGAGATTCCACAGATAAATTACTCAGTACTAAACGTAGATCTGTATGCATGTTTAGAAAATATCAAAGCATCAATTAAAGAGCTTTCGAACGAGAGTGTTCTCTCGAACTTCAGTTCTACAGTATATGTCATACAATGTGAAATTGTGATTGAAATGTTAGCAATATACCTTACACATTCACTTAATGTCAATGGAAGAACGATTATCAAAACCAAATCAACCCATAAAACATCATCTTTAATTGTATTCATGAACCGATCACAGTCGAATTAATCTAATTTTCAGCTGAAATTAACATGGATATTTATAGATAGAAAAATTCACAGAATGGTCAACACTTTGACAGCCAAAAGTCGCATTGAAAGAAAGTGTCTTGTCCTATGACATATTCATGAAGGAAGCAAGACAACAGAGAAGGACATGAGCGAACATTCTGACCAGCCAAAAGTTGTCTGGAGCAGAGGACTTCAATAGAGGCGTTCAATAAAAATTTCCCCTCACCAACTTCTCTTTACCGGAAGAAGTAGAAATTTCATATGTGATATGTAGCATGTTTCCATCGGTCAAGTGATGTCTCATACTTCTAAAACATTCATTCTTTCTGTCAACACAGGTCTTAGAGTAGAGTAAGGTGTAAAAATGGAGGCTGTTGAGTACAGAGCGGTTATCAGGTTTTTATTCTTAAAGGGTCGTACACCAAAGGAGACTTTTGATGAGATGAAAGAAACTTATGCTGCGCCGAATTACTGTCCTTCAACTTGCCCAAGATATCAAGATAAATGTGGGGTCTGTGGAGAAAATCATTCATGACCATTTGCATATGCAGAAGTTGTCAGTTCGGTGGAAACCCTGACTGCCCAAAAGCTCTTTTAGCAATGTGCCAAGAAAATCAGGATAACTTTTTCGACAGACTAATCACACAGTACCACAATTACTGGGGCATACAACGCTAGTTTGCTGCAAAAAATGCGGAAAGCTATCAAAACCGAGAGACGCGGTATGCTCACTAAAGGTGTCCGCCTGCTTCAGGACAATGCTCCTGTCCACACCTCACGTGTAGCTCAGACGGAAGCGCAGACCTGCGGCTATGAAATACTTCCTCACCCACCGTATTCTCCTGATCTTGCACAATCTGATTTCTTCCTCTTCTCAAACATGAAGTCATTTTTGAAAGGCATTAGTTTTACTTTTACAAGAAAGACCTAGAAGGCTGCATCAAGCGATGGGAGAAATGTGTCACACTGTGCGGTGCCTATGTAGAGAAAGACTAATAACTGTACCAAGTTTCTTTCGGTAAAGAGAAATCTATCAGGGAAAATTTATATTGACCGCCCCTCGTATCAGGATTATAATTAATTACCACAAAACAAATTCGTGTCTGTTCAGTTATTATCAACAATGTAAGCATCTCTTTGCTACTTTTTTACGTTTACTTACCGTCGAGAAAGTTCCACTCTGCTTCCTCAGTGCTCTGAATGGTGAAGCTCTCGGCAATGCCATAGAACTCCATCTTCAGAGCCGTATTGGTGCCAAAAGTTCCCCTTCCGAACTTCAACCACCCGTCTTCCCAGGACACCCAGAATAAGCTTGCGATGTCACAAATTGAGAAACTGTCATACATATGTGATACTAAGTATGGTAGTTTATCTTCTTCCGTTATGTAGTAAATAATGACCCGGTGCCGAGCGGTTATGGCATATAAACTCGCGAGGGCGTCAGCCCGAGCAGAGTTTATTGCCATAACGCGAGGCAATCGGGTCATTCTTTGCCTTACACTCCCGCGGAACACTCTATTTATAAAATAATTGTATATATGCATTTTAAAGTGGTATTTTGTGGATTTATACGACATGATCAAAATGTATCAGTGAAATATTCCCAATGCAATCATAATTGAATTGAAAGGAAGGTTTCAAACTTAATCATTCATTCCATACACAAATTAGACATAAATTGGTACCTATATATACATATAAGAATATATAATACTAGAAAAAAATATTAATACAGCTTTGACACAAAAGAACGAACACTCATCGGTATGGATCCTCGGTAGCTCCATTGGTAAAGGCGCTGTTCGACGACATAGAGGTCCAGGGTTCGAATCCCACTTTCGTTACTTACAAAATTTTCATATCTAATTTGACAAAATTTCCAAATTTTACAAGTCCATTTGTTTCCGAAGGTGGAATATCTCATAACCGACCATGGTGGTTATGAGATAACCAACCTGCACAGATGGTGGTTATGGCATATAACCTGCAACTCAAACAAAAGAAATAATTTCCCAAGGGGTGTAACTCCATGTAAACATGAACGGGCCCTTCGTCGTATTCATTGTATATGTGAATCGTGTATAGAGGAAAACTGTTTTCTTTTGGACGAATATCCATCCGAGCCTCCTCACACGTCTTCAAGGTGAAGTTTTTACCCGTGAAACCAGTCACTTCCACATCGAAAGGGATGTCTGAAATTGTGGTCACCCTTTGTGCACTTGCATACGGACCTGAAAATTATAATAACACATGTTACCATTTCTACGTTGATGGGCATCATAAATTCATTTTCTTTTCTAAATCATTATTGTCAACTTCGTGGTATCAGCATACAATCAAAGTAATCTCTCATAACAACATTGCTACTTTTCATTAATTACATCGGTATATCTCGTATAATAATTTTTTATATTATGTTTTTTAAATATCGACTTATTGATGGTTAATGCACTTGTGTATGCAAGGTCTAATATGAATAACAATTTGATTATTATGTCCCTATCATACATACCGTATCCCAGAAGAATCACCCACAGCAAACTTATCATTATGAAAACGTTCCAGTTTGAGAATACCGTGTGGTTCGTCGGGCAGTTGTAAAGTTATGTGAAGATGATACTCTTCATATATGATACGTTCCATTCTCCTTTGTCAGATATCGGGTTATGTATCACTGACATGAAGAGTAACCTCTATCATCATGAAACATCTCGCATGTTCAATACTTATGTTTCCACCAATATCCTGCAGATACCAACCAAATGTACTTTAAAGGGGCCGTAGCACGTTGTTCGCTCATACAAGTCGATGAAATGTATTTAAAAAATAATTTCACCAATAGTAAAACGCCATCTCTCTTCTGAACATCAATTTAAGAATTACTGTACATGGCTCAGTAAAGCCATGGGAATCGTTTTTGTATTTCCAAATAATCAAATGTGTTCACAATAAAATGGCCGCCATGCAATTTTGGCCTTACATGCAATACCGTTATTACCCCTACGGATAATTGGTTTGTTTAATAAGATGTTTTACCCTCGAAAGTAAATTTAAATGACACAAATTATCATTATAAATGGGAAATTTGAACAAATGAATTCTGCAAAGACGTGCTACAGCCCCTTTAATGTATACGTGACACAATAACAGAAACATTCAATATATATATTCTCTACACGACAGTCTTTGTTATATGAGAACATGTTAACGTGTAACGCATCATTCATAAGCAAATGTTTTACTTATCAGTGTTGGTTATCCCTAGACGCCTGTAATTTCTAGTATAAGTATCTTTGTAGGTACTATATATATATATATATATATATATATATATATATCATTTCATAGTATCATAGTATCATATCATAGTATCATTTATTCATTGGCATTCTAGAAGGTGAGGTGATGAAGACACATTTCATGGATTAACAACTTCTTGATAAAATGTGTTCTCTGTAGGCGATGTTTCGACATAGATTTGGGTGTCGTTGTGAAGCAAGTGATATGAGAAGATTCTTGGAGGAAATACTTATACAGACTTGTTTCCTTCTTCTCTTTACTTCCTGAAGCTGTAAACATTAACAAGACAGGCTCCTCTCTGAACAGAGATGACGGATACTTCATCCCCAGTGCCCAGAACCATTTGCTTAAGTAATCGTACTATAAGTATCGTATTATGTTCAAAACTTTTTAATTAACTAACTTTAACTATTTAACATTCTTGTGAATGTAATGACGGGCTTAGGGGACGTATAACATTACAACTAGTTTAACTATATTGTGTTGATAGAAAACTTTTTCAATGAATTTGAAGGAACGAAGCGTCGTAAAATATGTAAATTGAAGACACGTCTCAAGAAGTGATATATTTCATATGTCATAGCAATTAGACCCAATGGTTTGTATTCGAGACCCTGGTTATATTCGAGGAAATGCGGTATTTAATGTTTGAAACACGATAGCCTTCAGATCCATCTGAATATAAACTTTATGCATGTCTTCGGATACAACCCGGCGATTCAATACAACACTGGTATTCAATACAACACTGGTATTCAATACGACACTGGTATTCAATACAACACTGGTATTCAATACAACACTGGTATTCAATACAACACTGGTATTCAATACGACACTGGTATTCAATACAACACTGGTATTCAATACAACACTGGTATTCAATACAACACTGGTATTCAATACAACACTGGTGTTCTGGTATTCAATACAACACTGGTATTCAATACAACACTGGTATTCAATACAACACTGGTATTCAATACAACACTTGTGTTCTGGTATTCAATACAACACTGGTGTTCTGGTATTCAATACAACACTGGTATTCAATACAACACTGGTATTCAATACAACACTGGTATTCAATGCAACCTGCAACTTCCAAACGCAAGGCATAACTCTAGCCAGTCTGCATTGCTAGCTGATTTAAGCCTTTGTTTGTTATAGAAGAATGTGGACTAATGGCGTACATCTTTCGTCCGTAAACATTTTGCATATTCAACTTCCTCTTAAAAACTACTGAAACCTGAAACTGAAACTACTGTTATGAATTACCTTACGCCTTTGAAGACACTAGTGAATTCGAATACGAGAGAAACACTTTTAATGTCGTCTTTATGTTATAGCACTGAACAAAAAACACTAAACATAAGCCTCTTTCACATGGACACAATTTACTTACATAAGCAATTTACTTAAATGAGTAAATATACTCACATAAGTAAAAGTAAATTGACAGCATGTTCACATGTTGTTATCGTCGGGTATAAGTAAACATAATATCGTGATTAGAATAACAGAATTTTCATCACTTGAGACAATGTCATTGAGAAAACTGCTCATACATTGGGTATGTCGTGGGAGAGAGGAGTATGGAGATGAGAACGGTCTTAATGACATTATTTGAATGAAAACGTTTGCTTTGACTAGAGAGACATGTTATGTTCTTTGTGTCGCTTAATTTAGTATACCCTCATATATTTTTCATGTTGATAAAAATGCAGGACAATTTCCCAAAATATTTCTCATTGAAAGATAATTAGTAAATTAATTAATTGGTATAGGTGTTTACCAGTCTAAATATATATCGAGTCTTTTATTTTCAAGCGCAAAGCATTGTGGTCGACTCTCACACAGCTAACAAACAAACAAAAGAGAAAAACACTTTATGAGTAGTCCTATTCACGGAAACTGAAATTTGGCGTTATGTAGTTCTTAATGAAATTGAAATAGCTGTTTTTGCCAACGAGATACTTTTCATGAAGCACATGATATAAATATTGTGCCATAAGTTGCTGGTATAGTCACAGAAAAATACCATTTAGCTGATAAAATGTCAATATTGTGTGTATTTACAAAACGTTTAAATACACATTAATATTACTATCGTCACAATCAGCAGTGACGGGACACACATGCAGATTTAAGATGTCGAGAGAAAGCATATGTACGTGTACGTTGTCATAGGGACTTTGCAATTGACAGACTGTTGGTTTCTGAACCCTTGTTATGATGTTCAACATCAGACAGACAGACAGACATATTATTCAGTATAAAATCCAAAGGCCCGAAATACAATTACGTTACAAATTTGGAACAAGCGCACATAAAATATAACAGGTTTATGAATTTACAATTGATGCTCTAGTTTTACATATACATTTAAGAAAGTTGACAACATTCATCATAATACCTTTATCTTTACTGCTAAGAATGAAGATTAAGTTATGTGTGTTTGATGTATTGTACAACAATGGAGCAATAAACTTATTTCTAGCATCTTCATACAGTTTACAATAAAAAAGAATGTGGATATCATCTTCAATAGAGTTAGTATTGTCTACTTTATAGTAAATACAGCCATGTCAGCCATTGTACATTGTTGTATCTTCCTGTTTCTATACCTAACCCAAAATTACTGCACCTGAATTTTGCTAAAAGGGATTTTAAATAGGGAGATATAGATAATGATAGATAGCATTCTACATGTAATAATGATTTAAAATACTTGTAGGCAAATGATTCTGAAAGATTATGAATATTTGTAGACCATGATTGTTTTAGAATATCAGAGAGCCTAAGTTTAAATTGTTGCATAAAAACTTTGCTATCACCAACATCTTGGGAAAGCCATACATGTTGGGGAAGTTCAACATCGTGCATGCAATAATGACATCATATTCAGCGGTGCACGCTAATGCAGGGTCTTCCAAACTGAATGTCATCGGATTGTCCTTGTATTTAAAGTAGTTCTCATACGCCATGACGTAGATGAAAGATTTCTCTAGCTATTGGTATTAGTTGTATGTTTTGAAAAAATAAATTCGTATTATATTATAAACATAATATACGTAATTGCTCTGTCACTTTTGGGTGAAATACTCACCTAAGCAAACATATGTTCACATGACCACACATACTCAAGGAGTATTTGTACTTATGAGTAAATATACTTTTACTAGACCTCTAGGGGTCTGGTAAATATACTTTTACTCAGGTTTATATACTCCAGGAGTATACTTACCCATGTAAGCAAATGCGTTCACATGCGACCCTAAGAAAAGTTACTTACATGAGTATGTTTACTCACATGAGCAAATGTGTCCGTGTGAAAAGGGCTATAAATAGATCAAGCAAACCCAATGAGATTCAAGTTTTGCTTTTGTGTATATTTTGTTTGTGTTTGTTTGTTTATTTTTTACTCGAGGTGTATTGATAGTTACGGTGGCCGAGTCGGCAAAGGCGTCAGGTTAGCAATCCAGCGAGCTTGAGGTGCCGGGTTTGAGTCCACCTGTGACCGGGTGTAAAAACCTTGGAGTCAACTTTGAGTGATGACTCTTTCAGTGTTGTCACAACCCCTAGTGTACAGTACACAACCCTGTGCACTTAAAAGAACCCACGAATCCGTTGATAAATGAACAGATGGTGGCCACATGAATACGTGCAGACACCTAGTTGCAGGTACAGCAACGTGCAGTATCCTTGGACAAAATACTGTGACAATGTGTCCTAGTTCACCCAGCTATGAATGGGTACCTCGTAAGGATGAGCATGGTGAATTAACTTGGTGCGCCAAGTGGCTACAAAAGTTGCATACTCCAAATGGAGCTGAGATTGACAAAGAGTGTCGTTAAACAGTGACATCCAATGATCGGGGGCAAACAGAGCGCCTTTCAGCAGCTTAGCTGGATATTGGCGCTATACAAATGTTTATATGTATGTATGTATGTATGTATGTATTGATAGGACATACATAATCTGCTAACAATAACAATCTATGATCTATAATTCACGAGATGAAGACGTAAATAGAAGCATGTTTTAATCAAACTGTGGTATTTAGTAAGTGGATTTTAGGTACAGGCTTTGGTTTGTTAAATAAGTATTCATTTAGCAAAATATATTTGATACTTAAATTATTATTCATTAAGCATGTATAAAGCTGAGCTGTTTAAAAATTCAGAGGTTATATATTGAGAGCTATTTCTTCCGTTAATCCAGTTATGTCTAGATCTATTTCTTAGTTTTCTGACATTTCGGTGATTTCGGGTACATAATCGGTTATTAGTAATTTACACAAAATAAAATGTAATTAGTGCTCTGATGTAGGAAAAGTAAACGTTTCATTTGATGAAGAAAATACACAGCCATTAGCGTTGATAATACATAACCATGAATTTGAAGAAACGAAGCGTCGTAAAATATGTAAATTGGAGACAGTTCTGAACGTTGGCGAATTTGCACAAATTATTGCAAATCTAAAATTATTGCACATATTACTTTCAGGGCGGGTTCAGTTTAAGTTCAGAGTTTCTTTACAGTCCGTTCAGTCTACGTAGGTATAGATGGAGGTGTCAACATAGGAATAATTAACAACTTAAAGTCCTTTAAAACAGGAAGATTTTCTAAATAACAACTTATTTAATGTCAAAATACACTCGAGGAAGAAATAAGTATATACTGTGAAACGTTGTGTATTTCCACATTAAAGAATTTGTCAAACACTAAATTGTCCAGTTCTTCCAATTCTAAAAATGCCCTTTCAGTGTCCTGTATAGTGTGAGAATTTTGAACAAGTATTGTATTGATATACCGTTGTTCCATTTGAACCTAAAATAACAGATCTGTTGTTCATTTTGTGACCGACAATATGCCTTGCTGGTATACATTAGCAATTCATTTGTTTTAAAGTTAACAGGAACATGAAGTTATTAACATGCTTTCGAGCGTGGATATGTGCGCTTTATAAATATGCACTATTATTATTTTATTGAAGGTTTCTGTTGGTGGATCTGAGTGAGAACAAATAAATTCAGTGGATTGTATTAGCATGTGTAGAAGAAAATAAAACAATAACTATAATAGTGGTAGCCAAGGTTTGAAATATTAGGTTGGCTTTTCTAATGTAAGATAATGCTGTGTTGTATTGTGTAAATAAAAAGCACGAGGATTTGTGACAAACCTTATTACTATTTAAAAAGGCATCTAAAAAAACGTTGTGCTAAAAGGATGTATAAAAATCACACTTATCTTACAAAGAAAATAAAAGTATGAGTTCTACTTCTTTTGCAAGAAATGCATTACCTTCTATTGAACTTTAAAATTACAGAGGCAGGATGAATAAGTAGTCTGTTATATATATTAAATATTTAAAGCAGAATAAAATCAGAACAGAGCAGATAAAGAAAACAAGAGTTGCCTCCCCTGTACTAGAAATGCCGGAAATGCGAGAAATGCTCCGCGGTGCGCCCTCAAGTCAGGGAATCAAAATGGCGACGTAAAGATGGGACGACCTAACTGGAAAGTAAAATCGGGGAATTAGTGCGATGTCTCGTTTGGCTGATTACTTCGCCATTATTGGATATGACCATGAGAAAGATCGTAAGTAAATTTTCTATTCTTCGTGCATCACAGACACGAAATACTTCCTCAATCGAGGTCATTCGGAAGTGCCTAACGGAGGCAAATCTTTCTGTGTAGTCTGCTGCTACCGATTGTGACTCACAGGTACATAGCATTTTGATTGAATTGGCAGATCCATGCATGTGACGAATATTTGCATATTTAGTCATGGAATATACTAAATAGGTTAATATTTGGGAGTTTTACAAGTAATTTTGTTCATGTATTCATGACAGTTTGACAGGTGACCGAAAGCATATTCTGTCTCCTAATTTCGTGATAGTGGTGGCCTAATCAGCTGATTTGGTTGCATAGAGGTGCTGTTGATGTGCACTGTAATCATCATTATAAAATGTAAATGAACTTAATACGTTAATGAATAAACAATAATTATTTTGATCTGTCAATCAATATTCCATTTATGAACATGTTGATAGTAAAATTATCTGATCTAAACAGAAGCAGTGGAAAGTGGTGTAATCACCCAGTTAGACTTTCGGCTATTTTATGCAAATCCAAGACCAAGGACATTTTTTTTTTTAAATCGTAATAAATGTTCAGTTTGAAAAATGACAGGTTTGCTCATTTAGGCCTATACTTATCTTTCAGATAGATCATAGTGACTAGAAAATACAAATGTGCATGCATTATCCAAATAGTTTGTCAGATCCATTTCATCAAACAGGTTTGAAATGGCCTAATATTGGCCTGATGTGTAATTGGTCAAGTAGGAGATATCATAGCCATTGCAGTACCATTGTACGATTTATAATGTTGTGTTAGTCTTTTTAAATGATCAAAATGAAATGGTGCTGAAAAAAGATGTTGCACAAGAACACTGGCCACATAATATACATAGTTACATACTTATTCAGAACAGACATATATTACCCTTGCAGCGTTTATTTGCATGAACACATGTTCACTTAATCCTGACATTATCAGACTCCTTCTGTCTTTCTTGCAAGAGAGGCTACCGCTATGGATGTGCATTTGTAGAAATCTGATGGAGTTGACATTTACTCTGTTTAGTCTGTTCTGACCGATGATCTTTCAGAGTTACAATATGATATGAAATAGCAATCCACATGGAAGTTCTTGGAACTCATGAATGTAAACGATTACCCCAACAAAAGGATAGATATTTATTTCAATTAAAACATTTTCACAAAGATTTGACAAGAGATTTTTAATTCATATACATGTTGTATAATATGTAATTTAATATATAAATAAAAATGTGTTGTAATAAGTTTGAAGTCTGTCAGTTCAGACAGTTAGCATTTTTCTATCAATATTGTATTTATTGTTACCTATAACATCTTGAGCTATAAAACGGAGTGTTATTGAATGTTATACGTGTCAAGATCAATATTTCCTATTGAAATATCAGATGGTGCATTTGTACACAGTTCTTGACTAAACAGTCTCAAGAGTGGTACAAATATACTGTTGAAGTATCAATATGTAGATTTGGCTGTATTTCCTTTAAAAAAATTCAATCTGATGCTACTAAATATATCCCTTCATAGTTTTGTCACACTTTCAAGTTTGTTGTAGACTTGCCTGGGCTCTTGAAAATTAAGGTGTTTAGATGACAGACTACAGACAGGTTTGCTGGCTACTCTAGCATCTGGCACCATCTGAAATTAACCAGCTACTGACAGACTGGTCTATGTTAACTCTGATCTGAAGACAAAGGGTTAATTGTGAGGTCTAATGGTTTGCATCAAAGATCATTTATCATTTATCCTGTGTGGGCAATGTGTGCCTTGACATGTTTTATATGAGGTATCTGTTATACAATCATTAGCATTCTATAATTCTTTGAAATTGCAAGGAACAAGAAAATATGTTTTTTCAAAAGAATATTAATAATTAAAAAAAGAATAAATTCTTGAAAAAAAATTAATGTGAGCATGGCTTCTTTTGTATATTATTTATGAATAGTGTGACGTAACTCAATAATTCATACATTGTGACTTGTCTCATCCCAGACAGGAAGAAAGTGAAATTACTTGTCTTGTTTCTTTCCCTAACGTGTCATCTTGATGGATTTAATTGTTTTGATTCCAGGCACACTCCAAAATCATAAAATCCCAGGAGAAATCTGATAGTGTTGGCAGGTTGTAACAAAATCCTCAACATCAGTGCTTGATAACTGTCCATCATGCTTCAGTGATTACACAGGCATGCTACCTGATAGACTTTACAGTGTCAACTTAGACTTGCTGAGTCTCCTAAAAGTCATATTTTAGTGCTCCTGCGTCATTATAGACTAAAATTAGCTCTATGAAAATCAATAATTACTCTCCTCACCAGTGTTATTTTATGTCTTTGTAAGCAATTCTAATATCCAGATTTTCTGCATAAGGACCATGACTATTAGAGGATTTTACTAAGTCATGGGGCGGGACTGGGGTCAGTACTGTGTAATCAAATAACCAGTAGCCTTGTAAACAGTCTCCATTTCTCAAAGCATGCCTTTCTATTTTTATAGAGTTTTAGGCCTACTGAAATATAAAGACAGGAATGGTTAGAAGAAAATGAGAAAATCAATATTATTTTACGAAGAGTTACATGTAATCCATGCTTCACCAACAGATAGTTTCAAGATTTCTTAAATGATTACACTGAAAATGTAGTTTTAAAAAATAATGATATATTATGTTCAGTTTTTCTAAAGCTGTAACGATTCAATGTAAATAACTATTTAATATATATTGGAATGAACATGAAATAAAAACTTATTCAAAACAAGAGTAGGCAAATGACAAGGCCTGTACATTTCCAACTACGGTAAAAATAATTATTTTCAGTGTCAAATCAACTATGACACAGTCTAGATGTGTGTCAGTTGAAAGCATGATGTGATGTTATGTAGTGATTACAGGTTACCAGAGAGACAGGTGGGAAAGGCCTGTATCTTCCCCACTACAGGCTTGTAACATGGTGCTAGCACTGTATAATTGGTTGTTAGTTTACTAGTTTCTCATTCATCAATGTAGTTGTGTGTCTGGTAGGTTTTCATGCTTTCATGAAAGGATCATGAGGTCCAGGTTTCAAATCAAGTCAGGTGTTCATCAACTCTTTTTGTGGAGATCTGTTTTAATTGTAAAATTTGGGTGCACTGCTACATATAAGTCAATGGTTCAGTTATATTAGCTGATAGGGGAATCACCTTAACGCTCTATTATAATGGTATTGCAGGCTTTCCCCCTGCAATTATATAGTCTTTATATAACTAAAATACTCTTGAAAGTGGCATTAAATCTGAAGAGAATTCAACTGTAGTCTTTAAGGATTGATTGTTTAAAATATTTTTAGCTTATGTTCACACTAAGACACATATATTATAAAAAAGCTTAAATTTTTATGTCACATTCTTCATATGGCTTGTTTTTCTTATGTAATAATCATGTATTTATATATTGTGGGGAGAAACCTAAGACTGTCTTGAAGCTTTTTGATATCATAGTCTTTTAAATTGTTTCAAACAATCAGTTTCGTTTTAAGATGTGCCTGACAATAATGAAATCATCATATCAAAGGAAATGTTTCCTATTCTGTAGGGATCACTTGACTGACATTTCAGTGGGAAAATGATACAATTAATGTTATTCTATCAGAAGCTTTTAATTTGTATATTTATTGATTTGCTGGAGATATGACCTTTATTATTAATGGCTGAGAGTGATATGAATTGTGAGGAAGCTGATTTATGATAGAGGAATAATTTCCTGTTGTATGTATATATATGTGTGATCTCTCTTTACATTTCGTTCAAATTTGAAAAGAAAAAGAATTCAAATAATTTTATCTCAGACCTGTTTCCTTGTGAAATTAAATCCTCTATGTTGATTGAAGAAAAATTATACAATAAAATATTTTGTATGCAGGATAGTTATTGTCTCTTAACCCTGTAATGTATGCAATAAATTAAGTGTGAGGCCTTTTTAACAGAGGGGAAATCTAAGCATTTGGTACAAACATTAATCCCAGTTTTCAATCTCCAACATTGTTATGCATAATGACAACAATTTCAGATCAACCTCTAAGCCCTCTTTATTTACCTAACAATTTTATGCAAGTTTTGGTATTTTCCAAATATGAGGAACATTACTGACTCTGAAAAATATATTTCACAATAAAATGACTTGTGTGTTCGACTGTTCGTGTAACCAAAATACTATGATATCCTCAATGCTGCTTGCACACTCTGAGCTTCAAGTTATTGATCTCTTGACACCTTTTCATCTCTCAGCTTAAAATCTTTTGAAAGGTGTTCAATGCATTCTGAAAGCAGGTGAGGGTTTCGCGTTCATACTCGTTTGAGGTCAGCTAGACTTTATATCTGTTTCCTGAAATTAATCCTGACACAGTTTTTATTCGTCCAGCGCAACTTTGCCTGTTGAAGCCAAATATTGAGCATTTTAGATTTGACTGCAATAGTAGATTGTAATCCAGTGTATTTCCAGCCAGTGAGGTTTCAGTGAGAGGTTTCATCACTCTGCATAGTTACATTCATGTTTCAGGCTTTCCTTCTTTGATTATAATAGTTGCTGGGATATGATGAAACGACTGACAATATTGACATTATATATTTGGTTGAGTATATTCAAAAGAAATTTAAATAAACATCACACACTCAAATTGTTCTTAATTTTAGAAACACAGAGTAACCAGATTTTTATTTAATAGCTGATTATGTTCTGGTGGCACTCTTCAAGGATTTATCTCCATCTGACTCATGTAAAGAATATTTCATTCTCTATAGGATTCTCTGGAAAAAGAATAATTGTTAAACTAGCTTGCTGGCAAATATGACACCTAAAATAAAGAGATAGCTAGCTTAGTCAGTAGGTCAAGTAAATGCTTGCTCTTGTTCTCATTTCAGTAGGACCGTTTTAGTATGTGGGCAACAAATTTACACAGTTGATTACTGTAATTACTTGACAAAGTCTCTGCTTATACAAAGGGTCAGTTAGTCCTGCTCCATGACTGTAAAAATAAGTGTCTTGATCTTTATACAGCAAGTCTAGATAAACTGAATACGGGTAGTATTGAAAAATATAAAATCATAAGGATGAAAGTACAGTAATATAAAAAAAATTCCTTTGACTAAATTTTAGTCTTAAGGGTTAGTCAACATACATAGCGTTTCCCATTCTGACTCTGTGTATGTGGGATGTTCTACTCATCAATAAACAGGTTTTATTTTTGGTTTCATTTATTTTGGGAGATGACATCGTTATATTTTAGGTTTGTGTTGACTTGCCTGGTTAACCCTTATCCTGTGAATCTCAGAATGCTGCTTGATTATGACCATTGTCAGTGACCAGTCCCAGTCTAATACCTTTGTTATGATTCCTATAAAGTGTAAACTGACCCATAATGGTTTGACACTAATGAATTCAACATCCAAAGTGTTGATATAAATATTGTTATATTTTTTATTCATATAAAATGTAACAATCATTTATATACTATAAAGATTATCAGACATTTTTCAAACATAGCCTCGTCGCAACAATGTATCAGTTTATGATCTGTATTGGTACCACACTCAAGGATCTTGTTTTCACAGGCGAAATAAATATGAGTGGATATGTACCGGTAGCATGTGATTTGTTACAGCCCTGGTAATTCCTGAAGGCCGGGTTGTATTGGAGGTTTGGGTTGTATTTAGAAAAAAACAATACCTGGTGTCTGGTTATCCTGTCATTAATTGTTCTCTTTCTCGATCCAAAGCAGATTAATCTCTTGACATTATTTACTTTGTTAAGAATATCTAATCACAGATTACCTATTGAAACAGGAAGATGGTTTAATATTAATAGAGAAAACAGAATATGTACATTGTGTAAATTTCCTGTTGTTTGCGACGAATATCATATCATTTTATCATGTCCATATCTTATTGATAAACGTAAGGAGTTACTTCCACCCTATTTTTGTAATAATCCATATATTGATAAATTTATTACACTAATGAAGTCAGATTATACTCCGCTCTTATTCAAATTATCACATTTCGTTAAAGCTGTACGAAGTCTTTTCTAGACCATATTATGTAAAGAATGAATGATCATATGTATGTTCTCTATATCATTGTAAATGATTCATGAGAATAAAATTCTGTTCTGTTCTGTTGAGCCCAAGGGTTGTTCTCAAGTCACATAGACCCTCAATATTGAGGCTTTGTTTTTGTGCATGCTGAGCATGAAATTATGAATTAATAGAGAAAAATAGGAACATCGTTCATTGTCCACCTTGTGTAGTAATGTATTGTTTATTACTTCCTATAGATGATTGTGAAAAGTTGAAAACACAAGCACTATCCTTGGCTCACACAAACGTACCCTCAATATTGAGGGTTTATGGTATTGTATTTGTTGTTCATATTATGGACTACAGTGAAGAGTAAATGAACAGGTTTTTAGGTCTTCGAAAAATTAACCTTAAAGGTCCCTTTCAGCATTTTAATGAATGAGACATAGCTTTGGTACTGCTGAAATTGAAATGACATTGAGTGGTACTTGTTGTTTAGTCTAGTATTAGAGGGGTATGGACGTATATATCAACTGGTCAATCAAATCAATATTTAACTTTTCATAGGGTCCATAATGTTGACAGTAGCCAATTTGCAGTTACTTTTTGCAGTAATAGTTTGTAATAATTAGATTAACCAGATTCTATATCAAAACTTACTTTTAAGTTAGGTAGCTTGGACATGTCATGCTTATCAAATCTGCTAGTAGCCAATAGCCTGACACTGTTTTATAAGTGAAGCAAACAGTGGTTAAGTTTGTATAGAAATGGTTCCAATGAAAGGATAACAAGATGAAGACTACATACACACTCCTCCCAACATGCACAGGTCTGATGGTGTACTAATGACTAGCCCAGAGCATGTGGGTATGTTGGTGTAGGAACTCTAGTGGGAGGGGAAGCAGCAGGAATGCAGGGTTTGCATTACACAGG
This sequence comes from Gibbula magus, assembly GCA_936450465.1. Classification (NCBI taxonomy): domain Eukaryota; kingdom Metazoa; phylum Mollusca; class Gastropoda; order Trochida; family Trochidae; genus Gibbula; species Gibbula magus. Next base: position 61,581,671 of record OW388304.1, read on the forward strand.
GACTGGCTCCGACATCTAGTGCTAGCGCCCTCCAGGTTATCTGCATGCACTGAGACACTTCTCAACAGTCCACTTCAAGGACTAAACAGGGCCAGAATTCAGAATATCTGGAAGATAGCCTTGGTAAAGTCTACCAGATACTTATTTATTTATTTAAATCTACATGGTAACCATAAGTCTCCTAGATGTTGATGGTACATCTTCTTGTACTGATCTGAGCAGAGTAACATTTAGTCTCAGAAATATTTTGTTTCTTACCAACAACATTTTACATTCAAATAGTTATACAAAATGGAGCCCTAAAGATGCTTTAATTTCTGAGCTGAATAATCTAGACTTGCTTAATTTTCTAGACTGGGCTGGTCGTCTATTGAATATTTTACTCTTGAGTCTGGATGACTATGATCTGAGCAGTGTTAGCATCATCCTGTTTTTCTCAGATACTTCTTTTCGTGGTGGTCCACTACAAGATCCAAAGTGATCCCAAACTGTACCTGAATTATCTCTGGTTGTTGCTGATACACAGACACTGCACAGATTACATGCTGAGGTAATAATTACCAGTCAAACTTGATGCAAGGTGGCAATTAGCTCACAAATCCACTTGATAGACTGTGCTAATCCAAAATTTTAGATGTGAAGTGGTGACACTTATAGAACTGTAATGAGTTAAACTTTGGGCTCTATTATTTAGCATTCGTTGTTTAAATTGTTTCTTCAAATTATTCTGAAATGCTTCAGTGTGATTGGTGACATGCGTTATGTGTGGCAGGTAATGGTTAAGATGTTCAGTTAATACACAACCTCATAACTCTCAATGGTACAAATGTTACCTTTGAGATTCTCCCAACTCTCTCTCTCCACTGTCTGAGGAAGCAAGCACAAGCTTAGTTTAGGTGCCTCAAATACCTACCTGTGATATCTGCCCTCTTCCCTTCAGTAGTCTTCACTGAGCTTAATGAATGTGTCTAGAACCATCTACCATCTTGTCTTGCTTACTGTTAATGTAATTTCTGTGTATGACCTTTGTACCTTTTCATTCCGAAATGAAAATAGTTGAAACTACAAATGGAATGTTAGCTTGTGAATGTAGAATTTAACTTACTTGAAACTCAAAGTAATTATAAAATGAATGACTTTGGGAAGTTGCAGAGGCTCTGATACCAACATGTGTTTCAGTCTATGAGATAACTGATAACCTGAAATCACGGAAGGCTCTAAATACTGTATGTATTCTGTAAACTGAACATTCATTCATTGAATGAGGAACACAAGTAATTTTGCAATGAGATGTCTACCGGGTAATAATTTGGTACAGTAGACTGCGGATATAGCGAACAAACGGATATAGCAAACATATTTATAAGTCCCGTCAAAAGCCCTATAATATGCCAGACGCGAACAGCAGATATAGCGAACTGAATTCTTTGGTCCTTTGGAGTTCATTATATCCGTGTTCTTCTGTATATAAATTTGTATTGCCCTGATAACTTTATGAAGAAGAGAAGTAAGTCTATCTATCATCTGTCTGTTGAGCTTGATCAAGATGTGGCAATACTGCAACAGTTATCTATACCAGCAGCAATGGGAGATCTACTTGGAGACCATATCAGGCATCCACATCACCACCAGCAGATCCAGGCTTGTTGTCTTGCTTCATCAGACTGGCCGCAGCGCTGTGTGTTGGTTCTGCAGGTTGCCTTGTCCTGGTTATGCTCATTGTCTAACATATTCCTGCTGCAGATCTGCTGCATGGTCCTGTGGTGCAGGGGGCAAAATTAACGAACTATTCAAATACAAACTTTTTGATCTATTGTATTTCTGGAAGTACCAGTCCAAACCTATGTATTTCTTTATTATGGTAGATTTAAAACAATTTCTTTTAACATCAAATGTTCATAACAAAACATTAATGTCATGTCACTTACAAAATTACCGGTATCCACTTCCTGTTACCAAACTTACCAACGACACTTGTTCTCCTTCATTGCATGTCGACCTGATTCCACGATTGCTAGAAGGGGGTCGCCTTATATATATATGAGATACATGGTTTAAACCGGATTTAGGGGTCTGAGAAAGAGGGTCGTCTTATACACAACGTCACCTTATACACAGTAATATACGGTAGTCATTACTGTCCACTAGCTTGTTTGCCACTAGCTTAGCTTGGAGTTCTGGACTAGTGCTAATTTCTAACCCAGCTCTGTTTCATTTTAGCTGATTTGTATACAGTAGATTTCCTCACCTGAAGTCCAACTATGACCTATAAATAGAAAACTGCTTAGCCTAGTCACTATGATTTTGCAATATCTCCTACAAATGTACAATGCTACATACTAAACCGCGATCACTTCAACTCAGTTATGTAAAAACTTAACATGAGGTTCTGTGTATGGAACGGTGATAGTCCTCATTTGCATTGATGTTTGCAGGCTTTTATCATTCAATCTTGAAGCCACAGCTATTTCGATGAAATACTCCTGAGAATGGAGTGAAGCAGGGTTGATCACTTCTACCCGCATTCTTCCTGTAATAACACAAACTAGTTCTCAAAACATTGAAAATGTCATAATTTATTAAACCCAAAATCCACTTAGTACAACTGTGTACCAACCAACAAGGAGGTTTGTACTTCCAGTCTACATTGATGTTGCAGCCTTTTTTCCAGCAATACACAACAGGTGAAATAGTAAAAGCATGCACCTTAAATTGCCTCAACTCAACTCTGAAGCAACCAACTTGAGAGTGGAGTGTAGCGGGGATGGACATAGACTAACATTTAGTCTCAGAAATTTTTTTTTCTTACCAGCAACATTTTACAAACAATGCAAATAGTTATACTAATGAAGCCCTAAAGATTCCTTAATTTCGTATTCTAGACTTGCTATACTTTTCTAGACTAGGTTGGTTGTCAATTGATTATTTTGCTCCTGGGTCTGGATGACAGACTAGGATATACAGTTCAGCAGCCTGTTTACATTGCTGTAATGATCTCTCTGCCCTGGTGTTTTTTGGTTTATCTAGACTCAACTACAGTCCCTGAAAGGTTTTTATGGGAATTTGGAATTTTGCTATTAGCAGAATGTTAAGCATTCGCACTACAGAGTTGTGAGATTTTGTAGACTTTTTAAGCTGCAGTCTCTGAGACAGATTGCTGTGTATCTGGTAAACTCATTGCATGGAAGTGCTATCAACACTAAGATATAACAAACACTGTGATGGCTGCAATAGTGGAAACATGTTCAGTCATGGTTTCATAGATCTTACTTATTTCAACAAAAGGTGAATGTCACATTTAAACTGTTAAAATTAGATTGTATGTATGTTATCTATATTGGTTTTTTATCCCCCGCCACAACGAAGTTGGCGGGGGATATAGAAATGAGCTCCGTCCGTCTGTCCGTCTGTGCGTCCGGGCTTTTCCATTCCGGCCTCAAACTTCAAAACTATAAGACATATCTCAACGAAACTTGGTGTGTGGAACAATCATCATGTGTAGATGTGCCTTTTAGGGTTTTCAACTTCTTCGAGTTATTTTTTTTACCGTTTCCATGGAAATGTAACTTAGAATTTCGTTTCCGGATCAGAACTAAAAAACTATAAGACATAACTCAACGAAACTTGGTGTGTGGAACAAACCTCATGTGTAGATGTGCCTTTTGGGGTTTTCAACTTCTTCGAGTTATTTTTGTTTACCGTTTCCATGGAAATGTAACGTAGAATTTCGTTTCCGGATCAGAACTCGAAAACTATAAGACATATCTCAACGAAACTTGGTGTGTGAAACAATCATCATGTGTAGATGTGCCTTTTGGGGTTTTCAACTTCTTCGAGTTATTTTTTTTTACCGTTTCCATGGAAATGTAACTTAGAATTTCTTTTCCGGATCAGAACTCGAAAACTATAAGACATATCTCAACGAAACTTGGTGTGTGGAACAAACCTCATGTGTAGATGTGCCTTTTAGGGTTTTCAACTTCTTCGAGTTATTTTTTTTACCGTTTCCATGGAAATGTAACTTAGAATTTCGTTTCCGGATCAGAACTAAAAAACTATAAGACATAACTCAACGAAACTTGGTGTGTGGAACAAACCTCATGTGTAGATGTGCCTTTTGGGGTTTTCAACTTCTTCGAGTTATTTTTGTTTACCGTTTCCATGGAAATGTAACGTAGAATTTCGTTTCCGGATCAGAACTCGAAAACTATAAGACATATCTCAACGAAACTTGGTGTGTGAAACAATCATCATGTGTAGATGTGCCTTTTGGGGTTTTCAACTTCTTCGAGTTATTTTTTTTTACCGTTTCCATGGAAATGTAACTTAGAATTTCTTTTCCGGATCAGAACTCGAAAACTATAAGACATATCTCAACGAAACTTGGTGTGTGGAACAATCATCATGTGTAGATGTGCCTTTTGGGGTTTTCAACTTCTTCGAGTTATTTTTTTTTACCGTTTCCATGGAAATGTAACTTAGAATTTCATTTCCGGATCAGAACTCGAAAACTATAAGACATAGCTCAACGAAACTTTGTGTGTGGAACAATCATCATGTGTAGATGTGCCTTTTGGGGTTTTCAACTTCTTTACAATTTTTAATTTAATTTGTTGAATTTTTACCATTTCCATGGATACATAACTTAATAATTAATTTCCGGAGCAGAACTAAAAAACTGCCATGGATGTATTTTGAGCTAATGGCATGGCACAGTGTCCGGCGTCCGGCGGTCCATCCATCCGTCCGTCTGTATACTTTTCGCATTTTGTCTTCTCCAGAACGACTTGGTCTAAGGAGCTGAAATTTTGCTTTGCTCACAACCTAAAAAACCTATTTTCATCTTGATCATCAGCAACCGATAACCATCAGTTGCAATGAACCTTCTATTGGGTGGGCTAAGGTTGTTTTGATATGTTACAAACCTTACAGGGAGTGGCATCCCTGCCCTGCTGAGCCAACAAATCATCATCCATCCTGCTACATCAGGCTATAAGGAGAAGGTTCATAGTCACTGTTATTCAACAACTATTCTTCAATAAATTTTCCCAAAGGCGGGGGATATGGCCGACTCTGTCTGCTTGTTAGTTTTTGAAAAAAAATCTGTTTTAGAAATAATTGTCATTCATGATTTAGATAGTGAAGAAATGTAAAAAAAAAAAAATGATATAATGTTAAATTCTGTTGAAAGAAGGAATTGTCATGTCATCAGTAAAAATTGAAATGTAACAGTATTTCCTTAATATCTAGTCGAACGCTGAACGTTGTGGTCATTCATTAAGATCAAGAAATTCAAACCCTCATAACAAAATTCATCTCAATGAATAGTTTATTTTATGTGGTTAGATGGTCACCTTTAGTGATAAATTTACAAATATGAACTGCAGAGTCCAGGGACTCCAGCAGATATAAGTGAGTCCCTCAATAAGTAAGTAAATACAACATAACAACCCTTTGAGTCCAGGGGACTCACAGCTCAAATTTTGATGAGCCCTGTCCAAATTTGTATTTGATGCAGGACTCGTGGTGAAATTTATCACTGCACCTTTATTACTTTACCACTTGTTGTGGTGTGACAGCCAGACATCATTACTTATATTGCTTGAATTGGTATTACATCCATGGGTCTACATGGTCTACTTTGGCTAAGAAACCCTATCAAATCATGAAATTTAGCTTCTCTATCAACCTGGCTTATTACTCTGGAAACATCATGAACTGTAAAGATTGTTTTGTTTCTAGGAAATCAGGAAGTCATTTTTGCTCAGAGGATAAGGAGTTTGTACATGGACTTGACATTTCATCCTCGGCACTACTTTCAATAGAAAACAAGGATTTGCTTAATGAATTTAATCATGTTACTGATTGCATACATTGAAAAGATAGTTCAAACATTGATCATCACACATATAAAAGCTGAATACCGTATTTCCTTAATTACACGCCTGCCTCGAATAGACACCCTTGCAAAGGGCTTTCTGAAAACAATAAAAGCCTGCCTTAATTAAACGCAGGGTAAACCGAATTTAACTTCTACCATTGCTGCTCCCTACCGTAGTCGTCAGTCTCTACGAGCCTTATTGCGAAATAGACGCCTGCCTTGAATAGAAGCCTGCCTCAAATAGACGCCTATGGTGTAGATCGTTTGAAAATAATAGATGCCCGGCGTGTAATTAAGGAAATACGGTATTGGTTAAATGGCTCTTAAATTATCTTATTCATTCTGAGAGTTGACCATGATTAATGTTCTCATGAGATAAATTTGTGGTTGACTGGTTTTAGATTCATATTTACTGAAGGCAATGAAAGATAGGAAAATCAGGAAAAAGTCAGGAAATATCTGTTATTCCTTTTCTTCTGGGAGATTATTCTAAATTCCATTCACTATGAATTCAATTTAATCGACAGATCCAAACTAGATATATGACCTTCACCTTATTGTTACCTTGACCTTTAGCAAGGTAAGTGGTGAGTCACATGTGCATTGATATTGGCCTGCACAATGCCGCCTCCATCAGATGTAATGCAATACATTGTGATATTTGTGTGTCTGCAAGGCTGGTGCAAGGTGCACTAGTGTGACAGTAAAGGTTATGTGTTAAGAACACAAATATGCTGGTGTGGGTGTTCTCCGTTTCAGCAACAATAGCTTGCTTCGTCATTCATCAACTTGACACAGTGACATGGCTTTGAAAAGGAAAACCTTTCAGAAATGAGAATATTATTGCTGATTTCACTTTTCAACAATTTTGATATAATTAACCTATAATGTTTTGAAATAAACACATAAACATTTTCAAAGTGCATTATTATTTACTGCATGTTAATCAAGGAAGAAATGGTAATGGTTTAGCCTCTTCTTGTTCATTGTTATTAAAAAAGCAAATCAAACACATTTCAGTAAACTCAATGTAATGAAAATAAAGGGTTGCCAGAGACTTTTTTTTTCACTTTCATTTTTTATTTAGGGAATTTTCCCAAAATTTTCTTTACAGAGACTAGATATTAGTACAGGCGACGGTGGGGACCAAATATTAGTTTAGAATCCTAGAACTGAGAAATTATTCACCTACGTTTGCAGAAATATAACATTCTTTTAATTCTTGTGTAATGAAAATAGTGATTGCAGGATGTCGATGAAATAGCGTAGGTTGAGATCCATCTTTCATTCATTTGTTCCTCTTCCTCCTCAAATTATTTACAAAATGAAGATGTTTCAGCAGGGATTCTTCTCCCCCTGTCATGGGCGGCATAGTGCAGTGGTTAGTGCATTCAGAGCCAGGGGCTTGGCAACTTTGTCATCTGTAGAGAACTGTTCTACATGCAGTACATTGCTCACAGGTTCCACCGCAATGCATCGTCATAGTGGTATTGCGGGCTTTCCTCCTCCAATAATACTATTAGCCGTGATATAAGTGAAATACTCTTTAAAACGATGTTAAAACCCAGCTCAAATCATCCCCTTCTTCCCCTTTCAGGACTAAAATAGGAGCTTAAAAGTCACTCCACTGAAAATTTATTATCAAAATACTGTCAAGAGATAATAATTAATATTATGTAAATCAAGTAATAAAAGATGTGGATAACAAAATACTAAACCATGAGATTAAAAATGTGAAGGTCTGTGACACATTTGAAATCTAAATATGGATTTTTCTGAAAATAGGCGAACATTGACCGCCAAAAACACCTGATTTTTGCACACTGTATTTTCTTCGTTACTGATTGAAATGGATACAAGCCTGCCATCTTGAAATAATTCAGTTCCAGTTATCGTTGATGAGAGAGGTATTTGAAACATTTGTTTGTAAGCTCCCTAACAAGCCGAGTACATGCGTTTATGTTGTTTTTATGGCATTTTATTGAAGCCATCTGCACTTTGTTAGTCTTCATTTAGGTGTAGCATGGAGGTCATGGTTTGTTTATACAGAGTTTACATTTTATGAGGTATTGCCCTTGTTCTAGCAGCTAGAATGGCTTACAAGACAGATTAACTAGAATAAACAATCACAATTATACACCTGCCATGTAATTGTAGAGAGTTACCTGTGTAGTGGAGGTAAATGGTTCCATACTTTTCTTTAACTGTCTTTCGTACTCTTTCTTTAGTCATTGTCCATTATTCACTTCTGTTCTCCTGGCTTGATATAAGCTCACCCTTGTCAAGAATATTATAGGTAAGGTGTTTTGGCACTTAGCTACAAAATAATTTCACTGGTGAGTGACGGTATTAAATTTATTCATCTAGAAAGTGTCAAGAAAATCACAAATTGTACCAAAATCATAGAATAGTTGAAAATACTCCAACTATCAAACTTGGTTAAACATCAGGGTGCTAACTCTAGTGCTGTAGTTAAATTCTGTCAATGACAAAATAACAAACACACTAAGAAATGTGAAAATTGTAAGTGAAGTGGTATTCAATTAACATGCTGTAATCGAAAATTTGCCATTTTGCCTCAGGATTGAAGGGGGATTGAATTAATTGAAGTTTTTTCCATAGTGCCTCGAGATTGCAATTATTATAATAGATTTGTCCAACCTCAACCTCAGTAATCACTACAGGAGAGTCTAGAAATGTACAGGAATATGCTGATTTATTAAAGCCAACAAAAGTTCTTATTCTCATGTTGTGAGTAAACACTACACTGTCCTATTAATGCCAGCAGCTTTGTATAAACGGTTTTTGTCTCCCGACTAAAGGTTTATGGGTAATAAATGTAAAAGTATAATCACTTCGACTGAAAGATTCCTGCTGCTTTGACGATCTACCCGCTGTGATTCTACTTCTCAAATTGATCAAGTGGTATTTTTAAACAGTTTTTCTTATCTGGAAAGAATTAACGTTCAAACCATTGGCCTTACCATCAAAATAATTGTCTTTGTTTTCAAAGCATTTATCATATCCATTATGTAAATGAATTATTGGCCAATTTAGAAAGGTAATAGATTTTATGTGGATTACCAGATGCTGTTACAGACAATGAACTTAAGTTATTTTATCTTCTATTAACGTTGAAAGCTGTAGCACATATTTTGCATATTTTGTTTTCTCAAATTTGCTATTTATTATTAAGCTTATACAATAAATTGTTATGTTAGAGGATAAAACATCTCATTCTGCCACCCGATAAGCGGTATCCATAGAAAAAGGGTATCCGTATTGAAAGAAATGGTGCAACATATAAAGCGACAGTGGTGTGGAACTCTTCAGTGTGAGAGGTATATTTGTAGGTCTCATGCAAATTTGAGAGTTCAGACAGCAAGATAATTGACCATTCTATCATGGTACCATATTCAAAACTCTACTTTAAGTGTGTTGGTATTGCTACAGTAGTCAGATCACTTGAACTACCTTTGATCAACTATTTTAATGTGAACACAGTAAAATGGCTGCTCAAAGGGATATATACTCGCATGGGTTACTGAACAATGTACATTCGTTTTAAAACTCTTTTGATTGATTCAGGAGTATTATTTAGCCATTGGTAACAATTACTTACCATTTTGTGAGATCACTTTATTTCAGTATTGAGTAAGAAAAATGTGCTACAGTGCCTTTAAAGTAAGAGTTACAGAACTTCGAGTTACGTGTTCTTTTATCCTTTTTTTTAATGTTAAAAGTTTGAATCATTGTGAACAAGTTTTGTTTTCTTGGGGTGAGGTGTTAAAACTAGTGCATGAATTTTAAAGAATAAACAACATTTCCCATGTGAAGCTAGTTACATTGTGACACAACCTGTGAATTGCTGAAAGCAAGATATGATTCATTACCAGAAAGTATTCTTGAAGCGTTTCACAAGTAAATAAATGTGAAATATGATAATTTCCCAATCTTGTGACATTGTGACTTCAGAAAAGAATGTCCGGAATCAAAACCTGGAGCCACTGTTACAATATATAATATATTTTGTTTTTAATTCTTGAAATGTCTAATCTTATATTTATATTCTAAATTAAAACAAATTAAATTTTTGATAATGATTTACTTGAAAAGAATATCAATCAATCCTTTTACAGGAACTAGAAAATAAGACAGTTATTGATATTTCTGAATCAATTTTACTATAAACTCTCCAAGAGATTACGTCAGGGATTTTCTGAAGTGAATTCAGTTTGAAGAGTCTGAGTGGTTTCTGCTGTATTTGCAAATATCACTGAAGCTGAACATGCCCCCTCCCTTCTCAGACATTCATCACATTAACCCTCTCCACACTGCAGGCTGCCTGGTGAGACTCTCTCTTAGTGCCAGTCTCTTGCAGATCAGACCGTGCTTGTTGAGCTGAAGTTTGGTCTTGAGGAACACTAGTTCTTCTGCATCAAAGAACTTGGTAGAATGAGTTCAAGTGTTTTGTTCGTTTCTGATGGAAGACATGATGTTAGCTGCATCAAACTCTAAAACCCTTCTTTAACGTTTTCTCAGGTCTTAAAGGTGACTTTCAAGTGTTCATTTGTTTCAAACTTTTATTTTAATGTTCATGAAACTCCAATTTACTGACTTTTTGGAATTTGAAATTTCTGAATAATAATAATACTACTTCTATGTATTGCAGTTGTTTTTAGTATTCATACACTGTATAATAGGATTTTTTAAAAAAATTTTTGTCAATCTAATAATACAAATTTATTAAAATGTTGAAATGATGAACCAGGATTCTCAAGCTTTTTCATCTTAAAATCATTTTGAAAGTAGACTTTGTTTGTTATTGTAGCTAAAACACCTACATCAGACCACCTGTCAACATTGTAAGTGTTGATGTCTTGTAGAAGATTCTTGTGGCCAACTTTTTTAATTTATACTCGCTTTTGACCGATAATGGCTACCAGATACTGCAATGGTTACTTGGTTAGTGAATTTGACTTAGGATTCAAACTCTGGTTCTCTGAATCCCATCAGGGACTCTGCAGCTTTACCACTGCTGGGGAGAACTGTTCTTCACGCAGGATGGTTTGATAGCAATGATACAGGAACATTCAGTGCAGGAACGTGTGTTCCTGGTTTGATCCAACATTTGTCTACAGTAAATGGAGTCATCAACTTTTGGTGATGGCTGGTTGTTTTTTTTCCACCCACATGCCCAACCGCCAGTAAAGAATAGAAAGTAGTTCCTACACTTATCCGAACTACAATTTATGATTGACCCAGAGCTATTCCCAAAGTCCACTGAAATCAACAGATCATACAATAGTCCCATCTCTGTATGCCGAATGTCCCCTGTCCAGCAGGTTTGTAGGTTACCACAGTGTTTGTGTGTGTGATGAGAGACACATACTACACCAGAGTGACAACTTCAACACCTCTCTCCAACTAGACTCACCTGCAACTGGCTTCATGGGTGTTGGTAGCTAATAAATAGTTGGTCAAACATCAACTCTGACACTTAAAATATCCGACTCTTTTGTTACCAATGGTCAATTCCAAATTATTTCATTTGAGCAGTGATTCCTGTAACAGAGTTATGAGGACTCCTAGGGAAATGTGTCGACCCTTTTGGCTTGTGTCTCATAACATTTAGAGAAGTAGAATTCCTTTACCATTGTAAAGGAGCCCTTCTGTTCAAAATTAACCAATGGACCCCTCAGTTGATCACCGTGGATACTGCTGTAAATTGGCTCCTCAGGATGGTTTGACACTATTTTGTTCAGAAGCTAAATTCTTTACTGGGTGAGAAACTTCTCCCAAAAATATGTTCTTTGATGGAACTGTCTGATGTGTCTCCGAGGAGCTTTTCTTGACCTGAAAAAATAAAGGTAAATATATTCATCAAATAGTATCAAATATTTCAGTTGTTTGAAAAACAGGATAATGTTATGGGGAGCCTAGGAACATTTAGGACATTTTTGGAGAATACACTTGCACCTTCATAATGTTGAATGTTGTCCTTGGATATTATATTTAGCATTTAATGGGTAAAGTAAGTTTACAGTGAACTCAGTGACAGTCTGACCATGTAAATGTGTACAATATTCAGTGGACTGATTCAAAGTATAAAAGCCTCTTTAGATGCAATGGAATGAGACAGGGTGTATAACTCCCGCTGTGTAACCACAAGCACGGTCCTAAATGGCCTGTGGTCATACTGTCAATGGTCAAGCAAACAGTCCGCCTCCTGGAGAGGGAGATAATGACCTTTGGGGTCAGCGCTTGTGCTGGTCTAATTGATTTAAGTCGCGTGGTGAGCGAAGAGGAAGTTGTCCTGGCCGCGTGTCAACGAAGGTCAGTTGTGTAATATGAACAATAGCTCCAGGCTACTACACAGAGTTTGTCACTTGTTAGACTTAGACTGTCTCCAAGTCACCTGATTGGGAAAGGTAAGGGCCATGGGCTATTTTGCACTTTGGATGAACAATGGCCCATTAAAATTTGAAATTTTACCATTGCTACAAAGGGGAATGGCCCGATTATAATTCTGAAAATGACTAAAAGCCCTAAAAATGGCCCCTGTCAAAGGTGTTTTTCCTAATTTCTGTGAAGAAGTATTATTCAAGTGATAACTTAGCATTAGTCTGTCATCCTGATCTCCTCTTAACTAAGAGCCTAGGCAAGTTTATAACAAGACTATAGACCTCAGATTATTAGGAAGATGTGTTATTTGACTTTTTTATAAATTAAGAAATCTCAGATACTCCTTTTTTATTTTTCTTCGTGTTTTTTTAAACTTTGAAATGGTACAAACAATTTCTTTTAAGAGATTTAAACTTCAGTCAAACTTGTCATCACATATTAAATTTTGATTGCTAAGCTATGCCAAGTGAAAATAGTGTATTTTGGCAACCTGTGGCTGTGTGAGTTGTAGGTTCCTCAGGAATCTGAGATAGGGAAATACTCACATTCGTGATTGATGGAAATAGGCACCCTAAGAAGCAGAATAGTGTCTTTGCTCGCTTCGATATGATGATGATGAGCAATATCTTTCAGTTTTTTGACAAAATTGACAAAATGGTCAAATACTTGCGTCTGACGCAGTGTTGCACTTCCAGAATCTTGTTATTCTTTCCTCTACGACCACACTATCAAATTCAGTAACATGGCAATCCAGTCATTGGACATTTAAATTCCATTTCTTAAGTTCTCCTTCAATCAAATGGATATATTTTATCTAAAATGCATTTTCCTTGAAACGATTTCAGAGAATTAGTAGATTGAATTTGAGGTCCAAGTCTCAATCCAAGTAAATTTGATCATGCAGTCCATTGATCTTAATGTTTCTGTCATTTAACCATAGACATACTGCTAGCACATATAAGCGAAAGAAAAACTTGCTTCTAACGCTTGGTTACGCATTGATTTGTCTGTGTACCAGCCCTTGTCAATCAGTAGCGCTTACAAGCACCATGTTTTGTACCATTGGTCTTGAAATATCGTTTATACTTATATGTTTAACCTTTCTCACTTCAATGAATACAAAATTATGGTTCCTTTACTTAGATTTATGAACAGATTTGTAGGCGGTACCATTAAAAAACCTATCATGGTGCAAATCCCAACTAAGCTTTTGAGGGGGTAGGATAGCGCAGTGGTTAGCGCAGTGGCTTCGGATCAAGAGGTCCGGGGTTTGAATCACGCCAGGGGCACGGCAACTTTGTCTGCAGGAGAGAACTGTTTTACACGCAGTTAGGTTTGGAGGCAATGCTACACTGAATTTCAGTGTAGTACCACCCATGGTTCGCTAGTTCCAACGGTTGGTCGTAGGTTTCACTGCAATGCAGAGCCACAGGGCGTTGCGAGCTTTCTCCCTGCCGTAATACTAGAAGCCACGATATAAGTGAAATAATCTTGAAAGCGGCGTAAAATCCCAACTCACTTCACCTAAGCTTTTGAAAAGGAACTCTGGAGAGAAACTAGACCTGTAGCCAGGAGACAAGCTTGTTATTCCAGGTTTATTTGATAGGTAATATCTCACATAAGGTCATGGATTCTTACAAAGTGGTGAGTCCTGTGAAGTGGCCTCTCAAAAAGATCTGGCACTTCCTTATTCAGCAACTTGGTACAGGAAGGGAAAACCTAAATTCAAAAGCTCCAGTTGTCTGTCATCCAGACCGTAGAGCAAAATATTCAATTCACAACCAGCCTAGTCTAAAAAATTAAAGCAATTACTCAGCTCTAATTAATTAATCTGAAATTAAGGCATCTTAAGGGCTCCATTTTGTATAAATATTTGAATTGGATGTAAAATGGTGTTGGTGACAAAAAAAAATATTTCTGAGACTAAATGTTAGTCTAAAGCTCCAGTTGTGGAGTAGTATAATGACAGTTGACTGCAAACAGTCTTCAGAGTTTCCAAGTCATGCTGAACATCTCTGGATTGGCTATCTAATTCTCTACTCCCATAATCTTGCTCTCTCCCTGTTTTTAATTAGCCAGCTATGTGAGGAATCTCATTATCAAGGTGAACAGTCAACCGACATTCAACCCACAGTATTGACTCTAAATTTAAATATAGGTCTCCAAAAATGTTAACCTTCATTTGCCACAGAGAAACATTTTACAATCTCTGATATGAATTATAATTTAATACAAGATTAAACAAATTCTCCAGGTCATCAGCTGATTAGGATCATTATAAGCATGTACCATTATGGATTTATTGTCATGTCAAAGGTGAACAGCAAGTCTGTTTTCTCACATGTATGTCATTTTGTGTTCTGAGCGTTCATAAGGCGTGTTTGAGAAAGTGGGAAATGAAAACAAATAAGTTGTTTCAGCTATTAACCTGCTGTAAAGTAACACCCATTCAAAACATTCCTACAAGACACACATTTCACTGTGTACAGTCCATATTCTTCTTAAAGCAGTGTTCATCAAACACAAACTTTATTCTTTTGTTTGAAGTATATGAGGATAATAATAATAATAGTCCATTTGTATAGTCTAGATCAGGAGACACTTGTCCACGGTGGGATCAGAGTAGGGTGGTGTTGGTGAGGTTGGTTGGTTGTATAGTGCTATTTTCATGCTCAAAGTGCAAAATTTGTATAATTACCTCGAGGGGACTCGTACTATGAGAGAAACTAGAATATGTTCAAGTTACAAATGTAGAATTAAATGTCCCATAAAGGACCCATTTGCTTGATTTATCAGTTCATACTCAAATGGATGAAGATTTGTGTAGTAACTCAGTCAACCTCTGACATGCATGTAGTCAACTTTTACAAAAGTAAAGCTTTTGAGGGGGTAGAATAGCGCAGTGGTTATCGCATTTGGCTTCGTATCAAGAGGTCTGGGGTTCGAATCCCGCCAGGGGCACGACAACTTTGTCTGCATTAGAGAACTGTTCTACACGCAGTAAAGTTTGGGTGCAATGCTACATTCAGCGTAGTATCACCCATGGTTCGCTAGTTCCAGCCGATGCTCGTAGGTTTCACCGCAATGCATAGCCACATGGCATTGCAGGCTTTCTCCTTGCCATAATACTAGCAGCCCTGATATAAGTGAAATACTCTTGAAAGCGGCGTTAAACCCCACCTCACCTCACCTCACCTGACAAAAGTAAAGTCAAGACTAACACTGCTCTAACTAAGGAAGCTGGTTTTCTGACCTCAGGTAACCGAGCCCCTCTACCTAATAAAATGTTTGGATAGATGAACAGTTAGGCAGGGTAATGTTCTTTATGCATTTCTATTAGTGAAGAAAGAAAACACTTTGCTGTATTTATAGTGTAGTTTACAGAAATGTATCCTAAACTCACCAATTGTTGGATGTATTTCTTTAAGACATTTTGCGATGAATGACAGAGGAACAGACCTCTCTATTCAGGTAAAGTAAAGTTTGCCCCAAGTAAACAAGCCCCTGTACCCAATGAAATGTTTGGATAGATGGCAGTTAGACAGGGTGGTGTTCTTTGTATGCTTCCGTCAACAAAAAGAAATAATTCTATGCTGTATTCAAATTATATTTTACAATAACTCATAGTTAACTTTCTTACTGTTTGTTATTATATCTTGAAAAACTTTTGCAATAAAAGATAAATTTTTGAGCTTTGTTTTTTTGGTTTTTTTTATTGGTTATATTTAAAAATTTTAAATCATATACTTTTCTCGACCAATGAATGTTTTTATTCTCGTAGATATATATATACAGTTTATCCTCTTAACCCTTACGTTGCGTATATATATTTTACCATTTTTAGCCCCTGTGGCGGAATTTACAGGCTCGCAGCTCGCAGCAGTAGTTTGAGCTTATTCACTAACGAGCTCTGCTGGCGGAATTTCCAGGCGGCGATTCCGGTACCGTTTTTACGAAATATACCGCATCTACATGGCGAATAAGGATTATATACGGGCGTTCAATACAAATTCAAGTAGCGACACCCGTACACAAATGGCTAATTCACACCCGAAACTTTGAATGAATTTTCTATGTTTTTTCGTTTTTATTCTATTACTTTCGAAAGATTGTCTTTAATTCGGGCCTCGTAACATCATAAATACGAAACGAAAAAAATTCCATTTATATACGGAATTGAAGACAAGATGTCTAGCTTCACAATGATATATAAATTATTAGAATGCGACCTTTGGTTATAATTCTATAGCTATGTAAAGTTTGTCTTTATTTCCACCTATAAAATCGTCAATACTTACAACATGTATGCGGCATTGCAAACGGTCGTTCATCGCACTTTTCCAAGAAATCATAATCTCGAACCAGTTGACAAATA
Source organism: Gibbula magus (assembly GCA_936450465.1). NCBI lineage: Eukaryota > Metazoa > Mollusca > Gastropoda > Trochida > Trochidae > Gibbula > Gibbula magus. The sequence continues at coordinate 61,598,332 of OW388304.1, forward strand.
AGCACATGTCAACCCAAATATGGTTATGTTGTTTGACTTTTCAAATAAACGCTAACCTCGAACCATAACTGATGAAAATATGTTGATTAGTTTGTGTGCCGTTTGGTTTCACATGCCTCTCAGAAAGGTAAAATTGTATCTTTATTTCTGTGAATAAATCTGCGCATTTTATATAGAATAAAAGATTATTCTTTTCGGTTTATTGTGATATAAAAATTATGAAAATGCATTCAGTATTTTAGCCGTGATAAATGTTTTAGAAGTTGTGAAAATCGCCGATTGTTTCAAAATTTATGAAGTGTAAACATGACCTTTTTCACGGCGCTTGCTGTGTCTTTATTATTTTTTTGAGATTTTCTAATTTTATATGGGAATGTAGTCAATTGTCTCCCCTTTATTTTGCCGTATTTTTTTTTGAAAACAAACTATTCGCTCACATGATATGAAGTGCGGGAGTAAGGCGAGTTAGCGATTTTTTCCCCCGTCTCGCGAGATGCGAGGCAGATAGCAGTCTCGGGCGAGGCAAACCCGAGGCAATACAAACACGTGGGTGAAAATAGCCTCAAGCGAATTAATGCTTCGGGGGCTAAGCCCGACAAAATTGGCCTTTTGTAAAGCTAATTATCAATGCGTTACGGGTCAACAATGCACACGCAATTTGGTGTGAATTTTACTTGATATTTCGACCGGACATTCACACAGACTCGTTATCGTGGCTATCTGCGAGATGTATGTAAACAAGTTTTCATGTGGCGATATACGGACACACTTCGTCTCGCATTTCGCCTGGGGGGCAAATATAATTATTACTGACCCGGTAAATGCACTAAGTCCAACGTACGGGTCTCGCCAAGGGTTCTAACATTTTTCTCTATGAGCCTCCCGGATAATTCCGCCGCCCGCATGTTAAGGGTTATAGAAAAATTAATTTTCCAATCAAAACTTCCAGAAGGCATGATAACTGATCAGAAGCATCAAATCAAATACTACCTAAGCTCACTGGATTATATTCCTGTCATCTAAGATGCCAAATAAATACATGGTGATCTCAATAGATGTCCCCGCTGACAGCCTAGTACAGCAAGCGTGCTCTGTCATCAAGTCAACATGGTGATCTCAATAGATGTCCCCGCTGACAGCCTAGTACAGCCAGCGTGCTCTGTCATCAAGTCAACATGGTGATCTCAATAGATGTCCCCGCTGACAGCCTAGTACAGCCAGCGTGCTCTGTCATCAAGTCAACATGGTGATCTCAATAGATGTCCCCGCTGACAGCCTAGTACAGCCAGCGTGCTCTGTCATCAAGTCAACATGGTGATCTCAATAGATGTCCCCGCTGACAGCCTAGTACAGCCAGCGTGCTCTGTCATCAAGTCAACATGGTGATCTCAATAGATGTCCCCGCTGACAGCCTAGTACAGCCAGCGTGCTCTGTCATCAAGTCAACATGGTGATCTCAATAGATGTCCCCGCTGACAGCCTAGTACAGCCAGCGTGCTCTGTCATCAAGTCAACATGGTGATCTCAATAGATGTCCCCGCTGACAGCCTAGTACAGCCAGCGTGCTCTGTCATCAAGTCAACATGGTGATCTCAATAGATGTCCCCGCTGACAGCCTAGTACAGCCAGCGTGCTCTGTCATCAAGTCAACATGGTGATCTCAATAGATGTCCCCGCTGACAGCCTAGTACAGCCAGCGTGCTCTGTCATCAAGTCAACATGGTGATCTCAATAGATGTCCCCGCTGACAGCCTAGTACAGCCAGCGTGCTCTGTCATCAAGTCAACATGGTGATCTCAATAGATGTCCCCGCTGACAGCCTAGTACAGCCAGCGTGCTCTGTCATCAAGTCAACATGGTGATCCTATCCCTCTGTATCAACATATTGATTGACGGCATCGGCATGTCGGCGACAGCTCACTTGTGAATATTTCATACACAGCAATCTCTGAAGATATGTCAACAGCCATTGTTCTCTGGATGGACTAATAGTTTACTGGCAGCAGTGAAACAATTAGACCAGAAAGAGTGGAGGGTTCAATAGAGTTAATCAGTACATCTGCATACACTTTGTTCTAGATGGTTGGTAGCTGCTACTTGATGGACTGGATTCATCAATAAAATATCATGGAGAATATGACAAGAAGTTGTACTTGTATGGATTTTGAATGTACGGATTGACACAACTGATATATAGAGGATATCTGTCTTTTCTTGACTAATACCATGTTTATCTCATCGAGTGAGGTAGAAAGGTTATATTTTCACGAGTGGCGCAGCCACGAGTGAAAATATATAACTTTTCTACCTCACGAGATGAGATAAACATGGTATTTGTCAAGAATTGACGGATATTCTATTTATTATATGATATTATCCATGTAATTAAGTCCGAAAAGGGTCATTTTTACGCCGAGCGGCCGCTAGGAACAGCCCGTCACCACAGTAACACTGTGACGTCATAAGCCAATTCGCCGCTTGAGACCATTGTTTTATGACATCAAATGATATCAGTCACCATTCGCAGTGAAAATATAAGTTATTTTCACTGTAGCTTGATAGACAGTTTATTTCACTGATAAATCCCAGTATTTCATCGCTCGCAATATAATAAAAGAGAATACTCACTGGGGATTGAACTTGAATATTTAAATGAGGAGTTTGAAATAGGAATGTAAAGAAATGTCAAAATTATGTTCGTTTGGGCATTATAGAAAGCAGATTTTGTGAATTCTTAGATGTTCAGATTCTATTTAGATGTTACCAGCCAAAAGTCTTCTACATCAAATACTGTGAAAAATATGTTTGCTGCACTGTCAAGGTCTGTAACCCTTTGATTGATTGTTGTATTTTGAGTCATGGAATTTGGTTTCAGTCTCAGGATTTATCGTCAATCAACTGGGACAGCATCTACCTGCCATGGTTTTGTTTGAGCTTACAACAAGTAAAATGTGATCTGAACATTTGGGCCACAAGGACCACTGACAGGTTTCTATCACTGGATCTATATGTCAGCCTCTCCTCCAGGGATTACAAACCAATGTTTGTATTTGGTACCATACTGACACAGAATAACATCCATTCTACACTGTTGGGACTAGTTTGGGCTTCTGGCCAACCCAGACATTACTCTGCTCTCACATTGCTGACTTGTGTCGGAACAAATTCCAGAAACATCTCCTACATTGCTAACCACAGACTTCAGAGTCAGCCGAGTAAAGAAAAGTCACTGACATTTAAGTCAGTGTTGCAAGACATTTACAGATCAGTGTAATTGAGTTGATGAGCCTTACATTAGTCCAGGAAATTTGGAGTTATCTCCACCTGTTTTCAGCTGTCATTGTATACCGAACTCTCGTCAGGGAGCCATCGTTGTGTGCAGAAACTTCACAGGGAATAATTAGTTGTTCCAACTCACAAGAACTATTTTTGTTTCTGACCTACTGCCTTGATTAGTTAGTCTCTTTAAATACTGACAGGCTGTGCTCTATTTGTAGGTAAAACACAACACAAGCACAATTATCACTTGCAGAGACGCTTCTGGAAAATGTCTGCTTACAGAAAACAGTCGCTCTCACTGCCGGCATATTCTTTGTAAGAAAGTACTGAAATTATGATTTCAGCAGTGTGAATAATGATTTAAAGTAAAAATTACTAAGTGATGGTCGGCAGCCTGACTATTTCCATTCATTGATTGCAATATGGTGATTCCTATTTAATTAAATGATTTATGAATAATATTCATTTTGTAAATTTATACATTAAATCAGTATTTTAATTGTATCAGTGGTTTGTTGCCAACAAGCAAGTTCACTAGAATAGTCTCCTTGCCAATCACAGACAGTTTCCTGCACATGTATGTATGTATGTATGTATGTATGTATGTATGTATGTATGTATGTATGTATGTATGTATGTATGTATGTATGTATGTATGTATGTAATGTATGTAATGTATGTATGTATGTATGTATGTATTCATCAGCGTCCGTACGTCACATTTCTTGTTAACGCGATATCTCATGAAGCGTTTTATCCAAAGTTTTCAAATTTTGTGTCAGCCTACATTGGGGGAAGATGCAGACACCAGTCGATTTTGGTGACCGTGACATTATTTTCAAGGTCACCTTGACACTTTGACACTGTTCGAACTCTTGTTAACGCGATATATACCATGATGTGAATGGCTTTAGGAATCAGGCATCACATGTTACCAAGGAAAGAATCAGAGGTTTGATACCAAGAATATAGCTGAATCATCTGCAAGCAGGTTTCAAGTGATGGAGAACATAAATGACATTTATAAGCCAAGAAGTAGTCAGAGACGATGAGGTTTATTTAGTCTGCCCTGCTTCCAGCTGTTCGCAATGTCTAAAGTTGATAAAGAATAGCCCGGGAGTAATTACACTTCCTCTTGAATAGGTTGTGTAACCTCGGAGCAACAACAAATGTAAAATGCTGCTATTTTAGTTGAAATGGAATAGGAAAAATGTTTGAGGAGTCTGTTTGGGTGGCGTCTAGACGTAGGAAGATGAAAGGGTGTGAGTTTTGCAGATTGCAGATTGATCAGGCCAGGATTGATAGTCCAGTCATTCTAGCTCAAATTTTGACCAACCTACAACAAATTGCAATAAAAGCAATTATTTGTGTATTTAAATCTATGACACTTACTGATCAATATAACAAAAGTATAGGAAAATATAGTCAACGATATTTTTTTTATGATTGTATGAAATTAGGGTATGTGTTTTATCCTTGTTTGATTTTCAGAAACGTTATATCACACACATTCATTTCTAGTTGATAAGACATCGTTATATTTTAGCAGATTACTTCCTTAACTTACATTAAATTATCAACTTTCATCATCAGTCATATTTTGGAGAAGTATTATGGAAATTATTTAAATAATACGTAATGTGGTTGCCATGGAAACGCCGGAAGACCCCCTAACATGTTTCGAAAATTGATCACTTCACACATTTAAAACAGCATCCTTCATTCAGTATAAATATACACTAGCATATCTTGAGAATAGAATAAAATACACCAATTTGAAAACAACAGTGAGTTTAATATAAATTTTAGCATCAAATATGTGATTATTATATACAAAAACATGCCATTAGCCTTGATATCTACCGCAGCATATATGCACGATCGACCGTTGCTTTAAAGGTACATCTATTGTGTTGTTTGGGGTCACATATGCTAACATATGTTATAAATTATGTTATGTTATCGGGAAGTACTGACTGTAACCGAAAATCGACATTTTGATCTTAGTTAACTTAATATATTGACAATATGAAGGTAAAAGTAGTGATTTCTGATCGAAAACCGGACAATGTTCCGCGTGTGGCGCGCGCCAATCTTGTTTATAACAGACAGACTGATCAATTTTGGTTGATCCTGTTTAATAGGTCATATAACTACTGTGCATGTGAATGGGACGTGTAGTTTCCGTTTCTGCACATGCATAATGATGTTTTCCTTTTTTTTTTTTGGAAACTAGTAATTATGATATATTCGGTGATTCGGATTGAATGTGCAAGCCGAGTGAAGTTATTTGCACTGTAAACAGCACATTTGGTCGGAACGTATTAAAGCCTAACAAAATTTCATGAAACACAATGGATGCACCTTTAACGTCTATTCCCTCTGGATATCACATTCATCTCAATAAGTGACTAGTTTAAGGAAGTATATCTATTGACACCGTGTGCATTACCACAACAATTCACATGATTTTCAAACACTGTGATGCACTATTTTGAATACACATCTTTTTGTATTCTAATCTAGAGAGTCATTATCTGTTTTCATTGAATTCGCACAACTTAGTCCCCGACACTCTCCGCATGCTGGTCTTCAAGGACTCTTCATAAGTTGAAAGGTGTGTTGACACAGCATTAAGTTCAGCTGAATCACATACATCATCTATTGTCCTCTCACCTGACATCAGTTCTTCATACAGACACGACACTTCCTTCAGTTCTGCATTTTCAGATCTGTTCTCTAGTTCATCCTGATCAATGAGAGGAAAAGGAACTTCACCACGTTCACCACTGTCTTCAGTTTCGTCATCATGAAATGCTTGAGATACAAGGATAGCATACAAAGCCGATTCAGTGATCAGATGAGCTCTAATTGCGCGTGCAGTTGCTTTTCCTGTCAACATATGTACAACTGCATTTGGAGCATATATGGTTTCAAACACATCAGACAAACCTGATCCAGTCATAATGTGTCCAATGCATCCAAGAAAACTCATCTCAGTGTGGAATGCGCCAAGTCTCAAGATCACACTTCCAAGTCCATCAGTAGCAGGTGCACTGGCTATGATCATTTTAGCTTTCCACCATAATGGTTGGTCAAAAGTTATGATCGGCGTTGAGTTTTGCTTTGTAGCCTGGTCAGAAACAAACTTCAGAGTTGAATAGATACAAGAGGGATCACTGGAACTCATGTCAATCATTGGAAGAAATGACACTGATGATGCACCTGGATGACTGCCTTTAGTGACTGCTTGCATGAATCCAGACCATGATGATCTTGGTGTTTTCAGGGGCCATGAGATTTTCCACAGGACATCTACTGCTGAAGTTGGATCAAAGGAACTTGAGAGATCAACACCTGACAAATCTTCAAAGTACAACGATGAAAGGCCATTCCACTCTGACTTGTAAAAGAACATACCTATCTTGGCAATGTCCGTAATTGTGTTTTCCTTCACATGAAATCTTGGAACATGTTTGTCTGCCATTGTACCAGGTGTAGAAGTTGCAATTATTCCCATTCCATGGAAGGTATTGAAACCATCAAGGGTGCACAGGTTGTGGTCAACATTATCTGCAACAAACTGGAGAAAGTGTCCCTCTTTCTTTCCAGATACATCAATTCCTTGAATAGCAGCTGCATTGGCTTCAAATTTCTTCACTTCTGTATATGACATGCAGAACCCATGCTTATTCAAGGAGTCTATCAAAAACCTTGATCCGAAATGATGGTGCATCTGTATTCCCAAACCAATTTGTAGTGGAGTTACAACTGATCTTGGTCGACAGGCTTGAATTATTGCTTGACCAATAGATGCTATTTTGAGGTCTGAATCTTGCCCAGTGATGATCTTTTGAAGCATTAGAAGAAGTGTTTGGGGCAAAAGTGATGTGTTGTAGTCAATAGACTCTATTTCCTCCTTCGATGGATAAACATCAGTCTTGAAATCTGCGCCTTTGATGTCACTTCTGATCAGGTCTGCTGTAGTTCCTACAAGTCGGAGTTTTTCAGCATCAGTGTCCTCAAGTTTAGGAAGATGGTAAAAATCATGAAGAATGGATGATGCAGTTTTTCTTAGTGTTACAACATCTGCTTTCCCGTTCACTTCAGCAATGATGATTCGTTGGCCAAAATGTTCAATAAGTTTCTTTTTCATGTAATACACACTGTATGGTGTTGTATGATTGTGTAGTTGCTGCTTCATGCTATCGACAAGGTCACACACTGATAGTTGTTCTTCGTGATGTTCTTCAATATGCATTGCAATTTGGTTGAATACTTTTGATCTTTCTTCATCTTCAGGTCTTCCAACACGCTGACGTTTAGTGCTATGCTGTACAACATTGGATTTGGGCATCTGTTTAAATGTTCTGAAGTTCACACTACAAGTGTTATGGTACACAACATCCTTTGCAAAACAGTCCCCAGCAAACTCTAACCTTGACAAGACAGCCATTCCCCATTCATCATTCCGCTCTAGAGATATTTTCTTGATTGCCACCTGAAACTTGGTTTCAGTTCTCACTGGGATTAAGTTTGATGTATGTGACTGCCAATCATACTTTCCAGTTTGGCTACAGAAGATGCAATGAGTGGCAAAATCAAACTGATCTTCATTTGAACGTAATGTTCGCTTTGGAGTGTTTGTGACTTCTGTACATGCTTTCCTCTTGTAGGCTTCAATGCAATGTGGGTTGATGTATGTCCGCCTGCATTCTAGATGAACAGTCTGACCATCTTCTGCAACAACATCGTCACCTCGTTGTAGACTTGCTTTGTTTATGCTGTCACTTCCTTTCTTTCTTAATTTGACTGTTGGCTTATCTGAGTCAATCGGCAGGTCACAAAGGGCACACTTATTTCCATTCTGAAATATAAGAATTGTTCAATTTAATAAAAATTCACGTAAAAAAGGTATAGTGGTTTGGAATAAACTTGTTTGGAATTATTTAGATCCCATAGTTTTAACAACATGTTTACCAAAAATATTACATGATCAATTTAATTATTAAAGGTTTAATATTATTATCAATATCAAGCTTGACATATACTTTTACAATTTTCAAGCTTACCTGATGTGAATCTTCATGACTGTTTTGACTCAACATTTTCCCATTCAAGAAGCTATTTCACATGGCTATCTGTAAAAAGAAAACAATAACTGATAACAGTTCGTGTTCCAAACATATTTGTTTGCATAAATAGGGCATAATTAATTCTAATTTTAGCTTTAGAGAATTTAGTAAAAACTCAAATTGAACACATTATTAAATTTTATAATTAGATATTGATTTGATGGTTTGACTTTTATTAGTGTTAAGATAACATATTCAATACGTTCAAATAATAAAAATGTGAAGGTGGTTTGTAAAATGAAGCCTGAGATGAATTTTTGTGATATTAGTCTTACCTGAATTGAACCTCCATGACGAATTTTGCTGAACAGTTTGCCTCTCAACAAGATTACAATGCTATCTGTCAAAAGAAAACAATAATTGATATTAATTCTTTATTACAAAATCATTTTTTTACATAAATATATGAAATATTGATTTTAATTCGCAAATTAGTTAGAAAATCGGAAAATATTTCGACCCTTATGCCCTTCCATAGTTTTAAAGTTTTGACAAAACTCGCCCAACGTAAAACAGGCATATTTTTGTATTAACTTGCTCTTATTTTGTTAAAAAATATTAAGGTATTTGGAATTTCTTTTGTCTTAAACATATAACTTTTCATATCTGTCTCAAATAAAGCAGAAACGTAACAGGCTCGCTCGTCGCCCTGACGAGTCAAATCTAACGTGAGGAACACATGTGGCAAAACTATCACAATTCTGTATCAAACACATTAAACGGCTTGCATACCGATTTTATGAGAAGAGAAAATTGTTCCTACCATTATTTCAATCAATAGAAAAGGAAAATACTCACCAATTCTGGCAATTCATCTCAATGTCCATGTAAACAGACGCGCAAAATAATGTTGACGTCCATCTTGTTTACGTTGACGCTGTGTACGGCAGCATGAACGGGTCATATTTGAATAATGACGATGTATGTAATTTGTAATTTTTTTAAATCTTAATTATGGAAATTTCGTTAATTATACTTTCCTATACTTTTTATATGTTATATATACACGATGGGAGATACGTTTAAGCATGTTTTTGTTTTTATTGCAATTTGTTTAAGGTGTAGCTGTATATTGCCTGGACTATGAAGGCATCAGTCGTGTTGTCTGCTTCCATACTTTTTATCCTTCAATCTGAAAAACACTAGTCTCGAAGTGTCACTGAAAGTTTTAACCTTATAATAAACGTTGCATGTTCCTCATTTGGTTTCATGGTCACCTTGTTATGATCATACCAACCTTCTAACTGCTAAGGCAGGATTATTATAAATGAAGTATGTTTCCTGAATATCTGAAAAACGACGCCTCTGCATGTAGAATTCACATGGTGTATCTGTGCTTTTTAGCCACATTTCATTTGTCTACCTTTGCAGTTTAACGTCTATGCTGAATGTAGATAGCAGACAAAACTTACAAATCTCATTTGCTTTGTTTTTGCTCTTTTGAATGCATCTAAAGTGCTCTTACGCCAATGATTGAATTTAGTTTTAGTGGTCTTCACTGTCAAGCTTTATCTCCCTTTGGACTGACATTTATTTGTCATTCATGTCTTACCTCATGGCGAATCTATTCTCTTAAAGACAAGTGTCTACTTCTTAGTTCCTAACTTATTTTCGACACTGTTTAAGTTTTTTAAACAAGACCGGTCAGCCTGCATAATTATCACAAAATGCTGATTTCAATTTCTTCATGTGCATATGATCCAACTTGCCTGCTGAACTGATTAGTGCCAAACTTTTCATATTTGTCTGTAAAAAAGGAATAAGAACTCGTTGAAGAGATGGTTCTATTGGGGTATATTTTTTGTGAAAAGGAAATTGGAGAGGACATTCCTGTTTATATTACATTAATACACGATTATAACCCAATCCTGTTGAAACATATTACTAAGGTAGTATTTTGATGACTATATTTCACAACTCAATAAAGACTAGCGTACATGTATCTATTAAAAAATAAGCTCATCATCATCAGCTGTATGAGTATGGAGAGCTTTACTATGGCACAACTGGACATTCGTCTAATGATAAATCATTTGTAATTCCTTTTCAGAAGAGATCGTCCTTGGGGTACTAAATGCAATTTCATATTCCAATTGAAAATAACACGAAAGTTGTAACGAATATTTGACGAAAATATCGTCTAAAAACTAAAAAACTTACCTGTACGACCACGCCCAACAGAATATGTCCCTCTCTCGCACAAGAGCGGTCTAAGGGGAGTAACTCTGTCAGACTTACCCAACCTCTCACTTTCAAATCTTTCGTCGCGTGGTTCACACCTCTGTTCACAGAAGACACGCTCCGTTTGTTTCCAAGTTTAAAGAAGATGACTGACAAGACAAATGTATGTGTGGTAAAGTTAAGTTTTCGCAAAGGCGTTAATTTACTCGCATTGTTTTTCGTTTTGTATGTTGTAACTTTTTGCGAGCATGCCGCATGCTTTCTTCGTGCGTTCTACCCTTGCTTTCCCGACTTGGTTTCTCAACTTCGTCGTTTTTAAAGCAAGTTATATCTCGCTTTCGCGTATTTATTGCATTTATTACGTATATTTGCTATTTATACCTTATTCATGTTTTTGAACTTCGATTTTCAACTGTTTTGTGTTCGTTTCGTCACGGCCAGTTGATCATCGTTCAGTTTCATTGTGCTTCTTACCTACAGCTTAGCTTTGGGGCCATAATCCCAATTCCGTTTTGTATGCCGTGTGTCGCATTTCTATACGCCTTTGCGAGTTTAGTTATGCTTTTTATTTGTTGTTCACCTTGATTACATTTTAAAATGTTTTACATGTTTTACACAATTGTTACACTACATGCACGGCCTTCAATGTTTTTTGTTTGACTTTTTGACAGTCATTCAAAAACTGTGAGGGCTGCCAGGGCTCTTTGCCTACTGCTGACGGACATCAGCTTTGTATAAGATGTCTCGCCATCACTCCAGCTCATGACCTGGGCAACTGTGAGATATGCCTGTCTTTCACACCTAAGACCAGGAAGACTAGGGCGGCCGACTTCTCCTTTTTTCAAGACATTGTGCTCTCGGGAGGGGATGTTTCTCTCCATGACCCGCCTTCCAAGAAGGCACGTAAGGATAAACGCAAAGCCAAATCTGCTAATGTTCCCTCGTCTTCCCCTAAGGATGGGGAGGAGGGTCAGCAGCAGGTGACCGCTGAGGTTGAGGTTCAGGTAATTCCAAGCACACCTTCACCTACACCAACACCTGCACCTGTTACCATTGATATGCTAAACCAGCTGCTTGCAGCACAGATGGCTTCTGTTACGAGTTTGTTCCAAGGGTCGATGGCAGATCTCCGGAAGGAGTTACTGCCTCGTCCTGGACACATCTCGTCTACGGTAACATCTGGGGGTGCTGGTGTCGATCCCGGCTTTGGTCGCGGTTCGAACCAGTTCTCCGGGTTGGGGCCCGAACTCGGCAGGGGTCGAGGGCGAGTTTTCAACCAAGGGGTTCCTCCCCGTCCTGGCTTCGGCCTTGACGCGGGTACGAACCTCGGTGTCACAGCCATAGGCACTGGCCTGCTGTCTGCTGATGCCCTGGCCAAGGGGCCGTTGGTGATTCCTGGTCTGGGACCGGTTATCTCCACGCCCCAAGGCTTTGCCCAGAGCCAGTTACATGTCCTACCACAGACCACTGTAACAGAGTCTCGGAACCGGGCACCGGCACCGAAGCAGGGGGGCGAGGTTGCGGGTGATCTGTCAGCACAGAATTCTCTGATGCCTCCTTTGAATCAGAATCCCAATGAGCGGGAGTTGGACCTCGAGATCGAGGGCTCGACTTCTGGCTCTGGTGATGATGAGGATATGGAGATTGATGATGGGGATTCTGTGTTGACGGAACAAACACCAGCTCTTGCTTCCACATTGCGGCTGATGAGAACGAAGCTTATCTCAGCTATGCCACAGGTTGCTCTCCCTGTTGAGGTTCCGGGGCCGTCTGAGTTTCGCCTTCCAGGGGACGCCTTTGCTCCGGCTAAGACTACCCAGACTCGGCTCCGCATTCTGCTATCCCAGGTGATCAATCCTCTCTTATCGGGTACCCGTACAAAGCTCGATCACCCAGAGCTAGCTAAGAGGTATCTGATGGGGGAGGAGGGTCTCTTCTCTGTACCGGTGGTGGATGAGTGTGTCTACTCCTCGGTCACCCCGCCAGGGTCAATGACCCCTTCTCTAGCTTCGGCTAAGCGGGGCCGGCGTCTACCTCCTTTTCCACTGGCTGGTCAAACTCTGAGGGCAGCGTACCTAGGCTTTGAAGAGCAGTTTAGGAACGCTTGCCAGCAGATGCAGATCTCCCTCCATTCAACTTACCTTGTTGCCTTGCAAAAGGAGTTGTCTGGGGACAGTGCAGGCACCGCTGAGTTGGGTAGCCTTGCGGAGGAGTTGATTGAGGTGCATGGGTTCTTGGCTCGGGACAGCCTTCGTAGCTGCTCGAGTCAGGCCATGAGCGCTGTAATGGGCATGCGCAGGCTCTGGATGGCGGTTTCCAAGTATCCGCCAGCTACCCAACAGGCACTTCTGGCTGCCCCCTTCCGGTTCGGGTCTACCCTGTTTCCGGGGGCGCAGCAGATAGTGCAGGAGGCTGCTGCTGCTTTGGCTGCCTACAAGGATCACAAGGCCTTGCTAGTACAGCCAAAGTCTTTCAAAAAGCACAACTCCAACCTTGCAAATCCCTCCTCTGAAAAGCCGGTTCAGAAGGCTGATTCATGGAAATCTTCTATGTATCAGCAGAGGAAAAGCAAGAGGGGTGGAGGCCGAGGCAGGGACGCTAAGTCGTCTTTTCGGGGCAGAGGGAAGCCAAATGCGACCCAATAGCCGCCGTAAATGTGCCTCAGGTGGCCCCGTCACCCGTGGTGGTAACACTGCCGGTGACAGGGGTTCATTGCCTGCTGCCCCAGCTCCCAGTTGGCGGCCGACTGACACTCTTTATCGAGGAATGGGAGAAAGTCACGTCGAATCCCTGGGTACTGTCCACAATCAGGGATGGCCACTTGCCACTGTGGAAGCATGGTCCTCCTTCCTTCTCGGGAGTGCGGCACACTCCAGTGCCAGCCTCCCAAGAGAAGTCGAAAATCCTCAGGGACGAAGTCCAAGCCTTGCTCGACAAAGCGGCTATAGAGGTAGTTCCGAAGGGGCAAGAATACACGGGTCATTACTCGACGTATTTCATTGTCACCAAGAAGGACGGGGGGTTCAGGCCTATTCTCAATTTGAAGAAGCTGAACAAAAAGATACAGGTACCGTCTTTCAAGATGGAGACACTGCGTTCAGTGATCTCATCAGTGGAAGAGGGGGAATGGCTTTCGTCCATAGACCTCAAGGATGCGTACCTGCATGTTCCGATGCACCCCGAGTTCAGGAAGTTCCTCAGGTTCTCCTTCGACGGGAGGTGCTACCAGTTTCGAGTGCTCCCCTTTGGCATCTCTACGGCGCCAAGGGTGTTCACCAAACTGATGCTGGTTCCGGCCCAGGTCGCCAGAGCTCAGGGCAGGTGTTGTCACCCGTACCTAGACGACTGGCTGATCAGAGCGTTGTCTCAGCAACTCAATCGAGAGTCTACTCAGTTGCTGTTGGACATCCTCACGAGGTTGGGCTGGATTATCAACCTCAAGAAGTCCGACCTAGTTCCTTCTCAGGACCTGGTTTTCCTTGGGGCTCGTTTCAATACGGAGCAGGGGCTGGTATCCCTGTCTCAGGCTCGTATTGTCAAAATCCAGCTAGTCACTTGGCAGTTCCTTCAGTCGGCCAGACACTCAGCACGGACCTGGCTCCAGTTGCTGATGAACATGGCGGCAACGGTGGATGTGGTCTGGCGAGCCAGGTTGCGAATGAGACCCATTCAGCAGGCCTTGGCGAGTCTGTGGTCTCACTCTCAGTGCTTCGAGATGGTTCTCCAGACACCAGAGTGGTTGGCACCCCACCTTCAGTGGTGGACAGAGGCAGGGAATCTCTCAAAGGGGTTTCCTTTACAGGCCTCTGTCATTTCTCTCACAGTCCAGACAGACCCCTCCCTCACAGGGTGTGGGGGGGGGGGGGGGGGGGGGGGGGGGAGGAGTGTCAGGCAATCTCACTGCATCGGGCCTTTGGACCGAGCAAGAGTCCAAGCTGCATATAAATGTGCTGGAACTGAGAGCCGTCAGACTGGTGTTTCAACACCTCCTGGATCAGGTCAGGGGTCAGGTGGTCCGTCTGGAGATGGACAACCAGACAGCCTTGACCTACATCAAGAAACAAGGGGGGACGGTTTCTCCGTCACTCCTCCAGGAGGCCTGGGAGTTCCTGTTCTGGTGCGACCTGTACAACATTCTGGTGATCCCTGTCTATCTCCCGGGGGTGGACAACGTTCGAGCAGATGCTCTCTCTCGGCGTGTCCTAGCCCCACACGAGTGGATGCTCAGTCGGGAGATATTCGGGATTATTTCCCAGTTGTACGGGTCGTTCCAGGTGGATCTGTTTGCCTCTGGAGTGACCAACCAGACCCCAGTGTTTTGCTCACGCGTCCCCGACCCAAGGGCGGTGGCAGCAGACGCTTTCCAACTAGAGTGGACGGACAGGGTACTATGGGCGTTCCCTCCAGTGCCCCTGATCCCGAGGGTTTTGACCCAGTTGGCCATGCAGCCTCCTCGTCTACTTGTGCTATTATCACCACTGTGGACGTCGCAGAGCTGGTTTCCGGTGATTCTCGGGAGACTGGTACAGCCTTCCGTTCTATTGCCATGTCGGCCCGGTCTGTTGTCACAGGACGGAGAACCGCACCCCAATCCCAGGATCCAGTGGGTGGCTTGGCCTCTGTCAGGGATCGCCTCCAGAAGAGCGGAATTCCTGCACCAGTTGCAGACACAATTCTGGCTTCGCGGAGGGATTCGACAAACCTACAGTATGAGGATCGATGGGCCTGCTACGCACGCTGGTGTGTCGGTAGAGGGATACTCGATCCCTTTTCTACGGATCTGATCACTGTGTTAGAATTCCTGCAGTCCCGTTTGGAAGCTGGCCTCGCAGCTTCGACTGTCAGGGGTTACTCCACAGCGATTTCAGCGTTTCATATCCCTGTAGACGGTGCGATCTTAGGATCTCATCCGCTAGTTCAGAGATTTCTAGCAGGCGTGGACAGGATCCGACCCGTTTTGAGAAGGGTCAGTCCAATCTGGGATCTTGCCATAGTTCTGGACTGGTTGTAAGGCCCAGCTTTTCAAAATCCTTCCTCTCTTTCAATCCAGCTATTGACGTGGAAGACAGCCTTTTTAGTGGCGGTTACATCTGGTAGGCGGGTAGGCGATATCCATGCGATGTCTGCCGATCCCGAGCTGACTGTTTTTCACAAAGACAGAGTCAGCATTAGACTACCAGATTCGTACCGCCCGAAGGTTGACCATGCGTTCCACGTAACGGCACCCATAGAACTTCCCGTCCTCCGTCAGGCCACTTCGGCAGGGGCCTCGGCTAGCAGCCAGACTCATGTTCTAGACGTTAGGAGATCTCTTAAGATTTACCTTAAGCGCACTAAAGAGATCCGTAAAGACAAACAGTTGTTCTGCTGCTACGGGGGCGGTAAGGTGGGTTCACCAGCCACTAAGCAGTCGATATCTCGATGGCTGGTCTCAACTATCTACATGGCCTATATTCACAAGGGAAAGAATCCCCCTGATGGTCTGAAGGCTCATTCAATAAGGGCAGTGGCAACGTCGAAGGCGTATGCTGCAGCCCTGCCTATTGAAGAGATCTGCTCAGCGGCTATTTGGAGCCGGCCGAGTACGTTCATTAAGCACTATCAACTCGACAAGCACTCTAGGGAGCGAGCTCGGTTCGGTCAGTCAGTTCTCTCCAGTAGGCAGGGCCAAAAACCCTAGCTCTTTGAGCTTCAGGTGTTTTTTGTTTTTAACTGCACTGTTAGTCTAATACTAATTCTCACGTGAGTTGGTGTGTTTTATCCACTTTGGCACTCCAGAGCACTGCAAGAGCACTTCAGGGGTCTCCTGCTGCTGGGGGTGGATTATTATGGGTTCTTTTGTACCCAATCCCTCATATTGCTTCCAAAAAAAGGGGGGGGGGTCATTCTTGTATAAATACCGAATTTGCCTTTTGGCCTGGTAACACTATACGACCCACTTACCCCGCTACCTCGATTGCACTATGATTCTTCTCGTCACGTGATGTGAGGTGAGTGGAATAATTGCTATTTTTAGAATTATTTTCTTAGTGGAAGCATGTTTCGAGGTAGCTAAAATTCAGACAGTTGACCACTCCCGATACTTCTCTATGGGAGTCTGTTTATTGCATTTAGTACCCCGAGGACGATCTCTTCTGAAAAGGAATCGAACAAACCTGTATAGGTTTAGTATTCCTTGAAGAAGATCGTCCTTGGGGTACGTTCCTCCCACCTCCCCTCATCCTGTCTGATTAATTAAGTTTAATTAGATTTGAAAGTGAGAGGTTGGGTAAGTCTGACAGAGTTACTCCCCTTAGACCGCTCTTGTGCGAGAGAGGGACATATTCTGTTGGGCGTGGTCGTACAGGTAAGTTTTTTAGTTTTTAGACGATATTTTCGTCAAATATTCGTTACGACTTTCGTGTTATTTTCAATTGGAATATGAAATTGCATTTAGTACCCCAAGGACGATCTTCTTCAAGGAATACTAAACCTATACAGGTTTGTTCGAATTTTTGGATATTCTATCAATAAATATTGTAAAATTAGTAAAATACAGTGTTTTTCTCATTTCAAAATGCTTAAAAATAAAATGACAAATGTTCCCGATACTGTATGATGAGTTTTGTAATGAAGAACGCTTTAAAACTCATATTTTTATAATTAAACTCTGGCACTTTATCTCCTGAACTTATTATTGTTCTGAGTGTCCTATTTACAGGAATGAGAACTGTTTACACAGGGAATAATTCAAGATTGACAATCAACTGAAGATTGGCTTTACCAGAATAACCAGTGACCAGCGGATAAAGGTTAAGAAACCTATTATTATTGCTATTGAATCTGGAATTTATTTGTGTTCTATTTGGGAAGACAACTTAAGCTGGTGATTTCCTCAGACAGAAAATATAAAGAAAGCAAGGAGACAGCCTGCTACTTAAGAACAGCTGAAACATATTTGTTTCTCTTGCTCTTGTCTTTATTATTTCAAAGACTTATATTGTCAAGGAAGTTGAAAAACAGTCTTGATAAAAAAAAATCTTACAATGTCTGACTGTCAAGCACTTGCAATGGTTTCGAATATAGTGTCCAGTCTAAGACGCTTGGTTTTATGATTCACACTGAAGATTATAAAATCTCATGCAATGTTATTTTATCCCTACCTTTGAAAACAATACAATTCTACAATTTTTGTATGTGAAAACAATTGTGATAAAAAATCCCCTTGATTTATATTCTCAACATTTGATGTTGGCAACTTCTTGAAATCAACCCAACACACTCCGTGTAGTCTTTCTATGATCTTTGTTGTGGTCTAATACTGCAACCATGATATGTAGAACAATGAACAAGAGGTCCTGACGAAACCTTTTTATGATCGTGTACAATTATGTCAAAGACCATTTAAGGCATAGCCCCTACTTATCATCATAACATCTCTCTTCACTCAGCACTTATAGCTGAAGGAAGTACTTACACGTGGAATCTTCCTGTCTCCTAGCAACTCAAGAGTACTTTAGTGAATGACATTATCATTTCTTTGAAAACCATAACATGTGAGTTGAAAAAAAGTGGTTACATGTTTTATTTTTTAAGGGAATTCAATCATTCTGAGTTTTAGTATCAGTTCCTTCAGGAATGATTTGCTTTATGATATGAGATCATGAACATAAAATATGACAAATGATTAAGAATAAATAATTTTCAATACCAGCATGAAATTCAATATCTGCTATTTATTAGCTTTATTAAAGTTGAAATATTTCTTTCTTTTTTAATGTCAAAATAATAAAAGTACATTTTATAATGCGCACAATACAGACATTAAAAAGGCTGCTCAAGGCACTTACATGAATTATTAACGCAGTTTTTCCTAATTGATACATAAAGTTTTACTCAGACATCTGTTTGTAGCAAGATTTATGAAACAATTTCATTTCATTTCAATATGAAACCATTGCTGTAAATAAACAACAATGTTGAGTGTAATGATAAGACTAGCCACCATACATATGTAACCATAAATATATACAAGAATGGAAATCATTGCCTTATGTTAAGGTAATTGTTTTTAAAAGAAACAATTTAAAGGCAAGAAAGTTTCCTTGAGAAAATGAAAATGTTTTTTACAAGTGTGACCTGTGAGCAATGTACAGTAGTAAATCTTCCATTAACAGACAAGGGGATGTAATGCTTTCCACCTTGTTATAGCAAATTCTTGTTAGCCCTGGAAACATTGCTGTGATGTTGGCCTGTTGGCTTCTGTTAAAATGTGCATATTGAAAGTTGACCTAATATTATGAAAGTCGCCTTTGTAGCCAGGAGGTGCCCATGGAGGAAACATTTGAATTAAATTAAAAACATATTTTATTATTAGTTTCTGGTCTTTACAGGCAGACAAAAATGATGCGATGACATGTTTTTTTAGATTTTATTTACAATTTTTTTTTTTTTTTCGATTGAAGAGATAAGTTCAATTTTATACAAACATCTCACTGGTTAAAAAACTTTATTTTCACATAATTTATATAAATAAAGCACAAGCCCAATATGTGTTACTATTCCAAATGGTCATTAATCTCATCCCTACACTCATCTCAACAGAAACGAGTGACATTTTTAATGTCCAATGTTTTCTAAAGCTAAAGAATTAAAGTTATCTGCCCTTTTCTTTTGTTAAAACCTAGAAAAAAATGACCTGAGACGTGGGTTTGAAACTGACACGGGCGGAAACCAGAAACAAATTTATTTTTTTGGACCTTAAATATGGAAAAAGGAAACTCAAAAATGGGTTTTGTGATAGGAGCTGTGAAGAGAATGCTTTCACTGAGCTATTGGAAACTTAGATTTACTCATGAAAGAGTGACCTATAGTGGACAGGTCTAATGTTTCCACTGAACTGCTCACAGCATATCAATTATTTAAGGACAAGATACTTGTCTCATTAATGGTGATAAAACTGGCAGCTCTGAACAAGCACTGACCTTCTATTGGCCATTAGCAGACAAGGAGATTCCGTTACTTGTCTTGTTAACATTCAAAATATTTCTCTTGTGCAAGCGGTGATGTATGATCATTCATCACATCACATGTCTATCAGTGGTTTGACTGGTGTCTATATATAACAACAAATGAACTGGTCACAGGGTCATTAGTCTTCATTAGGCTTGAATGTAAAGTATAGATGTTGAACTGCTAAGAGTTGTAGTTTATTGGTTTATGACTGATGCAGTGATCAGTGGCAGATCCAGGAATTTGGGGGGGGGGGGGGGGGGTCCAAAATTTTGTTCCCCATACCCGCCAATGCAAATTTTTTTTAAAGTATTTTGGATCCGCCACAGAGTGATGTAATAGATATTCTCCTGTAAATGTAAGGCAAAAATCCGCTAGCAGTTAAAAGTTGCAATTGACTGCAACCAATCAGGATTCTATATCGCTCTCACAAGAAAACTGTAGTATTTTATAACAATATACGGTGTAGTTAAACAACTTCTTTGTAATATACAAGTATTTCAAGGCCAAAGTGTGCCTCTTCATCAGCTACTGAAAGTAACAGAGATAAGCAGGGAATATGTCATGTCACATGTCACATGTCACACAGTGCTGATTCCCTGTGGTATACTGATGTTATTAAACCTTGTTAACATTATTGTGGAATTTAGACACTTATCACACATGTACACATGCCAGGATATTAGCCTGTACCGCCTGGAGGATAGTAATATTGTTAACAGAAGACATATTTACCATAGGATAATTCACTTAACACAAATCCCAATAGAGAATGACTCACTCGCATGTGTATTCAACACATTAAGTACTGTTATAGACACCTTGTGGGATACAGACTGTTAACTACCGACAGTGATGTAACGCCACAATAGTCTAAATCAAGTTAGCAGTGAGATATATTGCTTTCTATTTATACAGGAAGACTAATCCTATTGATCCGTCAATCTAACTAAGATATATATACATGTCAGCAGCCTGTACTGGGATGCAGCCTGTTAACCCTCATTGATACAATGCAAACTCCACAATAGTCTTATCTTGTTAGAAATGAAATATTGCTCTTTACTCTCCTTGATGTAAAGTGAACACTAATGCCATTATCCATCAGTATATCACATTTATTTAGACATAATGGTGTTAGCAACCTGTTGTGGGATATAGACTGTTAACTCACAGCCTGATGTTATCCTATTACTGTACACCATGCAGAGCTTGTTAGTAATTGGTCAGTGAAGAAGAATGATGTCAGTACATCACATTTTCACAAAGTTTGACTAAGTGATAAAAGAGTTAACAACCTGTTGTATAGTCTTGCTCCATGTAAAATTAAGAGCCTTTAATAAAGTCTTAGATATTTATTCAGCAAGTCTAGATAAACTGAATATACTTGGAACTGAAAGTATTAAAAATATATAATCGAAAGGATGAAGGTACAGTAATTATAAAAATTCCATAGGCTAAATTTTCGTCTACCTGTTGTAAAGTGTAGACTGTTTAGATTGTTAACTCACAGCGTGATGTAATGCTATTACTCCACAGTATGTTACCCAGTCAGCAGTGTGAACTACTGCACTCTGGTTTGAGGTAATCTGTTGCTTCCTTCACGGTCCCCTCACCGTCTCTCATACATGTTTACACATTAATTTATTGAAGCTACTGCTGAGGGGAACTGTTGACAGTTGGTGAACATTGCATCATCCTTAAGTCAAGATTTACATTCAGCCTCTGATTCACAAAATATTAAACATGGTAAATGTTTGGAGAAATTTTACAAGAAATTTGTAAAGTCGTTTAGATATTCTTTTCTGAAAAGAGTCTGATATAGACATAATATATATATTTATGAAAGCTGATCAGCTTGCACGGATAAAGAAAGAAAGATTCATTATTATATTTATCATCATATCTCTTCTTACATTTCTCTTATTTGTCTGTGTCAAGGAATGAGAATCCCTTCTTGAAAGGTTTGTACTTGACTTATTAACACCAGTTGATTTTACAATCCCAGGTCCATGGGTGTATCGCAAACTGAAAGCAAGTTGTAGTGCGTAAGCTGGTATAAACCATGGTGGGGAGTTGAAAGAATTCACAAGTGCTGCCACCTGGGTGCAAGTAGACCACGCTGTGAACTTTGACCTTTACATGTAATCATTCATGACCATAGAATATGGCTGCAAGATAACCAATGTAAACACGTTTTTATAACTGTTATTTTATAAGCACGCATCAATCATTTCTTCTAATCATACATGTAGAAACTTAATCTCTATCATAGCGTCAGTGAAGCATGGCTGCTTACTGGTGATTTTAAAAGTGGTGGTCCAGTGATTAATCTACAAATATGATTTTTAGAGTACAGGGACTCACTGTCACAAGCTTTTATGAGTCCCAGAAAATAAAAGTGAGTCCCTCCATAGTAATCCTATTAGTATAAATAAAAACCTTGCATCTCAGGGACTCGCAGTTTAAATTTCTATGAGTCCTATTCAAATTTTGTGAGTAAATGAAGCAGGACTCGCAGGTAAATTTATCCCTGGTGGTCTTTCATGGGGAATTCCAGCTATCTGTATAATTAGAATCTGACCTCCATGGTAAATAAATGAAGCAAGATAGGCAAGCTCTGCACAATAAGTGTGATATCTGAGAGGTGGCGAGGAAAGGTAATCTGATTGGGCTCACTGAGTGTGCAGTACTGCAGGACCCATGTGCACTAGATGTATTGGTTCAGATCATTACCTAAAATCCTGCACTTGAGGGATTGCAATTATACAAACAGGACTTGTGGAATATGAGGCTTTGACTTTGCTGTAGAGTGAATCTTAAGAACCCAGATTTTAGCCAATTGTTCCGTAACTTCCAGTGATGCAATTATAGGCTTTGACTCTTTTGTCATCCTGACCCATCTATGACAAGACTAGAAAGGTTTTCCAGGTGATGCTCGCAGGTTTCACCTCAATGCATAGCAACATGGCATTGCTAGCTTTCTCCCTGCCATAATACTAGCAGCAAAGGAGACAAAAGAAGACACATATGATACATGGATGTTAACACTTTCACAAATTGTCACAAATTTTAACAAGGAGTTGCATGGAAAAATAAACAAGACATATTGAAGATGATGTGTGGTTACAGTAGATTGTTCACTCTAAGGCGAGGTTTACACTACGTCCGAATAAATCGCATTGCGTTGACGCATGCGATTTGGGGGTTTACATTACACGCGTTTTGCATGTGATTTTAATGCGAATATCATCAGATAGATTGTTTTAGGTCCATATGTTATAATGTATGTACATGTATATGTATGTACATATGTATGTAATTACTGTAGGTGCATGAACAATGGGTGTATGTACAGGTTTTATGTATAGAATATCATGTATGTATGTACAAATGTATGTATGTACGTGTCGATGTATATATGCACACATGACTGTATGTATGTATGTATGTATGTATACAGGTCTGAATGTATGTTTGTATGTATTGATGTACAGATATCTGTTGGCTTAATTGTTTATGACTTATTTGCCTACATGTGGTTGGAATACCCCTTTCAGATAATGAAAATATGACGTCATATAGGGAATTCCAATGCGATTTTGAATGCGATGCGAATAAAATAGAACAGGTTCTATTTTATTTGCATCGCATCGCAACGCATGAAAAAAACGGACGTAGTGTATGACAACTCATTGAAAATAACGTGTTGCGTTCTGATGCGATTATTTTTAACGCATCGCATCCAAAAAACAGACGTAGTGTAAACACCGCCTAACAAGTAATTTCAGAGGACACTGGCCTTGAAGTTATTTGTAAAGTCAAGATAAATTGCATCAGTTTTGAGGTGAAAATAAATTGCATTGGTTTTGAGGTTAAGATAACTTGCATTGGTTTTAAAGTCAAGATAAAATGCTTGACTTTTGAAGTGGTTGCACACTTTACCACGCTCCTATAAGTACCATGAGTTTCACAGACTTACAGTGTGGTAGACAGTTCTCGGAGCCACCACAGCCGTAGCTACCTTCAAGTGTGGAGTGCAGTTTAAATATAGCTGCTTAAAGAGCTGTGAAGTGTACAACTGTCGACTTATATATACACTGCAGCCACATGAAGAACTAGCTTGAAGAATGCCAGTCAGATTTCTGTCAGGGTTCATATGAGTAAGAAATTATATTGGGACATAATTACAAATTACAATGTTTGTCTTTTATGCTGCACCTGCTCGGAGTGAATTCACTGGGTGTTGGGTTCTTATGAAGCAGTAATTATGTTGGATCTGAGCAGTGAGTTAACAATTATGAGCTTCATTGTATATATCTATGATACTAAGAACAGAATCCGTCTTGATGTCTTGAAATTCTCAGAATTGGAAGGTTTTTGGGACTCCATGAGCGAGGGTAAACAAATTCAAGTTAGGATTTTTGTATCGTTATTATAAAAGAATTGGTGAAAAGAGATTCATTGTACTATAATTATGTTTTAATGTAAAGTTAAACCAAAGTACCAGAACATTCCATAGTCTGGTATGTGCCCATGGCAGTGTGAAGGTAATGGTCGACAGTGCAGCCGCGTAAGTGGTGTAAGGTGTTTTCAGTGATTTGCCAAATCAAACAGGCCCATATGGAAATGTTTTGGGGGATGTTTGTGTGGGCACCTTACCATCAGCAACCATCCAACATCACTCTAGATTTGATGTCAGAATATAAATAAATTTGATGGAGATGATGTACACAGATCAGTGATCTCCATATCGCTTTCATTAGCATGATGTTAGAGATAAGGACCCTGAATATCTATTTCATAAGATCAGGTGGACTCTGCTAATGGTTTGCAGTGTATGATATGTCTACCAGTTACAAACCTGTAACAGCATGTGTGTGTGTGGAGGCCTGTTCAGAACAAGATTCACTCGTTGAACGCTTTCATGTGTTTATAGCAAATGGTGTCCTTTGAACGACATGTGATCACACTCTATCATGATGGGATTTGTTTCTGATAGTTATCTGTCCTCACGTGAAAGATTTGATAAAACATGTGCAATACTATAAGTGATTATATATAGTTCCATTATGATTAATTTTAGAAGATGATATCAGTAAGCTATGAATGTGAAAAATTTATCTTTTATAACTCCAAAGAAGTATTTTACTCGTGAGCACAATATTCAGCGGTACATTCAAAAGATTCAAGAATGATAGAAAAGTAGCTTAGATATTGTAAGCAATTCTCATTTTGTACAAACAAC
This sequence comes from Gibbula magus, assembly GCA_936450465.1. Lineage (NCBI taxonomy): Eukaryota > Metazoa > Mollusca > Gastropoda > Trochida > Trochidae > Gibbula > Gibbula magus. Next base: position 61,623,166 of record OW388304.1, read on the forward strand.
TGGAAGATATGATGAAAAGCAATTGATCTTTCAAGTGTAAAGTCACTGTTCTCTGCAACAGATTTCCTCTACTCTATGACTGCACCATTTGTGCAAGTTTTCAGCCACCTATTAAAAACCACATCTATTCAGAATGGCATGTTCTTGTACCAGGATTTGTGAAGCAACTGTGAGCGGCCTAGATTGAACTCAGTTCTAAAAATATAGATTATTTATATTTATATGTAAATGCACAGGTGTACAGCAGGTAGAAGCGATGGCTGCAACTGAGTTATCCGTCTGCAACATATTTGTCTAGTGTGTAAATCTTCATTATAATATTGTGTAAGCATGTTCTGGAAGGGTAGCAGAGGTAGCATAATCTGTGTTCAATGAGCAGTTCCCTGCCTGAACACACAACTAGTAGATATGATGAGAGGCACAGGTGTTTGAAGAAGCGACGGCAGCAACTGCTTTATCTGTCTGCAACATATTTGTCTCATATGTAAATCTTCATTATAATATTGTGCAAGCATATTCTGGAAGGGTAGCAGTGGTAGCATGTTCTGTGTACAATAAGCAGTTCCCTGTCTAAATGGGGGGCGGGATAGCGTAGTGGTTAGCGCGTTGGTTTCGGATCAAGAGGTCCGGGGTTCAAATCCCGCCGGGGGCACTGCAACTTTGTCTGCAGTAGAGAACTGTTCTACACGCAGTAAGGTTTGGGTGCAATGCTACACTGAATTTCAGCATAGTACCACCCATGGTTCGCTAGGTAACAGATGCTCACAGGTTTCACCGCGATGCATAGCCACATGGCATAATACTAGCAGCCGCGATATAAGTGAAATACTCTTTAAAGCGACGTTAAACCCCAACTCTCCTCCCCTACCTGCCTGAACACAAAACCAGTAGATATGATGAGAGGCACAGGTGTTTGAAGAAGCAACGGCAGCAACTGCGTTGTCTGTCTGCAACATCTTTGAAGTTTTCTTGATAATATTTTGCTGGCATGTTGTCCTCTGCACAGTGCACTGATCACTATCAGGTGCAACGCTGCAACCATGTGCATGTGTGTTTATTTTGGTAGAAGGCAGCCAGATCACCTGATGTGATATTTCGGTATTCTTAGTCCATTAAAAACTTGATGTTTTCAGGAATAGCAATATGGCCTCATATTTCAATCCATCAAGGGACTCAGTAACTTTGTCTGCTGTAAGAAATCTTCATATATTTAGAATGGTTTGAATGAAATACCCATTTTAAATCAGTACAGTCTTGGATTCATGGTTGTTATTTCCATCTACTGATCACAGGTTTCACCATGATGCGTATCAAAATTACCGGTAGTATGATTTCAGGCTTTTTCACTGTGTATAAACTAGCCGTCATGGTAAACAGTGTAAACCCCGTATTGCCTCATACCCTCTGTATAACAATGGAGCAGTCTCATTTTCTGAGTACTCACCGCTAAGTGGCGACAATAACTCACTCACTCACTCGTTTTCTGGGTACCTCTGAATGTTAACTGTATGGTGTTTGGGTAGGCATTCTCGCTGATACTGTTGTGATTTGTGATATTATTGAGACAGGGAGGATAACAAGTGTTATGATCACAGGGGGCAGCAGCTGTTGTACAAGAGAAGATCTTTGAAGCTCCAAGTCTAAACCATCCGACTGACTCCAGGAAAGGAGCAGGAAGGTGCACAAGATAAAACTAAGGTGGTTCGGTGGACGAACATTTAGTCTCAGAAATAAATGTTTTCTTACCAACAACATTTCACAAACAATTCAAATAATTATACAAAATGGAGCCCTACTGATGCCGTATAAGATGGCTTTCCAAAGCAACTGTTGTCCTGTTATCAACCACACAGCCACTTGTGACACTTGATTAGGGATAAGTTATATCACACTGCTAATACAAACAAAATCTATTGATATATTGTTCACTTGTGGGAATTAACTATAGAGTTTAAAAAACTCTGTAGGTCATGGGTCACTGACTTACTAGATTTTACCCTTGATTTGCCCTAAAACCACAGAAAAAATTGCCTCTATTCCCTAAATATCCAACTGCTAAATGGTTTGCTTTTTAGACCAATCTCTGAGTTATTGCCGAAAAAAGTTAAATCTTTTAATTTCATGACTTATTGATACTGAAAATATTTGTTCATTATGTTTAATTCCTGAAAATCTGTTGCTTTACATAAAAAAATCTGCTCCGTTAAGTGATTTTGACGTCATTGTGAATATTGATTATGAAAGTGAGAGACTTCCTCCCATTGTACAGAAGATATCAACAACTTTTTCCCATTTACACAGTGAATATTTCTCTAAGGTGAACACAACACTTTTCTCATTTTGAGAAAACTCTCATCGCTTAGCAAGTGATGTAGATTCTGCTTGGAATGGTTTTCCAAGGCAAGCATTGTTTCATGATCAATCACACTTGCATGGTAAATCTCAAAGGGCTTCAGGTTAGAAGGAACTAGGTTGGAGAAGTTTCCTTACTTTGCTTTATCTGTGCAAATAGGAAAACAACTCAACCAATCTTCTGCTTGTATCAGTGTCTGTTGTTCTGTTCTCCTTGTAAACTGATCTTTTAAAGGTACATAAATAGTTTGACATCATTGGCTTAAAGAAACACTGAAATTGAACTTCATGCAGATGTCTTTCTTGGCAAACCAAAAAAATATTACATTGTCAGTTTCAATTAAGAACTTTTTTATGTAATTCCAACTCTAACTCCAAGTTTGTCTTTCTTCCTTGTTTTCAAAACTTTCAAGAAATCTCTACACATCAATTAGGTCTTTGAAGGGCATTTAGAAGTGGTATATATATAAGAACAGGAAGATTTTCTGGATAACGACTTCTTTCATGTGAAAATACACGACATATATGCATTTTCACATGAAAGAAGTTGTTATGTTGTGTATTTTCACATGAAAGAAGTTGTTATCCCGAAAATCTTCCTGTTCTTTTATTCCATTATTTTTCAATACTGATGTGAAAGAGCCAGATGACATGACTCTGAGACACAGTCATAAAGACAAAGCCTACTTGCTGTATAGACAGACATTGTGCTGGTGTGTCCGTGATTAGCTGTAATGTCTGTGTGATTACACCATGAATACACTGATGAGTACTCTATAATTGTAATCGGAGGATTCCAAGCTCAGTGGACCTGTTCACCATGTCAGAAACCATCAACAATCTCCATCCCAATGTTTCAGATAGTCTGATCAACAATCTCCTTTCTAAGGCATAAGATGGTCTCTTGAAGGATTTCTGAAATATTAGGATACTGGAGTCTCTACATGCTTGGTCTCTATTGAAAAACATGTCTCCAATTGATTGTCTGCAAGCTCTCAAAGTGTTCAATTATTTGAGGTTCCATTTTAAAGTTTTAAAATTGTGACACAAGCATCTCTAAAAAAGAAAAGATTTTCCAAGATTTCAAACTTTTTTCATGGCTGACTATATAGTCTGAAGGCCAATCCTGAAAAGTGGTCTAGAAATTCATTCTGCTAAACATTTTTAGTAGAAGTGTTTTGTTACCGTAAATATTCAGTGGGTGTAATATTTGGATAGAAGGATTTTACACCAAAACTCTTACTGAGTTCTTGTATGTAAATGCTTTCGAATAACAAGCTGTAGTGCTTTTGTGAGTCCACTGCAACATTTTTGTCGAGATGATGCGTAAAAAGCTTATCTTATTTCCAAAAGCCTGGTGTGGGTTTCTTTTTAAATTTTGCAACATTTGACAGCTGCATTTGCAAAAATGTTGCCTATCTTGATTGTTTGATAGAAGGCAAGTATCACATATCTTGTAAATACCTGTAGAGTAAACAGGGCTAGAGCTCTGTGTCAAGAGACTGAAGGGTTTAATCAGGGAAGGCAGATAAACTTTCTATTGCCTGTCACTATGTGATTGAGTTTTTACCTGGTCAGCTCGTGGGTAAACAGAATAGGATTGATATATTCTCGTTGTGTTGTTTATAGTCTCTGAATAATGCTTTAATCTTGAACCTACTTCTAGCTGCAGTGGAGATAACTTGTTGAGAGGTTTTATTTCCAAATTATTTTGCGTTCTGAGATGTAATGGAGAAAACGTTACAGAGGTTTGATCGTATTTTGGTTAGAAGGAAATTAGCCATTAAGTTAGAGAAACTTTTTGCTTTACCCAAAAAGTATACATTTTCAAAGTGTTTATTTTGAGGTTATGAGAAAAGAACTGAAATCAATATTGTTCACTTCAAAGTCAGTAATTTATCTGTCATTCTTTTTAGGAAAAACTCATCTTTTTCATTAAGGCTGTTGGACATCCTACCCAATGGATGGCTCTCTGGCACAAGTAAATAAAACGTTAGAAGGGGTTGTAGCAAGTTTCTAATAAGAATAAAAAATATCTCACAAAATGGCAAGGAAATGTTACCATTTGCAAAACAACACAGTTTTACAGTTTGAGGACAGTTCAAGTCTAGTTCTATCTATTCAGCCACTGCTTGTTGGAATTATACCTGGAGCCCAGTGTTGGAGCCTTCATCAACAGCAGGTGTAGTGTATTTATAGAACTATTTCTCTAACCTGTGTTTATTCTTCAACTCTTTGTGGAACCCGTGGCTCTTTTATTGTTTCTTCAACTGTAATTGGAGGGATGCCTATGTTTAATGGTAACCACGGAAGTGTACTCTCTATTTCAAACATAATGATTCTGGAAGGTTTATTTTACTGTTTACTTTGGATTTGCAAATTTGTTTATGGTTATTTTCTGGAAATTACGATCTTTCATCAAATGCAATATTTTCTGTACAAACAGAAATTATTTTACTACAGGCGTCACAATATCTAAGCAATTGATTTTGGATCAGTTTAAAATTAGTAAGGGTGCTAATTGTCAGTAGTTTGTAGTCTACAGTACAGAAGTACAGTTAAATTCTAAGGAATTTTTGGCTCCTATTTAACGATTAATTTCGATATTCTTTACAGACATGTTCATAAGAACATGATCTATGCAAACAAAACAAATCCAACAACTTTTCCAGTTGCAGAGTAAGGTTTGTTCTGGGATTCAGATTGCTGCAGGCCATAGGCCATTGTCCTATTACATTTTCAAATGACCTACTAACTTCTCTTGACTTAACATTGGACATTAAGGCTGATAAATAATTTTAATGTTATTTCTACGTATTAGCCTAATGAATCATGAATATTTATCTTCACCTGTTAAAGAGTAATTCATCTGTGAACATTTAAAAGTTGACTCAACCTTGGATACAAGTTGCAATATGAAATATCATTACCAATTTTAGTTGAATAATTCCATTAGATTTAATTATTTGTTTTCTATCGCTCTAAGAGCGTCAGGCCAATGGCCTATTGCCAGACACCCACTCAGGACATTTGTCTTATTCACATTTCTAGGCTTCAAAATCGCTGTTTGTTCCCACAAAGTCTTGCATGGGTATTCTAACACTTCAGAAAGCAACAGACCAACTGATAGAGCAAATCTGAAAGTGCAATGACTGATGCTGATTTGGTTTGTCCAGGAGTCCGCTGAGAGATAGATTGGATCAAGTTCATTCCGCCCACTACCCAGTGCCACAATCACTGGATGCTAATTTCTGCCTATCTCCTGTATGCCTGATCACTCTCATCGTCTGGCCATTGATTGGTCGAGTGAACTGACATGGGCCAGCATCTGGAGAATACTGGAGAGTTCAGATACTTTGAATTTCCAGAATAGGAATTATCACTTGGAACATTGATACAGTCATTTTATGTCAAAACAATGCCATAAAAAATTGTCAGTTTGTAAAAATAAAGATTTGTTTTATTGTTATATACGTTTTAATGAATGTGTTTAATTACTGCTTTTGAACCCAAGTAAGTTATGATATATCTTTCACTCCAATTTTCAGATTACTGATGCATCTCTATATCATATTGACACTACTTGTCATTGGTTATTTGGGTTTTGTCTCAAGATTATCGTCATTGGTCATTTTTGTGTCCAGACCAGATTCCATGCGTGGTCAAATGGTCATTTCCAGTTAACCATTGATGTTAGAGGTAGCAGCCTGGTCTCATGGTGTGCTAAATAGCATGGCTGGAGCAGTGCCCCTGAATAACATGTGATAACACATCACAGAATTCCACTCGTATCACATGCCAGGTTGGTGCTGTTACCTACCCTTTCATTGCTTTATCTTGTTGGGCAGACCATTTCCCAAATTTCAAACGTGCACTGTCAAATTGAAAAGTTTGGGGTCATTTTCAACTCTCTATTGTCTTGTGGAATAACTTTAAAATGTAAATGTGGCATTCAATTGTATTTCGTTTATCTCAACAAATATGATTTTTCAAGATGTCATATTTATCAGTTAAGAAAGAGTAGTTGGACTATCAGCTCCAGTACAGAGAAGACTTCAGGGGAGAAATTTTGCATGATGGGGGCTGGATAGCGCAGTGGCTAGTGCATTCGGCTGCGAATCAAGAGGTCTGAGGTTCGAATCCCGCCAGGTGCGAGGCAACTTTGTCTGCAGTAGAGAACTGTTCTACACACAGTAAGGTTTGAATGCAATGCTACATTGAATTTCAGCGTAGTATCACCCATGGTTCGCTAGTTCCAGCCGATGCTCGCAGGTTTCACCGCAATGCATAGCCACACGGCGTTGCGGTCTTTCTCCCTGTCATAATACTAGCAGCCGTGATATAAGTGAAATACTCTTGAAAGCAGCGTTAAACACCAACTCACCTCACCTCTAATAAAGCAAATATACCAGTAGTAGAAGATATATATATGATGAACTGGATGTTTGACAAGATATTATTTTCAGACCTGTATCATACTGTCAGGGGTTAATTGAAATGCAGGCTGTGACAACCCACAGTTACAGTTCAATTTCAGTTCAACTCTTTGTACTATTTAACATGTAATAAATAATGTCAATTGTCTCTGACAGCTTCTACTGTTAGGCTGACATTTTAAACAATGTTAAACACCTAGTTGAGGCAAGACAAGATAATTTCAAGTTCTCGCCATTACACCCCAAGAGGAAGGTCAAATGTAATGTTTCCAGATCATGAGTGTAAGACTTTCAGCAGGAGCTTTATGGAAGCAAGGGGGTGAGATAGCGCAGTGCATGGTTAGCGTGTTCGGCTCGGATCAAGAGGTCCGGGGTTCGAATCCTGCCAGGGGCACGGCAACTTTGTCTGCAGTAGAGAACTGTTCTACACGCAGTAAGGTTTGGGTGCAATGCTACACTGAATTTCAGCGTAGTACCACCCATGGATCGCTAGGCCACGCCGATTCTCGCAGGTTTCACCACAACGCATAGCCACATGGCGTTGCGGGCTTTCTCCCTGCCATAATACTAGCAGCCGCGATATAAGTGAAATACTCTTGAAAGCGGCATTAAACCCCAACTCACCTCACCTTTATGGAAGCAAAAGTCAGTCAGATATCAGAATCCCTTGTTGTGCTTCATGCTGCTATAAATCAAAGTAGTATTAGCAAACAAAGAAAATGTTTAAAAAGGAAAGTGTTTTATATCACAGGCAAAGGCGAATTAATCCATAATACATCGTTTTCACAAATCAAAACAGTTGTACTAGATATCCCCTTACCCTTGAAAGAAAAACATTATTCTCACCAAAAATGTTGATTCCAATTTTAGCAATTTCACATTGAGACTGCACAGATATAATTGTGTCGAATGATATTTGATCGATAGAGATAATGTCAACAATATAAAACAAATTTAACTCTGTAATGTTGCAGTTATGTTTCATGTTATCTTACGATATTTGTAAATTATTCTTAAATTAATTCAGTAAATGTCAACTCATCACAATCTCCATTACCCTTCTAGAAAATAGTTTAATTAATCATCTTGATTGTATTAACTTTATGATGAATTAGATATAGTAACAGCTATCCTGTTTAATCTTATCTGAAGATTTGAAAACAAATATACAGCAAATGTCAAATAATGAAAATTTCCCATCACAATCTACATAATGGTTAATATTTTTACCATATAACACTTAAGTACTTTATTTATGAATTACTTTCTTAGAAGTGATTTTTATCAATGTTTATTGATATATGGTTTAAAGATAAGAATCAGCTTATAATTCACAAAATCGAGAAAAAGAAATTCAAATTATAGTAGAGCTGACAGTACTGTGTTTCATACTTGATGTCTTTGTAGACACTGTACAAATATCTACAGACTGTTAATTATCTACTTTATTGATCACTCTGTCAAGGTGCCCTTGTTTCATGCTAATTAATTGCATGCTTGATTATTTGTGAATTGGATCCCCATTCCAGGTGTCAAGGAAACGATAACCTGATTAAAATGTCTCCTAGATCACTCTGACTTAATTGCAATCTGCTTCATTAGTGGATACAGTCATGTTCTATACAAGAAGAAGGATAATGAGATTTACATTTACAGACTGTAATTTGGCTTTTGAAACTCTGCAGCACAAATCTTTTGAGGTGTAAGGAAGTGTTTTGAAGGCTTCCTTTATGTACCGGTAAATGATGTCACAGTAACATCGCAGTCTATAGCCAGTATTGCAAACATAAGTCTGGCTGACTATCGATTGAAAATGTCATGGTACTGTAGTCACTTATGGACGTCAATGTTTCATTCAAAACGTTTATCAATTTCAAGCATGATTTTAGTTTGAACGTGTGATGTTCTAATTGATTTCTTTTTTAAATAAAATTTAAAATTCAAACTTCAAATCGAAAATAATAAAATCAAGCATTAAAAACTTCTCTCACTCAAATGTGATCCTGACAACAATGTACATAAGGTTACTGAGATTTCAAACTCGTCTGCTATCGTGAAAAATTATGATAAATATGAAACACGTGTGAGTACCTTTTACAGAACCTTTGTAATAACTAAAACTTGAGTTCTACATATTTAAAGTAACATTGAAATGAACCTTTATGTAAATGTCTTAAAAGCAGCTTTATAAATCATTATCATTTTCACTGAAATATCACTGAAATAACACCACAGTACAATAAAGCCCCATTCCCCTCAGTATTATGCTGCAATAAAGAACATGAAACGCTCCAGTATAACAATGGCTGGTCATTCACCTATAGAAAGTTCCCACATTAGGAAAGGATGTTGTAACCGAACCAGGAAGTGATTACAATGCATTGTGTTCTTTATGCAGCTCACACTTGTAAGTGATCATGTGATGCCCTAGTCTAATATTTAGCCTCTGAAATGAATTATTTCATAAAATTTTAAAATTTTAAAAATAAAATAAAATAAAAAGGAGCCTCTGAGATGTGTTCATTTTCAGAACTGAGCTCTGTAGTCTTGTTGTAGACTTGCCTAGGCATTTAACATTTAAGGGGTCTGAATGACTAGTGATGCCCTTACAACACACTCTTGGACCCACTTGCTTGCTGCTTATACTAAGGAATGTCTTTGTAAGAGGCAGGTCCAGTGTGTGCTGTAGGGGTGTGCAGTATTACCCGTTTATTGGTATGTGAGTCAAAATCCTGGAAAGTGCAATTTTTCGGTCCGGTCATAAATTTTTAATTAAAACTATGTTTTTATTTCTGTTTTTCAATTGAGCGTGTGAAACAATAACATCTGAGCAAATCACATGTATAATTTTGTTTGTTCACTGAAAAAATTAACTTTGAAGCAATTTTTTAGTAGTAAAAATAGCAAAATTTGATTGTCCCAAGATAAGATTGTCAACTTTGAAAATTAGTTTCTGTCAAATGGTTTTGTATTACAAGCATTATAATTTTTTGCATTGATGCAGGAACTACAGAGGCTCAGATTGTACAGTTTTATGTCTTTATATGCCTTGCTTATAATTTTCTGCGCAAAAAAGAACGCTGTCCCAGAAGTATATGTCAATACTGCTACCGTGACCAAACATGGTGAAAAAAATAAACTCTCCTCAAGTTATTCACAAAGATCAGTTCCTGCCTTGGTCCCTTCACTTACTGTCTTCAACATGGAAGCATGATGGATTTCAGCTCTCATCAGTGTGTATCATAATCAACCTCCAAGTAAGTGAAGTTATGTGTCTATGAATTATGTGTGTCAAAACTGTCACCAAGATTTCCAAGAGAAAGAATAGTAATGTTCATTCACCTTAAACTGGTTAAAGGAGTCATTTAGAGTTACTTGTAATGACATGATCTTTTTGTCTTTGGGGACCATTAATTGTATTTAATTTCAATATACATCTAAGAACGTCAATACTGCTACAGTCAATACTGCAACCATCTCAAAAGTGGCAGTTTTGACACATGGGGTGGCGGTATTGAGTTTTCGTTGGTTTTGATAGAAAGTTTTAACAACAATGATATTTTTGGATCTTAATGTGATGTTTAAGTGTACCATTATTTAAAACAATAATAACACACTTGTTTGCTTTTGGGTGTGTACACTTATTTACAAACTATATTGAAATTCATCCTGACCGGTAGCAGTAGTGACAAAACTGGTGGTGGTTATTGACAAAAATAACTATTTGTGTGAAAATATTCATCTGTGCTTATCCTAAGTAGGCACTGAGTAAATGTTTTTGTCATTTTTGTTATTATAATTATTACTTACTGTCTTAGAAACGAAAAGTCTAAATGATTATCTTTTAAGAAAGTTGTTTACAAATATTGGTAGCAGTTAGGACAAATGTGGTGACGGTAGTGACATATTTTCCAGTATGGAGCAATGTTAAGATGTTCATGCAATTCATTATGGTTTTCTTGAGGCGAAACAAATTTCCATTTAAGAAGTTGAAGAATAACCATGATTTAAAAGTTCAAAGTTCAGTTATAGAAGATCCCTGGTATACTTTTGAGAGTAGTGGCAGTTTTGTCATAGCAAGTGGCAGTATTGACAAATCAATCAAATATTTAAAATTATTGATTGTTAATGGTTTGAATAAAGCATAAATTGTTAATTTGGATGAAAATATTGGCCTTAATCTGCTTGACTCCAGTATGATTCATGTTCAAATTTTATAAAACACTCTTGACAATTGCAGTAGCAGTTTTGACAGCTTTTGTCACAGTACTGAAGAACTTGTTCAAAATGATACAATTAATTATGTTACATGTGAAAGAATGTATTATGAATAAAATAATTCAGTAATTTGGAATATTATTTCATAGTGACACTTAGAGAAGTTTCATTTTTTATGTCTTGATTTAATTTGAAGTCGTAATGTTAAGGGAAACCTCTTTATGTAATAGTTTCCAATGTAACAGCATATGTTTTATTTTTATTTTAGATAAACATCATTGAAAATGGCACTTGGTGCATCAGAGAAATCCCGTCATTTTCTGGGACCATTTTGTCACCAAGGCTCAATGTGAAAGACTGCCAAGTCACCAAGGCTACCAATATAGTCCATAGACCATCAGTCACCAAGGCTACCAATGTAGTTCGGGAACCATCAGTCACCAAGGCTACCAATATAGTCCAGGAACCATCAGTCACCAAGGCTACCAATGTAGTTCGGGAACCATCAGTCACCAAGGCTACCAATATAGTCCAGGAACCATCAGTCACCAAGGCTACCAATATAGTCCATGGACAATCAGTCGCCAAGGCTACCAATGTAGGTCGGGAACAATCGTTTACCAAGGCTACCAATATAGTCCAGGAACCATCAGTCACCAAGGCTACCACTACAGTCCAGGAACAATCAGTCACCAAGGCTACCAATATAGTCCAGGAACCATCGGTCACCAAGGCTACCAATATAGTCCAGGAACAATCAGTCACCAAGGTTACCACTACAGTCCAGGAACTATCAGTCACCAAGGCTACCAATATAGTCCAGGAACCATCGGTCACCAAGGCTACCACTACAGTCCAGGAACAATCAGTCACCAAGGCTACCACTACAGTCCAGGAACAATCAGTCACCAAGGCTACCAATATAGTCCAGGAACCATCGGTCACCAAGGCTACCACTACAGTCCAGGAACCACCAGTCACCAAGGCTACCAATATAGTCCATGAACCATCAGTCACCAAGGCTACCACTACAGTCCAGGAACCATCGGTCACCAAGGCTATCAATATAGTCCAAGAACAATCAGTCACCAAGGCTACCAATATAGTCCAGGAACAATCAGTCACCAAGGCTACCAATATAGTCCAGGAACCATCAGTCAAAAATTCCTGAACCAACAGGCATCATGTGTTTTCAACAAGGAGTGGACACAAACATATGGAAAACTATTTTCGTAAACCTTGACATGTGTTAGTTTATCTGTTTTACTGTTAAATGATCAACAGACTTTTGATGTAACAGAATTTTTTATATTGACAGAGATTTAATGTAAGAAATGAAAAAATATACTCTATACTATTGAAATGATTTTCAGTTTGTCCATACTGCTTCCATACTTGTCCATAACTGCTACCATCGCAAGTATAAACACAAAATACAAATATTTATTAAATACTGATAAAAACTATATCAAACTGACTTTCAAGACACTGGATATCACATTATTTTCACGAAAACTGTTCATTAATCATAAAATATTTATCTAGAATAGAAATTGTAAACATGGCAGTCAAAACTGTCACCAGTCAGGTCAATACTGTCATCACAGATGTCAATACTGTTACCATCACTGTTTACTTCATTTTGTATTAAGCTGGGAACGAACAGAATATTGTTGTAAAATTATAAACAGGGATGTTTTATGTTAGTTTTGATCATTCTAACTGTTTTATGTAAAATATTTGATAATTCATCAAGATTCTCATTTAGTTGAGTTTGAATGTCAATACTGTCTCAAATTGAGTCAATACTGTTACCAGCACTGTCACTAACTGCTACTTACTATAAATTGGTAATATAAGAAATATAAAACTTTTTTAAGATTGTATTATTTTGATAATGATTTGATAAGTTTCCAAATAGGGATATGTCAAAGTGCTGGTATACAGTTTGTTTGGGTGAGTTAAATATGAAGATGTTTTCATTTCAAAATTCAATTAATTATTATTTTCAAATCAAAATGGGTCATGAATAAACTATTTGTTAAAACATGTTACTTTATATACTTTAAACATATACCACATCATCATTAACACATGTCAAATAGTCAAAAATTATTTTTGTGTATGTACATTTTTACTATTTCAAACATTTTTTTCTGGTAGCAGTATTGACCTTTTTAATTGTTTGCATCAAAGTATGGCTAATTACTTAAATAATAGTTACAGTTAAGATTGCATATTTCTTGTTCAGATTATTCAATGTTATTTCAATACTTATAAGTAAAAGATGATGAGTTTTATACACTTTTGTTTTTTGTTTTTCTAAGACCATAAAATTGCACTCTCCAGGATTTTGACTCATATACTGGTATAAATTGTGCAAAGCACTTATTGCAATATGTATTTCCATTTGGCAATATATCACACCAATTTTTTTTTAAGTGAAATATACCGGTATGCATAAATTTTAAGTATATCTTGTTCAAGATCAAATAGCAGATTTTAGATGCAAGTAAATGCTCTTGAGCTCTTGAACATTTGTTTGGCTGCATTAAAAATGATAGTTGCTGTTTTGAAATCTACTGTGTCTAATTTATTTTCTTCTTTTTTTTCAGAAATAGTTTGCATAGTTTGAAAGTTCTGGTGGCCATTTAATCTTAAATGTAATGCTAAACTGCATGTATAAGTGTAAAACGTTGATTCAATAACAACATTTTTAAGGCATTTTTGTGAAAATGTTTTAATGTGATGTTTTGGCGGCGATATAAGTGCTTCATTTACAGGAATAGCATTTCATTAACAAACAGATAAATCATGTATTAGCCATGAGCTAAAAATTCTGGAATTATATTACTTTATTAGTAACTTACATATATATTACATATTACATTATATATTCATTAATTCATTAATATATATTCATAGACAAGTGAGCATGTTGTAGCTTGATTAAGATTATGAAAAACTGAAAATCGTTAAACACGCTGAGTTTTTTTATTTGAATCAATAAATCCAATATCAGGAACCATTTAAACTTGCCTCAATCTACAGTTCACATCAAGTTCATGATCTCCAAAGCCAAATTTGTCCTCAGAAGAAAGGTGCCTTGAATACAGAGTTTTATGAGGAAATGAGTGAAATATTCTAGAAATTTGACATATTTGGGGTATTTCAGTGCTGAACTGTGACATGTTAATTAGCTAAGTACAGACCCTCCCAGTGGTGCTATGTGCACTGTAGTTGTGGGATGTTAGGTTCAAGTAAGCACGTAGACTCTCTTGAAGTCTTCTTTACAGGGGTTAACAAGTCAGCTTTTTTCTTCTATTTCTCATAGAGCTTTATTTGAAGTTGAATCTTTAAGTTTTAAAAAAGAGAACAGTAGTCTTGACAAAGTACTCAACTATCAAAAAGAGAACAATTTTATGTAAAGTTCTGAGCAAAATGCATACAGTGAAACCGCGATAATCCGGCCACCGATAATCCGAATCTCACAGTTTCCGAACGGTAGGAAGATGTAACCAAACTAATCTCTTTAGTAGTCCTCAGTACTCAGTAGTCCGAACATTTCACTATCCGAACGTTTTTGATGAAAAACGGAAGCGTTCGGATTATCGAGGCCTGACTGTAAATTGATTTTATTGATATTTGTGAAATATCCAATACACTGTTTTGATATGATATATCATATTTATCTCATTGAAGGCCACACAAGTTTGAGAATAATGAATGAAGAAAATGTCAGAATTTTTCACCCTTTTTTTCCTCTCCTCCAAAATGCTTTCCTTGCAATTTCTAGAGAAGCTTGTTGCTAGAGGTTTATTTCTTTACCCTTGGGCAAGTATGTGACGTGAATTGGAACCAGTTCCTGGAGTTTAATTTCAACTGATTGTCACATTTTTTGGCAGTTTGTTAAATATTATTGGTAATTTTTCATATTGATTGATTTTATTTCCCTTTGTGTTTTAGTTAATATTTTTCACCAGATTTGTTATTGAATTTTAAAGCCCAAAAAAGGACTTGGTGTGAAATTACCAAAACTTTATCTCCGAAATGTATTGTAATTCACATTTTAATGAAAAAATATATTGTTGTTTTTAAAATAATATCTTTTAGATATGGATATTATTATTCTATGCATGGAGGACAGTGAAGGTCTGAAGGTTTCCCCCACCCATTTGGCTCACCAAGTGTGAATACAACATGAAATAAACCACAAAATGTGGAAGTATGAAAGTGAAAGCTTCACATCCTGCCCACTATAATGGAAGTGCAAGCTGCAGGTTTGAAGGTTAATCTCCCTGCCCATTAGACTGTCACCAGACCTGCAGATACTTCACTCTGATCCTCAACAAACATGCTCTCAGGTCGTTCAGGTCACATCCAGTCAGTGTAACCACTGGTGAATCTGATCTCAGTTTATAAACAAGCTCTCAGGTCGTCCAGGTCACATCCAGTCAGTGTAACCACTGGAGAATCTGATCTCAGTTTATAAACAAGCTCTCAGGTCGTCCAGGTCAGATCCAATCAGTGTAACCACTAGTGACTCTGATCTAAGGTTACACACTTGCAGTCTGGTCAACCGAGTATATCTTGTCTGTACAACATTAGTGGTCCACCTGTCTAGACTGGTGTATTATATTTGATCTTTCTCTAGTTATTTTCTCATATTGCTGCCTTGTAAATTAAGTTTTTGTACTCATGACATTTACATTGGTCCTTGGACTCTAGACTGGACGTAATTTGCAAAGATATAAATTCAAAAGAATTGTGACATGTAAATAAAATATGTAAACAACATATTGTTTTGCATTTGTACCACATTGTCTATGACGTCATTGTGTATTTATTTTTCTGTGAAATGCTGTTTTGCCTAGAGTATGATATGGGAAAAGACTTGATGACATTTTGATAATAAAGGGCATTTGCAGTATCAGTGACGGAATTAATGTGATGTAATGTTTGATGCTGTGTTTGTTCTAACTTGCATGTTTACAAGAGGTACAAGTATGTGAAAGTGCCTTGTTCACTCTACTTCATGGGAACAATAGATGCATTCATCTCAAAGAGAGTCCTCTTGAAAGTGTATTTGAGCTTATCCATCCAATATTTTAGAAGTTTTGTTTTATGACAAAGATTTTCATGTGACGTCAACATGGAATGTTTTGAAACGGCGCTCTGCAAGCTGTGGGTCTATCAGTAAGATTCTCACCAGATGGGGGGGGGGGGGTGATAGCGCAGTGGTTAGAGTGTTCGGCTTTGGATCAAGTAGTTCGGGGTTCAAATCCCACCCATGGGCTCAGCAACTCAATGTCTGCTGTAGAGAACTGTTCCATATGCAGTAAGGTGTGGGTGCTATGCTACACTAATGTCAGTGCAGTACCTGCCATGGTTTGCTAGTTACAGTCGATGCTCGAAGGTTTCACCGCAATACATAACCACAGTTGTTTTGCAGGCTTTCTCCCTGCAGTAATACCAGCAACAGTGATATAAGTGCAGTACTCTTGAAACCCCTAATCACCTCACCTCTCACCAGTCCTGGGTTTGAATCCTGCAGATGGTGATTTCATTGGTTGTCATACAGACTTAAATGTAGACTTTCTTAAACTTTCTTATCCATCAATATTTGCTTCAATCATAATCCTTAGTTCACAGATTTCACAGCAATGACTATCATGGGGCAGGCTCTTCCCTGCAATAAAACTTTAAAAGAATATAACTCTCCATCTCATACTGTTCTATAAATATAATGCTGTACGTCAAGCAAAGAAGTAACAACTCCCATCTATTAAAGGATAGATGCAATGACATATGGTCAAAGTCGGATTCATTAAAATGGGATGTCAATTTGCAATTGCTTGATTTTAAATTTCTGAAATCGGTCCTTAAATTACTTTGTTTTTTATTTTATGCTCAATTGATTCCGATATACAGTGTACATAGAGGTAATAATCTGTCATTCTTGAGAAAAATGCATTTCATGAGATCTTTAATGTATTTTGGTATGATGGAGCCAAGAACTGAACAAGGCCTTTCAGGTGATAAAATACTCATAAAAGTGACATTAAACCCCAAATCACATCACCTCAAATCTCATTATCCCTTCTAAATGTGTAAAAAAATATATTATCTTTTTATCTTATAAAAATGCCATAAACCAATTCATCATTCAATAAAGAACAGTAGAGCTCTTGGAAACATCTGATATTAATGCAAGGATTGCATGATATGAATGTAGAATTATTGACACATTGTGTGACTTCGCACTTTATGCGTAAATAAATCATTCAGAAGGCTAATCTAGCGAGCAGTGTGTATTAGTAAACTATTACAGTGTGTATGTCACATTAGATCAAACATGCAACCTCATCAACTCTACTCTGATTGTACAGTGAACAAATATCTTTAAGTGCCCTGAGGTGAGGGTGAATTTAGCTTAGGTAACAGTTCAAAGTTATGTCAGTTTATTTTGGATTAAATATTTCCTGGTCATAAAGTCAAGAAAATATGTTAGAGGTAAGCTTCTTAAAAGCACTATTTCTGAACATATTAATACATACCGTAATAGCCGATATGATTCATTTCAAGTAAAAAATATAAAGTAGATATTGATTCATAAGGTTTTATAAAGCTCCAAAAATATTAAAGGAATGGAATAGTTGAAAATGATATGAAATTCTAAATCTCAAATTTGATAATATTGATTTTAGGAGGCAGCATAATATTTTATATGTGAAAATAATTGTCCTCAAAATTGGAAAGAAAGTATGATATATGATTCGTTTGGATACAGTCAACTGGTTATAGCAATATGTTTGAATTGTCCAGGGAAATCACGGGGAGGAGAAACTTCTCCATGAAACAGCATGCATGTATATTTGTTGTAGGGATAACAGGGATCGACACTCGCACTAGTCCGCTGGCCCGAGGCCAGTGAAAATTCAGAAGGGCTAGTGAAATTTGTTTGTATCGCTACAGATTAACATATGTCACTAGCCTGAAGAGCACTTTGAGCTAGTAAAGATTTCCAGCAAGTGTCTACCCCTAGATAACGATTGATCGTATCATGCAGGACTGTTTGTAAAGCGGTGAATCCATGAAGCAATGACTCCTGTGATGTCACTGGAGTAATCTCATTATCGGCGATAGTCAGAATTCAACATAATTTCGCAACATTTTGATTGTTAATTTCACAAACAAATCTTCAATAAAAACAACTTAAATTTTCCATATATCAAATGTTTAGATATCCAATTAGGTAATTCCGCAGATGACAATTTCATAATATTTGCATAAACATGTGTTTTGGGGGATTTAACACACCTCATAGATTCATCTATCGGCAGTGATAATCATCATTAATTAATCAATGAGGTTCCATGGAGCGGGTCACAGACGACTCTCGTCACATCACAATCACAATCACAGTCACGCCTCAAGGATTGTCTTCCAAGCAGATCGCAGTGCTGATTGAGGCATTGATAAAATGGGTAAATTAAAATCGTCATAATCATTTGCAAGTGTATATTGTCTCGATTTTATGCTCAATTGATTCCGATATATAATGTACGTTGAGGTAATAATCTTGTCGTTCTTGAGAAAAATGCATTACACCCGACCTTTAACAATTGCAGGCATCCACTTTTCAGTGATTTGTAGGTGAGTCAAGGTTAACTTTAAAGTTAACCTTGACTCACCTACAAATCACTGAAAAGTGGATGACTGCCTTTAAAAAAAATAATAAACTACCAAATTGGCTTGTCTTTCAGACAGAGTTCTGTGACTTAGTGCAAAAAATCTGCTGTAGGTCCATGATTTATTGACCCTGAAAAGATTGTTGAACCCCTGTGTACATTCATTACTCAGGATTGTTTGACAGTTATTGATTCAACATTTTATTGTTGAATAAGCATGCTATGCAGAATTGAGTCAGTTAATATTGCTTCAGTTGATTTCTACCTTAATGTCCTTTACATGTTGTGTTGCTATTGTTGAAATGTTTGCCAAATTAAAATAATACCTCACTAACTAGGCCCATGACCAGCTGGAATAATGTGTTCAACACCGTTTCTGAATGAATGACTTTCAGAATGTGAAAGTGAAACAAGCTAGGTTTAGCCAAGGACTTATCAAATATATAGTTTACTCATTGGGGACTGTTCATGCAAGAGAATGAGAATGAGTTATGTGGAGCTTGGATGACCTCATCCCTAATATTTGGGAAGAGTGATAATATTTGTGCTTCACCTTTGCTCTGTTACGTCTCATGGTGGTGAATCAGACATCAATCGACACCCTGGAAATACGAGCCATTGATTTTCATGTCAGACTCGTAATGACCTTGACCTTGCTCCATCACTCACCCCCTCACATTCAGGGAAGTCTGGTCCTGTGCAACACATTGCTAGACTTGTTCATGTTCTGCAATGGGGTTTGGTCAATCGTAGAAATATTTGTCTGTCCTCCCTCCACACTTTGAAAACCAAAGCACATGTCTTTTTTTAACAAATTAATTATTGCAGAAATAAATAATGCAAAACACTTCTTTGTGTCCAATTTTCAGGAATAACAATTTGTCAACAAAGAGAATAATAGGTGATTGTTGTCATGATATATGTGTCATGATATCCTTATTATTTTAAGTTTTTGCACAAGGAATAAAAAAGTTGCCCCTGAATTTCTGTACCCGGGCTTTTGTGTATTCCGAAATACCAATGCTTTACTCAAGGTGCCGATGCACAAACACTAAGATAACCTTAAATTACTAAATTACCTGGTGTAATGTTAAATGATGGGACTGAGGTTAACCTTGGTGTCAAGGTCGTTTTGCGGAACGACCTCCTTATAAATTGGTTAATGAAAATTATTAGAAATTTTGAATAAGTTATTCAACTTCCGATATTAATGCAGATCATTTCATTAATAGAAAAGTAATGAAGCATACTAATACTCTCTGACGCTGTACATTGAATTAAGTTGATCATTAATTTGTCCAAATTTGCCAAATCTTTCTTTACTTTTCACATTCCTAAATAACAGTTGCCATAGTATGAGAATATTTCCCAAGTCTATCTAATGATCTTTTGTCTTTGACAGATGTTTCCGTTTTTCTCTTATTGTTTTTGTAGTGTGAGCTCATGTTGCCATTCATTCAGAAATAAGTTGTTAATGTCAGAGACATCATAAGGTTGGCGTAACCAGGAATGAATTAGAACATATTCCTTGAATGTCTCCTATACAAGTGTCTTTCAAACTCTTTTTGTGTACACTCCTGCCAGGAAGATTATTAAATGTCTACTCTGTCAAAAATTTATTTTTCCTTGAAGGAAAAAGTAAAATTAATGTCTTTATCAATTTCTTGTCTTTGGAATGCTGTAAATTTTTTGCTGCCATATTTTCAAATTGTAATGAAAAGCTAAGACAGTTTAAAATTAATGTCTCAAAGTCATTAACTGTGTCATCAACTTTGTTTTAGAATATTTTTGTTAAAATGTATATAATATTCAGAGAATGCAGTAGAGCAATCCAGACTGTAGTCAAGATAATGATAAAGTTGTATGGATACTCAACTTCTTTATTGCTATGAATGCTTTCTATAGATAGTCAACTTCTTTATTGCTATTCATCATACCAGCTTCAAAAATGCCTCTCAAAAAAGATAATGAAAGAGTATTTGTAACAATTTGAATTACAGTGCTTATTTTTAATTGATACATTGTAAATTTGAGAATTCAATGAGGTAATGCACTTAAGAAAACAGATAATAAAACTTCATGTTTAGAATCAATGTTTTCATATCCAGTGTAAACAAGTGCAGATGAAATAGATTTTGTCTAATCAGCAAATCTCGAAGTCAGAGATTTTCTGTTGCCTGGGAACTTTTCATTGATTTTACAGTTCCGTCACTGATTAGAGATTTTACAGGATTTGGCCGACTTTCCTATTTCGGGATCTTTGATTGGTATCTTTGCAACCTGCTCCAGGCCAAAATGACATGCTACATGCTGTTACGTTTTTAGGCTGTTCAGTATGCATACTGTTCATAGATAGAACTATTCATAGGCTGTTCATCAACACTTCTTGGAATGTTCATACAGTGAGTTTAAGTTGACTGTATGTACTATTCATAGACTGTTCATACTGATGAAATAATGTCCATTCACTCTGAGATTTAAAAATCTGAAAGTGCGGTCACTCTGACAGACTTTACCTTTGACTGAATCAAATTCACCTAATGTTTTTTAATCATCTACTACCAACTTTGGTTTGACTTGATATTGTTTCTTGTGTACATTCTTGTCATAGTATCTAGATGAGTGATAATAAGAAAATAATAATCTCATGTCTTTATAATGGGTGAATGTACGTGTGAGTGAATGTACATGTGATGTGCTTTGTTTTGTTCAATAGGACTCCTGCTTCCCTGGACAGGAGTCCTTTCATGTAACAGGGTTCTCTGTAATAAAAAGTTAATAACAAAATAAAAACATTGGCTTGACTATCAGACAAATCTATGTGACTAAGTATAAAAATGCTGTACATCTATGACTTACTGACATATAAAAGATTTGTTCAACCCCAGGTTCATAAACATTCATACTGTTGATAGTCTCTTGATGCAGTGGATGCAGTCCATACAACTCTTCTCTCCTACCCTGGAGGTGAATGTATCACTGATGTAGGTCTGGATGTATTTGATATATATATTTGATAAGACAATACCCAATGACCTGCTAATACATTCATCAATAGGACATCCATATTTGATAGTCGGTGTATGTGAGATGGATGATAAGACAATACCCACTGACCTAGTCGGGCTACTAATACATTCATCAATAGGATGATGGTTGTCTGCTCAGTGATGGTCGGTGTATGTGAGATGGACGATAACTTTGTCTGTCTGTCTGTCTGTCTTCCTGATCTTCTAACTTCTTCATACACATCATAGCTTCCCAGATGGTTCCCTTCTTGTCCAGCTCTCTTTACTTGTCTGTGTACTGTATGACGATAACCGAAACAAAGCCTGTGTATAGATATAGTTTCATCATACCAAGATTGTTTTCTATTTGTATCACAGTGGCAAACAAAAAAGTGGATTTGTCCATAAGTAATTTCAAAGCCAAAGAATTTTATAGCATTGGTTGTCCAATTTTACATAATGAGGTCTGAAGGCTCATTTGATGAAAATCAGCAATACGGCTACATTATTTGTGGAGACTGCCTTCTTGTATACTATTTTTGTTTATCTTTGATGTTCATTTCATTTCCCTGCCATTTTGAATAAAAAAAATCAACTATGTTTACCGCTGCAGATAATGGATTCTTCTTTGTTGTCAACTCTCTTCATTATTTCCTTCAACAATGATGATACTTCTGTTTGAAGCAAATGGGTTAGACTATGTTATTGATTTTCAACTGAATAATAGAGAAATTGCTTTGTTCAGACTCTCGTTGACTATAATTTAACAACTGTGACATTTGCTAATACTTCTATAACAGAATACATTAATATTTATGACCAATTTATTTTTCTGTCTGATGTCTATTACAGATATCTACAAATTATGGCCACTAGTTTTATCATTTTGCTGAGAATATGTTACTGATGTTTATTTGGAGCTTGTCAATGATAAAATTACTGTTGACAAAGCACTGGTATGGATTCAATATTCATGATCCCTGTTTCATCCATATGCATCTCCTCCACACACACACAACAGAGAATGGACAATTGTTTTATCATTTGACTGAGAAGATATTACTGATTACTGACTTTTCAGTGATAAAATTACTGCTAACAAAGCAATATATTATATATACATATATATTCCATATTCATGACCTCTGTTTATTCTATATATGTGCTTCTCCTACAAAAACCCACAACAGAGAATGAACACTAGTTGTATCATTCATATGAGAACACATTACTGATTCAGATTTGTCAATAATAAAATTACTATTAACAAATCAGTTGTATATATACCATATTCATGACCAATGTTTCTTCTATATGCATCTCCTTAAAAGGAGGGTTCTATCGTGGTATTTTTTGTGGAAACGAAATTCGAGAGGATATCCCCGTTTACACAAATATGCTACTAATAAATGATTAAAACACAGTCAAATTAAAAGATATTAATAAAGGTTATATTTTGATGAATTTATATTTCACAACTTAATAAAGACAAGCGTACATTTGTTGAAAAATAAAAACAATGAGAACTGAAGCCATTCATCAGCTCTGCGAGTGGGGAAAACATTGCTACGGCATAACAGCAAATTGATTATTATACCCCCGACCAACGGTTGGGGGTATATAGTTATACCAACGATTCCGTCCGTCCGTCCGTCCGTCCGTCTGTCCTTCCGTCCGAAGACAATTTTTGTCCGATCGATTACAGAAAAACTATTCGTCTCATCCTTTTTAAATTTGGTACATGTCTTCTTCACCACTAGGAGAGGTGCAGTGCTAAGGTTTAACCGAATTGGTGAATTTTTTAATTTTTGGCGATTTTTTAAATTTGTTAACTTAGTCAAATTCTGAGCATTTTTTGTCCGATCGATTACAAAAAAACTATTCATCTCATCCTTTTCAAATTTGGTACATGTCTTCTTCACCACTATGAAAGGTGCAGTGCGAAGTCTAAAACGAATTGGTGAATTTTTAAATTTTTGGCGAATTTTTGTATTTTTTAACTAAGTCAAATTCTGAGCATTTTTTGTCCGATCGATCACAGAAAAACTATTTATCTCATCCATTTCAAATTTGGCAGATGTCTCCTTCACCACTAGGGGAGGTGCAGTGCGAAGTTTAAACCGAATTGGTGGATTTTTGAATTTTTGGCGAATTTTTGAATTTTTTAACTTAGTCAAATTCCGAGCATTTTTTGTCCGATCGATTACAGAAAAACTATTCATCTCATCCTTTTCAAATTTGGCACATGTCTCCTTCACCACTAGGAGAGGTGCACTGCAAAATGTAACACGATTTGGTGAATTTTTTAATTTTTGGCGATTTCTTATATTCTTTTACTTTATCATAGCTAGAATGAATGAAGCTACTTCTGTATTGTGATTTGTTGACTTCATCATTTTCTTTTTCATGTAACTTTCATCAAAAGCTACTTCTGTGTTCTCGTTAATTTTACTATTTTATATTTCCACTGGTTATATTTTGGGAAAAGTTAAATTTTCTTTCCTTTCAGCCATAAACTGCTGTATATCTCTCACTGTGCCTTCAGGGGTGTGCTTCCATGTACCTGTTGTTTAAAGTCACTCGAATGAATCATTATGATGGACTAATTTCCAAAATAAAGTTGAAATCAGTGGTAATAGCAGTAGTGTATTATATTACCAATACCTTTTCAAGTTACTTTTATTCCTATTTTGACTTAAACCACCTTTTTCACATGAAGATCGAGACTTGTCCTACCATTTTCACAAACAGTTTAATCTTAGCAATTACATTTCAAAGCTTATCAATCCTTAGGTGTGCAGACACCTCTCTCTTTAAGTAAAATAAAAATGTTAAACTTAAACAGTCAGGGGTATTAGTGAGCCACGCTCACTTTTTTGCTTGTTAGTTTTATGACACGCTATATGTTACTATGTGATCTTTCTATCAGTGTATATCTTTTAACATTAAAATGTTGTAAATTTAGGTAAAATATAGCGTGTTTTCATTTCACGTAATGCACAAAATCCAATATGGCAGATTTTGCCGACAGAACGGCCCCTTTAATAACAGATACCCACAACAAAGAATGCATGGACACTAGGTTTATAATTCATATGAGAAGTTTTATCATTCATATGAGAACACATTACTGATTCAGACTTGTCAATGATAAATTTACAACAAACAAAACATTGGCATATACATACAGATTCCATATTCATGACCTCTGTTTCATCTGTACACATCTTCTATAGACTCCCACAACAGATTATGAACGCAATTTGACTGAAAAGATATAACTCATTTAGACTTGTTAATGTAAAAATTACAATAAACATAGCATTGGCATATACATATAGATTCCATATTCATGACCGGATTGTTTCTTCTATGTATGCCTCTACTACAGACATCAGCACCTACTGCTACAGCTGGTCCTCCTCATGTCTGGACCTGATGTCTCTTTATCCACACCCATTGGTGCTTCTCTCTTACTGTATACAATAGTCTGTCAGACACTCACATTGGTGCTTCTCTCTTACTGTATACAATAGTCTGTCAGACACTCACATTGGTGCTTCTCTCTTACTGTATACAATAGTCTGTCAGACACTCACATTGGTGCTTCTCTCTTACTGTATACAATAGTCTGTCAGACACTCACATTGGTGCTTCTCTCTTACTGTATACAATAGTCTGTCAGACACTCACATTGGTGCTTCTCTCTTACTGTATACAATAGTCTGTCAGACACTCACATTGGTGCTTCTCTCTTACTGTATACAATAGGTTGTCAGACACTCACATTGGTGCTTCTCTCTTACTGTATACAATAGTCTGTCAGACACTCACATTGGTACTTCTCTCTTACTGTATACAATAGGTTGTCAGACACTCACATTGGTGCTTCTCTCTTACTGTATACAATAGTCTGTCAGACACTCACATTGGTGCTTCTCTCTTACTGTATACAATAGGTTGTCAGACACTCACATTGGTGCTTCTCTCTTACTGTATACAATAGTCTGTCAGACACTCACATTGGTGCTTCTCTCTTACTGTATACAATAGTCTGTCAGACACTCACATTGGTGCTTCTCTCTTACTGTATACAATAGTCTGTCAGACACTCACATTGGTGCTTCTCTCTTACTGTATACAATAGTCTGTCAGACACTCACATTGGTGCTTCTCTCTTACTGTATACAATAGTCTGTCAGACACTCACATTGGTGCTTCTCTCTTACTGTATACAATAGTCTGTCAGACACTCACATTGGTGCTTCTCTCTTACTGTATACAATAGGTTGTCAGACACTCACATTGGTGCTTCTCTCTTACTGTATACAATAGTCTGTCAGACACTCACATTGGTGCTTCTCTCTTACTGTATACAATAGGTTGTCAGACACTCACATTGGTGCTTCTCTCTTACTGTATACAATAGGTTGTCAGACACTCACATTGGTGCTTCTCTCTTACTGTATACAATAGGTTGTCAGACACTCACATTGGTGCTTCTCTCTTACTGTATACAATAGTCTGTCAGACACTCACATTGGTGCTTCTCTCTTACTGTATACAATAGTCTGTCAGACACTCACATTGGTGCTTCTCTCTTACTGTATACAATAGTCTGTCAGACACTCACATTGGTACTTCTCTCTTACTGTATACAATAGTCTGTCAGACACTCACATTGGTGCTTCTCTCTTACTGTATACAATAGTCTGTCAGACACTCACATTGGTACTTCTCTCTTACTGTATACAATAGTCTGTCAGACACTCACATTGGTGCTTCTCTCTTACTGTATACAATAGGTTGTCAGACACTCACATTGGTGCTTCTCTCTTACTGTATACAATAGGTTGTCAGACACTCACATTGGTGCTTCTCTCTTACTGTATACAATAGGTTGTCAGACACACCCATTGGTGCTTCTCTCTTACTGTATACAATAGTCTGTCAGACACTCACATTGGTGCTTCTCTCTTACTGTATACAATAGTCTGTCAGACACTCACATTGGTGCTTCTCTCTTACTGTATACAATAGTCTGTCAGACACTCACATTGGTACTTCTCTCTTACTGTATACAATAGTCTGTCAGACACTCACATTGGTGCTTCTCTCTTACTGTATACAATAGTCTGTCAGACACTCACATTGGTACTTCTCTCTTACTGTATAAAATAGTCTGTCAGACACTCACATTGGTGCTTCTCTCTTACTGTATACAATAGGTTGTCAGACACTCACATTGGTGCTTCTCTCTTACTGTATACAATAGGTTGTCAGACACTCACATTGGTGCTTCTCTCTTACTGTATACAATAGGTTGTCAGACACACCCATTGGTGCTTCTCTCTTACTGTATACAATAGTCTGTCAGACACTCACATTGGTGCTTCTCTCTTACTGTATACAATAGTCTGTCAGACACTCACATTGGTGCTTCTCTCTTACTGTATACAATAGTCTGTCAGACACTCACATTGGTACTTCTCTCTTACTGTATACAATAGGTTGTCAGACACTCACATTGGTGCTTCTCTCTTACTGTATACAATAGGTTGTCAGACACTCACATTGGTGCTTCTCTCTTACTGTATACAATAGTCTGTCAGACACTCACATTCTAGCATGAGAAAGCTTTCATTGACTTTTTTCTGTCTTTGAAAATTTACACCAGTGTACATATCTATGGTGGAAGCATCACCCGCTATGCTATGCATATGTTTATGATGGAAATCACAGCACTATCTTCTGAGACTACATCACATCTAAGTTTTTATGCCACCCACATAAATGAGATACAGATTCAAAACTTTAAAAAATGTTAGGTTGATTAAAACATCCTTCTGCACCTTCTTATCAATGTTCAACAGGTTAAATGCTCCTTATGTTATTGCGGGGGTGGGATAGCGCAGTGGTTAGCATGTTTGGCTTCAGATCAAGAGTACAACCACAGTACAACCACCGTACAACCACCGTACAACCACAGTACAACCACAAATTCCAATGGCTCGCTAGCTCCAGCCAATGCTCACAGGTTTCACCACAATGCATAGCCGTATTGGTGTTACTGATTTTCTCCCTGCATTGATTAGAAATACATGCCATTTAGATAGTGAATAAAATATAACAAGGTTACATTTGTGATTACACTACGTTCAATTGTACAAATTCTTGTACTTTTCCGGGCAGATTCAAGATGTTATATCTCTGCAATGATACAATTGCCATGATAAAAGTGAATTACTCTTGAAAGCGGTGTTAAACCCTGAATCACCTCACCTAATGTCATCTTTTTAAATGAATTAATCAGAAATTGAAATAACCTCAGAATTACGTTTTTAGAAACTGCCTTCAAGACATGCCAAAGATTGATAGTTTCAACCCCCGAATCACAAGAGACTGGTCCTAGTTCAAGTCTTTACCTGTGTTTATAGCCCTGCTACAAGTCTAGGTGCTTCTACACTGTAAGCTCCAACTTTTCACATTGTAGCAGATTGATCATAAGACTATAAGATCAGTTAGCCATTTGGATCAAGAGGTCTGGGGTTCAAATCCCGGGGCAAGGCAACTTTGTCTGCAGTAGAGAACTGTTCTACACGCAGTAAGGTTTGGGTGCAATGCTACACTGAATTTCAGCGTAGTACCACCCATGGTTCGCTAGTTCCAGCCGATGCTCGCAGGTTTCGCCGCAATGCATAGCCACATGGTGTTGCGGGCTTTCTCCCTGCCACAATATTAGCATTAGATATAAGTGAAATACTCTTGAAAGTGGCGTTAAACCCCAACTCACCTCACCTCACCTAGGATCAGTTAGTAAAACCAACCCCCGGATCACAAGAGACTGGTCCTAGTTCTTAAGTCTTTACCTGTGTTTATAGCCTTGCTACAAGTCTAGGTACTTCTTCACTGTAAGCTCCAACGTTTAACATTGTAGCAGATTGATCATAAGACTATAAGATCAGTTAGTACAACAACACCCTGATCACAAGAGACTGATCTCAGTTCCCAAGGGACGGGTCTATAGCTGTGATGTGTATACCCTTGCTGTATCTACTTCACCTAACTAACTTCTGAGAGTAGTTCAAAGCAGATGTCCCTACACACAGCAGTAGAAATGTGTGAAATGTAATCTCACATCAAGGATGGAGATTTGACCCCTGATAACTGGCAGGAATTTTTAGAATTGCTTCTCTTTTATATCATGCTTTAACAAATTTGAAAATATTTTCTGAAATAAGGCACTGATGATGATCTTGTTTTTATTTCATCTTGGAGAAGATCTGTTTGATTTATTTACAAGTGTTACGGTTCTTTCTTTTCAATAAATATGTCTGTCAATCTGTTAATTGCATGGAATGGCTAAAGGTATATATTATTTAGGAAAATAGAAGAAATAGAAAACTTTTTAAAAATTAATTTATATCTGGTGTTCTCAGATACAATGAACAAGTTATGTACTAAGTAAACCAAACCTTTCCATGAAAGTTATTTCGGTCATAGTGAAATTGTGAATTGTATATTATTTACATACTATTTATTTATTCATTATCTATGAGATCAGATGATAGTTGTCTCTGTACACACCCCTTGAGTTCAGATTATAAGAAAACCTTCCTGTTTCGCCTAGTCATTCAAGTTTCAATATACTAGCCATGTCATCAAAATTATCTTTTAAATAAATCATAAATAAGAACCAAGTTTCTCTCCCATACATCAGTCAAACTTCAGTGTGCCAGCTATTAGAACAGCATAATCAAAGACATAACGTGCTCCTAAACCTGTACAATACTCCCTCCAACTCTCCCTATCTTTCTCCTTAAACTGTATGATGGCCTGACTGCCTCTATGTACTTTATGCTTGAAATGGCTCTAATAATTCACTGGGCTGACATCCCTGTCCAGATTTGTCTGTTTCCTGCAAGTAAATTGCTTATCCTCTGGCCAGTGTGGCACATTCCCTGCCTAAGCTGATAGAGTATCCACATAGTAAACCCAGCAGGCTAATAACCTCCTCGCTTCCACTTTTTCGCCTGAAATGGCAGATTTGAATATATATATGCCAGAAGTATGTCTCAGACCCTAGAGCAGGAAACACGTTCACCAGCCTGATAAATCTAGAAAATATTTGCAAGTTTACGTTCCCTCATCTCCTAAAATTAGAGACATTTTGGCTCCTTTTTGTCTTTATCATAAATCAAATGTTTAACCTTTGCCTTCTAATGCAGTGGTGTTACCAGAAAGCCTTCTTTAGCCAACAGTGGATTATTCCTTTCATTGACACTGTAAGGGAGAGTTCTGTCGGCATCTTGAATTTTGCAACTTTTTGATAACTCAAGACAAACACTGATAGAGTATCCACATAGTAACACATAACATGTCATAAAACAAATAAACAATGTGCTATTTGGCCGTAGCAATGTTTTCCCCAGTCACAGCGCCGATGAATGACTTCAGTTCGTATCATTTATATATGTGCACTTCAGGTTGTGAAATATAAATCCATTAAAATATTACCTTTATTACTATCTTTCAATTTGACGATGTTTTAATCATGTATAATAACATATATGTGTAAACAGGAATATCCTCTCCAATTTCGTTTCCACAAAAAACACCCCGATAGAACCCTCCTTTTAATTGTGCTCTCTGTACATTGGTTTCCCAAAATTGTTTGGCAGTCAGAAGAACTTTTTGATGGTCTAATGCCAGACAATGTGGATGCAGGCTGCCCTTTACTTCACAGTGTAAATAGAGTTATAAATGGGATCTCATCAGTGTTGAGGACTCGCCTCCCAGTAAACACAGATCTTGATTATAGCCTCTTCATAGTGGAGATGCTCTTTCATTTCTCTGTGAGGAGAGCTCACAACTGATGGGTATTTGATGACCAAAACGTCTTCAGACATTCTGAAATGTTCCAAGGATACTCTATTCAAAGGGTATCTCTTCATTTTGGTTAATGCTTTCCTTTGGTTTCAAGGATCAATTAACAAGTTGGAAATGTAAACTCGTTTTTGTTATGTGGGCAAATATGGTCAACAAAAAACGATTATGTTTCCTGATAGGTTTGTTAATGGCAAATGATATTTGTTTTTCATCTCTTTTGAGCTAATTGCGTTCATTTATCTTAATCTCTTTCTATCTGTTTCTCTTTGTAATGTTTTCATTTTTACTATAGGGCATGTCATAATGTTTGGTAATCACATTTTTTAGCTCATCTGGCCTGAAAGGCCCGATGGGCTCATGGTATGGCGTCCGTCTGTCCATCCATCCATCCATCCATCCATCCATCCATCCATCCATCCATCCATCCATCCGTCTGTAAGCTTTTCCCTTTTTCTTCTTCATCTCCAGGAACCACTTGGTCTAGGGAGCTGAAAAGTTGTGTGCAAATTCCTTGACCAATGGGGATTCTAAATTGTATGACCCGAAATTTCTCCAGTTCCAAAAGGTCTAGAGAGCTGAAAAGTTGTGTGAAGACTCCTTGGCCAATGGGGATTATCATTATAAATGTAGATTTGGTGACCCATGATCCCAAATAGTCACAAGGGTCATGACCTAAAAATAACTATTTTAATATTTTTATCAAGTATTTCGAGTTTCTTATACCTGTGATAAATTCTCCTGGAAAATTTACATTTTGAAAATTATTGAGTTCATTGTTTAAAGCCTGATGAGCTACAGAGCCAATGGCTCTAAAAAAAAATGTAATGTACCATATATTTATTCTCAATCTCATCAAAATCATCATACACCTTTTTCTTTGAACAGTGTGTTATTAAAGACACTGGCTGTTACGTCTTCCCTAGTCTTACAAAAAGTACTTATTCTGAAATTATCACCATTTTGTTAAATATTGAACAAGGGAATGTAAGAAATGGATTTTTCAAAGGTTCCTTTTCAATATTTTGTTCAGATATACAAAAAATAATTTCAGAGTCTAAGTGTTAGACTGCATCTTCCCAGAGAGGGCAAGATTTGTTAAAAATATCAAAGTTCTCAATGGTTCTTTTCAGTATGCCTTCTTTTGGTAATTGGTGAAGAGTCTCACTTTATTTACTGTGACTGACTGGATGAGGTCATTGTGACCCAAATAATTTCAAGAATAAAGAAATGGGTCATTCTCATTTGATAAAAGAGAGAATACTGCCGGTAGATTTTAAGAATAGATGGGGACACTTACTGCTGATGGATGTGATACTGCTCAAGCTGTGTTAAACAGTAACTCACTAACTAGATGGGGACAAAAGAAGTTAGTCCTGCTCCATGACTGTATAAGAGCCTGTAATACAGTCTAGATCCTTATTCAGCAAGTCGAGATAAACTTAATACACATTGACTGGTAGTCATGATTGAAAACAAAAAAATCATTAGAATGAAGGTAGAGCAATTAAAAAAATCCATAGACCAAGTTTAGTCTAAATATATCTAAAATTTCACCCCTTCACCCCGAAAATTAGTGTTCAGGTTTCTTACGGGTGAAAGGGTTAAAGGTTTTCTGAATTGTCTGTGGGATGAACCCCTTGGAATAATCTGCCCATGACTGGAATGGCACCTGCTTGTAGGTCAGACTTGTGTTCCCACAATTCAGTGCACTTGGTCTGGGTCTAGCAGACACTATCATTACAATAATAGTGCCCTCATTGGATAATGAGCTGTGTTTACCTACAGTTAACTAACATTACTCACCCTACTTTCTCTAATATTACTCTTCAAAACTAGACTCAATTGTAGTCTCGTCATACACTTTCTATCTTTATTTTGTGATCTTGGAATGTTTTGGGGTCACAAATATATCATATTTGTCTTTATGTCATAAATTATCACAAACTTTTTCCATCGGGTATGCAATGGTGATTCCGTGTTCCGAATGAAAAATCAATCGGATATGGTTTTATACAAATATTCTCTCGGGTATAAGACCACAGAGGGTTGTCCTGGTTGGGATTATTTTCCTACATAAAAGCCTACATAAAACCTATTGTGACTGAGTTATGGTCTCTCTTCCACACCCCCTCCCCTTTTACAAAAAAAGAAATGTAAGGGTTTCAAACAAATCTAGGTAATAAATGAGCAAACCCTTATTCCCATGTTTGATGTGACAAGAATTGTAACTTATGTTTGTTAGACACACAGTACACCTGTGGGACTCTGACTCTCTGTCCTTTGGTGAAATCCCAGGTTTCCCAGGTTGTGAAGGCAATTTTCCTTTCCGTCTGTTGTTACAGATACCATACCAATATATATAGATAATGCATATATATATATAGAAAATGCTTCAAGATAAGCGTGTTCAATGTTGATATAAAAATTTAACGTTTGCTAAAATGTAGGAATTCCACTTTCGGTGGTTCCGTAAGCAATGGTGTCGTCCATGTTAACTTCATCAGAACCAAAGACAATGCTCCTCTTAATTTCACCAGCTGAAACTAGCTGCAGAACTGTATGTAACCTCTTTCTCCAGTATCATTGTCATCGGGGTGTCAAAGAGCCAATAGCTATTTTGGTGAAGCAACTGTAGTTACACCTAAAACTAACGCTTAAACACTCGCATTCTGATGACGTCACGACGTTCATTCATCAGATCTATAATGACATTAAGACGATGTTTTTGTTAACTCGCAATTTGTTTTTGTTATAATTGCAACACAAAGATAATGAAATGAGTATTTTGAAATGGTTTTGTTAAAAATAAAAACTGTTATAAGCGGATTTATTCTTGACCTATTTCGGGTGTTCAGGGAGATGGTGTTATGCGTTCATGAGAAGAGATGTATCCATATGCACAACTACATGAATGAAGAGTTAATGTCAATTACATATTTCATAAATTTGGACCATATAATAAATAAAATACTAAACTCTGTCCCGTTTAATAACATATTTATGAAACTCGTAGATGGTATTGGTATAAATACATTATTAAACAGGAACTCGTTTAGTATTCTCTATGTTAACAATGATGTTGAATCTCGTTGCTGTTAATGATGATGTTAACGATGATGTTGATGTTGCAGGGAGTGGCAGCAGCTGCGGCAAGATAATCCAGAGATTCCCGGAGAAGGACTGGGATGACTCGCCATTCACACAAGGCATAGAACTTGTGAGTATCACAAACCTTAGTTCACTACTTCAACAGGTATTTGCTGGATTATTTTCTACTCACACAATGTCAACTTACCATGCAATGGGTTAAAACTTGACAGATCCAATGCTCAAGGGGTCGACCTTGACCAAATGATAATCCTGTAACCTGTAAAGACAGTCTAATCAGAGAGTCCCTTCTCCACTGTCAATATCTGTACTTCTAATACTACTGATCAAGGTTTCTGCAGATGTTGTGTAAGCAACAAAATTCCCTCCTGCAAGGTCCTGCAGAGGAATGCTGGTTCCTGTATTGTCCCATGAAACTAATTGCTTGGTCCAACCAGTGATACAAGTCTCATCATAGAAACAAAGATATTTTACAATGGCTCATTCTAACATGAGCACCTTATAATTTATGTTTTTTATATTCACAACGTAGTTTGAAGTGGCAAACATAATTTTTTTTAAACAAGAGCTTTCAAACATAATAAAAACTTGCTTAGTTACATAATCATATATTATCCCCCGCCACAACAAAGTTGTCATGGGATATGGAAATGACCTCTGTGCGTCTGGGTTTTGTTTCCAGGCCAGAACTTAGAAAGTATGAGGCCTAGCTCACTAAAAATTGGTATGAGGACCAGTCATCATGTGTAGATGTGCCTTTTTTACTTCTTTGCAATTTTATGTTTAGCCTTTTCCATGGAGACATACTTTAAAATTTCGTTTCCGGACCAGCACTAAAAAACTGTTAGGCCTAGCTCAATGAAAGTTGATATGTGGAACAGTCATCATGTGTAGATGTGCCTTTTGGGGTTTTTGACTTCTTTCTTATTTTATTTTTAGCCATTTCCAGGGACACACACTTAAAAAATTTGTTCCCAGACCAGAACTCGAAAACTGTAAGGCCTGGCTCAATGAAACAATCATCATGTGTAGATTTTTTTTGGGGGGGGTTTTCACCTTTTTCAGACTTTAGCCATTTCCAATTGCTTTTTATACAAATTCCCTTCAAGAACAGATTTTGAAAACTGTTAAGCAGAGAATAATACATCTTGGGAACTAATATATTCTTTTGTTGCATAAATTTATAACAAATGAGTGATTTAGGATTTATTAAAGAATAAAGTTCCATAAGCGTATACCGGTAGTAGACTCTGCTTGTTTAATTTTTATATTTTCATATGTTATATTTACATTCTATGTTGTTATTTATGGTCCTCTGAATCATACTTGCAATGCAGAAAATATTTTTAGATCTGGAAATCAAATAAATGATTGAAATCAAGATGAAGAGTACTTAGTTAATCAACCGATATTAGCTTCACTGCTAAATTAGATTAATTAGTTAATGTGATTTGTGAGTCAAACCAGTGCAAAGAACAGATTTCCCCATGTTTATGAGATTTCATGCTTATATAGACAGATATATCTCAAGGGCAGCTAGGAAATCTACATATTCCCCATGAAATGGCAATTAGTTTACACCTCCCATGAATAAAAACATTGTGTGAACAATGTCGCCAGGTTTTCAACATCTCATATTCCCTCGGCCTCAAGTTAATTGAGATCGATGCACAGAAATAATATTTCAATAATTTCCCATTAATGCAAAAAAAATCGTCAAACAGGATGATAATTAACCAAACATTAACTCCCGTATGTTCCAATATCTTGTGTTTGCCTTGCTTGTTCAGAGCCCTGCCTCAATGATAATCAAGCTCCATCAACAGGAATAATTTGTCAATAATTCCAAATTAATGCACAATAACTGTGGTCAAACTAGCAGAAAATTGACCATCTCTCTACACCAACTTCAAAAGAGTTGAATGTCCCAAGGCGGAATCTAATTGATAGGCCGGTCAACTGTTGGAGATAAAATTACAGCTCTTCCTCAGATTGCTCCGGGGCCTCAAGTAAATTGAATTGGTTTGGTACAAGGTCTGGAGCTGGTTCATTCCGAGTCAACTGGATGGTCAGTTGCTGGTCTAGACTTGTGGACAGTTTCTATATTTATGGTTACTTGAAATAAACGACATTGCTCAATTTATTATTAGACTAGTCCAACGCCAAACAAATTTGAGTTTTATCAGATTTTGGTTGAACTTTGACAGTTACATTTTGAGCTAATAAGTAATTTTTAGTTCATCAAATCTTGTTAGTGTGTTACCTTACAGGAGCCTCGTGATCAAATTTGTAATCGAACACAAGTTTATGGTCAATTAAACTCTCTTTACTTTTCTATATTAATGCATTATATAAAGAACCCAGTCTGACCAAATGATAAAAAAGATGTGTCTATAACTTAATCGATCTTAGGCGGTGAATGTATTGCAATGTTAGTGACAAACATTTGTTATGTACATGTATATGTAATGCACTAAAACTTGAAATTGTTTACAGTTCATTAATATAGTGTGTGAATTAATTGAATAAGATATGATCATAGTTTTGATGCAAAAGTAACCAATGTTAGGTGAGGAATCTGAGGCAAGCAGCTCAGATAGACAGGTTCTCTATTAGTGTCAGGATAGACAAGAGGGGAATGTGATGGAGGTCATCCTCTGGTCAGTGGTCAGGATACAGCTCAACAGTGCAGCACTGAAGAAAGCACCTGCATATCTACATCATTACTGTGACTTGTTCTTTGAACACAATATTTACATCATTGCAATTGGTATACATGCAGGAAGA
Organism: Gibbula magus; assembly: GCA_936450465.1. Classification (NCBI taxonomy): domain Eukaryota; kingdom Metazoa; phylum Mollusca; class Gastropoda; order Trochida; family Trochidae; genus Gibbula; species Gibbula magus. Next base: position 61,659,655 of record OW388304.1, read on the forward strand.
AAACATCTAACCCCACTGTAGATCTGCCTTATATTGAAACCAGCGAGTGCTTGATTGAGGTACTGAACAGTGGATGGTGCGTTTTCTTATTTACAATGGCTCAGTCAAGCATTGAATCAAACATAACTGCATGTTTAGGGTTTTAAGAATTCTAAGCTAGAATGGGAACCACAGAACAAGCTGCAGAAGATAGGTTTTGTAGATTCTGTTACATCTAAATTCACTTCAGCTACAAGGGACATATGATATCCCTTACCTTGGGATATGACTGAGACAATCTAATTGGTGACTGGAACTGCCCAAGGGTACTAGCTCCAAGTGAGAAGGGCATCTGCTGATGCTTACACCAACAGGAGTCTGTAGCTCAAGGGACTGTAAGATAGTCTAATCATTCAGGGTTGGACAGGTCTCCAGCTCAGGGAGACAGCTGTGGTAGATTGTCTACTTTGGACAATGTTAATCAAAAGCCTGAAAGTGAGACTTGGTCAGTGAAATACCATTGGATGGAAGTATATTAACTACTAAACTGTTTGTCCCTTGTTGTTGTGTTGGTTGAGGTGACAGTCGTATAGTCTAGTTGGTCAATGTTACAGTCTAGCACTTCTTAAATGTCCCTTTTATTTGATCTACTCTGGGCAAGTATAGGATACCTGATCTCAAGGGATAAGGGAATCTGCTGAACTGTTCCTGCCCAGAGGGAAAACTTCAAAACCTCTGCATTGTTAGCAGTATGTTGCTCTTGGTTAAACTCATCCAACTAAAGACAACTGCTAATTATTCCCCAAGTAGTATATCATGGTTTCAGGTAGTTGGATGATGGTCTGGTTGGCCAATATCTTTACTCCAATTCAGGTCATCTGATTAATTCTTGGCCCAGTAGCATATTGAAGGACAATCTAGCTGATCAAAGTTTCAGTTCAAGCACCAGATCTCCCCATGTTGTAGGGGAACCTACTTTAATGCTTGGCCCAGTTGATCATCTGTTTATGCTATCCCTTGTAAAAGAACATCCTCGATAATCCAGCGCTATTGTTCCGATAAATCTACACACAAGCGCTGGAAAACAGTAAGGGTATTTATCCCTAACCTAGTTACCTCCTCTTGGGTCCATGTTATCCAATCAGAAACGAAACGCAGACACTATCTGCGTAAACAACTCGACCAATCAAACGCGTCTAACGTTGTTTATAGAAACAAACATTGCGGCGCCGACTCACTCGATTACGATAAAGTTTGTAACAAATTCAGCGTTGAAAACCTGACAGAAACTCAAAAGAAAGTTTTAAGAAATCTGTACGAGAAGAAGGATGTATTCATGTCCATCAAAACTGGTGGAGGTAAATCCCTGTTCTACCAGGCGTTCCCAATCATCTGCGAAAGCCAAGATCCTGTGTAGATTTATCGGAACAATAGCGCTGGATTATCGAGGATGGTAAAAGAAGAGCACATGCTGAATCTTGCCCTACTGTTTCAACAGACTGAGGGACAGTCTACCTAATCAGTGTTACTGTACATGGGTCGGATCTCCCATCAAGGAAGGGAACTGGCTAATGCTAATGCTTGCCTTACTGCTTCATAGACTGAGGGACAGTCTACCTGATCAGTGTTGCTGTCCATGGGTCGGATCTCCCATCAAGGAAGGGCACTTGCTAATGCTTGCCCTACTGTTTCATAGACTGAGGGACAGTCTACCTGATCAGTGTTGCTGTCCATGGGTCGGATCTCCCATCAAGGAAGGGCACTTGCTAATGTTAATGCTTGCCCTACTGTTTCAACAGACTGATGGACAGTCTAGCTGATCAGTGTTACTGTCCATGGGTCGGATCTCCCATCAAGGAAGGGCACCTGCTAATGCTTGCCCTACTGTTTGAACAGACTGATGGACAGTCTACCTGATCAATGTTACTGTCCATGGGTCGGATCTCCCATCAAGGAAGGGCACCTGCTAATGCTTGCCCTACTGTTTGAACAGACTGATGGACAGTCTACCTGATCGGTGTTACTGTCCATGGGTCGGATCTCCCATCAAGGAAGGGCACTTGCTAATGCTTGCCCTACTGTTTCATAGACTGAGGGACAGTCTACCTGATCAGTGTTGCTGTCCATGGGTCGGATCTCCCATCAAGGAAGGGCACTTGCTAATGTTAATGCTTGCCCTACTGTTTCAACAGACTGATGGACAGTCTAGCTGATCAGTGTTACTGTCCATGGGTCGGATCTCCCATCAAGGAAGGGCACCTGCTAATGCTTGCCCTACTGTTTGAACAGACTGATGGACAGTCTACCTGATCAATGTTACTGTCCATGGGTCGGATCTCCCATCAAGGAAGGGCACCTGCTAATGCTTGCCCTACTGTTTGAACAGACTGATGGACAGTCTACCTGATCAGTGTTACTGTCCATGGGTCGGATCTCCCATCAAGGAAGGGCACTTGCTAGTGCTTGCCCTACTGTTTCATAGACTGAGGGACAGTCTACCTGATCAGTGTTACTGTCCATGGGTCGGATCTCCCATCAAGGAAGGGCACTTGCTAGTGCTTGCCCTACTGTTTCATAGACTGAGGGACAGTTTACCTGATCAGTGTTACTGTACATGGGTCAGATCTCCCATCAAGGAAGGGCACTTGCTAATGCTTGCCCTACTGTTTCATAGACTGAGGGACAGTCTACCTGATCAGTGTTACTGTTCATGGGTCGGATCTCCCATCAAGGAAGGGCACTTGCTAATGCTTGCCCTACTGTTTCATAGACTGAGGGACAGTCTACCTGATCAGTGTTACTGTCCATGGGTCGGATCTCCCATCAAATAAGGGCACTTGCTAATGCTTGCCCCAGTGTAAGCTGATGACATACACCTTGTTGACCTGGGTTGTCCGAAGTGTCATTAACATACCTGTCTGTCCTTAGCTTACCTTACTGGGGTATCCCTACATGAACTCCTGATCAGCTGTCTGGGGTCAGAGTTCGTGGATAGAGTTGACCCTAGAATGTCCTTATATTACGCATGCAACTCATTGCTAAAGAAATATAATTGCTTGGAGACATTGCAGAGAAATTCAAATTGACAATGAATGATCATATTACAATAATTTATACTTCTTGTCTGTTGTTTGAGGTTAGAATCAGTGAGCACAGTTGATTGTAGAATGTCCTTTGGGAAAATCTAACAGGAACATTGATACTGAATGGATAAATTGCAAGGGATTTATGCGTTAAGTATTTCATTGAAATGAAACTGTCTGTTGCTATCTGAAAATAATATTTTGTCTTGCAATGTAATGCAACACTTTAAGAATTTGAAATAGATATTGAATGAAATGCTAAATACAAGTGCTTAGTCTTTAATCCTGGGGGGAAATTGCAATAGATATGATTCCTATAAATCACTGATTTAATATTCATATATTTCTCTTTATTCTTATAATTCTTGTGGGGATGATGATAGTTATGTAATAGAAAATAATGGAATATAAAACAAATTCTTGAAATTGATTTGTCAATCAGTAAAGGAATGAATAAAAAATATAACATTTGTGATTTAATTCTTTTGTAAGAAAAAGAAAAATAGGTTAATGATAACTTATTTGTCAAGCAATATAAGTAAAACAATTATACAAATATAAAATAACAACTCTAAAAGCTAAATAACCATACAAAATAGGTGAGGGATTAACTTTCAATAATTACTTAGAAGTCCTGCCTAGATAATCCAGAGATAAGGTCCTCTGACAATATTAAATAATTGGTTTCATTGTCACCTCGGTATGATTCATGTCTAGGATTGCTTGTTGAAAGTGACAGATAAAACAGCTCAATATATCAGTCTGAATGGTGACCATCGATCCCACATTCCTACCCCACTTCAGCATCCACTGGCAACACTAATCACATTCTAGACTCTGGGAGGTTTCCTGGTGAGAATATTATGGAAAACACTTCCACCCCCAACCTTCTGACTGGCAGGCATACAGACAGAAACATTTCATGTCAAAAGTCTCTGAAAAGATTGCTAACTGAATAATAAATTCATGAAATTGTGTCTGGGATAGTAAACTCTGTTTCCTTCACCCCCTGTCCTGAAAATATTTTCCTTAAACTTCTTAATTACCCCAATATTGATTATTTTAAGTCAAAACTGAGAACATTGTGTAGATTGGTGTTTTTTCTGCGTGATCTCTAGAATGTATGAGTGTACGAGCCATTTATTAGTGAAAATTATTCTTGTAAAGAGAGTTAAGCCCCTAATTACTCCACCTCCCCAGATTTCAGTCAAACACTGAGTAACTGACAGGTCCATGTCAAGTCTAGTAACAGATGTGCTGCATCGTCCCCAGAATGTTTGTTTGTGTAACTGGTCTTTGTCACGTAAACAGCTCCATTGATCGCAGTCATTCGAGGAAATAACTACACATAACACATGATTTCAGCATTTCTAGCATAAAATGAGCATGATTCATTTCTAGTTTTGCTGGGGTTAGTTTGACTTTATTTTCAAAATGATGCCCTTCAATGACGTGCTGAATTATTTCATAAACGGTCAAATTCTTTGCAAAAATTTACAGAAACATACAAAGTTTAGTTAAAAATAAAAATGAAAAACATGATTACATTGAGCAAACTTTATTTACTCCCTTACTTGTCAAATCTAAATGAAAGATATGAAATTCTTTATCCAAATAAATACAACTTCAAATACTGTAGCATTTGATAGAAAACTGTGTGTTATTTTCTTAGCAGATTCAGTGGCGGCTCCAGGAATTTCGAAAGGGGGGATCCAGCAACTGAAAAAGCTCTATATCTCATTAATCCTATCATTCTTCAAATTTGCTGGTCATCATGACACTTTTAACCAGTAATGCAATATATGAAGTAGCTCCATGTGTCTTACTAAACTCCATATTACAGTGGGGGACATTGCCATGTTAGTGGCAAACACTTGTATAGAGTAGACTTCTGCTGTCTGGGAGGTGTGTTGGGTCAAATGAACCAATTTGTGACACTGACTTGCAGTGGTATGTACACTAGTGTAAGTTTGTGAATTAGAGAATAACCAACGAGGTACGAGTGATCACGGGAAATATCCATGAGTCTAAATAATGTTCAGCCACGAGCTTTAGCGAGTGGCTCTGAACATTATTTAGACGAGTGGATATTTCCCGTAATCACTCGTACCGAGTTGGTTATTCTATATATTACCCATTATGCAATTAAATTGACCAAATTACGCCTGGTTATTACATTTTCATGTTTTGCGGCCGCTGTGAAGGACCCGTCGCCACAGTAACATTGTGACGTCATAAGATAAATCGTCGCGTCAGACCATTGTTTTATGACGTCATAGTCATTCTTTCTCCGGGTAACCGACCAATCAACGTTGAGAATCACTTGAAAGCACATGTGCAAATATCACAAAAATAATCACCTGTGTCTTCTCACCCGTATGGGTAATATTACAAAATAAGTTACGTTCTATTGTATGGAAATCAATAGATAATGCTTTATTACTTTATAAGGAATTTGTTTTGGATCACAAAGCTGTCATAAAATACAGTAGAACACTGATATAACGAACACGGATATAGCGAACTTATTTATAAGTCCCGTCAAATGATCCAAGATGTCAGCCTAATGTGAATAGCGAACAACGGATATAGCAAACTAAATTCTTTGGTCCCTTGGAGTTTGTTATATCCGTGTTCTACTGATGATGAACATTATCAAAAGTCTGAAACGTTTTTGCATTCCCAATCCCAAAGTTGACAGTACCAATTTTCTTTTGCAGTTCTGCCAGCCCACAGGATGGACGCTCTCTACACAGAGGCAACAGCCGTACTTCTACGTCGCCGTTTTGACGGACATAGACGCCGACCGCCATTACCTAGCAACATTTACGTTCCACGAGACTATCGCCATGACTCCCACCCACCCTGACGACCAAGATGGAGACGACCAGGAGCCCAACATGGTTCATCACTCCCTCATGTTCGCACCGAAAAGTCTCGTACTCATGTCCAGACTGGATTATTTTGAAGCTTTTAGGGTATGATATATTGCCAGTGTCCCTATATTAAAAAAAAATCCAGTTTTAAAGTGTGATAATTTTAATGGCATTTTTAAACCAAAAACAATGGTTTCCAATCACGACATGTGTGACAAAAAAGTTCCATGTTTTGTTAACAGCATCTGATGTATCATTACACCCAAATTTGGTGACACTATTCAAACTCTAGATCTTGTCAATACGATATCTGTTGCACCGAATGTCTATTATATTCATATCCAGACTCGATTAACTTCAAAATGTTCAGTTTACAATTATGTTTCATGTCAATCTTTATGAAAAGCCTGAGTTAAAGCCAGATCCATTGTGGTTTTGTCATTTTATATGGCAGTTTTAATTACACACAAATTTTAGGAGTTTGAATCAAGAGTGAAAATTGAATAGCTATTGGCCTGACTTGCTGACTTCAAATTCTGGTAATTTGTAAAAAAATTCACTTTAACTTTGCAATATTTGATTTATTTTATTTTATGAATTGACAAGACAAAGATCATGCTTTTCCTTCAGCAAACGGTTATCTGGTGGCTCTTTTGATAAGACCTCAAGAGTTGCTTCCCTTGAAATTCCAACCCAAACTCACTTCACATTCCACATCTCTCATGTTACTAAATGTACAATTTGAAAGAACTTTTCTGATCGAGTATGAAAATTCATATTGCATACTATGATGTCTGAAACTTTGTGTTGTTCTACTCCTATATAGAATTGCCTGGGTCTGATCTACACAGTGTACACAGAGAACCTACAGGTGCAGCTGGAGACCATCGTGGGTAACATACTGGGCTGTGTGCAGGTGCCCCCGCCAGGTGTGTGATAAAACTTGTAGCATACCTGATGCATGTTATTATTCATACTTTTTGTTTCATAACTTTAGAGGTGTTGGAGTCCTGTCTTCAGGAACTTAATATTTATCTGATTTACATAACTTTCTATTGATTTCTCAATCCTATTCTTGTGCATATTCTTTACATTCAGTACTGTCAGTACCGTCAAGGAGAAACCAATATCAATTCAAGTAATATTTTGTTCTGATAGATAGATTATGTTCTTTATTTCCTGGGATATTTTTTGTTAAATTGTCAAGAATGAACTATAGCATTGGATAGTAAAAGATTTGTTAATGATTATTTATATTTTTTCATTTGGTTAGCATCATTGTATACAGGACAGTCCCTTGTCTAAAATGTAATTTAGATCTAACTTGAGGAAGTCAAACCTGCTGATAGAGTGTTTGTATGATGATATGTATGTTGTTGCAGGAGGTCCACAAGTTCGCTTCTCTATCGGAGCCGGTGACCGCCAGGCCTTGCAACCCCCTCTCAGTCCCTCCCTCCCAGTCACCCACACCGACGTCGCACTCGTCTTCGACCAACTTGGTGAGTAAGATGCAACAAATGAAGATTAGGATTGGTATTTTATATTTTAGTTGTTGAATTTATTGGTTCCAACCCTTCTAAGTGGCTAATTTACTGGAATTACAACTCGTCAACAAAGAGTACCAGGAATTAGCCATGTGTTAAAGGTAGGGTGTCTTGGGATATTACTGCCTTTATTTAAAATTTGTTTTAAATAATGAACATTGTTACAGCTTCTTTTGGAAAATTAATTTTTGTTGCCAATACTTAATGCAAACTATGTAATGCATTAATGCTAACACCAGAAGACTTTCCACTTTGTTTCATCTACTTATGAAATGATATATCCAATACCATTGAAAATAAACATTGAATCAGGAAAATTAATTGTATATTTTTTTTATTTTCTCTTCTCATTAGGCAACAACAACGCGATGACAGTGTTCACTGCGTCGCTGACGGACCACAAGGTTCTGTTCCACTCCCACAGCTACTCTCGTCTAACCTCCGCCGCACACGCCATGGTCGCCCTCATGTACCCTCTCAAATACAGGTTAGTGGGCAGACATTACACAGACATTGGAAATTACCAATCTATCGTCCCAGTACTATCAATAAAGACAATGACATCATTTATTTAAATTCTTTCAATGGAAGCATCCCTCTTGTTTTACTTACATGTCTGTGAGTAGAGATTAGAGGTAATATTATTGCAGGGTAAAGTGATTGAGAATTTCACTCTGACAGTAATAAACATATCACATCACAAGACAAGCGTATTTGCATTTCATAAGAAAGGCAATTGCGCATGAATACACTTCAGGCGATTGGAGAGCTCAAAGTAGAAAAGTGTTGTAATTCCCATCAGGTTTTCTTTGCTGCTGTAGTCTGAAAATGAGGTCTTGGTGGTATTGTGGTACAGTGGTACAGAGGAATACCTCAACCTCCATTATTGCCAGCCAGGTCTACCCCAACCTTCTGTAAGCTAGCTCTGTGTAATATTGTTTTCTGTTGCAGTTACGTCTACATCCCGATCCTGCCTGCGTCGCTCCTCGAGGTGCTGAACACCCCGACCCCATTCATTGCGGGGGTTCACTCCTCCCTCCGCAATGATGTCGTAGATCTGGTAGGTCACGTACGTATCTAATCCTCACCCCATGACGATCCCTGGATCGCTTGCTTGCTGCCTAACTCTCACTGGTATGTTGTACGTATGTAGCTCCTTCACTCCATGAAATCATGAAGTACTTGCAGTCGTCTTTACCAATTGCAACTGAGTTCATATGCTGATCACTGGTATGTTCTATCTTATTTTCTACAAAAATTGTCGCCATGTTCTATTGAATAAAGATTGTCTGACAAAAAGCCTTTCACTGTATGTGTATTCTACTGATGATGTGAACACTGGTCTGTTCTCTTCACTGCACTTGGAAAGTTGGTGACATGTGGCAAATGTTCCTCAAAACTAGTCTTTCAAGTATACTTCAGAATATGCTGTTATATTTTTTATTATGTATATCTTGTATGTAGCTGTCTTTCATTATACTGAGTACACTAAACGCTAACCAGATACATATTCATATCTTGTCAATCTCCTTTTTGGTTTGACTTTTGTCAAGATTTCTTGCATACTTTCTTAACCAAAAAAGAACAGATTAATTTTCATAATTTCTTTAATATATTTGTATATGTAATACAAATTAGACATTATTGATATCATCAGCATGGAAAATTCAGTCCTTACTCCATCCTTATTTTTATTTGCCTTTCAACAGTTTTTTACATATGAATTATTTCATCACTCTTTTCCCAGTACATCGTCATGAGAAATTAGATTTCAAAGTATGTATTTAAATAGGAAATGTAGTTAATGTATTAGAACAAAATTTTGTTTAGCATAGTAACCATTACTTTTCTAGTTCCCAAGGACGCATTTGACACAAGTACCATTTTGTTTTTCACTTTATTTTCTTGTGTGCTGTGGTTGATTATTTGAAGCATTTGTTCCATGCACAAGGAAGTTTTTAGATTACCAAGTGATTGAAATATTTAGAGAATATTGGCCTTATAATGATTTCATCATTTTGTTTCATTGCAACTGTTACACTTACATTGTGATGTCATGACTTAATGTATTAATTAATCAATTAATTAGCATATTTTCACAGCATTAAATTACTTCAGACACTTTGTGGTTGTCGTCAGTGAAAATTGTGATCATTCATGATCCATGCAATGATTTTGAGGATCAATGACAATAAATATAGGTCAGTTATATAAGGAGATATTGGAAGGTTATGTCAGTTCATGGTTGAATGAAGTAAAGGTTTGATATAGATTCTGTGTGTTCCAGTTGGATGTGATCATCGTAGATCTGGACGGCGGGAGTGTGCGAATCCCAGAGTGTGTCAGCATACCGTGTGTACCGGACCCAATCCTTAGCAGGACCATGAGAGCTTTAACTTTGGTGAGTGACATCATAGAGTTGGGAGCTCCCATAGAGCTAGGGCTCTTAGCATGAAGGGAAGGGGAAAACATGAACACAAGTGTCTTTATCACATGCTGAACTTTAGTGAGTGACCTCATAAGAGTTGGGAACATCCCATAGAGATAGGGCTCTGCAGTGTGAAGGGAAGGGGAAAACATGAACACAAGTGTCTTTATCACATGCTGAACTTCCCTCGCAAGGCATAACTCGTGTCAGTCTTCACTACTGGCTAATGTAAGACTTGCTGCATTTCATGTACTTTCTGTGCTATCACCTGAACTTCATAGTGTGTGCTGCTACACTAGCACAGAAAAGTCATCAAAATGCAACAAAGTTTAAATAAGCCTGTGACTAGAACTGTCCTAGTTATGACTTCAGGGGGGAGTTGTTCTTTGCTCAGAATCAACTATCTTGAAAATGATTAGCACATTTCTATTATTATATTAATTAATATTTCTGATGTTAACCTTCAGTTACATTTCATTCTTTATATGAGTCATTTTCACGAAGAGTGTAAATTTAGAAAGATGAAAAACAGAAAATCCAAATGAGGGATAATGATGAATTTGTTATTGATTGTGAATAAACAATAACTCAGGGTAATGAATTTAAAAAATGCAAGCTTAACCTTTAATAGAATTTTTTTAATAGGAGGTTTTATAACATTATTACGTCATAATTGTCCTTACTGTTACCACTAACAAAAACGGTGAAAAAAGAAGTTCCATTTAATTTTCAGAAATATACTTTTGCAAAAACATTAGTAAGTCTGTATATATTCTATTAAATAAATAACAAAATTTGACTGATAAGAAACTTTTGAAATTCAAAATGTTTAAAAAATCATCCCACGGAAAATAATGGCGAGCAACCAGCTAAGTTACTATTTTTTCAAAGTAAAACTTATTTTCCAAGCTCCTTCAAATTTGAAAATCTTTAAGTTGTATGTAGATATAGAAATAAACCTATTTTAGAAAATATTTCACACAAGTTTTCAAAATATTAAATATTTCTCCGGTTTATAGTGAAGGATGTTGATGGTAACAGTAAGGACAACAATGGTAACAGTATGGACAGGGAGTCAAACTTATTTCATTTATTTAAATGTAAACTTAAAGAAGAGCAAAATACTTGTTTGTTGTGCCCAGTTAATATGAATAAACACATACAAAGACATTTTATCAAAGAAAAATTGATTTTAAAAAACTTAAGAAAGTTCTACAATTTCAAGGTAACAGTATGGACAAAAGTTATCTGATTGATATCCATCACATTTATTAAGGTATGTGGTTCTGAATATATAATTTCATTTATGTCAAATTTTAAAACACTTTAATAAAATTGCAACTTACACATTAATTAAGGGCTAAACCTAGAGAAAATTAAAAAAGAACATACCGGTAACCTTAAATAAATTGACACCTTGATTGAAACCCCTTATTACAACAAGAATAGATCTTATGTTTTTTTACTAACAGTATCAGTACTTAACAAAATAACTTTTAAATTATAGAGCAATTGGCTCTGTAGCTCAATAGCCTTAATGTGTCAGAGGGTTAAATAATCTACACTGAAACAAGGTGTATTCGAGATTTCAGTTTATTAGCTTTTATCAACTTTGGTCAAGGTGTATACAAGACAACAGTTTATAAACGTTTATCAACTTTGGTCAAGGTGTATACAAAATTTCAGTTTATAAGCTTTTATCAACTTTGGTCAAAGTGTATCCAAAATTTCAGTTTATTGGATTTTAGTGCAATTACAATTTAATTCATCCTCTCCATTGGACAAGAAGGCTAAACAACATTTCAGCTTTTGAGAGATTTCTTGTTCACGAGAAGAAGACCAAAGGAGTTTGATAGGTCATGGTCCCTGATGCCCTTATATAGAGAAGACAACGGAAGTTTTAGGTTGTGGCACTTATTTGGGATCACAGGGTCACCAAATCTACAATTGATTATCTCTGTGGACCAAGGAATCTGTGCAAGTGAGAAGTTGAAAATAGATGTTCAGGGTGTGAGCCTTATGACCCTTATTTGGTGCCAGTTCACTAAATCTACTACTTATAATCCCTGTTGGCTGAAAGGTCTGAACACAACATTTCAGCTCATCTAGGCCTTTTCATTCTGGAGAAGAAGTTGAAAATGGCTTTTTAGATTGTGGCCTGTGAGGCCTGTTCTTTGGGGCCACAGTGCAGCATATCTACAATTTATACCCCCATGGGCTAACGAGTCTGTACATTACATTTCAATATTCGAAGGGCTTTTTGTTCTGGAGAAGAAGACAAAACCATATTTTTTTAGGTCATGTCCCTTAAGGCTCAAATGGTCACCAAATCTATAGTTAATAATCCCCATTGCCCTAGGACATTTAAATTTTCTAGGTCTTTTCATTCTGGAGAAGAAGTTGAAAATTTTTTTTTAGGTCACGACCTGTCAGGCCCTTTTTTCAGGAACGAATCACAAGATCCATTGGCCATAATGGCTAAGAAGTCTTTGCACACAGCATATGAGTTTTTTATGGCTTTTTGTTGCGGAGAAGAAATTGAAAATAGGTTTTAAGGTTGTGACCCGTGTGACCCTTATTTGGGACCAGGTCATCAAATCTATAATTTATCATCCCCATTGGCTAAAAGGATTGTATACAACATTTCAGATTATCTAGGTCTTTTGAGAAGATGAAAATAGATTTAAGGTCATGACCTGTGAGGCCCTTATTTAAAGCCACAGAATCAGCAAATCTACAATTTATAATCTCAATTGATAAAGGTGGCCATACACAAGATTTCATTCACTTGAGCCAGTGGTTCTTGAATTAAGTTGAAATATTGAAGTTTACAGACAATGGAAGGCCGGTCACCATGCCATAGGGTCTTTCCTACCTTATGAGCTAAAAAGTAGGCTACCTGAATGCTTGCATGTATTGATCGAGTGCAAGAACAGAACTTAACAAACATTTTTTGTCACCAACTCACCACACTGTTGCCTTCTATTGTCTATACTGTTATCACAAATTAAGCTTCATTGATAATGTGGATCAAACTCTATTTTTTCCATCAATAATTCCAGTTTTTAAACTTTAATATGATAGTACCAATAAATTAGGAGTATAGAAATATTTAGTAATTTGAGAATAGAAATGAACTTGTTTTAAATACCATTGTCCATACTGTCACTTCGTAATGTCCATACTGTTACCAAAATTAAAGTTTCATTGAAAATTAGGATTAAACTTGATTTTTACCAAGAGTGACTTCAATCTTAATTTACTCAGCAACACTAAACATCCATTAAGGAAACAAAAGCATTAATAAATTATCGAATTATGAAAAAAACTTGTTTTGAAAATAATTGTCCTACTGTTACCTATTGATGTCCATACTGTTACCTGAAATCAGTTTAATGTTTAAAAAATGATTTAGAGCAAACATTTTTGACCATTGACTTTAATTTTAATTTCCTTAAACAACAGCAATTTGAATAAACATTCATTATATTAATAGATAACTTCATTATCAATACTTATGGGTTTTGAATAGAATTTGTCCATACTGTTACCTCTTTACGTCCATACTGTTACCACTATTAAAGTTTCATTGAAAATTAGGATTAAACTTGATTTTTACCAATGGTGACTTAAATTTTAAATTGCTAAGCAATACACAACATGCATTAAGGAAACAAAAGGGGTAGGTAGGTCAATAGGTAATCACATTTATGATTTGTTTATATTTTGAATAGAACTGTCCATACTGTTACCGTTAAATGTCCATACTGTTACCATAAACAAATGTTTCATTGACAATTAAGATTCAAGTTGATATTTTTCAGCAAAGATTAAACTTTTCAATATGTTAATCATTAAAAGTATATAAAAAGTAAATATTTTTAAAAGATTATAACAAATAAAAATGTTCATTGATTGTGAATATGTTTGTCCATACTGTTACTTTTTATGTCCATACTGTTACCAAAACTGAATTCATTGATGACCTTTTTATGTTTGTATATGTTTAATAGAATTATCCTATGACACACAAAACTTATATTATAAAAGTTATATTTAGCATGAAATGTAAATAATAGCAAATAACATCCATTTTAACATTCATTTATTGTAGAATCTTGTCTCTACTGTTACCAAATGTGTCCATACTGTTACCAAGCGGTGAAGGAAATCAACATCAATCTTTTGTGAAACACTTTTTTTTTCTTAGCCATCTCTGAAATGTTTTCATATGTTTTTCTTCAGAAAATAAATGAAGTATTTTAAAAATACATTGATAACTAAGCCTTTAAGATCCGTTTTGAAGAATAAAAATTCCATACTGTTACTGGAATCGTCTTTACTGTTACTTTTTATAAGGTAACAGTAAGGACAGTAACAGTAAGGAGGAATCAAATGAAAATATTCAATATTTACTTAATGCTCCCTTCAACTCATAAAAAGCTCATGTTTTCAGTCTTAGATAAACAAGTCAATTTACATGCAAATCTAGTTTTTAAGGAAAAAATATTTTAAATACCCTTAAACATGGTAACAGTAGGGACATCAAAATTTCCTACAATGAACTTTCCACTTACTTGAAATCAATTTATGACTTAAAGTTCAGTAATAAAAAAATATGCTGCACACCATAGTCAGGACAGAAAGTAAGAGGTTCAAGACAGGAAGTGACTCATCTCTCTGACCAAGGGAGGTATCATTTAAACATATTTTTATTTCTGGTAACAGTAGGGACATTTTTTCGTGGGACACACATAAATGGGTTAAAATATTTAAAAGTAAAAAAAAATTGTTTTGTCTCGAGATAGGTTTCACTTGATGGGTTCCTAATCACTAATGGGAATACCTTTTTTCAAACATTTACTGTCAATTTATCATTTTAAAACAATGTCAAAACTTGAAAATGTACCTTGGGACGAGCAATTTTCATCAAAATGGCACCTTAAAACATCTCCAAAAAATAAAATATCAATGAAAATTTTAATTTCTTTACTCTCATATGTACATTCAATAGTGTTTTTAACCATCAATACTTAAAATAGTGAAAAAAATAACAACAAATATACATTTTCTATTCCGGACAGAAATTTACACTCTTCGTGAAAATGACTCATATTATCTTGATATCTCAAGGAATTTCAGAATTTTGTAGGTCTACAATTTGTTATCCATACATGCACGCTATAGTTGTTGTTTCTTCACAGATTCAGGATCCGGAGCTGTTAAGTGCTGACTATGCATTTCCCCCCTCCCCGCGGAAAACACTCCCTGCTGCTCAAAGAGTGAGTTTACCGTCTGGCTCAATTTTATTGTGTGCTCATGACATGGCAAGACATCCACTTTCTCTTAACTATTATCCTTGTTTTACGTCTTCACACAAAAATGGCACTCAAAGAACTCAATGAAGCTGAAATTTTGTTTAAAAGATCCTTACTTCTTTCTCGTAAGTAAAAATTCTAGAAAGTTGAAGTCATGTGTACATATTCATTGACAAATGGAGACTCCAAATTAACTGTTTCCAAAGAGAAACATTAATATTACATATACTTTAAAATCTACAGTTCAAATAACATGCTTACTTTGTATTATATTCACCAAAATTCTTAGTATTATTCCAGATGCTACTCATGAATCAACATACATAAATACTATTCAAAAGTTAATTAATTCAGTGTGCATATGTATGAAATAGCCAGTCCACAAACCTTAAGAGAGCTACCGGTATATGACTTGAGAACCTTGATATTTCTGTTTGAAGGATAAAGAAGTGCGTGCAGTATTTATCCGAATGTTTGCGGAGATCTTCACCGGGTACCGCTCCTGTCTCACCATCATCCGCATCCACCCCGAACCCTTCATCACCTTCCATAAAGTGAGTACTTACATGCAGAGAAGACGTCCTACATAGAGAATAGGTTCTGTGGAAATGCATTATTATCAAACAAGTAATTGTTTTCCCGCCTGAGAGTGATTCATTTCTGTCTCAAATAAGGTGCTATATAAATTTTAAATATTGTTAATATTTATTTAATAAAAACATATATTCTATGGATAACAAATTCTTCATTTTGAACATACACAACATTTCAGAATACATATATATGCTTACTCCTTCATCAGGTGGAATGTGGGGTTTAACAAGATACTTGTACACTTTTGGAGTATTTTGTACACTTTACAGTCCTAAATATGATTGCACACCAATGTTGCAAATTGTACACCTCTTCTATGGAAATATCTAAAAGTTAATTTCATAAATTTCAGTTTGGTGTAATGGAGTTCTGAACTGTTAGAGAGTTAAATTATACATATAGTTAAATGTTTAACCCCAGTAAACAAGTCGGACAATGATTATTGTTGTCTAACCAGAGCATGATATCTTGGAGCTAATAGTATCATACTAAGTTCAGCGAATTGTACACCTAAGAATTACAAAATACTCCAAAATTGCTTTATATCTACAATTAACCTGAAAGGAGGGTAGGCAGCTATATAGATATAGATATAAACACAATATCAACAACAGTGAGGAAGCCCATGTTTGTGTGTTGCAGGCAAGTTTCCTGGGCCAGAGAGGGATGGTGGATGATGACTTCATCCTACGAGTGCTGGACGGCATGGGCTTCAGTGCATTTGTGGCCGAGCGAGGGCCTCCTTACAGAGTCTGTGATATATTTGACGAGGTATGGACACTGAACAGAGCATTGAAGTTAATCGTTAAAAAATGATTATGTCAACACTTTAATCTCTGCAATCTACAATTTAATGTCTGAGTACCGTATATTACCGGGTATAAGTCGACCCCGCGTATAAGTCGACCCCCTTTCTCAACTACCCAAATACTGGTCAAAACCCTATATCTCATGTATAAGTCGACCCCCCTTTTACCACGTGCTGACTGACACCGAGTGACAAGTTGACATGCACAAAAGTCAACACAGCGGCGATTGGTAAGCAGTTATGTTGATCGACTTATCAATTGTTTTGCCCTAAATATTATTAATTGATAATTTATTTTTCAGACGTTGTAAACAACCAATAAAAAAATACAACTTGTGACTCACGGTGTCTGTTATTATTTGTTTCAATCAAATTACATTTTCCTCTCATCAAGCCGAATAAACTACGACCAACATGTTGACAAAACTTTATTAGATAACCGGTGAATAGTTAAATTGTTACCTAGTAGAAAAAGACGTAAAAAGACATTGCTTTTACTTTTGAGATGAGAAGTGACAGGCTTTAATTACTGTTAATTACTATCTAATTAATGTTAATTAAACATCAAAGCTTAGATAATTACCGGATGCGCTAATGAATCACTACCCTGACTGGCAATTAACAAATCTATTCACAACCTTTATCCACGTACGTCTGTCAAGTATTGAATATACACTATTATACAAAATGAATGGTGAACATCTCAGTAACAATACAATGACAATCGGCAATTAACATTTCTCTAAATATTTTTGAATATATGCTATTATGTTAGAACATATCAGAAATTATACGTCTACTCGTACCAGTAATTTGCACTTCTCACTGCGTAAACACTTGATTATTTTTTCATGAGTATCTATCTCACATGTCACCGGCTTCTATGTAGAATCTCATTGGTCCACGTGACCTTATCGGGTCACTCGACTTACATCAAGGCTAGATATCGATCGATGTTTGTCAGGTAATAGTGAAGATTATAATATAAACTTTAATGAACTATCGTGATTGAAATGTTAATTTTTATTCATATATCACGCTATATTTGTATTTTAAAAAGACAACAATAAAGCATATGTTTTTTATTCAATGATTTTAATATTGACTGGACATCGATGTTTGTGAATTGTTTCCGGTGTAAACATCGTCCGTTCGACTTGCTGGGCTGGCAGATACTTACCTGGCCTCTAGATTTTTGGGGCTGAAACATAGACCCCGTGTATAAGTCGACCCCCCGCCTTGACCCCCTAATTTTTGGTATCAAATTCTCGACTTATACCCGGTAATATACGGTAACTTTTGCATCTCTAACTGCATGGTAAATCTGAAGGACATGGAATGAATTCATTGATTATTTTGTTATTAGAGGTGTGACATGTATATAAAAATATTTCAAGACTTTAATGATGTGCTACATATCACAATAAGCTATTTCTAGTTTTGATAAATTGTTAAATTTTTTAAGCAGTGACCAGTGTATATTTTGACATGACATTTTGATAAGGAAGGGACTATTCAATGTCAATGCAGCATGATACAGACAAAGATATTGTCAGATCTAGTAGTACGGTTGATGATACTAATATATCATCACAACTCAATTTCATGCTATTGATCTTTTAATTGTTAGTACAGTAGAACACGAATAATATTATAGAGAACACAGATACAGCGAACACATTGATATAGCTAACAAATTTATAAGTCCCTTCAAAAGCCCTATGATTGAAATAATGTATAGCCAACAATGGATATAGCGAACTAAATCCTTGGTCCCTTGGAGTTTGTTATATTCAGTTCTAAGCTGTACTATGAAAATTCCCATAATGTATGAAGTAATGTGCTGCGAAATACATGTATCATTGTAAAAGGATTATGTTTTTGTGAAGTCCAAGATTCCTTCTGTTACTAAAATTCTAACAGAGGACTTTTATCCTTTTGTGTACTGCAGGTGTATGCAACGATGCCGGACCACCTGCGAGAGGAGCGCATGAACCCGGACAAGATGAAGGAACACATCAAGGATCTAGCCCACCAGCTCTATCTCAATGTACGTCAAATGTACAAATATCTCGTAACATTGGGTACACTTCATTATCCCCCGCCGCGACATGCTAAGCTTGTCAGGTGGATAGATATCACATGAACTGTTCATTGGATGTTCATCATTATCTTACACCAATGGTTCTTTTAAGATTCAGATAAATTGGCAGATTTAAGCCACATGCTTTAACACGACAGGTGTTTTAAAAAATGTTCATTTAACTCATTTATTTACA
This sequence comes from Gibbula magus, assembly GCA_936450465.1. Classification (NCBI taxonomy): domain Eukaryota; kingdom Metazoa; phylum Mollusca; class Gastropoda; order Trochida; family Trochidae; genus Gibbula; species Gibbula magus. The sequence continues at coordinate 61,678,564 of OW388304.1, forward strand.
GGAGAACCCAAACCCCCAGCCGTATGTACAGAAAGTGCCGAAGCCGACAGAAGGGGCGTACGCCAGAATCCACCAGCCACCATTCCAAACTCTTAACCCTACCCTTGTACAAGACATCATAGAGGACGGCCTCGCTAAACACAGTATTAAGTCCAAGTAAGTTCAACCTCAATCAAAATTAATATTGTCCTGTTCTAGACTGACAGACGTATAGTGCCAATGGGAACATTTGTTCAACCTCAATCAAAATTAATATTGTCAGTCAACATATTTTGAAACATTTCTTCAACCTCAATCAAAATTAATATTGTCTGTCAACATATTTTGAAACATTTCTTCAACCTCAATCAAAATTAATATTGTCTGTCAACATATTTTGAAACATTTCTTCAACCTCAATCAAAATTAATATTGTCTGTCAACATATTTTGAAACATTTCTTCAACCTCAATCAAAATTAATACTGTCTGTCAACATATTTTGAAACATTTCTTCAACCTCAATCAAAATTAATATTGTCTGTCAGCATATTTTGAAACATTTCTTCAACCTCAATCAAAATTAATATCGTCTTGTTCTAGACTGGCAAACATGCGGCCCCAACAGTATCAATAGTGCCAATGGGAATATTTGTTCAACCTCAATCAAAATTAATATCGTCTTGTTCTAGACTGGCAAACGTGCGGCCCCAACAGTATCAATAGTGCCAATGGGAATATTTGTTCAACCTCAATCAAAATTAATATTGTCTTGTTCTAGACTGGCAAACGTGCGGCCCAAGCAATGTCGTATAGTGCCAATGGGAACATTTGTTCAACCTCAATCAAAATTAATATTGTCTTGTTCTAGACTGGCAAACGTGCGGCCCCAGCAATGTCGTATAGTGCCAATGGGACCGCCTATCACTGCCCTGGCAGAGAAACAGAGACTGGTCGAGAACAATGCTCGACGCCTTGAGGTGCTACGTAACTGTGTCAACTTCATCTTCGAAAACAAGATCTCAGATGCCAGAATTGTAAGTGTTGTCTTTACCATATACCTGAAAGATTTTTGTTGACATGATTGTGATATAATTACATTTATCTTAGCATATTTTTGGTATTTGTTTGTCATTTCCATGTTTTATTTCGAAAATGAAATGATTATGTTTTTATATTTATGAACGTGATTACATTTTCGCCATAGGTTTCCTACTTCCCCAGCGAAATTTAAAGAAGACATATTTATGTTTATGTACTAGTTGAGCTTCCAACAATGAAAAACTGAGAAATCATGGAAACTGTACACAATTTAAGTCTTACCATTACCCGAGCACTGTGAGCAAACGTGAAACCTATTTCTCCTGCAGATATTTCCGGCGGTGCTACGAGCGCTGAAGAGCCGAGTGGCGCGAATGGCACTGACCCAGGAGTTGAACTATCATGTGCAGTCTAACAGAGCCATGCTGGAAAACCAACAGTTTGATCTGGTCGTCAAACTCCTCAACTGTGCCCTGCAGAACGATACCAACCTGGACGAGAGTGGAGTAGCGGCTGCCATGTTGTCACTTGTCACCGCGTTCTGTCGGGTAATTACTAATATTACCATTTACATCTGTGTGGAAATGAAATGTTAGACATGTTTGCTTTCAGTTTGGTAATTTGTAATGAACATTCTTCAAATACTTAACTTTTACAAATGATTAAAAAAAAACTTGAAATAACTTTCAAATTACTTATTGGTATTTTTTGGTTGATTTGACTGAGAGTACATGTTCTAAGTCTTGAAAGCGGCGTTAAACCACAACTCACCTCACCTCTAAGTTTAGCAATTGTAACTCGCTACTTTTTCAACAATGAATTTGTAAATGGAAAATTTCAAGTGCACCTAGAAGTGTGTGAACCATTGAAACCTTTAATGAGCAGCTATCACAAAAACATAATTCATTAACAAAGGGAATAATGCAGAATTGAATAGGAGCATACCAGGACAATTTGGCATTAGTAGAAAGTTACTAGATTTCATTATGCCAGGTAAAGTATTACCGAACATTCTCTCTGTTTAGGGGCGGGATAGTGAAGTGGTTAGCGTTTTTGGCTTTGGATCAAGAGGTCTGGGTTCTAATCCCGCCATGGCACGGCTACTTTTTTTGTAGTAGAGAACGGTTCTACATGCAGTAAGGTTTGGGTGCAAAGCTACACTGAATTTCAGAGTAGTACCACCCATGGTTCACTGGTTCCAGCCGCTGCTCACAGGTTTCACCGCAATGCATACCCACATGGCGCTGCGGGCTTTCTCCCTGCCATAATACTAGCAGCCATGTTAAACCCCAACTCACCTCGCCTCTCTCTGTTTACAGAAACTTTGTACAGGGGTTCTGCAGTTTGCCTACACGTGTGTACAGGACCATGCTGTGTGGGCCAACCTTCAGTTCTGGGAGCAGGCTTTCTACCAGGATGTCCAGAAACAGATCCGCCAGCTTTACCTGCCCCAATACGAGGAACACCTGGTTGTACACAACAGCAGGGAAGGTTCACGTAGTCCCTCCACACCCAGGGAGGTGAGTGTTGTATCAACCAAACTGTTTCACAGGAGATATTATAATGACAGTATGGTCAACCACATGACATCACAATGCTTTTACATTATCAAGCATTGACTCACAGTGCCATGACGTCAAACCTGATGATATCACAATGCTATGATGTCAGAGACATCAACATGCTGGAGGTTCAAAGATGTACATTATTCATTGAAAGTAATCAAGAATGATTTTGGATGATAAATAAAATCTCTCCCTCATGCTTCTGACATCAAATATATCAACACTTATTGATACAAGTAAAATATCCTCCGCAGACATTGGATATTTGTAACTTTTATCAAGTCGTGTTGATATATTTTAATTTCAGAAGACATTTTGGTGAGATTCTTTATGTATTTGTAGATGAACAGTAACTCTGTGACTTCTACTGTCAGACAAATCTGGCAATTTGTTCTCACCCTACCAGTTGTATTTGTATCACTGTGATGCCTGTTCTGTCCCAGAGTGGAGACTCGCTAAGCTCTTGGAGCAGATCCTCCTCGACCACTTCCGACTCTCGCCGCTCCACGAATCTGTATAAGCCCCGCGAGATCGGCGCTCTCGAAATTGCTGCAGAGCAGGTGAGACCAGTCCAGCCATGTATTTCCATACTAATAGGTGTAGAAAATGTAATATAACAGCTGCATCTGTTCAACATATTGACTCAGGTATGGTATATAGTTTCTTAAAGATCACTTAGTGCTATCATTATTAGCCAATGTTAACATAAGTTACTTACAACCATCTTAGCACTAAGAGATGTTTGAAAATCTAAGCCTAACACATTTTAATAGTGACACTGATTTTCATTTTAAAAAGCCAAAATGAAACCAAATATTCACAATGCTTCCAATAGAGAAAGCATATTGAAGGACTTTGAAATACTTTAAAGACTCACAAAGTTTGACCATATCACTTTTATTCAAGCATATTCCAAGAGTTCCACTTGATATATGTCAATTCAACCAATAAACATTTGATATAAGCTTTTTTAAAACACAGCTCAATTACGCGCCTCTGAGCAGATTGAGCTTTGGATATAATGGCGTATATGAATAGTTAATTTATTATCAATTTGTTATTATTAAAACCAGATAAAATTAAACGGTAAATAATTCTGTGTCTGTGGACAGCTGCGTGTGTACCAGACCCTGACGAAACCAGGTCAGCAGGAGATGATAAACAACGAGGAGTCCACGGTGTACAGTCAGGCGATCCACTACGCTAACAGGATGGTCTTCCTCCGCGTACCGCTCGACGTCAGTCGCTCCTTGAAGAACGCTCAGGGTCTGGACGGGGAGAGTAACAGCAATAGCAACATTACCGCAAGGTAAGGACGCAAAAAAGATAATATAGATTAAAAGCACTGTGAAAATTTAATTTGGGTTTAATGCTTAACTTAGTATCCTTACTGTGTCTTAATTCTTTAGTTACTGTCATTCTGGATATTTGAAAGGTACTAGAATCATTTATCTGTCTACCTATACTTACAATAAAGCTTGGGTGGAAATACAAGCATGAGTCATAATATAAACATGTGCATTGGGTTCAGGTTACTAACATGAAAGGTTCTAAATAATTTGCATGAAGGCATTGCCATGCTGACTAAGCGATGATCTCGATGTTGCCTTGCTGAATAATATTTATTTTCAACTCCATTAACACTTCATGAGCTACAGTTTCAGTGACGGTTCGATCCACGGGATGTTCAAACTCCCCCTTTCATTAAATTGTGCTTGTAAATTTGACATGAGTCGAAAGTTATTATTTTCTCACTATGTTCAAATTTATTTTTCTCTTGTTTTGTATTATGAAAGCAGTTTCTTTGGATTGTGTATTAACACTTTGCAAATAGCTTTTTCTCTTATTTTCAATTGTTTAAATTGAATTTAAAAAGCAATATCACAATGATTTTATTTCAGACACAGGAATTTTTCACTTTCAACGAGTTTCACTAGGTAAATCATAGCAATGAGAAGAGTTTTAAAAATGTCATTCCAACTTGCTTCATCTTCCTGGGTCGGCCTGTCTTTCCAATGAAATGTCTATTTAATTTTGGTCACTTTAAATCAAAAGCATCTACATGCATCAAAACTACACAGCTTATCCAAAATTCCACGATAAATAATGAACAAATCACGTGTAGCTGATACTGTCAACACCAACATTGTTTTTTTAGGGGAAATCTGGATTTCACTTGTGAATTTAATCTTTCACAAAAAGGGATTACAGTTAAATGACAATCTTAATTATTTGATCACATATGCATGCTCAAACTAATGGGTTTTGGAATCTATCCAAGTGTCTTTGACAATAACTGCATATGAATTCACACCACATAACATTTGATTAAGTTTTCACAATAACTCAATAAGGTTCATGTTTGCATAGCTTGAAGCTTGGGTTGAGGGTCTACCAATATTTTTGTTTTGAATTCAAAAGTTTGTTTTTTTATATGTCAATGATTTTCTTATGCCTTACAAACTGCATTAATAAGAAAGCAAAAGTGTGAAAACTAATGAGTTGTAGTAATTAAACTAATGAGAAATGATTTGCTTTAGCTATGCTTCACAGAACTCTAACAAAATTTGCTTATAGCTTTCCTATATTTCTTCAAATTCTTATTAAAGTGATGTGCAAATTGAATTGTTGAAGACTTCTTAACTGTTAATAACATTCATAATCCTAAATATTTCAATATGACTTCAAATGAGATTAATTTGTAAATTTGTTTATATTATTTCATTTGAAAACTTCATGCCTAGGGTTTTCGTTTCTTGCATGATATGAATAACTTCTATTTTCATGTAGTGTTTGCTTTCTTAAGGTTTTTGATTCCAAATGTAATGTTTGGTTCAAAACACAGTGTTACTGATTTAAAGTTTATAGTGCTGGTTATTGATTCTACATGTTGCATGAAGAAGACAAATATTTTATGGATGATCAACTTCTTTATTAACAATAGCGACGTTTCGGTATAGATTCTTATACCGTTATCAACATCGCTATTGTTAATCAAGAAGTTGATCAGCCATAAAATATTTGTCTTCTTCATCACACCGACTTCTAGAATGCCTCTCAAACAGTTGATACATGTTGCATGTTACAAGAAAGCTCTGAATCTATTCATGGATCTATCTGATCCCTGGAATAAAATATGCGTCGATTAAGTGGTCAGCCTCTGATCAATCCCTGTTAATGAGTTGTGTTTCCGTCAGCCTCTGATTAATCCCTGTTAATGAGTTGTGTTTCCGTCAGTCTCTGATTAATCCCTCTTAATGAGTTGTGTTTCCATCAGTCTCTGTTAATGAGTTATGTTTCCGTCAGCCTCTGATTAATCCCTGTTAATGAGTTGTGTTTCTGTCAGCCTCTGATCAATCCCTGTTAATGAGTTGGGTTTCTGTCAGCCTCTGATTAATCCCTGTTAATGAGTTGTGTTTCCATCAGTCTCTGATTAATCCCTGTTAAGGAGTTGTGTTTCCATCAGTCTCTGATTGATTAATGAGTTGTGTTTCTGTCAGCCTCTGATTAATCCCTGTTAATGAGTTGTGTTTCTGTCAGCCTCTGATTAATCCCTGTTAATGAGTTGTGTTTCCATCAGTCTCTGATTAATCCCTGTTAAGGAGTTGTGTTTCTGTCAGTCTCTGATTAATCCCCGTTCAGGATTTATGTTTCCATCAGTCTCTGATTAATCCCTGTTAATGAGTTGTGTTTCCATCAGTCTCTGATTAATCCCTGTTAATGAGTTGTGTTTCCGTCAGTCTCTGATCAATCCCTGTTAATGAGTTGTGTTTCCGTCAGTCTCTGATTAATCCCTGTTAATGAGTTGTGTTTCCTGTAAATTGGTGACTAAATTGTATCATCTAAAGTGTGAATGAATGAGTTGGCAATCTTCTTTTTCTTCACTGCTTTTCGTGAATTTCTTCTTGGTAGTAGTTGAGGGTTTAAGCTTGTTTTATGTTAACTTAACATGCTTGATTAACGGAATAACATTTGCAAATCAAACTTCTTCTGTCTTCTGCAGAATATATTGACAAAATATTTAACTTTTCTGTATGCCCAGCCCGATACTTGTAGACTGCCTTAGTAGTAAAACATTGGTAGGTTTTTTGAATGTGACTTCTTGATTCTCAGAGAAAATATGTAACTTTGACTCTAATCAAGCAATCTAAATCAAACAGTGTCATATTGTTCTCTTCAACAGTATTGCAGAGAGCGACAGCTTCGATGCTGAGAGTGGATTTGACGAGACTGAAACTACAGATGTTGGGTCGACGGTGGTAAAGTTTGTGACGAGGTTCGTAGACAAGGTGTGTTCGGAGGGGAGCGTGACGCAGGAACACATCAAGTCTCTCCATCAGATGGTGCCAGGTGAGCTTGGGCTAACATTCACTTTGAAATGTATCATTTATCTGCACTTTGCATAGAAGTCTTTGATCTTTTGTCTATCATCTTAGGAGGTATAATTCATGGGCTTTTAAAATCTGAGAGCTTTTAGTTGTTTAATGTAAATGTTTAGCTCATCAGGCCTGGGGTCACATCCTTAAAAACCTATTTTCATCTTCTTCTCCAGTTCCAAAAGGTCTAGAGAGCTGAAAAGTTGTGTGCAGATTCCTTGGCCAATGGGGATTCTAAATTGTAGATTTTGTGACCCCATGACCCCAAATTGGGTGACAGGGGTCACATCCTTAAAAACCTATTTTCATCTTCTTCTCCAGTTCCAAAAGGTCTTGAGAGCTGAAAAGTTGTGTGCAGATTCCTTGGCCAATGGGGATTCTAAATTGTAGATTGCGTGACCCCATGACCCCAAATGGGGTCACAGGGGTCACATCCTTTTAAAACCTATTTTCATCTTCTTCTTCAGTTCCAAAAGGTCTAGAGAGCTGAAAAGTTGTGTGCAGACTGCTTGGCCAATTGGGATTCTAAATTGTAGATTTCGTGACCCCATGACCCCAAATGGGGTCACAGGGGTCACATCCTTAAAAACCTATTTTCATCTTCTTCTCCAGTTCCAAAAGGTCTTCAGAGCTGAAAAGTTGTGTGCAGACTCCTTGGCCCATGGGGATTCTAAATTGTAGATCTCGTGACCCCATGACCCCAAATGGGGTCACAGGGGTCACATCCTTAAAAACCTATTTTCATCTTCTTCTCCAGTTCCAAAAGGTCTAGAGAGCTGAAAAGTTGTGTGCAGACTCCTTGGCCAATGGGGATTCTAAATTGTAGATTGTGTGACCCTGTGACCCCAAAAGGGGTCACAGTGGTCATGATCTAAGAACCTATCTTTTGCTTGTAAGCAATAACTTAAATATTCAACTATAGATAGTAAATCAATGAAATCCTGATGAGCTATAGAGCCCACGGCTCTATTTTTGTCATTTTAAGTTCATCAGGCTTGAAAAGATACTGAAATTAAAAAGTAATTGTTATTTATGCTTGAAATTATGATACTTGAAAGTGTGCCATGTGACTTTCACTTCTCATAAATTACAATTTTAACCATTTTGTGGCTGTTGTAATTCAGTATATTTAGAGGTGTGTATAATTATTAGCTCATCAGGCCCGATGGGCTTATGGCATGGCATGGTGTCCGGCGTCCGTCCGTCCGTCCATCCGTAAACTTTTCGCTTTTTCGACTTCTTCTCCAGAACCAATGACTCCACAGAGCTGAAATTTTATGTGCAGACTCCTTGGCCAATGGGGATTCTAAATTGTAGATTTCGTGACCCCATGACCCAAAATGGGGTCACGGGTCACATCCTTAAAAACCTATTTTCATCTTCTTCTTCAGTTCCAAAAGGTCTAGAGAGCTGAAAAGTTGTGTGCAGACTGCTTGGCCAATTGGGATTCTAAATTGTAGATTTCGTGACCCCATGACCCCAAATGGAGTCACAGGGGTCACATCCTTAAAAACCTATTTTCATCTTCTTCTCCAGTTCCAAAAGGTCTTCAGAGCTGAAAAGTTGTGTGCAGACTCCTTGGCCCATGGGGATTCTAAATTGTAGATCTCATGACCCCATGACCCCAAATGGGGTCACAGGGGTCACATCCTTAAAAACCTATTTTCATCTTCTTCTCCAGTTCCAAAAGGTCTAGAGAGCTGAAAAGTTGTGTGCAGACTCCTTGGCCAATGGGGATTCTAAATTGTAGATTGTGTGACCCTGTGACCCCAAAAGGGGTCACAGTGGTCATGATCTAAGAACCTATCTTTTGCTTGTAAGCAATAACTTAAATATTCAACTATAGATAGTAAATCAATGAAATCCTGATGAGCTATAGAGCCCACGGCTCTATTTTTGTCATTTTAAGTTCATCAGGCTTGAAAAGATACTGAAATTAAAAAGTAATTGTTATTTATGCTTGAAATTATGATACTTGAAAGTGTGCCAATCTTGGTCACGGGTCATGACCCAAAAACCTATTTTCATCTTCTTCTCCAGTTTATTTGTAAAGCTCTAGAAAGGTGAAATGTTGTGTAGAGATTCTTTGGTCAAAGGTGATTCTTAATTGTAGGATTGGTGACCCTGTGACTCCAAATGTGGGTCACAGGGGTCATGATCTAAAACCAATATTATTTTGCTTGTTAACAATGTATTACTTGAGATAACTTAGATATTCAACCTTAGATAAAAAATCATTAAAATTCTGATGAGCTACAGAGCCCATGGCTCTATTTTTCAGTAAAGTAACAAGTTGAAAACATTTAATACTCATTAATATTGTGTTGGTGTGCAGGTGTTGTGGCTATGCACATCGAGACGCTGGAGAACGTTCACAAGGAGAGCAAGAGACTGCCACCCATCCAGAAGGTGAGGATGACAAGGGTTTTAATTGTCTAGAATTGTAATTGTGCTGACTAAAATGTTGCTCTTCATACTCTTCGTACTTAGCTTTCTCAAGTGTTCTCTCACATATCCTCTGTTTCAATAGAGTTCCTATGATTGGGAGAAAATGTGACTGTTGGTAATCATAGTTTCTTACGAAATCAGTGACATTTTAAAATAAGCATTAAGTTTGTTTCTGTATTCATTTTGAAGAGTTCCTTCACTATTGCTTTGCACAAATATGACTTCTTAAACAAAATTGCTTGTCAACCAACAAATCCTGTTCATGTAAATCGTCTCTGATTACAGCCGAAGATCCTGACACCGTCGCTACTCCCAGGCGAAGAGATCGTGATGGAGGGTCTGCGGGTGTACCTCTTGTCGGACGGGCGTGAGGAGGGGCTCGGGGCGAACCTGGGGGGACCGACTCTCCTCCCTGCAGAGGGTGCCGTCTTCCTCACAACATACAGGATCATCTTCAAGGGCACGCCTTGTGATCCGCTAGGTGAGATACCAACTTTCTCTTGTAATTCGGGTCAGTTTTAGAACTGATATTTGGTTTAGTTCAATTCTTCACGTCCTAAAATTGTCATCAAGATCACTCCTGATCCACTAGGTGAGACATGCAGATCAGGATTAAGGGATAAGTTTTGGCGATCACTGGGTTGTGTTTGATTATGAAACAAAATGTACATGAACATCTCAAGGGTTGAGTGTTGATCGTTCTTTTGCTGAGAATTTGTGTGATGACTCAATTATAAGACTTCTCTCTGTATTTGGGAATGTGTTCTCTGTGTGAGTGCAAGGTGCCCTTCTTGTTCTCAGCATATGGAATGTAAACTTACGCTTCACATTTCTTTTTGTTAATGCCAATGTATACAGAAATATTTTTAAAAGGTTAGAATAGTTGAAAAGCTGTTCTCTGTTTCTTAAATCTGGTCGAGGAAGGTCCATTATGTATCTGTATCAATGCCTCTCTTTTCCCAGCATGTGAGCAAATTGTGATCCGCTCGTTCCCAGTGGCAACACTGACAAAAGAGAAGAAAATCAGCGTACAGTATCTGCCGCACCTCGACCAATGGCTGCAAGAGGGATTCCAACTCAGGGCCAATGTTTTTCAGGTACATTGAACACCTGTGTATGGTTAGCCATGTTGTGGGCCATCAAAGAAAGAAGGTAGATAGAAATATATTTTACATTAGGGTCTTATCTTCCCTTCCAATCCAGTCAAAGATCAACCTCCTGAATATTCCTGACATTCAGTCCAGTTGGAAAGTATCCACACAATGATCAAACTAGAGTTTACCTTGGCGAAAATATTCAAACATTATATTTATAACATAAAGAATCTTGTCATGGTCATTTCAAAGGGGACAATGATACCACAATCAGCCTAATTAGAAATTACTATAGTGTTATCCCAATAACTCTGCCTACAGCTGATGAAGATAGCGTTTGATGAGGAGGTTGGGTCTGATAATGTGGAGACTTTCAAGAAGCTAGTGATCAAGATCCGCAACCCGCCGTCGGTCTTCAACACCTTCGCCTTCACCGGCCACCTCATTCAGCAGACCACGCCCCTCCACAAGCAGAAGGAGAAGAATGCCTCTCTCAGGTATGACGGTCTTACTGTAACAGAGATAAATGGAAGTCATCAGATGATGACAAACCCAAGTTTCCCGCAAACTTGTTAGAATGCATTTTCATGACTCATCATTTATCTTCTTCTTTCAGACAATTTGCAAAGAGGACCCTTTTGAAGACAGCCAGGAAAGCTGGACTCAAGTCGAAACAGTCAACGAGAAAACAGAAGTATGTGTTGCCGACACCGCCCTTGCAGAGAAGAAACATCTCCCCCCGGTCATCAGATAGCGAATCTGAGAGACCCAACAGTGAAGCTTATGATGATTTGTCTGGTATGTGGACAATTAGACATTGTTAGACGCCCAAGTAGGACACCCAAATATCCTAATAATGCGAAGTGTCAAGCTAGGAATCACTGAACACTGAATCTGGTATATATGTTATTGTTGATGTTCACGGCCAGTTAAACTCAGTGAAGGTTGCATCTTAAATGTTGAGGATATGTCTTTGTTTTTGTTATTTAATGATCCATATATGAACATTGCAAGTTTACATGTGAGTACAAGTACAAATCTTGGACATAAACATAAGAGAACATTAAATCTGTTTTACATTCAGTTAGTATATGAACCAGTATACTAAAACAACATACTAATTTCTTAAGACACCCAAGTAAGACGCCAAATATCCTAATAATGTGAAGCGTCAAGCTTGGAATCGGCGACTATCACACCATGAAATCACTGAATCTGGTATGTATGTTATTGTTGATGTTCCGGCCAGTTAAACTCATGTTAAACTCATGTTAATGTTGAGGATGTTGAGGATGTTGAGGATGTGTCTTTATATTTGTTTCTTTTAAAAGTCGAGGAAATAAACATGACATTAAATCTGTTTTAAATTCAGTATATGAACCAGTATTAATTTCTTTCAGTGATCGATGAAGGAGAGTTTCCGACATCATTATCCAACGATCCAAAGAACTTGGAGCGATTGGTTGAAAAGCCTGCTTACCTTGACTACCAGCGTCTGGGGCTCGGCAACCTGTCTGCTGTGGGGCAGAAGTCTCGCTCAGAGCCCTTCCGGATATCAGTCGTCAATGCTAACTACTCCGTGTGTCGGAGGTGAGATATTGAGATTTGTAGTTAGAATGACAGGGATCATGGACAGGGAGAATAATATCCCCTTTGCCTTACACAATGAGATTTTCAGATAAAGTAATGGGTTATTTCTAAATAATAATAATGATTTTACGAATTTTACATTTTTGCAATGGGATTTTCTCCCTTTGTCAGTATCTATTATGAGATATCTTGGTACATCAATGGGTAAATATCCCCAAATCCCTGCCTTAAGTGATCCCTGGAATTGTTATGTAAACTGAATTGATTTGATGAGAAAACTGCATAAAGATTAAACAAATCATTACCCAAAGTAGTGTAAACTTGATTTTGAATTTACAGTCAGACTGCAATTTGGTTACAGATGAAAATAGTCCGCAAAGTAATTTATTTAGCTTTAATGCGAATTGCCTTTTATATAGAAATGCATAGAGACGGCCGAATCATCTGATGTTTTGTATCTGATATTGCCATTAAATGGATGAATGGTGTTGATACATCATCTATAAGGTTTTGTTACTTATAAGTTACTTGGTCACTAAGAGATTGTCCAACCCTCTCCACTACAGCTACCCTGCTCTCCTCGTGGTTCCACAAGTGGTGGCCGATGAAAGTATACGCAAGTTTGCCAGATGTCATCGGCAGTCGAGGTCTGTATCAAATACATGCACTTTTGTCATGATAATTTAGAATTCTTTTTCAGAAGGGATCCTCCTTGGGGTACATATAGCATAAAAATCCTATTTTTTGAGTTATGACAGTTAGAATTTAATATTTTTAATAAAATAACCGTAAAAATAATAAATTACTAAAAAATAAACATTTGGACCACCCTAAGTGGGCCCCCACCCTGGCGGTTGCTAGTGACGCCAAGGGCAGATAACTCTAACTCACCACTTATAAATCTGTCATTCAAGAGAGAAGACGTGTTTCAGAATTTGTTCAGTGTCGCAGATTTTCTTAAGAAATGGACCAAGATCTCAATACTGTAGGAGTGGTAACCTTTTCTTATATTGTCTCGGCAGAGTTTCTCCATTTATTGTCGCATTCTTTACCTCGTAATTACGTTTTTTACCTTGTCTACGTGGTCAGTTTGACAACGTGGCGGGAAAAAACGACCATCATGGCGGCCCTTTTGTATTTTTCGTTTCTCTTTCCACAGAGTTCGAAAGTTTTTTTTTGGGTCGTTTATGTTGGTGTACGATAGGTTTATGTAGGATGCACGGCAGTTTCCATCCCTTTCTGGTCAGTTTGACTTTCCGATCGGGATTGGCACTTAGTCGTTTTTTCATGTCAGCCATGTTTGTTTACATGTTTTTCATTCAGGCATCAGGTACGTATCAATGGCTTGCATTTATTATTATTACTATGCAGGACTAATATAACTACCTCTGCCGGGGGTCTTTTGCATTTGTTATGTTTACATATGCACTTTCCTACCCCAACCCCAATTGGCCTCACACTCTGACTGTTGGATTTTCAGTCCTTCACTCAGTGTTCGGGGTGTAGCGTCAGACTACCTCCTGCTGACAAACACGACAAGTGTCTCAAGTGTCTAGCGGAGGATGGGCACGACGACAGCAGATGTAATGTCTGCCTTGACTTCACCCCCAAGACCAGGAAGTCCAGACACCAGGACTTCCAGTACCTTTTCAAGCTCATTAAGGAGGGTGCCGACGTTGCAGCAGTCGATCCCCCCTCTAAAGTTAAGAGGAAGTCGGGCAAGGGTAAGGGCTCTGGTAAGGCCCGTCCCTCAGATAAAGCTCTCTCTTCTCCTCCTCCTACACTCGTTAGAGAATCAGAGGAGGAGATTGAGTTGCAGCCCCCTGTCTTAGTAAGACAGGTTCCCTTCCCAACTGCACCTTTTGATATCAATCAATTCTCACAATTATTGCATGAGCAAATGAAGGGAATGCTGGCTGAGGCGGTCTCGGGGCTCCGTAAGGAGTTCCAGGCCCCGAGGTTGGCAGACCCGGATGCACCAGCGCAGCCCGGAGTCCCTAGTGGCTCCGGTGGCGCCGGGGGTGGCGGCAACCAAGGCTCCGACCTTGCTATGCCGTCCATCCCCAAGCTCCAGGCTACCGAGCTCGCTCGGAGCCTTCGGAGCCAATCCAGGGTGCGAAGCGCCAGGGTGCCGTCGGCTACGCCGAGCAACGCTGAAGCCTCTCGGCGCCAGGAGACCCGAGCCACGGAGCCGGGCTCCGAGCCTGGGTCCACGGGACCGGGTTCGGGGGTGGTCACGAAAGTCGCGGGGCAGACTGTGCTGACGCCCATCGTTCGCATCAGGTCTTCCTCTCCCATCGATTCAGTCGTCGATTCCTCTTTGGAGGTCTCCGACGTCTTGGATCGGGGGGATGGGGAAGACATCGACGACCTCATGGAGGTCGATGTCGATGCGGATGATGTGGTGGACGCTAGGGATGTCCCCCTAACACCGACTTTCGCACTGAGGCAGATGCGCGATAGAATCGCTGTTGCTCTGCCTCAGGTGGTGATACCGCCCCCGGCCCTGATCTCTAGTGGATTTCGCCTTCCGGGGGATACTTTCTCCGCCCCGAAGGCACCACAGGTGCAGCTTAGCCTGCTCCCTTCCCTCGAGGCTGAGAGCATTACTCCTCAACTGGTCGGCACCAGGGTACGGGTTGATTGCCCGGACCTGGTGAAGAGGTACCAGATCGGTGAGGAGGGTTTGTTCGATGTCCCGGGGGTCGGTGAGTACGTGCTTGCCCTCACCTCCCTTGCTGGGTCTGGGACCCAATCCCTTCTGGGGAAGCAAGGCCGCCGTGTACCTCCCTTCACCCAGCAGGCCTCACACTTGAGCTCGGCGTTTAGGTCCTTCGACGACTCTTTCCGCAACGCAGCGCAGCAAGTGCGAGTGTCCGTGCATGGGGCCTATCTCTCGGCGCTTCAGTCGGAGATAGTAGGGAGGTTGGGAGACCCCGAGTCCGACTCGGTGGTTCTCCTTTCGCAATCGTCGGGGGTCGGGACCCATCTGGCTCGTGACGCTCTGCGTAGCGCATCTAGCCAGATGATGGTCGCCGTGATGGGTATGAGGCGTCTCTGGCTGTCGACTGTGTCGGCGGGTCAGGACACTCATGCGCGGCTCCTGGCTCTGCCTTTCCGGTTGGGGGACTCCCTCTTCCCGGGGGCACAGCAGGTGCTCAAAGACGCGGTGGAGGTGGCGACGGTTTGCAAGGACACTGAGCTCCTTACAAAACCGCCACCTACCAAAAAGAGCAAGCGTCCTTTCCCCAAGGTTTCGCAGACTCCGTCGGCGGGAGAGGCTCCGGAGTGGATCAAACCGCTCCACTACCAGGGCCAGAAACCAAGGGGCGGCAAGCAGGCACGTGGGGGAAAGCTTTCCAACAAGCCTTTTCGGGGGGGCCGGAAACCCAATCAGGGTTCCTAACCCCTCCGGTGCCCGAGGTGTCTCCCAAAATTCCGGCAGCCCGAGAGCTGCCGGAGACGGGGGTTCACTGCCTGCAGCTAAACATCCCAGTAGGTGGGCGTCTGTCGAGGTTCCTTCCGGCTTGGTCCAAGGTAACCGACAACCCCTGGGTCCTGTCCACGCTCAGGGACGGACACCTGCCTCGGTGGAAGGTCGAGCCACCGGTTTTCTCCGGGATACGGTACACACCGGTCCCCTCTGTGCCGGAGAAAGCCGAAATCCTCAGGTCCGAGCTGCGAGCTTTGCTCCAGAAGTCGGCCATAGAGGTGGTCCCCCCAGGTCAGGAGCAGAGTGGATATTATTCCACCTACTTCATTGTTACCAAGAAAGACGGGGGGTTCAGACCGATCCTCAACCTCAAGTATCTCAACCTGAAGATAGAGGTTCCATCGTTCAAGATGGAGACTTTGAGGTCGGTCATAGCGTCCGTAGAGGCAAACGAGTGGCTTTCCTCGATAGACCTCAAGGACGCATATCTCCACGTCCCAATGCACCCAGTCGATTTTGTCACCCGTACCTGGACGATTGGTTGGTCAGGGCGCTGTCTCAGGCTCTGAACCAGGCGGCCACCACGGAGATTATCAACTTGTTGGTATCCCTGGGCTGGATAATCAACCTGAAGAAATCGGACCTGAAGCCCTCTCAGGATCAGATCTTCCTCGGGGCCAGGTTTCAGACGGATCTGAAGACGGTATCTCTCGCTCCAGACCGAGTTCTGAAGGTTCAGAGGGCCACGCTTTTGTTCCTAGAGTCCCACAGTCACACTGCTCGCAGATGGCTCCAGCTACTGGGGTTCATGGCGGCAACAGTGGACGTGGTTTACAGAGCTCGACTTCGGATGAGACCAGTTCAGCAGGCTCTAGCCAGTCTGTGGTCTCATTCCGAGAGTTACGAGAAGCAGCTCGAGACTCCGGGGTGGCTCTCGCCGCATCTTTTATGGTGGACCAGGTCAGAGAACCTCGCGAGGGGTATCTCTCTGGTGACGCCAGTGCCCTCGTGCACAGTCCAAACAGACGCTTCGCTCTCGGGCTGGGGAGGGGTCTTAGGGCCCCACTCGGCGTCGGGGCTTTGGTCCCAGGCCAAGGCCAGCCTGCACATCAACGTGTTAGAGCTGAAGGCAGTCAGGCTGGTGTTCGAACGCTTTCAACAGAGGCTTCGTCATCAAGTGGTTCGTCTAGAAATGGACAACCAGACAGCCATGTCGTACATCCTGAAGCAAGGCGGGACAGTGTCCCCAGTACTTCTTCAGGAGTCATGGGAGTTCCTCCTGTGGTGCGACAAGTTCGACATCACAGTCCTACCGGTTTATCTTCCGGGGGTGGACAATGTGAGGGCGGACGCGCTATCGCGCAGAATCCTTGCCCCACACGAATGGATGCTCGACCCGGAGATATTCGCAGCTATCTCCCGGTTGTTCGGGTCATTCCAGGTGGATCTGTTTGCGTCAGAGATGAACAATCAGACCCCAGTGTATTGCTCCCGGCTGCCAGACCCAAGGGCGGTGGCTGCGGACGCATTCGCGCTAGAATGGACCGGCAGAGTACTGTGGGCCTTCCCACCAGTGCCTCTGATTTCCAAGGTCCTGTCACAGCTAGCGGTTCAGCCAGCTCGTCTGCTGGTGCTGCTCATGCCGCTGTGGATAGCGCAGTCCTGGTTTCCACTGGTACTCAGGTTTCTGGTTTCGCCACCTGTGCTGTTACCGTGTCGACCAGGACTGCTGGCTCAGGAGGGCAAGCCACACCCCAAACCAGAGGTTCAATGGGTGGCTTGGCCTCTATCCGGAATCGCCTCCAAGAGGACGGTATTCCTGCACGAGTTGCAGACACAATACTGGCTTCGAGGAGGGATTCGACAAACGTTCAGTACGAGGATAGATGGGCCTGTTATGCGCGCTGGTGTAGAGGTAGAGGGCTGCCAGATCCCTTTTCTACGTCTCTAGTGGCGGTTCTGGAATTCCTTCAATCCAGACTAGATACTGGCTTAGCCGCATCGACAGTCAGGGGATATTCCACAGCCATCTCTGCTTTTCACATACCGGTGGATGGTGCCCTCCTAGGTGCCCATCCCCTGGTCCAGCGCTTCTTAGCAGGTGTGGACAGAATCCGACCTCCTGTAAGGCGGATCAGCCCTTCATGGGACCTATCCATAGTACTAGATTCGCTGTCAGGACCCAAGTTTGGGGACCTGGCAAGCCTTTCTCTGCAGTTACTTACTTGGAAGACGGCCTTCCTTGTGGCGGTCACGTCCGGCAGGCGGGTAGGAGACATCCATGCGATGTCCTCCGATCCCGAGTTGACTGTCTTTCACAGAGACAGAGTCAGCATTAGACTGCCGGACTCCTATCGCCCGAAGGTCGATCATTCGTTTCACATTACTGCTCCTATTGAGCTGCCCGCGCTACACCAGCCGGCAGCCTCGGGTTCAGTAAGTTCTCGCCCCCATATTCTGGACGTGCGCAGAACTCTTAAGAAATATCTTTCCCGTACTGCCACAGTCAGACGGGATAAGCAGCTTTTCTGTTGTTATGGGGGAGCCAGCCCAGGGGCTCCCGCCTCCAAACAGACGATATCGAGGTGGATTGTGTCGGCCATTGTACTGGCTTACATCCATAAGGGCATGAGCCCGCCTGAAGGTCTGAAGGCTCATTCGGTTAGGGCAGTAGCGACGTCAAAAGCGTTCGCTGCGGCCCTGCCCATCGAAGAGATCTGCTCCGCAGCTATCTGGAGCCGTCCGAGCACGTTCATTCGGCATTATCAGCTGGATAAGCACTCCAGAGAGCGTGCTCGGTTCGGTCAGACAGTTCTCTCCAGTGGGCAGAGTCATAACTCCTCTAGCTGAATGAGCTTTCCGAGGTTGTTTTTAACTTTGTCACTGTTGTTGGTAATAACATCACGAAGTGCACTCCCGAAAAGAGAATCAAAACCCTGCATAAAAGACAGGGGGCTGCTTCTCAGGGGTTTTTAGTAGGGGTGTTTATGTCATTTTTGTACTCCTCCCATAGTCCTTTTCCAAAAAAAGGGGGGGGGGGGGTGCATTTGACTCAATGCTAAATTATACCAGTTTTAAATGCATTTTTGGTTAGTATTTCCCTGATCCACTGGCACGTCCCATCCCTTGGAGTCGGCCTTAGGATGTTCAGGTTAGTTGCTCCTTTTCCATTCTTTAATTTTAAGGAATTATCTGCGAGCATATTTTGTACAGTCTAGCAGACAGAATTCCACTCCCAGGACTCTGCTTTGGGAGTCTGTTTTATGCTATATGTACCCCAAGGAGGATCCCTTCTGAAAAAGAATCGAACCAACCTGCAGAGGTTGCAGATTCTTTGAAGAGGATCCTCCTTGGGGTAGGGCCACCCGCCTCCCCTTATTCCGTCTGCCTGTCAGATTTATAAGTGGTGAGTTAGAGTTATCTGCCCTTGGCGTCACTAGCAACCGCCAGGGTGGGGGCCCACTTAGGGTGGTCCAAATGTTTATTTTTTAGTAATTTATTATTTTTACGGTTATTTTATTAAAAATATTAAATTCTAACTGTCATAACTCAAAAAATAGGATTTTTATGCTATATGTACCCCAAGGAGGATCCTCTTCAAAGAATCTGCAACCTCTGCAGGTTGGTTCGAATTTATATTATGTGAAGAACAAGTATGAAATAATTATACCGCTAACAGTTAAATTAAAAGCAAATTTTTTATTCGCAAACAAGATTTATTTCTTTTAGTCTTGTTTAAGTGTCCGATTCATGTGAACATAAAAGAAATGGTAACTGATTGTAATTGCTCATTGCTCCTGTTTATAAAGGTTTCCTGTGATAACATGGCGACATCCGAGAACAAAAGCTTTACTACTACGAGCGTCTGGTCTTCACAGTCGAGGCCTCATGGGCATGCTTAGACATAACCCATCCAGCGGTAAGGGTCATACACCACTCGTAAAAATGTTCAAAAGTTAGGTCCAGAGTTTGAATCCTGCCTTTGGGATGGAATCTTTAACTGCTATTTTACATGCAGTAAAAATTGGATGCAATGCTACAATGACTTTCAGCGCAATTCAACCCATGGTTTGCTTGTTTTAGTCGATGCTTCATGGTTTCACCGCAATGTGTAGCCACAATAACAGTAGAAGCTGTGATGTAAGTGAAATACTCTTCAAACTGTGTTGAAAGTGGTGTTAAACTCAAGCT
Organism: Gibbula magus; assembly: GCA_936450465.1. NCBI lineage: Eukaryota > Metazoa > Mollusca > Gastropoda > Trochida > Trochidae > Gibbula > Gibbula magus. Next base: position 61,698,280 of record OW388304.1, read on the forward strand.
CACCTCACCTCAAAAGTTAGGATATGTAATAAATTGTATAACTGAAAAAATCCAACTAATTGATTACATAAATCAGTGTATGTAGTAATGAAATATTAGAGAAGTACAAAGTTAACTTTACATTACTTGTACACTCAGAGCAATCCCCAGTTCATCAGACAAATGTAAACTTTTGTCAGCTATTAAATCTAATGAGAATGACACGTATTATACTTTGCGCTCTGTCAACTTATAAGTGTAAATTGGGATAGGAAGCTCACATATAAAACTGATAACTCTATTAAAAAATGTGTAACAGGCACTCTATATCTGAGAAAGCATCAAAAGTGCACACAGAAACAAGTCACCCTATTTTAGTTCAGGATGTTTCTTTCTATTCCAGTTTTACCTCTTCATGCCTATAAGGGTCGTGGTGATACAAGTGTAACTTTAAGTGGTATACCCCTTTATAAGGGCTATTCTAAAATGTTCAATGTAATCATATTGATCAGGCAATGAGCTTTCAAACGAGCCCAATTAAATTATAAGTGAAACAGAGCAATAATATATATATTAAATTGGTCTATTTTGGGGGGGGTTATCGCAGTGGTTAGCGCGTTCGGCTTTGGATCAGGAGGTCCGGGATTCGAATCCCGCCAGGGGCACGGCAACTTTGTCTGCAGTAGAGAACTGTTCTATACGCAGTAAGGTTTGAGTGCAATGCTACACTGAATCTCAGCATAGTACCACCCATGGTTCGCTAGTTCCAGCCGATGCTCACAGGTTTCACCTCAATACATAACCACATGGCATTGCGGGCTTTCTCCCTGCCATAATTCTAGCAGCCGCAGTATAAGTGAAATACTCTTGAAAGCGGCGTTAAACCCCAACTCACCTCACCTCTATCCTGCCATTGATGCAATCAATTCCTACAAGTCCAAGTGTGTTAGCTAAATTCAAGCGTATTTGATGAGCGTGAGCTTGAGTATTTGATTTCTATGAGCAAAACTGTCCAGTCAGTGAGAGTGTTGAAGCTGTTAAGTCAACTGGAGTGGTCTGTGTAAGGATGATGTTATAGGTTTGGGGAATGATCGAGTTTCTGCCAAAATCTTATTTCTCCTTGATAGAAGAAATGACATGTTGCATGTATACTTTCTCATTTTCAAATTTTTGTTTCCAGGCACCTCAACTGGTGAAACCAGTTCAAGTTTAGAACAAGAGAAGTATTTTGCATCCCTGGTAGCGGCGGCTCCAGGAAAACACAGTTCATACCAGGCATCATGTAGTGACTCCCTCACCAGCCTCGACTCCCTCATGATGCTTGGCACAGAGACACTTACGATACCCGAGACACCTGACATTCATCGCCGCAGTCTCTTCAGTAAAGGAAGCGCAGGCAATAGAAGCAGCACTAGTGGCAAACCAAAACCAACCTGTGAGTTGTCTCCCTTACATAGCTTCCCAATCGAATGTTGTCTAGAGTCTTTAGCCTGTGGTCTGTAATGTTTTCCTCTGATTTTGTGTTTGAGTTGTAAATTGATAGATGTCTAGATTTGTTGAGGTTGTAAATTTGTGATTTTGCTTTGAAAAATCCTTATCAGATTTTAAAATTATATCATTAAAGGATTTGAAGAAATGTTAAGAGATCTTTAGTTAGCATTAATTAATAAGTTTTTAACGTTAATTTAATTGAAAAACTATCAATGGATGCATTGAATTAAAGTTCTAGTGGTAACATTTTATTATATTGTACATATTCCTAGAGGTTATGAACTTGAGGAAAACATTACAGATTGAAGTGACTTTGCAAAGTTAGTTCTATCAGCCTTTATTTTATTTTTTCTCCACTTCCTTTTCAATTTATTTTTGCAACATCTTTGATAATCTTACATTTATTCATTTTACATACAATTTTCTCATCATACTCATTCATTTATATACTCTGATTATGATTTTAAAGTTAAAGATTATATCACCACTATGAACTATTTTCTTCATGTAATGATAGCATGCAAATCGCATTGGCAAGTTAGTATAATAAATATATAAGTATATTAAACAATGAATCAGCAGAATGTCAGACAGTTGAGGCACGATCCGTCTGTAGCCCGACTATCCACAGACACTTGGTTCGACTATGACTGTGCCCTAGATTCACGTTCACAAACTGAGCTGTCTGGAGTATCTGTCCACAAGTAGCACTGCGTGAACGATATAAAGCTAATTGCAAGGGTACCATAGCATTGACCTCTCTGAGAGATTTATTTAGTCGTCTTAACACTTAATTCTATTATAACCATAAAAATACTTCATTGATTGTTTTGCTTTCAGCTGATATTGATTTGGAATGTAAGCACATTTTGATGATTTCTTTTGGGTTTCTGGCAAGATATGTAACAGCTTGTTGAAATCTTTTTGCGTTCCGAAGAATTGTTTTGATATCTTTTTTGTTCAACCATAATAACTCAATTGTAAGAAACAGCTGTGGAACTAGAACTGTAGGTTGCTTGGTTTATATTTATATATTTATATATCAGAACTTAAATATTAGAGAAAAGATGCAATCTATTACAATTCCTGTAAAATCTTTAAATGCAAAATGTTGGATGAAGAATATAATTCTTATTTTTGGTAATTTGCTTATATCAAATACAAAGTAAATAATTCCATTAAATACTCTCCTCCCTTTGCTTGCTTGTATGTTTGGCAGTTCGAGTCAAGATGAGAAAATCCGAAAACGGTTCATTTGTTCGAACCGTGAGCCGACTCCGTGCCAGTTTCGGCAAAGGCGGCTTGAGCGCCAGTCGTAGTTGTAGCTGTAGGTTGCTCCTCATTGCCATTAACGTCTCATTGTCATGTGTCTTGCTTTGAAACTTAAATTTAATGAAAAATAAAGAGGATTTTGAGAAGTTATTTAGATTCAGATTGTGTTCAAAGCTTTTAAAGGATAGGCATGTTGATCTTGACCTAATGATTTCAGATTTGATGATGAAAATATTTCCTTTTTGCAAAATGGAAGTCATGTGGATAATCTTACATTATATGTATTTACAAAGCAAATCAGATGAAAACGGAATTGGCTTCCAAATTTGTTTCCTTGATGAACGAAGTTTGCTTCTATCAAAGTAGAAATGTTATATTTGTTTTACAACAATACAGAAAGTAAGTAGCTCAATGTTTCTAAAGGCCATGACAGTGTGACTTTGATGCTCAGTGTTTGATGTCCGTCCAATGTCCCAATATTATCTCATAAAAATCGCTGTCTTTATATCCACGGGCTGTGATTTACTGGTTTAATGTACTTATTAATAAAAATTGTAATAAAATGTTTGGTTAACTCATTTATTTAATCGTTTGAACATAATCACTTAATTAATTGGAAGTCTCTTAATTGCCAATCAAAATCTCTTCTTTTTAAAAATTTATGAATATTTAGTTACATTTAAAATTATAAGTTTAATGTGATACAAATATTTGACACTTTTATGAAATTCTTGGATTAAAATTAATCTTCTTATTAACCAATTTTCTGTAATACATTGACTTACTAACATTAATCACTTAATATATTCTTGAATTAGCCATCAAATGAATTGAAAATTTTACATCTACCATTGTAATTATTTTGTCACAGTATAATTTTAATGTGATATGATTTATGAACAATTTATATCTTCTTCATACTTTAGTACGAAATTGTTGTTCATAAACTTTTGTCAAGTTCATTTTTCAATGACGTATGGCTTGAAATTTCTAATTTTACCAAAGATATTATAATGAGTGGTGTTAAGATTTAATACTTTGAGTGTATTTCAATTATATTTATTTGTCTTTTGTCATAACTGTTGATTTCATTCCTGTATCAAATTTTGTTGTTTACTTTTGTGATGTTCAACACATGTCTAAACAACAATCATTTGTTTGTTCCTTAATCGGATATTTTGGGGTATATTGTCTGTCCCTCCAAAACTCTTACCTTTGAACATTTTGAGTGTTCAGTGATGACCCTTTATTCCCTGACATTTTCTTTCCTTGTGATGAGACATTTCAGATGAGGTCGTAACTGTTGTTACCTTGTGACCGTGTGGCGCACAAGGCATTTTCTGAAAATTTTCACTAAGGTGCATCCATTGTGTTTCATAAAATTTTATTTAGCTTAAATACATTCCAACACACCATATGTGCTGTTAACAGTACAAATAAATTCACTCAGCTTGCATATTTATCCCCTATCGCTAAATATATCATAATTACTAGTCTCCAATTAAAATCGAGTACGGTAGTGTAGAAACCGAAACTGCACGTCCCATTTACATGCACAGTAGTTATATGACCTATTTAACATTATCAACCCAAATTTGTCATTTTTGTTGTAATGGATAATATTCCAAAATTACATTTGACTCATTGGCGCGCCTCAATCGCGATGCATTGTCCGGTTTTCGATCAGAAATCACTACTTTTACCTTCATATATCACAGTTTTTGAATATACTGAGTCAACTATCATCAAAATGATAGTTTTTGGTAACAGTCGTTACTTCTCGATAAACGAACACCATTTATAAGATTTGGAATATGTGATCCCCAACAATACAATGGATGTACCTTTAACCATTGATTGGATAGTGATGGTCTCGTGATACTTGATATTCATTGTGATAAGACCGTTCAGATGAGGTAATGCTCTACCGGATCATTCACACGAGATACTAGATTGTTTCCACCTTGTGAACATTTTGATATTTAACATACAAGCTGTGCTTATATCCGTGGTATCAGTGTTTGGCAAAGAAAAATTGTTTGCAGCTGTAAAAGATATACAGTCAGGCCTCGATAATCCGAAAGCTTCCGTTTTTCATCAAAAACGTTCGGATAGTGAAATGTTTGGACTACTGAGTACTGATGACTACTAAAAAGATTAGCTTGGTTACATCTTCCTACCGTTCGGAAACTGCGAGATTCGGATTATCGGTGGACGGATTATCGCTGCTTGACTGTATACATAACTACAACTCTGACAAAGAAAGTTAATTAATTGAAACCCTCTATGCCAGCACTTGAGGAAATAAACTCCTCAAAAACAGATTTCTTTACAATACAAAATATAACCAATCCAAATTATTTCGTAAATGTTTCCTCTGATAAATATTTGCCTTATCCTTTGTTCCCAAAAAAGACTTACAAAAACCCCTTTAAGATTTTTTACCTTGTGGTATGCCACCTGAGGACTTCATGAATAGTTGCTTCCCTTGACACTTGACAGGAAGTGAATTACTTTCCTTGAAGCCCTCTCATTATCTTTCTTGTAATCCGAAATTAGGCCATAGATTGATTCTGATACTTTATTTTGAATGTGAGTCAATGAGTGCCGAATTGCTGTTAACTGTCCCAAGAGAGGCACACACATCTTATAGGTGCCTCACATTTGTACATGGAAGTTCTGTGATTTTGTGTGTGGATTTATTCATACGAGCGTTTCCATAGCTACCCATCTTTGATCAACGAACCCAAATTTGGAGAGTTTAAACTACCATTTTATCATCAATGTGCAGTTGCATCATACATTTTTCTATCCATTAGTTTCTTGAGTTAGCTTTGAACAATATTCCCTTCAAAAGCTTAGGTCTTGTTTTGAATATCATTCAATCTTTTTAGTTTTCATTTCATTACTGCAAAGTCAAAGACTATGAAAACATTCTCTAAACGATTAACATACGGAACAATTAACAGAACTGATCCAGGATCTCTTAGAAGAAATCCGTACAGTTGTTATATCCTATTATGATCCAGTAGTTTATCTGTTAATGATATATGATACATGATAAATAAAAGAACTTAAGGGAAATAAAATGAACTACCAACCATTCTTTTACCTAGAAATATACAATATGTACGGTATTATAAGTGTTAGTTCCAGAAGTCTTAGTTTAAATCTGACTGAATGTTAAAGGGGCAGTAGCACATTTTTTCACTGAAATATGTTGATGAAATGTATATTTGAAAAATATTGTCACTAATAGTAAAACACCCTTCTCTCTTCAGGAAAATCAAGTTAAAAAATGAGTGTACATGGTTTGGTAAAACCATGGGAATCATTTTTGTTTATCGAAATAATAAAATGTGTTCACAATAAAATGTCTGCCATGCAATCTTTGCTTTATACGCAACACCAGTATTATCACTACGGATAATTGGTTTGTGTAATAAGGTGTTTTACGCTCTAAAGTAAATATAAATGACATAAACTATCATTATAAATGGAAAATTTAAGAAGAAAAAAAAATGCAACATGCTACAGCCCCTTTAAATGAAAAATCAAAAGAACAAAAAATGTCGAGAAAATTTCCAATTTAAAGTTTTGTGACTTTAAGACTGATCTTATTTCAAATGCAGGATATGGTATGTAGAAGGAGTAGAACTTTTCACCTGCCTGCTAATTTACAACTTCCAAACGCAAGGCATAACTCTTGCCTCTCTGCATTACTGACTGATTTAACCCTTGCGGTATTTCCCTCACTTTGTTGTGTCAAGATAGTGAATCGCTGCACCAGAAATGCATAGCGGGCCTGGATTTCTAAACACAGATTTCTTAAGGAAATACTGCAAGGCCTAAATCAGCCAGTATTGGGTAGCTGGCTAGTGTATGGCTCATAATAAATAATTATAAAGGGCTACTGTAGTCAGATTTGCATACACTGATAGTTCAAAGGACTACTGAAATTTTAGAGACATAATGATCATTCAGATAGTTAGTTTGGTCTAGCTCTTTCTGGAACACACTTTTCCAAACGACTCATGATTTGAGAAGGCAAGACCCCTTGGTCTTGCTGGAGAAGCTGTGTTCATAGACAAACATGGGACTTTCAACAGGACCAAAATAAATATTATATTCTGTAAACAAAGCAATGTTCTACATACAAAAAAGACATTCTGTGGTCTCCAGTAACATAAACGGTGAAATCTTTTTTTGTGAACAAAAAGTTTGGATTTTGACTTTGCAGTTCTGACAATGCCGAGGCGCAACCGGAGGGGCTGGCAAAGTATTCAACTCTTTACTAGGTGTAGCATGTTGTCTCGCCTTGCCTTCCTATTCTGTTGGCAGAAGTTCTTCACTGTATATTGTGTTCTTAGCTACCATACATTTTCCACTCGTGCCGCGTAGCGCATCACACATGGCCCTGTTGTGTTTGTATGAAAATAGATAATGTCTATTAACAATTGTGACTTGACTTGACTTGACTAATTTGCATTACAGGAAAATTGTCACATATTTTATATTTTATATTTTTGTTCCAATGATGTGTTTTATATTTTGAAATATATTGCAGATTTAATCAGAAAAATTACAACATTCAGAATGTCCATAATTTGAAAATAATTAGATTTGCATTTGAAAATTCTTTTGATAAATTAAATCAAACTGTTCTTATACCTGTATTTATTTTATTCAGATAAATTTTAACATTTTTAACACAAAAATAATTGGCTCGGAATCTATACTTTCGATTTTGATATTGTCGGAAATAAATCTGTGACTATTTTCCTGTAGTTGATGGAAATGAATGCAGACTGTTTACTAACAAGAAGCAAATTTCTGAATTTATATTCAAAATATCAGTTTCATTTGAGGGAAAACTGCATTATCATTTATGAGAAAAGAATGCATGAGATTAAAAAGTACTATTGTTGAAGATATGCTCTCAGAATCTGTAGCATGTGGTCAAATAAAAAACAACTTGAATCTTGCTTTTACTGACACCAACAATACTGAAGCAGTTTCTTTGAAATACTAAATCTTTCACTGCAGTCTGTTGTGAATTCAGTGAACTGTGCTTGACAACTGACTGACCGTTCAATCATCAAAAGTATGATTTCTGTCAGTGGCAAACAAACATTTGCAATTTTATTTTTGCTAAATTTTGTTATTTAAAACATTGTTTGCAACACAGTGCATGAACTTATGAAGAGATGCTATTTGCTGTAAATTAAGTTTTCATCAGAAATATTTTTTATTTGCATTTATTTGCTAGAAATGTTCATTTATTTCAGCTCTTATGCAAATCCATAGGGACAAACTCCAACTAATTTAGTGATCTTATTACCATGCATTTGTTCAGAGTGTTACTAGACTTAGGATATATGTAAGGTAGTTTCAGGTTTTATCATCATGTTTTACCATCTGCTTGCAGTCTGATTTGTGTTTTACCATTATTGAGTGTGCTAACAGTTGTTTTGGTTTTTTGTGTATTTACAATATTTATACACATTAATACAAAAAGATAATATAAATATTTTACTGCATTTAAATTTCAGTAAAAGTAAATAAGTTGAATTGTGTTCCTTCACTTAATATTTTCCTTAAAATTACTTGGACGATCATTTGAAGACAATTTTTTTCTTTCATTTCAGTGATGTTTTCACAAAGTCTTACAAACTAATTAAGTTATTGATAATTTGCAGCTTTGAACCGTATTGGAAGTTTGCGAGAAAAGTCACGAATGAGTGCTTCTGATCTTCGCGGAAGACAAAATGGCAGCTTGGATCACCGTGGCGACCTGATCAACAGCTCCGTACAGGGTCTTCATAGAGTTTCTCTCTATGTTCTGGGGGAGAAGACACAGATGAAGGTGAGCTTTGGCACTGTGTAGAGTTTGGTAACATTTGGTCATCTAATATGTTATGGTTAGGTTTGTATCGCACTGAAGAAATAATGAAACAAGATGTGACTTCTAACCAAAAAAAACTTTAATCCGTAAGTTAAGAATTCAGCGGCTTGATTTAATAAGTAATAAGTAAATATCCCTTGATTCAGAGCAAGGCAACTCATTTACACTAAACCTGTTGAAACGTGTTGTGTTGAACCATCTTGAGTGACTGACTTACAGGAACTTTACCTGTTGTTTGATTGGGAATAGACTAATGAGGGATATATAAAGATTTTCTCCGAGGAAGTGTGTCATATTATGACTTTTACGAAAAGAGTGTGAAATACATCCCATTTTGTCATTGAACAAATGTAACATTGTCTGATTGAGATAAATTTTGTTTTATTTTAACAATGTTATGTTATCACACTAATTGAACACATTTTGTCTCTCACAGGGCATCAAAGTCGAGTCATTCCAGAAGTGTGACTTCATCCCAGTTGATTTTTACGAGGTGCGACATGTGAAGGCGAGCTTCAAGAAGCTGATGCGTGCGTGTGTACCGAGCAGCGTGGCACCAGAAGCTAACTTCTACAAGGCGGTGGAAGAGTCGGAGTGGATGCTCCAGGTCGGTTCCAGCTTATCATTAGCCTCCGTAGTATCCTCGTATTGTCGCATGTCCAATCAGCAAACACCGTTAGAAACATATCCCAAAATGCAACCCGGTGCATGCTATTGTTGTGTTACAGATCCAGAGTGTGATGCAGCTAGCCGGTGCGACCGTGGATCTGTTGGATGTACAGGGCTCGTCCGTCATGATCTGTCTCGAGGATGGCTGGGACGTCACTGCTCAGGTAATGCAAGCAGAGTGTAACCTCAACCAGTAATATATGATACAGCATAGACACGACCTCTTGTTGTCCAGAATGTTGTCTGATGCAGAACCATACAAACACTTTAGATGTTGAATTAGTTTGTGCCAAACCTTTCTAATGATTTTAAGGATTCATAACCCATTAACAGAAAATAATCATAGATTTGTCATCTGCTAAGGATTGGCTCTTCAAGAATATTACTGGAATCTACACAATTACAATTAACAATATGATTTTAGGTAGACTTTATCCAGTTGATATTATTGTCTTCACGAACTAACAATCACCATAACCTTGTTCCAGGTTGTATCAGTTGCTGAGGTTCTGCTGGATCCGTTTTACCGCACCATCGAGGGATTCCGCGCACTGGTGGAGAAAGAGTGGCTATCGTTCGGTCATCGGTTCACACACCGCAGCAACCAGACAGCTGCCAACCAGGCTAGCGGATTCGCTCCCGTCTTTCTACAGTTCCTTGATATTGTGCATCAGGTTCGTACTTTCTGTTGATAGAAGTCATTGTTTTTTAGATATTTCCTTTGTCTGTGTATAAAAGAAACATGGAATCTAGCCAAGCAAGCGTTATTTTATGGCAGACTGAAGAATAAACTTAAAATGTTACCAGCCCGAACAAAAAGTTGTCAGATGGATTATATATATACACATTGTTTTCTCCAACTAAAACTGTATTTGTCTCACAGATCCACCACCAGTTCCCGCTGTCATTCGAGTTCAATCAGTATTACCTCAAGTTCATTGCGTACCACTACGTATCGAACCGTTTCCGCACGTTCATGCTGGACAATGAGTTGGAGAGGGTGGAGGCGGGGTGGCTGCACGAGGAGAAGCGGATACCCAAAGTGGACGAGGGAGACGAGGAGCTGGGAGGGTTCTCCCCCAAACACACCCAGAACATCAGTGTCGGGGGCGCCGTCTGGGACTACATTGAGAAGCAGCATCGACGCTCGGCCATCTTCCACAACTTCATGTATAGTCCAGAGGATGGGGATTTTGTAAGTGTATCATGTTTATTGTAGCTACCGTCTTCTTGAGGATAATCATATGCGTGTCAAGGGTCATATAGATTTAAATATATTTGAACAGTAAAAGAAACTGAAATTACTTGAAACCTGCATAGGTTGAATGCTCCTTCATCATTCAATTCAATATCACCTGTTCCAGAAGATGCTTTGCAAAGTTTTCACTTTCAATGTGTTATCAAATTACGATTTATACCATCTACTTTCTACATACAACTTCCCCTTGCACCTCACCACAGGTGCTGAGACCGTACTCGAACATCTCGAACCTGAAGATCTGGGATTACTACATCGCAGAGGACCTGGCTCACGGCCCGCCGTACGACATGGAGGTGGTTAACAAGGAGATCCGGCAGAACGAGGATCAGGAGGCGGAGGCTATGGGCATCTCTCGCAGGAAGATCCTCAGTGCTTGTTACGACAGCGTCATGATACAGCAGCCCAACTTCTTCCGTGCTAACTTCCAGGTGAGTATCTCATTTGTCATGTTCGCTGTTAATGGCTGCATACTGCCCAAGTGCCATTAAACAATAACTCGCTCACTCGCTCATACTCATTGCACAGCATATTCCTCTACCGGCAGTTTTAAACTCAATTAACATTACCTGTGGCTTCTTAACTATTACATGATAGCCTATATTTAGCGTTTGGTTAATTGCAGGTAAATCTCCTTGTTTATATCTTGTGATTCCTGTAAATTGTCAACCAAGAAAGGTTGGCACTAATTTATGCAGCAGTATAAATGTTAAATGAGCTCATGTACTTTGAAAGTAAACTAAACTAAACTCTTTTCAAATATTTCCAAAATGCTTTTATGAACTTATGTCTAAAATTTATATCAAGCTAAAAATATTCATATCTAAAAGAGGAGGCACTTTCCACAGGAGTGCTGAGGAGTTTGGATACTTGTTTGGTTCCCAGACTTGATAAAAGATACCTGCTAATATATAATATACGGGGGTAATGAAATAAAATAAATTTAAGAGAGAAATGAACAAAATTATAAAGGCAATGTAAAAAGGTGTAAGAAATTTGTTGTTACATTTTGAGGCTCTTTTGAAGCTCTTCTTGAGGCAAAGTCTGATGTCTGAGGAAGGGGCTTGTACTATTTATGTTGGTTTACAAAATGACACATGCTTTATCTGGTTCAAATTTTTAAATCAGAGAGCTTGTGTAAGAAATAATAACAATGTAATATACCAACCATACATTGTCAACTCCTCTCCTCTGCAGGAGATCCACCGTCTGGAGAACGACCTCGGCCACCTGCCCCAAAAGTGGAAGATCCTCTGGGACCGCCTCGAGTCCCCAACGCGCGACCAGGTCCATCGTCAGGCGTCCTTCAACACACAGCTGGTCCGCTCTCACGGGCGCTCCATACACAAGCGTTCCACTCTGGAGATCCTCGTGCGGGGCAAGATGCTCGGGGAGGCTGCTCGTATGTTCTCTCAGCCGCACCACTTCGAAAAGCACACCTTCACAACGCCCATGTACTGTGATTACTGTTCGCATATACTCTGGGGACTCTCTAAAACAGGTGGGTGAATGCTCATGGCCTCCTAATTGATACATAAAGGACTACATACCATATTTCAGCCAATTCTCACAATGGTGAGACTTTATTTTCCTCATACATATAGTGACCCCATGATGTAATCAACTTAATTGACACCCTTTCACCAATAAGTGTTCTCTGTTAGATATCATCCCTTCCTCAAACTATATGTGTTCCCGATTATTGCTCAAATTGCATTCTTTTGAACTAACGCTATTACGTCAATGCTGTAGGCCTACACTGTATCGACTGTGGCTACAACTGCCACGAGAAGTGCATGCCCTCAGTGCCCAAGAACTGCACCAAGCTGAAGACCATGTCTGATGCATCCGCCAGCAACTCCAGTATATCCAGGACAGGGGGCTCTGACGCCAGCTCCAGCTCTGCAGGTAAGGGACGATGATGGAGGTTGATAAAGATTGCTGTCAATGAAATATATCCATGGAAGGGGCTCTGACAAATACATTGATGGGGCAGGATGGTTAAAGGTACATCCATTCTGTTGTTGGGGGTCACATATTGCAAACGTTATAAATGGTGTTACTTTATCGAGAAGTACCGTCTGTTACCGAAAACTACCATTTTGATGATAGTAGACTTAGTATTTTGACGATATGAAGGTAAAAGTAGTGATTTCTGATCGAAAACCGGACAAGTCACAGCGTGTGGCGCGCGTCAATGAGTCAAACGTAATTTTGGAATCTTATTTATAACAGCCAAGAAGACAAATTTGAGTTGATAATGTTTAATAGGTCACATAACTACTGTGCATGTAAATTGAAATTGAAAAGTTTCGGTTTCTGCACATGCATAATGATGTTACTCAATTTTAATTGGAAACTTGTAACTACCGGGTATGATATATTTGGCAATTGGGGATAAAAATGCAAGCTGAGTGAATTTATTTGTATTGTAGACAACACATGTGGTGACTTGGAACGTATTAAAGCCAGATAAAATTTTCTGAAACACAATGGATGCACCTTTAAACAGTAACTCACTGACCTAAGCTTAACTTCCAGGTGTGAACAGATTGTAAAATACTGATTTTATATTAATCTTTTGGACCCTGGAATGGCTAGGTTGCCATCTATATAATTGATAAGTTATCTCAAGGACAGTGGACTTGCTGATCACAGCTGATAAAAGTTGAGCTAATTATTGGTCACCCCAAACTCCTTATTAGAATTTCTTTTTTTTCACTCAGATCAATTGAATATTTTTGGTTGATTATTCCAGTAAGGTCTGCTCATAACCAGGTTAAAAACTATCAATATCCCTTTTCACAGCAACAACGCAAGCCTTTGAGAATTTCCCCTCCAACCTAGGAGAGCACCGAACACACGAGGGCTTCCTGTACAAACAGGGGGCGCTGCTCAAGGGCTGGAAACAACGCTGGTTCGTCTTGGACTCCATGAAACACCAGGTACCCAAACATATTGTATTATCTATTTCCAATTCCTTATCATGTACTTTCAGCCCAGCCTCTTAAATTCTTGTTTTGAGTAATGATTTGAAGTCCATTTGTTAGGTTCCAACCTTCAGGGCAATAAATTTACCAAAGTTTGATCTGATAAAATCAATGACTAATTGAATTCTTCAGTTGCGCTACTACGATGCAATGGAAGACTCAAACTGTAAGGGTTTTATTGACTTGGCCGAGGTGGAATCTGTTCAGCCTGTCAAGAACCATCCTGGTGCCTCCAAGAAATCAGAGGAGAACTCTATATTTGAGGTAAGTCACTTCAGACTCTAGTTTCAGTTCTGCTCAAGCCTTCTCAGGTTGAACTCACTGTTTCAGTTCTACTTTACAAGGTGCTTACAAGGTTTTGCATACCACATGCAGATCTGGATTCAATGGATCTATCATCCTGACATACCTGGAATTGTATTTTCACTCTTCTGAAAGTAGTATCGATGTTTCATTTCAATTTGGAAAATTGTCAACCTCAGGAAATCTGAATACAAGGCATTTCCTGTCGAAATGAAAGTCGAAGCTATGTAACTATGAATTATTCTGACTTGTCCTGTATAGCCATGTCATTTGACCTGAAATGGACATTACAACAGTAGTATATTATGGAGACAACATGCTTATTATTAAATAGAACATTGCTTTCTGTGTTGTTTTGAACTAGCGAACCATGGGTGGTACTTCGCTGAAATTCAGTGTAGCATTGCACCCAAACCTTACTGCGTGTAGAACAGTTCTCTACTGCAGACAAAGTTGTCGTGCCCCTGGCGGGATTGTGTTGTTTTGATCAGCAAAGCATAATTGCACTAAGGTGTTTCTCCCCAAATTTGATACTGAATCATCTATATGTGATTTATATCCATCAATGTAGAATGTTGAGATAAAGTCTATGTTTCATGTTTCAGATCCGCACTGTACGGAGACAGTACAATTTCATGGCCGTGAGTCCATCAGCCGCCCAGGAATGGATTGACAAGCTGCAGGGTTGTATACAGTAGTCAGGGAGAGGTATCTCCAAGTGCTATAACTGTTCCAGTACATCAACGTCGGGCTAGTGCAACCTGACTGTATCAGACATGGTTCACATTGCTCCGGGTTTAACCAGACTGAACTAGTTTTCACTTGAACTGACCAGTTTGAACAAGGGTTTACTAGATTTAACCAGAGTTACAAGTGTTCAATCTGTAGGAGTCTGAACTTTGTGTAACTGGTGTAACTGGATTTTATTGACTTGAACTGACCTGAACCTGGTGTAACTAGTTTGGACCAGCTGTGTGGTGTGTTTACATTGGTTGATGCAGGTTTATACTTGTTGACCAGACTGTCGAAGGTGTATTGAGCCTACATGACCAAGAACAGAGTGTACCATTGACTGATGTGTGAATGAAGTGACAATGATCTCCAGATCTATGTTAAGAAAATCAGAAGTTTCGCAAAGTTATGAAACTTTAATAAGATCTAGAAAATTCAAACTATAGAACCACAAAACCCAAACTTTGAAAGATATAAAAATTCATCCTTCAAGACTATAGAATGACTGAAACTTGAATTAATCATCATCAAAAAGAAGCATTCGCAACAGTAATATATGGTTTGGACATCTTCAGAAACAGAAATATGAATGACTGAGCTGACGGATTCAGTTGATGAGTATTCGAGGAGTCTTTTCCTTCAAGCCTTACACATGACAATCTGGACGAGGGAGGAGCTATGATCTCGCACAACTATCTGCTTCAAGCTTCTGTCTGTCTGTCTGTCTGTATGTCCGTCTGGCTTCATCTAGCGTCATCTCAACTTTCGAACATGAATCAGTTGCTTCACACTGAACTCTGGGGCAGCTGCTAGTCGTACACCAGCTTCGTCGTCATTAATTAACACTCTGACATCAATGACATCTTTAATGATATACTGACATTAATGTCATCATTAAATTAAACCCTTATATCGAACACATCATAATTAATATAATGCTATTGATGTCATCTTTAGTTGATATACTTACACCAATGACATTATTAGTTGATCTAATGCCAATCTTATCATCATTAATTGATGAAATGTCACCAATGACACCATTAAAATTGATACATTGATGTCATAAGTACTTGGTATCGTGACGTCATTAAATGACATACAGACCATGACGTCATAACGCTTGACGCTTGACGTCATAACTTGGCTGCAATATTTCATCAACATTTTAACCAATTGACTTATTTTTATGTCTTCAACAGATTTACTGAAATTTGTTATCAACAAAGTGACATTGATGCATCTTAATTGAAATTAACGACATCAATGCGACTGTCTAATATGAAGATCTCCCCAATAGACATCAGCAACAGTTTATGAGGTTAAGTTGACATCAGCATATCATTATGTTGGTTAATTGGATCAGACATAATAGTATCATTATAGGCATCACTATCTGCATTTGTTGATTAATAAACATCACTTAGTCATAAACCGCTCTTAGTCCTAAGATCAATCGTCAGCCCTTCTTCTATCTTTGGGCTAAGATTGGTTAGTGGAACGGTACCAAGGATCTCACCAAGTAATCAATCAACGGATAAAAGATGTCAGATTGTTACCAACAGATGATAGATGGTAAATACCTGTTGTAGGAAGAAATCAGATCATTTACATGGATTAATAGCATTGTTTTAACGTGTAATGATTAGATGCCAGTATCACTTCAGTCACAATCATCGTTTCAAATGATCATCTTTTCCTTGAGTACAATTATGACAAGTAGAAACCTTCTTTCACTCGCTAATCATCTCTGAAACACAAGCTGCTGTTAGTACATGACTGTTCGAGCTTATTTATGTGTGTGGACTATGTTTACTGTTTATGTATTAGATCAAGTTTGAAAATAAGCCAGCTCAAAATGAACTTCTGTCAATGGAAAAGGCTCTTTAAGATCGTGAATTTTAGGCTCTCTAGTACTCTGAGGCTATTTGGCTTAGGGTTCTGGGCTCTTCAAGCTTTGATGCTTTCCAAATCTCAGACCACATTCTACAGTTATTTGAGTTTGGCTCACTTGCTATTGGATTTACATTCTCTTACTCTGGGGCTCTTCGATTTTGGGCTCTCTTAGTCCAGGCCTCTAACATTTGGGCTCTCTTGCTCTAGGACTCTAACATTTGGGCTCTCTTACTATGGGGCTTTTGGATTTGGGCTCTCTTAGTCCAGGCCTCTAACATGTGGGCTCTCTTGCTCTAGGGTTCTAACATTTGGGCTCTCTTACTCTGGGGCTTTTGGATTTGGGCTCTCTTAATCCAGGCCTCTAACATTTGGGCTCTCTTAGTCCAGGCCTCTAACATTTAGGCTCTCTTGCTATGGGGCTCTTCGATTTGGGCTCTCTTACTATGGGGCTCTTCGATTTGGGCTCTCTTAGTCCAGGCCTCTAACATTTAGGCTCTCTTGCTCTAGGGCTCTAACATTAAGGCTCTCTTGCTATGGGGCTCTTCGATTTGGGCTCTCTTACTATGGGGCTCTTCGATTTGGGCTCTCTTAGTCCAGGGCTCTAACATTTAGGCTCTCTTGCTTTAGGGCTCTAACATTTAGGCTCTCTTGTTCTAGGGTTCTAACATTTGGGCTCTCGTGCTCTAGGGCACCTAACATTTGGGCTCATTTGCTCTAGGGCTCTAACAGTTGGGCTCTTGTGCTCTAGGGCTCTAACAGTTGGGCTGTAAGGCTAGATTTGGGTTCTATTGTTGTAGGCTATTAAGATTTGGATTATAAGATTTAGGCTCTAAAGCTTGTTGGTTGTCTTTCCTACTCTTGATTCTTCTTTTAAATTTTCAGGCTGGGTTATTTTCAAATTCTGCTGCTGGACTCAATTCTTGTTTGTGTATGCTACAGGTCATTCATTAGTTGAGTCGTCACTATGGAGCTAGGTTTGTCTAGCCTAGCAGCTTGTCTGTATATCTGGTCCCACACATCGTACCTGCACTGTATATTTATGGGATCAGGCTGACTGAGTTGTGCTTGCATTTAGAGTGTAAATTGTCTGCAATCCATTGTGCCTAATATCAAGGCTTTTTATGGAAAATTTACACTCCCTGACATGTTCATGTTTAACATGCGTTCAGTCTATTCGTTTTAATATATTACTTACGTATGTACATAGGATTTTATTCAGTGTTGTAATTCATCCGTCTTATTTAGCCTATAGACTGACTCTGTAAATGGATGCTTTTGATACGAGTCCATGTAAATGTCGATGTAAATGTCGTATAGATGGAAGTGAAGCAGGAAATGCCGCTATTGGAGATGTTTATTGTACAGTAAATGTTTGTATATAGTCGGTGTACCACATGTCTATCAGTGCAATACCGCTGTTCCATGGCTAGTTGAGTTCACTCAGTGCACACATAGGGCTGGGGGATCAACTCGGGGGTCGGAAGTCTCACATATTTCATAGACCATTATTCACTGATACGGGTAGAAAAGTCATAACTGCAGGCAAATGAGTAATCAGAAATAAGGTTTGTTCCATTTGAATCTGTAATATAATGTTCACAAAAAGTATTTTCATATCCATGAACCTTGCTTTAAAGAAATTACATAATCAAGAATTGATAAAGTCAAATTACTGCTAAAGCTTAAAACATCAGATTTGAATCTTATTGATAGTTTTATACAATATAATCGACTATTCATCAAAAAAATGGCCAAGTATGAAATGTGACCCCCCAGTTGTTCGCCCAGTCCTAGAGATGGTGCATGTTGCAGTGAGTATAGTCACAGGGGCAGGTACATATTTATTTGCTCAGTTCTATCGTTTATCACATGCATAGTTTTCATTTATATTTTTATAGAATTTGTTTTGCAGTATTATGTCTTTAAACTACAGTGTCCCAATTGTCAGCAAATTGTTTCCATGAAGCCTTGATCATTATATAAAATCTTTCCTGATGCAACCGTAGTGAAAATGGTACCAGGGTTCAAAATCGCCTTTCGTGAACAAACATTACAATTTCCTGAAAGCATGTTCAAATTGGAATAAATGCATGTATTTGGAAGGAGATTTTACATGAGCAGCTGATTGAGTTTCTTTTTCTTCTTTTTTTAAATGAATATTTCATCTTCATAGGAAGCCATGCATTGACTTGCAGTGACCATTTAATTGGGATTTTGTTGTTTGGATATCTTTATTAACAAGATTATTTTGGGGGGCGACACAATTTGTAATTATGATTCTCATCTTGCAAGATTAAAAACAAAATTTTCAAAATTTTTGGTTATGATATAATTCTAGTGATCCAGATTGACAATTTGAAGTTTATAATGTCAGAGTTTGGATCCTACTCTCCCTTTAAAATCTGTTGAAGCATAATCAGGTTTTTTTTCAACATAATTAGTTTTCCTGGCTAGTAATCTTTTCGCATAATGTTGATTGTGATCTTGCAAGATCAACTTGAGATCGTGATCTAATCACATGACACATCCCGAATGAGAGAGGATTATGTTTGAAGATTATTTTAAAATATAAGATTTGTGGTTTCACTGGAGTATCATAATCAACGCTTCATGGAAATAGTCATTGTTAATTCTTTTTATCATTTTGTCTGTGTAATTGTTTCCGACAAGATTTTTTTACATTTCAACTGTAAATCTAGACTTCTTTTATAATATATATATAGATTTTATTGTGTACATTCGGTTGTTTTGTTATTTTCCGCATTGTTAAAACCTATAATATAGTTCAACCTTACACCCAGATTATCTGGTAGTTCAGGCATTTACTCCGAGCTGATGGAATATCTGTGCCATTTGGTACACGAGTCTACTTAATGGGTTATCATATGTACCTTCCGAAACAGAAGTATTTAAAAGCCATCGCATAATTCTAAAACAATTACTTAAGTAGTTGTCAACATGCTGAAATATGTAACATATCTTTAACTTCTGAAATGAGTTGTCCTCACAGTGTTTAGGATTTACTATGTTCTGTTTTTCATGCTTTAAAAGAGTTCTTACTTTGCATGCTGACATTTTGTCCGAAAATTCTGTAAAACGAGTAATTAATTTTGAGTGGACATAACATGTTGTTTTCTTTAATAATTGTCTTTCTATGATAAGGTCTATGGTCATTCTCAATATAATCAACATCAATATCGGTAGCTAATTCTACATACTTTCATTAAACTCATTTTGATCTCGAGATGATTTTTCAAGACTATTTTTGGCAGCCCTGTATCAGAGAAGTGAAATTTAATTATTTAACATTAACTTCAACTATATTATCCACATGTAAAGATTGAAAAATCATCTTAAATTATCATCTTCTCATGTTCTATCGATTAGGAGTTTTAGGTCTTCAATCAAAAAGGGTTTCATTGCCCAGTATGACACAGGTATTTCTTGTTGAAATGAAAATCTGTTAATATTAATCAAGCACATGTTTCACAAAGACTACCAGGATGGTTTAGAAAGCAGATGATGGTTCTGTGATTGTGATGGTGACGAGAGATGTGTAAACCCAAAGTGTTGGTTAAGTTTCGACCACATTCTGTATTTAATGAGTAACCAACGCTATGTGGGTTTTAGGTCAAATGGGTGTTCTAAGCCATTTTGTATGTCTCTTCTTCAAAAGTAAAATAATCTTATAATTTGTAATTCTTTCTGTTCATACTCTAAGCTTTATTTTATTAAACATTTCTTCTATCTTAAACTTGAAATAGAGAACAAATATTTTTTTCTGATGCACTATAAATATCTGAGTTGAACTTCTTGTACCCCTCATTACCTCTGTCAACCTCATATAAATAGAATTTACTGAATATTATCAAGAAATATCACTATGAACATTAGCTAACAATCTAATTGAAATAACAAAATGCTGCTACATCTCATCCACTATTATATGTTCTAGAATTTACAAAAATATTAAGAAGAATTCTCCATATGAAGTAATTGTAAAGATACAAAATGCACCTAGTATTTGTTGTGCTTATAAAGTATTGTAGAGTTGACAAAAGCTTCCCTGGGAACATCCAATGTGAGCTTCGCAGCTTATATAGAAGATTCATTGTTCTCACTGTAGATAATCATCAGCATCCTGTCATCTGTATCGTCTCTTTCATAGGATGCATGACATTGAGTTCACACCTACTGATAAGGCAAAACACCACTGAAGTTGATACTGTAATTGACATTGATGTCTCATTTCGGTAGAATGCTATTAGAAATAAAGTCTTTAGGCATTTAGATTGTAATTGGCAAATACATCTTTTTTTATTAAAATACAAGATGTTGATTAGAGCCCTATCTGTTCGAAAATTCAAAATTTCTGTTAATAGCTTTCAGTATGCAACGGGAGATTTCAGTCAGTGACTCCTTTCAGTCTTATTTCAAGTTAACGGGTAGAACAGCTGTAGTATATTGTATTACCATGACAAGTATACCATTAATTATCTTAATCATCTCTAATCATTGTCTGTTAGAATGACTTCTGTGTACATGTTACTGTGTTGTGCTCATTTGATTCATGCTAGGACTTGATCATGTACATTAAACTCATCTTCATCCACAGGGATCATCATCATCATCATCATCATCAACTTCTCCATCACTGACCAGAATATTCTCAATTTGTGTACATTGTTGTCATAATCATCTCTGCGATTAATACTCAAGTCATGAAACGTCTTTTAGCAAGATGCAACGTTAGTCAGTAATATATGTTCTTCTAAGCTGCCAATCTTTGTAAAGCGTTTTTTTTATTATTATTTTCCAATATGTAATAACTTACTTATAAGTTCTGTGAACTATAGTGATGAGAGACACTTTCTTCAAAGCTGCCAACCATTTTGAAACCTCTTTTTGTTGTTTCTCAATGTGTAATATTATCTTGTTTTGGTAACGTACTTACCAGTCAACACTGAACATGTACATGAAATAATGTATTTTCTTTTGTGTGGAAATGAGACAACTTTTCAATAGGTTTAGTCATTCCAAGGATATTAAAGGAGTAAGAACATGAAGAGTTAAAGAGACTGTGCTACTGGTGTACTTTGTGGAGGTGAAATTGCTAGGAGTTGTTCTCAATTATGCATTTATGTTTTAACTTATTATGTTCCGGTCCATTGTTGCTTACAATGTTTTGAGGGATAACTAATTACACACGAGGGATATTCCTTCAAATTTCATCTCCATGAAAAATATTCTGTCACTTTAATTAAACTGTGTTTTGCAATGGTCTTGAGTCTTGAACTCTGTACTATTGAACATTGAAGAGAATATTGCTTAATGGTTTCATATGTAATCTGTACAAAATCATCCATAGGAAATTGTATTTAGAACAGTCACAAACTGTTTGTCACGTCATATCATTTTCATTAAGTCATATTTATACGATTTAAGTCTCTTCTTCTTGTCACAGTGTTTGATACCAGTATCCGATGTACAAATCAGACTCTCACCACACCTTTGTGTAATCTCACCATTTAGCCTTCATATATGTTGCAGTTCGGGATTTCTGGGTACCTTTGTTTTCATAGAATACTTGCATCTTGAAGTGACTTTGTTACCTTTCAGTAAAATCTTTTATACAATTCTCAGTGCCATTTAGACCACTTTCAATATTATGTTTCTATTTCAATTTAAAGCATTTTACAATTATCTAATTTGAGTAAATGTAATATAATAAATGTGTAACATTTCCTTTTGAACCAAATTACAAAAAAAAAACTAAGTTATTCTCTAACTCTAAGCAAGGAATAATCTGGAGTTTGGTTTAAACATATTTTACTCACTGAGATCCTTAATGATCTGGAGTACTCACTGAATGGCCTACTCATTACCAATAAAGATAAATCAGAGAAAATGTGTAAGGAAAAAGATCGGAAAAATTACATGTCATTTCTTGAACATACTCATACTACCAAATTGATGTTCAACAAGCTTTCAAGAACTTATTTTTAGAGCACAAGTACATGAGAAATATTGGTAGAACTGGTTACAATGGATGCTGTATGAAACACTGGACATTGAGAGGGGATTTAGCTCTGTAGTAGAGAGAAGTAAGAATGTACAGGTTGTAGTATTTACTAGTTTACCATTACAGTTATTGACCGTGTTCAATAGGTTTCATACTGGCGCAAACTCTCGCCTCTCATGTCTTCATTTATTTTCCTTTCTTTTTTTGCAAGCCAGGAAAGTGGAATAAAATACTAAACATGAAACAATGTTTGTGGTTTTTGTTTCCCCTTTTTGATGTTGATGACAATAGTGAACTATTGTCTTTTGAATAACACAGATGATGCTTTGGTGATGAAGTTCAGCAGCAATATGGAAGGTTCATCACTGGATGGGTGACCTAATATATGCCCTGGCTAAACTGGACTACGTGTTTTTCATTAAATTTTATTTTGATACATACAAAAATATCAAATGTCTTGATTTATGACCAAATCATTTCACTGGATTTGCATATGTATCCACTAACGCCAAATATTTGACAATAACTTGCTTTCAATGAAACTCAAGTAGCGAGGAGAAGCCAAATTCATACGCCACATATACAAGTATACCAGTTATATGTTCCATTGAACAGTACCAACCAATATCTGTCTCTTTGTCTGCTACGTATAAGTTTTCAAAATTACGTTTGAACAATTGACACGGAACATTGTCCGGTTTTCTACTATAATCATGACTAAACATTAACAATGTAACTATACTGAACAGATTGGCACTAAAAGGGTAATTTCCAACGATAAAATAAAACACTTGGTAACTTTTGAGTTATGTTACTACAATAACATACGCAGTGTCCCTTTAATGAGCTAAGCGTTCCCTGTGCTAGATTGAAACAAGCTGAGACCCTAGATACCCGAGTTAAACTAAATTTCAATCGGTAACTGCAATGCACCGACATCACGGGGATCTGACATGTTGTAGAGGACTCTCGCTCTTCCAGTAGCAATCTCAGTGTTACTGCCATCTGAAAATGATAAAAATACAACACTTTAAAAATTCGAAATCTGGGTTGGCTTTTTTAAAAACAGATACGTTTTCCCATCTGCTCAAACCTGATAATATAATAATAATAATAACTAAATAAGATAAACACGGTGTATATCAAGAAAAGACCGATATCCTCTACGATTTAGATTTAGGGAGGGTTCTGTCGCCATCTTGGATTTGTTGCGTTACGTGAAATGAAAACATACAACTTACACCTTTTTAGCTCATCAGGCCTGAAAGGCCCGATGGGCTTATGGCATGGGATGGCGTCCATCCATCGGTCCGTAAACTTTTCACTTTTTCGACTTCTTCTCCAGAACCAATAACTCTAGAGAGCTGAAATGTTATGTACAGACTCCTTGGCCAATGGGGATTCTAAATTGTAGATTTGGTGACTCTGTGACCCCAAATAAGGGCCCCAGGGGTCATAACCTTAAAAGCTATTTTCATCTTCTTCTCCAGAACCAATGACTCCAGAGAGCTGAAATTTTATGTACAGACTCCTTGGCCAATGGGGATTCTAAATTGTAGATTTGGTGACCATGTGACCCCAAATAAGGGCCACAGGGGTCATAAGCTATAAAGCTATTTTCATCTTCTTCTCCAGAACCAATGACTCCAGAGAGCTGAAATTATATGTACAGACTCCTTGGCCAATGGGGATTCTAAATTGTAGATTTGGTGACCCTGTGACCCCAAATAAGGGCCTCACAGGCCATTACCTAAAATCCTGTTTTCATCTTTTTCTCCGGAACAAAAAGACCTAGAAGGCTGTAATATTGTATGCAAACTCTTTAGCAAATGGGGATTCTAACTTGTAAATTTGGTGACCCTGAGACCCCAAATATGGGCCACAGCCAAAAAAAACTGTCGAAATTGAATTTTGAACTGATATTTTATGTGCACTTCTTTCACTTTATTTGAAATGTATGTCGACTTGAAAGAACAATTTACATTGTGGACATGTTTGTCAAATTGATGTAATCAATGTGAAATGAGAACTGTTGAATAGCCTATGAAATGAAAATTGTGACAAGTCATAAAGGACTAAATTGAAGAGGAGTTAAGAATTCTTTTATTTTACATGAGATATGTGAACTGCATATGACTGGTGATGAAATGATAAGATAAGATTATTTTCATCTTTTTCTCCAGAACGAAAAGACCTAGAAGGTTGTCATGTTGTGTAAAGAGTCTTTAGCTAATGGAGATTCTAATTGTAGATTTGGTGACCCTGTGACCCCAAATAAGGGCCTCACAGGCCATTACCTAAAATCTTGTTTTCATCTTTTTCTCCGGAACAAAAAGATCTAGCAGGCTGTAATATTGTATGCAAACTCTTTAGCCAATGGGGATTCAAACTTGTAAATTTAATGACCCTGTGACCCCAAATATGGGCCACAGCCTAGAAAAAACCTTTGAAAATGAATTTTGAACTGATATTTTATGACACTTCAACCACTTTATTTGAAATGTATGTCGACTTTAGATAACAATCTACATTGTGGACATGTTTGTCAAATTGATGTAATCAATGTGAAATGAGAACTATTGAATAGCCTATGAACTGAAAATTGTGACAAGGCATAAAGGACTAAATTGAAGAGGAGTTAAGAATTCTTTTATTTTACATGAGATATGTGAACTGCATATGACTGGTGATGAAATGATAAGATAAGATTATTTTCATCTTCTTCTCCAGAACGAAAAGACCTAGAAGGTTGTCATGTTGTGTAAAGAGTCTTTAGCCAATGAAGATTCTAAATTGTAGATTTGGTGACCCTGTGGCCCCAAATAAGGGCCTCGCAGGCCATTACCTAAAATCCTGTTTTCATCTTTTTCTCAGGAACAAAAAGATCTAGAAGGCTGTAATATTGTATGCAAACTCTTTAGCCAATGGGGATTCAAACTTGTAAATTTGGTGACCCTATGACCCCAAATATGGGCCACAGCCTAAAAAAAACCTTTGAAAATGAATTTTGAACTGATATTTTATGACACTTCAGCCACTTTATTTGAAATGTATGTCGACTTTAGATAACAATCTACATTGTTGACATGTTTGTCAAATTGATGTAATCAATGTGAAATGAGAACTATTGAATAGCCTATGAACTGAAAATTGTGACAAGGCATAAAGGACTAAATTGAAGAGGAGTTAAGAATTCTTTTATTTTACATGAGATATGTGAACTGCATATGACTGGTGATGAAATGATAAGATAAGATTATTTTCATCTTCTTCTCCAGAACGAAAAGACCTAGAAGGTTGTCATGTTGTGTAAAGAGTCTTTAGCCAATGGAGATTCTTAATTGTAGATTTGGTGACCCAGTGGCCCCAAATAAAAGCCCCGTAGGCCATTACCTAAAATCCTGTTTTCATCCAGAACAAACTAGAAGGAATATTTTGTTCAGAATGTTTAGATGTTTGGATGACAAGGCTTAGAACCGAGATTGTTTAGCCAAGGTGATTCAAAATTGTACTATGTACCATGAGATTCATCACATTGCCTGTTCTCTTTAAGCCTTATACAGTTAGATCAGTGCTGCCAGTGTTTAGCGCAAGCAAGAGTCTATTACATAATTTGGCGGTAAAACACAAAAAAACACAGCTGGCTTGTAACCAGAGCCAAGGGGTCAGAATATTGCATAATCTCCTGTGTGTTGACCTTGCTGAGTGCTCTCTCTCAATTTCAAGACTAAGATTTGTCAGGGTTAGGGATTGTGCATTATATTGAGACAACATATTTCTGTCTTCATCATCAAACAAAATAAACTCTGATGAGCTACAGAGCCCATGGCTCTATTTTTTATAATAAAAGGTATCACCGCTAGAGTATTCATATAGTAACACATAACATGTCATAAAACTAATAAACTCTTTCGCTGTAATGAAGTTTTCCCTACTCTCGCAGCACCGATGAATGGCGTCAGATCTAATTTTTCAGCTTCAGTTTATTTTCAGCAAATGTGCGCAAGTGTTCATCAAATTGTGAAGTACAATGTATAAAGTCATGAAAATATTACCTTTATTAGTATATTTCAATTTGACTATGTTTAAAGCATGTATTAATAACATGTGTAAACAGGAATATCCTCTCGAATTTCGTTTCCACAAAAAAACCTCGATATCACCCTCCTTTTAACCCTATATAATAGTAGAGGATGGCAGGAAGGTTTGCATGATTGTCCATTTGACTATTAGTTTCAGTATACAGATTATGCCGTAAAAACTGGTTTTACTACCTCTTGCATGTGAAGATAAAGCTCTATCCTGCAAATCCTAAATACGGTATAAGGTGCACCATAAAAACTGGTTTTACTACCTCTTGCATGTGAAGATAAAGCTCAATCCTGCAAATCCTAAATACGGTATAAGGTGCACCATAAAAACTGGTTTTACTATCTCCTACATGTGAAGATAAAGCTCAAACCTGCAAATCCTAAATACGGTATAATGTGCACCATAAAAACTGGTTTTACTACCTCTTGCATGTGAAGATAAAGCTCAATCCTGCAAATCCTAAATACGGTATAAGGTGCACCATAAAAACTGGTTTTACTATCTCCTACATGTGAAGATAAAGCTCAAACCTGCAAATCCTAAATACGGTATAAGTTGCACCATAAAAACTGGTTTTACTACCTCTTGCATGTGAAGATAAAGCTCAATCCTGCAAATCCTAAATACGATATAAGGTGCACCATAAAAACTGGTTTTACTATCTCCTACATGTGAAGATAAAGCTCAATCCTGCAAATCCTAAATACGGTATAAGGTGCACCATAAAAACTGGTTTTACAATCTCCTACATGTGAAGATAAAGCTCAATCCTGCAAATCCTAAATACGGTATAAGGTGCACCATAAAAACTGGTTTTACTATCTCCTACATGTGAAGATAAAGCTCAATCCTGCAAATCCTAAATACGGTATAAGGTGCACCATAAAAAATGGTTTTACTATCTCCTACATGTGAAGATAAAGCTCAATCCTGCAAATCCTAAATACGATATAAGGTGCACAATAAAAACTGGTTCTACTATCTCCTACATGTGAAGATAAAGCTCAATCCTGCAAATCCTAAATACGATATAAGGTGCACCGTAAAAACTGGTTTTACTATCTCCTACATGTGAACATAAAGCTCAATCCTGCAAATCCTAAATACGATATAAGGTGCACCGTAAAACTGGTTTTACTATCTCCTACATGTGAAGATAAAGCTAAAACGTGCAAATCCTAAATACGGCATAAGGTGCACCGTATAACTGGTTTTATTATCTCCTACATGTGAAGATGAAGCTCAAACCTGCAAATCCTAAATACGGCATAAGGTGCACCGTAAAACTGGTTTTACTATCTCCTACATGTGAAGATAAAGCTCAAACCTGCAAATCCTAAATACGGTATAAGGTGCACCGTAAACTGGTTTTACAATCTCCTACATGTGAAGATAAAGCTCAAACCTGCAAGCCCTAAATACGGTATAAGGTGCACCGTAAAACTGGTTTTACTACCTCTTGCATGTGAAGATAAAGCTCAAACCTGTAAATCCTAAATACGGTATGAGGTGCACCATAAAAACTGGTTTTACTACCTCTTGCATGTGAAGATAAAGCTCAATCCTGCAAATCCTAAATACGGTATAAGGTGCACCGTAAAAACTGGTTTTACTATCTCTTGCATGTGAAGATAAAGCTCAAACCTGCAAATCCTAAATACGGTATAAGGTGCACCGTAAACACTGATTTTACTATCTCCTACATGTGAAGATAAAGCTCAAACCTGCAAATCCTAAATACGGTATAAGGTGCACCATAAAAACTGGTTTTACTATCTCTTGCATGTGAAGATAAAGCTCAAACCTGCAAATCCTAAATACGGTATAAGGTGCACCGTAAACACTGATTTTACTATCTCCTACATGTGAAGATAAAGCTCAAACCTGCAAATCCTAAATACGGTATAAGGTGCACCGTAAAAACTGGTTTTACTACCTCTTGCATGTGAAGATAAAGCTCAATCCTGCAAATCCTAAATACGGTATAAGGTGCACCGTAAACACTGATTTTACTATCTCCTACATGTGAAGATAAAGCTCAAAACTGCAAATCCTAAATACGGTATAAGGTGCACCGTAAAAACTGGTTTTACTACCTCTTGCATGTGAAGATAAAGCTCAAACCTGCAAATCCTAAATACGGTATAAGGTGCACCGTAAAACTGGTTTTACAATCGCCTACATGTGAAGATAAAGCTCAAACCTGCAAATCCTAAATACGATATAAGGTGCACCATAAAAACTGGTTTTACTATCTCTTGCATGTGAAGATAAAGCTCAATCCTGCAAATCCTAAATACGGCATAAGGTGCACCGTAAAAACTGGTTTTACTATCTCTTGCATGTGAAGATAAAGCTCAATCCTGCAAATCCTAAATACGGTATAAGGTGCACCGTAAAAACTGGTTTTACTATCTCTTGCATGTGAAGATAAAGCTCAATCCTGCAAATCCTAAATACGATATAAGGTGCACCGTAAACACTGATTTTACTATCTCCTTCATGTGAAGATAAAGCTCAATCCTGCAAATCCTAAATACGGCATAAGGTGCACCGTATAACTGGTTTTATTATCTCCTACATGTGAAGATAAAGCTCAAACCTGCAAATCCTAAATACGGTATAAGGTGCACCGTAAAAACTGGTTTTACTACCTCTTGCATGTGAAGATAAAGCTCAAACCTGCAAATCCTAAATACGGTATAAGGTGCACCGTAAAACTGGTTTTACAATCTCCTACATGTGAAGATAAAGCTCAAACCTGCAAATCCTAAATACGGTATAAGGTGCACCGTAAACTGGTTTTACAATCTCCTACATGTGAAGATAAAGCTCAAACCTGCAAGCCCTAAATACGGTATAAGGTGCACCGTAAAACTGGTTTTACTACCTCTTGCATGTGAAGATAAAGCTCAAACCTGCAAATCCTAAATACGGTATAAGGTGCACCATAAAAACTGGTTTTACTACCTCTTGCATGTGAAGATAAAGCTCAATCTTGCAAATCCTAAATACGGTATAAGGTGCACCTTAAAACTGGTTTTACTATCTCCTACATGTGAAGATAAAGCTCAAACCTGCAAATCCTAAATACGGTATAAGGTGCACCATAAAAACTGGTTTTACTATCTCTTGCATGTGAAGATAAAGCTCAAACCTGCAAATCCTAAATACGGTATAAGGTGCACCGTAAACACTGATTTTACTATCTCCTACATGTGAAGATAAAGCTCAATCCTGCAAATCCTAAATACGGTATAAGGTGCACCGTAAAAACTGGTTTTACTACCTCTTGCATGTGAAGATAAAGCTCAATCCTGCAAATCCTAAATACGGTATAAGGTGCACCGTAAACACTGATTTTACTATCTCCTACATGTGAAGATAAAGCTCAAACCTGCAAATCCTAAATACGATATAAGGTGCACCATAAAAACTGGTTTTACTATCTCTTGCACGTGAAGATAAAGCTCAATCCTGCAAATCCTAAATACGGTATAAGGTGCACCGTAAACACTGATTTTACTATCTCCTACATGTGAAGATAAAGCTCAATCCTGCAAATCCTAAATACGGCATAAGGTGCACCGTATAACTGGTTTTATTATCTCCTACATGTGAAGATAAAGCTCAAACCTGCAAATCCTAAATACGGTATAAGGTGCACCATAAAAACTGGTTTTACTACCTCTTGCATGTGAAGATAAAGCTCAAACCTGCAAATCCTAAATACGGTATAAGGTGCACCGTAAAACTGGTTTTACAATCTCCTACATGTGAAGATAAAGCTCAAACCTGCAAATCCTAAATACGATATAAGGTGCACCATAAAAACTGGTTTTACAATCTCCTACATGTGAAGATAAAGCTCAATCCTGCAAATCCTAAATACGGTATAAGGTGCACCTTAAAACTGGTTTTACTACCTCTTGCATGTGAAGATAAAGCTCAATCCTGCAAATCCTAAATACGGTATAAGGTGCACCTTAAAACTGGTTTTACTATCTCCTACATGTGAAGATAAAGCTCAAACCTGCAAATCCTAAATACGGTATAATGTGCACCGTAAAACTGGTTTTACTACCTCTTGCATGTGAAGATAAAGCTCAAACCTGCAAATCCTAAATACGATATAAGGTGCACCATAAAAACTGGTTTTACTCTCTCTTGCATGTGAAGATAAAGCTCAATCCTGCAAATCCTAAATACGGTATAAGGTGCACCTTAAAACTGATTTTACTATCTCCTACATGTGAAGATAAAGCTCTAACCTGCAAATCCTAAATACGGTATAAGGTGCACCGTAAAAACTGGTTTTACTACCTCTTGCATGTGAAGATAAAGCTCAAACCTGCAAATCCTAAATACGGTATAAGGTGCACCGTAAAACTGGTTTTACTACCTCTTGCATGTGAAGATAAAGCTCAATCCTGCAAATCCTAAATACGGTATAAGGTGCACCTTAAAACTGGTTTTACTATCTCCTACATGTGAAGATAAAGCTCAATCCTGCAAATCCTAAATACGGCATAAGGTGCACCGTAAACACTGATTTTACTATCTCCTACATGTGAAGATAAAGCTCAAACCTGCAAATCCTAAATACGGCATAAGGTGCACCGTAAAAACTGGTTTTACTATCTCTTGCATGTGAAGATAAAGCTCAATCCTGCAAATCCTAAATACGGTATAAGGTGCACCGTAAAAACTGGTTTTACTATCTCTTGCATGTGAAGATAAAGCTCAATCCTGCAAATCCTAAATACGATATAAGGTGCACCGTAAACACTGATTTTACTATCTCCTACATGTGAAGATAAAGCTCAATCCTGCAAATCCTAAATACGGCATAAGGTGCACCGTATAACTGGTTTTATTATCTCCTACATGTGAAGATAAAGCTCAAACCTGCAAATCCTAAAAACGGTATAAGGTGCACCGTAAAAACTGGTTTTACTACCTCTTGCATGTGAAGATAAAGCTCAAACCTGCAAATCCTAAATACGGTATAAGGTGCACCGTAAAACTAGTTTTACAATCTCCTACATGTGAAGATAAAGCTCAAACCTGCAAATCCTAAATACGGTATAAGGTGCACCGTAAACTGGTTTTACAATCTCCTACATGTGAAGATAAAGCTCAATCCTGCAAATCCTAAATACGGTATAAGGTGCACCGTAAAAACTGGTTTTACTATCTCTTGCATGTGAAGATAAAGCTCAATCCTGCAAATCCTAAATACGATATAAGGTGCACCGTAAACACTGATTTTACTATCTCCTACATGTGAAGATAAAGCTCAATCCTGCAAATCCTAAATACGGCATAAGGTGCACCGTATAACTGGTTTTATTATCTCCTACATGTGAAGATAAAGCTCAAACCTGCAAATCCTAAAAACGGTATAAGGTGCACCGTAAAAACTGGTTTTACTACCTCTTGCATGTGAAGATAAAGCTCAAACCTGCAAATCCTAAATACGGTATAAGGTGCACCTTAAAACTGATTTTACTATCTCCTACATGTGAAGATAAAGCTCTAACCTGCAAATCCTAAATACGGTATAAGGTGCACCGTAAAAACTGGTTTTACTACCTCTTGCATGTGAAGATAAAGCTCAAACCTGCAAATCCTAAATACGGTATAAGGTGCACCGTAAAACTGGTTTTACTACCTCTTGCATGTGAAGATAAAGCTCAATCCTGCAAATCCTAAATACGGTATAAGGTGCACCTTAAAACTGGTTTTACTATCTCCTACATGTGAAGATAAAGCTCAATCCTGCAAATCCTAAATACGGTATAAGGTGCACCATAAAAACTGGTTTTACAATCTCCTACATGTGAAGATAAAGCTCAATCCTGCAAATCCTAAATACGGTATAAGGTGCACCATAAAAACTGGTTTTACTATCTCCTACATGTGAAGATAAAGCTCAATCCTGCAAATCCTAAATACGGTATAAGGTGCACCATAAAAAATGGTTTTACTATCTCCTACATGTGAAGATAAAGCTCAATCCTGCAAATCCTAAATACGATATAAGGTGCACAATAAAAACTGGTTCTACTATCTCCTACATGTGAAGATAAAGCTCAATCCTGCAAATCCTAAATACGATATAAGGTGCACCGTAAAAACTGGTTTTACTATCTCCTACATGTGAACATAAAGCTCAATCCTGCAAATCCTAAATACGATATAAGGTGCACCGTAAAACTGGTTTTACTATCTCCTACATGTGAAGATAAAGCTAAAACGTGCAAATCCTAAATACGGCATAAGGTGCACCGTATAACTGGTTTTATTATCTCCTACATGTGAAGATGAAGCTCAAACCTGCAAATCCTAAATACGGCATAAGGTGCACCGTAAAACTGGTTTTACTATCTCCTACATGTGAAGATAAAGCTCAAACCTGCAAATCCTAAATACGGTATAAGGTGCACCGTAAACTGGTTTTACAATCTCCTACATGTGAAGATAAAGCTCAAACCTGCAAGCCCTAAATACGGTATAAGGTGCACCGTAAAACTGGTTTTACTACCTCTTGCATGTGAAGATAAAGCTCAAACCTGTAAATCCTAAATACGGTATGAGGTGCACCATAAAAACTGGTTTTACTACCTCTTGCATGTGAAGATAAAGCTCAATCCTGCAAATCCTAAATACGGTATAAGGTGCACCGTAAAAACTGGTTTTACTATCTCTTGCATGTGAAGATAAAGCTCAAACCTGCAAATCCTAAATACGGTATAAGGTGCACCGTAAACACTGATTTTACTATCTCCTACATGTGAAGATAAAGCTCAAACCTGCAAATCCTAAATACGGTATAAGGTGCACCATAAAAACTGGTTTTACTATCTCTTGCATGTGAAGATAAAGCTCAAACCTGCAAATCCTAAATACGGTATAAGGTGCACCGTAAACACTGATTTTACTATCTCCTACATGTGAAGATAAAGCTCAAACCTGCAAATCCTAAATACGGTATAAGGTGCACCGTAAAAACTGGTTTTACTACCTCTTGCATGTGAAGATAAAGCTCAATCCTGCAAATCCTAAATACGGTATAAGGTGCACCGTAAACACTGATTTTACTATCTCCTACATGTGAAGATAAAGCTCAAAACTGCAAATCCTAAATACGGTATAAGGTGCACCGTAAAAACTGGTTTTACTACCTCTTGCATGTGAAGATAAAGCTCAAACCTGCAAATCCTAAATACGGTATAAGGTGCACCGTAAAACTGGTTTTACAATCTCCTACATGTGAAGATAAAGCTCAAACCTGCAAATCCTAAATACGATATAAGGTGCACCATAAAAACTGGTTTTACTATCTCTTGCATGTGAAGATAAAGCTCAATCCTGCAAATCCTAAATACGGCATAAGGTGCACCGTAAAAACTGGTTTTACTATCTCTTGCATGTGAAGATAAAGCTCAATCCTGCAAATCCTAAATACGGTATAAGGTGCACCGTAAAAACTGGTTTTACTATCTCTTGCATGTGAAGATAAAGCTCAATCCTGCAAATCCTAAATACGATATAAGGTGCACCGTAAACACTGATTTTACTATCTCCTACATGTGAAGATAAAGCTCAATCCTGCAAATCCTAAATACGGCATAAGGTGCACCGTATAACTGGTTTTATTATCTCCTACATGTGAAGATAAAGCTCAAACCTGCAAATCCTAAAAACGGTATAAGGTGCACCGTAAAAACTGGTTTTACTACCTCTTGCATGTGAAGATAAAGCTCAAACCTGCAAATCCTAAATACGGTATAAGGTGCACCGTAAAACTGGTTTTACAATCTCCTACATGTGAAGATAAAGCTCAAACCTGCAAATCCTAAATACGGTATAAGGTGCACCGTAAACTGGTTTTACAATCTCCTACATGTGAAGATAAAGCTCAAACCTGCAAGCCCTAAATACGGTATAAGGTGCACCGTAAAACTGGTTTTACTACCTCTTGCATGTGAAGATAAAGCTCAAACCTGCAAATCCTAAATACGGTATAAGGTGCACCATAAAAACTGGTTTTACTACCTCTTGCATGTGAAGATAAAGCTCAATCTTGCAAATCCTAAATACGGTATAAGGTGCACCTTAAAACTGGTTTTACTATCTCCTACATGTGAAGATAAAGCTCAAACCTGCAAATCCTAAATACGGTATAAGGTGCACCGTAAAAACTGGTTTTACTACCTCTTGCATGTGAAGATAAAGCTCAATCCTGCAAATCCTAAATACGGTATAAGGTGCACCGTAAACACTGATTTTACTATCTCCTACATGTGAAGATAAAGCTCAATCCTGCAAATCCTAAATACGGTATAAGGTGCACCGTAAAAACTGGTTTTACTACCTCTTGCATGTGAAGATAAAGCTCAATCCTGCAAATCCTAAATACGGTATAAGGTGCACCGTAAACACTGATTTTACTATCTCCTACATGTGAAGATAAAGCTCAAACCTGCAAATCCTAAATACGATATAAGGTGCACCATAAAAACTGGTTTTACTATCTCTTGCACGTGAAGATAAAGCTCAATCCTGCAAATCCTAAATACGGTATAAGGTGCACCGTAAACACTGATTTTACTATCTCCTACATGTGAAGATAAAGCTCAATCCTGCAAATCCTAAATACGGCATAAGGTGCACCGTATAACTGGTTTTATTATCTCCTACATGTGAAGATAAAGCTCAAACCTGCAAATCCTAAATACGGTATAAGGTGCACCGTAAAAACTGGTTTTACTACCTCTTGCATGTGAAGATAAAGCTCAATCCTGCAAATCCTAAATACGGTATAAGGTGCACCGTAAAACTGGTTTTACAATCTCCTACATGTGAAGATAAAGCTCAAACCTGCAAATCCTAAATACGATATAAGGTGCACCATAAAAACTGGTTTTACAATCTCCTACATGTGAAGATAAAGCTCAATCCTGCAAATCCTAAATACGGTATAAGGTGCACCTTAAAACTGGTTTTACTACCTCTTGCATGTGAAGATAAAGCTCAATCCTGCAAATCCTAAATACGGTATAAGGTGCACCTTAAAACTGGTTTTACTATCTCCTACATGTGAAGATAAAGCTCAAACCTGCAAATCCTAAATACGGTATAATGTGCACCGTAAAACTGGTTTTACTACCTCTTGCATGTGAAGATAAAGCTCAAACCTGCAAATCCTAAATACGATATAAGGTGCACCATAAAAACTGGTTTTACTCTCTCTTGCATGTGAAGATAAAGCTCAATCCTGCAAATCCTAAATACGGTATAAGGTGCACCTTAAAACTGATTTTACTATCTCCTACATGTGAAGATAAAGCTCTAACCTGCAAATCCTAAATACGGTATAAGGTGCACCGTAAAAACTGGTTTTACTACCTCTTGCATGTGAAGATAAAGCTCAAACCTGCAAATCCTAAATACGGTATAAGGTGCACCGTAAAACTGGTTTTACTACCTCTTGCATGTGAAGATAAAGCTCAATCCTGCAAATCCTAAATACGGTATAAGGTGCACCTTAAAACTGGTTTTACTATCTCCTACATGTGAAGATAAAGCTCAAACCTGCAAATCCTAAATACGGTATAAGGTGCACCATAAAAACTGGTTTTACTATCTCTTGCATGTGAAGATAAAGCTCAAACCTGCAAATCCTAAATACGGTATAAGGTGCACCGTAAACACTGATTTTACTATCTCCTACATGTGAAGATAAAGCTCAATCCTGCAAATCCTAAATACGGTATAAGGTGCACCGTAAAAACTGGTTTTACTACCTCTTGCATGTGAAGATAAAGCTCAATCCTGCAAATCCTAAATACGGCATAAGGTGCACCGTAAACACTGATTTTACTATCTCCTACATGTGAAGATAAAGCTCAAACCTGCAAATCCTAAATACGGCATAAGGTGCACCGTAAAAACTGGTTTTACTATCTCTTGCATGTGAAGATAAAGCTCAATCCTGCAAA
The DNA here is from genome assembly GCA_936450465.1 of Gibbula magus. Lineage (NCBI taxonomy): Eukaryota > Metazoa > Mollusca > Gastropoda > Trochida > Trochidae > Gibbula > Gibbula magus. The sequence goes on from OW388304.1 coordinate 61,734,896, forward strand.
TCCTAAATACGGTATAAGGTGCACCGTAAAAACTGGTTTTACTATCTCTTGCATGTGAAGATAAAGCTCAATCCTGCAAATCCTAAATACGGTATAAGGTGCACCGTAAACACTGATTTTACTATCTCCTACATGTGAAGATAAAGCTCAATCCTGCAAATCCTAAATACGGCATAAGGTGCACCGTATAACTGGTTTTATTATCTCCTACATGTGAAGATAAAGCTCAAACCTGCAAATCCTAAAAACGGTATAAGGTGCACCGTAAAAACTGGTTTTACTACCTCTTGCATGTGAAGATAAAGCTCAAACCTGCAAATCCTAAATACGGTATAAGGTGCACCGTAAAACTAGTTTTACAATCTCCTACATGTGAAGATAAAGCTCAAACCTGCAAATCCTAAATACGGTATAAGGTGCACCGTAAACTGGTTTTACAATCTCCTACATGTGAAGATAAAGCTCAATCCTGCAAATCCTAAATACGGTATAAGGTGCACCGTAAAAACTGGTTTTACTATCTCTTGCATGTGAAGATAAAGCTCAATCCTGCAAATCCTAAATACGATATAAGGTGCACCGTAAACACTGATTTTACTATCTCCTACATGTGAAGATAAAGCTCAATCCTGCAAATCCTAAATACGGCATAAGGTGCACCGTATAACTGGTTTTATTATCTCCTACATGTGAAGATAAAGCTCAAACCTGCAAATCCTAAATACGGTATAAGGTGCACCGTAAAAACTGGTTTTACTACCTCTTGCATGTGAAGATAAAGCTCAAACCTGCAAATCCTAAATACGGTATAAGGTGCACCTTAAAACTGATTTTACTATCTCCTACATGTGAAGATAAAGCTCAAACCTGCAAATCCTAAATACGGTATAAGGTGCACCGTAAAAACTGGTTTTACTACCTCTTGCATGTGAAGATAAAGCTCAAACCTGCAAATCCTAAATACGGTATAAGGTGCACCGTAAAACTGGTTTTACTACCTCTTGCATGTGAAGATAAAGCTCAATCCTGCAAATCCTAAATACGGTATAAGGTGCACCTTAAAACTGGTTTTACTATCTCCTACATGTGAAGATAAAGCTCAAACCTGCAAATCCTAAATACGGTATAAGGTGCACCATAAAAACTGGTTTTACTATCTCTTGCATGTGAAGATAAAGCTCAAACCTGCAAATCCTAAATACGGTATAAGGTGCACCGTAAACACTGATTTTACTATCTCCTACATGTGAAGATAAAGCTCAATCCTGCAAATCCTAAATACGGTATAAGGTGCACCGTAAAAACTGGTTTTACTACCTCTTGCATGTGAAGATAAAGCTCAATCCTGCAAATCCTAAATACGGCATAAGGTGCACCGTAAACACTGATTTTACTATCTCCTACATGTGAAGATAAAGCTCAAACCTGCAAATCCTAAATACGGCATAAGGTGCACCGTAAAAACTGGTTTTACTATCTCTTGCATGTGAAGATAAAGCTCAATCCTGCAAATCCTAAATACGGTATAAGGTGCACCGTAAAAACTGGTTTTACTATCTCTTGCATGTGAAGATAAAGCTCAATCCTGCAAATCCTAAATACGATATAAGGTGCACCGTAAACACTGATTTTACTATCTCCTACATGTGAAGATAAAGCTCAATCCTGCAAATCCTAAATACGGCATAAGGTGCACCGTATAACTGGTTTTATTATCTCCTACATGTGAAGATAAAGCTCAAACCTGCAAATCCTAAAAACGGTATAAGGTGCACCGTAAAAACTGGTTTTACTACCTCTTGCATGTGAAGATAAAGCTCAAACCTGCAAATCCTAAATACGGTATAAGGTGCACCGTAAAACTAGTTTTACAATCTCCTACATGTGAAGATAAAGCTCAAACCTGCAAATCCTAAATACGGTATAAGGTGCACCGTAAACTGGTTTTACAATCTCCTACATGTGAAGATAAAGCTCAATCCTGCAAATCCTAAATACGGTATAAGGTGCACCGTAAAAACTGGTTTTACTATCTCCTACATGTGAACATAAAGCTCAATCCTGCAAATCCTAAATACGATATAAGGTGCACCGTAAAACTGGTTTTACTATCTCCTACATGTGAAGATAAAGCTAAAACGTGCAAATCCTAAATACGGCATAAGGTGCACCGTATAACTGGTTTTATTATCTCCTACATGTGAAGATGAAGCTCAAACCTGCAAATCCTAAATACGGCATAAGGTGCACCGTAAAACTGGTTTTACTATCTCCTACATGTGAAGATAAAGCTCAAACCTGCAAATCCTAAATACGGTATAAGGTGCACCGTAAACTGGTTTTACAATCTCCTACATGTGAAGATAAAGCTCAAACCTGCAAGCCCTAAATACGGTATAAGGTGCACCGTAAAACTGGTTTTACTACCTCTTGCATGTGAAGATAAAGCTCAAACCTGTAAATCCTAAATACGGTATGAGGTGCACCATAAAAACTGGTTTTACTACCTCTTGCATGTGAAGATAAAGCTCAATCCTGCAAATCCTAAATACGGTATAAGGTGCACCGTAAAAACTGGTTTTACTATCTCTTGCATGTGAAGATAAAGCTCAAACCTGCAAATCCTAAATACGGTATAAGGTGCACCGTAAACACTGATTTTACTATCTCCTACATGTGAAGATAAAGCTCAAACCTGCAAATCCTAAATACGGTATAAGGTGCACCATAAAAACTGGTTTTACTATCTCTTGCATGTGAAGATAAAGCTCAAACCTGCAAATCCTAAATACGGTATAAGGTGCACCGTAAACACTGATTTTACTATCTCCTACATGTGAAGATAAAGCTCAAACCTGCAAATCCTAAATACGGTATAAGGTGCACCGTAAAAACTGGTTTTACTACCTCTTGCATGTGAAGATAAAGCTCAATCCTGCAAATCCTAAATACGGTATAAGGTGCACCGTAAACACTGATTTTACTATCTCCTACATGTGAAGATAAAGCTCAAAACTGCAAATCCTAAATACGGTATAAGGTGCACCGTAAAAACTGGTTTTACTACCTCTTGCATGTGAAGATAAAGCTCAAACCTGCAAATCCTAAATACGGTATAAGGTGCACCGTAAAACTGGTTTTACAATCTCCTACATGTGAAGATAAAGCTCAAACCTGCAAATCCTAAATACGATATAAGGTGCACCATAAAAACTGGTTTTACTATCTCTTGCATGTGAAGATAAAGCTCAATCCTGCAAATCCTAAATACGGCATAAGGTGCACCGTAAAAACTGGTTTTACTATCTCTTGCATGTGAAGATAAAGCTCAATCCTGCAAATCCTAAATACGGTATAAGGTGCACCGTAAAAACTGGTTTTACTATCTCTTGCATGTGAAGATAAAGCTCAATCCTGCAAATCCTAAATACGATATAAGGTGCACCGTAAACACTGATTTTACTATCTCCTACATGTGAAGATAAAGCTCAATCCTGCAAATCCTAAATACGGCATAAGGTGCACCGTATAACTGGTTTTATTATCTCCTACATGTGAAGATAAAGCTCAAACCTGCAAATCCTAAAAACGGTATAAGGTGCACCGTAAAAACTGGTTTTACTACCTCTTGCATGTGAAGATAAAGCTCAAACCTGCAAATCCTAAATACGGTATAAGGTGCACCGTAAAACTGGTTTTACAATCTCCTACATGTGAAGATAAAGCTCAAACCTGCAAATCCTAAATACGGTATAAGGTGCACCGTAAACTGGTTTTACAATCTCCTACATGTGAAGATAAAGCTCAAACCTGCAAGCCCTAAATACGGTATAAGGTGCACCGTAAAACTGGTTTTACTACCTCTTGCATGTGAAGATAAAGCTCAAACCTGCAAATCCTAAATACGGTATAAGGTGCACCATAAAAACTGGTTTTACTACCTCTTGCATGTGAAGATAAAGCTCAATCTTGCAAATCCTAAATACGGTATAAGGTGCACCTTAAAACTGGTTTTACTATCTCCTACATGTGAAGATAAAGCTCAAACCTGCAAATCCTAAATACGGTATAAGGTGCACCATAAAAACTGGTTTTACTATCTCTTGCATGTGAAGATAAAGCTCAAACCTGCAAATCCTAAATACGGTATAAGGTGCACCGTAAACACTGATTTTACTATCTCCTACATGTGAAGATAAAGCTCAATCCTGCAAATCCTAAATACGGTATAAGGTGCACCGTAAAAACTGGTTTTACTACCTCTTGCATGTGAAGATAAAGCTCAATCCTGCAAATCCTAAATACGGTATAAGGTGCACCGTAAACACTGATTTTACTATCTCCTACATGTGAAGATAAAGCTCAAACCTGCAAATCCTAAATACGATATAAGGTGCACCATAAAAACTGGTTTTACTATCTCTTGCACGTGAAGATAAAGCTCAATCCTGCAAATCCTAAATACGGTATAAGGTGCACCGTAAACACTGATTTTACTATCTCCTACATGTGAAGATAAAGCTCAATCCTGCAAATCCTAAATACGGCATAAGGTGCACCGTATAACTGGTTTTATTATCTCCTACATGTGAAGATAAAGCTCAAACCTGCAAATCCTAAATACGGTATAAGGTGCACCGTAAAAACTGGTTTCACTACCTCTTGCATGTGAAGATAAAGCTCAAACCTGCAAATCCTAAATACGGTATAAGGTGCACCGTAAAACTGGTTTTACAATCTCCTACATGTGAAGATAAAGCTCAAACCTGCAAATCCTAAATACGATATAAGGTGCACCATAAAAACTGGTTTTACAATCTCCTACATGTGAAGATAAAGCTCAATCCTGCAAATCCTAAATACGGTATAAGGTGCACCTTAAAACTGGTTTTACTACCTCTTGCATGTGAAGATAAAGCTCAATCCTGCAAATCCTAAATACGGTATAAGGTGCACCTTAAAACTGGTTTTACTATCTCCTACATGTGAAGATAAAGCTCAAACCTGCAAATCCTAAATACGGTATAATGTGCACCGTAAAACTGGTTTTACTACCTCTTGCATGTGAAGATAAAGCTCAAACCTGCAAATCCTAAATACGATATAAGGTGCACCATAAAAACTGGTTTTACTCTCTCTTGCATGTGAAGATAAATCTCAATCCTGCAAATCCTAAATACGGTATAAGGTGCACCTTAAAACTGATTTTACTATCTCCTACATGTGAAGATAAAGCTCTAACCTGCAAATCCTAAATACGGTATAAGGTGCACCGTAAAAACTGGTTTTACTACCTCTTGCATGTGAAGATAAAGCTCAAACCTGCAAATCCTAAATACGGTATAAGGTGCACCGTAAAACTGGTTTTACTACCTCTTGCATGTGAAGATAAAGCTCAATCCTGCAAATCCTAAATACGGTATAAGGTGCACCTTAAAACTGGTTTTACTATCTCCTACATGTGAAGATAAAGCTCAAACCTGCAAATCCTAAATACGGTATAAGGTGCACCATAAAAACTGGTTTTACTATCTCTTGCATGTGAAGATAAAGCTCAAACCTGCAAATCCTAAATACGGTATAAGGTGCACCGTAAACACTGATTTTACTATCTCCTACATGTGAAGATAAAGCTCAATCCTGCAAATCCTAAATACGGTATAAGGTGCACCGTAAAAACTGGTTTTACTACCTCTTGCATGTGAAGATAAAGCTCAATCCTGCAAATCCTAAATACGGCATAAGGTGCACCGTAAACACTGATTTTACTATCTCCTACATGTGAAGATAAAGCTCAATCCTGCAAATCCTAAATACGGCATAAGGTGCACCGTAAAAACTGGTTTTACTATCTCTTGCATGTGAAGATAAAGCTCAATCCTGCAAATCCTAAATACGGTATAAGGTGCACCGTAAAAACTGGTTTTACTATCTCTTGCATGTGAAGATAAAGCTCAATCCTGCAAATCCTAAATACGATATAAGGTGCACCGTAAACACTGATTTTACTATCTCCTACATGTGAAGATAAAGCTCAATCCTGCAAATCCTAAATACGGCATAAGGTGCACCGTATAACTGGTTTTATTATCTCCTACATGTGAAGATAAAGCTCAAACCTGCAAATCCTAAAAACGGTATAAGGTGCACCGTAAAAACTGGTTTTACTACCTCTTGCATGTGAAGATAAAGCTCAAACCTGCAAATCCTAAATACGGTATAAGGTGCACCGTAAAACTAGTTTTACAATCTCCTACATGTGAAGATAAAGCTCAAACCTGCAAATCCTAAATACGGTATAAGGTGCACCGTAAACTGGTTTTACAATCTCCTACATGTGAAGATAAAGCTCAATCCTGCAAATCCTAAATACGGTATAAGGTGCACCGTAAAAACTGGTTTTACTATCTCTTGCATGTGAAGATAAAGCTCAATCCTGCAAATCCTAAATACGATATAAGGTGCACCGTAAACACTGATTTTACTATCTCCTACATGTGAAGATAAAGCTCAATCCTGCAAATCCTAAATACGGCATAAGGTGCACCGTATAACTGGTTTTATTATCTCCTACATGTGAAGATAAAGCTCAAACCTGCAAATCCTAAAAACGGTATAAGGTGCACCGTAAAAACTGGTTTTACTACCTCTTGCATGTGAAGATAAAGCTCAAACCTGCAAATCCTAAATACGGTATAAGGTGCACCTTAAAACTGATTTTACTATCTCCTACATGTGAAGATAAAGCTCTAACCTGCAAATCCTAAATACGGTATAAGGTGCACCGTAAAAACTGGTTTTACTACCTCTTGCATGTGAAGATAAAGCTCAAACCTGCAAATCCTAAATACGGTATAAGGTGCACCGTAAAACTGGTTTTACTACCTCTTGCATGTGAAGATAAAGCTCAATCCTGCAAATCCTAAATACGGTATAAGGTGCACCTTAAAACTGGTTTTACTATCTCCTACATGTGAAGATAAAGCTCAAACCTGCAAATCCTAAATACGGTATAAGGTGCACCATAAAAACTGGTTTTACTATCTCTTGCATGTGAAGATAAAGCTCAAACCTGCAAATCCTAAATACGGTATAAGGTGCACCGTAAACACTGATTTTACTATCTCCTACATGTGAAGATAAAGCTCAATCCTGCAAATCCTAAATACGGTATAAGGTGCACCGTAAAAACTGGTTTTACTATCTCTTGCATGTGAAGATAAAGCTCAATCCTGCAAATCCTAAATACGGCATAAGGTGCACCGTAAACACTGATTTTACTATCTCCTACATGTGAACATAAAGCTCAATCCTGCAAATCCTAAATACGGCATAAGGTGCACCATAAAAACTGGTTTTACTATCTCTTGCATGTGAAGATAAAGCTCAATCCTGCAAATCCTAAATACGGTATAAGGTGCACCGTAAAAACTGGTTTTACTATCTCTTGCATGTGAAGATAAAGCTCAATCCTGCAAATCCTAAATACGATATAAGGTGCACCGTAAACACTGATTTTACTATCTCCTACATGTGAAGATAAAGCTCAATCCTGCAAATCCTAAATACGGCATAAGGTGCACCGTATAACTGGTTTTATTATCTCCTACATGTGAAGATAAAGCTCAAACCTGCAAATCCTAAAAACGGTATAAGGTGCACCGTAAAAACTGGTTTTACTACCTCTTGCATGTGAAGATAAAGCTCAAACCTGCAAATCCTAAATACGGTATAAGGTGCACCGTAAAACTAGTTTTACAATCTCCTACATGTGAAGATAAAGCTCAAACCTGCAAATCCTAAATACGGTATAAGGTGCACCGTAAACTGGTTTTACAATCTCCTACATGTGAAGATAAAGCTCAATCCTGCAAATCCTAAATACGGTATAAGGTGCACCGTAAAAACTGGTTTTACTATCTCTTGCATGTGAAGATAAAGCTCAATCCTGCAAATCCTAAATACGATATAAGGTGCACCGTAAACACTGATTTTACTATCTCCTACATGTGAAGATAAAGCTCAATCCTGCAAATCCTAAATACGGCATAAGGTGCACCGTATAACTGGTTTTATTATCTCCTACATGTGAAGATAAAGCTCAAACCTGCAAATCCTAAAAACGGTATAAGGTGCACCGTAAAAACTGGTTTTACTACCTCTTGCATGTGAAGATAAAGCTCAAACCTGCAAATCCTAAATACGGTATAAGGTGCACCGTAAAACTGGTTTTACAATCTCCTACATGTGAAGATAAAGCTCAAACCTGCAAATCCTAAATACGGTATAAGGTGCACCGTAAACTGGTTTTACAATCTCCTACATGTGAAGATAAAGCTCAAACCTGCAAGCCCTAAATACGGTATAAGGTGCACCGTAAAACTGGTTTTACTACCTCTTGCATGTGAAGATAAAGCTCAAACCTGCAAATCCTAAATACGGTATAAGGTGCACCATAAAAACTGGTTTTACTACCTCTTGCATGTGAAGATAAAGCTCAATCTTGCAAATCCTAAATACGGTATAAGGTGCACCTTAAAACTGGTTTTACTATCTCCTACATGTGAAGATAAAGCTCAAACCTGCAAATCCTAAATACGGTATAAGGTGCACCATAAAAACTGGTTTTACTATCTCTTGCATGTGAAGATAAAGCTCAAACCTGCAAATCCTAAATACGGTATAAGGTGCACCGTAAACACTGATTTTACTATCTCCTACATGTGAAGATAAAGCTCAATCCTGCAAATCCTAAATACGGTATAAGGTGCACCGTAAAAACTGGTTTTACTACCTCATGCATGTGAAGATAAAGCTCAATCCTGCAAATCCTAAATACGGTATAAGGTGCACCGTAAACACTGATTTTACTAATTCCTACATGTGAAGATAAAGCTCAAACCTGCAAATCCTAAATACGGTATAAGGTGCACCGTAAAAACTGGTTTTACTACCTCTTGCATGTGAAGATAAAGCTCAAACCTGCAAATCCTAAATACGGTATAAGGTGCACCGTAAAACTGGTTTTACAATCTCCTACATGTGAAGATAAAGCTCAAACCTGCAAATCCTAAATACGATATAAGGTGCACCATAAAAACTGGTTTTACTATCTCTTGCACGTGAAGATAAAGCTCAATCCTGCAAATCCTAAATACGGTATAAGGTGCACCGTAAACACTGATTTTACTATCTCCTACATGTGAAGATAAAGCTCAATCCTGCAAATCCTAAATACGGCATAAGGTGCACCGTATAACTGGTTTTATTATCTCCTACATGTGAAGATAAAGCTCAAACCTGCAAATCCTAAATACGGTATAAGGTGCACCGTAAAAACTGGTTTTACTACCTCTTGCATGTGAAGATAAAGCTCAAACCTGCAAATCCTAAATACGGTATAAGGTGCACCGTAAAACTGGTTTTACAATCTCCTACATGTGAAGATAAAGCTCAAACCTGCAAATCCTAAATACGATATAAGGTGCACCATAAAAACTGGTTTTACAATCTCCTACATGTGAAGATAAAGCTCAATCCTGCAAATCCTAAATACGGTATAAGGTGCACCTTAAAACTGGTTTTACTACCTCTTGCATGTGAAGATAAAGCTCAATCCTGCAAATCCTAAATACGGTATAAGGTGCACCTTAAAACTGGTTTTACTATCTCCTACATGTGAAGATAAAGCTCAAACCTGCAAATCCTAAATACGGTATAATGTGCACCGTAAAACTGGTTTTACTACCTCTTGCATGTGAAGATAAAGCTCAAACCTGCAAATCCTAAATACGGTATAAGGTGCACCTTAAAACTGATTTTACTATCTCCTACATGTGAAGATAAAGCTCTAACCTGCAAATCCTAAATACGGTATAAGGTGCACCGTAAAAACTGGTTTTACTACCTCTTGCATGTGAAGATAAAGCTCAAACCTGCAAATCCTAAATACGGTATAAGGTGCACCGTAAAACTGGTTTTACAATCTCCTACATGTGAAGATAAAGCTCAAACCTGCAAATCCTAAATACGATATAAGGTGCACCATAAAAACTGGTTTTACAATCTCCTACATGTGAAGATAGAGCTCAAACCTGCAAATCCTAAATACGGTATAATTTGCACCGTAAGAAGTGGTTTGAAGTCTATCACATGTCAAACTATAGTGCATCCTCCAAATCATGACGCTAGATCTGGTTTTGCTGTCCGATGCGGGCGAAAGCAGTGGAAACATCCAAATAGTGACTTCAACAACTGGTTTTGCTGTATGTATTGTTCATAACATTTAGCGCCTGGGAGAACATGTGTGAATGTCTGCAGTTGTTTTACTTCTTCTAATGAACTAAAATAAGTAGAATGCTGGAACCTTGTGTCGACGTAACTTGACTGAGAGATTATAATTAGGCCCTACGTGTTTGTGGACAAGTCATTGCATGTTATAAACACATTTTATTCGTGAATAAGTCTTCAAGCTTCGATAATGAACAAACTGACGAGCTTCAGAGCCAATGATTATGTCTTTGTATATTTTTGTATCCCAAAAACCTGTTATTTGACACTGTAAGTCTTCAACCGTCGATAATAAAATCCGATAAGCTACAGAGCCAATTTTTAACCGTAGAAAACGGTACTTGTGTTCTGAAATCTACTCCTCCCACAGTTTAAGACCAGTCTGTCTGAAACTTTACATATGCTTTGAATATACATCGGTGACACGCAGGTGCTTTTTTGGGACCGATCGGAATAATATTTTATGGTCCTTGACTTAGAGCACTTGGCTTTGCTATTTGAGACTGACAGTATCCGTGTCCTGAAATCAACTCCTCCCACAGTGTTATTACCAATCTTTCTTTAACTTTACACATGCTTTGGATCTACATGTGCTTTTTTGGGACCGATCGGATTAATTTGTTCAGAGTTATGGCCCTTGACGTAGAGCGCTTGGCTTTCCAATTTCAGACTGACAGTTCCTGTGTTCTGAAGTCAACTCCTCCCACAGATTTTGACTTTTAATTCGTCAGCATTTGAAAATGTTGTTTCCAATGTCACACACTGAAGTAATAACATTTGACCTTGTGACCTTGACCTTCATGTAGGATCCATTTTGTGAGAAACTTAACCATGGCTATAAATTTTGAGTGATTGGCGATAGACTTTCGATATTTGACATGCTTATTTATTTTTAATAGGTTATTAAATTACCCTTACATTTAAACTGCTTATTTGGAGGATAAGGAATCCGGGGGTTATTGTGCTCTCAGAGCACTCTTGTTTAGCTACTATATACTACTGTATACTATATTGATTCAAAATATCCACCTCGAATGGAACTCAGAGTTCCATTAACCACAGTATACCACTATATTAACTGCAAATACTTCCAATGTACGAAATAGACCTACGCAACTACTGCCATGTGCTTTGTTTATAAACATGATCGAATTCCTCAGGCGTGGAGTTTGACTGACCTCTACAATACGTTAAATAAACATTTCATTGTTTAAAAGTATTCTATCCACCGATATTTCAACATGCTCAAATGTGTAACTCTATTTTGAAAAACAAGGGTCATTTATGGATTGGACACATTATGTTATTGCAGTCAAGAACCCAACCAGCAGTGAGCATCTCGTTGAAGCTGGAGACGCGTAAGTATGCATGAGCTTCTTCATTTTGACTTTGAAAATTACGAGAATCATATGGATAACAACATCTTTATTCATGGTAACAAATGTTAACGTAGCATAATGTATGGATAACAACTTCTTTATTCATGGTAACACATGCTAACGAAGCATAATGTATGGATAACAACTTCTTTATTCATGGTAACAAATTTTAACGAAGCATTATGTATGGATAACAACTTATTTATTCATGATAACAAATGTTAACGAAGCATAATGTATGGATAACAACTTCTTTATTCGTGTTAACAAATGTCACAAAGCATAATGTATGGATAACAACTTCTTTATTCATGGTAACAAATTTTAACGAAGCATAATGTATGGATAAAAAATTCTTTATCCATGGTAACAAATGTTAACGAAGCATAATGTATGGATAACAACTTCTTTATTCGTGGTAACAAATGTTAACGAAGCATAATGTATGGATAACAACTTCTTTATTCGTGGTAACAAATTTTAACGAAGCATAAAGTATGGATAACAACTTCTTTATTCATGGTAACAAATTTTAACGAAGCATAATGTATGGATAACAACTTCTTTATTCATGTTAACAAATGTCAACAAAGCATAATGTATGGATAACAACTTCTTTATTCATGGTAACAAATGTTAACGAAGCATAATGTATGGATAACAACTTCTTTATTCGTGGTAACAAATGTTAACGAAGCATTATGTATGGATAAAAACTTCTTTACTCATGGTAACAAATTTTAACGAAGATGAATGAATCGATAACAACCTCTCGTCAGTGACGTCATACCAGCGAGTCATTTTTTTTCTTTTTTTTTCGAATTATAACCATTATCGGCCAGTTAAAACTAACTTTATTGAATATTAAGGAGGTTAACACACCAAGTAAAATCCACTACAAATTCATGAAAATTGGTCACAAGATAGATTGAATACTGACTTTTACAAAGAAACTGAATAAAGGATACCTCACCATCGAAACTGTTCTACTAGGTGGCGCCGAAAGCTGATGGGGACCCCATACTTTTCATACTTTTCGTCTCTTTCTTACACAATTAGAAATTTTCAAAATATGCAATATTTGTTTCTTATTTTGATCTTAATTTAAAGAGTAACAATTATGAATACAGCATCAATGAAATAAAAGACATTTTTATGTATACGCGTATGAGGGATTTTCTAAACAAATTGAGGAATTCTGGAGAGAAAATGAGATTTGTAAATTCACAACCCACTAAAGTGACCCCAAACATTACATAACCATAGACTCGTCTATATAGATCAATATAATGAAAGAAAAAAAGGGAGGTCACCATCCTATTTTTTATAATATTTAATAAAAACCAAGATAATGTCACAATTTTGTCCAAAGGGAGATAACTCCAAAGCTTCACAGAGTACAACTTAAATATCATTTTTCTCTTTAAATATATAACAGAGAAAACATATTTTTTTATCATAAAATAAAGTGTATTTCGTCTAGTTACAATAAAATGATTAAATGATCCTATTCCATAAGGTGTATTTTAATATATGAATTAAGTTATTTAAATAATGAATGTACGAGTGTTACGTTCCATCTGATTTTAATGAGATTGGTGAATACCATTACGTGTCTGGTAATATTTCGAAAAGTTATTTGTGTCATACTCACAGTTGTAAGTTAAAGTAATATATTAGGTTTACACCCATTTCCCCAACTTCCCAATGCAAGGCATAACTCTTGCAAGTCTCCATTACTGGCTGATTTAGGCCTTGCAGTATTTCCTTCAAAAACCTGTGTTTAGAAATCCAGGCCCGCTATGCATTTCTGGTGCAGCGAATCACTATCATGACACAACGAAGCGAGGGAAATACCGCAAGGCTTAAATCAGCCAGTAATGTAGACTGACAAGAGTTATGCCTTGACCTTTCCCTACACTCTCATTTGCCCTACACTCTCAATTCCCCTACACTCTCATTTCACCTACACTCTCATTTCCTCTACTCTCTCATTTCACCTACACCCCATTTCAACTACACTTGATCACTGCATGTTTCCCAATACCCCTTACCACAGTGCCCGCCTGTCCTTTGCCCGCTATCCTTACTATACACCAAAAAGAGTAAATGTCCTTGCACAACAATATCTATTGACTTAAACTATAATTTCTAACCACTAAAATCAATCTCACCATGGCTATATTTTATAATCTCTTTTCTGTAGGGTTAGACAAATAAACAATAACCTTGTGTCTACATAATGGGTGAATGTGTGAGTGAATGTGTTGTGCTTTGTTTTGTGTAAAAAAATCACAGAAAATCTCATTTATTTTTTGTATTCAATAGGACTCCTGCTTCCCTGGACAGGGGTCCTTTCATGTAACAGGGTTCTCTGTGTAATAAAAAGTTAATTACAAAAAAATCAATATATAAAAAACTGTTTTAAAAGTTCATCATGCAAAACGCCCGTGCACAGTACCCTTCTACTACTACCCTTCGCCCTTGGGAAACTCTTTCTTTTGTTTATGTTGAAGATAAAAGTATACATGGGAAAGATGTTATGCTGTTTAGAAACCTACGTTATCACTTATAGGCATTTTCTTTTGGGGTAATGACCGAAACAAACCCCGACAAGGTTTAAATTGCAAAGCATATTTACATTTCCAATGTTAGACCCTTACCTCAAATTTAGTTTTAATAACAAGCGCAGTTGAAATGCTAGTACACAAACACTTCAATATTTCAATATAAATTTTGTTGACAGTTTAATAAAAAAAAAAAAACCCATCTCGAATCCAACATCCCCACCCCCTCCCACAAGGCATAAATCTCGCGCCAATCTCATTAACTGGACAGTTTAAACCTTGACGCAGTTCATTAACTTTCTTGCTTTATCCTTAATCTGTAAACCTTTCCTATGAAGAAATGTTCCCTCTGTTAACCTTTCCTATGAAGATATGTTCCCTCTGTTAACCTTTCCTATGAAGATATGTTCCCTCTGTAAACCTTTCCTATGAAGATATGTTCCCTCTATTAACCTTTCCTATGAAGATATGTTCCCTCTGTTAACCTTTCCTATGAAGATATGTTCCCTCTGTAAACCTTTCCTATGAAGATATGTTCCCTCTGTTAACCTTTCCTATGAAGATATGTTCCCTCTGTTAACCTTTCCTATGAAGATATGTTCCCTCTGTTAACCTTTCCTATGAAGATATGTTCCCTCTGTTAACCTTTCCTATGAAGATATGTTCCCTCTGTAAACCTTTCCTATGAAGATATGTTCCCTCTATTAACCTTTCCTATGAAGATATGTTCCCTCTGTTAACCTTTCCTATGAAGATATGTTCCCTCTGTAAACCTTTCCTATGAAGATATGTTCCCTCTGTTAACCTTTCCTATGAAGATATGTTCCCTCTGTTAACCTTTCCTATGAAGATATGTTCCCTCTGTTAACCTTTCCTATGAAGATATGTTCCCTCTTTAAACCTTTCCTATGAAGATATGTTCCCTCTGTAAACCTATCCTATGAAGATATGTTCCCTCTGTAAACCTTTCCTATGAAGATATGTTCCCTCTGTAAACCTTTCCTATGAAGATATGTTCCCTCTGTAAACATTTCCTATGAAGATATGTTCCCTCTGTAAACCTTTCCTATGAAGATATGTTCCCTCTGTAAACCTTTCCTATGAAGATATGTTCCCTCTGTTAACCTTTCCTATGAAGATATGTTCCCTCTGTAAACCTTTCCTATGAAGATATGTTCCCTCTATTAACCTTTCCTATGAAGATATGTTCCCTCTGTTAACCTTTCCTATGAAGATATGTTCCCTCTGTAAACCTTTCCTATGAAGATATGTTCCCTCTGTTAACCTTTCCTATGAAGATATGTTCCCTCTGTTAACCTTTCCTATGAAGATATGTTCCCTCTGTTAACCTTTCCTATGAAGATATGTTCCCTCTGTAAACCTTTCCTATGAAGATATGTTCCCTCTGTAAACCTATCCTATGAAGATATGTTCCCTCTGTAAACCTTTCCTATGAAGATATGTTCCCTCTGTAAACCTTTCCTATGAAGATATGTTCCCTCTGTAAACATTTCCTATGAAGATATGTTCCCTCTGTAAACCTTTCCTATGAAGATATGTTCCCTCTGTAAACCTTTCCTATGAAGATATGTTCCCTCTGTTAACCTTTCCTCAACTTCCCAATGCAAGGCATAACTCTTGCCAGTCTCCATTATTGGCTGATTTAGGCCTTGCAGTATTTCCTTAAGAAATCTGTGTTTAGAAATCCAGGCCCGCTATGCATTTCTAGTGCAGCGATTCACTATCTTGATGCAACAAAGCGAGGGAAATACCGCAAGGGTTAAATCAGCCAGTAATGCAGACTGGCAAGAGTTATGCCTTGCGTTTGGAAGTTGACCTTTCCTATGGAAATATCCTCCCTCTGAAAACCTTTTCTATTAATTATATATCCGCCCTCTGTAAAGTTTCCAATGAAGATATCCTATCTCTGTAAAATATTAATGATGTTTTACTTTTCATTTCCATAATCCACAATATACATGTTTTCACTTAAAACGCAAAAGTTTCGCTATTTAAACCCAAATTCCTTTATTATCTTACATATTTAAATATCTAAATAATCGAAACATCGAAATGCTTTTAAAATTGTAAATATCTTAATATCTTATGCATTTTATGTACCAGTTCTGTCCTTTCAAACCCTTTGAAATTTCGATGTATTTTTCTAGCATTTGTTTCTCGTTAGTTAAAATCAATACATATTGGCGTAATCTCATGTTTTACTGCACGGGAATGGTCCTACTATTAATAACACGATGAGTAAAGCTTGAAATATGATCTATTCATAAAATATGCAATAGAGCAATATTTTCTGAACGCGACCTGAAGATTTTCCCTACAAGATTGTCCATTATGGTGGTTCCAATCTCTAAGATAAGCTCAGAGACGGTAGTCTGTTGGATAATTGCACACTGAAAATGGATAAACTTTGTAAAAGGGGCAATAGTGTGGATTTACCTTGAGCAACGACTCGACCATCACAGATATCAAGGTAAGCAGTGTTGCTTCTGTGTATATTGATTGGTTGGTATATTGCGTTGTGTATTTTCAATTGTGAATTTTTACTTCCAATCATTGATAAATTATGTCTATACGGTTTCTTAGGGTATTGACATTTTGAAAAGTGTTGTAGGTAATTAAAGTATATACACATATTTATACAAGTTATCCACACACGAATGCATGCTCAATGCGCTGTACATTATTATCCTAACGGAATTGTACTTTCGAAGCTGTCGATAGCGCTACATGAAGTCATGTACACCCGCTTTTTAGGTACCCAATTATAATGGTTGGACTGAGTGCAATGTGGATGAAGTGCCTTGCCCAGGGACACAACAAAGTTGGAGACCCAGGTCACAAATGTTCGGTGACTCGAAACGGGATGACAATGACACTTCTAAGAACAAGGGATCAAATTTCATAACTATAAGAGAATAAAATTAAAATGAAGTAAAATTATATCTCCTTTTAAACAGTTAATTAAGGAATATATAGGCTCGGGATATTGAAATTATGACAGGTGGATTACATATTCACATGGCATGAGAGTCTGTAATGTAGTTGTTGTATTAATCAGTGGCATCTATATTCATGGTAATAATGGTTGACACCCCATGGTAGTTATAGGAATGAAATGTTTTAAAAACAACGTAAGGGGCCAGTGTCGATTATTGTTTTGGTAAAACATGTTACTACTGGATGTATTTTTGTGAATAATATCCTTGAGTATTTGTTATTTCTCCACTTGTACTTTAAAATGCCAAAGAAAGGGGAATATAAGAAAATTGAAAATTATTCAAAAGAGTTCATTCCTTGTGTCTTGAGATCTTGGCATATTTTGTTACAGTGTTCGATTGTTGTCATTGTCATGGTTCTAATAAATAATGAAAAGTTGCATTTGAAAAAAACATTCAACTGAACCCAAATATAAACAAAACATTCATAGAGTCTCATTCACGCACAATACATACATGGCAAGTATTATTTAGTTAACATCATGTGTTTATGTTATTTAATTTCGAAAATGCCATAATATCGAACAATATTAATTGTCCATGCATTTAATTTGCTAAAATCCATTTTCTGTTTAGGGGTGTCAACCATATTTACCTTCAGTATATTTCTATTTTTGACTTTGACTTCAACACATTGTCGTCATTTTGGATTCTTGTGATAAAAGGAATTTGATGAATGATCAACTTATATTTTCACAAAAAAACGATGTTTCCGAATATGTTTTCTGACAGACAGGTTAATAAGTCGTAAATATGTCCTACTTCTACAATACCTATGTAACAGCATTCTCCTACTCCCTTCAGAGTTTCTTATAGACAGACAGAATACCTAAAGGGAGTAACCTCTGTGGGAAGAGAATGCTATAACTAAGGATTCTGGGGTTATTACAGTTTTGTTTTATGAAGTGTTATCCCTTTCTAACTCATTTTCTAATAAATTGACAATATATTTAAAGAAATTCAACAACCGACAGTAAATATGTTTAATCATTAAAAGTATACATTCACCAGCCGCTTTAATTAATCATGTTTTATTATAAGGATAACCCATGATACCGAGGATATGGTAAGGTTGTAGACCCTGATAGGAAGGAAAAACCCGAGGATGCGAAATCATTGGATCAACCTCACCTGAAGTCAATAATTGTTTAATATTGTATGTTGACATGTATTAAAAGCAAATCAAATTTTATGAAACACAATGGATGCACCTTTAAGATAAGTTAGATCACAGTCAAATATGATTTATATATTTATATTTTATTGATATTATTTTATGTATGTGTATATATGGGGTGAGACTGAATAAACTATCTGTCTGTCTGTCTATGATTGTATTGGGGTCACGTGGAGTACAATTATATCCCGATAGATGTACACTTGTCTGGTTGCGTTCGGTCATCATGCTCATAAAACTGGTTCACAGACTTTTATTAAAAGCCGAAACCTTGTATTGTAACTCAGCATTCGTGCGAAGTCCAGTACGACGTTACATACTAAATCCCTTCCCATAGACAGTTTGAGCACAATTCCGTTGCTGCAGTAACCTGATATCAGTTATATGCAATATAAATATGATGCACATTAGCATATTACCAACTCATAAATTTATAAATATAGCTTTAAAAAACAGCTTAACATGACGGTCAAAATAGTTGAAATACAAAAACAAAAACTGGTATTAAATAAACCAATTTCATGAAAATTAGTATTGAATTTTTTAAATACACATTTTAAAAGGTAAGGAGTAAAAAAGTAAAGTTACCTTTCTGAATGAATAGTGTACTTGTCCTTGTACTGTCCATGACAAAGTCATTGTTTGAACTGATTCATTCTAAAAACCACTCGGTCTTTATAGGCAATGAAATGTATTATAGTGCTCAATCTTTCTGAATAAAACGTGCTTATCGTGCATGCTCGTGATTCAAGCACGACGCTTATGCTTTAGCATGACTCGCAAGTTTTATATAAAATGTACGCATCATGCACCTCGGACAATTTAAGAAATTCAGAGCTCACAG
This sequence comes from Gibbula magus, assembly GCA_936450465.1. Taxonomy (NCBI): domain Eukaryota; kingdom Metazoa; phylum Mollusca; class Gastropoda; order Trochida; family Trochidae; genus Gibbula; species Gibbula magus. The sequence goes on from OW388304.1 coordinate 61,754,170, forward strand.
TACCGATGATGACGTCAATGTCCCTAACATTTGCATATGAAAATGAGAAATGTCAATGTTTTGCATGTTGTGTTCGAGAGAATGTTTCCCAAATCTATTGACAATTCATTTGAGATATATTCATTTTAAGACATTTTTTTCACGACTCAAGCATTTGACTGTGCTCTAAGATAGATAGAGAACTCGCAGCAGTACATTATCGGGATATAAATGGACGGGTTTGAGATAAAAACCGTACATTTATATCCCGATAATTTACTGCTACTCGTCCTCTATCTCTTACGTAAACATATATGTGCAAACAGTTCAGCATAAGGTAGATTGCAAAAACCTGATTTATATATACGGGGTTTGATTGACAAGCAAATATTCATTCAGGTTGAATTTCACTGTTCCGTGTGCATGTGATTAAGAAGAACACAATAAGCTGTAGAGAGCCGGCAAAACAGGTCATGGCATATCAAACAAAATTTTATGAAGCTATCGTATTTGGAACTTAGTATATTGTATATACATTTAAATAGTAAATTGTTTTATGTATTCTTGTTTCAAAAAAGTTATTTTTTATTTTAGTTTGAGTATCTTACACGACATGGTGCCGCTACTGTAATGCTTTATTTGGGGTACCGCTATCTGCAATAGTACAATTTCTCCTATTGTTTGAGTCTTAGAGAACTCGGTGGCTGATGGAGTAATCCTGTGATACAATTCAGAACATAGGTTCTAATTTCGCAATATTAAAGATCCAATAAAAACTTAGAAATAGAACGGGGCCAGGAGTTTTATTAGAACATAGACGATCTGCATTCATGCCTCACTGAGCTTTATCCTATACATTTCTGTTTTGAATTTCATCCGCAAACCTCCCGTTTTGAAAATTGGTAAAAATCTTTGAAAGGAATTTAGACGTGAAATACGTAATAAAGGCAAGTTTCCCGATGTAATTTTTTATATTGTGAACAGCGCCTCGTTTAGGAGAAGATGCGTACTTCGCCATCAGGTAAAATAGGCTGTGTATAAAAAGAAACACAATATGTTAACACTCACTTCCCAATGGCCATGTTGTGTATAATATACTTGTTCTCAAAGTGCGCTGATAAATTCCAGAAGGGAAATAGAAATTCCGTGTTTCTGTATGCGCCTCTTATGAAGGAAATTAGTTTCGACAAGACATGGAACATCCATTCACTCTTGTACTAAATAGTATACAATGTATACACGTCTGTGTGTCTGTTCATGATTTGTGGTACGTGTGGAACATGCGACAAATAGCATTAATTTGTTACTTGTCTTAATTTAGACCGGCCACGTGAATGACGAAGACGTATCACCTGGGCTAAGTTCGTCTGGCCAAGATTAATGTAAATTCAAATATTGTCGCATATGCGCAGTCACAGTATTGTCGGATTATCATATTTGCACAGCCAAATCTTATCTAACGGTCGACTGAATTTCTAGTTAACAATCGTTACCAAATGAAATTATAGCAGGCGAACTGGTCCCTGGGTGGCGAAAATGTCCCGAGTTGGACAGGGGGCAATTTTGGAACATGCTGTTGTACGAGTACATGGATTCCTCTTGAAAATTACAAGAATTTCTATGATCCCAAATATATAACCTTGTTACATGTGTTCAGTGCCTGAACGACATGTGTCGTTGATATCAAAAGTGTAAATCTGTTATGTAAGAGGTGATAAATAGGCTGTATAAATGTTTGTAACATATATGGTACAGCGTGTTTAGCATAACATAATAATTTTACGGGATTGGAAAACGATACATGACCATGGCCCCTAGTGGTATGGCAATAAACTGTACTCGGTCAACGCCTCACGAGTTTAACATGTTCGAGTCAAAACCTACGGTTGCTCTCCATCGAAGACTTTCATACACATTTAAACTAATCGTTACTTATATATATATATATATATATATATATATATATATATATATATATATATATATATATATATATATATATATATATATATATATATAATTATAATGTTCTTGACTCCATATTGATAACAGAAGTGTGATGACTCTAATGACTGATGCAACTAGAACTCAATGTATCATTATACCTAGTGGAGCGAAACTATATCTATAATAATTGTTTTCCTTCTGATAGAATACAAGAAGAAAGTTTAAAGGAAAATATATATCATATAAGAAGTGTGTAAAGGTAGTAACAATAATTTCCTGGGAATTACCTATGCATGCTACGATACACATTCATTCGCTGCGTGTTAAACCTTACTTACAGAAGCTTTCGTTCTTATCACAAAGTTGGAACCCATTCCCGTTTATTGCATGTAGGGGCTACTTAGTGGCAATTCATGCATCAAACTGAATCTGGTTTCATACTCTTGCTGTTTGATGTTGTAGCTTTAATGAATTTGGCTCGTAAACCGGTTAAGCAATATTTGTTGCATTGTGTCAACCGAGATGACATTGTTACTAGTTTTTATTCCATTATAAATTGTTTTCATCACAAGTGACAGACATTGTGGGGTAGGTCTCATGTGTTACTTCGTGAATTAACGCCTTAGTTCTTATGACCTACGTATAAAGGTATACAACTCCAGCGAAACATTTTCCATAACTATAACCATAATCATTTAGGAAGACCATTTAGACTAGTATTGTATCCATTCAGAATTTTCGCCGGTCACAACTATTTATACAGTATTTCTATATTATTTCTTAGTATTTCTAAGATATCTGTCATATTTGTCGATGTGATTGATTGAATATAATGACGAGCCAGACAAATGTGTAACAAGTTTTTTTTCAAATGAAATCTATAATCGTTGATTGAATATTAAAAAAACGAAAGGGACTGCACAGACTGGAAATTCAGGCCTAAAAATTAACAAAATACCTCGGTTGTATTATCAGCTTAATGAAAAATGTAACAATCTTTTGCATAAAGTCAAGATAATTAATAATAAATATAATAATATAATAAATTATATTGAATTAGTATATGCGACAAGGCTATATTCTACGTCCATATCTTTTAACCCAATGCAAGGAAATGTGTCACTCATCAAGAAATAACAATATTACTTTTGAGATGTCCCCTCCCAGAAATGTCAAATTATTGTTTTTTTTAAAGAAAATATTTATATCAAATTAACAAAGTAGTTTATCTTAACTCCATATGATTTTAGAAACGCAAAATAATTACTCTAAAAGTTTTGATACGCGCCCTCTCTCAGATGTTTTGGTTAGGACACGGCTTTCCCCGAGCATGTTCAGATGCGAGGAACACCCCTCAAACGTTGACTGGACTTGGTTTCTGACACAAGGTAGGAAGTGTTTCGTCGCTATCTTGAATTTCTAGTTTAACTGCATTTTCTAACGAACCTTTTAGTTCAGACAAATGTGATTATTGCAGCATTGAAGTTTGAGATAGCAAATTATTTTATTTTTGGCCGTAGCGAACTTTTTAAAGTTATACCTAAACGTGACTTGCAACGCGTTTTCACGATTACTGTAGAATGTAAAGAAACTGCGCCGTATTTTAAATATTAGTTTAAAGGTTAAACATTTTCTGTATATTTTATCATTTAACTTCATTGTATGACGGTGATTAACCCTTTATGTTATTTTTAACGCTGGTTACATTTCATTGTAATATAGTTTTTGAATCATTTTTTAAAACTTATAATGAATATGTATTGTAATACGATACGATCTTTTGTGATAAAAATTGTTGTACATACTCAAAACAAAAACATGTTTCACCATTGATTTGTAAACATAAGTATCCTACATATTGGTTACAACGTGGTCCAACGGAAACTACTTTCAATTTATGCATTTCCTGATTTTAAGATGGGTTTCATTTGAGTGAGACTAGAGTTAAATAACTTCCTTTATACCTTATTTTTTCTAATTAATTTGTATGTGTGCTGTTTTTAATATTCCACGATATCTATGAATGGAGAGTGTATTGCGATTATTTCGGCGCATTGCTTGGTTCGTGTCGGTTCGTACTTGTTTACCGGTAACACTGCCCAGTCAGTATCAGTTACGTACTTGTTTACCGGTAACACTGCCCAGTCAGTATCAGTTACGTACTTGTTTACCGGTAACACTGCCCAGTCAGTATCAGTTACGTACTTGTTTACCGGTAACACTGCCCAGTTAGTATCAGTTACATACTGTATATCCATTTTATATTTCGAAGTATGACCTTCCACATAATCATAAAACGATCACTGCAGTCACATATACAGTCGACCCGCTAGATTGTATTGATACAATGCCGACATTATGCTCTGACAAGTCTCCGATATGAATTATGTATCAACGTTCGTCTTTCACTAAGTGTTTTTGTATTGATACGGTGTTATCTGTTGAATCATCATAAAGTATACTATATCTATTATTGTTCGTTTCGTCTTTAGTCTTTAACGTATCAAGCTTTGCAAGCGAAATCTAGACTCCGTTTCATAACAGCGAGCGCTTATAATCGCTCATTGAGCGCTCAATGTAGCGCTCAATGTAGCGCATTCTTTCCTGAACGAAACGGTTTGCTCGAGGTTTGCTCGCTTTACTACGTAGCGCTACACTGAGCAATCGCGTTCAAAAGAGGTATAAAAGTAATCGCTCATTGAGCGATTACTTTTAAACCTCTCTTGAACACGGCCCTGTTCTTCATTTGTTATATGCACTAAGGGACAAAAGAAACTACATGTATGCTTAAGCTTCATGTTCAACAGAGCCAAACATCAACTATTTCTGCCGGATAAAGTCGATTTTGAATGTCTGTGATGAGGATAAATCTTGCAAAAAGATATACACAATTTCATTCATGAGAGTATGGTACTTAATAGTTTATAGTTTATGTTCAAACACACATGGGTAGTGAATATTGTTATTAAAACCGTTTTTGGACATACTGTTTGGTATTTAAGGTAAAAATTAGTTCAAGATAATGTAGCTTCTTGGATTTTAAATCGGTGACGCATCGTTGCTGTAGGATGTCATGAAACAAGCTAGTAAGCCATATTTTACATTCCCTATCTCGCCTGGTTAAGGAGATTACAAACGGATGATTTTTTATCAGCCGTTTTTCATAAATAACATATAATGATTACAAAATTACAAATTAAGTTTAGTTCACTTTAAGAGACATGGTGTAACTATGTTTCAGTCGTTCTAATCACCCGTTGATTAACATATCTTACGTTGTTGTGCCTACAGTTTCTTTGCCCCTTAGCGTAGTTTGGGTTGAGGGTTTGGAACGGTATCTCGATATTACTATCGATGTAAACGTTTGTCCAATATTATCGATATTTCTTATTTACATATTTCATATTACATATTTACATCCATTCAATACGTTTATTGTACAAATGTACCAAGGTCAAATAACAATATACATAATACATAGATATGAATAACATTCACTTATGATTCAAAACTGATATTCCTCTTCTTGAATTTCGTAAGTAATTCAATGGTGGTGTATTTATGAACATTATCCTTATGATCAACCATTGCTCGTTTCAGTGTTAGAAGCTGGACGTGTTCTGAACACTGATTGTTCACATTGCTATTGTAATTGAAGCTGAAATTATGTGGGGGGAAATACGCCATATTACCTATTTATTGAGAGATTATCGTCATTATTTTCGTCTATTTTGCATCCCAAATATGATACCCCTTTAATAACGAGTAAAACGAAGTAATTGATTAGCTGTCTTGAGTTTAAGTGACAAGGATTAGATACGATATGCAGGACAGACTTTCCTCTTGGATTATTATGTCTCTACGGCCCTTTTCTCATGCACACCTTTACATATGTTAGTAAATTTACGTATGTATGTAAATGTATTTGGGGTATGTAAAAGTGTCATGAGAACGCAATTACATACATGAGTATTATTGCACTAGGAGTAACTTTACACGACCTCAGGAGGTCATGTAAATGTAAATTTACATATACGTATTTATACACACTATGCAAACTATGCAAACTGTGTCATGAGAATGGAACGTATATTTACTCCTGTATGCAAAAGCATAATAACTATAAATAGACTGAATCTACTCATATATTTTCGTTTATTATAATACATGGCTGTATGTAATTGACAAATACAACATAATGCTTAACTACATGTGAACAGAAAGTATATTTACTATTACACATGTATGTATAATTACATAGTGTGTAAATTTACTCATGTATGTAAATTCGTGCATGAGAAAAGGGCCTACAAAGTACATTATGTAAAAGTATTTTTATTATTTTTAGCCAAGACCTTCGCAGTTGAGGTGCGATAATGACACATTTGTAACACATATGTCCAATTTTATTCGCCCACTATTCTCTTTATATATCAAAGTGTGAAACTTGCAGTAAATGCAAATGAACGGTCACCTGGAATGAACTCACGACTATTGGATTGAGACAAGGACGCATTGGCAATGCATATGTCCAGTGTTATTCCCCAACATGTTCTTATACTGTTGTTCTATAGGTATCAATCGAACCTTAAAGAAAACACATTGGTTTTCTCCCTGGATTATTCGATTAATCTCCTGTATAAGCCTTGGTAGGCACACAGTATTATCGTCAGACCGACGACCGAATTCGACCTCTTGATCAATCACCGTAACACAAATCCCTAAGACTTGGGTTTTCTTGATCATTTACGTATATTATATAAGTTTTGTCCTGGGCAAGGGAGCATCTGTATATTACCAGGAATTATTCGCTTAGGCTTGTGTGTATATTTCATGTTTGAGATATATATCTGAATGTTAGTTTCTGTCTCTGTCTCTCTGTTTTCTTTCTGTCCGTCTATTTGTCTGTCTGTCTGTCTGTCTGTCCATATCGAACCGATTATAATTTGTCTGGCAATATACCGATTGTCTATTTCACTCAGTCCAAAACGGCTGAAATTGAAACTAAGTTTCTGTTAAATAAGTCAACTGTCTGTTCAATCAATTTACAACTTTATTGACAGTTGAAATACCTCGCTGAAATTGATGTCAGTCGTATCCCTATCAAATTTACAAAAGGTCATAGAACTAAAAACCGCGTCCGAACACACGAAACACTCCGACGTCGCATACAGTTGAAACTTTGCAATCATACCAGGGCTCCGTTCCATAACAGCGAGCGCTTATAATCGCTCATTGATCGCTCAATGTAGCGCTCAATTAGCGCTCAATGTAGCGCATTCTCTCCTGAACGACACGGTGCGATTCCTCGAGGTTTGCTCGCTTTACTACCTAGCGCTGAGCATGTAGCAATCGCGTTCAAGAGAGGTTTAATGTAGCGCTCAATGAGCGATTATAAGCGCTCGCTGTTATGGATGTTATTGAACAGAGCCCAGGTTACCTGGAAACTAAAAACTGCCGCTAAGAATTACTATACTGCACTGGTATTTCTTACAGATGCAGATCATTGACATCTTCAGTTACCATTTCAAACAGAGACATTATCGGTAACCCAGTCACGCCAGTGCCCAGCCCAGGCAACAGCAGTGTCGAAACTTTTGGTGATTCTCTTTTTTCTAAAGGTATTCAAGAGAGGCAGACACTGTGTAGTATTAGTATGTCTTCGTGATTTTTCAAATCTATTTAAGCGGCTCCTCCATTTCCGATGTATCCTAAAGTTATAGACTTAACCTTCGCTCTGAAAACGTGTTGTTAGTTAGTTCCGCAAATGTCTTTTAAATACATTTACAAGTAGAAGACATAAGAAAAGCTATATTTCATGATAACAAAACGCGTTACGGGGTGTATGCTTAGAAAAAATAGGCATATACTCCAAAACGTCATGTATTCCCCGGTTGTAAATATCAATGGCGTATCAACTTGTATCAAAGGCGTGCATTTGGGATATAGGTGTTCACATTTGTGCGTGAACATGACTGTAAGTCTTAGACGACCCAAACGATGAAAATGACATTCACTAGTTTTCAGTTTAAGATAATGCTTGTTTAATTATTAAAATTAATTTAGAAGGATACTTTAAAATGAATTATGATTTAAAATTTATGGAACTAGATATACATGAAATCGAATATATGAATATGCGTATGGAAGAATCTTGTTTAAGCAGGATATAACGATACAATGTCTATGTTACATGTTCGAGTTTATAGAAACAGCCCATTCAGTTATGTCACCAGAAAATGGGGAACACCAGACTGAGTTCAGCAATCATCGAAACATTTAGATATGTGTTATGTAATCTTTTAAAATTGCATTGAGGACAATTTGATTATTTTAAAACATAGCTCGACCGAACTATTAGTGTTGAGGGGATAGCCCTGGGCTCCGTTCCATAACAGCGAGCGCTTATAATCGCTCATTTATTGCTCAATGTAGCGCTCAAGTAGCGCTCAAGCAACGCTCAAGCAGCGCTCATTCTCTCCTGAACGACACGGTGCAAAACCTGTAAGTTCGCTCGCTTTGCTTTATGTAGCGCTGCATTGAGCAATCGCGTTCAAGAGAGGTTTAAAAGTAATCGCTAATTGAGCGATTACTTTGAAACTTCTCTTGAACACGGCCCTGGTATTGTATTTATGTCATCTTTCCTTCATGAGAACTCTGTCCATTTAAAAGATAAGGACAAGAATGTAATGTCTAGAAACAAAGTAAGTTAGTATTACCTCGAGTTTAGTTTTCAAAAAGTACTACAGTCATGTTATCCCTTTAAAGGCTATGTAACACCTTTTTTTCATTTAAAATTTTTTAAAATCATTGTTCAACTTGTCAAATTGTAATTATGCAGTATATATTTACTAAAACGGATAAAACAGCCCATAACACGACCCGATTATCCGTAGTCCTAGAAAACGGTGTCACGTATGGAAGAAAAACTGCTAGCGATCATTTAAGTGTGAACACCTTTTAATAATACGAGGATAAAAATGGAACCGCGTTGCTAAACCGAACCATAACCATTCGTGCTAGAACTCACTTTTTTGACTGAAGAGTATTGTTTGTAATTGTTAGCATTTCATTTCCATTTGAGGTTTGAGATCTCTTTATTTCCATTAAAAAACGTGGTACAGCCCCTTTAAAGTTACCTCGGGATATTGTTCAGTGAGACACTGTTCATCAGTGTATTTTAACCTTACAGACATATTGAAAGAGGTGTATTAATTTGTATGAAATGCAATGTGCTGTTTGACGTTATCTTATCTGCAGTCAGCCAGACCAGGTGCTGTGTAAACATAGTGACGTCGGGATGCAGTCCAGGTTCTCCTCGGATGCAGTAATGCATTGCTACTCTCTGTGCCGGGGCATCGTTCTGGGGATGTACATTCCTGTGGTGCTATCACAAGTGTATATTTGATGAAGTATCACTCCATGGTATACCATATGCTGGTGTCACGTGGTCCTGGGATAGCTCACATGAGTATATCTGATATGGTTCAGCAAGATTGGGTGCGGTTTATGATAGAATTGGTGACCCGTATCGTTCAGGGTTGACACTCAGAGAGAGATTTAAACGCAAATCAAAATTATTTTTCCCCAGATAACCCAGCCAAAATATAAACAGGTTTGTTCCCCAGGTGTACAGTACCTCTAAAAATGTCAGCTTTTTGGTTGCATAGCGGTTCTTGAGAAGAAAATGTCATGTGCGGACGGACAACGGCCTTTGCCATAAGGCCATTCCGAGCCTTTTGGGCTAAATTGGCATTGTCAAAAAACATATGACCTTGGTGTAAATCAATTGCCAACTATAGAAATATTAAATGCTAAAAAGTTCAATCTGTTCCTTATATATTGCTCCTTTGTATTAGATATTACGTGCATGATAATGTCCTAGTGCCACAGTAGGCGGCTTGAGTTGTGTATTGAGAATAAAATAAAATCATGCATATTATACATGAGTTAGAGGGGAGGTAGCGTCTTCAGCAAACAGTCTGGTGTTGATCTCTGCGTGAAAACAATCTTCCGATCATTTTGTTACAAAGAATATCTGCGTGGGGATATAGTTAAAAGTATGTGATTATTTCTCGGGTATACCTGCATACAAATTGGATTCTGTATTCTGAAATTGAACTTATATGAGATTTAATTTAAAAAATGAATGAACACCTGCTAAATGTGTATGACTACGTGAGATTTTGTAATTCAGGTGGAGAGAAAAGACATTGTTATGAAAACCTTGCAGCGGTATAATAACAGGGACACACCAACTGACATGGCGATGTAATTTAAATATTCAAATTACATTAGAGAACGTGCATTTCTTGACGCATGACCTGTACCCAACGAACATATCGTATTTTCTGTAACCAAGTATGTACTTATTGTTGCATCAAATTCAGAGACTTAAAGTAAGAGAATTTTCTTAATCGTGTTGGATATGTAAATAGTTTTTAATAAAACACCCTCAGAGTCAGTACATGTAGCAAGCACTGGGTATACCAGCGAAGCCTAGATGGCTGAATTGTTAAGCTGTATTGAATATTCAGTGTTATTTATTCCGTTTTATAACTGTTCCAGGATTTCACTACGTCAACACTGCCCCATATATTGATCAGCTTTTACCGACTTGCCTCGCATGTATGTTGACTTATATAACCGTGTCATAATTTCACTACCGCAACAGTGACCCTTTAATGTCGATCAAGAGTTACTTATACAGATTATACAGGCTTGTGGCTCTTGAATGTTGTGAGATTACGACATCCCGTTGTCAATACGGGTACATCTTAATATCAATTTCACTCGGTGAGGAGATGAAACCAGGAAACAATAAACGATACAATGTTTAGTTCTTGGTATAGCGGATACAAATTGCGCCCAATCCATATATCACCAATGTCTGAAGTAGTCTGTTGTCGATATAAGTGGAGTATGATCAAGAAGTATTCTATGTGTACCTTACCTCATGCTTAGAATACACAGACTACGGGCTTAGGTTGGATGTCGTTACGTGAGTACAGAGTAGTCTAACTTAAACTATATAATTACTATAGAATCAACCAGAAAAGACCTATTTTTCCTCAACTTCTTAGTCACTGACTGAATATTACTTAATTACCACTTTAACGTTTAGAATGCATCTAAAGTCAACTTCTTACGGTAATTGGATTGTAGTTGTATTAAAATCTGAATGTATCATCTAATGTTTTAAAACTCTTTTATATTTCGTTGTTTCCTTTCAAGTTGAGAACATGTACTTAATTATTTACCTTCTAAACCTTATTGTTTTAACTTGTGTTCGACCATATCCTTGAATTTGTTATATGAAGATTTGAAGATATGAAAGTATATTTAATTGCCATTGTAAAACTCATTTAATTTCAATGCTTCCTTTGATAATATCATTGGAACTTTCAGTTTGAAAACGTGAATAGTAATAAATAAGGTGGCATTTTTGCATAGTTATTAAACAAAAAGATATAATTTAGTAAACATTATATTTGTTTGTTTGTTGTGGATCCTTGAACAAAAATGTCCGTGAATAACAATGGTATTGAATAACAATGTTCTTTAATATCAATTTCATTAAATAAAAATGTCCTATAATCACAATGTCCTTGAATACAAATGTCCTTGAAAAACAATGTTATTCAATCACTTAGTCATTGAATAAAAAATTTCTTTAATTACTAAGTCACTGAATAAAACTGTTCTTAAATTACTAAGTCACTGAATAAAAATGTTCTTTAATTACTAAGTCACTGAATAAAAATGTTCTTTAATTACTAAGTCACTGAATAAAAATGTTCTTTAATTACTAAGTCACTGAATAAAAATGTTCTTTAATCACTAAGTCACTGAATAACAATGTCCTTGAATTTAATTGTCCTTGAATGACAATGTCATTGCATGACTCCGAATTGTTGAGATGCTTTCATAAAATAAATCGCGTTTTCCCAGTTGATTAATCTTCATAATCTAAAACGTTACATTCAATTGCATAGTTCATTATTTATGTGCCCGCACGCAACGAACGAGACCTATGTTCAAGGTCAACTCTATCCATTAACATTAGCATGCCACACGTGTGGTAGTGTCGCCCTGTATTAGATGGAAGAGAACGTGTTTCTAAATGCACTAACATGTTTGGATATAACTAAATTATAAAATATTTGGTTTTTGGTTGATTTACCTAAGAACATGTACATCGGATATAACATAATTCATGATCACGCGTGATCACACGTTTTATTATTATAACATGCGATGTGTCCCTCTTATTTATTTATGAGGAGAAATATATTTGTAAATGCACAAAAAGGTAGGAACGCAGGGATGAAATAGTCGGTTAATAGTTTTAATTGAAAACATATTTTATTCATTTAAGAAATTGATTGGGCACAAGTTGTGAAACTTATAGAAGCCCTCTCCACGTAATCAACAACTATTTGACAAAATACATAACACAATATATGCAGAAGAGAATAAGAAATCTACAATTGATGAAGTGGGTAAACATATATTATACATTATTAAGGCAACACACACTTGGAAATGTTATTCTAATGACAAAATGCACTTTGAATATGGTAAGTTGGCATTTTGTCATAAGAATAACATTTCCAATTGTGTGTTGCCTTAATAGTTCGGTTGGAGCAACTATAGAATTGGTTCGCCACCTAGAATACATTCTAAAGATTTACCATAACCCAAACACAACCACTAACCATAACCCTAAGAACTGAAATGAAAAGTACTGTAGAAAAGGTAAAATACAACATGCTAGTGTTATGAAAATGGGTGGGGAACCAATTTTATAATTATATCATTACATTACATTACATTACATCATTATTTCAACTCCAAGTGGTTTTTTTCCCCAAATATTTCTATTCGTTCCCGGAAGTACATTGTCAAATATTACAAGCATACAGTAATATACTCGGAAGATGGTTACATAGTACTACTCAGTTGAAACCTTCACTTACTGAAAATTGGGATGAGTGAATTAAATTGAACACGGCCCTGTAATCTGCAGCTGGAACTCTTTCCAGCCAATCGACTACCACCTTCCCAACTCTCTTATAGCCCGTCGCTGCCTCACCAGCATGGATCTTCACATGCTCTGACTTCTTCTTTAATAAAACAATTTACTGTCCAATTTAAAGTTATGATAATAATTGCGTACTTATACTGCGCCTCTTCCACACCCTAAGGTATGCTAAAATCGCTACAAGTATTATCCTGAAGGAATTGTACTTTCAGAGCTGCTACTAAGCGCTTCATCAGGTACCCATTTAAACAGCTGGGTAGTCTGAGTGCAATGTGGATTAAGTGCCTTGCCAAAGGACACAACACAGTATTCGACCCAAGTAACAAATCTTTGGTGTCTCCACCGTGATTCGAACCCGGGTCGTCGGCGTGAGGGGCAAGCATGCTAGCCACTACACCGCCGTGCTCCAAGTAAATGGTTTTGTGAACTTGCAGCGACTTTGTGTATATATATGAGGTTAAGATAGGTATTCCTAACGTGTCGCTTCTGTCCACTGTAATGACATACATTGTATAAGACATGTTCATCCAGTGTTGTGACCCCCGTGTAGGATGGATGAGATAGATGTGTATATATGCATTCCAACATTTAGGAATTATGTAATTATTTGGTTCATGATTTAATGCACATGCAATGTTTGATTACAATGACTACCGCTTTCGAGAGTTTTTCATTTACTCAGTGCAGATTAGTTTTTGAACAACTACGAAACAACACATTCCATGAATGACTGACAAAAGTCACGAATAGCTTAATTGATACTAAAGATATTAGAACCTGTATGGGAACGCCACATCCGGTGACTATTTAAAGATGGTGCATGTACTCAAGTAGTGTTCTCAAGTATTTGGAGTATAGTCAGTAATTGTTCTGAAGATCAGACACACTCAACAGTAAATGTCTGTAGTAAACGATACATTCTGTGCTTAAATTTAATACTTACAGTTAAAACAGCGTGCTGTTGAAATGATTTAAAATGGTATGAACGTACAACACTCCCGATTCACCAGTAGTTCACTTTCAAAACTACATTTTGTCTCCTTTTTTAATTGTTATAAAATAACTTCCACAAAGCAATCTTGACTACGACAAACCTTAACTCCCAAGCTGGCAGTAGCACGTTTTTTTCGTCAATGAAATGTATTTAAAAAAATAATGTCACCCTTATATCGGAAAATCAAATTAAAAAATGAGTGTACATGGTTCGGTAAAGCCATGAAATCGTTTTTCTAATTCGAAATGATAAAAAAAAGTGTTCGCATTAAAATGGCCGCCATGCAATTTGTCCTTTATACGCAACACCGGTATTATCGCTACGGATAATTAGTTTTTATAATAAGATGTTTTATTCTCTAAAGTAAATATAAATGACATAAACTATCATTATAAATAGGAAATTTGAAAAAATAAAATTTGCAAAAGAAATGTGCTAACAATAAACAATGACGTCAGTGGTCTTTTAGTGCATACATATCAATGTTATATATAATTTATGTATGCCTGTATCAAACGTTCTTTTGAAGTTAACAGGACCAGACTTTTGCCTCTTCCGTGCAATAAACATTGTTTTTCTCAAAGTGTTAGTAAATATCCGGTAGGGACTTTGTGTGAATCAATAAACCGTCGTGTCCAGTAGTAAAAGACAAACCTATATTATATTTAGTCTCACCCAAATATAAATACATATAAATGTGTATACATACATACTTGTTGAGCCAATCTTATGATAAAGTCTAAACTTGTAAAATGCACTGCAACAAATATATAGGATAATAAAAAAAATGTAACGATTATACGAGGGTAGGTTGATATTAATGCTAGATAGTCGAGGCGGGTAAAATAAACATATGACGTTGTAGGTAAAACTTAATCAACTTAATTTATTATACTTTCGAAGAAGTATATGCTAGAATGAGATATCCGTTATCTTATTTAGTCGTATGGCGTTCGGTGTTATGACAGAACTGTGTTCTATATACAACTTAGTTCTAAGCCACCGTTTGTCACAACAAATATTTGTGAAGTCATGTGTAATCCAGTCCGGAAATACTACTAAAGAAGACATACCATAATGCCATTTACCGTACCATACCAAATATGTCGTCCTCTCTCTAAACATGGGTTTCATCTCGTAACTTTAGTCGGTTCGGCATTCTGCTTAACATAATTATGACTTTTTATAAATTATTTTTTAAATTTTTAATATTATGACTAATTATAAATGTGACTTCTTAAGGATCCTAAAATTTGAAATGTTCACACAAAACGTCAACATTTTCTGACTTTGTTTCAGGAGCATTACTTTTATACTATGTGACTTAATTGGGAACGTTTGTATGTTTGTATGGGTTTAGCTGCAGTTGCTTCGCCAAAATAGGCTCTTTGACACTCTGATAAACACGATGATACTGGGGGAAGAGGTTCTTCAGCTACAGTTCTGCAGCTAGTTATACTTGAAATGTATTCATTGAAACGATTGACTACATATTTGTTCAAATTTATTAATGCTTGTTGAAGGTAGTCAAACGGTTAATTAGTAGAAGAAAAAATAGTAATTAAACTTGCAGACTTTATATCAGTTCCTATATTTATTGTCTTTTACTTCTTGTACATGTAATTTTTTCTGAATATGTTGATCTTTCAAACGTTTTAATAAATGAAATTTAATGAAGAATTTGAATAACATGAAAATTCCACTAACTACACCTCAAAACTTTTAAAACTTATAGACTGTAATCTTAAATAAACATAAATGTACTAAAAGGTATTTGCACACATGATTTTTTAAAAATCTGTTTGACTGTATCGAACATACTTCTTTCAGTTACGAGCTATACACCTAGTCTCCCTCAAAGTGCTAGTATACATACCCTGAAGGGAGTGTCTGTGGTCTCGTGGTGCAATAAACCAGAGAAATCATGAAGATAAGTAGCATGACAAACCTAGTGCTGGAGTACCAGTTGTACGGCAGTATAGATGACCCGGTAGTTAGCGATCAACAAGTTTGTACTCTCGTCCCTTTCAACTAGAATGTTAAAGGAGCAAGAAATAAAATGTCACTATTTTTGTACAATTTTGTGTAATTTTGACATTTGACAGTTACATTTGTGTAGATTTGTTTATATATAATTTTGGTATTTGGCAGTTCCAATGAGCATATTTACTGATCAGTAATTAATACATGAATGAAGTCTTAATTAAGGTATTAAGAACGGTACTTTTGTATAGTTTCTCAATATCTTCGAAATGTGCCTATGTTCAGTACATGTACAATAGAGTACCTGGTTTGGAAGTGCAGGCGATGTGACAGGTAACCTTCGAGCGCCTCAATTGGTAGCCCAGGTTGCATACTCCAAATGAAGTTGACAATGAAAAATGAACGATGTTGGTCCTTATACCAGGGTAATAATATGTGTAGCGCTTTGAGCACGGCCCTTTGTGTTGTGGAGTTCAGCGCGATATAAGTATCCTCATTATCATTATTATCTACATTGCATTGCCTGATTCTAAGGGTGTCTGTTCGAAACCAGCATAAAATCATCACGATCTGACATTCGTGTATAAAATTGTCAACCAGTTATACCTCCTCTGTTTAAAATGTGCGCGAACGAATCACAATACAGCTTCCGAAACCTTCAAGAAACATGCAAGAAAGGAATAAGAAACACTACCGTTGAAAACCCTCCCATAATAATCCGAAGGGCGGATCTAGTCTGTCATCCATGCCCAAGACCAAAATATTCAATTGACGACCAGTCCAGTCTAGAAAATTATAGCAAGTCTAGATTTCTCAGCTCTTATAAATAATTAATAATAATCTAATTTGTATAAATATTTGAATTGGTTATAAAATATATTTGTAAAATAATTCTGATTATAAATGTTCGTCTAGGGCAGATCCGGAAATGTTCAAAGGGGGAGGGTATCCGCCACAAATTTGAGGTAAAAGTTTACTCAACAGAATAAAACGAAACACGATTACTTTTAGAGTGTGAGTTTAATTGTACATAAAGGAGCATTCATTTTGTTGTTGGGGGTCACATGTGTCAAATAATCTTTCCTCGAAAATAAGATGTTCAAATTCATTATCGTCATTTAAAGCAAAATTATCTGAAAAAGAATGTAAAATCCCAAAATATTTTCTATTCGGCGATAGGAAGATGAACATTATACACAGTAAGTTAAGAAATTCTTGTAGTTCCCTAAACGGTGATCTGTATCGTGTCAATTTATCTGAAAGTAAATCTTGCATTTGTGGTGCTTTAGTTGAAGATGTTTATCATTTCTTCTTGAGATGTCCAAGACATGCTGATCTTCGTTTAGAATTAAAGCAAAGATTTTATAATTTAAAGGCAGAATTTGATATTAATACAATCCTGTATGGAAACCCAAATCTTCCACAAACAGTCAATGAAAACATATTTCACCATGTTCATAAATTCATTGGAAAGAGTCAACGGTTCAAATAATACATTAATACTAATGTACGTATTTACCATATTCAAAGTGCATTTTGTCATAAGAATAACATTTCCAATTGTGTGTTGCCTTAATAATGTATATTACATGTTTACCCACTTCGTCACTTGTAGATTTCTTACTCTCTTGTTATGTATTCTAGCCTTGTAAAATAGTTGCTGATTACCTGGAGAGGGCTTCTATAAGTTTCACAACTTGTGCCCAATTCATTTCTTAAATGAATAAAATATGTTTTCAATCAATCAATCATTTTGTTGTTGGGGGTCACATGTGTCAAACGTTATAAATGGTGTTAGTTATCGAGACGTATTGACTGTTGTTGAAACTTACCATTTTTTTTATGATCGTCGAATTTATATGAAATAAGCACATATGATATGTTTACATGTATTAAAGCCAAATATGATATTATGAAACAAAATGAATGTATCTTTAATACCATAAAATGAAAAGAAAACCCGGGAGTATCCACTTATATTTGTTTAAGACAGTGTGTATTTAAAATAATTAAGTCAACAACGGTATACCGCTCTTTGGAAACCATAAATGTTTTTCAGTTTTACAATGCATTGTTTCTTTTTCTTTAAAAAGTGACTCTAAGGAGCAGATAGGTCCTTTAACTGTGTCAAAGTGTTCTCTGGAGCTCGTGTGTCTTTAACCCCTTGAGTTGCATAGAACGTTGTATATTACAGTTAAGTTCAAGCTTAGATAATCAGATTCTGTGAAAAAGGTCAGAGGCGTGTTCAGGATCGCGAATAGGTTAATCAAACTTTGTGACACGCGATTCCGTCTTGGATCGTAAATACTCGCTTGGCGAGATTGCTCCAAAGTGTTCACGCGTGTATTCGCGAGTACGCGCAAACTAGTTCAGAAGCCGGTACTCGCGATCCTGAACACGCTCTGGATCCGTCACTGGTGTAACACACATCGAATGTTGGAGAATATACAACTTCATTACAAGGATGTGGAAATGACAACACGTACGGCAATGGTTTATTATCACAAGTTGCTAAGGAACATACATTAAACATAGTTGAAGTATTTTTGACGGTTTAATTCCTTTAAATGACACTTAAAATTTGCTATATGCAAAGCCTTGCAGCTCATTTATTATTTTTTTTAGTATTTTAGTATTTCTTAAGTTAAACTTTGTGAAAGTTTCCTTCTCTCGGTTTTCGATCAGTAATCACTACTTTTACCTTATAATCGCCAATATGCTAAGTCTACTATCATCAAAACGGTAGCTTTCGGTAACAGTCGGTACTTCTCGATAAAGTAACACCATTTATAACGTTTGCAATATGTGACCCCCAACAACACAATGGATGGACATTTAATATAAAACCCACCGCGTGTTAAAACAGAGAGAAGGCCGCTGTAACGAGTGCGCAACACGATGATGCATTGTCGGATTACTTCAAGTGGATACATGACGTATTAGCCTACCTCGTAGTTGGACAATCAACTCTTTGTTTATACACAAAATAAATAACAATGTGACTTTGCCATTTTCGCAAATAATATTATCAAAGAATGTGAAATGTTGAGATACATAAGGATAGTGTGTTCATTTGACGTTGCAATATACAATTGGTAGCTTAGAAAAAAATATTGTACTGGAAGGTAACATATGTCGGTGGCCATTGCTTCGCATAAAATACCCTGCAGTACATTTCTTACTATTAGATGTTTTTTGTTGTTGGCGTTACGTTCATCAATATTCATGATTGTGTACTACCTTTACAAAATAGCCAGATTAAAAAAAGTAGGCCTATAAAAGTTTCGCAGTTGCATTCATATGTCAGAATTTGACAGTAATCCAGCCTGGAGTAGTTTCAGTTGTGCTTTTCAAACAAAATAAAGAAATTGGAATAATGTTAATGAATAGATTCGCCATTGAGTTGTTCACGCCCTCTAGACCTCACAGTCCCGTCCCAGAAAGAGGGATTATGGTGTCGCCTCTATCATTTTCACATGGGAACATAGACTATATATCGTTTTATGAGCTGCAGATGTCCTTGACAGTCAAATGTCATTCAACTGAGAACACGATTGAAATTCAACATCATAGAATATTTTTTTTTATCACTCTGTCTACAAAGATAGGCAATATGGTGCTTTGTTTAAAAATAATAATTTTAGAAGAAAAGCCTACTGTAATCAGTTTCAACATAGGGCCTACATTTTTAATGTCTTATTCTTGTCAGTTATGTAGCCTACCAACAAAAGTTAAATGCGAACACGCATTGAATTTGAAATTCCACCATTATGTTTTTTTTTCGTTCAGAGTATTAATAGAATTCTTTTGAATCCATATTCCATCCATCAAAGCGAACTCCTCATTACTCGTGTGACGCCGTCGATGTAATGAGTTATGACGTCATTGACTTGTACTTTCGGTGACGAAAATGGCGTCTGACGTTTCTCAGTTTCTGCAAGAACACCTCAAAATGCGACTGGTTATGTGCATTAAGATATTATGAATGACTATTTCATTTACAGGAATGGACCATGACTGCTAACTTAACAAATAACACCTTCCCGGGCAACGAAACTGAGCACCATGGGTCGGAAGAATCAGGTCATCATACCGATGTCCTTTTTTTCATCTTCGCAAGTTGTGCTTTAGGTGGTAAGTACACTTGATTGAGAGATTGGAACATCATGTTTTCAATAGAAATCATAAAAACATATGGCCAAACCTTTTCAAGAATGATTTTAGGCTTTTGGTTTTCTTCCAAAAGGTGTCCATTGACTTTCAAACTATTGGTTCAGTCACGTTCTAACATAGATAATATTAGATTTATAGTATTTTAGTATAGTATTTTGTATGTTTTCGAACTAACACAGCACTGTGTCAAAATTGTTGCAAGAATCGACGTTTTCCCATATTAAAAGACACATGTTATTTTACTGTAGCATACAAAAAGTTTAAGAATTAAACAGTGAACGAGAACCGATAAAATTCTAAATTATTATAGTCTAACATCTTGAGATTATGTTTTTATAAACCTAGGTCGGATTCTGTCTGTTGTTTTGTAGGTATCTTCTTTTCTTGGAATAACCTCTAATGAGGTCTTACTTCCGAGAATAACCCGGTATGAGGTTTTACTTTTGAAAGTAACACCTGAACCTGAGGTTTTTTTTGAAAGTAAGACCTGGAAATGCACTTAGAATAATTTTTCAGACTTGCAACGCAATAGCCAACAAGCAGCAATTATTATCGAAAATTATACAAAGTTAAAAATTTCCAAGTTGAAATAGCTGGTTTCGAACCTGGCACCCTTCGCTCTCTAAACTGGCGCCTTAGACCGGTCGGCTATGCAGACCGAGATGATGAATGGAGTTGAATTACTCCATTTATAGTCATACCTTCTTTGCCTCGATATAACGCAACCGAGGGCGACATACCCTTTATAAAAACACGATTTGGGAATCAAAAATTATAAAATGTAAATTTTTACATTTGACATTTATAAATAGGAAGAAAACATTCCTCCTTCATCTTCTGCTTTTAAAATGGTCTAAGCGGAGGAATTAGGCCCTTTGAGCGTCCGAAACTATAACTCGTAAATTTTGATAGTTGACGGTTTATAAGCTGGAGAAAACACTCCTCCTCGGTCTTCTGCTCTGAGAATAACCTCAAGGTCGGGATAGCCCCTCGGGCTAACGCCCTCGGGGCTTTATCCCTCCCTTCAGGTTATTCTCAGAGCAGAAGACCTCGGAGTCATGTTTTCTCCTTAACATTATTTTCAAATCCATTATTTTTCTCTCTACAGGTCAGTAATGTTTTGTAATTTTGTCTGTACAATTTTGGATAATATAACAATTAATGTCTCCAAAGATTCAATCCAGCACAGCAAGCTAAATATCAGTTTAATCCCAAGTCACCCATTGTTGAATGTTTCTACTTAGACTTATCACCCCTGGGACTTTTCATCAGGTAAACTTGTACTCGAAGAATTTGAATCATATTATGAAAACATTAACCAATGAAAAGGTGAATGATTCAAGGTGATTGAAACAAGTTACATGACATAAGATCCAGTAGACTAATAATATATATGTCAATTTATAGAGTGCACCTATCCATCCATTCAGTGGTTGCCCAAGGCGCTATAGGATAATTATTACCCTGGTCTAACCGAAGCTGACATATTTGTCGCTGGAAGGTCACCTCCACAACCGTTACCAGGTACCCATTTGCTGGGTGAACAGAGGCACATTTTGAATAAAGTCACTTGCCCAGGGTGATACCATAAGTCTCTCAACACATGTCTCAAGTGTGGGGCAGGGAAAACAACCATTGAAACTCTCAGTTTAATCCAGGGTGACCCACTCATCCAGCACGCTGTGCTCGTTGTTGCTGAAGTTCACTGATAGCGGTCAACTGAGCTATGCACAGGTCCACGTGCCACCAGTTAGTCTAGCCATCTGATTCCTTAGAACTCTGTCTGTAGTTTGAGCCAAACTTTTAATGCAAAGCCAAATTTTTTAATGAGTGGGCAAACCTGCTTGAAAGTTTCATTTCAATTTGGTTTCACAGTTCCAACCAACAGACCTATCTCATTGGGTAATCTCAATGACAGGTGGGCTATTTTTTAACAGATTTGGGATATTTCCTCATGAAAATTCCAAGTGGTATGTGTACAGAGTATTGGAAGAAAGTATCCAAGCGTGAGCAGTTTCATGATTTTAATAAAATATTATCATTGGGCCACCAAGAAAAGACCAATTAGTTGCTCTAGGCATAACTTCATATACTGTTTCTTGTTACTTTTTACCTTGTGTTGAAATATTTTTGTTTATTTTCAGCGCTTGTACGACAGATAGTTCGCAGCATCAGTATAAGCCTTCCCTACACTGTTGTGCTGTTGATAATTGGAGTGTTGATTGGTTTGGTGTCCAGCAAGGTTCCAGAGATCCACCAATATGTGGAGATTGTCAACACCGACCCTGACATTATCCTCTTTGTCTTCCTCCCTGTTCTTATATTTGAATCTGCTTTTGCAATGGAGGTTCATACCTTCAAAAAATGTTTCTTTCAAGTTCTACTGTTAGCAGTTCCAGGCCTAGGTTAGTATTACAGAAAATGTTCTTTATGTTCTTTTAGATTGCTTTAATTAAATTGATTTCATAAAGGTCAAATTAACTAAAATTTGCTTTTAAAGATCTCATTGGATGCTTACTGTTTGTTGAACAACTTTTATAAATATAGATTCCTTGGGACAAGCAAAATAGATAAGCGGGATGTATTTTAATTTTAACATTACTGCATGTAATGAAACCCAAAAAATGGGATAAACAAATTATGATACCCAGACTTCAAACAGACTTTTATTCCTTTTGAATATCACATGCATAAAAACAATTTTCACTCAATAAATTGAGGAACAAACAATGATTACTGCTGTATAACTTGAAGTAAAGTCAAATAATTGTGTTATAATATTTTTAATTATGATTTATTTATTCATTTTATTATATTTTATTATTTTCACGATTTAAATGTTTTCCAGCTCTCATGGCCCTGTTTACATGCATATTGTCACTGTTTCTCTTCACCTATGGGTGGGACTGGAATGTTGGTATGATGTTTGGATCCATTCTCAGCGCCACAGATCCAATAGCTGTTGTAGCTATTCTCAGAGATATCGGTATGTTAATACCTTGCATCTTATGAATTTGTATAGTGCCCTATTTCCATCATACTGTATTCTCCCGGTTATAAGACCACGCGGACCAGGCAAACAAACATCTATGAAAACATGGGGGTGGGCTTTTAAATGGAGAGACCCCAAATTCATACCGGAGACCTTCAGACAGTCAGAATAGGTTTATGTAGGTTTTTGACATTCAACTTAAAATAATATTATTTATGTAAAATTGGGGGTGAGCTATAACCTGAGAATAACCCCAACCATGACAACCCTCTGAAAATGGGGGTGGTCTTAGGCTTGAGTATGGTCTTATACCCGAGCGAATGCAGTACTCTCTTGTACATATGTTTAATTATTTGTTAACACTTTATTTCATCCTTGATCATTTATCACAAATGTTATGGTGTACTTTTAGCTCATCAGGCCTACAGGGTCAGATAGTGTTATCAGATGGGCTGTCATCTGGTGTTCGTCCCCATCAGCCGGGGATCGGCAGTCTAGGCTGAGTCTTCTGTGCGTGGTTTGAAAAAACAGCAACCCCCCTCAAACCAATGCAGGCTCACCAGTGTATGCAGACACTTTGTTTTTCAAATTTACAACAAACCATATGGGTTTAGTGGCCACATCTGCACCTGAGCCTAACAAAGGATTGGCTGGCATGCAAAAACTGCTTAGTTCACTGACTTCAAAGGTATCTTAAACTTAAGTTAAAGTTAGAATATATACTCATGTTCCAGGTGCGTCTAAACAGCTGGCAATGATAACAGAAGGAGAATCTTTACTTAACGATGGAGCTGCTATTGTGCTCTTCAATATCTTTTTGGGGTTGGCAACCTCAACTGGAGATACATCAGGTAGGTATTTTAATAATCAGATTCATAGAAGAGAGATATTCTACAAAATCATCGTGACTATCCATTGTAGTGAAACATGCAATAATCTGCTTCAACTATTAAAACATTCATACTTTATGGATAATAGTTGTCTACAGCACAAAAGCTCTGAGCCCTGAAAGGATTATAACAAGTTGGACCTCTTGATCTGAAACTGAACCAGTGCGCCATGCCGGCCCAACCAATGTATTGGTTGTATCTTGTTGAGATTGTTCATTTGTATCCTCACGCAGCTGTTTCAGTATTTCACTCTCAACACCTCACATGTGTAGCTGCTGACTTTATTTGCACCAATTACTTTTGAGTGGCTAAAATTATAGGAACTTTAACCTGTTAACAAGGGAATAGTTCTTGAGGAGTTAATGATAGACTTAACCTGCAGTGTTGTTCCTAGGTGATCTCCTGAGGGGGTCATTTTGGCCATTTCTGAACAAGTGGGACCCTTTGCAATGGTAAAAGTATCTTAGTTCTCAAAATTTTAAGGGACACATAGCCAAAAAGATGGGCAAATGTCCCCAGGACCCCCTCTAGGAACAACACTGAACCTGAATATTTTTAACCTGAGCAGAGTTGTTCATTACCTATTTACATGTAAATTATAAACTCCCTTTAGAAATAACGCATTCTTCTCGTCCATCAATACATGTATCTTTAAGACAAAATTCTTTGATAAAGTATCTTAGATCAATGTAGTTGTATCACTTATGAAGTGGATCTGCAAAAATGTTCATAAGCAACAGTCACGTACACATGATATCATTATGCTTTAGTTTGTCATTTATGTCCAGTTCTTGTGTGTTTGTTATTGTATGTATGTATGTACTGGTAAGGTATTGATATACCGGTGAGCAAAATTTTGCTTGTTTACTGAACCAGATTCTTTATTGAATAAATATATGTTTAAACAAAGTTATATTGAACGACAGGATGTTAAGAATATGAACAACATATTATATATATTCTAAAATATGTAAACTTGAATTTTGCATTCTCATGCATGCCACTTCTAAATACCCTTCAAAGGTTTGATCATAAATACAATGGTTAGTAGGATAACTCTTTCTCCAAGTGTAAAATCAATATTAAAATGACATGTCATTGAAAAGATTTATTCTCCATTAGGGTCAGTACATGTGACATAACTTCTAAATACTTAACCAGATGACTTGGTTGTTGACCAAGAATTCATTTCAGATATAAATATAGGTATTTTAAAATTATTTATGTATTAAATAAAATAGTTGTCAAGCTTGACAATAACGCATGCTGAAGGTGCTATTGACCTCAGAAATTCGATCAAATATTGCATAGAGTGTCACCTCTAATACAACTTTTACCAGGTACCCATTTGTACTGATGGATGAACAGAGGCACATTTTGAATAAAGTCTTGTGTCCAAGGTTTCACGTTAAGTCTCTCAACCTACGTGTGGGATAAGGAATCAGTCTATTAATTTTCAGTTTATTTAGCCATGCAGTGGGTCACTCATTCGATAAGTCGTGCCCAATATTACTGGACTTCACAGATAAGAGTCAATCCGTGTACAGGATCATGTGCCACCACAGATGTTCTTGAGTGTTTGAAATTGACAAATAAATTACCCCTCGACTCATCAACTATGAACTAACAGAGTTTCACATTGGACTTTGGGTCTCTAACATTTTCCTCTCTGTGTGATTGAAATATTTCAGCATGTTAAAGGGGCAGTAGCACGTTTTTTTCAAAAAAAATTTCTTCAAATTTCCCATTTATAATGATAGTTTATGTCATTTATATTTACTTTAGAGGGTGAAACATTTTATTATACAACCAATTATCCATAGTGCTAATAATGGTGTTGCGTAGAAAGAAAAAATTGCATGGCGGCTATTTTATTGTGAACACAATTTATTATTATTTCGAATGACAAAAACGATTCCCATGGCTTTACGGAACCATGTCACTCATTTTTAACTTGAGTTTCAGAAGAGAGAAGGGTGTTTATACTATTGGTGACATAATTTATCAAATACATTTCATTGACCTATTTCAGCGAAAAAACATGCTACATACGGCCTCTTTAAAACAATTTAGAGATACGCCTCTCTGTAAGCCCCCCTGAAGTAAGAGCAAAGAAAGTTTCTATCAGTTATAAATATGAAAAGGATCTCTCATGACCTTAATTTCTTCTGCTTCTTTCTGTTTGATACAGGAGGCGGTATGGTTCTCGCATTTATTCGTACTTCTATCGGAGGACCCGCATTTGGTCTCATTATGGCGAGGATAACTCTCTTCTGGCTGAGCAGAATCTTTAACGACGCTCTTGCTGAAATCACCATTACTCTCGCATCTACATATCTTACTTTCTATATCGGTAAGTGCAGCATGAAGCTGTGTATTTATAATTTAGGCCAAAACTAGAAAATAATTTGTTTCTGGTTTCCGCCTGCATCAGTTTCAAACCCACGCCTCAGGTCTTTTTTTTCTAGGTTTTAACAAAAGTAAGGGGCACTTTAATGTACTCTGCTGATTTCTAAATTGATAAGTTTTCGTTTTCAAGATTTTATAGGTTGGTAAATGCTAAATCAAAATGCATTAGGTTTGGTTTCATACATGTATAATGTTTTATCTGAAAATCTGAATGATGTAAATCTACTAAATATTGATTTATAATCTATTATTTAAAACAATTATTATCAGTAAATCATCGATTTACATTTTCCAATTGTTCTGTATCACTGGCTACTAAAGATATGTAAAGTTGAAAAACAATGATACAGATTATAATTTATCTTGTTCTCTCCCCTTTTGTAGGTGAGAGTATTTTAGGGGTATCAGGAGTTTTGGCTGTGGTGGTACTAGGTGTTGTGATGAGCGAAAAAAGAACAAGTATTAGTCCAGAAGTAGAGACATTTTTACACAGGTACCGTTTAACAACAGTTTGACATCTTTTAGTCACTTTTTACATCTATCAGATCTAATTGTAAAACAGCTTTACTAGTTGTTGTCCCCCGCCGCAACGCGGAACGGGGGACTATGTATTCAGCGGCGTCCGTACGTCACATTTCTTGTTTACGCGATATCTTATGAAGAGTTGCATCCAAAGTCTTCAAATTTGGTTTCTGCCTACATTGTGAGAAGACGCAGACACCAGTCACTTTTGGTGACCTTGGCCTTATTTTCAAGGTCACCACGACACTTTGACCACTCTTTGAACTCTTGTTAAGGCGATATCTCATGAAACATTGCATCCAAAGTCTTCAAATTAGTTTTCAGCCTACATTGGGGAAAGACACAGACACCAGTTTATTTTGGTGACCTTGACCTTATTTTCAAGGTCACCCCAACACTTTGAGCACTTTTCTAACTCTTGTTATCACCATTTATTATGACCGGTTGGACCAAATGTTTTCAAATTTTGTGTCAGTCTACATTGGAGGATGACGCAGACGCCAGTCGATTTGGTGACCTTGACCTTATTTTCAAGGTCACTACAACACTTTGACCACTTTTAGAACTCTTATTAACACGATATATCATGAACCAAAGTAGCTCCAATGATGTGTCTTACTAACTCAATGTCACCGGCGGGGGACATTGCCATGTTAGTGGCAAACACTTGTTGGACCTTGTTTTTCTGTCAATTTCTCAGTGGCTGAGCGAGTAAGCTCTTGGGATGTCTACTATCATAGAAAGTGTGATCCCAAAATAACATTGTTAACTTTAAGCCCGTCAAACTAGGCAGCTGTTTCATGGTACTTAAATTTCAAGATTAGAAATTGTATTTACGAGCTTGCTTCTGTAAGCATGTATTATTTATAACGCTGGTAATGAAACAATCTACTTAAAACTTAACCATCTTCAGTTATTTAGCTTATTATGTCCCCCGAAAATGTTTTTGGGAGACATAATGTTTTCGCCTCCGTCCGTTATTCCGTTATTCCGTCATTCCGCTATTCCGTTATTCCGTTATTCCGAAATGCTTTCTTTTCCGGGCCATATCTCAAAACCGTTCAATATTTTTTCACCAAACTTGGTATGTGGTTAGACCTAGTTGTGGAGTGGTGCCTTTTGCTATTTTGGTTATTCTGAATGTTTTATTTTTCCTGGTTTCAGAAACAATTTGAACTTAGTGCATATTGGGGGTAGGGACGTTTTCCGGCCTCTATTTCAAAATCTATCTAGTATTTCTTTTGGAAACTTGGTATGTGGTTAGACCTAGTGGTGGAGTGGTTTCTTTTGCTATTTTGGTTATTCTGAATTTTTATTTTTTCTGGTTTCTATGGAAACAATTTGAACTTAGTGCATATTGGGGGTAGGGACGTTTTCCGGCCTCTATTTCAAAATCTATCTAGTATTTCTTTTCGAAACTTGGTATATGTGGTTAGACCTAGTGATAGAGTGGTTCCTTTTGCTACTTTTGCTATTCTGAATTTTTTACTTCTCATTATTAATGCAGTATTGAACTAAGTGCTTAGCATAAGTGAAAAATAAGGGTAATATGACTAGGTTGGATTGAAAGTTGCACATGCACATATTTCTAGTTTAGCTTAACATTACAATGGTGGGGTCTTGATCTTTTCCAAACCAAACAACCATTTATATAATAATGAAAATTCATACATTTCTATAGAGACTGAACGTTTATGTTTTCATTTTCCCTAGATGTCCTGGGTCTCCTTTCACAAAGCACCAAGGTGATATCATAAGTCACTAAGGTAACCTTAGTGCAATGTAAAAGAATGGGAGATAAGGCTAACCTTAGTTAAGGTTGATTTGAGGATATCTAAGTTTAAACCAGACTGGACAATATCTCATGTACAGTTGTTGCAATGGATCAATGTTTGAGTGTTATTTTGTACATGTTTACAGATTCTGGGAGACGTTAGCGTACCTGGCGAATACCCTCATCTTCATTTTAGTCGGTGTTATCATCTCTGAAAAAGCCATCTATAAGATACACGGCATAGACTGGTTCTTCATGTTCGCCCTCTACTTTGGACTCAACGTCATCAGGTACAACTGACATTTATATAAATAAAGGAATAGGAATTATCAGTGAATCGGCTGATTTCTACTGTTTTGGCTGGATTTTAGTGCTGGTTATCGTTAATTTTTTTCAGATCGATAATCGCTAGTGCCAGATCGTGAATCGATCGATTATAATCGAAAAGACCGTCAATTATTTGCTAAATGCACAAACTTACGTTAGCGAGCCAACTTCCGGGTTATCGTCAGCAGTGGCATCATGTCTCGAACCATAGCACGTGCATTTTGCCGTGGGACACATTTATTGTCGTTTTTTAGAGATAATAAATCAAACATTATCGACTACTATGTATGTGTGTAGAATCATAAAATGATTTTGTCATTTTTTGTCATTTTATATACCGTATGCTGATTGAAATCTCCGACTGGCAGAACATTAATCTGTCCGTAAAATGCAGCCCTTCAATGGTAACGCTACCGACTAACTTGCCTTCGCAACGTCTTTGGATGATCAACACAGCAATAAATGTTTTTAAAAAAAATTGTTTGTCTTGTATTGATGTTGAAGCGTGAACACAGATGTTGAAATAGAAAATTATTCTTCAAAGTGTTATAATTAACAATTGTATCTAAAATTCAAAAGCATTTATGAAACCGAAAATAGGTCTCTCTCATCAGTTCAAGTCACGTGGTTGTATGCAAATACCAAATATCAACTGAAGGAATTCCCCGCTATCAGCCAATTAGAAAATAGCTAGTCTGTGACGTAGTTTTGAATGACCAATGAGTGTCGCACAATTTGATCATGAATACTTATTATTTCGACAAGGAACTTGTAAAAAGTCGATGTCAGAGGAGTTCGTTTGAAAACGGAATAATCGAATGACAATTTATAGTTTTCATTCCAATAAGTTTTGATAAGACTAGACATGATAAGGCATATTTAGATTTCATAAACCGACGTTGTTTTAATAATTGATCATATAACTTATACGTTTAATCAGGTGGCACCCGCACAATGCAGCGAATGCCGTAGAATTTTCGAATCAAGCAAAGCCCGGGGTTGACGCTGATTGGTCACCTGAAGCGTGCAGTAGAACAGCTTCCGATTTACAAGTAAATAAGCAATGGCGAGCGACCAGATTAGATATTGTTCAGTAAAAGAAAACACGACAAGGTAGAATAAAATGTTATATTGTTTATGCATCCCAATAATGATTATTTCCGATTATCGATCTGCAGTTTATTAGTAATCGACAATCGTTTATTTCACTTAGATCGATCGATCAACCGATCCTACGATTAATCGCTCCAGCACTACTGGATTTCTGTTTAACCTTAACCTTTAAGTTCCATACCATTCATATATATATTCAAAATTTCCTTTAAATATCATCTAGTTCTGTTTATTGATACATGCCTTGTGAAATCTATTTGACTTATACTGTACTAATGCATGACTAATGCATAATGGTGACAACAATTAAGTTGAAATAGGACAGTCAAGAAATCATATTACAAGAATGGAGACTGGTCAAAAATTTTGATATATTATATTTATTATGGAAATATGAGTTTTATACAGTTTTAAGTGTCAATTCGTATTGAAAATTGGCAACTTTTAGTCCTTAAGGTTATTTTTACTGACACAAAAAAAATTATCTGGAGTTCTGTTCAAATTAATTTAAGCATTTTGATGGAATTCCAAACAATTGGGTTCTTTTTTAAGGTTACAACAAGGGATTGTGTATTATCGGGAAACAATTTGCTATATTATATTTACGTTTGATGCTTTGAACCATACAACCCGTATGACCAGCAGAGCCCATGGTTTTATTTTCCAGATTTGCTTAATCTGATTTTAATGAGAACTGAAATGTAATAGTATCACTCAAATCCTAGACACATTTTAACAAAGGTATTTCAGCCTGTCTCCAAGGAGTAATGAAGTGCTTTTCCTGACAGTTAATACCAGATTATTGTGTTCACCCTATTTATCATATCTTTTCACACATTATCTCTTCAGAGCACAATGTTTTTAATTGTTCATTCTTTTTCTGTAAATGGCAGAGGTGAAAATATCTTTGACAGTCATATTACCTTTGTTGCCAATAATAATGTAATTTAGATCAAGGACATTAGTAAGTTTAGTGTTTATATTTTATCCCACCGGTATGTAATACCGTGGGGTATAGTCGTTGCCCTGTCCGTCCGTCTGTCCGTCTGTCCGTAAATCTTAATTTTTTTAATTTCAATAGAAACGTGTTGAATTTTGACTTTGTTCAGAGACAGATTCGTTTCCAGAGCTCAGCTCCAAAACACCTCATCATATCTTCCTGAAACTTTGTATGTGTATAACCAACTAACTGAAGGGGTGCCTTTTGATATTTTCAGATTTCTGAAAATTTTATTTTTTTCCTTTTCCATAGAAACGTGTTTGATTTGGACTTTGTTCAGAGATAGGTCTGCTCAGGAGCAGAACTCCAAAAACCCTTCATCATATCTGTATCTCAGCATGTGTATTACCCACTAACTGAAGTAGTAAATATACAATTATCTGTCAAAGATGTGTTTTACAAATTATGTGGGACCAGTGGAATATGTCATCTTATGATGACTCTTGTTTTCTCCTGTCTACAAGTCTTATCTTATAAGTATTTGTCAAATTTATATATTTTTATTTAAAGATATATAGAAATGTCTGTGTGTTTTTTTTATTTTATTTTTTTTACAAATAACATGTATAGCACTCTAGAAAATTTTTTTTGTTCATGAAGCTAAGAAGCTAAAACATTTAGAATATTGTTGAATGCTTGACCAGTTTTGAGAACTCTCATTCGCATGCAAAAGGTTGGAAAACATGACAACAGTCTTCGTTGACACACCCTTTACTGCACAGAATATTAGATGTTACATGCCCTTACATACGTGTACAGATGCTATTGAAGTGAAAATAAAAATATACTTAAAGGGACGCTGAATACACCAGATAACATCAGACTTAGATTTGTATATAACCATACTTCCAAAAATAAGAGAATGGTAGGGAGCAATTCTCCCCAAAACTTTGTTACTTATTGCAGGGGTCTGGTGATAGGGCTGCTATCGCCCATCTTACGGCACATTGGGTATGGTATGACGTGGAAGGATGGTCTTGTTCTCACATGGTCCGGACTACGAGGAGCTGTTGGACTCACTCTGGCGCTCCTTGTCTGGGAGAACAAGAGGTTAGATCATGACAAAGTCAGGCTCAAGGTGAGCGAAAGTTTTCAATATTACCTAAGGGAAAATAGCGTTTAGTATTGCTACTGCTACAATTTCTTGCATCCTATAGCTGACATTCAGGCCTTGACCCTTTACAGTGATACCAAGATTATTCTTTATATTTCATTATATTCCTAATTAGCAGCTCCGACTAAGTCGGAGCTGCTATCAGTTTTTGCGCAGTTTCCGTCGCCGCCGCCGCCGCCGCACGCGCGTTTTGTATTCGCTATAACTTTTTTCCTAGAAGGTTTTGAGAACTCATATACATAACTTCTTACTTATGCCCCTGGGGAATTTTTTGGACATGTTCACATTCAAGGTCAAAGGTCAAGGTCACGAGTTCTGAAATCGCTAAAAAAATCCTTGTAAACACGATAACTTGAAAAATATTTGTACTTTCAGGCTCTTATTTGGTGTACATCTGTAACAGAGGTACTCAGTGTAGAGTGAAGAGACAACACGACGAGCACTTGTGGGGGTTCAGTGGATGGATTTTATTAATGATGGGTGACGGAGTTGACAAAGAAAGAATATATGCCCTGGAACACAAAATACAGGAATATTAATATATCGTGAATTACACAACATCCATACATTAAAATACCATTTCACGTGAATGCACATTACATGAGCATTCAACTCGTATATACAAGTGATAAATAAATTGAAGTTACATAATCCTTTCACAGCATTATAATATTAATACAAGGGCATAATTACGTACAACAGCACATGATACTTCATTAAACTTATGTTATAAATCCATCACATTAAAACACAATATTGCATGATATAATACTATTTACAGATACAGATATATATAAACATAAACTAAACCAACCTCGTCTCAGGGACGCAGGCTTCCAACTTGGTCAGAGAAGCGCACTTTATCAGTGATACCTAAACGTAAAATAAGAACTAATTAACTAAATGTAAAATACCTAAAGATAAGTAAACTTGGCATATACCGTCTAACATAACTATACTAATGATATAATACATTTACTTGTGTTAAATAAACCTAACCTTAAATGAATGCATAGTTAGAATATATGATTCTAACTATGAATATACTAATACCCTAAATACTATAAACATTACGTATCTAATATACTTATACTAATATGTTGTAGATAACTAACTTAAGCAAATGTATGTACGAATACCCTACACTAATCCTACACTTATCAAAGATACATTTAACTGATGTAAATACTTATCCTAACATAATAAACCTAACATGAAAACCCTAATGTAATACTAGTAATACCAACAATACAACGCTAATACAACGTAAATACACTATCAGTACATACCGCACTAATAAACATACGATAAAACAACTCACGGCACATGATGTACGTCATGCACCAACACTATCATACAATCTAGTGATACATAAGAATATTTACACCATTATAATTATATATAATGATAGCATAACTGATATAATTACAGCATTGTACTATGCCGTAACAGGATAAAACATAAACATGAATACATATAATACATACTACACATAACCTAAGTACCTACGCAAATAACTAAAGATATAACTTAAACAGAACTTACCCTACATACTGTGGTGTGCAGATCGTGACGGCCAAAAGGAAGAATGCCGAGTAAGAGAGAGAGGAGAGAGTAGAGTATAAGGTACCTGACTATCACATACCAAGCTAACCTAAACAATAGACACTGGTCACAGGACAAGCCTCTGACCACCCAGATACCCAAGTAAAACCCTTACACATAGAACTAACTTAATTACCTAAGCTACAGTGAATAACTAGCTTGAACAACCGGTGCAAGTGTTAGTAGAAACACAGGACATGGGATAAAGTAAATAAAGGGGTATTTTTATGAAATATTAAGTTTATGGTAAAAAACTGCTAAATAAGTTATTTGAACTTATTTAGTATGTAGGATATTTAAATAGTAAAAAGAAGTAAATATAATAGATTAAAATGAGATATTTACACACGGTTACACATCAACTATGGAGAAAGGCCAAGATTTGAAAAGGTTTTCGCTAACATCCGTTAAAGGTCAAGGTCACAGCGAGGGCACGACTTAAGCATGCTTTTGCGAAAATGTCTTATTTCAACTATTAACACTTTGAATCTTTAAATGATTGTTATACACAATGAAAAGTGATCACTGATTGTGTGACCTTGAATTTTAAAGGTCAAGGTCACGAGATAGGGTCAAGGTCACCAGTTCTGAAATCACTAAATAACCTTTTCCCAAGAAGGTATTAACACCTCATATACATAGCTTCTTTCTTATAAACCTGGTGGATGATTTTGACATGTTCACATTCAAGGTCAAAGGTCAAGGTCACGAGTTCTGAAATCGCTAAAAAAATCCTTGTAAACACGATAACTTGAAAAATATTTGTACTATCAGGCTCTTCTTTGGTGTACATCAACTATGGAGAAAGGCCAAGATTTGAAAAGGTTTTCGCTAACATCCGTTAAAGGTCAAGGTCACAGCGAGGGCACGACTTAAGCATGCTTTTGCGAAAATGTCTTATTTCAACTATTAACACTTTGAATCTTTAAATGATTGTTATACACAATGAAAAGTGATCACTGATTGTGTGACCTTGAATTTTAAAGGTCAAGGTCACGAGATAGGGTCAAGGTCACCAGTTCTGAAATCACTAAATAACCTTTTCCCAAGAAGGTATTAACACCTCATATACATAGCTTCTTTCTTATAAACCTGGTTGATGATTTTGACATGTTCACATTCAAGGTCAAAGGTCAAGGTCATGAGTTCTGAAAACGCTAAAAAAATCCTTGTAAACACGATAACTTGAAAAATATTTGTACTATCAGGCTCTTCTTTTGTGTACATCAACTATGGAGAAAGGCCAAGATTTGAAAAGGTTTTCGCTAACATCCGTTAAAGGTCAAGGTGGTCACAGCGAGGGCACGACTTAAGCATGCTTTTGCGAAAATGTCTTATTTCAACTATTAACACTTTGAATGTCTAAATGATTGTTATACACAATGAAAAGTGATCACTGATTGTGTGACCTTGAATTTTAAAGGTCAAGGTCACGAGATAGGGTCAAGGTCACCAGTTCTGAAATCACTAAATAACTTTTTTCCATGAAGGTATCAACACCTCATATATATAGCTTCTTTCTTGTACACCTGGGGAAATATTTTGACATGTTCACATTCAAGGTCAAAGGTCAAGGTCATGAGTTCTGAAAACGCTAAAAAAATCCTTGTAAACACGATAACTTGAAAAATATTTGTACTATCAGGCTCTTCTTTTGTGTACATCAACTATGGAGAAAGGCCAAGATTTGAAAAGGTTTTCGCTAACATCCGTTAAAGGTCAAGGTGGTCACAGCGAGGGCACGACTTAAGCATGCTTTTGCGAAAATGTCTTATTTCAACTATTAACACTTTGAATGTCTAAATGATTGTTATACACAATGAAAAGTGATCACTGATTGTGTGACCTTGAATTTTAAAGGTCAAGGTCACGAGATAGGGTCAAGGTCACCAGTTCTGAAATCACTAAATAACTTTTTTCCATGAAGGTATCAACACCTCATATATATAGCTTCTTTCTTGTACACCTGGGGAAATATTTTGACATGCTCACATTCAAGGTCAAAGGTCAAGGTCATGAGTTCTGAAATCACTACAAAAATCCTTGTAAACACGATAACTTCAACAACTTATGTGCTATCAGGCCCTAACTATCAACTATGGAGAAAGACCAAGATTTGAAAATGTTTTTGCTAAAATCTGTCAACGGTCAAGGTCACAGCAAGGTCACAACTTAAGCGTGCTATTGTGAATATGCCTTATGTTAACAATGAACACTTTTGAGTCATTGCATGATTGTTATACACAATGAAAAGTAATCATTGATGGTGTGACCTTGAAGGTCAAAGTTCAAGGTCATGAGATATTGGTTAAGGCCATGTTAATCTTTTGATCCAATTTTGAAATCAGAAATAGGTTTTAAGAACAAAGTTGTGAAAAGTGAACCCAGTGATGATTCAACTTGTTAGAATAACTTGAATAATGAAAAACATTTTGTCCAAAAAAATTCCCATTTTATTTATGCTGAGGAGAAGGAGGAACAGGGAAAGGCGAGACCAAAAGTTTTGGAGCTGCTCTGCTTTTGCGGTGTCCCGCAAACGCTCTTCTAGTGGTCAATCTGGATTTATTAGCAACTCCGACTAAGTCGGAGCTGCTATCAGTTTTTGTGCAGTTTCCATCGCCGCCGCCGCGTTTTGTATTCGCTATAACTTTTTTCCTATTAGGTTTTGAGAACTCATATACATAACTTCCTACTTATACCCCTGGGGAATTTTTTGGACATGTTCACATTCAAGGTCAAAGGTCAAGGTCACGAGTTCTGAAATCGCTAAAAAAATCCTTGTAAACACGATAACTTGAAAAATATTTGTGCTATCAGGCTCTTCTTTGGTGTATATCAACTATGGAGAAAGGCCAAAATTGAAAAGGTTTTCACTAACATCCGTCAAAGGTCAAGGTCATAGGGAGGTCACAACTTAAGCATGCTTTTGCAAAAATGTCTTATTTCAACTATTAACACTTTGAATCATTACATGATTGTGATACACAATGAAAAGTGATCACTGATTGTGTGACCTTGAATTTTAAAGGTCAAGGTCACGAGATAGGGTCATGGTCACCAGTTTTGAAATCACTATGTAACTCTTTTCCATGAAGGTATCAAAACCTCATATATATAACTTTGTTCTTGTACACCTGGGGAATTATTTTGACATGCTCACATTCAAGGTCAAAGGTCAAGGTCATGAGTTCTGAAATCACTACAAAAATCCTTGTAAACACAATAACTTCAACAACTTCTGTGCTATCAGGCCCTTACTTGGTATATATCAACTGAGACTGAGATTTGAAAAGGGTTTCGCTAAAATCTGTCCAAGGTCAAGGTCACAGCGAGGTCACAGCGAGGTCACAACTTAAGCATGCAGTTGCGGACATGCCTTATTTTAACTATTAACACTTTGAATCGTTACATGATTGTTATACACAATGAAAAGTGATCATTAACTGTGTGACCTTGAAGATCACAGGTCAAGGTCATGAGATATGGTCATGGTGACCAGTTCTGAAATCTGTAAATAACTTTTTTCAAGAAGAAATTAATATCTCATATACATAGCTTCTTTCTTATAAATCTGGTGAATGATTTTGACATGTTCACATTCAAGGTCAAAGGTCAAGGTCATGAGTTCTTAAATCACTACAATAATCCTTGTAGACATGATAACTTCAAATATTTTTGTGCTGTC
Source organism: Gibbula magus (assembly GCA_936450465.1). Lineage (NCBI taxonomy): Eukaryota > Metazoa > Mollusca > Gastropoda > Trochida > Trochidae > Gibbula > Gibbula magus. Next base: position 61,791,721 of record OW388304.1, read on the forward strand.
AGGCTCTTATTTGGTATATATCAACTATGGAGAAAGACCAAGATCTGGAAACGTTTTCGCTAAAATCTGTCAAAGGTCAAGGTCACAACAAGGTCACAACCTAAGCATGCTATTGTGAATATGCCTTATGTTAACAATGAACACTTTGAGTCATTGCATGATTGTTATACACAATGACAAGTAATCATTGATGGTGTGACCTTGAAGGTCAAAGGTCAAGGTCATGAGATATTGGTTAAGGCCATGTTAATCCTTTGATCCAATTTTGAAATCAGAAATAGGTTTTAAGAACCAGTTTGTGAAAAGTGACCCCGGTGATGATTCAACTTGTTAGAATAACTTGAATAATAAACAAATTTTTGTCAGAAAAAATTCCCATTTTATTTATGCTGAGGAGAAGGCGGAGCAGGGAAAGGCGAGACCCAAAGTTTCGGAGCTGCTCTGCTTTTGCGGAGTCCCGCAAACGCTCATCTAGTTTCATTAATGATTTATGATTATTTAAACTGAGTTTGCCATTTTGTAACTGAACAGCTGAAATGAAAGCTTCTTAGCTATCAACTAGACAATGAATTAACTTTATTAATCAAATTGCGTTGGAGGGACATTGCATTTACCTCATGATTTAAGTGATGTCACTGCAGTCATATTGTACAATCTTTCTGAATAATGATTGGTGTATAAGTTTGATAAAGTATGCACTCTAAAGCAAAATAGAATTTGAAATATCTAGGTTACAGGTAGAATATAGATACAATTTTGTACAGAATTCACTATGGGCTAGGACTTTCAAACTATATAAAACCGGGCCATGAGTGAGGGTATATATAATCTACATATATCTGTGTTGCAGGTGTTGATCCACGTGGCTGGTGTTGTGTTTCTCACCCTGCTCATCAATGCTACTACAATACTTCACTTACTCAGAGTACTAGGTGAGAAACCTCTTCCTCTTGCATGTCAAATAACTCATAATCATCAGTGGGGGATGACTCTGGGCCATGTTCAAGAGAGGTTTCAAAGTAATCGCTCAATGAGCGATTACTTTTAAACCTCTCTTGAACACGATTGTTCAATGTAGCGCTATGTAGCAGGGCGAGCAAACTTCGAGGAATCACACTGTGTCGTTCAGGAGAGAATGCGCGTCATTGAGCGCTACATTGAGCGATCAATGAGTGATTATAAGCGGTCGCTGTTATGGAACGGAGCCCTGGTTTGACTTCAGATCAGGTCTGGAGTTTGAATCACGTATCAGGGGCTTGGAAACTTTGCTGTAGAGAACTTGTCCTACAACAACAAAGATTTTGATACTATGCAACATTGAAGCTCAGTGTATAGTAGTAGGCTATTGCTAATTATTTGCTAGTTCCAACTGTGTTACAAACAAAAAATTTTATATCTTTTATATATATAGATTTATATATTTAAAAATTGTGTTTTTTTTATATGTTTTTGTCTAATTGTTCGTTGTATGACACCCTGTGTATCAATGATTCAGAAAAGTAATATTCAGTGCTCTTTTTTATCCCACCGGTATGTAATACCGTGGGATATAGTCATCGCCCCGTCCGTCCGTCCGTCCGTCCGTCCGTCCGTCCGTCTGTCCGTCCGTAATCATTTCGTTTCCGGAGCAGAACTCGAAAACCATTCATGATATCTTTCTGAAACTTTACATGTGTATTACCCACCAACTGAAGTGGTGCCTTTTGATATTTTCAGATTTCTGAAAATTTTATTTTTTTTCATTTCCATAGAAACATGTTGAAGTTGGACTTTGTTCAGAAACAGGTTCGTTTCCGGAGCACAGCTCCAAAACCGTTCATCATATCTTCCTGAAACTTTGCATGTGTATTACCCATTGACTGAAGTGGTGCCTTTTGATATTATCAGATTTTTTCTTAAAAATTAATTTTTTTCTGTTTCCATAGAAACATGAGAGGGATGTTGGTTGTTGTTGATTTTGACTGCTTCTGGAGCAGAAGTCTAAAACCCTTAACATTCCTGAAACTCTGTAATACCCACTAACTGAAGTACGGTAGTAGATACACAAGTATCTGTAAAAGATGTGTTTTACAAATTTTGTGGAACCGGTGGGATATGTCATCTTCTGATGACTCTTGTATAAACAATTTCGGCACAATAATCTCACACTTGTTACTAATTTCAATAGTTCAAAAGTCATATATAACAAAATAAACCTTAAGTCTACTTCCCACATGTATTTTATTAACTCTGTTATTACATAAACAATGCATTTTCTCCTTTACCTTTTCGTTAGGTATGAGTGATGTGTCATCAGCCAAGAGAATGGCAATGTCCTCAGCTCTTCGATTCCTGCAAGATTTACGTCAGAAAACATTGAGCATGCTGAAGACTGACAGGTCAGTTACTGATTAGTATCTTTCACTTTTTCACTTTTCACTTTGGTCATTGTATTCATAGTCAGTGCACACATGCTCATGCATTGTCAATTTGCTAAATTGATATTTTTTCTCTATAAAACAAAGTTGTGTTCTTTACAATTGCCCCAATATGGAGAAGAAGAAGAAGAAGGAAGAGGAGATAGAAGAAGAAGAAGAAGAGGAAGAAGAAGAAGAAGAAGAAGATTGTTTTATTTCTATGTCACGTGGTACAATATATATATCCATTAAAAACTGTTTGCACCGCATGAAGCAAAAGTCGATGTTTAGCACCAATTTGAAAAAGAAATTATGTTACACACTTCTTAAATATTATTTACCAACAATTTGAAAATAATAATAATAATTTAATTCAACTTTATATTAAGTTGATTATCTACGAAAAATAAAATCAATAACCTCCTCAGTCGTCTGTGAGTGTTTGGTTGAGGTCATTTGTTTTGTAGGGATTAACAAGTGACAAAACTTTGAAACAATTTCATTATAAATTCTGATTTTTAAAACTGAAATATATTTGTATGTAAAAGCTAACATCATTCCAACAGTAAATAATCTTTTCATAAGTAAATGACTCTTACCAAAATGAAAATGCAAGGAAATATCCTGGTCATCCCTACCAAAAAAAAGAACTAGGTCAAGTGACTGTTTCAAGTCTCCCCAGTAAACATCTCTATGTTATAAAACTTATCATTAGTCAAGTGACTGTTTCAAGTCTCCCCAGCAAACATCAAGATGTTATGAGCTCTATCATTGGTTAACTTTGGGACTTCCCTTTTCTTAGCCAATCAGAAAATTGAATACAAGCTCAATTCATTGTGTAGCATTACCATGTTGACAGTCAAAGTGATATCTATTTATAGACTCACATGAAAGTGATTGCTGCCTTTTCATTTACCAAAATTTAAATCATTGATAAAAGATAATATAAGATCATTTATTATTATTATTAAGATGTAACATCATTATTGATAAATGTATTTCATAAGTGCAGTGAGTGAATAATTTGAGAAGTGTGAAAATAACTCATTGCTCATTTATCGTTTATCATATGTCTTGTGACAAGCGTGGTCAAGTTAAAACATTTCCCAAACATTTTTGGAATAAAAAATTCTGCTTATCTCATTGCTCCAAAATACACTTATGATTTAAAATACTTAATTATCATTGAAAAATACTACTCAGTGAATACACCGGTCACATTTTGATTTAAATTATCATTATCAATTTTATTTAATGATTTAACTCAATGTTAACATATTATACAACATAATGATCAACATAAATGATCAACATAAAATCTTGCACTTCAAGTCTTGAGTGTTATATGGTTCAGTTTTAACCATGATTTTAGACCATGGTATTTTGAATTTCAAAGGCACACCGAACATTGAAATGGCACACTTGAAATACTATGAGAGTGCCCACATGGCACACTTTGAAAAATATTAATTTCGATCCCTGCATGTACAAGAGATAATATTATTATGATAATTATATATTGCAGGGGCTGATTGCATGTTTTCGCCTATTACCGTATACATTTTTAATGCTAGAGCAGCAAGAGGCTTCACAAACCTCTCATTGCGTAATATGAATATAGATTGGGCTGTTTTTGACAACTGTGTAAAGAAAGGGTTAACAAGAGAAATATCCTGACACAAACTATACCTAAGATATGGCATGGACGTTGACCTTGCCTTAGTTAGTGTGAAACATTCTGAGTGCTTCATTTACATGGACCAGAACTTAGTAACAAGGAAATAATCTGGGATTAGCCATCAGCTGACAAGGGAGAGATTATCCCAAATATACTAAATGGTAAATGTAAATAAACTTGGCATCCTTGTTTTATACAAGATCTTTTAATGTCATTTAACTCCTATGGAAAAAAAGTTTCCCCCGAGATCTGCTATAGTCTAACATCCAGACCCCTTAATTTTTAAAGAGCCTAGACAAGTCAAAAAGACGACAGAGCTCAGTTTAAGGCTGAAAATGAACGCATCTCGGAGGCTTCTTTTTTTTAATACAAATATCAATTTTTAAAATTTTATAAAATATTCATTTAAAAATGGGACTAGATAAGCTACTGTGTGTTTCAGATTTCTTGCTGATGCAGAGTGGGATATAGTGGAGAAAGCGTGTGAAATTGAGGATCCATACAAGACCTCTGCAGAAGAGGTCAGTGGTTCTAAAATGTGTCAAATGTCAAAGATGAAATATTTTCAAATTTTTATTGAATATATGCTTTCTGGAAAGTGTTTTATAAGCAAGTCAACACTTGTGATAATATGTGATTTTCGTTGACAATAAATAAACATCTATTTTGTTTAACATTCAATTTCTTTTTTTCAAAGTTTTTTTTATATCAGAATAAATGTTTATATTGGCAAATTTATGTATCTTAAATGATACATGTGAACTTATAATCATGAAAAGCGCTAGATTTAACAAAAATAATTATGAATTATTTCAATTATTTATACTAATGCCACAATCCCATGTTATTTTATTAGTGCTTATTGCGTTGTTGTCCACAAAAAGAGGTATGTAGAACCAAAGCACTGGTTGTAGAATGGTGATGGCACTGCACTCGACACCAACACAGGAAACTAGTCTTCTAGATAATATTTTAATATATTGAAGAACAGAGTTTTATAGATTGCACCCGACACAAACACAGGGACTTTGTCTTCTAGATAATATTTAGATTAGAGAACAGAGTTTTATAGATTGCATCTACACAAACACAGAGAATTAGTTTTGTAGATTAGATTTAGATTAATGAAAAAAAGTTTTATAGATTGCATCAACACAAACACGGGGACTTAGTTTTGTAAATTAGATTTAGATTGGAGAACAGAGTTTTATAGATTGTACTCAACACAAACAAAGAGAATTAGTTTTGTAGATTAGATGTAGATTAGATTACAGATTTTAGATTTTGAAAACATATTTAGTTAATGTAGAAATGTTAAAATTGCTTTGTGAGTATAATTAATAAGCAAAAACAGCTCTCAGCTTTCCCATATCACTACATTCACAGAAAGGGATTTGTATTGGTATGCTTTGTCACATGTTCATGCACTGTATTATGTATGTTATTGTTCTCTAGTCTGACTGTAAACTTTATGGGAGATTTCGGATTTTGGGCTTCAAAAGGTTGGAAAATGAAAGTGAATATCTGCATACAGTACAGTTACCAAAACTTGAATGCAGTTCTCAGTAGTCTAAAAGTTCAAAGTTTATATATATTGAAATATGATTTGACAATGACTCTTTTTGGAATACAAATCACATTATGGTACACATATGAGCTGTGTTGTGTAATAGTAATATGTACCTAAGTATGAAGCAGCTTGTACAAAAGCTAAAAAGCTATTTTCATCTCTTTCCCCAGTAAGATAGCTCCTGAAAGCTGAAATGTTGTGTACAGACTCCTTGGCCAATGGGGATACTAAATTGTAGATTATTCTCTTCTCCAGTTGGAAAAGCTTTGGCTTTTACTCTGTGGTCACTAAAATAGGCTTGTGGCCAGCAACAAGGGCCACAGAGGCTACACTCTTGAAACATATTTTCTTTTCTTTTCAAGAACTAAAATCCTTTGAAAGCTGAAATGTTTTGAATAGATGCCTTGGTCAATATGAATTATGTATTGTAGATTTGTTGACCCTATCACAACTACTTCTGGAAAATGAAATATATATAATGTGTTATCTAAAATCTGATGGGCTACGTAGCCAATGGTTCTGTGTTTGTGTAATCAAGAAACCAAGAAAGGTTTCGTGCTTACATTTCCTTTATTGTTTCTGGAATGTTGAAACAAAGGAATATGCATTATTGATAGTTCATACTTGTAGGCTTTAAAATTGTTCTTGAATGGCATCGCGTAAGGTGATACGAAAATATATCTGATATTTTTTTACTCATTAAATTTTAAAGGCTATAAACCTTCTGTTAATAATGTGTAATATTGCCAGGCAGATATTGTTGCATGCACTGAGATGATTGTGTGGTCTTGTACATTTGTTTCAAATTAAATTTAGAATGCACATGTTTCAATAAAACAAAATCATGTAATAAGGCCAGGCAAAATTAATTACTTGATTTATGGATTTTTTAGGGCCAAATGTCTAAAAGCAGGGGGCAAAAAAAAGACAAAAAAAACCCCAACTTTGTTCTTGTATAAATGAAATGTTGTAAAAGCAAAACAGGAACAGAATTGAATAAGAAAATAATCCCAGCATATAATGCGGGAGATATAGTCGTTGGCACTGTCTGTGTGCCGTCCGTCCGTCCGGCTTTGTTTCCGGAGCAAATCTCTTAAACTACTTGACCAATCCTCACCAAATTTGGAAACTGCCTCCTCATATCATGTAGATGTGACTTTTTGGGGTTTGAAAACATTTTTTTCTGTTTCCATGTCAACAATTTTCACTTTGTTTATTGGAAGGGTAGAGTTCTCTCCGTAGCAGATTTTTAAAACTGATACAAATTATGTATACTACCTCCTAATATCATGTAGATGTGCCTTTTGGGGATTTGAACTTTTTAACCTTATTTTCATCTGTTTCCACATCTTCCAAACGCAAGGCATAACTCTTGCCAGTCTGCATTACTGGCTGATTTAACCCTTGCGGTATTTCCCTCGCTTTCTTGTGTCGAGGCAGTGAATCGCTGCACTGGAAATGCATAGTGGGCCTGGATTTCTAAACACAGATTACTTAAGGAAATACTGCAAGGCCTAAATCAGCCAGTAATGGAGAGTTATGCCTTGCATTGGGAAGTTGCTGTTTCCATGGCAACATTTGTACATTTGTCTTTTAGAAAGGTAATAAGTTGAAGTGAATTGGGGGAAGGAGGAGACATCTGTTTTTACGAACAAAAACACTGTATAGTTTTAATTATATACTTCTAAAACTTATGTGGGGCTGGGGGGATAAGCCATCTCTCCTGATGGCTCTTGTTTTAGTTCTTCAGAGAAATCAGGCAATTAACATTTTTAACTGGGAAGGAAATTTGGTGAAATTTTTGTTTGGATGGATCTTAAGTAGCATTTTTTCATGGTCAAAGATCCATAAAACAACTTAATAAATTATAAAATTCGGAAACTATAAAATTCATTTAGTGTTAATGTACATTAACATTTATTGACAACTACCTTAGTCCTAAAAGAGCTTAAACAACCTAGGATCTTCATATTTTTGTACTGAAATGGTGGCATCACTGCTTTTTACATATTAGATTTAAACAATTTAGAATTACTAACATTTTCCATTTTAGTAGACAATAAGCAATTGTGAATTGTTAGTTAACTACAATACTTAATTTATTACCGTAAGAAGGATTCAATGACCAAAAAATGATCACATGGAAGAAACTTCTGAAATTTCCTTGACTATCCAAACTCTAGTTTTGCTCCCTTGAGGATCATTATTACTTCACCCTGCTAAACATAAAAACTAAGTTGGAGTCTTTTTAAAAAAATACCCTGAAATTATATATAAATTTGACAATTAAAATATTCCATGTGTCGATCCTTGGACCAAAATGTTTAATTTTATTTGACAACAATGAGCTACTGGAGTTCAATCTCATGCAGTTAAGTCAAGAATCTTTCCATGTGATCTTTTTCTGTGATTACTTTCCGCTTTTCATTTGGGTGTAGTGGCATTATTCTGCAAAACCTTACCCAGAAAAATACAATTTCTGCAGTTCTATCATAAGTGATAATTAACAACCTATAACTGTAATCTAATGTAGTCTCATATTTTGTGTGGCAGCTTTTTTTGTTTACTCACCTTAAAAAAGTGGATTACAAGGAAATAATGGGAATTACTAAGAAACAATCAGTCTATTGTTGCATCAATACATATAAGTATGATAAGTAATGTGCTCCAGTACATTCGTCTCCCTACCTCCCTGAAAATGAGATAGTATCAGCAATCAGTCAATAGGCCCAGGTGCTCTAGCTAACAACAAAAATGGTCCTAAAAAAAGCAAGTTGTCACTTGAAAATTGTTAAAAAGCATGAACAATTGTAATATTCACTATGATTTTGGCAGACTTATTTACACCAAATTGTATATCAGTTATCTCCCATCGTTTTGTGAATTATCTCCCCTTCATATTATGAATTCTCTCCCCTTGATTGTACAAGTTTTAAGCCTCAGATGATATGACTTATCTCCCTCTGATTGTATGAGTTATCCCCCCTAGGCTGATCTGGACGAGTCGATGATGGAGATCCGGCCCAACTCTGTGTGTCCCGAGTGTGACTGCTCCCTGCCCACTCAGCCCACACAGAAGGAGCTGCGTGATATGACCAACGAGGCAATCCTCAGGATGCTCAAGGCTGAAAAGGTGGGATTTCCCTTATAACCAATTGGTTAGGCAATTGCAATATTATCTAAACCGGGGTGAACAAATCTTTACTTTCAAATAAAGCTCTGTGACTTGGTGCAAAAAACAATCAAGTCCATGCATGACTTCGTGACTTTTTAACTCGTGCTAAATATCTTGAAGTTAGTATGTGTCAATATGTCCCAGAGTAAAATATCATTTTGTCATTGTGATGTGATGTCATGAAAAATACTATGACATATGTGATAAATAATTTTCATATCACAACAATTGTTATGAACATTTATTCCAATATGTAGTAAATACATAATTAAACGAAATGGTAAATAAATAACCACCAAAAATTATATATTTCAATTTCTTTCATTTTACTCATAAACTTTTTCTTTCGTGTCTCTGTATACAGTGTGTAAGTTAGACCAGAATGCTTTGCACTTGAAAATAATAGACTTGATCTACTTTAGACTAGAAAACACCCTTATTAATCAGTATTATTATTTTGGATCAAAAAAAAATCTGTGAAAATAAAGTATATATATTTTATGGAGATTGATTTTGGGCAATTTTCTGATATGTTTATCAACATACTTGATGCCTCTTTAAAGTGGAGTTGGAAGGTTTCTTATTGTGAGAGAAGAAATATGTTTCAATAACACATTCATAAAATGATCTGACTTCGGTGTTGCAGCTGAGCTACTGGCGTCAGTTCGAGCAGGGCATGTTGTCTCGTGAGGCGGTGAGAAAGCTACAGGAGTGCACTGAATGTGCTGCAGACAACAAGGGGAAGTAAGTCTGAGTGGGTGAAAATAGTTACCCTTTGAGAAATATATACCGTTTAGATAATCAGATGAACATTATTAAATTTGTGATATTTTGGAAATATAACAGTTTTACAGCTATTTTTTGCTGAAAAATATTAGTTTGATTCATATTCCGAACAGAATCTCATTCAAGTAACTGTAATATCAAATAAATCAATAGTTGATTGTAATTAAACATATTTGAGGCTTAATGAGAAGCACCAGTATGACCTAAACAAACTCAGCCTAATTAAGTAACATCAACATAAACATTGGTGCAGTTGACCATGCAAGAACAAGCTTTCCCTTCAACTTTGGATAGATTTCTTTCTACCGTCTATTTACCTTTCAGAAAAGTTTAAAAATATGTTATTCTTTTGTTTTGATGATGATTTCAGGTTTATTGACCTAGACGACATCAAGAAATCCTGGGAGGTTCCTTCTCTCCTGATCAGAGCTGTAGGTCACATATATAATAATCATTGCAGCAACTGTAGAATTGGTTCACCACCTAGAATTCTAAAGATTCTAATTCTTAAGATTAACCCTAATCATAACACTAACCCTAAGAAATTAAATAAAAGGTAGAAAGGGTAAAATACAACATCCCAGTTTTATGAAAATAGGTTGCAAACCAATTCTATAGTAATAATGTACCTTTTTTGACATTGGTATGACAGAGATAGAAACAGAAAAAATCGCATCAACCGTAAGTTGACTTAGTTACTGAATTATACTGATTGTTGTGGAGGTCCTTTATTATCAGAACAAATATATTTTCCTTCTATGTAAATGAGATTGAGCAAGGCAAACCTAACTTTAACATAATTCGATTTTGATAATTTAAACCTCTAAATACATTAACCTTAACAATAGTGACTGGCCTAGTCTAACACTTAGACTCTTAACAAAAAAAATAAACAAAATTGAAAAGGAGCCTTTTTTTAAAATGAAAAGTCTATTTGTTACAGTCTCCTTTTCAATATTTAATAAAATGATGATATTTTCAGAATAAATACATTTTTCATAGTCTGAGTGTAAGACTATATGACAGGCCTGTTAGGGTTCAAAATAAAACACTATTCTGGTAGCCAATAGCTAGTAAAATGATGTTGGGCTAGTAAAGTGTAATAATAAGTATAGTACTAAGTGCTAGTTAAAATTGTAAAATTTTAAATTCATACTTCTCTTTCAGAAACGCAAGCTCAAAGAAATCATTCGTAACCGTCCAGTAAATGCACGAGAACACTTGGCATACTCAGCCATACTGCACAAGATCACCACTCACCTGGTCTTCAACTACATTGTGTACATCATCATTGGGATCGACACGGTCAATTCCACGCTTGCTGTGGTGGCAGAGTACCTTTCTCTCTTGCAGCCGTATAAACTTGTCATGCAGGTTATTAACGCTGTGCTCGTCGTCTTCTATATCGCGGAGGTCATCCTCAAGGTAATACAGTACTCCTCTTATGCTGTGTTCTTACTGTTATACCACCGGTATGTAATACCATGGGATATAGTCATCGCCCCGTCCGTCTGTCTGTCCGTCCGTCCGTCTGTCCGTCCGTAATCATTTCGTTTCCGGAGCAGAACTCGAAAACCATTCATGATATCTTTCTGAAACTTTGCATGTGTATTACCCACCAACTGAAGTGGTGCCTTTTGATATTTTCAGATTTCTGAAAATTTTATTTTTTTTCGTTTCCATAGAAACATGTTGAAGTTGGACTTTGTTCAGAGACAGGTTCGTTTCCGGAGCACAGCTCCAAAACCGTTCATCATATCTTCCTGAAACTTTGCATGTGTATTACCCACTAACTGAAGTGGTGCCTTTTGATATTTTCAGATTTCTGAAAAAAAAATATTCTTTTTCGTTTCCATAGAAACTTGTTGAATTTGGACTTTGTTCTTAGACAGGTTCGTTTCCGGAGCACAGCTCCAAAACCGTTCATCATATCTTCCTGAAACTTTGCATGTGTATTACCCACTAACTGAAGTGGTGCCTTTTGATATTTTCAGATTTCTGAATTTTTTTTTCTTTTTCGTTTCCATAGAAACTTGTTGAATTTGGACTTTGTTCAGAGACAGGTTCGTTTCCGGAGCACAGCTCCAAAACCGTTAATCATATCTTCCTGAAACTTTGCATGTGTATTACCCATTGACTGAAGTGGTGCCTTTTCATATTATCAGATTTTTTCTGAAAATTAATTTTTTTCTGTTTCCATAGAAACATGAGAGGGATGTTGATTCTTGTTGATTTTGACTGTTTCTGGAGCAGAAGTCTAAAACCCTTAACATTCCTGAAACTCTGTAATACCCACTAACTGAAGTACGGTAGTAGATACACAAGTATCTGTAAAAGATGTTTTTTAAAAATTTTGTGGAACCGGTGGGATATGTCATCTTCTGATGACTCTTGTTTGATATTATTAAGGGGTCGAAATTAAGCTTTTCAATGCAATAGCCATTCGGACTAGTAAGTACTAGTCCAGACTTATTCCAGCTTATACATCTCCATTATCTTATCATGTCACCTCAAATTTTAACTAGTCTTTTGCACTTCTAGTTTTTACACTCCACTAGCCCAGCTTCTTTTTCACGAGCCATGGGCTACCGGGCTAGTGCTAATTTCTATTATCATTATTCTATCCAAACAATTTCATGGATAGGCCTTCCAGGAGATTATCTGGAACGAATCTATTCCAGTGTTTTGGAATTTGTTTTCTTATAGAAGCCATCATCTCTCCTTTGCAGAAGTGCCACCTACTTTTGAGAGTACTTTATTTCTGTAGTAATACTAAAACTATTCTACAATTCATTATGTAAATACTGAATCATTGATTGATGTTTGTTTGATATTATTCTATTCCTAACACACCCAAGGATATCAGGATTCTAGGAGAGCATCTGTAAGGGATATGTTCCATTATCTACAGGTAATTGTAAAGCCTTAATTACCCTTTTCATTTCAGCTGATTCCCCAGGGTAAAGCATTCTTAAAGATTATCTGGCAGATCCTTAGTCTGTTTATCATTGCCCACGGCTTGGTTGATGCAATTCTCCAGTTTGCACTGTCACCGCTGGATGACGGTTTCAACACAGCAGTCCGGGACGTCCTAGTCATTTTCATCGTACTCAGGGTCTTCAGGCTTTTTCGACTTATTGAGGTAAATTTGGATTGGAGTTTTGGTGTCTGATAGGGGCGGGATAGCGCAGTGGTAAGCGTGTTCGGCTTCGGATCAAGAGGTCCAGGGTTCGATTCCTGCCAGGGGCACGGCAACTTTGTCTGCAGTAGAGAACTGTTCTACACGCAGTAAGGTTTTGGTGCAATGCTACACTGAATTTCAGCGTAGTACCACCCATGGTTCGCTAGTTCCAGTCGATGCTCTCAGGTTTCACCGCAAAGCATAGCCACTTGGCGTTGTGGGCTTTCTCCCTGCCATAATACTAGCAGCCGCAATTTAAGTGAAATACTCTTTAAAGCGGTGTTAAACCCCAACTCGCCTCACCTCACCTTGGTGTCTGATAAACAAAAGGATATTTCATACATGCAACATTATAAGTTATAACATTCAGTTTGTTCGAGTGACATCGTAATTTATCAGACCTGCATTAGTGTTTATCCAATGAGCCATAGGTGAGTTGGATTAACACTAACAAGGGTCTCATAAATTACGATGTCACCCGAACAAACTGAATGTAATAATGTATTTATCTTACCGTCTCAAAATATCATTAACAAATTTTAACATTAAAAAGCTGATCGATCGACAAACTATGACCTATGTCACGTGACATGGAATGATTGACGTGAATGTATGCTTTATTCATGTTGCGGGATATAAAACATTTATCACCCTCGGGAAGATTTATCAACATGTATGACAGTGTTTATTGATATTTGTTAATGGTCACGTGGACCAATCAGGGATCGACATTCTTACATGAAGTAGGATAATACATCATGTACATATTAAAAGCTACCTTTATGTTCGGCATATATAGATACTAGATAGTGAGTTGATCAGTTCATATCTTATAAGAAAGTGAGTGAGAAGGATTAATCCACAGAAAGACGTTTCTTAAAATTTGGTTGACATTTTGTAACAACTTTACTCACTACGCATGTAGTGGTGGTACCTGTCAAGAAAAAGGATTGACTTGTCTGTAACAAACATGTGAATTTCATATATATAGTAATGTGACAGGCACATTACACGAGATATATGTATTAAGTAAACGCTGTGTTCCAAGCCGCTGCTCCCAACAATCTTGATGGCGATCAAGACACGTATCAGCATGCATCTGAGTTACGGGTACGATCTGGGGCGTGGGTTTGTTGCTGGCGAGGATGAAGTGCGGAAACTCATCGACCACATGGTGGACAGCAAGGACATTGCTAAACAACTCAAACACCACAGCGATGACGGCAAGCTTGAGGTCATCAGATGTCTTGGTTAGTTCTAATTACTGCAAACACTGGCCATGTTATTGATGCCGTTGTTAATTTATTTTTGTTATTCAATTTGCATACAATAGAGATATGCAGGGAAATACATCAAATTACATACTGGTACTCCTCATTTTAACATTTGTCATGTCAAAGGTACATACATTTATAATAAATGCTTTATTAACCCAGGTTTGCTACAGAAGCAGCATCCAGAGATAGCGTTGGCAGCCAAGACAAGACAGGCCACCCGTAGTGTTCTCAACAACCTGCGAGATGGGATCCACGAACTCTGGCAGGATGGTGTGCTACAGGAGGCAGAGGGAGAGAAACTCAAAGAAGTTAGTAGTGTCAAATTCTACCATAACTTTGCAAAACAGTTGTATCTGATTTTAGACTGTCCAAAATCAGAGAGAGTTATAATTTGGTTAGACAGAGGTATGTTTACTTGGTCTCTAGCCCAAGAATACACTTGTTGCCAAGAAACAATAATAAATGCTAGAATCTTGAAATATTTGCATGCATGATTATGTTTTTAGATTAAAATGGCCCTAAAATAAATATTTTTTACAAGAATCAAATCTGAAAATCATCAAAACATGAGTCGAAACAGCAAAAGTTAACAGTTACAGCTGTACACGGTAGATAAAGATCTATCTCGACTATCATTTAGCAACATGGGATTTCAGAAACTTTCAGTAAGTTAAATTCAGGCAATATATCATCTGAAAAGATCGTAATACAGAATAAACTTACCTTAAACTTTATTTACAAAATCTAAACTATAATACCAAAAATATAAGATGCACCTTTTCAAATTTCAAACTGCACTTTAACTGAGTTTCTTCATTTGCTATAAAGATATACAAATATATTCTTGCAGATGGTTGAAATCAAGATGAAGAAACTACTGAGTTGTTCTCCAAGCATTCCACTTCCTGCTCCAGAGAAGATGCTGCAAAATGTCACATGGCTTGAAAACGATGAGCGACTCATCGACTACATACAGGTCTTGGTGTCATTCTTCAAAACAACCTATAGAACAATTTAATAAGCTACAATTAGTTGTAAAATTATCCCCCATGTTGGTCTCTGACTGATCAATGTGTCCCGATTGCATTGAGACATTGTGGCCCCAAAGACATGGACTGTTGTTTTAATTGATGGTCCTTTCCATCCAAAATTCCATGCAGAATTTTTAAGAATTATAATTCCATAATAATTTGTATTCTCCATGGGATTATTTTTCATGATAAATCAGTCGTCTTATGCATTTCCCAATATATGTACGTATGATCTAGAGTTTGATAAATTCTAGTGTGAAAGTTCCAAACGAAGCCTGTGAACTAAATAAACTTTTGCAAAGGGACCCAACAAGGGTTATCTTCATCATTTGTCTATGGAACTCTTTTCTCAAATTCTCAACTTCCGTAAGGCATAATTGACACCAGACTCTATCACTGGCTGATTCAAGCCTCACCAGAGAATCAGCATGCTGCACCTGGACTTTGTACTGCAATCAGAAAAGGGACAAAATGAAGCAAGGCTTAAATTATCGAGCGGTAGAGACTGGCAAATTCTACAAATGGAAGCTATTTAGATAGTTTATAATATTTCAATCACTCAGGCATTTTAATGCAATACATCAGACCACAGCATCTATGTTGCAGTGCCGAGCAAAAATCGTGAACTACGCGTACGGCGACATCATCCTGAAGCAAGGGGACCCGACTAGCGGCATCTTCCTCATCGTGTCTGGTATGGTGAGGGTGAGTCGAGTGAGGAAACATTTCAAGTGCTAGCTTTCCTCTTTCTTGCTTCTGCACACTCAGTCAATTAAAGGGATACTAACTCTGTTGTTGCAGTCATATTTTGTCAAACATTAAAAAGGGTGTTATTTTATCGAGAAGTACTGTTGCTGAAAATTTACATTTAATGCTAGTTCATTTAGAACAGTGACAATATATAGGTGAAAGTCACTATTTATGATTTAAAAAATGGACAATGATGCTCGCAAATTGGTAAAATGTAGTTTTGGAGACATACCTATAACAGACAAAAACTTAGCTATAACAGACAGATGTGGGTTGGTAATGTTTAACTGATTATGTAACTACTGTGCATATCTATGGAATGTGTAATTTAGGTTTCTGTACATGTAAAGATTATTGCTTGCTTTTTTTTGGAAACAAGTAATTATCATAAAATATTTGGCTTTATGGTTAGTCATGCAACTCAAGTGAAATTCTTTGAATTTAAGTCTGCACATGTGGTCTTTCAGCATGTATGAAAGCAAATAGAATATAATGAAAAATACTCAGTGGATCTTTCAGAGCTCTCATCAGCGCTTTCCGTACAATAGACCAGAGCAATTTACAGATTGAGTACTGTGTATTCCCCATCTTTGTATCTATCATATACACTCATACATCGGTCCTTTACATTTGGAATTTAAACAAAAACTTTTTAAATTGATATTATAATTGTTTGTAAAATAATTTTTTGGGACATATATCAAAAGTTTAATAAAATTATTTCCATGCTCTTACAGATAGAATCAATGAACTTGTTAATTGACACGAAACTCAAATGTTTTTTCCTTTTGATAGTATGGTTATGTGAAACATAACATAAAATACATCTATGTGAGTAATTATTTATAATGTATACATTGCAATTATCATGATATACCCCTAATGTTTTCATTTCATATCTTTGCTTTTTTCGTCTATCAAAGATTGATTAAACCATAATACATTCACTCACATACTGATATTCATTGGTGGAAAATCTTCACAGATTGAGAATACAATAAAACAGAAGCAGACATCTTCCCACAAAGCCAACACACCGCTAGAGACGAAGATTATCGACTTCATGACGACAGGGAACATCATCGGAGAGATGGGGCTGCTCACTCACAGACAGCGAGTCGCCACGGTCAGGTGTGAAACAGACGTTCAGGTGAGTTATCAATTTTTTTATGAAAATAGTATCTGTATAAACAATATAATATAATGGTCCGATGTCATGGTGACTTGATCACTATGGTTAACCCCAAACGAAATCAACAATGTATACACAATATATTTCATAAAAACAGTACTGGAATCGCTGCTTGGGATATTCTGCCAGTTGGTGCATATGGAAAATCTTGGCTGTGAGCTACAGGGTCAGAATATTCCACCTCGGAGACTTTAAGGGATAATTTATAATATCACAATGTTAGGTTAAGTATTAGTGATTGTTGTCAAAAGAAAAATGGATCTTATGTGGAATTATAAGTTTGAAATTCAAAAGGGCAGTAGCACGTTTTTTGCAAATTTTATACTGATAGTTTGTCATTTATATTTACTTTGGTATAACATCTTATTACACAAACCAATTATACGTACATAGTGGTAATAACGGTGTTGTGTATAAAGCAAAAATTGTATTCCAACCATTTTACTGTGAACATATTTTATTATATTGAATGACAAAAACGAATCCCATGGTTGTATGTAACCATGTAAACTCATTTTTTTAGCTTGATATTCCCAAAGAGAGACGGGTGTTTTACTATTGGTGACATTATTTTTTCCAATACATTTCATTGACTTATTTCAGCGAAAAAACGTGCTACCGCCCCTTTAATACCTTTGAAATATGGACCAACAGTGAGATTTGACATCTTTTTCTTGAAACTGTTGTTTATAGCTATTATTAGCATTTCACCTTTCATTTTAAATGTACGGGTAATCACAAAAATGTTTATCTGAAAATTTTTCTTTGTTGGTTTTTCTTCCGATTAATTGAAATTTGCTGATTTGACAAATCTATGAAATTAAATGTTTAGCATATGAGCTTAGGGCTTAAGAATGTTTATTGTGTGTAGCTGCTGTTCATCAGTTCGGAGGACATGGAGCATGCTATAACTGAGTTCGCTGATGCAGACCCGCCCCTGGAGTACCGCTTGTGGAAGGTGTGCGCTATACGTCTCGCCACTGGCGTGCTCATGGACCAACCTGGCTACCAGGTAGGAAGGAAAGGAGATAATAGGTCAAAATACATTTATTCCTTTAACCATTCGTCTTTTAAATGATACTTAAGTTAATCGAGTTTGATTGTTCCATGCATATACTTGTAACTTGTACTGTTTGTCTTTAATGTACATGAGCTCTGCCATGATACAAAATGAATTCCTTTCGGGGTAATAAAGTATTATTATTATTAATAATAATAAAAGCAACTAGAGATATGGATAGTATTTATTAAATGTTTCTTAGCAATTTAAGATGAAAGCTTTATTTCTATATACTACGGTAAGTGAAATTACACTTGAAATCAAAATAGGCAAGACTTCAGCTGGTAAAAGAATTTTACTTTATAAAAAACAACCATGCCCTTCTGAAAATTTGAAAGGACCTGAAATGTGTAAGCACTTGATAAATAAAAAAAGAGCTCTGAGCTGAAACCTCCTGCAGTTCTTATAATATCCACTTTTATTATATGACGAATTTGAAATGCTGAGATTTATCAGTGAAATATACTGTCTATCAAGCTACAGTGAAAATGACTTAAATTTTCACTGTGACCAGTAACTGATATAATTTGATGTCATAAAACAATGGTCTGATGTAACGAATTATATTATGACATCACCATGTTACTGTGACTTTGTGTTCCTTGCGGCCGCTCAACATGAAAACAACTCGCAATTACAAGGATAACTTACCGGTATATAATAAATAGAATGTCTGTCAATTCTTGACAAATACCATGCTTATCTCATCTCTTGAGGCTGCGCCACAAGTTTCTACCTCACTCAATGAGATAAACATGGTATTAGTCAAGAAAGGACAGATATCCTCTATTTATACATTACTTGATTATTGTGATAAGCTTGAGAGAGTCATTAAACCCAAAAATACCCCCATTATGAGGGTTCAATTGGAATATCTAGCTGCCATTTATGTTTGTGTATTACATGAAATGAGAAAATACTGTATTTTTACTTGTTACTAATAAAATATATATTGATAGAATATCCTCTAAGTAACAACTTATTTATTGTTTGATTGATCAACAATGTCTTGTTATGCCAAAGCAAAGCTTTCGATCACACTCCTAGCTTTGATGAATGGCTTCACTTCTCATTGTTTTTATTAAATTGTCAAATATAAAGTCATCAAAATATTACCTTCAATAATGTCTTGTTACTGGATGTGTTGTAATCATATATAAATAGCATATATGTGTAAACAGGAATGTGTTTTCCTGATCGAACCCTCCATTTAATGATTTTTATTTTTATATCAATTATGCCAGGGCCTGACAAAGGAAAAGATAAAACTGCGCTTGGAGAACACATACCTTGTTGATGGTCGGGACGGATCTACACTTGTCATAGACTCGTCCATGTCTGATGTCATCCTTATCAATGGTATATACGATCAACTTTCTTCAAAAGTCTCACATGCCTTCATTTATTTTACATGGTGATAATTAGTTGTTTTGTTGTCAATCCAGATCTTTGGATTATTTATCTCATCTTTGTAAATTAGAATAATTTTCATTTTGAAAAAAAAAGATGTTTTTGTGATTTCATAACAGTGCTTCTGACATTCTTCGTTGGAGGGAGTGTGTTTTTCCTCCAAATTTTATGAAGGAATGTTATTGAGAAATATTTCTGATATTCTTGCAGGTTTTGCTCAGAATGCGTACACAAGAGAACAGTTCATTGGGCCATGTTACATACCATGGACTGTCCTGAAACTCAATCTTCAGGTATGATTGATGGAATAGTTACTAACTTGGTTCATCAAATTGTTTCGGATCAGTTTTTTTTGGATAGCAAACCAAACTAAAAATTTGTTTTATTTAAAATCTTTACTTTTCTCTAAATTTTATTAGAATTCTTGAAAATATGAATATTATTAATATTTTACCTGAAATTTCAGTATTTAAAAATCAGCGTTGATATCAAAAGTATTATTTACTTATAAATATCTAAAAGCAATATCTATTATTATTATAATTATTATTATCCTCTGCTTCGTGCTAAATTTCATTCTCAAGGTCACAGCGAAACTCTGAATTTTCGTCATGTGAATTTGCATGTTAAAGGGAAATTTCTATCACCAATCTATTGGGAACATCCGCCATATTGGTTTCTTGGCATTACATGAAATGAAACCTAATTTTCCAATTTTGTAATAATAAAACATATACAATGATAGAATATGTACATAATTACACATAACATATAATAAAAATAATAAACAAAATGCTGTTAGGCCGTGGCAAATTGCTTCACTTCTCATTGTTTTCATTTTTCAACAAATATGTGCTTGTCTCTATCAAGTTGTTAAATATAAAGTCATCAAAACATCAACTTCATCAATTGGACTGTGTTCTATTCATGTATTAATGGCATAAGTTTGTTAACAGGAACATCGTCTCGAATTTCGTTGCTACAAAAATTCCCCGATAGAACCCTCCTTTTAAGCTTGTCAGCGGGATATATCAGGAACTTTCACGGGAAGCTTTTCATATCTTACATCAATGTTTTTCTAGGAAAGATTCATTGCCCAGTTGATGTTGGTGACTATGACATTATTTGATAATTTTAATTGAAAATTTTCGGCATAGGATCATGTCAACTAAGTGATGTCGGTTACTTTCATTTGATCCAGCCTGAAAAGGGCCCAACACCAATAGTGCTGGTTGTTCCAAGTGAGTTGGGCCAGGTGGCTCCGGTAGCGGAGAGACGTCTGTCCGCCCACGACGTCCGCAGTGAACACGGCGCATACATCTCCTCTCTCTCCAAACTCTGCCTCCGACATGCTTCCATACAACGAAACATCGTTGAAACTGCTAAGGTATGTTCATATGAAGCTTCTATCTATTCTTTATCAATATAAGCAGTTTCTATGACATCTTTAGTGCCATTCCCTCTTTTGAATTACGTACAGGAATCCCAACTAACCGTAACTTCTCCATTCAAGAGATTTCGTCATTGAGTAAGTAATTGGGAAACGATTATACAATAATAACTAATTTTGACTAGTAGCCAGAATTGCGCTCTCTCTCTATATATATATATTCATAATTTCACATGAATTCACTTTAATGGCTTCATGCCCAAATCAGTTGGTTTCAAATTCTTATGTGACCTAAAGTGAAACAAAGGATGTGTGTTCAAAATACAACAATCTCAATTTTCTGCATCAGACACTACAAGCACGAATCCTGCACTTTTTATTTCTTTGATTTTGTTCTAATTTTCCTCTTCCCAATTTATAGCCAATGCTTGGAAAGAGGCATAGCATTCAGCAAATCATGACAAGACAGTTGTCGAAAGATTCTCTCCACGGTCTGAAGAGCAGTGAGGGTACTAACGGAGCCTTGCCCAACTCAAGGTACTTACTTACACAATAACTTTAGACTTCAGTGGCTAGGGAGATGATAATACATTTCCTTCATGTCTCTTTCGTCTCACATCAAACTGCATGCTTTTGAAACATGTTCAGCTTAACTTTAAGCATTTATTCCCATCCTGGGTGTTTTAATAGACTCGAAAACTAACCAACTTGGAAGAGTAATGTCAGTTTTAAAGTCAATATGGTTCAAGCAAGCTTTCTTCTTTGACCTTTATAGAATTGTAATACAGTGTTCATGTATTATGCAGGCCTATAGTAATGAGTCATAAACCATTGATAGCGTACTTGTAACTCCATTTCAAAAATATAATTTGAACGTAAAGATCATATCCAGAGTGTATTGCTTAACTGTTAAATGTTAAATCCCTGTCAAGTTACAGGTCGTCAAGGGGAAGGCTAGGGAAGCGCATGTCCACACCTGCATGTCTTGAGACCAACGTTCACGCTTTCGGGGGAAGTCGTTCTGATAAAACTGTTCCATATTCGGTAGATGACAGCAACTTAGAGGACAACACCACTATCCCTGGCTCCACAGAAGAGCTAGAGAACGCTTTGAGTAAATCTGACAATTGGAAGAGTTCATCCTCAAGTCTCTCTCGACGCCACAGTTCAAGCAGTATGGTAAATCCCGATGCCCACCAAGGCCAACTTGTTCGAAGAGGTTCCGATATCACTGGCAGCCATAGTAGTGGGTACGTCAACGAAGGATTTGGTTCTCGTCGAAGCTCTGAAAATCAGTTCGAGAGACGACTCAGTCCTTTGACAATCATGGAAGAGGAGGATGAAAATGATTCAGATGTGAGCAGCACATGTTCGGTTGAACGTCCAATAGACTATGATGCCAAGTCGAAGATGCTCGGTGGAGGGAAAACTCGAGGCCAGGACGTCGCTGGGGCATCACAGGATCTGTGTGATGACGTGTTTCTTGAGGAGGAGGAACAGGAGAAGAAGAAGAAGAAGGAGAAGAAGGAGAAGAAGGTCAAAATTGATACAGGAGTTGGACCTTCACCAGCCGATACTACTTTAGATGATCTTGAAATGACTAAGTTCTAGTGATCAAATAGATTACTTCGACCAATCTGGTTCAATTTTAATTTACAATAATGATAATGGGTTTATTTATGGTCTAGTACAATATTTCCTCTTGTAAGTGTCCATGTGTTTACTTTTTCTTGTAGACTTTTACAGCCTCAATTGAAATTTTAAAATTCCTCATTTGGTATTTTATTTGAAAACACCATTGTACCATGTGCCACAACCACCCTCATTGGTCTCCCAGCACTTAAAACTTGAATTTGCTTTTCTCCCAGTGCTTCTTGTAGGCCAGGAGCTTTTAAGAAGAAATATGGTACGGTAATTCTGTTCACTGGATCTTCTGTTAGTGAACCCTTCTAAACTTATGATGCTGAATCATTTAGAAGATAAAATATTTCCATTTGTTGTGCAAAATCTAAATCTCACTTTAGATTTAATAAGATAAAAAAAATTACTGATCCTAATATAGCTTTTTGTTCTTACAAATTCAACTTAGGATAATGATCCACTAGAATGTTTCCAAACCATGTGATGCGATAAATTATTTATTTAAATTTGTGTTAAAAACAAACTGTGATTTGGCATTGTTTCTTGTTTCATTGAGGGGAGATTCTTCCTGCCTTCAGATATCTCGACACCCAAAAATGTATAAACCATGCTTGATGATATTGGAATTTATTATGTTCTTCATCAATCACATGTTGATCTCTACTCGATAATATCATTAATTGTCATGTAAATATATATTGTTCTTAATGCAAGAATGTGTTTATTAGGCTCATATTGCTTTACTCTTTATAATTATACCCCTGACCCATGGTTGGGGGTATATAGTAATACCAATGATTCCGTACGTCCAAAGACATTTTTAGTCTGATCGATTACAGAAAAACTATTCATCTCATCCTGTTCAAATTTGGCCCATGTCTTCTTCAACACAAGGAGAGAGGCAGTGCAAAATTTAACAGGATTTGGTGAATTTTTGGCGATTTTTGGTATTTTTTTTACTTATTCAGAGCTAGTATGAATGAAGCTACTTCTGTGTTGTGATTTGTTGACTTTATCATTTTCTTTTTCGTGTAACTTTCATCAAAAGCTACTTCTGTGTTCTTGTTTATTTTACTATTTTATATTTCCACGGGTTATATTTTGGAAAAAGTTAAATTTTCTTTCCTTTCGACAATAAACTGCTGTATATCCCTCAATGTGCTTACATGGTTGTGCTTCCATGTAGCTGTTGTTTCAAGTCACTCGAATGAATCATAATGATAAATTAATTTCCAAAATAAAGTTGAATCGGTGGTAATGGCAGTAGTGTATTATGTTATCCCTATACCTTTTCAAGTTATTCTCACTTCTACTTTTCCAAAACCACCTATTTACGTGAAGAGATTTGTCCTTCCCCTTTTCACAAACACAGACACTTCTCTTTATTTATAAGTAAATATAAATGTCAAACTTTAACAGTCAGGGGTATTGGTGAGCCACGCTCACTGTTTTGCTTGTTCATATTGTTTTACTTATCTATTTATAATTTCCAATTAATTTCATGATTATGAGAATATGTATACACTTTTTGTCCCCTGCCGCAACTTGGGACGGGGGACTATGTATTCAGCGGCATCCGTATGTCACATTTTTTTAAACGTGATATCTCATGAAGCATTGCATCCAAAGTCTTCAAATTATGTGTCAGCCTACATTGGGGGAAGATGCAGACACCAGTAGATTTTGGTGACCCTGACCTTATTTTCAAGGTCACCGCAACACTGACCACTTTTCAAACTCTTGTTAACGCAATATCTTATGAAGCATTGTATCCAAAGTCTTCAAATTTGGTGTCAGCCTACATTTGGGGAAGACGCAAACACAGTTGATTTTTATGACCTTGACCCTATTTTCAAGGTCACTGTGACACTCGGACCACTTTTCGAACTCTTGTTAACACAATATATCGTGACCCAAGCACCCAAAGTCTTCAAATTTGCTGATCATCATGGCACATTTTACCAGTAATACAATATATAAAGTAGCTCATTTTGACCAAACTACTAAACTCAAGGTTACCGGCAGGGGACATTGCCATGTTAGTTGCAAACCCGTGTTGACTTTTGCATTTATTGCTTAAGTTTACTTAAACATATGTATCATTTGGAGAAACAAAGTTTTAATGAGACCAATATACCTTTATTGAAGCTTTATTTTATGTTTTATCTTACTTTAATATGCACAGAAGTTATTGGTCACATGTCCGATATATTTTTATTACTTGCCCATTGAAGTGTTTATATTTCTACAGCAAAAATAAACTGATTAATATTATACCGCCTCCCGATGAGGTCCTAATAGTTTGTAATTGTAACATGACAATGGAGATACCATCAAGAACTTCCTTTTTGTGACTATTGTTATTGTTATTTTCATTTCAGAATGTTGTATAGCTAAAGTTGTATTTTTATAACTGCTTTATAGCTCGTCAGGCCTGAAAGTTGGGCTTATTGCATGGAACTTCATCTTCGTTTCTTCATTTTGGTCCTGCAACTGCAGAACTCTGCATATTGTATTTGTAATGGGTTCGGGGGAAGAGGATGACCGCCCAAAGTCACTAGGTTGACTTGGGCTCAGTTACTATCCAAGGCATTGACCGCCATGTTAAGTATTGGAGGGTAAGAGATACTTTTCCATAATTTAGTGGGAGGGATAATTGCATATGGTGTGAAAGGGAATACAAAAATGATTATAGCTTAAGCTACTTTAATGCCATTTAAGGAATGTTGGCATATTTTAACAAGGTATTACTTGGGTTACTTTCTTTAGATCTTCAACCTTTGATAATAAATCATGCAAATCCTGATAAGCTACAGAGCTATACAAGCTACAGGCTACAGAGACCATTGCTCTATTTCTATGCATATACCATATCTTTTCATTATTCAATACATTTTTTATTTAACAGATGTTAGCCATTTTATTATTTTTTTGGGTTAATATTAATCATGTATACATTTTATCATTGTAAATATATATATGAATATATCTACAATATCATGTTAGTGAAATGTTAATAAATGATTTTCCCCATATGAAATTGGTATTTCTAACTTTTAAAAACTCTTCCAGATTTCATCATAGACACTTTTCTCAAATTGTGACAGCAATAAGAATGGTTAAACTTGATTGTAGCCAATGTGTCTGAAGGGACATTAACTGTTTTTTTGGATGAAATTTTGAATAAATAATAAAATATCAAATGTGCTGATTTACGTTCAAACTTCCTCACTCGACTGGCATATTAATCCCCCAGTGCCAAATATTACCTGTATATTGTCATTTTACTGAGTCGACTATCATAAAAATTGTCATTTTGGCAAGTCAGTACTTCTATATAAAATAGAAACATTTGTAAGGCTGCATAAAAAAAGTTAAATATTTTTCTCTTTTTAATTTTGTTTTTGAAAACTCAATTTTGACATAACTTTTGATTTGTCAAGACCTTTCAGTTGAGTATGTAGTTTGTTGTCATGTGACCTTAACCTTGCTGCATGTTGCATTATCTCAAAACTGTATTGGTCATTGATACATCTTTAAGCCTAACCGTATAAGTATTAATATTATAATTAGTATTTAAGTTTGATATTCTTATTCCAAACTATGTTTATATCCAGGGGCATCAATGTTGAACAAATACGTTTTTTTATTTGTAAAATGACGAGCTACAAAGCAAATGGCTGTGCATGTATTCTTCCAAAGTGGCAGCTCAAGAAGTGCTGGTTCCTTGGGCATAGGTTATTACCAGCGTTAAATGTGGTAAATGCCTTTTTAAAAACAATTTTGAAAGAGCAAATAAGAAATGAAATAGGTAAGATTAATGGATAACAAGTTCTTTATTATGACCTGTAGTGTATGGTTATTCCTTTTTAGGGGGATTGCAGGAAATGCCAAATGGGGATACATATATTCATAGTAAAGATAACATATTTAAATAAAGTGAGGAAATTTAATCAGGGGCGGATACAGAAAGGGTGATTTTAAAATGTGTAATTTTAAAAATGACCATTGAAATCATAGTGAAAGCAATGGTGCACTCACTCCTTTTGCGAGAGAGAGGGTCCACATTCATTCAGCAGCAAGGGCACTCTCACATGCATACGTATAGTTAAAATAGAACATGTCGTGAACATCATCCTCATGCAATCAGGGTGGATTTAGATCAGTTTTGACAATAAATACACTTGTATGGGATTTTCTGACAATATGATTTAAAATGATGCAATCCGTGTTCACTAATGTGGTGGTGATTCTGTGACCATGATGTCATACAGGACGTGACATGGTTCAGTTCTGTTAACTTCTACTTCAAAGGAATACCCCACAAGTCTCTCATCCTCCCAGTCCTCATAATACAACTTGAATGATATATACAGCATGTAGTTTGATAATGATAGAGATTACTTGAGAATGGACAACTGCTATACAACATAGTTTTATGTTTTAATAGGATTGTCTCAGTAAAACAAATATATCTTTTTGGATTTTCAGACAAACTTGACATCAATTGAGATAGTTATGTCTGTAGCTGTAGCATTTTGATGGCAAAGTAAGTAGAGCTACTTGACAAGATCAGTACTGTGACAAAATTAATTTTTATTTTCATAAAGATAGTGGGTACACTAAACATCACTTTCTATAAGAGGATAAACAAGCTGCATTGAAGACTGAACTTCTGGCTCATAATGCTTTCAACAACTACAGTGCTTCAGGTTTCTCTGATGACAGAGAACAAAACTTAAAAACTTTGATTCTGCCTGGCTAATTTCATGCTCTTCTCTGTTATGTAGCTGTACAGGCTATTGAAGCTCTTCAAGTGATAGGCGAGACATGCTAACTGTAGTCCCAGTAGCTTCTCCAGACCACAGCCATCATATACACAGCCAGACCTCTCACACACAACACAACAGGTAGCATCAGAGTTGGAGAAACTCGACCCGTTCTTGTCTTCTTTTTCCCTCTGTGTTACACTTCCCTTCGACTTTGATCCAAGTTTGGAGTGGTGAGTTGATTTCCTATCCTGTCCCTTACCTCCAACTCGACCATTATGGGCTACCGACTGAGAATTAATGTTTTTGAAAGACACATTCTTTCTTGAAATCTTCAGTGACAGAGCATCTGTTGAACCATTCAAAGTTTTAGGTGAAGTCTTGAGGTTCTCTGGCACTGTAGTTGTGATATCAGTTCTAGCTTTGGGGGATGTGGCATCGTTTCCAATACCTTTGGACTGCTTTACACCTCTGGCAGCCACTCTTTTGGTTTCATGATTATGGGATTGGTTGGTATTCTCCGAATGAACAAACTGAACCTTCTTCTGCCTCCTCCCAGTGTTTACCGGAGTTGGAAGATTCTTAGAATGGTCTGAATGAATGTCAGCATTTTTACCTTCAGCAATGTTGGATGAGGATGCCTTGTTGCCAAATATTGACTCGAAGAATGAAGGTTTGTGTTCGAGAGTACCAGGTGCTTCTTCTGTGCTTTCATCATCCCCTTCAAGTATGAACTCCAATGTAGAACCTTTCCTAGCAGTTGCCAGTTGAGTCTTCACAGCTTTATCTATTACACTGTCCTTTTCCAGAAGCATATCCTCATCTTCTAAAGCATTTCCGAACATTGACATTCTTCTGGAAGGATCAGCCATTGGCTTACTATGTATTGATTTTGAGGGAAGACCTTGTTGCTTGTCCTCAAACATCTCAGAAGTTTGATCTTGGACATGTCCCTTCTTGTTTACATCGGTTCTGACAAGATGTTCTTGTTCCGACTCACTTTCAGCAGAAGAGTTCGGCAGACTTCTTGGTCCTTCTGGTGAAGCTCTTCTTTTGGAGAAGAGTTTTCCTTTCCCAGATTTAACAGACAAACGAGATTTGTCTTTGGTTTCTTTCTTCTTTGAAACCTTCACATTTCTAGTATTTTCAGTTCTTGCTTTCTTCAAACTGAAGCATCCCTTCTTACGTTTTTCCCTTGTTTGTGGAACACTAGAATCATCTGCAATTGATGTTGGACTTGAAACTATAATCACAGGTATCCTATGCTTTCTTTTGGTCATGTTCTCGGATTTGGGGACTTTGTTATCCTTTGGAGACTTTGATTCTTTGCCCTTCTTTTCCTTCACCTTCATATTTTGTTTGGACTTAGCAAGATGGCTCTGTTTCAATTTTGAAGCTTTTCCATCAACATGCCTATTGTCAGGTGATACAACATCTCTACTCAAAGCATCATTTCCAAGATATTCCATATTAACAGACACTTCTCTTGCAAAAGAACTGGCCCTGTAGCGTTCAGAGAGAACATCCTCAATTATCTGTGAGGACAGAACATGTGCATAACCATCAACATCTGTGCAATCACTCAAGAGTTTCTCACCATCAGCCGCTTCTGAATCCCAAAGACAGGAGCTTGAGATGGTATCCCTATGTAGAGTCATCCAGCTTCCCCCAGAGAGATCGCCTCCTCTATGCTGGCTGATGACCCTTCTCAGTCCGCCAGAAACATCCAGATTAGAGGCCTTCCTTCTGAACAGTTTTGGGACGCCAAGGCCAGACCTCTTGGCTTCTTGGTTAACTGTTCTTTCCATGGGTCTTTGCATTGCGTGTTGGACGTGCCAGAGGAAGTGTGGAATCCAAGGAAGATGCGCTTGCTGTTTTGCTGAGCTCCTCAATTTGTCCCTGTACCTTTGTGACCCCAGATGAGTGAATACTCGACAGATGTTCACATAATCCCTGTAATGATAGAAAACTATTAACATCATATTGTGGTACAGTAATTACAAATGGATGTAATTGGCTGATACACTAACAAGAAAAAGTCATCCGATATCCGTCCATTGAGCATCATAGATGTCAAGATGTCAAGGGTACAATGTTTAAAAATTCAAGCATCATAATATGATCTAAAATATTTTTGGGAACTGGCTTTGTTATTTCATTCACCCAGATGTAATATTTTTCAGGTAACTTAATTAGTCCCATTAGAGCATCACAGCGGTAATGTGTACCAATTTCAATATTACAGATTCAAGGGCTTCATAACTCCGTAAAAAATAATATTTCGGAACTGGACTTTGAACTCGATGAAGAGTATCATCTGGACTACCTACATGTTAAATTTCATCCGAGAAAACTTGTCTCCATTCGAGCATCACAGCGATTTTGGTACTAAATTCAATTTCGGATTCAAGGGCAATAACACCGTAAAACAATAATATTTCAGAACTGGTTTTCGAACTCGATAAAGAGAATGGTCATGAGTACTCACAACGACTATTTCATTCACCTAGGTTTAATAGTTTCCGAGAAAACTAAAAGTCCTAAAAGTAACGTTTTCATGGAAACGACAAAAAAAATCTCAGAAAACTGAAAATAAATTGTCTGTGCGCGATGGGAAGAACATGGTTAACAACTGTACAAAGTTTGGTTGATGTACAAATGTACCTTTGACGGATTTTGAGAAAATTGACCGGGCGGAATGACGGGCGGAATGACCGCTATATACCCCTATACGAATTGACTAAAACTAAAATCTTTGTACAAACTGTGTGAACCCGCGTTATTAAAGGTACATCCACTGTGTTGTGTTGTCACATATGCCAAACGTTATAAATGATGTTAATCTTTCGAGAAGTACTGACTTACCGAAAATTGCCATTTTGATGATCGTCAATTTTTTTATCGAAAACCAGACAATGCACCGCGTGTGGCGTGCGTCAATTGGTCAAACGTAATTTTGGAATCTTATTTTCACCATACAAACATATAACTTTGGCGGGTTGATAGTGTTTAATAGGTCTTATACCGTAACTACTGTGCATGTAAATGGGACGTGTAGTTTCGGTGTATGTACATTTATAATGATGTTGCTCAAGTTTAATTAAAAACTAGTAATTATGATATATTTGACTATTGGGGATGAATATGCAAGTTGGGTGAAATTATTTGAACTGAAATCAGCACATATCGTATGTTCAAATAAGACAAATTTCAGAGGGATCTCTCATATTGTATATCTGTAGAATGTGTATCACATATATTCAATTGTCTAGGGATAATTTGTTTTCTGTTGTTTTTTTTCTAAATGTCGATCACATGTATAAAAGGAGATAGGTATTTTTTTTTATCCGTACAAAATAATATTTGTTCAAAATATATTTAAATATGTTTAATCCTTCGCACATACCTAGTATTTGTGTCCAAGATATTATAGTGATCAAAAGCTGCAATGACCAGAATAGAATATAAGCTGTATTTAGTCCTATATATATATCAGCCAATTACATCGAGATGTACATTGTACATGATTGGACTATATTTAGTATACCAGTGGTTATAATAGGACTGTTATTGCTACGATTATTATTGTTATTCTCACAGTCAAGAATATAGTGCAGCAACAAGTAGGGTGACAAAATTTACAAAATACACAAATATTTATAAGATATTCTTGAAGGAACAGTATAACCGAGATGGAAATAGAAATATGGAAATAGAAATTTAGAAGACGCTGTTAATAAGTCTGCTATACTGCTTAAAATACACATGGCTACAAAACAACGTATCAACTAGTCCAGGATTTGCATCAAGTAGGCCATGGGCCGAGGATTGTTTTTGTTCATTTGAGGTCCAAGTTGTGGGTGAAGGGGAAAACTGTACTTTATATTGTAGAAAATGGTTATTTTTCACAAAATATTCAATGTTTCACCAAAACACTTGTTCATTAATTAATAAACAGTAATAAAAGGCCCTTGAGAAATATGCTATTTTAAACACTCAGGATTAAATTAATATATTGTTTCTGCCTTCACCAAAAACTTTGACCTAAAGTTACTTTAGAGACAAGCTACGGCTTTCGGTCTAAAGTTCAGTTATCCAGAACGAGATGTCAGACAGCGTATCCAATCTCATTTAAATCAGATCGAACGTAACACTCGCTCTCGATCGTCGATCTGAGTAATACCCTGCAGAGGTCATGTCAGGTGACCCCAACGTGACCTTTCACCTTGAATAATATTCAGCCAATCAGAGCCCTTCTTAGATATGTGTTGATTCGTAGGTAACTCAAGTCGCTCCGATATCTTTCTAGCCTCGTCGCTGATTGACTGGACCCATATTTTCGAAGCCCTCTTAGCGCTAAGATAGTCGTAAGTGCCATACATTAAAGGTGCATCCATTGTGTTTCATAAAATTTTATTTGGCTTTAAAACGTTCCAACACACCATTTGTGTTGTTTACAATATAAACAAGTTCATTCAGCTTGCATATTCATCCCCAATCGCCAAATATATCATAATTATCAGTTTCCAATTAAAATCGAGTAACATCATTATGCATGTGCAGAAATTGAAAGTGCACGTCCTATTTACATGCACAGTAGTTATATAACCTATTAAACATTTTCAACCCAAATGTGTTATTTTGTCTGGTTTAAATAAGATTGCAAAATTACGTTTGACTCATTGGCGCGCGCCACACGCGGTTCATTGTCCGGTTTTCGATCAGAAATCGATACCTTACTTTCATATCGTCAATATACTAAGTCCAGTATCATCGAAATGGTTGTTTTCGGTAACAGTTGGTACTTCTCGATAAAGTAAGACCATTTATAACGTTTGGCATATTTGACCCCCAACAACACAATGGATGTACCTTTAACATTGCTTTACGACTATCTTAGCACTAAGAGATCTTCGAAAATATGGGTCCTGGAGTATTAAATGTCACCTGATATGACCTTTATGGTGCATTACACAGTCCAGAAACACAGCGAGGTACGAGGTGTTAGGTTCAATTTGATTTTTATTGAGATTGACATCATACCTGAACATGGAGGGATGATCGTTGATAACACTTGACCATGCCTCCCTCAAGAGCGAGACCGGAAGCAGTCGAATACCAGTTACCAAAGTCCAAGTTGAGTGGAGATCGTAAGAATCAAAGCAGACTTTGGATGCCTGGAAAAATTAACAAAAGTTTGTGATGCAAGTCGTGAACTTATTCACTCTCCATATACGTTTAGTCCAAATCAAATGATGTGAAGTCTGAAATATGGTCAGCCACCCTATTGTCGAGGTGCTGTATTATCGAGGTGATGTATTATCGTGGCAAAGATTTCTGTCTCCATTAGTCGCGGATTATGAGGAAGGGTTCAGGCGGTACGAAGAACTCCAATCATCAACTTATCCGCAGGAAGAATTTGAGTCGTTTACTTGCAGGAAGAAATTTAATTGCAAGAACTTTACCAATCTGTTAACATGCACGAAGACCTTAAATCAACAATGGTGAACTACTTATCTGCAAGAAGAGGTTGAGTCTTCTGCTCACCTGCAGGAAGAATTGGAGTCGTCTGCTCTGTTCTGTCTTGTCCTTGGAGTCCAGCACTTCCTGTACGACCAGCAGACTGATGCCCCGCGAGAAGTCCAGTAAGTGTCCAACCCTAGAAGGCTGGTTCTGTGAAACAAGAACGCGTCAAAACTCTTGTCTTTGTTTAATCTAAATTCAAGATAATCTAATGTCTGTTTAACATACTAGAATAATATTGTTTTTGGGATCACTCGTTTGACGATTAAGCTAAAATATCAAACCATCTATCATTTTAATGTTTGGGTCTCATATAATCATAATGATGCTGAATATCGTATTGGAGAACAACCTTTGAGCTGAGGGTAACTTGACTTCAAGAAATCAAAAGCAAAACATAATTCATATTATATGCAAACCAAATAACACCAGCAGACTTCGGGACGATTTCCAAGTGTCAAACTGAGAGAATCACGTCCTCACCATTCGACGCAAGAGACCCGGGCTATTTACAACCTGTAAGTGAATTAAGGGACACAAACTCGGAAGCATGTGTTGACCAAAGACCAGGTGGATCTGCTCTGATGCTCATTGGATGCTTGTCACTTCTCTATACTACTATTCCTTCACTTTCTTCGCTGAAAATACTTTAGTACTACGCTATAGTTAAGTCTTTGAGGGACATTTAGAAGTAGAATGCTAGAGAAAACAAGATTCCTGTAAAACATCTTCTTTATCGTAAGAAACACAATGTTTTACTTGAATCCATGGTGTAACCATTTATATTGTGAGTATCTTATTTGAACCGATCAACTCGTGTTGGTATCCATGCTCAGAACCATCTTTATTCTAAATGCATCTTATAATCCAGTCTGATTAAAATCGACCTTGTTCCGAGGAATAAAATTTGCAAAATAATATATCTACCGGGATACGAACAGGTTCTGTAGATTTCCTCGCCACAAGGTCTGAGAACATATCGTATAGGCGTGTGTTCCGAACCAGTTTAGCGCAGCCAAAGCCCACTCAAATAACTGACCAATCACATCATAGTTTTTAAACGGTTCCTGTTTTGAAAGCATTGGGAACAGACAAAAATATAGCTGTGTGGAGTTATCTGCCCCTAGCTTCTCGCACCGAAAGCTTTTGTTGGACGTCTTGTGATTGGTTTACTGAATTGCGTCAGAACATGGGAGTCTACGGGCTGATACCAGGCGGTCTGGCGTGGAAACCTCCGAACGGTATGAGTTCGTATCTCGGTAGGTGCACTATTTTTGCACATTTTTTCCCGCGGAATACCGTCGGTTTTAATCAGACAGTCTTATAATCGATAAGACTTATTGGCATCTATGCTTAACCATTTTTGTTCTAAATGTCTTAATCAAAACCGGTAACACGTCATGGTTTCCTTGCTCTCACTCGAATCGATAGACATAAAGGTGTTACATACTCATAACCATCTTGTTATCCATGCTCATAACCATCTGGTATCCATGCTCATAACCATTTGGTATCCATGCTCATAACCATCTGGTATTCATGCTCATAACCATCTGGTATCCATGCTCATAACCATCTTGTTATCCATTCTCATAACCATCTGGTATCCATGCTCATAACCATCTTGTTATCCATGCTCATAACCATCTGGTATTCATGCTCATAACCATCTGGTATTCATGCTCATAACCATCTGGTATCCATGCTCATAATCATCTGGTATCCATGCTCATAACCATCTTGTATCCATGCTCATAACCATCTTGTTATCCATGCTCATAACCATATGGTATCCATGCTCATAACCATCTTGTTATCCATGCTCATAACCATCTGGTATCCATGCTCATAACCATCTTGTTACCCATGCTCATTATGCATGCTCATATCCATGCTCATTATCCATGCTCATAACATCTTTGTATCCATGCTCATAGCCATCTTATTATCCATGCTCATAACCATATTGTTATCCATGCTCATAACCATCTTCATTCTAAATGCATCTCTCAATCGATAAGACATATTGGCATTCATGCTTTAACATTCCTTATTTACAATTGCTCATTCGAATCCATAAGACGTATCGATATCCATACTTTATTCATTCGAACCAATAAACGTCTGTCCGTGCAATGATCATGTTTATTCTAGTTATCTCATTCGACCAACCAGACAGGTTTGTTTTCTATGCTTCAACCACATGTATTCAAGTGTCTAATTCGAATCGGTAACATGTCTTGGTATCCATGTTCAAGTTTACTTAATTAAGGGGCAGTAGCACGTTTTTTCGCTTAATTAAGTTGATGTAATATATTTGAAAAATAATCTCACTAACAGTAATTTACTCTTCTCTCTTCCATGGGAATCGTTTTTGTAATTCGAAATAATAAAATGTGTTCACATTAAAATGGTCGCCATGCCATGTTTGCTTTACACACAACACCGTTATTACCAATACGAATAATTGGTTTGTGGAATAAGATATTTTACCCTCAGACAAGTAAATACAAATGACATAAACTATCATTATAAATGGGAAATTTGAAACAATACAATCGCGAAAAATGTGCGACAGCCCCTTTAAGGTTTGTGTAACAGGGCTCTGTTCAAACAACGTACTCGTTTGTATCTGTCCAGAAAGGTGATGACATCCAACTCGCTGACCTTGAGGAACAGGTCGATGTGGATCTGGGTTACCTGGCTGGCGAAATCAGCAGGTGAGGCCCCGGACATCCATCGCCTGGCCTTGCTAGACGGGCAAAAATCGGATTGTCTTATCAAATACAAGTGTAACTATTTGGAGCAGGAGTACAAATACAAATGTCATCAAACCAGGGCTCCGTTCCATAACAGCGAGCGCTTATAATTGCTCATTGATCGCTCAATGTAGCGCTCAATAAGAGCTCATTCTCTCCTGAACGACACGGTGCAAAACCTCCACATTGGCGCTACATTGAGCTATTGAGCATTGAGCGATTACTTTGAAACCTCTCTTGAACACGGCCCAGATGAATCGAACCCGGTGTAAAGTCTGGAAATATACCCCCCTTCAAAGTATACCCGGGTAGATTCTGGGAGCTACCAAAGCTACCGGGCCTACTTTGAAGGGGGGTATAACCTGGAACCTTACACCGGGATTGCAGTCAGAAATGTTACGGTAATTAATCGAGCTAAAGTGACATCTCACTTGACCAAGCTAGTTTTTAACTCACAATGCCTCTTATTGACTCTTCAATTGCCACATAAAGTAAATGTACATTTAGTATCGTAAAAACCAGCTTTGAAGTTTGGAAAGGATTGGGCACATGTTATCTAATTTATTAAAGCATGTTTCAAAATGCTGGACGAACAAAATATAATATAGTCAAAAGCAAGATGGCGTGGTTCGCATGTTGTCAGGGTGCAGGAGGAAGAAGACGACGATGATTATATATATTCACATATTAATATCTTTATTATATGTTCAGTGGTGAAATACGGCATTTATCGGTTAAAATAAAAGTCGTATTTTCACTGAGTGAAATAACATGTTAATCTACTCAGTGAAATAACACTTTCAATCATATGACGTCATCGTAACAATAGGATGGCGTCATAGTAAGAGCAGTAAGGCGTACCATAAAGTAAGGCGACCATTGGTGCTCGATTCATAAAATGAACGTCATTTACGAACTATGCATAATTCATTAAATCTAATATATAGAACATTTGACATTTCTCGTCGAATACCATGTATATTTCATCTCGTGAATTAGAAATAATATATTTACACTCGTGGCTGCGCCACTCGTGAAAATAATAATTTCTACTTCGCTCGATGAGATATACATGGTATTCGACGAGAAATGTCAAGTATCCTCTATTTATTACTACTTACTATTGGCGTACATCACATGTAGGGAAGGCGACTTTCCTCAGACTCTGTTCTAGGGAAGGTTTAACCTGTCTTGTTACATCCGCCAGGGCTGACTGCCAACGTTCTATCGGTCTCCGCCCTTTCAACCAAAATAACCTTGCGCGTGATCTTTTCTGTAGAAGTGTATCTACATGTTTCATTAACTTAAAACAAACAAAATACACAGAATAGATCGAAGATTTTGCAGGACCTTGGCTGATTTTACCGAAAAGAGTTGTTTACTATTCCCTATAACATGCATTGTTGATCGTAGATCGCTGAGAACCATGGTATATTTTAATTTTACCCTAATTGCAAACATCACTATTGTCATGTACAACATACATGTATGTTCACCTGCGAACAGATCACTTTTGCAGAGCAACCATTTATCTGTACAAGGGTCAGTACATTGTAGTGTGTAACGTCATATTCATCCTCGATAATCCAGCGCTTTCGTTCCGATAAATCTACAAATCTAGATTTATCGGAACGAAAGCGCTGGATTATCGAGGATGCGTCAGATTGGCAACATTAATTTACGTCTCTGATAAGGGACGGGGTTAAAAACATCAAATGAGATCATAACATTAACTTCATAAGAAAATTATTACACTAGAAAGTGAATAATATGCCTATTAAAAACAAGCCCAGGTGAACCAAAATGTCACCCTCGTTTCTTCAGAGTCACGTGACACATTTGCTCGGGTAATAATCTCATTATAGGCCTATTGCTAACCAACTATTCTCAAAACTCAATTTCTAAAACCTTCAACTGTATTATAAGCAAACTGGTTGCTTGAGAAATATTAGGACCTCAAGAAATAACGAATAAGAGCTTAACTGAAAGGTAGAAGATTCTATATTAGTTAGCTCTAATACCTCCTGATATAATTCCAATAAGCTAAGTTGAATTAACATAGCTTAATGTGTAAGAAATGCTGGTACTTATCACACCTATCAATTATAACAACAGTTATTAGGTATGTTTTAGTTTTCAATGTAGACAATACTTACTCTGTTTACTCTTGCTAAATTCGTCAAAGAGATCCGTGATGCTGTCATCCGAATCGGACAAACCCAGCTGACTGAAGTATGGAAATGTTAGAAATATGTATGCAGTGGCAATCTGCCATATAGATGCAGTGTTATCCCTGACATGAAGGAAAACCAAGGTCTATGGGTGGTCAATCTAAATAAATTGAGATCTACAGTTTTATATTTGGAATATAAAAGCTGTTGATCGAAACTTATTTAGATTGATGGATGGTCAAATTCTTTATTGTAACGGATGATACATTTCCGTATTGATGTTATCAAGCAAATAACGATGTTGGTATCAACATCAAAGCGTCGCATTCATTGCAATAAAGAAGTTGACTATCCGTTCATCCTGGTTTTCCTCTACAACTTCTAGTATGTCCCTCAGAGAAGTTATACCTCTTGAATAATGATTAGAGCCTAGTCAAGGTCTTACATTGAGGATCATATATGAAGTGTTTTAAATGTGAAATTGGTGTATCATTATTTGTAATAATATTTGTAAGAAATCCACAAACAAAAATTTTACAACACTGTTGTACTCTGGGCCACGAGGCCTGCACTATAATACAGACTTTCAAAGACTTTGATATCATGAAATACAACAACATTTTTTATTATATTATTATCACATAAAGAGTGACGTAAAAGCATTATACTTGTAAGAGTAAAGGAGAAAAAGAACATAGATGCTGTATAAACGTTTTTAGCATTCAGTATAGGTTTGATCATGACAGCACATCGATTAGCTAGAAATACTCCGTAGTATTAGGTTAGATAGTCATGATGTTTCATTGGTTTTTTTTACTAATATTTTCATGCTTGAGTTACATCGACGTCAAGAAGCAAGAGAAGTGTTTACATCCATTTAGATTTTGAGATTTAAAAGCAATACCTCTGAAGTTCCCGCTCGAGTCGTTCAACGTTGCGCAACTTCCAAATCTGTCAGAATGAAATTGTTATGGTACATGTAAAAGCGTTAGAGTATGTTGAATATTTAGACATAGAGCTACATAAGTCATGTTGTTCATAACACTATGCTTACTAATCTTTAAAACCCATTTCAAAGGCACTGACCAAGAACATGTTTGATAAACACCTGCATTACTCGAAAAGGTGCCCGCTAACCAGTCTCTTCCCATAGAGGTTACTCCCTTCAGAGTTCAGATCCTAAGATTGGATCGGATATCTGAATGGGATAGCCTCTGTGGGAAGAGAATGCCTGCTTACTGGCTTATTGATTCGATTTTGATCGGGTCGGCTAAACAAAAGACTAGGCAGGCCAGTTTAAAAAAAATAAAATCACTACATAGCATAGAGCTTCGGAGGTCAGTTTCAAATTGGCTGGTCACCTTAACGACCAATCCAGAGACGTGATCGGTCGCCTGGGCAATTTCAAGTTCAGACGGCGCTAAAATTCAAACCGACACTCACCCTGTGAAGCTGGTTGAGAGTTGTTCTCTTCAGCCCCCATCTGCCGAACCTGATATCCACGATGTCCACAGCTTGATGGGGTTCCTCTG
Source organism: Gibbula magus (assembly GCA_936450465.1). Classification (NCBI taxonomy): domain Eukaryota; kingdom Metazoa; phylum Mollusca; class Gastropoda; order Trochida; family Trochidae; genus Gibbula; species Gibbula magus. Next base: position 61,831,012 of record OW388304.1, read on the forward strand.
GTAGAGCTTCACTGATGAAGGACAAGAAGGAGTACTTGAAGTGCAGGCCTCGTTCTGAAGATATCAGACTCTCCGACATTCCCAGAATACACTCGGAATGACTTCGGACAACCTCGGGTTTCTTTCGAACACCATTGGTCGGAATGCGAGCTGTCTCCGGCTGACTGGGAACGTCTGTCTTTTGGTGACTGTTGAAATGATGCTGGTTTAATTTTGACTGATGTTGCCTTTCAGCGATCTCTGGATGGTTCACGACAATTGGTGAACTATTTTGGATAGCTCTTGGCCGATCGCGAGCATTAGGCCTATTACATTGACTTGTTGATGTTAATGGGTTGCTAATGTCCTTCACTTCAATTCTGATCACTGGATCGTGTGTATTGTTCTGGACAGAACACGACCTTCTTGGACCAGGATTGACACCAGTATCTTCCGAGAAGAAGTTGCAAACACGGAGCTCTCGAAGAACATGGATGTTCTCGCCGAGGTCCACGGCCTTGTTCTGATGTGAATGTCTCTTCAAACTGCGGAGGGTTCTGTATCTTCTCGAGTTCAAATTGGTAACGGAATACTGAACTCCAATGCTGTCCACGGAGCAGAAGTTGATCGGTCGTCTGATGAAACTCAGTTCGTCCTTAATCTCCACGTTGTACGCAGTTTTCCGCGCATCCCTGGCGTCTTCTTTGGAAACCTTCCACGTCCTGTAGCCATAACTGCTGGGGTTGTCCTGTTCGCGTATCATTTCCCGCCATTTTGTCCATAGTTGATCCGATCCGTCAGAAGTGTTGCACATTTCAAAGTACCAGACGCTTCCCAAACTGGTGCACACTGCGAATTTGTGAGCGCCCTCGTCCAGTAGGAAGAACCTTCAACATGGAATATGTCAGAATAACTGCGCTCACCAAATGGTGATACATAGGGCAATTGAAGATGGGACAACCACGGAGAAAAAGACATATTAATTTCTGGTTCTTGTTCCCGAGAGCAACTAAAAGGCTTACCGTCGCAGCAACAGTGTTTTTCAATGTATAGATGTCACGTGATGCTTACGTCACCAAGCTTATTTTCGCAAAATCATCGAACTCAAACGCCGTTTCAAAGGCCCGTTCACACTGTGCCGAATTTGACAAAAGATTGAAATACGAAGTTGAAAAAGTTCGAATTCGCAAAGGATCGTAAGCAATCGGGCCATTCGTAAACACATCTTAAACATTCGTAAACATTCGTTTGGTCATCGGCGGAGTTCCTCGCTATTTGTCAGCAGCATCGGGGGTGTGAACAAACTGTTACCATGTTAGTTCCGTGGTGCATTCGTGCCTCATCGTGCCCGATAGCCACACGAAATGACATCTTATGATTCGTATCATCATCGCATTTGCCTTCGCCTGCCCATCGGGACCATAGGGCAGTTTTCAAATGCGAAGGCCATACGAAAGTAACACGAAGCTGGCCGAAGTCAAAAGAAGCAAACGCGACTGCGTTAATACCTCGTGATACTTGCAAGAATTCATATGGTGATTATACGATGTCGTATTGACTAGGTGACGAGGCATTTACTACATCAAAAGCTTTATGTACAAATAAGACATTTAATTATATATACCGGTAGATTACATATACAAAAAACACTATATAGTATATGTAACAATACCTTTAGGCCTACATATCAATGAGTATGAAATATATATATATATATCATCGTAATTTCTTCGAACATTTTATTTTTTCTATATGAGACCTGGGAGTTGGAAGATGTTTTAAATTGTTTTTCTCTCTCTCTCTCTCTCTCTCTCTCTCTCTCTCTCTCTCTCTCTCTCTCTCTCTCTCTCTCTCTCTCTCTCTCTCTCTCTCTCTCTCTCTCTCTCTCTCTCTCTCTCTCTCTCTCTCTCTCTCTCTCTCTCTCTCTATAAATATATATATATTTAGAGAAAAACAGTTTAAAACATCTTCCAACTACATATATATATGTATACGTGCATCTAAATATTGCATCTGTACTAAAACAAAGTCACTACATTCATGTATATAACCATGCACTATATCAAACATAGAATGTATCATATCGATATCAATGTTTTAATATATTCTTACTTTAGTTTCATCGTGATAGCATCGTAGTGCTAAACAATGGTTATGCGCAGTTATCACGAGATTGTAGATAGTCTCGTTGCCTTCTTATGACATTGTCATGAGTTAGAGATGGTACCGATGGACAGACGAAGAGAAAACCCTATTGACAAGAAGTAACAAGATGGCATCTCGAAGGCCATGCGATGGGAAAGATTGAGACACGTGCTGACTTCAAAAATGAAGATTCGCACGCGGATATTGTTATCGCCATTCTTATCTGTTTATATAATATGTATGTCCAGTAGGAAGAACCTTCAACATGGAATATGTCAGAATAACTGCGCTCACCAAATGGTGATACATAGGGCAATTGAAGATGGGACAACCACGGAGAAAAAGACATATTAATTTCTGGTTCTTGTTCCCGAGAGCAACTAAAAGGCTTACCGTCGCAGCAACAGTGTTTTTCAATGTATAGATGTCACGTGATGCTTACGTCACCAAGCTTATTTTCGCAAAATCATCGAACTCAAACGCCGTTTCAAAGGCCCGTTCACACTGTGCCGAATTTGACAAAAGATTGAAATACGAAGTTGAAAAAGTTCGAATTCGCAAAGGATCGTAAGCAATCGGGCCATTCGTAAACACATCTTAAACATTCGTAAACATTCGTTTGGTCATCGGCGGAGTTCCTCGCTATTTGTCAGCAGCATCGGGGGTGTGAACAAACTGTTACCATGTTAGTTCCGTGGTGCATTCGTGCCTCATCGTGCCCGATAGCCACACGAAATGACATCTTATGATTCGTATCATCATCGCATTTGCCTTCGCCTGCCCATCGGGACCATAGGGCAGTTTTCAAATGCGAAGGCCATACGAAAGTAACACGAAGCTGGCCGAAGTCAAAAGAAGCAAACGCGACTGCGTTAATACCTCGTGATACTTGCAAGAATTCATATGGTGATTATACGATGTCGTATTGACTAGGTGACGAGGCATTTACTACATCAAAAGCTTTATGTACAAATAAGACATTTAATTATATATACCGGTAGATTACATATACAAAAAACACTATATAGTATATGTAACAATACCTTTAGGCCTACATATCAATGAGTATGAAATATATATATATATATCATCGTAATTTCTTCGAACATTTTATTTTTTCTATATGAGACCTGGGAGTTGGAAGATGTTTTAAACTGTTTTTCTCTCTCTCTCTCTCTCTCTCTCTCTCTCTCTCTCTCTCTCTCTCTCTCTCTCTCTCTCTCTCTCTCTCTCTCTCTCTCTCTCTCTCTCTCTCTCTCTCTCTCTCTCTCTCTCTCTCTCTCTCTCTCTCTCTCTCTCTCTATAAATATATATATATTTAGAGAAAAACAGTTTAAAACATCTTCCTACTACATATATATATGTATACGTGCATCTAAATATTGCATCTGTACTAAAACAAAGTCACTACATTCATGTATATAACCATGCACTATATCAAACATAGAATGTATCATATCGATATCAATGTTTTAATATATTCTTACTTTAGTTTCATCGTGATAGCATCGTAGTGCTAAACAATGGTTATGCGCAGTTATCACGAGATTGTAGATAGTCTCGTTGCCTTCTTATGACATTGTCATGAGTTAGAGATGGTACCGATGGACAGACGAAGAGAAAACCCTATTGACAAGAAGTAACAAGATGGCATCTCGAAGGCCATGCGATGGGAAAGATTGAGACACGTGCTGACTTCAAAAATGAAGATTCGCACGCGGATATTGTTATCGCCATTCTTATCTGTTTATATAATATGTATATAATTATGTTGTATTCTCTTGTACCGCCGTGGGTGGTTTTGAGAAATAAAACGTTGATTGATTGAAAATGAAGATTCTTACGCGGGTTCGGAAGATTTTTAACACGCAAAAAACAACACAGAGAATTGAATGAGTCACTTGATTTCCTGCTGTCATTGGCAACTCACACTAGACTGATTTCAGCAACTTTATTGACTATATGTTTGCATCATTACTCAGTAGTCAACCTACTTATTTAATAGGTACCCAGAGTGATAGTGTGGTAGTGAGGATTCAGGGGTTCGACATTTTTAAAGATGTAATTTTGTGTAACAAATGAGAAAGAAAAATAAAACTTCCTAAATTAAAAAAAATAATAATAAACAAACCCGTATGTAAATTTGATATGAATCACCGTGCACCATGCACTTTCCATTTAAAATAACAAGTTTTTAATGCTTCTCAATGGTGTATAAAGGAGTAATCAGAGTTTAAAAAAAGAAAAGTACTCATTTACGGTAATCCATGCATGTTTTCACGACAGTGATCAGATTTATGCTCTCCCGGCCATACCACAGGGGCGTGTATCGCTTAGAATATAGTAATAGGGTAGGGTCTATATTAAGTATATGTCTTTTAAACGCTGTTTCTAAGCGATGCACGCCCCTGTGGGTTTGCGGTACTTTCATGCGTTTCACAGCTACTAGAACCACCTGAAGCTGAAACTGGGGGGTAGGCATATGTTCTTCAGAAAAGGTTTGACTTACAGTGTGTAAAGCCTATATATAGGAGACCTCTTGGATGTGACGCTTAGGCCTGATCTTATTTTGAATCATCGATCTCACCTTACAAAATTCAGTGGACAAGAACAGGCAAGTTCCATTCCATCAAGATCAAGATCAACGTCTGCTCGGTACAAAATGTCCGGGTATTTGATGTAGTCTCGAATGTGTTGGATTGCCATGATGAACTCCTTGCTGGTAATACCAAGAAAAACATGGCGGTCTATCTCGCCATCTTCCCGTAGTTGAAAACATGGCGATTCCAAAATCACATCCGTTGATAAACCAGGGTAATGGCCGCTTTTTAAGAACTTTTCAACCCTCCCTGTTGTCCTCTTTGAATTGTCGTCTGCTCGCTTTGAGAAAATACTTCTGACATTTCTGATGAACCCCCCCTGGTTCCCGTCTACAGGAGGATTCATCCTACAACGACAACTACATCTCTACAATGGAAGCAATGTCGATGGCTCCTTTGTGACGTCACTGACGATGACGTCATAGTCACAAGTTATATTTTTAGCTATTTTTCTTTTCTTGATTTTAGATAAAGAAGATGTTAAACGTAATATCAAAATATGTATAGTAAATGTTGAGTATGCAATTACAATTATCACTTTTCAGCTTGGAAATGAAAATTAGTCCGTTTTTCATGACGAAGATGGCAGTACTGTGACGTCACAATCATATATACTTGAGGCAAAATCAGCTGGATCAAAGTTGAATGGGGTCCTGAATAGCAAGACAAAGGCGGTAAGAACATTTGAAACATTTCGGTAGTATCTAAAATCACTATATATGTGAATACATAGTAATTCAGTTTGAAGTTTATGCCGAAATTTAAAAGAATGATCGCAATAAAGCAATATATATTATGTGAACATATTTTTACTTGTTTTCCATTTATGATAAATAATGGATATAACATATCTATTTATTTGCGACTATGCATAAGTTTAGTATCGTAATTGACTGTGCGTTTTATTGTAAATGTTCTTTTAATTATCCGCTTACTTTCCACAGAAATTCAACTTTGTTTCATGTCTTCTTTTTTTCGGAATCAATACTACCTTCTGGACGTAGACTGCGAATGTCGACTTTTAGAACAAACAGGTTTCGCCAATCATTCATTCTTTGTAGCATTAGAGAAATAAATTCTGATAAGTGCAATGTTGCACGATAACCACTTTCATGTATATCATATTCTAGTCTCTGTAAACTGTGTTAATATGTTTTTTTTAAATGATATTTGTATGTTTTGTATGCTGGAGAATTGTAATTTTACTCAACAAATTTCCCTTTTGGGACAATAAATATTATCTTATCTTATCTAATCTTATTTCAATAGAATGTTCACACAAAATAGGGGTTACTTGCATGCAAACAAAGCGTACGTTTACTTCACCATCCCCATCGGGAAAGTATGATTTCTAATATACTTGATAAATCCCGATTTACTGTTATTTACAAAGAAGTGGGTGATAAATCTGAAATAAGTTCCTCAGTCGGATAATTCCGAAGACCACAAGAGGAGAGCGATCAGGATCAAACTAAATACATTGAGATCAACAGTTGTATTATGTAATACTGTCTGGAATATTGATGATTAAAATGAAGCCCTTGCTGTTTTGATTATAAAATATAAAAATATAATACTCAAACGAAAATATCACATCTCTTTGTGCATTAATTTCTGTACAAAGCTTTGAAAGCCTATTTTTAAAGCTTTTATTACAACTATTACCTTATTTATGACGACCACAGGAAGGAATATCTTTGAACGTTTATAGCCTGTCCTTTTCACAGCAGATACATTCAATTTTATTTGAGTATCGTTTAGCAGATGAAACACTAGCATTTTCTTCAAGCATCATCTCTCGACAGAAACTATATCTGCACCTGCTAATTGATGACGCATACTATGTTTTATTCTATGTCAATAGACTCGTCAAAGTTGATCGCGACCTGTGAAAGGATGGTTTGAGGAGAATCCACGACTTGCTATCGTAATTATCACATACCCCCCGTAGTCGGGAGTATATAACGTTCGGCTCCCGCCTGGAATAAAGATCATTTTCTTTTGCAGGCATCATGGACCGAGAGAAAGCTGTGCTACAGCGACTCCTTCTGTCAGACGAGTACCGCGATCTGGAGGACATCATTGTAGTTGAAGGATCATTCGTGGAACTCGACAAACGGGGAGATGCGCTTCAACAGGTCGTCATGGGCATGTCACCTGATCATTTCTTCCTCGGCAGACGACACATCCTCAACTGGAAGGAGGACTTTTTAGTAACCTCAGAAATGGACGCCGATTTGCTGACGTACGATCTTGAACTTAAATGGATTACTCCATTACGTTTTTTAGACATTTCTTGCACTTCTGACGATTTTATCTTGCGAATGTCTTCCAAACACATGCGTTGCCGATATTTCGAGCTGTGCACTTGTCCGGACAGGATGCTAACATGGTACAAATGGAAAGAGAGGATAAGCTATTTGAAGGATGATCCCTACGGATACATAACCAATATGAGACTCAGAAGGGACTCGAGCATCTCTTTAGCGTCCATTGATCCCTGCCTGTCGTCTGCTTACTCCTCGGACTCCTTCCGGTCTGGGACCCTCGAGCTGGAACTCTTCTCAGAGTCGGATGAACACGCCACTGAGGAAGCAAAGAAGAGACAAGGGGGTGAGTAGTGATCTAGGTGTCGATGGGAAAGTTCTTGGAGGCTTCAGCTTTACCCATACTTAAATGTTATTGAAGTATCCATAAATTGCCAGGATTTTGGTGATTTTGGTTTTTCTGTGGGAACTGTATTGAAAAACACAGGGAGAAATAAGGAGTGGCTTAAGAAGAGTGAATATAAAGAAATCAAAGCAGTGGAGAAGCCAACTTCCCTACGCAAGACACAACACTTGCCAGTCTCCATTACTGGGTGATTTAAGCCTTGTAGTATTTCGCTAGCTTTTTCGTGCTAAGATAGTGGATCGCCGAACATAAAAAGCATTGTTGGCTCTGATTTCCTGGCACGAAAATCTTAAGGAATTACGACAAGGCTTAAATCAGTCAGAAATAGAGACTGGAAAGAGTTGTGTCTTGCGTTGGAAAGTTGTGGAGAAGCTTAAGAGCCGAAAACAGCTTCATCCTTAGCAACTCGGAACTGTCATTCCAATGCGTCATAGATATCGTCATAAGCCCCGGATTCACAGCCGCTGTGAGTTTTTCATGACTTGACCTTGAGTCAATGTGATTGGAACGCTCTTCAGTTTTTAGATGAACAGTAGTTGAAGTAATGCTTGAAATGATGAAATAATAGTTGTAAACTATTGCATCTATCTGAACTGGTTCGATAGATTCCTCTCTTCAGGGTCTGAAGACGTCCTATAGTACCGTATTTCCTCTAATACAACCCCTGGTTTCTATTTGATTTTCATTCAGCACCCCTTAATTACCCCACGGGTTGTATTGGAGGCCGGGTTATATTTGTTCAGACATGGAGGTTTACAATTTTCTTGGGATGACTTATTGGACAAGTAAAATTAGTGATCTAGTACTACATTTCTTGTGGCAATTCTGCTGAAATTAATTTGAAAAAAAACATATTGTTTATAGATGGACGGGGATTTACCCCGTACTCTTATTAATCCCAGCATTATACAGTTGGTGTGAAATGTTTTCTGTCGACTTGCATTGTAAGGGAGTATAACTGATTCAGAACAAGACGATAATTGTTATTAGGTGCAGTTTAAAACCCGCAACCCGAGGGATAAACACGATGGGTGATCCCGATGGTAAGGGTTATAAATCTCATAAACACCCCTTGGCATGTTTTATCAAGCTTACAAACCGACCACATGGTTTAATTTTGTGTTTCATCTATTCTAATTGATAGCGCGAAAACAAAAAGAAGGAGTCGTCCGTAAAATATCTCCATTGGTTTAGGCCGCAGGTATAAGAAGCACTTACGAACCAACCTCAACCAGCCTTGTCCCTATAGCATATATATAACCCTGCGCTTTGTGTGCATGAGTATGGCGGTTTGGGGTTCGAGGCGGGCTATTGGAAAACATTTGCAGATTGATGTTTGAATGAACAGTTGTTTCTCTATAGAGGTAGACATAACAAACACTCACTTTCATACATCTCGGTATTTGATATAAACTAATGTCCAAAAGAAAGTACCCAGTGTATTTTTTTAACATAAAAAAACAACCAATGCAAATATATGTGCAAATCATTTTGTTCTAAATAGAATATTCAATTCCTAAGCATATGCAGACAATTTCATTTGGTACGAAGTTTAAATTACCGTATGACTGTCAATAAAAGACAGGTGGTATCAAAAACTGAATTTAAGCACAAATCAACAAGGCAATTGTTTTGCAAAATGACATGAAATGTTTATTTAATAACGGGTATGACGACCATGGGCGTTAATACAGGCAAACACACGTCGACGCATTGAAGAAGTAAGGCGGCGTATGACCTCTGGTGGGATTTGCTGCCATTCTTGAATCAGAGCTTGTTCCAGTTGCTGGATCGTGACAAGGGGTGCGGGTCGTCTCCTGATTTGTCGATCCAGGTGGTCTCATAGGTGTTGGATGGAATTCATGTCGGGAGAACATGCTGGCCATGGCAAAACATCGATGTTGGCGTTGGCTAGGAAGGCATTTGTGAGTCTTGCCGTGTGCGGTCTTGCGTTGTCATGTTGAAAAACAATTCCCTACGGCTGTTGCTGAACGAAAGGAAGCACAACTGGTCTCAACACCTCGTCTCAGTACCTTTCAGCATTCAAATTGCCATGAATAATCACAAGCCTCGTCGTCAGATTGCCACAGATCCCTCCCCATATCATAACGGACCCGCCTCCAAATGATCTGACTTCCTGGACGCAATTCTGGGCCGTGCGTTCACCAACGCGTCCATACACACGTGTTCTGCCGTCATTTCTGAAGAGACAAAACCTGCCTTCATCTGAAAACAGGACACGTCAGAAAATTACGGAGCTGCCAACGTCGGACTTGCCTTGCTCATGCCAGTCTACGACGCTGGTTTTGAAGAGTCAGATGGACGCCGCAGTAAGGACGACGTGCTCGGATGCCATGGATTCGTAGTCGTCGGTACACCGTCTGTCGACTGATGACGCGTCCGAGTGCCGTCGACGCCGTTGACGTCGCCGTGACAAACCGATTGCGCAGATGTATCATGCGGATGTGACGGTCTTCACCGGGTGTTGTCACGGGTGGACGACCACTTCTTGGCCTGCCTGACGTATTGCCTGTTTGCCTGAGTCGTTGCATCAGTCTGGTGATAGTTTTTCTGGTGCAGCCGAAGGTCCTTGCAATGATGGTGTTGTTGGCGCCTTGTTGCGCCATACCGACAGCTCTCTCTAAACGCGGCATACTTGTTGTGGTTTTCCTTCTGCTATGGTCATACCGTGTTGCGTGAGCTGATTTATACTGTCGATATGCACGTGCATTTTGTGCTACAGCAGGAAACATCATTTTGGGTGTTTTGCAGCGTTGGGGCGATTTTTTTCACTTGTTTTGTCACGCGTTTCCGAAAAAAGATGGGTTTGCGCGTATGGAATATGATCCAATAAGTTTTTGGACAACATTTGCATCCACAAAAATTTTGGCATAAAATTCATGGGTGGGTACTTTCTTTTGGACACTAGTTTAGAGAGGGGCATTAATAAGATAATTGCCCGGGGTAGAGGGATATATCGTTACATAATCCACGGGCTAATACATCCACATAGGAAATATTGAGTATGATTGTTGTATGTGACCTGCGTCGGTAGGAATTATTTTTTAACGGGTATTGGGTTATGCTGCTTCACACGGGTAGGCTGAGGTTGGACTTTCGGATAAGTTTTAGTTGTAAAAAACATTTGAATTCAAGGTAAAGTCTACTTTCTATGTACCTTTAAATGGGTGTACGATTAAGAAGATATGTTCGAGCATAATTTCCTTATTTCTGACCGAAACCTGTGCGTTATAGATATAGTTATGACAAAATATATCACTTATTCCTCGAAATTTGACTATTTAGCTATTATTCCTTAAATGAACGATTTAAGCTTTGATAATTATTGGAAAATACACTGTATTGAAAGTGTCCATCACTGTTTTAAATGATATTTTGCATTATCATAATCACGAGAAGAAGTTGAACATTTTGCCTGTAGATGTACCGATTTTTGAACATGCGACGTAAGTTGAACAACGTGATACGATTTTAGTTACACGTTTAGAGCTATCGTATTACACCGGGGTCCTATTTCATTCATTCTATTAGACGCCCGGGTTGTTTTGGAGGCCAGGTTATATTTTTTCAGACCTGAATTGACGTTTACAATCTTCTTAAGGTTACTTATTGGACAAGCAAAATTAGTGATGTAGTACTACGTTGACGAAGTCCTAACAGCTTTTTTACAGTCATTCTCAAAGAAACTGCACAATTCAGAGACAAATAAAATCACGTCAGTCCAAAAAAAGTGATTATTTGTAATTTTTCAGCACTCTGTTAACAATATTAGATTTGCAGGATTAGTACTAGGTCTCCCAAAAAGTCCAGGTAATTTACGTTCATGGTTAATAAGTAGTAAAACGTAGACCTACAGAATTACTGTTTGGTTCTTGTTTCGATGCAAACGTCTACAAAGGAAACAAGTTATTCCTCCGAAAAACATCCATATACATTACTCACAGTAAAGCATATTTCACTTTGTTAAACCTCACATCGCACCTATTCAAAATTCAAAACCGATGGAACCACCCATACCACATTTACATCGTATCAAAAATTAATTCACATACTTGAAAATAAATCGTTTCCTATTGACATTATTCTCTTGGTGACGGAACTTTGAGTTTGTCGACATTTTAAGCTTGTCCGAGGAATCGATATCACAAGAACTGTTCATTGGATTCTCATCATTATCTATTACACCAGTGGTCTTGACATTATATTCCCATTTTGAAGTCTAGTAAAATGCGCCGGAGGATCATGTCACCTTATTGATAACGGCTTGTTTTAATATGTCATTAAATTACCCTTACATTTATACTGCTTTATATTTAGGGGATAAGGAACCCGTTTTTGCACTTTTTGTTATTTTTTTTTATAGTTTCCCAAATACCTGCTAGTGAAAAACCAGATAACCATTTGTTCCTTTGACTTTGTTTTTTCAGTTTCTATGGATGATGCAACACATCTCATGAAAAACGGATCCAGCGTGAAAATCGGCAAACGGAAGTCGGTATTTAAGCGTATCTGGAAGAGATGCCAGAGGAACACTCCATCAAAATGAGTTTCTGTATTTTATAAATTGTAATTAAATGTAAATAAACCATCAATATTGAAAATCAGTATTCTTCTTGTGTCAAACAATGTTTGCGACAAATTAAAGGACTAGGCAATGGGTTTTACAGCAAATTGCTGATAAAACGATGTCAAGGCAAAAGCCAACGGAATTATACCTGTTGCTGCCAAGACATTGCAAAATGCCATCACAATCATGTATAATTTGTAGCTTTTTTCAAGGAACATCGTGCGGTATCCGTAAACTTTTCAAATTTTAGACTTCTCCAGAACCTGCACACAAAGCTGAAACTTCGTGTGAGGGGCAAGAACTATCCATAAAAGCTATAAACGAAACCATTTGGCAAAGGAAGTCGAAATCATCAGAATAACATCTTTGTCACTTAGAGACTAAAGAACTTTCAATTTTGATCTTGCCTAAAATATGGGCAGGGTAGAGTGTCCATCCTAAAATCTAAAAACTTCTCCAGCAGGACCTGCAACTCTAGGATGTTAAACTTTTGAGAATATATAAGATTAGTAAATTTCATTACCTCAAAAATAAGGGATTTGTTTTAAAGTGGTGTACTCCTTTAAAACCTTAGCATGAGAAAATGTAATCATAATGCTCAATTCAGCTTTCAAATGAGCCAAAATTAACATCTGTAGCAGCATAAAAAAAGAAAACAGAGCCATTTTATTATACCCTCGTGCCATTTATATAGTATTAGTATTATCAAGGAGTCCTCAAAAACCACAATCTTCAAGCATGAAGTTAGCGTCATTCAATAAAAACAAACATTATTTATGATTTGCTGTTTTACAAAATATTCTAGGTTCAATGCCAGCTTCACCGATGAGTTACTATTTCAATCCCGGAGGCAGGTTTTTAATAAGCTTTCTGCTTGGATTATCCATTTTCATAATAGATCTAGTGCCATATTTTGAAGACATATGAAACTCTTGGGAAAATAGAAACAAACGTGAACTAGTGATCTTACATATGTAGCTGTACAAATTTTAACTAAATCGGAATTTCTTCTAAAAAAATTATAGAGTAATTACAGGGCTAGTAATTAACACTAGCTATAGTCCTTCAGTCTGAGGCTAGTAAAAATTGCCTTGGGCTGTCAACATTTGGATACTGCTAGCCATGTGGGCCAGACAAACATTCTGAATCACTTTGGAATACTAATAGCAAAGACAAGCAACAATGGCAATATGTGTGAAACACAGACGTTTAGATTTATCAATATGGAGTAGATATTATGGCCTGGTATGGATTCTGTTGGGCTAGTCAAAATAAGAATAGCTAGCCCTGGAGACTACCATATGTTTCAAGTTAATTTATACCCCTCAAGTTTTGTAAAAAGATAAATGAACATATATATCTAACTTGTTTAAGCAAGATAAAAACATGAATGACAAACACATTTTCATTGTTAATATCTAGAAATTTATTTCAGCAATTGAAATACAAATAATTACTACAAATTTCAACACTGATATATTTGTTGACAAAGAAAAATATGAAAATACTACTCTGAGAAACTATATGGATATTTTCAATATGAAGAGTGCACTAACAGTACCATGTATTTGAACTATAGAGCATAATTTAAATGTCATTTTCAAATTGAAAACTTTAATTCCCAAAGGAAAATATTCTTCAAGAATGAAAGAAACAGCCCAAAAACTTTGCGCATATAATTAAGAAGTTGTCCTCCATAACTTTTTGTACACAAAGTCCTAAATGCCTCATAAGAATCCCAAGAAAAAAATGTTAACTTATTTTTTGGAAGATTCGTCATTTATTCAAATACAATAAGCTGAATGGTAACTGATTTTTTCATAAAAATGAAATATCAACTTTGAAAGAAAACAACATTGATAACATAGTTCATATGAAAACATTAAAACAATCAATTCTTCGACTTTTATCTTAAAGCATTAGGTCAATGTCATAAGTGCCTCAAGGCATTTTCTAATAAAGGGAGGGAAAAGATTACAAAAATGTTCTTGTGAATAATAACAATAAACATTGATATTGACAACTATCACGACATGATGGTACACTGTACAAATGTATATGAATAACATTAAATAATCAGGAAAAGGTTCCTTAAAAACAACAACAAATTGACATCCTGCTTCAGATATAAAGTTATCCATTCAATTATTAAATGTAAATAATTTCTTCCAGGTACAATATTCAGTTACATTTATTTAACTATTTTTCTTTTAATAAATATTAATATGTATTTAAATTATTTCAAACAACCAGTCAATAACATTTTGACATAAATGTATTAAAAATAAAAATTTCTAAAAGTTTTCACAAAATTTAGTCCAAAACAGGTATATTTTGCATTTTGAATTAACATTATTGGATATACTTTTTATCTTAACAGGAATGTCATCAATCACAATCCACTTCAACAACATTCTAGCTTTGCTAGATTTCATACCAACCCTCCGAATAAATAATTTTGTCGAAACAGAGCACCCTGGAGAGACAATTTTAATATTTAAAACTTTGGGCAAAAAATGTTGAAAAGATTTCTTCAGAAGAGAGATTTTATGTCTGAATTTAAAAATTATGGAAAATTTGATAAACCATAATAAACACTGTAATTTACATTTATGAAATATGGATATTGTAATATGCCTAATTTGATTTAAAATGATAATAACATATGAATGTACAGTATATGTATTATGTACACACACAAATAGCATCGAATGTTTCCCCAGGATTGTATCTCTCGACTTTAACAAACAACAGTGACACCAGTGTCATAACAAATGATTAACAAGTAGTGCTGAAAAAGAAAACGTATATTCTGTTTCCAACCAACAGCAAATTGATTCACAAACACTTTCCTCTCTAATTGAAATTATTCCTATTCTACTTCTATATTTGTAATAAGCATATATCTGAAACAACAAAATTTAAGCAGAACATTTTTTTTCAATTATTTATTATATTACCCGGTAGATGAATGACTTTTCGTTCATAGAACACCAAAACAAACAAAATACAGATACCATAATAATGTTCAACATTTTTTGGTAATTCTATGGATCAGAGCAAGAAAGTGCAATGGAATGTTTATTAGCTGTATCTATAATCTATGATAATAGATATGCATCAGTATTAATCATTAACTATTCCAGATAGTTTCTAATATTTCACACCATTGGCCCATATATACAAATTATCTTTTGGTGACCAGTCTTTACTCAGTACTGGCAGTAAGGCTCATAAATTGAAAATTAAACAAGCACTATAATGGGACTTACATAACAAGAGTTAACATTTCTATAGGTTTTCCAACAAACATCAGATATCTGTTTAATATAGTATTTGTATAGTTTTGCATTCTCACCTCACAGTGGTTATACAAGTATTAAAGCATCCCACATTAATTGTTAAATTACAGCAAATTTTTTATCAGCAGCTGACTGAAATTTTTATTTGTTACAATAAAATATAGTCGTGCAATCATAGATGTTATTTCTTATAGCATTCTTTTATGTCTATGTAACCCTCGTAAGACGAGTTCTTCTCCTGTGCAATGCTCACATGTCATTACAAGATGAGTCAGTCATGTTACAAACTTATGAGGGTGTAAATAAAGACTATTTCATGTTGTCCTAGCTTTTCAGTTAGAGGTGCATATTTTGTGAAAACCACGAGATATCAGTGTATGATCAGAATAGAGAAGAAGTGCTTCAATACAACATTCAGTGAATAATATAAATCAACATCGAAAAGTGCATAGAAATGAACTAATAAGTCCAAAAACATTCAAGATATTAACAAGTGGTAATTTTTAGTCGATAAACCATAAGGACTCAGTCTGGTCTACATTTGTCTTGAGAGCTGTAATTACATTTTACATGATCTTGTTTAATCACTTAATACTCCTTTCCTGAAAGCAAATTCTTATCAAGGTGATAAAATATGTTACCGGTAAGTTTCTTCCTGAGAAATAATTTTGATTTAGTTCAGTAATGATGGGGTATCTTTGCACCAAAAGACTAAATGAAAGAATAATTTTTTATTGCTATTCATCCTCATAAATACCAAAATTATAGCATGACTCAGACTGTATCATGATTGACATTAGCAAAGACTATCTTTTGTACAATATTTAACACGCCACAAAACGACTTTCTTTTTTAAAAAAAAAACCGAACGAACCATTTGGCAAATCATATTACATGACAGTTAAGACTTATCAAATAACCTGGTTAGTGTTGAAGAATTGCACTGGATCGGTGACAATATGTGGTCACCACCATTTGTTGTAGCATGTTTAAAGTGAACAATGAAAAGACGAGTTAATGATGAAGAATGGCACTGGATTGACTAGAACTAAGGAGCACGTCTCTCTTCACAACATGGCTGACATCTGGCACTATTTGGGAGCTTATAGCATCGGTGTAGTCGCTGCATAACGAGATGTCCGTCACTGGGAACTCCGAGTTCATATCCTGAAAATGATTGTTGAAAATAATTGATTGTGTTACCAAAAGCACTTATTGGCAAATCCTTTCTCTATATAACTATATCATTGGCAAAAGACAAACAACAAAATGTCAGTCACAAGTTCACATAAATTTTTTATAATTTAATGGGTTTTTTAATTTCATTTTTTAAATTTTATTTCTTTTATTGTGATGCCCCCGGATATACCAAAGTTATGGCCAAGGTTAAAGTTTTCTGAAGATGTCAACTGCGGCAAGGTCAAGGTCAAGGTCACAAGGTCAAATATGATGACCTCATCTGAAGGTCTCATCACAAGGTATGCACATTCCATGTATGAAAGCCCTAGCTCTGAGCAATCCAAAGTTATGCCCAAGGTTAAAGTTTTTGTGGACAAACACACAGACAGACGGACAGGTGAAAAACAATATACCCTCGCAAAATATTCCAATCCATCCTACTTATAAAGTCTAAAGAGTGAAACAAACCTCAAAATCCATTGAGAAAACAGCTGTATCTTCACTCAACCTATTCTGAGATGACATTTCTGTGTGTTGACTGACTGGAACCTCCTGTACATCATGTCTGTGCAGAACTTTGTTCACAGTCACATGCACCATCTTACTGTCAGTGGTTGGGACAGCTTGCTGATCATTCCGGAACAAGCCCAGTCTTTCTGCTACAGATCGAAATAAGATGGATAATTTTATAACTGGAGTTGTTAATGTTTAAAAGAACAATTCTGATATTTGAGTTCACACAATCTGCAAAAGTACTATTATTAAATTATTGTAATGTTTTGAAATTTTCTGAAAGAGTCCTATGTGGAATTTTGAAACCACACCCTCAGAGGCAGGCACCAACAAGCAGCACTGACTGTACCAAAAGCTTACCCATTTGGTCAGTGACCTCCTTTTTGTCTAATAAATTTAATTATTTTGAATTATGTTCTTTAATTAATGAGCACAATAACAAATTACACAATTTGGACACAGTGAAAAAGCAGGAAATGGAAAGTGCCAAACCAGGGATTGGGAAAGACACCTTTGACAATGGGCCATTTTTAGGACTTTTAAATAGGACATTCTCCTTTCTAGCAATAGTAACATATGAAATTTTAATAGGCCATTTTCTAATCCAATGTGCAAAATGGCCCATGGCCCCTGCCTTTCCAAATCCCTGCAAACAATCAATAATTTCGTAGAATTTCCTAGCTACTTTTACAACTTGCTCAATCTGAAACAAATCATCAATTGGTTGACTGGCAGACAGTCAGTGATAAATTTACAAATATGACCTGCAAAGTCCAGGGACTCGCTACCACAAGCTATTGTGAGTCCCTCAATAAGTAAGCAAATGCTATATAAAAATCCAGTCTGATTAAAATCGACGGTTTTCCGTGGAATAAAAAATGCAAAACAGTGCATCTACCGGGATACGAACTCGTTCGTGGGTTTCCACGCCAAACCGTCTGAAAGCACCCCGTACACTAGCGTGTTCGAGCGCAATTCAGCTAGCCAATCAAAAGATGCCCAACAAATGCTTTCGGTGCGAGAAACTAGGGGCAGATAACTCCAAACAGCTATCCTTTTGTCTGTTCCGAATGCTTTCAAAACCGCAACCGTTTAAATACTATGATGTGATTGGTCAGGTATTTGACTGGGTTTTGGCTGCGCTAAACTGGTTCTGAACACACGCCTATACGGGGTGTTCTCAGACCTTGTGGCGAGGAATCTACAGAACCTGTTCGTATCCCGGCAGATGCAAAATTTTGCAAATTTTATTCTTCGGAACAAGGTCGATTTTAATCAGACTGTATAAAAATCCTTTGAGTCCAGGGAACTCGCAGCTAAAATTTGTATGAGTTCTTTTCAAAGTTTATGAGTATTCCAGGACTCGGGGGTAATTTTATCACTGACAATAATTTCGACCACTGATTGTACACATCACCTACCATCAAGAAAATGTGACTGATCCAATGGTTTTACATCAAGCTCTTGAAGATCATCACTTAAACTTGAGTTTGAATCCTGACTTCCTTCTAGAGCAGCAAGCGTGGCCATCGTTTCTTTATCAGCTGACGACATGTCGCTCCATATCTGTGAAACAAGAACGGCGACTGAAGGCGACGCAATCTCCTGTCTGCTCATGTGCTGCTGTAATTCTTCAACCACTTGTCGATAGAACAGGAAATACCTGAAGAGAATGAGCTGAATCATTTAGTATATATGATGTAAATCAATAAATAACCTTTTGAGCAGAGGTATAAATCGTTTGAAATAAAGGTGTTATTTGTGATTCTACAGAGACAGGGATATATGTAAAAGCATTGAATTATTAATGGTAATACTTAAACTGACATCCAATTGTACAAAAGAATTTATGTGTTTTCAAATATGATCACTGCTGACAGGACACATACGGAAAATGACTGTACATACATACATCCCCACAGGTCCCACTTAATTTATTATTAGTAAAACACATCTTTGACAGATAATTGTACCGGTGGGATAAATAGAATGATGGCAAAACTTTGGATTAACTTTAGATAAAAAGAAAGTGAGTGTTTTTATTATTGATTTAGTCAAGCTATATTGAACGAAAATCACAATAAATAGGGACACACTGTGCTTCGTATATTGTGATGTCATATTTGAATGATAATGACATCTTGTCAATTTATTAAACTGTACAGTGTACACTGACATCTTCAACAGGTAAGTAATACAATAACATATCATAATGATAAATCAACCATTTGTTTAATACAGCTTCATGTGCCATTCAATCATCATGATCTTACATCTAAAATAAGAAATACTTACCCATCAAAATCTGAACAGTTTGAGTGTTTGTTGAACACTCCAGTGATAACAGGCAACGTTTCTGGGACACCGGACGTACTTGCATACAAACTAAAAACAGGAGAAAAAATAAGTTAATACAACTGCAAAGGTTTCTGGCCATTAGAAATTGCTACAGAACAAATACAAATTTTCAACTACCAGGTAGTACTATAATTATACACTCTCAGTCTCTTTATCAGGGATAAGGATACTAGACATCTTTGACAATGTACCATTTTTAGAGCTTTTAGTCATTTAAGGAATCTTAAATGGGCTATTCCCTTTCGTAGCAAAAGTAAAAATTCAAATTTTAATGGGACATTTTTCCATCCAATGTGCAAAATGGCCCATGGCCCCTACCTTTCCCTATCCCTGTCGTATGATTGTTGTATTGTCTAAATAAATCAGTGCATGAGACATGTTACATTTTTGGAGGAAATCTACTGTAAACTGCTTTTTATGATAATTTATTTTTGTTCTTACTTTTCCAGGTTCTTTCTGCATTTTGGTATTCTTCCTTCATTTCTCCTGCTAGCTTTTCTTCTCTCAGCAAAAACGCTAAAATTGAATATCTTGGTAAGAGAAATATTGCTCATTTTGAATAAGACTTTATCATTCAAATTTTACATTTAGGCCTACTGTACCTACATGTTACATTACGTACCAATCCAATTCTTCATGGAAATAAATATGTTTAAACCATTTACTGTAATATACAAAAACCAATGCAGAAATTCTGCAGATCTTAGATACATTTTGTTGCTTTTTATCATTTTAGAAAAGTCATTAAATGAATGATTACAACATGATGATTCAGTTGCATACAATCTCATAATTACTTACATATTCTTTTTGCAGCTTTTTCTGTCTTCTCTGTCACTGATTTCATTCATTATTGTGTTTCTCTTCTCCGTCTTCTTGTTTGGTGTTCTGATAATAGAAATTATATACATAGTAAGTAAATATTGAGGTTTAACACGGTAACTTTTGACATAACTGGCAATTGATAAGTAGAATTAAAAATTCTGTTAAAAACAGTTATTGTCATAACAATGTGTTGATATGTGTTTTAAATTTTTTAGTTTGAATTCTCAAATTAACTGGCAAAGAATAGTAAAATAGTTAATTTTAATAAAGGACATATGGTTGTTTTCTTTCTTGAAATTAAGAATTAATCTATTTAGTTCTTTTTAAGGACCATTTTATGGATAAACAACTTTATTATGTGTAGGCGACATAGATACCAACATCGTCAAACAAGACTAGTGATGCCTATCTCTTGCTTGACAATGATATTAATACCTTTGTCGAAACATGGCCAGCTAACATTATCAGATCAACTAGTACTACAGTTATTCAGCTAACATGAAAGTCAAAATATTTTCTAATCAAATCAACATGTTGCCATTTCACAATTTAAAGTCACCAAGGTTTTATAAGTCAGAGCACATACTTCTCCCATTCTGGTGCATCTTCAGGCATATCAAATGTTTCAAAGCACAGCAGACTCTGTGTCTCTTCATCGTCAGTCAACCCATCATCACTCTTCGGAGTCTGTAAATTGTGATACAAACCTAAAGTAATAAATCATGGACCAAAGCAAAATGTCATAGTATTTATAATAATCCATATAAAACATTTAACAAAGATGTAATGCAATATCGGTACTTGATTTTTCATCTTAAGCAATGTCTAAGCGTCCCTTGGCTTAAAGTGATTGTACCTCAACTGTTATTACTAGTACTCTATGTTATATATTATATACCCTAAGGTCAAGGAACTTTATTATTGGTAAAAGTCACATCTATGGATGCACAGTAACACATGTGCAAAGATGGATGGAATTGGAGTATACAGTTTCAGAAGTGTTTTCATCATTCTGCACTGTTCAAGTAATTGTTGATCTAAACAACTTTGGAATAACATTGTTCTACCGTTTTAATATTCTACTCCAAATAATTCTAACATTTTTTTTTGCCATTTATATGAAAACATATCAGTGATATAGCTTGTCATCATATCCACCTTGAACTGCACAAAATAAATAAATAAAATTCACATTTCGGTCCATCTCACAAAAAACAGTGAAACACATCTGTTGGGGTGTGGGGTTCTGAAAATGATTGTGGGCACAAGCAAGTACCTGAGGAGGATAGACAGTGCATGGTGTGTTAGGCATTCCCTCCATGGCCTGTAGGGGCACTGGTTTCATCGGGGTCATGGGCTCGTCTGAGGCTGGGAGTTTGATGGGTGTGAATCCAAATATATTGCACATCTCCTTCATCCTGTCCTGAGCACATGATGGTCTAATGGGAGTGCTGGTCTCCTCGATTGTGAAATCCAGCTGGAAATATGAGGAAGAAATGAATTATTTTGTAAAAGTATAGTGAATCTCACCAGGGCAGGTTACTTATGGGGACAACAGGTCCACTGTGAGTATGGTGAGAATCAGAGATCAAGGATTTTATATGATTTAGGTCATATTTACTATTCAAAAACATTGAAAAAAGCAAAATCAAATTAATAGATCACTGAACATGTTTTATAAGTACCAACTAAAATGATATTAATGATAAATATATTTGAAATGTAATTAATTTGTAACTCTTACATCATAAAGTTTTCAGCCGAGTCAACGTAAAATCTTATAAATTTATTTCTTGATCTCAGACTTGTCCCTATAACTTGAAAATATACGTATATTTACCTGTTTGGCTACCTTGCTGAGGCTTGGTGATGTGATCGTTGGCTTGTTATCAGGTCTCTTGGGTGGATAGTAGATTGGTGTACTGAAATCATCATTTTCTGGTATTGGGCTGAATAATCTCTCACTGTCGATGGTGTATAACATTTTGCTTGGCGTATTGAAGGATGGCATGGCATCAAATGATGGCCTAGACTCATGATTTACTGGCAGAGTGTTGTTGAAGATGGATGACGGCAGGCGCTCGCATATTACAGGCAGATGATTCTTTGGCTCTTGTCTCACCAACAAGTCTGAGTAGGAATTCTTCCTTACTTTCTTAGAACAGGGCGAGGAGGTCGCTGTACATGGTTTAGTCAACTCCTTTCGTAGAATTCTTGAGCGGTTTGCTGTTGTGGCCTGCCATTAGATAATGAAATAAGCATTACAATTTAACTATTTTCTTTATCGAATAAATGAAATAAAAATTAGATTTTGTTCCCAAATAGTTTTGAAAACCCTGACAAGATCTTTGGATCACTCATAAATGTAATCTTATTTATAACTCTTAAACTTTATATTGAAAGTTTTTAATGGTAGGAAATTAAGTGATTGTGGCTACTTACTTTACTGTTATTGTTTGAAGTAGTTTTTGCAGTACGATCTTGAGAGATAACAGTCAACTTGCTTGTGTCTGCTGCCATGTTGAGGATTTCATCCTCAATATCTGATAGCATGCTGTACTTCCGACGTCCCTGAGTAGATCTGAAATTCAGAATATGTCATTTTGAACAATAAATAAAAACACTTTCAATACTAAAATTGCTGGTGACCTGAACACAACTAAATTAACTACCCATTGTTTTTATCTAAAAGAAAAAAAATGGGTGTTAATCTTGAAACCTCTTGAATCTACCAGAGAGAAATATGTCCATCAATAAGAAAACATCCTGTGATTTGAACACAAACATCTGAATATACCTGATAGAAATATTAACATAATTTCATTGAGTTTTGGATTTTTATGGATTAACTTGAACTATTTTAATTATTTCAAATGAAATTAATAGCTAAATGAATGTAAATAGGTGAAATATTTGTTTGGGGGTAATAAGTAACTTATTGTCCAATAATATACTACAGGTACGACCTCATGACTTGAATTGAAATGAGTTCCACAATGACCATTGACATCTTTATTTTCATAGCTAAAGCTAAATATTTCTGCGACAGAACTTTGATCATAAAACTGTAATTTAGGTCTTTTACTCCCTATTTTGGATCTGAAGCAAAACAAAAGGTCGGGTTGAATATTTCTTTAATTTTACACATTGGCACTTAAAATTAAATAATCATTACCTATCATGTTCCTTCTTCAGTTGAATATGTTACACTACCTTTTTTCTCAATTTCAGAATATAAAAGCCAAAGGTTATATAACTTTTATAGTCATGAATTTACAACTCACTGTTCAAAAAGCTGAGCTTGTTTCTCCTCAAATTCCTTCTTGATGTTAGACAGGGTTGCATTGCTCCACTGTTTGCCTGTACGCCATAAAACACTCTTATTGAGAGAGCCAGCTGAAACAATAAAACATCTTAATGAGCTCAAATATAAACCACTATATAAAAAACCATATCAACAGATACAAGATGTCCTTTGGAAACATTGATATTTTGCCTTTGAATTATCACAAGACTATGTATAGTTATTAGAATATTGTAAATGTTTTATCAAGTTACATGTTTATCAAGTTAGACAAAAAAATCCAGTATTAAAATGCCATAAATAGATAGTTTAGTAATCACAATCAATTGATTATAACTTCGACTTCTATGATTGAGGACATATTTTGAGTCTTTACATAATGCAACTAATTATTAATTATTAATACCTTCATGAGTAAGAAGATTCGAAATAGCCTTTTCAAGTTCCTTGATATGCTTGTCGGTCTCTTGCAAAATAACAGCCTGTAAAAAATTAATTATATTATTTAGATTTAAAATGGATGCATCACTATTTAAATAAATCATTAGGCAATAGGCTACATACTGTCACGAAATGATTAAAACAGTTTAGGAAGTGTCAACATCATCACAAAATTTCCATGTTGAATTAATGTTCAATTAAATATGTTATTTCAGTATGAATGGTCTAAGCAAGGAAGTATATTGGAAGGACTGGTCTAAGACAATAATTTGATAAAACAATGGGATCTTACCTTAGAAATCTTTCTTTTTGGCATTTTTCCACTTTCAGGGATGACAAACTTGAGAGTGTCATAACAACTTGCAACGCTTGCTCGCCATTTGGCATCACTTTGTCTCCGCCGCACTCGCATAGAATTCAAAACTCTTTTCCCCCTCATTCCTGAAAAATGAAAACTTATTTTGTAAACATTGGTCCAAAAAGGTTTTTGGGTTCATAAAAACACTCACTCACCCAGTTTCATTGTCATTTTTTGTTTTGGCGAGGTTACTTATAAATTTATTACAGACTGAAAACGTCTGCAATGAAATGCAACAACATGTTACATATATCCTAAGTTAAGATCAAAATTCAACACATTAACTAACAGTGAAACCAGGAAGTGGAACCAAATGCCATGATTTGGCATGAATCTGACTGACGATCCCCCAACAAAAATAACATTATCAAATATATTTACCATTCATTCAAATAAATAATCCCCAAACAACGAGACAGAAAATAACAACATATTTTTTACAAATTTAAAAAAAAGTCAATCAATAAGTTATTGATTTACAAAATGTTCCAAATATTTTTGGCGATGTCCGGTTATCTGTCATGTTCAGATTCGCGGGAAATTCAAATCTGTCGTCTGGCATGAAAAGCACATTCGCTCAAATGAACGCGTTCTTTATTTTGAGTGTTTATTTTGCTGTTAAAAAGCAACAATGCCCAGTATAAGAGAAAACGTTACACAATTTTCTATTTGTTATTTATGCAATATTTCTTTTTGCAAATTTTAGACATTTCTTCGAAGTATCAACAATGGTCACGTGAGTTTAGGGGCCGGTTCATTCAAACATTCTGATTTAACTTGTATTTGAGAGGAAATCAAACGATTTTTGCAAGTTTGACTTAACACATGACATTTGTTGAAAACATAATTTTTAAAAACATAACAGTTAGATCTGACATACCTTCTGTAGTTTGAAGTCTTCCAATATTTATCCGACAACAGAACGATGTCCTTCGAACGTAAATGTTCTAAAATACAAACTTACCGAATGACGTAATCGATGACAACAACGATTTTGATTGGATGCCGTTATTCCAAACTGTTTCCAAATATGGTTTGGCACGCGCAGGCGTGAACTCGTGACCGACGAATCCACAAAGGGGAAGCTCCAAGGTAACATAACCTCTCCCAAAGTATTTGTGTAGTCAGTTTAACACCGCAATAAAGCATTTCTAATCTCTGACTTTTGCATTGAAGAAAATAAGTTATTATGTGTTTAAAACAAGCTGCCCTAGTTTAAAAACAAAATCATTAGTCTGAGCTGTCACACCTCTTTCATTTAAAAAATGTAACCGTCCATGCAGACGATACATCCGAGAGATGAATAATTTTCCCCGCGAAATTCAAATTTGTAAACAAAAATCTGGAAGAGACATGTTGTTTTCAAGTACAGATGTACCTGCTACGTATACGTTTTACATAAACTTGGATAAACGGTACATTTGATGTATATGTTTTAGTGTTCAAAAGCAATTAGGCCCTGACATGAAATTAATCGAGAAGACAATATCATTTTTCGCTATAATGTATCGATCTTTTTTCTGAGTCACAAGCAGACGACATTGACATGTTGTCGTCTGTTAGAAAAACATTTTTAACATACATTTAGTACGGAGTTCAGAATGATGACCGAAATAGGGGAGGTTCACCTATTAATTTTGATGTGAATATTTAGAAAATAGAAAAGAACTTCTAAAGAATATGTTTAAACAAAATACTTATTAGATATCTACTTCTTAAGAAATTAGTTTTGTGTTCAAATAATTCATTTTAGACCACAAATGTGTGCATGCTTAAGTTATTAATTAATAGATGATGTAATGAATATTTAAAATGTTTTGATCACTAAAAGTAAACTGGAAGAAAGTTGCATGATATTGTTTCTACCAGTGCAATAATTAATCTAGAAGTTTAATTCACAGTCTTCTCGCCAATATCCAAGGTTTTTTTTATCCGTTTCAGTAGGATATAATATTCTGAATAAACCATTATCAATATATAGGTATGACCACAAGAACTTGATATCGTAATTAAAACTTAGATAAAACGTAGGTAAAATTTGTTTGCAACCTAGATCTATATCAAATAAACTTGTTTTTACCTTCGTTTTAATGACGACATCAATTAAGTTACTGTGGGTATGACACAAAAAGGCGTCACAAGTTCATGCCAAAATATGTTTATGTCAAATTTTAAAACTAGAATTAAATTTATGGAATTAAATAGGCCCTCGGTCTAAAGTTTGACATTATTAATATTATCGTTAACCGTACAAACCTGCACATTATTTAATGTAAGAACTGATTTTGTTTCAAATTACGGGTGCTTTGAAGACTCAGGGACTCTCTAATTAGAAAAATTGTTTGGATTGTTTATATAGTCCCTGCTTCGATTAATGATTTTTGCATTGATTCTGCCTGCATCTATGAAGAACGCAATCGTGGAAATATT
Source organism: Gibbula magus (assembly GCA_936450465.1). Taxonomy (NCBI): domain Eukaryota; kingdom Metazoa; phylum Mollusca; class Gastropoda; order Trochida; family Trochidae; genus Gibbula; species Gibbula magus. The sequence continues at coordinate 61,857,707 of OW388304.1, forward strand.
AGTAGACCTATCTGATCACTGGTTCAGATGGGAGATTTATAATCAAACAATTGACATTTATGTAAAACTAAATTTAAAGACAAATTTACTGTCAAGTTTGAACCAACTGGTCGAACACCAAGTAAAGGAAGGTATTACATATATTTTACGAATGCTTCAGAACTTGTTCCACCCTGCAAATTCATAATTCATAACTAATTAAATAACTAACTATAACTATATGCCTATTTGGACAGTCACCAACTTAACTATTTATAATCCGCATTGGTCAAGATATGTAGACTTCCACAAAACCGAGCATTGGTCAAGATATGTAGACCTCGACATTGGCTCAGTAGACTAGGTCATGAATATTTCAACATACACTACATATGGTTTAAAATGTTAATTATCTAGGAGTTCCATCCTCTATCTTCTGTTTCAAAAGTCACTTATGTTCAGTAAAGACAACTATTGCATCATTAAAAGTTTCCCTTCTGAAACTCATAAAACAGACTCAATTCATGGTGCTCTACTTCGGGAATCAAATGAAATCTCAAAGGTTATCCTGGTCTGCAGTAACATTCTGACAAAGCCTACTCTTAGGTCATAATATTATAACCTATCTCAGTATTATCATCCCCTACCATGCGTGAAGCAGGTGATATAGTATTTGGCAGCATCTGTCCATACGAAATGGAATAATTGAAGTACTATTCACTAGATATTTTCATATTTTGCATATAGACCGATCACAGTGAGATAACGTTAGAAACAGTTTGGTGACCCTAATTTTAATGAGACTTGGGCATTTTACCTTTGTCAGCAGGATATCTGAGAACCATTGACTGGATTCTCTTTTTATCTTTCACACAAAGGGTTGATTAGATTTTGGTGATTTTTGGATGAACTTCCCGATGCAAGGGACAACTCTCCATCACTGACATGATTTAAGTCTTGCCGTATTTCCCTTGTTTTTCGGAGCTAAGATGGTGATGCGCTGCATCCGAAATGCATAGTGGACTCCCATTTAATAGCACGGAAACCTTAAGGAAATACTGCAAGGCTTAAATCAGCCAGTAATGGAGACTGGAAAGTTGCATGTTGAGCTTGTCAGCAGGATATCTCATGAACTGTTCACTCATCATATCTTCTACCATGTTCTTCTTGGGAAGATTCAGGGCCCAGTTGATTTTGGTGATCATGACATTTTAAAGTTTTAAGTAGTGGTTGATAATGAGTTGATTACTGTAAATTGGCAACTAAAAATATTTTTTTTACTAATCAGTAAAGTATTGATACTATTGATTAGGTATAACCAGGATATTCCTCATCTGGCACATCAAGTGTTCACTAAATAAAAAACAAAGACCATCAACATTAGCACAGAAATGTTTAATCTTATAAATATCTTAACCAACATACAATCCTGTTGAAGACTTTAGAGGCCTGTGGCCATGTACATTTGAAGAGGAAGGTCCAGACGGCCGATTATAGGTTCGTCAAACCAAACACTTTGTAACAATTCACAGAATCGATTCATGTATACACATTACAAAATTTATTTTGACAACAAATGCAACGGGAGTGATAAGATCTACAATTGTTCTAAAACAACAGGTTTTCCCCCCTTTGCTTTAGACATTTTTAATGCAGATCTGGATCCAAATTTTCAAAAACAAAAATGCTCCAAAAAGGTTAATTCCTTAACTGGGTTACATTACGACTACTCTTTCTGCTAGAAAGACTTCAATACATGGTTGATTGTAATTTTTAAAAGCAAATCATGAGTTTGTGATCACCTTGGTCATAAAATCGTATACATGATTATTTCATTTTCACTTCAAAATAAATAATTCTTATAATTGTAAAAACTGTATCAATCAAGTTCAACCGTCTTTGTAAAAAGAATTGTGAACTTGCCCTTGTTATAACCAGATTTAACAAGCTTACATCATATCAAATTTTGCATATCAGCATTGAGTCATAAATAATAAATGGAATAAACAGCTTTCATCATTTCTACAGAATAGATAAAATGAGCCAAATCTATAATAGACCTAATGTGATCATGATTCATGTCATCAACTATAAACGAGGATATCAAAGCAGATCTACTGACATCAAATTAATTCAATCAATTAGATGACAAAGTTATTTAGTAAGGATCTTTGCATTTACTCATTTGAAGCTTAATAAAAAAAAATTACAAACAAATAACAAATTGTATTACTAACTTAACTTGAAGATTCATCATTATCATATCTTGTGCCACAAACTTGTAAAAAGTTTAGTCGTTGAAATAGCTACCTGTATTTAACAAAACAAACACCCTCATTTAGAACCCATCCTGCTCCATCATTATATTTGTATCTGCTACGTACTACAATACCCCTATTCCCTTAGCCCAACCGGCCAACGAAATAACTTACATTTGAGTAATATTGGTAGAATCCGGATATGAGGAACGATCATTGACATTCAAATTGTGACATTTCATTAGCTGAAAAACTTACGTGTTGGTTTAAACATATCTATTTCCATAAAGAATTGGATTGGTAAACAAGCTATAAGTTAATATGAATACTTCCTCAAATATTACATGTTATACTTAGTGATTTGTAATCAGCCAACAACAAAACAAGAGTTTTGGGCTCAGGGAATCAGGGCATTGTAGTAGGTAAGCAGATACAAAAACACTGATGGTGTAGGATATAAAGTACGGGGTAAAGCTTACTGAGAAAAGATTTCCCAAGTATGGCATAACTTGTGCTGGTCTCAATCACTTGCTAATTTACCCGGTAAGCCTCATTGCACTTTGTCACACTACAAGGCTTGAATGCAAGACCACTCTTCAGTAAGAAATCTCCAGTTGCCTCCCCTGCCCCACCAATTTGTGACGCCATTTCATCTGCCTTATGATCAAAATCATCACGTCTAAAGGAAAACAAATGCTGAGGTCAAATGACTGAGACATAGGGGTCGTCATATTTGTTTTTCCCTCCCAAGATGTAGTTTAATAAGAAGATTGGACTATCACAGTCTGATTGAAATCGACCGTTTTCCGAGGAATAAAAGTTGCAAAATAGTGCATCTAACTCATATCATTCGGATTTTCCTCACAAAACTGTCTGATGACACGCGTATGCTAGCATGTTATGAGGTAATTCAGTTAACCAATCACAAGATCTCCAACCAAAGCTTTCGCAAGGGGCAGATAACTCCAAACAGCTATCCTTTAGTCTGTTCCAGATGCTTTCAAAACGGCGACCGTTTAAAACTATGATGTGATTGGTCAACTATTTGACTGGACTTTGTCTGCGCTAAACTGGTACTGAACACGCGCCTATCGGGTGTCCTCAGACCTTGTGGCAAGGAATCTACAGAACCTGTTTGTATCCGGCTAGGTACATTATTTTGCACAGTTTATTCCTCGGAACAAGGTCGATTGTTTTATCATACTGGGACTATCAAGTTCAGGGGCAGTACACTGATGAGCTGGCACAGAAAAGGTGACAAACTGCAGCAAGGATTAAATCAGCCAGTGAGAGAGACTGGTGAGAGATATGCCATAAGAGGGAAGTTGACTAAGAAATATCTTTCGTCAATTTTCACACAATTCACAAGAATGAAATGAAAACCAAACATTTGTATCAAACAGGCTTGAGTTAAATTTTGAGTAATTATACAAACTTTTATATTTAAAATTACTAAGGTACTTTGATAGGTACATTCACAATATATATATTTTAAACTATCCTCGGAAATACATGTTTTGAAATTCTTTTCTGATGTAGAGTTTTTGGCTGAGCATTTTATATTTAGAAAGATTTAAGAAGGTCCTTAATTAAAATTTTTATAAAAATACTCAAAGTTATTGAGTTTACTTTAATTTTTTAATTTATAATGATTGTCATCGTCTTGTAGTTATAGATCAAATGAAACATGAAAGAAATCAAGAATTTCCTGAATAAAAGTTGTTGGCTCAATGGACAAGTTTTATAAGGTTAAACCATTTTTGCTCTCTCAAACTGCATTCTAAGTCACTTGAACACAGAAGCTTCCTCAATATCTGTGCTAAAATACAAGTTACTAGGGTGCAAACAACAATTCATCTGATACAGAAATTCGACTTTCTCTCCAGCTAAAAGGCTTACATCAGAACTTAAATTAACCTAAGGATGTTATATACATATCATGAACATTTACGATTTATGACATTAGTAAAATGATTTGAAGACCCCGTCTTCCTTATTGTTGAACAATTATTTACATGATGTACACTAAAACAATCTGAACTCACTAGCAAGTAGCAAAGTCATTTTGAACAAGGCCTGAGTTACGTTTGAATGTTCTTCTGAATCTGTATGCTTATGGCATGAGATTTGGATATGTAAACTCTTAGCTTTAATGGTAATAGTTGTCGGTGTAACAATTGATTTTAGGGCCAAATTTGGTTTTTGAAAGTGGCTCCTGATCAATTTGAATGTTCCACCAACATTTTGATTTTTTGAAATTTTTGAAGATAAACAAGCAGCCCCATTGTATGTGGCAAATTCCAAAAGGGACAGAGAAAGCTTAAGTGTTCATTACCTGATTAGTAGAATGCCATAAAAAAAATAATCAACTTGAATTGCTCAAGTGAGTTTTTCAAGCGAAGGAACCGAGGATCTTTTGCGGTCTTATCTTCATTCCAACTTCTAAAATGCATCTCAAAGAAGACATTTATTTTTGTGATCCTAAAGACTTTGCTACTTGGGATAATCACTGCTAGAGATATGTCCAATGCTCTTTCTGCACACTCAACCAACAATCATCTAAAGACACGATACCTGTCTGTCCGTCACTTCATTATCTAGAGGAAATTGCAAAAGATGATTCAACACAAACTACACACACACCATGCTCTCTTCACTTAGGTCCTGTTCTTCAACTCGACAGGGAAATTGATAGGCAATCCGATAAATGACCTGATGAATTTACACCATGGTTGATTGTTTGTTTTTTCAATAACTGTACAATATCACTCCATGGGGGCCATCAACCTATGTACAAATGATTCTGATGCAACCCTGTGACCTTTCAGGCAGCTTGGCTTCACTCAGTCTATCCTTATTCTCCTTCAGCCAAAATGGACCGATCTGGTTCTTGCATTTTTTCCCTTCTTCAATGGACTCTTCCAAGTACATATAGTTACCATGGAGACCTAAATTTCCATGCTCAAGTCTCAACCTCACAAAGGGATAATAATGGTTACCATGAACACAGTAGCTGCTTATCCTGTTCTCTCTGAACATGGAGAATCTTGGAACATGATCTAGTTGCCATGCCTCCTGAATGTTACTGATTCCAGGAAGTCTGGTTGTCAAGGAGATGATAGAGCCATTCATCAAGCACTCAAACTGAATTTGCAACACTAAACTAATTGGCTAGAATGAAACGCTATCGGGGTATTTTCCCTTTTAGTCTCTCACCATTTGCTTTAGAATCGTCTCTGGATTTCTTCTTTTTCTCCTTAGGTTCTTTTCGACCTTTACGATACTTACTTACATACGCTTCTACTAAAGCTTTAATTTTTACTGGGTTTATATCTCCGCTTTTGCTATGGCACACCTGAAATAAATTAAAGGGTCAAATGATATGTTATCTATTTTACATTTTCTGGAATGGTAATTATTTCGTACGTCTTAAAATAAACAGCTAAAATCTATTTTAATGACTACTTTTAAAATAAAAGTTGCTTTTAAAACAGCAGTATCAAGAATTGCCTAAGAAAGGACAGGAAGAGTGTGATTCCTTTAAACTTACAAAATATTTTTTGGATACTTGGTTTATGGTAGATTGATACGATTTGCTGGAATCAAACTTTTTTTTGAGACTTAACTTTACTTTCAACAAAAGAACATAAGAACGCCCAACAAAAGAACATAAGAACGCCTAATGAGTAAATCCATGACTGACTGACTGAATTTGTTTATGTCTCCCTCCCTACCTTTGGCACGGCCTTCCTGAGTATCTCCTTGTACTCGTCCTTGTTGATTTTCTTGCTGCTGTAGAAGGGTTTGATGGCCAGCTTCACCTCGTCCACCACTCGCTCCTGTAGGTGCAGCTTCTTCAGGTACTGAAATGTACATCAACCTTGCAATAATACAACAGTGGAAATTAGGCTAATATATTATTTCTCGAGGTACAGATATGCACATCAAATGTAAATGTAACAGAGCAAAAATCAGGGGTTAAACATTCTGTAAGTCACAGATTACTGACTTGCCAAATTTCACCGCTGAACTGCCCAAAAATCACCCAAAAGTCACTGACTTGCCTCTTTTTCAAAATCATTAACTACCAAAATAGTGGATGGACTTCCAGAAATGACTCTGTGACTTGATGGAAACAAGAGTCATCAGAAGATGACGTATCCCACCAGTCCCACATAATTTGTAAAAAAAATATAAAATTTTAAAGTTTCAGAAAGATATGATAAATGGTTTTCGAGTTCTGCTCCGGAAACGAAATGATTACGGACGGACAGACGGGGTGATGAATATATCCCAAGGTATTACATACCGGTGGGAAAAAAACATTGGTAAGTCCATGACTTACTGAAATTGTAAAGATTTTTCAACCAAACAATATGACAGTCGTGCACAACTTTATGATGATACTGTGGAAATAGAGCCAATATATCATTTCTTTAGGTATCAGAATTGAGGATCTGTAACTCTGCCATAATATAATTACTTCATTAAATTCATTAATTTGCACAGTAATTTGTTATTTGCACATCAGTAAAGAGTTCATTTTGGTCGACCAGGCTTGATGAACAGATAGCACTCTTCAAAGTTTCATATCAACAGATTTAGACTTTTACAAATGTTCGACTCTGCATGCTCAGACTCTGAGATTTTACAAGAGCTTCAAAAGGAGCTGATTTTGCACCAATATTCTAATATTGTAGATTAGTTTTTGGACTTCAGCCAATAGAGTAAGGATGGACACTCGGCTAGCGATTTATCTATCCTCTAACCATACGATCTTCAAAAGACTGTCTGAAATGAACGATTATACGGAGGTAGGTTGATAAATTGGGTTAATTAATCAAGTAACTCTAAAGTAGGTGGTCTACAAGATTTGATTCTGACCTTGTCCTTGTTGCTGAGGTCTGCCGCTGAAGAGGGCACATCATCCTGTTCAGCTGTCAGCTTCTGGACGGTTTTCTTCAAGGTCTTGATGTCCACCTTCTGTTTGCGGGGTCGTTCATCCCCATCGAGGTTCATGGAGTCAGGAGGCGTCGGCAGTTCGAGTTCACAGTCCTCGTCTAAAGGAGACATGTCCATGTCCACAACCTCCGTCGTCTCTGCTGCTTCCTGTGGTTTGCTCATGGACCCTTTCACAAACATTTGAGGTGGGAGGGGCACCTTGAACACATCATTGACCTTCCGGGCGGGGGAATCGGTCTGAGTCCTAGACTTATCCTTCTCTATAACTGCTAGTTGAGCCTGGGCATTTAGCAGCTTTGATATCTGCTCTAGCTGTTCAATTTGAGTCTTGGTTTTCACAGGCGGACCAATGGGCGTCTGTAACAACGGTCTCATTGGACTGTTCATATGTAATGGCGGTGGGGGTTGGTTGGGATCGTGTGGATGGGGCATGTTAGGTGGGAAGGGAGGCCGTGAATGGTCCTGGTCAAAGCCACCGTTAATCATATTACCGGGTGGTGGCATACCTCCATGACCTGGGGGAGGGACTCTTGCCTCGAACCTGTTCTGCCCTATCTGTACCATGCCAGCAGGTGGCCAGCCGAACCTTGGCACAGCTCCGGCAGGCAGACGCGGAAACTGGCCAGGTTGGGCACCAAATGGAGGCGGCTGATTCAAAAGCACTGGGTTCATCAGTATTTGCCTCTGAGGCATGCCTGGCTGAAGCCTTGGATGAATCATCCCAAAAGTCACTGCTGGAAGAGGAATATTTTGGGGTTGCATGACACCAGGTTCACTTGTAAGTATAAATGCATTTTCTCCCAAAAGAGGCCCCTGACCATGGGCATTCTGAATGAGCTGTGGTGGTATATCTGGTGAGGCCCTGTTAGGGGGCATTGGTCCAGGGAAGTCCATTGAGATTGCTTTCTCTGCCTCAAGCTCTTCCTCAGTTGGATGAGCTGGGTCATACACAGACCCTTCCTTGCCGAACACATTGGCAAGGTGCTTTGGTATCTGCTCTAACACATTTTTGGGTTTCACAGAAAAACTAACAACAGGTTTCTTATCAGGTACACTTTCGACTGTTTTAGCAGGGCTCACATTTGCTTGCACACTTGGTAAAGGTTTGTCTTTCAAAGTGTCTGATTTTTCACTCTTAGATTCACTTTTTTCAATATTTTCACTTTTATGTTTTGTCTTTTCACTTTTACTAGTGTTCTTTGATTGCCTTGCAGGAGGGCTTGAAGAAGGCAATGGTATATTTTCATGATCCTGAACTATTCTCTCCTCTTCCTCCTCATCATCACTAACCACAATCGGATCATCTGTGAACGAGAGCGACAATGGCTTAGGTGTGTGGTTCACTTTCCCTGAGGAATATTTATCTGACTCGTCTGATGAGCGAGATTTTTTACGATCACTGCGAGACTCATCCCTATCACTCCTTCGTTTGTAAGACTTTTCACTATCCCGATTTTCTTTATCTCTATCTGAATGCTTCCTAGGACTTAAAGATCGAGATCGACTTTTCCGTCTTCTGCTATCACTCTGTTCATAATGATCACGAACGCGATCACAGTGTTCATAATAGTCCTTGCTGCGATCTCGCCTCTTCTTCTTGTGAGATCGGTCTCTGTCCCTTTCATGTGATCTCTCCCGAGAATAAGATCGATCACGTCTTTTCTTCTTTGACGACCGTTCATGTGAACTTCTCCGATCACGAGACCCAGATCGGTCTTTCCTTTCACGTGATCTACTTCTCGACCGAGTTTCTTTCCTTTTCTTAGATCTTGATGACTCATATTCCCCTCTATAATCTTTTCTATGTCTAGATTCACGAGACCGCTCCTCACGATCTTCCCGTCGGTCTTTCTCTCGTCTCTCATAGTCTCTTTCACGCTTTTCATGCTTACTAAATTTGTCCTTCCCTTCACCATCTCTTTTACTTTTATGGAATGAATCTTTTTTCTCATAAGCATGGTAAGGTTTGTCATCCATATGTACCACAACACTCCGTGAATCTTCTTCAGCATCTTTATTCCTGTAGCTCCTCTTCTTCCTATGGTGAGGAAATTCTGCTGCAACTTTATTCTCAATGATTCTGTTGGTTTCCATATCAGAGTCGTCCGTGTCCCAGCCACTCAAGCCAGCACTGATTGTCCGTGTTATACGAGTGATCCTTGGGACCTCCTCCTCAATCTCTCCCTCCTCGTCCTGAGCACCTCCTGCCTCCTCCTCTACTTCCTCTTCAACTTCTTCCTCAACCTCCTCCTCCACCTCTTCTTCCACAACCTCCTCAACTTCTTCCGTTTCCTCTTCCTCGCCTGCATTTTCTTCCTCTTCCTCGACTTCAACTTCTTCCTCCTCTTCCACTTCTTCGTTATCTTCATCCTGAGACTCGGTGCCTTCCACCTCCTTACCTTCTTCAAGGGAAGTCTCAGGAAGTGTTTGAGAATCTTCAGCCATGTTCTGAGTGTTATCCTCATTCTTTTCTTCAGCTTCACCTTCATCGATCTGCAGTGATTTCACAGAGTCCATTGAGTTGTCATCAGCTGCAATGTCCTTTGCTTCACTCTGCGATGTGTTTTCACTCATACATCCCTCTGAACTCACTTTCACATCCTCAGAAGTAATCTCACTACTGGCGTCAAAAATGTCAGTCTGGCTGAACTGAGAAGTGTCCTTGACATCTCCTTCATCTTGACTAGAACACAGCGCACCTTCTTCAAACTCGCACTCCTCCTTGTCCTGAGTGTTTGCCTCATCCTCTACTTCTTTCCACTTTCCCCTCTCCTCGGTGGGATTTGACGGATCATAGTCTGCTTCAGGACCATCTGTTGGATTGGCAGGGTCATAGCTTGGTTCAGTTGAAGCCCTCTCCTTTACTGGCTCTTCTGTTGGGTCTGCAGGGTCATAGTCAAATCCACCCGAGAAGCTCGAAGACAGAGTTGCTGGTTTAGGAGATTTTGACGATGAGCTTGTCTCTTCTGTAGGATTGGCAGGATCATACTCTTCTTTAGCTGCAACTTTGCCAAAAGTGTTCAATCTGAATGTGTTGGTGTCTTTAAGTTTAATTTCTATTTTTGGAACTGGCTTCTTGGCATACAGAGATCCTGAAAGAAGATATGAAATGTAATTAAGAATTATTTGAGAGAATTTGAATATTCCTTCATATGGCTGTTACTAGTACATGGCATTTATCAGCTCAAAATCTTCTAAAGGTTGCTTTTATAGCAATAACTTTATGTTAACCCTGTACTTAATGAATTAACATTCTGTGTGGCCTAATTACAGGAAACATAACTTTTTAACAAGGGTAGTAATCCATGACTGACCTAAGCCTAAACTAGCCTTAGCAAAAACGAATGCTGCATTAGCATGTTAGGTTTTCCACATTTACAGTAGAGATTTAGTGAGAACATCTATGAATTTAAGACTACGAGATAAATGTATCTCACCGTCACGTTTGATAGTGACATCTGAGCTCTTCATATTCAGCATGCTCTGTCCCTTCATGATGCTGCCCAGTACATCAAACGTGGAACTAGAGGCGGCGGGCGGCTGGATCACAGCTGCCACGGACGGACACGGCATCCTGGAATTCATGAATAAATCTTATGAACACATGTAAGATGATATTAGTATTAAAAAAATAGAGCCATGGGCTCTGTAGCTCATCAGAGTTTATTTTGTTTGATGATGAAGACAGAAAGTGGTCTCAATATAATGTACGATCCCTAACCCTGACAAATCTTATTCTTGAAATTGAGAGAGAGCACTCAGCAAGGTCAACACACAGGAGATTATGCAATATTCTGACCCCTTGGCTCTGGTTACAAGCCAGCTGTGTTTTTTGTGTTTTACCCCCAAATTATGTAATAGACTCTTGGTTGCACTAAACACTGGCAGCACTGATCTAACTGTATAAGGCTTAAAGAGAACAGGCAATGTGATGAATCTCATGGTACATAGTACAATTTAGAATCACCTTGGCTAAACAATCTCGGTTCTAAGCCTTGTCATCCAAACATCTAAACATTCTGAACAAAATATTCCTTCTAGTTTGTTCTGGATGAAAACAGGATTTTAGGTAATGGCCTGTGAGGCCCTTATTTGGGGCCACAGGGTCACCAAATCTACAATTTAGAATCTCCATTGGCTAAAGACTCATTACACAACATGACAACCTTCTAGGTCTTTTCGTTCTGGAGAAGAAGATGAAAATAATCTTATCTTATCATTTCATCACCAGTCATATGCAGTTCACATATCTCATGTAAAATAAAAGAATTCTTAACTCCTCTTCAATTTAGTCCTTTATGCCTTGTCACAATTTTCAGTTCATAGGCTATTCAATAGTTCTCATTTCACATTGATTACATCAATTTGACAAACATGTCCACAATGTAGATTGTTATCTAAAGTCAACATATATTTCAAATCATTGTGATTGAAGTGTCATAAAATATCAGTTCAAAATTCATTTTCAAAGGTTTTTTTTAGGCTGTGGCCCATATTTGGGGTCACAGGGTCACCAAAATTACAAGTTTGAATCCCCATTGGCTAAAGAGTTTGCATACAATATTACAGCCTTCTAGATCTTTTTGTTCCGGAGAAAAAGATGAAAACAGGATTTTAGGTAATGGCCTGTGAGGCCCTTATTTGGGGCCACAGCTTCACCAAATCTACAATTTAAAATCTCCATTGGCTAAAGACTCATTACACAACATGACAACCTTCTAGGTCTTTTCGTTCTGGAGAAGAAGATGAAAATAATCTTATCTTATCATTTCATCACCAGTCATATGCAGTTCACATATCTCATGTAAAATAAAAGAATTCTTAACTCCTCTTCAATTTAGTCCTTTATGACTTGTCACAATTTTCAGTTGATAGGCTATTCAATAGTTCTCATTTCACATTGATTACATCAATTTGACAAACATGTCCACTCAAGTCGACATACATTTCAAATAAAGTGAATGAAGTGCACATAATATCAGTTCAAAATTCATTTTCAAAGGTTTTTTAGGCTGTGGCCCATATTTGGGGTCACAGGGTCACCAAATTTACAAGTTAGAATCCCCATTGGCTAAAGAGTTTGCATACAATATCACAGCCTTCTAGATCTTTTTGTTCCGGAGAAAAAGATGAAAACAGGATTTTAGGTAATGGCCTGTGAGGCCCTTATTTGGGGTCACAGGGTCACCAAATCTACAATTTAGAATCCCCATTGGCCAAGGAGTCTGTACATATAATTTCAGCTCTCTGGAGTCATTGGTTCTGGAGAAGAAGATGAAAATAGCTTTTTAGGTTATGACCCCTGTGGCCCTTATTTGGGGTCACAGGGTCACCAAATTTACAAGTTAGAATCCCCATTGGCTAAAGAGTTTGCATACAGTATCACAGCCTTCTAGATCTTTTTGTTCCGGAGAAAAAGATGAAAACAGGATTTTAGGTAATGGCCTGTGAGGCCCTTATTTGGGGTCACAGGGTCACCAAATCTACAATTTAGAATCCCCATTGGCCAAGGAGTCTGTACATATAATTTCAGCTCTCTGGAGTCATTGGTTCTGGAGAAGAAGATGAAAATAGCTTTTTAGGTTATGACCCCTGTGGCCCTTATTTGGGGTCACAGGGTCACCAAATCTACAATTTAGAATCTCCATTGGTCAAGGAGTCTGTACATAAAATTTCAGCTCTCTAGAGTTATTGGTTCTGGAGAAGAAGTCGAAAAAGTGAAAAGTTTACGGACGGACGGACGGACGGATGGACGCACGCCATCCCATGCCATAAGCCCATCGGGCCTTTCAGGCCTGATGAGCTAAAAAGTATAGATCTCCCCCAAATGTATGATTGAGAATTGTGCTGAGAGGATTGTTATTAAAGCTTTATTTAGACATTTCAACTATCTTGGCAAAATCAAATCTTTTAAAAGTGGTCTGGTTTGGAAGTGATGGCAATGTAAAAAGTAAGCTAACACATCTCAACTGATAATTCAGAGAACATACTGACCTCAGTAATCACTAACCTATGTAGTGTCTTCAAAGGATCAAAATATTTGGATAAAATAAAAACTAGCTTAAAAGAAGCTATTTAAATCTGTATCTGTTAGACTTAAATGTGAGGTATAGTGTTTCCAAAAGTTCACAAAACATTCACAAGCAGTATCTGGTAATGCTTTTTTGTGACCACTTACTTTGGAATAACGACCCTGCCGATAGGACGATTCGATTTAATAGACGACACAGAATACTTTGTTGAACGTCCAGCTTTGGGGGCGGTACTGCATGATGGCTGAGAATCTTCACTGTAAACAAACATTTATATCATCAATTTCCACGCTGAATGCTACATTACGAGAATATAATAGAGAATAGAGATACAAATTTTCTTTCAGTGAAAACACACATTTCAAAATTACCTTCACAGAAAAAATTCCCTCAAAATATTACACATATATATCAGGGGTTTTACATAAAATTCGAACCAACCTGCAGAGGTTGCAGATTCTTTGAAGGGATCCTCCTTGGGGTACATATAGCATAAAAATCCTAATTTTTAACTTGATGACAGATTGTAACTTAATTTTTAAAAATAACAGTAAAAATAAGTTCAAAAAACACAAAATAAGTGTTTTCCGAACGTGTGACCACCCTGTGTAGAGCCCCATCCCAGCGCAAACCAAGGGATGTAACTCTAATCTCACCACTTATCAATCTAACCATGTCAGACAGAATAAGGGGAGGTGGGTGGCCGTACCCCAAGGAGGATCCCTTCAAAGAATCTGCAACCTCTGCAGGTTGGTTCGATTCTTTTTCAGAAGGGATCCTCCTTGGGGTACATATAGCATAAGGCAGACTCCCAAAGAAGACTTAGGATGTGGATTCTGTCTGTATACTAAATACCCCTTAAAAGTGCTCTACTCAATCCAAGAAAGGTGTCACACTTACCAGATCACGTGACCACCCGCGCCGAGGGCTGAGGATGGGTGATCCCTTGGGGACTAACCAATCGGCTAACCAGCCTGATTACCGTTATTCGAGCCAAATACCCCCCCCCCCCCCTCTTTTTTTTTTACAAAAGACTATTGGGGAGCAATAGGAGTAAGTATTTCCCGCTAGGCAGTGCCACCGGGACACCTGCTGCGGAGGATATAAATGCCCAAAACAGTGTAACTGGTTAGGATGAACAATTAAGGTTAGTTTATTAGTCTTCTTAGAAAACTGAACTGAACCAAACTGAACAATAACTCGAAAGCTCAATCAGCTAGAGAGTGTCAACTCTGCCCACCTGAGAGAACCGACTGACCAAACCGAGCGCGCTCTCTAGAGTGCCTGTCTAGTTGGTAGTGTCGAATGAACGTGCTCGGCCGGCTCCAGATAGCGGCGGAGCAGATCTCTTCGATGGGCAGAGCCGCAGCGAACGCCTTAGACGTCGCAACCGCTCTAACCGAGTGAGCTTTCAACTGACCTGGGGCCTCTAAGCCCTTGTGAACGTAGCCCATGACAATGGCAGACACTATCCACCTGGATATTGACTGCTTTGACGCCGGCAAACCAGGCTTGCTACCTCCGTAACAACAGAACAGTTGCTGATCCTTACGGATAGCCCTGGTACGTCTGATATAAGTCTTAAGAACCTTGCGCACATCCAAAATGTGTGCATGGTTTCCAGTGGACCCCGAAGAGGCCGGCTGCATAAGAGTCGGCAGTTCGATAGGAGCCGTCACATGGAACGAGTGGTCGACCTTGGGACGATAGCTGTCGGGCAGCCTGATACTGACTCTGTCCTTATGAAAGACAGTCAGTTCGGGATCAGCAGACATCGCATGGATGTCGCCTACCCGCCTGCCCGACGCCAAAGCCACCAAAAAAGCGGCCTTCCACGTCAGAAGCTGCAGTGACAGTGCGTTCAAGTCTTTGAACCCCGGACCTGAGAGCCAATCCAAAACAATTGAAAGGTCCCAAGTGGGGCTGATACGCCGGACAACCGGACGTATCCTGTCCACGCCTGCTAAGAAACGCTGTACCAGTGGATGCGATCCCAAAAGAGCACCGTCCACTGGTATGTGGAAAGCAGAAATAGCCGTAGAGTATCCCCTGACAGTCGATGCGGCTAAACCAGCATCTAACCTGGACTGGAGGAACTCCAAAACAGCGACTAGATCTGTAGAAAAGGGATCGAGAAGCCCTCTATCGCCACACCAGCGCGCATAACAGGCCCATCGATCTTCATACTGAAGGTTTGTCGAATCCCTCCTCGAAGCCAGTATTGTGTCTGCAACTCGTGCAGGAATACCGCTCTCCTGGAGGCGATTCCGGACAGTGGCCAAGCCACCCACTGAATCCTGGGATTCTGGTGTGGCGCCCCTTCCTGAAATAGTATGTCTCGTCTCGAGGGTAACAGTACAGGAGGCTGTACGAGAAACCTGAGAACGGACGGGAACCAACTCTGAGCCGTCCAAAGTGGTGCGATAAGCACCACGAGGCGAGCTGGTTGATTGGTCAACTGAGAAAGAACCCTGGGGATCAGAGGTACCGGCGGGAACGCCCATAGTACTCTGTCCGTCCAGTCGATCGCGAAGGCGTCTCTGGATAGAGCCCTTGGATCTGGAATTCTTGAGCAGAACACAGGTATCTGATTCGTCATCCCTGACGCAAACAGATCCACCTGGAACGACCCGAACAACAGGGAGATAGTTCCGAATATCCCCCGGTCGAGCATCCACTCGTGAGGTGTTAGGATGCGCCGAGACAAAGCGTCCGCACGGACGTTGTCCACTCCCGGGAGATAAACAGGGACCACCTGAATGCTGAACTGGTCGCACCACAGTAGGAACTGCCACGACTCCTGAAGGAGAGATGGAGACACTGTGCCGCCCTGTTTCAGAATGTAGGATATGGCTGTTTGGTTGTCCATCTCTAGACGAACCACAAGCCCCCTGATCCGCTCTTTGAAGCACTCGAACACACGTCGAACTGCCCTGAGCTCTAGCACGTTGATGTGCAATTTCGACTCCTCCTGTGACCAAAGGCCCGAGGCTGTCAGGTCTTCCAGGACTCCCCCCCAGCCTGATAGGGAGGCGTCTGTCTGGATGGTGACCGAAGGCGTTGGAAGCTCTAGCGGTAGACCCTTGAGAAGGTTGCTCTCGGAAACCCACCACCGAAGATGCCCCAAACCGGTGTGGTTAGAACCTTCTCGAAGCTGTCCGAGTGTGACCACATTCGTGCCAGCGCTTGCTGAACCGGTCTCATACTCAAGCGAGCTCTCCAAACCACGTCCACTGTCGCCGCCATATGCCCCAACAACTGAAGCCAAGTCCTGGCTGTGTGGGTTGGCGATTGAAGGAACAAGTGGACTGCCCCGATCACTTTGGGCACCCGATCCGGGGCCAGGGACACGGAACCGGAGGCCGTATCGAACCTTGCGCCCAGAAAGACCAGGTCCTGTCTGGGGGCTATGTCTGACTTCTTCAGGTTGATGATCCAACCCAGCTTGAGCAAGATGTCTAACACCTGCTGGGTGGCTTCCTGATTTAGTTCTCGAGACAAGGCTCTGATCAGCCAGTCGTCCAGGTACGGATGACAACACCTGCCCTGCGACCTGGCGGCCTGCGCCGGTATCAACATCAACTTGGTGAATACCCTCGGAGCAGTTGAAATGCTGAAGGGTAACACCCGGAATTGGTAACAAGCCCCGTCGAAGGAGAACCGAAGAAACTCCTTGAAGTCGGGGTGCATTGGAACATGGAGATAAGCATCCTTGAGGACTATTGACGACAGCCAATCTCCCCTCTCTACTGACGCTATGACCGTTCTCAAAGTTTCCATCTTGAACGTTGGAACCTGTAGACTGCGATTCAAATATTTCAGATTGAGAATCGGTCTGAACCCTCCGTCCTTCTTGGGTACCAGGAAGTAGGTCGAGTAATAACCGCTCTGTTCCTGACCCTTCGGTACTACCTCGATGGCTGCTTTGTCTAGCAAAGCCTGCACCTCGGCACGAAGGACTTCCGCCTTCTCTGGCAACTCGGGCACCTTCGTGTGCCGTATCCCGGAGAAAGTCGGTGGGTCGTACTTCCAAAGTGGTAAGTGGCCCTCCCTGAGTGTGGACAGGACCCAGGTATTTGAGGTGACTTTCTCCCACTCTGAGATGAAGTGAGATAGTCTGCCCCCCACTGGAAGATCTCTGGAAAGACAGTGTACCCCCGTCTCCGGCAGCATTCGAGCTGCTGGAATTTTGGGTGGTGACTCGGGCTTCGGAGGACCTAGGTCGGCTTCTTTGCTTCCCTCGGCTCCGAAAATTCCGCTGGCCTTTATGCCCACGGAATTGCCCTTTCTTTCCCTTCCCCTTGAATCTCTTCTTGTTGCCCATAGGGCCATTCCAAGAAGCTCGACCGGAACCCCCCGGCGTGGGGTATAGGTCATCAAGGGGGGAAGACCGCACTCGCTTTTCTTGCGGAGCTGGTTCCTCGAGGAGCACTTTAGAGTCCTCGAAGGCAACCTTCTGCTCGGCGGCTTCCTTGACTACGGCCTGCGATCCAGGAAAGAGGGTTGACCCCAACCTGAAAGGCAGGTTCTGCAAGGTGAGGCGTGTGGACTGCGAGTACTTAGACGTCGCTAGCCACAGCCGGCGCATCCCCATAACTGCGCCCATTATCTGACTCGAGGCACTCCTGATTGAGTCCCGAGCCAGATAACTTGATACCTCCGCCAACTGCTTCTGGAACGTGGTCACCTTAGTGCCCAGTTCCTGCATCTCTGCCAGGTCCTTAGCCTGCATAGCAGCAAGGTAGGCCCCGTGCACTGCTACCCTCAGTTGTTGGGCTCCGTTCCTATATGTGTCCTCGTGGGCACGGAACTCGGCCTTAAACATGGCAGCCTGCGACAGAAATGGAGGCAGTCGCCGGCCCTGTTTGCCTACAGAAGGCTGCGCCTGAGCGCCGGACAGGGTGACGGAGGTCAGGACGCATTCGTCCACAACCGGAAGGTCGAAGAGACCGTCCTCTCCCAACTGGTACCTCTTGTTGAGTTCAGGCAAATCAGCCTTCGTACGGGCACCAGAAAGAAGAGGATTGATCGCCTCGACCAACAAGCTGTCGATGATGCGGAGCCTGGTCGCCGGAGGCTTGCTGGGAGCAAAAGCCTCCCCCGGAAGTCGGAACTCCTCGGTGACCTGCTCCGGGACGGGAACAAGCGTCTGCGGGATAGCGATCGCTATTCGGTCACGCGTCTCCTTTAGAAGCTCGGCGAGCGAAACAGCACGGCCGGATTCCTCATCCTCCTCTGAATACTCGGATTCCTCCTCCTCCGGGTCCCCGGCACCGGAGCCACTCTGCAGTGACCCAGTGTCCGAAGCCCGATCTCGGATTGTCCGTTTGAGAGGGATGCGGTACCCGGCGCTGCTCACCGGCGCTCGTCCCCCGACCGGAGCCGGTCCCCGGGGCTGCGACGGCACCGGCGCCGAAGCACCGGCGCTCTTGCCCTTGGGGTTAACGGCGCCCCTCGACGTGCTCGGCACCTCGGCACCTTGCACCGACGAGGGGGCTTTGATTACTTGAGCACGAGGCAGAGCCGGAGCAGTCTCTCGGATGCCTACGTCGGGAGCCACTACCTTGCCGGGGCCTGCGCCCGGTTCAGTAGTGCCCCCGAGGTCGTTACCTGCACGAGTGCCGGCCGACCCTTGGGCATCAAGGTCCGGCAGGGCCACGACGGTCAACTCCTTACGGAGCTGTTCCATCATCGACCCCACCATCCCCGTCATCTGCCCTTGGATTATGGTAGCGATAGCTGCCGCGTCCAGATTAGTATTAGTCATGGGTGTGTTAGCAACAGCAACGTTTACGTTAGTCTGTGGTTGTGGAGAAAGAACTGGAGGGGGAGGCGAACCCCCCGCAGCCGGTGACCCCACCTCCATATCCGCCTCATCCGATGAGGAAGAGGGGACAGGAGTGGATTGCACCTTCTTTTTCCCCTTACCCTTTGACTTACACCTTTTCTCTTTAGAGGGTGGGATGGCCCCTTTAATTTCCTGCCCTGACTTCTGGAGGTTACGGAAGAAGAGCATGTCAATGCCCCTCTCCTTCTTCGCCCTTGGTGTGAAGTTGAGGCACAGCTGGCAGGTAGAGTCGTCGTGCTCATCCTCTACCAGGCATGCTAAGCACCTGTCGTGCTTGTCAGCAGGGGGGATGCGGGACTTGCACCCCACACATTCGGTGAAAGACTGCAAGTCAAACACAGAATGTTTAGGGGTGTGCATGTGTGTAAGTGCAATGTTTATGTTTCATAAAAGTGCATCATACAAACAAACGCAGAGGCGCTACTATAATAACTAAGCACTCGGCAAGTAATAAATAGTAAGCCACTGAAAGAAATAGAGCATGAATATACCTAGTATATCTTGCCGACTGAGACGATAACCCCGAGAATGAAAAAATTCAAAAAGGGAGAAATCCTCAACAGTAAAGTGCTGCCCTAAAATGCGAAGCATGATAAAGAACCTCCAAAACAAACAAATCTCAATACAAGAATAGCAAAGTACTAACACATTGCATTTTGTTTGAGATCCGCCATTTTGAGCGTTTTCCATCCGCCATTATTCGAAGCATACGAAGCACGTGCGAATTGAAAAACGAAGTTACAACGCGACAAAAACCATATAAGTAACCTAAACATTCGCCTCTACGAATAAAAAGGGGTTACCACACATACAGTATTCTTAGTCTTGTCCATTTTCATCAAATTGTGAAACTCAAGTCAAAAGGTCTCTCAAACAAAAACACGTCTTGTCTGGTCAATGACAGATTGATAAGTGGTGAGATTAGAGTTACATCCCTTGGTTTGCGCTGGGATGGGGCTCTACACAGGGTGGTCACACGTTCGGAAAACACTTATTTTGTGTTTTTTGAACTTATTTTTACTGTTATTTTTAAAAATTAAGTTACAATCTGTCATCAAGTTAAAAATTAGGATTTTTATGCTATATGTACCCCAAGGAGGATCCCTTCTGAAAAAGAATCTTAATTATTATGACTGCAACGCATGTAAAATATTTCAAAGGGTGAACAATTCTGACTCGCCCCAAAAAATAGAGCAGCAAAATTTTCGGGACTTGCCTTCTTTTTAAAACAATTAACTGTCAACATTGTAAGGTGAGTTGAGGTTTAACGCCGCTTTCACTTATATTGCGGCTGCTAGTATTATGGCAGGGAGAAAGCCCGCAACACCCTGTGACTATGCATTGCGGTGAAACCTGCAAGCATTGGCTGGAACTAGCGAACCATGGGTGTCAACAATGTAAACTTCTGAACAAAGTTCTGTGACTTAAAACTGTCATGACTAATAAAACACTATTCACTAAAAATCAGGCAAATCTTTCACTGAACTAAATGACCACTTGGACTATACCTGAATGTGATAGTTTGGGGTTAACAATACCCTCCTTCCTGAAGAGAACATGATGGAGGAGCCCATTGAACTAAATAATTATAATAATTCAGTCACACTCACTCTTGAAAGGAGTCCAAGTCATCTTTATGTCCCAGTATGGAGAATCCACTGCTTTCTGCCCTCAACTGATCTAGGGTTTTCTCTACTGGCCTCTTTTGCATGGGTATTGACAGGCCTGGTGGCGGTTTGGACAGGCCGAGAGATTTGGCTATTCGAGACTTGACTGTTGTTACTGGACCAGCGGCCACACGTGGACTGCCTCTCTTTATCTGTAAAATTGAATGATGATTATAAACTAGGATGATAATATTATTCTTTTTTTTTTGTCCCCAAGAAGAAATGGTGTGATTAAATAAATAATACTGTTGGCTTGATAATTGCCATTCTTTGAAAAGGCTATCAGGTTTACAATTTGCTCTGCAATACGCTTCAAAATTGATAAATGAGACGTTTCAAGGTTCATATTCTATTTGAATTAATTCGACTTCAGTGAATATTCTACAAGAAAATGTACAAACTTTTCGCCTTTTAACTCTTCTCTTCTTCCTCCTTTTCCCTGGTGTTTTCTTCTTAGCGGACGATGTTTTAGTTTTCCTTTTCTTTGTAGATTTTCTCTTCCTTGTGGTTTTCCTCTTCTTCCTTCGTTTGACAGGAGTTTTCTTCTTTGCAGGGGAAGAAGACAGACCTGACGTGTTTGCAACTGATTCGGAACCTTCTTCATCACCCTCCTCCTGCAGTAAACAAATATTTTCAACTACAAATAGAAACTATAAGCGATCAATATTAACCCCTTTTCTGCTAATGAAGTGCTATTGTAACATGAAGATACCTGGTGAACCCTGAACTATTCTCCGACGTTTCCCGAATAAATTAGTGGCACACCAATTTAAAAGAATAACAACTCATCATAATACGGGTTTGGCAACCGTCTAAACATACAATATCCTAGAATATTAAGCACTGTAAAGGCAGTTATTAGTGTTCAGTTTCCAGTAACTTAGTCACTCAGAATGGAATGGCACTAGGAACTTTTAAAATATGAGTAAAAACTGAACTTGGAACATATGATCTCACTTTGCTCTCTTTATTACAGTAGAGAGTAGACACTCTCATCCATGTCACATATTTGCTCCTTATTTTGTGCTCATGAAGTCATGCAGCAGCAAAGTCAAAATATCTTACATCTTACACACATCTTACAAGTTACATCCAATATATATTGGAGGTGAATGTCATTGAAAACAAACAGCATTGCTCCATGACATCGCACTGTCAGGACAAGACATAGTGCATCATACTTTTATACACTCAAATCTGTTGCCCATGCAAGTAATACTATAATATAATGTTATTAATTAAGTATTTCTGTATTGGCCGAGTTACAGGTCCGAGGCCCGTTGTATTGGCCGAGTTACAGGTCCGAGGCCCGTTGTATTGGCCGAGTTACAGGTCCGAGGCACGTTGTATTGGCCGAGTTACAGGTCCGAGGCCCGTTGTATTGGCGGAGTTACAGGTCCGAGGCCCGTTGTATTGGCCGAGTTACAGGTCCGAGGCCCGTTGTATTGGCCGAGTTACAGGTCCGAGGCCCGTTGTATTGGCCGAGTTACAGGTCCGAGGCCCGTTGTATTGGCCGAGTTACAGGTCCGAGGCCCGTTGTATTGGCCGAGTTACAGGTCCGAGGCCCGTTGTATTGGCCGAGTTACAGGTCCGAGGCCCGTTGTATTGGCCGAGTTACAGGTCCGAGGCCCGTTGTATTGGCCCGAGACCTGTAACTCGGCCAATACGGAAATACTTAATTAATGACAATTTTATTAATTGACCTCTTTTCATTCCATTTGCACAACACTAAATACCTCATTTATATTGAAATAATAATTATAATCAAGATTGGTGAACAGATATCATGGGTCAAAGTTCTGAAGCGATAGCTTCGGGATTTCACCAAATGTGCGACTGCGCATGCTCAGACTCATTTTGGCCCAGTTTGTCTCGTATTGGACCAGTTTGTCTCGTATTGGCCAAGTTTGTCCGTATTGGCCCAGTTGTCGAATCATTTGGTCTAGGCCGTAAATACTGTATACATGCCATAACATGATAGTTAATTAATAATATACTATACGCACATCTGAAGATAGAAGTTCTTGAGGAATCCTGAGTGCACGCTCGACACGAGTCTGTCTGATACGGGTCCTGACCCTCTCACTGACAAGTGTTCGAGCTATGAGACGGCGACGAGGGCGAATCTCTACTTCGCTCTCTTCACTTTCCTCCACGGCAACTGAATAAACAAACCAAATATATCAACATCAATAATTGACACAATGCATTGTAATACTTGTATATGAAATACCTTTCTCATAACTATTCGCTTGAGATAGTAGTTGGAAAACCAACCAGTTTCTTTCCAAACATGAAAGACTGATGTGTATGCTGCAATGGATCTTGAACAGATTTACACAAGTATCATGATTATTTTTGTAATCGGCCCTTTGAGAAATTCATGACAAATTTGCAACAAAGGAAAATGTAAGAACTTTATTTTACGATCCAGTGAACATCCAGCAAAACTAAAATTGCTTCATTATCAATATTCATTTCCACCTGAACACTTACCCAATTTCCGTAAGGATTAGACCTTTCTTGTAAATGCTGGAATAGAGATCTACTTCTTACCTTGTCTATTGGCTGCAGCACAATCGGAGCAAAACCATTCCTCAACAGGAACGTCAGCTAGGGGCGGGTTCAGACACTCACAGTGGTACCTGCAAAATAACTATCATAATGTACAAGAAATACTCAACCGTTGAATGGAGCAATGATGGCACCATCTCTGGAGGGGCTTGGGAGAAATATTTAGAGATTTTTCAATCCATGATCCTTCTCACGAGGCGATTAAAAACATAAAGGGAAATGCTGCTTTTACAGATTAACGATTTCCTTAACTAAAATAGGATTTATTGCAGATTAATAGTGGCATCTTTGAGCAGCATTGTAGGAAATGTTGTGGTGAAGAATAAAGTCAATATTTATGGATATACAACTTCTTAATTCTGCTTTTTCGACAAAGATTCTAATGGCGTTGTCAAGCCAGCAAGAAATTAATAATGCTTTAAATGTAATCCTCATTTAACAACAATGTTTAATACTTTGTTTAAACATAGCACCAATGCTTAACATATCATCATAGGTTACCTTAGTGACTAACAATCACTATATTGCTATGTGAAGATATGTCCTGATGGCATATAAAGTGACATGTGATTCAAAAGAATTTACTTTTCCTAATGTGTTATCTCTAAAACAAATGCTAATTTACCCGAGATCACATCCATCACAAAGGAGAAGCCTGTCCTCGCGGTCACATCGCCCGCACACCTCGCAGTATGTAGGTTCTTCTTCTTCCTCCTCCTGAATGCTCTTGTCTGCGATCGGGATCTGTAACAACCATCATGTAATCGTGTGGCATAAAGTCTTTTTTTAAGTACAAAATTTCACATAAAACGCTTCAAATGATCCGGTTTTATTAAATGTTACACCGCTTGGAAAGTTTGAGGTGATATGTGATAACCAACAAATGGATAGGTTGATTATAACTGCCATGGCAGGTTATAAGATTATCAACTTGTTCTGACATTCCACGAAAGAAGTGTCTCTATTTGTGAAGTGTATTTTTCTTGACACTTTATGCATCATTTAATACAGACTTTCAAAAGAGATTCAATTTGTGTAATAATTTGCAATTAACCTTTTTATACACTTTGTCTTCTCCTGGATGTCTGGCAAGAATCAAACGGAAAACCTGTCTGTCAACAGGACAGGTGTTCACATTCTGAAAATGAGAAAAAAATAATTTAAATTCTAGACTGACTTCATTTTATTTAAGGTAACACATCGAAAAATAATTACTTGGCTTAAGATGAGACAGTGTGACTAGGGCAATATCAAATGGTTTTCAGACCAGATAAAAATCTGTTTTTATATACAACAAAACATTGAAATTTAGTGCCTACATTGGCCCACTCTTGTATACACTCCAGACAGAAGTTGTGATCACATGCTTCCGGCGTTCCGACATCCTGTTCCTTGAAACGGTTCAGACAAATTGGACAATTGTCTGCGTCTTCATTGTCGGACTCGCTCTCGACAACCAGACCTGCAGCTTGATCCTCTTCTTCTTCAGACTCCCACTCTACAATCAGATATATATAAATAAGAATCTGCACTTTTCACAAAGCATGCACTTGTTGGTTTGTTTACAAGTCAATGTTCTGTGCATGGATATGTTTCTTAGGTGAAAATATTAGATATCATACACCCATTTAAATACTCGAATATCCTATCCTCAATCTTCTTAATTTCTTTATCAAATATTGATTAGTTTAAATTTCTTTTCAGTTACCTTCATCTTCATCACCTTCTTCATTTTCATCAACTTCATCTTCATCACCGTCCTCTTCATCCCCTTCTTCTTCGTCGTCTTCTTCATCATCATCATCATCATCATCGTCGTCTTCATCATCTTCGTCCTCTTCATTTTCTTCATCGTTCTCTTCTAAACTAACTTTTTCCTGTTCTTGTGGATCTTCAGACGACTGCGGAACATCACTTTGCCCTGCAGATTCATCTATCTGCATGCGACCTTCGTCAGAACTATCTGAATCTCCGTCCATCGTTCCAAAGTTATTTCTACTTGTGTAAATATTTTCAAATCACAAATTCTTTTCACTGATACATTTTTCTTCCATAGAGCAATAGTATTTCTTGCTTTCTTTAAATGTCATTAATCTGAAATAGAACCAATAGCAGAATCAAAGAATATGATTGTGGATGTTTTACAAAAGTATTGCAAATTTAATTGCTGGAAGTTTCAAGTGTAAAACAAATCTGCAATAACTGCAGGAACCGGTTGGTTGTGAACAACTTGTTTCAGTAACACATTTTTTGCGAAAGCCTTCCTGTTTTTAACATTCAGCGCTGGAGAACGCCTAGGGAAATTTACAGAATGCAGGGCAATTATACATATTTGTTAAGATCTTACAATGAGAAAATACATTCCTTTACCAATAATAGAAAAGAATTTATTGGCCACTGGAATTATCCAAATCACCAAATTGACAATCCACATCGGTCAAGTTATTCCTATAGAAAAATTGACTATTCTAGAACTCTTCCATTATTTAATCCCTACTCCCAAGTCATCCTGAAAGGATTTTCCCAATACACACCTCCCCATACCTACACTGCAAATAGCTTTTGAGTTTGTGTCCATATATACACCTCTAGCACCAAGATGTTTTTCTGAAAATGTAAGCTTTTGGGGACCTGGGGTACAATGGAACTAAACGTCCAAAGTTTACGTACGATGCCAGATAATGAACCATTCCTTTAGCTTATATTGCCATATGGGCCCGATAATCTAAAATCTTTGGCACAAAAATTTTCTATTAGATTCAAAATTTTCAGTGAGGTTTAGTTAAATTAATTGCTTGCAAAAGGAATCTACTGACCAGTCGCTCTTAACTGACCGTTGTAATCACGTAATTAATAAAATTACTTCACAAATGTGTTATGTTGGTGTTAAAGCTAATGATGGCATAGCTTTAAAATACTTTTTAATAAATCTTACAGTTGATCCAGAAAGAGGAGAAAACTACTGTGTCATCATTTTGACATGTTCATCACATCAGGAATCAGTGTCTTTTTTTATATGAAATAAAACATACAACTAAAAACAAAGACCACTTCTTAAATATTTACAATCGTTCAGTGCATCCAGAAGTATATGTTATTTTTTAGCTGTAATGTATAATATTTTGGCATCCTAAAGACTGAGTTACTACAAGACTTCAATGAATAAATCAAATAAGTAAATTAATCCAGTTTTTAGCTAATGTTGCATCTGGGTAATAACTATATATGCATACTAAAAACCCTTAAATTAAATATTCGAAACCTACCCTGCATTCAGTAAGAAAACATTCTAGGATGTTCAGGGGTGCTCGCAAACGCTCAAAGTTCAAAGAGGATACCCACAGCAAACAAATGAGTTACTTTACGCTGGGCAAGTAGAATTTAAACTTCTTTGATATAGTTCCAGATACAAGATATTCAAATGTAATGCTATTTCCATTATCAATTAAATGGATAAAATGTGTAAAGTGTCCTATTCAAAGCCCTTGGTACCTTATTCGGCATAATGACTAGATTGACATTCAATCATGTTTGACACTTCAGTCTTTTGAAAATCAAACGCTTTATGATTTGCGTAGTGTTTACTTCGCATAAATTAAGTCGCAATTAATCATTAATGATAAACACTTAAGTTTTGGGATAGCACAGTGTATATCTACACATGCTGTGAACAAAATATAGTTGTTACCTATCCATTCTTGGACTAATCAAGTCTGCCTCTGTGTCTGAAAAATGCCATACTTGGCCAACATGCATAAACAATATGTCATGCTCAGTTTAAGCGAATCAGCAAAATAATGAGGCTAAAGTTTTAGTAATTAAAACACAGCAATATTTCATGAAAATTACGGCCAGTGCTTTTGGTGCCGAAAACGAAATTGGTTCTCGAACAAATAAAATCTCCACACCCCTTTCGCTCCGATCAAAAAGACAAGAAAACTACACGCATTTTAGCTTCCAGGGACCTGGCTTAGCGTACAATAGCTAGAAATGATAGGGAATTTGTCGTACCATGTTTATAAACAAGATAAATGATTAACAATCAGTAGTTATATCCAAAAGCTTGGGACATTCTTGGCAAGTTTTGCCATGTTGCAAAATCCGCCATCTTTGTTCAGATGCCCGGATATTGAATATCTTCGCATTTACTTTCGAATTTTCATCTGTAAAAAAATAGTAAATTATATTTTAAAATGAATAAAATAATTCATAAAAATGTTATCTGTGTGGACGTAATTTCAGTAAATGGTATACATATTTTATAAAAGAGATCGAAGCGGACACTATTTGCACACGGCACGAAGGGGAGGGGCTTAGATCGCGTGCAAGCTCTCTCACGAGGAAGTTGTTGGTTGATTGTCAGTGCAACAGATTCACCTTTCCTTTAATTTTAAACGTTTGTCAACAACCATTACGATGGACAAACTTTTCGAGTAGGTATATTTTTTATAATTATATTATAATGCTATAATCAATATCATAAGAACGTTAGTTAGCCGGCTCCATCAGCATCAGTTCAAGGGTCAACTAGTATCTGTGATCTAAAATTATTAGTTTTGAAAACGAAATATGAATGATCAATAAATTTGTTTCATCATTTGAAACGTTTTTGTCATTTAAAACATTTTCCTTTTCTAAAAAAAAAAATGAAAGACAAAATTTTAACTTTTTGACACATCTTTTAATTCTAATTTCTTTTAATTAAGAATAAGTTGCAAAATATAAATTCTGTTTTCATTTGATAGATATCAGCTAACTTTTGAAATGTTAAATTTATAGATTTTTTTTCAAATATTCATGCAACTACTGTCAAAATGAGATTTATTAAATTCTTAAGCAATAAATAAAGCAAAGGTATACACATTGTAACTGAAATACAATATTGTTGCAAAGCAAACTATTGAAATAAAGAAATAAAACTTGTCACTTGGTAGACCTAATTGTAACAGTAAGCCTGTAAAAAATTTCATGACCCAATAATCATTGGTTGTTTTGAAAGTTCTGAATGTGTTTCCATAATAGAAAGTACTTATAAGTTACAATTACACAAAGACATTTCTGAGGAATTTATCTTCACTGTTACGTAATTTAATGCATACATAGCTGTCCCGTCAACTTCATTGTTAATCTGACATGAAGTAACTTTTGTAAGTGGTTACAGGGGTCGAAAATTATTCGGATTAGTGCATTTCTAAAAGTACTAGTCCAGACTTATTCCAACTAGCCAAATACATCTCCATGATCATTTCACCTCAAATTTTAACTAGTCTTTTGGACTACCAGTTTTAAGACTCTACTAGCCCAGCTTCTGTTTCACTAACCATGGGCTACTGGACTAGTGCTAATTTCAATCCCTGGGTTACATGTTGTGTCATTATGTAGTGGAATACAATATATATGAATTTACATTTACGGGGACTTTCTTTGTCCACAGCTTTACCGGATCCAGGAGTTTTTAAATAGGAAGGGGGGTTGTGTTCACATGCCTTAATTAAGAGGGAAAGGCTTCCCTGTGATCTGAAACAATAATATCAAGAAGTCAATTGTGTGCGTATATATATATATATATATATATATATATTTATATATCTATATCTACGTCTTATTTACTATTACTATATTCATGGTACAGTTGAAATGTTTTGTATCAAATGACTGAAAGCGAGTTAAATACCAATACCATTCACAATTTCAACAATGTTTCAAAATGTTTTATAACATATTAAAGCCTATATCTGCAATCTTTACAGTGTTGTTGGTGTACTGTAACTCGAGATCTTCATAGATTTAAGGATAATTCTTCAAAGAGAACCGAGGGCAGTGTGACCTTTCCTGCTGTGTTGTGAATCTATTAGGACTGGGGTGGGGTACAATTATATACCCGGGTACCCCATCCTCCATTACCATTCTCTACCCAGATATCCATTTATTGAGTCACGACATCAAGTTTGTTAGATTTTGTAATAATTTCTTAAACTGTTCGGCTAAAGAACGGAACCAGAAAGCTACAGCATAGATCTCTACAGCTATTTAAATTAGATTTTCTTATGAAAATGAATAGACTCTTAGCAATGTATTAGAAATACTTGCCATTTAGATAGTGAAGAAATATGTTTATATTTGGGATAACACTACCTTCAATAGTACAAATTCTTGTACTTTTTCGGGCCGAGTCGCATGAGGGATTTGAACCCACGCCCTCAGAGTAAGGCAACTATCGCCAGCATTGACTGTGCCAACAGCTTACCACACGACCATTTCGCCTCGACAAAAATCGAGGTCCAACAATCGATAGTTAAGCTAATTTTACATTCAATACCCCTCTGATAGACGTCAATTTGGCACAACTCAAGGTAGTGTTATCCCAAATATAACCATGTTATCTTAGCAATGTAGTTTGAATCTTCAAATACTAAATACATTGCTATCTTTTAAAATTTGAAAGACTTTACAATCTTTTATTTTTAGTCAGTCCTGCATTGTATCCACCCGTGAAATGTGAAAAGAATCCAGTCAACAGTTGTGTAGACATATATTGTAAGCTGGACCTCATTATTCTTCTGATTACCCGCAGACAAATTGACAAGAATGAAGAGGTTTATGTGGACAGACTAGCAGAGGTTGTTGCAATACAAAGTGTGTCAGCATGGCCGGAGAAGCGACCAGAAATCAGGAGGATGATGGAGTGGGCCAAAAAGGTAATTGTAACATCACAAATAAAACAATTATGAAACTTCTAGAAATATTTCATGATGTAACTGATACAGAGGTTGATTCAAAACACTGAATTTATCGTTGGAAAATAAACAATGGATATTACAATGTTCTTCTATTAAAGGATAGATGTAGTGACATATGGTCACATTCGGATTCATTAAAATGGGAAATCAATTTGATAATTGCTTGATTTTAAATTTCTGAAATCGGACCATAAATTACTTATATACAGCTTTTTAAAAACACGCCTAATTTAGCCCTGGCGACCAGGATGAAAATCTGCGGGGATGTGGCCCCTGAATTGATGACTCCTGTGACGTCACTGGAGTAATCACAATATCGGCTATAGTCATAATTCAACGTAATTTCGCAACATTTTGATTGTTAATTTCACAAACAAATCTTCAACAATACAACTTAAATTTTCAATATATCGAATGTTTAGATATCCAACTAGGTAATTCAGCAGATGACAATTACATGTATAATTATTGCAGCTCAGTTGGTAGAGTGTCCGCTCATCACCCGGAAGGCCGGGGTTCGATTCCCGGTCGCGTCATACCAAAAGACGTTAAAAGATGGGAGTTGTTGCTGCCTTGCTTGACACTCAGCATTATAAGGACAGAACAACGCTTTAACTGGCGCTGCACTGTGGCTGCCGGGTGCTATTTGCACACAACAAATTTCCATTGTACATTGTATTACGGACAATAAAGAGTTATTATTATTATTATTATTATTATTATAAACATGTGTTTTTGGCGATTTAACACACCTCATAAATTCATCTAGCGGGTGCCACTGGCGCCAGCTGTCTGACGGGCCTTGTCTGTGTTTAATCACAGTCATCCTTTAATGATTTCTCAAAGTGTTCGCCATGCTAATTGTCGCACCAAAATGGGTAAATTAAAATAGTCTTGATGATTAATTGCATTCTCCATCTTAATCCATGTATGTCGTCACGAAACATACATGTATGTGATTATCTAGCATTATAGACAATACATTTCAATTATGTAACCTAAAAAATATTATTTTGCAAATTTCGGTGCCCATTCATCGGATATGGTACACGTAGCTTCGACCCTTATGAAATGGATTCTTCCACGCACGTGCATGGCGCAAATCTTCCACGCAAAGCGATTTGACGGACAGCCAAACTCCTGCATTTCATGTGTTTCAGCACGATCCCCATGCGTTTCACACTTTACCAGTCTTGTTTAGAATGCAGGGATCTTACTGACAAACAATCATATGATTACCAGCAGGCCTGGTAGCCTAATAGGTAAGGGCTCTGCGTAACAGTCGAAGGGTTACATGTTCGATTCCCGGGTCAGACATTACAAAAATAATCAGATATTTTAAGATTCTAATCAGTTATAGTAAGACAAAATACATCATTCTTGAACAAATTACTTTGTGAGCCATTACGAAAATGTCAAAACCTGACACCCCTCCTGACTGAATTAGTCAATGACCAGTAGATTCTTAAAAATAATCCACTGTTAACGCAATAGAGTGACGTCATCACCATGGATTAAATTTACAGAAATACCTCTAGAACAGACAACACATTACTGTATTTATACAAGTTTGATG
Source organism: Gibbula magus (assembly GCA_936450465.1). NCBI lineage: Eukaryota > Metazoa > Mollusca > Gastropoda > Trochida > Trochidae > Gibbula > Gibbula magus. Next base: position 61,889,343 of record OW388304.1, read on the forward strand.
ATGGGGGTGCTTTGTGTGCATGAGTTTGTGTATGCTTGTCGGCTAGGTGCAACCTATTGGGTTGATTACAAAGATCTCAAACCTAGGATTGAGCCAATGTTGAAACAATGAATAAGATTATATTAAGAATTGAATATGACAATATCAACATGCAAAATATGAAAATAACATAGGAGAATATGACTATCAACAATAGAGGATATGACAATATCAACATAGCAGAATATGACAATATCAACATAAGGGAATATAATATCAACATTAGAGGATATGACAATATCAACATTAGAGAATATGACAATATCAAGATATGAGAATATGACAATATCAAGATAGGAGAACATGACAATATCAAAATAGGAGAATATGACAATATCATGATAGGAGAGTATGACAATATGAGGATAGGAGAATATGACAATATCAAAATAGGAGAATATGACAATATCATGATAGGAGAATATGACAATATCAGGATAGGAGAATATGACAATATCACGATAGGAGAATATGACAATATTATGATAGGAGAATATGACAATATCCAAAAAGGAGAATATGACAATATCCAATAAGGAGAATATGACAATATCCAATAAGGAGAATATGACAATATCAAGATAGGAGAATATGACCCTATCCACAAAGGAGAATATAACAATATGAACATAAGGACTGGACCTATATATGCATAGAGGAATTCTAATCGTACGGTTTAGTTCTTGCGTTTGTTTACTCATTAGTCTCTCATGACAATGAAATGTTTTGTTTCACTAAAATAATAATAATAATGTCTTATTATCTATTTCTACGCTAGGAACTAGAAAAGCTTGGTGCGTCATGTACTCTCAAAGAATTCAAGCAAAAGCAGACCCTCCCTGATGGGAAGGAGATTGAGCTGCCACCAGTTATTTTTGGTCAACTCGGGAACGATCCCGCCAAGAAAACCATCCTTGTGTACGGACATCTTGATGTTCAACCTGCAGAAAAGGTGAGGTTGTTTTCATATTCGGCAAAGAGGTTTGCTCAAATCGACCTCTATGCTTGTGAAAGAAATGCTGTTTGCCAAGTGAAGAATATTCACTTGTTACATCCTTTCAGAATGGTTTGATACTAATTTATACATGCTTGTATCATGTCTTGGCAACTTGTTCATGTACTGTCGGGTAAAGCTAAGCACCTAATAGGTAACGGAATATTTATACCAATAAAATATTTCACATGTGAAAAATATATCTCAAGATGAAAGTTTAGGCTTTTAGTAGTGACATTAATGTAAACATTTTAAGTAGAATTGCTTAATGCATTGACACTGACAGTAATCAGATGGCTACCACCCTATTTCAATTGGCCAACAAGGGTAGACTAAAGATACGCAGTCAGAGTTTGACTACATAATTCACTTCCAATTTTACGAAAATTATAAATGTTTAAATTGTTTCCAGAAGCTGATGAAAGGACTAGTAGAAAGTAGTCGAGGTATTTGGGTTTCCTTTGACATTTGCTATGTGAGAGTGCAAAATGTTTTATGATGTATTGTTAGGATTTTTGTAAATTTTCAGTAATTTGTCATTATTTTGGTTAATAAACATCAATCTACAAATTTTTACCTGCTACAAACAATGCAATATCTTCTAAAAATTTCCAAAAGAAAGTCAATACACTCTCTACATTTATTTATGTTCTATTTGTGGCAGTGCGTATCTTGTGCGTACCCTCCGCGTATCTTTACCCGACACTGCTGTATAAATAAAAGATTTGATGGATCCTGTTATAGTAGAATAAATTCTGCTCCAATGTTACAGTTTAAAAATTACAGTTTAAATAAAGGAAAATTTCTGTGTTTACCTGAAAACTGCCTTTAGTATCAAGAAATAATTAAGTAGAATAACATGTTGCTTCAATCAGTGAAATTATGGATTATATTGTAACTGATAATTGCCGTATTTCAATACTGAAATATAATAAAATGTGTATTCCTAATGTTTATTCTTCTCATAATAACCTCTATAACATCTTTGAATTCTGAAATGAAGAACTTGATGAAGCAATGCTATTGCAGGAAATGTGATAGCAAATTCAATGGTACAGATAACAAAATATTTCATAATATCTCCCTTAGAAACGTGCAAGAACAAAAGTTATCATTGCTTTGTTGTTTATTTGAATGATTTTCTGCCCTAACCAGGAGGATGGATGGGACACTGAACCGTTCGTCCTTACCGAGAAGGACGGCAAGCTCTACGGGCGTGGTTCGACCGATGACAAGGTGAACTTTCCACTGTTTCTCATGAGTGTGAAAATAACTTTACGTACAACGACTTTTGTCAATCATGTATTTGTGTAATCCAACTTTCTGTTGTCTACATCTGTGCTTTTAGCTCTTCACTGAAGAAAAAACAAACATTGCTTTTGAGAAAATATCAGAAAAGAATTTGGTGCTGTCATTGATACAGACACCATTCCAAAGGAAAAGCTATCATTGCAAAGAGGTCAAAGGCAAATAAATGTTGATTAGATAAGATAAGATAAACTTTAGTATTCCAGATTCGAAATTCATCTTACGTTCAAAGAGCCTTGGATAGAACAATACAAAATTATGTGATATGTATGATAAGTTGTCTATCCATCTTGTGTATGTGTCCAGGGACCGGTGCTGGCGTGGATCAACTGTATCGAAGCCATGCAGCAGATCAAAATGGACGTCCCCGTCAACATGAAGGTGGGTCCGTTGTCCAATATATAGCAAGGATATTTTAACCCTTAAAGTGCTGGTCTCAGAATAGTCAGAGTTAGCTTAATTATCTTCAGCCAGTGGTAAATCTCGTGTTATTCTCTCTGGTGATTGTGTCATTTTGGTATTGTACAAATTTATGCTTGGGGAAAAATTTTGCATGAATTGAATAACTTTACTCATAGAAATAAAGATACAAGCTTGTATATAGTCAATTATCTCGATGTAGACATGATAAATGTTGTAAAAATGGTACTGGGTTTGCCGTCTGGGATATTTGGCCATGGGTGCCAATTAGTGCTTTAGCCAAAATTCGGCTGCAAGCTAGAGGGTCAGAAGACATGGGGGCTAAAAATGATAATATATAATAACGCAACATAAGGGTTAACTGGGTTAACTACTTGCATAACTATATTGTAAAACTTGCAATTTATTGCTGAGGTATTTTTCAAAATGTTTTTCGAATAACTTATACTATTTCAGAAGCACAAATAATTATGCTTTGCAATATTTAAAACAAAATAATTTATAGTGGCAAAATGACAGGATCATTTGAATGAGTTATTGTTGGCTTCTCAGCATTGTTACACTAAAGCATTTATCTTCTGAACAACTAGAATAATCCTTTGCAAAATCAAACTATCACTATGTTTCTTTGAAAAGTTGAAGAATTTGTATTATTGAAGATAGTTTAAGGTTGTTTTTCATTGTGATAAAAATGAATGAAACGATTAGAAAAGAGAAACCCTCCAATTAAAATGCCATGACATTCATGTATCATATAGCAGTAATATGTATCCTCAATTCTTTCTAGTTCGTCTTTGAAGGAATGGAAGAGTCGGGATCAGAAGGGTTGGATGAACTCATTTTCTCTGAGAAAGATGGCTTTCTGAAGGTAAGGTGTCTTTATCCAATCTTCAATATTACCATATTCTATGTTATAAGCCATCCAGGCATTTATCTAAACAATATATTGAAGGAAAGGAGGGGGGGGGGGTGTTGTAATGTCACCATTTCGGAAGAGGCGCTGATCTTTTAGTTTTGTCATCTATGTTATTTAGCCTGGGTATGCTAGTTAGGAGGGGTATGTTTGGTGTAATTTTCACGCTATTTCTTTGTTGTTATTTTGACTTTTGAATCAAGAGTAGTTACCATCAAAATTCACATTATTTATGATTTACAGTAGTTAGTAGATGCTTAGTTTTTAGTGGGGGAAAGTGTGAGAGAGAAGATTGCTCAACATGCTTGAAATTGTAATTGTGGATGCTGAACACGTAGCGGGTGATTAACATTATGATTACAATTGCAGTTACATATAAACTAGAGGATCCTTAACGACCATCCATTTAATACCATGTGATACCATGTGATACCATGTAATACCATGTGATACCATGTGATACCATGTGATACCATGTAATACCATGTGATACCATGTGATACCATGTGATACCATGTGATACCATGTGATACCATTCTCATTAAATGAGTTAATGACTTTGCATCAAATGAACAAAATAATGTTTGATATCAAATCATTGACGAAATCATCGCCCAAATTTATCAAATGAAACTGCCATTAGTGCAATGAATCTAAAATTTCTGCTAGTTAGGCACCATTGTGAAGATAGTATTACATTGTAACACCATAACTTGCACTATTGTGATGTCATAACTTGCACTTTTACACTAGTTTAATATTGTAGTATAAATACATCTCTGCATTATCTTCCACAGGCGAGTAATAATAATAATACTCTTGAAAGCGGCGTTAAACCCTAACTCACTCACTCACTCAATAATAACTTGATAGCAACTTGAATTTGTAAAGCTTATAAAACAAGCTATGGTTTAATAGTTTTCAAGTAAGGGGATACTTGTGAAGCGTTGTTCTATGGTTACCATGTCAAGGACATCCTATGTTTTTTAACTTCTCAGGGAACTGACTATGTCTGCATCTCCGACAACTACTGGCTTGGAAAAAAGAAACCCTGTATCACCTATGGTCTGAGGTATGGAATAGATCATGTTTGTATGTTACAGTCGGACCCTGTTTATCCGCACAATTTGGTTACAGTTGAAAATCATCCGGATAGCAAGTCATGAGGTTGAACGAATTATCATTTGCATGGAAATACATAGAATATTTAAAATACTACCGTGTGGATTGCTGGGCTTCCGGATATACGGGGTTCGGTTGAACAATGTCTGAATGTGTACTAGTATAGTTTACCGGTAATTGTTATAGATCATTTGGTTTAAAAATATAAATCTTATTTTGAAACTATCTTTTGAAGGAATTCAAAATGATATGTGAATTTTATAAACCAATATGGTGGGGACCACTATAATTAGTGTGCGTAATGTGATCTGTATTCAAGTGTAAGTCACATGATCTGTAGAAACCAATGAAGTGTAAGTCACATGATCTGTAGAAACCAATGAAGTGTAAGTCACATGATCTGTAGAAACCAATGAAGTGTAAGTCACATGATCTGTAGAAACCAATGAAGTGTAAGTCACATGATCTGTAGAAACCAATGAAGTGTAAGTCACATGATCTGTAGAAACCAATGAAGTTTAAGTCACATGATCTGTAGAAACCAGTAATGTTTTAGTCACGTGATCTGTAGAAACCAATGAAGTTCAAGTCACATGATATGTAGAAAGCAATAATGTTATAGTCATGTGATCTTTAATAACCAATTGTCACAAATTGTCACATTCCCATTGAATTATGAATTTCTACATTCATTGTTTGAATGAGGTATTCGTTCACCAATTCTTTCTGTTCCAGAGGGATCTGCTACTTCTTTGCGGAGGTGGAGTGCGCGTCGAAGGATCTCCACTCTGGTGTGTTCGGTGGATCTGTGTGAGTAAATACAACACACGCACAACATTTTGTTCTGAAAGAAATCAAAAGGCAAAAAGAGGATAATATATGTAGCAATATACCTGTAAGTTTTCGTGGTTGAAAATTTTTGTGGTTTCCGTTGGTAAATTGAACCTTGAAAATTTCCAGACAAAAGGAAAAGCACAGAAAAGTGAGGGAAATACTGCAAGGCTTAAAACAGTCAGTTATGGAGCCTGGCAAGAGTTATGCCTTGTCTAGAGAAGATTGCTTAGAGTGTTATCGAAACAAAATGTCTTCTTGACAAATACGTTGTACATATCTCATGAAAAATGAAAATTGAAGACTTTGCAGTAACCTCCCTGGATAATAATAATATACATTTTAACGCCTAATATCCAGTGCAAGCACTGCTCAATGGCGATACAATTATTACCCTGAAGGAATTGTACTTTCGGTGCCGCTACTAAGCGCTCCGCGCGACCATATAGGTCCGTACCTCCTGTGTTCAGGTACCCATTTAAACAGCTGGGTGGACTGAGTGCAATGTGGATGAAGTGCCTTGCCCAGGGGCACAACACAGTATAAGACCCAGGTCACAAATGTTTGGTGTCTCCACCGGGATTCGAACCCGGCGTGAGAGGCAAGCATGCTAACCACTACACCACTGTGCTCCACATGATAGATAGTGCTCATGATATGATAGATGAAGAAACACTTATCCTGCAAGCGCTGTGTTCCCTGCAGACATGAAGCTATGGTGGATCTGATGCACCTCCTCAACTCCCTGGTGTCCAACAAGGGCGAGATCCTCGTACCCGGAATCAACGATGATGTCGCTCCAGTTACAGACGATGAGATGGAAATCTACGGCCCAATCGACTTTGATGTGGTAGGTCACATTGGATCATGCTTACAAAAAACAGTGTGATAACCATTGATACAGAAAGTGAGTTTTCTCTTCTAATTCGTATTCACTACACAGGCCTTGTGTTCAGTAAGTCATTGTTCGTGGTGATGGATTTTACATTGAGTGTTTTCCAACACTCACAAACATCCTGGGAAATGCCTATACCTTAGTTTTCTTTAACTGTTTTACATATGATACTTTCAGGAGGATTACCGGAATGACATTGGAGCGAAGAAACTGATACACGACAGCAAGGAAAAAACTCTCATGTCCAGGTGGCGCTTCCCATCGCTCTCCATACACGGTGGGTCACGCTATCCATTATTCAAAATACTTTCTTATCCAATGTGATAACAACGTAATTACCGAATATCACTGAATTACCGAAAACACCAATCTAAAAGCTTGAAGTTTGCAAGGAGTCAGGTGTTCTAACTACATAACTACTTACATGTTTGAAATATGCTGGTTATCCATTGCCGGTTGAAATTGGCTGTTCTATTTGTCTCTCCCAAATCGTTTCCACAGCAGAACTAAAAACTTTCACAAATAGCTCACTGAAACTTGGTATCTAAAACTATCATCATGTGCAGATGTGCCTTTTGGTATTTTCAACTTCTTCTTCACATTCTTACTTGTCCTCATTTCCATAGAAACGCAATGACATTGGAACTATTTGTTCCCGGAGCAGAACTAAATTACTTAGCTCAAAGAAGCTTGGTTTGTGTGAAACAATCATCATGCATCATTCCTTTTAGGGTATTTTTTTTCTTTTCTGTTTCTATGGAATCATTACCCTAAATTTTCCCCACACGGCAGGGTATATAGCAAATTCTGTCTGATCTAAAGTTTGATCAGAAAATTTTATAAAGTAATATTTCTGCTGACCTGTGTTGTGAAGTAATGTCTCTGCTAACCTGTGTTGTGAAGTAGTATTTCTGCTGACCTGTGTTGTGAAGTAATATTTCTGTTGACCTGTGATGTGATGTGATGTAATATTTCTGCTGATCTGTGTTGTGAAGTAATATTCTGCTAACCTGTGTTGTGAAGTAATATTTCTGTTGACCTGTGTTGTGAAGTAATGTCACTGCTGACCTGTGTTGTGAAGTAATATTTCTGCTGACCTCTGTTGTGCCAGGTGTGGAAGGAGCTTTCAGCGGGGCCGGAGCAAAGACTGTTATTCCAAGAAAAGTAATCGGCAAGTTCTCAATCCGTATTGTGCCCAACCTCGAGCCAGGTAAGGTGGAGAAGCTCGTTACGACATACCTGGAGAAAGTCCACGCCGACAGCGGCAGTCCGAACACAGTGAAGTAAGTAACAGATCGTTTAATGTGAAGAGTGTTTGTGGAAATTTTTTCGCTGAAATAAGTTGATGAAATGTATTTGAAAAATAATGTCACCAATAGTAAAACACCTCTCTTTCGGAAAATCAATTTAAGAAATGAGTGTACACAGTTCCGTATAGTCATGGGACTAGTTTTTGTCATTCAAAATAAAATGGCCGCCATGCAATTTTTGCTTCACAGGCAACACCGTTATTACCACTAAGGATAATTGGTTTGTGTAATATGATGTTTTACCATCTAAAGTAAAAATAAATAACATAAACTATCATTTTAAATTGGAAATTTGAAAAAATAAAATTTGCAAAAAACGTGCTACTGCCCCTTTAATATTAGGTTAACGTTGCATTCAAGAATATTTCTTGTGTTGTGGAGTCTAGTCACATTGCAAAGGGAAAGCCTGCAACACCATTAAGTATTGAATGAACCTAGAACTAGCTAAGTCATATACTGCACTGAATCACAGCTTAGTATTTCTTCTTAATCAAGAACAAAGCAATTGTGTTTGAAGGTTTCCTTCGAAGACCATTTACAGTAATATTATCTTTAAGTATTTATATTGATTTACAGAGTAACGATGGGTCACGGAGGCAGATACTGGGTCAGTGACTTCAACCATCCCCATTACGTGGCCGGTAGAAAAGCAATGCAGAAAGGTAAGAATAGCCATGGGCTCTGTAGCTCATCAATCTTTGCATTATTTGTTATTTGTAAGGTTTGAGGTAATAAATTGAATAATACAAAGGAAAAGAATCCAAAATTATATATATTGTGTAGGTACACGGCAATTCGGAGAATATGCTAATATTCAGAATATATGCTAAATAATAAAGCTTTGAAAGAATTCCCACAATGTAGTCTTTATTATTATTTTGTCAGTCACCAAATTTACAATTCATTACCCAAGGTCAGGGTATGTTTGTGCAGTTAGGTTCATGAAAACAACATTTTACACAATATTTATTGTAATAGATTATGTTTAAACTTTGCATTAATAAGTACCATAAATGCTACAGGTAAGTTCTATAAAATTCCAAACTGACCTTTTAAGTACCTGACTTTGTTTTAACCGGATGTCCATCCTTCAATGAATCCAAATGAAAACTGTCGGTTCAATACATCTCCAATAGTTGGGCGCTAGGTCAGGCTGATGAGTCAGCCCAATAAAGTAATCATCCTACTGTTTATGTCTTATGATTGAAATTGTTATTTCACTTAGTTGACTAACAAGTCATTTTACTCGGTGAAAACTCAGGGTATAATTTTGATTGAATTTTTTTTTTTTTGAATTTAATTTTTATTTTTTTTTATTTTTATTTTATTTTGAAAAATGATAAATGCCATATTTAACTACAATAATATAACAATATTTTACATTCTTCCTCTGTTTCCAGTGTTCAATGTGGAGCCTGATATGACACGTGAGGGCGGCAGCATCCCTGTGACCTTGACCTTCCAGGAGGCTACAGGGAAAAACGTGATGTTGCTGCCGATGGGAGCATGTGATGACGGAGCTCATTCCCAGAACGAGAAGATTGACAGGTCCAACTATATCAATGGGGTGAGTTGTCTCTCTTGAAATCGATTTAGCAGTTTAGGGAAATTTCTCATTTTGAATCTTAATCAGTGGCGGATCCAAAGGGGGTTCAAGTAAAGGGGGTTTAACCACCACACCCCCCCCCCCCCCCCCCCCCCCCCCCCCCCCCCCCCCCCCCACCCCCCCCCCCCCCCCCCCTCTTTTGAACATTTTTGCATACAAATTTTATGGACCCCAAGATGACCCCCCTCCCCCTTTCAGTGAATGAACCCGCATTTCCAAATTTCAGGATCTGCGTATAGTTCGTGTCATGTTCACATGTCACTCAGAACAGGACAAAATGAAATACAGGTTGATTCAAGAACATGTTCCCAACTTCTCTGTAAGAAGCCTCCATAAGGCCTAAAAAATAAAAAATAAATGTTTCTGGTCTTTTCAGGCTGACAAAAATGATGCGATGACGCGATTTTTTGGGGAATGAAGAGATAAACAAAATTTATACAATTATTTATATAAATAAAGTACAAACCCTCTTAAATATGTGTTACTATTCCAAATAGTCAATAATCTCACCCCTACACTCCATCTTAACAGAAACGAGTGACATTTTCTCTGTCAAATATTTTCTGAGGCTAAAAAATTATAGTTATCTGCCCCTTACTTTGTTAAAACCTAGAAAAAAAGACCTGAGGCGTGGGTTTGAAACTGATGTGGGCGGAAACCAGAAACAAATTCTTTTTTTGGGGGCCTAACAAGAACTCATCAGTGCTGGTAAATGTGAAACTATCTGTTTTCTAGAATGCCAATCAACTATGTTGCTGTGTCTGGTTTGGGTTTGCCAGTTTCATTTGTTGCTAGTATCAGTATTGATGTGTAATGAGAAATTTGCGATATCAAAATATTAAACATTTTTGATCAAATCGTTTTATTTCATACATATACTTTCATTTTCAGGTCAAAGTTCTTGGTGCATACATGGACGAGGTATCAAAAATAGATGAAGGACAAAGTCAGACAAAGTGAGAGGATACCATCTTGGGTACATGATCAAGCACTTCACGGAGTCGCCTGCTACAACCTTGAAGAATGACTACAAATCATTTCAAAATATTTCATGTTTTATTTCTTTTATGACAAGGTCTGAATTGTTCAATAAAGATAGTGCTGATATACAATAAACCGATTGTTTGGTGATCCCTGATTACTTGCTTAACCCTCTTTGTGCTGTTAAAATAAAATTTATACTTGATATTTCCAATAATGTCACTCTTGGGCTCGTTGCTACACCACGACTGGGAATTAACACCCGCCATTTAGGTGGAATGGAATGTATTTCTAATGCAGTTAGATTTAGAATTAGAATTAGATCTTAGAAAAAATACATACCATTTAGAAAGTATGATCCCAACTATATCAATGTTACATTTGTTACATTGTTACACTATCTGCAATTATTAAAATCGATTCGGATCGATTCCATGGCATTATTGAACCCACATCCTCAGAGTCAGACACCAATTGGCAGCACTGACTGTTTTACAGCTTATCAGCCACCAAGATGATTTTCATTTCCTGAGGATACTACTGAAATCAGTCTGATTATAATCAACTCAGTTCCAATGAGCTTCAGAACATACCCCTATACAACTTCCAAACGCAAGGCATAACTCTTGCCAGTCTGCATTACTGGCTGATTTAACCCTTGCGGTATTTCCCTCGCTTTCTTGTGTCGAGGCAGTGAATCGCTGCACTGGAAATGCATAGCGGGTCTGGATTTCTAAACACAGATATCTTCACAATAACAAACATTGATATCCAGAAAATCCTGCTTCTCTTATTAGATGCAACTTTCACTCCTTGTAACAGGGTCGATTTTAATCAGACTGGGATATCATACAAATTTATGAAATTTGGTATCCTTAGTGAATTATGGAGAGTAATCCTGAAATGTATTTTTGTATTGATCATTGTACCTTCATTACCCAATGTATGATACAAGAGAAGTCCTATACAATGGCGTCCTATGTGATCTTGTTCTAGTATTGCTCAGTGATCTCATTACATGATGATGTATGGCACAGTTGTATAACCCATCCTCTTGCCATGTTGCTTATTTCTAAAAGTATACATGCTTAAAGAGCATGGAAACTAACTGAAAGGCTCATATTTAATGATTGTTACAATGTTACATTAAATATGCGTGCAGTTGTCATAAATTTTCCAATTTTGTGGATGGATGATGCTCACAATCCGTATTTCTTCAGAATCTCTGTGATTTTGGCTGTATAAACTATGGAACACAAGGAATACAAGACAAATTTGATGGATAACAACTTCTTAATTTATTTGACACTATATTTCTTGCTCCGTCTACAGGTGGATAGAGGTTATGGTGACAGAATGGTTTATATATATATTGATGTACAGGAAGCTAAAGATATAACTAAGAAGCATATACAAGATTGTGAATACGGAGAAGACGTAACAATAAAGGAGTCAAAAGCAGTTACGTATACCTTTATATATCCAATTTACTAGAGCACTTGTGCCTTAACATCTGTCTCTTGTTTATATTTCCAATTGTGCTTGTCATGTTTTAAAAAAATATTGTGCAAGATCAGGTTGTACCTTCACTACGGTCCTTTACATAATTCAATCATTAAGTGATCATCCCTTATTCTCAACTCGCCGTAAATGGCTGCGAAATTGGCCAAGCGACGTGAAACAATAACTCACTCGCTTATTCTCAACATTTATTCAAGGTCGTCAAGAATCTAATTAGATAGAAAACACATTTATTTCATAATGGCTTCATTTCATCATTGGAATTTAAATAAAGAATCTTTGAAGTGATTGTCAATCGTCTAGAAATTAAAATATTAATATTTATATAAAGTAGTTCCTTGTGAAAGTCACCGCTAATGGCTGCAATACTGCCGAAGCGGCGTTAAACAATAACTCACTCCTTGTGAAAGTTACTCAATGCTGATATTCTCATGATTGGTTATCTGTGTATGAGATTGAATATTTAGAAGAATGTGTTATGTTTTGGAATATGTACTTTAACCTAATATCCCTTAGAAAACATTCAAAATTTGTGTCTCCATACTTTTTATTATTCATTTAAACTTTGTTGACTTGCATAGTGAGGTGAGAATTTAACCAAATTATTTGTGTATAAAATTTGTTTTATTTACTGATACTTGTTATTTGTTCACAGAGGTGAAGCAAAAATCATTGAACATTTCTAAAGGCAAGCAGAACCACATCCATACAGAAACACTTCATGTTATGTTGCACTTTGATTTGGTTTTGAGGTCCTCTGTTGTATCTGATTAAAGCATTGAATAAATTATTCTTTCAAAATAGTCTTGTCCTCTTTCTCCCTCAACCAAATAGTATATCTGATGTACAATTGAGCAAGTCTTCAGAGGTGAGGTGGTTTGGTCACATAGGCAGTGTCTTCCACATGTACGCTAACGGGAGCCATAAGATAATTGAAGTTGGACGGAGTACCATTCAATGGAAAACAACTCTGGCATACCGGTAGTTGATTTTGAGTTTATTTTAGTGACATTTTGCCACCCATGAGGGTCAGATCTGATTAAGTCACCCTCAGGGATGGTTAAATGAACTCGAAATCATCTATGGCAATTATGTTTTTTGTTGGATGGTATCGCCTTTATCTTCAAGTATATTTGAAGACACAAGAGCACCAATTCCAACACTATCTGTACCATAATACCTTGCCAGATTTGACTGTTCATATTTGCAGTCGTTCTCTCCAAACAAGTTACTCAACTCATTTTGTTCACACACATAACCTTCATCACAAATTGAGCACTTTCTGGACTTGAAATAAAGAATCCTGATTGTTAGTGGTGTAATCAGTTTCAAACCTAATATTCAATCTGTTCCCCAAACTGCTGCAATGACAAGAGCGAACTCAGAGATGTGAAGCAATTTTTGGATAAATCTAAGGACGCTATCAGTGTTGCAAGCTTAAGAATTATCAAATATGACCCACTTGCAACAGAGGTGACATGGGAATATGACTTGAACTCTGTAGGTAGAGATGAGAAGTAGTAGAAATGTCACTAGATTCCATATTGAAAGAGAATTGTACTGTACCCGTACTGGAGAGCCTGCAACACCATTGCAAATATGCGTTGCAATGAAACCTGTTGTTCTGCTGGAAGAAGCACTTGGTGAATACAAAATGTATTCCCAGACCTCTTGAATCAACGCCGAATCTCTGACATGAAGCCCACACTGGAGACAGTTTTATAAAACAAAACCAACACATATGCAATTTTGTTATTTGATTTATTTTATTAAAATAATTTCACTTTGGGTGCCATATTTGAAAAAAAACAAAACTGATGTGATACATATGTTATATAGAAGACCTAAATCTTGAACCATCACACAGTGATAGATTTATTAAGATAATACTCATCCACCAACGATACAAGACACGTTTATGTTGTTACAACATCACAATACAGAGATCACATTACAAAGGTTAAGCCACACAAGAAAGAAACATTGTTTCTCATCATATTTGAAAAAAAAAACCTGTCAGCAGATTTTTATTTGTTTTTTATCCATTCCCCAGAAAACTGTTTTCTATGTAAGTTTACAATTTTTTTTCAGCATGAAATCAAAACAAACAAATTCAAATATTCATGTGCATTTTCAGTCCAAAGTTTCATGTTTTCTGTAAAAATTACCATTCAACCTAACATTTATAAAGGGTTGCGAGGTAAAGAGAAACAAGTTTTTTTAATTTTGCCTAATAGCAAAAGAACTCATCACAATACATATACTTTGTTTTCATCAAAGTTATATCCTGAATTTCTTACACATTCTAGCCTTTAGATTTGAGATCTACTCTGCCCATAAATATATATATATATATAACGAAAAGCATCTAGGCTTAAATTAGCCAGTGATCGAGATTGGCATGAGCTATGACTTTCAATGAAAATTGATATTGAAACGGTCTTTGGGCAAGGTGTAAAGACAAATTAATAGGAACTTAATTCAATACCTATTTCACAATTTATCTTTGAATCATTAATAAAATTGGTAAGAATAATTTTTCCAAATTTATCAACAAAATAATTACATAAACAATTATTTCTGCACTCAAGGTAAGAGTTTATGTATAATATTTTCTGATAAAAGCTCTGAAATAATACGATTATTCAACAATGGCAAGTAGTAATATGCACACAACTCTAATTACTTACACACTACATAATACTAACAAACTAGCAGTTCAAGCACAAATGAGCAACCATTATTTGTCTAATTTTTACCAGAAACATACAAAAATAATATTAATATTGATCAAAGTTTCCCAAATGTTCTTTAATGAAAATAATGCTTGGTAAAGTCATTCACCCTGTGTATATATATCCAAATATTTGGGTGATAAAGATTTTTTATCACAAAACCTACTTTCAATGATACTTCTAATTTATTCAGATAAATACTAGTCAAGAGTAGGTATCACATCAAAAAGCTAATATTGCAACCACATAATTTCATACAACAGGTTTACATATGAGAACACATACAAAAGACGCAAGACATTGATATGATGATGATGTGGTGTGGCAGGGCTGGAACGAGTACTCGAGTTTGTGTCGGGTAAAGCTGGAATTGAGTTCTTATTTTTAGGTAGCCAGATTTAACAAATATATGTAAAATTTAGACAAATACAATTCAAAGACAACTTGTATTGTTACATCATTTACTCAATTTGGGTCATCATGCCATATGCTTTTTAGTTGAATGAGTTCGTTATCATCATCAATGATTATGTACTTACGGAAGATATTCCATGAATTACGTTGATTGAATCACTGTATACTCGTATGTGACTTTGTCTTAAAAAAAATACGTTTTTAAATAATAATAATAAAAATAATAATAAAAATTATATATATATAATGTATAACGAATCACTCTCCCTGAAGATGAAATGAAACCGGTAGGAGAAAGAAACTCGGCGTTATGTTTTTAATTTTTTGATAATTTGAAGCAGCCATACAGCTGGACATTTGACTTATTGTACATATATATATATATATATGTAAAATAATGGCTTGATTAGATATAAATTTACTTAAATTTAAAGAAGAGGCAAGAGATATTACACTATCACATATGTCTGTGTTATAAAACATGGTTCAACATCTTTGCACAATCACTCTCTTCTGGAAGAGTTGCTGTCAGATCTTATTTCAGCTTCGGTAAGTTCAGGCTGATTCTCAACTCCAGCCTTTACCGTCCAAACTATTTGAGTTACTGAACCTTTATTGCGTTGCTGCAGATGAGTTATCGACCCCTTGTTTTTCTATCCGTCCCAGCCCTGTACAGGAGAGACTGAATGTCATGTTGCTGCTCTTTATACAGTATATATTCAATGAATATCAGTTAATGAAATGTTACATTCAACCTTCTTTCAGACAAAGAGAGGAAGAAGTTACAGGGAATAATTAATATCGACTTGTTTTAATACTTAAAGGTGCATCCATTGTGTTTCATAAAATTCTATTTGGCTTTCATACGTTCCAACTCACCACATGTGATGTCTACAATACAGATGAATTCACTCAGCTTACATATTTATCCCCAATCGCCAAATATATCATAATAACTAGTTTCCAATCAAAATTGAGTAACATCATTATGCCTGTGCAGAAACCGAAACTGCACGTCCCATTTACATGCACAGTAGTTAATAATGTGACCTATTAAACATCAACTCAAAATTGTATTTTTGTCTGTTATAATTAAGATTCCAAAACTACGTTTGACTCATTGGCGCGCGCCACACGCTGTGTATTGTCCGGTTTTCGATCAGAAATCACGACTTTTACCTACATATCGTCAATACGCTAAGTCTACTATCATCAACATGGTGGTTTTCGGTAACAGTCGTTACTTCTCGATGAAGTTACACCATTTATAAAGTTTGCAATATGTGACCCCCAACAACACAATGGATGTACCTTTAAAGTGATATTTACCAGCTCTTCGGAATAAATTACTGGTTTTATTCTAATGTTGATTTTTTTGTGACAATATGAAACAGAATGCTCTCAAATTAATATTAATATATTATTAAATATTTAGGACTGATCTACATTCATCAGCAATTTGGCAAGCTGGTGCCATCATTAAGAATAATGATTAGTTTATGCTAATTAGGCGGAAACAAATTATTTAGTTGGTTTACGAATTCTCCTACCTTGATTTTGACAAATTTGGAATAAAAAAAAATTGCCGAAGTAAAAATACAAGTGAAAAATTAGGATTTTCTTAAATAATTCTGTGTCTGTTTTGATAACCTGAACTTTTTCATGTACACCAGATCAAGGTTAACTTTTTTCGCCTCTTGTCTTTATAGAGTGAGTGAGTGAGTTATTATTTAATGAAACTTTGGCAATAATGCAGCCATTCGAGGCGTCCTGTCTTCAGACATTTTGCAAAAGAAAATCTGTAAACCAAGTTATTAATTTTGCTTGCCTTGTATAATGAATATTGTCATTTGATTAAAGATCCAATACAGATATAATCTAATATTCAGAAATTGTTTTTATCTACTATTTACCTATTAAATATTTAGTACATATCTATCACATAGTTATATTATGTCTACCATGTTAGATAGGTATCACAGTGACAGTTATTCTATTTCACACAATAAATAATTTTTAAAAGAAAATATAAATATCTTTTTTCTATATTTTCTACCCTACCTGATAGAGTAGCAAAGAGTGAAGATTAAGGCATAATCAGACCTTACATATTAGAAGTCGATTGAAGTAATGAACCCAATAACAAAGCAGAAAATACCCCTTTCCCTTGTTTATAAAAATACTAAAGAGTAGACCATTACAAATAATGAAGAAATGATGCATAGAAACAGAAATTAAAACAACTTCACTACAAATACTTTAACAATACTACCAATACATCTCTAAAGGATAAATAGTGTAATTTACTATTCTAGTCACACACATTTCACTAAACATTTACTATGAAACATATATACACAATGCTAAGATGGCACAACATTAAATAGAGACGATGAAAGATGGTAGTTTAAGCAACCTGGTTAAAATACAGACCTTGAGTTACTAGCAGTGTTTAAATTATAGCCTAACAGAAAGGCCATACATGTACTTCGAAAATTTTGCAGAGGCTGGTAAGTGGTTAATCTTTTGAGGATTTTCCTTAATTATTAAAATTAAAAGGGACAAAATATTATTTCGGTTCGGCTACATTTCCAGCTTATTCTATACAGTCATTATGTATGAAGCCCCGGGACATGGCTGCTTAGGCTGCTTCTGATTATTATATTGTAATGTTTTAATTTCACTACAGAGATTTATAACAACCTTGGATGGTATATTGAATTTGACGATCATGCTCTCCCCTACATTGGGCTTCACTCTGCTGTTACCGAAGGAATTAGGGTTTACTGGAGATAGTTATGTTGAGCTTTACATCATCTAATGTTGAAAATAAGAATATCCACTTATGAAAAGAACCAAAAAATAAAAATCTTTTTTAAAAACTCTGTGTCACAAAATTTTAACAAGTTTAATTATGATCTGATGGTTAACCAAAGGTTCTGATTTCAAAATTCTTTCATTTTAGGATAAATGAAAGGAAAGTTGTATTTCTCTGATTTTTCAATTCAATAAGATACACACATCTACTCAAGGTGAAATCATTTTCCATTGTATTTTCAACTGTCTTCAACTATATACAGAGTCTTTGTAATGTCCACACACAGTTATAACAAGAGTCGTAATTCAACACTGATTATTATTTTTATAAAACAAAACAAATATTTGAATAAAATATTCATAAATAAGCAAAGAGTATTTATTTTAAATCACTGGTATGAATGAGTTTAGAGACAAAAGCAGAACTGTGTATTTTAAGTCTTGCTATTAAGAACAACTCACAATTTCTTAAATCATAACACATAAATACAAAACATAGACATTTTCACATTTTCTTGGAAGAACAGGACATCAAACATAAGACTATCATTAATAATTAACAATGAAAACTATTTTTTTCAGCTTTTTTGAAAAACCAAAACCATATACCTTTAAAAAAACGTTACAGAAGCAATGTTTTTATTCATTCATTTCTCAAGTATGAAAGAGTTTTGTGCCTAAAACCATAAGTTCAATATAAAAAGAATTTGTTTATATACCCTGGTCATAATTTTTCTTCACAAGATTCCTCCAATCATTGACAAACACCAAATTCTAAATTCTATTCTCTGATATACCTAACAATTAAACATTGGGCAATTGAAAATAGTTCATATCTCAAATCATACATTTTAAATTATGATAAAGAATAATATCTTTAAACATCAATTAAATGTGAAATGAATCTAAAAATCCTGATTTGTCTGTTGACTTCCACACTGGTAGTTTATGAGACTTGGTGGAAAACATCTTTCTCTTGTGTAATGGCAGCGTATAATTGCAGGGAGAAAGTGGTTGCGTTTGATTTAACAACATGAGGGTCGAGTCAACACATGCTTTGACTTTTCTAATCAAATAACTCGACTACGACTCATAGTATCAAAATTCACCTCAGCTGTCAACACAAGCAATTTAATATTCTGTTCAAAGAACTACAATATAAATCTACTGCCCGACAAACTAAATGGTTACAGGGCCTCTATATTTATGATTTTAGATTTTTCTTAAGTTTGTTGTGCAGTATATAGTAAAATTTAATATCCAATTCATTATGTGTATGTGTGACTCATTTGGAGAGGAATCAGCACTACCCATAATGCACGTGACGTCACAAAATCGGGTAATACGTTCTTGACTCAACTCGATTTAGACAAACTCAACACACAAGACAGCAAATCAAACGCAACACAGAAGGCTGTCAAACCTACAATAGTCGACTGTGTTGTGCTGCACTGGATTCTTACATAGCATTGCATTCAAACCGTCCCTTAGCCTAACTCTGGGTTAAGAGCGGCCTTAGAACTAAGAGGGCTTTGCGAAGATAGACCCAGCTCATTACAGCAGACACACCTTCAATACTTGGAAGCTAGAGTTGAAAATCTCTCATATGATTAATCTTGTTGCTTGATATTGTAATAAAATATCAAATTTCCTGCAAGATGAGGTATTATGCATTGGAAAGAGATCAAGAAAATAAATATCAGGCAGTGATATAGACTGAATTTTCCGTAACTGGTAACATGGTCAACAAAACTGTGAGCATCAATCAAATTGGATGCATTCATTTCCATATCTTTTGGGATAAGTGCCATACAATTATACTATTATAATTATATTTTATTTCAGTCCAAACATTAAGTATTGTAAGGTTTATTTCCCATATCAATCGGAGTTGTATACTATTCAAAGTGAAGTTACAGAGTAAATCAAAGCACTATGCAGCTATCCAAAATCCAGAGAAACAAATATCTATTAATTTCTGATTTAAACAAGTACCATGCGTAACATTAACATAACCACTAATAAAATATCATCATGTTATCTACATGGATCATTACATAACAGTTTTCTTTTTGAAACCTCATATTAGTGAAAGATGTTAAAAACATTAACTTGCAGCGATACTATACCTTGAGAAAAGATCAAGTTGGATAATTTGTTCCTAATCCTTTTCTTTATCGAATACTTTACATTTAATATTTAATCAGCTACCCAACTTCCAAACACAATGCATTACTCTTGCCAGTCTCCATTACTGGCCGATCTAAGCCTTGCAGTATTTCCCTCGCTTTGCGGTGCCAAGATAGTAGGTCGCTGCACCTGAAATGCATAGTGGGACCAGATTTCTAAGCACAGAGATCTTAAGGAAATACTGCAAGGTCTAAATCAGCCAGTAATGGAGGCTGGTAAGGGTTATGCCTTGCATTGGGGAAGAGGATGAAAATAGGTTTTTAAGGTCGTGACCCCTGTGACCCTATTTCCTGTCTCAGGGTCACCCAATTTTATGGAGACTGGTAAGAGTTATGCCTTGCATTGGGAAGCTGTCAGCTACCTTGTTTGTTACATCATTTGTCAACACTATCTCTCCACATAACGCTCCTTAACATGATTTAATTGAATACATCCAAATTAAAAATGCATGGTAAGTGTCATAATATACAAACATTTACATGACGTTATTGCAACATTTTGTTCGTAAATGCAGATTTAAAGCAAAGGTTATTGACTACACCATATAACGCCAGTGCCTACAAGCTGGGAACTAAACCCAGGCCCCTCTCTAGTTAAAGCCTTATCCCTGGCCTTACTTCAGACCCATCTGTGACTGATAGCAATGGAAAGATGTAAATTCATGACTTTTGACCCATATCTTATTTTTTACCCCTGAAAATGTAAAAAAAATTGCACAATGTTAACCGAAAACATCACAAATTTAACACTACTATTTTTTATCACAAAACGAGTACGTTAATCATCTACAGACAGTAGAATGGTGCAAGAAGTTTGAAAATGATAACTAATATCTAGATAAAAACAATATATATTTGATTATATAATCACAATAGCAATAATAACATATATGCAAAAGAATTAAGTGAAACAATTTAGAATGTCAAAATTAAGATTCAAAATTAAAAGTCAATATTCTTCTCGGACAGGGACAAGAATATGACTTGTCAGAACTGATGATAGACGATTTAGCAAAAATGAGAAATGACTGCGAAATAGCTCTTGTAGTTTGTACAAAACATGAAGTCTTAATTACAATTTGACACAGAAAATAAAGAAATCACAATAACCATAATTACATATCACACTCTCAACTATTGCCATTTTACAGGATAATGATCAAACGTTACCTTTTCTCTTCATCTCATTGGCATGCTCAATTTCACTATATCTGATGTGTGTGGACTAATCCTTCTATTAGTGAGGTGAGGTGAGGTGATCTGGGGTTTAACGCCGCTTTCAAGAGTATTTCACTTATATCACGGCTGCTAGTATTATGGCAGGGAGAATCCTGCAACGCCATGTGGCTATGCATTGCGGTGAAACCTGCGAGCATCGGTTGGAACTAGCAAACTATGGATGGTACTACACTGAAATTCAGTGTAGCATTGCACCCAAACCTTACTGCGTGTAGAACAGTTCTCTACTGCAGACAAAGTTGCCGTGCCCCTGGGGGGATTCGAACCCCGGACCTCTTTATCCGAAGCCACTGCGTTATCTCCCCCCCCTCAATTAGTATCAATCTTGTTTGATCAGCTGCTTTGCAGGAAAATATAGTCATTACAGACAGGAAGATTATTACATCTGGATACTTGGAAAGGTCTTGCCTAGCTCAGGGTTTGAAATTAACAATCAGGTTGCCAAGCTGAGCTGATACAATTCACGGACTGGTAGTCCAAAAAGAACACTTTTAGAGATAGTAAGAAGAATTTGTATTATTATCCTGAAGTGAATGCACTTTCTGTGTCGCTACTAAGCACTATGCACTGTATAGGTTCGTTCTTCCCCATGTTCAGGTACCCATTTAAAAAGCTTGAATTTGAATGAGACACAACACAGTAGGAGACAAAGTTACAAGTTTTAGGTGTCTCCACTGGATTCATACATGAGACGCTGATACCCAGAAAATATTTTCCAGATGAAGGGTTCAAACGAGATTCCCATTTGTAACTTGCTGATTCAAGCATAACTTTCGCCTGCCTGGGTCAACAAGCAGGTCATCCATACAATGGTTACTATTCAAGTTCAAATTTAGTTGATAAACTTTATAATCACAGCCTTAGTGTACATATTTTTTAAAACATGATTTAGTTAAACCTTAACCTGAAGGTGCCGAAATATTCAAGAAATATCTCTAGCCAGATACCCATCTCATTATTCTGTTTGTTACCTTGATTCCTGTAAACTGCCTTCTCAGATTGTAAGTAATTCAGTAGCTTAAAGGCGCAGTAGCATGTTTTTCGGTGAAATAAGTAGATGAAAT
The DNA here is from genome assembly GCA_936450465.1 of Gibbula magus. Taxonomy (NCBI): domain Eukaryota; kingdom Metazoa; phylum Mollusca; class Gastropoda; order Trochida; family Trochidae; genus Gibbula; species Gibbula magus. The sequence goes on from OW388304.1 coordinate 61,911,741, forward strand.
GTATTTGAAAATTAATGTCAACAATAGTAACACACCCTTCCCTCTTTGGAAAATCAAGTTATAAAATGAGTGTACATGGTTCCATAAAGCCATGGGAATAGTTTTTGTCATTCGGAATAATAAAATGTGTTCACAATAAAAGGGCCGCCATGTAATTTTTGATTTATACGCAAAACAGTTTTAACCACTACGGAAAATTGGTTTGTGTAATAAGATATTTTACCCTCTAAAGTAAATATAAATGCCATAAACTATCATTTTAAGTTGGAAATTTGAAAAAACGTACTACTGCCCCTTTAATTAAGAGGTAATCATCATCTATTTTAATTACCAATTCTGAAATAACATTTTAGCTCTTCATACCAAGCTTGAATTAAGAATATTAATTAATTAAAAAGCAGCCGCATCAATTAGTATGAAACAAATGAGCTAAGTTATACACATTTTAAAACTATCATGAATAAACGATCAATTTCAAAATTGTTCAAACTGACCATGTAAAATTCCTGAGGAGAGTGGAACAAATTATGACACTTGAATTTTTTTTAATCATCTTTTGACTAAAATGTGAATGACAAATGTGCTAAATTGATCAATTTAAATTAAAATCAACAAAACATAAGCCTGATTCTTCATGTAATAAATAAAAGAAATAACAAAGTCTTTTGTTGTTCATTTCAGCTCTTCTCCTTCCCATTTGTTGTCGATCGCGGAGGTGGTTTGGAAGTGATTGTAAAACAGTATATACCAAGGTAGGAGCAGATTTCCAGGCAAACGAAATACGAGTACTTGGCCAAATCCACGGCGACGTAAATCTGCAACAAATGTGTTTGGTGATTAATTTGTCATAATGCTATACCATGAACTTTTTGAGAAGCATTCTAAAAGTTGGGACTGAAGAGAAGACAACACTATTTATGGATGATTTATTCAACAATGGCATTGTTTTGGTATAGATCCATATACCATTATCAAGCATATAAGTCTAGTTAGTGGGTGTAGCAAGTTATATACAAGATACTTTACAGTGTTAGCCTCTCTGTTTTCCTCCTCTGAAACAATCACAAAGTCCACATCTGACATTGAAGAACTGTTCAAAGTTGTAAGTAGATTGTATTGTATTGTCAGAATTATTCAATTTCTGAAATTTCTTACTAAAGTCAAAAGTCATATGCATTCCAAATGGACAGTGTTCAAGATATCTGCCTCAAGCCAATTACTGGTTATTTTCAGTTAGGGCATGTTGCAAAAGATAAAGCATGTGAGATTTTGGACTGACTAAGTGCCTACACATAGCAGGTCCTGTCAAAGTTTGAGAATGGCTGGATGTTTTCTTAAATCACATGCCCATGTGCCATGGAACAACTCAAAAGTATTTCGTACAGTGGTTCTGGACTAACAAACAAACCTTATTCCATACACTGTTACATGACACCCACATTAGTTTGTAGATAAGATTAATTTTCCTTACTGTATATTACATATGTCACTAAATATACTGGACAAAATAAGTTGGGGATATTATTTTTCTAATGATTTATATTTCATAAATGAGTAATGAGTAGAAATAATATATCTACACTCGTGAAAATATACATTTCTACTTCACTCGCTGTGATAAACATGGTATTCGACGAGCAATGTCGAATATCCTCTATTTATATTTGTCTAGTGTAGTATAATACTCACACAGCAGATCAACATCTGATAAACATGGTATTCGACGAGAAATGTCGAATATCCTCTATCTATATTTGTCTAGTGTAGTATAATACTCACACAGCAGATCAACATCTGATAAACATGGTATTCGACGAGAAATGTCGAATATCCTCTATCTATATTTGTCTAGTGTAGTATAATACTCACACAGCAGATCAACATCTGATAAACATGGTATTCGACGAGCAATGTCAAATATCCTCTATCTATATTTGTCTAGTGTTGTATAATACTCACACAGCAGATCAACATCTGATAAACATGGTATTCGACGAGAAATGTCGAATATCCTCTATCTATATTTGTCTAGTGTAGTATAATACTCACACAGCAGATCAACATCTGATAAACATGGTATTCGACGAGCAATGTCAAATATCCTCTATCTATATTTGTCTAGTGTAGTATAATACTCACACAGCAGATCAACATCTGATAAACATGGTATTCGACGAGAAATGTCAAATATCCTCTATCTATATTGTCTAGTGTAGTATAATACTCACACAGCAGATCAACATCTGATAAACATGGTATTCGACGCGGAAATGTGGAATATCCTCTATCTATATTTGTCTAGTGTAGTATAATACTCACACAGCAGATCAACATCTGATAAACATGGTATTCGACGAGCAATGTCAAATATCCTCTATCTATATTTGTCTAGTGTAGTATAATACTCACACAGCAGATCAACATCTGATAAACATGGTATTCGACGAGAAATGTCAAATATCCTCTATCTATATTGTCTAGTGTAGTATAATACTCACACAGCAGATCAACATCTGATAAACATGGTATTCGACGAGAAATGTCAAATATCCTCTATCTATATTGTCTAGTGTAGTATAATACTCACACAGCAGATCAACATCTGATAAACATGGTATTTCGACGAGCAATGTCAAATATCCCCTATCTATATTTGTCTAGTGTAGTATAATACTCACACAGCAGATCAACATCTGATAAACATGGTATTCGATGAGAAATGTCAAATATCCCCTATCTATATTTGTCTAGTGTAGTATAATACTCACACAGCAGATCAACATCTGATAAACATGGTATTCGACGAGAAATGTCAAATATCCTCTATCTATTGTGTCTAGTGTAGTATAATACTCACACAGCAGATCAACATCTGATAAACATGGTATTCGACGAGCAATGTGGAATATCCTCTATCTATATTTGTCTAGTGTAGTATAATACTCACACAGCAGATCAACATCTGATAAACATGGTATTCGACGAGCAATGTCAAATATCCTCTATCTATATTTGTCTAGTGTAGTATAATACTCACACAGCAGATCAACATCTGATAAACATGGTATTCGACGAGCAATGTGGAATATCCTCTATCTATATTTGTCTAGTGTTGTATAATACTCACACAGCAGATCAACATCAGATAAACGGACCTCGGACCTGTAACTTGGCCAATACGGAAATACTTAATTAATAACATTATAGTATAAAACTCACACAGCAGATCCAGAGAAGGAAGTACTCATTGAAGAAGTTGTTGAAGTATTGGTTGAGGAACATGATCCCCGGACCTATCAACCCCGAGTCAAGCAGGTTCATCTCGCTCTTCGTCATGTGTGCAACCTGCAACAATGTAAATATTTCAGATGTATAGATTATTACTCCAGGAATGGCATCATATTACTTTTACGAAATAAGCAGGAGCGAGGGTTATGCATAAATTTGCACAAGTTTTGTAAATGTCATATGGCACACTTTGGAGTGTAATAATTTCTTTATTACCCTTTCTTTTCGATTTGATTCTCGTCAATCATTTAATGATGTCACAGACGACAAAATACGAGAAGTCACCGTAAACAATGGTCTTAGGCAAATGTGATATGTGCACATGTGCTCATATCAATAATATCAACTCAGTTATTTTCAACCATATGGGTAATAAATTCAAATATTTTTTGTTATGTATGCTTAGTGCATGCTGCCTATGCTTGTCCGATGAACAGTGTGGAAACATGACTGAAATTGTATCTATAGTATACATGACTTTCACAACCATGAGACAAGACTCTTTTGAAGCAGAGTTCTAGTTTGATTATCTACTTAAAATAGAGCAATGGGCTCTGTAACTCAGAGATTGTATTGTTTGATGTTGAAGAAATAACTTGTTCTCCAGATAAAGCACAATCCCTTGACGTGGCCCATGGTCACCAAAATTGTTCAGTGTTAGTGCATAACGTAAACATGAGTCGACTTAAACTAAATTTAGTTGTCCAAGTATCAATTTCTGCGATGATTTTGAAGAGGTGACTCGTCAAATTCAAATGATGTGGACAAAAGGTTCCCCAAATCTTGATACAAACTGGTACAAAATTTCAGGACCAAAAATACAAATGTTAGTCTTGCACTTTTCATAAAATTTGAAGTTGCAGTTCTTGAGAAGAATTTGAAAATGATAAAAGTTTATGGACACCTTTTTGGCCCGATGAGCTAAAACTTCATCCTTTTTCATTTTAAAGTCCAGATACGAAAGCGTTACTAGCTTAATTCATCAAAACATGTAATGTCAAATTATCAAATAGTTTATTTCATGAAATCAAACTTGACAAACAATCTGAAAATAGTAAATAATTGTATCAAGTAGCACTGAGGAAATTGACATCAACTCACCACAAGTCTATTTGTCACTTTAGCAGCAAGGAGGCCGAAGCTAACAATATATAAACATGGATGTCTCTCAAAGACATGTGACGGGGACTTGGCTTGGATGAGCGCTGACAGGGTCAACACTAGCACGATAGGGAACACCGGGAATATGGTACTGGTACCCTGGAAACATACAACAGTTTCAGTGAGATACCTAGTGTAGCGAGAAAGAGAGTTATTATTTAATAATGATAATAATAATGTTAAAATTTTAAAAGCGCCTTCTAGTAAATCAAAGGGTTGCTCTTAGGCACATGTAGTGTAAAATCATCTTCGAATGAATTTGATTCCCGAAATAATTTTCTAGGTCAGATGGAATACGCATGTGCGGTAGAGGTCCAAATTTGCCCAGATTAAAATGTGGCAGTTTCCAAGGTTTGTGTGTCTGAGTTACTGTTATAGACTTTCGTTCAACATTTCACCATTTATGAGTCATGGTTTTTATGTTTAGATTGCTATTGCCAAGATTAAAGAAGACTTTTCAAGGTTCAAGGGAACGTTTTGTTTGGTAACAATATGATTTCATAAGTTGGTATGTGACCTCAGGTGTTGAGATCATCTCTCTATCATAATGTAGCATAGCTTGAGTGTATTTAAGAGACACATTTCACATTTGTACTGATGAGGACATAGAGAAGTGATTGATAAAAAACATTCCCACCACAATAAACTATAAGAAAATATTGGTATTTAGATGTGAATACTGCATACTTACCACTACATAACACAACACTATTGTCCTCATTTTATTTAGAAAGAAGCTGCTACTATTTCTAGTACAACGATCAGTACAACAAATGTTAATGACTAGAAACAAGCACTTGAAAGTTAAATATGGAAAAAGTTACGCAAAAAGCAGAGTTACGAAAGCATAAAAGTGAAAATATTTTGATAAAATTAACTACAGAACTACAATGAACAAAAAGCAGACAACATTGAAGCGTTATAGCATACATGTTAGAATGTTTGTTAGTGTTGTAGTGGTTACAAACAAGTATAAACACCAGCTGTGCAGGTCGACGAATCACAATGACATTATAACGGCTTAAGACGTTAGAGTCAAACTTCCTTGCAAGACATATCTACATAGACCACACAAATTAGTACTATTGAAGTAAATAATACATGCTTTAACTGTAACTTGGTAAGGTGGTTTTGAGGTGATTTGGGATTTGCAGGGTAATGTTGGACAAATTTGAGCATATGGAACCCTGTAATGGTAAAGTATCTAACTTTTCAAAGTTAGCAGATTTCAACAAGGTCCCTTCAAAGAGGAACACCCGAATATACATTATATATATATATATATATATGTAAATACTACATCCTACTATAAAGCCTGAATAAATCAGGATCTGAGACACAGTGGATCTTTGATAGCTCGCCACCCCAGTGATAAATTTACAAATATGACATACAGAGTCCAGAACTCACTACCACAAGCTTTTGTGAGTCCCAACAGATTAAGGGAGTCCTTCAATGAGGAAGCAAATACTAGATAAAAACTCTTTAAGTCCAGGAATTTTTACAAGAATATACAAGAAAGATGCTTACTGCAACTCAAGATCCATTTATGTAAACCCATCTCCCCATATTTTATGTCTTATCCTGGGTAAGTCTGGGATGGAAATAATACATAATCCCTGCAGGTGTATTCGGAAAAGGGACTTAGTTTTTCTCGCAGCTGATCATAACCAATGAGATACTGGCCAGAAACTCCTATCAATTAGACGGTACCAGATTCGCTGTCTCGGAAATTTGCCACACAATGCCAGGTAGTGCTAAGGCAAAACTCGGGGATAAGTCTGAAAAATCCAGCACAGGTGCTAATGGGGCAATATAGATTATATGGTGTCAACTTGAGGGTAAATGTTTACTCAACTCCCTGTGGAGTATATAGCTCTAAGAAAGCAGGAATAAGGAAGCGTTACGAGGCCATACATGACAGCTGCTTACAGCAACAGTGGATCCGTTCTTGCCGACACCTCCCTCCATCACACACTCGTACGTGCGGTAGGCTGCCAGAGCTGCACCGAATAAACTAAAAGTGATCACAACAAACTTGAGCTCCGTACCTATAAGAGGTATCTGCAACAGAAGGAAAAGAAAGATCCGTTACCCAGTTAAAATGACTTATTATGATGAGAAGGTCTAAATGAATGGCATGATGGTCCTTGATGGAATAGATTTGATGTCCATTACAAATAAAACACCTAAAAAAATAATAATAATACTTTATTTCCTGATAAAGGAATTCGTTTTACAAAACCTTAACTGACACAATCAAAACATTATTTTTCAATTTTGTAACGAAAACTTTATTATATATATTTCCAATGTGAAATATAGAAATGCTCTTCGCATTTATAAAATTATTATGAAAACTGTATAATCATCAGCAGCATCATTAGTCAAGAGATACAAACTTTTTTGTATCATTAATTCTGTTATGGACTAATATCTATCTTATATTAAATCAATGATGAACAGGCCAACTACCATTATGAATAATGGTTACCGACATCTGAATAATTGAACTATTAGCTCTGAAAATTATCAATGTCAAAACTTATTTGTCTGTTCTATTCTGATTATCTAATATATCACATATATCTGATTATATGCCAAGGAACATAAGGCCTAAACAATAAAAAAGCGTTTCTGGTCTTTACAGGCTGACAAAAATGATGTGATGACACGATTTTAAAAAATATTTACGACATTTTTTTTTTTTGGAATGAAGAGATAAACAAACAAAATTTATACAATTATTTATATAAATAAATCACAAACCCTCTTAAATATGTGTTACTATTCCAAATAGTCAATAATCTCAACCCTACACTCCATCTCAACAGAAACGAGTGACATTTTCTATGTCCAATGTTTTCTGAGGCTTACAAATTTTAGTTATCTGCCCCTTACTTTTGTTAAAACCTAGAAAAAAAAGACCTGAGGCGTGGGTTTGAAACTGATGCGGGCGGAAACCAGAAACAAATTAATTTTCTTTAGGCCTAAAACTGATTCAAAATGTTCAACAGGTCTCATTTTACCTGTAACTCCCAAAATGAGCTGCCAAACAACATGGATATAAGATGAACTGCTATAACAGTGAACTGTCCTTCTGTCACGTCCAGCCTGGAAACAAAACAAGATAGAAAATATGCTGAATTAGTCAAAATTACAATTATTTCACACATGAAAAATATATTATCTACCCCGACTTACAATGTTTGGCCCCAGCCTTAAATGTTATAAAACTGAATGTAATTTTTTTTTAAAATGCTCCTTCTTAATAACTTACAGAAATAATGGTTTTAAATTGTTAAAATTATTGTTAAAGTCAGTGCCATATTAAGATATTCATGAAAAAGGAAAACATTTTTAAATCGTCAGATTATGACAATTACCAAGGCAATTCTTGGCAACAAACTTTATGTAATGTTTTAGTGGCCTACATTAGATAACTTGTCTAAAAATATAACAACTAAAGTAAATTGAAAATTAAATCGAAACAACAAACATTATAGAATATGCCAATGATGGTAATAAAAAGGAATTCAATCGTGAAATGTTAAAAGCAATTGTAATAATCACCAATTGATGTCTCATTAACTTTCAAAACCAATTAAGCAAATGGGAAATGTAATGAAACATAACACATTAAATCAATATCATTAGGCTTTACATGAGGTCTATATGATTATTGCCGTTATAATTGGTCAGTCAGAATTAAGTAAACATACACATGCAGCATTATCAACATCTGGCACTCTCAGCTTATCAGCGGCAAAAACGTTCTGTGCATTTGAAAAATTCAATCCACAGAAAAAGGGTTGTAATTTGTAAGATATGAAATATTTTGAAAGAGAAATCTAAAGTCCAAAAGGCTATTCTAAAGTCTCAGTAATTCCCTAAATTCATATCAAAACAAAAATGTTTTGTAATATCATCGTAATCAGTATAGGTTAGTCATTATCATCACGATGATCCATATTTTCAAGTGTTCAAATGAACAGTTAATGAAGGCAACACTTACGGTCCAAATCTCAAAGTTCCACAAACATAAGTTTGCCAGTGAGCACAGTAAAATAAAAACGTGGCTGCCATTACTTCAAAGAGAAGCCATTGTGGATTTTTTCCAAGTTTCATAGCAACTGCTACACCCAACATCACAAAAACTGAAAATGTAAACATAAGTTAGACTTAGGTATTCAGATATATTGAAGCAGTTTTTAAGAATTACTCATAGTTAGCCTAGACAGACAATCGAACCATGTAAATATTCTCTCACTAATTTATTCTAAAAACACCTGATTGATTAACAGGTGACAGATAACAAAACGTTTCTCGTAAGTTGTTTTATAAAAAGGATATAATAAAATTATTAAGCACTCATAATGTTATTGTGGGTAGGGGTTCCTTCCTTTGAAGTCATTGTTTTCAGGAAGGTCTCTTGAATTAAGAAATAAAATTTATCGTACCCCAATGTATTTTGTAATAAAGTAGAGTTTTGCCGTGAACTATTACAGTTAAAGCACAAGGACGTTAGTTTGATACTATTTAAGTTCTGGTGACTGTACATATATACATTATCATTCCAAATACTCTTACATGACTCATATGGTAAACATTTTGAATTGTCATAACCCGTTTTGACTTATGCATATATTGGAAATAATAACTTCACTCCAATCTCATTAAAATCATATCTTTGATTCGCTCCCAAGGGTAAACTTTAAAAACTTGGGTTGTCACTCATCCAAGATCTGATGGAATCCTGTGGAGACCCGTGTCCGCTTTCAGAAATCTGAAAACATGCGTTGTCAATGGGAAAGTAACAACTTCAGGCAAACACGGAGCTCCATGGGATTCCGTCAGATCTTGGATGAGTGACAACCCAAATAGGTCTGGCCTTAGGAGCGAGTGAGTGAATGAGTGAGTTATTGTTTAACGCCACTTGGGCAATATTGCAGCCATAAGCGGCGACCTTAGGAGCGAATCAAAGATATGATTTTAATGAGATTAAACTTCACTCCTACCTGTTGATACTGAATCACACCCATGGTCGAAAAGTTCTCCTAACGGCGTGTTTGATTTTGTTCTTCGAGCTTGTTTTCCATCAATAGCATCGAGGGACTGGTATATGAAGAGTCCCGCGGCGCACATGAAACTAGCCCAGCCAGGGATCTGAAACCATGTAGTTGAAAATATCATTAATAACATAAATCAGACTTTGAAAGGCATCTAGAAGCAGAATACTTAACAAAAGTAAGATTTCCTGTATAATAATTACTTCATTATTGTGAACATATCTGACGAATGGGTAATCATATATTTCAAATCTCTTGTATATTCACAATTGAGATTTAATTTTTTTTATTAATTTAATTAAATTATGCCAGGAAATCTTTACTTTGCTGGCATAATCAGAATTGTTCCTACTATAGAGGGAGGTCAGTGAGATATTTGTCAATTCTTAAACAAAATTAAAATCAGGCTACTCTCATTAGTATTGTAATGGGCCTAAATTGGTCTGTGACTGAAAACAATATGAATTCAAATTTGATTTAAAAAGAGAATCCCGATTGTAATTGACACGTTAAAAGAAATTATCCTCATTGCTTAGGAATTATTTCACTTTCACATGGGTTTCTTTTGTTTGCAAGGCAACTTATATAGTCTTTGAATTTCCTTTTTAATTTAATAACTTTGATTGTAAATAATGTTTTAATCTTTTTTGTTACTTTCTATTGACATGTGTTGGGCAAGTTGAGGTGAGGTGATTTGGGGTTTAACATCACTTTCAAAAATATTTAATTTACATTATGGTTTGCTAGAATCATTGCAGGGAGCAAACCTGCAACACCATTGAGGTTAAACATTGCGGTGAAACCTGCAAGCATTGGCTGGAACTAGTGAACCGCGACTGAGTGACACCGCTGAAATTCATTGTATCAAACCCTAACTGCAATGTAACACAGTTCTGAACAGCAGACAAAGTTGTTGAAATTCTGGCAGGATCCAAACCTCAGACCCCCTGATCCAAAGATCACTGCTCTATCCCGCTCCTGTATTTGGTGAAGGACAGTGTTTCATGATTTGGAATTTGAGGAGAGGTGAGTTTGGGTTTAACACCGCTTTCAAGAGTATTTCACTTATATCACGCCTGACTGTATTATGGCAGGGAGAAAGCCTGCAACGCCATGTGGCTATGCATTGCGGCTGGAACTAGCAAACCATGGGTGGTACTATGCTGAAATTCAGTGTAGCATTGCACCCAAACCTTACTGCATGTAGAACAGTTCTCTACTGCAGACAAAGTTGCCGTGAGCCTGGCGGGATTCGTTACCTGGACCTCTTGATCTGATAATTGTTAAAAACAGAAAGTAGCATAAAGTTTTGAAAATAAATTAAAATACTGCTCTTCAACTAAAATAGTTGTAAACTGGTTAACCATTAGCTTGTTGTGTGGCTTAAACTTTTTTTTACAATATCAGTACATATCTCAGAGATAGGGAAAGACAACTTTGACAATGGGCCATTTTTAGGGCTTTTAGTCATTATCAGAATTTCAAATGGGCCATTCCCCTTTGAAGTAATATTAACATTTCAAATTTGAATGGGCCATTTTTTCAACTAATGTGCAAAATGGCACATGGCCCCTGCCTTTCCCAGTCCCTGCATGATATCTTGAATTAATACAATATGTTGAATTATGAACTTATGCTTGAACATATAGGAAAGGTAATCACTCTCTTATTTTAATACTAACTTTTTCAATACATTGAAAAGTCATTATAGTATAAGTTTGGGTTAAAAAAAGTACACATGAAGACACAAAAGCATTAGAGACAGATTAAAGTATGCTGTAAGCTTATACAATATTCGGCAAATCTTGAGGTGCTAAGTACTTTGTTAACAATTACATCTTATCTATTCTTGCCCTGTCAAATTAGCGAGGAGAGGAGACACTTACATCGTACATTGTACAATTACAATCAGGAAGTCAAAGGTCAAGCAGAGCTATTACTTTGACCATGTTGACCTGAATTTCATGATTGTTCATTAATTCTCAACTGTCAGTTCAGCAACAGTTTCTTCAGTTTCTTTCTTAAACAGAAACAGTTAATTTGGTTATTTAGCATTGCAAATAATTTGTTTCCATCTTTTAGTATATTCCATTCATATACTGGTATTGGTAAAGTATAGTACATACATGTACATACATACATCCATACAGTCAAGTCCTACATTTATGCATATGGAGAGAAGACAGACTTCATAAAAGCTTGCATGTTTACAATCTGAGAATGCAATGGTTTTTGTTATTTGGTAATATCTAATTATTTCTCATTGTAAGGTTTGAAATTTGGTTGGAATTTTTAACATGTCAGAGTTTAGGATTAGGTTAATCCCTGATTCTTTCCACAAGTTACTAACAGGTTTTCTTTGCGTACAGAAACAGTTAAGCTGTTTATCTAGTGTTGCACACAGAGCAGTGAAGAGAGGTAGACACTAATACTTCTTCTCACAAGTAAATTTAGAGGCCTTTTATATATGATTTGAGTGTGTTGCTAAAACCTAATTTATTGATATAAACATGATAAAAGCAAATACGTCTGCTTAAGTGACATAATATGATGAACTAGTACTGGTAATGCTGAAACCATTTCAATTAGTATAAATAATATATTCTCTAGCCATGAAGTCATTAATGATTACAATCGTAACAATGACATTCACAATTGAATTGCTGAAAAGGTTCTGTAGTCTGAAAATAGACCTTACCCCTACGCTTGAGGAGTCACTTAAAAGTACCTGGACAGATAACATGGATACATTAGTCATATTAGCTAATACACAGTAGTTTGAGTAGGTTCAGTACACTGTGCATTATATTTGATACTAAGATATCCCCAAATGTTTAAATAATTCAATTTCATTAAGTTCAAATGTTTTTTGTAATTTTTAAATATCTACAAATAATAATGTGTTTCTTGTCCGAAAAACACTATTGAGGTATACACAGCAGTAAACGTAAAAAAAATTACAAGAAAAATATTGTTTTTAATTGCAATGCTTGTTATTCGTAATATATACATCATAAGTAATATTTTTCACGTATGTGTGTACTTAAACTAGTGTTTTTATTTAACAATTCCCCTTTTTTTGTCCTAACAGGCATAATAGCCGGGCACGACCTCATGTTGTCTCGTGATCCGGAATACCCTGAAATGATATGGAACTGCCGTAATGGCGGAGGATTTTTTTGTCAGTTTTCACTATTATATCGTGATCGCATGGATCTCTTATTTTGATGAGTTAGATGAAAGGTAGCTTATACAGAAATTGTCCTTAGATTTTCTTAAACTTCATTTTCAAGAATATAGTTTGTTTTTGTTGTATTTCAATTTGAAGATAATACGATACTGTACTGAAATACACACCGAACCTGATAAAAAATCAAGCACGCAATCTCACCCCTAAATCAATGATAAGATCATAAATGTATTTGGACAGACTGCATGATACTAGAAACACCTTGTTTTTCCTATCTCTGTCAACAATATTTTAGCGGTTTTTACCATTCGGTAAAACAACTGGGGGTCTATGAATGTATTAATGAAGCCAACATTTTCATAAATTGAGAAAATAAATAATATATTTGGACAAAACTTTATTTTCTAATTTAAAATAACATGATATGAAATATGAAGAAAAGTACATATCACAGCAGATGGCCAATATACGTAACTTAGTTATTGTCATAAACTATCGACCTCACTGAATCAGCTGTTTTGGTAAATAAGGACATATGGGCGGTTCGTTAGAATGTATGGCTTCACTACTTACGTCTTGCTTGGCATCAGGACTGTAGCAAACAAGTATGAGCGTCGTAAAAATGTTGACAATCAATCCAGCAATGGTTATAGTATTTGGCGCCCAAGTGGTTGGAATTTGTTCGACGAGCCATCGCCAAAAAACTTGCATCGGAGGTTCCAAAATAGATGACCCCTCCGATTTATATTTATGTTCGGCAAGTCGCTTCAACTGCGTCGAGTTTAACACTTCGGTCATTTTTGCTTTAGTGCAGACCGATCACGACAGTTAATTCTCAATATGAAAGTATGTCCTGTTTATGACTCAGAAACAAACTCGTCTTATTATGACAAAATCCACATCACAAGTTATCGTCCTAACACCGGAAGAGCGGAAGTGTGATCATGACAGACACGCGCACTTGCCACAGGTTTTACTTCCGGGTCACACTACCGTAAATCCCTCAAAGATGTTCTGGGGGTGTGGCAGTGACCATAACCCTATTATCGAAATATTATCGACTCGTGGAGAAATCATTTCTTTCTCCAACCTGATGTATACTTTATTTTTTAAAAACAAGCAACGAATAAAAAAAACCAATGAAAGTGCAGCGACATCTAAAAAGATGACATTTATCGAATATATACTATTTCTGACATATTTAGTGATTTGAAGTCTTCATTACATTTTAGTAAATTTACATGCGTCACCTAAGAAAAAAACATTTTGATTCTCCAAACATTGCTTCTTTAGTGTGTACGTTTGTTTGTGATACTAAATTGATAGTTATCAATCCAAAGTGTATTATGTACTAAATTGAAAAGTCTTTGGTGGTATTTTTTTCTGTTTCGTACAGCATACTGTAAAAATAAGGGACATACAATTAATTTGCCATTTTATAGTATTTTATAGCTCAGTTTCCGAGCGTGTATTCATATCATGTTGCTTAGTTTTCTTCGGAAACAAGTGGTTATCATATATTTTGCTTTTTATCACTCTTTTCATTGATGATTATTTTAAAATATATTAATTCAAAATGTAATCGTCGAAATCATAGCTTTTTTAGTTTATCCTTTCTCTATATTGCAAACGAAAATACCTCTCTAAATAAGTTTTAATTTTGATTGAAATTAGAGGATAATATTTTGAATTGATTTAATATCAACTTGGTCCATAAAAATTAGTTTATTAAGTAACAGCCTAGTCTTACAGAGGCTTACTTTTCAACAATAAAGCATTTCTGTAGAACATATTTTGCAAATCAGAAGTTATTTTTTACGCGGTATGCAAGTATGATTTTCGTTTAGAGTTACCTCCCCTAGAATGTCTTCTGCTTGCAACCAAGTGTAAACTTTTGTTGGCTTTTATTCAATGAATACTCTTTGACAGGAAGGTTTTGTCGCTGCAAATCATAATGTGGAGGACTGTCTCTTTTGTTGAGCGTATCGAGGTAGAATTTTCAGGAAATTTGTTAAACCAGGCGATGGTTTTAAGTGATGTTGACAATGATAAGGTAAGCTATGATTTACTTTTGACGTTTTGTGACTTTTGCAGTGTCAGATGATTCAGTGTTTTATCCATATTCTTCATCTATAACTTGCTGTTTTCATATTTATTTAAAATTATTCAATGAAAATTATCAGAATAGCAATATGCAACATTTGTTTAACCTTTTGCAGTGCAACGAGTTAGTGGTTGGCAATATTGATGGAGATCTATCTATATTCAAAGGACAGAATGTGACAGCATGGAGAAGAGCGTCTGATTTGGGCATGGTATGTGAAATATTTGCATCTGATTATAAACCGACTGTTCCAGGAGGGGGGGAAATCACCAATTTGTCAAGGGAGCTAACTTATGCATTTCGAAAGGTTTGAAAATAATTTGACACTTTATATTGAAAGAGCATTTTGTTACACTCTCGTTGAAGATACTACTGTTGTGACACATCAAAATGTTATTCAACACTGTTGCATGTGAAAGCGATCGCAGCCGGAAATACTTTCCAGTTTTCATGTGACTTTTAGGACCGCACTGGATTTCTAGGGACATGTTTTGTCACATAATGTTTATGATTAATATTTTACGGATGCTTCTATCACAATTACTGTCAATCAGTATCACTTGGTTGATTAAGAGTTAGTTCCCTTGAAATAAATTGTAATCTCGTTAGGGCTCTCGCGGCTTGACCAACATTTGACATCATCATGCAACTTGAAATTATAAATAAATAATTGTGTGTCATTCTTTCAATTTGCCAAATCTAAGGCCACCAAAATAATACTGTAGGAACTATGTTTCAACTGAAATGTGTTTTAATCATGTATAAATAATAAACAAGCAGGTATATCTTTTAAGATATTGTTTTGACAAACTATACTCTCCTCGAACTGTCTCTTTAAGTGTAAGTTACCGGTTATGATAAATTCATCACATGTCAACAATAAAGGAAAAGAAATTATGAAACGATATAAAAATAAGAAGATGATATGTATCATTGTAAAACTGGTTTCGTTGAATATTTTTTCTACACAGATTTGATTGCGAAAATTTAGATAAAGTAAAGACAGTTTCTGTACATTTGTTAGATTTTGAAATTATTTTCTTTCAGATAACTTGTATTGGAACTGGGGATATTTGCAATAAAGGAAAGGTAAATGTTCTTTTAAATACTAAATAACAAACATTTTCAAAGAATTGAGCATTAATAAACGACAACATATGTATTTGTTGAAACTGTAATTCATGAAATATTGAAGAAGAATTCTATTTATTATATGATTGCAGGTGAAATACCGGGATCTATCAATGAAAATAAACTGTGTTAACAGTCACTAGTGAAAATAACAATGGAACATGTTTCCAGTCACTAGTGACTGATATAACAATGACCTGACGTCATAAAACAATGCTCAGACGTCATGACACGTACATGATGTCACATTGTTGCTGAGGCCACAGGCTCATTCTGGAACCGACTTAATGTAAATGCTTAATGTAAAGTTTATTTCGGTGAATATGCAAAGATTTGTCATATAATAAATAGAAAATTTGTCTTTTCTTGACAAATACCATGTTTATCTCATGTCGTGAGGTAGAAAAGTTATATATTTTCACTCGTGACTGCGCCACTCGTTAAAATATAACCTTTCTACCTCACGAGATGAGATAAACATGGTATTAGTCAAGAAAAGCCAAATATCCTCTAAATATTATGTACAAAATATTTACATTTACAAAGTAGATATTTATTCTTTTTATCATCACAGACTTAAATTACAGTAATTTAAGTCTGTTGTATCATCACCTTTACCGGGGATGTAACTCAGTTGGTAGAGTGTCACTCATCACCTGGAAGACCGGGGTTTCGATTCCCGGTCGCGTCATACCAAAAGACGTTAAAAGTTGTTGCTTCCTTGTTTGACACTCAGCATTATAAGGACAGAACAACGCTTGAACTGGCAATTTACAATGTATTGAGAACAATAAAGAGTTATTATAATACATAAACAAATATTGTCTGTTAAATTCTGAAATATTGATGCTATTAAATGTATTTTTAACATTAATTCAATGAAACATCATTCAGTTTTAATTTCAACAGTATAGATTTTAATTATATTTTAAACATAAATTTACTGAAAAAAATATCACAACATTCAATATTAATTCAACAGTATAATTCAGTTTGCAGTGTTGTTCCTATGTGATCTGCTGAGGGGGTCATTTTGGCCATTTCTGAACAAGTGGGACCCTTTGCAATGGTGAAAGTATCCTACTTCTCCAAATTTTAAGGGACACCAAGCCAAAAGGGTGGGCAAATGTCCCCAGGACCCCCTCTAGGAACAACACTGAGTTTGTACAACTTTACATGTCCTTTAGACTTTTAGGCCCTAAATACTGAATAGACTGAATCGCTTTAATTTGCAGAATAACCTGGTGTGTTTGACTGCTGAGGGATGGTGCTATGTTTTTGATATCAAGCCAGAGGGGAGCAATGAGGTAGGTATAGTCTATTTTGGATGAGGTTTTCATATTTATTTCATCTCAATGCTAACTCTTTAGAATCATCTCTTTGTGAGCATATTTCAGACACAATGTTGCCTTTTAGTCTTCTTTTCTTTCACACTTCTCCTGTAAAAGTGATCTTTGAATATCTTTATCAATTTAAATGTTGTGTGCTGCAGATTTGACTTCTATTACTATTTGTATCATAAATCAACTTTTATCATTTACCATAAACTGTATACTGTAACTGTACAAACACTTATGAATATAGATAATATGTCTGCAATAAGAATGCTGGTCTGTCTTTTGTCAATAAATATTTGTGAAAATTCACATGGGTAATCTAAAAGTGTGCTATTTGATACTTGCACATTTCAGAAATTTATTTTCCTTTCATGTCCATGGGTGCAATTTGACATTGATTTATATTTTATCTTACATTAATTTGAATTTTGTTTATCCTTGGCAAAATATTCAATGAAATAAGTACGATTTATGTCAGAATGGTGATGTTTTTTATTTTCTGATGACTCTTGCTTGGATGTGATAGACGGTCATTTATTCTCAGAGTTGGAGAGAGGAAGAAAGTGACGTAGACGTGCGGATACTGAAGCCAGCATACACACAGCACCTGCCTGCTAACGGGAAGGTGATGCTTGTAGGGGACACAGGTTTGTCTCTTGTTATTATGAATATAGTCTCTCAAGTTATGGGACGTATTGAAGATCCACTGCAGTTTATCAGATTCCCCATGTACTAAGCCCACATTTCATCTTCATTTTATCATTTTTGTAACACCCGAGTCACTGTCTAACTTCATAACTTTGGGGCATTTGCTGATTACATGAGAAGAAAACAAACAGACTCAAGGCCATTAAAAATCGTTGGTAATAAGATAGACACTATCTCATAGAGGCTTTAAAAGGAGGGTTCTATTGGGGTATTTTTTGTGGAAATGAAATTCGGGAGGATATTCCTGTTTACACATATATGTTTATAATACATGATTAAAACACAGTGAAATTGAAAGATACTAATGAAGGTAACATTTTGATGACTTTATATTTCACAACTTGATAAACACAAGCACACATTTGTTGAAAAATAAAACAATACAAACTGAAGCCATTCATCCGCGCTGCGAGTTGGGAAAACTTCGCTACAGCATAACAGCAAATTGGTCATTAGTTTTATTAGATGTTATGTGTTACTATGTGAATACTCTATCACTGTATGTCCTTAGTTATCAAAAAGTTGCAAAATTGGGTACAATAGCGTGTTTTCATTTCACGTATTGCAAAATATCCAAGGTGGCGACAGAACCCTACCTTTAAAGATAATATCATCTCTCTGTTTTTTTCATGTTGATTCGTTTATTCATATAGACAATACTTTCAAGTAAGCAAAACACAAACGATTATTTCGAAGCGTCACCTACTCTTTAAGATATAGCCCTTCAAAGTGAGTAAATTTAGCCTGCTCATTATCTCATTCTTGAAACACTTTGCCGCGGCCCCTCAGTGTAGCATAACCTTCGTTAGCGATGTGACGTCATACACAGGAGTTGCTTAATGAAATCCTTAGGCGATTTGCCGATTTTCGTCGATAATTCGTTAAAAACATGATAAGAACGTTTTGACATTACAAGTTTCCGATAGAATGGGTATTTGTGCGTCCGTAGGGAGTAATTTCAGATTTTTAGGAGCATGTTTCGATATTCAACCGCTGATTTTAGATTTGTTCTTTTCCCAATCGAGTGGAGTGTTATGTTATCTTATAAGCTACAATATGTTTTGAAATGAATAACTGACAATTCAAAAATAAAAAAGATCATGCAATTTTTTAAAATTATAAACGCCATTATTAGTTAATTTTTTTTGTTGTCCCCCGCCGCAACGCGGAACGGGGGACTATGTATTCAGCGGCGTCCGTACGTACGTACGTACGTCCGTACGTACGTCACATTTCTTGTTTACGCGATATCTTATGAAGCGTTGCATCCAAAGTCTTCAAATTTCATGTCTGCCTACATTGTGGGAAGACTCAGACATCAGTAAATTTTGGTGACCTTGGTCTTATTTTCAAGGTCACCACGACACTTTGACCACTTTTTGAACTCTTGATTACGCGATATCTCATGAAGCGTTGCATCCAAAGTCTTCAAATTTGGTTTCTGCCTACATTGTGGGAAGATGCAGACACCAGTCACTTTTGGTGACCTTGGCCTTATTTTCAAGGTCACCACGACACTTTGACCACTCTTTGAACTCTTGTAAAGGCGATATCTCATGAAACATTGCATCCAAAGTCTTCAAATTAGTTGTCAGCCTACATTGGGGAAAGACACAGACACCAGTTTATTTTGGTGACCTTGACCTTATTTTCAAGGTCACTGCAACACTGAGCACTTTTCTAACTCTTGTTAACGCGATATATATCTTTACCAGTCGGACTCAGTCTTTAAATTTGGTGTCAGTCTACACTGGGGGATGACGCAGACACCAGGGGATTTTGGTGACCTTGACCTTATTAGCAGCTCCGACTAAGTCGGAGCTGCTATCAGTTTTTGCGCAGTTTCCGTCGCCGCCGCCGCCGCCGCCGCCGCCGCCGCCGCACGCGCGTTTTGTATTCGCTATTTCTTTTTTCCTAGAAGGTTTTGAGAACTCATATATATAACTTCTTACTTATGCCCCTGGGGAATTTTTTTGACATGTTCATATTCAAGGTCAAAGGTCAAGGTCACGAGTTCTGAAATCGCTAAAAAAATCCTTGTAAACACGATAACTTGAAAAATATTTGTACTATCAGGCTCTTATTTGGTGTACATCAACTATGGAGAAAGGCCAAGATTTGAAAAGGTTTTCGCTAACATCCGTAAAAGGTCAAGGTCACAGCGAGGGCACGACTTAAGCATGCTTTTGCGAAAATGTCTTATTTCAACTATTAACACTTTGAATCTTTAAATGATTGTTATACACAATGAAAAGTGATCACTGATTGTGTGACCTTGAATTTTAAAGGTCAAGGTCACGAGATAGGGTCAAGGTCACCAGTTCTGAAATCACTAAATAACCTTTTCCCAAGAAGGTATTAACACCTCATATACATAGCTTTTTTCTTATAAACCTGGTGGATGATTTTGACATGTTCACATTCAAGGTCAAAGGTCAAGGTCACGAGTTCTGAAAACGCTAAAAAAATCCTTGTAAACACGATAACTTGAAAAATATTTGTACCATCAGGCTCTTCTTTGGTGTACATCAACTATGGAGAAAGGCCAAGATTTGAATAGGTTTTCGCTAACATCCGTCAAAGGTCAAGGTCACAGCGAGGGCACGACTTAAGCATGCTTTTGCGAAAATGTCTTATTTCAACTATTTACACTTTGAATCTCTAAATGATTGTTATACACAATGAAAAGTGATCACTGATTGTGTGACCTTGAATTTTAAAGGTCAAGGTCACGAGATAGGGTCAAGGTCACCAGTTCTGAAATCACTAAATCACTTTTTTCCATGAAGGTATCAACACCTCATATATATAGCTTCTTTCTTGTACACCTGGGGAAATATTTTGACATGCTCACATTCAAGGTCAAAGGTCAAGGTCATTAGTTCTGAAATCACTACAAAAATCCTTGTAAACACGATAACTTCAACAACTTATGTGCTATCAGGCCCTAACTTGGTATATATCAACTATGGAGAAAGTCCAAGATTTGAAAACGTTTTTGCTAAAATCTGTCAACGGTCAAGGTCACAGCAAGGTCACAACTTAAGCGTGCTATTGTGAATATGCCTTATGTTAACAATGAACACTTTTGAGTCATTGCATGATTGTTATACACAATGAAAAGTAATCATTGATGGTGTGACCTTGAAGGTCAACGTTCAAGGTCATGAGATATTGGTTAGGGCCATGTTAATCTTTTGATCCAATTTTGAATCAGAAATAGGTTTAAAGAACAAAGTTGTGAAAAGTGAACCCAGTGATGATTCAACTTGTTAGAATAACTTGAATAATGAAAAACATTTTGTCCAAAAAAATTCCCATTTTATTTATGCTGAGGAGAAGGCGGAACAGGGAAAGGCGAGACCCAAAGTTTCGGAGCTGCTCTGCTTTTGCGGTGTCCCGCAAACGCTCTTCTAGTTTTCAAAGTCACTACAACACTTTGACCACTTTTCGAACTCTTGTTATCACCATTTATTATGACCGGTTGGACCAAATGTTTTCAAATTTGTTGTCAGTCTACATAGGAGGATGACGCAGACGCCAGTCGATTTGGTGTCCTTGACCTTATTTTCAAGGTCACCACAACACTTTGACCACTATTAGAACTATATTAACACGATATATCATGAACCCAAGTAGCTCCAATGATGTGTCTTACTAACTCAATGTCACCGGCGGGGGACATTGCCATGTTAGTGGCAAACACTTGTTGTGCTTGATTTTGTGTTTGAAGAGTGTCTATAGCTTGAAATCTACTGCGTCAATATTTCTCATGGTGCTAATAGAATAGTTTCATTACAACTAAGAAAATCCTATAATTTTCATCAATGTTACTGGTTTACACTTTTTAGAAGAACATATTCGGGCTATCTTTAAATCTATAGTCGTGTACATTTACAATTACTTAGATTCAGTGTAATACCACTACCATTTTCCTAGCATGTTATATAAAAGGCCTTGCATTTTATATTACATGTAGTTTTTGATGGTCAATTCATATGTTTGTGGAAATAAAATAATGTTTAAATCATTTCGGATAAAAATATGGAAAACGTATCTTTCCCAATTTCAAATGAAAGTATAGGAACTATAGAACTTTGATCAACTCACCATGGCCGTGTGTACATGTGTTGTTTGGTTCTCAATTTAAAATAAATATTACCCCGGCTATAGTTCAATCGTGTAGATTTCCCCTCTTATTCAATATTTATCTAAGTTAGAGTGTCAATAACGCAACTACATCACTTATTACATATCGCTACATTGATAAACAAAAAAACTGAAATATATTTTGTTATTTTGCATAAGGACGAATGTGAAAACAAAAATTATTCAACATGAATGAGGCGTGTTAACACTGTTATAATCCGTATGAAATGTGTAATAGATCTCTGTGACGTTTGAACATCTTCATCATCTGACATGCGTGCCGCCGCCATATTGGGCAACGATAAGAATTGTTCCAAAACACATTGCAGAATTACGGGTCCCGCAATGGTCACATCCAGTATTAAACAATGTTGACATCTGCTGCCAGTTGTAGTACGTTTTACGGGGCGTGTATATATGTAATTTTGTTGGATAAGGACACAGGTAAATATGTTATTTAGGCAGTTATGTAAGGCTAAATCTAGTGGATTCTGTCATTAGACGCCAAGCGACTCCTGTGTATTACGTCACAAGGCCAAGCAAGCGGAATTCGCTCTCGGCTAAAGTTTTATGAGGCGTAATTGAGCGGCGTTTTAAAAAGGCGTTATAAAAGATGTTTATTGGTTGAATTGACAAATATCAAGTGGAATCCTCGTCATCTTGGAATATGCTTGAATAAAAACCGAAAAGTGATATGGTCGGGGTTAGTGGATCTTTAACCTCTAGTTAGAGCTAGCTTTCATCTGCTATTTTCATTGACTATCACCTGGGGTAAGTCATATGCTTACTTAACCCTTACGTTGCTATATTCTATATAAAGATATTCTTTGGCCCATCAATGATGTTCAGGCGGTCTAACTGAGGTACCTCTCTTTCTATATTCTTAACCCATGTGAGCACTTATCAATAGTTGTTTCCAAAGGGATATAAAGAGCCAACAAATCAACAAGTTACCTCCCTTTACTAATCCATGTTTATTCTGGTTAAGAGCTTATTGGTGAAATTGAGAGGGATGTATTTTGTATACTTTACTATTTTATATGTTTTATGGGCATAAGGGAAGATTGACACAGTGTAGCGTTTTTCCTGTCAGTCAAATGGGAGGTTACACCTTTTTGCAAAGTGATTGGTTGTTTTAAAGGAACTCTGGTCCAAGCGATCTTGAGACTGCGGTAGAGACCGTTACGCAATGTGTAACGAGGTCACGTGACGCAAACTAGGTGCAGGCGAGCGATCGCCGGCGGGGAACTCTGGTCCAAGCGATCTTGAGACTGCGGTAGAGACCGTTACGCAATGTGTAACGAGGTCACGTGACGCAAACTAGGTGCAGGCGAGCGATCGCCGGCTTTTCGTATCCAAAGTAAACTCGTCTTAATCGGGATTCGTAATCAAAACGTAACTCGTACTAAAAAGCCTGGATATAGGTTATATTTTGCTTTGCATGTATTAATAAATAGTTTGGTAGGTAACTGAACGATTGGTTGTTCAAACAAACGAGACATTTCAGATTTAGATTCATTTATTATCCTTACCTTTGCAGACAATTAGTACAATAACAAAACGGTGTGGGTACAGGTTGTATTAGCATCATAAAATGTGAAATAGATAAAATCATGTGTGACAAAACAGCAAAGATGTGACGAATAGAAAATGCCGGTGAAGAGAAAAAGATAAGTCGCCGACAAAGTAATTTACACCCAAAACATCTCACCACACACCAATATGTACACCTCTTCCTGAGTTGTTCAGGCTTCAGATGACGTATTTGAAGAGTAAGTTTTTATACATTTATTAACATTATTATTACTGATAATATTATATCATCATGAGACAAAATTAATATAACCATTTTCAACTCGCAATTAATTGACAGGTTGTTGATACAATATTACGGAATCTTCTTCCACAATACAACTTCGCATACGGGATTAAATGTAAATGTAAGTACTCGTATATTATTTAAACGGCATTTATTTCAGGATATTACATGGAAAGATGGGTTGACAAACAGGGTTACAAGTACATATACACACGTATATGTTGTTTATTATAACCATACTTCATGTGATGTTCATCCATGATTGTGTTTCAACAAATTTATTACGATATTTCACAAAGAAAGCTGTAGTTTATCAAGGTGCTTAATAATACTAATAATAGAATTAAAATGCTACTGGATGATTTCAAGGAATGCATAAGAGAGGTAATAGTGTGATATCGATTTCCTGAAAATATGTCTCCGTGTTTGGCGAAAAATCAAGGTTTAATCTTTCATTTCATTTAAACTTTTTTTATTTGTTGCTATAACGCTTGATATAGTTTAAACGTATTAAAACACTGAAAAAGTGACAGAATCGGCAAACAAGCAAAAAAATGCTTGCATAAATGCCTCTCCCTACAAACTGCAAACACACCAAACAAACAAATAAGTTGCATACATTGAACAATCATAAAATATTAAACCAACAGGCATGTATATGGTACCAGATTACAAGACACAATTGAAGGCGTTAAACTTTAAAGATGTTGAACGTTACATAACAGCAAGGCAATAGATGATAAGAAATAATTAAGAAACAAAGATTGATTTATGAAAAATCCGAAAATCTTTTAGATTTAACGATAACATTGTGGATGGATTTTAGCAGTACACGATTTTCGTGGTTCTTTGCTCAAGTATTTCCTTGCAATATGGATGTTATATTGAAACATGTTGTAAAGAAACATTCGTTTACTCTTGTACTATTGTATATACGTTTGATATCAGTGACAAAGTATATCAATAAGTGTAATAAAGTTACATTGTGTATCAGATATAAAAGGTTACTATAATTATAAGTGTGTCAATCAACATATTTTAATGTAATGCAAACCATAAACAAAATATTTTATGTATAAGATTTTCAACAAGCTCAGTGAAATTAACATTAAGATTGCACCATTGTACACGCACACATATACAATATGATTATACACATTTATAGAACACGATCGAATGAATGAATTATGTTACCAGATGCAGCTTAATACACACTCTCGTAAATGAAAACGTAATGGTAGGGTAAATACGGTGAAAGCTCCAATACAAATTCTCAATTTAACATACCATATAGATGTTTCTTCAAAGGAGAGAAGTGTTGTGACAGCAAATTAGTTTACGCAATTAAGCTGAACAAAGTCATATACGCTGAGTAGTGTAATTATGTTTTTACAGATAACAAGTTTATTGGACCGGTTCAATTATATAACGAATGGCATGTCGGTGACCGGCGGCATTTCAATTGTCATGTTAATTGTCAAAAGTCTGGTCTAGGTGACAAACAAACAATCATGAAATAACATTAATGCGACTGTTAGTCTAGATATTTGTCAGCCAATTAAACGTTCACTGAAAGGTAGGAACATATATTCCACCAATGGAATTTAGGGATAGGATGAGCTTTGTATTCTGTGTTCTTTGGCGAAAAACCTCCAATAAGCAGATTTGGCATTTGAAGAATAACTTATCACTTACATAGGACGATTATTATAGTACATGGATTATAAGGCTCATGGAGAAAACAGGTTCGTTATTCTAATCTTTGTCATCATTGTATATTGCTATATTCGCATGCGAAATACTTGCAAAATCATCACAATTGTACTTTTGTTATTTACAAAATGATATATAGATACATGTTTCTTGAAGAGCGATACGTAAGTCCTTTAGCTAGTTTGCCGATTCCCTTCTTTTTCTTTATCATGATAAGAGACAATTACCATGTAAAACAAAACAGACAGTTAGAATTATTTGTTTCGATTAAAATGCATTCATATTCGCGCTTGTACGGCAAGTAGTGGCGAGTAGGCCACTGCGCAATGGAAACATAGCTGCGTAGGAGTAACGCTAGTTCCATTTTCCCACTAATTGAATTTACGCTTTCCAGTGTTTTATTCAGGAGCATAGTGGGCCTTTAAGAAATGATTTCCATTGGTTTAAGACATATGTGCCGGGACTACTTCAATCATACATTTTGATATGATTTTGTTTCCCATAGTTTTCATATGTGTTAGTCGCTTAAATCGTCTGAAATTAAAGAATCCTGTAATCTGTAATCCTAAAGACATGTCACAAAAGTAAGAATATTTTATTTTACTCAGGGAAAGATAATATCTCATTCTGCCTTATTCATGAATCGTAAGTTCTGTGTGAATACAGGTATATACATATTGTTTACAGATGGAGACGGGTATACAGAGCTTGTTGTTGGGTATTGTGACAGAGTGGTTCGGACGTTTCGTTGGAAGGCAGGAGACGGCAGCTACTCCACTGGACAGTTTGTCCAACAACAGAAGTGGCAGCTGACCGGCCAGGTAAGTACTGTATGTTTCATGTGTATGTAACTCTACAGCTAGGTATGTACTCAATTCTAAACTTGATTCTAAATTGTAGATTTGGTGACCCTGTGACCCCAAATAAGGAGCCACAGGGGTCATAACCAAAAAGCTATTTTCATCGTTTTCTCCAGTTCCAAAAGCTCTAGAAAGGTGAAATGTTATGTACAGACTCTTTGGCCGATGGGGATTTTAAATTGGAGATTTGGTGACCTTGTGACCCCAAATATGAATCACAGGGGTCACCGCCTAAAAAACCTGTTGTAATGAGCTGTGAACATAACTTCATTCAGTATACAAAAGTAATCCCTAATAAGACCTGAGGGAGAGTCATCTCATATTTTTGAGAGTCCTAACATGTGCTTTGAGAAATGCAGAAATTAAGAAAAGAAAGTATCTTTGCACTTAATCTTATTCAATAGTAATGTGAAATATATGTCGACTTAAAATTAATATCTACATTATGGACATCGTCACATGTTTGATGTAATCAATGTGAAATTAGAACTATTGAATAGCCTGTGAACTAAATATTGTGACAGGCTGCTTAGGTAAAAATTTAAGAGGAGTTAAGAATTCTTTTATTTTACATTAGATATGTATAACTGAATATGACTGGTGATGAAATAAGATAAGACTTTGAGAACTAGCTACATGAAATTGTGATACCACATCTTCTTCTCCAGAACATAAGAATTAGTAAGTGTGGGGAAAACAACATTTAAAATAAATAATTCACTGGCTGTGACACCAGGATCGGCATGTTGTGTAATTGCATTGTGTTGACCTGGGGAGTGACCACTCCCTGGTAGAGAGATAGCTGGCTGTTAATGCTAATACACAGAGGTTTCAGGTTACTACAAACGTCTGTGCTTTGTTACAGTCTATGTGTGAGACTGGTTTTGTCTTACACGCAGATGCTCAAGAGAATTGATTATATATTGAAAAGGAGCCTATGAGAAACAGGATTTTTAGAAACAGATCGGGGATCTTTTTCAATATGCAATAAATGTTGACAATTCCAGAATACAGATAAGCAGTAAAACAATAAAATACAAAGGTCTACAACATTCATAATGAATGTGGATTAATGTGTAACCAATTTTGATAATAACTTTTAAATTTGATGTCTGGGCAATGACTTATTATGTGATATTTTAATCTTTTCCTTAGAGATGATAATAACATAATTCCTGATGAGCTTCAGAGCCAATGGCTCTATTTTTACCCAATCTTTCAGTATTAAGTGTTGTAATCTTATTTTTATATATCTAATAGTGTGGAAATCCCATAATAGGGAGTCATGAATCTATTACTGAGTAATGTTTTGTCAACGATAACTACCCTATATGTAGTTTGAAAATAACCGAGTTGTATCTTTGCAAAAATATATTTATACAATAACAATCATTCTGGCATTAAATAAAACCATAGGAGTCATTTCTGAAAGAGGGGAAAATTTTTTGATATATTCATTATTTTGCAGATAGGTTCTATCACAGTTAACAACTGTCGGGACGGAAAACCCCAGCTTCTTGCTTCTCAACCAGGGGGCGCCGTCGTGACTCTTCTACAGGGTTCAAATACTGGAAAGGAGCAGCCCAATGTTGAACACAGGTACCACTTATCTCTCCGTTCAGGCTGACTCGAGTTGAGAAACTCGGCTGAAATGGTAATGCTATCTCATTTAATCAGATTGATCAAGGTTTATGAGAGCAGTTAGATTAAATAAATGACACTGAGGGAAAACTGTTATAATCGAGGAGCTAGATGTTTCCAAAACTCTCTTAGTGCTAAGATAGTCCATTGTAAATGTATGGTACTTACGACTGTCTTAGTGCTAAGAAAGTTTCAAAAGTCAAGGTCCTAGGTGCTGTTCCACCAACCGATCTTAGCCCTAAGATAAATCGTAAGCCCATCCCTTAACATTGGCTAAGATTGATCTTAGGCTAAAAAAGGTAAGTGGAACGGCACCCTGGGCGAAGATTTTTAAAGCTCTCTTAGCGCTAAGATAGTCATAAGCCAATGTTAATGTATGGTACTTACGACTATATTAGCGATAAGAGAGCTGCGGAAATCAAGGTCCTGGTTGTTTTTATGATCCAGAGAGGACTCTGAAGAACTATCACACATATATCACGAGCTTGGGTCGTGTCGAGCGAGAAACAGAGACGTGTCCACGGTGGTCGTTGGAGGAATCAAACGGGAGAAGAAAGATACAGAGGATAAGGAGCCAGCTCTGTATGCCCTTGCTACTCTTGATGGTGCGTGCGTACACAGGCTAAATGTTTTTAAAAATTTCTTAGAAAAAATTAAATCTCTTTGCTTGATTTATAGATCTGCCTTTTGTGTCTTTCATACAATCAATTGCATATTTTATACAATTATATTTAGTATTTCAACTTCCTTTTCCTGTTATACTACGAGGACATGCATGTTTCCACTAACTTGTCACACATGACAACCATGATCCCTAGATGTGCCTTTTATGGGTTAGACCTATATATGAATTTATTTTGTCAGTTTTCATTCAGTCTGTTATTCAATAGAAAGGCCATCATGTCAATTCAATATTCATATGTGATGTGGTTGCCATTTTATTTTCTCTACAAAACTGACTTGAAAATATTGGAAATTGAAATGAGGTCAATAAGAATGTGATAAACATCCCACATTTCCAAAGATTAAGCCAGCTCTGTTTTATTGGTTGATTAAATGCTTATGTGACACCAGCTCATAAATAATAACAGACTTATGTGACATAAACAGGGTTCATACGGTCATATAATCCTGAAAAAGTCATG
This sequence comes from Gibbula magus, assembly GCA_936450465.1. Classification (NCBI taxonomy): domain Eukaryota; kingdom Metazoa; phylum Mollusca; class Gastropoda; order Trochida; family Trochidae; genus Gibbula; species Gibbula magus. The sequence continues at coordinate 61,941,056 of OW388304.1, forward strand.
GAATTTTAAATAAGTTTCCAGGCCTTGAAAATCTATGGAAAATACACATACTATAAAATTACATAAAAATCCTGCAACAAAGTTATCGATCATCATTCTGTGTTGCTTAAACCTTGCTTGGTTTATCATAGAAAACTCTGGAAGCATCCTTGACAAACCACAGAAAAGTTGTGGTATTTGTGGCCTCAGTGTTTTAACTCTGATGTACCAGTACATAGCTACTAGACTAATCCCACTTGCTTTTATTGTAGGGAATCTTGCCCTGGTGGAGCTAGAGAACAATGAGAGGGAGAAGATAATCTGGTCCCTGCAAGTAGACCACCAACTCTTCTCCCTGCACAAGCTGGATGTCACCGTGAGTTAGCAAGTTAAAGGGCGGGTTCTATCACCGTTCTGTCGGCAGCATCCGCCATCTTGGTTTCTTGGCATTATGTGAAATGAAACACGCTATATTTAAACCAATTTTACACTTTCTTACACTTTCTTCTTAAACATATACAATGATAGAACATTCACATAGTAACACATAGCATACAATAAAACTAATAAACAATATGCTGTTAGGCCGTAGCAAACTTTTCCCCACTCGCAGTGCCGATGAATTGCTTCGGTTCTCATTGCTTTTATTTTTCAACAAATGTGCGCTTGTCTTTATCAAGTTGTGAAATATAAAGTCATCAATGTATTAATATCATTAATATCTTTAAATTTTACTATGTTTAATCATGTATTAATAGCATATATGTGTAAACGGGAATATCCTCTCGAATGTCGTTTCCACAAATTATCAACCTACCATCCATATAACGTGATACTTGAAACGACCTTTCTAAACCGTATCACCCGGTACGAGGGACTCACAACCTTGTAATTCCCCCCAGGAGGGTTTACACATACACTTGTAAACCCTGTTAGAAGGAATTATAATGATTGTAAAGCCTGATATATTTGTTAAGATGACGGCTTGAAAGTAAAGATCTGAAGAAACTAACTTAGACTAATTTTGAAAAATTTCTTAATTATACGACAGAATATGTACATGCATTTGCCTGTTGAGCTACCGACAGGGCCAAGAATTGATCGTACAAAAGAAAATGATATAGCGCAGCTGTTAACAGACTGACATCACCCAGGGATCCTCATTATAACGCTAGGGATCCGCAATATCCTCAATATACCGCGACAACAAGTAAAAAGCCTGTTTTACACTTAAATACGGTTGATAATATGGATAACCCATTCTACCTCGGATATGGTAACGTTGTAGACCCTGATAGTCAGGAAAAACCCTCAGATGCTTCGCATCCTCGGGTTTTTCCTTCCTATCAGGGTCCACAACGTTACCATATCCTCGGTATCATGGGTTATCCTTATAATATACCCCAATAGAACCCTCCTTTTAAAGGGAGGGTTCTATCGGGGTATTTTCTGTAGAGAATTCTAGAGGACATTCTTGTTTACACATATATGTTATTAATACGTGAGTTGGCAAGTTAAAGAGAGGGTTCAATCACGGTAGTTTCTGTATAGAATTCTCAGGGACATTCATGTTTACACATATATGTTATTCATACATGAGTTGGCAAGTTAAAGAGAGGGTTCTATCACAGTGTTTTCTGTGGAGAATTCTAGAGGACATATTTGTTTACACATACATGTTATTAATACATGATAAAAATACAGTCTAGTTGAAAGGGTAATATTTTGATGACTTTATATTTCACAATTTGATAAAGACTGGCAAACTTTGTTAAAATCATTTAATCAATGTTTCTTTTACTTTCAACTTGAGATAAAAAGGTCTGAGATTCAAATGCTACCAGATAATTGTCTTAGATGATCTTCTTTGAAAATACATTAAATCATTTGACATCAAACTACCATATTTCCTTCAATACAAGCTGTGGCTCAAATATAGCTCAAGCCTTCAATACAACCCGGGGGTTCATTAGGTGCTGAGGGTAATTAATACAACCCTGGCCTCGAATAGAAGCCTGTGGGGTAAGGGGGTGTTGAACTAAATAGAACCCTGTGGGGTAAGGGGGTGTTGAACTAAATAGAACCCTGGGGTTGTATATGAGGAAATACGGTACATGTTATGTTGCAGGGTAATAACAAAGAGGAGGTCGTCTGTTGTTCCTGGGACGGGCAGACATACATTGTCAATCACAGTCGTGAAGTTGTTCGCTACCAGTTCGAAGAAAATGTTGCTGCTTTTTGTGCAGGTACATGGAGTTTATCAAATTCATCAAACAAACCCTTACTGAGAAGGCAGTAGTATTTCTTGTGAATAAATATCAATGACATTTGACTATTTAAACTATTTTATATTTATAACCTAGAAAACTCTCTCTATATTCTTGACATCGTGAGAATTTTGTTACAATTACAACAATTGCTTTAAAGGGGCAGTAGCACATTTTTTTGCAAAATTTATTTTTTCAAATTTCTTATTTATAATAAGAGGGTACAACATCTTATTTTACAAAGCATTTATCAGTAGTAGTAATAACGGTGTTGCATATAAAGCGGCGGCCATTTTATTGTGAACACATTTTATTATTTCAAATGACAAAAATGATTCCAATGGCTTTTCTTAGCCATGTACAGTCGTTTATAACTTGATTTGACGAAAAGAAGAGGATATTTTACGATTGGTGAAATTATTTTTCAAATACATTTCATCGACTTATTTGAGCAAAAAAACATGCTACTGCCCCTTTAATAACAGGTATTGTTCAAAACAATAGAGAATAGAGATGTAATCTCCAAATTGTTTCATCCAAACCATGCCCTATAATAATTACATATTCTTATAATAGTTATAAGCTCAAGTGGAACTTATAGAAAGATTGATATCTCCATTCTCAGGGTTCTTTGCACTGCCAGACCAAGGAAATGTGCCATGTTTCGTGTATGCAACGTTTACAAACAGAATCTACATCTACTACAACATCAGCCTACCGCAAGTTGAGTCGATGAATCTACTTGGCGTCATGGCTAGAACTGAGGATACACGCCACCTGTTGTCAAGACTTAACATTGATCGTAAGGGGCTATAACTCGGATTCTGATTATGGTTTTAAAATGTTATTTTCTTGTAAGAACTGGATTGGCACACAAGCTAATAGCTTAACCGAATACTGCTCCTGAATTCTGATAATATAAACAAACATTGTGTGCTTAGTTTCACTGATCATGCAGAGACAGGTTGTTTGAAGTCAGTGGGGTAAAATTTGTTTTAATTCAAATTGAACAAAAATCCAACTTAGATCCAATTTGGGATCCTTCCCACATGTATATAATTTTCCTTTGTATATACAAATTATTTGAAGTCATTGCGTAAAAAGATGTTTAAAAGTAACTTACTGTGTGACTTGTATCAAACAATAACAATAATGTTGTTAATTAATTGTTGCTAATGTAAACAATTAATTTCAACTTTAATATTAACTTTTGTATATATTTTTAATATTAACCCTGTAAAATGTGTAATTTTGTATATTTAATGGAAAATTGAACCAAAACACAACAATGTTGTCAGATTATCTGTCTGTGTGGACATGTTAATTTCTTAGTCAATCTCAGTAAAATAGGCTGCTGAGAGCATTTTGTTTGTTAAATTTTGTTCAATTCATTTTGTTCATGTGTAAGGCATGGCCTAAATTATGCTTTCTTTTTTTTTTCCAGCTAATAGAACAGATCAACTACGACAGTTATATCACTGGGTGCTGTATGGATGGCATAGCAAGACATGAAACTAATGAATACTCTTGGAGAGATTTTATGAGCCCTTCTGTCGATTCAAGAATTGATCATAGAACCCAGCGAATGAGTGTGATTAAATGAAACAGTCATCTGATGGGAATATTTCCAAAGATATTATGAATATTCCAGGAGAGATTTTACAGCCTCTTCTGTCACTTCATAATTTCGATAAGAAATGATAATGGGATCCAGACAAAACTGTTGAAATGATTGAATGTTTGATGAGTATTATGAATGTGTAATAATGAATATTCCACGTGGGATTTTATGAACCCTTCTGTCACTTCAAGGTGCTTCAAGGGAAGATGATGATGCATGGATAACAAAAACATGAACTTTGATTAATTTATATTCCAGAAGTGATTTTGTCAGCATCTAGTGCTTTCAGGGAATATGGTGGATTAATTCACTGACATTTGATGAGTGTTTCCTGTGTGCAAAATGTGCTCAGAATGAAAATGTTTGAAGGGAATTTTTTTATGAAGAGATGATATTTTTGTTTTGGTATCAATGATGAGACTTTTTAGCTTTTCTATCACGCAAGCTTTATTATTTGAAGATGGTTTTAATCATGTGGTGTACCCCAAAATATATCTTTATATACACAAATCTGAGAAGAGGTAAAATAATTTTGTTTTACCAACGTTGAGATTTTATCAGTTTTTCTATCACACAAAATGTTTTATTTGAAGTGATACTGAATAACATGTAATATCCTTGAGCGCCCAATGTTTCGTGATCCTTAGTAATGTAAGGGAACGTAACAAAGTACTCGAAAGTATTCATCACATTTATTAATAATCATAAAAAATTATTAGAATACCATAAAATATTAAAATACAATTTGGTTTAAACAGCTGGGCCTACGGACACATGGCGTCATGATAACAATAGCATGATGTCATGCAACAAGCGTTTGACGTCATGCAACAAGCATTTGACGTCACTCAAGTCAATACGGCTTTTGGTCGGACTAGGGCTAAAGTCAATATGCTTTTCTGTCGACGGTCACGTGATCGCCTCTCGACCAATTAGATCGCTGGAAAAACATGCTCACATAATAACATAAAATATTAACTTACAAACCTATTGAAACTTTATAGTCGAAATTCATGACCTCCGCCGTTGTGCCAAAAGTATAGTGCTTTTTATGGCATGCTGCTGCAGGTGAAGATGAGACCACAGCATCATCAACATTGTCGTTCACGTTGAATACCTCAGCTGGTGTTGTTGCGTGGCAGCTAATCAGTTTTCTCAAGTGGATACACACCTGTTTTCCTGAATGCACTGTGGACCATAGACCATATACCATAGACTTTATAAAATAGTTGGCAAATGTCACGCCATGTCTTGTCACAGCAGTGATGGACTGCCGTGTAAGTTTGTGACACTCAAAATGAAACATTCTTTGAAATGGACCATAACATCCAACATCCAAGGGCAGGAGAACATGGGATGTGTGTGCAGGTAGGATGGACAGAATGATGTTGTGACTCTTTGCCCAGGGCCCACTGAACGAGATCCAAGCTGATGTGAGAAACATGGCCGTCAAGCTGAAGAAGCAGGTCCTAGCTGGAATCATGCTGGGGGACATGTTTGATAAATAGAAATATCAGAATTTGACCAACCACTGTCAGACAGAACACCTATAACACCTTGTGTTGATCCTTTCATGAGCTCAGGAACAAGAAGGGTGGTAATGCCATCCAATAATGGTAGTAGTTTTTTCTTTTACTGCAGTGACAGCCTGGGGATGAAATATTCAGATCCAGCAACAATGTATGAGGAGTGTGAAACTGAACTGACCCCCTTCTTGTCAACATTGTTCAAATTAATTATCAACAACATGTGAAGACGTTGACATTGCCCTTTGGAATTCAAGAGAGCGTGGTCGTAGACTTTTAATCTCTGGTCAGTGATGGCAGCAGTGACACTATAGGAGCTTGTATTGCTGAAAAAACAGTAACAGCATGTTGTTGTCATTCGTCAAAAATATGAGATATATATGGAATAAATATAATTTTGAAACATCAAAAGTACTTGATTATAAATGATAATAATCCATCTACGAATTCAGCATATACCAATGATTGAAACCACCGCATCTATGAACCGGTCTGTTCTACGAAAACACAGCATCAAACTATAATGTCAAACTAAAATGTATTATTATACATTTATTCACATGGGCTTGTATTGCTGAAAAAAACAGTTCCTAGGTCCAATACTTCGATATGATACACCCTATACTAATAAATAAAGATTAGAATAGGGTGTATCGTATCGAAGTATTGGACCTAGGAACTGTTTTTTTCAGCAATACAAGCCCATGTGAATAAATGTATAATAATACATTTTAGTTTGACATTATAGTTTTAGAGAGTGTTTATTTCTTAGGGCTTTATGCTATGATAAACGACATTCAGTTATATCACCAAGTTAAGAGCCATAGGTAATTGGTGACACCATAGTCATAATAAATTACACGCCTTACCGTATGGCCAGGGGGCGGGATAGCGCAGTGGTTAGCACGTTCGGCTTCAGATCAAGAGGTCCGTGGTTCGAATCCCGCCAGGGGCACGGCAACTTTGTCTGCAGTAGAGAACTGTTCTACACGCAGTAAGGTTTGGGTGCAATGATACACTGAATTTCAGCGTAGTATCACCCATGGTTCGCTAGTTCCAGCCGATGCTCGCAGGTTTCACCGCAAAGCACAGCCATATGATGGTCTTTCTCCCTGCTATAATACTAGCAGTCGCGATATAAGTGAGATACTCTTGAAAGCAGCGTTAAACCCCAACTCACCTCACCTTACCGTATGGCCACCAAATCAGCGATAAAACTAAAACTGCTATGCGGCAGGATACAGACACATTCTAGAAACATGAATGTCGTACCAAAATTATATTGTTCTCATGAGCACCCTCTTTGCATATTTTAGTTCAGTCAATTGATCAAGGTAAATGTTGCATGCTTTCTATCACGGTTAGCGCGTTCGGCTTCGGATCAAGAGGTCCGGGGTTCGAATCCCGCCAGGGGCACGGCAACTTTGTCTGCAGTAGAGAACTGTTCTACACGCAGTAAGGTTTGGGTGCAATGCTACACTGAATTTCAGTGCAGTACCACCCATGGTTCGCTAGTTCCAGCCGTTGCTCGCAGGTTTCACCGCAATGCATAACCACATGGCGTTGCGGGCTTTCTCCCTGCCATAATACTAGCAGCCGCGATATAAGTGAAATACTCTTGAAAGCGGCGTTAAACCCTAACTCACTCACTCACTCACTTTCTATCACAGTGAATTTATTGAAAGAATAATTTCATCACATCGATTTGTTATTCAGCCGCAGGATTGAATTGAAATTATAGGAATTCAATTGTCTTGACAAATACATTTTCTGAAAATAAAAAAACTCATTGATTTCTATTCTTGGTGATTTTATTTCTCACTGTAGGTTTTTTGATGATTGATTTTGTGTCTAACATGTGTTTGTGATATCGAGAAGTCTAGTCAGAATGATATGATGTCAGTTGAGTACAAAGTCTAGGAATACAGATCGTTGTAATGAATATAGTAGGTACACAGTGACTAAATCTGGTGACCAAAAGGCCAACAAAAGTTTCTTCCAACTTATCCGCTCGAATAAAAACCAGACTCTCTGCTTTTGTTTCCATGTGGTAAAAGCTGCGATTGTATTTGCTACCTATATTAAAATGAGTCTAGGATCACATCTCCTACCATACTAGCATTCTTTCCACACAAAGGTTACCCAAATTATCTTCCAACGTTACTTTAGACGAGCAAGAATTATAGAGCAAAATAAGTTTAAGAATATTTAAACAATTATAATAAAATAACATTACTAAAATTAACAAAATCATTATAATTGCATGTGTGTCTGTAGAAATACTGGACATAAAATTACTTGATGGCAGCTGAAGGATGTTCAGAAACAATGGTATCCAAACTAATTAATCGTGATATATTACGCTTGTCATCTGAGGGCGAAAGGGAAAATTTCCGTGATTCAATCCTAGATAATGGACAAACTAGTCGTGTACAACTGGAATTCAAAGCTTCTGAGTTAATCTAAAAGATAAAAAGAATCTCCCACAACGTTCATATTTGATCTGACTTGGCTGGAGTAGATAATTAGCAGCCCCGACCTAGTCGGGCCTGCTATCAGTTTTTGTGCAGTTTCCATCGCCGCCGCCGCTGCCGCGTTTTGTATTGGCTACAACTTTTTTCCTAGAAGGTTTTGAGAACTCATATACATAACTTCTCGCTTATACCCCTGGGGAATTTTTTTGACATGTTCACATTCAAGGTCAAAGGTCAAGGTCACGAGTTCTGAAATCGCTAAAAATAAAAAAATCCTTGTAAACACGATAACTTGAAAAATATTTGTGCTATCAGGCTCTTATATTTTGGTGTATATCAACTATGGAGAAAGGCCAAGATTTGAAAAGGTTTTCGCTAACATCCGTAAAAGGTCAAGGTCATAGCGATGTCACAACTTAAGCATGCTTTTGCGAAAATATCGTATTTCAAATACTAACACTTTGAATCATTACATGATTGGGATACACAATGAAAAGTGAAAAGGAGTCCCGCAAACGCTCATCTAGTTTAATTCCCACTTGGAACAATGTAACCACTACTGTATAAATCATATGTGCACATGTGTGTATGCCATATTTGTCAACTAATCATTGTTTCTGCGAGATCTCCCGCTTTTCATAATAAGTCCTATTTATTTATGAGGGATGCTAAATTGTACATCTACCAGGATACGAACTCAAATCGTTTCTTAAGTTTCTTCGTCTAAATGTCCTTGTTGCAAGGAATCTATAGAACCAGTTCATATCCAGATGATCTATTTTGCTGAAATTATTCCTCGGAACGGTCGATTTTAATCAGACTGGAATGTTTTTAGTTTATTAACTGTAAGCAATTTTCTAAATTTTACAAACCAGAAGCCCTTTCAAAGGTAAAAAGAATTATTCAATATCATAAATCACAATCTTGTTATTAGCCCATCAAAATTAAATACCAGGTACAAGACAAGTAACACCTCTTGACTAGAGTCCTATGTTTTGGCCACGCCTGACCCCACACTGACCTCTGCTGGGAAGTGTTTCCAATGTTTATAAACAATAAGCCATTTTATGAGATTTTTCACACTAACTTTTTAGCTCATCAGGTCTAAAAGGCACGATGTGCTTATAGCATGTCATGGTGTCTGGTGTCTGTCTGTCCATCCGTCCATCTGTCTATCATATAGCTAGCCCATGATACGTCCGTCCCTTTTCGTCTTCTTCTCCAGAACCACTGGTTCTAGGTTTCAACCTTAGATACTAAATCAACGAAATCCTGATGAGCTACAGATCCAATGGCTCTTTTTTTAGCTTATCAGGCCTGAAAGGCCCGATGGGCTTATGGCATTGGATGGCGTCTGTCCATCCGTCTGTCCGTCCGTAAACTTTTCACTTTTTCGACTTCTTCTCCAGAACCAATGACTCTAGAGAGCTGAAATTTTATGTACAGACTCCTTGGCCAATGGGGATTCTAGATTTGGTGACCCTGTGACCCCAAATAAGGGCCCCAGGGGTCATAACCTAAAAAGCTATTTTCATCTCCTTTACAGAACCAATGACTCCAGAGAGCTGAAATTTTATGTACAGACTCCTTGGCAAATGGGGATTCTAAATTGTAGATTTGGTGATCTTGTGACCCCAAATATGGATCACAGGGGTAACCACTTAAAACAGCTGTTTTAATGAGCTGTGAAGATAATGAGATTTTATGTGCACTTCATATGTCAGCTTAAGAGTAATACTACATTATAGACATGTTTGATGTAATCACTGTGAAATTAGAACTATTGAATAGCCTGTGAACTGAATATTGTGACAGGATGCATAGGAAAATTTTTAAAAAGGGTTAAGAAATGTTTTATTTTACATTAGATATGTGAACTAAATATGACTGGTGATGAAGTAAGATAAGACTATTAAAACTAGCTACATGATTGTGTGATACCACATCTTCTTTTCCAATAAAGAAAAATAAATAAAGATTGGGAAAACAAAATTTAAAATATATAATTTACTGGCTGTGAGTCCAGGGTCTGCATGTTGTGTAATTGCAGGTGTTGACCTGGAGAGTGACCACTCCCTGACAGAGATGCAAACAGCAGCTAATACACGGAGGTTTCAGGTTACTTCTCTGCTGTGTTACTGATTTAGTCTTACACTCAGATGCTCAATATAATTTATTAATTAAATATTGAAAAGGAGCCTACGAAACTATGAGCCTATGAGAAACAGGATTTTTAGAAACAAATAGGGGCTCTTTTTCATTATGTAATAAATGTTGATAATTCCAGAATAAAAATAAGAAGTAAAACAATTTATTAAATAATTTGGAGTGAGGGATACTCGGTTCTATCAGTGAAATAAACCCTCTATCAAGCTACAGTGGTGATAACCTTTATCACCACTCTACTGAGTGACGATAAACTTTATCACCACTCGCGCGACGTCATCGGGACAATGTTTTGACATGATATTGTCAGCTTGCGAAGGCTGTACATTTGCCGTTGAAATCACTCCAACTCAACGTAAAACACAGAAATAATGATATAATAAATAGAATATCTGTTTTTCCTTGACAAATACCATGTTTATCTCATCTCGTGAGGTAGAACAGTTAATATATTTCACTCGTGGCTGCGCCACTCGTGAAATATCTACTTTTCTACCTCACTCAATGAGATAAACATGGTATTTGTCAAGGAAAGACAGATATCCTCTATAAACTGCAAAGGTCTACATTATTTATAATGAATATGGATTAATGTGTAACCATTTTGATAATAGCTTTTAAATTGATGACTTGGCAATGACTTATTATGTGATATCTTAATCTTTTCCTTAGAGATAATTAATAACATGATTCCTGATGAGCTTCAGAGCCAGTGGCTCTATTTTGAGCTCATCAGGCCTGCAAACTCTTTAGCCAATGGGGATTCAAACTTGTAAATTTGGTGACCCTGTGACCCCAAATATGGGCCACAGCCTAAAACAAACCTTTGAAAATGAATTTTGAACTGATATTTTATGACACTTCAATCACAATTATTTGAAATATATGTCGACTTTAGATAACAATCTACATTGTGGACATGTTTGTCAAATTGATGTAATCAATGTGAAATGAGAACTATTGAATAGCCTATGAACTGAAACTTGTGACAAGGCATAAAGGACTAAATTGAAGAGGAGTTAAGAATTCTTTTATTTTACATGAGATATGTGAACTGCATATGACTGGTGATGAAATGATAAGATAAGATTATTTTCATCTTCTTCTCCAGAACGAAAAGACCTAGAAGGTTGTCATGTTGTGTAAAGAGTCTTTAGCCAATGGAGATTCTAAATTGTAGATTTGGTGACCCAGTGGCCCCAAATAAGAGCCTCGCAGGCCATTACCTAAAATCCTGTTTTCATCCAGAACAAACTAGAAGGAATATTTTGTTCAGAATGTTTAGATGTTTGGATGACAAGGCTTAGAACCGAGATTGTTTAGCCAAGGTGATTCAAAATTGTACTATGTACCATGAGATTCGTCACATTGCCTGTTCTCTTTAAGCCTTATACAGTTATATCAGTGCTGCCAGTGTTTAGTGCAAGCAAGAGTCTATTACATAATTTGGCGGTAAAACACAAAAAACACAGCTGGCTTGTAACCAGAGCCAAGGGGTCAGAATATTGCATAATCTCCTGTGTGTTGACTTTGCAGATTGCTCTCTCTCAATTTAAAGAATAAGATTTGTCAGGGTTGGGGATCGTACATTATATTGAGACAACATATTTCTGTCTTCATCATCAAACAAAATAAACTCTGATGAGCTACAGAGCCCATGGCTCTATTTTTAGCTCATCTGGCCTGAAAGGCCCGATGGGCTTATGGCATGGGATGGCGTCCGTCCATCCGTCCGTCCGTCCGTCCGTCTGTCCATCCGTCCGTCCGTCCGTCCGTCCGTAAACTTTTCGCTTTTTCGACTTCTTCTCCAGAACCAAGGACTCCAGAGAGCTGAAATTTAATGTACAGACTCCTTGGCTGAAGGGGATACTAAATTGTAAATTTGGTGACCCTGTGACCCCAAATGTGGGTCACAGGGGTCATAACCTTAAAAGCTATTTTCATCTTCTTCTCCAGAACCAATGACTCCAGAGAGCTGAAATTTTATGTACATACTCCTCGGCTGAAAGGGATTCTAAATTGTAGATTTGGTGACCCTGTGACCCCAAGTGTGGCTCACAGGGGTCATTACCTAAAAAAACTATTTTCATCTTCTTCTCCAGTCCCAATGAACGTAGAGAGCTGAAATTTTATGTACATACTCCTTGACTGAAGGGGATTCTAAATTGTAAATTTGGTGACAGTGAGACCCCAAATATTGGGTCAAAGAGGCAATGACCTAAAATGCTATTTTCATCTTCATCTCCAGTCCCAATGGCTCTAGCGAGCTGAAATTTTATGTACAGACTCCTTGGCTGTAAGGGATTCTAAATTGTAAATTTGGTGAGTCTGTGACCCCAAATATGGGTCACAGGGATCATAACCTAAAAGCCTATTTCAGTTTACAGCATCTTTCTGAGATTATATGTGCACTTCAATCAGAAAGTAGGTAAGGGAGGTAATTTTAAAGAAAACAGCTGAGTTAAAGGCATTTCATTTTTCTGATGTGAGAGTTCTAACATGTGCTTTGAGAAAATAATATGTCTGATGAAAAAGAGATATTGAGAATTAAAAACTTAGAATTGGAGGTCTAACAAAAATTATAAGTCATATTTTATCTTTGTCTCACATTTCACATATGAGTAATTATTTGTATTTTGCAAGTGAATTTGCTGATAAAGGTACACAAGTCTAAAAGTATTCTAAAGACTTAATACAAAATCTTTTATTAAATCTAATATAATGTTCTTTGTAATTTAAGAGTAAATAATGGAGTTTTTTAATATCTCATGATATTGTGTAATTATTTGGAGAATTAATTAATTAATTAATGAGAATTTCCAGTACGGGTCAATTTGGTATACCTTATTTATATCATATTTTATACTTTAAAACTGATTTAGTTTTCTATTAACTTGCAGTTAATTTTATTCAATAGGAACAAGAAATGAGATAGATGTCTACATCATGGACATGTTTAATGTGAATCTATTTGAAATGAGAACTATTGAATATACCCTTTGAAGGAATAACTTGAAGAGGAATTAAATTTTTTCATTTTACATGAGATATGTGAACTGAATATGACTAGTGATGACTGGTGATAACATAGGACTATAAAAGAAGTAGCTATATGAGATTGTGACATCACACCTATTTTCATCATCTTCTCCAGTACAGAAACATAATTAATTGTAGGAAAAACTGCATCTAACATATAAATTTTACTGGCTGTGAGTCCAGTGTCTGCATGTTATGTAATTGCATTGTATTGACCTCTTCCTGGCAGAAGGATGAAAACTGATAGTTACACAGAGGTTTCAGGTTACTTCAAACTACTGTGCAGCACTGTGTTATCATAGACTGTGCGTGAGACTGCTTTAGTCTTCCACTGACTCTAAAAAAGAATTTATTCATAGAATATCATCATTTTATCAAATATTGAAAAGGAGCCTATAAGAAATGGTGAAAAAGAATTTACTAAAAAAAAATTACCAATTTATTAAGTATTGAAATGGAGCCTATACACAAAATTTGGATTTTCAAAAACTGAGGCTCCTATTCATTATGTAATAAATGTTGGTATTGCAATAATGCAATTAAGAATTAAAACAATATAATGCAAAGGTGTATGATATTCATAACGAATGTTGATTTATGTGTAACCAATTTTGATAATAATTAGCAGGGGTCATGACCTTAAAAGGTTTTTTTCATTTTCTTCTACAGCCCCAGGCCATTATTGCAATAGCTGACGGTGGTGAATTGTATGCAAAGAATTGTACCCGGTATATTCATTATTATATAATGTGTGTACGATCTTAAAAAATAGTATGATCTCTCCACCACATTATTATATGTTTGATACCAGCAATTTATTTCCAAGCTTTGTGTTGCTCTTTCAACACATATATATAGCAGATTGGCAAAGTTATGGTAACAAAATATTTTTAAACTGCTTTAATCGTTTCACTACCTAGATTCTTATTACTATATTCCATTATCTGACCATTGCTATAAAGTTCACTCCATAACATACCCCACTTATTATTTCCTGATGAGCTACAGAGGCCATGGCTCTATTTTTAAATTATACTTTGCGTGTCGGTAAACAGTTTTCAAATAATTGAGTTTAATCAGGTTGTGGTAGATTAAATATGTATGTTGATTACTATGTGAGGTGTCTTGCTTATTTGTGCATTGAATGACAAAACGGTCATATTTACGTAATTTCTCTTCCCGCTCCCCTCAGATATCAGATTCTAACCTCTGTTCAATGAGAACTTTCTCGACTAGAAAGGGGGTGTCCTGATTGGTTGCATTTTGTAAAAGTGACATGCAAATGACATGTCATAATGTCATTTTTGAAACAGAAACGTAAAATAAACGTTTTCTCCTTTAATGTGTTTTCCTATTTGCTATATGCTATTTGATATTGTGAAAACAATTGATCATAAACATGCTGATCAACAAAGAAGACCAAATCGGAGACAAAAACCGAAAATTGTTTGTGTTATTTACATCAGACCAAGGATTTATAAGGATCAGATATGTGGTAATTTGCAAGACCCTTCACAGTCAAATGCTAAGATCATTCTCATTCGGTCGACGCAGCCGATGAAAGATGTGTTTTCATTGGTTAAGAACTAATAAGAAGCAGGTATACAGTATGTTGATATTTGTTATATTACTATGGTTTGGCTTTGATTGGTACAATCAAGGACTTAAAATTAATATCTATAATAATATTAGTCATTGGTACAATCAAGATGTCCGTGATATATCTTCATTCATATATAGTTTTAAAAATAGAACTTTTGGACTTCGAAAAAACCCCAGATAGTTTTCAACGCATAATTATAATTACAATCACAATATATTCCCGCTTATAGTACATGTACCGCAATCTAAATATATTGAGATCGACTGTCCTATATTATCGTAATACAGTCAAACTATATAATCTAAATTTATTTAGATTGGATGTACCGGTAATTACACTAAAAGGTCCAATAATCATAGTTTATATAACTGAAGATAATAAACAAATATCTACTGAAGACATTGGTCATACTTTCAATCATTTCAAACAAACAAGGAAAATATATATTTTTACGTAACTATTCAAGCCATATTTAATAACACCACTTTTTAACATTCACAATATCCAAAGAAGGCTATTGACTATAAAATACATATAACTTTAAACATATAAATTTCATTGTGATTTAAGAAATAGCACATCATGTGTCCATGTAAGATAGTTTGCGAAGTTCAGTTGTGTGCCATCCATATTCTCTTTCACACTATAAGGAACGTACCTATAGTTCCTTAGTAAGTTAGCAAGAACTTGTCCTTTGTCTGTTTTCTTCACGTGCTCCCACTCCATTATTATTGCTGGAACGTCTATCTGCTGAAAGAATTGTTTTCCACCATTCATAACATAGTATTCAAAGGATTCAACGTCGATCTTCATGATAGCGGATTTAAATGTCACCAGCGGAAGCAGATCATCCAGTAAAACGGTTGGAGAACTTTCAGTGCCACTACAAACTGAAAACTGTGTCTTCACGGGGTTGTGTAAGATCTGGGTATTTTCATAAGACCTTGGAGGAAAGGTTTTCAGAGTTACCATTTTGTGTTCATCGAACACAGGATTCGCCACCATTACCATTTTCTCAAACAAGTTGTTCTTCTCAACAGATCTGCATAATTTAAACATGTTATCCAAAACTGCATCAACTGATATTACTTTATGACCAAGCCTTGCAGAGAGGAGGCTGAAAGGACCAACGTTACAACCGATATCAACGAAACCAGCTTCAGGGTGTTTCTTGAGCTCCTTCAGAAGGACACGCACGATCCTTGGTTCCCAGACGTTCTTGTTCAGCAGAGCTCCAGAGACCGACATGAAGTCTCTCGTGGTTGTTTGGTGGATATATACTGGCATTGGTCCTAGTTCTGTATCCATGGAAGCACAGTCGTAGGCCGGAGTCCATCGACAGAAGTGAGGCAGCTGCTTCAGGGAGCCTTCGCTGTACTTGTAAACCTTCGGCATAGGGTCCTGGTTTGAGGAGAACTGGAGTGGTGATATCTCAGATGCTGGAGCAGGTTGACCTGGCTCTTCACGGCTCTGAGGTGATGGTGAGTTCTCCAAAGTCCGCCGCGATGGGATGTCATAACTCTGGTTCAGCCACGTGTACGTTGCGTGGTTAATGAATTGGAACATAAACCCACCAGCGAGGAACAGAAACATATACAGAACACCGGTTCCTTTTCTTTGAAGCATGATGTTTGAAGGACCTGCAGTGACAAAAAATGTATTCCTTATGAGTAACATTGTATGAATATAACTTAAGGTCCAAAGAGTAGAAAACATTATGCATCTATCAAAACTAGATTCAAATGGACACAATACATGAGAGATATACCCATACTTTTCCGAGTGTATCGAATGATACCCTACACTTTCCCCCGTTGGACCCTTACGGGGCGCAGTCGAGTAAGGCTCCACGGGAAAACTGTGGTATCATTCGATACACGAGGAAAAGTATGAGTATATCTGTCTTATACCCCACTTACGGTTGAGTATAAACGGATACTATTTCATAATATTTCTAAACAAATACAGCTGTAAACAAGCTTGTGTATGAAACGGACAACCCAAATACGACTCCCGGTTACGCTCAGCCCACGCTGCGTTGTATGGTTACCCAAGTTCGCGGCTCGAAATCTAATTGATATGGCTCAATGATGGTATTGTAAACGCAGACGCACTGAAATGTAAAGCTAACGCCATAAACTGAATGGCCAATGTCAACATGGCCAAAGTTTAGAAATAAACAGAAGCAAGTTTCAGTATGTTAAGACATTTTGCACCCAAAATTAATAACATTCTTATATAAAAAAGAATACAGAAATTTGTGCTATTATATCACGCATTATAAGAACCTTATTCATTCGGTCATGAAACAATGTACAAAGTTTCAACTGGCCTCTTGGTGTAATGGTTAGTTCGTTCGACCAGAAAACAATAGGACAAAGGTTCGATCCCAGTTTTCAAATGAAACATTGTTAATGTCTTATACGTTCATATATAATCTGACATTATATATAGTATCCTCACTTAGGTTTGGAAATTTAGAAAATTGACCCCATTGATTTCTCGGTTGTTAAAAAGTGTGGGTATATTAGAAAAGTGTAGGTATATGAGAAAAAGTGTAGGTATGCAGGAAAGGTATAGGTTTATCAGAAAAAGTGTAGGTGTATCGGCTAATACACCTACACTTGTAACAAACGAAACCATAGCAACGAGACATGAATAACTTTAAGTGGGGTATAATTACAAATACACATGGGTTATTTTTATTGTGACACTCGAGATGATTAACCATCTATGATAGTTGATACAGACTATAACAATACAACTACAACTTTAGCTTGGGCTGAGCTGTAACAGATTATCCAAGCAGTGTCAGTGACATTACAGACATTGGTCATTTGGTGTTGGGACTGAACGGTGTTTGTGACATTACAGGCAATGGCTATGTGGTCAGGTGAGACCAGATTGAATTTACATAGTTTGAAAGCTTAAAGGTTAGATATCATAACATATGGTCACATTCGGATTCATTAAAATGGAATTTCAATTTGATAATTTCTCGATTATAAATTTCTGAAATCGGCTCATAAATTACTTATATACGGCTTTTAAAAACCGCCTAATTTAGCCCCTGCTGCCAGAATGAAAAACTGCGGGGTGTGGTCCCTAAAGCGATGACTCCTGTGACGTCACTGGAGTAATCTCATTATCGGCGATAGTCATAATTCAACGTAATTTCGCAACATTTTGATTGTTAATTTCACTAACAAATTTTCAATAAAATAACTTAAATTTTCCATATATGGCATGTTAGGATATCTAACTAGGTAATTCTGCAGATAACAGTTACATAATGATTGCATAAACATGGGTTTTGCCGATTTAACACACCTCATGCATGAATCTAGCGGCAGTGATAATCATCATTAATTAATTAATGCGGCTCCACGGAGCGGGTGACTGACGACCCTCGTCTGTGGTTAATCACAGTAGGATTGTCTTCAAAGCGGATCGCGTAGGGGCTGATTGCGGCATTGTTAAAATGGCTAAAATAAAATCGTCTAGATAATCAATTGCACGTGTATGTTGTCTCTATTCCATGCTCAATTGATGTCGGTATATAATGCATGTAGAGGTAATAATCTGTCATTCTTGAGAAAAATGCATTACACGGGATCTTTAAGGTTTACTTTGAAGAGGAAATGATGGCTGTGAATTTCAAAATCACCACCACCTTTGAAAGAATACAGTGTCTATGAAGTTTGGAATAATGAGTTGAATGTGTGAAAACAGTGTAGAAAACTCACGAAAATCCAAGCCAGACAACCGGACTGGTAACTGAAATTAATTACCAGTCCGAAAGAAAACCTACCTGTCCGATTTTCAAAAATCACAAAGAACGTACTGCAAGTACCAAACATTTGTTATACATCTGGTTGAACACGTTTCTCGTATTTCACTAATCAACAGCTGGCTAATTTACTAAATGTCAGCCAAATTGTCATTTGATCGTATATCATCATGTTGAATTATCAGTCCTTCTTTGAGCAAATGTTGTATTACTTATTATATCGGCTAACATGACATGACATCTGGTCGACAGTTATAATAATTTCTGTTTACAGTAGTCGACCATCGACGCAATTAATTATTTCGTGACATTGACGAGCTATGAATTACAATTGATAGTATGTTGATATATCCAACTTAACTTATATTTACTTGTATCGTCATATTTACTGAAATGGATTCACAAACACGACAATTTTACAAACATTGCCCATATATGCCTTTCAAACGATGACTTCGGTGTTTAATACATTGTTCATGGATTTGTCAAGTTAATAAAGAATATAAAATATGCATGCAGCAAAGCACATTTGAGTAAGTTAGAATTATGACCTAGAATGTTGAAACGAACTAAAAAAAGAAAATTTTTGCGACAGACTTTTCATTTTACAAGCAAGCTAGACATTCGCTGTCGCTTTGTAATCGGTACTGTACATAAAAGGCAGTTTATATAAGGCAGTGCAAAGAGTTTTTATAATTTATAATTTGGACTTAATGTTTTACAATACCATTACACCTCAGACTGACGAAAGATTACTCTGCCTGTTATTGAGAAAAATATGTAGTAAAAGACTAAAATATCTACCCGACCACCGGACAGGCTGCTTTTGAAATTTCACCGTCCGACTGGAAAAAAGACCGTCTCGGGCGGTCGGATAGGCGGGAGTTTTCGATGCTGGTGAAAACTATGACAGATATAATTGAAGAAAAACAAACACAGGGCAGTGAAATTTGGAAAGTGATGTGATAGAACTGAACAAGAAAGGAGCATTGAAAACTTGTGCTGAAAGCACTTGTACCCTGTACCAACAAGAGGGAATAGACTTGGCCTTTCTACATATACCCAGTTTGATGGCTATTGTCGAACAGATGAAACTGGTATGAATGAATATAATATTGAATTTGACAGAAGAAATGCGAGGTGCAAAATATAAGTTGGATTTCCCTGAACCTAGTATTGCATTTGTTATGATATCGTGTTTTAATAACTTTTAACCATATATTTTACCCACTTCCAAATACCAAAAATAGTATATTTTATCAGCTACAGGTAAGCCTAAGAGCTTTGCAACTTGTCTGTCGCCAGTGTCCAGGTTGCTGTCTAATCAGCTTGGGCTTGTTACTCTAGCACCAAGCCCCAAGCCCAAGACTCAACAGTCATCATGGTCAATGCACATGTTAGGGTAGAATTCTTAGTTCATTCCAATGGTGGTCGCATCCTGCTCCAAGCTGGATTTCAGTTTACAAAGAGGAATAGGTTAAAAGAGATAACTCCCAAGCCCGGATGAGAAAGGAGGAGGGTTGTACGTAGGGTCAGCAACTCTACTACTTAAAAAACCCCTATAGAAACCAAAACCAAAGACCTTAATATCGGAAGAAGGAGAGACGTCATTCAAGTAACTGAAACTATGATGGATGACAGCCAAACCCATCAGGAACCGAGGACAGACATCCTTCCTCCAAACTCAACTTGTAGAATTAGCTGCTGGAATGTGCGGACAATCTACCAAACAGGAAAACTCGCTCAAGTAACGAGAGAAAGGGACAGCTACGACATCCAGTTACTGGGAGGGAGTGGAACCAGATGGACAGGAAGCGGCTCACAAATATTGGCATCAGGACATCACATACTGTACTGTTGAAGAGCAGATAGCCATCATAGCAGAGGAGTAGCCATTTTAGCATCAAGCACTTTGTATAAGAGCCTGCTTGAATGGAAACCAAAAAATGAAAGAATAATCCAGGCAAGATACAACTCATCATACACCAAGTTAACAACAATAGTCTCCTGCGCACCAACAGATGACAAGGATGATGATGAAAAAGAAGCCTTCTATGACAGCCTACAAAAGGAAGTCGACAGAACACCAGTACATGATTTGCTACTCATCATGGAAGACTTCAATGCAAAGGTGGGCACAGAGAACTGAGGAAAGGGGAATGTCATGGGTAGACAAGGGACAGGTACCCAAAACAGCAATGGTGAGAGACTAACACAATTCTGTCACGAAAATAACCTAGTAATTGGAGGAACTCTGCTTGCACACAAAAACATCCACAAGACTACCTGAACTTCCCCCGGTCACACTGAGAACCAAATCGACCATATCGTCATCAACAACAGATGGAGAAGCAGTCTACAGGATGTTGTGGCAAGACGTGATGTGGGAAGTGACCATACACTGGTACCGTCAAAGGTCAAACTCAAGCCTAGGAACGTCAAGAGGAAGTCTCAGGGGCCACCACAAGTCAATATGGAGAAATTGAAAGATCCTACCTTCAAGAAACAATTCCAGACAGAACTAAAGAACAGATTCTCTGTACTTCAAGATCAAGACAAAGTTGAACTACAATAGTTTAATTTTGTATTACTGGAAGCAGAGAAATAAATCCTTGCCCATAAAAGGAGAAAAAAGGAAGAATGGATAAGGGAGACCTGGAAAGTAATAGCAAAGAGAAAAGAACAAATGAAGGAAATCCTCAACACCAAATCAGAGAGACAGAAGAACATTTGAAAAAGGGTACAGAACTCTAGACAAAGAGGTTAAAAAGGATGGCAAGATCGGGCAAGCAAGCCCACTAGAGTAACTGGCAGATGAAGCAGAATATGGTTTGACAAGAAACCTCTCAGCCAGGAACCAAACATCAACACCACTCGTCAAAAACAAACAAGGGCATACAATAACCAAAGACGAAAATATCTTGAACTAATTGAGAGAACACTTTAAGAAGGTACTGAACAGGGAAGATCCGGATATGGAAGCAAACATTCTGCTAGAATGGACCAGATCCATACAGAAATGCTAAAAGCAGAAGAAAATTTAACACCGACACTGCTAATAAACATCATTGGTACCATTTGGGAATCGGAACAACCGCCTGATGCCTGGAAGGAGTGTCAAGCTACCCAAGAAAGGAAACTTAACCAACTGCGACAACTGGCGAGAAATTATGCTGCTCGCCAATACAAGCAAAGTCCCAAGTCGAGTGATCCTAAATAGACTGGCAACAACAGTAAATCCCTTAATGCGCGTTTAAAGAGCAAGCTGGCTTAAGGAAAGAAAATTCATGCACAGATCAGATAATTACTCTGAGACAGATTATCGAGCAGAGCAACAAATGGAACGTCACAGTCTACTTCTCCAAGGCATTTGACAGTGTCAACAGAAAGCTCTGTGGAGAATCCTTGAACACTATAGAATCACAGAAAAGATAACCTCGATAATCAAGATGCTGTACACAAACTTCAGTTCAATAGTTATCTGTGGATCCTGTCTGAGTGAAGAGATTGAACTAAGAACAGGTGTTAGACATGGCTGGCTGTCTCCTATCTCCGATTCTCTTCACACTATGCATCGACTGGCTGATGAAGGAGACCACTAGGAATGTGGACAGAGGAATCAGCTGGACCTTCAACAGGACCTTGACTTTGCTGACGACATCGCCCTCCTATCCCACTGCTTCAGCGACATGAACATGTTCTTGGTACCACAGGAAACCAAATAGGCCTGAAAATCAACGCCAACAAGACAAAGGTTATGAAGATCAATGGTAAAGCCACAGAAGGTATTAAACTTGAAGGAGCTTCCTTTGAAGAAGTCCAGGAGTTCACCTACCAATTTTTGTGTACTTTGTGTGTGGAATGTAGGATTAAGTTTGAAACCTTCCTTTCGAGTCGGTCATGAGTGTATTGGGAATATTTCACTGATATATTTTGATCATGTCGTATAAATCAACAAAATACCCCTTTAAAATGCATATATACACTTATTTTATAAACAGAGTGTTTCGCGGGAGTGTAAGGCAAATAATGACCCGACTGCCTCGCGTTATGGCAATAAATTCTGCTCGGAGTGACGCCCTCGCGAGTTTATTTACCACAACCGCTCGGTCATTATTTACTACATATCCCAACAGGCTATAGAAATACCAATTACCGCTTTGATGCACAGCACTGATTTTGAGGTGCACTGAAACATGTTTGAGCTGGCTGAGAATGAACTGGTGAGCCGAACCCGTTACGTTAAGTGCAGTGCAGTGTTAATAGTTCCCCTCAATGGACCAATCAGATCGTTCGAATGGGTGAGTGCGGACCAACGTTCACGGGAGAGGTTTTTGCGGTCAATTTTCGAGTTTGAAGAGCTATTAAACTTGTCGTAGGGGTGACATATGTCGGAAATCAGCCGGGTTTTGCGGAGAAATGTATAGGTGATAGGTAGGTACGTTCATTTGGGAATGTCACAAATTCTTAGCGTAAATTTTTACCTAGTGTTGAATGGACCCTTAGGTCGGCAACATGGCTGCCCTTGCTCCTTTACTCTATGTTATATAGCGTGCAGTTTTTTTTTACCTACGTTTTACTTACGTTTTAAGGACGATATCGAGTTCCTGTGTATTTGTTATGGACAGTAGTAAACTGGTTTGTCGACAGTTCGGTCCCAGTATTTTTTCATTTGTCAACAGATCGGCCCGACGCCGTGTGTGACAAGTGGCATGGTTAGGTCCCACAGAATCGATCTTTTGGGGATTGTAAGGTTCATTGCCACACACCACATACACACGAGGGTCATGTTCAAGAGAGGTTTCAATGAGCGATAATAATCGCTCGCTGTTATGGAACGGAGCCGAGGTGCCAGGCCACTGAACACACAGGCTCATAACGTTACATATCAGTGAAGTTTTTTGTTACAATATTTTGTACAGACATTTTATTCTAAACCATTATTCTTCTAATTGGCTAATTGTCTTTGGCTCATGTTTCATATTTGGAAAGAATGTTCACGTCCACTTTGTCATCTTGGGGTTGCTGATGAATTCTATTATCTATATACCTGTCCCATGACATATGTACTCAGAGACAACTTAGTAAATTTATTAAATGTGTATTTGATGTATTAAAGGTACATCCATTGAGTTGATTGGGGTCACATATTCCAAACGTTATAAATGGTGTTACTTATCGAGAAGTACCGACTGTTACCGAAAACTACCCTTTTGATGATAGTCGACTGAGTATATTGACGACATGAAGGTAAAAGTAGTGATTTCTGATCCAAAACCGGACAGTGCATCGCGATTGACGCGCGCCAATGAGTCAATCATAATTTTGGAATCTTATTTATAACAGACAAAATAACAAATTAGGGTTGATAATGTTTAATGGTCCATTGGATCATATTACTATTGTGCATGTAAATGGCGTGCAGTTTCGGTTTCTGCACATGCATAATAATGTTACTCGATTTTAATTGGAAACCAGAAATGAAATGTACACCAATTCGATCCCAACCATGTTTAAAATGTTGTAAATTTGTACAGAATTCAGGTACATTTATTGATTTTCACAAATAAGATGTCGATGAACAGTAATGTTTTATCCAAATTAATTTTGGATACAAATTATAAACTCAAAATATCATTTTTTTTCACACAAAATTAAAAACCAGGTAGAAGTATTCCTTGGCTGATCACTCCTGCACCTTTCCGTTTAAGAGTACGACGTCGAAAACTTAAGATACTTGTAAGTGAAAACCAATAAAACCAACTGAGGTGTTACTTTCTATTGTACTTTAGTTTATATGCATGCAGCATGATCGTATATACCACTTTAAATGGTCTTTGTGGAAATAAACTTGATGGATTGCCAGTCATCATTCCAGTGAGCAGCCGGGACTCGCCCATTATTGTTAATAATAATAATATGAGTTCTTCTATTGCGCTAGACACCACAAAGCGCTGACATAGTTCAAAAGTTGAATATATAAATATTTTTTTTTTTTTTTTTTTTTAAATAGGTTTGTCTTTAAATGTTTAATGAATTGAATGCGGGTTGGAGATGATTTCAGTTCAGTCGGGAGAAGGTTCCATGCAGTGGCGGCATTGTTGTAGGTATGGCAGTAATGAACCCCCAACTCCTAGTCTTAAACTATTGAACACATATTGAAAAGGAGCCTTTGTTTACCCATATCCCATTTCTCATAGTCTTCTTTTCAATATTTAGTAAAATGGTGATATTTTCAGTATAAATACCTTTTTCAGAGTCTGAGTGTAAGACCAAAGTTCTGGTTGAATGCACATCCAATCGTCATGCTGGATTTTGCACTCGATGCCACTAGGAGCTGTCCCCCCGGTATATACCTAGAACGAGCTGTTTTGAAAAAGTATTTGCTGTTGTTATTGTAGTGAAAAACGTAGTAAGCATTTATATAAGTCTGTTCTTCCCCGTTGCCATGTACCCACACCCTGAATGGAATATTTAACTGCCGAAAAAAGAGACAAATTTAGTGTTGATAATGTTTGTTTGTTTAACTACTGTAAATGGGACCTGTAGTTTCGGTTCCTACAAATGTATAATGCTGTTGCTTGATTTTCATCACAAACTAGTAGTTATGATATATTTGGCGATTAGGGATGAATATGTAAGTTGAGTGAAATTATTTGAACTGATATCCCAACATATGTTATTTGGGCACGTATTAAAGCCAAATAAAAAAAATGAAACACAATGGATGCACCTTAAATAAAAAAACTGATTGCAAAAATATATCTCATTGAACGCAATACACTAAGTCTTGTATTTAAAGCGAGTTGTTTATCGAAAATATACACTGAAGCATTGTCGATAGTCGACTCGTATACTGTAAATATCAATCTAAATACATTCATATCGACATATTTTTATAATGTTATATTGTCGTATTTACATAATATAGAACAGTCGATCTAAATTTATTTAGATTGTGTTAATATAAACAGGTAAGCAACACAGATCGATCGAACTGCCATCGTGTATGTTTGTAAATACTATGTCAATATGTATGAAATAGTGCAGAGAAAAGGATATACAGAAAGAGGTTACATCGCGTATGCAATAAACTATTAAGCATGATTACAATGTGATCAATGTGAACAAATTTAGATAGTGGTATTATTTCAACATTGATATATTACTCGATTGTAGTTAAACAACTTATCTGTTCTTAACGAACACAGAGTGACACCAATCTTTGGTTTTAGTAATATGTGATATGTCTAAATCGTGTGACTTATATACTAGACCCATTGAATAATGTACTTGTGTGTGACTCGTATGTATACGAAAACAGTATACAGCGCCTGGTTGCAACACTAGGTTATTTTTTCAAGAGTGTAAACGTAAAAGGTCTTTTGTGAACCTTTGTATACCATGTAATAACTGAATTCTAAGACAGCTGAGATGGACTATTCATATTAAAAAAAAACCCAAACTCTAGTACACTCTTGTATCAGTGAATTTCCAATTTTAAAATACGCCTTTGACATTTTTCTACATTTCTATAAAACAATTTACCATGTTGCAGTTTCTGATCTATATCATTTGTTTAAAATTATATCTGTTGTGTGAATTATCCGAACACGTGTCTCTTTTGTGACGTCATCAAGTAGAGGGGAACTCAGAAACAGCTGCCACGTTAACCTAAGATCAAAGACCACAGCTTCAGCTGTGTTTGAAATCGGTTTAGAGTGTTGCCTTTGTGTAATTTTCTCAATTTCTTTTATCAGTTATAAGTTGTTTCTCATTTTGTATTATGTGATCTTGTGCCCTGGTTAGGTCAAAATTCAGACTCGACACAAAACCAGTTTAGGTCACAATCTATGGAGAGCGGTTTTCGAAAATCCATTTGAAAAAGTCAAATAAAGATTTTAAAACCCAAACAACGAACTATGACGATATTAATCGATCTTCACGACTTTCTTCTTGAAAACATATTAATAAAAACACAAAGTTGTATAATTTAGGATGCTATAAACGCGTAATGTTTTAATGTTTTAATTGTTAAGTGTTTCCCTCCTATAGTGTGACTTTACCGGATTGTATACAATATCATAAATTGGTAAAGTACCAGATGTTTCCTTCTACGTATATCCTTGTTTCGTTAGGGTTACATACAATTAAACAACATTATCTATTCGAATTGTAGATGATGTACATTAGTTTATTCATACAGTTTATTACGTCAGTTTTTTTTAAAATGATAAAATAAATCATATGTTATCTTTCTGTGATGTACTTTTAAAGATAGTTTCAAAAAAGGTTTTACTACGGAATATAACTCTGGATGGTATCGTATCGCCACTATAAATTAATGGGGTATTTCACTATTTTAAACATAAATTTTCAGACTTTGTTGCTTCTCAAGCACATGGGCTATCTTAGCCGAATGTGGAAGATTCCTTTGCGTAATAATTATTTTGTGCATTTAAAATGTTTTAAGCTTTAGTATTACTTGATTTGTGTATAAATATTTTTGGGTATCATAAGTGGAAATTTCACAGAGAAACAGAGATGTTTAACAAAAGAAGCCTTATTTTTAAAACTAGTATCAAGTTTATAGTGTTTTGGTTTATATTAAGTCGTTTTAGTATTAACTTTGGAACTATCTTGGATTTTTGTTGGCAACGTTTCTTTTGGACGCTAGTTTGAATAACTGAAACGGCTTAACACTGATAGCGGTAGCAGGCCCATAACAATCTTGAACATGACCAATGGCAATCATGAACATGACCAATGGCAATCCGGAACATGACCAATGGCAATCCGGAACATGACCAATGGCAATCCGGGACATGACCATTGGCAATCTGGAACATGACCAATGGTAAACCAGAACATGACCGATGGCAATCTTGAACATGACCAATGGCAATCCGGAACATGACCAATGGCAATCTAGAAAATGACCAATGGCAATCCTGAACATGACCAATGGCAATCATGAACATGACCAATGACAATCCGGAACATGACCAATGACAATCTTGGACATGACCAATGGCAATCCTGAACATGACCAATGGCAATCTGGAACATGACCAATGGCATTCCATAACACGAGCCATAACAATCTGGAACATGGCCATCGGGTCATGCACTTCAAGGCACACTACGCGGCACACTGCCAAACTTCATAAAGATGTTTGATAAAGGTTTTAAGATAGAAAACTTCATGACATAAAGCATGACTGTATTCCATGTGGTCACGTGTAACTGTTTATTCTAGTTATAAATCTATCACGAATGGATCCATGACACTGGTGCAATGAGTAATCAGTCTTGGCAACAGTAAGACTTCAATTTACATATTTTCCTTTTTACGGTGCCCACATTTGCCAGTCAATATAATTGTCAGTTAAACTTTTTACATTCCCTTTTTAGGACTAAACACAACCAAAATGTCGTTCTCACGGCACGATTTGCAGTTTCGACGTTAAACATAAAACACATTTGAGACCTTTGTTCAAAATAGAAACCTTCCTGGTAGGGAAGAGTGTTAGGGCGGAGTCTCGCATGATGCTCCCCACCAGGTGGGTATATCTGCTTTTTAAACTGACACGGTACAAAGGACTTCAGGTGAAAGACTTTAACAGTTCGGTGAAATTTTGATATAGCCACAGCGGGACCGTGATTTTTTGTTGTTGATAAAAGCAGAATACCGAGGAGATGTGTCAAAATTTACCTTTTATGACTTTTGATTCCCAAATCCTGCGTTATAAAGACGAACGAGTAATGTCTCCCTCACTCGCGTTACATTGAGGCAGACAGATGACTCAGCTCATCCACGCTAGCTCCGAGGTAGAGCGCCGATGTTACATGTACATTTAATTTATTGCCCCTGTCTACATAAAACAAAGATATTCTAACTAAATATTAACCAGTCATTAATGTAACTCGTTCAAACTACTGCAGATATGTATTATTGGCTCATGTCATAATCAAATGCATCTCATTTTTGTTTAAATATCGAATTAATCGAAATCAACTGAAGTGTGTACTTTCTTTTGTACTTCAGTTTATAACTGAATGAATGAGACTACAAATCATTCTTTTAAAGGTGCATCCATAATGTTTCATAAAATTGTATTTGGCTTTAATATATTCCAACACACCATATGTCCTGTTAACAGCACAAATAAATTCACCCAGCTTACATATTTATCCCAAATCGCCAAATATATCATTATAACTAGTTTCCAATTAAAATCGAATAACACCATTATGCATGTGTAGAAACCGAAACTGCACTTCCCATTTACATGTACAGTAGTTGTATGACCCATTCAACATTATCACACCAAAACTGTCATTTTGTCTGTTATAAATAAGATGCCAAAATTACGTTTGACTCATTGGCGCGCGCCAATCGCGATGCATTGTCCGGTTTTCAGAAATAACTACTTTCACCTTCATATCATCAATATACTAAGTCGACTATCATCAAAATGGTAGTTTTCGGTAACAGTGGGTACTTCTCGAAAAAGTAACACCATTTATAACGTTTGGAATATGGGACCCCAAACAACACAATGGATGTACATTTAAGAGTGATGGGTTTCGAGTTCGAACCCCATCATCTCTATATATAATTATATGAACATACTTTTCGATAATAACTGTTGAGAAAAGAGTTGTGTTATTCCAAGATAGGAAGATCCTGGTGAAACCATAGAGTGACGTCACCGGAGGTTCATAACTGTAATAACCAACTAAGTTACACTGTGAGAATATCTAAGTTGTAGAAACTTATCACCCGATCATGTATTATATACCATAGCTTCTGATACAACTTGTAAGTATAGGATAAAACATGCCAAAGGGTGTTTATGTTTATCCCGAGGGTAAGGGTTTTAATTCTCATAAACACCCTTTGGCATGTTTTATCAAGCTTACAAACCGACCCCGTGGTTAAATTTTATGTATAATCTATTCTAATTGATAATGCGAAAAAGTAAAGGAGTCGTCCGTAAAATATCCCCTTTTGGTGAAAGGCAGTAGGGTATAAAGGGTACTTAGGAAACAATTTTATCAGCCTAGTCCCTGTAGCACAGTGGTATCATCGCTGCGCTTGGTGTGCAGGAGTATGGAGGTTTCGGTTCGAGACTGGTTATTGCAAAAAAACATTTGGAGATTGATGTTTGAATTAACAGTTGTTTTCCAATCAATACAATAATAAGTAATCATAATACATAACATACACTAACTTTCATCTTACTCAGTATTAAATACAGATATATGAAGAGTGGTAGTATTAAGATAATTGCCCTGGGTAGAGGGATATTACGTTATAATCCCGGTGATTGTGTGATAATCATCTACATAGGAATTATTGAGTATAATGTTATAGGCAGTATAGTGGTGTGACGTCACTGGAGGTTTGTAACTACAAATCGCTTATTTATTTATATTTTTTATTTATTTATTTATTTAATTAATAGTTAATTCGTAAACAAGGAATCTTAGCAACGACTTCGGTTACCTGTTGCATATGATGGATTAGCATTTTGTCATCAGCTCAGCATATGTCGTAACATAAGTCTCACGTTTGTATAAAGATATTTAGATGATATGAAATATATCCATAACGATATATAAAAGGACCAGTTCTACGTTGTACCTACCTCAATATTCTTGTCAAGAAATAAAGCCACTGCTACTGGTTTCATGAACTTCAATTTGGCAAATCAGGTTTACATCTGCACAGTACAGTGACAGACCCTGGTGTACAGACATCCCTCGGTTCACTGCCGAATGTCTTTGTTAGTTTTAAGAACGCCACGTACCCTCTCACTCTCTCGTCATTTCAGTTACATAGGGATATTTACATTCCCACACCGGGTCGCCAGTATCGTATTATGAATGTATTGCGTCAATTCTGTGGGGTTCGTCCCCCATGAGTAAGCGTGTTCACTCTGTTAAAGTTATCATTGCTGAGTCTGTGGGTTCGAACACTACAATAACTTTGTGTCCTAGTTATTTCTTTGCGTAATAGTCGACTATGAAGGTTTAAGTTTTACTTAAAAGGGGTGAGGCTCGGGAGACCAATCATCATATATTATATATATGATTTTGAGTCTATTGACGTAACAGAGACCATGCACATGCTAAACTAGGTTCTGACGGGGTCGGGTGTTTGGTAAGAACCGAACTTAAAAGCACAATGTCGGACAAGAGGATATCCTATGGCTATTAGAAAACAGTGACGTCACATAGTGTTTACGATCGTGATACCTGTCATCAGCAGGAAAAACACGTGCAATCGACCCGGATGCGTTTTTCAGCACCATTCACTCAAGTGATTTTATTTCCAGTATTGAAAGGCCACAGGCCTGTAGTACAATACATGTCAATGATAATATGTACACGCACATTTAATACAATGAAGATGATATTAAACAATTAGGTATAACTTATATTATGTGTAGAAATATATTCTGTTCTGAATACCATAGCATGGTAAACAAACATAGCCAGATTTTGATTAACTGCAATTTTTGTGTTACTTAACAAGTCTACAAATTTATAAAGGTTCGGATG
Source organism: Gibbula magus (assembly GCA_936450465.1). Taxonomy (NCBI): domain Eukaryota; kingdom Metazoa; phylum Mollusca; class Gastropoda; order Trochida; family Trochidae; genus Gibbula; species Gibbula magus. The sequence goes on from OW388304.1 coordinate 61,972,091, forward strand.
GACATAGTAAGTTTTTTTTTAATTTACAACTTCCTCAGTGAATTATAAATAGGGCAAATTAAAACGAAATGATATTCATCTTCTATTTGATTATTATTACAAAGTCTGCATACTCGATTGTCTCTTTTGACTGATTTGAATCTTCCACTTTCGATATATAAATCATGCGATGAACATCTTAATCTACTTAACGCTATCCTAAACCTTTTTACATTTATACATGAAAGATAAATTTCTGATTCTAGAGTACATTTTAAAATCCTATAATACACACACGTAATAGAAAGGGATAAGTTTTCAGTCCATTCTTGTAAATAAATATATTTTAATCTCCTAGTTACTTAACAAATAAAGTCATCGTTTGAATTAACACAATGGTCTATCCACAAAAAACCAAAACCCTTTGTGAATAAGAAATTTCTGACAGAAGCAACCCAATTTTTGTGACCATTCTTGTCATATAACATCATCATAGTGTAACATTTATTTGATAGACGATATGAAGGTATTTTCAAAAACTTTAACCAATACTTTATGGCTTTAATACTTGTGAATAGGTGCATTGGGTATCTACCACATTCTCAATAAACCACTGAGTTCGTAGTGTTGTTTTTCACCCCAAGATATGTTTTACATGCTTTCAATTGGACTCTTTCAATATCTACGTAATAATTAAACCCCCAGATTTCAGCCGTATGATAAAATCGGTTTAATTTTGCATCAAATATCTTATAGTATGCACTTATATCAATGTCACCGAGAACATTTAACTGTTTAAAGATAGTAATCATCACCTTTTGTGCTTGTAGGCAAGCATAATTAGCATGCATTGTCCACGATAAACAACTACTGAACAATCCCAAATATTTGTACGAACTAATACAGTCTAATTCTTTGCTTTAATAACACCATTTCTCATTTTTTGATAAACATCCTCCTTTCTTAAACATTACTATTTTGGTTTTGCTTTTACAGTTAATTTGTAATTATCACAATAAGTCTCTAGTTCATTGATAAGTCTTTGTAAACCTGCTACGTACTAGAGAATAACACGGTATCGTCTGCAAAGAGCAACAGGAAAATATGTACAAGATCGGGTGTAACTGTACTCCATACTCACAATTGCTTTCGATTTGGGTTGCTAATTCATCTATGAAAAATGAAAATAAAAATGGGCTTAGTATACATCCTTGTCTTACCCAAAGTTGTAGTTCAAAACAGTCTGAGAATTCATTGTTATTTTTTACACAAGCTTTAACATTTGCATACATGTTATGGAGAAGTTTTTGCATTTTCGGGCTAAGACCATGGTTATTGAAAAGAGACCATAATTTCTGTCTGTCAACTGAATCGAAATATTTTTCGAAATAAACGAAAAGAGCATAGAGTTTGCCTCCTGTGGCATTGAAATACTTTTGTATAATACTTTGTAGTATAAACATATAGTCGGTGGTGGTATATCCCTGTCTAAATCCTGCTTGGGATTCACTGATTCTATTCATTGTCTCTCCCCACGATACTTATCTTATGTTAATGATAGAAGTGAAAACTTTACTAAAATGCTCAAAATAGTAATCCCTCTGTACTTATTTGGGTTATCCAGACTACCTTGTTTATGGAGCGGGACGATAATACCGATTGACCAACAGGATGGAAAAGTACCATTTTCTAATATAATGTTGAATAGTAATTCTAGATATGGGACTGTAATATCTGTCGAATTCTTAATAAGTTCTGGTATAATATCATCAATACCTGGTGATGTATTGGGTTTCTGATAATTTTATGCTGTCTAATATATTATCCCTACTAATTGGAGAATCTAGTATATCTTCTGTTATAGCAAATTTATCATCGTCAGATGTCGATAAGTTTACTTTGTCTACAAAAGTATAAGTGTTATTCTCATTCTCATTCTCAGTTTCAATTGGTTTCTAAAATGTTGATGCCATTCATCCATACTTATATTGTTTTTCGCTACAGTAGAATTGTTTAACTTCCTCAGTTCAAGCTAAAACCGTTTTGAGTCTGATATGCTACTTTCTATGACAAGCTGTTTCTCTCTGAAGTAGTGTTTACACAGTACACTATATTCATTTCTTATATGACAATATTCTTCGAGTGATTCCTTATCTTTCGTTTTTCTAAATTTATTTAGTAGTTTACAACGTTTTATTTTAAGCTTCTCACATTCCTCATCATACCACATATTAGCTTTTCTTCGCGGGGTATTAATTTTTCTTTTCATAGTTTCCGCCGCTAGACATAGGGCGTTAGTTACATATTCAATGCTTTCATCAATATTCGTAAAAGCGCAATCAATTGACTTATCAAATAGGGACTGAACATGATCTGATAGGAGATTCTCTTTAAATTGTTCAGCTTTATCGTTTTCCCAGAAAAAAAATAAAAGCATGTTTTGGACTTTTGACACATCCGTCGTAAGATCTCCCGCTGCCTGTCTTCAATGAAAGATTATCCGACTCTTCACCACACCGCCCGTTCATAATGTGAACATTCAAGGTAGAACATAAATCTAGAAAGGTTTTACCAAAGTTGTTTAGAGCTCTATCAGCGAAAAAAAAACGTTTAAGATTTAAAAGTCAGTTAAAAAGCCCCCGTGAGAATCATTTTGATTTTCTGTATATTCTAATAAATCATCTTTAAGAAAGTCAGACTTTGTGCCTGTTCTGGCATTAAAATCACCGCCACAGAGGATATAAATATATGGCAGTTGGAACATGATATCTAATAAGGAGTCCTGAAATACAAGTATACCATTTTTACAATGTGGAGAGAACTTATCGTACCACCTCTATCCTTCCGGTTGGATGTAAACACGTGAGTATAGGATGTCTCTGTCTAGGCCAAATAATGCACGCTCAAATAATACAAAAACAGCATTTTCAGTAATTTTGGTCCATTTTAAAAATATTTATACCAATGGTTACGTATCAACAATACTATCTCGTCAGAAGGTCTGCCACAGGTAGATATTTTATCTGCTACTTTTACAATAAATTCACCATCAGGACAATATTTTGTATATCTATATCAGGGCTCCAAGGTTCACTTATTCCAATGATATCAAACGATTTTATAAACTCAACAAAATCATTATCAGAAAGTTTATGCGTTGGTCCACCAATATTCCAAAATATAAAATTTACAAAATCCATTGTCTCACAGTCATTTGTTAAGGTGTCCTCGTTCTGTTCAGAACGTATCTTATACATCGTACGATGTTTAGTACGAGAATCTAGGCCTTGGCCCCGCCTCTATCGTGGATGGTCCCTGGTAGAGCTACGTGTCGCCGATCTGAGACCACTGCGGGAGCCCCGACTACTACCCTGTAACGAGGAGCTCCGTGTGAGACGCGAGGGAGACTGATCACGCGTTGGTTGGGTCGATGTAACATTCGTCATAATGGGGTCTTCTCTGGGGGCTTCCGTTAACTTGTTACCCTTGAAATAAAAGCGCATGTTCGGGGTTTCATTACGCCGTCGTTGTAGCTCTTGTCGTTGGTAAGTTGTGAGATCATTTGCAATGCCCACCCCCTGTTGCTTCAAAACACTCATCATTTTCACCGAATGCCATTTGTCCTCCCAATGAGACATACGGACAATAATTGGCCGAATCTTATCACCTCTCTGTGTAGAAAGTCTGAGTGCCCTCTCTATATCCCTTAAGCCTTATTAAGCACTGACAAAACTTTGTCCTTAATCTTAGTGTATGTCTCCCACTCACTGCTTTCAGATACATTTTATATCACGAGGTTATTTCGTCTGCTGCGTTGTAATTGGTCTTCGAATTTAATGTATAGCTCTTCCAAATATGTCTCGATACCAACCGTTCTGTCATCTAAAGCTTCTATATCTAGTTTCATCACATTCTGTTCTTTTGTACTAGTGTTTATTTCTTCCCGTAACCCCTGTATATCGGACTTCATATCCCTAATGTCATCTTTGATAAACAGAATATCCCGAGAAGTCCATCCTCACCATCTTCTCAAGGCAAGGGAAAATGTATCGAGATCTATCCATTTTGTACCTTGCCTTCAACCATGGCAGAGGTGGTGAAGCGAATCAGCGACACCTATTGTGATCACGAGTTACGTCCCTTACCATCTGCTAACATACAGCCAATGAAATCGCTGTTTACATTCGGAACCTATTCAAAATAAGCGATGATCGACACAGTCACAGAGGCAATTCAACTGTCTTCTGATTGGCTTATCCGATTAGCCTGTAGTACGTTAAAATCTTAGCACTAAAAATGCGAGGGTTGAGGTCAAGGGCGGAAGGAGAAGATATATTCGTTGTGCCTGTGACGTTGTGAAGATGATCCTCACTTGCTTGTATCTTACTCAAAATCACACTTTTCAACTCATCTTAACCATCAATTGGGCCGGGGTTGAGTTCTATGTCTCCTGACAGATGTAACAGGAAAGGTACAAGTCTCTTTACCGGTAGGGTTGCTGTTACAAGATGTTTATAACATATAGCACTTGCCAGCACAATAGAGCGCAATGTATATTAGTAGAAAATGATGGTATAATGTGCGTCTTTGTTGGATTACATTGCGGGAGTGGACAGACTTAGACCGAGGTCAGTACTAGTACTAGTTGATAACCAATATGGCAGTTGTTTTATTGGTTTCTCATGTGGTGTAAATGCTTATAAATTCAGACTTTGAAATGTAAGCGATATGCTCTCTGCTGATTGGATTAAACAAGGTCATGTGACAGGTATACATTATTATAAACACAAGATTGACAGCTGAATAGGATAACCTTCATACTCTGACGTTTAAAAAAAACAACCTTCGGCACTACTTTATCACTGTATCATTGCGCAATTATTACACTGCTATCACATGTTTTTTCTTGATTAAACTTTATAAAAACCAATTTCTTAAATATGCTCAAAATACCTAGAGGTCAGAGATAATGTCACCCATAAACACAAAAGACTTATCTGCCCCATACGAAACACCATTATTACCAGTACGGGTAATTGGCCATGGTTTGTGTAATAAGATATTTTACCCTCTAAAGTAAGTATAAATGACATAAGCTATCATTAGAAATGGGACATTTGAACAAATTAAAATTTGCAAAAAACTTATTACTGTCCCTTTAAATAAACATCATCTCTCTCGTTATAGAAATTGTTCATGACCAAGTAAAGCTTCATTTACAGTATATTCATCAGCGACATTCTATAGAGGGACTAGCAACTAAGCAATTAGCTCGCGGAGCTCCCCTCGTCATGGTCCAACTCACATTTTGACTTGGCGCCTGTATTGCGCTAATTACCGGCGTAGCACACCAGAATATCCAGTTAATCACTTTATGAACAGTGATTCAGTCCGCCATCTTGTCTATAAGGAGCGAAGGTGATATGTGTAATGGTTCGAGGGGAATCCAAAACTTTTACTTTTAGCAAAGACAATAAATTCTAAAATATTAGTTTACCGAAAGATGAATACATGTAGTTTTCTGATGAGTCTGCGTCAAGCTTGTATTTTAGAGGAAAGTAGCCAGCATGTAATACGCTCGTACTTTGCAGTTAAAAAAGCGAGTCAGTCCGCCATAAATCGTTGTTTACATAATAAAATTGAAATGAACTCCTCGATGAATGGCCTTTCTTTCAGTTTGAAGCAACAGCATAAATAATAAATAATTACTTTTTTTATAAGTTCATGTTTTATTTATTTTTTCCCAAAACAATAAACAGTAATCGACTTAAAAAATAATAGAATAATACATGTGGATACCATCAAGTATTCCAAAGCACTAGGTTACCTAACATTACAGTCTATAGTATATATAGTATCATACTCGTTTTAGCTTTCTGCATTTTGGGAGGTTACCGTATCATTACAACAATCAACAGTCTCAAAGGGAGGTTTCTATAATGATTTTTGCCTTTACGAAGATTGCCGATCGACGCCCAAGCGAGTCGGCAAGACTTGGAGACTCTAACTGGTAACAACAATATACTGCGATTTCAAAATAAGCGCTTACGCAAGCATCCAGTCGCGTGTGCGTTGAAGCACGACGATGCTAATTGTACCGTTCAGTGATCATGTAACGTGCAGAAGAGACGAGTCCCTGTATATAATGTCCCTGGTATTATGCATCTCAGTTAACTTAACAGCAATATGATCATCTAATCGTCTAATCTAAATATCACAATCTATCATATAAAACTGAGCCGATTACAAATGGATCGTGTTTAGAATGTCCAAAGTAGGTACAAATTATAATAGGCTATACACGAACACAGGCGAACGTATTATAAACCTAGATCTGGTTTCGCCTATTGTGTTGTTGGTAGTTTCTTTGCTCGGAGTAACCTCTGAGGATTTTCTTCGGATAATTGCCCCGTATATATGAGGTATTACATTCGAAAGTAAGACCTGCAGGAATACTTAGAATGACTGAAACAAAGAACATAGTTTTATGCCCCCGAATCGGAGATTCCGGGGGTACATTGTTTTTCACCTGTCCGTCCGTCTGTCTGTCTGTCTGTCTGTCTGTCTGTCTGTCTGTCCGTCCGTCTGTCCGGCTGTGTGTTTGTCCACAAAAACTTTAACCTTGGCCAAAATTTTCGATTGCTCAGAGCTAGGGCTTTCATACTTGGCATGTGCATACCTTGTGATGAGACCTTTCAGATGAGGTCATCATATTTGACCTTGTGACCTTGTCCTTGCCGCAGTGGACAATATTTAGAAAACCGTAACCTTGGCCATAACTTTGGATTGCTCAGAGCTAGGGCTTTCATACTTGGCATGTGCATACCTTGTGATGAGACCTTTCAGATGAGGTCATCATATTTGACCTTGTGACCTTGACCTTGCCGCAATGAACATTTTCAGAAAACTTTAACCTTGGCCATAACTTGTTATTGTTAAGAGTTACGGCTTTCATACTTGGCATGTGCATACCTTTTGATGAGAACTTCAGATGAGGTCATCATATTTGACCTTGTGACCTTGACCTTTATCTTGCCGCAGTGGACATCTTCAGTAAACTTTAACCTTGGCCATACTTTTAGGTTGCTTTGAGCTAGGACTTTCATACTTGGCATGTGCATACCTTGTGATGAGACCTTTCAGATGAGGTCATCATATATGACCTTGTGACCTTGACCTTGCCGCAATGAACATTTTCAGAAAACTTTAACCTTGGCCGTAACTTTTAATTGTTAAGAGTTACGACTTTCATACTTGGCATGTGCATACCTTGTGATGAGACCTTCAGATGAGGTCATCATGTTTGACCTTGTGACCTTGACCTTGCCGCAGTGGACTTCTTCAGTAAACTGTAACCTTTGCCATAACTTTAGATTGCTCAGAGCTACGACTTTCATACTTGGCATGTGTATACCTTGTGATGAGACCTGTCAGATGAGGTCATCATATTTGACCTTGTGACCTTGACCTTGCCGCAATGAACATTTTCAGAAAACTTAAACCTTGGCCATAACTTGTTATTGTTAAGAGTTACGGCTTTCATACTTGGCATGTGCATACCTTTTGATGAGAACTTTAGATGAGGTCATCATATTTGACCTTGTGACCTTGACCTTTATCTTGCCGCAGTGGACATCTTCAGTAAACTTTAACCTTGGCCATACTTTTAGATTGCTTTGAGCTAGGGCTTTCATACTTGGCATGTGCATACCTTGTGATGAGACCTTTCAGATGAGGTCATCATATTTGACCTTGTGACCTTGACCTTGCCGCAATGAACATTTTCAGAAAATTTAAACCTTGGCCATAACTTGTTAATGTTAAGAGTTACGGCTTTCATACTTGGCATGTGCATACCTTTTGATGAGAACTTTAGATGAGGTCATAATATTTGACCTTGTGACCTTGACCTTTATCTTGCCGCAGTGGACATCTTCAGTAAACTTTAACCTTGGCCATAACTTTGGTACATCCGGGGGCATCCGTGTTTAACAAACATCTTGGGTTTTTATTATCAATTTGAAAGAAAATATTTTTCAGTGCGGAGATGGTGGGATTCGACCTTGAAACCCTTTACTTTTAACTCGGACGCTGTATCTCTTTGCTACGAAGGCAGGAAAGGATGAGGCTTCAACCACTTCTTTTGAAAACCATAATTTAGCCTCAGACATGCTCTTTAAAACGAAGGATTTGTGAATCAACATTTATAAAATGTAAATGTTGACCTTTATACGGTTTATAGATTGGAAATGTATTTGAAAAATAATGTCACCAATAGTAAAACACCCTTCCCCCTTAGAAAAATTGATTTTAAGAAATGAGTGTACATGGTTTGGTAAAGCCATTGGAATCGTTTTTGTAATTCAAAATAATAAAATGTGTTCACATTTAATTGGCTGCCATGCAATTTTTGCTTTGTACGCAACATCGTTATTATCACAAAGGATAATTGTTTGTGTAATAAGATGCTTTACCCTCTAAAGTAAATATAAATGACACAAACTATCATTATAAATGGGACATTTGAAAACATTAAAATTCGTAAAAACGTGCTACTGCCCCTTAGTAATAAGATGCTTTACCCTCTAAAGTAATTATAAATGACATAAACTATCATTAGAAAAGGGACATTTGAAAACATTAAAGGATGGATGAAATGACATATGGTCCAAATCGGATTCATTAAAATGGGATGTCAATTTGACAATTGCTCGATTTTAAATTTCTGAAATCGGTCCATAAATTACTTATATACGGCTTTTTAAAAAACCGCCTGATTTAGCCCCGGCGACCAGAATGAAAGTCTGCGGGGGTGTGACCCGTGAAGGGATGACTTCTGTGACGTATGTGGAGGAATTTGATTTTCAGCGATAGTCACAATTCAACGTAATTTCGCAACATTTTGATTGTTAATTTCACAAAGATACCTTCAATAAACCAACTTAAATTTCCCATATATCGAATGTTTAGATATCCAACTAGGTAATTCCGCAGATGACAATTACACAATTATTACATAAACATGTCTTTTTGGCGATGTAATACACCTCATAAATTCATTTAGCGGAAGTGATAATTATCATTAATTAATTAACGAGACACCGGCGGAGAAGCTATCTAGCCGCCCCGCCTATCGCTTATCACAGTCACGCCTCAGTGAGCATTTTCAAAAGGATTCGCCGAACAAATTGCGATGGGTGAATTAAAATCGTCTTAATTATTAATTGCAAGTGTATATTGTCTCGATTTTATGCTCAATTGATTCCGATGTACACTATACGTAGAGGTAATCATCTGTCATTCTTGAAAAAAATGCATTTCATCTATCCTTTAAAATTCGTAAAATAAACGTGCTACTGCCCCTTAGTAATAAGATGCTTTACCCTCTAAAGTAAATATAAATGACATAAACAATCATTAGAAATGGTAAGATGAGATTACTCTCTTGGCTATCCAAACTATGGATACCTCTCATGTTGAGATATTCTACCTTAAGATTGGACAGTAGAATAGTCAGACAGAAATTACATTGATGTAAAACCTGACTGAAAGCTACATTAAGGAAACATGACTTTCATTGATGAAGAAATGACTTAAATGAAATAATGACTTTCAAGTGATTTGTTCAAGTAATGTGTTCAACTAGTTGCGATAGTACGGAAGCGTATTAGTGTCACGATGAAGAGATACTAAGTCCTACGTAGGAGATACTTAGTCCTACGTAGGAGATAGTTTGACAGCTTTTTTCCCATCGTGACACCAATACGCTTCCGTACGATAGGCATGAAAGTTACTACTTTAAATTTTGGTTTGGTTAAAAAAATCGAGTTTTAGTAACCAATGATAAGGTTAAAAAAAATATAAGTAAACATTTAACGGCAAAACAACAACTAGTGTCACCACAGAGCATAACAAAAACCTTACCGGCAAAATCAAACGGAATGGAATACTACCAAGTTGACGTTGTAAGTACGATCTAACTGTGTGTAAAAACTACGCTTCACTGGACTGCCCCAGCAGTTACCAGATAAATTCTGTCAGCTGTGACCGAAAATCGATGCATTATCGACTGAACATATGTTTTACAATTATATCTATATGGCTATACAATACTTTGTTTAATATACATGTGTTACTTATATTACTTTCTGTTGATAGACATACATTAAAGCGAAACAAAGATAATGCTGACTGGGAGTCTTGGCATATTTGTCCCGTCTTATTTCAAATTCTTTATTTCAGTTTCAGGAATTCTAGGTCTAGTGTTCAAAGATGGAAAGCTGTACATGGTGTATATTGAGTAATTCACAAAGCATCAATAACAAAACATTTCCGTCTAATTTCTCTAGCTCATGAGGTTGTGAATAAAACCAAACTTATTTATACAACGTGAAAACCACCAGGGTAGGGGATCACCATATATAATCACTTCGATTCTACACAAACCATACCAACATGAACCATAAGTACAAAGCACCAACCAAGGTTGCCGATCGTTATTGACAAAAGGTATTAGCTGAAGGAAATATAACTATTCACGAATTTGCAGTAAGGATTTGGCAGAAGATTTTATACCATCATATCATGAACCGGTCAATTCGCTTGTCGGTACACGCTTTAATAGGTAGTCTACTAGGCTTGTACCATTGTTACTTATATAAGTATAATATCAAATGTCCTTATCTTCTCCACAACGTCCGTTCATAATGTGAACATTCAAGGTAGAACATAAATCTAGAAAGATTTTACCAAAGTTGTTTACAGCTCTATCAGCGGAAAAACGCCCCCAAAGCAAGACGAAGGGGTTTCGGAAATAGACAATGCGGCTGTGTTGTGGAATGACCTTCCCTTGACAATAAGGAGATCAAAATCACTGGACTCGTTTAAAAGAAGCATCAAAACATTCCTTTTCAAGAAATACCTATGTTGACATGACATATCTTCCATCTGTAGCGCTATGAGCATCCACATAGTGAATGGATTGAAGCGCTATATAAATGACCTTAAAAAAGTAAGTTAAAAAGTCCCCGTGAGAATCATTTTGATTTTCTGTATATTCTAATAAATCATCTTAAAAAAGTCAGACTTTGTGCCTGTTCTGGCATTAAAATCACCGCCACAGAAGATATAAGATATCTGGCAGTTGGAACATGATATCTAATAAGGTATCCTGAACTACAATACCATTTTTACAATGCGGAGATAACTTATCGTACCACGTCTATCCTTCCGGTTGGATGTAACCACATGAGTATAGGATGTCTCTGTCTAGGCCAAATAATGCACGGTCAAATAATATAAAAACAGCATTTTCAGTAATTTTGGTCCATTTCTTATATTTTTACAAATCAACACTACTACCCCGCTTGAAAGTCTGCCACATGTAGATATTTTATCTGCTACTTTTACAATAAATTCACAATCAGGACAATATTTTGTATATCTATATCAGTGCACCAAGGTTCACTTATCCAATGATATCAAACGATTTTATAAACTCAACAAGATCATTATCAGAAAGTTTATGCGTTAGTCCAAAAATATTCCAAAATATAAAATTTACAATCCATTGTCTCACAGTCATTTGTTAAGGTGTCCTCGTTCTGTTCAGAACGTATCTTATACATCGTAGGATGTTTAGTACGAGAATCTAGGCCTTGGCCCCGCCTCTATCGTGGATGGTCCCTGGTAGAGCTACGTGTCGCCGATCTGAGACCACTGCGGGAGCCCCGACTACTACCCTGTAACGAGGAGTTCCGTGTGAGACGCGAGGGAGACTGATCACGCGTTGGTTGGGTCGATGTAACATTCGTCATAATGGGGTCTTCTCTGGGGGCTTCCGTTAACTTGTTACCCTTGAAATAAAAGCGCATGTTCAGGGTTTCATTACGCCGTCGTTGTAGCTCTTGTCGTTGGTAAGTTGTGAGATCATTTGCAATGCCCACCCCCTGTTGCTTCAAAACACTCATCATTTTCACCGAATGCCATTTGTCCTCCCAATGAGACATACGGACAATAATTGGCCGAATCTTATCATCTCTATTTGTAGAAAGTCTGTGTGCCCTCTCTATATCCTTCGGGACTAAAGGGGTTGGGGGGGGGGGGGGGGGGGGAGTTGTTTCACTACCCTGGCCTTATTAAGCACTGACAAAACTTTGTCCTTAATCTCAGTGTATGTCTCCCGCTCACTGCTTTCAGATACATTTTATATCACGAGGTTATTTCGTCTGCTGCGTTGTTATTGGTCTTCGAATTTAATGTATAGCTCTTCCAAATATGTCTCGATACCAACCGTTCTGTCATCTAAAGCTTCTATATCTAGTTTCATCACATCCTGTTCTTTGGTACAAGTGTTTATTTCTTCCCGTAACCCCTGTATATCGGACTTCATATCCCTAATGACATCTTTGATAGACAGAATTTACCGAGACAGTCTATCCTCACCATCTTCCCAAGGCAAGGGAAAATGTATCGAGATCTCTCCATTTTGTACCTTGCCTTCACCCATGGCAGAGGTGGTGAAACGAATCAGCGACACCTATTGTGATCACGAGTTACGTCCCTTACCATCTGCTAACATACAACCAATGAAATCGCCTTTTACATTCAGAACCAATTCAAAATAAATGACGATTGACACAGTCACAGAGGCAATTCAACTGTCTTCTAATTGGCTTATCCGATTAGCCTGTAGTACGTTAAAATCTTAGCACTGAAAATGCGAGGGTTGAGGTCAAGGGCGGAAGGAGAAGATATGGAAATCTTTTGACAAAATGACCTCGCATGCTTTGCAACGAAGTGATATGAAATGTCATTGGCTCGTAGGTCCAAGCTGCGTAGCGGTTTGATTGGCTCTCGCCGGCCAAGGGCGGGTAATTTGAGTACAAATTTATCTGATGAAGTTTCCCATGGGTGATATAGTTGAGGGTAACGGATCATATATAAAACCATGGGTAACCGAGGATGATGGTGGCAATGCCCAGACCTTTCGCCGCACAAGGAAGGACGAGAGAGCAGAACAGATAGATAGAAGAGATACAATGTTCCTAAAAAGCCAGACCTGCCTTCAAGTGAAGTGAATAGTTCTGTTTAACCGCCTCGAATTATGGCCGATCCAGAAAGGGCCTTCCATTTGGACTATGAGTTCTTTAACTGTGTTGCCACAAGCACACACCCTTTCAAGTTCGATGGCTTCAACACCAAGTTGTGTAGAGAGCAAAGGGCAAAGTGTGAAACCAGCGACAAAGGCAGTGTATCTGTCATTGATTGGTATGAATCCAGCCCACCCCGACTCCATGTTCACAGCCATGACCGATGCTCAACGTCTAACGAAGGAATGTGGACTGGACATTACTGTTTTGGCAAAGGATCAGCAGCTCTACATAGCTGTAGTCATTGTGAAATAGGTTTACCAAATGATATTCTCGCAATTCATACCAAAACGTGGGGGCATGCACATGCTCATAAGTTCATGGCTCTGTTGGTGTATTGATGACAGACAGCGAAGAAAGTTCCACAGAACTTCAGAGCCCTTATGGTTAATGACAAAATATGCTAGCATCAGTTACAGTTATCTTTTTAAGAAGCATCCCAACTGGCCACTTGGTTCAGAACCTGACAAAACGTGTCTTCTTCATGATGGTCTTCATGCGGGCGGAATGAGGAGCTAAACTGGCCATTCCACCTCCGGGCAGTAGAGCAAATGATGCCAAACGTTTTTGCTTCTGCTAACTTCAACAACGGGAGCTTTATTAGATTGTGCTAGTACTGCCTGAGGACATTGAAAGGGCTTCAGTCCTTCATGGGAGGTGAACACAGCATGCATCAAGCATCACTGCACATGCCAAATACAGATTCAAGATACAGGATAAACTTCTGACTTGCATTGATCCTCTGGATCCTACTGGTCATCTCGCTGGTGTTATCATCAATGTTGTCATTGGTCTAATTAACTGAAGGGCTCTAAGTTCTGAGGAAATTTCTTCCCCGACAGCATGTGTGCCACACCTCTAACATACGATTTCATGATATGCTCAAGTCCACTGTCTGCCGTCAATACGCCAAGAAAGTAAATACAACTCATGAGCATGTGAATGCCCCCGAGCTTTGGTATGAATTCCGAGGATATCATTTGGTAATCCTATTTCATTCGAAGTGGTAAAACGATTCACTTCACTTCATTTTGTGTCTTTTAAGGATCATGGTATCTCTAGACGGGGATATCTTTGATTATCTGTTCTATCATCTCGTCCTTCCTTGTGCGGCGAAAGGTATGGGCATTGACACCATACCTATCTACAACTGTTAATAGCAATGCGAGAAAGTGTGTTGAGGAGTCGACTCTGTAATCAAAACTGTACATCGAAATTTTCAGATAAGCTGAACAAGACAAGTCTTCAGCATGGAATACTTTCTTAACAATGCATTGCTTACAGTAATGGTGGCCTTAATTATCATATTCAGCATAACATATTGTTGTAATCTTTACTGAAAAAGCTTAATTATCCCTCTAAACATGGGGATAAACACCAACATTAATTTGATATCATGAAAAGTTACTGAGATATCGATGAAAACAAGATTTTCAGTAATGGCGGCCTTAATTTGCATATTGTGCGGATTGCCCAATGATGACATAGTGGCATCATTCAGATTCTTGAAGAGCACACCTCTGAGGTAAAGAAACAGCAAAAAAACTTTGTACATACCGCAATGCACACTTATCGGTCCCTGTCACCGGACTATAATTAGCTTGTGTAATAAGATATTTTACCCTCTAAAGTAAATATAAATGACATAAACTGTCATTAGAAATGGGACATTTGAACAAATTAAACTTTGCAAAAACGTGCTACTGTCCCTTGAAATAAACTTTATCTCTCTCGTTATAGAAATTATTCATGACCAAGTAAAGCTTCATTTACAGTATATTCTCGGTTAACTAAACAACAACAACATGATCATCTAATCGTCTAATCTAAATATCACAATCAATCATATAAAACTGAGCCGATTACAAATGAATCGTGTTTAAAATGTCCCAAGTAGGTAATAAATATAATAGGCTATACATGGACACAGGCGAACATATCATAAACCTAGATCTGGTTTCGCCTATTGTGTTGTAGGTAGTTTCTTTGCTTGGAGTAACCCCTGATGATTTTCTTCCGATAATTGCCCCGTATATATGAGGTTTTACATTCGAAAGTGAGACCAGCAGGAATACTTAGAATGATTGAAACAAAAAACATATTCTTTTATCACAATTCTACTTTCAACACTTATTAACAAA
The DNA here is from genome assembly GCA_936450465.1 of Gibbula magus. Classification (NCBI taxonomy): domain Eukaryota; kingdom Metazoa; phylum Mollusca; class Gastropoda; order Trochida; family Trochidae; genus Gibbula; species Gibbula magus. The sequence goes on from OW388304.1 coordinate 61,987,362, forward strand.
GATAATATTTTTCAGTGCGGAGATGGTGGGATTCGACCTTGAAACCCTTTACTTTTAACTCGGACGCTGTATCTCTTTGCTACGAAGGCAGGAAAGGATGAGGCTTCAACCACTTCTTTTGAAAACCATAATTTAGCCTCAGACATGCTCTTTAAAACGAAGGATTTGTGAATCAACACTTATAAAATGTAAATGTTGACATTTATACGGTTTATAGATTGGAGAAAACACTCCTCATCGGTCTTCTGCTCATAGAAAAACCTCAAGGTCGAGCAGCAGACCACGGAGTCCTGTTTTCTCTTTAACTTGAAACCTGTCGGTTTTATTTAACTCGCTATAAACCCTTTCCGGGAGGTTCGGCAGTTAGAGGTACCAATTTTTGCCAAGCCCTTCAGGGGCAGTAGCACGATTTTTCTCTCAAATAAGTTGATGAAATGTATTTGAAAAATAATGTCACCAATAGTAAAACATCCTTCTTCGGAAAATCGATTTGAAAAATGAGTGTACATGGTTTGGTAAAGCCATGGGAGTCATTTTTGTAATTCAAAATAATAAAATGTGTTCACATTTTTGATTTATACGCAACATCATTATTATCACTACGGATAATTGTTTGTGTAATAAGATGTTTTACCCTCTAAAGTAAATATAATTGACATAAACTATCATTATAAATGGGACATTTGAAAACATTGAAATTCGTAAAAAAAACGTGCTACTGCCCCTTAGTAATAAGATGCTTTACCCTCTAAAGTAGATATAAATGACATAAACTATCATTATAAATGGTAAGATCTATCCTAACTCTGGACACCTCTCAGGTTGAGATATTCTAAATTTAAGATTGGACAGTAGAACAGTCAGACAGAAATTACATTGATGTAAAACCTGACTGAAAACTACATTAAGGAAAACATGACTATCATTGATGAAGAAATGACTTGAATGAAATAATGACTGTAAGTGATTTGTTCAAGCAATGTGTTAAACTATTTGCTATAGTACGGAAGCGTATTAGTGTCACGATGAATTTTTTCTAAGAGATACTAAGTTCTACGTAGGAGATAGTCCTACTATGTCCTACGTAGGAGATACTATATGTCCTACGTAGGAGATATTAAGTCCTACGTAGGAGATATTAAGTCCTACGTAGGAGATACTAAGTCCTACGTAGGAGATACTAATTCCTACGTAGGAGATAGTTTGACAGTTTTTTTCCATCGTGACACTAATACGCTTCGGTACGATAGGCAAGGAAATTACTACTTTAAATTTTGGTTTGGTTCAAAAATCGAAAAGTTTTAGTAACCAATCATAAGGTTAAAAAAAACTACCTGAAATTAAAGTAAACGTTTTACGGCAAAACAATAACTAGTGTCACCACACAGCATAACAAAAACTCACCTTACCGGCAAAATCAAATGGAATGGAATACTGCCAAGTTGACGCTGTAAGTACGATCTAACTGTGTGTAAAGACTACGCTACACTGGACTGCCCCAGCAGTTACCAGATAGTCCCATATCAGATGGTAGAGAGCGTTAATCAAGACAGCAGGTGTATCCAGGGGTTACTATCTAGACAGGGGTTAGATCTAAATAAATTCTGTCAGCTGTGACCGAAAATCGATGCATTATCGATTGAACATATGTTTTACAATTATATCTATATGGCTATACAATACTTTGTTTAATATACATGTGTTACTTATATAGAGATTATTACCCGAGGAAGTGTGTCATATGACTTTTACGAAACGAGTGTGAATTTTTGTATTTCCCGAGCGAGAGCGAGGTTTATACATAAATTTGCACGAGTTTCGAGGGTAATAATTTCTTATAATAATAATAATAATAATAATAATAATAATAATAATAATAATTTCTAATAATTTCGCGAGAGCGAGGGACATACCGATATTCAGGCACAAGTGGCACGCTAAAATCCATTTTCACCCATAGGCTGGCGACCCGCCGTCACGCATTTAGAACGCAACGTCATAGACGAAACGTGACGTCATAGCATTGTTTATGACGTCACGTCACAATGACAAAGTGATATGTTGCCCTAGGGCATCGAATGAAAAATATGAACCCCGATATGATTGCCCCCGTAGGTAATACATTGCTTTATGTTGATAGACATACATTAAAGCGAAACTAAGATAATCCTGACTGGGAGTCTTGGCATATTTGTTCCGTCTTATTTCAAATTCTTTATTTCAGTTGCAGGAATTCTAGGTCTAGTGTTCAAAGATTTAAAACTGTACATGATGTATAGTGAGTAATTCACAAAGTATCAATAACAAAACATTTCCGTCTAATTTCTCTAGCTCATGAGGTCGTGAATAAAACCAAACTTATTTATACAACGTGAAAACCACCAGGGTAGGGGATCACCATATATAATCACTTCGATTCTACACAAACCATACCAACATGAACAATAAGTACACAGCACTAACCAAGATTGCCTGTCGTTATCGAAATAAGGTATTAGCTGAAGGTAATATAACTGTTCCCGGATTTGCTGTAAGGATTTGGCAGAATAATTTATACCATCATATCTTGAACTGATCAATTCGCTTGTCGGTACATGTCAATCTTGCTTTAATAGCTACATATGAGTCATAAACGTGGCAAAACTTGGAGAAGGAAAACATTACTCTACTGTCAGAGATTTACATCAGATAAAACAGCGGGAGAAAGTCACATCTATTGACATTTCGAGAGTATGTTATATATGGTAGAGACACGTTCAACATTCTGAAATCAATTTCAGTGTGATCGAATCACTATGCAACCGAGCAGCATGATGTTTTCAATTTCGAACGTTAAACGAAAAATAAACAAGCCAAAAATGAGCGTGGCTCACTAATATCCCCGGCTGTTAAAGTTTGACATTTTTATTTTACTTAGAGAGGTATCTGCATAAGCTATGAAATGTAATTGCTAAGATTAAAGTGTGTGTGTATAGGGTAGGAACAATCTTTTCACGTAAAATAGGTGGTTTTGGGAAAGTAGGAGTAAGAATAACTTAAAAAGGTAGGGATAACATAATACACTACTGCCATTACCACCGATTTCTACTTTATTTTGGAAATTAATTCATCGTTCATCATTAAATCATCGAGTGACTTGAAACAACAGGTACATGGAAGCACACCCCTGTAAGCACAGTGAGGGATATACAGCAGTTTATGGCTGAAAGGAAATAAAATTTAACTTTTTACAAAATATCACCAGTGGAAATATAAAATAGTAAAATCAACAAGAACACAGACTAGAAGTAGCTTTTGATGAAAGTTACATGAAAAAGAAAACTATAAAGTCAACAAATGACAACACAGAAGCAGCTTCATTCATTCTAGCTCCGAATATGACTAAGTAATCAAACAAAAAATCGCCAAAAAATAATTAATTCACCAAATTTTGTTACATTTCGCACTGCACGTCTCCTAATGGTGAAGAAAACATGTGCCACATTTGAAAAGGATGAGATGAATAGTTTTTCTGTAATCGATCGGACAAAAAATGTCTTCGGACGGACGGACAGAAGGTCGGAAGGACGGACGGAGTCATTGGTATTACTATATACCCCCAACAGTTGGTCGGGGGTATAATAAAGTGCAGCTAATATAATACGCCTTAGCAATGCTGGGGGACGTGTGCGTTTATGCTATGATTGGTTCTTGTATTAAACCAAACTATTGCTGTTTCAGGTACACGAAAACGCTATGGATTTCAGGATTTAAGATGTTATCAGTGTTCGATAGAGAATATGTTATTGCGTTTTGCGAATCATTGGATATTGTGTTGACAATTAACATTGGATATTGGATATAAATATTATCACGGGATAGTGTGTATAACAATTAACATTAACATGGAATAGTGTGTATAACAATTATCATTGGACGTTTTACTATTGGTGACATTATTTTTCAAGTACATTTCATAGATTTATTTCAGCGAAAAAACGTGCTACTGTCCCTTTCACATGGGATAGTGTGTATAATAATAATCTTGGGATATTGTGTTAAACCATTATCATTTGAAATTGTGTATAACCTTTACTATTGGTCACCGTGTGTAACCATTATCAATCATTTGTTCCGAATAGTATATATGCCTTTGCTGGAATTTTTTTGGAATTATTTTTTTTATCATACCATTATCGATCATTGGATATTGTGTATAATCATTATCACTGGATACATTACCATTATTAATTGATAGTGTGTGTAACCATTGTCATAGGATATTGTGTACAACCATTATCATGGAATATTGTATATAACCATGTGTATAAACAGTGAGCAAGTTGGGTCATTATATAATGCGTGATCAAGTGATGCATTTGTGTTAGCCGTTATTTTATATAACATATTGAAATATTACCTAATTGATATTTAACTGGTCACCCATCGTTCTTCTCACTAGATGCACAAGCTGTCCTCGATTTAGAGGAATGTTATCAGCTGTTTCTTATAATAAATCGACGCAGTGTATGTGAGGCAACATCAGAGAAGAAGCAGAGTGTTTGATTCACAGTGAACATGTGTCCCCGAGACGAATTCAAATTGTTGTCAAATCTACAAGTACTCATAGGCTGTTACTGTTATCTTGATTGCAAAATGATTTTGATGGGAGCTAAAGAGCATTAAGTACATTTAATAAATACCTTCTATAGATTATAGCAATATAAAATGAAAATAATAATTTTCTAAATTTTGTCAGACATGGTTGCATGGTCGCTTATGAGCCAATGGGACGATTCGTCACATACGCGTTTCAGTACGTCTACACCCTGCTGGAAGGAACCCAGCCAAAATAATCTATGTATTCGTGTTTTCGTCAAATTTGAGAACTACTCCCACTATAATGGCGTCATTTGTTTGTCAATGGAGACGATGGATACTTGCTGTACGAGGGGCGTTCAATAAATATTTCACCTGATAGACTTTTCTTGTAAAAGGCATCAGATATTATCAAAAGCCAGGACAGGGGAAAATCAGATGGTGCAAGGTCAGGAGAATATGGTGGTGAGTAAGTATTTCATAGCAGCAGGTCTGCGCTTAAGTCTGAGCTACACGTGAGTTGTGGACAGGAGCATTGTTCTGAAGCAGGCGGACACCTTTAGGGAGCATACCGCGTCTCTCGGTTTTGATAGCTTTCCGCAATTTATGCAACAAACTAGCATTATATGCCCCAGTAATTGTGGTACCCCTTTCCAAAAAATCCACCATGATGACACCATGTCACGGATCCCCAAATACGGTGAGCATAACCGTGCCTATCGAGGGCTGGACCTGTGCTTTAAGGGGGTGATGACCATTGTATGAAATATTGTTTCAAGATCCCTAGCAAGCCGGGCTAGTAATGCTTAAAGTTACTAGCCCAAATGAAAAGTTACTCGACCAAGTTAATGAAGATTTCAAACAATTAACCATAATTGTCATTCATGACGTTGAAGGTTTAACATCAATAAAACAATATTAAAAACTGCAATACACTTGGTCACAAACAGAATTTTCATATTCTTTATAAAATTCTCTATTTTCTTCAACAGAGAAAGTTTTAAAAAATAGGCCCCTTGGATCGGAGAAAGGCATTTTGGTCAAGGGTAATTAAAATATTGCTAGATTGTCAGGTAAGAAATACAAACATACGAACACAGATTTGAAAAAAGAGAATTATATTTCTAGAAATAGCTGCTTTAACAAAGTAAAACAATTCCTTTTTTCATTATTACTGTGAAACTATCGAAGGGATGGAGTGTTTACAATTAGATTCAAGAAGATTGATCACTATCATATAAAATCACCTCATGAACGATATTTTGAAAAAAGACTTCTAAAATTAAGTGAATCAACATTCTCCATAAAACCTGGGCTGACAATTTTCATTCTGGAATAGATATTGACTCACTCAATTAAATGTTAATATTTTCAGCTACATTGAATATTTAAATTTTTACAACAATTTAACTAATAGTGGGAACCTTTGCTTTTTGTTGATTTCATTGTGATTTATTTATGTACAAATAAATAGCAATTGCTTTGCGTGGATCTGATTCGCTGAACACTGTCACAGAGATTCAGATCATCCCTGCATAAACTTAATTTCGTGACGTCACATCAAATTTAGCCACGCCATCATGACGTCAGTTCCATGGCTAGTTGCGTTGTGCATTTTCATTGGCTGATGAGCACGATGTAAGCGGGGCTAATATTTGGTGTCTTCATACGCGTAAATAGTACAGCTCTAATTGTTGCTAATTTGTATATTTGTAGCAATGAAAGCTTTTCAAAACATCAGGTACAAGTATATTAAATAAGTATTAACTTCAAAATTTATTAAGTTCATGGAGGTATAAACATAAAAAAACGCTATGCAAACTTGGCGTAAATCCGCTACACAGAAATAGGGACAAATTTACAGAATACTTTGAAATATGACTTACCAAAGGCATTATATAGTCATCCTTTCTCAAACCTATGATTAAATCAATCAATATACTTATCTTTCTTACTACAGTCCTTCTTCGACATTCGAACCCTGGACCCTTCGGAAGCGAACGTGCGTTCACTGAATAATTCTGTTTGTTGTTCGGTATATAACTAGAAGATCCCCTGTACACTTCCTTACATGATTCAGGACGACGCAGAACGGGCAAATCTGCACTACAAATTAATGGAACTTTGTAACTGACATACATACATGTATTCAAAACGTTCGCATAAAATCTAATATTCATATCTCGTAATATGGAGTGAGTTATAGGTCTATAAAGGAAATATATTAATAAAATGTTCACGCACAATGATTTAAAGGGAGTGTAGCACGTTTTCTAATGGAAATAAAGAGATCTCACAAAATGAGAAAGAAATACTCGATTGCAAAACAATCCTCGTCAATCAATAGAGAATGCTTATGGTTCGGCTTAGCTACGTGGCTCAATTACCCATCCACGAATAAATACAGGTATCGACACAACATTGGTAGATAGCAGTTTTCGTTAAATACGCGACACTGTTTTGTACGACTACGGATAGGGCCGTGTAGTTACCCAGATATTTGGTACCAAAATAGCACCAATACTTTTATAAGGACCAGAAATATGAAAAAGTTCATAATTCTTTCTTTAACTTTTGTAAGTAAGTTTTGGGTGTCGGAAAACAGGTTTCAAGTAATGGAGTTTTAGCAGGTTGTGCGAGATTAAAAATGTATGTTGATTACTATGTGAGATGTATTACTTATTGGTGTAAATTATTGAGAATGTCCGAGGATCATTATCCAAAACAGTCGTATTTACATATGAAGAAGTTATAGTTTCACCTGATAGAGTAACTTCTGTTAAATATTTGTTAAATTTCTATGGATTTGGCTTTGCTTGGAACAATCAAGATGTCGGTGATATATCTTCATTTATATATAGTTTTAACAACATAATTATTGATTGTAATAAACAGCTAGCGTGTATTTGGTATAGGATAAATCAATATTTGCCTACTGCGGTTAAATCCGCCCCCATTGCGTTGTAAGATAAGAGGTGCGAATGTAGATATGACTTGTAAAATGTGTGAACCTGGTGTGACTGTAAATGCTGTTCATTTTATGTTACATTTTTAATCTTACACGAGATAAGCCCTGTTTATACGGCGAACTTTGCACATGTGCAATATTGCTTATGGTAGTAATATACACACGTGAGTAAAGGTAAATTTACTATGCGTTCATACGTGTTAAATTTCTGCGTAAGCAAATGGGCTTCCAACTCTTTTGATATATGAATAGAGAATTCCAAAAACATGCCAATTCATATTTATTAGATGTAAACTAACTAAATGACATTAATTTATACCTGTCAACATTTGTTTGACTAGATCGCCCTAATTATAATGAAAATCGGATAGTCGGAATGATTTCGAAGGTCATCGCGTGCAAGAAGGAGACAATCCTATATAGAGAATTTCCAAAAACAATAGTACATGTAAGAGTTACTCAAGTTCTCTAATATATGTTCTCAACCTGTGTGAAGTCATTATGTCTGTATACGACAAAACTTTTACTATAATAGTGAACATACTATATTTACTCACGGAAGTAAACATTTGCACCTGCCCTTGACTAGATGCAAAATTGCCTATGGTAGGGAAAATTTGCTTACGGTAGTAAAATATGCATATGTGCAAATGCGTCCATACGGCGAATTTTGCTCATATGAGCACATTTGCATATGTGTAATGATTTAGTCATATGCAAACGCTCGCCGTATAAACAGGGCTATAGATATATCCTTGTGAATGGTCAGGCAAATTTGCTTGCTAAATATCATAATGTATTAACTAGTAATTGAAGAAACACTAGTACTCTTGTAAATTGTTCTAATTACATACGAGAAGCGCTTGCTCAAAGAAAACATGTTATTTCATCATAATGAATTTATTGCAAAGTTTGTTCGTCTACTCTACAATAGTGTATTGTTTATATGCACTGTACATCGGCCGATGGCCTACAAACCGAAATAAAAGAATTGAATTAAGAAATAACTTGGAGTCAGTAAATTTGTGTCGAAATCGGATATACTTGTTGAAGTTGGAAAGTCGAGACTATGTATTCATTATTTTCATAGATGTATTAAATATTGGACAAGGCTCCTACATATGGAAACAAATCGTCATCCAAAGGCATGTTATTTAATAGTCATATGACGACCATGGTGGTGTCAGTTGGGTGTCACATGTTCGCACTTTATTGATGGACACTGGTTTTTCATATGTGTGGATCTCCCAAGACTGTGGTGACATGGAATGTTTTATGCAATGTCTTAAACAACGATGTAAATTAAAGATATTCAGTATCAAATATGGCAAAGCAAATTAAATTCATCATCGTATCTTCAAACTTATTGTCACTTCAAGAATATTCTGAAACCAGAGCTTTACATTTTAGAACTTATTCCGAATAGAGACCTTGTACGTAATATGTGTACATTTAAATTCATGAGCCATAAACTTAATATCAAACTGTATCGATACGATACAAATGTAAATACTGATCTACTGAAATGTACAAAATGTAATAATGGCGTCATTGAAGATGAATATAACTTTTTATAAGTCTGTCCATATCATGACGAAAGTAGGAAATCATTGTTCCTACCTAGATACTATTATACACATCTATCACAGTAAAAGTTTAAGTTGTTTATAACTTCCAATAATACTGATTGCTTAAAAAATCTCGGATTATGTTTTAAGCATTATCTACCTATGTAAATAGTCACTTCGATGACCTTGAATATGAATAAACTTTCTTAATAATCAAATTAAAGTGCATATTGTCTATTGGCTATATCTATCTCTCTTGTCAAAAAACGAATGCTCTATATTAACAATGTTAAGATCACCTGTAAGTATAATGATTAATATTTCATATATTATCAGATTGTATCCAAAAAATACACATAATGAGAGTGTAACTGTGTACTAGAAACAGTAAATCTCGAAAGTGACTATTGGGCATTACAGTCGACCTTTAAGATGCCATGTGCATGCTGTGCGCACGATATACTAAGTCGTGCGCACGCGATACTAAGTCGTGCGCACGTGTTAGTAAGTCGAGCGCATGCGATATTAAGTCGTGAGCACGAGATACTAAGTCGTGCGCACGCGATACTAAACCGTGCGCACGCGATACTAAGTCATGCGAACGCGATATTAAGTCGTGAGCACGAAATACTAAGTCGTGCGCGAGCGATATTAAGTCGTGCGCTCGAGATACTAAGTCGTGCGCACGTGATACTAAGTCGTGCGCACGAGATAAATATTATTTTACCATGTCCCTTCAGCGCTTCCGTAGTACGACCTTTCAAAGTCATTAAACTTATCCTTTTTACAATATCAAGCTTGTTCTATTATACAATAGTATCTTAAATCTCTCTTGAAATGAAGCAGAGTTTGTAATTTGTATTGCAACTTGCATTTATAGATCTAATATTTAGCAAGTAGTTGGATTAAATAAAAAATATCGTCAGGTTGAAATGAACAATCAAACAGGATCAAGTCAACTTGAAGGTTTATATCACCTGTGCGAGAGCTTTTCAGTTCAATCCACTGCGAAAAGTGTTGCCATAATTGTTCGCTTATTCTACAGTTCCAGATGAGATGTAGAATGAGTTCAGGCTCTGCTCTAACAAGGATCTGTCTAACATTTTGGATCCTGTGCATTACGAATGTTACAATCAGCAAAGAAAACTTCAACCGGGGGGTTGCAGAGATTGGCAGTAACCATATATATAGACTACATAGTTCATTTTCTTCTTCTTTGAGAGGCATTATAGAAGCTTGTATGATAAATGAGAACAAGTTCTATGGATAGTTAACTTCTTTATTGATATGAGTGAGACGTTTCGATGCAGATACTGGCACCGTTATCAAGTGATACATTATCATGACAACCAGGAGAATATATAAAATTTTGGTAATTATGTTTTTCCATGTAATTAGATTGATGTACATAGTTGTAACAACATTGTTAAGGAGATAATGAGTATACAAAAGAAGTTAGGTTGATGTAAAAAAAAAAAATCGTGTTTTAAAGGGGCAGTAGCACGTTTTTTTGCAAAAGTTATTTTTTCAAATTTCCCATTTATAATGATAGTTTATGTCATTTAAATTAACTGTAACGGGTTAAACATCTTATTACACAAACCAATTATCTGTAGTGGTAAAAACTATGTTTCGTATAAAGCAAAAAAATGCATGGCGGCCATTTTATTGTGAACACAATTTATTATTTCGAATGACAAAAACGATTCCCATGGATTTACAGAACCATGTACGCTCAATTTAAACTTCATTTTCCGTAGAGAGAAGGGTGTTTTACTATTGGTGACATTTTTTTTCAAATACATTTCATCGACTTATTTCCGTGCTACTGCCCCTTTAAGGGCGTTTTTCAAGCATTGGAACAAGGGCTAGAAGGAAGGCTGCAGCCAATAAACAGCATCCTGCAAACAGAAGTAATGATGTGTAAATGTGATGAGGTTATTGTTTTATTCTTATATCACTTTTAGTTGTTCAGTGATTTCTCATTAAGTCAATGGTTGAATATTTTATGAATGCTTCAGTTCCAAGAAATAGTTGATAATCTTACTTCGGATTAGTGGTATTAATGTTATGCATATGATATGTAGTAATTACTTATTAAACATTATATACATATATACATATATAAAGTGTTGATAGTATTGTGTGCTGCTATTTTATCAACATATTTTACTTTGAAGAATGTATTTTGAATCTATCTAATACATGATATTTAGTTTAGATCACCACGGCTATGCTTACCCGCAAATGTAAATGAATAATCATAGACTCCACTGACTTCGTACAAAACACCTGGAAACATAGATACAAATAAAGATACAAATACTAATTCAGTAAATCAGGTCACATATTTTTTTTACAACACAAAAGTTAACATTCAAGTCAGGAGACCATCACTGCAGTAACATAGAGGATATTATATGAGTGTCTATGTCATACTATGTTTACGACACGAGTGTCTGAATATTAGTATTTCCCGAGCGAGAGAGATGGATATTCTAATATTCAGGCACGAGTGTCGTAAACACAGTATGGCATAGACACGAATATAATATTCTGTTTATTACCGAAGTCGTGAAATTAATGAAAACACACTAAAATCCACTTTCAACCATAGGCTGGCGACCAGAGGTCGCGCATTTAGAACGCAACGTCATAGACGAAACGTGACGTCATATCATTGTTTATGACGTCACGTCACCATGACAAAGTGATATGTTGCCCTAGGGCATCGTATGAAAATAATGAACCCCGATATGGTTGCCCCCGTAGGTAATAAACTAAGATATCAAATTAACAAAGTGATGTTATGAGTTATATCACCGAACTTCACAAGTAACACTACGAATCAATGTTCAACAGTATAAGACCAATACATTCACAGGGACCTACACATCCCTAAAGGTACAGGTGCTTAAAGGTAATTTTATTTGGCATGATATGTCCCAACACACCATATGTGCTGTTTACAATACAAATAAATTCACTCAGCTTGCATATTCATTCCCAATCGCAAAATATATCACAATTATTAGTTTCCAATTAAAATCGAGTAAACATCATTATGCATGTGAAGAAACCGAAACTGCACGTCCCATTTACATGCACAGTAGTTATATGACCTATTAAACATTATCAACACAAATTTATCTTGTTGCCTTTTGTAAATAAGTTTCGAAAATTATGATTGACTGATAGACGCGCGTCACAAGCGGTGCATTGTTCGGTTTCGATCAGAAATCACAATTTTTACCTTCATATCGTCAATATACTACGTCGACTATGACCAAAATAGTAATTTTCGGCAACAGTCGGTACTTCTCGATAAAGTTAAACTATTAATAAAGTTTTAAATATTTGACCCCCACCAACACAATGGATGTACCTTTAACTATTCGAATTGATTGTATATTCCATTCAGTTAATTTTCCATTTAGAAAACATATTTATCCAAACAAATATATATACACGAAACAACCATCTTGCAAAAGGATAAACTGCAAACATAAAATAAAGAAAACAAAGTCTAACAGTGCGTTGGTAAGCTTAAGAACAATCCTTTGCCTATGTACGTCCAAACGTATTACTCACCAGCTATAGGGGGTCCAAACAAAAAGCCAAGTCCTGTCACAAAGGACGCGAGTCCATAACCGACTCCAAGTCGTGCCGCACCAACAAGCTGGACACAATGAGGCCCCACCATCGTGTACGGTGTTTGACTGTAGAAGCCGTAGAGAGTTGTGTATACTAATTGTAGTGAGTAACTGTGGGAATATAGGGGAAACAGGATAGTTAGAAGTCCTGACATCCCAAGGCATCCAAAGTTCAGAAGCGTGTTTCCAATGGCTGGCTCAGACACTGCAAATCCGGTTGCAATACCTTGTCCTAACAGAAACGTTGATGTCTCGATAGATGTGGTACCCTTGCTTTCGGCGTAATTGGGCAAATGAAGCATACACGACGACTCTCCCAAAGTCCATAAGATTGAACTCAGCAAGTATATATAGAACCCGTTGCCGTGTATAACCTGCACAATAGTTCGTAAAATATCTTTGAAAATGTTGCATGGTTTGAAACGAGATTTGCTTTCTGTGCTTTCAAGACTTGTAATCGATCCCGAGGAACGAATGGCCACCGCTGTTCCTGGACACGAGGCTATCTTGTCAACTTTTTGGACGTTTTGACGGTGTTCCTCGAGATCTTCATCACACATTACATTCGTCATGGAAATGAAGCCTTTGTTCTCAATGCCACTACTGCACTGTTCTTGTGTCCATTTTACTTCATGTGATAAATCTCCGGAACAAACTGACGCAGATTGTTCATGAGATGATACACGACCCATTACACCTGCCTTTGCTTCTGGTAAGTTATCATCGTGAACATTCTCGTCTTCTAACATATTTTCACCAGGTTCTGGTAAATTGTTAAACGTAGCAACCTCCTTCGATGATTCAGAGAAAGTTGCTTCTTTGTCATTGGATTGGTTTTGGTTTTCAACAGCTAAACTTTCTGGTGGATTTTCAGAAGAGGCAACAAGGGTTGACATGGTGGATCGAGGGTAGGAACCAACCTCTTCCTTCGCTGAACTGAGGGATGCTGGACACCTAGCCTCAATATCTAATGCTTGGTCCACCGACACATAATTTGGACGAAGAAGCGCCCCTGCCAACGTGACATGGAACATAATGCCGCCCAATATTAGAAGTGTCCCCGACAGGTTGTATTGATCCAGAAGGAATATAGTTAACGGTCCCACGAGGAACATACCACACCCACCACCCACTTGGATAACTCCATAGGCCACATATAGCCTCTTCACGAAGTAACTGCCAGGAACAACGCCAGTCACGTTAAAAGCTAGACTGGCTCCCAGTCCTGAAATACAATACTTAAGATTATCATTACATTTCATTTGCTCTTTTCTATGGTCAGTCATGTTGAAAATATATTGCCCATAAAAATGATAGCAATGTGACAGAGACCATCAACACTGTCTTCTTTGTAAGCCTTTGCTATATCTATTGCAATGAATCAACAATGTATTTCTAAATCATCAACTTTAATTCGCACTTATAAATCAATAACCCTCACCAGTGACGAATCCGAATGTACAGATGAGTCCGGTGACGGATGTACAGAAGGAAGCAGAGGTCAGTCCAACAAGCATGAGAACTCCACTGACCACCCCCGTCCATCTGTGACCCAGTCTGTCATGTAACAACCCTGATACTGGACCTGGGAATAGATACAGTTTTAATCTGTGACCTTTTCTACCTAACTTCGTATATGACTTCAACAAAACTTTAATATCTAGAAAATTTTGTTTTCTTACGAGTTTTTAAAACATGTTCATGACAAAGAACAATATCAGCCTCATTTCATATATACATATCACCTGTCAGACGTTGAGGTGACAATGAAGGGCAGTGCTGTTGATTTTAATATTTATTTACTTTACCTAAATCTGTGAAAATGTTTCAAAGAGAATTCATCTGTTTCAAAGATCATCTGAATGAAATAAACTTAATGAATACCAAGAATGAATTTTGATTTCAAATGAGATCTGTATGAACTTATCATTTAACTAAGTAGGATGATATGCAGCTTACCGAGCAGTGTTGTGGTCCCAAGGAACGTCGATCCTACCAGAGACGTCTGTGTAACATCCTCCCCAATCTCACGAATGATAGCCGGGGTGAGCAGGCCTATACAGGTCCACATCATGCCTATCTGTAGGTCTATCAGGACCAAAGCTCCTAAAACAACCCATGCGTATCCTCTATCAACATTACAATTGTTGGTAGTCATACTTTTACTCTAGTAATGTTTTAGGTTCCTTACTGCGGATATTAAGTGAAGAGCCTATGTTCTAAATCTGCTTGATAACTGCTTGACGAACCACTGTTTTAATGTTGTATGAAGAACCACTGCTCAAATGTCAAATGCTTGATGGACCACTGCTCAACTGCTTGATGAACCACTGCTCAACTGCTTGATGGACCACTGCTCAAATGCTTGATGGACCACTGCTCAAATGTTTGATGGACCACTGCTCAAATGCTTGATGGACCACTGCTCAAATGCTTGATGGACCACTGTATGCTTGATGGACCACTGATTAAATGCTTGATGGACCACTGCTCAACTGCTTGATGGACCACTGTTCAACTGCTTAATGGACCACTGCTCAAATGTTTGATGGACCACTGCTCAAATGCTTGATGGACCACTGATTAAATGCTTGATGGACCACTGCTCAAATGTTTGATGGACCACTGCTCAACTGCTTGATGGACCACTGCTCAAATGCTTGATGGACCACTGATTAAATGCTTGTTGGACCACTGCTCAAATGTTTGATGGACCACTGTATGCTTGATGGACCACTGTTCAAATGCTTGATGGACCACTGTTCAAATGCTTGATGGACCACTGTTCAAATGCTTGATTGACCACTGCTCAAATGTTTAATGGACCACTGCTCAAATGCTTGATGGACCACTGATTAAATGCTTGTTGGACCACTGCTCAAATGCTTGATGGAGCACTGTTCAAATGCTTGATGGAGCACTGATTAAATGCTTGATTGAGCACTGTTCAAATGCTTGATGGAGCACTGATTAAATGCTTGATGGACCACTGTCCAAATGCTTGATGGAGCACTGATTAAATGCTTGATG
Organism: Gibbula magus; assembly: GCA_936450465.1. NCBI lineage: Eukaryota > Metazoa > Mollusca > Gastropoda > Trochida > Trochidae > Gibbula > Gibbula magus. The sequence continues at coordinate 62,003,159 of OW388304.1, forward strand.
GAGCACTGTTCAAATGATTGATGGACCACTGTTCAAATGCTTGATGGAGCACTGATTAAATGCTTGATGGAGCACTATTCAAATGCTTGATGGAGCACTGATTAAATGCTTGATGGACCACTGTTCAACTGCTTGATGGAGCACTGATTAAATGCTTGATGGACCACTGTTAAAATGCTTGATGGACCACTGTTCAAATGCTTGATGGAGCACTGATTAAATGCTTGATGGAGCACTGTTCAAATGCTTGATGGAGCACTGATTAAATGCTTGATGGACCACTGTTCAAATGCTTGATGGAGCACTGATTAAATGCTTGATGGAGCACTGTTCAAATGCTTGATGGAGCACTGTTCAAATGCTTGATGGAGCACTGATTAAATGCTTGATGGAGCACTGTTCAAATGCTTGATGGAGCACTGTTCAAATGCTTGATGGACCACTGTTCAAATGCTTGATGGACCACTGTTCAAATGCTTGATGGACCACTGATTAAATGCTTGATGGACCACTGCATGATGCTTGATGGACCACTGTTCAAATGCTTGATGGACCACTGCTCAAATGCTTGATCGACCACTGATTAAATGATTGATGGACCACTATTCAAATTATTGATTGACCACTGTTAATGCTTGATGGAGCACTGATTAAATGCTTGATGGACCACTGTTCAAATGCTTGATGGAACACTGATTAAATGCCTGATGGACCACTGTTCAAATGCTTGATGGACCACTGATTAAATGCTTGATGGACCACTGTTCAAATGTTTGATGGAGCACTGATTAAATGCTTGATGGAGCACTGTTCAAATGATTGATGGACCACTGTTCAAATGCTTGATGGACCACTGATTAAATGCTTGATGGACCACTGATTAAATGATTGATGGACCACTATTCAAATTATTGATGGACCACTGTTAATGCTTGATGGAGCACTGATTAAATGCTTGATGGAGCACTGTTCAAATGCTTGATGGAGCACTGATTAAATGCTTGATGGAGCACTGTTCAAATGCTTGATGGAGCACTGATTAAATGCTTGATGGAGCACTGTTCAAATGCTTGATGGAGCACTGTTCAAATGCTTGATGGAGCACTGTTCAAATGCTTGATGGAGCACTGTTCAAATGCTTGATGGAGCACTGTTCAAATGCTTGATGGAGCACTGTTCAAATGCTTGATGGACCACTGTTCAAATGCTTGATGGACCACTGTTCAAATGCTTGATGGACCACTGTATGCTTGATAGAGCACTGATTAAATGCTTGATGGACCACTGTTCAAATGCTTGATGGACCACTGTTCAAATGCTTGATGGACCACTGTATGCTTGATGGAGCACTGATTAAATGCTTGATGGACCACTATTCAAATGCTTGATGGAGCACTGATTAAATGCTTGATGGAGCACTGATTAAATGATTGATAGACCACTGCTCAAACACTGCTCGAAGATAGCTTGTTGATTATCACACCTGGGAACGATAATAAAAAGCTCATAAATAAGTTTGCTAATTAAAAAGAGCTCATACCATTTTGTAAGCAAATTTTCAACACGATTAATGTCCATACTCAGGTGCTAATTTATCAAGTGCATGTGCATCAAACCAATTGGTGTTCGCTGCTTGTATATAGAGATTATTACCCGAGGAAGTGTGTCCTATTACTTTTACGAAACGAGTGTGATTTTTTGTATTGACCGAGCGAGAGCGAGGGTTATACATAAATTTGCACGAGTTTCGTAAAAGTAATATGACACACCTTCGAGTGTGATAATTTCTTTATTACCCATTTTATACCATTTGATTCGCGTAAAAATAGTCAGGAAACGGCCCACTTCTCTTGCGACGGGAAGCTACAGTGACGTCACGAACAATTGTAATATGACGTCACAGACGGACAAAATACGGGAGGTCGCGGTGAAACAATGGTTGCTCGGCAAACGTGATATGTGCACATGTGCTCATATCAATAATATTAACATGGTTATTTTTCAACCATACGGGTAATAAAAGAAGTTACCTTATAATGTGGCTTCTTTTGTTTTCTATCACAAAACTCTACGGCAATTGTAAATCATAACCATACCCACAGTGAAGTGTTAAGAATGAGAGTGAAGGTCATTCTGAGCAAAGATTACTTTGTGAAAGGAATCATGGCTTCTTAGTCCCTACTCGCTATTTAGACGGACAAGTACGTTGTTATCGTATGTATTCTAGAAAATGTAAATGATTCGATCGGTCTTGACGAACAGACGGGACCTGTTTTAACGACTGCCCCAATATTAATATAAAAACGACATCATCACGACATAATTTATTTATATCAACCTCATTGTGGCAAATATGATAAGGAATAGATTCGTGCTAACAGATGGGCATGTACTAAACAGCTATCCATACCATAGTATTATCACACCACACCACACAACACCATACCACACCACACTATACCATACAACACCTCACCACACCATAACATTCCATACCATACCATACCATACCATACCATACCATACCATACCATACCATACCATACCACACCACACCACACCACACCACACTACACTACACCACGCCACACCATACCACACAAAACCACACCACACCATACCATACCACACCATATGACACCACACCACACCATACCATACACCACACCATACCATACCACACCAGTCAAACCATACCACACCACACCACACCACACCATACCATACCATACAATTTCACACCGTAACATAACATTCCACACCACAACATATAATTCCACACCACACCACTTCATACCACACCACGCCATACCACACCATTCCACAATATACCATACCATGCAATAGAAGTTCACACAGTAACATAGCTTCCATACCACACCATCCCATACCATACCATACCCCAACATTACCATTCCAAACCACACCACACCATTCTACACCACACCATACCATACCATTCCACGCCACAAAATACCATTCCACACCACAACATACCATACCATACAATTTCACACAGTAACATAGCTTCCATACCACACCACAACATACCATACCATACCATACCATACCATACCATACCATACCATACCATACCATACATTAACTCTTATTTTGAAAAATGTAAACCCCATAAACAGTGCTACAGAAATCTCAAAAAGCTAAACCGAGAACATTTAAAACGTGACATCCAAGATTCGGCCCTGCAATCTATCGCTCTTGAAGATCTAGAATCAGCAGCAGTGATGTACGACAAAGTGTTGAAAGATCTGTTGGATACACATGCGCCCATTCGTGAGAAATATGTTGCTGATAAACTTCCATCTCCCTGTAGCCCAGCGGGTAAGTGCAATTTTCCAACTGAATTGTGCATATCGTGATGCAAGCATGACATTTGGCACGATTGTAGCTGATACCCATACAATGACATACAGATCGAGAGGCGTCGCAAAATTTTCATATTTTTTTAATTTTGGGGGGAAAAAGTGCAAAAAATTTATTTACCCCCTAATTTAATCATAACCTTTTTTTTAAAATTCTCTGATTCTTACAAATCATATGTCAACTTGTTGGAAATTTTAAGCTGAACATTTTTCATCATATATATGATTTCCTATCTTTAACGGTTGAGGCTAGAGAGGTCATAATAACTAAAAAAAACGTAGGAAATTGACAAATATATATTTTTTCTATCTGGCTGCCGGATAGAAGTCCGGTCAATTTAAGGAAAATACCCCCTTAACCCCCAAAATGTTGCTACAAAAGGTTTCTCAACTGATTTTGGGAAGGGTTAGTGAACGTAATAACATACTAAAAGTTTACCAAAATAGAACCCCCGGAAAGGTGTTTTTTCAAGATGGCGTCCAAGATGTCCGCCGACACCTCAAAATGATCATTAATCTGTACCCATCAACTCAAATGTGATGATCTTGATGTCTATCCCCAGGTTTCTGAGGGCAACGAACACATTAAGATCATAACAAATGGTGTTTGTCTATTATGGAACACAAACATCCAATATAGCGTAAAAAATGGCCGCCGACACCTCCAAATGACCACAAGTGACCATAACTATTCACTCAAATTTGATGATCTGAATGTCTATTTCAACGTTTTTGGGGGCAAGGTACACATGGGGACCATTAAAATATTAAACTTGGCCATTATATTACAAGTAAATTTAACTTTGTCCAAGATGGCACTACCATTTGACATACGTTTCAATCTAATTTGAGAGCGTTCAGTTGTGAGTGTCATCCTCCTGCTCCAAAGGACTTGATTTGTTCGGAAAAGGAAGTGTATATTAATCACCGTAATAAATTTTTTACAAAAATTGCGTTACCGTCATAATAGTGCGTAGATCGTGCCATGGTCGGTTTACTAGGTCACCCTCTTAAGACTTAATTTAAGATTCAGCTTTCATATTTCTTTTATTTTCATTGTTACATATGCATAATCCTTTAGTTCAGTGTAATATCTATGCATAAGTAAGGTACACACGTTCTTTATATATGTATATACAAGTCTCTCGTAATTCTTATAGAGTGGCACATATATTTTTATTAAGGCTACCGTTATGTAGTTTTACTGTATATATGTGGGGAGACAATAAACTATCTGTCTGTGTGCCTGAATAATTGTCGATATGCACATCACTGATGTATATCTACAGCAAGTGTGAAGGTTAAAAAGAGTTAATGTAAAACTGTGGGAGAAGTCGATTTCAGAAGACACGTACCATGTTTGCATATCACGAAAGAACCCCCTTCTGTTTCACCGTGGAGGTTACATCTTATGTAATAGTATGTAATTATACCAGCTTAATAAATGAAAGAAACTAAAAAAAAAGTCATACTCACGTCGCAACACCGTTCAACATATCCCTGAGACATTCCAGACCTGACCTGACCGAGACAATTGGTAGTGTATAAGTTTGTTGACATTTTTTTCCCACACAGGTAAGTACATGTATAGCAAACAGTATTAACAAGCTCGAGATCACAACTTGAAGACCCATGACAGCTTCTGTCAACATCGAGAACGCGTGTAATATAGTGGAAAAACAACTCGTAAGTTAGCTGGATACATCCAAAGGAAAAACACGACAATTTTCGTATTCAAACATTACAAAATATTAATATCTTAAGTTATCGAATTCAACTAAGTACCGTTCACCTATTTAACGATATTTCACCTTTTTCATGTCTGTGAAAGGTGTCTCATATTTCTAATGGCCGGACACCTGTATATATTTATTAATGTTTTATAGACAATATTGAATGTACATATGTGTGACACCGGAATAATTGATATTTCTCTCATATGTCCTCAGCATATAATTATGTATATAATATACTCCTGATTTCAGTAAAAACATGTATTTCCTAATAATTTTAGTAGATACGGGTATGTAGTGAGTGAAACAGTAATTACGTGTATTTAATAAATTTGTTAGTAAATACATGTATTTACTGATTTCACAGATTTACTGTAACATATGCACCACATAACGGCATACCACTCGTCACGTGACCTCGGCCTAGATATTGATCGTGTTCACGGAGTATAGTGACATATACATCTTCATCAAGACAGTGGGTTTTTAGATATCCCGCTGACAAGGGTCAAACGGCAAGGTCTCGTTGTGACCTTGAAGGATAAGGTCACAACCTTCTGCTGGAACATCACGTTCACTGCACTCACTTGTACGGATTTTTGGAGATAACATTTCTAAAGGCAAGAAGAAACTTTGGTGTAGTGAACATGAACAGTTGTCTGGAAGAGTTCAGGTAAGCGAATCAGGCACATAATTGAATACAAAAAACATGACAGCTTTTTTTAAATCGTCGACAAATTTGACAACATATTTTCATTGGGAAGGATACAGAGCAGTATTTTGCTCTAGATTTTAAACAAATCATGCTAGGAAATTTACAATGTTTTTCGCATTACTTTTAAAAAGGATAAAATAAGTTAAATGGAGTTGATGCTTAAGGATGTTCGCTCCTCAAATTTATAGTATTAAACTTTTTTTCTAACTTATATTTTTTAAAAGATCAAAATACATGATTGAAAAATTAGCATTAAAAAATAGGAGGTAATGCAGGTTTTTTCGAGATATGACGGCTGTAAGAAAATGGGGTGGAGTAAAATTTTAACATGGGAGTCTATGGGAAAATGAGAAAAAAACTGCTTAAAAATCTTCAATACTACATTTCTAGTATTAAACTTGTTTTTCCTTTTTTTATGTTCATGTTCCCCTACCCAAATCTAGGGGAAAATATAAACACATGTAACATAACATTCCACGCCACAAAACACCATTCCACACCACACCACACCACACCATTCAACACCACGTCATACCACACCACACCATTCCACATCACGCCATACCACACCACACCATTCCACACCATACCATACCATACCATACCATACAATTTCACACCGAAACCTAGCTTCCATACCACACCACACCATACTACACCATACCTGACCATACCATACTACACCATACCACACCATATCATACCACACCATACCACACCACACCATACCATATCATACTACACCATACCATACCATACCATACTACACCATACCACACCATATCATACCACACCATACCTGACCATACCATACTACACCATACCACACCATATCATACCACACCATACCACACCACACCACACCATATCATACTACACCATACCATACCATACCATACTACACCATACCACACCATATCATACCACACCATACCACACCACACCATACCATACCATACCATAAAAACAAGCAATATTAATTTTTGTTATATATTAATAATAACCTTTCATTAGATCTAACATCACAGAGCAAAATTGTATCATAGAACAAACAATAAAGCACACCGTTATAAAACGACCATCTTTCTATAGATAATAAAACAAAACATCTGAATTACATATGTACTTGTTGAGACGCGGTTAATAAACATGGAACAAAACTGCTATTCTACACCCAGGAACAGAGAAACTATATACCAACAAAATTGCAAGATAGTTTAATTCAAGATGGATACATTCTACTGAAACATAGTTACATGTACATCATGTTTCTTAAAGCCAACTAACCTTAAAGGTACATCCATTGCGTGTTGGAGGTCACATATTGCAAACGTTATAGATGGTGTTACTTTATCGAGAAGTAGGCCTACCGACTGTTGCCGAAAACTATTTTGATGATAGTAGACTTAGCATATAGACGATATGAAGGTAGAAGTAGTGATTTCTGATCGGACAAAAACCGGACAATGCAGAGCGCGTGGCGCGCCTCAATGAGTAATTTTGGAATCTTATTTATAACGGACAAGAAGACAACTTTGAGTTGATAATGTTTAATAGGTCACATAACTACTGTGCACGTAAATTGTACGTGCAGTTTCGGCTTCTGCACATGCATATTAGTGATGTTACTCAATTTTAATTGGAAATTAGTAATTATGATATATTTGGCGATTGGGGATACATATGCAAGCTGAGTGAATTTATTTGTATTGTAGACAGCACATGTGGTGAGTTGGAACGTATTAAAGCCAAATAAAATTTTATGAAACACAATGGATGCACCTTTAATTTGTAAAAAGAAATTGGTATCGTCGTTTTGAAATCTCCTTAATCAGGTGAGATAGGCGATTTCATGGAATATGGCTTTCTGATATGTTTTATGACATCAGACAGCGATGATGCGACGATGAAGTCCTAGAAGGAACATTATGACGACAACATCTTGTACTAACATGATTTCCATGTTTCATTAAATGTTTTAAAAAATATAAATATAAAATACTGAAAATTTTGTAAAATGCAAATCCTTTGAAATACCAGTTTCAGCACCTCACGTGTGGTTGAACAAAATTAATATTATACTGTTATTAATGAAAGTTTTTTCTTCATGGCATTTACGTTCAAAATCGAATGTTTGACTGTTGGATATTTGGTATAATTTATTCTGGCACTTTGTGTAGATGACGATTAAGAGTACGCATAAACAAATGTATCCTATACTTCTATCACATCATCGGTATCAACAACATTGGCATTATGATATTGTCAACTATTTCTGGAAATAATTATTTGTGAGTCCCCATTATTAAATGTATCAAATGTTTTGGCTTTTTCAGGAGGGCTTTTTGTAATATATATTGGTATGTTTTATACTACGTATTTGTGTCTGAATTCAATATTGTTCATTGAGAGGTATATCAATATAGATACTTGCAATTGTTCAGATGGTGAAAGGATATTACAGGAGGTATTCGCCAAAGAAATGTTAATAAACAATGCATGCGACGTATTGGTTTTTTATATTTGAAAAGAAAATAATATAAGAATATTGCCATCACAAATTCTCCGTTACCAGTGATAAAGACTCTGTGACAATTATGAAATATGTTTGTTTATTTTAGCATACATCCTTGTGATAGAATATTACTGATAATCTTGCAGGACATTCACTTTATATTTGTCTATTGTTGTATGCTATTATTACTGATTTTCTCATATTTCTCACGAAAATGATTTTAATAACAGTTTGGGATTTAATTAAAGCTGTTCGTTAGATGTGCTTATCAATGAGAATACAAATGTTTTAAAATAACATTCTGTCTTAATGTGGCAAGTTATAATCTAAAATACCAGAAACTAAAGCTATTATTTTCATTTCATAATGTCACATTGCAAAGACTCTGTACAATAATGCAAAGACTCTGTGACAAATGACAAAGACTCTGTTACATATCACAAGAACTCTGTCGCAATAATCACAATTACGCCACCCTCACTGTAACCAAGTTCCCTACCAGTGGAAATGGGTGAGTAAATGTTTTGAATATTCTAATCAAATATTTTACTCGCAATATTTATTATATTTGGACATATACATGCAAACATGAGGCAAACTATTTTCAAATAATTAGATTGCATAATGTGTGTCTTGCTTAATCATTCCCTGAGGGTTCTTGGTATGTATTTCACAATAACAAATTACACTTGTATATTACCGGTAATCATGTGTCGATTTTCGATATGCGTCACATAGTATTTTCTTGTCTGTTTTCAGTGTGGGGAAAAGTTGGCTGCACTCGGTCTAACCCTCATCTACCTACAGGAGATAAGAATAGTGTGAGAGAACGATTCCTTAGCAAAGATAATCGACGCTATGGCAACCAGTACATGTTATGTCAACTGTAAGTATGTTGTACTTTATATAAAAAATAATAACAGAATGTTACATTTAATCATTTAGCTTCAATATAATGAAAATATCTGCTATAATATTCTTCTCCCTTTAGGGTCGGCACATCATATTGACAGAAATTGCTGCATCGAAGTTCCAGAAATCAAAATAATGTTGTCTGCAGTGTAACCCACAAGGTGGAAAAAAGCGAAATCCAGTAACGAACCAAGAAACAACCCCTGCTAACCCAAATAACCTTGAAATAAATCATTAGACAGATAGTTGTCTTATTTTTATTCTTTTAGTCAAATTTACCCATTTTGATAACTTTTGTGATGTTCCTCCCAATGTTCCCATGTGGGCACAATCAACTTTAACCATTCATGTATACTCTTTGTTTTACTTACTTACTTTACTTAAACGAAATTCATGTTTCATTAATTATAGCAGCATCATTTGTCTATTAGAAAATATGAACAAAAAATTGTTCATAAAATTCTAAATCTAATAAATAATATAAACCGCTATATGTTTTCGTCCATTTTACCCATTTTTGGGACATATACAGTGAAACATGTTACACACTGGTATGACCTACAAAGTTGTGCGTAATTATGTCAACATCAAGACTGTCAAAATAAAATATAATTTAAAAAATGTGATTTTTTACTAGGGTTTATAGCACATACATGTATCCCCACTTCCCACATGGGAACACTGGGGGTGTGTTAGGTTATAAATAAAACCCCTTTAAATTCAAGCATTCATGCTTAAGAGATGCAATATAAGAAACTACAGCACAATTATCTAAAACATTGCAACAAGAAATACTTAATATTATCATAAAATTTAAAGTATGAATTCGTTCATACTCTCTGGTCTTCTCACTGTCAATACATTTGAATTAATTGAAATGTACACAAAAAGGGATAAAAAAAAACTGAGGTTAAATATATCTCTTACAGAGAAGATAAACTTGGTTTAAAATACTCAACGAACTACCCTATAAAGAGTTATGAGAGACTATAAAGCAATGTATTAACAGCAGGTGACTAGTATTTATATCCATTTCCATCAGCAAAGTAGTTTTTTTTATTGTTGAGGACACAGAGAAATGAAGCCTTATGGTTGTAACAATCAAGGACAATAATGTCATATCGGTTATAAACCGAAACAGGGATGTGTCAGTATTTTGCCCACTGTTTTATGTGGTTCGTGTACATGATAGTACATATTAATATTGTCAAATATGCTTACGTGTAATGTGAAATTTCATTTATTCAATAGAAGAGTAAGGGCTTCATTCGTTATGATCATTGTCATAATAACTTACCATCCATACATATACATATACACACACACGGAAACATAGCATTATACACAGTAACAATAGAGCCATGGACTCTGCAGCTCACCATGTACAATAGCTACTATACACATATAAAGAAATTTGGGTTTGGAAGAATTTACGAAGTTCAACAGGTTTTGCTTTCAATACAGGTTTCCTCATAATCTTTATTTTAAAAAATCAGTGGAGCAACCGTATGTTGTATGAATGTATGTTTCCCTGACCCACCATCCGCCTAATCATCCCCCTACAGAAGGGTAAAGGGATAGGGAGACAGGGAGAAAGAAGTATTAAAACGAGTTTTGGGGAATTCAGCTTCGGTAGAGATGGCGACTCATCAACACTAGACTTATTGACACATGACAAGGAGACCTATTTGGATGGAGTACAAGGAACTTTAATTTCAAAACATATATACATAATCACACACCAAATCATACTACAAACTACTAAACACAACAAGAAGACATAGTCATCAACATCCCCAGCCAGAACAAAGCAATTGTTAAAAGGGGAACAATTCAAGAAGAAATAATTTTGCACTTCTCATTTTGAAACTCCATCAAGGTATCGATACCCTCAGGGCACACACCAAATTTGGTTATCCTATCCTAAATAGTCTCTGAGAAAAGTTGTCCTCTTTGGAGATAACATGAACAAAGTCCAAAATTACAGAAAAAGGACAATAACTCCGGAAAATTAATTGCACGCTTCTCATTTACGAATTCCATTAAGGTATTTATGCCCTCAAGCTGTTAACCAAATTTGGTAATCCTATCTTAAATAGTTTCTGATAAAGGTGTCCCCTTTGGAGATGCCATGAACAAAGTCCCAAAATACGGAACAATGGCAATAACTCTAGGAAAAATAAGTGCACGCTTCTCATTTTCGAACTCCATCAAGTTATCTATGCCCGCAAGCAACACAACAAATTTGGTAATCCTATCTTAGACGGTTTCTGAGAAAAGCTGTCCCCTTTATCTCGGACGGACGGACGCACGCACGCACGCACGCACGCACGCACGCACGGACGGAGCGCAAACCAATACCCCCCTTCCACTTCGTGGCGGGGGATAATAAACATCCATGAATACAGCTTATTACACCTATTTACTATAATACACGAGTCAAAATAAAATACCTATCACTGCATTGTATCAACACATCTTGAACACTTACATATATGTAACTATATTCACAATATCAAACATAAACTATTGTAGCGGATTCGACTCACCTATTGTGATGGAATACAAGGAACTGCCTTTGTACAGTAACCCCTGTCTTAAATACCATTCAAAGGTAACATCTCAATTTATCTAATTATGTCAATTACTTTTGATGTTGAATAACACATCTCAGCCCTGGACAGCATTTGGACGATATGCCAGATATTAAGCTGCTATTAATCAATGTCCGACCTATCACCCTCATTTAGGCTGACAGGCCATAGCGCATCATCGTTACACTATAATTATGCTACATCATTTCCATATACACGCACAGTTTGATCTGAATAGTTTATGAATAGAATTGTGTTCACTTTGTGAAAAACTACCATGCTAATAGAATTCCCCCACTCTGAAAAAGATTCGTCCCGAAATTTATTGGATTCACTTTGATATTTCTGAAACATAAACTAAGTCTATATGTACAACATTAAGAAGATGAAACATAGAAGAAATGTTCCTATCAGAAACATCGTTAGGCATGTAATGAGAGTTTGATCACGCAAATCATTAGTTTCGATACAAATGAATGAACAAAATACAATATCAGTACATACAATTAATAAGTGTATTGAAACAACATTATGGCTCAGGTCATTTCGAATACCATTCGCTTGCATCACAAGTAGCTGTTCTATTTTATCCTTAACCTCAAACATAACTACCTTCAAGACATAAACGTGTTTCTCAACTTGTTCACCTTTCACTCTATATTTTTGGGGAGCTGGGGAGGAGGGGGTCAGGTTTCACTGTGCTGTGACTGGGGGTGTGTGTGTGGGAGGGGACAGGTGAACAGGTGAACAGAATCACACATCACATTGAGTCTCCTGCCCAAACTGGCATATCATTTGTCTCCATGTAGGGCAGAGAATCAATCAGCACATTATCAGATACTCATCAATGGAGCCATGACTTTTAGTATATCATTATCCTGCTCTTAAAGAATATTATATGATTCTATACATGATTCATATTTCAAAAGAAACATCCACATTCATGACACAAGTATCTTTTCATGGTTTTCACCTTTCAACCAGGTACACAATTGTATCCATGGTGAACAGAGACACACGTCTCATTCAGTTTCCTGCCCAAGTTCAGATCACATTTGTCTCAATGCAGAGCAGGAAATCAATCAGTCACATTATGAATCAGTAAACAATGGAGTTGGTCACCTATCCAGTTTAAAAGGAACAGGCGGCCACATTGTCAAGTAACTGAGTTATGTACATGAATCCCTGTCATTATATGAACTATTTAATAACAGTTACAACTAGCTAAAATATATTTGAAGTGCAAAAGATGTTTCAATATTCACAAGCGGAGATCAATATGTTACAACAACTTGCAAAACTACACAAAAGGTGTGGGGTAAAATGTGTCGACATAAATTTCAAGCACTATAGTCCAGTAAGCCTGGTGATATTTTGACCTAACCCACCACAAATTGCAACAGAAATGATTTCAACTGATTTAAGGTCCTGAACCATTCCTTTATAACATATAGAAAATCTAGGAAATCTGAGTGGGGGAACAAGGTCAAATTTCACCCTCAAGGTCATAGGGGTCACTGTCACATGCGAAAACCTATTTTGAAATGTAAACTTTTTTATGTTCATTTCAATTGCCTCACGTTATATATCAAATGAAAGCTCTAATTACAGGCTTTCTGAAAATGTATGGTTTAATAGGGCTAAGTCTCTTCATATTTTTGTTTTTGTAAAAAAACGTTCCAAAATATAGGAAATGTTCCGTATGTTCATATATGTTACTATTAATATCACTCACAAATATTATTTTTCGATTGTATCATAGCTTGTACATGTGAAAATATTGTAATGAAGCTACTTCAACAAATATGCCTTACAAAAGATAACAAATAGAATGAAAGTTCAACATTTTATATCAACCCAATTCCATCAGATTTTAAAACACATGCCATTTTGTCAATTGGAATGTATAAGGAGATTTCTGATATTGTTTTTCATAAGTTGCGTTCAGTGTGAATTACCTGAGTTCATTATGTCATCTTTTTACTTTCATGGTAATGTCATTTTTCAAGATTACTTTGATTGCATCATTCATCATTGAGGTCAAGTTCTTGAGCATTCAGACATGCACAGCCACGACAGACACTACATGTGCATCTTTGAGAAGTGCACATATTTGTCTTACAGTTACGGCTTATGACTGTTAACAGTTCCTTTGGAGCTGGGGGAAGATCTGTTTGCAAGGGTAAAATTCTTTTGGAGTCGCTTTTCCATCCCCAATCTGTTAGATTTAGTGAATGACTACTTCCTTTCCATTCTTGAATTTGGAAGTATACACGAAGACTATGGTACTTGACTGCTGCTGAAGATGGCGGAATATTATGTGGATGTACATGCATCTGACTTGTGGCTACTTTTGCACAAAAGCGTCTGTACCTGAACAAGTCCAAACTTTCATCCTTTTCTCCATTAAAGAGACAGGCCATAGCTTTCTCTCCAGCTTGAATGATTTGCTCTTTTGTTACATCTTCAATGGACTGGTTGAAAACTTTTGCACAGTCTCTGAAATATATTTCTTCCTTGAACTTCTTCATTGCAACAGCTTTTCCAACTCCATGGATCCTTGATGTTGTATCACAGCCTAATACGGCATGAAGGAACAACAGATTGTGACAAGTGTCTTCTCCAAGTTTCTTCTTAGTTTCACTTATGTTCCAAAATGGCATCCTTTTCAAAGAACTTTTTTGGGGAGTTGACTTCAAGAAAATCTTGTGAGATTGGTCATTGCATGAAAACACAAGAGAACTAGCAGATCTGTGTCGTCCCCTATGACAACTGTTGATCAGTGACGTGCCAAGGAGACTGCTGTTTGTACTATCACAACATCAGCATCACCAGTTGCTTGAACGGTTTCACATCCTTCTGCCTGTAAATAGGAACTCAGCATTGTTATGAACTGTTCTTTGTTCTCAATATTACAAAGGAAAGACTCTTTCTTTGATTACAAGATCATGTTCTCATCGAATTTGACTGTTGGTCCAATAAGCCCACCAGTCCGTCTCATTTGTGTTGTATACTTTGTAGATGAAGTTGAGTATCCATCAAATACAACAGTTGCTTTGCCATAGTGTCTCTTCACATATGAACACTACATGTTACACAGGTCAGCATATGACATTCCACGTGGCCATGGTATAGTGTGAAGCAAAGCTTCTCCATCAAGAACATACACAACATCAGAATCTGGACCAAGGAAATCGTCATCCTGTAATGTTGATATGAATGAAACCAGGGCAGGTTTGTTTGCATAACTGCAAAGTTCAAACTTCAGCAACATTTGGAGGTCATGTGTTGACTGTCTAGCAGCAATCAGAAACCGTTGGAACAACTGGATCAATGTCACAGATTGCTTCATCTTTAGTAACTGGCTTCTCATTCATTTGTTTAATTTGATCTTTCCGTTTTAATTTGAAATCTGTAGTGGTAGTGTTTGTCATAGAGTCCAAAATAGAGCTGCCAACACCACACGCATCATCTGCATTCACAGTTGCACTTGCGACAACACCATTTGCAATGTTTCTCAGGTCAGGGTCTTGCTTGAATGTGTCTCTATCTTGTAGGAAGTGGAGAAGTTTCATGGCATCATTTTTGTCTCTATCTTGTCTTGCATTAGACATGTCCTTGTGCAGTTCTGAGTTTCTGTTTCCACTATTTGTGAGATCTGTCATGGCATTGCTGACTTCTGTACAGGATGGCATTGACATAAGCCATACAAGCCTTTGTGTTTCAGACATGCCTGTGCCCCTTGTAATTCCTCCATTTGTTTTGATGCTCCTCATCAGCACTTGCTCAATGATGAGATCCGTTGAAAGTCCTCCCCAATAACGATCAGAGCGCCGGATAACATGATGACCTGAGTTGAAGAGTTCAAAGACCTTGGGATGTGTTTCTAGCAGGGAAGTCATCATCTGGAGATACAAACGAACTGGTTTTGTGAAGTTGTGACCGGCTGCTGCTAAGAATGGCAACATTTGAGCAAGTGACTTTAGGTGCATCTTCCAATTTCCACTCTTTCAGCTTTGATGAAATTTTTCAAGATATCCACCATGTTCATGTACTGGATTCAAAGTTTTGCTGTTCTCATACTGCTTAGTGAATCTTTCTCTTGGTTTATGCGATGGTGAATTCTTTCCAATGTGTTTGACGAGTGTACCTCACCAACAGTCAAGGACTCACTCATCAGCTCGTCATACAGTATCGCTGCCATGTTGAGATCCTCGTCATCAGTGTCAGAAAGGGAAGTGGCAAGTTCAGTTTCAGCTTCGTCAGAAGACTCACAAAAGCTAGGAAGACCAAAGTGAAAAGTTCTTGACACTAACAGTCCACTGAGAGCTCTGTCGACAAGAAAATGAGCTCGCATAGCTCTGGCAACAGCTTTCCCAGTTAGTATGTGACTAACTGTGTTGGTGGCGTATATAACTTCGAGGAGTTCAAATAGACCTGATCCAGACATGATGTTTCCAATGCATCCTAAAAAGCTCATTTGTGTATGTAGTCCTCCAAGCCGTAGAACAATGTTCCTCAAATCACTTGATGCAGGTTCACTTGAAACTATCGTTGAAGCTTTCCACCAGAGAGGCTGATCAAAAGTAATGATTGGAGTGGCGCCATTTCTCACTGCTTGTTTTGTAATGAACACTAGCGCTGTGTATATGCAGGACAAGTCACTTGGGTTCATGTCAATCATTGGTAGGTATACTACTGATGCTTTTCCTGGATGATTGCCGTGATGGATTGCTTGCATCATGCCTGACAAGTTTGGCCGAGTGGGACAGAGAAGCCAAACGCTCTTCCATAGGATGTCAATATTGGATGTTGAATCATATCCGTCTATTTGGGTTATCGGAATATAGTGGTGGCTTTGAAATCCAGTTGTTGGAGGCTGGTAGAAGTGCATGTTGATCCTTCCAATTGCAACAATATCTTCTGCTGTGACATCTCTTCTTGGCAAAGGTCTGGGTTTTCTGTTGGCTGGTGTAATCGTAAAAACATAACAAAAATATGAAGAGACTTAGCCCTATTAAACCATACATTTTCAGAAAGCCTGTAATTAGAGTTTTCATTTGATATATAACATGAGGCAATTGAAATGAACATAAAAAAGTTTACATTTCAAAATAGGTTTTCGCATGTGACAGTGACCCCTATGACCTTGAGGGTGGAATTTGACCTTGTTCCCCCACTCAGATTTTCCTAGATTTTCTATATGTTATAAAGGAATGGTTCAGGACCTCAAATCAGTTGAAATCATTTCTGTTGCAATTTGTGGTGGGTGTTCTCATAATATTACTGGACTACTATAAAACTGTGTACGATCTTCGAGTTGTTGGCACCCATATATTAACCTGTGAATATGGGCACATCATTCATACTGTTCAGCTTGGAGGTGGATCCTGGTAGCTCACCGTGAACCAACCAACAGCAATGATATCCGATATGTAAGTCACAGTCGCACAGACATGTGTTGTTTCGGTTGGAGTTGTGTGGAGAAGGGTTGAAGTGGCGGTTCCATGACATCGGGTCCAGAACGGCGTGTCCGTTGACATCGGTGTGTAGATCTGTTTCATAGTCTAATTCACATTCAAGTCATCTTCAGCCCTCAGCAGTCCAGTTCCCTATCCTAGTCAGACAGTTGGTCTATTTTGCAAGCACCCGTTTGCCTAGAGCTCAATTCTCTACCACATTTACAACATCCACTTAGTGAGATGTTTCACTTTACGGTAGTTCACAACTGTGGCATGTGTAATGTGGGGAAGTAGCTATTGCGACAGGGATGACGTACTTACACATCACTACCCAACTTAGGACTTCCTCAGACTGGGGTCGGGGACAACTGAGTCTTCCTCCTTCCGATCTCAGTGTCGTAAGTAGTAGGTTGGGAAGTCGCCATGTACCAGAAAATCTCTTCTGCACCATGTATTAAAAATATGCTTTTCGTGATTTAGCTTGGGGAGTGTTAGCTTCGGTACAGATGTCGACTCACCAACACACCACATCTTGACATGACAAGGAGACATATTTGGATGGAATACTGCCCAAACTTCCCTGCCTTAAATACCCAATCAATCAATCTGTATTAATTATGTTAAAATTATGCATAAAATTGTGTTTACTGTGTGAAAAACTACCATGTTAATAGAAGCATTACAATTTGGTGTCAAATGGTGAAACATTTTTTTTTTATAACTTTATTCATTTTTGTTCATGTTCATACACATTCAAACATGTAAGGCAATAAATCAACAGTATAGTATATTCAATCCAGTGAAAAATTGTTCGAGAAAACAAGAGATATGGACAAAAACATACGTAATTTAAAGAACAATTCTAAGTTCTGGTAATAAGTATTCTTAGGATGTACATGTACATGACTTGTTTTTATATGATTTCAGAAATGGATCTTTGTTTGATTTTAACTCAATTTGTTGAGAACAATTTGTTGCATGATGACCAGAATGACATGAATTTTGAATAAGTACATGAAGTATACGCAGAGAATTTGTCTATGTTATATATGTTGCGAATATCGTTTTTCATGTACAGAATGTTTGGTAATATGGTTTGTTGTTTTGCTTTAAATATATTATATTTTATGATTATCAAAATCAGGTTTAGAACATTGTTTCTGCTTTCAGGGTATCCGAGAATAGCAGTTTCTTTTGACAAATTTAATCTACATTGTGTTTTTACCTCAATCCAATCAGCTATTTCTGACCAGATACGTTTTGATATTTTGCATTCATACATTAAGTGGAGCATAGTTTCGGCGCTTTCCCCACAGAAGTCGCATGCATCATTATCTTTGTAGCCCATTTTTGTCAATAACGTATTGGTGGGTAGGATCCTGTGTATCAAACGATACTAGATGTGTGGCATTTGTGAGGAGATTGATGTATTATTTTCCAGTTATCTTCTGTGAGACTGCAATCTAAATCCTCTTCCCATTTTGTTTGGTAGCTTTGTTTATTGTCATTCTTATTTTCAAGTTGCAGTATATCGTAAAATTCACTGCATCCCGTTTTATTACCTATTAAAATTTCAAGAAAATAAGGTAATATTGGATTCGATTGATTGTTTGCTGCTTATTACTTTGTTTTGGGATTTTATGTAGTATTTGACTGCTGCAATAATACCTGCTATTCAAGAAAATTTGTCTTCACATCGAACTGTTTTGTAACAGTATTTATATCAAGATAGTTTCCCTGATTATCAATAATGTCATAAACATAGTGTATGCCGACTTTTGCCAGTCTTTTTATATATATTGATTTCCCGTTTACTGTTATGTTAGCGTTATGCCACAAAGGCTGTGTGAGTATATCATTTGCGTTTTTTCTATTATTTCCTTTAATCGTTAAAAATGTACACCATGCCTTTAGTACATCTCTCCAAAAAGCGTTTGTTCTCACCGTTATTACTTTTTCATTCATATATGACTCACATTTTTGTATTATGTTTGGTAAGTAGGTTGATATATTTTTTATGAAAAATGTTTGTTCTAAAAACGTTTGTAGTGTTATGAAGACGTCTCATCCATGAAAGTTTTTGTGACATAATTATGTGTTTAATATTTTGGGCTCGTATACCTCCCATTTCCAACGTGTTAGTCAGAACATTACGTTTTATCTTATCTGGTTTATTTCTCCATATGAATTTATAACAAAGTTTATTTAATTCATGTACTATGTCTTCGCTGGGGTTTGGTAATGATGAAAAGAGGTGATTAAGTTTGGGAAGCAACAGACTTTTCAACACTGTGTTTCTGCCTATAGGCGCTAAGTCACGTGCAAGCCACATATTCATTTCAATTCTTATGTTTTTTAGTTTATCCTTATAGTTTCTTTCAACCATTTCTGCCAAATTGTGAGTAAATGTTATTCCTAAGATTTTGAAGGAAGTTTGTGACCAGTCTAGTTTCCAATTGCTACATATCTTTTTGAACCTATCCACATCACTTGTGTTTTAGAAGGGTTTATTTTTAGGCCTGAAAATTTTGAATATGATTTAAGGGTTTGAAGGGCGTTTTGAAGACTTTTTTCGGTTCCGTCAAGTATTAAAGTAGTGTCGTCAGCAAACTGCGACGTGAGATATTCTACATCACAAATTGTTATTCCTTTTATGTCAGTGTTGCTTCTTAGCATGATGCTAAGTATTTCTGCGCATAGGATGAAAATATAAGGAGAAATAGGATCGCCTTGCCGGCACCCTCTTGATGATTTGAAGAAACTAGAGCCGAAGCCATTGACAAGAACACTTGATTTTATATCATTATAAAAGGTGCTTATCCATTTTTTAATAGATGATTCAAAATTAAAGAATTCCAATACCTTTTAAATAAAGGCCCAATCTACCGAATCGAAAGCCTTTTCAAAGTCAATGAAAACCAGCAAACCTGGCACTTCCATACATTCTGAGTAGTCAATAATGTCGTAAATAAGTCTTGTACATTCACCAATGTATCTCTTTGGAATGAATCCCTTTTGGTCTTCATTGATTATATCTGGTAACACTGATTTAATTCTATTAGCTATAGTTGCTGATGCGATTTTGTATGAAACATTTAAAAGTGAGATAGGTCTCCAATTCTTCAAAATATGTTTTGCTTTGTCTGCCTTTGGTATACAAGTTATCAAACCTTGTTTCTGACTTACAGACAGTTCGCCTGTACCGAAGCCATAGTTTAATGATCGTATGAGATATCTATTTAAATCATGCCAGAAAAATTTGTAAAATTCAACAGTGAACATGATGGACCAGGACTTTTTTCATTTTTCATTTTTTTCAATGCATTAAGGACTTTGTCATACCTTAACTCGCCTTCCAGTTCCAATTTTTGCAATTCTGTTAGTTTAGGGATGTTCAATTTCTGAAACATGTTTTGTAAATCAACGTCACTACAGTTCTGTTTAGTATATAGATTCATAAAGAAAGATTTGGTCTCAAATAGTATGTCTTTAGTTTTCGTTGCATATGTTCCATCCTTTTTTCCCAGTTGACATATTGCTTTATTAAGAAAATTTCTGTTTTCCAAAGATAGAAAATACTTTGTTGGTTGTTCACCCTTCTCCTTCCAATTAGATTTTGCACGAAGCATTATTCCTTCAGTTTTAATCGCGTTAATTTTTTCTAGTTTATCATTGGCTACTTTTAGTTTTTCAGACAACTCCTCTTTAGTCTGGATATTTTCTATTGTATCTATATTTGTTTGTAGTTCTTCAATTTCATCACGTAGCAACTTTTCATTTTCTTCTCGGGATTTCTTCTTTTCAGACGAATATTTTATAGAAGTACCTCTTATCATTAAAAGTAAAGTTTAAAAAAAAAGCTGATCATCAATACTTAATTTTACACTGCCATCTTCAAACTGGCCTATTTGATATTGATCAAGAGTTGATTTTATGATATCTTTAACAATTTTCACATAATGTTCGTCATGTAATAAAGAATTATTAAATTTCCAAAATCCTTTGCCTCTTTCGATAATACTTATTTTTAATGTTAACCAGATTGCGGAATGATCTGATTGATATGCTGGGTCGATACCTACCTTCACAATTGAATTCTCTAAGTTCCTTGATAAAAGAAAGAAATCAAGTCTAGCCTGTTTAATAGGTTTTGATTTTCTCCAGGTATAACGTTTACTGTTTTAGTTAAATTCTCGCCACGGGTCGACCAGGTTTTCTTCCTGTTTAAATTCGAGTACAACCTCTCTCGCGTTTGGATTATTTACATGTTTATAGTTAAACGAGTCTATTTCCGGATTTTGTATAAAATTCCAATCCCCGCAGAGTGAATAGTGATCAGAATCGAATTCTTTTATAGTTTGTATTATATGTTCATAACATTTCGGCGAATCATCATTTGGTCCATAGACGGTTACAATAGTCAGTGTTTTACCAGAGCTTATTTCAATCTTTAGCGCGAGAAAATTTCCGGTTTCGTTGTCATGTTTCTTCTTTATGACTTTGAATTCAAAATTATCTTCAAAAAAGATAGCGACGCCTCTAGCATTACTCTTATAAGAACTAAACCAACAGTGCTTTGTTCCCCATTCCATTTTGATTTTATTTTCTAGTTCAGGTATAAAATGTGCATCTTGAAGACAGTAAATATTTGCTTTTTTGGTCTTGAGATTTTGAAAAACATCTACTCTTTTCTTATTATTATTCAGGCCTTGACAGTTAGAAGAATATTTTTTTTTTAGATTGTTATCCATTATCAATTAATTGGTATATTGCAGATGACAATTTTGATACAGTGTGATGGGCAACATGTTTGAATGGTGTATTTACATGAAATAATAAGATGAAAGTTCTTGTAGTTAACAAGTGTGAACAAAGATAAAGAAAAAGTATATACATGCGATTACCCATAGTCAATAAAATGGTGAAACATAATGAATCATTCATAAAAAAAAGTATACATGTTACAATTGAAATAGCTCAGACAAAGTCTTTAAAAGCCATGAAAGCATTTTCTCATTTACCACAAGAAATAATGTCCTTAACCATTATTCCAATCCTTCAAATGCCTAACAAACATGCAGTTCTCACCAAGATACATAAAGAGAAACCTGAACTCCTATTACCTTATTACATTTACTCTCTTGACAGGTCTGCACTGAAACACACACACACCCCCAGTCACAGCACAGTGAAACCTGACCCCCCCCCCCCCCCCCCCCCCCCCCCCTTCTCCCCAGCTCCCCAAAAATATAGAGTGAAATTGCAAAACAAAAATTAATGAGTTCTATCTTGCTTTATTTCTATGGTACAACTATAATGAATGATGTTAGAAAGCTCTCGAAAACACATATCATCCAAATATGATTATTGCTTACATTTTGTGTTGCCTTAATGTTAGGAAAATGGTAAACCATTAAAATGTTTTCATTTGTAATTTTCTTATTTTCTTTATCCAAAAGACTTGAAATTAGGAGCTCTTCCTAAAAAGTAGAGAGTTCTAGGGTCATTGGTTTCTGAGATGAAAGATTTGAACCCCTGACACAAAAAGTCTGAGTAATGAAATTTACGAATCCTGCTAATTTGGTGTCCAGGAACATATATTGTACTACTGAAAAATGAAAGTCAATATGGGTTGCTGTAACATAAGTAATTCCATTCTTTCAAGTGAATAGATGAACTTTCAGTAACGAACTTTTAACGAAATGTCATTAGTTACAGCAGTATGAACGTTCAAAATAAGAATTTTTGGAAAAAGTCGAATTTGAGAAAGTTGCTCCCTGACGAAATCCGTTGTGTATTTTGGTTTTAGTCCTCCGAAACCTGATGTGTATCGCGTATTTCCACTAGGGAACACATTTTGGTTTAAAAAACCCAGTACCATTGCAACATCATTTGTTATTTTTCAAAATGTCAACATTAATAATTTTTCTTTAGAGCAATAAGTCATAACATATCCTATCTTTATGCTGAGTTCCTAAAATTGTAACTTTGTTACAGCATCACATTTTAGGTACAAACATGTAATTTATTTTACGACGTATATTTCAGCAAAGAGTTCTTTATAACGAAAAACGTATTCTCACTTACGCAAAACCCGCCATCACGATCCTCCTGACCTTCCCGGGTGTCCATGCATGGTCTTGAGTTGTGGCGTGACAATACAGTCTGGTCAGCTGGATCAACAAGAGGCGTCTCAAACCAGTGGGGTCGAATACCCCTCCTTTTGATACAATTTGCATGTAAATGTTACGAACCCCCTGGGTGACTCCCCTTTACAAATGTCCCCCAACCCTCTCTCTCCATCAGCGATAGCTCCTGAAAACAAATTAGACAAGAATAACACCATCTGATCATGGGGTCACCCGTCTCAAACTGTTCATTGAAATCAAGACAATCAAAATGGCAGAAAAGAAAATATAAACGGGACAACTTCAGATGAACTTGATAACGTATAATTTTGAATAAAGATACTGACAACTATGTTGAAAATCGCATTTGAATTTGATCAAAAGGTTTGGTAAAAGGAAATTCATTATATGCACTAATTATATTTTAAAGGTTTTCTCCTTTTTCTTACTGGATATCTCTTTTGATGTTTGAAAGTAAACTTTAAGGGATAAAATACATCATTAATACATCATCGCTTACAGTAACCCTAATGACTAATTTCTGAGATTGGTGATATAATGATAATAATTTGTGCACAGTAATGGAAATTAATTGTTCATACTTCATTTTTACCAACTTATTACTTTTTACTCGCCGCCATAGAGTCTTATGAAAATACCGTCGTCGGAATCAGAAGATGTGTTATCTGAGTGTACAGTTGAAATGAATGTGATGTACTCCGTCATAGCCTTTATACCGGCAACTCTTCCATAGTTTAGCACGTGCAAGATTGAGTTCGGGCACAACGTCCCGCGTTCTCAACCATTTGAAACAGCTCAAACAGCGGGTTTTGGAATGTGGCAGGATGGTCAGCTTCTGTAGACTCTGATAACCATGTGCTCCGTTCTTCATGTTTGCAATCGACAGATTTAGATATTATAGGACTGGCGGAAACACATTTTACCGGAAATAATAAACTTTTATTAGATAATTACATGTGGTTTGGCCACAATAGAACTCAGCTTCACGCAAACGCTAAATGTGGTTCAGGTGGCGTGGGATTTTTAATTAAGAAATGTTTATTAGATGATTTTAATGTTAATGTTTTAGACAATTCGCACGAAGGTATTCTGTGGCTTAAACTGTCTCATAAGTTTGCTACTGACTGTAGTGTTATAGCATGGTTATGCTATCTTCCACCAGAAAACTCCAGCAGGAATATAGATGCGACGGAATTCTTCGACACACTATTATTACAGACTCATCAATATTACCAACCAGGTACTTCTTTTATTTGTGGTGATTTTAATAGTAGGTGTGGGGATTTAACAGACTTTGTGGATGGTGTGGATGTGCTCCCTGGGAGAACTGTTTTAGATAAAGTAATTAATTCACAGGGTCGTGTTTTAATAGATTTTCTTATTAGTGCCAATTACTGTATGCTAAACGGAAGAAGTGAAGATAACGACTATACATATGTGTCTTCAAGGGGCGTATCAGTGGTGGACTACTGTTTATGTCCATATGAACAGTTCGACACCTTCTCTAATTTTCGTGTCATACGCCCTAACTCTTTTGTTGACAAATCTGACTGTGTCGGTGTAGTTAGTGCTAACAGCATTCTGAAACTGGATCACTCCATACTTACCTGGAACATTGTGCTTAATACAAGTAATTCAACGACAAACCTACCCGAGAACTG
This sequence comes from Gibbula magus, assembly GCA_936450465.1. Lineage (NCBI taxonomy): Eukaryota > Metazoa > Mollusca > Gastropoda > Trochida > Trochidae > Gibbula > Gibbula magus. The sequence goes on from OW388304.1 coordinate 62,028,283, forward strand.
TGAGACAGCAACGGTAGTGAAATGTGATATTTCATCTATACCAACTGATTTTATGTCATCAGAGCAATGTGTAGACTCTCTGAATGTCGCTATTGATAAGTTGTCTGACTCTCTTCAGGGCCAAGAAGATATAGACCATGCCTTTGATGTTTTTAAGAACACTGTTAGGTCAGAAATGGTTAATAGGCTTCCTACGAAAGTTGTGGTTAAAACATCGGCTACTAATTCAAGTCGTAAAAGAGGAAGAAAGAAGAAGGCGTGGTGGTCGGACTATCTCTCTAAACTCTGGAGCGACATGTGTGACGCCGAGCGGCGTTGGTGTAAGTAGCATGGACCCCGTAAACATGTTCTGAAACACATATACGTAGCTAAACGACAACTGTTCGACCGACATGCTCAGAGGGCTAAGCGGGACCACACCAAACGTACACTTCAAGATCTGGAAGACATGTGCGACGCTAACGACGGTGACTTCTGGAAGAAGATAGGGAGAGTTGGAGTCGGTTTTGACAGAAAGAAGAAAGTCCCGATGGAAGTGAAACGCAGTGACGGAAGCATCTCTAATGACGTCACGGAGGTACTTGACACTTGGCGGAAAGCATATAGTGATCTCTTAAACTGTACAACACCTGAGGCGGAGGATACGAGTACTTACGACTGTCAAGACGAGGAAAGTGTGTTTGACAGCCCTATCACTATCGAAGAAGTGCGACTTGCAGTAAGTCAAGCAAAGAAAGGAAAATCACCGGGTTTCGATAACATCCCAGCTGATGTTCTAAAAAATAACGTTTGTATAGACTATCTCCATAAACTCTTTTCAACATGTTATAAGTCTGGTTATGTACCCTCCAGTTGGGCCCAGGGGATTATCGCCCCTATCCCGAAGTCCGGAGCAGACGACGCGAGGGACCCGATGTCTTACCGCGGGATCACACTTGCTAGTGCATCATACAAACTGTACTGTGGAATCCTGAATAATAGACTGTATCACTATGCAGAAGATAATGACCTTATTCATGATCTCCAAAATGGGTTTAGAAAGCAACGATCAACCACTGAACATATCTCAAGCCTTACCTCTATAGGTGAAACCCGAAAGATACAACGTAAATCCACTTTCACTGCTTTTATTGACTTTAAGAAAGCATACGATTGTATTGACAGAACACTGCTCTGGAGTAAACTGGATTCTATCGGTGTGAATGGAAAAATGTTCAAAGCAATTATGTCACTCTATAAAAATGTTAAATGCGCTGTTAACATTAATGGTTTTTACACCCAGTGGTTCGATGTAAACTCAGGTTTAAAGCAAGGCTGTCTGTTGTCGCCACTCCTTTTTAATTTGTATATTAATGATCTTATTACTACCGTTAACAGTTTGTCTTTGGGTATTGATATTTATAAAGACCAAGATCTTTATGTGTTTTCAATTCTTTATTGTTGTTCTTTCTTTTCTTTCTTTCTTTCTTATTTCTTTTCTTTTCTTACATTCTTGTGTCTTACAAGGCTTATAGTGGCTTACAGTTGCTTACAGTGGTTTACAGATAAACTGAAACATAACAGAAAAACCCAGTCTAAGTTTGAGATATTCTCCAAAACAAATGAAATATGTAGCTTGAATTTACACTACTAAATTACAAACTCCCAAAATATATGTGATAATATGATATGAGAAAATGCTATGATGTGAGACAGGAAAGTTAAACTGAAGAAAAAAATCTACTTCATTGACAAAGCAAGGGCAATGTTTACCTGCCACATGCATCCTAAATTATGCAAAATTGAATGAAAACTTGGAACATATTTAATGGCAATGATGAAATTGAACCTAAATATGTGTATGCAAAGACTCACCATTGTTTTTGACCTTAAATGGACCTATATTTCTTCATTATTCTCAAGGGCTTGTATGCCATGTGCTTTCGGCTAGCCCAACAGTCTCCAGACTTACAAGAAAGCATGCTCAGCATGAGTTACTTCCCTTAAGCTTATGCAAAAAGGTTACATATAAAATGAAACTTCAACTGGAAAATATGACTATTAATTTGGAATGAAAAATAAACTGAAATAAGATTTAATTCTTTAGAGGGAAACTTAAGCTGGTAAAAAACCTATTTTGACCATTACATACCGGCCTTCTAATTGTAGAATGTAAATGACACAATTACATCAAAATAACTTAGTGAATGGGAAAAATAAAACACTTTATGAAAAACACTTAGCAAAGTAAAATGATTACCTTTGATGAAAAAGTGATAGATTGAAATTGGAAACCCACAATTTGAGTAAACTTTTACAAGAAACATTAATGTTAATCAAAAACAAATGTTCATTATTTGATTTCTCAAATTCTTATCAGAGTCATTGTTTTTCTTCAGGTTTGTCCTTTTACAAACCCTCTTCCAGGATTACACAGAGTTTGTCAATGGGTCGAGTCAACTCTGTGTTCGCAGTACGAACTTTCACAGTACGCACCAGGTTTCTTCTGTCAGTCACGAGTTCAGTAACACGTCCAAGTGCCCACGCATTACGGGGCATGTTGTCCATGATAAGCACTAGATCGCCTACCTGGAGATTTCTTCTCGTCACGTTCCACTTCTGTCTTTCTTGTAGCAGGGGCAGGTACTCTTTAATCCATCTCTTCCAGAAAACATCTGCGAGGTATTGAACTTGTCTCCACCTACGTTTACTGTAGACATCATCTTTGCTGAAAGTTCCGGGAGGCATAGTTTCAGCTGATCGTAGATGTAGGAGGTGGTTTGGCGTCAAAGGTCTTAAGTCTTTGGGGGAAGATGGTATATCTGTTATTGGTCTTCCATTCACAATGCTTTCAACTTCACAGAAGAGAGTGTAGAGAGACTCGTCGTCCAATTTTATGACTTGTTCATGCATGAGAGAATACATGAGCTTTCTGACAGTTCGTATCATTCTCTCCCATATGCCTCCATAGTGCGATGCTGCCGGTGGGTTGAAGTGCCACTCAATCCCTTCATTTGCAAGTGAGGTGTGCATCTTTGATTGGTTCAATCCTGAAAGTGCTTCACGGAGTTCGCGTTCACATCCGACAAGATTTGTACCGTTGTCAGAGCGTATGGTTTTAGGGGGACCTCGCCTTGCAACGAACCTCCGGACAGCATTGATGCATGAGTCAGTGTCCAAGCTGCATGAAACTTCTAGATGAATGGCTCGTACACCCATACAGGTAAAAAGCACTCCGTATCTCTTGACACTGCTCCTTCCGCGCCTTACATGTATTGGACCAAAGTAGTCAACACCTACGTTGGAGAAGGGAGGCAAATCAGGGGTAAGTCGTTCAACTGGAAGATCGGCCATCTTTTGCTGCCCTGGTCTGCCCTGATATTTTCGACAAATCACACACTTGGATAGTTGGGATTTGATGATGGATCTTACGCCGATTATCCAGTATCTTTCCAACAAGTAGGATAGAACAGCATTCTTCCCAAGATGTCCAACTGCAATGTGAGCATCGTTCACCAGTAGAATGGATACATGACATTTCTTTGGCAATACTATTGGGTGCTTTGATTCATCGCTCAAACTTGCCTTGTCAAGACGTCCGCCGACACGGATGATTCCATCTTGGATGTATGGGTCGAGTTTGAACAAGGGGCTTGTCCTCGTGATAGTTTTCCTCTTGAGTGAAGTGTCACTTTTACCTAAGGTTTCTAAGTCTTTTGAGAAATGTTGCTTCTGAACATGCTCGATAAGTAACTTTTCTGCTTTTTGAAGTACGTCTAGTGGCAACAGATGGACTTCTTTCTTTTTTCTGAGCATAGTGTTTTGACTTGAAATCTTTGCTTTCAACTTTCTGACAATGAGGATTAACCATCCTGTCGCTCTCTTCAATCTCTTCCATGAGGAATAATGGCTGATCAGCTTGTCGAAGATGTTCTGCTGTAAAACTACAGCACAGCTTACTGACTGCTTGATTTCTGGATCATCTTCTGTCATAGTGGATGTTCGTGCGTCGGTATTGGGCCAGTGTTCTTTTGACTTCCACAGAAAATCTGGACCTTCAAACCAGTGCTTCATTTGTCTTGCATTGCTCAGATTTATCCCTCTTGATGCATAATCTGCTGGATTTGATTTGGTGTCGATAAATCTCCATTGGTCCACACTTGTGCTGTCGTGTATAAGAGCTATCCTGTTGGCAACGAAGGTTTGGAAGCGAGTGGTAGTATTCGAAATGTACCTCAGTACAGACATGCTGTCAGTCCAGAAAATGGTGTTATCAATCTCATACTGGAGTTCTAACTTGATTACGGCTGAGAGTCGAACAGCAAGAGTGGCAGCTGTGAGTTCCATGCGTGGAATGGTTATTTTCTTTAACGGGGCAACTCTTGATTTGGCCATGACTAGCATGCAGTGTACATCTTCGTGATCGTTCTCAAGACGAAGATAGATTGCTACACCATATCCAACATCGCTGGCGTCTGAGAAGAGGTGAAGTTGGCATGATGCGACATTACCAAAATCTTTCGGTTTGTAGCATCTGTTGATCTCAATGTCTTCAAGCTTGGGTAAATCTTGTTGCCACAGTGTCCATTTCTTTTGTGAGACTTCATCGATTTCATCATCCCATCCATACTGCTTCAGGTGGAGGTACTGTAGGATCTGCTTTGCCTTGAGAGTGAAAGGAGCGATAAGACCTAGAGGATCATAAATGCTGCTGACAATGGAGAGAATTCCTCGCTTCGTGTTGGGCTTTTCTTTAAGTTGAATCTTGAAGCCCAAGCAGTCTGTCTGTACAAACCAGTAGACGCCCAGTGCTCTTTCACTTGGCAGATTCTCACAGTCCAGATTGAGTTGCTTCACATCTTTAGCTCTTTCTTCCACTGGGATAGTTTTCAACAATTTGGGATCACTGCTTATCCATTTAGTAAGTCGAAATCCTCCTTTTCGACAGAGCTCTGTTACTTGTTTCACCACATCAACAGCTTCATTCACAGTGGGAAGTGATGTGAGAAGGTCATCCACATAAAAGTTATCCTTCAACATTTTGGTAACTTGTTGACTATGTTCCTCCTGATGATCTTTAGCTACTTGTTGGAGAGCAAATGTGGCGCAGCTTGCAGAAGATACAGCCCCGAACAGATGAACCAGCATCCTGTACTCCTCAGGGTCCTTTGAGTAATCGCCGTCTGGCCACCAATAAAACCGTAGAAAGTCTGTGTCTTCTTTGTGTACCTTCACTTGGTAATACATAGCTTCTATGTCTGCCATTGCTGCAATGTTGTCTTGTCGAAATCGCAACAACACTCCGACTAAGGTGCTTGTGAGATTTGGGCCTTGAAGCAACATACTGTTCAGTGATACTCCTCTGTAGCTAGCTGTGCAGTCGAAGACGACTCTGATCTTCTCTGGCTTGCGTGGGTGGTAAACGCCATGGTGCGGGATATACCACACATTCCCTTCCTGACCATGAACTTCACTTAATGGAACTTTCTCCGCATAGCCGTTGTCAAGGATTGACTTCATGAAGAGTTTGTAGTCTTCATAGAATGTCTTGTTCTTAGTCAGTTTCTTCTTGAGACTGTCCAGTCTCTTCAGAGCTTGCTCAGAGTTGTCAGGCATGATAACGTCTTCTTTCTTAAATGGAAGTTTGATTTCGTAATGATCGTCATTCTTTCTAATGGACTTTGATACAATGTCAAGGAACTCTTTGTCTTCCTGTGACATCTCCTTGTGGTCATCAATACTTCGTTCTGGAAAATCAAAGTTCATACTTTCCTTCACCATTCTTTCTAGATTTTCAACTTCTTTCAAGTTCTTGCTTACAACTTCAGTTCTCATAGAAGTGAATCTGTTTTCATTTTCTGCACCAGGTGATCTCATGACGTTCCACAGAATCCATCCTAACTGAGATCTTGAGGCATGGGGACTACCCTTAGGACCTGTGCGTATCTCTTGCGGTGTATAAGCATCGGGTACATTACCTCCAATTAATAGCTCAACTTTGGCATTTACTTCAGGTACTTCGATGTCAGCAAGATGAGGCCACTGTGATGCATCCAGTGTTGTAGGTATGTGCTTTGTTGAGACAGGAATGTATTCTCTTGAGTACACCGTAGGCATGGCAATTGAGTTTTTCAGTTCCAGGTCATACACTTGTATACCATTTACTGCCTGAACTACCGCAGTGTGTGGCTCTCCCATAGTGTCAATAGTGATCTCCATCTTCTTTCCAGAGCATCCAAGTCTAGTCAGTAGTGCCTCAGAGCAGAACGACACAGTACTTCCTGGGTCGAGAAAAGCGTAGGTTGTTTCAATGGAGAGTCCGTTTCTGTAGGCAACCTTAACAGGTAGGACGGCAAGAGTACATTCTGTGTTCCCGGCCTCCGTAGAGCAACTTACATTCTCAGTGATCTCAGCACAGGCGCTGAGAGCCTTCACTTCTGTGTTCTCATGATCAATGTGCAGTATTGCTTGGTGGTTCCCTTTACAGATTGAACATGTAACAAGCTGTGTGCAACCCTTACTCATATGTCCTCGCTGCAAACATCTGAAGCAGACACCCTTGGTTCTGAGAAATGACAATCTATCAACATGTGGCTTTATGACTATTCTTCTGCAATCTTTTAGTGAATGGTACTTCTCGTTACAGAAAATACAATAGCTCTGTTGGTCGTGTTTCATAGGAGGTTTAGATGGAAAAGATGACTTGATTTGTTCTCCATGGTGATGGCTTGTGTCTTGAACATCAGTCCTGAAAGTGGATTTGTTGACTTGTCTTGTGGGTGCGGTTTGCATCCTCTTGATTGGTGGTTTGCCTTTCTCCTCAAACTTCATAGCCTCTTTACCAAACATAGGGTCCATGACCTTTCTAGCCTCACGCTTCACAAACTCAACAAGATCCCGAAAGTCGACATGTCTACCTGTGTTTCTTACTTGAAGTATGACATTTCTCCATTTTTCTTGATATCCGTAAGGCAACTTCATGACCAACTTTCTCATGTTATCAGGATACTCAAGAATCTTGACAGCATTCATTGTAGTAACAGCATTCATGCATTCTTGTAAGAAAATGGCATAGTCATCCAAGGATTTAGGATTGTCTATTCTAACGCATGGCCAACTGAGAGCACGCTTGACAAGAGCAGATGCAATGGAGTCTTCATCTCCATACCTATCGTCTAGTTCGTTCCATACTGCTCTATACCCTGTGCTAGCATCTAAATAGCTGTAACCCTTGACTATTCTGTGTGCTTCTCCTACAGTGAATTGCTCTAAGTAACTCATTTGTTCATCCACAGAGTCTGAATTGGCCACAATTTTAACATGGAATTGTCTCTTGAACCTCTGGTACTCTAATGGGTCTCCGGAAAACTTCTGAATTTCAGGGGAAGGTTTTCTTAACTGTTGTACAACTGACTGAATGACATCTACATTACCAGAACTAACTGCAGTTTGGTTATGAGGAGTTGAAGGCAAGAAAGAAACTACTCTTTGAGGTTGATTGTGTTTCTTGTAATCATCTTGTATGGGCGTAAAGCTTGAGAACCTGTCATAGTCCAGTACATCACTTACAGCAAGAGCAGGATTCTTAGCTAATTTCTCCTCACTGTCACCACTCAGTCCCGATTGTTCATACTCAAATTCACGAAGAACTCTACTTTTAGCCTGTGATATTTCTAACTGAGTTTTCAGGTGTAACTCCTCTTCCTTCATCTTTAGCTCTAACTTTGACTTGTCAAGTTCTTGCCTCTCCTTAAGAGCCTTAACCTTTGCTTCTAACTCTGCCTGCTTCTGTCGCTCGCGTAAAACAGCAGATGACACATTTGACCTAGTTGAAGTTGAACCCTTAGAATCAACTGTTTTCAGTGTTGAAATAGTGTTAGTATCTTTACCAGAACCTTGAACAGAACCATGTACAAGGAAAAACTGCTCAAAAGTTGACTTGAGAGCTGATAAAGAAACATCCTGTGTACTGCAAACTTCTCTAAAATGAGACAACTCAGCTTGGTTTAACAGCTTGGAATAATCCTCACGAACTTCAAAAAGAGTACCATATAGTTTTAACCATCTCGCATACTTCAGACGAATGTCTTCAACTTTATCTTTAGGCATAGGATTTTCTTCCATAACAGGCTTAAGTTTGTCAAAGTTTCTCAAAAGCTGCTTGTATGTACTGTCCACTTTTCTTATTCTTTGTTCCTTAGCAAACTCCAAACCCTTCTCACTCATTCTTCTTGGTCTAATTTCTTGGTCATCCATCTCAGTCAAACAATGTTTATGCTATAAAGACCAAGATCTTTATGTGTTTTCAATTCTTTATTGTTGTTCTTTCTTTTCTTTCTTTCTTTCTTATTTCTTTTCTTTTCTTACATTCTTGTGTCTTACAAGGCTTATAGTGGCTTACAGTTGCTTACAGTGGTTTACAGATAAACTGAAACATAACAGAAAAACCCAGTCTAAGTTTGAGATATTCTCCAAAACAAATGAAATATGTAGCTTGAATTTACACTACTAAATTACAAACTCCCAAAATATATGTGATAATATGATATGAGAAAATGCTATGATGTGAGACAGGAAAGTTAAACTGAAGAAAAAAATCTACTTCATTGACAAAGCAAGGGCAATGTTTACCTGCCACATGCATCCTAAATTATGCAAAATTGAATGAAAACTTGGAACATATTTAATGGCAATGATGAAATTGAACCTAAATATGTGTATGCAAAGACTCACCATTGTTTTTGACCTTAAATGGACCTATATTTCTTCATTATTCTCAAGGGCTTGTATGCCATGTGCTTTCGGCTAGCCCAACAGATGGTTGTAATGTAGGTATATTAGCCTATGCAGATGATATTGTTTTCATTGCTGAGTGTGAGAGTGATCTTAATGTAATGCTTGAGTGTTTGCATAACTGGACTGTTGGTAATAAAATGACGGTGAATTGTGTTAAGTCTAAGGTTATTCATTTTAGAGGGGCTTCGGTTGGTAGAACTAAAGTTTTATTTTTCTGTGGCGATATTCAATTAGAAGTCGTTGATAAGTACATTTACCTTGGACTTCTTTTATCGGAGCATTTAGATTATGGTTTAATGGCTAAAGCTGTAGCCAATTCAGCTGGTAGAGCTCTGGGTCTACTTATAACTAAATATAAGGTTTTAGGCGGTATGCAGTATCAAACTTACTCTAAGTTATGTTATTCTATGGTATGGTCTACTATCGAGTATGGTTCGGCAATATGGGGTACGTATAGTTTTTCATGTATAAATGCTGTTCATAATCGTGCTATGCGTTTTTTCCTTGGTCTGCGTAAGTTTGCCCCCAATAATGCTGTTATCGGAGATATGGGCTGGTATCCTACAGTTGTAAATCAATGGAGGAATGTGTCGAGGTTTTTTAGACGTCTTTGTCATCTTGATCGTAATCGAGTTACTAGTAAGATTTTTAGATGGAGTCATGCTTTAGCTTTAAGAGGTAAACGTAACTGGAATTTTAAAGTTTGTAAGAAGTTGTCAGATCTTAATCTCGACCATTTTAAGGATATTAACGTAGTGTATCATATTCCTTTTATAGTTTCTAAAGTTTCTGAGGTTGTTTTTAACGATTTTGTGTGTAAATGGCAACAAGACCTCTTAAAAGTTGGTAGTATTAGTGGAAAGGGTGGTAATAAGTTACGCACATACTGTAGTTTTAAATCTGATTTTGGCTGTGAATTTTATGTTAGTTCTAATATGTCTCGTTCAATGAGAAGAGCTCTAGCTTTGTTTAGATGTGGTGTCGCGCCGTTAAAAGTTGAAACAGGTCGGTATTGGTTAAATATTAGTCTCTCATAATTCCATATGGAATGGCTCAACGTTTACTGTGACATTATCTTATGTATTTATTATATATCTTTACCATGTTGAGGCGAGACTTAAATAAACAAACTTGTCTGTCTGTCTGTCTGTCTGTCTATTATAACTGCACGTGTAGTGTACCGCTCATCCTCGATAATCCAGCGCTATTGTTCCGATAAATCTACACACAAGCGCTGGAAAACAGTAAGGGTATTTATCCTTAACCTAGTTACCTCCCTTCGCAATGACTCAGCGAAGCGCTTGCTTTCTAACAACCAATGAGATCACTTGAAATCAAGGGTGAAATAACAAGCACTCTCGTGTCAGGATCTTGGCTTTCGCAGTAGCACAGCACAGCACAGGGATTTTAATCATTTACGTCCACCCGTTTTGATGGACATGAATACACCCTTCTCACGTACAGACTTCTTAAAACTTTCTTTTGAGTTTCTGTCAGGTTTTCTACGCTGAATTTGTTAAAATTTTTATCGTTATCGAGTGAGTGAGCCATGTTTGTTTCTATAAACAACGGTAGTGATGCGTTTTGATTGGTCGAGTTGTTTACGCAGATAGTGTCTGCGTTTCGTTTCTGATTGGATAACATGGACCCAAGGGAGGTAACTAAGTTAGGGATAAATACCCTTACTGTTTTCCAGCGCTTGTGTGTAGATTTATCGGAACAGTAGCGCTGGATTATCGAGGATGTGTACCGCTCGGTCGAACTTTGTTTTAAGAAGTAAAAGTCCTCAAACTGGAGATTATTTTCGCACGCAGAGCATGTTAAACGTGCGATCTTCATTTATTAACTAAAAGTGTTGTGTGTTTTCAATCGTCATTTCAGTCACTGTTATCGAATTTGTCATAGAAGTTTGGGTTGTATTATCAAAACCGTTTGAAAACATGGTTGCGTTTATTTTGACAGGATCGGCGTAATGTTCCACTGCGAACAACCTGAACTATGGGAGAACAGAATGTATTATGGGAGGATGAACATTATATATAGTTGAAAACTATACGACAGTCACATAATTTCATTTCGTAAAAATATATTTCACATTGCACGTTGTAAGCCCTGTTTATACGGCGAGCGTTTGCATATGGGTAAAGCATTACACATATGCAAATTTGCTCATATGAACAAAATTCGCCGTATGGACGCATTTGCACATATGTATATTTTACTATCGTAAGCAAATTTTTCACTACCGTAAGCAATTTTGCACCTAGTCAGGGGCAGGTGCAAATGTTTACTACCGTGAGTAAATATGGTATTTTCACTTTTCTAGTAAATGTTCGTCGTATACACATGTATAGTGACTTCAAACAGGTTGAGAAAATATATTAGAGAACTTTAGAAACTTTTAATACTGTTTTTCAAATTCTCTATATTGGATAAGCTCCTTCTTGCACGCGATGACCTTCGAAATCCATTTGACTATCCGGTGTTCATTAAATAATTAGGGCGATATAGTCAAAACAATGTTGACAAATATAAATTAATGTCATACATTTAGTTCGCATCTAATAAATGTTAATTGGCATGTTTTAGGAATTCTCTATTCATATATTAAAAGAGTTGGAAGCCCATTTGCTAAGGCAGAAATTAAACACATATGAACGCAAAGTAAATTTACTTGTGAGTGTGTATATTACTACCATAAGCAATATTGCATATTTGCAAAGTTCGCCGTATAAACAGGGCTGTAGTCATATTTCTGAATGTAAAACTAATGTTTACAAAACTTTATTTTAACCATCAATTACACAGTTTTAAATATAGTAAAGAAATTTATTATGTCTTATGTCGAGTGGGGCCACTTCCAACATTTTCAAGGACAATAACTCGCCTAGACAAACTGCCTCAGGTCTTTTTTTCTAGGTTTTAACAAAAGTAAGGGGCAGATAACTATATTTTTTTAAGCCTCAGAAAACATTGGACATAGAAAATGTCACTCGTTTATTTACAGATGGAGTGTAGGGGTGAAATTATTGACTATTTGGAATAATAACACATATTTAAAAGGGTTTGTGCTTTATTTATATAAGTAACTGTATACATTTTGTTTGTTTATCTCTTCATTCAAAAAATAAATAAAATGTCGTAAATAAAAAAAATCGTGTCATCGCATCATTTTTGTCAGCCTGTAAAGACCAGAAACATTTTTATTTGTTTATTGTTTAGGCCTTACATCATACACGGTCATATCGTTCCAGCTATTCACCGGAATATTCATCCGATAACTCATGTATAAAGGAGCCATCGAGTACGTGATAGACATACCGGAAAATTGCTAAAACATCTGTCTCATTGAACCATATAAACTTAATTTTTCGCCGAGTTTAGCTCCAAACTAAGCGGAGAAATTTCACTAATTGGTAAGGGTGTTTTCCACTTTGTCATAGACAACAAACAGCCATCAAGCGGCTAGAGCGCTGCTTATTAGCACAATATACGCAACACACTGTCGTTATTTGGAGGTACTTGAATTCATGTAACTGCACCACTGAGTCCGATATCAACCTGATATCCTAAACTACCCGCACGATATCAGATATCACACTCGAGTAAAGTATCTATCTTACAAATGTATTTGTCTCTGGCTGGAATCGAACCAGCGAACTACGGATTTGTAGACTAAAAGCTTGTCAACTGCGCTACTGCGACAGTGACGTCAGTCATATGATTTTTAGATGGGCGACTATTGTTACTGTTAAAACTGATTTTAAAGAAATTTTTCGAGGATTTTACATTTTGTTTTATGGGAATTTTTTGTTAATGATAGGTATTGGTATACATTTGTGTTTTACTTCTGTAGTTGATTTTTGATTTTATTGGAGAATACATATTTTGAAAAAGAAACCGCTTTTTAACCGGCATATAGTAATTATAGAAATAGGACAATTGTATTACCTAGCATGCAGGTATGTGTATATGTATTAGATCATTTCCCGGTTACATGTGCGTGCGTATGTGTGTACATGTGTGTTTGTATAATGGATTATTTTTACTGCGTGTTACAGGTCATAAATGTCATAAATAAATGTTATATGTTTAAAGGCATTATAGCATGTTCTGCTTACTGAAATAAAGTGCTCTCACAAAACGACAAATAAGTGTTACCAATGACAGAATAAATCTCCTAAATCCATAAAAAGAGTTCTAAAATGAATGTGCATGGTTCGGTTAAGCCATGCGAGTCCATTTCCCATCGTAGACTTTTAAATATGATTCAATAGTGGAATGGACAACTATCTTGCTGTCTGAACTCTCAAATTCTCATGAGGCATACATATCTACCTCTCACACTGAAGGGTTTTTTCACCACTGTCGCTTTATACGTCGCACCATTTTCTTCCAATACGGATAACCGTTTTCTATGGATACAGTTTATCGGGTCATGTAATGAGAAGATTTACCCTCTAAAGTAACTATGTATTGTATAAACTTTGATAATAAATTCATATATGGTAAACCTGATAAAACATGATATGCAAAACTTGTGCAATATGTTATACTGTCACTTCTCTGTCTCTGTTTTTTTTCTTTGTGATATTAAATGTTTCTGCTTTTAAAATAAATTTATGTAATAACACAATATTGTTTCTGTGGATCAGTCAGCGTCTTCATACTGAGACTAAGAACTGTCAAAACGGCTCATATACATGAACTCAAATACATTCAAATGGTAATATCCATACACAGGCCTAGACATAGCATGCATACATGTATGCAGTCATCCATTCATCTATCCATGATTAATCTTTACAAACATACATACGAACATACATACATACATACATACGTACATATATACATACGTATGTACATACATACGAGGGGCGTTCAATAAGTGTTGCAAGCGGGGCATTGGTGTTTACATAAACAGTGTCAGGTGTTACTTTAGTCAAAACATAACATTGACACATGTCAAAACAATTTCTAGACATAATAATTATTTAGATATAATAGCTGCGCTGACCTAGGGGTCTCCATAATCATGGATTCTCTCAAACATGAACAACGCGCTGTGATCAAGTTCCTTACTAAAGAGGGATGCAAAGCTACAGAAATACATAATCGTATGTGTAATGTGATGGGTAAGGATGCTCCTAACTTTTCAACAGTTTGTCGCTTGTCTCTTCAGTTCAAGCGGGGCAGGGAGTCCTTAGACGATGACCCACGGTCAGGCAGGCCATCTGAAGTCACCCGACCGGAAGTTATTGCCGCTATCGAAAGACGAATTTTAGCTGACCGCCGTGTTAAAGTTTCTGAACTGTCTTTGGAATTCCAGATATCAGTTGGAAGTGTTGAACAAATAATTCATGACCATCTTGGTATGTCCAAGGTATCTGCAAGATGGGTACCCAGAAACCTCACAGCACAAGATCGCCAGAAAAGAACCGAAAGTTGCATGGAGCTCCTGGAACGGTTTAATGCGGATGAAGCCAGGTTTTTGTCTCGTCTGGTGACAGGTGACGAAACCTGGATCCACCACTGGGACCCGGAAACTAAACTGGAATCCAAGCAATGGAAGCACCCGAGTTCACCGCCTCCCCTGAAGTTTCGCACTCAACCATCAGCTGGCAAGGTTATGGCGACAATCTTTTTGGATGCAAAAGGCATATTATTAATTGATTACTTGCCAACCAAAACTACAATGAATGGTCAATATTATGCCAACCTAATGCAAGAATTGCGAAAGACAATTCGACAGAAACGCCGTGGAATGTTGACACGTGGTGTTCTGATTTTGCATGACAACGCTCCAGTCCATAAGTCAAGAGTTGCACAGGCCGCTATACGTGATTGTGGATTCGAACAGCTTAACCACCCACCCTACAGCCCAGACCTAACCCCAAGTGACTACTTCCTGTTCAGAAACCTGAAATCCGCCCTACGTCGAAGGCACTTCCGGGATGACGAAGACGTCAAAGCTGCCACAGAGGCGTGGTTAGGGGGGCAAACGGAAGACTTCTACAAAAGCGGCATCAAAAGTCTTAAAGAGAAATGGAATAAGTGTATTGAGGTGAAGGGTAACTATATTGAAAAATAAAAGTAAAAAATTGCAACACTTATTGAACGCCCCTCGTATATCGTACATACATACATGCAATGCATGCATGCATGCATGCATACATACATACATACATACATACATACATACATACATACATACATACATACATACATACATAACATTAATATCAGTTTGATATTGATAACTATCTACAGTAAATCAGAAATAAATTGCTGACCTGTCCAATAACAATCTTTTTATATCGTTACCTCGGTCCGATACTGATAAACATGTTCGGCAGAGCCTCGCATGTTTATCAGTATCGTACCTCGTAAAGAACTTTCCCCTCTGTTGTTGAATAACCAGTATCCGTATCTGACCTCTTAAATTGATAAAATACATGTTGTTTCTAAAACCGCCTTTCACCAGCAAACTGATCACACTTGTAAGACTATATCAAATTATAAATTGATATCATTGATATCACGTATTAAATCGTAGCTATTGCTGACAAAGTGGGCCTTGTTGTGTATGGCAAATAGCGACCCAGTACTCGGCGTCCGCTGTGATATCACCCCCTCGCTACCGCTCCCGGGTGATATCACAGCGAACGCCTCGTGCTAAGGTCGCTATTTCACCCATACATACATACATACATACATACATACATACATTGCCAGGTTTCGAAGTATACTGGTGTTGTCTTTGACATCAAAGTATTAAATTTATGCAAGGAGGGATATACATGTACAATAGTACACAGGAATGATTAACATGCGAAGATAGTTACAGGCAGAACAAATTAAAAGAAAATGAAATATATTCTCAATGTAAACATCCATACACATTTAGTATAACCCGAGATTACTAGGCTTAGTGATATATCTACCGTTTTCAACATTAATCGATGGGAACTGCAAGGAAACTGCGCAAGTGCCACACTGATTGTTTAAATATCTATATACAGCATTAATATATGTCTCAACGCGGAATACGTGTTCACGTTTTGGTGCTTAATATGGATGATTCCTGCCATCCCTGTATAATAGATAGTTTGTGCCCTAGACATGAA
This sequence comes from Gibbula magus, assembly GCA_936450465.1. NCBI lineage: Eukaryota > Metazoa > Mollusca > Gastropoda > Trochida > Trochidae > Gibbula > Gibbula magus. The sequence continues at coordinate 62,044,188 of OW388304.1, forward strand.
TTCAGAAAGAAAAGACTCGAACTGGGAAATGCACTGTCTCTCCTATACGAAACCGAAGCCCATGCTATTCAATAGAGACCGAAATTGATTTTGCAATGAGAAAAATCCAGCAACATTGAATTGTAATTTTGCGGAAAGCAAGATACCGGCATGTTAAACAGCCTGTACAATACTTTATACATTGTTTGTATGCATAAATCAATAATGGATATCTGCCACATTCGTCACGAACAACCTGGTAGAAAGTAGATGAATAAACGCAAAGTACATATTTACAAGTCAAATACTGAATCTTCTCAACATTAGAACTAATATCACAATCTAACCCCTAAACGCAGCGCTATGCAGAAAAAATTGGTGACAATTTCGAGACGCAATGTTTCAAAATACATGATGTTGTAAAGATTGTAGCTTTGGTTGAGGCCTAATTATACCAATAGGGCCTTTTTTACTTGTATAGTGGGGTTATCAAAATGTTTATACCACGATAAGGTTTGCGAGAATTGAACACGTATGCGACTTGTGAAATGGACAAACCGGCATGCCCCGGAAACGTTTGTTGCTGTGTACTACGTAGAATGGGACATCTGTTTATATGACGTCAGATTCTATTGACGCGCGTTTATCGAAGGTTACTTGTCTTTGAAAACCAAATTTCATTGGTTTGTCGTGATATGAAAAACATTTATCATATGTCATGTTGTAGATAAAATGTTTCTGAAGCAAAAAAAAATGTTGAATTTGAAACACTAACGTACTCTATGGCTCTTTAATGCTTTTGGAAGGTTGTCAAGTTGTCTGATGGCAGATGGTCAGGATATTCCCCTCAAAGTGTTGTTAAGTCTGTCTTAGCACCAAGCCTTTGTCAGTCGATGGACTAGCGACGACTTTGGATGTTCCCAGAAATGCTCGATCTCTCAAACCTGCTGTCAGCATCAAGTCATCTACTTTCCGAGCTCGATTAGCAGCTGCGTTGTCGTCTTGTTAAAAGTAATATCCATGTATAAAAAAAACCTCCGAGCATGGGGCAGCGACGAATTTTCAAGAATGCCTCTGTACGTTTTCTGGCTGACATTCATTGCTACCACCAGAAGTTTTGTTTTACCAATAAAATAGATTCAAGTCCTTACATGAACAGAGCCGTCACCATGGCCCATTCTACACTTGGTGCAGTCATCATTACGCCTTTCCCTTCTCGGATATGCATTCTTCGGTAAAACCAGTTCAAAACTACTTTCATCCGTAAATATAACGTGGCGCCATGCAGCATGTAGATGGATGTTGCAGCTATCTGATAAAAATTTACCCTGTTCCGAGGAATTAACTCTGCAAAATACTTCATATTGGGATGCGAAGTGGTTTTATAGATTCCTCGCCACAAGGTCTGAGGACACCCCGTATAGGCGCGTGTTCCGTACCAGTTCAGCGCAGAAAAAGCCCAGTCAAATAGCTGACCAATCACATCATAGTTTTTAAACGGTCGCCGTTTTGAAGCATTGAGAACAGACGAAAGGATAGCTGTTTGGGGTTATCTGCCCGTATTTTCGCATCGAAAGCTTTTGTTGGGGGTCTTATGATTGGTTAATTGAATTGCGTCAGACCATGAGAGTATACGGGCTGTTATCAGGCGGTGTTGCGAGGAAACGTCCGAACGGTATGAGTTCGTATCCCGATAAATGTAATATTTTGCAACTTTTATTTATCGGGAATCTATCATGTCCTGGGCAGGTCAGTTGTGCAAGATGAAACGAATGAATTCCGATTTCCTTAATTGTATACTAAATTTTCAATATTGACAGACATATCGAGAAAATGTCATCACAAGTACATTGAATGTTGTTTAGATATTTTGGTTTACAAGAAACAAAGAAATAAAGTTAATAATATGAAATGCTATGCAAAAGATTCATTTTATGCCAGTCTTACTGATGAGTTTTTATCTGATATGTATTCCACTAACAACCATTCTTATTGGAAACTACTTCGATATCTGATAAAAAATGCTGGCTCAGTCAAAAGTATTCCATCCTTAAGACAAAATGACACTGATGAAGATCCAACTTTATTCACTGACATGCAAAAAGCTGATAGACTTAATCAGTATTTCCAGTCCATATCTACTATTGAAGACGAAAACGCGGAGTTGCCATTATTTGACAAACGCACTGATTATGTTTATGATCATGTAACGATTGAGGTAAATGAAGTGTCTGATATAATCAAATGTTTACATTTAAAAAAAGCTTCTGGGCCGGATAAAATCAGTCACAAATTTCTGAAATATGTTGTGTGTTCAATCAGTATCCCACTATGCCTTTTATTTAATTTGTCTTTAAAAAACAGTGTGTATCCAAGTGTGTGGAAAGAAGCAAATGTTATGCCCTTATTTAAAAAGGGTGACCCCACAAAAGCCTCTAATTATCGACCTATATCTTTGATCATTTGTGTCGGCAAAGTGTTTGAAAGAGTCATGTTCAAACATCTGTACAATCATTTAAATGCAAATCAACTATTGTATAAATATCAATCAGGTTTTCAATCTGGTCATTCAACTGTCCATCAATTAATTGAAATATATGACCAAATATGTGAAGCTTTAGATGATAAAAAACACTACTGTATGGTTTTCTGTGATGTTTCTAAGGCTTTTGATCGTGTGTGGCACAAAGGTCTATTGTTGAAATTAGAAAAGTATGGAATTCATGGTTCATTGTTACACTGGATAGCTGATTACATAAGTAATCGTTCACAACGCGTGTTTGTTAATGGAGCCCTATCCAAGCCGAGGTGTTTACGAGCCGGTGTTCCACAAGGATCAGTTCTCGGCCCCTTTTTATTTCTTGTATATGTAAATGATATTGCTGATGATTTAGACTGCCTCACACGATTATTTGCTGATGATTCATCTCTTGGGTTGTCTTCTCATGATCGTCTATTCATAGAGACTGGATTGAATTCAAATTTAGAAAGATTGCGAGCTTGGGCAAAGCGTTGGCTTATAACATACAATCCTGACAAAACTGAAGCAATTATTTTTTCCATGCAAAGGGATATTGATGCAATCAATCTCTATTTTAACGGCGTATGTGTTAAACTAGTTGATAGTCATAAACATCTGGGATTAACATTTTCAAGTGATTGTAAATGGAATGATCACATCGATAATATCATTAAACTAACATCAAAAATGATATCTTCTCTACGCAAGCTAAAGTTTTTGTTAACACGCCCTGTGTTGAATAAAATTTATGTAATATTCATTAGACCTCATTTTGAATATGCTTGCGAGGTATGGGATGGATGTGCTCTGTATCAAGCAAATAAATTAGAACAGCTGCAACTAGAAGCAGCTAGAATTGTAACGGGATTGCCGAGATATGCTCACCATGAGTATCTATATTATGAAACAGGATGGGAAACTTTAGCAGAACGCAGGAGAAAGCGTAAACTCAGTCTTTTTTATAAAATACAAAATAATATGGCACCAACGTACCTACAAGATCTTATTCCTGTTAATGTGGCATCAAAAAGTAACTATAATCTTCGTAATTCTAATGATGTTTCATGCTCTCTTTCTCAAGACTAAAATTTTCGTATACATCCTATTTTCCGACAACAATAAGAATGTGGAACGAAATCCCTGTGGCAATGAGGAATTGTGGGTCATTGAAATCCTTTAAATCTAATATTAGCAATAAACATATAGTTGCACCCAAATATTTTGATTTTGGACCAAGAAATTATAACATCATACTTACAAAATTACGTTACATGTGTAGTCCATTAAATTATGATCTCTTTCGTGTTGGTATTGTCGATATCCCAAGTTGTTCCTGTGGAAATGTTTGTGAAAATTCCTACCACTATCTATTGGAGTGTAAATTATATACTGCACAAAGAACTGCAATGGTGTCAAATTTACGCAGTATCACTACCTTAAACATAAATTGTGAGTTACTTCTACGTGGCAATGCAGATCTGAATGTTCATGAAAATCAGAACATATTTAAAATCGTTCAAACCTACATTTGTCAATCTAAAAGGTTTTCTTAATTATTCTCACTGTTCCTCTGTTTCCCCTTTTAACTATTGCCTCCTGTCCATCTTGTATAAAGAATGTAAATAATATATATATGTAAACACTTAGGAGAGGGTGTTCTAAGTTGTATAACTTGTACCCAATCCTTTTCTTATGAATAAAATATGTTTGAAACGAAACGAATGTTGTTTTTTTCGAGTTGGCCGAATGGGTAAGCCGCCTTGGTGCCTTACTTTGAGGGGGTGAGTTCGAATCCCTTGTACCCATTCCGCCCTCGGAAAACGTACAAGAATTTGTATTGTTGCTTATAGTGAACACATGTCACATTATTATATTGTGGACCACACTATATAAATGGCATGTTCCAATACATTGAATAAGTTAAAAGAAAACACATGACAATTGTTTGACGTTGTCAATAATATTTTGGAGATTTTACAGAAACAAACTTTAAAAAATCTTTTTCGACATATTGACCCCTGGTCAGTTCAACAAGCTGCCAACACTGTAACGGTTAACTCTGAAGTATGACATTGAAATAAACTATAGGATATTTCACCGTTACTTCTAAACGGAAACGCAAAAATACGATGTCATATTTTAACCCTGCTTTGTTTCCTAAAAGGCGTCACATGAATTTTACACTGAGATATGTCAGCAGGTGAACAAACCCAATTCTGTTTTGTTTATAGATACTCCTTAATTGGTTGTTCAGACAGGACTTGCACCAAGCATCATTATCATAAAGTCACTGTTGCGTTGTGTCATCTTTGACTGGGGTACTTGAGCCGACACGCTTTTCATACATACCTTTCAGTGAGACGAGTGTGCCTAATTAGAAGACGATTTCACTAAGTCTTACAGTCAACTGTTTGACCTATGATGTATATTAAATGCATCATAGTTATCAATAGGGAAACTACATCAATATTTTTTAACAGAAATGCAAATCTTATTATTGAAAATATTTATTACCATAACAAGTCAACATTCAAATACATTTCGCACAATGTTAAAAAAAAAGACATTATAAAAATATCAAACATTGCTCCTCTTTCACACATCTGCACAATACTGTCATGTCAAAGGATAAAAAGTCATGTATTCTTTTCACTATCATGTCAACGAAACATTGATCTAGATGTATTTAGATTGCATTGTCACCTATGTATTTCCAATAAAATCCATAGTAAAAGGTTATATGTGTAATAATATGGTAAACTCATCCCTACCACAATAACGATACATATAACATTTTGTTTGGATTTGCAACAATATGACATGCTGCTATCTCAAGACATCCTCTTATTATACAAAACTGTCAAAACACCCCGCTAACTCAAACCTGTTGAAAACAGTCCATATTACAATAACTCAATAGCAAAAGGAATCACCCAACTCGATCTGTGTAAGTCGACAGTTTCATCTTGGGATATCTGTTAATTGTATTAAAATGTTCATACAGGATGAAAAGAATGGGAACATGTATTTCATATTAAATCTGGAACTTTTATCAGTGACTGTCAGGATAAACTCGCTTCTGTATACATGAATGGCTGTCCACGTCATACTATACTCACAAGAGTATTTGAAGATTGGTATCCCTCGAGCGAGAGCGAGTATATATATATATATATATATATATATATATATATATATATATATATATATATATATATATATATATATATATATAGCGATATACCGATATTAAGGAACGAGCGTCCATTCTGAATTTCATTTTTATCTTCTCATTATTCTTTCATAGCCTCCCCTTCTTCCTTGGGCTTTTTTTCAAACATTGGAACCAGCGCCAGAAGAAAGGCTGCAGTCAATAAACAGCATCCTGCAAATGGAAGATGTATTAGTTGATTTAGTGAATAACAGTGACACTAGACCATTATGGCAGAAACAAAATATTCAATCTCTTTTAGTATCAGTACTGTGCATGTTACTGTTCGAGGATGGAGTAAGTCCAGTGGAGTGTAGCGTCTACGATGTTAACTGTCTGAGCTACCAACAAACGCTGGGCTCTGTCTGCGCAGACGTACTAGTTATTCCCCCTTACGTGGCAATAACGTGACTGCAAATGGCCGCTTCAGACAGGTTGAATTTTGTTCAGCGATGTAATAAGGTGGCCGCTGATCGAGTCGTTTTACAGGTATAGAGTTAACATATGCAGTGAAATCAATAGGGCTTCACAAACAATAAGCTTGACACGGGTGTACAAGTCTTACCTGCGAATATGAACGAATAATCATAAACCCCACTGTTTTCATATAAAAGACCTACAAGGAGAAAGAAAAAAATATAGAGCAATAAGACATCAATTATACATATACGGATGGAAATTGGAAAACTAAATTTACAAAATAATATACACAACTATATGCCGCCCCTACACTATACAATATATTGAAATCTGATTCTCGTGTCTTCATATATGAAATATTTAAAAACAACTTGCTAGTTCATTGGACAATGTGTTTAAGGACACTGCGATGTCATGTTTGTAGCTTGATCTCGAATATCTCTAATTAGTCCATGAACTAGATACGTTTCCAGTACCTCCCTAACACGTGTATAAAGAGCTTATGGTCCTTACATTGTGAACGTTATGGATTGGAAATCCTTTCTTCATATCGCAAATTGTTAACAAATTACACAACTGTGTCATAATATATCCTATGGTATACGAGTAATAACACAGGTCAAAGTCGCTGCCAACTAAGTAAACCATTAACGACTCACTCGGAAAGAGCCATCTCAATGACCTATCAGAGAATGCTTATAGGAACAGTCCAACCCGGCTGGATTTGGTGGAAACAAATTTCGAGAGAATCTTATCGTATATACATATATATACATGCTATGATAAACAGTCATTTCAAGGATTATTTTGGATTGTATATTGATAACGAGCTGTATAACATGTATAGTATTGTTCCTTCAGGCCATTCGCTTTCCACAGAGGATACACCAGTCACTTCTTCCATCGTAACCCATGTTGCATATGGAGCACTTTCTCGGCAAGAAATAGTCCTGATTGCTTGCATCAAAAGTTAGTTGTACAATTAGCGAAGTTGATTGAAACGGTCTGTTCTCGAAGCTGTAGAAATAAGTTGCATCATCTGTGCGCACAAGTTTGAGAAGACAGAAGTCGGTCGCAGATGTATAACGATGTTTTATTGGATAAAAGGGAAGTTGCCAGTGTTTTAAACTTTCATCACGAAGGGATTTTGCGAGAATCGTTAGATATCATCCATATTCCACAGGGGTAACGATGGTAGAACCGAATGGAGTAACCTCTGTGGTAAGGGAATGGACACAGAGTCGGACCTTCGGGACATAATGTTTCTACTTCGTTTTAAGAAAGAAGATACACCTATTTTGGCTCGCCAATATTTCAAACGAAACACAGATAAGGACGGATACTTACTAGCTAGAGGAGGACCTGCTAAGAATCCCAGTCCAGTAACAAACGAAGCAAGTCCATATCCAAAGCCGAGGTTCTTGATGCCAACAAGTTGGATGCAAAGAGGACCAACCAACGTGTAAGGGGCCTGACTGTAGAGACCATAAAGAGTAATAAACAGGATCTGTAAGGGGTAGCTGAAGGAATATAAGGGAAAAAGGACTGTTAAGATGCCTGTCATTCCAAGAGAACCAAAGTTAATTAGGATGTTTCCAATGGCTGGATCTGAGACAACGAATCCGGAGAGGACACTAGAGACGATGGCTGCAACGCCCATGCCTGTGAAGAGGTTAGCCGACTGAGTGGGCGTACTTCCCTTGCTTTCTGCATAGTTTGGTAAATGTAACAAACACGTAGAGTCCCCTAACGTCCAGAATAGTGAACTCAGTAAGTACACATAGAATCCATTGCTGAACAGAATCTGTAGTAGGCCTCGTGCTTCAGTGATTATTATAGTCAGGCATCCTATGCGTTTATCTTCGATTTCTGAAGATGTATCCTCTATGACAAAAGCTACCGGAGGGACTGTAATTGTTTTGCTTTCGGTAAATTCCATTGAATTTGGATTTTGTATCTTAAGGTTAGTATTACCATAACCCGGACAATCATTACTTTCAGCAGATGCGGTACTTAAATGGGTTGGAGAGTTCAATATCTTGTCACAACTGTCTGTCACATCAGATGTTAGTTCTTCAACAGTTGGTCTTTCAGTCGAACATCCATCGCTTGGTAGAGTGTCGTGATTAACAGTAGTTCCTTCTGAAGTATTGCTGTAGACGTCATCATCAGAGCTTGGAGAAGGTATGCAGCTGTGTCCGTGTCCTGCTTCAACATCGTCATCGTCTGTCAACAGATATCTTGATTCTTCAACCATGTCCAGAACAGCTCCAGAAGTGTCTCTGTCATCTTTCCCCTTTTGCGAATGTGTAGAAGCATCAGCATCTGCCTTAACATCTGCATCACTTGTATTTACATTTCGAGGCATCGATAATCTGTCTTCCTCATTACTTACAGTATCGGAGCACATGGAATCAATCAACTGTTCCTTTTCAGCTATACTAGTTTCTGGACATTCAGGATCTACCAATCGTTCATTTTCACCTAGAGCGTCTGCAGGTCGAGGTCCTGGGTCAACGATTCTCTCTTCATCTTCTATAGCAGTGTTAGGCCTAATGAGAGCTCCAGCTAGGGACACGTTGAACATGATGGCCCCCAGGATGAGAAGAGTTCCAGACAGCTGATAGTTGTCCAGGAGGGATATTGTGATCGGCCCTACCAAAAACACACCACACCCTCCTCCCACCTGCAGCACACCGTAGGCTACAGACAGTTTCTTCACGAAGTAGCTGCCAGGAGCAACACCAGTGACGTTCATAGCAAGACTCCCTCCGCTTCCTGAAACGAAGAAGTGCAAATAACAATATTATTTTGTATTTATAAGTTTGTTCCTTCAACATTATATATTTGAACTGTTTAACAAATAAATATTTCTTAAAAGTAAAAAAAACATTTGGAATTGTTATTTGTGAAAATATAAGTCCCACCTGCGATAAAGCCAAACGTACAGATGAGTCCAGTGATGGTTTTACAGAATGAAGCTGATGTAAATCCAACTAGCAAAAGGATTCCACTGACCACCCCTGTCCATCTGTGACCCAGTCTGTCCTGTAGCAATCCTGATACTGGACCTGGGAATAAATTCGTAAGAAAGAATGTCAAAGAATGTGGAGCATAGTTGTGTAGTGGTTAGCATGCTTACTTCTCACGCCAACGGCCCGAGTTCTAATCCCGGTGGAGACACCAAAAATTTTGTGACCTGGACTTATACTGTGTTGTGCCCCTGGGCAAGGCACTTCATCCAGACTGCACTCAGTCCACCCAGCTGTTAAAATGGGTACCTGAACATGGGCGCTTAATAGCGACACCGAAAGTACAATTCCTTCAGGGTAATAATGTACCGCTACTGCTTGCACTGGATATAAGGCGTATATCCGTGACCCAATCTGTCCCACAACAACCATGATACTTGCACTTGGTGTTTGAAATTATTTAGTTTTCGACTGTATGTCATGACAATGATCTTGGTCTCCGACCAACAATGCTGACAACACTCCGTTCCAGATCAATGATATCTTCAGTGACAAATATCTACTCATGATATCTTCAGTGACAAACATCTACATATACGTCAGTGAAAGTGTTTTTGGCCTTGGACGTATTATTATCAGAAATACAAGCCCCTTGTAGGTGGGAGGTCAAGACGTCATGCCATACAGTCCATCTGTGATCCCCTCCGATAACCTAGGACTGGATCTGTGTTGGGAATATTAACATTACTATGTAGATGGTACCCAATAAAGTGGTTCTCAAGTCCACCCATAAGCCAATCTGTCGTGTCCATACGTTAATAGTCCTTTTACATAAATCTTAAGGTCAGAGCTATAACAATTCATTAGCCATGTTTGTTACTCCACTCTCCTATTAGTCAGTAACTGATTCTTTCGAATTAGGACTAGAGTGTACATGCATCGGTCCAGGGACTCGCTACCACAGACTATTGTGAGCCCATGCAGATATAAGTGAGTCCCTCAATAAGTAAGCAAATACTAGATAAAAACAGCTTTAATTTTGATGAGTCCTTTGCAAATTTTATGAGTATTTGATGCAGGGGTAAATGTATCACTGCAGACTATACAAAGAAGCTATAAGAGAATAAGGACCCAACCATCATTGATTAACAGTAATATTTTATATAGATTATGACACCAATTATATATGAACAAAAGGAAAAGGTCGATAACATTATGAAAGAATGTAAATCAGAAGTTGAATGTTATGTACGAGAAATATTTATATGTATTTGTATTTCCAATACCAGCACTTCTTGTTTAAATGACTATCTTCTATAAAATTAAACATCTAGAGAAGATAGGAGACAAAAGGCAGAGCTGATACGTGGATGGATTGGAAACAATCTTACCCATCAAAGTTGTAGTGCCAAGAAAGGTTGAACCAACCAAGGACGCCTTGGTGATGTCATCATCTATCTCTTCCACTATGGCAGTGGTCAGTATCCCGACACACGTCCACATCATCCCCACCTTGAGATCAATCAGGACCAAGGCTCCCAGCACCACCCAGGCATAACCTCCGTCCACTACTCGCTTCTTTGAGGTCATCATGTACACCGATAAAACGTCATGGGTATGTAGGGCCGGAGACTTGTCTGGTTAATTCTCCAAGTCTATAAACAAAATAATGATGTTCTGTAATAGGTGATCTCTGTAAATTTCATAGTACCCGGAAATCTGAGAAGTCTTTAGCTGTAGATTTTAATTATTATTCAAAGTTTCCTTTCACAAATCTCCAAGTCTATAAACAAAATAATCATGTTCTGTAAAAGGTAATCTCTGTAAGTTTCATAGTACCCGAACATCTGAGATGTCTTTAGCTGGAGATTTTTTATTATTATTCAAAGTTTCCTGTCACAAATCAATGTTAACGGAGATTAACCTTAGTTTAAACCCTTTACTACTGGATAACGATTATCCTTCCTTACTGTAAAATACTCGTTTTTGATTTTCGGATTGTTATCAGTCTGACGGTGTTGCCATAGTAACAGCTCCTTGTCAAGAATAGGTGTCGCATAAACTTTAGATGACGTTATATAATGACACATACGATGCACGGATCTTGAGTTCAATCAGCTGTTTACGAGTCTATTCATGACATACTTATTTTCGCCATATTTGCTGCTTTGCTTGGAGTCAATATTCACATTTCATTGATTGTACACTCAATTTAACTAAGATTTATTCGCTTTAAAGAGTCATCAAATATGTTGATGGACACGACGAAAATCTGCTAAAAATATATCTCATTGAAATATATAAACTGAATTATTCACAGATGTTTTAAAACTAAAAAATAAGTAGAGAAATTGCTGTAATTAGTAAAGGTGTTTTCAGGTCTAAATAAAGATCAAGTCTATTATTTCAAGCGCAAAGCATTGTGTACTCAAAGAAATTGAATTTTTTTGGCGTTTATGTATTTACCATTTCACTCAATGATGTAGTCCTACAGGTTTTGAAATACAAATTTTACACCAAAAGGGTATACAATCGTCGCATTCAGTAATGTGTGACAAGGGATGAAAACAGCCGAATAGCACACGATTTTCGTGGTTTGCTATGGAGACATGTGACATTGGACAAGTCTTCTTGCCCGGAAACACTTGTTGCTGAGTAGTACTTTTTATGCAATAAAGAGAATTTTGTTTAATATTAATTATTAAAATAGTTAATATTATGTCAGATTTTATTGACGCGCGTTAATAAAAATTGTTTGTCTTTGAAACCAAATATCATCGGTATGTCGTGATATGACAATTATGTAACATATGCCATGTTGTAGATAAACTATATCACTAGCGACTGATGTCATAAGTAGGTCCTCAAAAAATATATGTTAATTTGATACACTTACATACTCGATGGCTCTTTAAAGCAAATATAAAGCTTGTAGTAATACGTCCCAATGATTTTAACATTTCAGTTGAGACGGATGATGCCATCGTGTTTACTTTTAGGGTCAAGCTCGTTGTATGCGTTGTAAAAACACGTGCGTAGACTTTCCCTGACACTGGTACAAAGATGGTACAAAGATGGTACATCAGACCGTATTACCATCGAGAGAAGCATACGACTTAAATTAGTATATATGTACTGATATCTAATTGTGGGGCAGGGAAACTACACTTCACTGACAGCTTTCCCAGGAACACATGCCAGCACTTTAGTATGCAGGCCAGTTATTGTTTTACCAGGATATTTCAGGGACAGTGTACAGAAGCCGAAGTGACAAAATGACGACATCCGTGTCCTACTGCTCCTTTAAGATATGAGTTGAGGTCTCAAATGCATTTCGGTGTTTTAAACGACTATAAGCTATGCGGTAGTACTTTCATATATTCATGTACGGGCCGTGGACAAAAGTACTAGAAACATGTTAGAGTGGTGTTACATCGCAGTACAGTTATTCTCAAACATCTACATTATATATATCATGCGTGTAAGTACAACACATCCAACGATGAATGAAGGTAACAATAAACACTGTATTCATACTCGAAGCTTTGATTTTGTTTCTTAATGGTTTAGTACGACAAGAGAAGGCTATGAATTGAATTTTGTGGACTATTCCTTTTTGTCTATTATCGTAGAGACAGAGACAGATATTTTATTATTTTTATATTCGTATTTCCTCTAATAAGCGCCGGGTCTCAAATAAGCACCGGGCCTCTAATAAGCGCCGGGGGTCAAGGGTATAGTTGAGAAAAAAAGCACCGGGCCTCTAATAAGCGCCGGGGTCAAGGATATAGTTGAGAAAATAAGCGCCGGCCCTCCTATAAGCGCCGGGTCTAAACCATTAGAGTAATGCTTAAAGGATGGCCGAAATATATTATTTTCTATTTAAATTATTAACTGAAATTGGTTTATTTTGTGAAACACGAGACCCCACAAAAAGCAATATGACAATGTTGTTCCTATATTAAACTAGAGCGGCTTTAAGTTTGTATAAAAATCGTCTGCTTTTCTCCCGCGAACAACAAACGGGAAGGGCTGGAAGGTAACCGGAAGTGACGTACGTGAAGGGACGGGGTGTAAACATTCGCTTACTATTTTCTATTTTGCAACACTGGGGAATAGGTCAGTAAATCTGTTATATCTATGATCTGCAACAATGCCACATCGCTGTTCTGCTGTGAACTGTTTGAGTAATGTTGGTTATCAAGTTTCACTTTACAAATGTCCAAAAATATCGTTATATATATAATATAAGTGATATGAATATTGAAAGACGGTGGACTCATAGACGTTCGTAGACATAGGATAAATCAATGCTAATGAGATATACGATGACAAAGTGAAACCAAGATATATGATAATATGAACGAAGTAAAGTTGAGACAACGAAATCAGATATTCGGTGTTGTTGTTATTTTTTGTTGGAGCATGTTTGTGTATAAAATAAAACAACAAAAGTGAGATTAGCAGACGCCGGCGAAGTAGGCCCTCCGGTAAGCGGTTCCGGGTCAGCTCGTACCAAAACCGGTTCGTCCCAGGGTCGGTTCACACCAGAACCAGTTCACCCCAGGTCGGTTCGCCCCAACTATAAATATATGTGTTACATGTATCTAATTTCTGTTTCATTGTTAAATATTGACATATATGAATGTTATATTTACCACTTTTGACCTATATGAATGTTATATTTACCACTTTTTGTAATTATATTGGTGTTTTTCAAAATTGGTAGGTTTTTCAGTCCGATTCAAATAATTTGTAAAATAAGTAACTTGAAAAGATTGTTTTACAAATATATTCATGTTATACTTATAAGCAATAATCATGCATGTTTAAACTGCATTTATTTTTTTAAAATTTTCAGTGTAATGGATGAGAATACCATGAGAATATTTATCTGAATTATATTTCCACATTTATATTCTGTTTTAGAAGTGGTAACGGTCAGGACATTTCCCTGTCCAATTAATTACTTATGAATCAATGAAAAGGTCAATCGGTTCATTTAAGCCTGCATATTTTTATTTTTGAATAATCAATGTTCTGACAGCAGCACTTTGTAGAAATTTGCTGGTGCTAACGTACGTCTCCGTTTGTATACTTTTCCTAGAGATCTTCAAGTCTCTGTTGTATCCGTCGATATCTCCGTCTGCAGTTAAAATGGCTGTTGGAAAACTCGCACCCTAAACGAACTCGTACATCATAATCTGCGTTTGAAAAATTGAAGCGGGAGAAGGGTAACTGTAGTAATATGTTCTGATATGAGAAGGGTAACTCGAATATTGGAGATGGGTAACTTACCCGGAAGCCTTTACAAACTTTATTACATCAAGCATCAACTGACCCGGAACCCTTTACAAACGTTATTACATCAAGCATCAACTATATCTATCATATTAAAACTGGGGCGAACCGACCCGGTCGAACCGACCCTGTCGAACCGACCCTTGGACGAACCGGTTTTGGTACGAACCGACCCTGGGACGAACCGGTTTTGGTACGAACTGACCCTGGGACGAACCGGTTTTGGTACGAACTGACCCTGACATCGACAATCAAAGCATATCACAACATCCTGATTTTTTAACGTCGTTAATCTACCGACATCCTTATTTACTAACAGTACATTACAAGAATCAAATCAACTCACCACATATGTCAAAACACCAAAAGAAGTTGGTTATCTACGATAATAATACGTCTACGAATCCACCTATGAAAACAGCGCATCCCAATGCTACATTTTACGATTTAGTTATCACTTATTAAGACATTCAGAATCTAATATATATTAAAATAATGTTTTCAATAATATATGTGGTTAATCAAATCAAATAAACATCGTATTGAAATTGACATTTCAGCAAAAGTGTCAATTAATGTAAGAAACTTACCTTATAAATGTATCCAAACGGACAATATGAATATCCAAATGCACATTAGACAAGAAGCTGAGTATGTGAGAAGGAAGGAGTGTAATTGTGAAAAGAAAAATATAAAAGGTAATCTCTGTAAGTTTCATAGTACCCGAACATCTGAGATGTCTTTAGCTGGAGATTTTTTATTATTATTCAAAGTTTCCTGTCACAAATCAATGTTAACGGAGATTAACCTTAGTTTAAACCCTTTACTACTGGATAACGATTATCCTTCCTTACTGTAAAATACTCGTTTTTGATTTTCGGATTGTTATCAGTCTGACGGTGTTGCCATAGTAACAGCTCCTTGTCAAGAATAGGTGTCGCATAAACTTTAGATGACGTTATATAATGACACATACGATGCACGGATCTTGAGTTCAATCAGCTGTTTACGAGTCTATTCATGACATACTTATTTTCGCCATATTTGCTGCTTTGCTTGGAGTCAATGTTCACATTTCATTGATTGTACACTCAATTTAACTAAGATTTATTCGCTTTAAAGAGTCATCAAATATGTTGATGGACACGACGAAAATCTGCTAAAAATATATCTCATTGAAATATATAAACTGAATTATTCACAGATGTTTTAAAACTAAAAAATAAGTAGAGAAATTGCTGTAATTAGTAAAGGTGTTTTCAGGTCTAAATAAAGATCAAGTCTATTATTTCAAGCGCAAAGCATTGTGTACTCAAAGAAATTGAATTTTTTTGGCGTTTATGTATTTACCATTTCACTCAATGATGTAGTCCTACAGGTTTTGAAATACAAATTTTACACCAAAAGGGTATACAATCGTCGCATTCAGTAATGTGTGACAAGGGATGAAAACAGCCGAATAGCACACGATTTTCGTGGTTTGCTATGGAGACATGTGACATTGGACAAGTCTTCTTGCCCGGAAACACTTGTTGCTGAGTAGTACTTTTTATGCAATAAAGAGAATTTTGTTTAATATTAATTATTAAAATAGTTAATATTATGTCAGATTTTATTGACGCGCGTTAATAAAAATTGTTTGTCTTTGAAACCAAATATCATCGGTATGTCGTGATATGACAATTATGTAACATATGCCATGTTGTAGATAAACTATATCACTAGCGACTGATGTCATAAGTAGGTCCTCAAAAAATATATGTTAATTTGATACACTTACATACTCGATGGCTCTTTAAAGCAAATATAAAGCTTGTAGTAATACGTCCCAATGATTTTAACATTTCAGTTGAGACGGATGATGCCATCGTGTTTACTTTTAGGGTCAAGCTCGTTGTATGCGTTGTAAAAACACGTGCGTAGACTTTCCCTGACACTGGTACAAAGATGGTACAAAGATGGTACATCAGACCGTATTACCATCGAGAGAAGCATACGACTTAAATTAGTATATATGTACTGATATCTAATTGTGGGGCAGGGAAACTACACTTCACTGACAGCTTTCCCAGGAACACATGCCAGCACTTTAGTATGCAGGCCAGTTATTGTTTTACCAGGATATTTCAGGGACAGTGTACAGAAGCCGAAGTGACAAAATGACGACATCCGTGTCCTACTGCTCCTTTAAGATATGAGTTGAGGTCTCAAATGCATTTCGGTGTTTTAAACGACTATAAGCTATGCGGTAGTACTTTCATATATTCATGTACGGGCCGTGGACAAAAGTACTAGAAACATGTTAGAGTGGTGTTACATCGCAGTACAGTTATTCTCAAACATCTACATTATATATATCATGCGTGTAAGTACAACACATCCAACGATGAATGAAGGTAACAATAAACACTGTATTCATACTCGAAGCTTTGATTTTGTTTCTTAATGGTTTAGTACGACAAGAGAAGGCTATGAATTGAATTTTGTGGACTATTCCTTTTTGTCTATTATCGTAGAGACAGAGACAGATATTTTATTATTTTTATATTCGTATTTCCTCTAATAAGCGCCGGGTCTCAAATAAGCACCGGGCCTCTAATAAGCGCCGGGGGTCAAGGGTATAGTTGAGAAAAAAAGCACCGGGCCTCTAATAAGCGCCGGGGTCAAGGATATAGTTGAGAAAATAAGCGCCGGCCCTCCTATAAGCGCCGGGTCTAAACCATTAGAGTAATGCTTAAAGGATGGCCGAAATATATTATTTTCTATTTAAATTATTAACTGAAATTGGTTTATTTTGTGAAACACGAGACCCCACAAAAAGCAATATGACAATGTTGTTCCTATATTAAACTAGAGCGGCTTTAAGTTTGTATAAAAATCGTCTGCTTTTCTCCCGCGAACAACAAACGGGAAGGGCTGGAAGGTAACCGGAAGTGACGTACGTGAAGGGACGGGGTGTAAACATTCGCTTACTATTTTCTATTTTGCAACACTGGGGAATAGGTCAGTAAATCTGTTATATCTATGATCTGCAACAATGCCACATCGCTGTTCTGCTGTGAACTGTTTGAGTAATGTTGGTTATCAAGTTTCACTTTACAAATGTCCAAAAATATCGTTATATATATAATATAAGTGATATGAATATTGAAAGACGGTGGACTCATAGACGTTCGTAGACATAGGATAAATCAATGCTAATGAGATATACGATGACAAAGTGAAACCAAGATATATGATAATATGAACGAAGTAAAGTTGAGACAACGAAATCAGATATTCGGTGTTGTTGTTATTTTTTGTTGGAGCATGTTTGTGTATAAAATAAAACAACAAAAGTGAGATTAGCAGACGCCGGCGAAGTAGGCCCTCCGGTAAGCGGTTCCGGGTCAGTTCGTACCAAAACCGGTTCGTCCCAGGGTCGGTTCACACCAGAACCAGTTCACCCCAGGTCGGTTCGCCCCAACTATAAATATATGTGTTACATGTATCTAATTTCTGTTTCATTGTTAAATATTGACATATATGAATGTTATATTTACCACTTTTGACCTATATGAATGTTATATTTACCACTTTTTGTAATTATATTGGTGTTTTTCAAAATTGGTAGGTTTTTCAGTCCGATTCAAATAATTTGTAAAATAAGTAACTTGAAAAGATTGTTTTACAAATATATTCATGTTATACTTATAAGCAATAATCATGCATGTTTAAACTGCATTTATTTTTTTAAAATTTTCAGTGTAATGGATGAGAATACCATGAGAATATTTATCTGAATTATATTTCCACATTTATATTCTGTTTTAGAAGTGGTAACGGTCAGGACATTTCCCTGTCCAATTAATTACTTATGAATCAATGAAAAGGTCAATCGGTTCATTTAAGCCTGCATATTTTTATTTTTGAATAATCAATGTTCTGACAGCAGCACTTTGTAGAAATTTGCTGGTGCTAACGTACGTCTCCGTTTGTATACTTTTCCTAGAGATCTTCAAGTCTCTGTTGTATCCGTCGATATCTCCGTCTGCAGTTAAAATGGCTGTTGGAAAACTCGCACCCTAAACGAACTCGTACATCATAATCTGCGTTTGAAAAATTGAAGCGGGAGAAGGGTAACTGTAGTAATATGTTCTGATATGAGAAGGGTAACTCGAATATTGGAGATGGGTAACTTACCCGGAAGCCTTTACAAACTTTATTACATCAAGCATCAACTGACCCGGAACCCTTTACAAACGTTATTACATCAAGCATCAACTATATCTATCATATTAAAACTGGGGCGAACCGACCCGGTCGAACCGACCCTGTCGAACCGACCCTTGGACGAACCGGTTTTGGTACGAACCGACCCTGGGACGAACCGGTTTTGGTACGAACTGACCCTGGGACGAACCGGTTTTGGTACGAACTGACCCTGACATCGACAATCAAAGCATATCACAACATCCTGATTTTTTAACGTCGTTAATCTACCGACATCCTTATTTACTAACAGTACATTACAAGAATCAAATCAACTCACCACATATGTCAAAACACCAAAAGAAGTTGGTTATCTACGATAATAATACGTCTACGAATCCACCTATGAAAACAGCGCATCCCAATGCTACATTTTACGATTTAGTTATCACTTATTAAGACATTCAGAATCTAATATATATTAAAATAATGTTTTCAATAATATATGTGGTTAATCAAATCAAATAAACATCGTATTGAAATTGACATTTCAGCAAAAGTGTCAATTAATGTAAGAAACTTACCTTATAAATGTATCCAAACGGACAATATGAATATCCAAATGCACATTAGACAAGAAGCTGAGTATGTGAGAAGGAAGGAGTGTAATTGTGAAAAGAAAAATATAAAAGGTAATCTCTGTAAGTTTCATAGTACCCGAACATCTGAGATGTCTTTAGCTGGAGATTTTTTATTATTATTCAAAGTTTCCTGTCACAAATCAATGTTAACGGAGATTAACCTTAGTTTAAACCCTTTACTACTGGATAACGATTATCCTTCCTTACTGTAAAATACTCGTTTTTGATTTTCGGATTGTTATCAGTCTGACGGTGTTGCCATAGTAACAGCTCCTTGTCAAGAATAGGTGTCGCATAAACTTTAGATGACGTTATATAATGACACATACGATGCACGGATCTTGAGTTCAATCAGCTGTTTACGAGTCTATTCATGACATACTTATTTTCGCCATATTTGCTGCTTTGCTTGGAGTCAATATTCACATTTCATTGATTGTACACTCAATTTAACTAAGATTTATTCGCTTTAAAGAGTCATCAAATATGTTGATGGACACGACGAAAATCTGCTAAAAATATATCTCATTGAAATATATAAACTGAATTATTCACAGATGTTTTAAAACTAAAAAATAAGTAGAGAAATTGCTGTAATTAGTAAAGGTGTTTTCAGGTCTAAATAAAGATCAAGTCTATTATTTCAAGCGCAAAGCATTGTGTACTCAAAGAAATTGAATTTTTTTGGCGTTTATGTATTTACCATTTCACTCAATGATGTAGTCCTACAGGTTTTGAAATACAAATTTTACACCAAAAGGGTATACAATCGTCGCATTCAGTAATGTGTGACAAGGGATGAAAACAGCCGAATAGCACACGATTTTCGTGGTTTGCTATGGAGACATGTGACATTGGACAAGTCTTCTTGCCCGGAAACACTTGTTGCTGAGTAGTACTTTTTATGCAATAAAGAGAATTTTGTTTAATATTAATTATTAAAATAGTTAATATTATGTCAGATTTTATTGACGCGCGTTAATAAAAATTGTTTGTCTTTGAAACCAAATATCATCGGTATGTCGTGATATGACAATTATGTAACATATGCCATGTTGTAGATAAACTATATCACTAGCGACTGATGTCATAAGTAGGTCCTCAAAAAATATATGTTAATTTGATACACTTACATACTCGATGGCTCTTTAAAGCAAATATAAAGCTTGTAGTAATACGTCCCAATGATTTTAACATTTCAGTTGAGACGGATGATGCCATCGTGTTTACTTTTAGGGTCAAGCTCGTTGTATGCGTTGTAAAAACACGTGCGTAGACTTTCCCTGACACTGGTACAAAGATGGTACAAAGATGGTACATCAGACCGTATTACCATCGAGAGAAGCATACGACTTAAATTAGTATATATGTACTGATATCTAATTGTGGGGCAGGGAAACTACACTTCACTGACAGCTTTCCCAGGAACACATGCCAGCACTTTAGTATGCAGGCCAGTTATTGTTTTACCAGGATATTTCAGGGACAGTGTACAGAAGCCGAAGTGACAAAATGACGACATCCGTGTCCTACTGCTCCTTTAAGATATGAGTTGAGGTCTCAAATGCATTTCGGTGTTTTAAACGACTATAAGCTATGCGGTAGTACTTTCATATATTCATGTACGGGCCGTGGACAAAAGTACTAGAAACATGTTAGAGTGGTGTTACATCGCAGTACAGTTATTCTCAAACATCTACATTATATATATCATGCGTGTAAGTACAACACATCCAACGATGAATGAAGGTAACAATAAACACTGTATTCATACTCGAAGCTTTGATTTTGTTTCTTAATGGTTTAGTACGACAAGAGAAGGCTATGAATTGAATTTTGTGGACTATTCCTTTTTGTCTATTATCGTAGAGACAGAGACAGATATTTTATTATTTTTATATTCGTATTTCCTCTAATAAGCGCCGGGTCTCAAATAAGCACCGGGCCTCTAATAAGCGCCGGGGGTCAAGGGTATAGTTGAGAAAAAAAGCACCGGGCCTCTAATAAGCGCCGGGGTCAAGGATATAGTTGAGAAAATAAGCGCCGGCCCTCCTATAAGCGCCGGGTCTAAACCATTAGAGTAATGCTTAAAGGATGGCCGAAATATATTATTTTCTATTTAAATTATTAACTGAAATTGGTTTATTTTGTGAAACACGAGACCCCACAAAAAGCAATATGACAATGTTGTTCCTATATTAAACTAGAGCGGCTTTAAGTTTGTATAAAAATCGTCTGCTTTTCTCCCGCGAACAACAAACGGGAAGGGCTGGAAGGTAACCGGAAGTGACGTACGTGAAGGGACGGGGTGTAAACATTCGCTTACTATTTTCTATTTTGCAACACTGGGGAATAGGTCAGTAAATCTGTTATATCTATGATCTGCAACAATGCCACATCGCTGTTCTGCTGTGAACTGTTTGAGTAATGTTGGTTATCAAGTTTCACTTTACAAATGTCCAAAAATATCGTTATATATATAATATAAGTGATATGAATATTGAAAGACGGTGGACTCATAGACGTTCGTAGACATAGGATAAATCAATGCTAATGAGATATACGATGACAAAGTGAAACCAAGATATATGATAATATGAACGAAGTAAAGTTGAGACAACGAAATCAGATATTCGGTGTTGTTGTTATTTTTTGTTGGAGCATGTTTGTGTATAAAATAAAACAACAAAAGTGAGATTAGCAGACGCCGGCGAAGTAGGCCCTCCGGTAAGCGGTTCCGGGTCAGTTCGTACCAAAACCGGTTCGTCCCAGGGTCGGTTCACACCAGAACCAGTTCACCCCAGGTCGGTTCGCCCCAACTATAAATATATGTGTTACATGTATCTAATTTCTGTTTCATTGTTAAATATTGACATATATGAATGTTATATTTACCACTTTTGACCTATATGAATGTTATATTTACCACTTTTTGTAATTATATTGGTGTTTTTCAAAATTGGTAGGTTTTTCAGTCCGATTCAAATAATTTGTAAAATAAGTAACTTGAAAAGATTGTTTTACAAATATATTCATGTTATACTTATAAGCAATAATCATGCATGTTTAAACTGCATTTATTTTTTTAAAATTTTCAGTGTAATGGATGAGAATACCATGAGAATATTTATCTGAATTATATTTCCACATTTATATTCTGTTTTAGAAGTGGTAACGGTCAGGACATTTCCCTGTCCAATTAATTACTTATGAATCAATGAAAAGGACAATCGGTTCATTTAAGCCTGCATATTTTTATTTTTGAATAATCAATGTTCTGACAGCAGCACTTTGTAGAAATTTGCTGGTGCTAACGTACGTCTCCGTTTGTATACTTTTCCTAGAGATCTTCAAGTCTCTGTTGTATCCGTCGATATCTCCGTCTGCAGTTAAAATGGCTGTTGGAAAACTCGCACCCTAAACGAACTCGTACATCATAATCTGCGTTTGAAAAATTGAAGCGGGAGAAGGGTAACTGTAGTAATATGTTCTGATATGAGAAGGGTAACTCGAATATTGGAGATGGGTAACTTACCCGGAAGCCTTTACAAACTTTATTACATCAAGCATCAACTGACCCGGAACCCTTTACAAACGTTATTACATCAAGCATCAACTATATCTATCATATTAAAACTGGGGCGAACCGACCCGGTCGAACCGACCCTGTCGAACCGACCCTTGGACGAACCGGTTTTGGTACGAACCGACCCTGGGACGAACCGGTTTTGGTACGAACTGACCCTGGGACGAACCGGTTTTGGTACGAACTGACCCTGACATCGACAATCAAAGCATATCACAACATCCTGATTTTTTAACGTCGTTAATCTACCGACATCCTTATTTACTAACAGTACATTACAAGAATCAAATCAACTCACCACATATGTCAAAACACCAAAAGAAGTTGGTTATCTACGATAATAATACGTCTACGAATCCACCTATGAAAACAGCGCATCCCAATGCTACATTTTACGATTTAGTTATCACTTATTAAGACATTCAGAATCTAATATATATTAAAATAATGTTTTCAATAATATATGTGGTTAATCAAATCAAATAAACATCGTATTGAAATTGACATTTCAGCAAAAGTGTCAATTAATGTAAGAAACTTACCTTATAAATGTATCCAAACGGACAATATGAATATCCAAATGCACATTAGACAAGAAGCTGAGTATGTGAGAAGGAAGGAGTGTAATTGTGAAAAGAAAAATATAAAAGGTAATCTCTGTAAGTTTCATAGTACCCGAACATCTGAGATGTCTTTAGCTGGAGATTTTTTATTATTATTCAAAGTTTCCTGTCACAAATCAATGTTAACGGAGATTAACCTTAGTTTAAACCCTTTACTACTGGATAACGATTATCCTTCCTTACTGTAAAATACTCGTTTTTGATTTTCGGATTGTTATCAGTCTGACGGTGTTGCCATAGTAACAGCTCCTTGTCAAGAATAGGTGTCGCATAAACTTTAGATGACGTTATATAATGACACATACGATGCACGGATCTTGAGTTCAATCAGCTGTTTACGAGTCTATTCATGACATACTTATTTTCGCCATATTTGCTGCTTTGCTTGGAGTCAATATTCACATTTCATTGATTGTACACTCAATTTAACTAAGATTTATTCGCTTTAAAGAGTCATCAAATATGTTGATGGACACGACGAAAATCTGCTAAAAATATATCTCATTGAAATATATAAACTGAATTATTCACAGATGTTTTAAAACTAAAAAATAAGTAGAGAAATTGCTGTAATTAGTAAAGGTGTTTTCAGGTCTAAATAAAGATCAAGTCTATTATTTCAAGCGCAAAGCATTGTGTACTCAAAGAAATTGAATTTTTTTGGCGTTTATGTATTTACCATTTCACTCAATGATGTAGTCCTACAGGTTTTGAAATACAAATTTTACACCAAAAGGGTATACAATCGTCGCATTCAGTAATGTGTGACAAGGGATGAAAACAGCCGAATAGCACACGATTTTCGTGGTTTGCTATGGAGACATGTGACATTGGACAAGTCTTCTTGCCCGGAAACACTTGTTGCTGAGTAGTACTTTTTATGCAATAAAGAGAATTTTGTTTAATATTAATTATTAAAATAGTTAATATTATGTCAGATTTTATTGACGCGCGTTAATAAAAATTGTTTGTCTTTGAAACCAAATATCATCGGTATGTCGTGATATGACAATTATGTAACATATGCCATGTTGTAGATAAACTATATCACTAGCGACTGATGTCATAAGTAGGTCCTCAAAAAATATATGTTAATTTGATACACTTACATACTCGATGGCTCTTTAAAGCAAATATAAAGCTTGTAGTAATACGTCCCAATGATTTTAACATTTCAGTTGAGACGGATGATGCCATCGTGTTTACTTTTAGGGTCAAGCTCGTTGTATGCGTTGTAAAAACACGTGCGTAGACTTTCCCTGACACTGGTACAAAGATGGTACAAAGATGGTACATCAGACCGTATTACCATCGAGAGAAGCATACGACTTAAATTAGTATATATGTACTGATATCTAATTGTGGGGCAGGGAAACTACACTTCACTGACAGCTTTCCCAGGAACACATGCCAGCACTTTAGTATGCAGGCCAGTTATTGTTTTACCAGGATATTTCAGGGACAGTGTACAGAAGCCGAAGTGACAAAATGACGACATCCGTGTCCTACTGCTCCTTTAAGATATGAGTTGAGGTCTCAAATGCATTTCGGTGTTTTAAACGACTATAAGCTATGCGGTAGTACTTTCATATATTCATGTACGGGCCGTGGACAAAAGTACTAGAAACATGTTAGAGTGGTGTTACATCGCAGTACAGTTATTCTCAAACATCTACATTATATATATCATGCGTGTAAGTACAACACATCCAACGATGAATGAAGGTAACAATAAACACTGTATTCATACTCGAAGCTTTGATTTTGTTTCTTAATGGTTTAGTACGACAAGAGAAGGCTATGAATTGAATTTTGTGGACTATTCCTTTTTGTCTATTATCGTAGAGACAGAGACAGATATTTTATTATTTTTATATTCGTATTTCCTCTAATAAGCGCCGGGTCTCAAATAAGCACCGGGCCTCTAATAAGCGCCGGGGGTCAAGGGTATAGTTGAGAAAAAAAGCACCGGGCCTCTAATAAGCGCCGGGGTCAAGGATATAGTTGAGAAAATAAGCGCCGGCCCTCCTATAAGCGCCGGGTCTAAACCATTAGAGTAATGCTTAAAGGATGGCCGAAATATATTATTTTCTATTTAAATTATTAACTGAAATTGGTTTATTTTGTGAAACACGAGACCCCACAAAAAGCAATATGACAATGTTGTTCCTATATTAAACTAGAGCGGCTTTAAGTTTGTATAAAAATCGTCTGCTTTTCTCCCGCGAACAACAAACGGGAAGGGCTGGAAGGTAACCGGAAGTGACGTACGTGAAGGGACGGGGTGTAAACATTCGCTTACTATTTTCTATTTTGCAACACTGGGGAATAGGTCAGTAAATCTGTTATATCTATGATCTGCAACAATGCCACATCGCTGTTCTGCTGTGAACTGTTTGAGTAATGTTGGTTATCAAGTTTCACTTTACAAATGTCCAAAAATATCGTTATATATATAATATAAGTGATATGAATATTGAAAGACGGTGGACTCATAGACGTTCGTAGACATAGGATAAATCAATGCTAATGAGATATACGATGACAAAATGAAACCAAGATATATGATAATATGAACGAAGTAAAGTTGAGACAACGAAATCAGATATTCGGTGTTGTTGTTATTTTTTGTTGGAGCATGTTTGTGTATAAAATAAAACAACAAAAGTGAGATTAGCAGACGCCGGCGAAGTAGGCCCTCCGGTAAGCGGTTCCGGGTCAGTTCGTACCAAAACCGGTTCGTCCCAGGGTCGGTTCACACCAGAACCAGTTCACCCCAGGTCGGTTCGCCCCAACTATAAATATATGTGTTACATGTATCTAATTTCTGTTTCATTGTTAAATATTGACATATATGAATGTTATATTTACCACTTTTGACCTATATGAATGTTATATTTACCACTTTTTGTAATTATATTGGTGTTTTTCAAAATTGGTAGGTTTTTCAGTCCGATTCAAATAATTTGTAAAATAAGTAACTTGAAAAGATTGTTTTACAAATATATTCATGTTATACTTATAAGCAATAATCATGCATGTTTAAACTGCATTTATTTTTTTAAAATTTTCAGTGTAATGGATGAGAATACCATGAGAATATTTATCTGAATTATATTTCCACATTTATATTCTGTTTTAGAAGTGGTAACGGTCAGGACATTTCCCTGTCCAATTAATTACTTATGAATCAATGAAAAGGTCAATCGGTTCATTTAAGCCTGCATATTTTTATTTTTGAATAATCAATGTTCTGACAGCAGCACTTTGTAGAAATTTGCTGGTGCTAACGTACGTCTCCGTTTGTATACTTTTCCTAGAGATCTTCAAGTCTCTGTTGTATCCGTCGATATCTCCGTCTGCAGTTAAAATGGCTGTTGGAAAACTCGCACCCTAAACGAACTCGTACATCATAATCTGCGTTTGAAAAATTGAAGCGGGAGAAGGGTAACTGTAGTAATATGTTCTGATATGAGAAGGGTAACTCGAATATTGGAGATGGGTAACTTACCCGGAAGCCTTTACAAACTTTATTACATCAAGCATCAACTGACCCGGAACCCTTTACAAACGTTATTACATCAAGCATCAACTATATCTATCATATTAAAACTGGGGCGAACCGACCCGGTCGAACCGACCCTGTCGAACCGACCCTTGGACGAACCGGTTTTGGTACGAACCGACCCTGGGACGAACCGGTTTTGGTACGAACTGACCCTGGGACGAACCGGTTTTGGTACGAACTGACCCTGACATCGACAATCAAAGCATATCACAACATCCTGATTTTTTAACGTCGTTAATCTACCGACATCCTTATTTACTAACAGTACATTACAAGAATCAAATCAACTCACCACATATGTCAAAACACCAAAAGAAGTTGGTTATCTACGATAATAATACGTCTACGAATCCACCTATGAAAACAGCGCATCCCAATGCTACATTTTACGATTTAGTTATCACTTATTAAGACATTCAGAATCTAATATATATTAAAATAATGTTTTCAATAATATATGTGGTTAATCAAATCAAATAAACATCGTATTGAAATTGACATTTCAGCAAAAGTGTCAATTAATGTAAGAAACTTACCTTATAAATGTATCCAAACGGACAATATGAATATCCAAATGCACATTAGACAAGAAGCTGAGTATGTGAGAAGGAAGGAGTGTAATTGTGAAAAGAAAAATATAAAAGGTAATCTCTGTAAGTTTCATAGTACCCGAACATCTGAGATGTCTTTAGCTGGAGATTTTTTATTATTATTCAAAGTTTCCTGTCACAAATCAATGTTAACGGAGATTAACCTTAGTTTAAACCCTTTACTACTGGATAACGATTATCCTTCCTTACTGTAAAATACTCGTTTTTGATTTTCGGATTGTTATCAGTCTGACGGTGTTGCCATAGTAACAGCTCCTTGTCAAGAATAGGTGTCGCATAAACTTTAGATGACGTTATATAATGACACATACGATGCACGGATCTTGAGTTCAATCAGCTGTTTACGAGTCTATTCATGACATACTTATTTTCGCCATATTTGCTGCTTTGCTTGGAGTCAATGTTCACATTTCATTGATTGTACACTCAATTTAACTAAGATTTATTCGCTTTAAAGAGTCATCAAATATGTTGATGGACACGACGAAAATCTGCTAAAAATATATCTCATTGAAATATATAAACTGAATTATTCACAGATGTTTTAAAACTAAAAAATAAGTAGAGAAATTGCTGTAATTAGTAAAGGTGTTTTCAGGTCTAAATAAAGATCAAGTCTATTATTTCAAGCGCAAAGCATTGTGTACTCAAAGAAATTGAATTTTTTTGGCGTTTATGTATTTACCATTTCACTCAATGATGTAGTCCTACAGGTTTTGAAATACAAATTTTACACCAAAAGGGTATACAATCGTCGCATTCAGTAATGTGTGACAAGGGATGAAAACAGCCGAATAGCACACGATTTTCGTGGTTTGCTATGGAGACATGTGACATTGGACAAGTCTTCTTGCCCGGAAACACTTGTTGCTGAGTAGTACTTTTTATGCAATAAAGAGAATTTTGTTTAATATTAATTATTAAAATAGTTAATATTATGTCAGATTTTATTGACGCGCGTTAATAAAAATTGTTTGTCTTTGAAACCAAATATCATCGGTATGTCGTGATATGACAATTATGTAACATATGCCATGTTGTAGATAAACTATATCACTAGCGACTGATGTCATAAGTAGGTCCTCAAAAAATATATGTTAATTTGATACACTTACATACTCGATGGCTCTTTAAAGCAAATATAAAGCTTGTAGTAATACGTCCCAATGATTTTAACATTTCAGTTGAGACGGATGATGCCATCGTGTTTACTTTTAGGGTCAAGCTCGTTGTATGCGTTGTAAAAACACGTGCGTAGACTTTCCCTGACACTGGTACAAAGATGGTACAAAGATGGTACATCAGACCGTATTACCATCGAGAGAAGCATACGACTTAAATTAGTATATATGTACTGATATCTAATTGTGGGGCAGGGAAACTACACTTCACTGACAGCTTTCCCAGGAACACATGCCAGCACTTTAGTATGCAGGCCAGTTATTGTTTTACCAGGATATTTCAGGGACAGTGTACAGAAGCCGAAGTGACAAAATGACGACATCCGTGTCCTACTGCTCCTTTAAGATATGAGTTGAGGTCTCAAATGCATTTCGGTGTTTTAAACGACTATAAGCTATGCGGTAGTACTTTCATATATTCATGTACGGGCCGTGGACAAAAGTACTAGAAACATGTTAGAGTGGTGTTACATCGCAGTACAGTTATTCTCAAACATCTACATTATATATATCATGCGTGTAAGTACAACACATCCAACGATGAATGAAGGTAACAATAAACACTGTATTCATACTCGAAGCTTTGATTTTGTTTCTTAATGGTTTAGTACGACAAGAGAAGGCTATGAATTGAATTTTGTGGACTATTCCTTTTTGTCTATTATCGTAGAGACAGAGACAGATATTTTATTATTTTTATATTCGTATTTCCTCTAATAAGCGCCGGGTCTCAAATAAGCACCGGGCCTCTAATAAGCGCCGGGGGTCAAGGGTATAGTTGAGAAAAAAAGCACCGGGCCTCTAATAAGCGCCGGGGTCAAGGATATAGTTGAGAAAATAAGCGCCGGCCCTCCTATAAGCGCCGGGTCTAAACCATTAGAGTAATGCTTAAAGGATGGCCGAAATATATTATTTTCTATTTAAATTATTAACTGAAATTGGTTTATTTTGTGAAACACGAGACCCCACAAAAAGCAATATGACAATGTTGTTCCTATATTAAACTAGAGCGGCTTTAAGTTTGTATAAAAATCGTCTGCTTTTCTCCCGCGAACAACAAACGGGAAGGGCTGGAAGGTAACCGGAAGTGACGTACGTGAAGGGACGGGGTGTAAACATTCGCTTACTATTTTCTATTTTGCAACACTGGGGAATAGGTCAGTAAATCTGTTATATCTATGATCTGCAACAATGCCACATCGCTGTTCTGCTGTGAACTGTTTGAGTAATGTTGGTTATCAAGTTTCACTTTACAAATGTCCAAAAATATCGTTATATATATAATATAAGTGATATGAATATTGAAAGACGGTGGACTCATAGACGTTCGTAGACATAGGATAAATCAATGCTAATGAGATATACGATGACAAAGTGAAACCAAGATATATGATAATATGAACGAAGTAAAGTTGAGACAACGAAATCAGATATTCGGTGTTGTTGTTATTTTTTGTTGGAGCATGTTTGTGTATAAAATAAAACAACAAAAGTGAGATTAGCAGACGCCGGCGAAGTAGGCCCTCCGGTAAGCGGTTCCGGGTCAGTTCGTACCAAAACCGGTTCGTCCCAGGGTCGGTTCACACCAGAACCAGTTCACCCCAGGTCGGTTCGCCCCAACTATAAATATATGTGTTACATGTATCTAATTTCTGTTTCATTGTTAAATATTGACATATATGAATGTTATATTTACCACTTTTGACCAATATGAATGTTATATTTACCACTTTTTGTAATTATATTGGTGTTTTTCAAAATTGGTAGGTTTTTCAGTCCGATTCAAATAATTTGTAAAATAAGTAACTTGAAAAGATTGTTTTACAAATATATTCATGTTATACTTATAAGCAATAATCATGCATGTTTAAACTGCATTTATTTTTTTAAAATTTTCAGTGTAATGGATGAGAATACCATGAGAATATTTATCTGAATTATATTTCCACATTTATATTCTGTTTTAGAAGTGGTAACGGTCAGGACATTTCCCTGTCCAATTAATTACTTATGAATCAATGAAAAGGTCAATCGGTTCATTTAAGCCTGCATATTTTTATTTTTGAATAATCAATGTTCTGACAGCAGCACTTTGTAGAAATGTGCTGGTGCTAACGTACGTCTCCGTTTGTATACTTTTCCTAGAGATCTTCAAGTCTCTGTTGTATCCGTCGATATCTCCGTCTGCAGTTAAAATGGCTGTTGGAAAACTCGCACCCTAAACGAACTCGTACATCATAATCTGCGTTTGAAAAATTGAAGCGGGAGAAGGGTAACTGTAGTAATATGTTCTGATATGAGAAGGGTAACTCGAATATTGGAGATGGGTAACTTACCCGGAAGCCTTTACAAACTTTATTACATCAAGCATCAACTGACCCGGAACCCTTTACAAACGTTATTACATCAAGCATCAACTATATCTATCATATTAAAACTGGGGCGAACCGACCCGGTCGAACCGACCCTGTCGAACCGACCCTTGGACGAACCGGTTTTGGTACGAACCGACCCTGGGACGAACCGGTTTTGGTACGATTTGACCCTGGGACGAACCGGTTTTGGTACGAACTGACCCTGACATCGACAATCAAAGCATATCACAACATCCTGATTTTTTAACGTCGTTAATCTACCGACATCCTTATTTACTAACAGTACATTACAAGAATCAAATCAACTCACCACATATGTCAAAACACCAAAAGAAGTTGGTTATCTACGATAATAATACGTCTACGAATCCACCTATGAAAACAGCGCATCCCAATGCTACATTTTACGATTTAGTTATCACTTATTAAGACATTCAGAATCTAATATATATTAAAATAATGTTTTCAATAATATATGTGGTTAATCAAATCAAATAAACATCGTATTGAAATTGACATTTCAGCAAAAGTGTCAATTAATGTAAGAAACTTACCTTATAAATGTATCCAAACGGACAATATGAATATCCAAATGCACATTAGACAAGAAGCTGAGTATGTGAGAAGGAAGGAGTGTAATTGTGAAAAGAAAAATATTTGGTGTCGCCGTTTAGTCCAACCAATTTCTGTCGCCTTTCCATCCAATTTGTCGCCGTTTCAACTAAACTTTTGTCGCCGTTTTGCCATGTCGCCGTTTCGTCTGTATCCCCATTAGACACAAATTGTAAACCTATAAAAACCATCAATGACAGTACTTGGAAACAGAAGATGGTCAAATACTAACCCTCTTTCAGCAAAGGTCTTTTCGTAAATGGCAAGATAGAAAACCAAATACATGTACTTATGATGATTTTACACTAAAA
This sequence comes from Gibbula magus, assembly GCA_936450465.1. NCBI lineage: Eukaryota > Metazoa > Mollusca > Gastropoda > Trochida > Trochidae > Gibbula > Gibbula magus. The sequence goes on from OW388304.1 coordinate 62,076,291, forward strand.
CTAATTTCATTGGTACATTGGTATTTAATCCAGAGTTTTAATTAGATAACTTCATAGAGATATGTTCCTTACTTTCATTGGCTGACAAAATCTAGACTGAATGTCGCGTTAATGTTTATTTCCTATTTCCTTTGTGTCACCAAGACAGGACGTTTGACAATAAACATATATGACATGCCGGTAACATGCCATTTGTTATATAATTGAATCGGTCCAGTAAACTTGTTACCGTTGAGGACGAGACACATGTCCTCCTTCACTGTCCACTATATGAAGACGATAGATGTGACCTGTACGCACAGTGTGCCCAAGAGTGTCCCAACTTCTTTGATTTTAGCGACATACAGAAAGTGGGTTTTATTCTCTCCTCACCTGAATTGATTTTAATTAGTGCCAAGACCTGCAAAGCTATTTTAACTGCTCGCAATGCCTATTTATACCATAGTTAAGTATTTTACCATTTACACATGTATATATTTTATGGATTTATTGTGTTTTATATATTACATTTTAATTGTACTGCACACCCAAGATGTATTTTATTTATAACGCTTACTTACACACTATTTTCTTACCTGGTTTATGTGATTCGATTTATATTGCAATTTTATGTATACTTTTAATTGTCATTTAACTGTATATAGTCTCTCATAACCCATTTTTGGGTGGCTCGCATATTTTTATGTACATATTGTACCTGTATTTTATCGATCGCGAGGCGAGACTTTAATAAAATATCTGTCTGTCTGTCTGTCTGTTATCTGTACAAACATAATTACACTCCTTCCTTCTCACATACTCAGCTTCTTAATTGCGTAAACTAATTTGCTGTAACAACACTTCTCAGCTTTGATCTGGAAGAAACATCTATATGGTACGCTAAACTGAGAATTGTGTGTTGGTGTGCTGAAGTGACACATACAGGCGGTTCATTCTTGCTACGCCAACATTTGGATAAAATGGGTCATTTTGGCCAAAATATTTGTTGGCGTACCAAGAAAAATGTACAGGAGATAATTAGCAAGAACAACAGGTTTATCAACACATGGACGTATATAATCCTGGTTACAAAAACAACGAACAAATTTGCAAAACTATTTTCTGTACAACTTCTTTTATTTACATTTTGAAAATACAAAAGCATGTATTAAGGGGTTGATATTTTAAAAGGTTTTAAACAGATTTAAAAAAACCCTAGTTACAGTTGATTTAATAACATTACTATTTCTAACATTACTAACATTTAAAACGAAATAAAATTTATAATGAATATAAGTTTAAAATATATAAATAAATAATGTTGTACATTGTTCTTCATCTTGTTGTGCCATCCCTCGAGGTGGTTAGTTGTTCTTGGTCCTTCAGTTGTGTAATGGTCCCAGAGATGACGATGTCCTTCAACCTAGTACTCAGTTATGTAGTCTGTGAACTTTGTGGTTGCTGCATCATTAGCTTCCAGGTCTTTGAGAGCATTCAACCAGACATCCTCAACTTCCTGAACTGGTACCAGGAGCAACACTGCTGCTCGTCTCACCAGAATGTGGATGTTTTTTGACGTCTTGTAGGGAACAACCAATATTCTTGGACTTTGAATTTATAGCTATTATGTACAAGACTTGGATTTCCGAGACGATTCGTAACAAAAGATATGTTACTAAAAGCCTTTGCCATTATAAAGTGTTACTAATGAAGGTGATACTTCACTTTTATAGGGTGCACTTTAATTAATGAGCCTTTTCTTAAAAGTAGATTTTGCTTACAAGCTAATTGAGTAAGGAAATATGATAGATGGGAACCCAAACTGAGTGAATTTAACCAAATCATTATAATATTGTGAACCACTAGTTATCTGTCACTCAATCGGCCTGGTTGTGAACTGTGTTCAGTAGTCAGGTGAGTAGCATGGCTAAAGCCACTCAAGGGTGAAGCTCAAGCCATGCTTAATTGGTTAGATTGGATTAACAGTTTCTTTTGTTAACATTTTGTTGGCGTTCCAAGAATAGCATTTTCCCAAATGTTGGCGTACCAAGAAGACACCATACAGGCTATCAGACTATCTATTAAACCATTTCGTTTTCATTTACGAGATGTGCATTAAGATGCTACTGGTAACATAATTCTTTCATTTGATAATGTTCGTTGTCTATATCAATCTGTGTTATAATGTATATGTTTGCGAGTACAATGGAGCAATCTTCATGTAAATTTCATTGAGCTGGTTGACCAATCCAGTTCATGTATTTATTCATGAAAGTGAATTGAAAATGGTTTGCATTGCATTACATCATATATGGAATATTATAATTTACAAACTTCAAATACAGTAATCTTTTATATTAAATACACAATGTTATTTATAAATCTGAAATGTTGTCTCGCTTGTTTGAACAGCCAATCGTTCAGTGTACATGAAATTATACCTACCTTATTACTTTATTTATTTATACATAAAAAACAAAAGTAATCTGCCGATTGATGCTACTTAACCTCTATACCCCGATTCCCGCGAGAGTCTTCTTCCCTTGTGTCAATGTCACTTGAACTGTCATTTGGTTTATACAAGGCATCGGCCACGTCACTTGAAATGATTGAGCTTGAAGACAGAAGAAGAAGAACAGAAGAACAGAAGAACAGAAGTTTATTCACTTGAGAGACTTGAGCTCACAGAGCCCATCGTCTGATTTACATAATATTTACATTTTAGAGTATGGAGGCAAAAGAAGACAAACACTCCATGGAAAGTGATATGACAGCAGTTCCGCGGCTAATTGCTACAAACATACTATACATAAGCGCAGAATGCACTCCAATTCAGCAGGCCTCAGTTGTTGCAACCATATGAAATCGCTAGTCGAATAGTTAAGTAATCCGTTTATCGAAAATTTGGGTTGTTTTGATGAAGTTTTCTGTTTTATATGAGCAGTTTAAAAGTTTAAACGCGTTAAATTAAGATTAGCGGTCATAATGAGACTCCTCCACGTACGTCACAGCACGATACGCTTCAGTGACCGCCCGCCCACTTTCATTCTGGTCGCCGGCGCTTAATTAGGCACTTTTTTTTTAAAGCCGTATATAAGTAATTTATGGGTCGATTTCAGAAATTTAAAATCCAGCAATTGTCAAATTGAAACCCCTTTTCAAAGAATCCGAATATGACCATATGGCATTTCATCTAACATTTAATGCGGGCGCTAATTAGAGGAAATACTGCACAAACATAAATGTCACCAAGAGTGTTTCTCTAACAGCAATCGTACACGTTTGAGTTATTAACAACATCTGTGTTCATACATTGTTAAAGCCTATTCATTTACTGCATATATTACCCACTTCAATACAGCTAAATTACATCTGAAGCTGTCGTGACCTACTAATTAATTTCCTTTCACTTTTACCATTGTGATATTGTGTTTCCATTGTTGCGGGACTCAGTATTTGTTTTGGACCATGCCATGCATAATCCTTTAGTTCAGTGTCATTTTTATGCATAAGTAAGGTATACACGCGTTCTTTATATGTATATACAAGTCTCTCGTAATTCTTATAGAGTGGCACATATATTTTTTTTATTAAGGTTACCGTTATGTAGTTTTACTGTATATATGTGGGGAGACAATAAACTATCTGTCTGTGTGCCTGCATAAGTGTCGATATGCATATCACTGATGTATATCTACAGCAAGTGTGAAGGTTAAAAAAGGTTAATGTAAAACAGTGGGAGAAGTCGATTTCAGAAGACACGTACCGTTTTTGCATCACGAAAGAATCCCCCTTCTGTTTCACCGTGGAAGTTACATCTTATGTAATAGTATGTAATTACACCAGCTGAATAAATGAAAGAAACTAAACAAAAGTCATACTCACTCCGCAACACCGTGCAACATATCCCTGACACATTCCAGACCTGACCTGACCGAGACAATTGGTAGTGTATAAGTGTGTTGACATTTACATACCCACCAAGGTAAGTACATGTATAACAAACAGTTGTAACAAGCTCGAGATTGCAACTTGAAGAACCATGACAGCTTTTGTCAACATGGAGAACACTTGTGATATAGTGGGACAAAACCTCGTAGGTTAGTTGGATACACGTCACGACAATTTTCATATTTAAACATTACAAAATATTAATATATTAAGTTATCGAATTCAACTAAGTAGAGTTCACCTTTTTAACGATATTTCACCTTTTTTCATGTCTGTGAAAGGTGTCTCGTATTTCTAATAGCCGGACACCTGTATATATTTATTAATGTTTTATAGACAATATTGAATGTACATAAGTGTGACACCGGAATAATTGATATTTCTCTCATATGTCCTCAGCATATAATTATGTATGCACCACAGAACGGCATACCACTCGTCACGTGACCTCGGCCTAGATATTGATCGTGTACACGGAGTATATAGTGACATATACATCTTCATAAAGACAGTGGTTTTTTAGATATCCCGCTGACAAGGGTCAAACGGCAAAGTCTCGTTGTGACCTTGAAATGTAAGATAATGTCACAAACATCTGCTGGAACATTACATTCACTGCACTCACTTGCTGTACGGATGTTTGGAGAAAAAAATTCTAAAGGCAAGAAGAAACTTTGGTGTAGTGAACATGAACAGTTGTCTGGAAGAGTTCAGGTAAGCGAATCAGGCACATAATTGAATAAAAAAAATATGACAGCTTTTTTAAATCGTCGACAAATTTGACAACATATTTTCATTGGGAAGGATACAGAGCAGTATTTTGCTATAGATTTTAAACAAATCATGCTAGGAAATTTACAATGTTTTTCGCATTACTTTTAATAAGTACAAACTAAGTTAAAGGGAGTTGATGCTTAAGAAAATATAACGTTAGAGAATGACGGGCAGACGTTTTGTGTAGGCCCTATGGGAAGCTCAAACACAATTTCATCATCTCATCACATACAAGGAAACTCCGCTTAGTAAATGAAAGGAATTGTATAGATATAGTCCCTGGTAAATGTCATTTTATTAATCATATCTAGATCTACAGTGGTGATTATATGATAGGCGTTGCATACTACTCGATCAAAGCCTCGGATTGGCATACTGGTTACTTAATCTCGTGGCAGTATATTTATTATCTCTTTTTAAAACGAATAGAAGTAAAGTTGAAGTTTCCATAATGACAATCTTTTGGTGTTAACGGTGAGTGAGTGAGTTATTGTTTAACGCCGCTTCGGCAGTATTTCCGCCATTAGCGGCGAGGTGTTAGCGGTGATGTCGGCCTATTGTGCAATATTTAGAGAAAACCATGCTTTCAGATAATTGCTCTTCATCTATGTACAAATTTTACGTATGCCTTTATGTTTCGATATAAACGTTTTTTCAACGATAGCATGTAAAACCACAGCAAACAAAACTATATAAACAGAAAACGTTTACTCACGTGTTACATATTTCAAGCCTCTTTGGAAATTAGAGTTACCTCCCTTTGGTCTATACACTGCCTTGTAAATTATAAATATTGAACAACCGATGCAGTTTCTTTATGAGCAACGTATTTGAGCGAACAAACGTGCTTCTGCCCATTTAATGTATATTTTATTCATAATGTGATGTTGTTAATTAACTGTCTTTGTTAGCAGACCGGTTTGGCGTGTTAGAGAGAAAACATTTTGAATATATTGAAAATCGGATCACGTAGGCTACATTTTCGGTATTTTCAAAATGTTCGTTGAACACTTTGTGCAATTGTGTAGATACTTTTTGTCACTGTGTTTAGATATTGTCTAACTTTATGTTCTGGAAGGGTGATGGCATTGTATTTCAACATTAGGCCACAGCAAATATTATATTATCAAGAGTAAACTCCTTTTATGTTAGGGGGCGTGGCTAGCTCAGGCCAGCGCCCCGTTCAATAGCAGCGAGCGCTTAAATTGCTCAATGTAGCGCTCAATGTAGCGCTCAATGAGCGCTTCTTCTCTCTTGAACGACACAGTGCAAATTCCTCAAAGTTTGCTCGCCTTGCTACGTAGCGCTACATTGAGCAATCGCGTTCAAGATAGGTTTTGAGCGATTACTTTGAAACCTATCTTGAACACGGCACTGATAAGCTGGCGACAGGTCTATTGATATCAAACAAAGAGAGAACTAAGAAAGGGAGGTAACTCTAAATAAAGCTCGTGAACAATACATTTTTGTCATGTTGTTTATGTATATTTCCCTGTGAAAATATGAAGGCTAGCGTGTAACTTACATCATGCGCGTGATTCCAAACACCGTACCAGGTGACCTTCGCCGTGCAGTCGTGTAGGCCTATGATCAGATAAGGATTACACTCTGGTTGTGCAAGGACCTGCGATGAGCCAATCTTATCTCTTCTGTCAACAAGATATATATTACGTAAGGAATACATGTACACCGCGTTCGTCCAAAACAGTTTGTGGATATTTTAGTTACCGCTTTTGCCATAAAAGTTTCAAATGCAGTTTACAAGGTATGTACCGTATGTATGTTTCATTTTTTATCTACAATACTTGGGGATGAAACTGTGACACTTGTGTTAAATTCATTCCAAAATATAGGCCCTACGTTATTTTACATTATCATGATCGAAAGAACAAAGTAGTAGGCCGGCAGACAAGAATCAAGACATTTTTGCCGCTTTCGTCAAATACCACTGAATCGTCAAAATAAGATGTAAAGTGTTAATAAATGCTTGTACTTGTTCTATTCAATCAATCAACCAATCTTTATTCGCACCGTTAATATACTTTACACGTATTGAATTATTAGGAAATTACGTGTAACTGAGAAGGAAATGGTAGGCCTACTCATCCTCAATTTCGTTCAGACAGTCACTGCATATTGTACATATTCTGTCTTTTTTTAACACGTTTATATCTGCACTTTCAATAGCCAAAACATGAGATGAGCATCGGAATCTTGCTAGGGATTGCTTATATTTCTTTATATCAACACACGATAGATATATTTCAGTAGAAAGGTCATTTTTAAACATTGAGTAATAAAAACATTTTCTAGACAAATAAATGTGTTCAAATCATGTTTTTGAATATAGGTGTGTATATTTCAAAAGCACAATACAGTGATTTATATTATTTTTATTTGCATAGATACATATACAAATCAAAACAATCTATCAAGTCCTGTGTGGTGAAGAGTTGTCTATAAGATGAAATATTTCCTTTTAAAACATTTGTTTAAATCCGTTTACGAAACAAGCGGCTACGAACCCGTTCCGTCTACGAATAATTATTTCTACGAACCCGTTTTGCCTAGTACGAAATCACTGGTTCCCATACGTGTCTTTAAGTCTTGTGGTTAACGACTGAATGAATAATGGATGAGGTTCTACACTTTGTGCAATCCACACGTTTCCAAAACAAATAGAGAATAAACACATTCTTTACTTGTGATGTCCACTTTCTTTGTCCATTTTCATCGTACAATAACATGGGTTGTAGTCAAAAGGGCCTAATGTCAAAAGGGCCGAGAACTGCATAGTCAAAAGGGCCGAAGGAAAAGTCAAAAGGGCCGAGGTGAAAGTCAAAAGGGCCGAGCCATTTAGTCAAATGGGCCGTGTTCCAAGTCATAAGGGCCGAACCCAAAAATAACAACTTTATAACATAGAAACAATTTAGGTTTCATCTTCATTTGCCATATGCCTATACATGTGCCAAAACCTGCTTTAGTATCTTAACGGAAAGAAATGACTTCTTATATTCTTAATTCCTGTTTACACTTTTTGGTTTGTTATTTTATGTACATTTTAATTGTATTTTAGTATGGGTTTATTTTAGTTTTTAAAGTCTCTCATAGAATATTAGAATGTATATATATATTTTTTTTATAGTTATGTATGAATCCATTTTAATGAGGTGAGAAGATAATAAAATATCTGTCTGTAATAAAGATATAGACCCAACACATAAAATGCGATCAACCATGAATTCACGATTTCTGATTGATTTAATTAAATTAACACTGCCAATTGCTAATACCTAGTTAGTAGCTAATTAATGTAAACAATAACCGGATTAACTGATAATTGCTTGTGTAAACATTGGTCGCAACTACCCGCATGTAGATTTCTCCTTACTGTCTTCTTAGACACCGTACAAGGGAAAGGAAGGTTGGGAATAATATCTTTCCTTGCTAAGTTTCTTAATTTTAAAAGAGTGATTGTGTTTAATAATAACTGATCTGTGACATTGATTATATAAAACTATAATATATTGTAAGAAATAGGGGGTTAGGTTAATTTAGGATAGTGTAAGGCAAATGCGCTGATCGAACGTTTTGGTGATACTGTAACATGTGGCGGTTTATATTTTGGAAATTGCAGTGGCTGATTTTGTAAATAATATTCCAAATTCGTAATGTCATCACTAACTCACCTTTTAGAATTAAAGTCATAACTTGTGTGCTTCGTATTTTCGTATAAGTACAGCCACTACTTCGTTTTAATAACTGTAATTGTGTAAAGTTTACGTTTAAAGTTTACGCTACCACATATTCTCACTTAGATAGTCAAATACAACATCACCTTTCATGCACACGTACATATATAGTTAATTGGACGTAAATAAGTCCTGTTTATCATAGTTTACATAAGACCTACCTCGTTGGTGTTACAATATATATATGTACACGCACACATCTTTCCAAGAAATCGATGTCACAATATTACCTCTCGTATGCATTCATAAATATGTATATGTTTAACATAAAAAATAAAAAATAAAAATATAATTATAATACCCGGTATATAAATTTATCAAATGTGACAAATGAGAGATTCACATACATCACGGTCTCATTGACTAATAATATGAATGTGACTCTAAAAATAAAACATTTGAGACTAATTGTTTGTTTTTGGTTATACGAGTGCATAAACGATGGAACAATTACAGTCACTAGTCATAAATATAATAATTTTGGAATTGATTGGGATTACTTGGCTACGTTAAGATATTACAACTATCAACTGTAGGTTGAATACAATGAATATGTAATAATTTTGATTTTCGGCCCTTTTTCCTCGGCCCTTATGACTATTTACTTCGGTCCTTCTGACTTTTACACTCGGCCCTTTTGACTTTTTTTATCGGCCTTTTCATCCTTCGGCCCATTTGACCAGATCCCCAATAACATCATATAGCATTTTCTCGGTATTCTGTTGGAAGACATAGCTAAACGTTTAAGCCAATATTTGACAGCATTTATCGAGTACTTGTTCTATTTTGGATATTTTATATACAAAAATATTTTTTTCGTAGCTCATTAACACGAAATTCGGAAGCTTTTAGCGTTAGGCCTAAAAAAAATGTTTCTGGTCTTTTTCAGGCTGACGATAATGATGCGATGACGCGATTTAAAAAAAAAAAATTACGACATTTTGTTTTTGGAATGAAGAGAAAAACAAACAAAATTTATACAATAATTTATATAAATAAAGCACAAAACCTCTTAAATATGTTTTACTATTCCAAATAGTCAATAATCTCGCCCCCACACTCCATCTCATCAGAAACAAGTGACATTTTTTTTGTCCAATGTTTCTTGAGGCTAAAAATTAGAGTTATCTTCCCCTTACTTTTTCTAAAACCCATAAAAACAATACCTGAGGCGTGGGTTTGAAACTGACGCGAGCGGAAATCATTAACAAATTGTTTTTTTTTGGGCCTTATATATTGAAGCATCCGCCATGTTGCGTGAACATCCCAAACCGGTTTTCTTGTCTTCATCAAGTTGTGAAATAAAAAGACTTCAAAATATTACCATCAATTTGACTGTGTTTTAATCATGTATTAAAAGCATATATGTGTAAAAGCAAATATCCTCTCAATTTTCTTTTCCACAAAATACCTCGATAGAACCCTCTCTTGAAGAAAATGAGTGAACTTATTTCTTGAGCTGTGACGATATAGGGCCTATCGATCACCGTGATACTTTAATGTTCAACGATTTAATTTATCGTTGACATTTTTACTTGAAAACACAGGTGTTTGTCTTGAATATGATAATCATGAATTAAAATGAGTAATATTATGAAGCAATGAGAACATGACATCGTGACTTGTATCATATCTTAGTGACGTTTTCGTCATGATATATAGCCTTATAGATTATATACCCGAAGTATGCAGTTACTTATCACAGTGAAGTAGGGGTGTTTAGGTCTACTTTCAATATATCTAATTTTAATGAAAATTAGGATATTAAAAAAAACTGAATACATTTTGCAATATTCTTTACCTATATAACAGATACAACTGTATATAGATAAATCTCTATATCTTTGCCTAAAGTTGTCTCAGTTTAAGTGGTAATAAGTCATCGTGTGGTGGTTCTGAGTGACTCCAGAACTTCTTAAATGCCCTTTCACGTAACCAAGTACCTAAGTGTGTACAATGTCAACACAATTATAGTCGAACTGTCTATAAAGCCCATCATCTTCCTCCTTCAGGGTAATTTAATCCAGTACACTACAACGCATGAAAATACCACGAGGGTAAAGAATGTGTGTGAATCTAACCGGTTAATGACACAGATACCTTAGTTTTGATTTCAACATCACGCACTAACACATGCTTACTGTGATGAATCAGGTACATGATAGGGATCTATGTGGGCGGATCTAGTGCACTAGACTTTAAAACAGCAAGATCAAGTGTATGATTTAGTAATGATTGGTTGCAATTGAATCTAGTTGTGCAATCAGCGACGCCGTTTAAAAAGTCACATTTGCCAATGACACGTCATAATGATAAAATAAACGTAAGACCAACGTTTTTTTCGTTTAATATGTTTTCCACGAAATATGCTATGTGATTTTGTGAAAACTATTGATCATAAAACCAAATAAGAGACAAATACCAAAAATAGTTCATTTGCGTTACATGTATTTACATCAGACATATTCGAAGGACCTATGCTAATGAGCAAGACCCTTCAGAGTAAAATGCCTAGATATTTGAAGTCACTCGGTCGACATGACCTTTTAAAGATGAGTTTCCATTGGTTTAGAAGATACAGAACACTGCTAGGCGACTTTGATTCTGCTCTCGATTTCAAGCGAAATACAACAGAGGTTAGGATAGGAAATCTGAAGGGAGTAACCTCTGTGGGAAGAGAATGATGTAAAGACTGTTGCTGAAAACAACTTATTTTAAAGCTAGTTCATTCGTTATATTGACAATATAAAGGCGAGATAAAGATACAGGTAAATGTACGGCGACTAACTCGCGTGAATTAGTCAAACGTAAATGTAAATGGGGCGTGTAATTTCGGTTTATGCACATGTATAAGCCCGTTGCTCAACTTTAATTGCCAAAAAGTAATGAATATGAATGCCGAGTGAAAGTATTTGTCCTTAAATCAGCACATGTGGTAATCCGGCACGTATGAAAGCGAAATGAAATATTATTTTTTTTTAAATGTCACTTTAATAAAACTGTCCACATTATGTCACCATGTGCTATGCAGGTTATCTCAACATTGCACAGTTGCATGTACCGAAACCTAATCCATCCCCATCTCTTATAAACCTATTTATGCTACTTTGTAGCCTTGAGTGAATATAATTCAGTAAAAAGGAATTTTTTTAAATATTCAGATTCTTTGTTGAACCCGTACATTCTCCATCGATTTAGCGGGAAGCTTGACGAGACTGCAACATCATGACTGGACGTCTTCAAGACGTTGACGGCGGCTATGCATGGGTTGTACTGGGGAGTCTGTTTGTTACTGACATGCTACTGGGTCTGCTGTGGACTTCTGTGGGTATGCTGACTACAGCTATTGTAGAGGAGGTTGAGGACGACATCACTCAGGCGTCGTTGGTTGCCGCTACAACCTTAGGATCGTCCACGTTACTTGGTGAGAGTTTTCAGAAACCAAGAGTTTCTGGATAGCAAATTTGTTATTGAATAAAACACGACGTTTCGTAGTATCTGCTCATTACTTCATCAGGTGGATGGAGAAGTGAGGATATACAGGTCGTGCATCTGTACATTTATATGAGTTGTTATCCACAACGTTTCTTATGTATCCCACCTCTATATGTCCATCAACAACTGGAGAGTTTTGTTTTAATTATGCTCAACACAAGCTTCAATATTGGAATATTCAAAACTTCATAAAATAAATATTGAATATGGTCCTCAACAGATTAGTATAATTCCATGACTATTTTGCATGGATGGATCTTCTTCAGCATGTTCAGCATGAACGCTTGTACGGATTGACAATTTATTTAATTAAGAACTCTTGCAACAAAGACGAAGCTTAACAAACGACGTTTCGCTGTAGTTTCCAATGTTAACACGGTTATAAAACACTGGTTATCTTTCCTGGGTCATATATAGTGTATGTAGGTGTCAGTGAGTATCTAAACTTACTCAAACGGTAGATAGCATGATTACCTCCATTGTCAGACAGTACTAGTGTTGAGGGCTCGAGGTTACAATGATTATTTACCTGCATCAAGTGGTTGCCTTATTCGTATGTGTACGCCGTATAATGATTCTAATTCTGCGTCATTTATTTACGCTGTACCTTTTGGAACGTCATTTGGTTGCCCTGTTCCTATTGGAACGTCATTTGGTTACACTGTTCTAAATTGTTCATCGTTTGAGTCCACTGTTACTCAGTGTACGTCAACGGTTTGAAGTGGTTCCGTGTTACAGGAATCTGTGCAATTTTTGCTCTATTAACACGAATAAAAGCATCTATTCCCTATATCCAGTACAAATTTACTGCAATATCGACTTTGGAAAAGGAACTGGAGTAGCAGATTAATAGTTCATCTATGATCTATTCTAGGTCCAGTATCAGGATTGTTACATGACAGACTGGGTCACAGATGGACGGGGGTGGTCAGTGGAGTTCTCATGCTTGTTGGACTGACCTCTGCTTCCTTCTGTACATCCATCACCGGACTTATCTGTACGTTCGGACTCATAACGGGTGAGAATAAAAAATATTGCGTGTGTCTAACATGAAAATATGAAAATACTTCTTTCAATGATGTTCTACAGGTTTTCTAGAAACTTAGGATTTAATTTGAGAATACTTTTGCATGTGATTTAATGACAGTGTCGTCTATGATTATGTTCATTGATAAAGACAGATTTTCCTTACAAAAGCTTCAATTTTACCATTGGTGTCTTGCATGTTTCAGGATTAGGCGCTAGTCTAGGCATGAACCTAAGTGGAGTAGCCCCTGGAAGCTACTTCGTGAAGAAGCTGTCCATCGCCTATGGTATATCCCAGGTAGGAGGAGGGTGTGGCCTGTTTCTAGTGGGACCTTTGGTCCTGTTCCTCCTGGACAACTATCAGCTGTCTGGAACTCTTCTCATCCTGGGGGCCATCATGTTCAACGTTTCCCTAGCTGGAGCTCTCATCAGGCCTAACACTGTTATAAAGGATGAGGAAAAGTCAGTTGAACTCGAAGCTAAATCTTCTGACGTTTGTCCAGAAAATGTTGTTGAAACTGAAGTTGGTTCTTCTCAAGCTCTTGCAGAACAGAGTTCTAAACCTGTGAATGAAGTTCGTGCTTTATTGAACGACGTTGATGAAACACCTATAAATGTTAGAGACAGCAATCCGCCATCTGCTGATACCGTGACAAATGGAAAAGTATTAACAAATGTTCCGTATGAAAATGACACAAATCATTCAACTGAAACACCCGCTTCTATCGACAACCTATATGAAAAACAAGATAAAGACTGCCATATGGAATCAAAATCCCTTGCGGCGAGAAACGGTGACTCTCCAGAAGCTAATTTTTCTGAAAAGGCTCAAGAACCTCTTATAGAATTACCAAACATCAAAGATACCACGGCAGCGAAGAAGTCGATGATAATATTGAAGCTTCTTCAAAAAGTGTGGAAAGTGTTGAAGAATAATGGATTTTATATCTACCTGTTAAGCTCGGTGTTCTGGACCTTGGGAGAATCATCATGTATGGTGCACCTGCCAAACTTCGCAGAGGTGAAGGGCAGCTCACCTGTCCAGGTAGCCACGCTGCTGCTGGTAATGGGGGTGACTGCTACTTTAGGGGGGTTGCTCGCAGGCTTTGCAGCCTCTGATCCGAATATGGGCAACATGTTGTTAAATTTTGGTTTCTTAGGAATGTCCGGCGTGGTCACCATCCTGTTTCCGTTGTATTCATACAGCTATTCCTTGCAAGTGGTATATAGTGCACTTTATGGTGTATACAGTCAGGCTCCCTGGGTCATGGTGGGACCCATCTGTGTTCAGCTTGTGGGCGTGGCTAACATGGGATTTGGTTACGGACTCGCAGCCTTTTCAACTGGAATTGGATACCTGTTTGGCCCACCAGTAGCAAGTAAGTATATCACGATCGTTGTATACTTTTAGATCAAGATGGCAAAACAGTGTGCAGTAGATGTTATTTTTTTTGATTTTTTGACATTTACACAGTCAAGTTCTTGTTCACGTGTTTGACAGCATTACATAGACATATAGCATATTCATTCATCTTATTTCGGCAGCACAAATGATGGCAACTTTGTGGGCCCATTTTACACCTGTTGTTAACTTCATATCACATGATGTAAATTTGTAAGAATTAAGATAGTTTTTATCATCCTCAAATATTTTCATCTTGAATAAACGTTGAATTGATTTTGTCTAAAAAATATGATATTTTCAATTGTAATACAAAGTAACCTAGTTTTACAAAGTCTTTAACATTGTCTGTTGCAGGCCTGCTATATGAAAGCACTGGAGTGTACGATTATTCCTTTATTTTTGCGGGTAAGTAGATCCCACAATGTTGATCATATCGTCATAATTATTTTAGATCATAACTTAATGACATAATGAGTTGACATCACTGTTACACAGCTGACAAGTAGCCTATATGACATCACAGAAATGATGACGTAAACTGCTATGATATTACGATATTGAGGACGTCACAATGATATTATCTTATTTCATAAGTAGCCAAACGGCAGTTTTAGGTAAGGTATTTAATATTTCGTTACTGTTTAGGAATGATGATATCCAAGCAGGCCTCAGGCATGTACCACTTTAACCAACTCTTGTTGATATAGCTGATATCAGAAGACGTTTGAGATTCTATATTTATAACAATGTATTTCATCAGGAATGAAGTCAGTGTTGTAAGTAATGTTTTCAAACTTGAATATTCGTGACATACGTATCCGCTGCTTACAACAGATAGATGCTCTTAGCGACCTTTCCTCGGGTCATCATCCTGATTTGACCTATTTTAATATAATAACTTTAGGAGATACAGGATTATTCACGGTTTTCCTCTCCGCACAGTCTGAGGGTTGTACACCGTCGCATGTTCTGACCAAATTACGTTAGCCAATCACAAGGCTCCGACAAAAGCTTCCGGTATGAAACGCGAGTGGCAAGAAACACCCAAGAGAATCCTTTCGTTTGTGTTCGTAACCTAGGGAATGCATAAACTAACGATTACGAATGAATTCAAATGACGATCTTTTTGTATAAACTTTGATTTGATTGGTCCGTTTTGACTGTACTTATGCACATATGGAGCGTCGTCTGATCGTGTGGACCTCCTTCACGCCTCGGAAGACATTATTTTGCAACATTTGTTCTTCTGAAAACAAAGACTCAAGGATGTACTGACTACTTGTGTGAGTCTTGATTGACTGGCTTGATTGGTTCAAAATACCTGATGTTCAAGCTCTTTTCGAGAAATGTATATAATTTTTAATTAAACCTGTAATATAAAATATAAAACTAATAATTATGAGAATTGTTCATTTTTCAGACTGTTATCAAAAATGATAATATATATAGAGGTTATCATGAGAGTGTGTTTTGGGATGGTCAATATCCTGCATTAGGAATAAACATTGTATTTTGCGAGCCTTGGCGAGCTAAATACATTGTGTTTATTCCTAATGCAGGATATTTACCATCCCAAAACACACGAGCATGATAACTTCTTTATCATACAATGTCATTCTTCATTCATTTTGTGCAAAACAGCATGACAACATTAATTTCAAATTTGAGCTTTACTGTAAATACGCGTATTGATATATGCAAATGAACTGCGTTCTATTCTCACAGTAAAATGACACAAAATAACGCCTCCTAAATTATGCTTTCAGTGAAAGTAATTGATATTTTTGGCATGATCTTAATTTTCAATGTTTAAATACGTTTTAAAATACGTTTTTCAAATGAAAAATAATTAAGGTGAGGACAGCGAATTCGAACTCGCGTCCTTTCGTGTAATCACGAGTGTAGGGGAGTCCATCTTGAAGGGGCGAGAGTTGCTTCCCTTCCGCCCGGTTGCAAATGGCGACGCACACATCACACGGAGAGCTAAACTGAATGTTAGGCAGCGAATTCTAAAATCTCCTTTACAAAAGTCACATTATGGAAGAGTGAAGATTAACGTTCGATAAATGCATATGTAACTCAAACTGCCTTTGTTACCTGTGAGTATTTATAAAGTGTTTACTCTCTAGTTTTCGACTCGCGATGAACATATTTTTGCAATATGCTTGATCATAATAATTGTTTCCGTAATATACATTGCACAATGTTTGTTTTGTCATTTCTCAAATTAATGTAGTTCTATATGAAATGAAGGCTGAAGTATGTCTATTTACATGAAGCTATCACGCTATTAATTACAACTGTTTCGGTTATTACAGGCGTTCGAAATGTTAATGCTTGTGACGTCATTTTCAAAAGAAGTTCCGTCACTTGACCTCTGTAATTTGCATCTTTATCCGTATATGACCCCAACGGATACCGAAAATATCCGTTGCCTTTATCCTGCCGAGAACACCATCCATTGTATGATAAAAAACGTTATTATGTTGACCTTTTGAAGCCCATTTTCCAAAATATAAATGTAAATAGTACGTAAGAGGTTGAATGTAAACTTGAATTTGCAGCATGTGATCATCTGTTCCAGGCAGCTGTTTAGTGGTCGCCGCATTCCTCATAGCTCTTGTTCCCGTGTTCCAGCGGCATCGTAAAGAAGACAGTGAAGATAAGACCCAAAATGGCGAGATGAATACAGTTTGAAGATACAATGCAATAAAATATTATCTACAACGTGAAGACAGACCAGATATGTTCGAGTGACCTAGAGTGTTTTATTGGAATCATATATGTGTCTCGTATATGCCTCGTCATAAATGTCTCACGCCAACCTTTTTATCATTAAGTAGAACTATCATACACATTGTACGTTGAAAATAACATTAAACTGTTTAGTGGGACTCATAGTTGAGCCTTTAGTCAGACAATTACCAACACAAACAACACAGAATTTGATAGTTTATTCGAGGTTTAATTGTAACAAATTATTATAAAACCTTAAAATCAACGCAAAATGAAGTGAAACAAGTCGGGTCGTTACCAAAGACGCACAATAATCAATGTTGAACACACCAGCAAGTACCTCAGTATAGTGTAAGTTACGCCCCGTACATGATAACATGTTTGTTCACGGCTGGTTCTGCTGCCAATCATGCAATACATGGGCCATGTTCAAGAGAGGTTTAAAAGTAATCGCTCAATTAGCGATTACTTTTAAACCTCTCCTGAACGCGATTGCTCAATGTAGCGCTACGTAGCAAAGCGAGCGAACTTTGAGGTTTTGCACCGTGTCGTTCAGGAGAGAATGAGCGCTACATTGAGCAATCAATGAGCGATTATAAGCGCTCGCTGTTATGGAATGGAGCCTTGGTGAATTCCCGAAGGTTCTGAACTGGAGGACTTGTGCTCTCACCAAAATCTGAAAATGGCGCACACATGCTCACGTTCAAATTGGTGGCGCGATAGTTTTGACGAGGTGTATATAAGTTAAACGTAATCAATTGTGTCTTTTAAATTCGAGAAGTACTTACTGACTTGCATCTTGAATATATTAATAGGTCAATTAGAGTGAAACTATAAAGATGTAAAGTCATGTTTTAAAAATTTTTTACACCAAGCAATATATCGCGACTTGAGCGCTCCAGTTAGTAAAAAGTAATTTATAAACCTATCTATAGCAGACAGAACGTTATATTTGAGTTGGTAATGTTGAATAAGTCACTATTTATAGTCATAAGTACTATACGTGTGAATGGGGCGTTTACTTTCGTCTTCTGTCACATATAAGGGCCCTGTTCAACGAAAGCAGGTAATTGTAATCATGTATACCTTTTTGGCATTTAAACATATGCAAATTGTGTGAGATGATTTGGACATAAACCAGCAAATACGGTGGGTTGACATGTATGAAAACCAAATAAAATTTTACAAACATACTCTATGTCACTCTATGTCAAGCGAAACATACACTCAGCCGCAAAAGATACGTTTAACATAGAAATAAAAGAATCGTACTGTGATATATTTCTTTACACAACATGTGTATATATATATGTGCCTATCAAAAATTTGAAAATCGACTTTCTCTGGCAGAAAGATTTCGTGTTTTACTCTGTTGAAAGTAAGGTGACGTTTCTTTTGCGGCTGAGTATATGAGAATAAAACTAAAGTGTGAGGATGAAAACGAAAAGTGTCACGATAAAATCAACCAAACTATCTCAGGATTAATAGTCTTTCACAATTTTGATCACTTCTTTTCAAGAAGTCTTTACACAAGTTATACATGACTTTAAATCAATTATACTTTTGTTGTTGGATATGCATTTTGTTTTCAAATATTGTTTTTGTGTGTGTTATTTTATGTTCATGCAATGTGTGTATGCTTCCGTCTATGAGATGTGTTTCTTTTTGGGTCAAACGGTGTTGATTTTGGTAGTTCACACATTTATGTTAAAGGGGCAGAAGCACGTTTTTTGCAAAATTTATTTTTTCAAATTTCCTATTGATAACGATAGTTTATGCCATTTAAAACGGGTAAAACATCCTATTACACAAACCAATTATCCGTAGTAGTAATAACGGTGTTGCGTATAAAGCAAAAATTGCATGGCGGCCATTTAATTGTGAACACATTTTGTTATTCGAATGACAAAAACGATCCCCATAGCTTTACTGAGCCATGTACACTTATTTTAACTTGATATTCCGAAGAGAGAAAGGTGTTTTACGATTGGTAAAATTTTTTCAAATGCATTTCATCGATTTTTTTTTCTTCTGTAAAGATATTATGTATGAGAGAAGAGTACATGACCTACCTTATTTCCCTACATTCTAGTCTGTGATAATGTACAGACACTTTACAAATGGAAATCATATAAACAGAAAGATTGAGTGAAATGTATACATGGAAATCTGATGTTAAATAAATCCATATCCATAAGGTCTGTCCTGTTTGATTGAATGACAATGTTGTATATGGACACCCCGCAAATATACAGTTGGGGCAATTATCTGTTCAACTGTTTTATTACTCATAAACCACCTTCGGTGGTACAAGAGCATATACACAAATACAATTTACAATTTACAGGCATGCGTCTGTAGACAGACAATGATTACAATTAATAGATCATTGAATAATACAAGAATATGTGAATATAAAACAGACAGAATACAGATACTAACAAACTATTTGTTAGCATATTTTGAAGCTGTATGATAAAACTTGACAAGTATTTCTTATGTACGATGGTTGTTGGCGACAGGACGTATACTAATCTAGATATATTGCTATTATTATGGTAGATACCGTTCGAGATTTAAATTTAGCATTGGGCAGTTTAAAATATAGTGTAATTCGTCACCGATTACACTTAAGTTACACAGTTTACAATATCTTTCATCCCTCGGTATGTTCTGCCATCTTCCAGTTTCAATTGGTAAGTTGAGATTTAAGGTTCTAAATTTCAAAATTTGAACATAAATATGTTTAGGAGAAAGTAAATATTTTTCGAAAACTTATGTTTGTTTATAGTGTTGATAATACATTCCCTTTGGACTTGATCTGATATTTTCTCTCCAATTTTGAGTGAATTGATCTCTGAGAATTTGTCCAGCTTTCAAAACTAGAAATGACGTGGAACACACCGAGGGTTTTACAAATACATTTGATAATCCAATTCTATCTAATAAACTTCTGACAAAGTGAATCCATGGGTCCGAATTAAAGTTTCCGTTATATTTATTCAAACTATAATGATATAACACATTGGATAATTTAAATGTATCAGTACATGTAAGTTTGTGCCAAAATGATAGCATACGCTGGTATATTATTACATAAATTGGTATTCTCCCAAATTCGCCGTAAACCATGAAATGTGGGGTAGATTTTCTTAGTCCAGATGCGAGTCTCAAATTTTTTAAATGAATACTTTCTATTAATTGAAGTTTCTCAAATCCCCATACTTCCGATCCATAAGTTAGAATAGGCGTTTAAGGCAAATTTAAATTTCTTGCCTTTTTCAGCAAGCTATACATAGCCTTTGTGGCGTTTTCAGCTATAGTTTTGATGGCTGATACCATCCTTTTATTTCCATCAACATGTTCATCAGCTCATCACGTTTGTCGGCACTGACATTTCTGATGTTATGAAACTTAACACGTGTAACAATCATATGTCGTATTTTTGTAGTAAGTATGTTTCGGTCCCTCATGATTCATAAACTTTTAAAAAATGTGCTCTGATTTTATGTCTTTTAATTAAAGCACTCGTTAATTACTTCATTATCAGTGTCTAAGACTCCCCCAAAAAGTCTCTATATATTATACATGTTAATAATAATACTTAATTGTGCTCATTACATTGTAAATCTGGAAATTCTTTTTGTGCCCTTGGCACCCGGCAGCCACAGTGCAGCGCCAGTTCAAGCGTTGTTCTATCCTTATAATGCTGAGCGCCAAGCAAGGAAGCAACAACTTTTGGTATGACGCGGCCGGGTGATGAGCGGACGCTCTACCAACTGAGCTACATCCCCGGTAGCTCCATGAAATTCATACATACGTTAAAGTTGATCTCTCGAAGAGCTAGTTGTTAGGGTAATAGCAGGGACGTTTAGAGAGCTAGAGGAGTAAAGTTGGTACATTTTGTCAAGATCCCCTCAAATATGGTCGTGGCAGGGTGTTCACCGACTTCCCAATACAAGGCATAACTCTTTCCAGTCTCCTTACTGGCTGATTTAGACCTTGCAGTATTTCCTTGAGAAATCTGTGCTTAGAAATCCAGGGCCACTATGCATTTCTGGTGCAGCGATTCACTATCTAGGCACAACAAAGCGAGGGAAATACCGCAAGGCTTAGATCAGCCAGTAATGCAGACTGGCAAGAGTTATGCCTTGCGTTTGGAAATTGGGTGTTCACATTCAAGCCTCCTTTTCTCCAAGAGTTTGTTTTCGAGGAAACTCATTGCCCTACCCCTAAAATTAAAGGCGTGACAGGGGTGCATATTTCTGTTTCGTTTGCATAACTGAAGGATTGCACTTTCTATTGGACGTTGTATAAATATACAGTACTGTGCAAACATACACTAAATAATTTCAACAGATGGAATCGGTGATATTCGACTTTTCTTCTCTTTCTAACCTCTGAATATGTTTCATCTGGCGGCTGTAGGTTAACTTCACTTAGATTTACCGCTATCTTCTTTCGTTAGGCACTTTTAGCACATTGTATTGCTGAACGCCTTTAATAAAGGTTGAGTTGTGGAGAAAACTAAAGCGTTCGTAAAATGTTTATTAAAAGCAACGCCATTTGCAACCATATGCATCGAGTACACACTCATGAAATAATAAATACAGGACTAGAATTGCAAAAATCTTTAATAATAGGAAAACATTATTTATTTTACTAACTTTTGAATATTTTACATGCGTTATATAATATGCATGACCAACCATGCGCTTCGAAAAACATACCAGATGTGTCCAAAACTGTTTCAGTAGATAATGAGACAGAGCTAATCAATGTCTAGCAGTGATTATCACGTTTAACGTTTTAAAATATATTCGGTTATCATTTTAGAAGTAACCATTACATACAAATACCACTCAGGAGTCAGAAAACAAACGTCAACTCCTTGTAAGAAATGGCACACATGACCTCCTCTAAAATATAATTTGGTTTGGATGTAGAACTTTTTACCATCTCATTACAATTTGTGTTTGTCTTAAATAGCATTGTTATCTTCAAACATGTACGCATAACAGCTCAAGCATAAGCTTTGATGACCTTTGGAGTAAGGCCTAAAACAAATGTTTCTGGTCTTTACAGGCTGACAAAAGTGATGCAATGACGCGATTTTTTATTTTTTATTTACGACATTTTTTTCGAATGAAGAGATACATTCAATTTTATACAAATGATTTTATACAAATGTATTTATACAAATAAACCACAAACCCTACATGTATTTAATATGTGTTACTATTTCAAATGGTCAACTCAATAATCTCACCCCTACACTCCATCTCAACAGATCCGAGTGACATTTTCAATGTTTTCTGAGACTAAAGAATTAGAGTTATCTGCTCCTTCTTTTGTTAAAACCAAGAAAAAAGACCTGAGACGTAGCCTAAGTTATGTTTTTCCTGAATGACGTAAATAGAGACAAGTACATATGTCATAATGATGGAATATAAGCAGGGAGTCATTGTATAATTTCCAAACATGCGGAGCAATCAATATTGATAAATGAAACATGCGATTGTGGGCGATGAATGTACATACACGTGAAGAAACACTTTACTTTCGTTAGATGAATTTAGATGCCCGTGAAAAAGGTATGATTTATTAAAGGTGCGTCCATTGTGTTTCATAAAATTTTATTAGGCTTTAAAACGTTCCGACTCACCATATGTGCTGTTTACAGTGCGAATAAATTCACTCGGCTTGTATATTCATCCCGAATCACCAAATATGTCATAATTACTAGTTTTCAATTAAAATATAGAGTAACATCATTATGCATGTGCAGAAACCGAAAGTGCACGTCCTATATGCATGCACAGTAGTTATATGACCTATTAAACATGATCAACCCAAATTTATCAGTTTTTCTGTTATAAATAAGATTCCAAAATTACGTTTGACTCATTGGCCACACGCGGTACGTTGTCCGGTTTTCGATCAGAAATCACTACTTTTACCTTCATACCGTCAATATACTAAGTCGACTATCATCAAAATGATAATTTTCGGTAACAATCGATACTTCTCGATAAAGTTACAAATTTAACATTTGGAATATGTGACCCCTAACAACACAATGGATGTACCTTTAAGTTTCCTTAACAAACACATATATGAGAGAGAGAGAGAGAGAGAGAGAGAGAGAGAGAGAGAGAGAGAGAGAGAGAGAGAGAGAGAGAGAGAGAGAGAGAGAGAGAGAGAGAGAGAGAGAGAGAGAGAGAGAGAGAGAGAGAGAGAGAGAGAGAGAGAGAGAGAGAGAGAGAGAGAGAGACGTCGGAATGGTGCAGATGGGTGCAACGCATGCACACGTGGCTACGACGTTGGGATGCAGCCGTATTATTATCACCAGGCTTATGAGACGGTACAGGCAGACGGGGAGGACAGTAGACTTGCCGAGGAATGGAAGACCACGCGTAACAACCGAAAACGAAGACCGCCATTTGCGAATTCTTCATCTGCGGAACCGCTTCCGGTCAGTGACGGAATCAGCGACGAATGGCTTTGGACATGCTGTCCGTCGAAGAACAGTGGCCGGACGTCTGAGACAACATGGTATTCGCGCCTACAGACCCAACCGTGGCGTGCACCTGACACGTCAACATCGACGTCAACGTCTCCAGTGGGCACGTAACGTTCGGCAGTGGCAGGTCCGGAACTGGCGGAGGGTCATCTTTTCGGATGAGAGTCGCTTCCAACTATTCAGAAATGATGGAAGAGCGAGGGTGTATAGACGTCGTGGTGAACGTTGGCGACGTTGTTTTGTTCAGACTGTGGTACCCTTTGGCGGTGGCAGCGTCATGGTGTCGGGCGGAATTAGCGGACAAGGGAAGACTGATCTCGTTGTGGTTGATGCATGGAACCTCAATACAGAGAGGTACATCGATCAGATTCTCCGCCCATTGCTCCTACCATTCCTGCAACAGCACAACAACAGAACCCTCTTCCAGCAGGATATCGCCCGTCCCCATACAGCCCGTATTGTCAGGGATTTCTTGCAAAGAAACAACATCAACGTGTTGCCATGTCCTGCCAGGTCACCTGACTTGTCACCCATCGAACATGTATGGGACCATTTGGATCGTCAAGTCCGTCAAAGAACTGTGGTTCCAGGAAACATCCAAGAGCTTGCCCAAGCGCTGAGAGAGGAATGGCAGAGAATACCAGACCGTGTCATCTTGCGTCTGGTATTCTCAGCACGACGTCGAGTTCGGGCATGCATCGAGGCCCGTGGCGGTCATACAAGATACTGACAAACTTGTTGTTGTGGGTGTTGTATTCTTAGGTGCTGATCGAATTCAGGACAATTTCATGAGTGTTCGATTTCTTTAAGGAGTTGTACATCATAACACACTGACCTGAAAGACCTCAATATGTGATTGTTTGATAAACATGTTATCTGTTTTCATAATGGAAATGAAATAAAAGATGTGTCATTTATTTTTTGTCATTTATTGGTCAATTATACTTGGTATCGTTTCTTTTGCCCGTTAGTTGATAATGCTGTTACACTCCCCTATATCGGTAGGATCTAAAGGCAATAAAGGAAAAAAAATATCAAAACCGTTTGCCATGTCTTTTGATGCGCAATCCACACATCTTAACAATTAATTTATCAGTTTATTGACTGAATTCTACGCCCTTTCAAGAAAGGAATTATGATCACGTCAAAGACAGGAAGTCATGTAGGAGGGTGTGATAACTTATCCATTCACCCAGCAATAATCCACCATTGGTCAAGATATACGCTCCATATGCTTCAAATACGACTCAAATGTTGAATACATTAATGCTTAAATACTGACATTACAAATATCATTTATATATTGACGAATGCATACAAGCGAGCTTCTGGTCATCAACATATTCTGAAATATCCCCACACAGTACAGAGTTTCACTTAACATTGAGCATAATAGTGTCTATTGAAATTACTGGTCTGCATGGATAGGTGAATAAATCGAATCAGTATGGTTCATTTGGTAACATGCTTGTCAACCAATCTCACGAATCTTAAATAAACCTTGCTTCAATAAGCAGTAACCCAGCAAACAGACAACGTTGAACAACGTTGTAGCAACGTTATGGTTTGGTTAGGTTTTATTCTAACGTTATAATGACGTTGCTACAACGTTGGAGAGCCAACGTTTTCATGTAACGTCCAGACAACGTCACAAAATAACGTTAATAGAACGTTGTTACTTGGTTAGGTAAAAAACCAAGGTTCCTACAACGTCATATGGACGTTGTATTCTAACGTTGTATTGTAACGTCGATATAACGTTAAAACACAACGTCATTACAACGTTGTAAATTTGTTAGGTTAAAAACCAACGTTCTTACAACGTAATTAGGACGTTGTATACTAACGTCCAATTCTTACGTCAATACAACGTTGAAACACAACGTCAATACAACATTGTGAATAGGTTCAGTTAAAAACCAACGTTCCTACAACGTCATTAGAACGTTGTATTCTTACGTTGCATTCTAACGTCAATACAACGTTGAAACACAACGTCATTACAACGTTGTTGTTTGGTTAGGTTAAAAACCAACGTGCCTACAACGTCATATGAACGTCTTATTAAAACGTCATTACAACGTTGAAACACAACGTCAATACAACGTTGTACATTGGTTAGGTTAAAACCCAACGTTCCTACAACGTCATTAGAACGTTGTATTCTTACGTTGCATTCTAACGTCAATACAACGTTGAAACACAACGTCATTACAACGTTGTTGATTGGTAAGTTTAAAAACCAACGCTCCTACAACGTCATATGAACGTCTTATTAAAACGTCATTACAACGTTGAAACACAACGTCAATACAACGTTGTACATTGGTTAGGTTAAAACCCAACGTTCCTACAACGTCATTAGAACGTTGTATTCTTACGTTGCATTCTAACGTCAATACAACGTTGAAACACAACGTCATTACAACGTTGTTGATTGGTAAGTTTAAAAACCAACGCTCCTACAACGTCATATGAACGTCTTATTAAAACGTCATTACAACGTTGAAACACAACGTCAATACAACGTTGTACATTGGTTAGGTTAAAACCCAACGTTCCTACAACGTCATTAGAACGTTGTATTCTTACGTTGCATTCTAACGTCAATACAACGTTGAAACACAACGTCATTACAACGTTGTTGATTGGTAAGTTTAAAAACCAACGCTCCTACAACGTCATATGAACGTCTTATTAAAACGTCATTACAAAGTTGAAACACAACGTCAATACAACGTTGTACATTGGTTAGGTTAAAACCCAACGTTCCTACAACGTCATTAGAACGTTGTATTCTTACGTTGCATTCTAACGTCAATACAACGTTGAAACACAACGTCATTACAACGTTGTTGATTGGTAAGTTTAAAAACCAACGCTCCTACAACGTCATATGAACGTCTTATTAAAACGTCATAACAACGTTGAAACACAACGTCAATACAACATTGTACATTGGTTAGGTTAAAAACCAACGTACTAACAATGTCATAAGTACGTTGTATTATAACGTCTAATTCTAACGTAAATACAACGTTAAAATACAACATATTTACAACGCCGTGAATTGGTCAGGGTTAAAAACCAACGCTCTTACAACGTCATGAGGACGTGAATACAACGTTGAAACACAAACGTCAACGTCAAGAAAACGTTGTGAATGGTCAGGATTAAAGCCGACGTTCCTACAACGTCAGAAGGACGTTGTATTCCAATGACAAATTCAAACGTCAATCCAACGTTGTGCATTGGTTATATTAGGTTAGGTTAAGTTTAGCACAACGTCATAAGAGCGTTTTATATTAAATTCGTTAGATTAAGAGTTATGAACAAAGTACACGTGTTGATAAGTCAACCTTTCTTATCTAGCCCTAACCATATGTTTATGTATGTATTCTAATGAATGCTCATTGCTAACTGATGTTTCATTTCTCTCCTGGCATATATCCTATACGACTGGCTTGTATTTCTCTTCTCACGGTGTTTACAAGTTTACATATTCAGTTTAGATATAATATGGTGTTTAAATAATCGATAAAATCAAACAGACTTTAATTGGAGGCTTATTTTACAAATAGGGACCGGGCTACACGCTCACATGTACGTTTCACATAAACAAAGCTAAAAGTAGATTAACTAAGTATTTTTTTAAAATATTTTATTAATAATAAATCATGAAAAGTAACTATATGCAGCTTTTTGACAAAAATCACGCAATGTCTTTTATATCCTCTTTTTGCTTTCCGACACAGATCATGTGCAACCCTTGATTTGTCCATTCATAATGTGACATCAGGTGACACAAAACGATATTTTGGCAAATGAAAATTCATTCCCTGAACATAAATATAAAATAAATATCAACTACTGTACATGTTAAGATTATTTTAAAAGAATAAATAGCGGATTGTGCTCAAACTAAATCAGGTTTATATAATGTTGACTGAAAAGAAAACATGACCATGAATTCATATAATGAATGTTGTACTAAAATGTCAATGTCTAATTTTCAATGTATATATTCAGACAAAAGTACATCCGAATATATTTAATTTAATTCTTTGGATGCTGTATGACCGTTAAAATATGCAGTCAGAGATATCTTCAGAGATGTTTCATTGTTAACCTATTTAGTGAAGCGCGTTAAAATATCAAATTATCGCCCCTTTGACAATTCCGTTGACGTTTCCCGTAGGTTTGCACATAAGCATTTTACTGTAAGTAATTAGGTACACATTAATTGTATGTATTTATTATAATGTCATAACTAAGCAACACTATGCCTTTGTATCGCGAGACAGCAACATTATTGAGGTTTGTTTTAAACAAACGTATCTTTTCAAATTTATCAATCTATATTGAAACCACGTTAACTTTCCCAATTTACATTTAAACCGTAACAATAACAATACAGCATGGACATGACGTTATAATGACGGGGAAAGGACCCGTTTCAAGAATGATCACTGTAATCGTATCAAGAGACGTGTTTTGACTGTTTTCACATGGACTCCTACAACATGTTAACGCAACTCGGACCAACATGATTTCAGCGTTTATGAATAAGCACAGTCTATCACATGTATAATCTAGAGAGTTATATTGAAATACGCCTTCTTTCTGGAACTGTTCAGAAAGCTGAGTGGGGTAACCATGTTCAGTTTGAAACTACACAAAATGGGAGAAACAAGTTGCGTCAATATAGGCATTTTAACAGTGATTATCTCACTGAGGATTACCTTAAACATGCATCCATGTGTTTCATAACATTTTATTTGTTGCAACTCACCATATGTGCTGTTTATGTACAATTATTTTCACTCACCTTGCATGTTCATCCCAATCGCAAATATAACATATTTACTAGTGTCCAATTAATATTTAGCAACATAATTATGCATGTGCAGAAATCGAAACTACACTTCCGGCCATTTACAGGCGCAATAGTTATATGATCTATTCAACATTATTAACTCATATTTGCCTTTTTGTTTGTGGGAAATAAGATTCCAAAATTAGATTTGACTAATTGACATGGCGCGCGTCAATCGCGGTGCAGTGCGCGGTTTCCGATAATAAAAAAACCCCAAAAAACTACTTTTACCTTCATATCGTCAATGTACAAAGTCGACTATTGTAAAAAATTTAGTTTTCGATAACAGTCATAGCTTCCCGATACAATAACACCATTTATTCGTTTGGAATAATTTGTGACCGCAACAACACAATGGATGAACCTTTAAATGTCCTATGCCTCGTACACACGCGGTGCCCTCGCTAAATTTCGGTTTGGAGTTAACACATTGAAGATTAAAACAGATCGCTTTGCAAACGTTAAATTAATGGATAAATAATGTTTTAATTGCATTCATGAAACTACGGATGAACTCAACACACTATTAAAATGCCCGTTGTATCACATGTAGGCCTATGCATGACTTGTCTGTGCCAAACTTTTGAAAGCGACGTTAATTAAAACTCAAATCATCTCAAGTCAAATCATTTCCTATCTTTTGACTAAATACTGTCTCACTATACATACATTGTGCTTACTGCATTTCATGAAGCCTAACTTAATCAATGGTTTTTAATACGGACTTTCAACTATCACAAAAATACGAATGCTGTCGCGCTTACATTATTGTTTGTATATGATTTAGTTTAAACACTGGAGAAAATTTTACTTTCATCGTGTATGCTATCGAAATATACTACGTTCACAAATATATTGAAAGTCTTAAAAATACACCTGTTTCAAGCTAAAGAAATACATTCAAATACTTTCAACTATACCAATTATTATTTACCTAATCGGTTATTCTGAATCGACCTTAATTATTATTATTACTAAGGATTAGGAAATTTACATGCATATTGAGTTTATAATTGTGCTGGTTTAGGAACTCTAATAGTCTATAGCTGATTGTAGCTGAAATAATGGAAGGACATGATGAAATTTTAACAATTGTAGTTCTCTATTATGTATTTAAATTTTCACATTACCGGGTAAGACTTACACATAAATAAGTTAGTTTTGGCATAATCATGTACATTAATGAGTTAGTTCATACCATTGCCCAAAGATACACTTGGAATATTTATTATGATATATCAAGAATAATATTTCCCTTTGTTTGCTGACAATTGATTGATTGAAACATATTTTATTCATTTAAGAAACGAATTAGGTAAAAGTTATAAAACTTATAGAAGCCCTCTCAACATAATCGACAAATCAATTGACAAGGCTAAAATACATAACACATGCAGAAGAGAATTTAAAACTCTACAAATGAAGGAAAGGCATAGTTTTAGTTGGTAAACATGTCATATAAATCATTAACGCATTATACAATGACAAATATCATTGCTATGACAAGTACATTATATGTATGAATATGTTTTAATTGAACCGCTGACTCTTTCCAATGAATTCATCAACATGGTGAAACATGTTTTCATTGACTTATTGTGGTAGATTTGGATTTTGGGGTTGTGCTTAGATTTAATTCTTCCTTTAAATTTTTAAAAACGGTGAGCGAATTGAATTAGTTACTTATTTTAAATATTTGGGTATATAGTCTTTTCCTGCAGAAATATTGTTGTTCAAAAGCATGCCAAGATATATGATGATGCCAATGAAATAAACCTTTAGCGCCTGTTCTTAATATGTTCAGTTGTTTCCAGAATTTACCAGTAAATACAGTGACTTATTTTCGGAATTTTCGATTGGAACGAAAATGATACGGGTGTGTTTTATTTATAAATACAAATATATATAGTTCACATTACGTTTTGTAAATATGTTCTTAAATAAACCGATTTTTTAATGTTTAATGCGCAGTAATTAGTGTTAGTAAATTAACGGTCGATTAAAGTTAACGTATTTAACATTATTAGAACGTTAGAAAATCGGTCGGTAAAACGTCGTTATTCATATGCAACGATATTTCGATTACCAAGGGCAACGTATATGTGTCCGATTTGTACTATTTTCATATATGTTTGGCAAACTCAAGATGTTGGTGATGTGAACAAGTGTTTAGTATATTTAAATCGAGTGCGAAAGATGTGTGGATGGGAGACTGCATGGTCCGTCCATTGCATGCATCTTCTACTTTACCATCTTACTGTACCTTTTAGACGACCCTTCGGATGGAGCCATTTATAAATCAAAGAAAGTCAGCCAAACTGCGTCGCTTCCTTTCCAATTCAGATGTACTTCTTCCAAACTAAAATATTATCACATCGACGCTCTAGTTCGAGTACAATCATTGAGGCTAATTGCCCATTTTGTGGGGGTGATCTTGAAGATGAATACATGCATACCAAATTGAATTGAATTTATAGATATATTAAACACACTTTTAAGGGATAATTGTTCCACTTTATTATCACAAGTATCCAACAAGTTCATTCAACTAAACTGTCCAGCCATGATAGTACACTTATGAACAACTTAAAACTTTATGTGACAAAACTGTTTAATGTAAATAATATAAATCTATATAAAAGACTGTCGGCATCACCGGGCATACTGTATTGTATAATGAAGTCTCTAAGTCGGAAAGGTTTGACATCAGTTTATTGTCTTGAATGAATGCATTTGTAATTCTTTTCATCAGAATTTCGACAATGACGTGCACTAATTTTAGATAATATATTTATCGTTTATGTTCATAAGAATCCTACAATATATCTTTGTATTTGCTATCTTTTCACTTTAAGCAATGAACGAAATACGCGCCTGTCAATAAACATAAGGGTATTTTTATTTAAGAAATAGAAGACGAGTTGGTGTACTTTATCGTTGAATAAAACATAGCAGGAAGCATGAAACACGGGATGCCCTTAAACAGTTACTCACTTATATATAATAACACTAATAATAGAGACACTTGGATCGGTTGGCCAAGGATATGAACGATACTCGATATCCGGACGACAAACCTAGCTAAAAAGATACAATTATTTCCAAATTTTTGATATCCTACTACAATACCCTCATTCCCTGAGCCAAAAATGCAAATTAGTGTTAGTATATTGTTCCTGTACATGTAAGTCACATGGGAGTTACACCTTTTTATACCTGTTGATTGGTTGTTACAAAATAAATAATTTTTCCATTGGTTGCCGGAACTATTTCATTCATCTTCTAAATTGTCCCGACTGTTAACTGTAGAATCCATCTACTGCATTTAAACATGGTTTATTTGTTTCTCGTAGTTGAAATTAGAATGTTCTTACATGTGCCTACGCATCAAATGTCGGACGAAACAATTAAATTGTTATAAAATTTAAAGTTAGCGATTACTAATTTACTATATATATAACCACGGAAGCTTCAAGAGCGACGGCTATCGTTCGAAAGCAATGACGTCATAGGTGTGAGTGGTTATGATGTCACAGTGTTGATTGTAACGTCATAGAGGTTTTCTGTTTGCGCCGACATGCTTTTGGGCTTCCCAAATCTCTTGATATGAAATTTGTAATAACTTATATCGTATAATCATGGATTGATAGTATTGGGCAGAAATACAACACTTTCAGATAAAACCACATCTATGTTTTATTGTCAAATACATTTTCGCAGGGGACATTTTAATCGCGCGTAGTAAACAAGAATAGGTACGCAAGTAGTGAATCCACGTCACTAACGTATGGATATGGAGATTCCCCTCTTTCTCGGGTCCTTTTAGGGAAACTGTTGGCTTTTAATATTCGCGTTTTTATTTTATTTTTTATATGGGTAATATAAACAATAACCAACTCGTGACGGAGAATGAGAGATTATCTTTCGCTCGTTATATCAAATGTGTAATTCTCTCCCCAAGATAATTTCGAGGGTTCGAGAAAATCGCATTTTTAGTTTCTAATGTTCATATCTCTGGCACCGATAATGTTGATAGGCCTATATCACTTCAAGGATTTTAAATGAAGGCGCCATGAAGTATAGTATGCCTTATTGTCTCTGGCAGCCATTATTTATAATTTGTTAATTATTGCAGATGGTACCGCCGTTTTGTTCAATTACTTTGGGGCAGAAAGGTCTTTCTGCACTCACATTTCCCAACTGTTTCATTGTGAATCACAGTGCTGTAAGGTACCAAGTGACACTTGGTTCCTTTCTGCACAATATATTTCTGAGTTATTCACTCGGTACCTTTTTACATAATTAAATATTTTAGTGATTACTGAAGACAGAGTCTCAACATTTTAACACAACATGAAGATTATTGAAGAAATCAATAATTTCTAAAAAAAAAAGTGAAAATGAAAGTGAAAACTTGGTACTTTCTGCTCCAAGCCCACGATTTGTCATTCCCCGTTTCTCGTTAGTTATTGTCTATTAGGTCTATTCAGTATTTACCTAAGTGATGCCACAGCATTGTGACATCATCGACATCATGTCGTGAAAGACTTAGGCCTATTACGTCATCAACTCTGAGACGTCATGGCTTTGTCAGCTATGTTCACATTCTGAGGTTATTGTAACATGACTTCAGTGTATCCTTGATAATGATTGATTGATTTCCTTATGTTGAATGACAATGAATACCCTCAAATTACATGCGGCGAATCACCGCGAACTGATACATCATGTTTTCTGGATTTAGTTCGACTCAAGATTTAACTTTTCTATTTCTCTGCGATATGTGTGGGCCTTACTCAAGTTTGACATGTGTCATTGTCATTTTCTAACATGTGTATATAATATCGTATTGGTCACAAATAACTCTCAATATGAAGTAACTTTTTTTTCAGGTAACTTAAATGTTTTCAACTATAGTTAAATTTGTCTAAGTTTGGCGCCATCTTTTATGCGGCTTTTTTCACAGAATACTGTTGCCATTGCATGACGCCATAGTGATCAACCGTTTTGAAGTCACAATGCTAGCGTCATTGTCACAATTGTTTAGATGTTTGTTCCTAGGTATTTTTTAATAACGTCGATAAATGTTTATCGCCATCTAAAAGGATACGTGAATATTTTAAGTGACCTGACCACATCTCTTACAAAATGGAAGAGTCGCAAAGTCTTCTCCATTCAGAGTTAGGTAGGCCTACACAAAACGAGAGTTCCCTTCAAAACGCCTGATAACTATCGGTCATGTTACAATATCGATTAAGAGTTGCGTTTGTAAAATTTCCGTGATCCATTGTTATTGAACACCTGCAAATTTCAGCGTTTAAAACGTCCGGCTTTAACGTTTAATATAAAAAAAACTAAACGATGTCCCGTTTGATAACATGTTTATGAGACTAGTGAATGGTTTGGCATTTATAAGATAAATAGTTGCGTTTGTAAAATTTCCGGGATTCATTGCTATTCAACACCCGCAAATTTAGTTTAAATCCGACGGCCATTCACGAGTTTCATAAACATGTTATCAAACGGGACTGAGTTTAGTATTTTATTTATTACTCAATGATGTAAATAGCGCTGAATTGCAAGAAAATCGTTTTTAGTGACGCTTACTTGCAAATAGGTCACCCGCTATTGCAGTCGCGCGGCTAACATTGTGACGTCAACATAAAACGACTATGATGTCACGCGCCGATTATGACGTTACGGCAGCACGCGGTGGTATCACACATGTGTGTAACCAACTCATTGTTATCTAATGAGTGATCTCACCACGGTTGAGTAATAAACCGAATTTGCGAGTGTTGAATTACAATGAATCCCGGACATTTAACAAAAGCACCTATTTTTCTTATAATTGATCATGTATCGAGGTGTGATTGATAATTCTAATGTTCTATGCTACAAACAAAGGAGTAAAAAGGAATCAATTCAAATCAACATATTGGAGCGCTTTTATACCGGTTCTATGTAAAACACAGCACACAGCTACGAATCATGAACATTGTTCCTGATCTCGTTACCGCGTCAAAATTGTGTTACTTAAGAAATAAAGTTCCCTGTACCCCAATGTGTTTTGTAATAAAGTATAGTTTTGCCCTGAACTATTATAGTTAAAGTACGAGGACGGTAGTCCGAGTACTTTGACGTTATAATAGTTCAGGGCAATACTATACTTTATTACAAAACACATTGGGGTACAGCGAACTTTATTACTTTTCTAAGATAACCCATAACACAACATTCTGCTTTGAGTAATTTTGCAAGAAAAATGGAGTTTACTTTCTTAATATTAATAATCCATGATCAGGGCCAACTGACTAGCCTTGCGACAACAGCGACTATGACGTCATTGTTCTGTTGTGACGTCATAGTGGATCCTGGTGTTGCCTAATGCGGATTTCGTCGTTTTGGTTCAAGTACAAATGTAGCTTAAAATTTAAGACTAATTCGGATACAAAAGAACACATTCCTTCAATAATTGTTATAACAACGCTACCGATGTTTTAGGACATTATCATTTGCAGAAAAACAAGGTCTTTTCAACTGCCCTCTTTCATTGGGTTACCATGAAACACGTGACTACGAGGGGAGCGGAAACGTCATTCAATTGTTACGTCATCACAAAAAACAATACCTTTATCGTCTGATAAAGTACTTTTATTTCGATTGTTCTAGCCGCTAGGCATCTTAGAATATTATATACAGGTAACTTAGCAATTGCGACCAAAAACAAACTACAAGTTATTTTATATAAAGGCACTGTGCACTGTTGGTACATTATTATCGCTCTTTCATTCATTAGCTTTTATAGGGCAAAGACTTTTAAGTTTAAATATAACATACATTATTATAAAAGACAAAGTAAGCGATCTGTTGATTCATGTAAAGGTGGTTACATGTTACTTGTCGTTTAAT
Organism: Gibbula magus; assembly: GCA_936450465.1. NCBI lineage: Eukaryota > Metazoa > Mollusca > Gastropoda > Trochida > Trochidae > Gibbula > Gibbula magus. Next base: position 62,111,720 of record OW388304.1, read on the forward strand.
TAAACTATTACGTAACACCAATTCTAATTTTAATTGTTTAACTTAAAAACGAGCACATTGTTACTATACCAATTTATATTTGATTCTTTTTAAATCAATACACTCATTTTTACGCTTATTTACAGACAAAATCTAAAAATACGCTTTGGGTAGCTTAAATTATGTCTAGAGATGGGACGAAGAAATTGAATTCACTTACGGTAACATTTTGCGAAACAATCTATTGTTGTAAATGAATCTTAAAATATATGCATTACATTTGTTTAAGCATAGATCAATTAACTAACGGAAAGCGCTTAACATTGCTGCAACGCGTTTTTAACGGCAACTTTACGACATGCCGCATGTCGTTGCCATCACCTATATTCGCAGTATATATGTGACGATGTGTGTTATTTCAATTACGTACATATCTCCAGTAAGTGATGAATATAAATCGCCTTGTATAATAAACTGGTAGTTGTTGTTCCATTAAGCACTCGTTAATTGATAGTATATTCAATAATAATTACACAATAGGCCGTCAAAGTTACATTTGAATTTATCAAAACTGCCGTGACGTAAGATTTTTACGTTTATGTAGGTGATTTAAAAAATGAGGTTTAAGTGATGAAAAACGTTCTGTGACCCCCTATTATTATTTCTGAATTTGTTTGCTTATACAGCTGCGCACACCATGTTAACGTTTTAGCAATATCTAAAATATGTGTGTCAGTGAAAAATCCTGTTGAATATGCGGAAAACGATGATAAAATGCCATTTTTATTTAAAAACTGCTTAATCTCATTTTATTACATTTAACAGTACTAGTGTCATTAACTTTCAAAATTTAAACTTGCTTTGTATCCGCATACATATATGTGATAAAGTAGTATCTGAAAAAATAAGCGAATTCTAAAATATTTCATTTCATCGTCCATCTCTCCGTAAGAGCCTATATATCATTTCAGAGACTTAATTGTAGTCTAGGCTATGTCGTAAGTTATATTCTAGCCATCTTAGACTTCCAGAAAAAGGCGTCTATACTATATAACTATTCATCTCGAGATGATATAATGAAAATAAAACAAACACGTTTAAACAATCGTTTGTAAAAATAACGAAAATGTAAGAATAAAATGGGAAGGTGTTCAGGCATTATAATATTCTATATTCAACTGAAGCCAAGTTTTAAGTGACATATGAACATGCACATGGCTGATCTGAGTGAGAGATATTTACAAATTAGTTCAACATTGTTGCAACGTCATACTGAAGAAATGGGCAGCAAGATGAAATCAGAAAACGACAACTATGTTTTAAACAGAAAGATACATTGTTCACGCATTTTGGGTTTTAAAGTTAGCTAAGCTTGCAAACATCTGAGAGGTGATTTTCATTGAAAGGCTGAATTTACACTGCGACCGATCTTCTCTGCATTGTGTCACTCGTTTCGTCCAAAAAAAGCGCAAGCAGTACTGAAGTACGTGAAGAAAATCTCAAAACTGAAATCACTAGATACAAACAAAATGCAATTTTTATCGATGTTATAATTAAATATGGTAATAAAGGGCAAGTAAAATTATCTTGAGCCAAATTCCATTCTGTCCTGAGAAGAAGGAGCCACTTAATCAGGATAAAAACAGACATTACAGGAAAGGTAAGTTGTTTTCCTTTATCCACACTTACTAGGCCTACATGTACTTTGTGATTAAATTGGGATATATGCGGTCGAAAAGGGGTATGAAGGTTGATCCTATAATGTCGTAGGTCTTATAATTTTACATGCATATGCAACTTTGTTGAATCTTGCTCATCCTCGATAATTTTGGAAAACACGACTGGTTTAAAAAAACATTCACGTCCCGCGATCACCAACCTGGTTCCCTGGGCTAGTTACGCTGCGCTATGCTGCGCTACATTGGCCTAGGTTGCGCGATCACTTCCTATCCATATGATATTGTTAATCACGTGACTACCATTCCAAATAGAATTATGTGTAACGCTTGATCAAGTCTAAGTGTGGTGGCGAAGCGTCTACATTAGCCTAAATTAAATTTGTGCTGCTATCTTAAAAGTTCATTGTACCAAGGTAATTTTGCAATTTTTCTGTAAGAGATGCACACCAAGAATAGGAGTGGCGACGCGGTTGACGCGAATCGACGTTACCATGGGCACACTTGATTACGAGGGGGAGGCATGGAACAGCCGGAACGTCGTTCAATTTGTTACGTCATCAACAAACTATACTTTTTTTCGTCCGTCTTTTCTTGACTAACACGAGATGAGATAAATATGCATGTTGTTTGTCAAGAATTGACATATATTCTATTTATTTTTTTATGTTATCCTTGTAATTTACGCCTTCATGTTGAGCGACCGCTTGGAACATCCGGTCACAACAGAAACAATTTGACATCATAAGCCAATTCGCTACATCAAACCATTGTTTTATGACGTATTATATAATATATATAGAGAATAATAAACGACATCCCGTGTAATAACATAATTTTATATTTATGAAAAAAAGGAGTGGTTTGTATTTAACGATCGGGTTTCATAAATGTGTCATTAAACGGGGACGAGTTTAGTATTTTATTTATTACTCATTGATTTAAATGTCACTTAATTCTACAAAAACGTCGATAAATGGGACACACTGTGACAGCAGCGCTAACATTGTGACGTCATATTTATGCTATTATGATGTCATATGTCAATCGGCAGCACGCAATGTTATTACACAATGTGTAATAACATTGTAGATTTATTAAACTGCGATATCTTCAACGGGCGAGTAATAAATAATTACATGTATGTCAGTCACTGGTCACAGTAGAATATAAGTTATTTTCACTGTAGCTTGATAGACAGTTTATTTCACTGATAAATCCCTGTATTTCATTGTTCGTCATGTAATAAATAATTTTATTTGATTTATCAGGATTTTATTTGACCACTTGATTTACAAAAATCTATCATTCTTAGATACAATCGAAAATCACTCTAAGGGGGATAACTCTAAGGTAAAGTTTCCGATGGGGGTTACACATTTCACTTCAGGAGCCACACTGTTTTCGGAGTGTTTTACACAAGACAGCTGGGCATGTTTCAGTGTAGATTGTTCCTTTCTCAGGTATAGTAAACAACATAAATATCATTTCCACAACCAGATTGTATTCTCAAGATCACATTTACATAATGTCGTTCTGTTGTAGTCATATGTAGATCTATAGTCAAAAGATAAAGTGAACAGGGTGAGTGCTAGCTTGACGGGTTTCACGGACAACGAGACCGCGATCATGACCTTGTCAGTATTTTTGTTTTATTTCATAAATATAGCAATTACTGTCATCGTATATATGTTTGATACAAATGAAGAAGGTCGTGAAAAATATTCAGTGTAATAAAAGTTTTATCGATTTATTTCTTATTTTGAAAGCAAAATTATTTGGAATTTTAAACCCTAGTTGTCTCCCATGTCCGCTAGGTGTCGTATAATCCAAGATGGCTGCGCCCACGGTTCATGAAGTTACATGTTTACGTTATGGTTCATGGTGTACACCGAGTCTGAGAGTGTTAACCTGTAAATGGCTAACAAAAATATTGTATTTTGGTATGAAACCATGTTTGTTTTTTTCTCAGAACACCGTGAGTCGTGACCTAGAATCAGGATGAACTCCCTGTTGATGAAATTAAGAGACACGCAAGGATCTTGCAAAGCGTGACGTGATGTAAGGCAGGTTTTGGACACATTGTACAAACGTCTGTGGAAAAAACTTTTACTTTTACTGAAGCGGGCTTTAACCTATCGGAGTCGCCACTTTTATATGTTTAATCAGACATTTGTTTGCAACAAAATAAAAAGTTGTTTATGTTTGTTGAGCTTTTTCTCTTCAGTCAGTTTGGTTGGTCATGAACCAGATATGGATTTATCAAAGAAGAAAAGAAAAGAAAACATATATTTAATACAACTATTTTCAGGATACACATACTGTACTGTAATACTGTACATATTTCATATTTTGGCTGTGAGAACAACTTGCAACATCATTAACACCTCTGACATAGAATGATATGAATGTTACATGATTAACATATGTGTAATGGATATGTGAAGAGTATTTGCCGTAATGTCAGGAATTTCAGGAATTAAAAGTTACAAAAAAATGTTAATTAATTCATCAAAATAAAACCCGACCTCTATTGTTTTGTTTCTTCTAGATATAATCCACGTTGACATCATAGGAGTGATGCTAGTTTATCTTAAGACTACGCATAATGGGTAATCAACAGACCAGTTACAATGATACGACTGTAGGCGAATAGAGATCATATCCAAATTGGCAATGTAGTATATTATAAAGTTCATTAAGTAACAAATTAATTCCTCCTTTTGATGCTAATTCTAGGATTTCAGTGATATTGATCAAATAAGTTCATTATCTTATCTTAGAAATATGCATGTTCAACAATAAGTTTTGATTAAGTTGCATAAATTAAAATACTGGCAAGTGTTGGATATTGTTTAAATATTTATGTCTATAATGTATACTTCAGATAATTATGGGGATCTGATGGATGCAAGCGGGATCGTGACTACATTTCCATATGATTGCCTAGCATTGTGACTACAGGTCTCTTCACCAAATGAGGGTAATTTAAGTTTGATCCTTGGCTACTGTTTGTCACAGCATGAGGCAGATTTTATCATGTAACATTGACTAGATACATGCTGATGATATATGCTAGATACATGCCTGTACAAACATAATAAAAACATATGTAAAATAACTCATAATAAATAAATCATTTGTTTTGGCAAACAGATTACACTTTATATCATTTTGGAGTAATATTCATCAAAACCATCTGCAATTTCTTACCATTGTTTTAAATTGATTAAATATATTGATTAATATATATATATATAGGGATCATGACCTAAAAACCTATTTTCATCTTCTTCTCCAGTACAAAAAAAGCTCTAGAAAGCTGAAATTCCTTGGCCAAATGGGATTCAAAATTGTAGATTGCGTGAGTATGACGATGTGACCCCAAATGTGGGTGTCGGGGATCATGACCTAAAACCTTTATATTTCTACAGTGCCAATTTCTAGAATATTTTCAATTTATTTCTTTGATTTACAAGACACATTAACACTAAGGTGATTTGTTTCCAATCATACAATCAGATTTGCAACAACTTCAATTTATATTTCAGTTGCTAGCAGACTTTTAAAGACTTGATTCAAATACAACCACAGGCATTATGGACACACTGTTGATGGATGGCGTCAACAAATATCATGAGGCTATCGCTTGTTTGGCCCAAGTTTCAAGAAAACATCTTTGAAGCAAGTGGACACGGGACAGAAAATGTAAGATTTACACCGACAGTTTAATGGGTGAAATTTAGTGAGCACAAAAATGTTTGGAACAGTATATTGTCAATTTAAACATAAATTGAGTCATATGTATTTATTTAATTCCACATATTGCATTTTCTAATTTACATATTAGTTATTTAGATGATACAATCTACTAAGGATGTTTAGCTCATCAGGCAAAATAGACATACATCATGGGTCATCGTCCGCAAACCTTTCACATTTTCGACTTGTCCCCTAGAACCACTGCACCCCCAAAGCTGAAGTTTTGTGGGGAGGTAACTTGCAGTTTGTGGATCAAAGTTTGTCTATTTGGTCTTGACGTCCCGTTAAATATGGGCGGGCAGGCATGTTCACTAAAACCTTTAAACGACTAGTTCGCCGAAAGCTATAAGAAACACACATTTTCTGATTAACAGGTTTATAATTGATATATGTTGAAGACAAATTTATTAATTTTGTCCTGAAACCCTCATATGGGCGTGGCAAGCATTTTGCAGGGCTTCCTACTTGTACACTTTTGGTGTATTTTGTACACTTGACAGTCTTAGAATATGATTTTAAACCAATGTTGCAAATTGTACACCTCTTCTCTGGAAATATGTAAAAAGTTCATTTCATAAATTTATGTATAGAGTAATGAAGTTCCGAACTGTTACAGAGTTGAATTATAATCTAATTCCAGAGTTAACCCAAGTAAACAAAGTCAGACAATGATTATTGTTGTCAAACCAGAGCATGATATCTTGGAACTAATAGTACCATGCTAACTTCATCGAGTTGTACACCTTAACATTACAAAATACTCCAAAATAGCTATATATCTACACTTAACTTGAAAGGAGGGTAGACAGCTCTGATTTTGCCTGAAACCTTTTAAAGACTACTCCAAAACAAAAAGATATAGGAAGCTAACATTTCAGGATAATATCATTGTTACATGAAGACTAAAGTTTGTTCATTTGGTCCTCTAGGCTCTAGGCTCTAGAGAGCTGAAATCATTTTGATGTGAGTTCTTCTAACATGTGCTTTGAGAAATGGTTGTTGAGAAAGAGAAGTCGAGTCTTGAAAACAAAACATTGATGGTCAAACAAAATTTGCCAATATTCTAAATTTAGATTTGGTGACCGTTACCCAAAACATGGGCCACAAGGGTCTTGACCTAAAACTGAAATGTTGTGTACTGAATCATTGATAAATGCGGGTTCTAAATTGCAGATATGGTTACCCTTTGACCCACAATGTAGGTCACAGGGGTCAATGACCTAAAAGCTATTTTCAACTTCTTCTCTCAAGCTCTAGAACGCTGAAATGTTGCGTAAAAACGTTTTAGCGAGTGACTCATATAGGATATATGAGGATATATGAGTTTCAAATGTAGAAGGCCTTAATTTCATTAAAGGGTTATGGTTACACGTTTTTGCAAGACAAAAATACAATTTTATCGTTATTTTCAAGCTTTTAACACTTAAAATTGGAATTTTACAAATTTTATTTCTTTCTGTTAAACATAAATATGTATCAGGTCTTTGAAGGGCATTTAGAAATGGTATACATAAGAACAAGAAGATTTTCTGGATAACAACTTCTTTAATGTGAAATTACACGACGTTTCGGAGTACATACTCACTCCTTCATCAGGTGGAATGTAAGGAAATAACAATATATGGTACATTTATATAGCAAACAAAAACATTAGTGAGGAAACTCAATCAGGGAGATTAACATGCATGAGAATGGTATACAATGGGGATTTCTTATACAAACATGATGGGGGTGAAGCATGAGAATGGTATATACAATGAGGATTTGCAATACAAACATGAGGGGGAGTAAGTAGATAAACAATGGCCTGTAGGCTTTATTGAAGATGTAAATAAACACACATGAGGAGACGAGGGAGGCCAGTTGGCTTTATTGAAATTGTTGAACAAATAATAATTAAAGTTGATTGGAAGAGAGGCCAATTGTTGATGTGGGTGGCTTTGAAGTTTTTGCATGGTGATTGGAGCTGATAGGTGTTGATTGGTGGGGACTCCTCGGATTATTTGCTCCGACAGGAGTGGATGGAAGGTAGGGATACTTGGATTTGGTTGGTTCGGTTCTCCTCGGATATTTCCTCCGACAGGAGATAGAAGTTCTAGATGAGTGAATCCCAAGCACATGGGCTTTCCTTACATTCCACCTGATGATGGAGTGAGTATGTACTCCGAAACGTCGTGTTTTTTCACATTTAAGAAGTTGTTATCCAGAAAATCCTCCTGTTCTCATTAATATGTATGTCAAATAGTCACAAGATTTAGATTTGCTTGGGGAATATATCACTGTTTGATAAAAATATATTTCAACAACAAATTTAAACAAAAAGCATATGTTTCAAGGCTAACTTGAATAATAATTTGTTTAAACCTTGAGAAATTGGCAATTTTAACTTGCAAGGGAGATAACTCTTATAATATATGCACGACCGTTTCGCCTTAAAGAGGTTCCCAACAATAATCAAAATACATGAAAAATTGCTGTAAATTGGCATGATGCAAGCGGAATATGTATTATTCGAGATTCAAAAAGAAAAAGTGCATGTTACGGACCTTTTTTGGTGCAAAATGATGGGTTTTTTTTGTGGTAATGTCTAAAAAAATATGGCAAACTTGTTTTATTTTGTTAAAGTCACCTTTTAAAAATAATGACACTCATTCAGAGCTATATTGTTGTTTTCTTTCATGAATGGAATGTTATTGGAATAGAACAGTGATTTCTAAAATTTGTATGTTTTTTTTTTCATTAACCTTTATATGATAAACTATAATGTCAACAATGGATTCTGTAGAAAAAACTTCAAAAGTCCTGTTCAAGAATCAAAATAAATCAAAAATAATTCAAACATGATATAACTTGTGGAAAACTCGCCACTGAAGAATAACAGAAGATAAAAAATATATGTCACGGACCTACGTTATGAGTAATTTAATTCTGAAAATGATAATGAAAAGTATTGGCAAAGGGAGGTAACTCTTCGGTGGAAAATTAATCTTTACATTATTAAGTTATATAAGGTTGAAGAGCCGAATTTTGTTTTACCATAAAACATAAACTATATCACACAACCATAATGCCATTACCTTTCTTTATTAGTATTCCAAAGGCAATTTGATTATGTCCCCCGAAAAAATTTTCGGGAGACAAAATGTTTTCGCCTCCGTCATTCCGTTATTCCGTCATTCCGAAATGCTTTCTTTTCCGGGCCATATCTCAAAAACCGTTCAATATTTTTTCACGAAACTTGGTGTATGGTTAGACCTAGTGGTGGAGTGGTGCCCTTTGCTACTTTGGTTATTCTGAATTTTTGTTGTTCTGGTTTCCATGGAAACAATTTGAACTTAGTGCATTTTGGGGGTAGGGACCTTTTCCGGTCTCTATCTCCAAAACCGTTCAATATTGTTTCACCAAACTTTGTATTTGCAGAGACCTAGTGATAGAGTGGTGCTTTTTGCTACTTTGGTTATTCTGAATTTGTGTTGTTCTGGTTTCCATGGAAACAATTTGAACTTAGTGCATTTTGGGGGTAGGGACCTTTTCCGGTCTCTATCTCCAAAACCGTTCAATATTGTTTCACCAAACTTTGTATTTGCAGAGACCTAGTGATAGAGTGGTGCTTTTTGCTACTTTGGCTATTCTGAATTTTTTATTTCTCGTTATTAATGCAGTATTGAACTTTGTGCTTAGCGTAAGTGAAAAATAAGGGTAATATGGCTAGGTTGGATTGAAAGTTGGAGCGGGGGACATCACAGTGCATCACATGCACATATTTCTAGTTTTCAATGTTTCTTACAACACACTGTTGATGAAACATTGACCAATGCTATTAAGTTCTGAGAGCGAAAATCTGACAATTGAAAATGTACGTGGGCAATTGTTACAAACCACCTAGATTACAGAGTAAAATAACAATATATATCTCTTTATGATAAAACAAATACTATGTTTCACAATTATAATACAATGATTTTTTTCATGTGCATGTGACTACAAGGTCTATCTTAATCTGACAACTGAGGATGCTCAGAAGCAATGGTAAAGAACCCCCTTAAGTATGCTATATATAACTATGAAATAACTATAGAAGAAGAGAACAAATATCACTTATTTTTTTACTATTTTCTGTCATGATATGGGGATTTTAGTCTACACCATTTGAATGAAAATGTGCAGCAATTGTGCACCTACACTGAAACTCGTGACCTTCCTATGGTATCTGACCTCGCTTTCGCTCGATCAGATACCATCGGAAGGACACTCGTGCACGTCGTATTTACATGCACAGAAGTTATATGACCTATTGAACATAATCAACCAAATTTTGTCTAGTTTTAAAAAGATTCAAAAATTACGTTTGACTCATTGGCGCGCGCCACACGCTGTGCATTGTCCAGTTTTCGATCAGAAATCGATACCTTTACCTTCATATCGTCAATATACTAAGTCGAGTACAATCAAATGGTAGTTTTCGATAACAGTTGGTACTGCTCGATAAAATAAGACTATTTATAACGTTTGGCATGTTTGACCCCCATGGCCAACAACACAATGGATGTACCCTTTGATATCTGAGGCCACGGGCATTATTACACCTTTGTCCTGTGTCAGTACTTCAAATTATTTTTTAGATTTAGATTCGCATCACAAATGGTTGATTGCTAATAGATGAAATATTTATATTTCTGTTTTAATTTCAGGTATTATGAAGATCCAAATGGTGATTCAACTGTAAACCTTCCAGTCCCGTACTGCTGCTTTGTTTAGTGGAGAAAAGAAGCATGCAGTTAACAAAATTGCGACTTAACATGTCAAGCTTATAAATGAAAAATTAATGTGCACAATATGTATTTACACTGCGATGCAATAAACTTTTGGTTCTGACTTGTCTTGTCTCTTTTGCATGAGTTGGAAGTTAAATTATCCTAGTGCCCATTGTCCTCTTTTCACAAATCACACTTAGGTAATCGTTAAATACTGATGTTATGTTTGAAGAAATTTGAAAATCAAACTTTTGTGAAATAGCCCTAACTGGGTTTGTTTTTCATTTACAAATTGTCTATTAGAAACCGCTGACATTTAATTGATCCTTCAGAGAATCTAATGTTCAAGATTGCTAACTAAACAATTCCTTAAGTAGGATTCTAAGAGGCAATTGTCAATGAAAAATACATGGTCGAATAAGTACCAAAACATGCACTGAATATCGTAGATAAACAAACATGTATGAGGTTACATGTTACAAAAACAAAACTTCAGCAAGCAAACATTTCATACAAGTTTAAAGGTTTCCTGTGTTCAGGGGAGTTAGTTTCTGACATTAATGGGATGTAGGTTTTCTATTTTCAGGGCATGTTCGGTTCGAAAGAAACATTGTTTTCCGATGTTCAGGGGACGTTGGTTTCTGACGTTGTGGCGATGTTGGTTTCCGACATTGAGAAAACGTTGGTTTACAACGTTCAGGGGACGTTGGTTTACAACGTTGAGTGGATGTTGGCTTCCAACGTTCAGGGGACGTTGGTTTCCGATGTTGTGGGGACGTTGGTTTCTAACGTTGTTGGGATGTTGAGTTCCGACGTTGAGAGAACGTTGTTTTACAACGTTCAGGGGACGTTGGTTTACAACGTTGAGAGGACGTTGGTTTTCAACGTTCAGGAAATGTTGGTTCCCAACGTTGTTGGGATGTTGGTTTCCGACGTTGAGAGAACGTTGTTTTACAACGTTGCTAGAACGTTGATTTTGTAACGTTACAAAACTAACGTTAGAATTACGTAAAAAGGAATCTACAAATAACGTCCAAATAACGTTACAAAACTAACGTTGGCAGGACGTTGGTTTTGTAATGTTTCAAAACTAACGTTGCCAGGACGTTGGTTTTGTAACGTTACAAAATAACGTTATAATTACGTAAAAAGGAATCTACAAATAACGTCCAAATAACGTTACAAAACTAACGTTGCCAGGACGTTGGTTTTTGTAACGTTTCAAAACTAACGTTGCCACGACGTTGGTTTTGTAACGTTACAAAATAACGTTATAATTACGTAAAAAGGAATCTACAAATAACGTCCAAACAACGTTGCAAACAACGTTACTGACACCTTCTGAGAACGTTGTCACAACGTTGTGACAACGTAAAATTGTTTGCTGGGAAAGACGCAGTTTATATACAGTCCGGATGAAATGTGTTTCATAGACGGATTAGATATTAATAAAGGAATTTGGAATTGGGTGTTGATGGAGGGGTGTGGTTGTATTTTTACATATTGTAAAGGGATTATGTCAAATTTACATTCAAAACTTTTGAAAGGGGACCTACACTGGATCCCCAACTGCGTTCTCAACTTGAATGAAGAACAAGGTAGGCGTCTATTGAATTTTCTGTATTGCAGGTTAAGGAAGGTATCCGTTGGGTAACAGGTCTTACAGCCGGGCCATGTTCAAGAGAGGTTTCAAATGAGCGATTACTTTTAAACCTCTCTTGAACGCGATTGCTCAATGTAGCACTACGAAGCAAGGCGAGCAAACTTCGAGGAATTTGCACCGTGTCGTTCAAGAGAGAATGCGCTACTTGAGCGCTACATTGAGCAATCAATGAGCGATTATAAGCGCTCGCTGTTATGGAACGGAGCCCAGGTCTCCCTAATCCCTCCATGGACAATATCCAGACACGACTTGTCGTTATGGCTAAGTCTATTTACTGACAGATCGTGTAGTGATTTCTGTTCAACTTTTTCAAATGTAAGCAGTTGACGCCTCTATTTAAACACTCTAGGCTACATAAAGACATACATATATTTCTCTGTATAGAAATTATCCACCGTCTTCGTGGCGTGAGTGATTAAATTAGACAATTAATCTTACAGTTCCCACAACATCACATTTTAAACCCTTCCACTACATATACTGTGCAGCAGGTTTTATATACCAATCATTGTGACGAATTCGGAGGTTGGATCGAAAGACCTATTACACTACATATACTATTGACTTTTGTTAAAAAGCAGATAGGTTTTACGTCATTTTATTTCAAAGAAATACATAACTCATATTACAGAATCAATAATTATTGATTTTCATTTCTCAGTAAATCTAACGTTGTTCTTGTTCAAAATACCAGGAATGCCATAGAAACATATATCCAAAAGTAGTAAAATGCCATTTGTCTGTTAAACCGCTAGGTATCATACCCATACACCTTATATTCTTTCTTCTATGTGGTTATTGTTGCTGGTCAAAAAATCATAATGGTACCTAGCCTTAGGAAAAAGGTATCTTTCCTTGGAGATTGTTAGTTAAATTCATTACCGAGTTTTAGGTTGATGGGACCATAAGCAAAACAGTCCAAAATCTATTTTCTCTTCACAGGGGAGGTCATATTTCTCAGTTTTCACAAATACCCTTGCGATGAAAATGTGCAACACGATATTGTTATCCCTATTACACCTCCTATCTGTGTGTGGATGAAAATGTGCAACAAGATATTGTTATCCCTATTACACCTCCTATCTGTGTGTGGATGTGTATGCATCGTACACGTGATGGAAATACAGTCTCCTGGACAGTAACGGGAGCTGACAGAATTCTCAGTTTGTTCAACAATACTGATTGCACAATGAACTTTTATCACAGCCAATCAGGATTGGCTATCCAAAAAGCGCTCGGGTTGTATCAGATGCTTCATGGGAAGAAAATACTTGATTAACTTTAGTTGGAAGAGGATGTACAACACACGAACAACAACATAGTAAGTTAAAACATATTTTAATTAGATTTCGGATAATATTTACTACACTAAAAGCGTGGTCATTAATTTACTAATACGGAATATGCATGTATGTATAAATTGTTGTAAACTATATTGTATTTAAAAAATAGACGACGAGTTGACGTGCTTTATCGTTGAATAAAACATAGCAGGGAGCATAAAACACGAAGGGCGCAGTGTTTTAGGATCTCTGCTATGTTTTATTCTACGATAAAGCACAACAACGAGTCTTCTATTTCTTATATGAGATGCCCTTAACCCTCTGAGTGCCCGGCCGTTTACGCTATGCGCTCACTCAGTGCCGCTAACTTTTTTGAGTCACTCAAGATTTAGGTCAACGTTGTACATAAAATATCACCAGGGCGTTATTCATGTTCACAAAATCATGAAATTTTAACTGAAGGATATTAAGTTGGGTGTCTCTCTACCTATGTATTTTTTTGTTATAAATATTTAGTATAAAAACGAATAAGCATTGATTATAAACGGCTAAGATGTTTTTCGCGTAAATTACCAATGGCCACGTATGCGTGTATCTTTGTTTACTAGCTTGGAAATAAATTCATGTGTTCAAAAATGTAATTTAATTGTTATTTTTCGAGACAGAAAAAGTCAGTGATCACGCTGGTGTGTTTACTTTCTGCATGCGACCTTTAGTTCACGAAATAATACAAGGTAGCTTTTTGTAACCATTTTGTTGAACATTGTTCACTGTGACGTCATTGACAAACAATGACCGTAAAAAGTACTGTGCATGGTAACCTTTCGTACTTTTGCGAAATACAAGCATAGTGACTGAGATTTCACCAACTGATAGCTATTGTTTCTAGCTTAGAATGGTATAAATTTCGGAAACCTTTGAAAGGAAATAAATGTCGTGTTTCATTAGTCCATAAGCGAGACCCGTTTACAGTGGGTAAAAAACATTTTGATAGCTAGAAACGCAAGGGTATAAACAAGTGTCTAATGGTCGGTCTATACCGAACTCAAGTACTAAATTGAAATAGATTTGCAAACTAGAATACATAGACATGCATATGTAATATTTTTACATTGGCGTTTTAAGCGAAAAACCATGACGATCATTACGACAAAAGTGGGAGAAATATGTCTGTGCCGGTTCACGGCAGTTTTAGCATCACGGTTACACTGCATTCCGTTTGCAAACTATTTTTATCATCAGGGTGTGATTTCAATCATGAACATATCTTGAATCATGGCAGATGTGTACACCACACATCATTCACTAAAATATATATCTATCAAGCGAAAATTGCATTGCAGAACGTTTATTTCACGGAACTCCGAAGTCAAAATGAAAATTGTAAAAGTTGCCGTAGACAACTTGGTGTTTCGGTAAACGAACTGAAAATACCATAAATAAATGTTACTCCAAAATTAGACGAAAGCTTCGAATCATATTCTCTACCAAGTAGATTTTATGTCCTTACTTGACACGGAATTACATGAAGAACGCATGTAAAGCCGACATGTATCTCGAACCCCGACAAACATGTAGGCCCGCTGTTCATCGCATAAGCCCCGCCCACTTCACCTGCACGTTGGCGCAATAAATATGGCGGGAACGTAGTCGTCGTATACTCTTTTGTTTTTGTAGTTGTCTTGCAAGACACCAATTTATTTAAGATTTATAGTGTTATCTGTTAGTTCATTTCAATTAACGTGACATCAAAAATAAACAATGACGATATTTCGTAGGCCACGCCCCTGCTCTGCAATGTCTCCCCTTTGATCATCACAACTTCCGAGTCGATGACAAAAGATCATTTGAACTGACAAAGATAAATTTCACCAGGATTTGCATGCATCAATTATGCACGTTTTAATGTATTAAGTTTTATTTTGTAAAAAAAGTCATTATGATATATCCCCTAATGTAAAATAAAAAATAGAAAAACAATTCAGGTCATAAAAAATAACAACAACGGCTAGAAATTATTATTTAAAAAGTATTTACATGTTCCTACATTCAAAGACAATTCTTTTTAAAATATATTGTTAAGCAAATGTCACATACAAATATTTATTGTTTCTCCTTACCTGGTTCTTTACCTTTCAACATTTTTTACTAGATGACAAAGAGAAATTAAAATGTATTTCCCAAAGTATGAAAATTAAGCATGGATTTAAAATAATAAATGTCTGCTTGGGGGTTAATAAATTACTTATGTTAATAATGGAGACATGTCCCAACATATTATTTAGTCAATTCACAAATTTGTAGTATTCATCATAATATTTTTTTTCCAGATTATACAATAATATTTTAATTAATTTTTAATTTGAACAATAATATAAAACATTTTTGTGATGTTTGCCATTATCTTTTTAACTAATAATTATTTTTATAATATAAATTTGAATATTCTAAATACATTTTACTGTTATATTTATTAAGTTATAATTGTTTACTTAATTGGCAATACACGTAACATTAATTTATTGTAGAATATTCTAAATTTGAAATTTGGAAATATTTTCATAATAAAATAAATTCATAGAAAAAAACCTCATGAAAATTGCATTATTATTGAAAATACAATTTTTTTTAACAAATGTAAATAAATCTGACAACAAATTCATTGTATTCAATTTATTTACCTTACTTTTCATAATTTCTGTTTCCCAAAAAGCTAATAATTCTACTGGCACCCTCTTCTTGTAAAAATATGTAAATTTGGATAATATTAATCTTTGTTTAGCTTACTTTTTGTTCAGTGTTGCACCCTTCTTGAATATTCATGAGAATAAGTGCATCTAACTTGATCAAGTCGGGTGTCAGTCCCGTGGACGATTACAATATCAACGGATTGTTCAGTGCCAAAGGAGCTGTCAATTTATTACATCTTCATAATTCAAAATTTATATAAATAACATTTCGTCCGCGACGTGGGTTTTCCCGAAATATCTACAAGCACGTTGTGGATCTCAGGATTATGACGTCAAGACTCGCGTGATAAACGTCATGTATCATCTCTCGTGCTGTTTCCCCGACAGCTGAACATTGTTTCGCGCCAGATAAAACATTCCATTGTAACTTCATACAAACTCTCATCGTCCTTTGGTTATATTTCCCTCAAAATTATGTATTGAAATACCCCTTCCAACTTTCAATCAAATATATGATAAGATATCATTTGCTTGACACTTTTCTCCCGTTGTCTTTATAGTAATTTAGATGGGTAAATACATTATATTTGTCAATGTTTTTAGATTTCATAGAGCAATACACTTGACATTTGCAGTTCGATACAGTTCCTGATATAAATAGTAAATATAAAAGCGAACATAACTTGTAAAGTTTCAATGAAAATCATTATTAATTTCATTATCTCCATCAGATGTCCGTAACATATTAGTTTATTGGAATAAGATTTCCGGAAAGTGGTATCTGCAGTGTCACCGCCATTTTGTCAACACAGGCCCGCGAGGTACAATTTACACTGCATTTCAATACGGCAGTTTTACTGTGTTGAACGCATCAAACAAGAAAATCACGGACAGAAACATAAACAAAAATAAAAATTCTACCTTTTGATAGTATTTTCAGGTAATGTTGCCATATTGTTCCACGTAAACGGGACATCAAAATATTGAAATCGCGAATCGTGTAGCAACTTTATTTAGTTCAGCCAAATTTGTCATTGACACGAAGCCTTTACTTGATTTGACACAAGCCGTATCACTGTGACATACGGGGGTTTATACTGTAGAATTTACCTACATATCTAAAATCAATTTGAGCAAAATATTCTGCCATTCTTTTTCGTGAAACAAATCGTTAATGTATCAAAATATCATAATGATCATCAGGCATGCCCCCCTCGCTAGCCAAGTTGACAGGCCATTTGTTTACATTTCAATTGGAGTAAACAATGGTCGATACCCGAATTTCAAATATACTATTTGGCATGTTTTATACAGGTTACTACTTGCTGAGTTGCATTTTCTTGTATGAAATTTATTTCTGTACAATTAATTAGTGTTTTATTTGCTGTGTACATTTCATACAAATATATTGATACAGGTTTTGCATCATAGCAGTTATCCTGTAGTCCCAACATAGATAGCCATTATTCAAAGCTGACATTTTTTCTTGGTTATGGGTTGCAGGGTCCGTTCTTGTTAACTTGAAAGTATTTTTTAATTATTAGCATGTGATTTAAAAACTAGACACACTGTAGATTGTTTTGGTGAATTTGGTTGTTTGTGTTACATTGTTCTTTTACTGTAATACTTGTATACCTTTAGATATGCAATGTAGAGAGGTAGACAATGACACCATGACAGAGGGGATTAACTTTGTTGATCACAGTTGTTTGTGAAATTCATGATATCTCTGTCAATATTTAGTTATATTGCACAAAAGTGGTACCAAATTGAAGCTTAGTTGACAGGGTTTCTGCCAAAACTATTGTCAACTTGATTTGATCTTTATTTAAAAAAAATAGCAATGAGGTTAGTGGGGTCATAGTTTGGCACCATAAATGGTCCTATGGCACTATAGGGGGTTTTGATGGAGGGGCACATAAATGGTCCTATGGGACTATACAGGTTAAACATCTACTCGCTATTATATAAAAAAAAACGTGGAGATACTTTGTTTCTAAAAAAATATTTAAAAACAATATATATTAATATCTCCCGTCGTAGAACACATTCGCCAGCATTGAACAATCAACGTGACGTAAATTATGACGTCATTTGCTAAGCGACGCTCTAACTGACGTCTGAAATCACGAGCATGTTTTATCGTCTCATAAAGCACGCTGTCGGTCCCATTGACCGCCTGTGTTTGATTGCCATGGGTATCTTATATTCATATTTCAATACAAACTATTTTCTCGCAAGTTAATAAAATAAATTCGAAACCTTGCCAGTCCTCGACAACGTCGTTCATAACATCAACAGGCAATTGTCGTAGATGAACCCAGAGTAAGAGTAGACATTTATCGGAACGTATAGGGTAAATTTTATATTATAGGGTCAATTATCGAATATATACCTTACCGAACACTTCAACGTATACATACCAGGACTCTATGTGAAATATTTTGATAAAATGTAAGTTTGCTTTGTATTTTGCATTTTGGTTTGCATACGAAGATGTTTGGAATAATAATTCAAATTTAGAGCCTCCTCCCTTCCTCTTCCACACACATAATGTGTAGCTATTCTCTTAGTCCAAATGCGCACTGGGAAAACGATATCTGAAACAAAGGGTACTTCTCTTCGATAATCATGACTTTAAAGGGGCAGTAGCACGTTTTTTCGCTCAAATAAGTCGATGAAATGTATTTGAAAAACAAAGGCACCAATAGTAAAACACGCTTCTCTCTTCGGAAAATCAAGTAAAAAAATGATTGTACATGGTTCCGCAAAGCCATGGGAATCGTTTTTGTCATTCACAATAATAAAATGTGTTCACAATAAAATGGCCGCCAAGCAATTTTTGCTTTATATGCAACACCGTTATTACCACTACGTTGGCACTTGTAATAAGATGTTTTACCCTCTAAAGTAAATATAAATAACATAAACTTTCATTATAAATGGGAAATTTGAAAAAATAAAATTTGCAAAAAACGTGCTAGTGCCCCTTTAAATTGGTTTGGAAGGATATAGTTATAATAAAAACACGTTAATATATTTGATGACCATCCGGGTGACACGAGGATGAGATTTTATTTTTCATCTTATATCAATTATTTACTCGCTAATGAAGATGAACGAGTATATTGTAAACTTCTTATCGCATGTATTAAGCGTTAACCATGTGTTAAGTAGCATGTTGATAGCGATGACAACCGACACAGGGTTTATTTGATATTTCACCTGCCAGCATTAACGGAGTGAGGAGCCAAGATCTCTTCAGACTTACCATAGTCAGTGAACCACTGAAAGAAGTCATCAGACTCGATGCAGCGTCGGAACCAAACACCATTTGGCATTGTGCAAAATCTGAACCATACACTGAAATATCGAAACAGTCATTAAACAGCATAAACAGTAAATTATCAGGCTCTTTGATAAGGAGTATGTACTCTTATTGAGTACAATGAAATGCTATTTGCAAATGAATGGCATTCATATAGATAAAAAAAAGTAACGACTGTTTGATGAGTAATCTAAAACTTGAAATTCCCTGGTTTACGGGTGCCACCGGCGGGGCAGGATATACTAGATATAGATTTCTCAGCTGTACAATGCAACCACTGTGTACCTGTATTTATATTGACTATTGCAACTGGATATTTAATGGCTTATCTTATGAATGTTGGACTCTATTGGAGTACTACACACAACCAAAAGAAACGTCACCACATTTCACAGAATTACTGCTGCCGTAGAGTAGAGTTTTGGTGCTTGTTATAGGGACATGCTTGGTAAAGAGGAACCGGCAATTTCATACATCCGAGTAGACTACTTTTATTTTTATGTCTATTCAAGTAAATAGAGCGTTGAAATCGCGTTTACAAACTGGTTTTTGGCCAGAATGTTTGGCATGTGACTTCAACATTCAGAAACTGAAGAAATTTTGTTAATAAAAGATGTTGTGCACGTTAATAACCTTCTTGGACTTTAATTTGTTGACGCGTCTTTACTGTATGACGTCTTAAAACAAGTTAAAAGGCCAATGTTGACTCTCTTATCTCGTCTTGGTAAAAAAATTAGAAAACGATGAATACTAAAAAGTGTGTTTCTCGGGAAAAAATGTGAACAGATAATGTTTTGAAATTTCACATTTAGTTTACTCTGAAGACACGTTGTATCTATGTTTCAATCGTGTTTATCACTTGTGGACTGAATTATCTAAAGACTTGAATTTTTGTATGGTGACGTTTCTTTGGCGATTGAGTGTGGTGGAGCAATACATGCTTAGAATATGATTTTTGAGAAATTATATGAATGACAAGTACCATTGGTAGACAGGACATGAAGTGCTCTGTAAATGTCTAATAACGTCGTGAAGTCTGTCTATGTGTCAAAGAGATGTAAGCGCGACAGTAGACAAATATTTCAAGACAAACTGGGAAGATTGAAAATTTTGTATACATATAACATGTGTCATATGCCGTTTGTTTATAAATGATTCAAAATGTTAAACTGGAATTAATGCACATCGTTACCCACAAAACAAATTGTTTCTGCGACTAAACGCTGAATTGAACCGATTTGATGTGCTTACAGTTTTTCACCTGTTGTCTTTACTGTTAGACAGCAGTGCAGCCAAAATTAAACAATGATGTTGGCGTATCTTTTATGTTTTTATGTACATATATCTTAGTTGCATCATGTCCTACCATACATATCCCCCGAGTAGCGGAATGTTCCCGATTCGACCGTCATCACTAAATGATGACCGTCATAGTGGAGCGTAACAGTCTTCAAGTCCGAACGCCCCATACCCTGTAAATGTAGACACGTACAATTAATAATATTATGATCTTATTTCACCAAATCTCTCGTTGATTTAAATACGTCATGAATGGATTGACCATCCAGATCGATCAAACAGCGATTACATTT
Source organism: Gibbula magus (assembly GCA_936450465.1). Classification (NCBI taxonomy): domain Eukaryota; kingdom Metazoa; phylum Mollusca; class Gastropoda; order Trochida; family Trochidae; genus Gibbula; species Gibbula magus. The sequence continues at coordinate 62,132,447 of OW388304.1, forward strand.
GTTTAGCAATTAATGACCAATGTATCAATAATATTAGCGATTAATTAACGTATATTCACTGATAACATATATACAATATTTAATTTGTAAACATAATGGTGTTTATTGCAGGAATAAACCTGCCAATATGATTGTGGCAAATCTTCGTTGGCTAGCTCTTGCGAACAATAGGTTGTGCTGCACCGAATTTCAACGTAGCATTATATTCAGCAATTGCTACAGTAGAGAAACCTACCAAGCATAACGACCTCTACTAGGATTAACCTTAACTCATTTTTGTTTTACAGTACACAATGACAATTTTAGTGATCTACGATCACCTAACTTTTTAAAAGAAGAAACCTCTAGTACTATTTGAACCCTGGTCTACATGGCTATGTATGATTAATACACTTTCAGTCACTGTAAATACGCCAGCAACCTAAACAACTTAACCTACCAGAGTAGACAGAGTGTACTGTTCGATGTCCTTGTTCCCAGAGACTACCCGGACATTGAGAGCGTCATCGTCAACATGAACTGTAAGATCGTTGTTGCTGTCGTAACAGTTGGAACGTAGCAAAATTCTGCTGCCAGATATGTTCTTCGATTCTCTGAATTGGAATTGAATTTTGACTGGGTTGAATTTTCTGCCCAAATTGATGTTAAATGTCATCATGCCAGAACCAGCGAAGTTGGCAACACCGTCTGTGTAACCTACTCCAGTACTCGACATCCAATCTGGGAAAGCGCTGGCGTTGAACATCATGGAGAAGCTGTTGTCACATGTATCTGTGGACGATATTGGAGCAATTCTTTACATAGGGAACAAGTACAGGATCCCATCGATTGGTTCTTGAGGCGGGAACACGAATTGAGAGACGGTGGCGAAATACACTTGCGTAATTGAGACAGGTTATGACAGAATCTCCATTAGGGAATACAAGATCACCATAACTGGTTTATTCACGTTGACATTTATTGCATATAGACTGTGACATGAAAAAGGGTAAGTTTCATGAACATAAACACAGCATGAAATATTGAGCTTGAAAGTATATGGGTGATCGACTAGGAGAGTATGACATTAGCCCATGAGCTAACGTAGGATACCCACAACAGAGTAAGTTAGTAACGAGTACACCCTCCTATTGCCCGGGCGACGAATTGACGACACGATTCGCTTTATCTTCCACTCAACAAGTATTTCCTAAAATGGAACTCTCAAAGTGGACCAAATGTGTACTGAACAGTCAAACCTGAGCTTAAGATTGGACTCACCCCTAGCCAGTTCGCTGCAGCCACAGTCAACCAGATTGAAGTAGGTACCTCGAGGGCAGGTCGTGTTTACCCATCCACGTTCACTGTTAAAGAGTTGATAGGACGGGGATCTACTGAAGGACAGGGGACGTTTTTCACATACACCTGCAAAATGTATATGATAACAATTCATTATGACGGAAAAACCCTGGGACATCTGCGACAGTATTCTTAAGTAGTCACTTTTCAGACGGAGAGACACAGAAACCCCTTCGTTATCTATACACAAAGAAAAAAGTTAAGCACCCCCTGATAGCTGAATGTCAGAAACAAGTAAGCTCTGCTATGACCCTAAATTAGTCTGAGCTTTTTTCCCGATAGAACAGCCATCTGGCAACACAGAAACGCAACAATATGTAGCTGGTATCATTATTTATTAGCGATGACGTCATGTTTACACATGTACTGTTTTTACCATGAAACAATGTCCACATAAGTATTGGGCTGCAAGTAGAAAAAAACACATTCGCATTGGTATTGTCACTTCTAAATATTCTTTGTAGACCCTAGTGTACATATTCAATAAGAATGATCAGTATCTGGTAGGACCGCCACTTCACCCTACGTCTCATGCCTCCAGTCAGACGTCGGATATGTTCTTGTGTCAATAACATCCACTCAGCGTGCAGAGCTGCCTCCAACTCATGTAAATTCTTAACTGGAGATTTTCGAGCCTGGAGTCGCCGCCCTAGAATATCCCACACATGCTCCGGAGGGTTCAGATCTGGGCTTACTGCTGGTTAGGGTAAAGTTGTCAATGCGTTGGCTCGCATGTAATCGACAACGGCACGTGATCGGTGAGGCCGGGCGTTGTCGTCCATGTTCTGTGTAGACAGTGCATGGTTATCGACATGAGGAACAACGACCGGCTGTAGCACGTCCCGGATGTATTGAGCTCTCGTTAAGTTGCCCCTGATGGTGACCAAATCCAGCTTACAGTCATGAGACAGACATCCCCATACCATAACAGAGCCACCTCCATACGCAACAGTTGGTTGGATGTTCCTGGGGGTATAAGCTGTATTCTTCTGTTTCCAAACACGTGCACGCCCATCAGTAACATGAAGCAAGAATCGACTCTCGTCAGACCAATGGATTTTCCACCAGGTCCTCAAATTCCAGTGTTGTCTGTCCAAACACCATGCCAAGCGTGCACGTTTATGATGGTCTCTCAACAAGGGACGTTTAATTACCCTTCTTGCCTTTAGTCCTGCCGATTTAAGGCGGTTTCTGTTCTGGTGCTGATGTTTCTATTTGGTAACCACAGACGTTTCAGCTGAGGACATGTCAGGAAGGGTTCTCGGCGTACATGTCGAAGAAGGTGCTGGTCCTCTCGAGGTGCAATGACAGTAGGTCTTCCAGACATTGGGCGGTCGATTGCACTTCCTGTCTGCGCATGCTTCCGGACTAAACGACTAACAACAGTGTAAAGGTAGCCCAAATTTCGTCCTATCGCCTTAAAGGACATTCCGGCAGAGTGCATACCAATAATTTGATTTCTGAGATCCATTGACAATCGTCTTCGTGCCATGTTCAATAGATATGCTTGAATGGCTATGGAAAGCAACGTTACATGCCACCAAATGCAGTTGGGCCATACTGATTTTTGTGATCCTCGAGCGTAGCATGTCGTGAATCAAAAACTTTTGGGGGACTGCCTTTTAACGTTTTTACTAAGCTGTATGACACAATGGTATGGCCAATTATCGAGTACAGTTCATCCATATGGGGTACGTCTACTTTTTCATGCATCGACGCAGTACACCATCGAGCTATACGTTTTGATATGGGTGTTGGTAAATACACACCAAACCTAGCTGTGAACGGAGACTCCGGGTGGCTTCCTCCTATAGTCCGACAGTGGTGTGATGTAGCGAGACAGTGGACGAGACTCAAGAACATGCGAGAGGCAAGAACAAACCAGAAGACGTTTATGTGGTCTAATAACATCAGGAGGAAGAACTGGGCCCACAGAATAAGGTCATTCCTTGAGGAAAATAATTACGTGAACTTAACTACAGCACATCAAATTGAATCCCGGTTACTAGTAAGAAACGTAAAGCAACTGGTTTATAATAAGTACAAGTCCACCTGGAGAGAGCATGTACAACGTGAAGAAACAAGAAACGGAAGAAACAAGCTGCGAAACTACAGTCAGATTAAACTCGAATTCGGCACAGAGTTCTATCTACAAGCCCCTATAGCTAAAGCACATAGAAGCGCGTTTGCGAAGTTCCGTTTTGGTGTTGCACCTCTGAGAATTGAGACAGGCCGAGAATGTACCACCAGAAGAAAGATTGTGCTTTAATTGTAATGAAATAGAGGATGAATTTCACACAATACTTAAATGTCCAATATATGAAGAGGAGAGAAGTGAACTGTTTAGCAAATGTGCCCAGGTATTTCAAGATTTTACAAATCTTCCAGACCTTTTAAAGTTTTATGTACTATTTACTGATTTTGATATTGTTTTACATACTGCCAGGACCTGCAATCTTATCTTAACCAAACGACGTCATATTTTATATTCATAATGAAACTGTTTTACTCTTACCCTTTTTTACAGCGTTATAGCTTTCCCCAGTTTTAGTTTATATGTATATATATTTATATATCGTGCAATGTTTATTTTTCGCTTTTAGTCTCTCATAGATCACTAAGTTTGTGGTTGTGTACTTTTACTGCTTTAACTATTATTCTTAACTATGTATTTATCAACTGTATGTACACAAGTGAGACTGTAATAAAATTATTGTCTGTCTGTCTGTCTGCATGCCCCGAACGTGTAGGCGTGACTGTCACGCATCACTGGTTGGAACGTATCGCACAAACACTACTCTTCTCATAAATGAACCTTCTTTAACTATTTAAATTATTCTCGAAAAGATGTCATCACAAATATCAGGGGGTGCTTAACTTTATTCTTTGTGTATATAACGTACATACATGTGCATCTATCAGTTTTGCCCAGCAACTATTACCGCCATGATTCCCCGTGTCTTAGTCGATATATAGACCATTTACACCTACCTTTGTATATCCAACGAAATTAAATTGGCTAACAAATAATTCCACCCGCATATACAGTATGCCATGTATTTTACTAAACGCTGCTCAGGCAATAACCGAATTTACTCCATACACTGTTGAAGTTGATCTGAGATGATATATTGACAATGGATTTTACCAGATATTACCATGTCGCCGCTATTCACAGAACAGGTAATTCAATATTACCAATGTCGCAATTCAATTCGAAAAATCCAACTTATCACACTTTCAAACAATCCATAGTCGTAGAGGCGTGTACATGAACTGAAGACGCCGGGGAGGACCATTTCAAGAGGATATTATTCGGTGACACATGAAGTAATTTGTCGAATGTTTTAACTAAGAATAAACCAATTTTATCTATGATCAAATGGTTTACTCACATTTGTGTTCAAAAGGTTGCGGACACAAGTCATGGCAGTCCTTGTTGAGCCTGCATCCCCGCCCCTCAACAAAACTGAAGCCTAAAGGACAGCACCTTGCCTGAGACCTCTCCTCTTTGATCCAGTAGGAGCGACAACTCCCGGGGATCTTCTTCACAGACATCCTCGAACTGGAGTAGCTTTCTGAAACGTTAATATAAGGTCAACGTTCCACTGAAGACTTAGAAACAGGAACGAGTACTAGAAACGGAGTTGGACTCTTTTTAATTTTGTTGTCATAGACATTGCGTATAAACAGCATCGTGGTTTTGCTGTGAACAATATTTTGATTGCTCATCATTTGTTCATCAGTTTGTTTCTAAGCAGAAAAATATAAACATTCACGAAATTCTTGGATTTTCAAATCAAATGTATATATGTGACCACGCATTATCTTCCAACAGAGGTTACTCCCTTCAGATTTCCGATCCTAACTTCTGTTCTACTGGTGACCACATGGTTTTTAATATAATAATACATACGAGTGATTACATCATATCCATCGTTGCACACAAGTGTCCACTTCTCCTACTATTGTGAGTTTTGAAAGTATCTGTTATTATTTGTACATAAACCACCTGACTCAAGCGTTCAACGCAATACCTGAATACAAAACATCTTGACAATATGATGTAAACGTACTTTGACGAAAGTTGACGAAATTAAGCCAAGAAAACAGTGAACATGTTTAAAAACTCTTTGGAAACTTTGATTCCCCCATGTTCGTAACGTTCTGAGAAGTATTGAATTTCTTGTACAAAGGGATAGATAATGAAGACTTCAAAGCTATCGGAGATGACGCGAGTCATACCTAGTGGACAGAGGACACGTCGGGATTCTTGACACTTGAATTTATCCTGATTCCAGTAAAATCCAGAAGGACACGTCCTCGACACGGCCAACACGTTACCAACTAAGTTGGAGTAGCACTGGATGTACTTGTCACAGTCGGGTGGGTGATATCGGTATCCAACGCCATTCATCTCGATGACGTCATCACACAGCTCTGCAAAGTAAGATTCTTAAAATACGAAAAACGTCAAGCATTTATTTATCGCTTGTACAACACCACTGATGATTTAGATGAATTATTCATTAAACGCTCGTGAGTAACTAAAGGTAGAAAACATTTATCTGATATATTAAAATGCATTTGTCATTGGCATTAAGTTAAGCATCAGCAAAGTGATTACATTCGTGAGCGTTTTCAGAGGTTTCAATTTGTCATTTACAGTTTGGATAAAATGATATCTCTGATTAGCAACTGATAAAAGTTTACAGTAATGTAAAAGTATTAAACAGTATTGCAAATGAAATAAAACGTTTGATACGCTAATATCAAAATCCTTTCAAAAGTTAGCGCAAGGATTTCCCTGGTTACTGCCAGGAATTCCCTATGCTTTAGACATTATATCACACTTAAACATGTTTTACACATTTTACTTGAATTGTATTTGGAAATTGTTATGACAGCTCGATGGGTTGAGTTTATATCTTGCTCACCTGCACAAGGAATAACAGGACAGTCGATGTCCTCAACCACAGCCCCGGAACCTGGACAAACGTTTCCGCCATTTTGTGGCACAGGATTGTCGCATGACCTCGTCCTTGACCTTGTACCCCTGTTTACAGTGCCACACGTTTTGTTTTCACAGGAAAGCGCCCAGTCTTCCCACTGGCTCCATTGTCCATCGACTTTAATGTAACATATTTCATAAAATATTTATTTGGCTTGGAAATATGCCAACATGCCACATGTACCGATATAAGTAATCTCCCTCGATTTGCTTATCCACTCTCAAATTTCCCAATCATGTTTATCAATTATATCGAACTACAACAATACACATGCACAGACGCTGACATTATATATCAATGTATAAATGTTTATACTGAATGTGTTTTACATACCAGCGCTCTGAGGAATTGTTTGTAAATTATTGTCATTGTACTATTGGCCTCATGGTCACTCTCACAAAATAAATCTGTCTGTCTGTCAAAGACGCTGACATTACACGTGAAATGTACACGTATACCAGTCAGATAATCATCGCCAACCCAAATTTACTTTTGTATTTTCTACAGACCAGTTTCCAAAATCACGCATGATTCATTGGCGCCACCCACGTAGATGGGGACGGGGGAATCACGATTTTAAACCTTTATATAATGTCATGAAACCAAACGATTAACAAGTAACATTGTAATTTACGGAAGTTGTCAGTAATTCTCACTACCATCATTAACAACGTTCGACATATGTGACTCCCAGCAAAATACTCTTTCACATTAACAAATAATGCAAAGACACACTATTTACGTCATTTACGTCATTTCAGATTGATTTGCATCAAACGTAAAACATAGATAAATCATGACATATACACACAGGAGATATTACGTCTGAGATAATACATTATCTCCAATGAGTTATCAATTCGTCATCAGACATGTTTACAATGTCCTCGAGTGCATGAATTCAATACTTTGAAAACCGAACAACTAACGACATCCAATTACTTTGATGTCATATTTAATTACGTTAAATATTTAAACGAATGGAAATAAGTACAAGGGATTAAGTGAGTGTTGAAATAGCCTTAAATCTTGGTTTGTAAAGCCTACCAGGACACTGAAACTGATTACAATCTTCCGACTTCGACTCTTCAAAATTCCCTGTGCAATTGGCTCCTCCATTGCTTGGTTCCGGAGAGTCACATGTACGTTGCCTTGACAACGTCCACTTCCCTCCCCCGCAGGAAAGGGAACAAACATCATTGGACCACGGACTCCACTCGCCGAAACCGCCATCAACTGAACCATTAACATATTTATAGATTCCTTTAAAATATCATTCCATTTCATAGTGAAGGCAGTGAATTACTGAAGATCATAATCTGTATCATTATATTTTGTTTCGACTCTTGAATATTCTTATCTTCTCATCAAATGTGCCATTTATTTTCCTTTGATAGTTCGCTTTTGATAAATTTGGTATTCTGAAACAGTGGCTGTATCCGTAAGAACGTGAACATAGCAGCATCTTTGAGAGGCATTGTAGGCATTTCATTAATCGTTTTCTCAAAACCCGTTAATTTATAGTGGTAATTAATAAATTGTATATGAAAAGTCCAAGATACATAAAAAATAATGTCTACAGAAATGGGATAGTATTTACAGCGATACACATTTTAAATGACGTGACGTTGTCAAGTATAAATAAATAAATAACATAGATTCTCGAATTAGGTCCCGGAAATTGGAAACATATCTTTAACATCAGCTTTTATTAAAGTTAATGTGGCAGAAAAAGTAGAATGTATTTTACCTATACACTCTTCTTTTAGACCACAGTCCACTGAAACAGTCCTAAATGGAAGCCCAACACAGTCTAAACCTCCGTTTGCTGGGGCCGGATTGTTGCAGGTTCGATTCTGCATCGCATTCTTCATGGCATCAACACCGCAGGTAACAGGACAAGGAGACGGGAGTGTCTGCCAATCGGACCATCCACCATCAACACGGCTTCCTGCAATGACACATAACTGTCAGTAAAAGCTACTGAGGTAAATGGTTCACATCTTCAAATGTTCTTTCTAACGTTACTGATTCTGCGTACAACGTCCGATGTCATGTACCAATGGAAGTATGAAGACAAACAGGCAAAGAAATTGACATCTTTGTCACAATGCCTCTCAAAAAAGAAGCAGCATTCGATCCCAAACACTGTTCTACATGGCCTGAATTTCTAGACTCTAGCAAAATTACCTAGCGGGGGAAAGGAAACCTCATACTGTATCTCTGCTTTTTAACCAATAAAAACTCATCTTTCAGCGGCCATGTAAACTGTGTGACTTCAAACATCTAGGCATTTGACTCTCAAGGGTCTTGCTCATTAGCATATGTATATGTCCTTCGAATCTGTCCGATATAAATAAGAAAATGATCTATTTTAGGCATTTGTCTCTAATTTAGTGTTCTTTATTTATAAGCATGTTTATGATCAATAGTTTTCACAAAATGATATACATGTAGATTATTTCGAGGAAAGCACATTACATGAGAAAACGTTTATCTTACGTTTATTTTATCATATGACGTGTCATTGGCAAATATCACTTTTACAACAGCGTCGCTGATTGCACAACTAGATTCAATTGCAGCCAATCAGAACACTCCCTTTTTGCGCTCGATGTCAAGGGAGTAATCTCGGTCGGAAGAGAATGGCCAACATACCATATGTACCAATCTCACTCGACTTGCTTATTCATTCTCAAATGTCCAAATCATGTGTATCAATTATACCGAACTACAACCATACACATGCACAGATGCTGACATTACACATCAAATTTACACGTATACCAGTCATATAATCTATGACACATTGCCAACCCAATTTTTTGGTATATTTGTTGCAAACCAGTTTCCCAAATTACGCTTAATGTATTGGCGCCACCCACGTATATGTGGAGGGGGGATCAGTATATTAAACCTTTATAATGTCACTATACCAATCGATTATCAAGTAACATTGTAATTGACACCAGTTATCAGTTCTTCTCGATAACATCATTAACAAAGTTTGACATATGTGACTTCCAGCAAAATGCTCTTTCGCTTTAACAAATAATGCACAGACACACTATTTACATCATTTACGTCATTTCAGAACGATTTACATCAAACGTAAAACATAGATCAATATATTTATTCTGTAGAATCATGACATTTATCTATATTTAGCCCAAACTGTGTTGCGCACAGGAAATATCTCGTCTGAGATAATACATTATCTCCAATGAGTTGTCAATTTGTCAGTAGATATTTTTAAATCTCCTCGAGAACATGAATTCAAAACTTTAAAAACCGAAAAACTAGCAACATCCAATTACTTTGATGTCATATTTAATTACGTAAAATATTTAAACGAATGGAAATAAGTACAAGGGATTAAGTGAGTGTTGAAATAGCGTTAAATCTTGGTTTGTAAAGCCTACCAGGACACTGAAACTGATTACAATCTTCCGACTTCGACTCTTCAAAATTCCCTGTGCAATTGGCTCCTCCATTGCTTGGTTCCGGAGAGTCACATGTACGTTGCCTTGACAACGTCCACTTCCCTCCCCCGCAGGAAAGGGAACAAACATCATTGGACCACGGACTCCACTCGCCGAAACCGCCATCAACTGAACCATTAACATATTTATAGATTCCTTTAAAATATCATTCCATTTCATAGTGAAGGCAGTGAATTACTGAAGATCATAATCTGTATCATTATATTTTGTTTCGACTCTTGAATATTCTTGTCTTCTCATCAAATGTGCCATTTATTTTCCTTTGATAGTTCGCTTTTGATAAATTTGGTATTCTAAACAGTGGCTGTATCCGTAAGAACGTGAACATAGCAGCATCTTTGAGAGGCATTGTAGGCATTTCATTAATCGTTTTCTCAAAACCCGTTAATTTATAGTGGTAATTAATAAATTGTATATGAAAAGTCCAAGATACATAAAAAAATAATGTCTACAGAAATGGGATAGTATTTACAGCGATACACATTTTAAATGACGTGACGTTGTCAAGTATAAATAAATAAATAACATAGATTCTCGAATTAGGTCCCGGAAATTGGAAACATATCTTTAACATCAGCTTTTATTAAAGTTAATGTGGCAGAAAAAGTAGAATATATTTTACCTATACACTCTTCTTTTAGACCACAGTCCACTGAAACAGTCCTAAATGGAAGCCCAACACAGTCTAAACCTCCGTTTGCTGGGGCCGGATTGTTGCAGGTTCGATTCTGCATCGCATTCTTCATGGCATCAACACCGCAGGTAACAGGACAAGGAGACGGGAGTGTCTGCCAATCGGACCATCCACCATCAACACGGCTTCCTGCAATGACACATAATTGTCAGTAAAAGCTACTGAGGTAAATGGTTCACATCTTCAAATGTTCTTTCTAACGTTACTGATTCTGCGTACAACGTCCGATGTCATGTACCAATGGAAGTATGAAGACAAACAGGCAAAGAAATTGACATCTTTGTCACAATGCCTCTCAAAAAAGAAGCAGCATTCGATCCCAAACACTGTTCTACATGGCCTGAATTTCTAGACTCTAGCAAAATTACCTAGCGGGGGAAAGGAAACCTCATACTGTATCTCTGCTTTTTAACCAATAAAAACTCATCTTTCAGCGGCCATGTAAACTGTGTGACTTCAAACATCTAGGCATTTGACTCTCAAGGGTCTTGCTCATTAGCATATGTATATGTCCTTCGAATCTGTCTGATATAAATAACAAAAATGATCTATTTTAGGCTTTGTCTCTAATTTAGTGTTCTTTATTTATAAGCATGTTTATGATCAATAGTTTTCACAAAATGATATACATGTAGATTATTTCGAGGAAAGAACACTACATGAGAAAACGTTTATCTTACGTTTATTTTATCATATGACGTGTCATTGGCAAATATCACTTTTACAACAGCGTCGCTGATTGCACAACTAGATTCAATTGCAGCCAATCAGAACACTCCCTTTTTGCGCTCGATGTCAAGGGAGTAATCTCTGTCGGAAGAGAATGGCCAACATACCATATGTACCAATCTCACTCGACTTGCTTATTCATTCTCAAATGTCCAAATCATGTGTATCAATTATACCGAACTACAACCATACACATGCACAGATGCTGACATTACACATCAAATTTACACGTATACCAGTCATATAATCTATGACACATTGCCAACCCAATTTTTTGGTATATTTGTTGCAAACCAGTTTCCCAAATTACGCTTAATGTATTGGCGCCACCCACGTATATGTGGAGGGGGGATCAGTATATTAAACCTTTATAATGTCACTATACCAATCGATTATCAAGTAACATTGTAATTGACACCAGTTATCAGTTCTTCTCGATAACATCATTAACAAAGTTTGACATATGTGACTTCCAGCAAAATTCTCTTTAGCTTTAACAAATAATGCACAGACACACTATTTACATCATTTACGTCATTTCAGAACGATTTACATCAAACGTAAAACATAGATCAATATATTTATTCTGTAGAATCATGACATATATCTATATTTAGCCCAAACTGTGTTGCGCACAGGAAATATCTCGTCTGAGATAATACATTATCTCCAATGAGTTGTCAATTTGTCAGTAGATATTTTTAAATCTCCTCGAGAACATGAATTCAAAACTTTAAAAACCGAAAAACTAGCAACATCCAATTACTTTGATGTCATATTTAATTACGTAACATATTTAAACGAATGGAAATAAGTACAAGGGATTAAGTGAGTGTTGAAATAGCGTTAAATCTTGGTTTGTAAAGCCTACCAGGACACTGAAACTGATTACAATCTTCCGACTTCGACTCTTCAAAATTCCCTGTGCAATTGGCTCCTCCATTGCTTGGTTCCGGAGAGTCACATGTACGTTGCCTTGACAACGTCCACTTCCCTCCCCCGCAGGAAAGGGAACAAACATCATTGGACCACGGACTCCACTCGCCGAAACCGCCATCAACTGAACCATTAACATATTTATAGATTCCTTTAAAATATCATTCCATTTCATAGTGAAGGCAGTGAATTACTGAAGATCATAATCTGTATCATTATATTTTGTTTCGACTCTTGAATATTCTTGTCTTCTCATTAAATGTGCCATTTATTTTCCTTTGATAGTTCGCTTTTGATAAATTTGGTATTCTGAAACAGTGGCTGTATCCGTAAGAACGTGAACATAGCAGCATCTTTGAGAGGCATTGTAGGTATTTCATTAATCGTTTTCTCAAAACCCGTTAATTTATAGTGGTAATTAATAAATTGTATATGAAAAGTCCAAGATACATACAAAATAATGTCTACAGAAATGGGATAGTATTTACAGCGATACACATTTTAAATGACGTGACGTTGTCAAGTATAAATAAATAAATAACATAGATTCTCGAATTAGGTCCCGGAAATTGGAAACATATCTTTAACATCAGCTTTTATTAAAGTTAATGTGGCAGAAAAAGTAGAATGTATTTTACCTATACACTCTTCTTTTAGACCACAGTCCACTGAAACAGTCCTAAATGGAAGCCCAACACAGTCTAAACCTCCGTTTGCTGGGGCCGGATTGTTGCAGGTTCGATTCTGCATCGCATTCTTCATGGCATCAACACCGCAGGTAACAGGACAAGGAGACGGGAGTGTCTGCCAATCGGACCATCCACCATCAACACGGCTTCCTGCAATGACACATAATTGTCAGTAAAAGCTACTGAGGTAAATGGTTCACATCTTCAAATGTTCTTTCTAACGTTACTGATTCTGCGTACAACGTCCGATGTCATGTACCAATGGAAGTATGAAGACAAACAGGCAAAGAAATTGAAATCTTTGTCACAATGCCTCTCAAAAAAGAAGCAGCATTCGATCCCAAACACTGTTCTACATTGCCTGAATTTCTAGACTCTAGCAAAATTACCTAGCTGGGGAAAGGAAACCTCATACTGTATCTCTGCTTTTTAACCAATAAAAACTCATCTTTCAGCGGCCATGTAAACTGTGTGACTTCAAACATCTAGGCATTTGACTCTCAAGGGTCTTGCTCATTAGCATATGTATATGTCCTTCGAATCTGTCCGATATAAATAAGAAAATGATCTATTTTAGGCATTTGTCTCTAATTTAGTGTTCTTTATTTATAAGCATGTTTATGATCAATAGTTTTCACAAAATGATATACATGTAGATTATTTCGAGGAAAGAACACTTCATGAGAAAACGTTTATCTTACGTTTATTTTATCATATGACGTGTCATTGGCAAATATCACTTTTACAACAGCGTCGCTGATTGCACAACTAGATTCAATTGCAGCCAATCAGAACACTCCCTTTTTGCGCTCGATGTCAAGGGAGTAATCTCTGTCGGAAGAGAATGGCCAACATACTATATGTACCAATCTCACTCGACTTGCTTATTCATTCTCAAATGTCCAAATCATGTGTATCAATTATACCGAACTACAACCATACACATGCACAGATGCTGACATTACACATAAAATTTACACGTATACCAGTCATATAATCTATGACACATTGCCAACCCAATTTTTTGGTATATTTGTTGCAAACCAGTTTCCCAAATTACGCTTAATGTATTGGCGCCACCCACGTATATGTGGAGGGGGATCAGTATATTAAACCTTTATAATGTCACTATACCAATCGATTATCAAGTAACATTGTAATTGACATCAGTTATCAGTTCTTCTCGATAACATCATTAACAAAGTTTGACATATGTGACTTCCAGCAAAATGCTCTTTCGCTTTAACAAATAATGCACACACACACTATTTACATCATTTACGTCATTTCAGAACGATTTACATCAAACTTAAAACATAGATCAATATATTTATTCTGTAGAATCATGACATATATCTATATTTAGCCCAAACTGTGTTGCGCACAGGAAATATCTCGTCTGAGATAATACATTATCTCCAATGAGTTGTCAATTTGTCAGTAGATATTTTTAAATCTCCTCGAGAACATGAATTCAAAACTTTAAAAACCGAAAAACTAGCAACATCCAATTACTTTGATGTCATATTTAATTACGTAAAATATTTAAACGAATGGAAATAAGTACAAGGGATTAAGTGAGTGTTGAAATAGCCTTAAATCTTGGTTTGTAAAGCCTACCAGGACACTGAAACTGATTACAATCTTCCGACTTCGACTCTTCAAAATTCCCTGTGCAATTGGCTCCTCCATTGCTTGGTTCCGGAGAGTCACATGTACGTTGCCTTGACAACGTCCACTTCCCTCCCCCGCAGGAAAGGGAACAAACATCATTGGACCACGGACTCCACTCGCCGAAACCGCCATCAACTGAACCATTAACATATTTATAGATTCCTTTAAAATATCATTCCATTTCATAGTGAAGGCAGTGAATTACTGAAGATCATAATCTGTATCATTATATTTTGTTTCGACTCTTGAATATTCTTGTCTTCTCATCAAATGTGCCATTTATTTTCCTTTGATAGTTCGCTTTTGATAAATTTGGTATTCTGAAACAGTGGCTGTATCCGTAAGAACGTGAACATAGCAGCATCTTTGAGAGGCATTGTAGGCATTTCATTAATCGTTTTCTCAAAACCCGTTAATTTATAGTGGTAATTAATAAATTGTATATGAAAAGTCCAAGATACATAAAAAATAATGTCTACAGAAATGGGATAGTATTTACAGCGATACACATTTTAAATGACGTGACGTTGTCAAGTATAAATAAATAAATAACATAGATTTTCGAATTAGGTCCCGGAAATTGGAAACATATCTTTAACATCAGCTTTTATTAAAGTTAATGTGGCAGAAAAAGTAGAATGTATTTTACCTATACACTCTTCTTTTAGACCACAGTCCACTGAAACAGTCCTAAATGGAAGCCCAACACAGTCTAAACCTCCGTTTGCTGGGGCCGGATTGTTGCAGGTTCGATTCTGCATCGCATTCTTCATGGCATCAACACCGCAGGTAACAGGACAAGGAGACGGGAGTGTCTGCCAATCGGACCATCCACCATCAACACGGCTTCCTGCAATGACACATAATTGTCAGTAAAAGCTACTGAGGTAAATGGTTCACATCTTCAAATGTTCTTTCTAACGTTACTGATTCTGCGTACAACGTCCGATGTCATGTACCAATGGAAGTATGAAGACAAACAGGCAAAGAAATTGACATCTTTGTCACAATGCCTCTCAAAAAAGAAGCAGCATTCGATCCCAAACACTGTTCTACATGGCCTGAATTTCTAGACTCTAGCAAAATTACCTAGCGGGGGAAAGGAAACCTCATACTATATCTCTGCTTTTTAACCAATAAAAACTCATCTTTCAGCGGCCATGTAAACTGTGTGACTTCAAACATCTAGGCATTTGACTCTCAAGGGTCTTGCTCATTAGCATATGTATATGTCCTTCGAATCTGTCTGATATAATTAAGAAAATGATCTATTTTAGGCATTTGTCTCTAATTTAGTGTTCTTTATTTATAAGCATGTTTATGATCAATAGTTTTCACAAAATGATATACATGTAGATTATTTCGAGGAAAGAACACTACATGAGAAAACGTTTATCTTACGTTTATTTTATCATATGACGTGTCATTGGCAAATATCACTTTTACAACAGCGTCGCTGATTGCACAACTAGATTCAATTGCAGCCAATCAGAACACTCCCTTTTTGCGCTCGATGTCAAGGGAGTAATCTCTGTCGGAAGAGAATGGCCAACATACCATATGTACCAATCTCACTCGACTTGCTTATTCATTCTCAAATGTCCAAATCATGTGTATCAATTATACCGAACTACAACCATACACATGCACAGATGCTGACATTACACATCAAATTTACACGTATACCAGTCATATAATCTATGACACATTGCCAACCCAATTTTTTGGTATATTTGTTGCAAACCAGTTTCCCAAATTACGCTTAATGTATTGGCGCCACCCACGTATATGTGGAGGGGGGGATCAGTATATTAAACCTTTATAATGTCACTATACCAATCGATTATCAAGTAACATTGTAATTGACACCAGTTATCATTTCTTCTCGATAACATCATTAACAAAGTTTGACATATGTGACTTCCAGCAAAATGCTCTTTCGCTTTAACAAATAATGCACAGACACACTATTTACATCATTTACGTCATTTCAGAACGATTTACATCAAACTTAAAACATAGATCAATATATTTATTCTGTAGAATCATGACATATATCTATATTTAGCCCAAACTGTGTTGCGCACAGGAAATATCTCGTCTGAGATAATACATTATCTCCAATGAGTTGTCAATTTGTCAGTAGATATTTTTAAATCTCCTCGAGAACATGAATTCAAAACTTTAAAAACCGAAAAACTAGCAACATCCAATTACTTTGATGTCATATTTAATTACGTAAAATATTTAAACGAATGGAAATAAGTACAAGGGATTAAGTGAGTGTTGAAATAGCCTTAAATCTTGGTTTGTAAAGCCTACCAGGACACTGAAACTGATTACAATCTTCCGACTTCGACTCTTCAAAATTCCCTGTGCAATTGGCTCCTCCATTGCTTGGTTCCGGAGAGTCACATGTACGTTGCCTTGACAACGTCCACTTCCCTCCCCCGCAGGAAAGGGAACAAACATCATTGGACCACGGACTCCACTCGCCGAAACCGCCATCAACTGAACCATTAACATATTTATAGATTCCTTTAAAATATCATTCCATTTCATAGTGAAGGCAGTGAATTACTGAAGATCATAATCTGTATCATTATATTTTGTTTCGACTCTTGAATATTCTTGTCTTCTCATCAAATGTGCCATTTATTTTCCTTTGATAGTTCGCTTTTGATAAATTTGGTATTCTGAAACAGTGGCTGTATCCGTAAGAACGTGAACATAGCAGCATCTTTGAGAGGCATTGTAGGCATTTCATTAATCGTTTTCTCAAAACCCGTTAATTTATAGTGGTAATTAATAAATTGTATATGAAAAGTCCAAGATACATAAAAAATAATGTCTACAGAAATGGGATAGTATTTACAGCGATACACATTTTAAATGACGTGACGTTGTCAAGTATAAATAAATAAATAACATAGATTTTCGAATTAGGTCCCGGAAATTGGAAACATATCTTTAACATCAGCTTTTATTAAAGTTAATGTGGCAGAAAAAGTAGAATGTATTTTACCTATACACTCTTCTTTTAGACCACAGTCCACTGAAACAGTCCTAAATGGAAGCCCAACACAGTCTAAACCTCCGTTTGCTGGGGCCGGATTGTTGCAGGTTCGATTCTGCATCGCATTCTTCATGGCATCAACACCGCAGGTAACAGGACAAGGAGACGGGAGTGTCTGCCAATCGGACCATCCACCATCAACACGGCTTCCTGCAATGACACATAATTGTCAGTAAAAGCTACTGAGGTAAATGGTTCACATCTTCAAATGTTCTTTCTAACGTTACTGATTCTGCGTACAACGTCCGATGTCATGTACCAATGGAAGTATGAAGACAAACAGGCAAAGAAATTGACATCTTTGTCACAATGCCTCTCAAAAAAGAAGCAGCATTCGATCCCAAACACTGTTCTACATGGCCTGAATTTCTAGACTCTAGCAAAATTACCTAGCGGGGGAAAGGAAACCTCATACTATATCTCTGCTTTTTAACCAATAAAAACTCATCTTTCAGCGGCCATGTAAACTGTGTGACTTCAAACATCTAGGCATTTGACTCTCAAGGGTCTTGCTCATTAGCATATGTATATGTCCTTCGAATCTGTCTGATATAATTAAGAAAATGATCTATTTTAGGCATTTGTCTCTAATTTAGTGTTCTTTATTTATAAGCATGTTTATGATCAATAGTTTTCACAAAATGATATACATGTAGATTATTTCGAGGAAAGAACACTACATGAGAAAACGTTTATCTTACGTTTATTTTATCATATGACGTGTCATTGGCAAATATCACTTTTACAACAGCGTCGCTGATTGCACAACTAGATTCAATTGCAGCCAATCAGAACACTCCCTTTTTGCGCTCGATGTCAAGGGAGTAATCTCTGTCGGAAGAGAATGGCCAACATACCATATGTACCAATCTCACTCGACTTGCTTATTCATTCTCAAATGTCCAAATCATGTGTATCAATTATACCGAACTACAACCATACACATGCACAGATGCTGACATTACACATCAAATTTACACGTATACCAGTCATATAATCTATGACACATTGCCAACCCAATTTTTTGGTATATTTGTTGCAAACCAGTTTCCCAAATTACGCTTAATGTATTGGCGCCACCCACGTATATGTGGAGGGGGGGATCAGTATATTAAACCTTTATAATGTCACTATACCAATCGATTATCAAGTAACATTGTAATTGACACCAGTTATCATTTCTTCTCGATAACATCATTAACAAAGTTTGACATATGTGACTTCCAGCAAAATGCTCTTTCGCTTTAACAAATAATGCACAGACACACTATTTACATCATTTACGTCATTTCAGAACGATTTACATCAAACTTAAAACATAGATCAATATATTTATTCTGTAGAATCATGACATATATCTATATTTAGCCCAAACTGTGTTGCGCACAGGAAATATCTCGTCTGAGATAATACATTATCTCCAATGAGTTGTCAATTTGTCAGTAGATATTTTTAAATCTCCTCGAGAACATGAATTCAAAACTTTAAAAAGAGAAAAACTAGCAACATCCAATTACTTTGATGTCATATTTAATTACGTAAAATATTTAAACGAATGGAAATAAGTACAAGGGATTAAGTGAGTGTTGAAATAGCCTTAAATCTTGGTTTGTAAAGCCTACCAGGACACTGAAACTGATTACAATCTTCCGACTTCGACTCTTCAAAATTCCCTGTGCAATTGGCTCCTCCATTGCTTGGTTCCGGAGAGTCACATGTACGTTGCCTTGACAACGTCCACTTCCCTCCCCCGCAGGAAAGGGAACAAACATCATTGGACCACGGACTCCACTCGCCGAAACCGCCATCAACTGAACCATTAACATATTTATAGATTCCTTTAAAATATCATTCCATTTCATAGTGAAGGCAGTGAATTACTGAAGATCATAATCTGTATCATTATATTTTGTTTCGACTCTTGAATATTCTTGTCTTCTCATCAAATGTGCCATTTATTTTCCTTTGATAGTTCGCTTTTGATAAATTTGGTATTCTGAAACAGTGGCTGTATCCGTAAGAACGTGAACATAGCAGCATCTTTGAGAGGCATTTTAGGCATTTCATTAATCGTTTTCTCAAAACCCGTTAATTTATAGTGGTAATTAATAAATTGTATATGAAAAGTCCAAGATACATACAAAATAATGTCTACAGAAATGGGATAGTATTTACAGCGATACACGTGTTAAATGACGTGACGTTGTCAAGTATAAATAAATAAATAACATAGATTCTCGAATTAGGTCCCGGAAATTGGAAACATATCTTTAACATCAGCTTTTATTAAAGTTAATGTGGCAGAAAAAGTAGAATGTATTTTACCTATACACTCTTCTTTTAGACCACAGTCCACTGAAACAGTCCTAAATGGAAGCCCAACACAGTCTAAACCTCCGTTTGCTGGGGCCGGATTGTTGCAGGTTCGATTCTGCATCGCATTCTTCATGGCATCAACGCCGCAGGTAACAGGACAAGGAGACGGGAGTGTCTGCCAATCGGACCATCCACCATCAACACGGCTTCCTGCAATGACACATAATTGTCAGTAAAAGCTACTGAGGTAAATGGTTCACATCTTCAAATGTTCTTTCTAACGTTACTGATTCTGCGTACAACGTCCGATGTCATGTACCAATGGAAGTATGAAGACAAACAGGCAAAGAAATTGACATCTTTGTCACAATGCCTCTCAAAAAAGAAGCAGCATTCGATCCCAAACACTGTTCTACATGGCCTGAATTTCTAGACTCTAGCAAAATTACCTAGCAGGGGAAAGGAAACCTCATACTGTATCTCTGCTTTTTAACCAATAAAAACTCATCTTTCAGCGGCCATGTAAACTGTGTGACTTCAAACATCTAGGCATTTGACTCTCAAGGGTCTTGCTCATTAGCATATGTATATGTCCTTCGAATCTGTCTGATATAATTAAGAAAATGATCTATTTTAGGCATTTGTCTCTAATTTAGTGTTCTTTATTTATAAGCATGTTTATGATCAATAGTTTTCACAAAATGATATACATGTAGATTATTTCGAGGAAAGAACACTACATGAGAAAACGTTTATCTTACGTTTATTTTATCATATGACGTGTCATTGGCAAATATCACTTTTACAACAGCGTCGCTGATTGCACAACTAGATTCAATTGCAGCCAATCAGAACACTCCCTTTTTGCGCTCGATGTCAAGGGAGTAATCTCTGTCGGAAGAGAATGGCCAACATACCATATGTACCAATCTCACTCGACTTGCTTATTCATTCTCAAATGTCCAAATCATGTGTATCAATTATACCGAACTACAACCATACACATGCACAGATGCTGACATTACACATCAAATTTACACGTATACCAGTCATATAATCTATGACACATTGCCAACCCAATTTTTTGGTATATTTGTTGCAAACCAGTTTCCCAAATTACGCTTAATGTATTGGCGCCACCCACGTATATGTGGAGGGGGGATCAGTATATTAAACCTTTATAATGTCACTATACCAATCGATTATCAAGTAACATTGTAATTGACACCAGTTATCAGTTCTTCTCGATAACATCATTAACAAAGTTTGACATATGTGACTTCCAGCAAAATGCTCTTTCGCTTTAACAAATAATGCACAGACACACTATTTACATCATTTACGTCATTTCAGAACGATTTACATCAAACTTAAAACATAGATCAATATATTTATTCTGTAGAATCATGACATATATCTATATTTAGCCCAAACTGTGTTGCGCACAGGAAATATCTCGTCTGAGATAATACATTATCTCCAATGAGTTGTCAATTTGTCAGTAGATATTTTTAAATCTCCTCGAGAACATGAATTCAAAACTTTAAAAACCGAAAAACTAGCAACATCCAATTACTTTGATGTCATATTTAATTACGTAAAATAGTTAAACGAATGGAAATAAGTACAAGGGATTAAGTGAGTGTTGAAATAGCCTTAAATCTTGGTTTGTAAAGCCTACCAGGACACTGAAACTGATTACAATCTTCCGACTTCGACTCTTCAAAATTCCCTGTGCAATTGGCTCCTCCATTGCTTGGTTCCGGAGAGTCACATGTACGTTGCCTTGACAACGTCCACTTCCCTCCCCCGCAGGAAAGGGAACAAACATCATTGGACCACGGACTCCACTCGCCGAAACCGCCATCAACTGAACCATTAACATATTTATAGATTCCTTTAAAATATCATTCCATTTCATAGTGAAGGCAGTGAATTACTGAAGATCATAATCTGTATCATTATATTTTGTTTCGACTCTTGAATATTCTTGTCTTCTCATCAAATGTGCCTTTTATTTTCCTTTGATAAATTTGGTATTCTGAAACAGTGGCTGTATCCGTAAGAACGTGAACATAGCAGCTTCTTTGAGGGGCATTTTAGGCATTTCATTAATCGTTTTCTCAAAACCCATTAATTTATAGTGGTAATTAATAAATTGTATATGAAAAGTCCAAGATACATAATAAATAATGTCTACAGAAATGGGATAGTATTTAACGCGATACACATTTTAAATGACGTGACGTTGTCAAATATAAATACATAAATAACAGAGATTCACCAATTAGGTCCTGGAAATTGGAAACATATCTTTAACATCAGCTTTTATTAAACTTAATGTGGCAGAAAAAGTAGAGTGTATTTTACCTATACACTCTTCTTTTAGACCACAGTCCACTGAAACAGTCCTAAATGGAAGCCCAACACAGTCTAAACCTCCGTTTGCTGGGGTCGGATTGTTGCAGGTTCGATTCTGCATCGCATTCTTCTTGGCATCAACACCGCAGGTAACGGGACAAGGAGACGGGAGTGTCTGCCAATCGGACCATCCACCATCAACACGGCTTCCTGCAATGACACATATACGATACCCAAGCAATAAAACACAGGCGGTCAATGGGACCGACAGCGTGCTTTATGAGACAATAAACCATGCCCTGTGATTTTAAAGAGCTTAGCGTCGCTTAGCAAAAAACTTCATATGTTAGGTCACTTCGATTGTTCAATGCTAGTGGTTGTGTTCTACGATGGGAGGCATTAATATTTTCAAAATAAAGTTTATACAAACAACATAGTATCTCCACAGTTTGTATATAAAATCGAATAACTATTTAAAGGCATCTCATACACAAAATAGAAGACTCGTTTTCGTTCTTTATGCATCCTGCTATGTTTTATTCAACGATAAAGCACGACAACGAGTCTTCTATTTCTTTAATAACGGTGAGTAAAAGCTACTTAGGTCATTGGTTCAAGTCTCCAAACTGTGTTTCTCAACGTTGATTATTCTGCTTACAACGTCTTACGATGTCATGTACCAATGGAAGTATGAAGAAAATATGCAAAGACACTCACTTCTTTGTCGTCACACCTCTCAAAACCCTCGATATAGCAAATTATTGGAAACTCATCATAAAACAACAACATACTTCGACTGTAGCAACATCTACATTGGGAAAACGTTCAGATCTCTTAATATAGGTATCAAATAACACAAGACATTCAAAATAAAGGCAGACATAACATCAGTCATTTTGGAACACATCACCAAGTTATACAACACAAAATCTCTTGGGACGGAGGCATAATCCATAAATATATATTTAAAGTGACCCGGAGGTATTTAATATAAACAAAACTATGACACAGATTCTCAACTTCTCACACCTTTCAGTCACACTTATCAAAGCAATGTAATAGAATACAGAATATAAAAATAAAGTCATGGTATTATATTGAAACAAAACATAGAGTTCTTTTGAAATAAAGAGTATTGGGATAACAAATGTGCGTGTATCAAATTTATTAGTCCACATTTATCAGCAACATGATACAAAAATAGAGCCATGGGCTCTGTAGCTCATCAGGACTTCATTGATTTATTATCTAAGGTTGACTATTAGACTATTAGACTATTAGTTATCTCAAGTAATACATTTACCAAATCTACAATATAGAATATTTTTGGCCAAGGAGTCTGTGTACACACAACATTCCAGCTTGCTAAATATATTTGTACTGGAGAAGGAGATGAAAATAGGTTTTCAGGTCATGACCCCTGTGACCCATATTTGTGGTCACCGGGTCACCAAATCTACAATTTAGAATCAAATTTTGCCAAGGAGTCTGTACACAACTTTTCAGCTCTCTAGACCTTTTAGAACTGGAGAAGAAGATGAAAATAGGCTTTTAAGGTTGTGACCCCTGTGACCCTATTTTGGGTTCCGGAGTCACGAAATCTACAACTTAGAATCCCCATTGGCCAAGGCATCTGCACATATAATTCAGCTCTCTAGAGTCATTGGTTCTGGAGAAGAAGTTGAAAAACCGAAAAGTTTACGGATGGACGGACATATTGACGGATGGACGGAGGCCGGACGCCATGTCATGCCATTCAGTCCTGATGAGCTAAAAAAAAATATGAAATCCATTTTCTTATGATTTTTAGATTGAGAGAAATGGTTTACCTATTTATTTTTTAAAATCTTTGAAAAAAAAAGTCAACAGCTTTGTCAGTTATTAGATTTCCTTTTTAAAAAACTAAAATGAGTTCTGTGCCGAAATTTATATTATAGATATTGTTACAACAATGACTTATAAAAAGGAGACGACTTAATCCAAAGTGTAATGATGACATAAACAATACAATCTTCTTCAGAATTACAAACATACTATTGTTGTGAGAATGTAATTAAACAACTAGCTTCAGTTGTTTTTCCAACACAAAAGTTTTAGTGAGTGACCTGGATTCGAAGTCTAACTTGAGTCAATGAACGGACTTGTTCTTGTAAGGACTTGCTACAAGAAGTTATCTCCCTTCCCTTCCCATTTCCGGTTTGGCGACTAACTTGCTGACTTTTTGAAGAGTGTTCACAAACAATATTATGGAACATTATGTAACGTTCTTTAACTTTCTAGAGACAGTTTGAGTATACATAGGATTGTTCCTGGAAAGGACTAGCATTCTAGACTTTGGACACTATAGTTCTATTCGACTTGAGTTTTGTGTCATATTACTGTCAACGATTGTCATTCATCAACTTGGAACCAACGCTTCTGATGACTATATTATCAGTGATTCATACATTTGTGACCCTATTCTATGTCTATTGTACGTCATTCGAAAATCTGATTAAGTGTGTTTATTCATTACACTTATACTAATATAAGACTTGTTTGTTTTCATTTGCTGGTTTCCTCTAAGGACTTCATTATGTAATTTGCTAATCGTAACATTATACTAAATTAATGATTCTATGCCTAATTCATTTCAAATAAATAAATAAATATGTGTCACAATTATTAGGTGCAGTGGTCTCTGTTAAATCGTCGTCATTTCGCGTCTTGAAAGGTTACAGAAAGTTTTTTTAGCTAATTAAACGTTTGAAATAAGAGTATGTCATGAATCAATTTATGATAATGTGGCATCATTGCGAAGAAGGAGCAAGAAGAATGTCGATACAACAATGATGCAATACAGGGCTTCCACTGAACGCGATGCGATTAACGTTACCTGCGACGCTTGACACCAATCTTCGTCGTGCTCTGAACTCTCTACCTATGTTCTTCACGTGTAGTTCACGATTTGCATGTCTAGCTAAGAACGAGGCGTACTTCCTGACAAACAATCGTATCGTTGCTAAAGGTCCCACGTAGCCTTTTCGATAAATGAGCTGGGTAAGCACGAAGGGTTGTGCATTCAAATCCTTGCACTAACACTAAAATAAATATTGTTAATAGTTGTTTTGTTTATGATCCCGTTCCGAACTACCATGACAAAATATATCACTTTTAAAACTCAATTCTTATATTCTTTCAATTTGGACTTCATTACATGACACCCCTCTTGGATTGGGATAGTCAATGGTACTTTTGTAAATTGATTCACCAAAACTAATCCAATGTTAACACAATATAGTCACGTCATTCACATGAAGTCAACATCCTCTTATTATGATCCACAAAGTACTTAAGTATCGAATAATCTTATTGCAGAGTATAAACAGATTATCTGTGTGTATAAATATTTCTTAAATAAGCGTCAATGAAGTTTACCTGAGCACGGGTTACGTTGACAGACAGTCGTCTTAACCTGCATCTTCTCCCTCGGACAGTACTGCCCTGTCATAGAGGGGGGTGGGTCGTTGCAGAGCCGTGTTCGAAAACCACGTGTAGTGTAACTCTGTCCACACGTCTCGTTATCACAGTCAAACTTCGGAGTCGTCCAGGGGCCCCATACTCCGTTCACTGGGAACATAATAAAGATGTTCTCTTAAAAATTGGCTAAATTATTATCCTATGCACGAAAACACCTTTATTTCGAAAATGGTTTGACTTGAAAATTTGAACAAAACTTTTCACAATGGTAACAATTTGATAGACAAATTTTTAAGCTTGAAATTATATATCTACAAACTTTTTTTATTTTGGAAGTCTTGTGATAGAGAGGATATAGTTTACCTATACACTCTTCTCGTAGTCCACAGTTCGCCATAACAGTCCTCGATGAACGCCCAACACAGTCTAAACCTCCGTTTGCCGGGGCCGGATTGTTGCAGGTTCGGGTCTGCGTCGCATTCTTCATGGCATCAACACCGCAGGTAACAGGACAAGGTGACGGGAGTGTCTGCCAATCGGACCATCCACCATCAACAAGGCTTCCTGCAATGACATACATGTTAAATGAAATTGTGTTGTTGGTTACAGATTCTAGGGTCATTGGTTCATTCGTACAAGCTTGTTTATGATTCAGCGTACAGTGACTTATATAAGAACCTCACCCAAGAGGCTTGCCGAGGATGTTTTTACTTTTATCAACGAGTGTTGATATATTTACTAACAGGAGACACGAGGGTGAGATAATATGTATCATTACAAATCATTCCTATTACGTTTTAATGCAAAAGGTATTATCTCTGAGCACAGTCTGCTATTTGACTTGCAACGCGGTGATGTCATAACATTGTAACGTTATCATGTCATAATATTTGTTCAGGCCTAAAGTCACATTACAAAGGGTTAATATCGCTTAATACACCTTGTAAAATGATATGTGTTAATTTGCCTGACATATCATGTACAATGAGATACGATAATTTTGCCTGACAAACCTTATATTATACAATAAGATACGCTAACTTTGCCTGTCATACCTTGTACAATGAGATACGCTTACGTCGTTTATCATACCTTTTACAATGAAATACGCAAACTTTGTCTGACATATCTTATACATTATGAGCTAGGCTTATGTCGTTTATCATACCTTATACAATGAAATACGCAAACTTTGTCTGACATATCTTATACACTATGAGCTAGGCTTATGTCGTTTATCATACCTTATACAATGAGATACGCTAACTTTGTCTTACATATCTTATACATTATGTGCTAGGCTTATGTCGTTTATCATACCTTTTACAATGAAATACGCAAACTTTGTCTGACATATCTTATACATTATGAGATAGGCTTACGTCGTTTATCATACCTTTTACAATGAAATACGCAAACTTTGTCTGACATATCTTATACATTATGAGATAGGCTTACGTCGTTTATCATACCTTTTACAATGAAATACGCAAACTTTGTCTGACATACCTTATACATTATGAGATAGGCTTACGTCGTTTATCATACCTTGTACAATAAGATACGCTGACGTCGCCACATTGTTCAGGATAAATGTATACATCCCTTCATCAAGATCCAGTACGCTTCGCACCGATAGACTCCTAAAGGTTACTTGTTGCGAAATGATGTTTTTTGTTGAGCCCAATAAACGCCGGCCATCCTTGAACCATTCTCCAGCTGCTGGGGGCGGTGGCGAGATGAAGGTAATAAAAAACGCCTCTTCTCCGACCCTTACGGTAACGTTACGTAGGCTTCCTGTATATTGTGATACATGAACACATTTGTATATTCCCTCAACATGTTTTGGAAATGAATGTAATAGATTACCACGAACCACTGCCGCCCCGTTTCACTTTTGACTTAATGAAATTTTGCGAGTAAATACACGTACATGATTTTACTCGATTTCGTAATTAAGTAATTGTCCATGCAGAGAAGAGTCAAAACATTATCTACTCACACGTCTTGGGTATTGACAAAAATTCTGATATATTGACGATATTTTTAGAAATATCGTTAAATACATGTAGGCATATATGCCTATGGACCCTATTTCTTTAATTTGTAACAGGACTTTCCATTTTTGATAAGCTCACCTATTACGGTAAGGATGCACTGCGAGGAAATATTGCCCACTGTAAAGCTGAACTCTCCTGAATCTGAAATTTGTGCAGTAAGTCTTGACAGGGTATGTACGCGACCCTGTACAGTCTGGATGAACCCGGATGTACTGCTCACTTCCTGTCCGAACCTTCTCCATACCCCATCGGTTACTTCCGGGTCGGTCAAGGTTACCCTGAGAGTAACCGCGGCACCAGAGGCTACTGTTTGGTCTTCAAGTGGTCTCACAACAGAAACTGGAAAATATAAATGAATGTGATTAGATAAAATGTAAGCTATGAAGACTAATAGTATTCTTCTTAATGTAATGAAGCTTTTTTGTTATTTTCTTCAGCTTGCAATGTTTTGTTTATGTATTCAGATAAATGTAGACTAGCTATGAACGATTTCCAGATAATATAATTGGTTCTTTAATGTTCCACTGTCGCAATGCAAGAGTAATCGTAAGGTGTTACATCCTAACCGTTTAGCAGAGATCCAAAAGGCCCCGAATCCAACAGCACTGTATTATGACATGAGTTGTATTTCATATGACTGAAAAATGGATGTTCTTGAACTGGTTGTACGCGCTTTGTAAGGAAATACGTTCTACCACCTAGTGTGATTAATTCACAGCCATGTTCAGTCAGTGTCAAACTCATATTTCTGTATCAATTTAAAAACTAAGGCAAATCTCATTAAGTTGCAGTTTTGTGTTGCATATTACATATTACATATTAAGCCAACTCTTACCCACGTGTTGACACAGGTATTGAGTAATCTCGGAGAAAGGTGTTGAGAGGTTACTGAAGAGCCCAGTTCGGTATACAAGACTGTTATAGCTTGCGATGTTGATAAGTTCAGCCTCATAGATGTCATAAAGAGACTCATAATTCTTAATCACCTGGTCGACCCCCAACGCAACCATCGTTATACCGTCATCCTTCGCTTTCCTAGCAGCATTCAGGGTTTCATCGGGCTCGTTGGATACACCGTCGGACACCACGATCATCACCCGCCGATTGAAGGAGTCGTCGGCCCAGAGAAGTTGTCTTGCAAATAGTATCCCGAGATGGGTCGCTGTTCCAGAGTCCGGATATTCAATGCTATTGGTTTGGATGGTCAAGGCGGTTATATCTGACGATGCTGATATGTTAGCTGTGATTTCGTCACTATATACGACGATGCCGATCCTGTTAGCAGGGTTTCTCGATATGCTCTGAACTGTGAAACCATTCACTGCATTCTTGACCAGGTCGAAGTTCGCTTGCCGTATGCTTCTAGAACCGTCCAGTACGATGTATGCTGTATATGCGCCCCCGCAGTCTGTAACATGGTATTCAAATAATGTTATCATTTACGTAAGCCTTTACTGGTCTAAACTGAAGCACAAAAGAAACGTCACCCCTCAGTTGTTTTTATCATATGTATAATTTTTAAAGTCAAATTTCTCGAGTTTTAGACGTCGTATTCCAAAACTGAATAGTTTTGCAAATTAGTCCAAAATATTAAATCAGCCAAAGAATTGTTATACGTGTTTTTTTTTAAAATAATTAAAAATCAAAATTTTGAAATTTAAAATTCCCAAAAATTAATTTTGATAAAACACAACTGTTAATCGACAAATAACACATACTCTGTGTGAAAATCAATAAATATACCTCGTCCTGCACACATTTACAACATTTTAAACATGGTAGGGGTCATGTTGGTGTAAATTTCATTTCTTACCCCTGTCTAGTTTAAAAAATGATATTGTAATAAAACATTTTAAAAAGTCACAAATTAAGTCAGTAAACCTACTGCCAAAAGGTGTTATTGCATCGTGCCATAATCAAATGCATCGCATGTCTTTAAAATATTGAATTAATCGAAACCAATTGAGGTGT
The DNA here is from genome assembly GCA_936450465.1 of Gibbula magus. NCBI lineage: Eukaryota > Metazoa > Mollusca > Gastropoda > Trochida > Trochidae > Gibbula > Gibbula magus. The sequence goes on from OW388304.1 coordinate 62,162,265, forward strand.
GACGTTTCTTTTGTGCTTCAGTCTAGTTACAGATCCGCGATCCGTTGTGCTAGCACGAGACAATTCGGACAATACGAAAATTCTAAATGACAGTTTTATTGATTAGCATCTTTAAATGTTATTTGCATCGGTATAGTGTTCATTTTACTAGTCAGAGATGAAATTTTTTAAAATGAAAATAGCAGAAAGATTTGAATGACTTATTTTCTTTACAGAACTGTGTATCTGCATATAGTCATAATCGTATTGACCAAATTTTTTTCTCTATTTTGGCCGAGTTTTCCGCTTTGATCCCAGTTGCCGAATCATATGGTAAATGCAGTAAATACTGTATAACTGCTTATAACACATCTGATAGTAAGTGGATGCATGCACATCAAGGAACTAGTATTACATCATAAATCATTAATGAGAATATGTATTCATGTTTGATCTATCATTTTAACCGTTGAAATAATTCTTCAATATTTACGTTTTTCTGATCCTACAAGTACATATTAAATGCAGCAAAGATGAAGAAGATTTAGAAATATGTATAAATAATTGATGTATTGATAACCATAATATGCAATAAGAAATAACTGCTTTCCTTTATAAAGTATGTCAATTTGCTTTCATTTTACTCCACAAATGCATCTTGTTGACTGCGGTTCTCTCGTCATGATTCATTATGATAGGTAGGCTACTGGGACCATTTGGAAACAACAGTTAACAGTGAACGTTTTAAACAAAATCCTATGACCCCGGTGTCATAAAACAACTTAAGACTAAACAATTGAAAAAGCTGAAAACAGTCTAGCATGTACGTTTTATACTTTTCCCCTTGAACAAAAAATCACCACAGGTGACAATGAGGTCTTCATAAAAGATTATTTTAAATTCACAATTATTAAGGGGGTGTGGGTACTAGGGATTAACATTTTTGCTTGTAAATTGTGATGGACCCCAAAGGGCCCCCTCCCCTTTAACAATTTCTGGATTGCCCGCTGTAAATGACTATATATCAGAACGGTAGTCACCCATCTGACAGACAGTTATATAAACACAATCTAACTTTTTATTTTAAATTTAAAATCAGCTTTGAAACAATTTCGAGAGTAGACGACAGATTATTATTGATCTGACTGTGGGCTGTTCCATTGTGTCTGTAGGGGATCACCTAATTAATCTTCTACAAAGTTTCTGCCAGATGGTGGGCTGCCTGTCTGACAACTTCCCAAAGAAAGGCATAACTCTTGCCAGTCTCCATTACTGGCTGATTTAGGCCTTGCAGTATTTCCTTAAAAAATCTGTGTTTAAAAATCCAGGCCCGCTATGCATTTCTGGTGCAGCGATTCACTATCTTGACACAACAAAGCGAGGGAAATACCGCAAGGGTTAAATCAGCCAGTAATGCAAACTGGCAAGAGTTATGCCTTGCGTTTGGAAGTTGCCTGTCTGCAGATAATCTAACCACAAGGATTCAACATCACGCATGTCCATATATTTCAGTTTATGGGAATGGGGTATAATTTTACTGTTACACAGTTATGATTATTTGTTCATTTGAGTATTATTTCAGCAACAGAATCCATCATACCTTGAGATTCCACGAGTGTCACAAGAACAAAAACGAGGCAGACGGTTGAAAGGATCTTCAAAATCTCCATCCCTCAGCTCTTCGTATCCTCAGTTAATGCTGGAGACAGATGCTTGCTTCAGGGTCTAGTTTCGATTCCCGTTTTAAAGGGACAATAGCACGGTTTTTGCAAATTTTATTTTTTCAAATTTCCCATTTATAATGATAGTTTATGTCATTTATATTCACTTTAGAGGGTAAAACATCTTATTACACAAACCAATTATCCATAGTGGTAATAATGGTGTTGCGTATAAAGCCAAAATTGAATGGCGGCCATTTTATTGTGAACACATTTTATTGTTTTGAATGACAAAAACGGCCTTTACGGAACCATGTACACTCATTTGTAACTTGATTTTCCGAAGAGTGAAGGGTGTTTTACTATTGGTGACATTATTTTTCAAATACATTTCATCGACTTATTTGAGTATAAAACGTGCTACTGCCCCTTTAAGTCTTCCCGACATTTAAAAGAATTCCCTTATAGCAATATTTACAAACATGACTTTCAATTAAACAGGTATGTTAACTGGTATGAGAAGTTGCAAGAAGTTATAAGAAGGTACAAGTACAGTATTCCGGTGATGCAAAAGCATTGTGATATCATGTTGTTATATGAAGACGTTGGTTAAGATTAGAAGTTGGAGTGATGAAAAAGACAAGGATATAAATGGATAATAAACTTCTTTATTCAGTATATATCCTTATACCGTAATCAATCATCTATACCGACGTTTCAGTATATATCCTTATACCGTTATCAATCATCTATACCGACGTTTGAGTGTATGTCCTTATACCGTTATCAATCATCTATACCGACGTTTCAGTAGATATCCTTATACCGTTATCAATCATCTATACCGACGTTTCAGTATATATCCTTATACCGTAATCAATCATCTATACCGACGTTTCAGTATATATCCTTATACCGTTATCAATCATCTATACCGACGTTTCAGTATATATCCTTATACCGTTATCAATCATATATACCGACGTTTCAGTATATATCCTTATACCGTTATCAATCATATATACCGACGTTTCAGTATATATCCTTATACCGTTATCAATCATCTATACCGACGTTTCAGTATATATCCTTATACCGTTATCAATCATCTATACCGACGTTTCAGTATATATCCTTATACCGTTATCAATCATCTATACCGACGTTTCAGTATATATCCTTATACCGTTATCAATCATCTATACCGACGTTTCAGTATATATCCTTGTACCGTTATCAATCATCTATACCGACGTTTCAGTATATGTCCTTGTACCGTTATCAATCATCTATACCGACGTTTCAGTATATGTCCTTATACCGTTATCAATTATCTATACCGACGTTTCAGTATATATCCTTATACCGTTATCAATCATCTATACCGACGTTTCAGTATATATCCTTATACCGTAATCAATCATCTATACCGACGTTTCAGTATATATCCTTATACCGTAATCAATCATCTATACCGACGTTTCAGTATATATCCTTATACCGTTATCAATCATCTATACCGACGTTTCAGTAGATATCCTTATACCGTTATCAATCATCTATACCGACGTTTCAGTAGATATCCTTATACCGTAATCAATCATCTATACCTACGTTTCAGTAGATATCCTTATACCGTAATCAATCATCTATACCGACGTTTCAGAAGATATCCTTATACCGTAATCAATCATCTATACCTACGTTTCAGTAGATATCCTTATACCGTTATCAATCATCTATACCGACGTTTCAGTAGATATCCTTATACCGTTATCAATCATCTATACCGACGTTTCAGTATATATCCTTATACCGTAATCAATCATCTATACCGACGTTTCAGTATATATCCTTATACCGTTATCAATCATCTATACCGACGTTTCAGTATATATCCTTATACCGTTATCAATCATCTATACCGACGTTTCAGTATATATCCTTATACCGTTATCAATCATCTATACCGACGTTTCAGTATATATCCTTATACCGTAATCATTCATCTATACCGACGTTTCAGTATATATCCTTATACCGTAATCAATCATCTATACCGACGTTTCAGTAGATATCCTTATACCGTTATCAATCATCTATACCGACGTTTCAGTAGATATCCTTATACCGTAATCAATCATCTATACCTACGTTTCAGTAGATATCCTTATACCGTTATCAATCATCTATACCGACGTTTCAGTATATGTCCGTATACCGTTATCAATCATCTATACCGACGTTTCAGTATATATCCTTATACCGTAATCAATCATCTATACCGAAACGTTGCCGAAGTTGATTATTCATATATACCCTTGTCTTCTAAATGTAGATTGTTTAAAATTGTGTTTATGGAAGACATTTTAATAACACAATAGTTACATTATCATATTATAAAAGGGAAGCAACTCTACTAGAACTGTGGCTACTAACACTATTTACAATAGCCATGTTTTATCAATACTATCAGCAATTTGCAGTCACGTACTTTTACATTTAAGATAAAATTTGGTAAAAACCAAGAATAAACAATATTTAGAGAAATAAAATAATAAAGAGTCACTGAGAAAATAGTTTGAAAACATATACTCACTTATATCCCTACACCCACGATCTTGTTAGGCAACTAGAGGACACCGTCTCCTCGAATCAAAAGTAGGTTTAATCCATTATGAATACCGCACATTCCTTCCACTTGGGATGACTCTTATAAAGATCCAAATGCAACTCGTTCAACCGAAAACAGTCTGCATATTTTCCAGGAGGAGACATTTGGATCAACTTGTCCACTAATAGAGACCAGGGTTAAAGGAACTCGTATAGAAAGACGAGTCGCTGCGTAGACCGAAAACCGTGTCAGAAAGAGTGAAAGGATTACTATTGAATATCTGTGAGTATTGTAACAAGCGTCTTTTCCAATAGTGTCTCACAGTGAATGGGCTTTACAGCATACAATCCAACCTGGACCTAGAGTGTATGTGGGAGTTATTGTGTACGACGCCATTTATTATGATTATGGATATTTACATATGTGTATACTTCTGCCTCCTCTCGGCAGTAGAATGCAAAATGATATAATTCAATTAAATGTATGTTAATGCTATTCATTTGTAGTCATGAAGCGGGGTCGTAATGTGAAGTCGATTAAATGTACATGAAGTTGTATACGAGTTGTATGTGCATAGAAAGTACTCCAAAGTGGTATGCATATTCTGATGTCCACAAAGGCTTACCTCAGCCATAGAAGTGTGACTGTCCATTATGTATGTTCTATATCCAGTGAGATAGTAATTTGATCATGTTTAATGCTTAAGAGTGGGAGTGCTATTACATATATCAATAAAAGTTGTCACACTAAGGAACAAGAGCTGGAATAACAGCGTACCGTTTGTTCTCATTGGAGACGCGTGCTCAATATCTTGCTCCTTTCTCCGGATTCTGATTTTTCAACTTCAACAATATTGCCCAGATGATTAATTCAAAACTCCTGAGCTAATAGAGATGTGTATACATGTATATCTGAATATTTGACATCATTAAAGGAATACTTTTTAAAAAAGTATTTAAATAATCACTTTTAAAAAAACATCCCTCAGGTTTGTAAACTATTCTTTTTTACTTCCATAGGAAGTCAAACATTTTAAATTTGAAAAAACTTTATTTATTTTCAAATTGATTAAATTTTCAAAGATAAAAATTAAATTTCAATGTTTTTATTAATACATATATTATTTACTGTTTCAAACTGAAGATGGGCATGTTATTAAATTCACTTTTTTCACATTTCCTTCCTTACTACAAGTCTAAAATTCAGAAACATACAAAATGTACGGACGATTAAGTATGGACGCCCTTTTCTTTTCAACTCTGAATTCTGATGTCTCATTTGTGCAATGAGTGGTTTGTTTACCTTACAATATTCACAATGACAGATTCTGTATTTCGATACCATTGGTTACCATTTACTTCACGGAAGTATAATTTCTCAACAATATCTGCGAGTACGAAGCTAGAAACACCAGACATTTGTTGTTGATGTTATGCGAAAATTATATAACGTACGTCGGTTAAGCAGATACATTTACAAAATTAGGTGTTACAAAATATCGAGTGTAATCTACCTGGTGAGGAGTTTCGCTAGGCCTGCCCATGACTGTGTGAAGTATAAGAGTCTTTGATAGAGTCTAGATCCTTATTCAGCAAGTCTAGATAAAATAAATATGGAACTAAAAAGTATTAAAAAAAATAAGGAATCATAAGAATGAAAGTACAGTCATTCTAAAAATTCCATAGATTATATTCACTCTAGGGTTTCGCATGAGTGAGTGATATGTACCGCTGATACTGATTGCTGATAGACACACCATATTGTCATCATGTAAATATATAAGTCATCATGTATACTTATATGTACCGCTGATACTGATTGCTGATAGACACACCATATTGTCATCATGTAAATATATAAGTCATCATGTATACTTATATGTACCGCTGATACTGATTGCTGATAGACACACCATATTGTCATCATGTAAATATATAAGTCATCATGTATACTTATATGTACCGCTGATACTGATTGCTGATAGACACACCATATTGTCATCATGTAAATATATAAGTCATCATGTATACTTATATGTACCGCTGATACTGATTGCTGATAGACACACCATATTGTCATCATATAAATATATAAGTCATCATGTATACTTATATCAGATCAGTTGACGTGTTCGAACCAATTGTATAACATTGGTTGTCTGCCTCATTGTAATTTTAAAAATAAAAATGCGATATAATTGCAGTTAACATATTTGATCGATGTGATGTTACCCTTTTAAAGGTAAAATATTGTTTAAATTTGTTGGAAATTAATTCATAAATTTTAATTTGTCACATACAAAAGTCATGTAAACGATTATTGCAGATCTGTGTCACCTGGTCGACTCTTTCAGCGGCCCCATTCATGGGGTCCTAGTGTTAAATATAACCTTTCGGTCACCCATTTGTGATCCTAAGCCCAAGTTTAACCGCTCTGAAAGTAAGCGATGATAAATAATTGGAAAATGTAATATGCATGTTCTATTGACTGGACAGTATTGTGCTTTTCCAACACTGTTTCCACACCTGTAACCACGGGAACTCGATATCGTAATTAAAACGTAGATAAAACGCAGGTAAAAAAAACTTTATATATAAAGCTCTATATAATATAGAGTGTATTTTTTTTTATCTACGTTTACCTACTTTTTATTTACGATATTGAGTTCCTGTGCCTGTGACGCCGGGCTGACAGGGGTTAACTCCAGGTTATGAATCCTGTAATAAATATTTATGCAGTAGTTGATACATGCAATACATGTCTGTCTGTGTAGGTTGTGTAATTATTCATTGTCTTACTGTGCATACAATAGATACATCTCACAGTGAAATAATCAAGTTTCGTGTTATGACTTCCATATATTACTTCTGTCTTCTAGGTGCCAATACGCTAAAAGATAATGTGGAATATTTTTTTGTTGTTGATATTTTTCATTCGGTTCAAAGTTCTTTTGTTTACAAGTTCTTTACATACATTCAAGTATTGCAATCATTCATCATTTTTACATATATGAACATATAGACTGGGATAGTTGCAACTTCAACTCCTGAAGCATATCGTTCACCATTGGTCTCCATCTTTGCTCAAATATAAAGCCTTTGCTGATCTTTGCTGCAATATATTTCTCTATTTTCATTATCTCTGTCAAAGATTTGATAAAGTTTTTAAATTTTGGGACATTCCTCTTTATGCTCATATTATGTATATGTTTCTTGGCTAGGAAAATGATATGATTTGTAAGATGATCTGAATTTTGGCAATGCCCTTCTAAATGCCCTTCAAAGACCTCAAAAAGACTATGAATTTAGTTAAGACAAAATCCGGTAGTTGATACATGCTGTAACATCTGTGTCTGTGTAGGTTGTGTAATTATTCCACTGTCTAACTGTGACCATCAACACTATATGTATACAATATATACATCTCACAGTGAAATAAATCAAGTTCCGTGTTATGACTTCGATAGATTACTTCTGTATAAGATAATTTGGAATATTAATTGTTACCTTTTATGAATGTTATCAAAGTAAATATCGGAATCCTTTTAGATAGTCAAATACATGACGTAAATGGTGAAAATATGTAAACGTCGATGGCAAGATTTCGTGACCAGAACCGCTCCGAATTTCATCGCAGGAATGTCGTTAAGAACATTTCTCGATTAGGAATTTATTTTTTGTTTATATAAATTTTGATTTGTCTATCCTGTTGCAATCTTGATGGAAAGGCATATATACGGTTCATATATTCAATATGCATGTATGTTATAAAATAACACTTGATAACAAATAAAATATATATTTATTAAAGTATCAACTATTTTAAGAACAAAATGATTTTCTGTTCATTAAATAATGATACAAATAGTAACAAAATCTACCTAAAAAATAAGAGATCCTTACACATGAAACCAAAATAAAACAATAATATGAGTTAAAATATACGAAAAACAATCACTCAAAACAAGGAAAATGTAATCTAGAAATAAACATATTATTACTAATCATTCTTTAATATTACACCCAAAATCACTTCCAATTTATTTCCAAACCGTAAACTAAAAAATTAGTTTCCTTATTGAACACTACAGCATAGTTTCCTTATCGAACACTATAGCATAGTTTCCTTATTGAACACTATAGCTATTTATATTATAAGTTTTTAAACAGAAAATGGTACTACATATAAACCAGAAGGAACGCTACATTAATACATGTTCAGTAGAGAAATATGGCATAGAAAGATTGAAATATAATCCTTATTTTCATTGAGTGAAATACCATGTTCTGACTTCTCTGTGACGTAATATGTTCAATCATATGACATCATGTAACGATAGGGTCACGTCATAAACTGACCACCATTAAGCGAGACAATCTGATTACTCCATATCATTATAAAATGAACGTCTCTTACGAACATTTGCATTGCTTTGAAACTTATTAGATAGAACAGTTGATATTTCTCGTCGGGTGACATGTATATCTTACTGAGTGAGTTAGAAATAGTATAATTTCACTCATGGCTACGCCACTCATGAAAACATAAATTTCTACTTCACTCGAATATTTAAACATATGTCTGATATTCGATTGGAAATGTCAATTATAATCGATGTAAAATATTTAATTGTGAAGTCAATACTTTTCAACTAAATAAGCCTACAAGACAGTTCCAAATTCACGCAAACTAACACAATAGACAATTTTGAAGCAATATTTATATCAACTATGAAAACAATCTGATAATGGTGACATACATCCATATGTATTTAACGTATACTTCATTTTCAGATGATATCATATTTCAGTTCGATCTCCTTTCGTGAAACTAGTCAAACGCGATCGTAACTGAGCGATCCAGGGAGTTCATAAAAATCATATTTCTTAATAAATATCCTTAAACCAGGAGACCGCCATCGCATGCATCAATCATCACCTGAAATGAGAATACATAATATATTAATAATACATAATACATGTTTAATTGTAGATTATTAATTAATTGTTCAACGTGTTTTCATTACTCACATAATCGAACTGTCCATTAAAAGGCACAGTTTGCATCACATCCCCTGTGTAGCTCTGCGAGCCCAGTGCGCCCATGACGCTGTCGGTGGTACCGAGGTGAATCCTGTTCTCCAGGAAGACAATATTGGGGGCTGCAAACAACACCATGATACATCAGTTACACTGTTGACGAGCAGCAGACAGGTCTTCATCACGAGCAGTTGTAGCAATAGTGATTACCAGTGATTCATTCAAAAGCTAAAATACTTTGACGCTTCACGATGGAATCTGATAGATATATTATTTTGCAATGATTCTGTGTTGAGGTGATCAATTTTCTTCTTTTTAGATACAAAGGTGAGGTGATTTGGGGTTTAACGCCGTTTTCCAGATTCTTTTTAGTTTATCACGGCTGCTAGTGTTAATACAGAGAGAAATTCCGCAACACTACGTGGCTATGTATAGCAGTGAAACCTGCGAGCATCGGCTGGAACTAGCGAACCAGTGGTACTGCACTGACGGTTCTCTAGTTCCAGTTGATGCTCGCAGGTTTCACCCCAATACATAGCAACATGGTGTAGCGGGCTTTCATACACCCGGTCTGGATCCAGTTACCAACTATTATTCAGATTGATTAGTGAACAGTAAATAGCGAAATTGTGTTTCTTTTATCACTTGAAACATGTCGTTATTCTAGTCTAACGTTTTAATAATCGTGCTTGGATTGTAACGTTTGATCGCTAAATCTGAGCATCATAAAATGCAAAAACGGAGAATTTTGAATTATAAGCAATAACCAAGTGTTAAAACCACGCACACTGTGGGTTGCAGTAACCTTACTGATCTGCATATGTACTGTATGTACCGTTTTACTTACCATATGTTCTAGCTCTGTTCTTCATTAGGCCACTTGTAACAACAGCAGTCATGTGTCTTCCATCATACCATAGTGTCACAATCTTCCAGTCTGACGCAGCCATACCCTGAAATGGGAATTGGTCAATGTACTATTCACAATGGAACCGAGGCACGTATGGCCGAGGCACTAGTATTGTTTTATATAAAGGGATCGGGAAACGTTGAACGAGGTAATAAACTTTTTAAAAAGTTTCTCTCAAACATATTTTTCATCTTATTTTCATGTGACAAATTTGAATATTGAAATTAAATGGAGCAAGATAATAATAGCCTAAAAAGGGTGGCATCAATACTGTAAAATAATGATTTTTAACCAGTATTAAAATGCAATAAATTGAACGATATCGTAGATTTCCGAGTTACCTATAGTTGTTTGCCAGTTAAAAGACACAACCGTTGTGTTTTATACAATTCATTTGGCTGAAATATGTGCCGACAAACGATATATGCTGATTTCATCACTTGCATATTCATCCTAAATCGGCAGATATATCATAATTACTACTTTCTGATAAAAAAAACATTCAATATCATTATACATGATTGTGCAAAAACCAAAACTACACGTCCCATTAACATGCACAGTCACTATAAGACCTATTAAACATTACCAACCCAAAGCTGTCTGTTTGTCTGGTGTAAATAAGTTTCCAAAATTAAGTTTGACTCATTAAGGCGCGCCACACGCGGTACATTGTCCGGTTTTCGATAATAAATCGATACTATAACCATTAAAGGGGCTGTAGCACTTTTTTTTGCAAAATTTATTTTTTCAATTTTCCTATTTATAATGATAGTTTGTGTCCTTTAAATGTACTTTAGAGGATAAAACATCTTATTACGCAAACCAATTATCCATAGTAATAATAACAGTGTTGCGTATAAAGCAAAAAATGCATGGCGGCCATTTTATTGTGAACACAATTTATTATTTTTAATAACAAAAACGATTCCAATGGCCTTACTGAGCCATGTAAACTCATTTTTAACTTGATTTTCCGAAGAGATAAGGGTGTTTTACTATTGGTAAAAAGATTTTTCAAATACATTTCATTGACTTATTTGAGCGAAAAAACGTGCTACTGCCCCTTTAAAGCGTTGTTATACCTAGTCTGTTATAATATAAATTGCAATTTTCGCTAATAGTCATTACTTCTCGAAAGATTAATACCATTTATATCGTTTGATATTTTTTGTCCACAACAACACTATACACCTTTAAGATGTATAGTACATACGATTACATAATTCATTTCAAGAAAAGGCAACGGTGTACTATTAACGTTCCTAAATGTTTGAGTTTTAATTTTAATTTACTGAGACGATTTGTGACAACATTGTTCATTCTTGTTAGTGTTTATCTGCATGTTAACACTAAAAATCCCTGGTAAGTTGGTAATAGAACCTACATCAGTAGAGATTATCATCTCCTCCTCGCAGTTAGTCCATGCTGTGAACCTAAAGATGAGACGATCTTCCCCAGAGTAGACAGCAACTGCCCCGTGACCCTGTGAGTCCGTCATACTGAAGAGTTCACTCATTGGTCCAGAGTGTCGGTACCGGAAGCGAATTACTCTCGGACTTCCAGTTGGAATATTCCGGACATTGATAGAAAACCTGCTATTGTTGGTGAGAGCGATGTAGTTGCCGTCTGAAGTCACGGATGTCGCTTCAACTTCCTCACCAAAGTCGTTGGAATTGAAATTGTAGTTCCTTATAGAATCGCATGGTACTGGAAGACATTTTTATGTCAAAGAGTATTAGATAAATGAGGCTGTGTAGAGGGTATATATTAAAGTATATATATATTCTTCCTGAAGACGAATTACCATACACCTGGACATTTGACTTTTTGTGTATATATGTATATCGAACATTTTATTTTATTAAAACCCCCACAATAGCTCTAACTGGAACATTTGAAGAGCTTCTAAAAGTTTGGTCCAATCGACAGTGTATCATCATGTTTTATCACCGTAAGCCAAACGTGTAGAGATTTAAAATAGGAAGAACATAAAAACAAGATTTTAGAATTAACTAAGTCGTGTAAGTGACATTCAATTTAAGTGAAACCGGCTATATCCGCTTTGATTTGGATAGTTAGTAGTCATAACTTGGATAATTTTGTAAATTTGAAACAAACTCAAATGTAAGTCAATGTGAGTCAATAAGTTCTATGTGGATTTGATTTGGTTTACACGTATTTCAATTCAAATGGTTTATTCTTGATTATTGAAATATTTTTTCAACTGCATTTCATGAAGATTCAAGGTCAAACGAATTCTAACGAATACAAAAAAAATGAGTAATAATCCAGGTTCTCACTTAGATTGAGTTAAGGGATGATCCTTTGTTTATTTACAGGCGTAAAACTCTAAATATACATACCAAATCATATATAACATATACAGAAGGTCGGACACGGTCGGCCATATTTGATAATGACTTAGGACCGGGAATCGTCATATGATTCAGTGTTCGAATTTTACAAAGCGTGTTTGAACATGGAAACCATGTCAAAACCCAGTATGGATGACCGTTTCTCACCTTCAGTATATGTTATAATAGATAGGTAGGTATACTTATATGTATATTTATTATCTAGCACATGTGGTCTAATTCCATCCCTACCGTCTCTCTTGATGCAGCCACAGTCACCAATATCGAAGTACATCCCTTCTTCACAGCCAACCTCCACCCAACCCTGGGATCCAGTGAAGATCTCGTACTGGTTGGAGTTGGTCCACACTGGTCTCTTCATGCACGGATCTATAGAATAGATCCACTAGTATGTATCTACTTGTACAACATTGTTATATTTGGTATCACACTAACGGTACAATAATCATTATCATACCTCTATTTCCTAACGTCAAGTATGACTTTAGTATCTTATTATGTAGTTTTATATAAAAATCCTTAATAACTTTTAACACGCGTGATGTTCGATGTATCTGTTTAAGGTGTTAAAATTACAAAATCCGTGAAAGTTATGTCATTCAACGTTATTTTCTCAGTAGATCTCTAAAATCATAATATCTCTCAAAATTTCAAAACCCAGTTCATATGAAAAAAATTCAAAATTCGAATAAACGTATTCAAACCATTTGAATAGAAATTGAAATTTCTCATTGTTTTTCCCCAAAACGACACAACATATCCGTTTATATTACCATACGGGTCAGGCTATACAGGTGATTATTTTGGTGATACTCGCATATCTGCTCTTCAGTTAATCTCTACTTTGATTGGTCGTTAGTTAGAGAACAACATTTTTATAAAACGACAAAATGTACCTCTGCACGCATACACCGAGGGGCACATGTCACTGCCTGACGTACGAGTGGGGAGACAGCCCCTGCCCCTAAAGAAGCCATACCCGGGGGGACAGCAGGTAGGGCGAGGCCCTGTCACAGTACAGTCCCAGTAACCCCCGCAACTACCCGGAGCCTTGAAGGCCACTCCACACGAGTCGCTGCACTTCTCTGAAATTGTACAGCAAGGGATGAGTATATAGAACCCAAACAGTATTTTATATATATAATCATATTAAACAAATTAATCAGTTAAGTAGTGAACCGTAATAACATATATTCCCAGAAGTGAACTTAATTAAAACTTTACACAAGATAGGAGAGTGAAATAATGCGTTTTTTTTATTTTTATGAAGTCCTACAGCAATGATCAACGAATTGATTATAGTACAAGAAGGTAAAGCATGGCGATCTTTTCTGAATTTCTTGTCCATATCTTATCATTTAAAAAATTAAATGCCTAACATTCTGTGCCAAACTTGTCTTGGAATAGTTATGAAAATGAAAAGTATCAGGCCATGATGAATAATTTGTAAACCTCTTTACAAAATGTATGCCTATAAACGACATTCAGAATTTATTAATCCGATAGCAGTGTTGTGTTTTGGACTCTGATGTTATTTGGATTAGTTTGTCCGGTAGTGTTGTTGTTCAAGACTTGAGACCAAAGTGACCACTCACCGACTGGACAATTGTCCACCTTCCAGTGCTCTTCACAGCGATAGGTCACCATACTCCAGTAGTGACCAAACGGACAGGTCTGGTACACGGCCAGTTCTTGACCATCAGCGTTGAAGTAGCACTGTATGTATTTGTCACAGTCAGACGGGTGGTACCGGAATCCAACGTTGTTCCTCAGTGTTATGCCAGTACAGATGCCTTCAGGCGGGGCTGTTGGATGGACGACAGTGTGAGTTGAACATTTTATTACATTAAGTATTTTATATATATAAATATATACATAAATTTGATTTGATATACATATATTTCATATTTCATCTCTCTGTCTCTCTCTCTCTCTCTCTCTCTCTCTCTCTCTCTCTCTCTCTCTCTCTCTCTCTCTCTCTCTCTCTCTCTCTCTCTCTCTCTCTCTCTCTCTCTCTCTCTCTCTCTCTCTCTACCTCTCTCTCTCTCTACCTCTTTCTCGACCTCTCTCGACCTCTTTCTCTCTCTCGATATCTAGATATCTAGTATATAATAACTTACCATCGATAACGATGAGGTTACCGGTTACCCTTACGTCTCCTTTAAAGAAAATATAAAGTCCAGCGTCTGGATCTTGGACATCATTGATGGTCAGGAAATTGGAGTTTCCCGATGACGTTTGACTGTATTTGTCGTCATTGTTAAGTATTCCATCTTTGAACCACTGTCCCCGCCCAATGTCCTCAGTGTGTACATAACGTAAAGTCACACTCTGTCCTCTGTAAGCTACCATGGTGTCGAGAAAGTCCTGTATCCTTTCTGTAAAAAGGGAAAATTCAGTTAAAGGAAATTCCGATTTAATTCAAACATGGTTGTTGTTTAGTTCCTGAAGTGTTTGATTTGTTTGATTTGATCGCAAAGTTATAACATTCACTTGATTCATAGATAATAGTAACTGCTATGATTAACGGAGTGTTTGCCATTCGTTGATCAGACTCCGAAGACATTAAAAGAAGCGTTCATCAATATAGTGCAATGACATGTGTTATGACAGATGACGTGACTGATGTTCAGGCCAGGTATTTGTTACAGATTCTTTATCTTATATCTCAGTCCTCTGATGACGTAACTATTCTAAAATGGTATTGTTTTACATGAGTAATAAGCCATTGACGTAGTGCGATGACACATACACTATTTATATTTTCCAATCTAACGAATCAAAGGAGGACCATAGATGGTTATAGAGGTAACATTGGTTACACAAACAAATACATGTTAACACATCATTGGTGACAAGAGGCAGTCACGATGGTTTGGGACAATGTGATATTTCGATTATGTAACAATAAACATTACCACTACATGGCTCTGTTCCACAGGCTTCTAGTTCCGATATTTCAGATTGACCAGGACACCTTTTACCACCATACAGTGGAGCCGGGTCGTCACAGAAGCGGACTCTGTCCCTTGTTCTATTGGATCCACCGCAGGCTACAGGGCACGCAGTCACTGTCCCCTCTGACCACCGACCCCAGGCGCCGTTGATCACTAGAAACATGTTATGAACAAATAAACACATGCTATTATCATAATTTGTTTTCGAATAACACTGATATTAACAAAAGGATATAACTTATTGGATGTGGAACAGTGAAACTGAAGTACGTGCTGCTATAAAGTCATGTAAGGGTGGATATAAAAAAAGTTGTTCAACCGGGTACCCTACCCCAATTATCCGAGCCGGGTATCCATTTTGTTCATCCCCGACATCAAGCTTCTAAGATTTTGTAATAGCTTCTCCAACTGGTAGTCTAAAGTTTGGTGCTGGAATGCTGAATATGGATAACAGTTTACTGTTTTATATTTGTCCGCATGGCCCCGGTATTGTGGTGTGATGGGGAACCGGGTCCTACCCAGTACCCGGGTATTCGGATCACTGGTACCAACAGCAGCCCAACTTACTTCTGATTGTATAACATCAATTAAATAAAAAAAATATCAACTTAGGTTTTATTCAAGTCTCCGAAGGGAATTTAAAATGGACTGCAAAAGGAAATCAATATTTTCTGGACAACAATTGTTCCTTACTCATTCGTAAGATTCAACTTTTTACTGTGGAAATAAACAACGTGAGTATATTTTTACTTCTCCGTCAGATTAAACTTTTTACTGTGGAAATAAACAACGTGAGTATATGTTTACTTCTTCATCAACTTCAACTCTTTACAGTCGACATAATTAAATAAACAACGTAAGTATATGTTTTACTTTTTATTTTTACTATTCGTCAGATTCAACTCTTTACTGTCGACATAATAATATAAACAACGTGAGTATATGTTTTACTTTTTATTTTTACTTCTTCGTCAGATTCAACTCTTTCCTGTGGAAATAAACAACGTGAGTATGTTTACTTCTTCGTCAGTTTCAACTCTTTACTGTGGACATAAGTATATAAACAACGTGAGTATATGTTTTACTTTTTATTTGTACTTCTTCGTCAGATTCAACTCTTTACTGTGGAAATAAACAACGTGAGTATATGTCATCCCCCTTTTTGGGGCAATTTCTGATATTTTCAGAATAAACAAGATGTACAACTTTTGTACTGGCGATGTCAAATATAAGTTTCTTTACCCTTCTGGGTGACTTCAGAATGTTTAAAGTAACCGTTGCTGAGTACTCAAATATTAAATCATGTGTTCGATGTGGTGACGATGTCACCGATTTCTTTGACGGTCCTGTTGGAGTTCGACAAGGATGTATTTTAAGTCCAATTTCGTTTTCCTTCTTTATAAGCGAACTTTATTGTGATATCTCCATTTTAGGTAAACATGGTGTGCAATTGTTCAAAGCTATGATTGAAATTTTTATCCTACTCTTTGCTGATGATGTCATCCTAGTTTCAGATACTATAGTCGGTCTACAAAACCAGCTCAATGTTTTAGAGCGCTTCACACAAAAAACGAACATTGTTATATTTAGAAAAGGGGGTCCGGTCGCCTCAAAGGAAAAATGTTTTTTAAATGGCAAACAGTTATCCACTGTTAATCACTATACATATCTCGGATTTATGTTTGTCTACACTATGAACTTCAAAAAGAGTGTGATAAACCTGACAGCACGTGCCAAGAAAGCCCTTATTAGTGTTATGTTACTATTTTAACCCCTAAAATATGTTTCAAATTGTTTGATTCACAAATCCAACCTATTATGCTTTATGGATATGAAATTTGGGGATTCCAACGTCATGATTGTATAGAGAAATTACATCTTCTAGCGTGTAAGCGATTTTCAAATGTAGCGCAAGCAACACCTAATTGAATGGTTTATGGAGAATGTGGCAGATACCCGATATTTATAAATTCCCAAATCAGATGTTTAAAATTGTGGTTAAGAATCATGGGAATGCACGAACAGAGATTACCAAAACTAGCTTATAACAGGCTTTTTCATGTAGATGATATTGGTAAGACAACATGGGTGACTCATATTTAAAATCTTCTTTTTTCACATGGGTTTGGATTTGTGTGGCTAAATCAAACAGTTGGTAATATTAACCTATTTCTCAAGCAATTTCGAGAACAATCTGTTAACATGTATTATCAAAAATGGCATTCGTGTATGGACAGTAGCACAAGATATCAACTGTATAGATCATATAAGACCTTAATTCAACCAGAATTATATCTGTCTGTATTAACATCAAGAAATATCAGACGCACATTTGTAAATTTTCGTTTGGGTTTGTTAGATTTACAAGTAAATAAAGGCAGATTTTCTATAGAAAGACATTTAAGACTATGCCCATTATGCAAGTCAGCTGTAGAAGACGAAATCCATTTTGTTTTTGTATGTCCTCATTATGCTGATTTAAGAAAAGAATACATTTCAAATTATTATATTTCAAAGTACACTGCAACTGCCTTTGTTTCCATTCTGTCTTCCAGAAATGAAAATGTAATACGCAATTTAGCACTTTTTGTAAAACATGCTGTTATCCATAGAAGCAACTTATTATCTCAATTGTGAATATTGTTCTGTTCTGTATAACATTTGTACATAAACAACACATGTATGTAATATTTGTATATGGGCCGGAGGCCTAAATGCAATAAACATATTTTGACTTTTGACTTTGAGTGATAATTGACAGTTCTTTTCTAATTTTACTATGCCTTCACAGTTTGCTTTTCTAAATAAAAGAAAAAATAAAGTATTAGAAAGTAGGACGGTAATCCGCGTTGGAAGTTTGATTGGGTGTGTTTTGAGAAAGAAGCAATTTCAGTGAATGTAAACAGGGGTTATGTGAGAAGGAATGACATGTGTATGAAATTACCGCTTTCTACAACAGTAACTGTTCCCTGGGTGACGCCGCCATCCTTTACGTGATAGTACTCTCCGGCGTCGGTCTCATCAATGTCGGTTATACGTATTTGGTAGATCTCGCCGATGTCCTGAAAGCTCGTGCGATCGTTGGGTAGAATATTAGGAGACCGGAACCAGAAACCGGAATTAATTCGAGGATCTTGAAGCCGAACTCGTAGAACAAGAGTTGTTCCCCTTGCTGTGGTGGCGTTATTTATCAGAAACTCCGTTGTCACTCCTAGAAAAATAAACAGTTTCAAAGATTAAGATTAATGGCGATAAAGGAAAATTCACTTTTAGGGAAATGATACTTAAAGGGACAAGTGCATTCATGAATTTAACGTTCACCAAAAGAACATCCATAGAGATTATTACCCAACGAAGTGCATCATACGATGAACCATTTATTCCGTATAAATGGCCATGAGGCCAAAAGTACAACATGTGTAAAATATATGACAAGAAAGTTGTTGCGCCACTGACAATATACGTGATACGTTATAACATTCAGTGGAGGGTGACATCGTAATTTATCAGACCCGCGTTAGTGTTTATCCAACGAACCGTAGGTTTATCAACCCGTATGACGGTGTTAATTGATATTTGTTAATGGTCACATGGACCAATCAGGGATCGACATTATTACATGAGGTAGGATAATTAAGTTTAACACAATGCATTCATTTTGGTTCTTAGTTTAAACACCTTATCTAAGAAAATACAAAATTTGAATAGGTTATCATAATCAGTTTGTAAATACATGGATGGTTATGGCGAAATGATATTTAACTCGCAAGTTTGTATATGCTGGACATACCAGAATGACATGTAGTTCATCTTCAAGTGGTGCTTTACAATATGAACAAGAAGTGTCTGGTTTTATGCTGAAACCATGCATATTACAGTGTAATTTTGCCAGGCATCTCCGTAATCCTGCATTATTGATGGATAAATATTTCTGTAGTAGTCGTGTTTTATCAAAGAAAGAGAGCTTGATATGGACATTTCATGGTTCCATTCTTGGAAGTATACATCTTCACATCGTTGCTTAAAGTTTTCCAGGAAATAGTTTTTATTTACAATGGTCTGATTCGTCCATATATAATTAAAACAACATTTGCAAAGCTTCCTTACTTTCGAAACCAAATTCTCATCTCCCGATTCGTCAAATCTTTTTTACATTTCATAGCATTGTTTTGTTTATCAGTGCGTCATATGACTTTTACGAAACGAATGTGAATGTTTGTATTGCTCGTATCAACATTATTAACTCAATTATTTACAACCATATTGGTAATAAAAAAAATTGTTTCAATTGAATTACAAATATCAATGGAAAAACAAGCTTCTCCCTGAAATTAGTTTCCAAACACGTTGTACTGTCTCTTCTAAATGAACTGTAGAACTTCCTCAGCATTTTAATACGTTCAAATTGTGTCATTTATTATAAAAGTGCAGTATTTATTTAAAAAGAGGGTCAACTAGTCCATTACACGATCCTTTTATTCGTAGTCGCAGGGAACGATGTCACTATAAAACGAAAATTGCATTTCAGTTGAACACCTTTTAATAATAATTCGAGGATGGGAAATGGAGCCACGTTGCATAACCAAACCATAGCTTTTAGTTATCGCTAATTAACTCTATTTCTATTAGAAAACGTGCTACAACCCCTTTAAGGTTCTCAATATACAGGATACAACTGTCCAAAGCCCTTTATCTATCGAAAACAGATTCATCAAAGCGCGGCAAGTTCACTTACAAAACGTGAATGAATTCCTGACTATCAGGGATGACATGTGTAAGCATGTCCTGCCCATCAGGGGACAGCCGTTTCCTGGTATAATTAGAATTCAATAATGGGACAATTTTATGTTTTATTTTTATGTTTCACTATATAGTCTAGCACTGACGAAGCTGTTGAATGAAGGAAGCTTACGATACGAAACGTGACGTTATGCCTTCGTGGATCTTGCAAGATCGTTTCGGAAACTGTTTATCAGTACTGAAATACGTTCCATGTGATTTGCAGGAATCAATATATAAAAGGTTCAACAACCATAACTACTAAACTCCAAGCATATTCGGTGATAGAGACGACCTCATTTTAAACATAAGTAGGTCCCATAAGTTTCCCATATAATTCTACAAGAATAATGGTTGAGTTGGATTGGACATTGTTTTCGAAAGTTAAGGGTTATTAATGTTGTATTAATGTGACGAAGCTAAACTAAGGAACTAATAATGACATCAATTCGGACTTGTTCACGAGTATATCAACAAACGTTATTGCAGTACCTTGGCGTTCATGGCGGTTTGAAAGGGTTCTTTTTTATTTAGTATAAATCAGTAACAGAAATTCAGATTATCAACATATTATCAGTATAACATTATTTCGAAAAATGATGTAAAATAAGGTTTTGTATGAAACGTTTTGTTTAGTGTTTCTTTCGTTGACGAAAAAAGTAATTGAAAAAACATTATAGCTGACAGGCAAAGTGATACTGAATAATTTGTTGACCCTTGTGTAACATTGATGAGATTTGACATAATGCATGTGTTATTTCATGATTATAAATGAAAGTTGGATTTGAACTTCTATCCACTTACCATCTTGAGCTGTTACGCCAGATACGAGGATACATAAGGTAAGTATTGCTGAAGTTGGAACGGGTGCCATTTCTGTCGTGGAGAAAACACACTGTTAACACATTGTATAGATGTACATTCTCTTCCCATAGAGGTTACTTCCTTCAAATTTCCGAAACTAAGGTTAGGGTCGGATATATTAAGGGATTAACCTATGTGAGAAGAGAATGAGATATGTAAGGTACATCAGATTTTGATAAGATCAGAAATTATTTTTTATAAATTAAATTCAAACATCAGTTCCTACATTTTATCAAACTATTTTCATCAACTGTGAAACCCCCATTATAGAAACTCCAATTTTCTCACAACCAAACATGTTCAAACTATAACGTAACACTTCATGAATTCTATAAACATACACTTTTATATCAGTATACATTACAATATTTAGAATGCGTATCACACTCACCTAATGACGACCACAAACGAAAGTCTGCACTAAATGGAGAATGAGCAAAACCAAAACTGGTTAAACCTTTAACTAGGCCATTCCATATATACCTTATGTATATCCGGCCCTACATGTCGTGAACGAGTGAAGAATAACTCCTATTTTTGCATTGAGGTTCTCTCTGTGACCATTGTATAGCAAGTCCTGAACAACTAAGTCAGCGCTGGCAATGGACACAAAGAGGTGTGCCCACGATACTGCATGAACTGAAAGAGAGTACACGGCTCGGCTGGTGGTGAGGGTTGAGGGAACGCTACACATAAAATAATGTAACTCTACAGAGTTTGGTTGAGTCAATAGAAGACAGGTTAACCCTGCAATCGTCATTGTGGTTACTGACACACCGTCTTTATGTCAAACCGTAGACTGTTACTTCTTTCACGCCGTTAATAGAGATTACTACACACGAAAGTGTGGCTCACGATTCTTACGAAACGAGGTGTGACCCGTTTCTTATATGTTTTGAATTGATTACCACACGAGTAAGTGTATCATGCGACTTCGAAAGGAGTGTTGGTGCATATTTCTCCCCTTTTTCGTCGTTAATTGAACTGTGTTTTATACAACTTTATACATGTTGATTTGGTGCATTAATTTATTTCCTTCTTCGTCGTTAATAGAAAACTTACAGGAAAAACTTGTGTGTCGTATAAAACTGTGAAATAAGTGTAAGATTTGGTGTGACGTTTCTATCCCTGTAAGTCATACATTTATAAATGTATATAATGGCACGAATTACTGTCATGAAACATGTGCAAAACGACTATCAAAATTAAATTTTCTTCGAAGTCGTAACTAAAGATTATTACGCAAATTATTATAACGAATACTTATGGACAAGTGTGATTTGTTTGATTTTGATAATTATTTCTTATCTACATAATTGAATTGATTAACCCAAGAATACCCTCACTAACAGATAATGCCCACCCCCTGTATATCGAGGTGAGGTAATATAGGGTTTATCGCCTCTTTCAAGGCTTCTAGTTGCAGGGAGAAAGCTCGCAAAACCATTGTGGTTATGAATTGCGGTGAAACCTGCGAGCATTGGCTGGAACTAGCGAACCATGGTAGTACTGCGCTAAATTTGAATGATATAAACCCTTAAAATCAAATATAAATGAATGATTTCTACTGATAAAGAACTGCTGTATCTTCTCTAAGAGAAGCCCGGTCTTCTGTTTGTTCACCAGCTTCTGTCCTCTTCCCTCCTTACTTGTGCACCCATTATTCGAGCCAGTTATTCCTAGTAACGTCTGTTTTGATTCAACAGTTTTCCTATGCGACCGAAATTGGTTGAACCATAACAAGTTGTGAACATTCCCCTGGCCGTCATTAAATTCCTATGAAATGACAGAGCCATGCCGTGAACAAAAAAAGTATCGCGCAAATGAAGCCGGGGACTGTTCGATTTCGCGAAAAGTTCTTGAATCTCGCGCTCTACAAAGAGCATGTCTCCCTTACTATCGTTATATTGAGGTTAAGGAAACGTGGCTATAGATAGAGTTGTTAAACGTTTCAGGTCAGGTCCTTTGTGGATCAGTGGCAGAGCGTCCAATTTAAGGAGCGAAGGGATGCATGTTCGAATCTCATCATGTCAAGTGTGAAATTTTAACTTAGAATTATTTGATCTGTGATTGAAATTAAAACATCAAATAAGGTCATTCCGGAATTTACAATTCACGTTAAAATCTACTTTCAGGGCCATAGATATTCTATAGAATACCCAAGGGAGTTATGTATGGCCTTGAAAGGAGGTTTACCTGAGAAAAGAATTACCTCCAAAATGACGCAAATATGACACCTTAGCTTTATATGTTTATAAGAACTTTGTAAGGTTCAATATACCATTCACTGCCATATATCAGCTGTCAATGGAAATGTACATCTTTGAACACAACACATTCCATTAGACTTCATACAATGTTGACGTCATCGAGTTTTTGACGTAAAACTATTGTGAGTCATACTCTATCTGATGTAAAGCTTTGAGATGGCATGTAGTTTTTGAAGTCGGGGCATTTGGATATATTGTGTCAAACAAGCGATGTTGAATGATGAACATTAAATGAAGCGCCGTAAAATAATGCATTTGGCTACCATGTTTCAATTATGTACGACATGCTGGTTATCAATAAAATTTGTTGAAAGTTAGACATATATATCAAGCTGAACATTAACAATATATGCATTACATTATGGCATCAGTTATACCAACATACAGTTATTTGGGAAGGAAACAGCTCATAGAAGTTACACCCCTTGGGAAGTTAATTATTTGGGTTAAGATGAAAGTATATGCCATAACTATTATCTACCATAACTATTATCTACCATAACTATTATCTGTCATAACTATTATCTGCGCAGGGTGGTTATCTCATAACCACCATGGTCAGTTATGAATTATGCAACCGATGGAAACAAATGTAAAATATTAAAAATTTTATCACTTAAATTAGAAATGAAAATAAAAACAACGTAAGTGGGATTCGAACCCTGAACCTCTATTGATGTAAAGCAGCCCCTTTACCACAAGGTCATGGTACATGGAGGCAATATTTCGATCATTGCTTGGAACGCTGTTCTTCCTCGTTTATCAATTGGTGGTAAGAGCAAGTAAATGCAATAAACGTAAGTAAAGGTAGTAAACACGCCATAGTTTATTGCCTGGGGCCTCTTTAACAAAACACTAGGGTAATTTTAAGTTAGAAATTAATAAGCCTCAGTACAATGTTAAAGAATGGGAGTTAAGGTTAAACTTAAGTTAAGGTTGCTTTGTGAAAAGAGGCCCAGGCAATTAACTAACAATAATTACAATCCGCAAAGTTCAAATTCGAGTCTATTTTATCCCGTGAATACGGAGAGAGTCGACTGGACAGTCCCAAATCTCAAAGTTTGTTTTCTGGTAGAACCCGTAGTTTTTTCACCATATATATTCTTAAATACAAATCGAGACAATATTGGATAATTGTGGTATTCCCAATCCTTTTCCAATAAATCCATGATGTTTCTGATCATATTTTCTAAAATAAGATATGGACAAACATGAATTTGATGACTGTGTAATTACAAATTATTTCAACCTCAAAAGCCGTTATTTCTATAAATTAGCTATCCAGAAAGGGAAAGCGCTAAATAGATATATATAATATATCAAAATGAAATCGATACAACGACCATCTCACTTTAGTCACTCTAATACCAACAAATGCAAGAGCAATGGCACGATCCTGCTAACACGCTCTAGCCAAGCAGTAGCTCCGACAATTAGGACTGCGACCTCGGTGAATACTCATTATTTCCCTCAAGCGTTGTTTCTAGTAGCATCCGAAATCAATATATCACACTTATATAAATGTTTATATAACGCGCACGACGTGGTATCACCTTGACCGCGTGTGTTAGATTTCAGGGGGAGGGATACAGCTCCTGGCAGGGACCGCTGCTGCTTTGTGACAAGATGTACTGTATCTGACAGCGGCGGATACACCCATCTCTTAGTTGCTACCTATATGTACTCTCGGGCGTAACGTAGCCTCAGCAAGGTTATATTATAGGCAAGGAAGTTGGTTATTTAGTAGTTGATGGGTGTTCGTTATTGAGTCGTTCTAACTGTTCTGTACTGAAATATATCAATACTGTTATCGAAGGTATCCATACTGTCACCAAATGTGTCCATACTGTTATCAAAGGTATCCATACTGTCACCAAATGTGTCCATACTGTTATCAAATGTGTCCATACTGTTATAGAATATGTCCATACTGTTATTGAAAATGTCCATACTGTTATTGAAAATGTCCATACAGTTATAAAATATGTCCATACTGTAATCGAATATGTCCATACTGTTATCAAATATGTCCATACTGTTATCGAGTATGTCCATACTGGTATCGAATATGTCCATACTCTTATCGAATATGTCCATACTGTTATCGAATATGTCCATACTGTTATCAAATATGTCCATACTGTTATCAAATATGTCCATACTCTTTTAGAATATGTCCATACTGTTATCGAATATGTCCATACTGTTATCAAATGTCCATTATGTTATCGAATATGGCCATACTGTTATCAAATATGTCCATACTGTTATCAAATATGTCCATACTGTTATCAAATGTCCATTCTGTTATCGAATATGGCCATAATGTTATGGAATATTTTTATAATGTTATCGAAAATTTCATGCTGTTATCAGTTGTGTCCAAACTGACACAAATGTCAAATACTGTTATCCAATATGTCCATACTGTTACCAAATGTGTCCGTACTGTCATCGAATGTGTCCAAACTGACACCAGATGTCAAATACTGTTATCCAATATGCCCATACTGTTACCGAATGTATCCATACTGACGCCAAATGTGTCCATAATGGTACCGAATGTCTCAATACTGTTGCCGATGGTCTCAAAACTGGTACCGAATGAATCTACAGTGTTACCTAATGTACATGTGTCTGTACTGTTAGCATGCTAAAGCCTGTAGTAAGTCTATACAGTAATAATATATTCCGATAATTCATATCTTTAGTTTACGATTGTTAAGTGAACATAAATCCTGTCAAACTTAAACATTTTTTCAATTAAGAACCATAAACACAGACGTCGTTCATAAGAAGGTCACAACATGTATGTATGCCGTTGTTTAATCTTTCATAATTTTACAGTGTGGACGGAAATACTTTTGACATTTCGAATAGAATGTTGCAATGTAAGATTAATTCTAACTTGAAATGCTACATGACAAAACAAAAGGAAAACAAACCAATTTATGTGAAAACAAATCTTTTAATGTTAAAATTGTATGAATTGAAACATTCAATTTTAAGCATACTTCAGATTACTGAAAAATAATGTAGCTTGGAAATAATATGATGACGTCACAAGTGTAATTTAATTAAAAATCATTCGGCGTGTCATTTAAAAGTAGTTTACTGTGAATGACTAATGATTTGTATGGCTTGATTTTTGACTGGTAAAGGTTTATTTAAAAAAAATCTCTGGTAACAGTAAAGACAAGAATTAAAGGCAAACTTTTAAAAAGTCAACTTGAACGTTTGATATTTACCTCTTTATTTTCTTCACTATCATAATTACTTATATTTTAAGAGTAAAGTTTTAAAAATTATTTTTTTTATAAACATTCATGGTCAGTGTTAATAAAATATTGTCTGAATTTGAAAAATAACCATGAGATAACCTATTTTATTTTATAATGGCCAATAGAATACTTGGATATGTCAGTGAAATAATAATATGTCTATCTATACAGTGACAACTACAGATTATTAATGTCTTCACTGTGACTAATGGCGATACGATATTTCACATCCCAGGTACGTAGTATTGTTAAAAAAATATAATAAATAGAATATTTATTTGAGTGTATCAATTACTAGAATTTCTGTCATTTTAATAATATGCGCGAGTCCAGGTTTTCAATAAGCACGTGGCTTTCGATAAACACCCAGTTCGTGAAGCTCAAGGATAAATATATAAGCCCGAGCTCTTGAAAGATGAAATAGGTTAATGTATGTATATTACGGTCGGGTGTTACATCACGGCTTGTGCAATTTGAAAGACGATTTCTTTTACTCAAAGTACAGAACTTGCAAGAGTAAGCAAACTGTTCTTATATCTAGGCTTACATCCATTTTACTGCACGTGTGCATTAAAAAAACATATACAAATCTGAGAAATATGCCAGATCCATCAGAAAAGCGTGACACAGTACACATGATTGGAAAAGGAGATTCACGCAAAGGTGCAATGTATCTAATTGGAAGTAAAATATCTGTAAAATCACCTCAGTCGTCTAATTGTCTCACGCACATGTCACATCACCTTAAAGATAAATGTTCATTCTCTATAGATCACATGAAACACGAGCTAGAGGATAACGACTTGTAAGGCATCTTCTGAAATATGGGTGCCATCATTCGAAATAGTAGAAGATAGCTCAGTTGATCAGTGATGTTCAGCACCAATAGGTGCAGTTTGCCGATGAGTGGGTAACCCGCTTCACTGCTGCATAAACTGAGAATGTATAGGGAGATCCCCTTTAACAAATTGAGACATGAGATACTAATTGTGTTCCCCTGGTTATGTGACCTTATTCAAAATGTGCCTCTGTGCCTAGCAGTTTAAATGGGTACCTGGTAAACGGCTGAGGTGACCTTCTAGCGACATGTCAGTTTTGTTAGACCAGGTAATAGTGTTGATAGCACCCGAAAATGCAATAGAGACGGAAAAGTGCGCTTTATGAATATCCACATTCTTCTTCGTCTTCTTATTATTACAATATCGATGAATCGCGATAGTGGTCTCGGAGTCGGTAACATCGGGTTCAACACTACTGTGGGGGGATGCATTAGAGTATAGAACTATCAGCAATGCTCTCTCAGAACTACCAACAGTATAAACTAACGACTTATATCCACTTCCGGTCTTGTTAATATGGTTTCTTTTGTTTCAAGTGTAGGTGTACTAGCCGATGTTCCTACACTTGTTCTGATATATCTATATTTTTTTCTCATATACCTGTACTTTTTCCGATATACCTACACTTTTTAACAACTGAGAAATTAATGGAGTCTATTTTTTAAATTTCCAAAGCTATAGTGATGATATTTTATAAATTGTCAGATTATATATGAACATATAAGACACCTGGGATCGAACCCGTGTCCTGTTGCTTTCTAGCCGAACGTACTAACCATTAGACCAAGAGGCCAGTTGAAAATTTGCACATTTGTTCATGACCAAATGAATAAGGTATTTCCGTATTTCCTTTTATATAAGAATGTTATTTAATTTTTGGTGCAAAATGTCTTAACATACACCGAAAGATGCTTCTGTTTTCTCTATTTGGCCATGTTGACATTAGCCAGACAGTTTATGGCTCTAACTGTACATTTCAGCGAGATGCACGTTGACAATGCCGTCATTGGGCCATATTATTTATATTTCGAGCCATAAACATGGGTAACCATACAACGCAGCACGGGCTTAGAGTACCCGGGAGTTGTTACAGATGAGGCCGTATTTGGGTTGTGCATTTCATACACAAGCTTGTTTACAGCTGTATTTGTTATGAATATTATGAAATGGTATCCGTTTTCACTCGACCGTAAGTGGGGTATAAGACAGATATACCCATACTTTTTCTCGTGTATCAAATGATACCCTACACTTTTCCCCGTGGAGCCTCACACGACTTGCGCCTCGTAAGGGCCCCAGGGAATAAGGTGTAGGGCATCATTCGATACACTCGGAAGCGTATGGGTATATCTCTCACATATGCCATGTAAGATATCATGTGAGGGGAAGGTAACATCAGACTGAACAGGGGGCCGAATGTACCGATGTATTGTGATGCTTATCCTTATACACCTACGAAAGTTGTGTACTCAATTAATCTTTGTAATTAACACCAGCACACCTTGATATCGACATAATTCACAATATTCCTAATTATTTGACAGTGTTGAAGCAAATAGTGTTCATATTCAAATTGCCCGTGTACAACAATATTATTTGTTTGCTGTAGACGATTTCTATGTTAACGTTGAACAACAAATCCAAGCGGAAACATAGGAACAAATATTTAAAGTTGTAATTATATTCCATTAATGCTGATCCTCCGAATATTGTTCAAAAGAAATGGTTTTTTTTACCCGTACCAGAGCCCAGGATAATTCACCTCGGTCGTTCCCTCAAAGTCCCTCTTATAACTTGTGCTTTTATTACTGTAAATACGTCTTTGTTTTACATTATTCCTCATCGTGTTAATTCACTGCAATAGATATATGTGTCTTTGTATTTTTCAGAGACATTCGCTGACCTATACGGTGAAGAAGTTCGTTTCATTCTGGTTCAAAGGGATTATTAGCTATTGACCAAGACACAAACACAGCTAATTCGGTAAAGTGAGGATACCAATAAATAAATAAATAAATAAATAAATAAATGTGTATTACTTTATTGAAGTCAAGTACAAGGAGACTAAACTCTTGGAACATTTCTAACGGACTTCATCAAATACATTGCATATATATGTTATTGGAGAAACCATATACTCTGAATCGATATCTCGAAAGACTTCGTCTCCAATCAACACTGCGATCTCTCCTCACAGTGGTTCCTCCACTCAGTTCTTCGATCCTTATCTGAGTGGATCGAGTAACCTGTAGATGGAGACTGTTGAGTGTAGAGCCAGGAAGGAGACACAGAGGTTACTCCACGCAGTTCTTCGATCCCTATCTGAGTGGAGTAACCTGTAGATGGAGACTGTTGAGTGTAGAGCCAGGAAGGAGACACAGAGGTTACTCCACGCAGTTCTTCGATCCTTATCTGAGTGGAGTAACCTGTAAATAGAGACTGTTGAGTGTAGAGCCAGAAAGGCGACAGACATCACTTTGGCGTCCTCTTTTACCTGCCTGAATGATCACCTCTGTCACCTTATGCATTCTGATGATATTTGATTCCCTTTCTCATAATTAAATTCGTTTTGATAACGACGATTTTGTTTTAGAGTAGTTGACAGTTTTTAAAAATAGATATACAACCTTTTTGTTATTGAGTGGCGACGTTTCGCTACAGATCCAATAACCGTTTACAAGTTGGACGTTTCGCTATAGATACATATACCGTTTACAAGTTGAATATCGATAACAACTTATCATATTTGTTCCAATATCTTCAAGAATGCCTCTTACACAATTTGCTTGAAAACTTTAAAAAGGGAAGTTTATAGTTTTATAAAAATGGTCTGATGTGCAACTCTTGATCACTGAAAAATAATGGGCCGTGGGGAAAATATGGTGACGTCACAAGTGTAATGCAAAGAACATGAAAACATCGCTATAGCCCAGCTTCTTTGTAGAGCTATAGGACTATGACTAATGAAATCACCGATCGGAGCACAGTTTCTGTTTCACGTTTGTGAGGTCTTGTTTACGATGAGAAACTATCGACCTTGGCCTCAGCAATAACGAACAAATAAACATGACATCGATACATAATGAGGACAAACATGAAAGAGGTGTGAAGGAATTTTATACGATTATAATTGGATTTATTTTATTGGAAATGTTTTAAATGCTTTTGAAAGATTTTTGGAGACACACATGTACACATATCAATCAATTCAGGAACACAGTACAGGAAGAGTAAGGTGAAAGAGAGCACGCATAAATGAAGAAATGGTCTCTGTGACCACCCACATGTCAAAAGGCGAAACGCCAGTAAGCGTGTAATGCACATGCACATTTTAAGATAGAATTGCTGATATAACTAATACAAAAAACAATTTTAACAAAAGAGATTTATCGAGAAATTTGGTTAAAGAACATTCTTTCGCTTAATTCAACGTTGGTTTAAGGTTTAAGGGCAAATGTTGGTTTAACAACATCCCTATAAATATAATAAATTTTTAATAAAACTATTTACAGTTATGTTCCTTTTTAAACAAAATGTTAATTTTGAATAATTTTGTTTGTGAATAATGTTCGTTTATGAGTATATTTAAGTTATAAAAAAAAGTTTTAAGAAATACAAAAATGCCGTGATTAATGGGCAATTTGAATTATTGATGGGGATAATCTTATAAATGAAAATGACAAAAGGTCAAAGCGTTATACAATGTGCTAAAACACCCTTCTTGAAGAAGATACCGATCAATAATCTGCGTTGTTATACAACAGAGTGACGTCATAAAGAATATCGAAATAGACAATGATTTCTGTTTTTTTTAAAAAGTAAAACATTCGATCACTCCCCATTCCATAAGAAAATTGAAGACGAAATACATATTTAATCGCGAATAAGACGAAATACATATTTAATCGCGAAATGTCAGCGTAACAAAAGAATCCTAGAGGCGCAAATCACCACAACATATCACTTACGAAACAAAACACATATAAATAACATATAAATAATACACTGAAGACGTATATCAACTTTCATAAATCAATAGTTTATATTCATTCTGGTTTCGAAGCTTCATCAGGGAATAATTGTTTGAAGCATAGCGGTGGTCTTAAGACTACCGCTATGCTTCAAACAATTATTCCCTGATAGAAGCAGTAATATGTATATTTATTTAACTATTATTATTGTATTATTTAACTTTACTTATACACTTATCCACGTTTGATACTACATACCTATTTCAATATATATATATATATATATATATATATATATAGAGAGAGAGAGAGAGAGAGAGAGAGAGAGAGAGAGAGAGAGACAGAGAGAGAGAGAGAGAGAGAGAGAGGGAGAGAGAGAGACAGAGAGAGAGATAGAGAGAGAGAGAGAGAGAGAGAGAGAGAGAGAGAGAGAGAGAGAGAGAGAGAGAGAGAGAGAGAGAGAACGGGTAGAGAAATACACACAGAGTGAAACAAACAAATTAGCAGCTACAGAATTGGTAGATTTTAAGTAAACTTCCAGAAGTGGTAGAATTTACTTACTTTCCTTAAACTTTCATTCACATACAACTTAATAGACACAGATAACCATCACCCTGATTATAATCAGTGAATGGCTCTTTACATTTAAAAGGTATACGGTCAAGTAAAGAAGTAATTATCAAAGTGTAATGACTGTTCCTAGTTGAGGTGAGGTGAGTTGGGGTTTAACGCCGCTTTCACTTATATCGCGGCTGCTAGTATTATAGCAGGGAGAAAGCCCTCAACGACATGTGGCTATGCATTGCGGTGAAACCTGCAACAAGCGAACAAGCGAACCATGGGTGGTACTACGCTGAAATTCATTGTAGAATTGTACCCAAACCTTACTGCGTGTAGAACAGTTCTCTACTGCAGACAAAGTTGCCGTGCCCCTGGCGGGATTCGAAACCCGGACCTCTTGATCCGAAGCCGAACCACTGCGCTTCCCCCCCCCCCCCCCCCCCCCCCCCTTCCTAGTCGACAGCGACACATGATAGCAAAGAATGGTAAAATCCCCAACTAGGGTAGGTAGAGGGGAACGCCATACTTTACATATTCCTTCTCGAGTCGCTGATCAATATTCTGCCAGAGTCGCCTTTATACATATACGATGCAATTAATTCAGCAACACCTGATACATTTGTAATGATATTGTACCTTTAAAATAATTTGATGTTTCAATGGTGTACATATTTTAAATGGTGTATCCGGGGAAAGGACATGGCGCTAACACAACAGATTGCATGAATAGGCATTTTCAATAGGATCTGACAAAACGTGCATTGAAAACACTTTTGCCATGACCGCGAGCAACAGAACAATGAGGAACCGCTTGAAGTCGATCGGCATGAACACGTACTTATCTCGATAATAGTGCCTTCTTGGATTGTGGGTTGGCCCAATGTCGGTGAAATTTGACGTCATGGAGGAAATCGCTTTATCGCACAGATAGCCGTAAACGTGAATTGAGAGCCAAAATACTGCATATATACACCAAGACATCCAAGCTTTAGTTCCGTTTGTTGGGGGATGCATTTTTCATGGATGTATGTTGGATTTTGTCACGGTACGGGGGAATTTCCTAGGCGTTCTTTCCCCGTCCTAGTACCCATTTTGACAATCATGCTTTAAAAACTCGTTCTGTTTTCATGGATGACAAAGCTCGGCCTCACTGTTCCCATGCTGTGAAGGTGTATGTCCAGAACATCATCACCAAACTCCTCTGACCTGCTATGGACCAAATTTGAATCCCTTGGAACAGATATGGGACATCACTGGACGTCAACCTCATCCACAGAATCTTGCTGACTTTGAGGTTGCATTGTGTCGTGAGTGGCAGCAGCTGCCTTTGGAACGAATTCGTACTCCCTGGAAGCATCGGGAGAAGGACCGTCGACGCTGTCATCCTGGACCCATATTTTCGAAGCTCTCTTAGCGCTAAGATAGTCGTAAGTCAATGTTAATGTATGGCACTTACGACTATCTTAGCGCTAAGAGAGCTTCGAAAATATGGACTCTGGTACGTGGCGCTACACTCGCTTCTGATACTAATTGGTGATTTATATATTGTTACCTCAATTGACCATTTCAAACAGTAAGATATTATTTTGACCGAGGTCGGTCTCAACAACAGCAATGTTGTATGGTTGATCAATTACGATCAAATTCCCCAGTATTGATAACATGTTTAACAAGCAAAAAAGTGAGCCTGGCTCACTAATACCCCCGACTGTTAAAGTTTGACATTTTTATTTTATTTAAAGAGAGAGGTTTTGGTAAGCTATGAAATGTAATTGCTTAGATTAAACTGTTTGTTAAAAGGGTATGACAAGTCTATTCATGTAAAAAAGGTGGTTTAAGTAAAAGTAGGAATAATAGTATGTTGAAAGGTAGGGGTAACATAACACACTACTGCCATTACCACTGATTTCAACTTTATTTTGGAAATTAATCCATCATAATGATTCATTCGAGTGACAACGGGGACATGGAAGCACACCCGTGTAAGCACAGTGAGGTGTATACAGCAGTTTATTGCTGAAAGGAAAGAAAATTGAACTTTTCCGAAAATATAACCAGTGGAAATATAAAAAAGTAAACTCAACATGAACACAGAAGTAGCTTATGATGAAAGTTACATGAAAAAGAAAATGATAAAGTCAACAAATCACAACACAGAAGTAGCTTCATTCATTCTAGCTCCGAATATGACGAAATAAAGAATAAAAACAATCGGCAAAAATTCAAAAATTCACCAAATCGCGGTACATTGTGCCATGCACCTCTCCTAGTAGTGAGGAAAACATGTGCCAAATTTGAAAAGGATGAGATGAATAGTTTTTCTGTAATCGATCGGACAAAAAATGCTCAGAGCATGACTAAGTTAAAAAAAATTACAAAATTTCGCCAAAAAATGCACCAATTCCGTTTAAATTTCGCACTGCATCTCTCCTATTGGTGAAGAAGACATGTACCAAATTTGAAAAGGATGAGATGAATAGTTTTTCTGTAATCGATCGGACAAAAAATGCTCAGAGCATGACTAAGTTAAAAATTTTTACAAAATTTCGCCAAAAAATTCACCAATTCCGTTTAAATTTCGCACTGCATCTCTCCTATTGGTGAAGAAGACATGTACCAAATTTGAAAAGGATGAGATGAATAGTTTTTCTGTAATCGATCGGACAAAAAATGCTCAGAGCATGACTAAGTTAAAAAAAATTACAAAATTTCGCCAAAAAATTCACCAATTCCGTTTAAATTTCGCACTGCATCTCTCCTATTGGTGAAGAAGACATGTACCAAATTTGAAAAGGATGAGATGAATAGTTTTTCTGTAATCGATCGGACAAAAAATGCTCAGAGCATGACTAAGTTAAAATTTTTTACAAAATTTCGCCAAAAAATTCACCAATTCCGTTTAAATTTCGCACTGCATCTCTCCTATTGGTGAAGAAGACATTTACCAAATTTGAAAAGGATGAGATGAATAGTTTTTCTGTAATCGATCGGACAAAAATTGTCTTCGGACGGACGTCCGACTTTAAGGGATATTTAGTCAATGTCATGAAGTATTTATACCATCCAACTTTTAAGGGGCATTTAGTCAGTCCAATGTCTTATAGTATTTGTACGTCCAACTTAAAGGGGCATTTTGTCAGTCCAATGTCTTATAATATTTGTACGTCCAACTTTAAGGGGCATTTTGTCAGTCCAATGTCATGAAGTAATTATACTGTCCGACTTAAAGGGGCATTTAGTCAGTCTAATGACTTGAAGTATTTATACCGTCTGGCTTTAAGGGGTATTTTGTCAGTCAAATGTCGTGAAGTATTTATAGCGTCCGACTTTGAGGGCCATTTTTCAGTCCAATGTCGTGAAGTATTTAGACCGTCCGACTTTAAGGGGCATTTAGTCAGTCCAATGTCATGAAGTATTTATGCTGTCCGACTCTAAGGGGCATTTTTCAGTCCCATGTCATGAAGTAACTATACTGTCCGACTTTAAGGGCCATTTTTCAGTCCAATGTCATGAATTAATTATACTGTCCGACTTTAAGGTCCATTTTTCAGTCAAATGTCGTGAAGTATTTATAGCGTCCGACTTTGAGGGCCATTTTTCAGTCCAATGTCGTGAAGTATTTATACCGTCCGACTTTAAGGGGCATTTAGTCAGTCCAATGTCATGAAGTATTTATGCTGTCCGACTCTAAGGGGCATTTTTCAGTCCCATGTCATGAAGTAATTATACTGTCCGACTTTAAGGGGCATTTAGTCAGTCCAATGTCATGAAGCAACTATACTGTCCGACTTTAAGGGCCATTTTTCAGTCCAATGTCATGAATTAATTATACTGTCCGACTTTAAGGTCCATTTTTCAGTCCAATGTCATGAAGTATTTATACCGTCCGACTTTAAGGGGCATTTAGTCAGTCCAATGTTATGAAGTATTTATACTGTCCGACTTTAAGGGGCATTTTTCAGTTCAATGTCATGAAGTAATTATACTGTCCGACTTTAAGGGCCATTTAGTCAGTTCAATGTCATGAAGTATTTATACCGTCCGACTTTAAGGGGCATTTAGTCAGTCCAATGTTATGAAGTATTTATACTTTCCGACTTTAAGGGGCATTTTTCAGTCCAATGTCATGAAGTAATTATACTGTCCGACTTTAAGGGGCATTTAGTCAGTCCAATGTCATGAAGTAATTATACTGTCCGACTTTAAGGGCCATTTTTCAGTCCAATGTCATGAAGTAATTATACTGTCCGACTTTAAGGGGTATTTTGTCAGTCCAATGTCATGAAGTAATTACACTGTCAGATTTGAAGGGACAGTCTAAGTCATTAAAGTTTAAAAAGGTTTAACGTTAAAAAGTTTTAAGGCTTTTAGAAAGTCAAAGTTTGGGATAGATTAAGATTGTCCATATTCAAGGGGCAACTTTAAAGGTTCTGTTCGGCACCAACATTGCAAAACAATAAGTAATGCACAGATATTGGATATGTATAGATATTTGTAACGATCATTGGTACTTGGGGTATCTACCAAAAGCGTTACTTTGAGCATTGTTACATTTAACTTGTTTGATAATCCAATACAGGTCAATTGTTAAGAATAATACTGATTTTATTGCAGCAATAGGTAGAGAAGTAAATACATATGCCATCATTCTAAAACGAACCTCTTTCCTTGCAAAATGAACTTTTTTGGGCTTTAACCTCGAAAAGGGAAGAATATTTTAAACTTTTACTAAAGTAACTTTAAAAAATATATCATATCCTCATATATATCACCATATATAATCATCAATTTCTTCTTTCATAAATTGAATGCTATTATATTGGAACATATCAATAATGGAACAGAAATAACTTCAAATGTCCTGTTAAAAAATCCAATGAACAAATTCAAACATGATGAACAATGCAAAAATATATTTACGAACAATAATAAATATCTTGCAGAGCGTTTTTCAGAACAAGTTGATACTGAGTTTTAATATTTGTGAAGAAGAGGGATAAATCTTCACTAGAAAATTCATTTCTATTGACTTTTTTATTCAGTGAGAGAAAAAGTCCAAGGTAAAGAAATATTTTGACTGTCCAACTTCAAAGGGCAGTTACTAAAAATAGAATACACTAATTATACATGGACAAAACTTTATCTCATAAGGTATGAATGTTAGAATAGAGTCCAAAACCACTTAACATTGGACACAAATAACTCCTTAAACTGCTGACCTCATAAAATTAAAACTCATAAAACGTTTCTCCATAAGCGTCAAATGTGGGTCCGGAAGGACGGACGGACGGACGGACGGACTCATTTATATTACTATATATCCCGACCTTTTTAGGTCGGGGGTATAATAAAAAGAATAAAACATGTTATCACCCATGACCAGTGTATGTTATCCCTTACTCTGTATGTTTTACTTTCAGACAAATTCATGACTTTCTGTGATGGCAGCTTGATGTCAAACTTATGATTCGTCGATACGATCGGGTCCCAGTGTATATAATTAGTCAGCGAGTGGCGTGTAATGTTATAAATGATGAATTTTCCATTTTTGACTTACCATGTTAAAAAAAGTTGTCAATTCATGTTATCTACTGTTGTGAAAGCAGCATGTGTTGCCGACATATCCGCCCTTTGGCACATGAAACTCATTTATCTCGGTAAGTGCATCTGTATCTATATTGGGCTTATGCTATCTAGAAATAATGTTATTTACGTCGCCATGGAAGTCATGCGTAGTCAATAAGGGAGTTAATTTGGGTTCTGAAACAGGAAGTGTATTATATAGTGTTTGTCAAGAACTTTTGGAAATATGTAAAGTCTTTTAAAAATAAGTTTAAAAACAGAATATTCGTTACTGGTGAAAATGCAGTCACTGCAAAGTAAACAATGCAGCTTTGAACGACAAACGACAAAGAAGCGTATGGAATCTGATACAGCCTTTCAAAAGCAATTTGTAGAAACATACATGCAATAGTGATTATTCCTGCATGTGTATATTGACATACATCGATCTTTATATCAAATTACAATCTGGTCACGATCCTTATAGTAGGACCGACGTCTGACTTGTCCTCTGTGGTTGCATTTAACGTCTGACGTTTCGTTCACAGGACATCCTTAAGCCAACTTTGCTTCAAACTGACATATGGTTCAGTTTAATCATTTGGAATCAATTCATTCTATGGATCTAGATGGTAGATCGTATTACCTGACAAGGTCACAGGAAAGGAATTTGAAGTATCAACCCGAGACCCCAATATCAGCATGAATGCTTTAGTCTGAGGGTATTGGTCGATGGCATTGGCGGATACAGGACGTGAACACACACTTACCATACCATGTGCGTCATATATTGACACCTCGGGTTCCAGTTTCAAAACGATGTTTGATGTGGGTTATTGCCATATGGGACGGGCTAAGTAATAGTTACTGCTATAGTTTTCGAGTTGTAGCTGGAAATACCAGAACAGCTTGTGTGGTATTTCCCGATGCAACGAGGAAACTATGGTAGTAACTGACTTACATCTCACTTATTCCGGGTAAAATAAAAAAAATAAAAATAAATGTTTTAAAAGTATGAAACTTTTCCCACAACCTTTCTGGCCCCTTCACGAATTTATGAATGAACGCGTTGTACTATGGATGATCAGCTTGAGCGATTTTAGCACGTGCTTCTCGGGTATCAAATTGAATGCATGAAATAAATGTTAGGAAATCGCTCAAACCGTGAAATCCATTGCAATTTTCACGATATGTACATTTCGAGGCGAGTTCCAGAAGGAATTGGACGTACATCTGTGTAGTTAGGTCAATATATGAAAAATACCCCTCAACCCCAAACACATTGCCACAAAAGGTTTCTCTGATGATTCTGGTAAGGTTTAGTGTACTTTATAAGTTTACCAAAACTTTTAGTATGTTTACCTTACTAGAATCAGTTGAGTGACCCTTTCTAGCAATTTGTTGGGGGTTAAGCTGTATTTTGACCTGACTAGTGCTGCAAAGCGCCAGTGAAATTTCGAAAGTTGATTCTTAAATGAATATATTCGTCCGAACAGTCACAATTTAAACATTCGATATATGGACAATTTAGGTTGTTTGATTGAAGATGTGTTAGTGAAATTAACAATCAAAATGTTGCGAAATTACATTGAATTATGACTATCGCCGATAATGATATTACTCCACATTGACGTCACAGAAGTCATCCCTTCATTGACCACAACCCCGCAGACTTTCATTCTGGTCGCCGGGGCTAAATTAGGACCGATTTCTGAAATTTAAAATCGAGCAATTATCAAATTGACATCACATTTTAATGAATCCGATTTTGACCATATGTCATTGCATCTATCCTTTAAAATTCGTATTCTTGCGTCATGATCTTATTCAGTGAAACATTTAGCTCATTGTTAATGTCTTTGTCGTTGAAGTTTCTTTTATTTAACCATGCTAAAAATAGTTTTCAAAAGTGTCCGGGTATCAGATATCAGGACTCTTTCACCCAAGAGAGTCCTGATATCGGCAATGAACAGGACACTTTTATTAATAGTTGCCACGGACAACGAGGTCTAAGTGGGATGTAACACAGGTTATCTGCCATTGACACACAACGAGCTGATACAGTGTATCTTCTAAGTGGGCTGATACAGGGCACTTGGTTAAGGGTCTATCATACATGCAACATCTCAGTACTGATAAGCAAGTAGACAGTTATAAACTAGCCGTAATGCTGCACGATCCCTAAGGCTGTCATTACGGGACGTATAACATTACATCTGGTTAAGATTAGATGGTTATATACAAAGACATTACCGCAACTGCAAATAACAATCTACCAATAGTTCATATAACAAGAATCGAACTTCACTTGATTGGACAAGAAATCGAACTTCACTCGATCAGACAATATTCTGCCTAATATTCATTTGGACATAATCTGCATTTATACCATGCAACAATTTGTTTCAAAGTATCGTTTTAGCTCAAACTCACTGATGAACTAAAACGTTAAAAGATTATTTTTTGATTTACTTCAAACAAGAAACAAGATGTGAACCATAAATGTGATTATACTGATATAATTGTATTGTTTCCCAGTGCTATCTTTCTTTTGCTTAAATATTTTACCTGTTCTACCTTCAGCAGATATATAATATCTATATACTTAACAGAGTGAACGTCATTAACAAATAGAGTGATTTAAAGGTACATTCATTGTGTTTCATACTATTTTATTTGGCTTTAATATGTTCCAACACACCATATTTGATATTAACAGAACAAATAAATTCACCCAGCTTTCATATTCATCCTAAATCGCCAAATATATCATAATAACTAGTGTCCAATTAAACTCGAGTAACATCATTATGCATATGCAGAAACCGAAACTGCACGTCCCATTTACATGCACAGTAGTTGTATGACCTATTAAACATTATCAACCCAATTTTTTTATTTTGTCTGTTATAAATCAGATTCCAAAATTACGTTTGACTAGTTTGGCGCGCGTCAATCGCGATACACTGTCAGGTTTTCGATCAGAAATCACTACTTTTACCTTCATATCGTCAATATGCTAAGTCTACTATAATCAAAATGGTAGTTTTCAGAAACATTGGGTACCTCTCGATAAAGTAAAACCATTTATATCATTTGGAATATGTGACCCCCAACAACACAATGGATGTACCTTTAACCATAGACCAGATCAAACGTAGGCCTATGCTTAGCCTATAGTCCTTTCGTTCTGTATATCAACGTCTATTTCCACTGTGGTAGCCATGTTGGATGACCATTTCTCGTCAGCGTCAAGGGAGATAACTTACTAAAGGGAGATAACACCCTTATTGGAAAGGACTATACTACACAGTCAAAGGGGTAGAGCGATAGACAACAATATTGCTGTGGATCGTGTAACCTGTTGGTCGGCATCCTGACATTGTAATTATACACAGAATTATGATGGCCGAGAGGGGACATCGCTCTTTCGCCCTCTGGTATCAACACGACAAAGCGATAAAGCGATATAGTCACACGACAAAGCGATAAGGCTGCACGACGAAGCGATAGAGCAACACGACAAAGCGATAACGCCGCACGACAAAGCGATAACGCCGCACGACAAAGCGATAACGCCGCACGACAAAGCGATAGTGTCGCACGACAAAGCGATAGTGTCGCACGACAAAGCGATAACGCCGCACGACAAAGCGATATAACAACGCGCTAAAGCGATAATAACAGCACGATAAAGCGAAAGAGCGATAAAGCGAAAGAGCGATAAAGCGAAAGAGCGATAAAGCGAAAGAGCGATAAAGCGAAAGAGCGATAAAGCGATAATAACAGCGCGATAAAGCGAAAGAGCGATAAAGCGAAAGAGCGATAAAGCGAAAGAGCGATAAAACGAAAGAGCGATAAAGCGAAAGAGCGATAAAGCGATAATAACAGCGCGATAAAGCGAAAGAGCGATAAAGCGAAAGAGCGATAAAGCGATAATAACAGCGCGATAAAGCGAAAGAGCGAAAGAGCGAAAGAGCGATAAAGCGAAAGAGCGATAAAGCGAAAGAGCGATAAAGCGATAAAGCGATAAAGCGAAAGAGCGATAAAGCGATAAAGCGAAAGAGCGATAAAGCGAAAGAGCGATAAAGCGATAATAACAGCGCGATAAAGCGAAAGAGCGAAAGAGCGATAAAGCGAAAGAGCGATAAAGCGATAGAGCGATAAAGCGAAAGAGCGATAAAGCGAAAGAGCGATAAAGCGATAAAGCGAAAGAGCGATAAAGCGAAAGAGCGATAAAGCGAAAGAGCGATAAAGCGATAGAGCGAAAGAGCGATAAAGCGAAAGAGCGATAAAGCGATAAAGCGAAAGAGCGATAAAGCGAAAGAACGATAAAGCGAAAGAACGATAAAGCGAAAGAACGATAAAGCGAAAGAGCGATAGAGCGATAGAGCGAAAGAGCGATAGAGCGAAAGAGCGAGCGAAAGAGCGAAAGAGCGATATTGACACGTCGACCTTAATCTTTTACATAACAATAGAATACTGGTTTCATTCAATTTCTTTTCATTTCACTTGATATTTGATTCACATAACATAAGAATGATTTTGATAAATGATTCCACTTTAAATCCCCAAAGGTCGCTATTATATATATATAATTAATACAAGTTTATTTTGTATTAAGAATTTGAATAAACATCTATAAAACAACTTACGGTGAATAATTGAGAAATCCATGCTAATTAAAACAGACATCTGCAACTCTTATAGATTAATTCAAAACGCTGACATGGTGTGTGTAAACCTGTGCATAAATACTTTCTTAGACATACTTTATGTGACTGGTTATTATTGATTTAATTGAGCAAAACAAAGTTTATATAAATCTAAATCGGCGCACTCTGATTTCTTCTACTTACTCTATATTTTTACTGAAAAAGCTGTCAAATATAGCTTAAAATCATTAAATATGTCTGACACTCGGCATCCCAAAAAATGTTATATATGATGTTAAAAGGTATAGAAAATAATAAAGTTAATTGGGCTTCGAAGTTTCCAGATTTATTGTACAGTTTGGGCTTCATCTTCCCACGCAAGGCCTAACTAGCGCCAGTCTCCAAACTGGCTAATTAGCTAATTGGCTAATTGGGCTTTGGTTTTGTTTGGGACCAACAATTTGTTTATCTTCCTACTTCGTGTTTCTCAAAATTTCTGTGTCGTCTAAAATGTATTCATGAACTGAATTGGTATAGTTCACTTCAAAACGGCACCAACTCCATATCTTGCTCTTATTTTAAAGCTTCACTGTCTAAAAAATTATATTTGAATGCGGTTGTTGTTAAAATGTTTAGAGTATTCGGGCAATTTACGTGTTTTTCATTTAAGAATTGAAACGGGTCGGTTTTATAATATAGATAGAAATGATAGATTATGTTAACAATGCGACGACGGCTATAATTGAGGATGAAAACCATTTCCTTCTTGTGTGTTCCAAATTTAAAGAGCTCCGCCTGAATCATTTGCCGGAAACTGTTTGTACAAATCCAAATAAAACTAAATTTAAATGTAATTTAGCAAGATTTATTTTTCATGCCATGTACCAAAAATGTTAATTGAATGACTGTTGCTGTACACATCATGTCTTGTCATATATACGATATGTAGTTACGGGCCGATGACCTACACTTCAGAAATAAAGAATTGAAATTGATAACTTCTGATATATATTCATCAACATAATGTAAGAAACAAGTTTGGAAATATATTGTAACAACACTGGTATATTATTTAGACATTCACTAACAAATCAAAGGAAATGATAAAATAATCTATCATTATCAAAATAAAATATATATAAATTTGTTTACTGGGTTACATTGTGCACATCATAACGTATAAGACACTATTAGGCTATATCACAGTAGAATATTTGTGTGACATTGTGTATTAATATGTGCGACAGGAATAATTCTAAAGGGTATGATTCATGAAAAAGCACGTTTTGGGTAAATTTTTTGAAAATGCGAACTCCGCGCATCGCCATGAATCATTAGTATGATGGTAATAGGTTGTACGCCTTCAGTGCATGGAGCTCAGCGACATTCGAATGCGTATTTGAGGTTACAAAATCGTCTCTTTCACACTTGAATGGCTTCATTCTGCTCACATAAAGAGATAGTTTTAATCAGAAAGGAGGCCCATGGCATTATACAGTGCATAGTAGTAAAATACATTTTCCTGACTGTTGAGGACATCCTAGTTGTTTACATCTATTTCGCTAAAGAGTTAAACAATTGAATATATTTTTCATAACCAGGAATTCAATGTAATATATGGGTAAAGTCTTTCTTAAAACATTGAGAAATGGATAAATAATACAAAAGGGTATTCTGACTCAGTGAAAAGTATATGTTCTTGATAAAAATGAGACGTTTTGACCCTGTCGGTAGTGCTTGTAAACACATAAATTTGCAAACTGATTAATACGGAACAACCAAAGAGTCAGCTTCTATTTTTTGTTACTTTTCTGTCAAACGTGTTTCAATACCCATGAACTTTGGGTTTTATCCGAGCGTGGGTAATTTTCCCGTTTCATCATAATTCAACAATTATTCTTGTCGTGAAAAGGGATTTTATTATATTTTTGGTGTGACGTTCATCACAATGATAATTGCGGACATTGAACGTCAATCATTATAACAAAATAATTCTCTTTATTAATATCATTTAGTGATTGGCGCTTAAGGGTTAATTTTCAATAACAGTCAATACTTCTTGATAAAATACTACAATGCAACACTGAGTGTTCCTTTTAAAACCCATTGAGTATGTTGTTGGAGTCACATTATGTCAAACGTAATAAATGAAGTTATTTTATCGAAAAGTACTGATTGCTGATGAACATTATCAATTTAAGGCTAGTTCATTTAGTAGTGATATTATAAAGGTGAACGTCACGATTTATTATTGAAAACTTGACAAAGATGCGGGTTAATTGGTTAAATGTAAGTTTGGAAACTTACCTTTAATAGACAGTCAGATGTGGGTTGGTAATATGTAATTGGTTATATAACTACTCTGCACATATAGGAAACGTATAAATTCGGCT
Organism: Gibbula magus; assembly: GCA_936450465.1. Lineage (NCBI taxonomy): Eukaryota > Metazoa > Mollusca > Gastropoda > Trochida > Trochidae > Gibbula > Gibbula magus. Next base: position 62,206,978 of record OW388304.1, read on the forward strand.
TCTTCACGTACAAAATGCTGTTGCTCGACTTTATTTGATTAGCATACATTTGGCGTTAGGGAATGAATATGCAAGAAAAGTGAAATTATTTGTACTTCAGAATAAATCAGAATATCTGGTCTGTCGGCATGCATGAAGGCAAAGTAAATATTCCTATAAATTTTTAATGGCTCTTTAAAACATATTTGTAAATGTTTTATCCATATGCATTATTTTTACATTTTATCTGTAAATAACTTTTTTGGATATAAGATTATTCAACCAAAAGCGTATATATTTCAGCATTTAGTGGATTCACATATCGTTATCAAGTAATGAATAACTAAATACCGGAAACCATTTTATTTTAATTCGTGTGAGTAACTTAGTTTTGATGGTTAAATCACCATATCACCAAAAATACCAGTATTGACCTGTATTAAGAACATGACACACTATAAAGTAATTAAGTATGTGAAATAAATATTCAAATTTCATACTACGTATCTATAATATATTGATTATAGTTTCTGTTTGCATTTAAACCTATGGTTTTTCATATCATTAGTAAATGTCAGAGAACATGTGGAGCTATTGATACTGTAGAGTATAGTTGGTTACCATTGCAAAGTCAAATGGTATCAGTTCCCTAAATTGCACGTCACATGTTGTCATAGTAACATGATCTGCATGAGCCTGGGAAAAAATCAATTATTCGTGCTGTAATCCGAGATTTGCTCTTTGAAAAGACTCAAAATTGTGACTCTTGCCTCAATGTTTAAGAAGTAAATGCTTTGCAAAATAAAAGTGAATTTTTTTCGGAAACTGGGATATTGGCTAACTGCATGCTGTACAGTTTGCAATTACTATAAATGTGCTCGTGGAACACCTTGGTACCGACAAGGAATACAATACCTTGAAGTTTTACCAAAATGAGACCAATAGAACCATACTGAATGAAATTCATAAATGACGCCATAACGTCAAATCAACATCAGCAAAGACAGGGGTTTTGCATCAAACAACTTCACGGGAGTGTTTGCACATGTTCTAATTGCATTTAAAAGCACATTTTGCCCTTCATCATCTGAACAGAAGTGTGGCTATATTCCCAGAGAATGATTATGGCACAATATAATGTTATCCAGAAGTTCTATACAAGTATTGACTTATCGTTACGTCTGCATGTGTTCAACACGTTATTATTATGATGTCATCAAAATTGGAATGCTGTGATGTTATAAATTTTCTCATTACAGCGTTATCAGTAATTACGAAATTGTTTAGTGGACTGGCGTTATTTTGCTGTTCAGTAGATATCCAAGTTTGTACGTCACCTTGTTGAGATTACTATTCATCTACATAGTAAAGCTTGCACAAGAAACTTACACATTGACTTTCAAGGTGTAAACTCTACATAAATGCTCATAATAATGCAAATGTTGAGTGTACTTCAACCGTCTATAAAATCTCGGAATATAGTGTCAATATTTTAGCATTGTACGTGTAATCTTGGTTTTCATTCTTGACATGGTTTCTATGATTATTAACATAAAGTTAATGAATTGAGTTTGGCTATTCGAAAGGTTGTCTGCTCGGGAAAACCACACTAGATAACTACAAATGTCGCGAGGACCACACGACATGTAAACTCCTCGTTGCCGCGAAAGCCACACTAATAAACTACAGAATGGCGCGAGGGCCACACGACATGTACTCTCCTCGTTGCCGCGAAAGCCACACTAGAAAACTACAGAATATCGCGAGGGCCACACGACATGTACACTCCTCGTTGCCGCGAAAGCCACACTAGAAAACTACAGAATGTCGCGAGGGCCACACGACATGTACACTCCTCGTTGCCGCGAAAGCCACACTAGAAAACTACAAAATGTCGCGAGGGCCACACGTCGTGTAAACTCCTGGTTGCCGCGAAGCCCACGATTGATTTCGGGATGATACCGTTTATCAAATTAGCGCCACCCATTGATAGATAATGAGCTTATTATAAAGTGAATATGGAGTTAATCTTGTTTGTTTAGTTTTAAATAAAGTGTTGTAGTAGTTTTTCTTTAGGTCACGACTTTTCAACTGTATATCTGTCACTATTCTGAAGTGGTTAGCATTAAAATGATGATTTTCAGCAACGTTCAGTATTCGATAAAATTACATCTGACCAAATAACATATAAAACATGACACACATACGTGTACATTACATAAAATAAAATATGTTGCTATGGGGTGAAAACATCAATGAAATATGAAACTCCCCTGTCCTGTGCCTTCCTACAATATGATAATACAAAGTAAAAAGACTGCAAGACACATCATAGTTTATTATATACCGTAACATGGACCAGCACTCCCGACCATTGCCGGGAGAGCCACATTCATACGATCAAAAAAACCGGGAGCGCCAAGTTGTATGTAACCTTATTTTCTTACATGTGGCTCTGCCGGATTGCAACCCTTATAAAGATGTGCATTGTGCGCAGTACGATTGAGTGGTTTAACATCTTGACCTGAGAAAACCAAAAGAGAAGACGGCCGTTATCCAAAGTGATACTAAGATTCGTGTTTATTGCAAAATAGATTTACACACCACCAGTTGATAACAGTTGTGAATCACATTTTCCTTCTCTGTTTTACAAAATTCCTCGTTACCATTATTTATTAACTGCATAGATAATATTTCCTTCTATGGTATATATAATGAGTTTTAGAACGATAATAGTCTACATATATATGAAGCAAATGATGCTACTTGATATGTAAAACAGTTTAAAGAAATGGCTGTTTTATTTATGCGGAAATTTATCAGAAAACTGTAATACATGTCGAGCAATTTGAATCCTGAAGTACATGTACTGTTGTTGAAAATTACAATGTTAATGCTTATCGGTTCATTAACGTAACAATGTAATTATGTAAAGTTAAAAGACGTGACAATGCACCGCGATTGACGCCCGTCATTCAGTCAAATGTCATTTTGGAAACTTATTTACAACAGACAATAGGACAAAGTTTGGTTGAGAATGTTTACTGAGTCATCTGTGCATGTAAATGCGACGTGAAATTTCGGTTTCAGATGTTGCTCGACTTTCATTTGAAACAAGAGAATTAGTGAGCAAAGCTCACTCATGATACCCCCGCTTTTACATTAACATTGGTCAAAGAGAAATGTTTGAAAATAGCAAAAGGGTATCAATGTTTAAACTTTTGTATGAAAAGACCATAACATATATTATTAAAGCAGAGTAAGTATTACACCTCTAAGCATGTTTTAGAAGTAAAAGTCAAAGTGGTTTCGTAACATTTGAACAACTAGAAGAGCGTTTGCGGGACACCGCAAAAGCAGTGCAGCTCCGAAACTTAGGGTCCCGCCTTTCCCTGTTCCGCCTTCTCCTTAGCATAAATAAAATGGGATTTTTTTGGACCAAACTTTGTTCATTATTCAAGTTATTCTAACAAGTTGAATCATCACTGGGGTCACTTTTCACAAGTGTGTTCTTAAAACCTATTTCTGATTTCAAAATTGGATCAAAGGATTAACATGGCCTGAACCAATATCTCATGACCTTGACCTTGACCTTAGACCTTCAAGGTCACACCATCAACGATAACTTTTCATTGTGTATAACAATCATGCAATGACTCAAAGTGTTCATTGTTAACATAAGGCATATTCACAATAGCATGCTTAAGTTGTGACCTTGCTGTGACCTTGACCTTTGACAGATTTTAGCGAAAACTTTTTCAAATCTTGGTCTATCTCCATAGTTGATATATACCAAATAAGAGCCTGACAGCACAAAAAAGTTTGAAGTTATCATGTTTACAAGGATTATTGTAGTAATTAAAGCACTCATGACCTTGACCTTTGACCTTGAATGTGAACATGTCAAAATCATTTACCAGATTTATAAGAAAGAAGCTATGTATATGAGGTGTTAATACCTTCTTGGAAACAAGTAGTATTTGAGTTATGAGCGGAACCAAAAGTGTGACCATAGACGCGCACACAAAGACGCTTAAAAGTGAAAAATCTGAAAAAATAATCATGGAATCTGAGGGAAACATAGAAAAGGCACATCTAGGGACCATAAAGTGTACATGTATAAAGTTTCATAACAATTGAACAAGTAGTATTTGAGTTATGAGCGGAACCAAAAGTGTTCCGGACGGACGGACGCAAGGACGGACGGACGCGCTGAGCGCTATATACCCCCGACTACTTCGTAGCGGGGGTATAACTAGTAATCATATATATTGGGCGATATGGGTTGATTTGCAAGTTAAGTGAAATTAATTGAACTGAAATCAGCATATATCGTATTCAGCACATGCACGTATTTAAGCCAAATAAAGTATCTTGAAACAAAATGGGTGTCTCGACATACATGTAGTGACATATTATTTGAACAAGTAATCTTACAGTTTCATAAATGTAAGCAGAATGGAGTCATTTAAGTGCTTAAGAAAAGATTTCTTAACCTCCAATTACTTATCCTATTGTAAACTACGTAAACTGAAGGCGAACATATAATTATCATGACACTAATAATGTATGGTGACTCACACTCTATTAGTACATATGCAAATACATGTTTATTTTCATTAAGAACCATTTTCAAGGCATATTTCGATAAACAATGTCACACAAATATGCCACTATGATATACTTTTTTATATACAGTCAAACCGCGATAGTCCGGCCACCAATAATACGAATCTTGCGGTGTCCGAACGGTAGCAAGCTGTAACCAAACTAATCTCTATATAAACTCATTAAATGTTGATTCATTAATCCGTTGAATCCGTTTCCGAATCCGAACGCCAATTAGCCGTAACGGATTAGTTAATAACAACTATTTCTGCTTCATTAATCCGGTGACAAGCGATCATCACACTGATTGGATCGGTAAACTTCAATGACAGTGGATTGACACGGGAGTTGAGCGTGTCAGTAGTTTGTGGTTTTAATAGATTATAATGTTTTACATTGTGTGTCAGTACTTTGTGATTGTAATATATTAAATTTCTCATTTTGTGCGATAGTTATAAATATCCAGCGTGTCAAATTCATTTAATATTTTAAATACGTTCTCGTCTGTCTGTAGATTCAAAGGTTATCAACTCCATCTTGTTTAATTCATTTCAGTAGTCCGAACATTTCACTATCCGAACGTTTTTTATGAAAAACGGAAGCGTTCGGATTATCGAGGCCTGACTGTACTCCAAAAACTGAATCAATTTCATTCACATAAGTTAAACATGTAAGACAAATATATATTATATTGATGATAATACATTGTTAAAATAGTGAATGGGTAAATATATTATACCAATGTTGATACAATAGTGTCCGCACTTGCACTTTCACATTGCTTATTCTGATTAACATATATTGATTAAGAGTAGTCAGATATTCTGATTTTTGCATAGACCGTTATTTTATTTAAACTGCATTGAATTTTGCGCAATAAAACTTATAACTCATTTAATAATAATTATAATAAGTGTTTACCACGAATGAATTCATTTCACGACAACCTCGTTTACAATAAAGAAAATAGAAGTCACATACATTGTATACAGAGAACAACCACACTTGATCAACTTCAACATCATTTAAAGGACGAATACTGGAGGAATAGGTGTATTTTGAATTTATTGGTTTTTAAACGCGGTAGTAAGAAGAAAGTTTGACGTATTCATCTGGATCAACAGAAATCTTCAGGGATAATTTTAAAACTATTTTGTCGTAAACGAAACTGCTATTTTACTGGCGTTAGAAGAACTTCTTCTAAGCGAAATAATTATTTACTAGAGACAAAGAACCATGCCGCCATTGGAAATCAAAAATTAATATGCTTTCAATGAAACAATGGTAAAAGAGAGCTGACGTCTATGGGAGGATCTACGTGTACGGGTATAAACACGCCGGGTCAACGTTGTCAATTATCGATAATATTTGCAGATCTCTCTTGTAAGTGACATGGCCCGTTGTGCGGCGTCCGTCCGTCATCCGTCGTCAAACCATAAACTTTTCACATTTTCGACTCCTCCTCATGAACCGCAGCACACCCAAAGCTGAAATTTTGCGGAGAGGTACCTTGCACACAGGGGGTCAAAGTTTGTTCATTTGAACTTCGCCACCCATCAAATATTGGCATGGCAGGCATTATTAATAGAACCTTTAAACGACTTCTTCTCCGGAACCAGTTGACATAGGAAGATGACATTTTCAGATTTTACATATAAAATTTTATTTGTTCATTTGGTCCTGACCCCTCACCAAATATGGATGTGACAGGGGGTCCAACCTAAAATCTTTAAAAGACTTCTTCTTCAAAACGATTTGATACAGAGAATTAAAAGTTTCACATTTTAACAATCTTGGTCTACTCATGCTGCTCTCATATCTTAACATGTATGTTTTAGCAAATTTGCGAGTGAGTGATTAGCAGAGTGTGTAAAAACTCAAATGCAGAAAGGTTAATGTTAATTCTTTTAGTTATTCCCCTTTTGTATTATTCCCTCAATCAGATCCTATTATTCACCATTGGAAGTCTGTTGGCTATCCGTGTGCTGAGAAGGGTACAATTATACCAAATCATACCATGCCATGCATAATCGTTTGCGGTTTCAAAAGTTAAAACAAGATGATATCGAAATATATAATAGGCTATGACGGCAAATGGAAACTAACTAATTTCCCAGACTCAATAGATGGAACACATATAATGATGATTGAACACATTCTCACAGTAAGTGAATCCTATCGAATGCAAATGGGGAAGGCATATTCTCAAATCATGAGACAAACAGTGAAAAAAGACATTTACTACTAAACTAAACCAAGTAAAGCTCCCTTCCTCTTTCGCCCTCACACCCAAACCTTTAGGCTTGAAGAGCTAAAATATGTTAATTAATTTCATCAGTGGTAAATTGTTGCTAAACTACGTTTACACAGTGATCTTATTAATAAACTAATAAGATGTACACATCTATAGTAATCTACAATAATTACTTTTCAAATTTAATAAATATGAGCAAAACCATTCAAGTCTTAAAGGGAAGATTGTGTAAGTCCCATTAACTTATCCGAATGTAAGCTAAGCTCCATACACTGAAGGCGTTAATCCTATTATAGTCATACTAATGATTCATGACATTGCGCTGAGTTCACTATTAGTAAATTTTCCCAAAACGTCTTTTCTCCCTTTAGAACTATTTCCGTGTCATACAAATATTCTACTGTGATATGTTTATATAGTATACTCTTCGCACACTGCTTCAATTTGATGTGTACATTAAAACCAAGTAAAACAAGTTTTTTTTATTATGATTTTATTCTTTCCTTTAATTTTTTATTGAATGGCTAAATAATATACAAGTGTCGATACCATAGACTTCCTACTAACCTGCATCCTTATTATGTTGATGAATATATATCAAAAGTAATCAAAGTGCGCCGATTTATATGAACTTTACTTTGCTCGATTAAATCTATCATATTCAGTCACATAAGTACGTCTAAGGAAGTATCTATGTACAGGTTTACACACACGATGTCAACTTTTTTGAATTAATCTATTATAGTTTTAATTGTCATGGATTTCTCAATTATTCACCGTAAGTTGTTTTATAGAGAAATCTCATTATATGTTTATTCAAATTCTTAATAAAAAAATAAACTTGTATTAATTATATTTATATAATAGCGACCTTTGGGGATTTAAAGTGGAATCATTTATCAAAATCATTCTTATGTTATGTGAATCAAATATCAAGTGAAATGAAAAGAAATTGAATGAAACCAGTATTCTATTGTTATGTAAAAGATTACGGTCGACATGTCAATATCGCTCTTTCGCTCTTTCGCTCTTTCGCTCTTTCGCTCTTTCGCTTTTTCGCTCTTTCGCTCTTTCGCTCTATCGCTCTTTCGCTCTATCGCTCTTTCGCTTTATCGCTCTTTCGCTTTATCGCTCTTTCGCTTTATCGCTCTTTCGCTTTATCGCTCTTTCGCTTTATCGCTTTATCGCTCTTTCGCTTTATCGCTCTTTCGCTTTATCGCTCTTTCGCTCTTTCGCTTTATCGCGCTGTTATTATCGCTTTATCGCTCTTTCGCTTTATCGCTCTTTCGCTTTATCGCGCTGTTATTATCGCTTTATCGCTCTTTCGCTTTATCGCTCTTTCGCTTTATCGCTCTTTCGCTTTATCGCTCTTTCGCTTTATCGCTCTTTCGCTTTATCGCTCTTTCGCTTTATCGCTCTTTCGCTTTATCGTGCTGTTATTATCGCTTTAGCGCGTTGTTATATCGCTTTGTCGTGCGGCGTTATCGCTTTGTCGTGTTGCTCTATCGCTTTGTCGTGCAGCCTTATCGCTTTGTCGTGTGACTATATCGCTTTATCGCTTTGTCGTGTTGATACCAGAGGGCGAAAGAGCGATGTCCCCTCTCGGCCATCATACAGAATAGTTATATCAGCATTTCCTACACAACATAATGGTCGTAGCTGTGTCAGTTACTTAACGATGTGACATGTGAGTGATTTTGTTCTTCCTCGATCGCTCTCGTTAACTGAATGCCTTGTATGCCCTTCGTATCAGTTTCGTGTTATTCTGACACTGTTTATTACTGTACTGATAAAGACAATAGTAAAATTATCATAGAGTTGAAGTCACTCAATCAGTCAAAAGTGGCAATATTCCACGCAATTGTTTGTATGGTAGAATCAAGAGGTCCAGCATAACCATTCTGAAGACGATATCCTATCTACCTCACTCTCTCCATCATGATTCCTGTTAACCTTTAGTTCGATAAATTCATCCAATCACAAACCCGCAATCACATGGAATCGTATCGACGATTTACTTGCATCCTCACTGATTGGCTGGAACAAAAGGGGGATAAGATCGATATTGGCTATTGTCACGACTCTCTGAGATAACAGGTCTCGGAATGACGTAGTTTCACTGTGATTATTACGTAAATAAAGCTGCCTAGAATTTAGCAGAAATTTGCCATCTAGCTAAATTGTCATTGACCCCGTGTCCAGCCAGAAAAGTGAACTTAGAACATACATACCAATACAATTTACTATAGAAATCATAAACATTTAATTCTAAACCTTGATATTATTTTAATTAGTCAAATTTCTGAATTCACCTTGGAGATAATAATTGTATGAGTTATACTGATCGCCATGATATTGCATGCTGTTTACTTGTAGTAATACCTACTAGCCACCATGGTATTGCATGCTTTCTGTCTGCAGTAATACTAGCCACCATGATATTGCATGCTTTCTGTCTGCAGTAATACTAGCCACCATGATATTGCATGCTTTCTGTCTGCGGTAATACTAGCCACCATGATATTGCATGCTTTCTGTCTGCAGTAATACTAGCCACCATGATATTGCATGCTTTCTGTCTGCGGTAATACTAGCCACCATTGTATTGCATGCTTTCTGTCTACAGTAATACTAGCCACCATGATATTGCATGCTTTCTGTCAGCAGTAATACTAGCCACCATGATATTGCATGCTTTCTGTCTGCGGTAATACTAGCCACCATTGTATTGCATGCTTTCTGTCTGCAGTAATACTACCCACCATGGTATTGAATACTTTCTGTCTGCAGTAATACTTGCCACCATGGTATTGAATACTTTCTGTCTGCAGTAATACTAGCCACCATTGTATTGCATACTTTCTGTCTGCAGTAATACTAGCCGCCATTGTATTGCATGCTTTCTGTCTGCAGTAATACTACCCACCATGGTATTGAATACTTTCTGTCTGCAGTAATACTAGCCGCCATTGTATCTCATGCTTTCTGTCTGCAGTAATACTAGCCACCATGGTATTGAATACTTTCTGTCTGCAGTAATACTAACCACCATGGTATTGCATGCTTTCTATTTGCAGTAATACTAGCCACCATGGTATTGAATACTTTCTGTTTGCAGTAATACTAGCCACCATGGTATTGAATACTTTCTGTCTGCAGTAATACTAGCCGCCATTGTATTGCTTGCTTTCTGTCTGCAGTAATACTTGCCACCATTGTATCTCATACTTTCTGTCTGCAGTAATACTTGCCACCATGGTATTGAATACTTTCTGTCTGCAGTAATACTAGCCACCATTGTATTGCATACTTTCTGTCTGCAGTAATACTAGCCGCCATTGTATTGAATACTTTCTGTCTGCAGTAATACTAGCCGCCGTGGTATTGCATGCTTTCTGTCTGCAGTAATACTAGCCACCATGGTATTGCATACTTTCCTCCTGCAGTAATACTAGCCGCCGTGGTATTGCATGCTTTCTATTTGCAGTAATACTAGCCACCATGGTATTGCATACTTTCTGTCTGCAGTAATACTAGCCACCATGGTATTGCATAATTTCTGTCTACAGTAATACTAGCGGTCATGGTATTGCATGCTTTCTGTCTGCAGTAATACTAGCCACCATGGTATTGCATACTTTCTGTCTGCAGTAATACTAGCCGCCATGGTATTGCATAATTTCTGTCTACAGTAATACTAGCGGTCATGGTATTGCATGCTTTCTGTCTGCAGTAATACTAGCCACTGTGATATTGCATGCTTTCTGTCTACAGTAATACTAGCCGCCATGGTATTGCATGATTTCTGTCTACAGTAATACTAGCCACCATGGTATTGCATGCTTTCTGTCTACAGTAATACTAGGCGCCATGGTATTGCATGATTTCTGTCTACAGTAATACTAGCCACCATGATATTGCATGCTTTCTGTCTACAGTAATACTAGCCGCCATGGTATTGCATGATTTCTGTCTACAGTAATACTAGCCACCATGATATTGCATGCTTTCTGTCTATAGTAATACTAGGCGCCATGGTATTGCATGATTTCTGTCTACAGTAATACTAGCCACCATGATATTGCATGCTTTCTGTCTACAGTAATACTAGCCGCCATGGTATTGCATGATTTCTGTCTACAGTAATACTAGCCACCATGGTATTGCATGCTTTCTGTCTACAGTAATACTAGCCGCCATGGTATTGCATGATTTCTGTCTACAGTAATACTAGCCGCCATGGTATTGCATGATTTCTGTCTACAGTAATACTAGCCACCATGGTATTGCATGCTTTCTGTCTACAGTAATACTAGCCGCCATGGTATTGCATGATTTCTGTCTACAGTAGTACTAGCAACCGTGGTATTGCATGCTTTCTGTCTACAGTAATACTAGCCGCCATGGTATTGCATGATTTCTGTCTACAGTAATACTAGCCACCATGGTATTGCATGCTTTCTGTCTACAGTAATACTAGGCGCCATGGTATTGCATGATTTCTGTCTACAGTAATACTAGCCACCATGATATTGCATGCCTTCTGTCTACAGTAATACTAGGCGCCATGGTATTGCATGATTTCTGTCTACAGTAATACTAGCCACCATGATATTGCATGCTTTCTGTCTACAGTAATACTAGCCACCATGGTATAGCATACTTTCTGTCTGCAGTAATACTAGCCGCCATGGTATTGCATACTTTCTGTCTGCAGTAATACTAGCCGCCATGGTATTGCATGATTTCTATATGCACTAATACTAGCCACCATGGTATAGCATACTTTCTGTCTGCAGTAATACTAGCCGCCATTGTATTGGATGCTTTCTGTCTGCAGTAATACTAGCCGCCATGGTATTGCATACTTTCTGTCTGCAGTAATACTAGCCGCCATTGTATTGGATGCTTTCTGTCTGCAGTAATACTAGCCGCCATTATATTGGATGCTTTCTGTCTGCAGTAATACTAGCCGCCATGGTATTGCATGCTTTCTGTCTGCAGTAATACTAGCCGCCATGGTATTGCATACTTTCTGTCTGCAGTAATACTAGCCGCCATTGTATTGGATGCATTCTTTCTGCAGTAGTACTAGCAACCGTGGTATTGCATGCTTTCTGTCTACAGTAATACTAGCCACCATGGTATTGCATGCTTTCTGTCTGCAGTAATACTAGCCGCCATGGTATTGCATACTTTCTATTTGCACTAATACTAGTCACCATGGTATTGCATGCTTTCTGTCTGCAGTAATACTAGCCACCATGGTATTGCATGCTTTCTATTTGCACTAATACTAGCCACCATGGAATGGCATGTTTTCTGTCTGCAGTAATACTAGCCACCGTGGTATTGCATGCTTTCTGTCTGCAGTAATACTAGCTGCCATGGTATTGCATAATTTCTATTTGCACTAATACTAGCCCCCATGGTATTGCATGCTTTCTGTCTACAGTAATACTAGCCACCATTGTATTGCATGCTTTCTGTCTACAGTAATACTAGCCACCATGGTATGGCGTGCTATCTGTCTACAGTAATACTAGCCGCCATTGCATTGTATACTTTCTCTCTGCAGTAATACTAGCCGCCATGGTATTGCATAATTTCTATTTGCAGTAATACTAGCCACCATTGTATTGCATACTTTCTGTCTGCAGTAATACTAGCCGCCATTGTATTGGATGCATTCTTTCTGCAGTAGTACTAGCAACCGTGGTATTGCATGCTTTCTGTCTACAGTAATACTAGCCACCATGGTATTGCATGCTTTCTGTCTGCAGTAATACTAGCCGCCATGGTATTGCATACTTTCTATTTGCACTAATACTAGTCACCATGGTATTGCATGCTTTCTGTCTGCAGTAATACTAGCCACCATGGTATTGCATGCTTTCTATTTGCACTAATACTAGCCACCATGGTATTGCATGCTTTCTGTCTGCAGTAGTACTTGCGGCCAATGTATTGCACGCTTTCTGTCTGCAGTAGTACTAGCCACCATGGTATTGCATAATTTCTTTTTTCACTAATACTAGCCACCATGGTATTGCATACTTTCTGTCTGCAGTAATACTAGCCACCATGGTATTGCATGCTTTCTATTTGCACTAATACTAGCCACCATGGTATTGCATGCTTTCTGTCTGCAGTAATACTAGCCACCATGGTATTGCATGCTTTCTGTCTGCAGTAGTACTTGCGGCCAATGTATTGCACGCTTTCTGTCTGCAGTAGTACTAGCCGCCGTGGTATTGCATGCTTTCTATTTGCAGTAATACTAGCCACCATGGTATTGCATACTTTCTGTCTGCACTAATACTAGCCGCCGTGGTATTGCATGCTTTCTATTTGCAGTAATACTAGCCACCATGGTATTGCATACTTTCTGTCTGCAGTAATACTAGCCACCATGGTATTGCATAATTTCTGTCTACAGTAATACTAGCGGTCATGATATTGCATGCTTTCTGTCTGCAGTAATACTAGCCGCCATGGTATTGCATAATTTCTGTCTGCAGTAATACTAGCCGCCATGGTATTGCATAATTTCTGTCTACAGTAATACTAGCGGTCATGGTATTGCATGCTTTCTGTCTGCAGTAATACTAGCCACCATGATATTGCATGCTTTCTGTCTACAGTAATACTAGCCGCCATGGTATTGCATGATTTCTGTCTACAGTAATACTAGCCACCATGGTATTGCATGCTTTCTGTCTACAGTAATACTAGGCGCCATGGTATTGCATGATTTCTGTCTACAGTAATACTAGCCACCATGATATTGCATGCTTTCTGTCTACAGTAATACTAGCCGCCATGGTATTGCATGATTTCTGTCTACAGTAATACTAGCCACCATGATATTGCATGCTTTCTGTCTACAGTAATACTAGGCGCCATGGTATTGCATGATTTCTGTCTACAGTAATACTAGCCACCATGATATTGCATGCTTTCTGTCTACAGTAATACTAGCCGCCATGGTATTGCATGATTTCTGTCTACAGTAATACTAGCCACCATGGTATTGCATGCTTTCTGTCTACAGTAATACTAGCCGCCATGGTATTGCATGATTTCTGTCTACAGTAATACTAGCCGCCATGGTATTGCATGATTTCTGTCTACAGTAATACTAGCCACCATGGTATTGCATGCTTTCTGTCTACAGTAATACTAGCCGCCATGGTATTGCATGATTTCTGTCTACAGTAGTACTAGCCGCCATGGTATTGCATAATTTCTGTCTACAGTAATACTAGCCGCCATGGTATTGCATGATTTCTGTCTACAGTAATACTAGCCACCATGGTATTGCATGCTTTCTGTCTACAGTAATACTAGGCGCCATGGTATTGCATGATTTCTGTCTACAGTAATACTAGCCACCATGATATTGCATGCCTTCTGTCTACAGTAATACTAGGCGCCATGGTATTGCATGATTTCTGTCTACAGTAATACTAGCCACCATGATATTGCATGCTTTCTGTCTACAGTAATACTAGCCACCATGGTATAGCATACTTTCTGTCTGCAGTAATACTAGCCGCCATGGTATTGCATACTTTCTGTCTGCAGTAATACTAGCCGCCATGGTATTGCATGATTTATATTTGCACTAATACTAGCCACCATGGTATAGCATACTTTCTGTCTGCAGTAATACTAGCCGCCATTGTATTGGATGCTTTCTGTCTGCAGGAATACTAGCCGCCATGGTATTGCATACTTTCTGTCTGCAGTAATACTAGCCGCCATTGTATTGGATGCTTTCTGTCTGCAGTAATACTAGCCGCCATTATATTGGATGCTTTCTGTCTGCAGTAATACTAGCCGCCATGGTATTGCATGCTTTCTGTCTGCAGTAATACTAGCCGCCATGGTATTGCATACTTTCTGTCTGCAGTAATACTAGCCGCCATTGTATTGGATGCATTCTTTCTGCAGTAGTACTAGCAACCGTGGTATTGCATGCTTTCTGTCTACAGTAATACTAGCCACCATGGTATTGCATGCTTTCTGTCTGCAGTAATACTAGCCGCCGTGGTATTGCATACTTTCTATTTGCACTAATACTAGTCACCATGGTATTGCATGCTTTCTGTCTGCAGTAATACTAGCCACCATGGTATTGCATGCTTTCTATTTGCACTAATACTAGCCACCATGGAATGGCATGTTTTCTGTCTGCAGTAATACTAGCCACCGTGGTATTGCATGCTTTCTGTCTACAGTAATAGTAGCCACCATTGTATTGCATGCTTTCTGTCTACAGTAATACTAGCCACCATGGTATGGCGTGCTATCTGTCTACAGTAATACTAGCCGCCATTGCATTGTATACTTTCTGTCTGCAGTAATACTAGCCGCCATGGTATTGCATAATTTCTATTTGCAGTAATACTAGCCACCATTGTATTGCATACTTTCTGTCTGCAGTAATACTAGCCGCCATTGTATTGGATGCATTCTTTCTGCAGTAGTACTAGCAACCGTGGTATTGCATGCTTTCTGTCTACAGTAATACTAGCCACCATGGTATTGCATGCTTTCTGTCTGCAGTAATACTAGCCGCCATGGTATTGCATACTTTCTATTTGCACTAATACTAGTCACCATGGTATTGCATGCTTTCTGTCTGCAGTAATACTAGCCACCATGGTATTGCACGCTTTCTATTTGCACTAATACTAGCCACCATGGTATTGCATGCTTTCTGTCTGCAGTAGTACTTGCGGCCAATGTATTGCACGCTTTCTGTCTGCAGTAGTACTAGCCACCATGGTATTGCATAATTTCTATTTGCACTAATACTAGCCACCATGGTATTGCATACTTTCTGTCTGCAGTAATACTAGCCACCATGGTATTGCATGCTTTCTATTTGCACTAATACTAGCCACCATGGTATTGCATGCTTTCTGTCTGCAGTAATACTAGCCACCATGGTATTGCATGCTTTCTGTCTGCAGTAGTACTTGCGGCCAATGTATTGCACGCTTTCTGTATGCAGTAGTACTAGCCACCATGGTATTGCATAATTTCTATTTGCACTAATACTAGCCACCATGGTATTGCATACTTTCTGTCTGAAGTAATACTAGCCACCATGGTATTGCATGCTTTCTGTCTGCAGTAGTACTAGCGGCCATTGTATTGCACGCTTTCTGTCTGCAGTAGTACTAGCCACCATGGTATTGCATAAGTTCTATTTGCAGAAATACTAGCCACCATGGTATTGCATGCTTTCTATTTGCAGTAATACTAGCCACCATGGTATTGCATGCTTGCTGTCTGCAGTAGTACTAGCCGCCATTGTATTGCATGCTTTCTGTCTACAGTAATACTAGCCACCATGGTATTGCATGCTTTCTATTTGCAGTAATACTAGCCACCATGGTATTGCATGCTTTCTGTCTGCAGTAGTATTAGCCGCCATTGGATTGCATGCTTTCTGTCTACAGTAATACTAGCCGCCATGGTATTGCATGCTTTCTGTCTACAGTACTAGCCGCCATGGTATTGCATGATTTCTGTCTGCAGTAATACTAGCCACCATGATATTGCATGCTTTCTGTCTGCAGTAATACTAGCCGCCGTGGTATTGCATGCTTTCTGTCTGCAGTAATACTAGCCACCATGGTATTGCATGATTTCTGTCTGCAGTAATACTAGCCACCATGATATTGCATGCTTTCTGTCTGCAGTAATACTAGCCGCCATTGTATTGCACGCTTTCTGTCTGCAGTAGTACTAGCCACCATGGTATTGCATAACTTCTATTTGCAGAAATACTAGCCACCATGGTATTGCATGCTTTCTATTTGCAGTAATACTAGCCACCATGGTATTGCATGCTTTCTGTCTGCAGTAGTACTAGCCGCCATTGTATTGCATGCTTTCTGTCTACAGTAATACTAGCCGCCATGGTATTGCATGATTTCTGTCTGCAGTAATACTAGCCACCATGATATTGCATGCTTTCTGTCTGCAGTAATACTAGCCGCCATGGTATTGCATGCTTTCTGTCTGCAGTAATACTAGCCACCATGGTATTGCATGATTTCTGTCTGCAGTAATACTAGCCACCATGATATTGCATGCTTTCTGTCTGCAGTAATACTAGCGGCCATTGTATTGCACGCTTTCTGTCTGCAGTAGTACTAGCCACCATGGTATTGCATAACTTCTATTTGCAGAAATACTAGCCACCATGGTATTGCATGCTTTCTATTTGCAGTAATACTAGCCACCATGGTATTGCATGCTTTCTGTCTGCAGTAATACTAGCCGCCGTGGTATTGCATGCTTTCTATTTGCAGTAATACTAGCCACCATGGTATTGCATGCTTTCTGTCTGCAGTAGTACTAGCCGCCATTGTATTGCATGCTTTCTATTTGCAGTAATACTAGCCACCATGGTATTGCATGCTTTCTGTCTACAGTAATACTAGCCGCCATGGTATTGCATGCTTTCTATTTGCAGTAATACTAGCCACCATGGTATTGCATGCTTTCTGTCTACAGTAATACTAGCCGCCGTGGTATTGCATGATTTCTATTTGCAGTAATACTAGCCACCATGGTATTGCATGCTTTCTGTCTGCAGTAGTACTAGCCGCCATTGTATTTCATGCTTTCTGTCTACAGTAATACTAGCCGCCGTGGTATTGCATGCTTTCTATTTGCAGTAATACTAGCCACCATGGTATTGCATGCTTTCTGTCTGCAGTAGTACTAGCCGCCATTGTATTGCATGCTTTCTGTCTACAGTAATACTAGCCGCCGTGGTATTGCATGCTTTCTATTTGCAGTAATACTAGCCACCATGGTATTGCATGCTTTCTGTCTGCAGTAGTACTAGCCGCCATTGTATTGCATGCTTTCTGTCTACAGTAATAGTAGCCACCATTGTATTGCATGCTTTCTGTCTGCAGTAATACTAGCCGCCATGGTATTGCATACTTTCTATTTGCACTAATACTAGTCACCATGGTATTGCATACTTTCTGTCTGCAGTAATACTAGCCACCATGTTATTGCATGCTTTCTGTCTGCAGTAGTACTTGCGGCCATTGTATTGCACGCTTTCTGTCTGCAGTAGTACTAGCCACCATGGTATTGCATAATTTCTATTTGCAGTAATACTAGCCACCGTGGTATTGCATACTTTCTGTCTACAGTAATACTAGCCACCATGGTATTGCATACTTTCTGTCTACAGTAATACTAGCCACCATGGTATTGCATACTTTCTGTCTGCAGTAGTACTAGCCACCATGGTATTGCATAATTTATATTTGCACTAATACTAGCCACCATGGTATTGAATACTTTCTGTCTGCAGTAATACTAGCCACCATGGTATTGCATGCTTTCTGTCTGCAGTAGTACTAGCGGCCATTGTATTGCACGCTTTCTGTCTGCAGTAATACTAGCGGCCATTGTATTGCACGCTTTCTGTCTGCAGTAATGTCAACTCCAATGATGCAAAGGAAATAAGTACAATGTACTCTTGATGCACAGGAAATAAGTACCCGTGAACGTTATGTTAAACCCAAATCATCTCATCGCACCTTTACGAAATGTAAATGACGGTCATGGCTCTCCCATTATGTAACATACACGTGGGTAAATTACATGTGACTGATCGCACGTGGCAACCTTCAGGTCTGAATACTTGAATAATATTATACATTAAGATTTGTGCGTTCATCGTCAAGGACATGGTAAAACTATGTTAGTAAAAGGTCACCCCTATTGACTGTCGCAAAAACATTCGTTTTAAAAAATCAACATTTTTTATTTACTTAGATCAAACATGATTAATAAAGTACCACACAGCGGCGGATTTAGTTGCTCGTGGTCTCAGTAATGGTAATTATAACATTTGATCCAAACAATTCTTTATACTATTAGGCCTATTTCACAAATTAATCTATTTTTACCACTCGTTTAGTGAGTTTCAGCGATGTACTAAAAGTTTAAGTCTCAACTATTTTAGTGGCTTTTCTTCCTTATTTCTATCTCCCGGCTAAGCTTTGTATAATAAGGATCATGTATATCCCCTCGCAAAGATCGATCGTAGATTTAACTTAGTATTTATCGTCATAACGGTTCCTCGCCGACTGAGGAATCAAAGGCTTCTCAATGGCAGCTCGATGCGGCAGCCTGCTGCGACTATTTAATCCGAAACTATTCTGGGACTAAAATAGAATCAGTCGAACGTATGTGTGACGAAGGTGTACGCGATGAATGATCTGGTTTCTCGACTTCTGATTGGCTGGTAAAACTAGAGTTGACATTGCCCTTGAAAATGACGTCACAAGATAACAGGTCACGTGATCTTATGTAATTTTCAAATCAAGAACGATAACTCTTGTTAGCTAATTTAGTCTTCATTGTTAAATAACAATTTGAAACGGTTTTTTTCTCTCCAATTACTGCAAATTCTTTTGATTGAAAGAGAACATTTTAAAACTAGTATGTGTAAATATTTAGTAGACAAAACAATAAACGAAGACAACACACAACAAATCCGTATATCTCCCTCTGGTATACATAGTAATACTTTAATTTCCACCTCATACCTAAATGTTGGCGAAGAATAGAATCCCCAGCCGATACACGATAGCACAGGTAGAATTCAATACAATAAATGAACGCAGTATCGCACATTAACAACGGATATTCAGTGTGCCGTTTTTATCATATGCCAAACATTTACACGGTGTTGTTCTTTATGGAGAAGTAATGACTGTTAGCGAGATTTCCGTTTTATTGAGTGTCGCTTTGCTCAGTGCAGTGGCGACATGAAGGCGAAAGAAGTGATTTCTGATCTAAAACCCGACAATGCACAGCGGCTCGAGCGAGTAAATTGGTCTTCTACTAGTATACTACTGTGCATGTGAAGGTGTAGCTTTAGTTTCTGTACATGTAAATATGTTTGTTCGATATTCATTGGAAAGAAGATATTGTTATATATTTGGCGATTTGTGATGAATATGCAAGTTGAGTGTACTTATTGAACTGAAATCAACACATATAATATATTGGACCGTTTTAAAGCCAAATAAAATATAATTTACAAAAAACACTGGATTTCCCTTTAAGAAACTATGTTCAGCCGGAAGAATGTAAACACTAGGATCCAGAAAGAAGGAGACGAGAAAGAGGAAGAAGTAAAAAGAGTAGAAGAAAACATTACCGGTATATGTTTATGTAAGATTCTCACAACCAATGTCCAATGATAATTGATCATAATAAACAGCGGATATTTGACATTTCTCGTGGAATTCCATGTATATCTCATCGAGTCAAGTAGAAAGTAGTAGTATGACTTCTACATTACGAGATGTGTTATACATGATATTCGACGAGAAAGGTCAAATATTCTATTAATTAGATTTAATAATCTATGCATAGTTTGTAAATGACATTCATTTTATGAATTCATGGCCGCCTTGCTTTACCGCGGTCTTCTTATGACGTCATCCTATCCATCCACCCTGTGATTGAAAGTGTTATTTCACAGAGTAGAATAACACTTTCACTCACTGAAAATACGAGTTTTATTTTAACCGATAAATGCCGTATTTCACCACTTGAAATAAAACAAGATTGATCATTGATTGATCATGTTCACTATTTTATTTCTTCTAATGTTCTCTACACAGTAGCTGATTGGTAATTTCTCACAATAACTTGTATGTGTAATATTTGTGTCTCCATTTAAGCATCTCCATTTCACCATATATAAGAATTGTTTCAAAACGCCCCATAATCACCAGCCAGGAGCAGTATAATACTTCAGCTTTACTCAGATTCAGAAGGAAGGTACACGGGGTCAGGCGAGGTAATACGGTGCTTCCGATGATTTCATTGCGTTTATTTCATTTAATACATGCTTTAGACCTGTGAGTGGATCGCTCGTCATATTTCAATACCAATATTTAGTTTGAACACAGTAGGCTACCCATTACCTACATGAAATTCACTCTAACCCAAGTCACGTGAGGTACGAACATTGTTCGGTTAAGGACGTGATATTGCGTGATAGGCGTGGTTAGATTGTCTTCGTATGTTGAACCACAGGTGTACAAAGGTATGCAATTCCCTGACCGATATTAGACTCCTTCTCATTGATCTAAGTCGAGTGGTTGCGATTGCGCCAATCTTTTACAGACGGGACCTAGTTGACGTAAACTATATACTATTAGTATGACGAATTCACTTTCTTCCGACCAATATGTATTCACTGTTACCGTTATATTATCCTTTGTCAAGAGGCGAACTTCACGTCTCATCAAGATAACATGTCAATGAGAGAGGCCCATAATTGAACGTAAAACACATGTTCAAGATGGATAGGCAATTCATTTTCATTTTCTGTTTCATCGACACCTCAATTTAAACAACTTCCCAATGCAAGGCATAACTCTTGCCAGTCTCCATTACTGGCTGATTAAGGCCTTGCTGTATTTCCGTAAGATCTCCGTGCATAGAAATCCGGGCCCACTATGTATTTCAGGTGCAGCAATTCACTATCTTGGCACAACAAAGCGAGAGAAATACTACAAGGTTTAAATCAGCCAGTAATGGAGACTGGCAAGAGTTATGCCTTGCGTTTGGAAGTTGCAATTTAAACGTTGAATTTTGATTTAAAGGCGAAAGCCCTGCTTAAAAGAGACCCGATTTTGCTGTCCTTTAAAAAAATATTCTAATTAGTTGTCTTCGATATATCATTAAATATTCCACTTTAAACTCGTAAGTAAATTTGGAGGACGTCCCCTTTCCTTACAATATATGAGCTTGCCCGTAGAATATACTAGCTTTACAATGATTCAGTCACGTAAGAAAAAAGGGTCAAGAAATTTAAAGAAAAATAAATAATAATTTATTTGGGTTGAGACGAAATATCAATAGAACAATTCATATTCAACATTGTAACACCAGGGCCGGCTTAGATAATGGTCATGTTAATTGCATAGACGATGAAAGGGGTTCCGGTAAAACCTGCTACAGAGTCTAATAAGGTCCAAAGCCAAGCAAGCGTACATATAGCCTGACTCTTGATCGACATCGTGTTCCTCTTAAAAGTCAAATTGTCACGAAGCGAAAAGTTCATCACTAGCTGTAGGCGGTAAAGCTAAACGTGAATTTAAATCCAAGAGAAATACAAATCAACGTAAAATATTCCGTTTAAAAACCTTTTTCTTTAATTCGTGATAATCCGGAAATAATATGTTACCAAGTCATTTGATTCTTTATAACATTATTAAAGTTACTATCGAATTCGGTGTAGTTATATAGTTCTCCTGCTCATGATGTGCCGCATTGGTCACTCAGACAGGTGGGCGTAGGGATACATAGAAATGAGATAGTTGTAATTTATTCATACTTTCAATGGATTCTTCAAAGAACACCGTTCCATCTTACACTCAGTATATTGGTTCACTATACAGTGAGTTATGCAACATTCGTTTGAGGCCCTCATAACAAAATTTTATAAGTCGTCAGGTATATAGTCTATTTTAACTGGGACTGTTACGTATGACAGGATCCCTGGATGTGGGACAAACGCGTGATCACCGTTTTGAGGATCTACTAATTCCAATACCCAAAATGAACGCACACAAAATCAAGATCCTTCAACAGAGAAAATGAATGAGACTCTCTCTGATGAAGTCGTCTGTTTTACAGATGCAACTGTGCTAGAGTCACTTGTAGGCGATGTGAACTTGACCTAGTCTTGACAGCCATCTCGCAGGGTCAAGGTCATTACCACGAGCAGTCATGAGCGAAACATCTAGCACTGAACTCACAGTCAATCTCGTGTTTGCTGTTTCCGTTTTTTCGATTCATTCATGTGTTGTGGATGTCAAATAATATGTTACTAATATCGTCGCTGTGATCGCCAATCAATCCAAATGGACACTACGACAAGGGTCAAACACAGGTAAGTAAAATTGGCACCTGTTGACTTCAGCTTTGATGTCGCCGATACACTCGGTCACTGACGTTACACCGGGTACAATCAACCTAAGATGTCTGCACTTTCTGATATTCGTAATCTTACGTATACTTGGTAATGCCCGTTTTTAATGCCCGTTTTCTGCCAGTAAATAGATTTTCTAATTTATGTTGAAACTTTCATATCAATACGCCGATATGTCATTAACCCAACGTTGGATAAAGGGCATAAACCTGTCAGGTTATATAATATTGAACTGTAATATCGATTATTTGTAATTGTACGTTATTAATTTCCAAAGATTACATGGTAACGATCATTATCAACTTACAATTAGTAGAAACCTGTTAATGACAGAGCATCACATGTCATGACACATTGGCTGTCACAAATTTGACAGTCTGTCATGCTGGGTCAGTATAGCCTTAGTATAGGTACATGACACAGTCACACCTTAATATGACAACCAGCACTGTGTTACATTATCATTAGCGTTAGTGTTAAACTTTAACATTATATACAGTATTATATCCTTATAGTGTCAAATTTGACATCCCACTGCAACAGTGCATGTTAATATTTTAGCCATATAATGTTTTCTTAAGATAAAATTACAATTTAACATCTTAGTGCAACATTAGTGTCACATTTGCACTTTTTAATGTAGAAATATTATGTGTAGTGTATTGTATTACAATTTAACATAATAAAGCACCAGTTGTGTCGCAGTTGAACATTTAAGTGTAAAATATTATATTATATTACAATTCAAGTTCTTTGTGCAACAATAGTGACACAGTTTAATATTGAAGGTTTGAAAGTATGTGTATAATATAATATAATATTACAATTTAAAACTTAATGCAACAGTTGTGTAACATTTTAACATTTTGGTGCAAGACTTACTTATGCAGCATATTCTGTTAAATTTGACATCTTAGTTTTACAATGGTATGCATAATAGAAATTGGTGATAATATCAAAACAGAAAATGTTATACCTGTCTCATTACATACCCATCCTTAACAAAATAACTGTTTCATTATCTTAAAGAGAAAAAGTGATAGTACAATTATTGATATATATGAATATTTAAGTCCAATTATTTTTGAATATTATTTGCATGATGTCCAATTTTATACTACTGAACATTTCTGTCAAGATAAGATCATTAAAGAAGTAGTGTGAGGTATATATCAATCATTATAGAAGTAGTGTGAGGTATATATCAATCATTATAGAAGTAGTGTGAGGTATATATCAATCATTATAGAAGTATTGCGAGGTATATATCAATCATTATAGAAGTAGTGTGAGGTATATATCAATCTTTATAGAAGTAGTGTGAGGTATATATCAATCATTATAGAAGTAGTGTGAGGTATATATCAATCATTATAGAAGTATTGCGAGGTATATATCAATCATTATAGAAGTAGTGTGAGGTGTATATATCAATCATTATAGAAGAAGTGTGAGGTATATATCAATCATTATAGAAGTAGTGTGAGGTATATATCAATCATTATAGAAGTAGTGTGAGGTATATATCAATCATTATAGAAGTAGTGTGAGGTATATATCAATCATTATAGAAGTAGTGTGAGGTATATATCAATCTTTATAGAAGTAGTGTGAGGTATATATCAATCATTATAGAAGTAGTGTGAGGTATATATCAATCATTATAGAAGTATTGCGAGGTATATATCAATCATTAAAGAAGTAGTGTGAGGTATATATCAATCATTATAGAAGTAGTGTGAGGTATATATCAATCATTAAAGAAGTAGTGTGAGGTATATATCAATCATTATAGAACTAGTGTGAGGTATATATCAATCATTATAGAAGTAGTGTGAGGTATTTATCAATCATTTTAGAAGTAGTGTGAGGTATATATCAATCATTATAGAAGTAGTGTGAGGTATATTTCAATCAATAAAAAGTAGTGTGAGGTATATATCAATCATTATAGAAGTAGTGTGAGGTATATATCAATCAATATAGAAGTAGTGTGAGGTATATATCAATCATTATAGAAGTAGTGTGAGGTATATATCAATAATTATAGAAGTAGTGTGAGGTATATATCAATCATTATAGAAGTAGTGTGAGGTATATATCAATCATTATAGAAGTAGTGTGAGGTATATATCAATCATTATAGAAGTAGTGTGAGGTATATATCAATCATTATAGAAGTAGTGTGAGGTATATATCAATCATTATAGAAGTAGTGTGCGGTATATATCAATCATTATAGAAGTAGTGTGAGGTATATATCAATCATTATAGAAGTAGTGTGAGATATATATCAATCATTATAGAAGTAGTGTGAGGTATATATCAATCATTATAGAAGTAGTGTGAGGTATATATCAATAATTATAGAAGTAGTGTGAGGTATATATCAATCATTATAGAAGTAGTGTGAGGTATATATCAATCATTATAGAAGTAGTGTGAGGTATATATCAATCATTATAGAAGTAGTGTGAGGTATATATCAATCATTATAGAAGTAGTGTGAGGTATATATCAATCATTATAGAAGTAGTGTGCGGTATATATCAATCATTATAGAAGTAGTGTGAGGTATATATCAATCATTATAGAAGTAATATGCGGTATACATCATTCATTAAAGACGTAATGTAAGGTATATATCATATCAATAAAGAAGTTATGTGAGGTAAATATCAATCGTTAAAGAAATAATGTGACATATATATTAATCATTGAAGAAGTAGAATTAGGTTTACAGTCAAGCCGCGATAATCCGGCCACGATAATCCGAATCTCGCAGTTTCCGAACAGTAGGAAGATGTAACCAAACTAATCTCTTTAGTAGTCCTCAGTACTCAGTAATCCGAACATTTCACTTTCCGAACATTTTTAATGACAAACGGAAGCGTTCGGATTATCGAGGCCTGACTGTATATAAATCATTATAGAAATAATGACAGGTATATATAAGTCATATCAATCATCAAATAAGTAGTGTGGGGTATATATCATTCTATAAAGATTAATGTGAGGTATATATCATTCTATAAAGAAGTACAGTCAAGCCGCGATAGTCCGGCCACCGATAATCTGAATCCTGCAGTCTCCGACCGGTAGCAAGCTGTAGCCAAACTAATCTCTATATAAATTCATTAAATGTTGATTCATAAATCCATTGATTTTCCGAATCCGAACACCAATGAGCTTCATTAATCCGGTGGTTCATCAAAAGTGTTCAAGTGATCCCCTTGACAAGTGAGCACCACACTGATTGGATCGGTGAACTTCAATGACAATGGATTGACACGGGATTTAAGCGTGTCAGAAGTTTGTGATTTTAATAAATTGTATTGTCTTACTTTGTGTTTCAGTAGTTTTCGATTGTAATATATTGAAATATCTCACTTACAAAATCATTGATATTATAAATATGTTTCGTCTGTCTGTCGATTCATAGGGGAGTAACTCCATCTTGTTTGGTTCATTTTAGTAGTCCGAACATTTCACTATTCGAACGTTTTTGATGAAAAACGAAAGTGTTCGGATTATCGAGGCCTGACTGTAGTGTGAGGTACATCATATCAATAAAGAAGTAGTGTGGGGTATATGTCAATCATTAATTAGGCAGTTTGAGGTATGTATCAACCAATTAAAGTTTTAAAGAAAAATTGTTAGTTAATTTTGATGCTTTTGAATTAACCTTTAATACATTGTATATTATATTTAAAAGTTTAAAAGAATGGCCATTTAAAGGTGTTCACATTGAAATGGCAGGTAGTTCAAGTGATCTGACTGATATAGAGATACATAAACAGTCAGAGTAGAGTTTAGATATGGCACTTTGATGGAATGGCCAATCCTCTTGCTGCCTGAACTTTCAAAATTACATGAGATCTACATATCTACTTCTCATACTGAAGGATTTCCCAAAATTGTCGTTTTATATATGTCGCATCATTTTCTTCCAAAATTGATAACTGCATGTTTCTATGGGTATGACTTATCGAGCCATGAAATAATATGTTTAACTAACATGGCAAATTTGAGAAAAAAATATGCAAAAAATGTGTTACAGCCCCTTTAAAACAATATATTATTTTATTCTGTGGTGAAACAAGATTCAACTTGTCAAATTTTATAGAAAAAAATCCCTTAAAACATTTAGACATTCAATATAACTAATTAGAACTTTGTTATATATGGGAAATAGATTAACATCTATTTAATTTAACTTTTTAGCCAAATTCACCCTTGCAGAATTTCTGTAGGTGTTTACAAAGTTCATCATGTAACTATTTGACATCTTGTTTTCAAAGTAAAAATAACCTCTAAAGACATTTCTCTTGTTGTGGGTGTGTATAAGGTTATTTTTGTGCACTTTTGAATTGGAGTTTATTGATTTTGCGTCATATAAACATGGATAAAAAACAAGAACTTATTTCTATTCTGTTTATGGGTGTTATGCAATAAGAAACATGTCATGATGTATTTCAGTATCATTGATTATGACAAAGTCAATCATATTAATGATGATACAACTGATCTTGAACGATAAATTATGGTATATTATTGTTAAAATTTAATTTGATCGTTTAAATAATTACAAAGTTTCAAGTATTATGGTCGGAGCAGGGATACCAATTAATAAATGAAAAAATACTATTTTTGTTGGACATGGATTAACTTAAGGTAACTGAAAGGTAACTTTTATTGTCTTACTCACAAAAGGGTGTAGCAGGATCAATTTAAGTGGTGCATACATTCATGGACTGTGACAAAATGTTCAATGTAGTCGTATTGGTCTGGTAATTGGCTTTCCAACAAGCCCAATTACTTGTCTGCAGCATTAATAATAAGGAATATGAAGACATTTAAAGTATAATTCATTGTCTTCACAATGACAGCGTTGCTTTCCTTATTTACTGTTAGTTCATGATAAAAGGATTTTTTATTTTCATTTAATTACTGTACATTACTAACACTAAATGTACAAAATGAACTGAAATAGAAAAAATGGCAAACTGTTGTAACATACATTGCCACTTTTTAGTTCTATTAAAATAACTGTAAATTGTTTATAATATAGTATCATGATATGAATAAAGAAAATGCATAAATAAAATTAGAAAGTACTACACTCATGCTGAACAATCCCTTAACATATAAGGTTTTATCTTCATTCTATTGTTAGCTATACCTTATAAGGTAAATGTCTTGATGTGAATGAAGAAATGTAGGGAGTTTGCTTACATAAATATGAAATTTCTACTATCACTTCTCTTAAATTTCTCTTTAAATTTACAAAATGATCATAACAAAAATAAGCTGTATTTGTTTAAGACATAAAATCAACTTTTGAAAGATAATTTTGAAAGATGACACATAATGATCTGAATAATGTTTGTCGCTATACAGACAATATGTTTGACTGGGTTGTACTACAATCATGTATCAATAACTTTTCTATGCTTAAAAGGGTGGTGGTGTTGGTGATGCTGCAATCCATTATCCTCCCACAGCATAGGTCGCATCTCCATTAATATCATACATTCTTCCCCCATGCCATGCTTCTCATGAAAAACCTTAGCCTCGAACCTCTACTTTCATAAACCCCTGGCGAAATAATATCGCTAACAGCAAAGGACTAATGGACAGATTGCGAAGGTCTGTTGTGACTTATCTATGTTTCATTGTCTTTACTATGAACTTTTTTCTTCCAAGGTGACAGAAGTTAGTATAAAATCAACAAGAATGATAACACTTACGTCTTCCTGTGATCTGTTTCGAGTTTTCCAGAATTTTTTTTATCAAAAAGCTGCATTTGTGTGCAAATTTTCTTTAAGATTCAAGTAAACAACTCGATTGAATAAACTATTGAAACTATCTATAGTTAGCCATGCAATCAATGCTATTGATCATTTTTTAAAGTTACTATCAATAAAGTACTATTAACATTAAATTGATAGTTAGATCTATTGTTACACCCTATTGGCCAATGAGTAACTTCGTTTGAAAATGCATCTTATCATGTTAAGGAGAGATAGAACGATGAAATGAAATATTTTAGAATTCGCTTATTTATAAATCTATGCTTAAAAATATTATGCGTATATTTTGAGGATTATTTACGACAATAAATTGTTGTCGCAACCTGTTACCCGAAGTGAATTCAATCTTTCATAAATTACTCTTACGTTGAAACTGTAGCACCGTAGCACCACCCATGGTTCGCTAGTTCCAGCCGATGCTCGCAGGTTTCACCGCAATGCATAGCCACATGGCGTTGCGAGCTTTCTCCCTGCCATAATACTAGCAGCCGTGATATAAGTGAAATACTCCTGAAAGCAGCATTAAACCCAAACTCACCTCACGTACATTTAAACTGCATACTTAGGGTAGTAAGTACATCAGTAGGACAAACACGGGGTTATTGTGTACGTAAACTGAGTCTGATAGTGTATATGTCTCACTTCTTTTGGGAGAGGACTGTGTAAATGCATAAGTTGATAATGAGATTTTTTAATGAATTTAATATTTTTATGTTATTAAAGACCAAATGTCTGGAGGCCGGGTTTAATAATTAGATTTCAAATAACTCAAATTCTAATACTGCAAAGAAGATTAAAATAATTGAAATTTATTGATTATTAGTTTCCAAAAATAAATTCATTTCAAACTGGGAATCAGCTACCATTTTTTCAGTACCTTATCAGAACAGAAACTATATGAAGCTTTGTAATTTGATGTATTTGCTTATTTCTTTAATTTAAGAAATTTATTCTTTATTCAAACATGAATAATTATTTGTTCTGTCTCAAGGAATGCACCATCCACCTAACAATGTCAGGAGGCAGGAAAGTGCAGTGGTTAGTTTGTTTGGATCTGGGTCATGAGGTCAGGGGTTGGCATCTTGCCAAAAACTCGGTAACTTTGTCTGATGTAGAGAATTCACGGTCACATGTGTAGTAATCCTGGGTGCAATGCTACACTGAATTTCTGTGCAGTACCATCAATGTTTCGCTTGTTCCCCCAGACGCTTGCAAGTTTTACTGCAATGCATTGTCACATTGGTATTGCAGACTTCTTCTCCGCAATACTACTAACAGTCATGATATTAAAGTAAAATTATTACTCAACCGTGGTGAGATCACTCATTAGATAACAATGAGTTGGTTACACACATGTGTGATACCACCACGTGCTGCCGTAACGTCATAATCGGCGTGTGACGTCACAGTCCTTTTTGTTTGACGTCACAATGTTAGCCGCGCGACTGCAATAGCATATGGCCTATTTGCAAGTGAGGGTACTAACAACGCTTTTCTTGCAATTCAGCGCTATTTACATCATTGAGTAATAAATAAAATACTAAACTCAGTCCCGTTTGATAACATGTTTATGAAACTCGTGACTGGCATCGCTCTTTAAAGTACCAAGCCATTCACTCATTTCATAAACATGTTATCAAACGGGACATCGTTTAGTATTCTATATTTTTAAGGTGGTCTATGGATATACAACTTCTTTATTGCAGTATATCCATAGAACTCGTTCTATTTCATCTTACCAAGATCAAAATGCCATTGAAAGAAGTTAGCTGCATTAAACCTTAACTCACCTCACCACCAAAGAAAATGTTCTTTTTCACAAAATAATAAGGCATTGTCGTTTGCTTTGAATTTCTTTAAAGTTTCTTTCGAAACATGAGTAACTACGTTAGATCATGTGATCACTATGATTGACATTCAATCTTTCTTGTGTCCACTGTTATCAGATGACTAAGTATCAAACCTGAGCTTCTATTTCACTGAGTTTATCATACTCTTGTTTCATATATCTTTTGCTGAAATATGTCTCATATAGCTAGGTAAAGATAGGTATATTTATCCTTTTGATCAGTCATTATCATTCTCATTAATACTGCTTATTAATAATGAATGCAGATGTTTCCATAACATAAAGATAAAGACACGACGATGATTTCCAAGTTATCTAGGTTATGGATTTCAGTAAAGTTATTACGTCAATCAGACTCTTGTAACTTGTTCCTAGTAACTGCAGATAAAATAAAATCAGGGGTGGCTGCAGATGGGGAGGAGGGGGTGCAGGGGTGCACACCCCCCTTTCATTTAACATTTTTTAAAAATTGCCAGTGGATCTGTAGTCAAAACAATGGTGCAATCGTCACTACACCCCTCCCCCACTGAATTTTTTTTCTGAAAAAATGCACCCCCCTTCTGAAAAAAGCTATATGGGCCCTTGAAAACATCCACAAGAACAAAAGCTGTGCCCTACTTACATGTATTCTCTTAGTTTTTGTGTACTGATAATCAATACTCTCAATTGTAGTGAAAGCATTTCTTTATAAACATTCTTAATTATTAATGGTCACTGGTGTCGGTAATGTTCTTCAAAGTTCAAATTGGTACTAAAAATGGGTTCAAACGAGGTTTTACAACTTGCCAAATAACAAAATTGTAATTAAACTGTGACAAAATATTTTATAATTGATATGCAAGTTATTTGGTTTTGTTCATGTTGGCTGTGACATTTCATTATACTATAACATCTTTATCTACTTGACCTCACTATGCTATAACATCTTTATCTACTTGACCTCACTATGTTATAACATCTTTATCTACTTGACCTCACTATGTTATAACATCTTTATCTACTTGACCTCACTATGCTATAACATCTTTATCTACTTGACCTCACTATGTTATAACATCTTTATCTACTTGACCTCACTATGCTATAACATCTTTATCTACTTGACCTCACTGTGTTATAACATCTTTATCTACTTGACCTCACTATGTTATAACATCTTTATCTACTTGACCTCACTATGCTATAACATCTTTATCTACTTGACCTCACTATGTTACAACATCTTTATCTACTTGACCTCACTATGTTATAACATCTTTATCTACTTGACCTCACTATGTTATAACATCTTTATCTACTTGACCTCACTATGCTATAACATCTTTATCTACTTGACCTCACTATGTTATAACATCTTTATCTACTTGACCTCACTATGTTATAACATCTTTATCTACTTGACCTCACTATGTTATAACATCTTTATCTACTTGACCTCACTATGTTATAACATCTTTATCTACTTGACCTCACTATGTTATAACATTATCTACTTGACCTCACTATGTTATAACATCTTTATCTACTTGACCTCACTATGTTATAACATCTTTATCTACTTGACCTCACTATGTTATAACATCTGTATCTACTTGACCTCACTATGTTATAACATCTTTATCTACTTGACCTCACTATGTTATAACATCTTTATCTACTTGACCTCACTATGTTATAACATCTTTATCTACTTGACCTCACTATGTTATAACATCTTTATCTACTTGACCTTACTTTGCTATAACATCTTTATCTACTTGACCTCACTGTGCTATAATATCTTTATCTACTTGACCTCACTATGTTATAACATCTTTATCTACTTGACCTCACCATGTTATAACATCTTTATCTACTTGACCTCACTATGTTATAACATCTTTATCTACTTGACCTCACTATGTTATAACATCTTTATCTACTTGACCTCACTATGTTATAACATCTTTATCTACTTGACCTCACTATGTTATAACATCTTTATCTACTTGACCTCACTATGTTATAACATCTTTATCTACTTGACCTCACTATGTTATAACATCTGTATCTACTTGACCTCACTATGCTATAACATCTTTATCTACTTGACCTCACTATGTTATAACATTATCTACTTGACCTCACTATGTTATAACATCTTTATCTACTTGACCTCACTATGTTATAACATCTTTATCTACTTGACCTCACTATGCTATAACATTATCTACTTGACCTCACTATGTTTTAATATTTATATGACCTAACAATGCTTTGATATCATCAGATACATAACTTTTTACACATTTCATAATTGTTGACTAAATGTTTTCATAGAATAAATTCATTTTTCAGGAAACAAAGTCAATAATTCATCGTGGGAATCAACAGAAAGACGAATTTTCACCAAGATGTTACAGACTTTGACTTTGGAGAATGTTTATCACAAGATGGAGACTATGTGGACGTCACGAGAATATCAAACTCAAGAAAACTGTTTTGTTGATGGTTGATGAGAACTTAAATTTCAGACTGTGATATACTTTTGTGAAAAGATTATTTATTTTCAAATTATTAGTGATATTGCCTTTATGAAGATAAACAACACGTGTCAGCTTTTGCTCGAGAGATGTTTTAGCTGAAATGTGTCAATTCTAATGGGAAAAGAGACAGGAGCGATATCAGTACCTGGAGAAACAAAGCTTAACGGTAAGTGCTCCATCCTTGCACCTTGGAACAGAGACTTCCCTTTAATCAGCTCTCCATGGAGAAAATAAGGAAAGCACAGTGTTCAGTAATCCATCAAATAATGTAATAGTAATATAACAGAGACTCTTTAATATTTTGGATGTTGCACCCCGTCCTTAAAATGTCCGCCCTACTTATTATATAATTGTGATAAGCACCCCTTTCCCACACTCGGAAGTGTCTGTAAACTATAAGGTATTGTTTGGTAGTGTTCTTCATCCCAAAGCCATGTTATACAACTATTTAGTCAGTCCGGGCTCCCTTTGAGCACCTTTACGGTTTGGCCCTTCTCACATTCACGTTGAACGTTGTTATCCATATTTCTCACAACATTAAACATTTAATGACAACAATTGTTGAAGGGCAAATTGAAATGAAATCACCCGAGGCAAAACTAAATACAATAACAAAATATTTGCTTGACAACCTTTTCTTGTGTGGCTGTTAACGAGTATCACGTGAATCCTATGAGTTAGAAGTAGTTTGTTTGGAGATCGACAGCAGTCACTGGTTTCACACAATATATTGTAGCTTTCTCAAACAGCCATCAACTGAAGGCAGCGAGTTTATCAATGACGTCACGGAGCGGTTACTCGCCGCCTGTAGCTGGAGTCTTATGCAAAGGGATTGCTGTATCAAATAGCAAACATGCCCTCTGGTATTAATCTGCCTTTTGAATGACAAACCAAAATTAAATGGTTATAATTAGGACTAAAAGGTATCCAAATAAGACCCTTTCAATAAGATTTAGTTGCCCTGTATGCTGATTACCCCATGATCGATGATATGCAACTGTTACGTCTTTTATTGTTACTTTCATTGATAAATTTTCCTCAAAAAATTCATTGCACTATGTGGACGTCACGAGAATATCAAAGTCCAGAAAACTGTTTTGTTATGGTTGACGAAAACTTAAATTTCAGACTGTGATAAACTTTTGTGAAAAGATTATTTATTTTTAGAATATTTGTGACGTCACGTAACCATGATCCTATGATCTGTTATATGCAACTGTTTCGTCTTATATTGCTACTTTCAGTGATAAGTGATTTCATTGCAATAATCTTGCAATTGTCACAAACAAATGCTAGTTTATTATATCAGTCTTATGCTGGTAGGTTTCTAGCAAGGTTCAGACATAATGATGTTGTTGCATGCTTTCAGCCATGAATAAGTCAAGTGATATGTAGAGATAGTCTTTGAAACAGTGTTAATCTCCTCATTCACAGGGGCGGGATAGCGCAGTGGTTAACGTGTTCGGCTTTGGATCAAGAGGTCCAGGGTTCGAATCCCGCCAGGGGCACGGCAACTTTGTCTGCAGTAGAGAACTGTTCTACACGCAGTAAGGTTTGGGTGCAATGCTACACTGAATCTCAGCGTAGTACCACCCATGGTTCGCTAGTTCCAGCCGATGCTCGCAGGTTTCACTGCAATGCATAGCCACATGGCGTTGCGAGCTTTCTCCCTGCCATAATACTAGCAGCCGTGATATAAGTGAAATACTCTTGAAAGTGGCGTTAAACCCCAACTCACCTCACCTCACCTCTTTCACATCACACCATTCACATTTCTAGCTCATCAGGTCCAAAAGGTCAGATGGGTTTATCGACTGTATCTTTTTCAGATTTATCACAATTTATTTGCTGCATAACATAACTTCACTAGTCTGTCTTCACAGTGTCAGCCAAGCATCAGGAAAAGTATATTGGCTTGTGTATTAATAATAATGAAAATAATAATAAAGTGGATACCTTTATCGTGCCAAATTCACAACACAAATGGCGGTGCTCAAAGTGCTTCACACATTATTACCCTTCGATACCAACATCGTTCTTTTTTCAATCCCAACTCCCCTTGGAGTATGCAACCTAGCTACCAATAAAGGCGCTTGAAGGTTATGTGTCACATTGCCTTCAATCCAAACCAATATTGAATTGTATTAAGCTCGGCGTTGGTATTGTTGAAGGATCTGACTGTGGAATGAGGTGTGTTGGGGGAGACGGTTAATCCAGCTAGTTACTTCCCCAAAACATTACACTGCATAGCTGCCAAGCTTAGTTTGTTTCAACCAATGAGAAACAAAGGGTTTAGCGGTTTGAGACAACTGTTTCTCAAACTTGGTTAAAGGAGCAGTAGCACGTTTTTTCGCTGAAATAAGTCGATGAAATGGATTTGAAAATAATGTCACCAATAGTAAAACATTCTTCTCTCTTCCGAAAATTAAGTTAAAAAATGAGTGTACATGGTTCCGTAAAGCCATAGGAATATTTTTTGTCATCTGAAATAATAAATTGTGTTCACAATAAAATGGCCGCCATGCAATTTTTGCTTTACACACAACATTGTTATTTACCACTACGGATAATTGGTTTGTGTAATAAGATGTTTTACCCTCTAAAGTTGATTTAAATGGCATAAACTATCATTATAAGTGGGAAATTTGAAAAAATAAAATTTGCTAAAAACGTGATACTGCCCCTTTAAAATGGAGTGAAATTAGAGATGGATGCAGAATCTGCCTACCAGATACTTTTCCATGTTATGAAGATTGCTGGAATCTGAGACTGAAAACTCTTAGATTTATAAAAACTGGAGAGATGTATCATTGCTTCCCTAATGAAATCTTTCATCTTGTATTATAATGTCACCATGCACTTATGTAAAGGTTTTCTGTATGAGTACATGGTGTGTCGAAACAATGATTCATAATCGTTTTTTCTTATCGTGTCTACGTGGGAGTCACACAGAACATGACACCATCCTGTTTTTGCTTCAGAATGTTTCATAATTATGTAGGCCGTAGTGTCAAGGTCAAAATCAAGAAACAAACAAGCATTTCATCAAATCACGACTTCCACGGCAACATTAAATTGAACAAAGCAGTATATTGTAACTTAATATGCCAGACAGAAATACTGGATATAAAACAATAATATTTTCTTTCATTTTTCTTTAATACTAAATACATTTATGACATTTGAAAAGATTTCAAGACCAAAGTAACTAAGACTTCAGAATTTGTTTTTGTAGTCGTACCTTAATTGGCTTTTGCTTGAGCATCAGAATCTATTCAAGGAACTCAGTTCTTTTACATGTTGTTTACCTCCGGTCATTCTGTGAATTTTCAAGTTGTTAATTTGTTGCTCAGATTAGTTTAATTAATTAAACAAGTAAGAGTTTATTATCCCTCTCTGACTTATCCATTTGTTGATAAAGCCACAATTAAACAAATCACTGAAGGAGTAAGGGATATCAAAACTATGAACTTGCAACAAAAAGTAAGGATTTTTAACTTCCAAATTTCAAAACTTTCCATTAGACTTCAATAATTTTTGGAACATTGGTGCATTTCAATTTCAATTTGTGCCATCAATATGCTCCAACAATATTTTGTTGTGGTTTTAAATGACAAATTCACTAAAAACACTTTGTCAAAAAAATTTCATTTGATTACATATCAATCTAAAATATAAATCTTTTGACGAAGTGTTCCCTTTAATTCCTGACTTAAATGATAATTAGTATTTCTCATTTATCTCATCCATAAAATATGAATATATTTTTCTGAAAAATGACAACCGTAATATATGTAACAGATACAGTTTATAACCCCTTATGCATACATTCAGTGTGAAAAATTGAAATTAAAAAATGAAATTTTATGTATAGTGTGACATTTGCGGAGTGACGTCTCTTTTTCTAGATTATGTCAGTGCACAGTTAACTTTGAACATGACAGATATCATTTTGTATTTATAATGTTTAAAGAGGAAATGAATTAGTCCAGGTTGGTATGTTGGACTTCAGAAAGAGAGTTCTCCAGGTTTAAATCCCACCGCAGGCACCATTATCTTCTGTAGAGAACGGTTAGGTTTGGGTGAAGCTTTTGCAATCATTAATGTGTATACGGAATAAAAAAAAAATTGTTTATTTGTATTTTGTATTTTTGTATAATATTTTATATTCAGTTCAAAGTTCTTTGTTGATTTATTTAGAGAATCGGTCTAACTTTGTCTGTGAGAGAATTGTGTAGATTTACTAAAAACAAAAGTGTTATCAGAAATCATTCAAAATAATTAATTAGAGAAAGGTAATTTGTGTTGTGACATATCTAGAAAGTGCTGTTAAAAAAACTTATAAGAAATTCAGGGTTTTCTTTATATTATTAATAAAAAACCAATACATTTTCCACCACCTTCAAAACAAGCTTAATAATCTACACCTGCTCACTTTCCAAATATTGATTTTCTGACTTCACAAAGTCTTATTGCTGGAATGTTTCAGGTTTTTAGGGGACATTTTGAGGGTATATTTTTTGTCAAGATAAATTCTTGGGGATATTACATATACCGTAGCCTCTCTGGTATAAGACCAGGGGACCAGGCAAACAAACATCTTGAAAACATGGGGGTGGGCTTTTAGACAGGAGAGACCCCAACTCAGATGAAAATTCATATGGAGAGTGTCAGACAGTCAGAATAGTTTTTTTTAGGTTTTTGCCACTTAACTTGAAATCATATTATAGATTTATGTAATGGATGACCATGGAACATCTGGCAAAGTTGGGGTTGGGCTATAACCTGAGAATAACCCCAACAAGTACAACCCCTGAAAAGTGGGGATGGTCTAAGGCTCGAGTATACGGTATATGTGAGGAATAGTCTTGAAATGTAATTAGCCTATAAATGTAATTATAGTATTGTCAATGTAGATTTAAATTTTTTAAGGTCATTAAGAAGTGGAACTCATAAATAAGAAATAATTACATATAACGATATATAGTTTTTGAAGTACATTTGTACAATATTGCTTTTCTATTGTAGATTTTTCTAGAGAAAATTGGGTACCAAATAAATCTATCTAGCGTGTCTAATTACGTCGCGCAAGAAGGCAAGGAATCTGACATGTTGGAAATCATTTCAGAGAGTAGGTTTGGTCAAGTGTTGATCTCAGACTTAGGTTCAATTTACATTCAAGTTTAAGCTTCAAGCCTATTCTTGCAGGTTTCACCCCAATACATAACTGCAATGGCATTGTAGAAGTTCTCCTTGCATTAGTAGAGCCTGATCTGATTTTCATTAGATGCTTTTGAAAACAGGGTCAAATAAAAAACATATCACTCTTTTCGTAAATTGATAACATTCAGCATTGAATCACACTGTCTGTCGGCAAAATCTGCCATATTGGATTTTGCATGTGCATTACGTGAAATGAAAACACGCTATATTTTACCTAATTTTACAACATTTTAATGATAAAAGATATACACTGATAGAAAGTTCACATATTAACACATAGCGTGTCATAAAACTAATAAACAATTTGCTATTATGCCATAGCAAACTTTTCCCAACTCGCAGCGCTGATGAATGGCTTCAGTTCTCATTGTTTTCATTTTTCAACAAATGTACGCTTGTCTTTATTAAGTTGTGAAATATAACTCCATCAAAATATTACCTTTATTAATATCTTTTAATTTGACTGTGTTTTAATCATTTATTAGTAGCATATTTGTGTAAACGAGGATATCCTCTCGATTTTCGTTTCCACAAAAAATACCCAGATAAAACCCTCATTTTAACTTATTACCTTTGAATCCACAAGTATCTCAGCATAGCCACTCTTTAGTTACTGGTCAATCCCTGATTATAATAATCATTTCGTTACAGTGTTTTCATTCTTATACATTGGACATTGATAAATCAACAGTTGAAGTGTTTGAGTACTCCTATAAGTGTCGGATCTCTAATGATTATCAGTCCTCCAATAAACACCATGGGACATCGCTGAACCTTCAATTACCTGGTCTATAATCAACACCAGGTGTGCCACATATTCATCATAATATCTTAATGGAGTTTTCAGATGGAATACCAATAGAGGATATATTCTTATCCCCTTATGTAAAACCGTGGGATATAGTCGTCGCCCTGTCCATCCGTCAATAATAATATTGTTTCCAGAAAAGAACTCAAAAACTGTTCATGATATCCTCCTGAAATTTGCCATGTGTATTACCCACTATCTGAAGTGGTGCCTTTTGATATTTTTAGATTTCTTAAAAAATGTTTTTTTCGTTTCCATCATCTTCTGCACGCATCAGGCCAAATATGCACTTTTAGAAAATGCATAATGACCCTTGCGACAACTCGAAGGAATTTCTGAGACAGGAAGTAACAGGACTATTGAGCTATGGTGTAGACCAATCAAATGCGCGTTTACAAATCACACAGGCACGTAGGGTGAACGTTTCTTCTTCTAATTTGAATTACCCGTACTACGCTGATTACGCTCGATTAATTAGTGATAAAACTAAATCACAACGTGCAGGTAAGTGAAACAAACCACAATTTATTCAAGATCTGATAATAGCTCTCTTGTTTAATTTTCCCATTGAAGTTGAAATCCGTTTTGAAACTTATATTATGCAAATGAGCTTAAAATCCGAGATGAAAAATCCCAAAGTATCATAAGCAATTTGTAAAGCTATCCATGCATTACTAACTTTTGGATCGATTCGGTTGGTAACGACCGATTTGATTGGTCAATAGAGGGGACGTAGCTCTCTTTGAACGATAGGTGGCGCTGACTCTGTCTCAGAAATCACTGCGAGATGTCGCAAGAGTCAGTATGCATTTTCTAAAAGTGCATATATGGCCCCATGCATGCAGAAGATGGTTTCCATAGAAACACTTTGGATTTGGCCTTTTTTCAGGCATAGTTTTGTTTCCAAGCAGAACATCATGCCCCCTGAAACTCTGCATGTGTATTACCAACCTACTGACTGAAGTGGTATTTAAACATGTACAATTATCTTTCAAATATGTGTTTTACAAATTATGTGGGACTAAGGGATATGTCATCTTCTAATGACTCTTGTTATTTCTCTTGAAGCTTTAAACATCAGGTCTCCAATTATTATTATTATTAAGAGCTCCAGAGTCTGCTGAATAATAAGAGCTTGGGTCCTTATTAAAGGAAATACGGTATTAAAGAAATCTTGGACTCTGCCGTAATATTACGATTCGTCATGTAATGTGGTGAGGTTACAACTAGCTGCAGGTTATTCTGTTACTAGGTCAGACTAAAATAGTTCACTGATAAAAGCTGGTGTGGTCTGATAACGTTACCATTAATATCCTAATAATCTATTCTGTTAGTTGCATTCTAGGGACATTGATTTGGAAAGTTATTTATATGTGATTTCTTGCAGTCACCTACTTTCAGTATCATTTACTCTTTAAATCTTTTTATAGGATCAAATTACTTTAAAATTCATTAATCTTTGCTAATGGGTACAGAAATATCGATTAATCGCGTATCTTAGTAGCCAGTCCTGAAAAATTCACTTTTAGCTGTTTGACTTTTTTGTCTCCTCAAGAATATAGCTGTACTACAAAAGCTGAAATGTTGTGGCGAGGTACTGTACACCAGAGAAACTTGTTAATTGGTTATGATCCCCAATCAAATATGTGCATGGCAGACATTTTCCCTAAACCTTTTAGAGAACTTCTTTTCCAAAAATTTTGAATATGCATATGTGCATATGTGTGACTTTAGGTTACAAACCTTTTGAACTGCATTTATATAAGAATGAAACTTCTGGCTGCTGTTGGTATAGAATAACCAATTAGTATTGTGAAGCCCTGTTTGTCTCACTAAGAGTGAGCAGTTTTGGTGACCTTGTGTTTAGATATTAAATCACCTTAGATAATAAGTCACAGAAAGCATAATGAGCTCCAGAGCAAATTGTTCTGTAATGAGAAGATATTCTGGTCAAAGTCATTATTGGAGAATATATAAAACCAACTGTATAAACATAATTTCGCCTCATGTTGTAATTAATATCGCTCTGATCAATTATCCCAGTTGCTTAGCAACGTATGTAAGACTACCCATATTACTGAGAACATCAGACACATTAAAGATAATAAAACTTTTCTGTTTTGTTCGATGTTAATTCATTTATTCATATAGACAATACTTTCAAATAAACAAAACACTAAATATTATTTCGAAGCGTCACCTACTTAGCAAGATATCACGGTTCAAAATGAGTAAAATTGGCCTGCTAATTATCTCATTCTTGAAACAGTTTTACGCAGCCACTCAGTGTAGCATAACCTTTGTTAGCGATGTGACGTCATACACAGGAGTTGTTTAATGGAATATTTAGGCGTTTTGTCGATTTTCGTTGATGATTCGTTTAAAACATAATAACAACTTTTGACATTGTAAGTTTCTGATAGAATGGGTATTTGTGCATCTGTAGGGAGTAATTTCGGAGTTTTTGTAGCATTTTTCGATTTTCGATCGCTGGTTTTAGTTTTGTTCTTTTCCCAATCAAGCGGAGCGTTAGGTTATTTTATAGGCTACAATATGTTTTGAAATGAATAACTGACAATTTAAATATAAAAACAATCATGCAATTTTCAATTATAAGCATCATTAGCAGCTCCGACTAAGTCGGAGCTGCTATCAGTTTTTGCGCAGTTTCCGTCGCCGCCGCCGCCGCCGCCGCCGCCGCCGCCGCACGCGCGTTTTGTATTCGCTATAACTTTTTTTCTTAGAAGGTTTTGAGAACTCATATACATAACTTCCTACTTATGCCCCTGGGGAATTTTTTTGACATGTTCATATTCAAGGTCAAAGGTCAAGGTCACGAGTTCTGAAATCGCTAAAAAAATCCTTGTAAACACGATAACTTGAAAAATATTTGTACTATCAGGCTCTTATTTGGTGTACATCAACTATGGAGAAAGGCCAAGATTTGAAAAGGTTTTCGGTAACATCCGTCAAAGTTCAAGGTCACAGCGAGTGCACGACTTAAGCATGCTTTTGCGAAAATGTCTTATTTCAACTATTAACACTTTGAATCTTTAAATGATTGTTATACACAATGAAAAGTGATCACTGATTGTGTGACCTTGAATTTAAAAGGTCAAGGTCATGAGATAGGGTCAAGGTCACCAGTTCTGAAATCACTAAATAACCTTTTCCCAAGAAGGTATTAACACCTCATATACATAGCTTCTTTCTTATAAACCTGGTGGATGATTTTGACATGTTCACATTCAAGGTCAAAGGTCAAGGTCACGAGTTCTGAAAACGCTAAAAAAATCCTTGTAAACACGATAACTTGAAAAATATTTGTACTATCAGGCTCTTCTTTGGTGTACATCAACTACGGAGAAAGGCCAAGATTTGAAAAGGTTTTCGCTAACATCTGTCAAAGGTCAAGGTCACAGCGAGGGCACGACTTAAGCATGCTTTTGCGAAAATGTCTTATTTCAACTATTAACACTTTGAATCTCTAAATGATTGTTATACACAATGAAAAGTGATCACTGATTGTGTGACCTTGAATTTTAAAGGTCAAGGTCACGAGATAGGGTCAAGGTCACCAGTTCTGAAATCACTAAATAACTTTTTTCCATGAAGGTATCAACACCTCATATATATAGCTTCTTTCTTGTACACCTGGGGAAATATTTTGACATGCTCACATTCAAGGTCAAAGGTCAAGGTCATGAGTTCTGAAATCACTACAAAAATCCTTGTAAACACGATAACTTCAACAACTTATGTGCTATCAGGCCCTAACTTGGTATATATCAACTATGGAGAAAGACCAAGATTTGAAAACGTTTTTGCTAAAATCTGTCAACGGTCAAGGTCACAGCAAGGTCACAACTTAAGCGTGCTATTGTGAATATGCCTTATGTTAACAATGAACACTTTTGAGTCATTGCATGATTGTTATACACAATGAAAAGTAATCATTGATGGTGTGACCTTGAAGGTCAAAGTTCAAGGTCATGAGATATTGGTTAAGGCCATGTTAATCTTTTGATCCAATTTTGAAATCAGAAATAGGTTTTAAGAACAAAGTTGTGAAAAGTGAACCCAGTGATGATTCAACTTGTTAGAATAACTTGAATAATGAAAAACATTTTGTCCAAAAAAATTCCCATTTTATTTATGCTGAGGAGAAGGCGGAACAGGGAAAGGCGAGACCCAAAGTTTCGGAGCTGCTCTGCTTTTGCGGTGTCCCGCAAACGCTCTTCTAGTTATTTTTTTTATTTTTTGTTGTGCTTGATTTTCTGTTTCAAGAGGCCTGTATAGTTTGAGGTCTACTAAGTCAATATTTCTCATGGTAACTTTTTATTGATAATAGAATAATTGCATTATAAGATAGAAATCATACAATTTTCAACATTTTTACTGGTTTACAGTTTTTAGAAGAAAAAATCTGGCTTTCGTTAAATTTATAAACTTGTTCATTTACAATTACTTACATTCAAGCAGTTATTTTACTCAGTGTAATACAACTGTAGAGAAATCTGACGGGTGAAAATGTCAAAAGATTTTAAAGCCTACAATGATATATATATATATGATAAGGAATCATGATCAATTTCAAATTGAAATGAAAAAGGCGGGTTTTTTTTTCGTTGCACATTTTCTTCCAGATTCCGTTCTATCAATATCATGTTATTTGGGTAAAATCGATGAAATGCTAAAAATCTAGTTTTTAATTTAATTCTATATTGTTGAGATGTTAGTCATGAAATCAACACTCACTAATTACGCTTAATGGCAGGGATGCAGATTCAAATTCTTGCCAGTCGGATATTAAGTTAATGCAACAACACCTTTGCTTCGATGCCAGATATCAGTCACTGGGCCGGTTCAATTATATAAGAAGTGTTGGGTCAGGATATTATCAACGTCCTGTCATATGACGTAACTGGTGATACTAAACTGGTCATTAGTAAATTAAAGATACACATGTAGGCGACATTGAGTCTGGACATAGTGAGCAAATGAAAGTTAGGAAATTAAGAATTTGCTGTTCTGTTGTTTCGTTGGTGATAGCAGCCGGTCATTCACTATTATGTATGATGCACACCGGTGTACATAGATTAGCAATCACATGGTGACAACAGGTTTGTT
Source organism: Gibbula magus (assembly GCA_936450465.1). Lineage (NCBI taxonomy): Eukaryota > Metazoa > Mollusca > Gastropoda > Trochida > Trochidae > Gibbula > Gibbula magus. Next base: position 62,251,173 of record OW388304.1, read on the forward strand.
ATTTAAATCAATTTAAAAAAGGACATCGTAAAGTGTTATTTACATGCGAACTAGTTAGAAAATCATCACAATGTAGTCCAAGAATAGTTGATATGTATTTCTTTTAATTTGTAATATGATATAGATATACGTCGCATAAGTCTCGTTTTTAGCTGAGTAGGATTAGTATGAATTCTTGGCTTGTTTGCCGTTCCAATTCTTCATTCAAATCTTTGTTATCGCTTGACTTACGTTGTTCAAAGCGAGATCTCATTGCTAGAATAAGAGTCTGATATAAAGGAATTGGTTAGTGATGGACATACCCACAGTATCGCTATAGAACTGACACTTCAAAATGACTCCAATTAAAGAAACGACAATGGCGGTAGATTTATGCTGAAAGATTCACTCTGCATTAATGGAGACTAAACAATCATTTCCACGAAACCTCCCCCCCTTGAGGTTGGAATATCTTTAAATAATTATTTTTGTTTTAAACTTCATGATGATAAATTGATGTCTGTCTGTCTGTCTGTCTGTCTGTCTGTCTGTCTGTCTGTCTGTCTGTCTAACTATCTTAATGAATTGATTTGCTGATAATGAATTTCTGAAAGTTACTTTTAAAATGTTTTAGCATTTCTTTCAGAGGCAATTTATTGAAATTCTTTCAGTTGCAGTACAGTCCATATGATTAACTAGTCCTGGCCAAAAGCATACAGGTGACTCCATAATAGGTACCAACATTTGTTGCAGGTTCAAATTCTTCATTCAATACTACTAGCTTTCACAGTATAAATGAGATATTCAATCCCAAATAGATAGGGAGATATCTTATGTGGCTTAAGATATCTTCTTATCAGTGTGGGACAATGATAATATTGATTCTAGATACTAGAGAAGATATCAAGAACGGTTTAATCTCATGAGTAATTTTGGCCTCTTTCATCCTTCACTGTTTCATCTCTGTAACCACTGAGTGACATTGTTTCTATAAAAGCAGATGTCAAGAATAACAGTTCAAACCCATTAGCACCAAATCCACAGCTAGATGAAGACCACCCAATGTCCTCCAAGTAGTTTTCGTCTTCACTTCTGAATAACGAAAGTACCGTTTGCTTAATAACAGCAAGGGCTAATTTCAGCTATACAGCTTCAGATATAGAACTGATAAAAAGGTTTATAATTTTTTTAAAGAAAGTTATTGCTGTTACAAAGTTCCTTTCATTGATATGTTCTGAATGTTCCTATTTTCTGACAAGGAAGATCTGTCTAATTCTGGTTTTCATTTTCTAAAATAACCCCATTTTACATCTCTAATATCAGCTTAAAATCTTAAGCAGGTTTATAATGACAAGGAAACGCAGTTCCATTTATCGTGTGCATATTATTTTATTGAAGGCGACATATTGTCTTCTATTACTTGTTTATATACATATTATATCATATTCATTTATTAAAACTTTTTGGGATCAATAATGGATTGACAGTTCTACAAATGATCAAAAAACAGATGATTTGATTGATCAATACCCCACTAATTAGATCAATGAGATCATCCCTTCTCCATCCATCGTTATTATTCAGTCCCGAATTGAATTAGCAGTGTCATCACGAATGCTTAAAGTGAGCAAAGTGGTGTCATGCTTGACTAGGCAAAGGTGATAGTTTCTTGGGCGTTAGATAAGGTGTTGCGTTGGACTGTGACCTAGATAGAAAATACTCATATGCAATATAAATAGATATAGATATATATAGACATTATGCTGTCAACCATTCACCTCTATGTCATGGAATCTTCATTCAATCAATCAATCTTGTAAACTTCGTATTAAAGGTACAGCCATTGTGTTTGATAAAATTTTATTTGTCTTAAATACTTTCAAACTCACCATATATGATGTTTTATTTACAGTACAAATAAATTCACTTAGCTTGCATGTTCATCCCCAATCGCCAAATATATCATAATTACTAGTTTCTAATTAAAATCGAGGAACATGATTATGCATGTGTAGAAACCGAAACTGCACGTCGCGTTTACATGCACAGTAGTTATTTGTATGTTCTGCTCCAATGATTGCAGGTTCAGAGCATTGTTCGACCATGCATAACTGATTACATGTACAGAGGGTGTGTGTCTTTTCTTAACAAAAACATGTTTATCTCATCAAGGAAACTGGTCGTGCAGTCAAAGCGACAATATTAACATTTCTGCCTCGTGAGATAACATAACATGGTATTTGTCAAGAAAAGATGGATTTTTATTGAAGGATTTTGTATCTTTTTAGTAATCGGTTAGCTTACTGAGTTGAGAATGCAGCAGGAAGTGCTTGTCACCGTAGCAACAAGATGACATTATGCATATAGAGCATTGCTTGATTATGTCAAAGCGTAAGATAAGATAAGATAAGACAATTCTTTATTATTCCGAGGGAAATTTACATTACAACAATACAGTTCTCCAGTATAAAAACATAACCAGCCATAGAAAAAATATAAACATTATGTAATGGAAAATGCATGAAACAAAATGCATTCTCCATCTTAATCCATGTATGATGTCACGAAACATACATATGTGATCATCTAGCATTATAGACAATACATTTCAATTATGTAACCTAAACAAATATTATTTTGCAAATTTCGGTTCCCATTCATCGGATATGGTACACGTAGCTTCGACCGTTATGAAATGGATTCTTCCACGCACGTGCATGGCTCAATCTTCCACGCAAAGCGATTTGACTGACAGCAAAACTCATGCATTTTATGTGTTTCAGCACGATCCCCATGCGTTTCACACTTTACGAGTCTTGTTTAGAATGCAGGGATCTTACTGACAAACAACCAAATGATTACCAGCAGGCCTGGTAGTCTAATAGGTTAGGGTGCTGCGTAACAGACGAAGGGTTACATGTTCGATTCCCGGGTCAGACATTACACAAATAATCAGATATTTTAAAATATCTAATCAGATATACTAAGACAAAATACAATCATTCTTGAACAAATTACTTTGTGAGCCATTACGAAAATGTCAAAACCTGACACCCCTCCTGACTGGATTAGTCAATGACCAGTAGATTCTTAAAAATAATCCACTGTTAACACAATAGAGTGACGTCATCACCATGGATTAAACTTGTGTAATTGATCATGAAATCTTTCCAAACGTGTTCCATTAACTGCTTATGTACTATTCAGAACAAATGATTGACGAAACATGTTTGTTCGTCGGCATATTCAGTCTGCGTCCAGAGGTTAGTGAAGAATATTCAGAAAAAAGTATACAAGTCGAGTCACTTAAAATTTAAAATTTGCTGCTCATAAAAACTGCCAATTATTTCAATAGGAAGTCCAATTATTTTTGAAGTGGTGTTAACAATTTTATTGAGTTTATTTTTATTTTGCACAGACAGGTTTTTGTACCATCTCAAAACTTAAATGTTACCACACGTTAAACGTTTGGTAAAATAACCTTAAAATAGCTTGATCTATTTAAAAATGCAATTTTTGCTGTCCTTTCCAACATATTTTGTCAGTGTTTTCATTCCAAGAAAATTTCGAATCTGAGACAGTACCCAAATATTTATATTCCATTTCTCTTTCTATTTCATAATCATCAATAGTCACAGGATTTATTGTAGACCTAGTTTTCCTGAAATCTATGACAATTTCTTTGGTCTTTTGCACATTCAAAAATATAAATTTTGATTTGCACCATTCTGCACATTTTCAAATTTCTGTTCTGTTGCCAGTAAATAAGGACTGATAACATATTCCAATTTTATTGTCAACTGACAAAATGATCAGACATCATGCTTTGTAACATATCTCATAAGAACAGGAAGATTTTCTGGATAACAACTTCTTTAATGTGAAAATACACGACGTTTCGGAGTACATACTCACTCCTTCAGTATGAGAATGATGAGGATTTGCAATACAAACATTAATTAGATAAACAAACAATGGCCTGTAGGCTTTATTGAAGATGTAAATAAAAACACATAATGAAACGAGGGAGGCCAATTGGCTTTATTGAAATTGTTAAACAAATAATACTTATAGTTGATTGGAAGAGAGGCCAATTGTTGATGTGGGTGGCTTTGAAGTTGTTGCATGGTGATTGGAGCTGATAGGTGTTGACATTAAAGAAGTTGTTATCCAGAAAATCTTCATGTTCTTATGTATACCACTTCTAAATGCCCCTCAAAGACATGATATCTCATGTTTTGAAACTTCAATAATTGTCTTCTCACTGATATTTGAAGTGATTTTATGGAACTTCAACCACAAAGTATTCTCGTTGGAAACAAAATGGATATGATGTGCATTGAAATGTCATTTGAAAACAATTTGATTATAGATTTGACTTAAGAGTTGTTTCATGATATTGGGTTTTCTAATTTTCTCATGATGTGATTGATAAACGTTTTAATGAATATGCATTAAGTTGAATTTTCAATTGAATTTTGCAATGAAGCCAAACTTCAAGAAAGTTGGCAAAATTTATATTTCTACAGCACTGAGAGAATTTTGATTCTTTCCAATCTTATGATATATTGTTTTTAAATACTTAAATATAGGTTAAATCTGTTCCAAGAGTTGTGTTATGGAACTTGAGATTTCAACTGACATTTCATAATACTACAGCACTAAGTCTAGTGATAGTGTTTTGATATGTTAAATTGTAGCATATGATTTTTTTAATGTTGAAAACTTTCCTCTGTAAGTAAAATAATAATAATTTTTTTTATGAAACCAGAGACTCAACCAAGTTTGCAGAATGCATATTTCTTCAGCAATTAAAAGTTCACAACCTTTAGTGTACAATTCACAATTCACCCGTTGATAGGTGCATAGAGGAAATAAATGGAGTTTGTCAAATACCATGTTTATTTCACCGAGTGTCATGGATAAAGTTGATATGTCACAAGTGCCGCAGAGATGAAATAAACCTGATATTTGACAAAATTCATTTGTTATTCTATTTATTATGGGACAGGAAAGAGCAGTGGTTAGCGCGTTCGGCTTTGGATCAAGAGGTCTGGGGTTCTAATCCCGCCAGGGGCTCGACAAATTTGTCTGCAGTAGAGAACTGTTCTACACGCAGTAAGGTTTGGGTGCAATGCTACACTGAATTTCAGCCAATACCACCAATGGTTCGCTAGTTCCAGCCGATGCTCGCAGGTTTCACCACAATGCATAGTCACATGGCTTTGCAGGCTTTCTCCCTGCTGTAATACTAGGAGCCGCGATATAAGTGAAATAAATTTGAAAGCGGCGTTAAACACTAACTCACCTCACCTCACCTCTATTTATTATATAATTTTAACAATTATATGTTATCAAAAGTACTCCCACATACAAAAGTAGCTCTCATTTGCTTGAATAGTGAAAAGTAGTTCCGACTACTAGCCATTGACGATATATTAGATCAAATATCTTCACAGTACCTTCATAGATAATCTCTTTCAATGATTAATTCGCTCATAATGCAATAAATGCTGGCACCTGTTTTGATGTGTCTCTCAGCTGTATGTATACCTCATAAGCATGCAGGGATGCAGAAATCGGTCTATGTGCTGGATATGTCCGATTGTTGAATTCAGTTTGTCCGAATGGAAAATGACCTGTGGGACATTTTAAAAATCAATTGACCGATTGAAGTGAATCAAAGCAAACTAAACAAGGAAGCCTTACAAGCATTAAGTAAAGCACCATCCTGCTTGTGTTGGTCATAATTATATATAGATATATATATATGTCCATTATTTTGAATGCCATCAATCCCAAATGCTTTTGTCTCCGGGTCATATCTAAAAAAACATTCAATATATTTTTTTTACAAACCTTGGGTTTTGGTTAGACCTAGTCGTGGAGTGTTGCTTTTTGCTACTTAGGTAAAAAATGGATTTGATATGGTTTCCTGTTTTCTGAGTTAAGATAAATCAATGTGTCGTCCACCATACAGAACATGTTAATATCATATATGAAGGAAGGCAAAAAAACATTGATCTGCAGACTAGGAATACCATTAAATCTATTTTGATGACAGTTTACCACTCTTTGGAACATAAAACATTTCTTTGGTGATGAGAAGCCTCTTAAATGAACACTTTTGTGTTTGAAATATCCTGTCACTTATATATCATGAAGCTATAAAAGGAACGCATTGTCACTTGTCCGAGGATCAATCGAAGCACTCGTAAAATCCACATGTACTTCATCAAAGGACGAGGGCTTATATAAGCATGATTTATGGAAGATTTATCAAGAGGTTGAAACCCAATATTTGGGTCTTTGAGTCAAGGTTCCAGTCCTGAAGCTGAGCTGAAGGTTTGGTGCCCAGATTTGAGAGGGGGAAACTTCTGGAAACATGTAACAGTATCCTTGAACGATATATTTGATGATAGAACGACCCCAGAACATCTAGTGACAGATTATTATTTCGTAACATCTTTCTCCAAGGGCACAGTGATTACATATGAGTTGTGCATTAGATTTTACTTCAAGAAATGGATGTCCATTTTAAATGTACAAAAGAGCATTCTGCACTTAAGAAATATAAACAATAAACAGCTTGCATTTTAACATTTGCATAAATATTTTTGTAAACATTACACAGAAGTGGAGCCCCTTTGCATTATGAGAATAAGCAGATTTAAGTGTTTAAAGCCCCAGTCATACTTACATTACTTAACGTAGTGTTGCAGAACGTAGCTTAACATAGTTAACTGTACTCAAGTCTATTAATCCGTAGTTATCCTTAGTTATCCGTATTCAAAACGTAGACGTAAGAAAAACGTAGTTTGCGATTTCAATTTTGAATGTGTTCATAGTTTAGCTTTTTAGCTCATCAGGCCTGATAGCCCTGATGGCCTTATGTCATGGCATGGTGTCCGTAAGTCCGTCCGTCCATCTGTAAAGTTTTCCTTTATTGTCTTCTCCAGAACCACTGGGCCTAGGGAGCTGAAATTTCGTGTACAGACTCCTTGGCTAATGGGGATTCTAAATTGTAGATTTGATGATCCCAAATAAGGGCCTTATATACCGTAACCTAAAAACCTATTTTCATCTTCTTCTCCAGAATATGAAGACCTAGAAGGCTGTAAGTAATATTGTGTACAGACTCTTTAGCCAATGGAGATTCTAAATTGTAGATTTGGTGAACATATGGCCCAAAATAAGGGCCTCATAGGCCATGACCTAAAAATCTATTTCAGTCTTCATCATTAAACAATATAAACCCTGATGAGCTACAGGCCCATGGCTCTATTTCAACGTTGTTGAATGTACTTGGACTTAGTGAATTGAAAATTTGTACTTAGGTCATTGTATAGTAGCGGGGAAAAAATGAGACAACTTTGAATTCAACTCCTTAATTTAATTTTTGACATAGATTTATGAAAATTAGCACATATGTAGATAATCCATCTACAAATTGTTTAAAATATAGCAATAGCTAGTCAGGCCGCCTTTTCGCTCAAAACACTATTTTATCTGCCGAGACATGAGATAAACCAGATCGTCTTTGAGTTCCTCAGATGGCCTTATCGACGTTTCATGACTCACTCGTTTCTAATCTGCAATATATTTTTGTTCATGTGTCATGGAAGATTTGCCAAACATTTTCAATTGGGTTCAGATCTTGTGCAACGGCAAGAAAATTATACTTTCCATGTCTTTTCACAAAATTTATGTTTTGGTGTCATGTATGTGTAAATACAGTCATAGTCTTGTTGTACAACAAACAGATGTCCACTTTATCCAGTATTTCAATCAAGCACACCCAGTTGTAAACGTTTATAGCACTTCCTATAATCAATGCGACCTGTAATTTTAAAGAACAGCATTAAACCTAATTTTCCAATCTCATCCACACCATCAGAAACAGCGAAAACTTTGATTCCGGCTTACAATGGAAACTCTGCAACTTGAAATTCGACAATAAGTCTATATGATGATTCTCAGGAAACCCCGATTTTTTCTTTAACTTTTTAACTGATTTAAACCCTGTTTCATAAAAAGCGTGTAGTCCATATTTTGCTTCCATTTTCAACGTTGGTAACTAGGAAGTCATCTGCTACAGCGTCATCACGTGACCCTACTTAACAACAGGGGAGATAATGCTGAGAGCATACTACTCATGTCAGAAATGAAGAGTATTAACAAACAATATTCAAAAACACTGAGCGGCAATGCAAAAACTACTTTTGAAATTTGTCTAATTTATTTTGCTCGATACTATAGTTAAACCTAGTTAAGAATGTAATTAAACGTAGTACAACTTTTCCCCGAATATCTACACCCTACTTAGTATGCAAGTTTGTTTTCACATTGAATTATCTTATTACTGACACATGACGTTCTCTAAAGCTACAGACATCATGAAGGACAGTAATGTAAATGGGACGCTTAAGTATTAAACCAGTAATCAGTGACGGGATCTAAAACATAAAACATTAAACTATAGAAAAATAGATTTTCTGTATAACAAACTTCTATATTGTGTAAATACACAACATTTCAGAGGTATAATGCTCACTCCTTCATGAGGTAGAATGAGATGAAGGAGTGAATATACCCCCCCCCCCCCCCCCCGGAGAAACTATAAACACTGACACAGTAACCTCATTCAAAAGTGTGCTGAATAGAGTTTGGAAAGAGATTGAGACAAAATTCAGCTTCATGGATAACTTGTCTCTCATTTCTTCACAACCAGTAAAACTTGTACTGATAGTTACTCTAATGCTTAAAGTTGGGCCTTCACAAACATTGCGTAACAAACGGCCACCAAATCAAGGTAAAGTCAAGGTAAATATTTAAATGCAGATATTTTGGATCAGCAAAGATATGTGCACATTAAAAGTTGTTAAGAAGGGAATTACTTTTAGATTGACCAATGACTAAGGATTGGCTTTCTTGGAGTTTTACTGCATTGGCATCTAAAGAGTTACTGTAGCCAGCAGCAATTGGTTGTAACTTAATAAGCAGATTCAATAATTTCAGGTAATATCCTAATGACCTTGGTATTCTTATATAAAAGACCTGGAAATCTCCGTCTATTAATCTTCAGCTTTGTTTCAACATTATTCTCTTGTTACTTTGAGTTCTCTGATATCTGAATCTTAATGCTTTAATTTAAACCAGATCTTTGTTGGACTGTGAGCTTTAAGCTATAGCTAATATTCTTCTGTTCTCTGAATTACTAATATTATGCGCATAATTAAAGAAAATCAAGGTGTGGAACACTTAACCTGACATTCTGAAATTAGCAGCTCTGTCTGCAGTTGAAAAGTGGGTAGGATAGCGCAATGGCTAGCATGCTCATCTTCAGATATAGAGATCCAGGGTTGGCAATTTTGTCTGCTGTGGAGAACTGTTCTACATTCAGTAAGGTTTGGGTGCAATGCTACGCTGAATTTCAGCGTAGTACCACCCATGGTTCGTTAGTACCAGACGATGCTTGCAGGTTTCACCGCAATACATAGCTACCATTGCGTTGCAGGCTTATAATACTGTAATATTACTAGCATCTGTGATAAGTGAAATACTCTTGAAAGCGACATTAAACCCCATTACATTACATTACATTAAAACCAATTACATGTAGACGTAGTAGTCACTGCTTGTGTTGCATAGTTATACATAGGCACATCATGGCATTACTCTTGAAATGGAGGAATTTAAAGGGGCAGTAGCACGTTTTTCCCGTGAAATAAGTCGGTGAAATGTAATTGAAAATTAATTTCACCAACTGTAAAACACCCTTCCCTCTTCGGAAAATAAATCTAAAAAATGAGTGTACATGGTTAATAAATCCATGGGAATCGTTTTTTGTCATTCGAAATAATAAATTGTGTTCACAATAAAATGGCCGCCATGCAATTTTGGCTTTATACGCAACACTGTTATTACCACTACGGATACTTGGTTTGTGTAATAAGATGTTTTACCCTCTAAAGTAAATATAAATGATATAAACTATCATTATAAATGAGAAATTTGAAAAAATAAAATTTGCAAAAAACGTGCTACAGCGCCTTTAAAGGGGCAGTACCATGTTTTTTGCTCTAATAAGTCGATGAAATGTATTTGAAAAATAATTTTACCAATAATAAAACACCTTTCTCTGCTCGGAAAATAAAGTTAAAAATGTGTGTACATGGCTCAGTAAAATGGTTTTTGTCATTCGAACTAATAAAATATGTTCACAATAAAATGGCCGCCATACAATTTTTGCTTTATACGCAACACCATTATTACTACTACTACTACTACTACTACTACTACTACTACTACTACTACTACTACTACTACGGATAATTGGAAAACTTACCAGCCCTCCTCAAAAGTTGCCAGTCCTACTTAGTGTTACTTTTTTCATATGGTGTCCGGGAAAAAAACACTTTCATCAAAAAGTGTTATAATAAGGAAATTGTATTAAGCAAAGACAATGTTGATGTTTCCAAAATTCACAGAAACACACCAACACACCAACACCACATAAAGGTAGCATTGGAAAACGAAATGTAACGTGATGTGAAAAACGTGCATCACACGATCCTGTATTCATGCGTGCAGGAACCCTTGCTCAAAGGGTATAAAAGGCCACATAAACGTGTGTTCATACAAACATTATTACGACAAGACACACTAATTAGAGAACGCCAAGACTTATATAGCTCAACTAAGAAAGTTACTTGCAACTTGCAAGATGTGGTCAGGCTGGCGTATCCCGACATTTCTACATAATGTCGACCTGATACAACTATACCAAGAGCGTTGTCGACAGACCAATGTCAAGGAGACCAAGGGTGACAACTACAGCACTAGATCAATCCATAAGACTGCGCCACATACAAGACAGAACTATGACAGAGACGTTTCAGATCGAAACAGGACGTAACAAAATGGAGGGAGCCGGACTGAAATGTCCTTACCCCTGTGAAATGAACTTTATTGTGTATGTATCTATAAATGCTTTCAGCCTTGTGTGCTCAAACGAGGTTCGAGTGATCATTTATGTCCTATTTCCAAGCAATGGTTTATATTAGATGTATCAAAGTTTGTCAATGTCAAGTTTCCTTTTTTTGAAGAGTATATGTATTGAATAACAAATTTGATTGTAAATAATATGAAATATCATCCTTCGTGAGATGTTTACAAGTAACACAGTAGAAGTGGACACTTCTGTCATAGAAACTGATCAGTCAATTAAGTTCAAGCTTGATTTCATGTTTATTTAAATGCCCCAACATGACATGCTTTAAAGTATAGTTTTTCTTTAATTTGTCTGTATTACTACTATCAACTTGACATGAATCAACAAAATTACTGATTACAGGTAAAATATCAGCACTAAATCAGGCTGGTAGGGTTTATATTTTACCAGCCCCAAACAAAAGTAGGCCGTCACGGGCGTTCGGCGTTTCCTACACTGCTTCTTCCAACTCAACTCCCACCTCGCCTAATCTCCGGTTACGTTTTCTCATGTTACTTCAACCTTACTCCCCCAACCTCGATCAGCTCTAACCTAAAATTTAGAAGCTGGGAATTTGAGTTTTAGGAGGCGCGTCGTCTATTTGAGATTGTATGGAGTTGGCGGTTAATAAAAAGTATAATACTAGTTATTCCAATTGAGACATTCATTATGAAAATGAATCCGATAAAGAGTATCATAACCTCCCACACATAACCGATGTTGGCAATTAGTCTGTTATTAATAATGACCAATATTCTTGCAAGTAGTAAATCTGTCTCTTAGAACAATGATGATGGTGATGATTTTCTTGATGAAGATCATGATGATGATGATTATGATATATATTTCTTGATGAAATTATTTAATTTTGTTAAATGATGATGATTTTGATGATATTTTCTTGATGATGGTAAAATATTTTTCTTGATGGTATTGATTGATGGATTTTCTTGGATGATAATATGATTTTATTGATGATAAAGATGAAAATCATGAAATCAATGATAATAATGATGATGGGACAAATTAAGCCATGTTGATGATGATGATGGTGATAATGGTGATAATGATGATAATGATGATGATGATGATGGGAATAATAATATTAATTGTAGATTCATTGATCATCCTCAGGACTGAAATATTTTTGTCCAAGTGGCGTTAAACACTTACCGTATTCGCCGTAATAGAAGCCCTGGGCGTTTAAAAAATTGGAAAAGGGGGGCGTTTATTAAAAGGACTTTAAAAAATCGTAAAAAGGGGGCGTTTATTAAAAAAATGTATGTTGATGTCCAAAAGAAAAAGAAACATCGATTTTATTTCAGAGTTTTAATCAAAATAAGTGTATCAAATAAATGTAAAGAAGGGTTAAATGTCGCAGTTTATTATTTGTATCAAATTTCCACCAGTACTGATACACAATTTGCAATGGCAATTGAAACTAATTATCCAATGAAACTTTAGTTTGCTAGGAATCTAAATATATCCACCAATGATTGGCAGCATAAACACAATCAGCTAATAAGCACATGGTGCAGTACGATTATGTAGACACTATTTCCGGGTCATGGTATTGTTTTTTTTATATCACATTGACAACTACACGTGAACAAAATAACGTTCATGACAAATTCGCGGTCAGTGTGCTAGTGCCATCTGTACTTGTGGGAAATCTTCCAAGAGAGTTGAGCAAGACATTTTCCTGTTTCTTAAAACATGGCGGTTGATTAAAATGTGTAGTGACTGATCGTCACAGACATTCGACAGTCGCCAGGGGACTGGAAAAAACATGTACCTTACACTTTACTGGACATAAGAGGTTGATAGCAAGATTGAAAACTCTTCTTCAATGAAACATCAGTAAGATAAGTCGATACAAAAGAGGGGCGTTTATTAGGGGTCATTTTCCGCAAGTCAAAAATGGCTTAGGGGGGCGTTTATTAGGAGAGGGCGTTTATTAAGATGAATACGGTATATAAACTATCTCCTTAACTAAAAGTACAGACAACGGTGGGGACTACACCAGAGGAGATAGGCTATAATTTGTAGCCAGTGGGGTGGTGACCGGTTTCGTTCACTGTTGTGGGGGCGGGATAGCGCAGTGGTTAGCGTGTTCGGCTTCGGATCAAGAGGTCCTTGGTTCGAATCCCGCCAGGGGCACGGCAACTTTGTCTGCAGTAGAGAACTGTTCTACACGCAGTACGGTTTGGGTGCAATGCTACACTGAATTTCAGCGTAGTACCACCCATGGTTCGCTAGTTCCAGCCAATGTTGCAGGTTTCACCGCAAAGCATAGCCACATGGCGATGCAGGCTTTCTCCCTGCCATAATACTAGCAGCTGTGATATAAGTGAAATACTCTTGAAAGCGGTGTTAAACACCAACTCATTCACTCACTCACTCGTTCACTGTTGTGAACTCATCAGACCAAATGGGACTTATAATCTCCTTAAAGGCGCTGTAGCACGTTTTTTCGCTCAAATAAGTCGATGAAATGTATTTGAAAAATAATGTCACCAATAGTAAAACAACCTTCTCTCTTAGGGAAACCAAGTTACAAATGAGTGTACATTGTTCCGTAAAGACATGGGAAATTATTTTTGTCATTCGAAATAATAAAATGTGTTCACAATAAAATCGCCGCAATGCAATTTTTGCTTGATACGCAACACCGTTATCACAACTGCGGATAATTGGTGTGTGTAATAAGATGTTTTACCATCTAAAGTAAATATAAATGTCATAAACTATCATTATAAATGGCAAATTTGAAAAAATAAAATTTGAAAAAAACGTGCTACAGCGCCTTTAACTAGTTGAACAACCAACCTCACATTGGGACCACGGGCCACTCCTTTAAGACGTATATTCATCTTCTTCTCCAACATCCAAAGACATAGAAATGCAAGCTGAAATCGTTCTAAAATCTTATTTATTCCTCGACCTGTCAACCTTCAGAGCCACTTGACTTTATTTTTTTCCATAAATATGTGTGTCTGTTATTTTTATGTGAAACATGTTTTACTGGATAAAAGATTGTTAGAAGGGAAAAAAGGTTGGAATGCATCTCAAAGAAAAACATGCTGGGAAAGTCTCTGGCTTAGTCATTGACTTTATCTAATTTCATCTTCACTTTACAAGTGGCTTATCCCTGGATTTCTTTATTTAAAGCATTATTTTCATTTTATGGATATAATAGAATTGAAATTCACTTAACCTTGAAAAGTTTGTTGAACTAGACCTTATATAAGCATTTCTTTGTTTTATAAGCGTGATAAATATATGTTATTATAAGTTCATAACTATAAGTATTATCACCTGCCACGAAGTGGAAGGGGGATATAGGTTTGGGCTCCGTCTGTCCGTGTTTCCGGGCGTCTGATATGAAGGAAATAGTTTTTCTCAGAAACCGTTTAAGATAGGGTAACCAAATTTGGTGTGTTGCTTGAGGGCATGAATACCTTGAAGGAGTTCGAAAATGATAAGCGTGCAATTATATTTTCCAGAGTTATTGCCCTCATTCCGTATTTTTGGACTTTGTTCATCGTATCTCCAAAGGGGACAGCTTTTCTCAGAAACTATTTAAGATAGGAGAACCAAATTTGGTGTGTTGCTTGAGGCCATACATACCTTGATGGAATGAAAATGAGTAATGCACAATTATTTCTTCTCGAAATTATTGCTCTTGTTCTAATTTCTTGGGTCTGGCGGGGGATGTTGATGACCATGTCTTCTTTTTTAGGAATACCACTGGTAATCATGATTACAGTTCTGTATGATGCAATTGACACCTCCTACCAGGTACTTGTTAGGTAGGTCAAAATCCCTTCTCAAATATGGGCATGGCATGGTGTTTATAGATACAAACTACCGTATATTACCGGGTATAAGTCGAGAATTTGATACCAAAAATTAGGGAGTCAAGGAGGGGGGTCGACTTATACACGGGGTCTATGTTTCAGCCCCAAAAATCTAGAGGCCAGGTAAGTATCTGCCAGCCCAGCAAGTCGAACGGACGATGTTTACACTGGAAACAATTCACAGACATCGATGTCCAGTCGACAATATTAAAATCATTGAATAAAAAAACAAATGCTTTATTGTTGTCTTTTTAAAATACAAATATAGCGTGATGTATGAATAAAAAATAACATTTCAATCACGAAAGTTCATTAAAGTTTATATTATAATCTTCACTATTACCTGACAAACATCGATCGATATCTAGCCTTGATGTAAGTCGAGTGACCCGATAAGGTCACGTGGACCAATAAGATTCTACATAGAAGCCTGTGACATGCGAGATAGATACTCATGAAACAATAATCAAGTGTTTACGCAGTGAGAAGTGCAAATTACTGGTACGAGTAGACGTATAATTTCTGAGATGTTCTAACATAATAGCATATATTCAAAAATATTTAGAGAAATGTAAATTGCCGATTGTCATTGTATTGTTACTGAGATGTTCACCATTCATTTTGTATAATAGTGTATATTCAATACTTGTTAATATACAGACGTGTGATTAAGGTTGTGAATAGATTTGTTAATTGCCAGTCAGGGTAGTGATTCATTAGCGCATCCGGTAATTATCTAAGCTTTGATGTTAAATTAACATTAATTGATAGTAATTAACAGTAATTAAAGCCTGTCACTTCTCATCTCAAAAGTAAAAGCAATGTCTTTTTACGTCTTTTTCTACTAGGTAACAATTTAACTATTCACCGGTTATCTAATAAAGTTTTGTCAACATGTTGGTCGTAGTTTATTCGGCTTGATGAGAGGAAAATGTAATTTGATTGAAACAAATAATAACAGACATAGTGAGTCACAAGTTGTATCTTTTTATTGGTTGTTTACAACATCTGAAAAATAAACTATCATTTAATAATATTTAGGGCAAAACAATTGATAAGTCGATCGACATCACTGCTTACCAATCTCCGCTGTGTTGACTCTTGGCCATGTCGACTTGTCACTCGGTGTCAGTCAGCACGTGGTCAAAGGGGGGTCGACTTATACAAGAGATATAGGGTTTTGACCAGTATTTGGGTAGTTGAGAAAGGGGGTCGACTTATACGCGGGGTCGACTTATACCCGGTAATATACGGTAATGTTTGCTTTGTTCAAACATGTTATTCATATGTGTTTTGAAATCAAAGGTGTGAATGTTTATACCTTTAAATTACTATTAATTACTAAAATTACTGAGCCATCCATTAACATTATTTTAATTGCGTTTAATTTAATGAACCTCCTATCACATTGTTGGTGCTATCTGAATTAATAGCAATTAGTACCTGTCAAGGCCTGTTTGTCTAATAGTCAACAATTTTTGGGACCTTTGATTTATATATGTCAAACTATACCTTTGACTATATAAAGCATGCAAAAGACTTATCTACAGAGCCAATATTTGTTAAGATCTTACAACTAACATACTCATTCATGAACATTTCTGATGAGCTACAGATCCAATGACTCTATTTTTGCATTTCCTCAGAGAGAAAAAGGCTGTATTTTCACTAATTTTATATAAGGTTTTTGTAAAGGGTTCATACTTGCTTCTTTCAATGGATATGGTAAATCTATCTTTGGAATGTCCAATTTTATTCATACCTTCTGTAATTCCTTAATAACTGTTTTTAACAAACTGATGGATATATCAGTTGTTTGTTTTCTTTTTTAAATGATATAAATCTGCAACGTTTCTATTTTGATAGTTTTTGTTCATTAAATTTAAGTAATTTATCACATTATCATCATTGATATAAACAGAACATAATCAAATATACTTTCCTAGTAATGAAAATTGTTATCAATGTAAAATGTGGTACTGTGGTCTGATTGAAACTGAAATTCACTTTATGTTTGAATGTACGGCATATGACTCAGTTTGAGAAAATTACTTACTATCTTGTAGGCAGGGTAACATGTCATCTAACTATTACAAGCTGATAACCAACACGTACAGTCATTCTGTCACTAACTGCTCCAAGTCTATTAGGGAAGCTCTTGCTTGTAGGAAATGTGTTATGTCACCTGTAACTATAGTTTATTTTGTATAATTAGCTACTCGCATATACTGTATCTTGTATTCTGATTGTACCTGGGCCAATGGCCTATAAAACCGAAAGAAATGAATTGAATTGAATAATCAAAGTGAAAAGTTTCGTAAAAATTATATTTTAACACAAAATATCTCAGAAATACGGGTATTGTCAATTCAAGGTGTGTTTAAATTTTATGTTTTGTGAGAAAACTGTGATAGTGAATAATGATGTAAAATCATCGACTATGTAAATCTTTGCTGTTTTCTGCTAAATCCAATCCATCAAGCGATATGAGTCAATCTTAGCTTTACACGTTTGTAGTGTTGTTTCTGTTTTACGCAACATGTCTATTGTGCAAGTATTTAAATCCACGTCGATTTGAACATAGAGTTGACACCTCTATGTTTCCTCCCTGGCTGCTGGCAATTCTTCGCATGCTTTCCCAACCTTGTTTCAAAGGAAACACGGAAGACGTTTGCAAATATTCGCTCGGTTTCTGTGTTTTAAAGGTGGTGCCGATCTCTGGCAGCTGTGAGTGAGTCGTTGGCCCGATTGGCCTCCGTTTGGTTTGTCTTTTGATGGCCTTGGATTGTTTTGGCAACAACTTTGTTTGTTCTTTGGGTTTCTTCGTCAAACTTTGTATGACAGAGATGTCGATATGTGTACATTGGGCTTGAGAATTCGATGAGTAAAACAATGTGGTGGCTGCGGGGGATTTGTCAGTCTAAGGAATACTGCTCCTCCCGGGACACTGCTGAAAGACAACTTGTTTCTTCAAATGGTTCTTTATACCTTTGCCAGTTTTCAAAATGAAAACTTTATTGCCGAAATATTGTGAAAACATGATCAAGATTTAGCCTTCATCACTTTCAAGCTTTTGAAGTTTGATCTTATGTCATCATATTCATTGGATTTTACTGGACGGAACTCATGGTCTTCATGGTTTGAAAGATGTGTTTTGTTTTGTTTAACATCATGTCTTAGACTTTTCCTCTAAGTTGGATACTACAGTTGGACAGTTGGATACACATAGTGTCAATAATGTATCACGGCGACTTCTATCCAGAACCGTATCATCATGGTATACCAGCCCATCATTTTATGTACCCATCTCCGGAAGAGTACGGGTATTCACCACCAGGGATCCCGGTCCCGGAAGAAAATATGCATTTACCAATGTATATGGGCGAGCATTATGGTGAGTTGCATAAGCATTAAAGGGGCAGTAGCACGTTTTTTGCAAATTTTATTGTTTCAAATTTCCCATTTAAAATGTTAGTTTATGTCATTTATATTTACTTTAGAGGGTAAAACATCTTATTACACCAACCAATTATCCGTAGTGGTAATAACAGTGTTGTGTATAAAGTAAAAATTGCATGGCGGCCATTTTATTATGAACACATTTTATTATTTCGAATGACAGAAAACGATTCCAATGGCTTTACGGAACCATGTACACTTATGTTTTAACTTGATTTTCTGATGAGAGAAGGGTGTTTGACTATTGATGACATAATTTTTTAAATACATTTCATCGACTTATTTCAGCGAAAAAATGTGCTACTATACCTGCAATATGCATATATGACTATATACCGTATGAAGCTGGGCAGTGCGGTTATAGAGGATATTTTGTGTTTTCAGTGTGAAATCACTTACCACTCATCGGATGATATGGTAAAGTTGCAGCCACGAGTGAAAATATAGGGATTACTCTGTCACGATATAATAGTAATATTACACCAAAAATAAAACACCTTGAGCTTATACCAGTGGGTGGAAAATCGTGCGCTAAAAATATCCATTCTTGTTATCAGTATTATTAACATTAAGAGAGAAAATGTTCTGTTTATTATATGCTTCTGGGGTTGGAAATGTTGTGTTTATTATATGCTTCTGTGGTTGGAAATGTTGTGTTTTACGTCCAAAACTTCTTCAATTGAGTGAGTTCTGGCAACATCATATCATTATTATATTGTTACTTAGCAACGGCGATGATCTTGCCATGATTGTATATGTGACTCCATCCTGTCTGTGATATTTTCACCGTGTTGGAAAAGTGATAATTGCAGGAAGAGAACATTTGTCTCAAACAAAGAAAACTCAGTCTCTACCGTAATAAAGTAGCATCTGCCTACGATATGCTTATAACAATGAGCGAGGACGATGATATGTCACGCCTTGCATGCATTGAATCTGAATGTGTCCAAGTTGTCAGTTGGTGCCAAGAGTTATTGTGAAGGACATCCACAGTTAAACACTGATAACAATAGGATGCATACAAGCGTGCAATGAACATGCACATGCTTCATCACTGTCTCCTATCATGCTGTTTGAATAATGATAACAGTCAGCTACAGATGTTTCATAAATAACTTCCACTCTGAACAATTGTTTAACAAACCCCTCCCCAACCATTTTCTTACTGCAGATAGCATTGATTTAAGTAAACATGTGCTCAGTCAATAGTATGGCATTTATATATTTTTAATTTTATCATCCAAAACTGGCTACCACAGTAGATATTGCTTATGTGAGATCAAGCGATATCTACAAGCACTATCTACATTGTAGATATCGCTACAATCAAATTGTCACAATCCTATTGCATCACCAGTTAATGACATCACAAGGCTTTGACATCACTGAGAACACTGCTGACAATGTTATGACGTCACAAAGTTGATGACGTAACAATGCTATGATGCCACAATGCTGATGACGTCACAATGCTATGACCTCACTGAGCTCACTGCTGAAGTAGTCAAGTGTCAGTTTTGTGTTGAAGATATGTTCATTATTTTGTAAATAATGGTTGAAGATGATTTTGAATGATAAATAAAATCTCACCCTCGTGTCTTCTGATATCAAATATATCAACACTCGTTGATTAAAGTAAAAATATCCTCGGCAAGCCTTGGATATTTGTAACTTTAATCAACTCGTGTTGATATATTTAATATCAGAAGACACTTGGGTGAGATTATAAAATTACAAAAATTATGGATTTACATATCTATATAACACTGTTACATTTGGGATAAAAAGTGACAATGTTGTATTTGTTCACTATCCAAATGGCATGTATTTCTAATTCTTCTACTGTTTATTATGTCCCCTGCAAAGCATTTCGGGAGACATAATGTTTTCGCCTCCGTCCGTAATTCCATAATTCCGTAGTTTCATAATTCCGTAATACCAAAATGCTTGCGTTTCCGGGCCATATCTAAAAAAAAAGTTCAATATTTTTTACGAAACTTGATATGTGGTTAGACCTAGTGGTGAAATGGTGCCTTTTGCTACTTAGGTTATTCTGATTTTAATACTTTTTCTTGTTTCCATGGAAGCAGTTTGAACTTGGTGCATATAGGGATAAAGAACCTTTTCCGACCTCCATCTCAAAATCTATTCAGTATTATTTAATGAGACTTGGTATGTGTTAAGACTCAAAGATGGAAAGGTGCCAGCTTTTGCTACTTAAATCATTCTGCATTTTTCTTCTGATTTCCATGGAAACAAATTTAACAAAGATACCAGAAAAGGGATACAATTTGAACTAAGAGGCTACATGGAAACAAGTTCATTTATTCTAATAGATTAACCTTTTTGGAGTGTCTCTGGCTTAAGTGAAAAATAAGGTTAATATGACAAGGTTGTATTTTGCTAGTTTGTACTGGACTGGGCTCCATACATAAAGGTGCATGCTCAAGGCTCTGCGTCATCAGATCTGGAGAATAACATGAGCAGAAGGTCATACTGGATGGAACTTTCTGAAAGGTTTTTAGATTCATTTTGAATATCACAACAGTGAGAGATTCTTCTGCTATGTTCTGGGACAGTGAGTTCCAAAACTCTGCCAACATTCATCTGGTTCATGCAGCTATATGTTTTTCATGCATCCACCCTCAAATCTTCTTAAGTTCAGGACAAGTCCCTTGTTTTGCAAAGATGGTGTTAAGGACCATTGTTTCGTCTTTGATTAATATAACTTTTTCAAGATTTGGGCATAGTTTCATAGATTTTATGGAATGATATGGCCTACATGTTTGTCCTCTGTTGAACAGAGTTTGCCCTGAGTCTGTTGAAGTTTGAGTTTGCATGCTTGTAACAAATTAGATAACTGGAATGGACAGTTGTGAAGCCTGAACCTGTATCTGGACATGTCGTCACCTTGCTTAGTTTCTTCATTTGGGTGTTGGTTGCATTGCAATATGTTTCATTCCTTTGTTTCTTGGTTATAATCCGGGTGAAGACACCACAAGGTTGTGACCTGGGCCATATTCTGTGTTCTGTCCCTTGGTCCCAGGTCCCTGTCACTTCATCCACATTGCACCAATCCACCTAGATGGGTACCTGGGCCTTCTTTCACAAAGCACTAAGGTGATCATAAGTCACTCAGGTAGCCTTAGTGCTATGTTAAAGAATGGGAGTTAAGGTTAACCTTTGTAGAGGTTGCTTTGTGAAAGGAGGCCCAGAACATGAGAAGTATGGACAAATTCAGATTCATAACCCGACTCCAAAAATTAAGGGAGTGGCTGGGGTGACTTCCGCCGGCTGACACATTCGTTTTGGAGTGCCTGAACCGGCTGACAGCCGAATGCGGCACTCTTGTTTGAGTGGCTTAAAGTGTCACACCCTTTTTATGAATATTATCAAATTTCCAATGTAATGCTATTGATCTTAAGTGTGGGGCAAACATTTAAGATATATAATTCACTGGCTTCACTTTACCAGGGTCTGCATGTTATGTAATTGCATTGCATTGACTTAGGGAGTGACGGATTGTTATCAGAGTAGGGTTTATACAGAGGTTTCAGGTTACGTCAAACTTATGTGCTGAGTTAGTCTGTGTGTGAGACTGTTTAGTCTTACACTCAGGGGGTGGGATAGCGCAGTGGTTAGCGCGTTCGGCTTCGGATCAAGAGGTCCGGGGTTTGAATCCTGTCAGGGGCACGGCTTCTTTGTCTGCAGTAGAGAACTGTTCTACACGCAGTCAGGTTTGGGTGCAATGCTACACTGAATTTCAGCTAATACCACCCATGGTTCGCTAGTTCCAGCCGATGCTCGCAGGTTTCACATAGCCACATGGCGTTGCGGGCTTTCTCCCTGCCGTAATACTAGCAGCCGCGATATAAGTGAAATACTCTTGAAAGTGGCGTTAAAACTCAACTCACCTCACCTCACCTTACACTCAGACTCTGAAAAAAGTATTTATTCATAAAATATCACCATTTTTTTAAATATTCAAAAGAAGCCTATATTCAGAAACAGAGGCCCCTTTTCAATATGTAATATTTCCAGGATACATAACAGATTTAAAACAATACAATGCTAAGGTCTATAATATTTATAATAAATATGGATTAATGTGTAACCAATTTTGTAATTGTAATTGTAATTTTTGTAACAAATTTGGTAATAAATTTTAAATTTGGTGATTCCTTGTTATTTGATATGTTAATATTTTCCTTATCGGTAATGAGTAAAGTTCTTCCTGATGAGCTTCAGAGCCAATGGCTCTATTTTATGAAATTAACAAAAGTTCTAGGACCATCCTGAGCTGCGTGCAGAACAAAGTTGTTCATTTAATCCAAGGACGTGTCTATATAACAATTATGAGTAATTTAATAACTTTTCTTGCTGCTCAAAACCCTTCAAGGTTAAAGAAAGAACAGACATTCTGGAACTCAAGGATTTGAAGTAAAGGTCATGGATTTTATGCAATAAAATGATCAAGGCTAAAGCCTTCCAACGGGATATGAAAATTCTAACAAATCTTTTTCAAATGAATTCTGTTACATATATGATACATCTGTTTAATGTTTAACCTTTCTTTTAGTCAAACCTTTGAGACAAATTGTCTCCTCTGTTCTACCATTTATTGTGCTTATACAATGATATCAAGTTGAGGCTGAATAAAAGTAAGCTGTTGGTACAGTCAGTGCTTGTGGTTGGTACCTAAGTCTGAGTTTGAATCCTACAAGGGACTGATCCCAATAAAGTACAAGAATTTGTGAGGTGAGCTGAGCTGGGGTTTAACGCCGCTTTCAAGAGTATTTCACTTATATCGCGGCTGCTAGTATTACGGCAGGGAGAAAGCCTGCAACGCCATGTGGCTATGCATTGTGGTGAAACCTGCGAGCAACGGCTGGAACTAGCGAACCATGGGTGGTACTACTTTGAAATTCATTGTAGCATTGCACCCAAACCTTACTGCGTGTAGAACAGTTCTCTACTGCAGACAAAGTTGCTGTGCCCCTTGCGGGATTCGAATCCCAGACCTCTTGATCAAAAGCCGAACACGCTAACCACTGCGCTATCCCGCCCCCCTACAAGACTTTGTGCTGTTGAAGATAGTGTGATACTAAATATAACAATGTTACAATATTATCGTGGTTCAGCTTCTTGTGTTACAAGGAATATAAATTCCTTAACATTTGAAAAATTCCTTATTAAACCTGACCAAAAATCTATTTGAAGTCCCAGATCGACCAAAAAAGAACAAGAACTTGTACCATTGCAATACTTGCATCGTGTTCTAACATTATTACAATCCTGCGTTACATATCACCTGTTACTTCCCTGACCATATGCATGTATTTCCCACTTTTAAGTTAATTTTAAGTTTTAAATACATTCTATATCTAAGAAAAGATCCAATGATATTGCCAGCCTTCAAAGAAAAATCAATACCTATCCACCGTACAGTAATCAGAGTCACACCCTAATACCTGGCGCACGTGCCTTCTCACTGTCGGTCTAACGTATATACATGAAGCTCAGTCTGACACTCTCTGTGAGGGAGGATGCCGTCCACTTGTGTAACTTGTTGTGTTGACATTTTGATGCTGATTAATCAATACTTGTCACATCATTTGATGAAATAGGTGAAAACTAAACGTTACAATTACCTCCTCGTCGAGGTCGTTACTGGAGTCAAGTAACTTACCTGGAGTCTACCTGTGAATGCTCCGATTGCTGGACAGTTTGGACAAGTGATAGTCTTGAATCTGGTTTCCAGTAGTGGCTTTTATTTCTTGGGAAAGACAATTTGATTGATTTATCTGGAATCTTCATTTGGAGGTCTTCACCATGTGATGTTTTTAATTATTATGACTATCAAAGAAGAATACAGCTCTGTAGCCATTTGATAAAGATACATCCATTTCATAGGAAAATTTAGGATGACATTGGAAATTGGCTTTCATGCATTTTCATGCATTTACTTCTTTTGAAATTTAAGGTAAAAACTATAAACAGCAGTTTTGGTGATACAATGGTGTATCTATTTCTTTGGAAAGCTGGATTAGAAAGTGACATTTTGGATCTCAAGTATATGAATGATACACTTGATCCTGTGTATTTCTATGTTTTCGTTAGTTCCGTCTACTCTTTGTGAGATCTGACAGTTTGGACAAATAACCTACATGGATCTCTATTGAGGAGATTGTGGAGATGCATATTCTCATATTCTCATATTCTCATATATGAAGTTTCTCTGAGACTCTGAAGATGAGAATGTACTTTATAATTTAATGAAATTAAAATTAGAACTACCGATTACATTTTGAAGCTCTTGAAATTATGCTGTGAGTTTCTAAAGATTCAATACTTATTTCCGGACATGTTATAAATGATGTACTTGCCTTGAACTGGTGACACAGATATGGAAGCTAGACTGTTTCTATCCAGTGCTCCTCAATCAATAGTTAAGTGACGATGTGAGCTCAAAAATGTCAGGAGTCCTTGGGAGTTGCTATTTTAATATTGCATTGTTTATATGGTCATCAGATATGACATCTAGTCTTTGCACCTTTTGTAAAAATGTCAATTTTATTTATGACATGTATCAAAATAAGTGTAAAAGATAATCTATCCTTGAATGGTTGAATCAAATTGATGGTGATAAATAGTCTTTGATAAAGCAGTTTGCAGATGTCCTTCAACTCAAGGCAAACCAATTATTTGTCCTCAGGGAAATGTCATTACAATAGCTTTGTCATGAGCAGTACAGCAGTGCACTGTCTGTTGGTGGAATCAATATTGGCTAACCTATTGGTGGAGTCGAGAAGCTTGGCTAAGTTTTCTTACTTTCCTGATATGATTTACCTTTGCCTCCTGTGGGAACAGGTGACTGGATGTTAAGTTTAACTTGCAACTGAATAAGCACATGGACTTACTATTGAATAAGCATTTGGACTTACTATTGGATAAGCACTTGGACTTACTATTATAAGTACTTGCAGCTTGAAAAGAATACAAATATTTTGTTTGGACAAGCAATTGAAGTCACAACTTGACAAGCAATTGAAGTCACAACTGGACAAGCAATTGAAGTCACAACTGGACAAGCAACTGAAGTCACAACTGGACAAGCAATTGAAGTCACAACTGGACAAGCAATTGAATTCCAATCTGGACGAGGAATTGGAGTTACAACTGAGCAAGCAATTGGAGTCCCAACTGGATATTGGAGGTGGAATGTGAATCTTTGGAATGTTTTGGAGTTTATTTCTACTTCCTGGAAACTTGAATTTTCTTTCAAAGGATAGGAAGTACTTTTGAATATGAAAGGATTTTTCAAGTGATTTGTCATCTTTTTTATAAGTAATTAACATTTTACAGCTGATAATGTGTACACGTCTCCATGCAATTCTTAAACATTTTTTGGCTTTTCTTATTGTGACTGGAGTTTATTCTTTGGACATTTGGATGTTACATATATGGACTGTTTGGGTTACTCGATGTTATGAGTCTGTTATCAGCAGTAGAGGACTTTGTTTAACATTACACAAGTGGAACAGTGTGTCCCTGTTACAAGTGTAATGTGTTGGATCTTCTTCTGGTATTGACCTGTAGTGATGGTATCAGTTATTCAGTAGCTCTTGTTCACGTGCTATCATATTTCAGTCTCTTACATGGATGTGAGAAAAGAGGAAGATATATTCTAGATGAGATTGTCAAGTTTGGACAGTTTGCATTGGATGGCACGTTTGGATTGTTGGATAGGTCATAAATAACTGCAACAGCTTGGATCTCTTTAAGAACAATTGATTTACTTTTCACAATATGACAATTGAACTTTGCTTTCTGCTGAGGGCTAGATGATTGAAGAGGAAAATAAAATTTATCCTATTTTATCTGCGGAATTATTCATGATAAATATGTGTTTGATATCCTCTCCAAACAGAAGATGTTTTATGCTTGCTATAAAGTAATGCTCTCTCACTTATACGGAACAAGTCTCTCAGGTATTGAACATGCTGAAAATAAGTTTGTGAATCTGTGAAGGACAGGAATACAATTTCAGAAGGTGGTATAAAATTGTCAGCAAAATCATGTCATACTTTGGGGATGTTCTTTAACTTAAGATCATTACAGAAGAGAGAAGACCTATTTTGAAATGTGCCTCGGTTTTGACTAAAGGACATACATAATGATCAAGTCATGCTTTGGAACTGTTTCTGGGATTTCTCTGGAGATGGTAATGATTGGACATTTTCAATATCGAAGTGTTTCTGAATTTTATGTTAAAACATATTGAATGGACCGTATAAAGTTTGGAATTGCAGTTCTTTAATTTGTTATTAAAAGCCATGAACAGGCTTTGTCATATGAACATAATGATCAGATAAGTCACTAAATGGAACTGTTCTTGGATACTGTGCTAAGGATAAATCAAGCTTTTCAGTGAAAAATGATCTTGGATCTTGTGAAAGAAAAAATTAAATGGACACCTCATTCAGTGAAAAAGGATTTTGGATCTTGTATAATAACATGTTGAACAAACATAGTATTCTCAAGAGCATGTGCTTTGAAATTTCATTGATTTCATTTTGAGAACATAGGGCCTATTAGAACTTTGTGTGCTCCAAGTCTTCTATGGAATAATTTTGGAACTAAACAGGATCTACTTTTAATGACCAAAATGAATCTTGACCTACTGTTCAGTCCTTTGTCCATGACGGACGATATGGTCAACACTATACTGGACACTGACCAGCTTGACAAGGTCGAGCCTGGATCAAATGGTGAGTGATGATTTTTTTTAAATCTGTGCTTCAGATATGTTGTCATTTATGTATTCCCTGCTTTTTAGATTGAATTGTTTCATGTTTATGATTGTAAGAGTGACAGAACACATGCATATACTTTTTCGATGATGTTTTTGGTGATATTTTATATAAAGTTTATTTTTCTGAAATATCAATTTCTCATGACTTTTAATGAATATCAAAGGATTGAAGAATGAAACTGTGCATACTTTCTAATAGCTTGGAACACATGACACGTTACTGGTACTTACGGAATGCATTAACCGTTATATAGATAAGTGAATAGACAATTCCAGCAAGGTAATAAGATTTCGTAGTCTTTATCTTTACTTTCAGAGAAAATGTGTTTGAGGCTCACAGCATTTGATTAGAAATTTAACATTTTAGGGACATGTGCTGTTTACTTCCTTTTTCTGTTTGATGGTTTACTCAAGCTAAATGAGCAATCTGCTTTTAATGTTTCTTCACTTTAAAGGGGCCGTTCTGTCGGCAAAATCCGCCATATTGGATTTTGTGCATTACGAGAAATGAAAACACGCTATATTTTACCTGGTATAGTTTACCTAATTTTACAACATTTTAATGATAAAAGATATACACTGATAGAAAGTTCACATAGTAACACATAGCGTGTCATAAAACTAATAAACAATTTGCTGTTATGCTGTAGCATACTTTTCCTCACTCGCCGCGCCGATGGATGGCTTCAGTTCTCATTCTTTTTATTTTTCAACAAATGTACGCTTGTCTTTATTAAGTTGTGAAATATAAATTCATCAAAATATTACCTTTATTAATATCTTTTAACTTGACTGTGTTTTAATCATTTATTAGTAGCATACATGTGTAAACGGGGATATCCTCTGGAATTTCGTTTCCACAAAAAATACCCCGATAGAACCCTCCTTTTAAGGGTTCTATCAACGATCTATTGGCAGTATCCGCCATCTTGGATTCTTGACATTCCGTGAAATGAAAACATGCTATATTTAACCTAATTTAAAATTTTTGAAATAATAAAACATATACACTGATAGAATATTCACATGGTAACACATAATGTATCACAAAACTAATAAACAATATGCTGTCAGGCCATAGCAAAGTTTTCCCCACTCGCATTACCGATGAATGGCTTTTATTCGCATTGTTTTTATTTTTCAACAAATTTGCGCTTGTCTTTATCAAGTTGTGAAATGTAAAGTCATCAAAGTATTTACTTCATTAATATCTTTCAGTTTGACTGTGTTTTAATCATGTAACAAAAGCATATACATGTGTAAACGGGAATTATCCACAAAAAATACCCCGATAGAACTCTCCTTTTAATTGGGAATAGTTAATACCCTACTGAATGCAAAGTAACAATGCATCAACTTGTCAGTGTATAAATGAACTATTCAATCAAACTAGAGAACTATAGTATATAAATGAAGTACCATATTAGACATATCAAGAGCCCTTGGTCTAGATTCTCGAAGCTATCTAAGCACGAAGATAGTCGTAAGCCAATGTTAATATATGGTACTTACGACCGTCTTAGCGCTAAGAGAGCTTCGAAAATGTAAGCCCTGAGGACTTATATAATTGGAAGAAGGGGTGCTTACTTAAAATGACCCTATCATTCATATCAAGTAAAATGTTTGGATATTTTCGATCCTCATTGAGCAAAAATGATGATTTTATTAATGTATGCATTTGAAATAAAGGTCCAAAGTGATTTTGTGACATTGTTTCTATTATAATGTAACATAATTCAGATATCAACTTAGTTCATAGGTTTATAATGTCAGGTTGTGTAGAGAGTGGGTGCTAACTTGTTTTTGAATTATGAACACAGTTGGTTCGAATACAGTATTCCATCAAACATCAATTATGTGGTTTGGTGTATACGGAACATTAAGTGATAACTGTGTGACTGGAAACTTTAAATTTGGATCTGATAATCTATGGGGGGGTGTATATATGCGGGGGTTTCAAAACCAAGGTGCAAATAATTTTGTTAATTTTCACCGAACTAGCCAAATTTTCAGACTTTGTTTCGTTTCTGGAGCTCTAAGACGTATAAGCTCTATGAAAACTATGAAGTTGAAATTTCAAATTTGTATAGGGAATTTACCAATGTGGTTGTGATGTGACTTTTGGGAGGTACAACTCAAGAGTGCTCACTGAAAATGAATTATGTATTCCATTGACACACGTGACTATGTATATATGTGTACAAATTAATTAATTATGCTATTTGAAGGCCAGCTAACTACAGACAGGGAATCACAGCGGGCTATGCTCACATTTGCCTTGTTCTTAAAGTTATTGCGTGTGTTACTATACTAATTCATTATACATCAGCCTGCTTATGTTCACCATAATCAGATTTGCTAAGAATATCATGGGTCAATGAAAGTCATGCAAATCATTACTTTTATTGGTTTCCACTTATGCAACTCGAGGCAGATGTCCTTCATGTACTGTTAACAACCTCTCTATACTGTTATAATATATGCATCAGATAATTATTATGTGTAACACATTCTAGTTTTGTAGGCATTTTTGAAATAACATGTTTCAACATTTCATTTTTCTCTTCATTCTTTTATACATCCCACAATAGTTGCCTACAGTGTATATATGAACTAGCTAGACAGGAAATCAGTTTTAGCTCATCAGGCTGTCTAGGGGGATGAGGTTATGGCCTCAATGTCACCGTCCGGCATCTGTCACTTTTCAAACTTATTTTTTTACTTAAAGGGACACCGCGTCGAGAATAAAAATCAGATCATGTGTATCTCTACCCATGCTGATTAACATGTCTGCTAACAAGTCACAGACAACGAATTTCAGACAATTGACGTAATTTGTAATAAATACTACTGAATGTAGACAGTGAAGTGAAGCATAACTCGTTAGCAGACACTCTAATCAGCTTAGTGAGATAAAGATGAGACTCATTTTTATCCGACGCAGTGTCCCTTTAATCGTAAGTACTATAATGCTGATTTCGTGTGACCATAGTCAATGCAGAATTCAACTTAGTTTGTGATTGAGGCCACATTTGCAATGCAATAGAAACGTTATTTCATATGTTTGGTCTTTCACCTTAGCATAACTTTCATACAAAACCTGTTGAACTGCATGTCAGTTCAAATTGCAAAGTAAGAAATATATGATCATGCCAAAACAAAGTTTCAATAGCATGATCTTTAATATATATAATATCGGTAACTAATAAAGGGATGGGCAACATATTGTAGGTACATAACTTCATATGCAAGTGTAAGAATATTTATTTCATGGAGCTATGGTATAAAATAAGTTTCTTGTGGACATTACTTCCAATTTCATTAAGAGAACTACATTTAAAATCAGAAAACATATTAATCAAAAGTTTGTTTCCTTTTCTCCTAGATTTTACCCTTGTTATGTTAACAAATCATTGAATAAAATGTGTTGGTATAATTCATATAAAGCAATATACTTGAAACATATTGCAATATATCATCAAAAATGTATCTCATTTTAAACACGTTTTCTTTTGCCATATTCACCCTTAAAATCCAAGTAAAATGCTATGAAAAAGACATTGATTAACTGTGTAAATGAACTGCTCGCTGAAAGTTATTCTCCAGGTGTCCTTCCCAACAGATAGCACTCGTACACCATGGAACTTGAACATGGAAGTGATTATAATCAAACCATTCTAAATGGCCAATTCACTGGAATTTCAAGTCATTATCAAGGGGAATGATTCTTGATTTGCCTTTTGAAACAAATAAGCTCAGACCCTTTATAAACAGGGGCCAGCAGGATACAGGCTCTCTCACGCAGGGACAACAACATCTAAGTCAAGGATTTTAAAGATTATGTATTTTTAATGTAACTTTAAAGATTTATCTGTATCGAATCATAAATCCGTTATTTTCCTTATAGAATACTTTCTTAATTTCTTGATATCTTATTAAAGAAATTCCTTTAAATGAACGAAATTTTCAAAATATTTCATGTGTTAGTAAAAGAAAAATTTGAATGTTCATGTTGATTTCAATGAAATTAAAAATTGTATGTCAATTGGCATGTCTCAACACATTATTTTTATTATTTTTTTATCAGAAATACTGAAGGTAAATATATAAAGTATACAAAATACTTTGCAATTTAAATTTATTTCTTTAACATATTAATGTTATTATTGAGTTTTAAAATATCATTTATTTATCAAAATAAGTGAATGTTTACTTACTCTGGTATATTTACTACTGAGCACAGAACAGACATTCTGCCATTGAAATAATCTTCAGGTCAATCTTCACTTTTCTTTAAAAATTTTAAATAATAAAAGTTAATCACAATTGACCGGCATGTTGGCAATTACAATTTGGCAACGTACACATTAGTTTTTCCAACTGCAAATGATCAAAGTTGATAAAGATAGAAAAGACATTGGCAAACGATTCTTCGCAATTTATAAATCCAACATGGAACAAAGTATGGTAAACAGCTAGCAATGATTCTAAAATTGTAAATATTATAAAATTATGAATCTGCATGAACAGGCACTTTGGCAAACATAGTTTTACATTGTATAAGATTCCAAAATAGCTATGGCTACATGGTGATTTTGACGTCACATTTTACACAAGTTGATTAAGTTAAATCATTGTGTCTGTCAAGTAGTATCGTTAAGCTTTCGAAGCTCCCAACAGTGTCCTTCAAAGTTGAAGGCACAAAATCACAGCTGCCAATGAGATTATGAAATAAATTAATGGTTTTAAATTTGGTCAAGGACAAATTCTTTTTGTCTTCTTTTTAAATGAAAACTTTAAAGAGGCATCATGATTTATAGTATTAGATTTTCAGTATTTATATTTCACTCTTCTTTATAAATGTGTTATATATAATGAAATTTGATACAATGAAATTGGATTTAGTGTTTGCCACAAGAAATAAGTAAAAGTACATTTGATAGCTTCAGTGCCAAAGAACCCAATGTCATTGAATGTAGAAAATATATATATAAAACATGATCCAAATAATATCATTATTGAGTAATAAATTTCAATTATTTATCAGAATAACAAAATGTTTGGTTCAGGCTGGTTATTTCATGGTCTGAGTTTAATTCACAATTTCAAAAGACATTTTGTCGCTGATGTTATGGATATATCTTCAGATCATTGTTAACCTTTCAAATTGTAAAACATATTATATAGAAATAAAATAATAAATCACAATTGACATTCATATTAGCGAATATAATTTGGAAATGTTTACATTTGTTTATGAGAATGATGAAGAGAGGATATTATGAGAGCAGTCATACTAAGTTTACCACATGAGTGCTTATATAGCAATATTTCAAGCAAACATCAATAAACTGTATGTCAGTAATATGTCCTTGGCTAAATATCTTATTTCTGAGTGATTGTATAAGTGCGAGGGAGGAAGATTGAGATAGTACCTATTCTCCCTGGTATAAGACCGGGGGGGGGGGGCAGGCAAACAAACATCTTGAAATACATGGGGGTCACGGCTTTTAGATGGGAGAGACCCAAACTCAGATGAAAATTCATACTGGAGACCGTCAGACAGTCAGAATAGGTTTTAGGTACGTTTTTGGCAATTAACTTAAAATAATATTATAGATTTATGTAATGTATGACCATGGAACATTGGGGATGGGCTATAACCTGAGAATAACCCCAACCAGGATAGCCCTCCGAAAAGTGGGGGTGGTCTTAGACTTGAGAGAATACGTAATGGCCTTGATGAAATTGTTCAATGATATAGACTCTGTCAGGGTCTTAAATGCTTAATAAAAATCACATTACATTTGCAAATATCAATATGTCTGAGCTTTTTGCCTGCACTAACATTTGGAATAATGATATTTAGTATCTACGGCATATTCATGTTACGTATATGTATGCCCTTGAAGCAAACCTCTAACAGAAGCAGAACGTAAGAGGTTGATCATTATCAGTTAATTATTCCCCAACATTAGGGGATTATATAGCCAAAGACTGAATGCGCTAATGAGGATATAATTATCAATATAACTAAAGGTGACAGTCAATGTTTATGGTTGACTGTACCAGTAATTAAATGTTTGAAACCCTCATAGATAATAGAATGTCTCAGTTGAAGAAATGCTGAGTTGAAATGTAAATAATTGCTGTAGCCTATAATATACAACCCTTACATGCCTGTGTTACGGTAAGTTTTGATGTTCAGATGCTGTCTTTGTTCATTCATTCAGTCATGCACTGAAGTCAGTGTTTTATCATCAGGGTGTCTAGGAAGTCAACAGACTCTTGTCACCATGGTGAAGCACCTTCTTCAGGTTGTTCACCTTCTCCGTGTATACAGCTTTCTTGGGTGGTTACTCTAGGTTAACTTAGCTTCCTCTCTGATCTCGATGTGCTAGAGGGGGCGGGATAGCGCAGTGGTTAGCGCGTTCAGATTCGGATCAGAGGTCCAGTGTTCGAATCCTGCCAGTCTGCAGTGGAGAACTGTTCTACATGCAGTAAGGTTTGGGTGCAATGCTACACTAAATTTCAGCGTAGTACCACCCATGGTTCGCTAGTTCCATCCTTTGCTCGCAGGTTTCAACGCAATGCATAGCCATATGGTGTTGCGGGCTTTCTCCCTGCCATAATACTAGCAGCCGTGACATAAGTGAAAAACTCTTGAAAGAGGCGTTAAAGCCCAACTCACCTCACCTCGGTGTGCTAGACCCGAGTTCAATGAACCTATAAATATTGGGATTGTTGGGCAGCCAGGAGAGGGGCCTGCAGCTTGGTGATTCCACCTCTTTATCTTTCTTGTTAGTCTGATATTTTCACTCTGAAATGAAATTTTTTGAAAATTTTGATTTGAAAAAAGAACATTGAAAAAAAGAAGCTTCTGAGATGCATTCACTTTCAGTCTTAAACTGAGCTCTGTAGTCTTGTAGACTTCTCTTGGCTTTTAAAAAATTAAGGGGGCAGCAAGCAAGGACAGGTGCTAATTCCAGAGTCTTGTTGTATAAGCACCCTGTGCATCTCCTTTTCCTCCGTCAGTGAAAAGTCTATTAGTTAAAACTTACGTTAAACCAGTGTTTTTAACACATCATCGTCATCATCGTCATCATCGTCATCATCGTCATCGTCATCATCGTCATCATCATCATTATCCATCATCATCATCATCATCATCATTCTTTACCTTACTATCATCTCATCTATTGTATAAACATATTCCAT
The DNA here is from genome assembly GCA_936450465.1 of Gibbula magus. Classification (NCBI taxonomy): domain Eukaryota; kingdom Metazoa; phylum Mollusca; class Gastropoda; order Trochida; family Trochidae; genus Gibbula; species Gibbula magus. The sequence goes on from OW388304.1 coordinate 62,285,497, forward strand.
TTATTTGGCTTCCTGCTAACCTCATGCTAACAAGATACTGATTGCTAACAAGGTACATTGCTGTAATGAATTCTATAGCGTCACAGTGGGTTGGTTCAGTTCACACCATTAGTTAATTAGGTGACTATTTAATTCTGCATTGTGGCTGTTCTGCCTTTTGTATTTCTATGCTCTGGCAGGGAACCCTGGCAACGGTTGGTCAAATGCCACTTTGTATTTCACAGTTTATAATAGAGGGTTTATGTTTCAAAGCTGCAATGTTATTTTGATGCTGTCATCATTTTAACTCTTATATTCGTTTTTAAGCCGTACAACCTAGAGCCAACAGGAACATTTTCTTAATTGAAAATATACAAGTATGCATGATTTTATTATAAAATGTGATAATAGATTAATGTTATTTTCAAAATTTTCAAAAGTTTTGATACCAATTGCATAGTTTGTATTTTTGTCTCTCCAGTTTATAGGGCCTTGACATTGGGAACCTGCATGTTTAACCTGTCATTGTGACCTTGACATTGTTTTAAGATTCAGCTTCAACATGATACATATCAATATAAGTAAACTGAATCAAGTTGCAAATTATGACCTCTACTTTTGTACCCTATAATTTTGAATTGATAATTTGGGATGTGGGATCATATATTTGATTGCTTGTTTTTTCTTGTTTAAATTCTGATCACTTCTTAATTCAGCAGCATATGTGAGCTTCTGTCTGTTGTTATGAGAAAGTATACATAACATGACATGGGATTATGGACAGGGATGAGCACTTGGCAAATAGATAAAGAATTTTTAGGTTTGAGTCGAGTTTGAGATTCTGGCCACACGATGTGTAGTTATGAACTGAAAGAGAGAGAGATGTATGGCTACAATGAACACAGTATGTGAGCAAATGCTGAACCAAATTGACCTGAAACGTATTTCAGATTACAAACATGATATTGATATATATGACACATACAATTTGAAAATATTATTGTTATAAAGAAATACAATGTGAAAAAATGAAACCCCTTGCCTTGCTCTCTTCACCTAATTAATGCCATCAAATTACTGTCAACATAATCCATATTTACTTTTTTTCTATATTCTAGGTGTCCCCAAGGCGACAAATTTCAATAAGAATTTTCATTTTGGGGCCAAGACAAAGCACATTTATAACTCTAATAGTATTGAAGTGTAATTTCAGTCCAATGACCTTTTGAGAGTTGTCTGAAGAAAAAAAAACATTGTAATGTTATATCCTTGAGTTTCAATCTATAGCAGAACTGCTCACACAAGTATATTCAGACCAAAGCAGGGAAATGTCAGAGAAAAGGTTAAACACCATCCATTTTATTTCTCCAAGGCTGAATTGCAAATGACTTGTTTTCACTATAAGATTTGTTGTAACAAATTGTAGCATTCAACTCTGGTTGTACAGTGGAAACATACTTGTTGTATCAACTTAATAGTGAACTAAAATAACACCAGTTGTTGATTAGGTGAAACATGGAAATAACACCAGTTGTTGATTAGGTGAAACAAGGGAAACAACGCTAGATGTTGATTGGGGTGAAACATGGGAAATAACGCTAGATTTTGATTAGGTGAAACATGGGATATAATACTAGATGTTGATTAGGTGAAACATGGGAAATAACGCTAGATGTTGATGTCAAAGCTCCTACCTAAGAACACTTTGTGGCAAGTTGACCTGACACTTGTTATCCACTTCACAGCATCCTTCAAACTTTGACAATGAAGGACTTCAGAAGAGGGTGGATCCAGCTATAGTAGATGGAAATACTCTGAAGATTTCAGATGTCAGTTTGGGATGTTAACAAGGAAAATATTGACCAATTGACCTGGAACAGAATTTAGGTTGATGTTTCTAGCCAAACAGGCCATGCCCAGAGGTAAGCTGAACAAAGAGTTACCTGCTCACAGCCAGAACAAACATGAAGATGAGAGGGATGCACTTTTGGAGACGGGCGTGGACTCTCAGTTAAACAAAACTTTTCCATTAAAAATTATGTGCAGTCCAGAAGAAATTCTTTTTGGCACTTCACTGCACCTTAATTTTGTTAATATTTTGTACTTTTGTTATGCAACCAGGACTTCAGATTAAAGTTTTTGTATATTTACATATTTTTTTTATGTGATAAGGGACGTTTCAGTGTAGATGAAGCATTGTGGCTATTAGTGTCCTCCTAAAGAAGTTGAATTTATCCATTGTTTCAACTAGGTTATCCAAAATTTTACTTTTAATGGCGTACTTGTTTATAATTTAGTCCGAAAAGAAGTAATGGAAGATCAACAAAAATTAACTCTGTTTTTTTAATTAATCATTTTCCCTTTATCGCGATCCCCCTTCAGTAATCTCACGTTATTCCACAGATCCTTGTACTTCGTATTTTCTTGAAAAACATAGCTTAAAAATCACAACCCAAAATTGATGCTGCCCTTTAAGTGGGTAAAATGATAAAAGTTTCAACGACAAAAAGCGAACACTCACAGCTGTTGATGGACAGGAGATTTAATATTCTTATTTTGTAGTGTTTCTCTAATTCCTGAACTCATCCTGGTAAAAGGCAGTCTACTTGACATCCAGCTTGGCTCTTGCGATGATCTTCTAATGGGTAAAACAATAACGTTTCTCCGCTCAGTTGCTTTCGGTATGAGTGGTTTGTTCTTGCCTTCTGCTCTGGTTTCTAGATAATAATAACTCAACTACAAAAGGTCTTGTTCATTCTGGGAATTTCTTAATTCTCTAGGTGTCAAATAATCTTAAAAAGTAGGGTTCTATCGGGGTATTTTTTGCGGAAACGAAATTGAAGAGGATATTCATATTTACATATATACATTATTAATACATCCTTAAAACACAGTCAAATTGAAAGATACTAATGAGGTAATATTTTGATGACTTCATATTTCAATACTTGATAAACACAAGCGAACATTTGTTAAAAAATGAAAACAAAGGGAACTGAAATCATTCATCGGCGCTGCAAGTGGGGAAAACTTCGCTACAGCATTACAGAAAATTATTTATTAGTTTGTTGACATGTTATGAGTTACTATGTGAAAGTTGTAAAATTAGGTACAATATAGCGTGTTTTCATTTCACGTAATACACAAAAACCAAGATGGCGACAGAACCCTTAAATGTTACTCAGGAGTGAAGTGCTTGCTAAGGGCCTGCTAATTGGAAGAATCCCTGTGTTGACATCACATTTTCATATTTGGCCTCTTTCTATAAATTTTTTTTAGCTGTTTTAAATCCATTTATCACTTAAGAAAGCCGTTTTTACAAGATGGGAGATGCGAGAGCAAATATATTACAGTGGGTTGGAATTGGTGACAGATGTGTGTCTCAGAGTGGAAAATGTTGATGTTGATGTTGAAGTCTTGTAGACATATTACCTTGACGACAGATTAAAGTTGCAAATTTGGTGATCTTCATTGCAACGATATATACTTAGAGAATAATCAACGAGGTACGAGTGATTACGGGAAATATCCATGAGTCTAAATAATGTTCAGCCACGAGCTTTAGCGAGTGGCTCTGAACATTATTTAGACGAGTGGATATTTCCCGCAATCACTCGTACCCAGTTGGTTATTCTATATATTACCCATTATGCAATTAAATTGACCAAATTACGCTTGGTTATTGCATTTTCATGTTGGGCGGCCGCTGTGAAGGACCCGTCTCCACAGTAACATTGTGTTGCATAAGATAATTCGTCGCGTCAGACCATTGTTTTATGACGTCATAGTCATTCTTTCTCCGGGTAACCGACCAATCAACGTTGAGAATCACTTGAAAGCACATGTGCAAATATCACAAAAATAATCACCTGTGTCTTCTCACCTGTATGGGTAATATATAATATTATTTAATGTGTATGAGGTAATACATTAATTGTGAAACAACTGTACGGTAGAGGGTCATATAATATCAATCATACTCTAGCTGTGTGGGTATTTAGTACAGAATATGTCTGCATTCCATATCTGATATTGTATCATCTTTTTTAAATAATGTTAGAAGACAAGGTAGAAGTATGTTTACTTTTCTGCCCCAAAATAAAAAATATGATCATTATAGACGTGAGACTCGATAGAAGTGTGGTCAACTTGGTGTTTAGTGTTGTTAATCTTTGCTGAACATGACATCATTTATCATCTTCCAGAAGTGTCTAAAATACCTCTCAAAGAAATCTTCCAGAGAAGAATGATAATTGAAATAACATTCTATGTGCGTGAGATTTAGTGTTTTGTATTTATAATTTTATAAAATACAAAAATAAAATTGTAAATCTTGTCAATTTAATCTTGTCCTTATCATTTTCAATTGTTTGGGTGCTGTTCCACAACAAGATCTTAGCCTTACAATCAGTCTTAGTCATTGTTATTGTAAGGATGGGCTAAGGTTTGATTGGTTAGAGAAACAGCACTTACAGACAGGTCTCATATAAAATAAATTATAATAAATTAAAGCTTTTTGTATTTTTGGAATGGCTGTGTCACTACATTATATTTGCCATCATAATTTCATTCCTTCATTCATTCACAGAGTACCTACCACACCCCCTGCAAGGCCCAGGAGGTTTCCCCTGTCCAGTGCCAGCGTTTGCTTCACCGGACACTCAGAACTTTGCTAACAAACGCAAGAAGATGGAACAGAGGAAGAGGAAAGGTTCTATGATAGAGTAAGTGTTAAGCTACATGCAATCTTTTAATAACAGTAACCTTAACCCTTAACTTGCGAGCTCCAAAACATGTATATAACTTGAGCTTGACTATAACTGTACTGATTATATCAGCTATATATATATATATATATATATATATATATATATATATATATATATATATATATATATATATATATATATATATATATATATATATATATATATATATTTATCATATATCTAGCAATGAAATATTGGATTATACAATGAAAATATAATCCATATTTGCATATAAGCAGTAGAAAGTCATATTTTCACTGCAGTGAAAATATAACTCATATTTTCACTGCAGTGAAAAATGTTTATGACAGAACTACTTTTCCTTATTACCTCCCTACATTGCCCTATATGTAGTACCTGTTGTGCTCCTATCATCCTATCAGCAAAGATACTCACTTTATTGTCCTTTATATTCTATCAATCTTTGAGCTTGACTGCAGATGTTCCATTCCAATGTAAAACGATGAAATAATTGGATGGAGGTAAAACTGTTGTTGTTCATAAAATAAAACTAGTTTAGAAATGAGGCAGTATTTATGGTCTGTAACCATGGCATCGAGTCTGAAACAGCATTACAAACAAACATACACCGATCGGAATAAAATGCAATAAGATTATAAATAGTGAAATCTCGAAATGAATAATTTATTATGTTACAATGTTATGCAGCATAATTCCATAATGTCAAGTTTCAGAAATATATATATCCATTTAGTGGTTTACGCAATGATAGAGTCTGTAAATAAAAAAAGTGACTGTATCAGTGATGTCATGAGACGGAACTACGATAAAACAGATCCATATGACACAATCTTGCTACATAAAGAGAAAACGGTTCTCTTTGATGTCAACAGAAAGGCAAAACATTCCATGCCCATTGGATAAAACAGATACATGATGACACAAGTGGGTGAATATCATCTTGCTATCACACAACTCGCGGTTCACCCCCTCGAGCTTATATTGCTCTGATATGTTGTATATACACCACATGTATCATCATGTATCTGTACATATAAATTTTGTATGGCAACCAAATTTGAACAGTCATAACCGTGTTCTTATCCCAACTTCTGGCCATTTGCAGCTTTCTAGAATTTGAATTAGTTATTTGTTTCATGGAAACATCACATTTTTAGCTTAATTCTATACTTCCAATAGAGTGGACTTTTCTCGTAATCGACTTTTCTCGAAATCTATTACTCTAAATCAAATTTTTTAATGTGGCACTTCAGTTGGTACTCTTGAACATATTTTTGACGTAATTATGACCCTTGAATCTGTATTTAAATTTAGTGCCAATGAAATGAAATGCTAACAATATGAAGATAATGTGGATGATAAGGAGATATAAGTAGACAGTTTAACAATTTATCTTGCATTTCACTGTAGGAAGTGTCAACTGCTTGTCTTGAATTTATAGCTTATAAGCTGGTGTAATTACATATATGTATATATATATATAGCAAATCTTATTTGGCCTCCGAAAATATCAGTAATTCAAACAGTCTGTAGTATGACGATAATAATTTAGGTTGCTAAACACTAGTGTAGGTTGTTGAATATTCCTTTAAGCTCTGTAGTCATTAGCTAATTCCAGAAGTGTTTGACACCATTCACTCCAGTAGCTTCACTGTTAATGATTTAGAAACCTTAAAAAAGAGACTTGTATTTGATGTTATTTCAAATCAAGAAACACATAATCTTCAAGATTATATTCATTCAAAGACAATTTAATGTTAATCACCTTGGAAATATTTCATCATTTTGATCAAATTTTTATTGTCAGTGTAACAAATACCTTAGAGCCATAAAATGAAAGAGTTGACGGTTTATGTTAAGCATGATCTACTATGACATGTTGAAAAAATGAAAAGAGCTGGAGTTTCTCATTGAGAACACACAAGAACCATAGAAGAGCGTTTTCCTCCTAGATCCAATTCTACTGTCTTGGACATCATCAAGACTAAGCGTGATCACGTTAGAAAACAATCACTTATAAGTAAGGTCGTTACTTGACCTGAAGCATAATCAGGGTTTGCTGTGGACAATTGGAAGAGATTTGCCTTCGATTTGGAGTCATTTTCCGGACCTAAGTCAATGCTGATTAATGAAATGATCTATATTGTCTTATGACTTTTTGACTTCACCTCCTTAGTGTCAACCATCCCAAGGTCAATTCCATCAACCCTAAAGATTGACACTTTATGTCCTGAATTAATAAGTGTCAACCTTCCCAAGGTCAATTACATCAACCCTAAAGATTGACAATTTATGTCCTGAATTACTAAGTGACAACCTTCCCGAGGTCAATTCCATCAACCCTAAAGATTGACAATTTATGTCCTGAATTACTAAGTGACAACCTTCCCGAGGTCAATTCCATCAACCCTAAAGATTGACACTTTATGTCCTGAATTAATAAGTGTCAACCTTCCCGAGGTCAATTCCATCAACCCTAAAGATTGACACTTTATGTCCTGAATTAATAAGTGTCAACCTTCCCGAGGTCAATTCCATCAACCCTAAAGATTGACACTTTATGTCCTGAATTAATAAGTGTCAACCTTCCCGAGGTCAATTCCATCAACCCTAAAGATTGACAATTTATGTCCTGAATTACTAAGTGACAACCTTCCCGAGGTCAATTCCATCAACCCTAAAGATTGACACTTTATGTCCTGAATTACTAAGTGTCAACCTTCCCGAGGTCAATTCCATCAACCCTAAAGATTGACAATTTACGCCTGAATTACTAAGTGTCAACCTTCCCGAGGTCAATTCCATCAACCCTAAAGAGTGACACTTTATGTCCTGAATTAATAAGTGTCAACCTTCCCGAGGTCAATTACATCAACCCTAAAGATTGACAATTTATGTCCTGAATTACTAAGTGACAACCTTCCCGAGGTCAATTCCATCAACCCTAAAGATTGACAATTTATGTCCTGAATTACTAAGTGACAACCTTCCCGAGGTCAATTCCATCAACCCTAAAGATTGACAATTTATGTCCTGAATTACTAAGTGACAACCTTCCCGAGGTCAATTCCATCAACCCTAAAGATTGACAATTTATGTCCTGAATTACTAAGTGACAACCTTCCCGAGGTCAATTCCATCAACCCTAAAGATTGACAATTTATGTCCTGAATTACTAAGTGACAACCTTCCCGAGGTCAATTCCATCAACCCTAAAGATTGACAATTTATGTCCTGAATTACTAAGTGACAACCTTCCCGAGGTCAATTCCATCAACCCTAAAGATTGACAATTTATGTCCTGAATTACTAAGTGACAACCTTCCCGAGGTCAATTCCATCAACCCTAAAGATTGACAATTTATGTCCTGAATTACTAAGTGACAACCTTCCCGAGGTCAATTCCATCAACCCTAAAGATTGACACTTTATGTCCTGAATTAATAAGTGTCAACCTTCCCGAGGTCAATTCCATCAACCCTAAAGATTGACACTTTATGTCCTGAATTAATAAGTGTCAACCTTCCCGAGGTCAATTCCATCAACCCTAAAGATTGACACTTTATGTCCTGAATTAATAAGTGTCAACCTTCCCGAGGTCAATTCCATCAACCCTAAAGATTGACAATTTATGTCCTGAATTACTAAGTGACAACCTTCCCGAGGTCAATTCCATCAACCCTAAAGATTGACACTTTATGTCCTGAATTACTAAGTGTCAACCTTCCCGAGGTCAATTCCATCAACCCTAAAGATTGACAATTTATGTCCTGAATTACTAAGTGTCAACCTTCCCGAGGTCAATTCCATCAACCCTAAAGAGTGACACTTTATGTCCTGAATTAATAAGTGTCAACCTTCCCGAGGTCAATTACATCAACCCTAAAGATTGACAATTTATGTCCTGAATTACTAAGTGACAACCTTCCCGAGGTCAATTCCATCAACCCTAAAGATTGACAATTTATGTCCTGAATTACTAAGTGACAACCTTCCCGAGGTCAATTCCATCAACCCTAAAGATTGACAATTTATGTCCTGAATTACTAAGTGACAACCTTCCCGAGGTCAATTCCATCAACCCTAAAGATTGACAATTTATGTCCTGAATTACTAAGTGACAACCTTCCCGAGGTCAATTCCATCAACCCTAAAGATTGACAATTTATGTCCTGAATTACTAAGTGACAACCTTCCCGAGGTCAATTCCATCAACCCTAAAGATTGACAATTTATGTCCTGAATTACTAAGTGACAACCTTCCCGAGGTCAATTCCATCAACCCTAAAGATTGACAATTTATGTCCTGAATTAATAAGTGTCAACCTTCCCGAGGTCAATTCCATCAACCCTAAAGAGTGACACTTTATGTCCTGAATTAATAAGTGTCAACCTTCCCGAGGTCAATTCCATCAACCCTAAAGATTGACACTTTATGTCCTGAATTAATAAACGTCTACCATCCAGAGGTGTTAAGACAACAGGAATCATAAAGATTGACACTTTACATGCTAAATTAATAGTGTCAACCATCCCAAAGAGGCTAAAAAAACAGGAATAATAAAGGTTTACCCTCTACCTACTCTAAAATATCTGTTTAAGTGGTTGATAGCAAAATGAATGCAATATGTTAGGTGAAGAAGTTGACTATCAACAGAATTAAGCTATTTTCCTTTGACTAAAAAATGCTACATTTAACAGTATGTGTCATGTTGTACATTGTCTCTCATTGTTTGTCCTCAGTTTGTATGACAGTAGCTGCGATGATGACTTGGAGTCCCAGGATATGTTCTCTGGGAGCGAGACGGGCAGCTCACGCAAATACCAGAGGTGAGACACAGCACTACATCATGGTGATGATGATGATGATCAAAGATGATGAAAATGGTGACGATGATGAGAATATCAATGATAATGCCAATAATGATGAGAATGATGATGATGATGATGATGATGATGATGATGATGATGTGGTGATGATGATGTTAGGATGGTGAGAATGATGATGATGATGTTGATGATGATGATGATGATGATGATATGACGGTGATAATGATGATAGTAATAATGATGATGATGGTATTGATGATGATGTTAGGATGGTGATGATGTAATAAGGATGGTGATGATGATGAGAATGATGATCGTGACTTAAGGATATGATGATGATGACGATGATGATGACGATGATGGTGATGAGGATGATGATGATAGAGGTAATGTTGATGAAAATGATGATGTTATATAATGATGATGATGGTGATTTTAGGATGATATTGTTGAGAATGTTAGTGGTTATGATGATAATGAGAATGATAGTGGTTATGATAATGATGATGATGAGAATGATAGTGGTTATGATAATGATGATGATGAGAATGATAGTGGTTATGATAATGATGATGATGAGAATGATAGTGGTTATGATAATGATGATGATGAGAATGATAGTGGTTATGATGATGATGATGATGAGAATGATAGTGGTTATGATAATGATGATGATGAGAATGATAGTGGTTATGATAATGATGATGATGAGAATGATAGTGGTTATGATGATGATGATGATGATGAGAATGATAGTGGTTATGATAATGATGATGATGATGAGAATGATAGTGGTTATGATAATGATGATGATGATGAGAATGATAGTGGTTATGATAATGATGATGATGATGATGATGAGAATGATAGTGGTTATGATAATGATGATGATGATGAGAATGATAGTGGTTATGATAATGATGATGATGATGAGAATGATAGTGGTTATGATAATGATGATGATGAGAATGATAGTGGTTATAATGATGATGATGATGAGAATGATAGTGGTTATGATAATGATGATGATGATGAGAATGATAGTGGTTATGATAATGATGATGATCGATGATGAGAATGATAGTGGTTATGATAATGATGATGATGATGAGAATGATAGTGGTTATGATAATGATGATGATGATGATGATGATGAGAATGATAGTGGTTATGATAATGATGATGATGATGAGAATGATAGTGGTTATGATAATGATGATGAGAATGATAGTGGTTATGATAATGATGATGATGAGAATGATAGTGGTTATAATGATGATGATGATGAGAATGATAGTGGTTATGATAATGATGATGATGATGAGAATGATAGTGGTTATGATAATGATGATGATAGATGATGAGAATGATAGTGGTTATGATAATGATGATGAGAATGATAGTGGTTATGATAATGATGATGATGAGAATGATAGTGGTTATGATGATGATGATGATGATGAGAATGATAGTGGTTATGATAATGATGATGATGAGAATGATAGTGGTTATGATAATGATGATGATGAGAATGATAGTGGTTATGATAATGATGATGATGAGAATGATAGTGGTTATGATAATGATGATGATGAGAATGATAGTGGTTATGATAATGATGATGCTAGAGATGAGGAGGATGTGATTATCTTGATGACAGCCTGGATGAAAATGATAAGAATTATAAAAATATTAACAGAAAGATTAAATCTTTTATTTTTTGTAGACAAAATCACAGTGAAATTGAAAAACGTCGACGTGATAAGATGAACTCGTACATAACGGAACTGTCCTCCATGATCCCAATGTGCAGTGCAATGAACCGGAAGCTGGACAAACTCACCGTTCTCAGGATGGCAGTCCAGCACATAAAGTCTCTGCGAGGTAAACGAGCTTCTTTATTGTCACATCTACTACTCTGTCAACTTCTCCTGCAAGTGCCTACTACTACTATGAAGTTAAGGTGCAGTGCACTACTACGTGAGCAAAGAAATTTGACTACCGTATTCCCTCGGGTATAAGACCACACTCGAGCCTGAGACCACCCTCACTTTTCAATGGGTTGCAATTGTTGGGGTTATTCTCAGGTTATAGCCCACCCCCAACTTTGTCAGATGTTCCATGGTCATACATTACATAAATCTATAATATTATTTTAAGTTAAGTATAAAAAACCTACATAAAACTGTCTGACAGTTGGTATGAATTTTCATCTGAGTTGGGGTCTCTCCCATCTAAAAGCCCATCCCCATGTTTTCAAGATGTTTGTTTGTCTGGCTCCCTGGTCTTATACCCGAGATACTACGGTAACTGCAACAAAGGTTTGATTATCCAGTGATGAAAACTGAAGCAACTTATGACTTATGACAAATTTGTATGCTGAATTCTTTTACAAACATTTTGTTAACCCTTGCGTTTCGTTATTATATATTATAACTTTATGACGAATTTTGGCTAAAGCACCTCTGGCGGAATATTCCAGCCGGTACATAAATGGTTGATTCATATGCCCAACTTTGAATGAATTTTCTATGTCTTTCTAAAGATTGTCTTTAATTCGGGCCTTATAAAATCCATGTATACATATCGTCTCGCATTTCGCCAGGAGGACTAACATCCATATCACTAATATAACTCGGTAAATAGACTAAGACACGTCGCTGCCTCAGATTCTTTATGGCCATCCCGGGTTATAATAATTAAAATGTATCATTTGAAAGGATATATGACTTGACATCTACTATAAGGTGTACTGACTGTAATTCACATTTGATAAACTGAACATTAACTTAATCTACAAGGTGTGACAGTTTACATCCCTCTTGAATATGAATGAGGATGTGTTGAGGGAGGACCCAAATCTTTCAGTGTCGTGCTTGTAATCCGACCCTAGATTCCTCCCACCCCAAAAAAAATCAGTGAAAACACAGTAAAAATTCTCAATCTCTGATCAATGGCCAAGATGAGAAGCCAATGACTTGTATTGTTACAATACATCAATACCAGCTTTATCCTCTGATGCACGCACATTGGCCAGGTTGCCAGTGTAAGTAGCTTAGGACAAGGAGTGATGGGCAGGAACTCGCAGAGTGTTAATCACATTTCGTGGGTTCAGTCAGACTATTTAATTGATTGTGAGTCTAACTGAGGACTCATCTGTCACTTAAACTCTCATTGTGGGATGAAGGTTATATTCCATCAGACAGGCAATTAATCTTCGTTGTCCTTAACCCCTTCCATGCATGCCTGAAATATCTCCTGAAATTGAAAGATTGATGTTCTTTTCGATCATAAGGCCTTACACCTTACACCAGATGAGCCTTTACCATTGTTCAGCATCCAACTGTTGTCCATTGAGTATCATTTGAAACTTTCCCCAATTTTAATATCTCCTTCACAAGTGCTATACCCCCATAACTGAAATTTTGAGGGAAGATACCTTGAACCTAGGGTATCAAAGACCCCCACTTCAAATACGTGTGTAAGGCATTATCCCTTAAACCTTTAAACAAGTTGGGGTTGATGTCCCCTTGAATGTAGTAAATAAGTAACAGAGGCGGATCCAGGAATTTTTAAATGTGGGGGGGGTCCAATTCCCCATTCCCGCTATGCAAAAAAACTTTTGTCGTTGACAAGCCCCCATTTGTTGAAAAATAAAAACAATGACAACTGAAGCCATTCATCGCCGAAGCGAGTGGGAAAAATTTTGCTACAGCCTAACAACATATTGTTTATTAGTTTTATGATACGTTATGTGTTACTATGTGTATATTCTATGTGTATATGTTTATAACAACAAAATGTATTTGTTCAACAGATAAAACATGTCAAATTGGAAATGTATATCTGACAGCAAGGGATGGGCATAAAGTCATGTTTGTTATGAAACATATAGTATTTGGCAGCGTCTGTCCGTACAAATTGGAATATCTATAAAAACAACTATGCTCTGGATTCTTTGAATGTTTTGCACGCATTTCTTTCTATAGCTTACCATTTTTTGTGACAGACCTTTAAGAAAGAAAAACATTCTAGACACAGATTGTTTGATTTTCTGATTGTTCCTTGTCGTGTCTTATCTCTGAACTATTGTAGCAAGGAATGTGTTATGTATACAGTAGTTTGACCTTCATTGCAGTGTCTGAGTGTCTTAAAAAAGATGATTTATTGTTGATGGTTGTAAACATTCTTGAAGGTGATGTCAACATGATACCTAACAACTCTTGGAAAGTTGCATAAGTTTAATTTGTCGTGTCCTTGTCTTTTTAGTTTTTCTTGCAAATAGTTTTATTTATGCAGTTTCCCATTGCTCTAGTGTTCATTCTAACATGTGCTGACTTGCTACTTGGTTTTATAAAATCATTTCATCTCAATGCTAGAACCATATATTTCTGAAGCTAAGATTTAGTTTATGAAATACACAGAGGATATCTGTCTTTTCTTGACTGATTCCATGTTGTTCCAATATTTGTATACCCCGCTACGACATAATCTGAGGTATATAGCGCGCCATGTGTCTGTTTATCCAAAATTGTTTCCAGAGCATAACTAGAAAAGTATATGACTTGAAACTTCAAATTTGGTATGGAAGTAGCCCATGTGGTGGGTTTCAAATCCAAGGGTCAAATAATTTTGTTAAACATGTTAACCAAACACGGCAAATTTCAAACTTAGTTTTGTTCGAAAAGTATATGAGTTTGAAACTTTAAATTTGGTATGGAAGTAGCCTATGTCATTTCACTAGTGACTGCTTCACTAGGCATCAATGGGGTTATTGTCGTGGGGCAGCCCGTATGTCCGTCCGTCAGTGCATTCGTCCCGAAAACGGTACTTGTGTTCTAAAATCAACTCCTCCCACAGTTTGACCAATCTTTCTGAAATTTAACAAATGTTTTTGATATACATCGGTGATACACAGGTACTTTTTTTGGGACCGATCGGATTAATATTTTCAGAGTTATCGCCCTTGACTTTGAGCACTCGATCAGCTTTCCGATTCCAGACTGGCAGTAACTTTTAATTCGTCAGCATTTGAAAATGTTATGTCACACACTGAGGTTATAACCTTTGACCTTGTGACCTTGACCTTGATGTAGGATCCATTTTGTGAAAAACTTAACCATGGCCATAAATTTTGATTGATCAGTGATAGGCCTTTGATATTGTGCGTCAGCGGTTTTGTTTTCGGACCAGAACACAAAAACTGTAAAGCATAACTCAATGAAACTTGATATGGGGAACAGTCATCATTTTCAACCTCTTTGGAATTATAGTTTTAGCCTTTTCCATTGAAACACCCTTAAAATTTTGTTTCCAGACCAGAACTCAAAAATGTAAGGGCTAGCTCAATAAAGCTTGGTATGTGTATTTGCCTTTTGGGGTTTTCAACTTCTTTGGAATTATACTTTTAGCCGTTTCCATGGAAAAACATCTTTATCCTGAATTCCAGAGGAAAAGTCAAAATGGTTTTTACAATTTAACTTCCAGAATAGAACTTGAATATTGTTAGCCATTGTTGCACATTGGAAGTACACTTTCTTCTGCAGCAGAAATTTATTACTAATTAGTGATTTAGGATTAATCATAGCATAAAGCTCCATATTCATTGTTCAATATATTTTAAACCTTTTTCACCTGGCGGGGGATATAGTAGACGCTGTCTGTTTGTTAATTTTTAATAGGTCATTAAATTACCCTTACATTTAAACTGCTTATGTGGAGGATAAGGAACCCGGTGGTCTTGTTGTTATTTTTACATTGAACTTACAGAAACGTATTTTATGTTTACAGGTTCCAGCAATGTATACTCAGAAGTTAGCCACAAGCCTTCCTTTATATCTGACAACGAACTCAAGCATTTGATTTTAAAGGTGACCACTTTTACAACAATTAAACGAATGATGGATTTCAAAGTGCAATAGATCCAGAGATGAGGGAGTATGAAATAAGTCTCAGATGTTACCAGTCTGAAACTAGGATTTTGTCAATTTTCATGGTAGAATTATGTGAAAACCTTAAGACCTGTTCTTTTCGATTTCTGAAGTTTGTTCCGAACATCCGGTTCATGTGCGAAGTGAAAAGAAATAGTAGGTGCAAGCCGCACTACAATAGAACATGTTCGAACCCCCAGAACAGTGTTCGGAGCCACTCCTTACACTTTGTGCATGTACCGGACGTTCGGAACAAACTTCGGTAAATCTAAAAGAGCAAGCCTTAAGTTACCATTGAGTAAAAGTAACCATGTTGTGAGCTGTCAGCCAGTTCTTATTTCATATACTGACTATAGCTTTTATGATAGCTTATGCTTGGAAATATGACTAATATGAAGTGTATGGTATATATCAGGCAACTTATATTGTACCTGAAGTAAGGTTGAGATGATATTTTTGCTGTATTGCAGGTAGCCGAAGGATTCCTCTTCGTGATTGGGTGCGACAGAGGTCGATTGTTATATGTGTCCGAATCGGTCAAAGATGTGTTAAATTATTCACAGGTAAGATATACTTCACTATCAAGATCAACATTTAACATCAACATCATCATCATCATCATCATCATCATCATCATCATCATCACCATCACCATCATCATGATGCAACATCATCATCATCATTATCATCCATCCATCCATAAATCTTCTGTATTCGTTATTTGATGATATTTGACTATGTACTTGAGGATGACTGAACGTAGTCAAAAGACATTCACTAGTGACTTAAGATCAACAAATGGAGCATGTGCTTGTAAATTGTTAGAAAAATGAATTTAAATCAAATTCTGTACAACACCAATAGCAATTCTCTTCTATTTTTCGTAAATTAACTTTTAAAAAATCTTCATTAATGTTTGTTTGAATGTTCATCGTGTAAAAAGCAACTTAGTGTAAGTAATTTTTAAAAAAACATTTAACCTAATACTCCAGTCAAATATTTTATTCAATGGTTTTCACAAAATATGGATCCATTATTTTTTAATTAATTAACAATTTACCCTCTAATTCGAATCACATCTTTTACTTTCCTTAATTATTATTTTTTAAATTCAAGGTGTATAGAAGTTAAATTTTCTTTTTTTTTAAAAGCCCATAGATATTACCACTACATTCAGAATTCTATGATTTTCACAAAATATTGAATTTCATTACAAACAATTGTTTTTTAGTACATAAACAACTTACTCTTGTGACATGCTATTGAGGATACCAAAGAGTTTTCAACTTTGTAAGATGAATTCTTTCAATTCGTATATGATCTTTAGCTACAGGAAATTTTTTGTGAGTTTGACAAATCTCACATTGCCTGGTAAAGACGAAGCAAAACACAAGCAGAGAGCTGTTTACAGACATGAAAGCTTTGTTTGTAACCCCCAATTCGCCCAGTAAATGCCATGCTTGTTTTCCACTTTGCCTAATCAATATCATATTTGAAAATGACGGGCGGGTCACCGAAGGTCGCTTGTGTATTGATGTGAGTGGAAGTAACATGAGAGTGTGTCAAGATTATGCCAGCAAGTTAAATTTGATTGTCGTTGACGAAAAAATTTTAAGTGGAGGTGTAAGAGTTGTACTTCAGCAAAAAAATTCTATTTGTAATCGTTAAAGTCAAAATTTAAATCAAATCCAAATTGGTTCAAGGTTGCATTTTAAAAAAAATATTTTTTAATATTGCTTAAAGTAAAACTCTAAATTAGCTCAAGGTCTTTTAAAACAAAGTAATTCTTCCTTAACATGTTCCATTTTTACAGATGATGAGCATGCATTATACATAATTCAAATGAAGATAATTTAATTACAATGAATTTAAAACATATTTGCAATTTTAACCAATTCTGTTTTGGTTTCTTCATATTGTGAGGAAATATTTGGTAATACAAAATATGGAAGTTGAATTCTCACAAAGTATGACAGAATATTGTGGGAGGAGATATAATGCATATGTTTACACCAATTTCTATTTTAAATGGCTTTTTCAAATGGTTGATACAGACATAACTGAATTATTATATACATCATTTTTATTTTTATAATCAGTCTTAAGTTGCTTGCTAATTACAAATTATTACTAACAAAATATGTATGAATAGTGAGTGAATGGTTGCCTTGTTTTAAAACTGATCATTCAGAATTGTCTCATGTCTCAACAAAGCAGCTGTGTTTGCTTGAATTTAAATTTAATAGGAATTTGATACTTCCAATGTCTTTCTTCAGAGAATCATTTCATGTACATGATATTCTCAAAGGTTTTATGATTGAGTTATATCTAACCAATCTTCAATTAGCTCAATTTTTAAACAGGGGTTTAAATCCTCTCACCAGCTGGCAACTTTGTCTGCTGGAGAACTGTCCTACATGCAGTTAGGTTTGAATGTAATGCTCTCTGGATTTCGGCATAGTATCCAGGTCTACCAAAGAAAAAAACGAATTGCAACTGAAAGAATCGAAACGCACACATGAAGAAACAAATTTGCATCGTAAATAAGAGATATGGAATGAAAAGACGCAAATCTTTAATTCATAAAACATCATGAAATGAGATGTAAGGAGCAGAAAAGGCATTTTAACTTCCCAGTCGAAGGGGTCAAACTTTCATCCGCCATGTTTTAATTGGACAGCGCATGCGTAGTCACAGTGTTGCGTTTCGTGTCTTTCATTTCCCGTCCTCGTGTATTTATAATCGCTGATCATCTCATTTGTGTTCAGATTCACGTCTTTTCATTCCGTATCGCTTATTTACGATGCAAACTCGTTTCTTTATGTGTGCATTTCGATTCTTTCCATTGCAATTCGCTTTTTTCTTTGGTAGGCCTGGTACAACCCATGGCTCACTAATTCCAGACGATGCTTACAGGTTTCATTGCAATGCATAGCCACAATGGTGTTCCAGTTGCAATAATACTAGCAGCCGTGATCGATATAATAGAAATACTTCACCTTTAAACATTCACACATGTATTACCTAGGGACTTCAATATAGTGTTTAATTTTGTTATAAAACTAATTTGATGGCAATTCAATTTCGTCTGATCTTTCTTTTCTGCCTGGAAAAGGAAAGTTACATAACAAAATTATTCAAGGAGAGATGTTAAACCCTTAAATTTTAAATTTGATATACAACCTTTAAGTATATCAATTTTCCTAACTTATGGCATGTGATTATGAAACATTAAGACCTATGTGTCCTTGGAAGTTACATGTTATGTATCTATCTTATATTGTGAAAAAAATTAATTTTTAATCTATTTTTAAATCATTTAGAAATGAAAAGTGAATTTGAATCGAAATGAATGTTTTTATTTTTAATTTTATTCATTTAAAATTGAAAACTCTAGGTTGCATAAAAGAAAACCTTCAATCCCAGCCATAAGAGCATAACACTGTTGCATATGTAAGACCAAGTAGTTTTTGTGAAAAAAAATCATTTGGAAATTCTGGTTTGTTAGTTATAAATGCATTCATTAAATTTACTCCTTTTGAGAGTTATATCCATATATAATTCTGGTGAATACTTGAGCAAACATTTATATCACTACACATTTCCTCAGTAAATCTGGTGAATACTTGCGCAAACATTTATATCACTACACATTTCCTCAGTAAATCTGGTGAATACTTGCGCAAACAATTATATCACTACACATCTCCTCAGTAAATCTGGCTCATGGATTGAACTGTTTGACAGACAATAAGGATTAATTAAAATATTCATTACAATATTTGAATGTATAGTACTTGCCAACACTTGGCCACTCCTAGGTTTTCCTGCAGTGCATAGTCCATAGCTGAATATTGCACTAAATTTGTAATTGCGATACATTGTAGTACAAAGCTTCTGTAGTGTGATAATATTAGTCAAATATATTGTATGAACTTTTCTTTCAACATTTTTGTAACAAATATGCCGCTAATTACTCACTTTCTACAAAAGTTCCATTTGTTTTCAGTCGGAGTTGATAGGCCAAAGTTTATTTGACATCTTACATCCAAAAGATATCGCTAAAGTGAAAGAACAGTTGTCGGCCTCAGATCTGACACCAAGGGATCGATTTATTGATGCAAAAAGTGAGTATTTAATATCGATCTGTCATCATGGTTGGCAATGGTACACGGATGTGAATATCAGCACTCTCTCTCCGAGTGTAGTTGTAGCGCCAATGTTTTGCCATCAATAACCTTGACTGTATCTCTCTAATCAGTGTATTTGGGTCCATTCCACAGCCCAAAACCTTGAAACTTTTGGTACAGACTGGTAACTGTTTAAGTATTTAGCAGTCAGTCATGCTATCAGTTTTTCCACCGCTGCTGCGTTTTGTTTTAGTTATAACATTTTTCCAAGACGGTATTAAGACCGTACATACATAGCTTCTTTCTTATACACCTGTGGGGAATTATTTTGACACGTTCACATTCAAACTCAAAGGTCAAAGTCATGAGTTCTGAAATCACTACAAAAACCCTTGTAAACACGATAACATAAAACAAATTGTGCTATCAGGCTCTTGTTTGGTATATATCAACTATGGAGAAAGACCAAGATTTGAAAAGGTTTTTGCTACAATCCCTCAAAGGTCAAATTCACACCGAGGTCACAACTTCAGCATGCTTTAGTGAACACGCCTTATGTTAACTATGAACACTTTAAATCATTACATTATTGTTATACATAATGAAAAGTGATCATTGATTGTGTGACCTTTAAGGTCAAGGTCTCGAGATTGGGTCAATATCACCAGTTCTGAAATCACTAAATAACTTTTTAGCTCATCAGGCCTGAAAGGCCCGATGGGCTCATGGCATGACATGGCATGGCGTCCGGCCGTTTACTTTTCGCTTTTTCGACTTCTTCTCCAGAACCAATGACTCTACAGAGCTGAAATTTATTATTATTAACTCCTTGGCCAAATAGGGTGACAGGGGTCACAACCTTAAAAACGTTCTTCTTCTTCTCCAGTTTCAAAAGGTCTAGAGAGCTGAAAAGTTCCGTGCAGACTCCTTGGCCAATGGGGATTCTAAATTGTAGATTTTGTGACCCCATGATCCCAAATAGGGTCACTACCATAGAAACCTATTTTCATCTTCTTCTCCAGTTCCAAAAGGTCTAGAGTGCTGAAATGGTTGTGTTTAGACCCCATGGCCAATGGGGATTCTAAATGGAGAAGGCGGAACAGGGAAAGGCGAGATCGACCTTCAGTTTCGGGGCTGCTCTGCTTTTGCGGTGTTTTCAAAATTAATCTTCTAGCCTGGCTAATTATCACAAACACATTAGGATTGTTGCGTCAATGGCAACTGCAAAAATGTGGACAAAACTGCCGCATGTTTATATGAAAGGAATCTGCAACATTATGGCATTCAAAGGTTCTTCACTGAACGTGGCAGTGAGGGCAATACCAATACCTTCAGATTCTTCAATTTTCTTCATATTCTTATCTTATTGTGTTCAAACTACTCTGTATGAAAGCAAAAAATATCTATATTTGATTTATTATTTAACTCAACTCACTTCCAGCCATGATGCCGGTGAAAACAGAGATGCCACAAAAATCCTCCAAGTTGTGTTCTGGTGCCCGGAGATCCTTCTTTTTTCGCATGAATAAATCTTCGGCAAATATTCCAAACTCGTCAGCATCAGCATCCTGTGCTTCCAACGCAATGAAGAAGTGTCCCGACTCGTTTCAATATAACCGCAAGAAGAAATCAGGTGGGAGAACACCCCCTTGTCAAGTTCTTTATATTGTGTGTAGGTGTATGGTAATTAGTACATAATACAATTGTTGGTCTCATTCGGTCATGACACATTAGTTCGTAAAGTGTTGAACTGTGATGATGAGTTGGTTTGATAGATTAGTAAATCTTTGTGGAGGTAGCATGATAGCATCCTTCAAAGTATCAATCTCCTTTCTTACGCAATGAAATGAATATAAAAGTGTTTGATAAAACCTCTGTAAAATTTTCTTTCAAATGCATGATTTTGTTTACATTGCTGTGAATAATTACTAATTGTTTTTGTTTCCAGAGAGTAGAATTATGTAATCATTAATTTCATTAGATACCATTTTACTGAGCATTAAAATATTTAAGATTTCCAGAAACAAAGAATTATGTCATCATTAATTTCAATAATGATCATATAAATGATTTTACTTTCAGAAAAGAAGAATTATGTCATCATTCACTGTACGGGTTACCTCAAGTCTTGGTCATCAAATAAAATGGATATTGATGACGACAACGAAAGCGATGACAGTCCAAACCTTAGTTGCCTCGTAGCCATTGGTCGAATCCAACCCACATGTCAGTCTCAACAGTCACAATCATCGAGTAGCATCAACATTCAGCCAATGGAATTCACCTCTCGTCTTAGCATTGATGGGAAATTTGCAAATGTTGATGAAAGGTATGTCATATGCAGTCTTTTGACCTAAAATGGCAATCATATCTGGGTTCATATTTTTTCATACGTTAATTATAAAAAAAAATCACTCTGGCATGGTGACGTAACATCAGGAATCTAATTTCATCAATAATGTGGCTTTCTAAATTGGCAATGGCTGATAGTTTGGAATATTTTCCTCATTTTGAAACTTGGGTAACAAATTGAATATATTTATTATATGACGAGCAGTGAAATACTCGGATTTATCAGATTCTATCAAGCTACAGTGAAAATAGATTTAAATAACTTATATTTTCACTGCGACCAGTGACTGATATAAGTTGACGTCATAAAACAATGGTCTGGCGCCGCGAATCGGCTTATGACGTCACAGTGTTACTGTACTGTGATCCTAGCGTCCACTCGGCGTGAAAACGACCCTTTTCGGACCTTATTATAAGGATAACATCATATAATAAATAGAATATCTGTCAATTCTTGACAAATACCATGTTTATCTCATCGAGGGAGGTAGAAAAGTTATATATTATTAATTATAGATATAACCTTTCTACCTCCCTCGATGAGATAAACATGGTATTAGTCAAGAAAAGACAGATATCCTCTTTATATTATATGACTGTCCATGTCATACATAACCCTGCCAGGGGCACGGCAACTTTGTCTGCAGTAGAGAACTGTTCTACACGCAGGAAGGTTTGTGTGCAATGCTACACTGAAATTTAGTGCAGTACCACCCATGGTTCGCTAGTTCCAGCCGTTGCTTGCAGGTTTCACCGCAATGCATTGCCACCATGGTGTTGCAGCTTTTTTCCCTGCAATAATACTAGCAGCCTTGATATAAGTGAAATACTCCAGAAAATACTCACCCCACCTTTATATCACTATGGTTAAAGCCTAAATATCACTCTTGAACTGCTACTGTATAGAAAAACAAGGTTAAAACAAACACAGATTAGACAAAGTAAAAGAATGTAATAGGGTTATTTTAATTCCTCAAAACACAAAATACCCAATGAATTTGTGTATGAAATATGCAACTGATTCCCTGAATGCTGTCTATTTTTGACAAACTTGTAGTCGACTATATAATTTGATTTAATAACTTGGAATTGTTAAACGAAAAATAAAATTCGTTGTAAATTTTACATGCACTTTTAGATTCATTTTTCCTTTGCAAAGAGTAACATCAGATAGTTTTTCAAATGGCTAGTTTTGAAGTGGGTTGAGGAAGGGTTTTACCATGTGTAAACAACAGCAGCTTAAAGATTCGACAGCTTTGTTGTCTAAAGGTGCTTCTTGTGTGTTTCAAGCAAAAGGTAAAGCCTTGTTTCAAACATAATGATGTATTGTCTGGTGTGACAGCAAAGGTAAATATTTATCTCTTGCTTACTCACATCGTTTTAAGGAAAAAATGTTTAATATAAATATTGATGATATTGATTTTAGCTATGGGATTTAAGCTACCTCAGTATGTTTCCCTAACCTACTTTTTAGCTCATCAGGCCGATTAGGCCTTATGGTTTCATTGTGGCATGGGCCATTTGTAAAATCTGTCATCCCGTCAATTAATTGTTCATTTTCTTCTGACATTTTCGACTTCTCCAGAAATTTTGCATAGGATCATAGTTTGTACATTTGGTCCTTCAAAATCTTCCGCTAAATTCCCCTGTAAAAAAATCAACTTAATTATGTCTTCTAATACAAGTGGAAAAATGACTGCTTATATAAATATATAGTTAAGATGACAGCACTTTTTAATTGACCTTCCCTAAGGGGGATAACTCTATCACAAAATTGCATACCACTAAAGGAACAAAGTTTATAAATAACACCCTTGTTTTAACTCCATGAGACCGCTGAGGAAGGCTCAATACATGCAGTGTTTATGCCGATAAATAGTTTTCGTTAATGAAAGTCAGGTACTTAGGAAAGAAACATTATGAAATAGTGGATCATACTTATCCATAATAACTTCAATAGCACAAATTATTGACCAGTCCAATGGAGGAAAGTAAAGAAAAATCAGTTCTTTAGACAACATAGACTCATTAGCCCTTAAAAGCCAGATGGGCTAATGGCATTGGCTGTCATCAGTTGTTTTTCGTCCATTGGGCGTTGTAGGTCCGTAAACGTTTCACATTTCATAGTGTTGAGGACCCCACAATGTTGAATGCTATTGAAACTATCCTGATGTAGCACCCCTTTCCTTTATCCACTACTCATACATTATACCCATGCCACAATGAAACTATATAGCTTAAAGGTACATCCATTGTGTTGTTGGGGGTCACATATTCCAAACGTTATAAATGGTGTTACTTTATCGAGAAGTACCGACTGTTACCGAAAACCATCATGTTGATGATACTCGACTTAGTATATTGACGATATGAAGGTAAAAGTAGTGATTTCTGATCGAAAACCGGACAATGCACCGCGTGTGGCACGTGCCAGTGAGTCAAATGTAATCTTGGAATCTTATTTGAAACAGACAAAATAACAAATTTGGATTGATCATTTTGGATAGGTTATATAACTTCTGTGCATGTAAATGGAACGTGCAGTTTTGGTTTCTGCACATGCAAAATGATGTTACTTGATTTTAATTGGAAACTAGTAATTATGATATATTAGGCGGTTTGGGAGAATATATGCAATTTTAGTGAATTTGTTTGTATTGTAAACAGCACATATGGTGAGTTGGAGCATATTAAAGCCAAATACTTTTTTATGAAACACAATGGATGCACCTTTAAATCCCTTGGCATTATTCTCAAAGTCACAGCAGATCTTTGAATTTTTCGGCATGTGAACTTGCATGTTAAGCTTGTCAGAGGGATATCTCAAGAACTGTTCACTATCAGATGAATAAACAGGATTATATTGTATTTAGAGAACCTATTTAGAAAAGACGTCTGTAGTCTGTACCATCGATATTGTTTACGTAATATAATTGTTGCTCTCAAAAAGGAAAATTGAAAATGAGCTGCAATCACATCATTAATTGTATAAGAAAACTCTAACTTCTCTTATACAATCAATAATATGGTTTAGTTTCCTTGATTTATTTGCAAAACGGATAAATGCATAGCATTTCCTTATTTTATTTTATTTTTTCTCCTCAATGATCTATTGCGGTTGCGAGTGTGTTTTGGGATGGTCAATATCCTATTAGGAGGGGCGGGATAGCGCAGTGGTTAGCACGTTCAGCTTCAGATCAAGAGGTCTGTGGTTGGAATCCCGCCAGGGGCACGGCAACTTTGTCTGCAGTAGAGAACTGTTCTACATGCAGTAAGGTTTGGGTGCAATGCCACACTGAATTTCAGTGCAGTACCACCCATGGTTCGCTAGTTCCAGCCGATGCGGGCTTTCTCCCTGCCATAATACTAGCAGCCGCGATATAAGTGAAATACTCATGAAAGCGTCGTTAAACCCCAATTCACCTCACCTCACCTTAAAATCGTGTTAGGAATAAACATTGTATTTTGCGAGCCTTATGGTTTCTAGCTCATAATCGGTGAACCATGGGAGGGTCACTCCTGTACATTATACGATTTATGTCTCCTTTAGAATGCAATGGTCTATTTTAACTTAACTTTGTTTTAAAGTGCTTTGATTGATGTGGATGATAAATGGTAAATTTTGTGAATGATCGATGCCTTATAATGTTAGTCTTTACCTTAGTGACAATAAAAAATGTAATACCTTTTAAATTCAGAGACAATGGTTCTATTTTCTTTCTCTCAGTATGAAAAATTGATTGTAATGAATGTAACAATGGATTTGTAATTCCAGGGCTACAATAATCCTGGGCTATTTACCACAAGAGTTGCTGGGGACCTCGGTGTACGAGTATTATCACTCCGATGACATCGAGCATCTTTCTGAGGTTCATCGAAAAGGTAAGAACAGAGACACTGCCACAGCATGTGGAGGGAGTTAAACTAGCTTGTAGTCTTAAGAAGACATATTTTAATAATGAAAACAAAAAAGACCATAACCCTTTTTCTGCTCAATTAATTAGTGCCAAACACAGCCAAACCATTCATACTCCTTTGAATGTATCGGGTTGGCCAAGACTGAAGATGGCCATACTCAGTATATTTCTACAACAGCAGCTAAATTACTTTAATATATGGTATGGATGGTAAGACGATAAGACTTTTGAAAAGATGGTATGGCGGCCTGATCTTGGAGCCAGTAATTTATAAGTTTCATTCAGTCAGGTTCATTTTATAGATGAAATATGATGAGCTTCAGACTGAAGAAATGTAGAAATATGTACATGTAGAGTATTTTTAATTTAGATAAAAATTTACCATGCCTATATTTAATTGTTAAGTTAAAAAATGCATTGTCATATAATAGTTATGATATAACACATTTGATGGAAAACTATTCAACATATGAATTGTTTTAATGTAGGCGAAACTTCACTATGATTATTTAATTGTTAAGTATATAATGTTATTGTCATATAATTGTTATAGTATAACACATTTGATACTGATATGTACATATAAGAACATAATTGACACATTTAGTTGTATTATTGAATATGTCTAGACCTATGTAGTCAGTATCACTGAAACGTCGGAAATCAGAGATGTTTATTTGTTCTAAAAGGTTATTTAGCACCAGGGGGAAATGCTAAATGTGATAAATTCCAGCAAAATCTAAGCTGTCTGTACATCTAGTTCATCTGGTCTATAATTTGCAAGAATGGATTTAGCATGGTCAGTGTCTGTCATCTTTACCAAGCTTTCAGATTTTCAAGTTGTTCTCACAACCTTCTCTGCCCTTGAAGCTGAAATTCTGTAGAATGGTTCCTTTCATCTTAGGGATACACGTTTTCTACAATTGGTCATAGCATATAATGATGGCTATACATCCATTTTTGCATCACATCATATAAACATGTTTGTCCGTCTATAGTTGCATCGTAGCATAAAAACATGTTTGTCCGTCTATAGTGGCATCACAGCATATAAACATGTTTGTCCGTCTATAGTTGCATCACATCATATAAACATGTTTGTCCGTCTATAGTTGCATCACATCCTATAAACATGTTTGTCCGTCTATAGTTGCATCACAGCATATAAACATGTTTGTCCGTCTATAGTTGCATCACATCATATAAACATGGTTGTCCGTCTATAGTTGTATTACATCATATAAACATGTTTGTCTGTCTATAGTTGCATCACAGCATATAAACATGTTTGTCCGTCTATAGTTGCATCACAGAATATAAACATGTTTGTCTGTCTATAGTTGCATCACAGAATATAAACATGTTTGTCCGTCTATAGTTGCATCACATCATATAAACATGTTTGTCCGTCTATAGTTGCATCACAGCATATAAACATGGTTGTCCATCTATAGTTGCATCACAGCATATAAACATGTTTTTCCGTCTATAATTGCATCACAGAATATAAACATGTTTGTCCGT
Source organism: Gibbula magus (assembly GCA_936450465.1). Taxonomy (NCBI): domain Eukaryota; kingdom Metazoa; phylum Mollusca; class Gastropoda; order Trochida; family Trochidae; genus Gibbula; species Gibbula magus. The sequence continues at coordinate 62,312,910 of OW388304.1, forward strand.
CTATAGTTGCATCACAGCATATAAACATGTTTGTCCGTCTATAGTTGCATCACATCATATAAACATTTTTGTCCGTCTATAGTTGCATCACAGCATATAAACATGTTTGTCCATCTATAGTTGCATCACAGCATATAAACATGTTTGTCCGTCTATAATTGCATCACAGAATATAAACATGTTTGTCCGTCTATAGTTGCATCACAGAATATAAACATGTTTGTCCGTCTATAGTTGCATCACATCATATAAACATGTTTGTCCGTCTATAATTGCATCATAGAATAAAAAGATGGCTATATATATATCCATCCATAGTTGTTTTCATTTTCATTTTCATTTTATTGATTTGAATTAATTCTCTCAATTAAACTCAATAATTTTGTCTTTCAGTTTTAGATACGAAAGAAAAAGTGGAGACCAACATGTACCGGTTTCAAGGGAAGGACGGGAAGTTTATTCACCTAAAGTCCATCTGTTTTGCTTTCTCCAATCCCTGGACAAAGGAAGTGGAGTGTATTGTCTCCACCAACATGGTGGTTCAGTGAGTCTCATTGTCTTGGATTAATTAATCATTTGTCTTCATTTTCAACAATAGCTGATCATGACTTTTATTATATTGCGATGCGGAGTCCCCAAGATGTAGCCAGCTTTCTTCCTGCGTTAATATGTTACAATGTATTACAAGTGAACTACTTTAAAGCTTCATTAATATAGTACAGCAATACTGCCCAAGCAAAGGTCAACAATAACTCACATATTATAGTAGAAAGACCACAAGAGGAAATCTAGATTGGCAAACTCACTCACTTATTATAGTAGAAAGACCACAAGAAGAAATCTAGATTGGCAAACTCACTCACATATTATAGTAGAAAGACCACAAGAAGAAATCTAGATTGGCAAACTCACTCACTTATTATAGTAGAAAGACCACAAGAATCCAAATTGGCAAATTTTCACATTTCACACTCAAAGTGTATCCATAGCGAAGCTGTATACAGTTTGATTCTCTGGGAAAATTTCATGTGGCATCACATTATTCATTGCTTACAAAACTCATAACAATTTCAAATTGGATTTTGAAAAAGTTATTATGATGACATTATTCATGCATTGGTTACATAACTCATAAAATTTGATAGATTTTTCAAATTGGATTGTGAAAAAATGTTTATGATGTGTAGTAAACTTCTTCATATATCAAATATATTAACTCAAGGAAAAGACATTAAGTGCTTTGAAAATTTCATAAAAGTAAATAACCTTGGATGGTTGGTAGATGCTAACTAGCAACTGTCATGTGAAGTCAAGTGATATTTTATGGGAGCTTCAAAGGAAACGTCTCCTATGTGATGAGTTACAACTGAACTATAGTTGTTGTTATCTACTTATGTCTGACTTTACATCTAGCAAGCGTAGCTTTGGGTTCATGAACTTTGACCTGCGAATATTTTCTCAATGACATTCTAAAGACCAGCCACACTACGTCATTCATTGGTTTATTGTCACTGTGCTGGACACCAGGACCCATATTTTCGAAGCTCTCTTAGCGCTAAGATAGTCGTAAGTGCCATACATTAACATTGACTTACGACTATCTTAGCACTAAGAGAGCTTCGAAAATATGGGCCCTGCTAGATAGCAGTTTTTGCAATTTGTAAAGGAGAAGCTATAAGTGTAGGGCTGTTTTGGGGATATGTCATTTGAAAATGATAGCAAAACACATCATGATTCTGTTGTAAAATACTCATCGAAAAACTTTCCGAGTTTTCTGTCATTCAAGCTTACTAGAAAAAGAAAGACAATATTTAAACGTCTGATTCTGATTTTATCATGTGGACCCATGAATTAAATGACCTGAAGAAAATCTTTTAATGCTAAATCTTGATGAATTTTAGTTATTGTTTAGATAATATTACGTAAATGAACAAGTATCACATGGTTAGTACCAGCTGCAGTTCATACTGGTGTCCCGACAGCATTGCAGAACCCAAGCTATATGAAATATAACATTGTTATTAAAAGCGTTTAGCCTTAAATGTGTTTCCAGCAATTATCTGTCTGTACTGACAGTGGATAAATGTGTTATCTGACGGGCATAGATCATCACGTTTATGTAAGTCTGTGATTGCCATGCTAAAACAAAGGATGTAATTTGTAATTTGCAAGATAATGGCTTTGTTTATCTTACATGTGTCTATAACATAAATGGACACTTATTGATCTTATTTTTAACAATACATACTTACCTTGTCAGTTCCAAGATAACTTCAATAATTTTGTTATCATGAAAAATATTTTTCCAAAACAAGATGTTTGGTATACAATTAATGGGTTTTAAAAAAAATACTTTTCCTTTAATATGAAGGATTTTTAAGCCACAAATTGTTTTTGATGAGTAGTCAAAAGAAATTTTGGAAAAAGATAAACACATGTGCTTTGGTAAAGAGTTAATATGTTTTAGCTTGTTCTAAGTGACACTTTAAACATTGAATGTAAAATAATGTTTTAAAAAGGGGCAATTTCAACCTGAAATGTTTGTTTTAGTTGAAGTTAAAGCTATATGTTAGCTAATATCTCTGTGGATCTATGTAAGTGCTGGAGGGCATAAATTTTTCGTTAAATTATTATGGATTTTAACTCATCAGTCCTGAAAGGTCTGATGGGAGTAAGCCATTGGCTGTCGTCCGTCGTCTGTCCGGCATCAGGCATCCATAATTTTTTCACATTTTCGACTATTCCTCTAGAACTGCTACACCCCAAAGCTGTAATTTTGTAGGGTAGTATCTTGAATCTAGGAGATTAAAGTTTGTTCATTTGGTGCTCACCCCTTCTCAAATGTGGACGTGGCAAGCACCATTTGTGAAACCTATGAGCGACTTTTTCTCTGAAAACAAGTTGACATAGGAAGCTGAAATTTTCAAAATAGCATCTGTGTCACAGGGGGATTAAAGTTTGCTCATTTGGTCTTAATCCCCCCTCAAATATGGGCATGGCAGACGGTCCGATCTAAAATCTTTAAAACATATATCTCCCCAAGAACCGGTAATGTCAGAAAGCTGAGACTGTTATCTTTGTTGGATGAAGACTCATATTTGTAAATTTCATTACCCTACTCCTAAAAATAACGGCATGGCAGGGGTAGCAAAATAAAATGGTTCCACATTTTAGGGCTATGATAAAATGTTTAAGGTAGTTGTTTAGATCTTGTTGTGACATTTCAAATGCACCCAATGTTATTACTAGTGAAGTGACTCCCAGTGACTCTATTCTTGCATACTCAAAACTGACTTTACTGTGACTTGTTATTGAATTATAAATGATAGATACAAAGTATTGAGCTTGAGAGGGGATTGTAAAGTAGGTAGGCGTTGTTGCATGAAGTATAGAAGAGTACACTAATCATTTTTGCTTTTTAACTAATTTTGATTTAAGATATTTTGAGAACAGTTTTTAAATGTATTACTTCAGAATTGTTCTTTATATCTTCAACTTTAGATAAGAAATCATCCAAATCCTAATGATCTACAAAGTCAATGGCTCTAGTTTTTAATTTCATACTGGTTGGAATATTCTGATTATTCATCTAAAATGGGTTTTATTACTCGTAACTCCCCAACGGAGTACACTGGGGATCATGTCACCTTATTGACAATATTACAATAATGTTTGTATTTACTTGCAGTGTCCAAGAGGTAACGAGCTCCGGTCAGGCTGCCAATGCAGGGGACACAGACCTTAGCAGTGACTACTCCTTTCCTATAGGTAATGGTGATGTGTCTAGTGATCATGCATTTATTTAGTTATAATTCATTTCTAAAGTGATAATTCATTTGTATTGTGATAATTGATTTATATAGGGGTATTTCATTTATTTAGTGATAATTCATTTCTATAGGGGTAATTCATTTATATAGGAGTAATTCATTTCTTTAGTGATAATTCATTTATATATATATAATTCATTTATATAGTGATAATTCATTTCTATAGTGATAATTCATTCTATAGTGATAATTCATTTCTATAGTGATAATTCATTTCTATAGTGATAATTCATTTATATAGTGATAATGCATTTATATAGGGGTAATTCATTTATTTAGTGGTAATTCATTTCTTTAGTGATAATTCATTTCTATAGTGATAATTCGTTTCTGTGGGGATAATTCATTTAAATTGTGATAATTCATTTATATAGTGATAATTCATTTATATAGTGATTAATTCATTTCTTTAGAGATAATTCATTTATATAGTGATAATTCATTTATATAGTGATAATTAATTTATATAGTGATAATTCATTTCTGTAGTGATAATTCATTTACGGTATATTGTGATAATTCATTTATATAGTGATAATTCATTAGAATCTTAGAATGCAAAGATCTATAATAATTAATTTTGTTTTGACATACCTTGACCAATGTGGGTTATAATTTGTCAATTTGGTTACTGTAATGAATAATGTAATACCTGTAGAACTACAGAACCAATGGCCCTTACATTTTACATATAGCAAAAAAGGAATATCATTTATGCTGTAAACATAAATTGAGAAAATATTTTTCAAATTTACATTTACATTTATTTCAGAACCAGAGCGAATATCAAAAGAGCTGTCCACGTCTCTACCCAGGCACACCACAACGAGACAGGGTGTGGGAAGAATCGGGAAACAGATCGCAGAACAAGCTACGGAGCAAAGCAGGTAACTCACAGAATCAGTCAACCTCGCTTCATTCAGAATCTGAACATTTAGATTGAAAATATACAGATTTTAAACTTGCAGTTTTTCTACATCATTCGGATTAAAAACATACAGATTCTAAACATTCAGATTGAAAAAAATACAGATTCTAAACATCATGCATTCAGATTCAACCCTACATTTTCTAAACATACAGCTTCTAAACATCATTTAGCCTTTTAAAAATACAGATTCTAAACATAATTAAGAATAAAAAAGTACAGATTCTAAACAAAATTCAGATTCAAAAGATAAAATTTTTAAACATCATTCAGATTCCAAACATACAGATTCCAAAATTAAACATTGTAAACATCACTAAAGTTCTAAAGTGTTCATATTTCAAACAGCGTTCACATCTTAAGAAAACAGCATTCAGATATTCTAAACATCATTCAAATTTAAATGACCAAACAAACACTTTGCTGTTATTGGTCATTTGGTGACGTTTGGACACAGACAACAGGAAAAATTCTTCTGATTCTTCTGAAATTTAAAAGCTCTAATCTCATTCGCTTTCAGTTTGCCATCATTTTAAAAGTAAAATCATACAATTGGATATTATACAAATACGCAATGATATCAATGATTTTGTGTAAAATGTTTTTATTTTGATTATTTCTTGAGTCACTTATTAGTTCGATTTGGCACTTATATATATATAATTCCCGTATTTGTGGCATGCATTATAAACATACATTCTGTATTGTCTTTGCTTTTGTGTATAAGTGTCATCACACAGTGGCGGATCTGGGGGGGAGGGTTGTCGAGGGGGTCCTGATTCTACCCCCTTTCAAAATGTTTTGTATGGGCAGGTATGGGGAATAAAATTTTGGACCCCATTTTCCATTGGTGGACCCCCCTTTCAAATTTTCTGGATCCGTCACTGATCAGTAAAGGATGATGATGTGACAACTTGAAGAACGATGGGAGGCTTTGCATATTTTGTTGTACTTGTATGCGTAAAATTTCCCTATGTTACATATAACTATGTCGTTTTTTATGAAAATAGTAATTTTCTTTCCTTGTTCAGTTATCAATTTACATACTTTTTGTGATAAAAAGCCAGGCTTTGGATTTATAAAAAGAATACTTTTCAGTGGAAAAGGTGAAGCCAGCACATCTGGACAAGCAACTCAATCAAGAGAACTATCCGTGGAGGGGTAAATTATCAAATATATTCTATGCTAGATCATGCACTAAGTTTCAAATAAAAGCAACATTTTTGAAGCACTTGTAAAAGTCCTCTGTACAACATTCTTAAAGCACTTTAACATCCCTCCATATACAAAATGATGTGTGAAGCACTAGTAAAATCTATCAAAAATGCTGACAAATAATATTTTTTTAGAATGCCAAAATTGATTACATGTTCTCGATATATTGATGTCATATCAGAAACAAATGTTTAGCATAAGCTTAAATTTTCATTTGTAAAATAGAGGCTTAGCTTATACATGAAATAATTTCCTTTCATATACAGTATCATTTGTTTTAAAATACAATATATTTGAAAAATAATAAAATTCAATGTCTTTAACAAAGTATAGGATCACTTGTTCACAAAGTTATGTTGTTTTTTTGTTTCTTTTTTCATGTAAATTATTTTATCTATGGTTCATGCATGGCATGTTTATGTGTTGTGATTTGACATCTTATCTTCTCCATTTTATACTCATGCCTTCTATTGAAGTTCTGACTTGAAATGTGTTTTTATGAAGGATAATGAATTAATGTCTACATGATGTTTGTCACCCACAGAAGTCCCTCACCAGTCAGCAGTATTGTAGTTCCTTCTGCATCAGCTCAGGTAAGTCAACATTCATCACCCAACCATTATTGTCTGGGATATATCGCTTTGGCAGTAGATTTAGCACAGTGCCCTGACATCATCAAGTGTATGACATCACAATGCTTTGACATCATTAAGTGTATGACATCGCAATACCCTGAAATCATCAAGTGTATGACATCATCAAGTGTATGACATCACAATGCCCTGACATCATTAAGTGTATGACATCACAATACCCTAAAATCATCAAGTGTATGACATCATCAAGTGTATGCTATCACAATGCTTTTATATCATCAAGTATATGACATCACAATGCTTTGACATCATCAAGTGTATGACATCACAATGATTTGACATCATCAAGTGTATGACATCACAATGTTCTGACATCATCAAGTGTATGACATCACAATGTTTTGATATCATCAAGTGTATGACATCACACTATTTTGACATCAAGTGTATGACATCACAATGCTTTGACATCATCAAGAATATGACACCACAATGCCCTGACATCATCAAGTGTATGACATCACATTGCTTTGACATCATCAAGTGTATGACATCACAATGCTTTGACATCATCAAGTGTATGACATCACAATGCTTTGATATCATCAAGTGTATGACATCACAATGATTTGATATCATCAAGTGTATGACATCACAATGTTTTGACATCATCAAGTGTATGACATCACAATGCTTTGACATCATCAAGTGTATGACATCACAATGTTTTGACATCATCAAGTGTATGACATCACAATGTTTTGACATCATCAAGTGTATGACATCACAATGCTTTGACATCATCAAGTAGAGTTTGAATCCTTGACTTGACTTGACCTGAAAAACGTACAAGAGTTTGTACTATTACAGATAGGAGCAAAATAAAACATTGTTACAAATTTAATGGCAAAATAGTTTACATTGTACATATTTTGTGCTCCTCAAACGTGTATCTCTATTAGCGAAGGCATACTGTGTAAAGTTTTAGCTAAGGCCCAAAAAAAAAAGAATTTGTATCTGGTTTCCGTCTGCATCAGTTTCAAACCCACGCCTCAGGTCTTTTGTTTGGAGGTTTTAACAAAAGTAAGGGGCAGATAACTAAAAAAAAATTTGCCTCAGAAAACATTGGATATAGTAAATGTCACTTGTTTCTGTTGAGATTATCGACTATTTGGAATAGTAACACATATTTAAGAGGGTTTGTGCTTTATTTATATAGATAATTGTATAAATTTTGTTTGTGTATCTCTTCAAAAAATGTCGTAAAAAAAAAATCGCATCATCGCATTATTTTTGTCAGCCTGTAAAGACCAGAAACATTTATTTTTTATTTTTTAGGCCTAAACTGCCAAAGTGCTTATTAGGTGACTTTCAAAGATGACAGTTTCTGATAATATTGGTCTCTCTTTCAGACTGAGCGGCCCCCAACTGACGTCGTATCTACGGACATCCAGTCTCCTGCACAGGGCAATCAAGCCCCGAGAGATGGTACGAGTTGAATTCAGTGCTTCCTTGTATCGGGGCATAAATATTGGGGTTGATGTTTTGTAAACAATGCCCTAGGCAAAATATCACCTTCCGAATAATGTATTATTTTAGAGTCTGGATCTTGTATTTTCGGGTTTCTTTTTGCTTTAATCATATGATTGAATTTGTTGAAATATTGAAGTTGTGATTTAAATTTTGTTTTCGTTATTTTCAGGGTTTGTCCCCACGAAACTAAATGGACTGAGCGTCCACTCTTCATCACAGCCAGGTAGGAATTGAATAATTATTTATACATTTTTCATGTCTGACAAGCAAGCCGAGTGTAGCAGGTCATTTTCCCCCGGTCTACACTTTCTGCGGGGAGAAACTTACTGTGGCCTAAGTTTCACTGAGGAAGGTACCCTAAGATTCTGGCTTACAAAGTTTGGCCTGGTACACTGATACAACAGATGCTTCTTATAGCTTTATATAAGATTTACGGGGGACCTTAGTCATTGGCTCCGTCTGTATGTCCGTCCGTCCGTCTGTCTGTACTCGAAAACTACTTGGCCAATCTTCACAAAATTTGGTATACAGCTTCTCCATATCATGTAGATGTGCCTTTTGGGGGTTTCAACTTTTTCAAAATTTTATTTTTTTGTTTCCATGGTAACAAGTTGGACTTTGTCTATTTGAAGTGACTATACTTGACCAATTCTCAACGGTAAAATTTGGTACACTTCCTCCTCGTATCATGTAGACGTGCCTTTTGGGGGTTTGAAACTTTAGTTTGTTCTGTTTCTGTGCAAACATTTTGTACGTTTGTATTTTAGAAAGGTAATAAGTTGAAGTGAATTGGGGAAAGCAGGAGACATCTGTTTTTATGAGCAAAAACACCTTATAGTTTTAATTATATACTGCTGAGACTTATTATTTAACTTATGTGGGGCCAGGGGGATAAGCCATCTCTCCTGATCTCTCCTCTTGTTTAAAAAACAAGATAAAAAGATAATGATTTGGAATTGATTACTTTCATTCATGCATAATCAGCCCCCATAAATATGTTTCAAGAAAACTCCTTGTTTGGACTGTTCTAGCTTTTAAGCTGTCAACTGACTGACACACTGATATTTCATCATTTGCTTGATAACTGTGTGTGCATCTACACCAAAACATCACATTCCTGCAATAAAGAAGTTGTATGTCCAGACAACTTGTTCTCCTTGATATTTCAAGCACTGATATCCATTTTCCTCATGTTTCAGCTGCAATTGACACCCAGTTGTTTGAGAACGTCATCCAGGAGCAGGCTGAGGAGACCCGGGATAATCCAGGAAGTGATGGAAATGATGAGGCTGCTTTAGCCTTCCTCATGAGCCTCTTAGAGGCTGACGCTGGTTTAGGAGGTCCTGTAGACTTTAACAATCTACCCTGGCCCTTGTGATGTGATCAACAGTGATTTGAGTAGGGTCTGAACTCAGAAAGAGACAGTTGAAATAATTCTGGACATCATTGTCGAAAGGACACTCACAACTGTTCACCATGTGAATTGTTTGTGGAAAGTGTTGTTGAGGAGCCAATTTTGTTGAATTGTTTGTGGAAAGTCTTAATGAAAAGATGAAGGACAGCACCTTTGTTTGAAGTGACATCTTTATTGAAATGTTTGTGCAGAATGTTGTTGAAAGGTTTGAGGAAAATAGGTGTTGTTCAAAAGTTTCAAGACGACAATGTTGAAATGTTTAATGTTGAAAGGTGTTGAAATGCTTGTTGAAAGTATTTTTTAAAAAGTTTGTGAATGGCATCGATGGATAGTATCAATTGTTGAAAGCATTGTTTGTTGAAGAATTATACTGTTGAAGACAAGATGTTGCAATGCTTCTGAACAGCGTTGTTGGACCACACAGATCGAATGAAAAACATTCTTTTTGAAGACAGAAGATATGTGACCAAATTATTTGTTGAGTTTTCCAACAAAATTTGTGAAAAGTTTGTTGACAAGACTGATGAATTACAGAAACCTGTTCTTCCTTTAACAGCTGATTCCGATTATGATTGATCTGCCTTAAACTGTTTTGGTTAGCACTATTGGTATGGACATTGATTGTACAAGTTGCCTTGTTTATTGTGATAACAGAGACCAAGCCTGGTCCCATCCAAATGTGAAGAAAGCTTGCATATTTGAACAGTTGATGACTGTCAAGGTTGAAGCATCTCTGAACTTCTAGGTTTCAAAACTTCCAACATTGTGGCCTTAATACTTAACAAGAATGATATATTTTCAGAGAGATTTGTAAAAACATTTGTTACTCGTCATGTAGTTGGAAGTTACTAGAAGAACCTGAGTACATTTAACATGCAACTGAGGTGATGTCATATGACAATGAAGAACTCTTTTTCTTGGGGAAAAGTGACATATGATGTTCCAAGCCATTCCTGATGGAAGGACACAAAAGTGAAAGTAATGTACCAGATGATGTTCAGTGATGGTGAAGATAATGTCCGTGGATAAATCCCGAGTGTCCTCCTCTCTCTCTGTTGTATAGAAGTGTGACAAGAAAATGCATTCGAATGTAAGGTAGAAGATGTGATGAACATACAAAGTATGACTACATCCTTGACTCAAAGCCTGTGTTAGAAACCCCAGCAAGAAATCTTCGAAATATCCACATGATCATTTGCATCATCTCTCACAAATACTCACAGAATAGTACTTGTTGCTTTTCGTATCACCTCATTAAAGTGATATCAACATCAAGATGACTAACCACCTTCAAATTCAAATGTGGCATGGAACTTCTTAAAGTTGAAGGTCAAGGTGATGAGGTCAGGTTTAGCAAGGTCCTGTATCTAGGTCATCAGGTGAAGCCTGTATTGAGGTCGTTCAGTCATACTAATGTGAATAATGTGTTGCGGTTGCCTTAAGGACAAAATGTTATGGATATAAGTGCCTATAGTCTTGAATGACTTCATGTGGAGAATGATGCAAATCGTAAAGTATAAGTAGTCAAAGAATAAGCAGCTAGGGTCCAAATGTAGATGTTTCAACACTTAAAGGGGCAGTAGCACGTTTTTTGCAAATTTTATTTTTTCAAATTTCCCATTTAAAATGATAGTTTATGTCGTTTATGATGGTAAAATATTTTATTACACAAATCAATTATCCACAGTGGTAATAATGGTGTTGCATACAAAGCAAAAATTGCATGGTGGCCATTTTAATGTGAACACATTTTATTATTTCGAATGACAACAATGATTCCCATTGTTTTACAAAACCATGTAAATTCATTTTGTAACTTGATTTTTTTTAGGAGAGAAGGGTATTTTACTTTTGATGACATTATTTTTCAAATACATTTCATCGACTTATTTTAGCAAAAAAATGTGCTACTGCCCCTTTAAACTACATTAGAGAATACAACCCAGAGCCAAGTGTACTTAAGCTCTCTTAGCCCAAGGAGAAGGTAACTCCATGTTATAACAATGGGCAAGGTATCCCTTAGCGTTGAAGGCAATGTAGCACATTTTGATGATAATGATTTTTTCCTCAAATATGTGGATATGTGCAAGTAAGTAGAATAGATGAATGAATAAACCATGTTATTAGGCAGCCAACAACTTGAAGTCCAGTAGTTCCACAGCTCACTTAGACAGAAAAATGGCAATGAGACAGTTGTGAAGAGTTGTTTTCTAAGGTAGAACAAAGAATTGTTATCTCTATTGAATCTTGAAGCTCCAGGCTGGTACCAGGTAGTGTTGTGATATTGTTGAGATGTATATATTTGTTTCATATTTTCGTTACGTAAACTCATTGTTTTGTTGTTGATCTGTCATTAGTGTTGTAGATATATATCCGTGTGACGGGACATTTGTATATTTTCATGTTTTATATATTCTATACTTGTGAGTAAACCAGGGAAATTCCATTTAGGTTTCTCAACATAGGTATGTTGTTTGATGTATCCTTTGAACTTTAAATTGTCATTTTCAAGTCTGTAACTGATCTTTCAAAAAGTTCATGAAAGAATGGAATATGCAACAAAAACCATTGACAATCAATCATCGTGAATTCAAAGCCATTGTTTGTGTGGCAACAATGTTGGAAAACATCGCAATTTGTATAATGTTTAATAGATTGAACAAAAATCTTCTCTTAGAATTTTTCAGTTGGTAATCTGATGAGATTTTTGTGTTGTTTTGGTTATGAACATGTGTATTTTAAAGTTATTCTTTCATAAATGATGTTTCTGATATTGCAATTTTTAGCTTATCAGGCCTAAAAGGCCAGATGGGCTTGTGGCATGGCCGTCATCTGACGTCTGTCTTAAGTGGGCAGGTACCTTGCACCTTGGGATCTAAGTTTGTATATTTGGTCACAAAACCCTCAAGTATGGGAAAGGGGCAAGGGGTCCAACCTAAAATGTTACATTTAGTTTATCTAGAACCAACAATGCTAGAAAGCTTTAATTTTTGGAACATGACCTTTGATTGATGGAGACCAACAGTTGTAAATTTTACAACCCTGTTCTGAAAAATATATGACGTGAGATAAGTATGGTAAAAGCAACATTTGAAACAAGGGTCTATGATGTTTATAATGAATGGATTAATGGGTAACTAATTTGAATTATAAATTTTCAATGGGCAATGAATTATTATTTTATATTTTAATATTTTCCTTAGAGATAATGAATAAGGTAATTTAGATTTGGTGTGTGGTCTCTAATAAGGGCCATACAAACAAATATTTGTATCTTTTCAAAACCTAAATACTTTAGAAAACTAAAATATATTTTACATTTTGGCAGTTGTGTTCCCCAGTAAGGGCAATTAAGGCTCAATCCTCGAGGCCTGAAAATGCTGAAATAATATGTAAAGATGTCTTGGATGATAAAATGTAGATTTGTTAACCCTTTTACAAATATACTTCTGGAAATTAAAGTTTTCAAACTTAGGCTATTGTTTGAAACCTGATGAGTTACAGAGCCAATGGCTCTATTTTGTTAATGCAAATACTAGAAAAACATCATGGTTGCTCGAAAATGAAACAGTAATCTTGCAAAGGAAGGAGTGATCACGCAAGACTTGGTTCGATGAAGAGTTCATAATCATATCATTCCACACTTTTATACAATGTTAATTATCTTTTAACTTCATCAAGAAATATATTTTAGTTAAAACTACTTCCATCAATTATTTTTCGGACAATTTTACTCTTCCCATGTCAGGTTTGTGATTCTTTGTCGTCCATTGTACACTGTTTTAAATTTATCTTCAAAATTATTTTCTTTTAATTTCAGAAAACTTCAAATATTGTACATGTCAATCTCACAACAAACATAAGAATGAAAACATATTTTTTAACATGTATACCGGTATGTGTCCTCCGAGGTTGAGTGTTCACTAACAATATCCTGTGATGATAAACTCGAGTGCCTCCTGACCTCTGCAGGGAATGAGTTATGTTTAAAGGGACACTGCGTCGAGGATAAAAATGTGCCTCACTTTTATCTACCTATGCTGATTAATGTGTCTGCTAACGAGTTACTCTTCAATTCACTGTTAACATGCAGTAGTTTATTACTAATTACTTCAATTGTCAGAAATTGGGGATCTGTGACTCGTTACCAGACACGTTAAACAGCAAAAGAAGATAATTCTGATCTCATATTTATCCTCGACGCGGTGTCCCTTTAAACTATTGCCTTTATATTCACCAATTATTTAAGTCTATGAATGTACTATAAAAACGTTGAAAAATTATATAAGTTATGAACTTTCTTAATTTAGATAGTGACTATCTAATCTTTCATTTAACATAGATTACCTTCCCTCTTAGGCCCATCTCACTTAAAAGTAATGTCATGATGTTATCCCTCCGTCCCTCAGTTTTTACATTTTTGACTTCTTCTTAAGAACCACATGCTCCCAAGAGCTGAAATCTTGTTTACAAGTTCCTTGGTAAATGGAATTTCAAATTTAGATTTGGCGACTGTAATTGACAGGCGATAAGGGCCACTCTCTAAAATATATTACTTCTTCAGAAGCTCTTAAAAGCTTGCATTTTGCATGCAGAGTCCCTAGTAACTAGTGTGTTTATAATACCTGTAGAAAAAGATGATTCATTTGAAGTCACTTCTTGGTTATATCGTTTGCTTATTATTAAAGCTTAAAGGGAGGGTTCAATCAGCTATGTAGATCTTGTGAAAACAAATAGTGAGGTGACATTCTTGTTTATACAGATATGTTGTTATTACATGGTTATGACAATCCAGTTGAAACGTATACCAAGGGTAATAAACAGATGACAAGGCTAATATTTTCGTGACTTTGACAATTTGACAAAGAATTGGGCATTTTTATTCAAACATGAAAGAAAAACAGTGACGTCATTCACTGGCATTTCGATTATGGAAAGTGTTGCTATGGCATATAACAAAACATTGTTGATCAGTCTAATGATGAATTATTTGTTACTTTCTGGATATTCTATCAATACATATGTTTCAAAAACTTATAAACTTTGTAGAAATACAGCATTTTTCTTATTTCATGAAATGCATAACAATTAATGGGGGATACTCTGCTAGACCCCCATCTTTAAATGACTGTAATTGATAAAGATTTTATTTATTCGCATTTTGTTTGTCATATATTACTTCAGATTGGTTTACCTTTTTTTGGAAAAATATTACAGTTACATATCATAATTTCTGTGAATCACTGAAGTGTTCATGTTAGAGCATTCTCCTTCTACCAAAGTTACCCAAGTCATGCCTTACCACATAACGTCTGTTACAATACATGTCTCTGGTACCCCAAAATAACTTCCATCAGTGAACATTTTAAACAAAGGTAACTGTCCTTATATCTTCATGTTACAACATGACTGAATTTAAGCTTTTTATGATTTCTGCACAATGGAAGGATATCTAATGTTCTAGACTCATTGGAAACAGATTGATGACTCTTGATTTAATTAGATTTGATTGCAACCAATTAGAATTTTTATTGGTATTACAAGAGAATATGTGAATTGTAAAAGACGTTATGCAGAAAGATATGTTTTGACTTTCCTTATAATGTGGGGTGAGAATATAATTATTATTATTAACATGTAAACCTCATTACATTTTATATTTATTTTAATTAGTTTACAGTGAAAGGACTACGCAGATATCATTCAAAATGTGTTCCTTACTTAATTTTATACCATTATTAATGCTGAAGAATTTACTGTTTTCAGTTGGTTATGATTGCAAATATTGTTCATGTTTTGTTTACTTTAAACCTCTTGGTCATTCATTGCCCAAAAATGTTTTTAAAAATTCTGTAACCCTCATGGACATATTGTTGTAAAAAGAAATTAAACATCATGTGATATCATTTCTCTACTTTTCTATCAGTAACATTATTGAAATACATTTTAATTGAAATTGTTGAGTTTAAAACTTATGTTCCTTTTGTATTTAACATTTCCACAAATAGAGTATCATTTATTTTAAACTAATCTAAAAGAAAATGTACTTTTCTGTTATCTCATTGAATGTTAAAGATGTGCCATCGAGATGACTACCTTCAAATTTCATCAAGCGTCAGCCAATATCACATCTTATATACTTACGGAGGATGTATTTATATTAAAAGATATAATATATGTTACACATTTGACAAGAAGTCACAACATCCTGCAGTTGTGTGTCTAAGTGTTATGTACGTGACTGTCACTCAGAAGTTATGTATATTGTTATGGAATAAATTATTTTAAAAGTGTAAATTTGTTTGGTTTTGAGTTTTTAGCTCATCAGTCCTGAAAGGTCCAATAGGCTTATGACATTGTATAGCGCCCGGCATCCTTGGTTACCCATGGTTTTATATATGCTCCGTTACTCTCAACTATATCACCCATGGGAAACCTTATCAGGGGAATCTGTTCTCAAATAACCCGCCCTTGGCCAGCGTGACGAAGTCAGTAACCAAAGAAAATGATCAATGGGATAAGACGGAAATGGCCAAGGGAGATAACCGATGATTGATGGCTAACACAATGACCTCGCTTGCTTTGAAACGAAGTGATATGAATTGTCTGGCTCGCAGGTCCAAGCTGCGTAGCAGTTTGATTGGCTCACGCCGGCCAAGGGCGCGTAATTTGAGTACAGATTTCTCTGATAAGTTAAGGTTTCCCATGGGTGATATAGTGGAGAGTAACGGAGCATATATAAAATCATGGGTAACCGAGGATGAGCGCCCGGTGTCCTCCATCCGTCTGTAAACTTTTCACTTTTTGGTCTATTTCTCCAGAAATGCTGGCTCTAGGACGCTGAAATTTTGTGTTCAGGCTCTTTGGCCATTGGGGATTCTAAATTGTAGATTTGGTTGTGACCTAAAAAAAAAACCTGTTTTATCTTCATCTCCAGTACCAAAAGCTTTTGAAAGCTGAAAGGTTGTGTACAGGTACCTTTACTGAAAAGGGTTTTAAATTGTAGATTTGGTGACCATCTGACCCCAAATATGGATCACAGGGTCACAACCTAATAAAAACCTATTGTAGTGAGCTTTGAACAGTGCTGTTGAGATTTTATGTGCTCTTCACTTCAGGCATGAGACATAGGAGTGAATCCCAAAGCTGTGAGTCGTAACATGTGCTTTGAGAAATGGTTGTTGAGAATGAGAAGTTGAGACCTGAACAATAAGAATTGAGAGTCTAAAACATATGAATGATTATAGTTTATTTTAACATATCAGCCCATGGTCTGTCATATCATTAGTAAATGTCCAAGAACATGTTGAGCTATTGGTACTGTAGAGTACAGATGGTTACCATTGCAAAGTAAAAGGGCATCAGTTCGCGAAAAAACATGTCACGTGTTGTCATGGTAACATGATCTGCAGGAGCCTGGTAAAATTTAAATAACTCGTGCTGTAATCCGAGTGTCATTTTCGGAAACTGGGATATTGGCCGATTGCATGCTAAACAGTTTGAAAGGACTGTAAATGTGCTCGTGGAACACCTTGGTACCGAAAAAGAATGCAATACCTTGAAGTTTTACCAAAATGAGACCTATAGAACCGTTCTGAACTCGATATCGTAATTAAAACGTAGGTAAAAAAAACCTACCCTATATATAACATATACTCTATGTTATATATAGGGAGTAGTTTTTTACCTACGTTTTGCCGGGATCTAGTCAAATGGGCCGAAGGATGAAAAGGCCGATACAAAAAAGTCAAAAGGGCAGAGTGAAAAAGTCAGAAGGGCCGAAGTAAATAGTCATAAGGGCCGAGAAAAAAGGGCCGAAAATAAAAATTATTATACATTCATTGTATTCAACCTACAGTTGATAGTTGTAATATCTTTACTTAGCCAAGTGATCCCAATCAATTCCAAAATTATTATATTTATGACTAGTGACTGTAATTGTTTCACCGTTTATGCACTCGTATAACCAAAAACAAACAAATGTATTAGTCTCTAATGTTTTATTTTTAGAGTCATATTCATATTATTAGTCAATGAGACCGTGATGTATGTGCATCTCTCATTTGTCATATTTCACAGTTCTTTGTCACAGGTCACACTACTGATAAATATAATATAAATATGATAAACTTATATACCGGGTATTATAATTATATATTATTTTTTTTATTGTTTTAAACATATACATATTTATGAATGCATAAGAGAGGTAATATCGATTTCTTGGAAAGATGTGTGTACAATATATATTTGTTATCAGTTATTATTAAAGACAATCACCCTTTTAAAATTAAGAAACTTATCAAGGAAAGATATTAAAATGTACATAAAATATAAAACCAAAAAGTGTAAACAGGAATTAAGAATATAAGAAGTCATTTCTTTCCGTTAAGATACAAAGCAGGTTTTGGCACATGAATAGGCATGGCAAATGAAGATGAAACCTAAATTTTTGCTATGTGATATGTTGGTATTTTGGGGGTTCGGGCCTTATGACTTTGAACACGGCCCATTTGACTAAATGGCTCGGCCTTTTTGACTTTCACCTCGGCTCTTTTGACTTTTTCCTTCTGCCCTTTTGACTACAACCCCGTTTTGCCTACGTTTTAATTACGATATAGAGTTCCTGTGATTGGGCCCTTCATCATCTGAACAGGAATGTGGCTGTGTTCCCAGAGAACGGCTATGACACAATATATAATGCTCTGTAGAAGTTCTACACCAATATTGACTTTGCGTTATGTATGCATGTTGTTCAACACGCTATTAACATCATGTCAACAAAATTTGAATGCTCTGATATTATAAATTTGCGCAATACAGTGGACTCGCGTTCTTTTCGCTGTTCAGTATATTTATTTTGTAAAACCATCTTTTTGTAACTTTTATCATATTACATATAAGTAATTATTAATAGTTTATTATTATCCCCCGCCAAGAAGTTGAAGGAGGATATGGGTTTGAGCTCCATCCGCCCGTGTGTCCGTCTGTCCCTCCGAGATAAAGCGGACAGCTTTTCTCAGAAACCATTTAAGATAGGATAACCAATTCAACCAAATCAATTGTTTGGCTTGAGTGTATTGATACCTTGATGCAATGAAAATGAGAAACATACAATTATTTCTTCTTGAATTATTGCCCGTGTTCTGATTTCTTTGTTCTGGTGGGGGATGTTGATGACTTCTTGTTATTTTTATAGCCTATTTTTACCATGCTTTATGGTAATATTCACAACACAAATCTTTCATTCATTCTGCAAACACAACAATGCTTATGTTCTTCCTCTGCAAACAAAACAATGCTTCTGTCCAACTTTTCGCTAACACAACAATGTTTTTGTCTTTTCGCAAACACAACAATGCTTCTGTCATTCTTCTGCAAACACAACAATGCTTCTGTCATTCTTCTGCAAACACAACAATGCTTCTGTCATTCTTCTGCAAACACAACAATGCTTCTGTCATTCTTCTGCAAACGCAACAATGCTTCTGTCATTCTTCCGCAAACACAACAATGCTTCTGTCCTTCTGCAAACACAACAATGCTTCTGTCATTCCGCAAACACAAGAAGGTCCTTGAGAGTAAAGCGAGAATAATTCTTTTAGAGCTAACACATACTTGCTTGGACGATCACTGTGAAGGTTCTTGAGAGTAAAGCAAGAAATCTTACTTTAGAACTAACAGATAATTGCTTGGACAATTGTGTGAAATCTCTAGAGAGTAAAGCGAATATAATTCCTTTAGAGACGACAGATAATTGCTAAGAAAATCGCTGTGAAGATTCTTGAGAGTAAAACGGGAATAATTCCTTTAGTGATGACAGATAATTGCTTGGACTATGACATTGAACATATTGAGAGTAGAGCCAGAATAATTCGTTTAGAAACGACAGATAATTGCCATGTCGATCTGATTACTAAAACGAAAATATTGGCTTCAGAGCTTACACATGCTTGCCAAGACAATCGCTATGAAGGTTCTTGAAAGTTTCCCTCAAACCGTTAAAAGCCTGAAACCAGTCGGTAATGGAGGATGAAATTTTCAGAATAACATCTTTATGTAATGAGGTGGATGAATGGAGACTAAGATCTGGAAATTACTCCAAAAGATAAAAGCGTGGCAGGTTTCAATTTGTATGTATTTTATTTTGTTAAATATAAGGCACAGTCTCTTTGCTACGAGGGGAGATCAACAACAATTTCCCTGATAGACTTCTACTTTACTGAAAGAAACGAAACTTAGTCTTTCTCTACATAGGGACCACACAGTGTGACGCATTTTTCCTATCGCTTGATGCAGGCTTCTAGGCCTTTCATGTAAAAAGCATCAGATCTTGTCAATACCCGGGACTTGACCTCATTAATGAGGCTTTCATCATCAGGGAAACGAGTGCCTTTCCAAAATGACTTCATGTTTGGGAAGAGGACGAAATCAGATGGTGCAAGGTCAGGAGAATACGGTGGGTGAGAAAGTATTTCATAGCCGCAGATCTGCGCTTCCGTCTGAGCTACACGTGAGTTGTGGACAGGCACAGGGGCTGGTATTGCTGAAACAATACCTACTCGGTAGCTGTCAGAGGACGAAGTTTTTTTATTTAGGATATATTGTTTTCAGCAATACCAGCCCCTGTGGTGGACAGGAGCATTGTCCTGGAGCAGGCGGACACATTTAGTGAGCATACCGCGTCTCTCGATTTTGATAGCTTTCCGCGGTTTTTGCAGCAAACTAGCGTAGTCTAAGTAATTTTGGTACCCCTTTCCAAAAAATCGATCACGATTACACCATGCTGATCCAAAAATACGGTGAGCATAATCTTGCCTGCCGAGGGCTGGACCCGTGCCTTTGTAAGGGGTGGTGACTGAAGATGCTTCCACTGTTTTGGCTGGATTTTACTTTCAGGGTCATAGTGATTGACCCATGGTTCATCCTGTGTGATTAGTCTGTCGAAAAAGTTATCCTGGTTTTCTTGGCACATTGCTAAAAGAGCTTGTGAGCAGTGGACTCGTTCCTGTTTTTGAAATGTGTGAGCAGTCGGGGTATCCACCGAGCTGACAACTTCCGCATGTGCAACTGGTCATGAATGATTTTCTCCATAGACCCGACACTTATCTTGACATCTTGAGCAAGTTGACAGACAGTTATTCGGCGAAAATTGCAGCTTCCACTTGCCTGATAGTCATCATCAATGGCTGACTGGGGTCGTCCTGGAATTGAAGCTGTTTCCACGGAGGTCCGACCACACATGAACTGACGATGCCAGTGTTTGACAACGTCATACGACGAAGCATCCTCTCCATAAGTTTCTTTTATCTCATCAAAAGTATGAGACATCACTTAACCTGGAGACATGCTACATATCACATGTGAAATTTCTACTTCTTCCGGTAAAGAGAAGTTGGTCAGGGGAAATATTTATTGAACGCCCCTCGTACATGTGAAGTAATTGACTTCTAACCTGGGGGTTGAGGTCTCAGTGTGATCTATGATAAAATTTTATTGGGTTTTAGTTAGGACTTTGTGAATAATTGTTTCACTCATAAGTAGGATTCATAAATAAGATATACTCTCCAAATGTTATACCATTTTGTTTAATGATTTGGGGAATAAGTTGTTTCTATTTTAATTGTGAGGATCCCCTTTCCTCAATATCTTTGCAGGAATTGTGATACCTAGAAATCCCATTTTATCAAAATGTGTGTCGAGTCATGGTTTTGTTCAATCAATCAATCTTTAGTTCAGTACTTAAAAGGCCTCAGGCCTATAGTACAAAATATACAGTGCACTGACATTTCATGAAATAATGCGATTTCTATGTACAAACGCATAAAAGATAAACATGGACAGGTTTTCAATTTCTTTTTTGTTTACACTGTTTAAAAGTAGAGACAATTTTAGCTTATTTGGATTTACATAGTATTTTTCTTTGATATATTTCATTCGGATGTTGCTGTACAAAGGACAAATAAGTAAAACATGTTATTCATCTTCTATAATATTAGACTTACATATTTGACAAAATCTTTGTTCTCTACTTATATTCTTATATCTACCCGTTTCAATACAAAGTTCATGAGACGAGCATCGGAATCGTGCGAGACTAATTCTGTATTTCTTTACATTTAAACAAGATAAGTAATATTCGGTATGGATATTGCTTTTAAAGATTAGGTACGTGTCACATTTACTTGAAAGTGATAATTTGTCCATCCAATTTTGAAAATATATATATTTTACTCTTTGTGTAAATTCACTTATGAATTCAGGCTCTACACCTATTTCTTGATTTTGCCAAATTTTCCCAAATCCTACAGAAAATAGTGTTGCTTTAACGTCGGTAAGCAAATTCTTGTGACCATTCTTTTCGTATAAGAGCATCATTTTATAACACTTTTTAGGTAGGCGGTATGAGGGCATGTTTAGAAGCTTTATCCAATACCGAATAACTTTACAATATGAGTGGATATATAAAGGGAATCTGCCACATTCTCCATAAATCATTACGTTTGGAGTATTTTGTTTAACACCTAAGAACTTTTTACATGCATAAAGATGAACCATTTCTAGTTTTGCGAAAAATTTAACCCCCAGATTTCTGCCCCGTATAAGAGAATGGGGTATATTTTGGCATCGAATATTTTGAAAAATGTGTTAATGCTAAGGTCACCTAGTATACTCATCTGTCTTATAATACCAACAAGTACTTTTTTCCCCTGTATTGATGCATAATTTGTATGCGTAGACCATGATAATTGATTAGTAAAAAATACTCCAAGATATTTGTAGGAATTTGTTATATCTAATTCACAATCTTTATAAAACCAGTTTTCCTTCTTCGAAAGTTTTCAACCCTTTTTAAACACCAGCACCTTTGTTTTATCCAAGTTAACCGATAATTTTGAATTGTCACAAAAACTTTCAAGTTCATTAATTCGTTTTGAAGACCTGCAACAGTACTTTAAATGAGCACAATATCGTCTGCAAAAAGGAAAAGGAATATTTGGAAAACATCAGGATGTAGTTGTACACCATGTGAACAGTTATTCTCGATCTGCATAGCCAATTCATTTATGAAAAATGAAAACAAAAACGGGCTCAGTACACAACCTTGCCTCACTCCAATCTGTATATCAAAGGTTTCTGATAATATATTATTATTTCTGACACAAGCTTTGACATTTTGATATATGCTTCGCAGAAGGTTATTCATCTTTGGGCTTACGCCACTCATTTGAAGGAGGTTCCACAATTAATCCCTTTTTACAGAATCGAAAGCTTTTGTAAATTCAACAAATAAAGCATAAAATGTTCCCCCTTTCGAATGTAAATATCTCTGTATTAAACTATGCAGCACAAACATATTGTCAATAGTTGTATAATTCCTTCTGAAGCCTGCCTGATATTCCGTTAACTTATTCATAGTCTCACCCCAAAATACCAATCTCTTGATGATAGAAGTGAAAGTTTTACTAAAAATACTTAATAGCGTTATTCCTCTGTAATTATTTACATTCTTCACATCACCATTTTTGTGTAATGGTATAATTATTCCCATTGACCAGTCTGTGGGGAATTGACCTGTTTCTAGTATTTGATTAAACACTAAGTCGAGATACGGTATCAAAAGATCAGCCGAGTATCTAAACAATTCAGGTATAATATTGTCAGCACCTGGTGACTCTCCAAGTTTAAGATTTTGGATACTATTTGTTATTTCTTCTCTGGATATAGGTGAATCAAGTATTTGATCTGAAAGTTCTCGGTTTGGATCATACGGTGGATATTCAAGGACATCAAATTGGTCAGTTTCGTTATTTACTGTATTTACTGTATTTTCTGAAGCAAAAAGATTTTTGAAGTGTTGGAACCACTCGTTGGTAGAGATTACATTTGTTTTAGGCTTCGGATTAA
Source organism: Gibbula magus (assembly GCA_936450465.1). Classification (NCBI taxonomy): domain Eukaryota; kingdom Metazoa; phylum Mollusca; class Gastropoda; order Trochida; family Trochidae; genus Gibbula; species Gibbula magus. The sequence continues at coordinate 62,336,334 of OW388304.1, forward strand.
GATGTTTTAGCTCACGCCAAAACGATTTTGAATTATTTATATTACTTTCTATCAGGTTTTGTTTGTTTTTGTAGTATTCTGTACGTTTACGTTTACAAACAGAATGGTATTTATTCCTTATGCTATTATAAGATGTAAGTGAGTCTTTGTCTTTATATTTTCTGAATTTGTTTAGAGATCTACAGCGTTCAGCCTTTAGTTTCCTGCATTCTTTATCAAACCAAAAGTTATTGTTATGTGTTCTGGGTTTCTTGAGTGTTTTCTTCATATCAGATGCAGCTAAACAAAGCGCCTCGACAATGTAGTCTATGCTTTTGTCAATACATGAAAATGCGTTGTCTACGGATTTATCAAGAAATTGCTGCACTTTATCTGATAAAATATTTTCTCTAAACAACTCGAGTTTATCGCTATCCCAGACGAATTTAAACCCGCTATTACTCACACTATCAGTGTCTAAGTCCGGTTGTCGCGCATGAAGCGCTCGTAAACTCATCGTGACTGGGAGATGGGATGACTCAGCTCTGAAAGCTATTGTAAAGTCGTTAACAGAATCAAAGAGCGGCGCAGAGGCTATTAGTATAATCAATCACACTGGCTCCATTTTGGCCGAGTCACTAGTTCCAGAGTCAGACCCACATCTCCCATTCATGATGTCGATATTCAATACAGAGCATAGATCAATCGAGTGTTTACCAAAATTGTTTACTATCTTGTCGGCGGTAAAGCGCTGGAGATTGAAAAAGTCACATATAAAATCAGTATAAGATTGGTTTTCACACTCGGTGTATTCTAATTGAAGCTGTTTCCACGGAGGTACGACCACACGTGAACAGACAATGCCAGTGTTTGACAACGTCATACGATGAGGCATCCTCTCCATAAGTTTCTTTCATCTCATCAAAAGTATGAGACATCACTTGACCTGGAGACATGCTACATATCACATGTGAAATTTCTACTTCTTCCGGTAAAGAGAAGTTGGTCAGGGGAAATCTTTATTGAACGCCCCTCGTACATGTGAAGTGATTGACTTGTAACCTGGGGGTTGAGGTCTCAGGGTGATCTATGATCAAATTTCATTGGGTTTTAGTTGGGACTTTGTGAATAATTGTTTCACTCATAAGTAGGATTCATAAATAAGATATACTCTCTTGAGAATGGATGTGTATTGTTTCTCTCCAAATTTTATACTATTTTGTTTAATGATTTGGGGAATAAGTTGTTTCTATTTTAATTGTGAGGATCCCCTTTCCTCAATATCTTTGCAAGAATTGTGATACCTGGAAATCCCATTTTATAAACATTTGTGTCGAGTCATGGTTTTGTTATGCACTGACAATTTCAAGACTGTATTTTTTTCAGGGCTAGTTGTTGTGCATTATATTGAGAACAATATATTTCAGTATTCAACATCTAACAATATAAACCTTGATGAGCTACAGAGCCAATGGCTCTATTTTTGAGAAGGCAACATATTGCTAGCACTCAAATAACTATGAGTTAAGTTGGGTATATTAGTATACTATCAATTGTAATTTATATTAGTGTATTTTTAAAATGGCTCGTCAATGTCAAGAAATAATTAATTGCGTCGATGGTCGACTGCTGGTGTAATTAATGTAATCGGAAATTCTTATAATTGTCGACCAGATGTCATGTCATGTTAGCCGATATAATACGTAATACACCATTTTTTCAAAGAAGGACTGATGATTCAACATGATGATATATGATCAAATGGCAATTTGGCTGACATTTAGTAAATTGGCCAGACAGGTAGGTTTTCTTCCGGACTGGTAATTTATTTCAGTTACCAGTCCGGTTGTCTGACTTGGATTTTCGTGAGTTTTTCCGTTTCATATAATAATCACTTAAAACCAGTGCCATTTACATTTGCTACACTTAACAGGTGAACAGATCGAGAAGAATAAGCTTGAATGAATAATTATTTAAAAATTCGAACCACATTCCAATTGATTTTAAGCTCATCAGGCCTGAAAACCCGATGGGCTTATGACATGGGATGGCGTCCGTCCATCCGTCCGTCCGTCCGTCCGTCCGTAAACTTTTCACTTTTTCGACTTCTTCTCCAGGACCAATGACTCCAGAGAGCTGAAATTTTAGACAGACTTCTTGGCCAATGGGGATTCTAAATTGTACATTTGGTGACCCTGTGACCCGAAATAAGGGCCACAGGGGTCATAACCTAAAAAGCTATTTTCATCTTTTTCTCCAGAAGCAATGACTCAAGAGAGTTGAACTTTTATGTACAGACTCCTTGACTGAAGGGGATTCTAAATTGTAAATTTGGTGACCCTGTGACCCCAAATAAGGGCCACAGGGGTCATAATCTAAAAAGCTATTTTCATCTTCTTCTCTAGTCCCAATTTGCAACGAACATAGAGAGCTAAAATTTCATGAACAGACTCCTTGACTGAAGGGGATTCTAAATTGTAGATTTGGTAACCCTGTGACCCAAAATAAGGGCCACAGGGGTCACAACCTAAACAGCATTTTTCATCTTTTTCTCCAGTCCCAAAAGCTCTAGAAAGCTGAAATGTTATGTACAGACTCTTTGGCCAATGGGGATTCTAAATTGTAGATTTGGTGATCTTGTGACCCCAAATATGGATCACAGGGGTCACCGCCTAAAACAGCTGTTTTAATGAGTTGTGAACATAATGAAATTGTATGTGCACTTCATATGTCAGCTTAATAAGAGTAATACTACATTATGGACATGTTTGATGTAATCAATGTGAAATTAGAACTATTTAATAGCCTGTGAACTGAATATTGCATAGGAAAAAAAGGGTAAAGAAATGTTTTATTTTACATTAGATATGTGAACTAAATAAGACTGGTGATGAAGTAAGATAAGACTATTAAAACTAGCTATATGAGTTTGTGATACCACATATTCTTTTCCAGTAAAGAAAAATTAATAAAGATGGGGAAAACAAAATTTAAAATATATAATTCACTAGCTGTGAGTCCAGGGTCTGCGTGTTGTGTAATTGCAGGTGTTGACCTGGGGAGTGACCACTCCCTGGCAGAGATGCCAACAGCAGCTAATACACAGAGGTTTCAGGTTACTTCTCTGCTGTGTTACTGATTTAGTCTTACACTCAGATGCTCAATAGAATTTATTAATTAAATATATTGAAAAGGAGCCAATGAAACTATGAGCCTATGCGAAACATGATTTTTAGAAAGAAATAGGGGCTCTTTTTCATTATGTAATAAATGTTGATAATTCCAGAATAAAAATAAGAAGTCAAACAATAAACTGCAAAGGTCTACATTATTTATAATGAATGTGGATTAATGTGTAACCAATTGTGATAATAACTTTAAATTTGATGACTGGGCAATGACTTATTATGTGATATCTTAATCTTTTCCTTAGAGATAATTAACAACATGATTCCTGATTAGCTTCAGAGCCAGTGGCTCTATTTTTTAAAATGTCAAGTGGATTTCAAAATGGTCACCGTTCGACTCACTCTGGTCCAAACTTTCCTTTCGGTTCTTCTTTCAATATTACTGGAATGCTCAGCCCGTGGTAAGAATATCTAGTATGCAACAGTCAAAAGTTTGAGTTACACTTTGAATTAATTCTAACGTTTATTGATATGATGATTTGAGTAGAACTAGTAATTTAGTAATATTATTGAACATTGTAACATGATTTCGGTGTATCCTTGATTCTGATTGGTTGATTTGCCTATGTTGAATTACAATGAATACCCGCAAATTACTTGGGGCGAATCACCGCGAACATATACATCGTGTTAACAAGATTCGGCTCGACTCAAAATTTATTTTTTCTAATTCTCTAAATATGTGCTCCTAACTCAAATTTGACAGGTGGCATTGTCATTTTCTTACTTGTGTATAGCAGTATAGGTAACAAATAACTCTCAAAATTAATTAGTTTCAAGTAACTAAAATGTTTTCAACTAGTAAGATGTGTCAAAGTTTGACGCCTTCTTCCATGCGGTTGTGTTAACCGAATGCCGTTGCCATGGCATGACGTCAAAGTGATCAACCGTTTTGACGTTTCAAAACGCCTGATAACTAACGGTCATGTTACAATATCGATAAATGGTTGCGTTTGTAAAATTTCCGGGATTCATTGGTATTCAACACCCGCAAATTTCAGCTTTTAAAACCTCCGGCTAACGCCGTCGGTTGTAAACTAAATTTGCGGGTGTTGAATAGCAATGAATCCCGGAAATTTTACAAACGCAACTATTTATCTTATAAGTCATACTTGTTTGGTTTTAGTAATGTTTTATTCATGTGGTTCAGAATCCGACTAAGTGTTTAAGAATAATATTTGTCCCTTATGGGCCACCGTAGCACACACGTGATTGTTCGGTTATACCATTCTGTTTGATCACTCAAGAGCTGAATACAAGAACTAACAGTGTTAATAATGAAAATCTCGTTATCGAAGAACAAAGTCGTTAACGTTATGTTTGTCTGACTGACAAACACCAGGATAAATAATTAAGTCATAATTAAAACACCCATTGTATATGTGAAGCAAATATCCATATGGTTGGTTTTTTAAGTGCTTGTTTACGCGTGGGAACGATGGTTTGGAGTACTGTTACTGTTTCATACCATTTACACTTTATGTATATATAAATGTATAAATGTAGAATAAACTTTCTAGATTATGCAGGTATTGTTCACCAATTCAGACGTATCTAAAAAAAGCAAACGTCACAATGAATTTTTTAAAAACAAGACTCTCCATTCCTTAAATATTTCTTAAAATACATTGTCGCCAATAAAAATAGGATGCCGAGTTTTTTTATGATATATTACAAAAACATCCAGTCATGAAAATAACTGTAAATATAAAGGAAAATGGGATAAAGATCTTGGATGCTCAATAAGCGAAGCTGAATGGATGAACATACATAAAGTACCCTTCATATCGAACCTAAATTCAAAACTTAAATGGTTTAAATATTCCATTGTGCATAGAATCCTTCCAACAAATGATATTTTACACAAGATGAAAATAAAAGAGACAATCAAATGTAACTTTTGTGAAAAGGGCACCGAAACCATAACAGATCTATTTTTCGATTGTCATTATTATTATCCTTCCTTCCGTCTGTCCGTCCTTCCTTCTGTCCGTCCGTCCGAAGACATTTTTTGTCCGATCGTTAATAGAACAAGTGTTCATCTCATCCTTTTCAATTTGGCACATGTCTTCTTGACCACTAGGAGAGGTGCAATGCGATATTCACACTGAATTGGTGAATTTGTTAATTTTTGGCGATTTTTAAAATATGTTTTACTTCGTCATATTCGGTAGCTACTCCTGTGTTGTGATTTGTTGACTTAATCGTTTTCTTTTTCATGTAACTTTTTCATCAAAAGCTACTTCTGTTGATTTTACTATTTTATATTTCCACTAGTTACATTTTGGAAAAAGTTAAATTTTCTTTCCTTTCAGCCATAAACTGATGTATATCCCTCACTGTGCTTACAGGGGTGTGCTTCCATGTACCTGTTTGTTTCAAGACAGTCGAATGAATCATTATGATGGATTAATTTCCAAAATAAAGTTGAAATCAGTGGTAATGGCAGTAGTGTATTATGTTACCCCTACCTTTTCAAGTTACTATTATTCCTACTTTTACTTAAACCACCTTTTTTACATGAAGAGACTTGTCCTACCCTTTTCACAAACAGTTTAATCTTAGCAATTACATTTCATAGCTTATCAATCCTTGGCTGTGCAGACACCTCTCTCTACAAGTAAAATAAAAAAAGTCAAACTTTAACAGTCGGGAATAGTGAGTCACGCTCATTGTTTTGCTTTTGTCACTAGTATTCGGAAGAACATCAAGGAGTGGAAGGAAGAAATTACAAATGCAACGATTGAGCTTACGAAACGAAATATCTGTTTGGAATATCCAGAAAATAGAAACAAAGTATTGAATATGATTAAAGTCATCGCGAAAAATAACATCTTTAAATCGAGGCATAAACCAACCTTCAATTACATCAAGCAAAATCTCAAAAACGCATACAATATTGATAAATACAATGCATATTCAACATGTAACTACACAAAATTTATGAAATTCTGGTCAATTAGTCATTTACTATTTCAAAATGATTAAAGTTTATTTCTGTACTTACATCCTCGCTCCCGTGCAGCTAGATATACTCGCTAGCTGTTAGTTGAAAGAATATGATTTTTTGTTCATGTTTTTATGGGGTTTTTTAAAAAAAACATTAACCTGTTAAATATGAACAATTCGAAATCGAAAAACAATTGTGTATATCTTTCAAATGTATATGGCAGTCAGTAAAAAAAAACTGTTTTTTAAAAAAGAATTCCGCTTTATACGGTTGTCGCTTCATACCATTACCATTTTTATCATTACCGCTTTATACCATTACCACCCAGCACGTTCTTTTTTGCAAATTTTATTTTTTTTTAAATTTCCCATTTATAATGATAGTTTATGTCATTTATATTAACTTTAGAGGGTAAAACATCATATTACACAAACTAATTAGCTGTAGTGATAATCACGGTGCTACGTACATTTTTGTATGAGGCAGAAATTGCATGGCGGCCATTTTATTGTGAACACATTTTATTATTTTGAATGACAAAAACGATTCCCATGGCTTTAGCAAACCATGTACACTCATTTTTTAACTTGATTTTCCGAAGAGAGAAGGGTGTTTTACTATTGGTGACATTATGTTTCAAATACATTTCATCGACTTATTTCAGCGAAAAAACGTGCTACTGCCCCTTTGTACCATTACCGTTTTATTCCATAACCTCTTTAAACCCTTGCTGTGTTAATTCAATACAGCTTTAAACCCGGACCGAAGTATACCATTACCATTTGAAACCATTAATACATTATACCAATACGGCTTGATATCATTGCCACATTTATAGCATTACCATTTCATAGCATTATTACATAATACCGATATATATTACCGTGGTATAACATCACCAACTCGAGACATTACCGTTTTATATCATTATCGCTCAAAGCCCTTACGGTGTTCAAGCATTACCACTTTATAACATTACAGTTATCGCGTTATACCATTGCGACTTCTTATTATTGCTGCTTTATACCATCACCGTGTTATATCATTACCACTTAAAACCTTCAACCACTTATACCATTACCATTTATACCATCACCGTGTTATATCATTACCACTTAAATTCTTTGCTGTGTTAAACCATAACCATTACCGCTTTATACCATCACCGTGTTATATCATTACCACTTAAAACCTTCAACCACTTATACCATTACCATTTATACCATCACCGTGTTATATCATTACCACTTAAAACCTTTGCTGTGTTAAACCATAACCATTACCGCTTTATACTAGGACCGCGTTATATCATTACCACATAAAACCTTCAACCACTTATACCATTACCATTTATACCATTACTACATAACACAAGTGCGCTTTATTATTTTTTTTTATTTATTTATTGTTTGTGGTACATGCACATAACAATTTACAAGTGACATTCTGAGTACAACATATTACATTAACACACATAAATTCTAAGCAATCAAACCCTCCGTTTTGTGTTACAATTTCTGAGGGTTTTCAGTTTAAGAAGGAACAAAGGTAAAGATAGAGTGATGTTTTTAATTAGTCAAATAGTAAATGACAAGTTGACCAACATTTCATAAATTTGGAGTAGTTGCATGTAGAATAAGCGTTATATTTGTCGATATTGTAAGTTTTCTTAATGTCATTTTTAATGTAGGTTAAATTTGGTTTCAAGCCGTTTTGTTTTGTTTTGAAAATGGTGTACTTAATGGTTGTGATTATCGTGTTAAGTATTCTGTTCCTATATTCAGGATATTCAAGACAGATGTTTCTTTTTGATAGATTTATGTTTGCTTGCGTACGTGTCTCTATCCATTCTTTTACTTTACTCCAAATATCTTTAACAATTGGACATTCGAAAAAGAGATGACTTATTGTTTCTATCTCTTCCTCACAGAAGCTGCATATATTTTCGTCTTTATATTTCATCTTATGCAAAAGATCATTTGTCGGGAGAATTCTATGTATTATGCAATATTGAAACCATTTTGTTTTCGAAGACAGATTACACACAAAAGGCATTTTGTTTATTGTGTTCCATTCACTTTCGTTTATTTGGCATTTGAGATCTCTTTCCCACTTTTTTCTGTTTTTGTACCAACTCGGTGTTTTTACTGAATATTGTAATATATCGTTAAATATCCGACATCCTTTTTTCTTACTAGCAATGTTTTCAATAAAATATGGGAATAACGGCATTTCTAGTTTTCTCTCTATTTTAATGTTGAGTTTGACTAAATACACTTTGATTGCATTGGTGATACCAGCGTATTCGAGAAAGTTCGTTTTGCATTGGTACATTTGAATTAATTCTATGTAATTATGGAATTTTCCGTTTATATTGATTACGTCGTTTATGAAATGAATGCCCGAGTTTGACATGTGCTTATAATGTATTGTCTTGTTATTTATTCTTACGTTGTCGTTATTCCATATTGGCTGCGAGAGTAATTCAGATTGGGTTTTTTGCGTAATAAAGCATCCCCATGCTTTTAAGACGTCTTTCCAAAAATCGTTTGTTCTTGGTGTACACACCTTTTCGATCAGGGTTGTTGCACTATATTGATAACATTCCCTGTATGTTAGAGATACGTTAATATAAAAAAAGTTTCTTTAATTTTGAGTTGCTATCAGAATTAAAAAGTCTTTTAACCCAACTTATTTTTTGTGAAAAGATTGTATTTGTTTTTCAAGATCCTTTAAGATAGTTTTTCAAGATCCTTTAAGAGTGCGCTTTATACCAGGACCGCGTTATACCATTACCACTTAAAACCTTCAGCCACTTATACCATTACCATTTATACCATTACTACATTACACAAATGCGCTTTATACCATTTCCACCTTAACACATTACCGTTTTATACCATGATCGCTTAAATCCTGTACTGTGCTTAAACACTACCGCTTTATAACATTACATTGTTATACCATTAGCTCCTTATATCAGTACAGCGTTCCACCATTGCCGCTTTATACCATTGCAGCTTTATATCATTGCCGCTTTATACCATTACAGCTTTATATCATTGCCGCTTTATACCATTACAGCTTTATATCATTGCCGCCTTATATCATTGCAGCTTTATATCATTGCCGCTTTATACCATTGCAGCTTTATATCATTGCCGCTTTATACCATTACAGCTTTATACCATTGCAGCTTTATATCATTGCAGCTTTATACCATTGCCGCTTTATACCATTACAGCTTTATATCATTGCCGCTTTATACCATTACAGCTTTATACCATTGCCGCATTATACCATTGCCGCTTTATACCATTGCCGCTTTATACCATTGCAGCTTTATACCATTGCCGCTTTATACCATTACAGCTTTATATCATTGCCGCTTTATACCATTGCAGCTTTATATCATTGCAGCTTTATACCATTACAGCTTTATACCATTGCAGCTTTATATCATTGCAGCTTTATACCATTGCAGCTTTACCATTACAGCTTTATATCATTGCAGCTTTATATCATTGCCGCTTTATACCATTGCAGCTTTATATCATTGCAGCTTTATATCATTGCAGCTTTATACCATTACAGCTTTATACCATTGCAGCTTTATACCATTACAGCTTTATACCATTGCAGCTTTATATCATTGCAGCTTTATACCATTGCCGCTTTAAACCATTGCAGCTTTATACCATTGCCGCTTTATACCATTGCCGCTTTATACCATTACAGCTTTATACCATTGCAGCTTTATACCATCACAGCTTTATACCATTGCAGCTTTATATCATTGCCGCTTTATACCATTGCAGCTTTATACCATTGCCGCTTTATACCATTACAGCTTTATATCATTGCCGCTTTATACCATTGCAGCTTTATATCATTGCAGCTTTATACCATTACAGCTTTATACCATTGGAGCTTTATATCATTGCAGCTTTATACCATTGCAGCTTTACCATTACAGCTTTATATCATTGCAGCTTTATATCATTGCCGCTTTATACCATTGCAGCTTTATATCATTGCAGCTTTATATCATTGCAGCTTTATACCATTACAGCTTTATACCATTGCAGCTTTATACCATTACAGATTATACAATTGCAGCTTTATATCATTGCAGCTTTATACCATTGCCGCTTTAAACCATTGCAGCTTTATACCATTGCCGCTTTATACCATTGCCGCTTTATACCATTACAGCTTTATACCATTGCAGCTTTATACCATCACAGCTTTATACCATTGCAGCTTTATATCATTGCCGCTTTATACCATTACAGCTTTATATCATTGCAGCTTCATACCATTACAGCTTTATACCATTGCAGCTTTATACCATTACAGCTTTATACCATTGCAGCTTTATATCATTGCAGCTTTATACATTGCCGCTTTATACCATTGCCACTTTATACCATTACAGCTTTATACCATTGCAGCTTTATACCATTGCCGCTTTATACCATTACACCTTTATATCATTGCCGCTTTATACCATTGCCGCTTTGTACCATTGCAGCTTTATATCATTACAGCTTTATACCATTACAGCTTTATACCATTGCAGCTTTATATCATTGCTGCTTTATACCATTACAGCTTTATATCATTGCCGCTTTATACCATTGCAGCTTTATATCATTGCAGCTTTTTACCATTGCAGCTTTATATCATTACAGCTTTATACACTTGCAGCTTTATATCCTTACAGCTTTATACCATTGCAGCTTTATATCATTACAGCTTTATATCATTGCAGCTTTAAACCATTGCAGCTTTATATCATTGCCGCTTTATACCATTACAGCTTTATATCATTGCCGCATAATACCATTACAACTTTATACCATTGCAGCTTTATATCATTACAGCTTAATACCATTGTCGCTTTATACCATTGCAGCTTTATATCATTGCCGCTTCATACCATTGCAGCTTTATATCATTGCCGCTTTATACCATTACAGCTTTATACCATTACAGCTTTATACCATTACAGCTTTATACCATTACAGCTTTATACCATTGCAGCTTTATATCATTGCAGCTTTATACCATTGCAGCTTTATATCATTACAGCTTTATACTTGCAGCTTTATATCCTTACAGCTTTATACCATTGCAGCTTTATATCATTACAGCTTTATATCATTGCAGCTTTAAACCATTGCAGCTTTATATCATTGCCGCTTTATACCATTACAGCTTTATATCATTGCCGCATAATACCATTACAACTTTATACCATTGCAGCTTTATATCATTACAGCTTTATACCATTGTCGCTTTATACCATTGCAGCTTTATATCATTGCCGCTTCATACCATTGCAGCTTTATATCATTGCCGCTTTACACCATTACAGCTTTATACCATTACAGCTTTATACCATTACAGCTTTATACCATTGTCGCTTTATACCATTGCAGCTTTATACCATTACAGCTTTATACCATTACAGCTTTATACCATTGCAGCTTTATATCATTGCCTCTTTAAACCATTACAGCTTTATATCATTCCCGCTTTATACCATTACAGCTTTATATCATTACAGATTTATACCATTGCAGCTTCATATCATTGCCGCTTTATACCATTGCAGCTTTATATCATTGCAGCTTTATATCATTGCAGCTTTATACCATTGCAGCTTTATACCATTACAGCTTTATACCATTGCAGCTTTATACCATTAAAGCTTTATACCATTACAGCTTTATACCATTGCAGCTTTATATCATTGCAGCTTCATACCATTACAGCTTTATACATTACTGTCTGATAATATTACTCCTTTATACCATTAAATCCTCACACATGTACAGCGTTACACCATTGCTGCTTCATACCATTGCAGCTTTACACCATTGTCGCGTTATACCATTGCCGCTTTATACCATGACAGCTTTATATTATTGTGAGTTAATACCATACCTACTATATATCATTACCATGGTATATCATCACCACAAACATAATCGTGTTATATCATTTCCGCTTCATACCCTTTCCGTGTCTACCCGTTACCCCTTTATACCATTGTCCGTGATATACCATTACCACTTTATACCATTGCTCGTGTTATACCATTACCGTTTTATACCATTATCGTTTAAAACCTTTGCCGTGTTTAACCATTACCGCTTTGTACCATTATATCGTTATACCAGTACAGCGTTACACCATTGCCGCTTTATACTAGTGTGGCTTTATACCACTACTGAGGTTTACCAATACCGCGTTTTACCATTACCATTAACGACTTATACCATTACCATGTTATACCAATATCCCTTTTTATCATTACCCCTTTATATCACTGCGACTTAATACCATATAAACTAATATATACCAGTCGCTTTATACCATTACCGTTTTATATCATTATCGCTTAAAACCCTTGCTGTGTTTAACCATTACTGCTTTATACCATTACATCATAATACCATTACAGCATTGCACCATTGCCCTCTTATACCATAACTGCCTCTTACCATTTTCGTCTTGTACCATTACTGCATTATAAAAATAAGATTTTATACCAATACCACTTTATACCAGTGCTGCTTTATAAACCACTGCGCATTTATACCACAGCTGTGTTATACCAATACAGATTTATACCATTACCACTTTATACCATTGTCGCTTTATACCAAACGTGTTAGGCCTATACATTATCGCTTGATACCATTGCCGCTTTATAACATTGTCGCGTATACCAGTGTTTCCTGTAAATGTTAAGTTATTTAAGAATAAAGTTTTTGTTTTCAATCAAAGTGTATGTTGTCAATAATTAGGTTAACAAGTAATTTTAGAAGAAAATTTTTTTTTTGTGAAAAAATGAATTTTTGAGAAAAAAAAATGTATTGTAAAAAAAAAAAAAAATTGAAAAAAATTGACACCTTCATGAATCATATAATTAAACATTTATTGACTTCAGTTATCGGTGAATCAAATAGTTTATCGACCTTGGAACAGTTATGTTCACCGTGGCGATAGCTATCGCCTCGGTGAACATAACTGTTCCGAGGTCGATAAGCCATTTGATTCACCTCAACTGAAGTCAACAATTGTATAATATACTGACGCCAATTTATTCCGAATTTCGTTTCCACAAATACCTGCCCGTCCCTTTCCCCAATTGTACTCTACTTTCCTTGCAACCTGATTCAACAGACATGAAGGACTGATTGTTCCCTGTCACAAGCAGCTTGAGACTGTATCACCACAAAATGACAACATGACATGACCTTTACCATTGATGTTTATTGTCGTTGATTAATAAAGGTGTACAAAATATCTCTCAAATAACTCTCATGTACAAAATGTAGGGAAAGTGAAATTCATTGTTTTTCATGTAAAGCTATATTTTAAGCAAGTCCAGAAAATCATCTACCTAAGTGGTTGTTTTTTTCAATATCAAGGTAATCTTGTCCAGTGTTTCAAGTTCGGTAAAACTAGCATGTCTATTTAAACGTTTACCACTTAATACCATCAACGATATATACTTGTGAGATTTTATAAGTATCACAATTAGCATAAATTATAATAAATAAGGATACTAGGAAAAATACAGAAGGTAGATATACATATCCTAGTTAAAATAAAATATATATGTTAGCTTCGTAACAATCGAACAATTAGTGTCTTAGTGATGAGCGGAAAACGACTTCAGTGTTAACATGTTAAATAAAAAATATATTCATGTGTAGGTCATTAAAGGCACATCTAAAAATCTAAACATCTAAACATCCCTTGTAAAAGTATCTTGAAAACGAGTACTCTAAACTAGTGTTTCAAGAAAATGAAGTGAAAAAGGGGAAATTTGAATAAATATTGTCAAACATACAAAATGCAGATCTTCACAACAAAGTGATTATATGTATTGAACAAAAACGTGACAAACAGACGGACGGACGGCCATATTGGTCACATTAGGTTCACAGAAGATCACCCAGTTCAACATAATAGTTAATTTAATCTAATTTAATCTGGAGTATATGTAACAACGTAATATGTGCATGTGATGCACTGTGATGTCCCCCGTTCCATTTTCAATCCAACCTAGTCATCTTACCCTTATTTTTCACTTATGCCAAAGATAATCTAAAAAGGTCCCTAACCTCCATATGCACTTAGTTCAAATTGTTTCCATGGCAACCAGAAAAAATATATTAAAATCACAATAATTTAAGTACATGTAGCAAAAAGGCAAAAAGGTCCCACGTGCACTAAGTTCAAATTGTTTCCATGGAAACCAGAAAAAATCACAATAACTAAAGTAGCAAAAGGCACCACTCCACTACTAGGTCTAACCACACACCAAGTTTCGTAGAAGAATATACCGCATAGATTTTAAGCTAGATGCCCGAAAAGGTCCCTACCCCCCATATATACACACCAAGTTCAAATTGTTTCCATGGAAACCCATTCTCTTCCCACAGAGGTTACTCCCTTCAGATTTCCGATCCTACCCTCTGTTGTTTTACGCTTGAAATCGGGAGCGGAAAGGGAGTGTCCTGATTGGTTGCAATTGAATCTAGTTGTGCAATCAGCGACGCCGTTGTAAAAGAGACATTTGCCAATGACACGTCATAATGATAAAATAAACGTAAGGCCAACTTTTTCTCGTTTTCCTGTGTTTTCTGTGTTTTCCTCGAAATATGCTTTTTCATTTCGTGAAAACTATTGATCATACACATACTTATAAATAAAGAAGACCAAATCAGACACAACTACCAAAAACAGTTCATTTGCGTTATTTACATCAGACATATTCGAATGACATATGCTAATAGCATGACTCTTCAGAGTAAAATGCCAAGATATTTGAAGTTCACATGGTCAATTAAAGCAGGGACACGGTATGATATTTCTCTTTCCACCGCTAGGGGATGTTGCTTCTGCTCCCGATTTCTAGCGATAGGATCGGAAATATGAAGGGAGTAACCTCTGTGGAAAGAGAATGATGGAAACCAGAACAAATATCAAAAGGCACCACTCCACTACTAGGTCTAACCACACACCAAGTTTCGTAAAGAAATACTGCATAGATTTTGAAATAAGAGGCCGGAAAGGTCCCTATCCCCACATTCACAAAGTTAAAACTGTTTCCATGGAAACCACAACAAATTTAAAAATCAGAATAAGCTAAGTAGCAAATGGCACCACTCCACCACTAGGTCTAACCACATACCAAGTTTCATAAAAAAAAATATTGAACGGTTGTTTAAATATGGCCCGGAAACGAAAGCATTTCGGAAGGACGGAGGGACGCAAAGCTATGCAGGGGGCATATCAAGCGATATTGAAGAATACACCGTGCCCTAGCCAAAGCAAGTATTATGATAATAGGCCATTTATTAAACACTCTTAGACATTTTATTTGTGTCCTCACTTCCGGGCGGTGGTTATTTCACAGTTTCTTTGTTTGATTTTGCTACGAAAGCTCACATTAAAATGAATATTGGTTTTCTACAGATATTAGATTATTGATGACCTTATGAGATGGATGTTTTGTTTTGTTTTGTTTTCAGCCTTCAAGAAACCATTCGATGTATTGCACGTCTGCTACGTTTACGTGAGAACCTTCGACTCCAAGGTTATACACGTACTGGACGTACGTCCCATCAGTTGCTATAATACTTGATCTAACACTACAGGTAGCTGTGAAACCTAACGTTGAATCAGTACCCGGGACAAGGTGAGGTCTGTGGATCATTTCAGCTGCGATATGACTGTCTCCGCTGAACTCAACGTTGTCAACACTCATAGCATGGTACAGTCCGGAAGTGTGCTGAACTCCCACACGCAGAACAGTTCCGCTTGACACGGAAGTAGATAGGTCTGACCTTGACCCTTGCAGTACATTTCCGTTGCTGTCAATGGTTAGAGTTTTCACCCATATCCGACTGTCCAGAAACCATGATGTTGGAGTTTCTTCTTCTTCGATTGTATCAACAGTATTAGATTCTGGGACATGCTTACACTTTTTGAGGACTCCACGAGTTGAAGTTAACAGCCACCTTAAAAACGAGGAGGAGGAAAACGACGATGCACCTGCTGGTACCCAATGCTCAGGGATTGATACAACCACATGGCCGTTATGGACGTAGCTGTCAGTGGCAGAGGATACCATCTTTGCTGCATGTACAACGATGTTTCGTCCAAGACGGACTCCTCCTGTGAGATGAAGGATCAACCGAGTCCGTTCAAACTCATCAGCCGCGTTACTCATGATCAGGTTCCACTTATCGTCCAGACACCATGTTTTGTATTGGCTGTTACTGTTCTGACTGTTATACCCCCCTCCTAACCACCATCTGATGACGTACGCCTTACCATCTGAGGACGTCTTGACTACGTACCAGTAAGGTGGAAAAAGAAATGCGGCTTCATTTTGGGAAATGCTTCCTCCCAACTGGCTGGACAAGGTCGTCTCATGAAGCTGGAAAAGGTCTTCATACGAGTCAATAGCTCCGGATAAAATCGTCGACTTCAAATTTGAACTATCAGCTGTGTACGGCGAGGTGTCATCATCATCAAAATACCACTCACACTTAGCGTCAGAGTTGGTCATATCCTTCTGACCTGTCAGTGATACCTCCAAGTGTGTATGTGGGCCACTGTGGACGTATCTATCAAACAGACGGACTGGGGTCGACTCGAAGGCCTTCCACGAAGACTTGCTGAGTGCCTTCACTGTATGGGCGACTTTTTTGCTTTGAAATATTCCGTGATATTGGGTAGACATCATTCGGGTTGACGACTGAATTGTGACTTTAAGTTTGAGTTTCTTCGCGCAGGACGACGATATGGATGTTGTTAGGGCGTCTAGCTCTGTAGTCGAGGTCGATCCTGATGCTGTTGTAGCTACATGTGTCCACGTTCTGTGAGGGGAGGCTGAAATTAAATAACATTATTTAATATAGTGCATATACAGGTACAATGTATGTATGTGTTGTAAAGGTGGAAAATAAAGTTCGATTTATATAATATTATGTTTTTATATATATATATAATGAAATGTTGTTCTAAACAAAGTCTAAAAAGGATAAAACTGTATCTAAAAAATGGCGAATGGCTAATAGTCGTGTATTTTAACTAACAGCGTGTGAGGTGAGGTGATTGGGTTTCAAAGCCGTTGTAAAGATTAGTTCACTTATATCAAGGCTGCTAGTATTATTGCAGGGAGAAACCCCAATACACCATTGTGGTTACACATTGCCGTGAAACCTGCGAGCATTAACTGGAACTTGCGAACCATGTGTGGTACCGCACGGATTCGAACCCGCTAACCACTGCGCTATCTGTCCATTCCAAACATTTGGAAAAGGTAGCTAAAACACATATGCATACATTCACTTGTTTTACTACGCCTTACCTGTGCATCCAAGAGAGATACTTGTCCACTGTCCGTCCTCCAGACAACGGGACGTTCCATCACCTGTTGAGGTAAACCCGGTCAGACAGGTGTACGAGACAACTGACCCATAGGTTGTCGAGGTGTAGTTAGCCAGTGCTCCGTCCAGGTAATCAGGCCAACCGCAGTCTCGGACTGAAGAAATAGTGCATGGGCAGTCAATTGGTGTGTTCTTCTAAAGTTCATATAAGGTCCATATACATATGTACTAAGTCGACCGATTTTATATCGGATTAGATGCTCTTTGCGAAGAAGCAAGTTGGTCTACAAAATCAAGTTTGAAGCTCGATATTGAGGTAAAGAAAACAAATATAAGACATAGTAACAGGCCTGAGTGGTGTAAGTACGGCAACATTTGCCTCTGCATAAATGTGTGATTAACCAAAAAGACATAATCCTTTTCAGCTAAGAAATAGTATTCTAAACATAATACCGCGACACATTAACAGTAAAAAGAATGGCAACTGAAATCTATGATAACATGTTTAGTACATGATCTAGGAACAGAGGGTGAAAATCCCCTACGTGATAATCACATCTAAAGCACATGATCTCGGAACAGAGGGTGAAAATGCCCTACGTGATAATCACACGAAAACCACATGATCTCGAAACAGAGAATAAAAATGCCCTTCGTAATAATCACACGAAAAGCACATGATCTCGGAACAGAGAGTACAAATGCCCTACTTGATAATCACATGAAATGCATATGATCTGGGAACAGAGAGTGAAAATCCCCTACGTGATAATCACACGAAAAGCACATGATCTCGGAACAGAGAGTGAAAATGCCCTACATGATAATCACCAGAAAAGCACATGATCTCGGAACAGAGAGTGAAAATGCCCTACATGATAATCACCTGAAATGCTCATGATCTCGCAACAGAGAGTGCAAATGCCCTACGTGATAATCACATGATCTCGGAAAAGAGAGTGCAAATGCCCTACGTGATAATCACATGATCTCGGAACGGAGAGTGAAAATGCCCTACGTGATAATCACATGATCTCGGAATAGAGAGTGCAAATGCCCTACGTGGTAATCACATGAAAAGCACATGATCTCGGAACAGAGAGTGCAAATGCCCTACGTGGTAATCACATGAAAAGCACATGATCTCGGAACAGAGAGTGAAAATGCCCTACGTGATAATCACATGATCTCGGAACAGAGAGTGCAAATGCCCTACGTTGTAATCACATGAAAAGCACATGATCTCGGAACACAAACGAACACACCTCTGAGTGATAATCACATTTATTACTCGCCTGTTGAAAACATCACGGTTTAATAAATCTACCGTGTTATTACACTAAGTGTAATAACATCGCGTGCTTTCGATTGACGTGACGTCATAATGGCCAAAAATATGACGTCACAATGTCAGCGCCGCGGTCGCAATGAAGTGTGTCTCATTTAACGACGAGTTTGTGGAATTAATTGAGTAATAAATAAAATACTAAACTCGTTTCCGTTCAATAACATATTTATGAAACTCGTGAGATAGTATTTGTATTTAACTCGCTTTCGCTCGTTAAATACAAACCACTCACTCGTTTCATAAATATGTTATTAAACGGAACGTCGTTTAGTATTCTCTATTTATATCACAAAGAAGAGACATGAAAAGGCGTGGTCAGAATGCAAAAAGTTGTACTCCCCTCAGTTACATCATGTCTGACTTAGTTTCTTATTTGAAATGGAGCTTGTCTTATCATTTGTATTCACTTGTTTTAGTATTAAATCATTGGCAAAAATAATAAAAAATATTTATAGAAGAACATGAATCGCGATTTCTCGAAATTTAAATTAAATCAAGATGAATACTTATTGGGTGGTGTACTCGAAGTTCGTCAGATTATAATGTTGCCCCCTTTTATTTTTGTTGCGGTATTATGTTTTAGTCGAGACAACCCCCCTCCGAAGAGAGAAGGATGTTTTACTATTGGCGACATAATGTTTCAAATACATTTCATCAACGTACTTGAGCAAAAAAAACGTGCTACTGCCCCTTTAAACCCTGCCGTATATCCTATTTATCTTCTGTGCTAGTGAAACGACTCGCTGTGAACATTCTTACCCATGGGCGACGAACCCTACAGAATTGACGCAATAAATTCAAAATACGATACTGGGGACCCGGTGGGAATGTAAATACCCCTATGTAACTGAAAGGACGAGAAAGTGAGAGGGTTCGTGGCGTTCTTAAAACTAACAAAGACATTCAGCAGTGAACATAGGGATGTCTGTACACCAGGGTTATTCCTGCCACTGTACTGTGTAGATGTAAACCTGATTTGCCAAATTGAAGTTCATGAAACCAGTAGCAGTGACTCTATTTCTTGACAAGAATATTGAGGTAGGTACAAAGTAGAACTGGTCCTTTTAGATATCGTTATAGATATTATATTTCATATCATCTAATATCTTTATACTAACGTGAGACTTATGTTACGACATATGCTGAGCTGATGACAAAATGGTAATCCATCATATACAACAGATAACCGAAGTCGTTGCTATAATTCCGTGTTTACGAAATAAATAAATAAATAAATAAATAAATAAATAAATCGTGTGCGCTCTGATACGGCAACACAACAACTTACAGCAAGGCTTAAATTAGCCAGTGATGGAGACTGGCGCGAGTAATGCGTTGCGGGATGAGGTTGAAGTCGAGATAAATGCAGACTTTTCCCTCTTTTTCTGCGCAATGGGTAAGTAAATGAAAGAATTAATAAAAAGCAACTTACTTGTGCAGTTTAGAGTTGCACTTGACCAAGTTTCGTCTAGCTGACAGACACTGCTCTTCCCCCCTCCATTGTCAGTGTACCCAACCTGGCACGTGTACATGGCTGTGTTGTTGAAAGTCGTTGACGTGGCAACTACTTCAGTTCCGTTGATCGCTGTTGGCGGACCACAATCAATTTCTGAAGGAAGAAAGGTTTTAGTTTCCTATGAAGATATGCGATTGATTATCTTGATAAATACGGATCATAAATGAACGATGGTAACTAAATGTTTGAATACTCTTTAAAATGGCTAATTGACAATTAACTGCAAGGAGTCGCAAATGGATGAGCAAGAAAACAGCTGTGTCTTTTCTCTCTTTACCATGTTATGTGATTAATGTCAAATAAAATTTAATTTAAAATTAGTTCCTCCCTGTCCCTAATTTTAGGTAAATCATAATATTTTCCAAAAGACATGTAAATAGCATATGATAAGAGAGTAACAGATTTTTTTTAAATGTTCATGTTTATTTGATTGAAGTGTCTAATGTTCATGTGGATATGGGCCGACGATAACAGAAGAGGTATTATAAATCCACAATGGCAGTCATTCGAACTTGTGCTAATTTTTTTTTATAAAACTAAACGTTGAAAATTGTTCTTTAGAATGGGACCCTATTCGCTGTTGTTCGCAGTCGATATTCGTGTAACCTTTTCACGTTATTCACTGAATTCCTAGACGCATACATTGATGAGCAATAGAAACGTCACCACATTTTCAACAGATTAAAAAACAAAATACTGATGCCGGAAGAAGCCGGTTTGAATATCCTTGATAAGCACGTGTTTTTTAAAGTGGTATCCGCAATTTCATGTATTGCAGTATGATTTAAGTGTATACCTGTTCACTTGGAATGCTGAAATCAAAACAGTTTTTGACTATTATTTTTGGCAGTAAAATTAAAATTGTATAAAATGCGGAAATGTAATTAATAAAGGTGTTGCCAACATAAATAACCTTCTTGAACTTAAATTTGTTGACGCATACATTTTTTAGTCTCCTATCTCGTCTAATTGTGAGATTCCAAGATGACGATTTTTTAAAATGCGTGATGTTTTTTTAATATTAACAGCTCCTGTTTTGATTGACATCTCGGTAAACATGACGTAACTCTGATTCAGTCGTCTTTATCATTCGTGGATTGAACTGTCTTGTATTTTGTGTGGTGACATTTCTTGTATTACCATTGCATATAAGATCCACATCAGTCCATGTCCCATCATCCCGGCAGGTGCTTGTTTTGGTACCGCTGATATACTTGTATCCAACACTGCACTCGTAGCTTACTGTACTGCTGATAGATGTCGACGTCACGTTGACGTCACTTCCGGTCACAGGGGATGGAGAGCCGCAGCCAGATTCTGCCAAAATAGCACAAATTTAGAAACTACCTTGTTACGCTTATGCCTTAAATTACAATGAAATGACAAACAATCTTGACATTGTTATATATATTTTATAACATTGAATAAAGAAAATATTTGGTAATCGAATGAGACAGTGTGAGCGTGATGTGTTTTTTTCGTAGAAGCGAATCTCAAGGGAATCGCTAATGAAAATGATCGGAAATGTTCCAAAGACATGATCCTACAATTAAATATAACTCAGTTTACTGTCCCTTGCAGGGGAAGTGTAATTACCTATCTGACTTAATACTAACATTATTAGATACCTACCCAGAAATGGAAAGCACCGACACAGGTCCGAACCGTAGTGAACACAAATCTCGTGGTCAGCACAGCCAGGAGTTGTTATCTACCGTTATAAAGTGGTCTTGTTTGGTTAAGCATGTATATAAAAAAACATATATCATTATTTTGCATGTACACTAAACGCCAAAAGAAACGTTACCCCACTTCTTTTTTTAATAACTTTTTAAGTATCAAAGATATGTGAGAAATGAATGGTTCAAAGGAAAGCTGAATAACGTAGCTTTATGCTAATAACACGTTTAAAATTCCTGATAGAATATTGTGGCAAAATGCAGCTTTTTTAAGGATATTAAAATTGTCCGGTTTTCGACCAGGCTGGTAGTAACCAATACATGTGGTTTAGATGTCCAGAAGAAATTGAAAGTAAACTTTTACTTTTGTGACTAGACAAAAATGTTGTATGCTTTACATCATAACCCCTAAACGATGAAAAATAATGTTATTGAGTAGGTTTAAGTGTGTAACTTTTTGTTTTAGTCACTAAAGATCTTTCTCGTAATTTACCTTAGTGAAAACGAGTTTACTGTGTTGTCAAATGAGCTAATAGTATATAGGAACACAGACGATTATTTATGTGAATATTTTTGCTTGAAAATGAAAACTTTTCATTTTTTTGTTTTTCACACTTAAACTTACTCAATAACAGTATTTCTCATCGTTCATGGGTTATGATCGATGTAAAGCACACAACCTTTTTGTCTAGTCTGGACATCCAAATCACATTTATTGGTTACTACCAGCCTGGTCGAAAACCGGACAATTTTAAACTTCTTAAGCAAGCTGTATTTTGTCACAATATTAATCCATCAGGAATTTTAAACGTGTTATTAGCATAAAGCTACGTTATTCAGCTTTCCTTTGAACCATTCATTTCTCACATATCTTTGATACTTAAAAAGTTATTAAAAAAAGAAGTGGGGTAGCGTTTCTTTTGGCGTTTAGTGTATAATCTGAACGGACTCAACAATACCGTTAGTGTTATAAATAGAAATATCACAAGAAATCCTCAAACTCTATGGTCACATAATTTTTTTAAAACAGAAGATAAAGTTGCAATTAGTTTGCAAAACTTAAACCAATTTATCATCGTTTATCTTTATATACATTATATACAGTAGTGAATCGTCAATCTTGAATTATATGTTATAGTTTACAGATAGGCATACTTACATATGGGGGCCTCTGAGATGGCACAGCAAATATCTTATTTCTATTTGCTTGAAGTACCAGGTTCGAATCCTCGATTAGCTCGCAAAACTTAGTTGCCGGACTATAGTTGAAAGAAGCGCATTTTGGTTGGTATGCACAAAGCGCCTGACATTGAACGACGTTGTTAACTTGTCCTCTATAGTAAGGGGGCGTGGCGTGTTGTTGTCCCGAAAAAGTGGTTTGTGGGGTCATCACTGACGTCATTAATTTGGTCGTGTGGACGTATTGTAGTACGGCCACTATCACCAAAAATGACTTCATCCTTATTCTGAAAAAAAACCCCAACAAACCGGATATAATATAATATAATATAACATAACATAACATAACATAACATAACATAACATAACATAACATAACATAACATAACATAACATAACATAACATAACATAACATAACATAACATAACATAACATAATATAATATAATATAATATAATACAATATAATATAATATAATATAATATAATATAATATGTTAGCTGAAGGATTTATAATTTCAACTTCTTCAATGCAATGAATGTAACGTATCGCTGCAGAGACCAACTATTATCAAGCAAAGAATTCTGTGGCTCAATCGTTAATTCATGGTCACACGTTGTTTCGATATTACCATGCGCTTGGAATGTCTCTCTTTTCAATATAGGAACTCCTAATACTGACACGTTTCTGTGAGAAATCTTATTAGCTCGGAAGTAATGCTTATTAAAACATCATGACAATAATATAACAGGATCATTCCTTGAATTTCTCTTCCACAAAAACCTTCTCAGAATACAAGAAGTATTTACTTCACAAAGCTTGTTGTAGAACAATTTCATCCGATTCAAAGTATGTTGTCAATAATATATATGACGATTATGTGATGACAAAGTGAAGGAAAAGTAGTATATACTTATTCTAGGTATGATTAAGCCTCAATGTTTGTATTGCGTCTGTTATTTTTCCTGTGTTCATAATTTATTTTACGTCAATACCTATATGTAATTTCTCTGCCATAAAAAGTACCTCTTTATTGATGGATAAACATCGTATGTCTCCATTACTCGTTTAATTGTCTGCTCTGCTCGTTGATCCGTTAAAAAACTGTCAATGTACACACACAAATGTTTATGTTAGAACCCAATATAGTCCATGAGCCAGAAGGTTGGTCGGTACCATCTGAGGGGAATAATGCTCATATTGATTTTTGGCAAGGCATACAACCCTGGAGTTAGAAAATATGTGATAGCATTTTATCTGTGGTAGCCTTTTGTGTGTTATCACCCTTTTTATATGCCTACTCTGTAATAAAATGTCGAAAAAATGACAGTTACAAAATTAGATCTTCAGATTCACCCAAACCGATATTTCTTTATCAGTAAACCTTTTAACATTTTAAACTTGTAAAAGCTTTTGCTAGGATCATTTGCTTCTCATAAAAAGTGATAAACATGCCTAGTTTGAAAAGTATGCCGTTGATGACACTTCAGTCGGTAGCTTTTTCCATTGCGTTAAACCAACCTACTTGTGGAGAAATAAATAAAAGGTTTGGAACAGATATAATTATGCAGGTTTGTCACAAACTTATTCAGCAATATAAAAGTTCTTAAAAGAGACACTTCATGTTCAATAAATATGGATCGCAGTAAAGCTTGGTTGTTACTATGTTGCATTCTAATTAGCCTTTGTTGATTGATATGGGACCCATTTTATCAAAGCCGGAGTGTCCCTTTAATATATGTTGTATATCAAGATCAGTATAACAGACAATGTTACCCCATTAAGGGATTTAAATATGCAGTAATGCCCATATATGATGAAGGTATTAGGAAACCGTATAACAATTATATATAATAATAAAACAATAATTTAGAGTAAGATATTTAATCTTTTCAATCTGATGAATGAGTCAAAGGTGAAAAAGAAACGATCTTCTTTTGGTCATATTAATTAAACCTAGGCCCAATGTGATTCTGATAATCATAGTGTCTTATAAACGATTGGTTCTTTGTGATTATTAAAGATATGGTGAAATGCATTTTTCTCAAGAATGACAAATGAGTATCTCTACGTATAGTGTATATCGGAGCATAAAATCTAGACAATATACACTAGCAATTGATTATTATGACGATTTTAATTAACCCATTTTAACAATACCGCGATTTCTGCAGGGAAATATTTTCAGAAGAACCATTGAGGCGTGACACGCTCCGTGCAGCCTCGTTAATTAATTAATGATGATTATAGAGGAATTTATGAGGTGTGTTAAATCGCCAAAAACACATGTTTATGCAATACTTACGTAATTGTCATCTGCAGAATTACTTAGTTGGATATCTTAACATTCGATATATGGACAATTGAAGTTGTTTGATTGAAGATTTGTTAGTGAAATTAACAATCAAAATGTTGCGAAATTACGTTGAATTATGACTATCGCCGAAAATCAGGTTACTCCAGTGACGTCACAGAAGTCATCCCTTCAGGGGTCACACCCCCTCAGACTTTCATTCTGGTCGCCGGGGCTAAATAAGGCCGTATTTAAGTAATTTAAAATCGAACATTTGTCAAATTGACATCCCATTTCAATGAATCCCATTTTGACCATATGTCATTTCATCTATCCTTAAAGATATTTCTGGTCCACTTTAATATCATAATCATAATCCAGTTCTTCAATGTTCTGCAATTTCCCCTTCATCTGACTCAAAGATAGACGTATGGTTGTCACAGTCTGGCAGTCTGCACATGTCAGTGCATTTCAGTCAGTCAGACAAACACCGTATTTTGGTAGTGAACACTTTTGTGTAAAAATTGCAAGCCAATAGATCGAGGACAGTCACAGTTGCTGGCTGGCCATCCATCCAGTGCACCACCAACTGTTCAACCTCTTCCTCCTTCTCAACTGTCCATCCTCGACCAACAGGACTTGGTTCATCGTCTCCATATTGCAGTCTGGTAGTTTGCTCCTTGTGAGTGTTGCACTAGGCAGTCTCTACATAATAGAAGCTAGTGGCTCTCTATCTCACCTTTCTTATAACAGAGTAGGTTGTACCTGAGATCATTGACCAAAGTGGATGATGCCCTTCGTGCATAGAGAAGGCAAGTAAAAGCCTAAACTCTAGGAATGTGTCCTGCGTTTCAATGTTGCTGGTTAGGAGTTTCAAGGCACATGCTTTTCCTTTGCCTGCAAACACAGTGTCACATCCTGTATATGCATGCCCAATGAGGGCCCTGCTGACATCTATGCCAACAGTGGCAGCAACCTTCCTGATGTCTCGTTCGTGTTCTTGTTCCACATTTCTGGAACAGTTGGACTCCAATCTTGTCATACAATGCCAAGGACTTTATGAAGACATAGGTGTCCTCTGAGCATATCACTATACACTGATATCCTTCTGTTGCTGCATGGGCTGCATGGAGGAGAAACCGCCCATCTGCTTCCTCCTGTTGGCACTTGAGAGCTGGCACCTCTTCACTGTCCTGAGATGTGATTTTGTAGCATTTGTCATCTACTGTTGCATGTAGCACCTTCTCTTGTATAGCTTTTCTCTTTATTCTGGTTTCCTCCATTCACTGACAAAGAAGGTAATGATACTGGTATTTTTAGCAAATCTGCTAAGGAAACAATTTGTGCACCTGTGATGCTTTGAAGCTGATGGCCAGCCTTTCCGCCTCGTATCGATCTCTCACTGTTCTTGATAGAGATCTCCCAGTATGTGTCAAACACAGCATCTATTCTGTAACTCCCAGCTCCTTCCCTCAGTGCCATACACTGAACTGTTGTAGCGACATCTCCCTGATCTCTTCTGATCACCCATTACTCTTTGGACTAGGTTTATCCCATCGACCACTGAAGCAGAGTTACTTGGGGGCTGCTCTGCTACTGACACATTCTTCTACAAAATGGTGGCTAAAGTCGCTTTGTTAGTCTTTCACAGCAATCCATCTGGTGTGGACAGGGCCCTGGGTAATGGTCCAAGGGGATGAGAGAGGATGACCTCCATCTTGAGTGTCATAACTATGATGCGACCAAACAAAGATCTGCCTGCTTTCAAGATTCACTTCCTTTTTTATACACATGTTGCTGAATGTCTTCAGCTTGTTAGTCTTCAAGGGGTCCTAGAAATTCTTTGCTGTTGGGTCTCTCTCCAATCTCTCAGCCTTAAAGGTTGCCTAGTTTTGCGCACCAATCTCATATGCCTTTAACGTATGTCGGTGGCAATGTCTTTTGGTGCTGCCTTTGTCGTGGAGATGCTAATAAGATCCTTCACCAAATCCTTTAGGCCAACAACTGCAGACGCAGCCTCCTCATCTTTTTGTATTCTTGGTAGCTGAAGCTCTGTATGGCACACTTTTGATGTGTTACCTTGTTTATGTCTCTTAATTGTTTTAGAAATGCACTGCGGTACTCAACTGCTATGTAGTATCGTTTGATAGCCGCTGCTTTCAAGCTGAACCGAGCTGTGCCTCCTGGAGTTTGTGTGGTCTGGTCCACTGGAATCCGCCCGAAAGGGTTGTTACGTGACATCTACGAGAATTGGCCTGTTTTAAAGGCTTAGCTTCATACACATCAGGATTTTTTTCTGGAAGATTTGTCATCTGAGCAAATTATGGGGACAGATATCTGGCATAGTTCAGCTTATTGTAAGCAAAACACCATGGGAAAGTGTTTCGTATGGCGTGATGGTGCAAGTCCCAGTTCCCCTCACACGCAGGAGGCAAAGTATGACGTCCTCCACCATGTCTAGGTATGACATCCAAAAGGCAGAGAGTCCTCCATTGTTATGACGGAAGTCTTTGCATAGGATTATAAGCTCAGCTAGGAGTGGACTTTGCAGCAAATTGTTTAAACTCTGTTGGTTCAAATCATCAATAATGCTGTTCACTTAATCCAAGAATGTCTAGATCATCCCATTCCTCCCTTGAATGTTATCCTCTACCCATGGTATGAACAGGCCAGTCTCATCAGCACCTTATAAATGTACTTGTGCACCCTCACAGCACGATTGTAATACTTACCATCAAGGACCCCATTGATGGACACTTCAGACACTATTCCCGTTTCTATGTCAGGGTCCTGTAAACCAGCATCCCGAAATTGCTGACCAAGGATAGCTAAGGCATTACACAGTGTGTGGAATGTACCCATTCTAAGAACAATGTTTGAAAAGCGTTTTTTGTGTTTCCAGGCAATTTCGGTGGCTTGTGCATAAAGTGTTTGGTCCATGACTACCACAACCGTCTCCAAAAGTAATTCCTTCCTTATTTGCTCTGACTGGTTCAGTATTTATAGTGGTCAGTGGCTGGTGCATTGATGGTTGGTAGGTATCCAACAATATCGTCTGAGATTACCACCTCGTCTCTAGTGCTGATGTTAAACCCAGTCCAGCTTGGTATTGTCTGATTCTGTGAATATGTTTCTCTTGCAAGCATCCACACCAGGTTCTTATTGCGGACGGCTTGAGTAGCTTGTCTGGTTTCCTGAAAATGATCCGCTCTGGATGGTAGAGGTTGTGGACCTACGCGCACACCAACTACATATACTTCCAGTTCTTGGTCCTCAATGGTCACTGATCTCTGCTTCAATTTCTCAATGCGCGGAAGTTCTTCTCTGCGCAGACGTGATCCATAGATCGTAGCTTGTACCGCTATGCCATTGATGTGATTTACCCTTTCCAGTGAGAGTTTCTGCAAGTTTGTCGATGTTATCCCATGCAAGATTGGTGAAGACATGAGGTTTGATGGAGGTTGGAAGTACAACTTGGTGGTTGAAGACTGTCGCTGAAGGCACAGAGCAGTATCGTTCTCTTCCAGCTGAGAGTAACTCACACCATGTCCAAGCTTGTTCAGTGTCTGAATTAACTCCACATTTCCAGTGAGTGTTTTTGTTTTTGTGGTAGTTTTAAAACCTAATTGTAAAAGCACCTTACCTGTGCTACAGGCCTGATAATTTTCGAGGAGATATTGTCAATAATAATGGAGAATCATTAAATTGAAATATAATGTGTTCTTCTGCCTGACATCATTTCGGAAAAAGTCTATTTTGGAGTGCGGTGACAAAACGGCGATTAAAACTCAAAAGGCTACCATCAATTCAATGCTATCACATATTTTCTGACTCTATAGATGAATACCCTGTAAAAAATTACTATGAGCATTATTCCCCTCAGATGGTACCGATGGCCAAAATTAATGGGTCTGGCTCATGGCCTAATATAGTAAATTATAAATCTAGTTTGCTTTAAAATATGTTTAACGTTCT
Organism: Gibbula magus; assembly: GCA_936450465.1. Lineage (NCBI taxonomy): Eukaryota > Metazoa > Mollusca > Gastropoda > Trochida > Trochidae > Gibbula > Gibbula magus. The sequence continues at coordinate 62,365,865 of OW388304.1, forward strand.
GGAAAAAAAAAGGATTCATATAAACATTGTATTTTTACATCTGCTAACCTCATGTAAAGAAACTTTTTACCGGCGTTTTTGTCATTATAGTATTCGGCATTGACAATGCCAATATCGAAATATCAATCATTCATTAACTCTCACGCCGTATGTTATATTCTCTTAAAAAAATGTATTGAATGAATTAATGAAAAGGGAAATCCTTTTTATATTCATGTAAGTATGATAAGAATCTCTGTTTAATCTATTATAACATGACCAATTCATTACGTATAGCCTACATCCATTGAATCCACTTCCACTTTTTACAATGTTATAGACAAAAAGTTTCTCTATGATATAAATATGTCAGTTCCATTCTTTACATAATGCAATACATGTACATTTGTTTTTATTTTGGTTGCATTGTATTTAAGGATAGATGCAATGACATATGGTCAAAATCAGATTCATTAAAATGGGATGTCAATTTGACAATTGCTCGATTTTAAATATCTGAAATCGATCCATAAATTACTTATGTACGGCTTTTTCAAAATACCGCCTAATTTAGCCCCGGCGACCAGAATGAAAGGGGATGTCGCCCCTGAAGGGATGATTTCTGTGACGTCACTGGAGTTATCTCATTATCGGCGATAGTCATAATTCAACGTAATTTCGCAATATTTTGATTGTTAATTTCACTAACAAATCTTCAATCAAAAAACTTAAATTTTCCATATATTGAATGTATATCCAACTAAGTAATTCCGCATATGACAATTACATAATTATTGCATAAACATGTGTTTTGGCCATTTAACACACCTCATAAATTCTTCTAGCGGCAGTGATAATCATCATTAATTAATTAACGAGTCTCCACGGATTCTTCTCAAAATATTTCGCGGCGGTAATAGCGGTATTGTTAAAATGGGTAAAGAAAAAAAATCGTCTTAATAATCAATTGCAAGGTTTATTGTCTCGATTTTATGCTCAATTGATTCCGATATACAATATACGTAGAGGTAATTGTCTGTCATTCTTGAGAAAAATGCATTTCACAAGATCTTTAAGATAACTAGAATTCCTATTGGAGAGCATTTAATTGCAAAGGCATTTATGCACGACCCTTGTTTGTTCAACACATAATCGATCTAAACGTACTGAACCCGTTCCAACACTGAACTGATTTAAAGTAGAGATGTATTGACGAAGCTGTCGTTGCAACATATGAAAAACTCAAAAACACACTTCATGTGTCTTTAGATTTAAAAAATGCAAAACATATACATCTACTTCGTTGTGGTCGACTCGCAAAAAGTTCGCGACAAAAGGTTGAACACGTCGAAAAGATAAGAAATTAGTAATTGAAAATCAATCATATGATAAAACCTGAGGTGTAAACTTCCTTTTGTACTTTATTTTATATACTACAAATATGTTTATAAATAATCAAATATACTCATGTTTCTGTTTCGTGGTTTTTAAAAGTGTTTTTTTTCTTCTTAAGGCCATTACAGCTTTTTTGCACTTTCTTTCAAACTATGTTTGATCAGAATGATCATATGCCCGAGCTCCTGCAACTTCCCGACGCAAGGCTTTACTCTTGCCAGTCTCAATTACTGGCTGATTTAGGCCTTGCAGTATTTCCCACACAAATCATCTGATCCTGTAATAATCTATTTTTTTATTAACTTTCACACATTCCAACTAAATGTATATTTATGCTAAACCTTTGTTCTTATGATACGTCAATCATCACAGAATCATGAGCAAACTCTCCAGACATGACTGCATGAATCATTTATGTTACCAATCTTCGGCTTCTCGTGTCATGATTGGGATCATTGCACAAAAGAGCTAGCACTTCTTCTAGAAAAAAACCAAAACTTATACGCAGACAGAATTATATATGAGTTATTCGGTGTACAAGTCAAGAATAACTTTCTTCTTAAAACATTCAATATCACAAAACACGTGACACAGTCAAAAACGGCTTTGTTTATCCAGCTATGTGTAAGGAATTAGTTCCAGATTACCTGTTTAAGTTTGTTTAAGAACATGTATCCTGTTAAAGTAGATGTATTTAAAACGATACAACCCCCTTCCCCACTTCCTGCACCAAGAAATTCGAAAATTCCAATTCATATTTTCTTCAGTAAAATTGTTATAAAAAAAACCATAACCATGTGTCTTTTTCATCATATAGAAATTTAAAAAATTCCACCACTGAAGTGACATAAACAAGCGTACGTGTGAGAACGTTTATTGTACGCATGTTTAGAGCATAATCCTTTGTCAGTACACATGAATTACACATTAAGGATGTTCGCTCCTCAAATTTATAGCATTTTTTCTAACTTATATTTTTTAAAAGATCAAAGTATATGATTGGATTATCAGCATTAAAAAATGGGGGGTAGTGTGGGTTTTTTTCGAGATTTGACGCCTGTAAGATAGTGGGGTGAAGTACAATTTAAACATGGGAGTCTATTGGAAAATGAGGAGAAAAATGCTAAAAACTCTAAAATACTACATTTCTAGTATTAATTTTTCTCTCCCTTTGTTGATGTTACAAAGTTCATGTTACCCTACCGAAATCGATAAATATATATATATATATATATATATGGTAGTGTGGTTTTTTAAAAGCTTTGTACCTGAAAACCCCCTTTTTAGTCAAATATAGGCCATTTATGCTGTTTATGCATTTTTTGGAGGTTCTAAGGTCACATTTTCTTTATTTCATTTGTTTTTTAAACGTATGTAGATGATGTAGAATATCATGAAGTACATAAAGATGAGAAGGCAAGATTTTGATTCTGTTAGCGGGGGAGTTACTACAGTATGGCCAGTGGTTTGAAATCAGGTCATATTTTGGGTGTTTGACAATTCCAAAGAACCGCTACATCCAAACAACTGACATTTTTGGGGAGGTACCTTGCAAAATCAAAGTTTTTCTCTCTATATTTGGTCATAAATGTCTGGATTAGCGTTTACACCTCGATTTTGGTCCCCCCCCCCCCCCCCAAACAATCTCAGGCTGTGGAAAAGTGTGGGTGTGGGTGTGGGTGGGGGGAGGGGGGGGGGGGGGGGGGGGTGGGGGGGGGGGGGGGGGGGGGCATCTGCCCCTCCGGTTCCTACGCCTATGTAGACACGTTGGTTTCCAAACAAGCTGTACATCATTGTCATCGAGTGTTATTGTCATAAGCATTTGTTTGCCAACTCCATTTTAAACCAGTAGTATGGAAACTGTATAGGCATTGAAACAATGAAATACAAAGGACTATTTGCCTAGAACCAGAACGCTTAACAAAGGGAAGATCCTTGGCATTTATAATTAAGTAAAATTTCATGAAAATCAAATGAAGACATATTGATTTTTGAAGTCCCATAAAAGAAAACAATAAGCATTTGAAGTGTTCTATGTAGTTTAAAGAAATATCGACCAGCCATCGTTACTAGATAAAGTAAAAAAATCCTTTGAAAACAAACTTTTAAAAACTTTTCAGTAGTTGTCAATTATTTTCTACTATTTGTTCAGAATATGAAATTGGATATTAAGGAGTGTAACGGATTAAAATTCAATGAGGGAGGATGATGATGATGATGATAATTTCCATATTTCAGTTGATTGTGATTAATTTCTGGGGATTATTAATAATTATTCAAAAAGAGGATACTTAACGATCTTCCATTCAATAACATTTTTATAAACGGCCAAATTTTGGTATGAAAAGAGCTAAAACAAGTCTGACATCAAACCATTCACGAGTTTGAATAAAAATGGTATTATATGGAAGAAAGTTAGGTATTTTGTGTATTACTTGCGCTCATTATTTAAGTGAAATCGTCGACAGTGTACGGTTTCGATGAGAGAAATACAATAAACTATTAAAAAAATACTTTATGTCCCCTATGGGCCACCGTTACAGTGAGCTGAAACTAATATTTCCGCGAGTCACGTGCCCTTGTGAAGGCGATACGACAATAATGTGAACTTACAAGTTACAGCTGCATACTACTGTGACGTCATACTTGCAGCGGTATTACACTAGTTTATTATTGACGTATAAATAACACGACGGTATCTTCCATGGGCGAGTAAAGATATTCTATTAAATCTTTATTTTTATTTTTGTTATTTTATTACTTAAAGGCCACATGTCTGTACTCCATTATGCAGAGGTACAGTTAATACAAGTAAATATACAGCTGCATACCGAAACTTTCACCTCCATGTGTATGTAGTGCAAATATCATGTAAATTGACGTTCATTGTATCATCACTAAAATTAGATCACACCCAATAACAATGAATCAGCATATACCCATGGGTTAAACAATCATTCACAAACATTTTCTGTGATCGGCAAGGCAGTTATGCATGAACAAGACCAAAGGGGTCATTTTTTTTAAATTCAACTTTCATAAATTTTCGAATAAAAGTTTGTTTATTGACTAAATGTGAACAAGTTCTCCACAAATGCATTGAATGAGCATACGAGGAAATATAAGATGTATGTTTGATTCGGTTGATCACTTACTGAATGTTTCACAGAAGAAAATATAAACTGTAGTTTTGAAAAGATTCACCCCTGGTCACTTCAAAGAGCTGCCAAAACTGTAACTGTATACTGTGATATATCAAAACTGTAACTGTATACTATTAGTTACACGGTGTTTTGACAGGGTGTACGGGACTGTAAGACCCTTGTATATTCCGTATTTTCCTGAGGCGCAGCCGAAGGAAATGCGGAATATACAAGGGTCTTACAGTCCCGTACACCCTGTCAAAACACCGTGTAACGAATTTATTACTCTTTAGATCTATTATTTGTACTTATTTCACTCATTTTTCGATAAAATATATTGGCTACATAGCTATTTCCTTTTGTGATAAAAACTCCACACAGTGTGAAACAGCAAAAACACTGTAAAGAGTGTACCGCTCAATATCAAGGGAGATAACTCTGCGGCTAAAAAATAATCGATTTTTAAATTATTATTACCTGATGAATAATAGAGAGACACGTATTTTTATTGAATAAGTTTATTGACGCAAACAAAATAAATAATGTATATTGGTTGAAATCACCGTACTTATGTTTGTTAAGGTAGGTTTCGATCCTGAAATTCCGAGTCGAGCAACCGCTTTACTTCCGCATTCCATCTAAGGTCAAGGTCATCCGTAAGACCAGCCCTGCGTTCAGTAACACATTGTTCGCGGCGGGCATCCCGCTTTTAACATTGAGTGTTCGCGAGCGCTCGCGAACATCCCGGGAATTTTCGTGTTACTGAACGTAGGGCTGTGTAGTTAGTCACGTGACCTGTCTCACGGGTCATATGGAGGGTAGACCCTGGCAAATGCGCCTACACGGTTTCGTATGCATTGGCTATTGACCAATCACAATTCAACAAATTTATCTAAAGGGTAATAATGTGATATATCAAAACTGTAACTGTATACTGTGATATATCAAAACTGTAACTGTATACTGTGATATATCAAAACTGTAACTGTATACTGTGATATATCAAAACTGTAAGTGTATACTGTGATATATCAAAACTGTAACTGTATACTGTGATATATCAAAACTGTAACTGTATACTGTGATATATCAAAACTGTAACTGTATACTGTGATATATCAAAACTGTAAGTGTATACTGTGATATATCAAAACTGTAACTGTATACTGTGATATATCAAAACTGTAACTGTATACTGTGATAAATCAAAAATGTAACTGTATACTGGGATATATCAAAACTGTAAGTGTATACTGTGATATATCAAAACTGTAACTGTATACTGTGATATATCAAAACTGTAACTGTATACTGTGATATATCAAAACTGTAACTGTATACTGTGATATATCAAAACTGTAACTGTATACTGTGATATATCAAAACGGTAACTGTATACTGATATATATCAAAACTGTAACTGTATACTGTGATATATCAAACCAAGTTATGTTATTGAAGACACAACCGTAGTTTTTATAATGCAAAAATGCAAAATTATTGGTCGAGTTTTCGCGTTGATACGATGCTTCAAAGACATGCCAAATTACATGATTTCGGTACGCAACTGTATACATGTTATTATTACGCTTATTTGTTATGATTCTTTTGTCAATTTCATTGCATAGTTCTGTACATAGCAAGATTCTGAATTACATTATGATTAGTACAATTTAATAATGACGTGAACTTGTCTGTAGATGGATGGACATACTAACATTCTTTAAGTTGTTTTCTGCGTAATTCATTGTACAATGAACATACACTTGTATATTTATTACATTGTACATGTATGTACTCGGATTATAATAATTGACATGCGATTCTTATAATCTGAGGAATCTGACATTTGTGATTAAATCTTAGGAATAGCTGATGATTTTAATATTTGATTATGATTAAACGATTTCTTAAATGAATCTTTCTTTCTTCTGAATTATTTTGATAATTTGATTATTTCAAATATTCTCATTACTGTAAGTCTGATTATCATAATGATTGTGTATATCCTGATAATTGTTTAAACTTTTTAAATTGTTTTCTCTCAAACAGTTCTGATATAGACTGTAGAGAATTTCATTCTCGGTTGGATGACCTGTTTTGTTCTACATGTACATAATTCCGATTGTAAACAATCCATTCTTATTTTGTGAATGTTTATTCAATTTTGATTATTCTGAGTGTGATTAATTCCATTCTGATTGCCTTGATTTGTTTTCGATTTTAATAAAGTATATTGTTAAAAAATTCCATTCTTGATTTGTGGAGTCTTTTTTAAATTTAGCTGATTGTGATTGTAGCCACTGTCATTGTAAATGAATAGTGAATCTCTCCAGTAGCATGCTTCTTACCATAACATGTCTCATCTTGTTGAATAACTTTGAGTCGGTTATTAAAGGGGCAGTAGCACGTTTTTTGCAAAATTTATTTTTTCAAATTTCTTATTTATAATGATAGTTTGTGCCATTTAAATTTATTGTAGAGGGTATAACATCTTATTACACAAAGCAATTGTCAGTAGTAGTAATAACGGTGTTGCGTATAAATCAAAATTTGCATGACGGCCATTTTATTGTGAACACATTTTATTATTTCGAATGATTCCAATGGCTTTTCTTAGCCATGTAGACTCATTTATAACTTGATTTTACGAAAAGAAAAGGATAGTTTACGGTTGGTGAAATTATTATTCAAATACATTTCATCGACTTATTTGAGCGAAAAAACGTGCTACTGCCCCTTTAAGTCTTAAAACGTAATTATGACGTCACAATGCATTGCATACATACATTCATACATCTGTAGATACAATAATAGAAATTTGTGGACATTGCATTGAAAGTGCGATTACGTTTTTTAATTGAGTCTTTGCTTTAAAAAAAGTTCTTAATAAACAATAAAAAAAATTCTGCCAAGCAATTCATTTTAATCAACTTTGTATATCGAAAAAATAGAATATATTTTCCGCACAAAGTTATTGATGCGAGGGAAAGTACGATTATATTTTTGTTCAATTTGTGAATTTCATAATCAGTTTTGATTTCCCAATATATAAATACAAAATATAAATACATAAATCATATGAACGACATGTTTTAAATCACATGTCGTATTTCATTTCACACATTTGGCTTGACATATTTCCTCAATAAAAAAAGTTACATTGCTATAGTATTCTCAATATGTAGTTCAATATTTTGATTCAGATAATCCTTTCACCGCAACTTTACTGCCAGCATTTTCCATTAATAATAAATGATACAATAAAGATATTTAGACAGTTTAATTTTGCGACACTACCGTGGACATGTATTCACACTAATCGTAGTTATTCTAATGTATTTCAAATCCTCAACGGTAAACATATAAGGTTAAAGAAATCATGAAATCGACTTAATAATTCAGTAAAACCATCAGGTTGCTCTTGCTCTGTTGAGAGAAACATTGATACATTAAAGGTGATAACGTTCTCCAGGGTAAACAGTTAGAAAGTAGAATTGATAATGATAATGATGATAATGATGATGATGATGATGATGATGATGATGATGATGATACTTCTGACGATTCTGACGTATATAAGCACACTTCTTCATAGCTGGTAAAAATACATCGATTTGCCACGAATCTACATGCTCATCAGAACAAGAAGGGACGGTTTTACAATCATTCCAAGTTGGGGTTTGTATTGAAACGTCGCCGCCAATGGCTGCGATACTGCCGAAGCGGCATTAAACAATAACTCACTCGCAGTTAAAAAGGTTGTTTTCAATTTGGATTTACCCCCCTGATTTTTATCACATTCATTTTACTATAAATAAATAGCAATTGCTTTGCGTGGTTCTGATTCGCTGAACACTGTCATAAGTGATTCAGTTCATACCTGCATAAACTTAATTTCCTGACGTCACATCACATTTAGCCAGGACCCTATGACGTCAGGTTCATGACTAGTTGCGTTTGTGTATTTTCATTGGCTGATGAACATGTTGTAGGCGGGGCTAATAGTTGGTGTCTTCATACGCGTAAATAGTACAGCTCTAATTGTTGCAAATTTGTATATTTGTAGCAATGAAACCTTTTCAAAACATCAGGTACGAGTATATTTAGTTTGTAAGTATTGACTTCAAAATGTATGAAGTTCATGGAGGTATAAACTTAAAAAAACGCTGTGAAAAACTTTTTAAGTTTATACCTCAATGAACTTTATAAATTTTGAAGTCAATTCTTAAGTGTATTCAGTCCATCCAACCTAGGCCTTTAATACGAAATACCTCCATTTGAATATAAAAAATAATTTTGAAATTCATAACCCAGGCCTAGATATATCAGTGACAGTTTCTATGACTACCATTTTCCAAACTTAGACGCCAGTTTTAAAGGGCCAGTAACACTTTTTTCGCTCAAATAAGTTCATAAAATGTACACTGTCACCAATAGTTAAACACACTACTATTACTAATAGCTGTGATCATATTTATAATTTGAATTTAAGCCCTCAGATCTCATTTTATTTGGTATTAAAGAAAATGTGATAACTGATAGAGTCTTTGACTTAATTCTAATTCTTTCAAAGTTTTTTTATTTATAAAAGCAAACTGGAAACGGTCAAACTATCCCTCAAGTATTTTCAAAATGAATTGAAAAATAGATATAACATAGAAAAGCAAATTTTTACTGATAGATGTGAACACAATAACATTTATAAACACTGGCTTTTCTACCACTCTTTGTCCAAGACTCCAGTAGCTTAATCTTCCTTCATAAAATTGTATTATTTTTATTGTTTCATTATACTCAAAAGTCTCACCATGGCTATATTTTATAATCTCTTTTCTCTATGGTTAGACAAATAAACAATAACCTTATGTCTACATAATGGGTGAATGTGTGAGTGAATGGGATGTGCTTTGTTTTGTAAAATAAAATCGCAGAAAACGATCTCTTTTATTTCTTGTATTCAATAGGACTTCTGCTTCCCTGGACAGGAGTCGTTTCATGTAACAGGGTTCTCTGTAATAAAAAGTTAATTACAACAAAAAAAATAAATAAATAAAAAGTAAAACACACTACTCTTTTCGGAAAATCGGTTAAAATGAGTGTACATGGTTCGGTAAAGCCATGGAAATCGTTTTTGTAATTCGAAATAACAAAATGTGTTCACTCTAAAATGGCCGCCATGCAACTTTTACTTTATACGCAACATCATTATTACCGCTCATAAATACCGCTACGGATAATTGGTTTGTGTAATAAGATGTTTTAAACTCTAAGGTAAATAGAAATGATATAAATAGATATTATTACCCGAGGAAGTGTGTCATATGACTTTTACGAAACGAGTGTGAATTTTTGTATTTCCCGAGCGAGAGCGAGGGTTATACATAAATTTGCACGAGTTTCGTAATATATCCATTTGATTCGCGTAAATATAACCAGGAAACGGCCCACTTCTCTTGCGACGGCAAGCTACAGTGACGTCACGAACAATCGTTTTATGACGTCACAGACGACGAAATACGGGAGGTCGCGGTGAAACAATGGTTGCTAGGCAAACGTGATATGTGCACATGTGCTCATATCAATAATATTAACTCGGTTATTTTCAACCATATGGGTAATAAACTATCATTATGAACTGGAATGTTTTGAATATAAAATTTGCAAAAAATGTGCTACATCCCCTTTAATAGTAACGACATATAAAGTAGTTTCGTTCAATTGCTTTTCATCCTATCTTATCTAAAAAAAATATTGATTTTATTCAATCTTTCCATCTTGAATATATTATGCTGTCATTGCATGGAACTTGTTTCTTCAGTATCTTCAATATGTAGTTCATTATATTGATTCAGATGATTCTACTGCAACGTTAATGCCAGCGTTTACCATTATGTTATGATCAATAATAAATGATACAATACAATAAAGATATTTAAAAAATAATTAATTTGAAAGCAAGCTTGGATTTGCGACACTACAGGGATACATCTATTCGTAGTTATTCTAATGTATTTCAAATCAAAAACATATAAAGGTTCAAGAAAACAAGAAATGGACTAAACCATTCAGTGAAACCATTGTGTAGCTCTTGCTCTATTGAGAGCAATACATAACAAGAGTCATCAGAAGATGACATATCCAAGCGGTTCCACAAAATTTTTAAAACACATCTTTGACAGATACTTGTGTATGTACTACCATACTTCATTTAGTGGGTATTACAGATGCTAAGTTTCAGGTATGTAAAGGGTTTTAGACTTCTGCTCCAGAAGCAGTCAAAATCAACAACAACCAACATCCCTCTTATGTTTCTATGGAAAAAGAAAAGAAAAAAAACTTTTTTCAGAAAAAAATCTGAAAATATCAAAAGGCACCACTTCAGTTAGTGGGTAATACACATGCAAAGTTTCAGGATCATATGATGAACGGTTTTGGAGCTGTGCTCCGGAAACGAACCTGTCTCTGAACAAAGTCCAAATTCAACAAGTTTCTATGGAAACGAAAACAAATTAAAAAATTAAGAAATCTGAAAATATCAAAAGGCACCACTTCAGTTAGTGGGTAATACACATGCACAGTTTCAGGAAGATATGATGAACGGTTTTGGAGCTGTGCTCCGGAAACGAACCTGTCTCTGACAAAGTCCAAATTCAACAAGTTTCTATGGAAAGGGGGAAAAAAATTCAGAAATCAAAAGGCACCACTTCAGTTGGTGGGTAATACACATGGAAAGTTTCAGAAAGATATCATGAACGGTTTTCGAGTTCTGCTCCGGAAACGAAATGATTACGGACGGACAGACGGACGGACGGACGGACAGACGGCCGGGGCGATGGCTATGTCCCACGGTATTACATACCGGTGGGATAAAAATGGTAACCTACTCTTGGATAAACAGCCAGAAAGGAAAATATATGCATGATGATGATCATCATCATGGGGATGGGTTTGGTGACTATGATACTACTAACGATTCTGACACATAGTATTACTTCGTCAACGCTACAATAAATATACAGACAGACAGAAATATGATTTGAGTGTCAAGTAAATTTTACAAGTAAAATATAAATATCATTGGCTTACGAGACACTATTATAAATTAGATGAATTATGGTATATACAACAGGGATGATAGACAATAACATGTATATAGTATATTAGCATATAGGGGAGAGCGGGGATGGTTCGGACGATTTTCAGACAAATCTTCCTTGACTATTAAATACTAAGATATGAAAGCCGTGATACCTGCCTCAATAAGCTCAATATCTTATCTATGTATATGCCTTGATTGAGAGTGCTACATCTCATAGTAAAATAAGTGTATCAGATTTTGAAAGATGTCCACATTGTACGAAGTTACCCCACAGGTAGGGATACTTCGGCCAAGGGGTGGGGTACATCCGGACACATACTGCTTTTGCTGAAAAATCAGTTTATTGCAATGAAGTAAACATGAAAATTAAAATAATATGAACCAACATCGAGTATAACTATAAACTACTACTGCGGTTTTCTGCTTTTCTTTAACCACAACTTACATAACAGAACATCAAGATGAGTAATCAAAAACGAAATCCAGGATATTTATCCTTACAGCACTAAACAATCCTATACAGATCTTATACAAATCTACAACGAATAAAAGAAGAATCAAAAGTAGTTACAAGGAAACTCAATAAAATCGTTTAAAAGATTTATATTGAGGTTATTGCAAACTGTTTCTATATTTTATTAGTGACATTCAAGAGAAGGCTTGGTTATGAAAAACAGTCTTAACCTATCATACGTCGACGAATCGTTTATCGTAGCAATGTTTATGAAGGTGTCAAAATGTACGTGTCTGTCATACATGCGTCTTTGACGAAACATGTGTTTAAAGTCTATTCGCTTCTAACTTTAAGTTACAAGTATGTCAACAAAGTAACGTTTAGGAAACTGCAATATACTCATTGGACTTTTGAAAACAAGCAATAAGTTTTCAATGAATAGGCATATACGGTGTAATACCGAAGCAGATAGTAAATATGCATTGAACAAAATTAAAAATGTCAAAAGCAAAGGCTTTTGATTAATTTCAATGTCTGTGAAAGTTTAAAACAATCGCACACATAATAAGAGACATGTATGGGGTAGGTTCGTCCATGTGGACGAAGCTACCCCACTTTAAGTTTTTTTCAGATAAACATAAATTGACAACCTGACATACGAGAATGAAACTGTCCACACATGAGTTGTGCTTATCACTACAAGGCAACATTCTATTCCTAAAAAAACGATGCCTTTTATGGCAGTGAGCGCTTGCGTTCTCAAAGTCAGCAATTTCGCCGTATAAGGTTATGCTTATAGATGCCATGTATAAATCAGTAGGTCGTAAACACCATCCCTGTCCAACACCAACTTACGATTCTCTTTGATGCATCAAAATCAAAGGAACTGATGCACATATGTCTTCAGGGTTATACAGTCTGATGTACACATGTTTTTACAGTGTCAGCTGGTGAAAGTCAATACAAACAATCTGTACGTAGTCAACTCAGACCAAGTTAGTGCTGTGCCCAACTGTCTGTATGTTACATCAGGCGATGAGTAGGGACTGTTAGGGAGAAAAAGAAACGCTTCTAGCCAGTTCTCAAGGTTTACTTTGTAACATTTTGTCAGTTTTCTACCTCCCAGGAAACCCATTGAATTGTCGTTAAAAGTAGAGATTACTTAGGGGCATTATCGAACAGGACGATTTTGAGAGCAAAAGCTGCAAAATTAAAGGCTATTGTCTAAAATTACGCAATACGCATACAGACGTATAGGGGAAAACATACAACATCGTACAACATCAATAGTAATTTTACAGATCAATAGCAATTCTATTAGACTTTGCTAATATAAAATTAGTCTTCTCAATGTTATAACGTACATAATTGATGTATCGGTAAGTATGACAACCACGTCTACTCTACCTACTGTATTGTTTGGATACATGCATTGTGTATTTTTTAATATTGGAGTAACCATTCTTGATAATGTAGATTGCTATCCTTATCTCGGAATCACACTTCAGAAAAATAATAAATTCACTAAAACCAAACGTTTGTTGGTTGAAAAGGCTACAAATGAAATGTTTTTCATATTAAGTCAAGGAAGAAAACTTAAACTTTTTATTTACTGTCATTTGAAATAATTTTATTCTTTTATATGGATGTGAAGTCTGGGGTTTTGAAAATGCGTCCTGTTTTGAAAATGTCCATCTACGATTCCTTAAATATTTGTCGTCATTGCGCAAAGGTACCCCCAACTACATGGTCTATGGCGAGTTTGGTCAATTCCCACTTGTAAATATCATTAAATGCAGAATGGTATGTTTTTTGGCCAAACTTCTAACTGGTTAATCGTCAAAATTGTGCCTTCTGGTTTATACATTGTTATTTAATGATTTTATGTGAATGTTCACATAAATGGTTATGTTATATCAAACGAAATTTTGATGATCTTGGACTGAGTTTTGTTTGGAAATCTCAAAATTTCAAAACTACCATTTGGCGAAAATCTATGGTTAAAAGCAAATTAAAAGATATTTTTCAGCAAAATTGGTTATCAACAATTGAAAATTCTTCATAAACAACTATATACAATATCTTAAAAAAATCCATCTCTCCAGTTTGAACAATACCTACATTTTTTTAATTACAATAACTTGTTAAGATTTCGAACAGCTAATCACTTTCTGCCAATCGAGACCGGTAGATGGACAAATATCCCAGTTCATGAAAGAAAATGTACTCTTTGTAATTTAAACGATCTTGGGGACGAATTTCATTATTTATTTGTTTGTCCTATATTACAATCAGAAAGAGCAAACTATATTCACAAATATTATTACGATAGGCCAAATATGTACAAAATGAATATTTTATTTAATTCTAATAAGAAAGGAACTTTAAGAAAACTCTCAAAATTTTGTAAAATCATTATTTCTTTGTTCAAGAAATAGCTTTTATAATCATATGTACCTTTACACAAGCTGTACATACCTATTATATTGTATATTGTATCAATGTATGTATGTTTTATGTACCTCTTATGCTGCTGTTTGCAGCCTGAGTTCTTGAATAAAGTTCAGTTCAGTTCCGTCAACCTTTCTTGATCATATGTGTGAACATGGTAATATTCTAGTGTTTTGGAATCAATCGTCTCGCCTTTGCTTTATTAATTATTTAGGTAATTTCACAAAGAACATAATATCCAATGAACTCGATGTTCTGTGATCAGTTTTGTACCTTTCGTGTTTATTTCATATTTCATCAAGGCTCCATAGCCTATGGTACATTTGTATTAGAAGCCGTTGTCTACCGGGTTTATGTTACGAAGATCTTTAACTGAATATCTAAAAAGCCAAATAGGTTTAAAGACTAATCTTTTTTTTATTTCAATGCAGGAAGAAATCAGTATATCACTGTCAAATTTCACGCAACACGATAAACAAATGTTCCATTGATTTACGCGCTGGCATAGCTGAACTGTCACAGATAATAGGATAAAGACATCCACAACACAAAGGGCCGTGCTCAAAGCGCTACACACATTATTACCCTAGTATAAGGACCAACATCATTTCTTTTTCATTCCCAACTCCCATTGCAACGTAGCTACCAATTAAGGCGCTTGAAGGTTGTCAGTCACACTGCCTTCACTTCCAAACCAGGTACTCAATTGTACTGCTGAGTGAACAGAGGCACATTTCAAATCAAATCTCTTGCCCATGGTAACACCACGAGCCTCTTAAATCATGTGTCGATGTGAGGCAGGGAATCACCCTTCAAACTCCCAGTTTATCCAGCATAAACCCACGATACCAAAGTACTCAGGAATAGCTACCGATCCCAAACTGTGTTTACCCCCCTGTCCGTCCGTCCGTCCGTCCGTAATCATTTTCTGGAGCAGAACTCAAAAACCATTCATGATATCTCTCTGAAACTTTCCATGTGTATTACCCACTAGCTGAAGTAGTAGATATGCACTTATCTATCAAAGCTGTGTTTTACAAATTATGTGGGACCGGTGAGATATGTCATCTTTTGACGACTCTTGTGTATAATTGATGTCTAAATATCTAAACGTTTTTTTCCGCCGACAAAACCACGCAAGAGATTCTTGATTCTCCAATAACAAGAGATGAAGTATTAGATAGCATGAACAGACTCAAACTCGATAAATCACCAGGCATCGATAGTGTTATACCGGAGTTTCTAAAATATTCTGCTGATCTGTTGTTGCCATACCTTTTCGGGTGTTCAATCTAATATTGGAAAAGGGCACATTTCCGCAAACGTGGTCAGTTGGGATTATAGTTCCCTTACACAAGCAAGGTGATTTAAATAATATTGGCAACTATAGAGGCATCACTCTAATAAGTGTATTAAGTAAAGTTTTCACAGCTATTATCAAGAAGAGACTGGTTTTCTGGGGGGAAACAATGGATAAAATGAGTGAATCACAGGCAAGTTTTAGACAGAGATATATTACAATTGACATTGTTTATACTGCAGAGTGTTGTACAGCGATATCTTAAGTCACAAGGAGGTAAATTTTACGCTTATTTATTGATTTCTCTAAAGCATTTGATTCGGTACAAAGACATAAGCTATGGGGTTTATTTAAAACAGGTGGGTTGAGCAGTAAACATGACAATATTACTAACCAGTATTTATGAGAATTTGAAAGCTTCTGTGAGGAATAAATATGAAATATTGTTGGTGTTAGACAAGGCTGTATACAAAGTCCATTTTATTCTCCTTTATCAATGAATTAGCCATGAAAATAGAAAACATATGCAGAAATGGAATCCAGTTACACCCAGATCTGTTTTAAATCTTCCTCTTATTATTTGCAATTTGCAAATTTTTTAACTCGAAAGTTATTGTGAACAATTTAAACTAAATGTGAATATGAAAAAAACAAAAGTAATTACATTCAAGAAAGGAAATAAATTGTCTCAACATGAAAAATGGCGTTTAAAGTACCCGGGTGTGTATTTTACTAATCATCTTTCTTGGGTAACCCATGCTAGGTATGCATTAATCCAGGCCCAAAAAGTGTTGATAGGGAATTCAAAAAAATTGGAGACTTAAATTTAGCATGCTTTTTTTAGAATATTTGATGTTAAAATTATTCCAATTCTATTATACGGGCTGAAATTTGGGGATTTCAATATTTCGAACAAATAGAGAGAGTGCATTTATTAGCTTGTAAGAAGTTTCTTGGGTTTCAAATGAATACATTAAACGTTATGGTACATGGAGAATATGGCCGGTTGCCGCTTGTTATACATTCTCAGGTTAAACTACTCAAATACTGGCTAAGACATTTATGTATACCTTCTTATTGCTTACCCAAAAAAGGTTATGAAATGATGATTTTATATAGCCAAAATGGGTTATGTATTTAAAAAATGTTTTATTAACAACAGGTTTTAATTACATGTGGTATGAGCAGAACATTGAAGTTCCTACAACCTTTATAAGTTCAATCACGCAAAGACTAAAAGATATATACAAACAAAACTGGCTCAACAAACTTTCCCTTTCCACTAAATGTGATTACTATTTAACTCTTAAACCATACATTTATACCGTGCTTTATCTATCATGTGTTACTATAAAAATATAGAATAGGTTTATCACGTTTCCGATGCTCGTTACATGACTTGTGGATTGAAAAAGGTAGATGTTTTAAAATAATAAGAGAAGATAGACTATGTAAATCGTATAATATCAATGTTCCAGAATGTGCGTCCATTATACAATAAATTACGCAGAAAATATCTTTAAGAATTTTAGTATGTCCATCCATCTACAGACAAGTTCACGTCGTTATTGAATTGTACTAATCGCAATGTAATTCAGAATCTTGCTATGTACATGTACTACGCAATGAAATTGAGAAAAGAATCATAACACATAATAACATGTATATTTGTATACTTGCATTAACATGTAACTTTGCGTAATGTACTACAGGCTTGTGGCCTTTAAGTAGTGAATAAAGATTGAATATCGTACCACAACAGTTCAACAGAGATGTGTAGTTGTTTCGGATTGTTTTGGACCCTTCTCTGAATAACGCAATTATAAAAACAATCTTCCATGTGTCCGGAAAGTCACAACTATCCAAAACCTGGAGAGAAATAATATAGAGAAAAATAATATTACCTGGACCAGACCAGACCAGAAGCCCTGGATCCCTCCCCCTCCCCCACACTTGGATCCGCCACTGCAAATTACAATATAATACCATTTACCTTGATACATAATACATGTATAAACTGTGTGTGTGTTTTCTTTTTTTCATACTTTTCATTTTTTAAATTAATTCGGTTTGACAACAGTGTACATAAATAAATTACAGATATGCGACACACAGATTACAGTAACCTAAAACCACACAGACAATAAGATAGGTACATGTTGAGTTTCATTTAAATAGTACAGTATTTTCACAACAGTGTACATAAACAAAATACACATATGTGACACGCGGGATACAGTGACCTAAAGCCATACATGCAATAAAATACATACATGTTTAGTCACATGTAAACAGTTTACAGGTATATAGTAAAACATCCTTCTTTCTTCGGTAAATCAAGTTAAATAATGAGTGCACATGGTTCGTTAAAGCCATGGGAATAGTTTTTGTAATTCGAAATAATAATTAACGAACCGATGAATTCTAAAGATCCACAATTATCCTGTCGTGTCTAACAAAATAGAGCCAGGGAATGATTTCAACAACTATATTTCTAAAACCTCAATTCTCACCTCTGCATATTTGTATTCGCACAGCTGGGTGGTGTATACTCAATTAATAAATAGATTATGATATTTGCATATCCTCCATTGTATCTGCACATAATAGACATATTAGACATAATAGACAGACACAAACATTTACAAACATTAAATAATACATGTAAGACAGAACCTAGGGTTACCAGAGACTTTAGAATGATATAAAATACATTTACAAAACTTACAACAAAGAAGGGTATAAAACTCTCAGAGATACAACAAACAATAAACTAGATCAAACTTAAAGCCATATGAAATACTCTTTCGTTTTGGCAGAAAACATAGAAGGCTTTGACACATTTATATATCACACTTGGTCTGGAGAGAATAAAAGTCATCTCTATAAATCATTAAGAATTGTGAAATACTACAAGCTTTAAAACTAAGAATCGAGCCTTTGTGATCATGATCATTAGTGTAATTGTTTTATTCGTGCATGGCATGTGTATTGAGCTAGTCAATTTAAATCAATATTAGACTTGCAAGAAATACAGCATGCCAACAATGCGTCGTGAAAGTAGGACATCCTTGATTACTTTCCATATTTCATGGGGAATTTTGTTATCAAATAATAATATGAATTTACATTTTCTAGAAAACAAGGCTACATATATCGAGAAAGGTTTCTCAGGTTTTTTAAAATCGTGGAAATTTGTCAATTATAATACAAAGATTTCCAAAAAATCATATTTTGATGCTGACATTTTTAGATTACTGATGAATCTTTAAAATAAGTTGACATTTTTGTCCAAACTTGTGAGTCTCATCGCGATGGAACCTGTGGTGAAAGATGAAAACATCTCTACATACCTGTTCTGACTTTCAATCCGATAATAACCTTTAAATACCACGGACTCTCACAGCTGGATTTACACTTGGTTTTATAGTCAATAGAAGAAGTGTCAGCACCAAGAAAGGTAATGTAATTTCACCATTTTACTCTCAGAGTGGCTTCTGGTTTTAAATACAAAATTTAAAGCAACAGGGATTATGTCCTCACAAAACATCACATCACTGAATTATGGCCGCTGTCAGTCCAGTAGTTTTGCTGTAAGATGAGCTTACGCCAGGATCTCAATAGACACATGCAAATGTAGGACGGGAGAGAAGATTGTCATTTACACTCATACAGTGGTCCTAGTCCTTCGATCTCGAAGAAATCTCTCGGCACTCAACGTCTCGCCTCGTAACATCAAGTTTATACACTCTCATGGTTAAATCAATAGGTTGTAAGCACTGGCCCTGTCTCAGACCAACTCGACGTTTGAAATGTTCGCTCTGATACATCAAAAGGAAAGGAAGTGACGCATGCATGTCTCTCTATGTTCATACGGTCTGATGATGCACGAGTCAGTTGGTAAAATAAAGCTGTACATAGTGAACTCAATACCACTTGATACACAATTTGTCTGTGCACTGCATGTGTTAACTGATGGCGTCATAGGCCTTTTACTTCAGATGCTTTGATGTACAGTCACACGCGTCGTTTAACATTGACAGTCCTATGGTAGTCTCGAAGCATTACAGTCAGCTTGTTTTATTGATTGAAATCGAATGAGTGAATGGGGTTGTGAAATACAAACTTATTTTAGTCTTGAAGCATTGTCGGCAGTATGGCTATTAGGGAGTTCTGATTCTACATGTTATGTTCAGACTGAGGTTGTTCATTGAGCTGAGCATCCTTCATATAGCCTTGGCAGGTGACTTCTCTGAAGTCAAGCAAGACACAATTATGAATTTTATAACGGTAAACGACGTTCTGTTGAAAATCACTTCATTATTGCGAAGAATGTGGCATTTCGGTGTAGATACTCGCACCATTGGTATCACTTTCTCGATAACGATGTTAGTAATTTCATTGCATTGGATGATTTGACTTTTGACTGATCATGCAATTGGTTTTCCTTCATCTCCACGATTTCTAAAATACCTCTTAATGACAGGAAGATTTCCTGGATAACAACTTCTTTAATGTGAAAATATATATTCGGAGTATATATTCACTCCTTCATCTGGTTGAATGTAAGGAAATAACAAGACGTGACACATTATATAGCAAACAAAACAATGGTTAGGAAACTCAATCAGGGAGATTAACATGCATGGTAATGGTATACAATGGGGATTTGTAATACAAACATGAGGGGGTAAAGCATGATAATGGTAAACAATGAGGAGTTATCATTAATTGAAACTATATGCGTTGGTTGGTTTTATTGTTCCAATGCAACAACAGGGGCTGTGTGATATCTAAAAAAACCATTAGAATTTGCCCGTACATGCCAATTTGGTCTCATGTACCTAAACTATTAACTGTTTCGGTGAGCCTCTATGGATTGCCTTCATTTCTGGAGAACTATTTTATTAATATGGTTTATATCTAAGCATCGAAACAATTTACAAAGTCAGATGGCCTTTTTACTTCAATACCTTATTTTTAGGAACAGTTGACACACTTTTTTTATACTTTGTAGCGAGGTTTTTGGCCATAGTGTTTAAAATGGATCTGTCTCCCCTATCACATATTCAACTCATGGATCATAATGTTGTCAAACGATGCCAGAGAATCACTGAAGTCCCTTCATGGCATAATATATATATATTTCGACTTGTCTTTTCAACAGTGTGGAGCATTTTCAACATAGAGAATATATAGGTAGCTTAAATCAGTCGAGCAGTATTTAGGTAGAAATTCTTTCTTCCAGATCGACGACAACAGCTCTACAGCTCGACATCAATAGTTCAACAACGTTACAAGAGCGAGGAAATCGGCTCAACAACGTCAACAGCTAAGGAAACGTTATCACCTCGATGTCAACGGCTCCACATCAACTCGGCAACATTGTCAACCTCATCAATTCAACACGGTTTCACCTTGACGCGTCATCACCAAACGTATCGAAATAAATTCTATCCGGAGAGAGAAGATTTGGAAATCTTGCCCGTGACGTTATGAAGATGGCAGTCAGCTTGCCTCTTCTTCTTGATCGCCGCTCTCAATTGCTTCAATAAGTAAGCATAGTAGAGTCCCGTTGTTGTAGTTTTAGGTGGTTAATGGTCTATAAGTATTGCGCCCTTTGAATTCCAGAAAATGGTCGATTGCTAATTGGTTGCAGGATCCCAGTGTGGAATTCTTGTTTCATCCCCTGTAACCAGACGTGCATGAAAGTTATCGGGATCAGCATTGTAGATATCCTAGCGCTCACGACTGGATTAACTCTCTGGTGTCCATCTTGTGCATATAAGTTTCATGGCACCCATCTTGCAGACACCTTGGACATGTGCAAATTCTCATGAATCATGCTGCAAACACTTCCATGAGAAATGCCACACTCTGAAGACATCTCGTCGACCTTTATTCTACGATCGGACATTATTAAGTCCTTGACCCGTGCAACCATATAATATGTAATGGTTTCGATTTCAACAGGCCTTCCTGGCCGTGGGTCATCGTCCAAGGAGCTGCGATCCCGCTCAAACTCAGCTGACCATTTTGCAACAGTAGAATATTGATAATATGTGATAACCGAACGATGCTCAGTTTTAGAATTTTCCATGATTACAGTCGGATCCGTCGGATACCTGTGTTAACAACTTAACAGTCTGTCAATCTCAAGTACATGATCGGGAAGGTTGTTTATGTTTAATGACATCAGCGGTGATGTATTCATGGGTGTATCAATACTCAATTGATGAATACTCTATGAACTTATAGACTTCCCTCGTAAATATGCAAGTGCGCTCTCACGATATGTATTGATGTCGCAATTTAGCTCTGATGTTCCTCGCATCGTTTCGTACACTTCATAGCTAAATGAAATCTACGCCGTTCTCGTCACTGAACGTTGTTATTAATTCCTTATTCGTGTGCCATTATCAAAGCGCACCCTTTTGTTGATTTTAGAAACTCGCATTAACGCATATGGTTGTCCAACATCATATTTTAATTGTCTTCAATAGGACCGGAGATATACGAATCATTTCCGTTTTTTCATCACATCGAATTCCATGAAGTTGATTAGGGTTGTAATTGAACATCTTCTGAGTAGTTCTTTATTAGTTTTCTCAGCATTCGTCGAGTCTTGACAATAAAAGACTTCCTACTTCATGTTGATCGCTATGCAAAGAAGACAATTATTGGCTCAATATTACATTTTCGTTAAAGTACCATTAAGAAGGATTTCAAGTTGACAATTAACAAAATTGAAATTTCTGAAACCGCCCAATAAATGACTTTATCACGGCTTATTAAAACCAGCGTGCTATTAGCGTCGACAAACGATTGACGAGTCACCTCAAAGGCAAACAAAGCGTATCTGCCTTGTATGACGTCACTCCTGGTGATCCCATTTTCTAACCATGTTATTTCAACATGTTTAAGCATATTTTTAACTTAAGAATTAAAGGCGCTGTGGCACGTTTTTTGTTTGTTAATATTTTGTTTTCTCAATTTGCTAGTTATCATATTTATACAATATACTGTTATATCAGAGGGTAAAATATATCATTACCCGAAAAGCCATATCTATACAAAAAGGTTATCCGTATTGAAAGACAATTGCATACTCATTGCATAAACATGTGGTTTGGGGGCGTTTCAACGTTTCAAAGTAATGTCATTATCGTAGTGTTAATCAACTAGAAAGCTAACGAATCAGACGCCCGGCACCTCTCACCGCTTCTCTTCATGTTCTCATTTAATCCCGTTACATAATGCACAGAGTGATAATAATATGTAATTCTTTCAAAAATGCATTTCTGCTGAACTTTAATACTATGTGGTTATCATCAGATTGACTGAAATTATCACGTAACTTTTGTTATCAAATACATTGCACGTGTACCAATTATCAATTATTTATTTAATATTATACAATGTACTTAATTAGCTCAATTATCGTTTTACCTTCAAAGACAGAGCGTTTCAACAGATAAGGTAATTGCTATTGCTGATTATTTGTGCCATAATGTCTTTATTACCGACTTATTAAATTCTTCCATATTGACATGTATTCTCTATGTCCACAAACAGCAATACATATATTTCATAGGCAACCATTATGTTAATTAAGGTAATTGACCTGTCATCAAAAATTTAAATCCTTGATGGCGGTAGCTGCTTAAGTACACCATTGTTACTGAGAAGTTACTAAGTCATCCACGTGTTAATTACTTGACATTCATTGTACTTACTCAATATATATACTGTTGGGTTCCATATTGGATCGATTTAACATACATTCCATTCAATCCTTCTGTACTCTGCATGTCTATTCAACTGTTCACCTCGCCAGGTGCTACCACGGTTATGGCCAGGGAAAAGATGATTTACAAAACTAGGTTGAAATATAAAGGTGCTGTCTCGGTACTAGTCAAGGTTCAGTGATTACAGAATGGTGCTTTCCCGGTACCTCGTTCCCTCTATTTAAACAAAAGAGTAAGTCATGCAGATGCATGTACCGCATTAATCATAAAATGAGGTGAGGGGAGGTGAGTTAGGGTTTAACGCCGCTTTCAAGAGTATTTCACTTATATCACGGCTGCTAGTACTTGTATTCTTGCAGGGAGAAAGCCCGCAACGCCATGTGGCTATGCATTGCGGTGAAACCTGCGAACTACGGCTGGAACTAGCGAACCATGGGTGGTACTGCACTGAAATTCAGTGTAGCATTGCACCCAAACCTTACTGCGTGTAGAACAGTTCTCTACTGCAGACAAAGTTGCCGAACCACGGACCTCTTCATCCGAAGCCGAACGCGCTAACCACTGCGCTATCCCGCCCCCTATCATAAAATGACACAATTAACGAAATAAATAATAATATTATTAACATTAATAACAAATAAAGGTAAAATAACAAATGCCTCTACAAATGCTTAAGTTCAGAAACGCTGTCTGAGTATTGTAGCTCACCGATGACGCTGTTCACTAGAAGTAACGTAGTAGGGTCCTCACAAAGTTCAAAGTTCAAAGTCCATCTGAAATGTTTAGCTCCAACACAGTTCCATTACTTCTTGTTATTCTGACTTTTCGTCTACCCGTACATAACTTTAAATCACGTACACACCTTAAAGGCCTTGTAGCACGATTTTATTACTGACATAAAGTGCTCGCACAGAAATATAAATAAGTATTTCCAATGGCTAAATTATACAGCTAAATCAATAAAAAGAAAATTTAGGTTGAAGGAGGGGTCACTTCGCGGCGTGGTCATCTCTTCGGCCATCTTGTTCATTCAAGTGTGTGACGTAACCTTTTGGACACTGCAGTTGGACATACATGACAGTGTATTCTATCAGTAAACGTTCCATTAGGAACGGAAAGTTTAACTAACTTAACTTACTCTTGTATAATACAAGTTGCTTTAACGAATTTTCATAGCTTTTAAAAATGAAAATATACTTTCTCTATTTTAGGTACTAGTACACTCGTCCAAAATAGAGAGGCAAACAAATGTATTATTGGAAGCAAAAGCATGTGAATCAAGTCAGTAAGTACATGAAGAAAAAGGAAAATTTGAATGGACAGATTTTGATGCATGACACATCCGTTCAGCATGGCAAAGGTCATGGTTCATAGATAGAGATAGCTGAATTCAATACCTGGTATGGCGCCGGTCACCACGTGTGTCTACCAACTCGGAGACTTAGTTAGGTCTACTCCTGCCTACAGTCAATATAGTGTGACTTTGCCTACAGTCAATATAGTGTGACCTTGCCTACAGTGTGGGCACACTGACAACTGTCAAGTAAAAGAGTCATATCTTGGAATAGGTCCGTAATTCCCGTGTCCAGGTACCCATTTAAATAGCTGGGTAGACTGAGTGGATTGTGGATTAAATGCCTTGCCCACGGACACAACACAGTGTGAGACCAAAGTCACAAATTGCTGGTGTTTCCACTTGGATGCGAACCCGGGTCTATGGCGTGAGAGGCCAGCACGCTAACCACTACACCACTGTGCTCTATTTGAACTAGTTTATAACCAATGAACCTCATATACAAGTAGGTTCTCGTTTGAATTAAATACCTGCTCTCGCACGTCACCCATGACATTTCTTTTTTATGATTCTCTTTAATCTATAGATGCAAATAGTTGTTCGGTCAGTTACTTTCAACATTTTAAGATTCAAATATATGATAAAACACTAAACTCTATGTGGATGAAAGATATCAGACTTGGGGTAAAAATTCTCCATCATTTGTTTCTTGTGTGCCAATTTATAATTATTATTTGGGACAGTCTATTTATGTGAGGGGGTAGCAGGTTAACGACTTCGGGTGCGAAATTAGCTCTCCTGGAAAGCGCTCGAAAAATCTCCAGCATAAGTAAGTAAGGTTAATGAGAACTCATGAGCAAAACCCACTGGCGCAAACATTTGTTTTGATAAGACTGTAGGCAAAGCGCCCTGTAGGCTGAATTAAGCGGACGCCGCCGGAGATTTCGCTGGATTATTGATGCTTTATTCGTCACCATTCGTTTCACAAGGCGTGCGGTTAACATGGAATAGCCCATAGGTGTTTCATAGGGTTAAAAAGGTGATTTGGAGAGCCACGAACGGATGTTCTCTTGGGCTAGAGGCTCAATGTATCACAATGTAACATGAGTACACATAGTTATATAAAATGTATCACAATGTAACATGAGTACACATAGTTATATAAAATGTATCACAATGTAACATGAGTACACATAGTTATATAAAAAGTATCACAATGTAACATGAGTACACATAGTTATATAAAAAGTATCACAATGTAACATGACTACACATAGTTATATAAAAAGTATCACAATGTAACAAGAGTACACATAGTTATATAAAAAGTATCACAATGTAACATGAGTACACATAGTTATATAACAAGTATCACAATGTAACACGAGTACACATAGTTATATAAAAAGTATCACAATGTAACAAGAGTACACATAGTTATATAAAAAGTATCACAATGTAACATGAGTACACATAGTTATATAACAAGTATCACAATGTAACATGAGTACACATAGTTATATAACAAGTATCACAATGTAACATGAGTACACATAGTTATATAACAAGTATCACAATGTAACATGAGTACACATAGTTATATAACAAGTATCACAATGTAACATGAGTACACATAGTTATATAAAAAGTATCACAATGTAACATGAGTACACATAGTTATATAACAAGTATCACAATGTAACATGAGTACACATAGTTATATAAAAAGTATCACAATGTAACATGAGTACACATAGTTATATAAAAAGTATCACAATGTAACAAGAGTACACATAGTTATATAAAAAGTATCACAATGTAACATGACTACACATAGTTATATAAAAAGTATCACAATGTAACATGAGTACACATAGTTATATAAAAATTATTACAATGTAACATGAGTACACACAGTTATATAAAAAGTATCACAAGGTAACATGAGTACACATAGTTATATAAAAAGTATCACAATGTAACACGAGTACACATAGTTATATAAAAAGTATCACAATGTAACATGAGTACACATAGTTATATAACAAGTATCACAATGTAACATGAGTACACATAGTTATATAAAAAGTATCACAGTGTAACATGAGTACACATAGTTATATACAAAATATCACAATGTAACATGATTACACATAGTTATATAAAGAGTATCACAATGTAACATGAGTACACATAGTTATATAAAAAGCATTAAAGATCTTATGAAATGCATTTTTCTCAAGAATGACAGATGATTGCCTCTACGTATATTGTATATCGGAATAAATTTAGCATAGAATCGAGACAATATACACTTGCAATTGATAATTAAGACGATTTTAATTCACCCATTTTAACACTACCGCAATTAGTTTTAGCAATCATTTTGAAAATGCTCACTGAGGCGTGACTGTGATTAGTGACAGACGGGGCCGGCTAGACAGCTACTCCGCCGAGTCTCGTTCATTAATTAATGATTAATATTACTGCCACTAAATGAATTTATGATGTGTATTACATCGCCAAAAAGACATGATTATGTAATAATTGTGTAATTGTCATCTGCGGAATTACCTAGTTGGATATCTAAACATTCGATATATGGGAAATTTAAGTTGGTTTACTGAAGATTTCTTTAAGAAATGTACAATCAAAATGTTGCGAAATTACGTTGAATTATGACTATCGCCGAAAATCTGTTTCCTCCAGATACGTCACAGAAGTCATCCCTTCACGGGCCACACCACCGCAGACTTTCATTCTGGTCGCCGGGGCTAACTCAGGCGGTTTATAAAAAAAAAACTTATATAAGTATTTAATGGACCGATTTCAGAAATTTAAAATCGAGCAATTGTCAAATTGACATACCATTTTAATGAATCCGATTTGGACCATATGTCATTGCATCTATCCTTTAACGAAGGATGACCTTGGTTCATATAGGTGTTCAACGCTAGGGGTTGAAGAGTCGGATTAAATATAGGCTATTTATAGAAGATGGGGTCTAAATGATTGAATGAATAATAATGTACGTACAGAGATGTCTGCCAGTGTATCACCAGCACACGGCAATCACAAGTCAACGTCAGTTATTTGGACTTTATATAACTTTATGAAATCAAAAATCCATTTCGACGTATCACTTGATAAACTCAATTCAAAAATTATCATAACAGTATAATATCATCATTCATAAATATATTACTTAAAACTTCTTTTGGTCTATGTGAACTGTTCCATGATAAATAGGAGATAGAGGTAGATTTTATGTGCGCATGTGGAAATTTGTCATGTATGCCTATGGATGGGGGTGGATGAGTATAGGTAAACCCTGCCTGGTCTATACATACAGAACATCACGGTAGGTCAGTGTGCCTATACAGTCATGTAATGTATGTAATATTTACTCACAGTAACTCATACATGCTGTTGGTGTTGTGAACTTATCAAACCCATGTCTTAATTAATTACCATTGCTGCGACACAAGTACATTTATTCTGTCTAAGTTAATTGCCATTGCTGCGACACATGTACATTTATTCTGTGTGAGTTAGTTGCCATTGCTGCGACACATGTACATTTATTTTGTTTGAGTTAATTACCATTGCTGCGACATAGTTATTCTGTGTGAGTTAGTTGCCTTTGCTGCGACACATGTACATTTATTTTGTGTAAGTTAATTGGTAACGCTGCGACACAGTTATACAGTAATGTTATCTTTCAAGTATATTGTGATTCTAATTTACAATAAAGTAGGAGAGATGAGGTAGTGATACGAGGTGTAATGTATATTTCATGAGTATTTCACTTGTATCATTGAGGGTAGTAATATTGCAAGGTTATATACTGTTCAAGTTTCTCATTTCTGCATGATAGTCAATCACTTTATCTGTCGTTATGTGCAATCTACCAAATAAATAATCCTTCACGAGTTGTCTCCCTTTATATAAATAATTTGTTTTTAACAAATGTAAATATTATTAAGTCTTAATAACATCTTTTCTTTTCATATGGTTTATCACTTTTCGTCAGCTGTTTTTGTGATCATGATAATCATCATCATAATTCATATAACACTTATTTAAACACAAATTTAAAAAATATTAATTTGCTAAATGGGGCTGAAGAAGATGAAGATTATTGTCTATGAGATTGAGTTTGAATAGATGTGTTTTGAGAGCTGTATTTAGTGAGTGTTTACTGCTGATTTCTCTGACAGGGAGTGGGAGTTTGCTCCAAAGTTGTGGAGAGAAATGTCGAAATGATATGAATGATAAACAGAGGCGTCTGTATTATCTCAGTACAAACTCATTGGTTTTGGGAGGGTGTATGGATATTATTAGTATACTGAAAATCTGATCAGAGATGTTAGCAACTACGTATACTGAAGTCCTGAGATAATATAATATTGTCAATATATATCGTTCTTCAACAAATTATGCTTGGTCTTTTTTGAAGAATAAGGACCCCTACCATCCTATTAACAGACACTTATGTCAGTATAGTATAGTATCTAGCTGTATCATAGGATATTCTATATGTGCGACGACAATATATATCTTAAACTGTATATATCTTAAAGGTATATAAACAGAAATGGATATTCTAATAACCATTAGCCCTTGATGCTGAAATGTTGCTAGGGTTGCACAGTGAACGCCCAGCGAAGGCAGCGTGGAGGCTCCGTAAACGTGCAGGTCGTTCAAAGATCGTCATGGAAATTACCGTTATTTGCATTTTAGGTCGTTCAAAGGACGAACGAAGATCGCAGGAGCATTTACACAGAAACGATATTTCGTGAAATCAGCCGACCATTGAGCGTCCTGTCCATTTTTTTGGTCGCTCAATGGTCGTACGAAGGACGTGGCTCTGTGTCAGAATGAAGAAGAATGGGGCCATAAGGAAATATTATGATATTATATAAAACTGGAATCGCACAGGGGTGAATTTGTATTTGTATTTGGTACCATTTTACTTCGACTCTATTGTTAGCAGGGAAAGGTTCAAAGAAATTAGTTTGTTACTGGCGAGTTGCAGAAGAAAAACATTAATTGGAACATAATTACAGTTCTTAGGGGTTTCAAAATTAGTCCATAGCTTCAGCACATTAATTCACCAGGCGTGTGTACCTCATCACATGAGAACAATGTAGTGAATTTATATTTCTTGTGTAATGTGTAAGTAATATGTTTAAAAACCACATTGTCTGCGGTCTTACATTTAGGAAAACTAGTTCATGTCATGAATATCAGAGAATCTGAAGCAATGTATAGAATAATTCCAATTGTTTATCCAATATATCTGTAAGTAATTAGAACATAGATATCCATAATATTAATACCTTAATATACCATATATAACTGTCAAGTTTCATCAGCGAAGGCTAAACCGAGAGATCAAATAGTGTGACTGTTTGAATCATGATACAACATGGCTTTCCATTTTCATTTAATTACGTAGCAACTCAACTGAAGGTATGTTATAATTGTTTTGTATTTGATGGACTAACATTTAAAGGCCCTACTCAGGAGATACACAACTATAGCAATATCATACTTGAATCTAAATTATCCTTTACATGATGTACTGATGCGTCATTTTCTCTTTTCAATATCACTATGAAAATGTTTAGATATTGAATAAAATAAAATAATAAGTTCGCGAAATTCATATCAATAAGGGGCCCACTTATCATTCCTGATGTTTCTAATAAATTGTGTTAAAGTTGGAATTATAAAATCTAAAATCTGAAAATGGTAGGACTTTCTTGAGAAAAACTAAAGCATTTCTTTTAAAATAATATTTAAAGAATGTGTAGACCAATGTTCTTTAGTTCATATAAAAAGCGACGTCCCTCGATAGTTACAACTTCCCAATGTAAGGCATAACTCTTGCCAGTCTCCATCACTGGCTGATTAAAGCCTTGCAGTATTTCCTTGGAAATTAGAGACCACTATGCATTTAAGATACAGCGATTCACTATCTCACCACCGAAAAGCGAGGGAAATACTACAAGGCTTAAATCAGCCAGTAATGGAAACTGACAAGAGTTATACCTTGCGTTTGGAAGTTGGGATAGTTCCGGTTGTATAACAACCCTGTTTGTGCAGTACAATTACAAGTCGAGATTGCTTTCTGAGGCTAAGAGGATATGAGTTACTTCCCTTTGTATCAGAAAATTAATAATTAAAATCGATGACATAAATTTCTTATCATAAACTATATCATTGGATTTTCTTAATTCTTCAACATTTCATTATTATTCAGTGAGAGACATAAGTCTTATATGTGAGAGACATAAGTCTTATATGTGAGAGACATACGTCTTATATGTGAGAGACATAAGTCTTATATGTGAGAGACATAAGTCTTATATGTGAGAGACATAAGTCTTATATGTGAGAGACATAAGTCTTATATGTGAGAGACATAAGTCTTATATGTGAGAGACATAAGTCTTGTATGTGAGAGACATAAGTCTTATATGTGAGAGACATAAGTCTTATATGTGAGAGACATAAGTCTTATATGTGAGAGACATAACTCTTATATGTGAGAGACATAAATCTTATATGTGAGAGACATAAGTCATATGTGAGAGACATAAGTCTTATATGTGAGAGACATAAGTCTTATATGTGAGAGACATAACTCTTATATGTGAGAGACATAAGTCATATGTGAGAGACATAAGTCTTATATGTGAGAGACATAAGTCTTATATGTGAGAGACATAAGTCTTATATGTGAGAGACATAAGTCTTATATGTGAGAGACATAAGTCTTGTATGTGAGAGACATAAGTCTTATATGTGAGAGACATAAGTCTTATATGTGAGAGACATAAGTCTTATATGTGAGAGACATAACTCTTATATGTGAGAGACATAAATCTTATATGTGAGAGACATAAGTCATATGTGAGAGACATAAGTCTTATATGTGAGAGACATAAGTCTTATATGTGAGAGACATAACTCTTATATGTGAGAGACATAAGTCATATGTGAGAGACATAAGTCTTATATGTGAGAGACATAAGTCTTATATGTGAGAGACATAAGTCTTATATGTGAGAGACATAACTCTTATATGTGAGAGACATAAATCTTATATGTGAGAGACATAAGTCATATGTGAGAGACATAAGTCTTATATGTGAGAGACATAAATCTTATATGTGAGAGACATAAGTCTTATATGTGAGAGACATAAGTCTTATATGTGAGAGACATAAGTCTTATATGTGAGAGACATAAGTCTTATGTGAGGAAGGAACCTGAAGTGGTTGGCCATATTCAAAACAAAAACGTGCATGTAATAAACTTTCTATTTGCTATTTTCACTAATATGTTATTAATATGACAAGCAAAGTCCACAGTCATCACATTCGATGGTAGCCAAGAAGCTCATTGTAGGTAAACAAGCTAGTATGTCAAATGGGAAACGCCCACTTCCAGCCTTTTCACCATTGCAACCTCTGTTCTATTTAGGGCTGCATGTAAATTCTCGGCTAGAAATAGAGAATCCTGATTGGTTGCTTTTGAAAATATGTATGCAATCAGCGACGCCCTTGTAAAGGTGACGTGAACACAACTGGTCATAAACATTCTTATAAATAAAGGAGGCCAAGTCATAGACAAACCTGAAAATAGTTTATTTGTAGTATTTTTATCACATGCATTCGAAATGTTCATAATAGGTTGTTATAGCGACTTGTGGGGGGAAATCCTTTCCAATTTGAATGGTTACACTCGTGATTTTCATACATTGAATACATAGATGAATTAAAAAAAACAATATTTTAAACATCATCAGGTGGAATACCTCCCAGTAAAATATTAATTAATACATGTACATCATCACCATCAACATTCCAAACACTTGCAAAGGTTACATCCAAGAAATCAATGAGATGGTTAAGTAGTCGCTCCGCTAGTCTTCTACATCATGTTAATGGACAATACAACAATACATGTTTAACAATGTAACAGGCGTATGTGCCATACAAACATTCTTTAGATTGTATAGCAAAAGTGCCAACACGAATAAGGTAGAATATATGGTAAAAGTAATCGGAATCATTGAGAGTTATCAGCCAAAGTGTGTTACCAGTTTGGTTGCCTATAAGAGAGTATCTATGGATATTTACTCTGTAGTTTAATTAGGAGGTATATAAGGATACCTTTTAAACAATGCTTTCAGAGAAAAGAGTGCCTTGCTGACTTTACCAACTAGATTGTGTTAACACTTTGTCCAAGATAACCGAGAAGAACATAAAATGCCAAGATAATTATAATAAGTTGATGTTTTAACTGGAATATTATTGAAATATATGAATATATGAAAGAACCTCCTTTCGTACGAACGAAGAAAATCACCATTGCGAAATACCAGAATTTCTGTCTTATCCATGTTAACCTCCAGACCCCAAGATGTACAATACGTATGTAGAATATCTATCTTTCTTTGTAGTCTTATCACTGTATCATCAAATAAGTTAAGGTCATCAGCATACAAAAACAGCAGTAAATCAGCAAAGTCTGGCCCGCCAAAGATTCCCCCTTACACCTGAATTCTGCAACATACCCTGAAACTCTGTGATGAACATTGCAAAAAGAAAAGGACTTAAAACACAACCCTGCCGAACACCACTTAATGATTCAAAATGTTGACCATTTGAAGAATGGGAATGTCTAACTGCAACAACTATTTTAGATTACATGTCTCTTAAAACCATAATTAGCTTGCCTTTTACGCCTTGTCTAAAAAGTGAATACCACAATAATGTCCTATTAACTGAATCGAAAGCTTTCCGATAATCCACAAACAAGCAGTAGAAACGGCCACCACTTTTAGAGAGATGCTTCTGGATGAGACCTTGCAATGTAAATATATTATCTGTTGTAGAATAGCCTTTACGAAACTCTGCCTGTGCCTCAAGAATCTTATCATAAAGCCCTGCAAATGTCTGTAGACGATTATTAATTATTATACAAAATACTTTAACAATAACATCCATTAACGAAATGCCTCTATAATTATCAACATTATTTACACTGCCTTTCTTATGCAAAGGAACACTCATAGCTTTTTACCACTCCTGTGGATAAACACCCGATGAAAGAACACGATTAAAAATCAAAACCAAACACAGACACAGTAAACGAACACAACAAATAATCATCTCGGCCTTCATACCACCTGGGCCTGCAGCCTTTGCACATTTTAAACATTTTACGGCATCGTCAATCTCTTAATGAGATATATCATCATTCAAAATAAAATCAATATCATTTTCATAAACAACCCCGTTACCATAACCACCATCATGAAATACATTCATATTATCAAACAACATTTCAGCGTCATTGATCATTTCATTGTCCACATTTGTATTACTGATGTAACATACATCCATAAAGTAGTCTGTCTATTGTGCACAGGTTATATCAGGGGCGTGGTTGCGAGGGTTTATCAAATATTTGATTTTAACCCAAAAGTTTTTATTGTCTTTATTTGCAGACAAGGGAACTAGGTGGCTGATATTGGTTTAATCAGACTCGACTTTCTTTCTCCTGCGTATACTGCGGTAGTCATTTCAGGCTTTACAGTAATCGTTTAGTTTGGCTTTGTCCCCAGAAAGCCTAAATTCATTTAAGAGTAACATCTTTGCCTTGTTCATACTTTCACACTGATCATCATACCAGGTATTATGTGTCCGTTGTTAAGAGTTCCTTTGTTTGATCAAACGAACAGTTTTATGCCATACTCAACAATTTTAAACTTTTGATAGTGCCAAGGCCTGCAATAGTATTCTTCGTTTACGTCGTAATCTTTTATATGGATAATTTATGCAATATTTAAGTTTACTTTTATTGATGTACATGCTTCAACTCTATATTCAATATATTTTATGTTTTATAAATTGACACAGTGTCTCTCATAAATCGCTGGCGGTACCAATACCTCTTATCAAGCACGCGTGTGTGTCAAAAGGCAGAAAGACGCCCTTATATATCAATCGTTGAGTGACAGCGACTTCAAAATGGATTGTTTAAAATACGACGTCTACGTGCTCGTGTCTGTGAATCATCAGTGGAGTTCAATAAATTATGATTGAGGATTAAAAAATAAAGAACACTTTGCTATACTGGTCACTTATGCTTACAAGTACTTCGCACAAACTGTCTCACCAGTATTTTCTAGACTCCAGATATAGATGTATTATGTGTGATGTTTCATAAATTTCCAAAGTTTGAAACTATGCACTGTAGCACACTGCTCTTACTGAAATAAAGTGCTCTCACGAAACGGAAAACCAAAGTGATATTCCTCAATCAATAAAAAGAGTTCTAAAACGAATGAACATGGTTAAACCATACAAGTTCATTTCCCTTCAAGCGGCCATTTTAAGGTGTTCACAATGTCCAGTGTTCAAGTGATCTGACTAATGTAACAATACATCAACACTCGCATTAGACCTACACATCCTCCTCTCACACTGACGAGTGACACAATTATCACTTTATGACGTCATATTTTACGTCACTTTGATTGTCCAATGCTAGAGAATGTGTTCTACGACGGGAGGCATTAATATTTTCAAAATATCGTTTATGCAAACAACATTATATCTCCGCGGTTTTTATAGAAAAACGAGTAACTATTTAAGGGGATCTCATATAAGAAATAGAAGACTCGTTGTTGTTCTTTATCGTAAAATAAAACATAGCAGAGAGCATGAACACTCAGGGCTGCGTCCTTCGTGTTTATGCTCCCTGCTATGTTTTATTCAACGATAAAGCACGCCCACTTGTCTTCTATTTCTTAATTACGTCAATTGTCTGAAATTGGGTGTCTGTGACTGGTTAGCAGACATGTTAATTAGCATAGGTAGATACGCATAATATGATTTTTATCCTCGACGCGTTGTCCCTTCAATAATGAAAATTTGAGAAAAAAATAATCTGCCCAAAACATGCTACAGTGCCTTTAAATGTGTTTAAATGTTTATTATCATCATTATTTTACCCATCCCGAGGTGGAGCATGCGGCAGTTTCTTCATCTACAAGCTTGGGGATGTAGGATTTTACTCCACACTTCTCTCACGTATACAGGAGACAGGTCCCTCCCTGCAAACTTCCTTCTCAAGGCAACATCACAAACTTGTGGACGTCCATACGGATTATATTCTTTAGACGGGATGCTTGTGTGAGATGCATCGACACATCTAGCAAGTATTCCCGTGATATGGACATCCTCCATGTTGACGTAGGGCATGTATTCCGACATCTCCAGAACTTGATAAGCTACACGGGACGGCATAATGTACACGTTACCTTTAACATGTGGGGGATACATTTCGAAAGGGTAGCTCTTTGGATTCACACCGTATTTGCCCTGCGTCATCCGATGCTGGTCGGTGAAGTAGGGACCCACAATACTGGAATTCCAGGGGGGTGACTGTAACCGCTCCAGGAGCCAGGGAATGTGGACAATGGAATCCTCATCATTCTTCATGATCAACCTAACACTATCACAGTTTTCTTTGATCCATTTGAAACCCATTAAGACTTTATAGGTTAAGTTGAAATAATCTTCTTTGACGTCTGTAAGAATCAGGTCATGTTTCTCCTGTGCTTCCAACATCAGAGATGCCGTATCTCTTTTATTGGTTAAACCAAAAATAAAAATAAGTTTGACCTTCATTGTTAAAGGTACCCCTGCCCATGTGTTTCTGGCATTCACCCCGCCCCAAGTGTCCCGTATAGCATCTCTGTATTCTCTATGAGACGCCATCGAGAGTATCATAATGATAAGATCAACATGGTCGTCTTCACATACGTCACTCGAGATCAGGAAGTTGAAATCAAGGGGAGTAACTCTGTTTTTGCGTCGTGTGAAGTATACAGGGTTTTCATTAGGCCATTTCCAGGACGTAGGGTCAGCTTTTGATGTCTTTGAAGCGCGTGCTGGTTTCTTTGGTGATATTAAAGTGGAGTCCGAAAAAGATGTCAGCTTGTGATTTGCCTTCTTCGCGGAATCCACAAGCATCATCTCACTGCGAGTCACCTTGTGTATAGTGTAGACAGCTGCAGCTGTTACC
This sequence comes from Gibbula magus, assembly GCA_936450465.1. NCBI lineage: Eukaryota > Metazoa > Mollusca > Gastropoda > Trochida > Trochidae > Gibbula > Gibbula magus. The sequence continues at coordinate 62,402,842 of OW388304.1, forward strand.
AGGGACAGGAGGATTATACGGCGCTGTTTCGTCTTCATTTCCTCCCGTCAAGGACAAGTCCGTGATATGAAGCTGAAAAAGGCAAACAATACTAAAAACTCAACGATGAACGTACTGGTCTCCGTATTATCTCTCTCTAATCAATATATAAGATTATTACCCGAGGAAGTGTGTGGTATGACTTTTACGAAACGAGTGTGAATTTGTGTATTGCCCGAGCGAGAACGAGGGTCATACATAATGTGTACGAGTTTCGTAAAAGTCATAGGGCACACTTTTGAATGTGATAATTCTTTATTACCCATTCTACTCCATTTGATTCGCGTAAAACTTGTCAGGAAACGGGCCGATTTTCTTGCGAGGACAAGCTACAGTGACGTCACGAACGATCGTTTAATGACGTCACAGACGACGAAATACGGGAATTCGCAGTGAAACAATGACTGCTAGGCAAACGTAATATATGCACATGTGCTCATATCAAAACTATTAACTCGGTTATTTTCAACCATTTGGGTAATAACAGCTGTTATGTAACACTTGTTAGATATGATTGTCGTGGTATTGGTCTAATGTTGCTCTACATTTAAGTTTACCTCTTATGATCGACATTGCATTTAGAGATATTTTCATGTTGTCGATTTTGAAGATCAGAAGAAATCATTTGAAATACTTGCAATTTAGATAGTGAACAAATATAACATCGTTATATTTGGGATAACACTAGCTTCAGTAGTACAAATTATTGTACTTTTTCTGGCCGAGTCGGGCAGGAGAATGGAACAGCAGCGCCTAAACTACAAGATATTCAATTGGAGTCACACCTGGGCAGTTAGACGAAAACCAAACTGGACCCTCCGAATACAAAAGAAGTTACAAGAATCTGGCCTCGATCACGTTGTATCATTAGACAGGTTATACGGAAGTAAACACGTAGAAGACACCATAAAGAACAAGGTTTTTCAACATTTTAAAGACAATTAGAGGAAAGAAGTTTCACAAAAGGACGGAAAGAAAGGAATTGGTGGAAACAAACTAAGAACCTACAACACTTTCAAGTAAAGCTACAAAAAAGAGGGCTATGTTCGAACTCCTATACCGAGAAAATGCAGGTCAGCTTTAGCTTTAGGAGTGACGTGGCTCCCTTCAAAATAAAAACTGGTCGCTATACTAACACCCCCATAAATGAGAGAATATGTCCGGTTTGTCACGAGAGTGTAGAAGACGAAGAACACGTGTTATTCAAGGTTCAAGGTTTTTATTAACTCAATTCCACCATCGGTGGTACATGAGCATAATCCATACACATTTATATACATAATAAATTGATCAAGATGGCATATGCATATAAACATGTCATGCAGATACAAAATACAAGTAGGGCAATAAATATGTGCAATGTACAAATACTAGCTATAAGAGTTTTAGTAATCTTAAGGACACATAAATAATGACAACTGTTAAATATACTTAATCTTTTTTGTGGTAAATAATTGTTTCATTGCTAAAAGGTTAGAACATTTCATAAAATGGTCTGGGATATATTAATATTTATATAATTTAATTTATATATTAAGATGACACCTGTATGAAACTGAACGTAGTGAATTACTGTTTAAATGTTGTAATATTGAAGAAGACTTCCCAAAATTTGATGATGCTTGGAAAGTAAGTTATATACATATATATATACATATATATATATATATATATATAATGACTTCTTATATTCTTAATTCCTGTTAACACTTTTAGAGTTTATAGTTTAGGTATATTTTAACTGTATTTTACTATGGGTTTATTTTAGTTTTTAAAGTCTCTCATAACCCTATACAGGATGGCTCGTTATATATACATATACATATACATATACACATACACATACATATACATATACATATACACATACATAAACATATACATTTGTACATATACATATACATTTGTACATATACATATACACACACACATATATATATATATAAAGTTATGTATGAATACATTATAATGAGGTGAGACTATAATAAAATATCTGTCTGTCTGTCTGTCTGTCTGTCTGTCTGTCTGTCTGTCTACCAACAGCTTACCACACGACCATTTCTCCTGAGTACAAATTGAAATACAGTACAGTCAATGCTGGCGATAGTTGTTTTACTCTTGAGGGCGTGGGTACAGGAATTTGTACTACTGAAGGTAGTGTTATCCCAAATATAACCATGTTATAGAAGAAATCAGCCAATGTTCTCGTTTCTTGTTTAGCTCATTTCTTTTTTTTCATTGCCACGTGACACTTTCCCGTGATGTAATGTCGTCCATTCAAGAGAAGGATAGTTAAACTTTAAATAATGCACTTTTCAGAATGATCAACTGCATACTGGTATAGTTGTTTGCATGTATACATACCTCTACACGTGAATCCTAAACATTTGTTTTCGTTTTGTGAAAGCGGTGGTATACCTTTGTTTATGCACACCGTTGATTGTTATATCTGAAGTGGTTTTTAGAGTTCATATAGTTTGCGTGTTCGTTTCCATAAACATAGTGCCGACACGCATATATGCGATTTAAACGACTATTGAGTATTTCTGTTGTTATTGAGAATATATCACTTGTCCTCTCTTAACATATTATAAAATATTTTAAATTATAAGTCTGGTTTTCTTTTTAAAATATCTTTTGATTTTACAAAATACTTCTAATGACAGAAGATTAAATATTTTGTAAATAATGTAACAGTTGTTTTCTGAAAGTTGATTAATGTGTGAATTATGTTATCGGAACTTGAACATGTTTTGGCCTGCATTTTCATATAACAATACTGAATAAAAGTACGCAGATCGACTATCAATAGGAACCATTCTACTTTAGAGGGAACCTTTTGTTTGCGTTATACTTTCAATACCCGGAGCCGGTGTGTTTATGACTTAATCAGATTCAATACACATTTATCTACACAACGATATCATATTTAGCAATTTCTTGAAATTTTGTTACATTGTATCCCATTTCGTTAAAGCATGTGTATAATTTCATTCCTATTTGTATCAAAAATAAGTTTGTGTCGGTAAATCTTAGTCTTCCTTCAAAGCAAAACAGAACCAATAGATATAATCTTTGAAACAAATTCAATATAAATAGTAAGATAGTTTAAATTGCTCTAACTTGGTTAATGTTAGAGATTAAAACATAGCTGCAAATGTTTGTTTACACAAAGTTGACCTACCTTTCTGGCATGTACTAAAGCAGTTCGCCTCACCTGTATTTGCGCCCTGTACGTGTCTACACATTGAAAACAATAGCAATTAACTTACCTGTAACACCTGGTAAGATGTCAAGCGAAAAGATCACTTTTTGGGCGAGGCTGAGGTTTAATTATCTTTTCCACACAGGGGAAGTAATTGTTTCTTTACAGCAAGAACTCGTTGAAATTTATCGGGCTAATAATAATTTATTACCCACTTGGTACTTCGTTCAGGGGTTTCATAACAAAGTGTTATGACACATATCACCCGCTGGAACGTCCTGTTCTGCAGAGATGGAGTGATCGGCGACTGTTCGCGAGAATTTGCAGTGATCGGGTGCACGTCGTGAATGTAAACAGAAGTTCGGTGTTAAAAAAACAGTTCACTATTTGCTAAATGCGCGCAATTTCCTTATGGTGATTATTTCCAGAAAGTTTTAAGTTGCTAGCATGAAAATGAGGAAAGTTATCGGTGATAATCGGCACACCACGTTTTTTCAAGGAGACAAATTTGCAGATAATGTTTCAATTGTTTTATCTGAAAGATTTTTAAGAATCAGATATTGTTAATGTTTCACTTTTCAAAGTAAATGTAAAGTTTCTGCTCAATTGAGTGCATATTATTCATTAAATCAGCCAAAAGGTAACCCTGACTTGATCGGTGCGAATGACTGTACAACCTCTGTACATGCCTGCAGTGATCGTAATTTGTTTTGCAGTGATCGGTAGTGTACAGTATCCTCACCTTGGCTCACATCCTCATGGAGTTTTCTGAAGAGAAAGTAGATCGTTAGAACTTAGCTTTGTGAGCATACGATACGATCATAAAAAATCCGAAAATGTCCAAATGTGCTCGCATTTTTCAATATAAGCACAATATGGTGCCTCTTCGAAATGTTGTCTTGATCCCCTCGAAAATCCTGCTGTGCAAAAGTTCTGGATTAGCGTGCCCTTCGAAGAAGGAGTTGAAAAGCCACGTGCTTTAAAAGCACTCACTAAAAGATTACGAATGAGGTAACTGTGCAAAGGTTTTCAAATATAGATCATCTCTGTCCTACCATCGGAAGATATATGTAAGGGCGACAAGTAAAACGTGTCATGACCTAGCTTTCCTGATATAATGTACACGTAAATCAGTTTAATTGCTTTTAATGTTTATTATGTGACTGAAAAATCTCGACATGCAAAGGTTATAAGATTGTTTATGCGCTATATGGTGAGAAAAGAACCCACATTTGCTTGTTTCCGTTCATAAGATTCACATTGTAATGCATCACAATGACTCAATGCGACCTTTTTGACATTGGACATTTTTTGTTCTTGACATATCCTAAGTATTTGGGAAGAAATATGTTTATCAGATGAAGAGATGAATAAGAAATGTCTTATTAAAAACTGCCACGGAAACAATTTGAAGGTTACAAGTTTTGTAATAATTTTAAGTTTTTATACTAGTTTATCACCTGTTTTAAAGGCATTTTGAAGACGGTAGATAGCGGATAGATTATAACATCGTTAGCAACAAGCAAATGATACATATGCTTTGAGAAAGGAGAATAGAAACAATATCCCTTATTTTAATAAATTATATTTATTCAAATGATGCGCATCACTTCCTTGATATTACGGTGTTAATATATATCCACACCGAAACGTCCAATATATGGAATAGAGAAGTTGATCATCCATAGCATTTGTTCTATCTCGTTGATCATATGCACATTATATATTTCAATTCATATTAACAGCTTTATGTTTTAAAATGATTTTAACAACAAAGTATAATTACAATATTATTCAATTCCATATTCTGTCATTCATAATTGCCACTAAACAGATTTGAGGTATACATGTACATTGAATGTAAAGTGTCATGTCAATCACATGCTATTTCAAATCTTTCAATACAAATGAATAGCTTTATGCTCAAACTGTTTTAACATAACAATCTGCAATATGTAGTTAATTTAAAATTTTGTTATTCAAAGTTGTCTATGAAAAATGTACACTGTAAGGTACATTGTGCTCGTCTTGAAATTATTGTCTTCTACTCTTTTCGTATTGGGACGATAAACAATAAATATATATATTTCAAGTCAAAAGAGCAAGCGTTGTTTGTTGTCATTCGAAAAGATGTTCAATGTTCAGTTATACTAGTGTGATTTGCCTGATGCCCAAACGTTTGCGAGGCATTATCTGGGATTCCACCTCCCTAGGATTCGTCTGCTTTGTGGGATTGTCAGCCATACCACGTTAGTGAAGACCAAAGTAAGTATGGGAACAATACTTACACCTAATCTTTTCGTTCATGTTGTACAGTCTGAACAGGATCAAAACTATATCTTTGTAATCCGAAAAATAAGTTTTTTGGACATTTTTATTTTAAAAATCCGATCACTGCATTATCCAAATTTCCGATCACTTAATTCCGAGTTCACTGTCCTCAACGATCACTGCACTAAATTTCATTTTTACATTGTGTCCAATAACTTTGTTAATTTTCAACTGAATGTTTTCAAATTTTCGCAAATGAATGTATTATCACTAATGTTCAATTAGATATCATCTTGAAAGGAAAATATAACTACATTTAATATAAACTTCGAATTTGTCTCCTTGAAAAAACGAGTTTTGCCGATTATTACTGATAACTTTCCTAATTTTCATGCTAGCAACTTAAACTTTCTGGAAATAATCACCATAACCTTAACATTTGTAAACTATTAAAATTTAAAGGAAATTGCGCGCATTTAGCAAATAGTGAACTGTTTTCTAACACCTAACTTATGTTTACATTCACGACAAATTCTCGCGTAAAGTCGCCGATCACTGCACCTCTGCATAACAGGACGTTCAAGGGGGTGCATACAGTGCCGGACAAAAGTCATAGGTGTAAAATTGCAGTATTGCCGCGATCGTGTCGGAGCACAGTTGGGTCGTGATTGCATTATTCATCTCTCGAGCTGATTTAGCGGCTCTCTCGCAAGAATTACAATCTCATTGCGTTAATGTAGGCGGGGCTATTCCGATGCGGGCAGGTACCAAAGTAAGCCGTTAACAGCTGATTGGTTTACTACTGTAATGGGCGGGAGTAAATGTTTAGAAATGCACATTTACGGGCAAATGATTGATGATTCACGTCAAATAGATACCATACTGTTATGTTGTTAAATTTACCGGCAGTAACCTTACTTACTTGTTTTCATTTTGTATGAGATAATCAGTTTATCAAAGTGTCAAGAACATAGATAGAAAGATAGATGTATACAAGATTTAAAAAGCGGCATAAAAAAACTAATACGTGTTTATTAGTGGTCATACTTTGGCTTAGGAGACAATGTTAAAAGCCTATCACATATATACATAACATATCAAGTGCTAAGTAAGAAGTAGAAGGTTAAAACGCTAAAAGGGTAAACTGTATAATGATAAATTAATAAATAAAGTAACATATTGACGTCTTAAAACATATTTCTTTTAGTTAATTTTGCAACATCAAGTATAGAAAATTGATTAAGTATATCAGTAAAGTCGTGCGCTTGAGAATCTAAATAATTAAAACGAAGATCTGAATAAAATTACATTCTAACAGGAAGTGTATTTCAGACTCCACTTATAAAGGGAATGAAGACGAGTTCGACCATTTATATGCAGAATACTGGCTACGTGTGCATATGAAGAATGCGCATAATTAACGTGTTCATGACTAGTATTTCCCCACGATAACACAATAGTGTCACACGTAAATGGATTAATGTTAAAATATTGTTTCTCCAAGTACATACATGTGTATAGTGTGTGTACTAGTATGTTTGTAAATAAAACATTTCTTTCAAGTATATATCTTACAAAATATGATGTAAAATAACTATGTGTTCAATTACTTTCATATTTCGGCAGAACCGATTTATAATACTATTAGGTACACGGTGTTTTGATAGGGTGTACGGGACTGTAAGACCCTTGTATATTCCGTATTTTCATGAGGCATCCCTATGCCCATTGCATCACCGTGTCTACCACATCCCATTCCATCTATAAACGATGGCAATTAGCTTTAATCACATCAAAGGATACCGCCGCGTATCGCGCACGTACCTACACACTTGCGGATCTCGTGATCTACTTCAGGTTTGTCTGGACTTGATATTACGTCTCTCATAACCCCGTAGTGGGTTGCTCGATGTCTTACCTGTTTAGTTTTGTCAATATATGTACATGTTTATTATGATGAAATCGAGGCGTGACTTGAATAAAATAATCATCAGACAAATCGTGATGTACATGCGCTCGTTGACTACGTATCTGTTACGTTATGTTTCTGCAGTGTATGCTACGTTTTCTGCAAGTAATTGTCACTCATTTTGTTTCACTATGTGTTTGTAGAGAGACTGTCTTCCTTGTTTGCCGATCCCGTCATAATAAATACAGTACCTGGCCAAAAGTGATTCATCAAAACTGAAATTCCCAGAGACTTTCATGTTAATTAACCTTTGCAAAATAATTGGCATTAATTAATTGTTAGTTGGATTGCTTACAAAAGGTATCTAAAAGTATGTATCTCCGCTATATATAAATTATTTCCATTATATATTCGGATGACAATAAAGAAAATTGCAGCTATTTACACACAAAAGTCAAATTTATCTTGTTCAACATGCCGGTCTAAGGAGCAGCGGTATTAAAAGCCGTATATATGTATGTCGCTTAATCAGTTGTCATTCAAAGACTAATCGACGGAAAGATAAAAGGTAATTATGTTTGTATAGCAGAGATGATTTCCTTGCTGTGTACAATAAGGAAAAATTAAAAGGAAAATTATTCTTGCAAAGGTTAAGTCTGTGGGATTACAGCTTTGATGACTCACTTTTGGCTAGATACTGTACCTTTAAATCAAAAGTTAAGTAAATTACATGAGATCAATCCATTGAAGAATGTGGGAAGGGTGCGATTTGTTATATCATGCATTACCTAGTGCAATATATAGAGATTATTACCCGAAGAAGTGTGTCATATGACTTTTACGAAACGAGTGTGAATTTTTGTATTCCCCGAGCGAGAGCGAGGGTTATACATAAATTTGCACGAGTTTCGTAAACGTCATATGGCACACTTTCGAGTGTAATAATTTCTTTATTACCCATTCTATTCCATTTGATTCGCGTAAAATTAGCCAGGAAATGGCCCACTTCCTTTGCCACGGCAAGCGACGGTGACGTCACGAACAATCGTTTTATGACGTCACAGTCGACGAAATACGGGAAGCCGCGGTGAAACAATGGTTGCTAGGCAAACGTGATATGTGCACATGTGCTCATATCAATAATATTAACTCTGTTATTTTCAACCATATGGGTAATAAATACAAATATGATGAAATAAAAAATATATACACAAAACTTTAACTTTAAAAAGTAAGTTTTAAAAACGTAACTTTGTTAATGTTAATTTTATTTACACTTGTTATCACTGTGTTAACCATCTGCTTCATTTACTGTTTAAATATCATTTTACTTAAAGCAAGAAAAAATTGATTAAAAATAACTATTCCAATGGTAAACATTTTCTCATATGACATTATAAAGAAAGCCTAGGATATTGAGGTACTAGGTGATGATAACCAATGAGTGTTAAAGGTATCACCCTGGAGAAAATAGACTAACACTTACACTCTGAGAAGAAAAAGGAGCCTCAATAAAATCTCCCTTTTTAAATATTTAATGAAATGGTGATATTTAAAGTATACATAATTTGTTAGTGTTAGACTATGGAGAAGGCTGTGAGAGAAATCCCCAGTTTGCCTTACATGTTGAAATTTTCAGTGAAAATAATGAGGGACATTTTTAAATAATTAAAAAAATTGTTTTAATAAGTGTCTTATTGGCACATTTTTAATCTCTTCCCATGCAAGTATTTGAATGGAATATTAAGATATAATAATGGGTAAATATCCATTAAATTCATGCCAAAGGTGATCCATATATTGATCCATATATTTGATGAATGAATATAGTTTCATTTTCTGTAATTAGCAAATTGTTAACAAACAGTTTTGTATGTAGGGAGCCCTTTGAAGTGTTAGTTAAAAAACCAAAACAAATACTCACTTTGGACATGTTATCACACCTAATATATTAATAAACCCAGATTGAAAATAAATTTTATTCCATGTTTTTAGGTTAATGTTTAAATTGAAATGTAATTTACAAATTCAAACCCCTCTATTTATAAATATGCTCATGTCAATTGACAATCCAGATGTTGTCCAAACCATAACCATTTATACACATACACAATGCAATGCAGTTAAGATATCCATGATTAGAGAGTCCCAGGTATTACAGGGATCACCCTGGAGAAAATAAGATTTTAAAATAATAAAGATAATTGTTTTTTAATAACTGTCTAATCAACCAGATGGGTTTGTTTGTTATTTTAATTCTTTTCAGAGAAGTGTTTTTATGGAATATGTTGATATAACAAATGGGTAAATATCCCCAAAATCATGTCCAAAGTGATCCTGTGAGTGTGTACCTGTATCTGTATTTGATGAATGCATCTACCATAATTTGTTAATTTCCTATTCTGGCTCTCTGTTGATTTTTTTCTCAACCAGTTGTGCATGCAGTGAACCATATAAAATTTATGTTAAGAAAACAAATAAATAAACACTTTGGACATATTTTTTGTATATGCCAACCCAGAGCAAATAGATTATGTATTGTATGCCCCAAAAAATCTTTTTGAAAATCAATTTCATTTTATACTGGTAGGTAAATGTTACCAAACTTTAGGATTCTTGTACTTACAATACAAATGTTACTCAAACTTCCTACTGTTCATAAATTTGATATGCCAAAAGAAAATCAATAAGTTCTGCAAAACAACATGAATAAACATTTTTAAAAATGCAGTAAATTTAAAAAATTATTCCTACAGCAATAATACCATATTACTTTCCTATTCATTATCAAATAACTTATTGTACATTACTTTATTCTGGCCTTATACACACATGTATCACTCTGTAAAACTGAAATGTAGCCTTGCTGGCCCTTATGCCTTGATTGATTGATTGACATGGATTTGGAAATATGTATTCAAATGATATATCTTGACATGCTCCATTAAATCTCCTACCATGGGGAATTACCAAAGCTAACATGTACAAATCAAACACAAAATCTCTCTTATTTGATATATCCCTTTTATTCACAGTAAGGTAGAATACAAGAGTAAACTTACTAAATATAACACATATTTACTTATATCTATTATTATGTATATGAATGGTGAAGCTTTGCTTAGGAGGTAATTTTGCTTTTAAATTTATGAATGGTTTGACAGTGACTATAATTCAGATTAAATCTAACCTTTTTGGGTGTTATGATTTCATGGATTGCTGGCAAAATGGGATTTTATTCTGCTGGTATGTATTTTTATTTTGTCTATTGGTTGCTTTCAGCCCTCATAAATTGCTGCAGTTGTTTTTAGTACCCTAAACACTATTTTCCCTGGAGTTATTGTATTTTATATGCCAAATTCTCATGTTTGCAAACGTGATGTGACAAATTAAGTAATAGATAGAGGACGAGTAGCAGTACATTATCGGGATATAAATGTACGGGTTTGAGAGGGTTGGGCGAGGCGTTGGCCGAGCATAACCCTCTCAAACCCGTACTTTTATATCCCGATAATGAATTGCTACGAGTTCTCTATCTATCTTAGAGCACAGACAAATGCTTTAGTCGTCAAGAAAATGTCTTAAAATGAATATATTTCAAATGAATTGTCAACAAATTTGGGAAACATTCTCTCGAACACAACATGCAAAACATTGACATTTCTCATTTTCATATGCATATGTTAGGGACATTGACGTCATCATCAGCACTGTGAGCACTGAATTTCTTAAATTGTCCGAGGTGCATGAGGCGTACATTTTATATAAAGCGTACGAGTCATGCTACAGCATAAGCGGCGTGCTTGAATCACGAACATGCATGATTTAAGCACGTTTTTATTCAGAAAAATTGAGCAGTAATACCTTTCATTGCCTATAAAGTCTGAGTGGTTTTTAGAATGAATCAGTTCACACAATGGCTTCATCATGGACAGTCCAAGGACAAGTACACTATTCATTCAGGAAAGGTAACTTTACTTTTTTACTCCTTACTTTTTAATATGAGTATTCAAACTAATATTTATTAAACTGGTTTATTTATTAACAGTTGTTGTTTTGTATTTAAACTATTTTGCCATCATGTTGTTTGTTGAGCTGTATTTATCAATATGCGAGTTGTAATATCTATTTACATATTGCATATGCTATTGTGCATCCCGTCTATATTGCATATAACTTATTTCAGGTTACTGCAGCAACGAAATAATAGTCAAACTGTCTATGGGAAAGGATGTAACGTCGTGCTGGACATCGCTTGGACGCTGTGTTGCGATACAAGGGTTTCAGTGAGATGAGCCTAGGCCTGCAGCCTCCATCCTCTTAACACTCCAAGAAGGTAATTTTAGATAACTTTCTTCTCAGTTTTTAATGTCGTTCTATATAACTTCTGAATATTATTTTTATATCGTGGTTGAAAATATATTAATCATTGGTAACATGGTTTGATGCTTGTCATTGTTTCACTTACTCGTGATATAAATGAAATATACTTGAAAAATCCCAATTGACCTCACATTACTTGCTTTATTTATATGCTTTTATTTTTATTTTAGGAATATCAAGCTCCTTTACATAGAATGATAGAAGATCCCAATCGACGAAAGCGACTACTTTCCTTTCGGAAAGGGAACAAACCAGATCATTTGTCAATGTAATAAGTGTTTAATTGTGTATTATCCACATAAATAAAATAATCAGTTGACATTGTTTATTGTTTTTATGGAAGTCTGTGAACCAGTTTTATGAGCATGATACCCGAACGCAACCAGACAACCGTACATCTATCGGGATATAAATGTACTCCACGTGACCACAATACAATCAGATGATTGGACGAAAGCATTTGACTGTGCTCTAAACAACTGTAATTCAACAAGTCAATGAAATATTTTATTGCAGTAAATATATTATATATATTTAAGTGAAATTTAGGAATTATACATTTATGTTCAGTAAAATTATTGTTATTAAGGTTAAATAAAAACAACAATGTGAAATAGTGACGAAATTGCACATCACACCCCTGGCCAAATAATCGACCTAGAATGATCTAAAGTCTGCAGAACATAACGTTGTAAAGTAAACTGATACTCTGATTTATCATTTACACGCATCTGGACTATAATCTCAAGAACGATCTCTTTGAAAATGTGTGGCGCTTAATCTCTCTCCAGTTGGACTCAACCATGATAATTTCAATGTTTACATTGTTTTGCAGACTGAAAATCTGATTGCAAAGGATTCTACTGATTGACAGCCTTAAACCTCAAGTTTTTATTATTCTATAATCACAAAGGATATCATTCACTTGCATTAGAAACATATCAGCCGTTGATATTACCGCTCATTTGTACCAAAATGCTTACGAGTTGCCGCTTCGCTCGCGGCCATGTTTTGCCTCCACCTCGATCAGCTGTTATGCTAAAGAGGTCTAGGTCGTATTTAAATGAGCGCGGGAAAAAGGGTCTATAGAATGGTTTGATTTTAAAAGCGTGACTATTTAACGTCGCAATATTATGAACTTATAGATGCTGTGACAGGGTTGATATTACTCCGCTGTTCCGTTCCTTTATAGGGACAACAGAAATATATTTTAAAACACAATAAATCGTATTAAATGCGTGTTGGTAATAAATAGGATACATAAACTTGATATGAAAGGGGAACGAGTTATGTCCCTCGTGAAATTATTTTGGTTTGTCTCTCGCCAAGGCTCGAGACAAAGCAAAATTATTTCACTCGCGACATAAACTTGATATGAAAGGGGTAGCTCGTAAGATATCTTTTAAATATGGCCTGATAGAGAAGTTTAAAAATGCAGACCAACACAACAATAAATTACATAATAAGAGTGAAGTCTGCAAACATGTGCTTTGTCGACGGGAATCTAGGCAGGTGGATTATATTTAAATGAAATATTTACCATTTATATAATTAGAAAGTGAAGAAATATAACATGGTTATATTTGGGATAACACTACCTTCAATAGTACAAATTCTTGTACTTTTTCTGGCCCTCAGAGTAAGGCAACTATCGCCAGCATTGACTGTACCAACAAATAATCGTGTGGTAAGCTGTACAGTCAATGCTGGCGATAGTTGCCTTACTCTGAGGGCGTGGGTTCGAATCCCGCATGGGACTCGGCCCGAAGAAGTACAAGAATTTGTACTATTGAAGGTAGGGTTATCCCAAATATAACCATGTTATGGTGGATTGTTAGCAACAACTTATGTACCATTTTAGATTAAATAAAGCATGATAAACAAGCTGTAATGACTTATTTGATATTGCTATTAAGCGGGGTCAACTGTGAACAGATATTTCCAATATCAGTCAACCAAGACCAAAACCATTATAGGAAACAACTGCCCGAACGCCCGAGACGAGCTTATTTTGTTTTGGGCTGGTAAATATAAATCTTAACAGCCCGATTGTCGGTCTGATAGTTTATATGTCACGGTGTGTCAAGATTATGTAACAAGATTCACCAATAGTTGTCATTTGAACAAAATAACAACAATATTTAAAGTCGTGAAAGTCGTAGTTTGCAGTGGTATTTAAACTCTATGCTATATCATTATGTTCCGAATCTCGATATCCCGGAAACGCGTATTTGTGTTTATTTATTGTTTTAAGTAATATTTTTAAAACTAGAACTATGTGCATGTGATGCAATGTGATGCAATGTGATGCATGTGATGCAATGTGATGAATGTGATGCAATGTGATGCAATGTGATGCATGTGATGCATGTGATGCAATGTGATGCATGTGATGCAATGTGATGCAATGTGATGCAATGTGATGCAATGTGATGTCCCCCGCTCCAACTTTCAATCCAACCTAGTCATCTTACCCTTTTATTTCACTTATGTCAGAGACAATCCGAAAAGTACATTCCTAAAAGGTTAATCTAATAGATTAAATTAACTTCTTCCATGTAACCTATTCCCGTATGCACTAAGTTCAAACTGTTTCACTGGAAACTAGAAAAATATAAAAATCAGAATAACCTAAATAGCAAAAGGCACCACTCCACCACTAGGCCTAACCACATATCAAGTTTAGTTTAAACAAATATTGAACGGTCTTTGAGACCCGAAACAAAATCATTTCGGAATTACGGAGTTACGGAATTATGGAATAACGGACGGAGACGAAATAGTATGTCTCCGTTAATTTCGATTTTGAAATTTATTTAGTTTATTGTTTTAAGCCTGATAAGCTACAGAACCAATGGCTCTATTGTGTTTTAAAAATAATTGATAGTTTATCATTTAAACTGTTTAGTTTCTAGAATTTATGCGTAAGGACAATTGAGCAAACACTTCCTTTACATTTCAAGTATCATACCAGGTACATTAAACATACGAGGGTAAAGTACATTTTTTTTACTGGCGATCTAAGTTAACACTTGCTGTAAATGTCTCGGCGATATCCGGTGTTTTTCATAATTGTTTTCGACTTTGATACGTGCTAAATACATTTGGTTCTAAGTTCAGTTCAAAATTAATTCTCTTCCCACAGAGGTTACTCCCTTCAGATTTCCTACCCTAACCTATGTTATACTATAAGGACATTCCCGTCTTGAAAGGAAGTGTCCTGATTGGTTGCGACGCTGCTGTAAAAGTGACATTTGCCAATAACACAAAATGCTATTTTTGAAAACAGAAACGTTTTATGTGTTTCCTAATATATGCAATTTTGTGAAATTAGTTGATCATAAACATTTTGATAAATAAAGAAGACCAAATCAGAGTCGAACGAAAATAGTTTATTTGTGTTAAATACATCAGACATATTTACAGTCATGACCCTTTACAGTCAAATGTTAAGATCTTTGAAGTCATTCGGTCGACAAAAACGTTGAAATGGATAATAAGCTGGTACACCATTTCCCCGCTCGTGTATTTTGCAGGAGGTATATGGCCTAATACAACAGAAGTTAGAATCGGAAATCTGAAGAATAACCTCTGTGGCAAGAAATTGTTCAAATTATGTCAACTTGAATAATCATCCCAAATCTACTAGCTAATATCTGATAATTTCTTGAAATTCAATGAAAATCAAGCAGCAATCTTAGTCACGTACTGAACTACAAGTCCCATTTATACATAAACATATACAGTTATTTGGCCAATAACACATTAACAACCCAAATCTGTCCTATTGTCTGTTGTAGATAAGTTTCCGATATTACGTTTGACTTATTGATGCGCGGCAGACACTGTGCATTGTCCAATTGGCGATAAGAAATCGGTGGGTTCAGCTTTTTAAGATCACTATACTGCGTCGACTTTCATTAAAGGTACATCCATTGTGTTGTTGGGGGTCAAATATGCCAAACGTTATAAATGGTCTTATTTTATCGAGAAGTACCAACTGTTACCGAAAACTACCATTTTTAAGATACTCGGCTTAGTATATTGACGATATGAAGGTAAAAGTATCAATTTCTGTTCGAAAACCGTGCCGGACAATACACAGCGCCAATGAGTCAAACGTAATTTTGGAATCTTATTTAAACCAGACAAAATAACAAATTTGGGTTGATAATGTTCAATAGGTCATATAACCACTGTGCATGTAAATAGGACGTGCACTTTCGGTTTCTGCACATGCATAATGATGTTTTAATTGGAAACTAGTAATTATGATATGTTTGGCGATTGGGGATGAATATGTAAGCTGAGTCAATTTATTTGTATTGTAAACGGTACATATGGTGTGTTGGAACGTATTAAAGCCAAATAAAATTTTATGAAATACAATGAATGCACCTTTAAAACGTTTATTTTCGATACAAGTCAGCACTCCTCGATAACATTACACAATTTATAACGTATCGCATATGTGACCGCCAAACACACACTTGATGTCCATATTAAATCATCCTGTAAAACAAGATTGCTTTATTTCTCTGATCGTGCCTTGACATGCTTTTCAAAAACGAAGCGAGCGAAAGAAAGTAGTTTGTTCCTGATTGCGCTCAGATACTATTACGTTCTAGCCCATAAATCATTAAACCTGGATAATCTCTGCTTTTGTTCACTATTGCTGAGCTGAAATGTGACACTTAGTAGGAATGACAACTTTTGAGGAAAGTTATGCTGGTAGGTTTTCTACGTTATCAGCCCTTGTGTCTGCTCATGTTTTAGGTACGTTCCCTACACTGCCGAAAATAAGAAGAAGACACTGTGAAACTTACCTGTGAAACTTACCTGTGAAACGTACCTGTGTGTGGATCAATCTAAGTACATGTTTACTTCGATATTCAACTTGACCCAATAGTTAGCTTATCTATAGTTTGATGTTTAGTTCCATTTGAATGTTGAAACTTTGAATTATGTGATGGATTTTAACTAGGTCAATTGTTTACTGTTACTGTGATCTTTGATATGATTCAAGTTTTTGAACAATAACAACAGGAGAAATAAACATTGGCCTTGGATACAAAATAGGGTTGACATTGTTGTTTTCTAGCTCCTCGGTAACCCGGATTACTTGTGTGTATTGTTACTCATATATAACACGGCTACATTTGGGATAACACTACCTTCAATAGTACTAATTCTTGTACTTTTTCGAGTCTCTTGTGGGATTCGAACCGACACCCTCAGAGGCAACTATCGCAAGCACTCACCATACCAACAGCTTACCACACGACCATGGGGCCTCGACAAAATCGAGGTCTAACAATCGATAGTTTAGCTAATTTAACATTCAGTATCCCTCTGATAGATGTTAAATGGCGCAGCTCCTAATATTGAATGCATTAGAAATACATGTCATTTAGATAGTGAACAGATATAACATGGCTATAACAGTGTTACTCATATAGAAAAATATACTGAACTTGTTATCTTATAGCAGATGTGTAGGAGGGAAAATTGTCTAAATGCAATTTGCACAGGTAGAAGTCTACTGCACAATAATGGGGATTCGTGCCATATTCTAGTAATGGGAAGATGGTTAAAGAAATAACATTCGTGAACAAAATGTATTCGTTTGTTTTACTATCTTGTAAGTCAGTTTTTGCCTTTTCAACTAACAAAATATGAATTTCTATATTTCATAAGTTTGGTGCTTCTGAGAAAGACATGTAACATACTTTCTACAAAGATCTGTTTCCAGTTTCCCCCATTACATTCTTTAATGATGAAGTTCAGTTCAGAGAATTAATGAGCCTATAGAAACATAATCTCAACTCATTTAGAGAGTCATTAGGTCTTCAAGACGTATTTCCCGAAGACCTATTGTTATTATCCATTTTTTTTCTTCTTATTAGGATTATATTTGCAGGATTATGTGCGCATCACTGTGACGTAACGGCTGAATCAAACTCCATGAACGTTTTAGGGATGATAGCAAGTCTGACATCTTTCGTGAGTTATCTGCCCTCGAGGTTAAAATTTCAAAACTCTCACCAATATATGGGCAACAACATTACCCATCCATTAGGCCCAAAGCACTTTTCGGTAGTAATAACAGATTTTTTACTACTTTTGTGTTCTTTCGCGTATTTGGAAATCTTCTCCTAACTAATGGCAATACATACAGCTATGTGTTGTAGCCCATTTTAAAGCTGAATAACTGCTCCACATGAGGCTCTAGTCCGAAATTTGAATTTCGCTCTGGTACTTTCATTTCAGTATATATGACCTCAAAAAATTTCAATTTAATAAATGGCGGTTTCGGCATCATGTTCAAAGGTACATAACTCTGTAACAAATGAAGATATGACAAAGTAACTTATTGCAATATTATGCAGGAAGGTTACTCAACATGTCACCTTCAAATCTATATCGTGTAAAATTTGATAGTTAGGTCACAATTTGAACATTTGATCCAAAAACAATTAAAAATCGTGATTTTGAGAAATTCTATGAGTATTTTCTTTGTTGAATTGTCGGTCGTGAACCACTGAAGATACCAATATGTTTAATAGCTCATTTTAAAGCATCTTTATCATTTTCTTAGGGACAATACGTTTCAAGCCATCTTCCAACGCAAGGCATAAATCGCGTCAGCCTTTAACTGGCTAGGCCTTGCAGTATTTCCTTATAAATCGTGTGCTTGGTTCTCTGCTCGCTGCACCTGAACTTGATAGTCCAATCAGAATCCTCATTCCACAACTACCTCCGGGGCTCAAAAGAAACATGGCGACCTCCATGTCGCTGTCAGTCGAATGCAGGATTTGTAAGGCGACAGTTCCGTCTTAAAAGCGAACGACGGCCTGTCAATAGTGTTTGCCTTAAATGCTTCGGCAAACTGATCATGATTTGCAACAGAATAGCACCCATGCAGTCCCGCCGCTAAATAGAAATCTTGAAGACCTAAGTATTGCCCTTTAGCAATCCTAGTTGTATGGTAAAGAGATGGATTTTTTTTAATACTTTTTCCAACGCCATTTTGGCTTTTTGGTATGACCATTTTGACTAAGGGTTGTGGACATTTTGACTTTTTTGTATAGCCATTTTGACTGAGGTCCAGTGTGGCCTGTTCCCTTTTGAAATACTCATTCCCAAAATAAATAAAATCGCATTCCCAAAACATTTATCGGCGGTCGAAATGAGTCAAATATCCTCTTATTAAACTTTCGGATGTAAAAGCGACCAAACTGGGTTAGTTCTAGCGACCAAACTGGGTTAGTTCTAGCGACCAAAATGGGTTAGTCCTAGCGGCCAAACTGGGTTAGTTCTAGCGACCAAACTGGGTTAGTTCTAGCGGCCAAACTGGGTTAGTCCTAGCGGCCAAACTGGGTTAGTTCTAGCGACCAAACTGGGTTGGTTCTAGCGACCAAACTGGGTTAGTTCTAGCGACCAAACTGGGTTAGTTCTAGCGGCCGAACTGGCCTTTCGACCGGACTGGGTGTATTCCGTAAACGGGAATGTCCCCCAAATTTGGTTTTCAAAAACAAAGTAGATAAGGCCCTCTGTTTAGGATACAAAAACATTTTTTTCTAGTCTTTAACTCGGAAGTATATGAGGCAATTTTTTTTCAAATGTTAGTTACAGTTGATATATCACGGTTCAATTTAACATACCTGTTATTGACGAACGAAACATGGTATCGCTATGTCCTTTATCAACGCATGCTCATACCGGCGTATCAGCCCCAGATGACTCTAGAGTACTTTGAGGCTGGCCTCAGATAACTCTAGAGTCACTTGGGGCTATAATTTGCTTCAGGCTCAAATGACTCTATCTCAAAATCAATAGTTTTCAGGCTTTACCAAATCAATGCTGGTAGAGTCATTTCGGGCTAGCCTCAAATAACTCTAGCTTATGTGTTCACTTTATTTTTACACTGCCAAGAACTGGAAGGCGATAGGTTTGAGTGATAATCCGTCCATTGCACTTTTTCTTACTGAAATAAAGTGATCTCACGAAAAGGTAAATAATTGTTACAAATGGCTAAATAATACTCATCAATCAATAAATAGAGTTCTAAAACGAATGTACATTGTTAGGTTAAGCCTCTTCGAGTGGCCATTTTAAGGTGTTCACATTAATTGGCCGATCGAAGGTAGTTCAAGTGATCTGACTGATGTAGCAATACCTAAACACTGAAAAACGAGTAAAAAGTATCGAACAATGATAGAATGGTCAACTTTCTTGCATTCTGAATTTAAATTCGCATGAGACCTACAAATCTACCTCTCATACTGAAGATTTCCATGCCACTGTCGCTTTATGCGTCGCACCATTTTCAATGCCGACAACCGTTTTCTATGGATACGGCTTATCAGGTCGTGCAATAAGATGTGTTACCCTCTAACATAACCGTATAGTGTATAAACTTCAATGATGAATAGCAAATTTGAGAAAACAAAATATGCAAAAAACGTGCTACAGCGCCTTTAAACCATACTTTTATAATTACCCAAATGTAACAAAACTAGTGTCACTGAAAACAGAAAACAACACTATTTTTACTTTTTTTTTGCTTTTTTTTTTGGGATGGTTTATTTGGGTAATTGGGCCACCGGCCCATCATACAATTGTATATGACAAATGTAAATATATGTGAGCACCACATTCAGCTTGTATAGAAACTTACATTACAGTTTCCATTTGATATTAAAAAATTATACAGTCAAAGGTTAAAGGTTAATGAATTGTTGTCTCTTTTTCTGGGCTAGGAAAATATATTTACCTAAACTCTTTAAAACAACAGAGTTTGTTGATGAAAATACCTGGACACGCTTTCTTTCTGAGGGGTATTTCCAGAAGTACTCAGGTAATATAGATTGTCTAAGATCGTTGTAGAATGGACACATAAGTGAGACATGCAATTCATCTTCCATAACAGGAATTATACTCAAGGGACATAATCTCTCCTTTCTTGGAATATTACACTTTCTACCCTCTGATATCATGAGCCTATGTCCTGAGCAACGAAATTGCGACAACGAAATCCGATAAACTTGAATATCTACACATGATAAATACTGCTCGAAGACATTATTAATTTTAATACTTCAGATTAAAAATACTAAACTTGAAAATGTACCCATAGCCTCTGAATACGACTGATTATCAATGTCGACACACCGTTGTCTAAACCCAGCTATGAACTTACTGCCTTCTTCCAAATATTGGGAATTCAATATATTTCCAAAACCAAATCGAAGAAGTAATGTTTTAACTTTAAATGCCCAACAATCAATTCCTCTTTCAGCAAGATTATACGGATACAAGTAGACATGTTTAAGAATAAAATTATCACTCTGAGACAATAGCCTTGCAATGTATACTTATTATGCAATCATGTCATTCAGAAATATCTATTATAACATCAAGAAAGTGATCTACCCATGAATGAATGTACTACAGGCATGTGACCTTTCAAGTACCGTATACAACTATTGATTGATGCGTCGTTTTTCCTGACTATCAGGATCTATCATTAAGCGTGTTTAAGTTTAAAAAACGCTTTATTATCGCGTTATCAAGATCCCTGGTAAATATATAGAGTCGCTCGTAAAATCCATGAACTACCCTGAAATCCTGGCTACGACCGCGTCAACTATGTTACGAGATGCATTCTTATATTGATGTTTCTTTTATATAAAATAAGCTAAGGGATCAACTTACTGCTTGCAGATGATCAACTTACTCTGAAAGCCTGTAACAATGCAAATATGCCTCGTATCATGATATATGCAGCATTAAATATTTTATGTATTTGCCAAAACATGATATTTATCAACATATTTTACACAGCTGTAATAAAATATAGGCTCAACTTATCACGTTCTCCCCTATATATAGAGAGAGAATTTGAAACCTTTTTTCTGATTTTAACTGAGATAATAATGAACATACACCAAATGCTTCGATTTGGTATTAAAACAGCAAACATGATGAATGTGTTGATAATGTGCTGTTACGTATGACATGGCCACACATATAATATTCTAGTTTAATTAAAATAGATTATTAGTTAAATATTATGTAAACAACATTCACTTCAGCATACTGGAATATAATTTATACAAATATGATTTATTTTTTTATTATATTTGAAGGGATGCATTCAAGAAGGGCAAATGTTCTATGTATTTAACATAGCACATGTGTCCTTCTTGAAGGCACGCCTTCATTATTAAAACATGAAAAATGTAAAATTAATAATACGTAAATCTTCTTTCACAGAACATGTGACTCATTTGCGCATTTTGCTAGCCTCAAGTAACTCCAGAGTCATGCGGTAGAGTCATTGACTGCTACACCGGCCTACACCAAGCAACGTCGAAATGTAAAGGTGACAGTCTGATGTCAAGGAGGTTTTGTGGGACACTGATATGCTGCAGAAACATGACATAATAGGTCTACAAGAAACCAAAACAAGCGATCTAGATAAGTTTGAAATAAGAAACTACACTTTATCTACAGCATAGATCAGGTTGTGCAAGCAGATCAGGCGATTTAGGTTTAGCAGTTAGAAACAAATATAAGGATTTTATTACTGTTGTAGATGACAAAGACACATATTCTATGTGGTTCCAAATCTCCAAAGATATACTTAACACTAACAATGATCAAGTTTTGGGAGTGATATATACACCCCCCGAAGGATCAAAATATTCTACTGAAAACTTTTTTTACAGAACCTGAGCAAACTGTGTATAATCATGCCACCGAAACTGAGTACTCATTACTAATGGGTGATTATAACGCACGAACAAGTAATTTGAAAGATTATTGTATATTTGATAAACATATCGCTGATGAATTGGACCTTGACATTGACGAACTGAGAAATGAGTGAGTGAGTGAGTGAGTGAGTGAGTTATTGTTTAACGCCGCTTCGGCAGTATTGCAGCCATTTGCGGCGACTGAGAAATGAACTTGACCCCGAGCATGTACTTTCTAGTGTAGGTCTGCCATTCAAAAGACAAACAGAAGATAGGGGAAGGGTAAATAATTTTGGTAACAGGTATATGCAAAGACTTGAAAATGTGTATATGTAACGGCCGTGTCGGAGACGACCGACTGACAGGGAAGACGACATGTAGAGACAAAAGCGTTGTAGATTACGTTATAGCCTCCCCGTCTTGCTTAAAACTTTTCGATAACTTTAGCATTAAAGACTTTAGCCCTCTTTTTTTCTGACGTGCACTGTCCTCTTAATTTTACGCTGAAAATTGGAAACAATAGAAATGATCTTATAATTGACATTACCTCTGACACACTAAATCCGCCCAAATCCACCGGTAGATCCTTTTAAACACAAAGTCCACGAAAATTCACACAAGATAAAGGTGAGCTATTTCGCTCAAATATAGACACAATACATATCGATGATATTCTTCTACAAATAGTATCCGCACGCGAACACAATATCACTCCTGAGTTCATAAACACGCTCACAAACAGCATCGCGCACACTCTCACGGACTCTGCATGCACTACGTTCGGAGTAAGATCAACTCACACCAACACTCGCGTTAGCTCCGAGTCAGATAAGCCGTGGTTCGACTCCGAATGCAAGAGACAGAGAAGAGAATACAAGAAAGCCAAATGTCGCTGTAAGAGATTCAATAATGAAAACAACAAGTTTTAGACTCAGGTTATGTCCCTGCCTCATGGGCAGACTGATGGGTATGTGGCGTCATTAAGCCTATTTACAAAAAAAAGGTTGACCAAAAAGATCAAAATAACTACCGACCGATAACATTACTGAGTTGTTTTGGTGAACTGTTTACAAGTATTTTGAACGACCGGTTAACGAAGTTTACAGAAATTAATAACATAATATCACCATCTCAGTCAGGATTTAGAAAGGCATTCTCGACAATAGACAATTTATTTACAATGAATATGCTTATTGAATTCTTTAAATCTGTAAAGAAAAAATGTATTGCACTTTCATAGATTTCTCTAAAGCCTTTGATAACGTTTGGCGAGTTGGAATGTGGCATACATTACGGAGTTATGGTATTACAGGTAAATTTCTTAATGTTGTCGAAAACATCTATAAAAACATTAAATCGTGTATCACTGTTAACTATGAAAAGTCAGAATATTTTCCATGTTACTCTGGAGTACGACAAGGTGAAAACTTATCACCTCTCTTATTCTCATTATTTATAAATGACCTAGAGACACAACTGCTCAGAGCATACTCCAAAGGTGTTCAAATTGAGTGTGTTTATGATGAAATGTGTTTATTGTTACAAGTTCTAGTTCTGCTCTATGCAGATGACACTGTTTTATTTGGGGACACCCATGTTACTATGCAATGCTCTCTTGATGCATTTAACGAATACTGTAGGCAAACCAAGGTAGTAGTGTTCGGAGCCGGTCATATCAATAAAGGCGACCCGATTTTATTATGGAAACCCGAGATTCCATAACTGACCAACAAGAATAACATATAAGTGAGAAGTTCAAATTCTATCCAAAACCTATTTCTATACTTTAACTAAGATATTGGCGAAAATTCCAACTTTCTACCCCCCACTGTACGTGAGATACAGACAGCCTTGCCCATGGGCTGGCCCATGGGTCGGACCATGGGCGAGAGGCTGTTCAAATTTATGTTACACAAAAAATATTTTCTAATTTTTAATAATGGGTCTAGCAGTAACATTTGGGTATTTATGAATTCCCCCATACAAAGGAAAATTTGTTTCCCATGGGAAATCTGGCCGATGGGCGAGTTTCCTATGGGCGAGTCCTCGCCCATCGGCCAGATTGCCCATGGGCCGGATTTCCCATGGGCTAGATTTCCCATGGGCCAATGTTGTCTTTGGCAAACATATAATGTTTGTGAAATTTTGACTTTGGAAAAAAATAACGTTTGTGAAATGTTGACTTTGGAAAAAAATAATATGTTAGTGAAATGTTGATATTTTGTTGACTTTTAAATATTTATTGACTTTTAAAATATTTATTGACTTTTAAAATATTTATTGACTTTGGTGAAAGTGTTACTTTGATAAAATATTGACTGTGGTGACATGTTGACTTTTAATACATATTTTGAGTTATATGAATTGTTGACTTATGAAATATTCATTTTAGTGAAACGTTGTGTAGTTTAAGTTTAACTTATATAAAATGTTAACTTTGGTATGGTGACTTTGAAAAAGATATTTTGAGTTAAGCGAATTGTTGACTAATGTTGACTTTGGAAATATGTATTGACTTTGGCTAAGTTTGCTTATATCATGAAATATTAATAGTATTATTTTATTGACTTTGGTTTATTTTGCAATGTTGTCTTTTATAATAGTTTATTAACTTATGGTTTGACTGACCCTTCACACAAGCAATACCTACAACGAGTTGTTAGTCATGAATACACATGAGTGTCAATGACACGCTAATATTACGCTAGTAAAGTACATATATGTATAAACGTTTATATCAAGTAAACACACATTGTGTTAAGTGTAATTCAGCGTCGTGTAAAGTACTTACACAATAAAGAATAACACTTTTAATTTGAATTGACATAATTTTGAATAAGGATATTTATTACCGTTACCTCCTCTTATAATCTCTCCTCATATAACCTCTTATTATACAAACAATATAGAGACATGGTGGGAATTCTCTTGTAAACTCTATAAAGGGCGTCTTCATATTTATTGAATGTATACTTGTTTTACTACATTTTAACGGTTATTGAAAAATCAGTTGAAGGTAATTGCCATAAGGTCAAAAGGATACCACATAAGTTCTAATGTTGACTGAAGGAGAAACGAAACATGTCCGTTCAAAGTAAGCTTTTTGTGAATCCATTTACATTGCACAAAACTATTGGCCATGAAATACACTGACGACGGGGTGGATATTTATGCCTCCTCTCGCTCAATACACTTCCTCATCCCTTGTCCGTGGGTGTCGGCCGGGAAAACGTAATTTCATTGTTAGGAGACAGTGTAAAATAGTTTGTTGTATAATGGGAGTGAGAGCTAAAAAAATTTTGGATGGCAATATTCTAAGCCTTTTACTTTATGCTGAGGACATAGCTCTTCCAGCCCCTGATGATAGAAGTCCAATGGTGCTCGAGTGATACACTATAGCCCTACGTAGTGGTACGATATCGCCCTTGTAGTGTTTATCAATGTGAGGTTCTAAGTAAGTTGCTGGTGCTGTTATAGAGTATGAGAGAGAGAGAGAGAGAGAGAGAGAGAGAGAGAGAGAGAGAGAGAGAGAGAGAGAGAGAGAGAGAGAGAGAGAGAGAGAGAGAGAGAGAGAGAGAGAGATTGTTTATTTTTGTCTCATCTCGTACATTCAAAAATATTTCAATAATACATACATTAAAAATGTAAAAGTCGCCAAAAGGCTACAAGAGACAATACATTAAGATCTCATATAATACTATAATACATATAATTGGAGACAAAACACACACACACACACACACAAATAAGTATACAATACATACATATACGCACATACCCATACATTAGTACATTAGTGCATTAGTACCTGTCTACACCACATACCCATACATAAGTACATTAGTATATGTGTATGCACATACATGTATACACTACACACATATACGCACATATCCATACGTTAGCACATTATACATACACACATACTAAGATACATGCATACATACATACATACACACATTGATGTTAAAGGTGGCAAACGGGGACACTAAAAAAACACATGTAACCGGGGACATTTTTTCTAGCTGTTCTACAGGTGTACTACTTGCATGGCTAACTTCCCTTGTCATATATGTGTTAGTTCTAAACATGACTGGCTCTCCAGGATACATTTGAATGAGTATGAACTTTCATGTAGGAACCGGGGACACACACCGATTGTGTGTGTATGCTTTTCTGTATGCAAACGGGGACAGTGTGTATCATTTACACCATGCAAACAGGGACAGTGTGTATCATTTACACCATGCAAACGGGGACAGTGTGTATCATTTACACCATGCAAACGGGGACATTTGTCTATCAGGTATTTCTCTATGGAAACGGGGACATTTGGGTTCACTTTTGTATACAAATCACGGCTATATGTGTGTGTGTGTTTAAGAGGTTATTGCAATCTGACGGTCATACTCAGCCCGAGAATCCATTTTACTACAATAAGTGCGTATGTGTAAGTTTTCACAAGCAAACGAGGACAGTGTGTATCATTTACACCATGGAAGCGGGGACATGTGTATATTAGGTATTTCTGTATTGAAACGGGGACATTTGGGTTCACCTTTGTATACACATCGCGGACATATATGTTTGTTTTAGTTAATCCATGGTCATGACGTCACTCTATTGTGTTATCAGTTGATTATTATTTATGAATCTACTGGTCATTGACTGTCCCAGTCAGGAGGGGTGTTAGGTTTAGACATTTTCAGTAATGGCTAATCGAGTTCATTTTTCGAGACTGGTGTATTTTATCATGGTGTATCTGAATAGGATCTTAACATTTCAGTAAAAATTTCAGTCTGTAAAAATCCCGCGTTTTATTCAAGACTTTTAACGCAGGGAAGGCATGGAAAGTCAGAATTTTAGGTGTCAATCACACCGCTTCGCGTGGAAGTTTTGCACTGCACGTGCGTGGAAGAATCCATTTCATGAGGGTCGCAGCTACGTGTACCATATCCGATGAATGAGCACCGAAATTTGCAAAATATTTGATTTTGGTGTCCCATAAATGAAATTTATTGTTTCAAATGTAAAATAATCACATATGCATGTTTCGTGACGTCATACATGGATTAAAATAACGTGACGTCATACATGAATAAAAATAATCAACGAGCCTCCTCATGCATTCTCCATTACGTATTAGTATGTCGAATGAGAAAAATAAACCTATTGGTCTAAATTCAAATGATATTTTGTAAGCATTGACGTTTTGTTCAAACCCGCATTAGTAGCATTCTTAACCTAAATAAGTAATAATTTTAAAGTTGTTAATATTTCCAAAGTCAAAACTGTTTTATAAATATCAATTAGAAAATGTTTTTCACACAAAACTTGGTTTGATTCACAACTGCCAATAATAATTTGTCTTTGAATTGTATAGCAGTAAAAGCAAATCTGTTTCTAAACGAAAGCAAAAGAAAAAGATAAAATAAGAAAATTTATGAAGGCGGTAATGACGATATATCAAACATATTTCAAATATTTCAAACGTGACAGAAACAGTTGGTATAGAAGATCTCACATCAGTTTTTAAAATTCACATTTCTCTCTGAAAAAATAGTTATTGCATTTAATTGTTGTTTAATCAGTTGGAGAATATTTGTAACTGCTGTACTTGCAATCAAAACGTTCTGTGTTGACGAGCTCGTAGACAGAAAACATCTGCAATATAATATTACACTGCCATTGCCAAAATTAATGAAGCGTGATGTGAAAACCGCACTTCAATATTCCTTCATATCATATCAACATTTTTATCAATTGCAAGTATGTACGTGTTCGGCCGTTTGTATATAACGATTAACTACAACACAACCTGGAAGTTAATTGCCCGCTGTTCAGATCACGTGGTCCAACCGTTTTCATTGCATGTCATAAACATGATTAAAGTTTCGTGATATTTTTTCATATTTCACTGCACAATATTAAATGAACGTAAATATTCAGTTCAATAGAATCTAATGAATAAGTGAATCGAAAATAGTAAACATGAGTACATTTGAAGTTTGTCTTTTTGTGATTTGTACACATTTCTTTTCATTAACTATTCAGTCTCGGTAATAACATGCATTAAGAAAGAACAGAAATGTTTGAAATTTTAAAAATCAAAGCTTGAATAGTACAGTTTGTACATGGTAATGATTTTACTGTTACCAATCAATTGGATGTCTAATAGATGTATTCATAAACCAATGATGACTTACTTTATTTGTTCCCAAGAAACACGTTTCTGGGTCATTTCCTCTCCTGGAATATCGACCCTTTTCACCAATATATTAGTTAATAAAAAGAATATGTGACATCTTTTGGCTTCCTGATAGCTGCAAGCCATAGGCAATCAAATCTGTCGGCCCTCACCGGTTTCAGTCGGTCTCGGGCCTACGGACCGATGTCAATTTCGACAACTGAATGGTTAATATTGGAACATCAAATCTGGACTCAAATTTGATATTGAGTAACAGCACCGATGACATTTCGCCTGTTTTGGTCTGTTGTCTGTCATGTACGATATGCGTGCGTGATGCATATGCTTGTCATACGTTCCACATAAGGACAATGCACTGTGCGATTGCAAGGAACACGGTTATAATGCGTATAATGTGTTGACATTCGTTTTGAGTTCGTTCAGCATGCGTGCTATATTCGGTCCAAGTACGCTATGTGTATTCATATGTGGTTCGGGAGAGCAGCAAAAACTGCGTATGGAGTGCATATCCACTACGTATTAATAACGTACGTGTACAGCAGAAATCGATGTATTGCGTATGAATAACTTATGAGTTGCGTATCGTCGTATGCAACATAATTTTGAGCATGCCCAAAACTTTCATGCGTATAGAAATGGTTTATGCTTATGCCGACGTATAAGAAACGACATAAAACGTGTAGGTTGCCGATGAGCGGCGTATATTGCGTACGGCCGAGTATGAAAGAAATATCTAAAGGTTACTCAGAAGAAATGACGATATGCAGAAGTGTGACAGGGGCTTAAGATCGAATTACGGTAATTCCGTTCGAAGTACGACAGTTCCGTTCGAAGTACGACAGTTCCGTTCGAAGTATGACAATCCCGTTTTTAGTACGTTAGTACTCCGTTCAATTTCAGAACGGGGAGAACGTTGAACATGTCCCTCTGATAGACGTACATTTGGCTGAATGCATTGTGGTCGTGTGGTAAGCTGTTGGTACAGTCAATGCTGGCGATAGTTGCCTTACTCTGAGGGTGTGGGTTCGAATCCCGCATGGAACATTGTACAGTTTTCGATCATAATCACGACTCAACATCTTAATAATGTAATTATACTGAACAGATTGGCACTAAAAGGGTAATTCGACAACAGTCATTACTTCTCGATGAAATAACACCCTTGGTAACTGTTGACCAATGTTACTACAATAACATACAGAGTGTCCCTTTTAGTTGCCATCCTAAACCTTTCTTAAATAAATCAACCGATAGAATATAGGTGTAGTTAGTTAATGATTGGTATGAATATCTATAAATAAGATATATTGTGTGATATAAGTATGGCTTTTAAATATGTACACATGATTAAGCAGCATCAATAAGTGCATATACTGAAAATGCGCTGTAATTATTCAGATTTAGATTATCACTGCGAGTATCAACAAAGAGACAACATATTTTAGTCATGCTTCATAACTGACTTTATTAGTAACACTATTTATTAAGTAGCAATAGATAAAAATAGAGTGTACCCTATGAATATAAAGTCAGTTTACAATATGATAGAGATAATGTGTTCATTAATTAAAGCATTAATATGTCAAGTTCAAAATATCGGAATATATAGTCAATTAAAGTACAATGCAGGAATAAAGGTATTTTGTAAATTTATTTTAATCTTTATTTCATTTTAAAGTAATACAAATACAAAACAACATCTTTATCAATGTTCCCTAAATATAATGTTCCTTTTGTATCAAATTACAGCATTGCCTAGTAAGCATTTGCCACTGATATGTGAAAAATATTAGATTGAAAGAGCTAAATATGAGCGTTAATATATAGGAGATTATGCTTATTAACTCGTAATCCTTCTATTGCATAAAGGTTTTATTTAATAAATATGAATTTCTTGTAAATGCATATCTCGCCCGATGAGTGCGGAAGATGCTAAATGTAAGTTAACATAACTTCAATTTACGATGGCAGCTTGATTCAATACAATTTTTTAAGTTTATTGAATATTGAATGATATAATTGAAAATTATTTATATAACTCACTTTGAAAACATTAACCGCTTAAAACTTCTTTGGCGCTACAGAAGTCGGCCTTCCCTCATGTGGCTGGCTGCACACTGCTAACTTCTCATTTTCCGTTTAACCGGGGACACCTGCTAACCTCGCATTGTAACCGGGGACATGTGTGTATCGGCGCGAAATACCAACAAATGCTATTCCCTTATGATGTGTGTAAGTGTTTATGAAAGTTTACAGGCAAACGGGACAAAGTACTGTCCGGGCCAAAAATACATTTCCTAGGTTTAAAAAGCCGAAAAAAAGCATATGACAGGGTTCTGTTAACCGGGGACGTCCCCGGTTGAGTGTGTGTCCCCGGTTGAAGGGTGTGTATAGATACAACTGTCCCCGGTTGCCACCTTTAACAAACACATACATACATACATACATACATACATACATACATACTTACATACATACATACATTAGTACATGTATACAATACATACATTCACGCACATATCCATCCATTAGTACATTAGTGCATTAGTACCTGTCTACACCACATACATACACATACCCATACATAAGTATGTTCCTGCTTATAAATATTTCGGTTTTTTTCGGTTACAAGAAAACTTTTAGTTCACTTTCATTTCTAAGGAAATAGCAAAATCTGCTAGCCGTGCACTTGGAGTAATTATATAAATAGAAACTTTTAGGGGTATGCCTTTTGGTGTTTTCCTGCTTCTCTTGAACGTTCTCACCTAAATATTCACAGTAAATTATGCTTTGACACTTTCTTACATCGAAATAGAGCGTAAAAATGACATTACAATCTTATATAAGCTTATGTTATTTTACTTTCTGGTTATTGATGTCATATTTATTGTGAAATAAGGATGTGATAAAAGATAACATATATTTCATAAAATGTGTACATGCATGATTCTGCATGACTAAGTCTTTTTTTTAAATGTAGGTAACGAAGTACATGTACCGTTAAAACAATATTCTGTAATCGCCGAATCTTGACTTGTATCGAGCACCTTCATTGTTCAAACTAGTGTTGTAAAGAACGCGTTCCCGGGCCATGAACTGTGCGTAGAATGTAGAAATCTTTGATGGGCATTCTAGAAGTAGAATGTAGAAGTTCAGCGAGTAGAGCGTTAGGTATTCTTATATCCAAGAGCAAACTCCTAGGGGGGCTACAATATGCGACCTTTACCAAACTGTATGACACCATGGTGTGGGCTACAATAGATTATGAATCTTCTTTCTTAGAACGCTCTACGACAATATAAGAAAACCCCTTATAAAAAAATGTGTTGAATGCTGTGATATTTTTAAACTTTTAAATGAGGAATCGAAAGCATGTTTTATCTTGTCCAACCCTGATATGTATTTTATATGTGCCAAAATCTGCAAGCTTTTACTTGACGATAGAAGAATCATTTTATACCGGTGATAAGTTTTATGTATATTTTAAATATGATTTTATTTCTCTACCCTTATCGGTGATTTTTAATATAATGTAGGTATGTTTAACATGGTTATATTTGGGATAACACTACCTTCAATAGTACAAATTGTTGTACTTTTTCGGGCCGAGTCCCATGCGGGATTCGAACCCACGCCTTCAGAGTAAGGCAACTATCGCCAACATTGACTGTACCAACAGCTTACCACACGACCATTTCGCCTCGACAAAAATCGAGGTCCAACAATCGATAAAACGTGTAGGTTGCCGATGAGCGGCGTATATTGCGTACGGCCGAGTATGAAAGAAATATCTAAAGGTTACTCAGAAGAAATGACGATATGCAGAAGTGTGACAGGGGCTTAAGATCGAATTACGGTAATTCCGTTCGAAGTACGACAGTTCCGTTCGAAGTACGACAGTTCCGTTCGAAGTATGACAATCCCGTTTTTAGTACGTTAGTACTCCGTTCTATCGATTGTTGGACCTCGATTTTTGTCGAGGCGAAATGGTCGTGTGGTAAGCTGTTGGTACAGTCAATGCTGGCGATAGTTGCCTTGCTCTGAGGGCATGGGTTCGAATCCCGCATGGGACCCGGCCTGAAAAAGTACAAGAATTTGTACTATTGAAGGTAGTGTTATCCCAAATATAACCATGTTATATTTCCTCACTATCTAAATGGCAAGTATTTCTAGGTATGTTTGCTGTGGATATTTTTAATGTGTTTATATAGTCTCTCATAACCCTGAATGGGTGGCTCGTAAATATGTTTTATTGTATTTTACCATGTATATATGCACGAGGTGAGACTTAAATAAACAATCTGTCCGTCTGTCTGCAAAATGATAAGCTCAGTAAATCTTGAGCCGCTACTATTAGTAAAATGTTTCAACTTCGTCGTAACATAAAACTGTAAAATATGTCAGTATTTCTATTATCATATGTTGTATTTTATCATACATTGTTTAAAGAATGTGTGGTTTTATGCGTATGTTTTTATCTTTTTGTACGAGAGAATGAATTTGATAGTATGGGAATCAAACCGATGGGCGAGGATGTGGGCTGTATACGACGAATGTATGCTCTGAATGGGGACGGGAGTGAATAGGATTATTTTATGCGGTGTTTGAATGAGAACATGTGTTGGGATAATGGTGTGTGCGTGTGTGTGTGTGTGTTTGGGGGGGGTGTCTTTATTCTCGTGTGAATTGATCGTGTGTAATGATTATCGTGTCTCGTAAGCCTGAGGGCTGGGTGCTGTTTTTTTACGATCATGTTTTATATGACAATATTATTTAAAATACGGCATGTGACACGTTAATATAATATTCTTCTTCTTCTCCTTCTTCTTCCTTCTTCTTCATGCAAAGTCTATATTAACATTTTCTTAAACATTTGATTTGTTTACCATCCTCACCGCTCTCTCAATACGATACACTGTTTTTCCAAAACATCTTTCGATTTTGACGGATATTATTAATGAATAGCCTTTTCACACACGTGACCTTCCCCTAACAACATATATTGAGCATATAGATATGAAGTAACGTTTTGAATAGACGTTTCCACAGTATACTCTCCTATAAAATATTCACTTTAATGAAATGTTGACTCTTGAAATATTTATTGGCATTGTTGAAGTTTATATCTAATGACTTTTTGAAGTTGAACACTGATGTCTGGCTAAAGGCGAGTGTTTCAGATAGTACCGGTAAGTGTAAGTGCTATTGCCCACAATACATCGGTCACCATGACTGATTATTTATACACAACTGATTGCAGGTTATAGATGTATAAAGATAGAAGAATTGCAATATAATCATGCAACTGCGGTTTAATTTATAAATATAATATAATCATATAATATATCAGACTTGTGTATTGACTCTCAGAATACCCTATTGTTGAACAAGCGTCCACTCGGTATTACGTTACATGTCTATTCAATCAACTCATTAAGGTCGACAGGTTATTAATTACCGGTACAATGCCTCTGACACCTGTGTGACGAGAACGCCAATATAGTAAGATTTCGACAGAGTGACCACTTGAGCACTTATATGTTTCCCATCTGTGTGCATTACACTGCAAATTCATCTGCCATCAGATGACATTCTCGACCAGGAACTAATAGCGCTAGTTATTGAGTTATTGTAAATGTAACAAATGTAAATTTTGTAACTTTGAGATAATGAATTTCTTTTCTTTTTGTTACAGGCGAACAGTTATAATATGCCTAAGATTATCCATGTAGGAATCGCTGACTTTTAAGAGATTGACTTTGGTGACTGGAAACTATTTATTGACTTATATCTTTATATAGTGAAGGAAAAATGTTTCCAAATCCATCTAAATGTGTGACGTCATTGCATTTGCACTTTCAACTGGACATCAAAGGCTGATTGTTTCAAATATGTCCAAACCCATGGATATCACAACTAGGCTGATGGTTGTGTATTCTATGTGAGACCCAACAAATCGTCATAGCTTTGACAGTTATTAACTAGTTATAGACCTCTCATGTCTATCAGATGCATACTGAAATATTGAATAAACATCACATTTCATTAGACATATTCCAAGCAAAAAACATGGAGATATTTTGACAAATGAAGTAACAACATTTATCGAATGCGATAATATAATGAATTTAACGGTCTTTAAGTGTGCTGTGTATTAGAAAGTCCCTGATCTTACATAATGTGCATGAAGCAGAGAACGTCACCCCGTCAGTGGTCATGGGATTTCGCTAGTTGATGTAATTACAGGTGGCGGGAATGACCATTAACTAATTATCATGTACCCACCCTAACTTAATTGTTTGTGTATCTCCTACCAGACCATTACAGGTGGCCAACATTTCGACACTTCAAATGTTCTTATAGATCCAACGCACAGTATTATATAACATGCGATATTAGAAAGGCAGTAATGAAACTTCAATTATCATGTACTGTAACAGTTTGTGAATTGTAAACACTCAGTCGATTATCGTATTGATGTATATAGGCAATCATATATGATATCTTATTGTGTTCTGTATAAATCAACTCAGAAAACACATACATTCGCTGTTGGAAAAAGTTATTTAGTAGTTCCACATGTAAGGTTGTGATGTATGATGTCAATTAAAGGTGCATCCATTGTGTTTCATAAACGTTTATTTGGCTTTAATACGATCCAACACACCATGTGTGCTGTTTACAATACAAACAAATTCATTCAGCTTGTATTTTCATCCCCAATCGCCAAACATATCATTATTACTAGTTTCCAATTAAAATCAAGTAACATCATTATACATGTGCAGAAACCGAAAGTGCACGTCTTATTAACATGCACAGTAGTTATATGACCTATTGAACATTATCAACCCAAATTTGTTATTTTGTCTGGTTTAAATAAGATTTCAAAATTACGTTTGACTCATTGACCCGCGCTACACGCGGTGCATTGTCCGGTTTTCGATCAGAAATCGATACTTTTACCTTCATATCGTCAATATACTAGATCGAGTATCATCAAAATGGTAGTTTTCGGTAACAGTTGGTACTTCTCGACAAAATAAGACCATTTATAACGTTTGGCATATGTGACCCCCCAAAACACAATGGATGTACCTTTAACAACTATACCCGTATGTTAATATTTCATTGTATCTAAACGACGTTTTGTCTCATCGGCCGTTAAACATGTCTGTTGATAATATGTCAGGTAAAACAACATATGACACATAAATAAAGTATAGTTTTTCTTCTTCTTGTGAGAAAAAGGTTTACATTTTTATAAAAAGGAAAGACATGAAAAGTACTAAAAATCCTTTTTCATATTACATGATTTCATATTGTCATTTATGAAAATATGCATCACATTTTATAGAAAGGATTAACGGAATCAATAAAGTAAATCATTTAATTGTATGAAAGATATGAAAGGTCAGGACAAATATGAAAATAAGGTTATAAAAACAGTGTTTGCTTATGTAGTACGTAATAATAACTTATTACCCATATGGTTGAACATAACCGAGTTAATATTATTGATATGAGCACATGTGTACATATCACGTTTGCCTAGCAACCATTGTTTCGCCGCGTCTTCCCGTATTTTGTCGTCTGTGACGTCAGAAAACGATTTTTCTTGACGTCACTGTAGCTTGCCGTCGCTAGAGAAGTTGGCCGTTTTCTTACTATTTTACGTGAATCACATGGAGTAAAATGGGTAATAAAGAAATTATTACACTCGAAAGTGTGCCATATGACTTTTACGAGACTCGTGCAAATTTATGTATAACCCTCGCTCTCGCTCGGAAAATACAAAAAATCACACTCGTTTCGTAAAAGTTATATGACACACTTCCTCGGGTAATAATCTCCATATCTGGACGAGCCAACAACAGAGCGGTACCATGACAGTGTTAAAGTGATCAATGAGAACGAGGTGCACATTGCCAAACAGGGCTAGGTACTGACTGCGAGAGTCAAACATGGTACAATCCAGTATCATGAAGGATACTCTTGACAATTGACAATAACAAATATTATAAGCAACATTGAAGAATGCTTGACATATAAGGTGAGTCGAGTTGGGGTTTAACACTGTTAAAAGAGTATTTCACTTATATCATGACTGCTAGTATTATTGCGGGGAGAAAGCCCATACTATCATTACAGATGGTACTTAGTTTGCCGTTACAAACATAATAGTTTGATAAACTTCTCACATTTCATTTTTAGCTTGTACAGTAAGGTGTTTTATTGCTCTAACGAACCGACCATTGTAGAAGACACCAAGATAGAGATACCATTAAACGTAAAGTTGTCTTTTTGTTGTTGAAATAAAAACGTTTGGTATTTTCAAAATTTACACTAAGTTTCCATTGTCTACAATAATAATTAATATATGATATTATCTCAAGTCAGTGGTTATTGATGACAAAGCGTAAAATCAAAATCTGTAATACTCACCCCCTCTTTTCCTCATGTAAACGCACAGGTAATGTGTGTATATTTGTGCATGGAAACAGGTTGTTGTCTTAGAGTCACTGCTCGTCAATACAAATGAATATCGAAATACGGGTAGAGAGCGGACCCTCTTTGTTGGCGAGCCCTCAAGCTTAACAGCAACGCTCCAATAGGCGCAATTTCTGAATGTCGCACACATGATCTCTGGGGGGATCATATTTCTGAGATTGTTGTTTTCGAATCATTCAAATGGTGTCTTTTTGCGTGTTTTGAAACGTCATACAGAAAAGACGCGTCAACAACGAGAAGGTTTTTTCTGTAGACATCGAATTTTATCAATTAAAATTCTACCTCTTATGAATTTTGAGGTTAAATGCAAAACATTCTGGCCCAAAAACATTTTGAAAAAGCGATTTCAATACCAAAAGTGAACTTGAACATACATGAAAATAAAAGTGTTTTATTCTGATGTGTGCGGGTACCTCAAATCATGACTCTACAAGAAAACATTCAAAATCTATCTTCTCCAGCAGCCGTATCTATTTTTTTACACTTTTGAAGATGCGGCGATGTTTCTTTTGCGGTTGAGTGTATGTAAGCTTTTATATGAAAATGGATTTGGTTTGTATATGTTTGGCTTGTTCAATACACTGGCACTGTGTCTCTATTTATAAATTATCATCATTTAAACATAGGTAAATTGGTTGTTCAAAGCAAAAAAAATATAGAAGCAATATTATGAATTCTTTGAGACTTCTACATTTAAAAAGTATAATATTATCTTTTCTTATTGATTATTACATTTTGAGAATTAATGTAAGAGATTTACGGATATATTCATGTTTATTAAGATTCAATGCATTGTCATTTAGATGTAATATAATATGGAATGAATCCGTAATCTCTGATGTTGTTTGCATGATATGTTACAGCAATAGAAAAGAAAAGTTCACTGTTTTAATGTCAACTT
The DNA here is from genome assembly GCA_936450465.1 of Gibbula magus. NCBI lineage: Eukaryota > Metazoa > Mollusca > Gastropoda > Trochida > Trochidae > Gibbula > Gibbula magus. Next base: position 62,441,029 of record OW388304.1, read on the forward strand.
CCCAATGCAAGGTATAACTCTTGCCAGTCTCCATTACTGGATGATTTAGGCCTTGCATTATTTCCTTAAGAAATCTGTGTTTAGAAATCCAGGCCCGCTATGCATTTCTGGTGCAGCGATTCACTGTCTTGACACAACAAAGCGAGGGAAATACCGCAAGGGTTAAATCAGCCAGTAATGCAGACTGGCAAGAGTTATGCCTTGCGTTTGGAAGTTGTTTTAATGTTAAAAAGATATTGCACTCAGAGAAACATATTTACTTACATCGACAATTTAGCAAACAATTGTAAATTGATAACGCTAATTATGGTAATGGTATTAAAATTGTATTGAATTATGCTAAGTTGAATAAATTTACTCCTACAAAACACCATTTCACTCAATAACAACACAACACATATTCAACATTGGGACATGCTGCATAGTGTGCACGGCGGCCGTATTTATTGAATCCACAATCAGTGCATTCCATGTCACTCTGACAACACTTCATACATAAATGCATGGCAAAATACATTATTATAAAATGACAATCCGTTGTTGAATCGCGACACGTAAAACCAGAGATAAACTTTCGTGAAGAAACTCTGGAACCGTGTTCCCTCAACGTGTGCTACAGCAACCTTATACTGGAGGGTCTACAGCAGACAGTTTCATTCTCTTCTCTCTGAAAATATACCATAGACAAGTGAATATATACATGTTTCAATCGTAGATATTAAATAAAATATATTATTTAAATATTATAATGACTCTTCAGCCACCGACAAAACATCACGTTAATGTATAACCGCTCAGCAGCCACAAAGTATAACGCTAGAATGCTTAATTGCACATGTCCGTTTGGTGACTAAGCCACTAACACCACTAGAGTAGGGTGAAGCCATAGAAAACAAGACTGATGTCAAGTCCACTAACGGACACGAAGTGTGAGTCAACGACGAACAACGCGGCAGGTTAAGCGACGCGTGCACGTGTGATGATATAGACTATTACCGAAAATAGATAATCCAACCAATCAAAAGTTGTACAATTATTACCGAATCGTGACGTCATATCGTCACGGTATATCAAGTCCAAAAGTGTGGAATTGTTACATTTACTCCAAAATACTGTATACACACCATGGGTCGGCGCATTCGTGAGAATATGAATATACTCCACAAAAGTGAAAAGAGAAAGAGTAAGTCTTCGAAACGAAAGGCTCTCCTCAAAAGACTGTCCATGATTCAGCAGTTTGCGATTGTTACACTGTTCTACAATGTCTCGATCAGCATGATTCCCTTGACCGAAAAAGAGGAAAAGAAGTTGAGTCGACACAGAAAGGCTATGCGTTTATTGAGCTCTGGGAAAACGGAATATAGTTCCAGACAACTGCTCCAACAGGCAGGATTTAAACAGAAAGATTTGGTTGAGTTGTTGTATTCAGTTTACTTTATTATACCCACGTGTGTGAAGGCCCTGGGCCGCTACTTGCAATGGTCGAAAGGCGAAAGCAATGGTCCTGTTGATTCACGAGGCCTACCAACAATTGATACGAGCGTTTCACAAGTGGCCGATACAGATGAAGTAGAAACCTTCAGAGATGGCATGTGCCGGACTGGCGCATACCAATTGCGGAAATGAAGTGTATTATTTTTCCTGTCACATTCGTTTGAAAGACTGGAAACTGAATGATGATCCGTGGAGGGAGCACGAAAAATGGTCTCCATCCTGTTATTACTTTAACATGGTGGGATTACATCATCAACCGCCCAAGCATCGGATAGGATCTTTTAACGGAATAACGTCTTTCGCATTCGGATGTTAGCAAGACAACACTTCTCAACAAAACTAAGGTTGATAACGAAAGTGACGTCAAAATGTTTCGATTATAAATATACCCAATCGGGAGAGACCATAACTTTGACAGTCAAATATGCGACCAATCAGTGAACGTTTACCATTCGAGTAAAACTTGGAGTTCTTCATTCTGCAGAGAGATTCTACGATCAACGTCAAGACTCCATCGAATCCAAAACTGCAATGGCTAATCAAGGGGCAGAGGCTAATAGTCCGTTGAAAAGTGCCGACTAGATATCGGACAGAATGTGTACATCATAGCTAAGGAATGGCAGGGGAAAACTTTGATACGCGTCAGGGAGTACAAGATCAACAGTTTGGATGGGAAAATGTATCCCACGCGTAAGGGCATTGTCTTGCAGCTGGGGCAGTGGGTCGAGTATGAATCGAAAAGGACTGTTGTTGACAAAACAATTCAAAATTTGAAAGAGGGAAAAGAAGATAAGATATGCGGACATTTGGGTGCCAAGCTATATGTCAACATCAGTAAGACGTTCGCAGGTGTTGATCTTCGCAAATGGTGGTGGTGTGATGAGACTTCAGAGATGAAACACTCCAAGAAAGGCATCTTTCTCCGTTATATCAGTAGGAGAAACTGAAATTGGTCATGGACGTCATCGCTGACTTTGTTCCCGAATTAAAAGACACAATACCTTGCGCTATGCAGGGAGACCATCAAAAACCAACTTTGATCCTTAGCGTGCGCTTTCTGTATCCCAAACGGATCTCACTTTTGGCAGTCTTATTGATGTTTCACTGTTTGGTATGGCATTGTATTCTAAATAAAATGTTGAATTCGATATTTTGTCGGTTGTTTGTATTTGGTTTTCAGTCTCGAGATGGCGCCTTGGGAAGGTTATTTAGAGAAGGTCTATTACGACCCCTCTCATCCAGGGAGTTATGCAGGGCCTAACAAATGGTACGAGGCGGTGAAAACCGAAGGAAAATTTCGAATCGGTTGACATCGTATCAAGAAATGGTTTAAAGGTCAGGAAACCTATACGATGATGACTCGTCAAATAAGGAGAAAGTTTCCGAGAAACGAATACGTGGTAGAAGGAGTCTATAGCCATTGGCAAGCCGATACTTTGAACATGGTTGGTTTATTCGAGTACAATGACGGTATTAAATACGTTTTTATGCCATAAGCCCATCGGGCCTTTCAGGCCTGATGACCTAAAAACTCAAAGGAATGTGTTAATTTATACATTTGTAAGTTTAAGTTGCATGATATGCTGTCACCAAAACATTAATGAGATATTTATCTTCAGTTTATATAAATTGACTTTATACTTACTTTGATACATTTGGGTTGGTTTTTAATTGGACTATCTAGTATTAAAGATTATGTTAAAATTCAGAAGGGAAACATAACAGTTGGGTTTTTTTTCTTTCTGATAATCAGATTTAATGGGATATTTATTCATGTTTCATCTTAATCAGCCACTATAAGATAAATAGTTGCGTTTGTAAAATTTCCGGGATTCATTGCTATTCAACACCCGCAAATTTAGTTTAAAACCGACGGCGTTAGCCGGAGGTTTTAAACGCTGAAATTTGCGGAATAAGACTGCCAAACGCAACTATTTATCGATATTGTAACATGACCGTTAGTTATCAGGCGTTTTGAAACGAACTCTCTTTTTGCGTACCTATCTCTGAGTGGAAAGGACTTTGCGACTGTTCCATTTTTGTTAGAGGTGTATTCAGGTCAAACCAAATGTAAATACTCGGCGTAATATGTACATGAGCAACAATTTACACATAAGCTCAAACAGTGTCACTTAACTATGTTCACTTCATAATATTCACGTATCCTTTTAGATGGCGATAAACATTTATCTACGACATCAACACAGTAAAAGACCAAGGAACAAAAATCTTAAACTTGCCCTAACCCATTGTGACAATGACTCTAGCATTGTGACGTCAAAACGGTTGATCACTATGACGTCATGCCATGGCAACGGCATTCGGTAAACACAGCCGCATTGAAGAAGGCTTCAAACTTTGACAAATCTTACTCGTTAAAAACATTTTAGTTACTTGAAACTAATTAATTTTGAGAGTTATTTGTGACCTATACTGCTATACACAAGTAAGAAAATGACAATGCCACCTGTCAAATTTGAGAAAGGAGCAAATAGTAAGTGAAATAGAAAAAATAAATTTTGAGTCGGGCCGAATCTTGTGAACACGATGTATATGTTCGCGGTGATTCGCCCCAAGTAATTTGCGGTATTCATTGTAATTCAACATAGGCAAATCAACCAATCAGAATCAAGGATACACCGAAATCATGTTACAATATAATTTATTGTAACTTTCCTCCTCAGGATCCCATCAGAGTTGAATATAATCCAAGCTTGATAGTTGGTGACCAGTGCTTGACTTTGGGATAATCTGTGCAATCATCAATGCAGTTCAGTGTTGGATGATATATTAATATGTTTGGAGTGTACACATCTATCAACCTCATAAAGACTGTGCACACATCTGTTTGATTCAGGAATAATGTGAATATTGTGATTGATCCCCTCCAAATCTTAAAACATTTTCTCAGGGATACCAATCAGTTAATGGGTTAAGTTAGCACAGAGAATCTCTATATACTATACTGTCATACTATACTATACATGACAAGAGTTGTGTTAATGGTATGACTGTGACTAACCTGTCTAAAATACATACACAATAATTGCATCATTAAATGTCTTTGATTATTTGTTGGCATGTATATAATTGATGAGCATATTAAATTATACTTTTTCATAGAAACTTGTTCATGATCCCTACTTCATTTTGTGCTTTTATAAGACAGCACCAAAAGTAATTTGTTTACAACTTTTAATAGATACATGTAAATAATATAGTAAAATAGTACTTAAATAATTAACCGGTCAAACTTGTTACATTACTGTTTCTGTAAGAATTATAGCTATGTGTATACACATACTATATGTGTTCTTATTGCCAACAAGGCAGTTCCTTGTTCCAATGAATTTTTAAAGTCTATAGTCTATTTTTTTATAGTGAATTTTTAATAAGGGAATCAGTTTAAATTCTGGTTGACATACATTAACTTTTGGTGCCTGCAGTACCACTCAGTCAATGTCTTCACAGCAAAGGGAGATACTTTTGCAAATATTTGAATTTGAAAACAGTTTTTAAATTTAAATTAATTTCTTAATTGATTGATAAACAAAGGTTATTGTTCTGTGTGTTTTATTTGACTTAAGATATTTTTGGAAAGTTGACATTTATCTTAATCAGTATTTGAATATTTGTTTTTAAAAAGTTAAAATTTATTTTCATACATACATGAAATCATGTTTAGATTAAATCATACAAGCAGACTTGAATTTTAAGAACTAAATTATATCTATTAAATTATTTGTTAATTAATCAATATGATTGCTATTTAATTAATTGAAGCAATAATGTTTATTTTTCCCCAAGAGCAAGTTTATGTTAAGTCAGGATCAACAACAATATTTTGTCGATAAGGATTGGAACCGGATTATCTCCCCTTAATCAACATTAAAAATGTAAAATTTTCTAACTTATGTCATTATTTGTCAATTACTAACATTTTAAGGGACTTGTTTCATTATGTACATGCATAAGAACTTGAAATAAAGATATTATCAATAAAACCTTGTATGTTTACTATTTTAAATAGGTTAATGTGCATTTTTTCGCTGCACGGAAATATACTTGTTAATTAATCCTTAATAAAGAGCATTCAAAATATGCTATGAAGTGTAAAATAAAGGATTTCATAGAAAAACACTGAATAAGAATAACGTTTTGATTCAGTAATAATGATTTCAGTGGTGATATGGAACAGCTGTTTCCTATCAAGTAGTGAAAATATAACGTTTAACCTAACATGCTTCAATAGACAACACTTACAAAGATATAAATTTGTGGCCATAGAGCTTGCAAATTTCTTGTGAAATTTATATCTTCTTCAAACTCTTAATCAATTCAAAGGCAAATTATGATGAAATACTCAAACGTAATTGAATTTACTTGTTTACCATTGTATTGTGTTACAGTATCCTGTTTAAACATTAAATGAATTCTGGCAATATATACTTATTAACTATTTTACAAATTTTGATTATTTTCATTTTACTAAAAGTCCATATACTGTCGTCTGCTGGGACATGCATACAGAAAGCATCGTCTGCTAGACTAGTCCAGTAACATCTATGAGTAATTAATCTTTAACTGTCAACTGGACAGCCCTCATTGAGCTCACTGCCCCGACTGATTTAACAGATAAGGGGGGGGGGGGGGGGGGGGCTATCGTGAGCAATCTAGGGGTACAATTAGTAGACTGTGGGAGAGTATATTTCAAACACTGCAGACATGCTTTCAAGAAAATAATCCCCAGCTAACTGCGGTTACTTCCCCTTCTGGTCAACACCTACTAATCAGACAGTACTCTATTCATGCCTTATGCCATGCCGTTATCTGTGAGGCTCTTAACTGGTAACCCACAAAGCTCCCACAAGTTAAGCATTCCAATTAAAATATGTAGGTCATCGCCGTACTCCATATAGAGACTCAAAATGTCTCCCTCTTCTCATTGTATGGAATTACTCTTTGACGAAACAAACAAATTAACATTATTAAATGCATTGAAACTTGATCTAAAATTCTAATCTAATTATTGTTGTGTGTTGCAAATATCATACTCATAAAATCTGATAACATTTCTCTCAACTATCAAGATTAAAAATGGAACATGTTTCTTCAAAATGACCCACAATTCCCAAGAGAACTCTTGAAGACATAATACAGATAACCACGGCGCTCGGCCTGGAATAACCACGCTCTCTCGTGCATTCCATCATTCGTTCTTTGAATTCGAAGAAAAGGTGTCTTCAGTTCACCGATCGTGTAAGTAACCTACAACTATTCTAAATGCATTTTAACACCAATAGATGTCTAGCATCGCAATTCATTTCTTAAAGGAACCATTCTTATCGACATTATGTTGTTGGCATTTGATGTATTTTCGTATTTCCTATTTTTTCCTAATTCTAGAATTGCCGAAAGCACGCCCATAATGAACCACACCCCTTCAAACAGCCCAAAACGCCTTAAAAAGACGATTGTCCTTCGGGACAACAGCCGGTCCGTGTGTGCTGTGAGTATTTATTCTTTAAATAAAAAATGGAATGGATGACATTCTTTTGTTCTTATCTTGTAATTGCATTATTCTATCAATTAACGACAATTTCTATTCAATCTCGTAAACATTTGCACAAAGTTTCTTGTTTCTACATATGCGTATCGTGAATGTATAGTACATGCTCCTTGTGTAGCGACGCCACGTGTCCGGGCCATGAGGGATCCTCTTCCCCATGCGGAGGCGGGAGAATCCCCCTCCTGGGCTCAAAGCGCCAAAAATGAACCGGTAAGTATACATTTTGAAATTTAATTAGATTAAGTTTCTCTTCTATTCCGGAAAAAAGTCTTTGATGATCAGAATGAATACCGATCGTATTTCCAAACTAAAATTATGATATTTTCCGTTTACTTATTCACCCGTCTTCCTTTTCAGACTCCACAAGAGGAAGTCATCGCACTGCTGAGGGCGATGAGGTCCCTCCTAAAAAACGCGGAGGGACTATTAGAAAAATCTTTGTAAACGTTAATCATGCCATTTACCCTTTTGAAAAAAACAATTTTGAAAGGTCCAAAAATTTCATTTCACTTTGAGTTCCCAAACAGGATTTCAAATCAATTAAATTTGCATTAATAAATACTGTGATTAAATTGTCCAAAAGGGTAAATGGAATTAACGTATAGATTAGAACATTGTACATATTGTATATTTAACTTTTTGATTGTCCATTTTTTAGAATGTTTTTATATGTAAGGGGTTACTTTTTATAGAATAAATCTGTTGGGGGGATCGTGCCATGGATATGTCGTTTTGGTGATTCAATTTCCAAATCGCATTTCTATGATATATTCAACCCATGTTTTCAAAAGAAACAGTGAGTAAAAATTCTCTGTATGTTAAACATCCTTATCCTTGCACGTTACAGACACCATATGTTCATTCAATAATCAGAACAGCTGGAACTCGCGGTGGGCCCCTACCGCCACATTCCTGTCAATGTGGGAGTGGCTTTACTGACAGTAAGGCTCTCAAAGGCAGGCTCAACTGTTGGCTTGTGCTATATATAGGACAACACATGGTGCTAGGTTGGGGCTAGAGAGAGGAGAGATGTGTGATAGTGAAACTAAAGCAACTCTGTACTGTCATATTTCAACTGATGCTCGGGTAAAATCCACTGTTTAGGATATTCCACTCAATGAATTACACAGACTCATTGTAAATCCAACGGTTATATTTAAAACATTGCTGTAAACCAGTTTACACATCTAAACATCAGTCTGAATGTTAGAGCTAACTTGCTCATGTACTGTTTGAAAACTAATTCTCTTTGATTAACTGAAGTGTTATACCACTAGTGAAATGTTAAATATTAATTTCCTCATTTCCCTCCATATAGATATTCCATATACATCAGCCAAATAATATCCCTGAAATTGTAGGTCTTCTTTTTGTGTACTGGATAACCAAGCATAGTCTAACATTTAGCCTCTGAAATGAATTTTGTTGTACAGATTTTTAAAAAATTAAGAAAAAAATTATAATAAAAAGGAGCCTCTGAGATGTGTTCATTTTCAGAAACTGAGCTCAGAGTCTTGTTGTAGACTTGCCTAGGCGCTTAAAATATTAAGGGATCTGGATGACAGACTAAACCAAGCAGTGCTCTGGAATGTTTCATATCATCTGTCAAAGTGCGTGATGTAACTGCTCGATCCACGTTTTCGTTCCAGTCCAAAATGGCAAGGTTTATTCTCATTTTATAAACATTTCGGCCAAAAACAACCCTTTTATCAACACACTGAAGTACAGCATTATTGAAGGATTCCACATAATGTGTGTTCTTACATAGTGCATATAATTCAGCATGTTTATACACAGTTAAATTTTGAAGAAATTTTCGCAAGCATTCTTCAGCTATACCTTGTGTTATGGCAAATTTTGTCGGTTCATAGAATGGATCGGATCTACATCTAGAGTCCTCTCTGCAGTTTTGTGGATGTCCTTGTAATGATGAATGATGTTGTCAATGCCTGCTCGGAGTTTGTTGGCGTCACCTTCACAATTCTTCAGACAGAAGTAGATGTGTGTTCTGACTGAAGCTGCCTTGTCAGAGAGTTCCTGATACCATGTTTTCCCCATGTTCTTCTTTGAGCCGCTTGTTATTTTCTTAATATCCTTTGATATCTTTGTTGACATATGCCAGGTGCCATTTGCAATTTGCGTGTCTCCGCGCTCCCGGAACAATTTTGTAACCGAAGCATTGTTGTCATGTGCATTGACCTTAACTGGAACTTGTTTATTGTCAAAATGTTCATATATTCTCTTCACACCCAGAAGTTCGTGCCGTTGTGTCACAGGGTCATCTTCTTTACTGATTGTTTCCAAGTTTAGAACTTTATGGGTATTTTCGCCAAGGCATACTACATCTGAAAACCTTGCATTTTTGCGCCAGCAGTGTCTTGCGTCTGTCATAATCATGAATGGCTATTCCGTCATCTACACCTGAGGCAACAGACGAGGCAATTTCTTCCATAACCGCAGTTTCCTTGGATTTATCAGAAAGTTATGTAACAACTGTAGCGTAGCCATTTTGGATGTAATTCATGTAGCTGTTACCTAGTTTTCCAATACCTGCACCAGCACAGAATCTCTCATACTGGGTAGGAAGCATACCTGAAGTGAAATAGCCATGTGCTAACCTCAGGTTGACTAACAGTTTACCTCCTTCAACATGTGGAGAGGTACACCATTCAAAAGAATGTCCAACTGAACACATGATGGTAAACTTAGTAGCATGATTCCGCTTGTCACTTTTCTGCACCAGCTCTTTAGACGAGCAAGTTGAGTTATGTTGCTCAATGCAGGTAATAAGGTTCTGAATGCATGTGTCTGTACCAAAAAAAAGTTCTTCATTCAAGCTCTCTTCAAATGACACATAATGAAAACTGTTGGCACTGGTGTTTTGTGCTGGCTCATCTGACATTGTATTCCTTCTAATGCTGTTCTGGGATATATAATCATCCATTATGCTGTTTATGCTTCCCCTCTCCAAGCTTCATCTTGATAAGATCCATCTTATTAAACAAAGACACCTTCTCGTCATTATGGTTATAGTAAAATTTTAGCTCCCCTCGAAACTTTGGGCATACTGTAAAACCTGGAGCGGAGTCATGGAGTGGAGTCTTGGAGTGGAGCGGATTTTATAAACAAGCATTACTCAGTAGAATGTTTATAAACAGAACGTTGCTAGGACTCCATAAGTCTACGTGCACAGACAGACATCAGTTTGTATTAGGAACATATTTTATTTATCAATTTCCATAATGAAGCAACTACACCACCATTGGTAATTATGTTCAGTTAAAATAAATGTTCTTATTGACTGTTATTTTCCTTTGTTTAACAGTTTAACTCCTATTCTCTGCAAATATACATTGTTGAAAGATATAAGTGATACTTCATCAGTATTCAGTAATCAATAAAACTCTTCATGTATTAAATTTAATGTGTAGTAGGTTTTCAAGATTTTTCGGAAAGTGAACATTTAGTGTCCGAGAGTGCACATAGATTTACACACAGAGAGAGGGAGAGAGCTGTTGAAGAGTCAAAGGTGAAGATCACTGATAAGGAGTTGACAGGCCACTATACTGGTACTTCCTCGGATACTGTTTATATCTGGGCTGTTTTGCATGGCAGCTGGGAATGGGTTTAATAAATATATCACATCACAGTATCATATTCCATAACTTCAAGACTCCACTCCACAACTCCACTCCTTGACTCTACTCCATGACTCCACTCCAGCTTTTACAGTATGCCCGCCTTTTTCGAATACTTGGTGCCTTGTTGATGTCTCGTATTCTTCCCATTCCTTATTGAGGTTGATAATTACTTCACATGATATTTTGGTTGATGTCTCGTATTCTTCCCATTCCTTATTGAGGTTGATAATTACTTCACATGATATTTTGGTTGATGTCTCGTATTCTTCCCATCCCTTATTGAGGTTGATAATTACTTCACATGATATTTTGGTTGATGTCTCGTATTCTTCCCATTCCTTATTGAGGTTGATAATTACTTCACATGATATTTTGGTTGATGTCTCGTATTCTTCCCATTCCTTATTGAGGTTGATAATTACTTCACATGATATTTTGGTTGATGTCTCGTATTCTTCCAATTTCTTATTGAGGTTGATAATTACTTCACATGATATTTTGGTTGATGTCTCGTATTCTTCCCATTCCTTATTGAGGTTGATAATTACTTCACATGATATTTTGGTTGATGTCTCGTATTCTTCCCATTCCTTATTGAGGTTGATAATTACTTCACATGATATTTTGGTTGATGTCTCGTATTCTTCCCATTCCTTATTGAGGTTGATAATTACTTCACATGATATTTTGGTTGATGTCTCGTATTCTTCCCATTCCTTATTGAGGTTGATAATTACTTCACATGATATTTTGGTTGATGTCTCGTATTCTTCCAATTTCTTATTGAGGTTGATAATTACTTCACATGATATTTTGGTTGATGTCTCGTATTCTTCCCATTCCTTATTGAGGTTGATAATTACTTCACATGATATTTTGGTTGATGTCTCGTATTCTTCCCATTCCTTATTGAGGTTGATAATTACTTCACATGATATTTTGGTTGATGTCTCGTATTCTTCCCATTCCTTATTGAGGTTGATAATTACTTCACATGATATTTTGGTTGATGTCTCGTATTCTTCCCATTCCTTATTGAGGTTGATAATTACTTCACATGATATTTTGGTTGATGTCTCGTATTCTTCCAATTTCTTATTGAGGTTGATAATTACTTCACATGATATTTTGGTTGATGTCTCGTATTCTTCCCATTCCTTATTGAGGTTGATAATTACTTCACATGATATTTTGGTTGATGTCTCGTATTCTTCCCATTCCTTATTGAGGTTGATAATTACTTCACATGATATTTTGGTTGATGTCTCGTATTCTTCCCATTCCTTATTGAGGTTGATAATTACTTCACATGATATTTTGGTTGATGTCTCGTATTCTTCCCATTCCTTATTGAGGTTGATAATTACTTCACATGATATTTTGGTTGATGTCTCGTATTCTTCCAATTTCTTATTGAGGTTGATAATTACTTCACATGATATTTTGGTTGATGTCTCGTATTCTTCCCATTCCTTATTGAGGTTGATAATTACTTCACATGATATTTTGGTTGATGTCTCGTATTCTTCCCATTCCTTATTGAGGTTGATAATTACTTCACATGATATTTTGGTTGATGTCTGGTATTCTTCCCATTCCTTATTGAGGTTGATAATTACTTCACATGATATTTTGGTTGATGTCTCGTATTCTTCCCATTCCTTATTGAGGTTGATAATTACTTCACATGATATTTTGGTTGATGTCTCGTATTCTTCCCATTCCTTATTGAGGTTGATAATTACTTCACATGATATTTTGGTTGATGTCTCGTATTCTTCCCATTCCTTATTGAGGTTGATAATTACTTCACATGATATTTTGGTTGATGTCTCGTATTCTTCCCATTCCTTATTGAGGTTGATAATTACTTCACATGATATTTTGGTTGATGTCTCGTATTCTTCCAATTCCTTATTGAGGTTGATAATTACTTCACATGATATTTTGGTTGATGTCTGGTATTCTTCCCATTCCTTATTGAGGTTGATAATTACTTCACATGATATTTTGGTTGATGTCTCGTATTCTTCCCATTCCTTATTGAGGTTGATAATTACTTCACATGATATTTTGGTTGATGTCTCGTATTCTTCCCATTCCTTATTGAGGTTGATAATACCAGTACCAGATTGTATTTGGTAAATTTATTACTTGAAGTAACGGGATGTTTACAACAGTTATCAGCGATATCTCCAAAGTAAGATATTTCCCAGTCAGCAGTAATTGCCTTGTCCATTCCTAGGACCCGAGTCTAGTGTCAAACATTTCACACTTTTGGGTCTCATTTTCCATTAGACAACATGGCAGAAAGGAAGCAAATTGTTACTATCAGAATTACAAAAGAACAAAAAGAGGCTACACGTGGATTCTTTACCCACTTTGACTGGGATTCGGACATAGTGGATGAAAGATATTAAGATGATGTTGGGGAGACAGGGGATTCGGCACAAGCAGTAAATGAAGGAGCGACATCTGGTCCCAGTGTAGCAGATAGTGCTAGCAGTGAAGATCTAATCCTCACACCTCAACTTCTGACTAAAGGACAGTGTCCAAGATGTTTTTCTTACCCAAGCGGACACAGATATGCCTGGTATTAAAGTTTTCATAATGGTCATGGGAATTACAGTTTTTCTAAATATATCTTGCGTTTTGATTGGTTGACGGAACTACTTTGCGCTCATTCATGAATTGCTTAGCTATCCTGTTTAAGCTAAATCACATAATTGAACAATTTCGAGCATACCTAATTGAAGTCACACGTCAGTAAAACATATTAAATATAAAATCATGTTCAACCTAAGTTTCCGAGACCGCAATTACAGTATTAAACTTTCAAGGCGAAGCAGCATGCAAGAGTCGCCGGCTGCACTGCCGTGACGTCATTGCTTTGTGACGTCATTAACCATGACGTCATTTGGTGACGTAATTATACTCCTATCTTGCATTACAACAGTGCGATTGTTAGTTCACGTTTTCACTAATTTTCTCTCATTCTGCGACATAGTTTACAATATAAACAAGTTGTTTCCTATGTCAGTAAACCGTTTTGGCAATAAAATTCATCAATTAAGAATAGTTCTGAAAAAATTGAGCAAATTGCAAACTATTTAGATATGCGCATCTTGAAGGTGTGAAAGAGTTTATGAATGGCGTATGACTACAATTTGTATTTTACAGTCTAAACAAAGATCGTGAATTGGGGTCTTGTTTTTCGATTTTTACGCATTAAAATGATCTTGGGTAAGAAAAAGAATAACCAACTCGGTGCTCGGAATTTCGAATTATCTGTCCCTCGTGAATTATTATGTCAAACTCCTCGCTAAAGCTCGGAGTTTATCACAATAATTAACTCGGGACAGATAATCCGTAATTCCTCGCAACTCGTTGATTATTCTTATATTGTTCACCGTGCGTTACAACCACACCTCAGAAGTGGTTAAGTAATGGACAGATGGCTAGAACTGTCAATAGTGCTATTCGGCGTGATCGATACAGTAAATTTTGGAAAATGCTGAAGGACAGGTGCATGGAAATTTACAAATTACAGAATAAAGAAAGCTGAAAAGCTGAGAGAAGATGATTCAAAAGGAAAAGTAGTTTAAATAGAAAGATACTGTGACAGAGAAATCATGCCGACTGTGTTATTTCTCTAGTAAGACATATTTATCCAAATCCTAAAGGAATATCTTACATGGGACATAAATGGCAGTAAAGATACACCATGTTAGTGCATAATATAACTCTGTGTGGGAGAACCATGCATGTATGTTAAATTACACCTAATGTGTTTATGGGACAAATTATGTAAATATGCCATATATAATATTAGTGTATAGTTCACTTTCAGAATAAAAACAACAACTTGTTAACAGGTCTCATTTCACAATTTTATCATTGTCATCAGTATGTGTCAAAATGGGGATTCTCAGCTGCCTGCTAAATGGCAAATTCCAGGTACCAGGATGTAAACATAAACACGTGACCTCTGTGCCTGTCAATCTCTCTCTGCTAACGTACTGACTTCCTTATGATTTCAAATATTTGTTCTTCCATATGAGCTAAGTATTATGTGTTTAACTGAAAAATTCAACACAATGACTTGCACCAGTCTTATGTATAAATACAACAAGTATGAATACTCAACAGTTTCTGTGACTTTATATATCAGCATTTGTTTGCTCTCAGTGGAGAGGCGACCTATTTGAATTTGCCACTCCATATTTGTGAAGTCTCGTCTTCTTCTTTTGAGATTTTACGAAGAAGAATCTGTACTAAAATTACCCGCCCTTGGCCGGCGTGACGAAGTCAGTAACCAAAGAAAATGCTCAATAGGATAAGACGGAAATGGTCAAGGGAGATAACCGGTGACGGATGGCTAACAAAATGACCTCGCGGGCTTAGAACGAAGTGATATGAATTGTCATTGGTTCGCAGGTCCAAGCTGCGTAGCAGTTTGATTGGCTTACGCCGGCCAAGGGCGGGTAATTTGAGTACAGATTCTTCTGATAAGGTTTCCCATGGATGATATAGTGGAGAGTAACGGAGCATATATAAAACCATGGGTAACCGAGGATGATAGTTACGTCAATAAGTTAATGAATTTAATGACATTGAATGCTAAATAAGTTAATAATACGAGAATATAATTCCACCATGACAAGACTATTTGTCATATATCACCGTGAGCACTTGAGCAGGACAGATGGAATGGTCTTTGATAACATCTAGCTACATTCTTCTACTCTGCCCAGAAGTGTTAATGTTTCTCAGGCGCTACCGGCCACCCCTCCTAAGTTTGAAATGTGTACTCTTCCAACGTCAAAAATTTTAAAACAGATATCATTTTTCGAATTTGTTATTGAAATATCTTTTACAGGAAACCATTTAAAATTCATTTGTTTACACATTTCTAATCTCTATTGTCTCACTGAAAAATGGAACTGAAGTTGACCCAAACCGTTTGCTAGAATACTAGATATATAAAAAAGAGTGAGCCAGATGTTGGTCGTTTAGAGAGACTTGAAGTCAAAACGTTACTGCCATGTTTTGGAGAAGTCCACTATTTATAGGTGAGGGCGCATCTGCACGGCCAGCTCGGAATTAACTGTGCCGCCCAGCCGTGGTCACCAGCAGGAGGGCGCCGCTAAGAATCATGGGCAATTTGGCAACTGTCGTATGAGCCATCAAGCGATTTGTTATTTCCCTTTTAAGCAATTTCCTTACTTTTTTGTCGATAAAGGTTTATACTAGAAGTGTTAAGTAATAATAAGGACTACTGTGCAACATTCAATATAACTTTTTATTTGTTTATGAGTTAGTTATGTTGCCAATAAATCTCGAACATTCTCCTATCAAGGACGTATATCACATCTAATTCCTTGCTCCTATCTTTGTTTTGACCAATCCAAGATGGCGTACATCGCAGAAAACGATATTTAGCACATTTGTGCTTCAATTTTCTCAATAATGATTGAAGAAAGTCCTTGGTTACTGGGGTATACTTGAAGAATAGTAAAGTTTTGGATGCTTTATGTGAAATCACCGGCATTTTATTCAACTGCATTAAAAACAGGCCTTCTTGAAAATGGGTTATTTCATATATTTTCCGGTCATAATGATTTTTATAGTCATATTGTCTCTCGAAATTCGAAGTTATTATGTTCAAAGTGTATATACTATAGATACTGATGGGGGTATCTGATTACATTGGTCAGTTGGGCGGCACACTTAATTCCGAGCTGGCCGTGCAGATGCGTATCCATGTAATTTAAGTCCGTGAACATGCTAAAAAAATAACTACATTTATCAGTCCTTCAATAGTTGATTTGACTGTCTTGACACAAAATAATGATTGTTATGAAAATAATAAACCCCTATAACAATCAAATATCCATGTGTATAATCACAACTACTTTTGTTCACGTTTGCCATCATTAGCACATGAGCGTCATTATAGTGTAACATGTTGCAAATAATAAGATTGGACATACTGAACATAGTTAAAAGTAACAATAATATATAATGAATTAAAATTGATACAAGATTCATATAAATGAGAATACTTATAATACCCTAGACTTCACACAAGTTTGCTTTAAGTCTGAATACCATTTTCTGAAATGTCATTTACAAGTGATTAGCGATATGGTTTTTACATACATTTAGTCTGTTATAATAGATACTACGTTATTCTTAACATTCAATTAACACATTTCCTCTAACATTTCTAGAAAAAATGTCACTGTATGGAGTACGCAACTGATAAGAGATAAAATGATACTGATACAATGAATGAGATTGTTACGGCGTGTTCAGAAACCATGGTTTGGTAAAGAATGCAGAACTAAACGCACAGACTTCCATAAATCAAAACGGAAATATTTTAATAACAAAACATTAGTTAATAAAGCCGAATACCGCCGATGTTCTAAGGCGTATAAAAAAATGTATGAATAAGCATATCAAACAATACAAACATGAATTTTGTATATTGATTAGAGAAAACCAAAAGCATAAACCTAAAGAGTTTTGGAAAATTCTTACAAAAAATAAAAGAAACCATTATAAAGGCACACCAAATATAGACAATTTTTTTGAACATTTTAAAATGATTAATGGGAAGCAGATCCAAGATGATCTCGATGTATATCCTGAATTAAACGAGGAACGCTATGATGACTCTATGCTTAATAAGGATATATCATTTGAAGAAATAGCCTCTGCAATTAAACACCTGAAACGCAATAAGGCCTCTGGAGTAGATCAAATCGAAAATGATTACCTAATAGATTCTTTTGGGTTACTTGGTGCTACATATGTGGAATATTTCAATTTGATTCTATCAACAGGAATTATGCCGGAAACATGGCTAACGGGATCTATCAGACCGATCTATAAAGGGAAGGAAATACATTAGACCCTAACGCATATAGACCAATCACAATACTCAGCTGTTTCGGCAAGCTGTTCACAAGAAAAAGGTATACTGAACAACAGACTTAATATTTTCCTGATATCAAATAACATATTAACCCCTGCACAGGCAGGGTTTAGGAAAGATCACTCTACAAATGATAATATCTTTGTAATGAATATGATCAACCAACTGCTAAAAGATTCTAAAAGAAAATTGTTCTGTGCTTTTACTGATTTTTCAAAAGCATTTGATAGTGTATGGAGGGTTGGGTTGTGGCATAAACTACTTACCAATGGAATAAATGGTAGATTTTTAAAACTTGTACAAAATATGTATGCTAATATTAAATCTTGTGTATTGTCGCACAATGTTATGTCGGATTACTTTCCATGCTACGCGGGGGTACGTCAAGGTGAAAACCTTTCGCCTCTTTTGTTTTGTTTATTTATTAATGATCTTGATGATTTCCTTATTAATGATGGCTGCAAGCCTGTGACTCTCTGTGATTTGAATGATATTGATATGAACTTGTGTATTTCATTTATGATATTACTTTATGCAGATGATACAGTCATCTTTGCTTATTCTGCCCCTGAACTTCAAAGTACACTTGACTCATTCTATAAATATTGTAAAATGTGGCATTTAGAAGTAAACCTGGAAAAAACGAAGGTACTGCAAAATCCTCCAAGTTGAAGTTTCTTTATGGTAATAAAATGATTGAAATTGTTGATGAATACATATATCTCGGGGTGACTTTTACCAGAAACAGAAAATTTAATAAAGCAATTAAAAGACTTTCTGAGAGTGCATCTAAAGCTATGTTCTGCCTTTTGAAAAAAATCTAGAAATCTCAATATACCAATAGACTGTTTACTAAAAGCATTTGATATCATGATCTCTCCGATTTTGCTTTATGGTTGCGAAACATGGGCATATGAAAACCTGAAAATTATTGAGAAAACCCATTTGAAATTTCTAATATTAGCCAGCGGTTTACGAAACTCTACACCAAATTACATGGTGTATGGAGAATTAGGAAGAGCCCCTCTTAATATACTAGTTGCCAAAAGAGTACTCTGCTACTGGCATAAATTACATTCTTTTGGAACTACCCCCAAATTGTCAAAAATGATTTATAATTATTTGCTTTTCAAAGGCACTAGAGACAATGAATATGATATCTGGACTAAATATGTTAAAGGTATACTTGACAAATGTGGATTGACTTATATATTTTACAACCCTGTAAATGTCTCATGCCAATGGCTAACGGCGCAGGTAGAAACGATTCTTAAAGATCAATTTTACCAATGTTGGAAAGCGGAGATCGTTGAAAGCCCCAAAGGGTTTTACTATAAATACATCAAAACCATCCCGATTTTGAAAATTATTTACTCCTTCCCGCCTATGTGCATTTACCAATTCTGAAATACAGAACATGCAATCATAACTTACCTGTTGAAGTTGGCCGTTGGCATGGCATTGACCGTGAAACAAGAACATGTAATCTATGTAATTCACCTGTCATAGCAGACGAATTCCATTATCTCTTTAAATGTCAAGCTTTTATAGATGAAAGAAGTAAATATATCCCAAACAATTCCTTAACATTCCCCAACTTAATAACTAACAAGAAAATATTTGCGAACCAAACTTTTGTACGTTCAAAAAATCTAGCTCGTTATTTCAACGTTATTGATAAAGTTGTTAAAACCCATAACTGAATGATAACAATTTTGAATTTGTATGTATGAAAATGTATATTTTAGCCTGCTATCTTGCTTTTGTTTATATTGTATAATTGTTATTGAATTAATATCCATGTGTCATTTATAGCTCCATTTGTAGAATACATTCATTCAAAAAGGAGTTTTTAGTTGGGGGTTGTTTCGAAACAAACGAAAAGAAATGTTAGTGAAATGGTTACATAGGCCAAAGAAATACACCTCATGGATTCTAGAGAAAGATATGAAGCAGCATCATACCTTATAAAAGAAGAAAATAAAGTTAGTTCATACTCATAAGAATGGAAGAAGTTATTGAGTCACAACCTCTTTCAGTAGGTCAGGTGAAACCTGGAGTTTACTTGGGAAAAATGAAACAGTGTTTTTCTCTCAAATCATCATTATTTATATAGTGGTTATTACTTGTATTGTAAATTTGTCCTTAGAAAAAATTCAAATTTATGGACAGCATTGTTGAGTAGTAGTCTTGGCTATCTTTTGCCGAATCCTAAAATAAAATCTCAAAAGTGACAATGGATAAATACATGATTTTACGTAGCACTGACAGTAAAGATAGATATCCTGACAACAAACCTTATTGCTTTAGAGTTCACTTGAATGAACCGCTACAATTTGATCATACATGGATGATAGCACTCACTGAAATCAGTCTTGGCAGTGTGACCAGAAACAAAACATTCAAAGAGATTTATGTATACTCTTCCATCTGTGATTCAACTTATGTGGGAGAAAATCAAGAACCCTTACTAAGACGTCTTTCTGTCAACAATGAAACATTGTTTTCAATAGGTAGCAATATGTCCCTATGCAGGTACGAGATCTCACCATAATGGACAGCACTATCACAGACAAAGGAGGGCAATCTGCTACGTTTATTACTGGACCAGTCACAGTAACCCTGCACTTGAAACCCCTCCTCTTATGGTTTTAAGAATGTACGTTATGTATTGAGACATTATGATTTTCTTCAGAGTCTTATTTTATTTCATGACTATGAACACACAATACAAGAAGTTGTGGATATGAACCATTAGCAAATGTTGGACTTGATTTCAATCATTCGGCGATTATTAGATGGCCGCATTGTTGTAACACAAAACGAAAGAAGACGATATCTTCAACACAATTAAAAATAATAGCTATTTATTAGTACTGTCACGTTTGGCTGACCCGATCACAACAGAGGATGTACAGAAATGGCTCTTAATTCAAAATACATCTCTGATATCATTCATTCTAAAATATATGCCTGAAGTAAGACATGAAGCTTTGACCATGAGTGAACAATGTGTCAGAGCTACAGGTTAAAACAAAACTATACATAAGTTGTACATAATGCTTAGATCATTTGCTTACGAACATCCAAACATAACGCATCACTATGAGTCAATATAAACTATTTGTTCCGGACACTGATAAATGGACTCGCTATTATATGTTGCAAGTCCAGGGTAAACTGAAATCACGTAATTTTGTCATGAGAGGTGGGGAACAGCAGGGTTCAATGTCTGTGGACAGAACATTGGAGCTCTACGATCCAGAATGGCCTAACATTTTGGAAGAAAGGAAACGAAAAGAACAGGCACTGACCATGCCTTATTCTGAGCAAACCGAAATCAACTTTGTCTCCCCTACACAACAAGTCGTGGAGCAAGCCCAAGCTCAGGAAAAAAAGAGTACAGGTCATTTTAAAATGGTCAAAGGAAATCAAAGTGAGAGGAGGATCAAGAAAACGAATGAAAACAATGTTTTAACTACTGTTTATTAAGTGCAACACCAAATAATAAAGTAAGTTTGAAATAAACCATTGAACTGTCAACATGGTGATGTGTCCAGAGTGTGAGGAAGTTTTTTCCAGAACTGACAATATGTTGAGACACAGGAGTTCTAAACACAAACCTGCTTTTGAAAATCCAAAGCCACAGAAAATAAACAGCCAATGACAGAAATCCACAGACAGCAACCATTACCGCCGCCGTCCCCTCATGGCCCTCCTACTCCTCCTCATGGCCCTCCTCATGGCCCTCCTCATGGCCCTCCTCCTCCTCCTCATGATGCTACTCGTCATTCGACTGAAGAATTTAGGCTATTACATCCCTTTACAATGGTAGTTTCTGGGCCCACTTCGAGTGGTAAATCTTTATTAGTGAAGCAGTTTCTAGCGAGGATGAAGATTAAACCATATCCAGAACGAATTATCTGTTTATACAAGAGATGGCAGCCTTTGTACAACAAAATTCTTACTGACGTTTATCCAAATGTTGAGTTCTTCTAAGGCATTCCTTCTGGCCTTGAAACCGATGAATTTCTTGATCCTACTATGGTTATTGTCATTGTTCTTGATGATTAAATGAGTTCAGCGAGTAAGAACCCACGCATAACAGATCTATTTACAGAGGGAAGTCATCATCGCAACCTTTCTGTCATCGGCATCAATCAAAACATTTTCTATAATAAGGACTCGACACAACAACGAAATTGCCTTTATTTGATCCTTTTTAACAATCCAGTGGATCAGCAAGCAACATATCATGACTTTAGCAAGACAAATGTATCCCGGAAATTACAAATATTTCATGGATCAATTTCAGTTGGCTTCTCAAAAACCGTATGGGTATTTGGTGGTCGACCTTAAACCATTTGCTCCCAACTCTGATCGGCTCTGTACTAATGTTTTAGTTATAAAAGAGACAACACACCACAGAAGATTCATTTGGAGCGAAACTACCTCTCAAACATGCCTTCTTGCGATGATTGTGGAATAGTATTTCAGGGCCATTCTGATCTGCAAAGAAAAAACTTGGTGTCCAGAGAGTGGAGGCTCTAGACAGAGTCCACCTGGATTACCTGATGGGAGAATGAAAAGAAAATTGGAAGAGGATTTCATAACTGGTTGCTTGCTCTCCTTGCATGTTGTTCATTATTAATATTTGTTGCATTTATGGAATAAATAGGATGCCCAATTGTCTTAAGATGTATTGCTTTACCTCTTGTCCTTTATGGGTTTATACATGACATTTAAACTTCACAATGTCTTCAATTGAGTAATATGACATTTATGTTGACATTACATGTGTACAGGTATTTGTGAGAAATGGATGTATAACTTGGGCATATTTGATAATTTAAAATTTGACTGGGGCAATTTGACAAAAAATCTGGGGCAATTTGACCAAATCAGCTAGGGCAATTTGACCAAATCAGCTGGAGCAATTTGTAGGTGGGGTGATTCGACTGGTATCCTTTTTTTTCTTCTCCAGGTGAGGAGTTCACTTATCAACCATTTTTTGGAATATCTCTAGGGTTATAGGCCCTACGGAGAAACATTTTGTATTCTGGGTTATCCTCACGTAGAAGTTCAGTGAGTAACTGTCCGTAAGGGTGTCTTCTGGTCAATCATTTAAGAATTGAATGTCAGTTTGTGTGTTTGCACTGGAAAATGAACGATGTCAAAGCGGGATTCAAACTCCCTTGAACGAGGCGATCTTGCGCCTGATAGCTATGAATGCTATTAGGACTCTATTACCTACGAGGGAAACATCATATCGGGATTCATATTTTTCGCTCGATGCCATAGGGCAAAATATCAATTTTGGAATGGTGTCATACATCATTAAAAATGTTATGTCCCGTTGCGGCCAAAACGAGTTCTAAATAATTTGTGTCGACTTTTTGTGATCAGCCTATACATGTAAGTGGATTTTTATTCGGACAATTTTGCACCGACCTAATGGAGTGTAGTATAGTTACAATAACGGTGAACTTTAGTATATTCTTGCAATGATGATAATAGACTATTTATATAGCGCATGTATCCATGTCAACGTCATGCTGAAAGCGCACAAACAAAGTTCATGAGTCATTATGTACAAAGCAATCCAGTGGCGAGTTTATTTAGAGTCATTTGGGAAAGCGTTTGTAAAGGTGAGTCTTGAGTTGATTTCTGAATGAGGAGAGATCAGAGATAGATAGAGGCGGAGATGTTCAGGAAGATCGTTCCACTCGACTGCAGAAGAGTACAAGAAGGTACGGCGTACTATGCAGAATTGATAGTACTTAGGGGACTCTTAGAGAGTTTTTGAGATCGAATTAAGATGTGGAGTGAAGATACCTGAGCGGTACACAGGAGCAGTGCCAGAGAGACAACCGAACACAATGCATAATAGTTTGAAGAGAATTCTTTGTTTAACTGGGTAGCCAGTGCAGTCATTGAAGATGTTGATTGAAGATGTTGAAGATGTACTTCTTCGTACATGTGACACTACTTGCAGCAGTATTGTGAACTCGCTGCAAGCTTTGTAACTGGGATTTGGTGGCACCGATCAATAAACTAGAATGACGCCGAGAAGCACAGTAAATTATCGCAGCATAATCAAACGGTCCTGTAATTGGTGCTATTAGCATTCCAGCAAGTACGAAGTTGTTATTCAGAGCAGTGAGAAGTAGTCTGCTGTGGTGAGTTACTGTTTTCTTCTCCCTGTCATTGAAATGTTTAAATTTATCCAGTCAATTTCTTATACATATATTACCTTGGAACGACTAACTCCCCCACAGACCTAGAAATATTTATACCGTGACTAATATATATGTATCTTCAAAATATATTGCTCTACAATGAAGGTATGTGTGTTCAAAACTAAAACTAATTTTAATTTCGCTTTAGTAAAATGCAGGCCCGATGAGGCGAGCGTAAATACATTTCAGTTAACACACGCTTTCCTTGATTACTGCCTTTAAATAGGATATCTAAGTAACTTGAATGAATAAAGCTTTATGTTTGCTTTTTCATAAATACATCAGGTTTACCTTGAAAACTCAATTTAATCAATGCTGGATACATATGCAACACTAAATCAAGTTAAAATGTTGTCCTTGTTGTGTATATATGATCGAGGCTTTTTCTTTTCATTTTTAAGAAATAATTGCATTTTTTTCCTTTTTTTATCTTTAAGTACGAAGTCAAGACTTTGAATGGTTACTAACTGCATTGAAAGCTTGGGAACAAAATTTATAATGTAATATCCACACAATCATAGACCTATTTTGCTAAGTTAATCTTTTGAAATTACTTTCAGAATGATGTCTCTCGTGGGTAGGTGGTTCGGTCGAGGTTTGGACGAAGACTGGGTGGACAGAGTCAATGGATTCTGGTCTGTGTTGGTGTTGACTCTCTGCTCACTTGGTTCATTCCTCATCCGTTACATCACTCGCCCGATCAGCTGTTATGTGCCACCTGGATTCACCCCTGCCATCACCCGTCACGCTTTGGACACGTGTTTCTTGAAGAATACATTCTACCTGCCAATACTTGCCACCTTTCCTAAAGAGCATTGGCCCTCAGACGTGACGTCCTACCATCTGTGGATTCCAATAATACTTTTCATCCAAGCACTTTGTTTCAAAATTCCTAATATTCTTTGGACAATTGGTAAGCGTCATTTACTGTTTAATGTGGATGAAACGATCGGGCCCCTTCAACAAGCTGAGCTAATGAACGAGGAAAGTTGTAAATCCATGTTCCAAGAATCAGCAAAGCTTATGGACAGTTTGTCAAAGAAGAACAGATTCTTGTTTGGGGTCCTGTATCTTGTGATCAAGCTTCTGTTTCTTCTTAATCTGCTTGGACAATTTATATTTGTTACATTGTACTTCCGAAACGAGCTTCTTGTCACTGCAAGGTCATTCATTGACTTCAACTTTGGTTCTCCCATTAAACCCATCCTCACAAAGATTGCATTGTGCGACTTTCAAATCTTACAAAAGGGAAATAAACATTTGTACACTTTGGAGTGTGTATATCCACTCGCTGAGATATATGAGAAGATGTATGTTTTCCTCTGGTATTGGTTCTTCTTCGTCGGAGTGGCCACTTTCTTCAATCTGTTCCTGTGGGCAGGATTCCTCTTTGTTCCTTTCTTAAGAGACGGCAAAATCTCTGCCTACATCAAAGCTGCTCCCGGACCAGCCAAGGACTCTCCTTCCATCACCCGTTTCATCAGCAACTCCCTGGGTTTGGACGGTGTCCTCCTCATGTCCATGATTTCCCAGAACTCGAGTGAGATGGTGGCAGCCAATCTGAGCCAGGAGATGTATCAGGTCTTTCTTGAGAAGGATCGACCCACGCCGTATTCACAACCAGAAACCCCAACTTCCGGTGCTGAAGGTTTCGATCCTGGATCAGAGACTGTTGCTATGACAAACATGGGTGATAATTAAACCAAATAAATCAACCAATAATATTTTGGTGTTATTTACGCTAAAGTTTATTTGCATGGAATGTTAAATAATTTCAACTCTTGATGAAAAACGACAGATGAATACTAGATACTTACAATTAAAAATGATATAAATGAATATTATCTTAATTGTTATTTATAAAATCCATCCACGAAACAACAGTGTGCATCTTCGCGATCTTGTCTATGAGTAATTAACATTCAATGTATTATAACTTATTATTATAACTGGGATATACATTTTCAAAAGCAGAATCTACCTAAAGAGGCCAGGATGCCATTTGCTTCTACTGAAGAATTGTTTTACAAGTATAAAATTGAATTGAATGGAATTTGTCAAAACAAAAACGTCCAAACATCAAAGTTGTAGCAAAGTATTAGGTAGTACTACTTACATTCCCATAATTCCTTGTTGACTTGAAACTGGAAGCTAGGGAAATGTTGGATAACCTTCCGGAAATGAAACATGACAATGATCGAAGGATTGTAAAGGTTACTAAAATCCAATGTTCCATATCTGCAAGTTACTGGTCCAATATTAATTACTTATACTTTTTTGTGTTAATATATTTAATGACTATATGCTTATAGTTTTAGAAATTTGCATTTGAATCAGATTTCCTCACACATATACAACTTAATTAATAACTACTGTAATAGTTTTGTGATTGTTTTGAACTTCGGTATTTAAATAGAATTATTGATTCATAACGTGCGTATATTTGTGTTATATTATGGGTTATAATAATTTAGTTTATAACATTTAAACACCTTAAAATAGAGCCATAGACTCATCGGGATTTCATTGATTTATTATCTAAAGTTGAATATCTACGTTATCTCAAATAATACATTGTTAACAAGCAGAAAATAGGGTTTTAAATTGTGTCAAATTGTGTACAATTTAGAATCCCAATTGCCAAGGAGTCTGTACACAACATTTCAGCTTTCTAGAGCTGTTCATACTTGAGAAGAAGATGAAAATAGGTGTTTAGGTCATGACCCCTGTGACCTACATTTGGGGTCACAGGGTCACCAAATCTACACATTAGAATCCCAATTGGCCAAGGAGTCTGTGCACAACATTTCAGCTTTCTAGAGCTGTTCCTACTGGAGAAGAAGATGTAAATAGGTTTTTGGTCATGACCCATGTGACCTACATATTGGGTCACAGGGTCACGAAATCTATCATTTGAAATCCCCTTTATCCAGGGAGTATGTACATAACATTTCAGCTCTCTAGAGTTGCTTGTTCTGGAGAAGAAGACGAAAATGCAAAAAACATTAAAGATGGACGGACGCCATGCCATGCCACAAGCCCATCGGGCCTTTCAAGTCTGATGAGCTACAAATGTGTATACAAACAATGATACACGCGTTTATACAACGCGTATATGTATACTGTCAAAATTTCGTTAAAAGAGCCATTGAGTATTTTCAGGATATTTTATTTGGCTCCCATAAGTACCCATGTGCTGAATTAAGTTCAAATAAGTTCACATAATTTGTCCCATGTTCTTGCACAGTAGTTGAACATTACTGTATGTTTGTCTACTATACTATAGGCAAGTTTCCAACATTAATTTTCGATCGCAAAACATTCATCTTAATTCACATAACTTGTAATCCTCTAGCATATTTAGTTTTAAACTATCTGCATTTATTAGTTAAGTTAAGCTAGTTTAGCCGATGCTCGCAGGTTATACTGCAATATATAGCCTCGATGGCTTGTTCGATGCAATAACACTAGCAGGCGTTAAACCCCAACTCACCTAACTTCATCTAATATGAATGTAACCCAGAAGTCCTCAATGGAGACCAAGTAGAGGTACGTGCTAGAGCAAGTCCATGTGTCAAATGACATTTACGAAAAGAATGTCAATGTTGTTATTACCTTAGCGAGAGCATTGGCTAGATAAAACTGTGTTTCGTGAAAGTCATGTGACACGTGTGACGATGTGAGTGCAATGATCCATTCTAACGGCCTGGCACAGTGACGTCACAAACATCATGATGACATCACAACTGTTTCTAAGCCAAACATGTGCCCATATCAAACGCAAGACATTATTTCTAATTCTCTGCACACAGGGATTACTCAAGTTCTTTATTCTTGCGTAACCTATGTTACTGTGGAGGACATTCTGGGTTAGAAATATAGAATCCTGATTGGTGGCAATCAACGTTAGTTGTGCAATCAGCAACGTTGTTTCAAATTGAACATTTGGTGTGTTCCCATGATGATAAAAGTCCCGTCTCCTGTGCGGTGTGCACATATCTTTAACAAAGATCAGACGATGAAAAACTATGTTTAATTGGAAATAAATGAGGAAGCTAATAGTGTTGCAAACGTTCCCCATATAACGATACTCGTGAGGCATGGCCTAAAGGTACATCCTTAGTGTTTAATAAAATGTTATTTTTCTTTAAAACATTTCAACTCACCATATGTGTTGTTTTTTCCATTTTTATTTCCCAACATTACATTGTGTTTACATGTAGGTATTGTATACTGCATCAGTGTATATCATTTACATGTTCCAATTCATGAATTAAATCACTTATTAAGTAGAGTATGGAAACTTGACCAGAATGTGTAAAATTTGGCACAGTTGCAGTTGGAGAATGCAATCGTCCTTGTTGTTTGGTAATATCTGATGATTTCTTTTTGAAGTGCTTTGAAATATAGGCGTTTTTTAGTTTTACTTGAATTGTAGATGTATTGTTTGGTTACCAAAGCAACAGCGTTTAACGGATTGTTATGTATGCCTTTAAAACCAAAAATAATGTTTTCATTTGTAAAGACAATTTCTCCATCTGCAACTGTACCAAGCCATTCCGCTAAATAATTCCAAAGTTCAATTACATAATTACATTCACATAGTAAATGTACAATATTTTCATTTTCAACTTCACAAAAATAACAAAGTGGAGATTCACAGTATCCAATCTTGTACAGATAATGTCTTGTTGCCAGAATATTATGCATTATTTTAAATTGAAGCCATTTCAAATTCACATGAGCTTTACATCTATATGCCATTAAATTATAATTTATTTTTTCTCTGGTATAATTTTCTTGAAAAATATTTGTCCATCTCTGTGAACTTGCTGTTTCTATATTTTTTGTATTCAATAAAGTCAGATAAAAATATTTGCTTGTTTTTTCTTTACTGTGTAATATATTTCTATTAAAAGGCAAAATTTGTCCATTCATCTTTATTATAGTTCCATCAAAATTTGATTTTATGAACATTCTGATTGCATTCCGCATGGATAGGTAAGTTAGAAAATTAATGTCTATATCATAAATTTCACAAAATTCTTCACAGGTGTATATTTCCCCATTTCCTTTCAAAAAATCATTTACATATGAAATACCTCTATTTTGACATTTTTGGTTGGCAATATATTTGTTACCAACAGTTACATTATAATTGTACCAAACAGATTGTGTCATTAGATCTGTTATCTTTTTCTGATCCAAATAACAAGTTTTGAGGAAACATGACCATGCATGTAAGACATCTTTCCAAAATGTATTTCTAATAAAAGGGATGATATGTCTGTTAATGTAGATAGAGTCTGCAGTAAATATTCTTTCGACATTCATAATAAAATGTGATGAGTGATCGTACCATTTCAAATTATTCTCTATCCTTTTCATCCAAGCTAATTTCTGTGCAGCCATAACACATCGAATATTGGGAACATTTATGCCTCCATATTTGGGTGGAAAAGTCATTACTTCTCTTTTCACTTTATCTCTTTTGCCTTGCCATATAAATTCGAAACATTTTTTTTGAAAATCATCTATTATTTTATCAGGTGGATTTGGCAGTGCAGCAAAGAGATGATTAAGTTTAGGTAGAAGCAATGATTTCAATACAACGTTTCGACCCATTGGAGTTAGTGTTCTCATTGACCAAATTTTCATTTCATTATTAATTTTATTCAATTTGTCGTTAAAATTCATATCAACAATATTATCCAAGTCTACATCAAAATTAATTCCTAGCATTTTAAACTCTGATTGTGACCAGTCAAAGTGTATATCTTTACATAGTTTGTATCTAGATCTCTTTTTAGATCCAATCCATAGCAATCTTGTCTTCTCTGTATTTACTTTGAGTCCAGAGAATCTGGCAAAATTATTTAATACATTAATAACACTGTACAAGCATTTCTCACTTCCATCCAAAGTTAGTGTTGTATCATCTGCAAATTGTGATAAAATATGTTCAATACTGCCCATCTTTATTCCCTTTATATTTTTTTCATTTCTTATTTGGATTGCTAATATTTCTGCACATAGAATAAATATTAATGGTGACACAGGATCTCCCTGACGACAGCCTCTAGTAATAGGGAAGAAGGAGCTAGCAAAACCATTAACCAGGACACTTGATTCTATTCTATTAAAAAATAGTTTAGTCCAAGATTGGATATTTGGTCCAAAATTAAAAAATTTCAAAACTTTAATCATGAAGTCCCTGTCTACAGAATCAAAAG
Organism: Gibbula magus; assembly: GCA_936450465.1. NCBI lineage: Eukaryota > Metazoa > Mollusca > Gastropoda > Trochida > Trochidae > Gibbula > Gibbula magus. The sequence continues at coordinate 62,471,148 of OW388304.1, forward strand.
CTTTTTCGAAGTCTATTAATAGTAGCAATCCAGGAATTTGGAAAGTTTCAGTATAGTCCATTAAGTCATGAATTAGCCTTGTCACTTCACCTATGTACCTTCCTGGGACAAACCCCTTTTGATCTTCATGAATAATTATAGGGAGGACTTGTTTTATTCTGTTTGCAATCACAGCAGATGCTAATTTGTATGATGTATTCAGAAGAGAAATTGGCCTCCAGTTTTTCAGAAGAGATTTATCTTTGTTTGCTTTTGGAAGGCAAGTTATTAATCCTTGTCTCTGTGTAACGGACAATAAACCTTCATGGAAACCAAAGTTCAAAGATTTTATGAGATATTTGTGTAGATCCTTCCAAAAAAATTTGAGAAATTCTGCAGTAAAACCATCCGGTCCTGGAGTTTTGTCATTTTTCATTTTCTTAAGGGCCATTAAAGTTTCATCGTAGTTTAATTCCCCTTCTAATTGAGAAGATTCTTCACAATTAAGTTTAGGTACTTCAATATTTCCTAAAAGATAATCTAAATCAATATCCGCACAATTTTCCCCTGTGTAAAGTTTTTTATAGTAAGTGCAGGTTTCTTCCAAGATATTGTTTTGGCCTGTAATTTTATCTCCATTTTTACCCTCTAATCCTGTCATTGCCTTATTCAAGAAATTTCTGTGCTCTAGTTTTAAAAAATATTTACTTGGTTTTTCACCATGTTCTGCCCATTTAGCTCTTGATCTTACAAATGCCCCTTGTGTTTCCACTTTATGAATCTCATCTATTTCTGATTTAATATTGTCAATATCTTTTAACATCAATATTTTCTTTTCGCTATCTTCTTCTGAATCTAGGTTTATTTCTAAATGTTCAAGCTGGTCAAGTAGTTTATCTTTTTTCTCTATTTGTTTCTTTTTCTTAGTAGATGAATAGTAGATAGTCATTCCTCTGATTTCTAGTAACAACATTTCCCATAACATTTGAGGGTTTATTGTGTATTCATCTATAAGTTGATTTGATTTTTTATATCTATTCAGGGTAGTATTTATTGTTTCTTTTACATTTTCAACATACTCTTTATCATATAACAATGAATTGTTGAACTTCCAAAAGCCCTTTCCCCTTTGTAATTCCGTATGTGATATAGTAAGTGAGATAATTGAATGGTCAGAGTTAATGCTTGGTATAATATCAGCATCACATATAGAATTCATGATATTATTAGATACAAGGAAGTAATCTAATCGTGCTTGTTTAAGGGGGGTGGGCTTTCTCCATGTAAATCTTCTTTCATGTGGATGTAGTTCTCTCCAAGCATCCTTCAAATCTAAAATTTCCATGTTGTCAATTATTACCTGCCGTGCTTTGGGATTATTTACATATTTATAGTTATAAGTATCTTGTTTGTTATTCAAAACTAGATTCAAATCGCCACAAATTATAATATTATCACAGTCCATTTCTTCCATTTCTTCAATTATGTTACTATAAAACTCTGGTTCATCCTTATTAGGCCCATAAATATTCATAAGTGTATATATATTGTCATATATTTTAACTTTTAAAGCAATATAATTACCATTTTCTGTATCTTTAATCACTTTACTTACTTCAAAATCAAAATTGTTGTTAAAGAAAATTGCAGTGCCTCTTGCATTACTTTTAAAAGGACTAATATAACATTCTTTATAACCCCATTGCTGCTTTATAAGTTGTTCCTCCTGTGAAGTAAAATGGACATCCTGAAGGCAAAATATTTGGGCTTTTTTCTTTCGTAGAAATCTAAATACTTGTTTTCTTTTAAACGTTGAACCTAATCCCCTACAATTAAGTGATAGAATTTTGAATTTACCCTGCTTATCCATTGTCATATATTGTTATGATGTGACAAGTGAGTAGGTCTATTGGTAGAAACATAGATAATTTACAACACAAAATGAAAAATACACACCTCACACAAGTATTTCCAGAACAATTTGTTTGTTGGGACTTTTTATCAATAATATTAACAAATAAACATAACGTATTTAGGGTTATCTTTGCGACTTCCGCATTTGTGAAACCCATTTTGAAACCTTATGCACATGATAAGCTCCTAAAGTATATTGTTTACCATTGAAAGGTAACTTAACAAGTTAGTTTTACTTTCATATATATATAAAAACATAAATACCTTTCAGATACATAAGTAACAATCAATATATCATTATCGATTATGTTGGCCCAGATCCTGTTTACACTTGTATCACAAGATAAGATCTAAAAGGAAAGTCACTGTCCAGTGTTGTAATTCATGTTTTACTTTGTGTACTCACATTTCTGTCCTAGAAATCCAAGAATGAAAGCATAACACGTGAAAAACTAAAAACCGTAAACATAAACGTCCTTGACCCGGATTGGTCAGCTCCTTACTGAGCCTTAAAGCTCATCACAGTGTTAGTATATATAGCGAGTCCTCCGCGATGTAAATAAACATTACACTAGATGAAAATACAGATGATTTCTTGATTAAGTCCAATATTCTGCCAAGTAGACGTAATGTCTTTTCGGTACTGGAGTGTTATTTCGATACCTCTTTCGATGACTCTTGTGTGAAATCCCTTGGTTTTCCTGATGTCGTAGGCATACGCTTCAAGTTTGCCTCGGTATTTCTTCAAATCCACAGGTAGATCAGTCTTGATCTTTATTTTCTTCTCCCTCAGAATCTTCCCGTTCTTTCTCCCTGTCATCTCCACAGCTTGTTTGTCTAGGTTTGAGACAAACTTTACCACAACTGGTCGTGGTTTTGCAGCGCGTGGCAGCCTATGAATGTTCACGAATTGAATGTCTCCCGCGACACCGCAAAAATAAATTCACTCAGCTTGCATATTCATCACCAATCGCCAAATATATCAAAATTACTAGTTTCCAATTAAAATCGAGTAACATCATTATACATGTGTAGAAACCGAAACTGCACGTCCAATTTACATGCACAGTAGTTATATGACCTATTAAACATAATCAAACCAAAGATTCTAAAATTACGTTTGACTTATTGGCGCGCCAATCGCGATGCATTTTCCGGTTTTCTATTAGAAATTACTACTTTTACCTTCATATCGTCAATATACTTAGTAGTTTTCGGTAAAAAGTCTTTACTTCTCGAAAAAGTAACACATTTTATATTGTTTGGAATATGTGACCCCTAACAACACAATGGATGTAAATTTAATAATTGTCTTCAAATTTATTAAGTTCATGGAGGTATAAACTTCAAAAACGCTGTGCAAACTGTGTAAATATGCGTAGCGGATGACGTATGATGACGTCACAATGTTATGACATCATCGCAAGTAGTAGTAAAATGGCAGTGCTGTGATCAAAAAATGTTTGGATGATTAATAGAATCTTACCCTCCTGTTTTCTGATAACAAACACAAGCCTCTGATATTTGTAACCTTATCAACTCGTGTATTTGACATCAGTAGACACCTGGGTGAGAAATTAGGCATTCACGTTTACATGTAGGAGGAAATCGTAATTAGTTATTCTTTTTAAACTCATTTCAATATATGATTACTGTACACTTGAAGAATATATATATATGTATATATATATATATATATATATATATATATATATATATATATATATATATATATATATATATATATATATATATATATATATATATACAATTTATGTTATATACTCGCACATCTGAATTGAGTATTATACTATTGTAAATAATATAATCTTTTATATAGAGAGGATATCTGTATTTCATTGACAATTTATCATCGAATGAATTACATGTAGTAAAGCAGCTTGTGGCGCAGCAACGAAACCTAACCACGAAAAGCAGTAAATTAATTAGCCAGTGATAAAGAATAGCGTGAGCTATGTCTGCGGCGGGATGATGCTTGAAAACATACGTCAATCACGTCATGTCTAATACTTCACAGTTCTTTGACCCTGTTGTATATTTCACTGAAAGAGAGAACAAGAGAGACTATACTTCAAATGAAAATGGATATTAAAGTAGTTCGTTTATAAAAGTAAAGAACTCCTTACCTGCTACCAATTCTAAGGTGGAACTCTGGATAATTTAGACAGTGGAAGCTGTGTCCTGGCAGTTGGACAATATACAGTAGAACATGGATACATCGACATCAAATTAAGACTACTTCAAACTGTACTTGTGGTAACCCTGTTGAGAATTAATATCATTATTTGTTTGAATGCCCAAAATATAAGCAACAGAGAGCAAAATGTATAGCATCTGTAAAGCGCAATTGTAATTTAGTTGGTATACAGTCGACTTCAAACTTTTGTTAGGAGGAAGAGCAGACCTATCACCATGTAAAAATACAAGTGTATTTAAGTCAGTGCAAACCTTCATAAGTGAGACTATATGATTTGTATAGCATATTAATATTACTCTAAATGTCCTCTTCTTATACTGCTGTCTGTCATCTATCTGTCATCTGTTTGTAAAATATTTAAATCACCTATGTATATACCAAGGAGAGGGTATTCTAAGTTGGAGAACTTGTTCCTAATCCTTTTCATGATGAATAAAATATGTTTAAACCAAACCATACATCGATGTTTCACCGGATGTATATTCCCATACGATCTCTGTCGAAGTGCAGATATATTCACAGTTGTCATCCAGACCCTGCAATTACAATTAAATCTAGGTAAAATCAAGACCAGAGAGCTTGGTTTCTGAAAAATGAAGACAATTTCACAGATTGTTTTGTTTATTTATTGTTTCATTTTTTAAAAAGGAAATGTTCATTCCTGGGACTAAAGGTTAGTCTACACTGCAGCCAGTTTCCCGGTTTCCCCAACAGGCAAGGAATTGCTACTGGACTGAATCGTCGTCTGTTTTCATCAAGAGCATTCTGACATCCTTTAACATCGTAAGGAAATGCGAACGTGTGAGTGAGCTCTTGTTAGTCCAACCTTACGAAATACATGACAACGTTGTTAATTTTCACGTCAGAACTTTAAGTTTAAAATGAGATATTTCATTTCATTTTTTCAGAATTGAAGGCCATGTGGCGAAGAGTACAACAGGTATGATATATAAATGACATGGTGTTTAGGGCATAACTCTCGCCAGTCGACATTACTGGCTGATCTAGGCCTTGCGATATTTCCTTAAGATCTCTGTACTTGGAAATCCGGGACCACTATGCATTTCAGGTGCAGCGATCCACTATCTTAGCACAACAAACCGAGGGAAATACTGCAAGGCTTAAATCAGCCAGTAATGGAGACTGGCAAGAGTTATGCCTTGGGTTTGGAAGTTGATATCAGCGTTATCCACATACGTATTTAAAATAATTTTCATCAAATGATGAAAAGCTAGATTATCCCTTTTTACCCTGTTTTATAGTTTTTTTATACCAGCATTATTGTATTTAGCAAGAAGGTAAAGAATATACAATTGAGGCAACCACATCTTACTATTTAACTAAGTAAACAAAATAAGGTATTTACTTCTATGGACTCTTATATGTAATTATTCTACAGCAATTATCATACTATCTTAATTATCATAATAACATATTTCCGTCATAAACGATTGCTGTAATAGGTGTAATTAGCAAGTAAACAGCTTGAGATTTAACGCAGTTGATAGGTCAATTTGGGGTAAGTATAGTTTTTACTGCTAAACCATAACTAAACTCACGCATATCCTAGCTTACTTTTATGTGTATCGAAGCTCCCTTTCATCGCCGTTATTGCTTTTGAGGATACACATGTATGCATATATGCAAGTTGACAATCTCATGCAAAAACATTAAATTATATATTTTGTATTTCTCGAAATGTGTATTTTTATTTCATAACATTTTCAGAATGATGTCTCTCCTGGGTACGTGGTTCGGTCGCGGATTGGACGAGGTAGACAGAGTCAATGGATTCTGGTCTGTGTTGGTGTTGACTCTCTGCTCACTTGGTTCATTCCTCATCCGTTACATCACTCAACCGATGAGCTGTTATGTGCCACCTGATTTAATAAAACCTCTACTCACAAGAGTTGCCATGTGTGACTTTGAAATTCCTCATATGCAAAATAAACAGCTGTTCTCTCTACAACGCGCGTTTCCTATCACTGAGATATATGAGAAGATCTATGTATTTCTCTGGTACTGGATCTTCTTGGTAGGAGTGGCTACCTTCTTCAATCTGCTCCTGTGGGCAGGATTCCTCTTCATTCCTTTCCTGAGAAACAGTAAAATCTCTGCCTACATCAACGCTGCTCTCGGACCAGCCAATGACTCGTCCTCCATCACCCGTTTCATCAGCAGCTCCCTGGGTTTGGACGGTGTCCTCCTCATGTCCATGATTTCCCAGAACTCGAGTGAGATGGTGGCAGCCAATCTGAGCCAGGAGATGTTTGAACTTTTTCTCGAGAAGGAACAACAACAGACACCTAGCTGTGTAGGGTCCCCGATCACAGCACCGGACTCAGGAGATGCGGCTATGGTCAACGTTGAAGGGGCTCCTGGAAACGAAGAGAAAGAAACAATGAATGAAATGACATTCTGAGTCCACCTGCATAAAGATGACTCGAGTCAAGTCAAGTCAAGTTGGTTTATTCATGATGTTAGGCCTTGGGTCCATATACATGTACATGTACATTTCAACATTATTTCACGTAAAACATTTTCACTAATTACAAGTTCAGTAATGATTGCCTTCGTTGAAGACTATTAGATATATATTTACATAAATTAAACATTAGTGTATCATTGACAGTCATCATGAGCCATATAAACTTCAACATATTTGGGTTATTACAAAAATACACCGGGAAATACTGCTCTCTTATGTCATTGTAGTAGTGACATGTAAGTAAAAAATTATATTCATTTTCAACGTCTAATTTACATAGTGGACATATTCTTAAACAATAATCAATGTTCGACTATCTGCCTTATAATAGGTCTTAATCTTGTATATAAAATACGATATTTCCTGACAGTGATGGCAGTTAAATATTTTTCTGGAGTAGTCATAACCAAATGCTACAACTGGAGACTAAGGATACATTTCATATGAGGTAGTGGTGTGGTTTAACGCTGGGAAAACGAATCGGATGTTAATCGAGCTTATGTAAACCATAACGGATCTCACAATTGTTTCAAATGATCTCTTGAGGAAAATTAAGCATACGTAGCGTGTGGTATTATGCATTATTATATATGTTTATTTGAGCCCAATTGCTAGAACCTTTTTATAAATTCTGCCTGTATTTTCTCTTTAGTAATGCCAATCTTGTGCGTTTTTTTTTTATATTTCATGAATGAATTTTTTTTCAACAAAAACCCTTTTTGCCCTATTACCTAGAATCCGGCAGTATGACCAGTATGCTTATTTCATTAAACAGTCCCATCATCTTTAATTTTTTAAAATTTTTATAGCCCTAGCTCATGCTCAGAAAATGCATATTATGAATATTGAAACGTATCTCTAATAAAACTGAAACAGAAATATATTAATAAACATTTCACATAAAAAGTTATCTGAATGACTCAACCATGTAATTTTGATTGTAATGACTTATGTATATCACATGCAAGATACCACCATTTTATGTTTTACAAATTTGCCATTTATTATTAAAGTTATACGGGTTAATGGGTAAAACATCTGCATTACAAATGCATTACAATACCCGATAAGCCGTATCCATGGAAAACTGCTATCCATATTCGTTTCGAAGAAAATGGTGCGACGTGTAAAGCGACAGTGGTGTGGAACTCTTCAGTTTAAGAGCACATTAAAATATCCGATCGTTGGGAAATGAACTCGCATGACTTAACCGAACCATGTGCATTCGTTTTAGAACTTTTTATTGAATCTGGGGTATTATTTAGCCATTGGTTACATTAATATACATTTTCGCGAGAGCACTTTATTTCAGTAAGAAAATCGTGCTAAAGCTTCTTTAATATAATACATTTAATTTGAATTTTGAAATCCTATGCGCGGGGTTGTTAAAAGGAGATCTAGACTTATTAAAACTTTAATAATATAAACATAAATAAATAATTTCTCCAGGGTCTTGATTATTTACTTTGGTGTAGGATGCAACTGGGGATGAATAGTTATTAAGAGGATTTGAGACAGTCTAACTTGGAAAGGTCAGAACACACATTACATGTATAAATCTGAATAAGTGAGTATTTACAGACCTTGGTTTTGATAGTTTGTGTCATTATAAATGATTGCGATCTCCCATATCTAAACATTCTGGCGTCAACTCTCCTTATACACTACACTCAACCGCAAAAGAAACGGCACATTTACAACAGCGTAAAAAACAAAATACTGCTACCCGAGAAAGTAGATTTTGAATGTATTCGATAGACACATGTTTCATAAAGTACTCACAATCTCATGATTGAGAATGATACGTTTATTTTTATGTCAGTTCAAATGCACTTGGGGTGCTGAAATCGCTTTTTCCAAATGTTTTTTGTCCAGAGTGTTTGGCATTTAAGTAAAAAATGTGTAAACTGTAGTACGGTTATTAATAAAATATGTTGTCGACATAAATAACTTTCTTCAACTTAATTTTGTTAACGCATCTTTACTGTAGGCAACATAAAACAAGCCAAAAAAAAGCCCCTTTTGACTCTCCTATCTTATCTAGTTAAGAAGATTCGAAAATGGAAAGGTTAGTTTAGTTGGCTTCTGAAGACATGGTGTATCTCTGTTTCAGTCGTGTTCATCACTGGTGGATTGATTTAGCTTGCATTTTGTATGGTGACGTTTCTTTTGCAGTTGAGTGTATATACAAAAAATACGCATGTAGAAAACGTGTCTGAACTAACTTGTAGCCTCTGATAAATAACATTATATTGTACAATTATATGGTTCATGTTAAATGTTCAGAATTAAATATGTTAAGAATGTTCAAATATAGGGGCGTGAGAAAACATTTTCTAGACTTAAGAATGATCCATTAATGTGCTGCTAAAGGGTTCAGGGGACTCACTCTAAAGCAATGTTTCACACACGTAGACATATGCATATTCTACTCAGTGAAATAACACTTTCAATCGTATGTCGTAAAATAAACATTGGGTCAGTGACGTCAAAAGATAAAGCAAAGCGATCTCGGATGTTCCGTTTATAAAATGACCGCAATTTACGAACTATCAATAATTTGTAAGATATAATAAATAGAACATTTGTCATTTTTGTGGATACCATGTATATCTTATCTCATGAAGTAGAAATCATAGATTTATAATCGTGGCCCGCCTCTCGTGAAATTGATATCTTCTATTGCACTCACTGAGAACAAGGATTTCTATATTAATCCTTAATAAGAATTACATGGTATTCGACGAGAAATGTCAAATAACTTCTTACCTTACATTGACTATTGTCGAAGCAAGACTACAGTCTACAATGTCTGCAGTCTCACAAATTGTCATGTCTTACATTATACTCTTTTTTCTAATAATTTTTTTAATTACTTCATCCTCGAAATTTCGTACAATCCTTGCATTTGCAACCTCGGAGGTTTATTTTCATTATTTTCTAAAATTGTTGATTTGTCTTTATTGTAAATTATTAAAACTGTTAACAAACCCATCCATTTTTCAGAGACTCGGTGCCCGTCTTCTAAGATAATTATAAAATGAGATTTGTTTCAGCTTTTCAATATGACCATATTTAGCTTTAATTTAAAAACAGAACTTGTATTATCAACATTTGCCATTGTAATGTTTTATCATTAAGTTAATTCTTAAAGATAATAATGTGTTGATGTTTCAACTTGAGGTTTGCAGGTTTATGTTATTTTGCATGGGAAACCTAAACTTCAGTTCCTTAACATTGCACCAGGCTTATATTAGTGACTTGCTATTACATAGTGCTTATTAAAGAATATCCAGGGACCTTGGTGTAATGTAAAAGATTGTCACTAAGGTTAACCCTAGTAAAAAATGTTTTGTGAAAGGAGGTTTAAATCTTTAGCACTGTAAATTCAAACATCATTGTTTAATTGAAAATATCCTTTAAATCTCTTTTCCTCGTATAATATACAGTGAAACTTAATAATACACAGTGACATATTTAATTTAAAGTTAGTGGAGTTTACAATAAAATTAAATTAAACACTTTGTCACGGTAGCCGATTCGGTAAATTGTTGGTACAATCAATGCTGACGGCGGGTGCTCGACCCTGAGGGTGTGAACTCGAATCCCGCAAGGGATCTGTTCACAAAACACTGCAAGAATTGTAACGTTAAAGGGGCAGTAGCACGTTTTTTGCAAATTTTATTTTTTCTAATTTTCCGTTTATAATGATAGTTTATATCATTTATATTTACTTTAGAAGGTAAAACATCTTACTACATGAACCAATTATCCGTAGTAGGAATAACGGTGTTGCGTATAAAGCAAAAATTGCATGGCGGCCATTTTATTGTGAGCCCATTTTATTATTTCTAATGACAAAAACGATTCCCATGGCTTAACTGAGCCATGTACACTCATTTTTAACTATATTTTCCGAAGAGAGAAGGGTGTTTTACTATTAGTGAAATTATTTTTCAAATACATTTCATCGACTTATTTAAAACGTGCTACTGCCCCTTTAACATATAGTGTGATCCCAAACATTAAAATATGACACGTTGTCCTTCAAATTCATAAACAGATTTTTTAAATATGAAAATGTCAAAGACCGTTTCACAGCTAATATATAGACAACATTAAAAATAATACACACGTAGCCAAATGAAATGTGTTCATATAAAAATAAAGAATACATGTTGCATTAAAATTAGATTTGACACGTTTCCATTCTCCAAATTCATCAAACTATGTTAAAGTATAAACTATATGATAAAAGCTATTTCCCGTTAGGTTACACCTATAGAGGGATATGTCCAAATGAACTATTACGAAAACCCGTTGAAATGTCAAAGTTAAAGGCCATCATTTAATGATAGGAAATGATATTGTTCACATCCCTTCTCGTGTCTGGGGACATCAACTTGACGCATGTTAGTTTCTGTCTGAATCAAGGTTGGTTTCAATTCTGTTACATTTTATATCGATAAATGCCTTTTTAGTAACTACCAAGTACTACCAAGTATAACTATTTTCAAACCTGTCTTTCATTTTAATTTAAATATCTATCGCTATCTTGTCTATCACTGTTAATGTTCACATTCATTGATGAAATGAATAAATTTCCTTTAAAGAAATACGCAAATGTTTGAATTTAAACATCTATAGCGTCATTGTATGATCTTTCGGGTGTTGTATTTAACCATTGAAAGTTTCTGTCTAAAGGCTCACAGACCAATAAGACATAACATGTCAATTGCAAAATATGGAAAAGTGTGTGATACTTATTCCAAATATACATAAATATTTAAAATGCATATTAATCATTTCTATTTTAGATACATCAGTTTACTACTATGACAATTATTTTGTATGATATTTAGAATCAATGCAAAAGTAACAAGTACAGTAGAAACGTTATAACTATTTATAATCTCAATTTGCTTTGAATTAGTCTTAACGTTTAAGTGTGGTTATATACGTTTGACATTTGTGTAAGCCCATATGCTTCCATATATTTAAATAACAGAATAGTATTTGTATAAATGATGCCAAAGAATGTATATCACCCAATTATGATACCTGAGCGAAAGAACAAAAGGATGACGTCACAAATGAATGACATGATTACCAATATAATGCTTAAAACACCATTTAAATGGAGCTTCAATTCATTTCTTCAGCTGAGGTAACAATTCATGCGCATTTGATTATTTTAATATCCGGTGATATTGATGCTTTAAGTTTATTTACTTTCATATGAATTTCTTTCCAGAAAGATGTCTATTTCATGGTTGAACCGAGGTTTGGATCAGGACTGGGTGGACAGAGCCAATGGATTCTGGTCCGTGTTGCTTCTCTCGGTCTGCTCACTTGGTGCCTTTCTGGCTCGCTACATCACTCAACCAATCAGCTGTTTTGCACCGAGTACATTCACTGGGCCTCAAGCTGCTTATGCGAAGAGTGCCTGCTTTGAAAAGGAGATTTACTACATCCAGAGAAATAACTCCATAACTGATATTGATGAAACAACTCCTGAAACATCCTATCATCTCTGGATTCCGCTTATACTTTTCTTCCAAGGATTGTGTTTTAAACTGCCCAACATTTTGTGGACAATTGTCAAGCCTTCTTTAACGCTCAACTTCGATGTCACTGTTTCATGCATTGAACGTGCCCAAACTACAAACATCGGAACAAGCAATTTCCTATTGGACCGCTCAACAAAAACCTTAAGTTCTCTTCTGAAGAAAGATAAGGTCCTCCTATGCCTGCTTTACTTAATAGTAAAGTTTTTCTACTGCTTGAACTTATTTGGACAGTTTGTTTTTCTGACATTTTATTTCAGACAACACCTTGCAATGAATGTTGGTGACGTCATCGGATTTGACATGCATTCTTATGTTAAGCCCCTTTTACTGAAGAACATAATTTGTCAGTTCACAGCGAACTCCTTCAGCAAGTCCTACGAGTTCTCTGTCGGATGTCAACTCTCCATCTCTGAAGTCTATGAGAAGTTATTTGTATTCCTATGGTATTGGGTCTTCCTTCTCGCGCTGGTAACTTCCTTTAATTTCATCTTGTGGACAGGGTTCCTTTTCATCCCATTCTTCAAGAACAACAGAATAAGCGACTATCTTAACGAGTTTCCTGAAACGCAAAAACAAGCATTCCTCGGCAATAGTCTTGGTATAAACGGCGTGTTCCTATTGTCCATGATATCTCAAAATTCTAATGCAGTTATTGCGGCTGATATAACTGAGAAATTATTTAAGGAATTTCAAGAAGAATCAGAGAGCAACGGAACCTTGACAGACAAAAACGATCTGCGCGAACCTAGCGATCCAAGCAAACCCCGCAAGGACCGCACAGACGATAATGACGTACCGGAAGTAAAGATTGTGTCACCGGAAGAGGGAGTCGCTATGGATACATTGTTGGCTAAGGATGCAGATGCCTCTCCGGATTCTTGTGAGATGGATGGAACCAGGGAAAGTGTCTAATCTGTTATGGATGGAACAGAAATGTAAGGAAATAGAACGGTTTGTAAAATTAAAATTAGAAGAAAGATAACAAACTAATGATGGTACGGTTTTCTGTTGAACTTTAAAACTGAAGCTGAATACAAAACCATTGAATATTAGATATACCATCGTATTTTACTGTTAATTTTTGAAAATGCTGTTATTGCTAAATATGTTAATGTACTTTACCGAATTAAACTCTCACAACTTATCATTTTTATATTGTCTATCAAGAGCTGCTTCTTTTATTAAATTATTTAGCTTGTATGAATTCAATTTTTAAATTTCAAAGATTTACTAAAGTTTAATTTTAGTGTAATCATAGGTACGATAAACTCTCAATTCCTAATGGAATGGAAATTCACACAAATATATTAACCCCCATTTCACTGGATGGTGGGACTGAAGGAACCTCGCGGGGGAGTTTCAGGTATTTCGTAAGTTGGACAAAACCCCATTAATATTTAACTTGCTACTCCTTCGGAATACCTTCGTAACATTTATGAATTCTTTTTAACGCAATGGACAATACCTAGGTATAGCTGCGGACAAGTACACGGAGAAACTGCTGAATACATCAAATAGAGTGTAGAATACTACGGGAAACAGTCGTATAATATAGGAAACACACTTTGAAATCATAAAGGACATACATCCATATACTAATACGCGTATACCATACATAGTTTACACGCCAGTTGGCTATAAAACAAATCATTCAGCTCTTGGCTGTACTTACTCCAAAACAACAAACCACGAAAAAATGGAGGGGTTATTGTAATGTTAATACGTCCGGCTTACTGTTACAAAATATACAGATTTCGTTAGATCAATCTTGAAAGAAACACTACCAGAATATTAAAATATTGATAGAAATGATGAAATGACTGATGTTAAACTTTAAAATGGATGATGGCTTAGTCTTTGTAAAACATTTGATGAAACTCGAATTTTCATTTTCATCTTTTCTAAATACAATTAAGCAAAAGATAAAAGGAGTGAATTAAAAATTAGAAATATAGATATTGGTTACACAATTGGAAAATACTGTCAAAATACTGATGAATCCTTACTTTCTGAACGACGTAATCTTAACTTCTACTCCTCAGATAAAAATCATTCAATTGATTTAGACAATGTGACAACTAAAACCATCAGTGAACAACCAAGAAACATTGTCCGACTGTTCCCTCTCCAACGATTACAGTCACAATACGTCGGTTGTTGCTGTTCATCCGAACATAAAATCTTGACACTGTTGCTTCATTCTTTCTCTATATAGACTGTATATAAAACTTGGAACTGCTTGATAATACCTAATAACATTACGTTACAAAAAACAACGTCAGCTGTCGCTAGCCTCCACGCCACTGGTCCAACAGTCTTGACTCGAGCCGACCCAACTGCGAGGCGAGGCGAGGCGAGGTCATTAATGTGAATGTTTGCATTAGAAATACGACCTTGCATAAGATAAAATAACAAATACAGTTCATTTGCATACACCTTTTTGTCGATTGTCACAGTCCACTTTTGATTTATTCAACTGAATCTTATGAACTACATTATTTCGTCGTAGGTATACGCAATTGAAGGTGCAAAGAAGCGTTCGGGCCAGTTTACGGCAATTATTACGCACTCGGTTATTGAAACCGGTTTCGGGTTTGTAGAATTGTTTCCCTTATCCCAGATAATGAAATTAAACGGTCTGATCCGCGTACGAAAAACGTGTGTAATAAATAAAATACCACACTCGGTCTCATTAGATACGAATTATACGAAACTCGTGACCTTCTCATGGTATCTGACCTCTCTTTCGCTCGGTCAGATACCATCGGAAGGACGTTTCGTATAATTCGTATGTAAAGAGACCTCGTGTAGCATTCTCTATGTATGACATCGTGTTTGAAAAATATGCTAGGTTTGATCATCGTAATTGACTTTGTAAAAGCTAATTTGGTTTTGGATGCTTCAGCTGTGTACATTGAGATGCAAGTGTCTTCTGCATGATGTCGGAAATGTTGTACAAGTTGAAAAAGTCCATATGGGGCCGGAATCGCGTGGGCTACGTTATTGCACATTTTTTTTTAAAAAAATTCAATTTCAAACGTCTGGATCATACGGGCCTTTAATACCTGAGACGATTGGGCCAAACAGTTTCATGGTCCGTGTCACTTTACATTACTAGCAGCGTGTGACGTCTGGTTGGCCTCTGATGAATCTTGGTATTACTGACAAGATCTGTGGAGAAATAATAAACACGCCAATAACCAGGATTCCGTTCTTTATGGCTAAATCCTTAATAACTTATGTTACACCTTCATTTAGTATTCAAAATATTATTCTGAATTCTTCCCTATAAATAATGAACGGGGTTGCAGGCAAGGAGATCCACCATCACCATATTCATTTCTATTTGTAGCTCCACACGCTTGTGCACGCTCTAATGCAACTCAGGATAGACCCGGGTAGTGGACGACCTGCCAAAGATCGACAAACATCCGACTGCAACACATATCAGTTCTGCCATATGGAGCATACTTTACAACAACTTTCGAACGCAAGGCATAACTCTTGCCAGTCTGCATTACTGGCTGATTTAAGCCTTGCGGTATTTCCCTCGCTTTGCTGTGCCTAGATAGTGAATTGCTGCACCAGAAATGCAAAGTAGGCCTGGATTTCTAAGCACATATTTCTTACGGAAATACTGCAAGGCCTAGATCAGTCAGTAATGGAGATTGACAAGAGTTATGACTTGCATTGGGAAGTTGACTTTACAACCGTAGCTTTGAACTAGTCGAGATCAAAAGGAACCTGACGCAATTCGTTACATTGATCAAATCTGCGTTCTATCATCAACTACTAGTAGAGGGAGAATTATATAACAATGACTAGGGACCTCATACTACACATATTACAATGTACTATACCGAGCAACTTTCATCATCAACATGATTACAGAAAGTACATACATGTAATGCATTGTCAACCAGTTTCATTTATAAATGATACCATGCAAATATTTAAAATGAAACTTTAATAGTTTAATTTCTCTTATTGATATATAAATTAAAGATCAATTACCATTCAAAATCAATATCAGGTACGCGCCAATAATTTGGGTTTCGATGTATTACTAAAATAGAGCCATGGGCTCTGCAGCTCATCAGGATTTCATTGATTTATTATCTAAGGCTGAATATCTAAGTTAACTCAAGTAATACATTGTTAACAAGCAAAAAATAGGTTTTTAGATCATGACCCCTGTGACTCCAAATGTGGGTCACAGGGGTCATGATCTAAAAACCTATCACCAATCCTACAATAAGGAATCACCTTTGACCAGA
Organism: Gibbula magus; assembly: GCA_936450465.1. Taxonomy (NCBI): domain Eukaryota; kingdom Metazoa; phylum Mollusca; class Gastropoda; order Trochida; family Trochidae; genus Gibbula; species Gibbula magus. Next base: position 62,487,594 of record OW388304.1, read on the forward strand.
GAGTCTCTACACAACATTTCACCTTTCTAGAGCTTTACATACTTGAAATAAAGATGAAAATAGGTTTTTGGGTCATAACCTGTGACCTCGATTTGGGTGATAGGGTCACGAAATCTACAATTTAGAATCCCCATTGGTAAAGGAGTCTGCACACAACTTTTCAGCTCTCTAGACCTTTTGGAACTGGAGAAGAAGATGAAAATAGCTTTTTTAAGGATGTTACCCCTGTGACCCCATTTGGGGTCATAGGGTCACGAAATCTACAATTTAGAATCCCCAATGGCCAAGGAGTCTGCACACAACTTTTCAGCTCTCTAGACCTTTTGGAACTGGAGAAGAAGATGAAAATAGTTTTTTAAGAATGTGACCCCTGTGACCCCATTTGGGGTAACGGGGTCACGAAATCTACAATTTAGAATCCCCATTGGTCAAGGAGTCTGCACATAAAATTTCAGCTCTGTGGAGTCATTAGTTCTGGAGAAGAAGTCGAAAAAGCGAAAAGGACACAATGCCATGCCATAAGCCCATTGGGCTTTCAGGCCTGATGAGCTACACATGCTATTAGTATACACTGTCAATGTAGTGCAGTATCTTTGTAACTCAAGCCGACGTTTGCAGCTGCAGGTACACTTGTCACCTCAATAGTATACACATAACACAAACAAGTTCCCCCTTGAAAATTTCTAGTATGACATAAAATTGAAGTGATCTACCCTGGAAAACATATCGAAATTCCCTATTTCCTCATTTCATGAACCATTATGTTTTTTATGCAAATATAACGTTATTTAAAAAAAATATATTTTCTGCTGGTATGTCATTGTTACCATTCATAAATTCAATATGCTCATGGCAATTGACAATCTAGATGTTGTATAAAACATAGACATTTATATGCATGTACACAGTGTAATGAAGCTTAGAGATTCCCTCCTAATGTCAATAATAACTTATTATTTGCCTAGTTATTATTTATTATGTAAAATATCCTATTATACATGTCTATGTCGTTTATACACATGTATCGCTCTGTTGAACCAAAAGTAGCCTCGGCCTCTGGCCTCCACTACAAATGAATAAAGATTGAAATCAGAGCACATGCTTTCATGCAAACAACAAATATATCGGTATTGTGAATGTCAAACTGTACAATAATGAAGGGGTGATAATTATGAATAGGTTATGAATAATTTGTGGAATGAAGGAATGGTTAAAAATTACACTCTGAATACTTTAGTCGCATTTAACTCTGGTTTTATTTTTATTTCAAAAAAGAATAATGATATAATCAATTTATTAAATGAGCTCTTTGATACACAACTGAAAACAACACTCGATTATGCACCATGGGCATATATGGAAGAACAATTCACATTCATCTGATTCTCTTTAATAGAAGCGAAACTAAATTATGTCTTTCATAAGAAAAGCTTGAACATAATAAAATTAATTTGAAACATTATGTTCAACTCGACCGAATGTATCATATCATCAATTAGGAACATTACCAAATGTTGTTGGTTACTGTGAAAATTGTTACACATTCTTCATACAAGTTCTATAAACGATATATACAATTAGAGACACAGAGATAACGAGAAGTAGATCTAATATAACATTCAAAATGTACAAGATGTCATAAAAACGTTCGGATCTGAACATTTTTGCATTAATCATACCAAGGATAAGTACATTTGACAGGTCATGCAAATAAACAAATTTATTTTTATCTGTACATTTTGTGGTTTCTCCTCCCTTCCTGAATTATCTTACATGTTTGTCATAGCAACAGTCTCATTTCCAGCATCAAAAACTACAGCACCGGAAGTTGAGGTTTCTGGCTGTGAATACGGCGTGGGTCGATCCTTCTCAAGAAAGACCTGATACATCTCCTGGCTCAGATTGGCTGCCACCATCTCACTCGAGTTCTGGGAAATCATGGACATGAGGAGGACACCGTCCAAACCCAGGGAGCTGCTGATGAAACGGTTGATGGAAGAAGAGTCCTTGGCTTGTCCGGGAGCAGCGTTGATGTAGGCAGAGATCCTGCCGTCTCTCAAGAAAGGAATGAAGAGGAATCCTGCCCACAGGACAAGATTGAAGAGGGTGGTTACTCCCACGAAGAAGATCCAGTACCAGAGGAATACGTACATCTTCTCATAAACCTCAGTGATGGGGAAATTACAGTGTGCGGAATACTGGTGCATATTTTGTATTTGTCTTATAGCAAATTCACAAACTACTTTTTTGAGGAGAAACGGTTCTGTCAAACCTTCTGATTTAGAGGACATTCCAATGTGTAAGAGTAAGTCTTTTCTGAAGAAATGAAATATCAAAATGATTTGTCCGATAGTATTCAAAAGAAAGAGAAGCTTGACTACGAAATAAAGTACGCTCAATAAGAATCTATTCTTCTTCAACTCACTGTCAACAATTCTTGCTGATTCTTTGAACATGGATGTCCGACTTTCCTCGTTCATCACCTCAGCTTGTTGAAGGGACCCGATCGTTTCATCCACATTAAACAGTAAATGGCGCTTACCAATTGTCCAAAATATATGAGGAATTTTAAAGCAAAATGCTTGGATGAAAAGAATGACTGGAATCCACAGATGATAGGAGGTCACGAATGTGGGTATGTATCCTTTTGTAGTTGGATCACGGTGTGGCATATGGAAGGTTTCACTCAGGAAACATTTATCATAAGTGTAACGGGCTTGGGAAGAAGTAAACTGAGATGGAAGGAAGCAGCTGATCGGTTGAGTGATGTAACGGATGAGGAATGAACCAAGTGAGCAGAGAGTCAACACCAACACAGACCAGAATCCATTGGCTCTGTCCACCCAGTCTTCGTCCAAACCTCGACCGAACAGGAGAGACATCATTCTGAAAGACATAAGAACACACATTTATTGATATACTACTGATAGCAGATTTTTATATTATATACTTACATGGTGATACTAGCACTGAATGTAGTCCGTGACCATTCACGAGAAGGTGCAATGTAATGTATCAAGTGGCTCATGAAGATCTATTGTTGATTAAGAATCGAAATAGCTCTCAATAAATAACATGCCAAAGGCATATCCATTTAAATAAGTATTGTTAGTGCAAGGGTTTTATTAAACTGCGTCAAAAGATTTGTCTGCAAATTATTTATTTATGTTCGCATGTGTCTGTATTAGAAAATGTCAAACTACACGAATCCAAATGCCTCCCTTTTCAGAAATATATTTACTTTAATTATGCAAACATCAATAATCAAGAATCTGTGTTACCCAAACAAGTATTAAAGAGTTTTTTAAAACTTTTTAAGCCTCCTTTTTGTGGCATATATAAGAACAAGAAGACGTTCTCGATAGTAATTTATTTAATGTGCAAATACACGACTTAGGAGTTTATACTCACTCCTTCATCAGGTGGAATGAAATATTAGGATATAACAAAAGGGGACACATTTATGTAGCAAACATAGGAGCGAGTATATACTCCGAAACGTTGTGTAGTTTCACATTAAAGAAACTGTTATCCAGAACAACGTCTTGTTCTGTATTGTCATTGTTTGTAAAATGAATCAATGTTTTGCTCATGTCAAATCACTGATCTCTTCCTTCAAAGCATTTCTATATTACAAAATTGACCAGCACATATACGTTTAAAGTATAAGTAAGAAGCCATATAAGGAAATAAAACTCACCACCGTTGAGCAATCTGTTCACTACTCTGAATATCAAGTCCGTACTTGCTGGAATGCTAATAGCACCTATTAATTTCACATGGAATTGTTTATGGTTATTAATTGTGCTACATAGACTAATATCCAAATATAATTGACGCCATAATGTCAAGTGTCTATATAAACATGTTCGTTTCACCACTTATATATATATTCCTGAACTTGACTTTACTGATCTTGGTTCACACACAAAAACACGTAAACTAGGCCTATTGACCCCCTGGATTCCACCGACCTTGGTTCACACACGCAAACACGTAAACTAGGCCTAATGACCCCCTGGATTCCATCGACCTTGGTTCACACACAAAAACACGTAAACTAGGCCTATTGGCCCCCTGGATTCCATCGACCTTGGTTCACACACAAAAACACGTAAACTAGGCCTATTGGCCCCCTGGATTCCACCGACCTTGGTTCACACACAAAAACACGTAAACTAGGCCTATTGGCCCCCTGGATTCCACCGACCTTGGTTCACACACAAAAACACGTAAACTAGGCCTATTGGCCCCCTGGATTCCATCGACCTTGGTTCACACACAAAAACACGTAAACTAGGCCTATTGGCCCCCTGGATTCCATCGACCTTGGTTCACACACAAAAACACGTAAACTAGGCCTAATGACCCCCTGGATTCCATCGACCTTCGTTCACACACACAAACACATAAACTAAGCCTATTGACCCCCCCTGGATTCCACCGACCTTGGTTCAAACACACAAAAACACGTAAACTAGGCCTATTGACCCCCTGGATTCCATCGACCTTGGTTCACACACACAAACACATAAACTAGGCCTATTGACCCCCTGGATTCCATCGACCTTGGTTCACACACACAAACACATAAACTAGGTCTATTGACCCCCCTGGATTCCACCGACCTTGGTTCAAACACACAAAAACGTAAACTAGGCCTATTGACCCCCTGGATTCCATCGACCTTGGTTCACACACACAAACTAAGTCTGTTGACCCCCTGAAGTTCACATACACACAAGAAGTAAATCAATTTACCCTGAACTTAACGGACCTAGATTCACATACACAAACCAGGTCTGTTGGTCCCATGCACTTCACTGATTTTGATAAGACACAAACCAGGTATGTTGACCCTGAACTTAACTCATCTTCAGGCATCGTACACGTAGTATACAATAGACAAGAATATCATGTTCTATCATAAAATGCATACAGTTAATGGAAAACAATCAAAATAGTCCTTCAAAGTCTGGTTATAAAATTTCGACATATTTTCAATACAAACTACACCTATGTGATATTATAACATTGTAATACTAATGTTATGTGGTGGCACTTGGTCCTTTGCATAGCTCAGTCGACCGCTATCAGTGAAGTTCAGCAACAATGGGCGCTGTTGCCGCATGGGTGGGAACATTCGCCTATATTGGTGTCTTCAGACCTTGTGGTGAGGAATTTATATATTATAGAACCAGTTCGTAAACCGGTATGAAATAATTTTTAAATGTTTTTCAAGGGAACAGGGTTGATTTTAATCAGACTGAATATCCTTTATCTGATACAACAGATAGCTCAGTTCAGCCTGAATGCTAAACATGACCTATCTTACCTGGGGCACCTCGCAACACACCATTCTAAAAAGTAAAAAATGAGAAATCATGTCAGGAAATGGTATACCGTTATGCATCATGTTCTAACTGAGTAATGTGTCGCTTTTGGTCAGTGCCTCTGAAATCTCGATCTAAACCGACTTTGTAAGCTTTAAATCAAGTGTTGGATGTTGACATATGCCAGTTGTTGTTTTTGTATGGGATACTTAATTTCAGGGAACTGCAATTTCTTGTGTTTTGCTAGTAGTTTGTATCTGTTTGGTTCTATTTAAATAAGATCTATCTTCTTGTAATCAATGAGGTCAGTCTTACATTAGTGACGAAGGTTGTCTCCTTTCCATAGGGCAAATGTCTACTTTCACAACATTGTCTCACAGACTGAATATGAAAGTACTCACTTTGTAAACCTACTGAAAAACCGATTGTAAGTATCTTCATTCTGCTTTTCAAAGGAATAGGACTGGAGATCACTTTTACAACATTATTGGACAAAGTTTCTAAACCTTAGTTGCCATCAGGTTTGGTTTGTTTATGCCTTGTTTTTCTATCCTACTTAGAATACTGACTTGACATTTGTTTATACAATACGAGCATCGTTAGCGTAGTGGCTAAACAACCTCTCACGTAATACTGTTTTCATTAAAGTAAATGAATTGTCTCAAACGAGCAAAAACGAAAATGGTTTTGATCACTATCAGCGGTATTTCACAAGTTTATGAGCCATATGAATATTACACTGCAGTTCCTTCTATGGGCGAGTAATAACTGTGGTTATGGTGTACGAGCCACTTAAACCTACCCCACATGTCATACAGGCAGACAGACACATATGGTTTAGTAATTTATGAAGTGCACTGTAATGCCAGTACAGAAAATTACGAAATGCTGCAAAATTGGCCACTGATGGAGACTGGTGCGAGTAATGACTTGTGGGGGAAATGGGCTTCAGGTATTAATGTAATGAGTAAATTATCATATTATAAAAACACTTCTTCCTGAACTGTGTTTGGATGCATTGATGCAAAATTAAAGTAGTGCAGTTCTTCTCTGATGAACAGACTCAGGTTTCACATGTACACATAACCACATTAGCTTTGATGTGATGAACTGCAGCAAATCCAGTTGACAACAATTGAATATATGACGTCAAGGATAGCCAAGAACCAAAGGCTTAGTCAACATTCCAAGCAATTTGTTCGAGAGTGTTTCTATGCATTGCTCGTATGGATATAAGTATGGTTGCTGTTTTTTGTTAAATATAACATGTTAAATTACCTAAATGAAAAATGTAATTGTTTCAATAAGGCGATGGAAAACATAATACAAACACAACAATATTCGCTTAACGACCTCTTTTCTTGTGTCACTGTACGGAGTTATTTTACAATCCTAAGAGTGGAAGAATGTGACAGCAGTCTTTGGCTGCACGCGCTGCGTTTGAGCTTTCTCGCTCGAACACCTTCTGATGGCAACGAGTATATTAGTTACGTCACGGAGCGGTTACTCGCCGCCTGGAGCTAAAATGCTTTCGACACTACCCTTCGGCCCTATATTATAATACACCAGTGACAAGGTATACATGATTTGTGAAGGGACTAATGGTTCAAACGAATTACAAATTGAGCCTTTCAATCTGTATACTCCTTGTTGAATATTCACAATATTAACAATTAAATGATTTTATTCACTGAAAATAACACAAAAAGGGTGCGAATAGTATGTGGACATACATGAAGAGAAGAATAATGTAGATTTAGGTTATTCGTCGGATTCAAGCAATTGAATGGAATTTTGAAGGAATTAAAATAAGAAAACCGTTAATATAAGTTAAAAACAATTTTGCCATATTCATTGTGATAGAAAACCAAAAAAATGAAAGGGAACAATAAAAACGGTCCAAAATGTTCAATATATTGTAAATCAGGCCGGCTAGATACAGGTGAATGTCTTTATATAGCAATAATGTACTTTTGATTATTACTCAAAGAATACATATTATACATAAACGCTGAACATTTGAACAAAAGTTATGAAAATGAAAAAGAAAAAAATGCATTTTGTTCTACACAATTGGTAGTTTCCCTTCCCTTCCTGAACTATCATCCATGTTTGTCATAGCAGCAGTCTCAGATCCAGAACCCAAACCTTCAGCACCGGAAGTTGAGGTTTCTGGTTGTGAATACGGCGTGGGTAGGTCCTTCTCAAGAAAGACCTGATACATTTCCTGGCTCAAATTGGCTGCCACCATCTCACTCGAGTTCTGGGAAATCATGGACATGAGGAGGACACCGTCCAAACCCAGGGAGCTGCTGATGAAACGGGTGATGGAGGACGAGTCTTTGGCTGGTCCGGGAGCGGAGGTGATGTAGCCTGAGATCTTGCCGTCTCTCAGGAAAGGAATGAAGAAGAATCCTGCCCATAGGAGAAGATTGAAGAAGGTGGCCACTCCCACGAAGAAGATCCAGTACCAGAGGAATACATACATCTTCTCATAAACCTCAGTGATCGAAAATGTGCATTGATGGAGATGTTCAAATACTCTATTCATTTGTCTGAATTTGTAATCACAGAAGACATCTTTTAGAAGGAGTGGCTTGACAAATGAGTCAAGATCATGATCGATGTAACGACCAACTCTAACAAGGAGGTCATTTCTGAAATATACCGTTACAAACACAAACTGTCCAATCAGATTGAGAAGAAACAGTAGCTTGGTCACAAGGTATAGGACACCCAGCAAGAAACTGTTTCTCCTCAACGAGCTGTCCATAACTCTTGCCGTTTCTTTGAACATTGCTTTTCTGGACTCTATAGTCATCAACTGCGTCTGCTGAAGTGATGAGACAGTAGCATCAAGATTGATTGACAAATGTCGTTTACAAGTTGTCCAGATGATGTTGGGCATTTTGAAGCAAAGAGCTTGAATAAAAAGCATCAGTGGAATCCAGAGATGGTGGGATACCATTTCCTGCATCTCAAGTTTTCCAGCCCTGGGGATGCTCTCCGCGGGAGGCTCAATGAAAACCTCCTTCATGAAGCAGGTGTCCTGTGCATATCGGACATGGGCATCAGTAAACTGAGCTGGACACCAACAACTGATTGGTTGAGTAATATAGCGAGCCAGAAAGGCACCAAGTGAGCAGACCGAGAGAAGCAACACAGACCAGAATCCATTGGCTCTGTCCACCCAGTCCTGATCCAAACCTCGGTTAAACCACGATGGAGACATCTTCCTAGGAAGAACAAATGTTGACATTGACTCTCATGAGTAGTTTGAGCGGCTAATGCAACATTCGAGTTCAATTGAAATGACTCAAGTACCAACATTACAATTATTGTTAAATATATATATTAATTCATGACTGTTAGTTTTGTTACAGTTTTTGCATTGTCAACTCATAATATACACTGTCACTATATTCTCTCCTCTTTGTCGACAACACATTAATAAATACCTGTTCTAAATTACATTCAATATGCTTATGGAGAAACTATTGATTAAACGTGTCCGTAGTACATGAATGCAATAGACTCCTTTTAAAGACCTTCAATGTGAAATGTATGAAATAACTTACCACGGACAACGAAATACAGTTCAACTGTGTGCCAGACTACAGGAATATACAATGCTTATAATTACAGAACCAAACTCGCAGAATATTACTGCTTATTTGTGACAGTCACAACTGGTTGCTTATTATCCCTAATCAAGTAACGGACAGGGCAAAGGTCAACCATAGTCAGCCCCGGCCCTCGGTACATAAAAGTCAACAGCTAGGCAATGACAAATTTGTAAGTCTTCAAACCTCAAAATGAAAATGTAAACGGTTCAAATATGATGGTCAGGGAATCGATACGTGATTGCTTTCACAAAATGGAAATGAAAAATGAAATGTTACTAATTGCAACTAAAACTTTATGACAATGGTGCGGTTTAGTGAACACAGGTCCACTTTCCATCCTAACCATCCATGTTCACACTAAAATGGCCGCTAGCAGTTTTCGTTTTGTGATGACGTTTTCTGCCACTACGGACAATCATGTCGTGTAATGGCATGGCTGTTTAACCCTCTTAAGTAAAGATATACTGCATAGGCTTTTATTATAACTGGCAAATTTGAACATATGATAGATGTAAACAAATTACTACAGTGGCTTTACAGCTGCTGAACAAAAGTTTGTTTAACTGTGTCCCGAACTCAGTGCAAATATCATGTAATTCCGTATTCATTTAAGTTTGCTTTATTCCTTAATTATGCCCGCAAAGGTTATGAATCTCTGTTTAGACGTAGAAAAATCATTTCTGTCTCATATACTAAAAGATGATACTAAATATTTCAGGAGCAAATATGGCAAGGATTTATATAACACCGGGGTCCAAAAATTATTGACCAATATTTTCTATTACTGTCTAAATTTTACAGACATTATGTTTAATTAATATTTTATTGCAGAAACAATGAAATCAAAATTTTGTAATTTTGACCCCTTGTCTCTTTTGTTGTACGCCAAAATTGTTTCAGGCATGTTACATATCTGTCCCTTGTATATTTACTGTAAAAATGATTTCTCTACATCTTGTCCAACAATATTATCCATAATGTGTTCTGTTAAGAAATAGTGCCAAATTGAAGTTTTCAAAAAATGATGATTTTACATAGGAAATCTTGCATAGTTAAACAAACTTGTGTTCAGTAACCCATGCCTCAGATCATGTGCCTATGTGCACTTTGAGTCTCTAGATCTGTGTCATCGTGTCCATTATAAATCTGTGATTAACATTCAAACTTTAAAGCACAGAAATATGAGCTAACCGTGAGTAATATATAGAAGAAATATATTAAAGGGACACTAGCGTGTTGTTGGTGTCACATATCTCAAACGTTATGAAATGTATCGTTAAATGGAGAAGTACTGAATGTTGGCATAATAACCATTTTAATTCTAGTCGATTCAGTACAGGGGCGATGTAAGGTGTAAGTACTGATATCTGATCAGCAACGGACAAACCTCGATGCGTCAATTACTCAAGAAACTTTGTTGAATGAAGTCTAAAGTGTGTTCGGTTAGTCTTGATTCCCTCTTAAATATGATTGTGAAAGGGTGTCAACCTCAAACCAGAAACTAGTAAAGCAAGTAAAGAGATAAATAGGATAAAAATAATAATGTATGATAGTTTGCAGCCTCAGCTAACTTATTATATATTCGGACACTATGACTTATAATAGTTGCATACATTAACTACAAATGATAAAATACGTTTTACAGAGGAGTTTATTAATTGAGAAACGAAGAGAAGATTATTAATACATTACATACATGATGACAAAAAATAACCTTGTAAGTTTTAAAAATTGATACGCAATTTCTGAAGCTGAAGTGGAAGATCCTGCAGAAGTTAATATGATATACAAAGATTGACACAGTGCCAAAGAGCAGTTTTGGAGGATATATTAATCTTATTCATCCTTTCTGTGTACCAATAATCAAAAAGGCGATGCGATCAGAACTGATGGAGATACTTAAACGTCAATGTATAAAATAACTGAGTCTGACTCAGGTATGGTAGAACTAGATTTGAATGGTGACCTTAAAATAAAAACAAAAATTAATTATCTAAACAAGTGGCGGTTTTTCGTCCCTTCCTGAACTATCATCCATGTTTGTCATAACAACAGTCTCTGATCCCGGATGGAAACCTTCAGCAGCGGAAGTTGAGGTTTCTGGTTGTGAATACGGCGTGGGTCGATCCTTCTCGAGAAAGACCTGATACATCTCCTGGCTCAGATTGGCTGCCACCATCTCACTCGAGTTCTGGGAAATCATGGACATGAGGAGGACACCGTCCAAACCCAGGGAGCTGCTGATGAAACGGGTGATGGAAGAAGAGTCCTTGGCTTGTCCGGGAGCAGCGTTGATGTAGGTAGAGATCCTGCCGTCTCTAAAGAAAGGAATGAAGAGGAATCCTGCCCACAGGAGCAGATTGAAGAAAGTGGCCACTCCCACGAAGAAGATCCAGTACCAAAGGAAAACATACATCTTCTCATATATGTCGGTGATTGGAAATGTGCATTGAAGGACGTACTCTTCCACTCTTGCCATCCTTCTGATGTTGTAATCACAGAGGACATCTTTTGTAAGGAGTGGTTTGACAAATGAATCAAGATCATGCTCGATGTAACGACCAACTCTAACAAGAAGCTCATTTCTGAAATATACCGTTACAAACACAAACTGTCCAAGCAGATTGAGAAGAAACAGTAGCTTGGTCACAAGATACAGGACACCCAACAAGAAACTGTTTCTCTTCAACAAACTGTCCATAACTCTCGCGGCTGCCTCGAACCTGGATTTTCTGGTTTCTTTGTTCACCAGAAACGTCCCCTGAAGTGTCGATACAGTTGCATCAAGATTGATGGACAGATAACGTTTGCAAGTTGTCCAGATGATGTCTGGTATTTTGAAGCAAAGAGCTTGAATAAAAAGCATCAATGGAATCCAGAGATGGTGGGATACTATGACTTCCTTCTGAATAGTGGGTATGTTCTTTTGTGGCACAAAGAAGACCTCCTTCATGAAACAGGTGTCCAGTGCATATTGGACCTGAGAACGTTCAAACTGAGCTGGACACCAACAGCTGATTGGTTGAGTAATATAGCGAGCCAGAAAGGCACCAAGTGAGCAGACCGAGAGAAGCAACACGGACCAGAATCCATTGGCTCTGTCCACCCAGTCCTGATCCAAACCTGAACTAAACCACGATCTCGAAAAAGCCATCTTTCTGAAAAGAACAAACGGTGACATTGACTGAGTTCCTAATACAACTTTTCACATAATACGGGTCATTCAACAACAAACCGTTCACAGACATAGGATTTGCGGAGTAATCATTTCTTCAAACATAGCCTTATGATAGGAAACATATAATAAGAAAAAATGTCTAAAAGAACTTGCTAAAATGATTGACTTTTATGTCACAACAGCTATATGCCCCAGGGTTATTCACATTCTCTTCACTAAGATGTTACTCCCTTCTGTAAACGTGACATTTGCCAATTGCACGTCATAATTGTAAAATAAACGTAAGATAAACGTTTCCTCGTTTGATTGTTTTCCTCGAAAAATGCTGTTTGATTTTGAGAAAACAATTCATCTTAAACCTGCTGATAAATAAAGAAGACCAAATCAGAGAAAAAAAATAGTTCATTTGTGTTATTTACATCAGACATATTCGAAGGACATATGCTAATTAGCAAGACCCTTTACAGTCAAATGCTAAGAACTTGCTAAGAAGTCACTCGGTCGATATGGCGGTTGAAAGATTGGTTAAGAAGCAGGTATATAGTTTGAGGTGCTCCTTTCCCCCCGCTATGGAATTTTGCTGGATCCTTGAAATGCAGCCATATTAGAACAGAGGTTTAGGATCGAAAATCTGAAGGGAGTAACCTCTGTTGGAAGAGAATGGGTAATTCAAAAGAACTCGAGAAAATATGGAATGTTTCTTTGAAATAATGCCGCTAACAAATTTTGTAATCAGGATTCTCCATCATTCGCAAAAATCACAGCAGAAACATTGCGGTGGAAAGGAAGCTATGTGAAGAGATAGGTGATAAAAAGATACATGAGAGATGTAAATGCGCTTCGAAGTTAAATTAATCGAAATTTTAAATTCATAAATTCTTCCAAAATTAATAACTGTTCATCGACATATAAGACATCTGCTAAGTGAAAATCAATAAATGTGCCTCATTCTGCACACATTTACAACATTATAAACATGGTATGGGTCATGTTGGTGTAAAATGATTTTATACCCTTTGGTCATTTCAGTGGCTCTAACTCTGCATGTTTGTATATAAAAAAAACAGTATGATTGTTTGCCGAATTAGTCAACATTGAACATTAAATAATATCCCGGTTCTATCATATCAATTTGTTTTGTTATTTGTACTGTATGAGAGCTTATACAGAGCAGATTGCTTTATAAAATGACAATTCACACGACAATCTCAAACGAAATGTGTCAATAACCACATACTCTGATGGTTTGTTTCATAGACTTAGACATGAACTTTAAAACCAACTCAAATTCGGAATAATATATCGTGACCATATAAACAATTATCGTGCACTCTGTCATAACCAACAATTGTGACCGCTAGTTTCTGTATTAAGGGGTCACAAATTCTGTTATTTGAGTCCCTTGAAACTATCAAAAATATGTATAGTTAGACAAAGAATTATGATATCTTGAAACAGTGTCCTTATGATATAATGTTGAATACATTAAACGGAAACATATTTTGCAAAGATAAGAAATTGTTATTGTTTAAAACCAATAATCAAATTATAATGTTCAAAATTCTAGAAAATGCACATGTACATGAACTATTTAACGTAGGTCACGTACACAAACATAGGAAAAATCTCATTAAAGTTTCGCCTAAAATATATATAGCATAACACGATTTGGTTAACGTTTGAAGTTGTCATCTTGGATCATAAAGAAATACCATCCAATGATGAATCAGTGAATGATGTGCAGTTTTCACAATATATCATGGGTCAAAACTTACATTGAAGTCCGTTTTAAAAGGTTGACCTTTTCAAAATTACTGGAGTGAAATGCCAATGGGAAATAAACAAATACAATCTCATTGATATACAGCTTGACAAAATATCACCAGTATGCTTATGATAGTGAATGAAGCTGACTTTCAAACTACCAGTAAAGACATTACTATTTAAACGTATGTTTCGAAACAATAACCCAACCTCCATGACAAATCTATGAAATAACTTACCACAGAGTTCCGAATTCCACTTCCACTGTACACCAGCACGGATATGGAATGCCGATAATGACAGTACTTAACAGGAAATTACAGCACAATTGTTGGGTCCATAATTTCTCGCTGAATTATCTTTAATTAAGTAACTACAAGAAAAGGTCGCCTGCTTACAGGCGATAAAAATATCAGTGTTCAAAATAAGTGCAAGTGTTTATATATTGTAACAATGTATATGTTTCTTCTACTGTGTACCTATGTGTTATACTTACACGTGCCTAGGATCCAATCGTTGATTTGAGACACACCTTACTCGGTTACTTTTCTCGTTTTAAAAACGTACAGGAGAAACATTTTTAAAACTTTGTGGAACCTTTACTGAAACTTATAGCAATATTTTAAAATGATTATTACTTTGTACTTATGTGTACATTAAGTAATTTGTATATATTGTGTAACCTGTATAATGAATGTTTAAGATCCTTATCCATCTTTATGCAAGTTAATTACTCATTCCCTTCCAAAATATCATTGCAAGTTTAAAGGGGTATTAGCACGTTTTTTGGAAATTTAACTTTTTTCAAAATTCTTATATATAATGATAATTAATGTCATTTTTATTTACTTTAGAGGATAAAACATCTTATTACACAAGCCAATTATCCGTAGTGGTAATAACGGTGTTGCGTATAAAGCAAAAATTGCATGGCGGCCATTTTATTGTGAACACATTTTATTATTTCGAATGACAAAAACGATTCCCATGGCTTTACCGAACCATGTACACTCATATTTAAGCTTGATTTACCAAAGAGAGGTGCGTGTTTTACTATTAATGAAATGATTTTTCAAATTCATTTCATCGACTTATTCGAGCGAAAAAACGTGCTACTGTCCCTTCAAGCTCACCTGCAGATATTACTGAGGTCTTTATATCCGACAGAGCCATGAACAGGGGATAATTTCGTTTATTCTATATAGGATAAGAAAGTTGTGTGTATTTCTAGTTGGACTTTTATTTTCTTGCAATTAACGTACATTATTTTGTCTAATTACTGACACACATATTGTAATTCGTCACCGTAGTTATACAGATGAGAAATGGGTTCCCAATTTCACCCTTGAAATTCTACCAAAAGCGCTGGAAAGGTTTCGCAGTGAAATCAATGTAATTATCAAAAGCAGTGCCTACCACCGTACAATAACAATACATCGTAATTTCCCCAAACTTAAGGATGTTTGCTCCTCAAATTTCTAGTATTAAACTGGTTTTCTAACTTATATCTTTTTAAAAGATCAAAGTATATGATTGAAAAATTAGCATTAAAAAATAGGGGGTAGTGTGGGTTTTTTCAAGATATGACGCCTGTAAGATAATGAGGTGACGTACAATTTTAACATGGGAATCTATGGGTAAATGATAAAAAAAAAAACTGCTAAAAACTTTAAAATACTACATTTCTAGTATTAAACTTTTTTTCCTTTTTTGATATGATACAAAGTTCATGTTCCCCTACCGAAATCGATGAAAAAATATCTATTTCAATATATTTAATATTTATAAAGATATCCTCATTTTATTGAATTTATAACCATACTAATCGAATTTCATCGAAGTGGAAATGCTACAGGATATCTGTTTATGAAAAACATCTAAAATTAAAATTTATTTTATTTTATGATTTATGATATTTTCAAAGGAACACTAGCCAGTCTTTATAGTCCCGTTAGGAATCACAGGAATGCTTGTAACATGACCATAAATAACCGGGCCACATGTACAGCACTAGAGTTCTCAGGTCTTGTTTACATCAGGCTCGCGGCACTACTTAGAAGTGAGCCAAATTGGGAAATTAAAGCCACACTATTTTATTGGCAAAGAGATTTATGTATTTCTTACATTTAATTTGAATGATATGAACCTTGTTTTAAATTATTTTTCTGACTAAGATGTGTTGTTGAAAACTTGAATATATTATGATGTTTATTTGATTAAATTGTATAATAATCTACTTTACTGCTTTAACAATAGATAGAAGTATGACACTGACTTAGTGAGCTTTAGAAAACATATTCAAATGAACTAGGCCTAATTCATTTTAAAAAATAAGAATTTGTTTTGTTTACAGTGTCGACTGCACTGAATGACCCTTTTGTAACTCGGTTTAGCCGAGTGGTGGCTATGATTTAAAATGTTTCTTCCCATCCAGTGACCAACTATAATGATTTCATTGCTAAAATGGATATGGTGTAAATTTTCATTCGTATTTGTTTACATTAGAACACCGAAACCAAACAAGTTTATCAGATTTACAGCGCAAAATGACGGTAAACACAACGAGTAAGTACCACCGTAAAATATTCGAAAAATCTAGCCTTGTATTAAAATAGTAACCTAAGCTGTGATAATTGAAGATAATCGACAGATACATCGACCTTGAACGTTTGCCTAGTGATTTTATTTTATAATATTTAATGGTGGTTTTTGAAAGAGGTACTGAGTTGTCAATGTTATATGAATGGTATTTCCGGGTTTCGAAGCGACCTTAGCCTCGTTTTCGATTTCGAGCGCCCGGTTTCCTTTGCCTCATGAATATTCATGAGGTAATATTAAGAATCCCCTATAAATTTGAAAACAAAAGCCTCTAAAACTGCCCATTGTCAGTGCATGAGACTTATCACAAAACTAAAGAAGAATGGATCACATGGTCGTCTAAATATCAACAAACCTGAACAATGCTCAAAGAAATCTATATAATTAAACTAATTAAGGTATATTCCCAAAATTATGACACATGATAAAAAAAACCCCAGTACAATCCTTGAAGAAATGTATCACATACAATATGCATATAATTGGGTCCTGGGTATCTTGACACAACGACACCCATCCAACTGACAACCCCGGACCTCCTGTATTTATCTTTCTAACCTACCCCGAACATACACAAAATACAAAGTTCACTCAGCCTACTAACCCCTCCAAACGCCTGGAGCAGGGCTCTACCCCTCCCTCTACACCTAATTATACAAGGCCACATTATGTAATACACTCTGCCCAGGACTCAACACTGCAGATTTCGCATTGGCTTTGAGAAAATATGCCTTGTGGTGAATCTCGTGATCAAATTATTATGGATGCATTTATGTTATTTTAAAAGCAAGAGGCTTGAAATTGGAACGTTTGATATCCATTACACAAATATGATACGCTGAAAATGTTGGCATTCTAGAATTACAGGTTCTTGAGGTGAAAAACACATATTTAAATTAAAGCCTGCCACGCCACTTATTATTCGGATCAGAGTGATAAAATTTACAAATGTAAGTTTTCATTTATCGAAGATCATATTCCTAAACTATGAGCTTTCTAGAATTATTGGTTCTTGAGGAGACGTCGTTTAAAGATGTAAGGGGGGAACGGTTGCTCCGCTCATATTTGAGGAGGGACCATGACCAAATTAACAAACTTAAGACTTTTGTTACAAAGACGTTATTTAAGCTTTATATAAAGAATTCGTCGAAAGGTTTCACTAATAATGCCTGCCACCCCCATATTTGATGGGGGTCGAGGTGAGGTCAAAATGAACTACATAAGATTGGATATATTGATTCATCGTGAGGTCTTTCTGTAAACAAGTGACTGAGAGCACAATACACTTATTATCTGATTGTATGTATACTAGAAAATTGTGGAAAGAATTGGCTAAATGGTTAGAAAAGCTGGCTGAGGGATATATTGATTTAACAACAGAAAATATAATTTTTAGATTTAATGGAAGAAATAATAACCCACTAAATGACATTTGTCTACCAGTGAAACAAAATATATATGCAATAAGCAGAAAAAGTAAGAAACCTTACTTTAAATGTATCCAAAAGGAAATATTAAGGTATTACAAGGCATGTAAATACATTGCCTTTAGAAACAATATGCAGCCTAGATTCTTTTCATTTTAGTCCTCTCTCCACACATTATTTGGACATTAGAAAATGAGATATACATTTTATGAATTGTGGCAGGGTGAGATGAAAGTGTTCCTACTGACATCGGCTAGTGGGATATCCCTTTAGCTCAACTGGTAGAGCGCAGGACTGTCACTCGGAGGCCCCTTGTTCGATTCCTACTGGAGGTGATCTCACAATCACTGTTACATTTGGCGCCCAACGTGGGGCCGGGGCAACTCCCTAGTGCTCACTACACCCTGAGTACGTCGAACTGAGGTGCTTGATAACTCGCACAAGTTTGACTCGAGGACGAGTCACATTGTGGAGGGTTTATATGTGGCAGGGTGAGATGAAAGAGTTCCTACTGGCTTCGGCTAGTGGGATATCCCTTTAGCTCAACTGGTAGAGCGTAGGACTGTCACCCGGAGGTCCCGGGTTCGATTCCCAGTGGAGGTGATCTCACAATCACTTCTGTTGGAGAATAATACAGATAGACTTTAAAAGCCATAATAATCTTGCAAATGTCCATGAACTTCAAAACCTGCAAATTGGATCTTTGTGTAAATTTATTAAAAACTTTAATGATGTGTATAATTATCAACCTGTACTTGTGATGGTCAATAAAAAAAAAATTTGTTTTAAAAACTTCGATCCCCAAGGTGCAAGGTACCTTCCCACAAAATTTCAACTTTGGGAGTGTAGTAGTTCTGGAGGAGAAGTCGAAAATGTGAAGAATGTTGAAGAAATATATTATGGGAACATTCATTGTGTTCTTGTAGTCCCATATGTCAACAGTTATCAATAATGTTGATTTATAGAGAAGTTCTGAATGTTGCCGAGAATAACCGTTTCAATGCTTGCTAAATCAGTAAAGTGGCGATATATAGGTAGATGTGGTAATTTCTGATCGAAAACCGTACATAAACTGAACCAAATCTTTTTTATTCATTTAAGGTAGGTATCCAGACATTGTCAAAAGCATACAACATAGGGTAACAGTTTAGGTGTTTGATGTACTTTCTCAGTATGTAACCATACTCTGTTATGCGAAATTAGTCAAATGGAATCTTCATCATCAGACCATAGGCAGCAATAATCTTCAGAATAACAACTTTGTTACATGGAAACTACAGTTTGTTCATTTTAGACATCCCAACGACAGTGCAGCTGCTGCCATGATTTGAAGGACTTACTGCGTCAGATCAGCGATTGTATTGCAATAAAAAATACAATATATAGTTTATATTTATATATATATTTATAGGATATATAATGAGCTTCCTCTTTCATATCATGTTTATGTCCAGAGTGAAATAATTTTGCTTTGTCTCGAGCCTTGGCTGCATCTATACTTTCATAGTATTGCGACGTTAAATATTCACGCTTTTAAAATCAAACCATTCTGTAATGCGTGATGTTCGGTATGGCGAAACCAGGTGCACTAGTCATGCTGAAGGAAGCGTATATAATATAACATCTCCCTGCTCGAAGACAGGAAATGAGAGTTATCTGTCCTTTGAATGACGTCATGTCATGGCGGCCGCCATTCGCATGTTTCTCATCGTCAGAATGTGTAAACAACCTAAAACAACCTTATTAAATGTAACTTTTAGATGAACATCGCTGTTTTAATACCTTTCATTTCGGGTATTGTTGCCTTGTGAGTATAAATTCACTGTGCACCGTTACGAACACGTTATTTTCACCGAGATATGAGCGTTTGGTGAATGTCATTCCCAACAGTAAAACAGAGAAAAAACTCTTGCTGCATTCTAAACGTTGTGCTTATTAGCTCTGCTCTAGTCGGTGTATCTGTTTATTCATTAAAATCAACCATTGTGGTGAGTACGAGTTCCTGAATCAACTGAACAATGAGATAAATATCAATTATAAGTGTTGTCGTAAAATACTTGTAATTTCATGAATGAATTCACGTTCGTTTTATGAATGAATAAAGTAGTCCAGGCAGTGTCAAAGTTCATCGTCACCCAATCAAATTACTTGAAGGTGTTATGACACATATAGTTTGTTATGAAACCCCTTTACGAAGTACCACGTTTATTTATAATATATGAGCCGCATCATTCTAACTAAACCCAAACATCCACTTGACAAGGACCAATAGTGTTTCTGTGATTCCGACACTTTCAAAATGTAATTCTGATGAAACAATAACAATGTTTTCAAGAATTTAATTTAAGGTTATAACATTGATATACAATTTCTGAAGCGAAGTGGAAGATCTTGTAGGAGTAAAGTTGTTGTGTCAAAGAGAAGTGAAGGGTATATGAATCTTATTCAACGTTTACTGTGTACCAATAGTCAAAAAGTCGATGTGATCAGAACTGATGGAAAAAAGTGAGGTTCAAATTACAACTGAGTCTTACTCAGGTAAAACACAACCATATTTTAATTGTGACCTTCAAAAAACATATAACAATTTATGATCTAAGCAAGTGGTGGTTTTTCGTCCCTTCCTGAACTATCATCCATGTTTGTCATAACAACAGTCTCTGATCCCGGATGGAAACCTTCAGCAGCGGAAGTTGAGGTTTCTGGTTGTGAATACGGCGTGGGTCGATCCTTCTCGAGAAAGACCTGATACATCTCCTGGCTCAGATTGGCTGCCACCATCTCACTCGAGTTCTGGGAAATCATGGACACGAGGAGGACACCGTCCAAACCCAGGGAGCTGCTGACGAAACGGGTGATGGAGGACGAGTCCTTGGCTGGTCCGGGAGCAGCGTTGATGTAGGCAGAGATTTTGCCGTCTCTCAGGAAAGGAATGAAGAGGAATCCTGCCCATAGGAGAAGATTGAATAAGGTGGCTATTCCCACGAAGAAGATCCAGTACCAGAGGAATACGTACATCTTCTCATAAACCTCTGTGATGGGGAAATTACAGTGTGCGGAATACCGGTGGATATTTTGTATTTGTCTTATAGCAAATCCACAAACTACTTTTTTGAGGAGAAACGGTTCTGTCAAACCTTCTGATTTAGAGGACATTCCAATGTGTAAGAGTAAGTCTTTTCTGAAGAAATGAAATATCAAAATGATTTGTCCGACAGTATTCAAAAGAAAGAGAAGCTTGACCACCAAATAAAGTAGGCTCAATAAGAATCTATTCTTCTTCAACTCACTGTCAACAATTCTTGCTGATTCTTTGAACATGGATGTCCGACTTTCCTCGTTCATTAGCTCAGCTTGTTGAAGGGACCCGATCGTTTCATCCACATTAAACAGTAAATGGCGCTTACCAATTGTCCAAAATATATGAGGAATTTTAAAGCAAAATGCTTGGATGAAAAGAATGACTGGAATCCACAGATGATAGGAGGTCACGAATGTGGGTATGTATCCTTTTGTAGTTGGATCACGGTGTGGCACATGGAAGGTATCCTTCAGGAAACATTTATCATAAGTGTAACGGGCATGGGAAGAAGTAAACTGAGATGGAAGGAAGCAGCTGATCGGGTGAGTGATGTAACGGATGAGGAATGAACCAAGTGAGCAGAGAGTCAACACCAACACAGACCAGAATCCATTGACTCTGTCCACCCAGTCTTCGTCCAAACCTCGACCGAACAGGAGAGACATCATTCTGAAAGACATAAGAACACACATTTATTGATATACTACTGATAGCAGATTTTTATATCATATACTTACATGGTGATACTAGCACTGAATGTAGTCCGTGACCATTCACGAGAAGGTGCAATGTAATGCATCAAGTGGCTCATGAAGACCTATTGTTGATTGAGAATCGAAATAGCTCTCAATAAATAACATGCCAATGGCTTATCCATTTAAATAATTATTGTTAGTGTTAGGGTTTTATTAAACTGCGTCAAAAGATTTGTCTGCAAATTATTTATTTATGTTCGCATGTGTCTGTATTAGAAAATGTCAAACTACATGAATCCAAATGCCTCCCTTTTCAGAAATATATTTACTTTAATTATGCAAACATCAATAATCAAGAATCTGTGTTACCCAAACAAGTATTAAAGAGTTTTTTAAAACTTTTTAAGCCTCCTTTTTGTGGCATATATAAGAACAAGAAGACTTTCTGGATACTAATTTATTTAATGTGCAAATACACGACTTAGGAGTTTATACTCACTCCTTCATCAGGTGGAATGAAATATTAGGATATAACAAAAGGGGACACATTTATGTAGCAAACATAGGCGCGAGTATATACTCCGAAACGTTGTGTAGTTTCACATTAAAGAAACTGTTATCCAGAACAACGTCTTGTTCTTTATTGTCATTGTTTGTAAAATGAATCAATGTTTTGCTCATGTCAAATCACTGATCTCTTCCTTCAAAGCGTTTCTATATTACAAAATTGACCAGCACATATACGTTTAAAGTATAAGTAAGAAGCCATATAAGGAAATAAAACTCACCACCGTTGAGCAATCTGTTCACTACTCTGAATATCAAGTCCGTACTTTCTGGAATGCTAATAGCACCTATTAATTTCACATGGAATTGTTTATGGTTATTAATTGTGCTACTTAGACTAATATCCAAATATAATTGACGCCATAATGTCAAGTGTCTATATAAACATGTTCGTTTCACCACTTATATATATATTCCTGAACTTGACTTTACTGATCTTGGTTCACACACACAAACACATAAACTAGACCTATTGACCCCCTGGATTCCACCGACCTTGGTTCACACACGCAAACACGTAAACTAGGCCTATTGACCCCCTGGATTCCATCGACCTTGGTTCACACACAAAAGCACTTAAACTAGGTCTATTGGCCCCCTGGATTCCATCGACCTTGGTTCACACACAAAAACACGTAAACTAGGCCTATTGGCCCCCTGGATTCCATCGACCTTGGTTCACACACAAAAACACGTAAACTAGGCCTATTGGCCCCCTGGATTCCATCGACCTTGGTTCACACACAAAAACACGTAAACTAGGCCTATTGACCCCCTGGATTCCATCGACCTTGGTTCACACACACAAACACATAAACTAGGCCTAATGACCCCCTGGATTCCATCGCTCTTGGTTCACACACACAAACACATAAACTAGGCCTATTGACCCCCTGGATTCCATCGACATTGGTTCACACACACAAACACATAAACTAGGCCTATTGGTCCCCTAGATTCCATCGACCGTGGTTTACACACACAAACTAAGTCTGTTGACCACCTGAAGTTCACATACACACAAAAACTAAATCGATTTACCCTGAATTTAACGGACCTAGATTCACATACACAAACCAGGTCTGTTGGTCCCATGCACTTCACTGATTTTGATAAGACACAAACCAGGTATGTTGACCCTGAACTTTACTCACCTTCAGGCATCGTACACGTAGTATACAATAGACAAGAATATCAACAAGCTATCATCCAAAGCATACACTTAATGGAAAACAATCAAAATAGTCCTTCAAAGTCTGGTCACAAAATGTCGACACATTTTCAATACAAACTACACCTATGTGATATTATAACATTGTAATACTAATGTTATGTGGTGGCACTCGGTCCTGTGCATAGCTCAGTCGACAGCTATCAGTGAAGTTCAGCAACAATGGTCGCGGCTCGCCGCATGAGTGGGAACATTCGCCTATATTGGTGTCATCAGACCATGTGGTGAGGAATTTATATATTATAGAACCAGTTCGTAAACCGGTATGAAATAATTTTAATATGTTTTTCAAGGGAACAGGGTTGATTTTAATCAGACTGAATATCCTTTATCTGATACAACAGATAGCTATTGAATAGTTTAGCCTGAATGGTAAACATGACCTATCTTACCTGGGACACCTCGCAACACCCCATTCTAAAAAGTAAAAAATGAGAAATCTAAAAACATGTCAGGAAATGGTACAGCGTTATGCATCATGTTCTAACTGAGTAATGTGTCGCTATTGGTCAATGCCTCTGAAATCTCGATCTAAACCGACTTTGTAAGCTTTAAATCAAGTGTTGGATGTTGACATATGCCAGTTGTTGTTTTTGTATGGGATACTTAATTTCAGGGAACTGCAATTTCTTGTGTTTTGCTAGTAGTTTGTATCTGTTTGGTTCTATTTAAATCAGATATATCCTCTTGTAGTTCCGTAATCAATGAGGTCAGTCTAACATTAGTGACGAAAGTTGTCTCCTTTCCATAGGGCAAATGTCTACTTTCACAACATTGTCTCTTGACTTCTCACAGAAAGTACTCACTTTGTACACCTGAAAAACTGAAAAACCGAGTGTAAGTATCTTCATTCTGCTTTTCAAATGAATAGGACTGGAGATCACTTTTAAAACATCATCGGACAAAGTTTCTAAACCTTAGTTGCCATCAAGTTTGGTTTGCTTATGCCTTGTTTTTCTATCCTACTTAGAATACTGACTTGACATTTGTTTATACAATACGAGCATCGTTAGCGTAGTGGCTAAACAACCTCTCACGTAATACTGTTTCATTAAAGTAAATGAATTGTCTCAAACGAGCAAAAACGAAAATGGTTTTGATCACTATCAGCGGTATTTCACAAGTTTATGAGCCATATGAATTTTACACTGCAGTTCCTTCTATGGGCGAGTAATAACTGTGGTTATGGTGTACGAGCCACTTAAACCTACCCCACATGTCATACAGGCAGACAGACACATATGGTTTAGTAATTTATGAAGTGCACTGTAATGCCAGTACAGAAAATTACGAAATGCTGCAAAATTGGCCACTGATGGAGACTGGTGCGAGTAATGACTTGTGGGGGAAATGGGCTCCAGGTATTAATGTAATGAGTAAATTATCAAATTATAAAAACACTTCTTCCTGAACTGTGTTTGGATGCATTGATGCATAATTACAGTAGTGAAGTTCTTCTCTCATGAACAGACTCAGGTTTCACATGAACACATAACCACATTAGCTTTGATGTGATGAACTGCAGCAAATCCAGTTGACAACAATTGAATATGACGTCACGGATAGCCAAGAACCAAAGGCTTAGTCAACATTCCAAGCAATTTGTTCGAGAGTGTTTCTATGCATTGCTCGTATGGATATAAGTATGGTTGCTGTTTTTTGTTAAATATAACATGTTAAATTACCTAAATGAAAAATGTAATTGTTTCAATAAGGCGATGGAAAACATAATACAAACACAACAATATTCGCTTAACGACCTCTTTTCTTGTGTCACTGTACGGAGTTATTTTACAATCCCAAGAGTGGAAGAATGTGACAGCAGTCATTGGCTGCACGCGTTGTGTTCGAGCTTTCTCGCTCGAACACCTTCTGATGGCAACGAGTATATTAGTTACGTCAAGGAGCGGTTACTCGCTGTCTGGAGCTAGAATGCTTTCGACACTACCCTTCGGCCCTATATTATAATACACCAGTGACAAGGTATACATGATTTGTGAAGGGACTAATGGTTCAAACCAATAACAAATTGAGCCTTTCAAGCTGTATACTCCTTGTTGAACATTCACAATATTAACAATTGAATGATTTTATTCACTGAAAATAACACAAAAAGGGTGCGAACAGTATGTGGACATACATGGAGAGAAGAATAATGTATATTTAGGTTATTCATCGGATGCAAGCAATTGAATGGAATTTTGAAGGAGATGATTGATTAAAATAAGAAAACCGTTAATATAAGTTAAAAACAATTTAAGATAGTTTGCCATATTCAATTTGATAGAAAACCAAAAAAATGAAAGGGAACAATAAAAACGGTCCAAAATGTTCAATATATTGTAAATCAGGCCGGCTAGATACAGGTGAATGTCTTTATATATCAATAATGTACTTTTGATTATTACTCAAAGAATACATATTATACATAAACGCTGAACATGTGAACAAAAGTTATGAAAATGAAAAAGAAAAAAATGCATTTTGTTCTACACAATTGGTAGTTTCCCTTCCCTTCCTGAACTATCATCCATGTTTGTCATAGCAGCAGTCTCAGATCCAGAACCCAAACCTTCAGCACCGGAAGTTGAGGTTTCTGGTTGTGAATACGGCGTGGGTAGGTCCTTCTCAAGAAAGACCTGATACATTTCCTGGCTCAAATTGGCTGCCACCATCTCACTCGAGTTCTGGGAAATCATGGACATGAGGAGGACACCGTCCAAACCCAGGGAGCTGCTGATGAAACGGGTGATGGAGGACGAGTCTTTGGCTGGTCCGGGAGCGGAGGTGATGTAGCCTGAGATCTTGCCGTCTCTCAGGAAAGGAATGAAGAAGAATCCTGCCCATAGGAGAAGATTGAAGAAGGTGGCCACTCCCACGAAGAAGATCCAGTACCAGAGGAATACATACATCTTCTCATAAACCTCAGTGATCGAAAATGTGCATTGATGGAGATGTTCAAATTCTCTATTCATTTGTCTGAATTTGTAATCACAGAAGACATCTTTTAGAAGGAGTGGCTTGACAAATGAGTCAAGATCATGATCGATGTAACGACCAACTCTAACAAGGAGGTCATTTCTGAAATATACCGTTACAAACACAAACTGTCCAATCAGATTGAGAAGAAACAGTAGCTTGGTCACAAGGTATAGGACACCCAGCAAGAAACTGTTTCTCCTCAACGAGCTGTCCATAACTCTTGCCGTTTCTTTGAACATTGCTTTTCTGGACTCTATAGTCATCAACTGCGTCTGCTGAAGTGATGAGACAGTAGCATCAAGATTGATTGACAAATGTCGTTTACAAGTTGTCCAGATGATGTTGGGCATTTTGAAGCAAAGAGCTTGAATAAAAAGCATCAGTGGAATCCAGAGATGGTGGGATACCATTTCCTGCATCTCAAGTTTTCCAGCCCTGGGGATGCTCTCCGCGGGAGGCTCAATGAAAACCTCCTTCATGAAGCAGGTGTCCTGTGCATATCGGACATGGGCATCAGTAAACTGAGCTGGACACCAACAACTGATTGGTTGAGTAATATAGCGAGCCAGAAAGGCACCAAGTGAGCAGACCGAGAGAAGCAACACAGACCAGAATCCATTGGCTCTGTCCACCCAGTCCTGATCCAAACCTCGGTTAAACCACGATGGAGACATCTTCCTAGGAAGAACAAATGTTGACATTGACTCTCATGAGTAGTTTGAGCGGCTAATGCAACATTCGAGTTCAATTGAAATGACTCAAGTACCAACATTACAATTATTGTTAAATATATATATTAATTCATGACTGTTAGTTTTGTTACAGTTTTTGCATTGTCAACTCATAATATACACTGTCACTATATTCTCTCCTCTTTGTCGACAACACATTAATAAATACCTGTTCTAAATTACATTCAATATGCTTATGGAGAAACTATTGATTAAACGTGTCCGTAGTACATGAATGCAATAGACTCCTTTTAAAGACCTTCAATGTGAAATGTATGAAATAACTTACCACGGACAACGAAATACAGTTCAACTGTGTGCCAGACTGCAGGAATATACAATGCTTATAATTACAGAACCAAACTCGCAGAATATTACTGCTTATTTGTGACAGTCACAACTGGTTGCTTATTATCCCTAATCAAGTAACGGACAGGGCAAAGGTCAACCATAGTCAGCCCCGGCCCTCGGTACATAAAAGTCAACAGCTAGGCAATGACAAATTTGTAAGTCTTCAAACCTCAAAATGAAAATGTAAACGGTTCAAATATGATGGTCAGGGAATCGATACGTGATTGCTTTCACAAAATGGAAATGAAAAATGAAATGTTACTAATTGCAACTAAAACTTTATGACAATGGTGCGGTTTAGTGAACACAGGTCCACTTTCCATCCTAACCATCCATGTTCACACTAAAATGGCCGCTAGCAGTTTTCGTTTTGTGATGACGTTTTCTGCCACTACGGACAATCATGTCGTGTAATGGCATGGCTGTTTAACCCTCTTAAGTAAAGATATACTGCATAGGCTTTTATTATAACTGGTAAATTTGAACATATGATAGATGTAAACAAATTACTACAGTGGCTTTACAGCTGCTGAACAAAAGTTTGTTTAACTGTGTCCCGAACTCAGTGCAAATATCATGTAATTCCGTATTCATTTAAGTTTGCTTTATTCCTTAATTATGACCGCAAAGGTTATGAATCTCTGTTTAGACGTAGAAAAATCATTTCTGTCTCATATACTAAAAGATGATACTAAATATTTCAGGAGCAAATATGGCAAGGATTTATATAACACTGG
The DNA here is from genome assembly GCA_936450465.1 of Gibbula magus. Classification (NCBI taxonomy): domain Eukaryota; kingdom Metazoa; phylum Mollusca; class Gastropoda; order Trochida; family Trochidae; genus Gibbula; species Gibbula magus. The sequence continues at coordinate 62,515,896 of OW388304.1, forward strand.
GGTCCAAAAATCCCAAACTCAAAAATTTATATTGTTTTATAAAATTGTCATGTTTTAATCATTTAGGGAAAAAACATAATTCCTATTATTGACCAATATTTTCTATTACTGTCTAAATTTTACAGACATTATGTTTAATTAATATTTTATTGCAGAAACAATGAAATCAAAATTTTGTAATTTTGACCCCTTGTCTCTTTTGTTGTACGCCAAAATTGTTTCTGGCATGTTACATATCTGTCCCTTGTATATTTACTGTAAAAATGATTTCTCTACATCTTGTCCAACAATATTATCCATAATGTGTTCTGTTAAGAAATAGTGCCAAATTGAAGTTTTCAAAAAATGATGATTTTACATAGGAAATCTTGCATAGTTAAACAAACTTGTGTTCAGTAACCCATGCCTCAGATCATGTGCCTATGTGCACCTTGAGTCTCTAGATCTGTGTCATCGTGTCCATTATAAATCTGTGATTAACATTCAAACTTTAAAGCACAGAAATATGAGCTAACCGTGAGTAATATATAGAAGAAATATATTAAAGGGACACTAGCGTGTTGTTGGTGTCACATATCTCAAACGTTATGAAATGTATCGTTAAATGGAGAAGTACTGAATGTTGGCATAATAACCATTTTAATTCTAGTCGATTCAGTACAGGGGCGATGTAAGGTGTAAGTACTGATATCTGATCAGCAACGGACAAACCTCGATGCGTCAATTACTCAAGAAACTTTGTTGAATGAAGTCTAAAGTGTGTTCGGTTAGTCTTGATTCCCTCTTAAATATGATTGTGAAAGGGTGTCAACCTCAAACCAGAAACAAGTAAAGCAAGTAAAGAGATAAATAGGATAAAAATAATAATGTTTGATAGTTTGCAGCCTAAGCTAACTTATTATATATTCGGACACTATGACTTATAATAGTTGCATACATTAACTACAAATGATAAAATACGTTTTACAGAGGAGTTTATTAATTGAGAAACGAAGAGAAGATTATTAATACATTACATACATGATGACAAAAAATAACCTTGTAAGTTTTAAAAATTGATACGCAATTTCTGAAGCTGAAGTGGAAGATCCTGCAGAAGTAAATATGATATACAAAGATTGACACAGTGCCAAAGAGCAGTTTTGGAGGATATATTAATCTTATTCATCCTTTCTGTGTACCAATAATCAAAAAGGCGATGCGATCAGAACTGATGGAGATACTTAAACGTCAATGTATAAAATAACTGAGTCTGACTCAGGTATGGTAGAACTAGATTTGAATGGTGACCTTAAAATAAAAACAAAAATTAATTATCTAAACAAGTGGCGGTTTTTCGTCCCTTCCTGAACTATCATCCATGTTTGTCATAACAACAGTCTCTGATCCCGGATGGAAACCTTCAGCAGCGGAAGTTGAGGTTTCTGGTTGTGAATACGGCGTGGGTCGATCCTTCTCAAGAAAGACCTGATACATCTCCTGGCTCAGATTGGCTGCCACCATCTCACTCGAGTTCTGGGAAATCATGGACATGAGGAGGACACCGTCCAAACCCAGGGAGCTGCTGATGAAACGGGTGATGGAAGAAGAGTCCTTGGCTTGTCCGGGAGCAGCGTTGATGTAGGTAGAGATCCTGCCGTCTCTAAAGAAAGGAATGAAGAGAAATCCTGCCCACAGGAGCAGATTGAAGAAAGTGGCCACTCCCACGAAGAAGATCCAGTACCAAAGGAAAACATACACCTTCTCATATATGTCGGTGATTGGAAATGTGCATTGAAGGACGTACTCTTCCACTCTTGCCATCCTTCTGATGTTGTAATCACAGAGGACATCTTTTGTAAGGAGTGGTTTGACAAATGAATCAAGATCATGCTCGATGTAACGACCAACTCTAACAAGAAGCTCATTTCTGAAATATACCGTTACAAACACAAACTGTCCAAGCAGATTGAGAAGAAACAGTAGCTTGGTCACAAGATACAGGACACCCAACAAGAAACTGTTTCTCTTCAAAAAAACTGTCCATAACTCTCGCGGCTGCCTCGAACCTGGATTTTCTGGTTTCTTTGTTCACCAGAAACGTCCCCTGAAGTGTCGATACAGTTGCATCAAGATTGATGGACAGATAACGTTTGCAAGTTGTCCAGATGATGTCTGGTATTTTGAAGCAAAGAGCTTGAATAAAAAGCATCAATGGAATCCAGAGATGGTGGGATACTATGACTTCCTTCTGAATAGTGGGTATGTTCTTTTGTGGCACAAAGAAGACCTCCTTCATGAAACAGGTGTCCAGTGCATATTGGACCTGAGAACGTTCAAACTGAGCTGGACACCAACAGCTGATTGGTTGAGTAATATAGCGAGCCAGAAAGGCACCAAGTGAGCAGACCGAGAGAAGCAACACGGACCAGAATCCATTGGCTCTGTCCACCCAGTCCTGATCCAAACCTGAACTAAACCACGATCTCGAAAAAGCCATCTTTCTGAAAAGAACAAACGGTGACATTGACTGAGTTCCTAATACAACTTTTCACATAATACGGGTCATTCAACAACAAACCGTTCACAGACATAGGATTTGCGGAGTAATCATTTCTTCAAACATAGCCTTATGATAGGAAACATATAATAAGAAAAAATGTCTAAAAGAACTTGCTAAAATGATTGACTTTTATGTCACAACAGCTATATGCCCCAGGGTTATTCACATTCTCTTCACTAAGATGTTACTCCCTTCTGTAAACGTGACATTTGCCAATTGCACGTCATAATTGTAAAATAAACGTAAGATAAACGTTTCCTCGTTTGATTGTTTTCCTCGAAAAATGCTGTTTGATTTTGAGAAAACAATTCATCTTAAACCTGCTGATAAATAAAGAAGACCAAATCAGAGAAAAAAAATAGTTCATTTGTGTTATTTACATCAGACATATTCGAAGGACATATGCTAATTAGCAAGACCCTTTACAGTCAAATGCTAAGAACTTGCTAAGAAGTCACTCGGTCGATATGGCGGTTGAAAGATTGGTTAAGAAGTGGTATATAGTTTGAGGTGCTCCTTTCCCCCCGCTATGGAATTTTGCTGGATCCTTGAAATGCAGCCATATTAGAACAGAGGTTTAGGATCGAAAATCTGAAGGGAGTAACCTCTGTTGGAAGAGAATGGGTAATTCAAAAGAACTCGAGAAAATATGGAATGTTTCTTTGAAATAATGCCGCTAACAAATTTTGTAATCAGGATTCTCCATCATTCGCAAAAATCACAGCAGAAACATTGCGGTGGAAAGGAAGCTATGTGAAGAGATAGGTGATAAAAAGATGCATGAGAGATGTAAATGCGCTTCGAAGTTAAATTAATCGAAATTTTAAATTCATAAATTCTTCCAAAATTAATAACTGTTCATCGACATATAAGACATCTGCTAAGTGAAAATCAATAAATGTGCCTCATTCTGCACACATTTACAACATTATAAACATGGTATGGGTCATGTTGGTGTAAAATGATTTTATACCCTTTGGTCATTTCAGTGGCTCTAACTCTGCATGTTTGTATATAAAAAAAACAGTATGATTGTTTGCCGAATTAGTCAACATTGAACATTAAATAATATCCCGGTTCTATCATATCAATTTGTTTTGTTATTTGTACTGTATGAGAGCTTATACAGAGCAGATTGCTTTATAAAATGACAATTCACACGACAATCTCAAACGAAATGTGTCAATAACCACATACTCTGATGGTTTGTTTCATAGACTTAGACATGAACTTTAAAACCAACTCAAATTCGGAATAATATATCGTGACCATATAAACAATTATCGTGCACTCTGTCATAACCAACAATTGTGACCGCTAGTTTCTGTATTAAGGGGTCACAAATTCTGTTATTTGAGTCCCTTGAAACTATCAAAAATATGTATAGTTAGACAAAGAATTATGATATCTTGAAACAGTGTCCTTATGATATAATGTTGAATACATTAAACGGAAACATATTTTGCAAAGATAAGAAATTGTTATTGTTTAAAACCAATAATCAAATTATAATGTTCAAAATTCTAGAAAATGCACATGTACATGAACTATTTAACGTAGGTCACGTACACAAACATAGGAAAAATCTCATTAAAGTTTCGCCTAAAATATATATAGCATAACACGATTTGGTTAACGTTTGAAGTTGTCATCTTGGATCATAAAGAAATACCATCCAATGATGAATCAGTGAATGATGTGCAGTTTTCACAATATATCATGGGTCAAAACTTACATTGAAGTCCGTTTTAAAAGGTTGACCTTTTCAAAATTACTGGAGTGAAATGCCAATGGGAAATAAACAAATACAATCTCATTGATATACAGCTTGACAAAATATCACCAGTATGCTTATGATAGTGAATGAAGCTGACTTTCAAACTACCAGTAAAGACATTACTATTTAAACGTATGTTTCGAAACAATAACCCAACCTCCATGACAAATCTATGAAATAACTTACCACAGAGTTCCGAATTCCACTTCCACTGTACACCAGCACGGATATGGAATGCCGATAATGACAGTACTTAACAGGAAATTACAGCACAATTGTTGGGTCCATAATTTCTCGCTGAATTATCTTTAATTAAGTAACTACAAGAAAAGGTCGCCTGCTTACAGGCGATAAAAATATCAGTGTTCAAAATAAGTGCACGTGTTTATATATTGTAACAATGTATATGTTTCTTCTACTGTGTACCTATGTGTTATACTTACACGTGCCTAGGATCCAATCGTTGATTTGAGACACACCTTACTCTGTTACTTTTCTCGTTTTAAAAACGTACAGGAGAAACATTTTTAAAACTTTGTGGAACCTTTACTGAAACTTATAGCAATATTTTAAAATGATTATTACTTTGTACTTATGTGTACATTAAGTAATTTGTATATATTGTGTAACCTGTATAATGAATGTTTAAGATCCTTATCCATCTTTATGCAAGTTAATTACTCATTCCCTTCCAAAATATCATTGCAAGTTTAAAGGGGTATTAGCACGTTTTTTGGAAATTTAACTTTTTTCAAAATTCTTATATATAATGATAATTAATGTCATTTTTATTTACTTTAGAGGATAAAACATCTTATTACACAAGCCAATTATCCGTAGTGGTAATAACGGTGTTGCGTATAAAGCAAAAATTGCATGGCGGCCATTTTATTGTGAACACATTTTATTATTTCGAATGACAAAAACGATTCCCATGGCTTTACCGAACCATGTACACTCATATTTAAGCTTGATTTACCAAAGAGAGGTGCGTGTTTTACTATTAATGAAATGATTTTTCAAATTCATTTCATCGACTTATTCGAGCGAAAAAACGTGCTACTGTCCCTTTAAGCTCACCTGCAGATATTACTGAGGTCTTTATATCCGACAGAGCCATGAACAGGGGATAATTTCGTTTATTCTATATAGGATAAGAAAGTTGTGTGTATTTCTAGTTGGACTTTTATTTTCTTGCAATTAACGTACATTATTTTGTCTAATTACTGACACACATATTGTAATTCGTCACCGTAGTTATACAGATGAGAAATGGGTTCCCAATTTCACCCTTGAAATTCTACCAAAAGCGCTGGAAAGGTTTCGCAGTGAAATCAATGTAATTATCAAAAGCAGTGCCTACCACCGTACAATAACAATACATCGTAATTTCCCCAAACTTAAGGATGTTTGCTCCTCAAATTTCTAGTATTAAACTGGTTTTCTAACTTATATCTTTTTAAAAGATCAAAGTATATGATTGAAAAATTAGCATTAAAAAATAGGGGGTAGTGTGGGTTTTTTCAAGATATGACGCCTGTAAGATAATGAGGTGACGTACAATTTTAACATGGGAATCTATGGGTAAATGATAAAAAAAAAACTGCTAAAAACTTTAAAATACTACATTTCTAGTATTAAACTTTTTTTCCTTTTTTGATATGATACAAAGTTCATGTTCCCCTACCGAAATCGATGAAAAAATATGTATGGTAGTGTGGGTTTTTTTAAGCTTTGACACAAAATGTACCTGAACCCCCCCCCCCCCCCCCCCCCCTTTTTTAGTCAAGTTAGGCCATTTATGCTGTTTAAGCACTTTTTAGAGGTTTTAAAGTCACATTTTCTTTATTTCATTTGTTTTTTAAAAGAATGTAGATGATGTAGAATATCATGAAGTAAATAAAAATGACAAAAAATCTTTACTTAATCATATTTAATTTTTGAAGTTCAACAAGATGGAGCGAACATCCATAACGATTTTACATTAGATATCGTGCGCAATTAAATTAATTTTCATTTTTAAAAAAAACATTTGAATTTAAAATCTATTTCAATATATTTAATATTTATAAAGATATCCTCATTTTATTGAATTTATAACCATACTAATCGAATTTCATCGAAGTGGAAATGCTACAGGATATCTGTTTATGAAAAACATCTAAAATTAAAATTTATTTTATTTTATGATTTATGATATTTTCAAAGGAACACTAGCCAGTCTTTATAGTCCCGTTAGGAATCACAGGAATGCTTGTAACATGACCATAAATAACCGGGCCACATGTACAGCACTAGAGTTCTCAGGTCTTGTTTACATCAGGCTCGCGGCACTACTTAGAAGTGAGCCAAATTGGGAAATTAAAGCCACACTATTTTATTGGCAAAGAGATTTATGTATTTCTTACATTTAATTTGAATGATATGAACCTTGTTTTAATTATTTTTCTGACTAAGATGTGTTGTTGAAAACTTGAATATATTATGATGTTTATTTGATTAAATTGTATAATAATCTACTTTACTGCTTTAACAATAGATAGAAGTATGACACTGACTTAGTGAGCTTTAGAAAACATATTCAAATGAACTAGGCCTAATTCATTTTTAAAAATAAGAATTTGTTTTGTTTACAGTGTAGACTGCACTGAATGACCCTTTTGTAACTCGGTTTAGCCGAGTGGTGGCTATGATTTAAAATGTTTCTTCCCATCCAGTGACCAACTATAATGATTTCATTGCTAAAATGAATAGGGTGTAAATTTTCATTCGTATTTGTTTACATTAGAACACCGAAACCAAACAAGTTTATCAGATTTACAGCGCAAAATGACGGTAAACACAACGAGTAAGTACCACCGTAAAATATTCGAAAAATCTAGCCTTGTATTAAAATAGTAACCTAAGCTGTGATAATTGAAGATAATCGGCAGATACATCGACCATGGACGTTTGCCTAGTGATTTTATTTTATAATATTTAATGGTGGTTTTTGAAAGAGGTACTGAGTTGTCAATGTTATATGAATGGTATTTCCGGGTTTCGAAGCGACCTTAGCCTCGTTTTCGATTTCGAGCGCCCGGTTTCCTTTGCCTCATGAATATTCATGAGGTAATATTAAGAATCCCCTATAAATTTGAAAACAAAAGCCTCTAAAACTGCCCATTGTCAGTGCATGAGACTTATCACAAAACTAAAGAAGAATGGATCACATGGTCGTCTAAATATCAACAAACCTGAACAATGCTCAAAGAAATCTATATAATTAAACTAATTAAGGTATATTCCCAAAATTATGACACATGATAAAAAAAAAACCAGTACAATCCTTGAAGAAATGTATCACATACAATATGCATATAATTGGGTCCTGGGTATCTTGACACAACGACACCCATCCAACTGACAACCCCGGACCTCCTGTATTTATCTTTCTAACCTACCCCGAACATACACAAAATACAAAGTTCACCCAGCCTACTAACCCCTCCAAACGCCTGGAGCAGGGCTCTACCCCTCCCTCTACACCTAATTATACAAGGCCACATTATGTAATACACTCTGCCCAGGACTCAACACTGCAGATTTCGCATTGGCTTTGAGAAAACATGCCTTGTGGTGAATCTCGTGATCAAATTATTATGGATGCATTTATGTTATTTTAAAAGCAAGAGGCTTGAAATTGGAACGTTTGATATCCATTACACAAATATGATACGCTGAAAATGTTGGCATTCTAGAATAACAGGTTCTTGAGGTGAAAAACACATATTTAAATTAAAGCCTGCCACGCCACTTATTATTCGGATCAGAGTGATAAAATTTACAAATGTAAGTTTTCATTTATCGAAGATCATATTCCTAAACTATGAGCTTTCTAGAATTATTGGTTCTTGAGGAGACGTCGTTTAAAGATGTAAGGGGGGAACGGTTGCTCCGCTCATATTTGAGGAGGGACCATGACCAAATGAACAAACTTAAGACTTTTGTTACAAAGACGTTATTTAAGCTTTATATAAAGAATTCGTCGAAAGGTTTCACTAATAATGCCTGCCACCCCCATATTTGATGGGGGTCGAGGTGAGGTCAAAATGAACTACATAAGATTGGATATATTGATTCATCGTGAGGTCTTTCTGTAAACAAGTGACTGAGAGCACAATACACTTATTATCTGATTGTATGTATACTAGAAAATTGTGGAAAGAATTGGCTAAATGGTTAGAAAAGCTGGCTGAGGGATATATTGATTTAACAACAGAAAATATAATTTTTAGATTTAATGGAAGAAATAATAACCCACTAAATGACATTTGTCTACCAGTGAAACAAAATATATATGCAATAAGCAGAAAAAGTAAGAAACCTTACTTTAAATGTATCCAAAAGGAAATATTAAGGTATTACAAGGCATGTAAATACATTGCCTTTAGAAACAATATGCAGCCTAGATTCTTTTCATTTTAGTCCTCTCTCCACACATTATTTGGACATTAGAAAATGAGATATACATTTTATGAATTGTGGCAGGGTGAGATGAAAGTGTTCCTACTGACATCGGCTAGTGAGATATCCCTTTAGCTCAACTGGTAGAGCGCAGGACTGTCACTCGGAGGCCCCTTGTTCGATTCCTACTGGAGGTGATTTCACAATCACTGTTACATTTGGCGCCCAACGTGGGGCCGGGGCAACTCCCTAGTGCTCACTACACCCTGAGTACGTCGAACTGAGGTGCTTGATAACTCGCACAAGTTTGACTCGAGGACGAGTCACATTGTGGAGGGTTTATATGTGGCAGGGTGAGATGAAAGAGTTCCTACTGGCTTCGGCTAGTGGGATATCCCTTTAGCTCAACTGGTAGAGCGTAGGACTGTCACCCGGAGGTCCCGGGTTCGATTCCCAGTGGAGGTGATCTCACAATCACTTCTGTTGGAGAATAATACAGATAGACTTTAAAAGCCATAATAATCTTGCAAATGTCCATGAACTTCAAAACCTGCAAATTGGATCTTTGTGTAAATTTATTAAAAACTTTAATGATGTGTATAATTATCAACCTGTACTTGTGATGGTCAATAAAAAAATTAATTTTTTTTAAAAACTTCGATCCCCAAGGTGCAAGGTACCTTCCCACAAAATTTCAACTTTGGGAGTGTAGTAGTTCTGGAGGAGAAGTCGAAAATGTGAAGAATGTTGAAGAAATATATTATGGGAACATTCATTGTGTTCTTGTAGTCCCATATGTCAACAGTTATCAATAATGTTGATTTACAGAGAAGTTCTGAATGTTGCCGAGAATAACCGTTTCAATGCTTGCTAAATCAGTAAAGTGGCGATATATAGGTAGATGTGGTAATTTCTGATCGAAAACCGTACATAAACTGAACCAAATCTTTTTTATTCATTTAAGGTAGGTATCCAGACATTGTCAAAAGCATACAACAAAGGGTAACAGTTTAGGTGTTTGATGTGCTTTCTCAGTATGTAACCATACTCTGTTATGCGAAATTAGTCAAATGGAATCTTCATCATCAGACCATAGGCAGCAATAATCTTCAGAATAACAACTTTGTTACATGGAAACTACAGTTTGTTCATTTTAGACATCCCAACGACAGTGCAGCTGCTGCCATGATTTGAAGGACTTACTGCGTCAGATCAGCGATTGTATTGCAATAAAAAATACAATATATAGTTTATATTTATATATATATTTATAGGATATATAATGAGCTTCCTCTTTCATATCATGTTTATGTCCAGAGTGAAATAATTTTGCTTTGTCTCGAGCCTTGGCTGCATCTATACTTTCATAATATTGCGACGTTAAATATTCACGCTTTTAAAATCAAACCATTCTGTAATGCGTGATGTTCGGTATGGCGAAACCAGGTGCACTAGTCATGCTGAAGGAAGCGTATATAATATAACATCTCCCTGCTCGAAGACAGGAAATGAGAGTTATCCGTCCTTTGAATGACGTCACGTCATGGCGGCCGCCATTCGCATGTTTCTCATCGTCAGAATGTGTAAACAACCTAAAACAACCTTATTAAATGTAACTTTTAGATGAACATCGCTGTTTTAATACCTTTCATTTCGGGTATTGTTGCCTTGTGAGTATAAATTCACTGTGCACCGTTACGAACACGTTATTTTCACCGAGATATGAGCGTTTGGTGAATGTCATTCCCAACAGTAAAACAGAGAAAAAACTCTTGCTGCATTCTAAACGTTGTGCTTATTAGCTCTGCTCTAGTCGGTGTATCTGTTTATTCATTAAAATCAACCATTGTGGTGAGTACGAGTTCCTGAATCAACTGAACAATGAGATAAATATCAATTATAAGTGTTGTCGTAAAATACGTGTAATTTCATGAATGAATTCACGTTAGTTTTATGAATGAATAAAGTAGTCCAGACAGTGTCAAAGTTCATCGTCACCCAATCAAATTACTTGAAAGTGTTATGACACATATAGTTTGTTATGAAACCCCTTTACGAAGTACCACGTTTATTTATAATATATGAGCCCCATCATTCTAACTAAACCCAAACATCCACTTGACAAGGACCAATAGTGTTTCTGTGATTCCGACACTTTCAAAATGTAATTCTGATGAAACAATAACAATGTTTTCAAGAATTTAATTTAAGGTTATAACATTGATATACAATTTCTGAAGCGAAGTGGAAGATCTTGTAGGAGTAAAGTTGTTGTGTCAAAGAGAAGTGAAGGGTATATGAATCTTATTCAACGTTTACTGTGTACCAATAGTCAAAAAGTCGATGTGATCAGAACTGATGGAAAAAGGTGAGGTTCAAATTACAACTGAGTCTTACTCAGGTAAAACACAACCATATTTTAATTGTGACCTTCAAAAAACATATAACAATTTATGATCTAAGCAAGTGGTGGTTTTTCGTCCCTTCCTGAACTATCATCCATGTTTGTCATAACAACAGTCTCTGATCCCGGATGGAAACCTTCAGCAGCGGAAGTTGAGGTTTCTGGTTGTGAATACGGCGTGGGTCGATCCTTCTCGAGAAAGACCTGATACATCTCCTGGCTCAGATTGGCTGCCACCATCTCACTCGAGTTCTGGAAAATCATGGACACGAGGAGGACACCGTCCAAACCCAGGGAGCTGCTGATGAAACGTGTGATGGAGGACGAGTCTTTGGCTGGTCCGGGAGCGGAGGTGATGTAGCCTGAGATCTTGCCGTCTCTCAGGAAAGGAATGAAGAAGAATCCTGCCCATAGGAGAAGATTGAAGAAAGTGGCCACTCCCATGAAGAAGATCCAGTACCAGAGGAATACGTACATCTTCTCATACTCGCTGTCTGGAGCTAGAATGCTTTCGACACTACCATTCGGCCCTATATTATAATACACCAGTGACAAGGTATACATGATTTGTGAAGGGACTAATGGTTCAAACCAATAACAAATTGAGCCTTTCAAGCTGTATACTCCTTGTTGAATATTCACAATATTAACAATTAAATAATTTTATTCACTGAAAATAACACAAAAAGGTTGCGAACAGTATGTGGACATACATGAAGAGAAGAATAATGTAGATTTAGGTTATTCGTCGGATTCAAGCAATTGAATGGAATTTTGAAGGAATTAAAATAAGAAAACCGTTAATATAAGTTCAAAACAATTTAAGATAGTTTGCCATATTCAATTTGATAGAAAACCAAAAAAATGAAAGGGAACAATAAAAACGGTCCAAAATTTTAAATATATTGTAAATCAGGCCGGCTAGATACAGGTGAATGTCTTTATATATCAATAATGTACTTTTGATTATTACTCAAAGAATACATATTATACATAAGCGCTGAAAATTTGAACAAAAGTTATGCAAATGAAAAAGAAAAAAATGCTTTTTGTTCTACACAATTGGTAGTTTCCCTTCCCTTCCTGAACTGTCATCCATGTTTGTCATAGCAACAGTTTCAGATCCAGGATCCAAACCTTCAGCACCGGAAATTGAGGTTTCTGGTTGTGAATACGGCGTGGGTACGTCCTTCTCAAGAAAGACCTGATACATTTCCTGGCTCAGATTGGCTGCCACCATCTCACTCGAGTTCTGGGAAATCATGGCAATGAGGAGGACACCGTCCAAACCCAGGGAGCTGCTGATGAAACGGGTGATGGAGGACGAGTCTTTGGCTGGTCCGGGAGCGGAGGTGATGTAGCCTGAGATCTTGCCGTCTCTCAGGAAAGGAATGAAGAAGAATCCTGCCCACAGGACAAGATTGAAGAAGGTGGCCACTCCCACGAAGAAGATCCAGTACCAGAGGAATACATACATCTTCTCATAAACCTCAGTGATCGAAAATGTGCATTGATGGAGATGTTCAAATACTCTATTCATTTGTCTGAATTTGTAATCACAGAAGACATCTTTTAGAAGGAGTGGCTTGACAAATGAGTCAAGATCATGATCGATGTAACGACCAACTCTAACAAGGAGGTCATTTCTGAAATATACCGTTACAAACACAAACTGTCCAATCAGATTGAGAAGAAACAGTAGCTTGGTCACAAGGTATAGGACACCCAGCAAGAAACTGTTTCTCCTCAACGAGCTGTCCATAACTCTTGCCGTTTCTTTGAACATTGCTTTTCTGGACTCTATAGTCATCAACTGCGTCTGCTGAAGTGATGAGACAGTAGCATCAAGATTGATTGACAAATGTCGTTTACAAGTTGTCCAGATGATGTTGGGCATTTTGAAGCAAAGAGCTTGAATAAAAAGCATCAGTGGAATCCAGAGATGGTGGGATACCATTTCCTGCATCTCAAGTTTTCCAGCCCTGGGGATGCTCTCCGCGGGAGGCTCAATGAAAACCTCCTTCATGAAGCAGGTGTCCTGTGCATATCGGACATGGGCATCAGTAAACTGAGCTGGACACCAACAACTGATTGGTTGAGTAATATAGCGAGCCAGAAAGGCACCAAGTGAGCAGACCGAGAGAAGCAACACAGACCAGAATCCATTGGCTCTGTCCACCCAGTCCTGATCCAAACCTCGGTTAAACCACGATGGAGACATCTTCCTAGGAAGAACAAATGTTGACATTGACTCTCATGAGTAGTTTGAGCGGCTAATGCAACATTCGAGTTCAATTGAAATGACTCAAGTACCAACATTACAATTATTGTTAAATATATATATTAATTCATGACTGTTAGTTTTGTTACAGTTTTTGCATTGTCAACTCATAATATACACTGTCACTATATTCTCTCCTCTTTGTCGACAACACATTAATAAATACCTGTTCTAAATTACATTCAATGTGCTTATGGAGAAACTATTGGTTAAACGTGTCCGTAGTACATGAATGCAATAGACTCCTTTTAAAGACCTTCAATGTGAAATGTATGAAATAACTTACCAGGGACAACGAAATACAGTTCAACTGTGTGCCAGACTGCAGGAATATACAATGCTTATAATTACAGAACCAAACTCGCAGAATATTACTGCTTATTTGTGACAGCCACAACTGGTTGCTTATTATCCCTAATCAAGTAACGGACAGGGGAAAGGTCAACCATAGTCAGCCCCGGCCCTCGGTACATAAAAGTCAACAGCTAGGCAATGACAAATTTGTAAGTCTTTAAACCTCAAAATGAAAATGTAAACGGTTCAAATATGATTGTCAGGGAATCGATACGTGATTGATTTCACAAAATGGAAATGAGAAATGAAATGTTACTAATTGCAACTAAAACTTTATGACAGTGGTGCGGTTTAGTGAAGGCAGGTCCACTTTCCATCCTAACCATCCATGTTCACACTAAAAGGGCCGCTAGCAGTTTTCGTTATGTGATAACGTTTTCTGCCACTACGGACAATCATGTCGTGTAATGGCATGACTGTTTTACCCTTTTAAGTAAAGATATACTGCATAGGCTTTTATTATAACTGCCAAATTTGAACGTATGATAGATGCAAACAAATTTCTACAGTGGTGTTATAGGTTGCATCAAAAACATGTTTTAGTAAGCCGTGCCTCAGATCATGTGACTATGTGCACTGTGAGTCTCTAGATCTGTGTCAACGTGTCCATTATAAATCTGTGATAAACATTCAAACTTTAAAGCACAGAAATATGAGCTAATCGTGAGTAATATATAGAAGAAATATATTAAAGGGACACTAGCGTGTTGTTGGTGTCACATATCTCAAACGTTATGAAATGTATCGTTAAATCGAGAAGTACTGAATGTTGGCATAATAACCATTTCAATTCTAGTCGATTCAGTACAGGGACGATGTTAGGTGTAAGTACTGATATCTGATCAACAATGGACAAACCTCGATGCGTCAATTACTCAAGAAACTTTGTTGAATGAAGATTAAAGTTTGTTCGGTTAGTCTTGATTTCCTCTTAAATGTGATTGTGAAAGGGTGTCAACCTCAAACAAGAAACTAGTAAAGCAAGTAAAGAGATAAATAGGATAAAAATAATAATGTTTGATAGTTTGCAGCCTAAGCTAACTTATTATATATTCGGACACTATGACTTATAATAGTTGCATAAATTAACTATAAATGAAAAAATACGTTTTACAGAGGAGTTTATTAATTGAGAAACGAAGAGAAGATTATTAATACATTACATACATGATGACAAAAATTAACCTTGTAAGTTTTAAAAATTGATACGCAATTTCTGAAGCGGAAGTGGAAGATCCTGCAGAAGTAAATATGATATACAAAGATTGACACAGTGCCAAAGAGCAGTTTTGGAGGATATATTAATCTTATTCATCCTTTCTGTGTACCAATAATCAAAAAGGCGATGTGATCAGAACTGATGGAGACACTTAAACGTCAATGTATAAAATAACTGAGTCTGACTCAGGTATGGTATAACTAGATTTGAATGGTGACCTTAAACTAAAAACAACAATTAATTATCTAAACAAGTGGCGGTTTTTCGTCCCTTCCTGAACTATCATCCATGTTTGTCATAACAACAGTCTCTGATCCCGGATGGAAACCTTCAGCAGCGGAAGTTGAGGTTTCTGGTTGTGAATACGGCGTGGGTCGATCCTTCTCGAGAAAGACCTGATACATCTCCTGGCTCAGATTGGCTGCCACCATCTCACTCGAGTTCTGGGAAATCATGGACATGAGGAGGACACCGTCCAAACCCAGGGAGCTGCTGATGAAACGGGTGATGGAAGAAGAGTCCTTGGCTGGTCCGGGAGCAGCGTTGATGTAGGTAGAGATCCTGCCGTCTCTAAAGAAAGGAATGAAGAGGAATCCTGCCCACATGAGCAGATTGAAGAAAGTGGCCACTCCCACGAAGAAGATCCAGTACCAAAGGAAAACATACATCTTCTCATATATGTCGGTGATTGTAAATGTGCATTGAAGGACATACTCTTCCACTCTTGTCATCCTTCTGATGTTGTAATCACAGAAAACAACTTTTGTAAGGAGTGGTTTGACAAATGAGTCAAGATCATGCTCGATGTAACGACCAACTCTAACAAGAAGCTCATTTCTGAAATATACCGTTACAAACACAAACTGTCCAAGCAGATTGAGAAGAAACAGTAGCTTGGTCACAAGATACAGGACACCCAACAAGAAACTGTTTCTCTTCAACAAACTGTCCATAACTCTCGCGGCTGCCTCGAACCTGGATTTTCTGGTTTCTTTGTTCACCAGAAACGTCCCCTGAAGTGTCGATACAGTTGCATCAAGATTGATGGACAGATAACGTTTGCAAGTTGTCCAGATGATGTCGGGTATTTTGAAGCAAAGAGCTTGAATAAAAAGCATCAATGGAATCCAGAGATGGTGGGATACTATGACTTCCTTCTCAATAGTTGGGATGTTCTGTTGTGGCACATAGAAGACCTCCTTCATGAAACAGGTGTCCAGTGCATATTGGACCTGAGAACGTTCAAACTGAGCTGGACACCAACAGCTGATTGGTTGAGTAATATAGCGAGCCAGAAAGGCACCAAGTGAGCAGACCGAGAGAAGCAACACGGACCAGAATCCATTGGCTCTGTCCACCCAGTCCTGATCCAAACCTGAACTAAACCACGATTTCGAAAAAGCCATCTTTCTGAAAAGAACAAACGGTGACATTGACTGAGTTCCTAATACAACTTTTCACATAATACGGGTCATTCAACAACAAACCGTTCACATACATAGGGTTTGCGGAGTAATCATTTCTTCAAACATAGCCTTATGATAGGAAACATATAATAAGAACAAATGTCTAAAAGAACTTGTTAAAATGATTGACTTTTATGTCACAACAGCAATATGCCCCAGGGTTATTCACATTCTCTTCACTAAGATGTTACTCCCTTCTGTAAACGTGACATTTGCCAATTGCACGTCATAATTGTAAAATAAACGTAAGATAAACGTTTCCTCGTTTGATTGTTTTCCTCGAAAAAGGCTGTTTGATTTTGAGAAAACAATTCATCTTAAACCTGCTGATAAATAAAGAAGACCAAATCAGAGACAAAAAAATATTTCATCTGTATTATTTACATCAGACATATTCGAAGGAAATATGCTAATTAGCAAGACCTTTTACAGTCAAATGCTAAGAACTTGCTAAGAAGTCACTCGGTCGACATCGCGGTTGAAAGATGAAATTTCATTGGTTAAGAAGCAGGTATATAGTTTGAGGTGCTCGTTTTCACCCGCTATGGAATGTTGCTGGAGCCTTGAAATGCAGCCATATTAGAACAGAGGTGTAGGATCGGAAATCTGAAGGGAGTAACCGCTATGGGAAGAAAATGGGTTATTCAAAGAACTCGAGAAAATATGGAATGTTTCTTTGAAATAATGACGCTAACCAATTTTGTAATAAGGATTCTCCATCAGTCGCAAAAATCACAGCAGAAACATTGCGGTGGAAAGGAAGCTATGTGAAGAGATAAGTGATAAAAAGATGCATGAGAGATGTAAATGCGCTTTCGAAGTTAAATTAATCGAAATTTTAGGTTCATAAATTCTTTCAAAATTAATTTTCATAAAACGCAACTGTTCATCGACATACCTCTGCAAAGTGAAAATCAATAAATGTGCCTCATTCTGCACACATTTACAACATTATAAACATGGTATGGGTCATGTTGGTGTAAAATGATTTTATACCCCTTGGTCATTTCAGTGGCTCTAACTCTGCATGTTTGTGGAAAAAAAGACAGTATGGTTGTTTGCCGAATTAGTCAACATTGAACATTAAATAATATCCCGGTTCTATCATATCAATTTGTTTTGTTATTTTTACTGTATGAGAGCTTATACAGAGCAGATTGCTTTATAAAATGACAATTCACACGACAATCTCAAACGAAATGTGTCAATAACCACATACTCTGATGGTTTGTTTTATAGACTTAGACATGAACTATAAAACCAACTCAAATTCGGAATAATATATCGTGACCATATAAACAATTATCGTGCACTCTGTCATAACCAACAATTGTGACCGCTCGTTTCTGTATTAAGGGGTCACAAATTCTGTTATTTGAGTCCCTTGAAACTATCAAATATATGTTTAGTTAGACAAAGAATTATGATATCTTGAAACGGTGTCCTTATGATATAATGTTGAATACATTAAACGGAAACACATTTTGCAAAGATAAGAAATTGTTATTGTTTAAAGCCAATAATCAAATTATAATGTTCAAAATTCTAGAAAATGCACCTGTACATGAACTATTTAACGTAGGTCACGTACACAAACATAGGAAAATCTCATTAAAGTTTCGACTAAAATACATATAGCATAACAACACGATTTGATTAACGTTTGAAGTTGTCATCTTGGATCATAAAGAAATACCATCCAATGATGAACCAGTGAATGATGTGCAGTTTTCACAATATATCATGGGTCAAAACTTACATTGAAGTCCGTTTTAAAAGGTTGACCTTTTCAAAATTACTGGAGTGAAATGCCAATGGGAAATAAACAAATACAATCTCATTGATATACAGCTTGACAAAATATCACCAGTATGCTTATGATAGTGAATGAAGCTGACTTTCAAACTACCAGTAAAGACATTACTATTTAAACGTATGTTTCGAAACAATAACCCAACCTACATGACAAATCTATGAAATAACTTACCACAGAGTTCCGAATTCCACTTCCACTGTACACCAGCACGGATATGGAATGCCGATAATGACAGTACTCAATAGGAAATTACTGCACAATTGTTGGGTCCATAATTTCTCGCTGAATTATCTCTAATTAAGTAACTACAAGAAAAGGTCGCCTGCTCACAGGCAATAAAAATATCAGTGTTCAAAATAAGTGCAAGTGTTTATATATTGTAACAATGTATATGTTTCTTCTACTTTGTACCTATGTGTTATACTTACACGTGCCTAGGATCCAATCGTTGATTTGAGACACAGCTTACTCGGTTACTTTTCTCGTTTTAAAAACGTACAGGAGAAACATTTTAAAAACTTTGTGGAACCTTTACTGAAACTTATAGCAATATTTTAAAATGATTATTACTTTGTACTTATGTGTACATTAAGTAATTTGTATATATTGTGTTACCTGTATAATGAATGTTTAAGATCCTTATCCATCTTTATGCAAGTTAATTACTCATTCCCTTCCAAAATATCATTGCAAGTTTAAAGGGGTATTAGCACGTTTTTTGGAAATTTTACTTTTTTCAAAATTCTTATATATAATGATAATTAATGTCATTTTTATTTACTTTAGAGGATAAAACGACTTATTACACAAGCCAATTATCCGTAGTGGTAATAACGGTGTTGCGTATAAAGCAAAAATTGCATGGCGGCCATTTTATTGTGAACACATTTTATTATTTCGAATGACAAAAACGATTCCCATGGCTTTACCGAACCATGTACACTCATGTTTAAGCTTGATTTACCGAAGAGATGTGCGTGTTTTACTATTAGTGAAATGATTTTTCAAATTCATTTCATCGACTTATTCGAGCGAAAAAACGTGCTACTGTCCCTTTAAGCTCACCTGCAGATATTACTGGTGTCTTTATATCCGACAGAGCCATGAACAGGGGATAATTTCGTTTATTCTATATAGGATAAGAAAGTTGTGTGTATTTCTAGTTGGACTTTTATTTTCTTGCAATTAACGTACATTATTTTGTCTAATTACTGCCACACATATTGTAATTCGTCACCGTAGTTATACAGTTGAGAAATGGGTTCCCAATTTCACCCTTGAAATTCTACCAAAAGCGCTGGAAAGGTTTCGCAGTGAAATCAATGTAATTATCAAAAGCAGTGCCTACCACCGTACAATAACAATACATTGTAATTTCCCCAAACTTAAGGATGTTTGCTCCTCAAATTTCTAGTATTAAACTTGTTTTCTAACTTATATCTTTTTAAAAGATCAAAGTATATGATTGAAAAATTAGCATTAAAAAATAGGGGGGAGGTGGGTTTTTTCAAGATATGACGCCTGTAAGATAATGAGGTGACGTACAATTTTAACATGGGAATCTATGGGTAAATGATAAAAAAAAAACTGCTAAAAACTTTAAAATACTACATTTCTAGTATTAAACTTTTTTTCCTTTTTTGATATGATACAAAGTTCATGTTCCCCTACCGAAATCGATGAAAAAATATGTATGGTAGTGTGGGTTTTTTTAAGCTTTGACACAAAATGTACCTGAACCCCCCCCCCCCCCCCCCCCCCCTTTTTTTAAGTCAATTTTGGCCATTTATGCTGTTTAAGCACTTTTTAGAGGTTTTAAAGTCACATTTTCTTTATTTCATTTGTTTTTTAAAAGTATGTAGATGATGTAGAATATCATGAAGTAAATAAAAATGACAACAAATCTTTACTTAATCATATTTCATTTTTGAAGTTCAACAAGAAGGAGCGAACATCCATAACGATTTTACATTAGATATCGTGCGCAATTTAATTCATTTTCATTTTTAAAAAAAAACATTTGAATTTGAAATCTATTTCAATATAATAAATATTTATAAAGATATCCTCATTTTATTGAATTTATAACCATAATAATCGAATTTCATCGAAGTGGAAATGCTACAGGATATCTGTTTATGAAAAACATCTAAAATTAAAATTTATTTTATTTTATGATTTATGATATTTTCAAAGGAACACTAGCCAGTCTGTATATTCCCGTAAGGAATCACAGGAATGCTTGTAACATGATCATAAATAACCAAGCCACATGTACAGCACTAGAGTTCTCAGGCACTGAGTCTTGTTTACATCCGCTGTTTCTTTACAGGCTCGCAGCATTACTTAGAAGTGAGGACGAATTGGGAACAACTTTGCAATTGCGAAACATCATTCCAACATCAAGCAAGTAAGTGTCATTGTTGACGAACCGATTAGTTCCCAGCCACAAACCTAGCAGTACAATTTGGACCAGACTATTTGACTTCGTGAGGCTGAAAAATCATGTCAAGTCTAGATTGTCTACAGTCTCTGAAATGCGAGGATTTATTTAACATCGAAGCTTATGAAGAAGACAAATATTTTATGGATGATCAACTTCTTTATTAACAATAGCGACGTTTCGGTACAGATCCTTATACCGTTATCAAGCATATGGAATGGATGGTGAAACAGCAGATTATATACAGGATACATGTTGGTATGATAAAGAGATAACAAATACAACAAGATGAGGTAACAATGACATAAATAGTTGTACAAGTGAAGTTGTGAATAACAAGGAAACCAGAGAGTAGTAAGTTAATTAGCCAGGGGGTGGCGGATGAGACGACAAAGGCAGCTTATGGCGTCCAATTTCATTATAAATTTAGTATATGAAAGTAACTACTTGGCCATAGTCCGGCCCATGGCTGTGTATAAAATACCACGTTTATGCAGCCTAGATCCTTATTCATCAAGTCTCGACAACCTGCCTTTTAGGAGAATCAAACTTCTTGACCACTGTACACAATTCTAGACTGATATAGGTATCAGACAAACTGAATATACGGGAAACCAAACTACTACTACTGTATACAATTTCAAGGCTGATATGTGTTTCTAATTCAGTGCTTGGGCATCTGTAATTGACAAGTGAACCTAAACACTGGACCAGTTGTACGGGAGGGGCAGATCCTATTTCACTGGGTTGAAGCTGGGGCACATGCATACTGTAGGGTTGAGTCAGGCAAAGCGCTGTATAATTAGCCGATCTGTGTTGGACTGGCGTTTAGCTCGGTCATTTTTTTCCGTATGCAATACGAGGTCAGATTCACAGGCCCTGCAGATGTGAAGACTTGCACACAGTCGCTGAAAAGTTTTTCTAATTTCAGTCTCATTTCAAAAGGAATTGTTTTGAATATTGACTTTGCGAGCCCTTCGAGTGTCTCTCTGGTATATTAGCGACGTCAGGGAGCGGTTACTCGCTGCATGGTTTTATAGACTGCAATAATTAAGGTGAATTTTTAAAAAACGGTGTTTTTTCGATGAGGTATTTGGTGCACCGAAATTATGATTTGTTGGAATAGGATAGGGATTATTGTAGAGTAATTAATTAATAAAATGACACCGTTTTGATACGACAATATAGTATATTAAACTTAGTCTCATTTAGATGGATTTCGATAGCATAGGGGGTTCGCACTTTTCACCATTTTCTTGAATTTGTTAACTTGGGACATTGAAGTCACTCTGTCGACAGCCGATGAAACTGGGGTTTTAGTGGATAAGCCGCGATATAATACGTACTCCGTCGGGGAATTTTGCTTGAATCGAAAGGAATGTATATAATCATTCATATCCATTTTCATAATAATAATGTCTTAGGTCTTAAGTCATCTAGTCACCGAAAACGGAAACACAGCAGTGGTAACTAGGCGAATGGCCATAACATATTTAAAGAATTGATACCTGACCTGTTGTATCAGGATAGGGTTTCCTGTATTTTGACTTCACCTTATATCTTAATTTCCCTTCATACGTATCTGTCTGTTCTCAAAACATCAGTTATTATAGTATACCAAATATATTAGCAATATCTTTGTTATGATATCAAACATTCTGATACACAAGCACTAGCTGTGTTAGTCTTGAGATTGTAGGCAGCCTTACTTTTCTCTATTGGTTACAATAGCTTTACACATCAGTTCTCAAACACCACACATAGCACTACAAAGCCTGTAACATAAATAAAACTCTCCCCTTCAAGCTCAGTTGTTCATAAGGGGATACATGTATTCATGTGGATGACCTCGATGCATGAATGGAGCTCGCCAAGCAAATATCCTGTAAAATGCTATGAATAGGCCTAGCCAATCAAAATACAGATTGCGTTTAATCATATTGGCTATTTCTGTCTGGGATAGCTGCCTTACGGTCGCTTAACATGTAAGTAATTTTAGTTGGATAATTATTCTAAGTTTATTCTCCTGTTTAGAACTTAGACTTATAGTGGGTATCATAGGCACATCACTCATTCCTATGTTCAGTACACTGAGTATCTTCTCAATGTTCTAATGATATGAATGGTCTTAAAACTATCATTTTACACATTTCACAATACTTATTTCATGCATGTCAATTGTTGTGTTCATTCTCCAAAATAAAGTACGTTACTACTCTCTACATATTCAGTGATTACATTATTTATCAGTATACTAGTACTGTGACGTTACTGGCTAAATGTACAAGGTATCTGGTCGTGTTTAAGAGAATTGACATAGACTTTGTAATAGTACACACTCGTGAAGCAATGTGTTAAACTCGAAGTTCATGTCAACAGATGCAGATTACTTTTAGTATCCTAGAGGTTTTCACTGTTACCATCTTAGATTTTGTTTGAGACTATGTTCAGAAGATAAGACAGTTTTAAAGTGTTCTAGGTGAAATGCTCTACTCAGTGCTAGTTGTATGTATGTTCATTACTTATATATCAACAATGACCACGAGGAGAGTACAGTCATGATGTGTTGAATGGGAACAGTGATGCGTGACGCTGTCAAAACAAGTTGTCGCCCGACATACTCTTTGCCCCTAGTACTTCATTCTGTTATTTACGTTATCTTGTGAGCATAGCGATTTGCTGAAAGGGAAGTATATTTTACTTGAAATATATGGATATACACACTTGATAGACGTGTTACACCAGGTGTTATAGTTTAGCAGGTGAGTTTGACAGGAAGACTGTTACTTTCATAACCAACAGGTTCGTATCTCTGATCACTCACTAAAACCTCTTTAAAAGAGAAAAGCTGATTGCAAAACATTACGTATACATGCCATGAAATGAACGTCTTATTGTGAAGTATGACTTGAAACACTGATGAACTGTTGAACTGATGAATTGCATGAACTATTCTCTTTCCCAAATTCTCTGAGATACTAAAGTTTGTGTAACCCAAATTCTTACTTGTGTCTTAAACCTAATTTTCTAAACTTAATATTCGATGTTTATAGTATATATTTATATTAAGACATTTTTCAGAGTGAAAATGAACTGGTAGTTAGATGGATTAGTTAAAAACAGCTTGATTATGGTATACCTAATAATTATAATAATGATATTGTAAGCAAGCAGGTCATGGTCACGCCTGACCGGTCATGAAATTCTTTTGTTAGAGATCGTCTTGCTTCGCTGAGCGCTGAACTGTGTACATTCCACACATTTCTGAGGATATTTTGGAAATATTGATAAAAAAATGAATATATTTAATCTCATTAAAATCATATCTTTGATTCGTTCCCACGGTTAAGCTTTAAAAGTGTGTGTTGTCACCTTAAAAAACCTGAAAAAGGTCTAGCCTAAGGAACACGAATCAAAAATATGATTTTAATGAGATTGATACTAATTTTTTCTTTAAAAAAATGTCCCTGTTTAAATTTAGTTCAAAGGAGTTTAAAATATTCAAAAACAGATACTATATATTTGTGTAATAGGGAAGTTGGATATCCATTATATATATATATATATATATCCAGTTTCCCTATTACACAAAAGCGTATATAGCCAACTGTTGTATACCATTAGACTGACGGTACAAGTATCTGTACTGAAACGTCACTAGTGTGTAATAAGAATGCGCTTACTATAATGTCACTGCCAACTTTAGCAAAGCCTCTCAAACAGTTCATTAACAAATCAGTGATTAATTATATTTTTTTGTATTTCCAGAGAGATGTCTCTTTCGTGGTTTAGCCGAGGTTTGGATCAGGACTGGGTGGACAGAGCCAATGGATTCTGGTCCGTGTTGCTTCTCTCGGTCTGCTCACTTGGTGCCTTTCTGGCACGTTATGTCACTCAACCAATCAGCTGTGCCTGTCCAGCTCACTTCCCTCATTCGTACGTCCAGTATGCACTGGACACCTGCTTCATGAAGGATACCTTCTATCTGTTTACAGACATTCCCATACCGTTAGAACCTGGTCGACAACTGTACGTATACTCATACCATCTCTGGATTCCTTTGATCCTCTTCTTTCAGGCCCTTGCCTTCAAAATACCCAACGTCATCTGGTCTACCTGCAAGCGTAATTTGTCCGTCAATCTTGATGAAACTGTTGTATCACTCCAGCAGACACAGTGGACCAGTACAGAGGCACGCAAGTCCATGTTCCAGGAAACAGCGAGGGTAATGGACAGCTTGTTGAAGAGAAACAGTTTCTTCCTTGGCATCCTGTACCTTGTGACGAAGCTTCTGCTCATCCTCAATCTCATTGGACAATTCATTTTTATCACATTATTCTTCAGAGAACAACTTCCCATCAAGGTCGAAACCTTCACTACTTTCAATGTGAGTTCATTGATAACCCCAGTTCTTCCAAAGGAGGTAGCGTGTGATTACAGTGTAAGAAAACTGGACAACCTCCAAAGATTTACCTTGCAATGCACATTTTCAATCACAGAGGTTTATGAGAAGATGTATGTTTTCCTTTGGTACTGGATCTTCTTCCTCGGAGTGGCCACCTTCTTCAATCTGATTCTGTGGGCAGGATTCCTCTTCATCCCATTCCTTAGAAACAGTAAGATATCTGCCTACATCAACGCTGCTCCCGGGCCAGCCAAGGACTCGTCCTCCATCACCCGTTTCATCAGCAGCTCCCTGGGTTTGGACGGTGTCCTCCTCATGTCCATGATTTCCCAGAACTCGAGTGAGATGGTGGCAGCCAATCTGAGCCAGGAAATGTATCAGGTCTTTCTCGAGAAGGATCGACCGATGCCATTTTCTCAGCCAATAGCCTCCACTTCCGGTCCCCCAGGCCTTTATCCGAATATGAATACTGTCGAAATGAGAAATGTGAGACCAAGTGATGGAAAACCACAACCTGTTTAATTATCCCTTCCTGACGTCCTAATATTAAAAAAATCTGTGCATAACAGCAGTTGTATTAACGTATGTATACAATCGATATCAAAGAAATTAGAAACATTTGAGACATTGGTCAAATTGTATAAATTAAAAAATTAATTACTATTATTAGCACTTGTACATCAAAGAGTTTCGATGTGAGTCTTTCACTCCAGCCAATCAGCAACAAGGGATAATAATGCATGCCTGTGATTGGTTGAATTTATAGAAGACGAAAGGTCACGAGACATGGCCCATGTTGTGCAGTGCTAAGATTGAAACTCAGCGAGAAACGAGATTTACGTCTGATTTTAATAGAAAGTATTATATCTGTTAGAGAAACTGTTACTTCAGTTCACAAAACATTTGAAGATAGCCCCGAAAAACTGCTAACAGAAGAAGGACTAAAACTATATTTTTTTTCATCCTTTATGTAACATTTTGAAATGTATTTATGCATGATAAAGCCTTATTGTGTATTTCTTTGTAACAATTTTGTGTTGTAGTAATGCATGACTTTTATGTTTTAACAATTCTGTTGTGCAATATAAGATACCAACGGCAATAAAACACAGGCGGTCAGTGGGACCGACAGCGTGCTTTATGAGACAATAATACATGCTCGAGATTTCAGACGTCAGTTAGAGCGTCGCTTAGCAAATGACGTCATATTTTACGTCGCTTTGGTTGTTCAATGCTAGTGAATATGTTCTATGACGGGAGACATTAATATTTTCAAAATATAGTTTCTACAACCAACATAATATCTCCACGGTTTTCATATAAAAGCGAATAACTGTTTAAGGGCATCTCATATAAGAAAAAGAAGACTCGTTGTTGTGCTTAATCGTAGAATAAAACATAGCAGGAAGCACAAAACACTCAGGGCTGCGCCCTTCGTGTTTTATGCTCCCTGCTATGTTTTATTCAACGATAAAGCACGCCAACTCGTCTTCTATTTCTTAAATATATGAGTTTGAAATCAAATTAGAATTCAACAGGCAATTTTGTACCAACATGTTGCATGATCTTGCAAGTTCATGTATTTTATCAATAAGCAATTTATAACAGTCTATGGACTTTTCTCAGAATATTTACACAATTATATTATACCAGATATAACTCCACATTTAGAGTTTATTATTTACTTTCAACACTGTATAAAAAAATTAATATGTGTGGCGTGCTTCCGAGTGGTTAGTAGAATATGTTAGACTTGTTAGGATTGATATGTAATAGATACATGGCAACACAAGTAGTGTAAACAAACTATCCGCTAACTGTCGCCTCATCTTGAGAGGGCGGATCCCTGAAATGGTCTTTTAGCAAGTTTTTTTCAATGTATCTGTTTATTCAATGAGCAACAAACAGAGCAACCTTCGATGTAATGAAGCAATATTATGTACCGTATTTCTTCTAATAGGGGCCGGGCCTCAAATAGGAGGCTCAAATAGGAGGATAAAGTACCACGCTAAATCCTGTTTATTTCAA
The DNA here is from genome assembly GCA_936450465.1 of Gibbula magus. Lineage (NCBI taxonomy): Eukaryota > Metazoa > Mollusca > Gastropoda > Trochida > Trochidae > Gibbula > Gibbula magus. The sequence goes on from OW388304.1 coordinate 62,543,077, forward strand.
ATAGTGAGGAGTTTGTGTTATTCTCAGAAATGTTAGTTAGTTATTATAGGTGACCACGTGTATTGGTCAAACCTGAGAATAAAATAAGGGCCGGGCCTCAAATAACAGCTGGGCCTCCAATAAGGGGGGCACGCCCCTATTAGAGGAAATACGGAAAATTGTCTCCCGCTGCATCTTCGACCTACCCGTCGTCTAACAAGAACCTTATGAGAAAACAATTGATGATATTTAGTTACATCACTGATACAGCCACTGCGAAAACAATCAAATATACAGCCCATTGGATACATAAATGATACTCGAGGTAGTTTCATTTACGTATATACGTACTTATTATAAACAAAACACAATATTTGTAATGCTATATTTATAATACGAGTGAATTTGGTTTATAAACCTAAGCATTAACTCCTTCCACAACAATTATGGTCGACTGTAGTATTCTCTGTATCCCGATTTATGTTATGTTTTTATATTTTTAATATGATCGTTTACTATATTTAAACGTTTATACCTCAATCATACTTGATTGAAGACTACCAACATATATTTCACGTTATATATTGAATAAAAAATCATATCCATATAGCTCTGACATTGCTTTTGTTTATCAAAGATAATCCGATCAGTTTGCACGGAGAAGTTGAAATTTGTTGTATCTATGTTCACAGATTGTAATTGAGTTTTGTGTAAACACTGAAGTTCTAGGTGATTTATAAGTCACAGGAGGAACAGCTTTCAAGGTCCGAAGAATGTTTTGAAAAATAAATATATTTCGAGGTTCAGAGTATAAATATTTTCAAAATTAGCTCGTAAATGTATTATGTAGTAGGAAATATCCATATATATGATTATGAAATTTAAGAGAAATGTCTGAAGATGGACACTTTAGTAAAATAATATGTTATGGGGTGATTTTGAAAAGTAATCCCCCGTTATAGTAACTTACAGTACAAATTATGTTTATATTCTATATATAAGACCAGGGTTATAGCAATGCGAGAAATTCATTGTGAAATGTGCCTGTCACTTTGGAATCTACTTAACTATGGTGTATATGCTACTTTTGTTGGCCACCACGTGAAATCTGGAGGTAGGATAAAACAATCTTGCTTAATGGCAAATGTACATATGACGCAGGGATCTTCACTTGACAGTTCTGAGAAACCCAGAGTCAAGGGACAGAGTTTCAATTGTGAAATGTCCGACATAAACAGGATATCTTAAGTGGACATCTCCTATGTACTCTAAACTCTGGACAAGCTTGTAAACATCAAGCCATATTAAGTCGACACTACAGTGCACAGCAGATTGTTAATCGTAAGTTGGCTCATTTTAATCCATCGGTTAAATGATAAGTTTATGTTTCATTATAATATATGAGTGTAAATTATTAATCTACATATAGATAATAATATTTAATCTATCATTAAACAGACCCGAAAACGCTCCTATCTTAATTAACCAAAGTAGACTTTAATGTTACTATGTTATTATCCCCGCCACGAAGTGGTCGAGGAATATAGGTTTGAGCTCCGTCGGAGTGTCCGTCATTCCGTCCGCGATAAAGGGGACAGATTTTCTCAGAAATTTTTTTAAGATAGGATAACAAAATTAGGTGTGTGGCTTGAGGGCATCGATACCTTGATGGTGTTCGAAACTAAGAAGCGTGCAATTATTTTTAGCGGAGTTATTGCCCTTGTTCCTTATTTTTTGGACTCGTGGTATCTCCAAAGGGACAGATTTTCTCAGAAACTGTTTAAGATAGGATAGTCAAATTTGGTGTGTGGCCTGTGGGCATTAAAGGTACATCCATTGTGTTGTTGGGGGTCACATTTTGCAAACGTTATATATAGTGTTACTTTATCGAGAAGTACCGACTGTTACCGAAAACTACCATTTTGATAAAAGTAGACTTATTGACGATATGAAGGTAAAAGTAGTGATTTCTGGTTGAAAACCGGATAAAGCACAGCGTGTGGCGCGCGTCAATGAGTCAAACGTAATTTTGGAATCTTATTCATAACAGACAAAAAGACAAATTAGGGTCATATAACTACTGTGCATGTAAATGGGGCGTGCAGTTTCGGTTTCTATACATGCATAATGATGTTACTCGATTTTAATTGGAAACTAGTAATTATGATATATTCGGCAATTGGGGATACATAGCAAGCTGAGAGAACTTATTTGTACTGTAGACATCACTATCACGTGTGGTCATTTGGAACTATTAAGTAATGGAGAATGCATTCGGAGCTGTGGATTCGTTAAAAATAATCATCGAGCCCTGAAGGGGCGAGTTGATTATTTTTAACGAATACACTGCTCCTTATACATTCTCCATCTTAATCCATGTATGACGTCACGAACGATGCATATGTGATTGTTTTACATTTGAATCAATAAATTTCAATTATGGGACACCAAAATCAATTATTTTGCAAATTTCGATGCTCATTCATCGGATATGGTACAAGTAGCTTCGACCCTCATGTAATGGATTCTTCCACGCACGTGCATCGCAAAACTTCCACGCAAAGCAATGTGATTGACAGCCAAAACTCTGACTTCCCATGCCTTCCGTGCGTTAAAAGTCATGAATACATTGAATAGAACATGGGATTCTTACTGACAAACAATCCTAAAGTTTCTAACATCGTCTTGTGGCCTAACGGCTAGAAGCGCTGACTACCAAGCGAAGGGTTGCATGTTCGAATCTAGGTTCATGCATTAGAAAAAATAATTTGTCTAGTTGAGAGAAATTTTAAGATCCTATTCAGATACACCAAGACAACATACACCAGTCTCGAAAATTGTACTCGATTAGCCACTACTGAAAATAACACCCCTCCTGACTGGGACAGTCAATGACCAGTAGATTCCTAAATAATAATCAACTGACAACACAATAGAGTGATGTCATGACCATGGATTAAAGCCATATAAACTGTTATGAAATACAATGGATGCACCTTTAATACCTTAATGGAGTTCGAAAATAGTAAGCGCATAATTATTTTCTGCGCAGTTAATGACCTGTTCCATATTTTTGGACTCTCCACAGTATCTCCAAAGGGGACAGCTTTTCTCAGAAACTATTTAAGATCTGATAACAACATTTGGTGTGTGTCTTGAGGGCATAAATACCGTGATGGAGTTCGAAGCGTGTGGTTATTTTTTTCCGGACTTAGTGCCCTTGATCCGTTTTGTTCGACTCTGTTTCACGTATCTACAAAGGAGATAGCTTTTCTCAGAAGCGGTTTACTTTAAGATCAATCTGTTCTGTGGCTTGTTTTTGTTGAAATGTTGTTTTTTTTATATTAAAACTCCACCAAAGTTGAGCGTAAAATGTTTTATAATAATATGATATTATATTCTAACTAGAATATCAGCAAAAAATGTTTTCTTTGAAATAAAAATATTGCTCCTTCGTTAAAACGAAATATTGATTTGTGATAGATGTATAACACTGTTTACAAGAATAACTGTAGATCGTTACTTTTCCTTAGAAGTCGCGTTAATCATTTAGAGGAAAATTTACTAATGCAAACATTGTACTCGTAAATTGGTCAGTATCAAGCCCTCAGTGGAGTGCAGAACTGTGACTGTACCTTTCAGTTGCGAATGTAACCCTTTCTCTTACGAAGTTGAACATTTTAATTGTTAACATATCAACGTTAGTATTTATATTGATCGATTGCTTTTAATTGAATTATTGCATTACTCATTGGATGCTTTATCTACTTTCCAGAGAGATGTCTCTTTCATGGTTTAGTCGAGGTTTGGATCAGGACTGGGTGGACAGAGCCAATGGATTCTGGTCCGTGTTGCTTCTCTCGGTCTGCTCACTTGGTGCCTTTCTGGCTCGGTACATCACTCAACCAATCAGCTGTATGTCTCCCAGTGCGTTCAGCTTCCCCAAGGTGAACTATATGCATCAAACATGTTTTCTGCAGCCAGATTTATTGAGAGACTTTGATCCTGTTCGACCATCGCTCTCCCAGTTGGTTGAAGGCCGGACATCCTACCATCTCTGGGTTCCGCTCATTCTCTTCCTGCAAGCATTGTGCTTCAAGATACCAAGCGTCGTATGGAACCTTTTAAAATCATCCTTGACCATCAACTACGATGAGACTGTGTCTTCGCTTGAGACCATCCAAGTCAAGAATCCCCAAGTTCGGTCACTGCTGATGCAACATGCAGCCCGTCTGTTTAATAAGCTATTTCAGAGGAGCAATGTACTCCTCGCTATTGTGTACATGGTCCTCAAGCTTTTTTACTTGCTTAACCTCATTGGGCAGTTTATATTTCTCACCATACTCTTCGGGCACCTGTTGCCACTGAGACCAATTGAGCAGTTCGTCCTGGACGTTCAACCTCAGTTCAGATTCTATTTGCCACTAGATGTCATGTGTATTTTTAAAATATATCATCTTCAGAGTGTTCAGACTTTTCAAGTCCAGTGCCAGTTATCAATCACTGAACTCTATGAGAAGATGTTCGTCTTCCTATGGTTCTGGGTGTTCTTTCTGGCAGTAGCAACCTTCATCAACCTCGTCCTATGGGCAGGATTCCTCTTCATCCCGTTCCTGAGAGACGGTAAGATCTCTGCCTACATCACCTCCGCTCCGGAACTATCCCCAGCCTCATCTTCTATAACTCACTTCATCAGTGGTTTCCTCGGAATCGACGGTGTTCTGTTGCTGTCTATGATATCCCGTAACTCCAATGAGCTGGTGGCAAGCACCCTAAGTCAAGAGATGTACAAGCTATTCTTGGAGAAGCACAATGCTAGACCAAATCAGCCATTCTCGTCAATTGCTAGTGCCTTACCCCAGCCGTATGCCCCAACTAATGGGGTGTCAGGTGTTGAGTGTGTACGTATGGAACCCTTGAACCCCGACAACCAAGAAACCCCCCAGGTGGTTGTGGAGAAACCCGACCAGGTAGTTCACACACCCGTGGTTGGTGCCGAGATGCAAGGAGGCGAACGTGAAGACACTTCGGCCAGACATTCAGTGACTGACACCTTTGCTGTGACTAACATGGAGAAGCCTCTCATTGATGGAGATTGATATTCAATCAGTCTACCTTGAAACAATAACATGGATTTGTTTACATATTTTTCAGCTTTGAACTTATTGCTGGCCTGTCAAAATCTGCTTGACATGTATATTCACGCGACAATTTTGCATGAAGATAAATTGATAACGCGTTTGTCCAGTATTATTTTTCAAACTATTCTTTGAATTGTATATTTAATGGAGACAGCTTACCTGAGGAAAATCGACATGCACAAGCTATAGCTCTATACAGATATGTGTGTCGGTGAAGAGATAGACTTAACTAATGGATTGATAAGCTTGTCAATTGAAAAGCGCGATTATCGCATTTGAAATCTCCCATTGTAAAGACCGATGTTTCCCTTTTGGTTAAAGTTTCCTCATTCTTTGAATGCATTTATATTGTATGCAATATTGTAACACATTATTTCTGTATTTAGTTATCAACGCTTTTGTTATTAGGGATTGTGTGTGGATTGTTCAAGTTGATATAATAGCTACGCTGATGTATTACTCATTTATCGTTTTACTACATATGTTCTAAATAAAACAACATTTGCTTGGTAACTACTTTTTTTATTGTGAATATCGGCCTGCACAACGTTTACAGGGGGGATTCAACCCCCCTGAACCAAACCCCCCTGAACCATACCCCCCCCCCCCCCTGAACCATACCCCCCTGAACAATACCCCCCTTAACTATACCCCCCTGAACCATACCCCCCTGAACCATACCCCCCTGAACTAAAACCCTTCCCTCTGGATCCGCCACTAATTTCTTGTTTCCATAACAAAATTAAACGTGCAAGTTGTGTACAGCCTTGAACAAACAGTTGCCTTCAGCATATTGGATATTTTATGAACGCTTCATTAGGCGACCATCTTTTGAAATAAATATTGTTTAAACCAAATGAAAACAAGCAAAAACGTGAGCGTGGCTCACTAATACCACCGACTGTTAAAGTTTGACATTTTTATTTTACTTATAGAGAGAGGTGTCTGCATCAGCTATGAAATGTAATTGCTAAGATTAAAATGTTTGTGAAAAGGGTAGGACAAATCTATGTAAAAATAGGTGGTTTTGGGCAAAGTAGGAGTAAGAATAACTTGAAAAGGTAGGGATAACATAATACACTACTGCAATTTCCACCGATTTCAACTTTATTTTGGAAATTAATTCATCATAATGATTCATTCGAGTGACTTGAAACAACAGGTACATGAAAGCACACCTTTGTAAGCATGGTACATTTCGCACTGCACCTCTCCTATAGTGGTGAAGAAGACATGTGCCAAATTTGAAAGGGATGAGATGTATCGATCGGACAAAACATACTTAGAATATGACTAAGTTAAAAACTCCAAAAACGCCAAAAATTAAAAAATCACCATTTCGGTATAATTTCGCATTGCAAATTTGAACAGGATGAGATGAATAGATTTTCTGTAATCGATCGGACGGTCGGACGGACAGAAGGACGGACGGACGCACGGAATCATTGGTATAACAGTCTATTACTATATACCCCCCAACGTTAGTCGGGGGTATAAAAATGAAAAATAATTTTTTTCAGACAATAAATCAATATTTTAATTTTCGGACATCATTACGGTGGGTATTATGTTAAAGTATTAAGCATCGGAAAGATATAAACACTCGTAATTTAAAATAAAGTTTGCAACAATAATTTCAAATGAACTACATGTATGATGTTATTACTTGTTTTAATTATCATTTACCAAATCATAACATATCTCATTATATCATTAAATGTTCAAAGGATTGGGTAAAAGCTGTTTAACTCCTTTAAGCCTGTGAACATGAACAATAGATCAAACACAAATATTTAAAAGCATTTAGAAAATGTCTGAAACACTTTAAAATATTATTGACATGACTTACAATGTTTGTATAGTTCGGTAGTGGTATAAGGTTGTCATACAGAAAGGCATTAATATTAAAGTTTTCTTTTAGTACTTTGAAGTCTTGTATCAAATAAAATTGGCTGCTGAACATTTAAAATCAGAAATTATTGACATCATCCACTGGAGCACAAAGAGTCGTAGGTAAAAAAAACCTACCCCCTATATAACAAGAGTAGGTTTTTTTACCTACGTTTTGTCTACGTTGTAAGTACGATATCGAGTTCCAGTGATCATGCTGTAGATCAGATTTTTTTCTAGCGATTGATATTTTTAAAACAAATATTGTCAAACTAATTTTATACTAAAACACTACTGAAACAAAATTGTAACATGATTTCGGTGTATCCTTGATTCTGATTGGTTGATTTGCCTATGTTGAATTACAATGAATACCAGCAAATTACTTGGGGCGAATCACCGCGAACATATACATCGTGTTCACAAGATTCGGCCCGACTCAAAAATTATTTTTTCTATTTCTCTTAATATGTGCTCCTTACTCAAATTTGACAGGTGGCATTGTCATTTTCTAACTTGTGTATAGCAGTATAGGTAACAAATAACTCTCAAAATTAATTAGTTTCAAATAACTAAAATGTTTTCAACTAGTAAGATGTGTCCAAGTTTGACGCCTTCTTCCATGCGGTTGTGTTAACCGAATATGCCGTTGCCATGGCATGACGTCATAGTGATCAACCGTTTTGACGTCATAATGCTAGCGTCATTGTCATAATGGGTTAGGGCAAGTTTAAGATTTTTGTTCCGAGGTATTTTACTGTGTTGATGTCGTAGATAAATGTTGATCGTCATCTAAAAGGATAATGTGTAAATTGTTGCTAATGTACATATTACGCCGAGTATTTACATTTGTTTTGACACGACCACACCTCTAGCAAAAATGGAACAGGAGTTCGTTTCAAAACGCCTGATAACTAACGGTCATGTTACAATATCGATAAATAGTTGCGTTTGTAAAATTTCAGCGTTTAAAAACTAAGGCTAACGCCGTCGGTTTTATACTAAATTTGCGGGTGTTGAATAGCAATGAATCCCGGAAATTTTACAAACGCAACTATTTATCTTATAATTAATTGCTTTTTAACAAATCTGTAATGTTAATGTCTAAATTTTAAAATCAACCTACATCTATATACCTCTATGTCTTGAGTAACATTTGTGGGCAGAGAGTGGCCAGAGATCCTGCCGGATAGAGTTATCGTTCGTTGTTTAGCAGGTGCCCGTTTTATTGACGCTAGAGGGCGTTCTTCCTATATTACGCTTCCTGTTAACAAATTAGTTGTTATTTCGTCTGCAATTGAACGATACGTTTTAAAACAAAATTAAGATATGTGGCTTTAATGCTGAAGGCTTACAGTTGACAATGCAATCTTTTGAATGACTGACGCTTTTCTTACATATATTACGAGTAATTCAATTACATCTGGATCAGGAAATAGCCCAGTCGAAAACACAAAGTATTTTGTGTTTGTTTTGGTCGCCAGTCAAGTTCTGAAAGGGCTAAAAACGCTTTATTTCAACACAGAACAAGTCATGGACAAGGCTGCTAGGGCTGTAAGAAGGTAAACATGATTTTATTTTTTATTTATCTTCCTCTTTAAAACTGGAGACGTCGTGCATGCTCGATATGTGACGTTATGTATTTTTTATATTTTATGTTGTGAACAATAATAGTATCCGATAATTACTGAATTTCGATTGTTTTCACATATTTTCTGTTGATTCTGTAGAACATTAACATGGCCACTAAACCATGTCAGTTATGTTTGCAAATACACATATTTGGGTTGTGTGTTATTTTTCTTAAACGTGCAAAAAGTTTACTTTTGAAAATGTAAACAAATCACAAAGATTGACTATTGACAAATGGAGAACTGTTGTGAGTAAGGACAAAACACCCCTGGATTGAAACTGAAAACCTGTCTATAATTTCAATTATTTTCATAGTATCATGTGTACCGGTAAGTGTATAGTGCAAGGGGTGCTGGCTAAAATGGCTACAAACCAAAGGACTACGGAAAATCAGGCTAAATGGCTAAAATTGGCAGAAATGGCTACAGATGTTGGTGAAAACGTCCTTGCTAAGGTTCTTATGAGGGTGATTGTGTTTAATGACTGTGACATTGAGTATATCAATATTAAGGTTGAGTTTATCCACTTGTCTGTGACACTTGAGTAGATCAATTAAAGGGGCTGTAGTATGTTTTTTGCACGTTTTGGTTTCTTGAAATAGCTATTTATTATTAAAGTTCATACAATTTATTGTTGCGTTAGAGGGTAAAACATCTCTTACATGACATGATAAGCCATATTCGTAGAAAACGGCTATCCGTATTGAAAGAAAGTAGCCGTTTCGGTTTGTAGCCGTTTTGTTCCGGTCCCAGTGTAAGTATTTTCTCATACTTGAATAAGTGCCAGACCTCCAATAAATGCTAGGGGTAAGCAACTGTTTGCGAGAAATAAGCACCGGCCTCTAACAAGTATTAAGTACCTACATTGCTAAAAGTTTACGGTGTAGTTTAAACAAAATCCAATGATCATGTTGATTTTTTTGTAATGAAGCCTCCAAGGCACTTTTTGATGCTATGAAATATGTATACAGGTACTCAATAACAGTCTGTTCCTCCAAATTTGTTTATGCTTCAGATAATTTTAACTTCTTTTTATGTGTAAAAATGTCTCGGCTATGCTGGACTAACTTTATTCATGCTCAAACTTTTAAATATTTCTTTCAATTTGTCATTAGATGTACATGCAATAGTAAGACTATTCTAAGACTTGCAACGAAAGGACAGTTGTAAATATTAAACTCGCCATCGATTCATGTTTACAGGAGCAGTGTTAAACTTCTCTCTTTGAATGGAGGTCATGGTGACCTCAATGTTCTCATCTCGGAGGTCAAAGACATGCGGAACACAGCCAAGGCTTTCATGAATGCCCAATCAGCAGGTAAACAAATAAAAAATAAACATTTACTAACACATCATACTAATGAACATCATCAGCAGTATTAATTAAACTCTGGCAACTTGTCGTTTATGGTTGTAAATGCTGTATTTTGATTCCAAATTCCAAATTTCCTTATCAGTTATAAGGTCATTGTCAATTTCCTTTGGGAGTTCACATCCATAATAAATAAATAAACAACAATATTGCACTAGTACCATAATCCTGAAATCGTGCAAATAAAGTACATCTGTTTAACCAACTTAAATATCTTTCTTACAGCTTCCCAAGACCTGTTGAAATGGGCTGCCCATGAGGACAACCGTGCAATTCAGGTAAGATTAACTTAGACTAGACAAACTGATTTTGAAATATTCAATTGTAGGTAACTGATTTTCCACTAACTTATTCATTTCTGATAGCAGTAGGATTATGGAAATACAAAGTAGATCCTTGCAAAATATTCTTGGATTAGCTCATATTGGTTAAAGATATACCATTGTTTTCTTTTGGTGTTATGTCACTGCATTTTCATTCTAAGATTTTCAACCAGTACATGCACATTTCATTGTAACTAATTTTAGAAACATCTGTAAATGTTTAACTTTAACCCTATTGAAGAGATTGAGTAATCTGGTGGGTTTGGCTCTTTGATACAGGGTTGTATCTTGTTTTATACCATCTGATCAAAACTTTCTTACTTGCTACATCAAAACATTTTATTTTTCACAGGATGTAGCCAATCAGCTTGCAGAATTGAATCTGGTTTGGACAGAAGTACAGCGAGAATTTGTCGGCAAGTAGAATTTGTTGAAAAATCCTGAAAAAATTTAATCTGCAACTTTTCTCCATTAAAAGCCTAATGGTTGGTTAACAGTTCTGAAATGTCAGCTAGGACATTGTTTGTTTAATTCAACCTACTTTTTGATAATGAAACATATTTCATATTGAGAGATTATCCACAAAGTAACAAATAATATATCATCAGACTGATCAACAATGTCTTGTTGTGTCTTATTCTTTTTAACAAATAGTCATCACAATATTACCCTCAGGAGTATATTTTTATAATAGGCCTAAAAAAAAGAAGAAAAAAATGTTTCTGGTCTTTACAGGCTGACAAAAATGATGCGATGATGCGATTTTTAAATTTTATTTACGACATTATTTTTTTTGGAATGAAGAGATAAATTCCATTTTTTACAAACTTCTCACCGGTTAAAAAACAAAATTTCACAATTATTATTATAAATAAAGCACAAACCCTCATAAATATGTTACTTTTCTAAATGGTCAATAATCTTAACCCTGCACTCCATCTCAACAGAAACAAGTGACATTTTCAATGTCCAATGTTTTGAGGCTAAAGAATTAGTTATCTGCCCCTTTCACTTGTTAAAACCTCAAAAAAGGAAAAACCTGAGACGTGGGTTTGAAACTGATGCGGGTGGAAACCAGAAACAAATTCTTTTTTTTGGGGGGCCATATTAATAATATGTTGTTATTATCCTACAAACACACGTGTAAATAGGAATGTCCCCTCAAATTTTTTTCCTCCAAAAATACCCAGATAGAACCCTCACTGTAATATGATGTAGTCATGCAGTGATGTAATATGATGACACGACACAGACCTGTACTGAGTAAATTTGTGAGGTCATTTGATTTTTGATATTTTAGATAAAAGCAATGCATACAGTTATTCACTTATGAAATGTTGAACTGAAACAATCTTCTGATAGTAAAATGGTGGCTTGTTTCAGAACATATCAAGGAATACAAGCACATGTTTGAGATGGTGCTTGAAGGACAAAAACATGTGGCACAAGCCAAAAACAACTTTGTAAGTAACTAAACCGTTCAACTGTTTCACCATTCTAGGTGATCAGTTTACAGGAATTGCAAGTCATTAACAGTGAGCATTTTGTAACTGGCAAATATGGACTATCCTTGAGTATAATTATCCAGAGAACACTTTTATTTGCGTTGGTTTAGTTCAGGTTGGTTTATAAGCAGTGTTGATTATTATATTTGTAATGTTGAATTACAAAGTGATTGTTATTGATAAGAATATAAAGGGTATAATCATAACATGCAATATTTCTAGGAGCCGATTTGGTTGACCAAAGAAATGTTGTCAATGAATGTTATAGAATATCCTGGGAAAATGATCATTTCATCTTATACATTAGTCTTTGCATACATTGCCAGTTGCTTTGAAAAGAGAGCAAAGAAATAAGATAGTTTACCGAGAATATTTATTGTGAAAAAGTTTATAATGCTTATATCATACTTATTACATGATTTATTACCAAAGTTGTCTATGTTTATATTTTTAATAAAAATAATTTCAGACTTCCTGTGAACAAAGAGAAGTTAAAGTTCGAAAAGAATTGAAAAAAGCTTTTAAGGTTTGTATTATTATTTGTATTAAAATATTCATATTTATTATATGATGAGCAATGAAATTCTGGGATTTATCGATGAAATTCAAGCTACAGTGAAAATAACTTAAATTTTCACTGCGACCAGTGACTGATATAATTTGACGTCATAAAACAATGGTCTGACGCATCGAATTGGTTTATGACGTCACAGTGTTACTGTATTGAGGGATTTTCCTAGCGACCGCTCAGCTTGAAAACGACCCTTTTTGGACATCATTACAAGGATAAAGTCATATAATGAATAAAATATCCGTAAATTCTTGACAAATACCATGTTTATCTCATCTTTTGAGGTAGAAAAGTTATATCTTTTCAAATATTGATATTGAAAATATAACCTTTCTACCTCACTCGATAAGATAAACATGGTATTAGTTAATGAAAGACAGATATCCTTTCTGAATTATATATACTGGAGTAGGAAAGGACAACACCAGTGGATGGGCTAGGATTTGTAGCTAGTGTGGTGACCACTATAACCTTTCTACCTCACTCGATGTGATAAACATGGTATTAGTAAAGAAAAGACTACACTGGAGGAGATGGGCTAGGATTTGTAGCCATTGGGGTGGTGACCGGTTTCGTTCAGTGTTGTGATCTCATCAGACCATGTCTCCTAGCCCATATCCTCCGGTGTAGTCCTTTGGGTTATTTTCAAACATATGGGTAATAAATGTAGATATTTTATGACCCTATTTGAGTCATAATAACAGTCCCCAAAAGAAGCCCAACAGGCAATGCCCTAAACACCATTTTTCACTTCATCTTTAGCCTAAAAGCACTGCTAATAACTTGTGCACAGGTACCTTAGCATATAAATTGTTGATTAGAGGCCACAGAGGTCACATCTACCTGTCCAAAGGTAAACGCATGAGGCAATCTTGTGATCAGAGGGGATATAAATTAAAAATTTAATGACCCAATCTGATCCACAGGGGTTACACCCAAAAATATACCTATATTACCAGTAGTCTTTTCTTTTTCTTGAAAATTTTAAATTACTCTTTCAATCATATATCATATCATATCATATATGATATCATATCATATATCATATCATATCATATCATATATCATATATCATATCATATCATATATGATATCATATCATATATCATATCATATCATATATGATATCATATCATATATCATATCATATCATATCATATATCATATATCATATCATATCATATATCATTCATTCCTGAACATGATAAGCTGAAGTGTCACTTGGCTCTATTTCTTGTTTTGTGCAGAAAGCAACACCCGCTGAGCTACAAACCCTGGAAACCCGACTATCTCAAGCAGAGAGAGCCAAAGATCTAGCACAGATTGAAGGTAATGAAAAAATGCTGTTCCATGTCTGTATAAAATTTCAAATACAGTTTAGGTTATGATCAGCAAGTCTAGATTATTTTATACACTTTATCAACTTCCAAACGCAAGGCATAACTCTTGCCAGTCTGTATTACTGGCTGATTTAACCCTTGCGGTATTTCCCTCGCTTTGTTGTGTCAAGACAGTGAATAGCTGCACCAGAAATGCATAGCGGGCCTGGATTTCTAAACACAGATTTCCAACCAAAAGCAAAAGTTGATAGTATTTTGACTGTTTCTGTTCCAAACTTCTTAAACTTCATCAAATGTCTTCTGCGTTTTCATGTTTTCGCCATCCAGTGCTACATTCATCTTATTTTCGATAATCCAGAGTATATGCTCCGATAAATCTACTCTATATACTCTGGACGTATGCGAGACTCACCTTGATAACTTTATTACCCCCCTTGGTTTTCCTGCCTTTTCTCACCAGCCAATCGGGTGAGTCTGTCAAAGTGAGTGACAGCATATTTTGGAAGGTAATCGTGTAGACAGATTGGCATTCGGCATGAAATGTTCTAATTTTTTAAATTAATGTTGATTGAGCAAACTCCCAACGAAGGGACCCGAATGCCAACATTGAAGATAATTAAGAAAACAAATGATAGTCAAAATTACAAAGCAGGAAAAACTTGTACTTGGAAGTTGACCCGGTTCATGACACAATCTGATCGGGTACAAACGTCCGATCGGGATAATAAAACAAATCTGAGTTATGAGACCGTTTTTCTGTGACATAGGCCTCATGACACTTCGCAACATACCAATCAGTCGAATGAGCTCACATGTAATGTATTCGGTTAGTCAGATGCAAATATAAACGTTATGTATCACTTCACTGTATCTTAGTAACAAATATATTTCCACTTCACTTCAAAGAGCTTGCAGTGTAACTGTAATTGAATAAACTTTTCGACACTAAAGCGAGAAAACACACCATCCAAGTCGCTCCATCTGTTTAACGCAGGTGTGTCACATAAGCAGTCGTTTGATTGGTACGCTCAACTTCCCAGCGTAGACCGCTGATTGGATGAAATACCAGCCAAGGGGGTAATAAAGTTATCGGGGCGAGCCTCGTTTGCGTCCAGAGTATATAGAGTAGATTTATCAGAGCGTATACTCTGGATTATCGAGAATGCATTCATCTATCCCTCCAAGATTTTGAAAATATAATTTCTAAAACTTTTAACAGTAAGAAATTTTGAAGTTTGCAGCTTTCTGTCTAATATCAATATCTAGATTGAGTGAACAAAGATCAAATTTTATTTGTTAAGGCCCTTGGCTTATTGGCTTCTCAGGTACTACATTTGCTAAGTATCTTTGAGTATGCATGGAACTTTCAGATGTCAATACCTACATTGAATGAGAGATAAAAATCAGATCTGTGCAACAATTATTTCAATCCCTGATTTATTCACTGATTTATTATTTTGAGCGTCCCTCTTCTCAGGTACTATATTTTTATGGAACTTTAAAATACCTTCCATTTAGTTAATGTCTGTAGTGAACATCTGTAATGCAAGGTGCTGTATATATTTTTAAGACTTGGAGTCTTGAAGTTTCCAATTGTTTAGTGAACATCTTTTCTCAAAGACTACAAGTGCAAGGAATGTGAAAGTCTGGAGGGAACTTAACAATGTGGATACTTTGTTTCAGTGGCGGACAGACTTCAGGAGAACGAGGCCGTCAAGCTGATTCGTCTCAAGGAAGGGTTGTTGAAAGTGTCTGAAGCATATTGTGATTTTGCCAAAAAGTGTTCTGTGATATTTGAAGCCCAAAATGTAAGATTTTAAAATTAATTCTTTCAAAACTTTGAACTTTTCTTAAAATAATCCACCTATTTTTTCGATTAATTATAAATGCATACTATAGTGCAGACAAAATTCAGACTGTGAAATTTGTATTTTACCACACCAGTCAAGGATGCATACTCATGTTTTAGAGAATCTGTCACTAACGAATGTTTTAAGATAACAAATTTGTTTATTTGTCCAGCATGCATTAGGTAAAGAACAACATGTTCAATATATGTTGCAGTTCATCTTGTCCTTTGAACGGAGTAATTTATGATTATGTTTACAAATATTATTATATAGAATGAAAAACATTTTAAAAACATTTTACTCACTCGTATACATGTATGCTTTAATGTGGAATATTTTCCCCCAGAAAATTGCACATCAGCTGCCTGATGTAGATGCACAAGACTTGGGAGATATGAAATACACGGGTGAGCTTACTGGATCTTTATCTCTCATAGTGAACCTTCCACTTGTATACCAGTTAGATCATAGATAGTGAAAAAGTTTAACGTTTTTACAATTCATATACATGTAGTAATTCCAGGATATAGTCATCGCCCTGTCCATCTGCCCATCAGTCTGTTTGTTATCATTTTGTTTACGGAGCTGAATTCGAAAACTGTTCATCATATCAAAGAGTTCAGAAGTTGCAAAATTCAGCAGCAAGAATGGTATCAAAAGTATCAAAATACTCTCACATCACACCAGTTCTGATGGCACCTCATTGGCTTCCAGTGGAGGCGAGAATCAAATACAAACTTCTGTGTATTGTGTTTAAATGTCGGGAGTGACGAGCACTAACATATCTGTCCACTCTACTCACCCAACACCGGTCACAACGTTCACTACATTCTGAAAATCAACACCTCCTTTCTGTTCCATCATACAAATTATCAAGCCATGGAGATGAATTCTGCTTAGTAACTGCCACAAAGCTCTGGAACAATCCACCACTTAACATCAGACTTCTCCATCCTTTGACTCTTCCAAAACCTGGCTAAAAACTCACTTGTTCCATGAATATTTTCATGTCTAGACGTTCTATGTATTATATTATGTTGCCCTTTGTACACATTATTATTATTATCATATTTTACAGAAACTCTGCTTGTAGACTACCCACCTACTGAAGTGGTACTTTAAGATATACAATTGTCTTTCAAAGATGTGTTTTACAAATTATGTGGGACTGCTGGGATATGTCATCTTCTGTTGACTTGTTTGTTTGTACGGACCCCTCCTTCTTGTTTTCTCCTAAATTATATTATGTCTCTCTCCCCCCCCCCCCCCCCCCCTTTTTTTGGGGGGCTGAGTTCCCCTCGGCGTCGGTGTTGCCATCAGCGTTCCCATTGTTTCCGGAGCAGATCTCTAAAACTACTTGAACAATGTTCAACAAATTTGGTATACAGCTTCCTCATATCATGTAGATGTGCCTTTTAGGGGTTTCGGCTTTTTTTTTTTCCATGGTAACAATTTGGACTTTGCCTATTTGTAGGGTCGAGTTTGTTTCCGGAGTAGAGCTCTAAACTGTGTGACCTAGCCTCACCAAATTTCTTACACTACCTCCCGATATCATGTAGATGTGCCTTTTGGGTGTTTGAACTTTTTAAATTTAATTTCTTTCTGTTTCCATGGCAACAATTTGGACTTTGTCTTTTAGAAGGGTAATAACTGAAATTGATTTGGGGGAAGGGGAGACATCTGTTTTTACGAGTAAAAACACCTTCTAGTTTCTAATGTTTTTATTATTTCAGGATCTGGTACCACTAAATTCTATGTTCAAGAAGCGAAGGAGAAGATCCGTCAATACCGACGTCAGTCTCATCACTTCCACATACCTCAGCAGCAAGAAAGCTATGGTAGGCATCAAATCATTATCTCAATATCTGAGATCCTTATATTTAGGCTTTAATTATGTTCTATGTACACTTCTGCAGAACTGAATCCTAATTGGTGGTTTGTAAGTGTCACTTAAATTTGAGGGAAAGCACAGTTTTATTTTAATTGTCATTTTGTCCTTTCTGAAGTGTATATTTATATATGTAAAACTGCAGGCGTGTGAAAATATAGAGGACTATCCATTTATGTGTATTTTACATTTTGGAAGCTTTTTTCTTTGACCATATTTGAATTGGGGATATAATGACCGAGCTGTGATCACTAATTCATTTGTTGCATTGTTGCACTTGATATTCAATCATCTTATAAGGAGGCATGATAACATGTTAAGGACAGTGGTTTGCTTAAGTTACTCACTTGATAAACGGGAAAGTTTATGTCATTACCGGTAATTAGTGTAAAAGATGCTGTTCTCTGAGGTCTTTCCAATCCATTTCTCCAGCAGACCCCCCACCTCCTTACTCCCCGAACGACCTGATCGAGAATGAAAACAGCCTATACAGTCCCTCAAGAACTTCCTGGGAGGACCAGTCACCACGGCGACGCTCCAACCTCTCCACCCAGAATCGGCAGGATACGATCGAAGAGGATGGTGGGATGGACAGTGACTACGAAGCTGATTTAACTGGGGCTATGGGGGGTGTACAGTTATGAATTTTTCAGATTAATGGATAATAATCTGATTTAGATGTACAATATCAAATCTAAGGAAATTTCCCATGGCAACACCTCAGCTAACTTTCTTTTCAGTTTTTAAATTCATGTTAGGCTATCTTCTTTGACTATCCCTTTTAGCTAATAAGCCTTATAAGGCCAGATAGACTTAAGGCATGCGATGTCGTCTGATGATGACCTCTCTACAACGGATTCAACTTAAATGATTTGGGGAGGTGCCTTGTACCTAGGGGGTCAACATTTTAACTTACCCTTTTAGGTAGTGCTTGTTTTGGATAAGGGTTGGTATTACAGAACAGCTTACAGTAACAATAACCATAGCACCAAGTACAGTGTTGTACTGTCTTCCCACGGGTCAACCAGTTCATGAAGATAGCTTGAAAAGTTTAAATGGCAAACTTTGACAGAGTTTTCCACGTTCTAACAACCCATAGCAAACATCACTTAGTTACGAGCGTTGTTGGAAGTGGCATCTGTCAGGTAGTCAGTTGCTGGTTAGTTGCAATCTTGGTCTACCAGCCAATCTTGCTTGCTGAGTCTAGTTCAGATATGTGTGATGACTGCTCACCCAGATACATCTAATATGCTGGACTAGTTGGAGAAACTACATGTTTAAAGAATCTGGCAGTGGAAGTGTCTTTTTCATATCACAGTGAAAATCTAAAAATTATTTTGTACATTGTTATAAATTATATATCATAGCAGTGTACAAGACAAGTTGGAAAGTTTTATTTTCTCAATCTACTTTACAAAATGAAAGCAAATCTCAATATGATTGTTGGTTACAGGCAGTTGGACAGACGTCTCTCATTTCATACACTAATGATATACTAGACCAAGTTTGAAAGTCAACCAATTAAAATATAACTGACTTTGCATTTGGGATGGGTTTTCATCGAGTTCTATCTGTCATTCTTATGAGGGGGCAGGATAGTGCAGTGGTTAGCACGTTCGGCTTCGGATCAAGAGGTCCGGGGTTCAAATCCCCGTCTGCAGTAGAGAACTGTTCTACACGCAGTAAGGTTTGGGTGCAATGCTACACTGAATTTCAGAGTAGTACCACCCACAATTCCCTTGTTCCAGCCGATGCTCGCAGGTTTCATCGCAATGCATAGCCACATGGTGTTGCAGCCTTTCTCCCTGCAATAATACCAGCAGCTGTGATTAAAAGTGAAATAATCTTGAAAGCGGCGTTAAACCCAAACTCTCCTCACCATACCTTGAATTTTGGATGTGTTTTCATCAAGTTTTATTCTGCGGAGTGTGTTTGATCGTTTGTAGGGAAATTTCTTTTAGATTTGATGTACGACTGTTACAAGAGAACGTTAATCTACATTTGATTAGATTGACTGAGTAATTGTTTCTCATCACTTAATCCCTGTATCGTTGATTTTTCTACAAAATTAATGTGTGACCTTTGCCCTATTAACATCGGTTCAAAACGTAAATAAGAGGTTCTCACACATTTGAAAGAAATGATACTTTAAGTCATTAAGTTTTGGTGGCAAGAATATGATGAGAAACAAAATATTCATGTTATCTGTCGTTTATATCAAAAAGAGTATGTTTGTGACCATTTTAAGAGAGAAACATACCAAAGTCGCTATTATTTTCATATTTCATATCGTTTTGTCATTTAAAAAACATTTCTGGGAATTTTGTTTCTATGCAGTAAGAACACTACATCTTGCGTAGAATATGATTTGTCAAATTGAGTTTGACTTATTGTTTGAACTATTCACTGAATTTGTATTAATTTCATACAAAGTTGAGCATATCCTAGATGTATAATGTGAATTTGCATTAACTTTATTGTTTCATTAATCAAATGTTGTAAAAATTGCTTTCAACTCTTGCCTCGTTTTTTAATCTTTACTTGTACCTTCCCAATATATCTATCCAAATTTGTAACCCAGAAAGACATATTATTCTAATCTATCCTGGTCCCAAGTTTTCAAAGTTCTCTTAGTGCTAAAGTAGTTGAAAGTGCTATAAATTACCATTGCTTAACAACTGTCTTAGTGCTAAAATAACTTTGAAAATGTAGATTGGTGATTACACACAAACATATCTTCACACACTGAGGTTACTTTAATGCAGTAATAGATTGCATTTAAAGGCACTGTAGCACATTTTTTCAGGAATTTGCCATATAATAAAATTTTATGCAGTTTATCTTTAGCTAAGAGGATTAAACAGCCCATTACACAACCCAATTATCCATAATTGTAGCTGGCAGTGTACAACGGAAACTGCTGAAGAGGCCATTTTAGTGTGAACACCTTTTAATAATTCATGATGGGAAATTGATCCGCGTGGTTATCCAAACCATAACCATTCATTTTAGAACTCTAATTATTGATTACAGAGGATTGTTTTGCACTTGGTAACATTTCAATTTCATTTTATGAATTCTTTTTATTTCCATAAAAGAACGTGCTACAGTCCCTTTAAGAGGACCTTGTGTTCATGTTATTTTGTGCCACGTCATACCAGTATGTAATTATGAGTAGAAAAGTAAGGCTAAATAAAACGGGTGAAATGTTTCCCAAGCATTGTGACATCACTTTTAATTGCTTTTAATTGTCATTTTAAAAACTTAAGAATTTGCAGCGTCATTTTTGCTAAACCCCTCTATCTAATCAAATATATGGACGCAGAAACGGATGTGGTTCTGTTTTGTATACTTTTGACGCTGTAAGCTATATTTGATGGGGGAAAAAAAGTAAAAAGTAATCAACCCTCTTCATTATTTTCTTTTTGTCACTCTTGAAAAAAATGTGCCCAAGAAACATTTAACTTTTTTAATGCAGCCTAATTGTGTGTAATTATATTATTATAATATTTTAAAATGATGCTGCTTGATTATAGAATATTATATTTGGATATGATTTTATTGGTATGCATTGAACATTGATGTAAATAGATCAATGATTGATAGTATTCTGATCTCTGTAAGTCCACAGAAAGAACACCACAGAGTCGTGGAAATAAATTAGTACTGGATTTCCAGTGGTAGATTTCTGCTGTCACAAAAAAAATTCAAAATGAATAGAAAATGTAAATATAGTGGAAATTAATCTAATGTTGCTAATGAATAAACTGAGGGATTGATACAGCGATAATAAATTTGAAATGTAACCTTTTTAAACATCTTTGGTATATCACATCACTGTCTTTACAAATATATGATTGGTGTATTTTATGTGTTGAATTTAATCACCAAGTGATTACTAATATTATACTGTTTAATCTCCACACTAACTATCTCATGTCTGTCTTACATGTAACATGTTTTCTTTCAGAGATAGTAATTATTGGTCATGATGTACATCTTCATTACTCCCAGGGTTTTGTGGTGATAAATCAGTAGAAACCAAGAGGCAAAGTGGTGTTTTTAGAGAAGTTTTTCATGAGTAGGGTCTATATCTATATTTGTGAAAGCATCAATGTTCCATTCATTATAAAGTTCAGGGTCAAAATTAACCATATAAGTATACTAGGTTTCTGGACTAGTGTATTTAAATACTAGGTTTCTGGACTAGTGTATTTAAGTACTAGGTCATTGTAACTTGCTTGTCGACAGTCAAATATACAATTCCTATCTTCAATTACCTTTTAGACTATCAGTATTAACTTATATCTTTCTTCTATCTCTCCTTTTACCAGTCACTTATTTCTGTATTTCTGAAGAAGAAAAAACCCAGACCCATTGTAGCATGCCAAATATATCTGCTTGATCTTTTAAAATCTTTTCACTGGCTATGGATATCTATGGTTTGTCCTCAATGAGTGTTGAGCCGCATGCATTAACACATGACCAGCATCCCGGCTCACTGAACTGATAAAATTCATCGGGCAAACGACAACAGCCTGTCTATGCCGTTCAACTGAAATTGGCCTATTCGGCCAATCGTTTACAACAAGTGAACATTCGACCAATCAACTGACCCGGGACAGTCAGCTGATCAAGTTGGTTCAGGAGGTTCATCTTACTAATCAAGCCTCTTTTAACCAGCCACAGACTTGCAGACAAATGTTAATTTCAGACCCTGAAGTTCCGTTTTCTAGGGGTGAAATGGTACACTTGAGCTTCTGTTCAGTACGTGTTGCATACGTATGTATTACAGAAAATCGGGTTGGTACAGAACCAAACTTGCAACATCAAAACACATTTTCTCCAAAGAAAAAACTTTAAATTGAATTTTATAAAACAAAATAAATATCATAAAGAGGGATATGCAGTAAAAACCGAAAGCACACTTTGATGTATGGCACACTGAACCGAAAGCTTCAAATCATTTAGTTGTTAACTGTTTCACCCCTATGTTATCCTATCATTGTTTCAGTTTGGTTTTAAAAGTGATGTAAAAATATTTCTCCTAAATCACCACTTTGTTCAAAGGGATCATTTCACAAAAATAACTTAACTTAAGTTTAATCTTGGTGCCATCCTTTATCATGGTGCTAAGGTTAGCTCTGTGAGTTAAGGTTACCTTAGAGCTTTGTGCAAAAGGATCCAAGGTATTATTGGTATTTTTCAGACAATTTTCTCCTGGGGATTATTGAAATGTGGATTATCTGCAGCTTACTAATGTTTAATTTAGATTATAGGGATATTGTTCAAGTACGGTATTTTACAAAGTGAAGGTGCTTTGAAAAACTATTATAATTTCTTAAATGTCTAGTGAACTAGGTGATAGGAAATGTTCTCCCTCAAAGAAATCTGTGATGTCCAATTGCTGTGAAGCGTTATATGAGAGTAAGTATCAGCATTATCATAATTGCCAAATCAAAGATCATTTTCATTTCTTGCATTACAATTCTTTTCTCTTTGGTGTTGTTGAAAGTGCTATTCCTGTAAGGTTGTCCACGTGTACATACTCACTTTCGCTGCAGATCCTGGCCCATTCCAAGATTTCCATTAATGCCACTGGTTAAAACTAAATGAAATAATTGTTTAGGAAGTACCTGTCCTGCGTTCAGGAGCACATTGTTCGCGACGAGCATCCTGGTTTTAACATTGAGTGTTAGCAAGCTATCGCGAAGATCCCGGGAAATTTTGTGTTACTGAAAGCAGGGCTGGAGTTCAGACAGAATCTAAAGACCCAGCTCTGCTGTCATGTCTGTTCATAGCTAGTGTACTGCGCTCCTTGAGCCTGTTATATATGATACCAAGCATGGAAAGTGCGTTCTAGAAATATTAATAATAAGGCTTATGTTTTCTGTAATTAGTCTCTTCCCATCTTCTATCTACCTTTTTTGTTCAGTGTGGAATTCAGTGCGAAAAGTTTTGTTTTATTTACAAGAAATATAGCAGTAAGATTTTGTTTCTTTATTTTATGAAATAGTTCACAAGAATGATGATGACTGTCAGGATATAGAACTTATTTTTTTAATATGAAAGATGTTTGAGATCTTTGAAAATCAGACGTATATAAAATGTCATTTTGTAACAAAATCAACTCATTTGTTAAGTAAAGTAACAGTGAAGTTTCCCTTAAATTTCTTTTTAAACAAAATATAACCAAAACTTTATATCAGTTTATAACTTATCATTGTAATAATGATCATTAAGATACTAACACACATGTAACATTTTTGAAGACTAATATGCCAGGTAATAAATGTTGGCCATTTATCATTTTCTTCTAATAATTTCTAAATGGCATGACATACTTGTATATTAATACACTGTTTTGATATTTATATGCAGACACTACCAAAATAGCTGGTTCTATGTTATTTCTTTATCAAGCCTGTATATTTGACATTTCTTCTTTCTGTAGATGGGACTGATTTGGTGAGGTGTTTAGTTGGTAGCTGTTGATGTCCATTTTGTACAGTAATCAAGTTATATTAAAGCAAAAACCTCAGGTTTTAACTCACCTATTTGTTCTGTTTTTTGTTCTTGTTAATTTGGACTGGATATTTCACAAAGTTTTTTATTACGATATACTGCAATATTGCAAAACACGCTCATGTATTGCGATAATAAATAGAGAATACTAAACAACGTCCTATTTGATAAAAGTTTATGAAATGAGTGAGTGGTTTGGTATTTAACAAGCGAAGATACCGATACCATTCGCGAGTTTCATAAATATGTTATTAAACGGGACCGAGTTTAGTATTTTATTTATTACTTGCTGCAGATTTAGTTGCACCAACTGGTCGACAAAAGGGACATGTACACACATCACTGTGACCGCGGTGCTGATAGTGTGACGAAGGCGACATATTTTAACCATTATGACCTCACGAAAACATGCGATATTATTACACATTGTGTAATAACAATGTAGATTTATTTAACAGCAATATCTTCAACGGGGGAGTAATAATGCAATTTAGGAGTTAAACATACTGTGTTTGAAAATCAGCGGCATAACTGAATTATTATAGCTCTAAATATAATTTAAAGTCGAACATGTAATAGCTTTGGAAAAAAGCGAAAGTTCCGTATGCATTAAAGGGAGGTCACTCTATTATATAGACGATAGCGTTTTGCAACCAGCGTCAGCGTTCGGGCTAATTTCTGCAGTATTTTCAAAATTGACATAGTTATTATTGCGTCAATTTTGTAAATAAAGTTATAGGTAAGTTTATTCTACATTCCTACAGTTCCCGGGAGGTATACTGTTTTAACCCTTCTGTCATCCAAATTGAGTTTATTCAGGAACTTTTCTGAAATGTCAAGTTGTTGAATGACAGATTTTCGAACTGCATTGTTAACTTTCGCTGTTTCGGGTCTCATTTTGAACGGTTTCAGATTTATTATCAAAATTATTTATTTATGTCATTTTGTTCAACAACAGTTTGTACAAAAATATATTTGAGCATGCAAGTATTCGGAAAATAAATGCATTCGCTAATGTTGCCTGGCAACAAGCTTATTCTTGCGCAAAAGACAAAGTAAACAGTCGCCGCTAATGGCTGCAATACTGCCGAAGCGGCGTTAAACAATAACTCACTCACTCAAAGTAAACAGAGTACTGTATAACCAAATTATACAGTCTCTGATTTTTATGCCCCCGAATCTTTCACCTGTCTGTCCGTCCGTCTGTCTGTGTGTTTGTCCACAAAAACTTTAACCTTGGCCATAATTTTGGATTGCTCAGAGCTAGGGCTTTCATACTTGGCATGTGGATACCTCGTGATGAGACCTTTCAGATGAGGTCATCATATTTGACCTTGTGACCTTCATCTTGCCGCAGTGGACATTTTCAGAAAACTTTAACCTTGGCCATAACTTTGGATTGCTCAGAGCTAGCGCTTTAATACTTGGCATGTGCATACCTTGTGATGAGACCTTTCAGATGAGGTCATCATATTTGACCTTGACCTTGCCGCAGGTGACATCTTCACAAAACTTTGGTATATCCGGGGGCATCCGTGTTTAACAAACACATCTTGTTCACAGTAGCCAATCAGAAACGACTATTTCGCAAAGTTATGGTAGAATAATTAATAATGAACTCGTTGTTCCTCTACTTCCATGACATCTTCTCGTTCAATACAACTGATCCAAATGCACAAGTATGATGTTCCATATATTTATAAAATATACTTTCTATTAAGCTACAGTAAAGATATGATACTTTATAATATATTACAACTCAAAAATGTTGCATTGTTACTGTGGTGGTGGGCTGTTCCTAGCCAACGCTCAACATGAAAATGACGCTGTTGTGGCCTAAATAACCTCAAATATTAATCTCACACTCAGACACTCAGATTTTAATAGATTAATCTTTTTGGATGGTCTCTGGCATTAGTGAAAAATATGGGTAAGATGACTAGTTTGGATTGAAAGTTGGAGCGGGGGACATCACAGTGCATCACATGCACATATTTCTAGTTATGTTAATAAACGGGATGCATTTTCAACTTCTCAAAAACCAATGGTTCAAGAAAACTGTATGCAGGTGCCTTGGCCAATTCTAAGTTTGACAAAGTGTGAACTAAGAGCTTTTGGGGATTTAAATCCACACCCCTCAAAGTATGAATTTCAAGTGTCTGATACATCCTTGCTGTAGAGGAACTGGCAGCCTACTCAATCAGTGTATTTGTATCCACTGCGCTAGTACAATACCCTAATTCCCTGAGCCCAATACTCTTGTAAAAGGATATACATAACCAGTCAATTCAAGAACTTCCCTTCGAGGAAAAGCAGTACCAGATGAGAGGAGCGATCATCAACATTCTAATCACAACATTTCATTGGCTGAAAAATTCCATGCTATCCTATTTAACAATGAGTAACCAGTCTACGTCAAAACAAGAACTATTGGCCTCATTCAAGTAATCAAGGAATCAAGTAGTGTAGTAGTGTAGCGGATACAACTACACTGATGGAGCAGGATGAGGAACTGAGTACGGTTCCAGGAACAGATCTTCCTACCAAGAATATTGGCTTAAGAGTGGTCGTAGGCTCAAGGAGACACTGGTATCCATTAATACAGATAAAGTTGTCTAATCCCTGGGAAACTATCAGAGATCTGTACTAAAATTACCCGCCTTTGGCCGACGTCAGTAACCAAAGAAAATGCTCGATAGGATAAGACGGAAATGGTCAAGGGAGATAGCCGGTGACGGATGGCTAACAAAATGATCGGCATGCTTTGCAACAAAGTGATATGAATTGGCTCGCAGGTCCAAGCTATGTAGCAGTTTGATTGGCTCATGCTGGCCAAAGGCGGGTAATTTTAGTACAGATTTCTGTGATAGACTTTCCCAGGGGTGATATAGTGGAGAGTAACGGAGCATATATAAAACCCTGGGTAACCGAGGATGTCTTGTCTCTGGCAGGATGCAAAACCAGATTTTGGTGTTCAGATTTATTGATATCAACAGAGGAAATAAACAACTATGACAAGACGATACCAGAGATGACAGATTTAATATTGGAAATATTTACACTTGATGATGCCCATTCTGTACAAGCCTTTGTTCACTGGCCATGGGACAATGAATGTTGTGTGGATATACAAAACATATATATACAATACGATTCAACCATCCATACAAGTGCGATAAAAACTAAATAATAAACCCCCATTAAAAGGATTAACAACAACCATATATATTACTAAAGCTGAAATTCAGCACACAATAAATTGAATCAAAGAAACATCAATGAAATAATACTAATATACACACAAAGAATGAAATGAAGTTTGCTGGATATCAGTGAATGTAGCTAAATACTATCTAGGATTATATGAATTCAAAAGCAGTTTAGTGTTGAAACAATAAATATCAAACTTCAAGCAGTAAAATAGATACCTCAGTGACCTGTAGGTCAGAAGTAATTCCCCTCATTGCTTATAATAACTGACAACTGAAATCATAAACAATTAAAATGTAATCACCTAATTTTCTCGGATCACTAAGCCTTGCACATACTGTATTCCCAGTAGTAAGATTTGGTCAAGCACA
Organism: Gibbula magus; assembly: GCA_936450465.1. Taxonomy (NCBI): domain Eukaryota; kingdom Metazoa; phylum Mollusca; class Gastropoda; order Trochida; family Trochidae; genus Gibbula; species Gibbula magus. The sequence goes on from OW388304.1 coordinate 62,570,673, forward strand.
CTAAAGCTAGAATGTTTCATCATTTTGATGTTCCTTCAGTTCATAGATCATGACCAAAGCTATGTTTTACATTGTCATTAAAATTGAAGTTACACAAACAAGCTTATATTGAAAACAGGGTCTTTGAATTATCCATGAATAATCAAAGGAGTAACAAGGCATGCTTTCTTTGATCAGATATGAATTTCTCAGACTTGCTGATGACACATTTGAGGCTTCAAGTGTTTAATGCCCTTGGGGGTTGTTCCACTGAGCCATCTTTGGCCTATAATCATTGGCAGTGTTTGATTTACCAATCAAGTACTTAACTTGCAAATCCAATTTCTGTTCTCAGCTAACTCAATTCTAGAGTTTGGCTTGAGTGTACTCCCCAATCCTGCAAGAACAACTCGAGTCATGACATCACATACATTATGGGCAGTGCAGATTACTCTCCGAAAGAGTCGCACATACACATTATGAATGAAATTTTTTTTATTACAAAGACATGTGTTTCTATAAAGTTCTATAAGTTGTTTTTTTTTCAATGTGAAATGTAATTGTTTGTGTTGAAAGCGGAGTTGAATTTTGAAACTATTCAACGCTATTGATTTGAAATGTTGGAGCGTGTGCGTCGACACGATAGTGTTGAATAAAATGCAGCCATTGACATCCACCTTTTGGACTAGAATGATCTAAACACTAGTCTAGGTATGTTGATGGAACAGTAGCCTGGGCCAGCACCTAATCAGCTGTAAGCACCATACACTGGTTTACGACTTTCTGAAACTCTAGTCTAGGTATGTTGATGGAACAGTAGCCTGGGCCAGCACCTAATCAGCTGTAAGCACCATACACTGGTGTACGACTTTCTGAAACTCTAGTCTAGGTATGTTGATGGAACAGTAGCCTGGGCCAGCACCAAATCAGCTGTAAGCACCATACACTGGTTTACGACTTTCTGAAACTCTAGGTCCTGGCATTTGAGAGTTCACGCTTACTGTTTGATTATTTTTTTATTCATAACGTCTTCTTTGTCAATAATATTTGCTCAAATTGCCTTGCCAGCGCAGTGGTGCACTGAACTTGAATTCCACAGTGCATGCTGCTACGCAAGTGCAAAACAATACTGAAATGCAGATAGGCTTGATTTAACCAAACAGGGATGTAATCTATTATCAAAATAAAATAACCAACTTATAAACTGTAAAAACATATATCATACATTAAAATATTATTTATATCGTCAGTGTAATATCTGGAATAACTTAACTTCCTTATACTCAATGGTGGCAACAACATACTTGACAGTCTCATAGGATGCACAAAATTTACAAAATTTTTTTCGATAAACATAAGGTTGATATAGAATGTAGAGGTATGTACGGGAAAACTCCTTTGATGATGACTGTAGGCAATGGCAATCTCCAACTTGTAGTAGAGTATCTGCTCTGATGAAGACCACCTAGTGGTCGAAACATGTAAGCACATGAATAAATGTTTGCGGCCAAGACAACTCTGGTTCCTGGTGGTTCTTCCTCCCTTCTTCTCTACTTACCAACCTATTGGTTGGTTCACCACAGCATCCTTAAGTGGATCCCAGAGACGTCCCAGCCCCAAGATCACTTAACCATGCTGGATGTTGAGTAGACTAGCTGATGTTTAGGTCTCATAGGATGCACAAAATTAACAAAATTTTGTTGGATAAACATAATGTTGATATAGAATGTAGAGGTATGTACGGGAAAACTCCTTTGATGAAGACTGTAGGCAAAGGTAATCTCCAACTTGTAGAGTATCTCAAGAACAACGGAGCAGATACCAATACAGTAAGTGATGACAGCAGTGACATCTAACATGTTGCCTGTCTCTGTGGACATGGTAGAGCATGTGTTGTCACTGAACATCATTGATATAGAATGTAGAGGTAAGTACGGGAGAAATTTCAGCCTATGTATTCAATTTTAAAATGTCATCACATTGCACTTATTATTAAAAACTATTTATATTAATTATTTATATATTATCAATGTAAATATCACATTATCTACACCAAAACATCTAATGGGACTATTTTCAGGAGCCAGTTTGGAAGATAACAATATGATGTTGATGCTTTATGTTACCCTGAACTTGCCTGAAAATGATGTATAAGGTTGACAGTACAGGAGGTGCACATTTTATCTTTTTTATTATTATTATTTTTTTTATTAAGATAATAAACAGCCGTCACATTCGTATATTGATGTGGTGACGCCCAAGAAACATTTCATTGATTTAGCCATACAAACATGTCCTGACAAAATGTTTTTCCAACATTCACCCAATGACAATTTTAAAATACACAAAAGACATGAAAGAATAACATAACCATCATTATGTTGAATAAATCTTGACAAAATTATTTGGATTAATCCTTGCTTCACATCAGAACAATTCTGCACGTAGAACAACAAAGATCTGGAAGAAAAAAGAATACATGCTGTGTTTATCTTCATGCTCGTCTACTTGGAAACAACGGATGAAATCTTGAAATCTTTGTTAGAAGATGAAATCAATAAACCAGCCCTACTTTTGAATTTAAGGACACGATTAGATGTGGTTGTATATGTAACTTAAATTCAAAGTGAACAGTTAAAAAATGTTTGTAAAAACCAACATTCCCAACCAGATTTGTCGAATGGGTTGTTACTGAGTTCTTTTGGTTAGCTCCTGAAATACAATGTAGCTATGAACTACACATTCTGCTCCCTTGGTATGGCTTGAAATGTGCCACTTGAGTTGAAACAAACCTGCTCCTAATGTATCTGGTAACAGTAAAATCACTAAATCAGATCAACAAGTAACAGTCTTTTCCACTCAGAGATTAACTTGAGTTACAGAGCAGTGAGTCAAGAAACCAGACCACATGTGTTGAGTTTCAACAATATCGGGTCAGGTTGTTGTAAACTGGTTTAACGCTTTTCTTCTTAATAGGGTAACGAGTAATTGTAATTGAGTTACAGGTTAGAGAGTCTGGAAACGTGTGTTCATCAATGTCTGGTCAAGTTGTTGTAAACTGAGTAACAGGTTAGAGAGTCTGGAAACATGCCGCATGTCTTGAGTTCATTGTCAAGTTGTTTTATACTGGGGAAACGCTCTTAACACACAACATTGTGTCCATAGCTGTTGTCCATGCCCCGGTTCACTCACACTTGTTAACACTGGCTTTCTTCTATTTCTGGTTCAGGAGTGTATTTGAGAGCCTGAATGGATTGGGGAGGACAAAAATGTAACATTAGTTTGTGGCAAAATAATGACAATATTAATAAATATACATATGGAAATAAATTAAGCGAAACGTGATACATTATGTAATAATCATGTACCTTTTAAATATTTTGATGTTTAAATGGTGTACAGATCTTAAATGGAGTCCTCATGAACACAACAGAAATTACATGAAATGAATTGCAAGGAGATGAGATATTATCAGCATGCACATGCAGAAGGTCTGCCCGAGTAATTGGTTAGCAGTTGAACATTCATTAGAAGACTAGTGACCATGTGAAGGATCGGTCCAAGACAAGTACATCCCAGGAAGACTACCAGAGTGGAAGTAATGCCCTGTCATGGCTTGTGTGACCTCAATCCTTCATACCAGTGGCATATTGAAAAACTTTTGGCTTCAAAACATGGCTGTGAGCCAGCGAGAAACCGTTTGAAGTCAATCGGCATGAGGGCAAGATGGATAATTAAGTGACCAGCACTTACTAATATCCTTAAAAGAGCCTCTTTGGATGAGGGTCTTGCCTGACTTCAGTGGAATTTGACATCATTGAAGAAGGTACATTGGTCTGGTGAGAGCCACTTCCTTTTAAATGTCACAGATGGTTGTCAATGTGTTGGAGGACCAAAAATATTGCACCCATGTATGTTCCAAGAAACATGGGATGGTCATGCTACTCTGATGACTGAAAGCTGGATCTTGTTATGGTACAGAGAAATCTCAAACGGATACATCCGGCACATCCTTGTCTCCATCCCAGTAAATCATTTTGACAATCATGCTTTAACAACTCGTTCTGTATTCATGGATGACAAAATGCGGCCTCACTGTTCCCATGCTGTGAAGGTGTATGTCCAGAACATCATCACCAATCTCCTCTGACCTGCTATAGATCAGATTTGAATCCCTTGGAACATGTATGGGACATCACTGGACGTCAACCTCATCCACAGAATCTTGCTGAGTTTGAGGCTGCATTGCATAGTGAATGGCAAAAGCTGGCTTTGGAACAAATTCATAGACTGGCTTGAGGCATGTGGAGAAGGGTCGATGCCGTCATCAAACCCACGGCAGGAACACTTGCTACTCTCACTTTGTTGGTGATTTGTCATCTTGAAAACTCAATTAACAATTTAAAACAGAAAAGAACTTATCTGGACCTTAGTTGATCTCAAAACAAAAGCAAAGTTGTATGGATAAATTTTGATGATATTCCCCATTATGAGGTGAGGTGATTTGGGGTTTAACGCCGCTTTCAAGAGTATTTCACTTATATCGCGGCTGCTAGTATTATGGCAGGGAGAAAGCCCGCAACGCCATGTGGCTACGCATTGCGGTGAAACCTGCGAGCACCGTTCCCCATTATGAATCACATGATTAAAACAGAATAAAACATGTTATCACCCATGATCATTCTGTGTTATCCCCTACTTATATGTTCAGCTTTTTTAACAGTAGTGTCGGACTCATACCGGACTTGCTGTGATGGCAGTTTGAAGTCAAACTTCCATCAGTTGAAACATTCGGTTGCACTTAATTATTTTCCATGTGTATCTAAAAATCAGACTGAATCAGCTGTATCCTCAGCCAGTTAGTGAAGAGTGAAATTATTTTCATTCTTTATTCAATCCTAAATTATTCAAATGACCTGACATTATTTGGGGGGTCCGAATGATGAGCCTCCAAAATGACTTTAAAATTAAAATGTAACTGAAGTTATAGAAATGTCTGATACAAATTGATCAAAATAACTGGGATGATATATCACACCTAAATTTGGTTGCACAACAAAAATACGCCTACAACATTTGAGTATGTTGCCCTTTATGAAACTGCAATCCTTGAATCAGAGTGATTTTGACATATTTACATTTATAAATTGATAGTCCATTTACATGTTGACATATTTTTTAGCTTTTGACATTTTTGGATATTAACTACTTTTTCTTGCTTACCATTCCATTGCGTCTTGAAGGCCATCTCCTTTGATTGCAGCTGTTTTAAAGACTTGGTATTTCCTGTTTTTCAAACAATCCAATCCCAAAGCCAGTGTTACATCCTTAACACTCATGGCACCGTCCAAGTCTTGTTTGTTGGCTAACACAACCAATGTTGCCTTCTTCAACTCTTCCTCCTGTACACACAAGCAAACATTGAAAAAAAATTAATTTTCTTTCAAACTAACTAGATATTTAATGTAATTATGTGTGTTAACTCGATCATCACTTGTCAATACCTTGAAGAGATTTTCTATGATACTTTAATGTTTAATTGAATTTTATTAATATTTCATTATATTTCATAAGTCAGTTGAGAGGTGCAAAATAATTTGTTGTAATATCACCAGTTCTCACCGAGTGATCAAGTATAATCACGATTAACAACAATGCACATATTCATGAGCGTTTTCGGTGATGCATATTTGCATTATAGGTGCGGTGAGGTGAGTTGGTGTTTAACGCCGCTTTCATATTTGCATTATATATCGCCAATATAAAACATTATAACATCCATGTTCTTTGCTAAAATATTTCATATATGTATAATAAATTGATTATGTTAGGCAATTTATGAATAATTAACAGTAAATCTGCTGAAAAGTTAAAATTACAGTGACTTTTGCTTCATTGTAGTGTAAACAGAGGCTATTCCGTCTTCCTACTTCAATATCATACATTTCAACCAATCAGAAAGCTCACTTCCTTAGATATCGATGTGGCGAAATGGAACAGCCAAAGATTAAAATAGTAACAGCATGGGGAACCATTTGCGAATTTAATGGAAGTTAAAAGTTCAAACTGTTTGACGATGTATATCGTTTGATACTGTGAAGTGATTTATAAAGTCCATCAAGTACAAAATATCAGGTCGCCACACAAGCTAATTGATCGTGAAATTCATTCGCCCATACATTATTTTACTCACCGTGGGTGACCAGGTGAGTGTTAGTTTCTACCCCTGCTGTTTGATATAACTTACTTCCAGCATGTTAACGAGCTCTTGTTTAGATATTCCCATCCTGTCCTTGTCCATACTGTCCACCACATAGATGACGGCATCTGTGTTCGAGTAGTAACATCGCCAGTACGGCCTATAAACAGAGCAAATTTTCTCAATTATCTCACCAGGCATTAGTCCCAAAATAATTTGTGGATCAAGGCAAAAAAACAACAAGCCTTCGCAGATCATTGGCCAATGTACCTGCACAGAAGATTTCAAAGTGACAAAGAGACTAAAATAGGTTTCAAGGTTGTGGCCCCTGTGGTTCTTTTCAGGGGCCATAGTGCAACCAAAGCTACAATATGTTTTAACCCCCCTCTGCCAAGGTGTTTGTACACAACATTTCAACTTTCTATTGCATTTAGACGAAAGAGGTTTGTCAAGAATCTAAGTTTTTTAAAAAGGCTTACAAACAGACTGAAGTTGCACTTTAACAAATTTCAATCACCTAGGTGTAATATTGTAAATCAGGATGCTAATCTATCCCCATTGGATCGTCATAGCAGTTATTTGTATAAAGTTCAATTACAGGTTCAAGGGCAGTAACTATACATGTAAAAAGAAGAACTGTCCGAACTGGCTTTCTAACTCGACCAAGAGTATAATCTAGAGTATAAACTACCTCCACGAGAAATTTCACAAACCTACCGAGAAAACATGTCTCCATTTGAGCATGATGACGGACTATGTCATAAGGTGATCTGAGCTTTTAGGCCTGATTAGTGAAAAAGAGAAAACTTTACAGGCCAGAACAGATGAGCTAAAGGATAAATAAAAACTTACCGAATACTTGTTTGGCCTCCTAAATCCCATACTTGGAACTTTAGGTTTTTGTAGTTCACTGTTTCAACATTGAATCCAATTGCTGAAAATAGAAATAATCTGTCAGTTCAAACAAACCACCTTTAGTGATGCAAACATTTATTGATTTCCATACAGACACCCTTATAATCCACTCGAGTTACAATTTAATGTTATCACCAAGTTTAAGAAAGGGAAAGGCTGCTGTATGTCACTTATTCTTGCATTTGTAGAAAGGTTCACTTACTATTGATGTCATTAGGTAAAAGTAAACATGGATTATTGTAAAACTTACTTTTGTTCTGGGTATTAAATTCACCATCAGTTCATAAATTTTTTATGAAACAATAATTCCACATGTAACAAGAAGACATAGTCATCAACATCCCCCGCCAGAGCGAAGAAATTGAAACGAGGGCAATAATTCGAAATAGTTGTGCATTACTCAATTTCATTCCATCAAGGTATGTGTGCCCTCAAGCAACACACCAATTTTGGTTCTCCTATCTTAAATAGTTTCTGAGAAAAACTGTCGACTTAGGAGAAAATTGCCAAAGGCCAAAAATACGGAACAAGGGCAATAACTCTGGAAAAAATAATTGCACGCTTCTTATTTTCGACCTCCATCAAGGTATTCATGCCCTCAAGCAACACATCAAATTTGTTAACCCTATCTTAAATCGTTTCTGAGAAAAGCTGTCCCCTTTGGAGATACCATGAACAAATCCAAAAATATGGAACAAGGGCAATAACTCCGGAAAATATAATTGCAGGCTTCTCATTTTCGAACTCCATCAAGGTATTCATGCCCTAAAGCAACACATCAAATTTGGTAACCCTATCTTAAATGGTTTCTGAGAAAAGCTGTCCCCTTTATCTCGGACGGACGGACGGACGGACGGATGGACAGAGCCCAAATCTATATCCCCCTTCCACTTGGCGGGGGATAAAAATATTATAATTTCTATTTCAGATGGTTTGAAGTTCATACACATACTTGGTATTGTTGTGACAACTTCGCCAACTTGCAATTTGTACAATATTGTTGTTTTACCAGCTCCATCCAAACCTAAAATAAGAATTCTTTTTTCCTTTGTTCCAAAGAGTCCACTCAAAGCAGACAAAAGTGCACCTGTAAAAGAGATCAAATATTAAAAGGAGGTTTCTATATTTTTTGTGGAAACAAGTTTGTAAACACTTATATAATATTAATACATAACTAGGATTGCCACAGGCAATACTTAGGTCTTCAAGACTTCTGCTTGACCTAGAACTCCATGATGGACTTAGGGTTATACATCTGTTTCTCTGCTTTAAAATGAGCTATCAAACATGTCTCTATCTTCAGTAGTTTTTTTACAAAAAATCTCCAAAGAAGGTACCCCTCTGAAAACGGAAAAATCACATATTAATGGACCCCTACATTACATTTCTCACGATTAAGACAAAATGGTTAATATTTCCATACTAAGGTGCAACATAGAAAATGTTGTGCTTTAATGTCCACTTAATAAGATGTAATCAGCATTTAGATTGTATACATAATTAATGCGTTATGCTGTTCTGAATATTCAAGAAAATACTCAAAAATGCTTAAATTATGACCCCTAGACATCGCTTGCGATGTTCGAGGCTTAACTATCAACTTTTTGATGAAAGCGGTCAACATAAAAGTTGTTCTTCTTGAAATTGTGCATACGTTCTTGTATGCAAAATTTCAATAGCGTAAGAAGTTAAGCAGTAATGATCCTTTAAACATGGCTGAAAATGGCGAGTTCTGAAAAATGGCAATCTTCTATGACTTATCACACATAAACTATGACAGAAAAATGTTTGAAATTTATTTACCTTAATAAAGGATATCTCTCCTTCAGGATGATATATTAAACATAATTGTATCTTCAGTGGTTTACAATGGAAAATTCTACAAAGAAAGTACCCCTCGAAAAGTCTCAAAATCCCAAAATTTTACATTTTTGGAAATACGTCCAAATTGTGTCGATACTATCAACTTTTACATGATAATGATATATTGTGGAATTGTTTAACTAGTTATATGGAAGAGATGGCAATAAGTAACTTTGACATAAGTTCATTTGTTACAGAGTAATGCCCCTTTGAACATATAGCCTAAAAACGCTCTTTTAAAAAAAGGTCCATATTCAAGGGCATATTCCTGAAATTCGAGGACGAAATTTAAAATTCTTTCATGATCACTTTTTTCAACTTTCAATTAGCTTTAAGATGAGCTATCACACATAGCTGTATGTATTGTCGTGATTTAGGAGAAGATTTTTAAAGACGCGTACCCTGAAAACCGCGAAAGTTCACAAAATTTTCAGTTTTTTCGAAATAGCAAAAAATCTATTATTACGGCCGAAAACCGCCATAGGCCTAATCGATGGGGAATGTTTGTGCCCACATTTTGGTGAAAGTTTTATTAAAATATCTTGATTAGATTTCGAGCTATTGAAGTTTAAAGTTTTGACTTCAAGGGGAGATAACTCAAAAAAGAAGTCGAAAATGAAAATTCGGCCGACGTACAAGGCTAGTTTTTGTTACAGGCTATTATCCCTGAAAATTTCGTGCAAATCGATTCAGCCGTTACTTCAGAATCGCGCGCACAAAAAACATACAAATAATAATAATAATAAGAAAGAAAAAAACGGATAATAACAATAGGTCTTCCAGACATTCGTCTTGAAGACCTAATAAGAAAGAAGAAAAAACCGGATAATAACAATAGGTCTTCCAGACATTCGTCTTGAAGACCTAACTAGGATTGACGCGTCTATACTTAGGTCTTCAAGACTTCTGCTTGACCTTGAACTCCATGCTGGACTCTCGGTTATTCACCAGTTTTTCTGCTTTAAAACGAGCTATCAAACAAGTCTCTATCTTCAATAGTTATTTTACAAAAATTCTCCAAAGAAGGTACCCCTCTGAAAATGGAAAAATCACATAGTAATGGACCCCTACATGATCTTTCTCACGATTAAGACAAACTGGTCAATATTAACATACTAAGGTGTAACATAGAAAATGTTGTGCTTTAATTTCTACTTCAGGAGATGTAATCATCATTAAGATTGCATATATAGGTAATGCGTTATATTCTTCTGAATATTCAAGAAAATACTCAAAAATGCTTAAATTTGAACCCCAAGACAACATTTGCGATGTTTGGAGCTTAAATATAAACTTTTTGTTGAAAGGGTTCAACAGAAACGTTGTTGTTCTTGAATTTGTGCATACGTGGATGTAACTATAATTTAATTATCTTGATTAGTTAAGCTGGTATGATCCTTTGAACTTTGCTGAAAATGGTGATTTTCGAAAAATGACAAAGTTCTATGATTTGTCACACGTAAAGTATGACAGATACAAGTTTGAAATTCAATGTTGTTAATAAAGGACATATTTGCTTCAACATAAGGTATTAAACATAATTGTACCTTCAGTGGTTTACAATCTTAAATTCTTCAAAGAAAATACCCATCGAAAAGTCTCAAAATCACAGAATTTTACTTTTTTGGGAATACGTCCATATTGTGTCGATACTATCAACTTTTATATGATAAAGATATATTGTGGAATTGTTTAACTAGTTATATGAAAGAGAAAGCAATAAGTAACTTTGAAATAACTTCATTTGTAACAGAGTTATGCCCCTTTGAACATGTAGCCGAAAAACGCCCTTTTCAAAAAGGTCAATATTCAAGGGTATATTCCTGAAATTTGAGGACGAAATTCAAAATTCGGGCAAATTCATGTTTTTCTACATTCATTTAGCTTTCAGATGAGCTATCACACATGGCTGTATGTATTGCCGTGATTGAGGAGAAGATGTTTGAAGACGCGTACCCTTAAAACCGCGAAAGTTGACAAAATTTTCAGTTTCTTCGAAATAGCAAAAAATCTATTATTACGGCCGAAAACCACTATAGGCCTAATCGATGGTGAATGTTGTTGCCCACATTTTGGTGAAAGTTTTATGAAAATATCTTGATTAGATTTCGAGCTATTGATGTTTGAAGTTTCAACTTCAAGGGGAGATAACTCAAGAAAGAAGTCGAAAATCCAAAATCGGCGAACGTACAAGGCTAGATTCTGTGACAGGCTATCACCCCTGAAAATTTCATGCAAATCGGTCCGGCCGTTACTTCAGAATCCGCATCACCAAATCGTGCAAATAATAATAATAAGAAAAAAATTCGGATAATAACAATAGGTCTTCAGACATTCGTCTTGAAGACCTAAAAACACGATAACAACAATAGGTCTTCAGACATTCGTCTTGAAGACCTAATAATAAAAAACACGATAACAACAATAGGTCTTCAGACATTCGTCTTGAAGACCTAATGAAAAAGAAAATTCGCATAATTCAGTGATGAAGACCTGACTAGGATTGACGCGTCAATACTGCAGGTCTTCAAGACTTCCGCTTTGACCTTTGGGCATGGAACCTTTGTAAACAACGTTTTTGGGCTTTGTACTTCTCAATAATAACTACGGGAACGGTTTCGAAGCAATTTGTAAAAGCAGTACAAAAAAATTATTTTTTTTGGCTCAAAATTTGTTTGGCCTCAAAGCTTGATTGTTCGGTGTTACATGGTGGCAGAAACATGGCAAGACAGGAAAAGACACTTTTGGAGTGTGTACCTCTCAATAAGAACTAAGGACACTGATTTGAAATTTTTTTTAACACCAGGAAAAAAAAAAGGCGTTTTGCTCCGATTCGGCTCAAACCTTGATTTGTCTGATCCTTGCGGGATTAGAAAGTTGAGAAATCCAGGTTGCGCTCTGGACTCTAAAAAAAAAAAAAAAAAAAAAAAAGTAAAAAGACCACCATATATGTATGGCATTGATTCAGACAGGCAGGCTTTACTTGGTTGTTTCCTTGTGTCTATTGATTGAATCAGTTCGTCAGCTTCTATATGAGCTATCAAAGGTGATTCTATCTTCAGTAGTTTTCGAACAAAAAATCTCCAAAGAAAATCCCCTGAAAATCGTCAAATGTGTTCATGTCGACATTCTGCTTATAGGGTCAACTTTTACATGAATACATTCTGAAGTGGAATTGTTAAACCACAATTGATGAACAGATTGCAAAAAACCGAAATCGAATCGGAGTTTTCCTTAGCGAGTCATGTCCCTTTGAACATGCAGCCAAAAAACGCACTTTTTGAAAAGGTCCAAATACAAGGGCACATAACTCGAATTCTAAGACAAAATTCAAAATTCTGGTCCATCAGAATTTCACACGTTTCTCCAGCTTTCAAATGAGCTATCACACATAGCTGTATGTGTTGCCGGGATTTAGAAGAAGATTTTTGAAGATGCGTACCCTCAAAATCACGAAAATGCACACATTTTTAAGTTTTTGCGAAATAGCTAAAAATCTATTGTTACGAGCTATCACACATGGCTGTATGTATTGCCGTGATTGAGGAGAAGATGTTTGAAGACGCGTACCCTTAAAACCGCGAAAGTTGACAAAATTTTCAGTTTCTTCGAAATAGCTAAAAATCTATTGTTACGGGCGAAAACCGCTATAGGCCTAATCGATGGGGAATGTTGTTGCCCACATTTTGGTGAAAGTTTTATGAAAATATCTTGTTTAGTTTTCGAGCTATTGAGGTTTGAAGTTTCAACTTCAAGGGGAGATAACTCTTGAAAGAAGTCAAAAATCAAAAATCGGGCTACGCTATGCACTAAGTTTGGTTACACTCTATAATCCCTGCAAATTTCATGCAAATCGGATCAGCCGTTTGTCCGGAACGAGTGCCACAAATTCGTACAAATAATAATAATAAAAAACTAGGATTGCCACAGGCAATACTTAGGTCTTCAAGACTTCTGCTTGACCTTGAACTCCATATTGGACTCTCGATTATTCACCAGTTTCTCTGCTTTTAAAAGAGCTATCAAACATGTCTCTATCTTCAATAGTAATTTTACAAAAAATCTCCAAAGACAATGACCCTTTGAAACCCTCACTCATTAATGGACCCCTACATGATGTAAAAGTTACATTTTAAAAATTCTGTAACATGGACAACTTTTTATCTAGAGATGAGGTTGATAGATTCATATAAAGAACATTCTTTCAGCTACCAAATGAGCTAATGTATGAGTCTCTATGTATTGCCAATCTCGAGAAGAAGATTTTTGAAGACGTGTACCATCAAAACCCGAAAAGTCGAGAAATTTACAGTTTTTCTAAAATAGCGAAAAATCTATTATTACGGCCGAAATTCGCTATGACATCATTCGATTAAACAAGTTGTCGCCTACATTTTGGTGGTAGTTTTGTGCAATTATCTTGATAAGCTTTCGAGATATTGCAATTTAAATTTTTTTCACGTTTTGAGTTACCTCCCCTTTTAGAGGCCGAAACTTAAAAATCGGATTTCGTACGCCACAAGCTTATACCTAGGCCCATTACTTTTACCAATTTCATTGATGTAGGTGTAGTCAATTTTGTTGTAAATGAGACACAAACAGAGTTAGGTCGCTGCAAATTCATTGCCCAGAAATCTGCATTTTCAAAAAGGTCATTTTTCAAAATGCTGTAACCCGGAAACGGTTTGATCTAGAGGTTAGGTTGATAGATTCATATAAACAGCAGTATTTCAGCTTCCAAATGAGCTATTGTATGAGTCTCTATGTATTGCCGATCTGGAGAAGAAGATTGTTGAAGACATGAACCCTCAAAACTGCAAAAAATCCAAAAAAATGCACTTTTTTCAATATAGCGAAAAATCTATTGTTACGGCCGAAATCCGCTATGACATCATTCGATGCAACAAGTTGTTGCCTACATGTTGGTGCAATTTTTTTGTAAGAAAGTTAATAAGTTGTCGAGATATTGCAATTTGAATTTTTTTCACGTTTTGAGTTACCGCCCCTTTTAGAGGGCGAAAATCAAAAATCGGGCTTCGTACGCCACGAGCTTACACCTATGCCCATCAATTGTGTTAGTTTCATTGATATCGGTGCAGTCAATTTTGCTGTACACGGCGCACAAGAAAAGTACAAATAATAATAAAAAAAAAAAAAAAGGAAAAAATCAGGATAAGAACAATAGGTCTTCAGACTTTCGTCTTGAAGACCTAAAAACACGATAACAACAATAGGTCTTCAGACATTCGTCTTGAAGACCTAATTAAACACATTCCAATTGAAAGATATCAATGAAGGTAATATTTTGATGACTTTATATTTCACAACTTAATAAAGACAAGCGCAACATTTGTTGAGAAATAAAAACAATAAGAACTGAAGCTTTTCAATCCGGTCATCCAGACTGAATAAGGGGAAGAGGGAGGCCCTACCCCAAGGAGGATCCTCTTCAAAGAATCTGAAACCTATACAGGTTTGTTCGATTCTTTTTCAGAAGAGATCCTCCTTGGGGTACTTATTGCATAAAATAGACTCCCAAAGACAGAGTCAATGGCAGTGGAATTCAGTCTGCACAAGTAAGTACATAGAATAGAGGAACAACTCACCCAAAGTACCAGCGTGTATCCACCATGAGTAAGTGCACAAATGACCCGGGGATTAACCGATTAACCCCCCCCCCCCCTTTTTTTTTGGAAAAGAGAGAGCGGGAACAAAAAATCCCATATAGAAAGAATCTCCCCGCAGGAACCTTCAGCCAGGGAAGAAACTGCGGACCGGGACATGGCCCATTAGTATCAATGATATTAATGGCAATAGTAAGAACAGTTAAAAACAAAATCGACCAACCCTCAGTAGCTCATTCAGCTAGGGGGTTGACGACTCTGCCCACTGGAGAGAACTGTCTGACCAAACTGAGCGCTCACCCGAGAGCCTGTCGAGTTGGTAGTGGCGAATGAACGTGCTAGGCTGGCTCCAGATAGCAGCGGAGCAGAACTCTTCAATTGGGCAGGGCCGCAGCGAACGCTTGTGACGTCCCGACTGCCCTAACCGAATGAGCCTTGAGGTCACCCGGCTATGAACATAGGCTCGGCAAATTGTGGACACAATCCATCTGGAGATTGATTGTTTGGAGGCGGGAAAACCCTGCTTGCCTCCGCCATAACAGCAAAAAGGCTTATCCTTACGGATAGGGGATGTTCCTTTGATATACGACTTGAGGATCCTGCGCACATCCAAAATGTGATCATGCGAGGCCTGAGAACCTGACACCGCCAACTGCTTCAGCGCCGGTAACTCAATGGGGGCCGTAACATGAAAGGAATGGGCCACTTTAGGCCGGTAGGAGTCTGGAAGTCTGATACTGACCCTGACCCTAGTATGGATGTCGCCTACCCGTCTGCCAGACGCCTACGCCACAAGAGAGGCTGTCTTCCAGGTTAGCAACAGGAGAGACAAAGACGAAAGATCCCTGAACCTAGGACCAGAGAACCAGTCAAGGACTATCGAAAGTTCCCACACGGGGCTGATCCGCCTCAACGGAGGACGGATCCTGTCCACACCTGCTAAGAAGCGCTGGACCAGCAAGTGGGCACCCAAAAGGGCGCCGTCCACCGGAATGTGAAAGGCTGAGATAGCCGTGGAGTATCCCCTGACAGTTGATTCGGCCAAGCCGGCATCCAATCTGGACTGCAGAAACTCCAGGACCACCAGTAGATCTGCAGAAAAGGGATCGAGGACGTCCCTATCTGCACACCAGCGCGAAAAACAGGTCCATCTATCTTCGTATTGAAGGTTTGTCTAATCCCACCTTGAAGCCAGTATTGTGTCTGCAACTCGTGCAGGAATACCGCTGTTTTGGAGGCGATTCCGGACAGAGGCCAAGCCACCCACTGGACCCTGGGGTCTGGATATCCTACCTGAGCAGCTCACAACCCCACACAAATGGCCGTGATTTTATTTAGCCCGTTTTGCACATGCACATCGCCATGCCTTTCTAGTATAAAACCAAGCATGAATAAAATAATTACTAACTTTTTTTTATAACTTTTTTTATTTTATGGGAAAGTCTTTTGACAGTTTCAAACCAAGAAAGATGAGTAAGTAAAGTTTTTATTCATAATATTCTTTCGGGATTATTGATTATCTAAGGTTTGATTTTCATTGTGATGGCAGTAATTAATAGCATAATTAATGTTTTCCTTTATTTTCCGGGGAACGAGAAACCCGGCCCCAAAATGGTTTCTTGTGTACAGTAGAATCAAAGTTTTTAACGTTTTGCATTTGCACACAAACGGGCCCGATACCTACCCCCCCCCCTGCAATTGTAACTCATTGTATAATATAGATTTCCTTCCGGTTTTCACAAAATGAATGACATGGTAATGAAAATTGTCTTATATCCGATTTTATGTGCGCTTCTTTATGGCGTGCGACTACATGACAGGATAATAAAGGGTAAATTGTGTTGTTCACACTGAAAACCAAAAGAATGTGGAATAACTATTCATCAATTGATTGGAAACATGCTTTACAATATGTGAATATCTGTGTTGTTCTTATTACAGTCACTGTGTAATATAATTTGTTTTCTCTTTATTTATATGCAGCGACACCCAGGTGAGTAGAAATGGCTGCTGATACAAGCTGGAACGAGTCCAGTCTGAGATTGTGCCTTTGTGACAATCTTGAAAACATGGCTATCTGACAATATCACATGATTCTCGGTTTAAAGCTGTGTGGTCTGGTGAATTGTATAGCAATTAGCTGTGCAGTAGCGTGTGATCAATGTTGCGCTTGTGGACATGAAATAAAATGCTGATAACAACGGGAGTTTGTGATTGTTGTTGTGAGGACTAAGGCTGTGCAATATTATTGCAATACCAATATATTGCAATACAGAGTTGTGCAATACACGTATTGCAATACGATTTTCATATCGCAATATATTGCACCAACAAATATTAGGTCAAGTTTCTTCATTTATCTTGTAAAAGGCACATTTATTGGCTTAACTTGTAATAAGAAAAGTATTTTGAAGTGCTAGAATGTATGTTAGATTTTATTACAAATGATCTCTTTAAAGATCTGAAAGTCATTTTATCAAATGTGTCATGTTTAAACTGAAAAAAATAAGTATACAAGTTAAATGTAGAGTTCATTTAGCATGTTGTAATATCATTGGCACTAGTTAAAATGGTTTTTAGAGAAATATCTCATTGTCAGAGGATCTTGCAATATATTGTGGTACGTATTGCAATACATTACAGTTCAGCAATACGAATCACAATAACAAAATTGAGGCAATACACAGCCCTAGTGAGGACGTTCGTAGTGTTACAATTTTAACAATATTTTAAATACAATATATGAAGAATATGTATTGTGTATGTTAGTGTTTCGAAAATGTTTAGATAATAACAATTTACAAAAAGTTCCGTCATTTGAATCAACAAAATAAAATTGATAATATGGTGACATGTATGGCTGTGGGATTAAATAATTGTCAAGGAAGGAATTAAATGGTACGCCACTGTACAGTCAATTTGAAAATATTTTGAGCAATATGAATTATGTTACATACAAAAGTTGCCTCAAATCAATGAAAACAATGTTTCGTTTCGTCACAGAGTTCGGATTTTACACAACACCTTATATTTAGCATTTCCGAAATAGAGCCGGAAGGGCATTCAAGCATTGTTTTGAAACTCTTTTTTACTAGGTCGAGAGGCTCTACCTGCAACCCCACTGGATAGCAGGTAGAGAGCGACTATGGTTCAGGGTTCGACACTAGTCCGGTAGCCCATGGCTAGTGAAAAAGAAGCTGGGCTAGTAGAGTGTAAAAACTGGTAGTCCGAAGGACTAGTTAAAATTTAAGGTGAAATGATAATGAAAATGTGTTTGGCTAGCTGGAATAAATCTGGACTAGTCCTGTTAGAAATGAACAAGTCTGAATGGCTACTGCATTGAAAGGGTTAATTTCGACTAGGGCTTCCACGGGTACTCGAGTACTCGAGCACGAGTCGGGTTTAGCTGGACTCGAGTCCATTTTCTGGGACTCGAGGACTCGATAAAAGATCACATTAATTTACCATTAATTTTAGTCACCTTGTGCAAGTTATATACATTGAACATGTCGTGCCTGAAAAGATTTAACAACAACCGCAGTGGACCCCATATGTCGTGGTACCTGAGGGACAAGTTCTATATCATGTTACAAGTGAACAGTGACACCAGCCCTGGCTACTCTCATTATCACAGCCACAAAGTTCAGTTAAAATCGTGCAATGCAATCAAATAAAACATTGAATTGATAATTAATGAGGTTTATATCAATAAATGTAAATAAATATGAAGCTTAAATATGGTCAAGTTGGTCGATTTACTGATGTCAAATATTAAACTTGTGTTTATCAATTGTATGTTGGTCGAGTTGATAAGCAACAGTAGACGGGTTTCATATCTAACACGGAATGTTACGCTCTTTCATAAGGTAAAATAAATGCATTCTGTTATTATTTCAGTATATTTGTGAAATAAAAAGGCAATTATCGAAATCTTCTATCACTACAGAATAATGATAATGACACCGATCGCGACATATGAGGTAAAATACTCCATATCAAGTGTATGGTCAAATCACCAGGGGTATAACCAATCAAAATGCGAGAATTTTGCTTGGAGGTAACTCAATCCAAATATTGTATATGAAACAGGTTACAGATATAGAAGGAATGTAAATCTATAAGAGGTCCATTTTTTAGTAGGGATGTGAATTTGTCAAGGAATTGTTGACATTGAATAAATAGTATCTTTCTAAATCTATGTACAAGTAAGATACTATTTGTATTATAATTTTTGTTTTGTTGATTATGTCTTAACTATTAATATTAAGTATCTAAATCTCAACTAACTTCTACTTGTATACTTGTTACCCTTAATTCATGAAATGATCAAGACCATTCTTGTTTAGAAAAATGGCGACCATAGTCTTAAACACTGCAATGATTTTCAAGATTATCGATTATGGTTTCGAATATAAACATTAGATGTCAAATTCCATCCTAGGTATTCCCTATCTAGATTTCTTACACTTGCTGGGGAAATTAGAACAACGACGTCGACAGCCTGTCACACATTTATTCAACGGTAGCCTTTCTGTCATCTGTACCGTTGTCACTGAAGGAGAACATAAGTAAATATTATTTTATTGGAATTTTCCTTGTCTTTCATCTGCATGCCTTTATCACTTAGACAGAAAATAAATAGCCTAAATAAATAACTTCATGGTATATCAGAGTTCCACTGTATGCATAATCTAAAACCTCAAAGACTAACAAAATGTTATTGTGACATGCTGCCACTTAGCTGAAAGGTATTAAATTCGAGTACTCGAGTCCGAGTCGAGTCCAACCCCTCGAGTACTCGAGTCCAATATTTTGGACCCGTGGAAGCCCTAATTTCGACCCCTGATGGTTAAAACAGGGGGGATTTGCGCATACTGTACAGTATGCATCGTTTTTGCTTTGTTGCGGTTATTTCGCATGACGCATGCATATTCTAATTATGTCCTATCGGAATCGCTTGCAAGAATTTGATGTTGACATCGCTTGTTTATTTTCTTTATTCGGCCGCGAAATCTGCTAGCGTCCCGGCTGACTGAAACATCAACAAACGCCGCTATCTTGTATACCAGGTGTTTGCATCGACCAATCAGATTGCGTCATACGATTCTAAAAATAGATACAGCGTGGAGTTAATTTATTCATGGTGACCTCGCATGTTGACGATGTTGGGAGACCCAGCAAGTGAGGGTAACATAAGATTTCCACCCAGTTTTAACCATAGCCGTCTTCTGTCGTTAGTATGCGGCTCGCTGTGTGAGATAGAGCATTCGACACGACAGAGGTTTCGGTCTACTTTTTTTTCATGCTCGAGAGGTCCAGTTGTTACGATGGATTGAAAGCTCCTTGTTGGGATTCAACACCCAATAAGGTATGCAATGACTCCATAGTGATAAGGAGTAGGCCTTTATCCGCCACGTATTTCAGAACAATTTACCCCAGCGTTTGTGATTTGTGAAATCCTCGGGATGTCCCTAATGATAGTATAAGAAAAAATATATATCTTAGAAGAATTCGATATCCAGTTCCAGTTCGAGGTGTGTTTTTGAAACTAGTTACGAGAAAAGACCGACTTCGCGTTATCCTAGAATGAATTTGTGACAAGGCGGAAAATGAAGCGCTTCGCGCAACTAGTTTATTGTATTTCGAAATGAGAAAAAATATAACATAAATTAACGTTTTAGTTAAATGTTACATACAGACACCAAAAACTAACCCATTTCGAATTATCCTTATGAGGATGGGGTACAGTTCAGATAACTTCAGTACAACTTCCTCAGACGACGTGTCGAAAATCGCTTTGCATTCGAATACTATTTACCTACGACTTAATTTCCATGTGAATAAGATAACGAACCTCTGTTGAAATAAATGAAGTTTTCTTCCAACAATTGTTTATAAAAAAAAAACATTTTAATTTCAATTTGATTATATTACTGGACGCCTCAAATTCGTTCATAACATCAAGCCGATCTTTATATTATTGTTATTTCCATAAAATATATTTTTTTAGAAAGTTTATTATTTAGAAATGATTTATGTAGAAGTTTAAATCTGTACATGAGGATGGAGTGCGTAAAAATATTGTCCAAAATGTTATCAAATGATAATATTGAATTTTCAAATGTATGGATATATGAAATATGTAATGCTTTTTATTCATGCGCTATAAATCAGTTCTTGTTGGGAAGAAGTCGCTGCTATAATCTGGAATAGTTGTTTGGAATACGTAATATGATTCATTATCTACATTGTTTCGAATAAATCACAAAATATTTGCCAGTCATGTATAGTTTAGGTTCTCATAAATATATTAATGATTATAACTGAATAATAATATTTCAATGGTTTTATTGTTACGAAAGTAACACTAGAAATGTGTCTGCATTTTTCTTACATTCAGAAAATACGGATTTGATTTTAGACCCCTCTTCACGGGTTGAAATCGTATTTGATGATCGGTAACGATGTTATCCGATTGAAAAGAAAGAACGTCGCCATGTCGCGTCGGTCGGAGGGTCAACTTTTTGTTGGCCGTCTCAGTAAAACCACTCGTGTGCGGGATCTTGAAGATATATTTGAACCATATGGTCGCTTAGCAAGATGTGATGTAAAATATGGTAATTAATAAGCTCGGTGTCATTAAATATAAGGAACCAAACAGTATTTCCTGTATGTCCGGTTTTCGATCAAGACGTTTGACCTTCTTTGCTTTAGATTCGTACTAAATAACATATTACGGAAACTCGTACCATAAAAAGGACTGATTTTTTTTATAGATAAGATTGCATGTGCGATGTTAAAGAAATTATTCTAGTGATGTTAGTTCATATTTTTGTGAGACTGAAAAATGAGGTCATACGAAATCTGGAGCCTGGAAAAGCCAGGTCGTTGCAGCACTAAAGTCCAAACATGTGAATTAGTAATTTTTATTTTCAAAACATACTACAAAATGGTTTTCTTAGATATGTTACAAGATAAATTACTGAAAAGAAATATATGAAGTCAAGAGGACGAACTTTCAATGAACATTGACAAAGGCTAAAAGGCATCTGAATAACTGGAGAGAAAAAAACAAATTCAAACTGTTAATAAATCCACTAAACAGAAAACATTTGTAATCTAATTTAAATTGCATTTCATACAGTATTTATAAATTGTTTCAAATTGTCACATCACACTGGCCAAACACTGCTGTAGGGCTCATATCAAATCATATTGACCTTTTCTTTTGATAATTTATGGGGTTATTATGCAACAAATTATAAGACTAAGGCGAAAGGTGTGAGAAGTACTTGTGAATTGCATTACCATATTCAACATAAGAGTGCCCTTTTCTTGTTTGTCCCCCGCCATGTTTTTAACTGAAAAATGTTCAGGACCCCCTCTGAAGACAACCTAACATAATAAACTTATGAACTATGTCGATATCTGAATTATTGACAATAGTGATGTTGCAACATCTATTCTGACCTTTGTTTGAAATTTGTATGTTGATCAAATTTTTTTTCTGTTTTAAATCGAAAATGTCCAGGCATATTTCTTTGGACTGAATGATAGGTCAGTTTAAATAAGCAATTCCTACTTCCAACTTTCTGAGTGTTCAGTACCGTACATACCTTGAAAGGAAATGTAAGTGAAAATAACATTTTGTGATACTAAATTGTCACATGCAATTCCATGGAATCAACCCAGATAAAAATCTAATGAAGTTGAAAACCTCAAAAGCTTTATTCTTGTTCCCCATACAAATTCTTTGAGCTAGGTCTCACAGCTTTTAATTCCTGTCCGAAAAAAAAATTGTAAATTGTGATTCCATAGACATGAAGCCCAGACTCCCAGACGGAGGTAATTTCTATACCGTCCCTCCCCTGGCTACATTCTCTGTTAACACTTTTAATGAAGAATGCTATTACTATAAGGCCTTCTCCTGTTGCATACCAGTTATCTTTTTTTGAAATTGCAAAATAATTTCATACAAAAATTTATTTCTTTAGTAGAAATAGCATGTTTTAATTTCTAACATTTCAATTCATTGAGTAAGATGAAAAACATGAGCTGTTTTTCTTCCTCGTTTATTTTGTTTATTTTATCATTTATTATTTTGTGTATAATTTATTGTACGAAAAACCCATTTTAAGGACAAAAATGAAGGTGATAAAGCTTTCAAAATTATTTATATATGCATATATATATATTTTAACATTCATATATCATTGTGTTTCAGGTGCTGAAATGGGTAAGAAATGATATAATTGTACTAATTTATAGACAAAGGGTTATTATCCCCCGCCACAACGAAGTTGGCGGGGGATATAGAAATGAGCTCCGTCCGTCCGTCTGTCCGTCTGTCCGTCTGTGCGTCCGGGCTTTTCCATTCCGGCCTCAAACTTCAAAACTATAAGACATATCTCAACGAAACTTGGTGTGTGGAACAATCATCATGTGTAGATGTGCCTTTTGGGGTTTTCAACTTCTTCGAGTTATTTTTTTGGACCGTTTCCATGGAAATGTAACTTAGAATTTCGTTTCCGGATCAGAACTCGTAAACTATAAGACATATCTCAACGAAACTTGGTGTGTGGAACAATCATCATGTGTAGATGTGCCTTTTGGGGTTTTCAACTTCTTCGAGTTATTTTTTTTGACCGTTTCCATGGAAATGTAACTTAGAATTTCGTTTCTTGATCAGAACTCGAAAACTATAAGACATATCGCAACGAAACTTGGTGTGTGGAACAATCATCATGTGTAGATGTGCCTTTTTGGGTTTTCAACTTATTCACAATTTTTTATTTGTTTAATTTTTAGCTCATCAGGCCTGAAAGGCCCGATGGGCTTATGGCATGGCATGGCGTCCGGCGTCCGTCCGTCCGTCCATCCGTCCGTCCATCCGTCCGTCCATCCGTCCGTAAACTTTGCACATTTTCGACTTCTTCTCCAGAACCAATGACTCCACAGAGCTAAAATTTTATGTGCAGACTCCTTGGCCAATGGGGATTCGAAATTGTAGATTTCGTGACCCCGTGACCCCAAATGGGGTCACAGGGGTCACATCCTTAAAAACCTATTTTCATCTTCTTCTCCAGTTCCAAAAGGTCAAGAGAGCTGAAAAGTTGTGTACAGACTCCTTGGCCAATGGGGATTCTAAATTGTAGATTTTGTGACCCCATGACCCCAAATGGGGTCACCGGGGTCACATCCTTAAAAACCTATTTTCATCTTCTTCTCCAGTTCAAAAAGGTCTAGAGAGCTGAAAAGTTGTGTACAGACTCCTTGGCCAATGGGGATTCTAAATTGTACATTCTGTGACCCCATGACCCCAAATGGGGTCACAGGGGTCACATCCTTAAAAACCTATTTTCATCTTCTTCTCCGGTTCCAAAAGGTCAAGAGAGCTGAAACGTTGTGTGCAGACTCCTTGGCCAATGGGGATACTAAATTGTACATTTCGTGACCCCATGACCCCAAATGGGGTCACAGGGGTCACATCCTTAAAAACCTTTTTTCATCTTCTTCTCCAGTTCCAAAAAGTCAAGAGACTTGAAAAGTTGTGTGCAGACTCCTTGGCCAATGGGGATTCTAAATTGTAGATTTCGTGACCCCTTGACCCCAAATGGGGTCACAGGGGTCATATCCTTAAAAACCTTTTTTCATCTTCTTCTCCAGTTCCAAAAAGTCAAGAGAGTTGAATAGTTGTGTGCAGACTCTTGGCCAATGGGGGTTCTAAATTGTAGATTTCGTGACCCTGTGACCCCAAATGGGGTCACAGGGGTCACATCCTTAAAAACCTATTTTCATCTTCTTTTCCAGTTCCAAAAGGTCTAGAGAGCTGAAAAGTTGTGTACAGACTCCTTGGCCAATGGGGATACTAACTTGTAGATTCCGTGACCCCATGACCCCAAATGGGGTCACAGGGGTCACATCCTTAAAAACCTATTTTTATCTTCTTCTCCAGTTCCAAAAAGTCTAGAGAGCTGAAAAGTTGTGTGCAGACTCCTTGTCCAATGGGGATTCAAAATTGTAGATTTTGTGACCCTGTGACCCCAATCTAGGTCACTGGTCATGACCCAAATATTTTCATCTTTATCTTAAGTACGTAAAGCTGTAGAAAGGTGAAATTGTAATTGTAGGATTGGTGACCCTGTGACTCCAAAGTTGGGTCACAGGAGTCATGGTCTAAAAAACCTATTTTTTTCTTGATAACAATGTATTATTTGATATAACTTAGATAGTCAACCTTAGATAATAATCAATGAAATCTTGATGAGCTACAGAGCCCATGGCTCTATTTTTACCATTTCCATGGATACATAACTTAATAATTTATTTCAGGAGCAGAACTCAAAAACTGCCATGGATGTATTTTTAGCTCATCTGGCCTGAAAGGCTCGAATGGCTCATGGCATGGCACGGTGTCCGGCCTCTGTCTGTCCATCCATCCGTCCGTCCGTCTGTAAACTTTTCGCATTTTGTCTTCTTCTCCAGAACCACTTGGTCTAAGGAGCTGAAATTTTGTGTGCAAACTCCTTGGTTCATAGTCACTGTTATTCAACAACTATTCTTCAATAAATTTTCCCAAAGGCGGGGGATATGGCCGACTCTGTCTGCTTGTTTTATTTTAGATGAATTTCACATCAATTTGCTTCTCAAATAATAGAAGAACCTAATCATAATAACAGTTTTTAAACATAATGTACAAATTTGAAATTTTAAAAAAAATGAATATTATATTTATTTTAAGTTATTCTTAATCATGGAATATGACGATACAGCTGTGACTGTGAGTCCCCCTCAGATCCAAAATAGTGGGTCAAATACCTTAGTACTGACATTTTGTTTTGTTTAAGATCGCAAGTTGCAATACTTACAAACTTTTTACTTATCCTAAATATTAAAGGTGTTTGTAATCAAATCATTGGGTACAAGTACAGGGATAATGACCCTCACAACACATTAATTTTGAACACCGCATAAAATAGCAGTAACAGTCCATGTTCATTGTCAAATTTATATTTGGAAGTTAGTAATAGTTTTTATCATTGTACAGCTTACGCCTTTGTTGACTTTGAAGACCGGAGAGATGGAGAGGTAAGACATAATTTGATCTTGATCTCAAGTCTTTTAATTTGTATTCTAAGTCATGAAAATCATTACAGTTGTTTGTAAACACTGAAAATGTATCACTTAAGTCATATTCCTCAAAATGTTTGGATTTAAGTTCAGATAAAAGCATGAAAGTTGAGTTGAGT
This sequence comes from Gibbula magus, assembly GCA_936450465.1. Lineage (NCBI taxonomy): Eukaryota > Metazoa > Mollusca > Gastropoda > Trochida > Trochidae > Gibbula > Gibbula magus. The sequence goes on from OW388304.1 coordinate 62,596,502, forward strand.
AAAGATAATTATCATTTAATTGATGATCTATTGTTGTGGTTTCCGATTTTGAATAAACACTTAAAGAGGTGATTTGTGTCTATTAATATTGACTATACTACTACATAGCTGCCCACCAAGCCAGCTCCCCTCATCTGGTCTGTTCCTGTCTCGGCAAAGCATGACCTTTAGCAAGGCAGCAATGACCATGACCTTTAGCCACGCTCCAATGACCTTGAACTTGACCTTGAGCCAGGCCAAACCTTCCGCTGGCCTTATCCATAGTTCCCCGGCTCGAGCCCTATCTGCCAGAATTGTTCCTTCCCCGATCATATGTCTGACCTTGACCATGTGACCTTGACCGGGGTTCATCACTTGCTGACTACTCGCGCCATCACCATGGCCCAGCCGCAACCAGGCGGCTTGCCCTTGTTACCATGGTGACCAGTATGTGTATGATAAACAATTTGTATCTTCTTCTTATCCTTTCCTCTGTTAGGTTAGTACATTGTACACAAGGCTATATTGTCAAGAATCAAATATTTCAACTTTTTATAATTTGTCTCAACATGTTTTATCATTCAAGGGCAAAGAGAGGAGAGGTGTCTAATTTTGCTTTTTACTGATCTTACTGGGATTAGGGATTGAACATTTCTTTTTTAAAATTTGCCAAATTTATATGAAAGTTTGTACTTCATAACAAAACAATGAAACGCTATTAATATAATGTTTTGGATCCTGTTTAGCCTTGTTTTAAATTAACTTCAGCTAAGCTTGATATTTCACTGAACTCTAGCATCCATGACACTTTTCTCTCTCTTAATAATGTCTGCAGTTAGATGAAAACAAAAACAGTTTTGTAAAACATTTAAATATCTAAATTGACATCATGGCCAAATGTGTTCAATGTTCATTCCTGTATATGATCTATACGACTGTTTTGTTACTGCTTATCGTTTCAAGTGTAAAATTTGTGATCTGTTTTGTTGGTTTGTAATGACAAACTAATAGATTCACTGTGTATTAACCCATTGTAAGTGTATCACTGATTCATTCTCTTGTTAATGTCTTTAAACAGATTTAGATCAGCAAGTTAAGTATATTAATGAATGAAACAAATGTGCTTCATGTATTCAAGTGTGTTTTAGTGTTCTAATTGAAGCATAAGAAAATTTTGCTACTTTGATCTAAATTTTTGAAAATGCATCATGTCATAACATTATAAAAGTGAATGAAAAAATTTAGTTTCACTACCTTTTATAACATATTTAATATTCAAAATTATTTTATTACAAGTGAAAGAGTTATTTAAGAGGGTATCCTTTAGAGGTTTATGTTTAAGTGTGCAAGTGGACAAGTCCTTGGCGGGGGCGGGATAGCGCAGTGGTTAGTGCATTCGGCTTCGGATCATGAGGTCCGGGGTTCGAATCCTGCCAGGGGTCTGGCAACTTTGTCTGCAGTAGAGAACTGTTCTACACGCAGTAAGGTTTCGGTGCAATGCTAAACTGAATTTCAGTGCAGGACCACCCATGGTTCGCTAGTTCCAGCCGATGCTCGCAGGTTTCACCGCAATGCATAGCCACATGGCGTTGCGGGCTTTCTCCCTGCTGTAATACTAGCAGCCGCGATATAAGTGAAATACTCTTGAAAGCGGCGTTAAACCCCCAACTCGCCTTACAAGTTCTTGGCCTGATCAGAATCTCTTTCAATAAGTGCCTTTACTTTGAATAACCAACTAAAGGATATAACCTGATGGGTTATTAGGCTTGGGAACTGGAGTTCAAGGTAAACTGCTCTCTTTTACTCTTAGAAACGGCTTGGTGACCAGGGCCTACTCCACTAAAGGATCTTGCTGAGAGCAACTGTTATAGCTCGTATATCATTGGCTAAGATACGGCGTAGTCTAACATACGTAAGGGTAAAAGAAATGATGCTTTCAGACTAAAAGTAAGAGTATATAAAGTTGTTTGTTTTGGTGGCTGCAAAACTAGTGAATTGTGTAAAATTATTGATTTATCAGACATATTTTGTAAGTTTTGTGATAACTTCAGATGAAATCGATTAATTCCATATTAATTGTAAATGTTCAATTTTGGTTTGGATAGATATTAGAAATTGGTCAAATTTGCTTCTTAGAATTACAAAAGCGTAGTACATGTTGCATGTGAATTAGATTTGGGTAGGTTTAAATTTACAAAAATCTTGTAAAGAAAATTGCATTTTCTCTGTTTCTGTATGGTAGAAGATCCTTTTGTCTCATAACTCTGGAAAGTTGTAGAAATGAATAACAAGCTTAGGAAATGGTTAGCATGCATGCAGTGTGTTGGTGTCTGATGATGGATCCTAGCCCATGTGTTGCCTCGTTCTTACTGCCGCTTCAACTCTTGCAGGATGCATTGCGATATGAGAATGGTCGAAAGCTCTGTGGGTCGAGTATAATTGTGGAGTGGGCAAAGGGCAATCCAAGACGTCCAATGGTATGTACCTTCTCTACTGAACTTGAGGTGTGTCCAGTATTTAGGTTTAGGTCTCACAAAAGGTGGCCCCAAATTACGAGGTGTTACCCATATTATTTACCTTGTAGTTGACTGCCGTATGATTACTATTTAGGCTGATAGTGGTTCAACTTAGGATCAGCAGCTCCTTTGGTCAAGCAGGCTATTCCTACAATTATACTAGCCACTCTGGTAACAGTTAATTACCGTATTTCCTCTAATAGGGGCCCGGGCCCTTAATAACATGTAACGGCTCTTACCCCCGGCGCTTATTGGAGGCCCGGCTCTTATTTGAGGCCCGGCCCTTATTTCATTAATAGGTTTGACCAATGCTCGTGATACTCTCTGATAACTGACGAAAATGTCTTAGAATAACACAAACTCCTCGCCATTTGACGTAAACCTAATTTAGCATGGTAGTTTAACCCTTTTAGTGTCTGGGAGCATATATGGGGAATTTTATCTAGTAGGGGGTGATCATTAATGCGATATAAACCGGGCCCCTATAAGAGACCCGGCCCTTAATGGAGGCCCGGCCCTTATTTACCTTCAGGTACCTTTACCCCCCCGGCTGCCATTAGAGGCCCGGCCCCTATTAGAGGAAAATACGGTACTCATAATAGCTGCATGAAATTCAAAATCATTTCATCTCAATAATTAAATCTTTGATCCAAACAAATATGATGTCGTAATTTGAACTACTGGGGTGCATCCTTTAGGATTCGATAAAATGTTATCATGTCTTGTGGCCTTTTTTCAGCTGAGACTCTTTTGTCTTTTTCTGTCAGTACAATCAGCTGCGTACCCATCTGTCCTGGACTAGCTTTAGATCAGATTTCATGATATACTACAGACTGAGCACAAATATTGACATGTCTTATGAACAATGCAAAATTAAAATTATAATATTGACACTGGGAGTGGTGAGTTCATGTTCACTTATAAATAATTTGTCTGATTTTTGTTCCAGGGTTCTCAAGGCCACGAGGTGAGATCTTGACTTTCATACGAATTTTAGTATGCTTCAATTTAATAATTGCCATATGTTGGAGAACAATACAGGATATAATATTGAAGGAAAAAAATCCAAAAGGTGTTTGTTCTGACGTTTATATAAACATTTCATTTGTGAAAAAAAAAATGTTTTCCTACAAATTTCATTATTTAAAACTTTGTAACAGATTTTACAGCTTAAGATTGTTATATTTAAAACAATAAGTTACACAGATTACTCTTTTTTTTCTTCTTATTTGTACACATGTGTATGAGTGTTGATGGGATGCTTCTTATCAAATGGTACCTCACGTTTTTCTATTGATGAATGTTACAGACTTATGATGAGTGCTATCGATGTCATCGCCCTGGTCACTGGGCTCGAGACTGCCCTGATGACCGATCATTCAGCCGTGGAGGCTACAGATCTCCGTCACCTAGGAGACGAAGGAGGAGGAGGTAACTCTTGCTTGACTGCTTTGATAGTATTTTCAGGAATACGCACTACCGATTTGGTTGTCAAGGATTAACCATTTAGAAATTGCAGTGCTTCCAAACATGACATTGACACCTAGCTTTTTCCCCCCTTTTCATGGAAACGAGTAGGTTTTGGGCTCTATTCAGTGTCAGATTTGTGTCCTAAACAACTTCTTGAATTCTGCCTACTAGTATTTTAACTTCACTCAATACAGGGGTAGACGCTTGCTGAAAATTTTTATTAGCCCAAAGTGCTCTTCGGGCTAATGACATATGTTAATCTGTAGTGATACAAAAAAATTTCACTAGCCCTTCCGAATTTTCACTGGCAAGCGTACTAATGCGAGTGTCGATCCCTGCTCAATAGTGTTATATGAATTTTCAATTTATGATTACAAACATATATAAAGATGTAAGGGAGATCTTCTAATGAGTTTTGTTTTCTTTATTATCTCATCGATATGTAACACCGTAGGATATAGTCGACACCCTGTCCGTTTTCCGTCCATAATCATTTCGTTTCTGGAGCAGAACTCAAAAACCGTTTACGTTATCTTGCTGAAATGTCCCATGTGTAAAACCCACTGACTTTAGTGGTGCCTTTTGAAATTTTCAGATTTCTGAGAGAATGGTTTTTTTTTCGTTTCATAGAAACGTGTTGAATTTGTACTTAGTTCAGGGATAGGTTCGTTTGTGGAGCAAAATTTCAAAACCCTTCAACATATTTCCCTGAAACTCGGTATGTGAATTACCCACTGAAGTGGTACTTTAAATATGTACAATTATCTTTCAAAGATGTGTATTACATATTGTGCTGGACCGGTGGGATATGTCATCATCTGATGACTCTTGTATTTATTTATATTATCATCATATACTTATTCTGGTAAATATTTATAGTTACAGGAGTAAGTCCAGATCCAGGTCCCGGTCACGCCGACGTTCAAGAAGCAGAAGTAGAAACCGCAGGAAGCGAAGTCGTAGCCGAAGTAGGAGTCGCAGTCGTGACCGACGCAGTAAGCGTAGTCGACGCAGTAGGAGCAGGAGCCGTGATAAGAAGAAACCAGTCTCTAGGAGTCGATCTCGCAGCAGGTAACATTGATAACAAATCTTTACACAATGCCTCTGTAAACGATTTTGAGTTTACCTATTCACTCTTCATTTTAACATTTTAAACCTTACAAGAAAACATTTAAAGTTTGAATTGGCTTGATCAAATTCTAAGGTATAATGGCCTAACTAGCATTGTATTTAGGCAGAATAGATATGACAATAAAAAGATTTATCCAAGCCTGTCCTTTAAGCTCATTCTATTGGTAAAGCATTCAGTTTAAGACAATTTCAAGTTTGAATCCTGCCATCTCAACTGTAAACTCTTTAACTTTTGTATATCTTACGATAATGATTGATTTGATTAGAGTTGTGATAAAAAGAAAATATTTGTTCATACAAATAATTCTATGTCTCCTAAAAGTTTCTACCCGGTCTTACTTTCAAATGTAAAACCTCATAGGGGGGTATTCTGAGAAGAAAAACCTCATAAGAGATTATTCTAAGAAAAGAAGCCGAAACAAAATAATAGGCAAAATCTGACCTTAGTTTATAAAATATCATCTGTCAAAATACAATACTACATTGTGAAGTTAAGGAAAGGCTTGTGGATTAACTCCTTCGTGTTTGAAACATGATTTGAACTACCACTACTTCAACTTAGGTATATAGATCTAAATATATGTTCGTTACAGGTGTAAGTAATAAATACAGTATACCAATACTGTAAGTTTATTTATGGGCATGTAAGCAAAACTCAAAATCAGGTAAAAGCAATGTTGACATATTTAATCCTTGCTGCTTGTAAACTACTTTCAGAGGAATATCACATGAATGAATTTGAACCACAAACACTTTCTTCCTCCAGGTCTAAGAAGAAGTCTGTCAGTAGATCTAAAAGCAGGTCCAGATCTCGAAGTCCGTCGCGAAGTCCGTCCGCAGGTCAAACCAATGGAGACCAAGAGCAAGAGCGATCTGATAGGTCGAGAGCGTCCTCCGCCGCTCCTAGTGAACCTCCAAGCGGCTCACCCCCTCCCGCAGATGACTGACATTACATTACAATTGATAGTTGACGATTTCAACTTGCTGAGTCAGCGATTTTGTTTGCTGTCAGCGATCTTGGTCACGAGTCAGCAATCTCATTATATTGAATCTAAAATCTGATTTTGCTGAATTGATTTGGATTTACTGAGGCGATCTGGGTCTATTGTTCTGTCAAGAATCTATATTTATCCTAAATTTCAATTCACTCAGCAGGTGGTCTTAGTATGCTTAGTCAGTGATCTGAATTTGAAGTTTATTCAGCCTGAAAGGTCAGATGAGCTTATGACATGGGCCCATCCCTAGGGTGTCGCTGTAGACTTTTCATACTTTCTCTTCAAGAACCGCTGTACCCCGAAGTTGAAATTTTGTGGGGAGGTATCTTGCACAAATATTAAGTGTAATAGACCTTATTCTTTCTTCTTCAGTCACCAGGCATACATGTATAACAGTCAAATTATCCTAGTTGCTAGTTATTGGAAGCTGACCATAGTGTGACCCTAGAACAGCTGTCCGGAGTCCTTGCAATGAGTTGACGACGGTAGGAGCTGACCTGGGTCGCTGTGGGGTGGGGAGGGCCCTTAGAGGTTTCTGGTTATGGGAGTATCATATTTCAAGCTTCTCTGCTCTTGGGAGGCTGGCCCCTTGAGTGAACTATAATTGCTAATAGAGACAAAACAATAGACGAAACACCTTAAAATATACTTGTTACTTCTTCCTTAGAATGCAAAGGTTGAGGATAATTATTTTGACACACCTTGACCAATGTGGATTATGAACTGTAAACTTGTTGACTGGGCAATGCCTCATTATTTGATGCTACTCTTTACCTTAGATATAATCAGTTAGGTGGTTCCTGAGCTAATGAGACAATGGCTCTATTTCTTTACTTTACAATCTGGATTTGCTGACTTAACAATCTTAAATTTGTTAGTCAAGCAGTTTACAATGTGGATTTGCTGATTTTGTCATCAAGGTTTTCTTAGTCGTTGATCTGGAATTGATGAATCTGAAATCTTCAAAAAGCTCCATAGTCGAAGATTTATACTTTATGATTCAGGCTTCAAGGTATAATAGAAATAATATAACATAACATAATAGAAATAGCTGCCCTCAAGCCAATGGCTTGTTAACTACAGATAGAGCTAGTTGTTAGAGTAACCAGCGTCCCCCTGATACACATGGTACATCTTTCAACAGTGTTCATACAGTCGGTTCTCTGGGTTTTAACTGTACTGTAACCTTGAAGCTTTGTGAAAAAGACTTTTCTGAACTGAGTTTTGATTGTTCTGTAACTTTGAAGCTTTGTGAAAAAGACTTTTCTGAACTGAGTTTTGATTGTTCTATAGCCTTGAAGCCTAGTGAAAGAGACTTTTCTGACTCTCAGAATTGGCTGAATAAAATGGTCAGTTTTTCTGATTCTGTAAGCATGTTCATATCTTGTATACAATTTGTGCAAGCACATGGTTGTCCCCTGATACTTAGCATAGTTAGTTGTAAGTTGTATACGTTTAACGTTTATTCAGCTGGTTAAGGAGCTAAGTAATTATCAGTTTTTGATAAGCCTGCTTACTATTGGTCAGTTTTAGCTGATTGTTTTACCTATATTTTATCTCCAGATTGTCAAATATCATTTGTATGTTATCATGCAGAAGAAGATATATCTTATAATGATTCAATGTTTCATGTTTTACACCTGAAGTCAGTAACGATCTTGCGGCACTGCAATCTCTCATACGGTGAAATACAAAAGAAATGTTTACATCAAGATCCAAAACAACTTATTTCCTTTCATGTCATATATCAAAGTTTTTTTTGTTTTTTTTTTCATTAATTTTGAAAAAAATCATGTCGGTCACAAAATTCATTCTTACAAAGACATTGTTTTTATTTTAATAAAGAAAATAGAAGTTTAAAAATTCATGATATGTATAACATTTGCTAGCAGGTCATGACCACTTTTCTCCTGAAATTCTAAAAATGAGTGCCACCATACATGTCTCATGTTTGACTTCTATAGCTTGCATTGTTCATAGCAGTAGTAGGTATTTTTACAGCCTCATCAGTTTTATGTATGTTTCTTCAAAATGTAGTTATACCAACACTATTCATGCTAATTCGCCAATATCCATATTTAACACAGTTCATCGGACATCCTAGAATGTTTTTCTAATTTCTTGTTACTCTGAAAATATTTTTCTGAATCAACCACAGTTTGTATGTATTTATTTGTGCTTTGAAAATTAATTAGCTATGTAAAGAAGTGACCTTTGAATAGTAATTTTTTTACACATTATGCAAGTAGAAGTTGCAGGTGTTTATAGCATAGCCAATTAACCATATAACATGAAACCTTACATGTTTTCTGCTTTGTGTCTGATTTACAAAGTTTTCAGCTTAACTCTTGTTTCTGGTTTGCTACCCAAAGTTACATAAATTGAAATTAATATTTGTGAAATTTGTGTTCACTTTTATCACTGAGTTTTCAACATAAATTATTTTCATCAATATGTTCATCAAAAATGTAATTAAGTAAACTGGATAAAAGGTTGTGGCATATCTTTAATTTCTTAGATATTAAGTTTGTTTCACCAATGTTTTGAATGAATCCAAATATTCCCAAATTTATGTACTTAAGACGGTAAGGGTTGGTTGGTGTAAATTAAGGGCAAAATCTGTCTGTAAGAAGTCACCCAGTTTTTATTTCATATCATAAGGGTGCTTTGCATATTCCCATTGTTGCTTTTGTTTGTCAACCCCACTTTATTTTTTAATCATAAGATTGTTGTGAATAAAGATCAGAAAAGGGTGAATTTCTTTGTGTTTATTTTGGCCTGACCGTGAACACTTCACCAATTCGATTGATGACTGACCTCACTACAAGAACCTCCTCAACTAGCAGTAAGAAATATCCATCTGCCATCTTGTTTTGGTGCACACTGTGAAATGAGGAACACAGTTTTTTAATAGTTTTTCAACTTTTTATACCCCCGCTACAAAGTAGTCGGGGGTATATAGCGGTCAGCACGTCCGTCCGTCCGTCCCGCTTCTTGTTAGCGCAATATCTAATGAACCGCTCAACCTAAAATCTTCAAACTTGGTACCAGTCTTCATCTGGGGAATACGCAGACCTGAAAAGTTTTTGGTGACCATGACCTCATTTTCAAGGTCACGGCGAGACTTTGACCAGTTTTGAAAATGTTGTTAGCGCGATATCTAATGAACTGCTCAACCTAGAATTTTCAAACTTGGTACCAGTCTTCATCTGGGGAATACGCAGACCTGAAAAGATTTTGGTGACCTTGACTTTATTTTCAAGGTCATAGCGAGACTTTGACCAGTTTTGAAAAATAGCGGTCAGCACGTCCGTCCGTGCGTCCGTCCGGTTTTTGTTCCGCTCATAAATCTGAAACCAGTTGCTCAAATTTTACGAAACTTGATATGTACAATCACCATGATGTGTACATCTGCCTTTTGTATGTTTCATACCCTCATTTGCATAATTTATGCAAATTTTCTCCGTTTTTCGACTTTGCCAATCACAGTTTTTGTTCCACTCATAACTCAAATACTAATTGTTCAAATGTCTTGAAACTTGATACATATAATCACCACGATGTGTACATCTGCCTTTTGTAAGTTTCATACCTTCATTTGCATAATTTATGCAAATTTTCTCCGTTTTTGACTTTGCCATTCACAGTTTTTGTTCCACTCATAACTCAAATACTAATTGTTCAAATGTCTTGAAACTTGATACATATAATCACCGTGATGTGTACATCTGCCTTTTGTATGTTTCATACCCTCATTTGCATAATTTATGCAAGTTTTCTCCGTTTTTTACTTTGCCATTCGCAGTTTTTGTTCCACTCATAACTCAAATACTAATTGTTCAAATGTCTTGTAACTTGATACATATAATCACCACGATGTGTACATCTGCCTTTTGTATGTTTCATACCCTCATTTGCATAATTTATGCAAATTTTCTCCGTTTTCGGATTTACCATTCACACTTTTTGTTCCACTCATAACTCTGAAACCAGTTGTTCAAATGTTACGAAACTTGATATGTACAATCACCATGATGTGTACATCTGCCTTTTGTATGTTTCATACCCTCATTTGCGTATTTGTATGTTTCATACCCTCATTTGCGTATTTGTATGTTTCATACCCTCATTTGCATATTTAATGCCATTTTTCGACTTTTACTTCTAAAACATGCTTACAAGTGTAATACTTACTCTGCTTTATAATACCTGTATATAATGGTCTGTTCATACAAAAGTTTAAACATTGATGCCCTTTTGCTATTTTCAAACATTTCTCTTTGACCAATGTTAAAAGCGGGGGTATCATGAGTGAGCTGTGCTCACTAATTCTCTTGTAACTTGTCATTATTAAGCTATGTCCTGTGCTGCTGGAGTGAAGATTTCCAGTCTCATAGCTGATGAATGGCTTCACTTCTCGTTGTTATTGGTTTTTAATGAATGTACACTAGTCAAATTATCAAATTCTAAGGCAATAGTGAGCAAATCTAACATCTCATGCTTGTAGTTCGACCGCCTTCATATAGCATTAATTTATAGGAAAACATAATGTAGTCAATCGTGTCAAAGAACAACAATAATTTTCAATATAAATTCTGGAATTTCAACCCCTAAAAGGGTCAACACCAACACATAACTTTCCCCATACAGATTTCAGTTATACTCTGGAAATGTAAAGAAAAAAAGTCTGAAAATGTGGCCTTTTTGGGTAAGATTGTAAAAAAATAGCCATGGAGAAGAAGATGAAAATAGGTTTTGAGGGTTGTGACCCCTGAGACCTTATTTAGGGTCACAGGGTCACCAAATCTACAATTTAGTATCCCCATTAGCCAATGAGTCTGCACACAACTTTTCAGCTCTCTAGATCTTTTGGAACTAGAGAAGATGAAAATAGATTTTTGGGGTTGTGACCCCTGTGACCCCATTTGAGGTCACAGTGTCATGAAATCTCCAAATTAGAATCCCCATTAGCCAAGGAGTCTGCATACAAAATTTCAGCTCCCTAGACCAAGTGGTTCTGGACAAGAAGACGAAAAGTTTACAGATGGACGACCGGACGGACACCATGTCATAAGTCCATCAGGCATTTCAGGCCAGATGAGCTAAAAATAGACCCATTTTAAACAATAAACTAAGGTTTCTAACTATAAAACTTCCAAAATTTCAGAGGTATAACAAATTTATATTATAAATATTGATATTTCATCTTTGACCCACAAAATTTAAAACCTAAATATATACATATTTTCCAGATAATTTACAGTGAAGAAAAGTTGTATTTGTTCTATTAATGGTGCTACAGACATTTAAATAAGACCAGAAATAAATGATTATCCTAACCCTCAAAGGGGTGAACCACATTAAAGTTGCTTCCTGTCATAGCCTTAATTTTGAGAGTAGGGTTTTGAAATTTACACATTTTAGTGTCAACCTTACACAGGTAATGTTCCCAGAATTTGAACTTTCTAGCATGTTCATAGTCATTAAAAGGTTGGACCACTATAAAATGCACCCTTGCCATACCCTTATTTTTGGTAGTAGGGATATGAAATTTGAAAATCTTAGTATCCATCCCACAAAGATGATATTCCAAAAATCTTTAGCTTTCTAGCATTTTAGATTTTAGGGAAAACCCCCTGGCATGCCTTATTTGAAGGAGCGTCAAGACCAAATAAACATTTAGTCTCCGTGTAACAAAGATGTTATTCTGAAAATTCCACCTTCCCATGTCAACTGGTTGCGGAGAAGAGGTCATTAAAAGTTTTCACTAATTAAGGTCTGCCACACCCATACTTGAGTGGGATGAAGACCAAATGAACAAGTAATTGTCACAAACCTGACCATGTCCCCCGCCGCAATCAAGAAATGAGCTAAAAGAATGGACACACAGCTTGTACTGAGTAGTGACCATTACATGTTTGATTAAATTGTTATTATATCGGCCTAAGAACATTAAAAAACTGCTAAAAGTCTCAAGTGACCTTGAAAATAATGTCAAGGTCACTCAAATCGACTTGTGTCTGCGTATTCCCCAAATGAAGACTGGTACCAAATTTGAAGCTTATAGGTGCAGCAGTTCTTGAGAAATCACACTGACATTGTCAAAACTGTCAAATCTCGTATTGACCTTGAAAATGAGGTCAAGGTCAACCAAATCGACTGGTGTGTGTGCGTATTCCCCTAATGAATACTGGTACCAAATTTGAAGACTCAAGGTGCAGTGGTTAATGCTAACAACGGACTTACGGAGCTGAATACTATAAACAAACCTTGATCCCCTATGTGCAAGGTACATCTCAACAAAATTTCAGCTTTGGGGGTGTTGCAGTTCTTCTGGAGAAGTTGAAAATATGAAAAGTTTATGGACAAAGCCGGATGACTGCCGGATGCCTGAAGACGGCCCATGTCAAACAGCAGAATGAGGATCCACTTAAAGGGACACTGCTTCGAGGATAAAAAAGAGATCAGATTTATCTACTTATGCTGACGAGATACGCTTCACTTAACTGTTTACATGGAGTTGTTTTTATTACCAATTACCTCAATTGTCTGAAATTTGGAGTCTGTGACTCTTTAGCAGACACGTTATTCATCATAGGTAGATAAATCTGATCTCATTTTATCCTCGACGCAGTGTCCCTTTAAGGATGCAGAGACGGGAAGTTAGGAATAATTATTGCGTAAACTATCCCTCTAGATTGAGTTTGCCTACATCTCCAAGTCTGGAGAGGTTATACAGAGTAAAAGAATAAAAAATAAAATTTTATTGTGGTGTGTGTGTGTTGTTCTTTCCCTGAGTTATCTCCCCTGGCTGAAGTTATCTTCCCCTGTCAACCGGATGTTTACCTCATTCTATTCTCTGTATGGACTGGGTAGAGGTTCACTGAGTGAGAGAGTAAAATTTTTCTGTCTTCTTGAGTCTCCCTTTGGGATTTCACTTGAAGAGCTTCTGTTTTTCATCCTTGTGACTTTCTGCTTTGGATTACAAGTGGATTCAACTGGGTGAGATCGTTTTTGATTTTTCCTTGTGTGTGAAAAAATTTTCCTTCAACTTTCCCGCCATTTTTCATTCATCCAAGATGTCTGCCAATCAAAACAAGTGTCTATCGTGTCAGAAGTATTTACATAAGGGGGATCCCCATTCATCCTGCTATGCTTGTTTTAAGGATCTACCATGCATGTTTGACTCTTGATGTTTGTTGTGTAAAGACATGCCTGATAAAGACTGGATTGAGATGAACAAACTTAGATCTAAGCCTAAGACCCCTAAGAGGAAGAAGGAGTCAGATTCGTCTGCTAGCAAGAGATCGAGATCTGTCACCCCCACTCTTGATAAACCCTCCTCTGAACTATCAGAATTGAAAGCTATGTTAGTGGCTTTATCTACTTCTGTATCATCTATCAAGGAGACAAATGAGAAGAAGTTTGAGGAGATAGAGGCCAAGTTGGCAGAGCCGTCGGTAGCAGGCCGCGGTTCTGGTCTTCTTGGGACCGTTGGGTCCAGTCCCCCACCTCCAAAATCCCTGGCCTTGGGCGCAGTGGACAAGGAAGGGGGACTGCCTGCCGTTGGTTCGGGCCGCGGGTCGCGTGGGGAGCGCATGAAGACCCAAAACCCAACCACGGTCATCACCACCCAGCCAGGCGTCTCGGTCAGGGACGGTGTCTCGGTCTCTCACGGGACAGGGACTCCCCCGACCAATCCTGGCCTGGGTGGCGGGGAACCCAACGCTCAGGTCGGAGCACGGGTTTCCCGGGCCAGAGGGGAAGCCACGGTGTCCACGGACGCACGGGCTAACCGTGGCAAGGCAGCTGGGTCGGCTCATACCGTTACGCGTCCCGTTAGCACGGGCAACACGGACGAGGCCACTCAGTCTGTTGAGCCACTGGCCGACCGAGGCGGGAGTACTCATGTGCCCCAGCAGGTCGATCCCGTTAAGCCAAACGTTAGCACGGGCGGCACGGGTGACCTAGCTGATGGAGACTGGGGCCAAAGCCAGCTACCTAACGGTTTAGCTGACTTGGTTGATGTCAACAGGCCACCATTCATCCCTATCCTGACTCAGCCCCTACATGTGTCTACCAGTACGGACTCTGTGGATGTGTCAGTCCTTGATCATGAAGGCCATTTGATTATTAAATCGGATTTTCAAGCTGCCGACTTAGTTCCGGAATGGTCTTTTGTAGACAAGTTGGACTCTGTACATCACCTCAAACCGTCAACTATGCCAATTCCCACGGAGCAATTGGAGGTTACTAAACCGGACGAATTTTGGAATTCGGGACTGCTTCCAACCCCTAAGCTCCCTAAATTATCTCTGCCTCATTCTACTGTTGTGAAGACAGCCTTTTTATCAGTAAATGAGAGGATCACTCCCAACCTTCCTTCGCATTTAGCCAAGTCTAAGTCAAGGTTACCTTATGTTATTCACAACAGATACATGTCTACCAGTCTTCCCGCCTTGGACCAAGAATTCGATAGACTTAACCCTCGACCAGCAAACCGATGTCTAGGTCTGACATTTTGGAAATGGATGCCAATGCCAGATTTTCCATGGACACTCTCTCGTACATCAACTGGTTCTGTGCTGGAATTAGAGAGTTACTCCCTCCCAAGTTTGCTTCCTATGAGGGCATTTCTCCAGATACGCTAGTGACCATGAGGGCTGACGACGCCGCGATGGCTCATGGGTTCCTGGACAGCATCTTTTTAGCTTCCCAAGATTTAGCAAGTGCTTCTGCTAACACGATTGCCAAATCTGTTCTCCACGAAAGGGACTTCCAACTTTCTCGTGTTCGAGACTTACCACAAGATGTGAGAGAGTCTTTGATATCTCAGCCAGTGCAATCGCCCACCTTGTTTAATGGAGCCTGCATAGAAGCGAGTGTCACGCAGGAGACCATGACTACTAAGAGCTTGAACCTTAAACTTTCGCAAGCACTGTTGAACAAGGGCAAGTTTAATGAGTCCCGCAGGGGTAACGGAGGGCCCAGGGTCCCCCCCAAGCAGTCGTATGCCAAGCCGTCGGCACCACCAACGCCTACCAAGAACTACTTTCAAAGCAAACGGGACAACTATCCGGGACCCAACAGAGACCAAGCTAGACAACAGCAGACCAGGGGTCAGTTTAGGGGTCGCTTTCACAAAGGTCAGCAGCGACGGTGACTCGTCCGTCCCTCCCGTTCTGTCTCCTCCCTTACGGCCGCTTCCGTCCTCCAACATGATTTTGAAGTGCGAGTTCCCCCAACCGACCTCCCCCTCCCCAGTGGGAGGCCGACTGATGTCATACCACCGCAACTGGGGAACCATCACACAGGACCCATGGATCCTCTCGGTGATATCGGAGGGTTATCGTCTCCAGTGGAACATTGTACCTCCACTTACGGCAATTCCACAAGGGAAACGCTTCTTCCTAAAGGGATCCAAACTAGATGCCGCTCTCATTGCTATAGATCTACTCTTAGAAAAAGGCGCCGTCACAGAGCTAGACTCTTTAGACAGCTCGGAGGTTTTCTACTCACCAGGTCTTCCTGGTACCCAAGAAGGACTGCAAAGATATGAGGATGATAATAGACTTAAAGGTGCTCAACAAGTCATTTCTCAAAAGACCACCCAAGTTTACGATGGACTCTCTCAGGGCTATTCGCAAGCTGATTCAGCCTCATTCTCTGTTTGCAAGCCTGGATTTAAAGGACGCTTATCTCCATGTGCCGATTCATCAGAACTCCAGGAAGTTTCTCAGATTCAGTGTGAACGGCCGCCGGTTCCAATTCAAAGTGCTACCATTTGGTATTTCCGTCGCCCCCTGGCTATTCACTATGATCATGGCTCCCGTGCTACAGTTTCTGCACCTGAAACAAGTGTTCATTCACGGCTATCTCGACGACTTTCTACTGCGTCATCAGCTACCAGAGGTATTGAGACTCCACCTAGACTTCGTGGCTCACGTATTCAGCCACTTGGGTTGGGTCATTCATCCAGAGAAATCAGAACTCACGCCTACACATCGCATAAGGTTCCTAGGCGCCATGCTGGACTCCTCTATGTCAATGACCTGGCCAACAGAAGATCGATGGACAGGAGCACAGTCATTGATTGCTCAGCTAACAGACGGGAAACCCCACACGCTCAGGAAGTGGATGTCACTAGCGGGCTCTCTTACGTCAATGCAGGACTTTACTCAGAGAGGAAGGCTGAATCTGAGACACCTTCAGTCCTGGATAAACGATCATCGAAATCTAGACCTTTCGCATTTGATCTCCCCCACTCAACAAGTGCTGTACGAGATACAATGGTGGACACTCAGAACACATGTCATGACAGGCTGCCCGTTTGTGTTGCCAACACCAACTCAGACCATTTATACCGACGCCTCCAACCTGGGCTGGGGTGCTCACTGCAACGACCTTCAAGTCAGGGGCACTTGGACTCAGTTGGAATCAGAGTTTCATATCAACCATCTAGAGCTTCTAGCAGTGATACGGGCTCTTACCCATTGGAGATCCCTTCTGTCTCACAACAGCGTAGTGGTTGCCACAGACAACTCGACAGTGGTAGCCTATATCAACAAACAAGGGGGCACCAGATCCCTTTCTCTAATGCAGAGCACGAGAGATCTTTACCACCTAGTCGATTCTCTTCAGATGTCTATTCAAGCGAGACATATTCCGGGCAAGCTGAATTTTCTGGCAGATTCACTTTCCAGAACGAATCAAGTAGTGTCCTCGGAATGGACTGTGCATCAGAGTGTCATAGATCTCATAGAGGACAGATGGGAACGTCCACAGATAGATCTTTTCGCGACAGCCCTCAACTATCGACTTCCGAAGTACATCAGTCCAGTTCCCGACCCTCAAGCTCTAGCAGTGGATGCTCTATCTTACCCGTGGGACAATCTCTTAGCTTATGCCTTCCCCCCGTTCAAGTTAATCCCGGACGTGTTAAGCAAGATCAGGAGACATCAATGTACCCTATTCTTGGTAGCCCCCTTCTGGCCCAAGAGACCATGGTTCCCGTCGCTTCTGGATCTAGCGTCAGATCCCCCACTACGTCTTCCACTGTGGCCCAATCTTCTGCAACAGCCACTTTGGCAACCCCACAACGTCAACTTGCAAGCATTCAACCTTCACGTTTGGCGCATATCGAGCAGTCCCTACAGCAGAAAGGGTTCGCCAAGGACACTAGCTCAGCTATTACCAGATATATCAGACCATCAACTTCTGCATTATACGACAACAAATGGGATAGATTCCAGCTCTGGAGACGAGAGCACCAGTTATCCCTCGTCCCCCTCTCCATCCCAATAATTGCAGATTTTCTAAATCATCTTCGCAAGGACTGTAACCTCAAGGCAGGTACCATAGAAGGCTACAGATCTGCTATTGCCTCTGTCACGGATCTAGAGGGTCTCTCTGTTGGCTCAGACGTTCCCCTAACCAAGTTGATCAGATCTTTCAAGTTGCAAGACATCAGATCTCCGTCAGTTTTCCCCAAGTGGGATTTAGTTCTGGTTCTCAAATCGCTTCAGCAACCTCCTTACGAACCTCTGAACTCTACATCACTAAAGTTTTTATCCTGGAAAACTGCATTTCTTATAGCCTTTGCGTCTGCCGCAAGAGTGTCTGAGTTACATGCCATAGACGTGTCATCTGTTGCTTTCTCCGAGCATTACAAGTCTGCATCTTTTAGAGCAATCCCAGAGTTCCTTGCCAAAAACCAATCAACAGCAGCAGGCCCCCTGGGTACCAGGGTATACTCCATCCCAGCGCTCCCAAGACCCAATGGGAAACTAGACAAGAATCGCCTTTTGTGCCCAGTTAGAGCCTTACGCTGGTATCTAGAGAGAACACAAACTTTCAGGAAAAAGCGAAGAAGACTATTTCTATCCTGCAAGCAAGCTATGGAGTCAGAAATATCCAAGAACACTATCGCTTCATGGTTGAGAAAGACTATTGTGCTAGCGTATTCCAATGCGGAGTTCTCTGAAGCAGAATCTACTTACTCTCCTCACGAAATTCGAGCTCTCTCTACCTCCCTGGCCGCCTGGAAGTCAGTGTCAGTTGACCAGGTCGTTGCTTCGTGCCAGTGGAAGTCCTCCTCAGCTTTCACCAGAGCTTACCTAAGAGACGTAGCCCCAATGATTGGGGGCCTATCGTCCCTGGGGCCCTTGGTGGCGGCTCAGCACCTCTCTGCCTGACCCCCTCCCCAGGGGAAAAAGGGGGGGGGGGGGGGGGGGAGTGACCCGGGGATAGTGTCCAGCCTCTAGCTGTCCTCGGAAAGTGGTGACTTCTACTCCATTAGAAGGTGGGCATATTCAAAGACCTAGTTACTATTGTACCAAATATCCCGTTAAGGGAAGTATTATCAGTCTCTCAGTGAGCTAAGGTTGTTGAGATACGGCAGCGAATCGTATTTCCCCCTAGGTGAGACGTGTCTGGTTTATGCTTTTACCGATCCAAGTGTAGGAATAACGGTAAATTCCTGGGTATTATCGGCTATTTTCGTGAATATAACGGTAAATTTGAGGAAATTCCCGGAAATATTATCAAAAGTCACTTTAAGCCTGAATTCCTTATCTGAGTCAAGGAATAACGGTAAATTATGTCCGATTACCTCGGAATATTACGTAAAATAGCATATTTATACCAAATTAGACCTTATTTTAATCCCTAAATGGGGAAAAATACGATCTTTTAAGCATTAAATAGGAAGATATTCAATGCTGGAAATACGATCTACTACCAAAATAGGATATTTTACGGTATTTGGAACAAAAGTACGATCTTTTGGAAGAGTTATCTCCCTTTATTCCTCCATGGATATGAGTTTGTCTTATCAAGTCCTTAGGATTGGGACTAGGTTTGGAGTGGTTTAGGAATTTGGACTCCCTCCAGCCTTATGTGTTATTCTGGCAAACTCAATCTAGAGGGATAGTTTACGCAATAATTATGAACAATCACAATTATTGTTAGTAATTATAAGTAAACATACCTCTAGATTGAGGATGTACTCCCACCCTCCTCCCCGTCATCCAAATTATACTTCGAATAGAATGAGGTAAACATCCGGTTGACAGGGGAAGATAACTTCAGCCAGGGGAGATAACTCAGGGAAAGAACAACACACACACACACCACAATAAAATTTTATTTTTTATTCTTTTACTCTGTATAACCTCTCCAGACTTGGAGATGTAGGCAAACTCAATCTAGAGGTATGTTTACTTATAATTACTAACAATAATTGTGATTGTTCATAATTAGAGGAAAATAGAACTCGCATCAACCCATGAGGCCGTCCAAAGAAAGCAGATATTTGTAGTTTATGTTTCTGGGAGATTTGCTCTCCTTTTATACCCCTGAGGAGGTGCAATTGCATTGTGATGTCAAAGACAGTAAAGAATACATGCTATACCTCACAATGACCTATGACATCACAATACAATTGTAATTTTCCCACAAAAGCCAAAATAACAAAGTTTAAAAAAATGGAGAAAACCGATCAGAGTGCTCCACTTTTCTCATCATTTTTTAGACAAAAGACAGACACATGTGTAAAATACTGATCTTTTATTGGACAGACCTGGCATACTCCTGAAGAATACTGCGACTTGAAGCAAGTTAAGCCATGGGACACATTATGCAAAGACATAACAAACAGTGGAAAACAAGTGTAAACAAAGCAGGATTTACAGATCACAGGAGTTCCTCTCCTTTGAATAAAAGATATTACATCAGGACTCCGGGTTATAATAACATGATTGATAATAAACATTTAATTACAAAATCTAGTGTTGTTTTAATGTGTCCAAAACATCACACTAGTTCTGGAGCTACATATTGTAGCCAATTTAATCATTTTAATTTTCCTTAAGAATAAATATTACGACATGGAAATTTTAAAAGGAAACATAAGAATAGATAAGTAGAAATGTTATTTATCACCATTTTGAAATCCAGAGTTAGATATTTGACTTGCACATATCCGGCCATCCTCGGTTACCCAGGGTTTTATATAATATGCTCCGTTACTCTCCACTATACCGGTATCACCCCTGGGACACTTCATCAGAGAAATCTGTACTCAAATTACCTGTCCTTGGCTGGCGTGAGCCAATCAAACTGCTAAACGTAGCTTGGACCTGCATGTCAATTCATATCACTTCGTTGCAAAGCATGCACCTGATGAGTGCGGTCATTTTGTTAGCCATCCGTCACCGGTTATCTCCCTTGACCTTTTCCGCCTTTTCCTATCAAGCATTTTCATTGGTTACTGATTTCAGCACGCCGGCCAAGGGTTGGTAATTTGAGTACAGATTTCTCTGATAGAGTGTCCCATGGGTGTTATAGTGGAGAGTAACGGAGCATATATAAAACCCTGGGTAAACGAGGATGATTTGCAGCACAATCATCAACATTTCAAGAGACAATAGCTTTTTGTTAGTAGTGAGATTTAAAATACTGGAATGCATTCTCAGAACTCTCAAAACTTTATCAAAATAGTTATAGAGTAAAGGGTTAATAATTATTAGTAAAATAGTTTAAAATGTTAGTAGTCTGTATAAAGTTTGGAATGAAAGAATATTTGGAGAAAAGGTTTTGAGAATATCTGTGAAGAAAATGTGTTCACATTTTATTGAAAAATATATAAACGAACTGTAAGAACAGTTACCTAATGCATTACCTATAATTATAGTGACAAAAATAACTTGATCCTCTAGCAAATGAAACTTATTATAAAAAATATCTTCAAATCTTTCATAAATCTAAAATAGAACGATCTATCGGCAGTATCCGCCATCTTGTTTTGTTACATTATGTGAATGAGAAACATGCTGTATTTATACTAAGTTTACAACTTTTGAATAATAAAACATATATAGTGATAGAATATCCACAAAGTAATTCATCATTAAGAAATGAAAATGTCCTGTTAGGCTGCTGTATCAGTTCCTCACCCTCCTTTTAAGTAAAAAGACATTTTATTCTTGGGATAATATCCCCTAACAAAATATTCAATGTAATCAATAAATTATTCAACAAAAAGCGAAAGAATGGAAGAAATAAGATATCATATATAGTCAGCAACAGACAAAGCTATAATAGAAAATTAATGGAACAAAAATAAACTGTATATAAATATCTAGCTGGGAAGCAACAAAACATTTGACATGATATGATTGGGTTAGATATATACGAAGGCAACAAAATAATATCTAAAAACAAAATGATTGAAATGAGCAGTTCTTCCCTGATGAATCTGACTACATGTATTTTGTTGTACCTTTACCTCCAAATATCCAAATCTTTAGAATTAATTAACATTTTTCGCAAAGACACGGACATGTTAAGATGAAATTTGACAGAAGGAAAACAAATGATATATTACCTTAATCAATTCGTTAACTGATGTTTTTGAATATTTGTGTTTGAATACAATGCAAACAAAGTGTTAGAAACCACTATAGTCTATTTGTACAAAATATTGCCACAAAAAGATCACAGTTATCTCCCCTTACAAGTGCGTCTCCCATCTTGCTGGTCCCAGTGTTAATCACATATGTTTTATGTGGTTTCTGATATGTCACCTAAACGTTAGCTATATATAAGCATTTGCTACCGTCTTCTACCTATCTACACTATATAACATCACTGCACAACAGACATGCCTACATTATGCATATATACGTAAATTGGCATAGAATATAGCTGAACTGCATTATTATCTACACTTCTGGGTCTCTATTTTCAAAGCTCTCATAGTGCAGAGATAGTCGTAAGTCAATGTTAATGTATCGTACTTACGACTATCTTAGCTCTAAGAGAGCTTCTAAAATATGGGTTGTGGGCCTCTATTTTCAAAGCTCTCTTAGTGCAGATAATAATAAGTCAATGTTAATGTATGGTACTTACGACTACCTTAGCGCTAAGAGAGCTTAGAAAATCTAGGCCCTTGGTACCGTTCCACTAACCGATCTTAGCCCTAAGATCAATCTTAACCAATGATAAAAGATGGGCTTACGACTGATCTTAGCGCTAAGATCGGTTAGTGGAACGGCCCCCTGGGCCTCTATTTTCAAAGCTCTCTTAGTGCAGATAATCATAAGCCAATGTTAGTGTATCGTACTTACGGTTGTCTTAGAACTAACAGAGCTTCGAAAATATAGGCCCTAGCTTGGGATTTGATAAGCTATCTTAGTGCTAAGACAGTCTTATATGAAATTCATTTCATTGGCTTAAAACTATCTTAAGAATAAGAGAACTTAAAAATGTAGGTCCTAATCCGTGATTTCCTAAGCTCTCTTAGCACTAAGCTGGTGTTACATGTAATATGTCATACATTTACATTGGCCTATGACAAAATGCTAGGAAAGCTTTGAATATCTGGAACCTTATCACTTGGTTTGACATTTTTTACTTTACATATATATATTGAAAGCAATCCACAACATTCACATTGAAATCTCAACAAGGGATATGATAAGAAACCTTGCAAGGTAATATCTTGAAATACCAGTTTTATAATTATTGCTCAACCAAACCTTACTCCAGATCCCAGGAATTGTTGACGACTCACATTCCTTTGATAGCGGGAGCCATTCCGTTTATATCACAACAAGCGCCATACAATTTTAAAAACTCAGCTTCAGCCCATGCACACATTGCAAGCTTAATTCTAACAATATATCATCGTCATGACCAAAACATCTCCAAAGACTTACAAACCTACCACTATCAACAATTTAGATACATTAACACATATTAGATATACATATTACCTAGTTATCTATCATTAAGACTATATAAAACTAGTCAGTCCTCTCTTCGTAAATATTCTATTGACAAAACACAAAACTAGACAGTCTGTGTCCTGTGGACATAAACGATAATCTGGTTATATCTATACACTTTGTACAGTTACAACAAATATTCTCTACGACCTGCATATTCTATGTAGATATATATAGTGTATGTCTGATCTCTCAGACACTATGGCACAATGTCATGGAACTTGCTATTTGTATTCTACACGACAAAACAAACAACAACAACCACAGTTAGTATCATATATAGCATCTATCACATATATTAGTCACCTTGGGGTATACAACTGTCAGTTTCATATATGTATTTCATATATTCGTTATCTTGTTACTGTTGCATGTTTTTTATTTCATTTATTCGTTATCTTGTTACCGTTGCATGTTTTATATTTCATATATTCCTTATCTTGTTACCGTTGCATGTTTTTTATTTCATATATTCCTTATCTTGTTACCGTTGCATGTTTTTTATTTCATTTATTCCTTATCTTGTTACCGTTGCATGTTTTTTATTTCATATATTCCTTATCTTGTTACCGTTGCATGTTTTTTATTTCATATATTCTTTATCTTGTTACCGTTGCATGTTTTATATCACATGATAACCACACATTAGTAACCCATTTGAAACTGTAACACTGTTACACATTGTTGTTGAGATCACATACTCTGCAATGGTACAAATTCTTGTAACTTTTTTGGGACAGGTTCATTGCAGAATTCTTGTTGGCAAGAGATGGTACCATTGTGAAAGAAACCCAACAGGTCACAGAACACGAACCATTGAGACTATAAACCTGGTATTAAAGCAAAATAACTTATCATGATTTCTAATGCTTTGTGGCATACATCAACATATATAGCACCTAAATACCTACAAGCAGTTAACAACAATTATATCAGCTCCCTTCCTTTGAGATACCAGACATAGAAAGATGATAATTCTTGGATCTGTGGATATGAACAACCAGGAAGTTTGACAGTTTATAGATTCTGATGATTGAACAAAACCAAATCTGAATAATTTATCTACATTTAAGTAGAAACCAAAGTAGATATTGAATGCTGAAAATAAAATCAAACAAGCTTCAATATTTTCATCATAAATCAATTTACATCATCATGAGTATGATTAAATAATCCAAATATGATCCATTTTTATTTCACAAAATGCTTCTAAAAAAATATCATTTCAAATTTAAATTTAAAAGAACAGCACAAGAGATAAAAAAGAGCTATTCATATAGATGATCACAGCAAAAGCTTGTTTCAGTCAAAGCTAGAACCCAAACCAGCTGCAGATAGTAAAACTAGCCCATGTTCACTTTCAAGGGAGGAACTTTCTCCCCACCAAGGTTACACAACTCAGTTATTCCACAAAATATCTCTTTTGATATGACAATTTTCCAGCTTTCTCAAATGCACCTTAGGCGATGAAAATTTGCAACACACATAATTGTTCTCATTTCTACATCCAATTAAAATTGTCTAACATTTTGTTACAACAGACTTCCATCTAACAAACGCATATACGTGCATCACACTGGAGATGGAACTTTGAATGTGACCACTCTGGAAATCCCTCTAATAACTCAAGAAAACAGAGGTTGCTTGGGAAGAAATGAGGAGAGTAAGCTCTGGGGGGAGTGAGTGATTATTGAAAGTGATCACGCCAGCTCATTCTGCTCCATCAGTGTATTTGTATCCCCTACCCTACTACAATACCCTGATTCTCTGAGTCCTATAACCCTTGTTTTGCTGTAGGCTGGTTAATAATATGAAAACAATGTGTCCATTTATAGAGCGCACTGATCCATCCACTCAGTGGTTGCTCAAGGCGCTATAGGAGGATTATTACCCTGGTCTAACCCAAGCTGACATATTTGTCGCTGGAAGGTCACCCCCACAACCGTTACCAGGTACCCGTTTGCTGCTGGGTGAACAGAGGCACATTTTGAATAAAGTCACTTATCCATGTTCACACCAGTACTCACGTCTCAACCCTTGAAAGTCTCAGTTTTAACCAGCAATGAAGCGGGTGTCCCAACCACCCATCCAGCGAGCTGTGCCCGTTGTTGCTGAACTACACTCATAGCGGTCGACTGAGCTATGCACAGGACCATGTGGCACTACGTAGGTTCACTTCACTATATATAGCGTGTAATTTGTCAGCCAATGAAATGTCATGATTTGAACATTGATGATCGCTCATCTGAACTTTCATTCAGATACTACCGATATATTGCTTGAATAGTTCTTTTATTGGCTGGTTAGCCATACAAGAATTATTGAGCTCAGAGTATTGGAGTAGGGTAGCGGATACTAATACACTGATAGTCAGGATGAAGCCAGATGAGAAATACTGAAACACTTACAGCAAACCATTCCTTACGGTAGAATTACAGGAATCGGTCCTTGTTAAAGGGACAGTACAGTTGAAATACGAGATGTTCGTGGAAACATTCAAGGGAATATTCTCTTACAAGATAATGATAAACTCATTCAACTCACATTTTAAGACAAACATTAGAATTTGATTTTGATAAGAATTTACTACATAGAAGCAGGAACAAGATCATCCCTTCTGATGTACATTCCAGTTAGAACAACTGGCACGGTAACTTACATTTTTATCTCATTTATAAACTAAAATCAAAGATCTAAATATTTAAAATATGTTTCCATGGCATGCCCAATAAGGGCCCACTGGGGGCGGATAGTTGGGGAAAATTACAATGGTCAAGTAATCTGAATACGAGTTATTACTCACAGACAAAGTTGAAAATGCCAATTATAAATTTATGGATAGAGTGATGAACCATTTGTACTGTCCCTGTAAGTCTGAAGGACATCCAGGTTAAACAATAGTTCCTTTTGATTTCTGAAGTTTGTGCGGTACACGTGCGAAGTGAAAGGAATGTTTCCGAACACTGTTCTAGGCGTGCAGAACATGTTCCCATTAAATAGTATGTGCAAGCCGCACAACACCTGAACATAGTCCACACGCTCAGAACATTGTTTGGAGGCACTCAGTTCACTTTGCGCATGTATCAGACGTTCGGAACAAACAATCGAAAGGAGCAGCCTAATACCGAAACCAAGCAATTGACGTCATGTTGGTACATTACCTGAGAGAAGAGACGACTAGGACAGGTGCAGTTAGGAGCTGAAGAGCTAGCTCTGAACATCACTTCATATCAGCACGCAGAGGAGGCTTACCAGTCCTTGAAGTGCCATTATGTATTTCATAAAAAAATATATCAAAATTGCAGAAAAATCTACTATATATCATTGAAAGCGAGTAAAATGATATGTTGCCAATTTCTTTGACCCCAATTAAATAAAGAAATCATGGTTACTTTAATGAATTTTTTTCTCAGTCTAAATATAGTATGTTTTTCTCTCACACTGTGTTTAACAAAGTTGGTGAAGAGGACGAAAAAGGTGAGGAACACTCCTCAATTCAATTTTCACTAAAAGTTTCTCCTTTGCATATCGTGATATTTTTTTTCTATGGCTGAATTGATGCTACTGTGTTCCATGTTACTAATAATTTGGTGCACACGAAACTTAGAAAGGGAAATCTGTTGAATGACATCACATTTGCTGAGGTGGGTCGATCAAGAGGAGGTATCTTTGAATTCTACACTTGTTGTGCTATGAAAGTTATTTCTCACATGTCATCTTATAGATGAAAGATTTTTCAAGCAAATGATATAATTCATACCTGATTAATTTGTACTGGAAACACTGAAACATACTAATGGCACTTTAAAGCCTGACTGACTCAGTTAGTATTGAGTTACATGCACAGCAAATCACCAGTAAATCCTGGAGAGAGTAACGATGATACAAACATGTTACTTTGTCAGACTTCAAAGACAGAACAACAAAACAATTTTAACAATTGGCTATAAAATATATTAATCTTAAAGGGGCAGTAGCACATTTTTTGCAAATTTTATTTTTAAAATTTCACATTTATAATGATAGTCATTTATGTTTACTTTAGAGGGTAAATCATCTTATTACACAAACCAATTATCCGTAGGTTAAAGGTTAAAGGTTGCGTATAAAGTAAACATTGCACGGCGGCTATTTTATTGCGAACACAATTTATTATTTCGAATGACAAAAACGATTCCCATGGCTTTATGGAACCATGTACACTCATTTTTTAACTTGATTTTCCGAAGAGAAAAGGTTGGTTTACTATTAGTGCCATTATTTTTCAAATACATTTCATCAACTTATTCCAGCTAAAAAAACGTGCTACTGCCCCTTTAAATCATAAAGATCAAACTGATTATCTATAAAGTAGCAATATTAAATATCTCATTAGATCCCTCCTGAGAGAAATAATTAACTTAACCTGTCACATACTTTCTTCAATGGTTAAGACAATACAAATTCTACGATGATGTTGTTTTGCTTCGATGTCTTCTTTCAGAAGCAATGAGGTCGTCTTGCAAAAGTTTTAGAGTTGCCAAAAGCGAGTCTCTTTCACACGACATATCATAAAGTTCTTTTTCAACTGTAGATAATTTCTGTTGCAAAATCAAATTCTCTTCTTCAAAGTCATTTGTGGCATTAGTCGAACCACCCATATCTAAATCTTTGGTTACACTTTTTAGCCTTGATTTCAAAAGTTCATTTTCATCCTTCAACTTGACAACAAATTCAAGATTTGATTTCAGTTCCAACTCTTGCGATTTTTGCGCAATCTGATATTCTTGAAGTTGGCGTTTGAGTTCAAAATTTTCTGTCTGAACGTGACGTAGTTGCTCAAGGTGAAGGACAGGGGTCGTGACCTCCTCAGCTTCTTTTCCAGGAGACGCAGACGTATCTGATATGTGAGATGAAGAGTTACCTCCCATCATGGCCTTGACTGGCTGCAGCGTCTGCAAACCTCCAATAGGAGCAGACTCTATGGATCCACCTGGAATCAAGGAAAGACATTTACACTAAAAGGGACAGTAAGATAAAGGAATTTTTCATAAAGACAAAATTGTAGGGGTTTATGTCAACTGTGCATTTATGCCTTTTCAAAACACATCCTGTGTAATACATGGATAAAATAAATGCAAATCAGAAAAAACACATGAATTTCATCTTCACAAAAATACTCTGGACACATTTAAGATTTTACCTATTGCACTGATATTCATCGTATGATCATGATGAATCCCTGATCCAGATAAAAGAAACAGAACTGTCATATCTTTAATAACTACTTTAATAGTCAGTACACAGGTTCACGATGCCAAGGAAGACGAGTAACAAGTTCTTTAAAGGGGAAGTAACTCCCTCACTCTTATACCAAGAATTGCAATCAATAACAACAGATCCGTTTATGGGAACCAACATCCTAGAAATGTTCTAAAATTTATCATATCACATGGTATGGTTTCCTAAGCTAAAACTTTGGGTAATCAATGAAGATTTGATTATCATACCACTACAAACTCTCCTTAAGTTGAATAACTGAGAATTATACAAAGAAAATGTACAAGAAACTAATATGAAATAAAAAATATATAGAGTCATTGGCTCAGTAGCTCATCAGGAACTGCTTGATTGCGATTATAAGATCGAAGAT
This sequence comes from Gibbula magus, assembly GCA_936450465.1. Lineage (NCBI taxonomy): Eukaryota > Metazoa > Mollusca > Gastropoda > Trochida > Trochidae > Gibbula > Gibbula magus. Next base: position 62,625,012 of record OW388304.1, read on the forward strand.
CTAAACAAATAGAGCCATTGGCTCTGTAGATAAGCTTTTTGCATACTTTATAGTCTAAGGTAGTTATCATATAAACCAAAGGTCACAAAAATTGATGACTATTAGTTAGACAAACAGGCCTTGATAGGTAATAATGGCCAATTCAGATAGCACCAACTGCGTGATAGGAGGTTCTTTAAAGTAAATGCAGTTAAAATATGGCTCATGTAATGTAATTTAAAGGCACACATCTGATTTCAAAACACACATGAGTGACATGTTTGAATGAAGCAAATATTAGTTTGTATCTATAAAATGTTTGGGTGAGGGGAAAAAAACATTGAATTTTATAATACCTTTATAATCTGTATCATTAGGAATAGAACAACAAAGTCTTCGTCTCCATCATAGAAAGATGATATTCCCCAAATTTCAGTGACCTAGCATTACTAGTTCCTGGGGTGAAATTTATTAGAGAAGGGATTTTTACAAAATGAACAAACTTAAGTTTACATGTTATAAAGATTTAATTCTTAAAAATTTGGCTTTCTGAATCAAAAGGTTTTGAAGAAGAAGTCATTTAGGATGGACCCCCTGCCACACTCATATTTGAAGGGGGGTCAAGTTGAAATGAACAAACTGAAATCTTCACAAAACAAAGATATTTTCCTGAAAATTTCAGCTTCATATGTCAAATGGTTTCGGTGAAGAGATCGTTTAAAGGTTTCGCTAATAATGCCTGCCACGCCCATATTTGAACAGGAGGGAGGGGGTCCGGGGTGTCAAAATGAACAAACTTTGATCCCTTAGGCACACAAAATTTCAGCTCCGGGGGTTCAGAACCCTGGAGGCGAAGTCTAAAATGAGAAAAGTTTACGGACGCAGGACACCGCCCAATGGCCCATGCCATTAGCCCATCTGGCCTTTCAGGCCTGATGAGCTAAAACTTTGAGCTTCCCAACATTACTCATTTCAAGAAGAAGCCAAAGAAGGTTTGAGGGTGGACACTTTGCTAAGGCCATATTTGAGGAAGGATAAGGACTAAATGAACAAACTTTAATCTCTGTCTAATAAAGATGTTTTTCTGAAAATGCAAGCTTCTTAAAGTTTTTATTGGAAATGCCCGCTACACCCGTATTTGGTGTTTATATTACAGCCTTGGGGGTGCAGTGGTTCTGGACGAGAAGTCGTAAGGCCATCTGTGTACAATCTGTGTACAAACTGTGTACAATCTGTGTACAATCTGTGTACAAACTGTGTACAAACTGTGTACATACTGTGTACAAACTGTGTACAGACTGTGTACAATCTGTGTACAATCTGTGTACAAACTGTGTACAAACTGTGTACAATCTGTGTACAAACTGTGTACAAACTGTGTACAAACTGTGTACAGACTGTGTACAATCTGTGTACAATGTGTGTACAAACTGTGTACAGACTGTGTACAGACTGTGTACAAACTGTGTACAAACTGTGTACAATCTGTGTACAGACTGTGTACAGACTGTGTACAAACTGTGTACAAACTGTGTACAAACTGTGTACAGACTGTGTACAGACTGTGTACAAACTGTGTACAAACTGTGTACAAACTGTGTACAAACTGTGTACAGACTGTGTACAGACTGTGTACAATCTGTGTACAGACTGTGTACAGACTGTGTACAAACTGTGTACAATCTGTGTACAATCTGTGTACAAACTGTGTACAAACTGTGTACAAACTGTGTACAGACTGTGTACAATCTGTGTACAAACTGTGTACAGACTGTGTACAGACTGTGTACAAACTGTGTACAGACTGTGTACAATCTGTGTACAGACTGTGTACAGACTGTGTACAAACTGTGTACAAACTGTGTACAAACTGTGTACAGACTGTGTACAGACTGTGTACAAACTGTGTACAAACTGTGTACATACTGTGTACAATCTGTGTACAAACTGTGTACAAACTGTGTACAAACTGTGTACAAACTGTGTACAGACTGTGTACAATCTGTGTACAAACTGTGTACAGACTGTGTACAGACTGTGTACAAACTGTGTACAGACTGTGTACAGACTGTGTACAGACTGTGTACAGACTGTGTACAGACTGTGTACAATCTGTGTACAAACTGTGTACAAACTGTGTACAAACTGTGTACAGACTGTGTACAAACTGTGTACAAACTGTGTACAAACTGTGAACAAACTGTGTACAGACTGTGTACAGACTGTGTACAAACTGTGTACAAACTGTGTACAAACTGTGTACAAACTGTGTACAGACTGTGTACAAACTGTGTACAAACTGTGTACAAACTGTGTACTGTGTACAAACTGTGTACAAACTGTGTACTAACTGTGTACAAACTGTGTACAAACTGTGTACAAACTGTGTACAGACTGTGTACAGACTGTGTACAAACTGTGTACAAACTGTGTACAAACTGTGTACAATCTGTGTACAATCTGTGTACAAACTGTGTACAAACTGTGTACAAACTGTGTACAAACTGTGTACAGACTGTGTACAATCTGTGTACAAACTGTGTACAAACTGTGTACAGACTGTGTACAGACTGTGTACAATCTGTGTACAGACTGTGTACAGACTGTGCACAAACTGTGCACAAACTGTGTACAAACTGTGTACAATCTGTGTACAATCTGTGTACAAACTGTGTACAAACTGTGTACAGACTGTGTACAGACTGTGTACAAACTGTGTACAGACTGTGTACAAACTGTGTACAGACTGTGTACAAACTGTGTATAGACTGTGTACAGACTGTGTACAGACTGTGTACAGACTGTGTACAATCTGTGTACAAACTGTGTACAAACTGTGTACAGACTGTGTACAAACTGTGTACAAACTGTGTACAAACTGTGTACAGACTGTGTACAAACTGTGTACAGACTGTGTACAAACTGTGTACAAACTGTGTACAAACTGTGTACTAACTGTGTACAAACTGTGTACAAACTGTGTACTAACTGTGTACAAACTGTGTACAAACTGTGTACAAAATGTGTACAAACCTGACAAGTGGAAGACCCCATCTGATCCCCGCCGGATGGTCAGCTTGTGAATCTGGAGGTCAATCGGCATCGCTCCCGGGGACGAGGGGTTGCTGGAGGGGCGGTCCTCCTGGAGACATGTGCGAACAGTTATGTGATGTGAGAACACTATTAAATCGGTTATAATATAATCAACAACCAACATGTTATTAACATTTTATTAAAGTAACCATGCTTCAATCATATCTACTGGGGATTTGAACAACTCAGATTCAGTAATGAATAATGTATATCAGACAAAACCAAATGAATGAGATCATTTGTACTGTATACACAATGTTAAATTATCTATTGATTAATCACTAACCATCACCTGAAGAAATTCCCTCATGACTGTAACCGTAACCAGGAATGTTCAGTGATAGCGTATCTTTAGTTATCTTTCCTTCCATGGAAATGGTCGTTTTTGATTGGCGGTGATCTCATGGTGTACAAATTTCATGTACCCCGTTGCCATAGTAACAATTCTTAGCCAAGAGTAGGTGTTGCATAACGGTCTATGAGTCAATGTAAACCCTCAACGTAAAATCCTTTTCTGATCGCACACACCAAATTAAACACCCACATAACCCTCATTCCACGACCCCTAACCTCTGACCCTGTGAGCTCACCTCCAGAATGAGGAGCAAGTTGTCCACATCCACCACCATAGGAACAGGATCGGCCAGCTTCTCATCCTCCACAAAGTCTGAGAGCGACATCAGACTTGACATCTTGAAATTGAGGCTGCAATCCTGGCTCTTCAATGAGATTTGTGTGGTTGGTTTGGCTGTGGAAGAATCACTCTTGAACTGCAGGCTGTAGGGGAACGTCTTGGGTGGGCTGGGAGCGATGCTTCCTTCATGGAAGAATCCTGAAATTGGTATCACTTATGAACCTCCAGAGAGTTTGTATACTAGGAAGACTCTTCATGTGATACAGTGGAGCTAGCTGGCATAGTATTCAAGTAATGTCCCCGACCCTGCAAATATTATTGCCTCTAACCAATAACCTCCTCCTTAGCAAACATTAACTAACTTTCCACTAGACACTAGACACTAGACCAAATCAACAACAGAGAAGAGTGAGTCATGATCATAATCAATCTCTAAACAGCTTATCTCAGAATATTGTGCAAGGTAGAGATATTTTCTAAACAACTTTACAAAGTTATTTCTGGAAATGCTCATATTGCGCAATCCAGTTTTACCGTAGTAACTAGATTAGCGTTTACGGGACATCGCAAAAGCAGAGCAGCTCCGAAACTTAGGGTCTCTCCTTTCCCTGTTCCGCCTTCCCGTCAGCATCAATGAAATGGGAATTCTTTTTTTTTTTAATTGTTTCATTATTTGAGTTATTACTAATCTTCACTGGGGTCACTTTTCACAAGTTTGTTCTTAAAACCTATTTCTTCTTTCAAAATTTGATCAAAGGATTAACGTGGCCTTAACCAATATCTCATGACCTTGACGTTGACCTTTAAGGTCACACCATCAATGATCACTTTTCATCGCGTATAACAATCATGCAATGACTCAAAGTGTTCATAGTTAAAATACGGCATATTCACAAAAGCATGCTTAAGTTTTGACCTCACTGTGACCTTGACCTTTGACAGATTTTAGCGAAAACGTTTTTAAATCTTGGTCTTTCTCCATAGTTCATATATACCAAATAAGAGCCTAATAACACAAAATAAGTTTGAAGTTACCGTGTTTACAAGGATTTTTTTAGCGATTTCAGAACTCGTGACCTTGAACTTTGACCTTGAATGTGAACATGTCACAAAAATTCCCCAGGGGTATAAGTAAGAAGTTATGTAAATGAGTTCTCAAAACCTTATAGGAAAAAAGTTATAGCCAATACAAAACGCGGCGGCGGCGATGGAAACTGCGCAAAAACTGATAGCAGCTCTGACTTAGTGGGAGCTGCTAATTACCGTAGGGCACCATACAAAAATAAGGAAAGGGTTCACACACATTATTTACAGATCTTTGGAAAGATTAACATTCTTATTCAGAAGTATACTTACCTTTTTGACTGGTGAACTTGGCCTGAAAGTCGTCAGCGTGTATGTTACCTGGCTGACAGGTGTGAATCTTGGACACCTGAGCGGCGGCGACCATGCGTCTGTCAGCGCTGGTCACCAGGATCTCAGTGTTGTCCAGCTTAAAGAGCACTACAGACACCTGCAGGATAAATAAACACATTAATTCTTAGTTTCGTATTTGCTAGATTGAAAACGAAGGTTGAATTTTGAATATCAAAATATAAAATGTTCAATATTATGTTCACATTAATAGTGATCCCTGGAAACATTTTTGGTCAAGAAATTGATTGTCATATTATAATCTGTGAATGTAAGACATTTTATATCATAATCAGATTAACTGTAATGTATTTTGATAGGATAGGAAATTACAGCTTTATTTGGTTTTTGAGTATTGACGAAAATATTTTCAATTAACTTGAATTTGATAAGAAGATTTAATATTGACAGATGTGAACAAATTCTGTTCAAATAATTTTTTTCATTAATCATGACTTTGTGCCTCTTATCAATTTAACATTATTCTTTAAGGAATTATTATGTATAATATTAATTTTGAACACTTCAAGCTTCTATTAAAATGTTTTCCCACTGAGAGGATAGGCAAATAAGAAGTTCTATGCAAGTCCATGCAAGCACTAGAAACCAATGTATAAATCTATCAAACTCAAACACATCACCCTGAATCCTCAACCTGACTCATGTCCACAAAGCTACTGAATCCACAAACTTTCCAAAAACAATAATATTTTACATTTTATAGCAGTTACAAATAAAGTGTATTTTAACAGATTGTGCCAGAGATAAATAAAGTTTGAAGATTTCAGAGTCTGCAGGTCAAGGGTCAAAGTGCCTTAAGCCTCAATACGTATTCTCAACCTGCATCAACGATCACCAATGTGCAGTGCTTGTTGAAGTAAGGAGCAACCAATGATAATCTCTTGTACGAACAAATCAAAGTGCTGAGTATATATATATAAGCATGTACATAGCTAAAGCTTGGCTAGGTGTTAGCTACTGATCTAACTAATGTAAGTAAAAGTTTCAAACCTGATCCCGACTCACAATTTCTTTGCCACGAGTCGACGTACTCTCGGCGTAAACACTTGACACGTCGTCCGCCATGTCACTATAAGACTCTGTTGTTGAAGCCGTTTCTGACGGAGGGTCATGACAAAATGCCGGAACTTCAGAATCTTCAAAGGTCAAATGTTCAAATTCATCGTCAGAGGATATATCTGTTTTAATAGACATCGTTTCCATGTCGTCTGATACTGATAACATGTCATCGTCACCTTTCAGTTTCAGTTTGTCAGTGATGCTTGAAAATGCTGACGTGATCGCTTTTTTCATATCATTCGTAGGCTTTTGTTGGGTTTTCACATATCGGATGGTCTGACTTCGTCGGCTGTCCATGCTTATCCCTGAATCAAGACCATACGATCTTGAGGAAAGAGTTGAATCTTCATCGTCGTTGTTTGTCGAAATAGTCAGAGCTGAGATAGCTGTTCTTTGTAACGGAAGTCCTGATTGGTTACTTCCAGCCAAGGTTTTCCCCTCAAAGTCAGAAGAGCTCTCGGAGTAGGAGATGATTCCGTTAGAGTGGGACTGGATTGTGGAGTCGCTCATCGACTTGGTGATCATCGGGTTTGTCGAGGTGGGAACTTCGGGGGGAATGTTGATATCGGACTCTAATCATAGACAACAACATGATCGTTACAGGGGAAATGTGCAATTTCAATGAAACAAGCATAAACTTCGGCTATCCTTCATCAAAGTTGATTGACAGGAATGTTTTCATGAAAGGCAAGCAGCATTTTAGACAACTTCTACACACATGATTACTGGTAAAGTGACAATACAACCAAGTATCTCAGTGGAAACAAAAATTTTGCATGAATGTTATCAATTCATTAATAAAGACACTGTTGTCCATTTGAAACATTGAAACAAACAGAAATATCCCCAAGAAGTTTTTTTCCCACAAAAATGTCCTTTGACTGTACTGCCCATTAACCATTCAAACTCATATTAAGTGTTTTTTTATACAGATATATTTCACCAAATGAAAGGAATAAAGATGAACAATAATGAGTACTTGAAAACATTGTCAAGATGAAATAACATACACAACCAATGGTTTTATCCTTCATCATTTCTGGAACTAATTTCAGTTGTATGAAAAATGTTTCTCACCTAAAAGATATCTTACCTGTGAATTCAATCCGTGGATAATCTCCATTGATAAACTCCTTACTAGCAGGCATCGTCAGGTTTGTAAGCCTTTCAATAGGTGACACAGGGTTTGAGAAGTCATCGGGGAAACACCTATGGTTGATAAGACAAGGACAAACTACTGCAAATTCAATCTGTGGTAACACAATGGGGACTGCAAGGCTAGACGAGGACTCACTCGGTCCAAGACTAGACATGTCAGCAGACATCTGTGCCTGGAACTTGCCGAAAGAGTCGTTCAGTCTCATGAGTAGCACGTACTGGAGATGGTTCATTTGGATTTTAAGCTTGGTGCCGACCGACACCAATGCATGACAATCAGCATATTTGTCTTCAGTCGGGTCGGATGGTTTCTCATCTTTATCACAGTTATTTTGAGCTTGAGGGTCTCCTTTGTCCTCAGTCTTGGCATCATCGTCATCAGAATCACAACTGTAGTACTGTTTGAGTAGCAGATGCTGAGGTCGTTTCTCCCTCCCACCATCCTGAGCTACTCTGTCTTCTCTCCCCCGACTGGTTTTGGACTTGGAGTCTTTGAAAGAATCTTTGGCACTTGGTCTGCAGACCCATAGAGACAGAGGAAAGGCTTCAACAAAGGGCTGAGGCCGGGACTTGGAACTGAGGGAGAGAAGAAACTCCAGCCAAACCTGATCGAGAAGGATACACCAGATGTCACAAGCAGCGTCCCGCTTCAGAGTATTGGTGGACAACTCATGCATTGGACCGGCTCCGACTGGAATCTCTCTCTCGGACCACTCCTGGATCTTCTCCTGGACTTCCTTGTCCATGTATGGGTTATCAGCCCCCTTGGCATGGAGCTCGAATGTTGGAGGAATGGCCGTTGTGGAACAGTCCCGGGGAAACTTTGTTGTCCCCAAAAGTTGTTCATTGTCATACACTCTGATGGCCTTCTCGAGATCTTCCAGTCCGGTTTTGTTCTCAACCCGTGTGTTGGTCGCACATAGCTTGGAGATCTGGAGTTGCAGGAACTCTGGTCTGTCTGACTGACAGTCGCCTCGGGATTCATTTGGAATTATCACCTGCAAAATTTAATTTATTCTTGAAGATGACAGAAGCATTTGTACAGTATTTGGGAAATGAAGTAATTGATTGGCAGAATTCTTTTTTTACAGGGATCCTTGAATGATTACACTATCCATGTCACATAAATAACCACAGAAAATTATCATATTGAAATTCCCTTTTTACTAGAGTCAAGTACACTCTCATATCTCACTGAGCAGGCCAAACAACCATAACCATTAAAGTAAATACACAGTCATAATACTCAGCCATCATTCCTTCAACCATTTTTTTTCAACCCTTATTTATTGTGCAGTTAACTCTGGTTTTTCATCTGTTAAAACGTCTTCAGAAGGGAGTTAATTTTGGAGGGCATATTTACAGTGTTCCCTCTTCACGACAATGATTTTAGGGTAAAAGACCAGACAGCAAGAAAATGGATATGTCTTGATGATTTACTGTTTACTACGATGGGAGGCTGGCAGTGTGTGTGTATGAGTGTGTTTTGTTAAGAGACAGAGAAGGGAGGCGTTCTACTTGCTTGACTTTCTAATCAGGGAGGTTGTTATGTAGAATATGGTAAGTAGTAGTAGTTAAGTAGAGTAAAGAAAAGAAGCATGTGCTCACCCGGGGCATGAGAGCCTCCACCTTGATGTCCACGTGTTCCTTCTGGGCGTTCAGTGTCTTCTCATCTATTTCCTGCAGCATTCAATCAATCATTATGTCACTACTTTCAAATCATAAACCATCTCAATTAAAACTTTTAAACAATGAAAAATATTTTAGGTAAATGTTTATGTTTACTGTTTATCGTCAAATGACCATGTGAAATTAAGTTAAAACTAAACAGTCCTTAAAGAGACACTGCGTCGAGGATAAAAATGAGACTCACTTTTATCTACCTATGCTGATTAACGTGCCTGCTAAAGGGTTACACTTGGCTTCACTGTCTACATGCAGTAGTTTTTATTACTTATTACTTCAATTGTCTGAAATTGGGGATCTGTGACTCGTTACGAGACACGTTAAACAGCAAAAGTAGATAAGTCTGATCTCATATTTATCCTCGACACGGTGTCCCTTTAAGGATTTTTATCAATATAAATTTGCAATTCTGGAGCAAAAATTCTTAGGAAATACATGCTATTGGGCAGGTCTTATTTCATACTGTATGGGGGAACAACAGCATGACAAGAGGACATGTAGCCCTTGGAATGCCATTTGTTTCTCCCAACAAGAACAGGTCAGGGTGCAACAACTCAAATCACTTCAAGTTCATTATCGGCATGACCCAGCTTTGATTTGAATCTGTACTTTTGTACCAAGTACTCTCCCATGGATTCCAAAATGTGAAGGGAGGGGCCATTTAATAATGATTAATTCTATATTAAAGAAATTTTATTTTTTAAATTTTGTTTCTATATATTTAGAATATTTGAATTGAATTCATAAATAACTGTGAATACAGACCAGGTTCTGTGAGAGTGAGAACATGAAGTAGTTAGCCCAGAGGAGAGTGAGATAGTCCACAGTCAGTCTCACTGGGTTCAGCAACATGTACAGGTTCGCATGGGGCACTGAAACATCAAACATCTTCATACAGCATTGTCATCTGGAACTGGTGAACATGACCGTGACAATTTAACAAAGTATACTCGCCCTGCCGTGATTGAATACCTGGAAGCTGAAAATATCTTATTAATCTTTCATTATTGTTGTTAGAGTGACATATACCTCTATTAAATTTGTAAGAATTCCATTGGTCAGCACACACCACGTGATCGAAAAATATATTTGTACACTGACCCCCGATTCCAGTGATGAGGTCAGTTTTGTGACAGAAATTTCTGTCACTGATCTGAGATATTGCCTTTTCACATGATTTATGTCACGTGACTGTTTGTTTTGACGTTTTTTATCCATGATGGCATCATCTGATCTTTCGCTGATTTTGTAATGAGATAATATTTTTGATTTACCAGTATGGCTATGTGTGTAGTGCAACAGCTAAAATGTTGAATACAACAGTCTGAAGAAAAAATAATTTCGGTTTAATAAAACACTTACTTACTCATGGTGAGGTCATTATGTGAAATACAAGGACTCTCGGACCTCACTCGCTCCCTGCGGTCTTGGTCAGGTCAGACCGCCTCAAGAGTCAGGTCTTGAGTCCTTGTATTTCAAATAATGACCTCACCATGAGTAATTAAGTGTATAATAGTGGGACTTATAAATACCAACATACACCTCATCATAATGCTACAAAATAAACCAGGAATCAAGAAATGAAATATAAATTGATTAAAACAAAAACTAGGGTGATGGGTGTTGGTTGTAATTGCATGATTACATGTTTATCTGCAAAGTCCCATAGTTATAACTGAAAATAAAGCAAACGTTAACGCCTTTATCAAACAGCATAAAAGACTCCGATGGTTTGAAAACTTAATTTTTTTTATGTACGTATTCTTGATAAATTAAGTGTTTACAAATTGGTGTTTTTTTTATAAAATATCTGTTGGTTACAGTAGAAAAAAGTTGGAAAATGAGTAGTACGGTAAAGCAATTCATCATAATTTTCATAAAAATGCATAGAGAAGATATGAAATGTTTTCGGATATACAGGGTCTGGGTAAACAAGGTCGGACTGTATTCAAAAATGAGTTTCCATATAGACATGATGTAATTCATTCAATTCAATTGCTTCTTCAATCTCCTGAACATCACTTGAAATGGAATGGAACTTAAAAGAACATTATCAAACTTTGCAGTCTGTTAAAATGACGAGGACATTAACTATATATAGGGCAAACTGACCGAGATTCGGACAGTGTTCCGATTCAAATATTATGAAAGACTGTGAAATAAATGATTATCTGTAAAATGTCAATTTCAGCAAATCAAAATATAAAATATAAAGTATTTTACTCAATTTCGACATAAATATGCAGAATTGCTTTATATTAACCGAATAATAACGGTTTCAGTTGCGTATACCAATTCGGACTTCGGACAGTACCACGTTAATGTTCTATCATGCATATAAGGTTTAAACTATATTTATCAAAATGATTCTTAATGTCCAAAAACACAACTTGAATAGTCCTTGAACAATAATATATTCGTAGTTAAACTACAGGAAGTAATTTGTCACCAATACAGAGCTTGCTTTCCAATGATAATTTATTAGCAACTGCCGCACGCGTCGTTAGAATAAATATGACATCACAAATTCACAATCAAATTCACAGGTTCAAATTCAAAAGGTTTTGAGCGCTACATTTCTCATATTCTAACTTAATTTTGTTGTCATATGTGAAACTGTAATGCTTTACATATTTTCTAGTTTTCTCCCCCGTCATTTAAAACCATGAACATGCCCGAACCATGGTCAAAACCGTCCAAACCAAGGTCATTTTGACATATATTATCAAAATCTCAATATTCAACCCCAGAATCGTATTTAAAGTACCAATATTCTAAGTCATTGTAATAAATTATTGTTTCTTTTTCTATATTCATTCAATTTGATATATTCTGGAGCGTCCTAGATGTTCTGAACTGTGCACCAACATTTACAATAAAACAAATATTTCGCAAATTTCTTTCATAAAACCGTTAATTGAAAGTCACGCAAAAGTTATTTAAAAGTATTTATCAAAAGAAATAACGAATAGAACATATTGAAAAGGAACATTTGAATAACATATTACAGTTATTGCAGTTATTATTGCGTCCGCTCAAAGTGAAAAGTCTCCGAAGTTTGGTTGACTTCGGGTGATGTCCGAACTTCGGTCAGTTTGCCCTATGTTATTCAGTATAAATGAGATTGAATGCCAGTTCCCGAAGTATTTCACTTCAACCAGAGAATCTGAATGTCAGAGATAAACTCTGAGCTATTAAAGTATTCCACTGTGATAATGAACACTGTAAATGTAGCTTATTCTCAATAGTTTGATATTAAGAGAAATTCACTTAGGGAGTCGTGAAATGTGAATGTATAACCTCTTTACACTGGATTTGAGAACGCATATAGATACATCACATGGATTGCAACAGTACAAAGATTAACAGACCTAAGCTGATATTGAATGATGTCAATCAATTTGGTTACATTCTTGTATTCAAATCCAGCTGTCAAACCAAAATGCTTAAGTAAGTTTTTATTTTGAAACCACAAGAGCAATTATTAGACTCACCATCGGAATCTTCTCAGAATAAAGTTACGATACAATCAGTTTCTACACATAAAGGAGAGGGAATGCACCCTAACTGCCATTGGAAAAATCATCTGATTGTAAATGTCTACACAGGCACACATACACTGCTGGCGTGATCAAAGTACCGCTACAGTTTACTGAAAACATATTGGGAAAATGAAATTATTACTCAACCGTGGCGAGATCACTCATTAGATAACAATGAGTTGGTTACACACGTGATAATATCTCATGCTAACATCATGGGCGGGTGAGCAATGTTGACATTCTTCGTTGCTTGTTATTGTTTGTTATATCAATTAGATATTTTTCATCAAAAATGATTTCTGTTTTATGTTTGTAGGCGTATGACATGTGTAGACACCCAAAAATTAGCGATCGATTTGATATTCATACACCGTTTCCTGAACAGCTCGTTGATGTTTTGACTATTTAGTAAAATATTGATACGTAAGGTTGAATAATAAATAAAATACTAAACTCATATGGTAATATGACAACATGTTTATGCAACTCGGGAATAGAATTTGGTATCAGACGAACTTTCGATCGTCTGAAACCAAATTCTATTCACTCGTTGCATCAAAATCTTATCACATTACCATTCATTCAGAATATTAAATATAAATCAAATAATTGTTCCAGAAACCACTTACAACTGGTTGTAACCTTTCATAAGACTGTAACCACTGTTAAAAATATAACCTCAATATAACAATTTGTCCTAATCCTGTTAAACATTGTTCTAATTAATGATACAAAATTTATTTGTTTTCAGAAATTACTTTACAGTAAAAATCCTCTAACTGCTAGCTTGATATGTAGAAACTACATGTATATTGAATGGTTGTTGCCCTGTATGAAATATGGACTGTAGTGGTTCATAAAACAGAAGCATGTCCTTGGATTGTTAGTAAGGAAAGTTGAATGAAACTAGTAGACAGAACAATTCATTCATGAAATAATTTCATCTGGGAGTTAATTAGAAATCGAAAGACTGTCGAACTGCTTCACACTCAATCACTACACTAGAACCAACACAGTGTAATTTAGAGACTGCATGAGACAAAAGGGACAGTTTGATCAATGGTATGACACCTGTTTATTGTCAAGTACAGAAACGTTAGAGACATCCTATATGCAAGGAAGGCTAGTACGTTGACTTGGATTACCTCCAGAAGGATTGCATTTGAATCCCGCCAGGAGCTCGACAATTGTGACCACCGTGTGGAAGTGCCCTATACAAAGTATGATAGTAATGCTGCCGTTTGATCAAGTGGGGTAGGATTTGAATCCCACCAGAGGTTGGAAATTTTATCTGCTGTATGTGTGAAATGCTACTTTGAAATTCAGTGCAGTAACATAATACAGATATTATGTTAGTTTTGGATATTTTGTTTGGAGAATTTTCATTCGAAAACTACTCACGATACAGAAATGATTGATAGCTCATTTTTAAACAGAGAAACTAATTGAGCACAGAAAGTTCAAATTAAACCTTGGGTCCAGTGGAAAGAGGAAGTCTTCTAGATTTGTTTTTCTTCTCATTGTCTGCAAAACTAATTTCATCTTGTCCATTTATTACTCGTTACCTGAAACAATTGAAGCTTTTGCAATATATTTTGTATGTTATCGCTTTTCCCTAGAGCAGAATTAAGCAATTAAAGAGAGAGATTCACACTAGGAGAGAGTTTGCAATATAAATAGTTTATTATTATTCTTACATAGAGCAGAAATTACCAATTAGAGATCGACGAGAGATTCTCCATAGAGCATAATTATCAATCAACGAGAGAGAAGCTCCCAAGAGCAAACTTATAAATTGAAGAGAATATGGAATATATTTGGTACATTTTTAGTTTTACATAGAGCAGAAAAGACTAATTAAAGATAGAGTTTGCATTATGAGATTGTATTAGTTAGTCATTGTGTTGAAGCTATGTTGAACCAGTTTAGCACTAAGTGTTAGTGATGTGTATTTAGAACAGCTGATTCACCATACCGTGGACTAACATTAACCCTAATAGTCACAGAACTAACTATTTTAACACATTTCTGATTATCCACTCAGAGAAATGTAACCAGTTTTATATGTTACATGTGACACTGTTACCTAGCAACTATAGTGTCTGCAGAAGTCTCCATATCCTATTGCCTGTGAAACAAACCATTTTAAGGCTTTTTAAAAAAACAATTTAATGTAACAAAATAGGTGAAAAAGAAATTGTGACATTAAAAAGTATGTTAAAAGATCTAAGAGAAACTGAAAGCAGACATTTCTTTCCAATTTTTTATTATTTGAATAACTTAAGGGGACACAAAACCTAACAAGGGGATCTTTGGACCTTCGCATATAATTCACACTATCAGTGAAGTTCAGCATCTATCGGCAACGTATATAACAAATGGGTTATCAGGTTCATTGTTGGATGATTAGTGGGTTTGAATGGCTCTTATCTATATATACACCACGTGGTGTGGTTATCAGGTCAATATCAGAGGTAGTTTTTTTTTAGATAACCACCATGGTGGGTTATGAGATATTCAACCTACGGAAACAGATGGACTTGTAAAATTAGGGAAATTTTGTCAAATTAGAAATGAAAATTTTGTTAGTAGCAAAAGTGGGATTCGAACCCTGGACATCTATATCGTTAGAGCAGCGTCTTTACCAATGTAGCTACGGAGGATCCATACAGATGAGTGTTCATTCTTTTGTGTCTTGGCTGTATTTATATATTTTCTAGTATTATATATACATATTTATATATGGGTACCAATTTGTCTACTTTGTGTATGGAATGAATGATAACCATGTGGTGTATGTGAAATAATGACCTCGACCTCGTGAATATCTGTGATAACCATCTCGCGTACCGCTCGATGGTTATCACAGATATTCACTCGGTCTGCGGTCATTATTTCAACCATAACCAAAGACTGAAACAATGTATCAGTTATGAACTTGGATTCCCCGTCTTCCATTTGGGCCCATTTGCACACTATAGTCCATGATGAGAGTGGAGACTAACATTACAACCATGGACTATGGGTCACCTTGGCAATACAGATCGAGGCTTTGTGAACACAGGCCAAGGGCCTAGATTTTCACAACTCTCTAAGTACCAGAAGATATGGATTCAAACCCTGCAATGGATTATATCACAGAGAACAGGACTTCTACAACTGCAGATACAGGGATCCCATATATTACAATGTCAACGCATCAAGGTTGTATTTTCCCCAAAAAGTTACAAAGCAAAGCATTATATCAACAACATTTGTTTTAAATTCATACCAATATTTTAATCTTAAGCTCCCAGATCTACTAAAATATAAACACCCTTTAAGATATCATTACTTTTTACAAACATACATAGAGATTATTACCCGAGGAAGTGTGTCATATGACTTTTACGAAACGAGTGTGAATTTTTGTATTGCCCGAGCGAGAGCGAGGGTTATACATAAATTTGCACGAGTTTCGTAAAAGTCATAGGACACACTTTCGAGTGTAATAATTTCTTTATTACCCATTCTATTCCATTTGATTCGCGTAAAATTAGCCAGGAAATGGCCCACTTCCTTTGCGACGGCAAGCTACAGTGACGTCACGCACAATCGTTTTATGACGTCACAGACGACGAAATACGGGAAGCCGCGGTGAAACAACCGTTGCTAGGCAAACGTGATATGTGCACATGTGCTCATATCAATAATATTAACTCGGTTATTTTCATCCATATGGGTAATAAAAATGTTTAAAGCATTACAAACTGAAGGAGATTGTTTCACGGTTCAATCTAATGCAAATAATCTTCTACGACATCTTCATTAAAAATTCAGAAAGCAATTATTATCATTCAGAAAGGAAATGAAGCTATGATCCTACTGATTCTCTGTACATCGATCCAGCTGCCACATGAAAACATAAAGAACAAGGACAGAGAGAATTTAAAATTGTTTTCAAAGTGTCAACCTTTAGGAATTTATTCTCTAAATTTTTTCAATAACAGAAACATTTATGAGAGAGAGATGACGAGCCCATTCTGTACTGTAAGAGTCTCAAACCTAGCTTCAGCAGCAAGAGGGTTAACGGTCACTCAGTATCATCCCACTGTCCATTAGTCTCTTTATAAACATGACCTACATAGATAAGTCTCTCAGACAATGAAGCCAAGGTAATATTAATTAATCCAGATATTTCAATTAACATGAAATAAACAAGTTATTATTAGTCCATTAAATGATGACATCCTGGTAGAATTAAAGGCCTCCGTGCCGTGGGCGTATGAATAAGCTGGCCTGAAAGCCATCCAGCACTTCAAAGGTTTAATCAGACCAAATACATTTCAAGGTATAAAAGAAGCATTCAGGATCTTACAAGGCCAGATAGTCAATAAGCCTTCGAATCTGATAAGACAAGAAACTTGATATGCCATCAGAATCTGACATGGTCAAAGAGTTGACAAGTCTTATATGAATCTGAGAAGACAAGAGTGTGAACAAACCTGAATCTAGCAGATGGTCAACAAACTTTCAGGATGTATTAGATGGTAAACCAACTTTCAGAATCTGACAAGTCCAAATTGTCGAAAAACCTTGGAAAGCTGAAAGAGACACATAGCTGAAAAATCTTCAGAATCTGATATGATCAGATAGTTTAAAGATTTTCAGAATTAGACAAGGACAGAAATTAGACAAGAAAAGCCAGGACATTTTCTACACAGTTACCAACAACTTTAAATCTGGGAAAATGAGGAATTGGACATGCCTGAAGACCCAATTATGGATAAATAGTTACCAAACCTTCACAATATAACCAGTCAAGAACACATTATCGTATATCAGTATAGGACAATTTACATTTACAAAATTTGCAGAATCTGACATGACTAGAACTGACTCATGATTATCAAACCTTCAAAATCTGACAACTTCTCTGTGGATCTGACAAAGCCATGTCCAACTTGATTATAGATATTTTCCAAACTTTGGAATCTGACAAGTCAAGGTATAAACTATAAATTGACCAATTTATAGTTACCAAACCTTAAAGACAGATTTGACAGAATGGATTAATGGTACTAACCCTTCAAAATCTGACAATTTATAATTATAAACCTTTGGATCTGACAAAAATCAAGACCAATTTTTCGATAGTTAGTTAACAAAGAGACCTCTTGAATCTGACCAGGACCAATTCACAGATATGTTGACCAATGCATTGTAATGTGAGTGCGGAAAGTGTTTGATAGTTTGTTTACACATGTTCTCGTCTTATCAAACAGGAAATCATTACTTGTGAATCAATAGTGCCTTGAGTGACATCTCCTTTCCCACGTGATGACAGAATTCAATCGATAAAGTGAGTTACGAAAACTTGAGGACGAATGGATTGTAAACTGCTTTTTAAAAAGTTCTTCTTTTGACACAGTATCCGCTGGAACCAACTGGCTTGGAAAATACATAATTCATAGTCATAATTCTAAGCAGATATCAGAACTGATCCACCAAGAAAGATGTAAGGTATGTAAATGAAATATTTACTTTACATTTTCACACATTTATTGTTGATTAGTAGAAGTGATTTGATAAGTAAGTAATTTTATTTTAGATATAATCTTTTTGCAGAGAAAACATTTACTGAGCTTATCCTAATTAAACAATTTGAATTACTTAATCAGCTAATTGATATACTATTTGATATATATATGTCAATGGTAATATTTTAATTATGTAACAAAAGAAGTCATTTATAGTGAACAATTATAATATATTTGGAAGGGATCATAATATCTGCAATAGTACAAATTCTTGTACTTTTTTTGTATTGTATTTGTGTGAGATTTGAACACACACCATCAGAGTCGGGCACCAATTGCCAGCACTGACTATACATACAGCTTACCTATTTGACCTCGTCCCTAAAATATCAAAGAATTTGTACTATTGCAGATAGTGTGATCCCAAACATAACTAGGTGATATGTATATTAGTAAAGAAGCTATTCATATTTTAAAAAAAACAAATCTTTGTCTTTCCAATGTAATATCTTTTTCTCAAACTTTCAGATGTTTGCCACTGTCACAGGATATTGGAATTTTGAAGATTTTTGGAAGCTTGCTATTCTTGGAGGTTTATCAAGATATTTGGAGATTTACCAAGATCATGGAAAATTAAGACATTAATCTCTCTTTTGTGTATGTTGGAAGTGCAATAGTTTCAGAATGGAATCTACAACAGAATCAGTAATCAATGTGACAATTCGGTCGGAATTACCTATGAACTTGCGCTACTTTCACGGAATATGTGCCTTAACCATCGCATTGATAGGTACTGTGGGTAATGTCGTCACCACAATCAAATTAATCAAAAACAGTTCAAAGAAAGAGACATGCAATCTCTACCTCCTCAATCTAAGCATCAACAATCTACTCAGCTGTTCCATCATCCTCCCCCTGATCGGCATCAATTCCTTTTTTACTGATTGGATTTATGGTGGCATTTTTTGTCAAATATTTGGATTTGTGATGTACATCATTCTATGTGCTGAAGTAAATGCTCTGATTTTTCTATCGCTGAATCGATATTTTAAAATTGTTCGTCCACAATGGTACCCTCAGATTTATGAAAATCGGAGAAATAATTTAATTATATTTACATATTGCTGGCTCTTCTATTCATTGCTGCTTCTCCTGCCACTGACTGACGTGTGGGGGACGTTTGGATATGACAGCACCAAGAATTACTGTTCACTTATCAGGAATGACAACTACATTTTATTTCTGGCTGGGTTGTTAATGTGCACGTCTCTACCAGTCTTGTTTGTGTCGTATGCATCTATTTTCTCAAAATACAAAAAATCAAAACAGACGATTGCAGTTGCATCTAAAACCTTGTCTGAGAGAAAAGATGCTGTTTCAGCACAAAATGAACTGCGACTTCTGAGAACTATACTGACAGTGCTGGCATGTTACGGGTTGTGTTATGTTCCCTACATGGCCTTTGTGTTATTTGATCCAAATATGAAGAAGCTTGGTGTATGGGCCCACACAGTCTGTACCTATTTTAATTGGGCGCATGTTGCAATCAACCCACTTATCTATACACTGAGACATTCTAAGAAAAACTGACCTTCAAATAAGGGAGATTACTCTTGCTCACCCAGGAAGTACTCAGATTTGTACAGTAGATAATTTTGCAGTCGACATGTGGAATATGTTTTTATATAATGAAGGAATTTTACAATCAATCACCTAAATTTAACACACACCCAATCCTCCACTTGTCTGGTTGAAGGATTGAGCGATTCCAAAATATTTCCTCAAATATGTCATATATTTTTTCATGAGGAATGGGGCAGATATTGAGAGCAATAATTACAGTTTTGACATGTCATTCCTGTCAATTTGAGTTTTCAATGTTCTAACACTTGGTTTTTTTAAAAGTTATTTGCCTGAACAAATAATTCTAATTAAAAAAAGTCCCAGCAATGAGGCAATTAAGGTTTACTTGAATCATCTTTGAAATATGTTTTAAACTCACTACAAACTCTTTAAGCATACATCTTAAATAAATATTTTCTAAAAACTAAAACACAGCATCAAACCAGATTTATCTGAATAAATAACACTTCCAAAATAAATAAATATTTCTATAAATTTATTTTTCCTTGTGAAGACAATCAATAATATTGTATCACAACCTCATGTCTTACCTAAAAAAAATAATTTATTTGTTTTCAAAATCTCCTCACATATGATTTTGAAATATATTGCCAAAAACAAACTGTAAAACAAACAAATGATTAGGTCAGACTTTATTCCATGCTGAACCCAACAATGACTTTCTCCCGAAAAGCAAGTCTAGATTTAGCTAACAGCTCTGAGGCTCCTTTAGATAAAACAGAATAACCTCTATCTGATAAGCAAATATAAACTAATGAGTTCTTCAGAAATGAAATGTCACTTAGTCTATTACCATGATGATTAAAAAATTGTGTTTGAGTAATGTGTATATCAACTGGTCGTATTTCTCATCAAGTGTCTATTACATTAGTGGTCAATCAATTTCCTGTGTGCTCTGTCTATTAACGCCCAATTGGTGAATATGGTTGTTAATAAACCGGTACAGAGAGGGAAACCTGTAGCATAATCATTGTCAATTTCGTATCAACTTCATTAGCGGCCGACAGTGTGAAGCTATTAGTGAGATGGAAATAGCGGGTTGAGGCATTTGTTATATTTGTTTAATTTTTTAACTGTTATTATCATCATAATGTGTTCACAAAAGGTATTCAAATTTAATGTAATTTGTTTGGTCAAATTCATGTCCAAAGTCTTGTTGGGTAATCATTGCATATTTCATGTTGCATAATAAATGTCAATTGTATTCAGTGAAATCTATATTTGAAATCAATTATCAACAAGTACACTCAATTATTATATAATTTGGAGTGAGATACTTTGTTCTATCAGTGAAATAAAACCTCCATCTTTATCGCAGCTCGCGTGATGTCATTAGGACAATGTTATGACATCATAGTGTCAGTTTGAGAAAGCTGTAAGTTTACCGAAGAAATCACTCCATTTCAACATAAAAAAGAGATAATGATACAATAAATAGAACATCTATTATTACTTGACAAATACCATGTTTATCTCATGAGGTAGAAAAGTGTAAATATCTACTTTTCTACGTCACTCGATGAGATAAACATGGTATTTGTCAAGGAAAGACAGATATCCTCTATTTATTTCCTGGCAAATACCAATAGAGCAAATTATAAGCAGAGTGATATTTTTTCTATATCCACATGAACTACACACAAATAGTCAAGGATCTAGTCATTGGATCAACACAAACCTATGATACGAATCAACTTAATTCCAATGTAAATATTTATAGGAAACAATTGTCAAAGTTACAGTATACATTGTCAGTGTTGGATCTCATAGCTGTAGTGACAGGGGTTGTGCAAGAGTTAACAAATTGTTCAATGATTTGCACACTGGTGGATTGTTGCCTTGAAATCCATGTAACTAACGCCTTGCATGGGTATATGTGAACTGTGCTTAATGTGACGGTGGGCAAAATTGTGTCTCCATTACAATGCGTCTATTTACATTTTGATGGACATTATTTCAATTGTTCTATGTTTAAATAACATTGTGTAACCAGTGTTTTGGGTATCCTTCCCACATTGTGTAACCAGTGTTTTGGGTATCCTTCCTACATTGTGTAACCAGTGTTTTGGGTATCCTTCCCACATTGTGTAACCAGTGTTTTGGGTATCCTTCCCACATTGTGTAACCAGTGTTTTGGGTATCCTTCCCACATTGTGTAACCAGTGTTTTGGGTATCCTTCCCACATTGTGTAACCAGTGTTTTGGGTATCCTTCCCACATTGTGTAACCAGTGTTTTGGGTATCCTTCCCACATTGTGTAACCAGTGTTTTGGGTATCCTTCCCACATTGTGTAACCAGTGTTTTGGGTATCCTTCCCACATTGTGTAACCAGTGTTTTGGGTAGCCTTCCCACATTGTGTAACCAGTGTTTTGGGTAGCCTTCCCACATTGTGTAACCAGTGTTTTGGGTATCCTTCCCACATTGTGTAACCAGTGTTTTGGGTAGCCTTCCCACATTGTGTAACCAGTGTTTTGGGTATCCTTCCCACATTGTGTAACCAGTGTTTTGGGTAGCCTTCCCACATTGTGTAACCAGTGTTTTGGGTAGCCTTCCCACATTGTGTAACCAGTGTTTTGGGTAGCCTTCCCACATTGTGTAACCAGTGTTTTGGGTAGCCTTCCCACATTGTGTAACCAGTGTTTTGGGTAGCCTTCCCACATTGTGTAACCAGTGTTTTGGGTATCCTTCCCACATTGTGTAACCAGTGTTTTGGGTAGCCTTCCCACATTGTGTAACCAGTGTTTTGGGTATCCTTCCCACATTGTGTAACCAGTGTTTTGGGTAGCCTTCCCACATTGTGTAACCAGTGTTTTGGGTAGCCTTCCCACATTGTGTAACCAGTGTTTTGGGTAGCCTTCCCACATTGTGTAACCAGTGTTTTGGGTAGCCTTCCCACATTGTGTAACCAGTGTTTTGGGTAGCCTTCCCACATTGTGTAACCAGTGTTTTGGGTAGCCTTCCCACATTGTGTAACCAGTGTTTTGGGTATCCTTCCCACATTGTGTAACCAGTGTTTTGGGTATCCTTCCCACATTGTGGCAAGTAAAATACATCAAAGTAAAACTTTGTTTTGCCATTTACTTCAGTTTAAAAGTAACTCACCTCAAGTAAAAGTGTTAATGCCCTTTACTTTATATCTAACCTGTATTTCGTCATCCTCGGAAATTACCCATGGTTTTATATGCTCCGTTACTCTCCACTATATCACCCATGGGAAAACTTATCAGGGGAATATGTTCTCAAATTACCCGCCCTTGGCCAGCGTGACGAAGTCAGTAACCAAAGAAAATGCTCAGTGGGATAAGACGGAAATGGTCAAGGGAGATAACTGGTGACGGATGGCTAACACAGTGACCTCGCTTGCTTTGAAACAAAGTGATATGAATGGTCATTGGCTCGCAGGTCCAAGCTGCGTAGCAGTTTGATTGGCTCACGCCGGCCAAGGGCGGGTAATTTGAGTACAGATTCTCCTGATAAGGTTTCCCATGGGTGATATAGTGGAGAGTAACGGAGCATATATAAAACCATGGGTAACCGAAGATGGTATTTCGTATTCTCTGAAACTTGATTTTGATATTTGATAAATAACTTTCCTTTAGCTAATTTGTAAAAATAAAGCCATAAGATCTGTTGTTATCAGGCTTTAAACACAATGTTTCGGAGTATATACTCACTCCTTCATCAGGTGAAGTTATATTCCCCCTGATGAAAGAGTGAGTATATACTCCGAAACGTTGTGTATTCTCTAATCAAAGAGGTTGTTTACATTCAACATGATGAAGGAGTGAGTATACAGTATATTCCAAAACGTGTATTCTCACATTAAAAGAAGTTGTTATCCAGAAAATTTTCCTGTTTTTAGCTGTTCCATATTCGCTCTTTTCAACAAAGTTAACAGAAGTTTGAAAATTTTTCTATGAAAAATATAAAACAAGCTTGAAATATGTGATGTTCACCTTTAAACAGTTTCAAAGTTTGTTTCTACATCATTTGTCACTGCTGTAACAACATCCCAATGAAAGTTGCTCAGATTACACGAGTTCCAAAGTTCATATTTGAAATTGATGATAAATTGTTTCTGTGATGAGCGCAAAAATCAGAGGATTCATATATCAAATACAAATAATCAGCCATGCATTGCGGGGAAAAGCAGTGACATATCGGAAAAGTTTTCTGACAGTTGCTGACAACAAAATGATTAAGAATTTCAGTCTACTATTACTTTGTGATTTGCAGAAATATAACACAGACAAATAGATGAAAAGAAGTGTCCAAAGTTTCATCATCATTAGGACATTCAAAGTTTTTTATTTGTTTATTTTTCCATCATTGCTATGATAAATTTACAAATGTAACAGAAAGAGCACAGGGACTCGCTACCACAAGCTATTGTGAGTCCCAGCAGATATAAATGAGTTCTTTAAACTATAGTAAGCAAATACTACGGTACATAAAAACCCTTTGAGTCCAGGGGACTCACAGCTTTAATTTTTATGTGTCCTTTCCAAATTTTATGAGTATTTGATGCAGGACTCGGGGAAAATTTATCACTGCATTGTATATTGTAAAAGTACATTATAATGTCATAGACTAATATCATAGGTTTTCTCAACATTATATACATATATATATATATATACATATATATATATATACATATTAGATGACAATTTCCAATGATGGAACATTAATTTGTTATGAATTTACAACTTCTTTATTCCAGACTTCATAAGCTCTGAGTATACGGTATCTCATAAAATCATTATTGTTTATAAGGAGCAACTTTTTAATTCTACCAAATTGACAATATATAGTTTACCTTCACACTGCGAAGTAATGAACGACAAAATATATATGAATGAAGATTACATTTCATAATTTTAATTCAATATATATAACAAACAAATTCACTCATATACCCCGCTTCCCACAGTGGTCAAAGAAGATACAGATATTGCGAGTCAAAATTCTATTAACATCCCCGTATTAAAGCCAAATAAAATTTTATGAAACACAATGGATGCACCTTTAAGAGTTTGGGTTGGAAAAAATATTACCTGTGGAGGGTCAGACTCAAAAGACATATGTGCCCAATAGCACAGTGCATGGCTACAGTGCGTTCAACTTTAAATCACAAGTACTAAGCAGCATATTTGTCAGGCTGTACAGTCGGAGTGCAATGCTACATTGATATATATTCAGAGAAAGAGTCTGCAAATGTTTGGTCGCTAAGTAGCAGCCTAAGCTTGCAGGTTTCAACCAATGCATATACACCTTGGTGTTGCAGGCTTTCTCCCTAAATAAGTACTAGCTATAGTGATACAAATGAAGTTCTTATGAAAACTGTGTTCAATGAAACATCACCTCACTCTCACCTAATATTCCATATCAGAAAGATGTGCAAGTTTGCAGTCTACAGAAATATGGTTTAAATCATGTTTGCAGCCTACAATGTCGTTAAGACCATGTTAGATTATATGCAGAAAAGAAGAAAGCAACAATTTTGGACCAAGAACAACAGAAACGTTTCCAAAGACCTTTTTCATCTTCCTTGTCACTGAATTTTCTCGTTTCCATGGAAACAGAGAGAATGATTCAGCACAAACCATTATGGTGAGAGATAAATGTGTTAGTTTTTCCATCGAATGTCATTGTAAGTTTATTAGCTGAGAAAACATCCATTTTGCAATAACCTTTCATTGAGCAGAGTAAATGAAACGACAAAATACGACATTTGACATTAGATATTTGACAAATGTTGGTGAAGGACCCAAGAGATATACTCTTCAGCGTTAATGCAATAATATTCAATGAAGCACACAATATTCAAACGGTTATGAGAAGATAATTTGATAATGTACAAATAAGACCAGAGGAATACTTTTCACAGAATACATTTCGCCATGAAATACTAATCAAAGCTTTAGTGGAAGACTGACTTGACAATAGAATATCACAAACATGAATACGCTTTTCAAAACATAATAATAAACTTGCAAAACTAATGTCACAGCACAACTAAATGTCACTTAGATTCTGGGAGAGAATGTACTACAATTTTAGACAATTATCTTTGAATAGCCATCTTAAATGTCGAATGCCGACACAGTTGCACAATCAGCTGACCATTGATGGAAACGAGCGTCTTGTCCACGGACAGTGTTCGATGTAACTCTCCGAGGAATTGTCAGATCCTGGTTAGAGTTGACAGACACCTAACTAATCGGTCTGCTTCCTTCGACTTTACGATCCTTAGTTTATACAAAGTATCTTCACATATATTCAGTCTTTTCAATTTGGTTTTCCTGTTTTTGCATGTAGGAGAGTTGGGACAAAGAAATCATTTGTTTTGTTAATTTTTTTCAAAGATTTCAAAGATTTGCTCATTAGACAGCATAGTAAATGACCTTTCTGATACCTTCTGTTTCATCTTCCTCTGAAGAGGAGGTCCAGACACAATCTATCTGGCAAATTTATAATGTCAAATTGTTCACTAACATCCATGCATCTTATCTAACTGTTGATGGCAATTAATCAAATTCTTGTCAAGGTTTATAAAGACAAAGAGAGAACTTTGACAATGTCTCCTCGGGTCATTTCTGTATTCAGACAGTGTTTAGTGTCATTGTCTAGTGTCCGAGTACAATTAACCTTATCATTACCTTCACCTAATGGCAAGCAATGAATATTTCAAAAGATCACGCAAGAGTCATTAGACGAGAATATTGGTACTTAATCTTCTACGGTTTACCGATGCTCCTCAAGTCTACATAAATCATTCATTCTAATTTTTCCAGTCCATCTGTCACCAACAAGAATTAGTATACCTCTATTAAATTTGTAAGAATGCCATTGGCCAGTACACACCACGTGATCGAAAAATATATTTGAACATTGACCTCCGATTCCAGTGATGAGGTCAGTTTTGTGACAGAAATTTCTGTCACTGACCTGAGATATTGACTCGTCACGTGATTGTTTGTTTTGACGTTTGCTTTCAAGATGGGGTCAGCTGATGGATTCCCTGATTTGACAAATACATACTATATAGTCTGAAGAAGAAAAAATGTCGGTATAATAAAACACTAAATTACTCATGGTGAGGTCATTATGTGAAATGCTAGGACTCTCGGACCTGACTCCCTCGGCAGCCTTACCTGACCTCGACCGCACGTCAGACCTCCTCGGGAGTCAGGTCTCTAGTCCTTGTATTTCACATAATGACCTCACAATGAGTAATTAAGTGTATATAGTATAATCATTTCAAATGAAAAATAACCAGGGGTACAGTAATGAAAGTAAAAGTATATGTCATGTTTCCAACAAGCAAACAGTGCTAGAAACACATCAGTATACCACATGTTTACAATGGTGTGTTCAAATAAAATAGAAAGAAAGAATCTCTTTTAATTTCCATGGAAACGTCAGCGTGCAATGAAGAACCATAATTCCAGGGGAGTTTCATTACCCCTCCACAGAAAAGATGGGATATTTTTAAAATATAGGATAATAACAGTATATTGCTTTGAAGGGAAGGGATACAATACTTACCAATGCACAACAGTCCCCACTATGCTTTTTATAAGGGTTATTTGATAATTTATCAGCATGACTCTCGCAATCACACATCCTAGATTGGACAAAGGACTTTAAGTGTCTGATCTCCAATAACAATCAGGATTTATTTAACCAGAGTCTTCAAGTCTGCTGAATAAAGAAGCACTTGCACACTTTAATCATTAGAGAATTGTCGTATATTTTTTTCTTTTATTATGTCATATGTGTTGTTATGTGTTATGTTATTTACCCTTGACCTTGAATGCGAGCATGTCAAACTAGAAAGTGTTTTTACCCGTAAAAACAGATGTCTCCCCCTTCCTCAAATGCTCCAAACCTCTAAACAATACTATCATAAAGCACCATTAATGTTCTCTGTATAATTCAACTTAAATAAATAACCTATCAACTCCACAATTGTAGCAAACAAAATATTAGTTCAAATTGTTGCATCGATCGAAATAAAAAAAAATTAAAATTTTAAATTATCTCTAGCCCCCAAAAGGCACATCTGCATGGTATGGAGAGGCAGCGTACCAAGTTTGGTGATGATTGGTCACATAGTTTTAGAGATCTGCTCTGGAAACGAATACACTCTTGAAAAAGACGAGGTCCAAATCGATGAGGTGGAAAAAAAAAAAATTTAAAAAATGTAAAACATCTCTAACCCCCAAAAGGCACATCTTTAGATGTGGAGAGACAGTATACCAAGTTTGGTGATGATTGGTCGCATAGTTTTAGAGATCTGCTCCCGAAACGAAATGGGAACGCCAACGCCGACACCAACGCCAACACCAACGCCGACGTCGACGGGAACTCAGCTAAAACCAATATGTCTCCCGACCCTGCAGGAGGAAACATTAAAAATTCCCAAGGGGTATTATTAGGAATTAAGTTATGTATATGAGTTCTTCAGTCCTTATTGGACGAACGTTACAGCCAAAACAAAACGAGCGAGCGGTGGTTGCAGCTGCGATGGAAACTGCACAAAAACTGATAGAGTCGGGGCCACTAAATATCCAAAGCAGCGAAACCTTCATTTATATGTAATGTAATTTCAAATTCATGTCTTGAACTGATGAATCAGAAGGTCAGAACAATTACATAAGATGGTTGCAAGAACCGAAAACATGCCACATCTAGATTCAAACTGAAACTCAAATAGAATAAATATAAACCAACATGTATCATAACCTTATTTCATGTAAGAACATAATCTGGAAATGAACCGGAAATATTGTGATTATCAGAAAAAAGTTTTTATTTGGACAAAATGTGACAGAATCAGTCGTTCTTGGACAGCATCATGTTACATTCATTTCCTCTGACACACATTTGAACCATTCCTATAGCAGTTTGCCGCTAGAGCTCGCAGCACTGCATAAATATAGGACAGTGTCAGGAGTATCAGCTCAAAGCTCCTTGCAGGGACAAAGTTAACAACAATGCCACAGAACATGACCAACTCTTTGGTTACACAACACTGCAATGGACGGAGAGGAAAAGAGAGATTCATGATCAGGATTATAAATCAAGAAATGAAACATATGATATTGCAATCATTCTAAGGTATGTATAAATAATTAATTCTTTCTCAACATAATATCAAAATTCATTTGCTTTAAAGTAACTGGACTTAACATTGTTAATTGTATGAATAGATGTTTTGATATTAATGTTATTGAAAGTATTTCCATAGAATTAACCCGGAATCCATGTACGATTTCTTTACTTAAATGACAAAAAATCACCATTTACAGGCCAGGGCTTACACTAATAATAGATTTCATCTGGACTGGTATGTATAAATAATTAATTCTTTCTCAACATAATATCAAAATTCATTTGCTTTAAAGTAACTGGACTTAACATTGTTAATTGTATGAATAGATGTTTTGATATTAATGTTATTGAAAGTATTTCCATAGAATTAACCCGGAATCCATGTACGATTTCTTTACTTAAATGACAAAAAATCACCATTTACAGGCCAGGGCTTACACTAATAATAGATTTCATCTATTTTGACAAATAACATTTTGAGTATAGAATATAGAGGTGTAAGTCCCTTGGTTACATTTATCAGGAAATATTGAGTATAGAATATAGAGGCGTAAGTCACTTGGTTACATTTATCAGGAAATATTGAGGATAGAATATAGAGGCGTAAGTCCCTTGGTTACATTTATCAGGAAATATTGAGTATAGAATATAGAGGTGTAAGTCCCTTGGTTACATTTATCAGGAAATATTGAGAATAGAATATAGAGGCGTAAGTCCCTTGGTTACATTTATCAGGAAATATTGAGTATAGAATATAGAGGTGTAAGTCCCTTGGTTACATTTATCAGGAAATATTGAGTATAGAATATAGAGGTGTAAGTCCCTTGGTTACATTTATCAGGAAATATTGAGTATAGAATATAGAGGTTTAAGTCCCTTGGTTACATTTATCAGGAAATATTGAGTATAGAATATAGAGGTGTAAGTCCCTTGGTTACATTTATCAGGAAATGACCAGGATTCACGGGAAGGAAATTTGTAGATAAAAATCGCTGAGACGTCAAGGAATTAAATCACCAGCAATTTAATGATTTAACACAAAGCTATTAGTTTTACTTTCATAATGACTCCTCCAACTTAAAAGAGTAAATTCAAACTGTACAGGAAACTGACATCTAATGTCTGAGGGAAATGTATTGTAATAAGATACAGTCTTGTGGGCTCCTACTTACTCATTTGTAGGAGGAAATGGAGCAAGACTATGCATTGTAACATTTTCAAGAGTCAGGTAATTATATTATATTATATTATATTATATTATATTATATTATATTATATTATATTATATTATATTATATTATATTATATTATATTATATATATTATAATGTTATTAATTAAGTATTTTCGTATTGGCCCAGTTACAGGTCCGAGGTCCGATGTATTGTATGTATTATAATGTTATTAATTAAGTATTTCCGTATTGGCCCAGTTACAGGTCCGAGGTCCGTTGTATTGGTCCGAGACGATATTGCTCAGACCCATATTGGCCCAGTATGTCTCATATTGGCCCAGTTTTTCCCGTATTTGCCCAGTTGTCGAATCATATGGTCGAGGCCGTAAATGCCATATAAGTACCATAACATTGATAGTTAATTAATAATGTCCAATACAACGGGCCGAGGACCTTTAACTCGGCCAATACGGAAATACTTAATTAATGACAATTTTATTAATTAACTTCTTTTCATTCTATTTGTACAACACTAAACATCTTATTTATATTGAAATAATAATTATAAACAAGATTGGTGAACAAATAACACGGATCAAAGTTGTGAAGCGATAGCTTCGGGCTTTCAAAAATGTGCAACTGTGCATGTTCTATAATGTTATTAATTAAGTATTTCCGTATTGGCCGAGTTACAGGTCCGAGGTCCGTTGTATTGGCCAGAGACGAAGTCGAGGGCGAATACAACGGACCGAGGACCTGTAAATCGGCCAATACGGAAATACTTAATTAATGACAATTTTATTAATTAACTTCTTTTCATTCTATTTGCGCAACACTAGACATCTCATTTATATTGAAATAATAATTATAAACAAGAATGGTGAATAAATACCACGGGTCAAAGTTGTGAAGCGACAGCTTCGGGGTTTCACCAAATGTGCAACTGCGCATGCTCAGACTCATATTGGCCCAGTTTTTCCAGTATTGGCTCAGTTTCCCCGTATTGGCCCAGTTGTCGAATCATATGGTCTAGGCCGTAAATGCCGTATACATGCCATAACATTGATAGTTAATTAATAATAAAATATATAAACTTGTTTTCATGTAGCATCGGAAGTAGTACGGAAGTAGGTTGATAAAGAAATGTAACCAATGCTAACCATAAGATAAGGTAGGTTGATAAATGAATCCAAACATTAGACTATGCATGTACCAATTATCATGAACACTTTCCCAAGATCTATTATATTATATTATATTATATTATATTATATTATATTATATTATATTATATTATATTATATTATATTATATTATATTAAAACAATAAACAATTAATTTTTATAAATAAAATGTTCTAATTAGGCAGAAAACTTTGTGAAACATTTATTTTTAGGGGATATTTTCATTGTGTCATGTATCATTCTCATCAAAATAATTTACTTCCTAAACAATTGGTTACAAATTGACCATTTTATATCATGGATTAATAGCATATGCATATAAACTGCAAAATATTGTATCTTTTCTTTCAATTTGAACCATGTACATCTCCTTCCAGTTGAGGAACGGGCATCACATTTATGCTGATAACTAAGTGTTTTATATCATGCATTATAGCATAAATACTTATTTCCTTCCCACAAAAACATCCTCTTTATAAAACAGACTAACCTAATAGAAAATCTTACCACAGCGTAAGACAATTAAAGCATCCATCATGTCATCATCTAGAACGCATAGTATTTTACTTATGTACTGTTTAGTTTTGAATTGTAGGAACCATGCACATTTACTTTTACTGAGGTGACAAGCATCCCAGGCATATAACTAACACAATTTCACAGGGGGCGCTCATTAGGACGCCCTTACGGTCTCGATGGGCACTGTTAGATAATGATCTTAATTATGGTGGCCATCCATAATTTTAGATTATACGTTTTGCAATTCTGTCTCCACAGAGCTTACTCACGTCATGCTTCCCATTTACACCCCTTGGGAGGTTATTTCTTTTGTTTGAGTTGCAGGTTATATGCCATAACCACTATCTCATAATCACCATGGGACGTTATGAGATATTCAACCACTGTTATAATCTGACCATTTCCTGTGTCACCAAATAAAGGTATGTGGGAAGAAATGATTTGAGTAATCTCTGGGGAGAGCATGTGTTTGCCAATTCTCTTTCCACAGAGGTTCCTCAAGTCATTTTCCCATGTAACCACTGTTACCTATGGAAAGGGTATGTGCATGGTTGCTAGGGGACTGTAGCTATAGCAGCCTTGACAGACCTAAATGGCATTACATCTTGTAGGTTTAGAATAGAATCTGTCTTGCAACAAGAGAGTAAAACAAGTGTTTGCCACTAACATGGCAATGTCCCCCGCCGTTAACATTGAGTTTAGTAAGACACATCATTTGGTCAAGTGTCTTAGTCATCTTGAAAATAATGATGTCTGCGTCATCCCCCAATGTAGACTGACACCAACTTTGACAACTTTGGGTGCTTGGGTTCATGAGATATTGCGTTAACAAGAGTTCGAAAAGTGGTCAAAGCATTGTGGTGACCTTGAAAATAAGGTAAAGGTCATCAAACCGACTGGTGTCTGTGTAAACCGCAAATATAGGCTGTCAGCAAATATTAAGACATTATGTCTAACCGGTCATGATATATCACGTTAACAAGACACAATAAAGTGGTCGAGGTGTCGTGGTGACCTTGAAAATATGGTTAAGGTCACCAAAATCGACTGGTGTCTGCGTCATCCCCCAATGTAGACTGACACCAAATTTGAAGACTTTGGGTCCATCCAGTCATGATAAATCGCGTTAACAAGAGTTTGAAAAGTGGTGAAAGTGTTGTGGTGACCTTGAAAGTATGGTCAAGGTCACCAAAATCGACTGGTGCCTGCATCATCCCCAAATGTAGCCTGGAACCAAATTTGAAGACTTTGGGTCCATCCAGTCATGAGATATCGCGTTAACAAGAGTTTGAAAATTGGTCAAAGTGTCGTAGTGACCTTGAAAATAAGGATAAAACGCTTCATGAGATATCGCGTTAACAAGAAATGTGATGTCCGTACGGACGGACGGACAGATGGATGTACGTACGTACGGACGCCGCTGAATACATAGTCCCCCGTTCCGCGTTGCGGCGAGGGACAATTATTACCAAGAATAGCCCCTTGAATGTCATTCCCAGAGAAAATCCCCTGGTGTAACTATCCCTTTAAACAGGGGCAAATGAAGATTAGTACATCAAAAACTGAGGAAAGGGTTAAACCATTTCAACATGGGTCACCTCTGCAGTTTCTTCATCTGCTTGACACTCCAACATTTTTTTATTTAATCTTACCAGGAGGTTTCCATTACGCTTTCCAGGTTCTGACAAAAAAGGATGACAGTTCCCCATGGAATACTTTGACAGGAAGTGGATATGTTTAACCTTTAGCCTGCTGGATTGTTTTAGGCTAACACCCACTGTCATCTGGATTAATTTCAGCTGAAGCGCCGTAAAATGAACACCGTTACGAAAATTGAAATTTATCAAAAAGTAAACAAGTATTCTGTGCAAAATTTCACACACTGATGGGGAATTCACTAGGCTATGTGATCATATATTTTTTATTGTCATACCACATACAATAATGAAGAAATAATCCTTGAAACAGCAAAGTAGTACTTTTTCATGAAATCTATTGTTTTGTTATCTGGACGATTTATCCAGGATCGATCATTTGAAATATAAAACTAAAAAATTCCAGATAAATTCACATTTTACGAATTCAGGGTTGTAACTGAATATTCACAAGGATTTTTACTGTTATCCGATTACTGTAGTTACCACGGCGATAAATTATCTAACATCGTTAGAAGTCAACATAAAACGAAGACGTTATTATTATTTGATAAATTCATCAACTTTGCTCGCACCGCTTTAACTGCGATTTTCTCACAAACTACAGAACACAAAGAATCAATACTTAAGAATAAATATCAACAATAACTAAAAGTGATATCAATAAAGTTTCAGCACTGTAGAAATTACACTTTTCGAATAGCAAGCTATTACCCATGCTGATGTCGCGGAAATCGTCTCTTTCAAATCAAAATGGCGGACTTCGGTAATTAGAACGAAAACAAACAATATATTAAGAATAATTGTTTCAATAGCTACCAAAATTATCACGTGGATACAAAGAGATTCATATTTTTATACCATGTGATTTTTAGTGATATAAACGTAAGCATTTCACTAACAGCACTGTGTAAACAACGGATAAAAAATCGATGCAAACAATAACCTGAGGCCGGTCAACAGAGAAAACGATGAGCAAATGACATTTTCTACACTGTAACACAAGCTCAGAAACGTCTAATTCGTCATCAAATAAATTGTGTATTAATAAATTAAGTATCTGTAACACATTTGTAAGGTCTTTTGGCAATAATATATGACAAAAATCCTACCTTTACTGTAAAAATTAGATCAAAATTTATTGCAGACGAAAAACTTTCATTCCGGAAATGACGTAGCAACGGAAGTCAGTTTATTATTACTTCCCTTTAGAAGCTTCAATAAAATATAAAATCACCAGACAAGTCCAGAAGTGCCAGAAGTAGAAGACATTATTTCCTATCTCCAAGTATTAAATTGTATTTGCTATTGATTCACATGTAATAACGGGACGAATACCTCAATTCAAAATTCAAAACACAAGCGGCAGACGACACAAGTGGGCAGATGTGCAGATCTCAACAGGTGCTCGAAAACGTCATGGCAGTATATATCATGAGCGATTGACAAGATGTGGGATCACACGATTTCAAGACGTATATATAAATTGAGAGTCGAAAACATTGTTTTCATTTTTTATTAGGATTATTAATATTGATACTAAAGGATGTTTATAATTTTAAGATTGTAAATTCAGATATCATAAAAGAAACAATACTTAGGCTATACATAGTACATTGTGCGCATAGTTTAATTTATCTGACATTATTATAAACGTAATGCATGTTACTATATATAATTAATAAACAAAGAATAAAAGAAGAACTATAAATCAAAAGCATCTAATTATATTAATTTCCAAATGGAGTATTATAATTGTCGACAAACGATAACCAAGTGGAAACCACATTGGGGAATTCCATTCTCAGCCAATCAGAAAATAGAACGTTTCTCCTGATCAGAGTTTCCCCATAAGGTATTGGTTGGTAATCTATACATTTAATATAGACATATTTGTGTACTAACGGAACATAATCACAATCAGACATAAGTTTGTTAAGCTATGGTTTGTTTACGAGTGTAAGCGATCCCTTTGAAAAAAGTTTTAAAAATGAATGTCGTTTACCGTCTGTCACACATGTAATGGGTCATGCGGGTTTGGATATTAGGAGCACAACTAAATTATTGTTTAAAACGTAAACAATACTAAATTTACTACAAGCACTGTAAATTAAATATGACAATGAACACTTGTCAATTTAGATATGAACACGTGTTAATATTTAAACAAATGTAAAAAACAAAACTATATCATATATATGACGCAAATAGTAAGCCTAACGAATATTTGAGCAATTCTATCAAAGTGTTGAGGTAATAAAGACAATACCTTATGGGGGGATCTGATTTAGCTGACAAGTGTTGAAGAAAGATATCTCATCAATTTCCTTGATTCTACACTGTCAAGTGAGTACCTGCACACAAAGTACAACTCTTGAAGGTCGGGTGTCATTTCATCTCTTTCACTGGAGTACGGAATCTCTCGAAGGCCGCCGGACTGGACTGGACTACCGCAGATTAGTTATATTTTGGACAAAAACTCAAGATTTTGTAACAGTTAATCCTTTATTTCAATGTGTAGCAAATAAAAATGCCAGTCGAAATTAAGTATGAGAATGTTGATGGATTCAAGTTGGTAGGCCTATGTCACAAATTATTTACAAAAACTCTCACCTACAAGAGGCGGTTGATAACGGTACCTGCAACAGACAAGTGCAAGAGTGAAATAAACTGATGTTTACTATTTTTCAAGTAATTTGCCTCCAACATTTATAAATACAAATTCACATTTCTCATGTAATTAGGCCTACAGTAGGCCTACGTGGCAGTTATATTCGTGCAGTGTCGTATTTCTATAGACTTGCATGTCAATTTACGCCGGGATAAATGATTTTCATGAAATAAGTTCTGTTTAAATCAATGTTAAACTTTTCATCTTGATTTGAAATCATCTCAGCTTGAAGAAAATAATTTAAATTAAATTTTCGGACGATACTTAACTAATGTCATCCAATTTCCCTACATGTGTACGTTAGATAAAAACGTTTCCCATAGACCGTCATGTTAAATGTTTTCACAACTACGTATATATGTTGATCAAAGTTCTGCCATTCCCAAGATAGTAAACGGAAAATTAAACTTAAATTATGAGGTTGTAGCCAAGTCGATTCCCCACAAACCTGATAAATGTGAATAGAATCGGACACAAATCGTATCTAGGAAAATTATTTATCCCAGATTAAATTAACATGCACGTCTATGAAAATAACGTGACCGGCACGGCACTGTACTTTACGATTTTATGTCTACACTCTATCGACACATCAAACACTACTGCCTGTCAAGTAAGTTTTAAAAACGTATATAATATTTGTCAGTTTTTAATTTCAATTAAATTTGAGGACATTTTTTGGTAAATCGATCAATGACGACATCGATATCTCAAGCTGCGCAAAGCTACGATAACCACGCCCATCTTGTCACTCAAGTGTCCACGCCCACTTCTGTCAATCAAAACCACGTGTGTCCTGGCAAGGTCAATGAATTGTTATTTCAAAATATTTTATTTTCAAAACAGTTACGAGTTATTTCAATGTATTTTATTTTCAAAACGAATGAATTATTTTGCATGAGTTCATGATGTGCGAACGCATTCTTTCTTACTGAATAAATGTTCACATGTTAGAGTGACGTTTCGCGAGAGTTCACTTGGAGATGTTGGATAGACAATTGTCTGTCGTAAGTAACTTAGCTAGTTGATTTTTTTTTTATTAACAGACGAAAATTCCTTATCATGTCGTAAATGTTTTGCCTTTCACAAAAACAAACTCGATCCAAATATATTATATTCCATGAATTTTCATCAAACACGTTACGCCCGTATATTCCAAAATTTCATTTGAAATCGTACTGGAGATTCCAATCGCCTAGCCTAATCGATATGCTACTTGCCTTCAGTATTTAAAAACAAGAAAACAAACAGTACAAATAGTTTTCCTGAATGATAGTTTTTAAAATAGAAAATAAATATGTTTATATAAAACAATAGACCAAGAATGACCGACAGAGTGTTGCTATCATAAACATTAGTTTTCCCGGAATAGCATTGACCGTAACTTGTTTACAATCGCGCGGGACAAAGCTAACGGTTGTCTTTGGGTCAAAGTGTCATTACTCAAGATCTAACATCTTTTTAAATAAGCCAATTTTTTTCCACCACTACGAAAATGTTAATGCAGCATGTGTGTATTAGGATATTCCGATCAAGTGCCATGAATCGGATACTGAACTTGAACATCGAAATTGTGTGTGATCGAAATCCGCCATCAGTGCAAAAGTACGTAATGGCGTCATGCTGTTTATCGGCAATTTGTAAGTACATTTTTTAAGATGATCTGTAGGCCTAATTGTAATGCAATTTTAGCCATAACAAGATATATAAATGTCAGTTGTTTTTTTTATCTTTGGAATCCGTGATCATGATCAAATTTAAAGATTTTTTTAGATGATGTTGTTGTGAAGACATTGTTTGTTCAGTCTAGGCCTAACGGTTTCTAACTGCAGCAAGATGAAAGAAACTCACGATTTGACAGCTCCATTTTGCCTTGATAAAACATTGCAACGATATTATTATGAATCAGACTGACAAAGATTGTTTATCGTGTACATTGAATAAACTCAGTTATGAATTGTCACTGCGTCAGATTTACTTTATTTATCATTGTTTGGAAACCGTCGTCTCTTCAACTTCTTCACATGTGACAGTTTCCACCGGAAGTTTTCTCTCGCATCGACTGAATTTTTTCGTGGATCCGTGTAACGTAAATAACGACTTTTATTACAAGTATTACATATCATTGTGGTGGATTTTTATTGTAGAATCTTTCTGTTGCGTTTACATCGACAGTTCAGTCGTTGGACAAGTGTAATTGTCTTTGTTGATAAGAGGTCAGGGGTCACGCTCTCAGCACGCGATTTGGGCTTGAAATCAAGCCCGCAGATGACAGGGGGATGCACTGTTGGGCTTGAACTCAAGCCTCTAGCAGGCTGGATCTTAATAAATAATGGAAATCGAGGCGAGGATAAAAGACAAGCACTTTCCTGGTATGATGGGATTATTTGAGAATATCACATTTTGGTAAGGATTATGAAAATATGGATGTAACTTAGTAATTGAATATATCTCTGAGAAAACCAAATCTTTGAGAGGATTATTAAAATATCTAACTTAATATTTTTAGTTTCTTTGAATGAGATCTCTGAATACTCATCTAATAATATATTGCAATGGCTACAAAGCACTTCTTCATCTTTCTTCCAAGAATAACGGATCACGTGAAATATATGAACTGAATTTAACATTATACATATTTATGATAAATGTTTTCGAAAATGTCCTTTGAATAAGACAAATTTAAAAAAAAAAAAAGGAAAAGGATATATTAGGTAGATTCAACAAAAAAGAATTTTCAGAAAGTTCTTAGCAATTAAAGGCACATGTACACTGCTTGCAAGATATTTGTACCAAGCTTCATGAAACATATGAGATAGCTTTTCAGTTCAGGTCTTGGCAACTTAATCTTCTTCGATCTAAGAAAACTGTTTTTTTTTTAAATAAAAAAATAAAATTTACAGATAAGGCACGTACATATACTAGCTGTTTTTCTCATAGATGTAAAAAGTGTTTGAAGAAATATTGAACCGTTTTCAGTTGATTTCTTTATCACCCTGAATCTTTGTTGTTGCTGAACGATGATAATCTCGACCAAACGATTGCGGTCTGATTGGTTTTCTTAAAATATCACATTATTTTGGTATAGGAAAGCTTAATCAAATAATCACAACTACTGATTAAGTATTACCTGAACAGAAATAGGTTGACATGATGAGAAATTCATATTCTGTAAATTGTTTTGTTGGACAGATGTTTTTTCTTGTTTAAAAATACTTGGAATACAATTTGTGTTTTTTTATAGTCTTTAATTAATTTGGATCATATTTATCACTTAAAATACCTTTGGTTATATTTTTGTCCTTCAACATTTAAAAATTGTTTTTAATGATTCCTCCTTATTTCCCAATTAACCACAAAGTAAGAAATCTTTGTTAAAATTTGCGTCACAAAAAAAAAAGAATTATTTGTTGCAGGAAATATATCAGATACACCGAGCAGAAATCAGAAAGTTTAGTGTCTGTCAGCTGCATGTACTTTACTGATAGTTCCTGTATTCATAAACTCATTAACAATTGGCTACTCAGTAGTGGTCAAGACCAAAGTAAACATGGACTTGAGAGTTTGTAGGAAGTTGTCAAGAGAAGCTATTGACCATTGGTTATCTATAGTTCAGGTGCTTGCTTGACCAACGGACAAATAACATTTCCTCAAGCTGACAACAAATTTCCTTATCAATGATTGCCACTCATATCTTCTAATCCATACAAATTGTTGTCAGGATCTTTTTATATGATAAATAACAACAAAAATAGAACTAACATAATATTTTCTTGAAAACAAATCTACAATAGAATCACACCAATAAATATAAAACCTCATTTAAAATGATTTAAATAACATTTTTATTGACTTGAAAATTATTATTGTCGACTAAGAATTATATAACTAGCTATTCAATAATCAATACCCATTGCTCATGATAGAATAACTTGCTTTGTTTAAATTATTACTATAATTACATGTTGTTTCTATTTTCTTCAGATTCTCCATACTGTCTGTCAAGTTATCAGTGAACTTATACAATTTTAATCATATATGAAAAATACATTTGAATTGTGACAACCTGCTACAAACAAAGAATCAAGATAAAGGGGCGTTCGTTTATAAAACTGTACACAGATCGACTGATGTGATTTGAAAAAACAAAAACATTTGCATAACTTAATTTGCAGTATGTGACAAGCTAACAGATTTTAACAGACGTAAGATCAAGAAAAGTGAATTGCTTCAGATGCTGAACAAAATGCCGGCCTAGTGTGAAGCGAGAAATTCAATATTTGTACAAAACACCAATTGTGAATGGACTCCAAAAGAGTAAGAATCAAGAAAAGAGAACTCTAATTCAAAATAAAGTTGCAAAGATGGCAGAGACTGAAAATGAAGTTCAGAGGATACAAGCAGTTTGTTCTTTCACGATCTCTGCACTAGGAATTATGGGAAATACGTTTGCGATTTACCAGATTGTGTCGCGAGGTCTATACCAGCAGACTTGTAACGTGTACATCCTGAATCTGTGCATCAACAACCTTCTAACCTGTGTAATCGTGCTTCCAATCTTCGGCATCAACAGTTGCTTCAAGGACTGGGTCATGGGGTCATTGTTTTGTCACATGTTTCCATACATCATGCACACGATGACGTGTATCGAGACAAGCGCCCTCATGCTTATAACCATCAATCGTTATGTGTTGGTCGTACATCCTGTCGCCTACCAGAACTATTACTCCAGTCGACGTTTCAACGGCATGATGTTGGCATTCCCGGTTCTATTCTTTCTTCTTCTTCAGCTGTTGCCGTTGACAGGAGCGTGGGGCCATTTTGAGTATCACCCACAGAAGATGTACTGTACGTTTAGTTCGGATCAGAATACCCGTTCGTACATTGTCTTCTTATGTAGCCTAATACTTGTGACAAACGTTCCTCCACTTATCTACTGTTATATACGAATTTTATGGACATATATTTCCTCGAAGAAACGAATGACAAGTTCCAATGCCAAATCTGATCAATCATGTCGCTGGATTAGATCTCGTCAGGACTTACAGCTGATTCGAACTGTGGTTGTTATCATTGTCTGCTACGGTGTCACCCACATTCCCTTCCTCGTGGTCAATGTTGTGGACTCAGACTTTAAGCAGCTCGGCATTGTGGGATATACGTTCCTGACATACCTTGCTCTGTCGCACACTACGATCAACCCAGTTGTGTACGCTTTGTTGAACACACAGATCAACCAGAACTGGAAGTGCTGTAGAGCAATGTGTGCAAAACGAAGTGAGATTCGTGTTCACAACGTGGATCAGCCCTCCTCCTCCCCCATTCAGAGAGACTCCAACTGTTGAGACACGCTCCTATTGACATGTGTACCATTAAGCTTTCAAGGAAGATTTCAAAGAAGCAAATATGATATTAAATTACCAGTGATAAAAGATTTTAGAGTTGGAAAAACTTTCTGAAAATATGAACTGTAAAGTGTTAATCTTTTACTTGTGAGTCCCAAAATGTTTGGGGATAAGCTTTCCTCAGTCAGTGGTCAATTGGTGATTATTCCCCTTGTTAACGAGGTGTTAAACCTGTAAATTAGTCACTCAGAATGTTTTCGCTCTAACAAATTCAGCAGTTTCAGTGTTGATGACATGTGTCCATTGTAGTACTAAAATTTTAAAGGTGATTTATCAGCCCTTCATGCAGAAAAGAGGCATGATTTTTAAAAATAGGAGAATAGTGGTTTCCAAAGGTAACGACAAATAATGTGTGACAGTCTCTGCTATGATATGATAGAAGGGTTATTTGATCATTTTCAGCATGAATCGTTCACTCGTGCGTCCTACATTGAACGCTTGTACCCAAAGTATTTCAGAAAAGTAATGAAGTGTTTAACCCTTGACTTGCTGATCCCGGGTTGGTCTGGGACGCTCATAGAAAATATGTCTGTTCCCCATGGCGAGATGTGTCCTTAGTCTATTTACCCACTCCTTTACATCCATGTTAGTCCCCCTGGCGAGATGCGAGACGAAAATGTACCTCCGTTGCTCCATGAGAAGCTCTATTTATGTTTGCAGTTTGCTACGATAACAAGTCTTTTGTCAATGTTCGGTCGAAATGTCCAGCAAAAATCACACCAAATTGGATGTACATTGATAATTAGCTTTACAAAAGGCGAATTTGTGCGTCTTCACTCCTTAGCCTTATCTCCCTGGGAGCTAAAATCACCCATGTGTTTGAGTCGGGAATGTGTACTTGGCGGCAATTTATCACGGTACTCCAACTTACTTGCACACTTCATATCTTCTGAACCATTGGGTTGATTAAACTTTTTTATATCAAAATAAAGAAAAAAGAATTGCCTTAAATCAAATGCAAATGTGCTATAAAAAAAATAAAGATACAGTAAGCGCAGTCTTTTTCACACTCCATATATCTTAAAACGGGCGGCACTTTTCACAAATTCATATTTGCATAAATTGCATATTTACTCACAGAAATAAAGATACGAGCTTACCTTTTTGAGAGGCATGTCCAACCATACGACACACAAACAAAGCAGTCAACATTTTCACATCAAATATGGTTCGGGGTTAGCATTTCTTGGAAAGGTAAAACATGTCCATATTTGAGTTGACATGTGCTTATTTGTCAATTGTTTTGAGTTTATGAATTCTTGGAAAGGGTGATGAACGACATAAGTACACATTTGCAATGCCACATCATAAATGTTCTCAGTATTTATGATTTTATAAAGGTGGAAATAAAGACAAACTTTACATGGCTATAGAATTATAACCAAAGGTCTCATTCTAATAATTTTTATATCATTGCGCAAAACATCTGGTCTTCAAATCTATATATAAATAGAATTTTCTCGTTTCTGATTAACCATTTTATAAGGCCTGAGACAAAACGGAAATTCATAGAAAATTAATTCAAAGTTGCGCACATGAATCATCCATTTGTATAGGGGTGCCGCAAGTTGGAATAATTTATAACGCCCGTATGTAGTCGATTTTCGCAATGTAGACATGACATATTTCGTAAAAACGGTACCGGCCGGGTTCGCCGTCTGGAATATTCTACCAGGCGTGCCAATTAGTGCTTTAGCCAAAATTCAAGGGTCAGAATATTCCGCCATGGGG
This sequence comes from Gibbula magus, assembly GCA_936450465.1. NCBI lineage: Eukaryota > Metazoa > Mollusca > Gastropoda > Trochida > Trochidae > Gibbula > Gibbula magus. The sequence continues at coordinate 62,668,220 of OW388304.1, forward strand.
GCTAAAAGGGTTAAAATAGAAATATGCAACATAAGGGAGATGTAATATATTTTAGTCATTCAATTAGTGCAAGTGGCTTTAATCAACTAAATGGTGATACCACTGCATGCAAACTGACAGGTACCGAAAGCATTCACACAAGTTTTATGTTATAAAAAGATGCAATAAGGATATAAGGTTTGATGTCATTAGTAAATTGACAAAATATGGACATTACATGTTGGAATTTGAAATCATGATTCAAAATGTCCAACTTTACTTTAAATGACATCTTCCTAAATGTATATGCTTCCAAAAGAGCAAATAATTTCTATTTTCTTTCATTCAGTCCTCATAAACTTTCATAACTTTGCGCACAATATGTTGTATCGCCCTAACTTTTGAATTGGATATGTTATTTTGACATCAAATCGATTGAATTTTACATTAAAAATGGCAAGAGGCAAAAATAAGTTGCTGTTTAGCTTATCAAGGAAAATAGTGTACAAATGGAATAAATGTTTTAATGTGAATTTGAAATCCATATTGTATTTCCTTCAGTCAGTCCTTTTTCCGTGGTGTGTTTAAATATCAATTCAAACTTGCATATGAAGTGGCTTAATTGAAATGCTTTGAGACTTGTATTAAAACCTTAGCTTTGCTGCCTTAACTTGATTGACAAATGCCTTTTATGATCAATATTTGTGTGTCATGTTTGCTCTGTGTATCTTCTGTGAATAAAGTATATTGAGTATTATGAATAGTTCTAGGAGTAGACATGGAGAGAATATTTTACATATACAGTAGAACACGGATATAGCGAACACGGATAAAGCGAACATATGGATAGCAAACAAATTTTTAAGTCCCTTCAAAAGCCCTATGATTAAAAATATATGTGTATAGCGAACAACGGATATAGATAACTAAATTCTTTGGTCCCTTGGGTTAGTTACCGGTATAACAGTTACATACTGTATTCAATCTAATATAAGTGCCCCTTTCTATAACCATCCTCCAATAACAGAAAATCAAACAATTAGAATAATTCCTCCCTCCTCTAGAATTTGGTGATTATAAACCCCTTAACCCAAAAGCAAGTTTTAAACAAGGAAATGCAGTGATAAACTAAATTCTTTGGTCCCTTGGAGTTTGTTATATCTGTGTTCTACTGTATATCTACAAAGCAAGACATACTGTATTCAATATAACAAGTGCCCCTTCCTAGCCAGCCTCCAACAGAAAATCAAGCATTTTAATAACTCCTCCCTCCTCTGAAACTTACACAAAATCGTAACCCATGTGTATGACAGTTACGCCCCTTGACCCAAAAGCAAGTTTTAAACAGGAAATGCTGTGATGCCACTCATCATCATCATCATCATCATCATCATCATCATCATCATCATCATCATCGACATCTTCATCATCCCCTCAACTTCTAGAATGTCAATAAAAGAAATTATATTGCATCGTGAAATTTCTGCATTACCACACCTCTCCATCTTCAAGAGCAGCAGATGAGTGGTTAAACAGTTCTGATTGTTGGACAACATTATCGGCTATGATCCAAGAAAGGCAATGACAACAAACTGTAAAAGACTCAAGAATTCTGCTAAGGAGGGTAACGTCAAGATTGGTTGCTAAGAAAATACTGTTGAGACTTATTTTCACTGCAATCAATAAACAGGCTATAATCCATTCAAGAAGAGAAATCAATATTGAGTGGCCTGGTTGTTCTCTTAATTACCAAAATGTTTTACAATGTTGAAAAAATATATGACTTTCGTGTAAACCTTTGTATCTATTTTTATCATCGAAGATATTTGAGGAAAATATAATATCGTAAAAAAACAATGTGTTACATTTGCATGAGATGGTGAAACGGGAAATATTTCACTTATATCAGGAGGGTCAGATGAGAGAAAATTTATAAATGTCAACATGGTACTGTTTTGATTTACAATACAGCATTGTATCCAACTCTTACTAATGAAGGGAAGAAGCCTACATGTGGTTAAAACTCTTCGAATTGGCTGGAACTAGTAAACAATAGACCTGTGGTAATGCACTGAATTTCAATCTAGTACCAAGTTAATATTTCAATTGCTCCAATTTTTACGTTATGTAGAACAGTTCTCTACAGCAGTTAAAGTTGCCTAATTATCCAAACCCAGACCTGTTAATTGAAGAAGAAATTTGGAGTTCACTATTCACTATCTATAGCTACCGGTAATAATCAATGTCAAACTTGGGTTTGATGGTTTGTTTCTAATGGAATCATGAACGATACTGGACAAATTGGAGTAGTATGGTTTCTTTGTTTGTTTCTACCAGAAACATGGGAGTAATATGGTTTGTTTCTACCAGAAACATGGGAGTAATATGGTTTGTTTCTACCAGAAACATGGGAGTAATATGGTTTGTTTCTACCAGAAACATGGGAGTGATATGGTTTGTTTCTACCAGAAACATGGGAGTGATATGGTTTGTTTCTACCAGAAACATGGGAGTAATATGGTTTGTCTCTACCAGAAACATGGGAGTGATATGGTTTGTTTCTACCAGAAACATGGGAGTGATATGGTTTGTTTCTACCAGAAACATGGGAGTGATATGGTTTGTTTCTACCAGAAACATGGGAGTAATATGGTTTGTCTCTACCAGAAACATGGGAGTGATATGGTTTGTTTCTACCAGAAACATGGGAGTAATATGGTTTGTTTCTACCAGAAACATGGGAGTGATATGGTTTGTTTCTACCAGAAACATGGGAGTAATATGGTTTGTTTCTACCAGAAACATGGGAGTGATATGGTTTGTTTCTACCAGAAACATGGGAGTGATATGGTTTGTTTCTACCAGAAACATGGGAGTAATATGGTTTGTTTCTACCAGAAACATGGGAGTGATATGGTTTGTTTCTACCAGAAACATGGGAGTGATATGGTTTGTTTCTACCAGAAACATGGGAGTGATATGGTTTGTTTCTACCAGAAACATGGGAGTAATATGGTTTGTCTCTACCAGAAACATGGGAGTGATATGGTTTGTTTCTACCAGAAACATGGGAGTAATATGGTTTGTTTCTACCAGAAACATGGGAGTGATATGGTTTGTTTCTACCAGAAACATGGGAGTAATATGGTTTGTTTCTACCAGAAACATGGGAGTGATATGGTTTGTTTCTACCAGAAACATGGGAGTGATATGGTTTGTTTCTACCAGAAACATGGGAGTGATATGGTTTGTTTCTACCAGAAACATGGGAGTAATATGGTTTGTTTCTACCAGAAACATGGGAGTGATATGGTTTGTTTCTACCAGAAACATGGGAGTAATATGGTTTGTTTCTACCAGAAACATGGGAGTGATATGGTTTGTTTCTACCAGAAACATGGGAGTGATATGGTTTGTTTCTACCAGAAACATGGGAGTGATATGGTTTGTTTCTACCAGAAACATGGGAGTGATATGGTTTGTTTCTACCGGAGTGAGTGAGTGAGTGAGTGAGTGAGTGAGCGAGTGAGTGAGTGAGTTATTGTTTAACGCCGCTTCAGCAGTATTGCAGCCATTAGCGGCGAGTTGTTTCTACCGGAAACATTGGAGTAATATGGTTTGTTTCTACCAGAAACATGGGAGTGATACAGTAATTTTCCACTGGAAACGTGAATGGTATGGTTTGTTCGGACTTGAAACATGAATGATACACTTAGTTTCTACTAGAAACATGTGAATAATATGGTTGAATAAAGAGAACAAAATTATTCTTATGAAACTGGAGTTTATATTAATCCAGGCTTAAGATGAAATCTAACCAAACTAGTTTGAACGGTGAAGGGTTTTAGAGCATGGTCCAAGTGTTAGCAAGTGTACAACTTGTACTACAAGAGCATGGCAGTTTGTAGTCTCTCCATTCACACTGTGAGTAGGTCAGTGACAACTAACCTTTGGTCTATGGATCTACTTGAATATATTGTAAAATTAAAAGGTCAAGCTGAAGTATTTCACAGAATTCTGCTCAGTGTCATGGACATTTATATTCAACCAGGGCCGACTAACTGAATTAATGAGGACCGTGCATAATACCATCACATTAAGAATTCAAGAACAATACCATCTTCAAAAATGATAACCACGACATTGACTTCAGTCAAAATGGGAGGTAAATTAGAGTCATCATACACTCCCCTCTCTTAGAATAAAGAGATACAAGTTGACAACCATACTTAACAAAATAGTAGACTGAATAGATAAAAAAATTCCTTCGATGATGAAGACCCTGAAAAATAATTGCTTTGAAGATATACTGGCAAATATGCTGTCTACATTTTATTGGTGTTATGGAAACTGAAAGAAATTGATATCTTTTCTGCCCAGCAATTCAAAGATAATACAGATGAATAAATGTCATAAACAACAAAGTCATAAAAGGAAAACTCGAACCAACCTGCAGAGGTTGCAGATTCTTTGAAGAGGATCCTCCTTGGGTTACATATAGCATAAAAATCCTATTTTTTGAGTTATGACAGTTAGAATTTAATATTTTTATAAAATAACTGTAAAAATAATAAATTACTAAAAAATAAACATTTGGACCACACTAAGTGGGCCCCAACACTGGCGGTTGCTAGGTACGCCAGGGGCAGGTAACTCTAACTCACCACTTATAAATCTGACAGGCAGACAGAATAAGGGGAGGCGGGTGGCCCTACACCAAGGAGGATCCTCTTCAAAGAATCTGCAACCTCTGCAGGTTGGTTCGATTCTTTTTCAGAAGGGATCCTCCTTGGGGTACATATAGCATAAAACAGACTCCCAAAGAAGAGTCCTGGGAGTGGAATTCTGTCTGCTAGACTGTACAATATAGATGCTCGCAGATAATTTCTTAAATCTGAGAAAAAAGGAGCAACTAACCTGAACACCGTAAGGCCGAATCCGAGGGATGGAGCGTGCCTGTGGATCAGGGAACACTGACAAAATAGCCTTCAAAACAGGCGTTATTTTATCTTAAGCGAAATGGACCCCCCCCCCCCCCCCCCCCTTTTTTGGGAAAGGACTACGGGAGGGATACAAAAAATATAGTATAAAACACCCGTATTTAACCCTGAGAAACAGCCCCCTGTCCTTTTATGCAGGGTTTTATTTGATTCTCCTATCGGGAGTGCACCACGTGATGTTAGTACTAACAGCAACAGTGGCAAAGTTAACAACAACCTCAGAAAGCTCATTCAGCTAGAGGAGTTATGACTCTGCCCACTGGAGAGAACTGTCTGACCGAACCGAGCCCGTTCCCTGGAGCGCATATCCAACTGGTAATGCCGAATGAACGTGCTCGGACGGCTCCAGATAGCTGCGGAGCAGATCTCTTCAATGGGCAGAACCGCAGCGAACGCTTTTGACGTCGCTACTGCCCTAACCGAATGAGCCTTCAGACCTTCAGGCGGGCTCATGCCCTTGTGGACGTAAGCCAGTACTATGGCTGACACGATCCACCGTGATATAGTCTGCTTGGAGGCAGGAGCCCCTGGGCTGACTCCGCCGTAGCAACAAAACAGTTGCTTGTCCTTTCTGACCGAGGCAGTTCTGGACAAGTATTTCTTGAGAGTTCTCCGCACATCAAGAATATGAGGGTGTGAACTTACTGAGCCCGACGCTGCCGGCTGGAGTAGCGCGGGCAGCTCAATAGGGGCAGTAACATTGAAAGAATGATCGACCTTCGGGCGATAAGTATCCGGCAGTCTAATGCTCTGTCCCTATGAAAGACAGTCAGTTCAGGATCGGAGGACATTGCATGGATGTCTCCTACCCGCCTGCCGGAAGTGACCGCCACAAGGAAGGCCGTCTTCCATGTTAGTAACGGTAGTGAAAGGTTTGCCAGGTCCACAAACTTAGGTCCTGACAACCAATCTAGTACAACAGATAGATCCCATGAAGTGCTGATCCGCCTCACTGGAGGTCGGATTCTGTCCACACCTGCTAAGAAGCGCTCGACCAGGGGATGGGCCCCTAGGAGACCACCATCCACCGGTATGTGGAAGGCAGAGATGGCTGTAGAATATCCCCTGACTGTTGATGCGGCCAAGCCAGCATCAAGTCTAGACTGAAGGAACTCTAGAACCGCCACTAGAGACATAGAAAAGGGATCTGGCAGCCCTCTACCTCTACACCAGCGCGCATAACAGGCCCATCTATCTTCGTACTGAACGTTTGTCGAATCCCTCCGCGAAGCCAGTATTGTGTCTGCAACTCGTGCAGGAATACCGTCCTCTTGGAGGCGATTCCGGATAGAGGCCAAGCCACCCATTGAACCTCTGGTCTGGGGTGTGGCTTGCCCTCCTGAGCTAGCAGTCCTGGTCGACACGGTAACAGCACAGGTGGCAAAACCAGAAACCTGAGTACCAGTGGAAACCAGGACTGCACTTTCCACAGCGGCGCGAGCAGCACAAGCAGACGAGCCGGCTGAACCGCTAGCTGTGACCGGACCCTGGAGATCAGAGGAACCGGTGGGAAGGCCCACAGAACTCTGCCGGTCCAGTCCAGCGCGAATGCATCCTCGGCCACCGCCCTTGGGTCTGGCAGCCGGGAGCAATACACTGGTGTCTGCTTGTTCGTCTCTGACGCAAACAGATCCACCTGGAATAACCCGAACAAATAGTTGCGAATATCTCCGGGTCGAGCTTCCATTCGTGTGGGGCTAGGATTCTGCGCGAAAGCGCGTCCGCCCTCACATTGTCCACCCCCGGAAGGTAAACCGGGAGGACTGTGATGTCGAACTTGTCGCACCACAGGAGAAACTCCCATGACTCCTGAAGAAGTGCTGGGGACACAGTCCCTCCTTGCTTCAGGATGTACGACATGGCTGTCTGGTTGTCCATTTCTAGACGAACCACTTGATGATGAAGCCTCTGCAGAAAGCGTTCAAACACCAGCCTGACTGCCTTCAGCTCTAGCACGTTGATGTGCAGGCTGTCCTCGGCCTGGGACCAAAGACCTGACGCCGAGTGGGGTCCTAAGACCCCTCCCCAGCCCGAGAGCGAAGCGTCTGTTTGGACTGTGCACGAGGGCACTGGCGTCACCAGAGAGATACCCCTCGAGAGGTTCTCTGTACTGGTCCACCACAAAAGATGCGGCGAGAGCCTACCCGGAGTCTCGAGCTGCTTCTCGTAACTCTCGGAATGAGTCCACAGACCGGCTAGGGCCTGTTGAACCGGTCTCATCCGAAGTCGAGCTCGGAACACCACGTCTACTGTTGCCGCCATGAACCCCTGGAGCCATCTGCGAGCAGTGTGACTGTGGGACTCTAGGTACAAAAGCGTGGCTCTCTGAACCTTCAGAACCCGGTCTGGAGCGAGAGAGACTCTCGCCAGAACCGTGTCGAACCTGGCCCCGAGAAAGATCTGATCCTGAGTGGGCTTCAGGTCCGATTTCTTCAGGGATACCAGTAAACTGATAATCTCCATGGTGGCCGCCTGGTTCAGAGCCTGAGACAGCGCCCTGACCAACCAATCGTCCAGGTACGGGTGGCAAAACCGACCTCGTGCCCTGGCGACCTGAGCGGGAATCAGCATGAGCTTCGTGAACACCCTCGGCGCCGTTGAGATGCCGAAGGGTAGAACCCTGAACTGGTAACATGTCCCGTCGAACGCAAACCTCAGATATTTCTTGAACTCTGAGTGCATGGGGACATGGAGATATGCGTCCTTGAGGTCTATCGAGGAAAGCCACTCGTTTGCCTCTACGGACGCTATGACCGACCTCAGAGTCTCCATCTTGAACGATGGAACCTCTATCTTCCTGTTGAGATACTTGAGGTTGAGAATCGGTCTGAAACCCCCGTCCTTCTTGGTAACAATGAAGTAGGTGGAGTAATAGCCACTCTGCTCCTGACCTGGGGGTACCACCTCTATGGCCGATTTCTGGAGCAGTGCTCGCAGTTCGGACCTGAGGATTTCGGCCTTCTCCGGCACAGAGGGGACCGGAGTGTACCGTATCCCGGAGAAGACTGGTGGCGCTACTTTCCACCGAGGCAGGTGTCCGTCCCTGAGCGTGGACAGGACCCAGAGGTTGTCGGTTACCTTCGACCAAGCCGGAAGGAGCCCTGACAGACGCCCGCCTACTGGGATGCTGGGTTTTTTCCCGCCACGTGGCACTGACTCACGTATGCCAAGAAAAAACAAAATTACGAGGTAAGAATGCGACAATGAATTGAGAACTCATCCGAGACAATAGAAGAAAAGGTTACCACTCCTACAGTATTGGGATCTTGGTCCATTTTCTTAGAATCTGCAACAAAGTAACTGAAGAAAACTAACATGTATTGACTCTTAAATGACAGATTTATAAGTGGTGAGTTAGAGTTACCTGCCCCTGGCGTACCTAGCAACCGCCAGGGTTGGGGCCCACTTAGGGTGGTCCAAATGTTTATTTTTTAGTAATTTATTATTTTTACGGTTATTTTATTAAAAATATTAAATTCTAACTGTCATAACTCAAAAAATAGGATTTTTATGCTATATGTACCCCAAGGAGGATCCCTTCTGAAAAAGAATCTTGCTGTGTATGTCGGCTCTAGATATCTGATTACGAACCAAAGATTCTCAAACCTGCTTGTACATTTAATGCTTAGTAAAAAAAAATACTAATCAGCAACATAAAACTTAAAAGAAATGACTGGACTCATCTTTGGGACAATGAAAATAAAGGGAGGTAACCTACCTGGTGACTCGAGCCCCTCAGGGAAGAAGTAATCCGTGTACTCGAGATGAAGCACTGACATGTCGGAAGGCAGATGGAGTTGCTTCTTGTCTGAGGCGAAGAACTTTGGATGCCCAGTGCGCTTGTTTTCCGGCGTTGACACCATATAGATAGTGAAATCCTCTAACTTTACAACCACACAACTCTCCAGTAGTCGTGTACTTCGATGTCGTTGTGGGGGTCGATGGCTGGGTGACACCTGGGGTGACCTTGCCGCCGAGATCGGAGACCTTGCTCCGGGGGCTGTCGGACTTGGCATGGGTTTGGCCGGACTAGGGAGGGGGGATGGATGTGGGGAGGGGTGTTGAGAGGAGGGAGTTTGATGTTGGGGCGATGGTTTTGGGGACTGCACGTTGAAGGCTCGTCTGGCGTTCATCACTTCCTGTCTGAAGGACGAGAAGAGCTGCTGGACCCAGGGGTTGCGGGAACCAACGTTGTCCATGTAGCGATACCAGCTCTTCCTCTCCCCACCTGTAAGGTATAGATCAACTGTTTTGTGAAATCAATGTGAAGTTCATTATTTTGAAAAATGATGAGTAACAACTTCTTTGAGAGACATTTTAGAAGTTGGAATGACAAGGAATGAGCAACAATACCAAAACTTTTGTTTTAAAATACATAAAACACTTGACAGAATTATAGAATTGTTCGTATCTACACATTGCCTGCGCCAGACACACTGAAAGTACAGAACAATTTTAGTTCAAAGGAAAGAGAACAGTGCTAGACAAAGAGAAACTCTAGAAAAGTTCATTTGGATAAAAGTTCTGATCCCTCCCTCAACTTAAACTAAATGGACATCTTACTGTACAAACAAATTATCCTTTCTATAGTCTGTAAACTTTGAATTAAGATCACCCAAAGAGAAATCACTTGAAATGCAAAGGAGGTGCAAAAGTGGTTAAAACACAGATCTGATGAAAATTAACTGATACATGTTAGGAGTTAGAGCATTATGAATAGCAAGTTTTCTGTGAATCAAAATAAAATTGTGCAACGTGATAAAAGCAGTGTGACATGGCTTTTTTTTAGGGTTTTGGGAAACTGAATTGAGGTCATATTTCAGTTTGTACATTTTTACTATTGGTTAAAAAATTATTCTCAAAATTAAATTCTGACAAATTTTTTAAAACTTCTTTGCATTTCAATAATGTGAGGTGAGGTGAGTTTAAGTTATAACACTGCTTTCATGATTTCACTTATATCACGGCTACTAGGATTATTGCAAGCAGAAAGCCTGCAACCCCATGATGGCTATGCACTGCAGTGAAACCTGCGAGCATCGGCTGGAATAAGTGAACCATGGATGGTTCTGCCCTGAAATTCAGTGCAGCATTGCGCCCAAACCTTACAGAACAGGGCCAGATTTTCGAAGCTCTCTTAGCACTAGGATAGTCATAAGCCAATCTTTATGTATGGTACTTACTACTGTCTTAGCACTAAGAGAGCTTTGAAAATCTAGGCCCAGTTCTCCACAGAAGACAAAGTTGCTGAGACACTGGTGAGAATTGAACCCCAGATCGTCAACCTTAGGATCCGAATCCAAACGTGTTAACCACTAAACTATCCCTTTAAAATGTATTGCTAGTATAAATGCAGAAAATAAGAATATTCCATGATTCATGCCTGACAAGAAATACTTTTGTTGTACTGTCACTTTAAAACAGTATTCCCTATCTAACAATATGACAACTCAAACTGTTTGATCGAATTCTCAACTACCTGCTTGGAAGGTTTTGCCTGCATGATAATTTTTAAACATCATTTTGTTGTCTGAAAATGAATTTGGGTTTACAGATGCTTTTATCTATAATACTATAATTTATATATATAATACTGCTAAGATTGCCTTTCAATGCTCAGATAGCGTTACGTACTAAATTAATGAAGGAGAATAACTTCTATGAATAGTCAACAAATTCTCTTGCTTGATAACAGTGTTAGTATCCACACCAAACATTGCATCTATTGAAATAAAGAAGTTGAATATCCATAGAAGTTGTTCTCCATCATCATACCAGCTTCCTTAAATGCCCCTCAAAGAAATATTATATTAGCACTGGCTTATGACTATCTTAGTGCTAAGATATTATCCCAGGCTATCGAGGCCCAGGATATATATTATGAATCATATAAAGTATTTACCATCAATAATCTAAACTTGAAGAAGATCATTTTAATTCAAAGCAAGAATGTACACATTGCAATTGGAATAATGCAAATGAAATTTCTCAAACATAAGATCAAAGACATCATACAAATTGATTTACAAATATGAATTGATAGTCAATGAAAAATTTAGAGAAAAAAATTTAAATTTATGTAAATATTGAAACAAGGCAATTGCTTAAAGGAGAATATTAGAGAAAAACTTTGTTTTAACATGTTTAACAGTATTGTTTAAGACAAAGTGTGTCAAAAAAGTTATTAAAATGCGACATTTTATGTAGAAACGTTGAAAAAACGTTTTCGGTGCGAGTCGTTTTCCGGAAATTCCCGAGAGTTAATCAGGCTGGCAGCAGTCACGTGATATGATGTCAAAGATGCTCTCCCGCGCGCTGAGCCAGTGTATTTTCTACGTTCGTAGTGTTGTTGTGGCTTTCTCGGATAGCGATGGCAGCGTTGATTTTCAACCATCTGACATACATAACATCCGTCCTTATCAGTATGAACCTAGTGTGAATCAACATTGAGTTGAACACCAGGAATCAAGTGAGGATGAGCTTTCAGAAGTAAACAGTGAGAGAGTTTGAAATACAGATTTGTACGTAGGGACTGGCAAACTCTAACGTTACAATTTCACAATAGGTGGATTATGCCGTACATTAAATAGTTATTGTCTACATGTAGATAACATGGGTGACAACAACTTATATGTAGTTAATTAAAATATGTTACTACAAATTATACTGCTTTATTCGCATATATACTGTACCGCTGAAGTAACCAGTTGCACAAGACAAATTTAACCATCTTGATTCTCGATTATTCAAATCATGTTTGCTTTAAAAAGGTATTGATATTAAATATTATTATTATTTAGATCTAACGTACAAACCACTGTTCAATCCTAATCAAGTAAGATAGACAATAAGATTTACACATAGCTATGTGAGAGATTTGGTAGTCACGAAAACCGGACTAACACGATAATAAGGAACTCGCGATATTAGAAGCCTGTAATAACGTAGTGTAAAGCCCTGTTTATACGGCAAACTTTGCAGTGCACATATGCAATATTGCTTATGGTAGTAATATACGCATGTTAGTAAAAGTAAATTTACTATGCGTTCATGCATCTTTAATTTCTGCTTAAGAAAATGGGATTCCAACTCTTTTAATATATGAATAGAGAATTTCTAAAATATGTCAATTAATATGTATTAGATGTAAACTAAATAAATGACATTAATTTTAATCTGTCAACATTGGTTTGACTTTGTCGCCCTAATTATAATGAAAATCGAAAAGACAGATAGATTTCGAAGTTAATCGCTTGCAAGAAGTAGATTATCCTATAAAGAGAATTTGAAAAACAATATTAAGAATTTCTAAAGTTCTCTAATATATTTTCTCAACCGATGTGAAATCACTATATTTCTGTAAACGACGAAGTGTTACTAGAATAGTTAAATACCATATGCAACCGTCGCTGACTAGGTGAAAATTTGCTTACGGTAGTAAAATATACATTTGTGCAAATGCGTCTATACGGCGAATTTTGCTCAAATGAGCAAATTTATATATGTGAAATGATTTACTCAAATGCAAACGCTTGCCGTATAAACGGGGCTTACTATTAACCGAGTTGGATGGGGGGGTGGGGGCATTTTTAGTAAATATATTAAAAAAAACCAGGATCCAACATAGACGTAGGAAGGGTTCAAAAGTTGGGGCAAGATTTAGAATTTAGTTAGTGGGGGTGGTGGGGTGTAATATAGGCGACAGATATCATTTTAGCGTTGAATATCACTATAGTTTTCAAATGATTTATAACCAGGAAATATTGTTTGTGTGTCTGCCATTTGAGCTGCCAAGTTGGCCATATTAAATTGAAATTAATCTAATACAGTTATTAGCCAATGACAAATAATTATACAACTGTGTACTAAGTTTTAAGGCCTACACATCCCCATCCTCGGTGGTACCCAGGGTTTTATATATGCTCCGTTAATCTCAGCAGGAGCATATATAAAACTCTGGGTAACCGAGGATGACACATCCCATAAGAAGGCATTATAGGTTATATCCTTATAAAGGGCTGTTAATTACGAGTACTCTATAAGACTAACTATCACTTATTTATAAAACTGTTTTAATATAACGGATCAAAATGCTCTGAACATAGTGAGACAGATTCCGACGGTTTTCGGTCCTTCTTTCCTCTTTGACACTATCCAAACCTTTCGCCGCGCTGCATCCGTCTTTTCACTTGAAAATTAAAAATATGTAAACTTCTGTCCAGACTTTGATGAATTACTGCACACCAACGCTGCACAATATACCATATCAAGTCCGAAACTACCCGAATTATACGTATTCAACCTATTCTTCATCTACTCTAAAGCCTTCCCTTTCACTGCGCTAAGGACCCAAAGCGGGCCGTAGAGCATCTCTGACGTCACAGCCTAAACCTGCCGAAGGCTACCGGCAAATATGCATACGCGCACAGGCAACAGTAGGCGCGGTTGTTATATCGCGTAATTAGTAATTAAACACGGCTTTCCATATTATTTTCGGGGGGAATATGTTTTTTAAAGTATATTTTACTATAACAGAATATAAATTTTTACAAATATTCTCCTTTAATTCTTTTTGAGATGTTGAACTATATCATAAACTGTACATGCTTCATTTTTTTTTAATTTGAAAGAGAAAACACTAACACTAATTCTTCACTGTCAAGGTTCAAGTTTCTATCCATGTTAGATAAGTTTGACAAGTAACCAGGGAAACTGTGCTTTTTTGGCAATAACCTTAAAGCAAAATGAAACTGAAGCCCAAACAATTGCCAATTAACCCAAATCAAAAGTTTCAAGCGCTGAGACTTTACAGCTTCTGTCATCAGTTTACACACTAAAGTCCATGTTGGAACTGACGAGGTAATAAATTTAACCAGGCCACCACACAGTGGCACAGATGCAAATCATGCTGACTTTACACAATATTAAATGTATAAAAGATATATGGGAATCTATGGTCTTCAATTCAAGCTTGGTTCACTCAATGAATACTTGAATATGAAACGTTCAATCTTTTTAAATATTTGACCCCATTTCTAGGAAAACTCTTAAACAGTACATAAATTACTGTAACTTCTATATAAACTAAAGTTTCTCAAATTTTGTTATTGTTTATCATAGATCTTTTATTATTTGGCCAATCATAGAGGGGTTGATATTTTTCATATGATGCCCTAAGGCAAAATATCACTTGAACATCATCATAAACAATGCTATGACGTCATGCTTCGTCTAAGACATTGCGTTCTAAAAGCTCGACAGCGGGTCACCAGGCTATGGTTAAAAGTAGATTTTTTGCATGTTTTCATTAATTTCACGACTTAGGTAATAAACAGAATATTATATTTGTGTCTCTGCCATACTATGTTTACGACCCTCGTGCCAGAATATCGGTATACCCCTTGTGTTCGCTCAGGAAACATAGTATGACATAGACACTCATATAATATCCTCTATTTTCTATGAATTACCAAACAATAAAATTGGATTCCTGACAGGTCTATGATTTCTTGATACCAAAGAATAAGCACTGCACCTCTATGTGTCATATTGAGATATATCTGTCACCCGTGTATATACACCACACAATTTCATACATGGCAGTGAGGGGGTTAATGTAGAATGCATGTTAACCTCTCTGCTGCCAACTCACTCACCACGTGTCATTATCAAATCAGTGTCTGAAATAAACAACATGCAAGGGAAACTTCTGCTGACTGACAAAATATAAAAAGATAAATTGGACATATGAGAATCTGGATAAATAGGAGCAATATTATAATATATGATGAGGTGACTTTGAAAGATGAAATCAAAATGTAACATGCAAGTATCAAAATCTTATAGTGTTTAACCTGAGCAGCATGGATGTGAAAAACCATTGAGTCAAGATTTGACCAGCATTGCAGTTCAGTGAAGCATGTTATAGTGAGGGGCCATTGTATTGATAATCTTGCCTATTCTTCAGTTAAAGGGACACTGCGTCGAGGATAAAAATGATATCAGAATTATTTACCTATACTGATTAGCGTGTATGCTAACGAGTTACGTTTCATTTAAATGTTTGAATGGATTTGTTTTCATTACCAATTACCTCAATTGAAATTTGGAGTCTATGACTCGTTAGCAGCACCCATGGTTCGCTAGTTCCAGCCGATGCTCGCAGGTTTCATCACAGTGCATAGCCACATGGCGTTGTGGGCTTTCACCCTGCCATAATACTAGCAGCCGTGAAATACTCTTGAAAGCGGCGTTAAACCCTAACTCACCTCACCTCACCTCATTAGCAGACAAGTTAATCAGCATAGATAGATAAATCTGATCTCATTTTCATCCTCGACGTGGTGTCCCTCAAAGCCTAATATAAATCATATTTCTTTCTGTCCTAGAGTATGTGGACGTCAAAACTTGGACTTAATTTAGCCAGGACTTATTCTTTACTGTTGTCAGAATCATTTCCGCGAAGGTTAGAATATCTTTTAGATGTCTCTCTTAATGGACTTGCTCTTACTTTAACACTCTCTCCATTAACACTTACTCAGCTCTTGAATCAATGTGTGCCAAACCAATTTACGGAATGACAACTTGTTCACTAAGTGAGTGATCTGGGCCAGGCTACTGGCTAAATACAGACTTTTCCTTGAATATTCAGACAAGTATGTAAAGGAAAACAAAATGTCTGGACAACAGCTTGTATATTGTGTAGATATATGACATTTCGGACTTGACGCTCACTCCCTCATCATGTGAATTGTGTGAGCATTATACTTAGAAACTTTGTGTTTCTATCAGGGATGCAGAAATCGGTCTATTTGCCGGACATGTCCGATTGTAAATCCAGTTTGACCGAATGGAAAATTGACCTATCGGACATCAGTTGACCGATTGCAGAAAATAAAAGGAAAACTAAACTTACAAGCATATTAAATAAAGGCAAACGGCCCTGCTTGTGTCGGTCATAATTGTTTATGAAATTGAAATATGTTGATCCAGTCAAGAAGTCACATTTATTCTTCACAGCACGAGGCACCACGTCAATCGTCATTATCTTCAGTAAATTATAATTGTCGGCAGAAAAAACACTTACCGTTTGATATTTAATTGAAATTTCCAGTGTCATTTAGTGACTGAAAGATATGACCCATTTCACAACATTATTTACGAAAAAGATTTCATTAAAATCGCAGTGTAAAAATTTTTTGTCAAAGATAAACATTGCATGAACGTGTGGCTTCACCGTACCGGTGATTCATGAATTTGTTACAGATTAAGATTTTGCTACTTTGAATCTCGATAAATTTAATAATATCTCGTCCATAAAACATAGGTAACATATTGTAACAAAATATGATAGATCTATATCGATGTATGGTAAAGCTATTATACAAATTCAAAATAAATAAACCTATCGAAAACGAATAATTAGCAATATTATTTCACGAGACGTTATATGTAGTCAAACACCGTTTGTATGACGCTACGAACACGCGATCGCATTTACATGATGACACACGTTATAAAGAGGTACGCTAATTTAAAAACTCCAATTTCTCTTGCGTTAACATTAGTTCTTTTTATTTTATAATTATTCATTTACAATTGCGAAATATGTCTCCAAATAAAATATAAAAGTAATCTTATTAGAATAAGTTCAAATTCGTAACTACATCTTGAATAGGAAATAGTCGTATGGAAAATAGTTGGACCACGTGCTCTGCCGAGTTGTGAGTTTACGTAAATTATATCGCTATTGAAAACGAGTTCCTTTGAATTTAAAATGATTATTTAGAAGGTACATATCATTTGGTCCATGATTTGAACTTTTGATGAACTATGTGCAATTAAATTATTAGAATTCTGTCGTCCATCTTGACGCAAATTCGCTTGTGTAAACTCGCTTGTGTAAACTCGCTCAAACTAGCACTGTCGGTAAATCGTAGTTGGTAAACATTGATTTTAAATTATGAACCATTTTATGCATGTTAATGATAAATTAATAGTTATCGTTAATTGCTTTCGTGTTATGTTTAATTGTATGCAATGAATGAAGAACCAACAAATAGTAATACTTCCTGATACTTTATTCATAAAAAAATTTTTACTTCCGGGTTCGTCTTTTTTGGGTCAAAGATGAAATGTCCGACTGGCAAATATTTGAATCTGCATCCCTGGTTTCTATGCAATATAGAAGTTGTTGACCAGGAAAACTTGTTTCCACTTCTAAATGTCCCTAAAAGACTTAAGTACTGCATATTCCTGGGTATAAGTCAAGAATACCAAAATTTAGGGGTTCAAACAGGGGGGGGGGGGGGGGTCGACTTATACACAGGGTCTATGTTTCAGGCCCAAAAATCTAGAGGCCAGGTGAGTATCTGCCAGCCATATTAAAGTACTATAAACATGTAAACTATAAACATAAAAAACAAACTTAGTTTTGCCATATAAATGAAAATAATAATATTAATTTTCAAATGAATTGAACAATAAATAAATAATTGAGCTAAGTTTAATGCATATATTCAATGAAGTTTAAAAAGCAAAGAGTAACAAATGAATTATACTTATTATCAAACCTAGCTTGATAAGCTGAATGAGATTTGTTAATTAGATAATAATGTGCAGAGAATATTGTAAAACTCATAATGAAGTATGCCAAAAACAAACTAGTAAATCCATGCTTAACATTTTGAACTTTACATTCATTTAAAATCAATTTTTTAAATTAAAAATTCTAATTACTTAATCTCAGTTACTCAATTAAAGACTTCAAAGGTAAAATTAAAAGACTTTAAAGGAGGCTTATGCACGGAGAGCTTGAAGAAGATTTTCCTCCATTTCTCTGAGTGTTTAGACAGTTTACCCGCCTCTCAAAGATTGAAAGATATAACAGCAGGCTTGTTAGAATGTCATGCTTTTTTAAAGAAAAGAACTTGTAATAAACTCCTTACTTCCATCCTGTGCTATTTGAGATATCTCTGTATGGAATAAAATGTAAGATAACAATAATATCCTGACATCCCATTAAATCTTTTAAAGGGACAGTATGGCCAGTGGCTACTTGGGGATATTACAGTTCTGTTATTAATCATATAAATGCAGGACTTTCATTTGAAACATATTGTGTAAAATGTCAGCATAAATGTCAACAGTAAATCTCTCAAACTTGTTTCCGCAGAAATAACCAATAATGTCAAATATAATGAGGGACATACACCTAAACAGGTTAAAGATATAACATGTTGTCTGAATGAGTAAAGGGACATAACTCTTTGAGCTTCGAGCAATCTTTCTACTGAATGTCAAGCAATTTAATTATTCAAACAAAATTTACAGGCCTCTTTGTTAATCTAGTTACTCTTCTGAGGAGAAGTTGAAATTGCTGACAAAGTCACCACTACATTCATCTTAAAACGTGCGCTTTCAGAGCCAAGGAAACACAAGGGTGCTATAAGAATTGTAAAAGGGAGGTAACAAGGAGCATGTCATTAGTGGCACAAATGGCGGCAAAGGGGACGCACAAGTGTGTTACAAGATCGGCACAAGTATATAATGAGAGATGCACAAAGGGTGGTACAAGGGAGACACAAGTGTGTCGCCAGAGCGGCAAAATGTTGTCATGAGGTTGGTAAAAGGGACGAATAAATGTGTCCCTAGGGTGACACAAATGGTGGCACAAGTGTGGCACAAGGGACGCCTTCTCCGTAATAATTAGGAAAGTTTTTAACCTCAGTGAGCTAAAATTGGAGAAAGCCAAAAGAGTTGGTGTAACATTTGAGTTAAGAGATTATCTGCTACCGGTAGTTAAAATAGTGATCGATGGAGCTATGTAGAAGATGGAGCTATGTAGAAGATGACTGGTACGTACCTGCAGGATGGTAGGGGTAGGCGTCCACAGACAGTCTGTACATCGTCACCTGCATCGATCCGCCCTCCGTCTTCCATGTCTTGTCCGTTTCGAAACCTTCAATATTTGTTTATTTTATTAAAATGTCATCATGTTGTGAAAGAAATAAGGGAGCACTTTTTCATCAAAATTTAATTAAATCAGTGATATGAAAGGAGCTAACTACAATTCATAGACAAGTAATTGTCACAAACGTGACCATGTCCCCCGCCGTAATTAAGAAATGAGCTAAAAAGATGGACACACAGCTTGTACTGCGGAGTGACCATTACATGTTTGATTCAATTATTGTTATATCAGGCAAAAAAATTTTAAAATGGTAAAAGTCTCGTAGTGACCTTGAAAATGATGTCAAGGTCACCCAAATCGACTGGTGTCCATGTATTCCCCAAATGAAGACTGGTACCAAATTTGAAGACTTATGTATAGCATATATCTATTGTATAAGGATATTTGAAGAACATATATACTTCTATGGTATAATCAAGAAAATTTACATTGGATGATATCGGCAAACAGTGACACGTTTACAAATGATATTTATCAGGCAAATAATTGGGTGTATTATTCAAACAATAAAAAAATGTACCAGTGTCCACAGGCCTATCATCACAGAGGTGGAGGTCTATACGACTTGTGATGAGGTGGTAGGATGTTGTTACCACGTTGTATTTGTTAAAGTAAGATCCCCGCGTCTGGGCCATCTGTTGTTGTTGCTGCTGCTGTTGCTGTTGTTGCTGTTGTTGTAGATGCTGATCTAATCCCTGAGACAATTGAAAATAAAGCGATTGACTGTAGTTCATCAGTTTCTGCATTATTTATTGTCTAATGTTGTAGTTACACATGGTATAATAGGGTCAAGATATACAATAAATTATCACGGATCAATTGATTAATGATTATAACATGGAAAGCTCAGTAAATAAATGGATCAATACTATTACTGTTATGAATTCATTTCTAGTTCTTCTGTTGGCAAACTTCAACATAAGTATATGGATTGAATATTGTTGAAAAGAAATTCCAATTTAATTCATGTAGACAAATGGACTTGCAGTCTGATAATCTCCTTGAATACATTTCAAAATGTGTACAAAGACAATTGTAAAGATTTTACAGAGCAGTGATTTTGATGGAAATTTTGATAACAGGTCAAATGTCCTGAAGATGACTAAAGTTACAGGTCATTTTGAAAAAGTATAGGTCACACTCTACAAGTCAGTAACATTACGTTCAGCTGAAGATGGGAACAAATACAATACAGCATCAGTTTATTGTCTTTTACCAGAAAGGAAACTGTTCATTCCAAAACTTAATTTTATTCACTTTCATTTAATACCTGTAGTGATGTACCAAATTATACTGTATGTTCAATATATTTATTTATACTACCATCTAAAATCAAATCATGTGCTTTGTACATAATTTTCAATATACTTCTAATATTGAATGAATAAATTTTCTGTTTCAGTCACTTCAAAATGGAATAAAAAAAACATAAAAATTATTATGAGTACAATTAATAATCAAATTAATTAATTATATAAACATTATTAGACTGGCTATTTCAATCTTGAATATTAGTTCACTCAATTTAAGTTGATATATTTTTACTTCTGATTTTTAATTGTGATTAATTAACATAACAATGTTCCTGTCCTGAATTTGTTGTTCTAAATAGAAATAGAAAAAATTACATTACGTCTTCAATATACAAAATATAAGCACATGGTCCGATCAAATGTCCCTCAATGACTTTTGTCCAAATATTCACTGACACTTTCCATCTTTATATGTTTTAATAATAATTTCTCTGGTTATCAACACTAAAATAAGTTTAAACAGATGTCAAAATAAAGTAAACACAGACCGCGAGAAAACCGGCTGAAGAGCCTGTCATTTGTAAACAAATGCCGATAACTGGTTACAGATAAGTGCACGTTTGCGCTATATGATAAACACATTAGACAGCGCCTAGTTTAGAGGGAGAACAAGAGTAGCCTCCCTTTCGTTTTGGTTAGCGTTTCCGAGAATTTTGATGGACTGCTATTGTTTTATCGGCAATTTTGGCAATTGACATTTAAATATATATTTAGATACGTAAATGAATAAGTTAGTGACAGTTGAAAGGCGATTCAGTTGACAGATGTACCATGAAATGTATCGGTCCTTTGACCTAGCTAGCATAATATCTATCGGTCATTTATGAAATGAATCGGACTATGACCGATGACCGACGCCAATCTGAATCCCTGCAGAGTGTACTCACTTGTAGTTTGTCAGCAGCCTGCTTCTTACTCTGCCTTGTTGACCTCTCGATGACTTCCTTCAGAGAATTGGAATACAAAATGGCCGCCTTCAGTTGTGTGGCCGTCAACACCCACAGGATATCATCCAGCAACAACATGACCCGCGATGATATAATACTGCAGTCTGAAATATGAAATTGATATGTTGTAGATAAATCTTCTTTAACTCAAGCAGAACGTATGTATATACATCACTGCGTTTTTTATCTGAATACTATTCATCAGGGGTCATACCTGGTGATCTATCACCTTCCTCAAATTCAACCAATCACAGCGGAGCTCAGATATCAAATCAGTGCGATGACTTCCTCACCCTGTCTCTGATTGGCTTGACTGAAAGGCCACAAAGCATGATCCCTACTGAGCAGTACTCAGATCAAGAACAGTCTACGTACCACTTAATTTCTTTTTCATCGTGATCCTAATCTTGGCCTGGTTGGCAAGGAGACGTAGCGGTGTGGAGGCGATGTCCACGGGTATCTCGGACTCGGTAGAATTGGCCTCCACCTTCATGTTCTGCCAGTCGATCTCCTTGAAGAGCAGGATCTCCCCGGACTCAGCATCCCGGATCCGGGTCTGTCGCAGATCAGACACCGCCTGCCAGTTGGGTGTCGTGCTCTGGACACGCAATCTAAGCAGCTGCAACACAAGAGACAATAGTTATTTATATTGCCATAAAGAGTATGTAATAGTCCAATCTAGACAAGAACTTCAGCTTCAGTAGAATAGGAAGTGAAAAGTTTACAGAAGACGAACAAGAACCCATGCCTAACTTGCCTTATAGGTATGATTAGCATCTATCTACATATATATATATTTATATATATATATATATATATACAGTGACTCACTGAGTGAGACCTGGTTTAACCGGATCCTGTATATCCGAAACCCCGGCCATCCGGACGGTAGTATTTCAAATCTACTCTATGCATTTCTATGCAAATGGTGATTCGCTTAACCGCACATCTTGCTATCCAGATGATTTCAACTGTAACCCAATTGTGCGGATAAAAGGGGTTTGATAGTAGTCATGAGAAGCAGAACTACTTCTTGTGTATGACGTCACATATTGTGTCGTCATTAATTCTTGTGTTGTATTTATAACCAGTCATAAAAAAAGTGCCAAGACAGTGAGGAACAGAAGACCGCAAATTGGACTTAATGACTGAATTAAATAGTAGGATATCATCAATAAGAGGCCTTCAGAATCAAAACTTGCTGTCAAAGGGAAATAATCCAGGTTTGGTCTGGTCTGGTGTGGCAGTCACCTAGGACCTTCATTCCATATATCTATTGATAACAAACAAGGGGAATTCCAAGAAAACTGATGGTGTATGGTTGTCAATCTGAAGATAAGAATTTTATGCTACTTACAAATCAGTGATATACATGTACACTCTCGAGCATTATTGAGAGTTAATTGTACATGAACATGATACAGCTAAGGGCAGCCAGTGCTCATCTATTGACTGTGCAATAAGGAGTTACAAATTCTTACTTGTTAGTTTTTGAGGCGAGGTGAGTTGGGGTTTAACGCCAACATTTCACTTATATAGCAGCTGCTAGTTTTATGGCAGGGAGAAAGGTCACAAAGCCATGTGGCTATTCATTGTGGTGAAACCTGAGAGCATCGGCTGGAATTAGCAAACCATGGGTGGTACTACGGAGTACTACCCTGAAATTCAGTGTAGCATTGCACCCAAACCTTAGATCTGTAGAACTGTAGAACATGCAGTCCTCTATTGCAGACAAAGTTGCCGTGCAGCTGGCGGAAGTTAGTTTTTGAGGGATACAAGATAATTTTATTGATAACAAATTCTTTATTTGTTTCTCACCTAAAGAAAGAGAAATAAGTAGCCAAAAGAAACAAAATAAAGTTTATCCATAAGATTACTTTTGTGTTATTATATTAACTTCTAAATGCCTTTGAAGATTTTATATGAGAAAACATTTAGATATATGTTCAATGTCCAAAATCAACATCAATACCAATAAATCTTTTGCCCTATTTAATGCCTGAAATATTCAAAGGGACCAAAAATTAAAAAGATATTTCAGAATTAATGATAAATGGCAAAAATCTTAATTTTATGCATAACATCTATCAGCCTTGTGATCAAAATATAAAACGGATCCTTCCTTTAGGAATTGTTTAGTATGTATACAAAGAAATCCAAACAAATGTGAACTTTACAGTATGATCAAAATGAATCATCAGCAGTTTCCAGTAACACGTACACTCACAATACGGTCGTAATATTTGCCCGATCAGCATCATATATTGATCTCCCACTAATCACTTATCAATCTGCACTACTAGGATCTGGTTGGAGAAATGTGTGCTAATATGCTGGGATTTGATGACTACAAACCTCTGTCTCGGATTTTGATATTGGAAAATGATAAAATTTAATCTTTGTTAGATTTTCCAATATGTTGAAATATCTTTGTTAGATTTTCCAATATGTTGAAATATCTTTGTTAGATGTTCTGATGTTAAAAATCTTTGATATTAAGTTTTTGTATTTATAATTGCTAAAATGGATGGAATCATTGTATAACAAGTGTTTGCCACTAACATGGCAATGTCCCCCCGCCGGTGACATTGAGTTAGTAAGACACATCATTGGAGCTACTTTATATATTGCATTACTGGTAAAAAGTGACATGATGATCAGCAATTTTAAGACTTTGGGTGCTTGGGTTCATGATATATCGCAACAAGAGTAACAAAAGTTCAAAAAGTGGTCAAAGTGTAGAGGTGACCTTGAAAATAAGGTCAAGGTCACCAAATCGACTGGTGTCTGCGTCATCCTCCAATGTAGACTGACACCAAATTTAAAAACATTTGGTCCAACCGGTCATGATATATCGCGTAAGCAAGAGTTTGAAAAGTGGTCAAAGTGTTGCAGTGACCTTGAAAAAAGGTCAAGGTCACCAAATCGACTGGTGTCTGCGTCTTCGCCCAATGTAGGCTGACACCTAATTTAAAAACATTGGGTCCAACCGGTCATAATAAATGGTGATAACAAGAGTTCGAAAAGTGGTCAAAGTGTTGTAGTGACCTTGAAAATAAGGTCAAGGTCACCAAAATCAACTGATGTCTGCATCTTTCCCCAATGTAGGCTGACAATTAATTTGAAGACTTTGGATGCAATGTTTCATGAGATATCGCCTTAACAAGAGTTCAAAGAGTGGTCAAAGTGTCCTGGTGACCTTGAAAATAAAGCCAAGGTCACCAAAATTGACTGGTGTCTGCGTCTTCCCACAATGTGGAGAGACAACAACTTTGAAGACTTTGGATGCAACGTTTCATGAGATATCACGTAAACAAGAGTTCAAAAAGTGGTCAAAGTGTCGTGGTGACCTTGAAAATAAGGCCAAGGTCACCAAAATTGACTGGTGTCTGCGTCTTCCAACAATGTAGGCAGACATCAAATTTGAAGAGTGTGGATGCAACACTTCATAAGATATCGCGTAAACAAGAAATGTGACGTACGGACGTACGTACGTACGGACGCCGCTGAATGCATAGTCCCCCGTTCTGCGTTGCGGCGGGGGACAACTACACATTTAAAAACAGCAATCCTTCCAAGGCAGTGAAATGAAAAGCAAATTATAACAACACGTCATCCTTATTAAAAGACTTAAAAAGCAAATGTCTCCCCCTTCCCCAATTCAATTACAGTTAGTACCTTTCTAAAAGAAAGTCCAAATTGTTGTCATGTAAAAAATTTTTTTACAAAAGGTGAAAACCCAAAAGGCACATCTACATGATATGGACAGGTAGTATACCAAATTTTAAAGTTTTGCTCCGAAAACAAACTCGAGCTCTAGCCTTCAAAAAGAAAAAGTCCAAATTGTTGCCATGAGAACAGAAACCCCAAAAAGGCACATCTACATGAAAAGGGGAGGCTGTATACCAAATGTGGCGAAGATTGGACAAGTAATTAGGGAAGAAGTAAGCTGATGGTAATTGCCATGAGTCTCAGACTGAGTAAGCATAAAATTTGTTTTGTTTTAGTCAATGATGTTTTCACAGAAAGTTTGAAGATAAATAATGCAAGCTACTACAAAGCATTCACCAAAATGTTTCTGAATAATGGATAATTAATGCATATATTATCTGGTTTGACCAGTTTGAAAATACAAACAACAAGAAGACATAGTCATCAACATCCCCCGCCAGAGCCAAGAAATTGGAAAAAGGGCAATAATTCGAAATAATTGTGCATTACTCATTTTCATTCCATCAAGGTATGTTAGCCCTCAAGCAACACACCAATTTTGGTTCTCCTATCTTAAACGGTTTCTCAGAAAAGCTGTCCCCTTTGGAGATACCATGAACAAAGTCCAAAAATACGGAACAAGGGCAATAACTCCAAAACAAATATTTGCACACTTCTCATTTTCGAACTCCATCAAGGTATTCATGCCTTCAAGCAACACATCAAATTTGGCAACCTTATCTTAAATGGTTTCTGAGAAAAGCTGTCCCCTTTGGAGATACCATGAACAAAGTCCAAAAATATGGAACAAGGGCAATAACTCCAAAACAAATATTTGCACAAAACTCCATCAAGGTATTCATGCCTTCAAGCAACACATCAAATTTGGCAACCCTATCTTAAATGGTTTCTGAGAAAAGCTGTCCCGTTTGGAGATACCATGAACAAAGTCCAAAAATACGGAACAAGGGCAATAACTCCAAAACAAACAATTGCACGCTTCTCATTTTCGAACTCCATCAAGGTATTCATGCCTTCAAGCAACACATCAAATTTGGTAACCCTATCTTAAACGGTTTCTGAGAAAAGCTGTCCCCTTTGGAGATACCATGAACAAAGTCCAAAAATACGGAACAAGGGCAATAACTCCGGAAAAAATAATTGCACGCTTCTCATTTTCGAACTCCATCAAGGTATTCATGCCCTCCAGCAGCTCATCAAATTTGGTAACCCTATCTTAAACGGTTTCTGAGAAAAGCTGTCCCCTTTATCTCGGACGGACGGACACACGGACGGACGGACGGACGGAAACACGGACGGACGGACGGAGCCCAAACCTATATCCCCCTTCCACTTCGTGGCGGGGGATAATAACTGATTAGAAACCTTTGGAAATCAACAAGAACAAGATGACTAATTCTTATCACTACAACCAGCGAACAGATAGTAAATGGCAAACACATCTTGGGATTCATTTCTATAAATCTCAATAAATCATGCCACCCCCTTAACAACATGCAACTTGTAACCCTCAATCAATGGAACCAAACTGGACATCATCCAAATCAAACACTTCTACAAATATCATAGATTCCCCATTCAGCAATGCTCATTCGGTCCATTGTTTCAACACATTGTTGCAATCTGATTTCACACAAAGCAGATTCCCTGACAAAAGTGTATCTGCTGAATTATTTAGTACGAAACCATTCTGATTGACCAATTTACAGGAATAAAATCAGGGATTGGAAAATCAGGAGCCGAAATTAACCTTATCAAAGCCATTCAGACTAGTTAAGTTCCCTAAGTACTAGTCCAAAGCCATCTAAGCTAACCAAATGCATGTACAGGATCATATCATCTTTATATACAAACTAGCCTTTTGGACTACCAGTCAAAAATTTAACTGGCCGAAAAATGATTTCACAAGGGACTAGTGCTGATTTCGAATTCTGCAAATAGATAACTAAGGTTATTCTGAAATATCCTGAAACCTGCAGGTTAAGTGTTAATATCAAATGAACATTTGATATCAAATGAACATTTGATAAAAACTAAACAAAACATCATCGAAATTAAACACCTTCACAAATTTCAAAGGTTGAACATAATTAAAACATTTTTCATTTAAATCATTATTCCAAGACACCCAAATCAGATTGCCTGATGATCCAAGTTGAAGCCCTGATGAAATACACGACACTTCGAGACCATAAACCTCCCATAACCTCTTGTCTTAAGGTTGCTGATATGGGTAATTTAATTACCCTTCCTGGAGGTCAATCACATTCTATTGATCAGTTTCACTTGCCTCCACACTCGATGAGGCCGCCTATTGATTTGGTCATCTTTTTTCTCTCCTCTTGTAGTCTTGAGTCTTGAGTCTGCACTCTGACTATCTCTCTCCCCATTTGTAATCTAACTTCAATTGTCTTCTATCTCACTTTGTTTGCTTTCTTTCTCTCTTGCTGTCCTCAATGCTTTTTTCCATTCTCTAAAATATCTGCATAATTCCAAACATCTCCTTCTTTGTCACCACCTTTTGCCTCATATCAGGCTATAAAAATCTACCAATAAAACCAAGCTATATTAGCATTTCCCGGATAAGGAGATCGATGAGTGATCATCAAATTCAAATCATAACATGCCATAACATACGATTTCAATGTTATATATTAGCAATAAGTACTCAACCTCAGTGGTACGAGGCAAATGTTGGTTACACAATCAGTGGATAGTTGGAGCCATGCAGATACTCTCTGATGGAGTAGGACTCTGATAAATGCTAGGTATTTATGTCACATGCTACAAGGAGGGGAATGTCTTAAAATACTATTAAAACATATTCATATCAAACAACTCTTAGATGCATGGTCTCGTACAGGCGCTGGGTCTCCAACAGGCGCTGGGTCTCCAATAAGTGCTGGGTCTCCAACAGGCGCTGGGTCTCCAATAAGTGCTGGGTCTCCAACAGGTGCTGGGTCTCCAATAAGTGCTGGGTCTCCAACAGGCGCTGGGTCTCCAATAAGTGCTGGGTCTCCAACAGGCGCTGGGTCTCCAATAAGTGCTGGGTCTCCAACAGGCGCTGGGTCTCCAATAAGTGCTGGGTCTCCAACAGGCGCTGGGTCTCCAATAAGTGCTGGGTCTCCAACAGGCGCTGGGTCTCCAATAAGTGCTGGGTCTCCAACAGGCGCTGGGTCTCCAATAAGTGCTGGGTCTCCAACAGGTGCTGGGTCTCCAATAAGTGCTGGGTCTCCAACAGGTGCTGGGTCTCCAATAAGTGCTGGGTCTCCAACAGGCGCTGGGTCTCCAATAAGTGCTGGGTCTCCAACAGGTGCTGGGTCTCCAATAAGTGCTGGGTCTCCAACAGGTGCTGGGTCTCCAATAAGTGCTGGGTCTCCAACAGGCGCTGGGTCTCCAATAAGTGCTGGGTCTCCAACAGGCGCTGGGTCTCCAATTAGCACTGGTTCTGGTAGTCTTGGAGCTTTATTCATAAATACGGTAAATCTTCCAGGCTCTTTGTTATACAACATGTAAAAGGCACCAAGAGTGATTTTCTATTTGCCGAATAATAAGAGCTGATTGATTTGCACTGGCAGGCTTCAGTAGCCTGGCTAACAAGGCTGTCACATGGAATACTTGTATACAGGAGAAAACATAACCTGGAAAGCACATCACACCATGATGTCTGGTCCACAGGGACTGGAGAGAAAAGGTATGAATAGATCATTGCTATCTCATTCCATTCAATTCCATGCTAGCAGCATTAGGATCTAGTCTCTCTAGCTGCGTTTTAAGACAAAACTGGAGTCATTAAAATATGGTGATATTTTAGGTTAAGGCCTACTATTTCAGACTACTAGATTCAATTTGATTACTTCTTTCAATGAAAGACTTTGTGATTCCTGTAAATCTGCAACTCAGAATGGTTGACACCAACTCTCAGCTGGTAAAGTGTTAGTAATGGCACCAAACCTTTTCCTCTGACAGATTTACTGGAATTATTCCTGAACATTCAACGACATCTGAGATTAGTTGAGGGTATTTATTAAGTCACCTTGCCCTTGTACATTTAGTGATATAACTCATTAGAGAATGTCAACATTACAGAACGAATCAAATGGAAACGACTAGTCAGGATTAGATCGATCAGTAATTAATTGCCTTAGAGTCTGTAAATATTTCATTGTTGCTTCGTCATACCACATTGACCCATGCTACCAAACTGTGGCATTGTGTAAATATTGTGTTTGTTATTAGTCCTAATGAGTGAGTGAGTTATTGTTTAACGCCACTTGGGCAATATTGCAGCCATTAGCGGCAATAGTCCTAATGAAAGGGCCCTGGGGCAGAGCTGTGACAGTAACCATAATGAAAGTTTGATTGCCATTTTTCAGACAAACTTACAAAACAAAACTCCATTAGCAAAACTATTGCACCATTGGAGTAAGGACAACAGCTGCGGAGATGGACTAGAATTTGTAGCTAGTGTGGTAGATATTTTCCTATCAGTTGAAGCATTATAATCGTCTTATACTTTGCCCAAGTTGGACTGATCTGTCTGCCTGTAATTTATTATTTAAAATCATGGCATTTACGACTACAAGCCTTTAGTCTCTTCTCCATCATGGCCATGGAATGCTAAACATTTGAGATGAAGCTACTACTGGTGTAACATCCTATCCTTCAGAAGGGTGGTTTCTTGAGATACACTCGCTTCAAACATCACGTTGTCTTTAGATTGTTGGCTGAATTATAC
The DNA here is from genome assembly GCA_936450465.1 of Gibbula magus. Lineage (NCBI taxonomy): Eukaryota > Metazoa > Mollusca > Gastropoda > Trochida > Trochidae > Gibbula > Gibbula magus. The sequence goes on from OW388304.1 coordinate 62,697,901, forward strand.
TTTTTGGTCTTTATTTATTGCAGCATTGGTTTAATTGACATTTTGAATTTATCATGCAAAGTAGATCCATCAACACATGTAAAAACAAAAAGAAAGTGATAGTTCTTTAGTGGGATTCTTCAAATAACTTGTTTTGTTATTTTTAGTGGAGCTTTAGTAGTTTTAGAAGTGGAGAAATGAGGCTCTGTAATTGTTAATTAGTAAAGCTGTAAATAAGACTCTCCTAATTTGTAACTTCATGTCTGTGAAATAAAACATATTTTTATTTGTTACTAAGTTAAGACAGAATGGTTGGCGGATATAACAGCATGGTGGAGATCGATATGTCTGAAAATGACCGATAGGATATGGATATGGATTTGTAAATATTAATTCAGTTGAGTAATAATTGATCAGCATGAAGTCTGGAAATGCTATTGATTGCTTTAGAGGAATTAATGAAAGGTTGTGCGTGTTTGCAAGAAGCATGCAATGCACTGAAGTAAATATGAAATGAATAAACATATAGGAACTAAGAATTAGTAAATACCCATTTCAGAATGTTAACGCACACTAACTAGTAGTTCTATAAAGGTCAATCGAACACATTAAGTGCACACCCATTAATCTTTGTTGCGACCTTCATGTATCGAAGGTCAATTAAACGTTTTGGCGTTGATATGTATATATTTGGAATCGAGAAGCTTATGCTCACAGAACCTTACTAGAGATCAAGGTTTGGAGTTGAGCATAGCATATGTACAAGCTTGTGCCCTCCACAAAATGAAATGTTAAAATTTTAATCTAGAATTGAAATGATAGACTCTTCATCACAGACCATAAACTGTTGATCATTGAGTTTCCATTATATTGACAACTGACAGTCAACTTCTGACCAATCACTACCAGATATCATTAGGATAGCCAAAGATTAATACAGAACTCAATATGCATCTTTATCCCTATTAACTATCACATAGTCAAAACCTCCATAATCAAAAAACTCCATGATCAAAAAACTCCCAAGATCCAAAACCTCTATGAACTAAAACTATGTTTAAAAAGATGACCAGTCACTCACTTCCTTAGACCATGTGAGACTATTAACCAGAATACTGACAAACCATCAAAATCAATATAAAAGATGCAATGTCCGTCAACAGTGTCCACTTATTTAAGATGACTGTCATCAAACCATTATAACCTTATCACCTTTTGTATCATCACGTCATGAAAAATTTCACTTCACAAATAAAAGATTCTCATGACATGAATGACTTTGAGTAAGATCATGAAAACTTCCAAACAAATCCAGGGAAAATATATTCAGTAATATTTCATATGTATGATCAGGTTATCGGTGATGATTTTGAAGTTGGTAGATACTACACCAATGTACGCTATGGATTGCAACTGAATATTATGTACACAGAACATTTCTGGGCAACTTCTTGTCCCTTCATCAGCAGTCTGATTAAAATCGACCTTTTTTCGAGGAATAAAATTTGCAAAATAATGCATGTACCGTGATAAGAATGGGTTCTGTACATTCCTGAAAACACTCCGTATAGGTGTGTGTTCCGAACCAGTTTAGCGCAGCCAAAGCCCAGTCAAATAGCATCATAATTTTTAAACAGTCTCTGTTTTGGAAGCATTCGGGACAAACGAAAGGATAGCTGTTTGGAGTTATCTGCCCCTAACTTCTCGCACCGAAAGCTTTTGTTGGACGTCTTGTGATTGGTTAACTGAATTGTGTCAGAACATGACAGTCTATGCTGTTATCAGATGGTTTGGTGTGGAAACCCCTGAACGATATGAGTTCATATCCCGGTAGAGGCACTATTTTGCAATTTTTATTCCTCGGAAAACCGTTGATTTTAATCAGACTGCTTCATCAGGAAAGTGTATTAACATTTTACTTGTGATTTTCAGATTTCACTAGCAAATGCTAATAGTTTACGAGAACTTGAGTCGTAATTGTCGACAACTGTCCCCTCCGTCGCGTATCTTCAACAAATCTAGGCATCAACACAATAATCCAGCTAATTTCTCTGGCTCCAATTCCTTCACATTACTGCTTGTTTTCTGTGATCTGGGGACTCATTTGTCATCATTATCTGAGGAAGGAAAGTGCTAACAAGCCTGTTGTACACAGCAGACCCATCTATACAGAGCTTAACCATGGTAAAAACAGTGCTTGCTTGCAACATGATTGCTAAGAATTAACCCAGAGCAGTGGAACAATTTGGAGGACATGAGCTAAATTTTCCGTATAGGTTTTCAGAATACATAAATTAGGTCTTTATTCTATTTTTCTTGATAAAATAAGCATAAGAAAATACTGATACTTAAGAATTTCTTATTAATTTCAGTCATTTTTGTTTAGAGCATCACCCTTTTGAGATTATATATGTGAATTCCTTCTCTTAGAAGTGTGAAACATCACAAGACACAACTGTTAACTTTACAGTGGCAAACATGAGTCACCAATATACTGGAACGTAAAGAGGATAGCCAGGGATTGTCTACTGGCTAAAGAGTGGCTGTTAGAGAATACCGGGAAACAAGCTAGAACACCCCTAGGTAGAGGGGTTTTAAAATAGCAACTATTAGTCGAGAGGCAACATTAGGCTATGGTGACTTTAATTCTAAACAGGTATTTTTAATCCTATTTCAGAATATTTTAGGACAAAATCCTTTTCTCTTATGCCAATTGTTTTCCCACAGTTATGAGTTACTGGTTCCTGATGATTTTGATGCAAGACTCTTTATTTCATCATCATCATTATCATCAGACATCATCATCATCATCATCATCATCATCATCATCATCATCAGACAACATCATCATCATCATCATCATCATCATCATCAGACAACATCAACATCATCATCATCATCATCATCATCATCATCATCATCAGACAACAACATCATCATCATCATCATCATAATCATCAGACAACAACATCATCATCATCATCATCATCATCATCATCCATGTCATCATCATCATCCTTGACATCTTCTTAATCAGATATAGTGTCATTCGTTCTATATCTTAATTGAAATAATACATTATATATGTTTTTTATTTTTATTTTCAAGAAGAAACAAACAAATGTTATTTATAATCGCCACCTGCCAAGGTGTACACAAGATTTCAGTTATCTACTGCATGTAGATATTGAGAAGAAGATACTTCGGTTATTTGCACCAAAGGCTGTTAATATGGGAGCACAGTCACCTAACCTACATTTCAAAATGTGGTGAAAATGTGAGGCATTCTTATATCAATGTGACTGCTTGCAGACAGATGAAAGATGAAAACTGATTCTATCTATCTGCAGGAAGCAACATGGATAAAAGAAGACCCAACTGTGTTTCTTATCAAGAACTGGTATTTATCAAAGCAAATTCAAATGTGACAGGCTTGAATGAGTACATGATGTGAAAAAGAATCAAAATGAAACATTTCAAAGATCTTTTGCAAGGTCAATATGACCCTTGGTAAAAATAAAAGCTGATACAGAATTTAAAACTGGAGAGAGTCAATAAAAGTAATGTCAAAAGGTATTTTGTTCAGAAGAAAATGATTTCATACATGATGATTTTCATTTTTATCTGTGCTGACACAAAAACTGTTTTAGGACTAAATAGTTTCAAACAACCTTGTTGGGTTCAGCCAAATTTTAGTCCAAAAAATATTTTTTAATTATAATTGATGCAATATAAATCGGCCCCTATTGCAGGGAAATAAGGTACTCCTCCTTCAATAACTCATCTACTTACCGAATCAAGTCACAGTTGCTTGAGGCAGGGGTTTGTTCATGGACTCTTGTTGTTCGGTGTTTAGCAATAAATTGTTAGATCTCCTAAGTATGGGTACAATGATGAATATCTATGTTTTATCTTCCTTCATTTACTCTATTGCAAATGATACGTATCATGATGATGAGTTGAGATGAGATGAGATGAGTTGGGGTTTAACGCCGCTTTCAAGAGTATTTCACTTATATCGCGGCTGCTAGTATTATGGCAGGGAGAAAGGAATGTATCATGAGGAACCTCATTGTAACATTCAGATGGATAATAATAATGCATACATTTGGAAATGTATAAGAAATGACTTTCCATTATGTGAAATACACCAGATCAAAAGAAGTATTTGCCACTGAAGCATGTAACAATTATATGTTATATCTTATAAATATTTAATCCTCCTACATGCCCAGTCACAGCAGTCCATTGCACATACCATCAGCATACCATCATTGATGACAAGTTGATGAGGAATGGTTCTTTCGTGTGATTTACTTTGAAGCATATTGCAGCATACGGACATTTTCTACAGCAGGAAAGCTCAATGATGCTAATGACAAAATAATGATCCATTGATTACAATTTTGTATCCCATATTGATGACTTTGACAAACAATTAACGTCTCTGGCGGCCATATTTGTGGGCGTTGGAATTTGTGATGCACAAACATTGACCCCCTAGGTGATAGGTACCCACCCACCAAATACTGCTTTGGGGGTGTAGCGGTCAATCTTGTCAGATAAATAATGTTCCTCTTTGTTGAGGTACTACTCTCTTTCAGCAAAGGCTTTGGTACACATGCAGTCAAAGGCTATGGTACACATGCTGTCAAAGGCTATGGTACACATGCAGTCAAAGGCTATGGTACACATGCAGTCAAAGGCTATGGTACACATGCAGTCAAAGGCTATGGTACACATGCAGTCAAAGGCTATGGTAGACATGCAGTCAAAGGCTATGGTACACATGCAGTCAAAGGCTATGGTACACATGCTGTCAAAGGCTATGGTAGACATGCAGTCAAAGGCTATGGTACACATGCAGTCAAAGGCTATGGTACACATGCTGTCAAAGGCTATGGTACACATGCTGTCAAAGGCTATGGTACACATGCAGTCAAAGGCTATGGTACACATGCAGTCAAAGGCTATGGTAGACATGCAGTCAAAGGCTATGGTACACATGCAGTCAAAGGCTATGGTACACATGCTGTCAAAGGCTATGGTAGACATGCAGTCAAAGGCTATGGTACACATGCAGTCAAAGGCTATGGTACACATGCTGTCAAAGGCTATGGTACACATGCTGTCAAAGGCTATGGTACACATGCAGTCAAAGGCTATGGTACACATGCTGTCAAAGGCTATGGTACACATGCAGTCAAAGGCTATGGTACACATGCAGTCAAAGGCTATGGTACACATGCTGTCAAAGGCTATGGTACACATGCAGTCAAAGGCTATGGTACACATGCAGTCAAAGGCTATGGTACACATGCAGTCAAAGGCTATGGTACACATGCAGTCAAAGGCTATGGTACACATGCTGTCAAAGGCTATGGTACACATGCAGTCAAAGGCTATGGTACACATGCTGTCAAAGGCTATGGTACACATGCAGTCAAAGGCTATGGTACACATGCAGTCAAAGGCTATGGTACACATGCAGTCAAAGGCTATGGTACACATGCAGTCAAAGGCTATGGTACACATGCAGTCAAAGGCTATGGTACACATGCTGTCAAGGCTATGGTACACATGCAGTCAAAGGCTATGGTACACATGCTGTCAAAGGCTATGGTACACATGCAGTCAAAGGCTATGGTACACATGCAGTCAAAGGCTATGGTACACATGCAGTCAAAGGCTATGGTACACATGCAGTCAAAGGCTATGGTAGACATGCAGTCAAAGGCTATGGTACACATGCAGTCAAAGGCTATGGTACACATGCTGTCAAAGGCTATGGTACACATGCAGTCAAAGGCTATGGTACACATGCAGTCAAAGGCTATGGTACACATGCTGTCAAAGGCTATGGTACACATGCTGTCAAAGGCTATGGTACACATGCAGTCAAAGGCTATGGTACACATGCTGTCAAAGGCTATGGTACACATGCAGTCAAAGGCTATGGTACACATGCAGTCAAAGGCTATGGTACACATGCTGTCAAAGGCTATGGTACACATGCAGTCAAAGGCTATGGTACACATGCAGTCAAAGGCTATGGTACACATGTAGTCAAAGGCTATGGTACACATGCAGTCAAAGGCTATGGTACACATGCAGTCAAAGGCTATGGTACACATGCTGTCAAAGGCTATGGTACACATGCAGTCAAAGGCTATGGTACACATGCTGTTAAAGGCTATGGTACACATGCAGTCAAAGGCTATGGTACACATGCAGTCAAAGGCTATGGTACACATGCAGTCAAAGGCTATGGTACACATGCAGTCAAAGGCTATGGTACACATGCTGTCAAAGGCTATGGTACACATGCTGTCAAAGGCTATGGTACACATGCAGTCAAAGGCTATGGTACACATGCTGTCAAAGGCTATGGTACACATGCAGTCAAAGGCTATGGTACACATGCAGTCAAAGGCTATGGTACACATGCTGTCAAAGGCTATGGTACACATGCAGTCAAAGGCTATGGTACACATGCAGTCAAAGGCGATGGTACACATGCAGTCAAAGGCTATGGTACACATGCAGTCAAAGGCTATGGTACACATGCAGTCAAAGGCTATGGTACACATGCTGTCAAAGGCTATGGTACACATGCAGTCAAAGGCTATGGTACACATGCTGTCAAAGGCTATGGTACACATGCAGTCAAAGGCTATGGTACACATGCAGTCAAAGGCTATGGTACACATGCAGTCAAAGGCTATGGTACACATGCAGTCAAAGGCTATGGTACACATGCAGTCAAAGGCTATGGTACACATGCTGTCAAGGCTATGGTACACATGCAGTCAAAGGCTATGGTACACATGCTGTCAAAGGCTATGGTACACATGCAGTCAAAGGCTATGGTACACATGCAGTCAAAGGCTATGGTACACATGCAGTCAAAGGCTATGGTAGACATGCAGTCAAAGGCTATGGTACACATGCAGTCAAAGGCTATGGTACACATGCTGTCAAAGGCTATGGTACACATGCAGTCAAAGGCTATGGTACACATGCAGTCAAAGGCTATGGTACACATGCTGTCAAAGGCTATGGTACACATGCTGTCAAAGGCTATGGTACACATGCAGTCAAAGGCTATGGTACACATGCAGTCAAAGGCTATGGTACACATGCAGTCAAAGGCTATGGTACACATGCAGTCAAAGGCTATGGTACACATGCTGTCAAAGGCTATGGTACACATGCAGTCAAAGGCTATGGTACACATGCAGTCAAAGGCTATGGTACACATGTAGTCAAAGGCTATGGTACACATGCAGTCAAAGGCTATGGTACACATGCAGTCAAAGGCTATGGTACACATGCTGTCAAAGGCTATGGTACACATGCAGTCAAAGGCTATGGTACACATGCTGTCAAAGGCTATGGTACACATGCAGTCAAAGGCTATGGTACACATGCAGTCAAAGGCTATGGTACACATGCAGTCAAAGGCTATGGTACACATGCAGTCAAAGGCTATGGTACACATGCAGTCAAAGGCTATGGTACACATGCTGTCAAGGCTATGGTACACATGCAGTCAAAGGCTATGGTACACATGCAGTCAAAGGCTATGGTACACATGCTGTCAAAGGCTATGGTACACATGCAGTCAAAGGCTATGGTACACATGCAGTCAAAGGCTATGGTACACATGCAGTCAAAGGCTATGGTACACATGCAGTCAAAGGCTATGGTACACATGCAGTCGCAGTCAAAGGCTATGGTACACATGCAGTCAAAGGCTATGGTACACATGCAGTCAAAGGCTATGGTACACATGCAGTCAAAGGCTATGGTACACATGCTGTCAAAGGCTATGGTACACATGCAGTCAAAGGCTATGGTACACATGCAGTCAAAGGCTATGGTACACATGCAGTCAAAGGAGTCAATCATACCAACATTGGTTCTGATGACCATTTGATGGCGATGGTTCATTAGCAACATACAATGAAGTACACAGCATCCTTAGGGGATTCATTGATTAAGTTGATTCAATAACGAGTAAATCAAGATAGGGACACAGATTTTAATCTCCAAAGGCAATCAAGTGGACAAGAATCTGAGTATCTGTAACAAGAACAGTCAAATGGTCCTGTTTCATTTACTTGAAGAAGCCCGTGTTCTCTGCTAACCTCAATGGGATACCCCTCACAAGCAAATGTCACAACAATGTTATCGACCATTTGGTGATGAACTGCCTTTGTCATGATCATGGTGCAAATTGCTATCCCAAAGGATTGATAATTTATTACCCTGAAAACCAGAACACCCATTCCTTTCTCCAACTCAGCCATAGTACTAACTAGGTACAGATAAACAATACAAAGTGCCCTTTCAAACTACTGTATTTCCTCCAATAAACCCCCGGATGCGTTTTCCTTCAACAGAATCTTTATCTGAAATAAAGATACATCCTTCATTGGTCATAGTACTCTTCATAACCATGGAGGAATAAAGACATTCATAGAGAAGATTTCACATTCTTCCATGCAGATGGCTGGGTTTCAAGATATACTGGTTCTGGGTAAACGAGGCCTGAAATTCACTGTAAACATGAGGCACTCCCATTACTTATAAGACGCAGTTTCGATGCAGATACTATCACCATCAACAAGTAACTTGCTAGTATCTGCATCGAAATGTCACACTCATAGTAATAAAGAAGTTGACTATCCATAAAACTTGTTCTCATTCATTATCACTGTTACCAACTGAGTAGGTCAAATGCTTTACCCAAGCAGTGATTTAACCAGTTTGGTTATGTCAAAAGGACATTGGCTAAATACACACAGCTATTGGAAACATGGCTTGTAAACAGGGCAAGTCTCGATACCTTTAAATGTTCAGCATTAACTTGTTGAACCTAGTTGCTGTAAGGTTTGCATGGTCCCCAAGGAGTTCAGATACTACACCATATGATCTGCCATGAAGAGATACATCCATTTATCTCTTAAGCGCCTTCGAGCTACTGAGCTGGGTTTTTTTTTGGTCTTTACAAATATTTATTAACATTACGTGTCTTATAATAAACCATACAGTCAGTTTGTAATTATCTTGCACAACAGTTGAGGTATAAAGATTATAAACTATTAACAATGACAAATCACCACTTCATGTGATGAGATAAACATGGTATAAATACAGCTTCAAAGACGCTTGTCCACGGCAGGCATTCCAGTATTATGTCTGGGAGAGTGTTCCGGATCCACAAAAGGATGCTGGATGGTACGACTGATGAAAACATCACCAGAAAAGCTACAACTATGGTATAAATAAAAAACATCTTATATTGAACATCTACCAGAAGCCAGCTGTTTTGTACTGCTCCTAAATCTTTAGAGCTGAATTGAACTCGGACCAGGAATGAACTGAAATGGATACGTGTATATTCCCAAAGAGACAGAGGATATTGACGACTCGCACAAGGAACCTCTGATCAGTGAGCTTGTCATGTACACAGTCCCATGTGAATACACTCAGCCTGTAAGTGACCATTCTGTCTTAGTGAATGGCTCATAGATTGTCAATGCTCACAAGTTAACCCTACACTTGCACCTCCTGGAATCTATATATTGAGATTATCAGACAATATAGTTTATGTGCTATAAGAGAAAACACTTCATTTCCACACAAAAAATATTTGTTAGAACTCTCTCCTTAATGCATGAATGCAAGTTCAATGTACTTGGTCATTCAAAGGATGATAATTATCCAACCGAGTTGAATACACTTTAAGTAACTGCATCAAAGGTCAAACCATTCTGAGGGGGCAATTTTCAGGAATCAGAGCTAGAGAATCAATTAGGATCGACAGCAAGAGTTATGCTATCCTAACAATTTCAGGGAGCCATAGACAAATGGTTAAGGTCCCCAAGTGAATGCCATCCCACAACAAGACTAAAGACTTCATCTATCGTGTGTGTGTTGTGTAATGGAGTCAAAAGTTTAGAAATCTCCTGAGTAATCAAGAGGAATTCCCAATCCTAAGCAGAGAACGACCAGCTTTCATTGCTCATACAAGACACGGTGAGAGAGACCAAGAGAACAGCCATAGATCATGAACTCAGAGTCCCTTGTGGCATCTCCCAACAAACAGATCAATGAGCGAGAGTCTGTTCTTGTCCGTCTTTCAGTGTCCACAATTGTTATTTCACTGTCACTTTGTAAATTGATTTCTGGGAGTTTCTTTTCAATCACATCAAATAACTGTATATATTAGGTTCAAGAAACGCAATTTTCAGGATAATGACTTCTTTATTGCGAAGAAAATCCAGATTTTTTTTTTTATATTCCACTCTTAAATGTCCTTCAAAGACTTTTAATGTCATATATTCTGTTATAAAAGTAAGCCCTAAGTGTTAGTTCTCCCCTACCACATGATCACATGATACAAATGAGAAGGTTTGTGATGTCTGTCTGACTGCATCACATTTCATTGGTTAAAACAATAGTTTATGGATGACAGTTCATGCCATAAACCTTCAGAGCTGAAACGTCCTGTCCTGTCCATTGAATCAGCACTAATATTTCATTGTTAATAAATAACCATTTGACAGTTATAGAAACTCTGCACAGATGGTCTGTGATACAGGGTCATCAAGTTTCAGATCTAGTGTACACTGATGCTGATCTAAAGAGGAAAATATAAGTAATTTCACGCCTCTGGTTCACAGCAATATTGGTATACGTACATATCATACATACATCAATTATGTGGTTCTGTAACAATACAATGAAAATAACGTGGCAAACTCTTTATCCAATTGCTTAGATGGTGACAATTTTACAGCATGTTATATCAAGCAACATGGAGTGGCATATGGCATGAAGTCTGTTGTAAGGCATATTTAATTTTTCTTCATGCATAATAGATGTAAAGGCCTGAAGTACATTACCATCACATACATATCAAATTAAGCATGAAATTAAATTACCATAAACATCAGAGGTAAAGATAAATGTTGTATTGTTCATAAATGCATGAACAAATGATTGGAACAATGCTGCCAATTTTATATTTTTTTAACTCTTCTTTAATCCTTTGCTAAGTACAACATATCACAAAGACTGAATAGCACCAAGAACCAAACAGTTGATAAATAGCTCAATGAAATAGTTAATTACAGAGTATTAGATCAAGGGTCAGAATTAGCAAATAGTAAACTGTGAATGTTCCATCTGGTTTAACTGCAGAAACTAAAGCTATGTGTATATTAAAGAAATATAAAATTTCATATCAAACAGGAGAAAGTTCCTTTCTAACTTCAGAGGCCGAGATAAGCTGCGTATCAGCGGGAATTACGCTTTGATTTCAAATGCAAACGCTAATAAATAAAAGTGAAGCGTACCAAATACACTTGAATATTTACTGATACACATGGTTTAATGTTATAGATAATTACTCAAATAAAATTTTAAAATCCCGTGCGTACTTCGAAAATCGTCCTGATTAGGTTAAACACCGTAGACGTTTTCAACTTCATGTTTCCTCACACAAACGCAACACGTTTAATGCATCGTTACAGTTGATTGGTTAGAACTGAACCTACAGCCAATGAAAACCTTTGTTGCAAACTGACGGGTTATAGTCAAAACGGCGACAAACCAAAACGGCGACAGGCCGTAAGTCAAAACGGAGACAAATTAGACGGAACGGCGACAAAAATAATTAGTCAAAACGGCGACAGCATAGTATTTGTATGTGAATATAATTCTTATAATAAAACAATGAAACTCTGTATATTTTGTAATATTTCTTTATTCATTTGATTCAACTTCATACAAAATGGCAATAAGTGAAATTTCATTTATAATAATCAGGAGTGAGGACAAATCAGATTAATATGCTTCCAGTACTCACATTTGCAAAAAACAATGAGTAACACTTTCTTAGAGAAACGTGCCGGAAAGAGAAATACCCACATCCATTTAAACCAATGAGTAAAGTACTCAACTGGTTAAAACCTTATCTAGAGCCCTGTAACTTTCATCAAGTTTATTGACTTTGACTCTGAATTCTACCAAAACGTCTGGAAATTGCCGCAGGTAAAACTATTCTAACAATGAATTGCAGGAGAAAATATTTCACCAAACAATGTTGCCATTCCTGTATCAAATTCAAGTTATAACCCTAACAATTGGTCAGAACCAGGGGGTATATTTTCAAAGCTCTCTAAGTTCTAAGACAGTTGTAAGTACCATACAATAACATTGACTTACGACTATCTTAGAGCTAAGAGAGCTTCAAAAATTTAAGCCCTGATGATTTCAATGATATATCTACATTGTCTGAGATGAAAGAGTGATCTTCTTGTTGATTGGCTTCTTAATTGGAGGCTATACAACTTGATTCCTACACACCAATTTCAGGACTGCATTGTTTTCCATCTTCAAGAACATTCAACGGTAACCAATCATTATTGAATATCAACAGCGGCGACAAATCATTGTTGACCATGGTCAAACTAGCTTTGAGCAGTTCCTTGCCTCATGGCTAATGATGATGCCCTTCTTTGCTTTCACAGGCATGTTATATTGACTTAAGTTAGATAGTTAGGCTTGTTATATTGACTTCAGTTAGATAGTTAGATTTGCTAAAGAACCTCCAGGGGTTTCATTACTTTATAAGAAAACAGGTTGTATGATTTTTACAGGCAGGGAAACCAGGCTGTTAAGATTGAAATACAATAAATTTGACTTTACATAGCCGGGTAATTACATTAACAGGTGGGGAAGTTTCCCCTGTACCCAGCTATTAATGAAACCTCTGAACCTCTAAATAATGAAGCACAAAGTCGCTGTGCAGGACTTGAATTTGTTATTACTAAGGCTGGGACGGTTACACGTATACACGGTATCCTTTTGTGATGAGTGAATAAACGTTTACAGAATCATGTAAACGGTAAACGATTAAACGAATTGTCACGTGGTAGCAAAGTTTGTACATCACTGTGAAAATATAAAATGTCATCTTCTAAACATTATGAAGTTTCGTGGAAATACTTCTTACAAACTTGCTCTCGTGTGCGTAACTCGCAGCCATTATTGAGCATCGATGAAGGGGTCGTCTCAAAGGTTTTTGTTACAAATTATATCTCTAGTGCTGTAACAAAATATTTTCACGTGTAATTTCCATTGATTTGATTATTGTTAGAATGCCGTACCTATATAACGTGTAAGATGAAAAGAATGTAAGATGTAAGATGACTACAAAGAGGTCATTCAAATGTATTTACGCTCACTGCAAAAAAACTCCATTATAAATGGTATACGGCCCCTTGCAGCCACTCGATTCAACCAATCAGATTCAATGAATCACTTAGCGCATGGCTGTGAGAGCATGTCAATTTGAGGGCATATTTTGGTCAAATCTCGGCAAGTTTAATATGTTACCGTTTAGATTGTTTCATAATAACTATTTGGGAGCTATCATGACTCGTATTATGTCTGAATTGTGGATACAAACGCCAACATCAAGAGTTTCGCCAGCGATTGTATAGTTTGACTACATACTTGACTCGCCGATCGATCTGTGATGAATTGGCCGTTTTACGGGTATTTAATTCATGTCAATTTATTCGTGTAACATTCAAAATTGAAAAGTAACTAACATAGATTGAATATTTTATTATTAATTCATGACAGAAAACATGTCGTCTGAAACGGGGATTTTTTCAAAAGTATATATATTATGATATGTAATGTACTAGTAGCCTACACGTTGCTGCCACACATCTGAAACACAAATATTGTTTTAAAGTTGGACATTATAGTAAAATTAGTTCTTTTTACTGACAACTGCATGTTTTTTTCTCAATAGGATATTTACGTCTCACATCAGTCACGAACTTGAACTTGCTTTTTATAACAATAATCAACACAATATATATGAGGTCGTGTACACAGCAACATTCCGTTTTGGACCTTTCGTGTAAACGTTTACCAAATTTTGTAAACTTCCTAGCCCTAGTTATTACACAGACCCGAAATTGAAGAACCTGAGGAGAACAAGGTGACTTGGCTATTGAAGACCATTACATGTTGTACGTTATCCCCTGTAACTCACAAGAGATTGAATCATGTCCTGTGTACTGCATGTTAACAGACTGTGCACAGATCCTCTCATGCTTAAAGTTCAACATCTCTCCCTCTTTTCAAAGAATTTACTTTACGTTTTTTTGGTTATAAAAGGAGAGGTATTTTTGTGCAGACGAATTTTGAGAAACTATTACTGTATGTGCTATATATCTTATTCAAAATAACATTGGGAGCCATAAGGTTCAAATAGACTGTGTATTAATCATATATTTATTTATTAATTTTGTATGTTTTAATAAATTAATCCAGAAAACTGGAGGACTTCTTATCGACTACGAAATCTTGTTTCATTCTGAATGCAAACATTGTACCGTTTTGAGTGTTTTCCTGGCCTTGCTACTTGTATATTCAAATAAGTAGGAACGTTTGTGTCACTTTGAACAAAGATAACTTTATTTGATAACATACAATTGCTTTTTCCTGCAAGGGAGCCCTCACACAGGTTTACAATAAATTATATGGAATATAAAATATAACAGTAAACAATATCTCAATCAGAAACTGCTTACACCTGGCAAGAATGAACATAAATTAGAGTTAACATGTGACTATAATCCTGACCTTTGAAGAATTCAATAGAATGATGTTGCATGACTAAACCAGAGGGCTGTTTCACTACCCATTATTAATTAATTAAACACCATCTGTTAGAAGTGACTATGATTGGTAAGTGGAACAGCTCCAAGGTATTCCTCCTGATATTGGTATTCCAGGACCATCAGTTTCCATTCTCTATAGAGGATTGAGTAAGAGTTCTTATCTAAGACCGTTACATCCAGAACATTGCCTCTGTATCCAACAAGAGACTAATTTCCTGTGCCCTGAATATCAATTATAGAACTGTACACAGGCCCTCGAAAGCCGGGCAAAGATTTTCGAAGCTCTCCAGGCACTAAGACAGTCATAAGTCAATGTAATGCATGGCACTTACAACAACCTTAGCGCTAAGAGAGCTTTAAAAATCAATACCCTGTAATATAGGCTGCATGTAAAAAGGTACAATAGATTTAAAACAATTCAATGAAATAATTGTCTAAATCAAGATTACCAATGGTCTTTTTCTCATTATCTTCAGTTTATTTTCCAATACAGACCAGTGTGTATATTAAGGCCTATCTGACAGCCTGGAATCTGGTAACTTTTGGAGGTTTTCTACCATTATATTGACCACCTTACTCTTTCAGACTGGCTGGTCTTCAAGCTTATTTCATACACTCTATATATAGTACATATAGTGTGTATATATTTAATTTCATGAATGCACATTGTCCCCACTATGACGTCATAATATATAGACTATGACGTCATAACCTTCTTTCTAAGACGCCTAGCGGTTAGAACAATAAAAAAAAAGTACATCAGATAATAAAGGTATATTTTTTTGATGACGTAACAATCGAATGACGTTCCCGCTGTTCCACGCCGCTCTCTCGTGATCAAGTGTGCCCATGGTAATGTAACATCGATTCGCCTCAGCCGTCTGAACTCTTAAATCGCAACCAATAAAGTGTGTACTACTTTCCATGGTTTGCAATTTCTGCAGTCGGTCAAAATTAGCGGTGGGACAATGAACATCAACTTTTATGATAGCAACAAACATTTGAATTGGACAAATTACGTTCCACCATCACGCTTAGACTGGATCAAGCTCCACCCACAATTCTTTTTGGAATGTTAGTCACGTGATCTTAGGGGGTGGGTCTTACACGTGGAATAGCCGTCCGTTGGTCCTGTTCATGGACTATTAATATAAAGAATGTAAACAATATGTTTTTCTCCAAATTATTGGAAGCAGAATGTTACCTGTATCTGACCATTTGGCATCTTAGAAAAGAAATAAAGTTAGCTGTACTAACGTCCTCGTGTTTTAACTATTATAGTTCAGGGCAAAACTATACTTTATTACAAAACACATTGAGGTACAGCAAACTTTATTTCTTAAGTAACGTATCATTCTCCCTGAAGATGAAATGAAACCGGGAGGAGAGAGAAAGTCAGCGTTTTTAATTTTTTGATAACTTGAAGCTGCCATACACCTGGACCTTTGACTCTTTATATATATGTCTTTGTACGTATATATATATACACACTGTATGTACTATATATAGTTGCTGTCATGTATTCAGATAGACTTGCTTGCTTAGGAAAGTCTGGATCCTTAATGGTTTAATACACAGAGTTACCTAAGCCGTTGATCCCAGACAATAGCCACTAGAACCCACAAGAGTCATTGCCTGTATGCAGCAAGTGAATGAAAGTCTTATTGCAGACTCTCTATAGCTTAAAAACATGTGTTAACAATAGATTCAATCAATTCTGTTATACATTAATATGTGGGGGGGGGGGGGGGGGGGGGGGGGTTATGTTTGATGATAATAGTACCGTCCTACCTGTAGTGATGCATGGAAGGCTTTAGACACCAGCTTGATCTCCACTGACTCCACATGTACGTAGATGCCGTCGATCACTCGGTCCACGAACCCATACTTGCCCCCGGATCTGTCATGCAAAGTTAATGAGTTTAAATCATAATTTCAACTTCATAGAATGATTTTATCTTTTGTTTCTTTGATAAAGATCTGTTTTGGGAAGGGCAATATAGCCGAAACAAAATGCCAAACCATTTTCAATTTACAGGAATTTACGGAAATCAACACTTAAATCAAGCGTTAAAAACGGCAATCATCCAAGAGTAGCTGCTGCCTTCAGATTGGACAAGCCAAAAGAGTTCGATCTGCATTAACAGAATTTTTTATACTTTTTATCTTTAAAAAAAAGTTTTGGTTTTGATAAATTATAATAGTTGTTAGTTTATGTCATATTATTTCATAGATACTTGAAAATGGAGGGAAAGGTAAATGATTTCCTTAGATGTAATGAGCACAGCATGATAACAGGTTCAAAGAGTGTAGCAATGACAGCTGACTGATACAGGTGTCACTATAACATGTTGTTGAAAGGTGACGGTCCGTGTCCAATCAGTGGAGGTGATTAAACCTGACAACCACGGACAAGATAGTGTTAGATGTGCCCAATGATATCTAGTCATGAGAAATCAATAATGAATTCCTTCTCTTCATCTTAGCAAAATCTGCTCCTGAGGTTTTTTATGATGTTGTTCAAAATAGCTCAAAATCTCTAATAATTTCTTTCACTGGGTCTTCGTGACACATATCAAAACAAATTACAATGGAGTACATTGTTGTCTCGTTTGACCTTTTAATATATCTAAGAACATTTTCTCTTATGTTCTTCATTCTCAAAAGTTTTACGCCTTTAAAGGTGCAGTAGCTAAAAAAAGTCGATGAAATAAAATTTGCAAAAAATGTGCTACAGCCCCTTTAACAAACTTCTTTTGATTTTTATGTATCATTGACTGTATAGATAATATTTTTTAATCAGACAAGGTCACATGACACAGGCAGCAGAATGATTGCCTACCTGTAGCTAGCCATGTGAGCAGGGTTGTTTGGTGGGCGTGGCACTTCACATGTTTCAGCTTCGAGTTGAACTTTATCCAGCATCTGGAAACATGACAATCAATTACCTGCAGGCCCCTCAATATTCATATATCCTTCCTGTCTTTAGTCAGAGACAATACGTACTTTAACAACTGAAGTGTTGAAGGTGCATCCATTGTGTTTCATAAAATCTTATTTGGCTTTAATACGTTCCAACACACCATATGTGCTGTTTACAATACAAACAAATTCAATCAGCTTGCATATTCATCCCCAATTGCCAAATATATCATAATTACTAGTTTCCAATTAAAATCGAGTAACATCATTATGCATGTGCAGAAACCGAAAGTGCACGTCCTATTTGCATGCACAGTAGTTATATGACCTATTGAACATTATCAACCCAAATTTGTTATTTTGTCTGGTTTAAATAAGATTCCAAAATTATTGGCGCGCGCCACACGCTGTGTATTGTCCGGTTTTCGATCAGAAATCGATACTTTTACCTTCATATCGTCAATATACTAAGCCGAGTATCTTAAAAATGGTAGTTTTTGGTAACAGTTGGTACTTCTCGATAAAATAAGACCATTTATAACGTTTGGCATATTTGACCCCCAATAACACAATGGATGTACCTTTAA
This sequence comes from Gibbula magus, assembly GCA_936450465.1. Taxonomy (NCBI): domain Eukaryota; kingdom Metazoa; phylum Mollusca; class Gastropoda; order Trochida; family Trochidae; genus Gibbula; species Gibbula magus. The sequence continues at coordinate 62,716,103 of OW388304.1, forward strand.
AAACATTCGAACCAACCTGCAGAGGTTGCAGATTCTTTGAAGGGATCCTCCTTGGGGTACATATAGCATAAAAATCCTAATTTTTAACTTGATGACAGATTGTAACTTAATTTTTAAAAATAACAGTAAAAATAAGTTAAAAAAACACAAAATAAGTGTTTTCCGAACGTGTGACCACCCTGTGTAGAGCCCCATCCCAGCGCAAACCAAGGGATGTAACTCTAATCTCACCACTTATCAATCTAACCATGTCAGACAGAATAAGGGGAGGTGGGTGGCCGTACCCCAAGGAGGATCCCTTCAAAGAATCTGCAACCTCTGCAGGTTGGTTCGATTCTTTTTCAGAAGGGATCCTCCTTGGGGTACATATAGCATAAGGCAGACTCCCAAAGAAGACTTAGGATGTGGATTCTGTCTGTATACTAAATACCCCTTAAAAGTGCTCTACTCAATCCAAGAAAGGTGTCACACTTACCAGATCACGTGACCTCCCGCGCCGAGGGCTGAGGATGGGTGATCCCTTGGGGACTAACCAATCGGCTAACCAGCCTGATTACCGTTATTCGAGCCAAATACCCCCCCCCCCCTTTTTTTTTACAAAAGACTATTGGGGAGCAATAGGAGTAAGTATTTCCCGCTAGGCAGTGCCACCGGGACACCTGCTGCGGAGGATATAAATGCCCAAAACAGTGTAACTGGTTAGGATGAACAATTAAGGTTAGTTTATTAGTCTTCTTAGAAAACTGAACTGAACCAAACTGAACAATAACTCGAAAGCTCAATCAGCTAGAGAGTGTCAACTCTGCCCACCTGAGAGAACCGACTGACCAAACCGAGCGCGCTCTCTAGAGTGCCTGTCTAGTTGGTAGTGTCGAATGAACGTGCTCGGCCGGCTCCAGATAGCGGCGGAGCAGATCTCTTCGATGGGCAGAGCCGCAGCGAACGCCTTAGACGTCGCAACCGCTCTAACCGAGTGAGCTTTCAACTGACCTGGGGCCTCTAAGCCCTTGTGAACGTAGCCCATGACAATGGCAGACACTATCCACCTGGATATTGACTGCTTTGACGCCGGCAAACCAGGCTTGCTACCTCCGTAACAACAGAACAGTTGCTGATCCTTACGGATAGCCCTGGTACGTCTGATATAAGTCTTAAGAACCTTGCGCACATCCAAAATGTGTGCATGGTTTCCAGTGGACCCCGAAGAGGCCGGCTGCATAAGAGTCGGCAGTTCGATAGGAGCCGTCACATGGAACGAGTGGTCGACCTTGAGACGATAGCTGTCGGGCAGCCTGATACTGACTCTGTCCTTATGAAAGACAGTCAGTTCGGGATCAGCAGACATCGCATGGATGTCGCCTACCCGCCTGCCCGACGCCAAAGCCACCAAAAAAGCGGCCTTCCACGTCAGAAGCTGCAGTGACAGTGCGTTCAAGTCTTTGAACCCCGGACCTGAGAGCCAATCCAAAACAATTGAAAGGTCCCAAGTGGGGCTGATACGCCGGACAACCGGACGTATCCTGTCCACGCCTGCTAAGAAACGCTGTACCAGTGGATGCGATCCCAAAAGAGCAACGTCCACTGGTATGTGGAAAGCAGAAATAGCCGTAGAGTATCCCCTGACAGTCGATGCGGCTAAACCAGCATCTAACCTGGACTGGAGGAACTCCAAAACAGCGACTAGATCTGTAGAAAAGGGATCGAGAAGCCCTCTATCGCCACACCAGCGCGCATAACAGGCCCATCGATCTTCATACTGAAGGTTTGTCGAATCCCTCCTCGAAGCCAGTATTGTGTCTGCAACTCGTGCAGGAATACCGCTCTCCTGGAGGCGATTCCGGACAGTGGCCAAGCCACCCACTGAATCCTGGGATTCGGGTGTGGCGCCCCTTCCTGAAATAGTATGTCTCGTCTCGAGGATAACAGTACAGGAGGCTGTACGAGAAACCTGAGAACGGACGGGAACCAACTCTGAGCCGTCCAAAGTGGTGCGATAAGCACCAGGAGGCGAGCTGGTTGATTGGTCAACTGAGAAAGAACCCTGGGGATCAGAGGTACCGGCGGGAACGCCCATAGTACTCTGTCCGTCCAGTCGATCGCGAAGGCGTCTCTGGATAGAGCCCTTGGATCTGGAATTCTTGAGCAGAACACAGGTATCTGATTCGTCATCCCTGACGCAAACAGATCCACCTGGAACGACCCGAACAACAGGGAGATAGTTCCGAATATCCCCCGGTCGAGCATCCACTCGTGAGGTGTTAGGATGCGCCGAGACAAAGCGTCCGCACGGACGTTGTCCACTCCCGGGAGATAAACAGGGACCACCTGAATGCTGAACTGGTCGCACCACAGTAGGAACTGCCACGACTCCTGAAGGAGAGATGGAGACACTGTGCCGCCCTGTTTCAGAATGTAGGATATGGCTGTTTGGTTGTCCATCTCTAGACGAACCACAAGCCCCCTGATCCGCTCTTTGAAGCACTCGAACACACGTCGAACTGCCCTGAGCTCTAGCACGTTGATGTGCAATTTCGACTCCTCCTGTGACCAAAGGCCCGAGGCTGTCAGGTCTTCCAGGACTCCCCCCCAGCCTGATAGGGAGGCGTCTGTCTGGATGGTGACCGAAGGCGTTGGAAGCTCTAGCGGTAGACCCTTGAGAAGGTTGCTCTCGGAAACCCACCACCGAAGGTGCTCTAGCACCCAAACCGGTGTGGTTAGAACCTTCTCGAAGCTGTCCGAGTGTGACCACATTCGTGCCAGCGCTTGCTGAACCGGTCTCATACTCAAGCGAGCTCTCCAAACCACGTCCACTGTCGCCGCCATATGCCCCAACAACTGAAGCCAAGTCCTGGCTGTGTGGGTTGGCGATTGAAGGAACAAGTGGACTGCCCCGATCACTCTGGGCACCCGATCCGGGGCCAGGGACACGGAACCGGAGGCCGTATCGAACCTTGCGCCCAGAAAGACCAGGTCCTGTCTGGGGGCTATGTCTGACTTCTTCAGGTTGATGATCCAACCCAGCTTGAGCAAGATGTCTAACACCTGCTGGGTGGCTTCCTGATTTAGTTCTCGAGACAAGGCTCTGATCAGCCAGTCGTCCAGGTACGGATGACAACACCTGCCCTGCGACCTGGCGGCCTGCGCCGGTATCAACATCAACTTGGTGAATACCCTCGGAGCAGTTGAAATGCCGAAGGGTAACATCCGGAATTGGTAACAAGCCCTGTCGAAGGAGAACCGAAGAAACTCCTTGAAGTCGGGGTGCATTGGAACATGGAGATAAGCATCCTTGAGGTCTATTGACGACAGCCAATCTCCCCTCTCTACTGACGCTATGACCGTTCTCAAGGTTTCCATCTTGAACGTTGGAACCTGTAGACTGCGATTCAAATATTTCAGATTGAGAATCGGTCTGAACCCTCCGTCCTTCTTGGGTACCAGGAAGTAGGTCGAGTAATAACCGCTCTGTTCCTGACCCTTCGGTACTACCTCGATGGCTGCTTTGTCTAGCAAAGCCTGCACCTCGGCACGAAGGACTTCCGCCTTCTCGGGCAACTCGGGCACCTTCGTGTGCCGTATCCCGGAGAAAGTCGGTGGGTCGTACTTCCAAAGTGGTAAGTGGCCCTCCCTGAGTGTGGACAGGACCCAGGTATTTGAGGTGACTTTCTCCCACTCTGAGATGAAGTGAGATAGTCTGCCCCCCACTGGAAGATCTCTGGAAAGACAGTGTACCCCCGTCTCCGGCAGCATTCGAGCTGCTGGAATTTTGGGTGGTGACTCGGGCTTCGGAGGACCTAGGTCGGCTTGTTTTGCTTCCCTCGGCTCCGAAAATTCCGCTGGCCTTTATGCCCACCGTATTGTCCTTTCTTTCCCTTCCCCTTGAATCTCTTCTTGTTGCCCATAGGGCCATTCCAAGAAGCTCGACCGGAACCCCCCGGCGTGGGGTATAGGTCATCAAGGGGGGAAGACCGCACTCGCTTTTCTTGCGGAGCTGGTTCCTCGAGGAGCACTTTAGAGTCCTCGAAGGCAACCTTCTGCTCGGCGGCTTCCTTGACTACGGCCTGCGATCCAGGAAAGAGGGTTGACCCCAACCTGAAAGGCAGGTTCTGCAAGGTGAGGCGTGTGGACTGCGAGTACTTAGACGTCGCTAGCCACAGCCGGCGCATCCCCATAACTGCGCCCATTATCTGACTCGAGGCACTCCTGATTGAGTCCCGAGCCAGATAACTTGATACCTCCGCCAACTGCTTCTGGAACGTGGTCACCTTAGTGCCCAGTTCCTGCATCTCTGCCAGGTCCTTAGCCTGCATAGCAGCAAGGTAGGCCCCGTGCACTGCTACCCTCAGTTGTTGGGCTCCGTTCCTATATGTGTCCTCGTGGGCACGGAACTCGGCCTTAAACATGGCAGCCTGCGACAGAAATGGAGGCAGTCGCCGGCCCTGTTTGCCTACAGAAGGCTGCGCCTGAGCGCCGGACAGGGTGACGGAGGTCAGGACGCATTCGTCCACAACCGGAAGGTCGAAGAGACCGTCCTCTCCCAACTGGTACCTCTTGTTGAGTTCAGGCAAATCAGCCTTCGTACGGGCACCAGAAAGAAGAGGATTGATCGCCTCGACCAACAAGCTGTCGATGATGCGGAGCCTGGTCGCCGGAGGCTTGCTGGGAGCAAAAGCCTCCCCCGGAAGTCGGAACTCCTCGGTGACCTGCTCCGGAACGGGAACAAGCGTCTGCGGGATAGCGATCACTATTCGGTCACGCGTCTCCTTTAGAAGCTCGGCGAGCGAAACAGCACGGCCGGATTCCTCATCCTCCTCTGAATACTCGGATTCCTCCTCCTCCGGGTCCCCGGCACCGGAGCCACTCTGCAGTGACCCAGTGTCCGAAGCCCGATCTCGGATTGTCCGTTTGAGAGGGATGCGGTACCCGGCGCTGCTCACCGGCGCTCGTCCCCCGACCGGAGCCGGTCCCCGGGGCTGCGACGGCACCGGCGCCGAAGCACCGGCGCTCTTGCCCTTGGGGTTAACGGCGCCCCTCGACGTGCTCGGCACCTCGGCACCTTGCACCGACGAGGGGGCTTTGATTACTTGAGCACGAGGCAGAGCCGGAGCAGTCTCTCGGATGCCTACGTCGGGAGCCACTACCTTGCCGGGGCCTGCGCCCGGTTCAGTAGTGCCCCCGAGGTCGTTACCTGCACGAGTGCCGGCCGACCCTTGGGCATCAAGGTCCGGCAGGGCCACGACGGTCAACTCCTTACGGAGCTGTTCCATCATCGACCCCACCATCCCCGTCATCTGCCCTTGGATTATGGTAGCGATAGCTGCCGCGTCCAGATTAGTATTAGTCATGGGTGTGTTAGCAACAGCAACGTTTACGTTAGTCTGTGGTTGTGGAGAAAGAACTGGAGGGGGAGGCAAACCCCCCGCAGCCAGTGACCCCACCTCCATATCCGCCTCATCCGATGAGGAAGAGGGGACAGGAGTGGATTACACCTTCTTTTTCCCCTTACCCTTTGACTTACACCTTTTCTCTTTAGAGGGTGGGATGGCCCCTTTAATTTCCTGCCCTGCCTTCTGGAGGTTACGGAAGAAGAGCATGTCAATGCCCCTCTCCTTCTTCGCCCTTGGTGTGAAGTTGAGGCACAGCTGGCAGGTAGAGTCGTCGTGCTCATCCTCTACCAGGCATGCTAAGCACCTGTCGTGCTTGTCAGCAGGGGGGATGCGGGACTTGCACCCCACACATTCGGTGAAAGACTGCAAGTCAAACACAGAATGTTTAGGGGTGTGCATGTGTGTAAGTGCAATGTTTATGTTTCATAAAAGTGCATCATACAAACAAACGCAGAGGCGCTACTATAATAACTAAGCACTCGGCAAGTAATAAATAGTAAGCCACTGAAAGAAATAGAGCATGAATATACCTAGTATATCTTGCCGACTGAGACGATAACCCCGAGAATGAAAAAATTCAAAAAGGGAGAAATCCTCATCAGTAAAGTGCTGCCCTAAAATGCGAAGCATGATAAAGAACCTCCAAAACAAACAAATCTCAATACAAGAATAGCAAAGTACTAACACATTGCATTTTGTTTGAGATCCGCCATTTTGAGCGTTTTCCATCCGCCATTATTCGAAGCATACGAAGCACGTGCGAATTGAAAAACGAAGTTACAACGCGACAAAAACCATATAAGTAACCTAAACATTCGCCTCTACGAATAAAAAGGGGTTACCACACATACAGTATTCTTAGTCTTGTCCATTTTCATCAAATTGTGAAAGGTCTCTCAAACAAAAACACGTCTTGTCTGGTCAATGACAGATTGATAAGAGATTAGAGTTACATCCCTTGGTTTGCGCTGGGATGGGGCTCTACACAGGGTGGTCACACGTTCGGAAAACACTTATTTTGTGTTTTTTGAACTTATTTTTACTGTTATTTTTAAAAATTTAGTTACAATCTGTCATCAAGTTAAAAATTAGGATTTTTATGCTATATGTACCCCAAGGAGGATCCCTTCTGAAAAAGAATGAAGAGTCTTGTATTTGTTGTATAATGAACTGTTGTTACATGATTGTCACCACCTACAAAATAATTATATTGATTGAGGTAGTTTCTTAGTTTCTGACTTTAATTGCTTCTTCTAGTAAAGTTATTTTGGCATTGCCTGTTTTTCCCCCTAAAAATTCATGCTTAATTACACTTTCGCAATCATTCAAAATCTTTTTTGCCAACCTGCGTTTTTTTGCCTTAAAAAGATATCCGTGCAAATTAAGTTACACTTTCACAATCACCAGGTCGCAATGACTTTTTCTCTTGGTCGCAATGACCTAAGACCCTATACTACTGCCATAATTTTTAATCTAAAATTGATACTCAACTTACTGCAGTCCTCAAATATACATATGCCAAAAGGATTTATTTGTAAATAATCAGCTTTATAAATATTTTGGTCTTTAGCTTACCAAACTAGAGTATAAAGGATAATTATTCCTTAGTATCTAACATGTAGATACCAACATAGACATTAGATTGAAGTGACAAAATGCTTAACAACTTACCAAGTATATTGGCTGTGATTTTAACTTTGTCCATTGTATCTGAAATAATAAGAAATTCATTTGATTCAATTTGTTGACTTCCGACTTCCAATTTCAAGATGTTTCTTAAAAAGTTAAGGATAATTATGCAACATAATGACAACCTTCATGGAGACTTTGTTGCATGAAGCCCGGGAGATCTTGAGCCGGTTTAAATGTTAGAGTTTCAGATTTCATCTATCAACATCTTACTCTAGGCAAAGGATTAACACTAACCTTCATGGAGACCTTGTTGCATGAAGCCCGGGAGATCTTGAGCCATGTTGGGAGATCGAGTAGCTCGGTGATGATATTTTCGTCCAACTCCAAGTTACTCAGTTCACCCTCCCCCTTCAGAGTGCTCAGATGAATCTTGTCCGTGGACAGGTTCTTACAGAATCTGAAGTTGAATGATGATGTTCCATGAATGTGTGGGACAAGGTGTTAAATTCCTACTTGAAATTTACCAGAGGAAATGTCATTGATGATGACCTCAAAGTTACAAGACAAGTCAGAAAATTCTTATTCTCTTCTTAAATAGAGACCAGGTTCTATCGTGTATTTTTTATGGAAACGAAATGCAAGAGGACTTTCCTGTTTTACTCATACATGCTTATTGCACAATCCATGTGAAACATATTACTTGTGGTAATGTTTTTATGACTTTATATTTGAAAATTTGATAAAGACGAACACATATTCTTTCAAAAATAAAAACATTGAGAAGTGAAGCCATTCATCTGTGCTGCAATTGTGGAAACCTTTCCATCAGCAGAACACGACATTGTTGATAAACTTTAATGATACAGTATGTGTTATTTTGTGAACTAACATATTAACTAATATATTTTATTGTACCAAATACAGTGTTTTTCATTTCAAGTTTTGTAAAAAAGCAAGACGGCGACATTCGGACAATCAACAACAAAACACTCTTTTTTAAGGAACGGGGAAACAACTAGACATTTTCTGTTTATAGAAATTCATAACACAGATGGGTTTCACAAAGTCCCAAGAAAAAACAAAAGGAGTCAAAGAGTGTTTCCAGAAGAGAGTGCTATTGATCAAACATTTATAAATAATTAAATAAGCATCCTACCTGATAAAGGAGTAAGTATATACACCGAGACGTCATGTATTTTCAAATTAAAGGAGTTATTATTCAGAAAATCTTCCTGTTCTTATATCCCGCCAGGGGCACGGCAACTTTGTCTGCAGTAGAGAACTGTTCTACACGCAGTAAGGTTTGGGTGCAATGCTACATTGAATATCAGCTTAGTACCACCCATGGTTCGCTAGTTCCAGCCGATGCTCGCAGGTTTCACCGCAATGCATAGCCACATGGTGTTGCGGGCTTTCTCCCTGCCACAACACTAGCAGCCGCGATATAAGTGAAATACTCTTGAAAGCGGCGTTAAACCCCAACTCACCTCACCAGTTCTTATACATTATTAAATGATCATATCAAGCCACAATTAAGTATCATGGTGGCGGGCAAAAATGTAAAACAGGTGAATGTATAATAATAAATACAAGATATATTCTATCTTTTTACAGTTGAATTGGTAAGTGCTGTTGGTCAAACATTAAGATATCGAATGCATAAATAAATCATATTCAGAAGGGACATGGGGGTAATAACTAGAGCTGCAACGATACATTCGTATATTCGGTGAATCGAACCGTGGCAGTGTGTGAATCGTATTTAATATTCGTTACAATGAAAACCGAATATTTTCGATTTTTAATTATTTTTTTACTATTCACACTAACATAATTATTGTGCACGAATTTTGTATTTAATCTGAATAAAAATACGTTTTTATATAAGTTAACAAAGTGTTTTATGTGTATGTTATATTTCACATCATCTCATCCTAGCTGTCAACAGGAAGTAATGCGAGATCTATGTTCCGTCTCGTTGCTATAAAAATGGATATTGCTGGTCAAGTATAAACATCACAAAGAGTCAAAATTAATGAAAACATTATTCAATACAGCAACACACAAATGATATGTTTATTTTATTTGTTGATTAACTGTTGTAATTTGTGTCTCAACGTCAACGAGTAAAAATAAAAATCTTCGCTCCCGGAACGAGCATAAATAAATGTAAACTCAGTATTTGGATGACCCAATTATGGCTTAGCCAATCGCTGGCGTGGGAAAGACTGGCTCGACCAATGGAAAGGCCAGAAAGGTAATAAAAAGTAACTCAGACTACCTGATTTTTAGTGTTTTCAATTTTTTTATTTTGCATTCATATTCGTGAATAATTATTCGTATTAGCTACCCCATATTCGTGATACCTATCGTATTCGCCTGGTAGTGCATTCGTTGCAGCTCTAGTAATAACAAGTAAAACAGTTGAGTGTATAATATCAGACATAGAGATGTAGAATGTTTCGTTGATGAATTTATCAGTGCAATATCATTCTCCATGGTCAATTTACAGGGATCACAATAACAACCAGAATACTCCAAGGTTGGTTACCCAATCTCCCGGAATATTACTACATTTGCAGGTAGCGTGACATTATTATTTGAATTATTGAATACAATCCCTAAATGATCTGATCAAAATCGAAAACCATCACCAATCCCTTCAAAGATAATAATTTTCAAAGAGAATTGTTTTAGATAGATTGGGTCTAGTGATGTGAGATGATTCAAGAAAAGAAACTACTTTACAACTTCAGTGAGAGACATTTTCACAGATTAACTGTCTACAAATAGCTGTCATGAATTAGTCATAGTATTGCGCACAGACAATTTGATTACACAGGTGTCCTCGAACAAAGCTAATGGATCTGAGAAGTCAACAACAGTCGACTCTTTGAGGAAAGATAAGTGTGTGTTCTCCTTTAATGGATTACAGAAATAGTTATGAGGGATGGATGACGCCAGAAGATTACGTAATTATACTTCCATCATAAATATCTTCCTAAAATTGGAAACAAAAATTGCAAAATAAATCTGCACATTATGCTTTTGGATAAAAAAACTAAAAATAAAGCCTAATTTACAAGGACAAAGGATAAGGCAAGTTTATATATATATATATATAGGGGGAACACTTACAAAATAAAACTCATTCTTTACATTGTAATTGAATTTACCAATTCAGAACCCCAAATCTATATAGGGATAAAATATTAGCAATGATAATAAATGAGGAGCTAGCTAATTGATTTACAATCTATAACTGTGTTCGCTTGTCCTAGGATGAACACAGGCATAAGATATTCTCAAGGTAATGTTCTTCAGAAACACAAGAGGTCAGGTGATGAAATAGATTTAGGCGTAACACTTCCTTCAAGGTTATATTTCATACATCCTGATAACCTTGTTGAGAAAGGCCACAACCACAAATAAAGCTCTGTGTCATGATGAAACCTCATCCTTTACAAGAACAAACATACCCTGGATGGAATTGCACCATGAACCAAATTTGCACTAGTGTTCTATCTAGGATGCGCATTTGCACGATTCACGATGAAAATTATCAAATAGCCCTTATACAAAATAATAGTGTAGACTGTCACGCATTGTTATTTTATCAATACCTTGAAAGCAATGCTATTCCCCTCCACTTTTTTCAAAATCGCCCTCGTTTCACATTAAGGGATGATAAACCTCCCCTCGAATTTTAGTTCTAGATTGGACAGTGTTGCACCCAAACTCTACTGCATGTAGAAAAAGATATAAAGCTCCATTAGACCTCAGGGCACCCTCAGCATTTACCGTATTTCCTCTAAAAAGCGCCCGGCGCTTATATTTTCTGCAACACCTTGACCCACTCCCCCCCCCAGCGCTTATTAGAGGTCTGGCACTTATAGAATATTGGAGTTTACTAATGATTATTGGCGCTTATTAGAGACCCGGCGCTTATTGGAGGCCCAGAGCTTATTTTCTCAATTATCCCGGCGCTTATTAGAGGAAATACGGTAGTTACAAGACACAGTTAGGATCACCTTGACGAAGCTCTGTGTCAGTGGGCAGTGTTCTAGAATAAAGATAAAGTTTTCGAGTCCGTGATGAGATGTAAGCCCAATACCTCTTAATCAAAAGCTGAACGAGTTATTCCTGACAATTTCTCCATCCCTCCATTTCATATGAACATAGAGACCATGCTGGAAGCTTACCCATCATCAGTTGTATATACCATCAAAGTTACAAGAACTTTAGGTAACTTAAATCTGTCACTTTGAAGAAATCTTACATGTTGTTAACTTTTAATGTCAAAAGTTTTACAAGCGCAATATGAGACATTTTCATCAAGTTCAGACAAAAACTGCTCTCATGAATATCTTTCAAGTGTCTTTTCATTAAAAAAACTTTCTTTCTCATGAAAAATGACAGATTGCCAAAAAATGATATCAACCGGAATTAAATAAACTCTAAATAATCCCGAACCAAGCAAGGCTGGATTATTTATTTCATTTCACATCAGACCAATGTCACTTTTTATGTAAAGGTACTTAGAATTCTGACATATTGGAAAACAAAAAAATTTCCATGTAAGAAAGAGCACTGATTTAGAAGAAGATCTTTGCGAAAAAATATAATCTCATTTTCAATCAATACTGCTCCTCTTAGAATGTCAAAATTTTCAACAGATCTGTCAAGACTCGAGGCAATCACATGGAAAAGATATTAAGACTAGAAGAGAATTCTTTTATAAAGCTTCCTCAAAATAAATGCTTTACCCATCGCGACATATATTTCACATTACAACCACTATATTGATTCCTTTAAAATATATAACTCTACATATTTCTACATAATTCTAATCCTCCACACATGGTCAAAGATTAAATTTTTTAAAATGCTATTTGCAATCAGTGGCAAACCTAGAGGGGGATTCAGGGTTTTTCACCCCCAACCAACCGATAAGAAAAATATTTACATTAGTTGAGGTGAGGTGAGGTGAGGTGAGGTGAGGTGAGGTGAGGTGAGGTGAGGTGAGGTGAGGTGAGGTGAGGTGAGGTGAGGTGAGGTGAGGTGAGGTGAGTTAGGGTTTAACGCTCACTTATATCACGGCTGCTAGTATTATGGCAGGGAGAAAGCTGGCAACGCCATATGGCTATGCATTGCGGTGAAACCTGCGAACATCGGCTGGAACTAGCAAAATTTACATGGATATCAGGTGAACCCCTTCTTTACAATAACGTGTGAAGCTCTTATTTCTTAAAACATTGGTAGATCCAAAGTTCTAAATTGGAGACACTCAATAGGGAATTACGGTATGAAACAGGGTTTATAGAGATTAACAAGATGTGACTTTAAAGGTTGGAAAACTAATCTCTTTTAATCTTTGCCATCAGCAACTGACAGGAATGATGATATACATATATGTAGACATGTCACAACCACTCTTCAATGATAGATCACGTTTTCGGCCTAAACCAACTTCTATCTGGCCAACTTCATCTAATTATTTCTAACACCAAATGTTATTTTGGTTCCAATGAACACTTACATATTCATTTATAAACATAAATATTCCTATTTTATCAATAATAAAAGTATTTCCACAATAAAATGCAACAATTGCACTCAATAACCTTACCAGTAAATCATGACACTAGTATCATAGTGTGACATTGACCTCGACAACATATGTAACATCTATCATCAATATCATTAACATCTGCGTCAAATGTCAACAAATAACAATAAAACAATGATACTGACGTTTGTACATTAAAATTTCGATCTTTTTTTTTATTGTCATGATCATACTAAAATAACACACATCTGAAAAACGTCAACTTGTATTTCTTGTGCTAGTAAGTATCAATAAAAGTTCTTGAAAGCAAAACCATACTGATCAACCATTACCAGATCATGATAAAGTATTCAAAGCAAAATAAAAGGAAAATCCATGAAATATTCATGATTTGAAAAAGCATTGAGAGAGATTGAAGAGGTATTCTACTGCAATGCTCCAGGATATTGAGGCCCTTAACATTTTAATAGTCCGGACATAAAACATTTATCAGCCCTGTTCCTCATACCCTAGCACAGTGGTTAGAATGTCTATGATCAAAAAGTACTGAGCTCAATTCCCTTTAGGGTGAGGTGAGTTGGGGTTTAACGCCGCTTTCAAGATTATTTCACTTATATCGCGACTGCTAGTATTACGGCAGGGGGAAAGCCCGCAACGCCATGTGGCTATGTATTGCGGTGAAACCTGCGAGCACCGGCTGGAACTAGCGAACCATGGGTGGTACTACGCTGAAATTCAGTGTAGCATTGCACCCAAACCTTACTGCGTGTAGAACAGTTCTCTACTGCAGACAAAGTTGCCGGCCCCTGGCGGGATTCGAACCCCGGACCTCTTGATCCGCTAACCACTGCGCTATCCCGCCCCCTCCCTTTAGGGGAGAACCGTACAGGTTGTTAGGTATTGGTGCCGTGGGGTTTATATATTATAGAAAAGTTAATTCAGTAACCCAATGTTTGACTATTTCCACTCTAATTCAGTTACACTGATTTTGCAGGCTTTCTTCCTGCAATGACGCTAACTGCCTTAAAGATCCAGTGAATGCATTTTTATCAAGAATGACAGATTATCATCTCTACTGACATTACGTAACGGAATCAATTGAGCATAAAATCGAGACAAAAGCCGTATGTAATTAATTAATGGACAGATTTCAGAAATTTTAAATCAAGCAATTGTCAAATTGACATACCATTTTAATGAGTGAATTTTGACCATATGTCATTAATCTATCCTTTAAATAGCCTGCGAATTTTGTTTCCACCAAAAATACCCTGATAGAACTCTCCCTTTAAGTCAATAGTAGATGAAACACATTGACATTTCCTCTAGAATACCAACACATCATTATCACTAGATAACGAGTGGTTACCTGCCTATATCTAAGTCACCTGTCCTGGACATGATAAAGGTAATCTGTCTCAGCACATAATTACACTTGACTACACATTGGGTGATATGACCTTGATGCCGTCTAAGATAGAGCAAGCTAGGCCCTGGGACAATAGGATCAATATCAATTGAAATAAGGAAACATATCCAATTAAGGAACAAAATCTCCCACAGATAATTTTTTTTATTCTACTTGATTTGTTTATCTTATTTTATTTGTTTTATTGTACACAATACAAAAAATAACTGTTTCAGATTTTTTCATCAAATTAAAGGGACACCGCGTCGAGGATAAAAATGAGTCTCATCTTTATCTCACTAAGCTGATTAGAGTGTCTGCTAACGAGTTACGCCTCGCTTCACTGTCTACGTGCAGAAGTTTTTATTACCAATTACGTCAATTGTCTGAAATTGGGTGTCTGTGGCGTTACAAGACATTTTTATTAGCAAAGGTAGATACCGTACACATAATCTGATTTTTATCCTCGATGCAGAGTCCCTTTAAGACAGCTATCATGAAGATTTCAAACCCTGAAACTCAAGTATTCTAGCCTCAGCAAGTCTAACTATACAGCTAAAAAGGGTTTTTTTCACAAACGGTATTTTGCAATGAGACACACAGCTGTCTGAAATCGAAGGTGATTTAATTTTCTATGGATTTTTGTTGACTCAATGATAATACTGATGGGTCAGGGAAAATCGTAAGCAATTTATAATTGATGTCAATAGGCCATTTTGAAATATGAAAATAAAAAGAAACAGTTATAGATTAATTTCCAATAAATTATTCATTCTCCATGGTTAGTCTAGAAAAGATCAGCAGTAACATAAAGGAAATCATTCCAACAATAAGAGAACAGAACTTTATACCCTGAAGGAATGGACAGCTAGTGACAATCATGAAATACTACTGTGTGATTATTCACTAGAAACTCCTGGTGTGGTGCTGTGCATGTGTCAATAACATTGCATGATTCATGAATGAACTGTCAGGAGCTGGACCAACGGGATCACAAACATGGACCTGCTGATCAACTAGATATGAAATAAATAGAGGATATCTGTCTTTTCTTGACTAATACCATGTTTATCTCGTCGACTGAGGTAGAAAGGTTATATTTTCACGAGTGGCGTGGACACGAGTGAAAAAATATAACTTTTCTACCTCACGTGATGAGGTAAACATGGTATTTGTCAAGAATTGATGGACATTCTATATATTATATGATGTTATCCTTGCAATTACGTCCGAAAAGGGTCATTTTCATGCCGAGCTGCCGCTAGGAAGACCATAGTATCACTGTGATGTCATAAACAATTCGCTGTGTCTCAAACCATTGTTGTATGACGTCAAATTATATCAGTCACTGGTCGCAGTGAAAATATAAGTTATTTTCACTGTAGCTAGATAAACAGTTTATTTCACTGATAAATCATCATAAAATAAATCCTATAACTCCATTGCATTACATAACATAGATTATTTGTCTACATCGAGTCAACCAGAGCAGAAGAATTTCCTGTTATAATTATGGATTATTTACTACCAATTTAATACTAATTTATACACTGAAATTTATATGTTATCATTTAAATAATACTTTAATATTTTACAAATATTATGTTTAAAGACATGATAACATATAAATTTCAGTGTATAAATTAGTATTAAATTGGTAGTTTGAATAAACATGGCTAGACCATGTGCTTTTGATAATATAATTTTGAATTGTAGAATGAGTATTTAACTATTTAAATCCCCTGTGATATATTATGTGCAATACAAATGTGATATTTAAATTATTTGATGTTAATTGTTGAAACTATTATTTACTTGATTGTTAAATTTTAAGACTCCAATTGCTGTTGCTGAGGTGGAAACATCATTTCCCTATTCCAGATATACCTCAGCAACAGCCTCATCAACGTCAATAAATTCATTCATCATCAATATCGTTTTGTCGTCTTGATCAACGCGGCCCAGTGCCGAACAAGTACACCCGGCCACAAATTGGCGCCCAACGTGGGGCCGGGGCAACTCCCTAGCGCTCACTACACCCTGAGTACGTCGAACTGAGGTGCTTGCTAACTCGCAAAAGTTTGACTCGAGGACGAGTCACTTTGTGGAGGGGGTGTATGTGGCAGGGTGAGATGAAAGTGTTCCTACTGGCTTCGGCTAGTGGGATATCCCTTTAGCTCAACTGGTAGAGCGCAGGACTGTCACCCGGAGGTCCCGGGTTCGATTCCCACTGGAGGTGATCTTACAATCACTTCTGTTACATAAACAAAACTTGAGTGATTGATATTTTGGGCTAAACTTTAATTCCAGGATCACGTTGACAGACTGAATCTGTATTACAAACTTTGTAAATTAGTCCAAGACTCACAGATTATGAAATAAATTAGGTTTGATTCGTCATTGTTCATGTCACAGGTGTTGTAAGGGAATCACAGAGGAAATTGAATAAAACTCCTATATCAGATAGATAGACAGACAGCTGTCAAGTCACACATTTCCAGCTTAGGGTTGAAGTCTATGTGGAGTGTCAGTTTAAATAGTACTGGCAGTGGGCAGCTGTTTAGTTTAGGAATATAAACATACATATACAAGGGGGTTGGGGGGGGCTGTCATTTTGGCCATTTCTGAACAAGTGGGACCATTTAAAAGTGTCCTACTTCTCCAAATTTTAAAGGACACCAAACCGAAAAGGTGGGCAAATGTCCCCAGGACCCCCTCTAGGAACAACACTGCTGCATATATAGGGTATGAGAGTAGAAAATACAAAACAGAATGGGTGTCAATTAGGTGCATTTCAACATGGGGGATAGAAACACATACACACTCACTGATTAAAGATACCAAAGTAAAAACAAGAAAAGTTCCTGTTGTTTATATTTTCCATAAATATCAGAGCAAAACGATGTAAGGAAATTAAAATAGCAATTAAAAATCTGAAATTTGTGAAACAAGGAAAAATAAAGATAATGCGATAATGAAGAATACCAAATAAACCAATGTGAGCAAAAAAATCAATGACACCAAACAAACGATTTTAGTAAAATCTGAACAAAAAGATGAGTATTGAAACAAGTGTCTGCAAAAAATAAATGTAAAATGTACTGCTTAATCTAACAATGTATATAAGAGTTCATATATATCTGTTTGACTAATACAGGGATATTGCCCTTGTCAATGACGATACATCCCTAGATGTCATTAACTTACCAGGAAGTGTAACACTACATGCTTATTAAGCAATAATCGTCCATTATATCATCAGTTAGGCAATTAGCTGATAAGCTGAGTAATCACATACTTAGTCGGTGATAAAGGTTTGTCAGGTAACATTGCTTTTGCGCACATCCATATAACTTTTAAATATATTAATTTTTTTTATAAAAATCGCAATATAAACATTTAATGTAACTTTATTATTTCTACCCTATGATTGTACACAGTACTACACACACATATAGTTTCTTTGATTTTATTATTTGTTAAGTGTGAATTAAATATATCATGATCTCAACTTTGAAATTCTATTGAATTTAAAATGTAACTGCTTTGATAAAAAAATCAAGTGTACGCCACTAAGTATGTATAAGTAACTGCTAACATTGAGTCAACTAAAAGACATTTACTTACTGTTGTCATTGGGGCAAAAAGTAGTTCTTCATATATTGCATTACCATTAAAAATGTCTGCGTAATCCCCGAATGAAGGCTGGATGTCATCAATTTTGAAGACATTGAGTGCTACGGGACGTGAAAAGTGGTTGAAGTATTGTGTTGACCTTGAAAATAAAGTCAAGATTACCAAAGTTGACTGGTGTTTGTGTAATCCCCTAACGAAGGTTGTCAACAATTACGAAGAGAGTGGGTGCTATGGTTCACAAGATATCACATCCACAAGAATGGGACGCCAACATACAGACGGATGCCGCTGAATACATAGTCCCCCATTCCGCAATGAAACGGGGGACAACAAGCAAAACGATCATCAATAAAGAAGAAAGTAAATTGTTTACATCTGAACATTTATAATAACAAATATGTGATGGGAGTTGTTAATATCATATTGACATAGTTAGAAGGAAAACATCATCTAACAACTTGTAATCAATTGCAAACATAACAGGTGTTTTTTGTCTTTCGCAATGCTTAAAAAACATGTTGAAAGACACAACCTATTCAACCCGTTAAAAATCAAACTTGTTCTCAGCAACTGAATACAGAATGAATTAGTTAACCACAATTTCATTATTATCATCATGTCTTCAATGCAATAACAAATTCAGGGCTTGAAAAATAGCCATTGCCTCTGCAGCTCATCAGACCTTACATGATCGAATTACTATCTTACACAGAAGACAAAGATATGAAATAATGTTTCTAATATGTAATCTTCAATATATCATCACCAAACATGTAGTTTTAATTTTAATCTTCTGGTAAAGTTATGCCTACACAAGATTTCAGCATTTCAATGCATTTCCTTATTGAAAAGAATTGAAAAATAGCTTTTAGGGAGCAACATCAATGACTTCTAGTTTACACTTCAGTTCTGGAAAAGAAGTCGATGACTGACAACGGACAACACCCAACAGACCGTGCAATAAACCCATCAGACCTTACAGAACTGATAAGCTAAACATGGATACTGTTGGCGGTGTTGGCCTGTAAAATACTCTGTCTGAGCGTGAATGGTTAAATGCTAATGTTTGTAGAAGACAGTGTCAATATCTAAAACTTCCTTTTGACTTTTTCTCCAAGAAAAAATATGTAACATAGGCCTTGCATTGGGTTCTTTTGAAAGCCTATTATCAGACCATGAGACCAATATGATATTACATTGAATACTTTGTCATAGTTTTAAAGGGGTGCAACACTTTAAATTGCACCCCTATCACTTTTAGACTATCAAAGGACAATGAATTTACAAATCTTGGTCTATGAACAGACTGAGGATAGCCGAAGGACAAGTCATAAGCCAATCAGGTAAAGGCCTGCCTCAATGAGTAAAAAATATGATTTATTTAAACAAATAATATACTGTATACTTATAATTTAAAACCCTAATTTTTCTTTCCTTCCTTGGATCAAGTTATTTTTGCTCTCAACATAACTCAACATTAAATGAAAATATGGTAAAGATTAAACAATTCACAATAATTTCATATTTGAAAGGAGGGTTCGATCTATCATGATATTTTTTGTGGAAACGAAATTCGAGAGGATATTCCCGTTAACGCATATATGCTATTGATACATGATTAAAACACAATCAAATTTAAATACATTAATGAAGTTGATATTTTGATGACTTTATTTTTCACAACTTGATGAAGATAAGCACACATTTGTTGAAAAATAACAACAATGAGAACTGAAAATCAAAGCCATTCATCTGCGCTGAGAGTGGGGAAAACTTTGCTACAGCCTAACAGCATATATAGTATATATTTTACTTCAAGTATCCATCCCTTGGATTGTACTTTTTCGAAGCTGCTTGCCTGCACTGCGAGTCCATTTCGGACAGTACACCCGTATAACCAGGTACCCATTGTACAGCTGGGTGGGTGAGTGCAATGTGGAATGAGTGCCTTGCCCAAGGACATAACACAGCTTTCGACCCAAGTCACAAATCTTTTGTGCCTCCACTGGGATTCGAACCCGGGTCGTTGGCGTCAGAGGCAGACACGCTATAACCACTACACCACCTTGCTCAATTATTAGCTTTATTGTATGCTATGTTTTACTATGTGAACATTCTATCATTATATATGTTTTATTATGAGGAAAGCGTAAAATTGGGTTGGAATATAGAACGTTTTCATTTCATGTAATGCCAAGAAACCAAGATAGTGTATGCTGCCGATACATCAATGATAGAACTTTCCCTTTAAGATAAGAATTTTGTTTTCAGTTCAGGACACCTTGCATCAATGTGTAGTTAGGTGTAAACTTTCAGTTAAATTTGAATAAAACTTGAATTCCAATAAATAAACTGTTGCGATTTTAGTTTGGTTTGATTCAGGGTTTCTGAATTGAACGGAAAAGGTGCCAAAATGAACATCCTGTTTCACAAACTATACTGAACCAAGGTCACATTGTTTCAGGTTTAAAATTATTAAACCTTCACTTCTTATCAACATGAATAACTATCAATAAAATATAATGTCTTAAATTACAAAGTTATGCCAAACATTTGACCCATTTAGAGACACACCCACTCAAAATTATTAATTTAGAGAAACAACTTATATTGATTGATCGGAAATATTCTAAAAGGATCCCGATCACACAGTCCACAGTCCTCCACACACGAAAAGCTAAGTATTCTACTACAACATTTACACTTTACTGAGAACATCCAACACGGCAACAGTGACAACCGATTTGTTATTATTTTGACGAATGAGAAAATACGGTCTTGTCGATATTTATGAACGACCCTTTTTCAATATAAATTAATGAAGATAAGCACAAATATTGGCTACTTACTTAGACAAATGTTTCAAAATTTGGTTTTTGATTAAGGACGCCATCCTGAGTCATTAATGACTGTCTACGTATCAACTCCCATCTTCACCAAAAAATCACAGTTGCTAGTATCGCCATGTCGTCTTCTAGCCGTCGCTTGCATCAACGTCATAAAATTAATTATTCTTACCAGAAATTCATTTTCAAATTGATGGGCACGTTTGAGTATTAATCATAATTGCATTTATAATTAATTTCTATCTTGTTGTTACAAAAACAAACAATATATCGATGAAAGTGTCTAATTTCGTTGATGTAAGGGATTGCTAAAGGGAGGTAATTCTGGTAATTTTATTTATTGCCTGTTTTCAAATTATGTTAACTATACCAGTCGCACGTTCAAACCACACATGCATTGACGTATATATTTTTTTTTTTAATTAACACATGTTCGCATATAATCCATCATATTGTCTGACTAAAATATGTTTCTTGAACTAAATTTTAGATATAATTCATGTTTAATTTTGCACTGTATATATGTTGAAAGACAATAATGTAGTGAGGAACAGGACTATTTTCTGGATAACAACTTATGTTTTAAACTCGGAGAGCTTTTGCTCTAGGGTTTAGTCCGATCTTGAGGAGTTTCATAGGACAGTAGGCCGAGGAGAACTGAGTTTCATAGGACAGTAGGCAGAGGAGAACTGAGTTTCATAGGACAGTAGGCAGAGGAGAACTGAGTTTCATAGGACAGTAGGCCGAGGAGAAGTGTGTCCTCCAAATTACTGTCAAACGTCCAAATTTACATTTTATAAGTTTTGATTCCCAAATCCTGAGTTATAAAAAGCAGGTCGTTATAACTGGCGTTATATTGAGGCAGGGAATATATATATATATATATATATATATATATATATATATAACGGGATTGTCGTACTTCGAAAAGAGCTGCCCTACTTCGATCTTACTAAGGACGTCCGACACAGTTCTAAAAGTTCACAATAGGTCCTCGTTACGTTCTATTCGTTCTTAGTAAGTTTGAGAAATTATCACAGTTTCTACTCCTTTGGTAGTACCAAGGGAAGGGTGTGAATAAATGATAGGCCTACGTTCATCATTTGGGATATATACTTAAACAAGTAAAACATAAACAACTTGCAACTGTGAACATGTTGAATGTTTGTTTTCTTCTACTTTAGGAGGGTAGCCGAGCAACAAGAAAAAGGGGTGTTTGGTTTCATTTAATTCATGATGAAACGGATTGGGAACACGTTATCCACCTTGTAAACATTTCCTCTCCTAAGGGGAGACGGTAAAGGAACTTTTTGGGAAATGTATTCCCTATGGCCAATATTTACAGAAATCGGACCAGGACTTGATTGCGGTACAAGAACAACGTAGTAAGAACGAAATGAGAACGTAGTGTAAACGAGAAGAACTGTGGCGTGGGTGAACTTGAAACTGTGATCTAATTGTGAATGATGTAACTTGGTTTATACACGTGTGTATTGTATATATATATATATATCTCTATGTGATATATACATTTTATGTATTTTTGTTTTGCCTGAAAACATTGTACAACAAATTTCCAATGGACATTAAAGACTTATATTATCTTATCTTATCTTAAATATTTTAAGTGTCGGGTCTCCAAGTGCACCAGGCCAGGTTGGCAAGCCTCTATAAAAGCCTGTCCTCATAGTCGGCTTTTTAATCACCGCCTTATCATTGTTTTACAACAAGTTTATCTGTGAATTTATGTGTAAGCGAATATTATGTACTTGTCTATTAGCATTATGGTGTTTGTGTTATCTTTCCATAATAAAATGTACCAATGACCTGCAACACGTGTATTATATTTACGATTTTCTACCATTTTGATTTTACTGTGACGAGAAGTACCGACTGGTACTGAAAACTACCATTTTGATGATAGTAGACTTAGCATATTGACGATATGATGGTAAAAGTAGTGATTTCTGATCCAAAACCGGACAATTTGGAATCTTATTTATAACAGACAAAAAGACAAATTTGAGTTGATAATGTTTAATAGGTCACATAACTACTGTGCATGTAAATGGGACGTGAAGTTTCGGTTTCTGCACATGCATAATGATGTTACTCAATTTTAATTGGAAACTATAGTAATTATGATATAATTGGCGATTGGGGATAAATATGCAAGCTGAGTGAATTTATTTGTATTGTAGATAGCACATGTTTTGAGTTGGATCGTATTAAAGCAAACACATATGAAACACAATGGATGCACCTTAACAAACGCTTATAAACGTTAGTGTGACCTTCAATTGAAACGTTATGTTCTTATTTTGTGTGTGCTAAATGTAACGATGAATCAGCAAATCTTTACAGTCTGCATTCCACCCAGTCGAAACCGTTGCTGTAATCTGGGGATGGGAGACATTATCAATGCCCCGCTGTCCTTTCTAACACACGAGTATTCGCATTTGAACAAGGCATACTATAGTTTAACAATACGACAGCTCTCGTCTCTGGAAAACCCCTGAAACAGCAATCCATATTCTGAAAGGGTTCTTAAGGAATTTAGTTTTACACAGTTTGGAAAGAATCTTGTTCAAGTTGTTGGTGAAGTTGTCGGCGCTATCACACAGAGACAAGTCTTTGTGTAACTGGTTATTGTCGTTTTTAAGTGTGGCAATACAAACCTCAAAGTTCAAAAGGTCTACAACACGTTATTGGAAAAGAGACAGAAGGAAGTTGATAGCACAATTAACACAAGGATGTCGTCTACTACGAAGGTTGCTATGGTGACGGGCGGAAACCGGGGTGTAGGATTAGCTCTCGTTAGGAACCTGTGCAGGACCTTCAGTGGTGTGGTGTACTTGACCTCCAGGAATGAAGAACGTGGTCAGATGGCAGTGAAGGAACTTATGTCAGAAGGTCTGAAGCCCAGTTATCACCAACTGGACTTGGACTCGGCTGAAAGCATAGCTAGATTTACCCAATACCTAAAAGAGAAATATGGTGGAGTCGATGTGGTCATTGCAAATGGCGCCACTTCCTATGAGAAGAACAGTCCGGTTCCTGTTGGACAACAGGCCGAGGACTATATCAGGGTCAATAACAAGGGAAACGCTGCTTTGTTCAAGGCTCTTGAGCCTTTACTTCGTCAGGATGCCCGCTATGTCATCGTTTCCAGTGGATTCGGACAGTTGAGCTTCATTCCTGAGCATCTGCGACCCAAGTTCAACACGGACAAGATGTCAGTTGAACAGCTAAATGCAGTACTGGACGAATACGTCTCATCTGCCAAGGATGGAAGCTTCAAGGAAAAGGGATGGCCTGATTGGCCAAACGTCATTTCTAAGATTGGCCTGGTTGCACTTGTGAGGATCCTAGTTCGAGAGTTGAAGGACAACCCGCGTCGTCTGCTCGTCAATGCTTCTTGTCCAGGGTGGACTGTCACAGATGCAACTAGAACCTACCTGGATGAGAACGGGATGTTTGGTGACATTAAAGCCAAACAACCCGACGAGGCCGCTGGAGATGTTGTGTGGTTAACCGCCTTTCCGCCAGGTACCTCAGAACCACAGGGGAAGCTTGTCCAGTACAGGAAGATATTAACGTATGAAGCTAATTAACCCTTTGCATGCGAGTTGTATGTAAATGTTGTGAAACAGGAGTCCTTTCCAGCAGGTTAGGTAGTTATCAAGGGTAACTGTCAGCATGTATTTGGATTAGCAATTGCCTAAGATTTGAATTGACAATCGGACAATCACTTTCTAAGTCTTTACACTGGCGTGACACTGTGACGAAGATGGAATTATGACTACAGCTATCACATGGATGATATTAGGTCAGTGAAAGTGCAGATTGATCAACAACTTCTTTATTATATGTATTAATTAATTAATTAGAGTGAAAGTGAAAGCAATTTTCAATATAATCCAACGGACTATTAAAGACGCTTAATATAAATACATTTTACTAACTGGTGACAGATAGTAGCAAACTGTTTTTCGTTCGTTTTATGATTTATAACGCGTTTAATAAAAATGGTATTTCACAGGCGTTCATGGAGTATCTCTTTTATAATATGAGCAGTCAGAACGAGGTTCATTGATACTGTATTCCTGTACATGGTTTATTGAGAGAGTTGGGTCTTTGGATGTCTTGTAGCTATGTATATTCCTGACCTTTATTCTGCTATTGTTTCACTAACTATCTTTACGATGGTGCCTACGTCGTATATCAGATAAGATTATATAATTCTTTAATGTCCATTGGAAATGTGTTGTACACTGTTTTCAGGCCAAACAAATATATACATAAAATTGATATAGCACATAGAAATAAATATATATACAAAACACACACATATATATATATAAACCAATGTGCAGCACTCACAATTAGATGGCTATATGCCGTTCAGACAGTGAACGA
Organism: Gibbula magus; assembly: GCA_936450465.1. Taxonomy (NCBI): domain Eukaryota; kingdom Metazoa; phylum Mollusca; class Gastropoda; order Trochida; family Trochidae; genus Gibbula; species Gibbula magus. Next base: position 62,741,000 of record OW388304.1, read on the forward strand.
ATGTGTCAGTGCTTTATGATATCCCATCTTCTGCTATAGTCTCGGTAAATGAATAATAACCTGATAATATGTTGGTGATTAGTGCTTTCTCTGAAGGTGGGTTCATATCCGGCAATGGTCTCGCTCCCGAATAGTTTAAGAATATGTAGCATATAGTGTAATAGTACGTTAAGCACTGTTATGTGTACAGAATAAACTAACTCGACCTTCTACGGTAACGGGGAGTTCAGAGACCTCTTACGTAACGTCTCGATTTCGACAGTAAAGACTTTCATAGGAACCTTCAAGTATACCTTACGAGCACAATTAACGAAAGGGTGTGTGCGGGGGGGGGGGGGGGGGGGGGGGGGGGGGGGGGGGGGGGGTAGTGAAACCCTCCACTTGATCTGCCACCGGACTTTGACTAAACATGGGTAGTTTCTCGACGAATACCATTTGTAACTGTCATTTTGTCAAGGCAGAATCGTGTTAAGCATTTAAAAAGACTATCCTGCATGTGACATGATTGTTCATATTTTACTACGATATAGTCAGCTACTGCCAACAAGCGTTTATAAAGATTTTAGTGTTCATTTGGCCATTGTTTTGAACCATTATGGGTTTCAATAAGGTGAACATGACCTTTGGAGAAACCACAAATTGTTGTCTTTTTCTTAAATGGTCAATGTATATTAGCTGCCAGTTGTTATATGAGAATACTGAAACGTAGCTTTTATATTTATTTTAAGCGTTTAAAGTTGTTAGGTGTATTGCCTTTACAGTGTTCTATAAAGACTGATATAACTATTGAACGTTTTATAAATACATGTAGGTAGACAGATAGCACCGATATAGCTTAGTTTGATATTAACATATTTATTCAATTGGGTACACGTTGGTCCTGACACGTTACCCAACTTAGTGAAACCCTCTCCTATGTAGGGCTTCCACGGGTACTCGAGTACGAGTCGGGTTTAGCTGGATTCGAGTCAATTTTCTGAGACTCGAGGACTCGATAAAAGATCACATTAATTTTAGTCACCTTGTGCAAGTTGAACATGTCGTGCCTGAAAAGATATATAACAACAACTGCAGTTGACCCCGTATGTCGTGTTATCTGAGTGACAAGTTCTATACCACGTTACAAGTGAACAGTGACACAGGCCTTGGTCGAATCGACTACTTTCATTATAACAGCCACAAAGTTCAGTTAAAATCGTACAATGCAACCAAATACTAAAACAGTGAATTGATGATATCAGATCTACACTAACACTATCACTACAGAATAATGATAATGACACCGATAATTGAGGTAAAATACTCCATGTCACACTAACACTATCACTACAGAATAATGATAATGACACCGATAATTGAGGTAAAATACTCCATGTCAACTGTATGGTCAAATCACCAGGGGCACAACCATTCAAAATGCGACAATTTTGCTTGGACATAACTCAATCCAAATATGGAATATGAAATGGGTTACATATCTAGAAGGAATGTAAATCTATAACCGGTCCATTTCTTAGTAGGGATGTGAATTTGTCTACGAATTGTTGACATTGAATTAATAGTAGCCTATCTTTCTAAAACTATGTACAAGTAAGATCATATTTTTTATTATAAATTTTGTTTGTTTATTATGTCTTAACTATAAATATTCAGTATCTAAATCTCAATCATTTTCTACTTTTATACTTGCTACCCTTTCATGAAATTATCACGACCATTCTTTGTTTATAAAATTGGTGGCTTTAAATAGTCTTATACACTGCAATGATTTTCAAGATTATCGATAATGGTTTTGAATATATACCGGTACATTAGATGTCAAATTCCTTCCTAACTTTTCCATATCTAGATTTCTTACACTTGATGTGAAAATTAGAACAACGACACTGTCACACATTTATTCAATGGTACCATGTTCTGTCATCTGTACTGTATGCCTTTGTCACTGAAGGAGAACAAAAGTAAATATCATTTCATTGGAATTTTCCCTTTCTGTCATCTGCATGTCTTTATCTCTGAGCCAGAAAAACGGGCCTTAACATTATTTATTTGAACCTGAAATGGTGTTAGATTCATCAACTGTAGTGCTGAACGTTGTTTGAGTACTGATTATTTTGGGGACATATGGCCATGTTGTAATGCGATATGGGCAGTACTTCGTAGTATATCAATGTTCCACTGTATGCATAATCTAAAACCCCAAAGACTCACAAAATGTCATTGTGACATGCTGCCACTTAGCTGAAAGGTATCAATTTCGAGTACCGTACTCGGGTCCGAGTCGAGTCCAACCCCTCGAGTACTCGAGTCCAATATTTTGAACCCGTGGAAGCCCCACGTCCTATGTACTGTGCTGACATATAATATTGAAACGTAATATATGTACAATGATTTATACAGAAAAGAGAACGAGAAATGTTGCTTATTTACAAGAAAGAAAAACATCGACAAGTAAAATATTAGGAAAGAACAAAGAGTAATACTATACTATATATAATATAGATTAGTTGTAAGTAGCTATCCTTCAAACATTCGAAGGAATATGAATACATATATATTTGTAACTCGGTAGGAGTGGCTATTCACAGAGGTACACATGTCTGAGAATTGGCAGTCTGTTACATGTTCTGTACATGTACTACTTTTAAGTTATAACAAAGAAGTTATCAAATCTTTAAATGACATTTAGATTTTTAAGCACCCAATGGACATATTTCTAATTGTCAATATCTTGTCATTTGTGTTTTCACTATGCAAAGATGATATATGGAGATTTTACAACTCTTCGCTCATTATCTCCTATATTCCATTCGTGCAACTGAGTTTTCCGGTGTAAATTTAGATAAAAATGGGTAATTATTCACTGTATATACCTCCATGTGTATTAACTATTGCATGCGTAATTTTACTAAATTGTTAATGAGTTGTGGTCAAAACAAATAATTGGTCAAACAAAACAATTAACGAGAAAATTATAAACAAAATAAAATAATTTATTATGAATTTGATGTCTTAATTGTTTAATACATAATACACATGTATGCCTCTGGAAGCGCACTTCAATAGTAAAGATAAAAGACGTGACTTCATTAGTTTTCATCAAGTTAATTAAAACAAAAATGATATATCAGCCGTCAAACTTTCCTAATACTAGGCTATATACACAAGTCCCAAAACAGATTGGTACCAACATTTTACTTACCGTGATATAACTTCCTAAGGGAGACTGAGATTATAGTTGTGATAACACCTTTCTCTTATCAATGTTGAAACTTTGTAGACTTTTGATTAGAAGGTTTCCACAAATTCGTTTTGCGACAACAAGGGACAAGTGGATTCCTATTCTTTCTAACCGAATGAAAATTAATCACAATCTTTGATTCTCATATTGTGAGATGTGAGTTAAAATAATGCTACCCAAAGCTTTGTTCAAGTACTTCTTATACTTGTTTGAATCAGAGAATTGTCAGTTTAATGTAACAAGGGACACTCGATGTAGATCAGGGTGAATGAAAATATTTTATGAACGCTTCTACGCAACCTCTCGCTATTTATAAAGCGAAATACGTAGGCCTACACATCTTTTTTAAAGCGCAACTCCCGGATAAAATTGACCAAAATTCGTTTGACTAAACCAAGGTAAATTGTACACTAATGTTAATCTGTATGCATAGTATCTAGCTAAATATGATTTTCCGTTAGGTCATAAAAATTTTAAAACAATAGGTTATTTTATTATTTGCGATTATAAAAAATAGCATCATTTACTTGCCGCGATCGTTTTGTTCCGGTGATGTAACCGGATGTGACGTCAACTGGGGCAAACAAACGTGACGTAACAGCCACGTGACAATGTAAACAACACAGCGCTTCACTTCGGTGATCGCGTTTTTACGATTTGGGTCACAAATAAAGTTAAACTGAGAGTGAAATTCGAATATCTGCTGTATGAAAGTATAATGGCAACGAGGAATTAGCTAAATATTTGTTTTGGTACATAATTATGAGAAGAATTCATGATCCGAAAGGACATGTCAAATTCTGTAGCCGAGTGAAGGAGTCGTTGTCCTCTGTCGACACGGAATGATTTCGGTAAGTGGGTCTTTGATTTCTTTCTTCTAACGATGCATAATTTGTTATGTGTATGGACATGTTCTTTCGAAAATATAAATATTACTTGAATTTTCAATCCGAGTCGAGAAAAACAACATTATCAGTCTCTCAAATCGTGGCTCTCGTCGAGTGTTTTGCAGATCCATTTTTTCGATACGCGCTCACAATCTTCCAAATTGATTTTTTAAAGAAATTTGTCTGGCCCACAGGGATAGCAGTATTCAAATTTTGATAACATTAGTAATTTTTACTAGCCTCGGGTTGAATGACTGGTGTTAATTTTAGCCCAGACATTCATTAACATGTCAATTATATGAGAACTTATAATTAATTTGCACCATTTCATTGATAAAATGTTAATGTGTGCATGACTCGCCTTTTAAAAAAAAACTTTATAATTAATTTTATTAATATATAATTAACTTCAGGAAATTATTTTTTAAATATCGACATTTGCTTTCAATGAAATATTTTAGACAGATATCAAATTCAAATCCATATAACAATGTTATTGTAGTAGAAATTACTACTGGTATTTAAAAATTACAAATTAAAAGCCATACAGTATATGAGTTAGTGATCATGAATGTATATGCATATTTAAATTTTCAAAGAAATGGCTTCCCATAAAAGATTTCAATATTTTGTTTGATAACTATATTTGTTTGTGATGAAATTAGACTGAGGCTGTAGATGTTTAGAATTATTTCACTTGCCTGACATAAAAATATCAAAGGTCCTATACCAAACACAAAATAATAACATGTTATGAATTAATCATGTGTAATATATGCAGCATCAAGAAAGAGTTATTATTGTTGTTACAGGTGATGGGAGTCCCTAATACAAGAGAACACAACAACAACAAAAAACCCATTAGAAATGGACTGTTTGTGCAGTAAAATATTGGTGCTGAATGTGTGATCCTTTGCTATCAGGAGATGATATATATAAACATTGTCATAAGAAGTGATATATGCTGATTGTGTGAACTGATATCCAAATCATTATCTTCTCTTGGATATTAGAATGTGCCAATGTTTTAGAAATATTGTATTCAACTTTGAAGCAAACTTGAGCTGCCTCATAGAAAGACTACACAAAAACAGTGTAATAGTAAATCAAATAAATATTCAATTTAATTATGAGAGTAAATAAAATCAAATATTTCCAAAATTTATAAAAAAATAAATTTTATGATAAACTTAATTTCATGTGCACTGTTTCTATGTAATTCCTAAAATGCAAACACTTACACAAAGTAATGTTCAATACATGTTGTATACTTAGTTGAATAAATTTGGCTCTTATATTTGTTGTTTGTTTTATTCATTATTAAAAAGTGGAAATGCAATATTGCATCTTAAGTGACTTTAATGTCACAGTAAAAATAGAAAACTTGAACATATTTTTTTCAGAATTCTTAGGTCTGTTTCAAGGTAAGTTTTTTTTATATGCAGGTAGGTGAAGGCAAATGTAAAAAACACAAGTCATGCTTACATAGGTATTGACACAAAGTTACAAATCTATTTTATAGAAATAAATATCTTTGTCCCTTTGGATAATGCTATTTACAAAATTAATCATATGCATTGTGATGAAGTACATATGTTTTATTATATATATATATATATATATATATATATCTGTAACTGAAAATATAGGTTAGTTAAAATTGCAAATGTTATTGATAAATGTCTGAATTTTCCATTTGATCACAGATATATATACTTGACAAAATATACTCAGAAAATATTATGTAAACTGTGAAATGAATAATAATTATCTTATCATTTAAATAAGATATCAATCACCAAAAATTCCATTATTCTTACAAATTTTATCCACTAAAATACAGATCAGTTAGATACAATATTTTCATTCTTTCATTCAATGTCTTTCAATACTTATGAAACAATATCACTACAATTAAATTATTTCTATTGCAATACACTATTCATTCTAAAACAAAATTGGGTACGAGTTCAGCGAAACGTGTGGATATGCATTGGAGTTCACTGCATCCCGTGAAGACATCACGTGACCATGCAGGCACGGTAAAGTTATTTCGCCAAAAATGAAATAACCTATGTATTATAGTCAGCAAATTACACAATATTTAACTACATGCATTCACTATTAATGATGTATCTAAAATACGTAAGTTTGCCAGATATGTCAGCACTGAAACACGTATGATATCAGCTGTTCGGTTAATTATTTGGGATTTTACTTCCGGGTTTAGTAAGAACCATTTTTAAAACTTTATCGCTGATATTGAGTTTATTCCTTTTCTGATTCTCTTCAATTTGTCATATGCAAATATCTTGCAAGTTTTGACATTAAATGGTCGACTGGTATGATTCCTATTGCCCGCGCAGTTTACTCGTCTGACAGTGTTAATACTACGGCGGTCGCCATTTGCATTGGTTTGTTTTCTCCAGTTGACGTCATACATTCCTTCGGGGAAAATCGAGATTTTTCCGGTGTTCTCCGTAAAACAAGATGGCCGACACGTCAAAAAGCGACGTAAACAGACAGTTTTCTGACTTTTTTTTACGATTTGCTAAAGTCACACATAATTTCAATGGTAATGGGATGCGAGAATTTGTTGTTTATAAACCGATTCACATAAATTCCATGTCTTTGCAATGTGCATGTAAACCATAGGCAGTTTCTTGAAAGAAATTGGAGCAAAATCATCCGGGAGTTGCCCTTTAAGGAAACATAGTAATCAAGATCTTGTTCTTGATTTCCGTTTTTAACGTTCTATTATATACTGAACAGCAAAATAAACGCGAGTTTTAATGATTATAGTTTCTGTTTGCACATCAGCCGGGATATTGGCCGATTGCATGCTGAACAGTTTGCAAGGACTGTAAATGTGCTCGTGGAACACCTTGGTACCGAAAAAGAAGGCAATACCTTGAAGTTTTACCAAAATGAGACAATTTGAATGCTCTGATATTATAAATTTGCTCAATACAGCGTTATCAGTAATTACGCGATTGTTACAGTGGACTCGCGTTTCGTTTGCTGTTCAGTATATTTAAATGATAATAGGCCTATGTACTTCAACCTGAACGTGGACATCGCATGATATATATTTTCAAATCTAACATGCAAAACCTATTTTCTTTACTATTTATCAAATTTAAATAGTTCTGTTACGACTCATATAAACTAGTTACTTACTTTTGTTAATGATCCATTACTGTTTATATATATATACACACTATTGATGGTCAAAGTAAACATGCATTATTAATTGTGCATCTGTAATGGTTTAAATATTTCTAAAATATTTTGTTCCTAAAAAAGGGTAATGTGACATAAACACATTCGGTAAAATAACGTATAGTGGTTCATAGGAAAGAACGGCAGGAGTTTGGACTCTTCAAACCAAGTGCAGTGTCTTCCACTTCTCAATGTAATACGAGAGAGAGAATGCTTTCAGCTCACATATTATGTGACAGAAGAATTATATACAAGCCTTCTTAAATCTTGATTACTTTTTTACAATTCTATAACGCCATTTAAATCGTCAGAGAGTACAAATTAGTGTATTACGAGTCAACAAACAAGTTAGAAGTCTCTAATTATATCGCATTTAAACAAAATGTGAATGAAATCCATTAAATTTTGTTTCATTTATCCAAAATTGCATTTTAAAAAACAACGCGGTAGTAAAAATTTTTTGGGAAAAACAAAGTTGGAGAAATGCTTATTAAACTATAATTCAGTCGGCCTACATTGTATAAAATAACGTGACGTTATATCTATAGAAACCAGTTTCACCCATTCCAATGATCTAGCACCATTTCCATTATTCAATCAAAACATTGGTGATTTGATTGTGAAATGATTAATGTAACGAAGATTTGTTACAGTGATGACAACTGGCTTTTATCACCAATCGCTGTCTGTCTCATTTTTACATTGGAAAAAAAATAATTAATCAATTATATGACATTTCCTGTTCATAATAATCACAATTTTCACTGTGCATTCATTTTAAACTAATTAAGAGCATTTTTTAAATACAAAAATACATTCCGAACCATACGTTACCATTTCCGGTTTATTATAATGATATTTTGTGTTGATATTTGAAGGTCTGTGTAATGAAATGAATTTGTCGTTTGCAAAAATGTTTCCGTCTTACCGCTTTCTGGAAAAAAATCGCACAAACACAGCTTATGTTAAGCCCTCAAAAGTGAGGTGTTCTCAACACGAAAGTAGAGTTCTTTCAGTGGATGCTTTGTTTGGGTGAAAGGTCAGTTGGTTTTTAGACTCATCTAATACTAAAACGGAAAGTAGATATTTTCTATGTCTTCCTGCTATTATACCATATGTTATATTTTCTTTGTTGGTCCAAAATTTTCGTTTTAGGACAAGCTTTAGCTTTTTACTGATTATGTGATCTGATTCACTTGACGTTGAAAGTAATCTATACACTTCTTATGATGTATTCTAGAGAGTAGAGATGTAGGTAGTTAACACGTGATCTGACGGTGATGCGTTTCTAATGGTGAAGCTTAATCATTTTACCTATAGGATTTGTGTCAGACAAATGTCAAATGACCAGACACGTAAAGTGTGAATCACGACACGATAATACAACGCCCCCCTCCCCTGATTTATAACATGGTTTATAACAATTCCTTTATTCCTTTTGAAACATATATTGGTAATGTTTGTGCACCAACTTTACATGCAAACCCCTGCACCCCCCCCCCCCCCCCCCCCCCCCCCCCCCCTCTAGATCCGCCCCTGTTTTAACCCCCCGACCTTGTGAAAAATCCTGTAAGAAGTTGTGATCATTCTTCAAGACAACTTTTAGAGTCAAAGAAATTCAGAGTCAGTTCACCACACAGATATCTTATATAGGCCTAGGTAAAGGTTTGTATACTTATATGTATATTTAGCGTCTGGCACCTGTTGTTCACCATGACCCTCCAACAACATCATACATCTTTATTGCCTGGTCAGCAATCCACATGCTGTAGATAGTCCATGAGAAGATTTCAGCTTTAAGTTTTAAGTTATTACTTCATATATTCTTAAAATTTTCATAAATTCTTGGAAATGAATCCTAGAGAAATTAACAAAATTGTCATTAGTATTGGAAATGAATCTTAGAGAAATTAATACCATTTTCATCAAGTATTGGAAATGAATCTTAGAGAAAATAATAAAATTGTCATTAGTATTAGAAATGAATCTTAGAGAAAATAATAAAATTGTCATTAGTATTGGAAATGAATCTTAGAGAAAATAATAAAATTGTTGTTAGTATTGGAAATGAATCTTAGAGAAATTATACCATTTTCATCAAGTATTGGACAGGAATCTGAGAGAAATTAATACCATTTCATCAAGTATTGGAAAAGAATCTTAGAGATCTGAAAACTTAAGTTTCAGCCAAACTCTAGTCTCAACTTAAAGATGGATAATACCTAAAGTTGAGTGAAAATATCATAAAACTAGAGGCTGAAATTTAGTCTATTCTTGTCTCTTGTTATCTTCTAGTCAGCCGATTCCTTGTTTGTTCTGGACAAATACAGTAGGTGATGACCATGAATCGGAGAGCATATCTCTGTCAAACAGTAGAGGGTCATACTGGCCGGAAATTGTGTCCTTCAACATCTGTCCTGTCACAGATGGATTATACTTGCCTTAATAGTTGTGATATGTTACAGAGAGATAGCTACCAAGTGAAATTATTGTTACATTGAAAGATTAGAGAATGATGTCTCTATTGAAGGTATGACAGATTGGTTAGGAAAGCTTTTCATAGTTTGACTTTCAGTAAAGTGACAGAGAGTGTAAATTTTCCAAATGGTTGAACATATTTTTCAGAATGACATATCGTAAAAAAAAGTTACATGAAACATATTTAACTTTGCTCATAGTCCAGATATTTAATTATAATATGTCGTTAATCGTTTTCCCTTCTCATTTGTGGAACGTGATGAGATATTTTTTTGGTGGCCTTATAAATGATTGATTATTTGTATCATGAAATGTTTCCAATAGTTTCCATCTATTTGCAGCAATATATTGCAGACATTTTGATTGTGTTATTAACATTTACGAGTCCTGGTATGTCACTCATAAAAACATAAAATTATAAACATAAAATATATTACGTCTAATTATGAGTTATCTTGTCTTGGGATGATGTAAAATTGTGATTTAAAAACATACCAAACCTATTTCTTTAGAACTTGATGTTATTAAAACCTTACCAAACAGGTTTTTATTTAACTTGATGCCATGAAACCATTCCAAACTATTATCTATAGAATTTGGTGCCACAAAACAATACCAAACCATTTCGTATAGAACATGATACTAAAAAAACTTACTATAAGGTTTTCTATAGAACTTGGTGCCATAAAACAATACCAAACCATTTTCTATAGAACTTGATACTATAACCTTACTATAAAGTTTCTATTGAAATTTATAAACAGGTTCCTTACCAATTTAAAAAATCTCAAGAAATTGCTAATATTTAATTATATACATGAAAATATATGCTAAATCAATTTCTGTTATAAACAATAGGGGTGATGGGGCTCGTTTTTTAATATGAGGGGTGCGAGAAAAACAATTACATTTTTCACCATCATTTCACACTATCATCATGATAGAACAATAAACAATTTTATTGTTATTTTCGAAACTTTTTACCTAAAATTGAAATTTTACAAAATTTGTATTGTTTTCTATTCAACGTTAATATTCATGTCAATTTATCTAAAGTTTCTAATTATTTTCATGACGAACACTGTTACTGAAAGTGTACACTAAGGCTATATGGCTACAAGGCCTATATATCTGATTCTGACTACTGAGGATGGTCAGAAACAGAGGTACAGAATCTCCTTAAAACATTCCAAACCATTTTCTATAGAACTTGGTGTCATAAAACCACACCAAACCATTTCTATAGAACTTTGTGCTATAACACCATACCAAGCATTTTTCTATAGAACTTGATGCCATATGTGCAATTTCTTTTTATATAAACTACCGGGCAAAAGAAAGTTTTCACCTAAGTTTATTTCGATTAATTCAATATTTAAAAGAAATCAGATGTATTTGACTATGACACGATACAATAATACTTATCTGCAGTAGTTTGAATGACTTTGTTGGTGACTGAGGTTAAATTTTAGTTCAAATATCTTTTTGTAATAAAGACAGGGTTAAAGGTACATCCATTGTGTTTCATAAAATATTATTTGGCTTTAATACGTTCCAACACATCATATGTGCTGTTTACAATACAAACAAATTCACTCAACTTACATATTCATCTCCAATCGCCAAACATATCATAATTACTAGTTTCCAATTAAAATCTAGTAACATATCATTATGCATGTGCAGAAACCGAAAGTGCATGTCCTATTTACATGCACAGTAGTTATATGACCTATTGAACATTATCAACCAAAATTTGTTATTTTGTCAGGTTTGAATAAGATTCCAAAATTACGTTTGACTCATTGGCGCGCGCCACACGCTGTGTATTGTACGGTTTTCGATCAGAAATCGATACTTCTACCTTAAAATCGTCAATATACTAAGAAAACTACCATTAAAATGGTAGTTTTCGGTTACAGTTGGTACTTCTCGATGAAATAAGACCATCTATAACGTTTGCCATATTTGATAAATCAACACAATGGATGTACCTTTAAGAATGAAATTTTCACAAACATGATCCCTGCCCTGTTTAAAATGTTTTAAATGTGTGCAGAATCAGGCACATTTATTTATTTTCACATAGGATATGTCTTATATGTCGATGAACAGTTGTGTATCATCAACAATAATTTAAAAACAAAATTAAACTTAAAATTTCATTTTTAAAAAAATAATTAAAAAACATGTAGAAGTATTCTTTGACTGCTAACTAAACACCTGTATTTATCACTTTTGGATTATGACATCGAAAACTTGAGATATTTGCAATTGAAAATCATACATATGACAAAATCAACTGAGGTGAGTACTTTCTTTTGCCCGGTAGTTTAGACATTGCATTAAAAACATGCAAAATTGTAAAGCTAAATAGTTCACATGAAAAATTACAAATTACTGATTAGCAATCTATGGAAAATAATTGGGTGTCATTTGCTTTTTTTCAATTGTAGCTTTTTAGAATAACGAAGAATTATAATTAATACATCTGAAACTGCCTTTAGATTCAATTTGGTGAATTCTTTTTCAAAATTTTGCAAATTAATCAATTCTTTTGCAAAAAAACAGGTTGAATGTGATGAAACTGCAAATTACATTTTTAAAGGTGAATTTGTTCCAAATGAGATTGAAGAATAATTCAATCTAATCAAATAGAATGTCTTGAGGATGTTGATGTGATTGAATGTCAGAGTGAGGGTGGGAAGTGAGGAAAGGTGCCATCTCTAATTAGGATTGGCTGGGAAAGAAATACTGGGATCATTTGGGGATGAGAAAGTTGACACAACTCGGGAAGACATTAAGTTTTTTAAGAAGATTAGAAAATTAGCAGGGTTATCTTGACCTCCACCATGTGTTAGGAAGATCAACATTAAGAAGCCATTATGGTGTTTTCTGTGGAGACAAAATTGGAGGGGATGTTCCTGCTGGCATGTTTATTATCCCAAATGTAATAAAGTGGGATATACCGTATTTCCTTAAATAGGGGCCCGGGTCCCTATTAACATGTGGGGCTCTTACCCCCGGCGCTTATTGAAGGCCGGGCCCTTATTCCATTTGTAGGTTTGACCAATATATGTGATAACCTCTGATAACTGACTATAATTTCTTAGAATAACACAAACGTTTGACGTAACCGAATTTAGTTTTGTAATTTTAACCCTATTAGTGCCTGAGAACATATATGGGAATATATCTATAGTAGGGAGTGATCATTGATGTGATATACAGGCCCCGCCCTTATTGGAGGCTCGGCTCTTATTCACCTTCAGGTACCTTTACCCCAGCTGACATTAGAGGCTCGGCTCTTATTTGAGGCCCGGCCCCTATAGGAGAAAGTACGGTAGTCGTCGCCCTGTCAGTCTGTCTGTCTGTCCATCCGTCAGTCCATCCGTCCGTCATCATTTCGTTTCCGGAGCAGAACTCGAAAACCGTTCATGATATCTTTCTGAAACTATCCATGTTTATTATATGAATGCAGGTGAAATACTGGGATCTATCAATGAAAATAAACCGTGTTATCAGTCACTAGTGAAAATAACAATGGAACGTGTCACTAGTGACTGATATAACAATGACCTGAAGTCATAAAACAATGCTCCGACATCATGACACGTTTATGACGTCACATTGTTGCAGAGGCAACAGGCTCATTCTGGAGCCGATTTAACTTAAATGCAAGTCGACTTCGGTGAAAATGCAAGGATTTGGTCATATAATACATAGAAAATTTGTCTTTTCTTGACAAATACCATGATTATGTCATCTCGTGATAATATAAACTTTCTACCTCACTCGATGAGATAAACATAGTATTAGTCAAGAAAAGACAGATATCCTCTATATATTACACACTAACTGAAGTTGTGCCTTTTGATATTTTCAGATTTCCATAGAAACATGTTGGATTTGAACTTTGTTCAGAGAAAGGTCCGGAGCTAAATCACAAACTCTTTATCATACGTGAAACGTAGCATGTGTATTACCCACTAACTGAAGTAGTCAGTCAATTATCTGGCAAAGATGTGTGTTTACAAATTATGTGGGATATGTCATCTTCTGATGACTCTTATTCTATAAATGAGTGAATGATCATTTTTATAACATTGCTTTAGATTTTATTTTGATGACTTCTCAAATTAATAACAATAAATAATGTGGTATTTGTAATGTGCTACCTCCAGGTACTCAAACCTGCTCATGGGGCTATTTACACATAAAGTTTCTGTTATAAGTACCTGAAGGCAGCATATTACAAATACCCACATTTTTTACTATTATTAATATGAGAGGTCATCAAAATTAAATCGCTATTTTGTGATTTCTATTCTTCAAAATATGGTGGACTTTAAAGGGCCATCAAGGATGTTGTGTTTTAAATAAAAAATTATTTTTGGAAAATGTACTTATAACGTCAATCGCCAGAGAAATCTTTTATCTACAACATGACATGTGATAATTAATTTTCATATCACGACAATGTAATGAAATTTGGTTTCTAAGGGTATCTGACGTCATATAAACAGAATCCCCTTTATTGCGTAAAACGTACTACACAACAGCAAACGCTTCCAAGCGTGAAAGCTCGTCACAAGCCAAAGTCGCCATAACAACCCATGTGCTGCACGCGCTGCACATTCTTCTCTTGCAAGTTACCCTTGTCACAAATTACTGAATGTGACGATTGCTTTATAAACAATGTTTCTAAATGTCCTGAGAATGTACAAATTATTGCCTGTTTAATGTAATTTTTATTGAGATAAGACCAGCAAATTATGACAAATTGTTACTCTCATTAATTATAAAATTCAAGCAAAATACCTAGTTGGGTAAAACAATTATTCCAATTTCTGTAGCAAAAGATAATTGAATGAAATGGTAAATAACTGCCAAAAATTATATATTTCAATTTATTTCATTGCTCATAAACTTTGTTATTCTTTTGCGTCTTTGTATACAGTGTGTGAGTTGGACCACAATGCGCTTGAAAATAATAGACTGTATCTATTTTTAGACTGGAAAACACCTTTACTAATTACTCGGCTTATTTTGGGTCAAAAAAAATTGGAAAAATTAAGTGTATATATTTCACGAAGATAGATTTTCGGCAATTTTCCAATATGTTCATCAACATCCTTGATCCTCTTTAATGAGACTGGTCTCTATCACATTACATCACGATTATAAGTCATCTCTAGTTACCTCCCCTGCCCAAGCTAATGGGCAATACCAATTCATTTGCATAATAATAAAAATGGTGGTTTCCAATGAAACAAAATCCTGCAGTCCTGACTGCGACACCACATCGCCTTTGGGGTTTGGTCCCTGGATGTAGCAGGCCCATAGCAACAGGGGTGGCTGGGGGGGGCTTAGCCCCCCCACAAATTTTAGGGAGAAAATTTAGTTTTGGCTCTCTATTCCAAAGTGTTTTTCAACCTGAAAGACATTGCAAATAACTTCGTGAGAGAAAATTCTAATGGTGTACGTAACGTTTGCGTGTAAGTCACAAGTATCGTGTCTGACGTATTTAAATTGACAATGACAATAAACACAACTAGCTGTATATACATTGTAAGAAGTTAAGATAGGATGTTTATTTTTGGAAAATTCTGATAATGCGAGTTGATGTTTGAGTATAATAATGCATACCGCGTAGACAAGTACCTTTTGAGGAAGAGCAAGTTTAAGTACGAAGCTGTACTGTATACAATATTAAAACAAGGTTACATTGTGTCTGAATAACACTTAGTACAATGAAGTCCCCCCCCCCCCCCCCCCCCCCCCCCTCTACAGGCCTGTGTAGTATGTATAGAATCTAAGAATGGTCAGATGCAGTAGGCGACGAGCTGCAACAGAAAAGCTGTCAAACTGCAGCAAGGTATAAATTCACCAGTGATAATTTTTGGTGAGAGTTATGCATTTTGGGGATAAGTTGACCATGTAAATACAGGAATATAGCTTCTAACATATAGTACTATCTCTATAAACTAAACTCAAACATGTTGCTAAAAACTATGTGTCAAATGTAGTTCAAGCAGATAATACTTATTAACCATAAGTGCAGGGATGTGTGCTTGGGATTGATTTTTAGAGTTAAAAATCTATAAACCTCCAACTTGGCACCCCCCTCAAAATTGATGGACTCCAAAAGTGAACCCCCTTTTCAAGGAGTGAACTCACCCCCCATCCCATGCATGCCTCGATTCCCCCCCCCCCCCCCCCACCACCAACCACCTTCAAAATTTCCTATGTGCAGGTTTTCAGAATAATCTAGTATTCACAATCTGGTAATAAAGCAGCATGCAGTAATAACCTCTACAGTCCCGGACAGGATACTCTGGTTTCTCTCATCAGGACCGGCCTCTGTCTGTACACTGATTGTGCCTCCATATGAATCAGCTCAAATACATTCTGGCATTAAACTCTTTTAGACGTACTCTTGGCATAATCTGGTATTATTGTCATCTACAGGACTAAATGTGGAATGGTGAGGAAGCTGTTGATCCCTAGATGTGTATGGATGTCATTGTAGACGACTGGGACTGTCTACCTGTCAGGTGACTCTTGTATAGAGGATACCTGTCTTTCCTTGACAAATACCATGTTTATCTCATTGATCTCTAGATGTGTATGGATGTCATTGTAGACGACTGGGACTGTCTACCTGTCAGGTGACTCTTGTATAGAGGATACCTGTCTTTCCTTGACAAATACCATGTTTATCTCATTGATCTCTAGATGTGTATGGATGTCATTGTAGACGACTGGGACTGTCTACCTGTCAGGTGACTCTTGTATAGAGGATACCTGTCTTTCCTTGACAAATACCATGTTTATCTCATTGATCTCTAGATGTGTATGGATGTCATTGTAGACGACTGGGACTGTCTACCTGTCAGGTGACTCTTGTATAGAGGATACCTGTCTTTCCTTGACAAATACCATGTTTATCTCATTGATCTCTAGATGTGTATGGATGTCATTGTAGACGACTGGGACTGTCTACCTGTCAGGTGACTCTTGTATAGAGGATACCTGTCTTTCCTTGACAAATACCATGTTTATCTCATTGATCTCTAGATGTGTATGGATGTCATTGTAGACGACTGGGACTGTCTACCTGTCAGGTGACTCTTGTATAGAGGATACCTGTCTTTCCTTGACAAATACCATGTTTATCTCATTGATCTCTAGAGGTGTATGGATGTGATTGTAGACGACTGGGACTGTCTACCTGTCAGGTGACTCTTATATAGAGGATACCTGTCTTTCCTTGACAAATACCATGTTTATCTCATTGAGTGAGTAAGAAAAGTAGATAGTTCACTTGTGGCACTGAAATATAAACTTTTCTACCTCACGAGATGCGATAAACATGGTATTTGTCAAGGAAAAAGAGATGTTCTATTTTCATATAATTTGTTCTATGTTATAAGCAGAATGTATTTAAACAATTTATGATTCAGATATTGATATTGTTTCAGAGAATTCCAACACACCCAGCTCCGTTACACAGACATTGAGCATTTTGACAGAAAAACTTTCTTACTAATATTGTGTTGTGTAATGATGACATTCGGACTATAGATATATGCTTTGGCAGATTGATGTGATATCACCCAATTCCTGTCGAAAAGCTACCACTCAAGCAGCCCTGTCTGTAATAGAAGAGTTTGGTTAGATATGAAGCTCAGTGTTGTGATATTTACTGATGTTGTTTCTCAGAATTTCAGCTTCTTTGGCTGTTATTAGAAGATTTATGAGAAAAGGTGCATTTGAGGTTTGTCACAAATTGTGGTAGAATTGACAAGAGTGAAAATGTGGTTCCACAGAATATTAACTCCCAAATCCATCAGTCAAGCAACATCAGCTGTATCAACTAGGTCTGTGACTTAGTGTTGTGATATTGACATGAGTGCAGATGCAGTTCCACCAAATATTACTCCCAAATCCATCACTCAAGTACCATCAGCTGTATCAATGAAGTCTGTGACTAAGTGTGGCAGAATTGATATGAGTGCAGATGCGGTTCCACCAAATATCAGTTCCCAACTTCATCACTCTTGAGAAACATCGGCTGTATCAACTAGGTCTGTGACTAGTAATTAAGTGTGGTAGTATTGACATGAGTGAGAATGTGGCTCTGGACACAGAATATCAGCTGCACACTCCTTAAAGGGGGACATTGCTGTAGGATATGTGTGCTGTGACGGCAGCGTGGCGACGCCCGAGCGAGCCGGATGGCGAGGTCACGTGACGCAAACTTGGTACTTGACTTGACTGCTGCAGTCGGTAAATTCCTCCCCAAAGCGACCTTGTCCCAATCGGGAATTCATAATCAAAACGAACTCATTCAAAATATTCACTCACATTTCATTCAGCGTATCTCATTTGTTGTTGTAACATTAGATATCAGTGGGAAAGTATATTCGTACAGTGTATCTGACATCGTGTTATTTAAAACATTGCTTAAATTTATTTTCCCGTTAAAATGTTTTGTATATATTGTGATTTTTATGCAAACATTATTCACCGCTCCTACATGCTTTATGAATAGTTATTTTATGATCAACTGGACTGGAATGATGAACAAACTCAGTGAAAATTACATTGACGCTACTGCAGTGTACACGCACACTTACGTATATGCTTATATTTTAATAAAGAACAAATAAGACCGAATGCAATAATTGATAACTAGACGCAAAAGACGATTTAGGACAAGGTGCTTTCTATATGAATGTGGCAATAAAAAAACATATATTTCAAAATACACAAAGTCAATGCAAATGCTGCCTACATGAACGTATAACTCCAATGTGTATCTTTATCGTATATAACGTCTTAATTTTGAAATATGTATATTTCTATTCCACTTTTAGTCCTGCCAGGACTCGTCAGTCCCGCTAATTTCCTATAGAAGTTAGTTTAATGTTCAAGAAAAATGTGATATATGATAAGTAACCATGATTAATTTCAAATAGAAATGATAAGGGGGTTACAGGTACACATTTTCTTTCATTCCGTTCTAACATTATAATGTTATTTGGGTAAAATCTATGAAATGTTAGTGTAGAATGCTATATTTAAAAATTTTTTAATTCTATATTGTTGAGAAGTTAGTCCTGAATTTAACAATCTCTAATTACACTTAATGCATTAACACCTTTTCTTTGATGCCGGATATCTGCCACTTGGCCGGTTCAATTATATAAGAGGTGGCGCGTCAAGCATATTGCCAATGTCCTGTCATATGACGTAACTGACGACACTAAACCGACCCTTCGTTGATTGAAGATACACATATAGGCGACATTCAGTCCAGACACAGTGAGCCAATAGAAGTAAAGAACATTATATTCAACCAATGAAATTTAGGAATATGGTTAGCTTCGTTTTTCTGTTGTTTCGTCGGTGATCGAAGCCAGTCATTCGCTATGTATGATGTACACCAATGTACATGGATTAGCAATCACGCTGACAACAGGTTCGTTATTTAAAAAATTGAAGACATCGGAAATTATTATTTACATGCGAACTTGTTAGGCAACCATCACAGTATAAAACAATTTGTTGATAGTTATTTATTTCTTTGAATCTGTAAAATGATATAGATATGGATACGTTGCATAACACTCGTTTTTCGTTGAGAAGGATTAGCAAAACATCTTGGCTTGTTTGTCGATCCAATTTTGTATAATTATGGAAACATATTGATAAAAAGCATAAGCATGTAAAACAAAACAGACATTTATAGTAGTAGTCTTTTAATTATATTCGGTTCAGTAAGACCCCTGGACGCCCGTCTGTCTTCGCGCAAACGCAAGGTGCGTATAGCAGACAGAACACTAATTAGGATTTTCGGCTCGCCACGGTGTGGTGATAATTAATCTTGGATCGTTTAAATTACCCCCATAGGGTTCTATTGGGGTATTTTTTGTGGAAACGAAATTCCAGAGGATATTCGATCCTGTTTACACATACATGATTAAAACATCGTCAAACTGAAATATATTAATGAAGTTAATACTTTGATGACTTTACATTTCACAACTTGATAAAGACAAGCGCACATTTGTTGAAAAATAAAAACAATGAGAATTGAAGCCATTCATTGGCACTGCGAGGTGGGGAAAACTTCGCTACAGCCTAACAGCATAGTGTTTATTAGTTTTATGATACGTCATTTGTTACTATGTGAATGTTCTATCAGTGTATTTGTTTTATAATTGCAAAAAATTAAAATTGGGTTAAATATAGCGTGTTTTCATTTCAAGAAATGTCAAAAATCCAAGATGGTGGATGCTGCTGATAGATCGGTGATAGAACTTTCCCTTTAACTCAAGCAACTTGGGCTGTATCAGAAGACGACTATGTCGAAGTGTGGTGGTATTGACATGAGTGAGAATGCGGGAATATCAGATACAAACTCAATTACTCAAGCAACTTGGGCTGTATCAGACAACGACTATATATGCCTAATTATGGTAGTAATGAAACAAGCGAGAATGCTGTTCCACCAAATATCAGTTCCAAATCCCATCACTCAAGCAACATGGATTGTATCAACTAAGTCTGTGACTAAGTGCGGTGGCATTGACACAAATGAGAATGCGGTTCCACCAAATATCACTTCCCAAACCCATCACTCAAGCAACATGGACTGTATCAACAAGTCTGTAGCTAAGTGTGGTGGCATTGACACAAGTGAGAATGCGGTTCCACCAAATATCAGTTCTCAACCCCATCACTCAAGCAATATGGACTGTATCAACAAGTCTGTAACTAAGTGCGGTGGCATTGACACAAGTGAGAATGCGGTTCCACCAAATATCAGTTCTCAACCCCATCACTCAAGCAATATGGACTGTATCAACAAGTCTGTAGCTAAGTGCAGTGGCATTGACACAAGTGAGAATGCGGTTCCACCAAATATCACTTCCCAAACCCATCACTCAAGCAACATGGACTGTATCAACAAGTCTGTAGCTAAGTGCAGTGGCATTGACACAAGTGAGAATGCGGTTCCACCAAATATCACTTCCCAAACCCATCACTTAAGCAACATGGACTATATCAACAAGTCTGTAGCTAAGTGCGGTGGCATTGACACAAGTGAGAATGCGGTTCCACCAAATATCAGTTCTCAACCCCATCACTCAAGCAATATGGACTGTATCAACAAGTCTGTAACTAAGTGCGGTGGCATTGACACAAGTGAGAATGCGGTTCCACCAAATATCAGTTCTCAACCCCATCACTCAAGGAATATGGACTGTATCAACAAGTCTGTAGCTAAGTGCAGTGGCATTGACACAAGTGAGAATGCGGTTCCACCAAATATCACTTCCCAAACCCATCACTCAAGCAACATGGACTGTATCAACAAGTCTGTAGCTAAGTGCGGTGGCATTGACACAAGTGAGAATGCGGTTCCACCAATATCACTTCCCAAACCCATCACTCAAGCAACATGGACTGTATCAAATATGTCTGTGACTAAGTGCAGTGGCATTGACACAAGTGAGAATGCGGTTCCACCAAATATCACTTCCCAAACCCATCACTCAAGCAACATGGACTGTATCAACAAGTCTGTAGCTAAGTGCGGTGGCACTGACACAAGTGAGAATGCGGTTCCACCAAATATCAGTTCTCAACCCAATCACTCAAGCAATATGGACTGTATCAACAAGTCTGTAACTAAGTGCGGTGGCATTGACACAAGTGAGAATGCGGTTCCACCAAATATCAGTTCTCAACCCAATCACTCAAGCAATATGGACTGTATCAACAAGTCTGTAGCTAAGTGCAGTGGCATTGACACAAGTGAGAATGCGGTTCCACCAAATATCACTTCCCAAACCCATCACTTAAGCAACATGGACTGTATCAACAAGTCTGTAGCTAAGTGCGGTGGCATTGACACAAGTGAGAATGCGGTTCCACCAAATATGAGTTCTCAACCCAATCACTCAAGCAACATGGACTGTATCAACAAGTCTGTAGCTAAGTGCGGTGGCATTGACACAAGTGAGAATGCTGTTCCACCAAATATGAGTTCTCAACCCAATCACTCAAGCAATATGGACTGTATCAACAAGTCTGTAGCTAAGTGCGGTGGCACTGACACAAGTGAGAATGCGGTTCCACCAAATATCAGTTCTCAACCCAATCACTCAAGCAATATGGACTGTATCAACAAGTCTGTAACTAAGTGCGGTGGCATTGACACAAGTGAGAATGCGGTTCCACCAAATATCACTTCCCAAATCCATCACTCAAGCAATATGGACTGTATCAACAAGTCTGTAGCTAAGTGCGGTGGCATTGACACAAGTGAGAATGCGGTTCCACCAAATATCAGTTCTCAACCCAATCACTCAAGCAATATGGACTGTATCAACAAGTCTGTAGCTAAGTTCGGTGGCATTGACACAAGTGAGAATGCGGTTCCACCAAATATCACTTCCCAAATCCATCACTCAAGCAACATGGACTGTATCAACAAGTCTGTAGCTAAGTGCGGTGGCACTGACACAAGTGAGAATGCGGTTCCACCAAATATCACTTCCCAAACCCATCACTCAAGCAACATGGACTGTATCAACAAGTCTGTAGCTAAGTGCGGTGGCATTGACACAAGTGAGAATGCGGTTCCACCAATATCACTTCCCAAACCCATCACTCAAGCAACATGGACTGTATCAAATATGTCTGTGACTAAGTGCAGTGGCATTGACACAAGTGAGAATGCGGTTCCACCAAATATCACTTCCCAAACCCATCACTCAAGCAACATGGACTGTATCAACAAGTCTGTAGCTAAGTGCGGTGGCACTGACACAAGTGAGAATGCGGTTCCACCAAATATCAGTTCTCAACCCAATCACTCAAGCAATATGGACTGTATCAACAAGTCTGTAGCTAAGTGCAGTGGCATTGACACAAGTGAGAATGCGGTTCCACCAAATATCACTTCCCAAACCCATCACTTAAGCAACATGGACTGTATCAACAAGTCTGTAGCTAAGTGCGGTGGCATTGACACAAGTGAGAATGCGGTTCCACCAAATATCACTTCCCAAACCCATCACTCAAGCAATATGGACTGTATCAACAAGTCTGTAGCTAAGTGCAGTGGCATTGACACAAGTGAGAATGCGGTTCCACCAAATATCACTTCCCAAACCCAATCACTCAAGCAATATGGACTGTATCAACAAGTCTGTAGCTAAGTGCAGTGGCATTGACACAAGTGAGAATGCGGTTCCACCAAATATCACTTCCCAAACCCATCACTTAAGCAACATGGACTGTATCAACAAGTCTGTAGCTAAGTGCGGTGGCACTGACACAAGTGAGAATGCTGTTCCACCAAATATCAGTTCTCAACCCCATCACTCAAGCAATATGGGCTGTATCGGAAACGAAGAGTGGATGTGTGATTATATTGACATTCTACTGATTGATGCGGTTCCAGAGATGAATGCAGTATCAAATACGGATGTGGCGTATCTAGGTAGGTGAGATTTCTTCATACTTACATCTAGTTCTTACATTCTTTCCCAATGTACAAAAACAGACATTTTAACCTTAGATAAATTTCCCTACAGTCGATAAGCATGCATGATTTTAAATATACATTTCTTTACCTGTATATATATATTGTCTACTATGCACTTTATATTCTTCACAGTTGATTACAATGTCATAAATATGTCTAAATATTACTTTCATCACCAGAATCTCCCCCAATTTTATGAGTGTCAGAATTGGAATTTAGGTCATTTCCTGTATGAAGATTAAAATTTAAAACCTAATTAAACAATATACATAACTCATAACTAGAACATATTATTTCATATATTTTAAACATTTTTGTTTTCTATTCATTGTTTTTGTTATGAAATTCTTTGTTTTATAAAAAAAAGAAAGGTTTAAAGGTCTTGAGGTGTAATTTAGAATAGCTGTTTTTACTCAGTGTGTGAGACCTGGGGTGCATCAATGTATATTTAGCCATGTCTATCTTCCACCTGCTGGTATGGAGTAAATAGATCAAGGAACTCTTCTTTGTAGGAGTACATTATGTTTGTAAGTATTTATATGTTCAAATTAACTTAATGTCTCTTATTTGTAAGTATTTATATAGATTCCTGAGAATTAAGTTTAAATATGTTTATTTTAATTGATAATTTGGCATTAAAGTTCATTGATATCATCCAGTTTAAATTTGATGTGTTGTGAAATTGTTCAACTTCAAAGTATTAAATGTTTGATAATTTTCTAGAAGTTTTGGTCATGTTGATAATACTGTCTTTTCGAACCTAAACCTTACTCTTTGGTTCAACAGAAGTTCACATTTACAGATGAGATATATTTGCTTTGAGTTATTTTACTGAGATATCTGGTGTTTTCAGCATTGTTTCTCTTAAAGGTGCATCCATTGTGTTCCAAAATTAGCTTTGACGCATTGGCACGTGTCAATCGCTATACATTGTCCAGTTTTCGAACAGAAATCACTACTTTTACCTTCATATCATCAATATACTGAGTCGATGATCATCAAAATGTTAGTTTTCGGTAACAGTCGGTATTTCTCAATTAAGTAACACCATTTATAACGTTTGGAATATGTGACCCCAATAACACAATTGATGTACCTTTAACGCCTTTGATTACAGATGAGATATATTTGCATTTAGTTATTTTACTTGGCTAGATATCTGGTGTTTTCAGATTTTTTCTCTTAACGATATGTATGATATGTACAAGTTTTTTTCTTAGTTCTAAAGATGTCATATATACCGGTAATACTTTGTTTGATACAATTAACTTTAAAGAGGGTTTTGATAGCACTGAATATAGAGTTAAAAATAGAAACCTGCGAGCATCGGCTGGAACCAGCGAACCATGGGTGGTACTACGCTGAATTTTAGTGTAACATTGCACCCAAACCTTACTGCATGTAGAACAGTTCTCTACTGCAGACAAAGTTGCCGTGCCCCTGGCGGGATTCGAACCCCGGACCTCTTGATCCGAAGCCGAACGCGCTAACCACTTCGCTATCCCGCCCCCTGAAGAGAGAAGGATGATTTACTATTGGTAAATTATTTTTCAAATACATTTCATCAACTTATTTGAGCGAAAAAACGTGCTACTGCCCCTTTAAAAGGAGGATGCGCCACAGTATGATACAATGATTTTTCAATCAAAAGAGTTCAAAATAATCTATTTCCAAATTGGTGTGAAAATACATAACCTAAACATATATGATTTCAGGAATAAACATGAGAAAGGACTACTCTCATGTAATTGTAAATTCGATCAAAAACCATTATAGGAGAGTCCTGCATGTGCATCATTCCGGTAATAAAAGATATAGCCTAAAGTATTAAAATTTCAAAATTGGTAAAAGAAAATTTGCTTTGTTCAAAACATATATATATACTTTCCAAGTCTGCTGATGAACAAAATGACTGTCTGAACAAAGTGAACATTTAATTTGTATCTGCAAAACCTCACACCGACATGCTGACATTTTTTATATAAATATTTTTAAAAGTTAAAGGCAATCTTAGTTTGTTGAATTTTACAGGCAGCAACATTTGCCAGAGATATCAACATGAGATTAAGTATGTGAGGAATTGGCCATTTTTCTGCACTAAGCGAATACAAAACTGATAAGAACTTAGGGTTATTCAGTGGTAGACTCTCTGATCTCCCTGTAGAACAGCGCAGTTACTCTCAGTCAGTCAGCATGAACCGTTTCTTGTATCAGGGGTAATTTGTTGCTCATGAAATTGTTAAGAATGTCAAAGAAACATGAGAAAAAGGAAACAAAGTTGGAGTTATCTTTTTACCTTCTTACTGTAAAGTATGTAATTTCTTGTTTTTAATACTTATACCCCCCATCCACTCCTGAATGATTCATTTCCTCTTGAACAGTGAGAAGTATAGGTATGGTGGAGGGGGGGACTTATTGAAGGGGGGGGGGGGGGGGGGGGGGTGTCATTTCAGAGGTCCATCAAATTAGCATGCACAAATGTTTAAAAGGGATGGGGGGAAAGGGATCTGCCACTGCATAATAATATTTTTGGACCTGCTGACTAAGGGTTAATGAATAGAAACTGAAAATCTGAGGAGATGAAATGGTGAGGGATGAAGGAGGTTTCCTTGCTGCAGGGGAGAAAACTTCATTCACAGAGCTGGCTGTCAGCACAAGAAGGAAATTATCTACATAATCCTGTGGTGGGTTGAACTAATTATGTTGTCTTAATTTGATATTCAGTGATTATATTGCCTGCTTATTATTGCTGCACTGAAGGGATAAGGTGCTTATAACAAGACTTCAGTGGAAATAAAAATACAATTGAAATTAGGATTTTATCTAAAAGTTCATTGTTCATATTTAACGCATCCAAGCTATTAGAGACACTGCGCTAATTAGATGCATGTCAGTGGTTATTGGAACCTTAAACAGTTGACTTTTTCAATGTGCTTATTGGAATTATTAATTTGGGCAAATAATAAACTTAATAACTAAACGTCCTTCTTATTAATATATTTTTTTAATTAAAGCTTGAATGATTTAATACAAATTCATTAACTTGTTTAATAAAAATAGTATTACATGGACAGATGTTTATTATTCCCTATATAATCTGCCATGAATTGTTTGATTTTGAACAGGGCTTCATGATCACTGAAAGCTGCTAGCTATTGAAAACAGAAATAGATTTGAATTTCTTTCATAGGACAGTACATCAAAGATGATCAAAGTTATGCCCCACAGTTAAATGGTAAATAGAAGTCTAGACATACAAATTATCATTTCAATTGACGATATTGAGCAATATGGTATGAAATTGACAATATTTTGTAGAATGAATGATTCATAAGTGTGTAAATTTCAGTCATTTTATTGACATATATATAAATTATCATACTTTGATATTGATGTATTAAAGGGAAAATATATAGACACAAAATATCATAATTTTTTCCTCATCTTAGCTTAACAAATAATGTGATGGAAAATGAATAGTGGCCTCTTTATAATTTTACTTTAAAAAAATGGGGAAATTGTATGAAATAAAGACATATTTTCAAACCATAATAGGTAGATTTGCTCAACAATGTTACTCATAATATCCTGGTAGTTCCTAACTGTACGATTAGTAGTTCAACTTATGATTCTTTTAATTTGTTTTCAGCAAATGTATGATTAATTTACTATTTTCTATATAAGTACGTTCTCTATTCAGAATTGTTTTGAAATTGAATTAATTAAAGCTTGAGTGTTGTTTCAGAGTACAAAAATTGATCTTGTTTTATTTACTTATATCTAAGTAAATCAAAATGTAGTATTTGTAACTATTAATTAAATATCGTTCTTACTTGATTGATAATGTGTTAATTACATCTCCACTGAAACATCTCATTCATTGCAAGAAAGAATTTGGCTATCCATCGAACTTGGTTTGCCTTACAATATCTAAAGATGCCTCTCAAAGAACAAGCATATCACAAGCATTTAAAATGTCTTTAATGTAATTGTTGATTATTGAAGTTACATTTTGTTTGTAAGAATAATCCTTTTTCATCAGAAGTGAAAATATTGTCAGTAACAATAATTATTATTGTGTTCATCATAGATAAACATGTTGATGAGTATATATATGATTAATAACCTAAAAATAATAATTTAAAAAAACCCAATTCCAAATGAAGGAATTAAGTTGTGCTGACAGATATATAAATATGAAGACATGAAGATATGCAGGATAAAAACATGAAAGTAAACTTGTAACGCCCAAATGCTTCACAACTTTTCTATTTCTGAAGTCAAAGGAAACTCATTTTTCTAAGTTGTTCCTGATAAATGAAGTCTGGAGTCAAAACAGCCTACATTTAGCTAAGTGTGTACAAGCTGGCTGATATAAATTTGTTTCTCATCATTATTAAAGTGACAGTGAGTATTTTGTTGAAGTATTAAACATCAATGAAGTTATTTTATAACTGTTTCATAAATTTACTGTTCTAATGTGAATATAAGGATGTAACAATATGGTTTGTTATCCAATAAAATGTACTAATAATATGTCTTTCGGTTTCTGTACATGTATAAGGTCATTGCTCAATTATATCTCCCCCAATGGGTCGGGAGACATATTGTTTTATGTTGAGTTTCCGTCAGCGTTGGCGTTCCCATTGTTTCCGGAGCATACCTCTAAAACTGCTTGACAAATCTTCACCAAATTACGTATACAGCCTCATATCATGTTGTGCCTCTTGGGGGATTTCATATTTTCTTAAATTTTATGTTTCTGTTTCCATGGTGACAATTTGGACTTTGTCTATTTGAAGGGTAGGGTTTGTTTCCGGGGCATAGCTCTAAAACTACTTGACCAATATTCACCAAATTACGTATACAGCCTCCCAATATCATGTAGATGTGCCTTTTGGTGGTTTCAGATTTTTTTTTTTCCAATGTAACTATTTGGACTTTGTCTATTTGAACGGAAGGGTTTGTTTCCGGAGCACATCTCTAAAACTACTTGACCAATCTTCACCAAATTGAGTATGCTGCCTTCTCCTGTCATGTAGATATGCCTTTTGGGGATTTGAACTTTTTAATTTGATTTTTTCAGTTTCCATGGCAACAATTTGGACTTTGTCCTTTTGAAGGATAGGGTTTGTTTCCGGAGCAGATCTCTAAAACTATGTGACCTATCCTCACCAAATTTGGTACACTACCTCACAATATCATGTAGATGTGCCTTTCAGGTGTTTGAACTCATTTAATTAAATTTTTTTCTGTTTCCATGGCTACAATTTGGACTGTCTTTTAGAAGTAAAAACACCTTCTAGTTTCATTAGTAACAAGTCATTGTCACATTATGGGATGAACATGCAAGTTGAGTGATATGATTTGAATTTTAATCTTAATGACAACTGTTTTTTGACACACAACAAAACCAAAAGAAATATATGAAAAAAACTCTTTTAGGTCGTTAGGATACAGAAAATTAAATTGACAGAAGTTTGTGATTTGTGATTGGAAGTTTGTGATAGTTGGATAATAATTTTGTACTTTACGATTCTGAGAAAGTTATGTGACTTTAGATCATTAGAATTTTCATATTGTACAATGTCAACATTGTTCTTAATATTTCATCATAGGTTTTCAGTTTCATCAAATTTGAAAGATATTCTACAAACTTTACTCTGGTACATACAGGTGTCCAATAAATAAACATACCCCGTATCTAGAAACTTTCTAGTGCGTATCTAGAAACTTTCTAGAAATTTCTAGAAATTTCGAGTTTTTATTTTTTACGAAATATTCAAATATTTCTTTTATAATCTGAAACTTCATGTTGACTTTGCCATGATTTGTAAGTTTCAACAATGTCACTCAACTAGAATAGCAGGAAATTGATGTTTAGTTTCGTGGTATCCTCGTTATAACGCGCCCCCCTGAACTGCTCAGGGGCAGTCTAATTACTTGACAACAGTCGCTGTTAAGCTTCAAACTGTACTGCCCGTGCAGTGATGTTTTGTAGCTGGCGAGTTAATCAATGAAGGATATTCAGCGACGATAGAAGGAAGTATGTGATTGTTTAGAAAAATTATAATTGTAGACAATGTAAGTGGGTTTAAGTGAGAACTCAGTGATATCGACTTGCGACTCAAACTGATCCTGCACAACTTTCAGTAAATAAATTGTGACAACTTTACAATCATTGACATTCTAAACTCACGGGCAAAAGAAAGTATATGTTCTTTTCAACAGAGTCAAACACAAAATATTTCTGCCGGATAAACTCGGTTTTGAATGTTTGTGATGAGGATATATCTCGTTAAGAGATATACACAATTTCATTCCTGAAAGTATGATACTTAATATTTAATATCTGTTCGAGGACACATGGGGTGCTAAAATAGCTATTTCAAAAGCTAATTTGGGAAATAATTCTGGGTATTTAAGGTCAAATTTTATGAAATATATAAATGATGTTAGTACAAGATGGTATCGACATTATGTACTTCCCTTAACTTTAAATCAATGTCGCATCGTTGCTGTAGGACGTCATAAAACAAGCCAGAAAGCCATATTTCACTCCCTTATCTCGACTGGTTAATGAGATTCTATAACGACGATTTTAAAAAGCCTTGTTTTTCAGAATTATGAACAGATAATGTTTCAAAATTTACTGACAACGTTAGTTTGGTTTTAGAGACATTGTGTAACTATGTTTCAATCTTGTTCATCACTCGTTGATTAAAATATCTTGCGTTGTTGTACCTATACTTTCTTTTGCCCGTGAGTTTACATTCTATATCATGAGCCATTTTACAAAAACATTTACTAGTTTCATTGCTATATCATGGTCCAAACATGTAAGTCAACAAACAATCTATTATAGAATATTTTAAAATATGTAATACCATAGCTCATGTCTGCTTTTGATATCTTAATAAAACGAAAATCAAAATACATGTTCGTTGATAAAACGGCCATCACTATATTCCAAAATACCATGCCTCGAAGCAGCAATTATTAGGCAATTAGAAAAGGATTAAAACGTCATATCCATACCTTCTCTCGCTATCATAATAATAATTGCTTCTTTTAAGTCACATTTGTAACTTTTATTGAAGCCTTGACATGAGCTCTCAGCTTGCTTGCCAATCCATTTTAATGAATAAAATATGTTTAAACCAATTTCAAAACTATTCTTTATAGCAACAGTGAATTATTTCATGATACTAACTTACACATTGTTGATTTAGTTTCCAATTGACTAAAGCAAACGATCCCAATATACTTCAGAAAACACATTCACTGAACATACTCTGTAACTGTTATGTGAATTTGTTTTTCGTTATAATGTATATTATGTGTAAAAATGTATGAATACGGTCCACGGCACGGGGAGCGATATGTATATGACCATTTATATAGGGAAAAAGCAATGTTTATCAATCACTTTCCATGTACCATCTGGACATATTTTTTCAAATCACTAATCACACTTCATCCTTGGAAACATGACACAAATATTTGTTCATCAACCCCAGGGACAACAGTAAGACCCTGGTGTTGCATCAACTGTATTACTACATTTAATCATCCGTAAAATCATGGTGACACCTGAATGAAATAAAACATTTTGTCATTTATAACTTAGGCAAGTTCGTCACCAAAACGTGAAATACAATCGTTATTGATAACAAAAACATTATAATAGGCTGTGTTTGCTTATATTCATGCACAACACGTCACTATATAAACATGGTATGTTACATCAATATCAGGTATAAAAAGGGCGTAAGTACTAAATCCTGCATACAATGTAAAACACTGATTCACTGCGTTGTTTGTGGTTATGCTATCCTAATAATTCGTATTGAACTAAAGAATTGTCTCTGGGATTAAGGTTATCTGCTTAGCTGAATTCGAGAAATATATTAAGTTTGCCATATTTTGAATCCTTATGTGTAAGTATATTTTTCAAATGAACAATAAATGTGTCATTTGAATGATGATAACAGTATACATGTAAGTATAGGTAGCAGAGTATTTATAGTAAGGCGTCGCAACGAATATGAATGTAATTGTTCCTAAACTGGTTGGAATATCAAATCAAGTGACTGGTTTTAATTCAATTGTTGTTACTTACTACATATTGACAGACACAATATTAACTAGGATTGCCACAGGCAATACTTAGGTCTTCAAGACTTCTGCTTGACCTTGAACTCCATGTTGGACTCTCGGTTATTCGCCAGTTTCTCTGCTTTAAAATGAGATATAAAACATGTCTCTATCTTCAATAGTTTTTTTACAAAAAATCTCCAAAGACAATGACCGTCTGAAAATGGAAAAATCGCTTATTAATGGACCCCTACATGACCTTTCTCACGATAAAGACAAAATGGTTAATATTTTCATACTAAGTTGCAACACAGAAAATATTGTGCTTTAATTTCCACTTAAATAGATGTAATCATCATTTATATTCCAAACGTAATTATTGTGTTATCTTTTTCTGAATATTCAAGAAAATATTCTAAATTGCCCAAATTTTGACCCCTGTATGACATTTGCGACGTTTGAAGCTTAACTATCAACTTTTTGATGAAAGGTTTCAACAGAAAAGTTGTTGTTCTTGAATTTATCCATCTTAAGGTGTAAATACAATGAAATTATCTTGATTAGTTAAGCAGTTATGATGCTTTGAACTTTGCTGAAAATGGCGACTTTCGAAAAATGACAAAGTTCTATGACTTGTCACACGTAAGGTATGACAAATAAATGCTTAAAATTTTTTGTCCTTAATAAAATGATATCTCTCCTTTAAAATAATCTATTAAACATGTTGGTATCTTTAGTGGTTTCGGATCGTAAATTCTACGAAAAATATGACCCTCAAAAGTCCTCAAAAGCACGAAATTTCATTCATTTTGACAAATGCTATAATTGTCACCTTACTATCGACTTTTACATGATATAGATATGTTATAGAAATGTTAGGTAACGTACTGTGATCAGCTGGAAATAAGTATCTTTGACATATCTCCATTTCTAACAGAGTTATGGCCCTTTAAGCATGAGCCAGAAATTTGTTCTTTTTAAAAATGACCATCTTCAATGAAGGATTATAAAAATTCTAGGATGAAATTAAAAAATCGACTTCTACAACCCTCTGGAGAATTCATTTATCTTCAAAATAAGCTATCACATTTAACTTTATTCAAAGAATTAAAGGAAGAGAAGGTTTTCTTAGACACATAGCCTAAAAATCGCGAAAGTTCGAAATAGCAAAAAATCTATTATTACGGCCGAAAATCGCTATAGGCCTAATCGATGCGGAATGTTGTTGCCCACATTGTGGTGAAAGTTTTATGAAAATATATTCATTAGTTTTGGAGTTATTGCGTTTTGAAGTTTTTACTTCAAGGGGAGATAACTCAAGAAAGAAGTCGAAAATCCAAAATCTGTCTCGTCTATTTCCAGACATAGTTACATTCTACCATCCCTGAAAATTTCATGCGAATCAATGAAGCCGTTAATTCAGAAAGTTCTGGACAAGAAAAGTACAAATAATAATAATAACTAGGATTGCCAAGGCAATACTTAGGTCTTCAAGACTTCTGCTTGACCTTGAACTCCATGTTGGACTCTCGGTTATTCGCCAGTTATTCTGCTTTAAAATGAGCTATCAAACATGTCTCTATCTTCAGTAGTTATTTTACAAAAAATCCCCAAAGACAATGACCCTTTGAAAATGGAAAAATTAAATGACCGTCTTCAATGAAGGATTATTAAAATTGAAGGATGAAATTAAAAAATCGACTTCTACAACCCTCTGAAGAATTCATTTATCTTTAAAATAAGCTATCATATGTATATGTACTCATAAAATTGAAGGACGAGTAGGGTTTCATAGACGCATACCCTAAAAAATGCGAAAGTTAATACAAAATTCAGTTTTTTCGAAATAGCACAAAATCTATATATACGGCCGAAAAAATGACATTAACCTTTTTGATAGGGAATGTTGTTGCGCACATTTTGGTGAAAGTTTTAAGAAAATATATTGATTAGTATTCGAGCTATGAAGGTTTAAAGTTTTTACTTCAAAGGGAGATAACTCACGAAAGAAGTCGAAAATCCAAAAAGTGACTCGTTATTATCTAAGTTGAGTCACAGGCTATCAGCCCTGAAAGTTTCAAGCGAATCGGCCCAGTGGTTACTTCAGAACGCTCTAGACAAAAAAAGTACAAAGAATAATAATAAGAAAAAGAAACAGGATAATAACAATACGTCTTCATGACTTACGTCTTGAAGACCTAACTAGGATTGCCCAGGCAATACTTAGGTCTTCAAGACTTCTGGTTGACCTTGAACTCCATGTTGGACTCAGGGTTATACATCTGTTTCTCTGCTTTAAAATGAGCTATCAAACATGTCTATCTTCAGTAGTTTTTTTACAAAAAATCTCCAAAGAAGGTACCCCTCTGAAAACGGAAAAATCACATATTAATGGACCCCTACATTACATTTCTCACGATTAAGACAAAATGGTTAATATTTCCATACTTAGGTGTAACATAGAAAAATTTGCTTTAATTTCCACTTAAGAAGATGTAATCATCATTTAGATTGCATACATAATTAATGCGTTATGCTGTTCTGAATATTCAAGAAAATACTAAAAAATGCTTAAATTTGGACCCCTAGACATCGCTTGCGATGTTCGAGGTTTAACTATCAACTTTTTGATGAAAGCGGTCAACATAAAAGTTGTTCTTCTTGAAATTGTGCATACGTAGGTGTATGCAAAATTTCAATAGCGTAAGAAGTTAAGCAGTAATGATCCTTTAAACATGGCTGAAAATGGCGAGTTCTGAAAAATGGCAATCTTCTATGACTTGTCACATATAAACTATGACAGAAAAATGCTTGAAAAATATCGTCCTTAATAAAACGATATCTCTCCTTCAAAATGAGCTATTAAACATGTGTGTATCTTCAGTGGTTTGCGATCGAAAATTCTTCTAAAATTATGCCCCTCACAAGTTCTCAAAATCACGAAATTTCATACATTTTAACAAATGCGATAATTGTGGCCGAACTATAGACTTTTACATGATATAGATATGTTATAGAAATGTTACGTAACGTATTTGGGTCAGATGACAATAAATATCTTTGACATATCTTCATTTCTTACAGAGTTATGCCCCTTTAAACATGAGGACGAAATTCGGTCTTTTTAAAATTGACCATGTTCAATGATGGATTATCAAAATTCTAAGATGAAATTAAAAAATCGACAACTTCAACCCTCTGAAGAATTCATTTATCTTTAAAATAAGCTATCATATGTATATGTACTCATAGAATTGAAGGACGAAAACGTTTTCTTAGACGCGTACCCTAAAAACCGCGAAAGTTCACCACAAATTCAGTTTTTTCGAAATAGCAAGAAATCTATATATACGGCGGAAAAAATGACATTAACTTTTTTTGTGGGGAATGTTGTTGCGCACATTTTGGTGAAAGTTTTAAGAAAATATATTGATTAGTATTCGAGTTATGAAGGTTTAAAGTTTTGACTTCAAAGGGAGATAACTCGCGAAAGAAGTCGAAAATCCAAAAAGTGGCTCGTTAAAATCTAAGTTGGGTCACAGGCTATCATCCCTGAAACTTTCATGCGAATTGGCCCAGTGGTTACTTCAGAAAGCTCTGGACAAAAAAAGTACAAAGAATAATAATAATAATAACTAGGATTGCCAAGGCAATACTTAGGTCTTCAAGACTTCTGCTTGACCTTGAACTATATGTTGGACTCTCGGTCATTCGCCAATTATTCTGCTTTAAAATGAGCTATCAAACATGTCTCTATCTTCAGTAGTTATTTTACAAAAATTCCCCAAAGACAATGACCCTTTGAAAATGGAAAAATTGCTTGTTAAGTGACCCCTACATGACCTTTCTCACGATTAAGACAAAATGGTTAATATTTTCATACTAAGTTGCAACATAGAAAATATTGTGCTTTACTTTCCACTTAAGTAGATGTAATCGTCATTTAGATTGCATACATAATTAATGCGTTATCTTTTTCTGAATATTCAAGAAAATACTCTAAATTGCTTAAATGTTGACCCCTTGAGAACGTTTGCGATGTTCGGAGCTTAACTATCAACTTTTTGATGAAAGAGTCCAACAGAAAAGTTGTTGTTCTTGAATTTGTGTATCCGAAGGTGTAAATATAATGAAATTATCTTAATTAGTTAAGCAGTTATGATCCTTTAAACTTTGCCAAAAATGGCGATTTTCGAAAAATGACAAAGTTCTATGACTTGTCACACGTAAGGTATGACAAATAAATGCTTGAAAATTATTGTCCTTAATAAAATGATATCTCTCCTTTAACATACGCTATTAAACATGTTGGTATCTTAAGTGGTTTAAGATCTAAAATTCTTCGAAAAATATGCCCCTCAAAAGTCCTCAAAATCACGAAATTTTATACATTTTAACAAATGCGATAATTGTGGCCGAACTATCGACTTTTACATGATATAGATCTGTTATAGAAATGTTAAGTAACGTATTTCGGTCAGACGACAATAAATATCTTTGACATATCTTCATTTCCTACAGAGTTATGCCCCTTTAAACATGAGGACGAAATTCGGTCTTTTTAAAATTGACCATGTTCAATGATGGATTATCAAAATTCTAGGATGAAATTAAAAAATCGACAACTACAACCCTCTGCAGAATTCATTTATCTTTAAAATAAGCTATCATATGTATATGTACTCATAGAATTGAAGGACGAGAACGTTTTCTTAGACGCGTACCCTAAAAACCGCGAAAGTTCACCAACAATTCAGTTTTTTCGAAATAGCAAAAAATCTATATATACGGCCGAAAAAATGACATTAACTTTTTTTGTGGGGAATGTTGTTGCGCACATTTTGGTGAAAGTTTTAAGAAAATATATTGATTAGTATTCGAGTTATGAAGGTTTAAATTTTGACTTCAAAGGGAGATAACTCACGAAAGAAGTCGAAAATCCAAAAAGTGGCTCGTTAAAATCTAAGTTGGGTCACATGCTATCAGCCCTGAAAATTTCATGGGAATCGGCCCAGTGGTTACTTCAGAAAGCTCTGGACAAAAAAAGTACAAAGAATAATAATAATAATGAAGAACACGGATAATAACAATAGGTCTTCCAGACGTAGTCTTGAAGACCTAATAATAATGAAGAACACGGATAGTAACAATAGGTCTTCTGACTTTCGTCTTGAAGACCTAACTAGGATTGCCACAGGCAATACTTAGGTCTTCAAGACTTCTGCTTGACCTTGAACTCCATGTTGGACTCTCAGTGACTCGCCAGTTATTCTGCTTTAAAACGAGCTATCGAACATGACTCTATCTTCAGTAGTTTTTTTTTCAAAAATTCTCCAAAGACAATGACCCTCTGAAAATGTAACAATCGCTTATTATTGAACCCCTGCATGACCTTTCTCACGATTAAGACAAAATGGTTAATATTTTCATACTAAGTTGCGACTTTGAAAATATTGTGATTTAATCTCCACTTACGTAGATGTAATCATCATTTAGATTGCATGCATAATTAATGTGTTATCTTTTTCTGAATATTCAAGAAAATACTAAAAAATGCTTAAATTTTTACCCCTAGACAGCGTTTGCAATGTTCAGAGCTTAACTTTCAACTTTTTGATGAAAGGGTTCAACGAAAAAGTTGTTGTTATTGAATTTGTGTATCCGAAGGTGTTAATACAATTTCATTATCTTAATCAGTAAGGCAGTTATGATCCTTTAAACTTTGCTGAAATTGGCGATTTTCGAAAAATGACAATCTTCTATGACTTGTCCCACGTAAACTATAACAGACACATGTTTGAAAGTTATTGTCCTTAATGAAATGATATCTCTCCTTCAAATTGAGCTATTAAACATGTTTGTATCGTCAGTGGTTTGCGATAGAAAATTCTTCTAAAAATATGCCCCTACAAAGTTCTCAAAATCACGAAATTTCATACATTTTGACAAATGCAATAATTGTGGCCTAACTATCAACTTTTACATCATAAAGATCTGTTATACAAATGTTAAGTAACGTACTGTGATGAGAGGGCAATAAGTATCTTTGACATATCTTCATTTCTTACAGAGTTATGGCCCTTTCAGCATGAGGCCTAAATTCGGTCTTTTTAAAAATGACCATCTTCACTGAAGGATTATTAAAATTTAAGGATGAAATTAAAAAATCGACTTCTACAACCCTCTGAAGAATTCAATTATCTTCAAAATAAGCTATCATATTTAACTTTATTCAAAGAATTGAAGGAAGAGAAGGTTTTTTTAGACGCATACCCGAAAAATCGCGAAATTTCACCAAGAAATCAGTTTTTTCGAAATAGCAAAAAATCTATATATACGGCCGAAAAAATACCATTAACCTTTTTGATAGGGAATATTGTTGCGCACATTTTGGTGAAAGTTTTGAGAAAATATATTGATTAGTATTCGAGCTATGAAGGTTCAAAGTTTTGACTTCAAGGGCAGATAACTCAAGAAAGAAGTCGAAAATCCAAAATCTGTCTCGTCTATTTCCAGACCTGGTCACATGCTATCATCGCTGAAAATTTCATGCGAATCGGTCCAGCCGTTAATTCTGAAAGTTCTGGACAAAAAAAGTACAAATAATAATAATGAACTAGGATTGACGCGTCAATACTTAGGTCTTCAAGACTTCTGCTTGATCTTGAACTCCATGTTGGACTTAGGGTTATTCGTCTGTTTCTCAGCTTTAAAATGAGCTATCAAACATGTCTCTATCTTCAGTAGTTATTTTACAAAAATTCCCCAAAGAAGGTACCCCTCTGAAAACGGAAAAATCACATATTAATGGACCCCTACATTACATTTCTCACGATTAAGACAAAATGGTTAATATTTCCATACTAAGGTGCAACATAGAAAATGTTGTGCTTTAATTTCCACTTAAGAAGATGTAATCAGCATTTAGATTGCATACATAATTAATGCGAATTGCTGTTCTGAATATTCAAGAAAATACTCAAAAATGCTTAAATTATGACCCCTAGGCATCGCTTGCTATGTTCGAGGCTTAACTATCAACTTTTTGATGAAAGCGGTCAACATAAAAGTTGTTCTTCTTGAAATTGTGCATACGTTGGTGTATGCAAAATTTCAATAGCGTAAGAAGTTAAGCAGTAATGATCCTTTAAACATGGCTGAAAATGGCGAGTTCTGAAAAATGGCAATATTCTATGACTTGTCACACATAAACTATGACAGAAAAATGTTTGAAATTTATTTACCTTAATAAAGGACATCTCTACTTCAGGATTATATATTAAACATAATTGTATCTTCAGTGGTTTACAATGGAAAATTCTACAAAGAAAGTACCCCTCGAAAAGTCTCAAAATCCCAATTTTTTACATTTTTGGAAATACGTCCAAATTGTGTCAATACTATCAACTTTTACATGATAATGATATATTGTGGAATTGTTGAACTAGTTATATGGAAGAGATAGCAATAAGTACCTTTGACATAAGTTCATTTGTAACAGAGTTATGCCCCTTGAAACATATAGCCTAAAGACGCTCTTTTTAAGAAAGGTCCATATTCAAGGGCATATTCCTGAAATTCGAGGACGAAATTCAAAATTCGGAAAAGATCATGTTCTTGTACATTCATTTAGCTTTCAGATGAGCTATCACACATAGCTGTATGTATTGCCGTGATTTAGGAGAAGATTTTTGAAGACGCGTACCCTTAAAACCGCGAAAGTTGACAACATTTTCAGTTTTTTCGAAATAGCAAAAAATTTATTCACACGGCCGAAAACCGCTATAGGCCTGATCGATAGGGAATGTTGTTGCCCACATTTTGGTGAAAGTTTTATGAAAATATCTTGATTAGATTTCGAACTATTAAGGTTTAAAGTTTTGACTTCAAGGGGAGATAACTCAAGACAGAAGTCGAAAATCAAAATTCGGCCGACGTACAAGACTAGTTTTTGTTACAGGCTATCATTCCTGAAAATTTCATGCAAATCGGTTCAGCCGTTACTTCAGAATCCGTGCCACAAAAAACGTACAAATAATAATAAGAAAA
This sequence comes from Gibbula magus, assembly GCA_936450465.1. NCBI lineage: Eukaryota > Metazoa > Mollusca > Gastropoda > Trochida > Trochidae > Gibbula > Gibbula magus. The sequence continues at coordinate 62,780,541 of OW388304.1, forward strand.
ACTAGGATTGCCACAGGCAATACTTAGGTCTTCAAGACTTTTGCTTGTCCTTGAACTCCATATTGGACTCTCGATTATTCACCAGTTTCTCTGCTTTAAAATGAGCTATCAAACATGTCTCTATCTTCAATAGTTATTTTACAAAAAATCTCCAAAGACAATAACCCTTTGAAACCCTTCACTCATTAATGGATCCCTACATGATGTAAAAGTTACATTTTTAAAATTCTGTAACATGGACAAGTTTTGATCTAGAGATGAGGTTGATAGATTCATATAAAGAACATTCTTTCAGCTACCAAATGAGCTAATGTATGAGTCTCTATGTATTGCCAATCTCGAGAAGAAGATTTTTGAAGAAGTGTACCCTCAAAATCCGAAAAGTCGAGAAATTTACAGTTTTTCTAAAATAGCGAAAAATCTATTATTACGGCTGAAATTCGCTATGACATCATTCGATGAAACAAGTTGTCGCCTACATTTTGGTGGTAGTTTTGTGCAATTATCTTGATAAGTTTTCGAGATATTGCAATTTAAAGTTTTTTCACGTTTTGAGTTACCTCCCCTTTTAGAGGCCGAAAATTAAAAATCGGATTTCGTACGCCACAAGCTTATACCTAGGTCCATTACTTCTATCAATTTCATTGATGTAGGTGTAGTCAATTTCGTTGTAAACGAGACACAAACAGAGTTAGGTCTCTGCAAATTCATTGCCCAGAAATCTGCATTTTAAAAAAGGTCATTTTTCAAAATGCTGTAACCAGAAAACGGTTTGATCTAGAGCCGAGGTTGATAGATTCATAAAAACAGCAGTATTTCAGCTTTCAAATGAGCTATTGTATGAGTTTCTATGTATTGCCGATCTGGAGAAGAAGATTGTTGAAGACGTGAACCCTCAAACTGCAAAAAATTAAAAAAAATGCAGTTTTTTCAAAATAGCAAAAAATCTATTATTACGGCCGAAATTCGCTATGACATCATTCGATGAAACAAGTTGTCGCCTACGTTTTGGTGCAATTTGTTTGCAAATAAGTTAATAAGTTTTCGAGATATTGCAATTTGAATTTTTTTCAGGTTTTGAGTTACCGCCCCTTTTAGAGGCCGAAAATCAAAAATCGGGCTCCGTATGGCACGAGTTTACACCTATGCCCATCAATTGTGCCAGTTTCATTGATATTGGTGGAGCCAATTTTGCTGTACACGCGACACAAAAAAAGTACAAATAATAATAAGGAAAAAAAAATCAGGATAAAAACAATAGGTCTTCAGACTTTCGTCTTGAAGACCTAAAAACCGGATAATAACAATAGGTCTTCCAGACATTCGTCTTGAAGACCTAATAACTAGGATTGCCAAGGCAATACTTAGGTCTTCAAGACTTCTGCTTGACCTTGAACTCCATGCTGGACTTCCGGTTATTCGCCAGTTAGTATGCTTTAAAATGAGCTATCAAACATGTCCCTATCTTCAGTAGTTATTTTACAAAAATTCTCCAAAGACAATGACCCTCTTAAAATGTAAAAATTGATTGTTAATGGACCCCTAGATGATCTTTCTCATGATTAAGACAAAATGGTTAATATTTTCATACTAAGGTGTCACATAGAAAAACTTGTGCTTTAATTTCCACTTAATTAGATGTAACCAACTCTCCCTTTGAACATACAGTAGAAGAACACACTTTTAAAAAATGACCATGTTCAAGGACATATTTTTAAAATTTTAGGAAGAAATTCAAAATTCGGCCAAAACAGTCCTCTCAGGAGTTCATTTATCTTCAAAATGAGCTATCACACATATCTGTATGTATTGCCGTGAATTAGGAGAAGACTTTTAAAGACGCGTACCCTCAAAAACGCGAAAGTTCACAAAATTTTCAGTTTTATCGAAATAGCAAAAAATCTATTATTACGGCCGAAAACAGCTATAGGCCTAATCGATGGAGAATGTTGTTGCCCACATAGTGGTGAAAGTTTTGTCCAAATATATTGATTAGTTCTCGAGATATTAAGGTACAAAGTGTTGACTTCAAGGGGAGATAACTCGCGAAAGAAGTAGAAAATAAAAAATCGGCCAAAACAGTCCTCTCAGGAATTCATTTATCTTTAAAATGAGCTATCACACATAGCTGTATGTATTGCCGTGAATTAGGAGAAGATTTTCAAAGACGCGTACCCTCAAAACCGCGAAAGTTCACAAAATTTTCAGTTTTTGTGAAATAGCAAAAAATCTATTATTACGGCCGAAAACCGCTATAGGCTTAATCGATGAGGAATGTTGTTGCCCAGATAGTGGTGAAAGTTTTATGAAAATATCTTGTTTAATTTTCGAGCTATTGAGGTTTGAAGTTTTGACTTCAAGGGGAGATAACTCGCGAAAGAAGTCGAAAATCCAAAATCGGGCTTCGTAGTGCACCAGTTCAGGTTACAGACTATCGTCACTGAAAATTTCATGAAAATCGGTCAAAGGGTTAAGCGGGAATCTTCTGGACAAAAAAAGGGTCAAATAATAATAAAAAAAAAACAAAAAAAAAAACACGATAATAACAATAGGTCTTCCAGACATAGTCTTGAAGACCTAATAAAAATCAGGATAATAACAATAGGTCTTCGAGACATACGTCTTGAAGACCTAATAATAATAATAATCTCGACGATAACAATAGGTCTTCAGACATTCGTCTTGAAGACCTAATAAGAAAAATCAGGATAATAACAATAGGTCTTCCAGACATACGTCTTGAAGACCTAATAAATCCGGAGAGACTCACTAATGCAAGACGATTTATAGAAGGAATGTATAACTGAAAGAGGGCATTTTGCCATAAGCCACTTAATGTATTTTGAAAATAAAGTACTACATTTTCAGTAAGATGGCATCGTGCATATTAGTTAAAATGTGTATGTGTTTATTTCTAGAGATTAAGTAATGAAGGAGTTGAGTAATGCATGTCAAGACATAGGGGCAAGAATGAGCTACGAAACCTCGTATTGTAAGTGATGAAGAAACTATAATCCATATCACACGTTGTATAACCTACCGAATTCTAAATGCCCTTCACTCATTTAATAAGAACCATTTTACCATTACCCGTTTCCCCGTTTTTCCTTGCCTAACAATATTGATACAAGTAATGAGCCTACATAAGGTGTGTATTTAGATCAAAGGTTAATTGCCATTTCAGGTTATTAAATATAAGTTCTGATAATTACACTGAGTCACACATACATTTTCATCGTTAATTATTTCATCACCTTTAAACTTGTGTTCAACATTTTGATGGTACCAATTTGATTTGTGTCCTGTAAACCAGAGATTATTAGAGCGTAAAATTAACCTTGCGTAACCGACAGTTACTAATGAACTGGTTGTCGATGGTCAGCTCGTTAAAAGTTATAAAACACAGAGGCCGCCAAAGAGTTTTACGAGACAGGCGCATGAACAGCAATGTTGCAATGTATTTCATGTATAGGTGTATATCTCTAATTAAACAGTCATGGCTGGTGTATATGACAAGACAGTTTCCTGTCATCTCAGGTTTTGAGGACACCTGTTCAGCAACTCAAACGTGGTTAGCTGTGGACCCGCCGTTGTGTCATTCATTCAATGGCACGATTACATCATGGAGTATACAAGACGATTGAAAGAAGGAAATGGTGTATATTTGAAAGAGGGTGTTTTGTCAGCCATTTATTTATGTATTTAGGAAAGAAGTTTTATGTCTTCAATAAGCTGATATCTTGATTATTTCATGTAACGCCGATGGAGAGAATTAACATATGAATTTGAACTGAAAATCACATATTCTAAATGTCCATCAATCATCTACCATTCCTGTTTACACTTATGTCTTATTAATACTGCATGTGCTTATTGAAAGATGAAAAATATTACTGAGGGTAATATCTGTATGACCTATATTTGAGAACTGGAAAATGACAGGTACGCATGATTAAAAAACAAAAACAATGATAAGTGAAGTTATACATCGGCGCTAATGTTGAAAGCTTTGTTATGGCACATTAAAACATTGTTTATTTGGTTAATAATGAGTTATCTGTTACTGTAATTTATATATCAATTTACCCTAGCGTGACAATGTTGATACAAGTAATGAGCCTACATAAGTTGTAGTCGTTGAACCAAAGTTATTAATCCTGTCAGGTTAGAAAAGTAAAACTTCTTATCGCTGAGTAGGAATTCGTTTGTTCGACTAAAATACATTACATTGATGTAGTATATCACACGTTATAAGTATTTGGCATCTCTCTTTATCAACCACAACTAACTATCAATGAACGAACGTAAATTCCCCACAAAACAATACATCCACAAATTGTATATTTGATTAAAGTTATTTGAATGAGTAGATCTTTGGTCATTTGCATTCATTTGCTCATATTAAATTGTTCTTTTATGATAAGTAAGTAAGTATTTGGTCCGTTTAATGAGTAGAATTCAGTTGTTTATGGGTATTTAAGAAAGTAGTTTTATAAAAATATCCAATCATGAACCCATACACTTAACCAAGGCAGTAATATTGTATTTGTGGCGGTTCTCAAGAATCATTCGACAAATAAAATGTAAGAAATGTACATTTAGTACTATACCGTAACATGTTTGAAGGGGTATTAAAAAATACCCCTAAAATACCAAAGTAAAAATAAACATTTTGAAATACATTTCCATACTCTATTATTATCCCTTTCAACTGTTTTCAACTCAGTTTGGTGACGCCATCGGAATTTTTTTCCTGAAACCACTAGATCAGTAGCGCGGAACAATAAGCTTGAATAACGCACGTTCGTTCACATTGTTGTCAATTATTCTAAAGTATATGAACTGGTTGTTGATGGTCTTTTGCATGAACTGATAAAACACAATCACAGAGGCCGCACAAGAGCTACATAAGAGACAGACGTGTGTACATCAGTGTCGAAATCTATTGTATATATACGTAGACGTATATACAACAACTTAAATCACCGGGGCTGTTGTACATGACTAGACAGTTTCCGGTCATTGGGAACCACTTGTTATACTCAGGTATTAACGATACCTGTACATGCATGATTAGCAGGGTATTCAAAGCACTGTCGTGGAGCGTCTCTTACTTCATGATACTGCGTAATTAAACACTGGTTTTGATATCGTCAATCTAATCTTATAGTTCTTTAATTGTTACAAACATGACAAATCAAAATTCAAAAATCGTATTCAGTGCGGTATAGTATGAAAATCAGCGTGTAAATAGATAACACTTTTGAACAATTGTGAGCGCATATATGAAATGTAAGCACATTTGAAAACGTTATGAATAGTATTATTTCATTACATATGTTTCGTATTGATAAGTATCCACACTTATACGTGAGTGTAAATACGTCTGTGACAATGCCATTAAAAAAACCTTTCCACAAAGGTGAAGATTATTGTATTTAACTGTCACACACAAACTGACTTATGGGGCACTATAAAACATAGCATGCATAAGAATAAAATACAATTCAAAAGAAATACCATCGGATAATGTCAATAACCAAGTGATTACTAATAACATAACATATTATGAACCGTTGTGGCTATGGATTCTGTATGGGAGTTTATTGGACAGTATAGAATATAGCCTTATAGAATGAAGGTAAATGTTTCTAAATCCCTATGCGTGACCTCTTTGCTTTTCTAAAAGGTTGAAAACTTTCAATTTGACATCAAAGTGTTATTGTTTCAAATATTTCCTCATGGAAATAATTAGGCTGATGGTGATGCATTCCATGTGAGACCGAACATGTAACAAAATGTTTTCTATAGCCTTGACAGTTATTAACTAGTGATAGACTTCTCATGTTCATCATATGCATACTGAAATATTGAACAAACGCCACTTTTCATTCGATATAAACATATTCCAAGAAAAAGCATGCATTGATTGTGACAAATGAAGTCACAAAATTAATGTATTGCGACAATACAATGATTTATAACGGTTTTCGATGATATGTGATGCGTCTTACATAAGGTGCTTGGAGCAAATTGCGTCACCCTTCAGTGGCCATGGGAATTCGCGTATTTATACAGAGGACGGGGATAACCATAAACTAATTAACTGACCCTCACTTAATTGTTTGTGTATTTCAACAGACCACTTCTACCAGACTATTGGGGATGGGTAAATACTTTGACACCTTCAAATGTTCTTATAGATCTAAAGCACAATTATTATAAAGTATGTGACATTAGGAAGGCAATAATGAAACTCCAATTGTCATGTGCAGTAACAGATTGTGAATTGTAAACACTCAGTTGATAATCGTATCGATGTTTAAACGCAATCATAAACTAATAATATTATTTTGTTTCTGAATGAATCAACACAGAAAACACATAAATTTGCTGTCCTAAAAACGTATGTATTAGCTCTACATTTAAGTTGTAATGTATAATATCATTTAAAACCGTTGCCGTTGAAATCCGTCAACTTCAACATGAAACACATACATATTGATATAATGAATAGAATATCTGACAAATACCATGTTTATCTCATCACGTGAGGTATATTCTCATTTGCGCCGTCTCTCTCTCTCTCTCGTTCTCTCTCTCTGTCCGTCCGTCCGTCCGTCTCTCTCGTTCTGTCCGTCCGTCCGTCTCTCTCGTTCTCTGTCCGTCCGTCCGTCCGTCCGTCCGTCTCTCTCGTTCTCCGTCCGTCCGTCCGTCCGTCCCTCCGTCCCTCCCTCCGTCCCTCCCTCCGTCCCTCCCTCCCTCCCTCCCTCTCTCCCTCTCTCTCTGTCTCTGTATGTTATTTAAAACAATAAGTATTTATAACCGTAAAAACATTGATTAAACGTCGTATTTATCATAACATATATATTGCCTTCACACATCGAACAAAAGCCATTTTAGTTTGTATACAGATTAATTATTAATCATTAATCAGATAATCATAATCCGCGATGTATATGACAATTATATGACTATTCAAAACAAAGTACATGTATTGTAAAATTTAAGAAACGACGGGATATTTAATTATCATATTCTATAAACATGAAGAGTTACTGAACATGGATTTTGATTTCTAAGTATGGTATAATAAATGTAATTTGTGATGGGATATTTGAAATGAATCAAATCAATTCAATTCTGTATTATTTATAAGTTGTATCAGTGTATACAGTACAGTATTGTAGCATCTAATTGCCATCACTCATCCTGTGAGGAGCTAAGTCGCGCTATTAACGAGTTAAATAGAATATGCAAGCCTGGATATACTAGGATATGTGTGTATTGCAAGGGGGCGATCTGTGCGGCTATTACCATAAACCAATTTAAAAATACGTACGGATGTGTATTGTCACCTATACTGTTAATTTAAACTGAATAAATGTACACATGTGTAGTTGACTCAGAGATATATTCAAATGGTCACTGGAATGTTCAGAATATACGCTTCACTGACTTCATGGATGAACCCTAAAGAATCCGAGATTTTGAAATAGTGGTATATATTTATTTTTGATTTCATTTGAATGCAAACCGGAGAGTATATTTTTTATAACTCATATTCAAAATTGACTCAACTCAGGATATTTCTTAGGGAAGGACTACAGTTGTATTGTGTGACAAAAGGCTATTCGTTAATATTATCCACCAAAATCGTAAGACGTCTTGTATAAAACAGTGTATTGTCTTGAGAGAGCAGCCGAAATTGTAAACAAATCAAATCATTAAGAACATGTTTAATGTAGATTTTGCATGCGCCTCTTCACTGCTGTCAACAATCTAACAGTGAGTGGGTCATCTCAAGATCTAAATTGGCTAATTTCAAGAGTTCGAATTGATTAAATAAATAGTGTTCGGATAATGCAAAATTGGTGACTCGATGTTAAAATACAAGATTTAATCTTATCTATAATATATAAATTATCGAAAATGTATTTTATATTTTTACTTGCATCCCCGACAGTAGTTTTTAGTAGTTATTGTTACAGAGGAATTGTTATAACAGTTGCTTAAACGTAACGCTTCTCATTATCTATCAAGTGGTTCTTGAACATATATATTGAACTTATCTCAATGGCATTTAGAAGTTGGTTAGATGAAGGAGAACGAGTTCTATGGATATTCAACTTCTTTATTGCAGGAGTGCGACGTTTCGATGTAGCTTGAAAACGGTGTTAGAATCTATACATCGAAACTTCTGCAATAAAGAAGTTGTATATCCATAGAACTCGTTCTCCTTCATTTATATATTGAAATTGATTTTAATTTTTTTTTTAAATTAAGAAAACAATATGTTTTGATGACAGCATCTTAACATACGATTTTTGTTTATCTAATGTATTCCACTTGAACGTTGTTTTAAAATGCACGGATTTAGTTGAGGATACAGTCCATGTTTTATTACATTTTGTGTTACATTTGATATTTTTCAGGTATAATGAATTAGCCACCAGACATTGATTTTTTCTTACAAAACCATCATAAAGATGTTATCCACGGGGCGGAAATAACTTCTGTAATAGTAATAGTTTCTTACTTGCGCACACAGCTTTTCTCCCTTATCCAGTATAACCAATTGTTAATATATACTCAATAACAATTTACAAATTGATAGGATATTAAAAAATAAAGACAACTTTAATTGTTTCTCTTTATTTCACTATCAAATTATCAAAAAAGGACATTGCAATTTAAGCATGTTGCAGAAGACACAGATTATTATGAACTTATAAGTTGGGACAAATGTTAGGATTAAACCGATGTTTAACTAGATATACGTTATTGACAGTACACTTCAATAAAGGAATTCATTATATATTCATATACAACCTTTTGGAAAATGTAAGTCCTGTATATTATTACATGTAATAAAAGACAACTTTATCGATATAAAATATATTTTTTTGCGAAGACATCTGTCTGGCGTACTGCAATTTTGACATACATCTTATATCAAGCAATTGAAGAGAATACAATAGAAACAATTAAGTATTTGAGTTAATATTGGAATAGTATATGTCTAAACAGCAAAATAACAAAGTCTGTATTCGATATTATTATCATATGACCAAAAAGGTAATATATTCTATATACCAAGCTAATCAATTATTCTATTCACGGACACACTATTATGTAACCACTTACATATTTGTCTTTATCCCAAATATTGAATTCACTTAAATGTACAACAGATCGGCAAAATAATTGAATTCTAATGTAATGGAAGTTTAAATCATATTTTCTATACGCAGTTGAATGCCCTTGTAATTTATCGGGCTTTATTGTTGAACAAATGAATGGATGTTCACATCGAGGAAACAATATGTCAGGTAAACATTTTAATAGAGCATATACCAGGAGAAAAGAAAGTATGATAAATGCACAAAGGCGTAAATGAAATAACGACATACATGTATAAGTTAATGCATAGTTCCTAATCAGCTTATTCCTTCATTACTCATTCGTTAATTAGCGCGTCAGCCATGCGTTACTGAAGGCACACAAGGGGCGTTATAATGAGGAAGCATGGTAGAGTAGGAAAACTTCAACATCAAATATCCGCTTTTCTAATTAAGTTATAAAGTTGATTTTTAAAATGTGTGTAAAAGTCAATAAGCAGTTTCAGAATATACCAAAATAGTTTAGATATCTCGTAAAAAATAAAAACCCGAAATTTCTAGAAATTTCTAGAAATTTCTAGAAACTTTCTAGAAACTTTCTAGAAACTTTCTAGATACTCACTAGAAACTTTCTAGATACGCACTAGAAACTTTCTAGAAATTTCTAGAAAGGGGGTACTTTGTTTCTTGCTTAACTGTACCATATAAATTCTGTTCATAGTATTTCATTTCAAGCCAAATCTGTTACATCGTTTGATATTCTAAAGAAACAGAGAAGATGATTCTGAGGTGAACAGTGCTTTATTCATACTTTATCAGCCTTATTCCTTGAAGGAGTAACACGCCAAGTTTGTTTATACTTCTGTATCTGATAGTGGAGTGGTGACAGCAGGTTGCGGTGTAAGGCTGAGGGATGAAGTCATGAAATAAGAGTTTTTATGAAGGGATACTCTGTTTCGTGTAAAGAGATATAAGAAGGAAAATGAGATGTACTAGATATAGAGAACTATAATGTGTTTAAGTCTAAAGCCAGGAGGAAATTGTAGATACAAGATTATTTACTTTTGGTTTCGAAATGGTCACAATTTTAGAATAGTATAAGCTGTTTGAGAAATTATATATTTGTATACCTCGGTATATAGAAAAGGACTTTTGTGAATTTTTTTTGGGGGGGGGTGTAGTTAATTCTTATGTCAAAATTGTCATTTAACCCTTATGTAGCGTATTTCTATTTTACCAATTTTAGCCCCTGTGGCGGAATATACAGGCTCGCAGCTAGCAGCAGTAGTTTGGGCTTTGGCACTAACTAGCTCTGCTGGCGGAATTTCCAGGCGGCGATTCCGGTACCATTTTTACGAAATATACCGCATCTACATAGCGAATAAGGACTATATACGGACGTTTAATACAAATTCAAGTAGCGACACCCGTACACAAATGGCTAATTCACACCCAAAACTTTGAATGAATTTTCTATGATTTTCCGTTTTTATTCTATTACTTTCGAAATATTGTCTTTAATTCGGGCCTCGTAACATCATAAATACGAAACGAAAAAAAATCCATTTATATACGGAATTGAAGACAAGATGTCTAGCTTCACAATGATATAAAAATTATTAGAATGAGACCTTTGGTTATAATTCTATAGTTATGTAAAGTTTGTCTTTATTTCCACCTATAAAATCGTAAATACTTACAACATGTATGCGGCATTGCAAACGGTCGTTCATCGCACTTTTCCGAGAAATCATAATCTCGAACCAGTTGACAAATAAGCACATGTCAACCCAAATATGGTTATGTTGTTTGACTTTTCAAATAAACGCTAACCTCGAACCATAACTGATAAAAATATGTTGATTAGTTTGTGTGCCGTTTGGTTTCACATGCCTCTCAGAAAGGTAAAATTGTATCTTTATTTCTGTGAATAAATCTGCGCATTTTATATAGAATAAAAGATTATTCTTTTCGGTTTATTGTGATATAAAAATTATGAAAATGCATTCAGTATTTTAGCCGTGATAAATGTGCAAGAAGTTGTGAAAATCGCTGATTGTTTCAATATTTATGAAGTGTAAACATGACCTTTTCCACGGTGCTTGCTGTGTCTTTATTATTTTTTTGACATTTGCTAATTTTATATGGGAATGTAGTCCTTTCTTTTCCCTTTATTTTGCCGTATTTTTTTTTTAAAACAAATAATTCGCTCACATGATATGAAGTGCGGGAGTAAGGCGAGTTACCGATTTTTTTCCCCGTCTCGCTAGATGCGAGGCAGATAGCAGGTATGGGCGAGACAAACCCGAGGCAATGCAAACACGTGGATGAAAATAGCCCCAAGCGTAGGGCCAACAATGCACACGCAAATTGGTGTGAATTTTGCTGGACATTCCGATCAGACACTGATCAAAGGTTCATTCTCATGGCGGGCCGCGGAGCATAAATACAGCCATTCTCATGGAGCGACGCCCGGAGACAATCGACTCCGGACTCGTTGCCACTGCTCGCAAACTGAGAGTCTTGGATCCGGGATCCGTAACTGGACACCTATGACTTGCTTATAGCTCTCCCGGATAATTACGTGATTCACAAGTTAAGGGTTAAATTACTTTGTTATTAAAAAACAAGACCAATTTATCAAGAAAAATGATAATTTAATCAATTATTAATGAAAGTATGTGATATATATGAAGGAAATGATTTATGGTTATAACATTAATTGAAGAAATGGAATATGTGATTTGAAAGGTAGGTTTTTAATATTTAGCAGCTCCGACTAAGTCGGAGCTGCTATCAGTTTTTGCGCAGTTTCCGTCGCCGCCGCCGCCGCCGCCGCCGCCGCCGCGCGCGCGTTTTGTATTCGCTATAACTTTTTTCCTAAGAGGTTTTGACAACTCATATACATAACTTCTTACTTATGCCCCTGGGGAATTTTTTTGACATGTTCATATTCAAGGTCAAAGGTCAAGGTCACTAGTTCTGAAATCGCTAAAAAAATCCTTGTAAACACGATAACTTGAAAAATATTTGTACTATCAGGCTCTTATTTGGTGTACATCAACTATGGAGAAAGGCCAAGATTTGAAAAGGTTTTCGCTAACATCCGTCAAAGGTCAAGGTCACAGCGAGGGCACGACTTAAGCTTGCTTTTGCGAAAATGTCTTATTTCAACTCTTAACACTTTAAATCATTAAATGATTGTTATACACAATGAAAAGTGATCACTGATTGTGTGACCTTGAATTTAAAAGGTCAAGGTCACGAAATATGGTCAAGGTCACCAGTTCTGAAATCACTAAATAACCTTTTCCCAAGAAGGTATTAACACCTCATATACATAGCTTCTTTCTTATAAACCTGGTGGATGATTTTGACATGTTCACATTCAAGGTCAAAGGTCAAGGTCACGAGTTCTGAAATCGCTAAAAAAATCCTTGTAAACACGATAACTTGAAAAATATTTGTACTATCAGGCTCTTATTTGGTGTACATCAACTATGGAGAAAGGCCAAGATTTGAAAAGGTTTTCGCTAACATCCGTCAAAGGTCAAGGTCACAGCGAGGGCACGACTTAAGCTTGCTTTTGCGAAAATGTCTTATTTCAACTATTAACACTTTGAATCATTAAAGGATAGTTATACACAATGAAAAGTGATCAATGATTGTGTGACCTTGAATTTTAAAGGTCAAGGTCACGAGATAGGGTCAAGGTCACCAGTTCTGAAATCACTTTATAACTTTTTTTCATGAAGGTATCAACACCTCATATATATAGCTTCTTTCTTGTACACCTGGGGAAATATTTTGACATGCTCACATTCAAGGTCAAAGGTCAAGGTCATGGGTTCTGAAATCACTACAAAAATCCTTGTAAACACGATAACTTCAACAACTTCTGTGCTATCAGGCCCTAACTTGGTATATATCAACTATGGAGAAAGACCAAGATTTGAAAACGTTTTTGCTAAAATCTGTCAAAGGTCAAGGTCACAGCAAGGTCACAACTTAAGCGTGCTATTGTGAATATGCCTTATGTTAACAATGAACACTTTTGAGTCATTGCATGATTGTTATACACAATGAAAAGTAATCATTGATGGTGTGACCTTGAAGGTCAAAGTTCAAGGTCATGAGATATTGGTTAAGGCCATGTTAATCTTTTGATCCAATTTTGAAATCAGAAATAGGTTTTAAGAACAAAGTTGTGAAAAGTGACCCCAGTGATGATTTAACTTGTAAGAATAACTTGAATAATGAAAAACATTTTGTCCAAAAAAATTCCCATTTTATTTATGCTGAGGAGAAGGCGGAACAGGGAAAGGCGAGACCCAAAGTTTCGGAGCTGCTCTGCTTTTGCGGTGTCCCGCAAACGCTCTTCTAGTTTTAATTCTGATATTTCTTAATAAAAACATGGTGGTGAGGCGAGTGTGATTGTGTTACATGGGTTAAACACTTTCTGCTACAACAATCACCTTGGAATAATTCAAAATTTTAAAGAGTTTTAAATTTTTTGTTGATTTAAAAGAATCTCCTTTGAAGTTAAGGATCATACACCTGACCTATCAATATTCCTTTCATGTTAAGGATCAATAATCTTGTATATCAACCTACCAGCCATATAACGTGATGCTTGAAACGACCTTTCTAAACCGTATCACCCGGTACAAGGGACTTACAACATTGCAATTCCCTCCAGGAGGGTTTACACAGACAGTTGTAAACCCTGTTTGACGGAATTATAATGATTGTAAACCCTGATATAATTGCTAAGATGACGGCTTGAAAGTAAAGATCTGAAGAAACTATCTTTAACTATTTTGAAAAATTTCTTAAATATAGCACATTATGAAACGCAAATGTTTTGACGAAAGTGCGTCTCGAACCCGTACCCAGTAAGACCAGCTAGTCTTTCATAATCCAACGCCTTAGACTGCTGCGCCATGAAGGTACATGGAAGACAACGGTCAAGAAGAACCTTACATGGAAATCTTTGCCGTACTGGGATTGAGACAGTGAACAAGGATTTTACGAACGACTCTATATATAATCCGGGGTTTTCGATAACGGAATAAGAAAGCGTCTTTTATACTTAAAAACGGTTGATAATATAGATAAGCCATTCTACCTCGGATATGGTAAGGTTGCATCCTCGGGTTTTTCCTTCCTATCAGGGTCCACAAACTTACCATATCCTCGGTATCATGACTTATCCTTATAATATCAATATTGTCTGACAGTATCTGTGGAGTTATACATGGACATATTTCATAATTTCCAAATCATTGTGCGGTAACAGTATTTATGGTTCAGCTGTGCAATAAACAACCTTATTAATGTACAATATGAAACTATTTTCATGATTATACAGCTGTGTTGTCTCATTAATCAAATATTTTTAATAAATTATCACATGATAACAACCACTGATAGAAATTAATTGCAATGCTTTATTAAAAAATGTAATCAAATGTCCCTTCCATGCACTTGAAAATGTGTTAGAACAGCTTTTATTTATTTTAGAATTTCATAAAATGCATAAATATGCAATTATAAACAGTTAAGCATGCATTAAAACTTTGGAAGAAATACAGGTATAGTTGCCCGAACTCAGTGTATGATATAAGCTTAAAACCTGCTAATAACCTGTATCATAATCACATTCCACCTGATGAAGGAGTGAGCATATACTCCGAAATGTCATGTATTTTCACATTAAAGAAGTTATCCAGAAAATCTTCCTCTTCTTATCATTATCCTCTCCCATGCTTTGGGATCGCTCTCATCCTATCTTTGGGAAATCTGTTGCTTGGTGTGGGACCTCACCACTGTCACCTCACTGTACCCTAATTATTCCATAATCACATCTTACTCTTTCGTTATCTCCTAAAAGTACTTATACTGCTTGCGCGGGGCTTTTGGATGCGGCGGCTCGGGCTACCCAGACTTAATAACATACAAACACATATTTAATATAAAGGCTGGTGACATGGGTTGTGCCACGGGATGCCCCGCGCCGGAAGGTATCCTATAGCGTAAGATCTCCACATAATACAACGTGTCAGTCAACTGGTTACAAGTAAATTATCACAGTATCTCAGTTGGTAGACATGAAATGGAGAAGATATATGCTCTTTATGCCTATCAAAGTAGCATTAGATGCAATATGTTTAAAATTAAGAGAATTTTAATAATACATTCAGTTAAAAACCTTTATGTTCAAAGGGAAATCATCAAATTTAATTTCAACAATAAGTCCTGATCTCATTGATCCTTTAAGACTATACAGTTGTAGGAGTGGAACATGTTCATTATGTTACAAGAATGGGATTTCTGATGTTAGGAAGGACTACATGTATAAATTTTATTGGTCAGAATTCAATTATCACTCTGGTTTTTTCAACAACATGTGTGCATGTTTGTTTGAACTGCCATCCAGTTTTGCATGATAAACCCAAAGTGTAGGAGATAATAAAACTTTTTTTGTGGCGCATGGAATGCGCCACAAAAAAAGTTTTATTATCTTCTACACTTTGGGTTTATCATTTCCTACAGTAAAACATTGTCAGTCCAAAAGCATTTTTCTGTTATATCAATGCATGCAGAAATGCTCAGCCATTCGCAAGGTAAATATCATCCTATATTGTTTCAAACCAGTATTAGGTGAAACAATTTATAAGTTGGTTTGCGGATCCTCCTGCCAATATTTTTACTCACCTGGGAAAGAAAATGCTACTCAATATCCCTCCCAAAAATATTTTTACAAAATTTTCCCTCTCAATTAAAAATTTACCCAGATGTTAAATTCCCTCCAAATTAAAAATTTAGCCAGATTTTCTCTCTCAATTACAAATTTATAGCCAGATTTTCCCTCTCAACAAAATTTGGTCAGATTTTTTCAACAAACTTAAAAATATTAAGTGAAAAGTTATGATTTGTTTACTCAATTCTGTGCTTCATTTGCTTGCCTGAACACTCAGAGTACTAGAGCAATGTTGCTTCTTTTAGACGTTTGTCCCCAAAATCCATAACACAAGTAATTTTGCCTGACCTTATAGGTATTCTATGAATTCATTATTATGCCTTATTGACCAAGAGGAAATAATGGAACACAAATGTTATCGAGACAAATTTGCCTTTTTAAGTATCAGAAAAAGTATGATGACTGTTTGCAGAACCTTTGCAGACATGTCTTTTACATTTGCCAAAAATAATGTCACAAGTTGTTGGAGACTAGTACCAAATTGTTGAATGTCAATGTGCTGTTCCGTGATGTATTCTTGAAGCTGGACACCATCTAAACAAATTTTGTTAGGGAACATGTCACAAAAAATCATGTGTTCAATGTCGATAAACATCATATCATTGCAAATTTGTAGGTATTATTGACTGTTTGAAGCTTGGTGAGAATTACCTGGACTCTTGAACTCAATAACACGTGAAAGTTTTCCGCCGCATATTTTTTATCTGCTAATTATGAAATCTATACCAATAACATAAGGTAACTATGACCTAGCCAATAACCCTGTTTCCTATGAATATTTCACTCTTATTTCCCAAGACATATAATTTTAGTTAATCTCTATGTTCTTATTAACACCGAGAGATAAGCATCTATTAATTAATCTTCTAACGAGGAGACCGTGGTATCATGTCTGGAGCAGAATACAGTATAACATTTTGTAATAAAGTGGGTTGAAAAATAATTTGAGACATTAGAAGGTGCATCAGAGACATTTTGAATTTTGGAAATTGAGGTTTGTTCATTTTTGAAGAATTTAACCTGTAGTGTGCAGGTAAAACTAAGGAATTTAAGCACTTGTCATTTACTTTGCTCTTGAATTTAAGCCAATTTCTCCCCACGCTCATAATAAACTATCTCAATACAAAGGGAAACATTGACAATTAACATGTAGATAATATGTTAAATATAATTAATGACAAACAGTTATAACATTTTCCATAACATAGAATTGATGACATTGTATCTATATTACTGTATGCTCATAAATGTATAACTGGTCTCTAGGCGTTTTCCACGGTATGAGAAGGCGGCTGACGTCACTGTGTTTTCTCTCTCCGGATCCACTAAAGGATGCCGGATGGTAGACTAATGGTTAAAGCAGAAGTATAAGAATGAGAGGGAGTTAACCATCCAACAGATAGAAAAACACAGATATTCATTTTTGAATTTAATACGTTACGTTTCGCCACCCGGTTAGTGCGGCTTCTTCAAGTCTGAATGTTTGAAGAATAAAATATTTAAAACATTCCTTGTTACAAATGGCAACATATTTACAATAATTATCAAACAATTTTCTTTGTAAAGATAAAACATTCAAGCTTATGATATACAATTCTCTATGAATATGCAACCAGAATATACATTAAAACATTTATTCTACATTTCAGATATACTGCCATAACACTTGATAACATTTCTTCAATATTTCTCTCTCAACAAACACGAGGCATTATTAACATTTAGTCCACCTTCCTTCAAGCTATCACAATATATAGCCACAGAAAGACATCATTTACCCTACATTACTCTATTGATAAGCTACCGTTCTCCAGATGCTAGCTATTATAAAGATTATTCAGATCCTTTCTCCAAACCTAAGTCACTCACAATATTGACAGCCCCAGTTCATAATAAATGGAAAACATTTACCCTACATTTCCCTATAAATATGCTACCATTCTCAAGACGATTGTATCTGTGCTATCCAGATCCTTTCTCGGAATAGAAGGAAGTCCCATCAATGAAGGGTCGAGCTTACAGCGCTAAATGAGCTGTTAACGGTAATCAGGAATAATAAGCCATTCAGTACATTTACATTAACTACGGTGAAATGATGTGCTGGTTCTGAGGGGAAAGTTCCTATTTGTTCTGGTTCCGGGACGTTTATTGTCTTGGACATGGAATAATTATTGGTGCCAATTTGTGATGTTTTATAGGAAAACTTAATTCTGTATCCAAATATACATCTGTTTTGTCTCTTAATTCTTTCATAGAAGTGTTGTATTTGTCCAAAGAAGTATTGTGGTAACCAAAGAAATGTGTTAAGGCATAACAATATTTCCCTGTGTATATATCTAATTCCAGAATGATACATGACTTAGAATCATGAATCCAGTGAAATCTATCTTGTATATGGAAAAGTTATGGTATCCAATAGTTACCGGTTAGTGCTATTTCTTTATCTGTGGGTATATCAAAGGTAACGGAAACTTGTATGGTATATATGTAAAGTGTTTACATGAGAATATCTCACGTGAGAACTTCCATCTATAGTTTTGGTATCAGAAAAAAATGTATGTCTTTGACTGAGAGAATGTATGAGTGCTGTCAGAGAAAGTACATGAATATCAAAACATTGTAACAATTGAGATGTGGAGATACACAACCGTCATACCGTAATACAAAACACATCATGATACAAAACACATCATGATACATGATACAAAACACATCATGATACAAAACACATCAAGATACAAAACACATCAAGATACAAAACACATCAAGATACAAAACACATCATGATACAAAACACATCAAGATACAAAACACATCATGATACAAAACACATATCATGATACAAAACACATCATGATACAAAACACATCATTACCGCTGGTATACA
The DNA here is from genome assembly GCA_936450465.1 of Gibbula magus. Classification (NCBI taxonomy): domain Eukaryota; kingdom Metazoa; phylum Mollusca; class Gastropoda; order Trochida; family Trochidae; genus Gibbula; species Gibbula magus. The sequence goes on from OW388304.1 coordinate 62,799,313, forward strand.
AAACACATCATGATACAAAACACATCATGATACAAAACACATCAAGATACAAAACACATCATGATACAAAACACATCATGATACAAAACACAATTCATGATACAAAAAACATCAAGATACAAAACACATCAAGATACAAAAAACATGATACAAAACACAATTCATGATACAAAACACATCAAGATACAAAACACATCAAGATACAAAAAACATGATACAAAACACAATTCATGATACAAAACACATCAAGATACAAAACACATCATTATACAAAATACATCATGATACAAAACACATCATGATACAAAACACATCAAGATACAAAACACATCAAGATACAAAACACATCATGATACAAAATACATCATGATACAAAACACATCATGATACAAAACACATCAAGATACAAAACACATCATGATACAAAACATATCATGATACAAAATACATCAAGATACAAAACACATCAAGATACAAAACATGTATCATTATACTTCAGAACGATACCATTTCAATAACATTCATGTCCTGATATATCCTATTTTAGTCGTTTTCTTTAGATATCTAATTTTTGTAGACGAAAATGCCATCAATATGTATCAAGATAAAAAAAATACCATTATTAAGTATGATGATAAACAATCCTATCGTCACAACTCAGGAAAAAAATCAAGGAAAGTATCTGGTGTACGAGAATGTGTCAAGAATGTGTCGAGAATGTGTCGATTCTGGAGATTTATGTTCTGAATAAAGAACAACCATTGGTCCCAGTTACTGAAATGTGAGATGAAGATTTTATGTTTTGGTTGCAGTGAAACCAATTATTTAACAATTATGGTTAATTGTTATGCTAAGGATTATGTTACCAGGTTTGTGTACAGTTTGTGCTTACAATTGAAGGGAAGTTTCTTATTTATGTTCTGATCGATTTTAGGGGATTGATGGTTTGGACATATCATATAAACTGAACTACAAAAGAAACTTTACACCTCAGTTTGTTTCGGTTAATTCAATATTTTAAAAGAAATGAGATGCATTTGATTATGGCACGATACAATAACACTTTTCAGCAGTAGTTTGAATGAATAACATTGGTGACTGGTTAATTTTTAGGTAGAATATCTTTGTTTAATGTAGACAGGAATGTAATTTACACCAACATGACCGTATATGTTTATAATGTTGTAAATGGGTATAGAATTAATTGCTTTTCACATAGAAGATGACTAATATGTCAAGAACAGTTGTGTTTTATCCAAATTAATTTTTGAAGAATTTATTAATTTAAAATTTGATATTTTCCAAAACATTTACAAACCACATAGAAGTATTCCCTGGCTGAAGACGCAAGATGTCGAAAACATAAAATATTTGTAATTGAAAAATATCAAACATATGATAAAACCAACTGAGATGTGAAGATTATTTTATGTTTCAGTTAGTTATTGGTAACAGTTACTGAAATGTAACAGGTTGATATGTTTTGGTTACAAGGGAAGCAATTATGTCTTAAACGATAATAGGAGGGGGGTTTGTTACGTATGAACATGTGATCAGTTTGTCTAAAGAATGTGATTGTAACAATGGAAGGGACGTTTTGTTTTGTTCTGATTGTAGAGTGTATGTGTTAGATAAAGAAGGATTATTAGTATCAATTACTGATATGTTAGAGGAAGATTATATTTTTTGGTTCCAGGGGAACCAATTATTTTACATACATAGTTTATCTGATGTGTTAAGGAAGGTTTCTTGTCGTGTAAATAGATTGTGATTACAATTAAAGAAAAGTTGCTTATTTATTTTCTGATTTTAGGTGCCATTTATGTTATTAATACATGATTATAACAGAATCCATTGAAACATATACCGTAGTGTCGCGGGTATAAGAACAGGGGGCTCCGCAAACAAACATCTTGAAAACATGGGGGTGGTCTAGTTACCGAGAAAGACCCAAACTCATGAGACCGAATTGACTCAATCCAAGATGGCGGCTCGTAACTAACACAAATAGGCAAGGCATGTTACCGGCATAAAGAATATTGTACTTATGTATTAGTGAGGGTAATATTTGGATGAATTTAGATTTGACAGTTTGCTAAAACAATGGCATACAATTTTATCCAAATCTAAAAGCAATGAGAATATGTATAAGTGTTACAAGTCTTCAAAGCTTCGCTACAGCATAACAAGAAATCAATGATAAATCTAGTGATCAATTATTTGTCACTTTGTGGATGTCAATCTTTAAGTTTTATTGTGAAAAAGTAAAACTATACAGCATTTTTATCTATTCTTGAAATGAACAAAACAGAATGACAGATAGAACTCCCTCTTTAAGTACGTGTTAATGCACCTCACCTCAACAGTGTTATTCTACAGAAATGACATGCAAGCAGAAATTTCAATCTCTTTTTCACGCTACTTCAAATGTCACAGAGAGCTAAAAGGGAATGGTTTTTGCCTGTCATACTTTTGTCTTTGATCATGCCAATTTTTTTGGATTTTCAAACTTTTGAATTTAAAAAAAATCATAAAAGCGTCATCAATATTCAAATTCATCATTTCACATATGCCTTTCCTTTTGAAAGTATTGATGACTTTAATTTTGTTATGTAAAATGTAATTGGAAATTTGATTGAAAAATGTATTTAGAATAGCAATTGAAAAGGTTAATTTATGTTAGAAAATGGAATAATGACGTTTAACATAAATAAACTTGATATAAATTTTCACCTTTAAAATTATGTTATTAGAGACAAGTAGATGTGTTTTGAAAAATTGATTATGATAATGAAATGAAAACCTGTTATTTAGCTGTTATTACTCGACTGCTTTACATATTAAAATCTTTGCAGACATGTGTTAATTTGTTGTTTAGAAAAAGCATTTCTTCATTGATTTACCGGTAATCACATGATTGTAAAGTGTAAATCATTTAAACTGCTTGTTATTTGACTTAATTGTTTATTGGATCAATATTCAGTTTGAGAATAGAAGATCACACACACAGAAGATAACTTCTCTTGTTAATCGATTGTTGAAGAGATGCAGTGTTGTTCAGTTCTACATAATGAACTAACACCATATGACAAATGGATTTCTGAATAATTGAAGATTTAATTATTGTGAGGTAAGGATACACATATTATCTATGAAGTTTTTATTTGCAAACAGGACTCCAGGATAAATAGAATGGGAAAAAAAACATGAAATTGTGTGAATAAGTTTGCAAGCTGTTAATTTATTTAACTAGACATGTTTGAATTCTTTTTTGAGAAAATTATTTGATTATATGTTTGGAAAACCATGGGTAGATAATTGTCTCAAATCTGACTGAAAAATCTGTAAAAGTTTAATTTGAACATGCATTATACTTATGTCTCTGAACAAATATACATAATTATCAATAAACTATCAATGTTATGGTACTTATACAGCATTTACAGCCTAGACAATATGATTCGACAACTGGGCCAATACTGAGAAACTGAGCCATTACGGGAAAAACAGGGCCAATACGAGACAAATTGGGCCAATATGAGACAAACTGGGCCAATATGAGACAAACTGGGCCAAAACGAGACAAATTCGGCCAATATGAGACAAACTGGGCCAATACGAGACAAACTGGGCCAATACGAGACAAACTGGGCCAATACGAGACAAACTGGGCCAATATGAGTCTGAGCATGCGCAGTCGCACATTTGGTGGGAGCCCAAAGCTATCGCTTCACAACTTTGACTCGTACTATGTTCATCAATCTTGTTGATAATTATTATTTAAATGTAAATGAGCTAGATGTTTAGTGTTATGCAAATATAATTAAATGAGGTTAATCAATAAAATGGTCATTAATTAAGTATTTCCGTATTGGCCGAGTTACAGGTCCTCAGGCCTTTGTATTGGTCCTCAACTTTGTTTCGTGCGAAAACAACGGACCTCGGACCTATAACTCGGCCAATACTAATTGATAACATATTATTAAGAGAATGTATAAAGAAGCTTTACATCTGAGAAAACTTCAGATAGATACATGGCTCAAATTTAGACAAATTATATAATTGTTCCAAAATCTTATTGATAGTTTTTAAACCTCAAAAATTTTATCTTTGTGAAGTTCACCAATTATCTCCTATAATATATCTCTAACAAAAAAGGAAGATTGTTTGCAGAAGAGATTTTGAAGAATAGTGTTACGGTTTTAGAACGATACAGAAACATTTAGAAAGTATTTTAATATTTCAATTTTTATTTATATATAGTTCATCTTACATTTTATTAAATTGGAAGAAAATTTTAAAAAATAATTGTCGCAAATGATAATGAAAGAGTTTAGATTTGTCCAAATTACAGAATAAGTTAGAAAAATAATTTTCTCAATTTTTTGTATAGATGAATCTTAAATTACCCACATTTCAGAAACAAAATCTTGAAGGATAATGATCTGGAATGCTATTGATAAAACTAAATTTGCCCAATTTTAAATTTGATAAAAATCTTTCTGAAAAAATACGAATGTGTCCCCCTTTCCGTCAACGTTACAAAGAATGTACTGCATTATGTCCTGTGAGTACAACATACAGATCAATCAATATGATCCCTTATACGACTGTCACACGGCATTTATTTCAGCCGATAATTAGCAGGCTACAACGCCAAGCATTAACACGAGGAACTATTTGGTTCAGGATCTGCTGGTGTAACAGAATGTCGTCCTTTATTCCTTAGATTTCATAATACGTTCAAGATTTTGGGTTTTATTTCATGAAGAGGATTTTGGATTGTATTTAAACTGTTGGATACCATCTTTAAGAAGAATTCCAAGTTTAGTTCCATTCATGGAGTTGGTAATGAATAAACGACGATTACATGCGTTTTGAGGAAACATTTGGAGATACTTTTTTGTGATTCTGAGAATATTTGAGGGTAAGTATTTTAAGAATATTCAGTTACTAATTTTTAAATGTGTGCATGCATAAGATGAAATTGAACCAAATTAATAGCTGATTTTAGATTAACTACTATTAATGATATATTTATTCATTTTCCATTAATTGTTATTACTCTTTCTCTTTGAGGTTTAGTGTAAGGAAAATACTTTACTTCATATCAATTGGCAATTGCCCTGAAAATTACAGTTTATGTATGTGTTTATGAAGATATAGCATGCAAACAAATACATATTATACTATTCTTAGGAGCTAATAATGCTGAAATATTGTACAATTGGGTAAAATCACTGATAGTTTATTTCATTTATATGAAAAGTCAAGTATTTGTCTAATATCCTCTTGTTCTTTAACCCTCAACTTGCTGTGGTTGACATAATCTGCCTACCAGTATTTATAATACACTCAGTAGGTAAAGAGTTAGCCTACCTGTGACCAGGGACTGTTATGAATCAAACAAGTAAAATGATAGTTTCATACCACCTGTTGGGAGTTTTTTCATAAAGGATAGAACTGAATCAATAGCGATATATACAACTTTACCGGGACACATCTGTTGTTATATCAATCTGGCTTATGAGTGTCCATCTGTCTTTCTGTCTGTCTGTCTGCTTCAAGGGCACAACGATTTCCTCAAAGGTCAATGAAGTCCTCAGAGTGGTCCCAAAGGTTTAAAGCTTAATCAACACACCTGACATTTTCAATTTAATGGTAATTGTGTTTCTAAATGTGGACACACTCTTTGGTAGGAGGTCATTAAATGCAAGTGTAATTTCCTCTTACAGAATGCCCTATTATGTGTTTGGTGCCATCAGGAAGGACATGCTTTCTCATTTCTTCTAACAAAATAGAAGATACTTTTTTCTGAATTAAGTACTTGAAAACATATACATTTCCATAATGTCCTATCATCATACAATACTGTACAAGATTCATATTGAAAACATTAAGTACAAAAACAATATATTCTAAAGAGACTCGTGCAGGGATGAGATCCTTGTGCTTGTATATTGATCAATCTGAAGTTTCGTCACATTGATTGAAGTTAACAGCTGGAAAACAGAAGTAAGCTTTTAGTAAATCTGGAGCCATCAAACTTGTTGCAGACAAAATGCTATTATAAGTAGACTCTGGAGAATTGCTAGATGACTTAATGGAATTGACATGCAACACTCTGGTCTTTCTACATCAGATGCATTAGGTATACACACTATTTATGTTGTTAACATTGTGTAACATTTAAGATAACACCATCTGCACCAGTATACATTCTTGTACTCTTTCGGGACAAATCTGTTGTAGGATCTGAGTGAACACCTTCAGAGTCAGGCACCAATCACCAGCACTGAAGACAGTCTGTTACGTTGGGAATTGAAGTGAGGATCACTGCCATACTGGTGCAGTCAGAGTAGGAGGGGTTACTGGTGCAGTCGGAGTAGGAGGAGTTGCTGGTGCAGTCGGAGTAGGAGGATTGCTGGTGCAGTCAGAGTAGGAGGGGTTGCTGGTGCAGTCAGAGTAGGAGGGGTTGCTGGTGCAGTCGGAGTAGGAGGGGTTACTGGTGCAGTCAGAGTAGGAGGAGTTGCTGGTGCAGTCGGAGTAGGAGGATTGCTGGTGCAGTCAGAGTAGGAGGGGTTGCTGGTGCAGTCAGAGTAGGAGGGGTTGCTGGTGCAGTCGGAGTAGGAGGCGTTACTGGTGCAGTCAGAGTAGGAGGATTGCTGGTGCAGTCAGAGTAGGAGGGGTTACTGGTGCAGTCGGAGTAGGAGGAGTTGCTGGTGCAGTCGGAGTAGGAGGATTGCTGGTGCAGTCGGAGTAGGAGGGGTTGCTGGTGCAGTCAGAGTAGGAGGGGTTGCTGGTGCAGTCAGAGTAGGAGGATTGCTGGTGCAGTCGGAGTAGGAGGGGTTACTGGTGCAGTCGGAGAAGGAGGGGTTGCTGGTGCAGTCAGAGTAGGAGGGGTTGCTGGTGCAGTCAGAGTAGGAGGGGTTACTGGTGCAGTCGGAGTAGGAGGGGTTGCTGGTGCAGTCGGAGTAGGAGGATTGCTGGTGTAGTCAGAGTAGGAGGGGTTACTGGTGCAGTCGGAGTAGGAGGGGTTACTGGTGCAGTCAGAGTAGGAGGGGTTACTGGTGCAGTTGGAGTAGGAGGGGTTACTGGTGCAGTCAGAGTAGGAGGGGTTACTGGTGCAGTCAGAGTAGGAGGGGTTACTGGTGCAGTCGGAGTAGGAGGGGTTACTGGTGCAGTCAGAGTAGGAGGGGTTACTGGTGCAGTCAGAGTAGGAGGGGTTACTGGTGCAGTCAGAGTAGGGGGGATTGCTGGTGCAGTCGGAGTAGGAGGGGTTACTGGTGCAGTCGAAGTAGGAGGATTGCTGGTGTAGTCAGAGTAGGAGGGGTTACTGGTGCAGTCGGACTAGGAGGGGTTACTGGTGCAGTCAGAGTAGGAGGGGTTACTGGTGCAGTCAGAGTAGGAGGGGTTGCTGGTGCAGTCAGAGTAGGAGGGGTTACTGGTGCAGTCGGACTAGGAGGGGTTACTGGTGCAGTCAGAGTAGGAGGGGTTACTGGTGCAGTCAGAGTAGGGGGGATTGCTGGTGCAGTCGGAGTAGGAGGGGTTACTGGTGCAGTCGAAGTAGGAGGATTGCTGGTGTAGTCAGAGTAGGAGGGGTTACTGGTGCAGTCGGACTAGGAGGGGTTACTGGTGCAGTCAGAGTAGGAGGGGTTACTGGTGCAGTCAGAATAGGAGGGGTTGCTGGTGCAGTCAGAGTAGGAGGGGTTACTGGTGCAGTCGGAGTAGGAGGGGTTGCTGGTGCAGTCGGAGTAGGAGGATTGCTGGTGTAGTCAGAGTAGGAGGGGTTACTGGTGCAGTCGGAGTAGGAGGGGTTACTGGTGCAGTCAGAGTAGGAGGGGTTACTGGTGCAGTTGGAGTAGGAGGGGTTACTGGTGCAGTCGGAGTAGGAGGGGTTACTGGTGCAGTCAGAGTAGGAGGGGTTACTGGTGCAGTCAGAGTAGGAGGGGTTGCTGGTGCAGTCAGAGTAGGAGGGGTTGCTGGTGCAGTTGGACTAGGAGGGGTTACTGGTGCAGTCGGACTAGGAGGGGTTACTGGTGCAGTCGGAGTAGGAGGGGTTACTGGTGCAGTCAGAGTAGGAGGGGTTACTGGTGCAGTTCGAGTAGGAGGGGTTACTGGTGCAGTCGGAGTAGGAGGGGTTGCTGGTGCAGTCACAGTATCGGGAAGGTAATATATGAACAGAGACAATGAATAAATATTCCGGGAATGCTTTTATATATATATAGTCAGCATGTTAATATTTGATACTGATATGAGAAGGGGGAGGAGGGGATGGTGAGTACCAAAAGTACACACTTTGAGGTGGTACAGCGGTTCTGAAAGGCGATATCGAAAATGTGAAATGTTTATTGATGGTAGACGACAATCCATGCCATAAGTCCATCTGGCCTTATAGGCCTTATATATAGAGTATTGACTTTCTATTTAATACCATTTTTATTCAACGAGTTAATGATTTTATATAAAACGAGTGAAAACGAGTTTGATACCAAATCATTCACGAGTTTAATAAAAAAGTTAGTAGGAGGCCCACCTATCCAGGGAAACAGCCGACATGGCTCTAAAACTATTCCAGATACTCCGATACCATTGTGAAGACGTTACTCCCATTGTGACATCATAACCGCAAACTATTGTGACGTCATACGTGTGGCGGTTTTAGACTAGGTCAATATTGTTATATAAATAGTAGAATCTGCAGAACCGTACACGGGTGGTTATTATCATGCTAAGAGTAAATACTTGAGTGCTTAATTGAACCACAGAAAGATGGACTGGGTATAAAAACAATTATTGCTTCCATCAAGCATAGGAGCATTAGTTGAGATTTGTACTTGGATAATGACCATCTCCTGAACACTGTCACCAACAGGGATAGCCATTACTGACCACTGGGCCTTTATTTAGTTGTGGTCATCTGTCTAATTACCTCCTGTCCAGCCAGACTTTGCCTCTGGACAGTGGTCAATGATGTCAGCTGTTGGCGATAGTTTGATCGGGTTTGTCACATGTTTGCCTGAAAGGATGCAGCAATCCATCTACACCTTGCTGCAGATATAAAAATATGATAATTTTGTTTATAGTAACAAATAGTGAAAGAGATATAAACTCAATATTTTTAGACGATAAATGTTGACATAATGGTAGAAGGAATATATAGAAAGCTACTGAATATATATATATATATATATCATAATATACTCCCGGTTATAAGACCAGGCAAACAAACATCTTGAAAACATGGGGATGGGGATGGAGACCGTCAGACTGTAAGAATAGTTTTTGTAGGTTTTTGACATCTAACTTGAAATAATATTATAGATTTATGTAATGTATGATCATGGAACATCTGGCAAATTGGGGTGGGCTATAACCCGAGAATAACCCCAACCAGGACGAATGTAGGAGCACCAACCAAGACGACCTTCGAAAAGTAGGAATGGTCCTAGGCGAGAGAGAGAATGCAATAGTTGCTACAAAGATGCCTTCATAGATAGAAGTTTACAACCTACAGTATTTCATCATCGAATTATTGGCAATAACATTTAATCATAAACAGATGCTGAAGTCTCATCCAGTCTTTTTTTTAGCATAAAACTTACCATTGTAAAGTTTGTGTCTTAAGTGTTTTACAGAAAGTGCCTCAGGTAGCAATGAGACAGGTATATGATCGATGCTTCAGCAATTATGGAGGCTGATGTCGGATCTAGAGCCAAATTGAAGCTTTACAGAAATGTCACTCAAGTCCCCTTGATGAATGTTCATTTGTCACGTGTTTGACTCGGTTGCCAAAGGAAAATGTCCGTGTTTGGTCTTTGATAATGGTGACATGAAAAAAGATAAACCTAAAAGTAAATGATGACATGTCACATATTGCCATAAGGGAAAATATTAATGTTTGTATTAGTCTTTGAAAAAGATGACAGATAGAGCTTAAAATAAAGTTAGGCAACCACATGTTGACATGCCTCGATCATACATATCTATTGCTACAAGGGAAAATTTGTGTCAATAACGTGTTATTTGAATAAGATGGAAAATGTGTTATTCAAGTGAAAAGGTCATGTATATCTGTTGGATATGATCTTGGATGAGTCGATGACTTACATTCCTTACAAGGATAGCTGTTTAAAGGAAATATGTTAAGTATTGTTATACCTAGAACAGTGTTAACAATCTGTCAACAATATCCAAATTCAATATACATTTCAATGTTAACCTGTAATTGTAACATGACTTTGTTGTATCCTTCATTCTGATTGGTTGATTTCCCTATCGTTGAATGATAATGAATACATGCAAATTACCTGAGGCGATTCATCGCGAACTTAAACATCGTGTTCGCTAGGTTCGTACCGACTCAAGATTGAATTTTTCCATTTCTCTTAATATGTGTGACTTACTCAAATTTGACAGGTGTCAATGTCATTTTCTTACTTTTGTATACCGTATAGGTTAATTTATAAATTACTCTCAATATGTATTAGTTTCAAGTAAGTAAAATGTTTTCAACTAGTTAAATGTGTTGAAGTTTGACGTCACAAATCTTTATCGCTCTCTAAAAGGATACGTGAATATTGTGAAGTGACCATAGTTGAGTGACACTGTTCACTGAACATGTAAAATGTTGCTAATGTATATATTACGTCGAGTATTCACATTTAGACCTGACCACACCTCTTACAAAAATGAACCAGTTGCAAAGTCAAAACTCAGAGATAGGTCGCAAAAAGAGAGTTTGTTTCAAAACGACTGATAGTTAACAGTCATGTTACAATATCGATAAATAGTTTTATCACCCAAAACTGTGTGAGATCACAATGCTTTTATATTAAGCAATGACATCACAGTGCTATGACATCATAATCATGATGACGTCACAATGCTATGACCTCACCGCAGTCAAAAGGGCAGAGATATCGTTGACTCGTTGACAAAAGTAAAAATATCCATGGCAAACCTCGGATATTTGTAACTTTTATCAACTCGTGTTGATATATTTGATATCAGAAGACATTTGGGTGAGATTCTCTATGCGTTTGTAAAATTTCCGCCATTCATTGTTATTCAACACCTGCAAATTTAGTTTAATGTTATGCTGTTGTTGTAACTGTCCTATGGAGGAATAAAGATATATATGTTCTTACATGTAACATCTAATCCCTTCAGGTCATGTTATATTGCATGATAGCCTATTATTAACCAGTGGCCAGATTATGTCATGGGATTCTTGAATATTGGCCACAATTTAGGTTATGGAATAATTAATTTAGCAACAAATGTTTAAAGGATTGTTGGGAATTGGTTGTGATTTTATCATCAGTTACAATCGGATTGACCCAACCAATAAATCATCAGTTAATAATCGGTGTAATTAAATCCTCTAAATAAATATTAAGATCATGTGTTTGTTACAGGGTTAAATTTCAAGTGAACAAGTCCAAAATGTCCTGGAATTAAACATAAACAGAGAAAAGAATTTGTTATATTTTATGGTTTAAGTATAAAGTAATGCAAAAGGTAATTTTCCTTGCTGTATTTATTATAAGTGACAATTCATTATCCATTTCTGCAATCGATTATCGCATCTGGAAGGGGTAACCGATATATATATATATATAAATAAAACATTTTGATATATATGTCTGTAACCATTGTCAATATATATATATGTGAAAGTAAACATAGGACATGGGTCAAATTAAAGGGAGGACAGATTTAACGACTCCGAAACATGTACCATATCCTTTTTGGCTTTTTTTTACAAATAACATATTTGGTTGATGGTGGATCTATCCTCCCTTTAATTTCACCCCATACATGTTGGCTCCATCTCTGTATTCTTCAGTAGATCATCATGCAGCTATCCCTACAAAACACGTAGGTCGTCAAGTGCAGCCTCTTTACGCATAAATCTTCCAGTCACTCTATTGTTTCAACAGGTTTTTCTTTTACTATGAAACATATAGGACAGGGTTAGCATATTTGGAAAATTTACTGTAAATAATGCTGATAGAATTGATCCAAAACATGTTTTTTTTATGTCTCATTAAGATTTACTTAACCTTTAACTTGCGGATTCTGTCAAATTTGGGGATATTTAGCAATTGGCTACATTTATTGGTATGAATGAAAAGAGAAATGGGGAAATGTTGTTATGACTCTTATATGTATCGACAGTAAAGTGAATTGCAAAAGTTATATGCACAAGACTTAGTGTTGGGAATCGGTTGTGATTTCATAATCGATCATCGGTTACAATCAGATTGACCCAACCGATCAATCATCGGTTAATAATCGGTTAGATTAAATATCAAGAAAAGCCAGTTAATAAACATTATTAAACAATACTAGCTGTTTGTTTACTTTTTTACTTTCTATTGACCAGGTACATGTCTACAATGGAGTCCTTGAAGTACACAAAAACAGAGAAACAAGTTTGTTCTTGGTGGTTTTATTGCAAAATCAACTCAATTCAACTGTCAACATCATCAACATGTCGAAAATAGAAACTGTAAATACAAAATACTGCAAACATGGACGGATTTAGCAATCACATGTAATTGTCTATTCTTCACCTGAATCTGAGGATCAAGTGTTCACAAAACATTGAAAACAACAATCAGCATCTATGTTTGCAACCTGAGTCCGACTATCTTTTGTTGACAGAGGATGGTGGTATTGCACTTATTCTAATTCACATAGAGTATGTTAAGTTGTTGACGCACTTCATCTCATTCTCTGATTAATTTAGAGCAATATTAATGCAACTACAATACACGTATTATGTGGCATTAAAGACATCAAATATCAACAATCAAGCTCACAAATGACTGCTGCTAAAGTGATAATTGAAACTATAACAAACTAACAATAACACTGTAAACAGTTAAAAAAACAGGAAAATACTGCAAAAATGGACGGATTAAGCAATCACATGTAATTGTATATTCTTCACCTGAATCTGAGGATCAAGTGTTCACAAAACATTGAAAACAACAATCAGCATCTATGTTTGCAACCTGAGTCCGACTATCTTTTGTTGACAGAGGATGGTGGTATTGCACTTATTCTAATTCACATAGAGTATGTTAAGTTGTTGACGCACTTCATCTCATTCTCTGATTAATTTAGAGCAATATTAATGCAACTACAATACACGTATTATGTGGCATTAAAGACATCAAATATCAACAATCAAGCTCACAAATGACTGCTGCTAAAGTGATAATTGAAACTATAACAAACTAACAATAACACTGTAAACAGTTAAAAATACAGGAAAATACTGCAAAAATGGACAGATTAAGCAATCACTGGCAAATTGAAATTGTCTAAAATCTAAGTGTCCGTCTTTCAAAGTCTTCACTTGATCTTCTAATCAGATCAACTACTAAATTACCAATAGAGTTCCATGTTTTTACGCAAGAAAACAATCAAGTCTATGTTGGCAGGGCTGAGTCTAGCTCTCTTTTTGTTGACAAGGTTTCCCGCCAAACTGAAGACTCTCTCGGAAGGGACTGAGGATGCCGGTACTGCCAAATACTTTCTTGCCAAGACACTGACGCGAGGAAAATATGGACTATTTTTCTTCCACCATTGTAAGAGGGTAAGCTGCCTGTCCTCATGAGCTGAGCCAAGGTATCGTGCAACCTCTTGAAACACAACATCTTCCCTTGGCTTTTGGGTTTCGCCCATGCACATCACATCCTCCAACCATGCATCTACATCAGCTGCAGGAGTGACAGGACACACTCTCTTAGCAGGTGGGGGTGAAGCTGTGTCTTCATTTTCCTCCAAAGAAATGACTTGTTCTTGAATATCTTCTTGGACTTCTTCCAGGCTTGGCAAGGCAGGCAAGCGTGGGACTTCAACATTTTCGTCACTAGGTTCCCTCTTCACCACAACTTTCACACCCCCTGCTTGCCTTAGTAGGAGGTCATGAGCGTATTCGCGATCCTCTGTACTCAGGAATTCCAGATCTTTGGCAAAAGGGTTCAAGACACAGGCCATGGAAACTAGTTCTCGGTCCCCGCTGGTCCTGGAAGCCATCTGTTGTCTGATGACAACTTTCACCTTTCGTATGACCTCGGGGTCATCTTCACTTGGCTTCATACATTTGTCAATTTTGACTAGGATTGGCATGATTTTTTGAAGCGTCGGGTTCTTTTCTGCGGACACGATTGTGGTAGCTTTCTCAAATGGCTCCAGGATGTTGATTAGCCTCTCTGCAAGGGAATGTTCTTCAAAAGAGAACACACACGCTTTGATTGTGTTTTTAGCTGTGTTGCTCAGTGAACAATCATTGGCTAAAGCCATTATGGCTGGGGTCTGTTCAACTAACCTGGAAAGCATGGCATGTGTGCTGTTCCAACGAGTTGGGACGTCAGCGATCAGTTTATGACCAACTAGTTCGCTGCTTAGAAGAAGCTTTTGCTTTACTTTCAACGCATCAAACGCACTCGAGGACTGATGGAAGAATGTCAAAAGGGTTCTGCCTTTCCCGATCAACCGTGACACTTCGGACACCTCCAGACTCTTTTTTACAACCAGATTGATTCTATGGCCATAGCATCCAAATCTCACCCATTCTAAAATCTCGAACGCTTTCTTTTCATTGGCGGCGTTGTCGGTGACTGCAATGGGCTCTTTGAGTTTCCATCTTTTTTCCGTTTCCTTTAGGCTTGAGGCTATATTCTCCGATGTGTGTCGTCCCTCGGATTTCATGGTTTCTAAAACGACACTTTTCAATTCCCACTCAGGAGTAATAAAGTGACCTGTCACGGTGTTAAAACTTTCTGTGTTCATGCTTGTCCAACTGTCATGAGTAATGGCAACATCGGGGGACCTGGCGATATCTGTTTCTATTTTCTTCTGTATTTCCTCTTTCTTCTTCTGTAATTGAGTTGTGATGGCTTTGCGAGACGGAACTTCATACCTATCAAAAGAAAAAAGGATCATAAGGATGATGAACTAATAGAACAAAATACATAACAGTTCAGATATTAAGGCTAAAAAAATGATGAGTTAGATCTTACAGTTGTCAAGTTTTGTCCAGGAAACGAAATCACGACGGACGGACGAACAGAACATATTTCAATATCCCTCGCAGGGGATAACAAACAACATTTATTTAACTAACCTTGGGTCCAATAGTGCCACGAAGCTCCTGAATTCCTTGTTGTCGACCAGGCTCAGCGGCAGTACCTTAGCCACAAGCAACTTCATGAGCGCTTCATTAATACTGCTTTGCCTGTTGCTTGAAAGCCTCAAGGGTTGGCCCGTAAAGCTCCCATCAAGTTTCAGTTGAGTTTTCTTCGGCTGGGCCTTGATAGTTGCACCAGTTGCATGGTCATGGTTGATATGAAACTGTAGATTTGTTGTGTTTCCTGAAATAGTAGTCAAAAGATAAAGACAAGAGTGCCTCAAGTAAGATAAACTTACGTCAAGAATGACATATGATTTTAATGAGATTGTATAAAAATTAAAATCTCTAAAACGTTTGTCATGAAATAAAATAATCATTAATCAATATATAATTATTAATTATAGTTATTAATTATATATATTTGCATGAATAATATTAGACTCTGAGATACCTAAACAACAAAATCTATGTAACCAAATTTGAAATACAAATCACGGAATCACACTTTAGGCAGAGATTTGGGGATATTTACTCATTCATGTTCAAGATATCTCATAATAAATACTGACAAGGGGAGAAAATCCCATTGCAAAAATGTAAAATGATTGTTATTATTTAGAAATATCCCATTACTTTATCTGAAAATTCCATTGTGTAAGGCAAAGGGGAGATTATTCTCCCTTTGACACTCTGCTCCAGGGTGATCCCTGCGGAATATTTTACTTTGATGTTTGGAATAAGAAAGCTCTATTTATGTATTTTCAAAGTCTGCTAAAATATTTCTTATGTTGTAATAAAAGAGTTGTATGAAGTTATTTCTTTCAAAAAAAATATTGTCAATTTATCATTAATTCTAAGATAAATAGGGGCCTAAATACAAGTAAGACCTTTAAAAGAATAATAATTAAAAAAGAATATATTCAGTTATGAATCAGTCAATAATATTCAATAAACATGTAGCAAGTGGGTAATCTTACTAGTTTCTCATGGTCACAAAATGTAAACAAATTTCTAAACGCCATTCATGTACTATTATCAGTCAGTCATTCACAAAAACCTATTTTTATCTGAAAAGTCAATTTTCGTATTGAATTATAGTGACAACCCAGGGCGCTAGGGGGCGTGCGCAAAAGCGATATTACGCTTTTATTAAATATATGGAAGAAAACATTCCTATTTTATATATCAAGTAAACAAGATATAAAAAAAAAAATATTTCGAAAATTACATGTCAACTTTCAACTTTGTAAAAACGAGTGGTTCTTGCTTAGCATAATATTTTAAAAGCGATAGAATATTACCTTTATTTTTGTATTCTTTGAGGCAAACCCGACAAACCGCAGTGCCCATGTCCAAGTTGTCCCTTGTCGGAGGTCCCTGGCATGTTTTTCTAAATCCAAATATTTTCCACACATTTGATCTGGCCTTCCCCCCAGGATAATTAAAAATTTCGTCGTCGGGCCGGTCGACAGCCGCCATTTTGTTCGTACGAAACAAGATGCAAAGCTTACAGCAATTATGTTTTCACCAAATCACAGCGTATTTAATACTATTTATTAATCGCAGATAATCGGTAAAATAAATGATTAAATACATTTCAATTATGTAATCTACAATTATATTGTTATTATTTCAAAGCTCATATCTAGATACGTAAATAAAGGAGTTATCACCAGTTGAAAGGCAATCAAAACAGGAAGTGATGTCGGTTTGCTATCGTCGAACTTTGGGCTATTTTAACGTATTAAAGTGGTTCAAAAAGGTAAAATTCCTTGCTTGGTTGGATATAATTATTAGCGACAATCGATTATGAAGTTCTGCAATCGATTGTCGCGTCGGGAAAGGGTAACCAATCAATTTTCGATTATAATCGATCATCGGAACACCACTAGCACAAGTACACCTGTAATTTCATTTTTATTATATGAAAATTCACACAAATCTATCTATTATTTATTTTGGTTTTATTCAAGAAGTAGGCAAGCCATCAGACCTCTATAGAGCCTGTACCCAGTGCATTCACAGTCTCATTGAGTATTGACAGCTCTGATGACGAGACCTGACTGAAAATGGACTTCTACAGACCTCTCGTGTCATTCATCAAATTGATACCAGTCGTACAGCTTTATTCAGCACTGGTCACTTTGATGGTCATTTTGAAGCAGTTGACCACACTCAACTGCAAATTTATCATTAATTTCTTTTCTATGAACATGGAAAGCTTACAGACTTAAGCTCCTCCTCAGTGCCATTCTCCATTCTAATACCATTCAGTACGAGCCATTTGATGGTCATTTGGACTCGGTTGACCAGTGTCCATTCATCAATGCTCCCGGAGGATCAGAAGGTGACAGAGTCACATGCAATACAAGAGGATATAAGATATCACATATCAACACCTCAAACCCTCTCTACTGGCTGTCATCCGGCATGAATATTTACGAATGGTAACGATGGGTTAACTTTGTTCTTCATCATGTCAGTGGTAGACATCAAACTCTGTCAGTCCCAGCCCTTAATTTGTAAAACTGTCAAAGCACTTAAATATTCGTAACTCCCGCACTTTGACATCAGTTTAGGAGAGCCTGGCATTTTGAGACTTGGTTAACCACCTTTGCTTTACTATTACTGAATTGTGAAGATTAAACTTTTAATATTGTTATAACATTTTAGTATTTGTGTAGCTCTGAACTTAATTCAAAGTCAAATTACAATTTTGCAATGTTATGATAGAATAAAAAATATTCCAGATTTTAAAATATTTCTAATGTTGAGATTTTCTAAAAGAAATTTCCAATTTTGACACAAAAATAAACAATGTCGTGAATAATAAAATTAAAATCATGTGATATTCATCAAGTACAGTGAATACATTTTGAAAGATTCGAGGTCTTCTTCTTAATTTTCAAAATGCATTTTTCTCACCCTACTACTACCCGTTATAAAACTGCTGCGGCTAATATTCTTATACTACCGGTAAAGGGGGGTTGTCTTATACACAATGTCGCCTTATACACAGTAATATACGGTACATTCAATACTGTGTATTCAACATAGGGATTAGCATTCCCTGCCATTATGTTGTCAGTTCTCATTCATAAGCCATATACTGTAAATCAGGAAATTAATGCGTCACCAAAATAATGCGACCACCAGTTCCTTGACATATTATGCGCATGAAATAAATGCGACAGTCCATTACTCACCTCATTTTTTCAATCGCACAATACCCTCATTTGTAAAATAAAACATGAAAGAGAGAAGGGAAAGTCTTTCCTCGAGTAATCCGATTAATTAGATTGCCAATAAAATGTTAATTAGTGATACGTAAGTGCTCTCGTTTGTCAAAACAAATACGTGGCTGAAGAGATGATCGTGTTTTCCTAAACACAACTCTCATTATTAAAGGCTTATGTCGGTTCACTTTGTGGGTATTTAAATGTGTTTTTAATACAAAGTGGATAAACTCAAATTAAACTCAAAGTTTTGTATAAAGTTTCCTACGAGTGGCCAGTTGACCATATGAACATTTGACAACCATTCTTGCGCGATGGATCGTGTCGGCCTTTGATACCGTGGGGAAGAACAAAGACACTGTGTTGCGTGGGTGGCGTCAGGCTGGGTTGGATTGTGCAATCTAACATCTGGACTAATTAGTGAGTACTCTTTATCTGAGTAGGGATTATGCTTTGACCGCCTTTGACCAGTGACACTTAGCAGTGTTTTGTCTCCTGACACGTAAATTCACTTGTCTGCCATATTGGACCGCCATATTGTGTGTATGATTGTTACGATGTTTTGTTGTCATTATTTTTCAATAAACTGTGTAGTGCTGAGTGACAAATGTCTTGTTTTTTTTTTGTTGATAATATAATGCGAGCATAATATTAATGCGATTGGAAAAGGGTCGCATTTTTCGCATTAATATTATGCTCGCATTAATATCCTGATTTACAGTATGTGTTGTATGTAACTTGTTTGATGTCGGTGGTCACATTCGCTTTCATAGCTCCTTTGTCATGTCTGTATTCTACTTTCACTGACATATAGAGGGTTTTGCCAAACCTTTGGTGAGTAAATGTTTATACATTTACCAGTATATTTTTCTTAGCATTGTGATATATATTAAATGCTAAGGTATAAGAAACTTATTTTTTTTATAAATGAAAGGAGTTAATATGTTCACTGCAGTATCATATTACTTTTCTGTTCACTGTAAAAATATTGTTAAAAAGCATGATCATTGTTACAGTGGCATGATGTCACATATAAAGGGGTTTGCCAGACCTTAAGTGAGTATGTGTTTAACATTCATATGTTTCTTAGCATTGTGTGAAATATATCATATGTTAAGGTATAAGAAACTTATATATATAGTATGTTTATTGTAGTGTCATATTATTTTTCTATTCATTGTAAAAACAGATGATCAGCCTTACACCGGTATGATGTCTCAATTAACGTAATGTATGGGCTGCTCCCTAGGTGTATCAGTACAACTATGCTTTATGTATGTACTCCGAAACATCGTGTATTTTCACATTAAAGAAGTTGTTATCCAGAAAATCTTCCTGTTCTTCCACTACCTATATTTAATGCAATTTTTTTATGGATTTAAAGTAAGTCATTGATAAAATAACCTTATTGTTCCTTGCTAAAACTTGTCAACTATGTTAAAGTCAAATTTCTACTCTTTAGGATTGTTTGTAACCAATTTAATTGTAATATCGAATACAGCTACATACCGAAAGTTTGTTCACCTACATGTGTATCTTTGTGCAAATATCATGTAAATTGACCTTCATTGAAACGTCAATAAAATTGCATCACATACAATGACAATTGACAATGACAAATTGTCATCTATCCATGAGTAAAATAATCACTCTCAAATGTATCATCTGATCGTGACAAACAAGGAAACATGTAATGCATGTTTGACCCAGTTAATCACTTACAGAAAATTTCACAGAAGAAAATAAAAACTGTAGTTTTGAAAATATTGACCCTTGGTCACTTCAAAGATCTGCCAAAAGTTTTTGCTGAAGCAACACATCATATTATGTTATGGAAAACTCAACTGACTTCTATAATGCAAAAATGCAGTTTTCGTGTTGATACAATTAATGCTTCAAAGAGTTGCCAAATTACATGATATTTGCACTAAAATACAAACTTTCGGTATGCAGCTGTATTATCTTGTTGAACATTCTTGATTACTACTAGTTTTGTCTAAGAGGATGATTGAGTGCGTATCACTTTAATTGAAGAAATGCACTTCGAATCTTGTTTGTAATGAAAACATTTTAATGTATTTTCATTGTATTTGTCTGATTCAAATAACCATTATCGGGAGGATTTTCAAGTTGCCCAGATATACAAGGTCAGACTGTATATAAAAATTTATTTCTCATGTGTAGACTTGTTTATTACTCGCCCGTGTAAGATACTGCAGTGTAATATTTATACGGCAATATTAAACTAGTGTAATACCGCCGTACATATGACGTCACAATAGTTTGCGGTTATGACGTCACAATGAGAGTGACGTCGTCACAATGGCATCGGGCTTGCGGGAATCATAGTTTTGAGAGCCACGGCGGCTATTTTGCTGGATTATTGGTGGGCGAGTTATAAACAGAATATTAAACTTCCTTCTATTTAATACCATTTTTATTAAACTCGTGAATGATTGGTATCAAACTCGCTTTCGCTCGTTTTATACAAAATCATTAACTCGTTTAATAAAAATGGTATTAAATAGAAGGTCGTTTAGTATCCTCTATATATGATATGATTTAACTGCACTGTACCCATTCTTGTTATCTTATTCATGAAACCCTTTATCTACGAGTGCACTAAAACAATATGTAGTTCCCTATGAAGCAGGTCCTGAGAGATAGATGAATCTTGCACCATTGTGATACCGTGGAGGCCAAGTGTTTATGAATATTTTATAGAATTATTGTATGATATGTTGGTGTGCTCTCTCATCTTCCAGCACCCAGCAACTGCTGTTAAGATAAAGTTCGCATGGTTGACAATTGCATATACAGCTTGTGGATTAAAGGCGCTGTGGCATGGTTTATGCAAATTATTTTTTCTAAAATTTGCAATTTATTATTAAAGTTTATACAATACATTGTTACATTAGAAGGTAAAGCATCTCATTACATGACCAAATGAACCGTATCCATAGAAAACGGGTATCCGTATTGGAAGAAAATGGTGCGACATATAAAGCGACATTTTTTTGCGATCAGATGGTTAACCAATCCACCATGGTGACATATTCAAAACTCTACTTTGAGCGTTTAGGTGTCGCTACATCAGTCAGATCACTTGAACTACCTTCAAGCGGCCATTTTAATGTGAACACCTTGAAATGGCACTTGGAGGGAAATTGACTCACATGGCTTAACCGTACGATGTACATTCATTTTAGTACCCGTTTTATTGATTCAGGGGTATTATTTAGCCATTGCTAACACTTATTTCCATTTTCTTGATAAACACTTTATTTCAGTAACCTTAAAGTTACATCCATAGTGTTGTTGTGGTCAAAAGTGCCAAATGTTATGAATGGTGTTATTCTATTGAGAAGTATTGTGACTGTTACCGAAAATTACCATTTTGTTGATAGTCGACTCTGTATACCGACGATATTAACATAAAAGTATTGATTTTCTGATCGAAAACCGGACATCAATACATCACTTGTGGCGCAAATCAATTAGTCAAACGTTATCTTGAAAACTTATTTACAACAGACAATAATATAAAGGCTGATATTGTCTTATAACTAATGTGCATGTAAATTGGACTTGTAGTGTCACCTTCTGCACATGTATAATGGTGTTGCTCGATTTAAATTGGAAACTGGTAATTGTGATTTATTTGGCGATTGGAGATGAATATTCAAGTTGAGTAAACTGATTTGAATTGAAATCATCACATAGCGTATATTGGCACGTATCAAGACCAAATATAAATGTATGAAACTCAATGGATGCGTCTTTAAATAAGGCCTCTCTGACTGCACGGAGCCTGGGAACTCTTGGTCAGGGCTGTGGAGTTTTTCTTTAATTTTACCATTGAAATTGGCAAAATAAAACTTTTTGGTTGTCTACTTTTCAAGCTTGTTTCATATACTGATATATAATTTCTCTTAAAGAGAAGGTGCTATCAGAATATCAACTATAATATCTTTGTGCTTTGCATGAAATGAGAAAAACGATGAAGTTTTACTAATTTTAGAACTTCCTAATAAATTTTTGTTGTTGTTGTATATTTTGATGGGATATCAACAAAGTAACAATCAATAATTCATTAGACTCATCAACAATGTCTTTTAAGCCATTGAAAAGCTTTCCACAATTGAAGCGCCATTGTTTTTATCTCCTGCCTGAACGAAGTTGCTGGGGATGTTGAAATGGGCTCCATCCATCCATCCGAAATCATTTCCTGAGTAGAAAAAAACTCAAAAGCCTTAAGGCGTAGCTCAACTGCACTAATAGAATGTGAAACAATATATGTGTGGATGTAGCTTTGGCATTTTTGACTTCATAGCGTTGTTAATATTTGCCCTATTTTCATTAAAACATAACTTGGACTCATTTCTGGATTAGATCTCAAGAACCATGCGGCACAGCTCAACAAATATAGGTACGTGAAATAATCATAATGTGTAGACGTGAAAGTAGTTTTTCAGGATATTTTTATTTGTTTGTTTCCATGAAACCACAATTTACTCTAAACTTAAATTACATATTGCTAATCAATAACCCTGGTCAGGCTAAGGTTGTTTGATTTGTTGCAAGCTTACAGTGATCACATGATAGTCACTGTCCTTGAGATTGAAGACATTTTCTTTTTGGGAGACAGTTATCATTGTATCTTATTACTAATGATTGGAATAGGACAAGACAAAGGACAAAAGGACAAAGCTTTATTATCCATATATTTCAGATTTTTCCCACTTTGCGGGGGATATAGCCCAATCTGTCTGCTTATTATTTTTTTTTGTAAATGTGCGCTATTTTTCTTCAAGTTATCAAGGTTATCGAAACATTAATGATAATAATGCAGGGGCAGATGCAGAGTGTGCAGGGGTGCCCCTCCCCCACTTTTCATATTGAAACCAAAATGAAAACAATGGTGCACCCTCCTTCTGTGATAGAGATGGTGCCCTTACACTGTACTGTAGTGTCTTACCTCTTTGTGACTTTCCGCATCAAGGAAATAGAAGCCAAGCTCTCTCCCCCCCCCCCCCCCCCCCCCCCCAACTATGAGTATTTTCAAGGTCTAGAAAAAGTGCACCCCCCTTTCTAAAAAAGCTGTCTCCGCCCCTGTAATGATTATTCATAAAGAGCTATCCAGTTACGAGCTGCATGCTTAAAGCGCATAACATGAAAGAATTTAAAGTGATAAATAGCATTATGTTATGAACATCTGTGAACAATATCATTAATTTAAGCAAATGGATAAATACAGAAAATATTGTAGACTACGTTAAATCAGGTTATGGCGGAAAAATAATGGATGGATGATAGCTTGAAAATACATACAGGTGAGGTTTGAGTTTTGAGTTTTGACTTAGACATAGATAGAGATGATGAGAGCTTGATGTATTGAGGGAATTAAATATTTTATATTCATAGACAACAAACATTGATATACAGGTATATGAAGATGCTGACATATTTGGTTTCTTATGTTTACTTACGTCAGTTTGACCTAGAGTGAAGAAATAAAGCAGTCCTAGTAAAACAGATATGTCAAGTTTTGTATATATGAGACGGTATCTTCATGTCATGCTCTAGTAAAGAGATGGTTGTCAGTTGGATACTATTGTAGCTGAGACCACTACACATGGGTTTAGTCAACTGTAGTGTAAAGAACTAATTTAACTACACACACTCACGGACAGATATACAGATGGAAGTGAGATGAACCAAGAGGTCAAGGGCACCTGCCAGCTGATGTAAGTGTAGAAATTTCATTGTAAAATATCGGCAAAGTTGGATTAGGTAAGAGAATTTGTTACATTTCTTGTTGTAGATATATATATGGATTAAAGTTGTTGATATGCATAGTGGACAATATGGCTATGTCTAGTCTAACACTTAGACTCTGAAAATTTTTTTTATATGTATTGAAAAGGAGCCTTTTTTAAAAAAGAAAATTCCAACTTACAGTCTCCTTTTCAATATTTAATAAAATGGTGATAAGACTAGGCTCTACTGTGCTCTACGGACATATTTTGACAATATTGTTTGGTACAAATTAAAAGGACATACTTTCACATCCGATTGTCTGCATGTGCTACACGAAAAATAGAGATTTCTAGATATTTGAAAATCTTTTATCTGTTTTGTTTAATTGTTGCAAAAGTTTTACATATGAAAAAGTGTAGAAATTGCTCAAGGAATTTTACTAATCTACAGTTTGTTGTACCTCTCTGTAGAGAAGCCGGATGCAGTAATATCAGCTGTTACCAGAACCGGTAGGCAAGGGATAACTGTTACAAATATATTGAGGATATCTGTCTTTTCTTGACTAATACCATGTTCATCTCATCGATTGACGTAGAAAGGTTATATTTTAACGAGTGGCGGTTATCTACCTCACGAGATGAGATAAACATGATATTTTTCAAGAATTGACAGATATTCTATTTATTACCGTATTCTCGCGGGTATAAGACCAGGGGGCCCGGCAAACAAACATCTTGAAAACATGGGGGTGGGCTAGTATACGAGAGAGACCCCAACTCATGAGACCGAATCCAAGATGGCGGCTCGGAACTAACACAAATAGGCAAGGCATGTTACCGGCATAAAGAATATTGTACTTTGATGTTTCAAGTCTTTTAAACATAAACATAATATTATTAATATTCATTCATGTTATTTTTTATATATATGATAATTATATTATGCACTTAAACATCATTTTTGTTTTTCAGAATTGTATGATCGGCGACTGGAAAAAACATGAAATCATTGCCATTAATTTTTTTATTTATGAATTTTGTATGCCATGTGTTTGGTTTAAAATGGTGTACAATGAATAAAAAATATAACATTCTTGAGTTGCGTTGTTGATAGTTGTGTACGTAGCTGACAAAATAATCCGGGAAAATTTAAATGTTGGGAATAAATTTAGCTACTCACGTCATCAAACATCGATGTAAGTTACACGTCCCGATTTGCTATTCATCATTACATAGCTTAATTATGATGTTGTCAATAATGTTTATGACAATTATGTACGTTATTTAGTTATAAATTCCAGAACAAATATCGTAATTTGCTTATGAACAATTTACAATTCAGTGTTGGAAGCGTCAATGCATGTCGACTGAAATGGCTTTTTTTTCAAAGGAAGTACAATATGATTGGTTGTTATATTAGTCTCGACCAATCAGAGCAGACTATCGTCATTACGGAATTTCCTTCCCGCAAGCATGGTGTCACTCTCTAACACACACGATCTGTCACTATAGGCTACATCATGTTGTTTAGGATATTGTTTTGATGTTTTATTTCATAACATAACATAAACACGATATTTATTTATGTCATTATGTTTATAAAATCGTAACTATATTTGTTTAACGCACAAATACATCGTGTTTGTTTTTCAGGTGAGTAGCTACGATCAGCGAAGCCATGATACTCGAGTAACTTTTTCTGTGAAATTTGTTATTGCCGTTGAATTAAAAAAATTGTGTACCATGAATTAAGTTGTGTTGTTGACAAAAAACCAACAAAATGTTTTCACTTTGAAGGTCGATTATTCAAGAACGAATGCAGAATATAACGAAACAGATGGCAGATTATTGCGTCGGAAAGAATGGCTAATTACTTATGCGAACTCTCATTGGTGGATAAAAGGGTGTGTCATCGATTCAAAATCTCATTGGCTGATATATTTGGCGACTCGTAGACATACGGTGCTTACTTCCTGGTTCGAATCGAAGTATTTAGACACTTCAAAATAATACGAAAAGAGGACAAACACAGAAAATATAACAAATATTTTATTTCACAACTATCTTCAAATCGTTTCCCTCAAGTGATTGTTTGAAAGACAAAAAGTTTGTGACGTTGTCCGCTCCAAATATGGCGGTCATGACTAAACACGTGAGATAAATTTTTGTCAGATATGTTTACAGATGCCATTTTCTACTTGAATGTTATAATAACTTGACTGCATATCTATATTTTACTACCATATCATAAAATGAAAATTCATTTAGCCTATTCGTTTATGGTGTTTGATATTCTTTTTAATAATTACGGTATCGTAACTGCACGAGACTTGACAGCTCGCAGGGAAGTACCAAGTTCATGTTGTGTTTTGATTTACGTAGGCCTACACAAATATAATTAATGAAAGATATAACCCAAGTTATAAAATAATATTATAGATATATGTAATGGATCCAATTATTAAAATATATACGATAATTAAACTGTCACAATAAGAATATGAACACATAACACAAGACGATAACATGACAAATCAAACTTTATTGTATGTCCGAGAAATGAAATCTGTGCATGAATAGAGACATCGTTGGACCATGGAACATCTGTCAAAATGGGGGGTGGGCTATAACTAGGGAATAAGCCCAACCAGGACAATCCTCTTAAAAGTGGGGGTGGTCTTAGGCTCAAATATGGACTTATACCCGCGACACTACGGTAAATGATATTATCCTTGTAATTACGTCTGAAGGGGAACAGCCCGTCACCACATTAACACTGTGACGTCATAAGCCAATTTGCTGCGTCAGACCATTGTTTTATGACGTCAAATCATATCAGTCACTGGTCGCAAAATATAAGTTATTAATATAAGATATTAACTCAAAAACAGATGATCAAACAGTTTTAATAACGTGCACACTCTGCACTACACTAATACATTATGAAAGTTCATATTTATATCGCTTTATTATCCGTGAATGCATGCTCAAAGCACACAATTTTATAATAACTCCCAGGAATTGTACCATTGATGATGCTACAGTACTACAAGTGAGGGCATAGCATATCCATACTTCCTGTACTAGTAACTTGCAGTAAGACGACATCATTCGATTGTTTGTGATTCATCTCCAAGGTCCTTGGTCATTTTTAGAATGAATATATGAATGAATCAGGTTCTTTACAGACTTGCTGTCAGGCTAGGAGTATTACACTGATATATTTCACTGACAATCATCTGGAGATGCTGGATGTAAACCAATCAGACTCCCTTTGATGTACATATTCTTGTGGTCATGTCTGACATTTACAGAAATGTTTGACTTCTTCCATTAAATTAATTGAGGCATGGAGACAGGACCTTTGTCTCGTGTTGTTTATATTGTATCTAATTGACTCCTATACTTATTATATTAGTGTGTCATAGAAAGTCTTACTTTCTTGATCATCTTATATTATAGAGGAGGATAAATCTCGGTCCAGTGGATGGAGGTGTCAGGTGAAGAAGAATTTTGTGTAAACTAACAGGCAAACAAAAGTATAACACTCACTTGTTTTCGATTAATTCAATATTTTAAAGAAATGAGATGCATTTGATTATGGCACGATACAATAACACCTTTCGGCAGTAGTTTGAATACCTTAATTGGTTACTGTTTTATTGTTTAACTAAAATATCATTATTTAAAGTAGACAGGGGTAAGAAATGAAATTTACACCAACAAAGGAGGATAAATTAAATCTCTGTCCAGTGGATGGAGGTGTCAGGTGAAGAAGAATTTTGTGTAGTTACATGTTTCAGGTAGTTAGCGACCCTTCATCAGACAAACATACAATACAGTCCCTCATGGATTCCGTGGAGGATTTTCTAAATTCTTCAACCCATTTTGAAATCTGCATAAAATTCTGCACCTTTGTACTTTGTACTTTGTACGCGGCTATCTGTATCCTTTAGTGGATCCATGTTGTAACCAGCTCGTTACCTCCTCAAGCCCCCCATGGACAAGCGTCTCCTCAGTTTTAACTTCCAAAAACAACAAAAAGATTTTTGAAAACCTTCAATTTTATATCTTAAACATGTTTCTTTCTGTTATGAAGATGAGCTTGTAAAGATAAACATGTGAATGCAATATTTTGTCTCATGAATATTTGTAAAAATATACTGTACAGTCTCTTTTTCAGTTGATTTTTGTGTAACCATTCACAAGTTTAACGTTGATTTGTTACTTTTCGTTATATTTGTCAGTTTTAATTCAACTTTTTAATTAAGTACATTCTGCGACAGAAAAATGGTGATTTCTGGTATTCTGGATGAAAAGCCATTTTCTGTGGACAAGTTGTTATTCTGCATCAGGAGGCTATTTATGTGATATATATATGACTGCATGATTTATGAATGTATAAGCTGAAAACTAGTCTCATTTGTCTGCTTTATTCACTGATTTGTCAATGTAAATACTGTAGAATATAATGCAAACCCATTGTTCTTTGATGATATAGATATTGTCTTAATTATCTTATCTTACATTTACGTCTTGTCTTTCACACAGTACTATAAAACAAAAGCATATATTGCTGATAAGGTTCTATTTCACCATTAGAGATATATATTTTTTGGGAAAAATCTCTTTATTTCCAATATATGACTTTTCATTAAAATGAACTTTAATTGTAAATATTTAAGCATTTTGTAATCATTGTCAATTTAATAATTAAAACATCATCCAAATCAAAATTGAAAAAAATCTGTTAGGAGGTAACCTTTTTCATTCTTTCAATTTAAAATGACAGGTTTTGTCAAAATATTCAAACTTTTAGATGATATTGGAGCTATCAATATCAATGTTTACTCTCACATTCTACTATACAAAAGAGTTTTGTTATTGCATTCTGAGTCAAAACATTTGTCAAAAGCAAACCGTCAGTTCGGTGATCAACTATCAATTTCTAACCCTCTAATGTATTCTATAAATAGATCTAAACTCGATAGCTGTTAAAGCTTATTGTCAGAAAGGTTTTATTGGTCTAGCCAGTGTATTGTGATAGTTGTTGTAATTTCCTGTAGGAAATGTACCAGTGATGCCACAAATGTTTAAATCATTTTTATTGAAGTTCTGTCATGACTCAGACAAGGAAATGTACTTTGACACCACCTATTTATGTAATATTCATGATTTTCATGGAAAGAATCTGGCCATTAATACATAAAGTATTGGTTCATGTTTCTAAACGTTAATACAAACTAAATTATATTTCCAATGCTTGTGTCTTGGAACAAGTTTTACTTTTTTTTTATGGATGTAATGTTTTTAAACATTTGAGCCCACACCAGAGCGACATTACATGTATTTGAATAATATCCTGCACCAGAGGAGCGACACTACTATTTGACTATTTGATATTGAATAATATCCCGGTCGGGTCATTACGAGAAATAGCATCCCCCGAGAACAATAAGGTGATGCCACTAGAGCTTATGAGTGCTCTCCAAACTTATGTACTCGTGTGCTATTGATTAACTTCATCTTTAAGAGGGCTTTTAAATTAACAATTGAAGTATCTCACATTTTATTCTATCGGCTCCCGTTATATATTTGCAGTGTATTTAACATGGCAGATCAGAATCTTGCAGGATATAAACTATAAAGACAATGTTTCCATATGTTTTTATCATGAACTGTTTTGTTACGCTACTTTGAAGGCGCTTCTTTAGATTGATTCTGTCCACCTCTTACATGTCTGCGCCTGCAGCAAGCATCAAGTTAACACACAGATCAAAGCATGGAAGATATTAATTATCCAATTTGTAAACACAGGATGTTGATGGAGTTGTATTGCCTAGAGGGAGAGCTGTGTAACTCGGAGAAAGATACCTGAGATAATGGATGATGACTTCAGTGTGATGAAGGTTTGAAAGATCACAGAAAGCTTCATATATAGCTAGTCCTACCCTCCTGACGTCATATTTAACCCTTTGCTGGTCCTGGTATGTTCTTGGAGAACCTTTTGTAATTGACTTGTTATCCTCTCATTCTGCCTACATCTCATTCTGCCTACAGCTTAAAATAAAACATATCAAGGTCGTTTTATCACAGGAGTGTAGGCAGAGTGAGAAATCTGTAAATGATACTTAACCCAAGCAGCCTATGAGAAGAAATAGAACAGCCTGATATATCAGATTACTTCATTTGTAAGTTAGCTGGTTTGTTAACTATTAAAGGTGCTGTAGCACACTGTTCTTCCTGAAATAAAGTGCTCTCATGAAAATGTAACTAAGTGTTACCAATGGCTAAATTATACTCCTGGATCAGTAAAACGAGTTCTAAAGCGAATGTACATGGTTCGGTTAAACTCATCTTCCCACGGCAAGGTGAATACGTATAGAAATAAATTCTATGCATTTTTTACCTTGCCCTCAACAGCCCAGATAACAGTGTAACGAAGCAGCGACATCTATTGTGATCACGAGTTATGCCCCTTACCAGCTGCTTACATACAGCCAATGAAATCACCGTTTACATTCGGTACTGCAGAAGCGATAATTCTAAAATTGTTATTTTTAGAAACATACGTTGGGTAAACGTTTCTTCTTGTACATTGCAATACTCGTCGTATAGTACTTAAATACATGAACATATATCATCATAAACATGCTTATTAGATAAGAAGACCAAATGCGAGCCAGGAAGTGTTATTAGTTGATTGTTAAGTTTATAACGGAGACATATGTAGTTCATATGCAAATGAGAAATACCCACGTTCAAACAAAGTTAAAAGATTTTAATACAAATCGTCGCGTTGAATAAGAATATTTCAAATAGTATAGCGTGCTAATTGTAACATTTATAAATAAGAGTTATTAAGAGTTATAGTCACAGTTTATCAAGCAAGAAATCAAATCACAGTTTTTAAAAACGTTATACAACCTGTATTTTCGGTATGTAGTTCAGTATTAAATAATTGAGATTGTTAAATCGAAATACCATGATGCCACACGCGTTATTTTGTATTTTGTAAAAAAGATAGTGTGAAATCATTAAAGATTAGTTTCATTCAAACTCAACACTTGATTTGTTCGATTTCGGAGTGAATAACATGTGCTAGTTATTTTTTTAGCTTATATGACTTTTTAAAAACTATGACAACCATCTAAATTGAATCACTCAACATACTTCCAGCTGCAATGTTGTGAAATTAACAAACGATACCTGATAACATGCACAAAATCATACGCGAAATTTATGAATATATCCAGTTTGGCAGTTATCAAACAGTAACATCTTAACAGTGGGTCCACTCCATGTGCCAACTTAATGGCTTTTGAAGCTGTCCGCTTCGACGTTTTGATCATCGATTACAGGTTTATGAAAGCGAATTGTAATTATTTTATTGCATCAATTGAAAGTTTATACAAGTCCGGGACTGATCAAAATACTGTCAAAAAGTGTGCTACAGTTTGCGACCCAAAATAAGCGGAGAAATTGGACGAATTAGAAAAGGTGTTTCCCAGTCTAAATATAGAAGTTCATATTGCAAGCTTTCTTCTGATTGGCCTATCGGATTAGCCTGCAGTACGCTAAAATCTTAGCGCAGAAAAAGCGGGCCGTGAGATCAAGGGCGGAGGGAGATGATTTGAAAATCTTCTCGTTACGCCCGTGACGTTGTGAAGATGGGTTAAACCACGCAAGTCTATTTCCCTTCGAGCAGCCATTTTAATGTGAGTAGAATATTCTATAAAGTTAGACATCACATACTCAACTTTTCTTTTAATAAATATTTTTTGGATAAAAGTTTTGGATTTTTATTCTTTTGACTATAATGCAGCTACTGTATTCTAAGATGACAACACATTTAAACATGTCACATTTTTTCACATTAGTTTTCACACTCGGAAGATATATTTAGTGTGAATGATGCAATTAAATTGAAAATATCAACACTTCCCAGGGAAAATGGCACATATTTCCATTGCAGTGTAACTAGGCAATAAAAGACAGAAACCAATCAGCAACTACACACTTCATGATATTTACATGAAACCTGTAAACAGTGTCTACAAGATGATGTGTGGGTGCTCTTACATGTTTATATGACTTTAAGCATGTTTCCAAGTATGCTTCCATCACATATTTCAAGGACCTATTAGTCAAAAGAAAAATAGAGCCATTGGCTCTGTAGCTCTTTAGGAATTCATTGATTTGAATATCTACGTTATCTTAGTTATATATTATCGTAGTAATATATTGTTAAAAATTAGATAATGAGTTTTCAGATTGTGACCCCAATTTGGCCAAGGAGTCTGTACATAAAATTTCAGCTTTCTAGAGCTTTTCATACTTATGAGGAAGATGAAAATAGGTCTTTAGGTCATGATCCCTGTGACCCACACTTGAGGTCACAGGGTCTCAAAAACTACAATTTAGAATCCCCATTGGCCAAGGAGTCTGTACACAACAATTCAGCTCTCTAAAGTCACTGGTTCAAAAATGCGAAAAGTTAACAGACGGAGGGATGGATGGATGGTCGGACGCCGGACACCATGCCATGGCATAAAGTCCATCAGGCCGTTGAGCTAAAAATGTGATTGAACATGTCATGACAGTTACAATAGTCCAAAAGCAATGAATTTCATCCCACTCCTTTTGAGTACATAAATGAGGGAAATATCGCTTTATGGCAGAAATATGTAAATTACTTATTGCGCGCCTTATTTTATATATCATAGATAGACGCTGAACAAAACGTTAATGTACATCACCAGAGGTTTATATAAAAATGAAATTGCTTTGAGAAAATCTTTTTTTTTCAAAACTGTTCCTGTGTATCATTTCAGAAAGTTTAATCATGAAATGTGCCAAATGACAAAAAACTCATCCAGCAATGTTAAATACATATGTTCTTTGAAGATTTTGACTTTTATCTATCCACTCTCTGGGCAGTATGATTATGTTCTATCTGATGGCATGGTTATTTTTGTTTAGATTATGAAACTTGAAGATTATTTTTGCCAGTGGAAGTCATTTCTGCTGTCTCTAAGTTATTTTCATTTCAGGTTTACTTTAGAAATCTGCAAATTGAATACTTTTTTTCAAGTTTCAACATTTCACACATTTCTTTAAAACTAGATGTCAATAGAATAATGCAATGGAAATCAAAAGAATAAAAAAAGATGCTTCAAATCCAAATGCAGAAAATATAAACTCATAAAATATTGCTAAATACCACATTCTGATGATGTTAAAATGTTAATGGCTTATTTTTAAATATTTTATTTCAAGATACATTATTTAATGGGAAATCATACTGAGACGTTACATCAATTTGAATACTACATCCTTTTGAAATTGAAATTCTGGTGCTTAC
Organism: Gibbula magus; assembly: GCA_936450465.1. Lineage (NCBI taxonomy): Eukaryota > Metazoa > Mollusca > Gastropoda > Trochida > Trochidae > Gibbula > Gibbula magus. Next base: position 62,832,823 of record OW388304.1, read on the forward strand.
AATTTAAAAAAAATAACTTAAATGACAGAATCAATATCTGACCATTAGAATCTTCAAGATTTTGAAATAATATGGTTTTATCTTTTTGGGAACTAAAAAGTGTTAACATTTAGTCATTAGTGATAGTTGAAGCAGTTGCAATTGAAATCCATACAAGAATTTTTGTTCCAAATGCATCTGAACTTTGAGACAAAAAGCTTAGTCATTGAAATGGAAAAATTCAGCCTATAATCCTTCAATTTCAAATGCCCTGAGGGACAGTTATAATGAGTATTTGAAAATGGTTGTTTGGAGAAAATGAACTGTTTCCACTATATTTATATAAACAAGAACAAAAGTGCAAATTGTTAAATTGTAATATCAGTCATTTGCAAAATTTGAAAACTTTGGGTTTTCCTCTTTGGACAATAAAGCTAAAACATTATTTGTCTAAAGGTAACTTTTAAAATACCCGAGACCCAAAAAGGTCAGGGGTATATAGTAATACCAACGATTCCGCCAACCTTCCGTCCGTCCGAAGACAATTTTTGTCCGATCAATTACAGAAAAACTGTTCTTCTCATCCTTTTCAAATTTGGTACATGTCTTCTTCAACACTATAGGAGAGGTTTAGTCCGAAGTTTAAACCGAATTGGTGCATTTTAAAATTGTTGGCAAATTTTTTTAATTTTTTAACTTAGTCATATTCTGAGCATTTTTTGTCCGATCGATTACAGAAAAACTATTCTTCTCGCATCCTTTTCAAATTTGGCACATGTCTTCTTCACCACTAGGAGAGGTACAGTGCAAAATGTAACACGATTTGGTGATTTTTTGAATTTTTGGTGATTTTTTGTATTTTTTTACTTCGTCATATTTGGGTTAGAATGAATGAAGGTACTTCTGTGTTGTGATTTGTATACATGCTAATAAAGCACTCTGAGTTAATAGGGAACCGTTTGGATATTTTATCTTCTGATGACTCTTGTGTTTGTTTGACTTTCTATGGAAACGAAACAGTGACTTTATGTGTATAATGGAAGAATATATATTCCATTGTTTTGCAGAATCGCTGAAACTATCATATGTTTCACTTCATTAAACTGTATTCATATTCATACCCACAGATTTACATTTTGCAAGTTTTTGAATTTTTATGTAACGGTAATCATATTGTCTTGAACTGTTAAAGTATAAGGTTCCATGTAACATGTTCGTAACTTCCGGTGTCATGAAGTGTTACCATTCCAACAAAATGAGCCTAGGGTATATGACTTTACAGTTGATATGAGAAAAAAAATAATGTTACATGCAACGCTTAAAATAATTTAATTCCATACCTAATTGATAGCGGAAACTTTTGAAGTTGAAATTATTTTCTGCTAGTACCTTTGCTCTATTCTGACAAGCCAAACTCTCGATAGACATTTTAAAACATAAATAATTATTTGTGTATGTGTATTTTCTCATTACATGAACCATCTATCCGTAGTCGCAGAAATTTGAGTAGTGGTCATAATGAAAACCACTGGCGGACTTTTCAAGGTGAACACCTTTGACTGGCCGCCAAGTACAAAATGATTCCCATAGCTTTAAAAAAGATGTGCACATGTTTTTTAACTTTAATATTGCGAAGAAAAATGGTGTTTTTCGAATGGCGACATTATTTGTCAAGTTCATGACATTGATTTATTTCAGAGAAAAACACGTGCTACCCTTTAAACTGTGGAAATAGCATAAAGATATCACATAGTCTCTTTTCTGATAAATCGATTTTATTGCACTAGTTAGCATTTGGTTGGTGAAAGCATATGTCTCCGTCACACAAAAGAAGTTCTACGTTCTTTTCCTTTCAAAAAATGTTGTAAAACGGCCTCGAACGGTACAGAGACAGCTAACTGTTATGAAGAAGTTTTCAAATACGATAGACAATTCTTAGTACGCCCATGTCGTCTTTACTCCGTCCTCTAATAGTTGGTACCATGTTTTGAAACAGCACATCTGCAAATCATAGTGATTAAATTTGTAAAGTTTAGAAACATATCATCAATTAGTATCAGAGCTGTTAGTGAAACAAAATCAGACGGACGAATTGTCTGACGGACATTTTGATTGGTGAATTTTACTTTCATCAACATCAACTTCTATAAAAGAAAATATTACAATTTACCGCACATCGTATTACAATTTACCACACCTTTCATCGAAACATTTTACCGCACCCCTATTACAATTTACCGCAGTAAACTTTATTACATTTTACCGCATTTTTATTACAATTTACCGCAGTATTACATCTTACCGCGTTTTTATTACAATTTACCGCAGTTATTACATCTTACCGCGTTTATTACAACTTACGTCGTAACACACCTCCCTCTATAAGTAAAATAAAAATGTCAAAAATTTAACAGTCTTTGGTATTAGTGAGCCATACTCACTTTTTTGCTTGTTGAAATTTATTATATTCATTTCCTATAATAAGGAAGAGAAAGAGTAATTTATGTGTGAAAATAAAACATGTTGTTGAAACTTCTAAATAAAAGAGTACCGTTAATAAAACAAAACCTGAGATGAATTGATTTATTTATCGACTGCATACCTTACTGTCTGATGAATGTTGATACACATAAAAACCTTTTTAATTTAACTTGGTTTTTTTTAAAAACTAGTATTTTTGAAACCAACTGGAAATATATAGATTATAATTGCAAGAAATATTAGCTGGGCACCCTCAAACCTTCTTTGGACTGACTCTTACAGAATGGGTAATGCTTTGAAGTTTAAATTTTAAGGATAGACTCTTGTTAATGTTTGATATTCCCAATAATAGGGGGCAACTTTAAAATGGCTTTGAAATTAGTGTGAACACCTTAAAATAGTCGCTCCAAGGGAAATGGATTCACATGGCTTAACCGAACCATATACATTTGTTTTAATACTCTTTTTTTTATTGATTGATTTCGGAGTATTATTTGGTCATTGGTAACACTTATTTTCCTTTATTCCAGTGAGAACGACATGCTACAGTGCCTTAAAGGAAGGGTTCTGTCGGCATGTTGGATTTGTTTTGCATTGCGTGAAATGAAATCACGCTATATTGTACCTAATTTTGCAAATTTGTAATACCGGGTAACTAAAGACATACACTGATAGAGTATTCACATAGCAACACATAACATGTCATAAAACTAATAAACACTTTGCTCTTATTCTGTAGTGAAGTTTACCCCACTCCCAGCGCCGATGAAATGGCTTCAGTTTGTCGTGTTTTATTTTTCAACAAATGTGCGCTAAAATTGTGTTTATCAAGTTGTGAAATATAATTTCATCAAGATATTACCTTTATTACTATCTATTTGACTGTGTTTTAATAATGTATTTATAACATACTATAAACAGGAATATCCTTTGAATTTTGTTTCCACAAAAAATACCCCGATAGAACCCTCCTTTTAAGGACCATGATAAAATAATGTTGAATTTGATGATATAGATCTAGTCATGATCTTTCAAATGAGCTTAAATTCAGGTGTATAGCACAATTAACAAGTGAAATATAGGCATTTGAAATCACAGTCACAGTCAAGCCCCATGTATTGGCTAGTGTATTGGTCATGTATATTGAACTGCATTACAACAGGTGTCCACATGATCAGAGAGCCCAGAGAAGGTTGCCAGAGGGAACTTGTTAGGTCAGCTTGCACAGTAGGGGTGGGTGAGGGATCAAGGAGCGTGGACAGTAGACTGGTTTAGAAAATTACCGGTAAGGTATTTTGCCTGTTTTCAGCTGTTGTTAAATCTGTTTAGCGCTTTAGAAATGCAAGGAGATATTTCCCCATTTAAACTGTTTTCTTACTTATTTTTTGTGTATGTTTCGTGATGATTTGTCCATATTACAAACCTATTTGTTCATATACACTCATGGGTAATCGAAAGTATACCTTCTTTTCAACACCGTATAACACCAAATAGTTTTGCCAGATGAAGTCGATTTTGAATGTTTGTGATGAGGATATCTCTCGTTAACAGATATAGACAATTTCATTCATGAGAGTAAGATACTTAATATTTTATATCTGTTCAAGCACACATGGGGTGCTGAAATTGCTATTTCAAAAGGTACTATGGGAAATAATTTTTGGTAAGATGAAAATATGGAAATTATGTTAGTACAAGATGTTATCCGCAATTATATGTACCTCCTTTGACTTTAAGTTGCTGTAGGATGTCATAAAACCAGCCAGAAAGCCATATTTCGCTCTCCTATCTCACCTGGTTAAGGAGATTCTATGACGACGATTTTTTCCGTGTTTTTCAGAATTATGAACAGAAAATGTTTCAAAATTTACAGACAAAGATAGTTTGCTTTTAGAGACATGGTGTAACTATGTTTCAATCGTGTACATCACTCGTTGTTTAAAAGATCTTGCGTTGTTGTACCTATTCTTTCTTTTGCCCACAAGTGTTTTAATATAGATTTTCAATCTTGGTTCATAAATCTTTCAAAGAGTGTTGAGCTTCAGAGCCAATGGCTCTATTTTTGGTAATATAAATTGAGCACACAGTATGAATTATCAATGATAATTACATGGAAGCTTAATAATCTTACAATACATCTATTTCTGAATTTTTTCAAAATCATGTATCATGCTTTTTCAAATTTCAAATACATTTATCCCTGGTCAAGGAAAATGTCAAAGGTATTTAGATGGGCTCTGTCCTTCTGTCCCGACATCCTTCATTGTTTCAAGAGCTGAACTAAAAAATGTAAGGCTTAAAGCTCAAAGAAACATGGAATGTGGAACAATCATCATATAGATGGGAGATCGAGGGTATAGCTGATACTTACTTCTTCCTTGAATTTAAAGATCTTGGCCATCAAGCCTCCAAATCCCTCAACATTTAGTGTTGATTCCCTGTGTAGACCTTAGGTCTCTTTATGGTCATTAGAACAAGACGGCCGATGTAGAGGGATCAGGAAATAAACCTCAGTACTCAAAACTAATTGTCGTCATTTAAGGTTATCTGAACCAATTCAGCAATCACTTCCTTTGGAGATTGCTATGTCCATATATTTTATAGTTTCCTGATTTACTCCAGATATAAAGGTTTTTGCATGAGTGCCATTTGTTTGTATATGTGCAATTATAATATAGTACTCATTATGATCTTAATTTTTTTTTTAACAACAAAATCCTAAATCATTACTTTTTGGGCATGACCATTTTCAATTTCAATGAGTGTTTGAATTGCAAAGCTTGTATACAAAGCAAAAACAACAATGGCTTTGTATGTAGAATAGAAAGATGGTGGTATGCTGTATTTAGATCTTCCGCAAATCATTATTGTAAATGGCTTCAGTGCCAAGTATATGTAAAAAGATCTAAAGAGAAACATTTCTGGGGGTCTTTTTGTAAGAAGAGTTTGATAAAAAATCAACTTTCATGGCAAAAATAATGTTCAAATCTGGTGGGATGGAGAGGATGATGAGTTACTGGTAATGCTTTTGTAGCATCTCTGTGGAGAGTTTGCATTTACGTAGAGGGCAATTAAAGTGCATTCTGAGGATGGTTCTGTAGTCACTCCACACATTTACATAGAGGGCAATTAAAGTGCATTCTGAGGATGGTTCTGTAGCAACTCCACACATTTCTGGAGTTCTTGTAGATGATGTTTATGAGGTGCTTGTTAAGGAACTGCAGATACCTAGTTAGTAGAAAGATGGTCTGGACTTAACGACTTTATGGTGATGCTTCCATTAAAAAGATGGTCTGGACTTAACGACTTTATGGTGATGCTTCCAAACATAATCCATTAAAAAGATGGTCTAGAAGTTGTTCAAGAAATGTTGTAGTGTTAATTGTAAAATTTGTGTTCCTGAAACATTTCTGGAACACTTCTCCAGAAGTCAAATGATTTAATGGGGATATATCATTTTTGATTAATGTCAACCATTAACTTTAAAAAAATAAAACACATTTCAAACATTTTCCCTTTCTATCGATTGCCATATTTAGGAGGTTGACGAAGATAGATGGACAAAATGGACAAATTGATACCCTAAATTGAAATAATTCTGATTAAAAGTTTACCCAAAGAATAAGAACAAATGTTTGGCCATTCCAAAAAGTGGTCTCCTTTCTTCCCTGTTTTAGATTCTGAGTGACAGTGTTCTTAATGTACATTATTACCTACGAGGGCAATCATATCGGGGTTCATATTTTTCATACAATGCCCTAGGGCAAAATATTACTTTGCCATGGTGACGTGACGTCATAAATAATATTATGACGTCACGCGTCGTCCATGACGTTGCGTTCTAAATCCGGCGAAGGTGGGTCGCCAGCCTTGGATTTTAGTGTATTTTCATTAATTTCACGACTTAAGTAATCAACAGAATATCATATTCGTGTCTATGTCATACTATGTTTACGACACTCGTGCCTGAATATCGGTATATCCCTCGCTCTTGCACGGGAAATACTAATATTCAGGCACTCGTGTCGTAAACATAGTATGACATAGACACTCATATAATATCCTCTATGTACATCACATCACATGGAATATTTATGTAAGTCTCTGTCCTACCAACAACACTAATACATGATATTATGTTTTGAAGTGGGAACAAATAAAAAATATAACATATTTTTTGATATGTATGCAAATTAGCTAATGCACAAAACAAAATCAGCATTTTAAAGATACATATATCTAAGCTATATGTATATCAATGTAAATTGCTTGGTTTAAGATTTATCCATCATTATTATCATCATCAATATCATCATTATCATCATCAATATCATCATCATCATCAATATCATCAACTTATTACATCTTCAACATCAACAATCAGTACATTGTATTGTTTCAAATTATGTTATTCTCGTTATTTCCAAAATTATAAGCACGCTATAAAGGAGAAATTCTAGATATGACATACAGGTGTCCAATAAATAAACATACCCGTATCTAGAAACTTTCTAGTGCGTATCTAGAAACTTTCTAGTGCGTATCTAGAAACTTTCTAGAACGTTTCTAGAAACTTTCTAGTGCGTATCTAGAAATTTCTAGAAATTTCTAGAAATTTCGAGTTTTTATTTTTTACGAGATATTCAAATATTTCTTTTATATTCTGAAACTATATGTTGACTTTGCCATGATTTGTAAGTTTCAACAATGTCACTCAACTAAAATAGCAGGAAATTGATGTTTAGTTTCGTGGTATCCTCGTTATAACGCGCCCCGCTGAACTGCTCAGGGGCAGTCTAATTACTTGACAACAGTCGCTGTTAAGCTTCAAACTGTACTGCCCGTGCAGTGATGATTTGTAGCTGGCGAGTTAATCAATGAAGGATATTCAGCGACGATAAAAGGAAGTATGTGATTGTTTAGAAAAATTATAATTGTAGACAATGTAAGTGGGTTTAAGTGAGAACTCAGTGATATCGACTTGCGACTCAAACTGATCCTGCACAACTTTCAGTGAATAAATTGTGACAACTTTACAATCATTGACATTCTACATTCTATATCATGAGCCATTTTACAAAACATTTACTAGTTTCATTGCTATATCATGGTCCAAACATGTAAGTCAACAAACAATCTATTATAGAATATTTTAAAATATGTAATACCATAGCTCATGTCTGCTTTTGATATCTTAATAAAACGAAAATCAAAATACATGTTCGTTGATAAAACGGCCATCACTATATTCCAAAATACCATGCCTCGAAGCAGCAATTATTAGGCAATTAGAAAAGGATTAAACGTCATATCCATACCTTCTCTCGCTATCATAATAATAATTGCTTCTTTTAAGTCACATTTGTAACTTCAGCTTGCTTGCCAATCCATTTTAATGAATAAAATATGTTTAAACCAATTTCAAAACTATTCTTTATAGCAACAGTGAATTATTTCATGATACTAACTTACACATTGTTGATTTAGTTTCCAATTGACTAAAGCAAACGATCCCAATATACTTCAGAAAACACATTCACTGAACATACTCTGTAACTGTTATGTGAATTTGTTTTTCGTTATAATGTATGTTATGTGTAATAATGTATAAATACGGTCCACGTCACGGGGAGCGATATGTATATGACCATTTATATAGGGAAATAGGAATGTTTATCAATCACTTTCCATGTACCATCTGGACATATTTTTTCAAATCACTAATCACACTTCATCCTTGGAAACATGACACAAATATATGTTCATCAACCCCAGGGACAACAGTAAGACCCCGGTGTTGCATCAACTGTTTTACTACATTTAATCATCCGTAAAATCATGGTGACACCTGAATGAAATAAAACATTGTGTCATTTATAACTTCGGAAAGTTCGTCACCAAAACGTGAAATACAATCATTATTGATAACAAAAACATTATAATAGGCTGTGTTTGTTGATATTCATGCACAACACGTCACTATATAAACATGATATGTTACATCAATATCAGGTATAAAAAGGGCGTAAGTACTAAATCCTGCATACAATGTAAAACACTGATTCACTGCGTTGTTTGTGGTTATGCTATCCTAATAATTCGTATTGAACTAAAGAATTGTCTCTGGGATTAAGGTTATCTGCTTAGCTGAATTCGAGAAATATATTAAGTTTGCCATATTTTGAATCCTTATGTGTATGTATATTTTTCAAATGAACAATAAATGTGTCATTTGAATGATGATAACAGTATACATGTAAGTATAGGTAGCAGAGTATTTATAGTAAGGCGTCGCAACGAATATGAATGTAATTGTTCCTAAACTGGTTGGAATACCAAATCAAGTGACTGGTTTTAATTCAATTGTTGTTACTTACTACATATGGACAGACACAATATTAATAAATCCGGAGAGACTCACTAATGCAAGACGGTTTATAGAAGGAATGTATAACTGAAAGAGGGCATTTTGCCATAAGCCACTTAATGTATTTTGAAAATAAAGTACTACATTTTCAGTAAGATGGCATCGTGCATATTAGTTAAAATGTGTATGTGTTTATTTCTAGAGATTAAGTAAAGAAGGAGTTGAGTAATGCATGTCAAGACATGGGGACAAGAATGAGCTACGAAACCTCGTATTGTAAGTGATGAAGAAACTATAATCCATATCACACGTTGTATAACCTACCGAATTCTAAATGCCCTTCACTCATTTAATAAGAACCATTTTACCATTACCCGTTTCCTCGTTTTTCCTAGCCTAACAATATTGATACAAGTAATGAGCCTACATAAGGTGTGTATTTAGATCAAAGGTTAATTGCCATTTCAGGTTATTAAATATAAGTTCTGATAATTACACTGAGTCACACATACATTTTCATACTTAATTATTTCATCACCTTTAAACTTGTGTTCAACATTTTGATGGTACCATTTTGATTTGTGTCCTGTAAACCAGAGATTATTAGAGCGTAAAATTAACCTTGCGTAACCGACAGTTACTAATGAACTGGTTGTCGACGGTCAGCTCGTTAAAAGATATAAAACACAGAGGCCGCCAAAGAGTTTTACGAGACACGCGCATGAACAGCAATGTTGCAATGTATTTCATGTATAGGTGTATATCTCTAATTAAACAGTCATGGCTGGTGTATATGACAAGACAGTTTCCTGTCATCTCAGGTTTTGAGGACACCTGTTCAGCAACTCAAACGTGGTTAGCTGTGGACCCGCCGTTGTGTCATTCATTCAATGGCACGATTACATCATGGAGTATACAAGACGATTGAAAGAAGGAAATGGTGTATATTTAAAAGAGGGTGTTTTGTCAGCCATTTATTTATGTATTTAGGAAAGAAGTTTTATGTCTTCAATAAGCTGATGACTTGATTATTTCATGTAACGCCGATGGAGAGAATTAACATATGAATTTGAACTGAAAATCACATATTCTAAATGTCCATCAATCATCTACCATTCCTGTTTACACTTATGTCTTATTAATACTGCATGTGCTTATTGAAAGATGAAAAATATTACTGAGGGTAATATCTGTATGACCTATATTTGAGAACGGGAAAAAGACAAGTACGCATGATTAAAAAACAAAAACAATGATAAGTGAAGTTATACATCGGCGCTAATGTTGAAAGCTTTGTTATGGCACATTAAAACATTGTTTATTTGGTAAATAATGAGTTATCTGTTACTGTAATTTATATATCAATTTACCCTAGCGTGACAATGTTGATACAAGTAATGAGCCTACATAAGTTGTAGTCGTTGAACCAAAGTTATTAATCCTGTCAGGTTAGAAAAGTAAAACTTCTGATCACTGAGTAGGAATTCGTTTGTTCGACTAAAATACATTACATTGATGTAGTATATCACACGTTATAAGTATTTGGCATCTCTCTTTATCAACCACAACTAACTATCAATGAACGGACGTAAATTCCCCACAAAACAATACATCCACAAATTGTATATTTGATTAAAGTTATTTGAATGTGTAGATCTTTGGTCATTTGCATTAATTTGCTCATATTAAATTGTTCTTTTATGATAAGTAAGTAAGTATTGGATCCGTTTTATGAGTAGAATTCAGTTGTTTATGGGTATTTAAGAAAGTAGTTTGATAAAAATATCCAATCATGAACCCATACAATTAACCAAGGCAGTAATATTGTATTTGTGGCGGTTCTCAAGAATCATTCGACAAATAAAACGTAAGAAATGTACATTTAGTACTATACCGTAACATTTTTGAAGCGGTATTAAAAAAAACCCCTTAAATACCAAAGTAAAAATAAACATTTTGAAATACATTTCCAAATCAATTATTATCCCTTTAAACTGTTTTCAACTCAGTTTGGTGACGCCATCGGAATTTTTTCCTGAAACCACTAGATCAGTAGCGCGGAACAATAAGCTTGAGTAACGCACGTTCGTTCACATTGTTGTCAATTATTCTAAAGTATATGAACTGGTTGTTGGTGGTCTTTTGCATGAACTGATAAAACACAATCACAGAGGCCGCACAGGAGACAGGCGTGTGTACATCAGTGTCACAATATATTGTTTATATACGTAGACGTATATACAAAAACTTAAATCACCGGCTGTTGTACATGACTAGACAGTTTCCGGTCATTGGGAACCACTTGTTATACTCAGGTATTAACGATACCTGTACATGCGTGCCGGATTAGCAGGGTATTCAAAGCACTGTCGTGGAGCGTCTCTAACTTCATGATACTGCGTAATTAAACACTGGTTTCGATATCGTCAATCTAACCTTATAGTTCTTTAATTGTTACAAACATGAAAAATCAAAAGTTTCGTATTCAGTGCGGTATAGTATGAAAATTAGCGTGTAAATAGATAACACTTTTGAACAATTGTGAGCGCATATATGAAATGTAAGCACATTTGAAAACGTTATGAATAGTATTTATTTCATTACATATGTTTCGTATTGATAAGTATCCACACTTATACGTGAGTGTAAATACGTCTGTGACAATGCCATTAAAAAACATTTCCACAAAGGTGAAGATTATTGTATTTAACTGTCACACACAAACTGACTTATGCGGCACTATAAAACATAGCATACATAAGAATAAACACACAATTCAAAAGACATACCATCGGATAATGTCAATAACCAAGTGAGACAGTGTGAAATATACATGTACACCTATAGACTCATTCATGTAACATTACTGGAGTGATTACTAATAACATAACATATTATGGACCGTTGTGGCTACGGATTCTGTATGGTGGTTTATTGGACAGTATAGAATATAGCCTTATAGAATGAAGGTAAATGTTTCTAAATCCCTATGCGTGACCTCTTTGCTTTTCGAAAAGGTTGGAAACTTTCAATTTGACATCAAAGTGTTATTGTTTCAAATATTTCCAAACTCATGGAAATAATTAGGCTGATGGTGATGCATTCCATGTGAGACCGAACATGTAACAAAATGTTTTCTATAGCCTTGACAGTTATTAACTAGTGATAGACTTCTCATGTTCATCATATGCATACTGAAATATTGAACAAACGCCACTTTTCATTCGATATAAACATATTCCAAGAAAAAGCATGCATTGATTGTGACAAATAAAGTCACAAAATTAATGTATTGCGACAATACAATGATTTATAACTGTCTTCGATGATATGTGATGTGTCTTACATAACGTGCTTGGAGCAAATTGCGTCACCCTTCAGTGGCCATTGGAATTCGCGTATTTATACAGAGGACGGGGATAACCATAAACTAATTAACTGACCCTCACTTAATTGTTTGTGTATTTCAACAGACCACTTCTACCAGACTATTGGGGATGGGTAAATACTTTGACACCTTCAAATGTTCTTATAGATCTAACGCACAATTATTATAAAGCATGTTACATTAGGAAGGCAGTAATGAAACTCCAATTGTCATATGCAGTAACAGATTGTGAATTGTAAACACTCAGTTGATAATCGTATCGATGTTTAAACGCAATCATAAACTAATAATATTATTTTGTTTCTGAATGAATCAACACAGAAAACACATACATTCGCTGTCCGAAAAACGTATGTATTAGCTCTACATTTAAATTGTAATGTATAATATCATTTAAAACCGTTGCCGTTGAAATCCGTCAACTTCAACATGAAACACATACATATTGATATAATGAATAGAATATCTTGACAAATACCATGTTTATCTCATCACGTGAGGTATACTCTCTCTCTCTCTCTCTCTCTCTCTCTCTCTCTCTCTCTCTCTCTCTCTCTCTCTCTCTCTCTCTCTCTCTCTCTCTCTCTCTCTCTCTCTCTCTCTCTCTCTCTCTCTCTCTCTCTCTCTCTCTCTCAAAATCTCTCAAAATTCAGGAAATCAATGAGTGTATGTATGTTATGTAAAACAATAAGTATTTAACCGTAAAAACATTGATTAAACGTCGCATTTATCATAACATATATATTACCTTCACACATCCAACAAAAGCCATTTTAGTTTGTATACAGATTAAGTATTAATCATTAATCAGATAATCATAATCCGCGATGTATATGACAATTATATGACTATTCAAAACAAAGTACATGTATTGTAAAATTTAAGAATCGACGGGATATTTAATTATCATATTCTATAAAAATGAAGAGTTACTTGACATGGATTTTGATTTCTAAGTATGGTATAATAAATGTAAGTTGTGATGGGATATTTGAAATGAATCAAATCAATTCAATTCTTTATTATTTATAAGTTGTATCAGTGTATACAGTACAGTATTGTAGCATCTAATTGCCATCACTCATCCTGTGAGGAGCCAAGTCGCGCTATTAACGAGTTAAATAGAATATGCAAGCCTGGATATACTAGGATATGTGTGTATTGCAAGGGGCGATCTGTGCGGCTATTACCATAAACCAATATAAAAATACGTACGGATGTGTATTGTCGCCAACACTGTTAATTCAAACTGAATAAATGTACACGTGTGTAGTTGACTCAGAGATATATTCAAGTGGTCACTGGAATGTTCAGGATATACGCTTCACTGACTTCATGGATGAACCCTAAAGAATCCGAGATTTTGAAATAGTGGTATATATTTATTTTTGATTTCATTTGAATGCAAACCGGAGAGTATATTGTGAAAACGCATATTCAAAATTGACTCAACTCAGGATATTTCTTAGGGAAGGACTATTGTGGGACAAAAGGCTATTCGTTAATATTATCCACCAAAATCGTAAGACGTCTTGTATAAAACAATGTATTGTCTTGAGAGACCAGCCGAAATTGTAAACAAATCAAATCATTAAGAACATGTTTAATGTAGATTTTGCATGCGCCTCTTCACTGCTGTCAACAATCTAACAGTGAGTGGGTCATCTCAAGATCTAAATTTGCTAATTTCAAGAGTTCGAATTGATTAAATAAATAGTGTTCGCATAATGCAAAATTGGTGACTCGATGTTAAAATACAAGATTTAATCTTATCTTTAATATATAAATTATCGAAAATGTATTTTATATTTTTACTTGCATCCCCGACAGTAGTTTTTAGTAGTTATTGTTACAGAGGAATTGTTATAACAGTCGCTTAAACGTAACGCTTCTCATTATCTATCCAGTGGTTCTTGAACATATATATTGAACTTCTCTCAATGGCATTTAGAAGTTGGTTAGATGAAGGAGAACTATGGATATTCAACTTCTTTATTGCAGGAGTGCGACGTTTCGATGTAGCTTGAAAACGGTGTTAGAATCTATACATCGAAACTTCTGCAATAAAGAAGTTGTATATCCATAGAACTCGTTCTCCTTCATTTATATATTGAAATTGATTTTAATTTTTTTTTAAATTAAGAAAACAATATGTTTTGATGACAGCATCTTAACATACGATTTTTTTTTATCTAATGTATTCCACTTGAATGTTGTTTTAAAATGCACGGATTAAGTTGAGGATACAGTCCATGTTTTATTACATTTTGTGTTACGTTTGATATTTTTCAGGTATAATGAATTAGCCACCAGACATTGATTTTTTCTTACAAAACCATCATAAAGATGTTATCCACGGGCGGAAATAACTTCTGTAATAGTAATAGTTTCTTACTTGCACACACAGCTTTTCTCCCTTATCCAGTATAACCAATTGTTAATATATACTCAATAACAATTTACAAATTGATAGGATATTAAAAAATAAAGACAACTTTAATTGTTTCTCTTTATTTCACTATCACATTATCAAAAAAGGACATTGCAATTTGAGCATGTTGCAGAAGACGCAGATTATTATGAACTTATAAGTTGGGACAAATGTTAGGATTAAACCGATGTTTAACTAGATATACGTTATTGACAGTACACTTCAATAAAGGAATTCATTATACATTCATATACAACCTTTTGGAAAATGTAAGTCCTGTATATTATTACATGTAATAAAAGACAACTTTATCGATATAAAATATATTTTTTTTGCGAAGACATCTGTCTGGCGTACTGCAATTTTGACATACATCTTATATCAAGCAATTGAAGAGAATACAATAGAAACAATTAAGTATTTGAGTTAATATTGGAATAGTATATGTCTTAACAGCAAAATAACAAAGTCTGTATTCGATATTATTATCATATGACCAAAAAGGTAATATATTCTATATACCAAGCTAATCAATTATTCTATTCACGGACAAACTATTATGTAACCACTTACATATTTGTCTTTATCCCAAATATTGAATTCACTTAAATGTACAACAGATCGGCAAAATAATTGAATTCTAATGTTATGGAAGTTTAAATCATATTTTCTATACGCAGTTGAATGCCCTTGTAATTTATCGGGCTTTATTGTTGAACAAATGAATGGATGTTCACATCGAGGAAACAATATGTCAGGTAAACATTTTAATAGAGCATATACCAGGGGAAAAGAAAGTATGATAAATGCACAAAGGCGTAAATGAAATAACGACATACATGTATAAGTTAATGCATAGTTCCTAATCAGCTTATTCCTTCATTACTCAATCGTTAATTAGCGCGTCAGCCATGCATTACTGAAGGCACACAAGGGGCGTTATAATGAGGAAGCATGGTAGAGTAGGAAAACTTCAACATCAAATATCCGCTTTTCTAATTAAGTTATAAAGTTGATTTTAAAAATGTGTGTTAAAGTCAATAAGCAGTTTCAGAATATACCAAAATAGTTTAGATATCTCGTAAAAATTAAAAACTCGAAATTTCTAGAAATTTCTAGAAATTTCTAGAAACTTTCTAGAAACTTTCTAGAAACTTTCTAGATACTCACTAGAAACTTTCTAGATACGCACTAGAAACTTTCTAGAAATTTCTAGAAAGGGGGTACTTTGTTTCTTGCTTAACTGTATGAATGTATTATTATACCCCAGGGGAATTTTTTTTACATGTTCACATTCAAGGTCGAAGGTCAAGGTCATGAGTTCTGAAATCGCTAAAAAAATCCTTGTAAACACGATAACTTGAACAATGTTTGTGCTATCAGGCTCTTATTTGGTGTATATCAACTATGGAGAAAGACCAAGATTTAATTGGAAAGGTTTTCGCTAAAATCCGTCAATGGTCAAGGTCACAGCAAGGCCAAGATTTAAGCATGCTTTTGTGAATATTTTAACAGTTTGAGTCATTGCATGATTGTTATATACACAATGAAAAGTGATCATTGATAGTGTGACCTTGAAGTTCAAAGGTCAATGTCATGAGATATTGTTTTAGGACACGTCAATCCTTTGACCAAATTTTGAAATCAGAAATAGGTTTTAAGAACAAACTTGTGAAAAGTGACCCCAGTGATGATTCAACTTGTTAGTAATAACTCGAATAATGAAAAAAAAATTGTTAAAAAGGATTCCCATTTTATTGATGCTGACGAGAAGGCGGAACAGGGAAAGGCGAGACCCTAAGTTTCGAGGCTGCTTTGCTTTTGCTGTATCCCGCAAAAGCTTATCTAGTTTTCAATAAAGTAAATCTGTGAACCACCAAACTTCAGCGACTCAGGGTCTGCTCTGAGTGCTACATGAATTAACAATTTAATTTATAGCTACATTTCAGTTTCTGGTGCCCTTTTGCCTTAAGCATAAATCTTCTTGAACGATGATAAATGTTTTTGTAAAAAAAATACAAGATAAACAAGACTTCTTCCAAAACAGCAAATATATCAATGAAAACTAATTTGAAGCCTCCTTATATGACGAGAGCAAATCCTTGAGGAAATTACTGCCTGTATCAGAGGAGTCTGGGACCACCAAAACAGATCAAATAATTAATCTCATTCACAACATTCTGTTTTTGATACTATTTGAGATTGTATGTGTCTATTATTGATTGTCTTGAAGTGATTTGTAGTAAAACTTAGTTGAAAATACCAGAAGCTTGTCACAATTTATACAACAGCTAATTGAACCAGAGCTATTTGTTTTAAAAAAAAGCTCTTAAGATTTTCAAAATTGCATCTGTTCTGGTTTTGTTCCAGGGTCAGAAATGCTTTTATTAAATAACTTTTGGGATGATGAATAGAATCTGATAAATGTTTTCTGATAAATATAGATTAGTTACTGAGATTATTAAACTTTTGAATAAATTCTTTATTACCCATTATATTCCCTTTAAATTGCATAGAAAATATCCAGATAAGGCCAACTTCTCTTGTATTGGCAATCTACAATGTCAATGACAATTGTTTCATGATGACACAGACAACAAAGTATAGGAACTTGCAGTGAAACAATGGTTGCTTGGCAAATGTGGTATGTGCACATGTGCTTGTATTGAAAATATTAACTTGGTTATTTTCAATCATATTGGTAATAACAACTATTACTAACACGTTGATGAAGTAAAGAAGTCCTCAGCACACCTTGTATCTCCCTGACTTTGATCATTTTGTATTGATATATTTGAAATTGTTTGGCATTGGGGTGAGATTCTCTTGCTAGCTGTGATAGGTGTGTGACTTTTTCCTGCAATAATTCAATGGTATACTTTGGTTGCAACATTTGTTAATGCAAGCTTTCGACTCTTATATAATCCAGAATTAAGGAGAGGACGTACTGCCCTGTTTATACGGCGAACTTTGCACATATGCAATATTGCTTATGGTAGTAATATACACACGTGAGTAAAAGTAAATTTACTATGCGTTCATATGCGTTTAATTTCTTCCTAAGCAAATGGTCTTCCAACTCTTTTAATATATGAATAGAGAATTCTTAAAACATGCCAATTAATATTTATTAGATGTAAACTAAATAAATGACATTAATTCATATTTGTCATCATTGTTTTGACTATATCGCCCTAATTATATGATGAAAATCGGATAGTCAGATATATTTTGAAGGTTATCGCATGCAACAAGGAGATTATCCAATATAGAGAATTTGAAAAACAGTATTAAGAGTTTCTAAAATTCTCTAATATATTTTCCCAACCTGTGTGAAATCACGATGTCTGTATACGACGACTTTTATAAGAAAAGTGAAAATACCATATTTACTCACGGTAGTAAACATTTGCACCTGCCCCTGACTAGGTGCAAATTTGCTTACGGTAGCGAAAAAATTGCTTATGGTAGTAAAATATACATATGTGCAAATGCGTCCATACGGCGAATTTTGCTCATATGAGCAAATTTGCATATGTGTAATGCTTTACTCATATGCAAACGCTCGCTGTATAAACAGGGCTTTAGTTGGAAAACTTGTTCCTAATCCTTTTCTCTGTGAATAAGAGAAATAGAGAGAAATGTTTTATTACGGTGTCACACATCTGTACAATTAATACAACGTTGGTAAAACTGTCAAAGAGCTATTTGACAACTTACTATGTTATGAGCCAAGCCCATATTAAGCTACTTTATCTTGATAAGATAAAAATATTAATTTTTAAACTCTTTTCATTTCATTTCATCTTTGCTAATTGATGGATATTTATAACAAAATCAAAAGATTTCATTTAAAGATCAGTATTTCCAAACTGTTAGAGAGACTTTCAGTGTATCTGTCAAGTTATTTTATCATTAACAAAATAATTGATGAAGTGTTTTTTCACATCTAGAAACAAGATTGAGTTTGTCTATTTAATGTTTACACTCAAGAAGAATTATGAGAGTGAGATATCATCTCTAACATATCTAAATGCTTTTGGATGTAAACATACTTTTTGTAAATGTTCCAAATTTGCACAAACTAGATAATTATTTAATTTTAGAGTATTTATGATGATGTAAATATAATTATAGCAGAAACATATAGCATAGTTTGCAAAAATGATAAATAGAATTTAAGTTTGCCAAAATAGTGATATGTTGATGAAACTTCAATTTCTTCAAGATACTTAGGATATTAACAGACCTCTTACATAATAATTAAATTTATGCTATTTCTATAAATCTAAAATTTAAAAATTGTGCCACATCTTCAAATGATTGAAAACGACTATATTGATGTAATGATGTGCAATAACCATGCAGTCCCTACAAAGATTTCAAACTGAAATTTATATTTGGGCAAATTATAATTTAATTACGAAATAGAAAAATAGATTATGAAATAGAAAATAGTCATATTTGACAAATCTTCAGTTTCACAGCAGATTGAATCTAGCAATATTTTCTAGACTTTGTCGAGCTTCTGAATATTTTTCCTCTTCTTGAAGCTGAATTGTTTATAACTGTTAAAATCAGAAACATAACATATTAACCCTTTACCTTGTGAATTAAATTGTACCAAACTGAGCAAAACTATCATAAGCTGGAAAAGGAAATATCTGGAGATTGGCAACGGGCTGGTGTGACAATACCTAGAATAATTAAGTATACTATAAACAGGTAAAGGACAATAAGACAAGTTTCAAAATACATAGTGGAGACAAGAGCTGATATGTGCGAGGACCATGCATGCTGCCATAAGCACGAACCAACACCAGTAACCAGTAACCAGTAAAATACATAGTAAATGAATTCAGAATTAAGGAGAGGACGTACTTTCGTAGTTGGAGAACTTGTTCCTAATCCTTTTCTCTGTGAATAAGTAAGATTTTTTTAAAACAATGCAGTTAGTATCCAGACAGGGTGAAATAGGTATACACCTGTGTATTGAATATACCTGTGTACTGAATATATGTGTGTATTGAATATATGTGTGTATTGAATACATCTATGTATTGAATACATCTGTGTATTGAATACACCTATGTAATGAATATACCTGTATATTGAATACACCTAATACACCTATATAATGAATATACCTGTGTACCGATTATACCTGTGTACTGAATATACCTATGTACTGAATATACCTGTTTATTACTCAACTGTGGTGAGATCACTCATTAGATAACAATGAGTTGGTTACACACATGTGTGATACCACCGCGTGCTGCCGTAACGTCATAATCGGCGTGTGACGTCACAGTCGTTTTTGGTTGACATCACAATATAAGCTGCGCGACTGCAATAGCGGGTCACCTATTTGCAAGTAAGCGTCACTAAAAACGATTTTCTTGCAATTCAGTGCTATTTACATCATTGAGTAATAATTCTAAGATGCCTAGCGGCTAGAACAATCGAAATAAAAGTACTTTATCAGACGATAAAGGTATAGTTTTTGTGATGACGTAACAATTGAATGACGTTTCCGCTCCCCTCGTAGTCACGTGTGCCCATGGTAACCCAACGAAAGAGGGCAGTTGAAAAGACCGTGTTTTTCTGCAAATGATAATGTATCGTTGTTATAACAATTATTATTATTGTATCCGAATTAGTCTTAAATTTTAAGTTACATTTGTACTTGAACCAAAACGACGAAATCCGCATTAAGCAACCCCCAGGAACCACTATGACGTCACAACAGAACAATGACGTCATAGTCGCTGTTGTCGCACGGCTCGTCAGTTGGCCCTGATCATGGATTATTAATATTAAGGAAGTAAACTCTATTTTTCTTGCAAAATTACACAAAGCAGAATGTTGTCTTATGGGTTATCTTAGAAAAGAAATAAAGTTCGCTGTACCCCAATGTGTTTTGTAATAAAGTATAGTTTTGCCCTGAACTATTATAGCGTCAAAGTACTCGGACTACCGTCCTCGTACTTTAACTATAATAGTTCAGGGCAAAACTATACTTTATTACAAAACACATTGGGGTACAGCGAACTTTATTTCTTAAATAAAATACTAAACTCGGTCCCGTTTGATAACATGTTTATGAAACTCGTGAATGGCATCTGTATTTAACTCGCTTTCGCTCGTTAAAATACCGAACCATCCACTCGTTTCATAAACGTGTTATCAAACGGGACATCGTTTAGTATTCTATATGTACCGATTATACCTGTGAACAGAATGTACTTGTGTATTGAGTTTATTGAATTTCAATTAATATTTCATTTTGAATATCTAGTGGTGTATCTTTCTGTGGTCGAAAGGGGGGTTGATGAGAGTGAACCCCTTTTTGAAACAGTTTGTGTGTAAATTTTGGTAGCGTCCCATACTGCCTACAGTCCCAATCTGCCTACAGCTTAAAACAACATGTTAAGGTCCAGTGATCAGGAAGTCAGGGTTATATGTTAACCTGTTCTACCTCTAGAAAATGAACTTAACCAAATTATCGGTTCCAGATATCTTTATTTCGTCTGCACTAGCTCAGGGGGTAACAATAACATATTTACAAAACTTTTGACTCATAAAAATTCATTTCCCAAACTGCCTACACTATTTTTTGTAGGCAGAGTGGGATGTAGGCAGATTGGGACTGTAGGCAGTATGAGATCTAACATAAATTTCATGGACCCATTGGGTGAAGTCCCCCTTCCCCCTTCCCCCTCCGTGATCTCCCCCTTCTTGATCTGTATGTGATATTAGTATAAGTCTGAAACATTCGTCAGATGCATGTGTGAACATATTATCTCTCATATTACTTCACCTGATCTACCGGTATAGGAATTTATCCTGTACATGACATATGTATATGTCAGCTGGATTTGCTCTTTATTCCTCAATGGCTATGGTAACATAAACTGCATCCAGAAAAAATGAAATACATCAAGAAAATACCACATACATCCAGAAACTTACAATGATATATTTTGTCAAGGTTTGCCTTATAGATGTTACAAAGTGATATATATATATATATATATATATATATATATATATATATATATATATATATATATATATATATATATATATATATATATATACATACAATTATTACCTTTTTGACCATATAGCAAAATTGTTACCTTTTTGGCTCTTTTCTTATTTGTTACAAAGTTAATATTTTTGTTTAGAGAAAATAAAGTTTAACTCTAAACTAATGATAAAAAGTGACTAAAACCATTTTATCTTAATTTTCTAATGTTTTATTCAAGTTATATATATTTGGAGCCAAAAAGGTGGAGCCAAAATTGTTAGGCAAAAATGTTCAAGCAAAATTTACAATTTTGGCTCATAGCAAAATTGTTACCTTTTTGGCTCTTTTCTTATTTCTTACAAAGTTAATATTTTTGTTTAGAGAAAATAAAGTTTAACTCTAAACTAGTGATAAAAAGTGACTAAAACCATTTTATCTTAATTTTTTAATGTTTTATTCAAGTTATATATCATGAGCCAAAAAGGTGGAGCCAAAATTGTTAGGCAAAAATGTTCAAGCAAAATTTACAATTACAATAAAATGCTTGAGTCCCTATTTATTATTAGTTTAGAGTTAAATATTATTTTCACTTAATGAAAATATTAACTTTGTAACAAATAAAATGAGCCAAAAAGGTAAAAAATTTGCTATATGGTCATATAGTTAATAATTGTATGTATATATATTGTTACCTTTTTGGTACATTGATTTTTTGCATATATATTGCATTTTTTGCACCAATTAAATTTTAACACTTACCTGTTCTAAACATTTTTTTTAATTTTGTGATATATATTTATACATTTATATATGTTTATTTACTTTAATTACATGTATAACATTTGCATGAACATCTTGTTAAAACCTAATTATGATAAAGGGAGATTCTTTCGTCGTTTCATCTGGAAAATATATACATTTTTTATATGACGAGCAGTGAAATACTGGGATTTATCAGTGAAATAAACTGTCTATATTTTCAATGCGAACGGTAAACAATATCATTTGATGTCATAAAACAATGGTCTCACGCGGCGAATTGACTTATGACGTCACAGTGTTATTGTGGTGATGGGTTGTTCCTAGCGGCCACTTGGCGTGAAAACGACCCTTTTCGGACGTAATTACGTGGATTATATCATATAATAAATAGAATATCCATCAATCTTGACAAATACCATTTTTAATCTCATCTCGTGAGGTTGGAAAGTTATATATAATATATATAAAATATAACGTTTCTGCCTCACTCGATGAGATAAACATGGAATTAGTCAAGAAAAGACAGATATGCTCTATGTACAGAATACAAACTTGGACAAGACTAAAGACAAATTAACAATCACCCATTAATGTGCCTTTTGTTAAAATTCTTTTGAGCAATTTCAATGGAAAAGTTTTTTTGTTTGTTTTTTTTAAAATGAGATTTAGAAAGAAGCACATTTTCCAAACTATACATGTTTGATCACTTCACTAATTTTGATATAGGCTGTTGATGCTTTTGCAAATCTTAATGGAAATTTAGTTTTTGTGGTATCCATGGCAAAATTGCTCAGAATGAATGTCATGAAAGTCATTTTGTCCACAGCATATCTCACATAGATAAATGCTAGCTTAACAATTCATTACCAATGTGATAATCACCTACACATGTTTGTTTTATTTGACCTAATTACCTTGGACCAAAATAGTTAGGATATTATGTATATTTTGAAATGATAAATAATGATATGTTTGTTTGCGGACCCATTTATCTTCACATTTATCTGTACATTAATAACTATTACAATATCCCTAAATAATATTGTTCAGTATATATGTATATACATAAAAATGTTATTCTCATGGTAAGAAAACGTTTCAAGAAATATTTAGTTTTTCCTTGCATATCTTTCAAGCAATAGAAGCTAGCTTCACCAAATGTCTCTTTTGTTGGTCAGTCAAACAACCCAAAAAACAAGACGACAGCTGGGGTTGACCAAGTGGAATAAGTTAAACAATGATTATGAAGCTTCACTCTTCAATAAATCCTGATATGAGCTATTCAAATCATCAGTACACATTTCGAACTTCACAAGAATATTGTTTTACTTCACAAGCTGCATGAACCTCACCCTTACATTTTTAAATGTGTTCTGGAAGCGTTGCATTTAAAAAAAAGCTAAAAAGACATGTTAAAGCTAGAGGGTACATATACAAAAAATCATTTTGCTTGGGAAACACAATTTAAAAAGTTGAAAAGCAGTTCTTAAGCTGTAGTCCGGAATTTTTTAAAAACATTGTTTCCATGAAAACAACAAAAATTAAAGTTCTAAAGTATTTTATGATGAATGCTCAACATACAATACTTCATTGTGCTGGGCCTAGCACTTTTTGAGTTTTGGTCTGGAAACACAATTTTAAGTTATTGCTCGTTTAAATGGCTAAAGACAATACACCAAAGAAGTTGAAAATCTCAAAAGGCAAGTTTCATTGAGCTTGGATATATGCTTTTTGATTTCTGGTCCAGAAAGAAACCCAGAGAATGAACAGTCATTTCTTTACAATAACTTATACAACAAATCATTTACAACAATGCTGCATTAAAGTTTACAGTAACATAGCATTCATGTAAGATTGCTGTATTTAGTACTAGGTATGTCACAAATCACAAAAAATAATTTGAAATACTCATGTTTTCAGTAAAACCTCCGAAAGCATTGATGTTAACCTTTTACAGTCATGCACTGTAATTTTGTGTATAAAACACTATTAAAAACAAAAGATATTAGTGAGTGAAACATTTTTAATTACCATGAAATGTCAAATTTGATACATTACAATACAGATGTAACAAGCAGACAGAGTCGGCCATATCCCCCGCCTTTGGGAAAATTTATTGAAGAATAGTTGTTGAATAACAGTGACTATGAACCGTTTTTCAACTAAACACAACACACAAAATTTCAGCTCCTTAGACAAAGTGGTTCTGGAGAAGAAGACAAAATGCGAAAAGTTTACAGACGGCTGGATACTGTGCAATGCCATAAGCCCATCGGGCCTTTCAGGCACATCTACACATGATGATTGTCTAAGTTACATTTCCATGGAAACAGTCCAAAAATATAACTCGAAGAAGTTGAAAACCCCAAAAGGCACATCTACACATGATGATTGTTCCACACACCAAGTTTCGTTGAGATATGTCTTATAGTTTTCGAGTTCTGTTCCGGAAACGAAATTCTAGGTTACATTTCTATGGAAACGGTAAAAAAAATACTTCTAAGAAGTTGAAAACACCAAAAGGCACATCTAGACATGATGATTGTTCCACACACCAAGTTTCTTTGAGATATGTCTTATAGTTTTCGAGTTCTGTCCCGGAAACGAAATTCTAAGTTACATTTCCATGGAAACGGTAAAAAAAAAATAACTCGAAGAAGTTGAAAACCCCAAAAGGCACATCTAGACATGATGATTGTTCCACACACCAAGTTTCGTTGAGATATGTCTTATGGTTTTCGAGTTCTGCTCCGGAAACGAAATTCTAAGTTACATTTCCATGGAAACGGTCCAAAAAAATAACTCGAAGAAGTTGAAAACCCAAAAAGGCACATCTACACATGATGATTGTTCCACACAACAAGTTTCGTTGAGATATGTCTTATAGTTTTCGAGTTCTGTTCCGGAAACGAAATTCTAAGTTACATTTCCATGGAAACGGTAAAAAAAAAATAACTCGAAGAAGTTGAAAACCCCAAAAGGCACATCTACACATGATGATTGTTCCACACACCAAGTTTCGTTGAGATATGTCTTATAGTTTTCAAGTTCTGTTCCGGAAACAAAATCGGGACGGACGGACGGAACCATTTCAATATCCCCCCCCCCCCCCCAACTATGTTGGCGGGGGATAATAATCATTATCATTTACAAGAGCTCATGCCTTCATCCTTTGTGGTTTATCTTCTTGTATGTTCCTGCCGACATTAGCTCCTAAAACAAAAAAAACAATTATTATGGGTATTTAAAAATATATCTTTCACTTATGTTTGAATATGAAAATGAGAACTTTCAGTTAAAGTTTTACTTAAATTACAGTTAATTACAATACCAGTAATTGAAAAAGGTGAACAATGGACTCTGTAGCTCAATCAGGCTAGATAAAATAGTTCAGATAAAGTATCTTTGTTTCAAGACCAAATATAATGTAAGTGCAAGGTAACTCTCTCAACAATATTTCAGCTCTTAGGTGTGCAGCATTTCAAGATGAAAAGTCCACTGAATACTCCTTGAGAAAATTCTATTCAATCATTGTTACAGAAGAATTAGCATGACCTTATAGCCGCCATAGCATATTTTTTGCATTTTTTGTTTTCTCAAATTTGCTATTTATTATTAAAGTTTACACAAAATATTATTATGATAGAGGGTAAAACAGTTATCGGTATTGAAAGAAAATGGTGCGATGTTTAAAGCGACGATGGTGTGGAACTCTTCAGTGTGGAACTCTTTAGTGAAGTATATATGTCAAATTAGTTGTGTACCTATCCTTGCCTAACGGTAATTTAAATGGATAAGTTCTTCCTTTTGACTTATTACACTTTAACTTAGACTAAATAAACCATTTGGGATCTAGAGATTAGTATTATAGGAGCTAAAATGATTGATTACTAGGCATTAATATTTCCAGTATATATATATTACCTGTTTGGCTCAAATGCCGCTGAGTATATATCAAATCAGTTATGTACCTATCTTTGCCTATTTCAAATGGATAAGTTCTTCCTTTTGAATAACAAGGCAAAAGTGAGCACAGCTCACATACCCCCGCCTGAAGTTTGTCCGCCTTCATACAGTATCAATAAATTAGAAAACATACTCTAGTCAATCATGTCAATGAATTACAATGATTGTTTTTAATAAAAGAAATAATTTTTAAATTAACAGAATTGTGGTGTTTAAATCAATAAAAGGCACAACAATACCACATAGGTAATGTCCAAATTTGAAGTGTCTAAGTTAAATAGTTTTTTTACTTATGCTCTAGAAAAGACACAAAGTTAAAACACAAGACCATTTTTTGGTAAACATTTAAAAAATATTTGGTCCTTAGAATTGAGACCCCTAAAGGGCACGACAGGACCATTTAGGTTACTTCCACACAAAATCTGAAGGTTCCAAGTCATATAGTTTTTGAGATATGCTCCAGAAACATGACAAAGTCCGAAAATCGGACCGTTTTACTACTTTAAGGTCAAAATTTAATTTTTTTTATTTGGACCTGGAGTTGAGACCCCTACAAGGCACAACAGCTCCATATTGGTTTCTTCCATACCGGATTTGAAGGTTACAAGTCATAAAGTTTTAGAGATATCCCCCGGAAATGATTTCGGATGGACGGACGAACGGACACGCGGAATGCTATATACAACCGACTACATAGTAGTGGGGGTATAATTACATACAGACTAAATACTCCATTTGGGATCTATTGATAAGTATTATTGGAGTAAAACTCCCCCATTACAAGACACTCACATTTCCAATATTTATACCTTTTTGGCTCCCATGCCCCGGCCTACTTACATGTCAAATGAGCCATGTACCTATTTCAGGTGTATTTCTTCTTCATTTTGCATAATACACGTTTTTCCTAGCCTAAATAAACCAATTGGGATCCAGAGATAAATATTATAGGTTATTCCCCATTACTAGAAAGTCATATTTCCAGCATATATATTACCTTTTTGGTTCACATTATCCTAAGTATATGTCAGATTAGTCGTGTACCTATCCTTGCCTATTTCAAATGGATAAGTTCTTCCTTTTGAATACTAACACTTTCTCCCAGACTAAATAAACAATTTGTGATCACAGATAAGTAGTAAATCCCTCATTAATAGACATTGACATTGTAAATATAAATATAATACCTTTTTGACTCCAATGCCCCTCATTATATGTCAAATGAGTCATCTACCTATTTTTGCCTATTTTAGATGTTAAACTTCTTCCTTTTGTTGAATACAATGTTTTCCTAGCCTAAATAAACCAATTGGGATCTACTGATAAGTATTATTAGAGTAAAACTCCCCCATTACTAGACTCTCACATTTCCAATATATATATAATACCTTTTTGACTCCAATGCCCCTCATTATATGTCAAATGAGTCAACTACCTATTTTTGCCTATTTTAGATGTAAACCTTCTTTCTTTTGTTGAATACAATGTTTTCCTAACCTAAATAAACCAATTGGGATCTACTGATAAGTATCATTGGAGTAAAACTCCCCCATTACTAGACTCTCACATTTCCAATATATATATAATACCTTTTTGACTCCAATGCCCCTCATTATATGTCAAATGAGTCATGTACCTATTTTTGCCTATATTTAACCCTTAACATGCGGGTCCCGGAATTATCCGGGCGGGCTATAAGCGATTCTGAGGTGTCTGTATACGGATCCCGGATCGCTTACTTAGAATAATTCACGGCTGTCTATGTACTGTGCTATCTGCCATACCGGGTCCCGAGTCGATTGTTTCCGCGACTCGCTGCATGAGAATGGCTGTATTTATGCCTCGCAGCCTGCAATGAGAATAAAACTTTCTTCAGTGTCTGGTCAGAACGTCCAGCAAAATTCACACCAATTTGCGTGTGCATTGTTGACCCGTAACGCATCGATAATTAGCTTTACAAAAGGCCAATTTTGTCCTGCTTCGCTCCGATGGCTACACTGCCCGGCGGCTAATTAGCACCTAAGTGTCTGCACTGCCCCGGGGTGAGATAGGCCCGTACAGGCTTATCTGTCTCGCATCCCGCCACATGGGCAGATAGCCTATGCTTATCTGTCTCGCATCTCGCCACATGGGCAGATAGCTTCTAATTACGGGAAGATATTGCGATAAGCTACCTTTCTCTCGCACTTCGTATCATATGAACCAATTGGTTGTTTTCATTTTTTTTATACCAAAATAAAGAGGAAAGAATGGCCTTTATTCCCATATAAAAATCGCAATTGCGCTAACATAACTGAAAATACAGCAATCGCACAGAGATAGCCGACTTTCGCACTTTTGAATTTTGATACATGTGGCGCATTTACCCCAACATGCCTCGGCGCTCTATTTCTAAGAAACTACTTGGGATATTTTCATAATTTTTTTATCAGTATATAGATAAAAGAATGTCTTCAATTCCATATAAAATACGTGTATTTTCGGCAATAACTTTTGATGCGCCAGGTGTCGCGCAGAAGGTGATATTCGGCTTTGAATAAGTGGCGCTTTTAGCATATACCATCATTACGGGCTTTATAACTTGTGAACCGCAAGTCCGATTTTTATAATTTTTACATCATTGTAAAGAGAAAAACATTGTCTTCAATTCCATGTATAATGCGCATGTTTTCGGGAAGAACTCTGCATGCGCAAAGCGCCGCGCCAAAAGGTATAATTTTCGCACTTCATAACTTTTGAACCGCAAGTCCGATTTTTATAATTTTTACATCATTGTAAAGAGAAAAACATTGTCTTTAATTCCAGATATAATGCGCATGTTTTTGGGAAGAACTATGCATGCGCGAAGAGCCGCAATATTGATGTACGCATAAGTGAAGAAGTATGATAATATATAACTAAAATACTGTTCACATAAAAGTGAAAATATATTTGAGTACGGGACCCGCCGCTCGGGGAAAAGCCTTTTCGTGGGAATATTTTCTCAGGAAAATATTTCACTTTTCGGAGTTTCTAAAAATGCGTGAACATTTTTGTTACTGATGCCATTTGCGAAAGGTTTTTATTTCTAAAATTCAAATGCGAGGGCGCACCTTTCCAAACCATTTGAATTGAATTTATTATTTTATCTTTTACATTATTGAATAAAAGACGTTTCATTCAATAAGATTTGAAGAATTATTTATATGTGTAGCGGACTGAACTGAGCAGATGGAGAATTTGATTCCTCACCACTTTTATTACCAAAGTTCTTTTGTATCACAATTACTTTTTTAGGTATTAGTTTTTTCGTGAGCAGGGGAATTTCCGACGGGATTCGCCATGACATAATGAGAAAAAATTCCCATGAACATGGGCGTGGTCCGTCATCTTCGGGACCGACCCACAAGTATAAATATCTACCGGGGGGTGCGCGGACCCCCCCGCTTTTGGTCGCCACCCCCCAAACTTTTTGTGCAAATTATTTTTTTGTTTCTACTTTGAAATAAAGGTTCGTGTCATTCCGAGGTATGAAGGTTTCTGCTATATATGTCGAGAGGGCATGGGAACCCATTCCCAATAGAATCCGGGGTTCGTCCCATAGGATTGTTCCTCGGAGTCTCTCGTTCTCAAAAGAGAACATGGGAAACCTGTCCCGCGATTGAATCCGGGGTCCGCCGCGGAAGACGGGGACGGGAATTCCCGGAGAGCATGGGAGTATGCTCCCATGGGTCCGGGCTCCGCCTCGAGAGACCGCTCCTTGGATGCTCTGCTTCTCGAAAAGAGAAGTCATTCGGCAACTGACAACCCGAGCTTCCCTGACATAGTAGTTTATTTTCCGGGCCTCGCGCCCGGTGCTACACGTCGCCGAGGAAATCAGAAAATGGTCCGTTTGACATATGCGTCAGAAAAATCGGCGCGATGTCAGAAGCCGTCGGCGCTTGCGGCGCAGTCGTCCTAGATGCGCCGGGAGGTTCTGAAACTGGCAAATGAACGTCCATGAAGCTCACATTCATTATCTCTGTATGTTTATTGTCTCTAATCACATGTTATATGTTGCATACATCTAACGCATTTTCAATCATTTACAGGTTGAAGCAGAATGCTGCGCGGACGTGGACGCAAGGCCCTGCGACGGCCTAGGACGTTGCATACTAGGACACGCAGCTTTGAAGCCGTTTCAAGCGACGACGACTTCATCAACGAGATCCATGCTGATGAAGCCTCTGATATGGAGTCAACTGACAGTGATGGTAGCAGTGGTTTAGACAGTGATGATGCATATGATCGGGACACTGTAATAGATAGTGAACATGGTGACACAGATGCTCTGAGTGATATAGAGACAGAGATTGCCAGAAAGATTCTAGCCGCCGGTAATTCCACCGAAGAAGACTTTAGTGGTTTTGAGGAGGAGTTTGCCGAAATACCACAATATAATCATGATAATTCACAGACGTTTGATGAGTGGGTGGATGGTCCGCGGCCACGTGTAAACTTGCCTTTCACTGGTCAAACTGGGTTGCGCCAGTTCATAGAACTTCCTGAGAACCCTGAACCTATTGACTTTTTCAATTTGTTTATACATAATGATGACTATGAGGATATGGCAACGGAAACTAATAGATATTTCAAACAAGCAATGGAGGACAAAATTCTAAGACCCCGTTCAAGAATGCAACAGTGGCAAGACACTAATGCAGAAGAGATGAAGGTATTTGTAGCCATGACAATTGCCATGTCATTGGTTGTGCAGAGAAACTTTGCTGATTACTGGTCAACAAGTGATGTTACCTCAACGCCTTTCTTCGCCAAGTGCATGCCCCGAGACAGGTTTTGGCTTCTTATAACCTACCTACACTTGGCTGACAACAGGAGGATGCCGGGCCGTAACACCCCGTGCTTTTCACCAATAAATAAACTGGGACACTTGTATAACCGGATAGTTCACCGTCTTTCAAGAGTGTATAAACCGCATCAAAACATTTCAGTCGACGAGGGCATGGTGCCCTGGAAAGGTAACTTATCTTTCAAAGTTTATCTTCCCGACAAGCCTAAGAAGTATGGGATAAAGGCTTTCATGTTGTGTGACTCGCACAACGGATACGTTTGCAAGTTCAAACTCTACACTGGAAAAACGAATGAACCGGTTTCTGAAGGTGGCAAAACTTATGATGTAGTCATGGACTTGGTGAACGACTACGTTGGACAGGGGCATCACATCTTTATGGACAACTACTATTCGTCCACAAATCTGTACATAAATTTGTGGGAGCGGGGAATAGGTGCCACGGGGACGTTGAGAGCCAATCGAAAGGGACTTCCTGATTCAGTCAAGAAACCTAAAAAGAAAGCCAAGCAAGGGGACATGACAGTTTCTCACAACCATGGCCTACTCGTTCTTCGCTACGAAGATAGAAAATCAGTGCTTCTCATGTCTACTGTTGAAGATACACAACTTGAACAAACAGGGAAGAAGAACCGGGCAACAGGGGAACCAGTTCTCAAGCCGCGCATTGTAACAACGTACAACAAGTACATGGGAGGTGTTGATCGGGCCGACCAGATGTTGTCGTACACGCCGTTCCGAGTGAAGACCCTGAAGTGGTGGAAACGGGTTTGGTTTCACGTTCTCAACGTTGCCATGTTGAACTCTTACATCGTTTATAAAGAATACAGCAAAGATAAACCTCTAAAAACAAGTCGGGAATACAGGAAGGCTTTGGCGCAACATATAGTAACATTTGCGGACAAGGAACAAGTTCCATCACTTTGCAGACGTCCCCGTGGTCGGCCGAGCACGAGCGACGAGAGTGTCACTCGTCTTCATGGACGTCACTTTCCGACGAAGATTGAGCCTGTCGGAAGGAAGAAAAACGTCACAAGGATGTGTGTGGTATGCTCTAAGGCAAAACGCGCCGTCCTCGCAAAACAGATTGAAGAAGGCAATGGGCCAGCAAGGAAGAAAAAACGAGTAGGCAGAGAGTCTTCTTATGAATGTACAGATTGTAATGTTTCTCTGTGCGCCGCACCATGCTTCAAACTGTACCACACCGCCACTGACTATTCCAGGGCTTACATCACTGCCACAGAAAAAGAAAGAAATGAAGAAGGGAATGAAGAAGAAGAAAATTGAAAGTAAAGAGAGCCGAAGTGTGGACAACCAGTATATACACATTATATACATACCTTGTTAGGTCCCTAAAGCTGTTCTGCGCACAACCGCAGGTAAATATTGTGTATATTTGTACGTAAATGCATTGTAATTTCATTGTAATACATGTCATTGCAAATAAAATATTTTTTATTTTATCAAAGAGACAGAGAAAGTGAATGCGAGCTTTCATTGGAAGTTCAGCCAGAACCGCATCATAAAAAACACCCATAAATGCTGAACCGGGTGGCCGATTTTCATAAAACTTACATGGGGTAAAGAGGAAAGATTCGGCTTTGATTCAATATAAAATTTATACATGCGCACGAAAAACTAAAGTTGCGGCACGTGCCCCGATATGCGCGATAGTCAAAAAGTTGCCTCAAAGTACCGAGGGTACCTTCATTTGGCCCGCTATAGCTTCCGAACGAAGTTGCGCATTTTTTTTCTTTTTACATCATCGTAAAGAGCAATAAATTGTCTTCAATTCCATGTATCATATATATATGCGCAGCGAAAAATAAACATGCGGCAAATGATGCGCCAGATGTCGCAAAAAGTTAGTTTTTCAAAAATGAATTTTCTAAGTACTGGGGGTGCCTTCCTTACGCTCTTCATATATTGCGAACCATTTGACGTATTCCAATAATTTTTATATCATTGTAAAGAGGAATAAATTGTCTTCAAGTACATACGTGTTTCGCATGCGCGCGAAATAATTTACGATTTTATAAAGCTGGAAATAAAGACAAACTTTACACCGCGCAACATGTATTGCGTTCGCCGCGGTGATTAGTGTATGCTGTGCTCATTAGTACCCATTAGTTCCACGCGCGCTCGGCTCTGGCACCCTCGAGGAGGTCTCGAGGAGGTCTCGAGGAGGTAACGGTACTGTAATTAGCACAGTCCCGGGGGGACCAAGCAGTGCCAGTAACTTGGTGCGCGTCGGGACCATTCACGTGGTACTGTCGGGGTAGCGTCACTCTCCTTTGGTTGGTTATATTTTCTGAACCATAAGTCGTATTCTAATAATTTTTACGTCATTGTAAAGAGGAATAAACTATCTACAAGCACATATAAATTTCGCAATATGCGCGCTCAGGAGTTTTGATTTCATGAAGCTGGAAATAAAGACAAACTTTAGATGACAATAGAATTATAACCATAGGTCGCATTCTAATATTTTTTATATCATTGTAAAGACAAACATCTGGTTTTCAAGTCCATATAAAAATTTCAGTAGCGCGCTCCAAATTCATGATGTTATAAGGCCCGAATTAAAGACAATCTTTACAAAGTAATAGAAAAGTAAAGAAAAATCGTAAAAAAATAATTCAAAGATGCGGGTATAAAGCAACCATTTGTGTACGGGTGCCGCGACTTGAATTTGTATTCAACGCCCGTATATAGCCCGTATTCGCCATGTAGATGCGGTATATTTCGTAAAAACGGTACCGGAATCGCCGCCTGGAAATTCCGCCAGCAGAGCTCGTTAGTGCCTAAGCTCAAACTACTGCTGCGAGCTGCGAGCCTGTAAATTCCGCCACAGGGGCTAAAAAGGGTAAAAAATATATACGCAACGTAAGGGTTAAAAAAAAAAATTAAAATTCGCCAAACAAAATTTTAAATTCACCAATTTGGTATAAGTTTCGCACTTCACCTCTCCTAGTAGTGAAGAAGACGTTATCAAATTTGAAAAAGATGAGATAAATAGTTGTTTTTGGAGGGACGGAAGAACGGAATCGTTGGTATTACTAAACCGGTAGATCAATTTCAAAATGTAATTTTTCCAGAATTTATAACGGGTATACATAACAAACTCGAGAGAACTTGGGAAGAAGATGAAAATATTTTTGTTAAGGTTTTGACCCATATTTGGGCTCACAGGGTCACCAAATCTACAATTTAGAATCCCCATTAGCCAAGTAGTCTGTACACAACATTTCAGCTTTCTAGACTTTTTGGTACTGGAAAAGAAGATAAAAATTGGATTTTAGGTCATAACCCCTATGACCCTATTTGGGGTCACCGGGTAATCAAATCTACAATTTAGAATCCCCATTGGCCAAGTTGAACCATCACTGAGGTCTTGTTCTTAAAACCTATTTCTGATTGGATCTGATCAATTGCATCAAAGGGTTAACATGGCCTTAAGCAATATCTCATGACCTTGACCTTTGATCTTCAAGGTTACAAAATCAATGATCACTTTTCATTGTGTAAACCAATCATGTAATGATTCAAAGTGTTAGTAGTTTAAATAAGGCATTTTTCGTAAAAGCATGCTTAAGTCATGACCTTGCTGTGACGTTGACCTTTATTGGATTTTTTTTATTGAAAACCTTGTCAATTCTCGGCCATTCTCCATACTTAATATACACCAAAAAAGAGTCTGATAGCACAAATATTTTTCAAGTTGTCGTGTTTACAAGGATTTATTTAGCGCTTTCAGAACTCGTGACCTTGACCTTTGACATTGAACATGTCAAAAAAATTCCCCAGGGGTATAAGTTGGAAGTTATGTATATCAGTTCTTGAAACCATATTGGAAAAAAAGTTATAACCAAAATAAAACGCGGCGGCGGTGGAAACTGCACTGATAGGTTTTCAAGGCTGTGACCCCAGTAAGTATTTTGGGTAATGGGGTCACCAAATCTACAATTTAGAATCCCCATTGGCCAATAAGTCTGTAGACAAATTAAAATTTTAGCTCCCTAAACCCAGTGGTTCTGGAGGTGAGGTGAGTTGGGGTTTAACGCCACTTTCAAGATTATTTCACTTATATCGCGGCTGCTAGTTTTATGGCAGGGAGTAAGCCCGCAACGCCATGTGGCAATGCATGGCGGTGAAACCTGCGAGCATCGGTTGGAACTAGCTTTCAAGATTATTTCACTTATATCGCGGCTGCTAGTTTTATGGCAGGGAGTAAGCCCGCAACGCCATGTGGCAATGCTTGGCGGTGAAACCTGCGAGCATCGGTTGGAACTAGCCAACCATGGGTGGTACTACGCTGACATTCAATATAGCATGGCATCCAAACCTTAGTGCGTGTAGACTAGTTCTCTACTGAAGATAAAGTTGCCGTGCCCCCAAAACTAGAAAGTGTTTTTACTCGTAAAAACAGATGTCTCCCCCTTCCTCAAATGCTCCAAACGTCTAAACAATACTATCATAAAGCACCATTAATGTTCTCTGTTTAATTCAAATTGTTGCATGGAAATAAAAAAAATAAAATTTTAAAATTATCTCTAACCCCCAAAAGGCACATCTGCATGGTATGGGGAGGAAGCATACCAAGTTTGGTGATGATTGGTCACATAGTTTTAGAGATCTGCTCCGGAAACAAATACACCCTTGAAAAAGACTAAGTCCAAATCGATGAGGAGGAAATAAATAAAAAAATTTTTTAAAACAAATCTCTTACCCCCAAAAGGCACATCTACATGATGTGGAGAGACAGAATACCAAGTTTGGTGATGATTGGTCACATAGTTTTAGAGATCTGCTCCGGAAACAAATACACCCTTGAAAAAGACTAAGTCCAAATCGATGAGGAGGAAATAAATAAAAAAATTTTTTAAAAAAATCTCTTACCCCCAAAAGGCACATCTACATGATGTGGAGAGACAGAATACCAAGTTTGGTGATGATTGGTCACATAGTTTTAGAGATCTGCTCCGGAAACGAACACTACCATTGAAATTGACTAAGTCCAAATCGTTGCCATGGAAATAAAAAAAAATTTTAATTTAAAAAAATCTCTAACCACCAAAAGGCACATGTACACGATATGGAGAGACAGTATACCAAGTTTGGTGATGATTGGTCACACAGTTTTAGAGATCTGCTCCGGAAACGAAATTGGAACGCTGACGCCAACGCCGACGGGAACTCAGCTAAAACCAATATGTCTCACGACCCTTCGGGGGGAGACATATATACGGATCAAGGGCAAAAATCTCTTTGCCCAAGTACCACGGTATTTACCACGATATACCGTGCTTGAAATGAATAGGATCAGGTTGTGTATAATATACAGGTAGAATTGTTCCAGATGTCTTTTTATTCAGAACTCAGTATAATAGAAGACCAAAGATGAAAAATTCAAAAGTAGATAAAATCATAACTCATCATAATCATTTCAAGTTTTTCTTAAGGAATATCAGCATATCAACATGCAACCAATCATTTAGCAAATTGCAGACACTTTCATTAGAGATGTATTACATTCAAACTACATCAGATAACAACAGTTTAAAGAACCATTTAAAGAATAGTTACTTTTATTAGTAAGATATTAAATTTTCTGACAAATATCATTCTGTAAAAGGTATTTTTTTCTAATGATAAAAACCCCGGTTTTCTCCAACGTACCACGGTACGTACCACTTGATCGAAAAACCACGGTTTTCCGGTATACCGGTAAAACCACCCATCTCTAGTCAGGAGTGCATTTAAAGTTGTGTTTTTCACCTCATAAACCAGTAATGCCAAAAAAGATCAAAGTTTGAGCATTTCAACTGTTTATAATGGACATCAAATGAGCCAAATGTTAAGTCACCAACATTAAAGAGCCATCAAGGATGTTAGTGTTTCAAATACAAAATTATTTGTGGAAAGTATACTTATAACGTCAATTGCTAGAGAAATCTTATCTACAGCATGACATGTGATAAATAATTTTCATATCACGACAATGTAATGAAATTTGGTTTCAAAGAGAAGTATCACTTCGAGTGGCGCGGGCTAAGGGTATCTGACGTCACATAAACAGAATCCCCTTTGTTGCATAAAACGTACTACACAGTTTCCTTAGCGTGAATTAAGGCTCGTCTTTAGCGCAAGTCGCCATAGAAACCCACGGGCTGCACATACTTTTCATGGAAGTTAGGCTACGTTTGTCACACATTACTGAATGTGTATAAACAATGATTCTAAATGTCCTGAGAACATACAAATTATTGTCTCTTTAATGTACTTGTTATTGAGCTTTAAGACCAGCAAATTATGACAAATATAATCTCATTGATTATAAAATTCAAGCAAAATTCCTAGTTGGGAAAACATTTATTCCAATATCTGTAGACAATACATAATAAAACTAGAAATATGTGCATGTGATGCACTGTGATGTCCCCCGCTCCAATTTTCAATCAAAACTAATCTTTCAACCCTTACTTAACAATGCTAGAGGAAAAGAAAAAAAACTTTACTTTAATCGAAAAAGGTTACTCTATTAGCATAAATCAACTGCACATAAAAAAAAGAAAATAGATGGTAATTAATCAGGCAGGTCCCTACCCCCAATTTGCACTAAGTTGAAATTGTGTCCATTGAAAACGAGAAATAAAAAATTCAGAATAGCCAAAGTAGCAAAAGGCACCGCTCTATCACTAGGTCTAAGCAAATACCAAGTTTGGTGAAAAATATTGAACGGTTTTGGAGATATGCACTAAGTTCAAATTGTTTCCATGGAAACCAGAAAAAATAAAAAATTCAGAATACCAAAATAGCAAAAGGCACCACTCCACCACTAGGTCTAACCACATACCAAGTTTCTAGAAAAAATATTGAACGTTTTTTGAGATATGGCCCGGAAAAGAAAGCATTTCGGAATAACGGAATGACGGACGGCGGTGAAAACATTATGTCTCCTGAAAAAAATTTCGGGGGACATAATGAAATGTTAATAAAAAACCGCCAAAAATTATATATTTCGATTTCTTTCATTGCTCACAAACTTTATTTTTCCTTTGTGTCTTTGTATACACTGGCGAGCTAGACCAAAATGCATTGCGCTGGAAAATAATAGACTTGATCTATATTTAGACTGGAAAACACCTTTACTAATTAGTACAATTTCTCTGCTTATTTTGGGTTGAAAAAATCCATGAAAAATTAAGTGTATATATTTCACGGAGTTAGATTTTTGGAAATTTTCCGATATTTTAATCAACATCCTTTATGGCTCTTTAATACGCACATAATAGTTGACCCTGAGTCTCTTAGCACATTGCTTGTTTCTCTATAGGTTTTAATTTGATCAGTGTTTAGACTAGTGCTAGTGCTAGTGCTGAGGGCTGGGTACATAATTAGGTGTAACAGAGGGTGACAGTCCTTTCACAGATGTTGAGGGGGGAGGGGTGTGTGTGCAGGGGTTTGTATTTTTGTGAAGGGGTAGGTTAGACAGACTAGTAGAGGAGGGACAGGTTGATAGTGGGATGGATGACATTGTATCAAAGAAACCAGGACACAATTATATATGTAATAAATGTCTGCACAGATTGTATTGGTTTGTATCATGTTGTATCATGATTTGGAGAATATATTTGAATTGTATAGGTTACTTTGAGCATGTGTTCTAGATC
The DNA here is from genome assembly GCA_936450465.1 of Gibbula magus. Lineage (NCBI taxonomy): Eukaryota > Metazoa > Mollusca > Gastropoda > Trochida > Trochidae > Gibbula > Gibbula magus. Next base: position 62,871,734 of record OW388304.1, read on the forward strand.
ATTGCAGGAGTTTCATTATTTAGACAACCATGTGATCCAGTCATGTTGGTCTCATGCACTGACACTGATCATTTTTAGATGTTTTTGTTTTAGATTTATGACTATGAATTGTACTTTATCTGAACTTTATTTCAGTCAACAACAATCACTATATAGCAGGATAGCTATAGAGCATGTGGTTCTATTTTTACTACTATAAATTGAACAAAAAGCACTTGAATGTTGAAATCTTGTGTAGACATATCTCTTGAAGCAGTTATAATTACATAATAACAAATCTCTCATTCTGAATTTAGCAGTTGTTAAACAATTCAATCACTCACTAAGTCTTCAACCTGAGATAATAAATCTTGAAAGTCCTGATGAGCTACAGAGCCCATGGCTCTTTTTTAGGAGATACCCCCAAGGCAAACATTTGGGAAGAAGGGACATATTAAACACTAGATATCCCTGCTTACACTTTAAGACGCTGGTATTACTACATAAAGCATTTATGCTTTGACTTACCTTGAAATAAAGTCATCTTTATGTGATCCAAAACACCAGTAGTCTGTCAATCAGTTCTGCCACTTCAGGTCAATTTGAATCAAACCGCTCCGAGATTTACTGTAACACATTTAGTAATTAATAAGAAAAGGAAAATCAAAATAGATATCAAACAATGTTAATAAAAATAGAACCATGGGCTCTGTAGCTCATCAGGGCTTCTTTGATATATCATCTTTGAAGGTTGAATATCTAAGTTATCTCCAGTAATAAATTTACCAAATCTACAATTTAGAATCTCCCCTTGACCAAGGAGTCTGTACACAACAGAGCTTTTTGTACTTTTTGTACTTTCAGGTCATGACCCCTGTGACCCATATTTGGGGTCACAGGGTCAACAAATATACAATTTAGAATCCCCATTGCCTAATGATTCTGCACACAACATATACCTTCTTAAGATTTTCATACTTGAGAAGAAGATGAAAATAGCTTTTTAGGTCATGACCCCTGTGACCTACATTTGGGGGCGAGTATCAAGATCAATTCATAAATTGTCCCTAATGTAACAATTATGTTAATCTGAAGTTTGAGCAATCGTTGAATGGTTTATGGGTTAAGCCTTCCATCTCTATGTAGTGCGAAGTGAGGTGAAGTGGTTTGGGGATTAATACTGCTGAATGAGCTTTCGCTCAACTTTAGTTTCATTACTTTCGAGCAATGATTAGTATTATTATTTTCAAGAATTGATTAGAATTAGTGAACCATGGATAATTTCCCCCCACGTAGTTATACCTGGGGCAGGTTCGTTGTCACACCATGGCTCTGGCAACTTTGCCTGCAGTAGAGAACTATTCTATTTGCAGTACGGTTTGGGTGCAATGTTACACTGAAATTCAGCATAGTGTCACCCATTGTTCCAGCCGATACTCGCAGGCTTCCCTGCAATGTATACCCACAATGATGTGGGCATTCTCGCTGCAATAATACATTAAGCAGCTCTGATACAAGTGACATACTGTTAAAAACAGCATAAAACTACAAATCATCTCACTATATTTTTATAAGTACAAAAAAGTACACAGGATTACAGTTGTCTACATTCTCTTCCCACAGAAGAAACTTCCTGCAGGTTTACTATCCTAACCTCTGTTCTACATCACTTGAAATCGAGGACTTCAGCTAAATTCCCTAGCAGGCGAAATGGGAACCTCATACTGTATCCCTGCTTTTAACCAATGAAAACTCATCTTTTAGAGTCAAAGTGACTTCAAAGATCTAGGCATTTGACTCTTATGGCCCTTAAAGGGTCTTCCTTATTAGCATATATCCTTCGATATGTCTGATGTAAATAAAACAAATGAACTACCTTGGGTATTTGTCTCTGATTTGGTCTTCTTTAATATAAGCATGTTTATTATCAATTATGTCATAGGCAAATGTCACTTTTACAACAGCGTCACTGATTGCACAACTAGATTCAATTGCAACCAATCAGGACACTCAACTTTCGCACAATTTTAAGCAATATAGAACAGAGGTTAGGATCAGATGACTTAAGGGAGTAACCTCTTTGAAGAGAATGAGTTGTCTACAGCAAGTGATACTTGAAAAGAGTATGAAAAAAAAATAAATATGAAAAGGTTTAAGCTAATAGATAGACAGATCGATAACAAATGCTCAATATGCCATCATTAAGCATATAAGCTTTTCAACTAAGTCTAATATTTAAATGAAAGTAAAACCACCAAATCACCAAATCTACAATTTAGAATCCCCATGCGTCAAGGAGTCTGTATACAAAATTACAGTTCTCTAGGGTCAGTGACTCAAATAGTTCAAACGGACGGACAGATGCCATGCCATGCTAAAAGCCCATTTGGGCCTCTCGGAGCCCCTCGGGCCAGATTAGCTAAAAAATATGATAATGTTCAAGTTAGCTTAAGGGGCAGTAGCACATTATTTTCGCTCAAATAAGGCGATAAAATGTATTTGAAAAATAATGTCACCAACAGTAAAACACCATTCTCTCTTCGGAAAATCAAGTTATAAATGAGTGTACATGGTTCCGTAAAGCCATGGCAATCGTTTTTTGTCATTCGAAATAATAAAATGTGTTCACAATAAAATGGCCGCCATGCAATTTTTGCTTTAAACACAACAAGGGTATTACCACTACGGATAATTGGTTTGTGTAATAAGATGTTGTACCCTCTAAAGTAAAAATAAATGACATAAACCATTATTCTAAATGGGAAATTTAAAAAAAATAAAATTTAAAAAAAATGTGCTACTCCCCTTTAAGATAAATAGTGCTGCCTTTACTGAAATAAGAATGTTATCTTAAACCAAGGCCCTGTTGTTACCAATTTCGTTTCATTTCAGTCATTTTAGGGTTGATACATGGGTTGATTCCAGAGCTCTTCACAACTTTGTCATTCTTTTATCTTTAAACTTCAATGGTGACCTGAGAAAGAAATTAAAATGAATCTTTATACTAGAATGCTTAACTGAAAAATAAACAAGCATGTAAGCTGGCTCACTAAAATCCCAAACCCTTCTTATGCAATCTCTTTAGTATCATTTCATATAGCTCAATCATATTAATCCATTTTAAAAATGTATTATGTAATTATCAGTGTCCAATCTGAAACATATTTGTCATATCGAAGATTATGTAGTAGAAGATAGTGTAAAAGATTTTTAAAATTGACTGAAATGGTTTTCTGCAATCAGTCAGACAATAATTTAGATGTGAGAATACGACGAAGTACACAATACACAGAAATTCCAAAATAATTCACACAATCAGTTGCAATCAAGCACTGCACCTCTCTTAGTAGTATAGAAGATTTGTTAAGTTTGGAAACAAATTGGATAAATAGATTTTCTGCAATTGGTATAAAAAAATAAATCTCAGAAAATGACAGAGTAAAAAATACCGAATTTCTCTAAAAATTCATAAAAATTGCTCAGCACTGTAACTCTCCTGGTATTGTTAAAGATTTGTGAAAAGTTGGGAAAGAATTTGATGAATAGCTTTTCTATAATTGGTCGTACAAATTTAAATCTCAGAAAATGACTGAATGAAAAAATAAAGAAATTACGAAATTCTAAAAGTTCATAAAATAGCTTGTAATTTTTGTAATCTGGTATAGGTACTGCACCTCTCCTGGTTACTGGTAGTGTAGAATTTTGGTGGAAAGTTTGAAAAGAATCAAATGAATAGTTTTTCTGTACTTGGTGAGAAAAAACATGTCTTTGGATGGATTGAATGATGGTCAGGGGTATAATAAGTTTTATGAGAATAACAGAATATAAATAACTTTCATCTTTTTAAAAAAAAAGAAGATTTTTTAACAATGAATATGAATTATGTCTACTTCTTAAATTTTCTCAAACATGTTATCTTTAACATAAATACAATATGTGATGTGCCAAATTGTATTGATTCAAGATAAATATGTTAATGCTATTTCTGTGTTGTCAAATTTAAATTCTGTGTTTCCAAAATGATTAGCAAATAATTGCTCAACATGTCAAACTTTAACTGCAAGTTAAATCTTGCATCATTCAAGTTGATGTTTCTATGTTTACAATTCAGTACAGTGCTGTCGGGTAAAGCTACGCACTTAAGAGACAACGGATCATTTAAACCAGTAAAATATTTCACATGTGAAAAATCTTTCTCAAGATGAAAGTTTAGGCTTTTAATATTAACATTAATGTGTACATTTCAAGTAAATTATGCTTAATACATTGACACTGAATTTAATCAGATGACTACCCCCCTATTTCCATAGGTCAACAAGTGTAGGCTAAAGATACGCAGTGAGAGTTTGACTACACCACACATATTAAATTTTACGATGCTGATAAATGTTAACATTATTCCCAGAAGTTGATGAAAGGACTAGTAGATGGTAGTAGAAGTATTATGGTTTCCTTCCACATTTTAGTATGTGAGCGAGCAAAATGTGTTTTGATATCTTGTTTGTTACGATTTTTTTTAATTTTCAGTAATTTGTCACTATTTTAGTGAATAAACATAATTCTAAAAACCTTCGCCTGCTACAAACAATGTAATATCTTCTAACATTTCCAAAAGAAACAATAAATGAAGTCAATAGATTCTCTACATTTACTTATGATGCATTTGTGGCAGTGCGTATCTTTACCCTCCGCGTATCTTTACCCGACACGGCTGTACTGGCTGGCAACCAATTATCGCTGCATACCAATTATCGCCAACACATAGCTACATAGCTAAATACTTAAGTTGAATTGAACTTTTGTTGGTTATCAGTTTGGTGATATCTTAATGTGTGAAATAATAGGGAACCATGGGATAAAGTTGTCTGCGCAAGCGCTGTAGCAATGTGTTGGCGATAATTGGTATGCTGCGATAATTGGTCGCGAGCCAGTAGCCGTAATGGCCCATCGAACTATCTAGACTCATCTTTGAACTTTTGGTTGCATTGTCACAAGCATTTCTACTGAAAATTTCTATTATTGTAGGCTAAAGATACGCAGGCACAGTTTGAATGTTCCAAATATTCCCAGCTTTAACTTGATTTTCAGACTCTTTTCAGACGTTTAGGCTGACAGATATGATGACATTAACAATGTTAACGAAATGTCTAAACTTTGCCAAGGAAATGATTTATTGTGTGATTATTCAGTTCATTCATAAACAATTAAGGATGCGCGAATCGGTATCTTGACCTGCCGCGTAACTTTAGCCTACAATGCTACAAAGCAAGTTGCACATTGTAAAGCGAGGTGAGGTGAGGTGAGTTGGGGTTTAACGCCGCTTTCAAGAGTATTTCACTTATATCGCGGCTGCTAGTATTATGGCAGGGAGAAAGCCCGCAACGCCATGTGGTTATGCATTGCGGTGAAACCTGCGAGCATCGGCTGGAACTAGCGAACCATGGGTGGTACTGCACTGAAATTCAGTGTAGCATTGCACCCAAACTAGACCGAAACCTCTGTCGTCCGAATGCTCTACCTCACACAGCGAGCCGCATACTAACGACAGAAGACGGCTATGGTTAAAACTGGGTGGAAATCTTATGTTTTGATTTTGATGTGACAGTTTGCTTAAAATGCCGAGGATCACTACTTGGTAATATTTTAAAATATTTCATAACTTAATATTGTTCTATCAACGCTGTTCTGTTTTACAATTCAAGGTAAACATTTCATTCCTCGGCACTAACGTTGGGCGCTGCCATTTTGGAAAGCGCCAGCCAATCAGAAACGACCTCGATCACTAGCGAGGTCACTGTGAATAAAATTAGCGTCACCTGGCTTCTTGCGATGTCTGAGAGTGGGGCATTCTCTTCCCACAGAGGTTAGTCCCTACAGTTTTCCGGTTCTACCCTCTGTTACATTACGCTTGAAATAGAGAACAGAACCAAAGTCCCCTGGCGGTGGAAAGAGCAATCTCTTAACCTATCCTTGCTTCTTAACCAATGAGAACTCATGTTCAATTTGACATGTCGAAAGGGTAACTTCATAAATCGACGCATTTTACTCTGAAGGGTCTTGCTCATTAGCATATGTCATTCGAATATGTCTGATGTAAATAAAGCAAATGAACTGTTTTGGGTATTTGTCTCTGATTTGGTTTTCTTTCTTTATAATTATGTTTATGATCGAGAGTTTTCACAAAATCAAAAAGCATAGTTCGAGGAAAACACAGAAAACACAGTAAAACGAGAAAACGTTTGCCTTACGTTTATGACGTGTCATTGGCAAATGTCACTTTTACAACGGCGTCGTTGATTGCACAACTAGATTCAATTGCAACCAATCAGAACACTACCTTCCTGCACACATTATCGAGCGTAATGTAACAGAGGGTAGAACCGGAAAACTGTGGGGACTAACCTCTGTGGGAAGAGAATGAGAGTGGGGACGAATTTGAATTTGCCATTATTATTTGTGAACATTGTAAAATAAAATATTTATAGATATGGTTGTTACTCTTCAGCAGTTTGATTAATTGACAATGTAATTTATTGATTAGTTGATGATTTTCATTAAATGCCTTGGCTAATGGCTAGTCCCGTAATGAATAGACGTGCCGACATGTAGTCTAGAAGGCGTGCATGCATGTGGTCCAAACGGAACAAACTATTGTCTTGTAGTCGATCCTATGCAGAAGAATAATTTTATATCCATGTAAAATTAAATAACAACATCTTTTTGGTACGATAATGTGTTGTTGATCAATAAAAATCATTTGTTAGTATATGCTGACAAAATATAACCGATTTTATACATCGCGCGAAGTGCTCAGTAATCGACGCTTATAAAATACGAGCGAAACTATTTGGTGTAATACGGGGTAAAATTAATTTGACACTAAGGTGATATTTTACACTCTATAGTGGAAATTACTTCATCATATTTGTTTTATTCCAGCCTTTTAAAGAAAAAATAGTTGTTCCCACGGTCGTATTTTACATCATTGTCAGTCCGACATATCTCTTTCTTATGGCTTTTGCATAACCATTACCTTGTGTGGTCACATAGTTTTCCAAAATCATATATGCTTTTTTTCTTTTAAAGCTTAAATTATTTTTAGAATATGATTCACTTTAATTTCCAAAATTCATTTAGAGAAAGCTCATTAAAAATGAGAACGTATATCTTATGAATACCAAGCTGATATGCACGATAACATGGCTGCCGCACATATCGCATTTACATCACTCAAGTATCTTTCTGTAAAACTCATCAGCATTATCAATATGTTTAGATGTATTCAATATGAAGCCGTATCTTTAGCAAATTGCAATAAAAAGAGATCTTACAAAAATAAATAAAATATAAAATTACTTAAATAAAACTTACTTAGCGAACAATTAATTTCGCACGACAATACAACATGGGGAAGAAAGTGGGAAATTGTCGGACTTCCATGTGATGGTACAACAGGTGCCGTAACTGTCATAGACATGACTAGTGCCTGCTTAATGACCAATACACAAATAAGTTTATAAGTTATCTGACTGCCGATTTGCTTTACGATCTTTACCCATAGATCGGAAAGCATCTCTGCTATAAACACATAAATTCAATGTGGATGTAGATTCTTAAAATGCATGCCGCATAATCTTACTTTCATGGTGATCTATTGGAACATTGTCTCCGTCAATCAGTAATCAACGGAGGGATAACGTAATATTATGTACGTTTAGGTAAGTTTATTTCAAAACGTTCTGCAAAAATTGGCAACAGTAAGAATCACGTTTAATTTAATAAAATTATTCGTGCAACGCCGTGATACTAGTAGATTGCAGCATATGTTGTTTTTATCTTCTAATATCGTACCTGATTATAAATACAATGGTATACTATTATGACACATTATGAATTATGATTGTCTTAACATACTTTTGCCGTACGCAATGTTAATCAAACTGATATTGAATTAGCGTATCTAGCCGTGAATTTTGATGAATGTTGACTTGTATCTTTTGTTTGTGTACACAATACGATTTCCTTCATAATTTTCTTGCATTTTGAAAAATAACCACATTTTGTATCCACATTTATTTAAAAAGCATTATCGGTGAAGATAGTTTTATCTTTTGGAAAATTATGTCGCGTTTCTAATTGCTGTAATTTTTAAAAGGAAACATATGTTATCGGATGCTACAGATGTACGTAATTGTATTGATTTCTTAGAAAACAAACAGTAACTAGAATGTATTTCTTCTTAACATCATATTTCCATTTCTCAGAGTTTCTCCCCTTCAACAGTTCGAGAAGAATTTACGTAAGATCTCCCTCACTTGCTGGGTCTCCCAACATCGTCAACATGCGAGGTCACCATGAATAAATTAACTCCACGCTGTATCTATTTTTAGAGTCGTATGACGCAATTTGATTGGTCGATGCAAACACCCGGTATACAAGATGGCGGCGTTTGTTGATGTTTCAGTCGGCCGCGACGCTAGCAGATTTCGCGGCCTAATAAAGAAAATAAACAAGCGATGTCGACATTATACATAGGTGAAAACAATTCTTGCAAGTGATTCCAATCGATAAAGCATAATTAGAATATGTGTGCGGCATGCGAAATAACCGCAACATAGCAAAAACGATGCATACAGTACAGTATGCGCAAATCCCCCCTGTTTTAACCATAGTCGCTCTCTACCTGCTATCCAGTGGGGTTGCAGGTAGAGCCTCTCGACCTACACCCAAACCTGACTGCGTGTAGAACAGTTCTCTACTGCAGACAAAGTTGCCGTGCCCCTGGCGGGATTCGAACCCCGGACCTCTTGATCCGAAGCCGAACGCGCTAACCACTGCGCTATCCCGCCCCCACATTGTAAAGCGACCAAAAATAGTATCGAATCAAGTTAGGCATAGACTTGATGACCTCATGTGAACATGTACATCATGATCGACACAGTCAACTGCTGTATATTTTGGACGGGATTATTGCGACTATTGTGACAGGCATATAACTCCTTCATACAATGAAAGTTCAAGTAAAAACAGAAGTCTACTCACCCGTACAACAGCAGTCATTGCGACTTTTCCGACAAATCAAATCTGGCAACTTTTTGAACTGTGCCAGTGTCTGTGTGTCTTGAAAACATGCGGGTCTAACCGCTTCCGGTTCGCTAGATCTATCTATAAATACTTTCCCGTAACGTTCATTTCCTTTGATGAAAATAATCCAAGGTAGAAATATTCAAAATTCTATAATATTGAACTTAATAAACCGTGATAAATACGCAATTTCTGCGACAAATATTAGCCTTGACACGGTTCCCCCATGCTGATGCGCTGCGCTGCGCTTCGACTGCAGTCGAGAAACCTGCGATGGCGACAGAAACAACCTGGGCGAGTGCGCTGGATGTATAATTTCAAATTTTTTATTTGAGTTTATAATGGACTTATTTTTGAATTTATTCAATCACGTTAATGACGGTATTATATAGTAAAAGTTTGGCTACGATTATATATATTCATTTCCGAGATATTGCTCATCAAAAGTCCGGAGCCAAAAAGGTAACTCGAAATTATATACAGATTTATTTTCTTGATTTTAACTAAAAATATCGTTCATTAGTAATTGTTTTCACTTCGACATACCTCTACTGTTACCAGAAAGGGAATTTAACAAAAGATCAGGCGTGCAGATGTGCATGAGTAATAATGACAGCCTGATGTTATTTTGGCTCCACCAACTGGAGCCAAAAAAGTTAGAGGAGCCAAAATTGTAGTGTATAAAGCCCAAAATGGTAATGATTGTACTAATATATATATATATATATATATATATATATATATATATATATATATATATATATATATATATATATATATATATATTTATATATATATTTATATAGCTGTTTTGTTGTTAGTAAGAATATTTCACGTTGAATAATATTGTGAAACTGGAATGCACTCACGAGGGCAGTTTATAAATTGTCTTTGTGATCAAATGATATTAAACTTAATCAGTTTTGTATACCTCTTGCTATATATGGATTATATATACTTGTGATATAGAAAAAGGTTGCTTTTGGGACTGAAACGTTCCATGAATATATACAGTTAATTGTACCATAAATATCTAGTGATTGTAATTTTTCTTACAGTTACAACAAAATAAATATATCTACCGGTAAATAAAAGTTTCATATCTATATATTTAATAAAAATTAAACCTTCTCTTTCTCTACCTTTACCAAGTCCACACAATATCAACAGTACAATTTTGCTTGAAAACATTACAGGGATCTATACTGACATATTGCTTGTGAAATAAAGAATTTTAATATCCATAAAGATTTGTGATATCTGTTACAACCTAAAAATCCCGAATACATTTCTGAATTTGATAGTTTCTTAGCAAATGACATTCTTGAAATGTCAAAAGTATATTGGATGACATACAGGTGTCCAATAAATAAACATACCCCGTATCTAGAAACTTTCTAGTGCGTATCTAGAAACTTTCTAGTGCGTATCTAGAAACTTTCTAGAACGTTTCTAGAAACTTTCTAGTGCGTATCTAGAAATTTCTAGAAATTTCTAGAAATTTCGAGTTTTTATTTTTTACGAGATATTCAAATATTTCTTTTATATTCTGAAACTACATGTTGACTTTGCCATGATTTGTAAGTTTCAACAATGTCACTCAAATAGAATAGCAGGAAATTGATGTTTAGTTTCGTGGTATCCTCGTTATAACGCGCCCCGCTGAACTGCTCAGGGGCAGTCTAATTACTTGACAACAGTCGCTGTTAAGCTTCAAACTGTACTGCCCGTGCAGTGATGTTTTGTAGCTGGCGAGTTAATCAATGAAGGATATTAAGCGACGATAAAAGGAAGTATGTGATTGTTTAGAAAAATTATAATTGTAGACAATTTAAGTGGGTTTAAGTGAGAACTCTGTGATATCGACTTGCGACTCAAACTGATCCTGCACAACTTTCAGTGAATAAATTGTGACAACTTTACAATCATTGACATTCTACATTCTATATCATGAGCCATTTTACAAAACATTTACTAGTTTCATTGCTATATCATGGTCCAAACATGTAAGTCAACAAACAATCTATTATAGAATATTTTAAAATATGTAATACCATAGCTCATGTCTGCTTTTGAGATCTTAATAAAACGAAAATCAAAATACATGTTCGTTGATAAAACGGCCATCACTATATTCCAAAATACCATGCTTCGAAGCAGCAATTATTAGGCAATTAGAAAAGGATTAAAACGTCACTATATAAACATGATATGTTACATCAATATCAGGTATAACAAGGGCGTAAGTACTAAATCCTGCATACAATGTAAAACACTGATTCACTGCGTTGTTTGTGGTTATGCTATCCTAATAATTCGTATTGAACTAAAGAATTGTCTCTGGGATTAAGGTTATCTGCTTAGCTGAATTCGATAAATATATTAAGGTTGCCATATTTTGAATCCTTATGTGTAAGTATATTTTTCAAATGAACAATAAATGTGTCATTTGAATGATGATAACAGTATACATGTAAGTATAGGTAGCAGAGTATTTATAGTAAGGCGTCGCAACGAATATGAATGTAATTGTTCCTAAACTGGTTGGAATACCAAATCAAGTGACTGGTTTTAATTCAATTGTTGTTACTTACTACATATGGACAGACACAATATTAATAAATCCGGAGAGATTCACTAATGCAAGACGATTTATAAGACCATAACTTAATGTATTTTGAAAATAAAGTACTACATTTTCAGTAAGATGGTATCGTGCATATTGGTTACAATGTGTATGTGTTTATTTCTAGAGATTAAGTAATGAAGGAGTTGAGTAATGCATGTCAAGACATAGGGGCAAGAATGAGCTACGAAACCTCGTATTGTAAGTGATGAAGAAACTATAATCCATATCACACGTTGTATAACCTACCGAATTCTAAATGCCCTTCACTCATTTAATAAGAACCATTTTACCATTACCCGTTTCCCCGTTTTTCCTAGCCTAACAATATTGATACAAGTAATGAGCCTACATAAGGTGTGTATTTAGATCAAAGGTTAATTGCCATTTCAGGTTATTAAATATAAGTTCTGATAATTACACTGAGTCACTCATACATTTTCATACTTAATTATTTCATCACCTTTAAACTTGTGTTCAACATTTTGATGGTACCATTTGGATTTGTGTCCTGTAAACCAGAGATTATTAGAGCGTAAAATTAACCTTGCGTAACCGACAGTTACTAATGAACTGGTTGTCGACGGTAAGCTCGTTAAAAGTTATAAAACGAAGAGGCCGCCAAAGAGTTTTACGAGACACGCGCATGAACAGCAATGTTGCAATGTATTTCATGTATAGGTGTATATCTCTAATTAAACAGTCATGGCTGGTGTATATGACAAGCCAGTTTCCTGTCATCTCAGGTTTTGAGGACACCTGTTCAGCAACTCAAACGTGGTTAGCTGTGGACTCGCCTTTGTGTCATTCATTCAATGGCACGATTACATCATGGAGTATACAAGACGATTGAAAGAAGGAAATGGTGTATATTTGAAAGAGGGTGTTTTGTCAGCCATTTATTTATGTATTTAGGAAAGAAGTTTTATGTCTTCAATAAGCTGATATCTTGATTATTTCATGTAACGCCGATGGAGAGAATTAACATATGAATTTGAACTGAAAATCACATATTCTTAATGTCCATCAATCATCTACCATTCCTGTTTACACTTATGTCTTATTAATACTGCATGTGCTTATTGAAAGATGAAAAATATTACTGAAGGTAATATCTGTATGACCTATATTTGAGAACTGGAAAAAGACAAGTACGCATGATTAAAAAACAAAAACAATGATAAGTGAAGTTATACATCGGCGCTAATGTTGAAAGCTTTGTTATGGCACATTAAAACACTGTTTATTTGGTTAATAATGAGTTATCTGTTACTGTAATTTATATACCAATTTACCCTAGCGTGACAATGTTGATACAAGTAATGAGCCTACATAAGTTGTAGTCGTTGAACCAAAGTTATTAATCCTGTCAGGTTAGAAAAGTAAAACTTCTTATCACTGAGTAGGAATTCGTTTGTTCGACTAAAATACATTACATTGATGTAGTATATCACACGTTATAAGTATTTGGCATCTCTCTTTATCAACCACAACTAACTATCAATGAACGGACGTAAATTCCCCACAAAACAATACATCCACAAATTGTATATTTGATTAAAGTTATTTGAATGAGTAGATCTTTGGTCATTTGCATTCATTTGCTCATATTAAATTGTTCTTTTATGATAAGTAAGTAAGTATTGGATCCGTTTAATGAGTAGAATTCAGTTGTTTATGGGTATTTAAGAAAGTAGTTTGATAAAAATATCCAATCATGAACCCATACACTTAACCAAGACAGTAATGTTATCAATGTTTATCAACGTGCAATGAAAATGTGATATATTGTGTATGAAAATATGTGACACGAAAATAAAATAATTTTCTTCTTTTCTTCTTCTTCTTCTTCTTCTGTTATATTTGTGGCGGTTCTCAAGAATCATTCGACAAATAAAACGTAAGAAATGTACATTTAGTACTATACCGTAACATGTTTGGAGGGGTATTAAAAAACCCCACCTAAAATACCAAACTAAAAATAAACATTTTGAAATACATTTCCATACTCAATTATTATCCCTTCAAACTGTTTTCAACTCAGTTTGGTGACGCCATCGAAATGTTTTCCTGAAACCACTAGATCAGTAGCGCGGAACAATAAGCTTGAGTAACGCACGTTCGTTCACATTGTTGTCAATTATTCTAAAGTATATGAACTGGTTGTTGATGGTCTTTTGCATGAACTGATAAAACACAATCACAGAGGCCGCACAGGAGCTACATAAGAGACAGGCGTGTATACATCAGTGTCGCAATATATTGTATATATACGTAGACTTATATACAACAACTTAAATCACCGGGGCTGTTGTACATGACTAGACAGTTTCCGGTCATTGGGAACCACTTTAACAAACTGAAAGACATTTCGGAGTCAACTCCCAGATCATTTGTGCTATTAGGGGGATTTATAAATCTGTCAGTTGCTGTGTTCGGATAAACCACTTCACTACAGACTGGTTTAATGTGTGTTGTGGCTTAAAGCAAGGCTGTGTCCTATCTCCACTGTTATTTAACATGTATATAAATGATTTAGTCACGTGTATAAAGGACAAAGACATTGGAGTAAAAGTAGGAGATCAACGTATTGGTATTTTATTATATGCGGACGATGTTGTCCTATTAGCTGAAAGTGAAGAGGATCTACAGACTATGTTAAATGAGCTAAATCTGTGGTGTGACAGAAATGACATAACTATAAATAGCACTAAATCACAAGTTGTTCATTTTCGGCAAGCCAGCGCTCCTGTTTCTGAACACACCTTCACGTGCGCAGAGAAGATCCTGTCTACAGTGAGCCAGTACCGTTACCTGGGACTGACAATAACGGAACACCTCAACTACAAGGTAACAGCTAGTCACATGGCCGCAGCTGCTGGTCGTGCTCTCGGTCTTGTCATATCCAAGTGTAAGACTCTCGGTAACATCGGTTTTAGAACTTATACAAAACTCTACGATGCACTGGTATGGCCAGTTATTTCTTATGGTATATCTATATATGGGACAGAAGACTTTACTTCAATCAACGCAATCCAAAACCGGGCGATGAGATTTTATTTATGCTTAGGAAAATATGCTCCAAATGAAGCAGTTATTGGTGATATGGGATGGACCCCTGTGAAGGTACGACAAGATTTATGTTTGATTCGGTATTGGAGACGAATGATGAATATGGACCAAGAACGTTTAAATTCCTATGTTTTTAATTTGGGATGTAATCCATTATTGAAACGCAACAAGACTTGGCATTCGTCTTTCTACCGTCGAATGGATAACCTGGGGATCACTAAAGAAGCTTTTTTAACCAACACCATTACTGTACGAGACTGTGAAGAATTGTCCTTCCAAGCTTTTATCGGAACATGGGAAACAGAATTACAACGGGAAAATGCTAAGAGAGGTCCGGGCAAAAACAAGTTGAGGCACTACAGAAGTCATAAATCAACTTTCGAAACAGAAGCTTATTTGTTAATACAAATGCCAAAATCACACAGACGTGCACTTGCTCTGTTCAGGACTGGTACTGCCCCCTTACGAATTGAAACCGGCCGCTATGAAGGACTCGAACTTAAAGATAGAACATGTTTTCATTGCCCTAACCAAGTTGAGTCAGAACATCACGTTTTACTCGAGTGTCCACTTTACAACGACATAAGAGAAGAACTTTATACATCATCGAAGTGTTTTATTCCACGTTTTACTCTATTATCGGATTCTGAGAAGTTATCACTCCTTTTAAGCTCTGAAGACCTTATAAGAATTAGTGCCAAAAACTGCTTTAAAATACTTTTAAGACGCCAACAAATTTTATATAAATAATGTTTATGCAAACTTTTAGTCTCTTATTTTAATGCTACCCTTTACTTTATGTTTGTACCAATAGTATTTAACTCAAATTCTCGTTTTAATTATATTTTATGCCTTTTATGTCATGTATATATATTAATCGTCTCTCATAACTCCTTTGGAGTGGCATATGTTCATTTATGATTCTATGTATACTTTTTATTTATATATATTTTAATGTACATATGGTGAGACGCTAATAAACAATCTGTCTGTCTGTCTGTCTGTTATACTCAGGTATTAACGATACCTGTACATGCGTAATTAGCAGGGTATTCAAAGCACTGTCGTGGAGCGTCTCTAACTTCATGATACTGCGTAATTAAACACTGGTTTTGATATCGTCAATCTAATCTTATAGTTCTTTAATTGTTACAAACATGAAAATTCAAAAGTTTCGTATTCAGTGCGGTATAGTATGAAAATCAGCGTGTAAATAGATAACACTTTTGAACAATTGTGAGCGCATATATGAAATGTAAGCACATTTGACATCGTTATGAATAGTATTTATTTCATTACATATGTTTCGTATTGATAAGTATCCACACTTATACGTGAGTGTAAATACGTCTGTGACAATGCCATTAAAAAAAACCTTTCCACAAAGGTGAAGATTATTGTATTTAACTGTCACACACAAACTGACTTATGGGGCACTATAAAACATAGCATACATAAGAATAAACACACAATTCAAAAGAAATACCATCGGATAATGTCAATAACCAAGTGAGACAGTGTGAAATATACATGTACACCTATAGACTCATTCATGTAACATTACTGGAGTGATTACTAATAACATAACATATTATGAACCGCTGTGGCTACGGATTCTGTACGGTGGTTTATTGGACAGTATAGAATATAGCCTTATAGAATGAAGGTAAATGTTTCTAAATCCCTATGCGTGACCTCTTTGCTTTTCTAAAAAGTTGAAAACTTTCAATTTGACATCAAAGTGTTATTGTTTCAAATATTTCCAAACTCATAGAAATAACTAGGCTGATGGTGATGCATTCCATGTGAGACCGAACACGTAACCAAATGTTTTCTATAGCCTTGACAGTTATTAACTAGTGATAGACTTCTCATGTTCATCATATGCATACTGAAATATTGAACAAACGCCACTTTTCATTCGATATGAACATATTCCAAGAAAAAGCATGCATTGATTGTGACAAATGAAGTCACAAAATTAATGTATTGCGACAATACACTGATTTATAACGGTCTTCGATGATATGTGATGTGTCTTACATAACGTGCTTGGAGCAAATTGCGTCACCCTTCAGTGGCCATGGGAATTCGCGTATTTATACAGAGGACGGGGATAACCATAAACTAATTAACTGACCCTCACTTAATTGTTTGTGTATTTCAACAGACCACTTCTACCAGACTATTGGGGATGGGTAAATACTTTGACACCTTCAAATGTTCTTATAGATCTAACACACAATTATTATAAAGCATGTGACATTAGGAAGGCAGTAATGAAACTCCATGTGCAGTAACAGATTGTGAATTGTAAACACTCAGTTGATAATCGTATCGATGTTTAAACGCAATCATAAACTAATAATATTATTTTGTTTCCGAATGAATCAACACAGAAAACATACATTCGCTGTCCAAAAAACGTATGTATTAGCTTTACATTTAAGTTGTAATGTATAATATCATTTAAAACCGTTGCCGTTGAAATCCGTCAACTTCAACATGAAACACATACATATTGATATAATGAATAGAATATCTGTCAATTCTTGACAAATATCATGTTTATCTCATCACGTGAGGTATATTCTCATTTGCGCCGTCTCTCTCTCTCTCTCTCTCTCTCTCTCTCTCTCTCTCTCTCTCTCTCTCTCTCTCTCTCTCTCTCTCTCTCTCTCTCTCTCTCTCTCTCTCTCTGTGTATGTTATGTAAAACAATAAGTATTTAACCGTAAAAACATTGATTAAACGTCGCATTTATCATAACATATATATTGCCTTCACACATCCAACAAAAGCCATTTTAGTTTGTATACAAATTTATTATTAATCATTAATCAGATAATCATAATCCGCGATGTATATGACAATTATATGACTATTCAAAACAATGTACATGTATTGTAAAATTTAAGAATCGACGGGATATTAAATTATCATATTCTATAAACGTGAAGAGTTACTGGACATGGATTTTGATTTCTAAGTATGGTATAATAAATGTAATGTGTGATGGGATATTTGAAATGAATCAAATCAATTCAATTCTTTATTATTTATAAGTTGTATCAGTGTATACAGTACAGTATTGTAGCATCTAATTGCCATCACTCATCCCGTGAGGAGCCAAGTCGCGCTATTAACGAGTTAAATAGAATATGCAAGCCTGGATATACTAGGATATGTGTGTATTGCAAGGGGGCGATCTGTGCGGCTATTACCATAAACCAATTTAAAAATACGTACGGATGTGTATTGTCGCCAATACTGTTAATTCAAACTGAATAAATGTACACGTGTGTAGTTGACTCAGAGATATATTCAAGTGGTCACTGGAATGTTCAGGATATACGCTTCACTGACTTCATGGATGAACCCTAAAGAATCCGAGATTATGAAAAAGTGGTATATAATTATTTTTGATTTCATTTGAATGCAAACCGGAGAGTATATTGTGAAAACGCATATTCAAAATTGACTCAACTCAGGATATTTCTTAGGGACGGACTATTGTGTGACAAAAGGCTATTCGTTAATATTATCCACCAAAATCGTAAGACGTCTTGTATAAAACAGTGTATTGTCTTGAGAGAGCAGCCGAAATTGTAAACAAATCAAATCATTAAGAACATGTTTAATGTAGATTTTGCATGCGCCTCTTCACTGCTGTCAACAATCTAACAGTGAGTGGGTCATCTCAAGATCTAAATTGGCTAATATCAAGAGTTCGAATTGATTAAATAAATAGTGTTCGGATAATTCAAAATTGGTGACTCGATGTTAAAATACAAGATTTAATCTTATCTTTAATATATAAATTATCGAAAATGTATTTTATATTTTTACTTGCATCCCAGACAGTAGGTTTTAGTAGCCGTATTCGCCGTAATAGAAGCCCTGGGCGTTTAAAAAATTGGAAAAAGGGGGCGTTTATTAAAATGACTTTAAAAAATCGTAAAAAGGGGGCGTTTATTAAAAAAATGTCTGTTGATGTCCAAAAGAAAAAGAAACATCGATTCTATTTCAGAGTTTTAATCAAAATATGTGTATAAAATAAATGTAAAGAAGAGTTAAATATCGCATTTTATTATTTGTATCAAATTTCAACCAGTACTGATACACAATTTGCAAAGGCAATTGAAACTATTTGAAACTCACGAAGATACATTGAGTAATTGAATCCGCCATCTTGTCGGGTCATTACTCTTATCCAATGAAACTTTAGTTCGCTAGGAATCTAAATATAACCACCAATAAACGGCAGCATAAACACAATCAGCTGATAAGCACATGGTGCAGAACGATTATGTAAACACTATTTCCGGGTCATGATATTGTTTATTTATATCACATTGATAACTACACGTGAACAAAATAACGTTCATGACAAATTTGCGGTCAGTGTGCTAGTGTCATCTGTAATTGTGGGAAATCTTCCAAGAGAGTTGACCAAGACATTTTCCTGTTTCTTAAAACATGGCGGTTGCATAAAATGTGTAGTGACTGATCGTTACAGACATTCGACAGTCGCCGGGGGACTGGAAATACCATGTACCTTACACTTTACTGGACATAAGAGGTTGAAAGCAAGATTGAAATCTCTTCTTCAATGAAACATCAGTTAGATAAGTCGATACAAAAGAGGGGCGTATATTAGGGGTCATTTTCCGCTAGTCAAAAATGGCTTAGGGGGGCGTTTATAAGGAGAGGGCGTTTATTAGGATGAATACGGTAGTTATTGTTACAGATGAATTGTTATAACAGTCGCTTAAACGTAACGCTTCTCATTATCTATCCAGTGGGTCTTGAACATATATATTGAACTTCTCTCAATGGCATTTAGAAGTTGGTTAGATGAAGGAGAACGAGTTCTATGGATATTCAACTTCTTTATTGCAGGAGTGCGACGTTTCGATGTAGCTTGAAAACGGTGTTAGAATCTATACATCGAAACTTCTGCAATAAAGAAGTTGTATATCCATAGAACTCGTTCTCCTTCATTTATATATTGAAATTGATTTTAAATTTTTTTTAAATATGTTTTGATGACAGCATCTTAACATACGATTTTTTTTATCTAATGTATTCCACTTGAACGTTGTTTTAAAATGCACGGATTAAGTTGAGGATACAGTCGATGTTTTATTACATTTTGTGTTACGTTTGACATTTTACAGATATAATGAATTAGCCACCAGACATTGATTTGTTCTTACAAAACCACCATAAAGATGTTATCCACGGGGCGGAAATAACTTCTGTAATAGTAATAGTTTCTTACTTGCGCACACAGCTTTTCTCCCTTATCCAGTATAACCAATTGTTAATATATACTCAATAACAATCTACAAATTGATAGGATATTAAAAAATAAAGACAACTTTAATTGTTTCTCTTTATTTCACTATCAAATTATCAAAAAAGGACATTGCAATTTAAGCATGTTGCAGAAGACACAGTTTATTATGAACTTATAAGTTGGGACAAATGTTAGGATTAAACCGATGTTTAACTTGATATACGTTATTGACAGTACACTTCAATAAAGGAATTCATTATACATTCATATACAACCTTTTGGAAAATGTAAGTCCTGTATATTATTACATGTAATAAAAGACAACTTTATCGGTATAAAATAATTTTTTTTGCGAAGACATCTGTCTGGCGTACTGCAATTTTGACATACATCTTATATCAAGCAATTGAAGAGAATACAATAGAAACAATTAAGTATTTGAGTTAATATTGGAATAGTATATGTCTTAACAGCAAAATAACAAAGTCTGTATTCGATATTATTATCATATGACCAAAAAGGTAATATATTCTATTTATCATATAATGGCGGGTGTTATCGATGCAATAAAGCAATCTGATAAACTTGGTATCCAAATCTGATAAATATGCAAAACAGGTCAAAGGTCAATTACACGAACTACTTTCGGAAAAATTCCACTCTTTCATGCGAATCCTAAAACTGTTTACGAATCATTGGAAAGCGTAACCGGGAGTTTATCCGTGTATTTCCGCTTGAAAGAATGGACATTCGGAAAAAAAATTCATCTGATATGAAACTGTGCATTTTTAGTTTTAACAAAGTAAAGATAATTGTAGATTTAATCTAAGAATCATTCAAAACTTCAGTGCGCTATTGGCCAACAGAATCAGCAAGTAGCTGCAGTGTCCTGTGTACAAAATGAATTTGATGTGTCAGCGTCAAACCGACACGCCTCGTCGATCGCACTAGCGTTTCGGCAGTTCTTGAGGGCTGAGCATACGGTATTAGATACATTTATAGGTACTTATTGTCATAAACGAAAGAAACAACCTCATCCCACAAATAATTACCGTTTAAGTGTGAAAGATACTGTTATGCAGCAATCCGAATCAACCCTGCAACGCAGCTTCCAAAACGTTGAAACTAGAGTTACTTCCCTTGTTCTAGCGACGTGACCAAGTGATGAGTGCTTTTTAATTATTAGATAGGTGCATATGAATTGATTAAAATATCTCCATGAATAAGAAATCAGCGACCAATTGTTGATTTTTTAATAAACGCGCACATCGTGTTTTATTTTATTTTTTAATTAAGAACTATTTCTAGGCACTTCACAGCCGTTGTCGTGACCATCACTTTGATGTACCGTCTATGATATTACTACGCTAAAACTAGGTCAATTCTCTTTCCAATTTTACTACAAAAACACGCTTATTTTAATAATGACATATATGATAAAGAGATTATTAACCTCGTGTGTTTCCGTATCATTAATATCATATATTTGGAATAAAAAATAATGTATTATGCTCGCCAAAGGCTCGCATAATACAATTTTTATTCCAAAAATATGATATTAATGATACGGAAACACACTTGGTTAATAATCTCTATATACCAAGCTAATCAATTATTCTATTCACGGACACACTATTATGTAACCACTTACATATTTGTCTTTATCCCAAATATTGAATTCACTTAAATGTACAACAGATCGGCAAAATAATTGAATTCTAATGTAATGGAAGTTTAAATCATATTTTCTATACGCAGTTGAATGCCCTTGTAATTTATCGGGCATTATTGTTGAACAAATGAATGGATGTTCACATCGAGGAAACAATATGTCAGGTAAACATTTTAATAGAGCATATACCAGGGGAAAAGAAAGTATGATAAATGCACATAGGCGTAAATGAAATAACGACATACATGTATAAGTTAATGCATAGTTCCTAATCAGCTTATTCCTTCATTACTCATTCGTTAATTAGCGCGTCAGCCATGCATAACTGAAGGCACACAAGGGGCGTTATAATGAGGAAGCATGGTAGAGTAGGAAAACTTCAACATCAAATATCCGCTTTTCTAATTAAGATATAAAGTTGATTTTAAAAATGTGTGTTAAAGTCAATAAGCAGTTTCAGAATATACCAAAATAGTTTAGATATCTCGTAAAAAATAAAAACTCGAAATTTCTAGAAATTTCTAGAAATTTCTAGAAACTTTCTAGAAACTTTCTAGAAACTTTCTAGATACTCACTAGAAACTTTCTAGATACGCACTAGAAACTTTCTAGAAATTTCTAGAAAGGGGGTACTTTGTTTCTTGCATAACTGTATCCTAATTTTCCTCATCCATTGCCATTTGTTGGCACCAATCTTGATATTAATTATTGGAACATTGCCACTCACTATCATGGAATTTCTCAAAACAAATGAACCAAGAGTAATCAAAGCTCATTGTCTTATCCCTTAATCCTTAGCATTTTACCAAAGTTTGGCACTATTCCTGAATCTAAGTCTTTGAGCTGGTGCCCCAATACAATAGAGCACCATCACTACAGGTGGATAACAAGCTGCTCTCTCTTTTATACCACCTCAGTACAGATCCTCCTTAGAGGTAACAAGTAAACAAATCATTACTCTCAGAGACATTCCAGGAAAGATTTATTTTATCTCTATTTACCTCATCAACTCCAGTGTAATTAACCTTTACAAGTTTCACTGAACATGGTCCATAATACCCTGAATTAAATCTTCCAATATTAATCATATCAATTAATTACCAAGTTCTTTTTAAAATCAATATTCAAGAAAAGTAATTACTAAAATAAAGAATCTTAACCTTTGCCATTTTCCTAAGCAACGATCTAAGAGTGAGTCTTGGAGCAGATGTCCCTAAAGAGCGGCGCTAAGTCTGTTTATTGGATAACAAGTGCTGACTGTCTTATCACACCTCAAGAAGGATCCTCCTTACGTTTTACAAGTCAACAAATTGATTCTGCCCTGTGGTGCTTAGCCGAAATAGGAGTAAATCATATCAGAAAAAGCTGATACATTGATAAGGCCTGTCTTGTTGTGTGGTGGCGTCACTGGTAATCGTGCGTACATGCAGGGAGAGTTAACCTGTCAAAGAAATGCTTTTTTGGATGCCTTGCCTTCAGGACGTGTGGATTTGTATTATGGGCTGTGAGTATTTTTGGTTTGATTGTAGGTATCTCGTTGATATTAATTAATTTTTATGTGAATATTGTTTATATGCTTTAAACTGGTTCTTTAACATCAATTTATTTTTATCAGAATACTTTTCTTAATTTTTATGAGAATATTTTTCTTTCTCTTTGATTAGAGTTAGGATATGAGTATAGGATATTCCAACCTCATATGGTCATTTTAATGTTTTTTTCACATAATGATTGGTGAAGTATCAAGCTCATAATGCTTAGTCGATGAGACAAATAAGAACATCCTCCTATTCTTTATATCTCACAACCAAGTCGCCCTAGAAAATGGTCCATGTCTTTTATAGGAGACACTACATATTCTGTTACTCTACTTTTTATTTACCACTGTCACAAAAATGTTTAGTAAAATGATTTCACCAATATCAATTATTTCTTAACTGATAACATAATCTGTGGAGATTTTGTAAATGTTTATCTTCTATGTATAAGGATTTCTCTATTTGAAAAATAAACTTCCCACAGCAGATTCTCCAAGCTGACAAATGAGCTCTGTCATATTAAAGTCCCTAACCTGTCTCCAAGACAGCCATAAATAGAACCGTTGGCCAGTGGTTACTTTCATCCCTGTGGTAGAGAGTTGAGTCCAGTAAACACATGATAAAACTGTGTTTATTCCTTTGAATGAAGGCAGTTAGCACATGATAAAATTTAGTGTATATTTCTTATTTATCAAGATTAATTATTTGCTAATTCTTTATATAAAACACCAATACAAATCGTGATGTATTACATCCCTTATTAATATTATAGTTTACACTCACACTCTGAAAAAGCATTCATTCGTAAAAAAAATCACCATTTTATTAAATGGTGAAAAGAAACCTATGAGAAATGGGATTTTCTGACACTCTCATTTCTCAAAGACTCCTTTTCAATATTCTGAAAATCTCATTTTTCATAGGTTTCATTTTAATATTTAATAAAATACTTTTTCAGAGTCTAAGTGTTAGACTATAAATATTAATGATAATAATTACATCCAATCATCATCAATATTGGCTTGGGATCGCAGGGTCTGAGTTTTGAATCCTGTAATGAGATCAGAAACGTTGCTTTCTATAGAGAACGGTTCTACATGCAGTAAGGTTTGGGTCCAATGCTACATTGTGCAGTATCGATAATTCAGTAGCGCCCATGGTTTGCCAATTCCAGTCAGTGCTCACCGGTTTCACCTAATACTGAACCAACATGTAATAGCAGACTTTTATCCTGCATTGCTTTTGAAGTCCCCAATCTTCTTCTCACTCCCATTTAGCTTATTATCTGATGTAAAATGCTAATAGTATATTGTAATGGGTACATATTCTTCCTTCCTTCTAAGAATATACTGACTGCTTATTTACAATACTGCTCAGCTTTTATCAGAAAGGTCAGATTAATAAATAAATGGAAGACGATTGTTGCTTAGTAACTTTATCAGTATCTTTCAAGGTAAATATAAATATTGTATGAATTCATATTGAGGTATTGAAGTTTTCTTCAAACACCATAAGTATCGCCTCTTGGCATGCTAGCATCGGTCCAGAATATGTGACAGTACAGACTGCCTCAGAATGAAAAAAAAAAAATATAAAATCACGGGCAAAAGAAAGTATATCTTCTTTTCAACAGAGTCAGAGTCAAACACAAACACAAAACAAAACTCGGTTTTGAATGACTGTGATGAGGCTATATCTCGTTAAGAGATATACACAATTTCATTCATGAGAGTATGATACTTAATATTTTATATCTGTTCAAGCACATGTGGGGTGCTGAAATAGCTATTTCAAAAGTTATTTTGGGAAATAATTCTGGGTATTTAAGGTAAAATTTTATTAAAAATGGAAATTATGTTAGTACAAGATGGTATCAACATAATGTACTTCCTTTGACTTTAAATCAATGACGCATCGTTGCTGTAGGACGTCAAAAAACAAACCTGAAAGCCCTATTTCACTCCCCCTATCTCGCCTAGTTAAGGAGATTCTATAACTACGATTTTTAAAAAGCTGTGTTTTTCAGAATTATGAACAGAAAATGTTTCAAAATTCACAGACAAAGATAGTTTGCTTTTAGAGAAATGGTGTAACTATGTTTCAATCTTGTACATCACTTGTTGACTAAAATATCTTGCGTTGTTGTACCTATACTTTCTTATGCCCGTGAGTTTATATAATATATAAATTTTTAAAAACACTAAGACAACTGAAAGATATAATTTTTCAGAATCTGATGAACATACAGCAGAAGGTTAAGTGGTCAGTTTCTTTCAGAAGAGATGTTATTAAAATAGATAGAGGATATTGATAACTACCAATGTCACAGTATTTTTATGACATAATATGGATATGAATATTGCCAGAATGAGAGCTGATTGGGAATGGGTACCATACTATATTTAATGCCATACTACTATATCTAAGTTGTGAAATTATGAAAATACAACTATTTTCAGACATAACTCCTTTTCCTGCCATTATCATATATTAAACATAATCTCATAGAAGAAATATGATTTTATTGCATTGTCCTTGATGTCACGTGATAATGACAACAGGATACTTACCCCTACAAAAAAAATATCCTGAAAATATGTTTAGGCAATATATCCACAGTAGCACCACAGCATCTTTTCAGGTAGTTAGAGCAAAATTTTACCATTGCCGCTAGCGGATCAGATCCGGACGTGGTGTGGATGGGTCATGTGGATGGGTTTCAACGATGTATCCGTTGGCTGTAAGAACCTCAAACTTTTCTGGATATGTTACGGTAACATATCCACTGACGAGTCCGGGTTATCCACAGTATAGCCAAGAAAGAGCACAAGATAGCTGCCTTTGTGGATTGGTTTCAATGATGTATCCATTGGCTGTTTGACCCTCAAACGTATCTGAATATGTTACGGTAACATATCCACTACCGAGTCCCTGTTGTCCACAGCATAGCCACAAATGAACACAAGATAACTGGCTTTTTGGGAATGCTACGGATGGGCATCGATGTGAAGTTGGCTGCTTATAGATTGTAATTATATGAAGTCTCTATGGTAAATTCAAGGGAAAAGTCCTCTGTTAAAAGTATTGGTAAAAAATCGTTGGTAAAAAAGCCAAACAAGTCCTGTTATTGTGAAAACAGATTGAATTGATGTTAGCACTTAAGATATGATAAAGAAAGCTTATGATTTGAGTTTAGACTATAAAAAAACTTTGTTGATCACCATCATCCTTCTGGTTTAAACAATATTTATTTTTAAAATTTAATGGATTGGTAAAGATGCATTACGCCTATGTAAATACGTCTTCGGTACAAAATTATACTTAACACAATATTCATTCATGCAATACTGAGAAAAGCACAACATACAAAAATATGTTTATAACAGTATGAATGGGCAAGGAAATAAGGTTTAAACATTTAGTTTTGATAAGAACTATGTTTTTTCTAAAGGTGTGTCAAATATGATTGCAAAATAATTATTCATCTCTCAAATTATTGTTATTTCAAATCGTGTTAAATGACTGTGGTGTTACTTGTATTACTTTAAACAGAGAGAGAGCAGGTTCCAATGTAAATATATATATCAGAGACCATAATTTGATAGCTTACACAATAAATATTACATTCGTACATTTTACTTACTATCTTCAAATAAACAATTTAATACATTTGGTGTAAGATTCAACATTATTTTTTTTAAACTAAACGTCAGGTTAATTTTCATTAATTTAATTAACAGTTTTATGTTATTTGAATTTGTGAGTCTTATGTCAACAAAGTTTTGGCATATCTTCACATGACTGAAAATCCAGATCTTAGTGTTTGTAAATATATAAAAATAGCCCATTTTTATCTTTTAAAGAATTTGGGTTGTGATTTAGAAATATGCCTATTCTATGTAACTATCACACTCATTAATTCAATTGGTATTTAGAAATATATTAATTTTACACAATTGAGATATAAACATTCATCCCATGTCAATATATGTGATTGAAATAATCATCCATATTTTTTATTAAAGATAAAAATTGAATTGTCAATTTGGGTTGTGATGTAGAAATATCACTATTCTATTTAATTATCAAACTCATTAATTCAATTGGTATTTCAAAATATATTAATTTTACACAATTGAGATATAAACATTCATCCCATGTCAATATATGCGATTGAAATAATCATCCATATTTTTTATTAAAGATAAAAATTGCATGAAATATATATTTATTGTATGTATGCATTACAAAACCTACATTAAAATTGTTGAAGTTAAAAATATTCTTTAATAAATAATTATACACTTCGCCAAAGTGAAGATATCAGAAAGAAATAAAAATAAAAATAATTTAAGTTTAATTTTAATTTTCTCTGACCTTAAATTACAATCAATTGAAATACTTGACAAAGTTGTATAAAACAAGTGCAGTCTTTACATATTTACAATCACTAAAATGTGTATACCTCTGAGAAATTGCAACAACAAACAAGTGCAAAACTATTGGTCATCAGACTTGAAATGGGTGGAGCTTAATTAATTGATAACTGTCCAATGGTCAGATTACAGGAATGACACCAAATATACATTTTAAAAACACCTAATGGATTGCTTAACAAGTAGCTTAATTACTGTATACATTTCATTAGATTAACCAATTTGAATGTTTAAGAACTGAGCAGTGATGTGGAGGGGCGCTGTGTATTTGATTGAATGTTGAAGTATTTATCACAGTTTATCACAATAGATTATTGATACCAAATGAAAAATACATTTTACTCACATATTAGCTCTGAGATGTTCTAAAACAAATCATTTGGTCAAAATGTTTATTTATGTTTGTATTATTATGTATTTCATGTAAATTTGCTGGCTTGTACTTCACAGTCAAGACTTTGATATCTAGTTTACATTTATTCTTTCATTGATTTAATCAACAATTGACACAGTTGGCACAAATTTCATGTAATGAAGGAAATAAAATACCAAATTAAACTTCATGAGTCCTTTTCATTTTTTAGTTTAATAAATTGATAGAAACAAACCTTTTCATAATATTTCATGATCAAATCCCTTAAATATCACAAACTGTCATATTTAACCAAATAATTGCCACTATTATCAGATAAATAAATTTTAGCCAATCAGAAGCATTCTCAGTATTTAGTGCTTTTCATTTGCTTGTGTTTTACAATTGATAGATAAAACAAATATTCTTCATAGTCAATTCAAATCCTTTATATATTACAAACTGTCACAACCAATATATAAAGAAGTATTTTGCCATTATGATCAGATCAATCAATTTTAGCCAATCAGAAGCCTCCTTAGTCTTGCTGCAGTAAAGTTTTCTCCATAGTGGCTATTCTTAACAAGAAGAAGGAAGCTCCCCAACCTTTACAGTTCACAAGACCAAGAAGTACAAGATTTCTCAGTTGATTAATCCAAGGCAAGTACTTATTTTCACTGCATTCCAAATGTATCAATCTAATTTCATTCACCCATTTCCATGAACAGACTGAGTAACATTTTCTGACATAAGATTGGCTTCATTTGTAAAAAGGCACTCATGTCTCATGGCATGTGTACAAAGGTATCTGTGATATTTATATGCAATATATTGCTTTAATTTGTATCAGATTATGATTTGAATTAGGAATATATGTTAAATTTATTTTAAAAACCAGTCTATATAAACATGTCACTTTTCTTAACACAGGTGATTGTGCACTCAGCCATGACAGACAGGTGGTCTGGGGAAAGACAGGAAATGATGTAACCTACTCTCAGACAGGAAATGATGTAACCTCTCAAGGTAAGACTTGAGATGCTTGCATATTGTTGTTTAAACAAACAAATTGTTAAATAACAATTAATCAAGACATTTGTTTTCCTTAATAGATGTTCTCGAAATGTATCTAGACTGGCTGATTGCTAATATAACATTTTACAGATAAATTTGCTGTGAGTCATTAATAGTCAAAAATGCATTTGTGTTTTAAAGGTTTTTTAATCCATATTTATTTTACCAATTTAATCAATTATATTTGTTTGACTTACAAATCTTAATTTTGTTGTTTTATAAAGAATTCCAAACAATTGTTTGTTGGGTAAAATACCCTGTATTCTTATTTTTATCATAAACACATTTATTGTCATTATACTCTTCAAAAGTATTTACATGTTAAATATTAATTATATAATATTAAATATTAAATTGATTTTGATTATTTGTAATCTGTTTAGTAAGGGATATTTGATGTTTTATGATTATCAAGAATAATATTTCACTAGTTACTCAACTTATAAAGATATTATTATTCATGACTATTTTTGTTCAGTATGTTTATCAGTTAATAAGATTTATTTTGGATTATACTTTTCAAAATCTTTTTATTTTCATCAAATAGTTTGTATCTTATTCATTAAAATGTCAATATTGATTTCAGTGTCGGCTGAACCGGACAGAAAATACACTAACCTTGTGGACACAACTCTCAGACGATGTTTATTCAAGGTCTGTTGAAGGTGGGTTTGGCATTGAAATTTACAATTAGCTTCTTTAATTGATAATCTTCTTTCTGAATATGCACCCAATCAAGCTGATTGATTACTTTAATGGACACTAACGGTCATGGTTAGTTAATTTATTGCAGATTACAAATTACAACCTTAATATGCATCCAGTCAGACTGATTATATTTTACATACAACTTTTGCTATCAGTCATTAATCATGAAAATAAAATTTGTTTTTTCACATTTTGTAATAATTCATTATTTTACTAATTTATTTGATTATATTATAAATGTTCGTTATAGTTTGAACCAGAACTTACAAATGTTTATGTTGGTTTAGATACTCAAGTCAAGTCAAGTTCTAGGGTTCAAGACGGCAGCACAGTGAAAACTGTGCTTCAAGCCATTGAAGGTGCGAATTTAACATGATGTATATTGTCATTTCATATTAAGCATTTAAATTAAACATTTAAATTTAAAGGAACAGTTACACTACTCCAAGCTGAGTTCATTTGTTTTCTATATATATATATATATATATTGTCATATCATATGAATTTGAATAACAATTTGAAGAGTTTGAAAACATTAAAATCATTTTACTATATGCAATCATGACTAATTTATTGAAATACTAATACTGTTCTTTGTTTCCAGTGTTTGCCGTCCGGGTGTTGCACCTGTTATTCACAGTACACCGACCACCTGTCCAAGAAGATATGCAGCCTGAGGAAAGCATTCCGGAAATTAGGTATTTCCAAAGATATAATATCTCTTTTGCTTTCTTTATATTTTGCAAGAGTCCTGTGGGTATGAATGTCCTTTATGTAATGGGACATGAATGTGCCAATGGTTATGGTCTATATATATCAAAAAGTCTTTTCATATCATGTGATTTGTAACTTGCCTGTTTGTACCATGGTATCTATATTCTTACTATTCTACTTTTCAGGAGCTCAGCGCGCTCACCGTGATCCCCATGGCCCTCGAAAGTGACCTGGAGATTCCAAGATCATGAAGAAGTTGCTGAATCTCAAAACGAAGTGTTCCTGAACACAGTTGAATGTTGAATTCCTTTCAAGGATATTTATATGTATATATTTGTAGAGCACGCAAGATCTCAAGATGAACATTAATATTATAGTATTTATTTTGTACTATTAAAAATCGTGAAGTGTACTATGTTTTTTGTTTTGATGTATATATATTGTATATCTAAAGCATTAAATTACCGGAGTGCCTGTGGACGGTTTTATGCAAATATATGCAAATGCGGGTCTGGACTACTTGTGGATGGTTTTATGGCTCTATTGGATAGGGTGGGGATCGCATATGGACAACCTGTGGATGGTTTTATGGCTGTATTGGATAGGGTGGGGATCCCTATGGATATATTACCACACCATATCCGCAGCTCCATTCTGGGCTAGTTGTGGATGGTTTTATGGCTTTATTGGATAGGGTGGGGATCCCTATGGATATATTACCACACCATATCCGCAGCTCCATTCTGGGCTAGTTGTGGATGGTTTTATGGCTTTATTGGATAGGGTGGGGATCGCATATGGACAACCTGTGGATGGTTTTATGGCTTTATTGGATAGGGTGGGGATCCCTATGGATATATTACCACACCATATCTGCAGCTCCATTCTGGGCTAGTTGTGGATGGTTTTATGGCTTTATTGGATAGGGTGGGGATCGCATATGGACAACCTGTGGATGGTTTTATGGCTTTATTGGATAGGGTGGGGATCCCTATGGATATATTACCACACCATATCCGCAGCTCCATTCTGGGCTAGTTGTGGATGGTTTTATGGCTTTATTGGATAGGGTGGGGATCCTTTTGGATATATTACCAAACCATATCCGCATATGGACTACCTGTGGATGGTTTATGGCTTTATTGGATAGGGTGGGGATCCCTTTGGATATATTACCAAACCATATCCGCAACTCATTTTATAATTTATGCGGATGGGTTGTGGCGATGGTAAAATTTTCCTTGTGGCAATGGTGCAGTAATATGTTTTCAAGGGATTTTTTTTTGTAGGGGTACACTTGTGCATTATATGAAAATTAACAATATGTTTGCTTTCATAGTTCATTCTTACATGTAGTTCAATCTTGTTTTAAAAATTTCAATATCAAAAATTAAAAACTGACAGTTGAATACTTTAGAATTTTAAAAAGTTTGCAAGTTTGTTATTTTTGGTTTATTTGTTATTATAAATTGTTATTTTCCCAAGAATCTGGCAAGTTTGTTATTTTTTGTTTATTTTTTATCACAAATGTTATTTTTCTCAATAGCCTGGCAATATTCTAACAATTTAGTACCTAATCATCTGATGAGGAGATGATGGGGTGCTTTACTAAAGAACCTGTTACAACACATGTAAACCAGATTAAAATTCCAAGGTTGCACAATGCTCTGGTGTCTTTGTGAATATCTCCAGCAGTAAACATGCTATTCCTAGAGATTTATGTGCAAGTAAAAACTTGGGGATGATAACACACTTGGCAAAGCAAATTTTAAGGTTACGCCAAGTTAAATAGATTAAAATTCTTTAAAAAAAATTAAAACTCTCATACTTCCTGTGTTCAGGTACCCAATTTAAACAGCTGGGTGGACTGAGTGTAATTTGGAATATAAGATACCCACGGCAATAAAACACAGGCGGTCAATGGGACCGACAGCGTGCTTTATGAGACAATAAAACATGCTCATGACTTTAGACGTCAGTTTGAGCGTCGCTTAGCAAATGACATCACATGTTACGTCACTTTGATTGTTCAATGCTAGTGAACGTGTTCTACGATGGGAGGCATTAATATTTTCAAACAATAATATATACAAACAACATAATATCTGTACGGCTTTAATAAAAAAAGGGAGTAACTGCGCCCTTCGTGTTTTATGCTCCCTGCTATGTTTTATTCAACGATAAAGCACGCCAACTCATCTTCTATTTCTTAATTAAGTGCCTTGCCCAGTTCACAAACTTTTAGTGTTTCCACCTGGATTTGAACCCAGTGTACTGAACCATTGTAATTATCACTTTCTAGAGGTATGTGTTTACTGTATCAGTGATAGTGTATTTAATTTCAATGTAACATTGTACGAAATCCTTATTTAAAGAAAAATAACTCTCTACTCTAGTTGCTGATCCCCTGATAGAATAAACCCCAGACCATTTGATCGGATATCAAACAACTTAACTGTGCCACTTCACTTTATACCTCTATCATATGCAATACATATGTAACTATAACAATAACATTTGTGTCTATACAGATAGATGGATCTTCTTATGTCACAGTGATATTTATCAACAAATTAGGGAACATAATTTCTGAAGACATTAAACATCTTTCATATGTATGGCTCTGTTGAATTCTTCATGTTCATGGAATGGTCATAATAATATTTTCTATACAATTCTTCAGGCCAACATGGAAGAATTCTAAAAACAACTTGCTAAAAGTATGCAGAACAATTACTAGCAGTCGTGACAAAATACCATTTCCCTTTCAACTCATTCTCTTCTTTATCAGTTTTAAGTTAACTGCAACCTAACATGAAATGTTGAACAGACATTTTTGTTTAAAGCAACCAGAGGGTGAAAGCTCCTGTTAACTCTTTCTGTTTGTATGGAAGGGTGACCTAATTGAATTACTTTCAAGAATGGAAGGTGTTGGTTGATGGTGTAGCTTGAACTTCAAGATGTCATTCTGGTTCCAGACAGGATTTTTACACAGAAGAATATTTTTGCCATCTTATATTTGTAAATAATTGTCACACCCATGAAATAAGTTTGAAGGAAAACATCTGTAGTGAATTAAGCACTGCAGATATCAATGCCAGATATATTCAAATGTACTCAAGATGCCTCATTTACAGAGTTACAAAACCTTGAAGTAGCAAATAGAGTTAAGAGTCTTGGGTGCCAAAACTTCTGCTCAAAACCTAAATTCAGAAGAAAACTAAATGTTTTGTACACCTTGGCAGGTGGGGATTATAATAATATATATTTGTTTCACCTCTGATAACTACAGAGTACAGATCAAGTTCTCATTCGGTGGCGGATCCAAGAGGCAGGGATGATAAGAGGAGGTTCCCTCTCTCCCCTTTTCGAAAATGTTAATGTTGATGGACCCCCGGGGTGTACCCTCCCTTTTCAATAAGTGAACCCCTCCCTTGTAAATTTCTAAATCGGCCTATGCTTATTGGACATGATCATTGGTAAGGATCTATCTTCATGTTGTTTTAATACAGTAAAGTCTTGCTGTTGTGACTTGAAAATTAATATAGAAAACATTGGCAGCGTTTTGGAACGTTTGTAACTTTGTTCCAATAGGAAATATAATGTCATGCATGATCAAAAGCTGATCAAATCCTAGCTAGGGTAGTCAATATTCAGACGATGAATTTATCAATAAGTTATAGCTTCATGATATTTATCACCTTTATGAGGAGATAGCAGACTCAATCAGACTCGAATCATTGGAACTCCTGCTTTCTGATCAATATTTTAGTAACTCAGGGATGATATATTGTTCTTTTCCAACATTATGAAGGTAATATACATTGTCCCTATAATGATATTGATACTGAATCAACAATCTTCTTCTGTTCAACTGACCAATGTGCATGGATGAGTATGACTGGGATATGTCTATGGATAATTAAATCTAACATTGTTATATTTTGATCCATGCAATAGCACACGGTAGTTCTTGTACTTTTTTTCGGGGCAAGTTGTTTTCAGGATTCAAACCCACTCCCTCAGAATCAGGCCCCAAGTGCCAACACTGACAACATTGACCTAAAAAAAAGTAGAAGAATACTATTGCAGATGGGTATTTCGTATTTCAAGGGTATATCCCAGTTTGAGCATTTGATAAGTTATGCTCATCATAAAAAAATCCTAATCAAAGTATGAAATGGATCGTGTTTTAATCATACAAAATGAAATTTAATTAAAGGACAAAAGGTTGACATTCACTGATTATTGTTATCTTAAATAGAAAACCAGAGAAGGCATTTTCATGAATATACTCTTGCTTTCACACCTATTCCTGTAAAAATTTCTTGTGGTTTTTTTTTATGTATAGTGTACATATACATATATATTAAAGGTACATCCATTGTGTTGTTGGGGGTCAAATATGCCAAACGTTATAAATGGTCTTGGGTTATCAAGAATTATAAACCTAGGTCGGATTCTGTCTGTTGTTTTGTAGGTATCTTCTTTTCTTGGAATAACCTCTAATGAGGTCTTACTTCCGAGAATAACCCGGTATGAGGTTTTACTTTTGAAAGTAAGACCTGAACCTAAGGTTTTTTTTAAAGTAAGACCTGGAAATGCACTTAGAATAATTTTTCAGACTTGCACCGCAATAGCCAACAAGCAGTAATTCTTATCAAAAATTATACAAAGTTAAAATTTTCCAAGTTGAAATAGCTGGATTCGAACCTGGCAACCTTCGCTCTCTAAACTGGAGCCTTAGACCGCTCGGCTATGCAGACCGAGATGATGAGTGGAGTTGAATTACTCCATTTATAGTCATACCTTCTTTGCCTCGATATAACGCAACCGAGGGTGACATACCCTTTATAAAAACACGATTTGGGAATCAAAAATTATAAAATGTACATTTTTACATTTGACGTTTATAAACAGGAAGAAAACATTCCTCCTTCGTCTTCTGCTTTTAAAATGGTCTAAGCGGAGGAATTAGGCCCTTTGAGCGTCCGAAACTATAACTCGTAAATTTTGATAGTTGACGGTTTATAAGCTGTAGAAAACACTCCTCCTCGGTCTTCTGCTTTGAGAATAACCTCAAGGTCGGGATAGCCCCTCGGGCTAACGCCCTCGGGGCTTTATCCCTCCCTTCAGGTTATTCTCAGAGCAGAAGACCTCGGAGTCATGTTTTCTCCTTAACGTACCAACTGTTACCGAAAACTACCATTTTGATGATACTCGACTTAGTATTATGACGATATGAAGGTAAAAGTATCGATTTCTGATCGAAAACCGGACAATGCACCGCGCCAATGAGTCAAACGTAATTTTGGAATCTTACTTAAATCAGACAAAATAAAAAATGTGAGTTGATAATGTTAATAGGTCATATAACTACTGTGCATGTAAATAGGATGTGCACTTTCGGTTTCTGCACATACATAATGATGTTACTCGATTTTAATTGGAAACTAGTAAATATGATATATTTGGTGATTAGGGATGAATATGCAAGCTGAGTGAATTTTTTTGTATTGTAAACAGCACATATGGTGTGTTGGAACGTATTACAGCCAAATAAAATTTTATGAAACACAATGGATGCACCTTTAAATGTTTCTTAATTCATTTTAAAGCTAATATCTGGGTCTGTCACTTGTAAAATTTGCAACGATCATCATACATTCAGCAGTTGCTGTTTGATACACATATTCATATGTAGATGTACTTTCAATTTTAGTTACAATATATAATGTATGTGATGACACAATAACCATCATATACGCTGGTACATGTATTAGCACAAGGTGATCATCACGCATTCAAGATTCAGGGCCCAGTCAATTTTGGTGATCTTGACATTATTTTCAATTTTAATATGCGACGGAGGATCATGTCACCTTAGTGACAACTGCTTGTTTTAAAGATGTTTACCATTGTTATTTTATCATATCAGCTTCTAGCATGCCTCTCAAACAGTTCATGGAATGCATGGTGTTAACTATTAAATGTCAATATCACAGAAGAAACAGCTGGTGTACATGGTATTTCAAAATCATACATACAGCACCAAGGAAGACGAAACTCAACAATCGTGTACTGACATAAAATGCAAACACTCCTGACTATCTTTTCAATGTGTCTTTAACAGCGCCATAAATATGGTAAAGTGGTAGGAATGTTTTCATAGCAGTTCACAACATGTTGTCTCGTTAACGTCAGGTGTGATGTAAGTATCGAATGAAAAACACCTGTCCTTTAGCTCTGTGTAAGTAACGGGAAACTATAGGTGAAAAAACATGTGATAGTTTGTGCTTTCATCTTTTAACCAAAGTGTTTATTTTTATAGCTTTGTATCTTCTTGCTTTTATGTTGTTTTCTTTTCGCTTCGTTTTATTTATTTTTCATTTTCAATTATATTGTGTAAGTAGTGGGATACTATAGGTGAACAAAGTCTTATATTTTTTCTTTAAGCTTTTAACCAAAAGGTTAATTTGTCTTCTTAATTAAGTGAACATTAATTTTTAGTTCTTATTTGTTTCAATGTTTAAAAAGTACTTAATTAATTAATAAATTGATCTGAAATAAATTCTTGAAAAATTATCAGCCTGTTTTAAGATATATTTTGAAAAACCCTTGAGAGAAATATAAGTGAGACAAGGATCTTTACCGAGACATTAATTTATTAAATAAATACATTTATATCCCATCTTATCTTTCACAATGATTAATCATTTTGTATTTGTAAATGAAAGAAAGAGAGAGTTGAAAATTTTCCCTTCAAATTAAAGTAATTCACAATACATTTACTATATTAATGATGAAATGATATAATTTAAATACATATATAAACTGAATGCCAAAAGAAATGTTACACCTCTTTGAATTTGAATATCATAAAAAGTTACCTGTTCAGAGGAATTTGCTTTGTAACACTTGTGTTGTAACACTCCATGAGTTTAGTGTTTTGTGCTAAAATAGCAGACCTGTAACTTTAATGGTAAATAAGTTATCGCCAGTTCTTCAAGGGTGGAGTCAATTGTCCTATACACTACAGAATAATCTAAGAAAGCCTATAGCTACCATCAGCCAGTGAATCTAAATATCAGATATTTGTTTGACATATAATTATACAAGGCTTATTTATTCAGCTAGTTTGAGGTTGAATGGCTGGTGTCACAGTTGTATCCAAATGTGACTATTTCTAATGTTTATTGCCAAACATATTAACGATTGCCAGCAATTTTCAATTCAATAATGAATAATTTGCATTTAATTGCCATTGTTGTCAGTTTATTCAAACTTACTCATGCAATGAATTATTTTGTAAGAATTTAAATTCATTTAACAATCACCTAAAAGTTTCCCACTAACAAAAATAGGTGTTAATCTTTCTTTTGCCCTATGTATATTTGTATGCTGCCTTCACTTATTCAGGGTTTATTTTGCTGCCATGTTTGAAGAGTAATGGCAAGTGCCACAGTTGCAGAGGTAACATAGTGTAATTACTGTAAAAATCAAACTGAAAGAATTTCCCATCTTTTTTCTCCGAGACAAGTTTACTGTACTTAACTTGGCTAACATAGAACACCCACTGTGACAAGTACCCGGTACACACATATATATATATATATATATATAACACATCAGGATGGGCAATATTATTTGTACGTCATAATATTGAAAATCATTGTTTTTCTTTTTACAAGAAATCTGATGGAAAAAAAGTAATCTACATTTGGCTAAGTATGGTAAGATGCAAAATGAGTACAAATTCACATATTGTTCTTTTAAATATTCATTTTACATATTTTAAATTTTTTACTGATAAATGGCATGTGACTCTTAAAACATTTCTTTGAAAAATATACCAGATTATAACAAGCTAGGCTCCATAAATTGTGACTGCTATACGTGTACTTTGCATTTGTGACGTGATATTACACTAGTGTACAACAGCATGCAAGTCAGGAGTGAGGCCAAAGTTTGTTGAGAAAAGTAGAGGACGAAGCACCTCAAGAAGACAGTAGTAATTTGTGTATGTCAGACTTGTTTTAAGCTGATTTCAATTATGTTTACCGGTAGTTTGAAAACATCTCAAAATGTGTTTACGTTTTAGGAGCATGTATGTGAAATGACATTGAAATTGAAATGTTTGAGTTTGATAGTTGACAGAGAGAGTATTGGTCCAAGTCAGTATCAAAATACCAACTGAATAGTTTGACAATGAAATTATATGTTTTAAGATTTTGTGTGATTTACTTGATTCATGATTTTAAGTTGGTCAGCTATAATGGTGTATTTTGGTAACATTTTCAGGTTTTTGCTGAATTTTGCCAAGACAATTGATAAAATCATAGTTTCTTGCTGGTAACAGATCAGACTTATTTGCTACATTGACTTTACCGTTTCACCTGTTGGTCCATAAAATTCCAGGGTAGCCTTGTCTCTATCTGTTGATCCGGTGTAAGGGACCTTACACCTATAGTTCCCACAAAGCATATCTTTAGCCTTTGGCCAATGCCTGATTATTCCCTAGCTTTGTTATTGAGTTGCGATCCCTGTAAACTGGCCACTTAGAAAGACTTGACATCAATAAATTCAACCGCTCAAAGTTTAATAGTAACAGTGTGATATTTAAACCACTGTTTTAAAAGTTCAGTCGACATAGAATAAAGTTCATATTCAGAACATTTGTAATCATTGATATTTCTTCTCTTTCAGAATAGTGTCTTGAAAGAACAGCTGATGTCAACTTTTGAATAAGGTAGGATATTTATTTTTACATTTTACCAAATTTAACTTTTAAATGATTATTTTTTATATTTCATGATATTTTTTTATTTCAGAATGCAAATGAATTGCAACATTGTGTTTATCTTTTTTTTCAGGATTCCTTTGTTATTTTACAAAATATACAATATATAAGCTATTGAAAAAATAATTGTATAGCTAAACAAATAATTTAATTCAATTCATAAAGAACTGACCATGGATGCTATTACGGTATGAAAGTTTATATGAAAATTTAAATAATAACCTCGTTAACCTGTTAATGATAGCACACTGGACACATTGATAGGTTGCTGTCTCTGTTTTCTTGTTTATTGTATTGACATTTCATCAGTTGACATATTTTACAAACATTTGAGATTGACGAGTCTGATAATACAGCGTTAACAAATCTATCAAAACATTTCCGCAAAACTGACAATTGTTTACAAATTGAGTCGGTGAGATGATAAATTGGTGCGTCTGTTTCATTGAAGATGTCTGTATCCATTATGATAATGATTTGTGGATCTGATTCTTGCATAAACTCAGTGCTTCTTTTATGTAGAGTTGTTTTTAATGCATATCAGATCATAGTCTGATTTTGGTTTGTTGAAAGATGATATGGTTAAGTTTAAATTGTTTATTATTTCTGCAAGGATTCCATGCTTTAAAGTATGAAGAAATTATACACTCTGAACTCTGTATAGTACCTCTCTCGAAAATGATATATAAAATGATCTTTTGTATGAGTATATAGTTGCATGCACAGGAAATTAAACTAGAAATTAATATTTAATGTCAGTTTTTGAATGGTATTTTGCCACAGGGTTGCATAAAGGGCATGGATACATTGGTGAAGTTTGAAAATGAGAAGCGGTCAAATAGTTTTTCAGGAAATATTGCCCTTGTCCCATTTTAAAAAAATAGTATTTATGATATCTTCAAAAGGGTCAGATTTTCACAGAAACAGAGATAATTAAGATGACCAAATTTGCTGCTGGAGATCTAAAATGAGAAGTATTATTTTGTTTTATACAGAATTATTACCCTTGATGTGAAATTTTTTCATCCAAGGACATCAAAACCCTTGCCACTGGAAACTGATTATCGAAGACAGCTTTACTGTGTACAAGTTACTTAAGATTAGTTCTCCATCATCTAAGAAAGCAATATTGTGTACAACTTTCAAAGGGCGCTCAGTATCAGTTCTTGTTTACCAATGGGGATTGCCATTTAGGGATGTTTTCTCACTTACTTAAAGCTGCAGTAATTAAGAGAATCAGACCCATGATAATTGGTGCTCTATTAACCTATTTACCTATACAGTAGAACACTGATATATCGAACTCCAAGGGACCAAAGAATTCAGTTTGCTATATCTTCTGTTTGTTATTTACATCTGGCATATTATATAAGGCTTTTCCACGGGACTAATGAATTTGTTCGCTATGTCTGTTTGTTCGCTATATCTGTGCTCACTATATCCGTGTTCTATTGTATACTGTTAGTCCTACAGAGACCTCCATTTACCTTTAACAGGGTGTCAGACATAGATAACAATTAGCTCTAATACTAACACCTACCATTAGCTCCCAATTAGCTTGATACTTAACCTTAACATGAGACTATTACTTATTTAAAGCTATACTGCCCTATACATCTTCAATTTGACTTGGTTAAAGAGACAGTACTACTGATGAATGTTTGTGGAACAGACCTATGCTGTCTTGTACAGTCTATTCCATATATAGGTAGTCACACCAACTAGTGTGTCATAAAATTTTAATGAAATATGTGTGAATTTTTATTTCAACATGAACGGTCTATGATAATTTAGGTTTCTGTTAATTAATACCTTAACCGATGTGGATTTGTGTGAAAATTTGGTGTCTTGGCAATGCCTTATTATTTCATGTTATATCTGAGCTACAGAGCCAAATGCTCTATCTTAATTATCGGATATAGTATTCGGCTGCGTCCGTCCGTCCGTCTGTACGTATGCCCGTACGAAATGGAATAACTCAAATACTATTCACTGGATTCTTTTCATATTTTGAATATGGGTTCATCATAAGAAGAGTAATGTTCCTACAGAGATTTGTGACCTTGACGTTCATTTCAAGGTCACAACAAGACTTTGTCATTTTACCCATGTCAGCGGGATATCTCAATAACCATTCGCTGGATTATCTTCATGTTTTACACATAGCATCTCCAAGGTAAGACGACGGGCTGATTAGATTTTGGTGACTTTGACATTATTTTCAAGGTCACAGCGGAACTTTAAATTTTTCGACATGTTAATGTACATGTAAAGCTTGTCAGCGGGATATCTCAAGAACCATTCACTGGAATTTCATCATTTCTTACACAAAGCACCTTCTAGGAAAGACGACAGGCTGATTAGATTTTGGTGACTTTGACATTATTTTCAAGGTCATAGCGGAACTTTAAATTTATCGACATGTTAATGTACATGTAAAGCTTGTCAGCGGGATATCTCAAGAACCATTCACCGGAATTCCATCATTTCTTACACAAAGCACCTTCTAGGGTGACTTTGACATTATTTTCAAGGTCACAGCGAAACTTTGAATTTTTCGACATGTTTGACAGTCGATTTTGCTGATCTTGACATTATTTTTAAATTTTGAAGTATTAATTTGCGGCGGGGGATCATGTCACCTTAGTCACAAAGTTTGTCACACTTTTGAATGTAATAATTTCAACCAAGAATATCATCATTCAAGCTTTTGCAACTCAAGTAATCGATGCTAAATCCCTTTTCCCAGGTGGTGCAACACCCCCCCCTTTGAAAAGTAAATTTTATGAACCCTCAGAGTGACACCCCCCCCCCCCCCCCCCCCCCCCCCCCCCCCCACCTCTTTTCTTTTAATGACCACTTTCAAAATTCCTGAGTCTGCCTATGCAATCACAACCATTGTGAAGTTTGAAACCACTTAATTATATGTCTATCTCATGCAGTTTCAAAGGGTTTTTAATACAAAAGGATGTCCCATGTGCAGCTCATGCAGTCGGAGGAGTGTTTGGTCTAGCTAATCTCCCTGAACCATGTGCAGCTCATGCAGTCGGAGGAGTGTTTGGTCTAGCTAATCTCCCTGAACCATGTGCAGCTCATGCAGTCGGAGGAGTGTTTGGTCTAGCTAATCTCCCTGAACCATGTGCAGCTCATGCAGTCGGAGGAGTGTTTGGTCTAGCTAATCTCCCTGAACCATGTGCAGCTCATGCAGTCGGAGGAGTGTTTGGTCTAGCTAATCTCCCTGAGCCATGTGCAGCTCATGCAGTCGGAGGAGTGTTTGGTCTAGCTAATCTCCCTGAACCAATCTCTCACACTGACTTGCACAAGAAATTATTAATGCTTATGAAAAACCGCTTTTTGGCCCTATATGCGGAGGTGCTTGAAATAGATGTTCTCATGTTATGATGCAAATATCATACAATGAAGCAGCATCATACAATGAAGCAGCAGCTACCAACTTTTAACACCTTTTGGTAATGAGAACTTGTGTCCTTCAACGACGGTGACAGATTGATCTATCTTAAAACCACAAAATCAATTTTGAAAGCTTCACACTACCTTAACCAGATAGCAATAACAGATCAGTATGATCAGAGTTTCATTTGTGGAAATAAAATTCAAAACTTAAGTATAGTCATGAATATGCATTTATTAATATGAAAATAACAAATAAGTTGTATCTTTTGAACAAAGAACGTTTTCAACATTGAATAATAGAAATCACTGATGCACAAATGGAAATATCCGTTTATGTTTCTTTTCCACTTTGTTTCTTTCTTTATATTTTCCTTTAAACATGAGTTTCAAAACATGATCCATTTCCATGATCCATGTGATAACCCTTAGCAAAAGTTCATAGTTGACAAATGTTTAAATTAAACTATATATGTTTTATATCATATGTTATTG
The DNA here is from genome assembly GCA_936450465.1 of Gibbula magus. Taxonomy (NCBI): domain Eukaryota; kingdom Metazoa; phylum Mollusca; class Gastropoda; order Trochida; family Trochidae; genus Gibbula; species Gibbula magus. The sequence continues at coordinate 62,914,996 of OW388304.1, forward strand.
AGTTCACTACAAGTATATATGTCACCACTCCAGTGTGGCCATAAAAAGAAGTGGTCTTAAAATCTTTCATATCGTACAGCAAGTCATATGTTTACAACTTTGTTATCAATTGCCATGTGCTAACATTCCTTCATATTAACTCTATATAATACACAGCAACCTTTAGAAAGCAAATAATTTGTCTGGAATAGGTAACTGTGTTCCTTTAACATTTTAATAATGTGTTCATCCAAGAAAGATGCAAAAAAGATTGTATATCTAATGATGATGGTGATGATGATTGCTGACAATCAAGTCTTTGAAGGTCATTTTAAAGCGAAAAGTAAGATTGGTACTGTGCAAATGCCTTCATTGCAAATCTTAATTGTATAATGCGTCAAAGTATTATTATCTCTTTGATTTACAAGTTTTCTTTGCTATACATTATTGTACATGAACCCCATTTTGCTATTCCCTACAGTCCTCCTGATGTTGAAGTAAACATACTGTCGAGCACCGTTGTGTCGAACTCGGATGACTTCATATTTCGCTTGTCTCGATTTCCCGGCCAAATCCTACAGTAATTATCATTATTTAAGCTCATTTTACTCGATACGGTTAGGTCGATATTTCAGATATCTCGAGATAATCTCATAGTCCCAGCAAACAAAATAACTCTTTTAACTTGATATTTGTAAAGAAACTTGATGTTCAAATACCATTTCTTCCTGAATTAGAAATACAGGTGTTCACACGGCGGGCACTGGTCAGAGTCTAATTAGTTGATAAAAATTTCAGGTGTGCATTCTGGGGACGGGATAGTGCGTTCGGCTTCAGATCAGGAGGTCTGAGGTTCGAATCCCGCCAGGGGCACGGCAACTTTGTCTGCAGTAGAGAACTGTTCTACACGCAGTAAGGTTTGGGTGCAATACTACACTGAATTTCAGCGTAGTACCACCGATGGTTCGCTAGTTCCAGCCGATGCTTGCAGGTTTCACCGCAATGCATAGCCACATGGCGTTGCGGGCTTTCTCCCTGCCATAATACTAGCAGCTGCGATATAAATGAAATATTCTTGAAAGCATTCTCACATTGAGGAAGTTGTAAACCAGAAATCTTGCATTTCTTAATTTATGTCTTCCAAGAGCTTATAATGACAATAGCGAAATACAATAGTAAGGTAGATATGTATACTTGATAATAAACATGACATTGCATGATTTCTATATATTTGACAGTGTTAACAAAAACGAAAACAGTAATAATACGTTAATATATTTTTTTTTCTATAGATATGATAACGGTTATGACAATAACAACAATAGTGGTAAAGAAGATAACATCAGTGTACTGTAATGCAAACACGACCCTTAATAAGCACATGCTCAAACATCATTGACATCTGAGACATTTTCAAGCTTTCTTATAAGTTCCCTCCAAAAACGATATATCCATTTCTTTGAACGTCTTTGACCTGAGGATGCTTACAATGTCCGTCATGCTAACATTTTTCTAATTTCTTTATCAAAATGTTTACATGACAAGTACAAATACACGCACATATCTGTGTAATTACATAACTACTTCTTCAGTGTAAATGTGACCTATAGTACTAACACGAGAGATAATGTAAATCCAATTTATTTTTCTTTAATTGCTGGAGTCGACTGATAACGTTTTCTACATTTTGAGTTGAAACTAATTTTCCTGTAATGAGAGATCCATATTGTGTAATTATATATATAGAGTGTGTGACGTAATCTGTTGAATTAGATAATTCAATTACAACACACAACCGCTCTCAAGGTGTGGCTGATACTAGTGTTTATCTTTTTCAAGATATTTACTAAACTTTAAATGTTTAAAAAATATTCTTGAAGGATTTATAGCTACAAAGATTACGTTATTCTGATAAGAGTCTTAAGTTTATAGTATTTTTTTGTTAATTTTAAATATATTCCAGCAAGTGCCATATCTTTTGAGGAAATGTTCCTAAATTTAAAGACATTTATCTTAAAATGGCTCATTTTTCGTAAAATTAGATTTTATCCCTAAACATTTTTTTTTATCAAGGTTCATGACTGCATGATAGGAAATATGCGTCTTCCGAAAGCAATCCAGTTTTCGTTATTTTGAATGAAGTGGCTTAAAGAATAAACAAGTTTTGTTTTTTTAAGCCTTATCCATGCAGTTGTAGATATGCTGACATGTTTATATCGTTTTTTATCTTCTAACCAGTTCAAGAGAACTAAGAAGAATATTTTAAAAAACTCCGAACATCCGAACACATGAACCTTTATCTCTTTGCTAAAACAGTTGGTCTTTTCATAAAACGTGAATGAACTTTGGGTAATGTTTACACAATTTTTTAAGAATTTGACATGAGACATGCAAGGCGAATTGGTATATTAAGAAAAAGATAAAAAGTTTTAAGGATATCTTTGTTGATTTTGTCCTCCATAGTTGACACCTAAGTAATTGCTTTAAGATTAAATGACAAAAAAACTTCTGTTATGATCTAAAATCCTCGAACATCAGATTTGTTGCAGATTTCAGTTTCTATCTAGAATCTACAGACTGACTACTACACTTTTACATTTGAGCAAAAGTATCATGGATTGGATATTATGGATAATAATAGTAAGTAGTATTTAATGTTCTTTGTACTGTGAGGTAATATTTTATATCCTAGCTGTTAGTCAGAAGGCATGTCGAACGTCTACATTGAATGTTTTTTAATTCAGGGCTTCAATGAATCGACCAAAAGTCAAGATTTTATAGACAACTACACTATGTAATCGTTATCTTTGTTTAGGATTTTTGTGCTAATCAGCATGTTAAATGACAATTTGCTACAAGTTTTAAAATTTCTTTATGTATTAAATCTTTTAACTTTACTATATTATTTTTTCATCTGTCAGTTAAAAGTTTTGAAAAAATATTGTTTGTTTTATATTAATTTTTTTTTTAGCTCTTTTTGTACATGTAAAATGAAAAATTAATCTTGTTTTAATTAATGACAAGGTATATCATTTAATTTTATGCATTTAACATGAAAGTAATGTTTGATTGTACAAACATTCTCATAATGAATTTCTCAGCTGACCTCTTTATATACATGGAAAACCTAAGAGCATTTTATGAGTGCTTTAAACAAATTACTGGAAACAATAGTTTTCTTACTTATTTTTTTTTTCAGTTTGAATATCTAAGAAAAAAATTGTTTTGTATATAAATGAGGATATGCACAAAAAGTGACAATGGTAATAACTATATTTATATTTGGTTTTGAGAAATAAGAATGCAGTCTTAAAAGGAGGGTTCTATCAGGGTATATTTTGTGGAGGATATCCCCGTTTACACAAATAAATGATTAAAACACAGTTAAGTTAAAAGATAATAATAAAGGTAATATTTTGATGAATTTATATTTCACAACTTAATAAAGACAAGCATACATTTGTTGAAAAATAAAAACAATGAGAACTGCATGAAGTCATTCATCGGCACTGCGAATGGGAAAAGTTTGCTACGGCATAACAGCAAATCGTTTATTAGTTTTACGACACGCTATGTGTTACTATGTGAACTTTGTATCAGTGTATATCTAATATCATTAAAATATTGTTAAATTAGGTAAAATATAGAGTGTTTTCATTTCACGTAATACACACAATCCAATATGTCGGATTTTGCCGACAGAACGGCCCCTTTAATGTGATACAAAGACCACAGCAAAAATTCAACAAGCTGTTTATTAGAAATTAGAGTACTGAACAAATATAACATGGTTATATTTGGGATAACACTCTTTCAATAGTACAAATTCTTGTACTTTTTTTGGCCTGAGTCCCATGCAGGATTTAAAAAAAAAAAACACATGGCTGTAATTCAATCTCCAGGTCCATGTGACTTTTTAAGGTTTCACCAAGATGCATATACTAAAAAGTTAGAAAAGAAGATTTCTGGGTAAAAACTTTTTTATTGTGAAGATATGGGACGTTTCTGAATATATATATGCGCACTCCTTCATTCACTGTAAGCATATACTCATCTTGTTTTATTATGTTCTATATGACCCTCAAAATCTTCAGTAAAAAGTGGTTTTGAACTTTCTCCATATTTCAATATGTTTGTTCAATATGTGTATTAAATGTCACTTAAATCAGTTCACCTTCATCATCTTACCACTTTAGGTACTGATTAATTAGGGCTAAACCATTCTGATTGTCCAATTTACAAGAATCACAACTTGTTATGAAAGGGAATAATAAGGCCTTTCTTAAGACATAACATTGTTATATTTTGAATCACACTAGCTTCAATGGTACAAATTCTGTAGAGTAAAGTCCTACAATTTCGTCCAGTCCTGATATTTCGTCCACTTATCAAATAAGGCGAATTTACAGCCTGTCCTACCCTCAAATCGTTGTTTTGGTTGTTATTTTTCTTGCTAGGTGATATTACATGATATTAGTCACATGATACATAAAGCAATGTTGAATGGTTGATACAACGTGACGAAGCTGTAAAGTTACGGCCTTCCCGCCCGGGAGACTTGAAAACGACATAAACAAGTGGATGAAATTATAATACAGTGTTTACTATACTTAAAACTGTGTGGACGAAATTACGAGATGGTGGACGAAATTACCCGACACATACCCTTACGTTTACGCTATTTCATTCATAAGAGTTATCCCCCTTAGAATATCATCCAATCATTTTTCTTATAACAAAGACTCTTTGCCTCGGACTGACTGTTGAACGAAAGGTGCCAGTGAGGGTTAGAATGCCAGTGAGCAAAGTCAACCGTTAAAGTGGACGAAATATGAGGATTTTACTATATCGACAATTTACCCATTCAGCAACCGTGACCTCAAAATAAAATATTTTGGGACCTACAGACAAACGGTCAATAACAGTAATTTATGCAAATATTTTTTTCATAATTTTTATCACTTACCAAAATATAAGTTATATTTTCTCTATTTCTGTTTGAGATATTTATGAGTTCACTCTATGAATTTTAAATGACATTCGGTATAGATTATTTTTGTTATAGACAATTCATTATAACCAGGTTTCTGCTTTCTTGAAGACTCTCGATACTTGAAAAGAAATTAAATGTGATATATGTGTCTGGTGGCCTAGAGATGGAGATAGCAGGCCACTTAAAAACCTTTTCAGACCAAAACAGTCAAAGATTATTGACATTTAGAACTGGCGCGACAGAGAAACTGTTTTACAACACGTATTGATCTGGTTGTTAAAGGTTTCTGTGGCAAGCAACTGTAGGAGAGATAACATCGAAAATGTTCTTGTTTTTCTTGTTCTTTTAAATGTGTTTACAAACATATGAGAATTATACTCGTCCAAATTAGTAGTAATGATTGTCTTAAAATTGTATGCCGAATCAGTCTTAATTTTTTCAAATTATTATGCAATAATATAATATTATAACTTCAAGTTATTTTAAAAATTTCTGTCATTAATAAAAATCTTAAAATATACAAAATCGTGTTAACTTCCTGTTGTTGAGTTGATTGTGGATAGCCATGTTCGCTCTGGCACATATCCTCTTTCCCCTTTCTCTGAAGACATCAACGATGTTTCTCCACAAGTTGTTCTGATTCATGAGCGGTTGTGTCAAACTCTCTGACACGTTGAAGAGCTTTACACTCAACGATGATACTTTAACTGTTACACAAAACATCTTTCACAATTTACAATTTTCGACGATGCAGTGATTAATCCATCATTAGGGTCACACTCTCGTGTGCTGAGTAGCATCTTTCATGTTTCTCACCGACTCCTTGACCTCTGTCAGTTATATTTCGGTACAAAGAAATTATTTTCAGATTGGATGAGGGAAACCATGTTTGCCTAATCTCATGATTGTCCTCGTAAGTCCTTATTGACTCCTGAGGTCAGAGGTCATGTCACCTCAAGCTTATCTCTCTGATTGGATTGCATTCGGTATGAATCGGAACAAATGTATCGATCTATTTCTAGTTTCTAGACCTCCTGGTGTATTTTGGATTTGAAATATTATAAACGCTGTTATATTCGCTCCTCATAGAGGTTACTCAACTCATATCTTCCTTTATTAATCACCTCTTTAAGATATCTCTGTTTAATCAATGTACAATGTTATTACACTGTGTGTAATAATATCACGTGATGTCGAATGGTGTGACGAAATAATGGTTAAGATACGACACCTTAAAGGGGCAGTCGCTCAAATAAGTTGATGAAATGTATTTGAAAAATAATGTCACTAATAATAAAACACCCTTCTCTCTTCGGAAAATCAAGTTACAAAATGAGTGTACATGGTTCGGTAAAGCCATGGAAATCGTTTTTGTAATTCGAAATGATAAAATGTGTTTACATTAAAATGGCCGCCATGCAAGTTTTGCTTTATATACAACATTTTAATTACCACTACGGATAATTGGTTTGTGTAATAAGATGTTTTAGCCTCTAAAGTAAATTTAAATCGCATACACTATAGATCACTATAGATCAGAATTTAAAAAAATAAAATTTGTAAAAAACGTGCAACAGCCCCTTTAAAAAGCCAATAATAGATAAAATACTAAACTCTGTCCCGTTTAATACGTACAATATTTATGAAACTCGTGAATGGTATTGGTTTCTTACTCTTGTTTGCTAACCATGCACTTATTTGTTTCATATATGGTATGAGACGAACATCGTTAAGTAATCTCTACGTGTACATTCGGGTATACGGAGCAAAATTCTTTCACCATATATTACTCTTCCGGGATAAACTGTGTTATATTCTTCACATATTTGTATCAATTAAATTTTATTTTAAATGGTCATAACTACTTATGTATGATTCCGTTTTCTTTGTACAGGAGCATCTGTTATATAACAGATATACCCTTTATGGCAAATAAAGAATTGTTATCATTATTATTATTCCTTGTGTTAATTAATTTACAACTTAAAGTGCACTGGGGGACATCTACACCAAGAACTGGGCATGATAACACAGGACAGCATGGTGGCTGATATGAAGAGAGTCTTTAACAAGATATGTAAATATTTTATTTGGGACAAGCAGAAATTCATTAATTCATTACGTAATGTAAACTTCACAAGGTGCTATCTATGAAAATCTTCAAACTTCCTTAAAATACATATAGAGTTTTGATGATAACAGTCCCCTTTTCACAAAGAAAATGTATGTACAGGCTTCACATAGATATCACGTTATAAAATTACAATAATAATCAAAATCTGAGTGTCTGACAGATGAAATTGGTATTTAATTACAAAATATATATGTTTATTTTAAATCGGTCTTTGACATTAACTCAAAACTTAAATGTCAAGTGCAAACTGACATCAAAACATTATTTTTAAAACAATTTTATGTACAGTTATGTATTATATTGAAAGCTAGCCAATCAGGCGTGTTACAGCGCAAATTAATTTAACAGGTTGCGTAAGTAGACAGATGAAACTTACTTGCTTCTACTGCAGGAGTGATCTGCAAGTTAAAACTAAATAAAATGTTTACATACATTTTGCAACACTTAATCACTTACAAGGGTATTGTTTAATCATTAAAACGTGCAAAGAACATTCATGGAGTCTAATTTAGCATCAAAAGTAGATAAGGGAACAAATTGTACTCAATTTTCAGCGTGTGTTTTCCAGTTTTATTTGTTTGTTTTGCTGGCGCTAAAGTAAAATTACTTCAAGTTTGGCTAAAAGTTCTGATTACGAGCTGAATTTTCAATTAGGCTTGAAATTGGAAGTAAACAATATTGTGAGTGGAAAGATAAAAGTGAAATTGCAATCAATAAAATTCAAATAATTTCCTTTTTTGTTTTCTGTGGGAATAAAAAATAAACTGATCTTTTTTCTATTTTGAGTACTGAAATAAAAAAATACCCAGAGAGAAAACAACCTTTTGTTCATTGTTTGAAACTTGTGAAACTACAAAGTTTCTTTGACTTTTGCAATTATGAGTCGTATGTTTACAGTTTGATTGTCAAATTGCATACAAATTAATGTTCATTCACTCACCTCACTCACCTCACTCACCTCACCTCACCTCACTCACCTCACCCACCTCACTTCACTCACCCACCTCCCTCATCCACCTCACTCACCCACCTCACTCACCCACCTCAATCACCTCACCCACCTCACTTCACTCACCCACCTCCCTCATCCACCTCACTCACCCACCTCACTCACCCACTCACTCACCCACCTTACTCACCCACCTCACTCACCCACCCACCTCACTCACCCACCCTCCCCACCCACCCACCCCACTCACTCACTCCCTCACTCACCCACCCACCTCACTCACCCACCCACCCCACCCACCCCACTCACCTCACCCACCTCACTCACCTCACTCACCTCACTCACCTCATCCACCTCACTCACCCACCTCACTCACCCACCTCAATCACCTCACCCACCTCACTTCACTCACCCACCTCCCTCATCCACCTCACTCACCCACCTCACTCACCCACCTCACTCACCCACCTTACTCACCCACCTCACTCACCCACCTCACTCACCCACCCACCTCACTCACCCACCTCACTCACCCACCTCAATCACCCACCTTACTCACCCACCTCACTCACCTATCTCACCCACCTCACTCACCTCATCCACCTCACTCACCCACCTCACTCACCCACCTCAATCACCTCACCCACCTCACTTCACTCACCCACCTCCCTCATCCACCTCACTCACCCACCTCACTCACCCACCTCACTCACCCACCTTACTCACCCACCTCACTCACCCACCTCACTCACCCACCCACCTCACTCACCCACCCTCCCCACCCACCCCACTCACTCACTCACTCACTCACCTATCCCGCCCGCCCAACTACCCACCCACCCACCACCTCACCTCACTCACTCACTCACCTCACCTCACCTCACCTCACCTCACCTCACCTCACCTCACTCACTCACTCACTCACTCACCTCACTCACCTCACTCACCCACCCACCTCACCTCACCTCACCTCACTCATTAGCTCGCTCACTCGCTCACTCACTCACTCACTCACTCATCCACCCATCCACCCACCCATTCACTCACTCACTCACTCACTCACTCACCTCACTCACCTCACTCACCTCACTCACCTCACTCACCTCACTCACCCACCCACCTCACCTCACCTCACCTCACTCATTAGCTCGCTCACTCGCTCACTCACTCACTCACTCACTCACTCACTCATCCATCCACCCACCCACCCACCCACCCACTCACTCACTCACTCACTCACTCACTCACTCACTCACTCACTCACTCACTCACTCACTCACCTATCCCGCCCGCCCAACTACCCACCCACCCACCACCTCACCTCACTCACTCACTCACTCACCTCACCTCACCTCACCTCACCTCACCTCACCTACCTCACTCACTCACTCACTCACTCACTCACTCACTCACTCACTCATCTCACCCACCTCACCCACCTCACTCACCTCACCCACCTCACTCACCTCACTCACCTCATCCACCTCACTCACCCACCTCACTCACCCACCTCAATCACCTCATCCACCTCACTTCACTCACCCACCTCCCTCATCCACCTCACTCACCCACCTCACTCACCCTCTCACTCACCCACCTTACTCACCCACCTCACTCACCCACCTCACTCACCCACCCCACCCACCCCACTCACTCACTCACTCACTCACTCACTCACTCACTCACTCACTCACTCACCTATCCCGCCCGCCCAACTACCCACCCACCCACCACCTCACCTCACTCACTCACTCACTCACTCACTCACTCACTCACTCACTCACTCACTCACTCACTCACTCACCTCACCTCACCTCACCTCACCTCACCTCACCTCACCTCACCTCACCTCACCTACCTCACTCACTCACTCACTCACTCACTCACTCACCTCACTCACCTCACTCACCTCACTCACCCACCCACCTCACCTCACCTCACCTCACTCACTCGCTCACTCACTCACTCACTCACTCACTCATCCACCCATCCACCCACCCACTAACTCACTCACTCACTCACTCACTCACTCACTCATTCACCTCACTCACCCACCCACCTCACCTCACCTCACCTCACTCATTAGCTCGCTCACTCGCTCACTCGCTCACTCACTCACTCACTCACTCATCCACCCATCCACCCACCCACTCACTCACTCACTCACTCACTCACCTCACTCACCTCACTCACCTCACTCACCTCACTCACCTCACTCACTCGAAACGTGTATAGCGGCAATATCCAGAACGCTTTTCATTTCCCTCAATCATTGGATGTCACTTGTAACGACACTCTTTTTCAATCTCAGCTCCATTTAGAATATACAAATATGCAGCTACTGGCGCATTAAGTTAATGCAGCATGCTCATCCTTACCAGGTACCCATTCATAGCTGGGTGACTAGGACACAAAGTCAGTATTTTGTCCAAGGATTCTGCACATCGCTGGAACTAGGTGTGTGCACGTATTCATGTGGCCACCTTCATGTTAACTTATTTGATCTGAAACATTGTTATTTTCATAATATCTTTTTCTAAGCAGTAAATAGTAAATATACCCCAAACCTGCCTCCGATGTCCACATTGGTCAATTACTCAGATCAAACTTGCAGCACCTTCTTCACATTCGGGGAGAGTCAGGCATTACTTTCAACCAAGCTTTTCTTCTGGGGCAACATTTTAATGACCTTGTATTTTTTATAAATGTTTTAAATAAAATTTATAAATAAAATCTTAAAATAAATGCTTTTTTAAAATCACTTTCATGTGTTTCATGCCATGATACCTCAGTGATCGAGGACATCTTTATCAGTCAATTAACAGTTTCATGTTAACATGATCAAAATCGGATGTTAGTTAAGTGCTCAGCCATTTTGTTGTTGTTATTTATTGCAACAAGCGCACATACCATATTCAGATTGGCTTTTATCTTAGTAATAACTGGTCTTGCTTGAGTAATAGCGACAGGTCACAGAAATTGATGTGAAATCCAACCCATATGTCAGCCAACATGCGATTGGTCAGAATCAATTTCTCTGATACTCTTGAGGAAGAATAAAAAATATTGATGTTTTATTGTTGACTCTGCTGTATTGTGTTACTTTTGCTATTTCTTTCAGTTCAGTTCAGAAAGGTTGGAGCATGTCTGATGTATTTTGATGGAAAGACACAAACACCAAATCCATTTAATACAATTTAAAGATATATTTTGCTTTTTAAATACTTTAACCACTGCCTTTGTGTGAAGTTGATCAACAGCCCTCTTAAAGGGGCAGTAGCACATTTTTTAGCTCAAATAAGTTGATGAAATGTATTTGAAAAATAATGACACCAATAGTTTAAACACCCTTCCCTCTTCGCAAAATCAAGATTAAAAAATGAGTGTACATGAGTCAATAAAACCATGGGAATCCTTTTTGTAATTCAAAATTGTAAAAGGTTTTCTCATTAAAATGGCCGCCATGCAAATTTTGCTTCATACGCAACACTGTTGTTACCACTATGGATTATTTTTGTGTGTAATAAGATATTTTACCCTCTAAAATAAATATAAATGACATAAACATAACATCATTATAAATGGGAAATGTGAAACAATAAATTTTGCAACTTCTTCATATCTTGGCAGTAGATAAACAAAAAACACAAAGGTCTGGCAATGTTATGAATCTCTATGTAGTGATCATCATGGGGTCTTTATATATATATAATGATCACTACATGGTGTGAAACCGGTGAGGATTCAAAACATTTTCAGACTTATATATATATATATTTTGAAGGTCTATGATTGACTCTTGATTGAAAGAACAATTTTCAGTGATGGAAGTTAATTATTGATCCCATCTTCTTCTACCCCATATTGCACTCTGAAATGTTTTGTATGTTCACAATACAAAAGTTGGTTTCCAGACAAACTTTATTTTCATTTGAAGATATTTATTCTATATTTCCTACAATTAACTTCTAGTTACATATTCATGTAAATATGTATTGCAGATTACATTCCATATAAAGCATGGAACGTACATGCAGAACATACAAACGTACAATACAAACGTACAATACAAGCGTACAATACAAGCACCAACCGCTGTATGAAACTCCTGAAAGCAGAGATACCATTTAGACTTAGAAATTGGTTAGGTTTATCAAGGGTAGACTCTGTAGCTATAAACACGATGATACTGGAGGAAGAGGTTATATAGCTACTGTTCACAGCTAGGATTGAACATGCATGCAGAACTTACATGTAATATATTTAGAAGCCTCTGCTAAAATACTTTGCCACATTTTAAATTATTAATATTTTTGTTTTCAGAGATGAAGGTTTATTCATGTCAAGAGACCACTGGCCTGGAATACATGTTACTTGTTAGTGTTATGTGTGATTACCCCATGAAACAATATCATGCATTCATAGAATCTCCATGCATAATCATTACTTCGTTACCATATACAACAACCGTGTCTATGGTGAGAAATTGGACACATCATTTACACGGCAACTATGGAAAGAAACTCGGCTAATGTGGTATTGACTTCTTCTGATTGGCTCAATTTGGGGTCATTTGCATGATCTTCCAAGTAATGGTGTAAGATGATAAATGACACTTATTGTAAACTTGGGATTGTAACCAGATCCTTGTAGATAGTGGGGGAATAAAAGAATTGATGACAGTTAATTAGTTTCAGTGATCAGTAATAAAAATATAAGGTTTTCGGTTGTGTTTTTGTCCTCTTCAGTCATCATTAACTTAAAGGAAATAATTAATTTTCATTATAGTACAGACAGATAAAGAACAATGAATATCTCAGAAAACCACGATCATTCTCTGTTCAGTGGGATTTGTTTCAAAGAAAATAAAGACACAAGGAAATTGCTGGAAAGACATTACTCCGTCTACATCTAAATACAAACTAGAGAGAGATAGTGGGTGACGCTGGAACGGAAACCAAATAGTCTGTCTACGTGCATGCAGTAAGCTGCATATCTGACTACAGTTGGACAATTGGGGAGGTGTCTTTCAGAGACTTAGAGTCGGGAATAACATTTTTACTTAACAAAGCCATGTAAACAGATCTCACAAGTTTTCAGGTATTCATCAGTCAAGAGACAAAAAAACAGAAACTTAGGCACCAAAATGGCACCAGTAGGACACAAAGCAGAACAAATTACTTTTGGAAAAAATTATTTAACTTTTCTAAAAGGACTTTCAACGTTAAAACACATGTTTTACTGTGGTTTTGAAATGTTGAATTTTCAAAGGCAACAGTGTTTTTCGATATTTCATTGATATATTGTATTTATCTTAAAAAGTCAGGAGAAAATTGGCACCAAATATGAGACGATGAATATTTTAACAGGTTTTTGTTAGCACATAAATTCATTGTACATGCACAATTTTGATATGATCAAAAGTGAACTCTTTTAGAGATAAATATTCAAAATGGAAATAATATACAAGCCATTTTATGCATTATACATTTAAAAAAAAATTATGATTGAAAAAAGACTGCAAATTTGTTAACAAATTAAAACAAAAATTAGTTTGAGGAATTATATGGTTTCAAAGTTACAGATCGTGTTGTTTTCAAAATATGAAGATGTAAGATATCAAGCTAAAACTTGAGATGACAGAAAATGCATATAAAATGCTTTTTAAATAATAAAGCAGATATAAAACAAATCTTCCTTTATGAGTGCAAGTAGCACGGTTGACAATTTAATCTCTTAATGTGACTTACGGTTTCTTGTAAGCTAGGTGAACGAATCGAACTGTAGAGATGATAATACTGCAATTTTTATCTCATGGGTTTATGGCATCCGGCATCCGGCATCCGTCCGTCCGTCCGTCCGTCGGTAAACTTTTTGCTTTTTCTCCAGAACCAATAACTCTTGATAGCTGAAATTTCATGTGCAGACTCCTTGGCCAATGGGGATTCTAAAATGTAGATTTTGTTACCCCGTGACACCAAACAGGGTCACGGGGGTCACATCCTTAAAAACCTATTTTCATCTTCTTCTCCAGTTTCAAAAGGTCTAGAGAGCTGAAATGTTGTGTGCAGACTCCTTGGCCAATGGGGATTCTAAATTGTAGATTGCATGACCCGATGACCCCAAATGGGGTCACAGGGGTCACATGCTTAAAAACCTATTTTCATCTTTTTCTCAGTTACTTCAAATTTGTTATACCTGTGATAAATTCTCCTGGAAAATTTACATTATGAAATTTATTTAGTTTATTGATAAAGCCTGGTGAGCTACAGAGCCAGGGGCTCTATTTCTATATTAATAAAGTCATGCTGTTCCAATATTTCATTCATCAAGAAATCTGGTTTTGCCTGATACTTATGAATTATAATTGTTATACTTGTATAATTATTGTTTTGTGAAACCATGAGTTTAATGGTAAATGGGCTGTTGAATTCCTTTCATAGTTATCCTTTATTCATAGACAGTGAACAACTGGTTTCTCTCAGACTCCTCATAACAAAGGACCCATCCTTCACATTCTGCTCCATCTGTATCCAACATCTACTTCAATCTCCTGATCCTTCCTCCTGAGATTCTTGAGTGGCATTCACCTGATGAAGGAACAAGGACTGTCTAATTTTATCGCAAAACATGGCGAGAAAACTATTTGATTGGCTGGACAAAACGTCACCTTTTGATGGTCTGACCTGGCTTTGCACCCAGGGTATGGAAATGGAGTGGAACGTACACGTTATACCCTGAGGCAGGATGGGACTGTCCCAGAAACATTGTGTATATACAGTCAGACCGTTTATCCGCACAGTTTGGTTACAGTTGGATAGCAAGTCGTGCGGTTCAGCGAATCATCATTTGCACAGAAATTGGTGGGTGGGTGGGTGCACAGAAATGGGTGGATTGAGTGAGTGGGTGGGTGGGTTGAGAGAGTGAGTGGGTTGAGTGGGTTGAGTGAGTGAGTGGGTTGAGTGAGTGAGTGGGTTGAGTGAGTGAGTGGGTTGAGTGAGTGAGTGAGTGGGTGGGTGGGTGGGTGGGTGGGTGGTTGAGTGAGTGAGTGAGTGAGTGAGTGAGTGAGTGAGTGAGTGAGTGAGTGAGTGAG
Source organism: Gibbula magus (assembly GCA_936450465.1). Classification (NCBI taxonomy): domain Eukaryota; kingdom Metazoa; phylum Mollusca; class Gastropoda; order Trochida; family Trochidae; genus Gibbula; species Gibbula magus. The sequence goes on from OW388304.1 coordinate 62,930,144, forward strand.
TGAGAAAGACAGACAGACAGACAGATCTTATTTGATACATTGCTTCAATTCTAACCTCTAACTCACCACTGTAGTACCCACAACAATTTCAACCGACACTCACAAGTTTTCCCGCAATACATAGCCCTAAAAATAATACCAGCCCACCAACTCAATCAGTGAGTGAAATTAAGCTGTGTTGAACCATAAATTACCACACTTTTTCATGGTAGTTTTATATTAAACTGTTTTACACTTTTCAAGGAGCAAAAGATCAGCAAATGCATGATCATTTTTCAATTAAAGGAGTTGATGTCACCAAGCAAACAAATGATGATGTGAAGCTAAGCTGAATGTGACGCTGCACGTCATTAACATCTAAACATCAATATTTTTACAGACTTCTACATGGTATCGCATATTGGAACAACCACATTTACACTGTTTTTGTTTTTCACCTTTTGAATGAAGAAAAGCAAATTCATTTTCTAATCGTCTTTCAAATTGTTGTGAAAAATGGATGACAAAAGTAAATTTTTCACATAATTATTAAACTAAACTGACTTGCAAAAGAAACGCAACCAAACCATTGTTGGTCCCAAATCAAACAAACTCATATTATAATAGTATGTATCGATCGTATGTATGTATAGTTCGATCATCAGGATTTTTAGAATATTGAATATAATAACGATATTTTAAGCTTAATGGTTTAAGAAGACTTACAGACACATGAGGAAAAGGCCAAGTCTCTTTTGTTAATGGCCGAGGTTGGAATTGCAAAAGTTGTTCAATGGGTGACAAGTCAGCAGATCAGTCTTTCTACGGCGTGGATAACATGGTTTTCCACTCCATGGCTTGTACGCAATGCTGTCAGTTCATCTGTAAAATTTAGTGAGTCTGGCTATTGTACATTTGGTGCAATCCATGATTAGGCAACTTGGTTAAGCGTCGCTCCAACCTGCAGGATGCAAATTGTTCTCTCTTTTTCTGTAGCACTTTAAAAAGCCATGTTCGTCGCTTGCAATCGAATATTTTAATGCAAAACCTCCATTCTGTTGATGTTTTGTACTCAATTTTAATTTGGTTAACTTTGTACACCATCTGAAAGTTTTGACCAATAAGTTCATTTTTCTCGAAAATTACTACGAAAACTTACATTTGCGTACAATGAATGTACAGGTTACATTTAGAAGACATGTTTAAAGTGTTTTCAATCGGTAGGCCTCGTTCCTCGAAAAATAATAACCTTTTGTATTCTGGTGGCGTTTCTTTTGCAAGTCAGTTTATTTAACTAAATAATTTTATTTCATCATCAATATAAGGCCAACGCTTTGCTCTGGGAGCAGTCTAATTAAATAGAAAGACTAATTCCCCCTTGAAAAGATAAACTCTTAACAACTATATACGATCCAAAGGCGAAAAAATTCAGATATCCGAACAATAATAATGATTAAAAGTAAATAGATTTTCATTATTCAAAAGGAAGATAAATGAAATAGAAATTAACAGTGTATATTTTGTTTGCCTCTTACACTGTGGGACATCATCCCATGGTCAACCAATTGGTGTTTCTTCTTAACCAATTGATATTTCTTTTTAACCAATTGGTATTTCTTTTTAACCAATTGGTGTTTCTCTCTCCCATACAGAGGAGCTTCCAATTTTTTAATTAACGTTTTTTATACAGTGGCTCCTTGGTAGAGCAAATTATTCTTCAATTTCTTATCAAATAGAAAGTCCTATGGTCAACCAAATATGTTTCTCACTTTCACATACATTTGAATATATCCATGGATGACCAATTGGTTTTGGGTCGTTTCATTTTATTCAGTGGAATGTCCAATGTTTGACCAATTGTTTTTGTGACCTTTTTATGCAGTAGAATGTCCTGTGGTAGACCAAATTGTTTTCTTTCATTATCCCTTGCTACAAAGATGTCAAGGGATATAGAAATGACCTCAATCTGTCCGGGTTTCGTTTCCAGACCAGAACCCCAAAACCGTAAGGCCTAGCTCTATGAAACTTGGTGTGTGGAACAGTCATCATGCGTAGATGTGCCTTTTGGGCTTATCAACTTTATTTTTAACTGTTTCCATTGAAACATAAGATATTGTTTCCAAACCGGAACTAAAAAACTGTACGACATAGCTAATGGAACTTAGTGTGTGAAACAATCATCATGTGCAGATGTGCTTTTGGGTCTTTTAACTTTTTTAAAATTTAATTTTTAGTTGTTTTCATTGAAACATAATTAACTTAACATATTGGTTCCGAACCAGAGCTAAAATATTGTAAGGCCTAGCTAAGTGAAATTTGGTGTGTAGAACAATCATCATTTGTAAGTGTATTTTGGTTTTTGTCAACATTTTTTAGACTTTTATTTTTAGCCTTTTCCATGGAAAATGATCTTCATCTTGATTCTGGAGCAAAATGCAAAATGCTTTTTACTTTCAAAACAGATGTTAAAAAATGTTAAGCAGAGATTAATTAATACATTAATAATAATTATTAATACATCTTGGGAAGTATATATTCTTGTGTAGCAATTTATTACTAATGAGTGATTGAGTATTTATCAAAGGATAAAGCTTGATCCATAATCCTTGTTCACAAAGTTTAAAACTTTTCCCACGTGGCTTGGGACATAATAGACTCTGTCTGCTTGTTTTTTTTTATAAATTGTCGATAATTTTTTTATTTCATACACAGTTGGCAAGGTCCTGTGGTTGAGCAATTACTTTTCTCATATTCATACACAGCTACTGGTGGAATGACCTATGGCTGACTGATTGATTTTCTCTCAAACATCCTGTAGTCTAACAGTTGTGGAATGTCATGTTAGCAATAACGCATGCCAATTGCTGAAGTAACCACATAAAGAAACTTTGACATTCATTTCTTACAGTGAATTAACCAATGGTTGTTTTTTTTGTCACTGGCTTATTTTTTTTCTCAAGTTATATTTATTATGTAATTCTTGAGGGAAAACTAGTCTGCCATCCCTGTCACGAGTCGGTTAGTGTTTTTAAGTGTGTTAGTGTTAGTGTTAGTGTTAGTATGTTTTGTATGCTGGAGAATTGTAATTATACACAACAAATTTCCCTTTTGGGACAATAAATATTATCTTATCTTATCTTATCTAATATGTTAATTTAAAGTAAAAAGGATCTGGCACTTGATGAAAATGTTTGTTTCTTTAACATCCAATCAACTACACTCACTGGCAAATATACCTTACATTCAACAGAGGCAAACACAACATATGTCTGCCACATAAAGTTGATTTAGATTGTTTGTGATGAGGTTATATCTCATAAAGAGATCTACACAATTTCATTCATAAGAGTATGATATTAATATTTTATATTTGGGGAGCGGAATTGCTATTTCAAAGGGTTTTTGGACATAATGTTTGGCATTTAAGGTAATATTTCATGAAATATGCAAATTATGTTATATAAGAGGGGAGGCGCCTCCCCTCTTATATACTTATTCCCATTGTCCCGTCAGGTATCACTTATTTAATCCATGCATGACAATTTACATCTTCTTCTCCCGCAATAGCGAGGTTAGCGCCTCCCCATTGCTTTAGCAAATTATGTTAGTCCAAGATGCTGTTGCCAAAATACACTTTCTTTGACTGATTACGCAACGATATGCCATTTAACGAAAGCCACAGTTTACTCCCCTATCTCGTCTGGTTAAGGAGATTCTAAAACAACTTTTTTCAGAAATACGAACAGTTAATTATTGTTTCAAAAATTACAAACTAAGGTTGATTGGCTTTTAGAGACATTATATGTGACTATATATGTTTCAATCTTGTTTATCTTTCATTGATTAAAATATCTTGGGTTGTTGTACCTATACTTTCTTTTGTGCGCGAGTGTATCAGCAAAAGGTGTAACTCCCAAGGGACTCCCAAGAATTTACTACGTTGTGTCCATCCTCCCATCTGGATAATAAATCATCTTTCACTCAGGATAAAGTTGTAAATAAAAAATTATCTTTGACAGTGATAAATGTGCATGTTTACATTAAAGGCACTGTTGCATGCTAATTAATTGCTTTAAAATATAAATAATGCAAAGATAATGCACATATCTAGATATTACGAAAAAGTATGTACGTATTCAGGTTTTAAAGCTAACTTTAAAAGATCGGAAGTAATTAATGCAACGTTGCATAAATCTGCATTAACTACAATATAAACAATATTAATAATTTGCACACAACCCGAAGACCAAAAATAGCAGTTGCTATAGTTAATGTAACAACAATGCTTACAAATCGGTGAAGTTACATATACTCCTTAATGAAGACTGTCAAATCTTTGTTGTCAGTAAACAGATGAAAGTATATGCAAGAGCTGAACAAAATCCTAGTGCAGCCGTTTTCTATACTCCATATTTCACATTTTGCACATCAGCGACTCTTACTATTTGTTATATCCCTGAGTGACCGTCTTTTAATTATTGACTGCAGGTCATTAGTATATATTAAAGAATAATAAGTATTTTATAGCACCGAAAGGAAGCTAAAGTGAGTTCATATATGCCCTCGTATTACCTAAAATAGCTTATTTGAGTGTTAAAAGCGTGATTTTGTACCTTTAAACATATTATCAACCAATTTACAAGAAAAATGTTTTGTAAATGATACAGAAACCTCTAATTTTAAAGATTTCTTATAAAGCATGAAGCCTACAAATTGGTCCCTAAATCTAGATATGTTTTACATTTAGTAGAAAGAAAATGGTCACTGTAGATGGAGGGTTTATGATGATTGGTGGAGGGTTTATTTCATTAAAAGAACTAAGTCTTCCACTTTCCATCTGACGTGAAACATGAGTGAATACGTGATCATGTGTGAAAATATTATTTTAGAATTATGTTTGACATGGAATATTGATGTAGCAATTGCTAAATGAGGATAGAAAATTACTCATTAAATGCGCTGTAGCATGTCTTTCTTACTGAAATAAGGCGATCTCACGAAAAGGTAAACAAGTTTTACCAATGGCTAAATATAATACTCCTGAATCAATAATATTCCATGCGAGTCCATTTACCTTCGAACGTGTTGACATTAAAATGCCTGCTCGAATGTAGTTCAAGTGATCTGACCAATGTAGTGATATCTAATCGAGACTTAAAGTAGAGTTTTGAATATGGTACCATGAAAGAATGGTCATTTATCTTGCTGTCTGAACTCTAAACTTTGAATGAGACCTACAAATCTACCTCTCACACTGAAGTGTTCCACACCAATGTCACTTAATACGTTGCACCATTTTCTTTAAATATGGATAACCGTTTTCTATGGGTACGGCTTATTGGGTCATGTAATGACATGTTTTACATCTAACATACCAAAATATCGTTAAACTTTAATGATAAAAAGCAAATTTGAGAATGCAAAAAATGTGCTACAGCGCCTTTAATAATTAATTTTCACCAAAACGATAATCAGCCACTTTCATAACATATGAAACATGCTTTTTATCTTGGTTGTTTTGAAAACATCAAGATTTGAGATAATTATTTTATTTTCATCTTTACTTTGTAATACTTATAATTGTAATGAGCTAGTTTAAGACACAATTTATATCCATATTTATGTGTGCAAAAAGATTAATATATTATTGTACTTGTTCCCAGTAATGTAAATGTCTTCAGCACATTTTATAGCTCTACAATAACGATTAATCATAATGCAAAACGTGAATTTTACTGAGTTTAAGTTTGAACAGGAATCATTGATAATGGTATAAGGATCTATGACGAAACATCGCAATTGTTAAATAAAGAAGTTGATCATCCGTAAATATAATTTTCTTCTTCCTGAATCTAATCCATAGTACATTGAACTTCCCTAGTACAACGATGTTACAAAAGTATGAACATTACTATTCATTAATCGTTAACAAAACCCAGACATAACAGTCATCGTGGTTAGTTATTTATTGACTGTAATCCATTTTATATGGCAATAATATGCATAGACTACAATAATACTCTATCACAAGTCAATTCGGAACAATACCGAATGTGACCTATAAACATACCTGATTTCTTGCACGTAGTACGGCTAGTGTTTTATTATCCGTAATCCTCCTTCGTCGACCTTAAGCTGATCTTCAGGCGTAAATGTAGATACGACCGTCAGCAAATTGAAACAAATGACCCAATAAGCTAATACCTGTCTCTCCAATCCCTGAATAATGCGCAGAGTCGTTTGTATGTTCGGATTTGATGAACAGGGCAATTTGAGATGTTCTTCTTGCATGTATCTTGGCTCTTAAGTCTGTAAAATGATACTCTTAGAGTATTTAGAACCCATAATGCTTCCTGAGAAAATGCTCTGATCAGCGTATATGGAAATTTGGAAATTAAGAGCCAATTGGATGTTTTAGATTTCACTGTGGTCGGCAGTTATTGATGGCTTTGCATGTAATAGATTCTTTAACAAAGTTCTGTTAACTCTTAAGAGATGCCATTCATGATTGAATTGACAGGAATGTATAATTGTAATAATTGTATATTGTTTACACATAACTGTAATTGTATGTATATAATTACGTCTAGTTGGCCCTTTGACAGCTTAGAAACATTTATGTAGATACTACAATCAGAATCAACAACAAATATTTGTATAAAGTGTCAATGAATATTCATTTTCTGCGTATTTCTTATATTTACATATACAATGGTATTCCTAGAGATTGGAATAAGATATACCGTTATTTGAAAATGAGTTTCCAAGACGGAGATATATGTTCTCCTGTTCACCTTAACAAGAAATTTATTCTTAATGCCAATTTGACAGAGGCTTTACTCGATCTTCACAATAATATTGGTTAGATGTAAGATACTGTTTATAACAAAACAGCTTTTAAGGAAATGAATGATCTATATAGTGCAGAAATAACATCATAATCCTACCATTAACCCCTCAATCCTATAATGAGGTGAAATGATTGGTTAATCCTCTAAATGTAATCACACAACAAGAGGATTAGTCGAAAGGAAGAGGCTATTTAGTTGAAAGAAATAAATGATCTATCTCATCTCATACAAAGAGAATACTGAACGACGTTCCGTTCAATAAGTGGTTTATATTTAACGAGCGAAAGCGAGTTAAATACAAATACCATCTCATGAGTTTCATAAATATGTTATTAAACGGAAACGAGTTAAGTATTTTATTTATTACTCACTGAATTAAATGCCACTTAATTCCACAAACTCATCGATAAATGGGACACACTCCATTGCGACTGCCGCGCTGACATTATGACGTCACATCAATCGGCAGCATGCGATGTTATTACACTGAGTGTAATAACACGGTAGATTTATTAAACTGCGATATCTTCAACGGGTGAGTAATAAATAGAGATTATTACCCTAGGAAGTGCCTATAATGACTTTTTCAAAACGAGTATGAATTTTGGTATTGCCCGAGCAAGAGCGAGCGTTACACATAAATTTGCACGAGTTTTGTAAGAGGAACATGGCACACTTTCGAGTGTAATAATTACTTCATTACCCAGTCTATTCCATTTCATTCAAGTAAAGATAGCCAGGAAAAGGCCCACTTCTCTTGCAACGGAAAGCTACAGTGATGTCATGAACAATCGTATATGACGTCACAGACGATGAAATACAGGAAGTCACTGTGAAACAATGGTTGCTAGGCAAAAGAGATATGTGCACATGTGCTCATATCAATTATATTAACTTTCAACTATATGGGTAATAAATACAAAGAGTTCATTGTTTTGATAATTAAAAAAAATGGAAAAATAAAAACACCTTGTCAAAACGCAATTTTTTGGCAATCTTTGAAACTATTGATACAAGTATGTGAGATGTAGTTTCTCTACACTGAAAACAGTTGAATAATAAATCATAACCACCAACTACACTGTGAGGATGGGTACTTGTCAAGAAAATCACAGCGTCAAAAATGAGATGTGACTTAGGTGCACTTTGATGATTTGGGGAATCTTAATCCAATTAGACCTCTAACCTGAATGCACTTTGTTAATTATCTAATGACGTGTGTGCAAATCAAGGATCTTTTCGAACTCTTAATGGCAGACAAGTTAGTCTGTATAGTGTTGAAAATGGGTTGTTTGGATGGTCCGTGTTTGCGAATATCCTAACCCCTCTAACTGAAAGCATTAGTGAACCCATTTAGAGAATTGAAGCTTTTACCCAACACAACAGTCGCCAACAAAAGAAGTTTGTGCGACTGCAATCAGCTTTTCAGTATTAGAAGGTATTTGAAGCTGTTTGGGATTTGAAAGATTGATTTCCAGCACTTTGCATGTGACTAGTTTCAGTCTGTCTGTTATTCACAGCTTTGATGGGTTGTCGACTGTGAGGCAGTGCAATCATACGATAACCTCTTGTAACGATTGTCGAAGTCTCATAATCGCGCTGAACTGATTGTTATTGGCTGTGAAGACTAACATTCTGATTTCCTTGCGATAGAGTTTCACTGGAATGACGGAACAACCTTTCACAATTGTCTGTTAAGCATCCAGCTTAATAATTCTCTATCTTAACAATAATGAAAAAATCAACATGTTTCTGTTATTTGAATGTTAAGGCAATCAGATGATATGGGTATTTGAGGCCAGAACGTGACTTGAAAGATTAAGACGTGAAAGGATCGTATGACGAATAATGTTATGCAGATTTGTCACCTTAAACCAGACTCGATTGATCTGGCTTCATTTATGATGCCTGCTACCAAGTTGGACAGAAGCTATGATGGTTTAGGTAGTTGGAAACAGATTAAGAATTTATTACATTTTGTGGAGTCATCACGCTGACATCTTGGAATTTGTAGTGACCCACACTAGCCCAATATTATGAAGTGATCATGTGAAACCGGTGCAGGTGGTTTTCTCTCCAAGGATCACAGAGGAATAATGTCTTTCAAGAAATGCATCTGAAAAACTTGTCTACCATGATTATTTCTTTCAATGGCATGATATCATTCCTACCATTCTTTATGTTGACAACAATTATGTTCAATATGACATGTTATTGAAATCTAAACCTGTGGTAATTTTGTCATCATATGAGGATCACATACATAACTACCTCTTCAGGAGGATTGATAACAACTGTTGGTGTTTATTCTATTGTAATCTTGCAATTTTACATGGATTACATAGCAATGGATTTGTTTCAACGTGGAATCTACAAGACTGTTTGAAGTATGAGACAGTGGAGGTGTAGTTCTAATGCAATCCATATGGATGAATAAAGACAGGAATAATTGTGGAATTTAAAATAATTATTTGCCTAAGATCATGAATTTGATGGTGTCATTTTATAATAACTGCATAAGAATCTTTCCAATATGGCTTCGGAAGGACTTATTGAGATACAAAACATTTGATACATGTATCTAATAAAGCCCTTTGAATTGAATCAAAGGCAAATTACTTCTTTCAAATCAAGAATATACTGAAACACTCCTGGAAAGACTGTTAAGTCAACACTGTGTCCCACAATTCCAAGGAATGATACAGTGGCCATGGCTCAGTGACTACCTGTCTTACGGAGGGGCTAGATAAAGAAAGGATTTTTTTCTATGGAAAAATGTGAAACAAGTGTAAGTCATATTTGCGCATGTTGCAATTTGATGAATGAACTTTTGGGAGATATATTGATGGTTTCAGGAACACATATAATGGCTAGATGTTACAGATACATGTCATGGCATTGTGTTCTCTGATAAAACAATGTGGTCAAACTATTGGAATTGAATATCCTTCATTATTACCCATATGGTTGAAAATAACTGAGTTAATATTTTTTATATGAGCACATGTGCACATATCACGTTTGCCTAGCAACGATTGTTTCACCGCGACTTCTATCCAGGATACCACTTGCTTGATTAATTTTCCATCACTCAAATGGATTTGCATTTCTCTGATGAATAACGAATGAACGAAGGAGTGATCTTTATTTCCTCCATGTTTATAAGAGAACATTACATATATAAATAGCATTCAATGCAAATATTAATAACTAGTTACCGCAGCACATGTACAATATGGATTGGTAATGGTCCATATGGGATCTATTGAAGGTAAATGATAAATTGCAAATTCTGAGAGTGTACATATATCTCGTGCAGTAATTGTCCAAAACACAGTCCATATGTACAATCTCACCATATTATTGTAACTAATTCAGTAGCTATTAAAACAGCTATTAACTGCTAAAGGATTCTATGAATTAGAATATTTTCCCCTTACAATTGGAGATGCTACAAGAGTTAAATCATTATGTGATCATGAAATAATCATTGAGATGATGAACCCAGCATCCAGAATTACTCCCTGATAGTCTAAAAGGACAATATTTTCTAGTTACAAAGTGACACTAAACTGAAATCATATAGTGTGGTCACAACTTTGCCAGTCTACTGAAATCATACAGTGTGGTCACAACACGCCAGTCTACTGAAATCATACAGTGTGGTCCTTCCTCCATGGTTTTAAGCATGAATGACAGGATGATAAGTCTACTGAAATCATACAGTGTGGTCACAACACGCCAGTCTACTGAAATCATACAGTGTGGTCACAACACGCCAGTCGACTGAATCATACAGTGTGGTCACAACACGCCAGTCTACTGAAATCATACAGTGTGGTCCTTCCTCCATGGTTTTAAGCATGAATGACAGGATGATAAGTCTACTGAAATCATACAGTGTGGTCACAACACGCCAGTCGACTGAAATCATACAGTGTGGTCCTTCCTCCATGGTTTTAAGCATGAATGACGGGATGATAAGTCTACTGAAATCATACAGTGTGGTCACAACACGCCAGTCTACTGAATCATACAGTGTGGTCACAACACGCCAGTCTACTGAAATCATACAGTGTGGTCACAACACGCAAGTCTACTGAAATCATACAGTGTGGTCACAACCCGCCAGTCTACTGAAATCATACAGTGTGGTCACAACACGCCAGTCTACTGAAATCATACAGTGTGGTCACAACACGCCAGTCTACTGAAATCATACAGTGTGGTCACAACACGCCAGTCTACTGAAATCATACAGTGTGGTCACAACACGCCAGTCTACTGAAATCATACAGTGTGGTCACAACACACTAGTCTACTGAAATCATACAGTGTGGTCACAACACGCAAGTCTACTGAAATACAGTGTGGTCACAACACGCAAGTCTACTGAAATCATACAGTGTGGTCACAACTTCTCCATCTTCTTGAATCAATCATAGTGTTTCAGAACTTTCTCAGTCTACTGGAATAATACATAGTTGATTTACAAATTTCTCAATCTACTGGAACCATACAGTATGCTCACAACTATCTCATTACAGGTGCAATAATCATCCATTTAGCTGACAATCTTGTCCAGGACGTTTCACTGAAGCTGACGACCTTGTCAACGAGATGTTGTTAATGTTCACGACATAATTCTTGTCACTTAACGAGTCAATATGTCGAGAACAGGAAGAACCAGCAGTTTGGGTTGCATTCATGTCGTTCTGCTACAAGTCAGGAAGTTAAAGGAGAAAATCATTGACCAGAATGTCACTAGCAATGGTTTTCAGATTAAGTGGAGGACTCTACCTAAAGGTTTGGAGAGAACAACAATCAACGACAGCCATGAGACAATAGCTCTTGATAATTCTATCTTTGACATGCTTGAAGGAGAGAGACATCACCAGTCCTTATAGGACAAGATGTCTTGATGGTTTTCTCATTGACAGAGAGGATTTTGTCAGCATCTGTCTTTGGACTTTGTCTCAATTGTTCTACTTTACATCGCCTTAGTGTCATCTCGACCTTCGACAAATAAATAGGGAGACAGAGCTATTGTTTGTAATCTGTGATCAGAATATCCTTTTTATAACAATCTGGTGCCGGTGAGACACACATTTGGGATCGGTTTCCTTCCCAAATCAGTTCCCTTGATCATCGAGTGGTTAAGATTGGGAAGTCATGTTGTAAAAGTTTTGCAAGAACAATATCCTCATTGTGAGTTTAAGCATGGAGGAAGGGATGATAAGTGTATTCACTGTTTAGACGCCTTGTTAGATGTTGCTTCAAGGAAAAGTGGATTTTTGTGTCTGACAAACTGTTATTTTGCCAACATAGATAAGGTGCTTGATACACGACAGAGTGCGGCTTAAGAAGTGAAAAATGCAAACATGCACCTTTTTAAAAAGGCTCTAGCTTGTTCCCTAAAAGGAACGCTTTATAATGTTTCAACTGGTAATTAACCTCCCAACATTACATAAGAAAAGTTTAAGTGGTTTTTAAATAGTTTCATTGAAAATAGACTGAGTCTCAAATTTGAGCTAAAAACTGGGACTCTGTGATTAAAGATGTTTTAATTAACATGGTTTCCGGAGGTGATGTTTTGCTGTCAAGTTTCTAACATGGATCATATATTATCCAATTAGTAGCTGAGTGTCTTGTAACTGCCCTGGCTGAAGATTGACCATTCTGAAAGTGAGTTCTTGGAGGTTAGCAGCTTCAGCGGTGCCGAGATTACAAGACTTTCAGGAGGCGCCAGTCACATATTGACACACCGTTTAGCATTGTCATTGGCTATACTTCTTTCAACATGTGTGATTTATTCCACCGACATGATGTTACCGATTCCTAATTAGGATGTCCTGAAATTAAACAGTTGTGATTTATTCCATGCTATGGCGACCAGGCAAGCTGTTAGCTAATCATGAAGTCAGGAGTTTTTTCAGGAGTTTTATGTTTGGTTATCAGTGATATTTTTGTGCTTTTGAACATGTCTTGAAAAAAGTTTGTAACTGGTTTTACAGCTGAGAAATTATTGGTGCTTCCAACTGAATGAAGTGATTCCGTAGCAATGAGATTGGTGGAAGGATTATCCTTGACGTCACTACATATTTACAGGAAATTTATGTTAAATGGACTTGAAGAGAATAATTTTCATGGCTTTAGCGTCGCAATTGAGTGGATTTATGAAGTGAGTTGTGGAGGTCTTATAAAAAGAAAGCTTTTGTCTGCTTGCGGGGGAAAAACTCTGGGAATATTTGCAGAAATCTACTTGGACATAAATATTATATAGATCAGTGGGACACTTTCAAGAACTTAAAGTGAAGATTTTAGACAATCTTGGAGAAATTACTTATTGAGAGGAATCTTCTTTGAATAACTTTTATACCTGGACACTAAATTAGGGAAATATATGCATCAAAGTTCCTGATTTTAAACTTATTTTGGCTGATTTGTGAAGAAATCAAAATGGCCTGTCCTATGACCTACCGCCACCGACCTTCAGTAACTTACAAGGATATTATCACACCTGAGGTAAGTGATGATATTAATTATATTATTAATATGATAAATTCTTGACATTTAATGAATTTTATTTCAGGTTTTGGAGCAATAAATTATATTGTGGAATATTTTAAATGTTATCAAATTCAGTGAGGAAAATTAATTTTTATTGATAACAAATATAGCATCATATTGCTTATAGTGATAGAACTTTTAAAACCGCTCAAGAGGTTTTATACCCTTGTTGAAATGAAATTTATGTCTAGCTAGTGTATTAAAATGTTATATTTTTTTTGCTTATGAAGACTCTTTTGTACTTATTGCTATATCTCAAACGTATTTATGCTGTCTTTCCATCATTGATTTCCTATTTTTATCCAGCATGTTTAATTTCTCGTTCACTTGTTACAAAGTTGTACCCTTATCTATAGATCACTAGGTAAATGTTATTGGGGAGTTGGGCCGGGGTTCACATCTCTGGATCCAGCACTAACTCAAAGGTTAAAGTTCAACTTAAGGTTTGATGACATGAAATATCTACCGTAATGAATTAAATTATGACGTCTCATTGTTCATGCGACAAGGGATGCTAACTTGCAGCTGCATACTAAACCTTAAAATTTGTATGTAATATATTCAAAGGATTACCTTTTACCTTATCTGTATAGTGAGGTGGAAAAGATATATAGTTTCACCTGTGAATATACCAAGTATAAGTCATAGAAATAATAATTTCATTATTAATATTTAATATGCCCAGTGGTTAGAACAATTAAAAAAAATCACTTTATCAGACAATAAAGGTAAAGTTTTTTTTTGATGCCGTAATAATCGAATCACGTTCCTGCTGTTCCACACCATTCCCTCGTGATCAAGTGTGCCCATGGTATGTAACGTCGATCGTCTCAGCCGTCTGAACTCTTACATCGCAACCAATAAAGCGTGTACTTCTTTCCATGGTTTGCAACTTTGCAGTCTGTTAAAATTAGCGGTGGGACAATGAACATTAACTTTTATGATAGCAACAGACATCTGAATTAGACAAATTACGTTCCACCAACACGCTTTGACTGGATCAAGCTCTACCCACCATTCTTTTTGGGGTGTTAGTCACAGGATCTTAGTCTATCTTAGGGGATGGGTTTTTCATGTGGAATAGCTGTTCGTTGGCCCTTTTCATGGATTATTAATATAAAGAATGTATATGAATATGATCATTTGGCATCTTAGAAAAGAAATAAAGTTTGCTGTACCCCAATGTGTTTTGTAATAAAGTATAGTTTTGAACTGAACTATTATTACGTCAAAGTACTTGGACTAACGTCCTCGTGTTTTAACTATAATAGTTCAGGGCAAAACTATCAGAAAAACTATCAAGTTAAGGATTTTTTATCTTGCTTTTTCTTTATTTTTTTGTTTATATCCACGATGCTTAATAAATTATGCAAAAATTGCATTTTGTTTAAGAAATTTTGCTTTGTCTGCTCAAACTCATACCCAGCACCTCGGACAACTTTGTGAAACAAAGGACTTGTTTTTACTGTATCTAATTATGAATAAAATTTTAAGCGCAATAAAATGACATAAATATCCTTGAAAATCTATCTATCTATCTATCTATCTATCTATCTATCTATCTATCTATCTATCTATCTATCTATCTATCTATCTATCTAATATCTATACAAACACTTGTAGAGCGTTAGGTTCTGGTTACACCACTCAAAAGCGTTAAAAGTTAAGGATTTTTAATCATACACAGGCATAAAACATTTTAATATAAAAAGTTAGATTTGAGATGTATGGTAAGACTGGTTAAAATTTGCTGTCAATAGTTAACTTACAAGTGACTTTTGATTGATAGATTGGAAGTATACATCAAATATTTGGATAATTTAGCAATAATCTTGTACGTGTTAAGAGGTGAACTATCCATCAGATGGTCGAGTCAATGTCTCCTTGTGGTGGCCGGGTTGTGGTGGTGCTCTCACCATCTGAATCTTTCCTGTACTGAGCACTGATGACAATGAGAAACAATGACTGATGACTGTATGACAATGAGAAACAATGACTGATGACTGTGTGACAATGAGAAACAATGACTGATGACTGTATGACAATGGGAAACAATGACTGTATGACAATGACTAATGGCTGTATGACAATGAGAACAATGACTGGAGACTGTATGACAATGAGAAACATTGACTGATGACTGTGTGACAATGACAAACAATGACTGATGACTGTATTAACGGGAAACAATGACTGTATGACAATGACTAATGGCTGTATGACAATGAGGAACATTGACTGATGACTGTATGACAATGAGAAACAATGACTGATGATTGTATGACAATGGGAAACAATGACTGTATGACAATGACTAATGACTGTATGACAATTGGAAACAATGACTGTTTGACAATGACTACTGTATGACAATGACTTATGACTGTATGACAATGAGAAACAATGACTGATGGCTGTATGACAATGAGAAACAATGACTGATGACTGTATGACAATGGGAAACAATGACTGTATGACAATGACTAATGGCTGTATGACAATGAGAACAATGACTGGAGACTGTATGACAATGAGAAACATTGACTGATGACTGTGTGACAATGAGAAACAATGACTGATGATTGTATGACAATGGGAAACAATGACTGTATGACAATGACTAATGACTGTATGACAATTGGAAACAATGACTGTATGACAATGACTAATGACTGTATGACAATGAGAAACATTGACTGATGACTGTGTGACAATGAGAAACAATGACTGATGATCGTATGACAATGGGAAACAATGACTGTATGACAATGACTAATGACTGTATGACAATTGGAAACAATGACTGTATGACAATGAATACTGTATGACAATGACTCATGACTGTATGACAATGAGAACAATGACTGATGGCTGTATGACAATGAGAAACAATGACTGATGATTGTATGACAATGGGAAACAATGACTGTATGACAATGACTAATGACTGTATGACAATTGGAAACAATGACTGTATGACAATGACTAATGACTGTATGACAATGAGAAACATTGACTGATGACTGTGTGACAATGAGAAACAATGACTGATGATTGTATGACAATGGGAAACAATGACTGTATGACAATGACTAATGACTGTATGACAATGGGAAACAATGACTGTATGACAATGACTGACAATGAGAAACAATGACTGATGACTGTATGACAATGGGAAACAATGACTGTATGACAATGACTAATGGCTGTATGACAATGAGAACAATGACTGGAGACTGTATGACAATGAGAAACATTGACTGATGACTGTGTGACAATGAGAAACAATGACTGATGATTGTATGACAATGGGAAACAATGACTGTATGACAATGACTAATGACTGTATGACAATTGGAAACAATGACTGTATGACAATGACTACTGTATGACAATGACTTATGACTGTATGACAATGAGAACAATGACTGATGGCTGTATGACAATGAGAAACAATGACTGATTACTGTGTGACAATGAGAAACAATGACTGATGACTGTATGACAATGGGAAACAATGACTGTATGACAATGAATAATGACTGTATGACAATGAGAACAATGACTGATGACTGTATGACAATGGGAAACAATGACTGATGGCTGTGTGACAATGAGAAACTATGACTGATGACTGTATGACAATGGGAAACAATGACTGATGGCTGTGTGACAATGAGAAACTATGACTGATGACTGTATGACAATGGGAAACAATGACTGATGGCTGTGTGACAATGAGAAACTATGACTGATGACTGTATGACAATGGGAAACAATGACTGTATGACTAAATGACAATGACTGATGACTATGTAGAATTCTTGTTATTTTGCTTTGGTCGGTGGTGATCATAGCAACCATTTCAACACTTGACACAACAGTGTGAGGCGAATAATTACCCTGAAGGAATGGTACTTTAGATGCATAGAGAATCTCACCCAAGTGTCTTCTGATATCAAATATATCAACACGAGTTGATAAAAGTTACAAATATCCGAGGCTTGCCGAGGATATTTTTACTTTTATCAACGAGTGTTGATATATTTGATATCAGAAGACACGAGGGTGAGATTCTATTTATCATCCAAAATCATTCTTATTACGTTTAAGTGAAAATAGTGTACATCTCTGAGCACATCTCTGCCATTTTACTTCCAGTGCGGTGAGGTCATAGCATTGTGACGTAATCATGTTTATGACGTCATAGCATTGTGACGTCATTACTCGATGATGTAATAGCATTGTGATGTCATGTAGCTGACGGCGACAGGGCATTGTGCAAAATCTACTGCCAAAAAGATATCTCCTAGGAGATATCGCTTGATCTCACACAAGCGATATCTCCTGTGGAACACAGTTTTGGATGATAAAGTACTATACTCCTCATGTTACTGTACATCAAAATATTTTTAAAATTGACTTTTTCGCTCTTTATGTCAGTTTGCACTTGACATTTAAGGTTTGAATTAATGTCAAAGATAAATCCAAAATAAACATATTCATTTTGTGATTAAATACCAATTTCATCTGTCAGATAGACTCAAATTTTGATTATTATTGTAATTTTATAACGTGATATCTATGTGAAGCCTATACATACATTTCCTTCTTGAAAACAGAGACTGTGTAATCATCAGAACTCTATATGTATTTTAAGGAAGTTTGAAGATTTTCATAGATAGCACCTTGTGAAGTTTACATTACGTAATGAATTAATGAATTTCTGCTTGTCCCAAATAAAATATTTACATATCTTGTTAAAGACTCTCTTCATTTCAGCTACCATGCTGTTATTGTGTTATCATGCCCAGTTCTTGGTGTAGATGTCCTCCAGTGCACTTTTTATCTCACCGGTATGTAATACCGTTTGATATAGTCATAGCCCTGTCCGTCTGTCTGTCCGTAATCATTTCGTTTCCGGAGCAGAACTCGAAAACTGTTCATCATAACTTTCCATGTGTGTTACCCACCAACTGAAGTGATGCCTTTTGATATTATGAGATTTCTGAATTTTTAAAAAAATTTTTGTTGTTTCCATAGAAACGTGTTAGATTTTGACTTTGTTAAATTCAGGGATAGGTCTGCTTCTGTAGTAGAACTCCAAAACTCTTTATCATACCTGAAACTCAGCATGTGTATTACCCCTAACTGAAGTAATTGATATACAATTATCTGTCAAAGATGTGTTTTACAAATTATGTGGGACCGGTGGGATATGTCATCTTCTGATGACTCTTGTTATATTGTTCAGGACAGTTCTCGGAAGGCTCACATTCGCGTAACTTTCCACGCTGTTTGTGGTGATGTCACGTCATCAATGCAAAGGAGATAGATGTCTCCCCATAGCCATCAGAATAAAATGCTTTGTGTGAAACTTCCTCAACTTAGTAATTAAATACCATTCAAACTTCACTTTCAAGTTTCAAATCAATCTCTATCATGAATAATTTGATAATTGGAATCATACCGTCTGCCAAGAAACTAACTACGTTGGGTTTGTGTTATTGTGATATTCTAGTTCAAGGGAACTTTCGTACATAGCTTAGGATATCCCTTTTTTTGTATCGACCAATCAGATGTCCGAAAACGGAATTCGCTGGCTTCAAACATTTTCCTGAGGAATTGTCACCATTAATTTAAAATATAGCTCATGCACAAATAATTGCATTGTGTTTATTAAATTAAACGTCCAAAAACCAATCACTCGAGGTTATTTAACATGTTTTTTTATAGGATCATTGCAGTCTATGAATGATGCAAAAAATCTTGCCAGCTTTTACACATTTCACCGATCCTCCGTTGCCACAAGTACAACTCAAGGTCATAGACAAAGTGTGACGTCATAGCATTGTTTAAAGCATTGTCACCATGACAAAGTGATATGTTGCCCTAGGACATGGTATGAAAAATATGAACCCAGATATGATTGCCCTCGCAGGTAATAAATTAATTTATGACAGCTAAAATATGTATGTGACTGAAGCTATATAAGGTAGCACAATATCAAGAGGAAGCCTCGACTTAAAACAAATAAACGTTTATGTTTAAGGGAAAAGTGTTTGTTTTTCTTTGATTTTTAAAAATATATATAATATAAAGAGACAAATATGTTTTGGGAACATGATTTTTATTAATTGAATTAGAATCTCAATCTCTCGGTCTTGGAGACTGAGACTGGAGTTCTTGTGAACCCAATAGGACCTAAGTACACTTTTGTCGTGACTAGGTTCATTGTAAATGACCGTTGTGTATGAAATAAGCTTGAAAAGAAGCTAGTTCAAAAGTTTAATTTTGTTAATTTAAACGTGAAATTGAAGAAAGCTCAACAAAAGTTACCAGTGTTAAGCAAAGTTAGCAGGTTCTGGGCTGATTCATATACAGATAGACCCTATAGGAGTCAAGTACACTTTGATTTGATTAGGTTCATAATAAATGGCTGCAGCTTGTTGTGTACAAAATTATCTCACTCTGTCACTTGCTTTATTATTTTTTGGAAGTTTTCATGTATCTGCAATATCTTTATTTCTTTATATTGATAACAGTTAAGTTGTTACTTAATGTATGAATTGAGCTATGATAATAGCAATATATTTAATTACTGTCTAACAAGATAAAATTAAATATTTTGCACACTTAGACATTCCTCAAAATATTATATAACACTTTTAAATACCTATTTAATTTAGTATTCTGTTAATTACACTTTCCCAAATTGATCAAGCAAAATTGCAGACAATTAATGTGCTGAAACTACGACTTCCGTGACTCGTGTACCTTTGTGATGACTGTACGACCATTGTGTTGTCACAACTTAACACTATTTTTATGTAATACTTTCAGCGGTATTACACTATTTAATATTGCCATATAAGTATTACACTGCAGTATCTTCTATGGGTGAGTAAAAAACATATAATTAAATGCTTTCAAATACCTGCAAGTCACAGAATATTTCAGGATAGCTTAATTATTTATAGCCAGCAGGCAATCCTAGATTGTCTCTTGATGACAATTTGTGACTCTAGAGCATATTCCTCTTCAGTTTAGTACATATTGATTCAACAGCCAAAGTATCGCAGAATTTTCTTCTGAGTAAATCTTTCGAATAAATGTAAAGAAAAGTGTTTTTTTAAACACAAATATTCTTTTTCTGAACCACAATTCAACAATTATGAACAAACGTCGTTTAGGAGAATACATACATACATATATACTGAATTGCATCAAATAATAATTGATCTCTTCCTTTTCATAACTGAAATAACACTTTTGCAACTTTTTTTTACTAGTTTTGTGTAAACATTTCTGAAATACCTCAAATTCAATAATTTATTTATCAGAATCTTCTCTAAACTCATTTCACATTTCAGGAAAAAATAATGCATAAGATTTCCTTTATAGCTTCATAATTGGTGTGTAATGGCTTTAGCTGTAATCCTCAACATCGTTAACAAAACACTGCGGGCTCAATTTATTTGATAGGGTTTATCCTTGGCTTTAATGCTCGCGTTCACTCATAGCGCCAACGGTAGTCATTAGGAGAAAGATGGTGCGTATAATAGAACTATACCACAGGGACGCGACATATTACGTGTGGTTATAGCACTCCCCTACTTCTCATAAGGCTATTGTATATATTGTATATACATGGCTAATTTGTCTCTGTCTGTTGTGTTATTTACAGAAATGGACAGTATTTGCTGAAATGGGAGCCTCTTGTTATTATTTTGGTAAATTGAAATGTACAGACTATCAGCAACGAAGGCACGGCAAAACTGATCCTAGTTACGAGATAACTGCACGGCTATAGGAAGATCCCGAACTTGACGCAACCACCGCTAAGAGAAGTCCTTAGCATTAAAGTGGATTTTCAATCTTCATTAATTTACTTTCAACTGCAGGAAATCAATGATAAAATTGTAAAAACAGGAAGATTTTCTGGATAAAAACTTCTTTAATATGAAAATATACAACATTTCGGAGTATGTATTCAATCTTTCACGAGGTTTCGGAGTATAATATACTCATTCCTTCCTGATGAAGGAGTGAGTATATAATCCAAAATGTCGTGTATTTTCACATTAAACAAGTAATGCCCTTCAAAGACTGAATATCCGTTCTGATCCTCCCCCTACTATCAACGAGTCCCGTACAGTGAAACAGTGAAGTTACGCACTGCACATACTCTTCAGAGTATCAAATAAACATGAAAAGTTACCTTTTGAGTGTTAATAAAATCTGTAAATCAAAATGATAATTTAGTAAAATTTTAAAAAGTTTCCATTCCGGACAAAATTTATCAACTTACGAGTTGAACAAACTGCTCATTTTCCTGTTACAAAAAGTCCTGTGTTGAACACTCCCAACTCAATCTTGTCTCTCAAATTAAACTATTCATTTTATTTTGTTCTTCCCTATGTATTTTATTTTTTAATGTATTCATTAAACTATCCTTCCAATACGTTTTCCTATATCTCAAGGCATTCTTCCCTATTTCTATCTTTAACCATTTTTCTTCCAAACATATCTAGTGACAAATATCCAAGAAACAAAACCTCAGTGTTGACTTTGTCCTGTTCAGTTCTTTTAAACCCTCCAAGCATGAGGTCTGAAAACAATAAAAACAAAAACATGAAGGAAACAACACACTGAGGGGAAATATTTTTGTAAGCTAGACCACCCAGAGCATGTGCACCTGTACAGTATACATGTACCGGTAGTTTCCCAGGCTGCTACTGATTGTTGGAATATAACATGACCGTTGTGTGTCTACTTTATCTGTATAAATATCTATGTTATTGTGTATTAAATGGTTTAAAGGACCAAGAGTCAAAATAATTATGACATTATCTGTATCAGAGTATGTTATGTCATACTTTTGTTAATATTATAACCCCTACATTATTATTGTGCATTAAATGGTTTAAAGAACCAAGAGTCAAAATAATTATGACATTATCTGTATCAGATTATGTTACATCGTACTGTCATCAATATCATAACCCTTACATCATTATTGTGTATTAAATGTGTATTAAATGGAGTCAAAATAATTATGACATTATCTGTATCAGAGTTTATTATGTGAGCATATTTTTCCAGCGATCTGATTGGTTGAGAGGCCATCACGTGACCGTCGACAGAAAGGCATATTGACTCCAGCCAGAGTCCGACCAAAAGCAATATTGACTTGAGTGACGTCAAACGATTGTTGCATGACGTCAAACAATTGTTGCATGACGTCATGCTATTGTAACCATGACGTCATCTGATCGTAGTTCCATCTGTTCAAACCAAATTGCATTTTTGACTATATTTCATTGTTTTCTTTTCATTCCTGTATCAAAAAACATAATAAAACAATTATGGACTGGTGATTCGGTCAATACCTGTTTTTATGGACCCGAGAAAACAATATTGACCGCGGACTTCGTCCTTGGTCAATATTGTTTTCTCGGGTCCATAAAAACAGGTATTGACCTCATCACCAGTCTATAATTGTATAATGTTACATCCTACTGTCGTCAATATCATAACCCTTACATCATTATTGTGTATTAAATGATTTAAAGGACCAAGAGTCAAAATAATTACGACCTTGACAGGCATGTCGATATGCAAGGAAAGGATTTAAGTTCAATGAAATTTGAAGATGGTATTTTGTAAACGAAAATTTAGTTTATTATTATCCTTGCTAAATGTTTCAAGTTTGGAGTTAAGTTATAAAAATAAAGAACCTTTAATCCTTACAGAATGGATAACTTGTGTTGATATATTTGATATCAGAAGACACTTGGGTGAGATTCTCCAATTTCCCCACCCATATATATATAGTCCATGGAGCATACTTATAGTACTCTCTTGAAATGCCACTGTCTCAACTCTATGTTTGAATGGATACAAACTTTATGTTGATATTCATTGTTACTAATTGAAATATTTGATGTACATTTAAAAAAATTATATTTTAATTTTTTTTTAAAATAAATAACTAGTCAGCTGGCCGCCGTGGAACACGCCACCTGACTAGTTCAGTCTGATGAAGCCACCTAAGGGGTGGCGGAACGTAACTATTAAATTCTTAATTGTTACCACTGAGTTTGTCATGCCCCCCTCTAAGCTTAAAAAAATTATATTTTCAAACATTTAAAAAAATCATACTTTAAAACATTTTAAATAATTATATTTTAAAACATTTAAAACAATTATATTAATTTTAAAAACATTTATTGATACTTTCAAATATTCCCTAGCTGATGTATAATTAAATAATTCTTTGTTATTCACCCTCATGTTTTTGCAACCCATATGTTACATGCTTGACAGGTGATTTTAACAGTTTTCTGGCACTCTGATATCAATCATGAAAAACTTATCATCAACACATGCCATTGCGTAATCTGTCAACACCAGAATATTTCTGATTTTCTACGCAAGTACATTGATCTGTAATCTAATCTTTTTTTCAAGCTTTTTATGAAACAACTGTTTGTGTTTGCTTCAATTTCCCACACATTCTGTAGATAGAGAAAATATATTTGGTTAAACAAGCTCAAATGATGCCATTCTTTAAAGTTATTTCATACATCCGATCAACAAAGCACACATTTGCTTAAATTAAATTAAGTATTAAATATCTCTCTTAGATAAAACCATTAATTTGAAGTATTTTAATTTGTTTAAGAATATAATTTGTTTCAAGGGAAATATTTGTTTTGGAATGTAATGAATATGAATGAAAAATGACCCCAAAATATTATATGGTAAATGTTTTTAAATATTTAGACAGTCTTTAGACTTTCAACAAACTTTTTTAGAGTTCAGTAATATGTGTATAAATTAAATAAAAAATTTTTACCTTTGGTAATGGATATCAATTATCAACTTTATAATTCATTAACCAAAGTTAATATAATAATTGTAGGTTTATTGGAGCAAGGAGAAAAAGCTTGCAAATTTAAATTATCAACACATCATTTTCCTTGTAGCATGAATTGATTTGACACTGTTATTTGGAGTGTCCCTTGAACATTGTGAATTCGTTCATGTAAATATACTAATGGGATGTTTTTATATACGTAGTGAAGAGGCCTTTCTGATGAAGCCGCCCTCACTAGTGGCGAAAACGTTACCTTAAAACATGTTCCTTAAAGATGTCCCCCCCCCCCCCTCCCCCTATGTTTCTTCTTCATTATAATGTTCACTTTTTGCTAGTGAATCCAGCGCAGTTTCCTTTAGTAGATCCGTACAAATTGCCAAGATCAAGCTACTCAAGCAACACCGTGGACAAACACTGCCTCTTTTTGTGATATTAGTGATGATTTCCATGAAAATACGTTGAAACTTTTATTTAATCATGCAATCATGCACTTAGATCTGTCTGGCTTAACTTTTAGATTTTTTTCAAAGGAGATGAAACATGTCCAGATTAAATGGAGATAAATGAGCATCTTTTGAGATAGTTTCTATTAGTTTAACACATGTTTATCTCTTGAAGTTGTCAAATATTTTCTTCATGCCAAATTAAATTTTTGGGGACATTTTTGTCAGTTTTCAGAATAATATCCCTTCCACGAAGTAGAATAAATTGAGACCGTATACATGAGAATGTTTAACATCACACTTGGATGTGTCAAATTACGACTTTTTTGTCCGACTCCAGACAGTTTCATTATATGAATGGTTTCTAACTTTGTTTGAACATCTCATTTTCAATGTAATGATATTTTAGTGCTGACATGTAAGAAATTCAGAATGATTTGTAACCTTTTAGGCAAGTTGTTTGCTTGGGAACTGTCATCACAAGCATTCGTATCTGATGGAGATGCTTGCTAATCTTGTAATGTATGGGTTAGAAAGTTAGAAAGTTCTCTCAAAGTGAAGATTTCATGTTAAGTTACCTTTCTTTTTTCTTTGTTTCCAACTTAATTCCTTTTTATCAAATCCCCCCTCTTTCCAAATCATTTCCCTAGTTCTGTGAATTTTCCTTCTCCCTCAATTTCGGATAGCCTGTCTTTATGTTTAGCTAGTGGTAACATATGCTTGAGTTGATGGTGATTCAATTTAATCCTCCTTTATGTCAAAAAGGTTAATGAAAACATTGTTATGATACACAGTACAATGAAAACATTGTTATGATAAAATGTATAATGGAAACATTGTTATGATAAAAAGTATAATGAGAACATAAAAAATCTGATAAAAAGTATAATGAAAACATTGTTATGATACAAAGTACAATGAAAACATTGTTATGAAAAAATGTATAATGGAAACATTGTTATGATAAAACGTATAATGAAAACATTGTTATGATAAAAAGTATAATGAAAACATTGTTATGATAAAATGTATAATGGAAACATTGTTATGATAAAAAGTATAATGAAAACATTGTTATGATAAAATGTATAATGAAAACATTGTTATGATAAAATGTATAATGAAAACATTGTGAGGATAAAAAGTATAATGAAAACATTGTTATGATAAAAAGTATAATGAAAACATTGTTATGATAAAATGTATAATGGAAACATTGTAATAATAAAAAGTATAATGAAAACATTGTTATGATAAAACGTATAATGAAAACATTGTTATGATAAAAAGTATAATGAAAACATTGTTATGATAAAATGTATAATGAAAACATTTTAATGATAAAATTTATAATGAAAACATTGTTATAATAAAACGTATAATGAAAACATTGTATTGATAATAAGCATAATAAAAACAATATTATGATAAAAAATATCATGAAAACATTAATATTGCTACAATTAAAAGTATCCCGCATTTTGTTACTCATTCATCAGAAAATTATCTTCAAAGAAAAAACAGGTCCACTTTAAAGAACATATTTATACACCATTTCAGTGCATGGAACTTCTGTGTTGTCTCTGTTTTTCATCTAAAACCTTTTAAAGTGAAGATATACGTCACATTGCGATTATCTCACCGTTAGCCTTGCGTTAAGTACTGATTACCTGGACATTAATAATCTTGGCATAGCTATACGCTTACGTCTGGTAGATAAATGTGTTAACCTTGGTGGCCGCATCTCCACAGTACATTTGAAAAAAAAGCAATAAAACTTAACATAGTGACCTCATCACTGAGCTTCTGTGTGTGAGGTCAAGCTTCTGTACAGTGTGGACGATTTTAGTGTAGATTCATTTTGTATGAAAAAATCTGCTATAACATTAACATTTTCACCTCAACCCTGAAATAAAGTGATGTCTTTGATAAAGGCTTGATGATTTTTAGTGCAAAATAATTGTTTGAATAGTAGAAGTGGTAAACAGCTTGAACCAACTAAAGTTAATTAATGCAATGTTTTAAACTTGAACATGGTTGTATTTTATTTATAAGAAGAAATAAAAGAGTGGATATTTCAACCAACTATCTTATAATAGAGGCCATGTGGTTGGAACATGTTGAGTTCTATAGTCGCAAACTTACACATGAAGCTGTTAGTCTTCAAATGGTTTGGGCCCTTTCAGGAGCAAGTTTTTCCTGGTGGTATCAACCGACTTCAGTTTGTTCTGCTATGGGATTTTCTAAGAGTATTCCCGTTTCAGGTAATACTGGATGAGATTCAAATTGTGTTTCTCTTGTTTAACATTAGAGGAGCAAATTCTCCTAAGTCGAAGGAAGGTTATATATAAGGTTATATGATCCATAACACCTGCTCCAGCTTTCAAATGAAAAATATACATACATAAGATATTAAATACTTACAGTAATGTCAATAAAACATGTAGTTAGTCAAACAGACAACATGTTGTGTTAAATGAATTAATGAAAGAAATATTAATTTGAATTTAGCTAATGAGGTTTGGCGATCGATGTACTTAAATGAAATGAAATATGGCTGCAATTTGTCAAATTTATTACAACGTAGCTGGTATCAAGAATTAGCACGTTCGTTTCATGTTAATTACATCAGGTAATCTGACGTGCCAGCGGGCAATTGAACGTAACATCTCTGGCGAGGGTCTCACGTAAACAGCTGCCCTATCAGCTAGAGTAGACACTTATAGGTGCTTCCCTATCTGGTGATTACTGATTTCAGGATCGGGACGTGGGGAGGAAGTTTATGTACAACTGACACACGAGCACCTGCTTGTGGATTTGATCTGCTCATTGATTGGAAACCTGAACTCAGTAGAACGTTGGTTATTCAAAAAGCATTTTATTCCTCCATTTTGTGGTAGTTATATCACTCTTTGGATCAACAACACAACACTATAGTCATATTTTAAATGTGAAAATTAGTCTTTGTTGTCATTTTGAATTTTTTCTTGTTTCATCACAGTACAACAGGGAAGCACCATCACCAATCCTTAAAACTCTTTGTGTAAGCTATGCTAAACTGGATATGGAAACCTGCCGTCTGTTCCATAACAGTGAGCGCTCATTCCCTCCTGAACGACACGGAGCGATACCTCGAGGCTTGCTCCCTTTGCTACATTGAGCAATTGCGTTCAAGAGAGGTTTAAAAGTAATTACTCATTGAGCGATTACTTTTAAACCTCTCTTGAACATGGCCCTGGCCTTCCTAGTGAGCTTCACAAATTTGGTGTCTCCACCAGGATTCGAACCCAGGCACTTAGCGTGAGAGGTCATCACGCTTACCACTACACCACTGTGCTTTACCCATTTCCCTACCAATGTATATGTTTTATCTCAAGATACAGTATTCTTGAACAGTTCTAATGAGATTGATGTGTGCTATTGGTTAAGCAGGACATACTCCCTATGTTCACATCACCTGCTGTCATCACTAATACTCAGTGTTTCATTCATTCCCACAGTTCTTCTTGAATTTTCCACTTTGTGCTTCATGACAGCAATGTTTAGCATATGTAAGATTTTAAACTTCTTTCTAGTTTTGATGTCAATGTTGATGTTTTTTCCTATCATGCATACTGCTTGATAAATTATTATTCTGTGTTCAGGTGTTTTTATCATTAACTTCTTTTTCATGTTAAGACAGATCCTACCTTATCAGTAATTATTCCACATTTTTTCAAAATAAAACTTCTTGATAAAATGATTTTTACTAATATCAGCTCTCAGAATTAAGCAGTAAATATATTCACCAGAATGAGACGTAAATTTCTCAGTAATTCAATATAACGTGTAATTCCATAAAAAAAACACATGTGTTGCTGTGTAAATGCTTTGAAATCGTGGCCTTTGCCAAAGATCACAAGCTGCTAAATCAACAATAATTATCGTACAAATAATAAATGTTCGTCTTTCGCCTATAAACTTACTAATCTATGAGTAAGCTAAGCCAGATTGGCACCAAAGAGATTCTAAATCAAATCACTAAACAACTAAGTGGTTTATTTAGTGTCAGCTGTTATCAGTCCCTAATGGTGGCTTATATCACTGTATTGTTACAGTGTAACACAATAGATAGCTATTAACGATCTGACATTGATATTCTGAGGGGTTACTCCTTAACACATTGCATGTTCAAAGTCACGTTCTCAAAATGTGTTATCGATATATCATGTTTTCCACGTATGACATTCCTAAAAAAATATCATAACTTCTTTGAGACCATAAACATGATTTATTTAGGAATTAAAGCTTTTAATAACTTAAATTTAACTTCTAATGACAAAGCTTTAATTTTATAATTGCTCCAAATATATACTTAGATACTTTATATGAATTTCATTCAAACAGCGTACATAATCAATGGTGTGAAAAACCTATGCAAATTCATTTAATGTAAGTTATGCAGCGAAAAATAATTGAATAAAATATATATTAATATTTTTATTGCATGATTGTTTTCATTAAGTGTGTTCATTAAACATATATATATATATATATATATATATATATATATATATATATATATATATATATATATATATATATATATATATATATATATATATAAAGAAATAATATAAAGAAATAAAATCACATTGATGAACATAGAATAATTATTAAATTTCATATATTTTTAGTCTAGGACATATACAGAACATTCATTGGAATTAAATTCTTGTTCGTGCTTTCATGTACAAAACATGACATGACAAAAATAATTTTTATTTAAAACTTATTGGTTAGAATGTTATTTGGATTAAAAGAACTGAATGTAGTATTTTATAGATATAAATAAGGAACTCAGTTAAATACATTACTGAAATAAATAGTTGACAATCATACTCCACATACCACAAAGTTAGGGTATTCATTATAAGTCATCAGTACAAATAAATGCTTGTACGAGTTTACGAATCACTGACCCCATTCATTGTGATACAACTCTTGTCTTCACATCAATAAAGAGGGATTTGGAGACGTGTAATGGAATTCACCCAAAGACATACCGGTAGCTTGTTATCTTGTCATAATTAAAGCCATACACAATTTGTTTAACAGATTTTGTGGGAAAAAAGCTCTCGGCAAGAGGGAAAAACTCTGCATACATAAACTGTGCCTGAAACATTTACAAAGGTTTCATGTAAGCTGGCACAGAAAAGAAAAAAAAATCATACATAATTTTTCTAGTGCTAATGTAATCTTAAACTTTTAAGCATGCAGGTTTATAATGGCAAGGAAACATTGTTCGATTATTCATTTCATTGTTCATTTTTTCATGTCTATTCATATTTAATGTTACCAACAATATATCCTTTAATAATCTTTAAAAAATATTTTAAAAGTTAGTGTAACACTTTGACTCTAAAAAAATATTGAAAAGGAGCCTCTGCTTACAGAAAATCTCATTTCTCAATGTCTTCTTTTCAATATTTAAAATGATGGTGATATTTTCAAAATAAATACTCATTTTCAGAAAGTCACTGAATGTAAGACTATGCCTAAGTGAATGGGAGGTTGTGTTAAATAAAACTTGAAAGTATTGTTGATTTTCTACTATTGCTAATTGTTATCTTTGACAATAATTAACATTTGTAAAGGAACCAGATTATGAGTATATATAGCATTTGACCAACTATGATATTCGGCGCTGTAAAAGAAGACATTTATATATCTTTGCCTAACATTCTCTAACAGTTAAAGGAAATAAGTGCAGATGAATCAACTAGCTGTCAACTCTTGTATTGATTTATTGATTACCTAATTTTATGTTTCCGTGTCATAAGAAATTAGGATCGATATGATCTGGTTTAATGACCTAGTGTTTGTTTCAAAGAATCTTAGAATATATCATATATCATTAATCATATGTTTCGTCTGAGTGCTTGCCCTGTACGATTTTGTATACAATTACGTACTATAAGATCATTAAAGCTAAAAAATACTTCTAACAATATGTGTTTGTTAAACACTGTTGCCCCCTGAATATGCATAGTTTCGATTAAAGAGTGCTCGATCTACTTCATTGGTCAGATCGGTGATTGGTTAGGTGAAATGTTATAGGTTAACTATCAATAATTCATTAAAAGTAATGGCCAAGGTTAAAAGGAGGATTCTATTAGGGTATTTTTTGTGGAAACAAAATTCGAGATGATTTTCCTGTTTACACATGTTATTAATACATGATTTAAACACTTTCAAATTTGTAGATACTAATGAGTGTAATATTTTGATGACTTTATATTAAAACACAGTGAAATTGAAAGTTTCTAATGAAGGTAACATTTTGATGACTTTATATTTCACAACTTGATAAACACAAGTGCACTTTTGTTGGAAAAAACAACAGTGAGAACTGAATTAGCCATGCACTCAGTCATTGGTGAGTGAATGGAGAAAACTTCGGAGCAGGATTAGAATCCCGGACCTCTTGAGTTAGAGAAATTAATCTTGTTTATTCAAGATTTGTCATGTCAGGTATTCATTAGTCAAATGATTTGACATTTTAGTCAAATTCAATAAAATATTTATTGATGTAGAGAACGATCACCATATATACAAGACTAAAATCTTGCTGACCAGAAGAGTGACCACTGTCCAGTAGCAAGAATCAATAAGATAACATAGAGCTTGGGGAGATCAGCTTTCCATTCTATGTCCGCAATAAAAGGGCTCAATCGGTGGTTACACGAGCACAGTAGGATTAGGCGCCAACGGCTAATTGCATTGATTTGTACACTGATAGATCCAAAGTGAATTTGTACCAGGTGTTTGTCAACACTATTCTGTCTTTAGTAGTATCATGACTTAGCTCCAGTTTCTGGTGATTATAGATATTTCTTATGTTAGAATTATTTATTTACATTAACATCAATTTGAAGATAGTCTTCTATGCAAAAATATCTCTGTTAGGTCGTTTGATATCCTTTGTCAAATTTATTTTGAGTTTTCTTTCGTTAAATTTTATTTTACTATTGCTAATACTCATTTTTTTTCTAAAATTACATGTTACCATCAGGCATATATCAATTTTATTCTCTGTCAGTATTAAAAGGGCTAAATATACGAAGATCATTGTGGAATTCAGGACAGATATAAAAGTGCATTGATTTGTCCACAATAGAAGCAAATTGAATCCAAATGTGTCCAAATATGTAGGTCCTAACCATTGCTATCGTCTATTCAGAGGTACAGATGATTTTTGGTTAAATTTCTTGTCTTTCGGTTTAACATTATGATGGAATTATTGAGTCAAATGTTTAGAAACTATACTTTTACTATTACTATTACTATTACTATTACTATTACTATTACTATTACTATTACGGTACTATTACTATTAGTTTGGTTGCTCATCCTGTGTCAGATTACCTAAATGGTGATGTCTATAATTTAAATTGTTATATAATTTTATTTTGCTGAAGTTCAAGTGGACTGATCACCAAAGCTTGGGAAGATCTCCTTTCCATTCTCTGTCAGCAATAAAAGGCCGCAGACCTTTAACAACCATTGTGGGATTCGGCGCCATCGAAATTTGCATTGGTTTGTCTAGTTATAGACCGAAAACGAATTTGTGCCAGGTCTTTATCCCGTAATATCGTGGTTGTTGTTGGGTCATACTGTTTTTCTTGTTAGGTCATATTATGGTTGTTGAATCCAGTTTTTTGTTCAATATGCATGAGTGTATGATTTGAATTGTTCCTTATGTCAATAAACTGATAGTGAGTTTTTAAAAAATTACTTTTAATTTCTTGTATTGAGTAATTTTATTATTGTTTTGTGTCATATAATGATTGTTGCTAAATACAGATTCTTGCAATTTCTATGTTATTATGTTTTTATGTCCCCCGAAATTTTTTTCGGGAGACATAATGTTTTCGCCTCCGTCCGTCATTCCGTCATTCCGTCATTCCGTTATTCCGAAATGCTTTCTTTTCCGGGCCATATCTCCAAAACCGTTCAATATTTTTTCACGAAACTTGGTATGTGGTTAGACCTAGTGGTGGAGTGGTGCCTTTTGCTATTTTGGTTATTCTGAATTATTTTTTTTTCTGGTTTCCATGGAAACAATTTGAACTTAGTGCAAATTGGGGGTAGGGACCTTTTCCGGCCTCTATTTCAAAATCTATTTAGTATTTATTTACGAAACTTGGTATGTGGTTAGACCTAGTGGTGGAGTGGTGCCTTTTGCTATTTTGGTTATTCTGAATTTTTCATTTTTTCTGGTTTCCATGGAAACAATTTGAACTTAGTGCATATTGGGGGTAGGGACCTTTGCCGGCCTCTATCTCCAAAACCGTTCAATATTTTTTCACCAAACTTTGTATTTGCTTAGACCTAGTGATAGAATGGTGCCTTTTGCTACTTTGGCTATTCTGAATTTTTTATTTTCTCGTTATTAATGCAGTATGGAACTTAGTGCTTAGCATAAGTGAAAAATAAGGGTAATATGACTAGGTTGGATTGAAAGTTGGAGCGGGGGACATCACAGTGCATCACATGCACATATTTCTAGTTTCCATTATTCATTTGTAGCGATCCCAAAATGAATTTGTCCTTAACTTTGTGAACACTGTCCTGGGGTTACGTATCCTTATAAATTTCCAAATGGGTACAAATTCTTATCCTCTGTAGCAATTAGTGAATTGACATCGAAATATTTATTTGTGTCGTTTGAGAAAAATTATATCTATATCATTTTATATAATAATTTTCCCCAAAACAACTCACTTTGTACCAATTTTAGTAAGTTTTGTAATAATTCATGATCAGGGATGCAGAAATCGGTCTATTTGCCGGACATGTCCGATTGTAAATCCAGTTTGACCGAATGGAAAATTGACCTATCGGACATCAGTTGACTGATTGCAGAAAATAAAAGGAAAACTAAACTTACAAGCATATTAAATAAAGGCAAACGGCCCTGCTTGTGTCGGTCATAATTGTTTATGAAATTGAAATATGTTGATCCAGTCAAGAAGTCACATTTATTCTTCACAGCACGAGGCACGACGTCAATCGTCATTATCTTCAGTAAATTATAATTGTCGGCAGAAAAAACACTTACCGTTTGCTATTTAATTGAAATTTCCAGTGTCATTTAGTGACTGAAAGATATGACCCATTTCACAACATTATTTACGAAAAAGATTTCATTAAAATCGCATTGTAAACAAATTGTGTCAAAGATAAACATTGCATGAACGTGTGGCTTCACCGTACCGGTGACTCGTGAATTTGTTACAGATTAAGATTTTGCTACTTTGAATCTCGATAAATTTAATCATATCTCGTTCATAAAACATAGGTAACATATTGTAACAAAATATGATAGATCAATATCGATGTATGGTAAAGCTATTATACAAATTCAAAATAAATAAACCTATCAAAAACGAATAATTAGCAATATTATTTCACGAGACGTTATGTAGTCAAACACCGTTTGTATGACGCTACGAACACGCGATCGCATTTACATGATGACACACGTTATAAAGAGGTACGCTAATTTAAAAACTCCAATTTCTCTTGCGTTTACATTAGTTCTTTTTATTCTATAATTATTCATTTACAATTGCGAAATATGTCTCCAAATAAAATATAAAAGTAATCTTATTAGAATAAGTTCAAATTCGTAACTACATCTTGAATAGAAAATAGTTGTATGGAAAATAGTTGGACCACGTGCTCTGCCGAGTTGTGAGTTTACGTAAATTATATCGCTATTGAAAACGAGTTCCTTTGAATTTAAAATGATTATTTAGAAGGTATATATCATTTGGTCCATGATTTGAACTTTTGATGAACTATGTGCAATTAAATTATTAGAATTTTCTCGTCCATCTTGACGCAAATTCGCTTGTAAACTCGCTCAAACTAGCACTGTCGGTAAATCGTAGTTGGTAAACATTGATTTTAAATTATGAACCATTTTATGCATGTAAATGATAAATTAATAGTTATCGTTAATTGCTTTCGTGTTATGTTTAATAGTATGCAATGAATGAAAAACCAACAAATAGTAATACTTTCTGATACTTTATTCATAAAAATATTTTTACTTCCGGGTTCGTCTTTTTGGGTCAAAGATCAAATGTCCGACTGGCAAAAATTTGAATCTGCATCCCTGTTCATGATATTTAAGATTTTTCATTGAAGATTTTATCTGTAATCAATTTATTTGTTTTAAGTTTTTATTTGTTTATTTATTTATTTGATTTTTATCAGGGATAGGATAAAAGGCTGAAAATTAATGAGACAAATTCAAAATATTGTGAGAGACTACCTACTTCACATATATATGTTTTACATTTTAGTAATATCTCCCTTTAATCTCAACATACATCTTTATGATGTGTAAATATTCATTTCTTCCTAAAGTTTTAAATCTTTCAGATACTATATACTAATTATCATTTACTATACTATATTATTGACATTTCCATTTCCATTTTTTTTATTTAAAAATAAAAAAAGGGTGGCCTTAATTATCATTTAGACATGAAGTCTAGAATTCTTATCACATAAATAGATTACTATTTGCAAAAAATTACTTTTCATACACATTTGCATGTGCTTAACTTTAAAAGTCTTTCGTGTAATGTCTAAACAGTTCGTATGAAATGATTGATTCGTGAACATCTGTGTCAGCAAAAAAACAAGAGTTTAATGAGATGCGGAACTAACATCACTACATGTCAAGGATGAGTGTTTTTCAACTGCATGAACTCTTCCAAATTATTTGCTAATTTGTTTTTCAAAAGGAAAAGTCACACTCATTAGAAAAGAGTCGATTTGTAATTTGATTTAATTATGTTTAACATGAAGCAAAGATAATCTACATTCCCGATAGATAGTTAACAAATAAAACAAACATGGAACACTCATATTTGCAATAGCAAAAGTTTTTGTACTTTTTTTAGAGAGTCCATTCATGGATTTGAACCCACACCCTCAGAGTCAGACACCTCTTTCAAGCACTGTCATAACGTCTTAACAAGTCAGTGCACTGTGAAATTAATGTACTTTATATTGATTTAGAAAACATTGTATGACACACTTGCTTGTAAAGTAAAGAGAATAATTTATTATTCCAATCCTGAAAAATTCATGGAATTTTGAAATAATTAAAAAAATTAAGTTTCCAGGCCTTGAAAAGTCTTTGATTTTTTTATTTCTTGTATTATTTCTGTTCATTTACTTATTTTCCCCTTGTTTTAGCAAAAAATGATATAAAAATCCTGCAACAAAGTTATCATTTGGCATTCTGTGTTGCTTGAACCGTAATTGGTTGTCATGAGAAACTCTGGAAGCATCCTCGAAAAAACATGAACAAGTGATGGAATTTGAATTGAAGTGTATGAACCCTGCTTTATTCTTTTAAAATAATATGGCAACCTATACAGAAGTTAATTTTTAAGTTTTATCTCGCACAATTAGACATGAAGATGTATCAAACAAACAAAGTATATGTCATCAATACACTTGTACTTTATAATATATGCAAAACATAGAAGGAGTAGAAAACAAAGACAGAGATACAAACTATAAAAGTTAATCACAAATATAACATTCCTTTGAGAGGTTGAGTGATTGGCACCTAATTGTGCTCATGTTTTGAACTTTTGTCTTTTCTGTCTAACGTTATGTTTACAAACGAAACAGTAGCCACTTAAAACGTCAATTCTAATTCAAAATAGAATTTTCTTTGATATTTAATTTTCATGACTTTTGATGTGTATACGCATCAAACTTATTCAATAAAACCTTTTAGCATTTGACATGTTTCTTCTACGCTATGTGATGGAGGTTCATGAGTTTACATACCGTATTCTCTCAAGCCTAAGACCACCCTCACTTTTCAGAGAGTTGTCCTGGTTGGGGTTATTCTCCGGTTATAGTCCACCCCCAATTTTGCCAGATGTTCCATGGTCATTCATTACATATATATCTATAATATTATTTTAAGTTAAGTGTAAAAAACCTACAAAACACATATTCTGACTGTCTGACGGTCTCCGGTATGCATTTTCATCTGAGTTGGGGTCTCTCCCGTCTAAAAGCCCACGCTCATGTTTTCAAAATCTTTGTTTGCCTGGCCCCATGGTCTTATTTTCGAGCGAATACGGTATGTGGTCACGTTATTTTATTGTCAATACTTCTTATGATGTTAACAGTTTCAACTGCTTGTACAAAAGTCCATTTACTTTATTACTTCGGGAGTTGGCAAGTGTTTCTATATATTGCTGTTATTATGTGTATATCTTTATATAGGTGTTGAAAGGTCCAAGCTGTTGCTCTTTTGATGAGGTTATCACAAATTCCATAGTATAAACTAGAACTAGAAATATTCTGTTGCTTGCAGTGTAATAATGAAATCGGTATGGTATATTTGTCTTATGACTGCTTACCACAAGGTTCAGCATAAAGAAATAGTCTTCAAGCGACCCCAAGCTGATCAAGAGTTGAAGAACATAGTTACAGTTCCAAATGTGTCCAGCTGGTAAAGAGGCAAGCACTGTTCCGAATGCAATTAGGCGCCGATAATTTCGTGGTTATGTCCTCATCAATTGAATTAGTCTTATAGCCCAGTGAAGGGGAGGAATTACCGGCAAGACAAGAACATGGTTAGAGGGGGATATCAAGGAGCGTTTCCCTCCTCTCCAGTGGTGGCGCTTTAACTGATAGAAGACTCGTGTGTTTATTACTCTCTGTGTTCTGGCTTGGTCACGATGTATATATAGTCTTGTCAACGTGGTTGAGTTGTAAAAAATTCCAGTGGCGCTGCTTCAATAAATGGAAGGCTTGTTCATTATTCAACATTCGCATTTGACACTTAAATGTTTAGTCTTATAGATCTTGCTATAGCATTGAAATAGGATGAGGTACAAAGAAATGTTCTTGCTATAGCATTAAAATAGTATGAGGTACAAAGAAATGTTCTTGCTATAGCATTAAAATAGTATGAGGGACAAAGAAATTTTCCTATGTTTGTTGTTTGTTGATAAAGAAAGGTACTTTCCTGAGTTACTATGATTGTATTATTCATTTAGAATAACAAGAGTGAAAATACACTTTTCAACATCCAGGTGGATTTGAACCACATACCTCTGGGCGAGAGTCAGACACTCTACCAGTTGAGCTAAAAGGACATCCCACTAGTCCATGGCAGAGAGAACATTATATGTCGCATAAACATTACTGAGGTGTTTTGGGTATTAATTGCTATCAAAATATCTGGAATACAATGACTTGCAATAACTTTTACTGTTCAGTATAATTGGCTTCAATTTAAGGACCTCTATAAATGTATATTTTGAAATTTATATATGATTTGTGAGAATTGGTCTTGGTTTTTTTATTATGTCCTTGCTTTGTCACTTTACCTGTAGTTTTATTATTACTAAGGTGTATTGTGTGTTGGCTATAAAAAAAAACTAAAACTTGAGACTATAATTTATAAATAATAAATAATATAATAAATAATTTTTTAATAAACATATGATTGCATTTATATCATATATAGATATAAGACTCAAAGTAGCATGATTAAATGTAAGTATTAATGACATGTTATTTCCAGAGGGAAAATCTTTTTAAAATTTATTTTATTTAATTTTTAATCATGTATCAATTGAAATCATAAACAATGATGCTATGATTATTCCAATTTGATGGGAATTCATCGTCTAATATACTATCTAGATTTGATAAACACAGTAAAATGAATTAATTGAAACATAAAACCGTTAACATTCATCTAAAGCGAGATCTGCATTTTTGAAGACACCAGTGATGAAATATATTCTAACATACCGGTAGTTTATTTGGAAAATAAAAAATCAAGAATCCCATCCCCAAGAAATAATTGAATTTATTTCTCATCAATGTCCTAGAAATAGAAAGTTAACGATGAACACATGCACCTATCTTGTAACTATATATATCTGATCTTGATAAAAAGAGACCTGCATGGGTCATGACCAACTTGATCTAATTCAGGACAAATCTCAATTTTGTGTTAATTATAGGGATATACGTGTTCGTTACGGACATATTCTTGTAATTTATCTGGATATGGGCCTCAAAGGATAGAAATTGACTTCTTTACTGTATCGTCTTGCCCATCTGTCACATGAAACATTGTTTTTCATTTTGATGTTAATTATTATTTATTTTACCTGGACTTTATTTCACAAACTTCAATGCATAGAAGTGCATAGAAGCGCTTTGAGCATGCAATGTGCATGGATATATGCGCTATATAAATAGATGTTCTATTACTATTACTATTACTATTACTCCAACTTCCTGAGTTGCCTCTGAGTTGTCTGTATTGAGCAAATAGAAGATGTTGAGGCATTTTTAGCAGGATTTGGCATCCATTTTATATACCTATTTCAAGGATGCTGATTATGAATTAATTAAAACATAGGATTCCAAACTCACCATTATAAAATAATATATGGTCTCCAAAAATAATCCAAAATAGTATTGGGGTGTATATATATTTAAATTGTTTATATCCAGTTAAGCTGATGATAGTTGACTGATTTATAGAATTTTTGTTTGGAATCCTACTCGTCCCGAAAAAGTACAAGAATTTGTGCTTATGCAGAAAATGTGATCCCAAATATATGTTATATTCATCCATGCAAAATTGGGTGCCCAAAGTGCAGCCATAATATTTACCCCTTGTCAAGGAGTATACATCACCCTTTTGGTGAACAAGCGGCACTTGTTGAAACACTCATTTAAAAATATCCTTGTATCACACCAGATACCGGCCATTTACTGCTGATTGGACAGAGGGATACCTACCCAGGGTGCACCATAAGTCTCTCAACTCTTATGTCTCATCAGAACTTAATAGATAGCGTTCCAATTGTTCCTAGATTCAAAGAACAAAAGTTATGTTCCAATTGTTCCTGGATTCAAAGAACAAAAGTTATGTTCCAATTGTTCCTAGATTCAAAGAACAAAGGTTGTGTTCCAATTGTTCCTGGATTAAAAAAACAAAGGTTATGTTCCAATTGTTCCTGGATTCAAAGAACAAAGGTTATGTTCAAATTGTTCCTTGATTCAAAGAACAAAAGTTATGTTCCAATTGTTCCTAGATTCAAAGAACAAAAGTTATGTTCCAATTGTTCCTTGATTCAAAGAACAAAAGTTATGTTCCAATTGTTCCTAGATTCAAAGAACAAAGGTTATGTTCCAATTGTTCCTGGATTCAAAGAACAAAGGTTATGTCCAATTGTTTCTAGATTCAAAGAACAAAGGTTATGTTCCAATTGTTTCTAGATTCAAAGGACAATGTTTGTGGTCCAGTTTATATTATCATATTATTGTGCCATATGTGTTGGTATTGTACATTTGAAGGATTGCAACTCTATGGTGCCAATTTATAAAAACGTTGAACTCGAAACCACCAATTTTGTTTTTGAGTAGGTCCCTCATTAGTATCTCCCAGCATGATAAGAACAGTATTGACAGACTAATGGATGGGAGTGTTGAGAAATCCTTCAATGTGTAGTGTTTATGTTAGGTTTCACTAACAGTGTCTTCAGGCTTTAGAGCAGTGAAGCCTTATTGGATATTTGGTTAGATTTGGGATACAACTTTGTCATCCATTTGTCATGTTAACACATGTTTTCAAGTCAATTGGGAAATTTGAAAGAGGATAAATTTTCCATCAACACATAGAACATTGATGTTATGTCTTTCAAAGGCATTTGCCTTCTTCAGATCAATGTTGATTTTCCCATGAATGACCAAATATATTGTTCTCATCCTTTCAAAATGTATTTTGTATTTTCTTTGTATTTGCTGATTAGTTTTAAAAGACAAAGCATAATTCTATCGATCTTATATTATTTTGTTTTGCGCATTTGGTTGTCTTTTTGTCAAAGAATATTGTTTTATAAATTGGGATTTGAGTGGTTCCTCCACCTGATTGCTGATGCAAATGTTTTTTAAGTTCTTTATGTCAAACCCTCCCTTTTGAAAAGTTTTCCATGTAAATTTAATGGACCATCAAGGTTTCGAAATTTCTGGATCCGTCACTAAATCGTCACTAAAGACATCAAGATATTTCTTTCAACCAACCATGAATGAAAATAATGGTATGATGGAAAATTAACATTATTCATTTTCTTGTATGCAATGTAGGATGTGATATGTTTGTAATGACCTAAAGGGGCTGTAGCACGTTTTTTGCAAAGTTTATTTTTTCAAATTTTCCATTTATAATGATAAGTTATGTAATTTATATTTACTTAAGAAGGTAAAACATCTTACTACACGAACCAATTATCCGTAGTAGTAGTAACGGTGTTGCGTATAAAGCAAAAATTGCACTGCGGCCATTTTATTGTGAACACAGTTTGTTATTTCTAATGACAAAAATGATTCCCATGGCTTAACTGAGCCATGCACACTCATTTCAACTATATTTTCCGAAGAGAGAAGTGTGTTTTACTATTAGTGAAATTATTTTTCAAATACATTTCATCCACTTATTTGAGCGAAAAAATGTGCTACTGCCCCTTTAAGTTAACACTTAACTCTTAATGGAAAAGAAAAATTATTTTTGCAAATTAATATTATAAGATTTCTGGTTCACCTATTTTTAAACATTCATAATTTTGTTAGAACATAATGAGCAATTTTTTCTTTGTTTTAAACATTCAAATTTGTTTGTAAGGATTCTAATATAGTTAAAGCCTGCGGCAGCTCATTGTGTTTTTCTCTGAACCCTTTCTATGGCATTGATCTGCAGCTATTAATTTCTCTCAATGTCAACAGTAACTAAAACATTTTTTCTCAAACGTCATCCATAACTATTAATTTAAAATGAAATTACACATAACAGATTTATTGCTTTGTTTTTACCTCAATTGTATTTCAAGCGATAGATTTAGGATGTTGTTTTATTTGCATGCCAGTAAGCGCTATATATCATCTTTGACACTTTACAGACGCCTCTAATTACTCCTGCAGGTGATCAGAGGAGCTGCTTTCAGATTCATCTAAGGCCCAAAAATGAAAATAATTGTTTCTGGTCTTTACAGGCTGACAAAAATGATGCGATGAAGTGATTTTTTTATTTTATTTACGACATTTGTTTATTGATTGATGAGATAAATTCTGTTTTATACAAACTTCTCTCATGTTAAAAAAAAACAACAAAAAAAACAACAACTTCTGTCATGTTTAAACAAAAAAAGGTACAAAATTATTTATATTAATAAAGCACAAACGCTAACAATATTCTCACACTGCACTCCATCTCAACAGAAATGAGTGACATTTTCAACGTCCAATATTTTCTGAGTTATCTGCCCCTTTCTTTTGTTAAAGACCTGAGGCGTTGGTTTGAAACTGATGCGGGCGGAAACCAGAAACAGATTTATTTTGTTTTGGCCTCAGACCTTGTACAGTCTGAAGAACAGTAGAGGTCTGATTGACTGTCTTTCTTTCACTATAATTTCACAAACTCATTCTCAGCTGAGGTATGGTACCCTTGGAACAGAGGGTCTAGATTTTGGCAGAAAAATCTAAAATTCCAATTTGCCAAATCACCTTTCAAATATTTGATATAGTTATTTTTGTTATTGATATTAAATGTATTGAAACTCATGACTTTTCACAACCTTAAAACCCTATTTCATCTTCTTCTCCAGTTCCAAAAGGTTTAGAGAGCTGAAAATTTGTGTACAGACTCCTTGGCTATAATGGAGATTCAAAATTGTAGATTTCGTGACCCCATGACCATAAATGGGGTCACAGGGGTCACAACCCCAAAACCTATTTTTATCTTCTTCTCAAGTTCCAAAAGGTCTAGAGAGCTGAAAAGTTGTGTGCAGACTCCTTGGCTAATGGGGATTCTAAATTGTAGATTTCGTGACCCTGTGACCCCAATCTAGGTCACAGGGGTCATGATCTAAGAACCTATCTTTTGCTTGTAAACATATAATGTATTACTTGAGATAACTTAAACTTAGATAGTAAATACATGCAATCCTGATGAGCTACAGAGCCCATTGCTCTATTTTTTTAATGATGTTGCATGGGTTCGAACCCTGACCTGGTTTACGCACAATTCAATTAATTCCATTCTGTACTGCTTTTTGATAAACATTACAGTCATGTATCACAATGTTCGTAACCTCTCTCGATATCATTAACAAATCAGAAAAGCAAAAACCTTGTCAGATTTTGTTGAATTCTCTGTGGAGCTGAATGGATGATGTAACTCAGTTGGAAGGTCTGGGTTTGATTCCCAGTTGCGCCATATACCAATAGATGTTAAAACGTTGATGGGAGATTTGCTCCCTTGCTTGTTTTTATGACAGAATACCACTTGAACTGACACTGCACTTTGTCACTAGGTGCATGTGATGAGAACACAACAAGGATTTCCACTTTACCCTGTAATAACGACAATAGTAAAACTGATTTTTTTCTACAACCAGCCATCGAGATTTAAGTTCCGTATGCTTCTTCGAAAAGATAATGCTGAACTGCTATTTAAGCTAT
This sequence comes from Gibbula magus, assembly GCA_936450465.1. NCBI lineage: Eukaryota > Metazoa > Mollusca > Gastropoda > Trochida > Trochidae > Gibbula > Gibbula magus. The sequence goes on from OW388304.1 coordinate 62,973,448, forward strand.
CCCTTGTTGTACCATATATTTAAGTTAAGAAAGCTTTTTGATTGTTAAATGAATTGTTGATGTCATACATGTTGTGCAAAAGTAGTTTACAAACTTTATATACTTGTACTATTGGCCTCAGGGCCACCCATACAAATAAAATCTGTCTGTCAAAATTCGTCTGTCTGTCTGTCTGTCTGTCTGTCTGTCTGTCTGTCTGTCTGTCTGCCTGTCTGCCTGTCTGTCTGTCTGTCTGGCCAAATGGTTGTTCAGTTTGTTGAAACAAGATCAGGGAGGATATTCATTTGGGAATTTATGCTATGATTAAATCAGTTCATTTGGACATATATGGTTAGAATATTGTATTTATAAGCAACAATTGTATAAATGTACAAACATGAGTGTCTTCTCTGAAATAAGTTCTGTCTGACAACCGTTAACTCAGTTATCCAGAGTTTAACTAAGTTTGTCATTGCAATTAACATAATTACAATTTAAGGATGGATGTTTTTCAAGCTTATTCTATCCATTTCATAGGAGTACTCAGCTTTCATGACACGGCCACATTTGCCTTTTGAAGATATCATTTCTTCTTACAGACAAGTAGTTTTCTATCTAGCAATACGTTAAAGGTGCTAGGAAACAAAGTTATTCTTTTGCATTATTTTAATCCCTTTTTTTTGTGTTATTATTATTATTATACAACCTCGTAGGAAATATTTGATGCTTTAATTATTTTATATATATAATGCCTGTTAAATAGAATATTGTTTGAGGCAATTTTCAAAATGTCAGACTTAGCATTTTAAAATTTAAAATGTACAAATATTTGCAATTGTTTATATTGTTGACCTTTGTATTATGAATAAAATATATATTACATGTTTAGGTATTTGAAAAAGAAATACATTTTTAAAAAAAAATTAAATTTAATCTGAAAATCTTGTTTAGTTTATTTAAACTAAATTAATGAGCAATTATTTCTGTTTCTAAATAGAACCAATAGTATCATTGTAACTGATATCTGTGATATTTGATCAACGACACTAGTGGTGTTTATATGAATTTAAATGGTGCTTTCTCAATTCATTACCCTGGTGAGTTCAGAATAAAAGTGAATTATAATTTGAACCAAGAAGAGTTGAATTAAGTTAATAGGACTGTCCTTCCAAGCTTAATTCTTATATATGTATCCAATATTGTTGACTGCATGTGCTGTGTAAATCAATGTCTAAATAATCAAATGAATAATTTCTTTGATCTTCAAAAAGCTTAATAAGTAACTTGATCAGTTTATTTCTAGAAGGAAAAGCATATCATTTACAAAAAGAAACTACTTTTATGGGGGAAATTGATTCATCTATTAGACAAAAAGTATTTGGTAAAGATAAAACAACATCAGTTTCAAAAGTGATTGAATGCTTCACTCAAATTAGGTAAAAAAGGAACTAATATATAATGACTCTAATGATTCTCTATCCGACTTAAGGTTAAGCAAGGACATTTTTGGGTCAAATTTATCTAGACAATTTTTCAGTTCTTGGCAATCTTCTTCACAACATTACAGGAAACGTTTTAAAAAATGGCCTTAGGTCTTGTCAAATTGACTAAAACTTTCCAAATGATGTGATCATTAGTACGATTTCTGTGAACTACCATGAACCATTAGAATGTGATTAGGATCATCTAGATGTGGTGAAATAGAATCCTGACATTATTCTTCAGTGAAGATCGAGGTATGAAATTGGTGAATAATGAAACTAATTAAAATAAAAATGTATAGCATTATTCATTTGTAAATTTAAAAAAATATTTTATCGATAGATTTCATTGACTTCTTTAAACAATTTATTTGTGGGAATGGTTCCTATAAAACAACATAAAAAATAATCTGATGTTAAATCACTGATGGAAAGATCACCACCAATGCATAATCTCCTTCTTTTTCATTCAGTGCAGTGGAACCAATTATTCACTGGTTTCATTCCAATGCATAGCCACCATGATCGTGCAGGCTTTCCTCTTGAAGTGAAACAAATACCTCAAATAGCCTGAGATCACCCCAGCATTGCAGTTTTGATGTATGCTTCAACACAACTGTGTAAAGACCAAAGTAATGCTTCATTGAAATAAGTATCAGAGTTATTATTTTATAAAAGGTCCAGGTTTCCATGACAATCAGATCACAACATCAAAGGAAACGTCAGCAGCTGACCTAGCTCCCAGTGAACCAAATCAATGCAGGTTATTTTGTCCCTCAGAATATTTTGAATAACTTTTTCCATATTAGCACATTAATGTGTCTAGAATTATGTGGTGTGAAAAATCATTTAAAATCCCATTGAAACAGATGGTATGTAGGAAATCTTTCACCATACATAAACCACGGCATAGCTGTGTATGTTATCAATCAAACAGTATAGACCAGCAACAGCCTTGTATACCCTGCTTCGATGTAATAGGGGTATATTGTGCTCAGTGTTATTATCCGTCTGAATCATTTCAGGAGCATGAGTTGAAAAGTATATGACTTGGAAACTTCAAATTTGGTGTGGATGTTACCTTGGTGGTGTGGTGGCTTTAAGAATATCAACTCCATTGATTATATTTCAAGAGTGCCCCAAAAATATTTATAACTTTGGAAAAAATATCCCGATTTGAAACTTCAAATTTGGTGTCAATGTTACCTTATATAGTGGCGGTGCGGTTGCTTTTAGTGATATCAACTCCATTGATTTTATTTCAAGGGTGCCCCAAAAACATGTATAACTTTGGAAAAAATATCCCGATTGAAACTTCAAATTTGGTGTCAATGTTACCTTAGTAGTGACTTTTAGAGATATCAACTCCATTGATTATATTTCAAGGGTGCCAATTTATAACTTGGAAAAAATATCCTGATTTGAAACTTCAAATTTCATATATAAGTTTCTTATGTTGTGTACATATTGATGTGGCTTTTATTAGTAATAACAACATTGTGTCCTTTGAAAGTTCATTGACATAATGAAGTATAATGTTTTCAAATTGATTCTACTAGTCTAACACTTAGACTCTGAAAAAACAATTGAATTTTTTTTTTTTAAATGTTGAAATGAGCCTCTTTCTACTGAAAATTCCATTTCTTACAGTCTCCTTTTCAATATTTGATAAAATGATATTTTCAGAATAATTACTTTTTTCAGAGTCTGAGTGTAAGACTATCTGAACTACAGGTGGGGCTGGTCACTTGCCATGTACTCTTTAAATCTTTAACATCTATGAGATACTACAAAATCATTGTAGACCGAAGACATCGGGGAAAATAAGATGCAATCAACAGCCAATTAAAAGTAACATTAATTCTGTTACTAACCTCCATTTATAAAATATGCAAATGCATAAAGCTTTTAATGGTATGTTACCGAATACACGTTACCAGGCATGACCAATGGTAACATTTCCGTGTCACGTCTCCAGGCCTGATCTTTATCTGACCTTTCCTCCTTGCATATTTCAGAGCTTCAAGCGTAACACATCTTCCATCTCCATCCAGCTGATCGACATATTAAGACTTTAAGTATCAATGAAAATTAAGGCCTGAGCTCGTTGCATAACCTAACTGTCTGGTGATGAGCTGCGTAGCTACTCTGGGAACATTACTGATACATATTTGATGGTTATTGGTATCTATAAATGTTGATTGAGAGGCGGGTCGTTACGGTCTGGCTGTGACATAACTCGGTGAGAGATGCTGAACATGGAAATATGTGCTAAGGTTCGTTTAGGATCTAGTGGAAAAAAATTTAGTCTAAAATATTTTCTTAGTGATAAAGTGATTTGAGGTTAATCATGGAGAAATCTGAGCTTTGATTTGAGAAATCTTTCATTAGGGTTTTAAATATTATTCTTGGTTGCTTTATAACGAAGAGAAATAAACCCTTTTACACAAATAATAATTAGCTGAAAGTGTATAATAATGTTACGTATTTGAGAATATACTTTTATCAGTGTGAGAAATAAGGCCCGTCCGACAGACTAAAACCTGAGAAGTTTGGATCCAATTAGTAACTTTTGGATTTTTTTTGATAGTACTCGTTGACAAAATTTAACTTTCGTGCTGACTATAGTTTCAATGTTATTTAAAACACTGCTACCGGTATATCAAAATGGCCCTCATTAGCTCAACCAAGTAAGGTTTTTGTATCCCAACACTTAGAATATGTAGGTCCTCCACAAGGGACTTGATTGTAGAAACTCACCGGGTGCTTAGACAGCTGTAAGTGTCATGTTTACACTAACAAATTTGCTTACAACCATCTTAGTGATAATTTAAGAGAACTTTGAAAATCTAGTCTGTGGCCATGGCTTCTGAGATAGGTATTACTATTTTAGAATATTTCTGAAACCTTTACCTTTGCAGAAATATTGTTCCAATATTCCAGATATATTCCAGATATCCCAGACTTTCAGAATTCCAATATATTCCAGATCTAGATGTTCTAGATATATATTCCAGATATCCCAGACATTCCAGATTGTAAATCAACAGCAACTCATGAATGGTTTAATTTGAATTAACAGATTCAGCAGTTAGAGAACTAAAACTACATACAAACTAATCAATCAATATATAAGTTAGTGAAAGCAGAAAATCAATATGCAACATTTAGTCCAGCTTGTAAAGAAGAGTGTAATAAAGATATAGATATATCCCGGGATGACACCCTGGTAGTCCATCACTCGTTGATATCGCTATTAACGACCGTCTATTTCATAAATGCCAGGCAATATCAGCAGGGGAAGCCGTAGTGACTGAATGATGGGCAGTTATTGCTGGCTGTCTCCTCCTAACATACGCTCTTATGTTAGACCCGTCCTTCAACAGAAACCACCTATGGCCTGTATCTCGCCCAAAGTTACACTTGCTTGTCAGGTGCTGTTGATTATAACACCAAATGACAAGTTGTCAGTTGATGTATAATCAACAGCATGTGATGTAGTTTATAACACTGTAGTACAATGTTATGTTATGAAGTTTATTGAAAGGCATGTTATATGTTTTCCTTCAATTGAAATTGAAAACCAATGTTAAACACTTTTTTAATGCTGAAAATGCAGAAATTGTGTTGTCTTGAAAATTATATGCTGTGTCGCAATTGATAGTCAATGAGATGTGTTATGAGAAAGTTTAAAACGTTTCATCAATTGAAATGTTGATCAAGGAACGTTAAATTTGCCTTTAACAGAAAATCAAACACCAAATTTTAAGATGTTTTTCTTCAACAGAAAACATATAACAGTGTTTGGTTAAATGATTGATGTTATAATAATCAGTGGGATGTGTTGAAAATTTAGAACACTATTGAACAAACTTTTATCAAGGAAAATATGCAATATCAAATATGTTTTTCATTCAATAATATATATTTAACAAACAAATGTTGAATTTGTTTGCCTTCAAGAGAAAATATTTGAAATAGCTTTTCATTTAATCGAAAATGTTCAACAAATGTTATTTTTAGTGAAAAGCAACAGGCAATGTTAGATAGTTTTCCTTTCACAGAAAGCAATTCACAGTCAAAAGTCGTAAGATTGACGTCTTATTGTATACATCAATCTGAATGAAAACCTCAACTGCTTGTTAAGGGGAAATTTACAACACTTTTATGTTTTAAGTTTTATACACTTGAAAGGAATCACAACATTGTTAAAAAGTAATTAATTGTCATCCAAAGAATTTAGGGTTTGATGTGTTTCATGAAATTGGTTTTTAAGTCGAAATAAATTGCTTTTCCCAAAATTCTCAGACATTTATGATGATGAAATGGAATGACTTTTAAATTGGATTCGTAATTCCTCTTTTGGAAGCCTGTTATGAAACAGCTGTCATGGAGGAATATCTTTACATAGGTTTATCATTACTGAATGGTAAACATTTATCTATACATATTTCATGTCTGACAGTCTTCAATAATTGATAGATATATGTGTCAAATATGTCCCATATTAGTCAGTAAATTAGACAAATTCAGGTTTTATTTCCATCAGGTTGTTTTTGTATTTCATTTGTTACTCATCTCCAAATATCTTTCTTCCGATGCTAACAAATAACTTTTATTTGTAAATATGTTTTGAATCAAGAAGTGATTTTCCATATGGTCCAGTTAATTAAAGATTGGTTGGTTTTTAGAATGGGATAAATAAGAAAAGGAAGATTTATAGATGTAAAATCATTAACAGGTGTTTCAAAGTATATGCTTATCTTTCATTGAGTGAATGAAGGAGACAGCACATACTTCAGTCACAAAATATAAGATTACCTGAAATATCGTTTGTTGAATGTGTTACAGGTATATATACACATCAGTCACACAACTAAGAATAATTGATAAAAAAAATTTTTATAGTGTAATTGGCAACTGATGAATATATCGTATGGAAAAGCAAATAAATTCATTAATATATATCAATCTTTTATACAAAAATTCTTTATTCCTTTTTTATTTATTGTAGAAATGTCTAGCAACAATCAATAATTAGTGTTTAGATTTTAAGGTAAGGCATCAAATATCATTAATATGAATGCTTGACATGAAATTGATTTTATAATTAGAATTTGATATTTCCCTCAGTTTCTAATTTCCTTGACCGAACACATTTTAGCACCAATGACTATATCGACTAGGTAGATACTCAAATCTACTTAGAAATATATCAGAAATGATATTGACTATCCATTTGAAAAGAAGATGTATATTATAGATATGTATGTCCAGCACTATCAATGTAGATGTCTCTTTGCCTTAATAATTCTTATTTATGCACAATTGTTAACTGTCAGACACAAAAATCCTTAACGAGAGATTGGATCCAAAACTTATTCTTTTTTAATTTGATTTTATCATCTAAAACTGGCTCCCACAGTAGATATCGCTTGTGTGAGATCAAGCGATATCTACAAGCGATATCTACATTGTAGATATCGCAACAATCAAATCGTCACAATCCTATTACATCATCAGTTAATGACATCACAAGGCTTTGACATCACTAACAACACTGCTGACAATGTTATGACGTCACAAAGTTGATGACGTAACAATGCTATGATGCCACAATGCTGATGACGTCACAATACTATGACATCACTGAGCTCACTGCTGAAGAAGTCAAATGGCAGTTTTGTGTTGCAGATATGTTCATTATTTTGCTAATACTTGTTTAAGAATGATTTTGAATGATAAATCAAATCTCACCCTCATGTCTTCTGATATCAAATATATCAACACTCGTTGATTAAAGTAAAAATATCCTCGGCAAGCCTCGGATATTTGTAACTTTAATCAACTCGTGTTGATATATTTGATATCAGAAGACACTTGGGTGAGATTCTCTATATAATAAATCTGAAGTCTACTTCACTTATAATGTAACCTGATAAGTGGGACAGTGTATGATTTTAAGAGTAATTAATATTGATATTATAGATGAGCAATAAATATCCCATGGGCCATGCAGTTGGTGCTTTTGTACTCAATACAAAATTGAATACATGGTATAGACATACTACAGAATAACTAAGGGCTCAGTTACTGTCATTGTCTGACCCACGAGCAACTAACGACATATGCTTGATCAAACATGTTTAACTGATTGAAAGAAACGTGATAATGACAATGTCAAGTGCTTTATCAACTGTACAATTTATCATTGTCATTAGATCAAGGCAGGATATAATACGAGTGTTAATGTCATTGGTAGGCAGAAGTTATATACTACAGCACGGATTTTCTGATGATAAATCCCCTCAGAAAGATGCTAATTGTTGAGCCTTTTAAACATGTAATTAACGAACTAACTTATCACATGGCAGAGCCATTATAGATTCCTACACAGTTATTGCTACTGGATTTCTCGAGACCAACATATTCTATAAATGAACAACATCTGTTGCACCATGATGGTTTGTGTCACATGGCGTTGAACAAATTCAACACATTTTTATAAAGTGAAGGACCATGATGCTTTGGTCTTTCTTTAATGTGATTACTGTTATTCATCTGCCACATAACCTGCCTATTTTCAACTGATTCTACTTCTGGAAGAGACTCCAGTAGATTTCCTGGACAATGTTCAATGTGACAATGGCGCTTAAAATGGCACTGATTTTCCCTGGAGGCAGCCATTCCCTGACAACATGATCTTGGCAATTCCTTTACCATTGTAACGTAGGAAGCAAATTACTCTTGGACTGATTGGCGACTTGTTATGTGAATGTGTGAATAGAGAGAAGACTGTCCAAATGGTCATTCTGTTTGGGGGATGATTGATTGCTCAAATCAGGACATCTATATTGGTGAACCGACACTTAGTTTCTGAAAAATCTGATTGATTTATTCTTCATATGAAAAATACTGTATAACATATTTGAAAGGATCGCCTCTGAGAAATCTAGACTTACTGTTCAAGGCATATCGTGACGGCTTAGGGTGAAGTAAAGGTGAAAACGATATAACGGTCAGGACGTGGGAAGAGATGATGTTGCGTGTGTTGCTTATTCACTGAAAACATTAGGATAATCATGGTAAACCTAACTGACTCTCAGAATAGCACTGGCCTTGAAACTTAGGACTGAACAAACAATCTGTTGGAATTAACATTTAGAATCTATATCAGATGTTTATACAGATATCTACAGCAAATTGTGCTAATATCTAGTGGATATTGGATATTATTGGATGAACTTCTTGGTTTAAACTAATTTTAAAATTTTAATTGTTCTTAAACAAATTGAACATTTGAATTCAGTCTCAATTGATTTTATTATTATTATTATTAGAGCATGGATCATTTTAAGAATTCTGAAGAATCTTTTAATTGAATGGCTTTAAAGTTCTTGGTAATTCTTTATCAATTTATAAGCAAAAATGAAATTGTCTTTCTAATATTCAAATATTTAAAAGATCAAAATATTTAACCTTTTTTTATTATAATAATCAGTTGTTTTTTTAAACACTCTTTGAAATTGATTTTTTTATGTTAACAAATATTTGTATAAACTTTTAACCTAAAAATTAATTTTTCAATGTTTGAATTATTTGCTAAGGATATTTGGTTAAACCATTAACCTCAGAAGCACCCAAGCTAATACCAAGAAACAATTTTTCGCCATTCATCATCTTCAATCATCTTAAAGGGAAAACGGTGGAGTGTATGAAACTTCACCGGACTATAACTGACAGGCATGTGGTCATTTGGTGGCCAGTGGTCACTCTCTGTGAATAATTGAGTCAAATGACCCATGTCCATCTAATCCAGGGGTTACAGTTACTTCAATAATTAACATGCCTGGTGGACTCTTCACTACATGTGGCACACTCTGGACTCCACTCTGCTCTGCTTGTAGAATTACTATGCTTGTAAATTCCATAGGCTGGCTTGTTTGTAAACTCCTCTGCAGCTCATGCATTGTGGAAGCTGTAAGGATCAGGCATCTCGATAATCATCACCCTTTGAGTTCATGAGTGGGGAATCCTATTGACAGATTTCTTCAGTGTCATTGGTCGTTAATGTCAAGAAGTGCATTGTGGGAAGGTGTAGTACTCCAGTGAGCTAACTTAAAGGTGAATCGCTGTATGAACACTCGTGTGTCTGTCTCCCTGTGAGGTGGCAGTGTAACATTGAATAGCTTTATAAACTGGCGTGAAGGAAAAAAGCTATGGATATCATGTATCGCTCTAGGAAACTACACTTGAATTCACATGGATCGAGAGAATGTCAATAACATACTGGATGACAAAGTTAATTTGTGAAACTTTAAATTCAATTTAGTTCATCTTGTCGATTTTACGAGGATGAAGAAGCTTGATGCTGTTGATTTGTGGGTGTTGGAGTGACTTGGATTAAAAAGTTTTATAAACTCAGGAAATGAAATTTACATTCCTCTGGACATTTATTGAAAGGAAAGTGTGTCCGAGTTGTGAGAGAACCCTCCCACTTCCTACATCACTTTATGAAGTGTGCTTTCATGTGTTTCAACTAAATGTGCTGGATAACACAATTAAAGAGGCATAAACGTGACAAAAAGATTTATGGCACTCAGGATTCTGTGATGCCTTACTTTTAACAGTAAACAGGTATTTGCATATTCGTTAGGATAAAATGGTGATCAAGAGAAAAAATGAATGGCATAATTAGGGAAAGTAAAGAAAAGTTGTGACACCTGTTTAATAATTTATTCAATTATACAAAAAAAATACATAAAATTAATAGAAGAAATTATTGCTATTCATCCAGGTGATTTGATCAGGAATTTTTGTTCTATTTCACATTTTATTATAAAATGGTCTTTTGTATTAACCGTAAGAATTTTCTAAATCAGAAAAAATCTTGATTCTCATGAAGAAAATATTTTTAAAAAATTTGAGGATCATAAAGTTTGATTATGTTCATTGAATTGTAAAGTAAATTTACTGAAGAGGATTACTGTTAATATTGACATACAAAAGGACGTATATATATCATTATCAAAAGAATATATAAAAACTGATAGTTTGATTTAAAAAAAGCAATTACAACTTAATCATAATATAAACTATAATTGTAGAATTTGTATTTATTTTCTTTGAAAAAAATACCCCCATGAGAACTAGTGAGTGAAAAATATTTCTGACAAGATTGCTGGCACTAGGAATTAAGGCTAGTCCTTTCTTTATCTGTAACAGATTGAATACCAGTATCCTTACAGAAAACGTTGTTAGCAATTCAAAACAATTGTGTTGATCATGCAGCATCTGTTTGGAAGGTGTTAATCACTGTGCAACTTTATATCTTGATGTGTCTTTATTGGATACAGAGCTTTTAACATTGATGTGACGTTATAGGATACGAAGCTTTATACCTTGATGTGTGATATCCTATTGGATACAAAGCTTTATAGTTGATGTGACTCTATTGGATACAACGCTTTATACCACAGTGGGACAGTATTCAATACAGTTTTTCTTCTCATTGTAATTGTATGATGTACCAGGCTGTACTTCAGTGGCCTTAGTGAGTTTACAGATATCACAATATTGGCAGCAATTCCTCCAAAAACATTTCTTGAAGCGATCAGTCTGACATGTGTTACTCTTATTGAAGCTATAACCGCTGTCTGACATTATAGGATACAGTAACATCTCCTTAACAGTTTAACTCCCAGTCTTTTCTTACCATGGAAGCTGCAAACCTGCAGTTTTGAAAGATGTCAATCTTTGTGACATTTATACCACAGTGTTGGACAGGTTATATTCCTGCTGAAGCCTGAGTGTGTGATTTGAGGGGATACAGGTCTTCAGGGGATACACGTCAGTCTGAACGAGGAACGCACTACCCCAGGGTATGCCAGTGTTGACAACGTCAATCTTTTCGAAAATGGACTTTCAAAGTATGGTGACAATGCTTTGATGGCAGCTGACCTCGTTCTCCTCCATCTTTGAATATCAAGCAAGTTTTACAGCTGTGTACCTGAGAACAGATGTGACGCTTAATAAAACATATCCCTTATGACATGAAAGAACTCGAAATGTTTATTGAGACAAAGATTTGAATAAAAATGAGATAAATATTGATGAAGTTCTATCCAATGATGTGACATTTTTTAAAATGAACTATTGTGTCTGAATGTGGAGTTAAGTTGAGATAAAAGTTTGAAGTCTATATACATGGTTCAAGTTCGATTAATTACATTAGTGGAAACACGTTGCTCATTATATGACAAACTGAATCAAGAAGAAAACTTGGAAGCCTCAGTGTGCAATGAAGCTACTGGATTCCTGGATATGACAACCATTCCCTCAGAGAAAGAAAGAATGCTTGTTGAATTGTAAAATCCAAATTTCAAAAGCATGATCATTGAAATATGGTATTAATGTCTTGAAGCATAAAGAATTTGAAAGCCATTCTCTTGCTTCAATATACAAGTTGTTCTTTTCATATGACATTATGTGCTGCAAACCCATGCAATGTTTCCCCTTCAAGCAATGACTATATGCTTGAACACTGTGCCTCACTGGATAACAGGTGGAAATAGCTGTATGAAATATGTGCTTCATAGTAAATCAAATGCAACATTGTGAACCAAAAGAAACCTAAAATTGCTCATGAGAATATATGCATGAGATAATGACCTTGATTAAATGTCACAACACTGCCTCATTGGATAACATGTTGTTATCCTTCAAATGTTTGATACACCAGTGTCTTCAACCTTGTTTGAACCAATGATTTCATCAAGGCATATGTCTCATTGGATAACAAGTTGTTATCCTTCAAATGTTTGATACATCAGAGTCTCCAACCGTTATTCTGTTTGAACCAATGATTTCATCAAGGCATATGTCTCTAAGGATGACAACGTTACAGTTCAAATCAGTTTGCTTCCAGTACAAGTGTTGAATTGATCACGTTGAAACGTAAACCTGAGTATATGATAGTGTTCAAGCGCTGATAATTAACTCCGACATTGCCAAGAAGTAATCAGGTTCCTGGAAACAGGGAAAATGGTTGAAATGAATTGGCTGTGATCTCGTAATTGGTGGATGATTTAAAAGAATTTCTTGTGGTCAAATCGTTGGAGGATGGTATAAATGAACTGGATGTGATCGAGCCCTTGCAAGATGGTTTTAATGAACTGAATGTGACCATATTGTTGGAGAATGGTTTAAACAAAACTGATGTGATCAAGTTCTTGAAAGATGATTTAAACGATCAGGATGTGATCGTCTTGGAGAATGATTTAAAAGAATTGGTTGTGATCAAGTTGTCGACCTGGGGAAGCAAAACAGTAAACCCAATGTCTCCCACGCCGGAATGTGCTCTCATCAACCGTCTTCTGAACCGAAAACCATGGTTGTATGTATTCAACACTTTCTTGCATTATATTAAAGGTACATCCATTGTGTTGTTTGGGGTCAAATATGCCAAACGTTGTAAATGGTCTTATTTTATCGAGAAGTACCAACTGTTACCGAAAACTACCATTTTGGTGATACTCAACTTAGTATATTGACGATATGAACGTAAAAGTGTCGATTTCTGATCGAAAACCGGACAATGCACCGCGTGTGGCACGCGCCAATGAATCAAACGTAATTTTGGAATCTTATTTAAACCAGACAAGATAACAATTTAGGGTTGATAATGTTCAATAGGTCATATAACTACTGTGTATATAAATAGGACGTGCACTTTCGGTTTCTGCACATGCATAATGCCGTTACTCAATTTTAATTGGAAACTAGTAATTATGATATATCTGGCGATTGGGAATGAATATGCAAGCTGAGTGAAAATTTGTTTATTGTAAACAGCACATATGGTGTGTTGGAACGTATTAAAGCCAAATAAAATTTTATGAAACACAATGGATGCACCTTTAACATATCACATTTATATTGTAAAAGGTAACACATACATATATGTTTGATGAAAATGGCTGAAAAAGTGAACAAGTATCAACTAACAATATTATATTTTTTTTCTAGTTTTGATATTACATTTCATTTTGAATTCTATTTGAGGTCTAAAAGATATCTATATCGAAGTTTAAAACAATGATATAAGTGTTTAAAATTTGTATATTGTAATGTATTTTTAATTTTGAAAATGTTGCTCAAACTAACACAAACTGTCTTACATAGATAATTATATTATAATTATGTTTTCTTTAGGAAATTGTTAAAACAGTTAAGGTTACCCTTGCATTTAAAAGATGCAACTTCTACTAAAAGTATAATCTTTTTTCATATTTTTCATTTGTGAGACTTAAATTGTTGAAAGCTTTTATAATCTTACCGGTATTTTCCATGTGTAGCTCCTGTCTCTCAGTTTTCTACTGCTATATATATAAGGCCTTCAAATAAGGCCTAGACACTTGCGTCTTTATATTTATGTTATGAGAATGTAGTTGCGTTTATTATTAATTGATGGCTTTAAAATTGCAAGCTTAACAGTAAAATATTAAGTTATGAAAGGGTATAACTAGTATTTATTAGATTTTCATCGTTCAAATACAGCATTTATCAGTAAAAATAGAATTTGTATTTTCACTGAGTGAAATAACATGTTATTCCACTCAGTCAATCATATGACATCATCGTTACAATAGGATGACGTCATGGAAAGGAAGGCGAGCTACGATGCTCTGTTCATGAAATGAACATCATTAGCGGATTATGCATAATTTCTTTACTAAACTAATAAATAGAACATTTCACATTTCTCATCGAATACCATGTATATATATCCCATCTCATGAAGTAGAAATCATATATTAACACTCGTGCCTGTGCCACTCGTGAAAATGTAAATTTGTAATTCATTTGATGAGAAATGTCAATTATCATCTATATAGTTGATAAAGAGGGAACAAGAACTTATGTTAAAGTGATATTGAGGGAACAAGAACTTATGTTAAGTGATATTGAGAGAACAAGAACTTATGTTAAAGTGATATTGAGAGAACAAGAACTTATGTTAAAGTGATATTAGGGGAACAAGAACTTATGTTAAAGTGATATTAAGGGAACAAGAACTTATGTTAAGTGAAAATGAGGGAACAAGAACTTGAATCAAAAAAGCAAATCGATTTCTTACCTCACCTTTAAAAGGAGAGTTTTATCAGGTTTTTTTTTGTGGAAACGAAATTCGAGAGGATAACCCGGTTTAAACAAATATGCTTCTAATACATGATTAAAACACTGTCAAATTTACAGATATTAATATTGGGAATATTTTAATGAATTTATATTCCACAACTCGATAAAGATATGCGCAAATTTGTTGAAGAATAAAAACAATGAGAACTGATTAAGCCATTCATCGATGTTGCGAATGGGGTAAAGTTTGCTATGGCATAACAGCAAATTGTTTATTAGTTTTATGACACGTTATGTGTTTCTATGTGAAAATTCTATCAGTGTATATTTTATATTATTAAAAAGTTGTAAAATTAGGTACAATATAGCGTGTCTTCATTTCACGTAATGTACAAAATTCAAGATGGCGGATTTTGCCGACAGAACGGCCCCTTTAATTGCCGAGTGCTGAACACACCGCCAGTGTTTTTCAACAACAAAGTTTACACTTAGTTAAACTTCACTTAACATGTCATTTAGTTGTACTTTATATAAACTCCTTGAGTAACACTCCTTTAAACATCAAACAACTTCAGTTTTTGCTGAATTAAACGGTTGCCTAGCAACTATTTAAATACTGATTCAATATATACAAGGAACAGTTCACCTCAGGTGGCAGGCAAATGGTTTCTCATTGAATATGTCCAATATCATATTGAGTGGAAAATAAATTGTGAATTGAAGAAAGGACGTTATTTAAACCAGAGACAATAACATTTTTATTCAGAAAAGTGTGTTCAGAAAAGTGGCAGTTAAGTTCTTAATCTTTATATTAATTATTATACATAGACTCAGCAAAAAGAGTAAAGAACCTGCTCACTATTCACTGTAAAGGTATATTGTATCAATCATAACATAAACTTATTAAAAAGTCCATTATGGAAAATTCAGGTATTTTTTTGGTGCATTTACATCAATATGTTTGTGTATACAGTCAAACCGCGATAATCTGGCCACCGATAATCCGAATCTCGCAGTTTCCGAACGGTAGGAAGATGTAACCAAACTAATCTCTTTAGTAGTCCTCAGTACTCAGTAATCCGAACATTTCACTATCCGAACGTTTTTGATGAAAAACGGAAGCGTTCGGATTATCGAGGCCTGACTGTATATATATAAATAAGATGAATTTATATATACATAAAAATTTACACAAAACTTATTAATGTACATATATGATATATATTTAAATATACATAAAAATCGATACATTAATATACATATACATATATCTAGATATACATGAAAGTATATGTTACATAAGTATACATAACAACATACATTACATATACATAAACGATACATAGGATATGCTTACACTGTATGTCTGTTTTCTAGTTGCACTTTCAAATATCTACGGATAAATAATACATGTCTGGAATTGCGTTAATGTTTAAAATGAGAACATTCCCTATCCTTTGTGGAGAGCTAGAGAGGAAGAAAAGGTTCTGATGTTTCTGTATGCCCTGAAGAATCTATTTTGAAACTTTAATGAGTCTGTTTAAAGTGTCTTCAAGTGATGACTTTACCTGTGTCTGTGAAGCATGGGAAAGTGTATGTGTTATGTTTTCATATAAACAGTGATTCTGTAAATGCTGGGTAAGCTTTACCATATAACCTTTGACCCCTTTCACCTTTGAACAGTTAGATTAGACGAAGTGATGACTGGATGTTGAGTAACTGATTATAATCAATCGGTTATATCATTCAGAAATTGGTTTCTTAATTAACTGAATTGATGATGGTGATAACTACATTGGTCTGTTAATTAACGTTATAGTTCGTCGGTTAGTTAATTGAAGACCTTGGGCTTCTGCAAGTGATAATGCTCTGAAAAACAGTGTTACCCCTATATCACTGACTGTGGTGTTAATGTACCTAACACACAAATATCTTCTTCATAGTTCTAGTGATAGATACTTAAAAACAAAATTCTGGACATTTCTTGAAAGAGTGAGTTCTTGTTTAATTCCACTTGGGCAGCCATTAGCGGCGACGTTTTTTTGAATCCCTGGTTTAAGACTCTGTTAAGTGAACATCACGATATTTTTATGACGTTGCCAATGACGTCATTAACAAGGGACACACTAACTCCTCATAAACAATCATCAGTGCCTGCTCATACATATACTGTATATATGGGTGCAAGTCGACACTGTTTACATGTTTTGTCGTAGACAACTTCTACATTAGACTCTTTAAATCTTTGAATTCCTTGCCAGGTCATTTGTAAGTGCATGACCAATGACATTTTTGTACCAATGACCTTCGACTGGACACACAAACGTTTGAGTATTTGCTTTGTTATATAAGTGAACATACCTTCTTGTACAACTTAGTGTCTTCATAGTTGTTTGAGGGGTCCCATGGATTTTGTATGAGAATTTAGAAAATCTTATTTTCATAGTGATGCACACTGTATGTTCCCAATTATTTCAAGAGAGTTTTTGTCGATGGATTGAAAGAGCTAAGCTGATGGAGATAGATTGAGAAGATAATTCAGAAAAATTACAAGTCTAGGTTATCTCAAGATTTGCTGTTCACTTTTCATATATTTAATATTAAAGTTAAATTTTCACATATTTCCAGAATAAAGTTGTACCTGCAGATCAGTGGCGTCAAGAGGACGTAATGAGATTATTATTATTATTAATGATACAGACTAATTATTTTGTTTGTGCTTCTCAGAAAACAAATATAACAGCATAGATATTGAGATACCTATTTTCATCCCCTAGCATATATATTCAGGAGATACGATCATTGCTCTGTCTGTAATCATTTCATTTCCGTAACAGAACTAAATAAATTTAATCTTATCTTTTTGAACCTTTGAAAGTAGATTATACAATGACTGAAGTGATTCTGTATTATAATTTCTGCAATTCATTTTTTTCGTTTCCATAGAAATGCATTTATTATGGACTCCAGATCCATCCAGGTGTAAGATTGCTTCAAGACAAAAACTCAAAAGACGTTGTTACTATCTCCGAATTGGTTCTATTCCAGGAGTAGAACTAAAATGCATTTGACTTGCAGGTGTACGTACATGGTGCATTGTGGCCTCCAGGCAAGACCTTGTTCTATTTCTGATGTCTTTCTTATGATTCACTTGTCTCTTGCCTTCAATAGTCTCAAAATAGTGGAACAAGTAGGACTTCAATTCCTACATTATTAAACCACCAGACCTATTGCCAGATTGGAGTATGGCATTAACCACCACCCGTCAATCTTTTCTAAACTCACATTGATATTAGTTTATTTTTTATTGTGTTAACCTGCAAAGTAGCTTAATTTTGAATTGAGTTTTTATTTTTTAATTTTTTTTAATTTCTAAAGTAAAAATTTCATCACAAAAATAAAAAAGATATTTTTTGATGATCACATGCATATTTTAATGTCAATTGATACCAGTCTAATCCTTGATTTGTGCTTAAATGGCTTTGAACAACAAAACTGTCGGAGGATATTAGTTAAGGGGATTTATTGCAATTGAACATTCAAGAAATATAATTGCTTTAGATTAAACACTGTCCTCTGATTGGATGATTTTTAAAACGATTTAAAGTTTTATTGTAATTACCATTTTGTAAAAATGCAATTTTCTTTGCTAAAAATCCTTCTCCATTTAAGAAAAACAATGGAGTAGAGCACGAGAGATTTCCTGAAGATAAAAACTGTCAAATTAATAAAAAATGGTTAAGACCATGCATTCAATCCATTTGTTTTTATTCTATTCAAGAAAGTGCAAAATGGATAAATGAAAAATGATACCAGTATGTTTCCATGTAAATGCAAATGTGATGAATTGACAAATAATGAATTGTTGAATAAGAGATTATCTTGAATGGTTATGTTAAGACTCACATGTTTATATTTTGTCACTGTTTGTATCTTAATGAAAAGGATATTAATGAGGATAAATGGGAGATTATTGTACAACGAATGATGTTCAATTTCTTGACAAAAAAATATTGTGCAAGTGGTTAGAGAACTTTCATGATGCAATATTGTAACAGCTTGTATGTGTTTTCCATAGCCACTAGAATGCTTTGTATAATGTGGCAGTGTTCAGAATAATATTGATATTTTAACAATATTGACAACAGAAACAATGGAGGTATGTTTTATTGATAATAACCATTTATGCTTGATGACTGAATGACACTTTTTAATGAAGATCGCAGGCTTAATATTATGTTTTGTTGTTGCTTAAGTAAATATTTACATTGTATCTGTTTCTGAATAAACCTTGCTTGTGTGGTGTCAGTACATCCACTGCTTAGAGCATAGAACGGTTGAATGGATTTATTGTTTATGGAAATAATGTATGTACAAATGTAAATTAGTTATTTTTTTTGTGCCTTCAAATAACGTGTCTTTCAATACATGTATTTTTTTAATTCATTTACGTTTTCCAACATTCATTATTATACCCCCGTAAGCGGGGGTATATAGCGTTCAATCTTTCCGTCCGTCCGTCCGTCCGTCCGTCTGTCCGTCGCAAAACTTTGTGCGGAGCTGATCTCCCAAACTATACAAGCTAGCTTCACCAAACTTCACACACATATCAATCATGACCCCTAGTTGTGCCTTTTGAGGGTTAGAACGATTACTGAATTTTAATTTTTGCGGTTTCCATAGAAACGTGACTAAAAAGTGACTCTGTGAGGAAGTCATTTTGTGCGGAGCATATCTCCCAAACTATACGTGCTAGCTTCACCAAACTTCATACACATGTAAACCATAATCCCTAGTTGTGCCTTTCGAGGGTTAGAACTATTTCTGAATTTTGATTTTTGCGTTTTCCATGGAAATGTGACTAAAAAGTGACTCTGTGAGGAAGTCATTTTGTGCGGAGCATATCTCCCAAACTATACGTGCTACCTTCACCAAACTTCATACACATGTAAACCATAATCCCTAGTTTTGCCTTTTGAAGGTTAGAACTATTTCTGAATTTTGATTTTTGCTGTTTCCATGGAAACGTGACTAAACAGTGACTATGAGGAAATCATTTTGTGCGGACCCTTTGTCCAACACTATTCATGCTAGATTCATCAAATTTCATGCGCATGTCAACTATGATCCCTAGTTGTGCCTTTGAGAGTTAGAACTTAATTAATTTTCAAATTTATTATTGAACATAGACCTATAGATGTGTCTTTTGCTGATAATGAAATTTGTTGAAGTAAGGGAGAAGCGGGGGTATGTGAGTTATACTCGCTTCTTCACTTGTTTTATTTGTTATTTGTGTAAATATTAACTGCATTAGTTTAGCATTTTTAAATTAATCATATTTTCTTTACCTCACGTATATTAATTCCCTTGCTCTCCCGTTTTTCCTTTCACTTTTGAAGTCACTTCAGGTTTTATATTAATCGAAATATAATATCTCATTCCAATTCTTGTTTTTACATTGTCCATCACAAATTATTGTCTATATAATTTCCCTGTCTCAATAATGATTTTTGATCTTTGAATTAATGACATTACAACATTAAGTCATACAATATTCATTACATTTTAAGGTATATATTAATAAATGGCAAACATTGGGGGTGGATCAGCAGATAAAGTAGGAGTGAACGCATACATTGGCAGCTTTGTTGCATTCTCCCAGTTAAATGAAATTGAAAAAGGAACTATGTTGGTCCTTACACCAGTGGAATAATGTGTGTGTTCTTTTAATTTAGCATGGCCTTTAATTAATTGTGGTGTGTGGAGTTCAGTGAGGTAAAAATCATTAGTATATATAAGGCTAAAAAAAAAGAGAATTTGTTTTCGGTTTCCGCCCGCATCAGTTTCAAACCCACGCCTCAGGTCTTTTTTTTCTAGGTTTTCAAAAGTAAGGGGCAGATAACTGTAATTTTTTAGCCTAAAAAAACATTGGACATAGAAAATGTCATTCGTTTCTTTTGAGATGGAGTGTATTGATTATTGACTATTTGGAATATAGCAACACATATTTATACTGGGTGTGTGCTTTATTTATATAAATAATTGTATAAATTTTGTTTCTTTAACTCTTCATTCAAAAAAAAAAATGTCGTAAAAAATAAATAAATCGCTTCATCGCATTATTTTTGTCAGCATGTAAAACCCAGAAACTTTTTTTCAGACCTAAAACATTATCATTATTAGCTCCATTAGTACAATAGGGACAAGAGACAAAATCAGGTTTTGATGGACAGAAAAAGGAGTGATGTGTAATAAATATAGGGATCGATCAACCCACATGTCCATGATGGTTAGTTGTCAAGTACAGGGACAGTAATGCATTCAATCACAGATATTGATGATTTGTATTGAATTGGTATTGTCTATTGCAATAAACATGTAAATGGGCACTCATCATACACTGTTTGAGTCTAAATGTAAATGTGATCTCTGACAGGGATGTGGACACTGTGTCATCTGTTACTCACTTGATTCACTGACACAGTAAGTTTAAGTTTCTACATAGAAACTCTCCATCACAAAGTAAAACATATCACATCTCTTATATAAATCATGGCAAGCATAGTACTCTGCATGTGTATCAACTGCATTTATATGAAAGAACAGAATAGATTCTGAATGTTCCTGTAAGAAACAATGTTATATCAAGACTTATGCTGTAGAATTCTTCAGTGGCAAATTTACAGGCATATCACTGGAGAGAAGGATAAAATCAGTGTTTGCCACTTGCAAGATAACTTTTCCTGAAATATATGGGAAAAATAAGTCGAGAGCAACACTCTCATTGCCATAAAAATATAATAATATGTATACATACATACATTATACCGTACCAACTTCTAAATACCTATGTTATCTAGTTAACACCAGGGACGTGGAAGACAAAATAGAATTATTTTACTAAAAAATGATGTATTTGTATAAGAATAAAAAAGGAAGTTATTTGAATATTTAAGATGTGTTATATATGGTAACGTATGAATAAATTATATTCAGTATGATTTGTATGCTGACAATTGCTGATAAAGTAAAGCAAAATAATGACTTTATTCATGACAGGGCTCTCACCGTCCCCCAAGGGTTCAATTAAGTACATTTCGTAAGTTATAGATCATTTTGAAGCCAGTGAAAGAAACTTTTTTTTAGGTTTTTTGTACTGGCTTGCGTATTGGTTGTGTAAGAATATTTTTTTCTAAAGATTGACATAATTTTTTATCCAAAACTTGTTTGGATGAAAGGTTTTAATAAGTATGTGGCAAAAAAAAACATTGCATTTTTTTCATTAAGTAGTCTACGGGTAATCTTCTATACCAAAACTTCAACAAATTTGACATTTGCAATTTGTTTCAAGTGAAAAGTGCTCTTAATGTGTTTTAAGAATAAGTTGGAATACATTAAACAGGAAATATGATGCTTGGAAAAAAAACTTCCCATCAATATGTTGACATGATTGGGTTTTTTTTTGGTTTAAAATGTTTGTTTCATTAAGTTATTTTATATCCTAAATAGTTCTAAAAAATGCTTTTTATTTTTTACTGAACAAAAAAGTTTATAAGCTGTCTGAAATTAATAATTTATGTAGACGATGGAAAACGTTTTTGCTGTATAAAACCATAGATAAGGATAGTTTTGGGTGTAAAAAAAGAGTGATAATTGTAACAAAGTGGCCATGAAGGATGAAAGGAGAAGCTTCTGTTGGTGTTTTTCACAGGTAACACAAATATTTTCTTTACCTGTCCGATTTGTTATCTGACAGTGGTAATTGACTGTCTCATTTCAAGGTATGGAACAAACTCTGTGTCGATAACAAATATCTCAGGTAATTTATAAGCAACAGTGTTATCACTGTGACAAAATAAACAGACTGGGAACCATTATCTAACTTGTCATGTTAAAGATTATATGTTGTTACAGATGAACAACTTATTTATTTACAATAGGATGTTTTGGTACAAGTCTGTTGTCAAGCAGTGCATATGCAAAGCATTAGGAATACAGTTCTGGAATATTCATACTTTCATGGTTTGGCGTTACTCACTTCAGCAAATAAAATGTTGATTTTCTGTCAATCAACTGAGTGCAATGTATACCTTTTGTTCTTACAAAAAGTTACAGTGAACATGAAATTTTCAGCAATTTATAATATCCTAAACAACATCTTACTGTTGTATATGCTTATTTTTATTGGTATGAATAACAGATTTACCATATAATGGATGGTTTTTATATAGCGCACATATCTCCACCTTGTGGATTCAGGGCGCTTCAAACATTATTACCCTGGTCTAACCTGGGCTGCCGTAGCACTCAAAGGTCACCACCTCCACATCTCACACCAGGTACCCACTTACTGCTGAGTGAATAGAGGCACACGTTGAATAAAGTCACTTACCCAGGGTGACACCATAAGTCTTTCCGCTCACGTCTCAGCGCGGGGTAGGGAATCACCCTTCAAACTCTCAGTTAATTCAGCAATGAAGCGGGTAACCGACCCATGCAGCAAGCCGCGCCCATTGTTGCTGAACTTCACTGATAGCGTTCGACCACATCCCACCATAGAGAAGTAGATTATTATAAAGACGAAGATTTAGACAAAAAATTTAACTGTTGTTTAATTTCACCAAAGCTTTTCAATTGACCAGTTTACAGGAGCACTGGCCAAAGATATGCTATCCCAGAATCCCGAGAATAGGCATTTTTGGGTTTTTTTAAATGTGAAAGTATCCGACATTTCGGAGTACAGTCAAGCCGTGATAATCCGGCCACCGATTATCCGAATCTCGCAGTTTCCGAACGGTAGGAAGATGTAACCAAACTAATATCTTTAGTAGTCCTCAGTACTCAGTAGTCCGAACATTTCACTATCCGAAAGCGTTCCGATTATCGAGGCCTGACTGTATATGCTACCTCCTTCCTCGGTGGAATGCTCTTCAAAGACCCGAATATCCTGTTGGCCTGATTGGTGATAGGATGAACAACATTGTCAAGAACAAAGTCTCAGTATGATATAGTACAGAGGAACAGGAAGATTTTCTGGATAACAACTTCTTTAATGTGAAAATACATAGTTGTTACATCAACTTGCTGTATGAATAATAAATGTAATAAATTTATCAGATTCTTACAAGAGGGTTTATTCTCCAGAATAGATTATTATCCCGTCAAGTCTGATCGACCCTATCCCTGACAATCTCTTCTCTCTCTGAAATGTGTCACAGCGACTTGATTAACAAGCAATTGAGGATTACCAGTAAATAAGTGGAGGATGAAAGATAATTACATTAGGAAGCTCTAAACCACTTCAATTGTGATGTCGTCTACTTGTGCCCCTACAAATACAATTACTGCTATGTTTAAGAGGCAGTCGGAGGAATTTTAGTAGAAGTTGGAACTGGAAAGGCTGGCAAAATAATTAACCCAAATGTGAGGCTTGAAATACTTGATGTGGCATTTGAATGAAATGTATGTGATGTAACTTTCTGAAAATAAAAAGTTACAAAGCGTTGCTATGTCCATTGGGCTTGAAATACTTGGTGAGGTATATCAATAAAAAGTATTTCTTTTAACTGTTCTGAAAATAGAAAGTAAAAATCTTTTGATATGTGGGGCTTAAAATACTTTGAGATATTTGAATGAAATGTATATCTTTTACCTGTTCTGAAAATAAAAGTAAAAACCTCTTAATATGTAGAGAGCATAAAATACTTGATTAGCCATTTGAATGAAAGGTAGTTGATCTAACTGTTCTGAAAATAAAAGAATTAAACAACCCTTGATATACAGGGCATAAAAAACTTGATGAGATGTTTGAATGAAAAGTATAGTTGATGTGGCTGTTCTGAAAATAAAAAAAGTTTAAACCCTTGATAAGTGGGACATAAAATACTCGATTAGACATTTGAATAAAACGTTGTTGATGTAACTGTTCTGACAATAAAGAGTTAAAACTTTTGATAAGTGGGGCATACTTCCTCAATGAGACATTTGAATGAAACGTAGTTGATGAACCTTCTCATAAATCAAATAAAATAAAAACTTATTTATAATAAAACCCTTTATGTGCAGAGCAGGAAAAACCTGATGAGGCATTTGAATCAAATGTTTTGCTTGTAAAAATACTTTACCCTTGTTATGTGTAACATAAAAACTTAAAGAAGTTATGCGTTGTTGAAGTGCTTGATCTGATGCTGAGTGAGTGACATTTACTGTGGTCAAAGGCTATATATGTTAACGCATTGAGGGGCCTCTGGGAGTTGAGAGTTCTTTATGAACTATTGGGGTTGACACTCATTCCTCATAGGGGAAAAGTGTCATATAATTAGCTTAGAATTAGAATTAGATTATTAGAAGGACATTCTGAATTGTAAAATAAGATTTGGAATTGAATAAAAGAAAGTTGAGAGAAATCAGTAAAATTAAATTTGGGGGAATATTATCCTTCTGCATGAATATCTTGAAAAGGAGTTAAAAGATATTTTAGGAGACGCTTTGGATTCAGAATATTACGGGGACGATAAAGCAAAACATAATTTTTGTTTTATATATACTTTCTAATTTGATTTTTAAATTTCTGTTTATGAGATGAAGCATCTAAGATTATGTTTGTTTGAATTAATTGAAATTGTAAGTATCCAAACATATTATCTTAAACAAGAAAGTTTCTTGTTTTAATGTTGCATGAACAGCAGTTTTCTTCTGACATAATGATTTCAATTATCTTAATGTAAAGAGAAGCAGACGTTTATTTATATGATGTATTTTTAATAAGAATGTTTCTTTCTCATTGCAAAGACAATTTGATTATATAATCAGACAAAATTTGCTTACAAATAGTGTACCATATCAAAAAGTTTTAGTCAGAACATATTTCATACTGATAGGATGAATATCTTAAGAAACGAAGATAGAAAAAAGTAGAAAGTAAGAATGTAAGAAAGATATGTCATTTTAAATATATATAATTTTGACATCACAAACATGTAAATGTAAACACAAACCATAAAGATGATAACTATTTCGTGTTATATATTTATTTGTATTTTGACATCAGACCTGAAGCCCAGATGGGCTTATGGTATGGGCTCTTATCTGACGTCCTTCATAAGTCGTCCAAACTTTTCACATATTTGATTTCTCCTCCAGAAGAGTTAAATCCCAAAATCTTGGGTTTGGTCCATTTTGTAGCTACAAACTGATGTTTTGATTATTATACCCCTGATTTTTGCGATTTTTTTGATTTTTTAACTTAGTCATATTCTGAACATTTTTTGTCCGATCGATAACAGAAAAACTATTCATCTCATCCTTTTCAAATTTGGCACATGTCTTCTTCACCACTAGGAGAGGTGCAGTGCTAAATGTAACACAATTTGGTGAATTTTTGGTGAATTTTTAATTATTTTAATTCGTCATATTCAGAGCTAAAATGAATGAAGCTACTTCTGTGTTGTGATTTGTTGACTTTATCATTTTCTTTTTCATGTAACTTTCATCAAAAGCTACTTCTGTGTTCTTGTTGAATTTACTATTTTATATTTCCACTGGTAATATCTTCATAATAATCTCCTAATGGAGGAAATAAAGATGATGATGATGATGATGCTGTATATCCCTCAGGGGTGTGCTTCCATGTACCTGTTGTTTCAAGTCACTCGAATGAATCATTATGATGAATTAATTTCCAAAATAAAGTTGAAGTCAGTTGTAATGGCAGTAGTGTATTATGTTACTCATACCTTTTCAAGTTACTATCATTCCTATTTTTACTTTTAAGAGACTTGTCCTACCCTTTTCACAAACACTTTAATCTTAGCAATTACATTTCATAGCTTATCAATCCTTAGGTGTGCGTCAAACTTTAACAGTCGGGGGTATTAGTGAGCCACGCTCACTTTTTTGCTTGTTTCAAATATTTCAACATAGTGAGAGTGTTAATGGTTGTGTATCTCCAACTTAATCAAATAAACTTTCACGGGGGTTGATAAATATAGATATGAGTTACTAATTTGATTAAAGGTATATACATCTTGGATTATTATTTGCTAGCTCAAATAAAAATAACTTCCTGGGTGTTTTATATGATGGATATGTTTTAAAGCACCCTGTCCACTGAGATGATTTATGGAATTGTTTTCCTGATTATTCTGGTAATCTTTGATATACGATGACCCCCTGCCTATATCCTTCTTGTAAATAGTGATAACGTCAACTTTACTTATGATTATGAGAAGTAGGTAAAAGATTTATGGGAAATTGACAAATGCATCAAGAATTGGTGTGATTTAATGTCATTTTGAAACGTATAAAAAAGTTCATTTAACAAGTTTATTTTAGCTGTATATATGAAAAAAGTATAATTGTTTAAAACTTATTTCTAACAGACATATGGAAATTATTAATGAGAGTATCAAGGACCCTTGGTTAAATTTTCATTTATTTCATGGATTTTGCTCAAGATAGAATTTCTATATTTGATGAAAATTGTTGGTTTAGTTTAATTTGATTAATTCTTATTGAAAGGCTACAAAAATAAATGTTTCTCAGGCACAAATAACTTTAAAAAGTGACATGGTTGGTTGGAATTCTATTTTTTGCTGGAAAAATTACATTAGAATTGTGTGGATCATTTGACGGGACAAGTCGACATTTTCTTAGGGATTTTGACCAAAGAAAACATCAATTTCTAAGGAATATGATTCAGTCATGAATGGATAGCGTGAGAGTATCTTAACAATATATATGTCTAAAATGAAAAGGTAGAATATTGGATTACAACTTCTCTAATTTGTTTCGGAGTACTTAATTCTTATCAGGGGTACAGATTAAATATATTCCAAAACATTGTGTATGTTGTTAATAAAGAAGTTGTTATCAAGAAATCCTGCTTTTCTTATGCAATTCTACTTATAAATGCCATTCGTTTCAAATGGACTGTTTTTCAATCATGAATGGATAGTAACGGAAAATCTGCATAACACAGATTCCTTTGTGAACAGTAACAATCCTGTAAATTGGCACACATTTATTCATCACCTAAAGTGCCAATTTGAAGCAAGAGTTTCAAGCTGTCAGATCTCATTTCATGCACTCTCTGCAGGAATCTGGTTGTATTTGGCTCATCGTGAATTACGGTTTGTCAGTATAGCTAGTCATATGGAACAAAAGCTCTTAACCTTATACATGTCGATCACAAGCCATTTGACTAATTAGCTGGCCCTTTACTGCTGCATGCTGGGACATTAGGGCATGGTTGTTCAAGTACAGCTTCTCGATAGCGGCGTTAAACCCTTAGACTCACGTGCACCTCACATCAAGTATACAGCTCACTTGCGTGCTTATTGGTCATCTCTCATTTCAACAGACATACTCTAAGTCTTGAGATGATGGTCTTCTGATGATGCTCTCTTCTGTAGTTGTAAACAGGAGATAGGACATCTTTTGATGCTGTCTTAATTAGGTGATTAATGTTTAGTTATACTCTGGCTACGTCATAGCAGAGACCATAAAAATAAGTTTATGGTCTCTGGTCATAGTCAGTTATGATAGTACTTTATGTGGTGGTGTACCTTTAGAGTGCATGTTGTGTTAACATTTTAACAGTTTGACAGAATATAAAGAAACAAGACAATTTCCTGCTTTATTTTAATTCCTGAGAATAACTCAAAATAAATATGACTTGAATGTTTCATATTTAGTTGAGTTCTTTTTGTCCATACACATAACATCCTCTTTGACAGTTATCATCATTCATAGAAATGATTGACTATTTATATAAATATATATATTTTCAAATTAATCAATGTTTTGTGAAGGCTGTCAGCTACTGGCAAGGGTATATTTGGTAATCTTACCCATATGGGAAGAAAGACACAGGGTAATATATTTTCTGTAAGTCACACGGGAGTTACACCTTTTCCTGGCTTTTGATTGGCTGCTACAGAAAATAAACTTTTTCATTGGTTGCCGGAACTACTTCATTCATCTTTTCAGTTCATTCACTATTTTTTACACTCAGACTCTCTTCTACACGAGAACAAGGAAAACGTAACCAAATGTACATTTATTTTTTATTAGCGATAAAGACGTTTCTATTATATTTACACACTTGTTGATAATATTTTAGAAAAACAAAAAAATACTTTGTTAAATAAGGTAAGATAATTCGTCTGCTAATGAGTTGCCGATGTAAACAAACATGGCGTCATCCTTATCGCCGATAAAAGTGAATGACCTCGTAAAGGTTGATGGCAGCATATTGGGAAGAGTGGTCAATATTGTTCAGCCACTGAACACTTTCAATGTTTATGTTGTAAGAAGTGAGCAAGGTGAGCTGCATGTGCCGAGATACCGCATACGTACTGTGCCCGAGACTATCACAAATGCCCCACCCACCGATCTCGTCAATCTGGACCTAGGCCTACCCCAATCCGTCATAAATGACCTTATGAAAGATGACTTTTTGGATGCCCCTACTACATTCCCTGAAAATGATACTAGGTTTCAAGATGTACATGATGATGACATTGACTCCTTTTTGGCCGAAAATGAAAATGAAAATACAATGAAAAAAACATTTCTCAACCTCAAAGTGGTCAAATCATTTTTGACAGAAAAATTAAACGAAAATCGTCCGATTGAAGACATTCCCCCTTCAGATCTAAGCCACATATTGTGCAAATTTTTCATCGGGGTGAGGAAAGTGAATGGGGATGAATACGAACCTAGTTCGTTAGTCGGATTCAGGGGGAGCATTGAACGGCATCTAAGGCGAAAAGATTATGGCTATTCACTTGCTACGTCCACTGAATTTGGCAAATTAAGAGATGTCATCAAATCTAAAACAAAGTCACTAAAAAAACAAGGGAAGGGGAACCTACCATTTCGGGCCAAGCCGGTATCCACAGACGAAGTTATCATTCTCCGAGAATCAGGGCAATTAGGCATCAATTCACCTGAGGCAATTTTGAACACACTTTGGTGGAACAATACTATTTACTTTGGTTTGCGTTCCATTACTCCACATCGACGAATGACATGGGGTGACATCCAGCTGAAGTCCGACTCGAACAACACCGAGTACATCGAGTACAGCGAACGACAATCAAAGACGCGTACAGGTGTTGATCCATCAGGTGTCCGCATTGTCACTCCCAGAGCTTGGGCACAACCAAATGATCCAACATGTTGCCCAGTTGTAGTGTACAAAAAGTATGCATCCCTCAGGCCAAGCAACTTTTGCAACAAGGATGATCCCTTTTACCTGGCCACTAACACACGGGGAACGCCCACTCACGGGGAGCAATGGTTTAAACGACAGCCGGTCGGCAAGAACAAGTTGGGTTCATTGATGAAAACAATGGCTTCAAAGGCAAATCTGTCAGGTGACAAACGGATCACGAACCACAGCGCCAGGAAACATATGATCCAGTCATTAACCAGCAGAGGTGTTCCAGCTCACCAGGGGATGCAAGTGTCAGGTCACAAAAACATTCAATCAATTAACACCTACTCCAGAATCACCGAGGAACAGCATCGTGATATGTCCAACATATTGTCAAATAACACTTCAAAAGCACTGGTTCCAATTCTCCCATCTCCGGCTCCTCCTTCAAATGAAAATATTCCCCCATCTTCAACATCAACAATCACCATGTCTTCACAAAAACATGACATTGACACTAACATGATCCACACACTTTTCGCTGGCCCAGTCTATGGCGGTGTTTTTCACATCACTGTTGGTGGCGACAGATCTGCAAACTCCCATGTGGTCGGTCAGAAGCGACGACGCATTCTAGATATCGAATCAAGCTCTGATTCTGATTAATAAACTGCTTGAGAACGTTCCAGTTTGAAAGATATTTAACTTTGACAAATTTCCTGTCATGCAGTAGGCCTACTGCATACACGACTTCCGGTCGATTTCACTGAACAATATTCAAATGTTCGCGGTGTTCTTCACCTTGTGTTTCTTGTTAAATTGTTGACAGTCAAATAAAACCACTGTCTGAGTTGATTTAAAAAATTTGTTGTAGATTTAGAAAGAGTAGTTCGTTGTCTAGTCCTATATTTTCAATCTTGACGAAGTTGATGGTCTCGCAACGTGATGCGACTGTCACACGTAACGTCTCGCCTTCAAATGGAACACCCGACTGTACCCCTCACATGGTTCGACAAATTACGTTTTAATTGCAATTATGAGTAAAAAAGGCAAGAAGTTAGGTTCAGTAAACCGATTTAATGTACAATTACATGAATACATAATCTAACAATAATCTAAGGATAAGAATAACACATTATACTAAGGAATTTTGTTCTCGCGTAATGCATTTGTTTAAAAAGGTAGTGACGCGATGAAATTCCTGGAAATTTAGTCTCATCACACGCGTAGGGATACGGGGATTCCCCAACTACGGGTTTCCTTATAGAGGAACAGCTGATTTCTTTTTAGGGATTTTTAGAATGAAAACGGATATGGGTAAGATAAACAATAACCAACTCGTGACGGGGAATGACAGATTATCTTTCCCTCGTCATATCAATAAAGTAATTGCCTCGCGCAAGGCTCGGCAATTACGTAATTGATATGACTCGGGAAAGATAATCTGTCATTCCCCGTCACTCGTTAGTTATTGTCTAAATATCCACTTGTATGGTTATATCATTGTCGCTTATAGTGCATGGATAGAATGCAATCGATTTGGCTGATCAAACCCCCTGAACTCCTTGAACCCCCCACTGTTTTTGAAGTATTGCTCCTTGCTTGAAAGTAGTTTTCTCTCTGTAAAGATATTGGGAGGCCGCAGTCTGATTAAACAGGTTGGTTTAGGATTGATACCTCGAGGCATCGATCTTCTACATTTTGACCAGCAATAACATTTATCAATATGTCACAGAGAAAGTTGTACTAGAAGAACATATCGGTTTGCTTTTTCATAAATCCCAAAATGTACGACAAACAGCATCAGAATCTTGTTATTAAAGGTTGTTTCTTCTCAATTGTCATGTCTCAAAACAAGTTATGATTCTGTGACAATGGTTTTGTTATAAGTTGCTTCTTTGAGAGGCATTTTAGAAGTTGGAATGATAAGAATTGCGAAAATTATATGGATAACAACTTGGATAACATATGCATATTATGAATAAAGAAGTTGTTATCCATATAATTTCCGCAATTCTTGTTATAAGTTGTTACATATTCTAATGGTTCATATCAATATTCATTTGTTTCCAGTCATAAAAATATAGAATATCTCACACAAGTGTATTGTGATACCAAATATATCAACACTTGTTTATTAAAGTAAGTATTGATGTTTGATGTCAGAACTCATCTAGAATCATTCATCAACAGTTATGAGCAAAAGATTGAACATATATCAAAAACAAAACTGTCATTATGTGCTCTCAGTGAGGTCATAGTATCCTGACATTATCATCATCATTATGACATCATAGCATTGTTACATCATTAACTGTGATGTCATAGTACTCACCCCCTGGAACGTCCTGTTCTGCAGAGGTGCAGTGATCGGCGACTGTTCGCGAGACTGTGCAGTGATCGGGTGCACGTCGTAAATGTAAACATAAGTTAGGTGTTAGAAAACAGTTCACTATTTGCTAAATTCGCGCAATTTCCTTTAAATTTTAATAGTTTACGAATGTGAAAGTTATGGTGATTATTTCCAGAAAGTTTTAAGTTGCTAGCATGAAAATGAGGAAAGTTATCAGTAATACTCGGCAAAACTCGTTTTTTCAAGGAGACAAATTCGAAGTTTATATTAAAAGTAGTTATAATTTCCTTTCCAGATGATATCTAATTAAACATTTATGATAATACATTTATTTGCGAAAAGTTGAAAACATTCAGTTGAAAATTAACAAAGATATTGGACACAATGTAAAAATGATATTTAGTGCAGTGATCGTTGAGGACAGTGAACTCGGAATTCAGTGATCGGAAATTTGGATAATGCAGTGATCGGATTTTTAAACATAAAAATGTCCAAAAAACTTATGTTTTCGGATTACACAGATATATTTTTGATCCTGTTCAGACTGTTCAACATGGACGAAAAGATTAGGTGTAAGTATTGTTCCCATACTTACTTTGGTCTTCATTTACGTGGTATGGCTGACAATCCCACAAAGCAGACGAATCCTAGGAATGTGGAATCCCAGATAATGCCTCACAAACATTTGGGCATCATCAGGCAATCACACTAGTATAACTTAACATTCAGCTGTGCCAATCTTTTCAAATGACAACAAACAACGCTTGCTCTTTTGACTTGAAATATATATATTTATTGTTTATCGTCCCAATATGAAAAGAGTAGAAGACAATCTTTATATATTCAAGACATTTCTACGTTTATAAACGTATTAAGGAAATGAGCACAATGTACCTTACAGTGTTATTTTTCATAGACAACTTTGAATAACAAAATTTGAAATTAACTACATATTGCCGATTGTTATATTAAAATAGTTTGAAACATAAAGCTATTCATTTGTATTGAAAGATTTGAAATAGCATGTGATTGACATGACACTTTACATTCAATGTATACCTCAAATCTGTTAAGTGGCAACTATGAATGACAGAATATGGAATTAAATAATATAGTAAAATACTTTTGTGTTAAAATCATTTTTAAACATAGAGCTGTTAGTTTGAAAAAAAATTACATAATGTGCATATGATCAACGCGATAGAACAAATGCTATGGATGATCAACTTCTCTATTCCATATATCGGACGTTTCTGTGTGGATATAATACACCGTAATATCAAGGAAGTGATGCGCATCATTTGAATAATATAATTTATTAATAAAAGGGCTATTGTTTCTATTCTGCTTTTTCAATCATAAGTATCATTTGCTTGCTAACGATGTTAGAATATACACTATATCCGCTATCTATCGTCTTCAAAATGCCTTTAAAAAAGGTCATAAACTAGTTTAAAAACTTAAAATTATTACAAAACTTGTAACCTTCAAATTGTTTCTGTGGCAGTTTTTAATAAGACATTTTTATTGATGTCTTCATCTGATAAAAATATTTCTTCCCAAATACTTAGGATATGTCAAGAACAAAAAATGTCCAATGTCAAAAAGGTCGCATTGAGTCATTGTGATGCATTACAATGTGAATCTTATGAACGGAAACAAGCAAATTTTGGTTCTTTTCTCACAATATAGCGCATAAACAATCTTATAACCTTTGCATGTCAAGATTTTTCAGTCACATAATAAACATTTAAAACAATTAAACTGATTTACGTGTATACTATATCAGGAAAGCTAGGTCATGACACGTTTTACTTGTCGCCCTTACATATATCTTCCGATGGTAGGACAAAGATGATCTATATTTGAAAAACTTTGCACTGTTACCTCATTCGTAATCTTTTAGTGAGTGATTTTAAAGCACATGGCTTTTCAACTCCTTCAAAGGGCACGCTAATCCAGAAGTTTTGCACAGCAGGATTTTCGAGGGGGTCAAGACAACGTTTCTAGGGAGGCGCCATATTGTGCTTATATTGAAAAATGCGAGCACATTTGGACATTTTCTGATTTTTTTACCCGTTCCTATGCTCACAAAGCTAAGTTCTAACGATCTACTTTCTCTTCAGAAAACCCCATGAGGATATGAGCCACGGTGAGGATACTGTACACTACCGATCACTGCAAAACAAAATTACGATCACTGCAGGCATGTACAGTGGTTGTACAGTCATTCGCACCGATCACGTCAGGATTACTTTTGGGCTGATTTAATTAATAATATGCACTCAATTGAGCAGAAACTTTACATTTACTTTGAAAAGTGACACATTAACAATATCTGATTCTTAAAAATCTTTCAGATAAAACAATTAAAAAATTATCTGCAAATTTGTCCCCTTGAAAAAGCGTGTTGTGCCGATTATCGCCGATAACTTTCCTCATTTTCATGCTAGCAAATTAAAACTTTCTGGAAATAATCACCATAACCTTAACATTCGTAAACCATTAAAATTTAAAGCTAATTGCGCACATTTAGCAAATATTGAACTGTTTTTTAACACCGAACTTCTGTTTACATTCACGACGTGCACCCGATCACTGCAAATTCTTGCGAACAGTCCCCGATCACTGCACCTCTGCAGAACAGGACGTTCCAGGGGGTGGTACTGTCAGCTGTACTCTCAATGATAGCAATTAAAAGAGAGAAGTGTCAGAGACTAACTGATGATGAATAGAATTATGACAATTCCATAGTAGCAATTACTACAATGTAGATGTCGAAGACAAGGATATTTATGGATGATCAACTTCTTTATTTATATATTCTTCATCCATAATTATCCTTGTCTTGTCTATTATACCAACTTCTAGAATACCTCTCAAACATTTCAATGTAGATTTTGCTTGTAGATATCACTTGATGTCACACTTCACAAAGCAATCTTAACTCCCATTCTTTAAAGGTACATCCATTGCGTTGTTTGGGGTCACATATGCCAAACGTTATAAATTGTGTTATTTTATCGAGAAGTACTAACTTTTGCCAAAAATTGCCGTTTTGATGATAGTCGACTCAGTGTACCGGCGATATAAAGGTAAAAGTATCGATTTCTGATGGAATACCGGACAAAGCACAGCGTGTGGCGCACGTCAATTGATCGTAATTTTCGAAACTTATTTTCTACAGACAAAAAGAACAATTTTGGTTGACGACTTTGAATAGGTCTTATAACTACTGTGCATGTACATGTGGTATGTAGTTTAATTCAGTTTCTGCACATGTATAATGATGTTGTTTCATTTTAATTGGAAAGTAGTAAATATGACAATTGACAATTTGGGATGAATATGCAAGTTGAGTGAAATTGTTTCAACTGAAATCAGCACATATCGTATGTTGGCACGTATTAAAGCGAAATAATTTTGTATGAAACATAATGGATGCATCTTTAACATTGTACTAAGGTTACCTTAGTGACTTATGATCACTTAAGTGAAAGGGAGCCCTGAACTGTCACAAGAAAGTAAAAATGATTTCTTTTTGAGATATATAGAAGATTTCATAACCTTGGATAGAAGAGATGGAGACCAACTAATTGTGTTTCAATGTAAAACTGACACAAAAATGGAAGCCAGACCAATGGTCAGGTATGCATAGACCTTCAATGTCATACTCTCTTCAATCAAGAAAACTTGACCACTCAAACTTCTCCCCCTTTGAAGTAATCTGAAATTGTTATGTCTTGTAACCATTGACTACCATAATTTTTTTAATGAATTCAACCACAAAATGTTTTGGCGGAACAAAGAGACAACATGAGGTTCATTAAATATTCAATTTCCTTTGAAAATCAATCCTTTAATTGTGGTAGAATTGATATTGAAACTATGCATGCAGTTATTGTTTTCCAGTTAACTAAACACTGATCAAGCATGATGTTAACGAGAATAGATTTGTTATTTATAAACAGCAGTCAATGCTACTGATATCTTAATTCTGAAATCAATATTGTGAATGTATTATCATTGTGTGTTCAGTGTACGTATTGTTTAAAGTATAAGAATCTCAAATATCACATGCTTCAGTAGATTAATTGAATAGGATTCACGGTGTTATATTTTTAATTAGTGATGTTTTTGACTTAATGCGAAATGTCCTTACTGATAATATAGCTATCAAACAACCTGCAAATCGGTAATTAATTCCTGATGATACTGTTATACAAAATTTGTTAAACAAAAGTTTTAAACTCATAAGTTTCTTCAAGATATCAAAGACACTTTTTAACTCATCAGGCCTGGCCTGGCATGGCGTTTAGCTTAGGGCCCTCCATCCGTCCATCCGTCTGTTAACGTTTCACTTTATTGTCTTCTTCTCCAGAACCAATGACTCTAGAGAACTGAAATTTTATGTGCAGAATCCTTAGCTAATGGGGATTCTAATTTGTAGATTTGGTGATCCAGTGAACCCAAATAGGGTCACAGAGGTCACGACTTTAGAAACCTATTTTCATCTTCTTCTCCAGTACCAAAAGGTCTAGAAAGCTGAAATGTTGTGGGTCACAGGGGTCATAACCTTAAAACGTATCTTTTTCTTGTTAACGATGTATTTCTTGAGATTGCTTAGATCTTCAACCTTAGATAGTAAATCACTGAAGTCCTGATGAGCTACAGAGTCCATGGCTCTATTTTTAAAAATCATAAATGTATATATACAAAGCTTGTTTAGATATTGTAATCTTGATACTCAATGGTTTGGTTTAGTTATTCAATAATGATCAAATTGTACAAAACTACACAGTACAATTAGCGGCCGGAGATGTACTAGTATACTTCCTGGTGTATACCTCAACCTCAAGTAAGAAGGATTGCTATACATTATAGATGACATGGCCCCTGATATATACATGCTCTGAAATCATAGACAATCCAAATTTACATTGTTCTTCATTAGTTTCCATCTTATTAGCTTACCCTTGAAATATTGTTTAGCTAAACACCATTAGCGCCTACTAAATCGGTTACCGAAATATGGTGATTGTTTTGTGCATAGTTTTATTGACTTAATCTTTCAGATGTATTTACTTATTTACATACAAAAATAGATAATTGCTAGAGGCCCATTCTCACAATTCTATTTGTAGTTACAAGAAAACCTAACCACCGCACAGAAAAACTTGCAAAAGCCTACAATATTCATGAAAATAGCAATTTAAATATAATACAGTGACACAGAAACAGTGAAAGGTGGAACGGTAAACTATCATCATGCAGCTGAAAACAAAAACCCTGCGACCGATAACCTCGCACATGCGCACATTGTAGAGTCAACCTCTACCGTGTGTTTACATATGCGAGCATGGACCAAATTCACATACTTTTCCTTTCTCATTTAATACATTTCTTCTACTTTATTTGTAATTTCTGTCAAATTTCACTCAGATTAAAAAGTGGCAGTTTCCAAGTATGTGTGTCTGAGTTATAGATTTTGTTGCACCTTTTAATGTTTATGTGTCGCGGTATTATATTTAGGTTGCTATTTCCAAGAGTAATGAAGGCTTTCCCAGGTTTTTCTGCACAGAAGGAACGTTTTGTTTGGTAGGCCTGAACTTGTTCAACTTCAGTTGCACTGTGAGAGCACTCAAGTCGTATCAACTTATCAACATATCAACATATCAACATATCAACATATCAATTAACTTATCAACTTATCAACTTATCAACAGAAGTACCTACAATTGCATGTCAGTACAACAAGTTGATACTTCAGGTTGTTACAACAAATCCCACTGTGAGAAAGGGCCGGAACAGTTAATCTCTACAACTAGGTAAATCATATCAGTCAGTCTGTGAGTATCTTTTCTCAAGCTCCAATCTGATCAAGAGGTATAAACTAGGTTCACGGCAAATTGAATCATTTCACAAAGGGTTTACTGAGATATACCTTAAGCAATGTAATACCTCAAGATTTTATAAAACGCCATAAACTCATTTATCTTAGAAAAGACAAAAGCGTACGCTATCTGAAAGAGTTGAAGGAAATGTATCTATATGTCGCTTGAAAGATAATATATTCCTCTTTGCTGTGTTGTTGATAATACTGCGATAACATAGCTTGATGTTTGCCACAAACATGTTTTGTAAGTTTGGTAATAACGAGGTTTGTCTTTTAAAAAGTATATAACAGTTTATATGAGATAAGATTAACTAAAAAACATTTGAGAGCAAAAGTACTGTATGAGTTATAGATGATTCATACTGGAGAACTGTTCTACTTGCACTAAGGTTTGGGTACAATGTTACACTGAATTCCAGTGCATTACCACAGAAGGTTCGCTAGTTCCAGTCGGTGCTTGCAGGTTTTACCTCAATACATAGACACCATGGCATTGCAGGCTTTCTCACTTCAATAATTAGGGCTGTGTATTGCTTCAATTTTTGTATTACGATACGTATTGCTGAACTGTAATGTATTGCAATATGTACCACAATATATTGCAAGATCCTCCGACAATGAGATATTTCTCTAGAAAACCATTTTAACTAGTGCCAATGATATTGCAACATGCTAAATGAACTCTACATTCAACTTTTATACTTCTTTTTGCAGTTTAAACATGACACATTTGATAAAATGACTTTCAAATCTTTAAAAAGATCATGTAAAACAGTCAAACACACATTCTAGCTCTTCAAAATATTTTTCTTAATACAAGTTAAGCCAGTAAATGTGCCTTTTACAAGATAAATGAATAAATTTTTCTAAATATTTGTTTGTGCAATATATTGCAATATGAATATTGTATTGTAATACGTGTATTGCACAACTCTGTATTGCAATATATTGGTATTGCAATAATATTGCACAGCCTTAGCAATAATACTAGCAGCCATGATATAAGTGAAATACTCTTGAAAGCACCGTTTAACCCCAAATCACCTCACCACCGGAGTGTTCGTAGCATGGATGGTCATTTCATTTCATTTGTAGTTTTGATAACATTAAGGATAGATATAGGCATTTGGTTCATATTCTTATTTCTTTATGCATATCCATATTAAATTAACAGCTTTGATTAAACACGGAACAAAAAATGTATTCACAAATTTGAAAAAAATGTAGTTTGTTTTCTTTATAAATGTAGACATTTGGTACATATTCTTAACTTTGTTCAAATCTTCACTTTAACTAGGAATATTATATTCTTACATTCTGTAAGTTCAAAAATTAAATGCACATTTCATTCCATTTCTGGCAGAATTTTCCATTATGCAGGCATTTGATATAGATTTTTTCTCAAAGCGTGACAGAAATAAGATTAACAACCAATTTCAACAAAGTCCCGAAGTTTTATAGACATAAAGTAGAAATTTTCTTTTTTACCCTAGAAAAGAAATTATACATCATTGAGTGAAAACAATCCTTTCATGAGTTGATTATTATAATAATATTATTTTTATTTGATTTCTTGTATAAATTTCGATTATGTAGACATTTCATTACTGTTTTTCTCCTGAATCTATTATGTATATATATAAAGTAATATACAAACAGAAATCGCAGAATGCTCATGAAGACGTCCTTGAATTATCATTTTTTATTTATTCATATATTTTTTCATTTTCCTTTCCTAGTTTATGATATGCAGGTGCATATTTGATTTTGCCAAGCTAGACAGAAATAGTTACAAGAAGTTAATGAAATCCCTGAATGGTAATTATATTTAACTTCTTGCATTAGATCTTCATTACATAGTTTTGAAAAATACCAGAAAGAAGGTGCAGTTGCGGTTTCTCTCTTTCCACAATTTTGCCACGTACATCTATAGATCTTTGGCAAGAGTTCTTAGCTGGTACAAGTTCCATTCTCTCTTTTCACAATTTTGCCACATCCATAGATCTTCGGAGAAATTTCAGAACAATATTCATAAGTTCTAAGACATGCACTGCCAACACCGAACTCCGAAGAACGGGTATTGTAATCTAGGAGTCAAATCAGGATACAGAGTAGGGTTACAGTGTATTAAGTGCATAGCTATTTAGAATAATGATTTTTGATGAACATCCTCTTATTTCTTCCTTGAGATATCAAAGCATTATTGATATATATTCATACCTCATCATAAATGTATTATATTATTGGGGAAGCAATTATTGTGATATTGACATTTTTCTTCGTTGCTTGACTAAGATTGTAAGACGATAGGGCTTGTGACTGGAAATGCTGAACTTACTGATAGGATTTACTGATTGAGTCCCATTTTGGATTGATTTCTTTTAGTTATATATATATAGAATTGACTTAATTCTTTTAATGAGTGAGAGTTTGTAATTGACGATAGCAAATTTTAATTATTGGGTAAAATCAGGAAATATTGAAATGTGACTGCATTGTTACATTTAAGTATAAGACCACCAATCATTAGATCACCAATCATTAGATCACCAAGCATTAGTTTACCAATCATTAGATCACCAATCATTAGATCACCAATCAAAAGATCACCAATTAAATCATCAAACATTAGATCACCAATCATTAGATCACCAATATTAGATCATCAATCGTTAGATCATCAATTGTTAGATCATCAATCGTTAGATCATAAATCATTAGATTATCAATCGCTAGATCATAAATCATTACATCACCAATCATTAGATTCATGAAGCATTAGCTTACCAATCATTAGCTTACCAATCATTTGATCACCAATCATAAGATCATCAATTATTAGATCACCAATCATTAATTCGCTAATCATTAGATCGCCAATCATTAGATCATCAATCATTAGACCAACAAGCATTAGACAATCAAACATCAGACCATCAAGAATAAGACTCCAATCATTAGAGCAGCAAGTATTAAACCTTCAGGCATTTTATTATCAAACATTAAGCCACCAAACATTAGATCACCGAGCATGGGACCACCAAGAATTAGACCACCATTATATAATTTGTCACTTTGGAACTAGTTAGTAAAGTTTTATAATCAGTTAAATCTTTATTTGATTGTAACTCAGTAAAAGCATCTTCTTATTAAACAAAACAAGCGAGGAAATAATACATCAACTTCAAAATGTCATGTAATAATTATCTAATAATTGCTTTAGATTAAGACCCAATTTATTTTGTTGTCAATTCCATTAGATGTACATTGTGAAGGAGTTAATTTCTTCTCCTAAACAATAATATCAAACCAGTGTTAAAGATAATGTTCCTTGTTTTACAAAAACCAACCCAATGTACACGTGGCAAGTCATATCTCGAAAGTGTATTAGAGACACATTCGGTAAGATATGGAATTTAGGTAGAGAATTTATAATTAAGAAAATAGAGACAGTTTTCTTGTACATGCGATACTGTGCTTTGTCCTTAGCCAGTGTACCTAGAGCCAGTTATCCAAAATAATTACTTTTAACTTTTTAAAGTAAAATTTAAATTTTTAAAAATTCCAATAAGATTAATAGTTACGATTTTAAAAACTGCCACGATTTATTGTTATGCAAAACTGGCAAATTTGTTTTGAAAATGTTTTTTTTTATCGTAGAACTTAATATTTTTTTAATGATTTATCCCTATACAACAATTACAGTCAATCTGTTGTGAACACGTCCCAAATGGTACAATATTTAAGACAAGAATATCAGTCCCCAAACGGCAAAAGAAGTTAATTTTCGTCAACGAGCAGCCATGTGCTATTCCCTGTCAGTGAATATAGAGAGTCACGTCACTCACTGCTCACAGTTTTAGCACTTGATTTGAACAATGATCTCCGGGGTATTGAAGACAATCTCATTTACAATCTTACAATCCTTGTCATACCAGACAGTTGTCCTGCTTGATTCTCACCGCAGAGGTAGATAGTGTGTCATCTAGGCCAGTATTAGATAACAGGCAAATCAAGTCTATCAAAAATAGCTAAAAGTCTAGAGCTTTTTTAAAATAAAAAGATGTCAGTGGCTCTTATTCAAATTATTTCTGTTTATAAAAATGTTGACAATTATATGACAAATACATGCTGTTGGTACCTTAATCTGAGAATGTTTCCCCAGGGAATGGACTCATCGCTCCAAAAAGCTCAAGAGTTTTTACTATTGCAGTGTGGTCAATATAACAATGTTGTTGCATTGGACATTATACTTTTGTCTTTATTTCAGAGACTATTAAGTGTTAGTCTAAGAAGACATAACATATTAATAGTGGAGAAAGGGATAGTTATGGATGATTATCTTTATTTAGCAATGGTGATGTTTCTTTAAATATCTTTACGCCGTTTATAGCAAAATATCAACACTGCTAAATAAAGAATTAAGTAAATAAATATCCTGGGGTTCTTTTCACAAAGCTACCTTTACTAAGGTTTACCTTTAACTCCCATTACGATCACCTTAGTGCTTTGTGAAAGGGGCCCCTGATCTTCTATATAAAACCAACTCTAGAATGCCTCTCAAACAGTTCATATTACCTGTGCTGTCATGTGATGCACAAAACAAATATTTTTTACTTAATTAGGATAAATTAGAAAGCTATTGTTACTTCATTAAACTTGATTTAATTGATAATTTTTTATACCCAAAGTTACTTTGTAATTAGAATTTAAAGTTTTGATTTTATTGGACATGCTTTAAATTATAATTAAGTATCAATTCTCACTTATGTTATCCAAAAATACAAATTATGTAACAAAATTATGACAAGTAAAATTCTTTAAATTTTCCAACATATTTTTTTTTTTTTTTTTTTTTTTTTTTCAAAAACTTTTATTACAAAATAAATAGTATAACAATGTATTACAGGAGAGTTTCCAATGATAAATTGAAGATACTATAGATGTAGAGGAGAAAGTAGTGGATACCGATAGGGTGCAGAAGAAAGAACTCAGTCATTATGGAATAGGCTTGACCATTTTGTTTGAAGATCATTTTCTGAAAACATTTATTTTTCCAAATTATAGTGGTATTTTATGAAATGAATGAGATTATTGAAATTTAATTCATTAATTCCAAATCTTGTTTTATTAATAAATTCTTTGGTGACAATAAAAATGTGATTTATTACTACATTTGCCGTTGGGTCCCCCAGTAGAAATTTTGAAATATCTATATGGAGGGTGGTTCCCATCTTGATGCGGTACCAGGTTGCTAATTGTGAAATAAGATACTTCGTTTTCTCACATGAAAAAAACAAGTGCTCAAGTGTTTCAGTTTCTCTACTACAGAAAGTACAGAGGTTGTCTTGACTAATACCTATTTTACATAAGAATGATTTTGTTGAAATTATTCTATGCATCAGTTTAAATTGAAAATTTCTTGCCTTATTTTCTTTTGTAGTACTATTAATATTTTTCTTATTATTATAATGTTGTATAGCATTGTTCTTTAAAGTACGACACTGACATTCATCTTGTGTTGAAATAAGTCAAAGCAACAGTATGGCTAAATCATTTATCTTTTCTGAGCTCTTAGGTCAATGATTTGAAAATGTGATTTAGCTGTCCATTGATTAAGGATTAAATCCTGATTGAATTAATTCAGTTGTATTGTATAGATAGTGTCTGCTTGAATGATTTGTCACCTTCATAGAATAATGAACATTATATTTAATGATGTATTCATACAACATTGATGGTGATTATTATATTTATCAGTGGAAATGTTTACGTTTTAAACAATATTTGTTCATGTACTCTTACACAGGAGAATGAACACACAGGGTTTCCATGATATAAATGTTAATCCACAAATGATTGAATTTTCTGTGACTATAGCTCATCATGTTCTGTAATTGGCTGTCTAAAAATACAAACACTGTGCTACAGTGCCTTTAATGTAACATTGCACCCAAACCTTACACTGTCTTTAGAACAATCCACGCCAGCAAGCATAGATATAATACAGGGAGTTTTATGAACAAAGATGGTAGCTAGTTAATGCCAAGGAAATGATAAATGTGTCAAGATAATATCTCTACTAATGTTTTGTTCAGATAGGACTAAAAAGATAATACCTTTTTTATCCCTATGCATAAGTGAACATACTTGGAATGCTAAGGAAAGAAGGATTAATTCTGTATACTCGATACCAAATTTAACCCCAACATTGAAAATTCTTGTATTTGTCAATGAGGATAATGATTTTTTAAAACTTCATACTCTATAATCCTTGTCAACACAAATTATGTGCATAATCTTTAAAATTACATGCCATTAAGATATTTATAGTCAACAATTATAAAAAATATTGTGATTTGGATCATGCTAATCTTCAATATTTAACACTTACGGACTGGTGAATTCAATCAATTCCGATTTTTATGGACCCAAGAAAACAATATTGACTAAGGACTAATTTTCAAGTCCACAAAAACAAAATTGATCCA
The DNA here is from genome assembly GCA_936450465.1 of Gibbula magus. Taxonomy (NCBI): domain Eukaryota; kingdom Metazoa; phylum Mollusca; class Gastropoda; order Trochida; family Trochidae; genus Gibbula; species Gibbula magus. The sequence continues at coordinate 63,017,948 of OW388304.1, forward strand.
AATTCACCAGTTTTGTTAAGTAATTACATGGGAAATGAACATTAAGACAATTATTCACTGTCATGATATACATTTCAATGTGATTGTTTAGGACATCAAACAAATGTAGTCCTCACTAAAGATTTCTAATTTTAGTATCTGGTTTAAAATATTTTATTCATTATTGAAATGGATTGGCAAACAAGCTGAGAGCTTATGTAAATGCTGCTCCAAGTCAACATTTTGGTCAGAATCAGGATGAAATTAATATGCTTCTCAGTCGATGGTCTATGGGGAATGTCCTGAACAAAATCCGATAGAGGCTATGCTCGCATAATGCTCCAAATTCTTATACTTTGTTCAGGAGCAGTTCCAGATTCAAACTCGGACCTTCAGTCAGACACCTGTCCTTACAACCTGACCCTCACGTCACATCTTGTGCAAGTCTCCATCGATCACTGGCTACTTTAGGCCTTGCTGCATGTTGTTTACTTTACTGTACCAGTGTAGCAGCATGCATTATGAAGTTCAGGTGCAGTGTGTTACTTAGTCTAACATTTTGCCTCTGAAATTAAATATTTTGTAAAATTTAAAAATTTTAAAAAATAAAATAAAAAGGAACCTCTGAGATATGTTCATTTTCATTTTAAACTGAGCTCTGCCTAGGCACTTAAAAATTAAGGGGTCTGGATGACAGACTATGTGTTGCTATGCTAACAAAGAAAAGTTCATGAAATGCAACAAGGTTTAAATTAGCCAGTAATGGAAACTGCATGAGGGGAATGCTGTCCTTGCAATTGTTGGTTGCACCGAATGTGCCAACAGCTTAACCATGTGAGGTCAGATATTGACTTTTGAAAGTTTGTGGGTTCGAATCCCTCCTTTGACGACTCACCAAATACAAAGTTTATTCCTTGTACAGGATGGATGTTGACCAACTAAGACACTCTCGCATGCTATCCTTTATTTACATGGATTTAACCAATTGCTAATGCCTATATACAAGGTTAAAGGTTAATACAATTTATACAAGGTTAAATCTAACTCTTCTACTGTTATCCCTTCTATTGGTCTCAGCATGACTTATATAAGCCTTCAGTATATTTCACAGGTTAATTATCTTCAGGCCACATTTCTTCAGCTCCAAAAGTTGATAGATATACCCTGGTGATGATAGCAACCAAGCCAGACAGGAAGTGATGTAACTACGATTGAACTTCTGACAGTTGATCTTCTCATTCCAGTGGTGATCTGGGAACTTTGTAATTGAACGGGTGGCACTGATTATAGTTTGGATAAGTGTAAACAAGATCAGGATGATTATGTCATTGGTGCTTAGGTTCCAAGATGGTAACGTTCCAGAGATTGATCATTTCAGTTTACAGTGATCTCCAAGCAGAGGGGTTATAAGTCTAGCTGTCGCATGAAAGAAGAGTTTTGTTTTATTCAAGGTCCAGTTTTTATCAAAAAATGAGAGTTCGATCTTAATTCTGGAAATGTGGATATTTAAAAAAATCTTTAGAGTTATGCTTGGCACCTAATTTTTTAATTGTGAATCTGTAACAATTTGTATTTTAGTATTTAAGTTAAGTGATAGTACTTGTAATACAAAAAATTCATCAGGGAATTATGCTTTGAACAATTTGTGAAGGACTAGCTGTTGTGAATAGAATGGGTCCTCACGTGTATTTGTTGCAAGATATATAGAAATGTTGTGTATTGCCTCATGTGTCATGTCTCATGAAATCAAGTTGGTAATCTGAAGCTTCTGTTGATAAGAAAGTTCCAAAGGTATTTGATCATTTGTTTGTTTTAACAATTACAAAGAACTTAATCTCTGCAGTAAAAGAAACTGTAATTTTTATTAAGGCACTTCAGATTAGAAAAAGAAAACTTAGAGATTAACTTTGGTTGAGATTTGAGAACAAAGAGGTAAAAAAGGCTTTAAGAAAAAACGTCTAAGATTGTAGCTATAAAGATTGGAATTAAAGGTTCCATTTTTGGAGTACTAACATTGAAAAACAAAATTGAAAACTCTAGCATCTTATAAGGAGAAATCATGATACCGAGCATATGGTAAGGTTGTGGACCCTGATAGGAAGGAAAAACCAGAGGATGCGAAGAATGGTTTCTCTATATTTTCAACCGTTTTTAAGTGTAAAACAGGCTTTACTTTGTTATCGCGTTATACTGAGGATCCCTGGTAAATAGAGCCGTTCATAAAATCCTTGTTTGGAACATGGAATCCCTGTATACAACCGCGCTATATAAGTTCCTTTTTTTTACCGTGGGATCTCATCTGCCTCGTTGGCGCAGTAGACTAAAGCACTGGCTCACCAACCACAAGTTATATCGGGTACGGGTTCGCGACGCACTTTATTCAAAACATTTGCTCTTCATAATATGTCATATGTCAGCAAATATATCAATGGGTTTCTTTCAGTACAGCTGAAGTGTTATCTTTACAGAAGTTAATTACAAGAAACCATAATACTGATGAAATATCTGTTTATTCATATTATTCCATTTAACCATGCAGTGTCCAGGGATATATCCATTGCCGAAATTATATGAGAATAGTTGGTTTTTGTACTTGTTGCAGTCAGGCTTTACTTTTTATGAACGCACAGATTGTTCAACTAATGTACCAAGCATTAAGCGATGTTACAGTTGTCTTTGATACTTAGCAGTTGTGAAGACATTTTGAAGTGTGTCTCATATGCATATTACATGACAGGTCATCTGGCCCTGTGTGCAAATCTGGGGACATTGTCATGTAAGTGGCAAACACTTGTGTTTCTATTGTTCAGTCCGAAAAAAATACAAATTACTCTCATATTGTTGCATTTACATTTTCCAGTGCGAACAAAACCACTGAAAGAATCTACAAAAAATATGTTTTACCCATGAAAAATGCATTTCTCACAATTTTGGTTTTTATTTTGCAGTGCGAACAGAACTACTGGAGGAGCCAGTCCCGGCGTGGCGAGATGTATGGCATGCTGCTGGAGAGTATCCAACACTACGTACAGGAACTGTATGGCGAGGAGAACTGGCAGAACATCCTGGAACACGCTGGACTCAAGAACATGATCTTCACAACTCACAAGATCTACAAGGATGAAATCATGGTCAACCTCGCTCGCAGTTGCAGTATCGTCCTTGGCGATCGTAACTTCGACGAGTGCATGTACTTCTTCGGACAATGTTTTGTGGATTTTTGTCGTCACTATGGATACGACAAAGTGTTACGAGTAGCTGGTCGTCATTATCGTGACTTTCTTAACGGAATAGATAATCTGCATGAAACTATACGTTTCAGTTATCCGAAACTGCAGAGTCCGTCATTCATAGTTGACATGGAGGATAGTGACGGTTGTGTGTTGACATACCGATCGAAGCGTGTCGGATTTGCATATTACGTGACCGGTCAGCTGACCCAGTGTGCAAGACGGCTGTACAACGTTGATGTTAGTATACGTATTCTGCAGGAAATCCATACAAACAATGGCTGCCATGTGAAATACAGATTAGACTTTCCGAACATTGGATTTAACCCCCCTGTGGTGACGCCCTCTACCTCAGGACAGTTAGACTATCCTCGTATAGCCAGCAGTACGTTTTTCAAGGTGAGATAAAGTTTCTTTTTTTTATTTTCCAGGTCCGAAGCCAAGCTTGCAATCTTATAAGGCCGTTTTTTTAAGTCTACGTCTGGTGGAAATGAAAATGAGAATAAAGTCTTCTTGTATGTTGTATTTTTCTCAACATTGCAGTCAGTATATAACAGCTAGGAGACCCAATGTAAGTGACTTTTGATACATACTGCATTTGTATTTTAATGTTTGACAAACAATCAGCAGTAATAAAAAGTATGTAAATTTTATTTTTATTTTTAAAAGTCGTTCAGTCCATAAACTAATTAATAAAAATGTATTTTTCAAAGTAAGATATACTTTCTTTTCTTCCCTTTGCACGAAGCCAAGCTTAACATCTTATTTTGGATTGAATTAGAGTTGTGACTGAAGAATTATGTTGTTATAGAAACCATGAAAGTTTGGTTTTTGTAAAATGCAAAATTGAATAAATAGCCTTCGGCAGAGAAGTTTTTTTCAAAAAGTAAAATCCTTAATTTTAATTGACAATCCTTTTAAAAACGGTGACCTATTTAGGAAAAACAATCTTGTATGGACAAGACTTGTAATGTCAAACATGAGAGATGAGGATCGAGAGATTCACTTGTTGTACTGAATGGTTTTACGTAAGCCGTTGAAAAATTGCAAGTTGCATGAAGATAATGATATGAAACACTGAGGGATGAGATAAAAGATTTAAACAGTATCACATAATCTATAAGAGGTTCGAAATGTTTCATTTAAAAACACTTTGCATTGATGGATGCAATGGAAATGATGCAATAGCTGTCTAAGATTCTGTTCGATAAAGAAATCTTATACGATGATCAGTCATTGGCAGTATATAGCTAGCCTATTGTGAAGTATTAGTTATGTGCATTATAGTTTCAAAAAGGTCAGAAATATCTATAATTATTATACACTTTATTACTCATGGTAAGGTCATTATGTGAAATACAAGGACGTCGAGACCTGACTCCCGAGGAGGTCTGACGTGACCGAGACCGAGGGAGTCAGGTCCGAGAGTCCTTGTATTTCACATGATGACCTCACCATGAGTAATTAAGTGTTTTATCATACCGAAATTCTTTTTTTTCTTCAGGCTCTAGTATGTTTTTTCTTATTTGTCAAATCAGGGAACCCATCAGCTGACGCCATCATGAAAGTAAACATAAAAACAAACAGTCACGTTACACAAATCACGTGATGCGAGTCAATATCTCAGGTCGGTGACAGAAATTTCGCTGGAATCGCGGGTCAATGTACAAAAGTATTTTTCGATCACGTGTTGTGAACTGGCCAATGATATTCTTACAAATTTAATAGAGGTATAATAATGTGTACATGTTCCCTCAACCTCAGAAGAGATGGACAGAGAAAATGTTTTTTAGTGGTCTGCGTTCTTGTTTCTATAAACCCATCCCAATACCATGCCCGTTGTTACAGAACTACATTTCATCATTGGCAGGTCAAAGGGTTGTCAGGTAGGGTGGCCTCATTTTGAAAATCACATTGATCTTTGACAAATATATCCGAAATAGTGTGAAATCGAAAAAAAACAACACAATTTGTCAATGATTTAATAGTGAGATATATCTGTGGGCTTGGGATATTATGGGATAGCCTTGCTATCTTATAGGCAGTGGCCAATCGTGAATTATTATTTTGTTAACAAGTTGTAATGTTTGTAAATTGACCACTCTCAATGATATGACACTTATCCTGCAAGTAGAGTTTATAGTCTGATATTTAAATTTTTATAAAAGTGATGACCCATCCAGTGATGAACGGTGACCCTTGTTGCTGAATTAAGTTAATACATCTGATACTGAAGATAAACTCTGTCATGTACACGATCAGGCATGCACTAAATTTAATAGCAATTACAGTGCTGGGAGGATGCGACCATGCTGGTAACATTTTAATCTCCAAATTCAGATATTTTTTTCCCTGTTGGCATTGATAATTAATTGAAGATAATGTGTGGCTTGTGGACATGACACAACGTATTCTTCAAGAACTCTTGTGATTTATGTTTGTAGAATTATGTAAACAAAGTGCTGTTCTAATAACAACAGTTGAACATTAATTAGTTTTCTTGCACAAGTGACATGGCATCTAATATATAGGACTGTTCTTGCACATACAATGAACATAACTTGATTTAGGTCTAAACCTTGTCCATTTACATTCTGGTACCAGATGAGACAAACTACAGGTGCCTAAGCAGAATTGTAAGTAATTTGTAGATAAGGGAATTGATTTAATTCAAGACTTTTTTGTTGCAAATGACACTGCAGAAGTAAGTATGATTGCTTTAGTGAGCTTCTACTCAAAGTGTATGGTATTCACCGAATTGCATGCACTCAGTGGGTTTTAAAGGCCATTTCAAGGTGCTGTTATTTGTGGAGATATGATATATTCGTGTTTGTATACAGAGACCATTACTGAGGAAGTGTTTGGTACAGGTTGAAATTGACACATGCACACACACATAATGGCCACTGACCCAATCCTCAAAATGGCCACACAAAAAAAGTCAAAATGGCCACACAAAAAAGTCAAAATGGTCACACAAAAAAGTGAAAAAAGTCAAAATGGCCACACAAAAAAGTCAAAATTGCAACACAAAAAAGTCAAAATGGCCATACTCAAGATTAATAATCATTTGGTATATTGTTATTTATCATGTGAGTTTTACAAAACTAGTGTGAGCAACACCGAGGATTATGATTCACAGGTGTGCATGAGTTTCGTGAAACTCAATTGCCACACTTTTGATTTTTTAATTAAAAGGCACCGGTAATATTCACCTTGCAAACAATTTGTTGCGAAGTTCACAAGAATGTTGAGAAAAGCATAGTTCTTAAGTTTTTATTGTCATCTTCTTGATGTTTTCAATCCTAGACTGATTTGTGAATATTACTTACTGTATATAAAAAGAACACTTAGCATCGATCGATGAGCATGTTTACCTGTTATATACATTTTCAACTAACTGCACCAGTCTGTGTTTGTGAAGCTCTATATAGTGTGTTTGCCATCCTTCAATTCTCAGATCAATAATATTGATGTTTACTGAATACTTGAGGATTTGCCTTGAACAAAAATATTTATCAAATATGAATTAGAATCCTTATATGTAACACCTGATGAAAAGGTTAATTCATCTGAAGTGCATTGAAGATACATAGAATACTTAATACTTGATGGATAAGGGTTCACATTCTAGCTGCTAACCCTCTTCCTGCTGTTGAGTCAATAAATTCAGCCCCATTCTGGATGGCCAATTTACAAGAATCACAAGTTGCTAATCAAGTGTATTACTCAACCGTGGTGAGATCACTCATTAGATAACAATGAGTTGGTTACACACAAGTGTGATACCAAAACATGCTGCCGTAACGTCATAATCGGGGCGTGACGTCATAGTCATTTTTGGTTGACGTCACAGTGACTGCAACTGCGGGTGGCCTATTTTCAAGTGAGCGTCACTAAACCGATTTTCTTGCAATTCAACGCTATTAATATCATTGAGTAATAAATAAAATACTAAACTCGGTCCCGTTTGATAACATGTTTATGAAACTCGTGAATGGCATCGGTATTTAATTCGCTTTCGCTCGTTAAAATACCAAACCATCCACTGGTTTAATAAACATGTTATCAAATGGGACATCGTTTAGTATTCTATATGTATTGGCTACCAGCTAAACGAAGGTATTTCCATTGGAAGACATTTCCAATGTGCTTTGCTATAGATGACCTCAAGTTCATTGCACAATACAATGTTGACATTGTTGTAAAACCTAGTGGAACGTACTTCACAGAGGCTATAACTAAGTGATTAAAGTATGCCTTGTGATTAAAAGGTTGAATTTAATGTATATTCTATATTCTAATTTTATTTTACTCATTGATCAAGGTAAACTTTCTAATTTTAAAGCAGCCCTCTGTAATTACACGTTTGAACAACTAAAACAGGAAAACTTGTTTGTCACTGATAATGTATCGCATTGATTGATTGATAATCGTCTTGTTTTTTCTTCCAGTCCCTAAGGCAGTGTTCTAAAGCCTCCTTTAACTTTCACATGCAATGTTGACATACGAATAGAGATTGGCATGAATTCCTTTTTTAAAAACTGTTGTCACAAGCACAAAACACTAAACTGATGGAGTGTTACAACACAACAAAGCAAATTTCTCTGCACACGTAACTTTTTAGGATATTCAAATTCAAAGAAGTGTAACATTTATTTTTGCGTTCAGTAAATAATTTGTTTCCTTTTTCTTTTGTCTTAATATTTCATGCTTTTTTGTATACTTTCTTTTAACATGTTTCCTATTCTTTGTTATTTTCTTTTTTTTGTATCACGCTTTATTCTTTTCTTCTCTTATCTTCTATTCTCTTCCAATAAGTTTTTAAAGTTTTTATAGTTTTCATAGTTTTTCATTGTACAATATCCATTTACTCTATCTGCTTTATGTCGGTCGTCTTTTAGCATCAGTCTTCAACCCATTGTTGAATTCTAGTGTCTAACCCTCACAGTGTTCTACTTCTCTATCATTACATGCTGAATTCTCAAGACTATTTATCAAAATAATCTGTTAGTGCACATTTGCTGAGGTATACATAAGAGACAAACAAGTGATAATCCTTATTCCAATGATTCTCAACTCAGTGCCTTTCTAACACATTAACGAACTGCACTCCTACAAATTCTTCACCACACGCATAGGAGCAACTTTTTGTCCATTAAGCCGGCGCTTGGTCTTCGAAGAGTTCCGGATATAAACTCCCCTGTGTGATCAACAGCATGGTAAAACACAGACCGATTCCAAGCTTGTGCTCTCATGTTTACAAAGAATATGAAGTTACTCTTCCAAATGGAATCTAATAATCTTATTGTCTTTTACACATTTTTTCTTTTGTAAAATGGCCCACGATTTTTATAAATCTCTCCCAAGCATATGCAGGCATAAATATTGTAATTGATATATCAGCTTCTTAAAGGGTCAGCAAAATCTGCCATCTTGGATTTTGTGTATTACGTGAAATGAAAACATGCTATATTGTACCTATTGTACAACTTTTTAATAATAAAATATATACACTGATAGAATGTTCACACAGAAAGACTAATAAACAATTTGCTAGCTGTTATGCCGTTGCAAACTGTTACCTCCTTACTTGCAGCGCCGATGAATGCAATTGGCTTCAGTTCTCATTGTTTTTATTTTTCAACAAATTTGTGCTTGTCTTTATCAAATTGTGAAATATAAATTCATCAAAATATTACCTACATTAATATTTTTTATTTGACTGTGTTTTAATCATTTATTTGTAGCATATTTGAGTAAACGGGGATATCCTCTCGAATTTTATTCCACAAAAAATACCCTGATATAACCCTCCTTTTAAGCTTAGAGCATGAAAACTCATGTGCAGGTGTACATTTTTAGGCAGTTATTATTTTTGTATATGTCAGGCGTTAATTTTAGATCATTTGTTTTAAAAAACGTTATCAATTCAGTTATGATTACCGTATATTACTGTGTATAAGGCGACCCTGTGTATAAGACGACCCCCTTTCTCAGACCCCTAAAATCAGGTAAAAACCATGTATCTCATGTATAAGACGACCCCCCTTCTAGCAATCGTGGAAACAGGTCGACATGCCATGATGGGAAAACACGTTGGTAAGATTTGGTAACGGTAAGTTGATACCGGTAATTTTTTAAGTAACATGACATAAATGTTTTGTTATAATCGTTTGTTTTTTAAATAAATTGTTTTAATTGTACCAAAATAAAAATAACATACGTTTTCCTACGGTGTTTGTTCTTATTTTTTAATCATTTGTCATTTTCTTGTCAGTTCAAGCGAGATTAGCAACACTACAGTCAACAATCTATCGTAAATTTTCGCCATGTTATAAGATCTAAACAAAGCCAATACTCCATACACAGATTTATCACTGAATTTATCGATCGTTTGCTTGACTGCTGGTACCACTTTTGGTCCGTCAACCTATTATTTTTAAATGAATCATCAAATATATTTTATGTATTTAACTCCATATAGTAATAACAAAAATAACACAATACATAATAATTATTTATAAATATTTATTTCCATTTTGTAAGCATGAGTTGACAACAATATTCTGTATTGCTGTTTCCGGTTTCAACATCGTGAGTTCGTCAATGAAGCTTCAAAATTTCTTCTTTTGAAACATAGCCCTTGTGTATAAGACGACCCCCTTCTTTGACCCCCTATTTTCTGGTATAAAAAAGTCGTCTTATACACAGTAATATACGGTATATTAAAATTAATTTTACTTTGAAAGGTTGGCCAGATGTTAATTAATCAAAGTTTATACTAATCAATAACATGCGCCTTGTCAATTGTATATATATTCAAGTTGACTATCCACAGATCTGGCATTTTCTTCATCTCTACAACTTTTAAAATGCCTCAATCAATAACAGTTATCAACAAATTTGATTTAAAACACAACAACTCTGTGGGCAAACTAATTTATTCTAATAAATTTCATAACATAATTTTTATATTAATAGCATTGCAGGCGTGCTGCATGTAGCACAAATAAAAGCAATGTGATGTAATAATATGATAAAGTAAGCAAATGGTATATAAGCAGCTAATATTACATATATCTAAAATGTTCTTAGTGAGAAAATAATGGATTTTGCTTACTAAAGAGCCATGTAATAGGAAGTGGGAGGGTGGGGAGTTTAAAACTGGAAAGCACATGGTGGTATAACTGGTGGCAAGGAAGCGACCAGTGATACAGGTTTACCATAAATAACACAATATTTACAAATCATGGGCATGTCAAAGCATATGTGTAATTTTATCATAAATTCTTTAGTCCTGAATTGGAAATAATTAGCGTATATAATTTTTATACAACTGTAATTGGAGTTTTCAATTACAGGCTTCGTATGGGCCAACGTGAAACAAAATCTGTTTTTAATTAAAGATTTTTATTTGAACTTTTTTGAAGATCTTATAATTATTAATTTATACCATATAACTGAATAATACTGTTGTGATTTGAATGAGACCAATTACAAAGACTGGCTTATGTTCTGAGAGCCTTGATTGTACCACTATATTGGTTTTACAACAGACAACATCAGCGATTGTGTACACTGGATATAGTACACTGAAATTGGCAATATCATATTTCATAGTGGAACAATATATTACCATGTGTTATTGTAAGCTTCTTATCCAATAAAAATATATAAATATCTGATATCCAGATTTACATAATACTTTTAGAAATTAAAAAGTTATGTTTTATTATTGTTGTATGAGACAACCAATACTGATACAAAAATATCATTTGATGTTTTTTTAATTAAATTGGCATTCAAAATATCAATTTCATTCAAAAACGTTGAAAAAAATGAATGTGTTTTTTAAATAAAGAGAATAGAAATGGGAATAGGAAAGAAAAAAACCTATTTTGGACAGGAAGAAGACCAATAGGATAATTCAGCCAATAATCTGAAAATGACACAGATTGTTTTTGTTTGATGTCCAATTCTATTCTTTCTCTTCCAATGCAGTCTTCCAATTATTCTACAAATCTTTAAATAATCAAATCTAAAATCCAATCTTATTGTACTCTTCCATTGTCGTACGTGTGAAACGTATTCTACAAATCTTGATATAATAAAATAAAGCTAACATCAAATTCTATTTTGTTATTTCCTCCAATATAGTCTGATGTGTATTCTACAAATCTTGGAATAAGCTAACAAACCAATCCAATTGCCTTGTATGTATAAATCATATTAATTTTTTGTAATGATTGATTCATAAACTAATTTTTGTGAATTTTTTTCATCAAACCCTATTGCTACAACTCACCCTGGACACATTAATCATATATTTCATAATTAATAATTCATAACTCGCCGCTTAATTGTTGATTATTTCAACATTGTATGTGTTCTATCATTTCCAGACGTTGTGTGCATTTGTCACATTTATCAATATGGTAAACACAAATATTCCAATTCTTATCAAAATAGATTTTGTACTTGGGCATATGAAAAATGTTTTATCAAACTAAAAATGTGTATATTTTGTATGTTTTATTTTATGTGGATCTAAGTGTTTTATATTGAATATATGAACAAACATTCAAACAAAACTGTTTACTGCACATAAAGTATAATATCTATCATATTTATATGAATTATATCGCATACATTTCAGTAACCGATATGTTAATGTGTTTATCAGAATATGTTTGTATGTTATACATAATGAACAACATAATAGTCCTTTACAAACTTGTTTTCAATATATGGTGATGTTATACAATGAGTGAATATTCTTACAATGACATCTGTTGCAGAGTGTTTTTTAAGGTTTGGGATATTTAGGAGAAATACTGGGATACACGCCGAATTTGTTAAAATTTTAAAACTTTAAAAATATATTAACAAATTTCTTTCTATCACTTACCGGTACATCAAATTAATATTCTTCAATGTATAAGTTGTCTCGGATAATATAATATGATCCCTGTTTGGATATTGTAGAGCCACTAGCTGTTAGGTTGTAATGAAGATTTTATGATGCTTCACAGAGTTTGGGAAATGGTTGGTTATTTAATGCTCCTTGTAGGAAATTATATCAATTAGAATAAATTTTAACAAGAAACATACATGAGCCAAATTGATAAGAAAACATAAAACTACGGGCTGCTGTCACATATCGAAAAGGGGATGGGAGGGTTGGGGGTTGTTCACTCGGCCCTTACAGCAGCATAATCTTATCTGTCCGATTCTATTTGTATATTATCTTAAACATATATATTGTATAGTTACTAATCCCCAGTATTTGCATGGTTTCTTGTTTCTTACCCTACCCGGCTCTTATTGATACATAGAGAATACTAAACGATATGTTCTGTTTAATAACATATTTATGAAACGAGTGAGTGGTTTGGTATTTAGCAAGCGAAAGCGAGTTAAACACCAATACCATCTCACGAGTTTAATAAATATGTTATTAAACGGAACCGATTTTAGTATTTTATTTATTACTCACTGATTTAAATGCTACCTAATTCCATGAACTCGTCGATAAATGGGACACACTCCATTGCGGCCAAAGCGCTAATATTGTGACGTCATATTCATGCCAGATTGACGTCACGTCAATCAGCAGCACGGATGGTATTACACAGTGCGTAATAACATTGTCGATTTATTAAACAGCGAATTGTCAACAGCGAGTAATAATGAACATTATGCACTATATATTATCAATGCCCCATTTTGTCAGTATTATTATTATTATTATATGTGTGGAATAATGTGTTACAGTTGTTCCCCTTCTGCCTGCTGTTCGACCGAGACATGGTGATACGATATGCTGGTCCAAACCTGACGAGTATCTTTCGGGGCCAGTCACTTATTGGATGCAAATTATCAGAGAAGTTTGGATTACGCAGACCACTTGTTGATTTTACTTGGGAAAATGTAAGTTGATTTTTCGTTGATATATTTTTGGTTAAATTTCAAAGGATATGATGATGTTAAAAATTGAGAATAAAACATTCACTAGGTTTTGGAGGGGTTAAATTTGTGGCCGTCTATTTAGGACATGACTTATAATGAAAACCATTCACTTTAATTAACATCTTAAAGGGGCAGTAGCACGTTTTTTTTAATCTACGTGTGTGCTAATTAGTCACGCATTGCTTTACTGTTTACACTGAGTTGTTTTTATTAATTTCTTCAAGGTGTCTGAAATTTAGGGTCTATGACAGGTTAGCAGATATGCTAATCAGGATAAATAGATAACTCTGATCTCATAATCATTCTTGATGTGGTGTCCCTTTAAGGTGACATATTTAGAGAATAACCAACTCGGTACGAGTGATTACGGGAAATATCCACGAGTCTAAATAATGTTCAGCCACGAGCTTTAGCGAGTGGCTCTGAACATTATTTAGATGAGTGGATATTTCCCGTAATCACTCGTACCGAGTTGGTTATTCTATATATTACCCATTATGCAATTAAATTGACCAAATTACGCTTGGTTATTACAATTTTCATGTTGGGCGGCCGATGTGAAGGACCCGTCGCCACAGTAACATTGTGACGTCATAAGATAATTCGTCGCGTCAGACCATTGTTTTATGACGTCATTGTCATTCTTTCTCCGGGTAACCGACCAATCAACGTTGAGAATCACTTGAAAGCACATGTGCAAATATCACAAAAATAATCACCTGTGTCTTCTCACCCGTATGGGTAATATTACTGATTTGTATTATTTATCTATCCCCTCCGAGGCATAAATTGTGCTAATCTCTATCCCAGGCAAATTTTAGACTTGCTGCAGTTAAGCAGTTTATGACTTGCTTGCAGCGCTGTCACCAGACAATGTAAATACCTCCCTGTGCCAGAATATTGGTGATGCCTTTTCATCAAATTATAATCATGTTCACACCAATGGAAAGCAAATCCTGCTGTCGACTGATTGTGACATGGAGGTAGCCATGTTGGTTTTGGATATCAAATTTAAGTTTGTAAGGAGATTACTGATTGGACTATCAAGTTCCGGGGCCGTACACTGACAAGTTGGCACAGAAAAGGTGAAACAATGCAGCAAGGCTTAAATCAGCCAGTGATAGAGACTGGCGCAAGTTATACCTTGCGGGGGAAGTTAAATCAAGCAATGACTGGCCTAATGGATTTACAAAAGTTAGTTTTTCAGATATAGTAGAATATAACCTCTCTGGACTTGTTAACGAGATATCTGATCCTTACAATACAATAATTGTTTGATTTATTAGCGGTATATTCCAGATAATGTACGTAACAAAAGTGAAAGATGTTGTCTATATTTCAAAGTATACTAAATATCCAAGCCACTTTTTCCCTGTCTCTATTTTAGATAATGTCCCTATATACAAATTGTGCGCTTTGAGCATTCTCGAGCATGGAAAAAGCGCTATATGTGCTATCATTATTATTACTATTATAATATATACTATATATCCAAGCCACTATTTCTGTTTTAGATCATGTACCTCCAGAAGGTGATATTCGAGGTGGAATCCTACCAGACGTTAGTCCGACAGTGCAAGAAGCCAGGATGCAGATGCCATGACAACCCGTCCTATCACTCGGCCGACGACCCCTCCACAGATCGTCTCCTCCTCCGCGGACAGATGAAATACGTCGACGACTGGGCTTGTCTCGCCTTTCTATGCACGCCTTTGTAAGTTTTCTGTTCGTTTTGTGTTGGTGTTTTGTAAAGGAGAACAAGATCTATGGATAGTCAACTTCTTTATGACATTAGATACGATGTTAACTGTGCAGATACAAGCACTGTTATTGTTTGATAAGGGTGCTAGTATCTTCACGAAAGTCACATCTAATGTAATAAAGAAGTTGACTATCCATAGAATGTTTTCTCCTTCATCACTTCAGCTTGTAAAAATTTTAAAAAATAAATTAAATACCGGTAAATAAAAATAACATTAACATTGCTTGCACTTTTATTCTGGATGATCGAACTGAAACAGATGAACCTCACCTGCAGTGAAAAGTAGCACATATATATATTGCCATTACAGAATAGGTAACCTAGAAGACATGCTGCAGACTGGACTGTTCATCAACGATCTGAACATGTTTGATAACAGCCAGGACATGGTTCTAGCAGGCTGGCATCATGCCTCTCAGCTGGAGTACCTCGTCGACCAGGTGGGTGATCCAACGCTCTGCATGCAGACCTCAAAGTAATAAGATTTTTTAAGGAGTGGACACGCTCCTAACATTTTTTTCTCAGGAGCAAAAGAAAATTGCAAGGAGCACTTCTTAAATAAGATTTCTAAAATTACCTATAAATTAATTATAAGCAGAAAACTGTTAGATAGCTAATATTCAATAACATTTTGAAGCAATTGTGATGGATATAAGTTAAATTTGGTAAAAAAAACAGAATTTGTTAAGTAGACCCCAATGAGCATATGCGCTCCTAACTCAAATAACAGGAGGCAAACTAAAAAATAGGGAGCAAATTGGTTGCTATTTTGAGGACTGGCATGTTTATCATACCTTTAACCTTTTACCTGTGTGTCACAGACCATTTTGTGTAGGATAAAGCATGATACAGAGGTTATGCTTGGGATTGTAAAACCTGAGGTAAGAAAGCTGAGCGGGAAGTAAGAAAGAAAGCGAAGTTTGAAGTCTTACTTCCACAAAACTTTCTTATCGAGGATGTTCAATCCAAAGCATAACTGAGGTAATTGTTTTATCTAACTTAGATGCAGTAAAATATAAATGTGAGCGTTTATCGTATATTGAAGGTGTTTCTTTTTAAAAACCAAAAGACAGAGTAGCATTCTCTCCAATAAATAAACTGTCAAATGTCAAAGTTTACATTTTATAAAAAACATTTTCCCAAATCCTGCATTATGAAGAATGTCTCTCGGTCTAGCAGTATATTGAAGTAGAGACTGAATGACAATAAACAGAGGAAATTAAACATTTACCCTCAGCTTCCTCAGAGGCATAGAGGTAGTGTGTCCGATGTCAGCAAAGTGTTTTGAGTTCAATTCCTGCCATCTACACTCTCAAAAATTATCTTTCTTCACTTTTTAATAATAATTGTGAATAAAGTTGTGACAATTGCTATGCATTTTACTTTAAATTAAATTTACAGCTATTACACTTTTATTATGTGCCACTGATTAAAAAACTATATGTTTATCACCTAATTAAAGGTTTGTCCATACCAAATTAGTTCATGGAATTTCAACAGACTAGTGTAAGAAACTTTGAAAGAAATGGGAGTAACATTATATCAATTACATATCATTACTACCTACTTTGCACAAAATGCGAAATGGAAAATATGAACCGGAACATATAAAAGAGAGAAATGTTATTACCCTCTTCACCTGAAGGACCATGAATATTGACCCTCAAAATCACTGTCTCTCGCTTGCATATCGTTACCCAGAAATCTTGTCTATCAGACTATTTTCTTTCTCCGCAGCAAATAGAGACAAGTAAGAAGATTGGGGACAATCTCCAGAAGCTTGATGAGTGGAGGCAGAAGAGCAACACCTTGTTGTACTCCATGATGCCAGAGAGCATTGCAGTCAGACTCAAGAATGGGGAAGATTCCATCAAGACTTGTGAGGTGAGACAGATATCCACAGTCGGGGCTGCTAATTGCTATCATAGAATTTTGATAAAGCTTATTTTAATTGAGTAGTGGATACAGTAAGTCTCAAGAACGGTGAGGACGTACTCCATCAAAACTTGTGAGGTGAGAATGATATCCTAATCGGGGCTGCTAATTGTTAGCACAGAATCCTTGGTAAATAAATTACTGAATGAATTCATAGTTTGGGATGTTGAAGATCGGCTCCATCAATACAATGAGATATCATATCAATGGTTATGCCTGGTGGTTGCAGCCATATATATCTTATAACACAACATGAAAATACGAGTAGATTAATGAATCATATTACAACAGTGTCATTTCTGTTGATTTGCTCATTTTCAACTTCAGACGTTCGAGCAAGTGACAATCATGTTCAGCTATCTCATCGGGTTCAGCGAGATCTGCGCCCACGCGACAGCCTTCCAGGTCGTTGAGTGCATCAACAATGTCTTCACTGTTTTTGACGCTATTGTGGACAGGTACAAGGTCTTCAAGGTGAGAGGAAGTTATGATACTTCTCCACAAATAGCAAAGTGATAGACTGAGTCTCTGTTCAGGTCCAGCTACAAATCCTGATGTAACAGGTAATTTTATATCCTAGCTCATACTTTACGTATCATAATTAGTCCAGATTCAGTAAAATCCAAGAAGTTGACAAGGAAGTTGTTGCCCTGATATAACCAGAAGAGCGGTGACGGAGTGTTGGGGGCGTGTGGTGTAAGGATTATTTTGGTCATTTAACTTTCATTTCAAAACATGCCCCAATCAATTTCTGCCTGGAGAAGGAAGTGGAAGGAGTAGTGTGTAATACTTTCACTAACTGTGCCCATTAAAAAAGTTATCCCCCATAAACCCCCAGGATTCATTGACTGCAGGTGGAGACACTGGGAGATGCGGTGTACATGGTGGCTGGTGGTGTTCCTGACCGACGGGCAGATCACTCTCAGAGGGTCGCTGGACTGGCCCTCGAATTTGTGGACAATGCAAAGTTCCTGAAGGATCCGTTGTCAGGAAACAGTCTCAAAGTCAGGATAGGTGGGTGCATGTAGTCTGTGATGGACAGGAAATGGTAAAATCAAATAACAACATGTAATACCTGCAGTGCGTATCCAGCAGGGTGGGGATTCAGGGGTTAAGGGGGTCGAAATTTTGAAAATTATTCATTTATAAGTTGGATGAAGCCCTGTGGTGAAGCCTCCTTTACACTGTGTGAAATAATGCTGAGGGTCAGAATAGGACTCAAATGTCACAGTCACATGTAGATAGAAAATGTAAATGTAAGCAAAGTTACCTAGCAACAATGAAGGTGTTATAGTGATGGGTCACTGTATTATCAGGTAAGTTCAACCATTGTGGAATATAAAAGCTACTCTTTACATTTCTAATATCCTGTTACTGGACTCTAATTTAAAATTAACCCAGACACAACCAGCAGCCTTGTGATCATGGATGGAAATACTGGAAGAACCACTTGAACTAAAATCTATTGTATTCCGGGGTATAAAAGTTGCATAATAGTGCATCTACAAACTCATATTGTTGGGCAGTTTGCTCTTCAAATGGCCTGTATACTCGCATGTTCTGACACAAGTTCAGTCAGCTTATTCCATCAAAACCTTTCGGTGCGAGAAGCTAGGGGCAAGTAACTCCAGGCAACCATCCTGTATGTTTCTGTTTCATTAGGGACAAGGTAATGAATCATTCTGAATACGTTAAAAATCATTTAAAAAGCTCTGATGTGATTGGCTCGCTAATATAGAGCTTGATCTGACCCTATATTGAGATGAATATATTGAACCAGAATAGGATCAATTTTAATCAGGATAAAATTTTGAAACAAATTTATAACATAATGTCATATTCCTTCATAAACAAGTTTTCATTTTTCAGCCTTTCAGTTTCATGTTTAGAGGTACTAGAACAAAAAATCACAAATTGTGCCAAAATATTCCTCAGTGTCAGATTTTAGCTGTCTTTCATGTACAGAATATATTACCTACGTGGGCAATCATATCGGGGTTCATATTTTTCATACGATGCCCTAGGGCAACATATCATTTTGTCATGGTGACGTGACGTCATAAACAATGCTATGGCGCCACACTTCGTCTTTGACGTTGCGTTCTAAATACGCCAGCCTATGGTGGAAGTGGATTTTTAAGTATTTTCATTAATTTCACGACTTCGGTAATAAACAGAATATTACATTCATGTCTTTGTCATACTATGTTTACGACACTCAAACACTCGTGCCTGAATATCGGTATATCCCTCGCTCTCACTCGGGAAATACTAATATTCAGACACTCGTGTCGTAAACATAGTATGACTGTATAGACACTCATGTAATATCCTCTATATATACTACCTTTGACATGACCTCCTGCTAACAACCTCTTCCCCCTCCACTGTACAGGTATGCATGTTGGGGGTGTCGTGGCAGGTATAGTCGGCAAGAGAACCCCCCAGTACTGTCTGTTCGGGGATACAGTCAACACCGCCTCTAGAATGCAGTCGTACAGTCAGGTGGGTACCCAGATTATATACAGGTTATGTCTTTTCTTGACTAAACAATGATTATCTAAACGTCTTTAAATGTGCGATGACTACGCACTTGATGACGTGGATGTAGGAAGACCTCTAGCATGGTGGACCACCTCATGAGATGAGATAAACAGGGTATCGTAACATAATCTTTGTGTGAAATCACTGTCTGACAATATCATATTGATCATATGGCTGCAATAAATATGTTGCCATAGACATATGATTGTGATTTACTATTACTAACTGAACATATATTTTTGTAATGTGTTTCTTTATTGTGACATGATACAATTGTTTACAGCCAGGCAGGATCCATATCAGCCAAAGTTGTCACGAAAACCTTCAGGGGTCAAAGTTCATCACAATCTACAGGGGTCGTGTCAATGTCAAGGTGAGTCCAAATTTCATTTGATAATTTTTCCTTAACTTTCTCAATTTAAAAAAAACAAACTAATGTTTAGATCTGCTGCATTACAAATGTTAAAGGAAAAACATGTGATCAGATATTAAATTCAGTGTCTGTTGTTACCTGAATTTTTTTTATAAGCTGCAGGCAAACTTTCATCTACATCTGGCCAAATATATGGTTTGGCTTTATTTGACTTTTTCTTCCCTAAAATCAACTTTCTATGCATATGAAAAGTCACGTCAGTTTCCATCACTTACTGATTAAAGCCTTGCAGCAGAGTACACTAGGAAGTTCAGGTGCAGCGCATCGCTACACTAGCACAGAACAGTTAAGTAATTGCAGCAAGGCTTAAATTAGCCAGTCATTGAAACTGGTGTGTGTTACAACTTGCGAAGGATGTTGCCCTAAAATAAGTAAAACAAATGAAAAAAATTTGTGTGGACTTCATAAAAAATCATCATTGCAGCAAGCACTCATTATTGCAACAAGCAGTCATTATTGCAACAAGCACTCATTATTGCAACAAGCACTCATTATTGCAGCAAGCACTCATCATTGCAACAAGCACTCGTCATTGCAACAAACACTCATCATTGCAGCAAGCACTCATCATTGCAACAAGCACTCGTCATTGCAACAAACACTCATCATTGCAACAAGCACTCATTGCAACAAGCACTCATTATTGCAACAAGCACTCGTCATTGCAACAAGCACTCGTCATTGCAACAAACACTCATCATTGCAACAAGCACTCATTATTGCAACAAGCACTCATCATTGCAACAGGCACTCATAATTGCAACAGGCACTCATAATTGCAACAGGCGCTCATAATTGGAACAGGCACTCATTGCAACAAGCACTCATTATTGCAACAAGCACTCATCATTGCAACAGGCACTCATCATTGCAACGAGTACTATGTGTGCATGATACAACAACACCACAGTTTTACTGCAACAAACTTGATGAAGGAGTGAGCATATACTCCAAAATGTTGTGCATTTTCACATTAAAGAAGTTGTTATCCAGAAAATCTTCCTGTTCATATGTATATCACTTCTAAATGCCCTTAAAAGAACATACCGTACTTGTACTTGATTATTATGTAAAAAAAAGTTTTACTGAGTATGCAACAATGTTTTACTTATTATTCAACATTGTTTTACTTACTCGTAACAAAGTTTTACTTACAGTGCACTCTGCACATTTATGTTGCATATCCAACCATTTCTACATCTCATACCAAGGATATTATGAACAAAAGAATATACCAATATAAAATTTAAATATTTATTCCAAAATACACATACATTAGTTCATCATCATTTCATGTCTGACATACTAAACTGCAAAACTTTACTTGGTCCATCTGTATTATCCTTTATAAATACAAATATGAAATGTATATATGTTGAGATAATATTCTATAAACTTGTTTTGATACATGTAAATCACAACACACTTGGATTCCTTTAATGATATCTACAGACCCAACTGGGGCTCTAAGTTCACACACTACATACTGATTAAGCTACATACACATTACATTATATTTAGGGATCCTTCTTGTCCGTCTACATGTCATACTGTCTATAGGGTTAGAAACACTGACAGAAAATAATTTGTCTAATATTACATCCTGTACATAATGTGCTATAGACATTACTTTTAGTTTTCACATATCAAACCTAAAGAACCACAGACTTTTTGAGGCATCATAATTATTTTATCATTCTCATTTTATGACAAATGGATACCAGATATCCTCTAAAAACATTGAAGCAAATGATAATTGTACACCAAGGAAAAAACAGTGACATTACGAAACCAAATTATGGTTTTCAGCAATTTAAACATTATTGCATAATTTTGAAGCAAAAATTATTGAACATGGTGTCCTTTCTCTTAGAGAAGCAAGATTGTTATGTATTTCACTTTTTCATATCCGCTTTCTTCTTTATTTCTTATGTCATCTATTTCTAACTGTTTACAATCCCTTTCTAAGAACCACGAGAAAATAAGAAACACTAAATTTAAAATGTAATGATGCCTAACCACTAAGCCCCCTTCTATCCCTAAACCACTAAGCCCCTCCTGTCCCAAAATCACTAAGCCCCTCCTGTCCCTAAACCACTAAGCCCCTCCTGTCCCTAAACCACTAAGCCCCTTCTGTCCCTAAACCACTAAGCCCCTCCTGTCCCTAAACCACTAAGCCCCTCCTGTCCCTAAACCACTAAGCCCCTTTGTGCCTAAACCACTAAGCCCCTCCTGTCCCTAAACCACTAAGCCCCTTCTGTCCCTAAACCACTAAGCCCCTCCTGTCCCTAAACCATTAAGCCCCTTCTGTCCCTAAACCACTAAGCCCCTTTGTGCCTAAACCACTAAGCCCCTCCTGTCCCTAACCACTAAGCCCCTCCTGTCCCTAAACCACTAAGCCCCTTCTGTCCCTAAACCACTAAGCCCCTCCTGTCCCTAAACCACTAAGCCCCTCCTGTCCCTAAACCACTAAGCCCCTCCTGTCCCTAAACCACTAAGCCCCTTTGTGCCTAAACCACTAAGCCCCTCCTGTCCCTAAACCACTAAGCCCCTTTGTGCCTACACCACTAAGCCCCTTCTGTCCCTAAAACACTAAGCCCCTCCTGTCCCTAAACCACTAAGCCCCTCCTGTCCCTAAACCACTAAGCCCCTT
Organism: Gibbula magus; assembly: GCA_936450465.1. NCBI lineage: Eukaryota > Metazoa > Mollusca > Gastropoda > Trochida > Trochidae > Gibbula > Gibbula magus. Next base: position 63,040,456 of record OW388304.1, read on the forward strand.
CTGTCCCTAAACCACTAAGCCCCTCCTGTCCCTAAACCACTAAGCCCCTTCTGTCCCTAAACCACTAAGCCCCTTTGTGCCTAAACTGACCCCTCAGAGCCATCATCGAGCCCCTCAAATGGGTTCGGTGGTTGGTTCTTCTTCGACGCCTTGTCACGATTTTTCTTCGCTTTCGTTGCTTTCCCCTTGGCCTTGTCCTCCATGATGGCCACTCTTGGCTTGATCTTCATCTCCACCGCCTTCAGAGAGTAGGATCGGTCCTTCTTCAGATGGTACCTGCAATATACAGTTGTACAATAAAGAAAGTATCCCTTCTGACAAGATCATCATAATGATTATTCTTTGGTGGTATTATGCAATGTACATTAAAGAAAGTTTGTGATTTTTAAGACCAGCAAGGTGCCTTAATGGAGTAGGAAAGGTCTTCTTCAGATCATAGCTGCAATTTACAATTTTATAGGAAGGAAAGTATCCCCTCTACCAAGATAATCACACTAATCCTTCTTTGTTGGTATTGGCTATGTACAATTAACAGGGTACCCAAACATTAAGATCAGCTAGGTGCCTTTAGAGTGTAGGATCAGTTCTTTTAATAATGGCACCTATCATTGTGTAATTAATTGTATAAGTTGTAAAATATTTAAACATTGGTATCAGTTTCTTTTTCATGAATTGCCCTCTGAATACAATCTCCATTCCAATCCAAGTATGACATCATGAAACTTGTAATTATGATACTTGCATTATAAATCTATTCGGCACACAATTTATTGCCATTGAAAGTTGCAATGCTAATACACCAAATATAAGAATGCTGGGTTCATTCATAGCTTTCATAGTCTATTGGATAACATTGTCCTGAGTTAGAAAAGTGCCTGCAAATGAATGAGACCTGTTGATCTCTAGCTGGATGCTTATAATATACATTTGTACAATAAAGAAAAGGTCCTTACATTGCGAATGATCAGTGTCCCATTTCACGAAGCTCAAAGGTGAGCTTAAGTCACTATGTTTTTAAGCCATGTACATTAATTGTTTAAACCAGCAGCTAATCAACTATCCAGTGGCACAACACCATGTACATCAACTCAATCAATTGTAAAATATTCAATAATTAATATTTTATTGTAAAATATTCGTCTTGCCCAAATCTTATATAGCACTTTCTTGATAACAGTGTATGAAATAAGCTAGAAAAGCAGCCAGCCATAAAGAGTCATGTTGTCAACATATGGCAAAATTAAAGAAAAACTTTAAAAAGTTACCAGGCCAGATCAAAAGTTTCTATATTCTGGGCTGGTGGACGGTACTTATACAGAGGTACAGAGGGGAGACCCCTACCTCCTCAACCTATTAAGGAAGGATTCCACTGACCATTGAGAACTGACATGCCTTTGTTTAAATACATTATTGCGCTAGAACTTTAACTTGAAACTTACCAAATGATTCCATTGATCACCCCATCTGGAGTGACATTATTCTCGCCCCTCTTGAAGTAGATTCCATTGAGCGCAGACTGATGACAAGCCTTGAACCACCATCCTGATCTGTCCTTCTTGGCACAACTCGACCACCATTCATCATTATCCTTGTCCGGGGCAGAGAACGGCAAATTGTTGTGATACTGGAGGGAGTCCCCAGCATTCCCAGAATACCCCGAAACATGCAATGGGAAGAACTCGTCTTCTGGACCAATGCTGAAGTAATCATACAAGGCGACCGACTTCTTGTTCTTCCAGTCTGTCAGCTCGATCCTCAATGTGTAGTTCATTGAACGTGTCATGTGATACATGTTATCTAATCCAAGCCAGAATTCTGTGTTGACGTTTCCAAAGCCGAATGTATAAGCATCCCAATATCGAGTGAAATTCACTGCGCCGTCGAATCGACGTTGAATGACGGTCCAACCTCCGCTTGTCGTGTCCATGTCGCAGTAGGCGTTGACGACGAAGTTGTTGGGAAGTTTGAGTGGATATACACCACTCACGGTGACTCCACTCATCTTCAGTTCATTACAATCTGCAATATGGGAAGGTTTAAGAAAATGTTAAATGTATATTTCAATGGAATTAAATGCCCTTTTTCAGTATAGGTGTAAACTTGGAAATACAAGGTCTTTCACCTGATCAATCAGTTTTCATAGTGTATATCATAGATTTTTATATTCAAGAAAAATCCGTAAAGGGGATAATTTGATTTCAGTATTTGTTGTATTTCAATTTGTAGATATACACTATATATGCTCATCTGGATCCCGTTCCACAAAAAATTGTAAATCTATGTCTAATACTTACGTGCAACTAAAGTTTACATTTACAAGCAGCAAAATACGTTTATCGTAGTTAATTTGTGGAACTCTCCTATTCAAAAAATTCGAAAAAGTCCAAGCAATGTTTTCTGATTCTGTTTTACAGGTGCGTGGAAATCCACATTATAAGCAATAAATGTTATACGTAAGTACTCACGAAAAGATTTACGTGTGATATCTCTTCTAGTTTACACCTGCACTAATTTGCGAAACGCATCAAAAACGAAGATCTATGTTTACTTGTGAAAATCATTCGTAAACTATAAGTTACGATTTTTTGTGAAACTGGATCCAAAACGAATAACATTCATCGCAGTTTATTTTTCTTGATAATATTTCAGTGATTCATTAACACTTAATTTGCTGAATTGAGTTATGCAGCAACATTCTCAATGACCAACAATAGGCTAGCCTGTAAAAGGTTAAGACACATAGGGTTAAATTCATTGATGAAAAACATGAATATTACCTTGAGTTTTATTTCCACAGAAAACGTTAGTAATATTCTTTTAAAGGCACTTAGTGGTTTTTATGGAATTTTTATTCATGCCAAAATATAATATATATATTGCATAATAATGTTAAATATTTGACAGTAACTTGCTTTTATATTAAAATGAAGCAATATGGCTTGACATTCAATACCTCCCAATGAGATAACACCCTTGGTAGCTTTTGACATAACTGACTATAATAACACGCTGAGTGTCCCTCCAACTCACCTCTGGCCACCCTGATGTCGCTGAGAGCAGGGAAACCTCGGATTCTCGTAACTTTTGGATTGACAGTGTTTGAAATCCGACTCAATCCTCTTGCAAGTTTTCCCTCTAAACGCGTCACAATGCTGTAACAATCCAGATAGAAGAAATATTAATTATTTTTGGTGTAATTCCTCCAAACGCATAACAATGCTGTAAAAGTTTGATTAAAAAAAACATTAATTATTATAATTTCAGTTATCAATATATGTTTTCAATAAATCTTGAATTTCATTACCGGCCCAAATTGTCTCAAAATCTTGACACTTAAAAAAACTACTTTGAATACTGTAAAATACAAATTGAAAGAAATCACAAATTGTACAAAAAAGATATCTAATGTATATGAAATATGCCTGGAAAAAACCTGGAAAATTTTTAAATGGTAGAATGGTAGAATGTATAAAAAAAAACCTCAAAACGTTCAAAGCATGTAAACTACCAGATTCTAGACTGTCAGACAAGGCTTGTTTCTTACACTGGTAATATTAATCAACTCACGTGAGAAGGTTGTTAGTTTGAATATCCCGTGAGACTCTGTCCTGCCCTGAATCAAACTGCAATCGCTCAAGGATCATGCACATGTGCTCATTCTGCATGTTGGGTGGGAGGTTGCGATACTCCGTTGATGTGCACAGGTTGTCCTGGGCGAGGGTAGACATCACCGCCCCTCCCACCAGAATTAGGGGCGTCAACAGATTCATTGTCAATCTGTGGACTAAATGAGGCATCAAAACTGATGAAATCTTTGTTTTCACTCAGCAAATCCTTTGTCAAGATCAATGAAATGATGGTATGTTTTTTTTCTAATGCATCAAAATATATTAAATCAGTGAGAATTTTAGTTTTGTTGGTCTTAGAATTTAGGTCTTATTAAGAAAACAAGATTTCTGGATAACAACTTCTTTATTTTCAGAGATTATGCTCATGCACTTCTTCATCAGGTTGAATGTGAACCTATATTCTCGTTGTATATCTTCACAATAACGAAGTTGTTATTCAGGACATTCCACGTCTAGATTCCCCTCAAAGACTTAAATCTTATTGTGTGAAATGTTTACAAAACTTGTAATAGGATCCAGGCTTCATGTCTAATTAAGAGTGAATTTAAAACTGACAGACTTTTGAATGCTTCCAATGTCCAAATTTTGGACATTTGAATCTTAACAAGCTGAATATAATTGTTTTATTTAAAATAGTTTTAGTTTAGAATATGAACAAATTAATTGTTGACAATTTTGGTCATTAGTGAGCAATTCGCTAGAAATTCAAGACAATACAAAAAGAAGGCTTTCAATAAATTTAAGATAAACTTATTATAACGTTATATTATAGTTATTATAGTGATAAAGAACTGAAGTCACCATAATTATAAATTCATTCAATTGTCATCTCAAAATTTTAGTACCAATAGCTGTTTTCATTATTTTGAAATAAATTGATTTAATAAGATGAATTTGAAATTTAAAAGTATTTTCTCAAAATGTAGGTAGCTTTGAGTATTTAGTGCATTTAAACTGACATATCATTAAATTTTACATTTTCTCTTAATTGTATCATATAAAATAATCCCTCTAATCACACACCTCTATAAACCAACATTTTGCCTGGTCTCAAGCGATAATTAAAGGAACCTCACTGTGTAATGTACTATAGGCATTATGGCCATGGTAACTTAAATGAGAAATTCAGTGCAACTCAATGACATAAAAATCCCAGTAAAACTATTGAAAATTCAAGTGAAAGTTATCAGAAGACATATGTATCATCGTTCCGTAAACAGCTTTGTTAAATAGTATGATAACGTACAACATATTTAATTATCAAACTGTTTAACAACTTTTTAGCAATATTAATCATCATTACAATTATAAAATTGTAAAACTTTTCAGATTACCGAGTTGACCATGGAAAAATATAATAAAATATATATAAAACGATAAGTGACGAATACTTACTTTTATAAAGTACAATCCAAATGAAGTGTTATCCTTGCTATACTCACGAGATTTCCTCCGACTAGTTACTGCGGAGACCACCCATATGATACAGAGACCCCTAGTGGAGGAACTGGACCAATGGCGACAGAAGAGAGAATTATGTGGTTCTCATTGTCTGACCGGGGTAATGTCAACATCGGCAATGTGTGGAGGTCAACACAAATAATTTATCTGGTTCCTGAACACAGGCTTTCTTCCTTGGGTATCTTGCTCATCAGCGTGCAGCTCTTTATCTTATTTAGTCTTGTCCAGAAATGTTTATTTGTATAAGAGGTTAATGCAAATCATTGAAGTGCTTCCAGGGCATTGACATCGTCTAGCTATCTTCTTCCGACAGTATAAGTACCTCCCATGGTTCACTAGTTCCAGTTGATCAGGCGCTTGTAGATTTCATCACATTTTATAGCCACATTGGAGGCAGCCTTTCTTCCAGCCATGATACTAAACCGTCATGATATAAGTGAAATTTACTTCTGATGGTACCAGGCTTTCTAACAGCAATGATACTAAACCATCATGATATAAGTGAAATTACTTCTGATGGTACCAGGCTTTCTCCTGGCAAAACCGTCATGATATAAGTGAAATAACTTCTGATGGTACCAGGCTTTCTAACAGCAATGATACTAAACCATCATGATATAAGTGAAATTACTTCTGATGGTACCAGGCTTTCTCCTGGCAAAACCGTCATGATATAAGTGAAATAACGTCTGATGGTACCAGGCTTTCTAACAGCAATGATACTAAACCATCATGATATAAGTAAAATTACTTCTGATGGTACCAGGCTTTCTCCTGGCAAAACCGTCATGATATAAGTGAAATAACGTCTGATGGTACCAGGCTTTCTAACAGCAATGATACTAAACCATCATGATATAAGTAATATTTACTTCTGATGGTACCAGGCTTTCTCCTGGCAAACCGTCATGATATAAGTGAAATTACTTCTGATGGTACCAGGCTTTCTTCCAGCAATAATACTAAACCGTCACAATGTAAGTGTGATATTTTCTAATTTAAATCCCAATCAGCTCTCTAGACAATTGCCCCTAGAGAGTTTTGAAACGTTTGTGCAACTGCATATTTATTTAAACACCAAGTTTCTCAGAAAGCAGCGGCTCTTGATCCTGTCTGATAGGTCCCAGCTCACACGTTTTTATTAATAAATATTCATGTATTGGATTTACTGTAGTGTAGTGTGGTCATACACTTTCTTCATTGTGTTCTTTCCTGTCACAGTTTGGTGCTTCTTCTATTCTGGCTTTTCAAAAAAGCTTGGAGCAAACTGACCGGAATGTGGACAGTGTTTTAATTCAAATATTGTTTAGGACAGTATGATTAAAATTAATCTCTAAAACATTGAACTCAGGTGATAATTCATACCGGAGACAGTCAGACAGTCAGAATAGTTTTTTTGTAGGTTTTTGACACGTAACTTAAAATAATATTATAGATTTATGTAATGTATGATCATGGAACATCTGGCAAAATTGGGATAGGGATATAACCCGAGAATAACCCCAATCAGGACAACTCTCTGAAAAGTGGGGGTGGTCTTTTACCCGAGAGAATAGGTAAGCATGAAAAGCAAATATCGTCAAGTTGAGCCTCAATGTTGGCTGTGTTACTCCGGTAAGGTAGAAGCACCTGATTTTACTCACAGCAACAATACAATTGTCATAGCTGTGTCTCATTGTGTTGCACTTTTCAGTTTTTAAGCAACTCAACACTTGTTTACTTGACATTGTTTATGTTTATTCCGCTAGACATAATCTTACATTGTTTATCATTTACACGTTTTGGGAATATTATCACAAGTGCTGTTACATATGGTGCGGAAATATCTGATTCTAATTTGATCAGTGGTAAAATACAAATGACCTTTACCACGTCGCAGTGTACGTGTCACCTTGACTGGGGCGAGTTCAAATACGATCATTGACTTACCAAATGTCTGAGTTTGAATCAGGGTTGAATGGTGCAGTTGTTAGAATAATTTGTTTCTGATGACGGTCTATGGTTCAAATCCCACCAAGGGCTCGGCAACTTTGTCCTCTGTAGAGAACTGTTCTACATGAATTAAAGGGGCAGTAGCACGTTTTTTCGCGGAAATAAGTCGATGAAATGTATTTAAAAAATAATGTCACCAATAGTAAAACCTTCTTCTCTCTATGGAAAGTCAAGTTAAAAAATTATATAAATAATAAATTGTGTTTACAATAAAATAGCAGCAATGCAATTTTTGCTCTAAACGCAACACATTATTATCACTACGGATAATTGGTTTGTGTAATAAGATGTTTAACCCTCTAAAGTAAATATAAATGACATAAAATATCATTATAAATGGGAAATTTGAAAAAAATAAAATTTGTGAAAAACGTGCTACTGCCCCTTTAAGGTTCAGATGCAAACCTTCACTTTATTCTTTACTTCCCATAGTTCGCTGGTTTCAGCCGATGCTTGTAGGTTTCACTGCAATGCATAACCACAATGGTGCTTTGGGCTTTCTCTTTGCAATATTACTAGCTAATGTGCTCAGATTGAAATAATCTTGAAATGGGTGTTAAACCTCAAATATTAGTGTACTCATCAATTCTGGCTCTTAATCGACTATAGGCATATGACCCTTTATTTACTGTAGGATATTAGACTAGTAGAAGTTCAACAATTAATGACATGAAGGCTAATGAAGGGGGTCTAACCCCCAAAACATGTAACAACAAAAATTCTGCTCCTCCTACAGATGACTTTCATTTTGATGGTTTTATCCTCCTCTTCATTAATGAAAATGTTATGTCCAAAACATTAGTGAGTGAGTGAGTGAGTTATTGTTTAACGCTGCTTCGGCAGTATTGCAGCCATTAGCGGCGAGCCAAACATTAGAAGTATAATATTTTAACAATATGATTCTACTTGTGCTAATGAAAGAAATGTTGAATTACCACATATTAAACAATATGTATAACAATAATTTCACATAACATGGAATATATCTTTGGCATATTAATTTTTACTAAACACTAACTACTTCAGCTTGGAAAAATCTAAATAAATTATCCTAAATGAACTAGCTTTAACAAATAATAATTTCTTAACAATGATATATAAAGGTTTAATTTCTTAAAATAAAAGTTAAACAAAGAAAATAAAATGAACTAAAACAAATGCGAAATTGAAACTGGAATGTTTGGAATCACAAAATATTAATTTTTACTCAATACTAACTACTTGTGCTTGAAAAAATCTAAATAAATTATCGTAAATGAACTAGCTTTAATTTCTTAACAATGATATCGATATAAAGGTTTAATTTCCTTAAATAAAAGTTAAACAAAGAAAATAAAATGAACTGAAACAAATGCGAAATTGAAACTGGAATGTTTGGAATCACAAAATGAAAACACATGGCAGCACTTAATGTGTTTGTGTTCGGGTCATCAAAGCCACAATAACCAGCATTTGTAACCTGGTTAACCTCCGACTGAAAACATCTTGAATTCATTTCCCATCTGAAGATGAAAGCTGTTTGTTTCCCCACATGTGGTGTTAACCCTCTAGGTACCACAACTTTAGTTTGACCCTTGGTGGTTGTTGAGATGTTCTACTCCTGGCTTAAGTCATTCTGCCTGGTCCTTGCTTTTAATTCTATGGTTTTCGTTTATGGGTCATTTGAAAAAGTTCTCAATAAATGCTAACAATATGGCACTTAGAAAGATTTTGTATTAGTGGTACCACCCAGTACTTAATTCCTTAAGTGGGTCTGATTCCCACACTCGCCAATGGCAGATCAGGTTTGCTTTTAATTCTAACACAAGCACATTTTTAAAAAGAGGGTTTCAAACCTCTGGATCTACCACTGTCTAGTAAAAGTTTGGTTTAAATTTGTCTTTTTGAAAAGTCACAATGTCCATATATATATACTACTTATATAGGTCTGCATGAATTGTGCCCTACCACCCTCCCACCCTCTGATATTCTTCAGTGGGTCTCATTCTCACACCCACCATTGCACAGCACCATCCGCCCACCTCTGGTTCCTTCAGTGGGTCTCATTCTCACACCCACCCACGGTATCCTTCAGTGGGTCTCAATTTCTCACACCCAATATGGCACAGCACCACCCAATTGACGTCAATATGACACTTGTTTGAAAATGGTTTTAGTAGTAGATCAAAATGTGTAGTCATTTCCTTGAAGTGTTTAACAATCGAAACAGCTTCTTTCTCCTTTAGTCAGGCCTTTATAAAAGCTTCATTAGTTAATTTAAAAAAAATCACGAACAGTTGTTGGTAATTATGCTTTTAATGCGATCAGTGACCAGTGTAATATGATTTTTCATCATAAAATGCTTAGAATAATTTTAAATTATAATATTGGTGTAACTTCTATTCATTATAACATCAATGCTGATATAAATGGTATAACCATCATGATTGGAATATCTACTATAAACAATATTTTTATGAATTAATGGTATAGATAGTATGAATGATATAACAAATATGAATTATGAAATTTTGTGGATGGTATTAAGATATAAGTAACCAAATTTCGATCAATGTCTATGAAAGCTTATATGAAAATTTAGATTTAACAATGATTATATTGTCTTATCATTTAGCATTTAAATGATTGTTATTGATTCCAGTATTCAGAATCCAAGTAGAGCACATATACATTTATACATGCATGTTATTGTTGAATACCTCAAAGTTCCAACTTCAACATAACAATAACAACAACTATTTGACCTTAAAGGACTCTGACTCAAAGCATTGTACTCAATCTTATACATTCAACAACATGACTTCACACTTGAACTTTCATAAATCAATTTACAGGCTGTAACAGGTTCAGAAGTGGAAACTATTGCAGGCTAATTACCCTTTGGGATAACACCACCTTCAAGTTCAAATTCTTGTTCTCTTTCGAGTCCTGCAAGGGACTCGGCCCGATAAAGTACAAGAATTTGTACTATTGAAGGTAGTGTTATCTCAAATATAACCATGTTATATTTATCCACTATCTAAATGGCATGTATTTCTAATAGTCTTTTGTAGTTATTGTATTGTAAGTGTATATTTTCACTTAATCTCTGTCATAGCTTAAAGATATCAGTAGAATTTTTAAAGAGTTTATACCTTCGTTGTACCTAAAACCAGAACTCCTAACAGATTTAAGGTCCAGGGCCCAGATTTTCGAAGCTATCTTAGTGCTAAGTCTGATATGCAGGATCCGGTACGGGGTACCTCGGAATTGTTAATGGTCATCCCGGACCATGCCGGGACTAGCAAGTTAAGGGTTAATGTATGACACTTATGACTATCTAGCGCTAAGAGAGCTTTAAAAATATGGGTTCTGAGTTTGACTCCAGCTAGGGACGGCCTAATGATCACAGCAAAATTTCTAATGTATTCTATAGGTTATAGCTAAGTTCTGGCCTTGTTGTGGTGAAATATGATCAATTGATCTTTAACATGTTTTTTGCTATATGGCAATTATCAATACAAAACTTGACTTACATTCAACATAAAGGAATAAATAAATGTTTTTACAAGGTAAAGATGAACAGCTTATGTTTATTGACAATTCCATCTAAAGGAACTAAACTTATTTGTATCATTACTCGAGATAACTGAACCCTATGAAAGGTTCTGAAAGCATGCTAAGATCTCACATTGCAACATATACTAAGGTTAACCTAATCTCCCATTCTTTAACATTGCACTAAGGTGACCAGTCTGTGGACCACCTTAGAACTTTGTGAAAGGAGGTCCAGGGTTAAACTCATTACTTGCAATAAATACCCCGTGAAAGCATACTTTGAGTTCCAACAAAAATGAAGACTTTCAAACTGCTGCAATGCTTATCTTCAAATTACTTTTCAGCATACATTTTTAAAGGGGCAGTAGCACGTTTTTTTGCTCAAATAAGTGGATGAAATGTTTTTGAAAAATAATGTCACCAATAGTAAAACACCCTTCTCTCTACGGAAAATCAAGTTAAAAAATGAGCGTACATGGTTCCGCAAAGCCATCGGAAACGTTTTTGTCATTTGAAATAATAAAATGTGTTCAAAATAAAATGGCCGCCATGCAATTTTTGCTTTATACGCAACACCGTTATAACCACTATGGATACTTGGTTTGTGTAATAAGATGTTTTATCCTCTAAAGTAAATATAAATGACATAAACTATCATTATAAATGGAAAATTTGAAAAAATAAAATTTTCAAAAAACGTGCTTCTGCCCCTTTAAGGTCCTACCCTACCCAGAAATAAAACTAAGTAGATTTTTTTCAAGGTTTCTGCAACTCTTTGTATTGAACCATTGTAATATTACAAGAACTTACAGCTTCTATGTGAGCAAACATGAGATCACCTTTTTTGATAGGCATTTAGAAGCTGAGAATGAGTAAATATGTCTTGTAGATGGCTGAAAACTTTGTGAATTTAATGGCCATTACTTGATTATTTATTTGAAATTTGAATATATTTTCGGAAAAGAAAAAAAGATTAATACAGAAGTTGAGAAAACCTTTGTTTGGAAAGATGTGTATACAGAGAGAGATAAGGTCATTAAAGAAAGCTTTGATTTTCCTGACAATGCCATTGGATACTTGGCAGAGACTTTTTTAATTTTTTTTATAGAAGACAGCTTTGTTAAACTCTGTTATTTCCAAATGACTACATTGACTCTTACATTTCGGCCTCTATTATTTCCAAATGACTTCATTGACTCTTACATTTCGGCCTCTATTATTTCCAAATGACTTCATTGACTGTTACATTTCGGCCTCTATTATTTCCAAGTGACTTCATTGACTCTTACATTTCGGCCTCTATTATTTCCAAGTGACTTCATTGACTGTTACATTTCGGCCTCTATTATTTCCAAGTGACTTCATTGACTCTTACATTTCGGCCTCTAGCTATTATTTCCATCCTCTGTTATTTATTGTTATAGAGGCCGAAATGTAACAGTCAATGAAGTCATTTGGAAATAATAGAGGCCAAAATGTAAGAGTCAATGTAGTCACTTGGAAATAATAGAGGCCGAAATGTAACAGTCAATGAAGTCATTTGGAAATAATAGAGGCCGAAATGTAACAGTCAATGTAGTCACTTGGAAATAACAGAGGACACCGTTATAACCACTATGGATACTTGGTTTGTGTAATAAGATGTTTTATCCTCTAAAGTAAATATAAATGACATAAACTATCATTATAAATGGAAAATTTGAAAAAATAAAATTTTCAAAAAACGTGCTTCTGCCCCTTTAAGGTCCTACCCTACCCAGAAATAAAACTAAGTAGATTTTTTTCAAGGTTTCTGCAACTCTTTGTATTGATCCATTGTAATATTACAAGAACTTACAGCTTCTATGTGAGCAAACATGAGATCACCTTTTTTGATAGGCATTTAGAAGCTGAGAATGAGTAAATATGTCTTGTAGATGGCTGAAAACTTTGTGAATTTAATGGCCATTACTTGATTATTTATTTGAAATTTGAATATATTTTCGGAAAAGAAAAAAAGATTAATACAAAAGTTGAGAAAACCTTTGTTTGGAAAGATGTGTATACAGAGAGAGATAAGGTCATTAAAGAAAGCTTTGATTTTCCTGACAATGCCATTGGATACTTGGCAGAGACTTTTTAAATTTTTTTTATAGAAGACAGCTTTGTTAAACTCTGTTATTTCCAAATGACTACATTGACTTTTACATTTCGGCCTCTATTATTTCCAAATGACTTCATTGACTCTTACATTTCGGCCTCTATTATTTCCAAATGACTTCATTGACTGTTACATTTCGGCCTCTATTATTTCCAAGTGACTACATTGACTCTTACATTTTGGCCTCTATTATTTCCAAATGACTTCATTGACTGTTACATTTCGGCCTCTATTATTTCCAAGTGACTACATTGACTCTTACATTTCGGCCTCTATTATTTCCAAATGACTTCATTGACTGTTACATTTCGGCCTCTATTATTTCCAAATGACTTCATTGACTCTTACATTTCGGCCTCTATTATTTCCAAGTGACTTCATTGACTCTTACATTTCGGCCTCTAGCTATTATTTCCATCCTCTGTTATTTCCAAGTGACTACATTGACTGTTACATTTCGGCCTCTATTATTTCCAAATGACTTCATTGACTGTTACATTTCGGCCTCTATTATTTCCAAGTGACTACATTGACTCTTACATTTTGGCCTCTATTATTTCCAAATGACTTCATTGACTGTTACATTTCGGCCTCTATTATTTCCAAGTGACTACATTGACTCTTACATTCCGGCCTCTATTATTTCCAAATGACTTCATTGACTGTTACATTTCGGCCTCTATTATTTCCAAATGACTTCATTGACTCTTACATTTCGGCCTCTATTATTTCCAAATGACTTCATTGACTCTTACATTTCGGCCTCTATTATTTCCAAGTGACTTCATTGACTCTTACATTTCGGCCTCTATTATTTCCAAGTGACTTCATTGACTCTTACATTTCGGCCTCTATTATTTCCAAATGACTTCATTGACTCTTACATTTCGGCCTCTATTATTTCCAAGTGACTTCATTGACTCTTACATTTCGGCCTCTAGCTATTATTTCCATCCTCTGTTATTTCCAAGTGACTACATTAACTCTTACATTTCGGCCTCTATTATTTCCAAGTGACTACATTGACTCTTACATTTTGGCCTCTATTATTTCCAGTGTCTATTATTTCCTATTACATTGCAGGGTAAGGGGGAGCAGAAGACGTACTGGCTGGCGGGGCGGAGGGGCGAGGCGAGCACTGTCAGGATGATCAACCTGATCCGTGCAGAGCAGATGAGACACAAGAACACCAGTAACGGGTACGTTCCGTCAAACTCTTCAGGAAATAATCGTCCTATACCCTCGATCTTCAGAAATTCAGAAATTCAGAAATCTTAACTCTTTCTACAAGGGATTAACTATGGAAAATGGAATTTTTCTAATGTTGATATCATTTTACATAATAATAAGCTTGGTAGCGTGTTTGGAGAGTGTGTGTGTTTTTCTTTCACCCAGGGAGTCAAATTTAAATGAATAATTTTCAAAAGGGAACCCCTTGAAGCACTTGAAGTGTGTGTCACTTGAATAAAATATTCTTCTTCTTTACAAAGTACTCTCTGTCTACAGATCATATTCAGTTGTAAAACATCAATATTGAAATATTCTTACTTATATTACTCTCAGGTCGATTGAGAGCAGTTTTGATCTACACGGTCTCCACATGTCAACGAGTGGTACAAACTTCGCTACAAACTTCAGTGTTCTCAGCAACAGTGAGGAGGACCTGGACAGCGTCTTCAACGACGATCTCATCACAAAAGGTGAAAGCAATATGTGGTACTTTTCTCCTCTTTTCAGTATTCATTTATGAATATACAGACCAAAAATGTATGAATTTCCAAGACTCACATTCAAAGAGTTAATCAAAGATGGCTTATGGCATCACTATTTCTAATATCCAGATTTAAAAAAAAGGATGAATGTACCTTGTTATTATTTGTACTTTCCTATCAATATATGTTTCATCTATTGCAGCCACCCCACCCAGATCTCCATTGAGTCTGAGCAACATCCGCTTCATTGACGATGATGAAGGAGAAGAAGAACCAAGAATAAAAGGTTCTGGCAGTTCTCAGTCATGGACTACAGACAATCTCCACAGTCCGCCATTATCAGTGCTTCACTCGGACATGTTCCAAACCCCCAAGAAGAGCATGTACAGCCCCCCTAGTCCTCCTAAAGGTTCTCCTGGACACGCTCATCAGCCAGTGAACAATCTCATGTGTCCATTTGCCAGGGGTCTAACTTTGAACCTTCTTGAGCAGAAATCAAACAAAGCCTTATCAAAGTCTCAACATGTTCCTGTTGTTGAGACTACAGATGAGACTTTACCAAGCAGTGTAGACAGAGAATATCCACCAGAGAGATTGACTGGTCTTCCCAAGGTTTCGGTGACAGTTTCAGATGCCGAGAACACTGCACAGACGTCAACTGAAATGACAGATCAATCCAACTGTGAAAAGTCAGAAGGAAAACAAAACTGTGTGTCAAATTGTTCAGAAACAACTCATCCTGAATCTCAAAGGGCAGAGGCACCATTGATGCAAAATTCTTCAAATTCGAGAACAGACACATCTGAAGATGCCATAAAGACATCTGTCTTAACCGGTCCCTCAGTTGTTGTTCCCAATTCCAAAGTAATACCAACAGACTCTGATAGTCCACCGAAATCCATTTTTGGTCAGATGACAAGTCATCACCAATCTCCTGTCTCAACAGGAGACATCCCTGATCCTAACAGGAACATTATATACTCCAATGAGGATGGCATGTGTCTCCATGTTCCTGAGAAGACTGATCCTTGTTCTTGTGATACAGTAGGGGCCTGCAGTTGTCTGTCCCCTACAGGAGCGTGGGAGCCCGAGTCGGAGATCCACAGGACTGCTGAGATTACATAACAGAGTCCGTTCTTAGGAGATGCTTTGACAATCATAGTGATCAGCCTTGTGTTCAATAATATATTATACTTGGTCATTCACACTCATGAATGATTTGGGTATCCCATTTCAGAATGGTATAAAAGTCTACAATCAACCAAAACAGTACCCAGTAATGTTGGGGTCGAGTAGTTTATGAACATGGTAATGTGAATTATGGAAAGTTGTCCTTTAATGTCATGCTCCAACTATTAACTATGGCTAAGATTGACTCTACGCTAAGATATGTTAGTGAAGAGGAAGCTGTTATTTCTGTTTCTGGGCGTTTCTGAACCTCCAAGTGCAATTTACTGGCTTGCCTTATATCACTCAAGCGCAATTCAAAGAATTGGTGCCAAATGATAAGGAAATTTGGCATTTGGCACTTGATCAATGGGCGACGCATAGGGGAATGTCAGAAGAAAACCTTCTTGCATAAATTTCTCTTGTATCTCTTCCAACAGACTGATGCAATGAAATTGAGTCTTTGTTCAAACGGAAGTTTACTGTAATGTTTTAAGTAAGGTCGTTTGTAGGATTTCCGTATGTCATTTAGGTTGTCAGAAAGGGTTTCTCTATAATATTGAAAGACTATTTCCCTTCACCAAACCACCCAATGATTGAGTTTATTGATGGAAATACATACATTGTGATAGACTTTGGTTTGTGTCCAAATGGTTGTTGTTTGAACACTTTTAAGGTAAATTTTGTGGTTCAATAACATAATTTTTGGGGATATTACAGATTATGCATATATGCTTTAGTACTGATCATAATAACATATCACACAATTTGTTTGAAAAGGAGTGTGTTTTAATCATGCATTATCCCCTTTAGTATTTCCTAGAATTGGTTAAAGATTTCAACTAAAATTTCGAACAAACCTGTATAGGTTCCAGATTCTTTGAAGGGGATTCTCCTTTGGGTACTTATTGCATTACTTAATTTTAGCTATATGACAGGTTGTAACTATTTTTTGCACATAAAAAATGATTATAAAAACTAAAAACCCCTCTTGATCCTCCAACCCTAGCGGTTGCTATGCAGCCAAGGGGCAGATAACTCTTATTAGGTCATTATGTTTAGCTTGTCTAGAAGAAGATTAACTCAAGTGTCTACAGCTTCACGTCAGCCAATCAGACTGTATGATGGATTAATAATTTGGTTCTTCATGTGAACATCAAATATATACAAAGTTGTACACTCCATTGTTGTATCATCAATTTCAAAATGTAGAATCATCCAATAAGCGTGTAAGAGTGCTATAATATGTTAGTCGAAAATTAATGCATATCTTGCAGTGGTGTGACATTCAATTCAAACTCTTTATCATCTTTGATTTGAATGAAAGTGTATATTAGAAAGATCTCAATGAGAAGATGTTGGTAACATATGCATGCATATCTGAAAGTGTTATGACATTGAAGTCAAACGTAATCATATGTGGTTTGTATTAAAGGGGCAGTAGCACATTTTTTTGGTGAAATAAGCCGTTGAAATGTATTTTGAAAAATAATTTCACCAATAGTAAAACACCCTTCTCTCTTCAGAAAATCAAGTTAAAAGATGTACATGGTTCCGTAAAGCCATGGCAATCGTTTTTGTCATTCGATATAATAAAATGTGTTCACAATAAAATAGCCGACATACAATGTTTACCATATATACGCATCACCGTTATTACCACTACGGATAATTGGTTTGTGTAATATGTTTACCCTCTAAAGTAAATATAAATGACATAAACTATCATTATAAATCGGAAATTTGAAAGAATTTAAAAAAAAAACAAAACATGCCACTGCCCCTTTAAAGGTGATACCAGTAAATATTTTACAGATAGAATCTTTAATAGCAAAATCAGGTTACAAACATCCTGCTCCATCAGTGTATCTGATAAACTCCTACAATACCCTGATTTCCTGAGGTCAATAACTGTCATATGGCTATAAATAACCAACCAATGAAAGACTTACATTCAAGCAATATTGGCAGTAGAGATTAGAGGACTGATGAACAATCATCGATGTTCAAAATCACGACATTGGCTGATGAGCAATGATGAGTAGCCAGCTTACAGCAAGACAGCATATATAGGGCTCAGGGAATCAGGGTATTGTAGTAGGGTAGCGGACACAAATACACTGATGGAGCAGGATGGGTTATATATAAATGTAAGTGAAATCGGAATACTGTCTCATAAATGTTATAAACAATATTCATTGGTCAAGATACATTTCACTTCCACCATCTAATTTTCAAGTAAGTTTTTCCTCTCCACCTCTAAAGACGACTATACCCTGCGGTTAAATTTGGAGACACTTACCAAGTAACAAGGCCAAACAAGCCTGGGATGAAATACCAAATCCAAAGTGACACGCTAGCTTACTTGCATTGAGATGTGTTGTAACATAGCTTTGGTTCCAGTTTAATAAAGTATGTAATATGACTCACTGCATGATCTTTAACACTCAGTTTCATCTAAGATGTTAAATGTATTTTCAATAAAGTATGTATACATGTATAAAATACGGCTCATTGCTTAGTATAGACCATCTTTAAAGTGTGGATGGTGGAATATTTGTTTATAAAATGTAAGAAAAAATAGTATAAGGTATTGATCAATCAATAATGTTAAAATATTCAGGAGATTAAAATGTTTCAAATGTCTTCTAAATTCAAAATAAATGTACACATCTGACTGAAAACAGTCTGGTTTGATGTTATATTTCGATATGAAATGAGTTGGGTTTAAAGGAAAACTGGAATGTTTGGAAAATGAGAAACAGAAATGGTTCATTGCAAATTGCTTGCAACCAGGGAATTTTCTTGATCTAGTGTATTAGACTTACACTCAAACTCTTTAAGTATTTTAAAGGAGACTATGAGAAATGGGATTTTCAGAGAGGATCCTTTTAAATATTTAATAAAATGGTGATGTTTCCAGAATAAACACTTTGTTTTCAGAGGGTTAGACTACTAGTTATAAGCAAAGTGATATATTACATCTAAATCTTCAAACAGAGGGGGATTAAGTTGTTGATTATTTGAGATTGACAACTATATAATCAACCAATCATCTGTTTATTACAACCTGTCCATGTGATTGACAATCAACTTACAGTTTATCGTATTAGTGTGTTGTCCTTAAAACAAACACGCAAGAGATGTTCATATCATTAAAACAATCATGCATATCTGTAGCTGTATGTAATTCATTCCATATTCACAGTGGACCAACGACCAATTTTGTAAGATGAAGATCCACAAAGAGGTCAGTGGTTAATCCACGACTTTGGGGAAAAAATAATGCACAAATGTTCGCTGGAGATGCCGTGGATCAAACAAAATTTTTCTGTATTTTGAAAATGTTTCAAGGTCAACAATGGTTATTTCATTAAACCTAATTCAGGCAAAAGGAAAAGTAAAAGATATCATTTTTAAAGTTCCAAGGAAATCTAAGGTTATTAAATTATGAAGAATGATGACAATTGTTATGGATTGATACCTTTTTATTCAGTTGAACTTTTATTCTTTTGAAGGAGAAATTTTTATAAAGATTTTAATCTCATTATGAAATAATGATAATGATGTTGGAATGTGACAAAATAAAAATTATAGTTATTCTTCACCCCATTTCTAGAATGTCCCTCAAAGAAATAAAATCTTAACAGTTTTCAATGTTGTTCATTTGAATCGATGTACCTTTTTTAACTGAGACTTGTTTATGAATTAATTTCTTGTTTTACGTTGTGTTTTATATTTTTATCTTTTTTTTTATAGTTTTGATAGATTTTCAGATATATATTGTTCATGTATATATATATATATGAATGATCTATTTTATTTTCTGTTTATTTGCCTTTTTCCTAATCTTTTCATTAATGTCATTTGATTATAAACAATATTTAGATCCATAAATACTCATATATATATACATACCGGTTTATATACATATGTGTTTAATGAAGAATCTCACTGGTACCGGTTATTGAATGTAACTTGAACCAATTTTAATTCACTGAAAATATTTATACAGTAAACTTCAACATGTATGTTAGTTCTAAAAACATTTGAAAAATAGGCCCTAGGCAATCTAAATTAAATTTTTAAAACTTTTTTAACGGTTACTTATGACAATGATGTTCAGATGAAACCATTGTTTGATATAACATTAAGACATTATCTATATACTATGTTTATGTTTATGTATTACTTTCGTTACACTTAACTGGAAGGTGAAACTGTAAGTGTTGTGTGATCAAAATCTATTCAAATCTTATTGGTTTCTTCATTTCATTGGTTGAAATATGATAAAATGTATTGATTGAAAGTCAATAACTGATTTATTATATGATTCATGAAGGTGTACATTTATTTTCCAAAATTAATTTTTTCAAATAATTATTTTTTCAAAAATTAATTTTTTTCACAAAAAGGTTTATTTTTTTCTAATTTTACTTGTAAACCTAAAATTATTGACAACTTACACTTTGAAAACAAAAACTTTATTCTTAAATAACTAAACATGAACAGTTAAAATTAATTAACAGCGCTCCTCGCAGCTGTGATCTATTTTTAGCTCCAGGTCATTGGATTGTTATGTCGGCCTCGCGTGACGCTTCCCGCGGTCAACAGAAGGTTTGATCATTGTCGATGACCATCCGTCTCGGCCAATCAGAAAACAGAACACTCGTCCATCATATACTAATGGTACTGCTGTTAGGTGAAATCCTTGTTGTAAATTGTAACAAATTGTAATTGTACCTATTGTAAAGTGTTAAAGAGCTATTGAACCCAATCTTGAGAGTTGTTGTTTTGAGTCTTATTTTATGCACTGTTATGGGTTACGACCGATGTTTAGCTAGAAATGTACACTGTTGAATATGCGTTAGCTCAATCGGCAGTGTGCTGTGGGCTTTGTAAGCCATAGAGTCTGTGATATTTTACTGACTGAAGTATCATATTTATTAATCATTCTATCATTGCAGTTGCATGACCATATATGTGTATATTGATATTAGTATTTCATTTGATATTAGAAATTCCTCAGTGGAAAAGGTTACATATATTTAATTTGATTTTGTTTAGAATAGATTGTGAATAAAATGATACAAACTTTTGATGAAATTAATAATCAGATTTTGAGGAAACATATTTTTGCAACAAGAAATACAAAGTCTTGTAACCACATTTGGCAGGTGTATATTTATCATTATTGTGAATAATGCAAGAATCTCAACACTACAATCCATGACAATAGTCTCAATAAATCAGCTCATATTGTATGTGCATGGGCAAGTATTAAAATGAAATAAAAGTTTATGAAACACAATGGATGCATCTTTATGGCCATCACATTTGATAGTTAGCCAATCATAATCAATCTTACCGTTCACATGTAGAAGTGCATTCTCTTCCCACAGAGGATACTCCTTTCAGATTTCTGATCCTAACCTCTGTTCTAAAGGGCCTGAATCCAAGGGCAGAAATGGAGTGTCCTGATACCCTTGTAAAAGTGATATTTGCCAATGACACGTCAAAATGATAAAATAAACGTAAGATAAACATTTCTCATTTAATGTCTTTTCTTGAAATTCCTTTTTGACTTTGTGAAAACAAATTATCATAAACATACTGAAGAGACAAATACCAAAAAATAGTTCAATTGTTTTGTGCTTAGATCTTTGAAGTCACTCGTCAACATGATCGCTGAAAGATCGGTTTTCATTGGTTAAGAAGCAGGGATACAGTATGAGGTTCCCCTTTTCCCCGCTTGGGAATTTTGCTGGATCCTTGAAATTCAGGCCATGTAGAACAGAGGTCAGGATCGGAAATGTGAAGGGAGTAATCTCTGTGGGAAGAGAATGGTAGTACTGGGTAGCAGTAAATTTTTACGTCGAGAACACTCTGATACTTTAATGGAAACTATGGTTATATCCAGGGGGCATCAGTGTTTAACAAACACAGCTTGTTTTGTTTTAAAAGTATACCGGTACCTATGTTATCATGAGACTCTATGTGATGTAGTTTTGATCAAGAGAAATTTTATTTGATGTTCTGATATTCAATGGATTTCTTTTAAATCCTAATGCATAATATTTTCATTTATCTATTGTTAAATGGATATTTATAAAGCATTTTTAACAATCAAAGATTTAACCTCATTATTCTTGAGTCAAACTTACACAATACTCATCAAGTTTTCTGTATTATTATATGTTTTTGTTCACTGATGTTACTAACAATGTACCTCAAGTAAGTAGAGATTTAAGTTTGTTAAAATAGGGTGAGGTAATGATCGTGATTTGAGTATCAATTTTTTTTCAGGTAAAATTGTAAAATATTTATTTTGCATATGTATGGAAATCATGTCAAACAGATGAACTACTGTATTTAGATGAAGATTTAGTAAACGCCATTAAAAAAACTGCTTTGGTCTTTTTTTAATTGCTTATTAATGTATCTACGGGATATACAAACTCGTATCGTTTGAAAGTTTCCTCGCCAATCCGTCTGATAACAACCCTTAGGCTCGCATGTTCGCACGCTATTCAGGTAGCCAATCACAGAACGTCTAACAAAGCTTTTGGTACGAGAAGCTAGGGGCAAGGAACTCCCATCAGCCATACTTTCGTCAGTTTCTGTAACATGATGGTTTTAAAATGGCGGCCGTTAAAAACCATGATGTGATTGGTGAGAGTTTTGTCTGCAGTATTCTGGTACAGAACACGCACCCATACGGGGTGTTCCCAGACCGTGTGGACAGGAATCTACAGAACACGCACCCATACGGGGTGTTCCCAGACCGTGTGGACAGGAATCTACAGAACACACACCCATACGGGGTGTTCCCAGACCGTGTGGACAGGAATCTACAGAACACGCACCCATACGGGGTGTTCCCAGACCGTGTGGACAGGAATCTACAGAACACACACCCATACGGGGTGTTCCCAGACCGTGTGGACAGGAATCTACAGAACACGCACCCATACGAGGTGTTCCCAGACCGTGTGGACAGGAATCTACAGAGGCTGTTCGTATCCCACTAGATGCATTTATTTTACAATTAATTTTCCTCGGAACAGGATTTTTAATCAGGATGGTACACTCAGTAGAATATCACCGTGGGACCTTAATCCAAACTTGGTCCTCTAGGTACAAAAGGTTCCTCCTCAACAAATTTCAGCTTTGGAAGTGCAGCAGTTCTGTTGAAGTCGAAATTTGCAAAGTTAACAGAAAATGTCTGTTGGCCCAGGCCATAAGATTAAACTTATAGTTATAAATTTATTGAGAAATGTACGATACATAATTGACTCACATTATACATTCACATATACATTTGTCATTCACATTAATTTTCACAGAACAATTCAACTCTTTTCTTTGACAGGAAAAAACAAGTTTTGCAATCTAAAGTTTTATGTTCAATCAATGAGAATGTATAAATAGAGATGTACAAAAAGGTATTATAATTTTTCTGTACATTCTTAACAAATGGAACACTTCAAATAAGAAACATTGCTACTGTATATAATATAAACTAATATGGTAATAAAATCACTTTAATCAAACAAATGTTACAAATCACACATTATGTATCATTCATATTATTTGCAATGAAATACAAAAATCTTTTAGCAAACATAACAAAATTGCTGCTGCCTTGAACATAATGAGCTAGAACAGTGGACATACAGATTCACCTAAACAATACATGTCATATAAACTGTGTGATGAGAACACATTGTATGAAGTGTTTTTTTTTTACTTTGCCAGTTGTCCTTTTTAGGGGACTCATAAACAGGCTTGAGATTGAGATGCATGATTTTCATTTTCAACTAACACATGTGATAACTGAAATATCATTTTGTTCAGAACAAAATAAATCAAACATGCAGATAGAGTGCCTACATCCCCTCTCAACTGGGACAAAAAGAATTCGCCAAGTTTCATTGACCTCTGACTTATAGTTTTTGAGTTCTGGTCAATCCAGAAACAAAATTGTAAGTTGTATTTCCATGGAACCTTCTAAAAATAATAAAAATTCCAAAGAAATTGAAAAACCCCAAAATCACATCTACACATGATAACTGTTCCCAAAATTAAGTTTCATTGAGATAGGCCTTATGTTTTTAGAGTTTTGGTTAATTCAAGTTTTGAAAGCCAGGATGGACGGAGGTCATTTCTATTACGCTGGTTTTAGCTTCTCTGCCTCAATATGATACCAGTGAGGGAGACATACTATTATATACAGCAGTATTTGGAAATCCCAAATTATAAAATGAAAATAGTGGCTAGGATTATCCAGGGGTTTAAACTTTAACGCACCTTTTGAAAATGACATTGACTTTAAACAGGGCCAAAGACACCCAAAATTAAGTGATAACCTAACAGTTTTGATGATAAACTCTATGTAAGAATTGTGAAGATAGATGAGTGTGTTGCGTTCACTCCAGATCAGCCATAAGATCGTCTGGGTCCTGATAATCCGACGATCTGTTGGAGGAATGGGAGCTGCTCTTCCTCATGCTGTTCTTTCCTCCGTCTCCACTTGATCTAAGCAAAAAGCGGGATAGTTACAAAAGATTTATCTCATATATGGTTTTGGTTTATATGTACATGGTTGATAACTGCATGGTTGAACTGAACTGAAGAGTCGGGATGACACCATTGTCTCTCCACAGAGGTTACTCAAGAGATTTCTTCCCACATAACCTCTGTTACAAATGGTCATATTTCTCATTTCTTGCAAAATTCTCTGACAATGAAAACTTGAAAGACAGATGTACCATCTTTATTTCTATCCATTCAAACAAAAATTGTCTTGCATCTCCAACTGACTTCTATCTTGTAAGAGATATGTGTATCACATGGGTTCAGATCACGGTTACTGAACAGAATGAATGCTCAGTTCAAAACAACATGGATGATTGCTCAACTAACTTTCACTGCAACCAATTACAATTATCTATTTCTTGCACAAGAAAAAGCTCGGATTAGAACAGGGGTTAATTGAGTAATTGAGTTGAGCAACCTCTGTGGGAAGGAATAGGAAGCATACCACTGAAAACTCTCATTTTTTAGATTAAAATGTTAACCCTTAACTTGCGATTCCCGGATTGGTCCGGGACGCTCATAGAGAATATGTCTGTTCCCCTTGGCGAGATGCGTATGTCAGATTTAGTCTATACCCACTCAGTTACATGGATGTTAGTCTCCCAGGCGAGATGCGAGACAAAATGCATACCTGAGTCGCTCCATGAAAAGCTCTGTATTTATGTCTCAGAGTTCGCTAAGATAACGGGTCAATTGTCAATGTCAAGCAAAAATCACACCAAATTAGATGTGCATTGTTGACCCATAACACATTGATAATAAGCTTTACAAAAGGGCAATTTTGTCCGTCTCTGCTCCGCATCCCTTATCGCTTGGAGGGGCAATTACTAGTGTTTTGACTGACCCACACGCCATTGAGCCAGTCTCAATCAGTCAATGACAGGAATTTATAACGGTACCCCAACTTACTTACACACTTCATATCTTCTGAACCATTGGGTTGTGTTAAACTTTTTTTATTAAAATAAAGAGAAAAGAATTGTCTTAAATCCCATATAAAGCGGCATGAAAAAATAATTTTCACACTTCTTATAATTTGAAACGAGCGGCGCTTTTCACAACTTCTTGTGCGATTTATATCTGCTGAACTACTCATTTTCATCTTCTTTTGTCACAATAAAGAGAAAAGAATTATAATTTATTCCAAATAAAATACGCATATTTACTCATAGAATTAAAGATACAAGTTTACCTTTTTGAGAGGCAAATATAACCATACGACACACAAAAGAAATAGTCATACAGTCAGATATGCTTAGAAGTTAGCGTTTCTTGGAAAGGTCAAATGACATGACATGACATTTGTCAGTTGGTTCAAGATTATGATTTCTTGGAAAGTGGGATGACTGAGCGACGTAAGTATTTGCAATGCTGCATCATAAATGGAAATACGCAACGTAAGGGTTAAAAAAAGATCTTTCTCAGAACAAAACATCAATCAAACATCAAAATGTTTTTTTCTGAATAAGTATCCCCAAAATTATCAGTAAGTATCCTTACCCGCTGTTTGATCGCTTGGAGGTGACTTTAGGTAGAACAGGTTTGGATGGAGTTTGTTTCTTGTTGCCCGCTCTCTGTCTCGCTGGTCTACAACAGGTACACACAAGTTGACAAATACACTATTTCCATTTATACCAAACCTTTCACAACCCTGACAAAGCACTAAGGATTGTTGAAGTTTTCCCTATGACAAGTTCAACATAAATGTTTTCACAATCTAAACCCTAAAGTACAGAAAGTATTTCTATGCGTATAAAAATATCAGTTATCTTTATGAGTAGGAAAAGTATGATGATTCAACAGGATGCTTCAAATCCTCTGATTGAATTCTCAGCCTTTGCCTCTTATTGCTCCCAGCTGGTTTGAGCGGTTAGAAATTTGATGGTCGAACATTGGTTTTCTCATCCCGGTGCTGCCAATATTGCTCAATTCATTGGCTGGCTATTGTGATACGAGGCAAATGCTGTGAAGACAATCAGGAGAAGCATTGCAGGATGTCGAGACTTAGCCTAGATTTCCCATGCTCTCATAATGTTAGGACTAGTGCCTTCTACCCAGTGAATTATATTTAATATGCCTCTATTTCCTTTATTAAAAGGAGGGTTCTATCGAGGTATTTTTTGTGGAAACGAAATTCGAGAGGATATCCCTGTTTACACATATATGCTATTACTATATGATTAAAACACAGTCAAATTGAAAGATATTAATGAAGTAAATAATTTGATGACTTTACATTTGACAATTTGATACAGGCCAGCGGACATTTGTTGAAAAATCAAAACAATGAGAATTGAAGCCATTCATCGGCGCTGCGAGTAGGGAAAACTTAACTAGGGCCTAACAGCATATTGTTTATTACTTTTATAAAACATTATGTGTTACTATGTGAATATTCTATCAGTGAATATGTTTTATTATAACAAAAAATTAAATTGGGTTAAATATAGCGTGTTTTTATTTCACGAAATGTCAAGGATCCAAGATGGCGGATGCTGCCGATAGATTGTTGATAGAACTTTCCCTTTAAGGATGCTACAGACATGAAATTGGGGTTGTTTGAAAATTGCATGATTGTAAGGACAATACGATTAAATTTATTATTTTATCCTAATCCTTATAAAAATGTGCACCACTTAAATTGCACCCCCATGAAACACAAAGAAATTTACAGCTCTAGGTGACAAGATTAGCCTGAAACCTAGACTGTACACAATGCTCCTAGATATAAATCTGCCGTCATGGTGCAGGACTTACCTCCTTGCTACTTGCGTGGGCACTCGGTCAGCCTCGTCCTCCAGAACTAACGATGAATCAGCTTCTTTCTTGACTGTCTGACTCACTGGGGCTCGACGTCGTCGCTTAGCAACAGGCTTCTGCAAATGAGAGGACGTTGAGGGTTTAAGAGAGTTTATGTTTTTCATCCTTATGCCAGATTTTCATGGAGTGTGGCAAAACCCTGAGAAAATCTTACTGTTAAGTTGTAGATCCTAGATAAGCCATGACCTTCTGCAAGAGAGACGTTTATGAATAACTCTTTGTTGAATCAAGTGCATTTGTCACCAAATTTTGGCAGTATGCTCACGTCTTAAGTCAGTATCTTCTAAGTATCTATTAACAGCTTAGATCAGTACCGGTACGTTCAGTATCTTCTAAGTATCTATTAACAGCTTAGATCAGTACCGGTACGTTCAGTATCTTCTAAGTATCTATTAACAGCTTAGATCAGTACCGGTATGTTCAGTATCTTCTAAGTATCTATTAACAGCTTAGATCAGTACCGGTACGTTCAGTATATTCTAAGTATCTATTAACAACTTAGATCAGTACCGGTACATTCAGTATCTTCTAAGTATCTATTAACAGCTTAGATCAGTACCGGTACGTTCAGTATCTTCTAAGTATCTATTAACAACTTAGATCAGTACCGGTACGTTCAGTATCTTCTAAGTATCTATTAACAGCTTAGATCAGTACCGGTACGTTCAGTATCTTCTAAGTATCTATTAACAGCTTAGATCAGTACCGGTACGTTCAGTATCTTCTAAGACCAAGAAGGAGTTCTGTTCTTATCCTTAAATGTATTCTTCTAAATCAATTGGCCAAATTATTATACTCACTGCTTCATCATCTGTGTCTGCGTCTTCGCTAAGTCTGCTAAATAAATAAAAGATGGATTCATATAACAGAGTAATTCTTTTGATAAGAGCTTGCATCAACTAAACATGGAGTCAGAAGCTTCATATTTCAATAAACACATGTATGAGGCCCACAAAATGTTTTCTGATCTCATTAGTTATTCCTAAGAATAAAGGTTGGGGTGACATTTTTGTGTCAAAAAATTATTTCGAACAAATGTTCACCATAATTTTGTAAAAGCTTGAGTCTAGATTGCAAGCATGTTTTGAGAATCAAAGTTGTATTTTCTCTAGTGAATAAATAAAACAAAGCTCTTTGGGTTAGGTCAAATTCGCAAATAATACCAATGAATGTCAGTTGTATGGACATCTTCACCATATTTAAAGGGACACTGCGTCGAGGATATATCTCACTAAGCTGATTAGAGTGTCTGCTAACGAATTACGCTTTACGTCACTGTCTGAAATTTAGTGTCTGTGACTTGTTAGCAGACATGTTAATCAGCATAGGTAGATACACATAATTTCCCTTTAATGGAAACCCTGAACCTAGAATTAAACTACACCCAAAGATACAAAAAAAACATAATGAGGTACCTATCCTGCACACTTCGTGTAGTAGAAGCGACACCGTTGCCGACATCATCATCTTCAGACTCATCGGACACCCGGCTGTCTGCTGCGGCTGAGGTTCCAGGCACTGCATGGTCTACAACAGAGGAAACAGTTATACTGTGAGCATAGGTGAGGTGAGGTGAGGTGAGTTAGGGTTTAACTCCGCTTTCACGAGTATTTCACTTATATCACGGCTGCTAGTATTATGGCAGGGAGAAAGCCCGCAACGCCATGTGGCTATGCTTTGCGGTGAAACCTGCGAGCATCGGCTGGAACTAGAGAACCATGGGTGGTACTACTCTGAAATTCAGTGTAGCATTGCACCCAAACCTTACTGCGTGTAGAACAGTTCTCTACTGCAGACAAAGTTGCCGTGCCCCTGGCGGGATTCGAACCCTTGACCTCTTGATCCAAAGCCAAACGCGCTAACCACTGCACTATCCTGACCCTGATAGGCTGTTGTACTGCAACTAGTAACACACATCTGCTTCCCATAATAACTACGCTATACACCTCTCATCTCAGATTGAAACCAAAACTTACTGAAATCATATGATTTTCTGGGAGTATAATTTTGATATGAATTTCAAAATATACCTAAATGAAAATATATACCTAAATATTACCACTGTTGAAATCAACACATCAGAATATGTAAGCCAGGAAATTTTACTTTTTTGAGTGGCATTATAGGAGTTGAGATGATGAAGAATGGAGACAATTTTACAGATATACAGCTTCTATAGTATATTCTTTATTTTATGTAGTCAATGTTTTGACACAATTGTTGTTGTCAAGCAAGTGATACATAAGAAGAAACATGTTAGATATATATGTAACATGGGATGTTTTTTCAATAGATTTGAGTTCAGCTGTTCATACAACAATGACTAGGAAATCTCAATCAAATTAATTGTCCTTAAAATGACAAGAAGGAAATGTAATATGACTGCAGTATCAGGATATGATCTGTGGATGTAGTGTACAGGTATCTAGCTTTCCAGTAACAACTGCCCAGGAGGTTTGACAGGGTAAAAACATTACAAAAGATTTAGATCACAAAAGTTAAGTTTCAGAAAGAGCAACTACCGGTATACTTCGATGATTTACCGGTAGTGTGAATTATTATTCATCTACTTTCTATACTTGGATGACTTCATGGCCGTCCATCAGAGTGAATTTTAATCAGACATCGTCTGACGCTATGACACTTGCAATCAGGCATCATGTGATATTAATACAGTTTGATATAACGGATCTAAGGCCCCCCCAAAAAAGAATTTGTTTCTAGTTTCCGCCCGCATCAGTTTCAAACCCACGCCTCAGGTCTTTTTTTTTCTAGGTTTTCAAAAGTAAGGGACAGATAACTGTAATTTTTTAGCCTCAGAAAATATTGGACATAGAAAATGTCACTCGTTTCTTTTGAAATGGAGTGTAGAGGTGAGATTATTGACTATTTGGAATATTAACACATATTTGAGGGTTTGTGCTTTATTTATATAAATAATTGTATAAATTGTGTTTGTTTAACTCGTCATTCAAAAAAAAAAATGTCGAAAAAAAAAATCGTGTCATCGCATCATTTTTGTCAGCATATAAAGACCAGAAACATTTTTTTTTAGGCCTAATGGTTGATCAGATGGCATGCTCTGCAGCTTCAAATCATCACCATCAATGTGGAAAATGCCCCACATGACTTTGATATATTTATTGTTATGTCATCACTCATCAAGAAGATAAAGCAGAGAGGAGACTGAATCAAGGCTACTCACCTCCCACACTGGACGAAACTCCCTCCTCTACTGGAACCAAGATCATCATAAATATCATGATCATAAATCAATTTGAGTGGAACTTTAGACTTGTAAGTTTTGGACCATTGTCTTAGCTTGTCCAAACACAATCGTTTGGTCTGTTGTGAGTTGTGAGTGAGTATGAAACAATGTGTTACGACAGGATGATAAATATCAAGGTTTGTACATTTTTGTGCATATACACATTATGAAGCAATTTAATAAGGTCAATTGCTGCATTTATGTGCAAACAAAGTTTGTGGACACATTCTGATTGGAATAAATCCAGAAACATATTTATATAACTAGGATAAAGTTGAAGCATGAAGACTGTTAGTGTTCAACTAAACAAAAACCTTTGCTCAATGAGACATTTTCTTTTCTTAGTTGTATTGTTTTCATATCTCATACATGTTTGGAACTATCAGTAATGGAGCATTTTATGACACTTCACTCACTAATGATGTAAACATTAAACATATTTTCGCAAGCTTAGTTTTAATTCATTATAGGATATATTTATCATAAATTTGATTATTCAAAATCAATAGATGAATCCAGATGATACCTACTTTGTCTTTTCAGTGTCCTTATTTTCTCTTTCTTACTGTTCAGTACTGCAACAAACTGGAAACAAAATTATTTTTTTTTATTGTATTCTTGAGAAGGTTAAGGTTTCCTGTATATACTTCTGGAGATACTGTTAATGCAGGAGAGCCAACAACACATTTCTAGATTGCCTTGTGGTGAAACCATGTCATTTTGGGTGAGTTGGTGAGTTGGGTTTAACGCCGCTGTCAAGAGTATTTCACTTATATCGCGGCTAGTATTTTTGTGTTGTATTGTTATATATGTGAGAACATGCTGAACAGTACATAAACCATCCGGACATATATTTGGATTCAAACCCTTTTCATCAGAAGTCATTATAAAGTGTATCCCTTTACACTGCATGAAGAGTGATTGAGTTATTGTTAAACACTGATTGGGCAATATTGCAGTGTTGACACTTCATGAAGAACACCTGTGTTTAAAGAATAGAAATAGAATCATGTGTTTTGCAATCAAGTACAGTTTTGCCCATTCTCTTCCCACAGAGGTTACCCCCTTCAGATTTCCGATCCTATCCTCTGTTGTTTATAGCTTGAAATCGAGAGCAGAAGCAAATTCCCCTAGCGGAGGAAAGCTGAACTTCATCCTCTATCACTGCTTCTAAACCAATGAAAACTCATCTATCAGCGTCCAAGTCAACCGGGTGACTTATAAAATATTGGCATTTTACTCTTAAGGGTCTTGCTCATTAGCATATGTCCTTCGAATATGTCTGATTGTAAATAACACAAATGAACTATTTTTGGTAGTTGTCTCGGATTTGGTCTTCTTTATTTATAAGCATGTTTATGATCAATACTTTTCACAAAATTAAATAGTATATTTTGAGGAAAACACATTAAACGAGAAAACGTTGGTCTCACATTTATTTTATCATTATGACATGTCATTGGCAAATGTCACATTTACAACGGCGTCGCTGATTGCACAACTAGATTCAATTGCAACCAATCAGGATACTCCCTTTCTGTCCCCAATTTCAAGTGTAAAACAACAGAGGGTAGGATCACAAATCTGAAGAGAGTAACCTCTGTGGGAAGAGAATGGGCAAAACTGTACTTGATTGCAAAACACATGATTCTATTCATGGGAAGAGAATGAGTATTGCCCTGAACTATAATTAGTCAGAGCATGACGTGGAAGGCCAAGTTGTTTGACTTAAAGAGTTAAAGAGTAAATATTGGGGATAAAGACAACCATTTGTTGGAAAATCTATCCAAATTTAAATGTAGTTGTCATTCCAAACTTTCTTCAAAGTTCAAATATTTAGCTTTTTATGATTTAGCACTTATTGCTTTACCAAATATCCCAAACCAATGTTTTTTGTTATTTGAAATTTAATTCTTACTTTGATTCCAGTAAAAGTTTTCAGTATCTTGCACCCTTCTTTTTAAATTCAGTTATGAGGAAATATTATGCTGAAAACATTCATATTGAATACAACTCCATCCCCCTCATTGAGCCCCTGTTCTCGTATATTAAAAATAATTACCTTTTCATAAAGATCTCTTTCTACCTCTTCTTTTGCAGTTACACATTTGTCCAATCTCTGTAATAATAAAAGAAACTTTCAAAGACAAAACACTACCAACTGGTACCACCAACCAGATGGATAATTCTAAAAGCTTTTTAGGACAGACTCACACATTGCTACTTAAAGTCATACACGACACCTTTGCTTTCAAAACTTGCAAATTACATTTCATAAATAAGTAAAATATGATGTTTTACCTTCTTAATATA
This sequence comes from Gibbula magus, assembly GCA_936450465.1. NCBI lineage: Eukaryota > Metazoa > Mollusca > Gastropoda > Trochida > Trochidae > Gibbula > Gibbula magus. The sequence continues at coordinate 63,073,093 of OW388304.1, forward strand.
TATAAATGTCAATTTGGCATAGAACAGGTGAGGTGAGATGAGTTGTGGTTTAACGCCGCTTTCAAGAGTATTTCACTACTCGTAAAATTGTTGTGAAAGAGTTTCTCCTGATCAGATGCCTATGGAAAATCTTTAAAGTTTTCTGGCCCCAAATGACCAGTATTAAGGATGTTCGCTCCTTCCTGTTGAACTTAAAAAATAAAATATGATTAAGTAAAGATTTTTTTGTCATTTTTTATTTACTTCATGATATTCTACATCATCTACATACTTTTAAAAAACAAATGAAATGAAGAAAATGTGACTTTAGAACCTTTAAAAAGTGCTTAAACAGCATAAATGGCCTAAATTTGACTAAAAAGGGGGGTTTTCAGGTACATTTTGTGTCAAAGCTTAAAAAAAACCACACTACCATATATTTTTTTTCATCGATTTCGGAAGGGGAACATGAACTTTGTAACATATTAAAAAAGGAAAAAAAGTTTCGTACTAGAAATGTAGTATTTTAAAGCTTTTAGCATTTTTTTCTCATTTTCCCATAGACTCCCATGTTAAAATTGTACTTCACCCCACTATCTTACAGGCATCTTATCTCGAAAAAACCCACACTACCTCCTATTTTCTAATACTGATTTTTCAATTATTATTTGATCTTTTAAAAAATATAAGTCAGAAAAAAAGTTTAATACTATAAATTTGAGGAGCGAACATCCTTAAATGAGGAACTGAGGAACTGAGGACCTGAGGAAAAGAACTGGTGTGGAATCTGTTGAGGAGAGTCTGAGGAGGAAAAGATTGACATACACTGGACATTCATGTAATGAGGAAAGACTCCTTCGAGGTTACAAAAGTGGTACATGGGCTCCGGAAGAAAAGAGGAAAAGAGGAAGACCAGAAGAGACCTGGTGAAGGACAGCAGAGAAAAGAGAGAAACGCTACAGGCTGGAACACCGGCATCCTGTCTCAAGGTATATCGTACGCTACCGCTACTTTCATACCCTGGATGCAAAGGCAGCTCATAATTTCACGAGGTGACATATGATCGAAGAGCATCTTGAAATAGACAACCAATCACATCACTTGAAAGGCAGGTCGGTAGAATTAAGATGGCAGCGCACAATTCGCAGGCTTCCGCCTTTATGGTGGATCACTATGGAAATCATAACGATCTCTCAAAACCGAGTCATCAAACGTTTACATTTTCGTCAATGAACTGTGTGTCCCGTTCCATGGTCTGCATCTTCGACGTCGCCATTTAGCGGAAGTGTGAAGGGCAACTTCATTTTGAAAAGCTCTATGTGATTGGCTAAAATTTTATTGCAAACAGGGCGAGAAAAACTATTTGATTGGCTGAACAATATGTCACCTCGAGAAGCTGTGAGCTGCCTGTGCATCCAGGGTATGAAAGTGGCGGTAGCGTATGTAATACCCTGAGACAGGATGGAACACCCGGAGAGTCAGGACTGAACAAAATGGAGAAAACTACTGTCTGCCTTGTAAATACTCCACAAGGAATGAAGAGGATAGCAAGTAAGTTTCTCCTGCCGTACCTTTAAAGCCTTAGCTCTTTCCTGTGAGAGTCTCCCGTTATCTGTGTCAAGGGAGTGGATACGCTCCTGTAGTGAGGAGGTGTTGTGGATACACTGCTGAAATATCTGTCGTATACATCTTGGGGCATTGTCTTTCTGGTACAGCGTCACCATACCTAACTGGAACTGAATGAAGAGCATGATTTCAAAATAATGGAATTATATCATAGACGCAACAAATTTATTTCGAAAATATGAATAACATTTTATGAAATAACATAACATATGGAATGTGGTACAAACTGAATATACACCTTGATGCATTGAACTGAAAGCAAAATACTGCAGTTCAATTAAAAAAGTGAAATGTTTCGTCTCTGGAAATTGTATAAATTTGCATCGATAAACTGCAGTGCTTATGGTTCAGATTTTATTCAATTAGTTTTCAGACATTTCTTTACAATTCTGATTATGAAGAGCAATGCAAAGCTTGATCAACAAATTACCTTGATTTCATCTTCAGGTATATATTTCTTCCAGATAAAGTCGACAGAGTCATCCCCCCTTGTTTTGACTTGGAATTCAAACTGCAAACCTCCCATATTCTCCCGAGTGAAAGCTTTTGCAGTCTGCCCGACAAAAGTGTTATAGTCCATCTTGGCTTTTGTACTAAGATTGTCTATATGGTCTTCTGTCACTAAGAAATGAAAAATGATATAATTATCATTCATTAACATTTTACAATAAATGATTCAGTGACGTTTGCAGGCTAAATATGTTCAAATGTATGTGTGCTGCATACAATATATCTTTTAATTTTAAGTTTAGTCCTAAAATAATCAATAACAAGCAGACAGAGTCGGCTATTTTCTCCGCAAAGTTTAGGTTTTTTTATTTCATGAAAAAAAAGACAAATAAAAAAATCATGGGGAAGAAACCCCAAAAGGCATATCTGCACATGATGATTATTCCACACAAGTTGAGCTATGCTTTACGTTTTTTTAATTCTGCTCCGGAAACAAAAGTGCAAGTTGCGTTTCCATGGAAACAGGAAAAAATACAAATCCAAAGAAGTTCAAAATACCAAAAGGCACATCTACACACAATGATTGTTCCACAACAGAGCCTAAACAGAGCTGACATGGGAAAACATAAGTTTAGCAACCTCTGTTTGACTGAAAATGCAGTATGGAAAAAAAAAGGAAATCAGTTGATCCACCAGGAATTGATCCCTTCCCTGCCTGTGTTGCATTTATTTTATAAACCATGAGTGACAAATTGTTTGCCAAATGTTGTTTTTGACTCACATTCCCCGCTCCAGACGTTATCCCCATCAGTGATGAGGAGACCAAATCCCTCCTTCCCTCCATCTTTCAACACTGTCTGTAGGTAACAGTCTTTCCTTGCTGCCGTTTCTATCTTCACAAAGCTTGTCTTAGACATATTCCCTGCAAAGATATAACATTGGTAGAACACACCTTCAAGATGCGAAGATCCCTGAATCTACTGAAGGTTCAAACACTTTTCAATTTGCTGCTGCCACTTTGTGGAATAAAGTCCCAGAAGATATCAAACTGGGCCTATATCAGGGGTAGACGCTCGCTGGAAATCTTTACTAGCCCGAAGTGCTCTTCGGCAAGTGACATATGTTAATCTGTAGTGATACAAACAAATTTCACTAGCCCTTCTTAATTTTCACTAGCCTCGGGCCAGCGGACTAGTGCGAGTGTCGATCCCTGCCTATATGTGTCAACATTTAAGAACAGACTTAAAGGGACACATACCGCGTCGATAAAAAAAATCAGATCATGTGTATGTATACCTATGTTGAATTACATGTCTGCTAACAAGTCACAGACACCGAACTTCAGACAATTGACGTAATTGTAATAAAAACTACTGCATGTAGACAGTGAAGTGAAGCGAAACTCGTTAGCAGACACCCTAATTAGCTTCATGAGATAAAGATGAGACTCATTTTTATCCTCGATGCAGTGTCCCTTTAAACTTATCTCTTCAACGACGGTTTCCAATTTTAGCGTACTGAGCAAATATCACTGTAAATTGCTGCACATTATAATTGCATGCTATTTATAGTGGTTAATTTTTCACATTGGAAACAATCTAAGATAAGATAAGATAAGACTTTATTATGCCGGAAGAATTTTTTTTACACAGAAACGGTCTCATATATACATATAGACACAATGTACAACTATAAATTACATTACATGAACAATATAAGTTACCACGTGTCCGCGAGTTATATATTAAACTCAGAAACATGATAAATCTCCATATCAAACTTGTGGACACATGGTAACGAATTTATCTTGACAAGCACCCTCATTAAATACTAAAAATCAGCAGTGAAAGAATGAGATAGTCAAAATGGCGGCTGATCATGCCGATGTTACTTTTTTATTTGTGGACTTACAACTTTAGTTTTCATACCATTGCATTCAGCATGAAAAAGTTAGTCTAGTACCGTGCAATAGTTCTAGATTGAAAGCAAGGATTTTTACAAATTAATCACAACTGTAGTTGAAACGGGGATTTCTCCGTTGCACAGGTCACCTGACCTTGAGTACACATTCCAAATTAGAAAACTCTTCATAAACGTTTGAGAGAAGCAGGCGTACTGATCTAGCTCTGATTGTTTTTAAAGAGGGTAACCAAAAGCGGCACCCAGAAGGAAGTAGTTCGAAATGATGGGACAATAATATGGGAACTACCGATTCTTATTTTAGTAGTTTTTTTACAATCTGGCGCTCATAGATAAATGGAATGTTTTCGAATGGTACAGTCTGTTCTATCAGATCGTTCAAAGGGGTATCAACTGTGGGATAACGTTCACGGGAGAGGTTTTTGTGGTCAATTATCCAGTTTGAAGAGCTATTTAAGTTATCTTATGGGTGACATATGGTGAAAATCAGCTGGGTTTTGCGAAGAACTGTATAATTAATACACAGCCTTGTGGCGCTCCAGTAGAATGACAACCATTGACAGTGACATATGATACTGAGTAAGACTTACCATAAACCATCTGATAATGTTGGAGTTTAGTGATAGTTGTAACATATATTTAAAAGAAGGGTTCTATCCAGGTATTTTTTGTGGAAACGAAATTCAAGAGGGTACTCCTGTTTACACATAGGCCCTATATGTTATTAATACATGATTTAAACACAGTAGATTTGAAAGACACTAATGAAGGTTATATTTTGATGACTTTATATTTCACAACTTGATAAACACAAGCGCTCATTTGATGAAAAATAAAAACAATGGGAATTGAAGCCAATATGATTAGGCCTATATGGTGACAGAACCATTTAACCAGGAAAAGGTGATTGACATTGTTGTTCCCCAGTGAAAACGCAGCTCAGAGTCTATATATCGTCAACATTTGGGTCCCTTTGCACTGGTATATCAACTCAATGTAAAAAAAAATATGATATTAAACAATTAAGAGAAATATTGATACTGATGCAGCTAAAAACATGATCGAAAACTGAACAATATTGATGATCAATTATATTTTAACATAGTTATGACATCATCACGCATGACAACAATTACAACATGTAAACAATTAGTTTTGAGAAGAAAAAAAATTATCTTGCTTTTGGAAATACTTGTTTTATATTGAATATTAAAACAACAAAATCACAATACCGGAAGCAAAGAGCGTTTCTCAAAATATGTTTACAAAAGACTTTCGAAACCAAAAACGAATTAGTATTTATTTGCAAAACCAATAAACAGCCTCTCGAAAGCGAAGGATACTTTGTTTTATATATATATATATAATGGGTCTCATATACATATAATCAATAATCAAAAATAATATCGAACAGTTCAAGCCAACAAAAAGTTTCATATAAATTTTCGACGTATTTCGTTAGTGTTTTTGTATTAACCGTAAAAGCAAGAGTAGTTGCCATTGGACGATTCCTTAGCATTGACCAATCAAAAGACGCCTTACTCCCGCGTCGGAAAGGGTACACGTTGTCAACAATGGTAAGATTTGTGATAGAAATTATGATTTTCGTTTCTATTGAGTCAAATTCAACATTGTTTGAACTTGCAATTAAATGGTGTTGTTCCAGTTTGGTTATCGTTTTGCGAAAATAGCACTTGAATACATGTTCTTTCAATGGGAAGAACTAGACAGTTTGTACAAAGTTATGGTCACCTAATTTCGTTAGTTAAAATGCGGATAAAATAAATGGATAAATGCATCATTAACTTATACATATTTATTAAATGGGTGTTAAATAATATTTCTATATTGTCCTTCAGAACTACTGAATCCCCAAATCAATTATTAGACCTTGGATCCCTGTGTCAGTCCTACCAAAGACAAAATCGAATTGCAACGAAAAGAATCGAATTGCACACATAAAGACACGAATCTGCATCGTAAATTAGCGATAAGTAATGAAAAGAAGCGAAACTGCACACAAATGAGACGATTAGCGATTATAAATACATTTTAAGCTCATCAGGCCTGAAAGGCCCGATGGGCTTATGGCATGGCATGGTGTCCGGCGTCCGCCCATCCGTCCGTCCATCCGTCCGTAAACTTTTCGCTTTTTCGACTTCTTCTCCAGAGCCAGTAACTCCACAGAGCTGAAATTTTATGTGCAGACTCCTTGGCTAATGGGGATTCTAAATTGTAGATTTCGTGACCCCGTGACCCCAAATGGGGTCACAGGGGTCACAACCTTAAAAACCTATTTTCATCTTCTTCTCCAGTTCCAAAAGGTCTAGAGAGCTGAAATGTTGTGTGCAGACTCCTTGGCTAATGGGGATTCTAAATTGTAGATTTTGAACTTAAAAAAAAACAAAACTGTTTCCATTGCAACAATTTTGACATAGTTTATTGGAAGGATAGAGTTTCTTTCCAAAGCAGATATTTAAAACTGTTGACCATTCCTCACCAAATATAATACCAGGCAGTACCTCCTCATATCAATTCTCGATAATCCAGAGTATAAGCTCCAATTGAAATCTACTCGGCCCGATAACTTGACTACCTCCCTTGGCTCTCCTGCCTTTTCTCAAGAGCCAATCGGGTGCGTCTTTCAAAGTGAGTGACAGGTTGTCAACTCTGCTTGCTGTGCGAGAAGCATATTTAAGAAGGGAATCATGTAGACAGATTGGCATTCAGCATGAAATGTTCGAACTTCTGAAAATTATTTTGATGAAGGAATCCGAAATGCCAACATTGAAGATACTTAAGAAAACAAATGATAGTCAAAATTACAATGCAGGACGAAATTTGGAAGCTGACCCGGTTCATGACACATAATAACAAAATCTGAGTTATGAGACCGTTTTTCAGTAACACTCATGACACCTCATGACACTTCGCAACATACCAAATAGTTGAATGAGCTCACATGGAGACAACCCCTTCGAACGTAAATATAAACATTTTAGCTGAAAAGATAACGCATTTCGCTGTATCTTGGTAGCAAATATAATTTTCAAAACAAGAAAACACCTGTCACTTCAAAGAGCTTGCAGTGTACAGTAACTGTAATTGAATAAACTTTTCGACGCTAAAGCGAGAAAATACACCATCAAAGTAGCTCCATCTGTTTAACAGAGGTGTGTCACTTTAGCAGTATTTTGATTGGTACGCTCAACTTCCCAGCGTAGACCGCTGATTGGATGAAATACCGGCCAAGAGAGGTAATTAAGTTACCAGGCCGAGCCGTAGATGCGTCCAGAGTATATAGAGTAGATTTATCAGAGTGCATATTCTGGATTATCTAGAATGCCTCATATCATGTACATTTGCCTTTTTGGGGTTCAAAAATGTTTAACTTTATTTTTTTTCTGTTTCCATGGCAACATTTTGTGCATTTGTCTTTTACAAATGTATTAAGTTGAAGTGATTTGGGGGAAGGAGGAGAAACACAATGAGCAAAAACACCTTATAGTTTTAATTATATACTGCAGCGACAGTCTGCTAAAACTGATTATTCAACTTATCTGGGGCCGTGGGGATAAGCCATCTCTCCTGATGGCTCTTGTTTATGGAAATCCAAGGAGTTAACGTTGGTTTAACAATTACATTAATATAATATCTTAATTTATATATATCTTGGACTATGTTGATGAATGATTACATCATATATAATATATGTGTGTGTATACATAAACTGATTGTAGTATACATTGAAATATATTTGTTTGCATTCTGCATTTTGGTTTGGTATTTCAGATCAGTTTTAGTTCAAAGTTCAATCTCATTATGTTATTACCGTAGATATTGAGTGTAGGGACCGATTATGATTTTGCTGATAAAGTTATGATCACAGAGAAGAAACTACATTTTGATAAAAATCCATCATTGTGAGGCCACAAGAAATAATAAAAATGAAACTTTTAACATTTCATTTTAATGTGCCCTATTTTAGTGAGCTTTTCCTGCTCCTTATATATAAGTCATCATAGTGAGTCAACACCTAGCCCAGATCATTGTATACATTGAGTGGTAATATTGAAACACAATGTACATTGCAAGGATGGAATGTGATGTCACAACTTGTCCTTCTTGGACTTTTCTTGGATACCAATAGTTAATTCCAATATAACGGGTATTCTTTCATTCCTGTAAATTGTTCCTCGTAGAATGGTTAGGAATTTTTCCTTTTTCCATTTCAGTCCGCTTTGTTCAACTTCCAAAGTCTCTTGACGGTGGTCCTATTGTTAATCTGCACATGTGCCTACCTTAGATCTATAGCACCTAGCCTGCTTGACAAAAACAAAACTGGGTAAGTAATAAACGTCTTCTTAATGTCAGTTTCTATGAGTTTGAAGGTATTACTTTGCTCAATTATAATTTGAGGGTTTTTTTCATACTCCGGGAAAATACATAGTTAGTGTAAATACATACCTTCTAATAATCTTAGGCATATTTAGGTCATTGGCTACCCGAAGCATGTTTGTGTTGTATCTTAATGGTATATATAGAATACTAAAGGATCTCCCGTTTGATAACATGTTTATTAAACGAGTGAAGGGTTCGGTATTTTAACGAGCTTTCAAGGTTTTCATAAACATGTTATCAAACGGGACCGAGTTTAGTATTTTATTTATTACTCAATGATGTAAATAGCGCTGAATTGCAAGAAAATCGTTAATGATGCTCACTTGCAAATAGGTGACCCGCTATTGCAGTCACGTGGCTAACATTGTGACGTCAACCAAAAACGACTGTGACATCACGCGCCGATTATGACGTTACGGCAGCACGTGGTGGTATCACACATGTGTGTAACCAACTCATTGTTATCTAATGAGTGATCTCACCATGGTTGAGTAATACCTGGTAATGTGATTTTATTTATTGTGTAGCAATTTTAGAACTGTAAACAAGAACAAAATTGATGTAAATAAATTTTAATTGATCACCCTGTGTATCTTTATTGCAGGATATTGGGAACATTTTGGAAATTTGCAAGGATAGGTGAGTGTAAATGTCGAAAGATTATTGTGAAATTTAACAAATGTATCCATACAGTTCTGTGTGTGTGTATGAAAAACCTCTTTCTTGTGTGTTCTAGTTTATATATAAATAATTTTCAATGTCCATGGAAAGATATTCATTCCTTAAAAAGTAAATGATGATAAACAATGTCTACTCTAAGAAACTGAGTCAGTGAATAATAGAAATTGCATTGCTTCATTGTGACGTATGTGACTTTATGGTATAGTTCTCTTATCATGAAGATTTTTCTTCTCTTTACCAGGTGAAAGGAAAAGCCCCTATGTTGCACTCTGCTGTATAGCCATGGCAGGCAGTATATTGTTCTGGTCGTGAGGGAAGAAGACACGTCTGTGCTCATATTCACCTTTCAGAGAAAGGGTCCATTGAAGATGAATAAAATCTTGAAGGAGATTGACACATGTTTTAGATCAGCATATTCAGGGGTCTGTGCAGATTGGATTGCTGACTTGGCTGACATCACTGCTTCTGTAGTGAATGGACGGACCACTGTGGCAAGCAATTTGCTGTGACAACTTAGTTGGACAATGATTATCAAATTGATTTTATTTTAGAGACCGGGAAAGAAATATATTTTGGAATTATGTAGTTTAACTCATTAGAAATATTGACAAAACTTATACCCCCATCACACCAAACCCGTTCTCACTACGTTCTTGTTTTTTTTGGAAAACGGGCTTGAACTGTGCTCGAACTGTGCACAAACGGAGTGGACGTAATGGCAACTCTTTACAAACTTTATGGACGGGCTCGAACTGGGTAAGAACGGAATGGTGCTCCAGAACGTTGAACATGTCCAACGTTCTCCCTGTTCTAAATTTGGACGGAGTAGGAACGTAGTAAAAACGGGATTGCCGTACTAAGAACGGAATTGCCGTATTGCGAACCTACTAAGGACGAGTAAGAACGTTGTGCAGTCGGGACGCGATTGCAATACGTTTGTGCACAGTTTCCACCCAGTCCATGACGTCCTCAGTCAGATCGAACTCGACCGCAGTACGACCATAGTCAGTTGCTCTAACGTCCAAATATGTGTAAATAAATTAAATTGTTTCGATTGAGTTCTTAGTACGTTCCTACACAGTTATAAAAGTTCGCATTAGGTTGTCATTGCGTTCTACTCGTTGTTAGTACGTTTGCGAAACCTCTACACAGTTCTTACGACGTTGGCAGTACGATGCGAATGAACTGGTATAAATACAGGCGTGTTAATACGTTTATCACTTTGGTTATATTAATGACCAGAGAACCATGAACAGAGTTACTGCTCTCAGTATGTTGAATGTAGGGTTTCTACAGTTTTTGATGGAAGCAGAACAACAGTGGAATTTGGTCTTTGTTTGCTTTTCTGACTCTGATCGGTCTCAGACATGTTAGTCTCAGACTGTGTCACAGAAGATTCCGAAGGTGCAGGGGATACTGCTCTCTCGGGAACAGAAGACTCGGTCGCTATGACTTCTACAGGGGTTGAAGATATTGTATTTGGTTTTCTTTGAACCATCTTCTTCTGAATACACTTCTTCTTCCTGGGAGGCATGATGTTTTCACCTTGAAGTTCAGAACGGCAATGAGAACGGACAAGAACTTTCTGGGTATTTATAAAAAACGAGGCAGGACGTGACGAGCACGCACTGAGAACGGAATGAGGACGGAGTGAAAACGGAGAGAACTGTCTTAAAACGAGTTAGAACGGTATTGTGCGTATTAAGAACGAGATAGGTCTAGTCAAGAACGACTTAGGACGGAATTGGACTGGCTGAGAACGTTGTGAAATCGAGGTGAACGGTCAATATTATACAATCTAAACGTGGTACCAACTGTCTGAGAACGGCATAAAGACTAGATGGACGTTCTGAGAACTGTTTGTGAAGGTACTGGGGTCGTTGTTTGATATACAGGAAACAAAAGTTGCTCGTTTCTATCCCGTTCGAGGCCGTTCTACAATATTTTTTGGACGGAGTAGAACGTAGTGAGAACTACCTTGGTGTGACTCAGGCATTAGGGGTTAAATCTCTCCTTGAATTTTTAGCTGTGCAGAAGTTGCCAACCAACTTTCAGTAGGTAGTGTAAGTTGAAATCTTCAGCTTTTAATTAGACCCTTTTAGTGTTGATGTTCAGTTTATGAATGCCGCCATTGTTGAAAATCATCACTCCTTTGAGTCCATTAAGAATGTTGTTCATGCATAAACTCATATGTATATGTGTAACACCCTTATTAAGAAAATGATATATGAATTCAGTTTATCATTGGTTATCTCAGTAATTGAATGTGTAATTGTCAAATCAACAATATTTAAGGAAGAGTTACTGTTTTGATAAAATTGTATCCTAAGAATCCAATCATTTGATCCTGGACTCTACCCAGGGACTTTCATTGTATCATGGAGTAGATGTGTGTATATATGTAACCGATGCCGTTTAGATTTCATGAATTGCTATGCCCTTGTTTAGAATAAATATTAGTATTAGATATTTAGAAATAAGACAAAACATAGAATTGAAATTAAACTAAAATAAACAAATTCATTCTTCATTGAGTAGACATGATATGTTAGAGTTTCATCTGCCTCATGTTGATATAAGGGTCTCGAACATTTCATTTGCTAGCAGGCCATTTTGTTTTCACTGAAGGTTGAAGATGCTATTAAGGATATGCTTAGCCATTGTGAAGAGAGAACTTGTGCTAGTGAACCACATTCAGTTTGTTTAATTGTGCAGATATTGTCATAGAAAATAGGGGAAACAAATTTAAATTCTGGTCCCAAAAGTATTTGTCAGTTCACACCAATTGAGGAATGGCTCCGATTGTGGAATGGCTCCACGATTCTGTTATTAATCTTCTGCAGATTGTGAATGAAATATGTTTTTGCCTTGTTGTATAAACAGTGTAAATATTGCCCTAGAAGTTAAAATAATATTCCCCTAGCACTTCATGTATACACCCAAAAGTGATGAGTTTGGTGCTGTATTTAACTATTTATGTCAATTTGAATATCTCTGCGCCTGTAAATAAACTTGAAACTAAATAAACAACTTAAATGAATGGCGTCTTTGAAATTGTTTCTTTTCTTATGTTAGACAGAAAAATTGGTTTCAATGTTTTCAAAGTCACCACTTATGACCCCCAGCGCTTAATAGAGTCCTGGGGCTTATTTCTTTAATAGAACATAGAAGTTAACTAAGGAAGCATTAATCTAATGGTTTAGACCCTGCGCTTATCGGAGACCCTGCGTTTACTGGAGACCCTGCGTTTATTGGAGACCCAGCGCTTATTTTCTCAACTACCCTTGACCTACCCTTGACCCCCTGCGCTTATTCGCTTTTTGGAGACCCAAAGCTTATTAGAGGGAATACAGTACTTGTTTCCAATGAAAATCGAAGGAAGTCTTACTCATGTACAGAAACCGAAACTGTATATGGCCATTTACATGCACAGTAGTTATAGGACCTATTCAACATTACCAACCCAAATTTGTCTGTGTTAAATTTATTTTCGAAAATTATGATTGACTAATTGATGGGCACCAACTCATTAGATAATGTCACTACATTGAGTATTATCAAAATCGTAATTTTCAGCCAGTTCTTCTCATTAGAATAACATCATTTATGAATTTGACATATGGGACCCTACAACACAATGGGTGTCCCTTTAAAGAGCAATTGAGTATGTTTATACAAAATTATTTGTTTTAACAAAACTGTTTTGGATCAGAAATCACTACTTTCAGCCTTATATCGTCATGGCACCGATTCGAATATTATCAAAATGGTAAGTTCGCCAACAGTCGGTACTTCTCGATCAAATAACACAACTTATAACGGCTGTCCTATGTGACTCAAACAACACATGTCCATTAAGCATGCATGCTGGCTATAATGAATTCAGCTCTTCATCCAAAACAAGTGGTCAATGTAGGTTGTTTTAAATGAATGACGTGAACCATAAAGTTACATTAATTTATTAACAGATTAGCATGTCTTAAAGAAACTGAACGTTCTCCCCTTTTCTGTGATCAAGAACACCGTACGACTGTGATAGACATTTTAAATAACTTAAAAAGCCCCGAACAAAATGGAATTCATGTAAACCAAAACAAATGAGTATTTTAAATACACGAGATGTCACCCCCAGTTCGTCCACATTTAACAGTGCTTGGTTTAACCGTTTTATCTGTCCTTTCGTTAGAATGAATATACCAAAATAATTATGTACCTCGATAAAATTCTGTAACTATACACTGAATTAATGGGGGTATATAGTGCTAATACTTCATGCTCATGTTCCAACTCCGTATCTCAAATAGAACAAACATTGCATTCATGAGACTGCTTGAGACTGTTGTGAAAACGTACCGAGGAATTTAAAGAACAGGAAGATTTTGTGGATAACAACTTCTTTAAATTGTTATCCACAAAATCTTCCTGTTCTTATGTATACCACTTCTAAATGCCCTTCAAAGACCTGAGGAATTTAAAGTTTAACAGAAAAGTAAATCAATACAGTGAGATGATTATTGCGAATCCTCTACCATCTAGGACTTTGAAGTGCATTTAGAAGTGGTATGCATAAGAACAGGAAGATTTTCTGGATAACAACTTCTATAATGTGAACATACACACCGTTACGGATGAAGGAGTGAGCATATACTCCGAGACGTCGTGTATTTTCACATTAAAGAAGTTGTTACCCAGAAAATCTTCCTGTTTCTCTACCAACTAGACCTTTAATTTGTTGATTGTACGTGTGACTAAGAGTGTGCACATGTAATACACTTTCGTTACGTTTTCGCTAAGAGTTAAATCAGATGGAAACTTAATATTATAATGTGCTTCAATGTCGATCGATTTCAAACTTTTAAAACTGAAAACCAACCTCTTTCCATACGTCAGCTGCTCTTAATTAGGCACACACGTGTTAGAGATCTAGAATCTTACCGTGGTCATGAAAACGTTAAAAGTCAATAAATACGTACGTCGTGATCGTTCATTTAATTAATGTTCTTTCGGAGACGGGGAGAAGCTTATGAGGATAATTTAGAAATCAATTCAACTTAAACCATAATAATTCCATTTGTTTCGGAAATCATACCATAGTATTGGTATACCCTCCATTAAAGCACCAATAATTTCACCAGGAAGGGAAACGAAATGTTAAAAATTCCAATAAAGAACCCATCGGAACACCTCTCATCTTATTTGCAAAATCAAGTCCTAATGAATGTGCGAACCATCTGGTGTGCACGAATTCAAAGTTGCGGTTTTATTGCTGGCTCATAAGAGATCAGAGAAACATTCTTTATTGATGTTCACTGTCAAGGAATACTTATACATGTACCATTATCACCCACAACATATATTTACAAAACAATGACCACATTGACAGTGCTATTCGCGGCTGGGAACAAATAGTTCAAAATGTGTAGATATCACCAGACATCGTGCTAAAATTTATGTTACTCCTCCACCTAGACGAATACAATTAGACTGGCTATTATGGAGTTTTGCTTAATGTGAGGTTTGGATTTTATAGCAGCTGTGAAGAGTATTTTACTTCAGTGAAGCTCGCACCTTTGCGGAGAGAAAGCCTGCAACACCATCCGTTTGTTACATAACAGTGAGCGATTATAATCGCTCAATTGAGCGAATTGAGCGCTCAATGAACGCTCATTCCCTCCTGAACGACACGGAGCGATGCCTCGATGCTTGCTCCCTTTGCTACATAGCGCTACATTGAGCATGGCCCAGTTTGGTATGTCACTGCAGTGAACCCCGAGATCATCTGCTGGGCCAATATTTTCGAAGCTAAGATAATCGTAAGTCAGTGTTAATGTGTGGCACTTAAGACTATCTTAGCGCTAAAAGAGCTTCGAAATTATAGGTCCAGCGAATCAAGGATGCACTGAACATGAATGTATATCCTCAAAGATTACATCTGATGAAGGTAGGAACATTTACTCCGAAACGCCGCCCTATGAACAAGAACGAACATCTATTAACGTCTATTAACAGGGCTTGTTTACAAATGCAATTTTTTCCATAAGTATAAAGTCAATTGTTTATACTACCCATAAGAAATTCTGGTTATATAACTGTTAAACATCATTGTGAGCATTTAAGAATGTTGACGCAAGAATCTTTTCGAGGTAATCCTGTGTATGAAAAATACCGAATAGTTTGCATTTTCTATTTCAATCTATGGCGAAAACAATGACTAGAATATAAAGGGAATCTGCTATACCATGAGTTGCATACGTCATTCAGAACCCCCTATACACAATGTGCCGTATTTAGCGTCGAATCAACACAACTATGAGAGTATTAAAATTAATCACTTCTCAAGCCTGATTTTGTTTACCTGGATAATTTCAGGCAACCTTTCATTTTCACTATAGCAAATTAAGTTAATTTTTTGAATATCAATCAATCATATATGAAGCGTAGATAATAGAGAATAGTACTGGGCATAGGCGTTGGAACCGGGGGACAATAAATAATAAAATCCCCCCACTTCTTCACAGCCCAAATTAGTTGGGGTGACCAAAATCGAGATTTAAACGCAAATCCTGATATTTAAGACCAAACACAGAGAGAAAAACTTTGGTTTTCAAGATGTAAGTTTTTGGGGATGTTGCAGTTCTGCGATGGCCTGTGCTGTAGCCCATCTGGCATTTTCGGCTTTTTTCACTGAAACAGCCTTGTCAAACACCAAACATATTTTACAAGACTGTTCGAAAGCAACGAGCAGTAGTTACAAATATATCTACACTTGTTTACGGGGATGAAATCGGCTCAACGCCATCGGAAGTGTGTAAAATATGGGGCAAATACTATGCTGACCTAGCTCAACCACATGAATCAGAAGCATTTGATGTTCACTTCAAAAACCATATATCTAAATTAGTTCGGGATATTGATAACAGCACTGAGGACTACGATGATGATCTAGAGAGAAACTTTCTATTTCATGAGGTGAAGGATGTTGTTAAGTCTCTCAGCAAAAACAAATCCCCTGGTCCTGACAAAATTACCAACGAGCATATTATATATGCAGGCGATGTATGCATTAATCATATTTGTAAGCTCTTCAACCACATGATTGAATCTCAGTATGTTCCATATGACCACAGACTTGGAATGGTAATATCAATTTACAAGGGTAAGAATGATAAAACTGACCCACGAAAATATAGGGGTATCACCTTAACATCTTGCCTCGGCAAATTATTTGAAAAACTGTTGCTGAGATGGATTGAAAATAAATTACTTTTCGTCATTAAAGAACACGGAGCAATAATGTCTGTGTTTACTCTCATGGAAAGTATTCAGTATTATAATCATAGAGATTCCCCTGTTTTTGCAGCCTTTTTATAGACAACGCAAAAGCTTTCGATAGAATATGGCACGATGGTCTATTCTACAAACTTTATGAACTTGGTATCAGAGGTAATGTCTGGAAACTATTACATCATTGTTATACAAATAGCCAATCTTTTGTCGCATACCAGGGGGAGAGGTCAGAAACTTATCTAGTCAAACAAGGTGTAGGGCAAGGAAGAGTTATATCCTCTTGGTTCTTTCTCATTTTTATTAATGGCCTAATAACATCTTTAAGACAAGCTAACTGTGGTATGGACGTTCCGTCTGTCTTGCTTGCTGATGATACTACACTAGTCAGTACATCACCTAATAGCCTACAAGCATCACTTGATATTGTCTCTTCATACGCCTGCAAATGGCGTTTAACATATAACCCATCAAAAAGTACCATTATCGTTTTTTTCATCAGAATCAACAGTATATGGAGGTGTACTATTTACATGTGACCTTTCCACAAAAACTAGAAGTGAAAAGTATTGTCAGAAAGCAAGACAGAATATAAACTCTCTAAGATCTATTGGATTGAATGATTCTAGCCTTCATCCATTTACGTGTGTATGGCTCAGAATGATACTTACAACTAGCATCTATGGCTGTGAAGTATTAGCAAATATCAAAGGCCAGCAAGCAGACATTTTTGAGCAAACACAAAGGTATTTTGCTCGACTTGTACAAGGTCTTGATAAAAGATCATCTTCAATATCTACCATTGCAAACCTGGGGTTATGGTCGCTTATAGGTTATATCGATAAATGTAAGCTTCTATTTCTTGGTCGACTATGTAACACTGGGTGTAACAACTTTGAAAAGCATACATTTTGTGCTGCTATCACAGCTACATTTAAATCCAATAATATATGTGATGATCTTCTATCAACATCTAAAAAGTATAATCTAAATGCACATGTTAAAAATATATTGCGCAAGGCACATTTCCTCCGAAAGATGTATGGAGAAAAATTGTAAATACTACTGTACATAATTATGAAGAACAATTGTGGCGTTCGCAAACTTCCTATCGTTCAAATATGTCATTTTATGCATCAATTCATACGAGACTCTCTTATCATATTCTATGGCAACTAGCATATAAATACCCAAATTATAAATCTCCCTTGCAACTTTGTGTCAACATATCATCAAGAGGTAAAATATCAAGAGAGTGTACTCTTTGTAATAAACAAACGTTTGACTATGATTTGCATGTACTTCTCCACTGTGAAACTTTATTACACCAACGAAATACTTTCTTTGCTTATCTAATTGACAAACTTGATGATGAAACCTATGTAATGTTCGAAATGCAAGATGAACAAGATATGTTATCATTTCTGTTTGGATCAGAAACTAACTTTTATCACACAATTGATTCAGTATTATTGGAAAATATTTTGTTACGCTTTTCACTGTATGTATATGAACTTAAACCTCACTTTGTCAACTGCTACAATGCATAATACACTTGATGTCCATTATTGCTGTATATAAATCTGTAAATATGCAAAAAGTGTATATCCATGCCTATTGTGTAATATAATGTAATGTATTTTCATGTGTAATCTTCGGTAAATACTGGAGGAAATAAAGACTCTCTCAATGGAAGTATCTTTAACAAGGGGAGATGAGAGAGTGAAATAGCGCATCTGGCTTGTTAGTGACATCCTAAAGCAACGATGCATCATCGATAGAAAGTTCAAGAAGGTACATTAAACCGATAACATCTTGAACTAACATAATTTCTATATTTCATATATTGTTTAGCTTAAATACCAGAATTTGTCCAAAAACACCTTTTAATTGGCAATTTCAGAACCCTATGTGCGTTTGAACAGATAAAAGAATAGTAATTATTATATTTTCTGTGGTAGGCATGAAATAGGCATTTATCAGTTAAAATAAAATCCGTATTTTCACTGAGTGAAATAACATGTTATTCTACTCAGTGAAATAACACTTTCAATCATATTACGTCATCGCAACAATGGGATGACGGTGGAAAAGCAAGGCAATCTTGGATGCTCTATTCACAAAATGAACGTCATTTATGAACTTTGCATATTTGGTTAAATCTAATAAATAGAACATTTGACATTTATCTACAGTCTTTTACATCTCGTGAAGTAGAAATCATATATTTACACTCGTGGTTGCGCCACTCGTGAAAACATAATGTTCTACCTCACTCGATGAGATACACGTGGTATTCGGCGAGAAATGTCAAATACCCTCTACGTATTATATTCTTATGACTGAAATTGTGTATCTCTTTATGTGATATATCCTCATCAAACATTCAAAATCGACTTTATCGGGTAGAAATATTTTGTGTATAGTTTCTTTTGTCCCTTAGTGTATATAGTATTAATAAATACATGTTTTTTTCCTCCAAACTGTGATATAAAATATTTTAAAACATATGTTCTATACATTGACTACTGTTAGTTTAAGTTTAGTCTTACATTCAGACAGAAAAAGTATTTATCCCGAAAATATCACCATTTTATCAAATATTGATAAGGAGACTTAAGAAATTGAATTTGCAGAGTCTTATTATATAAACCTTGTGGTGTCTGTCGCCGTCACAAGGAGACATCAGATAAGTGCTGTGAATGACAGGCAAGTTTATTGGTCGCGTTGTTAAATTCTGACCTCTTGGATGGAGGGAGAGTTAAAGTGTGTCTCTGTCAACAGGCAAATAGCTAAATAGTTGCTTCAGTGTAACATATTAGGTTCTCACGCTACATAAATGCCCATGCCTACATGTATTTATTACTGTACATTTCAGACGAGGTACCAGTTGGTTCAAGTCTAAATAAAGGTTGTGTTTTGTTCTGTTGTGTTCTGTTCTGTCAACAAGACTCCTAGAGGAACAGTCTAGCCTTGCCATGGTCTCTTTATCATTATATCATCCCTTTGTAAAAATAGGCTCCATTTCAATATTTTCCCTTTTGTTTCAGGGTCTAGGTGTAAGACTAGTTTAAGTTCATTCAAAAGAGATATTAGTACGCACCATATCGAGTCACGTCTGTCTTGTTTGTTGATACAGAAAATTTATTTTATAAGTAACTTGATCGATGAAGAAACAAAAAGCAACGGATCTCCAAATATAATAATTCCTGACACATCGCAGTGACATTTTATGATTTTTTTGGGTTTATGTGAAAGTTGCAGTGATATTTACTTCTTGAAAAATTTATTATATATGCATCTCACTTAAAAAAATAATTTCTGAAAAGTTCTCCATTTCTGTAAATATCTTAACATTGACGTCATGGACGAAGGTTGTCTAAATGCATAGACACCGGGGGCGTCTATTCACTATTGTCAAAGCTTGCTTGTGAAAAAAAGGGGAATGGACTTGGATTGATTGAAAACATATTTTATTCATTTAAGAAATGGATTGGGCACACGTTATGAAACTTAGAGAAGCCCTCTCCACATAATCGAGAGGATGTACTTAATTGTGTTAAGAATGAAATACTCATTCTAAATATCAAATTTATTTACACATACCTAGACTTTTGTGATTTTACTTTTATTGTTTGAATCACAAAATAATTGAACAAATAAGTTCTTCTTATTCCAATATAGAACAATTCTGTTGAATATTTTGAAAAGACAACGATTTTCCTTTCTATGCTCACAGATATTTCCACAGAAAGAAGTTTACTATATTATATGTTCAGGGTATTCTTTAGTATCAATGAAGATGCACAGTAATGAAGATAGGATTACCTTAATTGAACCATTATTTACAATAATAAGACCCTCGATAATAGGGTCAATCTATCGTGAAATATACCATGGCAAAAACATTCACGCATGTTCTTTACATACTCAAAGAATATTTAAACAACTATATTATTGTTAAGTCATATAGACAAACTGATATTTTCTTGATAATTGAATGTTATTTTGGAAAAATATATACATAAATACATGATATTCACAGTTATCCTAGGTACGACACAAACTGCTTGTATCGCCATGGTTTTAAGATGCCTCTCGTGACGAATTCATTAACGACTTTGTATTTTTCTCAACTTGTCACTCGGTTTCCATGGTAACCTGGATGACTTAAAAGCCATAAATAAATACATAAGAACTGGTCGCCAGTACCTGCCATCGGCTCCGCGTTGATTCAGTGATCGGACAACATGTTCCAGTTTGTATATATAGGTAAGTATATTTGTCGTTCTTTTCTATCACATGTATTTTTCAAATGTATATTTCTTGTGAGGCCACGTCTATACCCCTCGTCAAATGTTGACAAGTTTATTTTATATATATAAAAAGAAAAGAGTAAACATCAGATGGTTTTGACTAGATCAATCTTCTTTAATACAATACGATGAGCTCATTTCGACCGGTGTATCGGTCTCTTCAAGTATGCACTTAATGTATGAAAACAACTTTTTGGTGAACTAACAACGTTGGCGTAACGTTTACGTGACGAATTCTATGGTTACAATGTGATTATCAGTGGGCTGGGGGATATAAAATTTGTTATCCAGAAATTTGAAAATCTTTTTCATTTTTCACTTCTATATGCCTTTAAATAACTTGATAAGACAGGGGAAAGCAAGATGTCGATATGTCAGTTTTTCAATTGGGAAGTACACAGCGTTACTATAGGAGTTTTTCTCTGATTCTTCTTCTTTTTGCTCTTCCTATTGTTGTTTTTGTTATTATGTTTCATACTTCCAGGTCCTCTTCCAAACGTTGATTTATAGTTCTTCTTCTTCTATTTCTGTTATATTTCTTATTTGGTTCTCATTGTATTACACCTAAACCATTCTCTTCCCACAGACGTTACTCCCTTCAGATTTTCTATCGCAACGATAAAAAAAAACCTGAAAGGAGTAACCTAATAATAAAAATAGTGCATATTTATAAAGCGCACCTATCCACGCTCGAAAGCATGCTCAAGGCGCTAAACATCATAATGCTAATCAATAATAATAATAGTCATGCACATTCGAATGTGCTCAGTTCACACAAACAGCAATAGCAAGTCCATGTATAGAATTGCTGCGAAAATGAAAGTCCTTACAAACCCTAGAATTGAAAAAAAGATAGGTTTTTAGACTTGATTTGAAAGTCTCAAATGTCGGAGATTTCAGAGTTTTGGGAAGAGAGTTCCACATGTGAGGAGCAAAATGTTGAAAACATCTCTGACCAAAGCACTTGAGGTTATACTTCGGTACTGTCTGTAGGAGGAGGATGCCCTTTAGGTTACTTGGTTGTCTTGTTATTATTATTCTTCCAATGTGGTTGTCGTTCTTCCTATATTTCTTACGTACAGTTATTTGATAAAGCCAAAACTAATGTTGAATGTATACGTACAAACCGTTAACTTAGTTTAAAATGATAAGCCACTAAGTTTTAAATGATATGCCACTAAGTTTAAAATGGTATGTCCCTAAATTTAAAATTGTATGTCCCTAAATTTAAAATGGTATGTCCCTAAGTTTAAAATGGTATGCCACTAAGTTTAAAATGGTATGTCACTTACTTTAAAATGATATGTCACTTAGTTTAAGTGGTATGCCACTAATTTAAAAATGGTATGTCCCTAAGTTTAAAATGGTATGCCGCTAAGTTTAAAAGGGAATGTCGCTTACTTTAAAATTATATGTCACTTAGTTTAAGTGGTATGCCACTAATTTAAAAATGGTATGTCCCTAAGTTAAAAATGATATGTCACTTAGTTTAAAATGGTATGTCCCTAAATTTAAATTGGTATGTCCCTAAATTTAAAATGGTATGTCCCTAAATTTAAAATGGTATGTCCCTAAATTAAAAATGAATTGTCACTAAGTTTAAAATGGTAAGTCCCTAAATTTAAAATGGTATGTCCCTAAATTTAAAATGGTATGTCCCTAAATTCAAAATGGTATGCCACTAATTTAAAATTGGTATGTCCCTAAATTGAAAATGGTATGTCCCTAAATTTAAAATGATATGTCCCTAAATTTAAAATGGTATGTCCCTAAATTTAAAATGGTATGTCCCTAAATTCAAAATGGTATACCACTAATTTAAAAATGGTATGTCCCTAACTTTAAAATGGTATGTCCCTAAATTTAAAATGTTATGTCCCTAAATTTAAAATGGTATGTCACTAGAACTAGCATTAGAAGGCATCGAAACTATATGCACCTTAGAAATTATATTGTGTTTTTAAGAAAGAACGAACAACAAGAAATGATTCACTGATTTCAGTTGTTGTCTACTGGCGCGTTTCTCTAGTTTTATTATTGATTTCATATACATTTGATATGAATGGATAACGATAATATTTCAAAATTTGCCAGCTTGATCGGTACGCCTATATTGTTGTAATTGAATAATACAGTGGTTTTATATAGGGGTTTTACATACGGGTTTGATAATGATAATGTACGTTTTCTATTATCATCGAATACCTCACACATGTTTGACAGTTCAATGGCAAACATTATGTAGCGACAGGTGCTTCCCCCAAAAGGCTAATAACGCCCCTTTGAAATAACGATGATTCTGTGATACGAAGTGATGAAGAGAAGGTTCTAACGGAATATATCCGACAGCGAAATGAGAAAAACTCTGTATTTTCACTAAATTTTTTTTTTTAATAATATGGCATATACAATAACAGAACAACACATAATGTATCATTTGCAAGATATAAAATGCCATAGACTGCGTGTAGACTGGCTTGTCAGATGTACTCATAAATGCAAATGATCGAGTTTGTAGGACACAAACCATACTTGCCTTTGACCAAATTAAAATGTCCCTTTAGTTCGATTTACTACGTTTGAAATGTGAATATCGTTTATCCAGCGTTGGTCATCCTGTGCAGCAGCCCAGCCAATGGGAAGCCTTGTGCAGAGGAGGCAGATTGTGGGAACAACGGCACGTGTCCCCACCCGGATGTTGACCCTTGCACATGCGTAGACGGCTACACGGGCGACTTCTGTCAAACAGGTAAGTGCGTCTCTTTAAACAAAGTGATAATGATGTTATAATGAAGTAATAATGGGCCTCCGTAATTACAAATAGAAGGGTCTATCTTTCAGAGCCTTCCAAGTTAATACGCGTTTTGTCAAATCCTTGAAAAACGTTTTATAAGAGGAATACATAAGATAACAACATTTTCTGGATAACAACTTGTTTATTGTGTGAACATGCATGACGTTCACCCCTAAGACAATAACTGTCAGTACAGCTGCGTACCGAAAGTTTGTTCACCTGGTGCTGTATTTTAGTGAAATATCATATAATTTGGCATGTCTTTGAAACATCGTATATGGACAGTTTAGTGCTCCATAACATAATCTGGTTTGATATCTCATAGTAAACAGTTACAACTTTGGCAGCTCTTTGAAGTGACCAGGGGTCAATCTTTTAACAACTACAGTTTTTTATTTTCTTCTATAAGATATTCGGTAAGTGATCAACTGGGTCTAACATACGCCATACACTTCCTCTTATACTCATTCAATGTATTTGTGTTGAATTTCATCTAAGTGAGTCAATCTGATTATTTTCATTCGAAAATTAATGAAAATTGAAATTTCTAAATTTGAACCCTTCTGTCTTTTTCATTATGCCACATTTCATAAACATATACCACTGACGTGACGACCACAGGGTGCGTTTAAGAATGATTGTTTTACTTATGGGGCTATGATGATTCATAGTCATTGTATATGATGTAAACTTATTGACTGTCAATTTACATGATATTTGCACTAAGATTCACATGGAGGTGAACAAACTTTCGGTACGCAGCTGTATATATGGTGCTCACTTGATTTGATTATTATTCGACATTCCTGTACGTGTTGTATCCTGGGTTAGTTTCCCTTTAACGACATAGTTCTCCCTAATCAAGTGGAAGCCAAAGTTCATGTGGTTTCAAGACATTCCCAGTAACCATGCCAGATGCTGTGACGTCTACCTACACATATGTACTCGACTAGAGCGTTAAAGATGCATCCATTGTGTTTCATAACATTTCAATTGGCTTTAATACGTTCCAACTATCATATGTGCTGATTTAAGTTCAAATATGTTCTCTCTCCTTGCACATTAATCTCCAAACGTCAAATTTATCATGATTACTAGTTTCCAATAAAAATCGAGCA
This sequence comes from Gibbula magus, assembly GCA_936450465.1. NCBI lineage: Eukaryota > Metazoa > Mollusca > Gastropoda > Trochida > Trochidae > Gibbula > Gibbula magus. The sequence goes on from OW388304.1 coordinate 63,097,662, forward strand.
ACATTATTATACACGTGCAGAATCCGAAACTACACTTCCCTTTTACATACACAGTAATTATATGACCTTTTAAACAATATCAACCGAATTTTTTCTTTTTGTCTGTTGTAAATAAGTTTCTTGTAAAATTACGTTTGACTTATTATGTCCGGTTTTCGATCAGATATACTACATTTACATGTACTTTTATATCGTCCCTATACTGAGTCGACTCGGCAACAGTCAGTAAGTACTTCACGATAAAATAACACCATTTATAACGTTTGGCATATGTGACTCCAAACTGCACAATGGATGCACCTTTACTATCGCGGAGACTTTAAGATAGATTGTTCACACTGTTGTTATATCTGGCAACACCCTGTACCAACTGTCAACTTTCCAACGTTCGTTGCTAGGAAACGAGGTTAAATTAACATACACATACAGAAATTGATTCAAAGACTTAAAACGTTTTGTTACGTTATTAGTCTATCACAACTGATATCTTATTTTACACTGTACAAAACGAAGGGCGAAATATGTCCTGAATGATGCTGGTTTATATTGCTGAACGGAATAAAACAATTAATGCACTGGAGGTATATGAAGCAAATGCATACATTGAAATCACAATTGAACAATGCCATCTACTAAACGCTCTTAATCATAGTTATGTCCCTATTTCACTACGAGTCGAATTGCCACGAATCATCCCGAAAGAGATTTTTTTCACATTCATGAAGATTGTAGAGAATTCGTAATTAATTCTTGGAATTCGTAAATGGTTCGTAGTTGGTTCGGCAACATTCTTCCAATTTGTGGCATTCGTGAACAAATTTTGATTTGTCCAAAACTTTTCACGAATCAACTACGAAATTTAACTTCGTAATTGCTTCGTAAACTATTCGTAACTAATTCGTGTAGTTCGTAACAAGTTCGTAAATAGTTCTTGGAAATTCGTGGTTGATAATTTGGGTGGTCTCACCCCGAATTACATACGCATCATCTACGAATCATCTACGAATCATCTACGAATCGTCTACGAATGTCCCGAATTAAGGACGAAAATTCCTAGTGTATTCCCAAATGTTTCTTAATTATTTCGTACACTTCGTACATAATTCGTAACAATTCGTAAATAATTCGTACCTGTTTCGTAAGGTTTCAGCATGCATTTTCGTAAACGTTTCGTAAAAGTGAAATTGCTGTTAACGAATATTGCCGAATATTTACGAATTTATACAATCACCTATTCGTGGCTATTCGTGATAATTCGGCTCGTAGTGAAATATGGGCATTACTGTCAACTGACAACATTATTTTGCACTGCGAACTTCGAGGATGAAATTTACCTTGATCATAGCTGATAACATTTTTATCATTTATAGGTCTCAGAAATTTGTTCTTTTGCAAATTTCGAAAATGAACAATAAGTTTTCCCACAACAATGTTATATTGCTTCTGGATTACTGAATTGTAATGAGGACAATTTAAATTGATAAATATGTTACCATTATGCTGGAAAGGACACGTTACACTGGTAGACACAGTGTTCGTCTGGTCGAAATGCATTCTAGAAGTTGGTGTGATAACGAAGCCAAGGATATATATATATATATATATATATATATATATAGATATATATATATATATATATATATATATATATATATATATATATATATATATATATATATATATATATGAAAAGGTTGAGGAAGGTCTCACGTGAAGTAAATGTATATAAAAATAAAATACTTCAGACGACACTTGCTGTAGATATCATTTTAATAATGACTGGATGCGTCGCATTTCGACTTGTTTACTGTTGAAAAGACTTGTAAACAAGTCGAAATGCGACGCATCCAGTCATTATTAAAATGATATCTACAGCAAGTGTCGTCTGAAGTATTTTATTTATATATATATATATATATATATATATATATATATATATACACACATATATATATATACACACACATATATATATATATATATACATGGACGACCATCTTCTTTATCTAACAATGGCGACGTTTGGTGTAGATCCTTATACCGTTGTTTACAAGATGTTTGATAACGGTATAAAGATCTATACCAAACGTTGCCATTTTGAAGTTGATAATTCATTTATATCCTTGTCTTCTACAGTGTATGGTGATGTTTTTGAAACAAGATCACTTTCTCGACAGTGATAGAAGGGCACCCTTCATACGAACTAATTTTTTCAAGGCAGTTAAAGGGGCTGCAGCACGTTTTCTATTCGAAATAAAAAGATCTACCAAAATGGAAAAGAAATGTTTCCAATTGCAAAACTATCCTCCTCAAACAATAAGTAAAGTTCTATTACAACGGTTAAGTAACGCGGATCCACCCTGTCAAGTCCTCGAATTTTTAAAAGGTGCAGACTCCTTGGCAGATGTAGATTTCGTGACCCCATGCCCCCAAATGGGGTCACAGGGGTCACATCCTTAAAAACCCATTTTCATCTTCTACTCCAGTTCCAAAAGGTATAGAGAGCTGAAAAGTTGTGTGCAGACTCCTTGGCCAATGGGGATTCTAAATTGTAGATTGTGTGACCCCGTGACCCCAAATGGGGTCACAGTGGTCATGATCTCAGAACCTATCTTTTGCTTGTAAACAATAACTTAAATAACTTAAATATTCAACTTTAGATAGTAAATCAATGAAATCCTGATGAGCTACAGAGGCCATGGCTCTATTTTTTATACATGAAATCCTCTGAAGCCGTTCTTCCAGTAGCAGTGATGCCTCCCCACAGCATACCAGACCCACCTCCAAATCGATCATGTTGAATGACGTTGACGTCATGAAAGCGCTCGTTTCGTCGACGCCACACCCTCATACGTCTGTCCAGAAAGTCTACAGTAAACCTCGATTCATCTGAAAACATCACATTGTTCCAACGTCGATTATCACAATGTTGACGTTTCCTACACCAACCACGTCTTGTCCTGATGTGATGATCTCTCAAACAAGGAATCACACGAGGACGTCGGGCGTGTAGATGACCCCTGTGCAGGCGATTTCGGATCGTCTGGGCACTCACTCTCACACCAGTGTCTGTTTGAAATCGAGCTCTGATCTGATTTGCGGTTAGGACACGATTTCTTAAGGCTATGGTACGGATAAATCTATCCTGGGCATGAGCGTGGTCTATCGTTTACAGAACGTGTATCACGATATCTGGACCATAATCTGCTTATGACAGATTGGGAAACGTTCAATGTCCGTGCCACAACCGTCTGTGTTGTGCCAGTCTGTAGCTTGCCAAGGGCAAGTAATCTTTCATTTTGGGTTAGTCGACGCATATCACCCTTTTGTTCCTGGTATCCAAAGCAACTGAACTGATGTTTTCCACCTTCAAATTTCATTCCACAGGAGTTGTGACCCTCAAATTCAAAGTCGTGCAAATCTTGGGTTCGACCCCCATGATTATCACGAGCATCACGTGCAAACGTATACCCTGCAGTTGCCATTGTTGCGTTTTGGTGACAGATGTAACTGAAAATGTTTCTTTTGTAAGGATCTATAGTGACTTGCTTCGTATTCAGTTCCATAGGCTAGTGATATGTTCCAAAAATTAAGTATCCCCTACTTTTTTTTGCATAGTGTATGATGTTTTACCCTCTAAAGTAATATATAAATGACATAAACTATCATTATAAATGGGAAATTTGAAAAAATAAAATTTGTAGAATAACGCGTTACTGCCCCTTTAACATGCGTTTCCGGAGGAGCAGATTTCGCACTTGATTCCATCCTCCATCGACACGGTATTTGTATCCGTAAGGCTGCCACTATTCTATGATAGCTCTATGAATATCCAGCCAATAAAATTACGTTAAATCGAGCAATATTTACAGTGCCCGGATAAAAAGTCCGATTAGCGACTATACATCAAATCACGACATTTGATTGGCTGACAACATATATGCTATAAGTAACCAACCTTCAGCGGTACGGTGTGAAAGCTGCTTAAACGATCAGAGGATTGTAGCACCCTTGACCCTGATTGAGCATATTGACTTGGTTCCTTGTGGATAATTATTAAATTGTTCTGTAAAATTCCGAAAAGTAGTGCAATTTTAATGAAACCTTTTTACGTTCATGGTAGCCCCTGCAGCTAATGTCAACCATACGAGCCATAACCCAAACTCAACTCATTCCTGACTGTTTTCAACCAGGGACTCTCTAATTAGAGTATGTATACACCTCGTCTTAAGTGTCGCATCACCCATTTGAAATTTTAAATTAAAACCAGAAATAGTTTTGCAAGTGTTGACATTACAAGTACATAACGAATATACCACATCATATGTTTACATGACATCACAAACACACTTTGTTCCGAGCTGCACGTGCATGCATGCTTTGTCCAACATACATTCAGACGTCTGGCGGCTAGCATGAGACGGCGTGTGGAAAATGGGAAACTGAACCTTGACATGAGGCCATCTAAACAGTTTAAAGTGTTTTTCACGGTACCAATTGTTCAGGTTGAAGATCCAGTTTTACGTGTTGATCAAAAGTGGGTGGTGCGATATTTATGACGAGGTGTATATATAGAGTCCATGGTTCAACGTTTTATCATTGTCAAACCAACTCCAAATACGCCACCACACTGGCGGTTTCTCACTTCTTATGAGCCTGTTCCTCTTTCAGTCCCTGACTGCACCACCGACGGCAATGAGTGTCTCAATGGGGGGTCATGTGACAGCGACCAACAGCACCATACCTGTCATTGTGTGGACGGGTTTGGAGGGAGCAACTGTGAGATAGGTAGATATGAATCAATGATATGAAGCGTCAGACAAGCACCCTTGATATATCGTTCGATAAGTAGAAACACAGACGGAGACACCAACTTGTTAGACGATAGGGCTTATAAATATAATTGTAAAATATATAAATATAATTTTAAATATAGCTCTACCTGAAAATAACACAGGGTGACGTGAAAAACACGCATTGGTACGCTGACTGACGTGTATATGTATATTTTATACGTGTTCACCACTAACCGTGCACACACTCACATTCACAAAAAAAAATGCATCCACACGAAAGGATTCAATGACTTGCAAGAGTGTATACATAGACATGTGTGTGTACGCACACATACATGCACTAGCGAAAAACTCACAAGGATATGCTTACAAATATCACGCTTGCACGCATGTACACACACGCGCAAACACGCATGATTACGATCTTATCTGTCTCACAGTTTCCAAAGAACAAATTTCATACAAAAAAAATCATCAAAAAGGGGAAGTGTTTTGATTAGTAAATATTTTCGAAATGAAACAGTAGTCGACAATCACACATACGATATGATGGCAAAATCGACAGTAATTTATAGGCTAAGATGTTGCTTTGTTCAGTGAGCAGGGTTGATTTAATTTTAGTTGTAAAAATGAAAAACGAGTATAATATTAAGGAAAGTTTAATGTCACAACAGTCGTTCAAACAGTGTCTATTGCTTAATAAATCTTAAATCGACGGGGACCGACTGCAAATGAATTATGATTTATCCATTGTCATTTGAAATTTATTTAAAAAAAATGATCAATCGGCCAGTTGTTTTAATAGCTTTTTTGTATTCGAATAACATATCAAATTATTCGATTATCGAAAAAGAGAATCGAATAAACTGATTGTAAATAAGTCCGTTCTTTACGTCCTTTGCTTTGTTTACCATTCCAGCGCCATCTTGTACTTCCGGCGGAAATGAGTGTCTGCATGGCGGGTCATGTGACATCGAGCACGGCCCTCACGCCTGTCACTGTATTGATGGCTACAGTGGCGCCATATGTGACATAGGTACGTTTTTATCATATATTTTGGGATTATATATTAAACAGAAATGAGTAATTCCATTACCAGTATATATAATATAGCATTTAAGTATAATCGGTTAATACGGTGAGGTATCAACTGTCTATAAAGCAACTTGATAAATTGCAATAGTACCCAAAACACAACAGCAAGATTCATGACCCTGTCTACAAAGACACATTACACCCTTCATCAGACATCTTCATTCACTGTCCCCCGAAATAAGCCTACGCCAGTGCAAGTGCTACTTGTTTTCAGAAACCTACTTGCTTTTGGATGCATTTACATAGACATTAGTATTTAAGGATGCTATGCAGAGAACACTATGAAGTGTAGGTGCAGCGCGCTGTTATGCTAGTACATAGAAGTTCAAAGAATGCAACAAGGCTTAAATTAGCCAGTGATGGAGACTGGCGCGAGCTATGATTTGCAACAAAAGTTTCGGTTAGTCATGCATTAATAAAGAGACAATATGAAAGAGCCACATTCAAAGCGATGTTTTACAAAGACTCTGGTTTATTTGTACATGGCTAACATAAAACATCTTCCCCTCAAATTCCATTTCTTCGAATGTTTCCCCTCGAGTTTCATCGCCTCGAATATTATCCCCTTGAATACCTTCCCCTCGAATTTCAACTAAATTGGACCCCGGTCCTACTTACACACTCCTCGAGCTATTCTACAAGATCGTTAATCCCGTATTGCTTGTGTGACTTTTATTTGTTACCGATCTTACATATCCCCAATGCACACGAATGCTACAAGATCGTAAATCCCGTATTGCTTGTGTGACTTTTATTTGTTACCGATCTTACAGATCCCCAATGCACAGGAATGCTACAAGATCGTAAATCGCGTATTGCTTGTGTGACTTTTATTTGTTACCGATCTTACAGATCCCCAATGCACACGAATGCTACAAGATCGTAAATCCCGTATTGCTTGTGTGACTTTTATTTGTTACCGATCTTACAGATCCCCAATGCACACGAATGCTACAAGATCGTAAATCCCGTATTGCTTGTGTGACTTTTATTTGTTACCGATCTTACAGATCCCCAATGCACACGAATGCTACAAGATCGTAAATCCCGTATTGCTTGTGTGACTTTTATTTGTTACCGATCTTACAGATCCCCAATGCACACGAATGCTACAAGATCGTAAATCCCGTATTGCTTGTGTGACTTTTATTTGTTACCGATCTTACAGATCCCCAATGCACACGAATGCTACAAGATCGTAAATCCCGTATTGCTTGTGTGACTTTTATTTGTTACCGATCTTACAGATCCCCAATGCACACGAATGCTACAAGATCGTAAATCCCGTATTGCTTGTGTGACTTTTATTTGTTACCGATCTTACAGATCCCCAATGCACACGAATGCTACAAGATCGTAAATCCCGTATTGCTTGTGTGACTTTTATTTGTTACCGATCTTACAGATCCCCAATGCACACGAATGCTACAAGATCGTAAATCCCGTATTGCTTGTGTGACTTTTATTTGTTACCGATCTTACAGATCCCCAATGCACACGAATGCTACAAGATCGTAAATCCCGTATTGCTTGTGTGACTTTTATTTGTTACCGATCTTACAGATCCCCAATGCACAAGAATGCTACAAGATCGTAAATCCCGTATTGCTTGTGTGACTTTTATTTGTTACCGATCTTACAGATCCCCAATGCACACGAATGCTACAAGATCGTAAACCCCGTATTGCTTGTGTGACTTTTATTTGTTACCGATCTTACAGATCCCCAATGCACAAGAATGCTACAAGATCGTAAATCCCGTATTGCTTGTGTGACTTTTATTTGTTACCGATCTTACAGATCCCCAATGCACAAGAATGCTACAAGATCGTAAATCCCGTATTGCTTGTGTGACTTTTATTTGTTACCGATCTTACAGATCCCCAATGCACAAGAATGCTACAAGATCGTAAATCCCGTATTGCTTGTGTGACTTTTATTTGTTACCGATCTGACAGATCCCCAATGCACATGAATGCTACAAGATCGTAAATCCCGTATTGCTTGTGTGACTTTTATTTGTTACCGATCTTACAGATCCCCAATGCACAAGAATGCTACAAGATCGTAAATCCCGTATTGCTTGTGTGACTTTTATTTGTTACCGATCTTACAGATCCCCAATGCACAAGAATGCTACAAGATCGTAAATCCCGTATTGCTTGTGTGACTTTTATTTGTTACCGATCTTACAGATCCCCAATGCACAAGAATGCTACAAGATCGTAAATCCCGTATTGCTTGTGTGACTTTTATTTGTTACCGATCTTACAGATCCCCAATGCACACGAATGCTACAAGATCGTAAATCCCGTATTGCTTGTGTGACTTTTATTTGTTACCGATCTTACAGATCCCCAATGCACACGAATGCTACAAGATCGTAAATCCCGTATTGCTTGTGTGACTTTTATTTGTTACCGATCTTACAGATCCCCAATGCACACGAATGCTACAAGATCGTAAATCCCGTATTGCTTGTGTGACTTTTATTTGTTACCGATCTTACAGATCCCCAATGCACACGAATGCTACAAGATCGTAAACCCCGTATTGCTTGTGTGACTTTTATTTGTTACCGATCTTACAGATCCCCAATGCACAAGAATGCTACAAGATCGTAAATCCCGTATTGCTTGTGTGACTTTTATTTGTTACCGATCTTACAGATCCCCAATGCACAAGAATGCTACAAGATCGTAAATCCCGTAGTGCTTGTGTGACTTTTATTTGTTACCGATCTTACAGATCCCCAATGCACAAGAATGCTACAAGATCGTAAATCCCGTATTGCTTGTGTGACTTTTATTTGTTACCGATCTGACAGATCCCCAATGCACAAGAATGCTACAAGATCGTAAATCCCGTATTGCTTGTGTGACTTTTATTTGTTACCGATCTTACAGATCCCCAATGCACAAGAATGCTACAAGATCGTAAATCCCGTATTGCTTGTGTGACTTTTATTTGTTACCGATCTTACAGATCCCCAATGCACACGAATGCTACAAGATCGTAAATCCCGTATTGCTTGTGTGACTTTTATTTGTTACCGATCTTACAGATCCCCAATGCACAAGAATGCTACAAGATCGTAAATCCCGTATTGCTTGTGTGACTTTTATTTGTTACCGATCTTACAGATCCCCAATGCACACGAATGCTACAAGATCGTAAATCCCGTATTGCTTGTGTGACTTTTATTTGTTACCGATCTTACAGATCCCCAATGCACACGAATGCTACAAGATCGTAAATCCCGTATTGCTAGTGTGACTTTTATTTGTTACCGATCTTACAGATCCCCAATGCACAAGAATGCTACAAGATCGTAAATCCCGTATTGCTTGTGTGACTTTTATTTGTTACCGATCTTACAGATCCCCAATGCACACGAATGCTACAAGATCGTAAATCCCGTATTGCTTGTGTGACTTTTATTTGTTACCGATCTTACAGATCCCCAATGCACACGAATGCTACAAGATCGTAAATCCCGTATTGCTTGTGTGACTTTTATTTGTTACCGATCTTACAGATCCCCAATGCACACGAATGCTACAAGATCGTAAATCCCGTATTGCTTGTGTGACTTTTATTTGTTACCGATCTTACAGATCCCCAATGCACACGAATGCTACAAGATCGTAAATCCCGTATTGCTTGTGTGACTTTTATTTGTTACCGATCTTACAGATCCCCAATGCACAGGAATGCTACAAGATCGTAAATCGCGTATTGCTTGTGTGACTTTTATTTGTTACCGATCCTACAGATCCCCAATGCACAAGAATGCTACAAGATCGTAAATCCCGTATTGCTAGTGTGACTTTTATTTGTTACCGATCTTACAGATCCCCAATGCACACGAATGCTACAAGATCGTAAATCCCGTATTGCTTGTGTGACTTTTATTTGTTACCGATCTTACAGATCCCCAATGCACACGAATGCTACAAGATCGTAAATCCCGTATTGCTTGTGTGACTTTTATTTGTTACCGATCTTACAGATCCCCAATGCACACGAATGCTACAATATCGTAAATCCCGTATTGCTTGTGTGACTTTTATTTGTTACCGATCTTACAGATCCCCAATGCACACGAATGCTACAAGATCGTAAATCCCGTATTGCTTGTGTGACTTTTATTTGTTACCGATCTTACAGATCCCCAATGCACACGAATGCTACAAGATCGTAAATCCCGTATTGCTTGTGTGACTTTTATTTGTTACCGATCTTACAGATCCCCAATGCACAAGAATGCTACAAGATCGTAAATCGCGTATTGCTTGTGTGACTTGAATTTGTTACCGATCTTACAGATCCCCAATGCACAAGAATGCTACAAGATCGTAAATCCCGTATTGCTTGTGTGACTTTTATTTGTTACCGATCTTACAGATCCCCAATGCACACGAATGCTACAAGATCGTAAATCCCGTACTGCTTGTGTGACTTTTATTTGTTACCGATCTTACAGATCCCCAATGCACAAGAATGCTACAAGATCGTAAATCCCGTATTGCTTGTGTGACTTTTATTTGTTACCGATCTTACAGATCCCCAATGCACAAGAATGGGGAGCGAATGCCAGAATGGAGGATCTTGTGATGAAGAAATGAACACTTGCAACTGCGTCAACGGATACAGCGGACCAACATGCGAGATTGGTGCGCACATAGATATCATGCTTCTCCTCTTGTGAAGTGATAATAAAATCCCTATATTTGATTACACAATCAATCAATCAAGTTTATTTCGTATTTCAGGCCACATGGTCCATGATACAATTGTATTTGAAGTAATACATAGTTTTATTACACATGCTTACTTTGAAGTGCACGTAAAATAATCCTTTTATTAAACATAAATAGCGTATTTGTGCAATTAAATCTCCGATATAACATACTTATCTTTTCAAAAGTAAATTAGTGTGTTATAAGCGTACGTTATTCAGTTTTGTAAATGCGTGAGTGCGGTTGTTCAAAATGATTACACGATTTTGTTATTTTGATAATTGTATATTTCCAGCCCCGACGTGTTACTCAGGAGGCGGACAGTGCAAGAACGGCGGCTCCTGTGACACCAGCAGCTCTCACTACCTGTGCAATTGCAACGGCGGGTACAGCGGAAACACCTGTGAAAACGGTAACGTTCTCTAGCTACTATTAACTAACAACTGTGTTGAATGACGGGTGTTATCGGTGGAACAGGACATGGTGTTATTACCCACGTGGTACTTCGTAAAGGGTTTTCATAACAAACTGTTATGACATATGTCCCTCGTGAAATATGTTGCTTGTGCTCGTCAAGGCTCGAGACAAAGCAAACTTATTTCACTCGGGACATAAACGTAATATGAAAGGGGAAGGTCGTTAGATATCCTATAATTATCACTTGGGTAGGAATACTAAGACTCTGAAAAATAAATTTGAAAAAATATTGAAAAGGAGGGGTTTTTTTTTACAGAAAATTCTATTTCTTATAGTTTCCTTTTCAATATTTGATAAAATGGTGATATTTTTAGAATACTTTTTTTTGTCTGAGTATAAGACTATCACTTTGGTTGTGTTGATGCAGTTGACCTGAGAATCACCAGATTTCCGCTTGTCTAAAAAGGAGTGCAGGCACTTACGGTATGCGTTTCAACAATAATTGTTCTTATGAATTATGAATTAAGAATTAAGTAATTATATTATTTTCTCACTGCATACTTAACATTGACTGCTTTTTATGAGTTCAAAAAATCAAATTTTGACAGTAAGAGCAATGAATTAAAAGGAACCCATTTCTCTACACGCTGCTACCCCTGTTCAGCAGAATGGTAACCCGGCCACATGGGTTGGTTTTAAAGGGGCAGTAGCACGTGTTTTCGCTGAAATAAGTCTATGAAATGTATTTGAAAAATAATGTCACCAATAGTAAAACACCCTTCTCTCTTCAGAAAATCAAGTTAAAATAACAAGTGTACATGGTTCCGTAAAGCCATGGAAATCGTTTTTGTCATTCGAAATAATAAAATGTGTTCACAATAAAATCGCCGCCATGCATTTTATGCTTTTTACGCATCACCGTTATTATCACAACGGATAATTGGTTTGTGTAATAAGATGTTGTTTTTCCCTCTAAAGTTAATATAAACTATCATTATAAATGAGAAATTTGAAAAAAATAAAATTAAAAAAAACAACGTGCTACTGCCCCTTTAAAATGTAATCGCACCTCAAACGCAGGCCAGACGATCAGACTGTTAGTCATCCATTCAGCCCATGTTATGTTGAACCAGCTTTTCCTTTAACTTTTTCTCTTCTGTTGTTTTTACGACTTTTTATTTTACTATGTGAATTGATAATGTTCACCTAACGATTTATTCGAGTAAAATTTTAACGTAGGGACAAAACGTAGCGCAAAATTACCGTTGTAAGCAAACGACTTTCACTCAGACGTTCTCTTGGTTTTCATGAATGTTATGTGTGTCTTTGTTTGAAAGGTAAATACGTTTGTTACCTGTACCTTGTCTTGATCTATACATCCCCATACTGTATTCAGCTTGTTCTGCGGACGGAAGTGAGTGCCACAACGAAGGGTCTTGCAACGTTGATGTCCATCCCCACGTCTGCACATGCGTAAACGGATACGGCGGTGACACCTGTCAAACAGGTAAAACACAACTCGGCATCAAATACATGCAAATCAACCACGTGCATTCTCAGAAAACACACAAACGTTTCTACAACGTTTCTGGAACGTTCCCCTTAGTTTCAGAAACGTTTCTAAAAAAGTTTATGAAACGTTAGTTTGTGGAGTTTTTTTCGTTTTAAAAACGTTTTGGGGAAACGTTTTGATGAACCTTTCAGGAAACCTTTTGACATTTGTGCTTGGAAAGTTTTCGGAAACGTTTTGTGTTTGCTGGGCTATAAGCTTAATAAAGAGTGAATGTCACTGTTACAGATTTATGGAGTCTATTTCATACACATACACGTTTCATTTTCATATTTTTAACAAATAAACTAAAAGCTGATTTTGTATAATCACCCCAATATCAGACAGCTCTTATTATTCCAAACAGTCAATTAACTTGTCATATTTAGATAACAATTTGGGTATGTTGATATTAAACAGTTGCATACCCAGATACTGTGTTAAACTTTGATTATTTATATCTAAGTGTAAATAGTTTGTAATCATATTATGATTATGATATTATTACTTTCAGAAATTAGCGAAACCCAATCAATATCACTTCACCGGTGATCGTGTGTGAGTTTCACAGTGCTGTAGTGATTGTCATGCTGGCCGGGTTCGAATCCCGGTGAAGCACATCGAGTCCAGCTATAGAGGTCTAATACAAGAATTATTCATTATTATTCAATCATTATACTCAATTATATATTCAACGCTGGACGATACAAAACTTATATTTTTCATTATTTAAAAAAAATAATTAATAATTATATTTTTCAGGCCCAACATGCACTTCGAACGGAAACGAGTGTCAGAATGGCGGGTCATGTGACACCAGCAACAATCCGTACACATGCAGCTGTGAGAACGGATATGGAGGGGATACCTGCGAAATGGGTTTGTATTCAATTTCATTTTTGAAACTAAAGTAACTAGAGTAAATGCCAATTTGATAGTGAACACATGTAACATGATCATATACACCTGGGGCACACTTTCTACAACAGTACATATTTTTCAGGACCAATCCTTTGCCGACCTTCCAATACAGTGTCCTTCATAAGCTGATTGCAATATTTCCCTTGTTTTTCGGTGCTAAGATAGTGAGAGCTGCACCTGAACTGCATAGTGGAATTCCTATTTCCTAGCACGGAACCTTAAGGAAATACTGCAAGGCTTAAATCAGTCAGTAAGAGTTGTGCCTTGGATTTGGCCGTTGATCATTTGCGGGATTAGAACAAACACCCTCCGAGTGAGGAATGTCGTCGTTGGGACCTACAGTGCCGGTCAAAGGTGCCTGACTCCGTGGGTGTGAGTTCTAGTCCCTCAATGCACATGTTCTGATGATGTTTTGAAATAGTCTTTATGCAGATAGAGTGATCCCACCACAAGGCCTTGTAATGTCGAAAAACTAGCGATTAAAAAGCATATTAAGTTAGATCCAGCCCTTATACTGGCTCGTCGACTAATATGCTTTAATTTTTTTCTAATCGCTAGTTTTTCGATAATACAAGTCCCTGTGGATTCCGCAATAACAGTCTAACGTTGAATGAACTACAGGGCCATGTTCAAGAGAGGTTTAAAGTAATCGCTTTAAACCTCTCTTGAACGCGATTGCTCAATGTAGCGCTATGTAGCAAATCGAGAAAGCCTCGAGGCATCGCTCCGTGTCGTTCAGGAGGGAATGAGCGCTCACTTGAGCGATTATTAATCGCTCACTGTTATGGAACACACGGCAGGTGTTATCTTAGACCCGTACAACCAAATCCTGGCCACTCCATCAGAACAATCATCTGCATGTGGTCAATGAGACACTCGCCTGCATGTACTACATACCTCAATGATAAATCGTCGTAGAGACAGAGCCATGGACCATGTTCAAGAGCGGTTTAAAAGTAATCGCTCAATGAGCGCTTACTTTTAAACCTCTCTTGAACGCGATTGCTCAATGTAGCGCTACGTAGCAAGACGAGCAAACTTGAGGAAGTTGCACCGTGTCGTTCAAGAGAGATTGAGCGCTACTGAAGCGCTACTTGAGCGCTACATTGAGCAATCAATGAGCGATTATAAGCGCTCGCTGTATTGGAACGGAACCCAGAATGATCCTCTACACGCGCCTGTTTTCAGAGCCAAACTGTATCGTGGACGCTGACTGCTTCAACGACGGGATGTGTAACACCAGCAGCGCCCCCTACACGTGCGACTGTACCAACAACTACAGTGGCGACAAGTGTGGTAAGGATGGATGTCTGAGATTAGAGATTGTTCTCAATACACGTGCCTCTTGAATTACGTCTCAAACTAAGGCGGAATTCGTTGATTTACGTCAAAACTCAGATCGCAAAACGCGATAGTCTATTTCCCATTACTGATGCAGTTTGATGTATTTCTATGGTTTCACTGTCTGTACTATAATAGGAATTAATAGCCCAGTAAAGAGTGATGTTAATACCTTCATATCTGTGAGGAAAGAAGTCTGATTAAAACCATCGACTGAACAGTCTACAACAAATATTCAAACCATTTAGCGCGAAAAGCAAAACAAAACAGTCCAAGAAAACGATTTTCTATTTTATGTTTGGCTGAAGAAAATATCAATTTAACAATTAATGCTCACAATTGTTCATGAAACATATTTCGGGACGTTATACAACTAGCATTTAGAGATCTGCTCAATTGTTATGAAATAATTTGTAACAGAACTCGACAATCCAGTAATTTTTTTTTTATTAAATATGAGTGAAAGTGAAATGATCTATAGCTTAGGTTCTGCTGCAGTAGCTTCGGTAATACCATTTCATCTTTTAAATTTGTCTCGTGAATAGCATTGGTATCTTTCTTGCTTTCGCTCGTTAGATACCAAACCATCAA
The DNA here is from genome assembly GCA_936450465.1 of Gibbula magus. Classification (NCBI taxonomy): domain Eukaryota; kingdom Metazoa; phylum Mollusca; class Gastropoda; order Trochida; family Trochidae; genus Gibbula; species Gibbula magus. The sequence goes on from OW388304.1 coordinate 63,113,114, forward strand.
CTTGTATAATAAAAATGGTATTAAAAGAAACGTCATTTTGTATTCTTTATATATAATGTAACAGACTTTTAATATCAAGGATGTATTTCTTGTGAATTTTACAAGATAAATTCTTTCAGTGTTGGCTTTGTCCAGAATTTCAATTTTACTTGAATTTCAATTAAAACACGATATTGTATATCTTAACACTCAATTCATAAATCATCTAATAGCGTCATTGTTTTTATTCTTCAGAGAGTGGAGCCACGCCGTTGTCATTTGGAGTGATTCCCCTTGTTCTGTCGCTGATAACCGGTGTCGTTTTGCTATAGCGATGGTTTTGACATGTACGCATACATACCTTCTGAGTATACTAATACGTAGATTCAATGTTTAAAATAATTTATTGCTTACATTATAAATTTAAGAGACTTCGTTTGGTAGTTTATAAAGGGGTTTTGTCAAATATCTCTCCATTTTCTCCCCAAAGAGGTTACCCAGGGAAGGACAGATTTGAGCAATCTAAATAAATTTAGATCGAATGTCCCTATATTATGGCCCTACAGTCGGATCAACACGGTATATAACCTAATATACCTGTTGATCTAAATTTATTTAAATTGAGACTCGAGTTACCTCTGCAGGGAGAGAATGACATTTCTCTGGATTTATTTTGGTGACAGAACATCTGAAAACTTACCAACGTTATGACGAATCTCATTACTCGTGATTATGAAACAATTAACACGTGTTCAATCCTTAGTTAATCCGATGCAACTGAAAACTCATGCCAAACAAATGTATCTTACACGATGTTGTTTTACCATGTTACTCACTCCCTGTACCCATGGCGTACTTTATCTTAAAATAATATTCTTTAGTGTAGTTTCTTTCATTGCCTCCATCTGCATATTTCCATTTTGTAAGGTCGCACTTTTACTTGCCCATCTCTCTTAATTTGTCTGTCTCTTTATCTCTCTGTGTTCCCCTTACTCCACCTCTCTCCCTGTCTGTATGTTTCTGTCTGTCTATCTGTCCTCTGTGAGGAGCAAATGCTTTCCAAGCAGGTTTGCGGTTGGTGCAGCGTCCGCTCAGTCTCATTAAAACAGACGGTTTCCCGCGGAATTCTGTTTTTGCAAAATAGTACATCTACCGGGAAATGAGGTTTCCACGCCAAACCGTCTAATAACAGCCCGTAGATTCTCATGTTCTGACGCAATTCAGTTAACCAATCACAAGACGTCCAACAAAAGCTTTCGGTGCGAGAAGCAAGGGGCAGATAACTCCAAACAGCTATCATTTTGTCTGTTCCGAATGCTTGCAGAACGGCGACCGTTTAAAAACTATTATGTGATTGGTCAGCTATTTGACCGGGCTTTGGCTGCGCTGAACTGGTTCGGAACACACGCCTATACGGGGTGTTCTCAGACCATGTGGTGAGGAATCTACAGAACCTGTTCGTATCCCGGTAGATAAATTATTTTGCAAAAGTTATTCCTCGGAACAAGGTCCATTTTAATCAGACTGCGGTCCGCCTGAAAGAGGCCGAATCACACGCACCCCTGTCCATATCTCGCTGGTTCATTCTATCACTGCTGGTCGGTGATTTAGGCCCATATTGAGGATATCGGGTCGACTCAAAGAACAACCTTAACACGAAGGGAAACTTTAGTGTCACCCTGTAACATTGTACTGGCCATATCTTAGTGAGGTAATGCTTCCAAAAGGGCATGTGTAGTGATACATTGATACATATGGAAGGACATAATACTGTACCGCTTGCATCGTTCCGTACTTAATAATAAGCTTAAGTGTTTGTTTATTTAGCCAGTACATTCCTCTGCAAATTGAAGTTGACTGTTACTCCTGTATTCATTCAATATGTCTTCTAATTCCAATTTCTTTTCTCTGCTACCCTGGTCTACTATTCCACTTTCTCTACCCTAACGATCTATTCAAGTTATCATTGCTAAATCAATGTTACCATTTTGAAAATCCCCGATGACAGTTACATGTCACAGTAACAATAACATTGACGACTCAACTCAAGTCTACCTTTTACCAATGATGTCGGCGCTTATGGCTGCAATGCTGCGGCGTTTAACAATAACTCTCTCACTCACCAATGACTTCTATTTTTGGATCTTGAACGACTTTTTCCTCCCTTTATTACCATAAGCAACAACCTTTTTTGGTTTATAGGATAATTACTATCATTATCACTTACACTGTTGCAAAGTGCTACCATTGTTTCAGCTTATTCCTGTTCAAGACATTATGATTGCGACTTCCAACAGTCAATCGGGTACGCTTATTGGTCGCCCGAGACTGGCATTATCCAATCAAAATGCTACACAATGACATGCTTTTTCAGCCATTGAGCGGGTTGTCATTTGCCAAGTGTGATGGTTTCCATATTCGTGCTAAAATACTATTCTTATAACTTCCAATAGTTTAATGTTTAATGAATCAAGAGCAGATAATTTTAGTTCATTGTAACGTCCCCATTTTTCTTACATGGTTCATTAAATGTAAGATTGTAACCAGTGAAGTTGCCCATGCACAGTCATATTTAATGTTGTTTCTGAACTACCTCGGTGATTCACCCCCTTACTCCAGTACCGTTGTTCAGCATGTTTCGCCTTTCGTAATATTATGGTTGCTATATGACGCGTCCCTGCCGACTCCCTGTGACCACAATATACTCTGTGCTAATAAAGGACGACATTGTAAGCGAATGTCTTACTGACGTAAACAAGATTTGTCGTTTGTTATATTTTAACAGTGCCAAGCACAAAGAAAGACGCCATCATAGGAGAATATCATTCGTAACAAGATGCAGTGTTGTATTCTGCGCTAAACGAAAGTAATGTCATAAAGGATGCCATTGTGAACGATGTCTTCTCACCGAACAACAGTTGTTGTTTGTTTACAATGTTAACCGTATGTAATGTCAACGAAAGACGCCACCGTGAGCGAATGTACGTCTTTCTGAACGAATATGATTTTCTGTTTTTATCCAACGCTAAACAAAATAGGATGCCATTGTGAACGATGTCTTCTGAACGAACAAAAGATGTATTAGAAAGACGTCAGAGTATGCGATTGTCTTTCTGACCGAACAAGAGTTGTTGTTTGATTACAGCGCTGAACAAAAAAAATGTCAAAGAAAAGCGTTATTGTTAGCGATGTCTTCTGATCAACACGAGTTTTGTTTGTCTGCGGCGTCAAGCAGCATAATTATGCGAGCATATTTTTCCAGCGATCTGATTGGTCGAGAGGCCATCACGTGACCGTCGACAGAAAAGCATATTGACTCCAGCCTATTCCGACCAAAAGCCGTATTGACTTGAGTGACGTCAAACGATTGTTGCATGACGTCAAACGATTGTTGCATGACGTCATATGACTGTAGTCCCAGCTGTTTAAAGCAAATTACATTTTTGACTGTATTTCATTGTTTTCCTTTCATTTCTGTATTAGATACATAATAATATACAATTATAGACTGGTGATGAGGTCAATATACCTGTTTTTATGGACCCGTCCTTGGTCAATATTGTTTTCTCGGGTCCATAAAAACAGGTATTGAGCTCATCACCAGTCTATAATTGTATAATAGTAATACCATAGAAAATGTCACAGTTTTGGTGTCTCATTTATTTAAACAAGATTCACTGTATGTCTACAGATTCATACAAAATTACGGTAATAAAAGTCGTAATTGTAAGCGAATATTTAAATGATTTAAACAGCAGTGTTGTGTGTATACAGTACTGAACAAACGTATTTTCAATCAACATGTAGTCAGCTTGTAGTTTGATGGATGTTGATATGTGGATGCGGGATAAAACAAGGTAGGGTACATTTATACAGAATATTGTAACGAAACTGAGTCAATGAGATTAAATACACGAGTAAGTCATAAACTCATCGGCAAAAGAAACTCATCACCACCTAAATTGTTGTTCATAAGAAAGGCAATAAGACAGATATGATATGCATTATCATCAATTTAATGACACGAATAATTGTCTAAACACTGTATGTAGTCACCATTGCTCTATCAATAGTACATTTATCATTACTTTGAGCAAAGGTGACATGGGGTCAAAATAAAAAAAAGTATAAAGTAACAGTACAGATATTTTTTACTAGGAGGCCGAACAATTCTACAAATGGTCAAACATGTTCTCAGTAACGTGTGTGAACACACTCTGCAACAATGCACCCGAGAACACGTGTCCACATGGATGACATCAGTCGCTAGATGACGTCAGTAAGAAATTTTCGCCACAAATCCAAGACCAGATCAAGCTGCCGTATCGGTCCTCAGCAGGTAACGTAACCCGTAGTCGACCCTATCTTGGACGGTCTTGTCTCTGGCCTGTCTGCTGACAACAATTCAACAAGTTGCTGATGGTTGCTTGGCTGCCGCTGACGAGTCCTGCAATGTTACCTTGTGTAGCTCTCATTTGTGTCATACCAATGGCTGTCGCAGTCTCGTTGTGAAGGTTTCCGCATTTCGTTCGTGTTCTTTTTTATACTGCATCATTGTTCTCATAGACGTCGGTATTTATGCAAACATTTAGCAGGTGCAGAATGAGAAATCCCAATTATTCTGTTTTTCGTCTTTGAAATTTAACGAAAGTCATGGAATAATGACTGTTACTAATCCACAAAATGCGTTTGGTGAATGTTTTCTTCATATTTGAAAATGTATTGCAGTCTCTATAAATCGCAAAATCTAATTTTAAAAGTGATACGTTTCTTTTGCCGATGAGTTTACACGGCGGATTAAACACCGTAAATAAACTACTATTATGCAATGAGGATTTACACTACAAACAAAGTTGTTGGTAAAAACCAATCTCATTTAAAGGTGCATCCATTGTGTTTCATAAGATGTTATTTGGCTTTAATACATGCCAATATACGATATGTGCTGATATCAGTTCAAATAATTTCACTCAAAATGCATATTCATCCCCAATCGCCAAATATATAATAATTACTAGTTTAACAATTAAAATCGAGTAACAGCATTATACTTGTGCAGAAACCGAAACTACGCGTTCCATTTACATGCACAGTAGTTACAAGACCTATTAAAATTATCAACTCAAAGTTTTTATTTTAGTCTCTTGTAAATAAGTTTCCAAAATTACGTTTGACTAATTGACGCGATGCATTGTCCGGTTTTCGATAAAAAATCGATACTTTCCCCTTTATATCGTCCGTGTAATGAGTCGACTATGATCAAATGGCAATTTTCGGCAAAAGTAAGTACTTCTCGATAACATAACACAATTTATAACGTTTAGCATATGTGACCCCAAACAACACAATGGATTTACCTTTAATTCTGATCGAACGCAACACTCGTACCTCAACATTACGTTTTTGATCTGAGTACTGCACCAAAGAGTCCATGTCACGTGACACTTCACCGCAGCATACTGCATACTACCGTTGAAGAGAATATTTCTGAATAGTTCACGCAAGGGGAATAAGAAGCGCAGGAGAAGACAACCCTGGTGGAATGAAGAGCTGAGTTCTGTATGCAACGATATGTGTGCGGAGAAGGCTTGGTGCAAATGTGAAGGTGTGTATGTGCACAGAAGAAAGGTATTTGATTAACGGTTTCAGCAAGCAAAAAGAATCCATCTGTCAAATATTCATAGAGACTTGGAAAATTTGTGTGATGGAAATGCAGGTAAAATTGGAAGAGAAAAGGCCGTGTTGGAGTGGGAAGTGAGAGGCGAAAGTGTATCCCCATGGAGGTTATATAAAAGGATGGAACAGTCAGTAGAGATGAGCAGGATGTCTTAGATAGGTGGAGGGATGATTATCAAACGCTCTTGAATGTCGAAAATCGAAAGTTTTACTGTGAAAGAGACGGGTGACGTCACAGCTGTGATAAATGACGTCACCTCTCTTAGCGATGACATTAGCATTGAGGAAGTTTTGAGAGCTGTAAGATGAGCAAAGAATGGAACATTACCCGAGGTTCGTGACATATAGATAGACGTATAAAAAACGAAAACACTATCTTTTTAACATTTGTTTTAGCTCAAGACCAGTCTGATTAAAATCGACGGTTTTCCGTGGAATAAAAATTGCAAAATAGTGCATCTACCGGGATACGAACTCATATCAGTCATAGGTTCCACGCCAAACCGTCCTTGTCGCGAGGAATCTACAGAACCTGTTCGTATCCCGGTAGATATATTATTTTGCAAATTTTATTCCTCGAAACAAGGTCGATTTTAATCAGACTGAGCTCAAGACATACACCTGAGTTATGGTACAAACGTCTTATGAACCCAAATCCCAAAATCTTCTAAGGCTGACCCGAAAGACCCACTAAGTTACAGAGGTATCACTCTGGCTCCGACAACTTACAAGCTTTACTGTGGTGTTTTGAATGAGAGACTTTCATGTTGGGCCGAAAGAAATGACATCATCAAAGATGAACAAAATGAATTCCGCAAAGGTCGCTCTACGACAGATCATATATCAACACTTTGAAGCATTATCGAAACAAGAATATCCATGAGGTAATCAACATTTATTGCTTTTATCGATTTTTAAAAGGCTTACGGTTGAATAGATCGTGTTGTACAGTTATGGAATAAACTGTACAACAATGGAATAGACAATAAGATGTGCGAGGCTAATAAAACTCTTTATCGTACGCGTAATGTGCTGTGCAGTGTAAGGCTCGGAGTGGTTTACAGTTTCAAGGGGACTAAAGCAAGGCTGTCTCCTATCACCTCTTTTATTTAATTTGTACATTAATGACTTAATTGTGAAGATAAGCTCGCTAAAAGGTGTTGCAGTTTGTGAAGATAGATAACATCAACATTCTCAACTTCGCCGACAACGTTGTTCTCCTCGCTGAAAGTGACAAGGATCTAAACAACTTACTAAGTAATGGAGAAACCTCAATTTCGAGGACTTACCAGAGATTGTGGATCCCTGAGAGGATATATAGCCGACTCTCAGGGTCCAAGATCTCTGGTAAGTCCGAGAAAGAGGGGTTTGTCCATTTTATCAACCGTTTTTAAGTTTAAAAGTCGATTTATTAACGCCTTATCGAAGATATCTGGTAAATATAAGAGTCGCTCGTAAAATCCTGAAATCTTGGTTACGGGCAGGATGTATGTAAATGGCTTAAATACCATTGACTTCCAATCGCCTTCGTGGCGCAATGTGCTAAGGCGTCAGCTCACGAACCATAGGGCTTACTGGTTACGGGTTCGAGACGCACTTTCGGCAAAACATTTGCGGTTCATCTTGTACAATGTATTTGAGAATTATTTCAAAATCAGTCTAAGATAGTTTCTTCAGATCTATTTATATCATCCTCTTAGGAAACATATCAGGTTTTACAAGCATTGTAATTGCTCCAAACAAGATTTACAATTGTCTGTGTACACCCTCCTGGAGGGTAAGTCCTCCGTACCGGGTGTTACGTAATGGATAACACCCTCTTCCTCGGGCGTTCTAGACTTCCCGTAGGCAAAGGCCTCTCTTTACTTGAACGCCCGAGAATGATGGTGTCTATTTTATATACCGAAAAAAACCCAAACTAACGTGAGTGCAGTTGTCTAAAGGTAAACTGCAGTTGGTTCAAGTAAGATGAAGCGCTCATTAAATATCATGGTTCAAGTTCTCCAACGTCAGAATACTGAGCAACAATCAACACTTCTCAGTCACCAATCCTTCAAGGTAAAGCCATGGACTACAAAGGGAAGGGTTGCGGATTCGAATCCCGCATTTTGTGGAATGATCACCTTACTAAATGGGACTTAGAATTTCTCACACACACACAGCGCACGCACGCACGCACAGAGACAGAGACAGAGACAGAGACAGAGACAGAGAGAGAGAGAGAGAGAGAGAGAGAGAGAGAGAGAGAGAGAGAGAGAGAGAGAGAGAGAGAGAGAGAGAGAGAGAGAGAGAGAGAGAGAGAGAGAGAGAGAGAGAGAGAGAGAGAGAGAGAGAGAGAGAGAGGATTATTTTATTCAGCATTTGAGGCCACATGCCCCAGAGTACAAATACAAAAATAATGATGATTCTAGTTGCCCATACCAAGATGGGATGTGACGAGTGACGTCACCTAGGGACTTGGCCGTGGACCACGAGCAGCTCCAGACCATGGAAAGTTGCACCCTAATCTTTCATTTAATCTAAAGCCAAGTAATCCTGTTGTCCTTGATATATGTGCCGTGAATGTTCAAGGTCTTATGTCTAAGTTACAAAATGCAATGTTTATTGATTTTCTAGCCAAATTTGATATAATTTGTCTGGTCGAAACATGGCAACATGATTTTGAAAAGCTTAAATATATATTTAATGATCATATATGTTTCATGTCGCCTGCCACTAGAACTAAGCACTTTGGTCGGTTTTCAGGGGGCGTGGCGGTGTATCCATATCCATCTTTTTAATGGAACACATTTTATTATTTCGAATGACAAAAACGATTCCCATGGCTTTACGGAACACTGTACAATCATGTTAAACATGATTTTCTAAAGAGAGAAGGGTGTTTTACTGTTGGTGACATTATTTTTCAAATACATTTCATCAAGTTATTTCACCGAAAAAACGTGCTACTGCCCCTTTAAAGGAAGTCTGGTCCAAGCGATCTTGAGACTGCGGTGGAGACCGTTACGCAATGTGTAACGAGGTCACGTGACGCAAACTAGGTGCAGGCGAGCGATCGCCGGCTTTTCGTATCCAAAGTAAACTCGTCTCAATCGGGATTCGTAATCAAAACGTAACTCGTGCTAAAAAGCCTGGATATAGGTTATATTTTGCTTTGCATGTATTAATAAATAGTTTGGTAGGTAACTGAACGATTGGTTGTTCAAACAAACGAGACATTTCAGATTTAGATTCATTTATTATCCTTACCTTTGCAGACAATTAGTACAATAACAAAACGGTGTGGGTACAGGTTGTATTAGCATCATAAAATGTGAAATAGATAAAATCATGTGTCTGACAAAACAGCAAAGATGTTACGAATAGAAAATGCCGGTGAAGAGAATAAGATAAGTCGCCGACAAAGTAATTGACACCCAAAACATCTCACCACACACCGATATGTACACCTCTTCCTGAGTTGTTCAGGCTTCAGTTTAATCTTACATTTCATTTAAAGTTTTTTTATTTGTTGCTATAACGCTTGATATAGTTTAAACGTATTAAAACACTGAAAAAGTGACGGAATCGGCAAACAAGCAAAAAAATGCTTGCATAAATGCCTCTCCCTACAAACTGCAAACACACCAAACAAACAAATAAGTTGCATACATTGAACAATCATAACATATTAAACCAACAGGCATGTATATGGTACCATATTACAAGACACAATTGAAGGCGTTAAACTTGTAAAGATGTTGAACGTTACATATCAGCAAGGCAATAGATGATAAGAAATAATTAAGAAACAAAGATTGATTTATGAAAAATCCGAAAATCTTTTAGATTTAACGATAACATTGTGGATGGATTTTAGCAGTACACGATTTTCGTGGTTCTTTGCTCAAGCATTTCCTTGCAATATGGATGCTATATTGAAACATGTTGTAAAGAAACATTCGTTTACTCTTGTACGATTGTATATACGTTTGATATCAGTGACAAAGTATATCAATAAGTGTAATAAAGTAACATTGTGTATCAGATATAAAAGGTTACTATAATTATAAGTGTGTCAATCAACATATTTTAATGTAATGCAAACCATAAACAAAATATTTTATGTATAAGATTTTCAACAAGCTCAGTGAAATTAACATTAAGATTGCACCATTGTACACGCACACATATACAATATGATTATACACATTTATAGAACACGATCGAATGAATGAATTATGTTACCAGATGCAGCCTAATACACACTCTCGTAAATGAAAACGTAATGGTAGGGTAAATACGATGATAGCTCCAATACAAATTCTCAATTTAACATACCATATAGATGTTTCTTCAAAGGAGAGAAGTGTTGTGACAGCAAATTAGTTTACGCAATTAAGCTGAACAAAGTCATATACGCTGAGTAGTGTAATTATGTTTTTACAGATAACAAGTTTATTGGACCGGTTCAATTATATAACAAATGCCATGTCGGTGACCGGCGGCATTTCAATTGTCATGTTAATTGTCAAAAGTCCGGTCTAGGTGACACACAAACAATCATGAAATAACATTAATGCGACTGTCAGTCTAGATATTTGTCAGCCAATTAAACGTTCACTGAAAGGTTGGAACATATATTCCACCAATGGAATTTAGGGATAGGATGAGCTTTGTATTCTGTGTTCTTTGGCGAAAAACCTCCAACAAGCAGATTTGGCATTTGAAGAATAACTTATCGCTGACATAGGACGATTATTATAGTACATGGATTATAAGGCTCATGGAGAAAACAGGTTCGTTATTCTAATCTTTGTCATCATTGTATATTGCTATATTCGCATGCGAAATACTTGCAAAATCATCACAATTGTACTTTTGTTATTTACAAAATGATATATAGATACATGTTTCTTGAAGAGCGATACGTAAGTCCTTTAGCTAGTTTGCCGATTCCCTTCTTTTTTTTATTATGATAAGAGACAATTACCATGTAAAACAAAACAGACAGTTAGAAGTATTTGTTTCGATTAAAATGCATTCATATTCGCGCTTGTACGGCAAGTAGTGGCGAGTAGGCCACTGCGCAACGGAAACATAGCTGCGTAGGAGTAACGCTAGTTCCATTTTCCCACTAATTGAATTTACGCCTTCCAGTGTTTTATTCAGGAGCATAGTGGGCCTTTAAAGGAGACATGATTCAGAGCTCACTCATCATTACTTAACAACATCTTACCAATAGCGGCCATTAACGAATACACCATTCAAAAGGTTCCAGGTCCAAGTAAAGACTAGATAACAACGTATGTTTCTAGTTTCCTGTCTTCTTCAGGTTGATGATCCAACCCAGCTTGAGCAAGATGTCTAACACCTGCTGGGTGGCCTCCTGATTTAGTTTTCGAGACAAGGCTCTGATCAGCCAGTCGTCCAGGTACGGATGACAACACCTGCCCTGCGACCTGGCGGCCTGTGCCGGCACCAACATCAACTTGGTGAATACCCTCGGAGCAGTCGAAATGCCGAAGGGTAACACCCGGAATTGGTAGCACGTCCCGTCGAAAGAGAACCGAAGAAACTCCTTGAAGTCGGGGTGCATTGGAACATGGAGATAAGCATCTTTGAGATCTATTGACGACAGCCAATCTCCCGTCTCTACTGACGCTATGACCGATCTCAAGGTTTCCATCTTGAACGTTGGAACCTGTAGACTGCGATTCAAATATTTCAGATTGAGAATCGGTCTGAACCCTCCGTCCTTCTTGGGCACCAGGAAGTAGGTCGAGTAATAACCGCTCTCTTCCTGACCCTTCGGAACTACCTCGATGGCTGCTTTGTCTATTAAAGCTTGCACCTCGGCACGAAGGACTTCCGCCTTCTCGGGCAACTCGGGCACCTTCGTGTGCCGTATCCCGGAGAAAGTCGGTGGGTCGTACTTCCAAAGTGGTAAGTGGCCCTCCCTGAGTGTGGACAGGACCCAGGTATTCGAGGTGACTTTCTCCCACTCTGAGACGAAGTGAGATAGTCTGCCCCCCACTGGAAGATCTTTGGAAAGACAGTGTACCCCCGTCTCCGGCAGCATTCGAGCTGCTGGACTTTTGGGTGGTAACACGGGCTTCGGAGAACCTAGGTTTGCTTGTTTTGCCTGCCTCGGTTCCGAAAATTCCGCTGGCCCTTTTGGCCCCCACGGAAGTGCCCTTTCTTTCCCTTCCCCTTGAATCTCTTCTTGTTGCCCATAGGGCCATTCCAAGAAGCTTGACCCGAACCCCCCGGCGTGGGGTATAGGCCATCAAGGGGGGAAGGCCGCACACGCTTTTCTTGCAGAGCTGGTTCCTCGAGGAGCACCTTGGAGTCCTCGAAGGCAACCTTCTGCTCAGCGGCTTCCTTGACTACGGCCTGCGATCCAGGGAAGAGGGTGGACCCCAACCTGAATGGCAGGTTCTGCAAGGTGAGGCGTGTGGACTGCGAATACTTTGATGTTGCTAGCCACAGCCGGCGCATCCCCATGACTGCGCCCATCATCTGACTCGAGGCACTCCTCATTGAGTCCCGAGCCAGATAACTCGATACCTCCGCCAACTGCTTCTGGAACGTGGACACCTTGGTGCCCAGTTCCTGCACTTCTGCCAGGTCCTTAGCCTGCATAGCAGCAAGGTAGGCCCCGTGTACTGCTACCCTTAGTTGTTGGGCTCCGTTCCGGTATGTGTCCTCATGGGCACGGAACTCGGCCTTCAACATGGCAGCCTGTGACAGAAATGGAGGCAGTCGCCGGCCCTGTTTGCCTACAGAAGGCTGCGCCTGAGCGCCGGACAGGGTGACGGAGGTCAGGACGCATTCGTCCACAACCGGAAGGTCGAAGAGACCATCCTCTCCCAACTGGTACCTCTTGTTGAGTTCAGGCAAATCAGCCTTCGTACGGGCACCAGATAGAAGAGGATTGATCGCCTCAACCAACAAGCTGTCGATGATGCGGAGCCTGGTCGCCGGAGGCTTGCTGGGAGCAAAAGCCTCCCCCGGAAGCCGGAACTCCTCGGTGACCTGCTCCGGGACGGGAACGAGCGTCTGCGGGATAGCGATCGCTATTCGGTCACGCGTCTCCTTCAGAAGCTCGGCGAGCGAGACAGCACGGCCGGATTCCTCATCCTCCTCCTCTGAATAGTCGGAGTCCTCCTCCTCCGGATCCCCGGCACCGGAGCCACTAAGCTGTGACCCGGTGTCCGAAGCCCGATCTCGGATTGTCCGTTTGAGAGGGATGCGGAACCCAGCGCTGCTCACCGGCGCTCGTTCCCCGACCGGAGCCGGTCCCCGGGGCTGCGACTGCACCGGCGCCGAAGCACCGGTGACCGTGGCCTTGGGGTTACCTGTGCCCCTCGACGTGCTCGGCACCGGAGTACCTTGCACCGACGAGGGGGCTTTGGTTACTTGCGTACGAGGCAGAGCCGGAGCAGTCTCTCGGATGCCTGCGTCGGGAGCCACTACCTTGCCGGGGCCTGCGCCCGGTTCAGTAGTGCCCCCGAGGTCATTACCCGCACGAGTGCCGGTTGACCCTCGGACATCAGGGTCCGGCAGGGCGACGACGGTCAACTCCTTACGGAGCTGAGCCATCATCGTCCCCACCATCCCCGTCATCTGCCCCTGGATTATGGCAGTGATAGCTGCCGCGTCCAGATTAGGGTTAGTGTTAGATTTAGGTTTAGGAACATGCAAGTGTGCTTGAGGTGAAAGAACTGGAGGGGGCGTAGAACCCCCCGCAGCAGGTGACCCCACCTCCATATCCACCTCATCCGATGAGGAAGAGGGGATAGGAGGGGAGTGCACCTTCTTACCCTTACCCTTGCCCTTACTCCTCTTTTCTTTAGAGGGGGGGATAGCACCTTTAATTTCCTGCCCTGCCTTCTGCAGGTTCCTATAGAATAGCATGTCGATACCTCGCTCCTTCTTGGCCCTCGGGGTGAAAGCGATGCACAGCTTACAGGTGGTGTCGTCGTGCTCATCCTCGACAAGACAAGGCAGACACCTGTTATGCTTGTCGGCAGGGGGAATGCGGGTCTTGCACCCCACACATTCGGTGAAAGACTGCAAGTCAAACACAGAATGTTTAGGGGTGTGCATGTGTGTAAGTGCAATGTTTATGTTTCATAAATGTGCATCATACAAACAAAACGCAGAGGCGATACTATAATAACTAAGCACTAGGCAAGTAATGAATAGTAAGCCACTGAAAGAAATAAAGCATGAATATTCTATAGGAACCTGCAGAAGGCAGGGCAGGAAATTAATTTCTTAATTAATTCTTTCTGAGCTGCAGAGCCACTGGCTCTATGTTTAAGATTACTCGTCCACTTTCCTATCCAATAAGGAACTAAAATCTTTCAAACAAAAACTTTGTGATTTCAATGTAAAGAACAGAACACTTTTTATTATGAAAAGGCTTTTAAGCGTGTAGGAAATGTTTTTCACTCATCATAAGCAAATCTGTTTATACCTTCAAACAAATTTAAACGACACAGTGATTGTGCTCATTGTAGGAAAATAAATCAGGGCATTTGTTCACCTTAGGAACATCTAAAATCTAAAAATCACAAAAAGAATAAATACTTTGAGACCGAAAGCTATTTGGGAGGTTTTTTTTATGCTATCGCCTCTCAGAAACGTTTTAAAGGTGCAGTAGCACGTTTTTTAAAAATTTTATTTTTTCAAATTTCCAATTTAAAATGATAGTTTATGCCATTTATATTTACTTTAGAGGGTAAAACATCTTATCACACAAACCAATTATCCATAGTGGTAATAACAATGTTGCGCAGTAAGCAAAAAATGCATTGCGGCCATTTTATTGTGAACACATTTTATTATTTTGAATGAAAAAAACGATTCTCATGGCTATCTGGAACATGTACACTCATATTTAACTTGATTTTCTGAAAGAGAGAAGGGTGTTTAACTATTGGTGACATTATTTTCTAAACACAGTTCATCGACATATTTCAGCGAAAAAACGTGCTACTGCCCCTTTAAAGTAAATATATTGCTCTTGATCTATAGATAAGAGATACAGATACAGATATTTAAGTAAGTTGAGACAGTACTTAAAAAGATTGAAATCCATTAAAAGCTTGAAACTATAAGGATCATGTATTTTGGGGTCCTCCATTCCAATCAAGACAAGAAATCTTGATCATTATTGGGTGTACCTTCGTCATCGTTTATATCTTAATTCTCTGGCAACATTTCATCTACTCGTTGGACACAGTACAAGTAGACACCCTCGTCAAAGATGATGTTTCTGAAACCTGGTAGAATACCTGTATTTTATTGTAGACTTATTCTATCTCTGAAACTATTAGAGACCTGTGTATGTTTCCAGCCAATCGGAATGAAGATGTGCGAATCGCGATGTCTTGATGAAAAAGGTTGTTCCTCTTTCAAGTTCTCACCAACCAATCTTCATTGTTGTCTAAGCATCGACTGCACATCGGAAGACGGATACATAACGATGTCACTTACAAAGGTGAAACTTTACCTGCAAACAATTCAATTCATTCTTCATTAGAAATGAATGTTGATTTTTAAATATGGGAGATAGGAAATGATGACATATTGTAACATGAATTAAGAGTATCCTCTGTAAACAATTCAATTCATTCTTCATCACAAATGAATGTTGATTTTTAGACATATTACGCCGCACTATTTTGTTTGCTTGATTCGGTCCAACTCAAGATTTAAATTTCATGTTTCTCTTAATATTCGTCCCTTACTCAAATTTGACAGTTGTCATTCTCATTTTCTAAATTGTGTTACTCTCAATATGAATTAGTTTCAGGTAACAAATATTTGTTGATCTGAATAATTATCGCCATCTTAAAAGAAACGGCGTAAATATTGTAAGTGACCACTGTTATGAGTGACACTGTTCGATATCACTTGTAAATTGTTGCTCATGTATATTTCGCCGAGTATTCACATTTGTCTTGAAGGGACCACACCTCTCACACAAATTGAACAGTCGCAGAGTCCTTTCCACTGTGAGATAACCAGACATAAATACGCTAAAGAAAGTTCGCTCTAAAACGTCTGATAATTAACGGTCATATTACAATATCGTTAAACAGTTGCGTTTGTAAAAAAAAAATCATGATTCATTGTTAAGCAACACTTACAAATGTCAGCGTTTAAATCCTACAATTCAGTCAGGTACAATCTAAGAATTGTATGAACACACTGGATATTGTTTTCCAATAATAGAGGCCATCATTTTGTAAATGTAAATGATCCTTCTTGAATACAATGATGTTTATGAGCTCATGTTAAAATATTAAAGGGGTGAATGTGTGAGTGAATGTGATGATTGTTCATGTGTCTTCTTGTTAAAAAACAACAGAAATCTGATTCTTTTCATTACTTTAACTGCAATGGGGCTCCTGCTTTATTGGGTTGGAGTCTCTTTTTTGTAACAGGAATCTCTGTAATAACAAGTTAATTAAAAATAAATAATAGAGGCCAAATAAAGCTCAATTGAGCATTGAGTGGGGTCTGTACTAAAGAAGTATGAATGCTAATGTTAATTAACTTAAATTAACTAGTTAGTTTCTACCAAAGTTGTCACCTTATAGCTACCAAACAGTTCTTGGCACTGTTTAAAGATACATCAGAAATGTTGTCAACCTTAGATAATAAATCATTCATATTGATCTACACAACATATAACTTAATTTTACTTACTTATTGCCTAAGGCAAAGGCATCTCTTTGCCCGCCCTCGGGTCTTCACTAGGGCAAAGGCCTCTCTTCGCTAGAACGCCCTCGCATTCAGGTGTTATCAATTACGTATCCCGGTACAGGTCTTTCAACGTTGTCCCTCCAGGAGGGTTTACAGAGACAATTCTAAATCCTGTTTGGAGGAATTACAATGGTTGTAAACCCTGATATGTTGGTGATGTGAAAGCATAGATACGAAGAAACTATCTGAGACTAATTTCGATAAAAATCTCAAATATATCTAGTACAATATGAACCGCAAATGTCTCGAACCCATCACCAGTAAGACCCGTGGTTCGTGATCTGACGTTTTAGTCTATTGCGCCACGAAGGCAGATGGAAAACAAATTCAATGGTTTTTAAGCAATTTACATATAACATGGCCGTAACCAGGATTTCAGGGAACTTACGAGCGACTCTTATATTTACCAGGTATCTTCGACAACGCGATAACAAAGCGTTTTTAAACTTAAAAACGTTTGATAAGATGGAAAAAACCTCTTTCTCGGACTTACCAGAGATTGTGGTAACATGTAACCTCCTCTCGTGGATCCACAATCTCTGGTAAGTCCTCGAAATTGAGGTTTCTCCATTACATATCATGACCTTTTTTGGTATTCTTTGCTGGAACATATTTAAAGATTAAACCATTATTTTATAAAAGGCATTGGACATTTGTGTACAATTGGTAACTTCCAAATTCAGCATAATTATTATCTTAATTTACAGCTTGACAATGCCTTGACGAACACCAAGAGATGCTTGAAGGGAACTAAGAAAATCTCCATCAAGAAGAAAGCCATTTGTGTAGCAGGTACGTGATAGCAATCATGATGTAACAATAATATTCTAGTAATAATACACAATTTATGCAACGTCTCCAACATCAGAGGGGTATGCTCAAAGCTCTTCCTGAGCTAAGGAGCTAATCATCAACTTGTTGAGATGACAGGTACAGATGATGGAAAGTCACTTGTAGTGGAGACACAAATGAGTTCTTGAGGTGGACTTTGAACGAAGGAGAGGAGTTTAACTTAAATGGGAGAGAGTTCCGCAGAGATGCTGCTACATAGGAAAAGGTTTTTGCGCCAAATGATTTTAGATTGTAGCTTGGGGCAGAAAGTAACAATTGTTGTGATGACCATAAAACTCTTTCTGGTAAGTAGTGTAACGCCCCGATTTCTCGACACAAACTTAAGTCTGAGTTTTTGCTCAAGTCTGAGTTTTTACTCAAATTTGAGAAAACTCAGAAAAATGAGTTTCTCGACACAAACTGAGTTCGTTTTTTAACTCAAACTGAGTCAATAATTTGAGTTAGGTAGGGAGGTAACTTAAGTGTTTTATTGACAACAAAATGGCGTTGAGACACAGACGTCGTCGTCGAAGGCACCGTCGACCTGCCATTCCCCGTCGGAATATTGCAGACAGGGGCAATCCTCTTGAAACCATGAATGATGACGAGCTTTTCGCACGTTTCCGATTCAGAGGAGAGACCATACTATTTATAGTTGGTCTAGTTGCGAATAACTTGGAGCGATCCACTCTTCCTGCCCTAACGCAGGTGTTTTTGACCCTACGTTTTCTAGCGACGGGGTCGTTCTATTCGTTGATAGCGGACGCTTTCACCGGAATATCAACAACTTCCGTGTTTAGAGCCGTACGGGACGTATGCCACGGTCTATCGATCCACATACGGGATTTTGTAAAGATGCCAACTGGAGACGACGCTGATAAGACCAAGAAACAGTTCTACCAAATTGCAGGTGCGTGTATGTGATTATATTTGAGCGTTAATATGATCTATCTTAATCAAAACAAACCGTAACACGATAAGGGGAGGTTACTCTAATATCACGAAAACCACATAGGTTTTGACCCGGAAAAGGAATCCTATCAAATAATTAATAAAATGACAATATTTATCGCTATAAAACGCTATGCATATTGATAGGAATCATGAATTGAGTAATTGAAATTAACATCTCTACTGAATTTAATTATAATAAAATATATATAAATGCCTTACTTGTGTATAAATGTTAAGTAATTGTGAAAGTTCCAAATTAAATAATTATGAAATATCAAAATGTAAATATAACTGTTTTACTGCCAGGATTCCCAAACGTTCTTGGATGTGTTGATGGCACCCTTGTCAAGATAATGGCCCCAACAGAGAATGAAGCAGATTACCTCAGCAGGAAGGGTTTCCATTCCCTTAATATTCAGGTATTAGTTTTAAATATGTATATTATTTTTTCCACTCTCCATTTTTTCAAACATATAATAATTATTGATACCTCTTATAATTATATAATAAACTCCCTTTGAATTGTAATAATCAAACATAAGAATTTATAAAAAAAAGTTTCCCTTTTATATACATATTTTTATTTCATAATTTCAGATGATATGTGATGCCAGCTTCAAGTTCATCAACTGTGTGATTAAGTGGCCTGGCAGTGTCCATGATAGCAGGATTTTCAGGGACAGTCCTATCAGTGTTGCGTTTGAGAATGGTATGTACAGGTATCTAACTAAATAATAATAACAATGCAATTTCATCAGCAATAATCTTTTTTATTCGCATCAAAATAGACTGATCATTTCAAATTCAGCTAATTTCATTGATGATTATGTAGCTTATCAGTTATAAGTGTAACATACATTGCCCATTTTTTAATTCAAAATTAATTCAATAAACTTTGACTTATTACAGTATCTATTTTTTTTCTGTATTGAATGATGCTAATTTAAGTCTTTTTTGAAATGGGATAATATGGATGTTATTTTCCTCAATTTGCATTCCACTGAATTAAATTTTTTAAATATCAGCATAGATAGAAAGTTATCTATATAAATTTGCTCTTGTTCATATTTGTCATTATATAAAGACACATCAAGTGAAAACATAGGGATTACATACTGGACATGTTGGTTTGAAAGGATTGTTAGATGAGAGTAATAAACACTTAGAGGTATGTACATGGTATATCAATCTTTAAACAATACATGTAAGGCCAACTCTTTTTCCAGGCACTTACAAGGGGTTTCTACTGGGAGATTCAGGATATCCCTGTAAACCCTATTTGATGACACCTTTCCTGAACCCGAGCAACAGATCAGAAGAGAAATACAATAGGAGTCTTTGTCTAACAAGGGTGCTAGTTGAACAGAGTTTTGGAATATTAAAGAGGAGATTTTCTTGTCTACACAGTGGGTTAAGGACAACACCACAACATTCATGCAAAATTATATCTGCTTGTGTCATTTTGCATAATATTGGTATTGAGAGAAATGACATTGTAAATACTGAGCCTGTTGACCTTGGTGACAATGATATTTTCAACATGCAAGCATGTGATGAGAGGCTTGGAAGTAATGTCCGTAAAATTTTATGTCAGCAGTTTTTCAGTTAATTTGTTTTCACTTACAATACTCCATAAAGGCAAAATGTTTTAAGAAATGATTCATGAGTGTTAAGATGCAGGATAATTTTAAAATCTCACCAGGGTTATAAGGTTATATATAATGACTTCAAATTCTTGTCTGTAATAACAACAATACTAACAAGAATAATTGTTTTCCCCTTATATGCATTAAAACAGTTCAAGGTAAGTATCTCTTTAGGCCCTATGAAAACACTACAAAGTGAGTGATGAATTTATGATTTTCATTGTTATCACAGACAGGCAATACCACAACAAAATCAAGTATAAATATACAATATATATAAATCAATAGCATGACTTAGACTAAGAATTGACATTTCATTTACAGTAATAGATTTCATTTTTATAAGTTCAAGTTAAAGTGTGTTGCCATTTCAATTTTGAAACCTTCATATGACCTTTTAAGCTCTGTTTATTGTTTATATTGGAAATGTTAGGAAAATGACAAAGTTTGAAATGATCTGATATCAAACAATTATATCTGCTATTTCATAAATTTGTGAAATTTTGCCAAAAATAAAGTTATCAAACTAAAAGAAGGAAGTTTCACATTTAAAAACATCACAGGTATATTATTTCAAACATTCATGAGATTTGATTATTATAGTTGTCAGAAAATAAGTTGTCATACTGATATCTTAAGTTACAGAGAAAAAAACAACCTTTGTAATGCAGGTAGTAATCAGTCGTAGTTATGTATTTTAGTTAGACTGTATATAAGGGTGACAAAAGTCTACTGTTCATTTGGAAATTTCAGCTTCATTATCTCTAATTCTAATTTTTGCTTCTTTAGTTCTTCAACTTCTGATTTGATTTTGAAATAATTAAGTTCTTGCTCTAATTTTTTGCATTCCATTTTAAATTTTTCCATTTCTGATTCAAGAACCAAATGTTCTGTATCTTCTAATTTTCTTTTCCTTGACTTGCTCGGTCCAGTTGATGACTTCGGCACATGAAGAAATCCTTCTTTGTCTATTATGACATCAACTGGCAGAGTGGAATCTGGAACAATATACCGGTAATCATTATCAACTCAAACATGTTAATTGATGGAAAACAAATATAACTATTGTTAACTTTTTCTGGGGGTATTTTTGTCGTTTAATTATAAATCGACTACAAATTTATTAAGTTGGTTGAAGTAAGTATAAACTAAAAAACTTAACAAATTTTGAAGTCAATTCTTAAATGTCTTTTGATCTATTGAAATTTTTAACTAATCAAGATAATTAATTAATAAATATGTTATTTATCCTGGACAAGATCAACATTTTTCGGACAATTAATTGTGAATTTACTTACTGAGAAAATTTTAATAATATGAATTAAGTCATCATATTTTATGTGAATACAAATGTGACAACTTTACTCTTTTCACAAAAAGTAACATTTATTCACATTTCCTGTTATTACTTGTTACTATTTCACCTTTTTAAGCGATTCACTTTAGCAATTATATCTACTGGTATAGATATTAAATTGTCCATTTAAAAGTCTTTTATCTCCAGTTTTGGTTATTCTTACTTTGAGTACTGGTACTGGCGAGGCCACATTCTTGACTGTCCACTTCAGGCAGACTCCCCTCCAACAGGGATTTCACCACACAGTTTAAATCTGTAATATAAACAATGTCATCATGCTTATGCTCTCTACCTGACAACAAATTGGTCAAAATCATAGTAAGAGATTCTGTAAAACAATTAAATAAATGTATTTACCTAATATTATTTTTTATTTGTAAGCTTCAATTCCAAATAACTCATCATCTACTTTAAATCACCTGAGGGAAAGCACTCTACCTTCTTACTATGAGTATGATGTTGTTTATTTGATATGTCATGAGAATATTATGAATTTTAATGACTTTTATGAAAACTGGAAAAAAAGTTTTGTGACACATAAATTTGTTATTTATATTTGATTTAAAATGTATTTTCATCTATGTCCAAGTGAGACCTCATTTACTTATGCAGATTTGATGCCATTATTGTACTTGTTGTGACATAGTTTTGTATATCAATTTCATGATATTTGTGTGGAAATTTTCAAATTCATTATCTGAGAATGAGTTCATATTAATGATTATTTATCATGTGATTTTATTGAATATATTTGTTCAACTAAAACATTTTGATGGATAAGAAGAGCAAGACAACTATTTTAATGAATTAATAACTTGAACTTACATAAATATTGATATTAAGAATGAACTTGGCCTTTTCAAGTATTGATTTTCAATCAATTTTTGAAGATCTCTGAATTATTATTTACCTTCTGAGTCTATTCCTTCTGTAAGACCCTGCAGGGTGGGCCTGTCCGCCATGTCATCAATGATTTTATTTTCGGCAGGTGAGGGTGAGGCAGGTTTAGGCCCTCCTCCAGTCTTCGGCCGTCTGATGGCATCAGATTTTTCCTTTGCTGTTGAAATATATTAAGCATGATGATTAAGTCTATCAAATTAATCGTATCATTGTGAATTAACTTACCTGAAAATTTTGTAGAAAACTTAAGAATTAATCTGACAATGTTGACTGATTTATTCTGAAATATTCTGTAGTTCTTTAAAAATCCTTGAGTCAACATACATTTTTCAGTGATAATTGATAATGATTACCAATAATCTTATAATGATGATTTTGTTAAATATTTGAATGAAAATTTATTTACTTGAAGGAAGTTATTTTTTGGTTATGTTTATTCACTAGTCACTACATTCTATAAATGGCAATAATATTCCTGTAATTGTGTTCTTGTATCATTTTCTTTAAAAGGCAATATATATATATATATATATATATATATATATATATATATATATATGCTTTGAAATTAAAATGATTTAAAACAAATGAATCAAACCTCTTTGTTTTAGATTTGCATACTGCTTCCTGGTTTCATCCACTGTTCTTTTTATAATTCCAGACTTCCTGGAATACAATTTTTTTAAATAAGTTCAATGAAAAAAATCTGTCTTCATGTTAGATACAGTTCATGTTAGATACATATTTGTTTGTTCAATTTATTTTACACTGGCACAGTAAATTAAGAATTGTTTAATGGATTAAATGTATAACTATCGTTTTGGTGAAAAATATAATGAATTTCATTTACTCTATTTGATTAATGGAAATGATATAAATAAAACTAGTGTTTTTGTGAAAGATAATTTGTTTGATATGGGAACAACTGAAAAATAACAATATTGCGACCAGAGGTAAAGCCAATGGAAATTGTGTTGAATTTTGACACATGATCTATTTATTATAATCGACTTAATTACGATTTGTAATGCCAAAACGAATGTCGGAAAAGCCCAGTCTAAATATAGCATCAGTTCACCGTACATGTCGAGTCCCAGTACAAACAGTAGCATATGTCGTGCTGATAACAAAATATTCCAGAAAACAAGTTCAAATTCAAATATTGTGTCGGATCATGGCATGCCATCGTCATAAAACTTTCTGTAGATGACTGGTTCGATGCCAAAATGCCCTGTCAAATTGTTATGTAGGTAAGACATTCTTACTAAATCAAAGCAAGGAAAATTGAATAAAACGTGCGATATGAATTTTGTCTTAGAATGCACGAACGAAAATATTCAAATAACATTCTTTGAAACCACCCCCTATAACAATGCAAATGGTCGCAAGTTACTTTGTGTGAAGTAGCCTATATTTTCACACATTTTTTACCATGTTAAGCAGACGACGTTTTCTATTTTCACCGTGATCTAACATATTTATTTTTCTACCACCTGGCAAATCTGTTTAATCAGTTACATGATTCTATAAGTTTACGATTTATTCATTCAATCACAAACGATATGTACAGTACCGTGAGGTTTTTACAGGAGCCTGTACGTGAGGAAAGATTTGTTTATAAATATGCACACGAACAATTTTCATATTTGACATAATATTATATTCACAGCTATTCAGTAATAAAACAGGAAGATTAAAGTGAGTAGTTTTTGTTTTATTTTCTTTGTTTAGGCCTACATTTGCAATGTCTTGACCGGTAAAATTTACAAATGTCCGGTATTTTACATGCTCGCCGGTCACAATGTCCGGCTGTAAAAAAAGCCAGCGGAAACACTGATCATACTAGGCATAAATTTGGAAAATATGGGATATTTTTCAACAAGTGTCAAAAGTAACGAGTAAACCCTGCGTGACGGTAGAGGATGTAAAATGGACATGATCGAAAACCAGACTAACAAGCGCTCGGTAAGTCGTCGATGTTTCATTGAAAAAGCTGTTCACGAGACTACCAATGGATGAATTTGTTGGTATTTTACGAATATCAATGAATTGATGTTTTTGTTTGATATATATGTATTATATAATATAATAATATAATGTTATAATATGGTCAGCTGAAACTATTAGTTTGTCTACTCACGCATTTAGGGCCTCGGCAACCTCTTCCCAGGCTTGCTCCTTCAGCTTGCTCCCTTTAGTTGCCCCACATCCTTTGAACTTTCCAAATAATCTTTCACCTCGTCTGTTGACAGCTTCTACAAGGAAAATCCGTTCTTCTTCGGTCCAGTTTGGCCGCCGTTGTTTGCTGTCCGCCATGTTAAGCTCGGTTAGCAGACGATACTTCCGTGTTTACACTAGAAACGGAAGTTGAATTTCGCGCGATTGTCGCTTATGACGCCAAAAAAAACCAAACTGAGATTGATTTTAAAACTGAGTTTGCGACTCAGTTGAGTTTTTGCTGAGTTTGTTCCGAGAAATGGAACTGAGTCTCAAACTCAGTTGAGTAAAAAAATGGAACTGAGTTTTGAACTTGAGTAAAAACTTAAGTTTGTGTCGAGAAATCGGGGCCAGGTAGGGCGGTTCTGAGTTGTAGAACGACTGATAGGTTGGGCAGATTCTTGAAGTTGTTTCTTTCACGAATACAGAGCCAGTGTAGAGAGGTCAGAATAGGAGCGATGTGATAGGAGGACCGGTGAGAGTGATGATAGTGCAGTTTTGTTCTTGATTTTCTGAAGACGACGTAGTTGAGATGGAGATCTTCGTCTTTTGAGATTGTGATGTTGCTGATGTTCTGATGGCCGGTCTTGATTTGATGACTTATTTGCTTGTCCATGTTAGATTCGAGTCCAAAAGAAAACCGAGATTATTCGAAACAGAAGAGAATGTTATTGAAGACTGATGGATATATCTTGATGATAAGCTTTTGTTGTCTGAAGCCTGTGGAGATGACCGTTGATTCTTTGTTGTTATAATGTAACTTTAGGTTAATGTCAGACATCAAGGATCGTGTGGTGTAGAGGCATGCTGCAATGATGGTCCTGCACTCTGGCTTACTTTCTTGTGAAATTATCAAATAGTTATCTGTCATCCCACGGAAATGATGAGGTTAGCAGAAATCAACTTTCCTAGCGGCTGAGTACTAGTATTATATATGCTTGATGATGAAGATGCTCCATTTTTTTGGATTGGGTTCTGTCAGAGAGGTAGGATCTCAGCCCGTCGTGAACGGTATTCATAAAAAAAGTTCCTTCATCAAGAATTGAGTGATTGATTGTGAATGCCGATGATAAATCAAGGAGAACAAGCATAGCATAGTTGTCCTGATATACTGCGGATCTTAAATATACAGAGTTAATGACGTAATTGAGGGCAGTGTCTTTACTGTGAGCTTGTCTGTGGACTGAGTGATAAGTTGGTTTTGAGGAGAGTATTATTTTATCGCCGTCAAGTTCTGTTACTGAACTCAGCTTAGTACTAATGGGCTACTCATATACAACGTCACGAGATGAAAACTAGGTATCACTCATAACTTGCTGATTATATCATTGAAGAAGGCGACACTCCTCTTTTCCAATTTTCTTGAGGAACTAAACAACGTTTTGGATTATTAGCATTTCAAGAATTTTTCCTCGTTGATATCTTTGGCAACATTTTAAGGGCAGTTTTGTACAGCTGTCTGTGGATCTCTAAGTCTGAGTTGAGCCATATGCATTGAGCATGCCTCTTGCTCTTTACCTCGCGGATGGGGATGTCTCTTGGTGATTACCAACTTGCTTCATATCAACTGGGGCATGTTTATCTGGGACTTATGTCAGGGTTGTGTTGACAGATCAGATAATACGTTTACATCATCAGTTGTATGGCACGAATTTGTCAGATGATGACAGAAAATGTCAGTGTCAACTTGTTGAGATGGAAAACCATTTTCGTCCGTTTTTTTGGGTGGGTTTCTTGAAATTGGGGTTATGGATTGAACGGATAACATAAAGCCATTTAAGCAAGGACAACACATCTTTTCTTAGATTCCCCATCAAAGTCCTGTCATTTTTTATGATGCTCGAGCAAAGATCAGACATATTCTTTTCGTATTCTTTTTGTGAGCAGTCACGTTTCTTTTGTGACGTCTAAGATTTGATCAGACAGATGTTTTTAAATGGTCAAAATGAAACATGTTTTTTTCTTTGTGAGATAATATTAGACATGTTTTTAAAGGTTTGAGTAAGTTCCAGATATATAAGGACCAGAACAAAAAAATCAGTCATTTTTCCAGATGTCCGACCAAGGACATCTTTTCTTTTTATGATGACCTGGCAAAATATTTGACGCCAACAAGGTTTAGAGATAGCATGGCATGTCGTCTATCCGTAAGTCCATCCCTCCATAAACTTTTTCGCTTTTTCGACTTCTTCTCCAGAACCAATGACTCCAGAGAGCTGATATTTTATGTGCAGACTCCTTGGCCAATGGAGATTTTAAATTGTAGATTTGGTGACCCTGAGACCTCAAATAGGGTCACAGGGGTCACCACCTTAAAAACCTATTTTCATCTTCTTCTCCAGGACGAAAAGGTCTAAAGAGCAGAAATTTAATGTGAAGACTCATTGGTCAATGGGGATTCTCAATTGTAGATTTGATGACCCTGTGACCCCAAATAGGGTCACAGTGGGGTCACGACCGTAAAAACCTATTTTATCTTCATCTCCAGTACCAACATGTCTTGAGAGCTGAAATGTTGTGTGCAGACTCCTTGGCTAATGGGGATTCTAAATTGTACATTTGGTGGCCCTGTAACCCAAAAGATCACCGGGGTCACGACCTTAAAAACTTATTTTGATCTTCTTTTCCAGTATGAAAAGCACTAGAAAGCTGCAATATTCTGTACAGACTCCTTGGCCAATGGGGATTGTAGTTGTAGTAGATTGTAATTGTAGTTTTGGTGAGGCAACATCTGAAATATATAATTCACTGGCTGTGTTATGTAATTGCATTGTGATGACCTGGGGAGTGGCTACTCCCTGTTAGTGAGCACTAATACACAGAGGTTTCAGGTTACTTCAAACTTCTGTGCTGTGTTACTGACTGTGTGTGAGACGTGTTTTGTCATCAAAGATTTTGTTTCATGAGGCTCCTTTTCAATTTGTAATAAATGGTGATATTTCCAGAATACAAAAACAGACTTAAAACAATATAATGCAAAGGTCTATAATATTTATAATGAATGAATGTGTAACCAATTTTGATAAGACATTTTAAATTTGATGACTTATTATAATTATACCGTATTATTTGATATTTAAATCTTTTCTTTAGAGATAATGAATAACAAATCCTGATGAGCTTCAGAGCTAATGGCTCTATTTTGATAATGTCCGATATAAAATAGGAAAAATGTATAATGATGTCAGAGTAAAGACCAGGCATGTTTTGAAGTCAGATATACAGATGTAAAGAATCAGACATGTTTTGAAGTCAGATATACAGATGTAAAGAATCAGACATGTTTTGAAGTCAGATATACAGATGTAAAGAATCAGACATGTTTTGAAGTCAGATATACAGATGTAAAGAATCAGACATGTTTTGAAGTCAGATATACAGATGTAAAGAATCAGACATGTTTTTGCTATGATTTCAGATAAAAGACCAGACATATTTAGTAAATGCTCAATCAAACATCGTTTAGTATGACCGAGCGATATCAAGTTCCCGTGATTACCAATGTCAATTCAATTAAACTTCTTTATATATACATTTAAATATAAAACTGTGCTTTTTATAAGTATAAATGTGATAGTGATTTGGCTTTGGTTTCAACGCCACTTTTAAAGTGATATCAAAAAGCTCCCAACATTATTTAATGTTAAAATCTGTGAACTTTGAACTAGAAAATGCTGCACTGCATTAAACCATGTAATTTACCGAAACCCCACTGTATGTAGAACAGTTCTGACAAAACTAACAAACAAAACCCCGAACCTCTTGTTCCAAAGGCGGTGTGTATGCGTGTGCTAAATAAGTGAAGCATCATAACACATTGTAACAGTTAATGCTGTACTGTTATCTTTCTGAGAGGTATTTCATGATGTTTTCAGATGATGTACGGAAATCTCCCAGCTTGACTTCAGATAAACCCAAGAGAATACTTTTTGTAAATTACGATACACGGAGGGAGCTTCTCCAACTTAATGTACCAAGCATGACGATAGAACTAGACCCCTTCTACAGATGTAGACGAGGGATCGCAGCTCTGTCATACTCTAAAACATCAAGAGTCATTTATATCGCAAATGAAATACAAGGTTTATATTCGTTGTTGCTAGATCAGAAAAAGAAGCAAGTTCTTATGAAAAGGGCACGAATCATAGCCCTGGATGTTGACCAGAAAAGAGACATTTTATTCTTTCTCGTGAAGGCTGTGGTCTGCAGGTTAGTTAATGAAACGTGCCAGGTGATAATGAGGTTTAAAGGTTTGAAGGATATTGCTATTGACTGGATACACGAAATCCTTTATGTTCAACAGGCCGAAGCAATCTATCAACTCAAGAACGGTAAAATGAGTGGTCTGGCTGGTAACACAATGGTGAGAGGATCTTTAAAGCACACTGCAATTGCTCCTTCCACGATGAACTTGTATTCCGTATCTTCCACATCCGTTTTCAGATTTAACCTTGAACTTAACCAAACTGATATGAAATTAGAATTTGACAACAAAGTTGATATTGTCCTTTTGGATTCTCGACGTATGTATATTTTTCAACAGGGGCCGAGTATTTTCATAGCAGACACTGAAGATACTAGCTTTAACAAGACTGTCCACCTGTCACAATGGATGAATATTGAATATGCCTGTTTTATTGACTAAGTTACGAAATGCAATCTGCCTGAACAGGTAAGTTCTGTTATACATCCCAGAGCTTTGTTCATCAGGACACCCAAACGTAAATTCTCTTGTATCAAAAGCCCATTTCACATGTACATCCAAAATGTATACTTCGACCATTCAACTAGGTGCTCAGTCGTCAATGGAGCAGCATGTAAGTTTGACTCCAGAGATGTCTATCCAAATTCCTCTCACTGCCGTCATTGAATATTTTCATGTGCATGTGTTGCATGCAATTTGTCATTTATACAGCATAAAAGGCAGATCTTAATATATATGAAACAATTAATGTAAAGTGTTTTCGAGTTTTAACATGTGTCCGAGTTTGATATCGAACAGGGATGCAGTTCGGACACATTCATAATCTCGATGTCAAACACGAGGACACCTGGGCCATGTTAAATAAGAGTTTAAAAGAAATCTCTCTTGAACGCAATTGCTCAATGTAGCGCTTTGCAGCAAATTGACAAGCCTCGAGGCATCGCTCCGTGTTGTTCAGGAGGGAATGAGCGCTCATTGAGCACTTAACTGAGCGCTCAATTGAGCAATTATAAGTTAAACTGTTATGGAACAGACGCATGGTAAGGAATTTAACTAGACAGGCACCCTTATTAAATGCTTTCAAACTGGTCTGAACAATTGGGCTGGTCATAATGGCCGCTGATCATGTAGATTATTTTGAATTTTTACCCCAAAAAATTGTGTTGTATATTTTAACATGCAACCGTTCTAGACAATTGCAGATTTACGCAAATTAATCAGAATAGAGAGTACTTCTTTGATTCCTTTGATTTGATTGTTTGGCCAGGAGACCTCATATATTAGGTCCGCCAAGGACACGTTCCAAAGTCACAAACATTTATCCCTTTCCAAATTGTCTATAAAAAAACTTGTTTCATAAAAAATAAATGTCAATGAATACATCATAACATCACCCATTTTAATTAACTGTATAGACCTCTGAATCAGGTAAATTATCAGATTCCATATGATAGAGTGACACACTGTGAAGCAGAACTGAACTCTCAGTAAAGTGTCTTGGTCGACCATCATCAAAGGAGCAAATAAGTTGAAAGCAAGTGACAGTGACATATTGAACTGCCACCAAAACAGAATGTGCATATAGATTTGAATTTTCAATAAAGAATGAACGAACCTCAATTAAATTGTATATAGATATAATTGTTCGCCAATAAACAGCCGCACCACAGTAAGAAGTACCCGAAGAGAACGCATTTGGACTTCGAGGTTGCTATTTACCTTACACAAGGGAAAAAAACGAGTGATCCAATTTTATTTCTTAATTATGCATGTTTTGTTGTGATAATTAGAAACATATAAGCTGTCTTACATAAAACGTTTGATGAGGTTTATGATGAAAGGTTTTACTGAAATCTGCCTTCAGAGCTGCATATTCAAGGCTGTGTCTTGGTGTTTTACTCAGAAATCTCTGTAAGAGCCTTAGCCATAGTTTTCCGGTGAAATCTTTTTAAAAAAGAATTGTCTCCCATTGTACTCTAAATTGTTCAAATTGAAATATTGCAAAAATCATCAAATGTGTTTTTGAAGTAGTGTGAGAACGTATTTTACTTCGTCTGTAATTATATGATGTATTGATCGTATAGATGTAGTATTAGTTATTGCCTCTTTCTACCCCGATCCCAGCATTGTTAGTAGGTTTAACTTTACCCTATAGCATACTTACAAAATTACTCTAGATTGATACACAGAAACTTCTTATTAGTATTGTGTGATGTTAGATTTGTGTATCCCTATTCACTCAAGCAATGAAGTTTTTAGACTTTCTTTCGCCGTCTCTTCTGTCTACCATTATTTGTGCTCCTTTTGTTAATTTCCTGAGTGATTCTTCAAACAGCTGCAAATCTAGACTCAGTGTATTGTCTAGCAGCATAATTAATTGTAATAAGGGTGTATTGACACTGCATTGTTTGTGATGACTCCGTGATGATTAACATCCCGTGTGTATGTTGAATCTAAATAAACGTTCTTTATTCCATCATACTCAGTCGTTTCTTTATCATTCGACCCTACTGTCTGGATAGTCTTGGTCTCGCTTCACTTTAGTCTGTGAATCCTATCCCAGTACCATAAGGTCTATATACCTAGTATGTACATACCATTGAGACAGGAATGTGCAAATATATGGCTAAAATTAATTTTTAGAAATATTCTTTACAACAAACGTACCACAACAGTCAATGCATTTAATTTTTAATTTGAATCTGTTGAAAATAATTCAAAAATATTTTGGAAAGGAGATATAGAACTTGACTGAGCGTTGTCATTTCGTCTCTTTCTAAATTGATTCAATGTTTGAGCTTACACGAAACTATTTGAAAAGATCTAGCGAGTACATGAACTTATAAATATATAATGGATCAACTGGCTCTGATTAGTTATCCCGTTATTCATAATGCTTTAAGTGAAGACTAACATATCAAGTATTGGAGATTGCCAGCTCACCACATGTACACTATATACTCCACATTGATAACGGTTGGAAAACACAAAACCTTTGCATTCTAAGGAAGAAGTAACATGTATATTTTAAAGGTTTGGTATATATTAGAGGATTGTACAAATCTAAAAGATTAGTCTCACAAGAGTACAAAAGCTTGAAATATGATACCCCCATCGCAGAAACCTCGAAGGAAACAACCCTACCCGTCACATCTTCTCCCTCATCCATTGTCAGTGACTGGACTCAATATACACCACTAATTGCAGTTTGCACTGGTTAATAAACACAGTCACACTAAGGTCAACTTTCAATAGCAAGACCAAGTATTTTTTATTTAACATATATATTAGATTTAAAGGATTGGGTACAAGTTATCCAACTTAGTGAAACCCTCTCCTAGTAAACTCGTGAATTAGTATGAAAACGTCGGAAAAGTGATCAGTACTTTATACATGCTATCTCCAACGTAGGATATACCAGGTCCTGCGTAGGAGATAGCCCTACTATGTCCTATGTAGGAGATACTCAGATCTACGTAGGAGATACTTTCCCATACGTAGGAGATACTAAGTCCTACGTAGGAGATACTATGTCCTTCGTAGGAGATACTAAGTCCTACATAGGAGTTACTATGTCCTTCGTAGGAGATACTATGTCCTACGTAGCAGATACTAAGTCCTACGTTGGAGATAGTTTGACAGATTCGTTGTTCGTCCTAAGACTAAAATGCTTCCATACATTTTTAATGCTATCACCTCTCTAAAAGTAAATATCTTGTTTCAAGTAAGATGGGATAAGATTAAATAAGATAGCAATCAATTAAATGCTTGAAACAATGAAAATGTATATGTTGGTCCTCCATCTCAATCAAGATAAGAATTCTCAACCATTTTCTAAGTCATCGTATATATCTAAATTCTGGAATGTGAAGATAGGATTAAAAAGGATTAAAATCAATCACAAACTTAAGATGTATTTGTGGGTCCCCCATCGATATCAAAATAAGAAATCTTAACCATTAACGAGTGTATCTACGTCATCATTTATATCTAGATTCTCTGCCTTTTGGACACAGTATTAAACAAAACCTTCGTCAAGGATGATGACGTTTATCAAAACTGTTGGAGCACCTTTATTTTATTGTAGGCTTATTCTATTCCTGAAACTATTAGAGACATGTGTATGTTTCCAGCCGA
Organism: Gibbula magus; assembly: GCA_936450465.1. Lineage (NCBI taxonomy): Eukaryota > Metazoa > Mollusca > Gastropoda > Trochida > Trochidae > Gibbula > Gibbula magus. Next base: position 63,145,776 of record OW388304.1, read on the forward strand.
TCGGAATCAAGATGTGCGAGTCGCGATGTCTTGATGAAAAAGGTTGTTCCTCTTTCAAGTTCTCACCAACCAATCTTCATTGTTGTCTCAGCATGTACTGCACATTGGAAGACGGATACATAACGATGTCACTTACAAAGGTGAAACTTTACCTGCAAACAATTCAATTCATTTTTCATTAGAAATGAATGTTGATTTTTAAATATGGGAGATAGGAAATGATGACATATTGTAACATGACTTAAGAGTATCCTCAATTTCTGGCTGTTCGATTTTCCTTTGTTGATTGACAATGAATACACGGTAATTGGCTTGTGTGACTCATCTCGAACTGAGAAATAGAGAATAATATACGACTTTTTATTCAACGTGTTAACGATTTAGTATGAAAAGAGCGCCAATAGTGATACTTGTAGCATTTTACACTAGTTTAATATTGCCGTATAAGTGTTTATATTTACTAGATTCGGTCTCACTCAAGATTTAATTTTCATGTTTCTCTTAATATTTGTTCCTAACTCAAATTTGACAGGTGTTATTCTCATTTTCTAACCTGTTTTACTCTCAATATGAATTAGTTTCAAGTAACTGAAATGTTTTCAAAAGGCTAAAATTTTCCTTGTTTACCCCTTCTTTCATGCGACGTTTTTTTTTGTCGTCATAATGATTGACGTCATAATGACGCTACGAAGTAAGCGGGGGTATATAGCGGTCATTCTGTCAGGTCAATTTTCTCAAAAACCGTCAAAGGTGACATTCAAGGGCTTAAATTTGGCTGCTTGTATTTGTTATTTTTATCAAGTAATGCTGCTCGTGTCTGTTATTCCAGGAGTTTGAACTTATTTTATTCACTTCATTTGGATACAGTAACGTGATCACACGTTATTGATGCAACAAGATAGTCGATACCTAGAACAGCTTTCGTGTAAGCTTAACAATCACATTGAGAATTGGGAATAATAGTAAAAGAACATGGACATTATTCCAGGAGTTGATTAAACCATTCCTCTATTCCTCTTATCAAAACATTCAATGACTAACTAATTAGTTATTATAAATTGATTAAATAATAACACTAAACACACACTAGTTTCATCAAATCATTTCACACCTTTTCTCGGGTAATTACCTCTTTATATCATTACCCTTTTTGGTATCCTTTGCTGGAACATAATTAAAGATTAAGCCAGTATTTTATAAAAGGCATTGGACATTTGTTTACAAATGTGAACTTCCAAATTCAGCATGAATAATTATCTTAATTTACAGCTTAACAATGCATTGACGAGCACCAAGAGATGCCTGACGGGAACTAAGAAAATATCCACCAAGAAAAAAGTCATTTGTGTATCAGGTACGTGATAGCAATGTACCAATAATCCACAATTTTAAAGCGCATTACAACATCAGCGGTGTGTGCTCAAAACGCTTCCTGGGCTTAGTTAAATCTATACACAGATGACAGGTACAGATGGTGGAAAGTCACTTTTAGCGGAGAAACAATTGAGTTCTTGAGGTGGGCATTGAACAAAATTACTAAGTTAGGGAAGGAGATGCTTTTCATTTAACACAGAGATGCTGATGCATATATAAAGGTTGTTGTGCCGAAAGATTTTAGATTGTAGCTTGGGACTGAAAGTACCAAATGTTGTGATGACAATAGAGCTCTGGAAAGTAGTGTGTCAGTTGATCTTGAAGGTAGGACAATGTTCCGCAGAGATGCTGCTACATAGGAAAAGGTTCTTGCGTCAAATGATTTTAGATTGTAGTTCTTTCTGGACAGTAGTGTATCAGTAGGTCTTGAAGGTAGGGCGGTTCTGGGTTGTAGAACGACTGATATGTGTGCCATATTCTTTAAGGCATATTAAAATTGCTCCCTCTACAATGAACTTATTTTCCGTAACTTCCACATCCGTTTTCAGATTTAACTTTGAACTTAACCAAACTGATATGAAATTAGAATTTGACAACAAAGTTTTTAATGTTCTTTTGGATTCTCGACGTATGTATATTTTTCAACAGGGGCCGAGTATTTTCATAGCAGACACTGAAGATACTAGCTTTAACAAGACTGTCCACCTGTCACAATGGATGGTTGTAGAATATGCCTTTTTTATTGACTAAGTTACGAAATGCAATCTGTCTGAACAGGTAAGTTCTGTTATACATCCCAGAGCTTTGTTCATCAGGACATCCAAACGTAAATTCTCTTGTATATATATATATATATGTAACAATTAATGTAAAGTGTTTTCGAGTTTGATATGGAGTTTTAACATGTGTCCGAGTTTGATATCGAACAGAGATGCAGTTCGGACACATTCATAATTTCGATATCAAACACGAGGACACCTGGGCCATGTTCAATAAGAGTTTAAAAGAAATCTCTCTTGAACATGATTGCTCAATGTAGCGCTATGCAGCAAATTGAGCAAGCCTCGAGGCATCGTTCTGTGTCGTTCAGGAGGGAATGAGCGCTCATTGACCGCTTAATTGAGCAAATAAGCGCTCACTGTTATGGAACAGACGCATGGTAAGGAATTTAACTAGACAGCCACTCTCATTAAATGCTTTCAAACTGGTGTGAACAATTGGGCTGGTCATAATGGCCGCTGATCATGTAGAGGTAAAGTTGATTATTTTGAATTTTTACCCCCCAAAAAATGTGTTGTATATTTAACCATGCAACCGTTCTAGGCAATTGCAGATTTACGCAAATTAATCAGAATAGAGAGTAATTCTTTGATTCCTTTGATTTTATTGTTTGTCCAGGAGACCTCATATATTAGGTCCGCCAAGGACAAGTTCCAAAGTCACAAACATTTATCCCTTTCCAAATTTTCTATAAAAAACTTGTTTCGTAAAAAAATAAATGTCAATGAAAACATAATAACATCACCCATTTTGTTACTGCCAATTTTAGTTAACTGTATAGACCTTTGAATCAGGTAAATTATCCGATTCCATATGATAGACACTGTGAAGCGGCGCTCAACTCTCAGTAAAGTGTCATGGTCGACCATCATCAAAGGAGCAAATAAGTTGAAAGCAAGTGACAGTGACATATTGAACTGCCACCAAAACAGAATGTGCATATAGACTTGAATTTTAAATAAAGAATGAACGAACCTCAATTAAATTGTATATAGATATAATTGTTCGCCAATAAACAGCCGCACCACAGTAAGAAGTACCCGAAGAGAACGCATTTGGACTTCGAGGTTGCTATTTACCTTACACAAGGGAAAAAGCGAGTGATCCAGTTTTATTTCTTCATTATGCATGTTTTGTTGTGATAATTAGAAACATATAAGCTGTCTTACATAAAACGTTTGATGAGGTTTATGATGAAAGGTTTTACTGAAATCTGCCTTCAGAGCTGGATATTCAAGGCTGTGTCTTGGTGTTTACTCAGAAATCTCTGTAAGAGCCTTAGCCATAGTTTTCCGGTGAAATCTTTTTAAAAAAGAATTGTCTCCCATTGTACTCTAAATTGTTTAAATTGAAATATTGCAAACAATTATCATATGTGTTTTTGAAGTAGTGTGAGAACGTATTTTACTTCGTCTTTAATGATATGATGTATTAATGTAGTATGTAGTATAAATGTAGTATTAGATGTAGTATTAGTTATTGCCTCTTTCTACCCCGATCCCAGTATTGTTAGTAGGTTTAACTTTACCCTCTAGCATACTTACAAAATTACTCTAGATTGATACACAGAGACTTCTTATTAGTATTGTGTGATGTTAGATTTGTGTATCCCTATTCACTTAAGCAATGTATTTTTTAGACTTTCTTTCGTCGTCTCTTCTGTCTACCATTATTTGTGCTCCTTTTGTTAATTTCCTGAGTGATTCTTCAAACAGCTGCAAATCTAGACTCAGTGTATTGTCTAGCAGCATAATTAATTGTAATAAGGGTGTATTGCCACTGCATTGTTTGTGATGACTCCGTGATGATTAACATCCCGTGTGTGTGTTGAATCTAAATAAACGTTCTTTATTCTATCATACTCAGTCGTTTCTTTATCATTCGATCCTACTGTCTGGATAGTCTTGGTCTCGCTTCACTTTAGTATGTGAATCCTATCCAAGTACCATAAGGTCTATATACCTAGTATGTACATACCGTTGAGACAGGAATGTGCAAATATATGGCTAAAATTAATTTTTAGAAATATTCTTTACAACAAACGTACCACACCAGTCAATGCATTTAATTTTTAATTTGAATCTGTTGAAAATAATTCAAAAATATTTTGGAAAGGAGATATAGAACTTTACTGAGCGTTGTCATTTCGTCTCTTTCTAAATTGATTCAATGTTTGAGCTTACACGAACCTATTTGAAATGATCTAGCGAGTACATGAACTTATAAGTATATAATGGAGCAACTGGCTCTGATTAGTTATCCCGTTATTCACAATCCTTTAGGTGAAGACTAACATATCAAGTATTGGAGATTGCCAGCTCACCACATGTACAATATATACTCCACATTGATAACGGTTGGAAAACACAAAACCTTTGCATTCTAAGTTAGAAGTAACATGTATATTTTAAAGGTTTGGTATCTATTAGGGGATTGTACAAATCTAAAAGATCAGTCTCACAAGAGTACAAAAGCTTGAAATATGATACCCCCATACGCAGAAACCTCGAAGGAAACAACCCTATCCGTCACATCTTCTCCCTCATCCATTGTCAGTGACTGGACTCAATATACACCACTAATTGCAGTTTGCACTGGTTAATAAACACAGTCACACTAAGGTCAACTTTCAATAGCAAGACCAAGTATTTTTTATTTAACATATTTATTAGATTTAAAGGATTGGGTACAAGTTATCCAACTTAGTGAAACCCTCTCCTAGTAAACTCGTGAATAAATATGAAAACGTCGGAAAAGTGATCAGTACTTTATACATGCTATCTCCTACGTAGGAGATACCAGGTCCTGCGTAGGAGATACTATCCCATACGTAGGAGGTACTCAGTCCTACGTACGTAGGAGATACTATCCCATACGTAGGAGGTACTCAGTCCTACGTAGGAAATACTATCCCATACGTAGGAGATACTAACTCCTACGTAGGAGATGCTGCGGCTGACTATGTCCTACGTAGGAGATACTAAGTCCTTCGGAGGAGATACTAAGTCCTACGTAGGAGATACTATGTCCTTCGTAGGAGATACTATGTCCTAAGTTGGAGATACTAAGTCCTACGTTGGAGATAGTTTGACAGATTCGTTGTTCGTCCTGACACTAAAATGCTTCCATACATTTTTAATGCTATCACCTCTCTAAAAGTAAATATCTTGTTTCAAGTAAGATGGGATAAGATTAAATAAGATAGCAATCAATTAAATGCTTGAAACAATGAAAATGTATATGTTGGTCCTCCATCTCAATCAAGATAAGAATTCTCAACCATTTTCTAAGTCATCGTATATATCTAAATTCTGGAATGTGAAGATAGGATTGAAAAGGATTAAAATCAATCACAAACTTAAGATGTATTTGTGGGTCCCCCATCGATATCACAATAAGAAATCTTAACCATTAACGAGTGTATCTACGTCATCGTTTATATCTAGATTCTCTGCCTTTTGACACAGTATTAAACAAAACCTTCGTCAAGGATGATGACGTTTATCAAAACTGTTGGAGCACCTGTATTTTATTGTAAGCTTATTCTATCTCTGAAACTATTAGAGACCTGTGTATGTTTCCAGCCGATCGGAATCAAGATGTGCGAGTCGCGATGTCTTGATGAAAAAGGTTGTTCCTCTTTCAAGTTCTCACCAACCAATCTTCATTGTTGTCTCAGCATGGACTGCACATTGGAAGACGGATACATAACGATCTCACTTACAAAGGTGAGACTTTACCTGCAAACAATTCAATTCATTCTTCATTAGAAATGAATGTTGATTTTTAAATATGGGAGATAGGAAATGATGACATATTGTAACATAACTTAAGAGTATCCTTAATTTCTGACTGGTCGATTTCCCTAAGTTGATTGACAATCAATACCCGGTAATTGGCTTGTGTGACTCACCTCGAACTGAGAAGTAGAGAATAATATATGACTTTCTATTTAACGAGTTAACGATTTAGTATTAAAAGAGCGCCAATCGTGATGTCATACTTGTAGCGGTTTTACGCTAGTTTAATATTGCCGTATAAGTGTTTGTATTTACTAGATTCGGTCCAACTTACGATTTAATTTTCATGTTTCTCTTAATATTAATAATAACACTTTATTGTCCGCAATACAAAGTACATAGGAAATTTGGTTCATGCATTTTACACCCGGCCTCCACAGTGCAGCACCTTTTTAAGCGTTGTTCTATCCTTATTATGCTGAGCGCCAAGCAAGGAAGCAACAACTCCCATCTTTTATAGTCTTTTGGTATATCGCGGCTGGGAATCGAACCCCGACCTACCGAGTGATGAGCAGACGCTCTACCAACTGAGCTACATCCCCGTTCCTAACTTGACAGGTGTTATTCTCATTTTCTAACCTGTATTACTCTCAATATGAATTAGTTTCAAGTAACTGAAATGTTTTCAAAAGGCCCAAATTTTCCATGTTTACCCCTTCTTTCATGCGACTGTTTTTTTTTGTCGTCATAATGATTGACGTCATAATGACGCTACGAAGTAAGCGGGGGTATATAGCGGTCATTCTGTCAGGTCAATTTTCTCAAAAACCGTCAAAGGTACATAAACAAAAGTTTGTACAGATGTTAACCATGTTCTTCCGATCGACAGACAATTTTAAATTTTCTGAGATTTAATTTTGTTGTCGTTTCCATGGAAACGTCACTTTTTGGACTTAGGTGAATGAAATTTTGGTTGTGAGTACTCATGACTATAATCTTCGAAAACCAGTTCTGAAATAACATTTGTTACGGAGTTATGGCCCTTGGACCTTAAATTTAACTTAGTACCAAAAGAACTGCGATGCTCCAATGGGGACAAGTTTTCTCGGTAACTATTACATCTAGGTGAATGAAATTAAACATGTAAGTAGTCCAGATGATATTTTTCATAGAGTTCACAGTCCAGTTCCGAAATATTATTTTTTACGGAGTTATGAAGCCCTTGAATATGTAATTGAACTTGGTACAAATTACCGGTGCACGTGATGCTCTAATGGGAAAAATTAAGTTACCTGAAACATATTACATCTGGGTGAATGAAATTTGTAATAACAAAGCCAGTTCCCAAAATTATTTTGGACAGTATTATGATGCTTGAAGCTGTTTTTTAAACATAGTACCCTTCACATCTATAATTCTCAATGGGCGGATAGCGGATGGCGGGGGTATGTGAGCCAAGCTAACTTTTTTTCGTGTTCTTTGGGGTTTCACAACGCTAGTTGATCGTGTAGATGATTATTTATCACCATTTTAAAAGAAACGCCGTATGTGGTTTAAACATGTTTTTATTGAATAAAGAATATGGTTTGGCAAACAAGCAAAGCATTGCTTTTGTAAATGCCGCACCAGTACAATACAGATTTAAAGTTCACAAGAACTAGGCATGTAAAAAAACAAAAAAAAACAAAAAAAACAAAAATCATATTATCATCACATCGAATGTACATTCAATAATACAATTCTCGAAGTTACTTTCCGTGATTATAATTAACTTGACGGTGTCTATTGTAAGTGACCACTGTTATGACTGACGCTGTTTGACGTTACATGTAAACAGTTGCTCATGTATATTACGCTGAGTATTCATATTTGTTTTGACCGGACCACAACTCTTACAAAAATGGAACAGTCGCAGGGTCCCCTCAGTACACTCAGTGACACTCAGACATAGGTACGCAAAAGAAAGTTCGCTCTAAAACGTCTGATAATTCACGGTCATGTTACAATATCAAACATTTGAGTTTGTAAAATTTTTGGATTCATTGTATTTCAACACCAACAAATGTCAGCGATTTAAACTCCTGCTAACATCTTCTTAAATTTATGGGCGTTGAATAACAATGAAACCCGACAATTTGACTGCTGCCATGATTAACATGTTGTAAATGTTTGCAGAATCAGGCACATTTATAACGTTTCTCATATATCGACAAACAGTTGTGTTTCATCAATATTTTTTTGCAGAAATTAAAAATTTGAAATTTAATCGTTTTTAAAAATTAAAAAAACATGTAGAATTATTCTTTTACTGCTGACCAAACACCTATACTTTTCAGTTTTAGATTATAACATCGAAACATTGAGCTATTTACAATTGAAAATCAAGCATATAAGAAGTACTTTCTTTTGCCTGGCAGTTTAATAAAGCACAACAAAATATCATGAACCATATAGATGTCAGTTAATGTTGTTTTAAACTTGTAGACTAAATGTATCAAATGTATAATTTTGGTTGCTTGTATTTATTATTTTTATCAAGTAAGGCTGCTCGTGTCTGTTATTCCAGGAATTTGAACTTATTCTATTCACTTTATTTGGATACAGTAACGTGATCACATGTTCTTGATGCAACAAGACAGTCGATACCTCGAACAGCTTTCGTGTAAGCTTAACAATCACATTGAGAATAGGGAATAATAGTAAAAGAACATTATTCCCGGGGTTGATTAGACCATTCCTCTATTCCTCTATGTGTCTTATCAAAACATTCAATGACTAACTAATTAGTTACTATAAATTGATAAAATAATAACACAAAACACATCAAATCATTTCACACCTTTTCTCGGGTAATTACCTCTTTAAATGATTACCTTTTTTGGTATCCTTTGCTGGAACATAATTAAAGATTAAGCCAGTATTTTATAAAAGGCATTGGACATTTGTCTACAAATGTTAACTTCCAAATTCAGCATAAATGATTATCTTAATTTACAGCTTAACAATGCATTGAAGAACACCAAGAGATGCGTGAAGGGAACTAAGCAAATATCCACCAAGAAAAAAGTCATTTGTGTATCAGGTACGTGATAGCAATGTACCAATAATACAATTTTTACAACATCAGGGGTGTGTGCTCAAAACGCTTCCTGGGCTTAGTTAAATCTATATACAGATGACAGGTACAGATGGTGGAAAGTCACTTGTAGCGGAGAAACAATTGAGTTCTTGAGGTGGGCATTGAACGAAATTACTATCTTATGGAAGGAGATGCTTTTCATTCAACACAGAGATGCTGATGCATAGATAAAAGTTCTTGTGCCGAACGATTTTAGATTGTAGCTTGGGACTGAAAGTACCAATTGTTGTGATGACAATAGAGCTCTGGAAAGTAGTGTGTCAGTTGCTCTTGAAGGTAGGACAATGTTCCGCAGAGATGCTGCTACATAGGAAAAGGTTCTTGCGTCAAATGATTTTAGATTGTAGTTCTTTCTGGACAGTATATATCAATAGTCTTTCTGGGTTGTAGAACGACTGATATGTGAGCCATATTCCTGAAGTCTTTCCTTTCAAGAATAAAGAGACAGTGTAGAGAGCTCAGAACAGGAGAGAAGTGATAGGACGACTAGTGAGAATGATGATACCTGCAGCTTTGTTCTGAATTTTCTGGGGACGATGTAATTAGGATGGAGATCTACCGAAAAGCAGTAACGGGAAGGAACCACATGTCTTTTGAGATTGCACTGTTGCTGATGTTCTTTAGATGAAAGTGGCAGGTCTTGAGTAGACGACTTATTTGCTTTTCCATGTTGAGATTCGAGTCCAAAATAATATCAAGATCTTTCAAAACAAAAGAGAAAGTTTTTGAAGAGTTTGTGGAGATGACCATTGCTTCTAATCTGTTATCATTTAACTTTAGCTTGTTGTCAGACATCCAGGATCATGTGGTGTAGAAGCATTCTTCAATGTTTTTTCTTACACTGTAGCTTACTTTCTTGTGAAGACTTGACATTGTCAAATGGTTGGCTGGCGTCTGTATAGAAATGACGAGGTACGTCGTAAGCAGTTTTCCTTGCGAATAGTATTACATTTATAGTGAGAAGATGATGGTTCTACACAGGTAAGGATATGGCTGGTTGATGGAGATGCTCCAATTTGTATGATTGGGATCCATCCGAGAGGTAGGATCTCAGTTAGAGGTAGGATCTCAGTCAGTCAGAGGTAGGATCTCAGTCAGTCAGAGGTAGGATCTCAGTCAGTCAGAGGTAGGATCTCAACTAGTTAGAGGTAGGATCTCAGTCAGTCAGAGGTAGGATCTCAATTAGTCAGAGGTAGGATCTCAGTCAGTCAGAGGTAGGGTCTCAGCCAGTCGTGAACAGTATTCATTAAAACCTATTTCATCAAACGCTCAAGAAGAATCGCATGATCAATTGTGAATTCCGAGGAAAGATCAAGGAGAAGAAACAAAGCATAGTTGCCCTGGTCAACATAATTGAGAGAAGTTTCTGTGCTGTTAGCTTGTCTGTGGGCAGACTGACAACAGTCAATCCAATTTTGCTGAGAAAGATGAGAGTTGTTGTTTAACTACTTTTTCTAAAACGTTAGACATGAACATCAGGTTTGAAACAGGGTGATGGTTTTTGAGAAATTGAGGATAAAGTGTTGGTTTCTTGATAATTAGTTTTACAACAGTTAGCTTAAAGGGGCGTCGCACGTCTTTTTGCTCAAATAAGTTGATGAAATGTATTTGAAAAATAATGACACTAATAGTAAAACACTTTTCTCTCTTCGGAAAATCAAGTTAAAAAATAAGTGTATATGGTTCCGTAAAGCCATGGGAATAGTTTTTGTCATTCGAAATAATAAAATGTGTTCACAATAAAATGGCCGCCATGTATTTTTTGCATTATACGCAACACCGTTTTTACCACAGTGGAACATTGGTTTATGTAATAAGATGTTTTACCCTAAATATAAATGACATAAAATATCATTATAAATGCGAAATTTGAAAAAATGAATTTTGCAAAAAACTTGCTACTGCCCCTTTTAAGCATAAGGGCGCAGCCTGATGATAGACGATCCTTGATGATAGACTGAGGATGAGGCATTAATTGGCAGGATGACATCGAGTATTCTCAAAAGGTATTTTTTGGGGATAAGATCAAGCTGATTTTTAGGAGAGTTTTATTTTCTTGAGGTCAATATCTTTCGACTAATTGTTACTAACAGGCTACTCATATACAACGTCACGACGTGAATTTCACGTCGTAGCTTGGTGCTTTTATCTTTGAAGAAGGAGTCAATCCTGTCAACTCCTTCTCTTTTCATGAGGAATTAAAACTCTGCTCGATTTCGATGTATTATCCACGGATCTTGTTGAGGGGACTGAATAAACGCTTTGTATTATCTGCATTCCTAGAGTTTCCTCGTTGAGAGAAGTAGCACAGGAAGTCCTGATTTCCATGGCAACATTATTAAGGGCAGTTTTGAAACCATACTGCAAGTGGAACAGTTGAAACTGATAAAGGCACTGTGTAAAAGTGTGGCAAATAAGTGAAGCATCACCACAACTTGTAACAGTATATGTTGCACTGTTATCTTTATGAGAGGTAGTTCATGATGTTTTCAGATGATGTACGGAAATCTCACAGCCTGACATCAGATCAACCCAAGAGAATACTTTTTGTAAATTGCGATACATGGAAAGAGCTTCTGCTGCTGAATGTACCCTCCATGACGATAGAACCAGACCCCTTCTACACATGCAGCCGAGGGATCGCAGCTCTGTCATATTCCAAAACATCAAGAGTCATTTATATCGCAAATGAAATGCAAGGTTTATATTCTTTGACGCTAGATCAGAAAAAGAAGCAAGTTCTTATAAAAAGGGCACGAATCATAGCCCTGGATGTTGACCAGAAAAGAGACATTCTCTTTTTTCTGAAGAAGGCCTTTTCTAAAACTGTAGTCTGCAAGTTAGTTAATGAAACATGTCAGGTGATAATGCACTTTAAAAAAAGTTTGAAAGATATTGCTGCTGACGGGGAACACGAAATCCTTTATGTTCAACAGTCCGTAACAATTTACCAGGTAAAGAATGGTAAAATGAGTGGTGTGGTAGGTAACACAATGCTGAAGGGATCTTTAAAGCATATTAAAATTGCTCCCTCTACAATGAACTTATTTTCCGTAACTTCCACATCCGTTTTCAGATTCAACTTTGAACTTAACCAAACTGATATGAAATTAGAATTTGACAACAAAGTTTTTAATGTTCTTTTGGATTCTCGACGTATGTACATTTTTCAAAAGGGGCCGAGTATTTTCATAGCAGACACTGAAGATACTAACATTAACAAGACTGTCCACCTGTCACAATGGATGGTTGTAGAATATGCCTTGTTTATTGACTAAGTTACGAAATGCAATCTGTCTGAACAGGTAAGTTCTGTTATACATCCCAGAGCTTTGTTCATCAGGACATCCAAACGTAAATTCTCTTGTATATATATATATGTAACAATTAATGTAAAGTGTTTTCGAGTTTGATATGGAGTTTTAACATGTGTCCGAGTTTGATATCGAACAGAGATGCAGTTCGGACACATTCATAATTTCGATATCAAACACGAGGACACCTGGGCCATGTTCAATAAGAGTTTAAAAGAAATCTCTCTTGAACGTGATTGCTCAATGTAGTGCTATGCAGCAAATTGAGCAAGCCTCGAGGCATCGTTCCGTGTCGTTCAGGAGGGAATGAGCGCTCATTGACCGCTTAATTGAGCGCTCAATTGAGCAAATAAGCGCTCACTGTTATGGAACAGACGCATGGTAAGGAATTTAACTAGACAGCCACTCTCATTAAATGCTTTCAAACAGGTGTGAACAATTGGGCTGGTCATAATGGCCGCTGATCATGTAGATGTAAAGTTGATTGTTTTGAATTTGTACCCCCCAAAAAATGTGTTGTATATTTAACCATGCAACCGTTCTAGGCAATTGCAGACTTACGCAAATTAATCAGAATAGAGAGTAATTCTTTGATTCCTTTGATTTGATTGTTTGTCCAGGAGACCTCATATATTAGGTCCGCCAAGGACAAGTTCCAAAGTCACAAGAATTTATCCCTTTCCAAATTTTCTATAAAAAACTTGTTTCGTAAAAAAATAAATGTCAATGAAAACATAATAACATCAACCATCATTAGGGCTAATGGTAGGAAACACTCCACAGCTAAACAACAACCTAAAGGCGTAGTTTACAACATCAGCTGCAACTGTGGCAGTAACTACATTGGGGAAACATCCAGACCACTCAACATACGCATCAAAGAACACATAACATCCACAATCAAGGCAGACAACAAATCAGCCATTTTAGAACACATCACCAAATTTCCACAACACAACATCAATTGGGACGCTGTCAAAACACTCACAAACAACAAACATGATTACACCCACCGCCGTTTATCTGAAGCTTTACAAATTTTGAGACATAACCCCTCTTTGAATAGAGATCAAGGCTATTTCATCCCATCAGCTTACAACCACTTAATCCACTTAATCCACAAATAATTAATCCACTCTACTCACTCTGGCTTCCTTCATTATCCTCCACTGATTGCTCACCCTCACTGCTGCATTGTATCCCAATCCCAACTTAATTAACTTACCTTCCACTGGTATCCATGTTATCACTACCTGCTTGTTACAGCTTTCATCTTATTGTTATCTCATCTTGTTGTCTTTGTTATCCCATTATCATACCAAAAATGTTTCATGTATATAACCTCTGATTTTATCATCTCTCCCATATGCTTGATAACGGTATAAGGATCTATACCGAAACGTCGCTATTGTTAATAAAGAAGTTGATCATCCATAAATATTTGTCTTCTTCATCACCCATTTTGTTACTGCCAATTTTAATTAACTGTATAGACCTCTGAATCAGGTAAATTATCCGATTCCATATGATAGACACTGTGAAGCGGCGCTCAACTCTCAGTAAAGTGTCATGGTCGACCATCATCTTAGGAGCAAATAAGTTGAAAGCAAGTGACAGTGACATATTGAACTGCCACCAAAACAGAATGTGCATATAGATTTGAATTTAAATTCAATAAAGAATGAACGAACCTCAATTAAATTGTATATAGATATAATTGTTCGCCAATAAACAGCCGCACCACAGTAAGAAGTACCCAAAAGAGAACGCATGTGGACTTCGAGGTTGCTATTTACCTAACAGAGAGTGATCCAGTTTTATTTCTTCATTATGCATGGTTTGGTGTGATAATTAGAAAAATATAAGCTGTTATTAATAAATCTTAATATGTTATCAGGTATATAGATATAATTGTTCGCCAATAAACAGCCGCACCACAGTAGGAAGTACCCAAAGAGAACGCATGTGGACATCGAGGTTGCTATTTACCTTACACGAGGGAAAAAAGCGAGTGATCCAGTTTTATTTTTCATTATGCATGTTTTGGTGTGATAATTAGAAAAATATAAGCTGTCTTTCACAAAACTTTTGATGAGGTTTATGATGAAAGGTTTTACTGAAATCTGCCTTCAGAGCTGGATATTCAAGGCTGTGTCTTGTCTTGCTTTACTCAGAAATCTCTGTAAGACAATAGTTTAATACAATAACGCCAAAAGCTTATGGGCTTTCAATAAATCAAAAGGTTCTCGATCATGTTGATCATAAATGTTTCACAGTTAATTTTTCAGTTGTTTTAATTTCTTAGATTAGCCTAAGGTTTCCGGTGCATTTTTGTTGTGATTCAGAAAAAAAGTTTAGGAAGTGTCTCCCATTGTACTCTAAATTGTTTAAATTGAAATATTGCAAAAGAATCATGTGTGTTTTTTAATTAGATTCAGAACGTATTTTACAAACTATTTGATCAATATTTGATTGACAACAATAACTCGAAGAGTGCGAGCATCAAGTTACTGCAATGTTGATGCTTTAATGCCAATTCGAGGTGTGGACCCAATCGTCAGAGAGGTTTCGTTTTGCGATGTTGGGTCTGGCTTGGTGAGATAATATTTCTACTTGGTCTGTAATTATTTGACGTATTGATCACAGAAATGTACTATTAGTTATTACCAATCCCAGCATTGTTAGTAGGTTTAGCTTTTCCCTCTAGCATACTTACAAAATTATTCTAGATTGATCTATAGAGAGTTGTTAATAGTATTGTAGATTTATGTTCACTCAAGCAATGAATTCATTAGACATCTCTTTCCCTGTCTCTTCTGTCTACCATGAGGTGTTAATTTCGTGAGTAACTAGCTTCATATCTAGTCTCAGTGTATTTTCTAGCAGCACAATGTATTGTTACGCGGGAATAGTGTCACTTCATTGTTTGTGATGACTCCGTGAAGATTAACATCCAGTGTATCATTAATGTCATGTTGATTCTTCAATAAACATTGTTTATTCCATCATACTCACACGTTTGTTATTACTCGATCCTACTGTCTGGGTAGTCTTGGTCTCGCTTCACAATACACTGCAGTTATCCCATTTTAGTTATCCTATCCTGCCCAAGTACCATAGGGTCTATATACCTAGAATGTACGTATGTAACGTTGAGACAAGAATGTGAAAATATAGTCATCAAAACAGTTCATGAATCCTACTTAAAATTCACGGCTGAAACATTTAAAAAAAATCTTAATATTCCTTACAACAAAAGCACAACACCAGTCAATGCATAAACTAATTCACAAATGTTTTGGAAAGGAGATATACTTGACTGCAAGTTGTTATTTCGTCTCTTTCTAAATTTATTCAATGTTTGAGCTTACACAAAGCTATTTGAAATATGTAGACAGAACAAAAGACACAATTAGATGATCCGGTGAGTACAAGAACTCTTTTAGCTCTGATCAGGTATCACATTTCATCATACAATGGATGGTCTTCTCGGCAGGATGAAGGCAACGGATATTTTTGATAACCGCTTGGGTCATATACGGAAAAAGATGCAAATTACAGAGGTCACGTGACAGAACTTCTTTTGAAATGCATAGTGATACAAAATTTATTATAATTAGGCAGTGCCAAACATGTTCAATGTGAGTTGAAATCTACCGAGCAAACACTTCACAGGTAACAAAGGCAGTTTGAGTCACATCTTCATTTACCGAACGTCTATCTTTACTATTCCATAATGTGACTTATGTAAATGGGATTTTACAAGTAGCTGCTTAATATTCAGTTCAGTTCACCTCTCCTACATATGTGAGTCGCCACTTGCAACCAGACGGAAGGGAAGCAACTCTCGTCCCTTGGTAAAATGGACTCGCCCACAGTCATGATTACACATTCGAATTCAGCATCCTTAGGTTAGTATTTTTCATTTGAAAAACTAATTTTGAAACGTATTAAAATATTGAAAATTAAGATCATGCAAAACAATGTTTTATTCTAACTGAAAGCATGATTTAGGAGGCATTATTTTCTGTAATTTAATCGTTAGAATAGCACGCAGTTCATTTGCATATCTCAGTACGCGTAGTTGAAGACACGTTTAACTTTCAAATAAATGTTGTCAAGCTATTTTGTACAAAATGAATGAAAAATGACATTGTATGATAAAGACGTTATCATGCTCGTGTGTTTAGGGATGGTAAATATCATGCATTAGGAATATACACTATGTATGTAGCTCGCCAAGGCTCGCAACGCAATGTTTATTCCTAATGCATGATATTTACCATTAGAGACTGGACTCAATATA
Source organism: Gibbula magus (assembly GCA_936450465.1). NCBI lineage: Eukaryota > Metazoa > Mollusca > Gastropoda > Trochida > Trochidae > Gibbula > Gibbula magus. Next base: position 63,162,429 of record OW388304.1, read on the forward strand.
CATTGCAATTTGCATGGGTTGATTAATACGGTCACACTTCTGTGAACTTTCAATAGCAGGACCAATTAAACTTTGACTGTGGGAGGTACGACTGTATGGTCACTGTTGAAGAAGGAATAAACTATTTTCTTAATATAAACATTTTTCTTAATATTGATGTTACATCCATAACAAATTGGTGCCTCTGAAAGTTAGGTAGGTAGGTTTATTTAATTCCCCCAGATTTGGAGATACAAGTTAAGTCAAAACATTACATTGATTTCAACACTGAAATAATGATATTTATATGGGAAGGCATGTCAAGTTAATGCCTATGGCAAAGTGTCCAACAAGCAGAAGCAGCTGTGTGGTGTCGATGTCGTACGTGTGTTGACCAAGCAGGACACCAGTCAGAGTTCTCAGATCAAGATTGTCCAGAAGAACATAAGTTTCAATAATGGTTGTCATCAACTTAAAATATCACGCAGGTGTGTTGTCGTCGACTTGTAGCAAACCGTTACGTCCATAAACACCACGAGCTTGGGGCAGCAATGTGTATTCCTGAATGTGCTCTGATTGACATTCTCTTCTAAACAACACAAGTTTTCATTTATCATTAATTAGGGTACCAGTCCATGCATGAACAAAACATTCCTCAAGGACCAAACCAGGCTTAATGAAGTCATCATTGAGCCTTTCCCCTCTGAGACGTGGGGCAAGCTATATTCAACCTATACTCCAAGCAGCGATGTTCGCGTACACATCACAGTCGTTAAGTCATTTGCCTTTGAGATTTGCCTTTTGACCATACCATGTTTGATGTCCTTCAACCAGCATGTAAACAATATGGCGGTTCCGACATGACTGAATTAATGCAGAGGATTTTTCATGAGACAATTGTTTTTTGTTGTTTAAATGTAACAAAACTAAGTACATAATAGTTCGTTTGTAAAATTTCGGCAATTCATTGTTATTCAACACCCACAAATTTGGTTGAAAACTGACATACGACATTGACAAGCAACCCGATGAACTACTTGGCAACTTGGCAATGAACGAGAAACGCAGAACAAAATAACACCAACTTTAATTGTAATGTTTTGAAGATATGTTCACCATGTACTTTTTGAAGTTTACATATTTTGAAGAATCTTTTTTTAAAACAAACTATGAAAACAATAACAACATTGCACTCGTATCTCTTAAAGTTTAAAGGCGGAGGGAACAGTTAGTTGGTGGTTTGTAACTTTCCTACTGACCATATTTATATGAACCACTTTTTATGTAATAGATAGAGGACGAGTAGCAGTACATTATCGGGATATAAATGTACGGTTTTGAGAGGATTGGGCGAGGCGCCTATCCATCCTATCTATCCCTATCTATCTTAGAGCACAGTCAAATGCTTGAGTTGTTAAAAACATGTCTTAAAATGAATGTATTGCCAATGAATTGTCAACAAACTTGGGAAACATTCTCTCGAACACAACAAGCTAAACAATGACATTTCTCATTTTCATATGCAAATTTTAGGGACATTGACGTCATCTTCGGCCCTGTGAGCACTAAATTTCCCAATTTATCCGAGGTGCATGAGGCGTACATTTTATATAAAACGTACGAGTCGTGCTACAGCATAAGCGTCGTGCTTGAATCACGAGCATGCATGATAAGCACGTTTTTGTTCAGAAATATTGAGCACTTATACATTTCATCGCCTTTAAAGACTGAGTGCTTTTTATAATGAATCAGTTCACACAATGACTTCACCATGGACAGTAGAAGGACAAGTATACTTTTCATTCAGGAAAGGTAACTTTAGTTGTTTACTCCGTACTTTTTAAAAGGTTATTTTAAAAGTCAATACTAATTTTTATTTTATTTTATTTTTATTTGATTTAACAGTAAGTGTTTTTGTAATTCAAATATTTTTCAATCATGTTAAGTGACAAGTTGAGCTGTATTTAGTTATTCAAGAGTTATAATATCTTGTGTTGCATATGCTAAAGAACATCACGTCTATATTGCATATCAATTATTTCAGGTTACTGCTGCAACGTATGTGTTCTGGGATGGTCTGGGAAAGGATTTAGTATGTAACGTCGTAATGGATATTGCTCGGACGCTGGGTTACATAACAACGTTTCGGTGAAACGATCCTGTCGCCTCCATCCTCTAACAAACACTCCAAAAAGGTAAGTAATTGTATGTCACTTTCTCCCCATTCTTATGTCGCTCTTTACAACTTTTGAATATTATGTTTTAATATCGTGAGCGAAAAACCAAAAATAAGATAATATATTATTTTCAAACATTGCCACCATTTCACTTAATTTCGTGATGTAAATGAAATACACTTTATAAAATCTCAGTTGACATCACTTGCTTTAGTTGCATGCTTATATTCTTCTTTTAGGAATAGCAAGGTCCTGAACATGGAAATATCCCCATCGACGACAGCAACTATATCATTTCAGCAATTAAATTTTTAAACTAATAAGTGTTTTATTGTTTACTTTCCACACAAATAAAATAATCAGTAGGCATTGTTTGTTGTTTTTATTAAAAGTCTGTGAACCAGTTTTATGAGCATGATAACCGAACGCAACCAGACAAGTGTACATCTATCGGGATATAATTGTACTCCACATGACCACACTACAATCATATGACTGAACGAAAGCATTTGGCAGTGCTATAATTCTTTTTAATGTTCTTTTTACTCATCGTAATTAAAATGTCCTGTGAATATATTATGCCTTACGTTCGTATAAACACTCAGCTCGTTGTACAGCAGACCACAGGGCCCACCATAACATATGTGATTTGTTTATCTTCGCAACAGCTTAAATCTAAAAATCACAAAATCACAAAAAAGAACGAATACAATTGATGGAGATCGAAATATTGTCAAATACTTTAAAAGTATGTTTGATGCTATCATTTCTCCAAAAACGGTTTAAAGTAAATCTAGTTTACTCGTACAATCTTCCGATCATCATTTACCGTTCTCTCATGATAGGTATGTCTACTTTAGTTAAGTACTCAACCGATTCACTTTTATGTATATAATGTTTGAAATGGCGAATAATTGTCAATCAAGTAATCGAATCCATCTACATTAATAGAGGATATTATATTCGAACACTCATACTATATGGGTTTACAACAGGAGTGCTCAGAGGTTTCATCCTCAATACATTTGTGCTCTTAGTTAATAAAACATTCAGAATGTATTTGAGTGCTTCTATATTGTTGGATATTGTTTTTCAGGGTAAAATCATAATGTAGATCTTGTAGAGAAATACGAACAGAGAGAAGATAATTGATTTTTAGAAGCTTAAGCCATTTATTGGAAAGAAAAACATTAACTCTCACAAATCACTGCCAAGAAGCACTTAAGTAAGATTGCAGTCAATGAAAATACTGAAACAATTAAAATGTATTTGTGTGTCTTCCCTCTCAGTACAATTAACAAATATTGACAGTTTTGGATTATACTTACATGATATATCTTTTATATCTAACTTCTGGAACTCGTGGCTTACTCTGGCAATATTGTCTTTATATTATATGACGAGCAATGAAATACTGGGATTTATCAGTGAAATAAACTATCTATCAAGCTACAGTGAAAATAACTTATAGCAGTGACTGATATAATTTGACGTCATAGAACAATGGTCTCACGCAGCGAATTGGTTTATGACGTCACAGTGTTGTTGTGGTGACGGAATGTTCCTATCGGCCGCTCGGCGTTAAAACGACCCTTTCGTACGAAATTACAAAGATAACATCAAATAATAAATATACCATCCGCCAATTCTTGACAAAAACCATGTTTATCTCATCTCGTGAGGTAGAAGAGTTATATATTTTCACGAGTGGCTGCGCCACTCGTGGAAATATAACCTTTCTACCTCACTCGATGAGATAAACATGGTATTAGTTAAGAAAAGACAGATATCCTCTATGTATTCTTTTGATATAGGATAAAACAACCCCCTCGTCAAAGATGACGTTTCTCAAACCTGATAAAATACCTGCATTTTATTGTAGACTTATTCTATCTCTAAAACTATTAGAGACATGTGTATGTTTTCAGCCGATCGGAATCAAGATGTGCGAGTCGCGATGTCTTGATGAAAAAGACTGTTCCTCTTTCAAGTTCTCACCAACCAAACTTCATTGTTGTCTAAGCATGGACTGCACATCGGAAGACGGATACATAACGATGTCACATACAAAGGTGAGACTTTATCTGTAAACAATTCAATTCATTCTTCATCACAAGTGAATGTTGATTTTCAAATATAGGAGACTTGAGATGATGGCATTTAACACTTTCATCAATGAATAGCGCATGTTGTATGATATAAGCGGATTTTGTTATCGAAATGAGCGACCGTAGAACACTGAGTAAGCTCTCGTTAGGGTCTTCGTAAAAAAAGAATTAATGTTAAAATTATTAATAATTTACATTGGTCCATTTAGCTGCTACCAAAGACATTACACTTTAAAACTGTAAAGCCATACTCAGTAGTCTGACTAAAATCGACGGTTTTCCAAAGAATAAAAATGGCAAAAAAGTGCATTTAACGGGATATGAACTCATATCGTTCAGAAGTTTCCTCGCAAAACCGTCTGATAACAGCCCTTATGTTTGTATGTTCGGACGCAATTTCGTTAACCAATCACAAGACGTCCAACAAAAGATTTCGGTGCGAGAAGCTAGGGGCAGATAACTCCAAACAGCTATCCTTTCGTATGCTATCAAAATGGCAACCGTTTAAAAACTATGATGTGATTGGTCAGCTATCTGTCTGGGTTTTGTATAAACTAAACTGGTACGGAACATGCGCCTCTACAGGGTATCCTCAGACCTTGTGGCTAGGATTCTATAGAACCTGTTCGTTTCCCGGTAGATGCATTATTTTGCCAATTGTATTCATCGAAACATTATCGACTTTAATCAGACTGCCATTCTTAGTTAATTTTGAGGCTATTTAAAGCATGATTAACAATGTATTATTTGAGAAAACGATATTTTTATCTTTAAACTTAGATATTGAATCATTAAGCTACGAATCAAATGACTCAGATTTCAGGAACATATTATTTCATTATTATATTCTTCTCATATGCGAAAAAACTATCTGCTTTTTGTCCGCGGTATTTCTTGAATAAACAGTTGTTTGTAACAAAGCTCGAGTAGTCTGTCACAAGAGAAGTTGGTCATTTTCTGGCTATTCACTTACGATGTAAATGGAATTGAATTGGTGATAAATAAATGTCTTCACTCGAATGTATGCCATAATACCCATAATTTTTCTGGGGTAATTTAGAAAATCACGCTTGTTTCATAAAAAAAAAAGCTGTAAAATATCATTTCTCTTGTCATAGAGTCTAGTCTTTAACCAAAGCATCGCAATCTTGTGCACTGGGTAACGTCCAAATTCAGTATGAATAATGATATCGATCTTCATTTACAGCTTGGTGTAGCTATTGAGAAGACCAAGAGATGTGTGAAGGGAATAAAGAAAATCTTCATAAAAAATAAAGCCCTGTGTGTACCAGGTAGGTGACGGCCGTATCAATTACTCATATACTCATGCTTAAATATTGATAGAAGATAGTTTTCAATCGTTACTCAAAGGCAATGTAGCCCTTCCTTTCTGACTGCAATAAAGTGCTCTCACAAAAAGGTAAATAAGTGTTACCAATTGATAATTATTAATTCTCAATCAGTAAAAAGTGTTCTAAAACGAATGTACATAGTGAAAAAAAAGTCAGGCATAACTGATATAGAAGAAGACAACTATTTAATGGATGATCAACTTCTTTATTAACTTCTTGATCATCCATAAAATATTTGTCTTCTCCATCACACCAACTTCTAGAATGCCTCTCAAACGGTTGATAACTGATATAAAAAATCAAGAAGGTCTCACTTTTCTGCAATCTCATCCCACACTGTATGCTTTGATTGGTTGGGAAATGAATCGAACAATAAAGTTAATTCAGACGCTGTGAAATGTCTTTGACATTGATGCTTGTTATATTGTAGAGTAGGGGTGACTATTGACCCACAAGGACTATTGCCATAGCGATAGTGATAGTCTTTTGTGACTAACTATTGTGATAGCGATAGTGTTAGTCTTTTGTGACTAACTATTACGATAGCGATAGTGATAGTCTTTTGTGACTAACTATTACGATAGCGATAGTGATAGTCTTTTGTGACTAACTATTGCGATAGCGATAGTGATAGTCTTTTGTGACTAACTATTACGATAGGGATAGTGATAATCTTTTGTGACTAACTATTACGATAGGGATAGTGATAGTCTTTTGTGACTAACTATTACGATAGGGATAGTGATAATCTTTTGTGACTAACTATTACGATAGCAATAGTGATAGTCTTTTGTGACTAACTATTGTGATAGCGATAGTGATAATCTTATATGACTAACTATTACGATAGCGATAGTGATAATCTTTTGTGACTAACTATTGCGATAGCGATAGTGATAGTCTTTTGTGACTAACTATTACGATAGGGATAGTGATAGTCTTTTGTGACTAACTATTACGATAGGGATAGTGATAGTCTTTTGTGACTAACTATTACGATAGCAATAGTGATAGTCTTTTGTGACTAACTATTGTGATAGCGATAGTGATAATCTTTTATGACTAACTATTACGATAGCGATAGTGATAATCTTTTGTGACTAACTATTGCGATAGCGATAGTGATAATCTTTTGTGACTAACTATTGCGATAGCGATAGTGATAGTCTTTTGTGACTAACTATTACGATAGGGATAGTGATAATCTTTTGTGACTAACTATTACGATAGCAATAGTGATAGTCTTTTGTGACTAACTATTGTGATAGCGATAGTGATAATCTTTTATGACTAACTATTACGATAGCGATAGTGATTGTCTTTTGTGACTAACTATTACGATAGTTTATTGGGACCTGCTATTGCAATAACTCGTTTACGAGAACAAATCCTACCAAAAACATTGTTTTATTTTCTTTAGAGAAAGAGCGATAAAGTGAAAGAGTCAAAGAGCGAAAGAGCGATAAAGCGAAAGAGTGAAAGAGCGAAAGAGCGAAAGAGCGATAAAGCGAAAGAGCGAAAGAGCGAAAGAGCGATAAAGCGAAAGAGCGATAAAGCGAAAGAGTGATAAAGCGAAAGAGCGATAAAGCGAAAGAGCGATAAAGCGAAAGAGCGATAAAGCGAAAGAGCGATAAAGCGAAAGAGCAAAAGAGCCAAAGAGCCAAAGAGCCAAAGAGCGATAAATCGAAAGAGCGATAAAGCGAAAGAGCGATATTGACATGTCGACCTAAATCTTTTACATAACAATAGAATACTGGTTTCATTCAATTTCTTTTCATTTGACTTGGTATTTGGACATTCACTAACAAATCAAAGGAAAGAATAAAATAATCTATCATTATCAAAATAAAATATATAATTGTGTTTACTGGGTTACATTGTGGACATCATAACACTATTAGGCTACATCACAGTAGAATATTTGTGTGACATTGTGTATTAATATGTGCGACAGGAATAATTCTAAAGGGTCTGATTCATGAAAAAGGACGTTTTGGGTATAAGTATGATGGCAATAGGTTCTACGCCTTCAGTGCATTGAGCTCAGCGACATTCGAATACGTATTTGAGGTTACAAAATCATCTCTTTCACACTTGAATGGCTTCATTCTGCTCACATAAAGAGATAGTTTTAATCAGAAAGGAGGCCCATGGCATTATACAGTGCATAGTAGTAAAATACATTTTCCTGACTGTTGAGGACATCCTAGTTGTTTACATCTATTTCGCTAAAGAGTTAAAATTGAATAGATTTTTCATATCAAGGAATTTCAATGTAATATCTGGGTAAAGTCATTCGTAAAACATTGAGAAATGGCTAAATAATACAAAATGGTATTCTGACTCAGTGCATTGGATAATACAAAATTGGCAAAGTATTTCAGAGTTACTCTGTCGGTTCGAATCCCGCATGGGACTCGGCCCGAAAGGTACGAGAATTTGTACTATTGAAGGTAGTGTTATCCCAAATGTAACCTTGTTATATTTGTTCACTATCTAAATAACATGTATTTCTAATTATATATATTCTCATGTTTACAATGGACAAGTAATGTTCATAGCGAAGAACAACTTTTGAAGTTTAGAATGTGTTGAAACAGTTTCTGACCACTTTTGAGTATCAATAGATATACACCTTTCCTTAAAGGCTGCTATAAAAGAACTAATACAGGCAAAATCTTCATTTTGCCACATACACCAAAGACTATATTCATAGATAATATTTCTGACATTTAGAGCCCAACATTGAATACCTGCAAAAACAATACATAAAATCATTTCGTTTGAAAAAAATAGTCTCCACTCTAAAATATTCCAAAAAGATACAGTGGCGCGACAAAGCGATAAAGCGATAAAGCGAAAGAGCGAAAGAGCGAAAGAGCGAAAGAGCGAAAGAGCGATAAAGCAATAAAGTGAAAGGGCGATAAAGCGATATAACTGCGCGACAAAGCAAAATGTTTTTATCGCTTTGTCATGCGGCAATATTGCTTTGTCGTGCGGCCTTATCGCTTTGTCGTGCGACACTATCGCTTTGTCGTTTGACATTATTGCATTGTCGTGTTGCGTTATCGCTTTGTTGTGTGTCCATATTGCTTTATCGCGTTGTTGCCAGAGGGCGAAAGAGCGATGTCCCCTCTCGGCCATCATAGACATCACTTCACACTAAACAATTTCATATTTGCAGTCCAAATTTTAGGAGCAAATGAAATATCACCTTCTGTGTTTTCTACGTAATAAATTGGCGGATAATCTTATTATGAACGGGTTATGTAGGATTCTGTCGCTATCTTGAATATTTTGCATTAGGGGAAATGAAAACACGCTATATTGTACCCAATTTTGCAACTTATTGATAACTAAAGACATACACCGATAGAGTATTCACATAGTAACACATAACATGTAATAAAACTAATAAACAATTTGCTGTTATGCTGTAGAGAAGTTTTCCCGACTCGCAGCGCAAATGAATGTCTTCAGTTCTCATTGTTTTATTTTTCAACAAATGTGCGATTGATTATTTCTCAATTGATTCAATGTTTGGGCTATTGGAAATTTGCAATGTAACAACAATGTGACAAAACAATCCAAAAATTGTAATTAAATATGAAAATTAATAGATGGCAACTTTCAAAAGGAGTTAATATAGTGAATAAATTATACACATAAACATAGTGCCATTGACTCTGTAGTTGATCAAGTGTTACATTATTCATTGTTATTCAGACTTACATGACATAAAAAGGAATCGACTTACCACAAATTTGTCGAAATGTAATAATGAAATTGACAGATTCTTGTCTCCATCCGACAACGATTAATTGTTTTAGCTATCAAGCATTACCAGTTAGTCCCTTAAATATTTCAGGGTAGCGTCCTGCCACGTGCATATCCGAAGAGGAATCAAAACTGTACAAACAAAGTTTAATTTCCATGTAATAAAGATGGTATTCTGAAAATATCAGTTAAAATGTTACATGAAAAATCTTTTCACGCCCATGTTGTGGGCGGGTTTTCAGGATCAAATATTTAAATTTTGATCCCCTAAGTCGAACGTCCCTCCCCACAAAAAATCAGTTACAGTTGAAGAGCGGTTCTTAAAGAGGCAGTAGCACGTTTTTTTTCAAATTTAATTTTTTTCAAATTTCCCATGTTTAATGATAGTTTATGTCATTTATATTTATTTTAGAGGCTAAAACATCTTATTACACAATCCAATTATCCGCAGTGGAAATAACGTCGTTGTGTATAAATTAAAAATTGCATGTCGGCCATTTTATTTTGAAACCATTTTATTATTTCGAATGACAAACAACGATTTTCATGGCTTAACGGAACCATATACGAGTCTTCTAAAAAAAAGTGAACAGAAATGTGAAGACATATCATTAAGATATGAGAAAAATATAAACCCGGGGCTTAATGAGAATGAGAATATTAAGTCTGTGGCCAATTAATTAAGTTAGCTAGTGTGACCATTAGTGTCTTTCCTGTAACAGTTATATTTCGTGGTAAAAATGTTTAAATATAGTGATTATTTCCAATTATTATAAAGCATGTTAAAATGGTGTCTTTTAAAAAGTAGGTATATCACAAAATGTGCTAATAATTTACTTAGGAATTAAAAATAATAGCGACCAATTTTTTGCCTAGGAAAACAGAATGCTGGAGTAAATTTTCAAAACCTTTAGATTCCAAAATAATTTACTTTGTAATAGCAGATTTTACTGACATTGTCACATACATATTAATGTATTCTTTCAAGATATTGTCGACATTATATCATTAATATGTATGTAAGTAATTAAGAAATAAATGATGTTACAGGAAAGACAACATTGTTATTGTAAAGACACCCTATGTTACTGGACAGACAAACAGAGTGAATATCCCAGAATTCTACCGATATCTTAAGACATTGCCAAATGTTATTGATTAAGACGCACATAGTATTAAAGGAATGACTCACAATAAAACTTTTAGTAATGTGACTATGGTTGCTAATGTGCTATGGTTGAAATGACACATGGATAACGTCTTCTCTTGCCATATACATACTTTTTGGTAAAATAAAATAGATACGTTATTTCAAAGATTTGTTACAGGAGAGACAATAATGAAAGGCTGAAAGATGTTTGGAGAATATCTAAGGAATGTGTATATTGTTATTTGGAACACTAACACATTATCTACAAAGTTAAACTGAAGCATATTCATTTGAACAATGCAGGGCCTAATGATTTGGCAATCAAAGTTGATAAACGCTTTGAAATAACAAACTCTGCAAAGAGCATAATATAACTCCATTTTAATGGTTAAACCAGTATAGCCTGCCATTGTAGTTTCCAGTGACTTGTTTCCTAAGCAATCAGGATCATCATGCTATATAACTGGTAAACAGGAATTGAGGATACCCAATATCTTACTGTAACATAAAAGTATCTACCCCTCACCCCCTCCCCCAAAACAATAGTCTGAGAGGGATGTCGACACATCATACTTTCATATAAGGGTTTTGCAGTATATTGGGTATCCTTACTGAATGGTACTGGTCCACGAGACTGTTGATCATACGTTGCAGATGTATCAATAACATCAGGACCAATTAGACTGTCACAGCATGATTTCTCCCTTGAAATCCAAATAAAATCAATTCAAGACTTATCTTTGGTACTACTGAATTCTATCTCGTCTAGCTCACATTAGACATCATTAAGTCTATGAAATTTAATATTTATTCTACCTTCATCAATATTATTTTAATTCTTTAAGCTTCAGTACTGTGTATTCAGTTTGTCAAGATTTGTTAAATAAAGATCTGCACCATATTATAGGCTCTAATTTTAAACACAGTCATAGGGTAGCTTTGAAGTCTTATCCATTGCAAAAGATTCAGTAACAATGTTAGGTCTTTACTGTAACAATGAAGGTCTTTGCTGTAAAACTTTGTATCATGCTTTGCTGCTTTTAGATAATAGAAAATATTGAACCTATCTGCTTAGAATTTGAAGTATTGCACATGATGCATTATGTAATAATAAAAATAAAAATAATCAACGAGCCCCACTGCTCCGAATGCATTCTCTATCTTAATCCATGTATGACGTCACAAAACATGCATATGTTATTATTTTACTTTTAAAACAATACATGTCAATTATGGCACACCAAAATCAATTATTTTGCAAATTTCTGTGCTCATTCATCAGATATGGTACAAGTAGCTGCGACCTCATGAAATGGATTCTTCCACGCACGTGCAGCACAACTCTTCAATGCGACGCGATGTGATTGACAGCTAAAACTCTGTCTTTCCATGCCGTCTCCGGGTGTTACCAGTCTTAAATAAAACGCTGGATTCTTACTGACAAACAATCCTAAGGTTTCTAACAGCGTCTTGTGGCCGAGTGGTTAGAAGCGCTGACTACCAAGCGAAGGGTTGCATGTTCGAAACCAGGTTCATGCATTACAAAAAAAATGTCTAGTTGAGTTGAAATGTCTAGTTGAGAGATTGTAAGATCCTTTTCAGATACACCAATACAAATTACATCAGTCTCGAAAAATGTACTCGATTAGCCATAACTGAAAATGTCTAAAACCTAAGACCCCTCCTGACTGGGACAGTCATTGATCAGTAGATTCCTAAATAATAATCAACCGATAACACAATAGAGTGACACCATGACCATGGATTAAGTTTAATGAATCTTTCATTTATAACTAAACTATAAAATTAGTGTGATAAGAATTTAAACAAATAGAGATGAAATGTCTTTGCTGTAACAGCTCTGATCTTTCCTGTAACATGTCTTTTGTTACAGGGAAAGACTGTTACACGAAAGACAATATCTCTTCAAAAGTGTAATTAAAAACGATGACTGATCCCTCCAGTTGACCAAACCTATAGTGTGTGTTACTTTCAACAACCCAGATTGAATGACAGACTCCTACATCTTTTGAACTAGACATTATATGGGAAATAACTGTTACAAGAAATACATAAGCTGTCAGCACAAACGGGAGACGTTATCTACTTCTGAAAATTCAATGAATAATAACTTACATTCAAATATAGTTTAGTTTATTTCTTTGAGTGAATAGTCTTTAATTATATCAAATTTATTATTTATCTTAAATACCATTACAAATTAAAAACATTATTACCATTATGTATTTGTCATTCCTATTGTTGGGATATCTGAATGATGAAAAGCATTGTTTTCACTTTTGTTCATTTCCTATTCAAACCTATTGTGCTTGCAATCCATTTCTTTGAGCTGTTTAACATTAAACTTTAAAACCATATATTTATAAAATCAGCAATCAGGGGCATTGGATTTCCTCTGAGTGCAGTTCCATTTAGTTCAAAGATTATTTGATTATTGTCTATACTTCATGTCATCGATTGAAACTTCTAAACTAATTTATGGCCTTTCGCCTTTGAATGACAGATAGCAAAATGTTTAGCTTTTCAATTTGCCATACGCTTGTCATTCGTCATACAGCATTCAAATTCATTATGTAAGCTTCATTTCTGAATGTTTTAAAAACATATTAATGCATAATGATTCAACTTTAACCTAATATTTTATTTTATCAACAACACAATATGGCCGAGGACTTGCCCTTGTCTTCCCCCTAGGATAATTTAACTCAAGATCTGAACTGGGAAACAACATTTTGCTTCAATACTTTCTTTTGTCCGTCAGTGTATGTTTATCATATACACTTACGAAAAAACTTAAATAAGTTGAACATTCATAAACTTTAATTCCTGAATCCATGTAATTATCATGACAACACATATTATTACAATACATGCTATCACGGTTTGGGAAAAGTGTAATGGCGGCGCGTTGCATGCGCACAATGCGAGTAAGAGCCTTCCGGTTGGAGACGTTTAGCATGGGCGTTTGCGATGCGGAAGCAATATCTTTGATTTTCAAAAAGTATATTAAATAGTTAAGATTTTTTTTACCGATTTTAAATATGAGGACATGTCTTATAATGTCATTCAAGAATTGAATTTTATTTTGTGTTTAATAATACTAGACTAATTGACGGCTAGAACGAAGGTAGGGCATTACTATGTCTATCTCATGTTGATATCACTTATTTTTAAAGAATGACTTATTAACTATTATTTTAAATAGTGTTGTGCGTTAATTAAAACATCAATCCCTGAGATTTTACTGATTTGAATAATTCAGTTGAAAATTTATTTATTTTTAAATTCGGCGCTAGGTGCCTGATTTAAAAGTAGGCCTATTTTTATTCTGTATGATGGCGTATCATGCCCATTAGGTTATCACAATTTTAAAATAAAATGATCTTATAATTTATGTTATCTTCAATCATGGGAATTTATTCTTTTTATTCAGAAATATTTGTTATTTTAAAACTCAATTCTAAATTCTAGAAATACCAGGTACATTTCCGACCGTTCAGACAGACCTACATAGTTTTGACTACGATGATTTTCGTCAATGAAATATTTTATCACCCCACCTCACCCCTCTGGTGTGTTGCAATGCATCACCCCTAACGAGGTGTTAATGACCAGCTATCACTGGCCAGCTCTCCACCTGTCATACGATCCCCCTCTTACACTGCGTTATGCAATACTCTACTCCAGCTCCAGCCTCTCGTGGTCTACCAGTGCAAGAGAAAAAAACATTAATTTTATAATTGCGCTAAAAAATTTTTTTGGCACAGCAAAAGAATGAAAAATACAGTTTTTGGTCTCCATCATACAAATAGACTATTCTCAAAATGTTAGCTTACTAACAATTCCATTCTCTTCCCAAACAGTTTACTCCCTTCAGATTTCCGATCCTACCCTCTGTTGTTTTTCGCTTGAAATCGAGAGCAAAACCAAAGTCCCCTAGCGGTGGAAAGCGAAATCTCATACCGTATCCCCGCTTCTTAACGAATGAGAACTCATCTTTCAGTGGCCATGTTGACCGAGTGACTTCAAAGATCTTGGCATTTTACTCTGAAGGGTCTTGCTCATTAGCATATGTCATTCGAATATGTCTGATGTAAATAACGCAAATGAACTGTTTTTGGTATTTTTCTCTGATTTGGTCTTCTTTATTTATAAGCATGTTTATGATCAATAGTTTTTACAAAATCAAATAGCATATTTCGAGGAAAAGACATGAAACGAGAAAACGTTTGTCTTACGTTTATTTTATAATTATGACGTGTCATTTGCAAATGTCATTTTTACAACGGCGTCTCTGATTGCACAACTAGATTCAATTGCAACCAATAAGGACACCCCCTTTCCGAGATGAAATGTACAAAATAAGATCCTCTAGGTGCAAGGTACCAAAATTTCAGCTTTGGGGGTGTAGCGGTTCTGGAGGAGAAGTGGAACATGTCAAAAGTTTATTTACCACGCCTTTCCAGGCCTGATGAGCTAAAATGGGTTTAACTAATCATTAAGTTCATAAAGAAATTCAAACGAAACAATGATAAATAAACTGATAAAAAATCTAAGAGACACCATAAAAATAAAGTAATTTAGTACTCACTAAGAATCACTAAAGGAAGACAAAGCATTAAAGGCTATTGGATTAAAAAAAACCATTGCAAATACATTTAGCATTGTCGATGCCTTCACAACGTTTTGAATTAAATCTGTTTTACTCTTGCAATCTGCTGATCAAAGGTATTGAGCTATTAGTCTTTTTGTACTGAACCGGCCTGCTGTAATACAAATCCTCTTTAATATATTGAAACTTCTCATATCTATGAGCAATCAACATTACGCATCATTCAACTGCTACATCAAGAACTATACATTCTATCAACAAGTAAAATTAATTTGAAAGTTAAGTAAAAGCTATTAAACCACATGTTTTATGCTATCATTTCTCAAAAAACTTTTAAGGTAAAAGCAGTGTATATTGCAATCTTCAAATCAAAGTAATTAAATCATTAATCTTTCTCTCACTGTAGCTTTGTCCACTTTAGTTAAGTAGTCAAATGCTTCGCTTAAATGTAAAACTTTTAAGGTAAAAGCAGTGTATATTGCAATCTTCAAATCAAAGTAATTAAATCATTAATCTTTCTCTCACTGTAGCTTTGTCCACTTTAGTTTAAATAGTCAAATGCTTCGCTTCAATGTATATACTGTTTTAAATGGCGTATTATTGCCATATCCATGACTGCTGCTATCAATATATCGGATCAATCTACATTAGCATCATATGAGTGCTCACTTATTTACAACTGTTACAACATGTCTGCCTCATTGTTGGCACATGTTATTCTGAATGATAATCATAGCATTTACTCCCCTTTCCACCCTACGCTATGTACTACTATAGACTTAATGTTTCGTTTCAAACACAATTCCCTAACGACAAAAATATACTCCATTTAATATCCTCGCCTTTTATTAAAATTTCATATGACATCGGTTACATTGGCCAAATTATTTCAAAGATTTGTATCTTTCTTTATAAGCATATTTATGACAAAACGTTTTTCAAATCTTCCAAAAGCATATACATATAGGAAATCACATTAAACGAAAAATCGTTTATCCTACGTTTCCATTTCCAAAAATAGTATTATGACGTGTCATTGGCAAATGTCACCTTTAACACGGCGCCACGCTGATTGTACAACTGACTTCCAATGCAACCAATCAGGCCTCTTATTTTCTAATCAAGAAAATCGGCAAAGTAGAGCAGAGGTTAGGATCGCAAATAAGAAGAAAGTAAACTTTGTGGAAAGAGAAAATGAGTTCTATTAGAAGCCAGTAAATGGCGACAAAACCATTGTCCTTTATCAAAAATACGAATCTCTTTACATATATTTCGATTATAATGAGCTTTCAACCAATCGCAGTGAATATACATTTAGGAATGAGTGAGTTATTGTTTAACGCCGCTTCAGATGGTTTAAAAACAATTCTCAAACGATAGGCTGACTAAATTGTTCCATATTCTTTGTACCACCCTCGCATAGGATGACATTTTTCAAACCTGGTAGAATACATGTTTTTTATTGTAGACTTATTCTATCTCTGAAACTATTAGAGACATGTGTATGTTTCCAGCCGATCGGAATCAAGATGTGCGAGTCGCGATGTCTTGATGAAAAGGGTTGTTCCTCTTTCAAGTTCTCACCAACCAAACTTCACTGTTGTCTCAGCATGGACTGCACATCGGAAGACGGATACATAACGATGTCACTTACAAAGGTGAAAGTTTATCTGTAAACAATTCAATTCATTCTTCATCACAAATGATTGTTGATTTTTAAATGTGGGAGTCTAGGGATGATGGCATTTAACTCTTTCATCTATGAATAGCGTATGTTGTATGATATACGCAGATTTTGTTATCGAAATGAGCGACCGTTGAACAGTGAGTAAGCTCTCATTAGGGTCTTCGAAAAAGAAGAATAAATGTTAAAATTATTAAAGATATTCTAACCTCAGGAGGGGGGGGGGGGGGGGGGGGGGGGGGGGGAATTGCGGAAATGATTCCGACAGCAGTAAGGAATAATGACACAAAAGTATTGGATAAAATATCAACCTCAAGGATAGAAGAAAAAACGTTTTTTAAAAAATACTTCACTATGCAGCCGCCACACGTTTCATTATCCAATCAGCTGCTAGCGGAGGTGTGACGTGTTACTCAGGAGTCGTGCCCTAACAATTATCTGGCTCATGTTATTGTTTACATTATACACTTGTATAGCAGTGACGTATTTTTCGCTGATTTCACTTGTCTTAACAGCCTCAAAGCGATCAAAGTTATTAGATACAATGTTGGTATATTCTGCTCAGTCATTAATTAACTTTGGCTCTTGCACACATGTGTTTAGATTGTTTAATCTCCGATCCCAACGTAAATCTACCGCCATTGTCTTTTCTTTGTGTCATTTTGAAGTGTTAATTCTATAGCGTAACTTCCTGTGTTTGTCTATCACTGACCATTTTCCGCTATGTCATACTATGATTCTAGCAATAAGATCACGCTTTGAACAAGTTAGTCTAGTGATAACGAAGATTTGTATGAAGAACTAGCGGATGTACATTCGGGATCATCTTGCTAGCACCAACACATCTCATTTCTATGTCTCATGTTTATCTATTCCATTATTTAACATTTGAAATGAAATGAACGCACATGATATGATATGGTATATGGTATATGGTATGATAATATCTCAAAGTATTTTGATTCTAGAAAGTGAAACTTACGACGTATAACTATGGGAATTTGTTTAACTCTCATCAAGTTCTGGACATAATGAAAATTTCTAAACAATTTTAAGAAAGAGAAATACAACAAAACCTACCGTGTTAGGTTTCTATATCATTCAATGGTAATCCGTTGTCATTAATCAGTATGGACATATATGTTTCTTACTTCTATGGATTTTCTGTACTTTGGACATATCATTGGCTGTTTGCTTTGACCAATACGAGCTTAGTATGTTTGACACATTGCAAGCAATACGCTAACAATTTACTATAAGTAAATCGTGTCACCCTGCTCATGACATCAAAGGATTGTCGTTAAACTGTAGGCCCCATCTGACTGTTATGTAACATCCTGTATCACATCCCATCCTGTCATCCTGTCACACCCCCTCTTGCACATTCGGAATTGTACCGATGTTAAAAACGAACAGACGGCCATGGTAAGTTGATCAAATTTGTTTAGTTCCAATTCATTCATTTACAAATAGGAAAGATACATATTCCATATATTTATCGATGCGTTTTAAACAGTTAAGTAAAACCTACTTGCAATATAAATGTAAGGAAAATGGATCAGCAGGTTCTCCTAAAAACATTGTTACATATAATGATGAAGTGATGCTTTCTTTTCCTTAGAATCTTAGTTTTGTGGTAAATTTAAACTTAGTTTAGAGACTGTTAGATATAACAATGTTTTAAGATTTTTCCTTTTTGTAAAATCTGATGTAATAATTACACAGAAGATGAATACATGTTCACCTTTTACTGTAACGCATACCTAGACTAAGTACTATTCTTGGTAAATATTTGAAATATCCCATATCACAATGCAGATGTCCTCACCCAATGTAAATGTTGAAATAATGTATGCTTTTTTTATATCAAAATGATAAAGCCTGATTTTTCAGTAAAGCTCATGCGATGCTGTATCTATAAATGTATATTTTAGGTCAGTGGTATTAAACTGAATCTAAGTGATTGTAAATGTACACGATTACATATTTAACAATAGCCCGAATAATGTTTTTCTAAAAACTGCAAGCCGGTAACAGTTAGTTATATTGCAATTATTATATTGTCAATAATAAAACATGACCATGAGAAATATTGACGCAGTAGACCTCAAACTATAGGCCACTTCAAACACAAAATCAAGCGCAACAACAATTGAAATAATAATGACGTTTATAATTTTTCAAAATTGCATAATCTTTTTTTGTTTTGATTTGTCAGTTATTCATTTCAAAACATATAGTAGCCTATAAAATAACCTAACACTCCACTCGATTGGGAAAAGAACAAAACTAAAACCAGCGATTAAATATCGAAAAATGCTTCAAAATCTCCGAAATTACTACCTACAGACGCACAAATACCAATTCTATCGGAAACTTACAATGTAAAAAGTTGTTCTTATGTTTTAAACGTATCGACGAAAATCGACAAATCGCCTAAGTATTCCATTGTAGTAACTCCTGTGTATGACGTCACATCGGTAACGAAGGTTATGTGACACTGAGTGGCCGCGGACAACTTTTTCAAGAATGAGATAATTAGCTAGCCAATTTTACTCACTTTGAACCGCCATATCTTTCTAAGTAGGTGACGTTTCGAAATAATATTTAATGTTTTGTTTACTTGAAAGTATTGTCTATATGAATAAACGAATTAACATCGAACAACACAGGGAGGTTCTATTATCTTTAATAATTTACATTGGTCCATTTAGCTGCTACCAAAGACATTACACTTTAAAACTGTAAAGCCATACTTAGTAGTCTGACTAAAATCGACGGTTTTCCAAAGAATAAAAATGGCAAAAAAGTGCATTTAACGGGATATGAACTCATATCGTTCAGAAGTTTCCTCGCAAAACCGTCTGATAACAGCCCTTATGCTTGTATGTTCGGACGCAATTTCGTTAATCAATCACAAGACGTCCAACAAAAGATTTCGGTGCGAGAAGCTAGGGGCAGATAACTCCAAACAGCTATCCTTTCGTATGCTATCAAAACGGCGACCGTTTAAAAACTATGATGCGATTGGTCAGCTATCTGACTGGGTTTTGTATAAACTAAACTGGTACGGAACATGCGCATCTACAGGGTATCCTCAGACCTTGTGGCTAGGATTCTATAGAACCTGTTCGTTTCCCGGTAGATGCATTATTTTGCCAATTGTATTCGTCGAAACATTATCGACTTTAATCAGACTGCCATTCTTAGTTAATTTTGGGGCTATTTAAAGCATGATTAATAATGTATTATTTGAGAAAACGATATTTTTTATCTCTAAACTTAGATATTAAATCATTAAGCTACGAATCAAATGACTCAGATTTCAGGAACATATTATTTCAATATTATATTCTTCTCATATGCGAAAAAACTATCTGCTTTGTGTCCGCGGTATTTCTTGAATAAACAATTGTTTGTAACAACGCTCGAGTAGTCTGTCACAAGAGAAGTTGGTAATTTTCTGGCTATTCACTTACGATGTAAATGGAATTGAATTGGTGATAAATAAATGTCTTCACTCGAATGTATGCCATAATACCCATACTTTTTCTGGGGTAATTTAAAAAATCACGCTTGTTTCATAAAAAAAAAAGCTGTAAAATATCATTTCTCTTGTCATAGAGTCTAGTCTTTAACCAAAGCATCGCAATCTTGTGCACTGGGTAACGTCCAAATTCAGTATGAATAATGATCTTCATTTACAGCTTGGTGTAGCTATTGAGAAGACCAAGAGATGTGTGAAGGGAATAAAGAAAATCTTCATAAAAAATAAAGTCCTGTGTGTACCAGGTAGGTGACGGCCATATCAATTACTGATATACTCATGCTTAAATATTGATAGAAGATAGTTTTCAATCGTTACTCAAAGGCAATGTAGCCCTTCCTTTCTGACTGCAATAAAGTGCCTTCCCAAAAAGGTAAATAAGTATTACCAATTATTAATTATTACTTCTCAATCAGTAAAAAGGGTTCTAAAACGAATGTACATAGTAAGAAAAATAATAAGGCATAACTGATATATAGGAAGACAAATATTTAATGGATGATCAACTTCTTTATTAACTTCTTGATCATCCATAAAATATTTGTCTTCTCCATCACATCAACTTCTAGAAACGGTTGATAACTGAAAGAAAAAATCTAGAAGGTCTCACTTTTCCGCAATCTCATCCCACACTGTATGCTTTGATTGGTTGGGAAATGAATCGAACAATAAAGTTAATTCAGACGCTGTGAAATGTCTTTGACATTGATGCGTGTTATATTGTAGAGTAGGGGTGACTATTGACCCACAAGGACTATTGCGATAGCGATAGTGATAGTCTTTTGTGACTAACTATTGCGATAGCGATAGTGATAGTCTTTTGTGACTAACTATTGCGATAGCGATAGTGATAGTCTTTTGTGACTAACTATTACGATAGCGATAGTGATAGTCTTTTGTGACTTACTATTACGATAGCGATACTGATAGTCTTTTGTGACTAACTATTACGATAGCGATACTGATAGTCTTTTGTGACTAACTATTACGATAGCGATACTGATAGTCTTTTTTGACTAACTATTACGATAGCGATACTGATAGTCTTTTGTGACTAACTATTACGATAGTTTATTGTGACCTGCTATTGCAATAACTCGTTTACGAGAACAAATCCTACCAAAAACATTGTTTTATTGTCTTTACTTTAAACTTTCTTCTCTTACATCTTCCTTCTTGTTATTTTTAGCTGTCCGTGATCTGTTTGGACTGTGCCAGCATTTTTCGAATCTACCTTTACTTCAAATCAAAGTTTGCATAAAATATTGAAACTATCGATAGTTAGCCATGCTGTCGCTGTTTCTATCAATAAAGTACTATTGACACAGTAATCATTGCGATAAATCAATAGTCCTATTCGTTTGATTAAGTATCAGTTATTTGAATTGAAGTGAATATTTCGTGGTACATGCGTGTATTCATTGTGCCCGGAGTATGGCTGTCGAGATGCCATCTTGTGATTTGTATCGTCATCGTATTGTCTGTCCATCAGAACCATAGAGCCACAGAAGGCGACGCCACTTCGTTGGGCCTCTGTACACGTGAGAAAAAGCATGAAGACTGCTTGATTAATATATGATGTCGTATTGAGAGTATATTACCTTGAAATAACTATATATATTTGATGAAGGCATTTACTCTATCCAAAATATTATTTCTATATTAAATGAAACGTGTAATGATGTCTATAAAATAATGGCTAGCAAAGGCTAGATGCAGTTGATTTGTTACTTGGTCAATTCAATTAAAATTAAAAACTTAAAACATAAATTAAAGTAAAAAATGTGTGTTTTTGATAAGTGACTATTAGGTTTCAGCAACCCTTAAAGGTATTTAAAAAAACAAAAACATTTTATAGCCGTGAAACACATGTCATGATATTTTTTTCAGATGATGTACGAAAATCTCACAACTTGACTTCAAGTCAACCCAAGAGAATACTTTTTGTATCTGAGTTTAGGAAGAACATGCTTTTCTTCATGAACGTTGCCAGCTTGAAGGAAAAAAATTATCCCTTCTACAAAAGCAGAGAAAGGATCTCAGCTCTGTCATACTCCCAAACATCAAGGCTGATCTATATTGCAACTAACTTACGAGGATTATGTTCTTTGGTGCTAGATCAGCAAAAACAGCAAACCCTTATCAGTAACGCACGAATCGTAGCCATGGACGTCGACCAGAAAAGAGACATTTTATTCTTTATCATGTCGACCTCGACTACAAGAAAGACTGTGATTTGTAAGTTTTCTAATGGAACATATCAGACGATAATGAAGTGGGAAAGGTTAAAGGATATTGCTATTGATTGGATACGAGAAATCGTGTATGTTCAACACAACTTACAAATTTATCAAATTATAAAAGATAAAAAATGTTGTCAGGTAGAAAGGACACAGGTTACAGGAAATTTAAAACACATTGCAATTGCTCATTCCACGACGAACTTATATTCTATAACTTCAACATCCGTTTTCAGATTTAACTTCAAACTTAACCAAACTGATATGAAATTAGAATTTGACAAAACAATTTATAACATTCTTTTTGATTCCGGACGTATGTACATTTTTCAAGAGGGGTCAAGAGTTTTTATAGCAGACATTGATGATACTAACATTAACAAGACTGTTCACATGATACATGCGAGAGCTGTAAACCATGCCTGTTTTATAGACTAGGCTCTGAATTGTAAATCTGAACATTTAGTTCACTTATACAGCGTGTTCAACAGGACATCACTACACACTAAACAATTTCATATTTGCAGTCGTAATAAATTGGCGGATAATCTTATTGTTATGTAGGATTCTGTCGCTATCTTGAATATTGATGAAAATGAAATGAAAAAACGCTATATTGTACCCAATTTTGCAACTTATTGATAAATAAAAACATACACCGATAGAGTATTCACATAGTAACACATAACATGTAATAAAACTAATAAACAATTTGCTGTTATGCTGTAGAGAAGTTTTCCCGACTCGCAGCGCAAATGAATGGCTTCAGTTCTCATTGTTTTATTTTTCAACAAATGTACGATTGTGTTTATCAAGTTGTGAAATATAAAATCATGAAAATGTTACCTTCATTAGTATCTTTCAATTTCACTGTGTTTTAATCATGTATTAATAACATGTATGTGTAAACAGGAATATCCTCCCGAATTTGGTTTCCACAAAAAATACGCCGATAGAACCCTCCTTTTAAAGCACGAGTACTTTATCCGAGTGCTTTGACGTAATAATAAACTGACTTGCAAAAGAAACGCCACCAGAATACAAAAGGTTATTATTTTTCGAGGAACGAAGCCTACCTATTGAAATTACTTTAAAGGCCCACTATGCTCCTGAATAAAACACTGGAAAGCGTAAATTCAATTAGTGGGAAAATGGAACTAGCGTTACTCCTACGCAGCTATGTTTCCGTTGCGCAGTGGCCTACTCGCCACTACTTGCCGTACAAGCGCGAATATGAATGCATTTTAATCGAAACAAATACTTTTAACTGTCTGTTTTGTTTTACATGGTAATTGTCTCTTATCATGATACAAAAAAGAAGGGAATCGGCAAACTAGCTAAAGGACTTACGTATCGCTCTTCAAGAAACATGTATCTATATATCATTTTGTAAATAACAAAAGTACAATTGTGATGATTTTGCAAGTATTTCGCATGCGAATATAGCAATATACAATGATGACAAAGATTAGAATAACGAACCTGTTTTCTCCATGAGCCTTATAATCCATGTACTATAATAATCGTCCTATGTCAGCGATAAGTTATTCTTCAAATGCCAAATCTGCTTGTTGGAGGTTTTTCGCCAAAGAACACAGAATACAAAGCTCATCCTATCCCTAAATTCCATTGGTGGAATATATGTTCCAACCTTTCAGTGAACGTTTAATTGGCTGACAAATATCTAGACTGACAGTCGCATTAATGTTATTTCATGATTGTTTGTGTGTCACCTAGACCAGACTTTTGACAATTAACATGACAATTGAAATGCCGCCGGTCACCGACATGCCATTCGTTATATAATTGAACCGGTCCAATAAACTTGTTATCTGTAAAAACATAATTACACTACTCAGCGTATATGACTTTGTTCAGCTTTATTGCGTAAACTAATTTGCTGTCACAACACTTCTCTCCTTTGAAGAAACATCTATATGGTATGTTAAATTGAGAATTTGTATTGGAGCTATCATCGTATTTACCCTACCATTACGTTTTCATTTACGAGAGTGTGTATTAGGCTGCATCTGGTAACATAATTCATTCATTCGATCGTGTTCTATAAATGTGTATAATCATATTGTATATATGTGCGTGTACAATGGTGCAATCTTAATGTTAATTTCACTGAGCTTGTTGAAAATCTTATACATAAACTATTTTGTTGATGGTTTGCATTACATTAAAATATATTGTTTGACACACTTATAATTATAGTAACCTTTTATATCTGATACACAATGTAACTTTATTACACTTATTGATATACTTTGTCACTGATATCAAACGTATATACAATCGTACAAGAGTAAACGAATGTTTCTTTACAACATGTTTCAATATAGCATCCATATTGCAAGGAAATGCTTGAGCAAAGAACCACGAAAATCGTGTACTGCTAAAATCCATCCACAATGTTATCGTTAAATCTAAAAGATTTTCGGATTTTTCATAAATCAATCTTTGTTTCTTAATTATTTCTTATCATCTATTGCCTTGCTGTTATGTAACGTACAACATCTTTACAAGTTTAACGCCTTCAATTGTGTCTTGTAATCTGGTACCATATACATGCCTGTTGGTTTAATATTTTATGATTGTTCAATGTATACAACTTATTTGTTTGTTTGGTGTGTTTGCAGTTTGTAGGGAGAGGCATTTATGCAAGAATTTTTTTGCTTGTTTGCCGATTCCGTCACTTTTTCAGTGTTTTAATACGTTTAAACTATATCAAGCGTTATAGCAACAAATAAAAAAACTTTAAATGAAATGTAAGATTAAACCTTGATTTTTCGCCAAACACGGAGACATATTTTCAGGAAATCGATGTCACACTATTACCTCTCTTATGCATTCCTTGAAATCATCCAGTAGCATTTTAATTCTATTATTAGTATTATTAAGCACCTTGATAAACTACGGCTTTCTTTGTGAAATATCGTAATAAATTTGTTGAAACACAATCATGGATGAACATCACATGAAGTATGGTTATAATAAACAACATATACGCGTGTATATGTACTTGTAACCCTGTTTGTCAACCCATCTTTCCATGTAAGATCCTGAAATAAATGCCGTTTAAATAATATACGAGTACTTACATTTACATTTAATCCCGTATGTGAAGTTGTATTGTGGAAGAAGACTCCGTAATATTGTATCAACAACCTGTCAATTAATTGCGAGTTGAAAATGGTTATATTAATTTTGTCTCATGATGATATAATATTATCAGTAATAATAATGTTAATAAATATATAACAACTTACTCTTCAAATACGTCATCTGAAGCCTGAACAACTCAGGAAGATGTGTACATATTGGTGTGTGGTGAGATGTTTTGGGTGTAAATTACTTATCTTTTTCTCTTCACCGGCATTTCTATTCGTCACATCTTTGCTGTTTTGTCAGACACATGATTTTATCTATTTCACATTTTATGATGCTAATACAACCTGTACCCACACCGTTTTCTTATTGTACTAATTGTCTGCAAAGGTAAGGATAATAAATGAATCTAAATCTGAAATGTCTCGTTTGTTTGAACAACCAATCGTTCAGTTACCTACCAAACTATTTATTAATACATGCAAAGCAAAATATAACCTATATCCAGGCTTTTTAGTACGAGTTACGTTTTGATTACGAATCCCGATTAAGACGAGTTTACTTTGGATACGAAAAGCCGGCGATCGCTCGCCTGCACCTAGTTTGCGTCACGTGACCTCGTTACACATTGCGTAACGGTCTCTACCGCAGTCTCAAGATCGCTTGGACCAGAGCTCCTTTAAACATGTCTTCTAAATGTAACCTGTACATTCACTGTACGCAAATGCAAGTTTTCGTAGTAATTTTCGAGAAAAATGAACTTATTGGTCAACACTTTCAGATTGTGTACAAAGTAAACCAAATGAAATTCGGGTACAAAACATCAACAGAATGGAGGTTTTGCATTAAACTATACGATTGCAAGCGACGAACATGGCTTTTTAAAGTGCTACAGAAAAAGAGAGAACAATTTGCACCCTGCAGGTTGGAGCGACGCTTAACCAAGTTGCCTAATCATGGATTGCATCAAGTGTACAATAGCCAGACTCGCTAAATTTTACAGACGAACTGACAGCATTGCGTACAAGCCACGGAATGGAAAACCAAAGTTATCCACTCCGTAGAAAGACTGATCTGCTGACTTGTCACCCATTGAATAACTTTTGCAATTCCAACCTCGGCCATTAACAATAGAGATTTGGCCTTTTCCTCATGTGTCTATTACACAGGGGGTATTCGACTGTACAGGGAAACCGGATGTTGCACGCCTGCAACAACCAATTTCCCGCTGTACAGTTTTTATAAAGTACCCCTGTCGTCACGTTCACGGTTAGTTTGAGTTATTCTCCTCCTTTACCTATAAAAATGCTATAAATCTAAGTTGTTCAAGCTTTTCTCCTCATATTTGCAATCTCACAATAACGATAATGTTTCTATTATTGTCATAAATGCCTGTTCCAAGTGGCAGGCCGATTGAAGCTAGCGTAGCGATCGCGAAAAAGCGTGTTTAAGTCATCTTATTACGCACGTGGTGATCATACAGTACTTTTATAAAGTTATATAGTAAAATAATTCGTATTCGAAGACTTGTGTGACTTTTCAATGCTCATCTCTTTATATTTAAAGAAAAACAAGGCAAAATAGTGTCTGTACGCTCTAATGGTTGTTGCACCAGCACTGTACAGGGAGTTGCAGTTAATGATGTTTTGACTGTACTGGGAGTTGTAATGATTCTATGATGCATGATATATAATACCATTCGTGTTCAATTTCATTTACTTTTTCAGGCTACATGCATTCAGCGTATATCATTTCAATTATGGCGGCTTTCCATTGCTACTATTGCACTTTTTCGTCGGACTTTGAGACTGTCATTAACCATTCTGTAGATGCTCATCCAACAAATGTGTTAAAGGTCCGCCATCGCATCTTAGATTGCAGTACTGGTAAATTAAAACTACAGACCAAGAACTTTCAAAACATTGTACCTGCCAAATTAATTAAAGACAAGTAGTTGTCACTAAGGTGACATGGTCCCCCGCCGCAAATTAATACTTCAAAAATTGAAAATTAATGTCAAGATCAGCAAAATCGACTGGGCCCTGAATTTCCCCTAAAAGAACCACTGGTGTAAGATAATGATTAGTATCTAATGAACAGTTCTTGTGATATCGATTCCCTGACAAGCTTAACATGTCGACAAACTCAAAGTTATAATATGACCTAGATAATAATGTCAAGGTTAAAAAATATATAATCAGCCCTTTGTCTTCCCTTGGAGGTGCTTTGTGTAATATATGATGAAATTCCAGTGAATGGTTCTTGAGATATCCTGCTGACAAGCTGTATATGTAGATTAACATGTCGAAATATTCCGCTGTGACCTTGAGAATAAAGTCAAGGTCACCAAAATCTAATCAGCCATTTGTCTTTCCTTGGAGAAGCTATGTGTAATATATGAAGAGAAACCAGTGAATGATTCTTGAGATATCCCGTTGACAAGGGTAAAATGAAAAAGTCTTCTTGTGACCTTAAAATGAAGGTCAAGGTCATAAACCTCTGTAGGAACATTACTCTCCCTATGATGAACCCATATGCAAATTATTAAAAGAATCCAGTGAATAGTATTTGAGTTATTCCATTTCGTACGGACGTATGTACGGACGGACGGACGGACGGACGCAGCCGAATACTATATCCCCCGCTGCGCGCTAAACGCGCGGCGGGGGACAATAATAAGACATTCATTCCTGATAGGGAAATGCTCACAGTGAAAATAGTAAAATTCAATACATCATTGGAAGCAGCTAGTACATCACAAGAAAATGTGTATGATGAACCTGTCAGCTCTGAGTCAACCCACGTTTCACTTGTGACAAGTGAAAAATTTAACGAAATACAAGACTCATTCAAAGGTTCGACATCCATTTCTGAATGAATCAAGAAGTTCAGAACATAATGTTTACTTTCCACATAAAACAGCATGTTAGTTTTAGTGAAACACTATTTTGTCGGATACCTGAATGTTAGGTTAACCATTTGTGTCGAATCCGACCTCAATAATACATGAACAGGTTTACAAATAATGCAAATTAATTATAATACGCAGAATAAACATGCACATTTTTTGTGATATTCTATTTTTCGGTTACCAATCAGACGGCTGTCACTCTGTAAATGCGCAACAACCTGTACAGTCACTGCCAGAGACAGCGGCAACAACCATTTAACGTACAGTTTAGTTTTAGGCAACATAGGGGTTTGAAACAGTCCGAATTACGTGCTTTCAAAATCATATAATACAATCTGCATTCGCTTCACATAGAAAATGTGTAATTGAGGGAAATAATTAATCTATATTGCTGTAATAGACAACTTCAGACATTTTTTCGTAGGGCATGCTAACGTGATATGAAAGACGACAGTAAATCGTCCCGATAAAGAGATTGAACGAATGTCACATCATAAGGGGGATAGTTTAGGGTACAAGAAAGCTTCATCTGTCGACATATAAAGTTTGAGTCCATTTAAAAGAAAATATGTTTTATAATTACCGTGGGCAGGGGTACTTCGTAAAAACTGAACAGCGGGAAATTGGATGTTGCAGGCGTGCAACATCCGGTTTCCCTGTACAGTCGAATACCCCCTGTGTATTAGCCTTCTTACACAATTAAGCTTAAAATATCGTTATTCTATTCAGTGTTCTAAAAATCCTGATGATCGAAAACTGGACAATTGACCCTTTACGTCACGTCAATTAATGGTTATTTTTACTGAAATACCCTTCCAATTGTATGTATTTTCGATACATACTATTATAATATGAGTTTAATTGATTTGGGACCAAAAATGTTTTGGTTGCGTTTCTTTTGCAAGTCAGTTTAGTTCAGGGCAAAACTATGCATTACATTAGGGTACAGCGAACTTTATTTCTTTTCTAAGATGCCAAGTGATCAGATACTGGTAACACTCTGCTTTCAATGATTTGGAAATAAAAATATTATTTACATACTTCATATTAATAATCCAAAAAGCCAACGGGCGACTATTCCACGTGTAAAACCCACCCCCTAAGATAGACTAAGATCACGTGACTAACATTCAAAAAAGAATTGTGGGTAGAGTTTGATCAAGTCTAAGCGTGGTGGACTAACGTAATTTGTCTAATTCAAATGTTTGCTGATGTCATAAAAGTTTATGTTCATTGTCCCACCGTTAATTTTGACCGACTGCAGAAGTTGCAAACCATGGAAAGGAGTACACGCTTTATTGGTTGCGATGTAAGAGTTCAGACGGCTAAGACGAATCGACGTTACGTTAACATGGGCACACTTGATCACGAGGACGTGGAACAGCGGGAACGTCATTCGATTGTTACGTCATAAAAAAACTATACCTTTTATTGTCTGATAAAGTACATTTTTCGATTGTTCTAACCGCTAGGCATCTTAGAATGATCTATAGAGACTTGTAATAATTATTGTGAGTTTTGTATTGTCATTTTCATCCTGGACGCTCATTCAAGCAAGGAATTCATTAGTCTATTTTGTCCCTATCTATACTGTCTATTATGTTTTTGTAATTTGAGCTCCTCTTGTCAACTGCCTGGGAAGCTGCATTAAGTCTCGGTGTATTGTCTCACAACATGATTGCTTGTAATAAGGGCTTGTTGGGGCTGCATTGTTTCTGATGACCCGAGTAGTGTTTAACACCATGTGTGTCAATGAATTCGTGTTGAATCTATAATAAACGTTGTTTATTCCATCATACTCAATCCTCTTGACATTCTGTTTGATTTCAAGTTTACATTATTCTATCTTACTATCTGGGTTCACTGTATTTTTGTTTGTGAACCCCGTGCCAGTACCATTACGTCTTAATACCAACTATGTACTTAAGAATCTTAAAATGATCATTGATATTTTTATGAATTCTTATTGAAATGCTTACAGTACCCCTTTCTTTTTAAAACAATTTACCCCCGAGATTAATGTTTCAAGGCCAGATAACCGACTCTGAGATAAAATATTAAGGTAGACAAGAATATACAAATATACTTATCTAAGTAATTCTTAAAACCTACTTAAAATAACCACTAAGTCCTTCTTTTTCAAATCTTAATATTTCCTACAACAAAGGCACCACTTCATTAAGGCATTTAAAATTTGATTTAATTATGTTAAAATTAAATCAAAATCTTTTATTCAAATTAAAAAATAGATTTTAAAAATCTGTAATAAATTTTAAAGAAACGAGACATAGCACCTCACTTCAGGTCACTGGTTAACCTCTTTCACAATTGATTCAATGTTTGGGCTATTGGAGATTTGGAATGTGACACGAATGTGACAAAACAATTCCAAAATTTGAACTAAATATGAAAATTAATAGATGGCAACTTTCAAAAGGAGTTAATATAGTGAATAAATTACATGCATAAACATAGTCGATCAAGTGTCACATTATTCATTGTTAATCAGACTTACATGAAGAATTGCCTTACCACAAATTTATCCAAACATAATAATGAAATGGACAGATTCTAGTCTCCATCCGACAACGATTAATTGTTACATGAAGAATTGCCTTACCACAAATTTATCCAAACATAATAATGAAATTGACAGATTCTAGTCTTGATCCGACAACGATTCATTGTTTTAGCTATCAAGCAATACCGGTTAATCCCTTAAATATTACAGGGTAGACATCCTGCCACGTGCATATCCAAGGAGGGATCAAAACTGTTCAAACAAAGTTTAATTTCCATGTAACAAAGATGGTATTCTGAAAATATCAGTTAAAAGGTTACACGAAAAATATTTTCACACCCATATTGTGGGTGGGTTTTCAGGATCAAATGTTTAAATTTTGATCCCCTAAGTCGAACGTCCCTCCCCACAAAAAATCAGTTACAGTGGAAGAGCGGTTCTTAAAGGGGCAGTAGCACGTTTTTTTCAAATTTTATTTTTTTCAAATTTCCCATGTATAATGATAGTTTATTTATATTTATTTCAGAGGGTAAAACATCTTATTACACAAACCAATTATCCGTAGTGGTAATAACGGTGTTGCGTATAAAGCATAAATTGCATGGCGGCCATTTTGTTGTGAACGCATTTTATTATTTCGAATGACAAACAACGATTCTCATTTCTTAACAGAACCATATACCAGTCATTCTCAAAAAAGTGCCTAATTCCGGAGACAAAATTTTGAAAAAAATTATGTAATTTTTCAGAACTTTTTTTCACAAATGTGAAGACATATCATTAAGATATGAGAAAAATATAAACGCGGGGCTTAATGAGATATATATTAAGTCTGTGGCCAATTAATTTAGTTAGCTAGTGTGACCAATAGTGTCTTTCTTGTAACAGTTATATTTTGTGGTAAAAATGTTCAAATTATTATAAAGCATGTTAAAACCTTGTCTTTTAAAAAGTAGGTATATCACAAAATGTGCTAATAATTTACTTAGGAATTAAAATTAATAGCCACCACTTGTTTGCCTAGGAAAACAAAAAGCTGGAGTCAATTTTCAAAACCTTAAGATTCCAAAATAATTGACTTTGTTATAACAGATTTTACTGACATTGTCACATACATATTAATGTATTCTTTCAATATACTGTCGACATTATATCATTAATATTTATGTAACTAATTAAGAAATAAATAATGTTACAGGAAAGACAACATTGTTATTGTAAAGACACCCTGTGTTAATAGACAGACAAACAGAATTCTACCGATATCTTAAGACATTGCCAAATGTTATTGGTTGAGACACATATAGTATTAAAGGAATGACTCACAATAAAACTTTTAGTAATGAGACTTTAACGACTTCAATTATTTAAAAAATAATGTTACAGTAAATAGATCAAATGTTACGGAAAAGACAATTCAATAACATTTAGTTATTTTCGATGAGATTGGATTGGTCAGTTAGATCAAGCCAAGCAAAAATGATAAATTTCAATCATAGCTTAATATATACAGTGAACTAGTTCATGACACGTTGTATTTATTTTCGGTATTGATCACATTTAAATATTTAGTTGCAGTAAAGGCAAATTAGAGTTACTGGAAATCCATTAAAGAACAAGTTTGAAAATTATTGTGAAAAGAATGACTAGAAGTTGAAATGTAACTGAAGTTATGGTTGAAATGACATCTGGATATTGTCTTCTCTTGCCATTTACATAATTTTTGGTAAAATAAAAAAGATACGTTATTTCAAAGATGTGTTACAGGACAGACAATACTGAAAGGCTGAACTATGTTTTGAGAATATCTAAGGAATGTGTATATTGTTATTTGGAACACAAACAAATTATCTACAAAGTTAAACTGAAGCATATTCATTTGAACAATGCAGGGACTAAATGATTTGGCAATCAAAGTTGATAAACACTTTGAAATAACAAACTCTGCAAAGAGCATAATATAACTCCATTTTAATGGAGAAACCAGTAAAGCCTGCCATTGTAGTTTCCAGTGACCTGTTTCCTAAGCAATCAGGATCATCATGCTATATAACTGGTAAACAGGAATTGAGGATGCCTAATATCTTACTGTAACATAAAAGTATCTACCCCTCACACCCTCCCCCAAAACAAAAGTCTGAGAGGGATGTGGATACATCATACTTTCATATAAGTTTTTTGCAGTATATTGGGTATCCTTAATTTCCTGTGAATGGTACTTGCCCACGAGACTGTTGATCATACGTTGCAGATGTATCAATAGCATCAGGACCAATTAGACTGTCACAGCATGATTTCTCCCTTGAAATCCAAATAAAATCAATTCAAGACTTATCTTGGGTACTACTGAATCCTATCTCGTCTAGCTCACGTTAGACAACATTAAGTCGATGAAATTTAATACTCATTCTACCTTCATCAATGTTATTTTATTTCTTTAAGCTTCAGTACTGTGTATTCAGTTTGCCAAGATTTGTTAAATAAAGATCTGCACTATATTATAGGCTCTAATTTTAAACACAGTCATGGATTAGCTTTGAAGTCTTATCCATTGCAAAGGATTCAGTAACAATGTTAGGTCTTTACTGTAAAAATGAAGGTCTGTGCTGTAACACTTTGTATAATGCTTTGCTGCATTTAGATAATAGAAAATAATGAACCTATCTGCTTAGATCCCCCCTGAGGTTGTTTCTACTATCAATAATCAGATTCATAATTTGAACATGTCTTTTCTTTTTGTTTTAGTTTAGTGATAATCTCCCGCAGATTCTTTGCTGTAACAATATCATGTCTTTTCAATTACTGTAACAATTTCTAGTGTAAACGCGTGATGTTTTGATCTCTGTGAATTTGAAGTATTGCACATGAGGATTATGCATTATGCATAAAATCTGAAGACCCATCTCTTCTCAAAATACTACTTTTATGAACTTGAACTGCGCTTTGAGCAATCAATTTTGGATGGAAACAGCGCACAAACAAATGCACTTATTATTATTATTATTATTATAATGAATCTTTCATTTATAACTTAAATATAAAATTATTGTGATAAGAAAAATAGAGATGAAATGTCTTTGCTCTGATCTTTCCTGTAACATGTCTTTTGTTACAGGGAAAGACTGTTACATGAAATACAATATCTCTTCAAAAGTGTAATTAAAAACGATAACTGATCCCTCCAGTTGACCAGATCTATAGTGTGTGTTGCTTTCAACAACCCAGATTGAATTACAGACTCCTACATCTTTTGAACTAGACAGCATATGGGAAATAAGTGTTACAGGAAAGACATCGATAAAAAATACTTAATTCATACCTTGAAGTTAACTTTTTTTACAAGAAGTATCTGTCTGAATTCCAGAGCACATTGTGAAGCAAAATATAACACTCAACATGACATGACTTTTTCCTGGCAGAAACTTAGAGATCATCTATTTGTTCAAGATCTTATGCCACTGTTACAGGAAAAACATTTTTCCTGTGACAAACTTTAGACAGTGTGAAAATAATATTAAACATAAGCCTAGATTGAGTGGATACACATAAGAAGTGCTTATATTGTGGTTGCTTTCAGCCACATGTGGAAATAATAACATTTTGACATTTATTTTCAAATTGCAGGCGTTTGAAATTGCATTTCTCTTTGCTGGGACATAGCAAATTAACCACTTTAAAATCTTATTAATCAAATTGAAAATTAATGGGGTGTATATTTACAAATGAAAGTGTTGTTTAGTCATATTAGATGTTTATATTTATATTTAACATAAAAACAGCTAAATCCTGGCTGTTCTCGCTGATTTAGACACCATAGAATATGGAGGACAGGAATTGCCCACATTTTTTAGAATGACTCAAACACTCATTTTCTTACTTGATTCTCCGAAGAGAGAATGGTGTTTTACTGTTGGTGACATTATTTTTCAAAAACATTTCATTGACTTATTTCAGCAAAAAAACGTGCTACTGCCCCTTTAAGAAGAAGTCAAAAGAAGGAAAAGTGACGAGTAATGACCCATGCAATAAGATCAAATGAGCTAAGAAATCCCGCAATAATTTTGGGAAAATGAAATGTAGACACGAAAATTGATTTTTTTTAAACAAAAGTAACAGATGATTATAATTTCTTCAAAATACACAAGATCATCCAGTATTTATCTCAATAATTGTTTTCAACCCTCTAAAATACCACGAACAAAAGAATCAAATAGGTCATTTAAAATTAACGATTTCATCCCAAAGAAACTCTACAGTAAATGAATTAGATATTTGTTTACTCAGCTGTTACTGTATGACACATTTCATTGCCATTGGCATGTGGATTAACCCAAGCCAGTGTACACTAAACGCCAAAAGAAACGTTACCCCACTTCGTTTTTGAATAACTTTTTAAGTATCAAAGATGTTTGAGAACTGAATGGTTTAACAGAAAGCAGGATAACGTAGCTTTATGCTAATAGCACGTTTAAAATTCATGATGGATTCATATTATGGCAAAATGCAGCTTGCTAAAGAAGTTTAAAATTGTCAGGTTTTTGACATTTCTAAAATATCTTTGTTAGTTAAAAAGTTATTGAAAAAAGAAAAGGGGTAACGCTTCTTTTGGCGTTTAGTGTATTTTGTTTTATGAGTGGAAAATATCAGAATATTAGTACGAAAGACAGAATACGTTAACAAAGCATTCAAGTTAATTACATCATAATAAGTTATTGAATTTATTGAATTTAGCAATGTCTGGTTGACAGTTTAGTAACACAAGTTCTGTTTTACCATTTGAAATTTGAAACTCATCCATGAACAAACCTCTACCAAGACCCACACTTGGCTGAATTCAGGCATCATTGAGCCTTTTCCCTCACTTGAGTATTTTTCAAGCAGGCAATCATATGAGCATTAAGTCAACGTTAAGTTTTGGATATAATATAACTTGTTCTGTTTGTTTTCATAGGCCGATCAAGATATAAATATGAATGTTTTCAAATCAAAATGAAAGTGAATTACGTATTTAAAGTTTGGATGTTCACAGGTAATTTTAAAGATCATTTTCAACATGTTCATAACATGATTAATGACTCCCAAATAAAAACCATAATGTTTTCTCAAGAAAAATCTGAAATCTTTTGTTGAGGAGGTCCATCATACACATATTTTAAAGGGGCAGTAGCACGTTTTTTTGCAAAATTGATTTTTTCAAATTTTCCATTTATACTGATAGTTTATGTCATTTAAACTAACTTTAGAGGGTAAAACATCTTATTATACAAACCAATTATTTGTAGTGGTAAAAACTATGTTGCATATAAAGCAAAAATAAAATTTGCAAAAAAAGTGCCCCTTTAAAGATGCAATTTTTCATTTAAAACATTAGGCAGATAAAATTGCTAAATATCCTGCTCATTCAATTGGATTTCAACTGTCTGTTTTGTATCTATTTAAAGTGGTAGTTAAAATATGTTTCATTCTCATCAACAAAGCATTGAACATTTAGAAACTTTTCGTCCTGTTCAGCAGATCCATTAACTATACATCATTTTGTTTACATACACTTATTTTAAGATGCTATTGTCATTTAAAACAAATTAGGGAGATAAACTCGCTAAATACTCTGCTCATTCGTTTGAAGTTCAAAAGGGTTGTTTCTGCAAACTGTTTTTTTGTATCTACTTAAAGTGGTAGTTACACTATTTTTCGTTCTCATCAACAAAACATTGAACATTTAGAAAGTTTTCGTCACGTTTAGCAGATCCATTAACTATATCTTCATATTTTTGTTTACATACACTTATTTTAAGATGCAATTGTCATTTACAACAAATTAGGGAGATAAACTGGCTAAATACCCTGCTCATTCGTTTGAAGTTCAAAAAGTATGTTTCTGCAAACTGTTTTGTATCTGTTTAAAGTGGTAGTTAAACTATTTTTCGTTCTCATCAACAAAGCATTGAACGTTTAGAAAGTTTTCGTCACGTTTAGCAGATCCATTATCTATATATTCATCTTTATGTTAAAGAGGCAGTAGCACGTTTTTTGCAAATATTATTTTTTCAAATTTCCCATCTATAATGATTGTTTATGTCATTTATATTTACTTTAGAGGGTAAAACATCTTATTACACAAACCAATTATCCGTAGTGATTATAACGGTGTTGCGTATAAAGCAAAAATTGCATGGCGGCCATTTTATTGTGAACACATTTTATTTTTTCGAATGACAAAAACGATAGCCGTGGCTTTACGGAACCATGTACACTCATTTGTAACTTGACTTTCCGAAGAGAGAAGGGTGTTTTACTATTGGTGACATTATTTTTTCAAATACATTTCATCGACTTATTTAAGCGAAAAAACGTGCTACAGCGCCTTTAACATACTCTTATTTAAAGATGAAATTGTCATTTAAAACAAATGAGGAAGATAAACTCGCTAAATACTCTGCTCATTCGTTTGAAGTTCAAAAAGTATGTTTCTGCAAACTGTTTTGTATCTGTTTAAAGTGGTAGTTAAACTATTTTTCGTTCTCATCAACAAAGCATTGAACATTTAGAAAGTTTTCGTCACGATTAGCAGATCCATTATCTATATATTCATCTTTATGTTTACATGCACTTATTTTAAGATGCAAATTCTCATTTTTAACAAATTAGGGAGATAGACTGGCTAAATATCCTGCTCATTCGTTTGAAGTTCAAAAGGTATGTTTCTGCAAACTATTTTTTATCTATTTAAAGTGGCAGTTAAAATATGTTTCATTCTCATCAACAAAGCATTGAACATTTAGAAAGTTTTCATCACGTTTAGTAGATCCATTAACTATATATTAATCTTTATGTTTACATACACTTATTTTAAGATGCAATTGTCATTTAAAACAAATTAGGGAGATAAACTCGCTAAATACCCTGCTCATTCGTTTCAAGTTCAAAAAGTATGTTTCTGCAAACTGTTTTGTATCTGTTTAAATTGGTAGTTAAAATGTTATTTTATTCTCATTAACAAAGCGTTGAACTTTTAGTAATGCAATGATTATACAAATGACAATTTAGGAAAGTAAACTTTGTGGAAAGAGAAAATGAGTTTTATTAAAAGCCAGTAAATGGCGACAAAAACCTTGTACAAAAATACGAATCTCTGCACCTAATCACTTTTTGGATTGATGTCTTTACATATCTTTCGATTATAATGAGCTTTCAACCAATCTCAGTGAATATACATGTAGGAATGAGTGAGTTATTGTTTAACTCCGCTTCAGATGGTTTAAAAACATTTTTCAAACGATAGGCTGAACAAATTGTTTCATATTCTTTGGATACAGGATAAATCAACAGCCTCGTCAAAAATGATGTTTTTCAAACCTGGTAGAATACATGTATTTTATTGTAGACTTATTCTATCTCTGAAACTATTAGAGACCTGTGTATGTTTCCAGCCGATCGGAATCAAGATGTGCGAGTCGCGATGTCTTGATGAAAAAGGTTGTTCCTCTTTCAAGTTCTCACCAACCAATCTTCATTGTTGCCTAAGCAAGGACTGCACATCGGAAGACGGATACATAACGATGACACTTACAAAGGTGAAACTTTACCTGCAAACAATTCAATTCATGTTTCATCACAAATGAATGTTGATTTTTAAATGTGGGAGTCTAGCTAGGGATGATGCAATATTAATTCAGGTGCAACAACTTCGCCTTTAAACATCACATGTTACATGCTCCACACGTAATTGTTATCAAATTATAGATGGCAAATGAAGCTTCATTGAACAGTAGGTGCACCCCCGTTAGGTTCTTCACGAAAGAACTATTAAAGAGCCATTGAGAAGGTTGATTGATAGACATGAAAAATCTATCTCATTGAAATATGAACACTTAATTTTTCGCAGATTTAAAAATAAGCGGAGAATACTAATTAGTAAAGGTGTTCTCCAGTCTAAATATAGATCATGTCCATTATTTCAAAGTGCAAAGCATTGTGGTCTAACTCGCACACTGCAAAATACATACACGAAAATATAACAAAGTTTATGAGTACTTAAGTTAATTGAAATCTATAATTTTTGGCGTTTATTTATTTGTCATTTCATTCAATTTTGTGTTTCCTACAACTATTGAAATATTTTTACCCGACAGTATTATCCTTGTATTCTGTAATCGCTGAGAATATACGTAATATATTTGTCATAGTTTGATGGTATTGTCATAATAAAAATATCATTTAACAGGTAAAATGTCAATAATTTGTATATTCACAAGATATTTAGAAACAT
This sequence comes from Gibbula magus, assembly GCA_936450465.1. NCBI lineage: Eukaryota > Metazoa > Mollusca > Gastropoda > Trochida > Trochidae > Gibbula > Gibbula magus. The sequence continues at coordinate 63,201,891 of OW388304.1, forward strand.
GTTGATATCACAATCGTCACCTTCAGTAATGTACGATGCAAGAGTAAAGCGAACATCACGTGGGATGCTATGGAGACTTGTGAACTAGACACGCCCGCATGCCATGGAAACGCGTGTTGCTGTGTAGTACATTTTATGCAAATAAGGGAATTCTGTTTATATGACGTTAGTTGCTACTGACGCGCGTTAATCGAAGATTACTTGTCGTTGAGACCAAATTTCATTGAATTGCCTTGATATGAAAATATTTATCATAAGTCATGTTGTAGATAAAGATTTCTCTAGCGATTGATATCATTAGTATGTTTTCCAAAAAGTATGTTTGTATTTGAAACACTAACGTACTCGATGGCTCTTTGACACTAACATTAATGATGAATCGACTTGGACCAAATTAGTTGTTCCTCAAGACATTACACTGCACAGCTGCCAGGCCCTTCTCAGAGCTACTTCCAAAACTATTTCAGGCATGTTGAAAACCATCTTCCCACGCAAGGCATAACTCGCGCCAGTCTTCAACTGGCTAATTTAGGCCTGGCAGTATTTCCTTAATGGTATGTTCCGCAGACATCAGTTACATTCTTAATTCATTTAACCTACACATTATTTTATAAGATATATATATATATATATTTTATTATTATTATTTATCATCTCTGTTGTATATATCATATATATATAGTTCATGTATTTAAATAGTGTCTCGTAAGCCAATATTATGGCTAGGTTTTACAATTGATATTTTATTTGTAACATATAACGTGACACTTAAATAAAATATTTCTGTCTGTCTGTCTGTCTACAAATCTTGTGTTGATTGCGGCGCCCTCACCGACGTTTTTTTTAGTTACCTCCAGTTACCTCCCCTGCATCAGCCAATCACTATCGCCGATCCATTTGCACAACAAAACATGGCCGCGCCCACGGAAAGTTTGGTAAAATTAAGGATAAGTTTTCAATTACGATTCTTTCATACAGTCAGATTGAGTCAATCAAGGCATTGAGAGGCGCAAATAATAAGTAATAATGAAAACACCAGTAAAACAGATAAATGTTGTGCTTGTGAGGCGCCAAGGTGTAATATTTGGGCTTTAGATAACCTTTTTGCAATGGATATTACTACAGTTTGCCCATTGATTTGAAACCAGGTCATATTTTGGGTGTTTGACAATGCCGTTTTAATCCTTTAGGCCGAAAATATGACACTTTCGCCTTCTCAAGAACCGCTGCATCCCAAAAAATGACATTTTTGGGGAGGTACCTTGAAAAATCAAAGTTTTTCTCTATATATTTGGTCTCAAATATCTGGATTAGCGTTTACATCTCGATTTTGGACCCCCCCCAAAAATTTCAGGCTACAGAAAAGTGGGGTGGGGCAGCCCCCCCGGTTACTACGCCTGTGGTTGTGTATCTTGCACTGTAAGCGCTACTTAATAAAGTCACACAAACTAGGGTTTTACTACAATTACGAATGTGTAACAACTTATTTGAACAAAACCTTTTTAATGTGTGTTTCATACAGTTTTAATTCTAAATTCAAGAAAAATCTATTGTTCATAGTGAGCGGATTTAGCCTCCTTAGTTTATAAAGGGTAAATCTAAGGAGTTTAAATCCGCTCATCTTATTATATGAGGTAATTGTTTCAATATATCAGAAATATTTCAAGATAAGCAAAATTAAAATTAGTATTTGTCTTACATTCAATTTAATTAAAGTTATTTTATAAATATCATGAGGAGGTTCAATTGATAGTTTCATAAGATAAAACTTTCATCAAATCATGATCAGTTTGCCGAAGCATTTCAGGCAAACAGTCTTTTACGGGTCGTCCTTCCTAGCATAATACTTATAACAGCTGACTATAAACGTGAAAAGACCGATGATCGATGTTCGCTTTATAGACGGAACTAGTACTGTCGCCTTACAAATCCTGCGTTCGACTGACAGCGATAGGAAGTTCGACATGTTTGTTTTGAGCCCCGGATGTAGTTTTGGAAGGAGGATTTTGATTGGACTATCAAGTTCAGGTGCAGCGAGCAGATTTATAAGGAAATACTGTAAGGGCTAAATGAGCCAGTTGGAGACTGGCGCGAGTTATGCCTTGCGTGGGAAGATGGTTGACAACATATTCCAAACATTATTACTTGAGAAAATAATATCCTCAACCTTAGATGATAAATCATTACAATTATGATGAGCTACGGAACCAATGGCTCTTTTTCAGGAATATATTATCATATTGCTTTAAAAAAATGTTTGTGCACATGTGCACTTTTTTCTAGCAACCATTTCCCGATTTTCCTGAATAAACAATTGTTTGTATCTGTATCTGTATTTGTGTCTGCATCAGGCCGTCGCAAAGAAGCTATCTGGTTATTTATTTCATTATGTAAATGGAATTGAATGGATGATAAAGAAATGATTTCACTAGAACGTATGTCCTATTGCCCCGTCTCCCTCGGGTAATAATACAATCACAATTGTTTCATAAAACTTATGTCACCCTTTCTCGGGTAATACTCTCTCAATATAAAGTGACTTTTTTGGGGTATTCTATACTGGAGCATTTTTTAAGTTTACGCCAATACTTTATAAAGCAATTGTGAACAGATGGTAAATTCCAAATTCCGCATGTATAATTATCTTCATTTACAGCTTGGCGAAGCGTCTGAGAACACTAAGAGATGTGTGAAGGGAACTAAGAAAATTTTCATCAAGAACAAAGTGATTTGTGTATCAGGTACGTATCAGCAATATGAAATCTCAAGACAGAGTATACTTAATCATAATCGCTTTCATCATCATAAGTTGTATGAAATGTATGTTGGTCCTGAAATTTGAGAACAATTGGCCGAACAAGGACCAGACATATGCCCCTTTATTCTCCATCAAAGTCAAGCATTTTCCATAATGCCTGAGCAAAAATACCAATACCAATGTTTTTTCTGGTGCCTGAGCAAGACGCGTCCGTCCATCTGTCCGTCTACTTGACAACAACGAAATTTGCCCCACCCTCCACAGGTTGTTGACAGTCTTTCACCTATCAGCACCCTACGCCAGAGCCACCATCAAAGTCCACAGGAACCCTGTCAAAGTCCTCCGTTACCTATTCTACCGTATTCTGAAAAAAGATCAGCAGCATCACCAAGCCAAACTGATCAGCTATGGTGTAGTAGTAGACCTGCTTACCAACTTCCCCAGAGAAGACGCATTATAAACCATCAGAAGAATAGTGGAGATCTACCCTGAGCTAGACACCCATCTCCCCATTGAAAGCATCATCTGAGTTATCGACTCAGCATTAGTTCTACCTACTTCACCTGGTGCGACAGGATATATCAACATACCCATGGTCCCCAAATTGGTCCCCTTTTTTCTCTCCAATCATCAGAAATATAAGATATAGCACTTTAGACATTCCCTTTCATCCCCTTTGCTGGTTCCAGAAGGTTGACAATTCCTTCGTCATCATCAACTGACGACCCTAACTGTCGACCCCAGCTGTCTCCTAGACAATCTTAATACCCAACAAACAAGAATGAAATTTACCATGGAAGGGGCAACCAACAATAAGCTCTCATTCCTAGATGTAACAAACTCCAAACCACCTTCTATAGAAAACCAACGCATATTGACAAATACCTCCACTATAAATCCAACCAACCACTGCAGATCAAGAGAGGTATCGTCTCCACCCTAACCCGACGAGCCAAGAACATATGTTCCACCCACAAGCTCAACACGCCCAACAAGCCCAACCCAACCAGCTCCGCACAGTATTCGTCAATCTTAATCAGTACCAAGTCCACCTAGTAAACAACACCATCAAGACACCACGTCGGCAGTCTGCCCCATTCATAATCACCATCCAATACGTCAATGCCATCAGCCACATCCCACGTGACGGCTATTTAAGAAACAGGCTAAAATCTATGTATTCCAGAGAGGACAATTCACACATAAGACCATCCATCAACACCAAACAGACCCATTTGGTGTAGTTTACCACATTTCATATATATGTGGGGACTCATACATGGGTGAAACTTACTGGCCTCTGCCGCTAAGAATCAAGGAACACAAAACCTCAATGAGGAACAAAAGTTCTAAATAAGCGATCTCCGATCACGTCCAAGTCAACCCAGAACACAACATCACCTGGGACAACATCGAAGCCAATCGATCAGATTTTGAAATCAGGAAAATCTTAGAAGCTCTGAACATTTACAAATTTAACCTACATGTACCATGAACAGAGATCAAGGCTATTACATTCCATCGGCATACAACCAACCAATCAAGCCCAATCAACGCTAGCTTTTCATAATCCCTCTCAATCGAGGTGAGGTGAGGTGAGTTGGGGTTTTAACGCCGCTTTCAAGAGTATTTCATTTATATCGCGGCTGCTAGTATTATGGCAGAGAGAAAGCCCACAACGTCATGTGGCTATGCATTGCGGTGAAACCTGCGAGCATCGACTGGAACTAGCGAACCATGGGTGGTACTACGCTGAAATTCATTGTAGCATTACACCTAAACCTTACTGTGTGTAGAACAGGTCTCTACTGCAGATCAAGTTGCCGTGCCCCCCTCTCAATCGAACAGCTCAAGTCAAGTCAAGTTTCATTTCCAACAAACCACCATTGGCGGTACAGGAACAGTACAAATATGACATAATAACACAATGTTGTGATTACTTGGGAGTGGTTGGTAGATACATGATTATCATAGGTCATAGTTCATGGCGTTATTGATAATTCTGATAAACCGTGACAAATTCTTAAGTGTTGCATAGTTTTTTATGGTAAGCGATAGCTTAAATTTCATAAGATTCGGCCAGTTAGTGTAGTAAGTAGGGATATAATGAGATTTCATATTGTCAAAAAATGGACATTTCAGTAAGTAATGGTACTCCTCGGCTATTGGCGGTGAGTTGCACAGGTTACAGTTTCTATCCATTCTAGGTATGTTTTTCCAGGTCTCTACTGGTAAATAATCGGCCGAAAGAGGTAATCTGGTAGTAGTAGGTAATTATCAAAGGATATCAAATCCTTGAATAATTTATAACAACAGCTACCCCATCCTTCTGGCTTCTCTATTTCTATTGTAAAAACACTATGTACATAAACCTAATTCATTTATTTACTATTTATCAACCCACGTAATTGTGAAAACCCGTGCTATGTAATCTTCTTGACACATATGTCATGATGGGTTTTTTTCAGATGCTGTGCGAAAATTACAGAGTTTGACTTCTGGTCAACCCCAGAGGATTCTTTTTGTATCCATCGAGAACTCGAAGAGGCTTCTCCAGCTGCATGTGCCCACGATGGCGATAGAACCATATCCCTTCTATAGCAGCAGTAAAAGGGTAGCAGCTTTGTCATACTCTCAAACATCAAGGATCGTCTATATCGCAGCTTTTATCCGGGGATTATATTCTTTGGAGCTTGATCAACATAAGCAGCAAGTTCGTGTGAAAAGGGGGCGAATCATAGCCATGGATGTTGATCAGAAAAGAAACGTGTTATTCTTTATCATGACCATGTCGGCTACAAGAAAGACTGTAATCTGCAAGCTTAGAAATGAAAAATGTCAGATAATAATGCAGTTCAAAGGTCTGAAGAATATTGCTGTTGATTGGAAACACGAAATTGTGTATGTCCAACAAAAGTTTAAAGTTTACCAAATAATGAAAGATAAAACGTTTTGTCAAGTAGGTAAAGCAGCGATGAAGGGATCTTTGAAGCACATTGAAATCGATCCTTCCACAATGAACTTGTATGCTGTTACTTTCAAATCCGTTTTCAGATTTAACTTTGAACTTAACAACATTGATATGAGCATTGAGTTTGACAAAAAAAGTTATAACATTCTTTTGTACGGTCGACGTATGTATATTTTTCAACAGGGGCCGAGTATTTTCATAGCAGACACTGAAGATACTAACATTAACAAGACTGCCCACCTGTCAACATGGATGATTGTAGAAGAGGCCTGTTTTATTGACTAGAGTTCCGAAATGTTAATCTGAATATTCCAAACGTAAGTTCAGATATACATCCTAAATGTGTGTTCATCAGAACATCTTGGGCATAATAAACACTTTTTCACATGTAGCCTAACTCACTTAATTACGATTTATTTAAAATAAGTGTAAGAAATAATGCATGTTGTCACAACTGTGAAAATGTATTTCATTACTTCCTTGAATGTCCTTTATATATTACTAAAAGACAAAATATGTTTATTTCATTAGATAATATTGTCAGAAACAGAGCTTTAATTAATATTACTCTTCTTTTACATGGCAATGCAGGTCTCTCTATTTGTGAAATTCAGAATGTTTTCAAATTTGTACATATTTACATTTCTCAAACTAAACGTTTTCTCTGACTTCTTTTGTACATATCCTGACTGCCTGTCCGTCTCTTGTTGCATAATGTTGTGAGAAGAATCATGTAATTATCTGGAGAGGTTTTTTCTAAGTTGGATAACTTGTGCCCAATCCATTTCTTGAATGAATAAAATATGTTTCAATCAATCCAAATGTTTTCAGGCTTTAAGAAGCAAATATCATGTCACGTGATGTGTTTTCTGTAAAGGATATAACACTCTTCCGAGGTTTTGGTTGAATATGTAAACATGAGGGAGAGGGAGAACCCGCGGGCCGAAGGCCCAAGGGTCCTCTCGACCCCGAATGTTTTCATTTTCAACCAAAACGGAGGGAGAGTGTTATGTCTGTCGCTTAGAGCGAAGGAAAATACGACAACTTAATCAAAATCGGTTATAAATCATGAAATATATTTCCTATGAAATGACATAGCCATGCTGATGAAACGTGAACATTGAAAAATATATCGCACAAACTCGACTTTCTCGAAAAGCTTGTGCATACCACATACTACAAAAAGCACGTCTCCCTTACTATCGTTAAAGAGGAAACGCGACTATATATATATATATGTTATGACACGTTTCATTGCCAGGTCCTTCGTGGTCCTGTGGTAGAGCGTCCAGTTTAAGGTGCAAAGGGATGCACGTTCTGTGTTTGTTCTGTGATTGAAATTAAAACCTCAAATGAGGTTATTCCGGAATTTACCATTCACGTTAAAGTCAGGGCCAGGGACATTCTATAGAATGCCCCAGGGATAGTCTGTATGGCCTCGAAAGGAGGTTTACAAGAGAAAAGTATAACCTCTAAAATCATACAAATATGACACCTGGGGTTTAGATATACAATATGTTAATATTGGTACCGACTACCAAAATCAAATGTACTGTCCTATACCATGTGATATACGTACATACATGTAGGCCATTTATAAAACCAGGAGACTGTCATGGTCGACCTTCATGATAGGAGTGCATGCATGCAAGTAACAGTCACATGGTGAATTGTCATCACAGCAGAATATGCGGTAGATTTGAATTTGTAATAAAGAACCAATACCCCCATTTTCACAATGTCGAGGATATAAATTTAGAGACGATAGTATCTCCACTGAAAAGTCGCACAATAGCAATAGGGAGACTGAGTATCTTTTGACAGAAGTTATTCTGCAAGAGGAATGTAAAAATATAACCATTGGCTCTGTAGTTCACCAGTTTTCACATGCCTTACCATCTTAATTGTACCCAGTTTACATGTAGCCGTAAACATACGTATGTATTAATACTCACGTGTGTTTAGTTATTATACCCCCGCTACGAAGTAGTCGGGGGTATATAGCGGTCAGCACGTCCGTCCGTGCGTCCGTCCGTGTGTCCATCCGTCCGTCCGACGTGCGTCCTCCGGTTTTTGTTCCGCTCATAATTCTGAAAACAGTTTCTCAAATTTTACGAAACTTGATATGTACAATCACCATGATGTGTACATCTGCCTTTTGTATGTTTTATACCCTCATTTGCATAATTTTTGCAAATTTTCTCCGTTTTTTGACTTTGCCATTCATAGTTTTTGTTCCACTCATAACTCAAATACTATTTGTTCAAATGTCTTGTAACTTGATACATATAATCACCACGATGTGAACATCTGCTTTTTGTATGTTTCATACCCTCATTTGCATAATTTATGCAAATATTCTCCGTTTTCGACTTAACCATTCACACTTTTTGTTCCACTCATAACTCTGAAAGCAGTTGTCCAAATGTTAAGAAACTTGATATGTACAATCACCATGATGTGTACATCTGCCTTTTGTATGTTTCTTACCCCCATTTGCATAATTTATGGAAATTTTCTTTACATTCTTTACATGCGGAAATAATACGTTTTTGAGTAAACGTCATTATCTATACTCACCATTGATAACTCACCATAGGCAATTAATTACCTCTCAGTTAAAGGATTGATGCAATGACGTATGGTCAAAATCGGATTCATTAGACTAGGACGTCAATTTGACAATTGCTCGATTTTAAATTTCTGAAATCGGTCCATAAATTACTTATATACGGCTTTTTAAAAAATCGCCTAATTTATCCCCGGCAACCAGAATGAAAGTCTGCGGGGGTGTGGCCCCTGAAGAGACGATTTCTGTGACGTCACTGGAGTAATCTCATTATCGGCGATAGTCATAATTCAACGTAATTTTGTAACATTTTGATTGTTAATTTCACTAACAAATCTTCAATCAAACAACTTAAATTTTCAATATTTCGAATGTTTAGATATCCACGGAGCGGGTCGGTCCGCTGGTCACAGACGACCCATCGTCTGTGGTTAAACAGTCACGCCTCAGTGATTCTTCTCAAAAACGTTTCACGGCGGTAATCGCGGTATTGTTAAAATGGGTAAATTAAAATCGTCTTAATAATCAATTGCAAGTATATATTGTCTCGATTTTATGCTCAATTGATTCCGATATACAATAAACGTAGAGGTAATAATCTGTCATTCTTGTGAAAAATGCATTTCACCAGATCTTTTATCACTCGACCGGATATAACACTGAAAGATAACATTGCTTTTGCACAAATGCATGTTTTGCGCCCTCGAAAAATTGCTATTGCGCACCAAGTTATATATCTATTTCGCACACGCTGAAACTTGAGCTGCATTCCATAAAAGCGAGCACTTATAATTGCTCAATGTAGCGCTCAATGTAGCGCTCAATGTAGCGCTCAATGTAGCGCTCAATGTAGCGCTCAATGTAGCGCTCAATGTAGTGCTCAATGTAGTGCTCAATGTAGCCATTCTCTCCTAAACGACATGGTGCGATTCCTCGAGGTTTGCTTGCTTTGCTGCGTAGCGCTACATTGAGCAATCACGTTCAAGAGAGGTTTAAAAGTAACTTGGAAAACTCTCTTTAACATGGCCCAGGTTATGGCCTACTCACTCGCACGTTTAACTCTTCTCACTCAAAGCATCATCACAACACTTCCGTTAGCCAGATTTGATATGTCAGCTCCGTTCACCACGAGGAGGTGGAAGTTGGATTTTGAACAGGATGAAGAACTGACATTATAATAATAATAAAAGTAGTTTATTTCTGTGGCATGGGTATTACAAACTCCGGAACTGTTCAGGCCTAACAGGCACCAACATATAATACAATAATAAAATAATTATATAAAATAATGACAATACACAACAAACAAGACAGCCTCACGCTTATATTATTTGATTATATACATCCATTCATATAATATACTATATAATACACTATCTGTTAAAAACGCTTTAAACATTTAAAGTTCAAGCAGTTAAAGTTCTAACAAGGCACCATTCTTCAAATATTTGATTCAAATGTCTTCTATTGGGATAAATTTGTGTCCCATTACACTCATATAGTGCTGGACAGAAATTTCGTCACTTTACCATTTCTGGAAGTAAATTCTCCTCGATCTTTGTCTTCTTTGCTGGCAACTGCTTGGTTTAGGTGGTTACTCGAATCTTGAGGATGACATAAAGAAAGATGAATACATTTGGATGTAACAAATAAAACTGTTGGTTGAAAGGAGAGTGAAATGATTCCGCTCCATTATTTGTTCACTTAGAGCTTGACGGTGCTTCTGCATTCCTAATGTTGGTTCACACTGTTAAATTATATCTGACCATGGTCACTGTCGTCTCGCTTGTTTACACAACACGCTGGGCTAATAAACGTACCATCAGCGTGTTTGATTTGTTTGTGTCTCAAGCTCACCTGCTATATTGGCGCAAAAGTTAGAACTTTTCGTGCGCAGTAGCCATATACCAATCAATCAAAATGTGAGCAATAGGCAATACGCCAAACTGAAATATGAACCGAGTTACCTCCCCCTGCCCTAGTACCTCGCTACGTGGCATAGCCTGATGACATCATTCCTTCCTCCTGGAAGCTCTCAGACTCGCAGGAGGGGAGGCGGGGGGCGATATAAAGACCGGTGAGTTATCAACGATGAGTATAAATAATGGCGTCAAGCACTGCCAACCTGAGGTGCAGTCATAACTGCCTCTTGTCTATATCCTTGACACTCGTCTGGCAGTGGGGAAGAAAAGGTCTGTACCTTCCCTAGTGTAGAGACCGACTCCACTCCACGTAGATGCGTAAAGCGCGAACACGACAGAGGAACCGATTCTCCTCATCCGAGGCATCGATCGTCGAGGAGATAGACATAATTTCAAAGGTCCTGCCGCGCTTGTCAGCAGCCTGGTTCTTACAGAAAAGGTCAGAAGCCAAGCCCAGCATGGCCACGCCCTCCTCCCTCACCTCAAAGCGGAAGAAGTCTGCCTGCAGTGGTGTAACTAAAAAATCCTGGCAGCTGAAGCCATGGCTACCAGAAACGCTGTCTTCACCAAGAGCCGAAGAATGTTTGTCTCGGCCAAAGACTTGTAAAATAAAACTTAAGGTGATTCAACACCACCGCCATATCCCACTGTGGGGCCCTGGATTTTTGGTGCTCTTCAACCTGCCGGTGAGTCTTAACGATCTCCTTGATCACGGATATATCCGCTCCCGCTTACGAAGGACGGACATGATCACGGCAAAATAGGTGTTGATAGAGGAAGCCTTAAGTCCTCTGGTAACTATTTGGATGTCAACTCCTCTCTCCTGTCAAAAGCCTGTGAACGAACCGGAAATCATATAGCTACCTAGTTGATTCTGCCACCACAAAGAAAACAACCCTTGCATGGGCAAGCATGTGTAATTGAAATTGACATGGCTGCAGTCAACCTAGCCAGGCAAGGTGACCTAGATAACCCCGCTGCAGGAAGTTAACACACTACAGAAGGGATTCACAAACCTCTCTCAGAGACCAAGAAGGGGAGTAGAAACTACTGTCTAGAACAAATAAATAGATTTAGCAAGAGAAAATAAACCTGGTCGAGGGTAGAATAGCTTTAATAAACTCAACTCAAAGATCTTCACAAACTATCGCGTCCATGCAGCATCTCGACTGATGAAGGAATGATAATAACTCGGTTCACACTTTCAGTGTTATATCTGGTCGAGTGATTAATTGAGAGGTATTTAATTGGCTACACATGTAAGTATATATATGTTTCTCAAACAGTATCAAAAACAGTATCTGTTCATTTTTCTGAGAAAAATGCGTTTGAAGAAATCTTTAAAATCGTCGTTTCGAATCTTTTAAACTATGAGAACCAGGAGAGTGATTTAGTGATTTCAGAACTGGTCAGCATGACCATATCTCATGACATTGACCTCTGATCTTCAAGGTCACGCAGTCAATGACAACTTTTCATTGTCTGTAACAATCATGTAATGATTTAAATTGTTAATAGTTGAAATAAGGCATGTTGGCAAATGCATGCTTAAGTTGTTACCTCGCTATGACCTTGACCGTTAACAGATGTTAGCGACAACCTTTTCAAATCTTGGCCTTTCTCAATAGTTGATATAAACCAAATAAGAGCCTGATAGCACAAATGTTTTTCTAGTTATCATGTTTACAATGATTTTTTTTAGCAATTTCATAACTCATGACCTTGACCTTTGACCTTGAATGTGAGCATGTCAAAATAATTTCCCAGTTGTATAAGAAAGAAGCTATGTATAAGAGGTGTTGATTCCTTCTTGGAAAAAAGTTATTTAGTGATTTCAGAACTGGTAACCTATATCCTATCTCGTGACCTTGACCTTTAATATTCAAGGTCACACAATCAATGATCACTTTACACTGTGTATTACAATCATGTAATGATTTAAAGTGTTAATAGTTGAAATAAGACATTTTCGCAATAGCATGCTTAAGTCGTGACCTCGCTGTGACCTTGACCTTTTCGGATGTTAGCAAAAACCTTTTCAAATCTTGGCCTTTCTCCATAGTTGATATACACCAAATGGAACAGAACTCGTGACCTTGACCTTTGACCTTTAATGTGAACATGTTAAAAAAATTCCCAAGAGGTATAAGTAAGAAGTTTATGTATATGAGTTCTCAAAACCCTCTAGGAAAAAAGTTATAGTCAATACAAAACGCGGCGCAAAAACTGATAGCAGCACCGACTAAGTCGGAGTTGCTAAATATGCGATATATCCTGCCTCCCATTCTTATCGCCCCTCTCCAAATACACTAGCTTTGAAAGGCTACCTCTCTTAAGACTCTCCTAAAGCTGAACTGGTCACTGGACAATGTCAACACAAGCAATTTGCATGGTATTATGCAATTTTCAGAGACAGACTGGGATCGAATTACAGACCAGTGGTTTGACAGCAAGTGCATGCTATTTTAAATGTATCATTTTCTCCTATACTGATGGTGCTACAGTCATGAAATCGGGCTCATTTAAAAGTATAGGATTTAAACCAATATGACTACATTGGGCATTTTATAATAGACATTAAAGATGTGTATCACTTTAAGTTGTACCTCTATCACGATCTTACTATATATAGAGCAATACAAATGAAATACAAATCTTACATATTCTCCATCTAACAAAGATTTAGAGGATATTTGGCTTTTCTTGACTAATACCATGTTTATCTCATCGAGTGAGGTAGAAAAGCTATATTTTCACGAGTGGCGCAGCCACGAGTGAAAATATATAACTTTTCTACCTCACGAGATGAGATAAACATGGTATTTGTCAAGAACAGACAAATTTCCTATTTATTATATGACCAAATCTTTGCATATTCACCGAAATAGACTTGCATTTACGATAAGTCGGCTCCAGAATGAGCCTGTCGCCTCAGCAACAATGTGACGTCATGAACGTGTCATGACGTCGGAGCATTGTTTTATGACGTCAGGTCATTGTTATATCAGTAACTAGTGACTGATAACACGTTCCATTGTTATTTTCACTAGTGACTGATAACACGGTTTATTTTCATTGATAGATCCCGGTATTTCACCTACAATCATATAATTATAAATTCTCATAATTTGAGAGGTTCTAGTTCTTAGAGAGAAGTCGAAAGAAGATTTCACTGTGCCCATATTTTATTTCAGATAACATACTTAATTGATCTTTTCACGATACTGTACACACATTGCATTTCTTATTCGGCGTCTTTATGAAGTGGATTGTATTCGAAATTGAAATTCAAAACTTGTTCTTTAATGTTCGTGATGTTGTAGGTGCAAAGGCTCGATCTGCATCACTTTGCATATTTATAAATTTCAGCAACTTTTCATGGATTTATATCATATTGCGATGGTGTTGCGACCCGTGACATACATCGTAGCGACCTGTATTTTCTCACATAGCCCATCATCAGCAACTGCACATCAAATGTGTAAACTGTTTTTATAAACTGATTATTTTGTCATTTCAACCTTGCATTATATTGCGCTTGATGCAACCATGTTATGCTAATGCTTCCTTTGTACCTGTGCTGTGAACCAGACTAAGTCGCCATTGCGAGCTGTTGCTGTGAACACGGCTAACCGAAAAGGCCATTGACAAAGGTCCTCCTACAGTAGCGTATTGCAGGGTGTGATTTTACTTTAGACATAAAACACTATATCAGATTAAACCATTCATCAATTGAGGTTAAAAGTAAACACCACAGGCTTCGTAGAGGAAGACAAAGATAATCATCTTCCCATTGATGCTGTGAATCTCTACGTAGGTTGTCTCTCTCCCTGCTGCTTTTCAAACATGGGTACCAGAGCGATCAGAAGAGCTGCCATCAGTAAACAACAGCCTGCAAAGGGAATACAAAGTCAGTCAAGGGATTGTTTGCGTTTTACAAAAAACAGAGTCGACATAATATATCCCCATCGTGTTAGTATGTATTTCATTGAGAGTACTTCACATCCTGTTTCAATCCTGAATTTGGCACGATCAAATTAATAATCATATGGGATGTTTTAATTTGTAAAAGTCGATATATAATACCTATCATATCAACAGAAACCTACCAGAGCCTTGGAACCTACATTTTATAATCTTTGGTAATCATTTAATCCACACTTTATTCAAAATCATGTGTACTTTTGACATAGGAAACCAAATTGAAAAAGAAAAAAAAGTAATACATGTGGTCCGGTTTTGAATGAAATTTCCACAAATTGGTACATAATACAATTCTATTCAGAAACGAAGAACATAAGTATGCGTGATATGTTTTGTATATTAATGTATTTGATAATAATTCGGTTGTTCAATGCTGCTTGCAAAGGTAAACTACCTACCGCGTTAATTTAAGAAGCTATTTTAATGGGGGTAATCTTGAACACGCTGCTACAGTCAGCAATACAAAACGTGTATTCTGTTCTATTTAGTGTAGAATTTGATTGTTGTGTGTGTTGAAAGATGCATATGGATCCCCTTTTAAAATATACAAAATGATGTTAAACCTTACCCGCAAAAACATACGATAAATCATAAAGTCCACTGCTTTCATACAACATACTTACAACAGAAACATACAATCAGATTGATGTGAAACTATTATTGTTTATGTTTACACATTAAACACATTGCTCATTTGTTCTATGGTTCCAAAGTAATGTTTAGATTATCATAAAATATTTTACGAACGCTTCAGTTTCTATGTTATGTTTCTGAATACACATACTTGCTATTGGTGGTCCAAAGAGGTATCCTAGTCCGGTAAAGAAAGCAGAGAGCCCATAACCTAATCCTAGATTAGAAACACCAACAAGTTGAATGCATATAGGACCTGACAACGTGTAGGGCACTTGGCTGTAAACACAATACAGTGCACTGTACACCATCTGTAAAAAGTAACTGTGGGAATATAGAGGGAATAAAACTGTTAACATGCCAGCCATTCCTAGGCAACCGAAGTTCAGTAAAATGTTCCCGGTGACGGGATCTGAAACTGCAAATCCTGAGAGCACACTAGATAAGATGACCGTGACACCCATCCCTGTCGATAGGTTTGATATCTGAGACGGAGTGGAACCTTTACTTTCAGCCAAGTTCGGTAAATGCAACATGGACGAAGAGTCACCTAGGGTCCAAAAGACTGAACTTAGCAAATAGATATAAAATCCATTGCTTCTTAATACCAGGAAGATAGTTCTTAATTGTCTGACTATAAGTTTTAAGCACCGCCCAAAACAAAGTCCTTGGTTTGCAGTTAGCTTTGTTCCTATAAGTGGTTCGGATACTGCTTCACCGTTGCTGTTTGCTATTTCATCAGATTTGATGGATTTTCTGTGACTTTCGGGTGGAGTCCGTATTGCTGCAGAACTACATGTATCTAAATCAACATCAGGGTCAGGACTTTGTTCTGCAAGAGCTTCAGGAGAACCGACATCAGTTTCAACAACTCCCACATACGTCGAGTGATCTCTTTCCTCAACACAAGTATCATCTGGACGAGTTTCAGAATTAACTTCGAGTTCAACTGACTTTTCCTCATCCTTTATAGCAGTGTTAGGCCTGATGAGAGCTCCAGCTAGGGACACGTTGAACATGATGGACCCAAGATGAGAAGAGTTACAGACAGCTGATAGTTGTCCAGGAGGAAGAAGACCAAAGGTCCCACCAGGAACAGGCCACAACCTCCTCCTACCTGGGTCATACCATAGGCGATGGACAGCTTCTTCACGAAGTAGCTTCCATGGGCTACTCCACTTAGGTGTGTACCAAGGCTGGCGCCTATTCCTGCATATATACTTAGTCCTGCATTGGAAATGACGTAAAAGATATCAAGAGACAGTAAAGTAACATTTGTGTGGAAATTGAATGTTACAAGATCTCTAATAATGCAAAATATTGCGAAAATGGAAACATTCTGCCGGGAACACTTATCACAAAAACGGAAACAGAGGACAATATGAACTTGTGTTATGAAATTGTTGTTTTAACGAAATGGTGAAGCAACATTTAAATGGTTGTCAAATTAAGACATTAAGGCAATGTTATATGCCGGGATTATTAGAACGCAATTGCACGTGTGGAGAAGATCCATGAGGGTGAATGTGAAATCGTGAAAGCTGGGTTCAGTTAATATGAGTTTCAAGTGGAATCTAGCCGAATGCCTTTACCATGTTAATCATCTAAGAGAATGATTATCATCTCACCAGTGACGAATCCGAACGTACAGATGAGTCCGGTGACGAATGTACAGAAGGAAGCAGAGGTCAGTCCAACAAGCATGAGAACTCCACTGACCACCCCCGTCCATCTGTGACCCAGTCTGTCATGCAACAACCCTGATACTGGACCTGGGAATAGATAGAAGTGTGTGAGTTTTTCCCCCATTTTTGTGTGCGGTACCATTGATAAAATATACAAGTCAGTCATGATGAAAGCACTTTGTAACATGATTTCGGTTTATCCTTGATTCTGATTGGTTGATTTGCCTATGTTGAATTACAATGAATACCTGCAAATTACTTGGGGCGAATCACCGCGAACAATTATAATAAGTGATTTAATATGTACATGTTTTTTAAAAAATCAATCATATATATCAACTAAGTACTGGTAAGAGGAGGTCTCATTTGAGATTGAAATTTTCCATTTTATTATTCTTTTTTATATATATGATTTTCCACAAATAAAATTTCTTTTAGAGTTTTTATAAATAAAGTGGTATTGTGGATATTGCAAATATCGTTTTGCAGAAATGATGATATGATTAAATAATCTATTTTGATGTACCATACCAAAACATGTATTATTTAAATACCTATATGTTGACTAGACCTACTATGCCTACCTCCTCTCTAGGTATGCTATTTCAACGTTAACACAGACGAAACTTAAAACAGTGGAGTAGGGGATGCGTAAAATCCCTCTCCCAAGAGCGGTAAGTCGGCATGGGCTCGTGACGTCACCACCGGAAATCTTCACTCTCCTCTCAGTTGCATAGCGAGACAGACGTGTATGTTTTTGCTCTGCCACTGGGTATTTTTAGCGTTTTTTTCGCGGAAATGTTTTTTATTCTGTGGATATGATAGTTTAGTTTCGTGTGCCCCGTTTGGAGCTCAATTATTGCCCTATAGATATTTTTTTATTTTTGGAATAGATTTTTTGTTTGCTTAGGGGTTTAGAAGTTGTTTGGTGTGGTGTGCCTTGTTGGATTTTGCATATTGCAAGTGCCATGCTCGCTTTGCATGAGATTTTGATAGGCTTTTGGTCCTTTGTTTCGAATGAAAAAGGGGGGGGAAATTTGGAAGTTTAAGGGCCTCCTTGGCAGCTCTGTCGGCTTTTTCGTTGCCAAATATGCCGACATGTGCTGGTACCCATAGGAGCTTTACTGCCTTTCCTTGATTATTTAGGGTTTGGATTGAATTTAGAATTTTGGAAATTAAATCAGGGCGGTTTTTGGTGGATTTGTTTTGGAGTGCCTGAAGGGCACTGAGAGGGATGAGAATTTTGCCCTGATTTTTAAGTTTGAGGTGAGATAAAGCGAGTGCTATGGCCATAAGCTCAGCAGTGTAAACCGATTGGTCGTTAGGGAGGCGATTGGAGTATGATAAAGGTTGTGGATGTTGCATGTGTATGCCTACACCTGTTGTCCGTGCTTCAGGGTCCCGGGACCCGTCTGTGTATATGTGACACCAGTCGGACCAGTGTTCTTGTATGTAGTTGAGTGTGGTGGTTTACGCGAGTTTGGGGTTTTGTTTAGAAGTTATTTTGCTAAGATGGAGATTTATTTTGGGGGTGGGTAGTGGGGCGATAGGGTGATGCACCGTATTTTTGTTACGTTTAGAGGTACCGCTAGTTAGCAGATCCCTGATAAGTGGGTCCTCCGAAGATCCAGCCCAGAAGTTTAAGGTGAGTTGGTCCCTTCTCAGTGAGAGGGGAATTTCACCATTTAGGGCTTGGAGAGCTTCGAGTGAGGTACCCATTTGAGTGTGGGTAGCTACCTTAAGTACCTGATATTGGATAGAATTTAGAGAATTTATTTGGGTTGGATTTAAGGTATTATAAATGGGTGCGCCATAGTCCAATTTGGACCTTATAAGGGATTAATAGAGATTGAGAAGGGTTTGCCTATTTGCTCCCCAGCCTGTGCCGGAGATTGCTCTCATGACATTAAGGTCTTTCGAGCATCTAAGTTTAAGTTCTTTGACATGCGCTTCCCACGTGAGATGCTCGTCAAAGATTAGCCCTAGAAATTTAGTTTGTTTTTGGAATTTAATTAGGTTATTTTTGAGATAAAGATTATGGGAGATAGGGCGCGAATTTTTATTTTTGAATACTACCCCTATGATTTTTTCCGCATTTTTTTTAAAGCCCCATTTATCGGCCCAGTGGCGGATTTGATTTAGTGCGGTAATAAAGAGGAAGTGTTATTTGGGTTTTTACAACTTGGCCATAGGGCACTGTCGTCTGCAAATTTGGAGGTGTTCATTTGTTTGTTGATGCCTTCAAAAAGGTCATCAACCATGATATTGAATAAAGTGGGGCTAATGATGCTGCCTTGTGGGGTGCCGTTTTCCAAAAGGTGGTTATCAGATTTTTGGTTTTCGACCCCGACAGTTATTTGCCTATTGTGTAGGAAATCCTGGATGTTATTAATTATGTTGCCTGAAAGGACTTTTTTAGTTAAATTTTGGATGAGGCCGTTATGCCACACCATATCAAAAGCTTTGGAAAAATCCAGGAATATTGCGAGTGTATATTGCTTTTGGGTTTGTGATTCTTTAATATCTTGTGTCAGTGTCAGAAATCTGCTCCTCAGCAGGCCAAGCGGAAGGTTACACGAGAACCCTCAGCTGTTCTGCCTTCATGCTTGGCTTGTTTTAAGAGAGAGTTAAGGAGCAGGGGTTACTCAAAGTGCGTCGACAATGCCATAGCTACCTCTCATAGGAAGACCACTAGGAAGCTATGATTTTCAGTGGCAGGACTTCGCCTCCTTCTGTGCTCAGCGGGTTTCATCCCGGCAGAAGCCTCTGTTCCTCAGGTGGCGGAGTACTTAGTGTACCTACGCAACACCAGCTGGCGGTTCAACAAAATGAAGAGTCACAGGTGTTCGCTCAGGTGAAGGTGGTCCCCCGGACCAGACCGGGAAGGGGACAGTCCTCTTTGGAGTTTGTTCCCGCGTGTCTTACAATGCTCCTTGAAATAAACTTCGGTTCGCATCGTTTTCTCCTTGTCTGTTGTGTTGTTTCTTTTAACTTCGCTTTTAACCACCCCCCTTCCCGTTGGGGTCGGGGGCTGTGTGTTAATCAGAAGTTGAGTGGCTGGGTTGTCTCTTCGATCCACTTTGCGGCAGAGATGGCGTCTCCCGGCCTGTACCTTGTCCTCACCACAGGGTGGAGGACTCGTAGGTTAGCTTACACTCAGGGCTTGTTGCTGGTCTCGTCTCTACCACATATCTACTGACCCGCCTCATCGCAGTTGGATTCTAGGCATAGTAGGTCTAGTCAACAGACAGGTATTTAAATAATAGTACGTTTTTGATTAAACGTAATTATTTATACTTACCTTTTGACAAGACCTACCCGCTAGGCCCTCCCATCCTCCCCACTTGGTCTGTCTTGCTTTTTTGGGCCTGTTCGGAGAGTGGAGATTTACGTTGGTGACGTCACTGGACCATGCCGACTTACCGATGCCATTCAGGAGTTTCATAAACATGTTATCAAACGGGACCGAGTTTAGTATTTTATTTATTACTCAATGATGTTAGAAGCGCTGAATTGCAAGAAAATTGTTTTTAGTGACGCTTACTTGCAAATAGGTCACCCGCTATTTCAGTCGCACGGCTAACATTGTGACGTCAACCAAAAACGACTATGACGTCAGGCGGCGATTATGACGTTACGGCAGCAACCGGTGGTATCATACGGAAGCGCTGAAGGGACATGGTAAAATTATATTTATCTGGTGCACACGACTTAGTATCTCAAGCGCACGACTTAATATCGCGTGCGCTCGACTTACTAACACGTGCGCACGACTTAGTATCTCGGGCGCACGCCTTAGTATCAAGAGCGCACATGCAGTCTGATTAAAATCGACCCTGTTCCGAGGAATTAAATCTGATAAAAAGTTCATTTCGTGATAGGAACTGGTTCTATAGATTCATCCGAACGTTATGAGTTCGTATCCAGATAAAGTTACTATTTTGCAACTGTTTATTTTGATAAAACAGGCACAGCACGACATCTTTAATGTCGACTGCAATGCCCAATGGTCACTTTCGGGATTCTTTAAAAGGGGATTTGAATTTGACACTCTAAATTCCTGAAATTGCCCCATAAATTACTTATATACTGCTTTTTAATTACAAGTTTCTGCTTGTGTTAGAGTCGCCAACCTTAAAACGGAATTATTTGAAACGTCGACAGGAGTTCGCCAGGGCTGCATTCTGTTCCATTTATCTTTTATATTAATGAATTAGTTGACGACTTTAAGACTCTTGGGTTAAGAGGTATTTTTTATGGAACAGAATATATTCTATTGCTTCTGTTTGCTGATGATGTAACGTTACTGGATGACATTGTTTATCGCCGTAGGAACGTGTAGGCCTGGAAATTGTTACTCAACGGAAGTGAACGAATTTCTCTGCGAGAGGTCAGTTTAGTTTTGTGCATTTGGTTTAGGATTTTGTTGGATAAATCGGTTTTGAGGTATTTATAAGAAAAAAATGTTTCAGGCTGTAAAATGGTAGACACCGGTGAAGCCATAGACAAAAGATAATGTCATTATGTGCCCTCAGTCGACTGTTACATCACAATTTAGGAGTCGAATTTCGCATGTGGAACTTACGTGTGTTTGGTATTGCCTTGCTTTCAGACAATCCATAAAAATACTCATAATTTGTTTTTACCATGTTGTGAAACATCCATATATGGACATATATGCCAAATATTGAGACTTATTATTGACAAACAACAAAATTAGAACCCCTGAACCACACGTGGTGTCAAAACAAAGTGAACGAGTTACTAACGGGGGTGGTGAACGAATTACAGCCACTTGGTGTTTTCTTTAGGAACGTGATCACCAATATATTTTACCAGTAGTCATTGAATGTAATATCTCAGTAACTATTCATTGGATTTTGACTAAAGTGTCTAGTTTTGATAAATATGCATCAGCCTTTTTGGACATATACTAGAAAAAATCGTATGTTTGTTTTAAAACAATATATCGACCGCGTTTGTGAACCAAATAATTTTTCGGCATGCAGCCTCACATAAACTTTTTTTAAGCTAGTTCTGCTCAGCTTTACTTTTCTAAAACCAACTTTGCGTTTACTAATGTTTACTATTTTACAGCCTGAAATAGCTTTTGTCATAAGTACCTGAAAACTGATTTATCAAACAAATTCCTACACCTAATGCACAAAAATAAACTGGACTCTCGCACAGAAATTAGAATTGGAGGTTATACTAAAAAGACTGAGAACTGGACGTACGCTGGAGAAACAGTCAATGTTGTATCACATTATAAATATTTATGTATAATTTTCTCAAAACTTGCATGGCCAAAGGTATGCGAAACATTATTTCTTCAAGCTCAAAAGGCCTGCTTTCCCATTTTTCAACTCATTCACAAGTACCTGTAACTCCCATATTACCCAGATGTTTGGTACCGAAATAGCACCAATACTTTTATAAGGACCAGAAATATGAAAATGTTCATAGTTCTTTCTTTAACTTTTGTAAGTATGCTTTGGGTGTCGGAAAACAGGTTTCAAGTAATGGAGTTTTAACAGGTTGTGGTAGATTAAATATGTATGTTGATAACTATGTGAGATGTATTACTTATTGGTGTAAATTATTGAGAATGTCCGAGGATCATTATCCAAAACAGTCGTATTTACATATGAGGAAGTTAGATTCAGCTGATTGAGTATCTTCTGTGGATTTGGCTTTGCTTGGTCAATAAAGATGTCGGTGATATATCTTCATTTATATATAGTTTTAACAGCATAATTACTGATTGTAATAAACAGCGTATATTTGGTAGGATAAATCAATATTTGTCTACTGCGGTTAAATTCGCCCCCATTGCATTGTAATATAAGAGGTGCGAATGTAGATATGACTTGTAAAATGTGTGAACCTGGTGTGACTGTAAATGATGTAATTTTATGTTACATTTTTAATGTTACACGAGATAGATATATCCCTGTGAATGGTCAGGCAAATTTGGCTGCTAAATATCATAATGTATTGACTAGTAATTGTAGTAACACTCTTGTAAATTGTTCTAATTACATACGAGAAGCGTTTGCCCAAAGAAAACATGTTATTTCATCATAATGAATTTATTGCAAAGTTTGTTTGTCTACTCTTCAATAGTGTATTGTTTATTTGCATTGTACATCGATCGATACCCTACAAACCGATATAAAAGAATTGAATTAAGAAATAACTTGGGAGTCAGTAAATTTGTGTCGAACTCGGCTATACTTATTGAAGTTGGACGGTCGAGACTATGTATTCATTATTTTCATAGATGTATTGAATATTGGACAAGGCTACTCCATATGGAAACAAATCGTCATCCAAAGGCATTTTATTTAATGCTTAAGTCATATGACGACCATGGTGGTGTCAGTTGGGTGTCACATGTTCGTACTTTATTGATGGAGACTGGTTTTTCATATGTGTGGATCTCCCAAGACTGTGGTGACATGGAATGTTTTATGCAATGTCTTAAACAACGATGTAAAGATATTCAATATCAAATATGGCTAGGCAAATTAAATTCATCATCGTATCTTCTGGAACCAGAGCTTTACATTTTAGAACTTATTCCGAATAGAGACCTTGTACGTACTGGTTGTAAATTTAGATGCATGAGCCATAAACTTAAAATCCAACTGTATCGATACGATGCAAATGTAAATACTGATCTACTGAAATGTACAAAATGTAATAATGACGTCATTGAAGATGAATATAACTTTGTATTAGTCTGTCAAAATCATATGGAAATCATTGTTACCTTGATACTATTATACACATCCATCACATGAAAAGTTTAAGTTGTTTATAACTTCCAATAATACTGATTGCTTAAACAATCTCGCATTATTTTTTAAGCGTAATCTATCAATGTAAATAGTCACTTCGATGTCCATGTGCACTGAAAATTGTAATATTGTACTTTTGGCTTAGGCCTTGATGAGAATAAACTTTCTTAATAATCAAATTAAAGTGCATATTGTCTATTGGCTATATCTATCTCTCGTGTCAAAAAACGAATGCTTTATATTAACAATGTTAAGATCACCTGTAAGTATAATGATTAATATTTCATATATTATCAGGTTGTATCCAAAAATACATATAAGGAGAGTGTAACTGTGTACTAGAAACAGTAAATCCCGAAAGTGACTATTGGGCATTACAGTCGACCTTTAAGTTGCCATGTGCATGCTGTGCGCACGATATAGGCCTACTAAGTCGTGGGCACGCGTAAGTAAGTCGAGAGCACGAGATACTAAGTCGTGAGCACGAGATACTAAGTCGTGAGCACGAGATACTAAGTCGTGCACACGCGTTAGTAAGTCGAGCGCACGCGATATTAAGTCGTGCGCTCGAGATACTTAAGTCGTGTGCACGCGATATTTAGTCGTGAGCATGAGGTACTAAGTCGTGAGCACGAGATACTAAGTCGTGAGCACGAGATATTAAGTCGTGCGCTCGAGATACTAAGTCGTGCGCACGCGATACTAAGTGGTGCGCACGCGTTAGTAAGTTGATATTAGGTCGTGCGCTCGAGATAAATATTATTTTACCATGTCCCTTCAGCGCTTCCGTAGTATCACACATGTTTGTAACCAACTCATTGTTATCTAATGAGTGATCTCACCACGGTTGAGTAATAAAATAGGTTAAATTATGACATTGGTATTAATATACAACTAGTGTGTGCTGAGGGATTTCGCCGCTTAAACATTCGCAATAGCAATACGGCTAATGACTTATGACACATTGTTTGACATAATGTGGTTAAATTGGTCTACAGTTGATAACTGTGAGAAAGAGGGATAAATGGTTGCCATAAATTTGATAAAATCATACCTAAGATCAGAGTAAATTTCACAAGAAAGTAAGAAATGCACCTCGTCCTCTACTTGACCATTTTTGCAAATTTTACATTTTCTGTCAATTAGCGTTGTTACAGGACGTGAGAATCTACCTAAGTATATCTCTATTGGGAGCGTTCCACCACGCACCTTACTAATAATATTTCTTTCCGAACGATCTAAATTACATGTGTACCTTACCAAACAGTGTGGAGGTCCCGAGGAGAGTGGATCCCACCACAGACGCATTGGTGATGTCTTCGTCCATGTCCTCCACTATAGCAGTAGTCAGTAGTCCCACTGTGGTCCACAGCATACCTATCAGCAGATCGACCGTGAACAGAGCCGCCAGAACCACCCATGCGTAACCTCCATCCACGTTGGCGTTCTCCCAGACCATTTTGTGGCAATGTTCACCTTCCAAGTCTCATTCAGACTATGAGCTGCTAGCTGTGTTGTTTATACCACTACTTATATCAAGCCCACGTCTGAAATAGGACTGAGTTCATCAAGACCTAATACTGACTACTCCCAAAGGATGTCAATTGCTTGTTATAGTATTTTATGTACATATATAATCTTAATAACCTGAGGCCTTCATCCATGGAAATTAGATTTGGCGATGCTTATACAGAATGTTTGTCAACCTACTTTAAACACGCATGGGTCTTCTGTAGGTATGTTGGGTTGCTGGATTTCTAAAAGCATCATTGATTTTTGTTTAAAATAAGGATATTATTGTACCTGTGACATACATTGTCACCATACACGTATAATATCAGATAGCACAACTTCCTTTTATTCCTTTAAGAAAATATACACAAGTAATGAATTACAGTTCAATTAGAATTAAGATTTATTATTTTTCTTAATCTTCGTGTTAACAAACGCGATATTACGCCGTTTAGATCAGGTGCGATAATTTCGTTTAGAAGAGGGTGCGGCTCCGTCGTTTCTGGGTCGTGAGTGGGGATTCAAATTAAAAATGACATGTATATTTTGTAAACGGTGAGGGATCTTACATTTGAACCACCGGTTCAAACATGGATCAACTTGGTGTCTAAAATACCTTGTAATGACACAGCAATGCGACGTGTAAGTAGAGGTTAGAGGCCGGGATACACAGTAGGCCTAAGTGGTCAACAGTGTCACCATTAGAGACATTTCCACAGATCTACAAGCCAATTAAACGTTGTATGAACAGTGTTTCTATATTGCAATAGATGGAACGTTTTGGTGCACCGTCATCTAGCAAGTGCCACTCAACCGAGCTGATGTACATGACGTTGTAACACTGGGTTGGTTGATTATATGGTGCTTTAATAGAGACGACATGGACAATTTCTGTCAATACTGTTTAACCACAATGCAACTCGCCTATCCAGGTATATAACACCATATTCATCAACCCAATCACATGTAAAACTTCACACTTGTATATATAAACCAGCGAGTATGTAGTTCTGAACACTAAAGACTACATGCACCTTACTAGTCGCACGTTATGTACCGTATCCCATATCTTCAATGAAGTAGGAACAGAATATCATCCTTTTAAACAATCCATATGAGCTAATGTTTTTATGTGACCGAAGTGTTCACGCTCTACTTCCCATTCGTTCAGATTGTGATCATTGTGTCCTTTGTGTGATTTTTTCCTGAATGTACTTTAGTCCGCACGATGTCGGGGTGGTGACTATATAGACCAAAATAATTCAATACATGAGATGTAAACACGACTGAAACAGAAATACATCATGTCTTCAAAAGCCAACCAAACTAAATTTGAAATTTCAAAACATCGTCTGTTCCTCCGAATCTCCTTAACTAGATAAGATAAGAGAGTCAAAAATGGCTTTTTGGCTTGTTGTATACGTCCTATAATAAAGACGCATAAACAAATTTTAGTCCAAAAAGATTATATATGCCGATAAAATAGGTTGTTATTCAAATTTTTACATTTTTAAAATTTTAAAGTTAAATGCCAAACATTCTGGCCCAAAAACATTTTGAAATAGCGATTTCAACACCCCAAGTGTACTTGAACAGATATGAAAAAAAAAGGATTGTCTTCTTTTGTATGAAATTGTGGGTACTTTTTTTTAACAAATCATGTCCCTATAAAAGCGCCTTTCTCCGGCAGCAGTATTTCGTAATTTTTTACACTGTTGAAGATGTGGTGATGTTTCTTTTGCGGTTGAGTGTAGTGCAGACAAATGCGATATGAATCTCTGAACGCTAAGTTTAAAATATGGCCATTTAAAATAACAAATTCTAACTACTTCTAAGAAAGGTGACGTTAAAGGCCCTTCTTATTTACTCACGTATTCAAAACCTTTAATTGTCATCGATCTCTATTTAGCAATATGGTGAACAACTTAAAGGGGCAGTAGCACGTTTTTTGCAAAATTAATTTTTTCAAATTTCCCATTTATAATGATAGTTTATGTCATTTAAATAAACTTTAGAGGGTAAAACATCTTATTACGCAAACCATTTATCTGTAGTGGTAAAAAATATGTTGCGTATAAAGCAAAAATTGCATGGCGGCCATTTTATTGTGAACACAATTTATTATTTTGTATTACAAAAACGATTCCCATGGCTTTACCGAAACATGTACACTCATTTTAAACTTTATTTTCCGAAGAGAGAAGGATGTTTTACTATTGGTGAAATTATTTTTCAAATACATTTCATCAACTTATTTGAGCGAAAAAACGTGCTACTGCCCCTTTAAGGTGCATCCATTGTGTTGTTGGGGGTCAAATATGCCAAACGTTATAAATGGTCTTTTTTAAGAAGCAGTCAAAAGAAGGAAAAGTTTATGGGTGACGAGTGACGACCAATGCAATAAGATCAAATGAGCTAAGAAATCCTGCAATAAGTTTGGGAAAATGAAATGTAGACACGAAAATTGATTTTTTAAAAACAAAAGTAACAGATGATTATAATTTCTTCAAAATACACAAGATCATCCAGTATAATACTCAAAAATTGTTTTCAACCCTCTAAAATACCACGAACAAAAGAATCAAATCGGTCATTTAGAATTAACGATTTCATCCCAAAGAAACTGTACAGTAAATGAATTAGATATTTTTTTACTCAGCTGTTACTGTATGACACATTTCATTGCCATTGTCATATGGATTAACTCAAGCCAGTGTATTTTGTTTTATGAGTGGAAAATGTAAGAATATTAGTACTAAAGAGAGAATACGTTAACAAAGCATTGAAGTATAATTACATCATAATAATGTATTGAATTTATTGAATTTATTGAATTTAGCAATGTCCGGTTGACAGTTAAGTTCTGTTTTACCATTGGAAATAATTCCAGCTCATCCATTAATCCAGCTGAATCCAGGCATCATTGAGCCTTTTCCTTCACTTGAGTATTTTTCAAGCAGGCAATCATATGAGCATTGAGTCAACGTTAGGTTTGGGATATAATATAACTTGTTCTGTTTGTTTTCATAGGCTGATCAAGATATAAATATGAATGTTCTCAAATCAAAATGAAAGTGAATAACGTATTTAAAGTTTGGATGTTCCCAGGTAATCTTAAAGATCATTTTCAACATGTCCATAACATGATTAATGACTCACAAATAAAAACCATCATGTTTTCTAAAGAAAAATCTGAAATCTTTTGTTGAGGAGGTTCATCACCTATTCATCTTCATGTTTACATACAGAGTAGCACGTTTTTTCGCTCAATTTAGTTGATGAAATGTATTTGAAAAATAATGTCACTAATAGTAAAACACCTTTCTCTCTTCGAAAAACCAAGTACAAAACGAGTGTACATGGTTCGATAAAGAAATGGGAATCGTGTTTGTCATTTGAAATAATAAATTGTGTTCACAATAAAATGGCCGCCATGCAATTATTGCTTTATACGCAACACCGTTATTACCACTACGGATAATTGGTTTGTGTAATAAATTGTTTTACCCTCGAAAGTAAATTCACATGAAATAAACTATCATTATAAATGGGAAATTTAAAAAAAGTAAAATTTGCAAAAAACGTGATACTGCCCCATTAAGATGCAATTTCTCATTTAAAACATTAGGCAGATAAAATGGCTAAATATCCTGCTCATTCAATTGGATTTCAACATATAGGTTTCCGCAAACTGTCTGTTTTGTATCTATTTATAGTGGCAGCTAATATATGTTTCATTCTCATCAAACAAAGTGTTGAACATTTAGAAACTTTTCGTCAAGTTGAGCAGATCCATCAACTATACATCATTTTGTTTACATACACTTATTTTAAGATTCAATTTCTCATTTAAAACAAATTAGGGAGATAAACTGGCTAAATATCCTGCTCATTCGTTTGAAGTTCAAAAGGTATGTTTCTGCAAACTGTTTTTATCTATTTAAAGTGGCAGTTAAAATATGTTTCATTCTCATCAACACAGTGTTGAACATTAAGAAACGTTTCGTCCTGTTCAGCAGATCCATCATCTATACATCTTTTTGTTGACATACACTTATTTTAAGATGCAATTGTCATTTAAAACAAATGAGGCAGATAAACTCGCTAAATACTCTGCTCGTTTGAAGTTCAAAAGGTATGTTTCTGCAAACTGTTTTTTTTATCTATTTAAAGTGGTAGTTACACTATTTTGCGTTCTCATCAACAAAGCATTGAAAATTTAGAAAGTTTTCGTCACGTTTATCAGATCCATTAACTATATATTCATCTTTATGTTTACATACACTTCTTCTCGAATTTCGAAAAGTTTGTTTCTTCAAACTGTTTTGTATCCATTTAAAATGTTAGTTAAAACGTTATTTTATTCTCATTAACAAAGCGTTGAAAATTGTTTAATGCAATGATTATACAAATGACAATTTAGGGAAGTTTTGATGAACATTCATTATTAGAAATTAGGTAAATTACTTTTCTCAGTCTCATATTAAGAAACGACATATGTTTTTAAAAATCTCAAATAATAGCAGTCAGCACAAACGGGAGAAAATTCAGTGAATAATAACTTTCATTCAAATATAGTTTAGTTTATTTCTTTCTGTCCACAATTTTCTTTGAGTGAGTATTCTTTAATTATATCAAATTTATTATTTATCTCAAATACCATTACAAATTAAAAACATTATTACCATTATGTATTTGTCATTCCTATTGATGGGATATCTGAATGATGAAAAGCATTGTTTTCACTTTTGTTCATTTGCTATTCAAACCTATTGTGCTTGAAAGTTCAATCCATTGTTTGAGCTGTTTAACATTAAACTTAAAACCATATATTTATAAAATCAGCAATCAAGGGCATTGGATTTCCTCTGAGTGCAGTTCCATTTAGTTCAAAGATTATTTGATTATTGTCTATACTTCATGTCATTGATTAAAACTTCTAAACTAATTTATGGCCTTTCGCCTTTGAATGAAAGATAGCAAAATGTTTAGCTTTTCAATTTGCAAAATACGCTTGTCATTCGTCATACAGCATTCAAATTCATTATGTAAGCTTCATTTCTGAATGTTTTAAAAACATATTAATGCATAATGATTCAACTTTAACTGAATATTTTATTTTATCAACAACACAATATGGCCGAGGACTTGCCCTTGTCTTCCCCCTAGGAAAATGTAACTCAAGATCTGAACTGGGACAAACATTTTGGTTCAAAACCTTAAAAGTTATTTCAATTAATTATATTTTAATATTTTTAATAAATCACTTTTAAACTTCTTTTCTGCCTTTCGCCTTTGAATGTCGATCAGAAATAATTTTTGTTATTTTGTGTTTTTTTGCCGTTCCTCATTTCGACATTCAAAGACGTGAACAATACTGAGTAACATTATTCATGTAAAGATGCATTTTGATCAATTTACATTTACAAGTCATTAACCAAGTATTTCATATGTACTATTCAGAAAATAGTGCAAAAGCAATGGTTAAGAATAACCAAAATCTATGGATAAGCAACTTCTTTATAACAATCACCTTAATTGTGACATTAGTAGTATTGTTTGGGTGTTTTCATATCTTATTCTGTATCAGCCCGAGACCACAATATCAGCCAAATGCGATATGAATACACCCATATCATACTAAACTGACGGGCAAAAGAAAGTATAACACTCACTTGTTTTCGATAAATTCAATATGTTGAAGAAATGAGATGCATTTGGTTATGGCACGATACAATAACACCTCTCAGCAATAGTTTGAATGACTAAATTGGTGACTGTTTTATTTTTTAACTAAAATATCAATATTTAAAGTAGACAGGGGTAAGAAATGAAATTTACACCAACATGACCCCCTACCATGTTCAAAATGGTGTAAATGTGTACAGGACGAAGCACATTTATTGATTTTCACACAGTTTTAATGTCGATGAAGAGTTGTGTTTGATCAAAATTAATTTGGGGGAATTGCTTAATTTACACCAACATGACCCCTACCATGTTCAAAATGGTGTAAATGTGTGCAGGACGAAGCACATTTATTGATTTTCACACAGTTTTTATGTCGATGAAGAGTTGTGTTTGATAAAAATTTATTTGGGGGAATTTCAAAATTTAAATTTTAAATTTTAATTTTAAAAATTTCAAACCGCGTAGATGTATTCTTTGACTGATTTAATGTTTGCACTTAGTTCACAAACTAGTCCGTTTTTTAATACGACGTCGAAAAAGTATACATATGATTAATACAACTGAGCCATATACTTTCTTTTGTCCGTCAGTGTATGTTTATCATAAACACTTACGAAAAAAACCCAAGTAAGTTGAACATTCATAAACTTTAATTCCTGAATCCATGTAATTATCATGACAACATATATTATTATAATACACGCTATCACAGTTTGGGAAAAGTGTAATGGCTGCGTGTTGCGTGCGCACAATGCGAGTAAGAGCCTTCAGGTAAGAGACGTTTAGCATGGGCGTTTGCGATGTGGAAGCAATGTCTTTGATTTTCAAAAAGTATATAAAATAGTTGAGATTTTGTTTTACCGATTTTAAATATGAAGACATGTCTTATAATGCCATTCAAGAATTAAATTTTATTTTGTGTTAAATAATACTAGTCTAATAAATGGCTAGAACGAAGGCGGGTAACGGGAATTACTATGTCTATCTCATGTTGATATCACTTATTTTTAAAGAATGACACATCAACTATTATTTTAAATAGTGTTGTGCGTTAATTAAAACATCAATCCCTGAGATTTTACTGATTTGAATAATTCAGGTGAAAATTTATTTATTTTTTAATTCGGCGCTAGGTGCCCGATTTAAAAGTAGGCCTATTTTTATTCTGTATGATGGCGTATCGCGCCCATTAGGTTATCACAATTTTAAAATAAAATTATCTTATAATTTACGTTATCTTCAATCATGGGAATTTATTCTTTTTATTCAGAAATATTTGTTATTCTTCAACTTTATTCTAAATTCTACAATACCAGGTACATTTCCGACCGTTCAGACAGACCTACATAGTTTTGACTGCGATGATTTTCGTCAATGAAATATTTCATCAGCCCACCTCACCCCTCTGGTGTGTGGCAATGCATCACCCTTAACGTGGTGTCAATGTCCAGTTCTCACTGACCAGCTCTCCACCTGTCATATGATCCCCCTCTTACATAGAGATTATTACCCGAGGAAGTGTGTCATATGACTTTTACGAAACGAGTGTGATTTTTTGTATTGCCCGAGCGAGATCGAGGACTATACACAAATTCGCACGAGTTTCGTAAAAGTCATTTGAGACACTTTCGAGTGTAATAATTTCTTTATTACCCATTCTATTCATGTGATTCACGTAAAATAAAAGTCAGAAAGTGGCCCACTTCTCTTGCGACGGCAAGCAACAGTGATGTCAGGAACAATCGTTTTATGACGTCACACACGACGGAATACGGGAAGCCGCGGTGAAACAATCGCTGCTAGGCAAACGTGATATGTGCACATGTGCTCATATCAATAATATTAACTCGGTTATTTTCAACTATATGGATAATAAACTGCGTTATGGAATACTCTACTACCCCAGCTCAAGCCTCTTGTGGCCTACAGTGCAAGAGGAAAAAACACTAATTCTATAATTGCTCTAAAACTTTTATTTGTCACAGCAAAAGAATGAACATTACAGGTTTTTGTCTCCATCATACAAATAGACTATTCTGTGGTGGAGATCAAATGTACGAAATAAGATCCCCTAGGTGCAAGGTACCTCCCCTCAAAATTTCAGCTTTGGGGGTGTAGCAGTTCTGGAGGATAACACCGGACGCCGGACGCCGGACGCCAGACGCCAGGCCTGATGAGCTCAAAATGGGTTTAACTAATCGTAATTAAACCACGCTGACAGCTGCTTATACCTAAGTTCATAAAGAAATTCAAACGAAACAATGATAAAAACAAATTGATAAAAAATCTAAGAGACATCATAAAAATAAAGTAATTTAGTACTCACTAAGAATCACTAAAGGAAGACATAGAATTAAAGGCTATTGGATTAAAAAACCATAGCAAATACATTTAGCAGCATTTTCGATGCCTTTACAACGTTTTGAATTAAATCTGTTTTACTCTTGCAATCTGCTGATCAAAGGTATTGAGCTATTCATCTTTTTGTCACAGTGGGAATGTCTACTTTAGTTATTAAGTACTGAACTGGCCCACTGTAATACAAATCCTCTTTAATATATTGAAAACGTCTCATATCTATATATTAGCAAGTAAAGTAAGGAGCAAGTAAAATTAATTTGAAATTTAAGTAAAAGCTAATTAACAACATTTTTGATGCTATCATTTCTCAAAAACCTTTTAAGGTAAATGCATGCAATCTGAAAATCAAAGTAATTAAATCATGAATATATATCACTGTAGCTTTGTCTACTTTAGTTAAGTAGTCAAATGCTTCGCTTAAATGTATATACTGATTTAAATGGCGTATTATTGCCATATCCTGCTGCTGCTATCAATATATCGGATCGATCTACATTAGCATCATATGAGTGCTCACTTATTTACAACATGTCTGTTACAACATGTCTGCCTTAACGTTGGCACATGTTTTTCTGAATGATAATCATAGCATTTACTCCCCTTTCCACCCTACCCTATGTACTACTATAGACTAAATGTTAGGTTTCAAACACAATTCCCTAACGACAAAAATATACTCCATTTAATATCCTCGCCTTTTATTAAAATTACATTTGACATCGGTTACATCTGCCAAATTATTTCAAAGATTATTATCTTTCTTTATAAGCATATTTATGACAAAACGTTTTTCAAATATTCCAAAAGTATATACATCGAGGAAATCACATTAAACGAAAAATCTTTTATCCTACGTTTCCATTTCCAAAAATAGCATTATGACGTGTCATTGGCAAATGTCACCATTAACACGGCGCCACGCTGATTGTACAACTGACTTCCAATGCAATCAATCAGGCCTCTCCATTTCTAATCAAGAAAATCA
The DNA here is from genome assembly GCA_936450465.1 of Gibbula magus. Lineage (NCBI taxonomy): Eukaryota > Metazoa > Mollusca > Gastropoda > Trochida > Trochidae > Gibbula > Gibbula magus. Next base: position 63,235,765 of record OW388304.1, read on the forward strand.
GCAAAGTAGAGCAGAGGTTAGAATCGAAAATCAGAAGAAAGTAGACTTTGTGGAAAGAGAAAATGAGTTCTATTAGAAGCCAGTAAATGGTGACAAAAACATTGTACTTTATCAAAAATACGAATCTCTGCACCGAAGCACTTTTTGGATTGATGTCTTTACATATATTTCGATTATAATGGGCTTTCAACCAATCGCAGTGAATATACATGTAGGAGTGAGTGACTTATTGTTTAACGCCGCTTCAGATGGTATATAACATTTCTCAAAGGATAGGCTGACAAAGTTGTTCCATATTCTTTGGATACAGGATAAATCAACACCCTCACCAGGGATGACATTTTTCAAACCTGGTAGAATACATGTAATTTATTGTAGGCTTATTCTATCTCTGAAACTATTAGGGACCTGTGTATGTTTCCAGCCAATCGGAATCAAGATTTGCGAGTCGCGATTTCTTGATGAAAAAGGTTGTTCCACTTTCAAGTTCTCACCAACCAATCTTCATTGTTGTCTAAACACGGACTGCATATCGGAAGACGGATACATAACAATGTCACTTACAAAGGTGAGACTTTACCTGCAAACAATTCAATTCATATTTCATCATAAGGGAATGTTGATATTTAAATGTGGGAGTCTATGGATGATGGCATATTAATTCAGGTGCAACAACTTCGCCTATAAACATCATGTTACATGCTCCACATGTAATTGTTATCAAATTATAGATGGCAAATGAAGCTTCATTGAACAGTAGGTGCATTCCCGTTAGGATCTTCACGAAAGAACTATTAAAGAGCCATTGAGAAGGTTGATACACATGCAAAATCTATCTCATTGAAATATGAACACTTAACTTTTCGCAGATTTAAAAATAAGCGGAGAATACTAATTAGTAAAGGTGTTCTCCAGTCTCCCAGAATGCACTGCAATATCTTTACTCGCGCGTATACATCGCGAATATCGATGAGATAACGTGGTTTAAGTGTCACTTGACCTGAACATGTCTTGAAATATGTCTTTAGCGCTACTCTTAGTTATGACTTTTGACACATTTTTGTCATGTTGTCTTTTATAACATTTTGCAATCAATTCGAGACAATGCGTATCACCACGGACTGTAATTGAAGTCCGTGGTATCACATATAAAACAGTTTTATATCAATTATTAATTTATAACCAATACAATTTTACAGGTTAAAATTATATAACGATATGGTTTCATCCTGAGATTATTCTTTAATTTTTTTGCTTACATGAAATGAGAAAAATGCTACTATATAGTATCAGAGACCATAAAATAAAGGGACTTGACTCAGTCGCAGGCGGGCATATTTGTGTGCAAGATGGCGTCCGGGAAAATTTCAAAAGTGAGGATTTGTTTCTCTTATAACTCATTTAATATTAAACTATTTCCTTGGTTACAAGGGTGTATAAACTAAAGATATGGCAAAGTTTCATACGGTGTATTGTAAATGTTACATGATGTTTCCAGTGTTGACTTTTTGCAATCTCAGCAGGACTTCAAGTCGGGTCGATTACTCATCTGGGCGAGGCACACATAGTTGTTAGTAATCTATTGCCGAGTCCAGTCCCTTTATTTTATGGTCTCTGATAGTATTTTGTCTCAACTTCATTGTGTTTTATTCCTGTATTAACAACATATAGGAATTAGATATAATTAGATATAACAAATTTCGTTAATTCCTTACATTCCTCCCGGTGAAGAAGTGAGTATACTCTAAGACATCGTTTATTTTCAGATTAAAGAAGTTATTATCCAGAAAATCTTTCTGTTCTTACATACCACCATGCAAACTGTAGACAATTTTCAACCATGATGTGTTTTTAAGTTACACCTATATGTGAATAGCATACAGAGCACATGCTGACCACTCTATTTCATTTCATTATGATATTTTCCATATTGAACATTAAAAATAGAAGTTTTCAACCAAATTTTCAATAGATCACCAATAACTGGAAACATGGACAAAGGTGCAAACTGTATACTCCATTTTACACACACATATCTTAATCAATACTCATACACTTCCATTTTGATTTTGATAGTTGCATTTGTACATTTTGCTGTTCTTTGATCCATCGTTATTCAGAATCATGACAGCAATTTTATTAACTCAGGAGCTAATGTCATATGATGTCGTCTGTAAACTTATACATTTCGACTTCTCCAGAACTGCATGCTCTACCTACAAAGCGAGAATCAAATGGGAGCAGCATTTACAAATGCAACTTTTGCTTGTTTTCCATTCCCGATTTTCATTTTCATGAAAACAAAATATAAGGGCGTGACAAAGGCTAACTGTCAAAGTAGTGTATCGCTTTAAGGACAATGGTGAAATATTCAATGTAATGATCATATTGTTCTGATAAACAACATTCAAACGAGCCAAAAGTCATGTCTGTAAATCCATCATTAAGGAAAATACTATAAATATTATCCACTGATCTATCTAGCCACTGTTCAGTTGAGTAACTGATGTGCGAAAACCAAATCTGACCTAAGTGTTATGCCTGAAGCCCTAGTCACACTTACTACGTTTAAATACATTCTAGTACGTCGTACTACGTTTGACTATGTTATACTACAGTAAACTACACTAGTACGGATAACAACTTCTTTAATGTGAAAATACACGACGTTTCGGAGTACATACTCACTCCTTCACATTCCACTTGATGAAGGAGTGAGTATGTAGATTCAAAAGCCCTGGCTGAACCATTCAACTCCTTCTTTGTCTCCAAAATTGACAGGATCAGAGATGTCTTGAAGAATGAACCAGCTGCATCGCATGGGCATATTGATTTCACCGGATTTTCTGCTGATAAAATGACAGATTTTCAACCATTTACCTTGGATGAAGTTTCTGATGTCATTGCCGCCTCGAAAACAACCACCTGTGTTTTGGATCCTATTCCTACTTCACTCTTGTCTAAACTCATCGATCTGCTTCTACCAGTCATTCATTACAGATGTAGTCAATAAAAGTCTGGAATCCGGAACTTTTCCTGGATACTTCAAACAATCTGTAGTTAGACCTCACCTGAAGAAAGCAGACCTTGTTCCAAACCAGTTAAAGAATTTCAGGCCGGTTTCCAATTTTACATTCTTGTCTAAAATCCTTGAGAGGTGTGTCAACCAGAGACTTAAGGTGCATCTCTCGGTCAACTCAATCTTGGATAAATTTCAGAGTGCTTACCGTCGCAACTTTAGCACTGAAACAGCCCTGCTTTGTGTTCTAGACAAGCTCATGTCTGCAGTAGATGAGGGCAACATTTCAACTCTAATCATGCTGGACTTGTCATCTGCATTCGACACCATCGATCACGACATCCTCTTGAATCGTCTCTCAGTATCGGTTGGTGTCGCTGGTACCTGTCTCAACTGGTTCTCATCCTACCTGAATGACCGTCACCAGTCTGTCATGATAGAGAAGGAACGATCCGAGTCTATAGCTCTGCAGTTTGGAGTGCCACAGGGGTCTGTGCTCGGCCCGGTTCTTTTCACGCTCTATGTCACCATTCTTGGTAACATCATCAATCACTTCAATCTTCTCCACCATGGTTATGCTGACGACACACAGATGATGGACAAGTTCAAGATCAATAAATTGAAGGAATCATTCGAGAGAGTCACAGAATGTACTTCTTCAATCAAGTCCTGGATGTCAGCAAACATGCTGAAACTAAATGGAGACAAGACCGAGGTGATGTTGATAGGCACAAGCAAACAATTAGCCAAGGTGGAGGAATCATCCATTCTGATAGCTGGATCTACCATCCAACTATCTGACCACGTCAAGAACCTTGGTGTCCATCTTGACTCACAGCTCTCCATGGAAAAACAAGTTTCCAATATCAGCAGAACATGTTTCTATCTCCTTCGAGCCATTGGAAATATACGACATCTTTTGACAACTGATACAACTAAGGTCTCATAACATCTAGACTTGACTTCTGTAATAGTCTGCTCCAGGGAATCAATGAGAAATATCTGTCACGACTCCAACTGATCCAAAATACAGCGGCAAGGATTGTTACCAGGACCAGGAAACATATTCACATAACACCCGTGCTTAGAGAGCTCCACTGGCTTCCTATCAAAGCAATGATAGACTACAAGTTGCTCTGCATTGCTTACAGATGTTTTGACAACACGAGCCCTGACTACCTCAAGGAATTACTCACACCATATGTACCAGGTCGACAACTCCGCTCCAGTGACAGCAACCTGCTAGTAGTCCCAAGTTACAAACTCAAATCCTTCGGCTCCAGAACCTTCTCACACAATGTCCCAGTGCTGTAGAATGCTCTCCCACCTGATCTGAAGCTATCTCCAACCTTCGAAATATTCAAAATCCAGACTCAAAACCTACCTGTTCTCCAAATGCATCTAACTTTCCCCTACCTTGTATATAATATTTCCCTTGTGAATGACTCTCTTGTAGCGCCTTGAGCAGCCTAACTGTCTGGATTGTGCGCACAACAAATGTACTTTATTATTATTATTATTATATATTATTATATATTATGTACTCCGAAACGTCGTGTAGTTTCACATTAAAGAAGTTGTTATCCAGAAAATCTTCATGTTCTTATGTATACCACTTCTAAATGCCCTTCAAAGACCTACACTAGTATCATTTAAGTTGAAGAACATTTCAGAACAGAAAACTAGATGTTAGTACGACTGTCTACGTTATCAACACATTTAAATTACGTTTTGGTAGGTTTGTTATTGGTGCATTGACGTTAAAGTAAGTTCCCATACGTCTAACTACGCTCAAGTAAGTATGATTACACTGAACTACGATAAAAAAAAGATGGAAGATATTATTACTCATAACTGCAAATTTAAATTTCGCTGGGATCAAACACGTGATATACAAATAGATTTAAATAAGTGCAAAGAACACAACAACCCATTTCATAACTTATTAATAGGGAGCAGCGCAACACAGCGTATTGCTATAGCTTGTACTTTCAGAAATAACGAACCAAGTTTGGAATCAGCCTTCACGTGTTAGGATTTGCCCCGACCCGCTAATCACTATCGCCGTTCCATTTGCACAACAAAACATGGCCGCGCCCACGGAAAGTTTGGTAAAATTAAGGATAAGTTTTCCATTACGAACCTTTCAACCAGTCAGATTGAGTCAATCAAGGCATTGAGAGGCGCAAATAATGAGTAATAATGAATGAATAAATACTCCAATCAAACAAAACATATATCGATCTGTTGTGAGTTTTATTGTGAAATGAACTCAGGGCTTACATTTGGATCTGTAATTCATTTATTGGTCTGGGTAATTTCGTTAATGAAGGTAATTCTGCTCGGTTACAAAAAACCTGCCATTACATGCCTGAGGTAATTTGTATTGTTGTATAACTATCTTATTATTTGAAAACTTTCTTATTATACATTGTCCTTTATGAGTCATTTATCACACCCAGTAAGATTTTAAAAGTTATTTTGTTTTGATTATTCTTTGAAACTAAAGTTTGGTTTTCGCGCGCTTTCCCTGACCTCATTTCTGTTTAGAATAAAGGCTACAGACGACAGTTGTGCATCTTGCACTGTAAGCGCTAATGAATAAATTTAAGTCTCACCAACTAGGGTATTACTACAATTACAAATGGGTAACACATTACACGAACAAAACTTTTTTTATTGTGTGTTTCATACAGTTTTCATTCTAAATTCAAGAAAATCTATTGTTCATAGTGAGCAGAATTAGCTTCCTTAATTTATACAGGGTAAATCTAAGGAGTTTAAATCCGCTCACCTTATTATGTGAGGTAATTCTTTTAATATATCAGAAATATTTCAAGATAAGCAAAATTAAAATGATTATTTGTCTTACATTCAATTTTATAAATATCATGAGGAGGTTCAATTGATAGTTTCATAAGATAACACTTTCATCAAATCATGATCAGTTTGCCGAAGCATTTCAGGCAAACAGTCTTTGACGGGTCGTTGTTCGCTTGGGGATTGTAGCATAATACTTATAACAGCTGACTATAAACGTGAAAAGACGCACAAAAGCACAATATTTGTACGGTAAAACTGCAAGGCCAAGTTGGAGACTGGTGCGAGTTTTGCCTTGCGTGGGAATATGATTGACAACATATTCCAAAAAATATAATCTGAGAAAATAATATCCTCAACCTTAGATAACATTGCTGTATTTTTTTTGTTATGTGCACATGTGAATTTTTTTTGTCCAGCAACCATTTCCCGATTTTCTGGAATTATTTATTATTAGTAGTATTTTTGTATACTGGAGCATGTTTTTTTTAGTTTAAGCCAATACTTTATGAAAGCATTTGTGTGAACAATTGGTAACTTCCAAATTCCGCATGTATAACTATCTTCATTTACAGCTTGGGGAAGCCTCTGAGAACACCAAGAGATGTGTGAAGGGAACTAAGAAAATTGTCATCAAGAACAAAGTCATTTGTGTATCAGGTACGTATAAGCAATATGAAATCTCAAAACAGAGTATACTTAATCATAATCGCTTTCGTCATCATAAGTAGTATGAAATGTATGTTGGTCCTGAAATTTGGGAACAAATGGCCGAACAAAGACCAGTCATATGCCTTTATTCTCCATCATTTTCCATATTGCCTGAGCAAAAATGTTTTTCTGGTGAATGAGCAAGACCACCATCAAAGTCCACAGGAACCCTGTCAAAGTCCTTCGTTACCTATTCTACCGTATTCTAAAAAAGGATCAGCAGCATCACCCAGCCAAACTGATGAGCTATGGTGTTGTAGACATGATTACCAACTTCCCCAGAGAGGACGCATTTTCAACCAGAAGAAGAATAGTGGAGATCCCCCCTGAGCTAAACACCCATCTCCCCATTGAAAGCATCATCCGAGTTACTGACTCAGCATAAGTTCTACCTACTTCACCTGGTGCGACAGGATATATCAACATACTCATGGTCTCCAAATTGGTCCCCTTTTTTCTCTCCAATCATCATCGAGGTGTACATGTTAGAACTAGAGCCCTTTAGACATGCCCCTTTCACCCCCTTTGCTGGTTCCAGAAGGTTGACTATTCCTTCGTCATCATAAACTGACGACCTTCACTGTCGATCCCAGCTGTCTCCTGGACCATCATAATACCCAACAAACATGAATGAAATTTACCATGGAAGGGGCAACCCACAACAAGCTCTCATTCCTAGATGTAACAAACTCCAAACCACCTTCTATAGAAAACCCACGCATATTGACAAATACCTCCACTATAAATCCAACCAACCACTGCAGATCAAGAGAGGTATCGTCTCCACCCTAACCCGACGAGCCAAGAACAAATGTTCCACACAACAAGCTCAACACGCCCAACAAGCCCAACCTAACCACCTCTGCACAGTATTCGTCAATCTTAATCAGTACCAAGTCCACCTAGTAAACAACACCATCAAGACACCACGTCGGCAGTCTGCCCCATTCATAATCACCATCCAATACGTCAACGCCATCAGCCACATCCCACGTGACGGCTGTTTAAGAAACAGGCTAAAATCTATGTATTCCAGAGAGGACAATCCACACATAAGACCATCCATCACCACCAAACAGACCCATTTGGTGTAGTTTACCACATTTCATGTGCATGTGGGGACTCATACATGGGTGAAACTTACTGGCCTCTGCCGCTAAGAATCAAGGAACACAAAACCTCAATAGCGATCTCCGATCACGTCCAAGTCAACCCAGAACACAACATCACGTGGGACAACATCGAAGCCAATCGATCAGATTTTGAAATTAGGAAAATCTTAGAAGCTCTGAACATTTTAAAAGTTAACCTACCATGAACAGAGATCAAGGCTATTACATTCCATCGACATACAACCACCCAATCAAGCCCAATCAACGCTAGCTTTTCGTAATCCCTCTCAATCGAGGTGAGGTGAGTGAGTTCAAGAGTATTTCACTTATATCGCGGCTGATAGTATTATGGCAGGGAGAAAGCTCACAACGCCCTGTGGCTATGCATTGCGGTGAAACCTGCGAGCATTGGCTGGAACTAGCGAACCATGGGTGGTACTAAGCTGGAATTCAGTGTAGCATTGCACCCAAATCTTACTGGTAGAACAGTTCTCTACTGCAGACAAAGTTGCCGTGCCCCCTCTCAATCGAACAGCTCAAGTCAAGTCAAGTTTTATTTCCTACAAACCACCACATGAACAGTACAAATATGACATAATAATACAATGTTGTGATCACTTGGGACTGGTTGGTAGATACGTGATTATCATAGGTCATAGGTCATGGCGTTATTGATAATTCTGATAAACCGTGACAAATTCTTAAGTGTTGCATAGTTTTTTTTACGGTAAGCAATAGTTTAAATTTCATTAGAGCACAGTCAAATGCTTTCGTCCAATCATATGAGTGTATTGCGGTCACGTGGAGTACATTTATATCCCGATAGATGTACGGTTGTCTGGTTGTGTTCGGGTATCATGCTCATAAACTGGTTCACAGACTTTCATAAAAACAACAAACACTGTCAACTGATTGTTTTATTTATGGAGATAACACACAGTTAAACACGTATTACATTGACAAATGACCTGCTGTGTTCCCTTTCCGAAAGGAAATAGTTGCTTCTGTTGATGGGGGTCTTCTATATTAAGGAGCTTGATATTCCTAAAAGAAGAATAAAAGCATGTAAATAAAGAAAGTAATGTGAGTTCAATTGGGATTTTTCAAGTGTATTTCATTTATATCATGGGTAAGTGAAACAATGACAAGCATCAAACCATGTTACCAATGTTTTATATATTTTCAACCACGATATAAAAAAAAATATCAAAAGTTATATAGAACGACATAAAAATGAGAAATAAGAAAGTGATATAAAATTACCTTCTTGGAGTGTTAGAGGAAGGAGACTGCATTGTCGTCTCACTGAAACTCCTGTATCGTCACACAGCGTCCGAGCGATGTCCAGTACGACGTTACATTCTTTCCTACAGACAGTTCCTTTGCTACAGTAACCTGAAATAATTTATATGCAATAAAGACGGGATGCACACTAGCATATGCAACAATAGATATAACAACTCGCATATTGATAAATACAGCTCAACAACCAACTTAAGGTGTTGGTAAAAAAAATGAAATACAATAAAACAATAACTGTTATTAAATAAATCAATTTAATGAAAATTAGTTTGAATTTTTAAATTACAGAGTTTGAAAAGTAAGGAGTAAAAAAGTAAAGTTACCTTTCCTGAATGAATAGTGTACTTGTCCTTGGACTGTCCATGATGAAGCCATTGTGTGAACTGATTCATTCCACAAACCACTCAGTCTTTATAGGCAATGAAATGTATTACTGCTCAATGTTGCCGGTAAAAAACGTGCTTAAATCATGCATGTGAGTGATTCAAGCACGATGCTTATGCTGTAGCACGACTCGTACGCTTTATATAAAATGTACGCATCATGCACCTCGGACTATTTAAGAAATTCAGTGCTCACAGTGCCGAAGATGACGTCAATGTCCCTAACATTTGCATATGAAAATGAGAGATGTCAATGTTTTGCATGTTGCGTTCGAGAGAATGTTTCCCAAATTTGTTGACAAAATATTTGAAATAAATTCATTTTAAGACATTTTCTTGACGACTCAAGCATTTGACTTTGCTCTAAGATAGATAGAGAACTCGCAGCAGTACATTATCGGGATATAAATGTACGGGTTTGAGAGGGTTAGACTCGGCTGACGCCTCGCCCAACCCTCTCAAACCCGTACATTTATATCCCGATTAAGTACTGCTACTCGTCCTCTATCTATTACTAAGATTCGGCCAGTTAGTGTAGTAAGTCGGGATATGATAACATCTTATATTGTCAAAAAATGGACATTTCAATAAGTAATGGTACTCGTCGGCTTTATTGCCGGTGAGTTGCACTGGTTACAGTTTCTATCCATTCTATGTATGTTTTTCCAGTAAATGATGGTTCGATGTCATAATCGGCCGAAAGAGCTAATCTGGTAGCAGTAGGTAATTATAAAAGGAAAGCATATCCTTGAATAATTAATAATAACAGCTACCTCATCCTTCTGGCTTCTCTATTTCTATTGTAAAAACACTATGTACATCAACTAAATTCATTTATTTACTATTTATCAACCCACTTAATTGTGAAAACCTGTGCTATGTAATCTTCTTGGGACATATGTCATGATGGTTTTTGTTCAGATGCTGTGCGAAAATTACAGAGTTTGACTTCTGGTCAACCCCAGAGGATACTTTTTGTATCCAGCAAGAACACGAAGAGGCTTCTCCAGCTGCATGTGCCCACGATGACGTTAGAATCATATCCCTTCTATAGCAGCAGTAAAAGGGTCGCAGCTTTGTCATACTCTCAAACATCAAGGATCGTCTATTTAGCAGCTTACATCCGGGGATTATATTCTTTGGAGCTTGATCAACATAAGCAGCAAGTTCTTGTGAAAAGGGGGCGAATCATAGCCATGGATGTTGATCAGAAAAGAAACGTCTTATTCTTTATCATGACCAGGTCGAATGCAAGAGACACTGTAATCTGCAAGCTTAGAAATGAAAAATGTCAGATAATAATGCAGTTCAAAAGTCTGAAGGATATTGCTGTTGATTGGAAACACGAAATTATGTATGTCCAACAGAAGTTTAAAGTTTACCAAATAATGAAAGATAAAACGACTTGTCAAGTAGGTAAAGCAGGGATGAAGGGATCTTTGAAGCACATTGAAATCGATCCTTCCACAATGAACTTGTATGCTGTTACTTTCACATCCGGTTTCAGATTTAACTTTGAGCTTAACCAAATTGATATGAGCATTGAGTTTGACAAAAAAAGTTATAACGTTCTTTTGTACGGTCGACGTATGTACATTTTTCAACAGGGGCCGAGTATTTTCATAGCAGACACTGAAGATACTAACATTAACAAGACTGTCCAGCTGTCACAGTGGATGATTGTAGAAGATGCCTGTTTTATTGACTAGAGTTCCGAAATGTTAATCTGAATATTCCAAATGTAAGTTCAGATATACATCCCAAATGTGTGTTCATCAGAACATCTTGGGCATAATAAACACTTTTTCAAATGTAGCCTAGCTCACTTAATTACGATTTATTTTAAATAAGTGTAAGAAATAATACATGTTGTCAATGTGGCCACAACTGTGAAAATGTATTTCATTAATTCCTTGAATGTCCTTTATATATTACTAAAAGACAAAATATGTTTATTTCATTAGATAATATTGTCAGAAGGCCGAGGGTCCTCTCAACCCCGAATGTTTACATTTTCAACCAAAACGTAGGGAGAGTGTTCTATCTGTTGCTTAGAGCGAAGGAAAATACGACACCTTAATCAAAATCGGTTATAAATCATGAAATATATTTCCTATGAAATGACATAGCCATGCTGATGAAACGTGAACATAATAAGAGATAATATATCTCACAAACTCGACTTTCGCGAAAAGCTTGTGCATACCACACACTACAAAAAGCATGTCTCCCTTACTATCGTTAAAGAGGAAACGCGACTATATATATATATATGTTATGACACGTTTCATTGCCAGGTCCTTCGTGGTCCTGTGGTAGAGCGTCCAGTTAAGGTGCAAAGGGATGCATGTTCTGTGATTGAAATTAAAACCTCAAATGAGGTTATTCCGGAATTTACCATTCACGTTAAAGTCTTCTTTAAGGGTCAGGGATATTCTATAGAATGCCCAGTCATATTCTATAAAATGTCCCAGGGATAGTATGGCCTTGAAAGGAGGTTTACAAGAGAAAAGTATAACCTCTAAAATCACACAAATATGACACATGGGGTTTATATATACAATATGTTAATATTGGTACCGACTACCGAAATCAAATCTACTGTCCGATACCATGTGATATACGTACATACACGTACGGCATTTATAAAACCAAGAGATTGTCATGGCCGACCTTCATGATAGGAGTGCATGCATGCAAGTAACAGTCATATGGTGAACTGTCATCACAACAGAATATGTATATGTATAATATATATAGGAAAATAGTTCTTAATTGTCTGACTGTAAGTTTTAAGCACCGCCCAAAACAAAGTCCTTGGTTTGCAGTTAGCTTTGTTCCTATAAGTGGTTCGGATACTGCTTCATCGTTGCTGTTTGCTTTTTCATCAGATTTGATTGATTTTCTGTGACTTTCGGGTGGAGTCCGTATTGCTTCAGAACTACATGTATCTAAATCAACATCAGGTTCAGGACTTTGTTCTGCAAGAGCTTCAGGAGAACCGACATCAGTTTCAACAACTCCCACATACGTCGAGTGATCTCTTTCCTCAACACCAGTATCATCTGGACGAGTTTCAGAATTAGCTTCGAGTTCAACTGACTTTTCCTCATCCTTTATAACAGTGTTAGGCCTGATGAGAGCTCCAGCTAGGGACACGTTGAACATGATGGCCCCCATGATGAGAAGAGTTCCAGACAGCTGATAGTTGTCCAGGAGGAAGAGGACCAAAGGTCCCACTAGAAACAGGCCACAACCTCCTCCCACCTGGGTCATACCATAGGCGATGGACAGTTTCTTCACGAAGTAGCTTCCAGGGGCTACTCCAATTAGGTTTGTACCAAGGCTGGCGCCTAGTCCTGCAAAATACATAGTCCTGCATTGGAAATGACGTAAAGGTCACATATATCAAGAGACAGTAAAGTAACATTTGTGTGGAAATTTAACGTTAGAAGATCTCTGAAAACTATTTCGAAAATGGAAACATTCTACCGTAACGGGAACACCCATCACAGAAACGGAAATAGAGGACAATATGAACTAGTGTTATGAAATTGTTGTTTTAACGAAATAGTGAAGCTCCATTTACATGGTTGTCAAATTAAGACATTAAGGCAATGTTATATGCCAGGATTATTAGAACGCAGTTGCACGTGTGGAGAAGATCCATGAGAGTGAATCCGAAATCGTGAATGCTGGGTTCAGTTAATATGAGTTTCAACTGGAATGTACCCGAAAGCCTTTACCATGTTAATCATCTAAGAGAATGATTATCATCTCACCAGTGACGAATCCGAATGTACAGATAAGTGCGGTAATGGATGTACAGAAAGAAGCAGAGGTCAGTCCAACAAGCATGAGAACTCCACTGACCAACCCTGTCCATCTGTGACCCAGTCTGTCATGCAACAACCCTGATACTGGACCTGGGAATAGATAGAAGTGTGTGAGTTTTTTTTCATTTTTGTGTGTGGTACCATTGATAACACAGGGGTTCGAATCACTGTTTTGACAATATTTTCAAAATTCAAAATCTAGATTTCTGCATTCATATATGAGCAAAATCGGTTAAGAAAAAAAGATTTGATATAAATACCCCCTCTATTCGGTTAAGAAATAAAGATTTGATAAAAATATCGACGCTATTGATATAAAGACACTTTAATCAAAAGCGGGGGTATTTATATTTTCTATCAATTAGCGTTGTTACAGGACGTGAGAATCTACCAAGCGTTGGGAGCGTTCCACTTTACTAATAATATTTCTTTCCGAACGATCTAAATTACATGTGTACCTTACAGAAACAGCGTGGAGGTACCGAGGAGAGTTCAATCCATTGTTTGAGCTGTTTAACATTAAACTTAAAACCATATATTAATATAAAAAAAAGCAATCAAGGGCATTGGATTTCCTCTGAGTGCAGTTCCATTTAGTTCAAAGATTATTTGATTATTGTCTATACTTCATGTCATTGATTAAAACTTCTAAACTAATTTATGGCCTTTCGCCTTTAAATGACAGATAGCAAAATGTTTAGCTTTTCAATTTGCCATACGCTTGTCATTTGTCATACAGCATTCAAATTCATTATGTAAGCTTCATTTCTGAATGTTTTAAAAACATATTAATGCATAATGATTCAACTTTAACAGAATATTTTATTTTATCAACAACACAATATGGCCGAGGACTTGCCCTTGTCTTCCCCCTAGGGTAATTTAACTCAAGATCTGAACTGGGAAACAACATTTTGCTTCAAAACCTTAAAAGTTATTTAAATTAATTATATTTTAATATTTTTAATAAATCACTTTTAAACTTCTTTTCTGCCTTTCGCCTTTGACTGTCGATCAGAATTGTTTTTTTTTTTTTTTTTTTTTGCCGTTCCTCATTTTGACATTCAAACACTGCTAGAAAATTGGGGGTATCCTGATACAGTATACCTCATGAAACCCTAAGGGTTTAATGAGGTATCCTGCTCAGGATACCCTAAGGGTTTAATGAGGTATCATGATCAGTTTACAGGGAATTTCCTGAGCACAGGATACTTCAGGAAACTCAAGGAAACTCCAGTATATGAACGGAAATTATCAGCGCTATAACATAACGAGGACTTTGTATTTATTCACCAAATATACATAGTCATGTTACATTTCATTGTTAAAAATTAAGATAGTGTGTTAAAAATGTGCATTTTGATCTGTTAGTTGAATGCTTGACGGGGCTGGGGGGGGGGGGGGGGGGGGGGGGGGGTGTCATTATTCAAATGAAAAGGGAATTATTTATACATGAGAAGCAGTTTTCAAAATGATTAACTCGCATTTCTAAGAAACAAACTGAAAACTTTGTTTTTAACATTATTTTGTCACTGTTTCATAGAAGTCAGATGCTTGTAAGAGACATCTTGAAAGATTTGATATACGAATGAAGAGGAGGATTTTGCCACATGTCTTGGCAACTTAACAAATAATGATACATTCACTGATTTTACCTTCTTTCTATATTCGTTATGAATATTGAACGATAATGTTACAATTAACAGTTCATTTATTTTCTCAATGATAACATCTAATAACATTTCAGAGGGTAGCAGGATCACGATAAACAAAAGCATATCACTTATTTACTTTGTCAGTATTTATTATAAGGTTTAACAATATACGGTTCAGAAAAACAAAATATATGGACAATCAAATTTATAATAAATATAAATGACGCTCAAATTACAGTCAGCAATTTCATTGATTTCAATATGGTTTGCTGTTACCTAAGAGGTTGGTTGTTGTTTAACTGTCGTCCATTCAGGATAATAAATGTTTTCATTGAATAATATTTGGTAATCAAATCAAGTATCAAATATTAGGAATTAATGAAAGAAGCTTACCTTATCACCGAATCCAACAATATGAATATCCAGATACACAAGAACACAAATTGTAAACTTATAAATCCTTCAATGTTAGAACTTTGAACCACAAGATTGCGAAACTTGTCCTACTTCAACAAAAGTCTTTTCGCAACTGGCAAAGTTTGCAAACAAATTGTTCTCACGATTTCATACTTAATTTAATTTCATTGGTTCCTTGGTTTACCCATTAATTGTCATTGGACAACTAGATTGAGAAAAAATAGTGTTCATGTTGTTACACTCATGACACTGAGACAGAGAGACAGACAATTGTCTCAGTACCACCTGCAATTGTTTATTCAAGTGACACTGACATTATCTGGTCAGGTGGCTTACCGGGAAGCAGACATTTGGTATTACAGTTAAAATGCTTTGATGCTTGAGAGATGATGGCTTGTGTTGTTATAACGGATAAACTTTTTTGATTATACCAATGCTGAACTACTTAACGAAATCGGCCGGTCACTACAGTGACTTAATTGCCACACAGACAAGTAAAAACATGTCATAGAATGAAAATTACATTTTTTTATAGCAGTACAACATATTCAGATATAATCAATAAAGCATACTCAACCCCTTTTGATAAAATTAGGTATAGGTTTATATTAGATGGACATGAGTGAAATATCTTGTGTACAATATATTAAGGAAGATATCACTGTATAATATCTACATCACTTGTTCAATGTATTTATTTGCTTGCACAGGTGTCCAATAAATAAACATACCCCGTATCTAGAAACTTTCTAGTGCGTATCTAGAAACTTTCTAGTGCATATCTAGAAACTTTCTAGTGCATATCTAGAAACTTTCTATCAATCATCTACCATGCTTGATTAAACTTATGTCTTATTAACACTGCATGTGCTTATTGCGCAATCAAGATGAAAATTATTACTGAGGGTGATATATGTATGACTTTATATTTGAGAACTTACTTGAGAGCCTACATAAGTTGTAGTCGTTGAACCAAAGTTATTAATCATGTGAGGTTAGAAAAGTAAAACTTCTTATCACTGAGTAGGAATTCGTTTGTTCGTCTAAAATACATAACAGTGATATGGTAGTTCACACATTATTAGTATTTGGCATCTCTCTCAACCACAATTAACTATCAATGAACGTAAATCCCCCACAAAACAATACATCCACAAATTTGTATTTGATTAAAGTTATTTGAATGAGTAGACCTTTGGTCATTTGCATTCATTTGCTCATATTACATTGTTCTTTTATGATAAAACACAGTAAGTATTGGATCCGTTTAATGAGTAGAATTCATTTGTTTATGGGTATTTAAGAAAGCAGTTTGATATAAATATCCAACCAAGAACCCATACACTTAACCAAGGCAATAATATTGTATTTGTGGCGTTTGTCAAGAATCATTCACAAATAAAACGTAGGAAATGTACATTTAGTACCCTACCGAAACATGTTTGAAGGGGTATTGAAACACCAAAACAAACTAAAATACCAAAGTAAAAATAAACATTTTGAAATACATTTCCATACTCAATTATTATCCCTTTAACCTATTTTCAACTCAGTTTTGTAACGCCATCGGAAACTTTGTCTTGAAACCACTAGATCAGTAGCGCGGAACAATAAGCTTGAGCATGAACTGATAAAATACAATCACAGAGGCCGCACAAGAGCTACATAAGAGACAGACGTGTGTACATCAGTGTCGCAATATATTGTTTATATACGTAGACGTATATACAACAACTTAAATCACCGGCTGTTGTACATGACTAGACAGTTTTCGTTCATTGGGAACCACTTGTTATACTCGTGTATCAATGATACCGAAACATGCGTGATTAGCAGGGTATTCAAAGCACTGTCGTGGAGCTTCTCTAACTTCATGATACTGCGTAATTAAACACTGGTTTTGATATCGTCAACCTAATCTTATAGTTCTTTAATTGTTACAAACATGACAAATCAAAAGTTACGTATTCATTGCGGTATAGTATGAAAATCAGCGTGTATATAGATTACACTATTGACCAATTGTGAGCGCACGAATATGAAATATAAGCAAATTTGAAAACGTGCATACTATTTATTTCATTACATTTGTTTCGTATTGATAAGTATCCACACTTATACATGAGTGTAAATACGTCTGTGACAATGCCATTAAAACCCTATTTCCACAAAGGTGAAGATTGTTGTATGTAAGTGTCACACAAAAACTGACTTATGGGGCCCTATAAAACATAGTATACAAAAGAATAAACACATATTTAAAAAGAAATACCATAGGATAATGTCAATAACCAAGGGAGACAGTATGAAATATACATGTCGTATCGTATCGATGTTTAAGTTGTAATGTATAATATCATTTAAAACCGTTGCCGTCAAACAATAAGAATCTAACCGTAAAAACATTGATTAAACATCGTATTCATCATAAAATATATATTGCCGTCACACATCCAACAAAAGCCATTTTAGTTTGTGCATATTTAGATAATTATAATATACAATGTATATGAGAAATAAATGAATATTCAAAACAAAGTACATGTATTGTAAAATTTAAGAATCGACGGAATACTTAATTATCATATTCTATAACATGCAGACACAATTTGGAAATTGCATAGTTACTGGACATTGATTTTGATTTCTCAGTATGGTATAATAAATGTAATTTGTGATGGGATATTTGAAATGAATCAAGTCAATTCAATTCTTTATTATTTATAAGTTGTATCAGTGTATACAGTACAGTATTTTAGTGTCTAATTGCCATCACTCATCCTGTGAGGAGCCCAGTCGCGCTATTAACGAGTTAAATAAAATATGCAAGCCTGGATATACTAGGATATGTGTGTATTGCAAGGGGGCGTTCTGTGCGGCTATTACCATAAACCAATTTACGGATGTGTATTGTCGCCAATACTGCTTATTCAATCTGATTAAATTTACACGTGTGTAGTTGACTCAGAGATATATTCAAGTGGTCACTGGAATGTTCAGGAGATACGGTTCACTGACTTCATGGATAAACCCTAAAGTTTCTGAGATTTTTGAAAAAGTGGTATATATTTATTTTGATTTCATTTGAATGAAAACCGGAGAGCATATTGGTTGAAGGCTTATTCAAATTTGATAATTCTGAGGGAAGGAAAATTGTGTGACAAAAGGCTATTCGTAAAAATTGTCCATCAAAATCGTAAGACATCTTGTATAAAACAGAGAGAGACCAGCCGAAATTGTAAACAAATCAAATGATTAAGAACATGTGTAATGTAGATTTTGCATACGCCTCTTCACTGCTGTCAACAATCTAAATCTAAAAATTGGAGACTTATTTCAAGATTAAATAGATAGTGTTCGGATAATGCAAAATTGGTGACTCGATGTTAAAATACAATATTTAATCTTATCTTGAATATATAAATAATCGAAAATGTAATATGTTTACTTGCATCCCCGACAGTATTTTTAGTATTTATTGTAATAGGGGAATTGTTATAACAGTCGCGTAAAACGTAACGCTTTTCAATATCCATCCAGTGGTTCTTGAACATAAATATTGGTTACTAGTAGATGAAGGAGAATGAGTTCTATGGATATACAACTTCTTTAATGCAGGAGTGCGACGTTTCGTGGTAGCTTGATAACAGTTTTAGAAACTCGTTCTCCTTCATATATATATTGAAATTGATTTTAAAATTTTACAAAATTAAGAAAACAATATGTATTGATGACAGCATATAAACATCTTGTTTGCAAATCCTTTTCTATTTACTGAACAAGATATGTTAAACTCTATCCCATAATATTGACATGGATTTGATTATCCGTGAATCGGTATTATGTTTTAAACATATTTATTCATGTTAATTATACATGAATAAGGACATGCAAATAAGCCAAAGGTTTATCTAAATGCCTGTCCTCGTCAAGATACAATACATACAATATAAATACGGATGGCATCATGAATACACACACGCACATTTCATACAGTGATTGCAATGTCAGAACAGTAATGAATTATTAGATCGGTATTATATAGTAAAACAGATATCCACTTGTGTAACTACGTTTAATTTTTCATAGAATACATTATGACAAAGCTAAAGTTGACTTCCCAGATAAACCGTTACCAGATGTTGATTATATGAGTTGACATAAATAAGGCAAGTGGCCCAGATACACTTAGTAATAAGTTCACCAAGCTAGCTGCATAATCAATTTCCTTGCCCCTTATATATTTACATTTACATAAATCATTGTGTGGGTATATATTTCCTCCCTTATGGAAAGAAGTTTCTGTATATCATTTGCACAAGAAAGGCAGTGTAAATGAATATCAAAATTGTAGACCTGTAGTATTTCCTTCCTGTATTTGAAAGATGAGTTTTCAAACAGTGTTCAACTTTTTTCGAGACAAAAATGTCAGGGTTTATGCCAGGTGAAAGTAATGCATATCAACTTACATACCTCTATGACATCATAGCAAACGCTTTAGACAATTATTATGTTAATGGATTTAATTTGAAAACCGTTCTTTAAGGTAAAAATGACTTATCTGATGAGACTAACTTAACAATTGTGGATTCTGTTGACACATTTATTGACTTAAGTTAACGTTTCTAAATTTAGAAAGCACGTGAAGTTTAACCAAATGTTATATTTGTTAGCATGCAACACGTACATTTCTTATTTATTATTATTATTTATTTCCAAAAAGAAATCTGGATTGGCGAACAAGCCATAGGCTTATTTCAACGCCGCTCCAGTACAATGAAAGCAAAAGCTGGACGCAGAAACAATATATATGGAATAATTTTTAAGCAAAAGACAAATCAGTTAATCCTCGAATCTGTCTATAATTTTATTCAAGAGTCACTAACATTTAAATCATCCTATTCAGCATGTGTCCTTTTAGATATTTCCGAATTAGTGTTTTGCTTTTTGCCTTTGTGTAATCATTTGATCACTGAATTTGTACATTGATCTTGAATTATAAATTGTACTTTGATATATTTAGTAGAGCGGCACTACATAAGCCAATAAGTCGAAGTATCATCCTTTCAGTGCATTACTGTTTTACCTAAATGCTTATTTTACTAATTTCCTTGTGAAAATTAAATGTTGAAAATTAATGTTATTCTATTACATGTATTCACCTTTATTTAATGTTGTGCTTTCTCAGTTTTGATGAATGAATATGTATTATGTACTGGAGAGGTATTTATAAAGGTGTAATGTATGTGGTTTAAACATATTTATTCATGAAGAATGTGGTTTGGTAAAAAGCAAACTGTTGCTTATATTAACACACGAGAACTGGACATAAAAACAACCAGCTATAACATAATCATATGGTTTAAACTCATTATTATTCAATAAAGAATCTGTGCACATGATTGTTGTTTATGAACATTCTCTACATGTGTAATGTATACATTCATTCTGCTTCGAATCACTACCCGCTCATACATTTTATTGCATCAACATGTATAAATTACTCTGTATGACACATTAATAAACAATATATCTTTCCTCATTTTGAGTGAGACGCTCAGGGTTCATTCATCCATAACAAGGCTACTGGTCACGGCTAAGAACCTTTTGATCAAAGGGGATCACAGCAGGAGGGCTAATTAGTGTCACAGTGTGTATCCACTGCGATGAGTGAACTGTTCTGCTCTAAAACAGGTTACAGCCCCACAGTCAAGTAACCATCTAATCCCCTCTTAATCCCTGTCAAAACATACAGATGTGTGACAGGGTGAGGTGTCACCATGACACAAGATCAAAGTTAATCTGTTTGTGTTTAAAGATTAAAAAGAACCAAATATTTAAGAATACATTACAAAAACAACTAACAAAAATATATATCATATATCAACATAATATATACTAATATATTATATAATTTGTGACTTTTTTCTTGTAACATGTGTCCCTTCATTCAACTCTACACGGCAATATTATAATTGTAAATTAGTTCCTTATTCAGACAGAAAGTAGTTAGCAAACTTTGAAACCGATAATTTAATTTCTTTTCATATTATCAGGTCCTTGTTATAATGATTTCAGGAAAGCTTATATTCAACCTTGATATTTGAATAAAGCTAGTTGTTTAAGAAGTGAAATAAAATTATATTCTCTGCATTGTCCTCAACCTATATGTTTATGATCACTTTGGTTTAAACATATAGCAGACTAGGAGAATTTAACAATAAACTAAAACAAAAAGCCACAATGTTATGTATGTTTGTGCCGTGCCGTGCCTTGTTGGCGTTACCTATATCCAGATATCTATTCTGCTGACATCATAACACCTAGTTTTGTTTGGTGTTTTTGTTTCTTATAATATTACTTGTCTTGTTTTGTTTTGTTGTTGAATTTGTAAATTTATGATATTTTGTAAATTCACCATGACGCATAATGTCCTGTAGTCTGGAGCTGTATTCACTTTAACTTTTAAAGTTCGTTTACCAATCCATTTCATGTATGAAATAAATAAGTTTAAACCATATTTAAACGTATTTTATTTCATAAACATGAAAAAATTATTGGCGAACAAGGCACAATCCGCTCCGGCACATATATATTTTTAAAAATCATATTTTGAAAATCATTCTAAATTAGCTAAATAAATATAATGGAACGAAACTGCAACAAATTATCAATTAACACTTATGTACGTATATCTATAGTTTGATTGTCTTGATTTTTCATTTGTTGTTAACATGTTACCAGCTCTTGTGAATTTGTTTATGTTTTATGTAGTGGTGAGGCATTCACATAAGCAGAGTTTTGCTTGTTTGCCAAACCACATTCTTATTGAATAAACATATGTTTAAACCATATATTTTTAAAAAGCTGGTTACAAGATAAATGAGACAGAAAAATGAAAATTAACATTTGTATAACATCAGACATGAATATTGTTATGTTGTTAGGTGTGACTAATAATGAAGTGGGCTGCAGCTCAGAATTTAATCATTAACTACAATAACTTTCAAAGAAACCGGTTGCTTTTACTGATAAACTGATGTAATGAGTTCAAAATATTATTGTAAGTGGTGTCCTTCAAGGAGCTGTTATCATATGATTTAAACAGTATTTATTTTCCAGATGGTACATGGAAAGGGGGATCGATAAACAGGGTTACCCCTATATAAATATCTCTCCCCGTGATCATATTATACTGTTGTTATGTCCTAGCCTTGATTGTAAAAATACATATTTGATCTTAAATGGTAGTAGCTTCAGCAAGTAAACAGATAGCGAAGTACATGTAAGTTTTCGTTATTGTGACCACATGAAAATCTGGACGTTTCCGAGATATGTGATTTAAACATATTTATTCCATAAATGGATCCGGATTGGCAAACAAGTTGACGCTTATGTCAATGCCGCTCTGGGATACAAAATACATAAAATAAATGTCATGATGAATGTACAATAAATTGTATTACATGTCTGAAAAGAATAATACACCAATTTATGATATATGTCTATTATAACGGTGGGTAATCCATAATCCAGGCTCTTCATTTCTCATAGCAAACGCTTCTTATGAAATATCTATTAAAATGATGTTGTGTTTTTCTACATTCATGTATGTATGATTATATTTATGATGTAATTATCCTGTTTTATGTTCTTTTCGGGAGAAACAGTTATATAGGGAAAACCTGTTTGTTGATTCCCCTGAGTACATGAATAAATATTGTTAAAACCATATAAAATCTGAATAAGTTTATTTCAACATTTACAGGAGAGCTGTAGTCATCTATCAAGAGACATGAGCTTTGCCTCAAGTTGGTACCCATATTGACCACACTAATTAATCCATCGTTAATCCCTCGTCTGGGTGAATCTTGTTGACACTCTGAGGTGTACAAACTAAACGGGCTCTTTGTTTGTTATTTAACATTGTGTTCATCTCTTGTGAATACCATCCGTGAAATGCAGACGTCTTTGTTAAGTGTTAATTAAGATACTCAGACAATACTAGTAATTCACTTGTGACCAGCTAAGCAGGTGTGAACTAGTCACCTGTAAAAACACACACGGGTGGCTTATGGGCCTTATGTTGCCTGTCAATAGAATCACGTCACAGACAATGGATGATATACTGTTTTGAGTTATCCAATGAAATCAGTAACTGTTAAGTGAAACACCAATGAGATTTGAGCTGAAATCCGGGATAATCAATTGGGCAAGATGTTAACCATTTATCTCGAGTTACTACACGTGTAAACACCTAAGAGTTTCACCAATGGTGGATACACATGTTGTGTAGTGTTAATACCTGTATTTGATTTGGATATTCATAGTGTTCTTTCGGATGCGCTTTTTTAAAAGGTGAGTTTTAGGTTTTTCATAAATCTATCACGATCCAGACAACAATTATAAAAGAACTTGTATAAAGAACTTTAATGCAGGTAACTTAAACTTATGCATTTGATACTGATACATATGATAGGGAAGCAACAATGACAAAGAGCCACACATATCAAACGTGATTTTACACATGCTTCAATGTATAATTTTCTCAATAAAACGCGTCTACATGAATCTAATGTCGTCTGACAGAAACAACTAATGCCAAAACTGTATGACAGGGTTAAACCTCGTTCGTCTGTGGTATAATTTGCAGTATTATGTGTAATATTTTAAAATTTCTAACAAATTCCGATAGTTTAATATAGTTTCCTGAAGTATCCTGAAGTATTCTGACGTATCCTGAATCATGAAACCCGGAGTATCCAGAACAGGATATTTTTGGATACCCCGAGTATCCTATGGTATACTGATACTGAAATTCGGAGTATCCTGGTCAGGAAACTTCATGAAATCACTTCTGTTTCTCATGTGAAAGTCGTGAACAATACTGAGTAACATTATTCATGTAAAGATGCATTTTGATCAATTTCATTTACAAGTCGTTAACCAAGTATTTCATATGTACTATTCAGAAAAATAGTGCAAAAGCAATTAAGAATAACCAAAATCTATGGATAAGCAACTTCTTTATTACAATCACGTTGTAGTATTGTTTGGGTGTTTTCATATCTTATTCTGTATCAGCTCGAGACCACAATATCAGCCCGATGTGATATGAATACACTCATATCATACTAAACTGACGGGCAAAAGAAAGTATAACACTCACTTGTTTTTGATAAATTCAATATGTTGAAGAAATGAGATGCATTTGATTATGGCACGATACAATAACACCTCTCGGCAATAGTTTGAATGACTAAATTGGTGACTTTTTTTATTTTTTAACTAAAATATCATTATTTAAAGTAGACAGGGGTAAGAATTGAAATTTACAACAACATGACCCCTACCATGTTCAAAATGGTGTAAATTTGTGCAGGAGGAAGCACATTTATTGATTTTCACACAGAGTATGTGTTATATGTCGATGAACAGTTGTGTTTTATCAAAATTAATTTGGGGGAATTTCAAAATTTTAATTTTAAAAATTTCAAACCGCGTAGATGTATTCTTTGACTGATTTAATGTTTTGTACTAAGTTCACAAACTAGTCCGTTTTTGAATACGACGTCGAAAAATTATACATATGATGAATACAACTGAACCATATACTTTCTTTTGTCCGTCAGTGATTGTTTATCATATACACTTACGAAAAAAAACCAAGTAAGTTGAACATTCATAAACTTTAATTCCTGAATCCATGTATATTATTATAATACATGCTATCACGGTTTGGGAAAAGTGTAATGGTGGCGCGTTGCGTGCGCACAATGCGAGTAAGAGCCTTCCGGTTAGAGACGTTTAGCATGGGCGTTTGCGATGCGGAAGCAATGTCTTTGATTTTCAAAAAGTATATAAAATAGTAAAGATTTTTTTTTGTCGATTTTAAATATGAAGACATGTCTTATAATGCCATTCAAGAATTGAATTTTATTTTTTGTTAAATAATACTAGTCTAATTAACGGCTAGAACGAAGGCTGGTAACGGGCATTACTACATCTATCTCATGTTGATATCACTTATTTTTAAAGAATGACTTATTAACTATTATTCTAAATAGTGTTGTGCTTTAATTAAAACATCAATCCCTGAGCTTTTACTGATTATAATAATTCAGTTGAAAATTTATTTATTTTTAAATTCGGCGCTAGGTGCCCGATTTAAAAGTAGGCCTATTTTTAGTCTGTATGATGGCGTATCGTGCCCATTAGGTTATCACAATTTTAAAATAAAATTATCTTATAATTTACGTTATCTTCAATCATGGGAATTTATTCTTTTTATTCAGAAATATGTGTTATTCTTAAACTTTATTCTAAATTCTACAATACCAGGTACATTTCCGACCGTTCAGACAGACCTACATAGTTTTGACTGCGATGATTTTCGTCAATGAAATATTTCATCACCCCACCTCACCCCTCTGGTGTGTGGCAATGCATCACCCTTAACGTGGTGTCAATGTCCAGTTCTCACTGACCAGCTCTCCACCTGTCATATGATCCCCCTCTTACATAGAGATTACTACCCGAGGAAGTGTGTCATATGACTTTTACGAAACGAGTGTGATTTTTTGTATTGCCCGAGCGAGATCGAGGGCTATACACAAATTCGCACGAGTTTCGTAAAAGTCATTTGAGACACTTTCGAGTGTAATAATTTCTTTATTACCCATTCTATTCATGTGATTCGCGTAAAATAAAAGTCAGAAAGTGGCCCACTTCTCTTGCGACGGCAAGCAACAGTGACGTCACGAACAATCGTTTTATGACGTCACAGACGACGGAATACGGGAAGCCGCGGTGAAACAATCGCTGCTAGGCAAACGTGATATGTGCACATGTGCTCATATCAATAATATTAACTCGGTTATTTTCAACTATATGGATAATAAACTGCGTTATGCAATACTCTACTACCCCAGCTCAAGCCTCTTGTGGCCTACAGTGCAAGAGGAAAAAACACTAATTCTATAATTGCTCTAAAACTTTTATTTGTCACAGCAAAAGAATGAACATTACAGGTTTTTGTCTCCATCATACAAATAGACTATTCTCAAAATGTTAGCTTCCCAGCAGTTCTATTTCCTGAAGTGAAATTTAATGTTTCAGTTAACACCCTGCCACACCCATATTTGAGAAGGGATTTTAAAGAAATGAACAAACTTCAATCAAGATGTTATAAAGATTTTAATATGAACATTTCTGTTGCAAATAGTTTTGGAGAAGAAGGCGTTTAAAGATTTGAGGATGGACCCCCTGCCACGCCCATATTTGTTTGGCATCTTGAAACTTCATGTTATAAAGATGTTATTCTGAAAATTTCAGCTTCCTATGCCAATTGGTTTCGGAGAAGAAGTCGTTTAAAGGTTTTAGGGAAACTGCCTGCTACGCTCATTTTTAAGGGGGAAGGGGGGGGGGGGGGGTGTTGGTGGAGATCAAATGTACGAAATAAGATCCCCTAGGTGCAAGGTACCTCCCCTCAAAATTTCAGCTTTGGGGTGTAGCGGTTCTGGAGGATAACACCGGACCCCGGACGCCAGGCCTGATGAGCTGAAAATGGGTTTAACTAATCGTAATTAAACCACGCTGACAGCTGCTTATACCTAAGTTCATAAAGAAATTCAAACGAAACAATGATAAAAACAAATTGATAAAAAATCTAAGAGACATCTTAAAAATAAAATAATTTAGTACTCACTAAGAATCACTAAAGGAAGACATAGAATTAAAGGCTATTGGATTAAAAAACCATAGCAAATACATTTAGCAGCATTTTCGATGCCTTTACAACGTTTTGAATTAAATCTGTTTTACTCTTGCAATCTGCTGATCAAAGGTATTGAGCTATTAATCTTTTTGTCACAGTGGGAATGTCTACTTTAGTTATTAAGTACTGAACCGGCCCGCTGTAATACAAATCCTCTTTAATATATTGAAAACGTCTCATATCTATTAGCAAGTAAAGTAAGGAGCAAGTAAAATTAATTTGAAATTTAAGTAAAAGCTAATTAACAACATTTTTGATGCTATCATTTCTCAAAAACCTTTTAAGGTAAATGCATGCAATCTGAAAATCAAAGTAATTAAATCATGAATATATATCACTGTAGCCTTGTCTACTTTAGTTAAGTAGTCAAATGCTTCGCTTAAATGTATATACTGTTTTAAATGGCGTATTATTGCCATATCCAAGACTGCTGCTATCAATATATCGGATCAATCTACATTAGCATCATATGAGTGCTCACTTATTTACAACATGTCTGTTACAACATGTCTGCCTCAACGTTGGCACATTTTTTTCTGAATGATAATCATAGCATTTACTCCCCTTTCCACCCTACCCTACTATAGACTAAATGTTAGGTTTCAAACACAATTCCCTAACGACAAAAATATACTCCATTTAATATCCTCGCCTTTTATTAAAATTACATTTGACATCGGTTACATCTGCCAAATTATTTCAAAGATTATTATCTTTCTTTATAAGCATATTTATGACAAAACGTTTTTCAAATATTCCAAAAGTATATACATCGAGGAAATCACATTAAACGAAAAATCTTTTATCCTACGTTCCCATTTCCAAAAATAGCATTATGACGTGTCATTGGCAAATGTCACCATTAACACGGCGCCACGCTGATTGTACAACTGACTTCCAATGCAATCAATCAGGCCTCTCCATTTCTAATCAAGAAAATCAGCAAAGTAGAGCAGAGGTTAGAATCGAAAATCAGAAGAAAGTAGACTTTGTGGAAAGAGAAAATGAGTTCTATTAGAAGCCAGTAAATGGTGACAAAAACATTGTACTTTATCAAAAATA
Organism: Gibbula magus; assembly: GCA_936450465.1. Taxonomy (NCBI): domain Eukaryota; kingdom Metazoa; phylum Mollusca; class Gastropoda; order Trochida; family Trochidae; genus Gibbula; species Gibbula magus. The sequence continues at coordinate 63,263,858 of OW388304.1, forward strand.
CGAATCTCTGCACCGAAGCACTTTTTGGATTGATGTCTTTACATATATTTCGATTATTATGGGCTTTCAACCAATCGCAGTGAATATACATGTAGGAGTGAGTGACTTATTGTTTAACGCCGCTTCAGATGGTATATAACATTTCTCAAAGGATAGGCTGACAAAATTGTTCCATATTCTTTGGATACAGGATAAATCAACACCCTCGCCAAGAATGACATTTTTCAAACCTGGTAGAATACATGTAATTTATTGTAGGCTTATTCTATCTCTGAAACTATTAGGGACCTGTGTATGTTTCCAGCCAATCGGAATCAAGATTTGCGAGTCGCGATGTCTTGATGAAAAAGGTTGTTCCACTTTCAAGTTCTCACCAACCAATCTTCATTGTTGTCTAAACATGGACTGCACATCGGAAGACGGATACATAACGATGTCACTTACAATGGTGAGACTTTACCTGCAAACAATTCAATTCATATTTCATCACAAGTGAATGTTGATATTTAAATGTGGGAGTCTATGGATGATGGCATGTTAATTCAGGTGCAACAACATCATGTTACATGCTCCACACGTAATTGTTATCAAAACAAGATGGCAAATGAAGCTTCATTGAACAGTAGGTGCATTCCCGTTAGGATCTTCACGAAAGAACTATTAAAGAGCCATTGAGAAGGTTGATACACATGCAAAATCTATCTCATTGAAATATGAACACTTAACTTTTCGCAGATTTAAAAATAAGCGGAGAATACTAATTAGTGTTCTCCAGTCTCCCAGAATGCACTGCAATGCCTTTACTCGCGCGTATACATCGCGAATATCGATGAGATAACGTGGTTTAAGTGTCACTTGACCTGAAAATGTCTTGAAATATGTCTTTAGCGCTACTCTTAGTTATGACTTTTGACACATTTTTGTCATGTTGTCTTTTATAACATTTTGCAATAAATTCGAGACAATGCGTATCACCACGGACTGTAATTGAAGTCCGTGGTATCACATATAAAACAGTTTTATATCAATTATTAATTTATAACCAATACAATTTTACAGGTTAAAATTATATAACGATATTGTTTCATCCTGAGATTATTCTTTATTTTTTTTGCTTACATGAAATGAGAAAAATGCTACTATATAGTATCAGAGACCATAAAATAAAGGGACTTGACTCAGTCGCAGGCGGGCATATTTGTGTGCAAGATGGCGTCCGGGAAAATTTCAAAAGTGAGGATTTGTTTCTCTTATAACTCATTTAATATTAAACTATTTCCTTGGTTACAAGGGTGTATAAACTAAAGATATGGCAAAGTTTCATACGGTGTATTGTAAATGTTACATGATGTTTCCAGTGTTGACTTTTTGCAATCTCAGCAGGACTTCAAGTCGGGTCGATTACTCATCTGGGCGAGGCACACATAGTTGTTAGTAATCTATTGCCGAGTCCAGTCCCTTTATTTTATGGTCTCTGATAGTATTTTGTCTCAACTTCATTGTGTTTTATTCCTGTATTAACAACATATAGGAATTAGATATAATTAGATATAACAAATTTCGTTAATTCCTTACATTCCTCCTGGTGAAGAAGTGAGTATACTCTAAGACATCGTTTATTTTCAGATTAAAGAAGTTATTATCCAGAAAATCTTTCTGTTCTTACATACCACCATGCAAACTGTAGACAATTTTCAACCATGATGTGTTTTTAAGTTACACCTTTATGTGAATAGCATACAGAGCACATGCTGACCACTCTATTTCATTTCATTATGATATTTCCCATATTGAACATTAAAAATAGAAGTTTTCAACCAAATTTTCAATAGATCACCAATAACTGGAAACATGGACAAAGGTGCAAACTGTATACTCCATTTTACACACACATATCTTAATCAATACTCATATATTTCCATTTTGATTTTGATAGTTGCATTTGTACATTTTGCTGTTCTTTGATCCATCGTTATTCAGAATCATGACAGCAATTCTATTAACTCAGGAGCTAATGTCATATGATGTCGTCTGTAAACTTATACATTTCGACTTCTCCAGAACTGCATGCTCTACCTACAAAGCGAGAATCCAATGGGAGCAGCATTTACAAATGCAACTTTTGCTTGTTTTCCATTCCCGATTTTCATTTTCATGAAAACAAAATATAAGGGCGTGACAAAGGCTAACTGTCAAAGTAGTGTATCGCTTTAAGGACAATGGTGAAATATTCAATGTAATGATCATATTGTTCTGATAAACAACATTCAAACGAGCCAAAAGTCATGTCTGTAAATCCATCATTAAGGAAAATACTATAAATATTATCCACTGATCTATCTAGCCACTGTTCAGTTGAGTAACTGATGTGCGAAAACCAAATCTGACCTAAGTGTTATGCCTGAAGCCCTAGTCACACTTACTACGTTTAAATACATTCTAGTACGTCGTACTACGTTTGACTATGTTATACTACAGTAAACTACACTAGTACGGATAACAACTTCTTTAATGTGAAAATACACGACGTTTCGGAGTACATACTCACTCCTTCACATTCCACTTGATGAAGGAGTGAGTATGTAGATTCAAAAGCCCTGGCTGAATCATTCAACTCCTTCTTTGTCTCCAAAATTGACAGGATCAGAGATGTCTTGAAGAATGAACCAGCTGCATCGCATGGGCATATTGATTTCACCGGATTTTCTGCTGATAAAATGACAGATTTTCAACCATTTACCTTGGATGAAGTTTCTGATGTCATTGCCGCCTCGGAAACAACCACCTGTGTTTTGGATCCTATTCCTACTTCACTCTTGTCTAAACTCATCGATCTGCTTCTACCAGTCATTCATTACAGATGTAGTCAATAAAAGTCTGGAATCCGGAACTTTTCCTGGATACTTCAAACAATCTGTAGTTAGACCTCACCTGAAGAAAGCAGACCTTGATCCAAACCAGTTAAAGAATTTCAGGCCGGTTTCCAATTTTACATTCTTGTCTAAAATCCTTGAGAGGTGTGTCAACCAGAGACTTAAGGTGCATCTCTCGGTCAACTCAATCTTGGATAAATTTCAGAGTGCTTACCGTCGCAACTTTAGCACTGAAACAGCCCTGCTTTGTGTTCTAGACAATCTCATGTCTGCAGTAGATGAGGGCAACATTTCAACTCTAATCATGCTGGACTTGTCATCTGCATTCGACACCATCGATCACGACATCCTCTTGAATCGTCTCTCAGTATCGGTTGGTGTCGCTGGTACCTGTCTCAACTGGTTCTCATCCTACCTGAATGACCGTCACCAGTCTGTCATGATAGAGAAGGAACGATCCGAGTCTATAGCTCTGCAGTTTGGAGTGCCACAGGGGTCTGTGCTCGGCCCGGTTCTTTTCACGCTCTATGTCACCAGTCTTGCCAACATCATCAATCACTTCAATCTTCTCCACCATGGTTATGCTGACGACACACAGATGATGGACAAGTTCAAGATCAATAAATTGAAGGAATCATTCGAGAGAGTCACAGAATGTACTTCTTCAATCAAGTCCTGGATGTCAGCAAACATCCTGAAACTAAATGGAGACAAGACCGAGGTGATGTTGATAGGCACAAGCAAACAATTAGCCAAGGTGGAGGAATCATCCATTCTGATAGCTGGATCTACCATCCAACTATCTGACCACGTCAAGAACCTTGGTGTCCATCTTGACTCACAGCTCTCCATGGAAAAACAAGTTTCCAATATCAGCAGAACATGTTTCTATCACCTTCGAGCCATTGGAAATATACGACATCTTTTGACAACTGATGCAACTGAGGTCTCATAACATCTAGACTTGACTTCTGTAATAGTCTGCTCCAGGGAATCAGTGAGAAACATCTGTCACGACTCCAACTGATCCAAAATACAGCGGCAAGGATTGTTACCAGGACCAGGAAACATATTCACATAACACCCGTGCTTAGAGAGCTCCACTGGCTTCCTATCAAAGCAATGATAGACTACAAGTTGCTCTGCATTGCTTACAGATGTTTTGACAACACGAGCCCTGACTACCTCAAGGAATTACTCACACCATATGTACCAGGTCGACAACTCCGCTCCAGTGACAGCAACCTGCTAGTAGTCCCAAGTTACAAACTCAAATCCTTCGGCTCCAGAACCTTCTCACACAATGTCCCAGTGCTGTAGAATGCTCTCCCACCTGATCTGAAGCTATCTCCAACCTTCGAAATATTCAAAATCCAGACTCAAAACCTACCTGTTCTCCAAATGCATCTAACTTTCCCCTACCTTGTATATAATATTTCCCTTGTGAACGACTCTCTTGTAGCGCCTTGAGCAGCCTAACTGTCTGGATTGTGCGCACAACAAATGTACTTTATTATTATTATTATTATATATTATTATATATTATGTACTCCGAAACGTCGTGTATTTTCACATTAAAGAAGTTGTTATCCAGAAAATCTTCATGTTCTTATGTATACCACTTCTAAATGCCCTTCAAAGACCTACACTAGTATCATTTAAGTTGAAGAACATTTCAGAACAGAAAACTAGATGTTAGTACGACTGTCTACGTTATCAACACATTTAAATTACGTTTTGGTAGGTTTGTTATTGGTGCATTGACGTTAAAGTAAGTTCCTATACGTCTAACTACGCTCAAGTAAGTATGATTACACTGAACTACGATAAAAAAAAGATGGAAGATATTATTACTCATAACTGCAAATTTAAATTTCGCTGGGATCAAACACGTGATATACAAATAGATTTAAATAAGTGCAAAGAACACAACAACCCATTTCATAACTTATTAATAGGGAGCAGCGCAACACAGCGTATTGCTATAGCTTGTACTTTCAGAAATAACGAACCAAGTTTGGAATCAGCCTTCACGTGTTAGGATTTGCCCCGACCCGCCAATCACTATCGCCGTTCCATTTGCACAACAAAACATGGCCGCGCCCACGGAAAGTTTGGTAAAATTAAGGATAAGTTTTCCATTACGAACCTTTCAACCAGTCAGATTGAGTCAATCAAGGCATTGAGAGGCGCAAATAATGAGTAATAATGAATGAATAAATACTCCAATCAAACAAAACATATATCGATCTGTTGTGAGTTTTATTGTGAAATGAACTCAGGGCTTACATTTGGATCTGTAATTCATTTATTGGTCTGGGTAATTTCGTTAATGAAGGTAATTCCGCTCGGTTACAAAAAACCTGCCATTACATGCCTGAGGTAATTTGTATTGTTGTATAACTATCTTATTATTTGAAAACTTTCTTATTATACATTGTCCTTTATGAGTCATTTATCACACCCAGTAAGATTTTAAAAGTTATTTTGTTTTGATTATTCTTTGAAACTAAAGTTTCGTTTTCCCGCGCTTTCCGGCCTGACCTCATTTCTGTTTAGAATAAAGGCTACAGACGACAGTTGTGCATCTTGCACTGTAAGCGCTAATGAATAAATTTAAGTCTCACCAACTAGGGTATTACTACAATTACAAATGGGTAACACATTACACGAACAAAACTTTTTTTATTGTGTGTTTCATACAGTTTTCATTCTAAATTCAAGAAAATCTATTGTTCATAGTGAGCGGAATTAGCTTCCTTAATTTATACAGGGTAAATCTAAGGAGTTTAAATCCGCTCACCTTATTATGTGAGGTAATTCTTTTAATATATCAGAAATATTTCAAGATAAGCAAAATTAAAATGATTATTTGTCTTACATTCAATTTAATTAAAGTTATTTTATAAATATCATGAGGAGGTTCAATTGATAGTTTCATAAGATAACACTTTCATCAAATCATGATCAGTTTGCCGAAGCATTTCAGGCAAACAGTCTTTGACGGGTCGTTGTTCGCTTGGGGATTGTAGCATAATACTTATAACAGCTGACTATAAACGTGAAAAGACGCACAAAAGCACAATATTTGTACGGTAAAACTGCAAGGCCAAGTTGGAGACTGGTGCGAGTTATGCCTTGCGTGGGAATATGATTGACAACATATTCCAAAAAATATAATCTGAGAAAATAATATCCTCAACCTTAGATAACATTGCTGTATTTTTTGGTTATGTGCACATGTGAATTTTTTTGTCCAGCAACCATTTCCCGATTTTCTGGAATTATTTATTATTAGCAGTATTTTTGTATACTGGAGCATGTTTTGTTCAGTTTAAGCCAATACTTTATGAAAGCATTTGTGTGAACAATTGGTAACTTCCAAATTCCGCATGTATAACTATCTTCATTTACAGCTTGGGGAAGCCTCTGAGAACACCAAGAGATGTGTGAAGGGAACTAAGAAAATTGTCATCAAGAAAAAAGTCATTTGTGTATCAGGTACGTATAAGCAATATGAAATCTCAAAACAGAGTATACTTAATCATAATCGCTTTCATCATCATAAGTAGTATGAAATGTATGTTGGTCCTGAAATTTGGGAACAAATGGCCGAACAAGGACCAGTCATATGCCTTTATTCTCCATCATTTTCCATAATGCCTGAGCAAAAATGTTTTTCTGGTGAATGAGCAAGACCACCATCAAAGTCCACAGGAACCTTTTCAAAGTCCTTCGTTACCTATTCTACCGTATTCTAAAAAAGGATCAGCAGCATCACCCAGCCAAACTGATGAGCTATGGTGTTGTAGACATGATTACCAACTTCCCCAGAGAGGACGCATGTTCAACCAGAAGAAGAATAGTAGAGATCCCCCCTGAGCTAAACACCCATCTCCCCATTGAAAGCATCATCCGAGTTACCGACGCAGCATAAGTTCTACCTACTTCACCTGGTGCGACAGGATATATCAACATACTCATGGTCCCCAAATTGGTCCCCTTTTTTCTCTCCAATCATTATCGAGGTGTACATGTCAGAACTAGAATATAGAGCCCTTTAGACATGCCCCTTTCACCCCCTTTGCTGGTTCCAGAAGGTTGACTATTCCTTCGTCATCATCAACTGACGACCCTCACTGTCGATCCCAGCTGTCTCCTGGACCATCATAATACCCAACAAACATGAATGAAATTGACCATGGAAGGGGCAACCCACAACAAGCTCTCATTCCTAGATGTAACAAACTCCAAACCACCTTCTATAGAAAACCAACGCATATTGACAAATACCTCCACTATAAATCCAACCAACCACTGCAGATCAAGAGAGGTATCGTCTCCACCCTAGCCCGACGAGCCAAGAACAAATGTTCCACACAACAAGCTCAACACGCCCAACAAGCCCAACCCAACCACCTCCGCACAGTATTCGTCAATCTTAATCAGTACCAAGTCCACCTAGTAAACAACACCATCAATACACCACGTCGGCAGTCTGTCCCATTCATAATCACCATCCAATACGTCAATGCCATCAGCCACATCCCACGTGACGGCTGTTTAAGAAACAGGCTAAAATCTATGTATTCCAGAGAGGACAATCCACACATAAGACCGTCCATCACCACCACCATTTGGTGTAGTTTACCACATTTCATGTGCATGTGGGGACTCATACATGGGTGAAACTTACTGGCCTCTGCCGCTAAGAATCAAGGAACACAAAACCTCAATGAGGAACAAAAGTTCTAAATTAGCGATCTCCGATCACGTCCAAGTCAACCCAGAACACAACATCACGTGGGACAACATCGAAGCCAATCGATCAGATTTTGAAATTAGGAAAATCTTAGAAGCTCTGAACATTTACAAATTTAACCTACATGTACCATGAACAGAGATCAAGGCTATTACATTCCATCGGCATACAACCAACCAATCAAGCCCAATCAACGCTAGCTTTTCATAATCCCTCTCAATCGAGGTGAGGTGAGGTGAGTTGGGGTTTTAACGCCGCTTTCAAGAGTATTTCATTTATATCGTGGCTGCTAGTATTATGACAGAGAGAAAGCCCACAACGTCATGTGGCTATGCATTGCTTTGAAACCTGCGAGCATCGACTGGAACTAGCGAACCATGGGTGGTACTACGCTGAAATTCATTGTAGCATTACACCTAAACCTTAGTGTGTGTAGAACAGGTCTCTACTGCAGATCAAGTTGCCGTGCCCCCCTCTCAATCGAACAGCTCAAGTCAAGTCAAGTTTCATTTCCAACAAACCACCATTGGCGGTACAGGAACAGTACAAATATGACATAATAACACAATGTTGTGATCACTTGGGAGTGGTTGGTAGATACATGATTATCATAGGTCATAGTTCATGGCGTTATTGATAATTCTGATAAACCGTGACAAATTCTTAAGTGTTGCATAGTTTTTTATGGTAAGCGATAGCTTAAATTTCATAAGATTCGGCCAGTTAGTGTAGTAAGTAGGGATATAATGAGATTTTATATTGTCAAAAAATGGACATTTCAGTAAGTAATGGTACTCCTCGGCTATTGGCGGTGAGTTGCACAGGTTACAGTTTCTATCCATTCTAGGTATGTTTTTCCAGGTCTCTACTGGTAAATAATGGTTCGATGACATCATCGGCCGAAAGAGGTAATCTGGTAGTAGTAGGTAATTATAAAAGGATAGCAAATCCTTGAATAATTTATAACAACAGCTACCCCATCCTTCTGGCTTCTCTATTTCTATTGTAAAAACACTATGTACATTAACCTAATTCATTTATTTACTATTTATCAACCCACGTAATTGTGAAAACCCGTGCTATGTAATCTTCTTGACACATATGTCATGATGGTTTTTTTTCAGATGCTGTGCGAAAATCTGGTCAACCCCAGAGGATTCTTTTTGTATCCATCGAGAACTCGAAGAGGCTTCTCCAGCTGCATGTGCCCACGATGGCGATAGAACCATATCCCTTCTATAGCAGCAGTAAAAGGGTAGCAGCTTTGTCATACTCTCAAACATCAAGGATCGTCTATATCGCAGCTTTTATCGGGGGATTATATTCTTTGGAGCTTGATCAACATAAGCAGCAAGTTCGTGTGAAAAGGGGGCGAATCATAGCCATGGATGTTGATCAGAAAAGAAACGTGTTATTCTTTATCATGACCATGTCGGCTACAAGAAAGACTGTAATCTGCAAGCTTAGAAATGAAAAATGTCAGATAATAATGCAGTTCAAAGGTCTGAAGAATATTGCTGTTGATTGGAAACACGAAATTGTGTATGTCCAACAAAAGTTTAAAGTTTACCAAATAATGAAAGATAAAACGTTTTGTCAAGTAGGTAAAGCAGCGATGAAGGGATCTTTGAAGCACATTGAAATCGATCCTTCCACAATGAACTTGTATGCTGTTACTTTCAAATCCGTTTTCAGATTTAACTTTGAACTTAACAAAATTGATATGAGCATTGAGTTTGACAAAAAAAGTTATAACATTCTTTTGTATGGTCGACGTATGTATATTTTTCAACAGGGGCCGAGTATTTTCATAGCAGACACTGAAGATACTAACATTAACAAGACTGCCCACCTGTCAACATGGATGATTGTAGAAGAGGCCTGTTTTATTGACTATAGTTCCGAAATGTTAATCTGAATATTCCAAACGTAAGTTCAGATATACATCCCAAATGTGTGTTCATCAGAACATCTTGGGCATAATAAACACTTTTTCACATGTAGCCTAACTCACTTAATTACGATTTATTTAAAATAAGTGTAAGAAATAATGCATGTTGTCACAACTGTGAAAATGTATTTCATTACTTCCTTGAATGTCCTGTATATATTACTAAAAGACAAAATATGTTTATTTCATTAGATAATATTGTCAGAAACAGAGCTTTAATTAATATTACTCTTCTTTTACATGGCAATGCAGGTCTCTCTATTTGTGAAATTCAGAATGTTTTCAAATTTGTACATATTTACATTTCTCAAACTAAACGTTTTCTCTGACTTCTTTTGTACATATCCTGACTGCCTGTCCGTCTCTTGTTGCATAATGTTGTGAGAAGAATCATGTAATTATCTGGAGAGGTTTTTTCTAAGTTGGATAACTTGTGCCCAATCCATTTCTTGAATGAATAAAATATGTTTCAATCAATCCAAATGTTTCAGGCTTTAAGAAGCAAATATCATGTCACGTGATGTGTTTTCTGTAAAGGATATAACACTCTTCCGAGGTTTTGGTTGAATATGTAAACATGAGGGAGAGGGAGAACCCGCGGGCCGAATGTTTTCATTTTCAACCAAAACGGAGGGAGAGTGTTATGTCTGTCGCTTAGAGCGAAGGAAAATACGACAACTTAATCAAAATCGGTTATAAATCATGAAATATATTTCCTATTAAATGACATAGCCATGCTGATGAAACGTGAACATTGAAAAATATATCGCACAAACTCGACTTTCGCGAAAAGCTTGTGCATACCACATACTACAAAAAGCACGTCTCCCTTACTATAGTTAAAGAGGAAACGCGACTATATATATATATATATATATATATATATATATATGTTATGACACGTTTCATTGCCAGGTGGTAGAGCGTCCAGTTTAAGGTGCAAAGGGATGCACGTTCTGTGTTTGTTCTGTGATTGAAATTAAAACCTCAAATGAGGTTATTCCGGAATTTACCATTCACGTTAAAGTCTGCTCTCAGGGCCAGGGACATTCTATAGAATGCCCCAGGGATAGTCTGTATGGCCTCGAAAGGAGGTTTACAAGAGAAAAGTATAACCTCTAAAATCATACAAATATGACACCTGGGGTTTGAATTTACAATATGTTAATATTGGTACCGACTACCAAAATCAAATGTACTGTCCGATACCATGTGATATACGTACATACATGTAGGCCATTTATAAAACCAGGAGACTGTCATGGTCGACCTTCATGATAGGAGTGCATGCATGCAAGTAACAGTCACATGGTGAACTGTCGTCACAGCAGAATATGCGGTAGATTTGAATTTGTAATAAAGAACCAATACCCCCATTTTCACAATGTCGAGGATATAAATTTAGAGACGATAGTATCTCCACTGAAAAGTCGCACAATAGCAATAGGGAGACTGAGTATCTTTTGACAGAAGTTATTCTGCAAGAGGAATGTAAAAATATAACCATTGGCTCTGTAGTTCACCAGTTTTCACATGCCTTACCATCTTAATTGTACCCAGTTTACATGTAGCCGTAAACATACTTATGTATTAATACTCACGTGTGTTTAGTTATTATACCCCCGCTACGAAGTAGTGGGGGGTATATAGCGGTCAGCACGTCCATCCGTGCGTCCGTCCGTGTGTCCGTCCGTCCGTCCGACGTGCGTCCTCCGGTTTTTGTTCCGCTCATAATTCTGAAAACAGTTTCTCAAATTTTACGAAACTTGATATGTACAATCACCATGATGTGTACATCTGCCTTTTGTATGTTTTATACCCTCATTTGCATAATTTTTGCAAATTTTCTCCGTTTTTTGACTTTGCCATTCATAGTTTTTGTTCCACTCATAACTCAAATACTGTTTGTTCAAATGTCTTGTAACTTGATACATTTAATCACCACGATGTGAACATCTGCTTTTTGTATGTTTCATACCCTCATTTGCATAATTTATGCAAATATTCTCCGTTTTCGACTTAACCATTCACACTTTTTGTTCCACTCATAACTCTGAAAGCAGTTGTCCAAATGTTAAGAAACTTGATATGTACAATCACCATGATGTGTACATCTGCCTTTTGTATGTTTCTTACCCTCATTTGCATAATTTATGCAAATTTTCTCCGTTTTCGACTTAACCATTCACACTTTTTGTTCCACTCATAACTCTGAAAGCAGTTGTCCAATTGTTAAGAAACTTGATATGTACAATCACCATGATGTGTACATCTGCCTTTTGTATGTTTCATACCCCCATTTGCATAATTTATGGAAATTTTCTTTACATTCTTTACATGCGCAAATAATACGTTTTTGAGTAAACGTCATTATCTATACTCACCATTGATAACTCACCATAGGCAATTAATTACCTCTCAGTTAAAGGATTGATGCAATGACGTATGGTCAAAATCGGATTCATTAGACTAGGACGTCAATTTGACAATTGCTCCATTTTAAATTTCTGAAATCGGTCCATAAATTACTTATATACGGCTTTTTAAAAAATCGCCTAATTTATCCCCGGCAACCAGAATGAAAGTCTGCGGGGGTGTGGCCCCTGAAGAGACGATTTCTGTGACGTCACTGGAGTAATCTCATTATCGGCGATAGTCATAATTCAACGTAATTTTGTAACATTTTGATTGTTAATTTCACTAACAAATCTTCAATCAAACAACTTAAATTTTCAATATTTCGAATGTTTAGATATCCACGGAGCGGGTCGGTCCGCTGGTCACAGACGACCCATCGTCTGTGGTTAAACAGTCACGCCTCAGTGATTCTTCTCAAAAACGTTTCACGGCGGTAATCGCGGTATTGTTAAAATTGGTAAATTACAATCGTCTTAATAATCAATTGCAAGTATATATTGTCTCGATTTTATGCTCAATTGATTCCGATATACAATAAACGTAGAGGTAATAATCTGTCATTCTTGTGAAAAAATGCATTTCACCAGATCTTTTATCACTCGACCGGATATAACACTGAAAGATAACATTGCTTTTGCACAAATGCATGTTTTGCGCCCTCGAAAAATTGCTATTGCGCACCAAGTTATATATCTATTTCGCACACGCTGAAACTTGAGCTGCATTCCATAAAAGCGAGCACTTATAATTGCTCAATGTAGCGCTCAATGTAGCGCTCAATGTAGCGCTCAATGTAGCGCTCAATGTAGTGCTCAATGTAGCCATTCTCTCCTAAACGACATGGTGCGATTCCTCGAGGTTTGCTTGCTTTGCTGCGTAGCGCTACATTGAGCAATCACGTTCAAGAGAGGTTTAAAAGTAACTTGGAAACCTCTCTTTAACATGGCCCAGGTTATGGCCTACTCACTCGCACGTTTAACTCTTCTCACTCAAAGCATCATCACACCACTTCCGTTAGCCAGATTTGATATGTCAGCTCCGTTCACCACGAGGAGGTGGAAGTTGGATTTTGAACAGGATGAAGAACTGACATTATAATAATAATAAAAGTAGTTTATTTCTGTGGCATGGGTATTACAAACTCCGGAACTGTTCAGGCCTAACAGGCACCAACATATAATACAATAATAAAATAATTATATAAAATAATGACAATACACAACAAACAAGACAGCCTCACGCTTATATTATTTGATTATATACATCCATTCATATAATATACTATATAATACACTATCTGGTAAAAACGCTTTAAACATTTAAAGTTCAAGCAGTTAAAGTTCTAACAAGGCACCATTCTTCAAATATTTGATTCAAATGTCTTCTATTGGGATAAATTTGTGTCCCATTACACTCATATAGTGCTGGACAGAAATTTCGTCACTTTACCATTTCTGGAAGTAAATTCTCCTCGATCTTTGTCTTCTTTGCGGGCAACTGCTTGGTTGAGGTGGTTACTCGAATCTTGAGGATGACATAAAGAAAGATGAATACATTTGGATGTAACAAATAAAACTGTTGGTTGAAAGGAGAGTGAAATGATTCCGCTCCATTATTTGTTCTCTTAGAGCTTGACGGTGCTTCTGCATTCCTAATGTTGGTTCACACTGTTAAATTATATCTGACCATGGTCACTGTCGTCTCGCTTGTTTACACAACACGCTGGGCTAATAAACGTACCATCAGCGTGTTTGATTTGTTTGTGTCTCAAGCTCACCTGCTAAATTGGCGCAAAAGTTAGAACTTTTCGTGCGCAGTAGCCATATACCAATCAATCAAAATGTGAGCAATAGGCATACGCCAAACTGAAATATGAACCGAGTTACCTCCCCCTGCCCTAGTACCTCGCTACGTGGCATAGCCTGATGACATCATTCCTTCCTCCTGGAAGCTCTCAGACTCGCAGGAGGGGAGGCGGGGGGCGATATAAAGACCGGTGAGTTATCAACGATGAGTATAAATAATGGCGTCAAGCACTGCCAACCTGAGGTGCAGTCATAACTGCCTCTTGTCTATATCCTTGACACTCGTAGAGACCGACTCCACTCCACGTAGATGCGTAAAGCGCGAACACGACAGAGGAACCGATTCTCCTCATCCGAGGCATCGATCGTGGAGGAGATAGACATAATTTTAAAGGTCCTGCCGCGCTTGTCAGCAGCCTGGTTCTTACAGAAAAGGTCAGAAGCCAAGCCCAGCATGGCCACGCCCTCCTCCCTCACCTCAAAGCGGAAGAAGTCTGCCTGCAGTGGTGTAACTAAAAAATCCTGGCAGCTGAAGCCATGGCTACCAGAAACGCTGTCTTCACCAAGAGCCGAAGAATGTTTGTCTCGGCCAAAGACTTGTAAAATAAAACTTAAGGTGATTCAACACCACTGCCATATCCCACTGTGGGGCCCTGGATTTTTGGTGCTCTTCAACCTGCCGGTGAGTCTTAACGATCTCCTTGATCACGGATATATCCGCTCCCGCTTACGAAGGACGGACATGATCACGGCAAAATAGGTGTTGATAGAGGAAGTCTTAAGTCCTCTGGTAACTATTTGGATGTCAACTCCTCTCTCCTGTCAAAAGCCTGTGAACGAAACGGAAATCATATAGCTACCTAGTTGATTCTGCCACCACAAAGAAAACAATCCTTGCATGGGCAAGCATGTGTAATTGAAATTGACACGGCTGCAGTCAACCTAGCCAGGCAAGGTGACCTAGATAACCCCGCTGCAGGAAGTTAACACACTACAGAAGGGATTCACAAACCTCTCTCAGAGACCAAGAAGGGGAGTAGAAACTACTGTCTAGAACAAATAAATAGATTTAGCAAGAGAAAATAAACCTGGTCGAGGGTAGAATAGCTTTAATAAACTCAACTCAAAGATCTTCACAAACTATCGCGTCCATGCAGCATCTCGACTGATGAAGGAATGATAATAACTCGGTTCACACTTTCAGTGTTATATCTGGTCGAGTGATTAATTGAGAGGTATTTAATTGGCTACACATGTAAGTATATATATGTTTCTCAAACAGTATCAAAAACAGTATCTGTTCATTTTTCTGAGAAAAATGCGTTTGAAGAAATCTTTAGAATCGTCGTTTCGAATCTTTTAAACTATGAGAACCAGGAGAGTGATTTAGTGATTTCAGAACTGGTCAGCATGACCATATCTCATGACATTGACCTCTGATCTTCAAGGTCACGCAGTCAATGACAACTTTTCATTGTCTGTAACAATCATGTAATGATTTAAATTGTTAATAGTTGAAATAAGGCATGTTGGCAAATGCATGCTTAAGTTGTTACCTCGCTATGACCTTGACCGTTAACAGATGTTAGCGACAACCTTTTCAAATCTTGGCCTTTCTCAATAGTTGATATAAACCAAATAAGAGCCTGATAGCACAAATGTTTTTCTAGTTATCATGTTTACAATGATTTTTTTTTAGCAATTTCATAACTCATGACCTTGACCTTTGACCTTGAATGTGAGCATGTCAAAATAATTTCCCAGTTGTATAAGAAAGAAGCTATGTATAAGAGGTGTTGATTCCTTCTTGGAAAAAAGTTATTTAGTGATTTCAGAACTGGTAACCTATATCCTATCTCGTGACCTTGACCTTTAGTATTCAAGGTCACACAATCAATGATCACTTTACACTGTGTATTACAATCATGTAATGATTTAAAGTGTTAATAGTTGAAATAAGACATTTTCGCAAAAGCATGCTTAAGTCGTGACCTCGCTGTGACCTTGACCTTTTCGGATGTTAGCAAAAACCTTTTCAAATCTTGGCCTTTCTCCATAGTTGATATACACCAAATGGAACAGAACTCGTGACCTTGACCTTTGACCTTTAATGTGAACATGTTAAAAAAATTCCCAAGAGGTATAAGTAAGAAGTTTATGTATATGAGTTCTCAAAACCCTCTAGGAAAAAAGTTATAGTCAATACAAAACGCGGCGCAAAAACTGATAGCAGCACCGACTAAGTCGGAGTTGCTAAATATGCGATATATCCTGCCTCCCATTCTTATCGCCCCTCTCCAAATACACTAGCTTTGAAAGGCTACCTCTCTTAAGACTCTCCTAAAGCTGAACTGGTCACTGGACAATGTCAACACAAGCAATTTGCATGGTATTATGCAATTTTCAGAGACAGACTGGGATCGAATTACAGACCAGTGGTTTGACAGCAAGTGCATGCTATTTTAAATGTATCATTTTCTCCTATACTGATGGTGCTACAGTCATGAAATCGGGCTCATTTAAAAGTATAGGATTTAAACCAATATGACTACATTGGGCATTTTATAATAGACATTAAAGATGTGTATCACTTTAAGTTGTACCTCTATCACGATCTTACTATATATAGAGCAATACAAATGAAATACAAATCTTACATATTCTCCATCTAACAAAGATTTAGAGGATATTTGGCTTTTCTTGACTAATACCATGTTTATCTCATCGAGTGAGGTAGAAAAGCAAATTTTCACGAGTGGCGCAGCCACGAGTGAAAATATATAACTTTTCTACCTCACGAGATGAGATAAACATGGTATTTGTCAAGAACAGACAAATTTCCTATTTATTATATGACCAAATCTTTGCATATTCACCGAAATAGACTTGCATTTACGATAAGTCGGCTCCAGAATGAGCCTGTCGCCTCAGCAACAATGTGACGTCATGAACGTGTCATGACGTCGGAGCATTGTTTTATGACGTCAGGTCATTGTTATATCAGTAACTAGTGACTGATAACACGTTCCATTGTTATTTTCACTAGCGACTGATAACACTGTTTATTTTCATTGATAGATCCCGGTATTTCACCTACAATCATATAATTATAAATTCTCATAATTTGAGAGGTTCTAGTTCTTGGAGAGAAGTCGAAAGAAGATTTCACTGTGCCCATATTTTATTTCAGATAACATACTTAATTGATCTTTTCACGATACTGTACACACATTGCATTTCTTATTCGGCGTCTTTATGAAGTGGATTGTATTCGAAATTGAAATTCAAAACTTGTTCTTTAATGTTCGTGATGTTGTAGGTGCAAAGGCTCGATCTGCATCACCTTGCATATTTATAAATTTCAGCAACTTTTCATGGATTTATATCATATTGCGATGGTGTTGCGACCCGTGACATACATCGTAGCGCCCTGTATTTTCTCACATAGCCCATCATCAGCAACTGCACATCAAATGTGTAAACTGTTTTTATAAACTGATTATTTTGTCATTTCAACCTTGCATTATATTGCGCTTGATGCAACCATGTTATGCTAATGCTTCCTATGTACCTGTGCTGTGAACCAGACTAAGTCGCCATTGCGAGCTGTTGCTGTGAACACGGCTAACCGAAAAGGCCATTGACAAAGGTCCTCCTACAGTAGCGTATTGCAGGGTGTGATTTTACTTTAGACATAAAACACTATATCAGATTAAACCATTCATCAATTGAGGTTAAAAGTAAACACCACAGGCTTCGTAGAGGAAGACAAAGATAATCATCTTCCCATTGATGCCGTGAATCTCTACGTATGTTGTCTCTCTCCCTGCTGCTTTTCAAACATAGGGACCAGAGCGATCAGAAGAGCTGCCACCAGTAAACAACAGCCTGCAATGGGAATACAAAGTCAGTCAAGGGATTGTTGCGTTTTACAAAAAACAGAGCCGACATAATATATCCCCATCGTTTTGTATGTATTTCATTGAGAGTACTTCACATCCTGTTTCAATCCTGAATTTGGCATAATCAAATTAATAATCATATGGGATGTTTTAATTTGTAAAAGTCGATATATAATACCTATCATTTCAACACAAACCTACCAGAGCCTTGGAACCTACATTTTATAATCTTTGGTAATCATTTAATCCACACTTTATTCAAAAGCATGTGTAATTTTGACATAGGAAACCAAATTGAAAAACAAACAAAAGTAATACATGTAGTCCGGTTTTGAATGAAATTTCCACAAATTGGTACATACTACAATTCTATTCAGAAACGAAGAACATAAGTATGCGTGATATGTTTTGTATATTAATGTATTTGATAATAATTAGGGAGTTCAATGCTGCTTGCAAAGGTTAACTACCTACGCGTTAATTTAAGAAGCTATTTTAATGAACACGCTTCTGCAGTCAGCAATACAAAACGTGTATTCTGTTCTAGTTAGAGTAGAATTTGATTGTTGTGTGTGTTGAAAGATGCACATGGATCCCCTTTTAAAATATACAAAATTATGTTCAAACTTACCCGCAAAAACATACGATAAATCATAAAGTCCACTGCTTTCATACAACAGACCTACAACAGAAACATACAATCAGATTGATGTGAAACTATTATTGTTTATGTTTACACATTAAACACATTCCTCATTTGTTCTATGGTTCCAAAGTAATGTTTAGATTATCATAAAATATTTTACGAACGCTTCAGTTTCTATGTTATGTTTCTGAATACACATACTTGCTATTGGTGGTCCAAAGAGGTATCCTAGTCCGGTAAAGAAAGCAGAGAGCCCATAACCTAATCCTAGATTAGTAACACCAACAAGTTGAATGCATATAGGACCCGACAACGTGTAGGGCGCTTGGCTGTAAACACAATACAGTGCACT
Source organism: Gibbula magus (assembly GCA_936450465.1). Lineage (NCBI taxonomy): Eukaryota > Metazoa > Mollusca > Gastropoda > Trochida > Trochidae > Gibbula > Gibbula magus. Next base: position 63,282,567 of record OW388304.1, read on the forward strand.
GTACACCATCTGTAAAAAGTAACTGTGGGAATATAGAGGGAATAAAACTGTTAACATGCCAGCCATTCCTAGGCAACCAAAGTTCAGTAAAATGTTCCCGATGACGGGATCTGAAACTGCAAATCCTGAGAGCACACTAGATAAGATGACCGTGACACCCATCGCTGTCAATAAGTTTGATATCTGAGACGGAGTGGAACCTTTACTTTCAGCATAGTTCGGTAAATGCAACATTGACGAAGAGTCACCTAGGGTCCAAAAGACTGAACTTAGCAAATAGATATAAAATCCATTGCTTCTTAATACCAGGAAAATAGTCCTTAATTGTCTGACTATAAGTTTTAAGCACCGCCCAAAACAAAGTCCTTGGTTTGCAGTTAGCTTTGTTCCTATAAGTGGTTCGGATACTGCTTCATCGTTGCTGTTTGCTTTTTCATCAGATTTGATTGATTTTCTGTGACTTCCGGGTGGAGTCCGTATCACTGCAGAACTACATGTATCTAAATCAACATCAGGTTCAGGACTTTGTTCTGCAAGAGCTTCAGGAGAACCGACATCAGTTTCAACAACTCCCATATACGTCGAGTGATCTCTTTCCTCAACACCAGTATCATCTGGACGAGTTTCAGAATTAGCTTCGAGTTCAACTGACTTTTCCTCATCCTTTATAACAGTGTTAGGCCTGATGAGAGCTCCAGCTAGGGACACGTTGAACATGATGGCCCCCAGGATGAGAAGAGTTCCAGACAGCTGATAGTTGTCCAGGAGGAACAGGACCAAAGGTCCCACTAGAAACAGGCCAAAACCTCCTCCTACCTGGGTTATACCATAGGCGATGGACAGTTTCTTCACGAAGTAGCTTCCAGGGGCTACTCCACTTAGGTTTGTACCCAGGCTGGCGCCTAGTCCTGCAAAATACATAGTCCTGCATTGGAAATGACGTAAAGGTCATATATATCAAGAGACAGTAAAGTAACATTTATGTGGAAATTTAACATTACAAGATCTCTAATAATGCAAAATATTGCGAAAATGAACATTCTACCGTGCCGGGAACACCCATCACACAAACGGAAATGGAGGACAATATGAACTAGTGTTATGAAATTGTTGTTTTAATGAAATAGTGAAGCTTCATTTAAATGGTTGTCAAATTAAGACATTAAGGCAATGTTATATGCCAGGATTATTAGAACGCAGTTGCACGTGTGGAGAAAATCCATGAGGGTGAAGCCGAAATCGTGAATGCTGGGTTCAGTTAATATGAGTTTCAAGTGGAATCTACCCGAAAGCCTTTACCATGTTAATCATCTAAGAGAATGATTATCATCTCACCCGTTATGAGTCCGAATGTACAGATGAGTCCGGTGACGGATGTACAGAAGGAAGCAGAGGTCAGTCCAACAAGCATGAGAACTCCACTGACCACCCCCGTCCACCTGTGACCCAGTCTGTCATGTAACAACCCTGATACTGGACCTGGGAATAGATAGAATAGTGTGAGGTTTTTTTTCCATTTTTGTGTGAGGTACCATTGATAACATATACAGGTCAGTCATGATGAAAGCTTATTATATGCAAACGGTGAACAATTAGAATTTAATGATTTAATATGTACATGTATTTTTAAAAATCAATCATATAGTTCATATACTAAAGCTACCAGGTAAAGTAGATAAAAATACTACAGTCAACTAAGTACTGGTAAGAGGAGGTCCAAATTGAGATTGAAATTTTCCATTTTATTATTCTTTTTTATATATATGATTTTCCACAAATAAAATTTCTTTTAGAGTTTTTATTAATTAAGTGGTATTGTGGATATTGCAAATATCTTTTTGCAGAAATGATGATATGATTAAATAATCTATTTTGATGTAGGGTACCATACCAAACCATGTATTTTGATAAAAGCAGTGTATGGGGATATACATTATTTAATTGATTACAGTTACTTTATACAAGCTTAGATAAGTTAACATATGGAGCAATCTTTACAACACCGATGTAAGAGCCACACATGACGCTTACCGCCTCACATGACACTTGAGTTCAATAAGGCCAGGGGGCCGTTCCACTAACCGATCTTAGGCCTAAGATCAGTCGTAAGCCCATCTTCTATCATTGGCTAAGATTGATCTTAGGCCTAAGATCGGTAAGTGGAACGGCCCCCAGATGCGTGTTCAGAACCGAGAGTACTCACGAGTATTCGCCAGTACCCGCTTCTGAACGACAACGAGTTCGCGCGTAATCAGGAACACACGCGTGACCACTTTGGAGCAGTCTCGCCAAGCGAGTATTTACGATCCAAGATGGAGTCGCGTGTCACAAAATTTTATTACCTCATTTTTCTTTCTTTTACTTCCCTCTCAATTGAAATTTGGTCAATTGCTATGTGCAAGGCACTTATTTTTTCCAAAATGGTGATGATATTCTGAAATTATCTTTGGAAGTACTCGCGACCTTAGGTTTCCGTTGAGGAGCCGTTCGCGGGTACACGCCTACACGCCAAGCGAGTACTCGCGGTTCTGAACACGCCTAAGCCTCATTTGACTCTAGAGCCATTTAATTCATTCTTCCAAATATACGGGTCCAAAACAGTAGAGGAAAATGGGACAAGCTCCAAAACACCCTCAGAGCCTATAAGGAGCCAAACACCTCCAGGTACAAATGGAAGCCACAACTCTCTTCGTCTGCCATGAAAGGTGTATAATGTTCAACTCATCGAAGGTGAACAACTCTATATCAATGATCAATGGATGCTTAATCAAATACGTTTGTTTACAACCATTCACAACGATACCATCCCAAGGTATCATTTTTCAAATTATTGGAGGCTATCCCGAAATGACTCTATCCTGATTGCATCAATGAAACTGAAGGACGCTAAGGGTCTGTTGGAGTTGAGGCTGGGGGAAAATATCAGCCTTATTTGACTCCAGTGTCAATTCAGGTCCAAAACGACTCTATCGAGTTATCCAAGGCCGGGCCTACATGACTCTGACCACACCCACATGAGTCCACTCATTTTGCCCTTGACTCTTACGGAGCTGATACGCCGGCAAAATAAAAAGTCAATCCTAATTTTTAACGTCATTTCCCCAATCTCAGAATATCCTGTTAATTTATTTTGAACTAAACTCACGGGCAAAAGAAAGTATACATTCTTTTCAACAGGGTCAACCACAAAATATTTCTACCGGATAAAACTCGGTTTTGAATGTTTGTGATGAGGATACATCTCGTTAAGAGATATACACAATTTCATTCATGAGAGTATGATACTTAATATTTTATATCTGTTCAAGCACATATTGGGTGCTGAAATAGCTATTTCAAAAGGTATTTTGGGTAATAATTCTGGGTATTTAAGGTAAAATTTTATGAAATATGGAAATTATGTTAGAACAAGATGGTATCGACATAATGTACTTCCTTGACTTAAAATCAATGACACATCGTTGCTGTAGGACGTCAAAAAAACAAGCCTGAAAGCCCTATTTCACTCCCCCTATCTCGCCTGGTTAAGGAGATTCTATAACGACGATTTTTAAAAACCCGTGTTTTTCAGAATTATGAACAGATAATGTTTCAAATTTTACAGACAAAGTTAGTTTGCTTGTAGAGACATGGTGTAACTATGTTTCAATCTTGTTCATCACTCGTTGATTAAAATATCTTGCGTTAACGTTGTTGTACCTATACTTTCTTTTGCCAGTGAGTTTAGTTACACGACGTCTACCGCCACAGTCACTTGGTAAGTCTTTAACATAACGATCTTCAAAATGAAATAAAGGAATATTTTTGCAGATATATACACATTAATGAAGAACACATTTGAGTGAATATAGGTGGATGTGTTTATACACAAGTAACAAAGATGTAGTTCATGGTGATTGAATGTTGTTACAGTAAACAATGTACACGAGGAAGTCGGGTGAGCAGAATGAGTTTTAAGGTTTAAAAAGGTAATTATATGAAAAAAGAAAGAAGAAAGAAGAACATTATTGTATTATTGCGTCGCCAGGGTTTACAAGGCATATATTGAGAACAAGAATTATACATTAAAATAGTACACATGCCGGCCTCTAGGGCCTACGAGACACATACAATCAATAAAATACATAATAAAGTAATATACACATTAACAATAACAATAATAGGTTAAATTATGACAGTGGTATTTAGTATACCACTAGTGTGTGCCGCTTAAACATTCGCAATAGCAATACGGCTTATGACTTAGACACATTGTTTGTCATAATGTGGTTAAATTGGTCTACAGTTGATAACTGTGAGAAAGAGGGATAAATGGTTGCCATATTTGATAAAATCATACCTAAGATCAGAGTAAATTTCACGAGAAAGTAAAAAATGCACCTCGTCCTCTACTTGACCATTTTTGCAAAATTTACATTTTCTGTCAATTAGCGTCGTTACAGGACGTGAGAATCTACCTAAGCGTTGGGAGCGTTCCACTTTACTAATAATATTTCTTTCAGAACGATCTAAATAACATGTGTACCTTACCAAACAGCGTGGAAGTCCCGAGGAGAGTGGATCCCACCACAGACGCATTGGTGATGTCTTCGTCCATGTCCTCCACTATAGCAGTAGTCAGTAGTCCCACTGTTGTCCACAGCATACCTATCAGCAGATCGACCGTGAACAGAGCCGCCAGAACCACCCATGCGTAACCTCCATCGACGTTGGCGTTCTTCCGGACCATGTTGTGGCAATGTTCACCTTCCAAGTCTCATTCGTACTATGAGCTGCTAGCTGTGTTGTTTAATACCACTACTTATATCAAGCCCACGTCTGAAATAGGACTGAGTTCATCAAGACCTAATACTGACTACTCCCAAAGGATGTCAATTGCTTGTTATAGTATTTTATGTACATATATAATCTTAATAACCTGAGGCCTTCATCCATGGAAATTAGATTTGACGATGCTTATACAGAATGTTTGTCAACCTACTTTAAACACGCATGGGTCTTCTGTAGGTATGTTGGGTTGCTCGATTTCTAAAAGCATCATTGATTTTTGCTTAAAATAAGGATATTATTGTACCTGTGACATACGTTGTCACCATACACGTATAATATCAGATAGCACAACTTCATTTTATTCCTTTAAGAAAATATACACAAGTAATGAATTAAAGTTCCATTAGAATTAAGATTTATTATTTTTCTTAATCTTCGTTTTATAACAAACGCGATACTTACGCCGTTTAGATCAGGTGCGATAATGTCGTTAAGTAGAGGATGCGGCTCCGTCGTGTCTGGGTCGTGAGGGGGGGGGGGGGATTCAAAATAAAAATTACATGTATATTTTGTAAACGGTGAGGGATCTTACATTTGAACCACCGGTTCGGACATGGGTGAACATGATGTCTAAAAAACCGTGTAATGACGCAGCAATGCGACGCGTGAGTAGATGTTAGAGGCCGCGATACACAGTAGGCCTAAGTGGTCAACAGTGTCACCATTAGAGATATTTCCACAGATCTACAAGCCAATTAAACGTTGTATGAACAGTGTTTCTATATTGCAATAGATGGAACGTTTTGGTGCAGGTAATAGCACCGTCATCTAGCAAGTGCCACACAACCGAGCTGATGTACATGACGTTGTAACACTGGGTTGGTTGATTATATGGTGCTTTAATAGAGACGACATGGACAATATCTGTAAATACTGTTTAACCATAATGCAACTCGCCTTTCCAGGTATATAACACCTATTCATGACCCCAATCACATGTAAAACTTCACACGTGTATATATAAACCAGCGAGTATGTAGTTCTGAACACTAAAGACTACATTTACCTTACTAGTCGCACGTTATGTATCGTATCCCATATCTTCAATGAAGTAGGAACAGAATATCATCCTTTTAAACAATCCATATGAGATAATGTTTTTATGTGACCGAAGTGTTCACGCTCTACTTCCCTTTCTTTCAGATAGTGATCATCGTGTCCTTTGTGTGATTTTTTTCTGAATGTACTTTAGTCCACACGATGTCGGGGTGGTGACTATATAGACCAAGATAATTTAATACACGAGCGGTAAACACGACTGAAACAGAAATACATCATGTCTTCAAAAGTCAACCAAACTAAATTTGAAATTTCAAAACATCGTCTGTTCCTATGTCTTAGTAACAACGTTTTAAGACATCGTCGTTTTCGAATCTCCTTAACTAGACAAGATAGGAGAGTCAAAAATGACTTTTTGGCTTGTTGTATACGTCCTATAGTAAAGACACATCAACAAATTTAAGTCCAAAAAGATTATGCCGATACATTTTTTTAGTTTTTAAGTTAAATGCCAAATATTCTGGCCCAAAAGCATTTTGAAATAGCGATTTCAACACCCCAAGTGTGCTTGAACAGATATGAAAATAAAAGTATTGTCTTCTTTTGTATGAAATTGCGGGTACTTTTTTTTTTACAAATCATGTCCCTATAAAATCGCCTTTCTCCGGCAGCAGTATTTCGTATTTTTTACATTGTTGAAGATGTGGTAATGTTTCTTTTGCGGTTGAGTGTAGAACAGACATACATACATATCCGCAGGTGGGAAGAGGTTCTCCAAATGCAATATGAATCTCTGAACGCTAAAATTTAAAATATGGCCATTTAAAATAACTAATTCTAACTACTTCTAAGAAAGGTGATGTTAAAGGGGCAGTAGCACGTTTTTTCACTCAAATAAGTCGATGAAATGTATTTGAAACATAATTTCACCAATCGTAAAACATCCTTCTCTCTTCGGAAAAACAAGTTTAAAAAAGTGTACATGGCTCAGTAAGGCAATGGGAATCGTTTTTGTCATTCGAAATGATAAAATGTGTTCACAATAAAATGGCCGCCATGCAATTTTAGCTTTATACGCAACACCGTTATCACTACTACGGATAATTGGTTCGTGTAATAAGATGTTTTACCCTCTAAAGTAATTTTAAATGGCACAAATTATCATTATAAATAGGAAATTTGAAAAAAAATTGTTTGCAAAAATCGTGCTACTGCCCCTTTAAAGGCCCTTCTTATTTACTCACGTATTCAAAACCTTTAATTGTCATCGATCTTTATTTAGCAATATGGTGAACTACTTAAAGGTGCATCCATTGTGTTGTTGGGGGTCAAATATGCCAAACGTTATATAAATGGTCTTATTTTATCGAGAAGTACCAACTGTTACCGAAAACTACCATTTTGATGATACTCGACTTAGTATATTGATGATATGAAGGTAAAAGTATCGATTTCTGATCAAAAACCGGACAATGCATCCCGTGTGGCGCGCGCCATTGAGTCAAACGTAATTTTGGAATCTTTTTTAAACCAGACAAAATAACAAATTTGGGTTGACAATGTTCAATAGGTCATATTATTACTGTGCATGTAAATAGGACGTGCCCTTTCGGTTTATGCACATGCATAATGATGTTACTCGATTTTAATTGGAAACTAGTAATTTGGCGATTGGGAATGAATAAGCAAGCTGAGTGAATTTGTTTGTATTTTAAACAGTACATATGGTGTGTTGGGACGTAGTAAAGCCAAATTAAATTTGATTAAAAACAATGGATGCACCTTTAATATGTACAACCGGTATCAGTTATTTCAAATGTGCAAAGGCTTACGATTCAGTAGAAAGAACATTTTTGTGATATTCGCTTTTGTAACATGATGTTCGTGGTAGATTATTTTCAGTTTATTAGTTAGTTTATGGAGTTGGATTATATTTTTTTACTCATTAACATGTTAGTAATTGGATAAGACTGATATCTGGGCCTTGTATTCCAACTGGTTTTTAGTTCTCTGTGACAGCAACTGAGTGCGAACTTTGTCGGGTTTGTTTTTCCATTTAAATCTAAAACATTGTTGCTCAATTTTTCTCATTTGATCAATTGGATGAGGTAGAGCAGCGAATAGGAACGTAGATCTCTTCTTAACCGTTAGTCCATAAATAGTTTAAAACGCTGACCTCAAATACAGTCAGGCCTCGATAATCCGAACGCTTGTACAACAAAACAAGGTCAGGGACCTACAGTATTCCATTGATCATAAACTTTTAAGCAGTGCTGCTGTGAACACAATGTTGTTCTAAATAAACCCTGTAGTTTCTCCAGTCTGATTAAAATCGACCTTGTTCCGAGGAATAAAATTTGAAAAAATAATATATCTACCGGGATACGAACAGGTTATGTAGATTGAACAGGTTATGTAGATTCCTCGCCACAAGGTCTGAGAACATCCCGTATAGGCGTGTGTTCCGAACCAGTTTAGCGCAGCCAAAGCCCAGTCAAATAGCTGACCAATCACATCATAGTTTTTAAACGGTCGCTGTTTTGAAAGCATTTGGAACAGACAAAAGGATAGCTGTTGGGAGTTATCTGCCCCTAACTTCTCGCATCGAAAGCATTTGTTGGGCATCTTTTGATTGGCTACCTGAATTGCGCTCGAACACGCTAGTCTACGGACTGTTTCCAGACGGTTTGGCGTGGAAATCTCCGAACGATATGAGTTTGTATCCCGGTAGATGCACTATTTTGCAATTTTTTCCCGCGGAATACCGTCGGTTTTAATCAGCCTGTAGTTTCTCGAGCAAGTCACACAGTCAAGGGCACCCTTTATAAGAGGTCTGGTGTATATATTGTTTAGAGTTGGTGTATCCAGTCCAGATTTGGTCCTAAGGTGTTGATGGAAGGGTTCTCAGACGAACGTCGCATTGGATAAACTTGAGACAAGCTTCGTGGTAACAGCTCTGCAGACTTACTCAAAAGTTATGCATGTCAACTCAAGGAATTGATCAATGTTGGTTTAAACATATTTTATTCACAAAGAATCGGATTGGGTACAAGTTGTCCAACTTATAACACCCTCTCCTTGGATCAATGTTGATCAAAGTAGCACCAAGCAGCGAGATATATACATCATCATCTGACGACGCAATTTAATGTTGGGAACCTTCAAATAGTTTTCAACGTCCTGCCGAACATTTTATTAAAACTTGTTAAATTAATTTAAGTCGGAGAGTCTGGGGTATTTGGTTTTTCACATGTATGTCTAAATCTGCCGATTTGTCCGAAAACTGTAACCTTGGTCATAACTTTTGATTGGTTAGTGAGAACCTTTGGTACTTCACATGTGCATCCATTGTGATGAGGCCTTTCAGACGAGGTCGTTATTTTGGACATTGTGACCTTGACCTTCGGGCAGGAACCATTTTTAGAAAACCTTGGCCATACGTTTCGATTGGTCTGTGATAGGCCTGTCGCATAATGCATCCATACCGATAATACCTTTCAGATGAGATAATAATTTTGGACCTTTTGATCTTGATGTTGACACGTTGCAGTATCCCAAAACATAGGTAGATGGTATACTCAAACCAAACCCAAACCTTTCTGCGTGTAGAACAGTTCTCTACTGCAGACAAAGTTGCCGTGCACCTGGCAGTATTTGAACCATGGACCTCTTGATCCGAAGCCGAATGGGCTAACCACTGCGGTATCCAGCCCCTTCTGAAAATATGAAAATCCACCACTTCACTTAGTGGGTAATACATATGAAAAGTTTCAGGAAGATATAATGAAGAGTTTTGAAGCTGTGGTCAGGAAACAAACCTGTCTCTGAACAAAGTCCAAATTCAACACGTTTCTATAGAAGCAAAAAAAATCAAAAAAATCCGAAATCTGAAAATATCAAAAGGTACCACTTCAGTAGGTGGGTAATACACATGCAAAGTTTCAGAAAGATATCACGAAAGGTTTTTGAGTTCGGCTCTGGAAACGAAATGATTACAGACGGACAGCCAGACGGACAGGGCGACGACTATATCCAAGTATTACATACCGGTGGGATAAAAATCCATTATATTATTATCATAAATACTTTGTAACCCATTTCCAAATATGGGAAAATACTAAGTACATTGTAATTTCAAACCAGAAGAGAACACAAAGGAAAAATTTGTGAATAATTTATTCGTTCAAAAGTAAATATTTACTTTATTCGAAAGTGAATAATTACTTTATTCAAAAGTGAATACTATACATTGTTCACAGTCTTCCTTGATGTTTGACATTGTGAGACAGGTGACATGACAGGAGTACTATATTTACAGAGGGTCCTTTTGGACACAGATCTTTGTTAGATATATGTATATCAATACTTATGTCACTTTACAATTGGAGAAAAAATACTTGGATGAGGAAGATAAAATCCTCAAATAAACATCATTGTCTTAGATACATTGAATCGTTAATTTTAGAAATGTGATGATTGTAGAGCTTTTATAACAGATTTTACTCTCCAACATGATTCTAAAATGGCTGTATTATATCATTACATTGTTACTGTGACTAAGCTGACTCTCATCTAAATTTTATGATGACTTGACATTACTTTTGGAACACATGGACGGATAATACACAGTATGTTGGCAACATAAATTAAAACTTGCTAGAATTGAAAGATATACACATAATGTTTTGCCGATTTTGTTCAACCTGGTCAGGACCTTGTATTGGCACAGTGGTGTACCGGTAACAAGTGCAATGCCTTGTAGGTGTAGGTCAGGACCTTGTATTGGCACCGTTGGTGTACCGGTAACAAGTGCAATGCCTTGTAGGTGTAGGTCAGGACCTTGTATTGGCACCGTTGGTGTACCGGTAACAAGTGCAATGCCTTGTAGGTGTATGTCAGGACCTTGTATTGGCACCGTTGGTGTACCGGTAACAAGTGCAATGCCTTGTAGGTGTATGTCAGGACCTTGTATTGGCACCGTTGGTGTACCGGTAACAAGTGCAATGCCTTGTAGGTGTATGTCAGGACCTTGTATTGGCACCGTTGGTGTACCGGTAACCAGATCAATGCCTTTTGAACTTCAGTGACCTTTTCGTTTCCTTGTGTGTGTGATGAGTCTTACAGAAGCATTCTTGACTTTCTGTAGTCTGCATATCAGAGTCTGTGGTAGTCCAGTGAGCAGAGCATTCCCAGTTGGGTGGTGACCAGTGAATAGACTAACTTCTTACAGGTTTCCTCATCAATGATATGAAAATAATTTCTGATACATCATGATTTAGATACAAGATTTTTCTACAATTTATATCTTTTAAATATGTTGACAAAATAATTTTGTATTAGGCTGTGTAAATCAAATTGTTCTTTCATATTTCCATTGTCCTGAAGTGTGTCTAAAGATGAGGAAAAAAAAACAAAATGTTTTTTTTGGGTTTTTCCTATTTTACTTCCATGTTGTTCTACGATCCCGCATTCCTCTTGGACCTATCCCAGCAGCACCAATCCGTTTCATTTCCTGGGTCAAAAGGTCATTCTGTGCGAGCTCCTCGTCATAACTGTTGAAATATAAGGTACCATATGATATGTTTAGAACAATTATGCCCTTCAAAGACTAAATAATAAGGATACACATGTAATCACGTTGTTTATTTCAAATGACAAGGTCAGACAAAACTAGTTATTTTAGCTTAGTATGCAGGAGAAAAAAAAGACAAGAAAATCTTAGTAAATGATATTTGTCTGGATAGAACAAGCAGTTGTCATTAAGGTGACATGATCCCCCGCCACAAATTAATACCTCAAAAATTTAAAAATAATGTCAAGATCAGCAAACTCGACTGGGCCCTGAATCTCCCCCAAAAGAACCATTAGTGTAAGATAATAATCAGAATCCAATGAACAGTTTTTGTGATGTTGGTCCCCGACGAGCTTAAAGGCGCTGTAGCACGTTTTTTGCAAAATTTATTTTTTCAAATTTCCCATTTATAATGATAGTTAATGTCATTTAAATTAACTTTAGAGGGTAAAACATCTTATTACACAAACCAATTATCTGTAGTGGTAATAACTTTGTTGCGTATAAAGCAAAAATTGCATGGCGGCCATTTTATTGTGAACACAATTTATTATTTTGTATTACAAAAACGATTCCCATGGCTTTACCGAAACATGTACACTAATTTTAAACTTTATTTTCCGAAGAGAGAATGATGGTTTACTGTTGGTGAAATTATTTTTCAAATACATTTCATCAACTTTTTTGAGTGAAAAAACGTGCTACTGCCCCTTTAACATGTAGAAAAACTCAAAGTTCCGCTGTGACCTTCAGAATAATGCCAAGGTCACAAAAATCGAATCAGCATTTTGTTTTTCCTAGGAGAAGCTATGTGTAAGATATGAAGAGAATCCAGTGAATGGTTCTTGAGATATTCCACTGACAAAGGCAAAATGACAAAGTCTCGTTGCAACCTTGAAATGAAGGTCAAGGTCTCAATACTCTATAGGAACATTACTCTTCCTATGATGAACCCATATGCAAAATATGAAAAGAATCCAGCGAATAGTTCTTGAGTTATTCCATTTCGTATGGACGGAAGCAGCTGCATACTATATCCCCTGCTTCACACTAAACATGCAGGGGAGGATAATAAAAAGATGTTTTAATGGGGATGGATTCTGAGTAGCATTACCCTTTCTTTTAACTGTCATTAAATAATTAGCATATATAAAGATGATACAAGACTTACAGAAGTTCAAAGTTTCCCAGAGTTTCCTTGGCTGGAATCTTGCTCCATCGAACACTGCAAAAAACATGTGTAATGTTGGTTCTTACAAATAGGGCAGATACACATTAATGAGAATTATGTTTTTGCATTTCTGTATTTCTTGATCAATTTCAAATTATGAACTACTACCGGTATATATGAACCAGATAGGGTCCATGAAATAATTGGTTTTGTAAAGATGTAGTGATTTCAACATTATAGGTTGACCACAATCACAAGTTCAGCACATGTGCTCAGAAGCGTTATATCTAGGTTGACCTCAAGAGATGAACTTCAGCACATGTGCTCAGAAGCATTATATCTATTGATCACAAGAGATGAACTTCAACACATGTGCTCAGAAGCGTTATATCAAGGTTGACCTCAAGACAAGATTCTCAGCACATGTGCTCAAAAGTGTTATATCTAGGTTGACCTCAAGAGATGAATTGCAGCACATGTGCTCAAAAGCATTATATCTAGGTTGACCTCAAGAGATGAATTTCAGCACATGTGCTCAGAAGTATTATAGCTATGTAGAACTTCAGCACTTCAGAGTGTGATCCACTGTATGTTCCGCAAAGTTATCTAAGAGGTTGAGAAGTTAGGTCCCCACTTTACACAGAGACATGACTTGTGAGACTTGTGACAACAGCTTGGACAAGAGATGTTATTCACTGTGGTTTCCCAAACTGAGATGTACAGATTATATACATCTTCACATCAGATTAATTATGTCTGGTGCCTTGATGATTCATTTGGGTTTTGTTATGTGCATGTAATAAATGTGTACCGAATATAGAAGTCGACCCCGTGTATAAGTCGACCCCCTTGACACAGAGTGACAAATCTCTTCAAATCTACAATAGGAATAATGAACATCTCAGAAATAATACAACAACAATCGGTAATTTACATTTCTCTAAAATATTTTTGAATATATACGCTATTATGTTAGAACATCTCAGAAATTATACAATATATAACAATTACGGTACCATTAATTTACACTTCTCACTGTGAAAGTGATTTGCAGATACTCACTTGGCCTCTAGATTTTTTTGGCCTAAAACATAGACCCCGTGTATAAGTCGACTCCCCTCTTTGACCCCCTAATTTTTTGTATCAAATTCTTGACTTATATCCGGTAATATACAGTACTTATATTTCACATTTTAAAACAAAGGACAGGCTTGTTGAAAGAGAAAATATAAATCTTACTCTGGAGCCTCTCCTGGGGGGATGACAATGTTGATGACATCTGAGATGAGGCGATATTTCATGATACGGTCACTGGATGTCGTTGCGGTAAGCGAGGGAGAGGCATTTACCTTTTATTAAACCAAAAAACAGATATATATTAGCCACCAAAGTGAGGAGAAATGATTTGGTGTTTAGAATGTCTTTCAAGACGTTACTTATTGATCTTATTTTGTTGCAAGAAAAAAGCCTCAAACGTCTTTGTGATTATGCCTTGCAGTGAAACCTGCAAGCATCGTCTGGAATTTGCTACTATGCATGGTACTGAACTTAATTAAATACATGCATAATTCTATTCAGGTGATGACATTATGATGAACCAAGAGATTCAACTTGATCCCTTAAAAAGAGGGTTCTATCGGGGAATTTTTTGTGGAAAATTTGAGAGGATATTCCTGTTTACACATATATGTTATCAATACATGATTAAAACATAATCAAAATGAAAGATAGTATTGAAGGTCATATTTTGATGACTTTATATTTCACAACTTGATAAACACAAGCGTATATTTGATGAAAAATAAAACAATGAGAACTGAAGCCATTCATCGGCGCTGGTAGTGGGGAAAACTTCGCTACATCATAACAGCAAAGTATTTATTAGTTTTATGACATGTTATGTGTTACTGTATGAATTCTCTATCAGTGTATGTCTTAAGTGATTACAAAGTTGTAAAATTAGGTACAATATAGCGTGTTTTCATTTCACGCAATGAAAAAAAATCCAATATGGCGACAGAACCATCCCTTTAAATAATTTCTCTCTTGCCATAGACTGTCTATAAGCAAATGTGTATATATACTTCTGCCTTTAATGATCACCATAGAATACTTTTTCTTTCAGCCAGTGAAGCTGTGAACACGTTTGGTATTTTTAATATAATACTCTATTTTCATGAATACCTTAAATTGTAAACAAAACGTTAATTTATATCAAATATTTATGATAAATACCTCTATCAACCATGGCTTGAGATTATCATCAATAATGATATCATATCTGAAAAAGGAAAATAATATAATAATAGTCTTTCGATGTATGCCATTTCATTAATCCATAACATGAACATAACAAAGCTGTGAGCACATTAGTCTAGCTTGCCCTGTATTGCCTCTCATACAGTGCAGCTACCCTCCAATAGATTGCAACTGAAGTACAACTCCTATTAACAGGTGCCAATGCATTGTGGTTAAAAAGAAATAGTAAAAACAAGAGTCATCAGAAGATGACATATCCCACCGGTCCCACATAATTAAAAAAAAAAAAATTTTTTTTTACATCTGTAAATATCAAAAGGCACCACTCCAGTAAATGTGTAATACATATGTGAAGTTTCCGAAAGATATGATAAATGGTTTTCGAGTTCTGCTCCGGAAACGAAATGACTATGGACGGACGGCTAGACAGACGGACGGACAAACGGACGGGGTGATGACTATATCCCACGGTATTACATACCGGTGGGATAATAACAGTATTAGACGCTGAAAAACTTGTTAAAACAAAGATAAATTTGCACTGAAATGATGTTCAGAAGCAAACTGAAAATCTAGTTGAAAGTTTCTTTGTTTTAAGAAAGATATGGCCCTCAGAGTCTCCATTGAGACTTCCCCATCATATTCTACACTGCAGGTGTTCCAATAACAGGCTTATCCTGCAACATTCCCCTCAAAAAGATTCCTAAAACTTAGCCACTCAGAATGGTTTGGCAGGTAAAGGGTTAATCAGAGATATATTTCTTCATGATACACACTGAGCTGTATACAAGCCTTCCAGATGGAGCTAGGTCTACTGCCCAGAACAAAGCAACTATTAGGCCTAAAAAAAAAAAAATGTTTCTGGTTTTTACAGGCTGACAAAAAATGATGCGATGACGCGATTCTTTTTTTACGACATTTTTCTTTCTTTTTGGGAATGAAGAGATAAAACAACCAAAAATTATACAATTATTTATATAAATAAAGCACAAACCTTCTTAAATATGTGTTGCTATTCCAAATAGTCAATAATCTCACGCCTACACTCCATCTCAACAGAAACGAGTGACATTTCAATGTCCAATGTTTTCTGAAGCTAAAAAATTATAGTTATCTGCCCCTTACTTTTGTCAAAACCTAGAAAAAAAAGACCTGAGGCATGGGTTTGAAACTGATGCGGGCGGAAACCAGAAACAAATTCTTTTTTTTTTTGGGCCTTAATCTAAGCTATACATTTTGTAGGTATATCATTTTTATCTTAAATTTTCCCCCACTTAATTAGTTCTGTTCAAGATAATGCAATGTGATAATATATAAAATTCCATTATTATAGATGAAACCTTTTTCAAAGAAAGAAATTGTCTAAACAAGAAGCACTGTACATACCCATAACATTCAAAGCAGTGTCGGTCATTAGATATGACTCCCTGTAAGATCAGAAATAAAGAAACATGGGTTCAACAAATACACTGTCATCGTTCTGTTGAAAAACATGTGTACTACTAACATGCAAATGTCCCTGCCAATTAAAATCAAAGTATGATACAATAAGTAGCTTTATCAAATTGGTCAGAAGTTATAGTTACACTTAACCGCAAAAGAAACGTCACCATATACAATGCAAGATAATTCAACCCACGAGTGATAAACACGACTGAAACAGAGATACACCATGTCTCCAGAAGACAATTAAACTAAAATTAAACTTTTAAAAGATTATCTGTTCATATTACTTAGAAATACACGTTTTAAGAATTCTCAAAATAATCGTTTTCGAATCTCCTTAACCAGACAAGATTGGAGAGTCAAAGTGGGCTTTTTTGGCTTGTTTTATGGCGTCCTACAGTAAAGACGCGTCAACAAATCTAAGTTCGAGAGATTATTTATATCGGTAACATATTTTATTAATCAAATTTGTACATTTTACACATTTTTTACTTAAATGCCAAACACTCTTGCAAAAAAACATTTGGAAAAAGTGATTTCAGCACCCCAAGTGTATTTGAACTAACATAAAGATTAAAGTATCATCCTCTGATGCAGGAAATTGTGAGTACGTCTTTATCAAACATGTGTCTATCGAATACATTCACTTTCTCGGCAGCAAAATTTTGTTTCTTAGACTTTTGAAAATGTGGTGACGTTTCTTTTGTGGTTGAGTGTATTTATTTGTATTATGAAAAGGAGTTGTAATGACCATGAAATGTCTGCTGTCACATTATTTAAAAAGATAAGTTGTTTACGTGGTTTCTGTCAATATGTAAGATACCAAATCTGACACTGTGTGCAAGAGTTCATGAGATATTATGCAACATAGGTTGAACAGAGGACAGTCGTTGGAAACTTTCAAAAACAATTCGGATTCTCACATTTCTTTATAAGTAAATTATTATGTCATCACATGTTTCATTTATTTACATTCACTCATTGCAAACTAAATTTATGAAATATTTATTTCAGTATAAATATACAACACATACAGAAACAGCTTTTAGTGAGTGAACGGTCTGCCAGTGGATTTCATCAAACAGCTTGTCCGATACCTGTAATAAAAGAATGTATAACTTTACTTCTATCAGATCTTTGTGAGAATTGAACTTCAGTGCTTAATTAGTTTTAAAATTGACAAACGCATCTCAGAATAGCATGCTTTATTGGTATTTACCTATCTATCCCATTTTGTTGCTGCATATGTCATTTTGTCTGTTATAAATTAGATTCCAAAATTACGTTTGAATATTTGGCGTGTCAATCGTGATGCACTGACCGTTTTTCAATCATAAATCACTACTTTTACCTTCATATCTTCAATATACTGAGTCGACTATCATTAAAATGGTGAAAGGGGTGGGGGACAACGGGGGGAGGGGGGAACAAGGGGGGGACAACGGGGGGAGGGGAGACAAGGGGGGGAATTAAGTTCTGTACAGGCTCTTCCTTAATTAGTAGTCAAAAGTGTATTCTGATTATCACTGTAAGCATCTGGAGCACTCGTAACAGCAACTGAGTCATCTGACAGATCCATACCTCCTTGCCTCGAGTTCCTTCCAAGAAGAGACGCAAGTTTTGAACTGTCCACTTTCCTCCATGGATTGCATTGTAGTCTTCCTGTGGGAAAGAAACAAAGAAACTTGCTTCATGCAGCCTTGATGTAGGATGAGCTGAGGTGAGTCCCCTCGCCCCATCTCTACTAAGAGCAGCTCAAGATTATATCACAGCGTATATGTGATTATTCATTGTAATGAAACTTGTGAGCGCCACTTAAAACCAGTGTACCACAGTTGATACTGCACTGGATTTCAATGTAGCAGTGTACTAACAGCTTCCTGCAAGTAGAAACTTGCCATGATTGTGCCACTACCACCCCCCCCACCTGAGTGCATAAAGTGCTGTATCTGCCCTGGGTAAAGTTGTCAAGATTGTGCAAGGATTCAAACCTCAGACCTCTTAATCTGAAGCTGAATGTGCTAACCACTCAACAATCCTGTCCAAAGCTTGCAGGCCAATCAATAGGTACAACATTTAAAGTAGTTGGCGATACTACAGAGATAACAACTCATGACAACATAACCCTAAGTCAGTAACTGGCTATAGATGGTCGCAAAATATTTTAGGACCAATAGGTTAAGGATAGGCCTATGGTTAATTAAAAAAGATAGCAAATAACACTTCTGTGTATATTAGAAATAAAAAGTTATTACAATGCGAGAAATAGAGTTGATAACTCACTCCTTGTTTCTGTATAGACACATTGGTGAGATGAACGAACATGTTGTCCAGCTCATTTATGTTTGCGTTGTACTTGACAGTGCAAAACCTGCAGAATCCCAGTTTGTACCTGGAGAAGAACACATTCAGTAAATATAACTAGAAATCTTATGAGGGGCTGATAGAGACAAGGGGTACAGAAGGGTGCGTACTTCCCCTTTAATGTGAACATTTTAAAAAATTATCATTGAACCTGTACTCAAAACAATGATGCACCCCCCATTTCTTTGTGTCATCCATTCTAACCTTCCGCCTAATGAATAAGATTGTCGCCTTCCAGCATTTTCGAGCTTTGGCAAAAGTGCACCTTACCTTTCTCAAAAAGCTGTATCGGCCCCTGCTTATGTTGCAACTGATGTTGTACTTAATTTACCCCTTTTAACGGAATATTCAGGCCACCAAGCAGTTGGTACAGTTTTTTCCAGATAATATTGGTGCATCTAAATAGTGAAGAGAGGGTATCAAATGTTGTGTATCGTCAATTAAAACTTTTTGATCACATCTAAAGAATTGTCTGTATATTATCTATATATAAAGTAATGTAATGAAAATATCATATGTATGATATAACTCTTACATATAACATTTCAGGGGCCTAAATGAGGTCACCAAGACGTAGAGTCGGAGGTCGAACTTCTTTCCACCGATCAACAGAGGATTGTCTATATATTTCGATATCACGTATGTGTCCTTAGCTGATGGAGGGGTAAACCTGCAAATATAAAATATAATAATTAGACAGTTGGATTAGACTACAATCAGCAGTGTATGGAACAATTGTAAAAAGTAGCTACGGTAGATAGAATGATAATTATTCTGAAAATAATCCAAAAAGGTTATCTGGTGATGGTCTGTCAATCAATGAAATTTGTTAAAGTTACACGGTCACACAACATTTTTTTCCTCGGAGGATGTAAGGTACAGTACTGAGTGACCAAAACTTGTAAACTTGTAAGACATAGAATAATTTGGCCCACAAGCAATTGTTACTTCAAAATAAAAAAAATAGAGCCATGGGCTCTGTAGGAACTGGAGAAGAAGATGAAAATAGGTTTTTAAGGTCGTGACCCCTGTGACCCTATTTGGGGTCATGGGGTCATGAAATCTATGATTTAGAATCTCCATTGGCCAAGGTGTCTGCACACAACTTTTCAGCTCTCTAGACCTTTTGGAACTGGAGAAGAAGTCGAACAGTTTACAGACTGATGGACGGACGGATGGACAGACAGACGGATGCCATGCCATGCCTTTCAGGCCTAAACTAAACATAAACATAAAGCTAAACATAATGTCAAGATCATAAAATCAACTGGGCCCTGAATATTCCAAAGAAGAACATCATTGTAAGATATGAAGAGAATCAAGTTAATAGTTCAAAGACCTGATCCGACATCAAGTTAATAGTTCTTGAGATACAATGCTGACTTGCTTAATATGTAATGTTACATGCCGAAAAATCCAATGTTGCACCAAAATCTCACAAGCTCTTTGTCTTCCCCAGGAGAAGCTATGTGTAAAATATAAAGAGAATCCTGTGAACTTTTTTTTAAATATCTCGCTGACATGGGAAAAATTGGAATCAAGGTCACAAAACTCAGTGAGAACATAACTTTTATATTGAGAAGCTATATGCAAAATATCAAAGAATCCAGTGAATAGTCCTCGAGTAATTCCATTTCATATGTACAGACATATGCTGGCTAAAATAATATATCCCCAACTTCCAGCTAAAATCACGACGGAGGATAACAAAACAAGACAGAGCTAATGGTTTAAAAAAGATTCATTCTAATACAAGGTTCCCATTTCAATTGTGTTCAAGAGAAACAAGAAATAACAAGAAAAAAGTGAGCATGGCTCACATACCCCCGTCATCCGCTATCCGTCCATTGAGAATAATAGATGTGAAGGTTACTATGTTTAAAAAAAAGCTTCAAGCATCATAAAAATAATTTTAGGAACTGACTGTTATTAAAAAATTTAATTCACCCAGATGTAATATTTTTTAGGTAACTTAATTTTTCCCATTAGGGCATCACACCGTTAATTTGTACCAAGTTCAATTACAGATTCAAGGGCTTTGAAATAATATTGCGGAACTGGACTGTGAACTCGATAAAGAGTATCATCTGGACTACCTACATGTAAAATTTCATTCACCTAGATGTAATAGTTTCCGAGAAAACTTGTCCCAATTGGAGCATCACAGCTCTTTTGGTACAAAGTTCAATTTCGGATTCAAGGGCCATAACTCCGAAAAAAATAATATTTCGGAACTGGTTTTCGAACTCGATGAAGAGTATCATCTGGACTACCTCCATATTAAATTTCATTCACCTAGATGTAATAGTTTCCGAGAAAACTTGTCCCCATTGGAGCATCACAGTTCTTTTGGTTCTAAGTTCAATTTCGGATTCAAGGGCCATAACTCCGAAAAAAATAATATTTCGGAACTGGTTTTCGAACTCGATGAAGAGTATCATCTGGACTACCTCCATATTAAATTTCATTCACCTAGATGTAATAGTTTCCGAGAAAACTTGTCCCCATTGGAGCATCACAGTTCTTTTGGTTCTAAGTTCAATTTCGGATTCAAGGGCCATAACTCTGTAAAAAATAATATTTCGGAACTGGTTTTCGAACTCAATGAAGAGTATCATCTGGACTACCTCCATATTAAATTTCATTCACCTAGATGTAATAGTTTCTGAGAAAACTTGTCCCCATTGGAGCATCACAGATCTTTTGGTACTAAGTTCAATTTCGGATTCAAGGGCCATAACTCAGTAAAAAAAATATTTCGGAACTGGTTTTCGAATTCGATAAAGAGTATCATCTGGACTACCTCCATAATAAATTTCATTCACCTAGATGTAATACTTTCTGAGAAAACTTGTCCCCATTGGAGCATCATAATTCTTCTGGTACGAAGTTCAATTTCGGATTCAAGGGCCATAACTCCGTAAAAAATAATATTTCGGAACTGGTTTTCGAACTCGATGAAGAATATCATCTGGACTACCTCCATATTAAATTTCATTCACCTAGATGTAATACTTTCTGAGAAAACTTGTCCCCATTGGAGCATCATAATTCTTCTGGTACGAAGTTCAATTTCGGATTCAAGGGCCATAACTCCGTAAAAAATAATATTTCGGAACTGATTTTCGAACTCGATGAAGAGTATCATCTGGACTACCTCCATATTAAATTTCATTCACCTAGATGTAATACTTTCTGAGAAAACTTGTCCCCATTGGAGCATCATAATTCTTCTGGTACGAAGTTCAATTTCGGATTCAAGGGCCATAACTCCGTAAAAAATAATATTTCGGAACTGATTTTCGAACTCGATGAAGAGTATCATCTGGACTACCTCCATATTAAATTTCATTCACCTAGATGTAACAGTTTCTGAGAAAACGTGTCCCCATTGGAGCATCACAGTTCTTCTGGTACGAAGTTCAATTTCGGTTTCAAGGGCCATAACTCTGTAAAAAATAATATTTCCGAACTGGTTTTCGAACTCGATGAAGAGTATCATCTGGACTACCTCCATAATAAATTTCATTCACCTAGATGTAACAGTTTCTGAGAAAACTTGTCCCCATTGGAGCATCACAGTTCTTCTGGTACTAAGTTCAATTTCGGTTTCAAGGGCCATAACTCTGTAAAAAATAATATTTCGGAACTGGTTTTCGAACTCGATAAAGAGTATGGTCATGAGTACTCACAACCAAAATTTCATTCACCTAGGTTGAACAGTATCCGAGAAAACTTGTCCCCATTGAACACAGTAAAACTAAGTCCAAAAAGTGACGTTTCCATGGAAACAACAAAAAATATCAATCTCAGAAAAATTGTCTGTGCGCGATCGGAAGAACATGGTCAACATCTGTACAAAGTTTGGTTGATGTAGCTTTGACGGTTTTTGAGAAAATTGACCGGACGGAAGGACGGACGGAAGGACGGACGGAATGACCGCTATATACCCCCGCTTACTTCGTAACGGGGGTATAAAAAGGTAATCAATATCTCTTTATTGATGTTAGTTAAACCAAAAAAGGACCAACAAAACTGCTCAGTGTATAATAGTACGTTTTTGATTAAACGTAATTATTTATACTTACCTGTTGACTAGACCTACTTTGCCTTACCTCCCAGGGGTAATGCTATTTCAACCTTAATACAGACGAACTTGAAGAATGGATGAGGGGTGCGTAAAATCCCTTATCCAAGGGCCGGTAAGTCTAGATGGTCTCGTGACGTCACTACCTGTTCATATCACTCTCCGAAAGTCCCAAAGGCAAGACAGACCAAGTGGGGAGGATGGGAGGGCCTAGAGCGTAGGTCTAGTCAACAGGTAAGTATAAATAATTACGTTTAATCAAAAACGTACTATTATTTAAATACCTATCTGTTGACTAGACCTACTTTGCCTAGAATCCCACCGCAAGGAGGCGGGTCAGTAGATACATGGTAGTGACGAGACCAGCGACTAGCCCTGAGTGTAAGCTAACCTACGAGTCCTCCACCCTGTGGTGAGGACAAGGCACAGCCCGGGAGATACCATCTCTACCGCTAAGCGGATCGAAGAGACAACCCTGCCACTCAACTTCCGATCAACACACCGCCCCCCCAACCCCAACAGGGAGGGGGGGGGTTAAAATGAAGTTAAAGAAAAAACCAACAGACACGAGAGCTAGTAATGTAAACCATGTTTATTTACAATAAGTCTCAAAAGCGTCCAAGAAGGATGACCCCTTTTTGGTCTGGTTGGGGGACCACCTTCGTCTGCGCGAAGACCTGTGGACCCAGCCTAGAGATGCCTTCAAGATCTGCTGTGGAGACATCTCGTAGGTAATGGTAGGCGAAAACCTCTGATGAACGCCAAAAACACCCTGCCATGACATCCGAAAACGCGATGTTGCAGTGATAAGCCATTGTGGCAGAAACACACTGGCTAAGTCCCCCTCAGGTGGACGAAGCCTGGACCTGAGACTAGGAGTCCCGCGCTCTACCGACTGAGCTAGCCCGAGACCGCGATGTTACAGTGGTAAGCCATCGTGGCTGACACTGCACGGATCTCATGCGGGTTGGAACGCGAAGGAGGAGGCAGGTCAGCGGCCTTGTACGCATCAATGATCTCAGGTACACCCCCAACACTCGCTTATCTAGCCCTTGGGCTCTCCTAGGCGAGTGAGGCAAGACCAGCCTCAACAGCTGCCGGGTTTTGTAACAGTTCCAGACTTGTTGCAAAATCCAAAACATGGGACGATGAACCAGTTCTTAATTAACAAACTGAAAGAATGCAAAGATTCAGAGGGGTGCCGAACAGGAGACACAACCCCCTGAAGACTGCCACGTTCCGTTGCCACTGCGCTTCCAGGAAGAAGTACCAGACCTACGAATGGCCGAAACATACTCCCGGAAGTCTGAAGACGAAAGAATGACACCCTCGTTACACAGGTCCTTGCACTTCATACAAGGCAAGACCTAACAGACTTCCTACCTCCGCAAATGTACAAAATGCAGAGTACGTAGTGACGCAAACACCGAGGTAGTAGAGTAACTAGGTGACTGATAGCCGAGTCACTGACGAGACCCTCGAGACACTACCAGGTGATTGACAACGAGTCACTGACGCATGTAAGCTAGGGGAGGTGAGTGAAACTCAAATCACTTAACAGGTGAGTGACAGACGAGCCACTGACACGAGTAAGCTAGACGATGTGAGTGACAGGAGATACAGCCGAGTCACTTAGTAGGTGAGTGACAGACGAGACACTGACGCGTGTAATCTAGACGAGGTGAGTGACAGTCGAGTCACTTAGTAGGCGAGTGACAGACGAGCCACTAACGTGTGTAGTCTAGGCCAGGTGAGTGACAGGTGAGTGACGCTCAATTCACTTAACAGATGAGCGACAGGCGCGTCACTAACTTGCGTAAACTAGACGAAGTGAATGACACACGAGTGAGTGAGTGAGTTGGGGTTTAACGCCGCTTCCAAGAGTATTTCACTTATATCGCGGCTGCTAGTATTATGGCAGGGAGAAAGCCCGCAAAGCCATGTGGCTATGCCCTGCGGTGAAACCTGCGAGCAGCGGCTGGAACTAGCGAACCATGGTTGGTATTACGCTGAAAATCAGAGTAGCATTGCAGCCAAACCTAACTGCGTGTAGAACAGTTCTCTACTGCAGACAAAGTTGCCGTGCCCCTGGCGGGATTCGAACCCCGGACCTTTTGATCCGAAGCCGAACGTGCTAACCACTGCGCTATCCCGCCCCTGAATGACACACGAGTCAATGACGCGAAACACCTACATAAGGTAGTGTAAGAACTAATTCCTGACACTAAGAAGCAACACTTCCGATAGCTTAATTACTCCAAAAACACCAACACTCACTCGTCGCAACGAAAATCCTTCTCACACAAGTCCTTACACTTCCTAAACAGCAAGTGAGGATCCTTGATAGTGGACTTCCTACCTCCGCAATTCGTGCAGAAGGCAGAGTACATATTGAAGTAACAACGTGCGTGATAGTCAATCACTGACCCACGCGCGTAAGCTGATGAAGTGAGTGACAGGAGATTGACCCTCAATCAGTTAACACTAACGTGGGCGAGGTGAGTGACAGTAAGGTCACTTACTGACAGGCGCGTGGTGAATGACAGTCGATTCACGACGCGAAACGCAAAGTCTTAGAGTAGTGTAAGAACGAAGTTCTGACATAGGAGGAAAACAACCCTTCTGATAGCTAATTACTCCAAAAACACCCAGAGTGTAAACTCACGAAAACGTAGAACGAAAACGCTTAAGTGAAATCACGCAAGGCGAGACGAGAGAGACTACCGAAAGTGTTAAAGGCAGAGGCTCCGAACCCGATACCGGGACGAGAGAAGGAGGGAGCAGAGGGGGTGACCACGAGTCACTTCCTCCACTTCTTTTGCGGGGTACGACCTCCGGCGCCAGGCCGGGGGGACTTGGGGGACTGACCCGTGGATCCACGGCCACGACCTCCCCGCCGAAAGTCCGTTTTCGCTTTCTTGGGGGAAGGTTGGCCACTGCCCTGGCCTTGCCCCTGACGAAAACTGGTCTGCGGACGCTTTGGTGTCGTTTGCCTCTGCGTGACGAGCCGATTAGTGAGGTCTTGCTGTTGGGCCTCCTGTCGTGCCCTCAAAACCTCCGGGATACGACCACCAAACAGAGTTTCAGCGTGAGCAGGGGCATGTCGAAGGAAGTTCTTATGATCGGGGTTGAGACCTGACCGGTAGAGGAAATTGTCTCTGCGAAGCACTGTTATACTCGATGAAATTCGCGACGCTGACAACATGATCTGCGCAAGGTCCGCAGCCACATCACCAAACGCTTTGAACAACACCGGGTCCCCCGCCTCCATGCCCGCCTGCTTAGCACAAGCCAGCATCGCCTGACATGTGAAAGCCACGTTGTTCCCCAAGCCTAACACCGAACGCGCCTCCCTGTCAAGATGAGAGAACTGTGCCTCAGACACGCGGTGAAGCAGGTTGGTGGTAAACAACCGGGATGCCCCCTGATCAAGGGGAGGCGGAACAAGCTGAAAAGGGACCGGATACAAGGGCAGACGCCGTCTGCGCTTGTCCGGCACCACCAAAGGCGGAAGCAGACGATTGGGCATCGCAGCTGATACGACTTGCTCCATATCCTCGGTGGCCTCCAACAGGAGCCTATGAGGTGGAAGGGCAAGACGCGCGGGAGGTACCTCGCCATCAGGGCCAAAGGAAGCCCTCCTGGCCGCCGACGTGCGCGGACCCGTCACGCTGACTTGGCTAAGTGGAACGTCCGCGAACGAAGCCACTTCGGATAGCATAGCTATTGCGTCAACCACTGGAGGATCCTCCGACAATCCCGTACCCTCCGCCTCCGTTTCTATACTGATGAACGGAGGGTTCGACACGTCCACGTAGCGGATGTCACGTTCCGGTGAGTCCGGCGAGGAGTCCCGTAAGGGTGACATCACCGTGACACGCCGCGCAGGGGTGCGAGGGGTACGCGAAGGAGTCGCGGGTGCGGAGGCCCTAGCGGACGAGGAACGCGCACCCTGAGGTACGTCATCCGCATAGGGCTCACACGGTTGCGTAGTCGTAGTGTGAGTGGGTAAGTTCCGCTGACCCAAACGCGCATCGAGCAAGGAAGAGACCATATCCTTGACGGATGCCAGAAGGAGGGACGGATCGACCTTGTCGAACCTAGCCTTCTTGGACTTCTTCTTCTTGCTCTTGGGCGTAGTGGGTCCGCCCACCTTAAGTCTAAGCGGAGACAACCGTTTGTCCGGCGAAGGAGGGGACAACGGGTGAGTCCGCGAACGAGAACCGGAACACGACGGCGGAGGGGGGGAGCGTAACTTCGACCCCCCAGCGGGTTCGGACAGGTCCGATTCCCTGTCGAATTCATCCGCCCGTTCCGTGAGGACAATGTCTACATCCTCCACCGGAGACGGATGACGAATGGGAGACAACTCCCTACGTTGAGCTGACGACGTACGCTTCTGTGACGCAGCCCTATCGGCCACCGACTTGCGTATGGCGGAAACGTACGCGTGGAACTCCGATTCGGAGAGAGGAGCGCATTCGTCGCAACGGTAATCCTCTTCGCAAAGGTCCTTGCACTTTCTACATAACAAGTGCGGATCCTTAGAGGCGGACTTCCTGCCTCCGCAGTTCGTGCAGAAGGCGGAGTACATGGCGAACGGTAACGATAAAACGCGTAACGTAAGCGAAGGTAGAGACAGTCGAGTTACCTACACGGCGTATAGTAGCGTAGACGAGGTGAGTCACACACGTGAAACACCCAAGCGGCGGAGCAAAAGCACAACAACTCTGACGATATGCAATCAAGAGAGTTGAAACAAAAACTCTGAACTCGAAGAGCACAAAGTCAAAATCAAGTAACCACCCGCCAAGGTAAACAAAGACGAACAAGCCAAACCAAAAACTAGGCTAAACACTTACAAGATAAATCAATCTTTATTCACATAACATTCGTGCGTGAACCAAATCTTAAGTGACTGGCGTAGCGAGTCACTTGAACCAAAGTGAATCACCCTAAGGGTGAGTCACGTATAATCGACCTAAGTCGAACCAAACCCTAAGTGACTGGCGTAGCGAGTCACTTGAACCAACGTGAATCACCCTAAGGGTGAGTCACGTATAATCGACCTAAGTCGAACCAAACCCTAAGTGACTTGCGTAGCGAGTCAGTTGAACCAAAGTGAATCACCCTAAGGGTGAGTCACGTATAATCGACCTAAGTCGAACCAAACCCTAAGTGACTGGCGTAGCGAGTCACTTGAACCAAAGTGAATCACCCTAAGGGTGAGTCACGTAGAATCGACCTAAGGCGAAGCCAAAGGCGAATGGTAGGCGAAAGCTAGCAACGGGCAACGCGAGTCACTGACGAGGAGTGTATCCACTGCTCCTTAACCAAGCTAGTGACTCACCTAAGGCGAACAACTAGCGAGCCAGTGACAGGCGAGGCGAGAAGCCAAGCGAGACGCGAAGCACTTGAGTACGGACCGCAGGCGAATGACAAGCGACAAGCGAATGACAAGCGAGGCGAGTCACCCGCGTAGGAGAGATACCACTGCTCCTTTACCTTACGCAAGTCAAACCCACAGTTTCCTAAGGTACAGACCGATAAGCGTATGACAAGCGAAAGCGAATGACAAACGAAGCAAGCCAAACGAAATAGGAGAGATACCACTACTCCTCTACGATACGCAAGACAAACACTTAACAGTTAGCACTAGAGTACAACCGACAGGCGTATGACAAGCGAATTAGGAGTGATTCCACTAGCTCCTTTACCGTACGCAAGTCAACAACCCACAGTTAACACTAAAGTACAGACCGAAAGCGCGTGACAAGCGAAAGCGAATGGCCAGCGAAGCGAGTCAAACGATTAGGAGAGATGCCACTACTCCTCTACCAGACGCAAGACAAACACCTAACAGTCAGCACTCGGAACGAATGGCGAATGACCAAGCGAAAGCGGATGACAAGCAAGCGAGTCACCCGCGTAGGAGAGATACCACTGCTCCTTTACCCTACGCAAGTCAAACACCCAACAGTCAGGTGAGAGAAAACAAAGAATCACGAGCTGCACGTGCGGCGCATGCAATCCACCTACTCCGGATGGTCGCTAGCTAGCACATGTCAACAAGGCCCCTTGAAATCTAACACCTACTTGAAAAACAGATTGTAAACACAACCTGCACTAATGAAGAACAACGTTGATGATATCTCTTGAACTAACAAGAGAAAAATAGCAAGTTAGCAACCCAAGTCGCTAAAACCCCAGTCACAGAACAAAACACGTCTGCCTTGCTCTGCAACTTTTAGGAGAGTGATATGAACAGGTAGTGACGTCACGAGACCATCTAGACTTACCGGCCCTTGGATAAGGGATTTTACGCACCCCTCATCCATTCTTCAAGTTCGTCTGTATTAAGGTTGAAATAGCATTACCCCTGGGAGGTAAGGCAAAGTAGGTCTAGTCAACAGATAGGTATTTAAATAATATATATATATGCATAAACATAAACATCTGGGTGATTGGTTGTATAAAATTTTAGTGTATTTTTATCTTAATTGTTTTAACAAGGAAGTTGTATACCGATAGGTTAATAAATCTTTATTTTTGAGACTTACGTATTTGTCTTTCCATCTCTGGACCATTTTTTCAATTGGGACAGTTTGTTGACAAGAAATATTCCGATTCCTCGTGCTAAAAAAGATGCAATGATATATATACTAGTAAAAAAAACAGATAACAATGGCAACAGAATAATCAAATTCACAGTAAATTGTCTGCCATTTTAGCAGTAGGTTGTGCATATTTGATATTGTAATCAATTTCACTTACACAAATTACATATATGTCTGAAGTTCTTCTGAGAGCAAGCTTGGAATAAAAGTCACTGATTTTTAGCGATTTATTTGAGTTAGGCCATCCTCGGTAGGGTTGGATATTGCACTAAATTTTATATTGCGATATATTGCAATACATAGCTTCTGTATTGCGATAATATTGCAATATATTGAAAGAACTTTGTTTTAAAGTTTTACACTTATAAATGCTGTTTAGCATTATATTTTAGATGAAATACCTTTCAGAACTTTCAAATGACAGGATATTTCTCAAAAAGATCAAAAGCAAATTTGATATAGTAGATTCCAAAATGGAAACTTTAACTTGTAACACAGCCCAACACATGTTCTTGCCCATCAAGAGCATTTATTTTACATTAGAACAAGATACTATTTTGATATACATGCATATATTTCACTTAAAATTATTATGTGCGATATATTGCCAAATGGAAAACATATTGCAATAATTGTATTGCACAATCTAAAACCGGTATATACCGATATACCGGTTATATTGCACACCCCTAATCCTCGGTCACCCATGGTTTTATATATAATTTTATACCAAATCATTAACTCCTTTATTAAAACTGGTATTAAATTTTAGTTAGTATCCTCTGTATACCTATATCATACTGAGACTCATCCTCGGTTACCCAGGGTTTTATATATGCTCCGTTACTCTCCACTATATCACCCATGGGAAACCTTATCAGGAGAATCTGTACTCAAATTATCCGCCCTTGGCCGGCGTGACGAAGAAAGTAACCAAAGAAAATACTCAATACGATAAGACGGAAATGGTCAAGGGAGTTAACCGGTGACGGATGGCTAACAAAATGACCTCGCGTGCTTTGCAACGAAGTGATATGAATTGGTCATTGGCTCGCAGGTCCAAGCTGCGTAGCGGTTTGATTGGCTCACGCCGGCCAAGGGCGGGTAATATGAGTACAGATTCTTCTGATGAAATTTGCCATGGGTGATATAGTGGAGAGTAACGGAGCATATATAAAACCCTGGGTAACCGAGCGAGTGATATAGTTGAGAGTAACGGAGCATATATAAAACCATGGGTAACCGAGGATGGAGTTAGGCGTGAGGGCTCCTCTTTAGCTTTGGAGGGTCTCTTGCGGTAAACGTCAAACTGCAAACGGCAAACGACAAACGACAAACTAATGGAGACTTTTCGGACCCAATCCGACACATTAGGCTCTTAAAGAAGAGGGCACTAGGTTCCTCCTTAAACTCAGTTAAACTATCTCATCTCTAAACAAGATCCTGACATGATTAGTACATCTCTGAGAAGGAGTTGTTTGAATTGCATTCTTGAAATAGGTGGTTTAGAGTTATGGATGATCAACTTCTTTATTTTTCCTCAATAGTGACAATTCGGCAAAAACGCACAACTTTCTGACATGCCTGAAAATGGTATCTGTACTGAAACATTAGTAATGGCAAATATACATGTTCACTATTCATAAAGTTTGTCCTTGATCTCTCTCTAAGGAGGATTGAGGTGAGGTGATTTGGGTTTAACGCCGCTTTCAAGAGTTTTTCACTTATATCACTGCTGCTAGTATTATGGCAGGGAGAAAGCCTGCAACGCCATGTGGCTATGCATTGCAGTGAAACCTGTGAGCATCGACTTGAACTAGCAAACCACGGGTGGTACTATGTTGAAATTCTGTGTAGCATTGCACCCAAACCTTACTGCATGTAGAACAGTTCTCTACTACAGACAAAGCTACCATGCCCCTGGCAGTATTCAAACCCCGGACCTCTTGATCCAATGCGGCTATGCCGAACGTGCTAACCACTGCGATATCCCGCCCCTTAAGAATGACGGAAGTACTATGATTGGTGAATGAGTCCTACCTTTTCCACATGGTTTCATGATCCACGTGGTGTTTGGATTCTTCCTGAATTCTTCAACAAACAGGTTGTAATCAGCGGGTAACATGAAAGTTTGCGGAATAAAATCTGAAAAAAGGAAGAAATGCATATTAATGAGACACAGTGTTACTTATCTATGAGGTCTTGAACATATTAGTTGAAAGCATTTTGTATTGGACTTATCTATAATTCTATAGGAGATTCAATATCTTTACTCAAGTATAAGTGAATTCACACAACCACACAGGAAACAATTAAAATCAAGAATGTGCTAAAGAGGACTTACTATGTACACTGAAAAAAAAGAAGTACATTATTAAAACTAAAGAGATTTCTAATTGCTTTTATTGAGAATTATTGATTGTAAAATATTTGACATGCAAACTGAATGAAATTTGTTTTTTTTATTAAAATAAGCGCATGTAATATTTTGGCAGATATCGCATGCAGACAAATAAAACGGGATATACATTATGTAAAGAAGTAGTATAATTAGTGTTCAGTTCCATTGATATCATAAAAAAAAGAATTAAATGATTCACCGAGATGAATAAATCTTCCGAGTTCATCTTTTTCTGTCAGTGAACTTCCTTCTTTTTCCAGATCTTTTCGATATCGTTTGATATTTTTCACCATCAAGTCTTTTCTCGTCAACTCCATATGGTTTGGGAAATGGTTGATTACCCTATAAAATTACAGTCTGGTTAGTTTGTCTCAACTTACATATCATCAAACCATTTGGAAACTTCTAACATTAAAGGTGCTGTAGCACATTTTTTGCATATCATGTTTTCTCAAATATATTATTAAAATTTATACAATATATTGGTAGGTTAATTGGTAGAACATCTCATTACACGACCCGATAAGCTGTATCGATACAAAACGGTTATCCTTATTTGAAGAAAACAGTGAAAACCCTGAAATAAACATATCTAAAGTGACAGTGGTGTGGAACTCTTCCATGTGAGAGGTAGATTTTTCGGTCTCTTGAGAATTTGAGAGATCAGACAGCAAGATGGTTAACAATTCCATCATTGTGCCATATTTAAAACTCTACTCGGAGTGTTTAGGTATCGCTATATCAGTTGGATCACTTGAAGAAGAAGAGTTTTATTCAGTATGTATGGCCAATTGATCAAGAATACACAAATTATCAAGCACATGTACAGATTATGTAGCATTATACGGGTAAATTGTCTTTAAGGAGGGTTCTATCAGGGTATTTTTTTTGGAAACGAAACTCGGGAGGATATTCCTGTTTTCACATATATGTTATTAATACATGATTAAAACACAGCGAAATTGAAAAATACTAATGAAGGTAACATTTTGAATACTTAATATTTCACAACTTGATAAACACAAGCACACATATGTTTAAAAATAAAACAATGCGAACTAAAGCCATTCATTGGCGCTGCGAGTCGGGAAAACTTCGCTACAGCATAACAGCAAATTGTTTATTAGTTTTATTACATGTTATGTGTTACTATGTGAATACTATATTGGTGTATGTCTTTAGTTATCAAAAAGTTGCAAAATTGGGTACAATAATGCGTGTTTTCATTTCACGTAATGCAAAATATCTAATATGGGGACAGAACCCTACCTTTAAGATAAATTGCAAAATTTTTCAACAGTTTTACATCTTTTGTTGTGAGTAACTGGTTAACTTTGATCTGGTAGGATTTACAGTATAGAATGTATATAATGTGAATAGAATGGACGTACGAGCGAAGAAATAATACTCATCTTGAACAAGATCAAATGTGCACTTATCACACTTAACAGAGTCAGCAGTTATCTTATTTAAGCGACAGAGTTGTATCTCAAGTTTGTCACTCATACAACGAAACTTGCATAACACGCGTAAAAGATCTTTGTCATGGCATAATTCTAAAATATATTTTTCAGGCTCAAGTATAGATTTATAAGACGAGTAATGTTTTAAGAATGAGGAAGAAGATATTATAAAGTACCAATTTTGGATATCTATATCCTTACATCTTTATTTAAAAGCACTTATAAAACTTGTAACATCCCCACAATATTGTGATATCACTTGAACTTAATGTTCGATGGGAAATTTACTCCAATTTAACCAAACCATGTACATTCGTTTTATTGATTCAGGAGTATTATTTAGCCATTGGTACCACTTATTTACCTTTTTTTGAGATCACTATATTTCAGCATGTGAACCAAAGGGTGATTGAATAATACATAAATGGAGGATATCTGTCTTTTCTTGACTAATACCATGTTTATCTCATCGAGTGAGGTAGAAACTTTATATTTTCACAAGTGCCACAGCTACGAGTGAAAATATCTAATTTTGCTACCTCACGAGATAAGATAAACATGGTATTTGTCAAGAATTGACGGATATTGTATTTATAATTATATGATGTTATACTTGTAATTACGCCACAACAAGGTAATTTCCATGTTGAACAACCGCTAGGAGCTCCCCAGCACAGTAACACTGTGATGTCACAAGAGAATTTGTTACGTCAGACCATTGTTTTATGATGTCAAATTTAATCAGTCACTAGTTACAGTGAAATATAAGTTATTTTCAGTCTGTACCTTGATAAGCAGTTTATTTCATTGATAAATGCCAGTATTTCATTGCTTGTCATATAATAACAAGATGTGTTTGTTAAACACGGATGCCCCCGGATATACCAAAGTTATGGCCAAGGTTAAAGTTTTCTGAATATTGTCCACTGCGGCAAGGTCAAGGTCACAAGGTCAAATATGATGACCTCATCTGAAAGGTCTCATCACAAGGTATGCACATGCCAAGTATGAAAGCCGTAACTCTTAACAATCAAAAGTTATGGCCAAGGTTAAAGTTTTCTGAAAATGTTCATCCTAGCAAGGTCAAGGTCACAAGGTCAAATATGATGACCTCATCTGAAAGGTTTCATCACAAGGTATGCACATGCCAAGTATGAAAGCCGTAGCTCTGAGCAATCTAAGTTATGGCCAAGGTTAAAGTTTTCTGAAAATGTCAATTGCGGCAAGGTCAAGGTCACAAGGTCAAATATGATGACCTCATCTGAAAGGTCTCATCACAAGGTATGCACATGCCAAGTATGAAAGCCCTAGCTCTGAGCAATCCAAAGTTATTGCCAAGGTTAAAGTTTTTGTGGACAAACACACAGACGGACAGGTGAAAAACAATATACCCCCGGAATCTTCGATTCGGGGCCATAAATAGGATACTAAATGACCTTCCAAATGAGTAAATGCTCACTTTCGCTCGTTTGATACCAAATCATTCATATTGTATTACATGGAAGCAGTGTTCGAAATAATCGCCGGCCCGGAGGCCCGGGGCTGGCTGTAATCACATGGGGCCGGCAGTTTCAAATATCTACAGGCCCTTATGGCCTTTAGTAAATAATCTGTTGACTGTATATTTTTATTTCCAATTTCCAAATCTTTACGATCCATATCTTAAAACAACTAAGTTTCACTTTCATTCGCAATGCGCATGTGAATGTAAACACCAGTTAAACGAAATAAACCTTCACTCTGTGTTATAGGCTTCGATATTAGATATCGTACATGACAACAGACAAGCCAAGCAATGTTTAGATCTTTGAATATAAATCTTCCCAGCGTCATACGCTTCGCTTATACATATCTTATCTAAAGACATACATTCTAGTGATGTATACATGCAGGCAATACAATGTGCAGTATAAAAGAGGGATTTGACTGCAAAAAAGGTTTAATAAAGAAAGATTGAGTTTCAGGACCTAACTTGCTTGGGTCGGTAATTGGAAAATACATTTAAACAAGTATTATTAAATCAAAATATTGAAAAATGGTGTTATATATTATATTCGTCATCATTTAGATTAAAACCACCCTTTAAATATTATAGTTTCTATCTTTATCCTTTATTTTCATTTTATATAACTGTTTCCACAAATCATAATTTGCTATGTTACTTTTTTGAGAGATATTGGAAGGCTACCATATTCATCAAAACGAAAAATACATTTCCTTCTCTTGACCCTCAGAAGTGATAAATATGGGTTAGGAACAATATACTTTCCTTGTAAACTATATAATCTTTTGTAAATCGAGTTTATACATCCCAGTTGCTGTGCAAATCCTTGTGTGCTGATGTAGTATTTCGTTCAAATTTGTTTATCATGACATTACTTATGCACCTGACAGGTTCGTGGAACTGATCCCAATTCATATGTTACTTGTTATACTAATAAATCAACTTTTAGCTAAGTTATTCTAAAATGACAACAAATGTTGCAAATGTTATTCCTGTAAGTTCACAACTCAACGTTCTGGACAGTACACAATTACAATTAACTGTATGACTTGGCATCGTATCCTAACTTTAACTTACTACTTAGTACTTAGTAGTCTTCACTCTTAAGTCTCTAGTCCAGGGCTCTGTTCCATAACAGTGAGCGCATATAATCGCTCATTGAGCACTGCATTGAGGGCCCATTCCTCCTGAACGACACAGTGTGATTCCCCGAGGTTTGCTCGCTTTGCTACGTAGCTCTACATTGAGCAATCGCTTTCAAGAGAGGTTCAATGTAGCGCTCAATGAACGATTATAAGCGCTCGCTGTTATTGAACAGAGCCCTGGTAGTATGTATACTCCAAATTATTGTACTAAACATTGTAAGTTTGAGTTTGCTTGTTGTTTCTTCTTAAGTGTGTTTCTAGAAATTGGGCCTTCAGATGTTATTTAGGGCCTGCAGATTTAAAAACCTGCAGGCCCTGATGGCCGATTGGCCAAAAAAAATTAATTCGAACACTGCATGGAAGGAACTTTAGTATTCTGTTTACGAAGCGAAGCGAAACAGCCATTAATGTCATGAATTTAAGATTTCTGCCAATCTTGCACCATTGTGACAGTGGTATTAATATTGTGACATCACTACTGTGACATCATACACACAGTGGTATAATCCGTATTACACTATTTTACGAATGCTGTATAAAGTTTACACTGCAGTATCTGTAAGTAATATGATTATACAACACTTCTAGTGAGAACCATTGCAAGAAATATTTTAATAAATTTTAATTTATTTGTTTATATTAGTGCAAATATAAGTATCTACTCTATATCACTTTCTCTTTAATTATGTGATGACTTTGGCACATAAAAAACACTTGATGTTCCTGAGAATAAGTGTATTCATTCTGGTCTGTGGTTTTACATGTGGCTAGGTACAATCGGCAGGCATGCGGTCTGTTCAGAATGCTTTCAAAACGGTGATCGTTTAAACACTATGTGATTGGTCAGCTATTTGACTGGACTTTGGCTGCGCTAAACTGGCGATGAATACTGGCGAGGAATCTATTGAACCTGTTTGTATCCCGGTATATACATTATTTTGCAAATTTTATTCCTCGGAACAAAGTCGATTTTAATCAGACTCAGATGGGAGCTGTTACAGTAGTAATATTTGTGTGTCCTGATCACAGCTCATCCTTCATATAACAATGAGAATTGAGACAAAAACTTACTGATCATCTGTCAGTCTGTACCCACAATCTACACTGAAGATATTCCTGATGTTCTGGACATTAGCCCTGAAATAGAATCATAACTCTAACTGAATCATCATGTGACGTAGGAATAACATTCAAATGATTAAAGATTCTCAGTTAATACATGTCAACTCATCTTTAATAATCTACATGAATGAAAAAGTGCTCAGATATCTAATATGAGTGAGTGAGTTGGGGTTGAACGCCGCTTTCAAGAGTATTTCACTTATATCACGGCTGCTAGTATTACGGCAGGGAGAAAGCCCGCAACACCATGTGGCTATGTACCTAATATGAACAATTGAAATAATTTAATGACATTGATTCTCTACAAATGATATAATATTTACTTTTTATTATATAAATTAATGATAAGGTAAAAAGTTCTGTTATAAAGTCTGTCTGCTCAAACTTGGTAAAATCAGGAAACAAGCATTGCCGGCATGTTATCATTCTTGTCTTATAACATTCTCTTCCCACAGAGGTTACTCCACTCAGTTCTTCATCTCAGCTAGAACTAAAGAATCATTATTGCATCGGAAGTAAGTTGTGCAATCAGTGACATTGTTTCAAACCAATCATTCCGTAACTGTCGAAATGACTAGATTTGCTTCATCTGTGAAAATCGCACATAATTTTTACAATTTGGTCGCAGATGTAAAACGATGTTTGAATAGACAAAAATAGAGCGACTGGCTCTGTAACTCATCAGGCTTAATATAGATAAACTTATTCAAAATGTCAACTTCTAGGTGAGAGGTACAACACATTGGAAGCACTTTAAAGGGAGAAGATGAAATAGGTCTTACGGTCCTTACCCCTCTGAGCTATCTTTGAGGCCAGAGATAAAATCCACTACAAATAAAGACACACTTGAAGATTTAATTCAATTCGAACAAACCTGTATAGGTTCCAGATTCTTTGAAGAGGATCCTCCTTGGGGTACTTATTGCATAAAATCCTTGATTTTAGGTATATGACAGGTTGTAACTATATTTTTCCACTTTAAAAATTAGTTAAAAAACTAAAAAACTAAAAAACCGTACTTTGGGTCACCCCTCTTGAGCCTCATACCTTGTGGTTGTCATGCAAACAAGGGCAGATAACTCTGATCTCACCACTTTTCAATCCAGTCATGCAGGCTGAATGAAGGGGAGGTGGGTGGCCCTACCCCAAGGAGGATCCTCTTCAAAGAATCTGGAACCTATACAGGTTTGTTCGATTCTTTTTCAGAAGGGATCCTCCTTGGGGTACTTATTGCATAAGACAGACTCCCAAAGATTAAATCAAAGGCAGTGGCATTCAGACTGCACCCAAAGGCGCAAAGAAGTACAAGAAATAAAAAGTATAAGTATAAAAAGTATAAAATGAATCCATGAGGAAAACTCAAGGACCTGGGGATTACATGGCGCACTCACAGTCGCCTTGCAGGTCTAAATACCCCGCCCCCCCCTTTTTTTGCAAGAGAGAAAACGAGGGCAAAAAATCCCATAAAACACCCCACGGGAGTCTTCAGCCAGGGAAGTAACCGTGGGATAAAGGACAGGGCTGCTGCGTACGCCTTCGACGTCGCGACTGCCCTTACCGCATGAGCCTTGAGGTCACCTGGGGGCTCACGGCCCTTAAGAACATAGGCTAAACAGATAGTCGAGACAAACCATCTCGAGATCGACTGCTTAGAGGCGGGTAAACCCTGCTTGCCTCCACCATAACAGCAGAAGAGCTGCTTATCCTTACGGATAGAGGCTGTTCTTTTGACATATGCTTTCAAGGTCCTGCGCACGTCTAGAATATGATCGTGCGAGGCCTGAAAACCTGTTGCTGCCGGCTGCTTGAGCGCCGGTAATTCTATGGGGGCCGAGACACGAAAAGAGTGGGCCACTTTAGGTCGGTAGGAGTCTGGCAGTCTGATACTGACTCTGTCCCTGCAGAAGACTGTGAGCTCGGGATCGGCGGACATAGCATGTATGTCGCCTACCCGTCTGCCAGACGCCATCACCACTAGAAAGGCTGTCTTCCAGGTTAACAACTGGAGAGACAACGAAGACATATCCCTGAACCTGGGACCCGAAAGCCAATCAAGGACTATCGGAAGGTCCCATACGGGGCTGATCCGCCTCAAAGGAGGACGGATCCTGTCCACACCTGCTAAGAAGCGCATAACAGGTCCATCTATCCTCGTACTGAATGTTCGTAGAATCCCTCCTTGAAGCCAGTATTGTGTCCGCAACTCGTGCAGGAATACCGCTGTTTTGGAGGCGATTCCGGACAGAGGCCAAGCCACCCACTGCACCCTGTGGTTGGGATGGGGGGCTCCGTCCTGGGACAGAAGTCCCGGTCGACATGGTAACAGAACAGATGGCATAGCCAGAGACCTGAGTACTTGTGAAAACCAACTCTGCGCTGCCCACAGAGGTGCAAGAAGCACCAGCAGACGCGGAGGATGAGTGGCTAGACGGGCAAGGACCTTGGAGATCAGAGGCACTGGTGGGAAGGCCCACAGAACTCTGTCTGTCCAGTCCAGTTCGAATGCATCCTGGGATAGGGCCCGAGTGTCGGGTATCCTGGAGCAAAACTGAGGTATCTGAAGGTTCGTCCCTGACACAAACAGATCCACCTGGAATGACCCTTATAACTGGGAGATAGTCTCGAATATCCCTTGATCCAGTAGCCACCCGTGGGGGACAAGGATCCGGCGAGACAGAGCGTCTGCTCGGACATTGTCCACCCCTTGTAAGTACACTGGCAGGACCGTGGTGTCGAGCTCGTCGCACCAAAGGAAGAATTGCCATGTCTCCTCCAGGAGGGACGGAGAGACCGTCCCTCCCTGTTTGAGGATATAAGTCATGGCGGTCCTGTTGTCCAAATGGAGCCGGACCACCTGACCCTTCACCTGATCTCTCAGGTGTTGCAAAACCAACCAGGCCGCCCTGAGCTCTAGCACATTGATGTGCATCTGAGACTCGGCCTGAGACCACAGGTCCGAGACCGTGTGGGATCCCAGAACCCCGCCCCATCCCGAAAGGGAGGCGTAGGACTGAACTGTCAGGGTCGGCACCGAAAGGCTGCAGGGGGTAACCCCGAGTCAGGTGATCGACATTGTACCACCAAGACAGGTGTGGTAAGACCCACTCCGGAGTGACGAGCAACTTCTCGTAAGACTCCGAGTGGGACCATAAACCCGCCAAGGCTTGTTGGACGGGCCTCATGCGGAGCCGGGACCTCCAAACCACATCCACGGTCGGTGCCATGACTCCGAGGAGCTGGAGCCAGACCCGAGCTGTGTGGGTTGGAGCACAGAAACGAGTTCACAGTCCCCAGGATCTTCGGAACCCGGTCCGGGGCCAGGGATACTATCCCCGGCTCCGTCTGAAACCTGGAGCCCAGGAAGACTAGGTCCCGAGACGGGGCTAGCTCCGACTTTTTGAGGTTCACGATCCATCCCAGCGAGACCAACGTGTGGAGTATAGCCTGGGTGGATTCGTGGTTCTGAAGCTGAGACAGCGCTGAGTTTGGTGAATACCCTCGGAGCCGTAGAGATTCCGAAGGGTAACACCCTGAACTGATAACACTTCCCGTCGAATGCAAACCGCAGATACTTTCTGAAGTCTGGGTGCATTGGGACATGAAGGTAAGCGTCTTTGAGGTCGATGGAGGATAGCCATTCCCCGACCTGCACTGACGAAATCACAGATCTTAGAGTCTCCATCTTGAACGATGGTACCTCTATGAGTTCATGATCTTTAGATTTAGAATGGGCCTGAACCCTCTACAGCGCTCATCATCTGGCTTGCGGAGCTCCGAATGGAGTCGCGCACCTGATGACCTCCAGCCGCAGTGATCTGACCGAGGAGCTCCCAGGAAGGATTTCCAGGGATCTCCAATCTCAAACTCAAGCGGGTCCCCCGCGACCTTGGTCACGGGGGTGCTCGTGGGTCCCGCGTGCGGCCCGGGCTTGGCTCTTGAGGATACCTGGGGCCCCATACTCGACAGGGCTAAGCATGTGAGTTGGGTGCCTCATACCCTTAGGTGAAAGCCTGGACCTGGGGACCGTCTCCGGCGAGAGGTCCCAGGTTAGGCATGACCAGCTGGCCTCCAGACGGGACCTGACTGGTGTCAGATGCCTGGAGGGACTGTACACTTGTGGAGACTTGGGCTCCATACTCGACAGGACTAAGCCTGGGAGGTAGGTGCCTCATACCCAGAGGTGGAAGCCTGGGCCTGGGGACCGTCTCCTACGAGAGGTCCCAGGTTAGGCAGGGCCAGCTGGCCTCCAGACGGGACCTGACCAGTGTCAGGTGCCTGGAGGGGCTGGGCGCTTGTGGAGGCCTGGGGCTCCATCCTCCGCAGGGCTAAGCCTGGGAGCTGGGTGCCCCGGGCTGATCCCGTGTCTTGGACTAGGCCGAGACCGGAACTCCCCCCTAGGCAGAAAAACATCAGGTTCACGACCCGATGGCTTGGGTCCCGCGTGCGGCCCGGACTGCACCGTCACTGGGACGGCGGTCGCGGCGCACGGGGCAGGGGGAGAAGTCGCTGATCCTGGAACCAGGATGCGCCTCATACCCTGAGGTGGAAGCCTGGGCCTGGGGACCGTTTCCAGCGAGAGGTCCCAGGTGAGGCAGGACCAGCTGGGCTCCAGACGGGACCTGACCGGAGTCAGGTGCCTGGAGGGACTGGGTACCTGTGGAGGCCTGGGGCTCCATACTCCGCAGGGCTAAGCCTGGGAGCTGGATGCCTCATACCCTGAGGTGGGAGCCTGGGCCTGGGGACCGTCTCCAGCGAGAGGTCCCAGGTAAGGCAGAACCAGCTGGCCTCCAGACGGGACCCGACCAGTGTCAGGTGCCTGGAGGGACTGGGTACCTGTGGAGGCCTGGGGCTCCATACTCCGCAGGGCTAAGCCTGGGAGCTGGATGCCTCATACCCTGAGGTGGAGACCTGGGCCTGGGGACCGTCTCCAGCGAGAGGTCCCAGGTAAGGCAGAACCAGCTGGCCTCCAGACGGGACCTGACCAGTGTCAGGTGCCTGGAGGGACTGGGTACCTGTGGAGGCCTGGGGCTCCATACTCC
The DNA here is from genome assembly GCA_936450465.1 of Gibbula magus. Classification (NCBI taxonomy): domain Eukaryota; kingdom Metazoa; phylum Mollusca; class Gastropoda; order Trochida; family Trochidae; genus Gibbula; species Gibbula magus. Next base: position 63,324,586 of record OW388304.1, read on the forward strand.
GCAGGGCTAAGCCTGGGAGCTGGATGGCTCATACCCTGAGATGGGAGCCTGGGCCTGGGGACCGTCTCAAGCGAGAGGTCCCAGGTAAGGCAGAACCAGCTGGCCTCCAGACAGGACCTGACCAGTGTCAGGTGCCTGGAGGGACTGGGCACCTGTGGAGGCCTTGGGCTCCATACTCCGCAGGGCTAAGCCTGGGAGCTGGATGCCTCATACCCTGAGGTGGGAGCCTGGGCCTGGGGACTGTCTCCAGCGAGATGTCCCAGGTAAGGCAGAACCAGCTGGCCTCCAGACGGGACCTGACCAGTGTCAGGTGCCTGGAGGGACTGGGCACCTGTGGAGGCCTCGGGCTCCATACTCCGCAGGGCTAAGCCTGGGAGCTGGATGCCTCATACCCTGAGGTGGGGACCTGGGCCTGGGGACCGTCTCCAGCGAGAGGTCCCAGGTTAGGCAGGACCAGCTGGCCTCCAGACGGGACCTGACCAGTGTCAGGTGCCTGGAGGGACTGGGCACCTGTTGAAGCCTGGGGCTCCATACTCCGCAGGGGTAAACCTGGGAGCTGGGTGCCCCATACCCTGAGGACCGACCTCGAGTGGGCCCCCCGAGACCTGGGTCTCGAGGGCGCTCGTGGGTCCCGCGTGCGGCCCGGACTGCATCGTCACTGGGACGACGGTCTCGGAGCACGGGGCAGGTGTCCGAGGACGCTGCACCTGGAGCACAGGCGGCGCCTCGTAACCTGGGTTAGAAGCCTTACCCTGGGAACCTACTCCAACGAGCGGCACCAGACGAGACCTGGCCGAAGCCAGGTGTCTGAGGGGGCTGGTGTGTTTGTGTTATGGTAACCTGGGGCTCCATACTCCGCAGCTCGCGAGCCGGAAGCTGAGCGCCCCGAGGAGACCCCGTGCCTCGGACGAGTCCGACACCGAGATCTCCCCTGGTACCATGAGCTGCATCAGGTTCATGACTCGAGGTCCGGAACTCCATACGGAGCCCCGAGACCGCCGAGTCAATCATGACCTTCATTTGCTGTGTAATGATTTGCGTGAATTGCGTCATATCAACAGGGTTAAAATTAGCACTTTGTAAGTTAGGTTGTTGAGGGGAGGGAGGGTGGGTGAAATCCCCGGCTGAGGACCCCCGCTGGTCCTCGACCGAGTCGGGCTCGGATGACGAATCATCGAGACCCGACCTGGCCGAGGACACCGTAGCGGAGGCCGGAGCCTTAACCTTCTTACCGCTTAACTGGTGACTTCTTCACCTTTTTAGCCTTAGACGGGGGGTCAAGCTTGGTGATGTCCCGCCCGCTCTCCAAAGCCTCGGAGAAGAACTTTAAGTCAACATCCCTCCTTGATCTGGCCTTGGGGGTAAAGGCCTGACAAATCCCACAGTCGAGTGGGTGATGAAAGTCAGAGGCCAAACACTTGAGGCACTCATCATGGGCGTCGGTGATAGACACCGGCCCTTTACATTGGGCACAAGGCTTGAAAGGCTAGAAGCAAAATAGCCAAATCAAGACGTGCACATGCAACATGTGTATATATATAAATATTTTTAAAATATATATATACTAAATACATGGGGGAATTGCAATGTAAATGTTTTTGTAAACATGCATGCATAACATGAGCAGAGGCGAAAGGCAAATGCGAAGTACAATGTAAACAAGCATGGCCAGACCCCTATCATCACTGAAACAAATAGAACATGTAATGTGAACTAATTTGCTTGTAGGCCAGAGGGCGATTCGAAATACCTACGGAAATCGAATCTAGAACCCTAAAATGATATAATAAACACGTGGAAAGCCCAGATCTAACCAAAAATCCATGATCAAAAAACATTGATCAAAGAAAATGGCCGCCATCTTGGGTCGACTTTCCCACCATGTGGGAAAGCAAGTTACAATAAACATGAAATTACTACTGAAAACATGAAGCCATTCGACCCTACTGTAAAAAGGTAGAAGTTACCACACATACAGATTGTCTTTGGGCCATTTTCTTAGAGATCAGCAGTGAAAAACTCAGAAAAAATCAGAGCAAAACTTCATGTGTCCTTGTCCTAGAAATGACAGATTGAAAAGTGGTGAGATCAGAGTTATCTGCCCTTGGTTGCATGACAACCACAAGGTATGAGGCTCAAGAGGGGTGACCCAAAGTACGTTTTTTTAGTTTTTTAGTTTTTTAACTAATTTTTAAAGTGGAAAAATATAGTTACAACCTGTCATATACCTAAAATCAAGGATTTTATGCAATAAGTACCCCAAGGAGGATCCCTTCTGAAAAAGAACACTGTTGTTTCCTTTAAATTACCTCCCTTTGAAGAGCACATAAAATCTCAAGATGATAATCTCTTTTCAGGTCATGACCTCTGTAACCTATATTATGGGTCGCAGGATCACAAAATATACAATTTGGAATCCCAATTGGCCAAAGAGCATTTCAGCTTTCTAGACCTTTTGGTAGTGGAGAAGAAAATGAAAATAGGTTTTTAATGTTGTGACTCCTGTGATCCTATTTGGAATCCCCATTGGCCAAGGAGTCTGTACACAAAGTTTCAGCTCCCTAGACCAAGTGGTTCTGGAGAAGAAGACAAAAAGCAAAAAGTTTACTGATGGAAGGATGGACGCCGGACACCATGCCATGCCATAAGCCCATCGGGCCGTTCAGGCCAGAGGAGCTAAAAATAAGGACATTTATACCAGTGTTGAAGAACTGAGTGGAGTAACCTCTGTGGGAAGAGAATGATCAACTGAATATCATTCATAAATGTAAGAATTTTAAAAAATAACAAAAACAAACTTTGATAATCTTGATATAGATTGTGTTTTTGATGTATAAAATCCAACAAACCAATAAAAGTTCCAATCATCATCCGCGCCAACCTGAACCCATCCTCTCGTCTCAAAGTTGTTCAGCAGCACCGATTTGTCTTGGTCACAGGCAAACTTTAGCCTCGAGGTCATCTTCCTTTATGCACTGTGAACTGGACATGGAAATAAAGATGATGGATACTGTGTATGGATACTAAATGATATTGTGTTGACTGTTCAAACTAATTATCAATGAATCATCAACATTGTTGATATTGTTGCACAGTGAGATGTTTCCCTACTACGTACTGGCTCCAATAAATAGGATATCCTTTCAGCTCAAATTTCATGATCGCAAAGCAAAACTGACTAATTAATACTTTTGGGTTTATAATTTGTTTTGGTAAACATCAAACGATTAAATTGTATCATCAATCACAATAAATATTAGCTGATATTAATTACACTCCCTTTTCTACAACCCATATTCTATTGTCAAATTCATACTACAATACTACCCGTAAGCATACAAAAAAATTCTGTCTATGAACCAGTCAAGTCTACCAGATTGGCTGTATTTCTTAGCCTATAAAAAACCATGAACACACTAAACATCGGGATTGTGTACGAATACTGTGACCAGCCTACGAAACCACCCACAAATATAGGCCACATCCGATCTCAGTCACTCCTGTTACATTAATACAATATGGTATCGGCAATAAAACACAGGCGGTCAATGGGACCGACAGCGTGCTTTATGAGACAATAAAACATGCTCGTCATTAAGGATGTCAGTTGGAGTGTCGCTTAGCAAATGACGTCATATTTTACGTAACTTTGATTGTTGTTCTTCTTTATTGTAGAATAAAACATAGCAGCGAGCATAAAATACTCAGGGCTACACCTTTCGTGTTTTATGCTCCCTGCTATGTTTTAGGCCTATTCACGCACGCCAACTCATCTTCTATTTTTTTATATAAAACTTTTCAATGAAAATCTTTTTAATTAATGATAATAGCATGTCACTGAATCGAAACTAACTACAATAGGCTGGACAAGAGTCAAGGACATACATTACATAGGGTATAAGTTCTTGAATAGCCCTACTTTAAGCATACAAAAAAATTCTGTCTATGAACCGGTCAAGTCTACCAGATTGGCTGTATTTCTTAGCCTATAAAAAACCATGAACACACTAAACATCGGGATTGTGTACGAATACTGTGACCAGCCTACGAAACCACCCACAAATATAGGCCACATCCGATCTCAGTCACTCCTGTTACATTAATACAATATGGTATCGGCAATAAAACACAGGCGGTCAATGGGACCGACAGCGTGCTTTATGAGACAATAAAACATGCTCGTCATTAAGGATGTCAGTTGGAGTGTCGCTTAGCAAATGACGTCATATTTTACGTAACTTTGATTGTTGTTCTTCTTTATTGTAGAATAAAACATAGCAGCGAGCATAAAATACTCAGGGCTACACCTTTCGTGTTTTATGCTCCCTGCTATGTTTTAGGCCTATTCACGCACGCCAACTCATCTTCTATTTTTTTATATAAAACTTTTCAATGAAAATCTTTTTAATTAATGATAATAGCATGTCACTGAATCGAAACTAACTACAATAGACTGGACAAGAGTCAAGGACATACATTACATAGGGTATAAGTTCTTGAATAGCCCTACTTTAAGCATACAAAAAAATTCTGTCTATGAACCGGTCAAGTCTACCAGATTGGCTGTATTTCTTAGCCTATAAAAAACCATGAACACACTAAACATCGGGATTGTGTACGAATACTGTGACCAGCCTACGAAACCACCCACAAATATAGGCCACATCCGATCTCAGTCACTCCTGTTACATTAATACAATATGGTATCGGCAATAAAACACAGGCGGTCAATGGGACCGACAGCGTGCTTTATGAGACAATAAAACATGCTCGTCATTAAGGATGTCAGTTGGAGTGTCGCTTAGCAAATGACGTCATATTTTACGTAACTTTGATTGTTTAATTTCTTGTGAATGTGTTCTTTGATGGCAGGCATTAATACATAATATCTCAAAGCTTTTAATTTAATACCCAGGAAGTGTTTAAGGGCATCTCATATTAATAGAAGACTTGTTGTTCTTCTTTATTGTAGAATAAAACATAGCAGCGAGCATAAAATACTCAGGGCTACACCTTTCGTGTTTTATGCTCCCTGCTATGTTTTAGGCCTATTCACGCACGCCAACTCATCTTCTATTTCTTTATATAAAACTTTTCAATGAAAATCTTTTTAATTAATGATAATAGCATGTCACTGAATCGAAACTAACTACAATAGGCTGGACAAGAGTCAAGGACATACATTACATAGGGTATAAGTTCTTGAATAGCCCTACTGTATCGGGTGTAGGTCTTTTCGTAGGAGGAACCAGTTCGTAGGAGTACAAAACGGTCGGTTCGTAGGAGGATATAACGGTCAGTTCGTAGGAGAATTATTAAATTGTATTATGTACAAGATTTGCAGTCTTTATTTGTTATTTTTATGATCGTCTGTTGTTTTAATAAATAAATTAATCTGGTAAGTATAATCTTTATTCAATTTAACAATATATATTGTATTAAATAGCGAGTGAATCCCTAACATACGCCGCGGGAGATGAGGTTCATTTAAACATGATTGGTATTAAATATATATTATTTGTTTTGTGATGTTGTTTTTAATAAAGTAATCTGGTAAGTATGACTAATCAGCAACGACTAGAAGATTAGCTGGTGCCGCTGAAGATGAAACGGGTACGTCGCCGACAATGCAATGTACAATCAAAACATCTCATTACAACAATCAAAACATCTCACTACATACAAATACAACTTTCCTAAACTGAGAAGACTCATTTATTTTAATCCACGAACTATACAAACACTTATGATATATAAACCGGCAAAATACAACAGTAAGTCACTCTTCTTCAACCATGGCTCTATGCGTTGTATGTAAGAAAGATGTTCGACCAAGGCAACATGCGATCCAGTGAGACAACTGCGACGAATGGCAACACCGACTTTGTGACACCGGGATTACCTTAGGAACAACTTACCGTCAGCTAGCCAAAGAACTGATAGAGATGGACTTCACCTGTGAAAAGACCCTATTTATACAAAATAAAGTAAACCAATTACAAACAAAACTTAGCAATATCCTAAAACTTAATATATTTAAAAAATTAAATCCTCCTACGAAAAGACCTTCTACGAACCAGTTTCACTTACGAAAAGGTCACTCCTACGAACTGGTTTCACCTACGAAAAGACCGCTTCCAACTGTATCTAAATGGGAACGGGACAAAACGGCGATAAACCAAAACGTCGAAAGGCGAAAACGGCGAATATTTGGCGAAAACGTCGATGAAATGCCTGGCGAAAACGTCGATGAATTTTATATAGAGAAATAAAGTATAAAAGTATTATTTAGTTTGTTTTTATTTACGTTTTAATCCTTACAAGTGATTAATGTGATTATTACAGTATGGTATTACCGTGTATTGAAGTCGCCGACAGTGTTGTGATTAAAACAACATTGTTCGCTTGGATGTTATCACAAGACTTCATTGATAGGTGGAGAAACTCAAACTCCTCCTTAATGAACAAGTGGATGATCTCAAAATAAATTAAGAAACTCAATGTCAAGTTTTTATTTCACAACGAGTATTATAAAATAAGAAACTCTGACAGATTGGTGCAAATTCCAAAACAGCACACCACACCAAACAAATTATCTCCAAACCCTTAACTAAACAAAAAATATATTCCAAAAACAAAAATATTGATAGGGCAATAATTAAGCTGCAATCGGGGCATACAAAATTAAACTATCATATCCACAAAACAAAAATCGCAAGCATCCACCCAACATGCCCACACTGCCCACAGGCAGAAACAATTCACCACATCCTTATTGAATGCCCACAGTATGCGGCCTTCCGCCAAATACTTAAACTAAAATTAAGGGCCAACAATATCCAAACAAATAACATATATCAAATTCTAAACCCACACAATAATCACAGTACCTTCCAAGCGGTCGGCACTTATATAAAGGATTCGGGCCTTTTGGACCGAATCTAAAACACACAAGTTTATCCAATCTTTATCCTTGATTATTATATAAAGATATGAAGTCTATATAGGCCCTATATAAGAAATTACCATGTTAAATCCATCATTGATATTCTTTAATTTTCCGTAATGAGTAATGTTATTTTGAAACATACCTACACGTAATTTCATATGCACCCATAATACGTCATTTCAACGTCGATGAACGACGTCGTTTCAACGTTGGTTCAACGTCGAATTGCCTGCTGGGTTGTTGGTATATTTCCAGCCCAAGACCTGGTCCACCTTCAACGTGGCCATCAGGACAAACAACCACGTAGAAGGTAAAAATAATTACATAAACTTATACAAATACAGACCCATTGTTGATTGACTTCTGCACTATGTGATGCCTATGTGATGCCCCAGCGGCAATAAAATACCAATGAGAACAATTTATCAGTGCTATAGGCCCCTACGAGTGCTTGATATCTGAGCTGAAATCAGATAAAAAAAAATTGTAAATAAAATCATGTTTTATGTTATCTATTGAAAAATAGTGTAGACGTTTGAGCCAATTTTCGACGTTTTCGCCCGATTTTCCGTAGACGTTTTGGACTGTCGCCGTTTTAGCCAGCACCCATCTAAATTATAAAATAATATTATTTCCAGATAATTTGACTTATCTGGAAATAATATTATTTATTTATTTAGGACTATTTATTATTTCTTTTTAAAACATTTTCTACACAATTTGTGAATACTGACCTTATCCTTTACTTAAAATTACGACCAAAACTTGTTTCCAGGCGTAATTCTTAGTTGAAAAGCAATCATATTTTCGTTTCTAACTGAAAAGCGTCATGTTGTCAATGCGGCCATTTTCTAACCGGAAGTCAGGCTTGTAATATCCGCAGTTAGCTCTATTAAAAATCATAAAAAATCAAAGTGTGTAAGTTATCGGATATAAAACAAATGATCGATATCACATATGCTATAATGACTTTTCCTTTTTTTAAATATTTATTTTGACAGGTACCCGGAAGTGAAAATACCGGATGTCACCTCATTTTACGTTTCAAGATGGAAGACGAAGCAACACCGGTGACTGCTAAGTTTCGCGGATCTCATCAAGGTACTCTCCCATCGAGTCCATTGGGGGCAATTCCCAGGCCACCTTTGCGCCAGAAGTATTCAAAATCACGTTATACAAGCAGAGTGTCCGAGTATGATTTTCGTGAGTGGTGTGAAACCAACCTCACTGTGGCATACTGCAGTAGAGCCTAGATTGTTTGTGGTGTCAATTTTTACCCCACTGTGTTCACTGTGACTGTTGTGTTGTTTGGATTAAATGGAGTGTTTCGTAGACCGAACGGGTTCGTAGACTCGCAGAATACAAGGAAGTGTTTGGTCATGACAGTGAATTAGTAGACATCAGAGGGGCTTGTCGGAAAAACTAGCGACTTGAAAGCATATAGATTCAAGGATCCAACATATAAAATGATATCTTTTTCAAACACAGATGGATAGTGTACAACTACATTTAAACTAAAATTGTCAAATGATTTTAGATTCCTATGTAACTATGTCATCAATATTAAGCACAAACTTTTTATTTTGTATAATTGGTTTAAACATATTTTATTCATCATTGACTGGCTTCAATACTGCCGAAGCGGCGTTAAACAATAACTCACTCACTCATTCATCATTGAAATGGATTGGCAAACAAGCTGAGAGCTTATGTAAATGACACTCCAAATATGATAAATTGAAGAATTCATTGGAATTATTCAGATAAGAAGCGATTATTTGGCAACAGAAAATTTTCTATCGGGCAAACAGCTTGAATATATTATCACCTAAAATTCTACACAAATAATCTAAGTAAAGATGAACAGTTCAAGCGATCCATCTCTTTTACTTGCACTGGGAAATCCAACAAAATGGCCAAAAACATATAAGCAATACCCTTTCTGTGATTCCAAATGTATAAAAATAGATCAGTGATTCCCTTTTGAGGTCATGTGACTGGGAATAAGTGTCCCGTCAGCTTGCATAAAATCACCATTGTGAAAATATTTTTTTTTAAATCAATAAAATCAATCAATCATCAATAAAGATTTCCTAAAAGTGCATGATGTGAAAAGCATGAAATTACCATTGATTTGAAGTGTGGAGTTGAGCTGGTTGATGAAATAGTGATGATTTGCTGCTTGGATGATTAACAAAATAGGTTCTATGTGTACTAAACACCACTTGTTTTTTGTAAGGCATTTGTTTTGTGCATGCATGTGCGTGTTTTGCCTGATATTGGAACATTTAGTTGTAAGAAAGAGAGTGTGAATGATCCACTGACGCCCAATGAAAGAGGTTGTACAGTGGCTAATCAAAGTACAGAAAACCACTACACTTGACATTATGATTGGTCATGTTCATTCATAGAACCCGTAAGAGCGATTATTGGATGATCAACCCAGTCCCGAGGAATATTAGTATTGCCTTCTCCAATATTCAAATGTTGTGACACAGGGTCTGACGACATTCCATGTAGTCACATGTTCTATAAATGAACGTTGAACAGGGGGGACTATGCATTCCCTAAGTACGTCCCAGTCTTGTTAACAATATATCTCATGCGTCATATCCAAAATCTTCAAATTTGGTACACGCCTACATTGGAGCATGATGCAGACACCATTTTGGGGACCATGGCCTTATTTTCAATGTCAATCCGACATTTTGACCACTTTTCGAACTCTTATTAAAGCTATATCTCATGAACCCTAGCACCCAATGTCTTCAAATTTGCTGATCATCATGAAACTTTTTACCAGTAATGCAATATATGAAGTAGCTCCTTTTGACGAAATGGCAGCAGGGGACATGTCAGTTGCAAACACTTTTGTTCTTGCAAAGCATTGCTAGGGGCCATCAACTCAAATGAACCATCCTTTTCTATGTCTGTATCATTTGGAATGTTTTGAATCTGCTTGTGAATACAGTCAAAATGGTGATTGATCGAAAGTTTTAAAGCTCTAATGTTGTTGTCAAGCAAGTGACCTGTGGCATGTAAATTGATTAGGATGGAAGCCTTTACATCAACTACAAGAAATATTTTTAAAGATTACTCCAGCATATGTTCATGATTGAGAAATGGGGAACAATGTCAGTAACATGTTTTTGTTGACATAGTCAATTTTGTATTGTAATTTGTGGACAGATGTCTATACCATAATATAATATAATTAGTTCACTAACAATTAACCTGATTCATTGCGAAGTGATTAACTTTTTTTTTATTATTACATTATTATCATGAAGGTTTCTTGTTTAAACAGCATTTATATATGTCATGTGTGTAAAAAAAAAAGAATAATTTTAGCTAAAATGAGTAAAATCATCAAAATCTTTTATCAAAAATAAGTTTGTCATTAATATATGGCTTTTACCCTCTCCACCTCTTAAATGATTCCACTTTCAATTAATTATTAATTGATACTCATTTTAAAAATTGAAATAAACATGCACATTTACAGGTCAACAGCTTGTTTTAATGAGAACAGCAATAAATCATAGATCAAAACTTTAATTACTTTTAATTCAGTTACCATAGCTACTGTTAGTGAATGATCTCTTTCAGTCCTGGTCCATTCTGTGAACATGTCCACTTGTGTTGCAGGCAACTCCTCAGACGATCGTCAGGATGACTCACGTTCCCGAGCACGCCACGCGTCGGAGGGGAGTAGCACAAAGTCATTTCTCATACTCGGACTCATCTTCCTGGCTTCTCTCCTAGCTCTCGGGGTGGTGTATCTAAACTTCCCTCAGCTCGACCAGTGAGTACTTTACCTGTGTCCTGTTGTCAACGTGATTTGTTAGTGTGGTATTAACTGTGTTTGAACAAAGTTACGTTGGACATGTTTGAGTGTTGATAGTTGACATTTTTGTTTTTTCAGTGAAATTTCTTTGGACCAATAAAATACACATACCCTGTACTTGATTGGATCTCTAATGGTAATCCGTTCATTCCAAATTCCTGAATGCTACACTGCTATTTGCTATGTGTTGAGAGAACATGGAGATGATAACCAATCCTCAATTGATAGCTTGTAGATGAGCTTCGCGTTCGGCTTCAAATCAGGGGGTTCAAATCCTGCCAGGTGCACGTCAGCTTTGTCTGCTGTAGAGAATTGTTCTACACGCAGTAAGGTTTGGGTGCAATGTTACACTGAATTTCAGCGTTGTACCACCTATGGTTTGCTAGTTCCAGCCGATGCTCGCAGGTTTCACCGCAATGCATAGCCACATGGCGGTGCAGGCTTTCTCCCTGCCATAATACTAGCAGCCGCGATATAGGTGAAATACTCTTGAAAGCGACGTTAAAACCCCAACTCACCTCACCTAAAGCTTGTTTTTAGGGCTAACAATGGTGACGGTTGATCGAATCAGCTTCTACTTGTCATAGGTTCATTGAGGCGTAATAAAAACTTAATTCAGATACCAAATCACTTTGCAATCATCGAGGGTAAGGGGGTGCTGAACTAAATAGCATCTCAGAGTTGATTTTGAGGAAATATGGTAGGTATTATCTTATACTCTGTAACTCATATCTTATGCTCATAAATACAGTCTTGATATGGATTTGTGCTGTGACACCAGGCTGATACAGATGATCTGTCCTGCAGACTGATGCAGGGGCTTGATCGTTATTTGTATTAAATCTTATTGTTATTAATTAAAATTAGATATTGTGATATATATCCTATAATGAAATTGTTATTGTCTTCCCTGTAGTTTCCAAACCTTGTGCTTCAACTGATCATCAGAGTGGGTTCTCTGTTTCAGAGATGAAGTTCAATATATCAAGCTGCCTAAAGATATTGACGATGCTAAAAACTTGGGGCGAGTACTGTCCCGCTACAAGGAGAAATACTTTTACCAAGTGATCACAGGAATATTTGTTATGTATATATTGTATCCTTTCACCGTTACAATGATTCCTTTGATTTGAAGTTTAGATTGAGGATTATTATGAACTTGAAATTGAAAAATATGTTGTGAATATTATATAATACAATTTTTTTAGTTTTGTGACATTTGTTACAACATTGTAGTTTCATGCACATGTTACAAGAATGTTGTTTTATACAAGTTACAACAATGAAGTTTTATACACATTTTACAACAATGTTGTTTTATGCATGTTACAACAATGTACTTTTATAATGTTACAACAATGTACTTTTATAATGTTACAACAATGTACTTTTATACACATTTTTTAACAATGTAGTTTATACAAGTAACAACAATGTAGTTTTATACACATTTTACAACAATGTACTTTTATACATGTTACATCAATGTACTTTTATTATTTAAATACATATAACAATAAAGATGTATGTATTTTTCTTAACTTGCCCCAGTTTACAAACATTTGCTATCCCGGGATCCATATTTCTCAGCATTATTTGTGGATATCTGTTTTCCTATGTCATAGCATTGACTGGAGTGTGTTTGGTAAATATTCAATTACTCCTACATTCTGTTATACATGTTTGAAATTAATAGTGAATGTGTTCACGCAGTGGAATTGAAAATAGATAATATTCATGTGAATGATTTTAAGATGAAGAACAATTGGTTTAAAATTTCAGTTTCCTCCTGAATCATTTTCAAATAACATGTCTTTGATATTGTCATTGATTATAATATTATTCTAGATATTTATAAAGTACAAGAAATTTGCAAAATTTTAGACGAGATGATATTATTTACCTGAATTATTAAATATTAATTGACTAGAATCTATCTAATATTGATATCTTGTATTTCATTACAGGCATCTGCAGTTGGTGCGTCATTTTGTTACTTGTTGTCCTACCTGGTTGGAAGAAGACTGGTACAGAAGTACATTCCTGACCGCGTGGCACAATGGAGGTCGCATGTAAGTTTGTGTGGAAAATAATGAAGCTTCTTGTTTCCAAATTCAAAAGTCACGCCAGTCTCCATTGATTTTCAAGTTCCGTGTCTGCTCCTTGAAAAAACTTGAAAAAGATGATGAACTCCCTTCTTTTATTCTATTTTGTTGAAGTATTCACGATAATGTTGTCTCATGTATATTTCTCTCGCTGTTACAGGTTGAAAAGAATCGTGAACATCTTCTGAACTACATTATATTTCTTCGTATAACTCCGTTTCTCCCGAACTGGTTCATCAATATAACTTCACCCGTCATAGATGTTCCTTTGTCGCCATTTTTCTGGGGGACATTTTTTGGTAAGAACTTTTATTAACACTGTGTTAATGAAGATAATGATGATGATTGGTGTCGTGCCTCGTGCTGTGAAGAATAAATATTACTTCTTGACTGGATAAACATATTTCAATTTCAGAAACAATTATGACCGACACAAGCAGGGCGGTTTGCCTTTATGTAATGCTTGTAAGATGTGTTTGTTTAGTTTTCATTTTATTTTCTGCAATCGGTCAACTGATGTCCGATAGGTCAATTTTCCAAACTGGAGTTTCAATCGGACATGTCCGGCAAATAGACCGATTTCTGCATCCCTGTTAACATAAGTTAGCTAATTAAAAGTACATTTCTTTCTCATATAAACATCTTTCAGTGTTTGTTTCAGTTTAACCTGTTTCAAAATCACTTGGATCACACTATCTGTTGTAGATAACTCATCTATGTGTAGTTTTTCTTGTTATATACTGTATATACTTATATTGTATAGTCTAATTTCTGTCTTGCCCTTTATATACATGCACAAAGATTGAATTACTTTGGGTCCCCAGAGACACTTTCCCATTCAAGTCAAGTCCTCAATATTGGAGGAAATAAAGAAGAGATCTTGTATACATACACAAAGATTCAAAGACATTTTTCAACCAAGAGATACTTCCCTTTTCCAAGTCAAGTTCTTGGATACCTGGTGAGGGTAGTGAAGGTGTGAATTTCATACAATATAGAATCTGGTAACTTAAATAACATAATCTCTTCACAGGAGTTGCTCCCCCTTCCTTCGTGGCAGTCCAAGCTGGCACCACCTTGTACAAACTGACGTCGTCCGGTGACGCTGTTTCGTGGACCTCAATCATTGTGTTGGGCGTGCTTGCAATTCTCTCTCTACTTCCTGTCCTGTTCAAAAAGAGGCTCCAGAAGAAATTTGATTGACAGCAGTCCCCGGTTAGGTTTTCGTATGTGTGAATAATTTTATGTTTCGTGGAGCAAGGTATGTGTTGTGGAGTGGAAGCTTGGATACGAATCTGTGTGTATGTGTCTGTGGATAAGCAGTTGTCACTACAACACTCAGGGTATCTGTGAGTTGTGCAACTTATTGGCAAAGACATTTGTGTGTGAAGGAAATTGACAGCAATGTAAGATTTGATGTACTTGCTTAATCATGTTGTTGTGGAAGTTTGAAGTTTAGGGGCCAAGAAATTTGGTTTCAGATTCAAAGTGAAAATCTTGAATTTAGCAATTTAAATATTAGACATTAAACTTTTCAAATCACTGTGATTCGTTCTTGAATATTAGTGAATGAAGTCAACATATAGACCATGGCCCATTTCATCTTAATTATTTGATGTTAAAAACTATCTTAAAACATTATCTATCAAAAAACTAAATAGAAGATCAAAATGTGAATACATCTGTTGAATTGTCTTAAAATTCAAATGTATTATGTCCATTCACAACAACCGATTATTATAAACCTTATTAAGGTTTTGAGAATGATTATCTTAAATCTGAGAGAATGTGAACAAAACCGATTTGTGTTTATCAAATGTTTATATCTGTACCAGTCTTCAAACTGTGTGCAGCACTCAAAATACGTCTTTGAAATCTAGCAAATTTGAAAGTACTTTATGTATGCTGAAATAGTCAGAATACCATTTGTTAACATTTGCTTACAACTGTCTCAGAGCTAAGAGACGTCCACACTCTAGGCCAAGGATCTGCAGTCTCTTGTCTTGGATTTTCAGACTATTTCAGGCTTTTAATCTAAATGATAAATTTCAAGTGGTATTATTTCTTGTATCATTTATCCTCACTATCCATCAAATGGATTGATTGGATGTTGTTTTATTTCTACAATTAAAAAAATCATTTAAAAGGAGGGTTCTATCAGGGTATTTTTTGTGGAAGCGAAATTTGAGAGGAATACCAGTTTACACATACATGCTATTAATATATGATTAAAACACAGTCAAATTGAAATATATTAATGAAGTTAATACTTTGATGACTTTACATTTCACAACTTGATAAAGACAAGCGCACATTTGTTGAAAAATCAAAACAATGAGAATTGAAGCCATTCATCGGCGCTGCGAGGGGGAAAACTTTGCTACGGCGTAACAGCATATTGTTTATTACTTTTATGATACATTATGTGTTACTATGTGAATATTCTATCAGTGAATATGTTTTATTATAACAAAAATTTTAAATTTGTTTAAATATAGCATGTTTTCATTTCACGAAATGTCAAGGCTGCGATAGATCGTTGATAGAACTGTCCCTTTAACTCCTTACTATCTTTATATAATGTATATCTGTTTACTTCATGTACACATGTTTTTATATAGATTGATTCTTCTTTTTCAATACCAAATTATGATTATTACTTTTATATGATGTCATTCTGTATTCCAACAGTGGAAATTGTTCCCAATATAAAGACCTTAGTAAGCTTTGTAAATTAATCTTTGCAAACAGTAGGTCACTTATTTTATATCATTGATGTTCAATAGATTTTCTTGTGAGTGCCTGTGTATGAAAATGAATGTCCAAATGTCATCAAAATGATAATTGCCTTTGTTCTACTCTCAAAACTTGATATCCACATTAAATGCATTTATGTTGCCATGGTATTCAGATAATTTATTTTTATTATACATATGTTCCGTGTATATATTCCAGATGTTCATTGTGTCATGTGTCAAATTATTTTAGCTGTACATAAATGTCGAAGAAGTACATTTCATTAATTTAATTGTTTTCATTAGAACAGGGATAGTGCAATGAGAAAGAGAAAAATTAACATTGTTGAATATTTTTGTTTCTTGAATTGTTCCTGAATTCTTTGTATATTGTATGTTGAGATATAATTCATTTAAAGGTGCATCCATTGTGTTTCATAAAATTTTATTTGACTTTAATACGTTCCAACACACCATATGTGCTGTTTACAATACAAACAAATTCACTTAGCTTGCACATTCATACCCAATCGCCAAACATATCATGATTACTAGTTTTCAATTAAAATCGAGTAACATCAATATGCGTGTGCAGAGACCGAAAGTGCACGTTCTATTTACATGCACAGTAGTTATATGACCTATTGAACATTATCAACCAAAATTTGTTATTTAGTCTGGTGTAAATAAGATTCCAAAATTACGTTTGACTCATTGGCGCGCGCCACACGCAGTGCATTGTCCGGTTTTCGATCAGAAATCACTACTTTTACCTTCATATTGTCAATATACTCAATCGAGTATCATTAAAATGGTTGTTTTCGGTTACAGTTGGTACTTCTCGATAAAATAAGACCATTTATAACGTTTGTCATATTTGACCCCCAACAACACAATGGATGTACCTTTAAATGTGGATTAAAATTTTAAAGTATGATCTCTCGATATTACAAACGATCTACTCAAGGTAATGTATTTATTATATTAGTTATCTGGAAAATATGTACGTATTCAGGCTTTAAAGTTAACTTTAAAAGACCGGAAGTATTTAATGCAACATTGCATTAAATCCGCAGGAACTACAATATCAGCAATATTAAGAATTTGCACCCAACCTGAAGACCAAAAACGGCAGTGGCTATCATTAATGTAACAACAATGCTTACACTGGGTATTGCAAACCGGTGAAGTTTCAGATACTCCTTAATGAAGACTATCCAAACTTTGTTGTCAGTTAAGAGAATACAGTATATGCAAGAGCTGAATGAAATCCTAGCTCAGCCGTTTTCTACAATCTATATTTCCCATTTTGCACATCAGCAACTCTTTCTATTCGTGATATCCCTGAGTGACTTTGACCGTCTCAACTATTTAATTATTGACTGCAGGTCAATTGTAAAGAATACTAAGTATTTTATTGCACTGAAAGGAAGCTAAAGTGAGTTTATATGTCATCGCATGATCTAAAATAGCTTATTTGAAAAGCGTGCACTTGTGCCTTTAATACCTAATTACCTAATAATAATTTTATACCTAGGGAAAGAAAGGCACAATTGTCATATATTTCATATATTGATGATTTCATCTTATTTTCGGGCATAAAGAATACGTCCACTATTATTTCAAAAGGAATGTAAAGTATGTGTATATGCCAAAAATATCCAAATTTATTTTGTGTGCAGGTGTGCCTTTTTAAGTACTGAATAAATTTTATGTTGATGTTGTCTCAAGGATTTGAAATTCAGTTTCTCACAACAAGTTTAGATAAAAACGTTTAACTTAAACTTACTCTCTTTCAAACCATATTGATTGTTACAAGCAGACTGTTCTAGTAGGATCACTGTTTTCATTATGTCATTTCTTTGTGAAATATTTCATCAAACAAGCAATTCCCTTTCATATCCTATTCAAGTCATCCCCTACAATAAAACCATGTTGAAAATCACCGTGCTTATTTTCTCTTTCTAATAATCATGTTAGCGCATTCGACTTCGGATCAAGAGGTCCCGAGTTCGAATTCAGCCAGGGGCACAGCAACTTTGTCTTGGTTTCACCGCATGCAGTGCATAACCACATGGCGTTGCGGGCTTTCTCCCTGCCATAATACTAGCAGCCGAGATATAAGTGAAATACTCTTGAAAGCAGCGTTAAAACCCCAACTCACCTCACCTCACTTCTAATAATCATACAAATGAAAGAACAATGAAAAGCACAAGTGAACAAGCTTGACATACACCTATCTGACGGTATGTGCAGTGACGGATCCAGAAATTTATAAAAGGGGGATGGGTTGTCCACCAATGGAAAAAGGGGTGGGGGGTGGGCAAAATTTGTTTTCCCTATACCTGCCTATGCACAAATTTTTACAATAACTTTTTGACGGTATCCCCTGCACCCTTGATATCTGACAATAGAAGTTAAATATATAATTTCTGAACACTATATGATTTCCACGTTTTGAATAGACAAAGGTTTATTCTGGTTATGAGCTTGTGTAACAATTGTTACTGAACCACTATGTAGAGCACAGCAGTAGGTGCGTGAACTATGCCATTCTTGTTTTAGATGCAGCTTCACCAGTGCAGTGGTTAGTGTGTTAGGCTTCTAGAACAATAGAGAAAATTTTATGGATATACAACTTAGAACCTATGTCAAAACGTCGCCTTCAAAGGCTCTTTAAAATGATTGGGCTTTATTGCATCATGTTTGGTGTCAGCCTTTTACTTCATCTGCCGAGCTGGATTGCCCGGCTTCTAGATCTCTGAGTAACAAGACTGGGCACAATTGCCTCAAAGGTGCTGGGTTGAGGGGTGGAAGAGTCTTAAAACATCCATACCTGACACATAAACTTAAACATAACTGTAGGTATCCGTGTGTGGACCGCCAACAATAGAAATTGAGGACATGGAGGTGGAGGGTTCACTGGATGATAATAATACTGGATCCCATCGTTCCGAGCTGTGGTCGAAAACCTGTGGAACAACGATGTTAAACATGTGGGCAGCACAAGTTCGCTGATGTAACAAACCAAGTTAAGCATGTCTGGGACCAAATTGGCCGACAGATTGGTAGAAAATGCATCTAAAAAATGTAGGTGAAAAGAGGCAGCCTTACATGAGCAATTCCATATTAAGCAATTCACAAGTGTTAACGTGAGCACTCCCTTCACTCAACTGTTCCAGACTACATTACACTCCAACCATTTCAATGTTACGTGTTTAGTTTTACGGCACATCAGGTCATTAGCAGCTCCGACTAAGTCGGAGCTGCTATCAGTTTTTGCGCAGTTTCCGTCGCCACCGCCGCGTTTTGTATTCACTATAACTTTTTTCCTAGAAGGTTTTGTGAACTCATATACATAACTTCTTACTTATGCCCCTGGGGAATGTTTTTGACATGTTCATATTCAAGGTCAAAGGTCAAGGTCACGAGTTCTGAAATCGCTAAAAAATCCTTATAAACACGATAACTTGAAAAATATTTGTACTATCAGGCTCTTATTTGGTGTACATTAACAATTGAGAAAGGCCAAGATTTGAAAAGGTTTTCGCTAACATCCGTCAAAGGTCAAGGTCACAGCGAGGGCACGACTTAAGCATGCTTTTGCGAAAATATCTTATTTCAACTATTAACACTTTGAATCATTAAATGATTGTTATACACAATGAAAAGTGATCACTGATTGTGTGACCTTGAATTTAAAAGGTCAATGTCACGAAATATGGTCAAGGTCACCAGTTCTGAAATCACTAAATAACCTTTTCCAAAGAAGGTATTAACACCTCATATACATAGATTCTTTCTTATAAACCTGGTGGATGATTTTGACATGTTCACATTCAAGGTCAAAGGTCAAGGTCACGAGTTCTGAAATCGCTAAAAAAATCCTTGTAAACACGATAACTTGAAAAATATTTGTACTATCAGGCTCTTATTTGGTGTACATTAACAATTGAGAAAGGCCAAGATTTGAAAAGGTTTTCGCTAACATCCGTCAAAGGTCAAGGTCACAGCGAGGGCACGACTTAAGCATGCTTTTGCGAAAATATCTTATTTCAACTATTAACACTTTGAATCATTAAATGATTGTTATACACAATGAAAAGTGATCACTGATTGTGTGACCTTGAATTTAAAAGGTCAATGTCACGAAATATGGTCAAGGTCACCAGTTCTGAAATCACTAAATAACCTTTTCCAAAGAAGGTATTAACACCTCATATACATAGATTCTTTCTTATAAACCTGGTGGATGATTTTGACATGTTCACATTCAAGGTCAAAGGTCAAGGTCACGAGTTCTGAAATCGCTAAAAAAATCCTTGTAAACACGATAACTTGAAAAATATTTGTGCTATCAGGCTCTTATTTAATGTATATCAACTATGGAGAAAGGCCAAGATTTTAAAAGGTTTTCGCTAACATTCGTCAAAGGTCAAGGTCACAGCGAGGGCACGACTTAAGCATGCTTTTTCGAAAATGTCTTATTTCAACTATTAACACTTTGAATCATTAAATGATTGATATACACAATGAAAAGTGATCACTGATTGTGTGACATTGAATTTTAAAGGTCAAGGTCACGAGATAGGGTCAAGGTCACCAGTTATGAAATCACTAAATAACTTTTTTTCCATGAAGGTATCAACACCTCATATATATAGATTCTTTCTTGTACACCTGGGGAAATATTTTGGTAAAAAATAACTTGGTATATATCAACTATGGAGTAAGACAAAGATTTGAAAACGTTTTTGCTAAAATCTGTCAAAGGTCAAGGTCACAGCAAGGTCACAACTTAAGCGTGCTATTGTGAATATGCCTTATGTTAACAATGAACACTTTGAGTCATTGCATGATTGTTATACACAATGAAAAGAAATCATTGATGGTGTGACCTTGAAGGTCAAAGTTCAAGGTCATGAGATATTGACATCATATCACGTGACTGCTGCCAGCCTGATTAACTCTCGGGGATTTCCGGAAAACGACTCGCACCGAAAACGTTTTTTCAACGTTTCTACATAAAATGTCGCATTTTAATAAATTTTTTGACACACTTTGTGTTAAACAATACTGCTAAACATGTTAAAACAAAGTTTTTCTCTAATATTCTCCTTTAAGGCCATGTTAATCTTTTGATCCAATTTTGAAATCAGAAATAGGTTTTAAGAACAAAGTTGTGAAAAGTGACCCCAGTGATGATTCAACTTGTTGATTAAATTGAATAATGAAAACAAATTTGTCAAAATCAATTCCAATTTTATTTATGCTGAGGAGAAGGCGGAACAGGGATAGGCGAGACCCAAAGTTTCGGAGCTGCTCTGCTTTTGCGGTGTCCCGCAAACGCTCTTCTAGTTCACCAACAGTTTCTATAAAATGTTTCAGAAAGTTGGCATTATGTAGTTCTTAACAGTTAAATGAAGCGAGTAACCATGATAACACACTTGGGTCTAAGCTTTTGAAAGGAAGTAGGCTATAAGTAACGGAGAAACCTCAATTTCTAGGACTTACCAGAGATTGTGGATCCCGGATAGGTTGCATCCTGATGGTCAAAGGATGTTACTGACTCTCAGGGTCCACTATCTCTGGTAAGACCGAGAAAGAGGGGTTTGTCCATCTTATGAACCGTTTTTAGTTCATCAGGCCTGAAAGGCCCGATGGGCTTATGGCATGGCCTGGGCCGTGTTCCAGAGAGGTTTCAAAGTAATCGTTCAATTAGCGATTACTTTTAAACCTCTCTTGAACGCGATTGCTCAATGTTGCGCTACTTAGCAAAGCGAGCGAACTTTGAGGTTTTTGCACTATGTCGTTCAGGAGAGAATGAGCGCTACATTGAGCAACCAATGAGCGATTATAAGCGCTCGCTGTTATGGAACGGAACCACAGTCTGATTAAAATCGACAGTTTTCTGTTAAATAAAAATTGCAAAATAGTGCATCTACCGGGATACGAACTCATATCAGTCGTAGGTTCCACGCCAAACCCTCTGATTACAGCCCGTAGACTCGCGTGTTCGAGCGCAATTCAGGAAGCCAATCAAAAGATGCCCAACAAATACTTTCGGTGCGAGAAGCTAGGGGCAGATAACTCCAAACAGCTACCCTTGTGTCTGTTCCGAATGCTTTCAAAACAGCGACCATTTAAATACTATGATGTGATTGGTCAGCTATTTGACTGGGCTTTGGCTGAGCTAAACAGTTCGGAACAAACGCCTATACGGGATGTTCTCAGACCTTGTCGCGAGGAATCTACAGAACCTGTTCGTATCCTGGTAGATATATTATTTTGCAAATTTTATTTCTCGGAACAAGGACGATTTTAATCAGACTGAACGGAACCATGGTGTTCTGCGTCCGTCCATCCCTCCGTCCATCCATTCCTTTAGGTGCAGACTCCTTGGCCAATGGGGATTCTAAATTGAAGATTTGGTGACCCAGCAACCCCCAAAAGGGGTCACAGGGGTCACGGCCTAAAATACCTATATTCCTTTTCTTCCCCAGCACCAAAAGCTGGTGACCCTGTGACATCAAATATGGACCACAGAGTCACAAACTAAAAAAAAACCTCTTCACTTCAGTTCTAACATGTGCTTTGAGAAATTGAGAAAGAGAAGTTGAGACTTGAAAAACTAAGAATTGAGGGTCTAAAAAATTGTATGTAATATTTATTTTGTAAAACCATTTTTTGTAACTTTTATCATATTTCATTTAAGTAATTATTAATATTTGTATTATTTAAAGAATGATGAGCTACAGAGCCAATGGCTCCATTTGTTATGAAAACAATGAACAAGGGAGAATACTCATGGGGATTTTTTTTAATACTTGCATCAGTTTTTAATATCAAGCAGTCTTGCTATGACGTTCAAATCCTGAACTTCTCCAATCAAAACATATTTTGGAGCTTTTTTCTTTTATTAAATGCTTTATTTGTGAGGCCCTGTTTCAAGTCTGTAAGAAAAACAATACTGTCTATTTCAAACTGACCCGCCCCTTTTGTAATTCCTTTAATTGTGCTGGACCATTCTGAAAACAAACTCATTAAAACAAGCAGGTTGCCCAATCTGTCGGAAACTTTCCCTCCTCGCCAAACACCCTGTAAAGCCCGCTTTAATCTTGGAAATAGTAATATATATATATATGATATATAATATAATATATAGTAAACTAAAACATAATATAAGGAGACATACAACAGTGAAAGAAGCAACAAAAAACATTGATCTTGGACACACAACGTTTACGCTGCAATATTTAAAGCGATTGTGTCATTTCGGTGAAGAACACTAAGGGCAAAGAGCACGAAGGGCAAACGATGTATGACTTCCAGCCACCGACCCTATTTCAGTAATTCCCGACTTTCGTTCGTTACTTAACACTCAATACTGAGATGTGAATATTTCCCTGTGGAGTTGAACTTTTACATGTGACTCGCTTTCGATTTGAGAAGACATTTAATGGACTACCAACTTTCTCGTGAAAAAGAAATTCAATGAATGGCCCTATTTCATTTGGAGAACAAATTAAATGGACAACCAACGAAAGACGCAATTTACTGATGACACCATTTCGTGTGGAGGAGACGGTCCAATTTCGTTTGTAGGGGAGAAGACATCTATAGATCACTCATTATCGCGTGGATAAGAACTTAAATGGACGACTCTATTTCGTCTTGATCAGAAATGTATAGACGACTTCATTCATGTAGATAGAAAAAAATGTGATATCAAATTGCAAGTGTGATTTCGAATTGCGAAACAGATAGAAGTCGATTGGGGCCAGATCTGGACTGTAGGGCGTAACTTTTTCAAAGCCATATTGTTGAAGTGCAGCCTGCGCAATACGACTCGTGTGCACTAGAGCGATGTCAAGAAGAAACATAACTCCAGTAGTCAACATGCCGCGCTTTCTTCTTCTTGATCGCCGCTCTCAATTGCTTCAATACATAGTAGGGCCCTGTGATTAAAGCGTTAAGTGGTTTATAGCCTATAGTCTATACAGTGTACAAGTATCACGCCCTTTGAATCCCTGAAAATGATCGCCATTATATTGCCAGCATAAGGCTGAGTTCTGAACTTTCCGGTGCAGAAGAGTGCTTATGCTCCAATTGCAAGGATTCTTGCTTGGTGTCAGGATCCAAGTGATGAATCGACGGTTCATCCCCTGTAACCAGACGGGCATGAAAGTTATCGGGATCAGCATTGTAGACATCCTAAAGCTAACGACTGGATTAACTCTCTGGTGTCCATCTTGTGCATTTAAGTTTCATGGCACCCATTTTGCAGACACCATGGATATGTGCAAGTGCCCATGAATTATAGTGCAAACACTTCCATGAGAAATGCCACACTCTGAAGATATCTCGTCCACCTTTATTCTACCGTCGGTCATGATTAAGCCCTGGACCTGTGCAACCGTAACATCTGAAATGGCTTCAACAGGCCTTCCTGACCGTGGGTCATCGACCCGCTTAAACTCAGCTGACCATTTTACAACAGTAGAATATTGAGAGGCTTCTTTCCCATACATGTACACATTAGTCATACGTTTATGTATTTCGGTCGTATTCAGCCCTCCTTTCTTGAAAAACTTGATAACCGCACGGTTTTCAGTTTTAGAACTTTCCTTGACAGGAGGGTACCCGTGTTTAACAGTCAGTAAATCTCAAGTAAATGATCTTGAAGGGTTTATTATGTCTGTAAACTGTCGCCAGATGGCCGGTCTCAATAATGACATCAACGATGATGAATTCAGGGGTGCATCAATACTCACTTATATGAACTTATTGACGTACAATGAACTTTCTTGTGGAGACAATTTTAAATGGACACATCGAAGTCCATAGAATCAGAACCTGAGTATAAAACTACCAGTCACACCTTCACTAAATTTGATATACTCCATTCCCATATCATATAGATGTGCCTTTCTGTTTCTGTGCGGTTTAAACATTTTTTGGTCTCAGGGAGAGGCATTCAGGTAAACATGTTTGCTTGTTGTGTTGTTACTATGAATAACTATGTTTAGACCACTTTCTTGTCTTGGTCAGAACTCCCGTCATCTTAAAGAACTCAGTTGATAATGTAATAATATATTGATCAGTCTTGATACACATGATGTTGACATGTTATGTCTTGATAGTATTTATAATACTGGAATTCAGTCGTGAATAGATTCATTAAATTACATTTATCGTCGATGACCAAAAAATTCCGCAGGCATTATATGCCGTTATATAAGCACTGTTTACTGTTTACTGTTTACTGTTTACTGTCTACTGTGCACTCGAAAACGTATGCACTTGTAATATGCATATTGTTGAAGGTGTTATTGATTCCGGCGTTCGTCGGGGTAAATGAATGACGTTATGGGCTTGAATTTCGTAATTACGTTTTGATGAGAGTTGTTTTTCTGCTTTCTAATGGCCATGGAAAATACAAAGGTCCGCGTCACATTAACCGGGTGTAACAACACCAAAACAGTGCAGTGCAAAAAGTTGACACATTCTATGTATTGAAGTCTTTGTTGAAGGAAAACCACGCGGGACGTTATGCGAGGCAGTCGGTGTGGAATCTAATGGGTTTTAGATACTAATTCGTTTCAGTTCATTGTAATGAGATTTGGCGTAATAATGCCTTATGTTTATTAATCGTTGTATTACGATCAAATTTGTATTTAATCAATTGATAAGAATTTGAGTTTTACAAACACAATTATGACATGAAACGAAATTGAAGGATCTTGTTTTAACCCCACCGGTATGTAATACCGTGGGATATAGTCGTCGCCCTGTCCATCTGTCCGTCCATCCGTAATCATTTCGTTTCTGGAGCAGAACTCGAAAACTGTTGATGAAACTGTCCATGTATATGACTCTCACCAAATGGTGTGATGCTTTTTGATATTTTAGGATTTCTGAAAAGAAAATGTTTTCGTTTCCATAGAAACACATTGGATTTCGACTTTGTTCAGAGATAGGGTCGTTTCCGGAGCACAGCTTCAAAAACCTTCACCATATATTCTTGATACTGTAATAAATGAAGTGGTGCCTTTTTAATATTTTAGATTTCTGAAAAATAATTTTCGTTTCCATAGAAACGCGTTGGATTTAGACTTTGTTCAGGGATATGTCTGCTTCTGGAGCAGAACTCTAAACCCCTTCATCAAACTTGAAACTCCACAGCATGTCTATTACCCACTAACTGATGTAGTACATACACACTTATCTGTAAAAGATGTGTTTTACAACTTATGTGGGACCGGTGGAATATGTCATCGTCTGATGATTCTTGTTTAAAAAGAAAACTAATATGTGCATATTGTATCTTTATAAATCGTTGTATTTTTTAGGCATTTAGGTGGATACTTAAATTGATAATCTCGAGTATGCTTCTGACACATATGATAAATGTTTCCAAACCCTCCCAGAACGTCTTTGCAAAAGTAACTTTATTAATGCGATAATAAGAGCGACGAGGATTTAAATCGAAAAGGATTTTTATCTTTGGTTATTGATTTAAGGGCGTGGGGTCAATTTATCTTATATGCTACTACCTGCTAGCTTCTGATAAGAAATTTCTCTTTACATATGTGTTCAGACCAAATCTGTTATCAGGGAAGCTATATGTCACCAACAGTTACCCTTTTCAATTTAATGTTGATGGACACTCCTGCAGGTATAACAAATAACATACAAAATACAAGTGGGTTCATCAGAAGTTGCACCAAGTTTGATACTTGTCGTCTGCTGGAAGAATGTAGAAGAAAGTGTCGTCTGCTAGGATCTTGAAATAATCAATGCATCGCTAATTTTGATTGGCTGAAATGTCCTTATCGTGGGCAACATTTTTATTGATAACCTCGCTCTCAGTTTTCCGGATATAAATACTGGGAAGATTTCTTGTCAACAAATCGCGAATCCGATACAAGTTGCTTAACAATACACTTACTGTATAACGAAATGTAATCAATTGCATTTCAATGTGACAGCGGTGTCAATTCTAAAAGGACCGGTTTCAACTTCGTGCAATTTGGGGCCTCTGCAATCGATCGTTGTGACTAAATACCTGAATTTTGATAAGTTCACGTGAATGAACTTCTCTTATTTTAATAACTAAAAACTATCTGCTGTAGTTTACAACTGTGACTTGGCTGACTGAAACGTATCTGGAGACATCAAGTACAGGCGCTTCATCAAAGATTGGGAATTTGTATTTGTTCATTTGGTGTGTCGACAAGGCTACATCATGTACTCTGCCAGGACAGCCCGCCTTCATTTCCTCGGAACCTTGGTTTTACTATCAGGTAAGAAGCGTTGACATTGTTGAGAAAATGGAAAGAAAATCTTCGCTTAGTGGAGTTAAACTTGTAGATAGACGCCGCTCACACCCTAATCTGCAGGGTGCCACGTTTCAGCTACCCGCTTAACGGGTAAGGGTAAACATAGATAAGGGTTAGAATAGGAAAATCGGAAAATGAGTATATGTATTTGTTTAAAAACAGAAAGTAAATATGTGATCATTGAATAGTAGGGATGTTTTCTGGAATCATCAATATGCTCTCATAATACAAATAAGTATTTTGCTCAATATCAGAGTTTTGGTTCATACGAACAATGCAAAGGTGTCGTTTAATATAGATGGTTTATGATATTTATCCAAAATATGTCAATAAAATCAAAACCGCAACTGTCTTTGAAAAATAGTTTGTACGGACCCTATAAATGCTGAAATATATATATTTCCAAATATGTGTATAGCCTTTGTAGCTAACAACATAAATATGTTCTGAACACACTCAAACACGGGTATAAATTTCTGTCAGATTAGAGAAACATGAAAATCGATTGTCACTGAGTTACACCCCCCCCCCCCCCCCCCCCCCCCCCCATTCACACACACTGTTATTACTGACGTCACGTTTTTTGTTCTATTGACGTCACCATATCATGTCATGGTATATTATAACTTCGTAATAGAATAGAGCATTAACATTATATTAAAGTTAAAGTTAATGATGAGCATCTGTGGGTATAAGGTAGGTCTATGTGAAGCATGTATATGGAGTACACAATATACTTTTTCTAAACGGCCAGGCTAAATAAAATACTCACCTGTTGATTTTATCATATGTAAGATATTCAAATGGAAATATCAAATTTTTGGATGTCATAATCTAAAACTGAAATATACAGATGTTTAGTCAGCAGTCAAAGAATACTTCTACGTGGTTTTTTTATTTAAAAAAAGAAGAATTTTAAATTTTAAATTTCTTCAAAAATTAGTTTTGATGATACACAACTGTTCATCGACATATAATACATATTCAATGTGAAAATTATGAAATGTGCCTGATTCTTCACACATTTACAACATTTTAAACATTGTAGGGGTCATGTTGTTGTAAATTTCATATCTTACCCCTGTCTTCATAAAACAAAAATATTTTAACTAACATTTAACCACAGTCAACAATTAATTCCTTCCAACTACTGCAGATAAGTATTATTGTATCATGCCATAGTCAGATGCTCATCGTTAACTTTCTGAGCCTACGTGTGTTTTGAATTATTCACTAAATGTCTTCACAGACAGTACCACGGTCACATTGATCCAACAGCTGCAATACTGATGTCCTATGCAACAAATTAATATCTGATTGTAGAGGATATTTATCATCAGGTTCGACCGAGTGTACCAACTGATAAAGATCAAAAATCGATCTTTATCGATACACAGGTCAGGTTGACCCAGAATCTCATAACCCCACATCAAAGTGGCAGTGGAAAAAAGTGATAAATCGCCTACGATATGATTCGGTTGCCATGTTTTTTTTACAGTAATCCTAACATCGTCTTTTACGCGTAACCCTGCCCCGAGTATCAGTCAACATGACATTGCACGTGATGCGAAAGTGCTCTTGTAGATTATCGACGAAAATGGTTAATGTTTAAGCTGGAACAATAAATTCGATGAGATCATTGAATGAAGTTCAAAGATATGGTTTTAAGGTAAGGTAAGATTTCGTTTCGTCCAACCAATTTTGTTTATGTTGTTAAGAACTATTAAAACAGTCCTTAGTTATGGAGATACCAAGGGAAACTGTATCAAAGTAAGAACTCAGCAAATTTCCATTTCACAGTGAAACAAAGAACGTTTGCTACACACGATTGTAATCTGACAAATTCAGTTTTATACTTTCATCTAAAACTTTCGTATACTTATTTCTGAATAAATTCGACTTGAAAATGAAATTTGAATTTGCAAAAAAAAATGTGAAAGATATTAAAATCACCTTATTATAATGCATTATGACATTATAAATTGAGCTACATGTCAAGTTGCTTAATGATCCCTTATCCGAAGATAAATGCAGGCTTTTCTCTGACCCCTGTCCTATCAGCACCGTGTACACCCTGGATATCTGTATATCCTAGACAAATACCACGTTTATCTCTTCAAGTACTTCTACCCAAGTTCAGTGGGCTCAGCACGCAGAGTGATAGTCACGTGACCCACCATACTATGACGTCATCAGCAGGTATGAAGTTGTTTTGAAGAATAAGGAAAGTTATGAACGGCGCGTGGTTTCTGACATTGGATCACAATGTCTATGCGGACCTGGGTCATGTTCTAGAGAGGTTTAAAAGTAATCGCTCAATGAGCGATTACTTTTAAACCCCTCTTGAACGCTATTGCTCAATGTAGCGCTACGTAATAAGGTAGCAAGCCTCGAGACATCGCTCCGTGTCGTTCAGGAGGGAATGAGCGCTCAATTCGCTCAATTGGGCGATTATAATCGCTCACTATTATGGCCTCCCTGTCCGGTGTATGGTTAGAAGACCTATAGGGTAGAGGCCTTCAGACAATCAGATGACTTAATTCGACGGACTTTGTACATTATATTGACTGAATAGGCATTAACCTTACTGGCTTTCGAACTCAACTTGAATTGAGTACTTCTCTAATTGAAGAATTGATAATACTTTATCGTGATTTATATGTCGGTGCGTTTTTCCAACTGTTTCATGTAACGTTTTATCGTGAACGTAATGAAAACACAATCTTCTAAATCTGTAGCGGCACACATTTATTATGTTGAAACAGGATTTTTGATCTGTGAAAAAAGGTTCACATTAATCCTTTGCACAAGAATCACGATTCACAATAATCGTATACGTGAATATTGTAGATATTTATGAGATCGAAGGTTTCGAACAGTATCCTTGATGATCGAAGATGAGAGTGTCACGTGACCCTTTTCTGTAATATACGATGGTGAACTGACAACAATACAATCACTTTATAGATCTTATTGCGCGATAACCCTTAACCATTGCAAATAAATACTTGTTTTACATTAAACCGCCTTACCAAATTGAATACAAAATACAAAAAATGAACTTATAAACTCTCTATCTGCACTTCGTAACTAAGATTTAGTATGTTTGTAGGTGTATCATTGTTGATCGATCCTTCCAATGATATATAATCCCTCATCGTCTATGTGGACGAGATGACCGTCTCGAAATTTAATATAAGACGTGAGGATTGTATCTTGCCACTAGTAATCTTTTATTGTCGATTTTTAATTGACGCGTAATTTGCAATCCGAAGGTAAACAAGTTGCTTTGACAAGAAGAACAAGTGCCATTTGTTAATACTATTCAATTTCTTTATTCTGTAACGATTTTAAAATTCTCTATATAAGATGAGATGGTAAAATTAACGTAAAAATTAACGAGGCTGGGTTCTTGTTGATTCAATTGAAAGTATTCATAAGCAGAACCAAAGTTAGTGAGAATATTTCTTGTCCTCTATCAGTTGTTCATATCATTAATAATTTCCTTAAACTTTTCTCTAGAAACCGACACAATTTATCTATTGTCATTATCCAAAACATATAAAGCAGAATTTCTGCCATTAACCAATTTAATACAAGCAAGACGATGTAACGTTTGCATATACATTGAATGTGTTCATTATTCTGGGTAAATGTTTAAAGAGTTTAAAGGTTTAAAGTCTTCTGTTCAATCTATATCCGTAACATTTAACCTTTTTACTAACATATTTAATTTCCAACTTTTCCTAAATGATATCATGACGGGTGCTTTATTGAACCTGTAACGGTCATATTTTGTCATAATTAATAAGCCATGATTTGTTGTTCTATGACGACATTTATATTTATGTAGGATTTCTGACAATGTTTGATCTGAAGTAGATCATCAGCAATTATTATAATTTTATACAGTTCTTCCTTATTCATGTAAGCCTTCCGTACAATGGTTATGTCATATACCGCCATGCTATCGAAATCTTGGCTCCGTTCCATAACAGCGAGCGCTTAAATTGCTCATTGATCGCTCAATATAGCGCTCAAGTAGCGCTGTAGTAGCGCTCAAGTAGTGCTCATTCTCTCTTGAACGACGCAGTGCAAATCCCTCGAAGTTTGCTCGCCTTGCTACGTAGCGCTACATTGAGCAATCGCGTTCAAGAGAGGTTTAATGTAGCGCTCAATGAGCGAATATTTAGCGCTCGCTGTTATGGATGTTATGGAACAGAGCCCAGTATTAATTCTTGTAAAATGTGGTATGTATTGGTCACATATATTCAAAGAGTTCAGCCCTAAACTAGGATTACGTCAATAAACGTGTTATCAATCAGAACACATATTCAGGAAGAGTGTTTTCTTCCCTTCTCAATATGCTCCTTTCATTAACAACAATCACTCAGACCCAGTACTGCCACATTACAAGGTCACCGTGTCTTACCACCACCTTAGTGATTGGTGAAAGAAGGCCCAATGCGAATGCCTACCATTTAATGTATTACCATGACTTTCACCCAAAACTTCGTTGCTAATAATCTCTCAAATGGACAATAGGTACAGTTTCGTTTGAAGACATCACGTTTTTAAAAACACCCTTACTTAAACTTAAAGACATTATTACAGTTTTCCACCTTAATCAGTTAGATGGCACTTATCTATAACTCATCTTACCTCAAGATGTCAACAGTCTACAATGAGTGATTATGTTACTACGAGTTTTGAAGTACATGACCAAGGGGTAAGCGTAATAACCAGCTAAATCAACACCAACGTGAGTCAACAACACGCCTACCAATTACGTTACATTCTCGTATCATGTCCTTTGTATAAGGACTGGAGATTCATTTTGACCAAGGTCAATTTTGATAAGATTTAAATGTGCCAGAGCTTTCAACAACCGAGTAGACAGGGATAATCACATCGTGGTATTTTATCATCTTGTTAATATTAACGAATGTATGGAAAGTTCTGTTCATAATAGCCTATCTGGACTTCGTCTCTTAAATTCCATGACACGGTTGCCAAGGAAAACAGTTTCGCGATGGTTTATCATATCATCGTCTTGTTGATTAAACCAAAATCAAATTTATGCAATTCGTTTTATCGATGGATTAGTGATCATGAAAGTTGCAGTTTGTTTGTTGTGTCGCCCATCAGTGCAGCCATAGAGACGCTATCTAGAGCGGGTACAGTCAGCCGTTTGCTGAGGGAATCGGGTAGGGTTTGCTGTGGTGTAAGGCATTGTGCTGGGTGGATCCGCACTGTCTGGACGGTCATGTGGACTCTTGTGAGACACTATCTACCACTGCTCGGTATCTGTAAGTAATCTTATGGCAATTTGAAGATTCGAACTAGTCTTAAAGGGGCAGTAGCACGTTTTTTCGCTCAAATAAGTCGATGAAATTTATTTGAAAAATAATTTCACCAATAGTAAAACATTTCTCTTCAGAAAATCTAGTTAAAAACGAGTTCATGAGTTCATGTACATGGTTCAGTAAATCCATGGGAATCGTTTTTGCCATTCGAAATAATAAAATGTGTTCACAATTAAATGGCCGCCATGCAATTTTTGCTTTATACGCAACACCGTTAATATTACCACTACGGATAATTGGTTTGTGTAATAAGATGTTTACCCGCTAAAATAAATTTAAGTGACACAAGCTATCATTATAAAAAGGAAATTAAAAAAGATAATGTTTGCAAAAAACGTGCTACAGCCCCTGTAAGGTAGAGAGTGTTTTTAAAGGAACAATTCCACTGCGATATTTATGTGGAGTCAAATTCAATGTTGGTAGCCCCTGTATTTCATTTAGGATATGAATGCATACAGTCCTACATTTATACAGATTTCTCACTCTGTCTGCAGAGGTATACCAGAGGTAACATTTTCAGAATAACGTCTTTGTTGGATGGATAGGCCTCAGTTGAAACAACTTGTAATCAGAGCTACATGTTACATAATGATCTCGTATTACCTAGTGTAGAGTAGATGACTGTCACCAGTGTCCAACAAGCCTCAGTTAAGCGAGACAGCTAGTTAATTCAGTGTATTGTAAAGGGTTGTAAACATTTCATCATACAATAATTATAGAAAAATGTTTCAAACAATATTATTTTGAATGTCAATCTAAAGTCTAAAATAAAATTTTATTTATTAAATTGCACACTCTACCTTCAGGGTCAGTTATTTAGGAGCCTTATTTGAACTTGGGAAGGGAAGGGGGGATATGGCAGTAGTTTTGTGTATTCATTCTCTACATGTAGGCATGACACATTTAAGTTCATATAGATACATAGAAGAAAATATTTTTTCTCACCAAATTTGTTTATCAGTTTGTATCATGTTTTGGGAAATATGTTTACATCATTTGAATTTGAAGAGTTATCTTCCATTCAAGGTTTGTAATGTTATTCTTAGGCTCTTAGCGAGCGGATTGCACTTGCGTTATCTGTAGGTTTATATTCATTTGGAGATGTTCTTCGGATTAGATGGATTGTTTGAATTATGAGCCCTTACCTTGCTACGTTGTTTGGATAATCGAGTGGAATGGACTAAGCCCCTTTATCATCTGTTTGTTTCAAACTTCAAGAATAACTTGTATCCCGATATGTCTATCATTATTCAAGGACCGCGACTATGTCTAGGAACGATATATGGCACTCCTCATCTCTCTGATTTCAAAGTGTGTCTACCCAGTGACACGCCGGGTTCTCGCGTTATTGTACCCACGTGAATTTTGGTCTAGACACTTTTTGTGTATATTTTACTGTTTGTAACACTCACTCTGTTAGACGTTGGGTAGCTTCTCAGTTAAGTAGCACTTAGCTTCTGTATGCAGCTTCCCCTTTTCTTAGTTACTGGTAAGATTTTTGCAAAGATTCATCATCTGTTTCAAAAAAACATATATGGTCCTCTCTTTGATCTCCCGACATGTTCACTAGGTTACAATAAAGACTCTTGTCGGTGGTTTTGGGTACACATTATTAATTGTTTGTCGGGGAACGATTTATATGGTCCTTGTCACTTCTTTTATTCAAAAGTAAAAAAATACGTTCACTGCACTTTCTCTTGGTAAGGCAAGTCTCCTTTTATTCCAAAGATTTACATTTTTGAAAAAAAAATCAAATTGTAGCTTGTGTGGTATATGGTATTGTTTGTCACAATCATTATGAATGTGATTTTCAACATCAACATTGAGGTTTTGGAGTTTTTGACATCCTGTTTTCTTAGTGTTATTGTTTTACATGTGCAATGCTATATTTCAACCTGTTTGTCAGTGGATGATATTTGACCCGTGTTTCGGAAGGCCCATTGAGTTCAGTAATGGAGCGCTTTAGATCTTCTGCACGTTGCTCAAGTTTCTTGCAAGAGACAAGACACCTTCCTTTATTAATCGACATAGTTGTTCAGTCTGGTCAACTAAACAAATTCACAAATAGTGTTTTCTATCCAAATTTGATTTACATTTACGTTCATGTATTTTTTAATTCTTTGTTTATTTTGCAAATAAAAAGTGCAACACACACACTAAAAAAACTTCGCTATTCAGACTTGATTTCATCTCCTCATATTACGAATCGTTTATGATGTTTATCTTTAGCAGATAACAGACTATTGTGAGATGAAGGGTATGACAATGCCTGGTTATAAATTACTTTCATATCTCCTCATATCCTAGTCTGTGTCCACACTGTCACCTTCCTCCAGACTACACTCCGCTTCTCTTCTTTTGAAGCTGGTATTTCACAATTACTCTCTTATTAAAAAGTATAAATTTGTGATCAGACAATTGAACGGACATAGCCCTTCAAGCACATGTGGTCATTATTTTATCAAACCTTCGGATGTGTTTTATCTCCAAATATGGAGAATATTGAAGAAGGGCCCCGGGTTACCTAAAACAAGGTGTGTTATGACTATGAGGAATAATATCATAAATAATTTAAGAATTATGATAAAGAATCCCTCTATATTTCCGCAATACCTTGCACATTGGATATTCCATTTGTGTAGTTTCCACCCGACAGCCACAATGCAGCGTCAGCTAAAATGTTACTTTTCTGTAAAACTCAGTAATCCTTGATAAAATAATACCTTTTATGATGTTTGACTTAATTAACTTCTTTTACATAACGCGAACAGACATTGGACCCGATAATGAGCGGACATTCAACAAATTGAGATATACAACTATTGTCATCGCAAAAACAAAAAATAATTGAATTTGAAAAATAAATTGAGATTGTTATGAGCCGAATACCTTCTTCATTATTCGTAATTAATGTGGTTGTTTTGAATCGTTACGAACATGATATATACTTTGATGGTATAATACAGTGTAGTTTTACTTAAATTCTGTATTCCTTTTCTCTTGTTCAGGTTGAGAACGCTGGAGAAGATATTGCACTTATATCGTAATACTGAAAATCATTATTACTGTTAAAGGGTCACCGCGTCGAGAATAAAAATTAGATCATGTGTAATCTACCTATGCTGATAACATGTCTGCTAACAAGTCACAGACACCGAATTTCAGACAATTGACGTAATTGGTAATAAAAACTACTGCATGTAGACAGTGAATTGAAGCGTAAGTCGTTAGCAGACACTCTAATCAACTTAGTGAGATAGAGATGGGACTCATTTGTATCATCGACGCGGTGTCTCTTTAAGCGCATTAGGCCTGAAAGGGAAGACGGGCTTATGGCATGGACCGTCGTCCAGCGTTTTGCATTTACCCAAAGACGTTTAAACGACTTCTCCAAAGAAACCTTTTAACATGGGAAGCTAAAGTTTTCAGAATAACAAATTTGTTACATGGATAAGTTTGTTCATTTGGTCAAATATAAACCCTCTTATCTTCTTTCGACTTCTTTCAAAGATCGAGTAATGTTTGGAGACTCAATTTCAGAGAATAACATCTTTGTTTATAAATTCTATCTCCCTACTCCCAAAAATAAGAGCGTGACAGGGTATGCAAAATAAAGATGGTCACCATGTTAAGGTCTATGCTTAAATGTTGAAGGTAATCATATAAGCGACGTTTTGACATTTCAAATGTACCCAATGTTATGACCGTAGTACCAATATGAATATGAGACCATATAGGTGATATACGTTTTGAATGCAGTAATGGTCTGTGCCACTGCGCTGGATAAATATCTGCTAGAATAATTATAGTCTGTATGAGCCGATCAATATGGATTATGATTTGTAAATTTGCCGACTGACTACACTGTAACAGAGATCACATTGACATTGTCGTATAATTTGATAAGTTAGTCTTCACCTTAGAAATAATGAATAGTGCAGAACCTGATGAGCTACAGAGCAAACAGCTCTAGTTTATATAATTTCATGAGATCATGTCACTTGTGCAAATAATTAACAAAATAAGTGATCTTATTGTAACTGTTGTGTTCATTTCATGGTGATATTATTTATTACAAGTAACCAGAGTACTAAAATAGCGCACTTTTGAAACTCCTTTTATAAACAGTAGTGATTGACCAAGTCTACAGTAGAGTGTATAGAATTGAATACCGTAGCAGAACAGACCATTAAAAAAATACATCCATAAATTACGTAATCAGTCTTGAACTATCCAGATTGATTTCTTGCATACATCATCGATCCATCTATTCATCCAAGAAGAATATTCATAAACATGTAACCGTTTATTGTTGAGTGGTACCTTCATTTAGACATCAATCATTTATATTGATTTTGATGCTGAATGGAATGCTATGATGATGTTTAGTGAGGTGCTTACCACGAGAACAATGAATTCTATCATGATATTTTAGATAACCTTTTAGAAACTATATTATATATTCTCAAATTTGTTTTATTCCATCATGGATAATGCACAGTTATGGGTATGAATGGTACACGATACAATGTTCATGGTACAATATTGGTTCATTATGGTGAGACGGTTGACAACATGTCTACATAATCAGATGTAATTCCCTGGTTCAAATGCAATGTATGTATTGTTCTTATAAGCCATAAACTTTTCAATGGCATAGACGTGTCTGAAATTATTAATAACCTAATAACTTTTTTTCCGACTTATATAATGTGCTAGAATGGTATGTGCTTCCTTTTATGCTCAACACACGCGTTCAACCCTCATAGTGTCGACTATATATATATGTAATACAACAACAATGGAGGTTACCTATTAGACTGTGAACTCAATTCGATTCTAATGCCTCTAAATATATGACAATTTGACCAGACAAAAATTGTATGCTTAAATAATTCAACAAGGTATGAGACAAACTTATCCCAAGTGACATGAAAGAAGACAAGAATTTATTGATACAAATATGTTTATGTAAGCAGTGCGATATTTCCATACGGTTCTATAAGCAACCTGAATGTCATTGAAACCGCTCCGGGAATTAACCAATAATGTTCATGTATGGTCACAAAAGAAATAAATTCAATTCCTTCAAATAAGATTAATCAAACTGTATTCTGGATTTCTTAGATTCATATGCATATTTGACGTTCTTGAATCAGTTGACTGGTATGAACTCGTTTAGCATTATGTTATTTAAAAACATGTTTACATGAAATCACTTGTGCAATGTTTGTTACATTCAGTAGACTTCTTGTATTATGTATTACACCTGTAATGTTTATTCAGGTGTAGAGACAGCTAGGTGACTTGCGTTCGATATGACATGACATAGACAGGTGACATGACGAGATTGCTATAGAATCGATAGCCGAGACATGTGACGTAAATACACAGTACTCAAGTTCATCGAACTCTTCAGTGCAGAAAGAGGAAGGTACTGTAAACTGACTAAAGGAAATACTATATGGTACACATTCCTACTTTTAACGGGCTATTAAAATGAAAACATATATGTATGTGTCACAATGTGCGACCCGGCACTTTTTTGTGAGCTGGGACTCCTTTCTTAGCTGGCTGATATACTCACCACCCAAGATTTAGTTTGATGAGGGACTCTAATTAGAGAGTCATTTCAAGCATCACCTTATAGGTTGATCATATTAAATAGAACCACTGGTAAATGTATCTTGAGGAGTTGTTCAAATAAATATTAATTTTGAAATGGACCTTGTTTTTATATCATTTGTTAACAGCAACAAATACACCAATGGCGAATTTAGCAGACAAGTTGATTTCTCTATTTCAGTTACACAAATGTTTTAATACTTAATAATACAGCAAAGAAACAGTAACCTGTCCCTCTTTTTCACAAACACCCGTCGGCCTGATCAACCGATCTTGTCTCTGTTTGTTCCAGGTTTGCTAGTGTCCGCTGTTCATCCGGAGAATGCCAGGTTCAAGAGAAACGTGAGTATTTATAATGTCCAATTAATTTCCGTACAGCTCATCATATAGTATCATGTGTGTCCCATCATCATACAGCTGTATCCTCTTAACATAAGGAGTGTCCACGTATCATACAGCTCATCATATAGTATCATGTGTGTCCCATCATCATACAGCTGTATCCCCTTAACATAAGGAGTGTCCACTTATCATACAGCTCATCATATAGTATCATGTGTGTCCCATCATCATACAGCTGTATCCCCTTAACATAAGGAGTGTCCACTTATCATACAGCTCATCATATAGCATCATGTGTGTCCCATCATCATCCAGCTGTATCCCCTAAACATAAGGAGTGTCCGCTTATATAAACATCTCATCATATAGCATCATGTGAGTCCCATCATCATACAGCTGTATCCCCTTAACATAAGGAGTGTCCACTTATCATACAGCTCATCATATAGTATCATGTGTGTCCCATCATCATACAGCTGTATCCCCTTAACATAAGGAGTGTCCACTTATCATACAGCTCATCATATAGTATCATGTGTGTCCCGTCATCATACAGCTGTATCCCCTTAACATAAGGAGTGTCCACTTATCATACAGCTCATCATATAGTATCATGTGTGTCCCGTCATCATACAGCTGTACCCCCTTAACATAAGGAGTCTCCACTTATCATACAGCTAATCATATAGTATCATGTGTGTCCCGCATCATACAGCTGTACCCCCTTAACATAAGGAGTCTCCACTTATCATACAGCTCATCATATAGTATCATGTGTGTCCCGTCATCATACAGCTGTACCCCCTTAACATAAGGAGTCTCCACTTATCATACAGCTCATCATATAGTATCATGTGTGTCCCGTCATCATACAGCTGTACCCCCTTAACATAAGGAGTCTCCACTTATCATACAGCTAATCATATAGTATCTCGAGGGTAAGGGTATAACACAGTGGTATCATCGCTGCGCTTGGTGTGCAGGAGTATGGAGGTTTCGGGTTCGAGACGGGCTATTGGAAAAACATTTGCAAATTGATTTTTGAATTTACAGTTGTTTTTTCAATAAAGTTAGATATAACTTTCATCTTAAACTTAACATCTCGGTATGTAATAAAGATAAATGAAGAGGGGTATTATTAATGTAATTAATATATAATATTTATATAATACACTTTTTTGTCCTCAATACAAAGTAAATTGGAAATTCATTTTGTGCTCTTGGCACCTGGCAGCCATG
Organism: Gibbula magus; assembly: GCA_936450465.1. Taxonomy (NCBI): domain Eukaryota; kingdom Metazoa; phylum Mollusca; class Gastropoda; order Trochida; family Trochidae; genus Gibbula; species Gibbula magus. The sequence goes on from OW388304.1 coordinate 63,364,136, forward strand.
TTGATTGCCCGGGGTAAAGGAAAATTACGTTACAATCCCAGGCATTATGTGATAATCCCCGGGATAATACATCCACGTAGGAATTATTGAGTATAATGTTTTAGGCATTATAGTGGTGTGATGCCACTATAGGTTTGTAAGTCTCATTGTTGTACCAATGCATCCCATAAAAATTGGAAATATCCAATTACCATACAACTGTTTCCAATAACCATTCGAAGTGTCTCATTGTCACTCATCTGTATCCTATAAACAATCATAGTACCCCATTACTTACACAGCTGCATCCCATTAGTATTCAATGTGTCCGTTTGACAAATAACTGAATCATTTCTCCGATGTAATGTATACCAAATGCGAAAGCTGGGATTTTATGCCGCTTCTATATAACTGAGGTCGGATTCAATGACCGGAGACATACAGTCATTCTCTTCTCACAGATTTGACTCCCTTCAGTTTTCATTACGATCGAAAATTTGAAGGAAATAAACTCTGTGAGAAGAGAATTACATACAATATGCAGAATGTATAACCATATCATTTGTTTATATTTCGGATTTGACACGATAGAATAGATTTGTTAATTACCTTGAACTTACTTTGGTTTATAACATGCTGTTAACTTTATTGCTACAGACGAATTCAGAATGCAAAGACAAATACAAAGTAATACCCGAGCACACCATATGCCTTACAAAGTCAAGCGATGCTTCGAATTCAGGTGAGTTTAGTCTTTCAGCTCAAGTTACCTGCTGGTACAGCTGTTGAAATATACCAATGACTCAATAGACTAACTGGAATAGTCGATTCAGACAATTGAAGGATAAAGTGTCCCGTTATCATACAGCTGTATCCCATAAGCATTCGGAGTAACCCATTATCATACAGCTGTAGCCCATAAGCATTCGAAGTACCAATTATCATACAGCTGTAGCCCATAAGCATTCGGAGTACCCATTATCATACAGCTGTATCCCATAAACATTCGGAGTACCCATTATCATACAGCTGTATCCTAAAGCATTCGGAGTAACCCATTATCATACAGATGTATCCCAAAAGCATTCGAAGTACCCAATTATCTTACAGCTGTATCCCATAAGCATTCGGAGTAACTCATTATCATACAGCTGTATCCCATAAGCATTCGGAGTACCCATTATCATACAGATGTATCCAATAAACATTCGGAGTAACCTATTATCATACAGTTGTAGCCCATAAACATTCGGAGTACCCATTATCATACAGCTGTATCCCATAAACATTCGGAGTACCCATTATCATACAGCTGTATCCCATAAACATTCGGAGTACCCATTATCATACAGCTGAATCCCATAAGCATTCGGAGTACCCATTATCATACAGCTGTATCCCATAAACATTCTTAGTACCCATTATCATACAGCTGTATCCTAAAGCATTCGGAGTAACCCATTATCATACAGATGTATCCCATAAGCATTCGAAGTACCCCATTATCTTACAGCTGTATCCCATAAGCATTCGGAGTAACCCATTATCATACAGCTGTATCCCATAAGCATTCGAAGTACCCATTATCATACAGCTGTATCCTAAAGCATTCGGAATAACCCATTTTCATACAGCTGTAGCCCATAAACATTCGGAGTACCCCATTATCATACAGCTGTATCCTATAAGCATTCGGAGTAACCCATTATCATACAGCTGTATCCTATAAGCATTCGGAGTAACCCATTATCATACAGCTGTATCCCATAAGCATTCGGATTAACTCATTATCATACAGCTGTATCCTATAAGCATTCGGAGTAACCCATTATCATACAGCTGTATCCCATAAGCATTCGGAGTACCCATTATCATACAGCTGTATCCCATAAGCATTCGGAGTACCCATTATCATACAGCTGTATCCTAAAGCATTCGGAGTAACCCATTATCATACAGATGTATCCCATAAGCATTCGGAGTACCCATTATCATACAGCTGTATCCCATAAGCATTCGAAGTACCCATTATCATACAGCTGTATCCCATAAGCATTCGGAGTACCCATTGTCATACAGCTGTATCCCATAAACATTCGGAGTAACCTATTATCATACAGCTGTAGCCCATAAACATTCGGAGTACCCATTATCATACAGCTGTATCCCATAAACATTCGGAGTACCCATTATCATACAGCTGTATCCCATAAACATTCGGAGTACCCATTATCATACAGCTGAATCCCATAAGCATTCGGAGTACCCATTATCATACAGCTGTATCCCATAAACATTCGGAGTACCCATTATCATACAGCTGTATCCTAAAGCATTCGGAGTAACCCATTATCACACAGATGTATCCCATAAGCATTCGAAGTACCCCATTATCTTACAGCTTTATCCCATAAGCATTCGGAGTAACCCATTATCATACAGCTGTATCCAATAAGCATTCGAAGTACCCATTATCATACAGCTGTATCATATAAGCATTCGGAGTAACCCATTATCATACAGCTGTAGCCCATAAGCATTCGGAGTAACTCATTATTATACAGCTGTATCCAATAAACATTCGAAGTACCCCATTATCTTACAGCTGTATCCCATAAGCATTTGAAGTAACCCATTATCATACAGCTGTATCCCATAAGAATTCGAAGTACCCATTATCATACAGCTGTATCATATAAGCATTCGGAGTAACCCATTATCATACAGCTGTAGCCCATAAACATTCGGAGTACCCCATTATCATACAGTTGTATCCTATAAGCATTCGGAGTAACACATTATCATACAGCTGTATCCTATAAGCATTCAGAGTAACCCATTATCATACAGCTTTATCCCATAAGCATTCGGAGTAACTCATTATCATACAGCTGTATCCCATAAGCATTCGGAGTACCCATTATCATACATCTGTATCCCATAAGCATTCGGAGTACCCATTATCATACAGCTGTATCCCATAAGCATTCGAAGTACCCATTATCATACAGCTGTATCCTAAAGCATTCGGAGTACCCATTATCATACAGCTGTATCATATAAGCATTCGGAGTAACCCATTATCATACAGCTGTAGCCCATAAGCATTCGGAGTAACTCATTATCATACAGCTGTATCCAATAAACATTCGAAGTACCCCATTATCTTACAGCTGTATCCCATAAGCATTTGGAGTAACCCATTATCATACAGCTGTATCCCATAAGAATTCGAAGTACCCATTATCATACAGCTGTATTATATAAGCATTCGGAGTAACCCATTATCATACAGCTGTAGCCCATAAACATTCGGAGTACCCCATTATCATACAGTTGTATCCTATAAGCATTCGGAGTAACACATTATCATACAGCTGTATCCTATAAGCATTCAGAGTAACCCATTATCATACAGCTTTATCCCATAAGCATTCGGAGTAACTCATTATCAAACAGCTGTATCCCATAAGCATTCGGAGTACCCATTATCATACATCTGTATCCCATAAGCATTCGGAGTACCCATTATCATACAGCTGTATCCCATAAGCATTCGAAGTACCCATTATCATACAGCTGTATCCTAAAGCATTCGGAGTACCCATTATAATACAGCTGTATCCAATAAGCATCCGAAGTACCCCATTATCATACAGCTGTATTCCATAAGCATTCGAAGTACCCCATTATCATACAGCTGTATCCCATGTCCCATCAATGTATCCAGCCCGAGACGAAATCTGTGCCTGTTGAGGAACAAGCATAATTTATGCCTTGCTGCAGTTTCAACAAATTATTGACCCAATTGCAGCGACTTTAGAAATGCCTACTTTATTTAGTTACCAATGAAGAGATTTTCCCTTTGTGACACTTCCAGTGGTTCATCTTATGAAACAGTCCATCAATATTACACATGGCATAGATTTCATTATTATAGCAGGTTTTTAAACTTGAAACAACGCCGTTATGCTAAAACAAGACATGCTCGACAGTTATGTGCTTGGTTTATTAACGTTTCAGTCAATGACTACATTGTAAATATCCTAGATCTTCACTTTGCAACAAGACCATTCGTTCTACTTTTAGTTTCAATTTTGGATTTTGTATTTTTGTGGGGAAAGTTTTTCGACTCTTTACATGAATGATAGAATTGAATGCAGACGGATAATGAGTTAACTATTGAACGTTGTAAAATATCAAAACAATATTATCTTTCAATGCGAGAATGTATTGTATGAGAGGGTACATGGTCAAATAAAGAATAATATACGACATAAGTTATATCCGAGTCACTGTTTTATTTATTGTATATCGTCTCACAGGTGTGTCAGCTCAGCAACAGACAGAAATAGTCGAGCGTCACAACACACTCCGAGCCATCCCGGGAGCGACAAACATGCTGAAACTGGTAGTTATTTTGTAGATCTAAGTAACAGTATATTTGAAAAAATAACCTTAAAATATTTCATTTTTGTATAGGGACAACTTTAAACTCGTAGGCTGTATGTGATCTTATTATTAGTCTATGTAGAAAACTCTTAGGTAAATTTTCAAGGCTGATTTCTAGTAAGCTAGAACCAAGGCTCCGTTCCATAACAGCGAGCGCTTATAATCGCTCACTGATTGCTCAATGTAGCGCCCAAGTAGCGCTCATTCTCTCCTGAATGACACAGTGCAAAACCTCACAGTTCGCTCGCTTTGTATCTTTCATCAGGTGAATGTGGAATATATGGAATGTATGGATATGCAACATCTTTATTCTGTAGCCGATTTTGCGACATAATGTCGTATTGGTTACGTTCAAAGCAATGCCGAAACGTCTCCTATACATAACAAGGAAGATGTTTATCCATAATATTGTCATCATTCTTCCTGAAAGGAGAGTCGACACAACGAATTACTGGTATGTTTCAGGAATGGAATGACGAAATCGCCACTATCGCTCAGCACTGGGCGGACTCGTGTAACACAGACCATGACCCTGGGGCTCGCAGATCTATACCAGGTAGGTGTGTGTTGATGGTTGTTTGGGGTGAGACGGGAGACACTGGGGACACTTAGTCCTTCTGGGGGTTCGGGTTCGGGTTCGGGTTCGGGTTCATGGGTGGGTGGTTGAAATCATGCATGGATGAAGAGATGAGTGGTTGTATTAGGATAATATGTATATGAGATAATGATAATCCCTCTCAATGCATGTGCAAAGATTCCTCATGGTACTGACACAGTTTACTAATCTACAAAAGGAAAGTACAAGGACAGCCCCCTGCTTCACCTCACACTGCCGATGTATCACACGAGGCACCGTTTATTTCTGGGTGAACTGAGGGACAGTCCAAACTATGTTACCTACCAGAATACAACAATATACATATTAACTCATAGTTCATTGTGGGGTAGGGAATAAAGCTCTAAGAGTAGCCCTAAAATGTATCGGGCCACCCATCCGGTGGTAACTATGCCCATTCTCGTTGAACTGAACTGTCGATTCAATTATAGCTATGCACATGGCACCATGCAGCCATCGTGAAGAATAAAGAGATTATTGGCAAGCTAACGATCGCATTGTTTGATTTACATATAAATTAATCGAGTAATGATGATAATGTGATAAGTGACAAAGGACAGTAAATGTAACGATATACATTTGGCTAGCGGATTGGTTTATTCTAATGGTGGCATGATTGAGCAATGGATACTCGATGGCATTTTGGGTGTTCTAATGTTTTTAGGGAGTTACATGTATATGATACATAAATGATGTCGTAATTATATGTAAGTAATCCATCACCAATGTCCTTCTGTTAATGGAGAATGATTTCACTCAATAAAGTTAACATCGACCAAAGATAACTGCCTCTGCATTTGATAGCCTCGGGGAATTTCTTAATTCCCTAGAAGCACAGTACTTAAACTAACTGATAGTATATATTTATAGATTAAACTAACAACTCCACCTAACATATTGGAATTATTATTATGCAATTATGTTTTCAGATTTTCCGAAATATGCTGACAATCGGAGTAAGGTTTCATAATGAAGCACCAGGACATTACACATAACCACAGAGTAAACAATAAATGCATAACAATTCTCTCCCCAACAGGCACGTACCCGTTGGGACAGAACCTGGCTATGAATGCTCGCAACTGGTCCCACGCTATACAGCTGTGGTATGATGAGGTCACGCTGTTCAAGTATGGAGGGGAGAACGACCTCCATAGTGTTGGGCATTATACTCAGGTAAGTGGAATCATCCTGGGTACGTCGCCTTATAAGGAGTAGTGTATGGTATGAATCTACAGCGTTATAATATTTACATGCTATGTGTCAAGACCAATCCGTGTCCATTTATCAGATAATTTGGCATCGTCTATAATATGGTAGGATGATATACACAAACATTCATCTCCACTGTACTTGAAATAGCACAACTGACGTCCTAAGAAAGTCCTAGATGTATGAGTTCTTAAGGAAAGTGAAAGTCGTAGAAGATCTCTTGGAAAAATGGGAACCTTAGTGAATCATGATATCGTTACGTCGACGTCTGTGCTTAACTCCTTCAATTTTGCAACAAAGCAACATCTAATTCCTTAAACTTTGGAATAAACTTGCCATATGAACGTCATGAGACAAATCAGTATTGGATGTTTGGACTAAGTTGTTAATCCATGGTCATGACGTCACTCTATTGTATTATCAGTTGATTATTATTTAGGAATCTATACTGGTCATTGACTGTCCCAGTCAGGAGGGGTGTTAGGTTTAGACATACTCAGTAAGGGTACATTTTTCGAGACTGATGTATTTTGTCTTGACGTATAGGATAGGATCTCAAAATATCTAAACAACTATAGACAAATTAATTTGTGTAAAGCATGAACCTGGAATCGAACATGCAACCCTTCGCTTGGTATCAGCGCTTCTAACCAGTAGGCCACAAGACGCTGCTAGAAAACTTAGGATTGTTTGTCAGTAAGAATCCCGTGGTCTATTCAATGCACGGAAGGCATGAAAATGCAATTTTTAGCTGTCAATCACATCGCTTCGCGTGGAAGTTTTACGCTGCACGTGCGTGGAAGAATCCATTTCATGAGGATCGCAGCTATTTGTACCATATCCGATGAATGAGCACCGAAATTTGCAAAATAATTGATTTTGGTGTCCCATAATTGCAATTTATTGTTTCAAATGTAAAATGATAACATATGCATGTTTCGTGACGTCATACATGGATTAAGATGGAGAATGCATTCGGAGCAGTGGATTTTCTTAAAAATAATCAACTCGCCCCTTCGGGGCTCGTTGATTATTTTTAACGAATCCACAGCTCCTCATGCATTCTCCATTACTTCACTATCTAAATGAAGGTTTTGAAATTTTGCACACCGGATAATTCAGCCATTTGTCAAATCTGTAACGTTTAAATGGGGATATGAATTTAGACTGTGTTATAGTACATTCAAGTATCTCCTCTGAATTGAACACTTGGATTTAGTTTTAACTTTGTTTCAATTTATAAACGACAAGTAGAGGAACCAATTTTCGCGATGGATCTAGGATAACGTACATTATCACACAGATGTCCCTCAGCTGCATGGACAACATTATATAAACTAATGCTCAATAAATGCTTGTCTATGAAACAATTAAAATTCAAAATTCCATTTTGTATGTTGCTACAGCTGGTATGGGCGGACACACACAGAGTGGGGTGTGGATATGCGGACTGTACCGACACTAAATACTACGTGTGCAACTACGGTCCTGGGTAAGATGCCTTAACAAGACAAATAGTTTTTCAATCATTGTTTTTGACTTAAATTCTCAAATTCCTTAGGTGTTTATTTAAATTCAAACCAACTCACTCGACTTGTAAATTCACCCCCAAATGCCAAATGGACAATTATTTGTATTCAATGGAAATCGAACAACGATTATGCAGAGATCAAACTACACGTATTTAAATGACAAAACATTGCCAAACCAAATACATATTTTTTTTTATCTGCTATAGATAGATTTCCAAAAATTAACGTTAAACTAATATGTAATATGAAAAGAAAAAAAAATAATTTTATTTTGAAATTATCACTTTACATAACCGTTTCGCATAAATTATAATGTTCAGTAATAGTCAGTCCTTCTAAATAAAGTACCATTGATAACGTTTGGCATCTGGCTCCCACCAGCAATTTTAAAAGTTCAATCTTACTCTCCAAATACGTGTTTATAAAAAAAAAACTCAAATTCTTTTACGTCGAGGAACTCATACAAGCATTATATAGTACTCAAAAGATAAAATTTGTTTTCAAACCGATTAACCCAAGTTGAAAACGTCATAACAAAAGTGGTCAAAAATTGTGAACAACTATGTTCCTTTCAAAATGTCTACCTATTGTATCGTTATAAGAATCCAGATCTTGTAACATATATTTTGGGATAGATGTAATCCTATATTCACAATAAAATCACTTAGTATATCATAGCAGTGGCTGTTTCAAGAAGTATTTGATTAACATGAACATGACTTAAAATGTTTCGATGGGTATATAACGCAATCAACACAGAGATGCGAGGATATAAATGAAATTAGTGAAGAAATGAACATTTATCTTTAAAGCTGCATGGAGTAATGTATTATGTATTGTCATATGTATTTAGCAGGTGAGGATGAATATGTTGAGTGAGATGATTTGAACGTAAATCAGCATATATACTACCTTCCATTTAATATCAAGAACGAGTTCATGATTTTCGTATAAAACGAGCTAAAGCCTGTTAAATAAAAATGGAAGGAAATTTAGGCTAGTAATCCGTATGTAATCAAACGAAATTGCCGACAATCTGCTGAAAGAAAGTGTGACGTCATACTATATTACTGTGTTACACCAGGTTATTGCTGTGAAATATTACAGTGCAATATATTCCACGGCCGAGGAGTAAATGAGACAACAAAGCTAAATAAAATTGTATGAAAATACTCTATGTCATTTCAAATGTTTTGTGTTAAGGTACCGTTTGTCAGACGATTCTGAATACAATTTGTAGTTTTATGATTAGTGAAACCCAAGATCGCTTTATTTTGACAGAGGAAATAGCGGCGACTTCACCAAACCATATAGACAAGGGACGAAGTGTGGCGAGTGTGCATCTCGCTGTAGCAATGATCTGTGTGGTGAGGAGCCGTTTTACATATATACATATACATATACATATACATGTACACACACACATATATATATATACAGAAAATATATAGAAAAAGTTGAGGAAGGTCTCACGTGAAGTAAATGTATATAAAAATAAAATACTTCAGACGACACTTGCTGTAGATATCATTTTAATGATGACTGGATGCGTCGCATTTCGACTTGTTTATGTACAATACTTTTCAACAGTGTGGAGCATTTTCAACATGGCGAATATATAGGTAGCTTGAACAATGTACAATAGACGTTGATTGATTGGTAAGTGACAAGTGGTTAGCTTGATTAGCACACAATAAACTATTTACGAGGGATTAAAATTTGAGTCATTGCAGGTCTGACATCCTGGCCGACAGTCAAGGAATTGATCATTTGTTTCAAAATATATATATATATATATATATATATATATATATATATATATATATATATATATATATATATATATATATATATATATATATATATATATATATATATATACACACACACATATGAATAAACATATATTCTCCCTGAAGAGTAAATAGACAGTTAGTGAGAACTGTATGTGCCTTTGTTAATATCAACACGTTTACCTTTGGAAACACAAGGATATTCGCAGTCTAACATATTATTTTTATTGTTTTGTTTTTGTTTCAGATTGCCCAAACCCGTGTCTAAACGGAGGAACTCTGAATCGCACCGGCTGTACGTGTACATGCAAGCACGAATTCTACATCACAAACGACCACTGCGCTTGTGAGTATATCAATACATATTCTGAATATGTAAACAAAAACAGTTGAAGAATTTAGTTGAAAAGTAAAATTAGAAACAAAGATAGTTTAAGCAAAAGCTTTTAAAAGGAAGTTTTTGTTGAATCTATCTTCTTGAATTTCTAAGAGAAAATGAAATATTTATGTAGTAATTAGTTTATTTAGGTGATTTACGAATTGTTTAATCAAATGATTTTGCACTGGCTCCACGTGATCGCGAAGTTTTCGGAGTTATCCCCCATGATTGGAAACAAAATGGCGTGCATAACGTGAGGTAAGGTTACAGGACTATTCCTGGTCGATGTGGTAGTGTGAGTTGTAGATCTAGAGGTTTTATGCTTACTTGTTTCAGGTATACACTAATCTTTTGCTTTACACAGCTTTGAAAATGTTTGGTTTAGTGTTTTTGTATCCTTTGGTTTATTCTGTTGTTAATTTACCGAACAATCACCTTCTGTTTGCCCGCACATCATACGCAGCATAACACTTTCAAGTATGACATCATATTTCTTGAATTGTCGTTCAACGAGAAAGACAACTTTATTCAATTTCGTTAGATTATTATTCTCTACAAAACCTAAAACAGAATTAGCCAGCTGTCATTCCATTTAATCTCTTTATACTCACTTTGAACATAACATCAAATAATATTGTTTTATTTTTTACGACAATCATGCAACTAATACGTATACAGTATATCTATTTGTCAACATCTAACAAGTGTGATCATAAGTCGAACCTAACTGTAATAATTATTTGGAGTAGAATCAGTAGATTTCTCTAACTTTAATAAAGACACGTTTCCTGTATACATGCTGTATTGTTTCTATCATTAGTGAACTGCACTGAAGTGGAAGAGGATCCCTACTACTGTGCTGAGGATTATGGGAAACAGAGTTGCACGCTGATCGCGCAGGACTGTCCAAACAAGTGCAAACTGTGTCCTTGTAAGTATCCACAAGTTAATAGCATCTGAAGGTCTCCCCTTCCCTTGACTTAAAGGATAGATGAAACGACATATGGTCAAAATCGGATTCATTGAAGCGGGATGTCAATTTGACAATTGCTCGATTTTAAATTTCTGAAATCGGTCCATAAATTACTTTAATACGGCTTTAAAAAAACCCGCCTAATTTAGCCCCGGCGACCAGAATGAAAGTCTGCGGGGGTGTGGCCCCTGAAGGGATGACTTCTGTGACGTCACTGGAGTAACCTGATTTTCGGCGATAGTCATAATTCAACGTAATTTCGCAACATTTGGATTGTTAATTTCACTAACAAATCTTCAATCAACAACTTAAATTTTCCATATATCGAATGTTTAGAAATCCAACTTAGTAATTCCGCAGATGACAATTACATAATTATTGCATAACATGTGGTTAATCAGTCACGCCTCAATGATTTTTCTCAAAACGTTTCCCGACAGAAATCGCGGTATTGTTAAAATGGGTAAATTAAAATCGTCTTAATAATCAATTGCAAGTGTATATTTTCTCGATGTTATGCTCAATAGATTCCGATATACAATATACGTAGAGATACTCATCTGTCATTCTTGAGAAAAATGCATTTCTTTAATTCAAACCATTATGTCAAAAAAGCACAGCCAGCCGTTTAGCTTATGTTTATCCATAACGTCAACTCCATAGACAATGTGTCAAAACCAATTTGTGATGTGAATGAAATCTGGTGTGAGCATATTCTAAGCAACCGTCATTAATAAGAGTTCCCCAAAAAGTCAGTGCCAGTTTTTAGAACTCATTAAAGACTTGTTTATACTTGGTTGGTGCTAAGTATAATGTTGATGAATGGTTTGCCGTAGTTGTAACTGTCTATATCTCTGTCTGCCATAAAATATCTGCATAAGACGTGACAAGGTTATTTACAGTGTTAATCCTGATTGTAAAAACTGCTTGCTTGTAACTGTCTCTGTCTGCCATAAACTATCTTCATAAAACGTGACAAGGTTCTTTACAGTGTTAATCTTGATTGTAAAAACTGCTTGCTTGTAACTGTCGCTGTATATCTAACATAAAATATCTGCATAAGACGTGACAAGGCCGTTGACAGTATATACCTTATTGGCAGGAATTGCTTGCAAGTTCGTCAATGCCATAACGCAATTTACTCATCGTTTAAAATTAAATCCTGTCAATAACACGATGACCATCGATCAGCATGTCATCAAAAACTATATTATTCATGACGGGCATGTGCCAATGACAGAAACATTACCGGCGATTATCAACCAACCAGCCATACAACGTGATACTTGAAACGACCCGGTGCGAGGGACTTACAACCTTGAATTCCCTCCAGAAGGGTTTACACAGACAGTTGTAAACCCTGTTTGAAGGAAATATAATGATTGTAAACCCTGATATAATTGCTGAGATCACGGCTTGAAAGTAAAGATCTGAAGAAACTATCTTTAACTATTTTGAAAAATTTCTTAACTATAGCACAATATGAAACGCAAATGTTTTGACGAAAGTGCGTCTCGAACCCGTACCCAGTAAGACCAGTCGTTCATAATCCAACGCCTTAGACTGCTGCGCCACGAAGGCACATGGAAGACAACCTTACTGTTACGGTCAAGAAGAACCTTACATAGAAATCTTTGCCGTACTGGGACAGTGAACAAGGATTTTACGAACGACTCTATATAGAATCCGGTGTTTTCGATAACGGGATAAGAAAGCGTATTTTATACTTAAAAATGGTTGATAATATAGATAAGCCATTCTACCTCGGATATGGTAAGGTTGTAGACCCTGATAGTCAGGAAAAACCATTGGATGCTCCGCATCCTCGGGTATTTCCTTCCTATCAGGGTCCACAACCTTACCATATCCTCGGTATTATGGCTTATCCTTATAATAGTAATGATTTCATGTCAACTTGGATAACACATAGCTACTTATGATATTTGTCATTGAGACTAGACGTCACGAAAGATCAAATATATCTACCTGTTAGAAAAGAAGGAACGTCCGTTATCAGTGATGCTGCCACGTTTGTTAAGAAAGTCCAATATTCTAACATATCTGGAACTACTGTTAGTTATACTGGTGTAGATCTCATTACAATTTTAACATAACTGGAACAATGGTTAACTGAAGATCACATTAGAAACATTCCACTAGATGAAGCCCTTTACATTCCCCGAGCCAAATTTGACTCATAACCGACGCCCTGGACACTAAACTCACACAGTATTGTTAAGTTGGATTTCAGCTGTTTCACAACTTCATAACCTCTCTTGGGAAGACGACGTTTACCAGCAGATCCATGGGCTTCCAATGGATTCCCCTCTACAACTGATAATATACATTGCTTCCCATACCACTGATAACAGAGATATACATGGTTAACTTCGAAGAGTCCATCTTATCCACATTCCCTTTTCAACCACGTTGCTGGTTCAATGGTTGGTGGCATGTTCACCATCCTCGATCCTGACCACCGACCAATCCATCCATCTTCCTCGACCACCTCAACCAACAACATCTCCATACAACTCGCTATGGAAACAGATCACCAGAAATTAACCTTCCTTCACGTGCCCCATCAAGCACTCTCCTGACAAGATTACATTTTCTGTCGACCGAAAACCTACACACACAGACCAGTACATTATACACTTAATTACCGTACTCATTAGGTTAGGTCATTATGTGAAATACAAGGAATCGAGATCTGACTCCCGAGGTGGTCTGACCTCACCATGAGTAATTAAGTTTATTATACCGAAATTCGTTTTTTTTTCTTCAGGATCTAGTATGACTTTTTCTTATTTGTCAAATCAGGGAACCCATCAGCTGACGCCATCTTAAAAGCAAACTTAAAAACAAACAGTCAAGTGACAAATCACGTGACGAGTCAATATCTCAGGTCAGTGACAGAAATTTCTGTCACAAAACTGACCTCATCGCTGGAATCGCAGGTCAATGTACAAAAATATTTTTCGATCACGTGTTGTGAACTGGCCAATGATATTCTTACAAATTTAATAGAGCTATAATAACGACACTTCACCAACCTCCACCCTCTGATCAAACGAGCCATAACAGCAACCTTGACAAGGCGAGTTGAATCCAGCTGTGGCAGTGGAACTAGACCACCTGGACCAACATTTGTCAACATTTGGCTACCCCAAACATTTAGTAGAACATAACAAAACCCTTCGCCAGCATCTTGTAATGCTCCTACAGAGTTTTGTGACCATGACCTTTATTTCAAGGTCACAACGAGACTTTGTCATTTTACCCTTATCAGCGAGATATCTCAAGAACCATTCATATCTTACATATAGTTTCTCCAACGGAAGTCAAATGGCTGATTAGACATTATTCTCAAGGTCACAATGCTACTTTGAATTTTTAGCTCATCAGGCCATCGTGGAAAAAAGATGAAAAGAGGTTTTGAGGCCATGGCCTGTGAGGTCCTTATAAGCGACCATAGGGTAACCAAATCTAGAATTTAGAAACCCCATTGGTTAAAGACTATGCACACAATATTACAGTCTTCTAGGTATTTTTGTTCTGGAGAAGAAGATGAAATAAGATTTTAGGTCATGCCCTGTGGCCCACATTTGAGGGCACAGGGTCACGAAATCTACCATTTTGAATCCCTATTGGCCAAGGAGTCTATACACAACATTTCAGCTTCATAGACCTTTTCATACTTGAGAAGAAGATGAAAATAGGTTTTTAGGTCATGACCCCTGCGACCCCATTTGGGGTCATGGGGTCACGAGATCAACAGTTTAGAATCCCCATTGGTCAAGGAGTCTGCAAACAATTTTTCAGCTCTCTAGACCTTTTGGAACTGGAGAAGAAGATGAAAAAAAGTTTTTAAGGTTATGACCCCTGTGACCCACATTTGAGGTTACACGGTCACGAAATCTACAATTTAGAATCCCCTTTGTCCAAGGAGTCTGTATATAAAATTTCAGATCTCTAGAGTCACTGATTCCGGAGAAGAAGTCGAAAATGCATTTACATAGTGCATTTGGGAGTAAGGGACCTTTTCCGACCTCCATCTCAAAATCTATTCAGTATTATTTAATGAGATTTGGTATGTGTTGAGACTCAAAGATGGTGCCAGCCGTTTGCTACTTAAATCATTCTGAATTCTGTTCTTGTTGCCGTGAAAACAATTTTATCAAAGAGGCCAGAAAAGGGACACAATTTGAAGCTAAGAGAGGCCAGCAGTGAAAATATTTAATAAATGGATATAAATTTTAGAATGTGAACGTGTGATTCCAATGTGAGTAATATAATCATATTTGGTGAATATTGTTTCAGTAGAGATAGATGAAAAGTCTCTCTATTTTGTAAATCAAATATAACATTGATGAATTGGTGAAGTTGATTAGATGACTCATAGCAACTATGACTAAAACGATATCTCTAGTAAGGCTCTGACTCACGAGCTAGTATCGATTGAATAAGCGTACCAATGGTCGTGAGTGTCTAACAAATTGGTAGAATCACTTTGATATGTTAATAAGGATATATATGTGAAATATACCGCCCCTACTCGGGGAGGCTGAGCTGTAACGCCAGAACAACAGGACGGCGTCGCCATGCTAGGTGGCCCGCTTTCGCCTCTAATAAAGACAAGATAGAGAGACACTTGTTGTTTTGTCTTTTTGTGAGAGACCCCATCGCCACGAGCTACATCCCCAGCACAAAGACAATATATTCATCGATATATACATCATATATATAAACATTATAGGCGATAGGCCACATGGAAACAAGTTCATTTATCTCTGGCATAAGTTGAAAATAAGGATAAAATGATAAGGTTGAATTTAAAGTTTTAGCAGGGGACACCATAGTGCAGCTTACTTACTTACTTAGCCCCTTTGCGCCTAAGTTGATGAGTTGATGTATGTCTGCACCTTTCTCCGTGTAGCCTTAGTCATTGTCCATGACTCACAGCCGTGGAGCAGTACTGACTTTACGATGGAATTATGCTAATCTTTGTGGCCATTCTGATATGTTTAGAGACCCAGATGTTCTTTAACATGATGAAGGTTGCTCTTGCCTTGCCAATTCTTATCAATTACACTTCCTAAGTAGCTGAAGGTCTCTACCTCTTTGATGGGTTGATCTCCTACTGTGACTAGGGTATTGGATATTGTGTTAATTTTTAGCAATTATGTTTCCTTTTGTTGACTTTCATCCCTGTTTTAGCAGATGTTGATGCCGGCTAATCTGTCTTGTCAGCATTTTCTGGTATTGGTGTGCAAGTACTTGACTGTCTGGTACACACAGTTCAAAGATGAGAGTCCTTGTACAGCCGGCCTTACACTGGACTCGCCGGAGTCCTGTTGACCACTATTTAAGCAGTCAGTGCCTCACAAACCACATGATGTTTGTCCACGTTTTGCTGAGGTAAACACAAATTGACCACGTGGTGCTAGCCCGGCGATTTCCATATCGAGACCTAGTAACTTCATTCCGAACACAATTATCACCACAATTATCACCTCGTGACCCAAGATGACCCAACTGGACATAATTATGTTTTCACAAGGCGGCACATGATTATGTTACATGGTTTTATGTAGACATTGGAAGTTCAGTTTACAAACTAAAATACAATACCAGGAACCCTGGATACATGACAGAAAACCACAACAATGGAAATCCCCGTCTCCTGTCTCCTGTGTGCAAACGTATCAAAGCTGTTAGCTAATAGTTAGATAATGAAATCCACAGAAACTAGCAAAAGAAACAGACAAGTCTTATATAATTCAAATTGTATTGAAAATAATAACATTTAATCAGATTAAACAACCCTCGAGTATGTTCTTGTTTCAAAAACAAAAATATGTTTTGAAAACCTTCTTAAGATATCAATCGCTAGAGAAATATTTTATCTAAAATCTGACGTCATATAAACATAATTCCCTTTATTGCATAATATATATATATATATATATATATATTGCATATATACTACACAGCAAGAAGCGTTTCCGAGGCACCTAGAGATGTTCTATCGGCGACATGTCCGGTAGAATGTGTTGGCCACGGCAAGACGTTGGCGTTCTGCTAGGCAATGAAATCCACAGTAAATCAGGCGGTATTGGGTCTTGCATTGTCTTGCTGCACTGTAGTTCGCTTGCTGTTAGAGAAATGGAACCACAACGGGAGCGATGATGTGGCTGATGTAGCCCCGAGCTGTCACATTTCCTTGTACTGTGACAAGAGATTACGGTTGTCGCAAATACCTCCCCAAACCATGAGACCATCGCCACCAAAGGGGTGTACTTCTTGAATGCATGCCAGGTTAAGTCGTTCCCTTTTTTGCCTACAAATCATTGCTATACCATCAGTGTTGATACAGATTGAAGCGACTCTAGTCAGAAAACCGCTCGTCTCCAGTTGCGCATCTTCTGCACGCATCGGGCCATATATGCACTTTTAGAAAATGCATCCTGACAGTCACAGTATGCATTTTCCAAAAGTGCATATATATGGCCCGATGTGTGCGGAAGATGCCAGTTACGTGGCAGACAAAGTTGCCAAATGTAAACCTTTCGGGGATGTTCTTGGTTAATGACATTACACTCAAGGTCAGTGTGATCTCATGTCTGCTCAACAAGCCTTCTCATACTTTCTTGTTTCTGATCCTAAGAACACGTCTCCCAAGTACCATGACTGTCGTTACCGCCATTGACAGAAACCTGTTTCTAAGATAAAGAATACAGATGTCACGATCTGCTGGCAGTGTTGTCGCTGGAGGTCTTCTACTTCCGGTCGGTCAACGATCGAGTCTGTCTGATCGTGTCGCCTGATGAGATTTAACGGTCTGTCTGCTGCACCAAACTGTCCTACCAATATGGCTGTTCGTCGCCCCCATTCGTTACCTGCCAATGGCTCTTCTCGCTGCACTGCTTTCAATCGTGGCACTGCTTAAAGGGAAACTTCTATCACCGATTTATCGGCAGCATCCGCCATATTGAATTATTGGCATTATGTGAAATGAAAACACGCTGTATTTAACCCAATTTTACACTTTTTTGAAAAGTAAACATATACAATGGTAGAAAATGCTCATAGTAACACATAACATATAATAAAACGAGTAAACAATATGCGTTTAGTCTGTAGCGAAGTTTTCCGCACTCGTAGCGCCGATGAATGGCTTCAGTTCTCATTGTGTTTTTTTTTCAACAAATATGCGCTTGTCTTTATCAAGTTGTGAAATATAAAGTCATATAACTTCAATAATATATTTTAATTTTACTGTGTTTTAATCATGTATTCATATCATATTTGTGTAAACGAGAACATCCTCTCGAATTTCCTTTCCACAAAAAATACCCCGATAGAACCCCCCTTTTAACGTTCGGTGCAATTATGGAAGCCGACCAGTGACCCCTAGACCTTTTATACTTTTTTAGAATGATTTGAATTGCATACCGATTTTTCACAAATGTCATTTGTCTCCATTACGCACCAAGGTTGTTTTCAGTGCTGTTCATTTCAAAGTCTTACTTTATTATATAAAGCAGATTGATAAACCACGTGACTATATCGTACGAGGCATAATATGTCTGCTTATGAATGTGTGAAGTTTCTTTTTGTAACTGGGATTATGTAAGTACAAGACGTTGTCGTAGTAATGTACCTTCTTAAATTATAAATCGATGCTGCAGTACGTAATAAAACAAGCAAAGAATATCATATTTCACTTTCCTATCTCGCCTAGTTAAGACGATATTGTAAAAGTGTATTTGTCAGAAACATGAACAGATAAAGTAAGCAAAGAATTTATTTTAATATGAAGGTGTGTATCACTCATTGTACGTATCTATCACTCGTTGATTAAAACATCTTGCAATTTGGTTGGTATTGTTTCTTTTGCCCTTGGTGTAATTGATTCAAAGACGAAATCTGCATTATTTTCGATTGATTCTTCTACTGAAAAGAACAAATCACAGTTCCTAGGATAAAAAATATTTAATTTTCTATTTGCAGATGGTGGAGTGGGGTATATAGAAAGCAAGAAGGTTGTGGATGTTGTTGTTGATGTTGACGGTGGATCAAGTACAGCCCAGACACACACTGCATTAACTCTTTGTCTGACAGTGTTTGTGCTTAGCAGAAACACGATATCATATTGATGGTTATATCCATGTTGTTTTCTGTACGTAAATACTTGAATGTATTGAAAATGCTTGTGTTTGGAATATCATTTCAGAATGTAATTTATTTTGAGCATTTTATGAAATCATACCTAATTTAATATGTTTTCAGGCCATATTTGTTCCCGCTTAACTCTGACACTTATTGTTCAAATGTTACGAAATTTCGGTCATGTACACTCATAATTTATGCATATTAAAAAAAAAACATTATTGTAATTGAACCACTCATAAAATATACTGCATTTAGTTCTCCAGATAATTTTTGGACCTATTGGGTATTTTATTGGGTCGTGTACAGACACATAAGGCAATGGGGATTCTAAATTGTAGATTTCGTGACCCCGTGACCCAAAAATAGGGTCACGGGGGTCACAACCTTAAAAACCTATTTTCATTTTCTACTCAAGTACTGAAAGGTCTAGAGAGCTGAAAAGTTGTGTGCAGACTCCTTGGCCAATAGGGATTCAAATGTGTAGATTTCTTTACCCCGTGACTCCAAATAGGGTCACAGGGATCACAACCTTTAAATCCTATTTTCATCTTTTTCTCTAGTTCCAAAAGATCCAGAAAGCTGAAATGTTGTGTACAGACACATTAGGCAATGGGTATTTTAAAGTGTAGATTTCGTGACCCCTTGATCCAAAATTAGGGTCACAGGGGTCACATCCTTTAGAACCTATTTTCATCTTCTTCTCCAGTTCCAAAAGGTCTAGAGAGCTGCATTTTTTTATGTAGAGACTACTCGGCCAATGGGGATTTTTGTTTGTAGATTTTTTTACCCTGTGACTCCAAATAGGGTCACAAGGATCAAAAATCTTAAAATATTATTTTCTTCTTTTCTAGTACCAAATGATCCAGAAAGCTGAAATGTTGTGTGCAGATGGAGATGTCTGGTGATTCTAAATTGTGACCCTGTGACCCGAAATGTGGATCACAGAGGTCATGACCTCAAAGCCTATTTTCGTCTTCTTCTCGAGTACATAAAGCTCTAGAAAGCTGAACTCTTGTGTAAAAATTCATTAGGCAATGGGGATTTTAAATTGTAGATATGAGTCACGGGGGTCAGGACCCGAAAACCTTCTTTTATCTTCTTCTCCAGTACAAAAAGATCTAGCAAGCTGAAATGTTGCGTAAAGACTCCTTAGCCAAAGGAGATTCCAAATTGTAGATTTGGTAAATGTATTACTTGAGGTAACTTAGATATTCAACCTTAGATACTAAATCAATGAAGTCATATTGATCTATACAGAGCCCATGGTTCTATTTTTTTGCAGTTTTCTTTGACAGATAACTTACATGTGACTACGAGAAAGCCATTTTGTCCTGAACACATCTTCTCAACTCCTTCTCCTGCATAAAATTGGATATACATGTCAACCACGATAATTTGGGTGTACATTTCGAGGGTTAAAGGGGCAGTAGCACGTTTTTTTGCTCAAATTAGTCGTTGAAATGTATTTGAAAAATAATTTCTCCAATCGTAAAACACCCTTCTCTTTTCGTAAAACCAAGTTATAAATGAGTGTACATGGCTAAGAAAAGCCATTGGAATTGTTTTTGTCATTCGTAATAAAAAAATTGTTCACAATAAAATGGCCGTCATGCAATTTTTGCTTTATACGCAACACCGTTATTACTACTACGGATAATTGTTATGTGTAATAAGATGTTATACCCTCTAAAGTAAATTAAAATGGCACAAACTATCATTATAAATAAGAAATTTGAAAAAATAAATTTTGCAAAAAACGTGCTACTGCCCCTTTAAACTTAAAATCTGAATTTAATTTGTTATCATGGAAACATGACTAAATCAGTGACTGGATGATGAAGTCATATAAAACCCTTAAGAGGGATGTTAGTTTCGTGTATACAATGGTTCCATGATGGGCCTATTGTCGGTTAGACCTATTTATGTATGGGATATTTTTCCTGCTTAAATATTTTTTGACAAAGTATAATATCTGTATTTGAAGCTTATTTCGCTACTTCTCGCCAGGAAATCTGGGGTTAATGGTTAAAGTTAAAGGTGGTCATTGATTCTCTTGTTTGAATGGTACTTTACTAAACATTGCAAATGATTAGCAGCCCCGAATGAAAAAAAATTCAGTTCAAACTTGTCCAACCCTCAGGTCTCGTATAGAAAAATACAATTGTCATCGTGATTTCTTCGGCAATTGTATTTATATATATATATATATATATATATATATATATATATATATATATATATATATATATATATATATATATATATATATATATATATATATATATATATATATATTATATATGCTGGGATAGATTAATCTGATACCTAGAACGCGACGTTTAAAAGTTACTATCGATAAAGTACTATAGACACAGGAACTATTGCGATATCTCGATAGTTCGATCTATTGTTACAGCCCTAGTCATTTATATTTTTTAGAGCGTAAAACATCTTATTACATAAACCAACTATCCGTAGTGGTAATAACGGTGCGGTGTGTAAGCAAAGCTTGCATAGCGGCCCTTTTAATGTGAACACATTTGATTATTTCAAAGAACAAAAACGATTTCCATGGCCTTAACACACCCATTCTCTTCCGATATCAAGCGTAAAACAACAGAGGGTAGGATCGGAAATCTGAAGGGAGTAACCTCTGTGGGAAGTAACCTCTGTGGGGAGTAACCTCTGTGGGGAGTAACCTCTGTGGGGAGTAACCTCTGTGGGGAGTAACCTCTGTGGGGAGTAACCTCTGTGGGAAGAGAATGTAACACACAATGTACACTCATTTTTTACATTGGTTTTCCGAAGAGAGAAAGGTGTTTTACTTTTGGTGACATTATTTTTCATATACATTTCATCGACTTAATTGAGTGAAAAAACGTGCTACTGCCCCTTTAAAATCCAACCAGAATGCTATCGATGCGTCTGAAATAGTAATGAAGCTTGATAACTAGTAAAATGAAATGCATTTAAAACACGTTCTGAATACTTTGACTGCTTGCATCAAGAATTATGAACATTCTTCTTCTGTGAATTGTATTTAATATGAACTGTAATGTTAACACAGTCAAAGTGTGCATGAAGGGCGACATGAACTTGCGTTGTTCTGAAGGTTTCAGTTCAGTTTTCGACAGTATCAACCACAGGGACATGTTTTGTCCAATTCAAGAGTCTACTATAAGGTGAATGATCGTCGACTGCATATGCTTGTTTCTCTAAATACACGTCCCTGTTGTAGCAATTATTCATTTAAAGAAAGTGCATAATTATTGACGGTTTATAAGTGCGTTAAAGCAATTCCCAAATTAACGTCTATGTTCTTGCAGTTGGTGAATAGCATGTCAATGAACCTCCCCTGCAAGCTCCATAGGTCGCTTAGGATTCCAACACTGGCTAATTTAAGCTCTGTCGCATTTCTTTTAAATTAGCCTGTGATGGAAACTGGCGTGAGTTAAAATGGAAGTTGGTCAATGAAGTGGAAATCGATATTAGATGAATCCTTAGAGTAAATTTGAAAGTTTATTGACTTAGGATATGTTAAAGCCCTGTTTCCCCTAATTACATACATTTATGATACTTCATAACTTGTTATTATTTTAATGTTCATCATTGAACATCGGTGGTGGGTACTATATTTAAGTTTTCTTTTGTTCAAGAGCTCTTAATTTTATGAATCGATTTGATCTAATTATTTTTAGTTTTTAGTCATGTATGATTCTTGTTTTTTTTCTTGTTGTTTGCAATTTTGCAGTTATTTGTTTTAATTGCAAACATTCATCTGAAACAATCGAGTTAATCTTCAACTGCCTTTATTCATTCGCTTTAAAATGTGACAAGTACCTGCAATTTCATACAAAAGAAAATTTAATTAACTTAAGTTTTATGTCTGTTCAAGTGAGTTAAAAAATTGTACGCGTCTTTACCGTAGACGTCAAACAAGCCTAAAGGTCATTGTTGACTCTCCTATCTCGTCAAGTTAAGGAGATTCGAAAATAACGATTTCTTAATACGTTGTTATGAACAAATAATGTTTTAAAATTTCAGTTTTCATTTTGGCCTCTGAAAAGACGTTGTATCTCTGTTTCAGTCGTGTTTATCACTCGTGTATTCAATGATCTTGTATTTTGAATGGTGACGTTTCTTTTGCGATTGATGTAAATATTGGTGACGGGGTTTTCCATGTGTGTACCATATTATTCATTTATTTGAAATGTTTAACTGATCACGTTAAAGTGTGCTACTACGTATGTCCATGGTTAATGAAGTGCGATGATAAATCTTGCAATTCTGTTCACATGTGCCTTCATGAATTGTAACTATTTTCCGTTAGAGAGAAATAGATAAGTGCAATATAAGCACATGATTATCCGCATTGTTTAGCTCATCAGGCCGGAAAGGCCCGATGGGCTTATGGCATGGAATGGTGTCCGACGTCCGTCCGTCCGTCTATCCGTCCGTCCGTCTGTAAACTTCCGTACAAGCCGTCCCTAACATTTTCGACTTCTCCTCCAAAACCAGTGACTCTAGAGAGCTGAAATTGTATGTACAGACTCCTTGGACAAAGGGATTCTAAATTGTAGATTTCGTGACCATGTGACCCCAAATACAGGTCACAGGGGTCATGACCTTAAAACCTATTTTCATCTTCTTCTCAAGTATAAAAAGCTCTATAAATCTGAATGTTGTGTGCAGACTATAATTGGCCAATGGAGATTCTAAATTGTAGATTCCCTGGCCCTGTGACCTCAAATGTGGGCCACAGGGGTTATATATGACCTAAAAACCGATTTTCATCTTCTTCTTCAGAACAAAATGCTCCAGAGAGCCTTGGCCAAATGTGGGTCACAATCTAAAAACTTATTTTTGTTTTTCAACAATGTATTACTTAAGATAACTTAGCTATTCAACCTCAGATAATAAATCAATGAATTCCCGGTGAGCCCATGGCTCTATTTTTTTGTAGGGGTGCCAACGGCGGAAGCAAATGTTTAATTTAAAAACTACTACAATTAGGAGTTTTTAAATTAGTTTTACCAGAACGCCTGGATTTAATTATTCGGGTCAGCTGGATGTTTAGAACATATCGAGATATGAAACACAGAAACAAATATGCTTATACAAGTCTTTGAAAGGCATTTAAAAGTGAAATGCCGGTACATACAAACTTCTTTATTGTACATATGCTTACTCCTTCATCAGATGTGATATTATCAGGAAAATCATATCACGTGATTACCTTTCTACCAATCAGATCGCTCACATAATAAAATAATTATAAACTTGTGAATTCAGTCAAAACCTTTTTATGGATCCGTGAAAAGCGGCATATGACGTCAAACGTATCCCATTTCTCTTGTATCAAAACACATATGTCCCAAATTTGTTTAAAAATGTATATTCCATTCCTGTTTTTCATGATAATATTCACCATAATGTGTGCCAAGTCTTTGAATGAATTTGGAAGTGGATTATAATTAAATAACATCTTTTGGATAAAATTAACATCTCCATCGGATGATGTCGTGTTTGTTCACAATAAAGAAGTTGTCATGCAGAGAATATTTGTTTCCTTATAATAAATGCCGTTGACGTTTTGTTTCTGGTATATTTTCATACCTCATGGTATACGTGGGAGCTCTTCGTATTATAAGGAAACATTTTCATTTTCGTATGAAAGTATTAGCAATCAAATGTTAAAATTACCAACTATGTAACTCGCATGACAGTTATAAAGTATATTGAATTATTCATTACACGCATTATTATGATAACGGAAATGTTTTCGTATAACGGCAAAATTATTATATAAGATCTCAATTTATAACACTATTAAATTTACACATGTGAACTGAGAAAGAGAAATAAATATAATCTGGCTCTTGTCTGACATATATTTGGTGTACTGTTATGATGTGATTAATTTAGCTCATCAGGCCTGAAAGACCAGATGGGCTTATGGCATGGCTTGGCGTCCGTCCGTTTGTCCGTGCATCCGTCTGTCCGTCCGTCTGTAAAATTTTCGCTTTTTCGACTTCTTCTCTAGAACCAATGGCTCTAGAGAACGGAAATTTTCTGTGGAGACTCCTTGGCAAATGGGGATTCTGAATTGTAGATTTCGTGACCCCGTAACCCTAAATAGGGTCAAAGGGGTCACAACCTTTAAAACCTATTTCATATTCTTCTCCAGTACCAAAATATCTAGAGAGCTGAAATGTTGTGTGTAGACCCCTTGGCCAATGGGGATTGTAAATTGAAGATATAGTGACCCCGTGATCCCAAATACGGTCACAGGGGTCACGACCTTAAAAACCTATTTTCATCTTCTTACCCGGTACAAAAAGTCATAGTAAGTTGCAATGTTGTGTACCGACTCCTTTGTCAGAAGAGATTCTGAATAGTAGATTTCGTGACCCCATGACCCTAAAAATGTATTACAGGGGTCACCAATTTTCTTTCTCAAGTATTTAAATGCTTGAGATTTGTTGTACTTAGAAAATAAAAATTTTGAAATGTATTTAGTTACAGAGCCAGTGGCTGTATTTTAAAAAATACTGTCAGATAAGAAAGAGTGTTGGAATTTATGAAAACAAATGATCTAAGATATGCTGGTAAAGTAAGAGGACCAAATCGGAGACAAAAAAATAAAACAGTTTATTTGTGTTATTTACATCAGACATATTCGAGGGACATAAGCTTATTAGTAAGACCCTCTATAATCAAAGGCTAAGATCTTTGAATAAGCTCGGTCGAAGTAAACAATGTAGCCGATGAAAAAGTGATTTCATTATGTCCCCTGAATTTTTTTTCGGGAGATATAATGTTTTCGCCTCCGTCCGTCTTTCCGTTAATCCGTCATTCCGTTATTCCGTCATTCCGAAATGCTTTCTTTTCCGGGACATATCTCAAAAACCGTTCAATATTTTTTTCACGAAACTTGGTATGTGGTTAAACCTAGTGGTGGAGTTGTGCATTTTGCTATTTTGGTTATTCTGAATTTTTTTTTTTTAAATTCTGGTTTCCATGGAAACAATTTGAACTTAGTGCAAATTGGGGGTAGGGACCTTTTCCGGCCTATATTTCAAAATCTATCTAGTATTTCTTTACGAAACTTGGTATGCGGTTAGACCTAGTGGTGGAGTGGTGCCTTTTGCTATTTTGGTTATTCTGAATTTTTTTTTTCTGGTTTCCATGGAAACAATTTGAACTTAGTGCATATTGGGGGTAGGGACCTTTTCCTGCCTCTATCTCCAAAACCGTTCAATATTTTTTCACAAAACTTTGTATTTGCTTAGACCTAGTGATAGAGTGGAGCCTTTTGCTAATTTTGCTATTCTGAATTTTTTATTTCTTGTTATTTAATGCAGTATTGAACTAAGTGCTTAGCATAAGTGAAAAATAAGGGTAATATGACTGGGTTGGATTGAAAGTTGGAGCGGGGGACATCACAGTGCATCACATGCACATATTTCTAGTTCTTTTTATGATCGAAAATCTGCATGGAGTAAACTCTGCGGGAAGAGAATGCATATAACTTGTAATTTGGGGTGAGGAGATCCTCATTGGCTCGGGCTTTTAATGATGTAACTATAGTTTTTCAACTATTTCATTTTAATTCAATACGTGCTGTATGTGGTGATTTCAGTTATATATTTGTTTTCAATATGCATCCTTATTTTAGTCATCCCCAATTGCCCAATATATCAGTCTTGCTAGTTTCAAATTAAAATCTATCAACATCATTATACATTTGCAAAAAACGAAATTACACGTCCCATTTAAATTAACAGTAGTTATATGATTTATTGAACATAATGAAACCAATTTTCTTTTTGGCTATTAGCATCCTCGATATCTCCAGATTATGTATACGTTCAGTCTTAAAGT
Organism: Gibbula magus; assembly: GCA_936450465.1. NCBI lineage: Eukaryota > Metazoa > Mollusca > Gastropoda > Trochida > Trochidae > Gibbula > Gibbula magus. The sequence goes on from OW388304.1 coordinate 63,391,134, forward strand.
AGTGAGGGTCCAACTCCTTGGGAGTGTCGAACCAGACAATAGTGTTCATGTTTCAGTGATGTAAACAACTTACCGAAATAAAACTCTACTTATCAGTCGGTGGATTGCAACGAAGGCTATAGTTAATCTCATTCGAATCAGACCTTATTCTAATTAAGGCGCTGTAGCACGTGTTTTGCATATACTTTTTCTTAAATGTGCCATTTATTATTAAGTTTATACAATATAATGTTACGTTAGAGGATGGACCATCTCATTACACGACTCGATACGTATCCATAGAAAACGGTTATCCGTATTGGAAGAAATGGCGCGACGTAAACCGACACTTTTGTGGAACTCTTCAGTGTGAAAGGTAGATGTGTAGATCTCATGTCATTTTAAAAGTTCAGGCAGGAAGATGGTTGACCATTCCACCGTGGTTCCAAATGTAAAGTCTATACTATGAATGTTTAAGTACCGCTACATGGGGGCCGTGTTCAAGAGAGGTTTAAAAGTAATCGCTCAATAAGCAATTACTTTTAAATCTCTCTTGAACGCGATTGTAGCGCTACGTAGCAAAGCGAGCGAACTTTGAGGTTTTGCACCGTGTCGTTCAGGAGAGAATGAGTACTACTTGAGCTCTACTTGAGCGCCACTTGAGCGCTATTTTGAGCAATCAATGAGCGATTATAAGCGCTCGCTGTTATGGAACGGAGCCCAGTAAGATCACTTGAACTACCTTCGAGCGACCATCTAAATGTGAACACCTTAAAATGGCCGCTCGATGGTCAAATTTAAAGTCATCAAAATATGACCCTAAGAAATATGTTTCAACTGAATCCTGAAGCTATATGTATAAACAAGAAGGACCAATCCAATTTCATTTCCAAGAAAATACCCCGAAAGAACCCTCCCGTAGCTAGCTAGGTTATGATCTGACCACGTCTCGAGCCCTTCTCTCCAGCCAATCAGCGATGAGGCTAGGGAATCGTCGATACAACTTAATGTAAATATGTGGAAAGAAACGATCATGAAACATGCACGCTCGCAGTCTGATCTTAACATACAAGTTTTACGTATGATCTGATCTTCTTGAGTATTTATTATTTCGCTAATTTTAAATGTTGACCAAAATATTTTACAAAGCATTTTAAAATCAATTCTTTGTTTGATAACTCGCAGTGGACTGTACGAAGGGAAGTTCCGACCCCGACTACTGCAGTGGCGACTTCGGCAATAACAAGTGCAGCGTCATCCACATCGACTGTCCCAACAAGTGTCACGTGTGTCCCTGTGAGTACTGTCCAATACTGTTTCTACACAAAAACATGGCGACCATGCTTTAACGGCATGTCGCACTGTTCTTGATTTGGATTTGGTTTTGGATATATTGAGACATAAAACTCGGGTTAAATATTTGTTATTCGTTACACACACCTCCAGAGGCTGTGTTTATCAAGTTAACAATATGGGTGAGCTTACATTCAGTTATAACGGAAATAAATTAAAGGCCAAGTTTGAAACTCATCGGGCATGATATTTTTAATTTATTATACATGCATGTAAGGTTCAAAACTATTAGCCTGGAATCAGTCAGAGGTTATCGTCTAAAGTTTATATTGCATACGAGCCAACACACTATTCCTGCCTTGTAATACATGTATGTTTACTTCTCGATAACCATTTTACATACAGTTTAATTATGAAAACTATTCTTACAACGCGTAATTAACATGGAAATCTATGGAAAATGCCAGGTTGGGTAAAAACTTTTGGTCCCTGGGTGTATACATGTATAGGTCAAAGAGACGGTGAATCTTGATATATTTTCCATATTGGCCAGTATATTTGCGGATGGACACACATGCTATTCCTGGTTCTGGCCAGAAGTTTGTGCCTGCATGCATTGTGCAAATGGGGTTCACCTATAATACGTCACGTTATTCTTTTGTTTAGGGTTAAAGTTATAGATAACTGATGAGTTCAGAAGGTGCTTGTCTGAAGAATGGTTTTGGTAAGGGTGGTGTTTTACTGCGCACTCAGGCGCTGGCGTACACATATTTCATGATAAATCTGTCTCGATCCGTCTAATTAAAGGTGCATCCATTGTGTTGTTAGGGAGCACATATGCTAAATGTTATAAATTATTTTATCGAGAAGTAATGACTGTTGCCGAAAATTGCCATTTTGATCTCAGTCGACTCAGTATACGGACGATATAAAGGTAAAAAGTAACGATTTCTGATCGAAAACCGGACATACACTGCGTGTCGCGCTCGTCAAGTAGTCAAAAGTAATTTTGGAAACTTATTTACAACAGACTTATAGAAAACTTTAAGTCGATAATGTTTCATAGGTTTTATAACTACTGTCCATGTAAATGGAACGTGTAGATTCGGTGTCTGCACAAGTATAATGATGTTGCTCGATTTTAATTCGAAACTAGTAATTATTATATATTTGGCGATTGGGGATGGATATGGAAGTTGAGTGAAATTATTTGAACTGATATCAGCACATATTGTATGTTGGCATGTATTAAAGGCAAATACAATTTTATGAAACACAATGGATGCACCTTTAAAAGCACGATTGTCGCTTTGCGTTGGTGCGTTTTGAAGCTCATCGTGAAGCTCATCACATCTACTGACAGGAGAGGACGTCAGGCACGTCTGCTGTTATCATATAAACATTATGGCAATCACAATTGACAATTGAATTTTTAGAAATCGTCCGTCAAAATCGTATGTCATATGTCATTGGTATGCTGGACTTTATAGTTTAAGATTAAGTCACATATGCCGAAAAGCAGGTAATTTAGGAGACAGCCAAAACGCGCTCAGGGTAGAGACTACTGTATGCTGAATGGACGGAAACGGTCTGCCTTTCGTTGAACTATTGAAATAAGGCAAATCGCAACATTGTTGCATGTTTTGAAAATACTAGCCATGTGCCCTTTAACTCGTCAAGTTGTGTATGAGAAATGGTAGACTTAAATCAATAGTTCTCAAAAATTAATATTGTCAAAGGTGCAGCTTCCTAGCAATACTCATTTCTAAAGAGAAGTCGACAGAAGGTTTGGATGGGAACACCATCACGCCAATATTTTAGACAGACACTTGTCTTAATGTTCACGTAAAAATGTTATTCAGATAAGTTCAGCTTCCTATGCAGTGTGATTATTTTTACAAATACTGTTTTGAATTGCTTTCAATGTATGCATTTTCTCTACATTGTATCGGAATTATTTTTAAGTATCTTATCTTTTATCCGTTTATTTTATTTTAGATTCCGATCCAAGCTATGTAGAGGGTAGTGAGCCAATTGTTCAGAGAGCGGATGAAAGTGATGGAACTGCCCCCTGCGGTAACCTGGTCACCATAATCACCATGGCAACTCTCCTTGTGATAACATTTCTGTAACCAATGGAATTGTCTTGATGAGCCATCATAAACAGGAATTTGAACTTTACTTGTTATTAATTTTAAGCCACAAAGATGATTTCAAGCACCTCTAATCGATAAAAACGACACACTTTTCTATTTTAATAATATAATGAGGCATCATACCAAAAGTATTTACTTTTTATTCTAATGTACATCATTTTTGTTTTTTATATTATTTACTTGCCTGTGATCTGATCGAAATAAAATACTTAAGACAAACATTTTGCTTGGATTCTGCTTTGTAAGAATTTTAAGTTGTTTTTTTTTGGTTGCCAATAAGTAAAAATAGAGCCATGGGCTCTGTAGCTCATCAAGGTTTATATTGTTTGATGATGAAGACGGAAATATATTGTCTCAATATAATGCACAATCCCTAGCCCTGACAAATCTTCGCCTTGAAAGTGAGAGAGAGCACTCAGCAAGGTCAACACACAGGAGATTATGCAATATGCTGACCCCTTGGCTCTTGTTACAAGCAATCTGTGCTTTTACAGCCAAATTATGTTATTGCCTCTGCCATGCACTAAACACTGGCAGCACTGATCTAACTGTATAAGGTTTAGAGAGAACAGGCAATGTGATGAATCTCATGGTACATAGTACAATTTAGAATCCCCTTGGCTAAATTATCTTTGCACAATTTGTAACGGTTCTAAGCCTTTTCTAAGCCTTTTCGTCTGAACATCTAAACATTCTGAACGCAATATCCCTTCTTGTTTGTTCTGGAGAAGAAGATGAACAAATATTTTTATGTTTTGACCTGTGAGGGCTTTTTAAAAATAATATCAACAATATTCAGTTCAAAGGCTATTCAACAGTTCTCATTTCACATTGATTAAATCAATTTGACAAACATGTCCATAATGTAAATTTAATCTAAGTCAACATAAATTTCAGATTCCTACTGAATAAGATTAACTGCAAAGTTACTTTTTTTTCAATTCTGCATTCCTCAAACCCATGTTAGGACTCTCATATTTAAAAGATGAGATGACTCTCCTTCATATATTTTATTAGGGTTTACTAAATACTGAATGAAGTGCATATAAAATATCAGTTCAACATTCAATTTCAACAGGCTTTTTAGGCTGTGGCCCATATTTGGGGTAACAGGGTCACCAAATCTACAAGTTGGAATCCCCATTGGCTAAAGAGTTTGCACACAATATTACAGCCCTCTAGGTCTTTTTGTTCTGGAGAAAAAAGATGAAAACAGAATTTTAGGTCATGGCCTGTGAGACCCTTATTTGGGGCCATAGGGTCAACAATTATACAATTTAGAATCTCCATTGGCAAAAGACTCTGCACACAATATTACAGCCTTCTAGGTCTTTTCATTCTGGAGAAGAAGATGAAAATTGGATTTAGGTCATGACCTGTGAGGCCCTTATTTGGGGCCACAGGGTCACCAAATCTACAATTTAGAATCTCCATTGCCCAAGTCTCTATACAAAATTTCAGCTCCCTAGACCCAGTGGTTCTGGAGAAGAAGTCGAAAAAGCGAAAAAGTTTACGGATGGATGGACAGATGGACAGACACCATGCCATGCCATAAGCCCCTCGGGCTTTTCAGGCCTGATGAGCTAAATACAGATCCAGCCATTGTTTCTGTTGCTCATTAGTTTTTTCATGATTTATCTTCTTAGGTGAGGTGAGGTGAGGTGAGGTGAGGTGAGGTGAGGTGAGGTGAGATTTAATGTCGCTTTGAAGAGTATTTCACTTATATTGCGACTGCTAGTATTATGGCAGGGAGAAAGCCTGCAAAGCCATGTGGCTATGCATTTCGGTGAAACCTGCAAGCATCGACTGGAACTAGCGAACCATGTGTGGTACTGCGCTGAAATTCTATGTAGGATTGCACCCAAACCTTACTGCATGTAGAACAGTTCTCTACTGCAGAAAAAGTTGCTGTGCCCCTGGCTGGATTCGAACCCCAGTTCTCTTGATCCGAAGCCGAACGTGCTAACCACTGCGCTATTCCGCCCCTATCCTCTAAGGCTTAGGGCTTACATATGAAATTATAGGTTCATATTATGAACATCATAATATTATCATCGAACATGAAATTATTATCTGCTGGTCAAGGTATGCCTACACAAGACACCCACTCAAGATTTTATCATTCTAGAGCTTCCTGCAAACAAGATGTGTTTGTTTAACACAGATGCCATCGGATCTAACCATAGTTGAATTAAAACATAAAATCATTCAAGGTATTTTTTCCACTTAGCACTTTATTTAAAAAACACTTCATTTCATGAGTCATATTGGAATGTATCACAAATCCCTTTCATATATATGTTGATTACAAAATAAATGGTGAAATTGGATCCATAATTTTTTTTCTTTAAAATATGCAATTGCACATTTTTCGTAAAAGTAAAATTGCTCCATCAGGATATATGTATCCACATGGCTCCAACAATCCACTGATTATGTAACCATATTTCTTTGTTTAATAGAGGTTGCTTACTCATCACTGTATAAGCATGTATGTTTTCAGGCAATAAAATGTCTTGATTTTAAATTTGAAAATTGCTCATCTGTCTTCTCATTCAGGCACTGTCAATATTGCTCGATTAGAGGCGAGGTGAGGTGAGGTGAGTTTGGTTTTAATGCCGCTTTGAAGAATATTTCACTTATATCGCGGCTGCTAGTATTATGGCAGGGAGAAAGCCCACAACGCCATGTGGCTATGCATTGGGGTGAAACCTGCAATCATCGGCTGGAACTAGCGAACCATGGGTGATAAAACGCTGAGATTCAGTGTAGCATTGCACCCAAACCTTACTGCGTGTAGAACAGTTCTCTAATGCAGACAAAGTTGCTGTGCCCCTGGTGGGATTCAAACCCTGGACCTCTTGATCCGAAGCCGAACAAGCTAACAAATGCGCTATCCCTCCCCGCTGCTTGATTAGAAGTCTTTTTAATTGCCTGTTAATTGATCGAAGGAAATGAGGCATAATGTGTCCATATAATAAGAGGATTGTTGGATTTCTGGTACAATATCATCCTGGTATTTATAGTTATTATTTAACAGCACTGATTTCATGATTTGTAAATGGAAATGTTATTATGGGTACAGTGCCGCTTTTTTAGTTTCCAGATTGTTCAAAACAAAACTGATAAAATAACTTCTCTGAACGTTAGTTATTGCCATGTATGACAAAATTGCAGTTTTATCATTTTGAGGAAGGGTATGTGCAACTGTACCTTTTAAACATGATGACAGTCAGAAGTTTACAGTCGTAAATACATAGCTACTTAACACTGTACAAATAACATGAATAGCAAAATATACATTGAAACATACATCTCTCATAGAAAGCAAGTCATATTTACTAACAAATTTTACTTACAAACATATATTCAATTGACATCAAATTGACTAGGCAGAAAGAACAAACTGTAGAAATCATATTGTTTCAGAAACAAATATATCTTTTCTTCTTCAATGAGAATTGACAGAAAAATTAATAGTTATCTCAAAGTTGCTAGTATGAGTGTCTGGTATGTGAATAAATATATTACAACACAATGAGCCAAGAGAATGGAAAAAAGTACACAATTCGTAAGAAAAAGAGAACACAGTTGAAAACACGTCTACAATATCCAGGAAAACAAGGGCCGACATGTGACCATTGTAGATTTTGTCTTTCACTTACAAAGGGATTTCCTTCAGCGTGCCACTCAACAAAGTTGTTGAAGAATAATGATCAAATGTAGCATATTTTTATACATTGGTTACAAACAGTGTCTGTTGAACACCAACACAAAGTTTTCAAAAATGATATCACAAAACATAACTTTGATATTAAATGAGTTTCACTTTCCTAGATGTTTGTACTCAAAAGCAATTTTTAGGACATAACATTTATTTCTCAGATATTTTGACAAATATTTTAATTAACATCATTTGTTGGTTTTCCAAAGACAAGTTGACAGTGGTAGTTTAGTTGCTTGTAATGGATACTTTATCATACAGCATGAGTCAATCCTGATATTGAATCCCTGCAGTGTCAGTCAGCAGTGCAACTTTCCTACACATGGCACTCACTCCAGTCTCCCATCACTGGCTAATTTAAGTCTTGCCTCACTGCCTTAAATGTTCTGTGCTAGTGAATCCTTGCCCACTATGTAGTTGAGGTGCAGCATGTTGCTACGCTAGCACAGAAAAATAAAAGTAAATGAAGCAAGGCTCAATTAGCCAGTGATGGAGACTGGCATAAGTTCAACTTCCCAATGCAAGGCATAACTCTTGCCAGTCTCCATTACTGGCTGATTTAGGCCTTGCAGTATTTCCTTAAGAAATCTGTGCTTAAAAATCAAGGCCCACTATGCATTTCTGGTGCAGCGATTCACTATCTAGGCACAACAAAGCGGGGGAAATACCGCAAGGCTTAAATCAGCCAGTATTGCAGACTGGCAAGAGTTATGCCTTGCGTTTGGAAGTAAGCATAAGTTATGACTTTCGGGGGGAAGTTGTGAGCAGTGAGGTAACACAGCCTTGTTAATATAAGTATACTTTAATACTTCACCCCACTGTGAAACCATCTACCTACGGATTTCAGAATATTTAACATAGTTTACCTTTGGCCAGTTGACTCTCCTAGATTATTCCCTATTTAAACTAGGATTCATTCATGTAAATGGGCCACTCAGAATGATGTGTACTTAATAATACATTCAACACCTAAAGTAGTGAAAAAATTCACCAAACGCCAATCGGTTCCTTCAAATTTGACTTTATAAGATAACGTCATTAAACCAAAATTCCCCTCGGAGAAAGTGAATCCGTTTTTGTCTAAACTTGTTTCATGAAGTTTCTTAATCTCAGACACAATTATCAAATTGCCAACATGCAAGTACAATGAAGGCTCTACAAAGTCCAAAGGCCTCCTCCAAAGAGATATCCTACTCATTCCATTTCATATCTCCCCTTTCGGCACTTGCAGGCGTTCTTGACATTCCTCAGAGATCCGCCCGCCACGAAGAACGCAAAGGCCCCTGTACACACCATGACGATATAGGCCGGGATCAAACTGCCGTAGTACATGGGGGCCTCTCCCCCAGGAGATCTTTGGTTTAGTAGGGACTGGAATAAAATACACATAAATCATCATCGTGGTCATCATCATTTGGGAGGAGAATGTAGTAAAAACATATTCAAGCTTTAATCTTATTGAGTGAGTTATTGTTTAATGCCGCTTCGGCAGTATTGCAGCCATTAGCAGCGATTAATCTTATTGAGAATAACTGAAGAGTTTCAGGTGATGACTTTGTATCTGAAGACTTTCAAGAGTCTGTCACCTAGATGACAGTGGTATCATTGTAGAGAGGAAGCATTGCATCCAAAGCTGACTACACGTGGAACAGTTCAGACACATTTGAGGAGCGGGATTCAAGCACCAGACTTCTAGCTCAGAAGTCAATACTAACTAGAAAGTGTTTTTACCCGTAAAAACAGATGTCTCCCCCTTCCTTAAATGCTCCAAACCTCTGAACAATACTATCATAAAGCACCATTAATGTTCTCTGTATAATTCAAATTGAATAAATAACTTATCAACTCCACAATTGTAGCAAACAAAATATTCAAAATTCTAAATGATTTGATGCTGAAATAAAAGCCAGTTTTTTTAAAAAGACTAAGTCCAAATCGATGAGTTGGAAATAAAAAAAATATTTTTTCAATAAAATCTCTAACCCCCAAAAGGCACATCTACATGATGTGGAGAGACAGAATACCAAGTTTGGTGATGATTGGTCACATAGTTTTAGAGATCTGCTCCGGAAACGAACACTACCCTTGAAATAGACTAAGTCCAAATCGTTGCCATGGAAATAAAAAAAAAATTAAATTTAAAAAAATCTATTTCCCCCAAAAGGCACATCTACACGATATGGAGAGACAGTATACCAAGTTTGGTGATGATTGGTCACATATTTTTAGACAACGCCAACGCTAACGCCGACGGGAACTCAGCTTAAACCAATTTATTACCCTTTAGATAAATTTGTTGAATTCTGATTGGTCAATAGCCAATGCATACGAAACCGTGTAGGCGGATTTGCCAGGGTCTACCCTCCGTATGACCCGTGAGACAGGTCACGTGACTAGCTACACAGGTCTTACGGATGACCTTGACCTTAGATGGAATGCGGAAGTAAAACGGTTCCTCGACTCGGAATTTCAGGATCGAAACTTACCTTAACAAACATAAGTACGGTGATTTCAACCTATATACATTATTTATTTTGTTTGCGTCAATAAACTAATTCAATAAAAAATACGTGTCTCTCTATTATTCATCAGGTAATAATAATTTAAAAATCGATTATTTTTTAGCCACAGAGTTATCTCCCTTGATATTGAGCGGTACACTCTTCACAGTGTTTTTGCTGTTTCACACTGTGTGGAGTTTTTATCACAAACGGAAATAGCTATGTAGCCTATATATTTGTTATCGAAAATGGGTGAAATAAGTACAAATAATAGATCTAAAGGGTAATAAATTCGTTACACGGTGTTTTGACAGGGTGTACGGGACTGTAAGACCCTTGTATATTGCCCATTTCCTTCGGCTGCGCCTCAGGAAAATACGAAACATACAAGGGTCTTACAGTCCCGTACACCCTGTCAAAACACCGTGTAACTAATAATGTCTCCCGACCCTTGGGAGACATAATTCTCTATCCAAACCCCAGTACCAGTATAACAAAGCTACAAAAGTTGATCAGTATTTATACTTTATACTATATTCATATTATCATCTTGCAGACAAGTTGTATTTTTCTTTGTGTTGAATCCTTTATAGAACACTGCAAATATTCATAATCTTTCAGATTCATTTGCCTACAAGCATTTTAAATCATTATTACATGTAGAAAGCTATCTATCATTATCTATATCTCCCTATTTAAAATCCCTTTTAGCAAAATTCAGGTGCAGTAATTATGGGTTAGGTATAGAAACAGGAAGATACAACAATATACCAATGGCTGACAGAGTGTGTATTTACTGTAAAGTAGACAATATTAACTGTGTTGAAGATGAAATCCACATTCTTTTTTATTGTAAACTGTATGAAGATGCTAGAAATAAGTTTATTGCTCCATTGCTGTACAATACATCAAACACACAAAATTTAATCTATATTCTTAGCAGTAAAGATAAAGGTATTATCATGAATGTTGTTAACTTTCTTAATTGTGTATGTAAAACTAGAGCTGCAATTGTAAATTCATAAACCTGTTATCTTTTATGTGCGCTTGTTTCAAATTTGTAATGTAATTGTATTTTGGGCCTTTGGCCTTTATACTGAATAAAATGTCTGTCTGTCTGTCTGTCTGTGATTGAAATTAACTATCATACCTCTATAATAATTTGAAAGAATGCCATTGGTCAATTCACACCACATTATGAAAACTATATTTGTACAATGACCCTCGTAATCAGTGATGAGGTCAGTTTTCACTGACCAGAGATACTGACTTATCACGTGACAGTTTCTTTTGACGCTTTCAAGATGGCATACTTGTTTTCGCTTTACCAATATGGTATTACAACACTTAAATGTTAGTTACATACAACAGTCAGAAGAAAAAATGAATCTCGGTATAATAAAACACTTAATTACTCATGACGAGGTCATTGTGTGATAAACAAGGTCAGACCACCTCAGGAGTCAGGTGTAATGCAGTCCCAAATCTACGATCAGAATACTTGAAAGAGCCGTGAATGAATTGATCAGAGACCCAGTACAAGAAGGCTTATGTATAGTATACAGGTAAATGTTCATCAGTCACACGCAGTCAGGTTTGGGTGCAACGCTACACTGAATTTCAGCGCAGTACCACCCATGGTTCACTAGTTCCAGCCGATGCTCGCAGGTTTCACCACAATGCATAGCCACATGGCGTTGCTGGCTTTCTCCCTGCCGCAATACTAGCAGCCGCAATAAGTGAAATACTCTTGAAAGTGGCGTTAAACACCAACTCACCTTCATCAGTCACATACTTACATATCCTGGTCTTCTCTATACGTTTATACTTTTAAACAACGGCGTTGAGAAGTAATAGCGGAGGATGAACTAACTGACTCACCAGGCAAGACACGAGCATATGGGATGCTAACACTCCAGCAACAATCACATACTGACGCTTGTCGAGAGCGTGGAAAAATATCACTCCCCAGAATGTGTGAAGTAAGATGAAACAGAGGGTCAGGAAAGCTGTAAATAAACATGGACTCTTATCAAATTATTATCTTCATATGTTAATAACGAAATACATGAAATATCATTAGAATACAACATTTATTATTTAAAGATAAATTATTTAAGGTCAGAGAGATTTGAGTGAGTTTTCGGCTTTCTGTCAATATATATTACTACACCAATGAGGTCCATCAAATTTACATGTAAAAGCTTTCACACAAAAAAATGTGGGAAGGAGTTTGTAGTCCTCTGAACCAGTGACTGTACTGGAACCTTTTAAATAAAGTCTCTTGCCCAAGATGATAGTAACGAATCTTCATCTCTTACTGCAGGAAACTCTCACAATATCAAGCCTGATAAATGGGTCACCCATCCAGTGCTCAACTCTACTGTTGGTTACACAGGACTACTTGCCACCAGAGAAGAGCAAGTCACTGACCTGAAGTGAGGAAGAAGAGATGAGAGTCCCCGTTGATACCCATAGTTCCCGGTCCAGCCATGTCCGCCAACACGTTGATGAGAGAGAACGCCCCACACATGATACCAAACCCGAGACCAGACACTAGGGGAACATAAAGTTTAAATTCATCAATAATTGTTGCAACAAAGAACATATCAAAATGAACCTAATATCTGAAACTTGATTTAACCACGAAAATATGTGGATAACAACTTCTCAATGGATTACATTTCAACACAGATTCCAGTGTCTTTATGAGGCAGAGGTGAATGTCATACAGTCAGGCCTCGATAAACCGAACGCTTCCGTTTTTCATCAAAAACGTTCGGATAGTGAAATGTTCGGACTACTGAGTACTACTATAGAGATTAGTTTGGTTACATCTTCCTACCGTTCGGAAACTGCGAGATTCGGATTATCGGTGGACGGATTATCGCGGCTTAACTGTATATGCTATTACCTATATATTTCGCCATTATTGTCATTCCAACTTTCAAAATGACTAATAGAAGTTATATTTCATGATAACATAATACATTCTTGTTATTCCTTTTGAATCTTTTACAATATTTAAGGTTCTATTTTTTTCAAAACAATATCACTTTAACGACTTATGAAAAACATATATATATATATACAGTAGTTGTAACAACAGAATCAATGGTGCTTGAAATACACTATGGTTCATATTTTATGGGCTTTTCCTTTAAGTTAATGCTTTTATTTACAAAGATTTGGTTATCGAAAATGTATTTTCCACAAGCCCACTCACCGTAGGCCATGATGTGTTTGTTGGAGATATCTCTGGGTGTAACGTTCTCCTCCTGGGTTGTTAGACTCACTTTCTGTAAGCCTTCATCGGCCTTCCTGCATAACAAAGTTGATTGCTTGTTATGAAACGTTATTGAAAACATACATAAATCATTAGAAATATGCCATCAAATAAATCACATATGTCCAACAATAAAAATCTATAAACAGTAACCATGAAAACAACAATTGTTGTATCTGTTCATAATAATGGATCTTACATGTACGGTAACTACAGGATACTTGACGACCTTCCAAATACCAATTTCATGAAAGAAGTTTATTAGTTTGATTCAAGCAAGTGAGAAAATTTTTCATAAGGCTGATTAAAATTGACGCTTTTCTGAGGAATATAAAAGTGCATCTCCCGGGATACGAACTGGTTCTATAGATTTCTCCCTCCCGAGTCCCGAGTGATGAGAATTTATATAATGATATCACAACTGGTGACATCACACATGCAATTGTATAACTCGATTTTAATATTGCCATATAAAAATATTGCAGTATCTTCCACAGGCGAGTAATAAAACTTTGTAGTTTACAAATAAACCAAAATTAAATTTATCACTAAAGAAATCTGTATTATTAGTTTAATTATTGTCAAGTGTTAAAGTCATTAATATTAATGATTATTCATAGAATATCGAAAAAGAAAAAAATAATCTAGGTAACCAAATATGATACCACAAAATATGAAAATCTTACCTTAAAAGTTTGTAGAAAAGGAATCTGAAGAGCTCTTGGAATATGACAGAGAAAACGAGGCCAAATGCCAGATGATCTCGTAATGGAACCACTGCGTACCATAGCAAGGAGGATAACAGTAACGCTAACAGCCAAAAGAATGCTCTGAAAGAAAGTGGACTCGTATGAGGATTTGAAGCAGTTGTATTGGCAAAATATTGGTTTTTATTGAAATCTCAAATATTTAATATTTATGCTCCCTGATGTTGGCTACATATGTTTCTATCAGGATACTTTTGGTGGAAGAGACACTCCTGTTTATAACCTATTGTTACACATGATCACACAATTCAGTTGAAACATTTAACTAAGGGTAATAGTTTGGTGACTACAATCGGATAATTTAATGTAAAAACAGTGAGAAGTGATACCATTCATAGATGCTATGAGTGTGGAAAGCTTTGCAATGGTGTAACAAGACAGTTAATGATAAATTATTTCTTACTTTGTGGATATGCCATCAATATGTTCTTTTCAATACAATGTTGTAAAATTGGACAAAATACAGTTTCTTCTTAATTTACAAAATACACAAAAACAAAATGGTGGATACACAGACCAAAAGCATCTTTCAGATCCCCGCAGCATCTCTTTAATGTTTCTCTTCCCAGCATCCTTTGCTCTGCCCATTCTCTCATTACACTTAGTTTTCTTCTTCAGAGAAAATGTCAACAAATGTCATTCAAGGATATTTATCATAAATAGCTTCCATATTCTAAGTAATATACTTACCCCGCTATGAGAACAATAACCCTGAGGGGGTCCCGTGCAATTGTAAATACAAACATTGCCAGCGGTGGTCCAAAGGCAATGAACGTACATCCAAAGAATTCCATCAACGTCATGATGAAAAAACTGAAATAGAAAATATTTAAATGTCAGGTAAAGTTATAACGGAAATGCTTAAGAAAGTTCAAGTCCACAAATGAAGGGTTCGGGGCAAAACGATGATAACCCATCTAAACCTATTTTTCTGATATTTTAGTCACATGTGGGTCCCAAGAGTTTTTCTGAATACTGACATAAAGGGACACAGTTCTAACTTGAATTGAAAGCGGCCATTGATCGTTTTATTGGCATCAGATGATGATCTTTAAGGTTATTAACACCATAAACATCTTATTTTTTAAGCTGACCGGTACATAAAAGTATGTAATTTAAGCAACCTGATTTGGTTGTCATGTTTTTGCTGAATGAGACAATGAACATACATTAGATAACTGTAATTTGTTATGATATTATCCTGTACATTCATTACAAATATTATAGACCTTTGCTTTCTATTGTTTTAATTCTTATTTGTATTTTGGAAATATCAACATTTATTTATATATTTAAAACAAAAGTGAAATGAAAGTTGTATTAGAAAGCTCTCTAAAAAAAACTTTCATTCAAATATAAACATTGCTAACATTTTATGGTAGTTTTAATTTTAGCAAAATGGTAAACAATTAAAAAGCTTTCACTTATAACTTTCTTACTTTTCATCAAAAAGCCTTGCCACTCGCTTACTTTTTGGAGTAATTTATTGAAATTTACAGATCTCAGTCTCCATTTATCAAAGAATATATTGTAAAAAATTGAGAACTCTAGCATTATTGGTTCTTGAGGTGAAAAACACAACTTTAAATTGCACCCCTGCCACACCCTTTTTTCCAGAGTTGGCTTATGAAATTTACAAATCTGAGTCTTCACCTATCAAAGATCATATTTCCAAAATTGATGGTGGTTCATGAGGAGAAGTCGTTTAAAGATTTTAGGGTGGACCCCCTGCCACGGCCATATTTGATGGGAGGTCGAGTCAAAATGAACAAACTTGATTCCTCATATTATAAAGATGATATTCAGCTTCCTATGCCAACTGGCTCCTCCAACAAAGATCATTTTCCCAATCTTGAGCTGGTTCGTGAGGAGAAGTCGCTTTAAGGTTACTTCAAAAGATAATATTGTAGTAATATGCATACAACACTCTTTCATATTTGTCAATTGACATCATCTCCTGAAAGATAAGCAGTTCTTCCTACTGGATCCACTTCACAATGAAAACATTCTAAGTTATGTTATTGGCATTTATCATGTATGATTACTTGAGCAATCTTCATGTAAGTTCATGTTGTTTTCCTGAGCTTGTTGATCAATCCAAATTCATGTTCATGAAATAAATATGTCAAAATCAGGAAGTTAAGTGAAATGCGGGTTGCGATGCATGTTTTAAATTTTGGGTACTAGTTCCTTTGGTTAAAAATTTACTGACAACCGTCATCATATGGCTTGAGTCATGTGACTTTACGACACAATACGTACGGGTCTCATCAATAGTGGTCAATGTAAAAATGCTTGCTGATGAGTGAGTCCAGTCTCACTTTACTACAAACAGATGCAGTAACTCTAATTGACAATTAATGTTGAAAAATATTGTATGGCATTATCACCCTACAGTTTATAGTGACAGGAAATGGACTAGACATTGAAGTTTGGGATTGGAGAGTACAAATATACTTGAATATTTACACATAAGATGTCTTATTAAAAAAACACAACTTTATTCTATCATTATTCATGAAACATTATTTTCATCATACACTCCAATAATCTAAATTTAATTAAAATCTAACTTGTTACTATGAATAGTTAGATAAATATTCATTTTTCACAAGTGACATATTTTTATTCAAGCGATTGCTCTGTCGCAATAAGGACATATATATTGAATTCAGAATCTTAATCATGATAACTCAACAAATATTTCTATTCATACTCACATGTGTAGGTGGTTTTAAAGTAAACAAACTCAACAGAGATCCAGGGAAAGGTAAATTTTCTAACACGGAAGTGGGATATATTTCTTACTTCCGGTTTTACGGAGCGCGCTTTGAAGTCAGATTGCATTGGATATTATTTGAGTTAATATATGCTTATGACTGACAATCAGAAGAAACATTAATTAACATTTTTTGTTCAAACGTTTTAATGCTGTTGACAATATACTTTTATTTAACTCGTACTTATTTACATTTTTCTGCTGAATACAAGCGTGATGTACTCAAGTAAAATTTAGAACGATCTTTAATATATCAAAAATCATTCGCTCTTAATTTCATACTCTGACAATCACAGGCAAATATCATTTATTAGCAAATTCGTAAGATCATAAAGTGACCAAAAATATGGAAATTTAAAATTCATAAAATGTGTTTATTCGTAGTGAACATTACGTAGTTATCAGCTGTGTAAAGCATCAAACAACAGAGGGATGGGACTAAGTACAAAAATGGTGTTATTATGACTCAGGAAGTGAGATGGGCATGTAAGTTACTTGTAGTTTTCGTTGACAATATCAACGTCACTTTAAAACAATGGAAATAAGCAACTTAGATACATCATATAGAAGATAATGAATGGTTTAGTGTATTAGAATACTTTTTAACTTTTAATGTTATTAGTAATAATTGTGAGTTCTCTAATAATGTACTTACCTCTAGTTCCTTATAATAATATAGATGAACCACAGGGGGTTTCAGGTTTTGAATGATTCTGCATGTAACCTGGTAACCCCTCTTTTATATAAATGAATCCCTATTATAACATTCTTGGATGTGCCTATTCGATAATTGATTACAATTGATCTTTTGTAAGTGTGATGTGGCTAAATAAGGCTATTTGATAAACTTTAAAAATTATGATTTTTTTGCTCTTTTCCAGAGGATTAAGAAGGATATAAGCATGTACTGTAGTTCATTTCAAAAGAACAATGATCTGAATTAAACTTATTAAAGGAATACTACATGTTTTGCGGGATATTTTATTTAGATTTGATACATACAAAATTATCAAATGTCCTGATTTACGTTCAAATCATCTCACTGGACGCTCGCCGCTAATGGCTGCAATACTGCCGAAGCGGCGTTAAACAATAACTCACTCACTCACTCTCACTGGACTTTTATATGTCTCCCTAACGCCAAATATTTGACAAAACTTGCTTTCAATGAAACTTGAGCAGCGGCTTAATACACGACGAGAAGCCAAATTCATGTGCCCCATTTACAAGTAGGCCTATACCAGTTATATGTTCCAATGAATAGAACCAACCAATATCTGTCTCTACATTTAAGTTTTCAAAATTATGTTTGAACAATTGACGTGCGCCAGCCACGGAACATTGTCTGGTTTTCGATCATAATCACAACTAAACATTTTAATAATGTAACTATACTGAGCAGATTGGCACTAAAAGGGTACAACAACCGTCATTACTTCTCGATAAAATAACACCCTTGGTAACTTTTGTCCTATGTACTACTACAATAACATACGGAGGATACAGATACAGACAGAAGATACTGAAAGATCCTTTGAATAAGCTTTCATAATTAAAGTCGTCAGAAAACAGACAATTGAGTTAGTGGCTATTGTCACTGTATAACCATTGTCTGCAAAACATCAGTATGAAATTTGATGTTGTGTATGTTCAATTGTCATGGTGGTCAACTAGTCTACCTAGGTTCTGCTTGTATGCTGTTGTAAATTTATTCCATTTATCGGTTACCTGGGCAATTTGTTAGATCATTTACTTTACCAAATTTGATTTCATGTAAGATTTAATTGATTAACAACAGTGACTCAAGATTCAAATAGTAGCGTATCTGATTAACGTAAAATATTTATTGCTTATTTCTGAAACCAAAATTTGAAGAAGTAGTCTATTCACTGTCAAATTTAGTTAATTCAATAATAATGTTTGTATCAATGATTAATAAGAAATATTTTTGTTTCATTTACAGATTACAGACAGTCATGAAGGCAGCTTGTTTTGTATATACAAACTTTGGAAGTATATGACATGATATATAGTTCCTAAACCTAGTCTTTCAACCACCATGATGCACAGCCATTGTGAGATCTGTGTTTCACGGCATTGCACTGCCAAACCTGATGACATCACATGCTGTCCTATGGTGTCATGTGACCTTGGTTGTGGTGCCAGGTTTCATCAATGTTTACAGTCGGAACACTCCCTCCTCTGCCAAGACGAGAGGGTCAGCTGTATAAATAATCAAAATGGCTGTCCTGTCATGATGCCGAGACACAAGCTAGGCAGCCATCTTGAAGTTTGTCCTGCGAGTGTGATGTGCTGTCCAATTGAATGGAACCGCTGGCCAATGTATTCTGTTGAGGATAAAAAGAAAATGAATTTACCCACAAATATAATAAAAGCTCGATGTGGTCAACTAGATGTCGCCTTGGCAATGAGGGATCAAAGAATGCTAATGGAATCTCTGAATGCTCCAAAAAAGACAAAAAGAATATTACGAAATCGTCTCACCACTCGATATCCTGCCGCTCCATTTACTCACCGAAGCAGCTCAGTTGATTCGGATATGATGACTTCTGAAGAAACTTCCCGGAATGTCTCAGATGATGAAGGTGGAAATACACCTTGGAATCTCGGAAATTATCCACCTGGTTTACAGAGAAGCGTGTGCAGTCGCCTGATCCATGCTACGAAACAGACGGCAGACAGTCTTTCAGCTACCCTTGATGTTGCGTCCAATCATTTATCAAAGTCCGCTCACTCACTAGATTATATCAAGGAATCCAGCGAAGTCAGTTTAAACAAATCTGTCGACTCTGATGACGATGATGTTGACATGACCAAAGATGTCTCGTGCATGAACGGGGCTGGCGGAGACCAGGCCGCCAATACAAAATCCTCTCACAGGGTCGATAAAAAGTCTTGCATTAATAATGAATCTACAAATAATCTTGACAACAACACGAAGCTCTGTGATATCTTAGGTGTTGACATAAACATTGACTGCATCACGAAATATCAGCCCAAACCTCGGGAAATGTACACCTTTCTTTGTGCTCAGGACTTACGCCGAGACGAATATGCGTGGCATTTCAAGAATATTCACAACGACATCCAGAGTTATCTCAATGGCTGGATGGAACAGAGATGTCCGCTGGCGTATCTTGGGTGTACGTTTTCTTTCCGGCGTTTTGTCCCATGTAATAATGGCTCCTCAATCGTCCACAGTGCTTTGCTAGAGAGTTTTGGTCTCGTCACTGAGAATAATTTAGAGACGTCTTCCAATAATTCACCTGATGCTGACACAGACATGTCAACCCACGTGACAAGGAAAGAATCTTGCGCCATAGATGAACAATGTAAAGATTCTGTTGCAACTGCCGAGCCAAATGCAAATGGCAAAGATGTTGCCATGACTACTGCTGCACCTGATGCAAATGGTTTTCAACATATGGTTGTGGAAACTGGCTATGACTATAATCAGGAACCCACCTCACAATATGGAACCAGTCTTGATGTGGACCAGCCCCAGAACCCTTTGACTGTTGTCGCCCCTGGGGATGAGTTTGTAGAGAAGGAAATGTTTACCTCATATCGTGCATATTCTCCCATCCACGTGCAATATCGTCCAGTCAAAGCTGTCAGTCACGGCAGGAATGCTTCAGGTAAGCTTTGTACAACGTACCCATGCAAATCATAACTCCCGCCTGTCTCTATCAGTGACACATTTTAGCCTTACTGTTTGCTAACGTTTTTCTGTGCCAGTGTTAGCATGATCGATGCCCCTGACTTGGTAGTGAAATCATAAGTCTCTGGCACAGAAAAGGCGACGAAATGTAGCAAGGCTTTAATTAGCAGGTGATAGAGATTGACACAAGGGGAAGTTGGCTTTTGTAGAGAATATGGAAATAATTTTGATGAATCAATAACATGAACTAATATCAGGGCTTAGATGGTTAACCAGTGTACCTGGGACAAGTGTGTACAGAGTAGGACCCAGGTTCTCGTCACATTACCAGACCAGATTATTATTCTTTTATAATCGAAAGTTTGAAGATTCAAACTCAATTTACAATCATTGTTCTTGATTAGAACATATTAATGACTATTAACTCCGCCGTCTATTAAATAACATTTTTTTTTTGATAACTTGTTTATCTATAACATAGTTATATTTTGGATAACACTACCTTCAATAGTACAAAGTCTTGTACTTTTTCGGGCCGAGTCCCATGCGGGATTCGAACCCACACCCTCAGAGTAAGGCAACTATCGCCAGCATTGACTGTACCAACAGCTTGCCACACGACCATTTTGCCTTGTATATCTAGGTATGGAGCTGTTGCGTCTTCCCTTTGAGGTGCTGCAGGACGTTGCTCGCCGCCTCGACTCGTTCAGTCTGTGTAACCTGGCTCTCACCTCCAAGCTGCTGCGCGACGTGTGCTGTAGTCTCCTGGACGAGCGAGGTATCGTCATACAGGTGTGGGAGAAGACGCGTGACACTGACGGGAGGGTCAGGTGGCAGACTAACTGTAATGTGAGTATTATTGTGTTTTTCTTCCTGTGGGATGCTGTTCCTCGTAATTTCACTAGGCCGAGATATTATTCAGAGTCTAACTAGAGCCCGCCTTCTTACAATAGCCATGACGTCACAATGATGTGATGCCCTCGGCTCCACCGCAATGACGTCACAGTACCACCGCCAGTCAAATAATGCTTCTCAGATGCAGAATAACCTCTCCTAATATGTATGTTACTACAATAAGAAGAGATGTTCAGATATAAGCTCAATTCAAAATATTAACTAACAATATTGAAATAGGAAACAAAAAGGAGAGTTGTTTATGTTTTTTCCTTTGTCTTATATGCTGTCAAGCACTGGCAATGGCCTAAAATAGGTTAGATCCTGTTCTATTCCATCCATTTGTCCATCCCCTTTGATTATTATGCCCCGCTGCGTGTTAAGCGCGAAGCGGGGGATATAGTATTCGGCTGCGTCCGTCCGTACGTACGTCCGAAATGGAATAACTGAAATACTATTCGCTGGATTCTTTTCATATTTTGCATATGGGTTCATTTTAGGAAGAGTAATTTTCCTATAGAGGTTTGTGACCTTGACCTTCATTTCAAGGTCACAACGAGACTTTGTCATTTTGCCCTTGTCAGCGGGATATCTCAAGAACCATTCGCCGGAATTCCATCATTTCTTACACAAAGCATGTCATATGAAAGACAAAGGGCTGATTAGATATTGGTGACCTTGACATCATTCTCACAGTGGAACTTTGAATTTTTCTACATATTTGACAGTCGATTTTGCTGATTTTGACATTATTTTTCAATTTTGAAGTATTAATTTGCGGTGGGGGATCATGTCAACTTGTTTTATTAACAATATTGAAAATAACTAAAGTAAGTTTTTCCAAATTCTGTCCTGAAACTGTCTTCTATATGCCAATCTCACTGATCTTACCACAGAGAAGTGAGCTTCAAAAGGTTTCTTGAGATTATGATAGGTTACATACATAAAAATAGTATGGCTGAAACTAGTCCTCCATATGATCTTATTAATGATATTAAAATATTCTTTTGCCAAAATTATGATAAACTGAGCTAACTAACTTCAATTCTGAAATTGTAGTTCATGAAAATGTTCATTGTAAGAAGAGACCTGATATCTAAAATAAACATGATTTGTTTCATCACGCCAAGAATTTAATTAAAATCATCCGATGTTTTCAGAGGTGGAGGTTCAGTACTGCTTTCAGTCCAGTGAAGAACTGGCAGTTTTCAGGGAACAATCCAATCGGGGAACATCTCAAGGTCTGCAAGTTCAACCAGGATAAAATCGTCCGAGACAGTCCCTTCTTCGTCTATCCGCCCGGTGACGCACCCATGGACAATGAACTGAGATCACTGTTGGCGGAGAGACAACGTGATTCAGTGTCGGTTAAACTACGAGAGCTCCACCAGTGGTACCAGAAGTTTCAAGAAACCCGCGAAGAAGAATACAACGATAACCAGAGTGACGATGATGTTGATGATGAAGATGTCAATAACCAGGTGTACATGTAACTGCATACATTAGTCTGTCCAGCAAATTAATTGATATCAATCAGTGTATAAAATAAAAATTGAAGGTGTTATTTTGTGAATATAAATAATTTAAATGTGAAATTGAGAAAAAATTCCAACTAATTTCAAATCATAAAGAAATGTTACCAGGTCTGCCTTGTTTTATACACTGATTTCATGTCAACTTGCTTAAATTTAAATTAATCGAAAGAAACTGCAAAGAAATATATACATAATGCTATTTATACATTTGTCCCGGAAGAAAGGAGTGATCTGCTTATATATTTAAAAGAAAATATTTATTACTGGTTATGTTAGAGGAGGTATTATATTCAATAGATATATTCACAAAGTGAATAGTAGCAAAGAAATATTTATTTTTATGAGTCTCAAGGTTGACGATCAATAGTCCTTGAATATGCAATGGTTTGGGATAGCGTCGAGTTCTCTACAATAGAAGGAGTACTAGAATATGTAATATAATACATCGATATGACAATCGGTAAACAAGTGTCAAGGTTACTTTACTTAACTCCATGACAGTATGATTACATGGGTATTTTTGTGATAGAAAAATTGTAAAGGGAAAAGACTCTTCATTAAAACACTTTGCATGCATGGGATGATATTTTATTGGCTTTAGATTGGACAGTTTGAAAAGAATTGCACTTATTCATTTAAAAAGTAAAATAATGAGCATCGAAGCCATGCTTCTTCATAATCCTTGCTATATCCTACAATCCACTGTAGATCAGTGTCATGAATAATAATTTGTAACACAGGTAGATATTCTTACAATATTTATGTTTATCATCAAGTTGTAGAATTTGTGAACATACAGTACTGTTCACATTTACTCCAGTTAACTTCCCTGATGAAATGGTGATACTCTGATTGTACTGGCAATCTCATTTAAATCAGATTAAACTCGTACCTTGTTTGTTGATCTGAATACTACCTCATAGAGATCATGTCAAGTGACCTTTACCTTCAATAAACTCAACCAATCCGAGGCCTACTTAGATATAGCATTGAATGTGCTGTTTCGTATGTCAACTCAAGTTGGTCCGATGGTTTTCTCCGCTCATCACTGATTGGCTGGAGTAAAAGGTCACATGACATGACTCCTAGGGTGAAGTACTCAGATCAGAAAACACAGCAAGTGTTACGTTCCATATGATTTAAATAAGATTGCCTTTGAGTGTAACCCTCCACTGAAGTCTGTTGGTTAATGATGTGATATTACGCTCAACCCCTGGAGTATGAAACCAAGGGCTTTTCACCCACTAGTTGTTAAAATACCAAATGTACAGGGAGTAAACAATGATGGCTTGACACCTGGGGAAGGGAAACTTCTAGGTCGAGCAACTCAACTACTCATATCAACTTGCCTGTGGGCATTTAACCAATGATTGTCAAAATATTGTTTGTTTATAACTAAGCATTTAAATCTATGTCAAATAATGTCTCATGTTTTCCATGGGCAAGTCTATAAGTCTAGGACAAGTGGAAATAATGTTATACTGACCCTCTTGCAAGTCAACTTCTCAGGAAAATTTTAAGCCGTGATGTGACGATAGAAAACAAGTATGTGATAGACACTCATGTGGTGTATACAAGTTGAATTATGAGCACATTATTTTGTATACAGCCGCTTTAGTTCATTATTTATTATTTAATGAATATGGGCAGGCAACAAACTCTATGTTCCTTTTCAGTGATATCAAACACATTTCAAAAGAGATGCTTTACCTGTGAAGTTGCAACATTGTGTCACGTTCATCCACCAGCTGCTTGTAGCTCCACCCTGAAACTGCTTGCCATCCATAACATAAGCTCTCGGAGAAACTGTACACTATATATTGGACTTCTGTGATAACACCACTGTTTAATAAAACAGGATTTGTCACTGTTTAACTCTTTCCTCAGTTACATACAAGTAAGAACACAACATGTGGGGTACATTTTGATTGAAGGAATAAGCATTTATATTTAAAATACGCCTCTAATATATACAAATATGTAAACGTTTACTGTCAAAGGCATCATGTTCTAAGTGTTTCACTTCAAAGAAACGTGGGGGGGGAGAGAGAGAGAACTGTTCTTCACCCAGTAAGGTTAGGGTGCAATGCTATACTGAATTTCAGCGTAGTACCAGCCATGGTTCACTAGTTCCAGCCGTTGCTCGCAGGTTTCACCGCAATGCATAGCCACATGGCGTTGCGGGCTTTCTCCCTGCCGTAATACTAGCAGCCGTGATTGTGAAATACTCTTGGAAGCAGCGTTAAACCCCAACTCACCTCACCTTACCTCAAAGAAACGTTAAAAGTCTTGAGCCCGGTTGGATGGAAGCTCACTGATTCACGTGCACGGGTTGCTCAGTTGTTTCCCCACCTTCCTGAGTTAAAGTCAAAACATAACATACCCATATTGTCTCGGGCATAAGACCACACTCAAGCTCTTCAGAGGTTGTCCTGGTTGCATGGGCTTATTCTCGAGTTCTCCATGGTCAAACATTACATATATCTATAATATTATTTTAAGTTAAGTGTCAAAAACCTACAAAAAAACTTATTCTGACTGTCTGACGGTCTCCGGTATGAATTTCCATTTCCATCCAAAGCCCAACCCCATGTTTTCAAGAGTTTTGTTTGCCTGGCCCCCTGGCCTTTAACCCGAGAGAATACGGTAATTAAATCATTTTTCTTTGAAAACTTCAAAGGATTATGAGTTGGCCATTGGATAAAGTAGGTTTATTGACAAGGCTTGTCTCTGTTAATTAATCAGGCAATTAACACAATGACTGAAAATTTAAGGCAATATGCTGGTTAATTCAGGCATTGTACACATTGCCCCATTGTAGACTTTACTGTAACGTAATGTGATGATCATATTTATTTCAAATTTTGTCCCGAACAATTATCACAGTTTGATAGGAATGAGACTTGTGTGATATATATGCATGGTGTGAGTTGAGAGTTATATAGGAACAAGATTTAGAATGTTCTGCTTGTAGTATGTTCATGTTGTGATGAATCTTGGCATTAAGAGATTGTAATCAGCTTCATTATATTCATTATTAATCATTATTTCCCTTTATAAATGGTTTAAAGTTCTTATGATGTCTTACAATGTCAATGATTGTGATTTTAGAAATCAGCATTATTTATGACGTTTGGATTACTGCTTGAATGGATACCTGATACCTGTTACCCTGGTTACACCGGTTACACCCAGGTACCCACCATAATAGCATCACCATGTTACTTTACCTCAATCAGCGTAACATATGAAACCGTCAATGTGTTGTCTATGAAGATAGGTTGGTTTTAGGGGAGGGGGGGGGGGGGGGGGGGGTTTGCTGACTACTTTGCGACTGGCTATAACTCTGAAATTAACCAGCAATTTTAATGGTTGATATACAGCTATTTCAATCACTGAGTTAAGATAGTGTAGCTTAAACCAATAGACATTAATTTTGTATATGTTATTTGAATTATTGAATAGGAAGAAAACATATCTTAATGTGACCACCAGGGAAGCTATGATGGATATTCATCAACAGTAGCAACTGTAATAATAATTATATGTTGTGATACTGCAGAACGTTGTGCCTTTTGATGATAGCTACTGATCAGATGGACGTCACTTAAATCTTGAGAGTCCAGACGAGGGGATTACTGCAGGACCTCACCAGTCTGTATAAGGGCGTAAAGAAACTTTTTCCAGTCTGATTAAAATCAATCGTATTCCTAGGAATAAAAGTAGCAAACTACTGTATCTACTGGGACATGAACTCATATCACACAGACTATCCTTTCCACATGGTCAGATGACGGTCCATATACTCGTATGTCCTGGCACAAGTGAGCTTAGCCAATCACAGGCGTATACTCGTATGTCCTGGCACAAGTGAGCTTAGCCAATCACAGGCGTATACTCGTATGTCATGGCACAAGTGAACTTAGCCAATCACAGGCGTATACTCGTATATCCTGGCACAAGTGAACTTAGCCAATGACAGGCGTATACTCGTATGTCCTGGCACAAGTGAGCTTAGCCAATCACAGGCGTATACTCGTATGTCCTGGCACAAGTGAGCTTAGCCAATCACAGGCGTATACTTGTATGTCCTGGCACAAGTGAGCTTAGCCAATCACAGGCGTATACTCGTATGTCCTGGCACAAGTGAACTTAGCCAATCACAGGCGTATACTCGTATGTCCTGGCACAAGTGAGCTTAGCCAATCACAGGCGTATACTCGTATGTCCTGGCACAAGTGAGCTTAGCCAATCACAGGCGTATACTCGTATGTCCTGGCACAAGTGAACTTAGCCAATGACAGGCGTATACTCGTATGTCCTGGCACAAGTGAGCTTAGTCAATCACAGGCATATACTCGTATGTCCTGGCACAAGTGAACTTAGCCAATCACAGGCGTATACTTGTATGTCCTGGCACAAGTGAGCTTAGCCAATCACAGGCTTATACTCGTATGTCCTGGCACAAGTGAACTTAGCCAATCACAGGCGTATTCTCGTATGTCCTGGCACAAGTGAACTTAGCCAATCACAGGCTTATACTCGTATGTCCTGGCACAAGTGATCTTAGCCAATCACAAGCGTATACTCGTATGTCCTGGCACAAGTGAACTTAGCCAATCACAAGCGTATACTCGTATGTCCTGGCACAAGTGATCTTAGCCGATCACAAGTGATCCAACAAAAGCTTTCAGTGCGAGAAGCTAGGGGCAAATAACTCTAGGCAACCATCCTTTTATTTGTTTCCGTAACATTAGCAATCGTTAACAAATATATACGAATGACTTCAAAACGGCGATTTAAAAAATATGCTGTGATTGGCCTGCTAATGACTGTTTTGTCTGCACTGAACATGTGGTTAGAAGCAGACTTCAACCCATGCGGAGAGGAATCTATAGAACCATTTTGTCTCCAGGTAGATGCACTATTTGCAGAGTTTATTCCTTGATTTATATCAGACTACTGAATTACCAACATTTTCTAGTAAAATTTTAGAACTTCAGCCAAAATCTTAAATTCACTAGTAAATATTAAATGGTTGAATAAAATTTTTTAAATCTGATCAACATCCATGCATGTAAGAAAGTAAAATTCAACCTATGTATTTATTAATTTATTTAAATGATGTTCATTCCAATAGTTTTGAATTACTATGATTTAATAAGGTTTTGGGCATTTGCAATTATTGAAGGTAGATAATTTTTAATTTACTTAAAAATGTGTTATGAAGTCTTTCACCTTTTTCATTTTTTCAGGATTCAGGATTTATTGTTCTTTTTGTTATTATTTTAACATTTTGCATGCAGATGAGTCCTTTTGTTTATTTATTAAGTTAAGTTGTTGACGTTTTTCTCTGATTGTGATGTAATAGACAATGTACATGTTTGGTAAGGCAGTTATCCAATGGGAATTTTGTTTCTCAACAAAGTATACCATAAGTAAAAGAAAAAATTTCTGTTAACGTTATCGAAGTGGGGATAATTCTTATTGGAAAGCAATATTGTACATTTTGTAGAATGTAGTGTGTTAAAATTCCTTGATTATGTCATGTTATGAAGGATCTTAACGTATAATCTTTTCCACATATGGGTTTTTTTTCTTAATTTTTCTTAATTTTGTAATATTTTTAAATACCCATTTCTACGTGTTCTACCCTACTCTCAGTAACATAAAACTTCTTAGGTTGTCCACAACGGTCAGGACCATTTAACGTTCAACTCAGGAGGACGACACAAACTGTAACAGAATGAAGGGTTGTTAGCTTGTGCACTTGCTGATCTAAGCCCTACTATCAAACTTAGATAATATCAAAGGTGATTTCTGATACCTTGTGGGTGGTTTCATGATAATTCCTTCCATTTTAGATAGTGATGGGGTT
The DNA here is from genome assembly GCA_936450465.1 of Gibbula magus. Lineage (NCBI taxonomy): Eukaryota > Metazoa > Mollusca > Gastropoda > Trochida > Trochidae > Gibbula > Gibbula magus. The sequence goes on from OW388304.1 coordinate 63,419,608, forward strand.
TATCGATGGAGTGTTGACTGATGGAGTCATCCTGTTTCAAGGTATAACGTACGCTACCGCAAGTTTCATACCCTGGGTGCAAAGGCAGCTCATACCTTCGTGAGGAAACGTATGATCGAGGAACATCTAAAAATGGACAACCAATGACATCACTTGAAACGCAAGTTGACAGAATTAAGATGGCGGCGCACAGTTTGCAGGCTTCTACCTGCGTTCTTTGTGGTTGATCACTACGTAAATCAAACACACCTACCTTGATGAACTGTGTGTCCCATTTCATGGTCTTCGATTTCAGCTCACTTCTGTAAGGAAGTCGCCATTTTGCGGAAGTGTGAAAGCCAACTGCATGTTGAAAAGCTCTCTGTGATTGGCTATATTTTTTTTTGCAAACAGAGTGAGAAAACTATTTGATTGGCTGGACCATACATCAACTCGCGAAGAATGAGTTGCCTTTGCACCCAGGGTATGAAAGTGGCAGTAGCGTACGTTATACCCTGAGACAGGATAAGGTGGAGTTGACCAATGTATTTGTCAATTGAGTTGACTGACTTGAGTTTTGACTGACCAGTTGATTGAGTTAAAATAAACCATGTGTGTGATCGTATTGTGGCAATGGAAACTTATCCTTGTCATGAATTTCCCCACCGACTCACTCTCTAAATGTTTTTTTTTCCCTTGGGTGTGATTTTACCATTTGGTGTGATGTGAACAGTTTTGAAGGAAATTTTTAGATTAGTTACTTAAACAAATTTTGTTGTTTCAAATATGAAATGAAGCATGACCACAACAATTTATGGCATGTATAGACATTATAACATAAGTGTATGTCACATGATCTTTATGAAACGAGTAAGCAAGGGGAATGTTCTTCGTTATTGAGGTCACATTCATATGTTTCTTACATCATGATTTTTACTGACTAGTTGGATATTAGAACGACGGAAGTATAACAAGATATTTGCTGACGGTTTGTCTCTCCTTGTGTTGCCAGTGTGTGTGTTTACAGATGATGACTATATGGAATGAGTTTCCAATCTCATTACAACTCCACAATGAATATTTGTAAAAGCTATTTCAATGTTTGCTTATTTGCATACCATAATACATGATGCATATTAAGTCTGTTCATGTTAGACTATGACACTCCTGTTTTATTATTGTGAAATAATTGTGAAATACTAAAACTTAGGTACTCTTCTAAACATGACATGGGCTCTATAATATCCTCAATTATTTTATGATTAAGCTTATGAAATTGTGGTGAAGAGTGAATGTAACTCCTTTTAGAGCTGTTAAGTTTGTCATGTTTCTCTGACAATATAAATTCACTGACTTTTTGTTGAATTTAAAGTGACAACAATCCATGAAGTGGTTGCTCCTTGGGGTACATAGAGCATATAAAAACAATATTTTTGCATCATGACAGGTTGTAACTATCTTATAAATAATAATATACAAAAACACAAAAATATGTTCTCGCACATATGACCACCCGGTACAGAGCCCCATGCTATTGGTCGAACATCATTCATATTTCACATGTGTAATTGTTTTGTTTTACAAAATGAAGAAAACTTTTCACAACTGCTCTGCAGTTCAATAGAAAGAAAGGTGCTATAATTGTATGTAATGAAATTAGATTGTTGAGCATTGACTGACTAACCCAAGTTTTATCCCAGATTAGCTTTTTGAACCCGAATAAAATATCCTTTTGAAATATTTGTGTTCTTGTTATATTTAGCTCTTAAGGCCTGACAGGTCTGATGGGCTAATAGCATGGGCCATGAAGCCTCAACCAAAACTTTTCACATTTTCGACTTCTTCTCCAGAACCATTACACACCTAAAGCTGAAATTTTGTAGGAAGGTACCTTGCACTCTTCAAATATGGGCGTGGCAGGCATTATAAGTGAAACCTCCTCTTTTCCAAAACCAGTTGACATAGGAAGAATGAATTTTCAAAATAAAATCTTTGTTATATCAAGACTTATGTTTGAAGGAGAATAAAGCCGCCAACAACACATGTAGTTATTCGCAAGGGGTAAGAGCAGGGTGGGAACCTCTGGAGTTACGTGTGTTGTTGGCGGCTTTATCCTCCTTCTTATTTATCCCAACTTTTGTTGGTTCCGTCATTGTATCCTTCAGAAGATCCTCATGTTGTTATCCCCACCACACATTTTTTAGACAGGACGTTATGCGCCTCTGAAACTCAGTTAAGACTTAAGTTTGTTCATTTAAATTTGAGGCCAAGAGCCTCCTTTCACAAAGCAACCATTACTAAGGTTAACCCTAACTCCCATACTTTAATATTGCACTAAGGTAACCTTAGTGATTTATGATCACCTTAGTGCTTTGTAATTGGAGAACAAGGTCTGTATATTATGTAACTGCATTGATCTGGTGAGAGAAGTAAAGGACAGCAGCAAACTTGTTACAGTATATTATAAGTCGACCCCCTTACTCAACTATCCAAATACTGGTCAAAAATCTATATCTCTTATATACCCTATATAACTTGTTAACGGTACCTCATTAGGGCTAAAACAAAAGTTTCGGGTCTCTTCAAAGTTCTGTGCCTTGTTACAGTGTGTGTAAGACTGGTTGTTTGAAACTTAAAACAATAGAAGTCACACATTTAAAATACACTTCTTCCTACAAAAGTCTATTTCATGTGGATTAATGGAAACCAACTTGGATTATGTATTTTAAATTTGGTGACTTGATATGTGAATTTTTTTCTTAGAGATAATGAATAGCAAAATTCCTGATGAGCTACAGAGTCAATGACTCTATTTTTCAACTTCCTAAGAAGTATTCACATTGTGTACAACTACTATGACAGTGCTGGATAGTTCATTCTGATTGGTCGATTTGTCCAATTTACAAGGCATCAGTCCATGACTCAATCTAATTAAAACTAGCTGTAACAGTACTGTTTTACGTCCCCTAAATCCATCATTTTATGTCCACTAAGTCTGTTAATGAGAGACTTAGGGGACGTAAAACATTACAGCTAGTTTTAACTAGATGGTCCATGACTGAACTGCTCTAATAACCTGAAACCATGAAAAAGTACATAAACTTATGTCCACACTAGCCTACTGGTAATAATAATAATAATAATGAGGATACTTATATCGCGCTGAACTCCACAACACTAAGGGCCATGCTCAAAGCGCTACACACATTATTACCCTGGTGTAAGGACCAACATCGTTCCTTTTTCATTTTCAACTCCCTTTGGAGTATGCAACCTGGGCTGCCAATTAAGACGCTCAAAGGTTATCTGTCACATTGCCTGCACTTCCAAACCAGGTACTCAATTGTACTGCTGAGTGAACAGAGGCACATAAGAGCCATCCTCGGTTACCCATGGTTTATATATGCTCCGTTACTCTCCACTATACCACCCATGGGAAACCTTATCAGAAGAATCTGTACTCAAATTACCTGCCCTTGGGCGGCGTGAGCCAATCAAACTGCTACGCAGCTTGGACCTGCGAACCAATGACAATTCATATCACTTCATTGCAAAGCATGCAAGGTCATTTTGTTAGCCATCCGTCACTGGTTATCTCCCTTGACCATTTCCGTCTTATCCTGTTGAGCATTTTCTTTGGTTACTGACTTCGTCACGCCGGCCAAGGGTGATATAGTGGAGAGTAACGGAGCATATATAAAACCATGGGTAACCGAAGATGCATAATAGCAGATATTCTGCATTTTGGTGAGATGAAGTTGTTTTCTGATCTATTGACAAACAAAAAGCCAAGTGGAGTGAATACACAATTTAAGAAGTGTAATTGATCAAGAAAAAGAGGACTAACCTTCCCACCGCGAGGTATGTAACAAGTTTCTGATCACCATCTTAACTATGTAAATTGAACTGGAAGACAGATTTTTGATATGATACTTTGGTTGAGTACTGTTAGAAATATCTTTTTACATGAGACATATTTTACAATGCGGTTATCAATCAGGGCAATTTCAGCTTCTAAATCAACACCGTAAGAGGATCAACTTTTGAAGTTGCATGTTTCGGGAGTTAAACACTCTTCATCAGAGTCAACTTTTAAAATCATGTTTGGACCCCAACCTGCTTTGTTTGTGAGAAAATAACAAAATACAAGATAAAATCAACATTTTATTACACAAGGATAATTTCTTTTGATTACAAGTGAAGCATATTCCCTTTGATTCATCAAACAGACATAAATCACCTTTGTACTACAACTAATTTCCATTCACACTTTAACAAAGTACAATGTATTCCTACGAACGTTTCTCCTTCATTTACCTACCCTGGAGTTACTTTATGACACTTATTTCCCCTGTGGGACCTTTCCAAGAAGGTGTACCAAGAAAGTGCTGCAATATTAGGGTCACTCAGTGTTGTTGGAAGTCACATACTTCAAATTGTGTTATTTATCAATTAGTACTGACTGTTGCTGTTTAAATGCTACTTGATTCAGTATAGTGCCAATGTAAAGGTGAACTAGTGATTTCTGATCGAAAACTGGACAATACACAACAGTTGGCATATTGCCTGCTGCTAATGTGTTTTGAATGGCTATTAAATTCAAATGTATTTTTAAAGAGTTAATTGTATGAAATCTTCTCCTGAGGTATAATATTTTAAAATATTACTAGTTCGAAAACTGATCATGCCTGGTTTCGATCTCTAGACCCTTTGCTTGCCTACCAACGCCCTTATCAACTGACCTACGAAAGATCACGATACAAAGCTAATTGTTTGTCACTATGAACCTGGTGCTATACATGAGACGGACAGCGGGAGCAACTCCCGTGCACGGCATGCGTCGCAGGTGTGTAGCACGTGCATATCACGGCTGTGCTCTCTTCACACGACAACTGATCTCAATAGTAGTAAATACCATTTCATCCATTCAGGAGTTTAAAATTTTAAATTATATCTTAAATATTGCATTGGTCGGTTCATAAGTTAGATCATCCCTCCCCCTCGGTTTTGTTTGTGAAAGAAAGCCCTCGGAATAGGGAAATTTGGGAAGGCCCTCCCTCCCCCCTCCCCAATTTCCCTCTGTTGAGGGCTTTCTTTTGCAAACAATACGTTTGGGTCGGTTTTGATCCTTAACGTCAAACATTATTTTGGAAAGTGATCTTCAACAGATAAATTGACAGATTTTGGTTGGTAATGATAAATAGGTCACACACTGTGTCTCACTGAAAATCTTTCAGTGACGCCACGAAGTGGTACCTTAAATTGGATGTATGGTTGCATGATAGGAGAATCTGCCGAAGAAGGGGCTTCAAAATACAGCTTAATATTATTTTAAACAATAAAGATAACAGAAGAGTTCACGGAACATAATACACAAGCAGAACAAAACACAAAGGACATACATTCAATATTGTATGAAAAATATTTTGTCTTTGGAGATATTGCTCTAGTTCATTTTCTTATCAGAATATATAGAGAATCTGTCATTGGCATGACCACTGTTTTGAAATTTTAAAAGGATAGAAAAGTTCAAAGGAAAATAAAGTACCTAACCCCAGTATTTAAAGTAATATATTTGTGTCACCTTTAACTAACACAGAAAAAAAGACACTGCAATGTAAATAACTGAACACATTTTTGTCAGTTGTTGTAATGAACTAAATGAAACAATGGAAGATCCACTGTTAGCAAAACTATGAAACCTCATAATAAACATAATTTGGAATTCTTTTCAGATATTTTCCATGTTACAAAATGATGTTTTACAATAATGATTGTCCAAATTAATTTTATAATTTATATATTTTCAAAAAATATTAATAACACAAGTTACAAGTCATATTATTAAGCTCGCTACCAGTACCTGGTATAATACCTGAGATTGAAACACTCCTAAAATCACTCCTCTTCAATAAATTCTTTGAACTACTAACGCTTATGTATTAAACAGTTACAGGAAGCAGAACGTAGGTCCAGCTAACACAGCAATATTGCCTGGAAATAATCAATTATACTACAATAATAAAGTATATTGTATAGTAAGTTTTCATCTTCTACCTTTATTTAAGTACCTACCAATTAAATCATATGTCCCAAGAAAACAAAAGATGACCAATTTCCTTTTCTTCCACTGCATCTTTTCTTACAGCCGAAAACCTACCAACTGAAGAGGAACATACACCACTTGCAAGTTTGAATCCTGCCTGATTTGAAATGGACAATATGTCTCTCATAGTTTGAGTTCTACGTTTGGAGAAAATTAATCTGGATTCATCTGGACCAATTAGATTTTCTCAAGGGCAAGCAAGTGAACCAAGCACTGTAATAGACGTGTTCCGGACCAGCTGGGATGGGGATTGGTAGGGGCCATGGGCAATTTTGCACATAGGATGATAAAATGGCCCATTAAAATTTCAAATTTTACAATTGTTAGAAAGGGGAATGGACCTTTTAAAATTCCGAAATGACGAAAAGCCCAAAAAATGCCCATTGTCAAAGGTGTCGCTCCCAATCCCTGGGCCAGTATAGATCTATTATCAGATTGTAACCCTTGGGAACTGAAGATGGCATCAGCATAAATGATAAACTTTTTTTTATCTTTTTAGCAAGCAAGTATCAAGATGAATAAGACTTTCAAATTGTAATATTTTGTTCACATATAATGTAAACACAAAACGTGACATCAAATCTCCAATCAAGGCATATATTTGATCATAGTTTACGTAAACAATTCCACAATGATAACTTTTAACAAGAACATCACATACAAAGATCAAAATTGAAAATCTTGAACTATCAACTGTGACACACCTACAACTTTCAACACAATGCTTACGTCAACAAACATCTTCACATATATTACAGGATCGAGGCTCAACACAGGGTTCAAGTAGTATACCGTTGTTTTGGCGTAGGTGTAGTCTTACACTCAAGACTCTGAAAAAAATACTTATTCATAAAATATCACCATTTTATTTCATATTGAAAAGGAGCCAACAAGAAATTGGATCTTCAGAAAACTGATGCTCATCTTCAATATTTAATAAAAGATGAACAATTTCAAATAAATACTTGTTTCATAGTCACAAGTGTTCGACTAGCGTGGGTGCTCAACTCATTCATACACAGAAAATATGGATGGAAACATTCCCGATAATAGCAGCCCAAATACATCCCGGGGCAAGGGGCAAAACCAACCTTAAAAGAAGTCAAGTTTCTTTAAGAACCCCTGTAGATTGGACGTGTTCTCTTGTTATATATTAGGGAGGACATGTTGTTTGTTATAATTTAAGAAACAGTCAACATTTATAAACAACATTTCCAAACTAGCTGATTAACATTCATTTTAATTTTTATGAGACCACAAACTTGTGTATTTGGGAAAGTTACTATTTTAAATGAAAAAACAGAGAAAAAGATCTGTATTGCTTTTAGCTTTGTAAAAACATATTTGCTTCAATAAGAACCTTGATATTAAATATCTTACATAACATACTAGAAGCAGAAAGTGTATGTGGTGAAAAATTTGCTTCAATAGATGTTGCAATCGACCAGCCTGAAAGAGTGTGTCCTCACAGCTTGTAAAGGCATCTGTTAAAGTTCATAGTCAAGGGGATTATGTGTTGACAATGTGGTTTCTTCAGGGGACAAAGTTAGTACTTCAGTGGGAGTTATAAGTCAACGTTGTTGTTGAATCTTTGGCCAGCACCGAGAGACAAGATAGAGAGCTGCGTTTGTCATCTCGAGTTTTTGGGGGTGCTAGAAACACTTCGCTGAGAATGCCCATTATCACGACTGTCACTAGACCTTGAGCCAGACCGTGATCTCCTCTTGTTGCGGTGAGGAGACGAGTGCCTTTGTTTGCTGCCATTGGGTGTCAGTGATCTCGATCTTGTAACCTTCCGTCTGAAATCAAGATTGTCTCAAGCAATTAAACTATTATCTAAAAGAGTATCTAAAAGAGTTTTGTTGGCAATTTTAACCGGAGCAATATTTTGACAAGTTGAAATTTTTTTACGGAGTGACACAAACGGAAATCGAAATGTTTTTGGTAGTTGTGGGGTTGTGTTCTTTTGACTTGTCGCATAAGCATCTTTACTAAGTATATATATATATATATATATCAACTACATATTTGTGAGAAACACATGCCACTTAGACCATGAACAAGAGGATGTAAAACTCTGTGCTTCAGATCTCACTATCTGATATACTACACATTCTTGTAGCTTTTTTAGTCACACTCGGAGTCAGGTACCTGTTGCCTGTACTGAATATCCAAACAGCTTCACAGACTTGACTTATTACTGTTTGCCCTTGAGTATGATATTCCATAGCATGCAGGAATCTGACTGAACTCGCAATCCAGCATCCTACCCTTTGTGTCAGTACAATTGTAGAGTCAAAATCAATCATGGTTCATGTGTTCGTGTCAGTACAATTGTAGACTCGAAATCAACCATGGTTCATGTGTTCATGTCAGTACAATTGTAGACTCGAAACAAATCCACTCACCTTTTGCTACTGCTGCGTTCCCACTCCGAGTCGGAGTCCGAGTCCGAGTCTGAGCTGGAACTTGAACTTGAGGATGCTGAGCTGGAACTGTCTGAATTGAAGCCAGTCGGTTCCCTCAGATCCACTGCATCTGCCATGGCTGCAATCTCTGGTCGCTCTTTCTGTAGCGAGAGTCATACTCATAGAGTAAACAATCTTCTTACCCTCACCGGTGGATTATGTTTCGGAGGATGTTGATTCAATGCTTCTTGTGTAACAAGGGCAGCATTCATTGAGTTTCAACTCTTGATGACAAGTGAATATGTTGTCTAATATCTTCAGAAAGAAACGAAAAGGCAGAGGGTTACCTCTGTGACGTTACATCTCATGACGTCTCTCAGCAAAGAAACTTATCTGAGCCCAGTCTTACTCCAAATAGAGCCAAACGAGTATTGTAACCACCAAGCGAAGAAGACAAAGAGTAGACTTATTACAACTAGATAAGTTGAGATAACTAGTTTTGATAATGCACACTAAACAGTCAGAACAAAATAAAGTTTCAACATCTTCAACTTCAACTGTGAGACATACCTTGAGGACTCTGTACCATTTCCTGGAGAGTTTGGGTCGACCACGGACAGTCTTGTGCCACACGATGGGGAAATTAGTAACTGTGCTGAAGTTCTGCGTGATAGCGACGGTGTCGGTCAGGTTGACGACGACATGCCACCACCCCCCAGGTACAAACACAGTCTCCCCGGGGCCTTGTAGTATCTCCAACTGTCAGGGATATACATAATATACTAAGTTTCACTCAACACTAAAATGGTAACACTTCAGCTGCAAATTAGTGCTGTACAGATGTTTTATGGTAGCACTGTATGAAATAAGCATGAAAAGCAGGCAGCCCAAAAGTCAATTTGAAGGACAAAATTAAAGAAAAACCAAAAGTTATGAGCCCGGGGCTAAAGTATCAAGGTTCTGGGCTTACTTCATTAACACTGATGGCAGACTTTTTAAAACATGTTTTTGAGGTTTAATACATTGAAATAAACACATACAGCCTTCCACTCTTTGGGCCAGGATGGACTCTGAGTTTTGGGGTAGACGTGTGTGAACCAGCTGATGGCCTCATCTCGCTGCTTCCCGCCCTCCTCTGCCTTCACCTTCAGAATATCCTTCGGTGTACATGTCGGCAGTAGACACCACCTATGACAACAGAAAGGGGTGGAGAGGTCTTTCATTGTAAAAACAACTTTACAACACCCTGGTTTATCCATTGTCGATAGTTTCCCTGTGTGATTACTAGCACTACATGAGCACTGTTTGAATGGACCCAGATGACAAAATATTATGGTGATAAGTGCCGACTAGACCATTTTACCACAGCATTCCTAGTCCAGTCTTTTTCATATTCTACAAATCTAAGTACTTAGTAGAGACAATTCTTAAAAGGGATTAAAATTAATATTATACAAAAAGTTCTTTTAGTTCCAGTATACCTAAAAAGGCATATCTCGCCGAGTTCCACACCAGACAGAGATAACATCTGCAAGTAGCAGAAGGCGTTAGAGATCTCTGTGAGGGTTGTTGTTTGGAGGGTTGTCCTGGTTGGGGTTATTCTCAGTTAAAGCCCACCCCCAATTTTGTCAAGTGTTCCATGGTCATACATTACATAAATCTATAATATTATTTTAAGTAAAGTGTCAAAAACCTACATATAACCTATTTTGACTGACTGTCTGTCTCCGTTTTGAATTTTCATCTGATTTGGGGTCTCTCCCATCCCCATGTTTTCAAGATGTTTGTGTGCCTGGCCCCCTGGTCTTATATCAGAGAGGATATGGTCAAGACAATATGGATAAACTAGGACAGGGAGCCAACTCTTTAGCATGATGATAGCAGTAAGCCCTAGATTTAATCCTAGCTTTACATTACCTTGTTTCTCTTTTTCATCCATCTGTGAGATGTATCCTAGATTGGACAAATAGTTCAAGACGTTACAGACAAAATTCATTGTCTTGACTAAATGAAAGGTAAAATTTAGCTTTCAAAGAGCTCATTTACATATCCTTTGCTATAAGAGATAATATTTGGTCATGATATTCTCAGTGCGAGTGCAGCACATACCTTTTGTAGCCCATGACTAGAGCGTTCCAGGCACTTGTCCCCAGAGGATCTATATGAATTCCTGTTCCAGATCGGGCAGATCCCATCACAAACCATCTGCAGATAGGGAGTGTTGACATATATTGCAACTATAAAGGAGAAATTTCAACTCCTCTTTGACATCACATTAATAAAGTAATTGTCAACTGAAACATGCCTGCGGATCTTTCCCAAAATTCAATTAATAATAGCACTTGATTATACATGTAACATACCGGTAAGCTCATTGGTTCAACAGAGTGACTACTATTACACTACCTTATTTGGTAATATGGTAAATGGGTCCCCTAACATCAATATATATAGAGTGTGCTTTTGTGTAGTTTCATCATAAGTTGTTGGTATAATAATATAATATGGACAACAGATATCTGACAAGAAATAATCAATAAAATGAGATCAATAAATCATTCAAATAATCTTGAACTAATAGAACTTAATCACAAAATATGCCAAATCTATTACTTGCTTTTTACTTACGATATTAAACTTTTCTTTGGTATATAATGAGTGTCTCTTACCCTTATTCCTGAAAGCTCAAAAGTTCAGAAGAGACCATGCACAGACAAATATTTCAAATTGTTAAAACAGCACACTATAAAGAGAAAACAAACCTATAAGGGGGTCTACGGGATTCACCGGCATAACGGAACAGGTCGTCTTGAAAGTATTTGGGTACAGTGTAGTCTTCTAATAGTCTCTTTCTCTTTGGATGCTGAAACAATCATAATTAATAATTCATCACCATATTCAACTATTGATATTAATTACACAAATTACAATAGGATATAAAGCAGACAGTGAAAACTTCTCTGTGCACTATTCTGCCTCCTGATTCAAGCTACATTTAATATTAGGTCACATAGTTAAAGTGTTTTATGCTTAAAAGTGATGCTAACCCCAAATCACCCTACCTCATTTGGTGAAAAAGTGACAGTTAGCAAAGAAATATATGTCTTTATGCACATATATTTATACTTTGATTTGATACGAATGGAAATGTATTGAAAAAATGGATTTTTTTGTTTTTTTTAAAAGCAAAGAAATCTAACTTCAGTGTTCATAAAATATAAGATCACTTGCATCCTTGCTGAGGGAAAGCATAGTCTGACCCTAGCAGAGCATGGGGGTAATGCACTGAATTTAAAAGTAAGAGTGCATCTTAACCTTGTGTGCTCTCAAAGCTTATGAAGCTACCAAGCTCAAGGAAATAATGTTTAAACAAAGGGAGGTAATAAACTTTTACAGCATTGCTTTGCTTGAAGGGGCTATTGTCTTAAAAGTTAGCATTTGAGATTATCAATGACAATGGATATAAGTTACCTCGCCATAGCTGCTGTCGAATATATACAGGGGGCTGTCATCACTGTTGCTTTTCATGTAGTCCACAAAGTATTTCATCTTCAACTTCACTGAATATCCTTCATCATCCTCCCCACACTTGAAGCGCTGGTTGCGATATTTCTTCACAAGGCGCTAAAATGGACAATCATGAACTTACTAAGCAAAATTTAGATTAGAAAAACATAATTGTGGCCATCCTTAACATTATTTAGTTCACTTTGAACCAAAATGACATTTCCCCAGAAAGCAAGTCTTGCTTTTGATTTATCAAAGGCTGTTCCCAATATTCAATGAGATGGTCATTTTTATATGAATAAATAACTAAATCGAGATATTCTGACATTAAAATCAAATATTGAATTCACGAGGACAGCTTTCAACATATAAAGTTAACAATTTTCTACCTCAAGTGTCCATTTCTTCTGTGCATCCCAGTTTGCTTGCACGTTTGAAAGAACCACGGGTGTGTACGTCTTCTCATATTTTTCCACAAAGTCTTCATGGCTTACAGTTGCTGCATCCACGCGTATCACACTATCCTTCACCGCGGAGAGACTAAGATCAAAATTTTCACAGAAGTTGTACTTAAACCACCCATTTCTCTCCGAACATAGCTCTGCAAAGAAAAGACTTAACATTCAGATCTATAATATTCTCTCCCACAATTCAATCTTAATAAGTGTTTGCCACTAACATGACAATGTCCCCCATCACTAACATTCAGTAAGACAAAGACATACGAGGGGCGTTCAATAAGTGTTGCAAGCGGGGCATTGGTGTTTACATAAACAGTGTCAGCTTATAGCAGGTGTTACTATAGTCCAAACATAACATTGACACATGTCAAAACAATTTCTAGACATAACAATTATTTAGATATAATAGCTGCACTGACCTAGGGGTCTCCATAATCATGGATTCTCTCAAACATGAACAACGCGCTGTGATCAAGTTCCTTACTAAAGAGGGATGCAAAGCTACAGAAATACATAATCGTATGTGTAATGTGATGGGTAAGGATGCTCCTAACTTTTCAACAGTTTGTCGCTGGTCTCTTCAGTTCAAGCGGGGCAGGGAGTCCTTAGACGATGACCCACGGTCAGGCAGGCCATCTGAAGTCACCCGACCGGAAGTTATTGCCGCTATCAAAAGACGAATTTTAGCTGACCGCCGTGTTAAAGTTTCTGAACTGTCTTTGGAATTCCAGATATCAGTTGGAAGTGTTGAAAAAATAATTCATGACCATCTTGGTATGTCCAAGGTATCTGCAAGATGGGTACCCAGAAACCTCACAGCACAAGATCGCCAGAAAAGAACCGAAAGTTGCATGGAGCTCCTGGATCGGTTTAATGCGGATGAAGCCAGGTTTTTGTCTCGTCTGGTGACAGGTGACGAAACCTGGATCCACCACTGGGACCCGGAAACTAAACTGGAATCCAAGCAATGGAAGCACCCGAGTTCACCGCCTCCCCTGAAGTTTCGCACTCAACCATCAGCTGGCAAGGTTATGGCGACAATCTTTTGGGATGCAAAAGGCATATTATTAATTGATTACTTGCCAACCAAAACTACAATGAATGGTCAATATTATGCCAACCTAATGCAAGAATTGCGAAAGACAATTCGACAGAAACGCCGTGGAATGTTGACACGTGGTGTTCTGATTTTGCATGACAACGCTCCACTTCACAAGTCAAGAGTTGCACAGGCCGCTATACGTGATTGTGGATTCGAACAGCTTGACCACCCACCCTACAGCCCAGACCTAGCCCCCAGTGACTACTTCCTGTTCAGAAACCTGAAATCCGCCCTACGTGGAAGGCACTTCCGGGATGACGAAGACGTCAAAGCTGCCACAGAGGCGTGGTTAGGGGGGCAAACGGAAGACTTCTACAAAAGCGGCATCAAAAGTCTTAAAGAGAAATGGAATAAGTGTATTGAGGTGAAGGGTAACTATATTGAAAAATAAAAGTAAAAAATTGACTACGCGAGTTGGTTGTATATTGAAGTTGCAACACTTATTGAACGCCCCTCGTATTTACTAGTAGTTAAAGTTAAATAACCGTAAAAAATAATAAATTACCAAAAAATAAACATTGGACCACCCTAAGTGGGCCCCAACTGTGGCGGTTGCTAACAAAGCCAAGGGAGGGTAACTCTCATCTCACCACTTATATACAGATCTGTCATTGAGAAGTCCAGACACATTTGAAATTTTGAGTTTCTCTTCGAGATTTTAAGAAGATTATGGAGTCTGATCCCAATACTGTAGGAGTGGTAACATTCTCTACTGTCTCAGTTTTTTCATTCATTGTCGCATTCTCTTCCTCGTAATTTTCGTTTTTCAACTTGTCTACGTGTCCAGCTGGTACATGTGGCGAGAAAAAAACCATCATGGCGATCCTTTTTGCTTTTCGTTTCTCTTCATCAATAGTTTCGAAATCTTCTGGGGTTGTCCAAGATGGTTTACTATGTCAGACTTCTAGCAATGAGATCTCGGTTTTGAGTTCAGTCAAGTGATAACAAAGATTTGTATGAAGAAGACTGATCGCTATTTTTGCCAACTACCATTTTTCATTAACCTGATTGTTAAAATGCCTGTTTTCAGACTCTGTATTTACCTTTATAGTATATGTCTTTTTATATTTTTTATTTTATTTATTTTTGAATCTCCATCATTACAGTTCATTTAAACAGTTCAATACATACACATGTTATATACATATACTATAAAGGTAAATACAGAGTCTGAAAACAGGCATTTTAACAATCAGGTAAATGAAAAATGGTAGTTGGCAAAAATAGTGATCAGTATATTCAGAAAAGATTATGACATATGGACCAGAACTTTCTGAAATTATCATATTTACACTCTGAGTAGTTGTTATAGCTTAAAGTTATAGTTTTTACATATATCCACTTAGTGATTTCTTTCGAGATATTCTCAATGATTTTACATTCATGAAATAAGTGCAATATTGATTCTGTTTCAGATTTGCAAAATGTACATATATTAGTGTCTTTATATTTCATTTTTGCTAGTAAATCATTTGTAGACCTGTATAAAAAGTATATACTGTATTGGAACCAAGTGATTGTCATGCTATTATGGGATTTAAATGTTATTTTTTCTATTGTCTCCCAAGTGTGGATTCAATGGATTCATTTAATTCATTTTGCCACTTTTCCCAAATTCCCAGTATACTAAAGGTTTTTTAGGTTTTTCAAATATAAGAATGTCATAATAACTTTTTGGTGTTTATTCGTTTATTCTTTACTGTTGTCAGAATCATTTCCGTGAAAAAGTACCCAAACGATATTAGGGGTGCTTTAAGTCTTTGTTGAATCAAATAAGAAACAGGAAGATTCTGATTGGTGAATAATTTCAATGTAGGCCTACATGCTTACAGTCACGTACACAAAATATGATTATGATTAACTATTATCTGCTTTTAAAACATATAAATCTATTTGAAAGATGACTATAAAACTCAATTTAAACATCCTTATCATCATATATATAACCTCAATCATCATCGTCTCTTGTTATCCTTAATGACTGTCATTTAAACCTTGTAAACAAGATCAAAGCACGAAAAACAATATTTATTTTAGTTACCCGGCCTGGCTCTGGATTTCGCTTCTCTAATCCTTTTTCTAGCCCTGTGGTCCATAGAAGGCAAGATATATATTTAACTTATATAACAAAACGAAAAATAGATATAGTATTCTTCTTTTGAATAAGTAATTTGGGTAGAAATATAAATATTTTCAATAACATTCGCACATTTAACAACTAGCGCCCTCAAACACTTCCGGTACTTAACAATCGGAAAATACGTATGCGATAAAGGTGCCTCGAATACAGCGTTGACTAGTCAAGGGCGGAATCGTACGAAATGTTCCGAATGATTCAAAGGGAGGTGACCGTGTAATCATGGACCACTAAATAATTTTGAAGGAAAATTCATTTTTAAAGTTTTTCTTTTGTAACCTTGATAATCGTCTATTGTTTTTTTTAATAATATTTAAAAAGTAAATTAAATATGCACATGTTTCATTTGTTTCATAGCATCTGACATTACTTTTTACACTAAACTAAATATTATACTGTCATTTATCAGATTTCTTCTTGTCTTCAATTAGACCCCTATTCGCTTGTGTTATGGCATTTTTTCCAACTTAGAGCATCAATACTTCAATACATTGAATGTATAAGTTCAACTTTTAAATGTTTTTGTAGTTGTGGAACTGTGTATTATTTTTGTACGTGAGTGTTAAGTTTAGTGTCATATCTGTAGTTTGGACACGAGGCTCCGTAAACATCGAGTTTAATCAATCTTGCATTTGTGGTGCTTTAATTTAGTTGAAGATGTTTGTCATTTCTTCTTGAGATGTCCAAGACATGCTGATCTCCGTTTAGAATTAAAGCAAAGATTTTATAATTTAAAGGCAGAATTTGATCTTAATACAATCCTGTATGGAAATCCAATTCTTCCACAAACAGTCAATGAAAACATATTTCACCATGTTCATAAATTCATTGGAAAGAGTCAACGGTTCAATTAATACATTAATACTAATGTACGTATTTACCATATTCAAAGTGCATTTTGTCATAAGAATAACATTTCCAATTGTGTGTTGCCTTAATAATGTATATCACATGTTTACCCACTTCGTCACTTGTAGATTCCTTACTCTCTTCTGCATATATTGTGTTATGTATTTTAGCCTTGTCAAATAGTTGTTGATTACGTGGAGAGGGCTTCTATAAGTTTCACAACTTGTGCCCAATCCATTTCTTAAATGAATAAAATATGTTTCCAATCAAAAAACATCGAGATTGCTCAAAGATCGTCATGGAAATTCGCTTAATTGTTATTCTAGGTGCGTGGTACAAATGACGCACGAACTTTGCTGGACAATTTACAGCATACGGCCCTGAAAAGTAAAAAAAATTGTACTATTGAATAAAGTGCTATCCCAAATGTAACCATGTTATATTTGTTCACTATCTGAAGGACCTGTACTTCTGATGAATATACAATTTTCCACTAGCTTCAAAGTGTTGATAATAAGATAATAAGAGTCCGTCACCTTACCTTTAGCTTATGGGAAGGTGTTCTTATATACCCCAGATCAATTATTGTACCCAAATTACGAGATTGTGTCAGGACAGTATGTAGGCCTTTCTCTAACAACTATTAACATTATTAACGTCATTAGAAACAGGCTGGTCTATCCCATTCCAGTGATAGGGGTGCATGACTATGACTGTAGGCAAACTATCACCCCCAAGAAAATCGACTAAATTTACATCAAATCAACAGACAACATTTATTTAAAAAGTTAACCCCCTTTCCCACTCTCTAGGTTGATTCATCATTCCAAATTCAATATTTCAAAACTGCCCAACCCTTTTTCTGTCTTTCTACCCAAGTGCTTGTAAAATCTCCAAATTAAGTATGGATAAGTAAGCATTTTTGTTAATTCAATTCCAACCAGTTAGTATTGGCAGGTGTAACACAAGCACTATAACCTCTGGTGCGGAGGAACACGGCCATTGTTTGCAGAAACAGAATTAGGCGAAGACGAATATCTTTTCTTGGCCCTTCTAGTGCCATGTCTTATCTTTGAAAAGTCAACAGAAACAATAAAATATGTAAGAATCGATCAAATATTAACAGGAAACTTGACGAGGAAACTCAACGAAGGCTGAATGAATACAAGAAGAAGGTACAAGCTCTTCATGTCGGAACATGGGTTGGACGGAGGCAGAGTTATCGTGATAATGAAAGCCTTTGATTGCTACTTCTATTCATGCAACTACTACTACTACTACTACTACGGCTGCTGCTACTACGGTTGCTGCTACTACTGCTGTTACGTCAAGTACTACTGCTATTACTACTACTATTACTACTACTACTGCTGCTGCTGCCTTTCTACTACTACTGCTACTACTACAACTGCTACTACTACTACTACTACTACTTTTATTACTACTACTACTACTACTACTGCTACTACTAGTAGTAGTACTGCAACTACTACTACTACTTCTTCTACTACTCTTCTACTACTACTTCTACTTCTACTACTACTACTACTACTACTACTGCTGCTGCTGCCGCTTCTACTACTACTTCTACAACAACTGCTACTACTACTACTACTACTACAGCAACTGCTGCTGCTGAGACTACTACTACTTCTACTACTACTACTTCTTCTACTGCTACTACTACTACTGCTGCTGCTACCTCTACTACTACTACTACTGCTACGACTACTACTACTTTTACTACTACTACTACTACTTCTTCTTCTATAGCTACTGCAACTACTACTACTACTACTACTACTACTACTACGGCTGCTGCTACAACTACTACTTCTACTACTACTACTACTAATAATAATAATAGTGCATGCTCGAAAGCATGTTATAGCAGCAGTAATAGCAGTAATAGTAGCAGTAGCAGCAGCAGCAGAAGTAGTAGCAGTAGCAGCAGCAGTAGTAGTAGTAGTAGTAGTAGCAGTAGTAGAAGTAGTAGTAGCAGTAGTAGTAGTAGTAGTAGCAGCAGCAGTAGTGGTAGTAGTAGTAGTAGCAGCAGCAGCATCAGTAGTAGTAGTAGTAGTAGTAGCAGTAGTAGAAGTAGTAGTAGCAGTAGTAGTAGTAGAAGTAGTAGTAGTAGAAGTAGTAGTAGCAGTAGTAGTAGTAGTAGTAGTAGTAGTAGTAGTAGCAGTAGTAGTAGTAGTAGCAGCATCAGTAGTAGTAGTAGTAGTAGTAGCAGCATCAGTAGTAGTAGCAGTAGTAGTAGTAGTAGTAGCAGCATCAGTAGTAGTAGTAGTAGTAGTAGCAGTAGTAGAAGTAGTAGTAGCAGTAGTAGTAGTAGTAGTAGCAGTAGTAGAAGTAGTAGTAGTAGTAGCAGCAGCAGTAGTGGTAGTAGTAGTAGTAGTAGTAGCAGCAGCAGTAGTAGTAGTAGTAGTAGTAGTAGCATCACCAGTAGTATATTAACAGAAAAGTCGGTAACAATGCTAGACTCTGTGATGTACAATATAAGAAACCAAGCTAACCCGGCCAACATTTGAACCTTTTTGACGAAAGAGTCAAACCTCGATTTCCAAATCGGATTATTTTGTTTAAAAATGAAGTAAATGCGAAATAATTTGATAAAGCATTAAATCAAAATTATTTATTCAGTTTTGCTCATGAATGAAATCAATCGTCAACATCAATCATACAAATAAAGTTATGATTAAAACAAGGACCACATTATAATTCATCATTCAAATAAATTTGTTCAAATGTAACTAAAACAAGTAGGATGTGATAAATAAATTTTTTTAAAAAGTCCAACTGAAATTTATTGCCCTGTATAACAAAATTATACATCAATTTTTAACAAGGACCATTCATGTTTCGTTTAAAGTCTCATATACAGGAAGTTGCATTTGATCACCAGATTCGTCCATTTCATTTGTTACATACAGCACAATTTTCAATTCAAACATTTCCAATGACAACATAATCATCCACAAAGATGGTTGCTAGGCGATGACTGCAGACGTCCAGACGAAGCTCAGAGATAATCCAAACAAGAGTATTAACTCCGTGCACCGAAGGTTGGAGCCAGTTCCTGGGGACAGAACAATAAAAACCATGTACACATTTGAAATGAAAGGATTCCTTGTTTGAAGAATAAACAATTTGTCTTTGTATGTGATACATAAGACTTACATGGATATATGATTACCTTTATGAGTTTGTGGTAAATAAACTATGCCGACGCTAAGACTCTGAACAAAATATAGAAATATTGAAAATGAGCCTCTGTTTTCAGCACCCACAGCAGATAGCATAGGACTCTGAAAATCCCATTTCTCATAGTCTCCTTTTCAATATTTAATAAAATGGTGTTATAACCATAAGAAATACTTTGTTCAGAGTCTGGGTGTAAGAATATAAATAAACTATAATGGATAATTATAATGTGTATACACTTGACAATTTATTAATATATAATTACCGTAATAAAGGTGAATCTGACCAGGGCCCTTCTCTGACACCACTACTGTTTCCTTAGTAGATGTTGCATCTTGGGTGACGCTTGTTGGATAGGTTGTAGGGAAGGCTGCCGACGTTGAGTCTAACCCCTTTGTCGTTCCTGTTTCTGAAGTTGATTTATTTACAGTAGGGATTGTTGTCTGTTTAGAATCAACAGTTGTTGTCTGTTTAGGAGTATGAGACGACGGTGCTTGAGATGTTGCCGTCTCTTGCACCGTTGTTGTTTCAAGGGCTGTAGCTGTTGTTTCTTGCACGACGGTCGTACTTTCCGGAAGAAAAGTTGATGTTTCTTGAGAGAGAGTCGTTGTTGCTTTAGGGAGAGTCGTTGTTTCTTTAGGGAGAGTCGTTGTTTCTTTAGGGAGAGTTGTTGTTTCTTGAGGGAGAGTTGTTGTTTCTTGAGACTGAGTTGTTGTTTCTTGAGGCTGAGTTGTTGTTTCTGGAAGGAGAGTCGTTGTTTCTGGAGGGAGAGTCGTTGTTTCTTGAGGCTGAGATGTTGTTTCTGGAGGGAGAGTTGTTGTTTCTTGAGGGAGAGTTGTTGTTTCTTGAGGGAGAGTTGTTGTTTCTTGAGGGAGAGTTGTTGTTTCTTGAGGGAGAGTTGTTGTTCCTAGGAGGGGAGTCGTTTCTGGAGCGAGAGTTGTTGAGGCGAATGTTGTTGCTACTGAAACAGAATAGAACCACGAAGGACTTAGTCAAGTGCAAATGAGATGGTCATAAAGATCACAAACTTTCTGAAGAACATCAAACTTTGGTATTATATGAACACTCTGACTGATCATGTCTTGTATATACGTACACGCATCACAGTCTGACTGATCATGTCTTGTACATACGTATACGCATCACAGTCTGACTGATCATGTCTTGTATATACGTACACGTATCACATTCTGACTGATCATGTCTTGTATATACGTACACGCATCACAGTCTGACTGATCATGTCTTGTATATACGTACACGCATCACAGTCTGACTGATCATGTCTTGTATATACGTACACGCATCACAGTCTGACTGATCATGTCTTGTATATACGTACACGCATCACAGTCTGACTGGTCATGTCCTGTATATACGTACACGCATCACACTCTGACTGCTTGTTGCTCACAGCGCTGCTGACCACACTGGTTGAAGAGGCGTCACACACGCCAGACACAGCGGACAGGAGACATGACTGGTACACTGGGGCGAGTCTAGATGAATTATAAGATAAAATTTCCGGGATACATTGTTATTCAAATTTAGTTTTAAACCGACGGCGCTACGGCACACATATTGAGAGAAGTAAAACAAATTAATTTTGCGGGTATTCATTGTAATTCAACATAGGCAATTCAACCAATAAGAATCAAGGATACACCAAAGTCATGTTACAATTCATAATAACCATCCTCATCATCATCATCATCATCACAATCATCATCGTTGTCGTCGTCATAATCAGCATTATTATTAAATATTTATTACAATGGGTATTTCCGTTTTCGTAAAATCGTGTCTCTGTGTCTGTGTCAAATGACATGCATTTATTACATATATTATAGTACCGCATATATTAAATAAAAAGGTCAAAATCCAGAAATCACTCATTTAGACTCACACACATGGATGGTCTGAAGCATCTACCCCTTGTCCTTCCCAACAACTCTGGAATCCTTGGAAACAGGCGGACCCTATGGGCAAGGGAAATATATCAAACTACCACAGTTAATTAATAATGAGTACAATGTATGAAAACGTATTGTTTCAAGAGAAAGGATTGGGTGCAATTTATCAAATTTAAAGAAACCCTCACCTAAACCCTCTCTTAAACTTCTGAATGTAACATGTGCACCCTATGGAGAATATGCTTATTCGTTTAAAAACGTATTATATATATTTTTCGAAAAGGTTTAATTGCATGAAACCCAATTGATTTTCTCTTCATAAGGGAAATAGTATAATATGTAGGTAATTTTGTTCATGGAAGTATTACTTAAAATATTTAATATATTTTATGAATTTATCAACAGTCAGAATGACATTTATATCAACTACCAAATGACAATAATTAAGCCTTGTGAGTGTAAGCAAGCTTTCGGTGACGATTCGTCTGATTGTCATGTTACCTGACAGTAGAACTTGTTGAGTTGTCACTGTTGCTGAAAACAATTGCAGAAAGATATTATATCAATTTGTCTTTTGAAAATAAAAGAAATGATCAGTAAAAGAGGCCGTGTGTTCGTGTTTCAGTAGTCCCCCACACCAGAGCTCTCTTACGTAAGTAATATAAAGAAAACAAACCCGCCCCTTTGCCCGGAGAGAAGACTATTTCAAATCCGTAAACTAATGTGCGTGTATCTTAAGAAAATATTGGAACAATATTCATTGCTTTAAGTTTATTTCAAATTCCTAAACTAATTTGCATGTATCTTCAGGAAAGTTTGGGATAAGGTTCATTGCTTGAGTTTCATATAATTAGTGTATCATTAAATGAATTACAAAATTGTATTATATAAAGTGCTCTGGTAACCAAATAAAGTAAATCAACTACAACTTTAAATATCTAGTAACATCTGAATGTAATCTCACCAAACACACAGCCCTGTTCAGCTGTTAGACGTTGCTTCTCGTTGGTGATGATGTCACTGACGTTCTGTTGGTTGTCGGACGTGCAGAACGTTGAAATACCCTGTGAACACGCTTCGAAGGATGTTATACGCCTGTTGACATAGGAGACAAAGTCTGTTGACATCATGTGAAGAGATAAAGTTTTTTGACATCATGTGAAGAGATAAAGTTTTTTGACATCAAGAAACGAGATACAAGATACAATATACAAGATACAAGCTATTTATTGTAAAGAAAACACTCATTATGGGCAGTGTACAAAGAAGTTAACACATTTTAATGTATATTATAAGTAAAATATATACAAAATCATTAACATATCTCAGTGTGAGACAATTATATCAAACAATGCATATTATAGATTGTACAATAATTAACCAATCTGGCTTAATCTCATTGAATACATGTCATAAAGTACTTTACAAGAAGCATGATGACTCTTGGGGTTTATAATTGATGAGAGGAGCTCTTTCCTTGAGACCCCAACGAGACCAGTCATGTGAATATTAGACATAACACAAATTAAAATCAACTTCAACTTCAAATTCCTTATACCATTGACGGTTACAGTAATGATAAAGCTTACATGCAAGGTGTGACGGTTATAGTTTTGGCTAAACTTACATGCAAGAGGGGTCGGTTATAGTTTTGGCTAAACTTACGGGCAAGATGTGACGGTTATAGTTTTGGCTAAACTTACATGCAAGATGTGTCGGTTATAGTTTTGGCTAAACTTACATGCAAGATGTGACGGTTATAGTTTTGGCTAAACTTACATGCAAGATGTGACGGTTATAGTTTTGGCTAAACTTACGGGCAAGATGTGTCGGTTATAGTTATGGCTAAACTTACGGGCAAGATGTGTCGGTTATAGTTTTGGCTAAACTTACGGGCAAGATGTGACGGTTATAGTTTTGGCTAAACTTACATGCAAGATGTGTCGGTTATAGTTTTGGCTAAACTTACATGCAAGATGTGACGGTTATAGTTTTGGCTAAACTTACATGCAAGATGTGACGGTTATAGTTTTGGCTAAACTTACGGGCATGATGTATCTGTTATAGTTTTGGCTAAACTTACGGGCAAGATGTGTCGGTTATAGTTTTGGCTAAACTTACGGGCAAGATGTGTCGGTTATAGTTTTGGCTAAACTTACGGGCAAGATGTGACGGTTATAGTTTTGGCTAAACTTACGGGCAAGATGTGTCGGTTATAGTTTTGGCTAAACTTACATGCAAGATGTGACGGTTATAGTTTTGGCTAAACTTACATGCAAGATGTGACGGTTATAGTTTTGGCTAAACTTACATGCAAGATGTGACGGTTATAGTTTTGGCTAAACTTACATGCAAGATGTGACGGTTATAGTTTTGGCTAAACTTACGGGCATGATGTATCGGTTATAGTTTTGGCTAAACTTACATGCAAGATGTGTCGGTTATAGTTTTGGCTAAACTTACATGCAAGATGTGTCGGTTATAGTTTTGGCTAAACTTACATGCAAGATGTGACGGTTATAGTTTTGGCTAAACTTACATGCAAGATGTGACGGTTATAGTTTTGGCTAAACTTACGGGCAAGATGTGTCGGTTATAGTTTTGGCAAAGCTTACGTGCAAGATGTGTCGGTTATAGTTTTGGCTAAACTTACGGGCAAGATGTGTCGGTTATAGTTTTGGCAAAGCTTACGTGCAAGATGTGTCGGTTACGGACGCTGTGCAGTCCCCAAACAGCTTCGTACATTGAGTTACTGAAAACAAGGTGACCAATGCATGCTGCATATTAACGTCAATCAATGAATGAAAAATGAGTACATGCACTTAGAAATCTACTAGTGATATCCACCTATTGCAGTACCATTGACACGAGTACAGTAAAACATTGCCAATAAATGTCCCGTTAATTGTATAATAGAACACAACTTCATGACTATAGGACTCCAACTACATTCATGACGCTACTATCCTATGTCGTAACGGTTTTGATGTCTTCCCATTTACATCATGATACATAATTTTATAGCATAACACTATAAGATATTTACTTGATAATGGCAAAGCATTGTTGTTCTAAGTATTTGTAGACCCCAAGGCATTGAGAAGATTCTATTATAAAAGAAGAAAAGGATATATCTTAGGCGATATAGATTGATCTCACACCAGCGATATATTTTGTAGAAAACAGTTCTGGGTGGTAAAAATGTTACCACTATTTAAAAATATACAGAAAATAAGAAAAAGTGAAACTCACCTTCGTAGCCTGGCGTCTGTCCTATATTATCTGTTGAGAAATCGAGATATATAACTGTAATCCTGAGTGGTCGGACCTTTTACTTGTGGAAATACCATATCGTAGCCTAAGGTCTACAGTAAATCACATATATTACAATATATATATATATATATATATATATATATATATATATATATATATATATATATATATATATATATATATATATCACAAACTCTTTTTCCTTTCATAACACAAAAAATAAATTTGAAAATTTGAAAAATATGTCATTTGCGTGAATGAAGTTTCTGATACTTTAAATCAAGGACGTATATTCAATACGCGTCCTTTGTTAAATGTATAAAACTGGAAATGGTTGCTGTAATGTAAATAAGTTTTGATTCGTAAAGGTAAGTTCATTGCAGCTTCACTTTTCAAACTTCAGTGTATTGTCTGACTGCAACATTAGGTTACTTATAACTGCCAGATCGTATTATTTATTTCCGTATTAAGGAGAACATTCCCTAATCTGCAACCGTACACTGGTTTAACGAAAGTTGGTTTCATTAGATCAAATTCCTAAATGCATAATATATTTATAAATAAATGAGGATACAAAATTAAAAGTTTATATAGAAACGCGTTGGTATCAGCTGATATATTACTTTAGGCGCATTCTTTCTTGTCAGTTCGTTGAAAGTATAACAATTGGTATGCAAATTAAAAGCACTACATCCTACCAAAAGTACAGTTGCTATACTCTGCCTGAAGTCCGTTGAGAGCTCCGTCCACGTTTGGTGCTGATCCCGGGTCACACGATTGTCGGATCATGGTTAAGCAATCTAACTGGTCTGCCACTAAACTGGAACAAACAATTGCAGATGTTTTTCGAAATAGCAAAGATATAATTTAATTGCTGAAAACCTTTTTGATTTTAATCGATGGGGAATGTGGTTTGTGAAATTATGTTGATACGTGTTTGAGATAATGAGGGTTTTTTTTTACATTTGTTGACGACGGGTTTAATACGAAGTAATTAAACACATGAATAACTATAGAAAGTGTAGTAAGAATGTGTGGACAACAATTTAGTAGTGGAATTACCGGAAAGGCAAATATTTCCAAATATATGGAAAGGAAAAGAAACCCGAATAACAATTCATAAATGGAATGCATAAAAAAAATTCGAGATTTCTGTAGATCACTTCACAAGTGGAATATATTCAGTTTAACAATTAATAAGTTGAATGCTTAAGAAATGCTACGATTCGTGGTACGAATTTTGACATTTAAGGCGAAAGGAATGAAGAAATTTCCTATTCACCTCCCAATCGGTCTCTCTCTCATACAGACCTATCTACTTACTCACATATTCCCGGTCCGGTTCCTAAAGATGCCACTCTGTTGTTGAAATATCGAAAACACGATGTTAAACCGTCCATACATCCTTGCGTTGTCAGGAAAACTTCATACGTAGATAGTGTCGTTTTGAAATGAAAGAGAGATTAATTGTTACGAAAATAGTTTACAATAATTGAGTACGAACGAGAGAGATGGAATTGTCGGCAGTTATACAATCATACATCAACATTGATAAATAGCATATCAAACGGATAACATACGGCCATTTTTGACCTTATGGACACTATAAAATCAGATCTATCTTTAATACACAAATCATGTAAAAAATAAAATAGATCTTAATTACACATACGTATACATACGCCACATAACATACCTACATGTACTTAGATAATACATACATACATACATACATACATACATACATACATACATACATACATACATGAGCATGTGACAGAAGATGAAATAAAGAGATTAAGCAAATTTTGAAGAAATTTGACAACAATGAGCATTAAGCATCAATGTCATGTGTCAACCTTAATTTTCCAGACCGTTACCGATGTATTTTGTGTCAAATAAATTTCCTTTCTTTTTAATCTCACAGTGGTACATTACCCTGACATGGGAGACCTGGGAAAAAGGTCCTTAGTCTTCTTTTAGGGATCATTCATTTTTCCATTTTAGATTCTTCACAAATTGTCCAGACTTTTACCTGGCCAAACCGTTACCAGACTGCAAAGTAACGGCTTGGACAATTCTTTTAACGGTCAGGACAAAATGATTTGTGATTTGAGAAACTACTGAAGTTATTCATTAATGTTTAAAGACATACACATAATTCAAATAACTTTAAGAGCCAGAACATTTTAAGTATGGAACTTAACTGTTTGATGCAATTTTGACGTAATAACTTTGAAGGAAACAGTTTGAGGTAACGGTTTGGCCAAAAGGTAGTAACGGTTTTGACATATCTAAAATCAATTTGTATTTTAAAAAATATTTGCTAAAATGTGATATTGGAATTTTATTCACTTAAATATCTTTTTTAAATGATTAAAAGTAAAACATTTTTGTCAGGTTGAATATTATTATTTTTATTATGAATACATGGTAACGGTTCTGACAAATGCTGTAACCGTTTGGAACGAAACTACCTAATAACTAATAACTTTCGGAGTTTATATAACAGTGATATGTTGTCAAATTCTTTGTATTTGAAATAATTGTTGCCATCTCATTATTTCTACTCAGCTGACAAATGCCATATGGATATCAACTCTGTTGAAACAAGTTTATATCACAGAGACTTAACATCAGATCATAACATTAACAATTGATACGAATACTGTACAGATGTCTGTGCAGTATGATAATGTGAACAGATCTAGAGTCACAGTTGTTATAGAACCTTTCAGAATGTAATTGCCTGCATTTTTAAAAAATCCGGAACAATATTCATTTATAACACTGATGTCCTGACCGTTACCTAAAATGTCGCAACCATTACCACTCATATGTTTTTTTATGCCCCATTTTCACCTTTTCTTCAATATAAGGTAACTTTTTAATCAAGACAGTATGTTTCATATTCTTACAAAATGTCTTTACCGTAAAAACAATTTATTCAAAGATTTTATATTGAATTTAAATACAATTGTCCTTACCGTTACCAAAAATGTCACAACATGTACTATTTTATTAGTTTATTCCCCAAATGCACTATTTTTTGACATAATAGGTACTTTTGTAATCCAAACAGTTTGTTTTATGTCCTTTTGATGGTATAATAATGTTATTTTTAAAAGTCATCATTTATTCACAAGTTTTATATTGATTTTGTAACAAAGGCCCAAACCGTTACCACAAAAGTAAGCAACAATTGTCATATTTGTTACAAGTTACCCTGTCTAATGTCGATTCACAGTTATGCTAAATACTGTTTAATGTTTCATTTCGTATTCCTTTTTCTATTTTAAATTAAATTGTTGAAGATTTATGTCAAACCCGTTACCGTTCCTGTCTAAACCATTATCAGTAATGTTCTAACCGTTACTGGTGTTAATTAACTACTCTAATTTATTTATTATAATACATAAACACTCCATTTTCTGTAGGCGTCATCACGAGAACATTTGGTTTAAGAAGCAGATGTTTAATTTACTTGACACAATTACATCTAATTATAACTAAATACACACTAATATTTCAGAACAATGCTATTATTTTAAAATTAAGACAAGATTCATACAAACATGCGGGCACACTTATAGATTCATACATACATGCGGGCACACACACAGATTCATACATACATGCGGGCACACACATATATTCATACATGCATGCGGGCACACACATAGATTCATACATACATGCGGACACACACACAGATTCATACATACATGCGGGCACACACATAGATTCATACATGCATGCGGGCACACACATAGATTCATACATGCATGCGGGCACACTCATAGATTCACACATACATGCGGGCACACACACAGATTCATACATACATGCGGGGACACACATAGATTCATACAAACATGCGGGCACACACAAAGATTCATACATACATGCGGACACACACACAGATTCATACATACATGCGGGCACACACATAGATTCATACATGCATGCGGGCACACACATAGATTCATACATGCATGCGGGCACACTCATAGATTCACACATACATGCGGGTACACACACAGATTCATACATACATGCGGGGACACACATAGATTCATACAAACATGCGGGCACACACAAAGATTCATACATACATGCGGGCACACACATAGATTCATACATACATGCGGGCACACACACATATTCATACATACATGCGGGCACACACATAGATTCAAACATACATGCGGGCACACACACATATTCATACATACATGCGGGCACACACACAGATTCATACATACATGCGGGCACACACATAGATTCATACATACATGCGGGCACACACATAGATTCATACATACATGCGGGCACACACATAGATTCATACATACATGCGGGCACAAACATAGATTCATACAAACATGCGGGCACACACATAGATTCATACATACATGCGGGCACACACACAGATTCAGACATACATGCGGGCACACACATATATTCATACAAACATGCGGACACACACAGATTCATACATACATGCGGGCACACACATAGATTCATACATACATGCGGGCACACACATAGATTCATACATGCATGCGGGCACACACATAGATTCATACATGCATGCGGGCACACACATAGATTCATACATACATGCGGGCACACACACAGATTCATACATACATGCGGGCACACACATAGATTCATACATGCATGCGGGCACACACTTAGATTCATACATGCATGCGGGCACACACATAGATTCATACAAACATGCGGGCACACATATAGATTCATACATGCATGCGGGCACACACACAGATCCATACATACATGCGGGCACACACATAGATTCATACAAACATGCGGGCACACACACAGATTCATACAAACATGCGGGCACACACACAGATTCATACATGCATGCGGGCACACACATAGATTCATACATGCATGCGGGCACACACATATATTCATACATGCATGCGGGCACACTCATAGATACATACATACATGCGGGCACACACATAGATTCATACAAACATGCGGGCACAAACACAGATTCATACATACATGCGGGCACACACATCGATTCATACATACATGCGGGCACACACATAGATTCATACATACATGCGGGCACACACACAGATTCATACATACATGCGGGCACACACATAGATTCATACATGCATGCAGGCACACACATAGCATACATGCGGGCACACACACAGATTCATATAAAACATGTGGGTAACACATAGATTCATACATGCATGCGGGCACACACATAGATTCATACATACATGCGGGCACACACATAGATTCATACATGCATGCGGGCACACACATAGATTCATACATACATGCGGGCACACACACAGATTCATATAAAACATGCGGGCACACACATAGATTCATACATGCATGCGGGCACACACATAGATTCATACATACATGCGGGCACACACATAGATTCATACATGCATGCGGGCACACACATATATTCATACAAACATGCGGGCACACACACAGATTCATACATGCATGCGGGCACACACATAGATTCATACATGCATGCGGGCACACACATAGATTCATACATGCATACGGGCACACACATAGATTCATACATACATGCGGGCACACACACAGATTCATACATACATGCGGGCACACACATAGATTCATACATGCATGCGGGCACACACATAGATTCATACAAACATGCGGGCACACACATAGATTCATACATGCATGCGGGCACACACATAGATTCATACATGCATGCGGGCACACACACAGATTCATACATACATGCGGGCACACACATAGATTCATACATGCATGCGGGCACACACATAGATTCATACATACATGCGGGCACACACACAGATTCATATAAAACATGCGGGCACACACATAGATTCATACATGCATGCGGGCACACACATAGATTCATACAAACATGCGGGCACACACACAGATTCATACATGCATGCGGGCACACACATAGATTCATACATGCATGCGGGCACACACATAGATTCATACATACATGCGGGCACACACACATATTCATACATACATGCGGGCACACACATAGATTCATACATGCATGCGGGCACACACATAGATTCATACATGCATGCGGGCACACACATAGATTCATACATACATGCGGGCACACACATAGATTCATACATGCATGCGGGCACACACATAGATTCATACATACATGCGGGCACACACACAGATTCATATAAAACATGCGGGCACACACATAGATTCATACATGCATGCGGGCACACACATAGATTCATACAAACATGCGGGCTAACACACAGATTAATACATGCATGCGGGCACACACATAGATTCATACATGCATGCGGGCACACACATAGATTCATACATACATGCGGGCACACACACATATTCATACATACATGCGGGCACACACATAGATTCATACATGCATGCGGGCACACACATAGATTCATACATGCATGCGGGCACACACATAGATTCGTACATACATGCGGGCACACACACACGCACACTGTACTTAGATTTACACTGACACGCCTTTAACTATGGGTAATTTATACAGATGTGAACAGATGCAATAAAAAGTTGCGTTAAAAGCAGATTACTAAGTGAACATTTTAAAAATTGTTTTTGCTATATTAAAATCCATATTCTGCATTAATTATATTGTGCTGTTAGAGTTCAAATTATCTACTGCTGGTACATCCTTTGATAGTTGTGAGAATAACTCGTATCTTATATCACTGTAGAGTGGGCAACATAGGTGCCAGGGCTGGCATCTGAACAAGCTCTGCTTGGCCGAGAATGACGCAAGGTCGATGTCGCGCTATCCGCAGTTTTGTCTTGTGTGGAAGTAAAATAATGTATTCTCCGTCATATCCAGGCAATTTTTATTTATTATGTTCTACACACGAACCAATTCCTTAGAAAGGATAAATCAAAGATTCAGCTCAATCAATCGTTTTCGAGACCTTTAAGACTTTCATGAAAATACCGTAAAACATGTACCTTTAGACTGAATTCCCAACAGTATATACGCAAAAAACAAAATTATATTATATATGAGACAAACTTAATATGGAAAAGAATGTTCTCACCTTGGAAGAAAAGGATAAGAAAATATGATCTAGTAGAGACCATTTTAACCATTGCGACTCAACACCTTCTTTGTTCACACTGTAAACGGTTGGTAAGGCGTGATGTACCATTCCACTTGATTTGACAGCCGATCAGTCAGTTTAGTTGACAGTGCCATTGCATATGATAATCAGCTTCGAATAGGTCCTCACAAACAGTACATTGAGTAAATGTTGATTGTTTGTATATTTGTCAGATTTTGTTAAAATGTAAAGTGATATATTTACTTAAGCTTATTGTTATGCTCGTTGGCAGCTATTTTAGCAATGTCGTATACACACTCTCAGTAGACTAAGGTACTGTTAAGTGTGCTGACGAATAGTTTGTTTACCTATATTGTCATGTTTTACTAAGGATGCCTCACATGATATAATGATACTGAATACATAATGTGCATGTTTACGCGACATGGACATACACGTGACGTATGTATACAGTCTTAGCGTTTTTACTGAATTGGGGTAAACGTTTTTGGAAAGATACTGAGATTAACTTTAGTCGTCAAGTTGAAAACATCGAATCCGAAATTTTATCTTTATTCAATCATTAACTTTTGTTTTCTTACAGCTAGACTAATAATACAAATATGTCCAAGTTTCCATCATGTATATATTAAGTACAATGTATAAATGTTTATCTCATGTACCGGTATATTAAGTGCAATGTATAAATGTTTATCTCATGTACCGGTATATTAAGTACAATGTATAAATGTTTATCTCATGTACCGGTATATTAGGTACAATGTATAAATTTTCATCTCATGTACCGGTATATTAAGTACAATGTATAAATATTTATCTCATTTACCGGAATATTAAGTACAATGTATACATATTTATCCCATGTACCGATATATTAAGTACAATGTATACATGTTTATCTCATGTACCGGAATATTAAGTACAATGTATAAATGTTTATCTCATGTACCGGTAATATATAAGTACAAGGTATAAATGTTTATCTCATGTACCGGAATATTAAGTACACTGTATAAATGTTTATCTCATGTACCGGTATATTAAGTACAATGTATAAATGTTTATCTCATGTACCGGTATATTAAGTACAATGTATACATGTTTATCTCATGTACCGGTATATTAAGTACAATGTATAAATGTTTATCCCATGTACCGATATATTAAGTACAATGTATACATGTTTATCTCATGTGCCGGTATATTAAGTACAATGTATACATGTTTATCTCATATACCGGTATATTAAGTACAATGTATAAATGTTTATCTCATGTACCGGTATATTAAGTACAATGTATAAATGTTTATCTCATGTACCGGTATATTAAGTACAATATATAAATGTTTATCTCATGTACCGGTATATTAAGTACAATGTATACATGTTTATCTCATGTACCGGTATATTAAGTACAATGTATAAATGTTTATCTCATGTACCGGTATATTAAGTACAATATATAAATGTTTATCTCATGTACCGGTATATTAAGTACAATGTATACATGTTTATCTCATGTACCGGTATATTAAGTACAATGTATAAATGTTTATCTCATGTACCGGTATATTAAGTACAATGTATACATGTTTATCTCATGTACCGGTATATTAAGTACAATGTATAAATGTTTATCTCATGTACCGGTATATTAAGTACAATGTATAAATGTTTATCTCATGTACCGGTATAGTAAGTACAATGTATACATGTTTATCTCATGTACCGGTATATTAAGTACAATGTATAAATGTTTATCTCATGTACCGGTATATTAAGTACAAACAAGTATCAACCAATTAAGAGAACCATACAAAAGAAACGGTTACGCATTTCATCGGTAATTTACAGCTGAACAGAGTTATTAAGAGTGAACAGATGTATAATAACGAAACCTTCTATATATAAGGATGTGTTCAGTAGAAAACATGTTTATTGCAGGGAATGAGGCGTTCCAGTGTATACTAGTAGATACAAATCATTTGTTCAAGCTGAGGCTAGGAGATAACTTATAACAGACTTGGATCTAATCAATAAGTGCATATTATAAATGTATATTCTATATGGACTTTAAATCTGTGCTAAATGTTGAAAGACATTTGTGTTGTGATATTCCTTTGAATTTTAGAATTGCTATATTAAGGTTCAGATGTAGTAACTTTAATATTGCCATTGAAAGTGGCATGTATAGTGATATTGAATATAAAAAAGATCATGTCCTTTCGGTAATATTGTAGGTCAAGTTTATATAGAAAATTAATTTCATGTATTATTTATTTGTTAAACTTATGACAAAATAAGAGCTAAATATCTACACAAAATTAGTAAAAACATCATTAAAGCATTCCATTGTCGATCAGTTGTAAATAAGAATGATGGGATTAAATACAGTGTTGGTTTATACCTATATCATGTCCAAAAACTTATTAACTCCAAAATTTAAAGCTACAATGACTTTCTGCGCACAGTGTTCTATCCATGCTATATGCCTGTATTATGGGCCAAAGGCCTCTCTACTGAATACAAATCTGTCTCTGTCTGTCTGTCAAATCAATTTTGACTAATGTGCGTGCACATAACGGTTCTAATGACTTTCTCAAGCTTCAGTGTAGACATACTCAGCAAAAAGTTACGGATCGCCCAATATTTAATATTTAAGTGGAATTGTATGTAAACTTCTTCAGTTCAATTATTATGTTTATTATGTTTATTATGTTGATTTCCATAGGGTACATGTAGGCAATCGGCCTATTGTACATGTACATCATTGGTTCACAGAGTTGTGATATTTACTCGCATATAGCACAAACATTGCAGCACGTTTCCTTATTTCTGTGTTAGTATCTTAAAACAAGAGGTGAAACTTGTGAATGGTGCAGTCAGTACTGACGAGGTAAAACTGTTTCTGGGATTACTGTAGACGTTACATATACATAGAATATATTGAATAGTGCATGACTTCAAGGAATATAATAGTACCTTCCCGCTCCAATGTTTTAAAGTATGAGAATCACAATGACACCGAAATAAAAGTGTTCTAAACTTATCAAGATTAAATGATAATAACTTTGGTTCAGTTGTGAAAACTGTCTTAAATGAGAAAAGGAGAGCACCTCAGAACTATTCTGCAACGCGTTGTCCCAATTCTGTCCATAAGTGGCTCTGAAACTTGACTTTATGCATCTAAATTAAGATTTAAAAGTAAATAGCAAATCACAAACTAACATGAATACCGAACGAAAATGTATATATAGAGATTATTACCCGAGGAAGTGTGTCATATGACTTTTACGAAACGAGTGTGAATTTTTGTATTGCCCGAGCGAGAGCGAGGGTTATACACAAATTCTCACGAGTTTCGTAAAAGTCATATGAAACACTTTCGAGTTCTATTCCATGTGATTCGCGTAAAAATAGTCAGAAAGCGGCCCACTTCTCTTGCGACGGCAAGCCACAGTGACGTCACGAACAATCGTTTTATGACGTCACAGACGACAAAATACGGGAAGCCGCGGTGAAACAATCGTTGCTAGGCAAACGTGATATGTGCACTTGTGCTCATATCAATGATATTTACTCGGTTATTTTCAACCTTATGGGTAATAAAGATCATTACACGAGCAATTGTGTCATACGACTAACAATTCCTTCACATTCAGGATAAACATACATTTAGTAATTGTTGTTAAATATATATCGGAAATTATTGTCCCGATTGAATTCCAACTTTCCCACACGCGTCATTCTTTATCACTGGCTAACTTAAGCCTTGCTGTATACCGTCAACTTTTATATATATATATATATATATATATATATATAGACAAGCGTGAGTTAGGCCTATGCCTCGCATGGGAGACACTTTCTTGTAAAAAGAAAGAACTTTAAAAGGAGGGTTCTAACGGGGTATTTTTTGTGGAAACACAATTCGAGATGACATTCTCGTTTACACTTGTATGGCATTAATACATGCTTAATAATACATTAAATAATACATAGTGAAATTGAAAGATAGTAATAAAGTTAATATTTTGATGACTCTATATTTCACAACTTAATAAAGACAAGCGCACACTTGTTAAAAATTAAAACAATGAAAAGTGAAGCCATTCATCGGCGCTGCGAGTGGGGAAAAGTTCGCTTGGACTAACAGCATATTGTTTATTAGTTTTAGTATATATTATGTGTTACTATGTGAATTTTCTATCATTGTATATGTTTTATTTTTTAAAAAGTGTAATATTTGGATAAATAAAGCGTGTTTTCATTTTACGAAATGTCAAGAATCCAATAGATTCCGATAGATCGGTGATAGAACTTTCCCTTTAACGAGGAGGTTATCATAATACATCATGAGGGACGGATACACCGTTAATCCACACCTTGTAGTTACTACAGTAACACTTTGGCAGCTCGTTAGAGTGGTAAAACACTGTTGTTTCCTTACGTCGACCTTGACGTGGCCAATATAAACTAATGTCGTACCGTCGTTATTCATGTTATTAGGGTTAAAAGGAGGGTTCTATCGGGGTATTTTTGTGGAAACGAAATTCTGGAGGATATTCAATTTTACACATATATGTTATTAATACATGATTAAAACACAGTGAAATTGAAAGGTACTTATGAAGGTAACATTTTGATGACTTTAAATTTCACAACTTGATAAACACAAGCGCACATTTGTTAAAAAATAAAACAATGAGCACTGAAGCAATTCATTTGCGCTGCGAGTCGGGGAAACTTCGCTACGGCATAACAGCAACTTGTTAATTAGTTGTATTACATGTTATGTGTTACTATGTGAATACTCTATCAGTGTATGTCTTTAGTGAGTGAGTGAGTGAGTGAGCTGTTGGTTTAAGCCGCTTTCAAGAGTATTTCACTTATATCGCGGCTGCTAGTATTACGGCAGGGAGAAAGCCCGCAACGCCATGTGGCTATGCCTTGCGGTGAAACCTGCGAGCAACGGCTGGAACTAGCGAACCATGGGTGGTACTACTCTGAAATTCAGTGTAGCATTGCACCCAAACCTTACTGCGTGTAGAACAGTTCTCTACTGCAGACAAAGTTGCCGTGCCCCTGGCGGGATTCGAACCCCGGACCTCTTGATCCGAAGCCGAACGCGCTAACCACTGCGCTATCCCGCCCCCTTGTCTTTAGTAATCAAAAAGATGCAAAATTGGGTACAATATAGAGTGTTTTCATTTCACGTAATATAAACTATCCAATATTGTGACTAGAACCCTACCTTTAAGATGGGAGAGTGGAACGGATCCTGGATGAACAATCATTGAAGACATACGTTTTCGCAGTGCGAAATGTAAGACCATCATATTATTATCGTCATATAATGTATAACGCATTTCCTGTTGTGGGGTAGTGATACCGGGATTCTTTGCTTTAGAGAATACCAGTGATAACGAGTTTGTCCTACATGCCATAGAAGTGGTTCATTAGGTCATCCCTACCTCAGCCAACATATACCATGTTCCATGCTTACGTCTTATTCCTCCTGTTCAAGGAAGACAACTCCGCCTCTCCAAGTCACAACCTGCTGAAGGTTTGGGTCAGATTTTGCGTGCACTGATCTTCTACATTGGACCACTCTGTCTTACAACCATTCTCTCCACACAGAGTCAACTCAAGTCAGGTTCTTGCACGTTCCAAAGTGACTCGGGTAACCTCTGTGGGAGAGAATGCCTGTAGACATGAAGTATACGTGCATTGTGCATATACATATTCTGATCTTGTCACCCCTATCCATTCCCTGGATATTCCAAGTGATTAGCGCGTTCGGCTTCGGATCAAGAGGCCTGGGTTCGAATCCCGCCAAGGGCTCGGCAACTTTGCTGTGGCGTTGCGGGCTTTCCCCATGCAATCATACTATACAGTCGTGATATAAGTGAAATACTATTGAAAACGGCGTCACGCCCAAAGTCACCTCACTTCGGCTCACTGGATATGTGAAAATTTAATCTTAATCTGTCGCGTTCACGGCAATATAGCAGATTGTTTTCTCATAAATGGACAATTTCGGGAATGGAGACTGAAGGTTTAGTAGTTGAATACAGTGAAAAATTTGGACGACACAATGGCAATACCAAGACAGTGTAAAAGGCCATTTTTTCGTTTCAAGGAACATACCGAAATTGTTAATAAAATCGGTACATCCTTACTCTGTACATAACAAAACTGCAATTCGAATTACGTATTTTTTATTGAATCTAATGTTGGTAAATATAAAAATATGAATAATCAACATATAAAATATAAAACAATATGCAACTCTCTGAATAGAATATTAACAATGAAGAAACTGTTTTGAACTAAACGTACACAGGTACTAGAACCAATGTTTGGATTTGAAATGTATTTAAAACAACGTTAAACAACTACAAACATTTCAAGAAATTGTTAATAAGTCCTAAAATAGCAAGTCGCCACAACATTGAACACCTCTTGTGCTACTACATGGATGTAGGAATAAACAAAATGTTGAATATAATGTTGAAATATCCCTCTTAAGTTAAACGTTTACTGTTCTTTATCAGCCAGTGCTTGTTTACAACAATAGTTCAGTATTGTTATGAAAGCAAACAACAAATATTTTCAAGTAAACTTTTCAAGTTTGAGAGGTATTCTAGAAGTTGTTGTGATGAAGAAAACATGGAATTTATATCTATACGGATGAATTCCTTGTATTCTTGAAAAATGTTTTAAAAGGGACACATATTATAGTAAATGAACATATAGATTTAAAACAATATAAAACTGTTCCGAAAATATGGTAGAAAAATCTTGTTCTGCTAATTAATTTCTTTTGACCGTTGAGGTTAGAAAGTTAACTGAAATTGACATAAAAGGAAAACTAATTTGCATAATTATAATACAATCGCATTTGAAATAAAGCAACAACGACAACAACAGAAAAATAACTGTTACAAAACAATCATTTGAATTTCAAATGTGCCTCCGAAACACTGTTAATGAACAATGGACAGGAAACTTAAAATTCCATACAAATTTGAAAATGACAATTTAGAATGGGCGGAATCAAAGGAGCCCTGTCTCTTTAAGTAATAACAATAAATGGTTTACATTCAACCCTGAAAAGAAAGGTGGACTTATTCAAATTCGGCAAGCAATGACATTAGTTTAACAGTATATATGTTTAGTGTTAGGTGAACATTGCAATTTTGTTTTGATTTTGTTTTGATTCTCATTTTCTTGAACAAGGAGAGATTTGTAAAATATAACATATCTAGTAAAGATGATTATGTATGTTAATACGTTAAAATGGCGAAAATAAATCAAAAGCATCATATGCAAGACATCAACACATTTCAATAACCCTTAATTGCCTTAAACTCAGTTCAAAGCTAAATGGACATAACATAACGACCACTGTTCTGATTATTAATAAAACCATTTAAAATCTCTAAGGACTACGACAACTTCTACATAATGTACTCAAAGGCGAGTTTTATAACTCTTATACAATTTAGCAGTCATATTATGTATATGCATATATGAAACTCAAAGATTTCTATTGACTAAAACATCTTATCAACGTGAAAACTAAACTAATCACTTTGCATGTGTGCATTATAAGTAGACAGTTAAATGTTCCATAACATAATCTGTTTTTTCTTCTCTGAAATATTCAGTAAGTAATCAATTGGGTCAAAACATACATTATATATTTTATCTTTTAGTCTTTCAATGTATTTTTGATAAACAAAATTTATCATTTAGTCGATATGAAAACTTTTATTTAAAAAGTTAATGAAAACTGAATTTTAAAAATGTCACCCCTTCTGTCTATTTCATTAAGCCAAATTTCATAAACATGCACCACTGACGTGACGATCACAGGATAAGTTTGGGAATTATTATTTTACTCATGCATATATGATGACTCATTGCCATTGTATGTGATGCAATTTTATTGACGTTTCAATGAAGGTCAATTGACATGATATTTGCACTAAGATACACATGAAGTTGAACAAACTTTCGTTTACAGCTCTATACAACTTGCAGTAACCCACAGAATGCGTACTGTAACACCTCTATTAATAAAATTGCTCAGCCGCTTTGCACATATACCTTAGCGAATATGGGGACACCCTTAGTTTTAACATTGAGTTCGAAATGGCCAAGATAGCTCTTTATTTTATTTGAACCATACCCGACCCATATGGGTGAAAATGGTTCAGAAGTCTACGCTTATTAGAGAAAATACGGATATATATTGCCTGACCCCAAGATCAACTTTATTGCCATGTTTTAACTTTGCACTAAGGCTATATTGTTGAAATAATGTTACCTAAGAGGTTTTACAGTAGGAACCAGATCCTCCAGGACACTAAACGATCGTCCTGTCGATGTCAGACATCTTGAGCTCATTCCTTCAGTATTTCCATCACAAACACCAGTGACAACAGACCAACCAAGAACAACCCGATCCTGCTTTCAGGCGTTGTGGCCCCAGACACTGAAACAAAGATGTAAATATATCTAATGCATTGTCATTTACTGTAACCCTAAATGTGATTGTTAAAGTTTCAAGTTACTAATTGAAGCATTATAATACGTTATTATTTAAATACCTATCTGGTGACTAGACCCACTATGCCTGCCTCCTCTTAGGCATGCTTAATTCAATCTTTAACGCAGACGAAACTTCAAAGAAGTAGAGTAGGGATGCGTAAAATACCCACCTAAGGGCGGTTACTCGGTAGTCTCATGACGTCACTCCAATCAGCCTTCACTCTCCTCTCAGACATAACTTCAAAGAAGTAGAGTAGGGATGCGTAAAATCCCTACCCAAGGGCGGTTACTCAGTAGTCTCATGACGTCACTCCAATCAGCCTTCACTCTCCTCTCAGTTGCAGAGCAATGGAGACCTTTGCTTCTTATTCATTTAAGAGGTTATTCTACGTCCTAATCTCCTTTCATCGGTTAACAGTTTGCCCTAGGCAGACTGTTTATGGTTGGTGTTGAGTTGAGTGACCTTGTTGACATGTGCTAGGCTGTGCTTTACAAGCTCGCGCTTCAGGCCTTCTGCAAGTGCAACTCAGGTCGCTTGATTCTCTCGCCTCTTTCGCGTCGACTGGGTGGTTGGTGCGGCCTTTGTTCGTACCTTCCGAAAATATTTCATCGTTAAGTATCAGGTGGGTCTTCCGATAGTCTGTCGTCTGCTTCGTTTGACATTCACCTTCGACTTACACTAGTCTTCCGTATCGGCAATTCGCAAGTCCCTGAGCGATAGGACTTATGTGTTGAAGCAATCGGCTCCAACAGGTAACTCGGGTCACGGTCGAGGGATTTCTCCCATTTGGCATCCCTATCTGGAGGAGAGGGTCGATGTTGTACTCACCAAGCTAACGGATGAGTTTGATCGGGAGTCCTTGGAGGTTTCAGAGGGACGTTGTCACTCTCCCTGGTTCTTCGCATCGTTCTCGGGTTCGTCGCTCTACTTCTTCCACTCCCCTCTCACGGGAGGATGAGAGGTGTATGTCTCCACTGAGATTAAAAAACATTGAACGGACCACTCCCAAGCGCTACAAGAAGAAGAAGAAAGCTAAGTTAGGCAAGTTCAAACTGGAGCTTCTTCTCGCGTCCGATAAGGACATGGTTTCTTCTTTACTAGTTGCCTGTCTGCGTCCGGTGGAGTCGCCCAGCCGTACCATCCCTGCCGCTATTGTAGGTCGAGACCTAGAGGGGGACAACGTTTCGGTCGGCTCGCGTCACTCTACCTTAGGGGCCTCCGGGTCGGCTTTGGCCTCGCGTTCTACTCTTACTTCTATATGACTCCCCTCCAGACTTGAATGGTCGGGAGACCTGCTTCGTGGACGTGTCGAACCGTCCGTTCATCAGTATAGTGTCGGATGCGGAGGGTACGGGGTCGGACCGGTTGCAGACTCAATCATCATGTTTCCTGAAGTGGCATCCTTTGCATAGGTGGCACTTAACCACGTCCGGTTTCTGGACCTCATTCATCGGAAGGCGACCTTTTGTGATGACGGGGTGACAGCTCTTGCGTGGCTCGCCCTTCCTCCTCACAGGCTCCTTCTGGATGCCTCTGAGGATAAGAAGCATGTCATCTCGACCGCTATTCCTAATCGTCTCCTATCGCCGTTAGTAGTGTCAGACAATCGCCGGCGTCAGTTACCACTCCATCCTGCTCCCTTTCAACTTGTCCCGCCTGCTCTAGACCAGGGTTCATCTCGCCTGATCTCCCCCGATGTACCCCATCGCATTACTGATGCACAGCTCATCTATTTCGACAGACAGGATAGCTCAGTGTTGGGGTTGTGCAACCACGTAGCATTCACCTCTCAGGCAATGCTCAACTGCGCCAAGCAGGCGGACATGGAGCCATCGACGATGTGCTCTTCAAAGCATTTGGTAATTTGGCCGCGGACCTCACGCAGATCATGCTATTGGCGTCTCATATCTCCTCAGGTATAACGGTCCTTCAGAGAGATAACTACCTCTTCCCTCCGGCAGGCAAGGGCTAACTCAGCACCTCTCTTTGGGGGTTCCATCCCAGAGGTTCTCAGAGTGCGGCAGGAGGTTCAACAAAAACACCTCATGAATCGGCTCATGGCTTGTCAGAGGCAGAAAACAAACAAGCGTCCGGCGGCTAAAACTATCAGGGTCAGGGTCAAGGCCAGGGTCAGTCCACCCCTAAGAAATTAAAGACGGACTTTCGGCATTGAGGTTGTGGCTGCAGATCCACAGGCCAGATAACTCCCAAGTCTCCCCACCTGGGGCCGAGGGCCGTACCGCTCAGAAGGGGAAGCGGGGGAAGTGATTCATGGTCACCCTCTCAGCTTTCTCCTCCGCTCGTTCCGCCGTCGATGGGGGCCAGCTTCAGTGCTTCATCAGCAACTGGGAGCAGCTAGGTTTAGACTCGTTTGTTAGATACTGGGTCGTCTTCTTCTCCTCTTACCTGTGCTCAAGGTATCATCCCTTGTCACGGGACCGGCTCTGACTGACTTTGAAAAAGGTGGAGAATCTAGTCTCCAAGAGTGCAGGAGGTCTACTCCCAAGTGTTTGTTATACCGAAAAGAACTCAAATAAATGACGGCTCATTCAAGAGTTGAAAGTATTCAACCACTCTTACCTCATTCGGCCGCCATATTTTCGACTCTTGACTCTTCCCTATGTAATGTGATCTCTGGAGCGCTCCGACTGCATGGTGTCTCTTCATCTCAAGGAAGTGTACCTGCACATTCAGATTCACTGTTGGGATAGCAGTTACCTCCGCTTCATTCTGGACAGGAGAGTTTTTCAGTGGTACGTTCCCCTTTTCAGGATCTCGTTTGCCCCCTCACTCATGCTTTAGTTCTGACTCTAGATCTGCATAGCTTTCTTGCTCTTGCCTCGTCCCCCATTAGCTCACTTGTTCCTAGACGCCTCCACTCAGGGGTAGGGTGCGCATCTAGGTCACAAGCAGGTGGCGGGAGTCTGGTCTGAGTCAGAGAAGGGCTCACACATCAACGTTGTCGAGTTGGATGCAGTATGCTTAGCGATTCAGCCTTCTAGTCCATACGGACCTGGACTTCGGGCAGTCCACATTCTTCAGTGGGTTGTGTCTCCAGTTCGTGATCCCCTGTTAGATCTATTTGCGACTGGTCTCAATCACCAGTTGCCGACCTATGTCTCCCCAGTACCAGATCATCGAGCGATGGGCTTAGACGTGGGAGGGGATTGGCGCCTTTGCTTTTCCGCCTACGGCCATTCTCTCTCAAGTGGTAGTCAAGATCGAAACCACTCGGGTCCTTCGACTTCTTCTGGTAGCTCCCTGGTGGCCAGTCCGACCGTGGTTTGTTCCCTTCCGGGGTCTCTGTCTTCAGGAACACGTTCCGATTCAGGCTCGGTTACACGAGATCCCTCAGGTTCACGCCTTCACACTTGGCTTGTACTAAAAGAGAGTTAAGGAGCAGTGGATACTCAAGGTGTGTCGCCAATGCAATAGCTACCTAGCTTCCTAGTAGGTAGACCATTAGGAAACTCTATTATTTCTATTATTATATCTTAAGGCATCGCCAATTAATACCAACTTGTTTGCTATCAACTCAGTGCTCAGGAAGAGCGCGCCAGGGTTCGATGTGTCGGTCTTCAAGAACCTCATTAAAACCATTACCTACGAGATGTGTCCACCGCAGATCTCGAAGGCATCTCTAGGCTGGGTCCGCAGGTTTTCGTTCAGGTGAAGGTGGTCCCCCCCCCCTTCCAGACCCAGAAGCGGACAGTCCTCTAAGGAGGTTGCTCTCGTGTTCGTTCGATAAACACGAGAGCATTATTTGGTTTTGTCTGTTGGTCTGTTTTACACTTCGATTTGACCATGCTTATCAGAAATTGAGTGGGATTCTAGGCATAGTAAGTCTAGTCAACAAATAGGTATATAAATAATAGTACGTTTTTGATTAAACGTAATTATTTATACTTACCTGTTGACTAGAATTACGCTCTAGTCCCGCCCATACTCCCCGATTGGTCTGCCTATTGCCCTGTTATGGGCCTGTTCGGAGATTGAAGGCTCATGGGAGTGACGTCATGAGACTACCGAGTAACCGCCCTTGGGTAGGGATTTTACGCATCCCTACTCTACTTCTATGAAGTTTCGTCTGTGTTAAAGGTTGAATTAAGCATGCCTAAGAGGAGGCAGGCATAATGGGTCTAGTCAACAGATACGTATAAATAATTACGTTTAATCAATAAGGTACTATAATATTAAAATTACTGTTCAAATTACCTTTTGACATATATAAGCTAA
The DNA here is from genome assembly GCA_936450465.1 of Gibbula magus. Lineage (NCBI taxonomy): Eukaryota > Metazoa > Mollusca > Gastropoda > Trochida > Trochidae > Gibbula > Gibbula magus. The sequence continues at coordinate 63,464,492 of OW388304.1, forward strand.
CAATGTGCAAGTCGCATTATTGATAGTCGATAGCTATTTCCCCATTTGGACTTACGTATATCCCGGTTTAAGTGTAAATTGAATACGGGTGTCAGATGAACGTAGTTACATATTTGAGTAGACGTGACTCTGGATCATAAGATACTTGACTTAATTAAAAAGATATAGTTACATATCAAGGTAGAAAGAAGGTAATAAATACCTGTTATTAGTCAATATTTTACAGGATCAAAGTGCCCATTTTAATTCAAATGTAGTATTGTAATGTAGCACCACAATTTTCACCAAAAAATCCATAAAATGGCATAAATATACATGGATATATTGCTTATTGGCTGGACTTTCGGAAATATCAAGAAAGAATGTTTCACCACTCCCCTTTCCTTCATTCTAAAATTAACTTTAATGTTATACGTTCCTAATGGCAGAGTTATGGGGTATACTGAGCACTGTGCTATGTCTGTATGATTGTGTGAGTGGTATGATATGCAATGATTAAAACTGCTCGCAATCAAATCTCATCTTTGTCATTCTGTCTAACCAGTAGGGTAGGGCTGGACTATTTCATTTTCCTAATGAGTAACAGCCTTGTGCTATTTGTTCACTCACCCATATAATATAGGGTCTATAATGGGGTGTTTGCATTTGGGATTCCACCGTTAACATATAGATTGGTAGAAGTGCAAGCAACAAATACAAATATAATCCAATGAAGTTACATAACGATATTTACCTGTTGGCGTGCATGTCATATTTCCAGGTATGAACTTGGTGTTGGACTTGCAGTCACAAACCTTGTTAACCTCATTACACTTCGAGTCGGCCACCACCATACAATCGCTGTTGTCTGAACACTTGAACCCGATATTTCCATACTCTGCAGCAAACAACGCATCGACTAAACTTACATTTTTGTGGACAAGATAAAGGTAAGAGTAGGCAATGATTACATCTGTATATATATCAAATACAGATATGCGCTATTGGGCTAAACTATATTGGAATTATAAATAATTGACAAATTTCATCACTCGACAAAATATAATATCATTTTTGTTGTTAGAAGCTCTGTTCTCTTTCTTACAATGACTAACAATAACTGAAAACTTTAACAACAATGTAAGGACAGGTGATCCCCTTCAGTTAGACTAATATTTGGGCTAAGGAATTTTTAAATTATTGTATCTTCATCCTTATGATTATATATATGTTTCAATACTACCAGTTCCATGTGTATTTAGTTTATCTCGACTTGCTGAATAAGGATCTAGACTGTATCAAAGACTCTTATTTTTACACAGTCATGGATCAGGACTACCCATCAGTCGATAAGCTGAACTACATCATGTTTCATGAAGATAGTACTGTAGTAGTGTATTTGCACAACCTTCAACAGCAAGAATCTCAGTGATAAACGGGCTTTATATCAGATATATAGAAACCCAATTCACACTGTACACGGCAACTGTTTGTCCCGAAAGGATAAGACACAATCAAAGCTATATCTAAGTACGGGGAGAGCAGGGAAAATACAGGGGTATCGGGTAAATACAGGGGTATCGGGTAAATACAGGGGTATCGGGTAAATACAGGGGTATCGGGTAAATACAGGGGTATCGGGTAAATACATTCTCTTCTCACATTGGTTACTCCACTCAGTTCTTCCATCCTAACCCCTGTTACATACGGAGCACTTTCTGTAGACATTTCGAATAACAAAAATAAATAACTTTATATAACTGGATAGATTTATGCATCCTTCTGCCATCATGAGGATGACATTATACTTACCACACTTAAAGTCGGTACGTAGGACAACATCTGTAATGGACAAATTGAAATGTTTTCAAAACCTTCAAAATAACGCACTGTCACAAGATGAAATTTCTTAACTATCTGAACTTCAAAATAACGCACTCTTATAAGATCAAATTCCTTAACTTATTAAACCTTCAAAATAACACACTTTTATATGATCAAATTCCTTAACTTATTAAACTTCAAAATAGCGCACTATTATATGATGTAACTCCTTAAAATAAAATTAAAATTATCACATTAAATTTAATTTTGTTATCATTTGTTATAATTGACGTGTAGGTCTTCAGCGCTTTCAACATATGACATGTGGATAAGGCGCTATATAAAAAGTCATCCATTTATTATCTACTAGATACTACTAGATACTACTTGATACTAGGTACTACTTGATACTAGGTACTACTTGATACTAGATACTACTTGATACTAGATACTACTTGATACTAGATACTACTTGATACTAGATACTACTTGATACTAGGTACTACTTGATACTAGATACTACTTGATACTACTTGATACTAGGTACCTGTGTAGCAAGAGTACTCGTGCTCCTGTCTAATCGTGGCCATCTCGTACGTTGTGTTGTCGTAGTCGTACACGCCGCAGTCGCAGAACGCGAGCTCCAGACACTCCACCCACACCCGATTGTGTCTGAAAATAGTTATATGTGATTATGTCTTCAAAATCTTCATCTCAAAGTTCAGGTACTAAATGAAAGAAACATCCATATATCTACTATTCCAATTACTTCTTCAACCATTAGTACTGCACCGTACAGTATACTTCATGCTGGTTGTCCAACATGAAGTCGGTTGGTTAACTTACAGCTATCTTATAGAGCAGTTGTATATATTCTCTAACATATTCCCTTCACCCCTTTCCTCTCTCCACAAGTGTTCCTCTACACTGCATGCTTATTACTAGTATCCAGCATTGTCCTGGAATAATTAAATACGATATCCCCACCACTTGGAATCGCAGTATATATAATATTTATAATTCTATATATTCATATAAATATGGAATTACACGATGTACATAAGGGGAGCCCAATGAATTCTTGAGGAAATCACAAGGGTATATGTTCGCTTACAAGCACATTTTAAAGTTATCCTTCTCAAACAGGGCGACGCCAGCAGACTCGTCGAATTTCTGGTAGCATCTCTTGACCCCTGGGCACCACTTCTCTTGCATCGCAACGTAGGAATCTGACAAGACATGGAAATACAAACATTGATAAGCAGCCTTTGAAAACAGTGTGAACATTACTCTTATTCTTTAATATACAACATTTGGATTGATTGCCTTTTATTTCGTTGATAATGACCAACTGTTTATTCCCATTGTTAGTTCGAATCTGAGTCCGAGAGTTTTAGCTCATATTTGGCTTAGAGGTATTGTGATTTAAACCCAGCTAGTGTTTCAGCAACTTGGTCTGCAGAAGACACAGAGTTAGTTGCGATGCTGCACTGAACTTCAGAGTTGCACAATCCACTGTTCCCAGGTTAAAGGAAGGAAGACGAGATCGAGCATACTCGACAGGTTCTGTCAACTGTCTGGTAACGTGATGGCGTATTCCAAACACTGCTCTTCTGGTAGCCACTGCTGCAGACACGGGAAGGGTTCGTCCACAGTTTCTCACGAACCATGCGACCTAGCATATCCCATACTCTTTCATTTCCGTACATTATCGGAGAGAACAACACAGAACTCCATTGAAACAGTTATGACATTCTGAAAGAAAGATGTGATCCCTTATATCCCCCTGAACATACAATATACGATATATGTATGTATATGAGTTGAAACTTACACGTATTCGCTAGAGATTGATTTACTGAACTTTTCTGTTGCATAAACCCTTGTTGACCTCCTAGGAATACTAAAATGTTACAAACATTTGTGAAAGTGGATTAAGTCCCAGGATCGTTGGCGGTATTGTTTTCTATTGCAAACTGGTGACAGATTTGAACAGGGCCAACATTGCAGATGTTTCCCAAAGCTCTGCCAGTGCTAAGATAGCCGATAACGTTCAAGTTCATATGCTAAGATTGCTTCGTAACTATTGGTCGAAAGGTAAAGCGACACTGGTCTCTCGTGTAGACGAATGGCAAGTCAACACATATTTCTCTGTATGCATGTGGTCGCAGATAAATATAAACTCACGTGCAAAAGAAACGTCCCCATGCAAAATACAAGATATTTCAATCAACGGGCGATAAATGCGACTGTAACAGCGTTACATCATGTCTTCAGAACCAAACAATACTAAATATGAATTTTCAAAACATTATCTATTCATAACTCTGAGAAACACAAGTTTTAAGAAATGGTCGTTTTGGAATCTCCTTAACTAGACGAGATAGAAGCCTCAAAAAGTCAGTTTTTGCTTGCTTTGTGACGTCCTACAGTAATGACACGTCAACAAATTTAAATCAAAGAAGGTTATTTATGTCGAGGATATCGTTAATTAATTAAATTTCTACTTTTTCGCTGTTTTTGACTTAAATACCAAATATTGTGGGCCAGAAACATCTTTAAAAACGATTTTAGCACCCCCATGTCTATTTGAACAGATGTAAAAATAAAAATTGCATACTCTGATGTATGAAATTGTGACTACTTCTTTACAAAACATGGGGCTACCAAATACATTCAAAATCTACTTTCTCCGACATCAATATTTCATTTTATACTGTTTTCAAAATGTGGGGACGTTTCTTTTGCACCTGAGTTAGCACCGACCGCGGTCAGATCGCGGTCTGACATTGCTCAACCGCGGTCAGATTGCGGTTTCCGGCTAACTAATTCCGATAGGGCAAAAACATTGCATAACATTTTAAACCTTATTGAGAAAAGTCCACGTTCTGACTACCAAACAACCATAACATTTGATAAGTTGACGCCATTGCTCTTCAATAGTAAAATGAAACAAGATAAACATACTCTCAGCAAAGTCGAGGGCAATGCGGTCTGCAACATCTTTAGTTCCGGATCCGTCTGAAAGATTGAGAAATGAAAACTGTGTTACTATTCCTAACGTCCTAAAGGAGACAAGCCTTAATTTAATAGATCTACTTAAAAGTGTACACAGTGAGGCCTCGTTTAACCGGACCTGTATATCCGGAAACCCGACCATCTATGCATTTGTATGCAAATAATGATCGCTCAACCTCTCGTCTTGTTATCCGAACGAGTTCCAACTGTAACCAAATTGTGCGGATAAACGGGGTTGACTGTATCTATCATGGTCTGACGATGATTAAAATGAATACTTTAGTTATGACTGTTTAGCCACATTTAGTGACTGTACTTTTTTTAACTTCTTATTTGTGTTGTAAATGTAGATGGCATGAAATATTTACATAACATAGATCAATGTATAATAATAATAGTCCATTTATATAGCGCATATATCCATGCACATTGCATGCTCAAAGCGCTGGTCAACATATTACCCCTGGTCAACGAGTACAGAACACTCCCTAAGGAGATTACAACCGGTCGCCTGTCAGGCGCTCAAGGTACAAATTTAGACTACCATCAATTCATATGCCTACGCATTCAGGTGGGCTCTGATTTGTTTATAGACACATGCAGGTCAGTTTGAATGTTTGCTCCTGTTCCATACAGTTTGGATTTAGCATAAAGACAGTATCTCTGTCTGTCATTTTCAGGAAGGAGGCAATGACAGTTGGGGGTCTGAGATTTGTATTTTCTGATTTTTCGAAATATTTGGGTTTTGGTAAATGGTGGATGGATTTGAAATTTATACTTTGTACAAAAAATTCAGCCAGTTCCAATTTTCTGTGTTTTTACTTGCTGACTCCTCTATACCCTTGAACAATAAATTCTGTTTACTGTCGTGGAATTCTCGCTGAATCGCTTCGCGTCGAATCATACCACACTCGTATTCGTGATCAGCTCTCATCGTGGTAATCTTGTCAGCCATTTTATCCATCTCCGTATTCTGCATATCTATTATTTTCTCTAATTCGTTAACTCGAGTGGTATTTGAGGTAACGTCTGTCTCTATTTGTCTCTACCTGTCTCTACCTGTCTCTATCTGTCTCTACCTGTCTCTATCTGTCTCTACCTTTCTCTACCTGTCTCTATCTGTCTCTACCTGTCTCTACCTGTCTCTATCTGTTTCTATCTGTCTCTATCTGTCTCTATCTGTCTCTACCTGTCTCTACCTGTCTCTATCTGTCTCTATCTGTTTCACCAGGCCCTCGACTTTATCCACTCGATTTTTAATCGAAGTGACATCGACTTCGACCCTGTCGATTGACCCTTGAAGTGTCTTGTTTACATGTTTGAGTTTGTTTAATATAAGATGTTGATATTCCACAATTAGTCTTTTTATGTCATCGAGGTCAAGACTTGAACCTGAATTCGCTCTGGTTCTACTTGCCGGTCCATTATATTTGCCTTTACCACTAAACATTTTGATTGTTCACAGTTTTTGTTACTACACAAAAGTTAATGTTCACACAAGTTTCATCCCTTAATTTGTTCGATTTGTGAGTCATTAAAGGGATAAAGGGATCATAATGAAACATTATAGCTTAATATATGTCCCTTGTTGTTGAGATTGGAGTGGATTTAAGCATCCCTGTAGTCCGGGTTCAAATCAGTCGTCTTCCTGCGACATAGCGACCTTGACCTTGACTGTACTAACCTTGTTTTCCACAATATGCTGTATTCAAACTAGTGTTGGGCTTTATAACTATTCTATTTAAACCCGAGGCAAAGTGGAGTCGAAATTCATTTGGACCGTGGACTTCGCCGTGATCAGCTGCGGACCAAGTCGGTCGTCGGAAAATGATGTTTGGTAAATAACAAGTAGTAGTGGACACTTTGTTCTCATGTAATCATTCATTATAGAATCTAGGATATTGTCCCATCTCTCTAAAAATCTAATGCAGCACGGGAGTTGTTAGTAAGTAACGGCTTACATTTCATCATTAACCCATCGTGTCGGAACTAACCTGGGCAATTTACTCCGTGAATGACTTCGATACTTTCACTGACTGCAAAGAAAAAACAGTTTAGTGACAAATATATAAATGTGTGATTTGTTAATTTCGACAGATTTTACTATCAAATCTACTGCAAGTAATTTTTCTTCAAACAAAACTGTTATAATTTCTTCATTCAAACTGCAAATGTTTATTTCATTCATAAAAGCTATTTGTCACTGTTATTCTGGTCCCATAGCATAGTCCTAGCTTGTATTGATTGGGGGATGGGTTCGAACACCACCCCCCCACCCCCCCCCCCCCCCCCCCCCCCCCCTCTCTATCGGCCATGTGAGAGTGGCTTTTCATTTGATCCTCTCTCTGACGTTGTCCTTCGAAGTCGAAAGGTGTTTGAGAAAAATATTCAACGTAAAAGTGTATTTAAACAGAAATTGGGCGAACTCACAACTGCAACCAGACCTATTGTAATAGTCTATGGCTGATGTCAAGGTGAAGAAGATGGTCTTGTCAACCAGAAGGCCACATTGGCACGCGACTTCCTCTACACATTCGATATACTCCTTGGTGGCCCTGCAACCAGAAACGCTTCAATCCATGTACAACACATAAGATCCATGCGATGCCTGTACTTATAGGCTTTAACAACAGCCCTAGGCAAGGCAGAACCCTTGCCAGTCTCCATACCTCGCTGATTTAAGGCTTGCAGTATTTCTCTCACTTTCCCGTGCTTAGCTAGTGGAGCGCTGCACTTGAAATACACAGTGGGCTCTAATTCCCTAGAATGGGAACCTTAAGTAAGTGCGGGAACTTAGGGACGGGGAAATTCAGTGAAGGAACATACGGGCAAATCTGTTTAGCGATGGCAATGATGAAGACTAATGGTACATTTAACACAATAATTCAGGAATAAACATTCACAAGCACACCAATAATGCGATGGTGACTTACGGGCACATAACGTCGTCGCCGAACTCATAGAGAGTGGACTCGTACTTGATGTAGCACTTGTAGGATGGATCGGCGGTGTCACAGATGCTGCGAGTTTTAGCTGTTCCGTTAACTGTGGATCAAACATGGGATTACAACCAAGTCATGGATAAACCACATTTAACGTTTATCATTTAACATGCGAGCAGGCTGACGGAAATAAATCTAGATGTCTTGCAACTGCATCCGAAAATATTAACCATTCGATTTCTATTTCGCTTCGGGAGACATAAATGAACGTTATGTGAATACATACACTTTTATATACATATATATATTAACTTATACGCTTCATGTAATACACACCCTTCAAATCAAATTGCGCATTTTTCTAAAAAGAAAAGACACATAGAACCATAGAACCATAGAAACATAGAAAAGAAACATTGGGAGAAACATAGGGAGAAACATAGAAAAGAAACATAGGGAGAAACATACATCAAAGAAAATGGGAAATGGAGAATGTACATAGTTCAACAAACTACTTGATTCCATAAAGAATTTGACAGCAGGTGAGCGACTGTTTAATATACAGTTGTAGATGTGGTACTGTAAGGATGCTCGGAGACAAACGGGCCACATTTCATTTTCTTAAAGGGACATTTATTCATTGTAGCATAGGCTTGCACCTCAAGACTAGTATAATCTGCACATCACACTATGTTTGTGTAAACACGTACCGTGACATCGGACATCAATCCTGGGAACCAGTTCGTGTCCCGGGACATTCACTGAAAGGTACATACAGTTTGTAAGACCTTAGGAAAAGGAAACTAATATAAATGGTACAATTCAATGCAAGAGAACAGCTCAGCTTTATAGGATGATAGTAAATGTGTGTCCAAAAGAAACGATGCCATCAGTAAAGATTCCTTACGAATGATGATTGATATGAATATGAAAATGAATGAATATGATTGATTGAATGGTTGAATAGGTCTTCAAATAACATGTACCAATGATACATTTCTGTATTAACTTTGATGTTTATCTTTACAAAGTCTTTGGAAAGGCATATCATTTCCATCACACACTAGTTCACGTATTGCGAACGGTTAAGCCACTCTAGATAATAAAGTTTATCTCGAATGAAAACTACTAAATTGATTCCATTAGTGTGCATCACATTTCTGTGATAATCAACTTTATGACGAGGAGCAGTGAAGCGGGGAGAGCACTGACCGTCCCCACAAGTTTGCCGGTAATAGTAATCCTCTGTGAGAACCTGGTACACCACGTCTGTAGAGTTCTCCCCGTTACATGCGCACGCAGCGTTATCCAGACACACGACCAGACGGTCCAGGGAGCTGAAAGGGGGATGATAGAGTGTGTAAAAACACGTGTTTAACGTCAGCTTTGACATTAATGTCTTTTCACTGACGGAGGATCTGAAAGGGATCCTTGTGTGATAATTTATCATAAGGCATATTTTCTAGCGATCTGATTGGTCGAGAGGCGACCATGTGACCACACCGAGTCCGACCTAAAGTCGTATTGACTTGAGTTTACCAAATACATTGTAAATTTGATGACTACAATCCGTTGTTTCAGGACGTCATGCTAGTGGTATTTTGAGCTTGTTATGCGTTATCCGAATACATACACGACAAGAGGTCAAGATAGCTTTGGGCATTCAGCTCTCCACCAACGACACATTCCATTTATAACAACCAATTAAAACTTCAAAGAAAATGACAACGTCAAAATTTAATCTTACAGGCACAATTCCGACATGTTCCTGTTGTAGACTGCCAAACCCCCCTCTGAATCGTACGCTTGATAGCATCCGATAATTCCAGAACAGTTCTTGTCCAGCGCCAGTAGGTATTCAGCTGTGAAAGGAGAAGAATGTGGCACTGGGGCAGTTGCAGCATGCAAGTTAACGCCATTTCCAAGAATGTTTTTGACTCAAGTACAATCCAAAGTGCTATAAAATCCTGCGTTCCATAGAAATTTATGACTTTGTACAAACTACATGTATCCCACGGTAGCCTGTGTGAGATCAAGCGATATCTACAATCAAATCGTCTTATAATACCATAATTGCATCATCCGTTAATGACATCCAAAAGCTTTGAGAACACTTTTAAAAAGGCTACAATGCCATAATGCCAATGACGTAACAACAATATCTCTGATAAAGAAACTACATGGCAGTTTTGTTTTTCTGATATCGTAATTCTGTTGCTATTTATTGTTGAAGAATGATTTGGGACGATAATACAATCTCACCCCCGTGCCTTCTGATACAAACTATATAGACAATCGTTGTTTAAAGTAAAAGTATTTGTTACTCTAATCAACTCGTGTTGATACACTATTTGATACCAGCAGACCCTTAGATGAGATTGATTCTCCCTGCACGATGTCCAATGTCCATGTCCAATTCGACTTCCTGTACAGGATCATTATCATCATAATCTTGTTTGTACAGATACAAGAAAAATCCACCTGGACAGTGTTGAAACATGAAACAATGTAAAAACAGGCGTGTATTCATGAACAAAACACGCGCAAATCAATGTCGACTACAAACACAAATACACCACACCTACGTCCAGCTAGTAACTGATTAATTAAATTGTTTTGAGATATGTTAAAACACGCAAATAATGGTGATGTCCTGGGATATTTGCATATGATGATCTGATCAGTTATAGTTCGAGAATAATTGTTATTCCAAAAGATGAAATTCATACCAGTTTAATTAAACTACTTAATGATTGGCATTAACGAGCGAAAGCGAGTTTGATAACAAACCATTCACGAGTTTAATAAAAAAAAAAGTATTATATGGAAGGAAGTTTAGAATTATGTTTCTTACTTGCCCAAATTGATCAAAAAATGTGCCGACAGTTTGCTGAAACTAGCATGTACCATTGAGGTGGCGATACGGCCATTGTGACGTCACAACTGAACACTATTGTGATGTCTTACATGCAGCGGTGTAATAGTTTAATATTGTCGTAAACACTGCATTATCTTCCACACTCGAGTAATAAATAAATATACGTACCCGCCCCAAACTGCATGTCTATGAGACCACCATGGGTTTCATTGATCGTCAGGTCTGAAAACATAACACATAAATATCATGATGGTTAAAAGAATAGATATTGGTCTCTAAAAACAATACACACATAGGATAATGGTTATAAATATAAATATTGGTCTCTGCAAACATCACACGCACCCATTCATTACAGAATAGTTACAAATGTTGGTATGAGTTTTGGAAAATATACAATAGATAACTTATCATTTAACATCATGCATATCTCATTTCGTGAAGTAGATGTTTTGTTATTGCATTACTGGATAAATGTATATAAATATGAGTTTCTTCTTCGCTTGATGACATATGCACTCGGTGAGACATAAAACTCATATTTTAACTTGATTTTCAGAAGAGAGAAGGGTGTTTTACTATTGGTGACATTTTTATCAAATATATTTCATCTACTTATTTCAGGGAATATACGTGCTATTGCCGCTTTAGGCAATTGTTTTGTAAATCAAAACTAGTGAATAATGAATAAGACCACAGGTTTAAACATGTTAACGTGGACAAAAGAAAGTATATAGGTCTCGAAAATAACGTTCTTCACGGTCATTTACTGGTTTATGAGAAATTCTCAAATTGCTGGTCCAACCTTTGAAAAGGGGAAAAGAACGTGTATGATAATGCCACACGGTCGTGTGGTGAGAGAACAGCGTCACAAATGTAAGCAGGTGTCTTGCCCCTAGCACACTATACACTTCTAAATATCTGCTATAAATGCGATCAATAGTCCCCATCAAAAGTATGCCGTAATGATAGGACTATAGGGCTGTCTGACATGGGACGAACGTCAGAATTGGAAGAACGTGTGCCTGTACGCCCTTGACGGTAGCACGACTCCTTAGCACGACTCCTTACAGGTTAACCACAGGAGGTGTCGAGGAGTTGACATTCACAAACACTCTCGAAGATCAGCACACATGCTTTAATACACCTCTAAACTATAAAACCAATTTGTAATGTCAACGTATGCGATGAAATCAGTTAGGTCGTCGTACCAGTCGACGGCATGTCCTGCGACGTTTGTGAGCAGGCGGAAATACGCTGCTATAGACCCCTCCGCGGGATGAGCCTCACTCAACACTATTGACTTGAGATACACATTCTTTTCTACCCTGGCCTTTTCGATTACCAGTTATAAATCCGATCGAGCATTTGTAGGAGTATGTGGGAAAATAAATCCATAGACGTCATCATGCTCAAAAGGCAAGACAAGAGTTGGAAGTATTACTGAAGATTGAATGACGCAATTTGCAAACTTTAGACGTTAGACGTCATCCAGGAGACGACGTGCACGAAGCTGTTTGTGGAAATACATGCTACTGACATTCCTGGAATAACCTTTCAAGCCTTTCAAGTTCGACATTGACATTATGCCCTGACTGTTTGAATGTCTATATCAGGTGTTGTAGCCATGTCATGATATGGACACAAAGTGCATATGAATTTGCTTCAAATGATATATATTACATAAATCAAATATTCTGTTGTTTCTGTTTTACTGATCTTCAAATACCTATACTTTATTTTGCCCATGAGTATATATATCTTACTTACTCCATTTGTCACAAACAATTCCATTGGCGTCTGGCAAATCCCCTAACCCTGAAACTGTAATTTTGTCAAAATATATAAAACAATACACAAAACAAATTCTGATTGAACGAATGTGAATTTTGTAAAAGCATTATAGTAAATAATAGAGTATTTTGTTTTAAAGTTGAGTTTGTAACCGAATTTAATGGAAACACAAACATGTATACGATGAACATATGTTATACAAAGCGTATTTCAGTTGGTAACAATTTTATCAGTTTGATAAACCATTTTCAAGTAATGGAAGTCAACATTTGGATTACCGAGAGAGTCGTAAACGTGTGGATTTAATGGAGTAATGGTGTATTTTACAACCTTCAACACTATTATATATTCAGTGTACAGTCTCTAAATAGTAAACAACGTTTTCTCCTACAGGTTTTCATTCATTCACATGTACACTCGACCTCAAAAGAAACGTCACCATACAAAATACACTATAAGTCAATCCACGAGTGATAAACACGACTGAGAACAGAGATACATAATGCCTTCAGGCGCCAACTTAACTTAATTGGAAATTTCAAGACATTATCTGTTCATATTTCCGAGTAACATACGTTTTAGAAACCATCATAACTTTTCGAATAGCCTTCAAAAGACGAGATAGGGATTTAAAAAGGCGTTTTACTTGTCCTATGACGCGTAAACAAATTGAATCCCAAGAAGGTTATTTATGTCGACATCATCTTTTATTAATTAAATTTCAACATTTTATGATTTTTAAGTTACATGCCAACCATTCGGACCAAAAAAACTTTGTGAAAAAGCGATTTCAACACCCCAAGTGTACTTCAACAGACCAAGAAATAAAAAGGATTGTACTCGGAAGTATCCCTATAGAAAGTATTCAAAATCGACTTTCTCATTTACATTTCGTTTTTTACACGTTGAACATGTGCTAACGTTTCTTTTGTGTTTATAGAACGCAAACATTTTAAAGGCTGAACAGAATACATTTACTGTACTGTCAACACTCGTGGAATATGCAACGTAATTCCCTTACAGACTTTTATTGTCGTTGTTTCATTGGAAAACATTCCTCTTATCTCAGAGCCCACGTATAAGTATATAACCTAATTTCATGTCAGCCTCTTTTGTTTACAGCAATAACCCTGAAATACTGCTTCATTTCAACCATCTGCAATTGAAGCCTCTGAATACTATAGGATCTCTTCTTAATATATAATAAAATTATTCTCACAGGACCAAAAAAAGTGGAATCGCCTTGCCGGATCCGCCAATTTATGGGCGAATCCGAAATCCGGTAGGATTCCACTCTTTTTGGTCCTGATCTGAACAAGCTGTTCCCTGTGGTATTCTGAACAAGCTGTTCCCTGTGGTATTCTGAAGAATCATTCCTCTCGACACCTACTTTCATTGCATTTCCGCGATCCATAAACATGTTCTATATAGGTTAGGGCCGTGTTCGTGTCGTAACTGATGGTCATATTGCAGTCACAGCCAACTTGTTCCATACAGGTGATATAGTCCTTTATCGCCCTGAAACACCGAAATTGATTTACATGTTGAAATACTAATTTATGAGGTTTCTGTTTTCTATGTTTGTTTGCCTGAGTGTGGCCACTAAAGATTGAATTATAATACATGCATATGTGGATATGATATAGATAATGAAATGAAATAAAATGACATGTAGCGCTTATCAACTGTGTTGCGTTATTTTTCTGTGTAACGAGTTTGGACCGCTCGATTACTCTTTATCCCACGTCTCTCCGTCTACCCCTCTCTATCTCACGTCTCTCCGTCTTCCCCTCTCTATCCCACGTCTCTCCGTCTTCCCCTCTCTATCCCACGTCTCTCCGTCTTCCCCTCTCTATCTCACCTCTCTCCGTCTTCCCCTCTCTATCCCACGTCTCTCCGTCTTCCCCTCTCTATCCCACGTCTCTCCGTCTTCCCCTCTCTATCCCACGTCTCTCCGTCTTCCCCTCTCTATCTCACGTCTCTCCGTCTACCCCTCTCTATTCCATGTCTCTCCGTATTCCCCTCTATATCTCACGTCTCTCCGTCTTCCCCACTCTATCCCACGTCTCTCCGTCTTCCCCTCTCTATCCCACGTCTCTCCGTCTTCCCCTCTCTATCCCACGTCTCTCCGTCTTCCCCTCTCTATCTCACGTCTCTCCGTCTTCCCCTCTCTATCTCACGTCTCTCCGTCTTCCCCTCTCTATTCCACGTCTCTCCGTCTTCCCATCTCTATCCCACGTCTCTCCGTCTTCCCCTCTCTATCTCACGTCTCTCCGTCTTCCCCTCTCTATCCCACGTCTCTCCGTCTTCCCCTCTCTATCTCACGTCTCTCCGTCTTCCCCTCTCTATCCAACGTCTCTTCGTCTTCCCATCTCTATCCCACGTCTCTCCGTCTTCCCCTCTCTATCCCACGTCTCTCCGTCTTCCCCTCTCTATCTCACGTCTCTATCCCACGTCTCTCCGTCTTCCCCTCTCTATCTCACGTCTCTATCTCACGTCTCTCAGTCTTCCCCTCTCTATCTCACGTCTCTCCGTCTTCCCCTCTCTATCTCACGTCTCTATCCAACGTCTCTCCGTCTTCCCCTCTCTATCTCACGTCTCTATCCCACGTCTCTCCGTCTTCCCCTCTCTATCTCACGTCTCTCCGTCTTCCCCTCTCTATCCCACGTCTCTCCGTCTTCCCCTCTCTATCCCACGTCTCTCCGTCTTCCCCTCTCTATCTCACGTCTCTCCGTCTTCCCCTCTCTATCCCACGTCTCTCCGTCTTCCCCTCTCTATCCCACGTCTCTCCGTCTTCCCCTCTCTATTCCACGTCTCTCCGTCTTCCCATCTCTATCCCACGTATCTCTATCTCACCTCTCTATCCCACATCTCTCCGTCTTCCCCTCTCTATCCCACGTCTCTCCGTCTTCCCCTCTCTATCCCACGTCTCTCCGTCTTCCCCTCTCTATCCCACGTCTATCCGTCTTCCCCTCTCTATCCCACGTCTCTCCGTCTTCCCCTCTCTATCCCACGTCTCTCCGTCTTCCCCTCTCTATCCCACGTCTCTCCGTCTTCCCCCCTCTAACACACGTCTCTCTATCTCCCATCTCTATCCCACGTATCTCTATCTCACCTCTCTATCCCACGTCATTCTGTCGTTCCCCTTTCTATCTCCCCCTCTCTATCCCACGTTTCTTTCTAATCTATCTTTCTCCTCTCTCTCTCCAACTTCTCTGGGTTTGACCCCCCACACCAACCACTTTCAGAATTCCTGGATCCGTCTGTGTTTCCTCCCAACATCTGTCCTGTTATATTTTCTCTTTTTGTAAGAGACATGTTCATTAATATGGGCATGAGAGAATACACGTAAACAGCTGTGTTCCTAAGTTATAGAAGAAAACACTCCTACCACAATCGGACAAACGTGTTTTTCTGTTACACTGATAGTTTATGGGATGGTCATGTCATCGCCTAAAAGATGAAGTGAGGCGCTAATAAAATCACATCTACATGTCCTATCTAGTTCTATAAGGCGGTGACACATTGATCTACGTCCCTTTACCTCTATAGCTGAAGGGTGGAGTGTCTGAATCAAACCTTTGAGGATTTGTAAATTCAGTCCCTGACTTTCGCGTTTCCCTACTTTTGTTTCGAACAGATTTTGTAAAATCACGAGATTACTTTACACCAGAGAAAATCGTGTCATTTAACATCAAATATAGTAAGTCAATATGTACGTCATCGATTAAAGCTTAAGTATGCAAAAAGATTGAGTGTAACATAAAAATGGTCACATAAATTGTTTTTAAAAGTATCTGATTAATATACAGTGCTGAGTATTTGCTATAATATGGTGTTAAATAATAAAAAGAAAAAATACTGATTTCATATTCATTTCTTTTAGTTTTCAGTCTCTTTATCGTATCAACAAATACTATTTCACGAGTTCGTTCAAAGCTTGGTTGTAAAATTCACAGTTACAATGGCAACGCACGGTTAACTGTATTTTGACGTCTTATAATATTATATGTTTTTCTTCTCACTCCATGCTGGTTGCGAGAATAGTTAAAACCACGTTGAAAATGTGTTCTCAAAATGTTTGGTAATATTGCCTGTAAAAAGGTAACGTTTCACGGTGACCAAATTACACAACCATAAGGGATTGTTAAAAATTCAGTTTAGAATACATATTTCAGGATGAGTTGGAATTACAATGTACATGCCCAAAGTCATAAATAAACAGCGACAACATTTTCATTTTTATATCCGTGTTCAGTACACAAGGAATCTAAGTAGTAAAGTCGTCACTAGAAAGTTTGAAAACTGAGCCTAACATAGAACAATAAACCCGAAAACAGGTTTTACCGAATAAAAGGAAATAGAAATGTGGCTATCCAGAAAAGCAACGACATCTTAAGATCTAGAGAGATATTATTGTATAAATCAGTAAGTGGATGAAGGGTGGGATAGCTTTCTGGTACAATCAGAGCTGGCGGTTGATTCCTTGCTGTGAGGGTGTGGGTTCGAATCCAGAACACAGTACACTGATGTGTACTACTGCAGGTACTGTGATCTCAAGTATAAAATAATAAAACATGTTACATGTGAAGATCAAGATCAACTTACAGACATTCCAGCCTGCGGGAGCCTTGTTTGATTGCTGCTTGGTACTTTCTCTCAAACGTTTGGGAACAGATGTAAGAAGGCTGCAGCTCCTCACATTCTTCTAGTGTCCAGCTCCCAACACCGCCTGCAACAGAGCGAGGATATTGCAACAGAGAGCCTCGACAGGAGGGATGGAGGAAAGACATTATCATATATCAGCTCAATAAAAAAAAATTAATATAGCTCGAGCTCCGATGTTAGAACATCATTTTCGGAATATTGGTGTCTTTTCTAAATGAAAATCGCTGACACCTTCTTTCAAAGCTTGAAGGGTTCGTGACGGTTCAAGTACTACGACACACGTGTAGTCTAACATTTAGCCTCTCATGGGAATTTTCTTTAATTTTTTTAAAATGTGAAAAGAATAAAATTAAATTAAAAAGAACCTCTGAGATGTGTTCGTTTTCAACTGTGCTCTACAGTCTTGTAAACTCGCATAATCGGTTAAATAACAGACTAGCCAGAGTCCATGGCCCGTGCATACAATTTCAGCATTACGGAAAGGAGGCAAAGAGTTCAATTTCGCACATTTTCAATTTATTTTTCTTCCAGAATAAAATATTCCATTAAAATACTTTTGACACAATTCTTCTTTGACACTTACTTGTGAAACTACAAGTTAATATCGATCAGTGTTATGTCGGTTTTCATGTTTGAAGATAGGATAATCAAATGGTTAATTAATGCAAAACAGAAATACAGAAAAAAGATCAAATATAGTATTGTTGATTCGGGAAATGTTTTACTGAGATCGAGTATAATTTTTAACAATAAAACCGTTGCAGTTTGTTCTCCTAAATGTAAAGCAAATACCCGTTTCAAACTGAATGTATATGAACATGGTATGATGTACATCTTTGTTCCATAGATGCAATCGCTTCCAGATATCAATAAAAAAAAAATGTTAGTTATTTCTAACTCTCAATCCGCTGGAGGATGTTTATAAACAGTCACGCATCCTCGTTAACGTGGTTACTTCTCAAAGGCTTTGTACACCCAGTCACAAGTGATTTCGGGTAATTTACAACTCTTTGCCAGGTCAGTCGTGACTTTCTACCTTTATGAAGTGAAGTGGTTTTAAAATAATGTAATTGCAGTATACAATTGGGCAGCTTCTCTTATATGGTAGAGAACAGTACGGTTTCAAAGGTTCATTAGTGCGTATGTGCGTGTCTCAGGTGTGAGAACAGCGCAGTGTACACAATATCCTTTACTCTATATTGACACAGTGCTTGTACTCTGAAAAAATAAACCATGGCTCTCTTTAACTTGTACTGACACTTTTTTTTATCGAAACTTCCACAAATGCTGGTGGTCATTATTGCTTTACGGTCTCGCGTTCACGTGTAGAACAAACCAACAATTGTTTATGAATGAATGTCGTTCAAAGAAAATGTTTTATGACCAGGGCCTCCATTTTCGAAGCTTTATTAGTGCTAAGACAGTCGTAAGTACCACACAATAACATTGGCTTGGCTTACGAATATCTTAGTGCTAACAGAGCTTCGGAAATCTAGGCCCAGGTATCTACTTGGAACACTGCAGTTGGTTCAGGGTCAGTGTAAACGTATGTTATACAACGAAAACCAGTTCGTGACTCAGCTGAAACCACTCTACCTCTTGAATGCACCATAACACAATGATCAAGGATCCATACGGTGGTCCATTAGATTAGAGAGAGAGAAAGGGGGAGGAAAAGGTAGACAATTCACGTTTTCAAATCTCTGGACATATTTTAGGTTATTAAAACCTTAATATAGATTTAAGAGAATACTTAGTGTGCAAAAGAACGATGACAAGATATTATTTACATAGTCTTCAGGTACCTCACCTGTCCGTTCAGGTTCAGTGATAAGGTGACTCAAGCGTTAAGGATATAAATGAATATGACTACACATGCTACCATTATATACACTATACAGAAACTACTATTATACCCATTGTCAAAACTACCATTACATCCACCTTGGTTTAATGTCACGTCGACACAGTGATCGGAAGGTTGGGTATTGACAGATAGAACATTCAATAGATACAGCCAATCTATACACCGACAATTGCAAAAGAAACGTCACCACATTTTCAACAGTATAAAAACCGAAATAGTACTTCTGAAGAGAGTCGATTTTGAGTGCTTTTAGTAGGGACGTCATTTGTAAAGAGATACCCGCAATTTAATACATCAGAGTGTAACATTTTAATTTCAATATCTCTTGAAGTACACTTTCGGTGTTGAAATCGCTTTTTTCAAAAAGGGTTTTGGTCAGAATATCTAGAATCATAAGACAAGTAAAACGGTCCTTTTTGACTCTCCTATCTCGGCATGTTGAGGAGATTAGAAAAAGATGATTTATAAAACGTGTTTGACGGAAATATGTTTTGGAATTTCAAATTTAGTTTATTTGGCTTCTGAAGACATGATGTATCTCTGTTTCACTCGTTGATTGAATTATCTTGTACGTTGTATGGTGACGTTTCTTTTCCGGTTCAGTGTTTTCAAATGAAGGTCTTTAAAAAGTCTGCGTTCCGATTTACCTATCAGCTGTGTAATATGACTAAGCAGTAGTGGGGGAGGGGGGGGGGGGGGGGGGGGTTACTGGGCGGGGATATGTTTGTTTGGATACTATGACGCTGCTAGCATATCACATGTGCCACATTGTATGTCGTGAACAGGTCATGACACAAGCTGCGTTCCTTTCAAGAATCAGCCTTTGTGTCAATTGTTTAGGCATGCATGCACATAATTATCATTATCATGTATATACGGGGGTGTTGTATATGTACAGATTAGTAACTGCAATGAAGTCGAACCGTCCAACCTACACATCTACCCTCCTTGAAACTCAAGTATCATCATTGGATTCATGTTGAGGTTTTCTAAGTCAAGCAACCCTTCCATACTTTATACTCAAGTTCCTGTGTTTATCTTTTTATACAAGCTGTCTTGTATGTTCAAGGCTTAGCAACTTCGTTATTATGAAATCTAGGCTGGCCAATGTTTACTTATATATGTTCACGAATATGCGCCATGTTGTTTTGTTCAAATGCTAGACTAGACACCAAGATTTATTTTAGATTCTGAATATTCGAAAACTACTGTCTTACCACCTTGAGGCTTCAAACTTCAAATTGCAGCGGACCGTACGTCTATTACGTACTATTACCTTATTGCATTCTTAAAGCTTCTAAAACAATACAACTCAGTTCTAGATATAAGTTAACTTAATTACCAACAAGAAAGGAAAGGTGTTTGTGTTTTGAACTTGCTGAAGCATCTGTACAATTGTCAACTTGCGAAGAGGAAGGAAAACGATTTCTATGGATAAACAGCTTCTTTATTGCAGCAGGAAAGCACATCCACATACACCCATAGAACCGTTCTCCTTCATCTAACCGATATATAGAGGTTATCACTAGAGTGTATGTTGGGATGGTCAATAATTCTGCATTAGGAATAAGCATTGTATTTTGCGAGCCTAAATACATAGTGTTTATTGCTTGGCGGGCGCACACGCCCCCAAGTTATAATGGGTTGATATTCGACGCTATATTACAGTTGGACTTTTCTAAACAACTTTCAACCAATGACATACGTTGTTTTTTTATCTTAACAATTCTAATGACCAATGAACAGAGCTGAAGCACATTATGAACCACGTGACACTGTGGGTAATCCGAAATAATTGGCACAAACAAATGTTGAATTTGATTTTTCTGTTTTTGTCATATCAACAGAATTTTAAAACAATATTACGCAAATTAAGTGCTTTCGTACTAATTCAGTACATGGTTTTGCATTCCAGAATCGGAAACCACAATCCATTTTGATAATAACTAGATAGATTGATTTGTAGCCTACATAGACAGGTTTTACAGTTTCTATTCTGCGACGTATATAGAGAATCTGTTTGCCACTCATTTTCTCTTACAAACCACTTGGGGGTTACCTTCATGGATATTACAGGCAGATGCGAATGCAATTGTAATGTTTCACATGAGGGAATTCAAGTAAGAACGCAAATTAAAAATAAAGATTCGAGGAGAGTCCTCCGTGAGAAGAGATTTGGGTTCGATTCCCTCTATTCTGTTTTGAAAGTTTCAAACTTTTGTTTTCGGATAGAGTCATAGGTACGGCCATCTCGATAATCGAGAGAATACGATCCGATAAATCTATAATCGCTAATTTATCGGAGCGTATACTCTAGATTATCGAGAATGTAGTTAGATTGAAATCTAAACAGCTGAGCTAGGTTATATTTTTAAAATCGGTAAAACCTTTAGTCGTAGTAAAACTTCAAAATTGGTGGTAATTTTAAACTTACAGAGAGGATATTATTAGACATGCGTTAACCTGAATATGAAAAGAGACGTCTGATTAAAAGATTTTACCGGATGGAGAAAGCTTGCCTTTTCTTGTTCCTAATGCAGGAGGTTAACCATCCCAAACACACGAGCATGACAACTTCTTTATCATGCAATGTCACGTTTTATTATTCATTTTGCGCAAAACGGCTTGACAACACTAATTAAACTATCAGTTGCCTGCCGAGAACACCATCCATTGTATGATAATAATATGATCATAATGCCATTGAAAGAAGTCATGATGAATACATGTTCATAATTCGAATAATTAAAAACGTTTAACCAAATAACTACTTCTATTTTAATGTCTTTGTAACCTGAAACCGGAGAATAACGTTCAATGTCCATTTCTTGAACCTTTAAATTACATATTATGTCAACTTTAGCATATTTAAACATGTATAACAGTTAAATTCAAATATGCAAATGTTAAATACCAAACAGATATCAACAGATAACGCTTGATAGTTTGAGCATTCAAAACCTGGAAATAATAAATTAATATAAAACAATATATTCATTTCAAAGAGATATTTTAACTTACCAACAACAAAGGCAATGACAAAAATATATATCTTGAACATCGTGAATCTTCACCAGACGTCACCAAGTGGTTTACATCCAGAATATACTCCACAGGAAAAGAAACCAGTCTCTGTCACGAGGCGTCACCCTACCTTGAATGTCTCTTTCATCCACCCGTAAAACCAGGTTAGTCGGGTGTATACCTGCCCCCGTTTACCTGGAGTGAAATAGTCATGCTTCATTGATTCCCAGGTATAGTTATATTTAGAAAACATGTAGAGTTGTTCAAGACGTAGACATTATACATAGATAATTGCATGAAAAGTTGTTAAGAGCTTTACATATATATGCAATACACACATGCCGTAGTTTATAGATAGAACGTTATTATGAGATATACAACACATCATGTGAATAGAATAATCTCTCTCTTCGAATCGTCTTTTAACTTCTCCACCAGCATGTACAAGATGCCATTTTAACTTACATCTTATCTATGGCCCTATCTGCATACTGTAGTCAACTATTCTGAATGTTGTGTCTTCATATCGGAAAAAGACAGTCAGAGATTCTTCACATTCAATGTATTCGTTAGATGATTTAGTACTTAATGTTCATAATAAATCCTCTTCATCCTCTTTAGCCTAAAAGATAGGGTTAAGAAATGTTACAATAGGTATGGTGATATCGTTTTATTGATAACAGTTTTGGCTTCAATGCTGTCAAGATTGACGAACTTTCAGTGAGGATACGTGAGCTCTGCTAGTTTTATTATATAACTCTGATATCTAAAAAATCAATCACCTCTTGGTTGATAACAGTGCAGTATTAACGAATCATTTACACGTTTTACATTGCGGTGCTTGCAACTCCGTTACAGGAAATACGGTATCCTTTGGTGAGTAGAGGTATCAAGATAGTTCACGTGTATCACCAGCAGGTAATGTTGAGGAGCCCTCAACAGGGATCAAATCACATTGAGGATATACAATAACCTCTGTGTATACTGTATACACAGTCAGCCTCGTTCCTATTGTTTACATACAGGGTTTTAACAGTATACAACGTGGATATGTATGTGGTATAAATTAAATAGGGATGCTATAGTATGTTGTTTACCATAAAACTGAGGGGGGGGGATAATTAGGTAACATTTTCTTTACCTCAATGTCAGTTAGATACACCATGAACTTTAGAGACAAAGGGAATTTTAAGAACTATTCCGAAAGTATAAATGTGACATTGTGACATACTGTACTGCGGACAATGTCATCCCACATGTAACAAGGTCACAGTTGTTCACTGTCTAAATGGATGTATTTCTTATGATTAAACATAGATTTAAAAATGTGTTTGTTCACTGGACAACTAGTTTAAAGTTTTACTGGAATAAATGAAGGAGCTTTAAAACTTGTTGTTTCACAAGCAAATAAATTCATAATGAAATCCCTTTAAAATTAACTGTCAGTTTTGTGTTAAAAATGAAGATCAATTTGCAACGCAGCGGGGATGTAAACAAGTATGTGGAGAGATTTGAGTGACATTTTAGTTCAGCAATTACTTGTACATAAAACTGTCAGGTCAACTGTGTTGTCCAGTTTTGACAGTGCATTGGAATCCATATCGCATGTAAGGTAAGAACGTCATCTGCATGTATTGAGAACATAGTCCCCTAATCATAACCAACATACATAGCCAACATGGTGCGAGCTGTGCAACGAAGTGTTAAGTTCAGGGAAGTGTTGGCCTTCAGCTTACAATGGGGAGAATGCGACCTGAACCTTGGGGGAGGTCAACCCTAACATACTTACACCACTCTCTACATTGAGCACATAACAATTGTGCTGAACCATGGTGACAGTATAGTCCAGACATTCCGCCACAAACCATCAACTACGAACACTCGCAAAATGTTTTCCATTTAACTGTACATTTATATCTTGAAAGGTTAAACAGATGTGTATAATTATTCAATTTACCTATCTATAGAATGGGTATTACTGTAATAAAGACGTTATTACACTCGAAAGTGTGTCATATGACTTTAACTGACCAAACTCGTGCAAATGTGTGTATAACCCTCGCTGTTGCTCGGGAAATACAAACATTCACACTCGTTTCGTAAAATTCGTAAGACACACTTTCCAGTTTAATAATCTCAATATAGTTCCTGGAACAAAGACATTGATTGACATTTCACAAAAGATATCATAGATATCACCCAGTTAAACGTGAGTGTGTAGGAGTGGCATTATTGCTGATGTCTCATTAAGCTACAGAGAAAATCAAAGAAGAAAGTTTCAGTATGTTAGGACTTTTACTCCCAAGATTAAATAACATTCACATAAAATACATTATATCACGCATTATAAGAACCGTATTCATTTGGTCATGAACAAATGTACACAGTTTCAACTGGCCTCGTGGTGTAATGGTTAGTTCGTTCGGCCAGAAGCAACAGGACACAGGTTTGATCCCAGGTTTCAAATGGAACATTTGTAAATATCTTTTTGTGTTCATATATAATCTGGCAGTTTATAAAGTATCATCACTTAGATTTGGAAATTTAGAAAATTCACTCCATTGATTAATCAGTTCCTAAAAAGTGTAGGTATATTAGAAAAGTGTTGGTATATCAGAAAAAGTGTAGTGTATCGGCTAATACAACAAACGATACCATAGCAACGAGACCGGAAGTGGGGTATAAATGTTTATGCCATTATACGAGGTTTCTACTCAAATAGACACCGATATAAAATAAACTTTACCCCAATGGTTCCTGATTTAGATACCATTTTTCGGCTTTTGAGAATTTCCCCCATTTTAAAAAAAAACATGATTAAAGATTTAGATCTATTCACTTTTAAGTTTCAACGCATCAGAATATTTTTTCTAATTCACTGACACTGAAACAAGAATAGTAATATAAATAACCCAATTATTTCTGAGTGGAGTTTTATACCATAGGTACAATTCGTCCAAATGTGAATGGCTAATCCATTAATTAAAATTGTAAATAGAAAGAGGCTCAACACGCACCACTGTCTTACTCCCATTTGGCTGGTAAAACTTACCCATATGTCATTAATGTTGCGCACACATACTTTGACATTCTCTAAAATACTGCATATTAAGTTGTTCCTTTTTATTCTCAAACTAAGAGATTTTAATAGGTTCCATAAAAAAGTTTTAACCAAATTTATAACGGCATATATGGAGGAGTAAACATGTAGTTAAAACATTCCAAGTTAACCATATCACTTGGTGTATTCAACTTTACTCCTAAGAATTTATTGCATTCAATAAAATGAAAGTTTTCGTATTTTGTAAGCCCCAAATTTTTTAGCAATACAATAAAATCGTTTTTATGTTAACATCAAAAACGTTTGTTTAATATCCTCAATACAAATAAACAACTTATGTTGTATCCGCCCTCTATCATATGAACATGCTCAGTGTTAAAGTTAAGTAGGTTACAGTCTATATATGTTCTATGAATAAAGTGTTCGTGTACGTACCAAGCCTCTACTTGTTACAGTCTATATACATGTATGTCCTATGAATACAGTGTTCTTGTACCTGGCCTCCACTGGTTACGTGTGTCAGTAATCCTAATCCCCGACTCGAGACAAGTTTCAATAGGCTGTATCGTGTTATAAGACCCTATTATTTCATGCACAATTGAAGTGAAGGGTCAGCACTTAGCTGTCTGTACGCTGTGCAGAGCGGAGGCTCTAGACAGTGACAGGCTGGGACCTCTTGTACCTAAGAATATATTCTCCTATTGCAAGTTTACATTCAGAGATTATTAACACAGAGATATGTGTCATATAACTTTTTGTTTATCTACGAGGGAAATCATATGGAGGTTCCTGTTTTTCATATGATGCCCCAGGGCAAAATATCACTTTGTCATGGTGACGTCATAAATAATGCTATGACGGCTAAAATCAGATTTGATCGTATTTCATTGGTTTCATGACTTCGGTAATAAACAGAATATTATATTCGTGTCTATGTTATACTCTATTTACGACAACCGTACCTGAATATCGGTGTATCCCTCGCTCCCGCAAACACTCGTGTCGTAAACACAGTATGACATAGACACTCATATACTATCCTATTTGACCATACGTGTTTACATTTTTGTGATGGTAGATAATAATAATAATAATAATAATAAGAGTACTTATATAGCGCAGATTTCCACCACACGAGGGCGATGCTCAAAGCGCTGACAAATCATAGGATATATGTACACAATTATATACAATGGTATTGTTTAACAGTCTGGAAAGTTTATGAAGCATAACGTTGAATGAGGTGTGTCTTGAGTCTGTTTGTAAAGAGTTGTAAAGTAGGAGCTAGCTTCAGATCAAGGGGCAGAGAGTTCCAAAGGGTAGCTGCTGCATATTGAAAAGATTTGGCACCAAACGTTTTGAGGCTGTAAGTTGGTACGGACAGGAGAAATATGTGAATATATAATTTTTATGGAAGAGTGTTGTGATTGTTTAGAATATAACTGTTTAGAATAGAAATGTGTCAGAGACGATATTTTCAATCGTTTTATGACGTCGAAAATCTTGTTTTGTAAGTCTATATTGACATCTATGATATATTCTGTATTGATCCTCCGGTGTAGGAGAGGACGTTGTGAATTCAGAAAACAGGAAAGTACGTATTCACACCCTTAGATGATAATAAATTAAAATAAAAATTAATACTTCAGATTACTGAAATGTTTTTACAGTCTATGGAATGCTGCACGGGCGTTGGCCAAATAGGTCATTGCACAGTCTGTGTGTGAACCTAGTGCGTCTTCTTTGTTGAGGCCTCATTTCTGTCTGTATAAAAGTATACACAGAGTGAAGGCAGTGTCAGGAAATGAGTGTAGGTACACAGAGAATGATATGGGTCCTATGTTCACCAGTTCACACCACATTTCTTCTCCAGTATAGTCTTAATCAATCTTTATTTCTAATACTTAGAGGCCACAGGCCTATAGTCCAAAAACGTGCAAAAGATTTGTAGGATGTGTTTTTTCTTAATATTTCTTAGTCACTTAGGTATCCAGGTTTCCAACACAAACACAGATGATGATTCCATATAGATTTAATCCGGTACAGATACAGTCCAATAATTTCTCGATGTTTGATACTTTGACGATGTTGATTTCCTTATTCGATCAGTTTGCTGATTTGGTTGAACAACCATAGACTAACTTAGCTTCTTACTACTCGGATCTTACTTCTTACTTTGATGAAATCTTACTGAACTCTGAGAGAACTTTCCCAGGGGCAGTATTTAGCCACGATGCTTATCAGGTTCAGATCTTCAAGCTAGCCAGTCTTAGACTTAACAACCAATTGTTTTACAAGGACAATTTCGAAGCTGACAGGACAATTAAACCGTTAAAAGGAAAATGTTCCGGTAATTTGCTTAACTGCTGTGAACTATCTAAACATTTGGACAGCTCACATCAGGGGGAAACTTTATGGGGTGTCACAGCATGCAGCGTGAAGGTCTGAGTACCATTGTACTGACAAGCACCGTGGGAATATTCTTACATACAACAAACTACCAAAAAGTATCAAAATTTAGATCTTACATTCCGGCCCCTAATTGTTACCTATAGCTTAATGTAACAATTATAGTTATGGAAATAACGTAAGAACCAATTTTGACAATAGCTAAAATATCTAACAGCATAAATCTACTTACTAATCTATATATAATGAAATATAAACTAGCATGATATATATCTCCTTTCATACTATTGCAACCTGACATTACTTTACTGATCTTCATAAATAGTCCTCTTGTCATGAACGTCTTAACACATTGAAATCAACTGTGGCAATTTCTTTAACAGTCATTTTCAAGGAGTAAGCAAAGTTTGCTTATAGGTCTTTTTAATTGAGATGACTGAGTCATGACCTTTACACTTCTAACAATGCCTTTGGTGTCCATAAAAAGCTCAGCAACTCTGCCCATAGCCCAGGAGCTACGGGGAGCTAGATGATCTACGATGAGCACGACGTCACCCTTCTTTAGATTTCTTCGCAGCTTCACCCACTTTTGCCTCTCCTGAAGCAACGGCAGGTACTCCCTCGTCCATCTCTTCCAGAATAGGTCCGCCATGTACTGGACCTGGCGCCATCTGCGTCGTGGGTAGTTGTCGTCAACCATACCTGGCGGTAAGGCCGGCATCTTCTTCATTAGCAGCAGGTGATTTGGAGTGAGGGCTTCCAAGTCACCAGGATCATCAGATGCTCTAGAGATAGGCCGGTTATTGATGATAGACTCTATCTCACAGAGAACAGTTTGTAATGTCTCTTCGTCTAAAGTCTGCTCTTTCACTACTGATCTTAAGATCTTTCTAACAGTTCTTATTTGTCGTTCCCACACGCCCCCATGATGAGAGCCTGCAGGTGGATTGAATGTCCATTCGATGTTTCTCTGAAGCATTTCTTGGTGAATCTGATTTTTGTTCCACCTTTCTAATTCTTCTTTGAGTTCACGTTCAGTCCCAACAAAGTTTGTCCCATTGTCTGACCACATCTTCGTCACTTGCCCTCTTCTGGAGATGAATCGTCTTAGTGCATTGATGCATGAGTCAGTGTCTAGACTCTGTGCAACCTCTATATGGACAGCTCTTGTTGTAAGGCATGTGAACAGCACGCCGTATCTCTTCACATGACTTCTTCTCTGCTTAACATTGAAAGGCCCAAAATAGTCCACTCCAACATAGGTAAATGGCGGCTTATCAGGTGTAACTCTTTCTGATGGAAGATCAGCCATTTTCTGATTTCCCACTGGAGCGTGTTCACGCCTACATCTTACACAGCTGTTGATTTCTTTCCTTACCGCTGCATTGGCCTTGATCATCCAATACCTTTGAAAGAGTGAAGACAGGACAAAGTTCCTACCAGAGTGACCGCATTGGATGTGAATGTGTCGGATGATGAGTCTTGAGACATGAGAATTCTTTGGTAGAATTACAGGATGTTTTGAAATTTCCGGCATTCTAGCTTGGTTGAGTCTGCCACCAACCCTCAAAAGACCATTGTCGATGAATGGGTCCAGCTTACAGAGAGGGCTTCCCTTTCCAACCTTATCTTCATTTCGGGACTTCAAGACTTCTACCTCTCGTGGAAAGGATTGCATCTGGACATAGCGAATAATGGCATCCTCCGATTCTTCTAAATTTCTCACTGTCAGGGACGAAGATTGCTTGATAGGTATTACTGTTATTCCCTTTCTAGCCTTACTTCTGTCCAGCAGGGCCCCTCTAATCTTTAACAGCCATGCTACAGCTTTCTTGAGTGCAAACCAGTCGGAGTAGTGATTAATGAGGCTGTCAAGTTCGGTGCAAGGTGTCTGGTGATCTATCAGATTAGCATGGGCTACTTTCTTCACTTCTGTGTCCTCATTTGGGATAGTTAGGGAGACAGATTCTTGATTCGGCCATAAACTTTCTTCTGCATGTAGAAAATCTGGGCCATTAAACCACCTTGTATCTTTTAGGAAAGTCCCTATAGAGAGCCCCCTGGATGCCTCGTCAGCTGGGTTGAGCTTAGTGTCAACATATTTCCATTGGGACGAGCTTGAACCCTCATGGATAACTGACACCCTGTTAGCAACAAAGGTGTGAAAACGGCTGGAATTGTTTGATATGTATCTTAAGACGGACATGCTGTCAGTCCAGAAGTAACTTTGATGAATTGGTATCTCTAATTCTCGTCTTAGCAAGCTGTCGACCCGAACTGAAATTGTTGCTGCTGCTAGCTCCAATCTTGGAATAGTTATCTCCTTTAGTGGGGCTACCCTTGATTTGCTCATCAGGAATTTGCAATCAATGTCGCCATTTTCATTTCTTTGTCTTAGGTAAGAAACTGTTCCATATCCTGACTGACTTGCATCTGAGAAGTGGTGAATTTGATTTTCGACACTGTTGTCTGAGTTCTTTGATTGAATACATCTGTCAATCAGCAATTGATCCAATTCCTTCAGTTCTCGGAGCCACTTATCCCATTCTTCCTGTATGGCAGTCGGAATAGCATCATCCCAGCCGATCTTTAGTCTGCATAGGTCTTGTAGAATACCTTTAGCCTTGAGTATGAAGGGACCAGCAAATCCGAGAGGGTCGTAGACAGAGCTGACAGTAGACAGAATTCCCCTTCTGGTTGCTGGTCTGTCCTTGATAGCAATCTTAAACTTAAACTTATCTGACTCAACACACCATTGTACTCCAAGGGCCCTTTCAAGTGGTAGATTATCATCAATGTCTAAATCTTTGACTTCTTTTGCTCGATCTTCTTCTGGAATAGAATCAATCACAGGTCTACTGTTGCTTATCCATTTTGTCAAGCGAAATCCTCCTTTCTCACAAAGTTTTCTCAAATCAGTCGCCATAGAAATAGCCTCTTCTTCTGACTCAACTGACTTAAGGCAATCATCAACATAAAAATTCTTCTCTACTGTTTGTAAAACTTCTTTACTGAAATTCTCCCTGTTATCTTTGGCCGTTTCTTTCAGAGCAAAGTTTGCGCAGCTTGGTGAAGACGCCGCGCCAAATAGGTGTACTTTCATCTGGTATTCTTCAACCTGTTCTTCTATGTTGCCTTTCGGCCACCAAAGGAATCTCAGTACGTCATAGTTGTTAGGTTGAACTCTGACTTGATAAAACATAGCCTCAATGTCTGCCATTAGAGCAACTGGGTACTGTCGAAATCGTAGTAGGACTCCAAGCAAAGTATTGGTCAGGTCTGGCCCTTGTAACAGTTCCTTATTGAGAGAATATCCCTTGTATTCTGCAGCACAGTCGAATACTACTCTTATCTTCTCGGGTTTCTTTGGATGATACACTCCGTGGTGGGGAATGTACCAAATTCTTCCATCATTTTCTTTTTCACTCAAAGGGACGATTTGGGCGAAATCCTTGTCAAGAAGATCTTTCATAAAGGCCTTGTAATCATTGAAGAATGTAGGATTTTTATTGAACTTTCTCTTCAGAGATAATGCTCGTTGCTCTGCTTGTGCCTTGTTATTAGGAAGCTTGACTGATGGATCTTTGAAGGGTAAAGCCATTTGATAATGACCATCTTTGAGTTTCTTTGTTTCAGTCATTATTTCTATAAACTGCTTATCATTCTGTGACATCTCTGGTTTGTCGTTGCTGCTCTTCTCGTTGAATTCTCTGTTGAAATATCCTTTCAATTGGATGTCTAGAGCCTCATCAGATAAAATGTCTGTTCTGTTTACAGAGACGTAATTCAGACTGTCCTCTTCACCCGGTCCACATTCCTGCATGAGCCCATTAATTGTCCATCCAAGCAGAGTTCTTACAGCATACGGGCCCTCGTTCTCACTGTTTATGGTCTCGTGGGGTTCCATTGCCTTTGGCACGTTGTTGCCTATAAGGAGCCCTATCTCAGCATTAATCGGCGGGAGGGAGATATCTTTCAGATGTGGCCATTGGCGAATGTACTCTTCCTTAGGGATTGTAGCGTTGGAGATTGGCATTTTTACTTGTGTGAAGACAGTTGGTAGTTTTATCCACTCTGAGCCATGTATGTCTGAAATTTCTAGTCCCTCAATAAGATATGTCTCGACAGCCTTCCTTTGATTCAAAGTGTTTATTGTTATGTCTGTTCTCTTTCCAGTGACTCTTAGCTCCTTTGCTAAACTTTCTGTACAAAAAGTTGCTGAACTTCCAGTGTCTAGGAAAGCATAGGTCTCAATAAACATATTGCTTGAGCTGGTCTTTATTCTCACGGGCACGACAGGCATACAGCTTACATTTGCAGTTGTTGTAGAGTTGATGGTGGCGGCAACACTGTTACTTGATACCTTCTTAGGTTCTGTAGACTGGTCTGTACCTCTATCTCTGGGGTTATCCCGACTGTTGTCATGGAAGCATGTGGCATGGGTCTTCTTACATATCTGACATATCAGTCTGCATGGACATTCTTTACTTGTGTGGCCAATCTGCAAACACCCAAAACACAATCCCTTGGGTCTTAGAAACTCGATCTTGTCTTGTAGAGACTGGGTTTGTAACTTCCTGCATCTTTCTAGAGTATGATTATTGTCACAAAACCAGCATGGTTTCGAGAATGCCTTAGATTGACTTCTTGGTTTGTTGTCATCTCCTGTAGCAACTTTGGGTAGTGTAGGTGCAGTGTCACTCTTCATTTCTTCCTTCTTTATTTCTGATTCAGTGGCAAAACTTCTAAATTTCTTTGGTTTCTCCTTTGATTCAATTTTCGGCTGGCGCCTGTCTTCACTGATATCGCCAAATATAGGGTTTGACAATATCTGAGCCTGTTTGTCTACAAATTCTACAAGGTGTGAAAATGTGACGGATCCTTTCTCTAGGAGGTGAAAGGATGCAGACCTCCATCTTTCTCTTAGCTTGTATGGTAATTTACCGACTAGCTGTCTCAAATTGTTAGCCTGGCCCAGCTCTCTCATAAACTCTATGTCTTTCATAGTATTGCCGCAACTGGTCAAGAAGATAGAGAAGCTTGTCAAAGCCTCTGCATCTTCTGGCTTGATTGATGGCCAGTTGAGCGCCTTGTCCATGTAGGCAGTCGCCAATTTATATCTGTTACCGAATTTCTTCTCTAACAGTGACCTCGCTGTCTGATAGCCTTCAGCTGGGTCCATATGAATGCAACTCCTCACGAGGTCATTCGGTTCGCCACTGGTGTACTGATCTAAGTAATATAATCTGTCTCTGGGGCTGGCTGTCTTGTCTTCTATCCCGTGTTCAAATGCTCTGATGAATGTTTTAAATTCGACAGGTTTCCCGCTAAATGTTGGAATCTTTCTAAGTGGAAGGGAAGACAACTTTTGATGCTCCACGATGAGATGGACTAAATCAGTATGTTGAGGGTGTGTCTGGGGGCTTGTGTTTGGCCTTGACTCTTCTCGTTGAGGTTGGTTAGTCTGTGGAATATTGAAAGGCCTAAATTCAACTGCTCGGGGATTTAGGTCTGAACTTTGTCTTTGATTTGAATTGATGACGTAGGACTGGGTGTCGAATTGGTCATAAATCTCAAATTGTGCATTTGCAATCTCAATTTCCGTTTCTAATTCCAACCTTTCTCTTCTTTGCCTTAACTTATTTTCTTCTTCTTCTCTTCTTTGCCTTAACTTATTTTCTTCTTCTTCTCTTCTTTGCTTTGACTTATTTTCTTCTTCTTCAAGCAAATGCATTTCTTCTAGCCTTTTCTTATTTGCTAATAATTCTGCTTTCTTTGCCATGATATTAATCTTTGCTGAACGGACAGAGCTTGTCTTAGATCCTGTTTGAGAAACACTATCTTTAGGCCTGACATCACTGGGGATTTCAGGGCTGACATCAGGACTCATATAGCTCTGTTTTAACCAGGTAGAGATGTCTGTATGAAATTCCATAAATTCATTGCTTTCTGTTTGATACAGCTCTACGGCTTTATCTTTCTCAACCTGAATGTCCAGTTTATCAATGTAGTCCTTAGCGGAAGCTTGAAACTTTTCAAATAACTCTTCCCATATTCTTAGTTCATTGGCTACAGCATCAAAATCCTCTTCTTCATCTTTCAAATACAAAATCTGCCTTGTCTTGCCCAACAATTTTTGGTGTAGATGTTTCCTCTGTTCTAATACCATGTTTAACATATAAGATTGTCCCTTTTCTGTTGGTTTTCTAGATCTTGTTTCTGACACTGTAGATTTACTCTTACTAATTGTTAGGTCTTCCAGATTGCTATTGAGATTGGCTGTATCACTTAGTGCTTTAGCTTCCATATTTCAAGGGTATGGCTTAACGAAGGTTACTTACAGTTTTTGAGTTCCTTAATTATCCAATGCACATAATCCAATGAAAGCGATCCACACAATTCTTAATCCTCAGTTCCTGATTGTTCCTGATTCTTACACATCCTGGGTTTTAGGGTTTTTCAACTTTGTAGGATGTGTTTTTTCTTAATATTTCTTAGTCACTTAGGTATCCAGGTTTCCAACACAAACACAGATGATGATTCCATATAGATTTAATCCGGTACAGATACAGTCCAATAATTTCTCGATGTATGATACTTTGACGATGTTGATTTCCTTATTCGATCAGTTTGCTGATTTGGTTGAAAAACCATAGACTAACTTAGCTTCTTACTACTCGGATCTTACTTCTTACTTTGATGAAATCTTACTGAACTCTGAGAGAACTTTCCCAGGGGCAGTATTTAGCCACGATGCTTATCAGGTTCAGATCTTCAAGCTAGCCAGTCTTAGACTTAACAACCAATTGTTTTACAAGGACAATTTCGAAGCTGACAGGACAATTAAACCGTTAAAAGGAAAATGTTCCGGTAATTTGCTTAACTGCTGTGAACTATCTAAACATTTGGACAGCTCACATCAGGGGGAAACTTTATGGGGTGTCACAGCATGCAGCGTGAAGGTCTGAGTACCATTGTACTGACAAGCACCGTGGGAATATTCTTACATACAACAAACTACCAAAAAGTATCAAAATTTGGATCTTACAAGATCCACATGCAAACAAACATGAATATTAAACAGGGATCATATCATCATAAGTTAGCATTTGAACATATTAAACAGTAACATTTCACTTCTGATATAAACATATTATACATATCACATCATAACTGAGAATTTCGAAGTAACATGCCTTGGTAGATGAAAGTCGAGTATAGTCTCATGATGCAAGGACGTACCGTGAACTACGGGATCCGTATAGAGCTCTCCACATCTATCACGAAGAATGCATATATCAGTGTCTTTGATTAGGTCGCAGGACTGTACCAGGAAGCTTGCTGACGCTCTGGGTTCTTTGGGCCACTACCCAAGCATGGTGACATTTCTAATCTGGGATGAATCATGGAAAATATGTTCAGTTCATTCTCTGTACAGCATCTTTGTCTCCAAGCAACTTGATGAAACCCAGAGACCGTCCTCTTCACCAATGTCTTCCAGGAGCGATTTGGCATTAATATACCAAATTTTAGAAATCAAGTCAAGAGTCAAGATGAAGTCTGAGGTCGTACATCTCGAGGATTCTCAAGATGTCTGGAACAAATCCTCTCCCTCGCCCGCCTCTTGTATTGATAATGGACAGTAACCTAGTCACACATAGTCCAGAAGGAAGATGCTGACGATTCATAGTATACTAAGTAATGTCCCGGGGCAACACAGTTTCCTGATATCGACATCTACTTCTAGAAGAATCCGTCCAAGAAGTCCAAGTGCTACATCAGTACGAGTACGTTATGCAGAGTTGTTACAACATATCTATAGGAACGTTCCACAATGTGTTCTTCTGCCTTACTAATCAAGTTCCATAGTTCACATCCGTAGAGTAATCTAGGAAGGTGAACAGATTTAAGAATCTTTAAGCATGTCAGTGGATTCACAAGTTTCGGATTCAATCCCTCCCTGCCCATGCTGTACACACTCGATCTTAAGGGCGTGCTTACTTGTGGTGTTCTTTCCATACATGTGAAGTCTTCACAGAGCTTCGGGTTTTGACTTTACCTTATTGCTGCACTTGAGAAGCAAGGTCTTATACTTGTCGACTGACAGGTAGATCTCCAGTCTCTGCTTTACTGTTCTGCAATGGGGAGAAGATCTAGATCTAGCACACAGGCTCCTTTCCGTGACGAAGTTCTTGAGCAGATCGTCGATAAAGAGTAGATATATCTGTGCAGGCAGAATACCTCCTTGGCGAACACCTCAGGAGTTTAAAAGCACAAGAAACCAGTCCACCTACATGAACACTGCCTTTCATATCTGTGTACAAGGCATCAAGAGCAGCCCATAGTTTATACCATTGCTATAGAGCTTACGTTTCAGACCATCGCGCCATACAGTATCAAATGTAAAAGGTTATAAAAGGTAACATTGACATCGCAATACATCCTTCGTGGTAGCTGTGGACAGTTTCTTGCAGGTTGAATGAGGTATGTATGTAGTGCTGACAGAGACGACTGGTATGGGGTGATGTGGAAAGTTATTGCCCTGTGTTAGTACGTCAAGACGAGTGATCAGTGCAGCTTCAAACAGCTCGTCTATGACAGTATTTCTTCTTGATTTGTCCCCCTTTGGAGATCGGGATAATGTATTTCAATTTAGATGGTATAAGTCCAGTCTCAAGCACCAGATTGAACAGTCTGCATACATAATGATTCAGAAGCTTACCACCATACTTCAAGTGTTCATACACAAGTTGATCTCGTCCTCCTGCTTTCTTGTTCTTCAGACCCTTACACACAAATTTCAGCCTCGTTGAAAGGAGGATATTCGGTGTCATTGTGTTTACACCAATTCCTTATACGTTTTACTTCAGTTTCAACTTCTAATTTCAGTCCCTCATTGAAGTGAGGCTATTTGGCTTGTGAGATCTGCTCAAAGTGGTCTGCCCAAGCATTAAACACTACATTGGGTTCACTGACGACAGTTCCATTACAATCTATGGGACTCATCATATTTTTGGCTGAACTACTTTTAACAGATGTCAAAATACCCTTTGGTCTACATCCCTCGTTCTGGTACTTCAAATCTCTTTTTTGAATATATGCTTATCAAAATCATTCAACTTTAACTCTTTCCGGCAGGAGTATTTTGTTTTGACTCAGGTCAAAATGTTGTGTCTTTTCTTTTAGCCATTAGTGTACAGCTGCATCACAAAACGTTTCACTTACCTGTGTACTGTAGTACACACCTCGTGCAGGTGTGCATGTACAGTCAGTGGACATAAGTATTCGTCACTTGACGTTATTTCCATAGACTTGCATGTTAATTTAGCGTAGCTTAAATAAGTTTCTTGAGATGAATTCTAAATGGATCGTTGTAAAAATTTTCAGGTTGAATTGAAATCATCTCAGCTTGAAGTACATACTTTCCGTTAAATTTCCGGACTAATATTTAATAATTGGCATTAGATTTAGCTATCTATGTACATAAAATAAAAATGTTTCCCATAGACGGCCATGTTAAACGTTATCACTATTATGTAGTTATGTTAATCAAATTGCTGTCATTCGTTCGATAACCAATGGAAAATTAAGTTTAAATTATGAGATTGTAGCCAAGATGATTCTTCACAAGTGTAGACAATTTCAATAGTATACGATAGAAATAAAATCCATCACCATTATTTAGGCTACACTAAAATAACATGCAAGTCTATGGAAATAACTTCAAGTGACAAATACTTATGTCCAGTGATTGTACATGAAGCAACGTATCAACGCGTAAACAAGACCGATCAATTTGCATTTTCGCTTAATAAAAAGGTAGTTGGTTGGTATAATGTGATACCACAAAGTAAACAGTTATAGTTTTGGCAGCAATGTGAAGTGATCAGGGGTCAATCTTTACAAAACTACATTTTTTTTAATATTTTCTTATACATCATATATTTCCTCGTATGCTCATTCAATGTATTTGTGATGAAATTGTTCTCATTTAGGCGATATTCAAAATTAATGAAAATTTAATTTCAAAATTTGACCCCATCTGTCAAATTTCGCAAACATGCACCACTGACGTGATGATCACAGAATACGTTTTAGAATGATTATTTTACTCATGGATATATTTGATGATTCATTGTCATTGTATCACGTGTATTGTTGTAATTATTTAATGTTTTAGAAACAGTGCACATATTGATCAAAGGTGACATTGCCATGTTCCACGCATCGTACATTGTAGAGGCTCTCACCGCGATATACAATGTTATAGCGGGTATGCCAATTATAATGATAATCCTCCGAAAACATTTATAGTAATTAAGATCAAGAGAGTCATGCCATTTTTATTCAGGGTCACATGAACAACAATCAAGGATCGATACAAATGAAGTGAGATATCTTTTTTCAGTGCAACCATATGACAAAGTATAACTAACACGCATTAACGCTTTGATGAACACTTTTTGTCACTTTTTAAACTGTTTTCAGCTTTCCACAACCGACCTGATGTAAACACGCATATATTCCACAACCGACCTGATGTAAACACGCATATATTCCACAACCGACCTGATGTAAACACGCATATATTCCACAACCGACCTGATGTAAACACGCATATATTCCACAACCGACCTGATGTAAACACGCATATATTCCACAAC
The DNA here is from genome assembly GCA_936450465.1 of Gibbula magus. Lineage (NCBI taxonomy): Eukaryota > Metazoa > Mollusca > Gastropoda > Trochida > Trochidae > Gibbula > Gibbula magus. The sequence continues at coordinate 63,502,620 of OW388304.1, forward strand.
CGACCTGATGTAAACACGCATATATTCCACAATCGACCTGATGTAAACACGCATATATTCCACAACCGACCTGATGTAAACACGCATATATTCCACAACCGACCTGATGTAAACACGCATATATTCCACAACCGACCTGATGTAAACACGCATATATTCAACAACCGACCTGATGTAAACACGCATATATTCCACAACCGACCTGATGTAAACACGCATATATTCCACAACCGACCTGATGTAAACACGCATATATTCCACAACCGACCTGATGTAAACACGCATATATTCCACAACCGACCTGATGTAAACACGCATATATTCCACAACCGACCTGATGTAAACACGCATATATTCCACAACCGACCTGATGTAAACACGCATATATTCCACAACCGACCTGATGTAAACACGCATATATTCCACAACCGACCTGATGTAAACACGCATATATTCCACAACCGACCTGATGTAAACACGCATTTATTCCAAACCGTCGTGTATGTTCACAATGGTAGGGGTTAGGATAACACCAGGATTATCTGCCATTTTAAAATAGAAAATATGTGTAAATTATTTTTTCTTTCGCATTTCCATAGACGTAGCTTTAATAGCTTTCTTTTAAATAACATCGTAACCAACAGAAACTGAAATCGAAATATTTGAATTAAATTTAATTTACTACAAAATTTTAAAATGGCAGAAAACGCCGGTGTTATCCTCACCCCTTCAATACGTTTGCTTTACTTAATATGTATTTCGCTTTTAAATTCCCTTCAGAGAAGAGAGTCTGTATGTAAATGACCAATTATAGAGTGCACAATGAGCAGGACAGTGACTATATATCCCATGAGTTTGGAGAAAGGTAGTATCGTGTACCGATGCAACAGCAACGCCGACTGTACAACCGTTGACATCACTAACTGTTGGGTGGGAGGTGTGTGCTCATGTCATTCCGGAAGTTTGGAAGTTAAACACAAGAAACACAAGTTGACAACTCAAACGAAATCAACAACCCATGACTTATATAAAGATTCTCATTTTATTTAGTTGATCTGATTATACATATCATATAAAATGTAGCATTCGATTGTTTATCACAACACATACATGTATACCTTGAAGCTTGAAAATCATACATATTGAAAACGAATAACATTATGAACAAGAATTGGAATGTTATTGAATACATACAATTTTAAGTCAGAAAATGTAGCTTACAACTGTAAACGAGTACAAAAATCAACTTGAAACGTGAAAACATGTTCAAGTGTTTTTTACTCAAACGTGGGCCGTGTTCAAGAGAGGTTTCAAAGTTATGGCTCAATTAGCGATTATCTTTAAACCTCTCTTGAACGCGATTGCTCAACGTAGCCCTACGTAGCATAGCGAACTTTGAGGTTTCTGCACCGTGTCGTTCAGGAGAGAATGGGCGCTTCTTGAGCGCTACATTGAGCTATCAATGAGCGATTATAAGCGCTCGCTGTTATGGAACGGAACCCTGATTTAATCTCATTTCTTTTGTACAATGGATTACATTTTAAAATATCTCCTTAATTTTTTAAAATTTTAATTCAACTTTACCATCACATTTAAGAAGGGATTAATATTCAATAGATTATCAATAAATCAATAATTAATTAATCAAAGGATGTATATACGCGTTACTTAATGGTTTGGATTTTAATGACGCTTCATACGAATGTTGTATGAAAGGAGAGAAAGACGAATACCGTGTTCTGCTTATATGTCCATACTACCAAAAACTTCGTATATTGTATTGACTTACAGACGTTGAAAACTAGTAATCAACGCTCAGTGTATTTAGTTATTTAAAGATGCATTAAACGATGGATTGTTATTCAAGTTTGAGAAAAGTTTTGTAAAGCATTGAGTGTTCTGAAAATGTTCTTTATTACAAACTTTAGGACAATTGCACTGTTGAGATAACTGTACGAAATAAACTTTGTTCTGTTATGTTCCTATAACATAAGATGATATTAATATAATTAAAGCTGAAATTTGGGCAATGACTATTGTTCAATAAATGCTTACAGTGACATTTCTATTTTGGTTCATTCAATTGTAATTTTATGAACAAAGATGGCAAAAAACATAAATAGATATGTTCGTGCGACTATTTACATGTAGTGCCGACGCTTTGTCGAACATAATTTGACCCATATCCCTATTTTGGAAATGCAAGAAATGCGAGTTCAAATGTTGTAGACAATTAATAATTTCATCCAACAGAATCACCATTACATCATTACAGTAATAAAACATCCATAATGATAAACCTCTTCCCCAGATACATTATCTACATACGTGTAGAAACATTAAAATTGGAAGTGGTATACAAGCATTGGTTCTCGGGAACATCGGAGAGCATAGCAATGTCCAACATACCTATACACTTATATATAACTTCGATGTAGGGTACACATGAATGTGCTATTGTGTATACATTCACATGTCATCATAAATCATAACTATCTGCGGTAAACATATAGTTGTATTACACATTGAAAATAACTTTTACTATATCATAAAATAGTTGCAGTTTATTCTAAAATTCAATGTATTTGTAATATGAAGAATATTTTTAGAAAGTTAAATGGTGCATTTGGAATTAACGTGTGCTTATCAATAATCAAATCATTTAATTAATCTTTAAGAATGATTATGTTTTAAATCATTAATAAATCAACGATGCAAATGTTAACAAAGCATGACAGTGCACAATTCTCTCTCCACAGAGATTACTCCACAGTTCTTCCACCCTCACCTCTGTTGCATATAGAGCACTTTGTGGAGTTGAAATAGAGAGTCCTGATTGGTTGGATCAGAAGTTAGTTGTGCAATCAGCGACCTTGTTTCAAACTGAACAATCCGTAACTGTCGAAGTTAAATGGAGTTGCTTATATAATCTGTTCAAATAGCTCATGGTGTTTACAAGACAGAATATGGTCGCAGCTATAAAACGGCAATTTAATTTACAAAAATAAGAACGTTACCAGTTTCATCGTCAGAGGATTCGTGAAACCGAGCCCATATTTGCAACAAAGTTAAGGGTCTAAGAACTGAGTGGTGTAACCTCTGTTGGAAGAGAATGGGTACTGAACAATACAAAAGCATTATTGCTTGGTTACAATGACTGAAATTACTAGTGCTACAATAAATCCATAATGACATTCCACCAGCGACGCTCCCGATACTGTAAATATAAAAAATAACATAAAAATGAGTTAACAGTTCGAAATGTTCTTACATCCAAGGCAAATATGAGACACCACTGTAGCAACTTAATTAATTTAAATCAATAAATTAAGGCATACTAAACAAGTACTAAACAAAAGGAAAGGCACGTTGATAGATGATTAAGTGATATAAAAATTAACTTTTTTAAAAACACTTTATAAATAAAGTTAATAAGCAAATATTTATTTAGATAAGTGCAATCGGACAGATCCAAGCAATGAATATATGTATAGATGTAAAGTTTCTTTGAATACATTATGAAATAAATCAATGTAATTATAAACAGATAAATTATTAAGTTAATATTCAATATGCTAAACTAAATAAATACATACACAAATGCATAAATAAATGCAAAAAAGGCAAGTAAGGTTTTTCATATAAAAGTAAAAGAATAAATGAAAAATATAAACAAAAAAATAAATTACCTGGATTACACTGTTGAGAGGAAGCTGTGTACTGATATCCGGTCTGACATGCGCACACACCTCCAACACCACAGTTTGTGTTGGCAACCGTTGTACAGTCAGCGTTGCTGCTGCAGCGGTAACCGATACTGCCTTTCAGCACTGCAAGAAACGTGTAGTTCAGTCAGTAATGTACAGGTGATTTGTAGGTAATTTCTGCACCTCCATCCCTATTTATCATTTAAGCTAGTTATAAGCCACAACCACCATGTTCGGAAGTTTGCCATCTCGTATCCATCACAGTGAAATTGAAACTTGAATTCGAACCTTGAACCTCTATATCGTTTTAAAATCCTCTTAACTTTATTGTATCAGGGATCCATGCTGATTGGTCTACATTCTGTGTGATGCATGTATTGGTTTTTTTGTTACATAAACATGTTTATTTTAAAATATAAGTTTAAATATTGTTTATGTATCACGGGAGTCAAGCAAGAGTTTATAGTAAATGCCATGTTCGGTCACGATACATATACTTGAGAAAAATGTCTTTTGAACATTTAATAATAATAAGAGTACTTATTAAGCGCAGAATTCCACAAAGAAGGCCCATGCTCAATGCGCATAACATACAATTGAATAAGGTAAGCATCAACGTATATATACACAGCAAGAGATTCATATACAAGGTTAATAACAGCGTTTGAAAAGATGTGTTTTAAGGTGGGACTTGAAAACGGTAAGAGATGGAGCACATTTGAGTTCATGAGGCAGTGGATTCCAAAGAGAAGCAGCATTGAATCTGAAGGATCGGGCACCAAAGGATTTCAGATTATAACGAGGAACCTGTAGAGAACGAAGAGAGCGAGAAGGAGCATACGGTGTGACTAAATCCTGGAGATACGGAGGAGAAAGTTTATGGATGGATTGATATGTCAGAGAAAGAATCTTGACATCAATCCTTTCTTGATTTCTTGAATTAGTAAAATAATGTTTCAAATATCGGATAGTATTTAGTATGAAAGCATTGCAGATTGTTTGCCGTGGGAGTGTAAGCAAAAGAAATAAGAAGATTCCCCACGCGCTTTATAACAATAACCTCTACTCGATCGATACCTCAAGAGGTGAAATGCCATAACCGCTCGGTAACCGATCGCTTCTTGATTCAGTAGTAAATCTTGTATCATAGATATTAATTTCATTGTTTATTTTGTTTCAATTTCCCATACCAAATTAAACCTAGTGAACTTGTATTACCTGCAATACATTGGCCATTACGGGACGTAAATCCGCTCTGACATGCGCAGAACATGTCCTCACTGCACTCTGAATTGGGCACGAGTTGACAGTCGATGTCGCCCATACACTCGAAGCTCAGTTTACCGTAGTTCTCTACAAGAATAAGCATCTTTGAAAATACAAACTCATTTCAACAACAAATGTTAAAACACGCACTCGTTTTCGTGCCTGCATGACCTTTTAGTATATATGTCCGTGTTCAACACGTGCAGATGATTGTCAAGTTCATCAAAACAGTAAGTTAGATACAATGAAAATACAGGAACATTGGAAATCCTCAGGTTTACTATTAGAGACAGATATTAGATTAGGGAAAAGTTGATTAATAAACGATCATAGTTTGCAGTGGCTATTATTGGTGTTTATTGCCCATATTGGTAAGTAAGGGTGTATGTCCTTGAGAGCTAATAGGAAACAAATAGGAATGTTCTTATTCGAGAATCCGATGTTTGCGCTTATGATTCCACGAGTAACTCAAGGAAAATTATTACCTCTTAACTCTTTACTTTCGGATCAAGAGGTCCGGGGTTCGAATCCCGCCAGGGGCACGGCAACTTTGTCTGTAGTAGAGAACTGTTCTACACGCATTAAGGTTTGGGTGCAATGCTACACTAAGATTTAGCGAAGTACCACCCATGGTTTGCTAGTTCCAGCCGATGCTCGCAGGTTTCACCGCAATGCATAGCCACATGGCGTTGCGGGCTTTCTCCCTGCCGTAATACTAGCAGCCGTGATATATGTGAAATACTGAAAGCGGCGTTAAACCCCAGCTCACCTCACCTCACCTAACTCTTTACAGCTCTTTATTAGTAAAAGTATTAGTGTATGATTGAATGAACAGCAAAAGGTAAGTACATGTGTGTGTGTATATATAAGGTTTGTACAAAACTATTGCGTCACTTACCATTTCTAACACAAGTGGTGTTATCAACTAAATCATATCCTCTTGAGCATGCGCAGACACCATCAGCCCGACATGCTGTGTTGAGGACGGTCATGCAGTGATCGTCAGTGAAACACTGACTGCCTAAAGTTCCAATAATAGCTGTTTGAAACAAAACGACAATGCAGATTACAAAAATACAATTATACTTAATCATCAATTCAAATAATCATTAAGAGAAGCGGTCAAATTCTAAAGTGTATATCACTGTCCGGTGTGAAACCCTCAAAACACCTATGTTCTCCTCAAAATACCCGCTACGAACCCCTAAAACATTACCTATTATTTATAAACCTCAACTCATCGGAGGCCATTAATACTCATCTGTTCAGTTCAGATTGTGAACTGTTCAGTTGTGAACGTTATGTCTGATTTTGGGACAATTCTACAATTAGCTTCACCTTGTTAAAGATATACACTGAACCGTATTGTTTGTTTTCGAATTCATTCAAGCAGAATATTCCACTGAACTCTCGCTGCCATTGCCAATGTTAGATAAACACTTTCCGCAATCGCATGAGATGTATGGACCTTTGAGTAGTTCGAGCAATTAACCTTTGACCTGTTATGCATATCAGATCAGGTTTGGATTACCAAATTCTTCAGATTGTTTTATTGCATCGATAACGCCCTGTAACATATGATACAAATCGATTACCGTAGATACAATTATTCTACAAGCCGTCCCCCTTTGATTGACTAACTATGAGTCGGTAGATGAAATGTATATATATAATCTATAGTTAGTTTATAAACCAGAACACTTACAGCAGTCGAAGTCCTCTGAAATCACTGACTCTGAAATAACAAAATTAATGCTTTAATCGTAATAGATATGAAGCACTATATTAGTAACAACACACACACATACACACACATATATATATATTCCAACTAGGCTGCTCACAGGCGCTTCACATAGTCTGGTTATGGCAGTTACCGGTACACAACACATCATTCTGTCGTGACGAGAATAAATGTGTTTTGAGCTGGTGGCGGAAAGACTGAATAGATTCTGCAGATTTTAAGTCGAGTGGAAGTCTGTTCCAGAGGATGGGTACTGCACACTTGAAGGATCGATCGCCCAGTTTAGTCCTACTTTTGGTGTTCACAAGGAGGTCTTTGTCCTGCGATCTAAGAAGTCTGGTTGGCACATGGGACTTCAGAAGTGATGACAAATACTTGGGGGAGTGGTCAGTCTTCAGGCACTTGTAGGCGATGGTGAGCAGTTTGAAGGTGATGCGTTTGGGAACAGGGAGCCAATGAAGTTGTCGGAGAACTGGTGTGATGTGCTGCTTCTTCGGGCACTTGGTGATAATTCTAGCAGCCGTATTTACAAATAGTGACAAATAATGATTTTATAGAAAAATTTGACTTTATTTTCTACATTATATTTAGCTCCCTTTTTTCAAATGTTGAGCACTCTGCCATTCTTTAACAAGGCCAAAATACACAAATCCAGTTTGGTTTTTGTAATTTGCTTATATATATATATTAGTACAAACTGCTTTACAAACTACTTATATGGATTGTTTTTAAGTATAGCTGAATGTAAATTTAGTTGCAATGGTTACCCGAGAGACAGGCTACACTGTGAGTTGACCGGATGTCGAACATCGTCAAGGATACGTTTGTGTACCAAAGTACTCCGCATGCGCAGTAGGTGAGCTCCATACACTCGTAAAACACTTTACTGTTACTGAAACAGGAATATCAAAATAGTAGTATACATTCAACACATTTATAACAAATGTACACAGATATCGCAGATGTTATATGTTTGAAACACGATGCCGTGTAAACAGGTCACGTTAAGCGTAACATTTTCCATTGTATAATGGACAGAGTAAAATATGTGCTGGGACCTTGCGTTCAGTAACACGACATTTCAGTAACACGATATTTCAGTAACACGACATTTCAGTAGCACGACATTTTAGTAACACGACATTTCAGTAACACGACATTTCAGTAACACGACATTTCAGTAACACTCAATGTTAAAAGCAAGATGCCCGTCGCGAACAATAGTCTACCATGTGTTGCTGAATGCATGGCAGGTCACGGAATATTCTGGGATAGTCCATCCATATAGTCAGTCAGCGGATTATTCCCCAATGTTTGGTACATATACAATAGCTAAAGTGTTATTATTTACATAGTTGTTACCATCTTGGTCGTCGTTGGAATGTCAGTTCAAGCACAGGTTTAGCGCAAATATGTTGCGCAACAGAGATGAACGACCAGTTTTCCCTATGTGCGACGCACCTGTGGTCCACGATACTCGTTGTGATAGGTGTAATACAGTTGTGTCCTATTCGTCGATAGGATAGGGCCAAAGTAAACCAACCATTTTCAACATTTAGTATCTTTATATTTTAGCGTATTCAGAATGAAGTGAAGTATGAAGATACTTACATACACACCGCACTTTGGTTCTTCTGAAAGAGAGAAACTCCGTTGCTTTTATCTAGTTCCTCATAGCAGAACTTGATCCTACCACAAAATGCTTCACGCGCCAGAACTGCCGGATCTGTGGAATAGAGAATTTATTAACATGAAGTTGTTGCACCTTGTGACCTCAAGAGTTGAATGCTTCGTAGATGAATTTGCGAAATAATCATACAATTACCTTCCTTTACAAGAATTGTAAATATGCCTGTAGAAAACACACAACGTACAAGAAGATATAGAAACTAACATATGCAATAACAATCATATCCAACCTCCTTAATGTATACATTCTTTGACTTTAAATTGAGAATAAATTGAAATGAAACCAACACTATGATTGATAGTAAAACAAATTATCTATGTATATCTATCATGAAGTTACTGCAATGGAACAGAATGCTGATATAAGGAGAAACCATGATACCGAGGATATGGTAAGGTTTCCACCCTTCGCATCCTCGAGTTTTCCCTTCCTACTAGGGTCCACAACCTTATCATATCCGAGGTTGAATGATTTCTCTATATTATAAACCGTTTGAAAGTCTAAAAGACGTTTTGTTTGAAAATCGCGTTACAAATTAGATCCCTGGTAAAAAGAGTCGTTCATAAAATCATTGCCACGCTATGTTAGTTTATAAGCCGATGACCTCCGTGTGCCTCGGTGGCGCAGTAGGCTAAAACGAGATCTTAGTTGATACGGGTTCGAGGCGCACTTTCTTCTAAACATTTGCAGTTAACATTCTGATATGTATTGGCAATTGTATTGTATTTATCAAAATTAGTCTGAGATAGTTGCTTCATATCTTTATGAAGGAAGCCAATGGGCCGATACAAACACACCCTTTATAACATAATTTAAACAGGCGTACATATAATTTTAGATTAAGATCACAGACTGCATGAAAGTGAAGCGTACATGAAATATAGGTATCAATGTCATTAGAAAAGGACAGACTCACTCTCAGCAAGTTCCAGAATCAGTCTGTCTTCATCTTCCCTTGTTCCGGAACCATCTGCAAAGTATACATACATACATGCCAATTTAACAATATACACTCAACCGCAAAAGAAACGTCATCACTTTTTCAACAGTGTAAAACCCGAAATACTGCTGTAGGAGAAGGTCGATTATATAAGGCTTTATACGTACATTATTTGTAAAGAGCCCGAGGTACCCGCAATTCATACATCGGAGTATATTACTTATACTTTTGTGCCTGTTGAAGTACACTTGAGGTGTTGAAATCGCTTTTTCACAATGGTTTTTGCCCGGGTTAGAATGTTAAAAATCATAAAATATTGAAATTTAATTAATAATGATTTGGTCGATATAAATATATAATAACATGATATAGGACAAGTCAAAAAGGCCCTCTTTGGCTCTCCTTTCTAAACCTAGGGATCGAACTATTTGATATCAAAAACGTGTGTTTCTCGGTAATAGGAACTGTTAATGATTTGAAATTTCAAATTAAGTTTAGTTGGCTTCTGAAGATATGATTTCTGATTCAGTCGTAATACTCGTGGATTGAATATATTGTATTTTGTATGATGACGTTTCTTTTGGGGTTGAGTGTACGATAAACATTAGGCGATGTCTGTCAAAAACGTACCAGATGCAAACTTCAGGTCGTAATTACGTTTGATGCATTATAATAGTTAAATAAAAAAGAAAAAAATCAAATAAAAATCATGATATTTATATGTGTAACAATGCTATACAACCAGAGAAATGTTAACATACCAAATAGACATAATCACACTAACTATTCTCGTTTTGCCATATCAAAGGAAATAAAGGCCCAATAAAAGTTCTCATTCTTCCATAAAAGATCAAGCAATCCCTCTGGTAAAGTGTGATGACAAGTCTTATCACTACCAGATAACGTTGATATATGCATCATCATCCAGTCACATTCAGATATTAAATCTGGACTTGACGAACTGAGGCTGCCCATGAAGAGATTACAGGTACAATGTACTATTAACTTAATTGACGTTTAGTCATAATGGTAAAGTGAACACCCTGTAATGACTACACGTATACTCACCATCCCAGCATGGCAGTATGTAAATGGTAGAGATGAGTGTGTCTAACTGCATTGCAGCTTACACAGATAAATGCTTATCCTGCGCTTGGTTTCCCATTCGCTATATTACAGAGGCTGTTAATGTTGCTGTCAGCGTTTTATGAGTTCAATTCTAATCCACCAATTGAAATGTCAGTATGAATGTTGGCTTGAGTTGATCCAGCTGAGGTTTGTATGTATGGATTCGACTATATACGTCGATTTAGTCCATCTATCTATACATGAAGCGGTTGGAGCACCAAGCTTACCACTCATTTAGTATAGTAAACTACTTGGATAAGAAATTATACTAATTTTTCAAAAGTCAAAACCCGAAATACTACTGCTGAACATGTATTAACTATGCAAATTTAGTTACTAAAAGTTGTTGTCGGCATAGATAATGTACCTTTTTGAAGGTGTATTATTCTGATACATGAACGGATAGTAAGAATGCAAAATGTTCTTGGCCCATATTCTCGAAACGTCCAGAGCCTTAGACTCCTTAACATTGGTCGTAGGGCTACGACATTCAGGGAATAAGGGACCAACATTCTATAGTGAACAAACACGACGTTTCTTAGTATATTCTTACTCCTTCGTCAGGTAAAATACTCTTGTTTTCTCACACGTATATATTCCACTTCTTAATGCCCTCTAAAGAATAGATGAAGGGGTAATGTAACAGAAAATGTTAAGTCGTATTTATCAATCCTGGATTAAACTATTTTAGTGTATTTCTATAATATATTTGTTGATATCGTTTTTTCGAGAATGTATTACTGATATTCTTCATAACTGTATCTTAAATAGAAGCAATGATTTAGATAGAATCCTTGATAGAACATATATATTTACTGACCAGGACATCCAATACCGTCGTTGACATCCAGAGGTCCACTTTCTGAAAATAAGAAATTCCCATTTACATAAATATAGTTGTGAGTCCATGACGACAGCCAGATCAAGGTTAAAATTCACAGAATCAATACACCTTGTTTTAAGATTTAGCTTTTATACATATCCTAGTCTTGCAATTTGAGTGCTGGACCTCTTTCCATATAAACAATGATTTTGGATGATAGATAGAATATATCACCTCGTGTATTCTGATGTAAAGAAAATCAACACGACTTGACAAAAGTAAATTATCGTCGGCAAACCTCGAATGTTTGTTACCTTAAAACCTTAAATAATTATAAACCCGTGTTGAGATACTTGGTAAAGGTAAAAGCTTGGGTGATATTCTCTTTATACCAGACAAGTACCTAAGGATAATTATGTATGTGTTTCGTCAAGGATTTAGATATATAAATCCTTGGTTTCGTGAACATCATTGTTGGATATTTAGTTCACACATACTTGCAACACACTCGAGGCGGTTGTACTGCGCAATAGCGGAAGTGAGGCTGCCGTAGACGGTTGACTTTCGGACCAGACCACACTGACAAGCTAAAGCCTCCACACACGTCAGGTACGTCTTGAACTCTCTGTGCGAGGGGGAAATGGTTCAAACTTTAAAATATTAACATAACGTCTATTAAATTTACACCACATCAACCGTATTTCCTCTAATAAGCGTCGGGTCTACAATAAGCGCCGGGCTTCTAATAAGCGCCAGGTCTAAACCATTAGTAAACTTCAATTTTCTATTAAGAAATAAGCGCCGGGTCAAGGAGTGCTGAAGAAATATGCGCCCGGGCGCTTATTAGAGGAAATACGGTACTCCCCATGAGCTGTTCTTTAACGGATAAATACGAATAGATTTAATTTGGATGAACAGAAGTCCATCAAATTTTCCACAGTCACCATACATCTTATAACTACGTCAAAGTAACTAAATTAACAAATGTTATCTCAAATACTACAATGCTATATTGTGTCACATGATAGGTTGTCATGTACCAATATAATATGAACTACATGTATTTCATATTCACAATAACACTTGTATGTTTACCTCACGAGTTGAAATACTCACGGACACAATACAGGCGGACTCGACCCGTTTGTACGCAGTTCAGTTTGGAAGTCGATGTAGCACTTGTAGGTTGGGTCTGGCGTGTCACAGATCGTCCTAGTCTTGGACGTACCGTCGGCTGGTTACAGTCACCAATACTTACTGCTTTATTCTGTCTAATTCTGAACTACTACGACTTCTATTGCAATGAAGACGTCAACTATCAAAAGACCTTGCATCCTCGGTTACCCAGGGTTTTATATATGCTCCGTTACACTCCACTATATCACTCATGGGAAACACTATCGGAGAAATCTGTACTAAAATTACCCGCCCTTGGCCGGCGTGAGCCAATCAAACTGCTACGCAGCTTGGGCCTGCGAGCCAATGACAATTTATATCACTTCGTTGCAAAGCACGCGAGGTCATTTTGTTAGCCATCCGTCACCGGTTATCTCCCTTGACTGTTTCCGTCTTATCGTATTGAGTATTTTCTTTGGATACTGACTTCGTCACGCCGGCCAAGGGCGGGTAATTTTAGTACAGATTTCTCCGATAGAGTTTCCCATGGGTGATAAAGTGGAGAGTAACGGAGCATATATAAAACCCTGGGTAACCGAGGATGAAGACCTTGTTCTTCTTCTATCAGAAAAGCATGGAATACTTAGTAGGACTACATGTATAACACTTTGATGTCTTATGAAAATGTCATCCATCCCATTCACTCTTTTGAAAAAAGCATCTATGCTGAACATAATAAAATTAACCCCGACTGATCTTGCCAGTAAACTCATTATCAATTTATGGCCATTGACCTCATTAGAAATAATCACTTAATGCCCTTGATAATTTCATTGACACATTTCTTGCAAATACATTTAAACCCTGAACTAGAATATATTTTACATATTTACTAAGAAAGTTGGTATCCAACACAAACAAGTAATTTAGTAGATAATCAATATACTTACGATTACACCTAATATCTGTCCTGGCAAACCTGGGGTCGTCACTGGGTACTGCAAACAAGAGAAGGTCTTATTCGTTATATTCGCGGATGTGCACATTATTTTGTAAATATAACAATAGTTTGAAAGCTCGACTTGATATCTAAACATTTGGACCAGTCTGTAAACCCTGCGGTGTATGCTGCCCGAGATACAAACCAGGGCTCCAGATAATTTTTCAAGCTGAGGAGTACGTACTCCTCAAATTTGAAAGTGAGGAGTACTGGCACAACATAAGATTACCTCACGAGTACCCACTTATTTTCAAGTGTGAAAAGGGTGTTTTTCCACATAGGATATATATTATAGTATTGCTTGACTGTTTAATTGCATTCACATGTGGATCATGCAATGTCTTATTGCATAAATACCAGCTTTATCTTTATCTTGGTCTGCAATAAAACAATGCAAAATTAAATGGCCTGTATGATTATGCAAATAAACTATGCAGTTCTCATTTATGTTCAAGTGAGAACATAGGTTATTTAATTTCCATTTCAGATTTCTGTATCAAAAATAAAATAAAAATACTCTGAAAACGTTCTGTTTTTATTTCAAAGAAAGTTTACTTTCACCACAGTACTGTTCACATCACGTTTTAACTTGTTTAACCATTCACGTGCTTCAGTAGTTATCAATTCAATAGATGACTAACGCTATTCAGCTGAGCATCTCACTAACATTTAACAGCAATTTCTCCTTCAATCGTATTATCATTATACCATTCAATGACACATTTCATTTACATATCTAGACTTTTCTTTTCTTGATACTTGATGAGTGACATTATTTATCAGTTCATCTAATATGCTTTTAACAATGTTTTTACTTGACTTTCCATCACCAACGGAAGTTCCCCGATTTTCTTTTCGGAAAAAACTTGTAATATTTCTTTGCTCCGCCATGTTTCAATGAGAGATGCTTTAACCAATCAAATCACTGATGTTATTCACTCGATTGAAGTCTCCATAGCAACCGATGTATCGTGAACTGTCATTGGTTCAGTGTAAACAAGACAATGTTATCGATAAAAGCAATGAATTCTGAAATCTGAAATCTGCAAATAATTAATGTTATTGCACTTAATATCAATTGACAAATCCTTGTGTTTGATTAGTAATTCTCTATGAATGTATAAAAACGTCTTCAAACTGTTCTGTTTCTATTCTGTGTTATTTTGAAAGTTCACCTGGCTATATATATATTACATGACAGTAAAACGGAAATACTCGACTACAACGACAGAAAACAGAGCCAATGAGATAACTTCGTTTCTTAACGGAAGTTAATGAAGTAGTTGACCTATATCTTTTACCCAATGAACATGCGGCACGGAAACATTTTTGAATAAATTAACTTTCGCTTGTACCCGAAGTTTTTGAAAGGGAGGTCACTCTGATGTATATCTTTGTCAAGTTACATTCGTTTTCAAGTGAAGCGAACGCAAATTTACATTGCCTCATTGTCTTTGCAACTTCACTTGTATTGCATTTATTACAATAATTATAGTTTTGATAAGATTTGAGGTACCGCAATGTACGTGTGTAAATTACTATTTGAACGTACATTGTTAATTACAAGCGTATCTGATACGGTTCTTATTTTTTAGACGATCGTATCGACTCATTTTTCATCCGTACATACGCTTGTACGGCCCTTATCTGGAGCCCTGACAAACATTACGTCAGATGGTTACGTGCTATGTAGATATAAATAGTGTTCACAAATATTTTCAGAATCACTTGCCACTATTGTGCAATTGTTTATGGTAGATTTGATCTTTACTGATAAATACTACAACTTTGTTGAATACATGAAAGATGCATAGCTACACGTTTGAAGGAGAATCGCGTCATAAGATATTGTATACTAGGATAACGCAACTGATGAGGGTTAAAATACCCAGTTAATTCCCAAAAGCATGAATAGAACAATAAATTAATGAGATACACACTTTGGAGGAAAACAGATCAGGAAATATGCTGGAAGTATGAAGAAGTTAAGTATATTTGAATTCATATGATTGCTAAATTGTCAGTATATCAACGAATAAATATATTATTTTTAAATTTGCATACTTCTCTAACTAATTTTGTTCAGTATATATTTGGTACTATATTTCATAATATTTAGTAATGAGAAAGCTGAAATGCAATACCTATTGAGCAGGTATCCCTGAAATAATCATCCTCATTGATGATAGCGTTGATGATGCTGGTATCGTCGACACCGTTACAGCCACAGGCCGCAGTCTCCAGACAAACCACCAAGTTCTCTAGTGCTCTGGGGTGAAGTAAGGGAGGGATAGGAGTTTTAGAATTCATAACAAGGAGCCTCGAAACGCTGAGTTGAATATCATATAAGTAATTTACCATATTAGCAATCGCATGTTGGTTACATTTTAGAATTCATCATATTAGTTGTTAGATGTGTCAAACTATTGTCAGTATGCGTGCATCGTTCTAACCATTAACCAAAAGTCTGTTATTGGTAATTTCTTCAAACCTGACTTTGTTAAATGTTTGCCTGTTACATTGTATCCATAAATTATGACCGACCGACCGACTGACCGATCGACTGATTAAATACATGTATCCAAGTTATTATGTGCACTTGCAAGAAAGTCATTTGATATTAATCATACGTCCTTGTCCCTACATTCAAAGGAGAGTAACTCCATCTTGTTTGCAATTGGTTCGTTTCACTATCTGTACGTTTTTACAGGGAGGAAGAAGTGTTCGGATTATCGAGGTCTGTATGTCTGTATCAAACAACACACCATATGCTGATACTCACATATAAAACTAACCATGTACGTCTTCAGGTGATGTATTAGATCTTAAAATCTGGCTTCTTTTACAAAAAGAAATATGTTTATCAATTTCATTTGATTTCACTTTATTCACTGAATATAACTGCATTGCCTAATATGTTTGCATGTCTGAAAACACAGCCAAACAAAAATATAGTTATTAAAACTATTGGATAGGACCCTAGAACAGTGATAAGTATCACGGCCAATAAGGAAATACTTCATAAAATTAAAGAAAAAGTCTTTCTGTGTATTCGGATTTTTAACGTCATTTGCATTATTTGCTCATGTGTTTGGGAACCATTGCCAAGCCTTATCATATAATTGCCGCGTCATTCCCAGCACGTTGGCGTGAAATCGAAAGAATGGGTCACATTTTCAACATTCAAAATTTCTTAATTGAAACAAATTTTTCATATATAACCCTTTCATCTAGACTATAACATCAATTATTTACTATACCATCGTTGATATTCACTATATGCCCTATTATCCTATATGGCTATCTTCGACAAATTATTACACAGTAAGGGAAGAGTTACTCACCTTCCCTGTCCCTATCTCCCGATAGGTGGCCAAGACCCGGATTATCATTCTTCCTTATGTCGGCAAGCTATTCAGACATGTGATGATAGCTCTCCCGTCTTCGACTTGCTAATTGATATTTGCTCATTAAAGTTTGTTTTCTCTATTGAGTGTTTTTGCAGTTCTGTGTCGGGTTATCTCTGTAGTCTATTCCTTGCGAAGTAGGCTACTTGGGGTAATTCACTTTTCTGCTTGACTGAGCCGACAGCTAGCTGACTCTGTGTCAGTGCAGTTGTCTATTGCAGTACGTGATTTGCGTGCACGGGCTGCACGGACTGCAGGTGCCTCTCTTTGGGACGTGGGTCGATTGTCAGCCGCGTGTTGGCTTTCCCTCTTGTTCGCGTATCGTACATCGCGCAAATGATGTTGTGCGCCTCGCTCGCGTTAAGTTGGGAGGGGATGGTCGCTTACGCTTATCCCCCTCCCGCCATCTTAACTCATGTGGTGGCCAAGATACAGGTAACACACGTTCTCCAACTCCTGTTGGTAGCACCGTTATGGCCAGCCAGGGCCTGGTAATGGCACTGGTATGTTCCCCTCCGGAGGGAGTGCCGCCTAGACCCCATTCCTCTCCCTCTGAGGTGGAACCTTCTGTCGAGCAAACCAAGCGGGCGAGTTCACTAGAACCCCCAGACTCTTCAGCTTCCTGCTTGGTTTGTCTCCAAAGGAATCTGACAGGAGCAGGATTCTCAGAATCAGTTGCTGAGGCAGTTGCGACCTCACAGAGGACCTACACAAGGAAGTTGTACGACTTCCAGTGGGGATCTCTTGTGACCTTCTGTAGGGAGAAGGGGTATGACGTGCAGACAGTCACGGTCCCCCAGGTAGCCGATTACCTAGTACACTTGAGGGAGAAGAGGGGGCTATAGGCCCCCTCTATTAGCACAAACCTAGCGGCGATCATGTCCGTCTTGCGGAAGTGCGACCCTCAGATCGATGTGTCGATTCTGAAAGAGTTGATCAGGACTTACAGGAATGTGGATGGGCGGCAAACAGAGTGGGACTTGGCGGTAGTTCTTACCCACCTCAGGTCAGACCACAACGAAGACGGCTTTTCTTGTGGCCATGGGGTCCGCAGCCAGGATTTCAGAGCTTCATGCTCTCCAGGCGAACCTCTTGATGTGAGAGACGGGGGATCGGCCACTCTGGGACTAGCGCCTGACTTTGTTTGCAAAAATCAGACCGCAGACGAGAGGGGTAGAACCTTCTCACTACCATCCATTTCCGGTACGATCGACCCGACAGACGAGGAGAACCGTCTCCTCTGTCCAGTGAGGCCACTGCGTATCTACACCGAGAGAACCAGGACACTACGGCAGGGGAGACGGAGGTTGTTCCTTCCTCATTCCCAGACCAGTGTCAAGGAACTTGATAAGAGACAACTGGGTGTTAAACACATACAAGCTTAAGGCAGCGGGGTTAAACCCGCCGGCGCGTTCCAACCCGCACGAGATAAGGGTCATAACAGCAACTATGGCTCTTCATAGTAACTTGGCGGTGACAGACATCATGGCTGGCTGCTTCTGGAAGTCAGGACTGGTGTTCGCCAACCACTACTTGCGTGATGTATCCACGGAGGACCTAGAGGGGATTAACCGGTTTGGTGCTCAAGTCTACGCACAGCAACGGGTCCCGACAGCCACCCCCTCGCTAATGGGTTAATAAATCTGAACTTGTTCAATTTTAACTTCAGTCATGTGTTGTTGTCTTTTATTAGTGGTGACCATTTAGGTTCAACCATAACACCATAGCGGGGTCAGGGTTTGGTTTCCTTGTGTCCATGTGGATCATGTACTCGGGGAGACTCATGATCTCTCGTACTGAACTAGTCACCAATATCCCCTTGTGATGCCGGGAGAGTATCTCACCTTCCCCAACTTCTTCGCAGCCCTAGGCCCTCCTCCCGCTGTGGCAATCGGGCATATAGTGAATATCAACGATGGTATAGTAAATAATAGTACGTTTTTGGTTAAACGTCATTATTTTATACCTACCGTTGATATTCACTATCGTTAGCTCCCGCTCGGCCTCCCTCTCTGCGATTCGGTTTTTTTCTGACCGACAGAAGGAAGCATCCGGGTCCGGGTCTTGGCCACCTATCGGGAGATAGGGACAGGGAAGGTGAGTAACTCTTCCCTTACTGTTTAATAATTTGTCGAAGAAAGCCATATAGGATAATAGGGCATATAGTGAATATCAACGGTAGGTATACAATAATGACGTTAAACCAAAAACGTACTATTTCACAAATTGGTGCGTTTAGATTTCGACATGCTAAGATGCACCATACCCGCATAGCTCGGGTAGATTCCTGTTGTGTATAGCGAGTGCCCCCTCGGCGTCGTACGCTGCATAACACGACTTGAACCCGCTGCAGTTTCTGTCAAGTGCAATTACAAACTCTCCTGCAAGACAAGTTGACAATAAATAGAGAACATCACCGGAAAGTCTCTTGTTATTTAACATATCAACAAGAGTTGTCTATGGTTACATAATATGTTCATTATATATCAGAGATTGTAGTGAAATGTATCTGCAAACTCGTTATGCATTTCCCAACTTTTCCAAAGTTTGGCATTAAGCATCGTGATGTCTTTAATCATATGCCACCATACCGGTACAAGACCATTGTTATGAAATCGGATGTGTTATATCATATCTCATTAAGCTCTCGGGCTGATATTGGGGTCTCGGCTGATATCATATCATATCATGTCATACCATATCTAGTATTTTGAATGTCATGAAAGTGCGCCACAATCCCGCTTAATGCACATTCAAAACTTACAACACCATGCACGTACTGTGCGTGGTGGAAAGTTAACACGAAATCAAATGGCCCCTCTCAGCCATCATAGCATACAGTATCCCTCGGGTGCTAAAGTCCTCGTTTTAGGAACTATATGCCCCTGGTTAGTTTAATCACTCTACGTGTACTTACCTTCAGCAATCTCGAGAGCCAGCAGTTCCCCAACATTCGGATCAACTGGCACTGCTGAATAGGTCAAACAAAATTATTAACATCATTCTTACCAAATCGCCATTCGAAACCATTTACATAAGTTCATCCTGTTTTTCAGTTTAAATTTTTTAAATAAAGTTCACTCAGTAAAGTATACTCATTAATAATTTTAATTTTCTAATGTTTTTGAAAATGATTTTGCAATAAATTATAATGTAGTTCGTTACAGGGTCTGTGAAGTTAGCGAATTATTACTAGTTCCTTATTCCTTATACAAAATGTGAAGTTAGCGAATTATTACCAGTTCCTTATTCCTTATACAAAATGTGAAGTTAGCGAACCAGTTCCTTACTCGCTAACTTCACAGACTCTTCGTAAATGCATGATAAAACATGTCAACATTGACAATTGTCATTATGAACTAGAGTTCCATATAAAGAATTGTTTATATAATTTATTATCAATAAGAAAATAACTATAATCACTCAAATGTCTTGACAGTATATCTTATCTTTATGACGTGTACACTTATGATAGCATAATATTCTTTGACTGACAGTCATTTGGTCTTGTCTCTACTCACCCCATTTGTCACAAGCGATTCCTTTTGTGTTATTTAGCTCCCCGGTATCTGGAGGGAAAGAGGGAAATAATTGTGAATCCTGGCATGGAAGGAAACATATCTGGTAAGATGGCTCCGTTCCATAACAGCGAGCGCTTATAATCGCTCATTGATCGCTCAATGTAGCGCTTAAGTAGCGCTCAAGTAGCGCCCATTCTCTCCTGAACGTACGGTGCAAAACCTCAAATTTCGCTCGCTTTGTTACGTAGCGCTACATTGAGCAACCGTGTTCAAGAGAGGTTTAAAAGTAATCGCTAATTGAGCGATTTTTTAAACCTCTCTTTAACACGGCCCAATTGTGCAGGAGGTGACCTTCTTACGACATGTATATCAGTAATGTTGGTAGCGCTAGTGGATGGAAAAGTGCGCCATATAACTACTCATTTTAGTATACTGTATAGTGATAGTAGTGTTAGTAATATGTGTGTGTGTTAGTAATAATAATGTAAGGCACCAACGCAAGTAACAATAGTGTTAGCAACAATAGTGTAAGTAATGATAGTGCAAGTGTGAAAAGTACTTAGCAACTAGTTACAAAAGAGTCAGTGACAATAGTGTACGTCAGAATAATAATTGTGGCAACATTGTTAGTGACAAGAATATTAGTGACAACAGTGTTAATAACAAAAACATAAGTGACAATAGTGTATAAGAGGGATTTATCCATGGTCATGATGTCACTCATGATGTGTTATCAGTTGATTATTATTTAGGAATCTACTGGTCATTGACTGTCCCAGTCAGGAGGGGTGTTAGGTTTAGCTACTTGTACCATGAGCACCGATATTTGCAAAATAATTGATTTTGGTGTCCTATAATTGAAATTTATTTTTTCAAATGTAAAATGATGACATATGCATGTTTCTTGACGTCATACATGGATTAAGATGGAGAATGCATTCGGAGCAGTGGATTCGGTGCTCGTTGATTATTTTTAACGAATCCACAACTCCTCATGCATTCTCCATTACATAATGCTAGTGACTTAAGTGTTAGTAACAAGAGGGAAAGCGGCAGCCGTGTAAGTGAGAATGGCTATAGAACACAGACCATCGTCTGAATGTCCTAATATTTATGTCAGCACTTACAAGGGACACACTCAATGTACTCGTAGAAGTGGTGGTAGTAGGTCACCTCGTTGCCGATGGTGTAACTCAGGGTCAGGTTGCACTCACAACCAACGGTCTCAAGACATCCGATGTACTGCCGCACAGAGCTGGAAACATTACAGAGGAGTTACATGACAAAAAACATGAATGTGCTACCGTATCAAGTATGGATGATATCAAACATGCGTTCTAAGAACATTGCAGTACAAGGGATTCACACTTGTTGATTACATGTAATCTTATAATCAGAATTAGTTGATATCAGTATTCGATATGATAAAGAATGTAAATTTAAATATATTTGTAAAAAATGATCTGTATGTGGCTAGGATATGGTGACTCACGTGCAAACGTCAACTTGGCTGAATGACGCGAAATAAGCAGTATTAAATGTATCATAGCAACCATACACATAGTCAGTGAGCGCACACTCCTCCAGGGTGAGACTCCTGCAGTGTGGCAGACCTGAAACATGGCAATCAGTAATTTTAGAAAGTTAGAAACACATCGAGGTATCGATGGCTGAATGGTTACTCTTTTGGAATATTCAGTGCTAACGTTTGTTGCTTTCCTCTGATGGTGTACGTTCTAATCCCGCAATTGACTCGACCCGTAAATATTCAGATGTTGTGGTCTCAAGCAGTTCAGTGTCAAATATATGCAAAATACGCTACATATACATTATACTTATTCTATATTGCATATTTATCAATTTTTATAGTTTGCATGGGCTATAAATGGACATAATAACTTAATAATAACAAGCACATTACATACCTGTTGTTTAAAAGTGTGGGTGTGTTATAAAGTGTAGGTATATCAGAAAAGTGTAGGTGTATCTCTCACTTACCTACAGTTGCCGGGAACAAAGGAAACACTAACAATTAGATCGGAAGTGTGGTACAGAGAATACGACGTCCGGTTTAATAAATAGAGACTCCTATCTAAAAGTTGTCACCTGATCAAATATATCAAGCAAACAAGTCTAGGGTAACCTCGGATATTTGAAACTTTTTTATTTTATTTCAGAAGACACGAAGGTCTAATTCTATTGATCAACTGAAATCATTAATCATTATTTTTCTATGAAATTTTTTTTAAAAATCAGTATCTTTTTTTATGTTGTATTTTCATAAATGTAGTCCTGGTGTATTACTGTTTTTCCCTCCTGCCTTTAGACATTTATAACCACTAATTGTGTGGCCATATACAACACTTCACCTATTTCAACATGTTTACAGCTACATATACTGGAAGTTTGTTCACCTACCTGTGTATCTTAGAGCAAATATCATGTAAATTGCGTTCATTGTAACGTCAATAGAATTACATCACATGCAATGACAATGAATCATCAAATATCCATGAGTGAAATAATCATTCTCAAAAGTATTCTGTGATCGTCACGTCAATGGTGCACGTTTATGAAATCTGGCATTATGAAATAAACAGAGGGGTCAAATTTTGAAAATGCACATTTCATTAATTTTCGAATTAATGTTTTCATATCGACTAAATGAGAACAATGTCATCACGAGGTAATATATTATGTATGTTTGATCCAGCTTATCATTCCTGAATATTTCAAAGAAGAAAATATTATCTGTAGATTAGAAAAGATTGACCCCTGGTCACTTCATAGGACTACCAAAAAAGTAATTGTTTACTATGAGGCTTCAAATCAGATTATGTTAATAATGAAACAGTCAACTGTCTTCTTATCATGAAAAAATGCAAAGTGATCGTTTTAATTTTCGCGTTGAGACGATGCTTCAAATACATGCCAAATTACACGATATTCTCACTGAAATATACAAGTAAGTGAACAAACTATCGTTATGAAGCTGTATGTTGTGCCTTCACATATATCCTATAAAATCTCATACATTACACTAACTATAACTACGTGCAGAGAGAAGGGTCGAGCTGTTAAGCTATCCTGATAATGTCAGTAACAGTCAGTGGTTAAAGTGATATGAAAACGTTAAAACCTGATATGATATGAAATCAAGGACATGATTCAATGTCTGTAAAACTTTACGAGGACTTACTGGTGAAACGATAGCTGGTTTATTTAACAAGGGCGAAATACGAGCTGATAAATACCATTTGAGTGGAAATGTAATCGAAGTGTTAAGTCGAAGTATGAGAAAAACTGTTTATCTAAAGTTTTAACGAGGTCGTCCCATGAGAACCACGTTTTTCCAGCTCCAGAAAAGTAGTTTTGTAGCTACATCCATTCTAAGGTTCTAATGTTCATAATATTTGTAATACTCATTGGAATTAAATAAAATTTGTACGCATATGTAACATTGCGACAATAATGTAACCAATTTACTGAATTTCGAAAAAACACATATCTTTTCGTAAACATTCATATTTCTGTTTGGACATGGAACATTTATATCATCTTTCTAAGAAAAAGTTTAGTTCAAGATTTTTTTAACTGGTATTTTTTTACACAATGAGTTTATAAAAGATTTTATATAGAATATCAAACCAAGAGATTTTCATATCAGTCTATCAATATTTGACCTGAAATAAGCGTGTAAAAGAGGAAAATAGCCGGCAATTTTGAAGATATCATTAATTCCAAACTGTTCTATATCCATGTCACGTGATCAAAAACTGCTATTGGATTGGGTGATGATATACATAGAACACTTTGGATATGAGCAACTGTATGAAATATCTGGAGTTAGTACCAAGAAAATACCAAGAAAACCATTTTCTAAGCTATATACTGCCTTGAAACTTGCTGTGGAGATAGAATAAACCACCAGAAGTACTCATTAACTCAGTTTCGACCAAATGTGGAGATAGAACAACGTGGTTCTCATAGGACGAGGTGCTACGGCTATTTATGTATGTACAGCATATCCTCGAATAGACACACAAAACGCATTGCTCCCCTACAGCAACAAACATCAATTTGATGTTCTGACTGTTGTTGCAAGATAAAACAAATCCGGAAAACAAATTAACAGCGTGATACAAAAATCTAAACAATAGAACGATCTAACCCCATGCGTTCATTCGGGACTCAGCGTCGATAGGTTTCAAACCCCAGGCGTCAATTTAAGACCCAGCCTCAAATTGTCATCCGTCGTACCAACCTCATATGACTCAAGGCTCAAAATGACACTAGCGTCATTAGATTCCAGCCTCGAATGACTCTCAGTTTTTAAGATTCAAGAGTTGTCCCTCAGCCTTGACTCAACATTAGTCAGTTTATTACGCACCATCGAGCCTGTTATACCTCTGGGCTATGTTTCTACTTTATTCTTAAGTGAATTTTATGGGGAAACATACTTTAAATTCGTCATTTGAAAAAAAGTAGACGATTGCTTGTGTAACCGACAGCAACCCAGCGTAGAGAGGATGCAGATCCTGACCGCGATAGAACCTGGATGTAGTCGAGAATCCGGGGATTATACGATGGTAGAGGGAGGAAATATGGAAATATTTTCTTTTTGCAGATCATTTCAGACCCTTGAGACAAACCATGTAAAGCTCAATTTAAGCTCATCACTTCGCAAGTTTCATTTGAGAGGTAGTAGCACCTATGTCCTTGTTTACGACTCTCATATGATATATTAAGGTTTACAATCATTGTAATTCCTCCTAACAGGGTTTACAATTGTCAATGTTGCAAGTCCCTTGTACCGGGTGATACTGTATAGAAAAGTCGTTTCAAGTATCACGTTATTTGGCTAGTAGGTTGATAATATAAGGAAAAACCATGATACCGAGGATATGGTAAGGTTGTGGACCCTGATAGGAAGGAAAAACTCGAGGATGAACAACCTTACCATATCCGAGGCAGAATGGTTTCTCCATATTATCAACCGTTTTTTAGTGTAAAACAGGCTTTTTACTTGGTATCGCGTTATATTGAGGATCCCTGGCGTGATATTGAGGATCCCTGGGTGATGTCAGCCTGTTAACGGCCGCGCTATATGAGTTTCTTTTGTACCGTGAAATCTCCTCTGCCCCGATGGTGCAGTAGACTAAGGAGTTAACTCAGTTACTACAGGTGATAGTGGACAACATTTGCTGTTTATATTCTGTCGTAAATTTAAGAATTTTTCAAAATTAGTCTAGATTGTTTCTTCAGATCTTTACTTTCAAGCCGTCATCTTAGCAAATATATTTGGGTTTACAATCATTATAATTCCTTCTAACAGTGTTTACAACTGTCTGTGTTAACCCTCCAGGAGGGACTTACAATATTGTAAGTCCCTCGTACCGGGTGATACGGTTTAGAAAGGTCGTTTGAAGTATCAAGTTATATGGCTGGTAGGTTGATAATAGTGTTTAACAACGAGACTAGACTTTACTAACATATTGCTTAATGAAGTTCCGGCGTTTCTCACAGGACAAAAAGTGGCGGAATCCGCCTTGCCGGATCTGCCCAATTTGGGGCGATTCCGGAAGAATCTGGAAGGATCTAGCAAGAGGATTCCACTACTTTTGTACTGTGTGTCCTAAATGAAATTTCTCACATTTTCGACTTCACCTCCAGAACTGCTCAACTTAAATTTTGTTGGGTTTGTTAAAAGGTGTATGATATGATGTATATTTCTGTAATTATGTCAGTGTGTTTCAAAGCCAATAATGGCTTTTATATATTTACATTTAAAATTTTAATTTTAAAATTTATGAAAGCAATTGAGTGAGAGTTTCTGGCAAAGAGTTTATTCATTTTCTACATTTTCATATGTTAGTGTCCTTCCATAAATCATTGAGACCTACAGATTCAATCGCTTTATGTTTCATTGAAGTCTACAAAACATACTTTGAAATGAAAACATTTAATCCTTTGAAACACATTTGAAGTAAGTAGTTTGCTATTCCTGTCCCATGAATGTGTACAGTTATAACAGCCTTTAATATGTTATGTTATTATTCAAGTCTAGATATATACACAGAGCGACCTGAACACTAAGTTTTACCTTAGTGCCATCATTTAACATTGCACTAAGGCTATACCTTAGTGATTTAAGAAAAGAAAGAAAGAATGCTTAATGAAATAAAATCACAGGGACGAAGGTAGATCAATTATTAACTTTTAGTGTTCTAGTTTTCTATATACAGTTAAAAAAATATCTCCTTGATCTCTGATAGCGAATTTACTCACCTTTAAAGGCGCTGTAGCACGTTTTTTTCGCTCAAATAAGTCGATGAAATGTATTTGAAAAATAATGTCACCAATAGTAAAACACCCTTCTCTCTTTGGAAAGTCAAGTTACAAATGAGTGTACATGGTTCCGTAAAGCAACGGCTATCGTTTTTGTCATTCGCAATAATAAAATGTGTTCACAATAAAATGGCCGCCATGCAATTTTTGCTTTATACGCAACACCGTTATTACCACTACGGATAATTGGTTTGTGTAATAAGATGTTTTACCCTCTAAAGTCTAAATATAAATGACATAAACTATCATTATAAATGGGAAATTTGAAAAAATAAAATTTGCAAAAAACGTGCTACAGCGCCTTTAATGAGTTGATCACTATCATACTGCATGAAAGACTGAATGTTTGAGGTCTAACCCCGTTTGACACTTTAATTCGGTATAATGAAGGTATTAGTTGTGCATACATTTATATGTGAAAGAGTTAACATATCAACGATGCGATTGTGATTGAGTGAATTGATTTCACATATGGTAAGGTAATTGGAACTGGGCGTATTGTCAGCCTCAAATAGTAACATGAGGCTGGTCATAGTTAACTTCAGAGTCATATGAACTGGTCCATTTTTTTCTCTTGTCATATGGGTGGGTTCAATTTAAATACAGAGTCATATGAGGCTGGTTAGATTTAACTTCAGAGTCATCATCCTGTCTCAGGGTATAACGTAAACGCTCCACTCCACTTTCATACCCTGGGTTCAAACTCATCTCAAAACTTGGTGACGTATGGTCCAGGCAATCAAATAATTTTCTCACAATGGTTTGCGATAAAATTCCAGCCAATCACAGACAGCCTTTCAAAATGCAGTCGGCTTTCGCTCTTTCGCTTCTTTTCCGCAGTTCAGTTGATACATTATATCATGGAATGCGACTCGCAGTTCATCGAAGAAGTTGCGGTAACTTTTGATGACTCGGTTTTGAGAGATCGGTATGTAGTGATTCGACACAAAGAACGCAGCCTGCGAACTGGACGCCGTCATCTTATAATTAATACTGCCGACTCGCCTTTTTAGTGCTGTCATTGGTTGTCTATTTTTAGTTAGTTCCTCTATCATACGTCATGAATGTTTGAGCTGGGTTTGTACCCAGGGTATGAAAGTGGAATGGAGTGTATACGTTATACCATGAGGCAGGATGCAGAGTCATGTGAGGCCGTCCACGTGTTCTTTAGCCATAGGAGTCTGGTCAGATTGAACTTAGAGTAATATGAGGCGGTAGAATAATTAAAACTCATACAGGGGCTCACTTCGAGAAAACACGGTAGATGTGTATCTACATGCTTATATATGTTAACTAACCTTTACCTGGATAAAAATTCAGCTTGAAGATTGTAGAGAATAAATATACATATGTTATGAGTTTAAAGATCACAATCTTGAAATATTTATTTAAAAAGGTGCATGTACAAAATGTACCTTTTGAAATATATTGCTTAAATGGATGTGTTTTTAAACTTATAAATCGGCGATGTTGGATATGTCTTTACTTTCGCCATCCCAATTATTTGCAAACATCGCACTTTCAATTCTTTGATATACACTGTTTAAGATCGTAAAGAAGATATATACAGTCACATGTTTCTTATCACACTTTCAGTCATGCATATCTTCAAAAATGGAGGGATCTCTCCACACGGTACTAGATGTACATTATGTATCTGATGTTAAATGGGGTGGAGAGGTCATGGGTGTGACTGGAGTAATGCTGTGTATAGACATATGCTTCATGTAAATTTAGTTTTAGTGCTGTCTCCTATTTTCTACAACAACTCCATTCTCCACGTATCTGTGGAAAATAAATTTAACTTGATTACATTACATTTGGTAAAGTTTCTTTCATTTGAAATGATGAGAATATATATAGATATCATTACCCGAGGAAGTCTGGCTTATGACTTTTGAATTTTTTTATTGCCCGAGGGAGAGCGAGGGTTTAATATAGATTTGCACGAGTTTCGTAAAAGTCATATAGCACATTTCGAGTGTAACGATTTCTTCATTCTATTCTATTTGATTCGCGCAAAAAAGTCAGGAAACGGCCAACTTCTCTTGTGGCGACGTCAGTTTTCGTCTCTGTGGAAAGCTACAGTGAGGTCACCAACAGTCATTTTACGACGTCACAGGTGACAAAAACGGGAAGTCGCGGGTAATGGGTAATAGAAAGGATTAAGTTTATGTTTGTTTGAATTCATCTCATTAAGCAAAGCTCATAATATAAAAATCATGATCTATCCATTTCACTTATACTGAAATATGATTATATGGTTTCTTTGGACAAATTTAATTTGAAATAGATAAAGAAAAGTGCATCAATTACAACTAAGTAGATGAACTAAGAATGATATATCATTTTATTGTATCTAAAGGTCTTTTGGAAACTTCTCTATATCTATATTTGATCATGCCCGATTTGTTTGCTGCAAATAAGATCTATAATTCATCTGCACCATTCATACACACATACAATGGTACAACTACAAATATCCCCACGTCATTTCCAACCAACCAAAAGCAATATCGGTAACCATAGAAATCTGATAGATGTAATTACTCTCTCCTTCAAAACAGTTATTTTAAAATATTAACAAAAACAATGGCCCACTTTCCAAACTTCTTGTACTTGTCATTTTCTGTTTCTTGTTAATCTCTTGTGTATTTTCGACATCATCTTTTAATTTGTTTGTCAATATCGTGAAGAAACAAACATTTTAAAACTGAAACCGATAAATGATCTTCTATATATGTCTCGATTCATGTATAATCATCTTCTCCCACTATAATGGTGTATTAGACGACGTCACTGTATCAAAGAACGTTTATGAAGATATAAAATTTCAATTTGGCTTGTTTGCTTGTTTGTTCAATCATTCACATAATATCCATCATCCGAAGGAGAAATCGCTTATGAGGGATCAGAAAACAGTAAATCAAATGTTGCACCATGCCCTGACGTCAGCTAAAATTATGTCATCAAAATGCTTCGACATCAAGTGCTCAACTCAATGTGACAGGTAAACGTTCAGAAATGTACATTTTTCACTTTAAAAAGCTTTATTTTGTTTAACTTTTATGAACTTATTTGATGATATTTCCTAATATAAATTTTAGATTATTATTCGCTTTAGCTAAATCCCTGGAAAATTGATACTCGTCGATTAAATAGACCAGATATAGAAATGGTATCAAGTTATGTCAATACACATCTAATCAGACTAGTGAGATGAAGATTGATTGAACTAAAAGTTTGAACTACGTAAAATACAGTTTCAGGTTTCAGGAGAAACTAGCCGACTGAACGGAGGAACGCGCCCTTGTATGTACAATTGTGTCCGGCATTGACCTCACGTTGAACTCTTTATCCCCTTCATTAAAAAAACCATGCTATAGCGATCTTCGGAAAATATGGGAATCGCAAATAATAAATTAAAGTATAAATAAAATTCACCTACCTGAAGCCACTAATACACACAATATCAAGAGGTGCCTCGTCATTCTGAGAAGTAACGCGGATCAATTGTCTCTGTTGTTTTATAAATCTATATCTCTTGTCCGAAATGTATTTGCTTCTCTGGTTCGCCCTCCTACCCTTCTATATGTCTGTCTGTCTGTCTCAAGGTAGATAGACATGCTTCAGCGACCTTGTTCACCACTTCGGGCAAAGCCATGAACCTTAACAAAGCCCATTTTCAATGTGTTTGTTTCATTTATGTTGTGCATTATCATAGAAAAGCGTTCAATTCTGTTTCGTTATAATAGGGAATATCTCCATTCAAACAAATGCATTTTGAACTGCAATGAAGGCATATTTCGTCTTCTATGTTATGAAGAAAACAAAATTTGACTTATATGCACACACTTTAAGGTTTGTTATAACGATTAATTTATACACGAATTCCGAAATGAATATTATTTTTCATTTTAAAGTTAAAAATAATCCGTTAATTTATTACTTAAAATAAACTTTTATTTGTAAAAAAAACTTTAAATAAATGAAATAACTAGGTATTATACTCGTGCATGAAAACAACACTTCGATCAAGAAGATGACGTTACAAGATCGATAGAGACTATTTTGAATGTCTGTGATGAGGATATATCTCGTAAAGAGATATACAAACTTTCTTTCTTGAGAGTATGATACTTACTATATAATAATAGGTGGTATCTGTTCAGACGAACATAGGGTACAACGGGTCTTTTAAAAACAATGTTTGGTATTTAAGGTGATTTTTATGAATTAGGTCAACTATGTCAATGCAAGATAATGTACCTTCTTGGATTTTGAATCGGTGACGCATCGTTGCAGTAGAATGTCGTAATTAAGACAATAAGAAAACCATTTTTCACTCTCCTATCTCGCCTGGTTAACGAGATTTCTAAATGACGATATTTTTCAATTATGTTAATTGGCTTTAAGAGACATCCCTCGTGGATTAAAATGTCTTGCATTGTTTTGGTATCGTTTCTTTTGCCCCTGAGTGTAAGGGTGTTAGTAAACGACACTGACTAACATTTGTAGATTTATTACTTTTGTAACATACACAGGAAATCTATAGAGCAAAGACTATAGTTTGTGTTTTCAGTTTAATATCATTTAGCTCTCGTTGATTTACGTTAAAAAACTGCTGCATTTGAGGTGAGTTACAGAGTATCTACTATTCATTCAACGAATGTCCTATCCTTAAATAAAACATCCCTTCTTAACAGACTCTTAGTGAAAAAGAAGTTTCATGATATTTAGATGTTCGTTATTAGTTATTATAGGTTAAGTGGTACAGTGGTTAAGTCAGTGGAAACCCAATATCAGACAACCCATTAATTAAACACTATATAATATGGGTGAGTGAACAAGGCTTTTACCCATTAGGAAAACGAAACAGTCCAATTCTTACCCCGTTTGTTAGACAAAAATGACAAAGATTGGATTGGATTTATAGCAGTTTTAAGCAAAGTACTAAGTAGGCAGTTTTACACTCAACCGCATTTTCACCAGTATAAGAAAACAAAGTACTGCTGCCAGAGAAAGTCGATTGTAAATGATTTTTATAGAGACATGAGTTGTAGAGGAGATGTTACCGCAATGTCATATATAATAATTTACTACTTTTATTTTTATGCCGGTTCAAGTACACTTGGGTGTTAAAATCGCTTTTTCAAAATGGGTTTTGACCAGAATGTTTGGCATTTAACTTAAAAGTTCATAAAATGTACAAATTTGAAAATATCTTGTCAACACAAATAACCTTCTTGGATTTGACTTTGTTGACGCTTCTCTACTGTAAGACGTCATGAATCAAGCCAAAACGCCCTTTTTGACTCTCCTGTCTGGTCTAGTTTAGGAGATTTCTTCAGTTAGTAAAGTGTAATCACTGCACTTGAAAGAATGGTGCTGCGTCAAATTACAGCAACAAATATTGACTTTCATTATCTACTTTATATACACTGAAAAGTAAAACAAAACTGAGATGAGAATTAACTTAGTGTTATACTGGGCTCTATTCCATGACATCCATAACAGCGAGCGCTTAATAATCGCTCAATGAGCGCTACATTAAACCTCTCTTGAACGCGATTGCTCAAGGTAGCGCTACGTAGCAAGGCGAGCAAAATTCGAGGAATTTGCACTGTATCGTTCAAGAGAGAATGAGCGCTACTTGAGCGCTACATTGAGCGATCAATGAGCAATTTAAGCGCTCGCTGTTATTGAACGGAATCCTGGTTTACTTAGTTTGATTAGAACGGGTGGGATTGTCACACTATTCTTCTGTCTGAAAACTGGGTCGTCTGACTATTGGGGTATGCCGGTCACGTACCCATCTTTATGGTGTAGTACTTATTCAGTTTGTGAGACTCATAGAGGATACTAAACGACCTTCTATTTAATACCATTTTTATTAAACGAGTTAATGATTTTGTATAAAACGAGCGAAAGCGAGTTTGATACTAAATCATTCACGAGTTTAATAAAAATGGTATTAGATAGAAGGAAGTTTAGTATTCTGTTTATTACTCGCTCACCAATAATCCAGCAAAATAGCCGACATGGCTCTAAAACTTTGATTCCCGCAACCCCGATGCCACTGTGACGACGGTACTCCCATTGTGACGTCATAACCGCAAACTACTGTGACGTCATACGTGCGGCGGTATTACACTAGTTTAATATTGCCGTATAAATATTACACTGCAGTATCTTACACGGGCGAGTAATAATTGTGGTATTAAATGATTATCAATTGTAGAAATTAAATTCTGATATTCAACCTCATATATGTATGTTATCAATAATGCTTTTTGTGCCAGACACATATTTGAAAAAACATACCAAATGTATCATACCGTCAACTGCTCAATTGAATTTAAGTGATTGTATCATTTTCTGCATTCATGTTTTTCCTGTCGCAAACACTATCACATAGTTACGTATGACTAAAGTGGTATAAAATATAGGAAACATATGTTTATAATAACTTTATCGATAAATGCAATATTGGCTGGCATATGAACACATTTGAGTGCAAATACATAAACTATACCAACATTTCTTTGATGTTATCAACGTTTACACACATATATTAGATAAATAAAGTGATATTCATTTGACCATGGTTTGTACGCAATTTCACAAAAGTACCATGAACAGTATACGAAGTGGAACGGTACACATTGGACTGGGGTTAAAAGACAATATGCAGAGCAAACAGGTTTTAAAAAAAACCAGAGGGTTGTATTTTCCAGATTTTGACAATCGAACATTGTCTCCTGTTGCATCCAGTGTTCTGATTAAACTAGTTTACAGGTCGATTTACAGAGTTTACTAGCCGCCAGGTGACGTTATTGAGGATGTGTCGAATGAGAGCTTGAATAACTGTTTAGTTGACTTGGCGATAGAGGAGTTCCCCCTCCTTATTTGTCAATGCAGATGGTTCAACAAGTCCCGAATGCTGCTAGGTCGGACAATCTTCCAAAACAATGACATTATTCGGAGAAAGGAAGTCTCTTGTGATCCATGATGTATTGGGGTTACATTGACCTGGCATCATCCTGGAGAAGGGCCGGTAACATTGAATACTGTGTTTCAAACGGGCCTGAACTGTACTTCTGCTACCCGCTTGATCTTAGGCCAAATCGGTTAATGACATCACAGTGACGAAATAATTACGCAGATGTAAAGTATGGCCGTGTAAGTTTTCTTTAGCGTTGATGACCCGCGATTTTCCTATGCGTGGCATTTCATTGGTCTGGTCTGTTTGCATCATTCGTTGCTGAAGCCTAGTTATTGTAGTTTGGATGCCAGCAACCTGGGGACATCGTGGTGAAAGTTAGTATAATAACGAGTGATCGCGTACGTGCTTGTTTAACGCAATATTGGGTACTATTTCAGCCACTACGACTTGTTATATGACGAGAAACATGTTCTCAGTGATTAATGCAATATGGATATCTAGTGTGAAAACATTTAATAGATAAGTGTGGGTATTATCATAAAAGAATATTAAATTTTAATGTTGTACAGAATCTCACGTATGATATATTTATATATTATATGATAATACGTTAGAATATTTGAAAAAATATCTAACCTGAATAATGAGAGACATATGCATTTCAAAACATTAGGTTTACATTTAGATGACTTCAGGCAGTTCGGGTATATTGATTAGATCAGTAGGTCTTAAAGCCACAACAATATACGTCATAGTTGTTGTCTTCGTCCTTGTGTGAATAGTGAAGAGTACAATGGATACCGTTACGCAATTTAAATAATAATAAGAGCGATTTGTTTGTGTTAAATTAGATTTAAACCTTTCGAGGTTGGTTATGCATTTCGACTGTTTGCCTGGCGCTTCGATTTCCTCTCCCACAAGAGTTGCTCAACTTATATCTTCCCACGTAACCTCTGTTGCAACCAGGCAGTATTTATTTCTCTATTCTTGCAAGATCCCCTAGCGGTGAAAGTTTGCATCAGGGATACCATTCCTATTTATATCCAATCAAATGTTCTCCGACTGACAGCTGTCATGTAGGAATAGTTGCGCATCGCACAGGTGGAGTTACGCCCGTCTTTGTGAGTTCTGAGTGACACACAGTTCCAAGTCTTGGTTTATAGTATGCTGTGGTTAACACTTCTCCATTGATGAGGTGTCTAATTCCTCAAATCGTAGTTATTTTAGTTCATCTATAAATACATTCCCTTCCAAAAGAAGATCATAAACTTGCTGAAAAGTAAAGAAGACCAAATCAGAGACGATTACCAAAAACAGTTCATTTGTGTTATTTACAACAGGCATATTCGAAGGACATATGTTAATTAGCAAGACCGTTAAAAGTCAAATGCTTACATGTAGGTCTTTGAAGTCACTTGGTCGACATGGCCGCTGAGAGTTGAGTTTTCATTGGTTAAGAAGCAGGCATACAGTATGAGGTTCCCCTTTTCCTCGCTAAGGGATTTTTCTGGAGCATTGAAATTCAGGCGATGTAGAACAGAGGTTAGGATCGGAAATCTGAAGGGAGTAACCTCTGTGGGAAGAGAATGCTATACATACGAAAACATTACAACTTGTTCGCCCTATTGCGCATGGAAGGATCACGTGTACTATGTGACGTGAAGATATTGCTTTGTATCTGTAGGTAAGATTGGACCAAGCTTATTTGCTACAAAGGTAATTAAGGGAAATATGCTGGAATGAAGACGAAATGGAAGTATACAAAAGTAATTTTGATAAATTAAACCTGTGTAAGATAGTATTTTTATAACGCCAACAAAGTGTTGAATTAGCTTTCATTTAATATTTTTAAGGTTTTGTGTTCGTGATGGTTATGTCAGTACAACAAAGGACATCGCAGGTGAGATTGTCTCACCTGGACCAAGGAAGCGAATAATTCTCCTGTACCATCAGTATGGGGCAGGTTATCAACAGACATTGTTAAACAAGGTTCCTTAGCTTCTTCAAAACGACAAACAGGACAATATACTTCTGAATAGGTTCCTCAATCGAAATTAGCAATTTATTTTACACAATCGTTTTCTAATGTAGCCTGCTTGTACTGTAGCATATAGCTACGTGTTACTGGTGTAAGAGTTTGATAATATCAGAAGCAATCAGCTGAGTAACACAAGATCAATATCGATGTATGCCGAAATTAAAACCAAATACTTATTTCTTCCCCTAATGTCTAACCACTTCTTCACAAAGTTGTATTATGCTTTTTAACAGGGTTCAGTGGTGGTTCGATATCTTGCGGAAACACTCTAGCAGAACGTACTTCCTGCAGCATCAGGTCTTGCTCTGGGTTGTACCCAAGGCTCTGTTCCACAACAGTGAGCGCTTATAATCGCTCATTGAGCGCTCATTTGAGTGCTCAATTGAGCGCTCATTCTCTCCTGAACGACACGGTGCGATGCCTCGAGGTTTCCTAGCTACATTGAGCAATCGCGTTCAAGGGAGGTTTAAAAGTAATCACCCTTTGAGCGATTACTTTTAAACCCTTATTGAACATAGCCTACTTGGTCTATGCTTTGATCCAAAGACAGTAACATGAAACTTGGAATCGAATCAAAGTTTAAACACTGATTTAGCAATATTTCAAATGTGATCATTATAT
This sequence comes from Gibbula magus, assembly GCA_936450465.1. NCBI lineage: Eukaryota > Metazoa > Mollusca > Gastropoda > Trochida > Trochidae > Gibbula > Gibbula magus. Next base: position 63,538,915 of record OW388304.1, read on the forward strand.
TTTACATGATGAAGTATACCGATATAAACTAGCGTCCAAAAGAAACGCTACAAAGTGTTTTCTTGTCTTAATCAAAACTAAACACTTTATGGGAACACTAAATGTTTTGTCACATAACACAATCATTCAGCTACAATGTATAATGAACATCAACAACAAAACATTGCACATCAGATGATACTTGACGTGTATAATGCATAGCCCCCCTTTGTAGCATACCGATTGCTCTCTCCCTCTCTGCTGCAGTTAAACGAGGCATGTTCTTAGTTGACAATCATTCAATATGACCTCAGTGAATACAACTAGCCAGTTTTCATACACTAATTTGATTCGGGCATCTTTTAACACAATTTTCAATTTTTCGTGCAAAATCGGATTGCATATACAAGAATTCACAAGTAACAGATGTGTTGTTTTCAAGATATGTGTTCTTGATTGTTTTCGAACAGGTTGACAATAATTTGATAAATGTACAGTCACTCATTTTTAGTTTTGTAGCGTTTCTTTTGGACGCTAGTTAATGACGTTCAGAATAATATGTTATCTTAGTAGAGGCCACATATGTGCTCAAATTAAAAAATGATATTTCGTTGAGAGCGTGTACTGTTATTATCAATCATGAACATCGTACACATGGTTATCAAATGGCATGAAATTGAATATTTATTTCAACGAATGCATTATACATTATACATGCACACAGCCCTTGGGGTAAGATATCAAAATATGAAGTCTATTATACATAATTATCAACCTACCAGCCATATAACGTGATACTTGAAAACGACCTTTCTAAACCGTATCACCCTGTACGAGGGACTTACAACCTTGTAATTCAATTGCTAAGATGACGGCTTGAAAGTAAAGATCTGAAGAAACTATCTTTAACTATTTTTAAAAGTTTTTTAAATATAGCACATTATGAAAGGCAAATGATTTGACGAAAGTGCGTCTCGAACCCGTACCCAGTAAGACCAGTCTTTCATAATCCAACGCCTTAGACTGCTGCGCCACGAAGACACATGGAAGACAACGGTCAAGAAGAACCTTACATAGAAATCTTTGCCGTACTGGGATTGAGACAGTGAACAAGGATTTTACGAACGACTCTATATAGAATCCGGGGTTTTCGATAACGGGATAAGAAAGCGTCTTTTATACTTAAACACGGTTGATAATATAGATAAGCCTAGTACCTCGGATATGGTAAGGTTGTAGACCCTGATAGTCAGGAAAAACCCTCGGATGCTTCGCATCCTCGGGTTTTCCTTCCTATCAGGATCCACAACCTTACCATATCCTCGGTATCATGACTTATCCTTATAATATGGTATTTATATAATTATACGTAATATAATATATACGTAATAGTATTATAGTACTGGCTAGAAAAGTTAAATCTACCCACGACACGCAGCTTTCCCTCGGGATACTATGTAAATCAAGTACAAGTATTAGAAGTTAGCCCCGGCATAACTGATGTAGACTACAGGGGATTCTATGAGACCGTTCCCTGGTTACTGTAGAAGACCACACGAAGACTACTGCATGATAAGGTCCTTACTATAACATGTCAAGTGTATACGGTGGTTACATCTGCGTTAAGTTTACAAACAATCAAACTAGGCAGGAAGGTTTGAGGCTGCATAATCAAATACTAGAGAGTATGTGAAGTGAAAATGAAATTTTATATTCAAAATAATTATATAACAAAATATAATCGATTTGTAACTAAACGTGATAAACATTATACATGTAGGCTTCACTTGAAACTAAACTATATTCAGGCTCTCCTCCACAACTCAACAACAAACAATACAAAGCAGGAATGTATGTGGCTGTATACTCCAAAGGAAGTTGAGGATGTAAAAGAACTTAATGTGATATTTTTTTTTAAATAATTAAAAAATTCATATTGTAAGTATGCGTAATGAACATTATTTACGTAGGCTTCACTTTGTACTTACACCTATTCAGGCTCTCCTTCACAACTAAACGACCAAATTAAATCACCCTTGAGTTCCTTAATGTTGCCATTTACCCCAAGTCGTGTTGTTTAATGCAGCACACCACTGAGGTAAGTGTTTGTATGAGGTAAATACTGGTCGTAATGGGACATTGTCAGTTTTAATGTGAATTCCTGATCTTTATTGAACATGTTCACGCATCGAACAAAGTTGTTAGATTACCATCTTTGTGAAGTTGAGATAATGAGTGGGTTAAAAAACCTCCATTAATATATCTCCAACGATGAATAAAGAATTGTCATTGTTTGTCATGTGCACACATACTCAAGTAGATTTAGGCTTCCGCCTTCAATATTTTATTTATACTTTTAATTGATATTATTAGGTAGGAAAATGTCCACTGACATCGGTATGCTATGTCCTCAAATCGAAATCTGGTTGGAAATATCCCAAAAGGGGCCCCAAAAACGCCCGGGGTGGTGAATGTTGGTGTCAACAGAAAAGTCCTATCTAAGAGTAGTGTAGGTAAATGACACATCAAATAAGGGGTTTTCTATGGTGCTGAGTTAAAATCTGGCCTTAGATTGTCATGTAGACACCATATATCTTGATTAGAGACCGTTAATTGTAAATTGTTGATTTTTAACTTAATTCAACATTTATATCTCTGAAATAACAGTATCAACAGGTTCTTCACAATCGCCAAAACGAGTGGTTGATTATGCTATAGTAACAACTGATATGATTTTAATATTGACTAATTAATTATCATATAGCTGATGCAATAATGACTGTACTTATTATGAAGAATATTGATATCCTTTCTTGTTTATGGAATCAATATCAATATTATAATTTGAACAAGCTTATATATTTTAACCATAAATACGCTTATTACAACTCTGTTGAGATTCAATATATACAATCAATAACTTACAATAAACGGTCTCTATAGTGTCTAGCGCCATCGAAAACCCCTTATTTGATGTGTCATTACCTGACATTGACACCAAAAGTCCCCACCCGGGGGTGTTCGGGGCCCCTTTTGGGGTATTTTCGACCAGATTTCGATTTGAGGATATAGCATTCCGATGTCAGTGGACATTTTCCTACCTATTAATATTAAAAGTATAAATAAAATATTGAAGGCGGAAGCCTAAATCTACTAAACTAACGTTTGTCGCTATATATTCCAAATGAAACTAAGATGCTTAATGGAATGTTGTCAATGTTTACCGTGTGTACACGTTTGTTGGTATATTTTCCAAATGAAACTGATATGCTTAAAGGAAGGGTATTTTGGAAAGATCGATCAAGCGAAAATAATACCTAAACATGAATCGAAATGAAAGTTTGAGTAAAAAGGTTTTTTCATGGATACCCAAGTCTTATATTTCAATTATATTTTGATTACATCTTGTAGTACCGTTGTTTTATTCGGTTAAACACAGCGCAAGGCAACTTTCAAACAAAATGTGTGGGTAACAAAACTGCAGAAACCTTTAAACTAACCTATTCTGCATGGAGAACTCATACATTAATCCGATCATTTAACACAGATAAAACAACGACGCTTTGATATGATAACACAATTTATTTAAGGAAGATCAACAGTATATGTACATAATCTCAGACACCAGCTAAATATAAAACCTTGAAAGAAACCCAACGTGTGTATGTACATAGTTATTTACAGCGAATTATGAAACAAATGCCAGTGACCTAAGGTGTGTTCATACATCGACTCCATGTATATTTTATGAGGGCTTCATATGAAAATAAGAATGATATTTAAAGCCCTCCCCACATGGGCTCTTTTCCATAATACCATAACACAAGCGCTTATAATCGCTAATTAAACCTCTCTTGAACGTAATTGCTCAATGTAGCGCTACGTAGCAAAGCGAGCAAACCTCGAGGAATAGCACAGTGTCGTTCAGGAGAGAATGCGCTACATTGAGCGCTACATTGAGCGATCAATGAGTGATTATTAAGCGCTCGCTTTTATGGAACAGAGCCCTGATATGCATGCGTATTATTGATATACTAACCAACAAACGTCGAATTTTAGTATGGAATTAATTAAACTAGAAGTCATCTAACATGTTTATCGAAGCAGCAATAAAATGAGTTTTTTTTTAATTCCCAAGAGTATGGAACCAAGGAAAGAGTTGTTTAAGAAACGATAATAATTTCGTTTGACTTGTGTCTCCAGGGAGGAGGTGGGGAGGGGTGTATACACAACAGTCGGGAGAGACTGAGAGTGACAAGTTGCTATAGCATTTGTTACCGCCAGGCATGTGTTGTTAAATGATAAGAGAATCGAACAATGTTTAGGGCAGTCACCTGATGTCATGACAACCAGTTTGATGGTGACCAATGCTTTATTTCATTAAGTGAACGAAACGGGGATATGTGGCTTTACAATTACCCAATGACAACAATGTGTTAAATCGAATATAACAAATATTTTCATTTTCTTCCCACAAAGGTTACTTCACTCAGTGTGGCTATCCCTTTGGGAAGAGAAATAATTGTTCTGTGATCATTTGCAAAGTATGTGTAGTATGCAATTCATATATCATATGTCATTTTAAAAAGATATGTGTAGAATTTAGTAACACTTATATAGATATACATGTACATACATTACCTGGGAAACTACCACGAGATGAAACTCTTTATGATTATGTACATGTAAATTAATATGGAAATTTTATGATTGGAAATCATCATAACAAATAATATAAATACACATGGAATTCATAGTCTGTGATAAATCCAATGATAATTTCATCTATATATTAAAACCTGCCTGCCTTCAGGGCGTTGTATATTCAATATTTGTGACAAAATTAAAAGTCACAGAATTCTAGCAAAATATAATTCCATTTCATTTTCATTTCACGAAACAATCAGATTGAAATTAATTGACAGTAATATTATATAACTATTCTCTTGACACAGAGGTTACTCCTTTCATATTTCCGATCCTGAGTACCGTCTGTGAGTAGAGAATGTTATGTATGCTGCCAGTCAGTATGTTCGTCCCGCGTTGGTTACTCAAGTCATTTCTTCCCACCCTGCTCCATCACAGTATAGGGCTACTTCAATCATTGCTGATACAAAGGTCCTGAAAAAACACGATGTCTCTCCTAGTAACCTATGTTACACATGGGCCGCTTTCTTGGTTAGAATTAGAGATTCTTGATTGGTTGCAATCAAAGTTGGTTGTGTCATCGGAGACGTGGTTTTATAGCCTATTATTTGTAAATGCCAATGCATGTTATTATGCAAAAACCCTTTTCAGTCAAAGGCTAAGACATTTACATGCCTCTGTTGATTTAAGGTAATACTAGACGTGATTTCATTGGATTAAACGTAGGGAGAAATTCATGGTAGATTTATGTCGCTGGGAGGTTTTGATAAAAGTAAGAAATATGGCTCGGTTGTAACAGAGGTAACGTGGGAAGAAATAGCTTGAGAACTCTTTGTGGGTAGATTAAATTAGCCAGATATATTGACCAGATTCCTGTTTTCAGTTAACACGACTTTCCTTGTCAAAATACACTTCCACTACTAGAGTTCGTATACATAGAGAATCTCACCCAAGTGTCTTCTGATATCAAATATATCAACACGAGTTGATAAAAGTTACAAATATCCGAGGCTTGCCGAGGATATTTTTACTTTTATCAACGAGTGTTGATATATTTGATATCAGAAGACACGAGGGTGAGATTCTATTTATCATCCAAAATCATTCTTATAACCTTTTAGTGAAAATAGTGTACATCTCGGAGCACATCTCTGCCATTTGACTTCCAGTGCGGTTAGGTCATAGCATTGTGACGTCATCATGGTTATGACGTCATATCATTGTGACGTCTTTCTCAATGATGTAAAATCATTGTGATGTCATGTAGTTGCCGATGGCAGGGCATTGTGCAAAATCTACTGCCAAAACTATATCTCCTAGGAGATATCCTTGATCTCACACAAGCGATATCTCCTGTGAAACCCAGTTTTGGGTGATAAATAGAGATTATTACCCGAGGAAGTGTGTCATATGACTTTTACGAAACGAGTGTGAATTTTTGTATTGACCGAGCGAGAGCGAGGGTTATACATAAATTTGCACGAGTTTCGTTTAAGTCATATGACACACTTTCGAGTGTAATAATTTCTTTATTACCCATTTTATTCCATTTAAATCGCGTAAAATTAGTCAGTAAACCACCCACTTCTCTTGCGACGGCAAGCTACAGTGACGTCACGAACAATTGTTTTATGACGTAACAGACGAGAAGTCGCGCTGAAACAATGGTTGCTAGGCAAACGTGATATGTGCACATGTGATCATATCAATAATATTAACTCTTCAACCATATGGGTAACAAAGGTCACGTTGTGGTCGTGGTCACGTGTGTAGCTACAGGTTCCTCGATCTGAGAGGGGTGTGTCTAATCACAACGAATAATGCATCAACAGTATCGTTGCTGCTACCCCGTAGAGTGATAACGTTGTCCTCGATGCACTTGAAACTGAAAAGAAAAACATATTCGTTCAACAAAGTTTAAAAAATAGTACAACATAATTAAATATTGTAGAGAAAATACAACATGTTATTATAGCGATCAATTAACCAATGTCTGTCCGTGTGAGGATACATGTACAAGTTATTAAGGAAATTTAACTTGAATAATAAAAAGAAATATGTATGAGACACCACTTAAAAATAATTATATTTCAGAAACTCGCGTATATATTTGTCAGACGATTTAAATTCCTTTTTTCTTGGAACATATTAAAGACCCTGTAGCACGAGTTTCCTACGGAAATAAAGTGATCTCTAAATATATAAAAAGGAATGTACATGGTTCGGTTAAGCAATGCAAGTCCATTTTCCATCGAGTGGTAATTTTAAGGTGTTCACATGGAAGATAGTTCAAGTGAGCTGATTGATGAAGCGATCCCTTAACACTCAGATTAAAATTTTAAATATGGTACAATGATGGAATGGTCAACCATCTTGCTGTCTGAGATGCGGCTTATCGGGTCGTGTAATGAGATACTTTACCCATTAACATATTGTATAAACTTATAATTAATAGCAAACTTGCAAAAATATGGCATGCAAAAGAACCTTCTACCGCGCATTTAAGACAGTATAACCATCCATATTATCCTATATAAAGTACATAAAACACTTTCAACCCATGTCGTGAGCACATTTAGAATTGAAATTGAAAACAGAAACGTTACATAATGCCAATTTCAAACAAACCTGGTTCGCAGCTCTTTTTGTCGCTAGAGAGTACAAATCCTAGTTGACATGCGCAGAAGCCACTTTTGCCACACTTGGCTCCGTCTATATGCAGACAGTCCGCTAAACTCGTACATCGGTTTTCCGCTGGTAGATCAATGTCTGAAAAAGGTAGTTATTTTTAAAAACATTATATTTTTGTTCTTCTCTAACACAGATTATGGAGTGAAAACGGCACCGTTCTCGTTCATATATAGGAACTCGATATCGTAATTAAAACGTAGATAAAAGGTAGATAAACGTAGGTTAAAAAACCCTACTTCCTATATCTACGTACTCTATTTAATATAGGGTGTAGGTTTTTTTTACCTACGTTTTATCTACGTTTTAATTACGATAAATGTTCTCGTTCCGTGTATATATCAAGTGTCCGGTGTAGGCCTATAATTGAATTACCGTAGCACATGTACAATATACTGTCGCGGACAAAAGATAGTATAGGTACAACAACGCAAGATATTTTAATCAAAGAGCGATGAACACGACTGAATTATAGGTACACCACGTCTCTGAAAGCAAACCAACTAATTTGTAAATTTTGCAACTTTATCTGTTCATATTTCTGAAAAACACAGCTTTTTAAAAATCGCCGATATAGAATCTCCTTAACTAGGCTAGATAGGAGAGCGATATAGCTTTCTAACAATATCTTGTTCTAACATAATTTCCATATTTCATAAAATTTTACCTTAAATACCAAACATTATGTAAAAATTCCTTTTAAAAAACAATTTCAGCCCCCTATGTGTGTTTAAACAGACATACAATATATTATCCTACCTCAAGTAAGAATGTCGATCCCTGATTGGTCCACGTGACCATTAACAAATATCAATAAACACCGTCATACGGGTTGATAAATCTTCCCGAGGGTGATAAATGGTTTATATCCCGCAACAAGAATAAATCATGCATCAACGTCAACCATTCGATGTCACGTGACACAAGGTAAAGGTCATAGTTTGTCGATCGATCAGCTGTTTTCTGTCAAAACTTTTCTTTGTTTTTTTTTAATGATATTTTGAGACATGCGCAAGATAAATACGTTATAACATTCAGTTTGTTCGGGTGATGTCATCCTCCACTGAATGTTATAACTATTAAGTATCACACTCTCATGAATGAAATTGTGTAGATCTCTTAATGAGATCTATTCTCTTTACAAACATTTCTACTTTATCCGGCAGAAATAGTTTGTGTTTGACTCTGTTGAAAAAGGTATACTTTCTTTTGTCTGTGTCAGTAGATCTTTACTGCCACTTGGTGCAGTCTGTGTTTTTCAAGTATCTTTGGGCAAACTGATTCGTTTGAAGGGTCGACTCTCTATATCTGTATCATAAATGTCTGTAAACTTACGTTTTGTCTCCTCCAAACAAGTCGTTGGATCTTGGGTCGGTAAATATATGTGGCCGGATTTACAAGTGCATTGTTGATTAGACGAACTACATTCTGAATTGCGAACGGCTACACAGTCCTTCCTGTTTTTGCAGTGGAAGCCGATTGACCCGTATTCTGAAAATATATTCACGCAAATGTTTGACGAGTATACATTACTCAAGGTCTGGGTTTTGGTTTTGTTTTTTTCAGTTGACATCTTACGTTGGTTTATGAATACAATATATTCAATCTGTTCAAGGCACTATAATACAAAATATTACATTAGTTTATGTCACTATAATACAAGACACAACATCAGTTCAAGTCAACATAAAAGTATAAATAGTGACCATTACCCGAGGAAGTGAATATGATTTTTATGAAACGAGTGTGAATGTTTGCTTATATTACTCGAGCGGGAGCAAGGGTTATATGCAAATTTACACGTCTTCGTGAAAGTGACACAATATATTACATTGGTTCACATTTTTGTTCATACATTTTCAAACTTCACCAGGAAATAAAACGTGACATTAGGAAAATAATAAGCACATATATCTCCTACGTTTTACTCAAGTATGAGAGATGATTATATCAACTAATTAATTTAATATTTGCGATTTACCAAGTTGTTGTTTCTTTTTACAAAAATACTTCACATGAAGCAGACACATGGCGACAAATAACAACAAAACCGTACCTTTTCTTCTTCACGCTCACAATTCAGTTTGCATTTACTTATCGCATTTTGGAGTTATCTCCCTTATCTCAGCAATGCGTTTGAATGGCAGAAATTCACTTTCTAATTCAGTTTAAAGGACACATACAGCTGCATCCGAAAATGTTCATTTTCTTCAATTGTTAACTTACTTGTGTACGTAAGTGCATTTTAGTTGCATAACTTCAAATACAAAGACTCATGCAATCAAACTTATTATGCGATCATCGCATCAGTGGTGCAATGTTTAAAATTCTGGATGATGAAATAGACAGAATAGGAACTTAATGATGCATAAATTCGTAATTAATCAGTAATTTACATTATTTTTATAGCATATATATCATGAAAATATGTGTACATGTATATCCCAATCCATACATTATTTATATCCTATGAAGCTATATTACTAAATGCTTTACTTACGACATTGGAAGTTGTCTCTTAGAATGGAGTCTGAAAAGGAAACGATAATTACGTTAACTAATTTTAAAATTCAAAGTGCCTTGGCTTTTTTCATTAACTACACTTTTATGGTCACACACAGAGAAGCAGCTGTCATTACTTTCCGATTGTACGAATGAATGCAAAGTCTAAGCAACACTCGGTAGTCTGTATTAGGTAGTTTCTAGTGTCGATATAGGCTCACACTTATACTCTGAAAAAACATGTATTCATTAAGATATCATCATTTTATTAAATATTTAAAAATTGTCTATCAGAAATGGGATTTTTAAAAAAAGAGGCTCACCTTCAATGTTTATAAAATGGTGATAATTTATGAATGAATACTTTTGTCAGAGTCGAAGTGTTCGACATGTGTGGTTATAGTTTTCAGCCGGTGCCTTCTTTTCAATTCGCTTGTAAAGCTGTCTTCTTTTGAACCGTGAATATCATCTTTCCGGAAGAATTTGTGTAGCACCATTTTCAAAATGAACTAATTTCCATGATCAAGAACTACCAGTTGAACACAATAGAACAATACATATATATATTCGTTTCATATCATGACATCATTCATGGTCCTTCAAAATAAACCGATGGTTATTGAACGATCTTTCCGAACCTTTACAAAAATGGAAAGAGTGCACTTTGTATCTGGTAAAGACATATGTAGTCACGTGATGGTCTTTGTCAACTTTACTTTGTAATACAAGAGCATACTCTTTGTAAGTGAGATATGGTAACTCATGTAACACAGACTTTTGAAATCGTATCGTCAAAACGCACGTTCATGGGCTAAGAAAACTGTTAATCATGACGTTTCCTGGGATTCAATGATATCTTCACAGTTTAGGAATACAGCAGGGGTCAGTTTAGGCAATCGTTGGATAATTACCCATTGATATGCATAGAGGTAACATTGAACTACTGTCATGGGAATAATCTCATGTACAATTCTTAAACATATCTATACTGATTTGAAATATCCCATGACTTTTCCTGAAAATCTCATCTTCAAAAACATGCATTGCAATTGATATCTGATCAGTTTGATTACTCTCATGGTAAATTGCACCGGATTTCTCTTATGTCATCTCGACCCTGAAATTACATGAAAGCCTAGGCAAGTTTATGACAAAACTAGAGAGAGCTTGGTTTCAGGAAATGGCTATGAATAAAGTTCATTTGCTCTTATTTTATCTTAATTTTCATATAAACTTTTGAATTGTTTGATTAAATATCCATCCATAAACGTTAGACCAGGTTAGACTTCCAATGACCGTCCAACGATTACAGGTGTGCACACAAAGACGGCGTACAGGGGTTCGCACCAACCCAACTCCATTTCATGTGTAAATGTAATAACTGGCCATTGAAACTTTAGTCAAGACAATGGTGGACCCTCATTTCCTTTTCCGAGAGTTCGTATAAATCGCTCCTCCTCTCCATCCAATCCCGTCCTCACCTCACTGAGACCATTTGGAGTCATGGAAATGTGCACCCACTCTTGCTCAAAAAGCTGTATAAGTCCCTGTGTTTACCAGGTACCCACCTGTAAAGCAGGCTGACGCGTGGTTCTCCCGCTGGTAGTTGAGGTAGGTGGTTGTGTTGTCCAGCTGGTAGTAGCCACACTGACAATACGCCTCCTCCATACACTCTATAAACACCTTCTGGCCACTGTAACACATGCACATGCTTCAGTTGGAAATGATCAACTTCTTTAATTTCACGCAGGCGACGTGTATTCAGCACAGATCCTTACACCGGTCTCAAGCACACGAACAACACGTTATAAGAATGTATGCCGACACGTCGCTATTTTTTTGTCATTTCTGGACCACAAACTACTAAACTACTTGCAGGCAGTTTTAAACAACGCAGTCTAATGGTTCAGAATGATATTTACAAATCGCATAAGTTCTTCTGTTATAACACAATGTACTGATTCGCAGCCTTAATGAATGAACGACATTGTCTTTCACCATAAGAACACTTCAAAAGGTAAACACATTTTGTCGACTTTAACAAAACCTGTACCCAAAGCATGGTAAGAAGGGTTTTTTAAAATATTATTTTACTATCGCAAAACTTTATCATATGTGATAGAGCTAATTCAACAACCTACTTTTACTATCCCTGAAGCTCACTATTGGTCGGACTGCTTTACTTGTACGACGATGGATTCACTATACATTGTTATTGGTTTTCTTAACAAACGTAATTTATATCAAGGTAAATGACTAAATTACCATATGTAAAAACTATATACATCAATATGTAAATAATGAAGTATTGCATCTTTGAGTTTCATTTTAGAAGTTGGGATTTCGAGAATGAGGAGTAATATAATGGCGAATAAAGAAGTTGTTATCCAATTATTTTTTTCCAAGCATTGATTGGTTCTTATTTTCCACATCAATCTTAAATATTTATTAGATTATTCAAATATATAATTTATTTTGTCGAGTACATGTTGTTCAACGTACGCGCACAGTTTCTTGATGTTCTTCTCGAAGAGAGCGATACCGGTAGCTTCATCAAGTGTGGCGTAGCAGGACTTGATTCCAGGGCAGATGCTGTCCAACTCCATCACTGACGGGTCTGTAATGAAGAATAGTTATATTGATAATTTGCAATTTGTCAGCTTGTCCTCTACCAAAAGTTATAGACAAAGACACGGATCAAGCATAGCTCTCGAAACGTTGTGTTTTTGTCAATCACGATATTAACCAGAACTCCGTTCCATAACAGCGAGCGCTTATAATTGCTCATTGATCGCTCAATATAGCGCTCAAGTAGAGCTCATTCTCTCTTGAACGACACGGTGCAAATTCCTCGAAGTTTGCTCGCCTTGCTACGTAGCGCTACAATGAGCAATCGCGTTCAAGAGAGGTTTAAAAGTAATCGCTCATTGAGCTCATGGCCAAGAACGTCTTTTGTTATGCATTTCTCATAACGATAACGAAGATGTCAACCAGAATCGTCAGTTTCTTATTGTTTTCACATCCAAACGCCACCACAAACTTATCTCATTTTAAAGGGGCTGTAGCACGTTTTTTGCAAATTATAATTTTTCAAATTTCCCATTTATAATGATAGTTAATGTCATTTATATTTACTTTAGAGGGTAAAACATCTTATTACACAAACCAATTATCCTTAGTGGCTATAGCGGTGTTGAGTATAAAGTAAAAAATGCATGGCGGTCATTTTAATGTGAACACATTTTATTATCTCGAATTACAAAAACTATTCCCATGGCTTTACCGAACCATGTACACTTATTTTTAACTGGATTTTCCGAAGAGAGAAGGGTGTTTAACTATTAGTGACATTATTTTTCAAATACATTTTATCAACTTACTTGAGGGAAAAAACGTTCTACTTCCCCTTTAATGATATGTTGCACCTCATGATAAGTGATGGACTTATCGTGTATAAATTCTGTTTGTTATACTATTCAAATCCAGAGTAAATGGTTTTTACAAGGATAAATCTCAAGGAATCCAATTGTTCAAGGTCTATCGCAACATACACCTTTAAAATTGCGCAGGCCTTCTTCCTAGGACGGAACGTTACCTTCAGATAGAGCAATGATGAGTCGATCTTCTCCTTCCCCTGTTCCTGAACCATCTGGTAACATACAAGAGCAAATATGAGAGGAACCCTTGGTATTTTATATATGTAATATGGTCCTCAAAGTCAACTTTAGTTTGACACAAGGAATTTGTTTAGAGCTTGAATGATAAATTTTCGCATCAAACTTGCGACCACTTTATGGATTATATCTCAATTAAAACAAAGTCATTTCTAACTTTTGGAGTTTGCTTCGCTTCTCAAGACTGGAATCGTAGACATAGTAATCCAACACGGCAAAATAACATAACTTAGCAAAATATTTCATTTTGTTTTTTCAAATATTGACAGAACGTTATAAACCATAGGAGGTTGTACACTAGTTATAGACTGGTAGGTGAAGTGTACACTGTTAAGTCTATTTGAGACGATACACTGGCAAGTCCTATTTACACAACTCGTTGTTTATACCTTTATATAAGATACCCACGGCAATAAAACACAAGCTGTCAATGGGACCGACAGCGTGCTTTATGAGAAAATAAAACATGCTCGTGATTTTAGACGTCAGTTAGAGCGAGTCTTATTTACGTCACTTTACAAGCAAGTCTTATTTACGTCACTTTGATTGTTCAATGCTAGTGAATATGTTCTACGACGGGAGGCATTAATATTTTCAAAATATAGTTATACAAACAACATAATATCTCCACGGTTTTTATATAAAAGTGGTTTACTGTTAAAGGGCATCTCATATAAGAAATAGAAGACTCGTTGTTGTGCTATATTGTAGAATAAAACATATGCTCCCTGCTATGTTTTATTCAACGATAAAGCACGCCAACTCGTCATCTATTTCTTAAATATTTTTTTTAATTTGGTTGATAAAGGGCGACAATAAATTACCAAAACATTTCGACAGTGACAGATGCTGCTAACCGTAAGTTAAATGCCACTGTGAATTCTATAATACTTACGTACATGCATGTATACAAATTGCACAATGATGACGTTTGATGAGCACCTGACTGACTCCATACAGGTGAAGTGTCGAGCGTTAGTTTTCCTACTGTACTTTCCTTATATACTATCTACCTGTATCAAAAACTTCCAAGAATGAACTTACCTGGGCATTCCATTCCAGACACAATCACTAGGGGACCAGTCTCTTCAAAATAGAAAATGAATTTAGATCATAACAGTGAGAAGAAGATTACTTTCATACATAAGCATGTATGCGGTAAGGTATCACTAACTGTCATATAAACATATAAACATTGATTCAATAGACAACGTGTAATATTTAAAATTGTACCAAACACAATTTTAAGACTTTTTAGGTTATGCTCGAAAGATGTTTACAGGATAATTTTCACATTCCATATGTTTAATCGTTAAAGTTATTTCATATTTAACTTTCGCACATACAAATACATGTCTATTTGTTTATTAAGAACCCAAACATCGTTTTCAAAAAAGGTTTTGAGTATATTGTATTTGATTGAATTGTACGTGACAGTTTCTCAGCGCTGTAACTCCATACACGACAGGACATTATGAAAGGCGCTATTTTCAAGGCAATTTAGTTACAGCATTTAAGTCCATGATAAATAAATGTTACTTACCTTGAGCACACACAGAGTCGTTGAAGGAAGCTGCAGCAACAGTGACAGCTCTGTAGACACTGGGGGAGCGAATGAGACCACAATCACAGGCGATACCCTCCGTGCACTCGATATACGTCCTCAGAGCTCTGTGGTGAATAGGTTAATGGATGAACTAACCATACAAGCATGTGGGTCGTATTAAAGAGTTACATTGCTCATATTGGAGGAGTTCGTAAAAGTCGATTGGCATAATTGCATATGGGGACAGAACCTTTGGTCCAATATTGAGGGGTTTGATTATGGTTTTGTGCTTACACACTTTTGAATTTATGATAAACATTTATCCGAACTTGTGCAATCCAATTATCAATGTGAAATACTGTCCATATCTATCTTAAAATAATATAAATTTACTTTGAATGGACTGTCACCCCAACGTTTAGAATAATACATTTATATGACTCAACTCACGAGCATTTGATCGGGTTGGAGAGGTCGGTGGTTTGCAGGGCATTGTCCAGTTGGACGTAGCACTTGTAGATTGGGTTCCCCGTGTCACAGATAGTCTGTTCAACTGCGGTCCCGTTGTCTGGTGTTACCAATGATAGGAACATTTTGTTATAAATAAATACAGACAATGATTACCTCGAATAATTACGGGAGAACTTTCTCCCATAAATTATTTCTGCAAAGTTTATTGTACTACACTTGTAGACTGTAAAACTTGCAATAAAAAAATAAAATTAAATACAAATTTCAAATTACAAAACTGATGAAAGAGTGATTCAATTTTAAAATACTGAAATTCATTTTCATCAATAAACATTAATAATAAAATATTTAACATTTAACTTTTTAGGCATTTCAATTCGATATAAGTATTTGTCATGGGATGTTCAGTGTTTTAGTGCCTAAAAGTACAAAAAATCCAAGAACAATGTCACCCATGGCTGGTACTTCAACTGCTACCTGTCGATAAGTTGCAAAAGTTAAAGCCTTTGAGATTTCATTTGAATGAAAGATAAAATTTAGTTCACATATAATGTGAAGTACTTTGAATAATTCATAATTTCAGTTGATAGTCGAAAGACTCACCTGAACATTTGATGCTATTTTTCGGAAGTATTTCAGGAACAACTGAAAACAGAGGCTTCGGTTAACTATGTAGATATGCATCTACCCACAAAAGACTCCTGTTTTCAGCAAAACCTTTTATTATATTGTTTGGTGCATGTCATGTAACGTTCATGTCCAATTTCCCAGACTCGAATGCAGCACTTGGGACCATTGGTAATTTGAGTTCATTCTGCATTCAAACTAATATTTCTCTGAGAAAGTGAAACAATTAAGTAATTAACCACTCATAATTTGGTGATGTTCAAATTATTGTGTTCGTAAATGTTATATCCTTTTTAAATATTTTCAATCACTCCTCATATAGTTGTACTTATATACAATCATGATGGGATAGGAATCCACTGAGATGGAATAACTTGGATTAAATCACACTTGTGATGTCGTCTTATTCTTCTCTTGCTCTACCATTTTCCAGAACAGTCGCACATAAATTTGTTTAACTAGAATTTACTAGAGTGTAATTACAGTAGATTAATATCCTCGTGACTTTCCATTCCTCAAAAATAATTGGCCTAGGTCATTCGGGCCTTGGCTCCATTATCTTAAAAGAATGGACAGTTTTTCGTTCATTATCCTATGACTTTCCATGTCATTCAGAGAGACTCACGTATACTGCAGGTCTGTTTGTATATCTGATGGTTGCTGATGACGTTAGACGTGATGTTCGTTATGGCGTCATCCCCACACCCACATGCCGCGTCTTCTAAACAGGCGATGGTGTTTTCAAGAACGCTGGCAATAAAATATCATATTTTTAAGTCTTCTTACTTCAGAAGTTCACGTAAAATGTTATTGTTGTTTATGATGGTTGAAGACCAATACTCCATGTGACGTTGAAGCTTCTATGTTATTTCTCTGTATTGCTCTGTTTCCTAATAGTGGAAGATTACTATTATATGCAATGTATAATGGGCCGGTGGCCTCGTTACTGAAAAAAATCTCTCTCTCAATAGTGGAAGATTTTTGTTATACCATAATATGTGACGCTCAAAGGTAATTGAGTCAGTGAGAAACAAGCAGGGGAGAATGTTAAAATTTCTACGTTTCAATATTTATTATTTCTCCATCACTTTACCCCACCGAAACATGGATGCAAATAGCGGTCAGATGCAGGAAATCCAAATTCATATGTATCAGAATGTTAGCTATAATTTACGTTTTACATTTCCGTAAATGCAATTTTCGTTAAAAATTACTTACTTGCAAAGAGACGTCAGATTCCTGTCGTGCAAAGCCACAGCAGCGTCTGTGTCGTAAGTGACGTAACAGCTCTTGACCCCGTCACACAGCTGGTCCAGTTCAACGATGGTCTCGGCTTGAACGAGAAATTGCGAGTTTTCATAAAACTCTTTCTTTCTGAACTTAACTCAAGTAAACGCAGTCTGTATTTTAATAGACCCATAGACATGTATGTATGGTTACATTGCATTATTAAAAATTGTAACATTTTGTTTGTAAAGGAGATGAAACAAATATATCGTTTCGTACATATGTATGTTATCTTTAATTGTGATGATAGTAGCGTAACGGAAAGAGCTATAACTAAACTGTTACTATCACATTAATTAATGTCACATTATTTCAACAGTTTACAAAGAAAAACATAACGAGAAAATAGTTTATGTATAAAGGTCGACATGCCTTCAGCAGTGGTCAAAACCAGTAGTTCTCCTTCTACCAGATCGCCCGTAGAATTGTCTGAAAAATAGAAAAGATACAATTTTCTACAAAACCGTAAAAATTCTACATAGTATGTCGATCCGCTTATTAAAACGTTCACATATTGAACAAATCTACAATTCTTTTTGTCCATTGTTTATTAACTTAGATACATATCTAGATTTTATTTTCACATTTAACTCCCTGTAAACTCACATCGCTTGGGACCATGTGAAACTGTCGATTCAGAGGGATGTCAGATTAGACAATGACGCGTTGGGGACCTAATGAGCCTTTATAGAGCCTTCGGATTAGAGAGTTGTCGGTTTATAAGGAGTACACTGTATAGATGCGTTATGATACAACCAACTTAGAACAGCCCAGATTGCTATAACTTTATTTTGCCATGTTAGAGGATCCGTTAAGATTACGACTTCATTCTATGTTTCTTTATACATGTCTGTGTGTACATACCTGGACAAGGGATTCCTTTATTCATCTGCAGAGGTCCTTTAACTGAAATATTTATTCAAATATAGATATAGTGAACATAGTGAGCACAATGTCTCTCTTTTAAACATTGGTGCAAAACATGTCTCTGGTCGATAGATAAGTGGAACATATTTAGTGGTTTATTTGACGTGAGTAATTGTAACATATGAGGTTGGATTTAAAAGAACAACCCTGTGTACAAATTGGTGTCTAGTTTGAATTTTTGCGAATTTAATTTAACTCGTTGCGCTCGCCCATCTGGAAAACTGATAATTTAATTTCTGTTGCGCAACATATTTGCGCTGAACTTCAGCCGTGTTTGACATATTAACACTTCCGAGCTGGTTATTATTCAAACTGCTCGAGACAATATGTAAATACGTGTTTTTAAATTGTATTTTAAATCCATTTCAATGAAACACAAGGATATTTTGACAACGGTGGCCAGAATGTTGTCTTCAAACGTGATAAAATTAAGTGAAATGATACATTTATGACCATATGTAAGCCAAGTTGACAGTTTGAATCTTTTAAGGGTCTCTTGGTCTGTGCCCCGCTGTTTATGATGATTTATATGAACACATGTCAGCTGCAGTAAGTCCGGCTGACACACTAGGGATGGTCTGACAGACTTTGCAAGCATATACTTCCTTTACTACCCGCAACATTCGCAATTAGTATGTCGGTCAATGGACAATTCATGGTATGCTTTTTGATTTTTGATAGTACTGAAAACTTAGGATGGTGGGAGTTTGAGTGTATGGACATAATAACCAAATGTTGGGTGTTTTGAGTGAGACGTATTCGATCACCACGGATCCGAGTAATAAATGTGTCACCCATATGTTTGTTCATGGTTTCTTCATTTAAAATGATGTAAAATTGGCATGAAAATGACTTTATAATGGTCTAGTCGTGGTTCATCTTAACAAGGAATCTGGCGAGGAAGTATGTTGGTCATTTGGGATTTGAGAATTACGGTTCTTGCTAGTCAATGATCTAGTGGTGAAAGACGTAACGAGTAAATGATAGGCCTAGCTATAAGGTAGGTTCCAACGTTTTCGAAAGAGGCTATACTTGTTATAACGAGTTCTCCCATGATAATATCGGCCCAGAAAATAAGACTGCTTCAAATGGCATCAAAACGTGTAAGATATAAAGGGTCTTGAGATTGTTCAACATAAGATCTCAAATAAACTAAGTAACCTTAATAGTTGAAAGGCATCTCCTTTATTAAACATCATGGACCATGAAATCCAAAAGATAGATATGATAAGATTGATAGTGAGACTTCAGATAAGACATGCACTCACTGTCGACGCAGTTCTGGAAGGCATACACCCCTCCGATGTAGGTGAGTTGGTTGTGGACACTGGGCACCACGGTCAGTCTACAGCCACACGCTACGTATTCCACACAGCCTACGTACTGCTCGATAGCGCTGTCAATATACCATGTCAATATACCATGTCAATAAACCATGTCAATATACCATGTCAATATACCATGTCAATATACCATGTCAATATACCAGTGTATCGTGTTATCTCTCATGTTATCAGTAGTAGAGAGCGTGAAACGTAGAATACGAGTAGAGATTAAAAACTGGAGACAGAGTCACCGTTAGAGAGAGACAGACAGGGAAGCAGAGAAAGACAGAGCCACGGACGGACGGACAAGAAAAAAGATCACATATACAGACACCAGCAGGTGTTGATGATAAACACCAAACGAAAGACATAATTGTACGTGCCTCGTATTTTTACCATCTTTAAACTGTCTGATCTACAGCCAAATACACCACTTTAACGTTAAGCCCATTGAAATATTCCATTTACATGTATATTTGTGAGTCTTACACGCAAGCACTTGTGAGGTTCCCGTCCTGCTTGGCCTGAGAGAAGGCGTCCTGTAGGTTGCTGGAGCACACGCCCAGGTAGTCTAACGTTGCGCAGTCCTCCAGCACTCCCAGACAGCTACCTGCTTACATACAGACAGTCAAGTACTTAGTTCAGGCAATCATGGCATATAAAACAACATTATTTTAAAGGTGCATCCATTGTGTTTCGTAAAATTGTATTTGGTTTTAATACATTCCAACACTCCATATGTGCTGTTTACAATACAAACAAATTCACTCAGCTTTCACATTCATCCCCAGTCGCCAAACATTTCATAATTACTAGTTTCCAATTTAAAGTGTCATCATTATGCATGTGCAGAAACCGAAACTGCACGTCCTATTTACATGCTCATGCAGTAGTTATATGACCTATCGAACATTATCAACCCAAGTTTGTTATTTTGTCTGGTTTAAATAAGATTCCAAAATTACGTTTGACTCAGTGGCGCGCGCCACACGCGGTGCATTGTCCGGTTTTCGATCAGAAATCGATACTTTTACCTTCATATCGTCAATATACTAAGTCGAGTAGAATCAAAATTGTAGTTTTCGGTAACAGTTGGTACTTCTCGATAAAATAAGACCATTTATAACGTTTGGCACATTTGACCCCCAACAACACAATGGATGCACCTTTAAAATCAGGATAGGTAGAACCTCATGGCAGGCAGAGATACTTTCGATTCTTATGAGAGTTATGAGCAAATCGCACATGATAGGGAACCCTGTTCCATACGGAACACCTATACTCAGATTGAAACAACGTCGGATTGCAGCCAATCTTATTCTCTATCGGTTTTATAAAGGATCATTCACAGAGGTTATGTAGGAAGGTATCACTTAAGAGATTAACTCTTTAAGATAAATTTAATAAGTGCATTCGTTTGTATAATGCATATGTACAGGTATAGGTCAGTTTTGTTCTACAGTGACTGTCTCTGTGTCCTCTACCTCAAGTCAGTATTACGAACTGAACTGGATATATATTTCCACCATTCTGATTCTAATTCTCTTTCTGAAAGAAGGAAAATCTGGTCAGTCAGTTATCAACCATCTTCACAACGTCATGGGCGTAACGAAAAGATTTCCAAATCTTTTCTCTCCGCGAGTAGAATTTATTTCGATACGTTTCACCTTGCCGTAGGAAGATGGTTATCAACGTGCACAGAAGCTGATTTCAAAGTGCTTACTCGAATTACGAAAAAAGAAAGTTTGTGATTATATCTTTAAAAGGGCATGGCTCGAAGAACTGTTACGCCATGGCGTTCAAGACTGTGCCTGTCGTTCATCAGCCTTGACCTAATGTTCAATAATCTCAATATGTATATATATCGATGCTTAATGCATAATTCCATGCATAAAACTTCGATAGTGTCAGACAGATTTAACATGTGCCCAGTAGTTAAGTCAGAGTGATGTTTATCACTGCATGGTGATCGGGATATAATGCCTGTCTCAACAAATCAAAGGAATTGACATTTATGAACAACACAGTTGAAGTATGTGGTCTGACTGTCAATACCTATTTTGTATAACTAAACTGAAATATGACCAATGATTGACATTGTACATCTATAAAACAAATACGGGGGCATTTTGTTTTTGACGTCTTTATGATTGTTTTATGTAATGTAAATGAATGATAGCAATTCGTATCCTATATCGTATCGTATATTCGTAGCAGGGTTTCAATACATTTTACAAATAAACTTAAATAGAACACAGTGTTTGAACACTTATAAAACAAATATGGGGAAAAGCCTTAATGATGCGTTTAATGTAAATGAATGATTTTAGATGATAAATTATATCTCCCTTGCCAACACTCTTAAATAACATTTAATTTGGATTGAGAATCCTACTCAAGCATCTTCTAATATTAAATATATCAACACCAGATAAAAATTATTTTAATCAAATAGTTTCGGTATATTCTGACATCAGAAGAGACGAGGGTGATAGTATATTTATAAAATGTATTTAACTCGGGACAGATATAATCCCTATTTCTTGCAACTCGATGATTATCCTTACAATCATATTCCGAAACATTTTAATGAACTATGTTTATTTGAATATTTGTATATCGATTATTACCTATTAAACATATAACTCGCTTCAATATATTCAACAATTATTTTTAAATATAACCATTAAGTAAGAAAATGGATCCATAAGAATAACAGAATTCAACATTTCGCCGATATTTATTTCATCATAACACATGTTATAACAACTAAAGTATCTTTGCAGTAAATTATGTTTGCAATAATGTCTTCTGAGAAACCTATTTACAAGAATAACGTGTTAAAAATAAAAGAAAACAATGAAAACATTGTTACTGTGGATGAAATAGAACACATTGCACCGCTGGGCATCACATTCACATTCTTCCTATATTTGTTTTTGTTACATAGCATGTCATTATTGCATGAAAAAATAAACGTCTCGATGAAAGGAAACAAATTATTATTGTCGTATCCTATAGTGATGGTTTGTAATGCATAAAAGATAATTTTAAAAAGATGAAAATCAACCGGTGAGAAACTAACTTAAAAAATCAACAAAAAATCGGTCAATTATCGTTAGTATTATACATAACTGAAATCCAGTTGCGGACCCAGGGGGTCCCGCCCTTTTGTTTTATCTACCACTGGATATTAATCTAAAATTGTCACCCCAGTTTTGAAATTTACAGTTTTAATTTTAAAAAACGAGAAATGTTTTCTTGAGAAATACACATGCATGTTTACGACACTAGAACACAGTGTTGGTATTATTCATGATCTTTATATTCATCATATGTCAACATTAAGTATACTGCATTTTTTAAACAATCCCTTTGAGCTTAAAACCCTCTGTGGTTTTCACATCGAGAAGGACATTTTCCAGCATAATGAGATTTACATAGCGTAATCACACCAGGTTTCCATACAAACAAGGTTTAGAGGATGAGATTTATGACATTAAATGCCGAAACGCCCTGAAGTGGTACCCATTAGATTTAGAAGTGATTAAGGCATATAAGGCATATAGCCGTTATCATGTGATCGAGTTTCATCCTACTCATTGGGTTATATAGACAGGTGACGAGTCAGTGTAGTGGATTACAGTGTTCAGTGAGATGGCATTTCTGGTTATCCATGCAAAGGGCGCATCATCTCTACACAGAGGTTGCTTAAGACAGACCGACAGACCGACAGACAGAAATATGTGTTTAAGTGTCACAAGTACAATGTAAATTGTAAAACATAGGATATAACATACCACCTAGTCATAGCATTGGCTTAGGAGACACTATTGAAATACATGAACTATGATATAGAAGAAGAAGAAGATGAAGAAGAAGAAGATAATATTAAAGTGTCGCACAACATATAACATCGGATAATGATGACAATGATATATAAATAAAATAAAATCGTGTATGTTGCTCGGCCAAGCATGGCCTACGGGACACTATTCTACATTTAAAATCGTATACATAATCAGTTGAATAAATATGTACAAGTGCAAATGTCACTTTTCTTTAGAAACCATTCACAGCCATAGGCGCCATTTGCATGCATCGTTACAGCCTGAGATCGACGCTTGTTCTATTGCCTAGATATACCCAGACGAAGAGTTAGTGACAATAGACATGGCAAGTAGTTGGTTTGTATAATAGGTAAATTGAGCCCAATATCAACCCGACAGTCACCAGTCTTCAGATACGAAAGTACAGGGCCATGTTCATTACCTTTAAACCTCTCTTTGAACGCGATTGCTCAATGTAGCGCTACGTAGCAAGGCGAGCAAACTTCGAGGAATTTGCACCGTGTCGTTCAAGAGAGAATGAGCGCTACTTGAGCGCTACATTGAGCAATCAATGAGCGCTACATTGAGCAATCAATGTGCGAGTATATGTTTTGGAACGGAGCCCTGGACTACAAAGTCTGTTGTAGATAGAAACTTGAAGACTCTTAACCATAGAGCAGTTAGTCGATGGCAGGCGACAAGAGTTCCCTCAGAGTGCTAAATCAGCCTTTTATTTTCACCTTTGCTGTCTTTTAATTAAAACGTTAAAACCTGAGCGTGAAGCAATGTAGAAACTATTGATTAACAGACATGTTCATCTCAGCTTGGATACTGAGCTACTGGTCGTGCTTACCGGTTTAGTCGCTGTACATTAATCTGTGATAGTAATTCAATTTTAATTATCTGTATATAGAGATTATTACCCGAGGAAGTGTGGCATATAACTTTTACGAAAGGGGTGTGAATTTTTTTTATTTCCCGAGCGGGAGCGAGCGTTATATATATTTTTTTCACGAGTTTCATAACAGTCTTTTGGCACACCTCCGAGTGTAATAATTTGTTTATTACCCAGTTTATTCCATTTGATTCACGTAACTGCCCACTTTTCTTGCGACGGAAAGGTACAATGACGTCACGAACAATCGTTTTATGATGTCACTGACGACAAAATATGGGAAGTCGCGGTGAAACAATTGTTGCTGAGCAAACGAGATATGTACTTATCATATCAATAATATGAACTCAGTTATTTTCAACCATATGGGTTATAAATCTGTATATGTATCTCATTTTTATTTAGTCGTCTTCTTTGAGTAATATATCCAGACTCATTACTAAATTATGAGCCAATGTCAATTATACATATATGTATACGTATGTAAGAATTATGATCTGATTGCCCCATATATTAAACTAAACCGTTCAATAAAGTCGCATTTAGAAAAATATTAGAATGGACATTCTATCATGAATCCTCCAAAATGGAATTTTATCAATATATTTTCTTAAAGTTAATGACTTTTACTAATGTGTATGGTGCCAAACGTGTTCAGTCTGATTATTCGATGAAGCGGGTGATATGCGTTAACACTCACGCTAATGGTTTTATTATACAAATTAACTACCAGTGTGCCCTTCTCTATTTCCTTGTTTACTATCATTTGAACTCTCGATATTGATGATCTAAGGAGAGATAACATGCGATTTGCTCCTGGGCACCTGGTCGTGGTTCAACCTGCCTCAGTGTGACGTGAAGAGGAACCCACCGATAGGACAGAGGGACGAGGTGATACAACTCATTCTTTAGTGGAATACATAACAAAAGCAACATTTCTGTTAAAATTAATTATTACTGTGAACATACAGTCATGTGATAAAGGAATATACTCCGAAACGACGTGTATGTTCACAAAGAAAATATGGTATTGTTCGTTGATATGCTTTGATGCGTGTCATAATAGAAGTGTTCTTTTCTTTTATTAACACATGTGATTAACTTGAAATTAAATATTATAATTTATATGTTTTAATGATACCCTTAGCATTATTCAAATAATTCATTTAAAAACTTCTTACGATCGTATTATGTTAAGGTTAATCACCTTCACGAGGTAGTTATTGAAATCAACTCTGCGAGGGCTTTGCCCGAGCAGAGTTTATTTCAATAACTACCGTTGTGAGGGTGATTAAACGCCTTACACCACGTGGGCATGCTTATTTATTACGCTTGTAGCTTATTAGGTGTGATTAAAAGCATCAACAAAAGTATAGTTTCATTATTTCTTATTAAATAACTGCCCTAGGTCAGTTATTTTTCCCGCCCCATCATACAGTACATCTAAACGCAACACTCAGCGACCAAGTGGTAACAACTAGCGAAAACGCACGGGATTCTCGTGCAAGATTGTCAACACATTGTACTGCGGTGTGGCAAGATGCATTTGGATTCAGAAGAAGATATGGTGAGGTCGTCGCAGGACATGGAAGCAGAAGGGCAGCTAAAGAGAGTGGAAATTCCAAAGAGCGACGATAATCCAAGTTTTCATAATTCTTATTTAGATGTATGACAAAGTGGCATATGCTATTCCAGAAAATACCCTGAAGAAAGCCAAAAGAGCTTGGACAAAGACATAAATAAAAGGTGAGCACCACTGCAGTATGTAATAGTTTGTGAAGTTCGAATTAAACATTCACAAAACAGTACGTTTTACAATTCGTTATGTTATACATGCAAGAAAATCAAGTATTTCCCGCTGTAGTGACTGAAATATTGCCATAATGTGACGCTAAACAACTCTCTACCGTATTTTTATTTATTTGAACTGTTGTTGTTGGGGGTCACATATTCCAAACGTTATAAATGGTGTAATTTACCGAGTACCGACTGCTACCGAAAACTACCATTATGATGATAGTCGACTTAGTCAGTTCATATGTTGAGGATATGAAGGCAAAACTCATATCTGATCGAAATCCGGACAATGTACCGCGATTGACTCGCGACACGTTTTGGAATGTTATGTTGAACAGCTCAGACTTAAGTTTGGTTTCATAACGTTAAATAGGCCCTTAACGACCGTGTATGTAAATAGGACGTGTAGTTTCGGTTTTCTGCAAGTTGAGTGAAAAGTATTTGTACTGTAAACGTTTGCGTACATTTCTATCTAGTCTATGGCGCATTTTTAACAGTTTAAATTATACGTTTAGGAAAAAGTAAAAAGTAAATGTTCGTAATACATGAATACATTTAAATTTCCAAGTGCACCTTTTCATTTTAATTTTGATTTGAATGTGTTAATGTTTCGATATTTATTGACTAAAGTTTACCTTTTCCTGCTCTTTTTCAGTTCTGTGAACCTATTTGAAAACAGATTACGAGGAACGAAGACCCGTCGGTGCTATATACACAGTGGAACAAGATCGCGGCCAAGTCACATGAAAATGTCAAAGCAAACATGTAATTTGAAAACGGTGGTTTACTTCAATTAAAATGCTTCAAATGTGTGTTGTGTGTTTTCTTAAGTCAGTATTGCCATATTTTAACTTTCATTTATGCTCAGGCGCCAGAATGTTATCCATGGTATGTTGAGAGGTAATGTCCAAGATCAATGATCATACCTTACAACTGTATTTGTTGAGGTAGGTTATTTTGGTTATGTACAAACTGAAGGTAGTTATTTCGAGGTAGTTTTCAAAATTCAGCAAAACCTTCTGACATTGGGAATTTTCGAATATTGACTAGAGGCGAAGCCGAGAGGCAATATTCGAAACTTGCCAATGTGTAATTTTCGAGGGAAGATACCAAGTTCGAGGCGAAGCCGAGAACGCACGGTATCTGCCCGAGAGTTTAAAAAAAGTTTTGGCAAAGATATAACCGCCTTCAAATAACTACCTCGGACGCGTACATAACCAAGAAAACCTACCTCAACACAAGCAGATAACCGAGGTTAGAGTCGGTTATCCAGAAAAAAGACTCGTCAGAACAAAGGAAATAACTTTCCCTAGTGGTGTAACTCAGTATAACATGTCTACATCACGACATATATGTAGACGGCAATAACAAATTGATTTTATGTTATATAATTTATTTTATATATAAATAAAAATAATAAAGCTCAATCAGATAAGCATGTTTAGGAGATAAAAACACATACTTTCCTTTTATAAATATATGAATGATAGCAATGCTGAGTAGCAGCGATGGACTCCCTACCTCTAACAATGATGGTCACACATTAGCTTACACTTCTATCAGCAGACGTATATAACGTATATCATTATGTTAATAAGTAAACATTTTAATATTAGCTATACGTACCAAAATATAATGATCCCAAATATAACATGATGACCAAAATAAATCAAAACGTTGATGACAATCAGCATTAAAGGATAGATGAAATGACATATGGTCAAAATCGGATTCCTAAAATGGGATGTAAATTATTTAATTTTTTAAAGAACCGCCTTATTTCTCTCCGGCGACCAGAATGAAAGTCTGAGGGGGTGTGGCCCCTGCTGGGATGACTTCTGTGACGTATCAGGAGGAATCTGATTTTCGGCGAAAGATATAATTCAACGTAATTTCGCAACATTTTGATTGTTAATTTCACAAATAAATCTTCAATAAACCGACTTAAATTTCCCATATATCGAATGTTTAGACATCCAACTAGGTAATTCCGCAGATGACAATTACACAATTATTACATAAACATGTCTTTTTGGCGATGTATAACACCTCATAAATTCATTTAGCGACAGTGATAATCATCATTAATTAATTAACGAGACGCGGCGGAGTACCTGTCTAACCGGCCCCGTCTGTCGCTAATCACAGTCACGCCTCAGTGAGCATTTACAAAATGAACCGTCCAACTGATTGCTCTAGTGTTAAAATGGGTGAATTAAGATCGTTATAATTATCAATAGCAAGTGTATATTGTCTCGATTTTATGCTCAATTGATTCCGATGTACAATATACGTAGAGGTAATGATCTGTCATTTATTGAGAAAATTCTTTTCATCAGATCTTTAATATATTCTGACATGCAACCCATATTCATTGAATTCATAATGGAGATTAGATCAAGTCAATAATGCCTGTCAAATAAATCCATAATAAACATGGGAAATAAACTACGGTAACAACGCAAAAGAAATATCAAGAGCCAAAAGAACCTGGAGTTGAATAACAATAAAAATGAGAGCAACAATACAATGATATGTCACATTCAATATCAGTAGAGAAAGTTCAACTCACCTGAGAGTAAAACTGTCACTAAAGCAAAGATCCACATTTTCAGTTTGAAATTTCAAAGTCAATCCGTCTTCTCAGGTTTTAGAATAAAAGTGGACTCTATTCCAACCAACTGGATCTTCGTTGATTTTAAAAATCAGGCTGAATTTTGTTTCAATAAACTGATTTTCACATGTCAACAAGCCTTTGATTCAGAATCGGTTTATCCCAATCAAATACAAGTCACCATAAAGTCTAAACTTTCCTCTCTGATGCCGTCGACTCCAGTCTAGATTTATGTGTCCAACTGCAGTAATCATTTAACATCCAACCGTGACCAGATCCCGTCTCGACTGAACGAGTGTACAACAATACCCATGCATGACGCCCCACCGGAGAGAGACGGTATCTCACTCCCTACCTGGGGCCGTGTCAGGTGCGAAGTCTCTACCTTCACCTTTGTTTCACCTGTTCAACTTACCTTGCACGCTAAAATGAATAAACTTAAGAAAATCATATATAACCACATCTTTGTTTATGTGTTACCTTCGTACGCAAAGTGCGATGTGTTGACATTTACCTTTACTTTACCTGTTCAACTTACTTTGCACTTAAAATGAATATACTTAAGAAAATCAAATATAACCATTTTCGGATTATCATCCTATCCTCTTCTTCTTCTCCTTCTGCATCTCGTTTATTGTTATGCAAATTATTGAATGTTGATGTTTACCTTTGTACATGTATATGAAATGGATTCGAAATAAGTAAAGTCGTTTAATTACCATTTTCCTTTGAAGGAGAGGGGTTATTAATACTTTAATTGGTTGAAATATATTTTATTCAATCCTTTTCTTGTATGAATAAAATGTGTTTCCAACAAGAGTTATCATTTCTACACAACCAGACAACGCTCTTTGGTGAACATATACACAAATTTAAAAAATCAAATATCAAATAAGATGGCATAAATTTGCAAATTTTGATAACTGTTTGTTGTAGAACTGTACAATGTGTACATGTATGGTTAGATCAGTGAACAATAAGTATTATCTATGGGGCGGGAAATATTCGATACATGTAATGGGATCCCTGTTTAACAGTTGTGTTTGCAAATGTTATAGTTCCACTTCGATGCTTTGAATCTAACAAAAATACAATCGTCAAATTCATCGAAATGATGATCTTCGCCTGATTTGATTATATCCACACAAATATACAATACAATTATTATAACAATATGAACGTCTTATGTTTGACATAACCTTTTGTCGAAACCTCATGCTATAGCTCTTAATTCCCTATTATTATGTTCTTCTAATGAACAGGATATCAAGAATTCGTCTTTATTTATAAAATATGCTAGTAAATTAAGATGGAAATTTTGCAATGATTTTCTTATAAACTATATTTATGTATAACTCTGTAAACTGTATATGGGCCGGAGGCCTTGAATACAATAAACTTCTTGTCTTGTCTTGACATATGCATCAAATATTATCCCTTCTAAGCCCGTCTTCTAATTTTATCTGTTGTTTAATGTTTATTCCCTCTAGCTCTAAACCTGGATTTTTACAGCCTTCTTTTAACAAATGTTTATATGCATACATATCAAAAGCCTTTTTTAAAGTAAAGTGCACAGAATAGGAATGAAGATTATTATCTGTGTAAGTGTGTCATATGACATTTACGAAACGAGTGTGAATTATATAGCGGGCGATAGTGAGGGTTACACACCCTTTTACATTGGTTCAATAAGTCATATGACATATTTTCGAGTTTAAAATTGTCTTAATTATAATTATATTCATTTGAATCGTGCTAATATGTCCAGAAAACGGCCCCATTTCGAGATGTCTTCTGACATACCTGACCACGGTGGCTATGAAAACAATTATTAGAAAGAATTAAAATAAGGACTCCCTCCAGCGATTATCACTTTTTATCCTTTTTAAACAAAGAAATTATATTTTATTCATTTTTAAATCATATTTTATAATAATTATCTCATTTGTAAGAGTTTATATCAAGAATGGTCACGGTGGGGAAACTAGCACACAAAATGCAGCAATGAATATTAGTCAAACTTAACATATATTATTGCTTTGACGTCTATATATTGTCTTCTATCTCAAATAAATGGACCATTAAGTTACCATACGAACGTCTAGTAGACATTAGAGGATCGTTTATTGTTAGCCCGATGTGAGATAGCCCTCAGTTAATCCAAACGACTATTACTCTACAACCGGGATCATCCGCCTAAAGTCAGACTTTAATTCAATTCGGTCTATGGGTACTAATTCTACACAAAACGTAGATGTTTAAATGTTTTATCGCCGATGGTATATTGGTCTCTGATATGCTGTAATGCAGACAAACCATGGACGTCTAAATCCATTGGCTTTAGACGTCTTTGGTGAACGGCACTATCTGATAGTACATAATTTCAAATGATTTCTTGTATTGTACTTCAGACAGAAGGTTAGATAAGTCAGAGAAGCTATTGGCTTCAACATTAGACGTCTTTGGTGAACGGCACTATCTGATAGTACATAATTTCAAATGATTTCTTGTATTGTACTTCAGAGAAGCTAGATTAGTCAGAGAAGCAATTGGTTTCAACATTAGACGTCTTTGGTGAACGGCACTATCTGATAGTACATAATTTCAAATGATTTCTTGTATTGTACTTCAGAGAAGCTAGATTAGTCAGAGAAGCAATTGGTTTCAACATTAGACGTCTTTGGTGAACGGCACTATCTGATAGTACATAATTTCAAATGATTTCTTGTATTGTACTTCAGAGAAGCTAGATTAGTCAGAGAAGCAATTGGTTTCAACATTAGACGTCTTTGGTGAACGGCACTATCTGATAGTACATAATTTCAAATGATTTCTTGTATTGTACTTCAGAGAAGCTAGATTAGTCAGAGAAGCAATTGGTTTCAACATTAGACGTCTTTAGTGAACGGCAATATCTGATAGTACATAATTTCAAATGATTTCTTGTATGTACTTCAGATAGGCCAGATTAGTCAGAGAAGCTTTTGGTTCCAACTTTATACGTCTTTGGTGAACGGCATGTTCTGATAGTACATAATTTCAAATGAGTTTATATGTTTCTTTCAGAAACTTTTGCAATCGTGAATTCATATTTACTTTATCACGTTATAATTTAGACATCAATCCGATCCAAATGAGTTCATTCGCTTTCAGAAAACACTGAAATATCAATTCTGAAATATATTCAAACCAAATAATTGACTTGTAAATGACTATGTGTGTTCAAATCCAGACAAGTCATGGAGTTAAACATAGGTTTGTTACGTTCATCCAGTCACCTTATTGGCTCAAAGTGTGAATTTGTGTACTAGTCCAAGAACACGGACGTCTATAGACATTCGTTCTATTGCTAACAAAACATTGTTGAGTCATTTTACTTGACATAAAACATGGATTTCTAAGCTTTCAATGTTCTTCCAGTAAACCTATCTGATGTTTAAATGGTTTACTCCCGCCTTCGTCCCACCCCTCTGTTAACCTCAGACAATCAGAGGTTTAACGCTAATAATCATTGATAAACTCTGTCCCGGGGTAGAGGGTGAATTGCGGAACTAGGGAACATGGGGATCATTTGCTTTACATATACATTTAACATCCCAACGTAATGTAAGTAAAAACATGTTTGGTAAAACCTCAATATCCAGTGGTCGTGTTTCAAATTGCACTCTTGTGTTCAACATGAATATCTAATCTGGTGAAAAAAAATGTAAATATTATTTAACGCAACCTGAATGACGAGTCACTACACAATGTCATGTATGTGACTAACAACTGAAAAAGAAAGAACGAACACCATAGAAGACAGCCCCGGGGTAGGGGTGAGATGAAGATGTGAGGGAGGCGGGGCACGGACTGAATTGTGTAATTCAGTGTGTTAACGACATTGGTCAGTTGGTGTTTTAATCGTAGAATGATTATTTCGAGTACGTTCCTGATATCAGTTAATCTGATATTACGTCATGTTGAAACACTGGGTTGTTTTAAGTGTATGTTGACATTGATACTTCTCATTCGAAAAGAAAATTGTTACTGGTGTGTATTATTGTGGGGGCAATATTTCAAGTAGTATCGTGTAATCAGTTACAATATTGCTTCATGTTGAACCAGAGGTTGCTTGAGGTACGTATTCATTGTCGTCATTGAATAAATATTGAGGTTGTCGTCATTGAATAAATATTGAGGTTTAACAACTAAAAGGGAATTGTATTAGTGATATATTTAATGACAACGAAATTCGAATGGTTATTACAGTTTGTGAATTTATGCCATTAGTGTTTATCAAACTAACACTAAGTAAATTAGTAAAGTAAAGTAATTAACGTAAATTAAATATATTTCAAATTGATTGCCATGAAATTATATCAGATTTTAAAAGGATTGAGAATATATATATCTCTATATACTCTCGGGCATGTTGAATGGAGCTTAAATCAAGATATCAAAACTTTTCATTTCGCTCTCTGTATCCTTTGTCAATCCGAAATGTATTAGTTATTAAAAAGGTAATATAGACCTATATACAATATAGAAAATTGACTGTTTATTTATATTATCAGTCTAAAAATAAGTATTTATTAAAAAATATATAAATATATAAATATATAAATATAGGCATCTGGTTAACTGACACAAGCTTGCACTTAATAAATAGCAACAATGCACATATTTTTCAATGTCCAGATAGTTTGACGTTTATATGTTAGTTATTAAAGAAACAGTGATCATGTTCACTTTCATATCAACTCCATCAGCAGAGACAAGTTAAGGTATGTTCTGTTACAGGAAAACCCATGCTGAGATGGGTTGCACAACGGGAAATGTGACGAGGCATTTTCACATAGGAAATACTAGTCACGTATCCTTGTAGGACAACTTATTTGCAGTTATGTTACTAATTCACTGATGTTCTTTATGTCACAATATGTGAATTACATGAAATAAAAAATAATTGAAATGACACTACAGAAATATAGAAAATTCATCAAGTTTTGTAATGAACGACTTTATACAGGATGTGGAGGGATTGCTTACATGAAAATGACGTTAAAGAAATGTGTTCTACATAATCTTGCCATTAAAACTTTTTGTGGGCGAATATGTTCGTATTGAAGACGGATATAAGATAAATATATTCTCTATTATCATATATATACAAGCTCTGTCAACTAATGACAATATCTATTGGTTAGACGTGTGATGTAAAGGAGAGATTGAACGCAGAAATTGAATTCACTTAAGGTAACATTTTGCGACAACAATTTATTGTTGTGAATAAGTCTCAGAAAACGTTCTGTGACCACCTATTATTATTTCTGAAGTCGTTTGTTTATTCAACTTCGCACGTTATATTACAATGTTAGCAATATATAAAATATGTGGGGCAGTGAAAAACCCTGTTGAATATGCGAAAAACGGTGATGAACTGTCGTTTTTCTTCAAAAAGCGATTCATTTTATTTTATTTTTCTTAACAGTGTAATTAATTTTCAAAATATAAACTTGCTGTGTATTTGCGTATATGATAAAATTGAATTTGAAATTATTCTGAGTTTAATTATTGAAAGCGCGCACTTTATTTAAATTGGTGAAGTAGGTAAAAAATAGCATAATATGCTGACAGGGGTGTTATTATTGATACCGATAACTCTTTAAATCATGCGGTGATCCCCCCAATTTCTTACACTTTTGTATAAAAGGTACGGTAAACTTGAAAAAAATAACGAATTCTAATATATTTCATTTTATCGTCCCAACTCTCCTTAAAGTAATATGTTCCACATAACCGATACATTAAAGGAGGTTCAACGAATGAGAAAAGACTTTCGTATTATAGATGCTGTAACAGAATGTTTACCATAACAGAACTATTATCTATATAACCGTGTCATAAATGGAATACCAAGGGGCGAACTTATCCCCTGGTATTGAATAAGATAGAACAGAACTATAAGTATGTCATAACACATATGGCTCGGTGAAATCAACAAGGGTCATAACGGTCAACTTATCGCCATATCGCCCTATAAACGGACAATAAACTGGTTTCAGATTAGCGAATTAGACAAGTTAATGTGTATTTAACAGGAAACGGGATTAACATAACAAATTGAGCAGACAAGTGAATGCTTTACAGTGACGCTACAGATTTGGTGACTGCTTTCTCTCTGGTGTTAGTGAAGTTTACAGGTAATTTGGAGAACATGCTACTTTTCCATCTAAAAGTCAGAATAATATTTAGATTGATAAATTGACGGTCACAGTAAAGCATTCGTCTTAGACTCTGACTCTGAAAAATGGTTATTCGTAAAATATCACTATTTTATTAAATATTGAAAAGGAGCTAATGAAAAATTAGATTTTCCGAAAACAGAGGCTTCATTTCAATAGTTTTAGTGTTAGACTTAGTGAAGCATACGCTTTGTAAATACGAAGAGTTTTAAGAAATAGTGTGTTCATTGATTATGACATTTGAATTATATAATCATCTCATTTTTTAAAAATTGAAAATGATTAATACTAAATCCCTTTTCGCATTACCATTTGATACTATTAAGGTTTAATAAAATTGCCTTATTGTTGTATTTAGACATTTGAACATATGTCAGGAACAACAGGAAAAATAAACTGAACTCAAAGTGTATTCACCGTATGAAACTAAACTATCACGTAACAGTATGTAACAACATATTACAGTAATCCAGTCCAAGTGTCATACTTAGAGCGAAACAGACAAACAACATTACGCCATTGTTATATTTGATATTCACCCCTTGCTTCAAGCTATGCGTTGTTTTCCATGGCAATATACGCCCATGGCGAAAGTTGTTGATTTCATTGATGACACAGATATACCATTGACTGTCCAGGCGAAACTTACAACCCTTCCCTTGTGAAATATGCAACCAAATGCTTTGGGCCGCGTTCGGAAGATAGGATTTAGGTACTGTGTTCTTGAATCGCCCGATTGTTATCTGTAATCTCTAATTTGTAAACTTTCATTCAGTTGTGTTTAAAATAGATGATATGGTTTTT
This sequence comes from Gibbula magus, assembly GCA_936450465.1. NCBI lineage: Eukaryota > Metazoa > Mollusca > Gastropoda > Trochida > Trochidae > Gibbula > Gibbula magus. The sequence goes on from OW388304.1 coordinate 63,574,755, forward strand.
GCTTTGTTATGTATATATATGTTTATTTATAATTAATTTGCCCTTGTTGAACGTTATTTTTTGCCGCAGCGTATGTTTACACAAATTTGGCGAACATAGCAGTTATATTAAACATAATCGGAATAGGAGTTTGTATAGGTTGAGTAAGTGGTAGTAGATAAACGATCTCTTCCTACAGAGGTTACTCCCTTCAGATTCCCCATTCTAACCTCTGTTCTAGATGGCCTGGACGTTTAGGCTCCAGCAAAATTCCCTAGCGGGGTAAAGGGGAACCTCATACTGTATCCCTGCTTCTTAACCAATGAAACTCATCTTTCAACGGCTCTGTCGACCGAGTGACTTCAAAGATCTAGGTATTTGACTCGTAAGGGTTGCTAATTAGCATATGTCTTTCGAATATGACTGATGTAAATAACAGGTATTTATATAATAATTGGTATTTGTCTCTGGTTTGGTCTTCTTTATTTATCAGCATGTTTATGATCAATTGTTTTCACAAAATCAAATTCAAATATTTCGAGGAAAAAAACATTTTTAGATAAAACGTTTATCTTACGTTTCTTTTAACATTATGACATGTCATTGGCAAATATCACTTTTACAACGACATCGCTGATTGCATAAGTAGATCAAATTCAGGAGGTTAGGATCGGAAATATAAAAGGAGTAACCTCTGTGGGAAGAGAATGTAGATTAATGGAGAAGTTGTTAACTTGTCTTGTTTTCTTTTTCCTAATACGTCTGACTCGCTTCTCGTTCATTACTTTATATACTAGTGCACATTAGAAACCCATCAGGATGTTGTCTACTGTCTATTGGAGCTATCTTATATCCCCGCGATACCCTATAGATGGTCTTATATTGCGAAACTAAAGCTCTACTTTTCAAATGTAAGACCTTAACTTCATAGGTACTTTTAATGTCATATATGCATCTTAGATGCAAGATCATGTATACTTTGCTTTTGTACGTACTAATATTATGAAAAATATCTCTTATTTTCAAATGTTTTCCCAACATGGTTAGAATCGAACCCAAAACCCACTGATCCGAAAGTAACAACAACTACCAAACTTGTCAATTCATTATCAACTATACACATGTTACAATATAAAATAAATTAAGTGTTCTATTAATAATAAACTGTTTAACAATTATTTAAATTATTAATTATTTAAATATATTTAACAATCTATTGAACTGGGTTTAGACTTCAGCAAGTTGTTCATGCTGCTTAATTAAATTAGATATAATATTTATCTAATATTATTTATAATTTTAAAATGTATCAGTTATATTTTCAGTATTACTTTTTTTTCTGTTACAACTCTTATCGGTTCAAATAGGATGCAAATCACGTGACAAATTCACTGTCATTGTACCAAGCTTCCGCTGAGTGGTACGTACTGTTCACGAACAGTCACGTGACCAGTTCTTATTCATTTAACAGTCACTGTCAGTCATCTTTATCACATTTTTTTAATGGAATTATGTTATTTACAGTTTCATCTATTATAACATTAAGTTACATAAACTTATAGCATAAATAAATGCCGTATTATATACTAAGCATTTGCTTGTTTATGTGAAACTGACATTGATTTCAAATTCACGTAATGATTCATAATTTGAAATTATCTAAATTCTAACACGATCATAAACTAACTTATAGAATTAAAGCTAAGTTAGTCACGCTTTGAGAAAACAGAGCATCGTTGATTGAAGTTTAAAGTACATAAAACCCAGATCCCCCTAAGTAATGGTAGGATATTCAAATTACTGATGTCTCTTAATTCAGACATGGCCGTTGACCTTCCGACATGACCGACGGATTTCTGTTATTACCGTGGAACCAGCGATATTGCTGCGTTTGTCTCGAGAAAAGGACGCGTTTTCTTCCGTAATGGGTGCGTTTCTTTCAAATCTGGATGGATTTTCTTCAAAATTGACGCATTTCCTTCTAATACTTAGGGGGTTGGGACTGAAAGCTGTAATCAAATACTACCAGGGTACATTGAATATATGTTAGAAAATTTCTACTCCTACTACGACTACTAGTCTACAACTACTACTACTACTACGACTACTAGTCTACAACTACGATTTCTACTACTACTACGACTACTAGTCTACAACTACGATTTCAACTACTACTGCGACTACTAGTCTACAACTACGATTTCTACTACTACTACGACTACTAGTCTACACCTACGATTTCTACTACTACTACGACAACTAGTCTACAACTACGATTTCTACTACTACTACTACTACTACTACTACTACTACGACTACGACTACTAGTCTACAACTACGATTTCTACTACTACTACTACTACTACTACTACTACTACGACTACTAGTCTACAACTACGATTTCTACTACTACTACGACTACTAGTCTACAACTACGATTTCTACTACTACTATGACTACTAGTCTACAACTACGATTTCTACTACTACTACGACAACTAGTCTACAACTACGATTTCTACTACTACTACTACTACTACTACTACGACTACGACTACTAGTCTACAACTACGATTTCTACTACTGCTACTACTACTACTACTACTACTACGACTACTAGTCTACAACTACGATTTCAACTACTACTACGACTACTAGTCTACAACTACGATTTCTACTACTACTACTACTACTACTACTACTACTACTACTACGACTACGACTACTGCTATCCATGCTATTATGATTATCACTTCGACTGCTACTACTATTGCTCATACTTCAACTGACATTGCTACTACAATGACTGCTAATACTAATACTAGGAGGACTACTACAACTAGATTAAATAGATACATCGTGCGTAGTTGGGTTCGTCATAGCTAAAACGTACCCATTGTTTGATGACGTCATACCTTAGAAACTCAGAATAAACAAATTCATATAAACTTTATTTTTTAAAGATTTGTTTGCAAAATAAACAAAAATAAATTGCAAAGTTATATAAAAATATATCAAACACATACATCAATAGAAATGTGATAGTACATGACTCGTCGGATCCAACCCGTTCTTACTGAAATACCGTATTTCCTCTAATGGGGTCCGGGCCTTAAGTAAGAGCCGGGCCACTAATAGCAGCCGGGAGTAAAGGTACCCAAAGGTGAATAAGAGCCGGGTCTCCGATAAGGGGCCCGGTTTATATAGCTACAGTTATTACTCCCTGCGAGATATATCTTTGTTTAAATATTTCCAGGCATTGAGAGGGTTAAAGTACCACTATATCCGGTTTACATCAAATGGCGAGGAGTTTGTGTTATTCTCAGAAATGTTAGTTAGTTATTGTAGATGATCACGTGTATTGGTCATACCTGAGAATAAAATAAGGGTCGGGCCTTAAATAAGAGCTGAATCAATAAAAGGAGTTCTAAAACGAATGTACATAGTTCGGTTAAGCCATGCTAGTATATTTCGCTTCGAATGGCCATTTTAAGGTGTTCGCATTAAAATGGCCTCTCGAAGGTATTTGAAGTGATCTGGGGGGGGGGGGGGGGGGGGGGGGGGGGGTATATATTGTATAAACTTTGATAATAAATGAAAAAAATTAGAATAAAGCGGTAACACATATATACAAAGAATATCCTGAGAGCGGAATAATATATTATGCAATATATTATATACAATTTAAATACAAATATAAATTGAGGATAAATGGAGTTTGTTTAAACCATGTGTGTTCCATCGAGTGTCATGATTAAAGTTGTCAATTCATTATCAACTATACACATGTAACGATATAATAAATTATGTATGCTATTAATAATATAATTTTAACAATATGTTATTAAATTACTTTCATATAACAAAGTAACTCTCATTTGTTTACACAATGGAAAGAAATTGTGGCAACTGGCATGTGATAATTTTTTGTTCGTCACTATTGATATAAAGTACGTTATTATATCAATAGCGGGGATATTTATCTCAAATCTTTATTTCCTAACCGATTTCGCTCAGATTTGGAATATAAGCTCACCATATCATATATAAACAGTATATGTTTGCAAAAATCTAGATTTTGAATTTTGAAAATATTGCCAAAAGAGCGATTCGAACCCCTGCGTACATTGCAGTCATCTCACACTCGGGGCATCCAAACTGCACATTCACATATGGATATACATTCAACGAAGTCAGTATGCAAATAATACTAACACTATTTTACAAACAGAATTATAATGTTCTCTCACACGTCGCAATAACATAATCGAGGTAATGAAATGGCAGTTCCTTATATCTGTATCAATATACTATATTAAATACATCTAATATCTAAACCTCGATTATTAGTTTATTTGCTGATTTCAAAACAATATCGTGCTATCACTTTCCCTACTGTATTAGAATTTCACATTCTGTCTTATTTAGCATCCGTCTTCAAATCCAAAATAATTTTATAAATTCCGCGAAACATAACATTTATCCTCAGGAACAGTTATTTCTCTGTGCGTGTTTTTTATTGCATTTATATACTGCCCATTAGTCATATGAATCAAAAGCAGACAACAACAGAACAATGAATTTAAAAGGATATGAACGAAATGTTGTTGTCGTTCCCACGTCATGTCGCCAGTTATAGCTCGAGACCAGTTCAAGTTCGGATGTGAACCGGAAATGTCGAAGACGCATGACCGGATGTGTTGACTCAATCTATTGACGTACTGATAAACATAATATTTTGTTTGACTGGTTGACACCGGGGATATCTAATTATAATTGACTACTGACTCAGAACAATAAATATGTGTCATCATAAGAGGAACTAATATATTATTTTTACAAAAACAAAAAAGCACACCAATAACCATGTATGGACTGGCAGTCTTTAGCAGTTTTCCAAAAAAATTATAAAATTTATAGAATGTTTCCTTTATGTATTTCAACGTTGACACGCCTTTGTGACAAAAAAGTGTCAATCTATAATAAAAATGTATCTTTACTGTTAAGTGCATATATGTTTTGCATATTGTAAGCAACTATAGCCATTCAAACACAAAGGGCCAATCACATCCTACATGTCTTTCCTTCTGAGAATGTATCTCACTTCTCTAAACATATTCCTATTCATGAACAGACTGTCCGTTTAATTGAACACCGCACCTATACAACGTTATACAACACATACAAATAAAGTTAACGTATTACATCCCAGAGTATTATTTAAATAACATAATATTTTATGTGCGCATACATCAAACACAAAAGCATTGACATTATCCAGTATATACCAGGGACAATTGAAGGGGTGCATTCAAGAAGGGCACATGTGCTATGTTATATACATAGAACATGTGCTCTTTTTGAATGCACCCCTTCAATTATAAAGTCTATGTATATACTAATAGGTAGACTAAAATGTAGTCTATGGAATATTTAATTATAGTTACTGTACCTTCATCCTTTTGATTATAAATTGTTGATACATTCAGTTCCATGTGTATTCAGTTTATCTAGACTTGCTGAATATAGATCTAGACTGTATTAAAGGCTGTTATGTTTTACATCATGATAACTGATAGGTACAACAGGTATAACTTCATTTTAGCGAATCTAACAACCCATCAGTAAACATGTAAATCAAGTTGCTAAAGAGTTTCTCTACTGGACAAAATACGTTAGGGATATTGGATGTGTTATGATTAATATTTCATTAGAATATCAAGCATTAAAAACATCATTATTCGTGATTTACAAATTTCGAAATATCCCTTTCTATATTTGTCCAGTATAAGGGATATAGGATGTGTTATGATTAATATTTCATTAGAATATCAAGTAATAAATACATCATTCATAACTTAAAAATTTTGAAATATCCCTAACTATTTTTGTCCAGTATATTTTTAATGACACTGTGGATCGTTATGTTTTGATGGTCTACTTCTAGACTGATTCAACTGCTAACAGTGATTAAAGGTGCATCCACTGTGATTCATAAAAAAAAAAAATTCCAATTCACCACTCGGCTTGCATATTCATCCCCAATCACCAAATATATCGTAATTACTAGCTTCCAATTAAAATCCAGTTACATCATTATATATGTGTAGAAACCGAAACTGCAGGTCCCATTTACATGCACAGTAGTTATGTGACCTACTCAACATAACAACTTTTTCATTTGTCTGTTATAAATAAGATTCCAAAATTACGTTTGACTCATTGACGCACGTCAATCGAGATGCACTGTCCAGTTTTCGATCAGAAATCACTACTTTTACCTCCATATCGTCAATATACTATGTCGACTATCATCAAAATGGCAGTTTTCGGTAACAGTTTGTACTTCTCGATAAAGTTACACCATTTATAGCGTTTGGAATATATGACCCCCAAAAACACAATGGATGTACATTTAAAGGGGCAGTAGCACGTTTTTTGCAAAATTTCTTAATAAATTGAATAACATTTACAAACACTTTCAGTTTTATTTCTGCAATGCTCGAATATAAGGAAGTGATTTCGGATTGATTTTATATTTTTTAATTTAGAAACTAATTCCAGATGAATGTCGTAATTGTGTATGTTTTATTAAAAGAAAGAAATACGGCGATAAATTTAAGTAAAATTTAGGAAGCGCAACTTATTATTCTTTAAGTAACGTGTAGTAAATTATTCTATTTAAACATATTTATCACATTTAACTTTTCTCACCATTTGCATATTTTTCTTCTTTTGTGTATTTTGGTTTTCCTGTTTCTGGCAATGTCCCTTCGTTCGTTGACATGGTTGTTTCTGAAAAATTAGATTAACTGAAATTAGGCCTAATTATGTGAAATAAAATAAAATTAAATGGGATTTACTAATTATTGTTAATTACAACAATGTATTTATCTCATTATAACAAAAAGTTATTGGTATATTCTCTGAAATGTAGTTTTGAATCAGTGTGTGCTTAAACTGTTTCGTCAAGATATTTTTAAATGTAAATGTTTGGAGGTTATCGTCGCATTCATACCCTTTGTTGAATCAGTTGTTATCCCTTTAGTTTTTAAAGTCTCGGTTGAATGACCTATTGGCTTTAATGTTGATATATATCCTGTCAGTGACGTCATCTTTTGAGTGCTTACATCTGACGTCACAATACGAAATGACGTCATATCGTTTGTGTTTCCTAGTATGGTTTCTCTTTCTGTGCTGACATCTGAAAGAGTTGTTCTTTTTTAAGATAACATTACTGGTGATGAAATTAATTGGTTTTATAACATGACAGTCGCATGCCAATATTGCAAAAAGGTTAAGGGAATGAATTTCATAAATCATATATCTGCAGAAATGTCAAAGGCCGTGTATCTACAAATTGAATACAATGAAAGATCATGAAGTTTGGCACAATGGACAGAATGTCCTCACTACCCCAACACTACTATTTGAAGTGAGTGAGTGAATGAGTTGGTGAGCGAGAGAGAGTTTTGTGAGATAAACTTCGAAATGTCTACCCTGGACATTTTGGACAGATTTGACACGTTCTTGCACAGTATAACACCTAAAACATGTACATGCCTGTCGGTTACGTAGACGCCGATAATAGACATACGGGGTTAGTTGGTATCCGTTTAGTTTCCAAACGGGGTTAGTTGGTATCCGTTTAGTTTCCAAACGGGGTTAGTTGGTATCCGTTTAGTTTCCAAACAGGGTTAGTTGGTATCCGTTTAGTTTCCAAACAGGGTTAGTTGGTATCCGTTTAGTTTCCAAACAGGGTTAGTTGGTATCCGTTTAGTTTCCAAACGGGGTTAGTTGGTATCCGTTTAATTTCCAAACAGGGTTAGTTGGTATCCGTTTAGTTTCCAAACGGGGTTAGTTGGTATCCGTTTAATTTCCAAACAGGGTTAGTTGGTATCTGTTTAGTTTCCAAACAGGGTTAGTTGGTATCCGTTTAATTTCCAAACAGGGTTAGTTAGTATCTGTTTAGTTTCCAAACGGGGTTAGTTGGTATCCGTTTAGTTTCCAAACGGGGTTAGTTGGTATCCGTTTAATTTCCAAACAGGGTTAGTTGGTATCCGTTTAGTTTCCAAACAGGGTTAGTTGGTATCCGTTTAATTTCCAAACAGGGTTAGTTGGTATCCGTTTAGTTTCCAAACGGGGTTAGTTGGTATCCGTTTAATTTCCAAACAGGGTTAGTTGGTATCCGTTTAATTTCCAAACAGGGTTAGTTGGTATCCGTTTAGTTTCCAAACAGGGTTAGTTGGTATCCGTTTAATTTCCAAACAGGGTTAGTTGGTATCCGTTTAGTTTCCAAACAGGGTTAGTTAGTATCTGTTTAGTTTCCAAACGGGGTTAGTTGGTATCCGTTTAGTTTCCAAACAGGGTTAGTTAGTATCCGTTTAGTTTCCAAACGGGGTTAGTTGGTATCCGTTTAGTTTCCAAACGGGGTTAGTTCGTAACCGTTTAATTTCCAAACAGGGGTTAGTTGGTATCCGTTTAGTTTCCAAACGGGGTTAGTTAGTATCTGTTTAGTTTCCAAACGGGGTTAGTTGGTATCCGTTTAGTTTCCAAACGGGGTTAGTTGGTATCTGTTTAGTTTCCAAACGGGGTTAGTTAGTATCTGTTTAGTTTCCAAACGGGGTTAGTTGGTATCCGTTTAGTTTCCAAACGGGGTTAGTTGGTATCTGTTTAGTTTCCAAACGGGGTTAGTTGGTATCTGTTTAGTTTCCAAACAGGGTTAGTTGGTATCTGTTTAGTTTCCAAACGGGGTTAGTTGGTATCTGTTTAGTTTCCAAACAGGGTTAGTTGGTATCCGTTTAGTTTCCAAACGGGGTTAGTTAGTATCCGTTTAGTTTCCAAACGGGGTTAGTTGGTATCCGTTTAGTTTCCAAACAGGGTTAGTTGGTATCCGTTTAGTTTCCAAACGGGGTTAGTTGGTATCCGTTTAGTTTCCAAACAGGGTTAGTTGGTATGCGTTCAGTTTCCAAACAGGGTTAGTTGGTATCTGTTTAGTTTCCAAACGGGGTTAGTTAGTATCCGTTTAGTTTCCAAACGGGGTTAGTTGGTATCTGTTTAGTTTCCAAACAGGGTTAGTTGGTATCTGTTTAGTTTCCAAACGGGGTTAGTTAGTATCCGTTTAGTTTCCAAACGGGGTTAGTTGGTATCCGTTTAGTTTCCAAACGGGGTTAGTTGGTATCTGTTTAGTTTCCAAACAGGGTTAGTTGGTATCCGTTTAGTTTCCAAACGGGGTTAGTTAGTATCCGTTTAGTTTCCAAACGGGGTTAGTTGGTATCCGTTTAGTTTCCAAACGGGGTTAGTTGGTATCCGTTTAGTTTCCAAACAGGGTTAGTTGGTATCCGTTTAGTTTCCAAACAGGGTTAGTTGGTATATGTTCAGTTTCCAAACAGGGTTAGTTGGTATCTGTTTAGTTTCCAAACAGGGTTAGTTGGTATCTGTTTAGTTTCCAAACGGGGTTAGTTGGTATCTGTTTAGTTTCCAAACAGGGTTAGTTGGTATCCGTTTAGTTTCCAAACGGGGTTAGTTAGTATCCGTTTAGTTTCCAAACGGGGTTGGTTGGTATCCGTTTAGTTTCCAAACAGGGTTAGTTGGTATCCGTTTAGTTTCCAAACGGGGTTAGTTGGTATCCGTTTAGTTTCCAAACAGGGTTAGTTGGTATGCGTTCAGTTTCCAAACAGGGTTAGTTGGTATCTGTTTAGTTTCCAAACGGGGTTAGTTGGTATCCGTTTAGTTTCCAAACGGGGTTAGTTGGTATCCGTTTAGTTTCCAAACGGGGTTAGTTGGTATCTGTTTAGTTTCCAAACGGGGTTAGTTGGTATCTGTTTAGTTTCCAAACAGGGTTAGTTGGTATGCGTTCAGTTTCCAAACGGGGTTAGTTAGTATCTGTTTAGTTTCCAAACGGGGTTAGTTGGTATCCGTTTAGTTTCCAAACAGGGTTAGTTGGTATCCGTTTAGTTTCCAAACGGGGTTAGTTGGTATATGTTCAGTTTCCAAACAGGGTTAGTTGGTATCTGTTTAGTTTCCAAACGGGGTTAGTTGGTATCTGTTTAGTTTACAAACAGGGTTAGTTGGTATCTGTTTAGTTTCCAAACGGGGTTAGTTGGTATATGTTCAGTTTCCAAACAGGGTTAGTTGGTATCCGTTTAGTTTCCAAACGGGGTTAGTTGGTATCCGTTTAGTTTCCAAACGGGGTTAGTTGGTATCTGTTTAGTTTCCAAACAGGGGTTAGTTGGTATCCGTTTAGTTTCCAAACAGGGTTAGTTGGTATCTGTTTAGTTTCCAAACAGGGTTAGTTGGTATCTGTTTAGTTTCCAAACGGGGTTAGTTGGTATATGTTCAGTTTCCAAACAGGGGTTAGTTGGTATCCGTTTAGTTTCCAAACAGGGTTAGTTGGTATCTGTTTAGTTTCCAAACAGGGTTAGTTGGTATCTGTTTAGTTTCCAAACGGGGTTAGTTGGTATATGTTCAGTTTCCAAACAGGGTTAGTTGGTATCCGTTTAGTTTCCAAACGGGGTTAGTTGGTATCCGTTTAGTTTCCAAACAGGGTTAGTTGGTATGCGTTCAGTTTCCAAACAGGGTTAGTTGGTATCTGTTTAGTTTCCAAACGGGGTTAGTTAGTATCCGTTTAGTTTCCAAACGGGGTTAGTTGGTATCCGTTTAGTTTCCAAACGGGGTTAGTTGGTATCTGTTTAGTTTCCAAACAGGGTTAGTTGGTATCTGTTTAGTTTCCAAACAGGGTTAGTTAGTATCCGTTTAGTTTCCAAACAGGGTTAGTTGGTATCTGTTTAGTTTCCAAACGGGGTTAGTTGGTATATGTTCAGTTTCCAAACAGGGTTAGTTGGTATCCGTTTAGTTTCCAAACGGGGTTAGTTGGTATCCGTTTAGTTTCCAAACAGGGTTAGTTGGTATCTGTTTAGTTTCCAAACGGGGTTAGTTGGTATATGTTCAGTTTCCAAACAGGGTTAGTTGGTATCCGTTTAGTTTCCAAACGGGGTTAGTTGGTATTCGTTTAGTTTCCAAACAGGGTTAGTTGGTATGCGTTCAGTTTCCAAACAGGGTTAGTTGGTATCTGTTTAGTTTCCAAACGGGGTTAGTTAGTATCCGTTTAGTTTCCAAACAGGGTTAGTTAGTATCCGTTTAGTTTCCAAACAGGGTTAGTTGGTATCCGTTTAGTTTCCAAACGGGGTTAGTTGGTATCCGTTTAGTTTCCAAACAGGGTTAGTTGGTATCCGTTTAGTTTCCAAACGGGGTTAGTTAGTATCCGTTTAGTTTCCAAACGGGGTTAGTTGGTATCCGTTTAGTTTCCAAACGGGGTTAGTTGGTATCTGTTTAGTTTCCAAACAGGGTTAGTTGGTATCTGTTTAGTTTCGAAACAGGGTTAGTTAGTATCCGTTTAGTTTCCAAACAGGGTTAGTTGGTATCCGTTTAGTTTCCAAACGGGGTTAGTTAGTATCTGTTTAGTTTCCAAACAGGGTTAGTTGGTATCCGTTTTGTTTCCAAACGGGGTTAGTTAGTATCTGTTCAGTTTCCAAACGGGGTTAGTTAGTATCTGTTCAGTTTCCAAACGTAGTTAGTTGGTATACTGATTCCAGTATCTCAACTTTGTTAGTTGGTGTCCACATCTCTGTGGAGAGTTACCTCTCATCCTTTTGGTCGACTTCCCTATAACATATGACGGTGATGTCATCGTTTCAGTTCTTGCATTTGATGACGCAGTGCGAGATGACGTCATAGCGTTTGTACTTCTAGGTTTGTTTTCACTTTCTGTGTTGACTGCGTGTGGGACTGTTGTTTTATCATGAAATGTTGATGATGGGTCGACAAGTCCTTTTGTTGAACCTTGCATGGATGTGAATCCAGTGTTGTTGTTGGTGGTAGTTGTACTATATCCCATCTTTGTTGTTGTTTCAGGAGACGTCACGCCGACCGACGAAGACGACGCACCTGAAAGAAGCGTCGCCATGGTACTTTTTTCATGTTCACTTCTGTCTTGAGTATACATATCTGACGTCGAGACAAGATTTGTCGAGAGTGTTGTCGAGAGTGTTGTTGATGGTGTTGTTGAAGGTGTTGTCGAGAGTGTTGTTGATGGTGTTGTTGAAGGTGTTGTTGATGGTGTTGCTGATGGTGTTGTTGACGATGTTGTTGTTGAAGGTGTTGTTGATGGTGTTGCTGAAGGTGTTGTTGACGATGTTGTTGGGGGTGTTGTTGAAGGTGTTGTTGATGTTGTTGAAGTTGTCGTTGACGATGTTGTTGGGGGTGTTCTTGAAGGTGTTGTTGAGGGTGATGTTGAAGGTGTTTTTGACGATGTTGTTTGGGGTGTTTTTGGTTTAGTTGTACTTAGTGTCATCGTGGTGTGCTTTTCATCTTCAGTAGACATAACTGACGTCACTTCCGTTTTTGGAGCTGACGGAGCTGAGACAAGTGTTGAAATAGGATTAGTTGCTTCTTTTGTCGAGTCTGTTGTTATACGTCCGGTTGCCTCATATCCTATCAAAGTAAACTTTATATTCACAACTAATTGATAATTGTAATTATCAATGGAATTTGCTTCATTATGCTGGAATTATGTAGGAAATATATTTTACAAAGCTCTGAAATACTCAGAATCGTTTGGCTATATTGTGGGGAAAAAAATCAAAGTTCTACGTTTGGAATGATTATACTATTTGATGGATGAAATGAATGCCCTGGTGCGATAGCACACAAAGGTCTAACCAGAAGTGGAGTAGGACTGTTCCGGTGCTGTTGTTATTTCCCTCAGAAGATCTGGAATTGAATATAAAGGTTGATATGATTGTGAACCAAACGAGCGAAAGAGAGTTTGAATCTAAATACAAATCCTAACCGTTGAATATCGCTTCGTTACCTGTTCTGAAAAACATTCCGCCGAGTCTAACGAAGTCGCATACATATCACCGCAATGGTAATTATCTGATGATGGTACGGTTTTGGGAACACGCGAATGTGTACTGCACTTGTATATTTATAACTAATTATTTTTCATATACATACTCTTGATTAATAAGTTAATGTTATGGCTATCGTTATTTAAAAATCATGTGCGTTTAAAGCAGCATTAATAAAGCAGCCGAGATGGAAGTTATGTTAGGATTTTGTTTAATTATTGGCTTATGTAATGGCACTGCTTCTTAATAGACAACACCAGATTTTAAAGTACTAAACGATCCTAAATGAATATTGAGATATCAATATAGCATCGCTAAATGAAATCACTGTTATTGATTTTAGATATCGTCACTGAATCGACTTGCATTAAATCGGTAATCTTCGGCAACAGTAAGCGTTGCCCGATGAAATAACACACTTTATAAGGTTTGTTAAATGTTACTCCAACAACACACTGAGTGATCCTTAATCATTTCCTGTCTAACATGGCACCGACCATCTCATTAAAATCATATTTTTGATTCGTTCCCAAGATTAAGCTTTAAGAATTTGAGTTGTCACTCATCCAAGATATGACGGAATCCCGTGGAGCCCCGTGTCCGCTTTCAGAAATCTGAAAGCATGCATTTTCAACGGGATAGTTACAACTGCCGGCGAACACGGAGCTCTACGGGATTATGATTTTAATGAGATAAGGCACCAACAAAATATCAAGGCTGACATTATTTTAAGAATTGATCTAACGGTACCTGTTCCCTGAGAGCCTATGGCGACTCTCCGTGACACGCAAAGACAGCCCGAGTAGACAATGTTTTCATTAGATAAGAGTCGTGCATGCTCAACACCAACGTTTTTAAGCTTTAAGCAGGTATTTTGGCGTTTGAGAACGTTTGTTGAATATGAATGTTTTACCTGTACATTTGCTGTCGTTATAAGCCTTCAAAACGTATGGCTTGAACTCGTTCATTTCCACTGTGTCCAGATCTGGGCACTCCTCAACGCTCTTCTGAAGGCACACAGTGTAGTTGACAATACCTCTGGAAATATTCATAGTTAACGGAGTTACACTTATTGATTGGATAAAATAATCATATGTTACTGTAGTCCATTCATATAACTAAGTATACAACTGATTGTAACGCTTCCATCAATTAGACGGGGTTACCTGCACAAAACGATCCCCTTTTCACTAAGAGTGGCGGTGAGCGCTTCATTACAGGCGTTGAGGGCGCCACAGGCGCTGTTCAGTTGACCATGTCCTCCAGTGACTGCACACACTGCAAACACGGAAACATATACTTCATCGGTTGTCTTGAATAAGCAGCCAGCAGTGTTAAACTTACACATCAGCAATCGTATAGGTTGTGAATAGTTGATAACATTTACTGTAGTAGCAGTACTTAGTTGTTTTTGTTGTAGTTGCAGTTGCAGTTGCAGTAGTAGAAGTAGTAGTAGTAGTAGTAGTAGTAGTAGTAGTAATGTAGTATTAAAGTAATGTAGCAGTAGTAGTTGCAATAATGTAGTAATGTTGTAGTAGTGGTGGTAGTAGTAGTATTAGTAGCATCAATGGCAGTAGTAGAAGCAACATCAGCAGCAGTAGTAGTAGTAGTAGTGACAGTAGTAGTAGTAGTAGAAGCAACATCAGCAGCAGTAGTAGCAGCAGTAGTAGTAGTAGTAGTAGTAGTAGTAGTGACAGTAGTAGTAGTAGTAGTAGTAGTAGTAGTAGTAGTAGTAGTAGTAGTGACAGTAGTAGTAGTAGAAGCAACATCATCAGCAGCAGTAGTAGCAGCAGCAGTAGTAGTAGTAGTAGTAGTAGTAGTAGTAGTAGTAGTAGTGACAGTAGTGACAGTAGTAGAACTAGTACTAGTAGTTTGTAACATTATACTGTGTAGTACAAGAAGGAGGAGACGTAGCAATAGTAGTATTTGAATACGTTTAAGTAGTTGTAGAAATAGTTGTTGTTGTAATCGTAGTATTAGTGGATGTAGTTGTAGTAACAGCATCAACAGCATTAGCAGTATTAGAAGTAGAAATAGTAAAAGTAGAAGTAGTATTAGCAGCATCAGCAGTGGTAGTAGTAGTAGTAGTAGTAGTAGTAGTAGTAGTAGTAGTAGTGGTGGCAGGTGTAGTAGTAGTAGCAGCAGTAGTAGTAGTAATATTAGTAGTAGTAGTAGAAGTAGTAGTGGTGGCAGATGTAGTAGTAGTAGTAGTGGTGGTGGCAGATGTAGTAGTAGTAGTAGTGGTGGCAGATGTAGTAGTAGTAGTAGTAGTAGTAGTAGTAGTAGTAGTAGTAGTAGTAGTAGTAGTAGTAGTAGTATGCTGAAGCAGATATTTTGGTAGTTTAAGAAGTGTTGTTATAGAAATGAAAATGTATTGTTTGAAAACATTTTAAGAAAATAATTGAGCAGACGTACACATTATAGAAGGCTTCTCCACATAAATGACAATTTGACACGAATAAAATACATACCACAGACAGGAGAGAATGTTAAAATGTGAAGTGAAGAAAAGACATTATTTCAGTGTGTAAACATCTTCTGTATGTTCATACATGTACACGAGAAATATGAGAATTGGGAATGCAGCTGAAATATTACATTTATAAAACAGATTATAGTCGCACGATGGATATATGTTTGCACTATAACAAGGAAATAGAAGCAGAACTGCATATTCCTCATGACTGCTCGATAGAACGGAGGAGGCGCCTTTCAGAAAACACTAAGATGAACACAGGTCACTATGGTAGTCTTAGCGGAGTGTTAACGTATGGTCAAGGTTAGCTAAAGTTGCGTAAAAGTATTTGTAAAATCAAACAACAATCAAGAATCAAATGACAGAGTTCCCCAATATCGCGTGTCGCTAAACCTCACCCGTGTATTCAGTTCCTATATGCCAAACTAATACCCTTTCTAGCAAAAGTAAAGGAACCATATCAGTGATTATATCAATGATTAGATATATATCAATGATGAGCTCATTTCGACCATTATATCGGTCCTTTCAAGTATGTACTCCCATACTCCGTATTAAAGAAGATTGATCCATTCAAACCCATCTGATGTTTACTCTTTTCTATATATAACCTTACTTCACGTGAGAAACGACTCAGTTCCGAAAATAAATAAATCGCCCATAAATATAAAGTGACTTGACTCACATAAAAATCACGTTTCACTTTCACTTCTTTCAGCTTTACGGCGTGTAACAACCATCTAACAATACATAAATCAAACTATTTAGTAAAATCAGCTACTCACCTAGAATGAGACACAAGATATGCGTATTTGTCTCCATCTTCTCAGGCCGCGGCACTATATTCAGACTATTGGACAGAGTATATGTATATTACGTATATCACCGTGTGATGTATCCTAACGGAACGGAACTATTGAAAGGGATGTTCATACAAGGAAACAATTCGTCATGCGGTTTGTCGTCCAGACTTCCATTGGCTGTTTCGTGGAAACTGTGTTATTTATATAGAAAATATTAAATGATAGATATCGATATCATTCATGAGGTTCATAAAACATAATGTTAAACTTTATTATTGTATTTAGTACTCGCTTACAAAATGTGTAATAACATCTTAAATTTATTAAACAGCCATATCTTCAATTGAGGTGAGGTGAGGTGAGTTGGGGTTTAACGCCGTTTTTCAAGATTATTTCACTTATATGGCGGCTGCTTGTATTATGGCAGGGAGAAAGCCCGCAACGCCATTTGGTTATGTATTGCGGTGAAACCTGCGAGCATCGGCTGAAACTAGCGAACCATGGGTGGTACTACGCTGTAATTCAGTGTAGCATTGCACCCAAACCTTACTGCGTGTAGAACAGAGCCTCCTTTCACAAAGCAACCTTAACTAAGGTTAACCTTAACTCCCATTCTTTAGCATTGCACTAAGGTTGCCTTAGTGACTTAAGATCACCGTATTGCTTTGTGAAATGGGGCCCAGTTCTCTACTGCAGACAAAGTGTCCGTGCCCCTGGCGGGATTCAAACCCCGGACCTCTTGATCCGAAGCCGAACGCGCTAACCACTGCTATCCCGCCCCATCTTCAATTGACGTATTAAACACGTACACATATTTGTATAACCATTGCTTTCGCTCGGGGAATACGAAATTCACACTCGCTTGGTAAAAGTCATATGAAATTGCAACTTTCATAAATCGATGATGACTTCTATGATTGTTTATAATGAGAAATTTCGAACCAATTCTTTTTGGTTTACGTTTTGAAGATTATCTTTCTAAGTTGAAAATAAAATAAACCTCTCAGAAAATATTGTTTTTCAGCGGAAGTCCAATGAGGAATCCATTAGTCAGGACGGTTCTAGTGTCGATGCTTTATTAAAGTTCAATCATATTCATGAACGTAGCACTTTGTTCAAATTTGCCATTTATAATAAAAGTTTATGAAAGTATGTTAACTTAAAGTAAGAGGGCAAATCCATGTTCGTAGAAGACGGTGTCACGTTTAAACAAAAACTGCTATAGCAATCATTCTAGTGCGTCACTTTTTAATGATTCGAGGATGATAAATGGATCCGCGATGCTCAACCGAACCATAACCATTCGTTTTGGAACTCTGTTTGTGGATCGAGGGGATTGTTTTGAAAAAAAAAAAATTTCCTTTTCGTGAGATCTCCTTCTTTACATTGAAAAATATTCCACAACCCTTTTAAACGCGTTATTGTATCTTACGGCATGTATTGAATGTGTTCAACGATTTTATTATCCTTGGATGTAAATGCTTATCCTAGACCGCTAGACGTAGACACATTTTGTATAATTCTCATAAAATATTTCAATAAAAGTTCAGTGACATACATAACATTAATGATTTTATGTACCTTGTTAGAATACCACAGAATGTGTATTCATTGTATTCTTCTCAACATTTCTTAGAACGATTATTATCGCATTGTGTTTATACATATTGCTTCGTTGAAAAAGTGTACTTTTATTACTACAGATATGTTGATATGTGCGTGTGTGTCAATAGGTGTGTTAATATTCTACTTGTCCATATTTAATCACATACGTTTGTGGGATCTTATCTTCTCTTTACTGATTGTGTATATATTTGGGTATGCTAAGGTGACGAAATGGTCAGTGGTAAAAGAAAAGAGACAGATATTCCAATCTGGCTAGAACATTGCGATTGTGTGGTTATTGTTCTGAGCAAGGTATTTCTTGTATTGACGACTAATTTCATTTCATTTGTGAGTGTCTAAATATCATGTAAACAGAGTAAAATAATTATATTGATAGAGTTTATTGCAGTCTGATTAAAATCAACGGTTTTCCGTGGAATAAAAAATGCAAAATAGTGGCATCTACCGGGATACGAACTCGTTCGTGGGTTTCCACGCCAAACCGTCTGAAAGCACCCCGTACACTAGCGTGTTCGGGCGCAATTCAGCTAGCCAATCAAAAGATGCCCAACAAATGCTTTCGGTGCGAGAAACTAGGGGCAGATAACTCCAAACAGCTATCCTTTTGTCTGTTCCGAATGCTTTCAAAACCGCAACCGTTTAAATACTATGATGTGATTGGTCAGCTATTTGACTGGGTTTTGGCTGCGCTAAACTGGTTCTGAACACACGCCTATACGGGGTGTTCTCAGACCTTGTGGCGAGGAATCTACAGAACCTGTTCGTATCCCGGCAGATGCAAAATTTTGCAAATTTTATTTCTCGGAACAAGGTCGATTTTAATCAGACTGGAGTTTATTGGGAATGTCCATCAACATTTAAATTCTTCTAATTGTTACAATCTACTAATAAAATTACTCAGTTGTATTTAGCTAAATTCATAAGGCAAATTTTATATTGAATATAAGCTTGAAATATCCTGCTTTCATACTCTGAATGTAAATGCTTGTGAAAGGTTAGCGATGGGTTCTATCAGCTCAAGTCACTGATTTGAATAAAATTGTTCTGTTCTAGTCTGAAATACGCATGGTGGTACACTCATACTATTAATGCTCATCTATGATGGCCGAGAGGGGACATCGCTCTTTCGCCCTCTGGTATCAACACGACAAAGCGATAAAGCGATATAGTCACACGACAAAGCGATAAGGCTGCACGACAAAGCGATAGAGCAACACGACAAAGCGATAACGCCGCACGACAAAGCGATAACGCCGCACGACAAAGCGATAACGCCGCACGACAAAGCGATAGTGTCGCACGACAAAGCGATAGTGTCGCACGACAAAGCGATAGTGTCGCACGACAAAGCGATAACGCCGCACGACAAAGCGATATAACAACGCGCTAAAGCGATAATAACAGCACGATAAAGCGAAAGAGCGATAAAGCGAAAGAGCGATAAAGCGAAAGAGCGATAAAGCGAAAGAGCGATAAAGCGATAATAACAGCGCGATAAAGCGAAAGAGCGATAAAGCGAAAGAGCGATAAAGCGATAATAACAGCGCGATAAAGCGAAAGAGCGAAAGAGCGATAAAGCGAAAGAGCGATAAAGCGAAAGAGCGATAAAGCGAAAGAGCGATAAAGCGATAAAGCGAAAGAGCGATAAAGCGAAAGAGCGATAAAGCGATAAAGCGAAAGAGCGATAAAGCGAAAGAGCGATAAAGCGAAAGAGCGATAAAGCGAAAGAGCGATAAAGCGAAAGAACGATAAAGCGAAAGAGCGATAGAGCGAAAGAGCGATAGAGCGAAAGAGCGATAGAGCGAAAGAGCGAAAGAGCGAAAGAGCGAAAGAGCGAAAGAGCGATATTGACATGTCGACCGTAATCTTTTACATAACAATAGAATACTGGTTTCATTCAATTTCTTTTCATTTCACTTTGATTCACATAACATAAGAATGATTTTGATAAATGATTCCACTTTAAATCCCCAAAGGTCGCTATTATATAAATATAATTAATACAAGTTTATTTTTTTATTAAGAATTTGAATAAACATATAATGAGATTTCTCTATAAAACAACTTACGGTGAATAATTGAGAAATCCATGACAATTAAAACTATAATAGATTAATTCAAAAAAGTTGACATCGTGTGTGTAAACCTGTACATAGATACTTCCTTAGACATACTTATGTGACTGAATATGATAGATTTAATCGAGCAAAGTAAAGTTTATATAAATCGGCGCACTTTGATTACTTTTGATATATATTCATCAACATAATAAGGATGCAGGTTAGTAGGAAGTCTATGGTATCAACACTTGTATATTATTTAGCCATTCAATAAAAAATTAAAGGAAAGAATAAAATCATAATAAAAAAAACTTGTTTTACTTGGTTTTAATGTACACATCAAATTGAAGCAGTGTGCGAAGAGTATACTATATAAAAATATCACAGTAGAATATTTGTATGACACGGAAATAGTTCTAAAGGGAGAAAAGACGTTTTGGGAAAATTTACTAATAGTGAACTCAGCGCAATGTCATGACTCATTAGTATGACTATAATAGGATTAACGCCTTCAGTGTATGGAGCTTAGCTTACATTCGGATAAGTTAATGGGACTTACACAATCTTCCCTTAAGACTTGAATGGTTTTGCTCATATTTATTAAATTTGAAAAGTAATTATTGTAGATTATTATAGATATGTACATCTTATTAGTTTATTAATAATATCACTGTGTAAACGTAGTTTAGCAACAATTTACCACTGATGAAATTAATTAACATATTTTAGCTCTTCAAGCCTAAAGGTTTGGGTGTGAGGGCGAAAGAGGAAGGGAGCTTTACTTGGTTTAGTTTAGTAGTAAATGTCTTTTTTCACTGTTTGTCTCATGATTTGAGAATATGCCTTCCCCATTTGCATTCGATAGGATTCACTTACTGTGAGAATATGTTCAATCATCATTATATGTGTTCCATCTATTGAGTCTGGGAAATTAGTTAGTTTCCATTTGCCGTCATAGCCTATTATATATTTCGATATCATCTTGTTTTAACTTTTGAAACCGCAAACCATTATGCATGGCATGGTATGATTTGGTATAATTGTACCCTTCTCAGCACACGGATAGCCAACAGACTTCCAATGGTGAATAATAGGATCTGATTGAGGGAATAATACAAAAGGGGAATAACTAAAAGAATTAACATTAACCTTTCTGCATTTGAGTTTTTACACACTCTGCTAATCACTCACTCGCAAATTTGCTTAAACATACATGTTAAGATATGAGAGCAGCATGAGTAGACCCAGATTGTTAAAATGTGAAACTTTTAATTCTCTGTATCAAATCGTTTTGAAGAAGAAGTCTTTTAAAGATTTTAGGTTGGACCACCTGTCACATCCATATTTGGTGAGGGGTCAGGACCAAATGAACAAATAAAATTTTATATGTAAAATCTGAAAATGTCATCTTCCTATGTCAACTGGTTCCGGAGAAGAAGTCGTTTAAAGGTTCTATTAATAATGCCTGCCACGCCAATATTTGTTGGGTGGCGAAGTTCAAATGAACAAACTTTGACCCCCTGTGTGCAAGGTACCTCTCCGCAAAATTTCAGCTTTGGGTGTGCTGCGGTTCATGAGGAGGAGTCGAAAATGTGAAAAGTTTATGGTTTGACGACGGATGACGGACGGACGCCGCACAACGGGCCATGTCACTTACAAGAGAGATCTGCAAATATTATCGATAATTGACAACGTTGACCCGGCGTGTTTATACCCGTACACGTAGATCCTCCCATAGACATACTTGTGTCAACTCTCTTTTACCATTGTTTCATTGAAAGCATATTAATTTTTGATTTCCAATGGCGGCATGGTTCTTTGTCTCTAGTAAATAATTATTTCGCTTAGAAGAAGTTCTTCTATCGCCAGTAAAATAGCAGTTTCGTTTACGACAAAATAGTTTTAAAATTATCCCTGAAGATTTCTGTTGATCCAGATGAATACGTCAAACTTTCTTCTTACTACCGCGTTTAAAAACCAATAAATTCAAAATACACCTATTCCTCCAGTATTCGTCCTTTAAATGATGTTGAAGTTGATCAAGTGTGATTGTTCTCTGTATACAATGTATGTGACTTCTATTTTCTTTATTGTAAACGAGGTTGTCGTGAAATGAATTCATTCGTGGTAAACACTTATTATAATTATTATTAAATGAGTTATAAGTTTTATTGCGCAAAGTTCAATGCAGTTTTAATAAAATAACGGTCTATGCAAAAATCAGAATATCTGACTACTCTTAATCAATATATGTTAATCAGAATAAGCAATGTGAAAGTGCAAGTGCGGACACTATTGTATCAACATTGGTATAATATATTTACCCATTCACTATTTTAACAATGTATTATCATCAATATAATATATATTTGTCTTACATGTTTAACTTATGTGAATGAAATTGATTCAGTTTTTGGAGTACATGTATATAAAAAAGTATATCATAGTGGCATATTTGTGTGACATTGTTTATCGAAATATGCCTTGAAAATGGTTCTTAATGAAAATAAACATGTATTTGCATATGTACTAATAGAGTGTGAGTCACCATAAATTATTAGTGTCATGATAATTATATGTTCGCCTTCAGTTTACGTAGTTTACAATAGGATAAGTAATTGGAGGTTAAGAAATCTTTTCTTAAGCACTTAAATGACTCCATTCTGCTTACATTTATGAAACTGTAAGATTACTTGTTCAAATAATATGTCACTACATGTATGTCGAGACACCCATTTTGTTTCAAGATACTTTATTTGGCTTAAATACGTGCACGTGCTGAATACGATATATGCTGATTTCAGTTCAAATTAATTTCACTTAACTTGCAAATCAACCCATATCGCCCAATATATATGATTACTAGTTATACCCCCGCTACGAAGTAGTCGGGGGTATATAGCGCTCAGCGCGTCCGTCCGTCCGTCCGGAACACTTTTGGTTCCGCTCATAACTCAAATACTACTTGTTCAATTGTTATGAAACTTTATACATGTACACTTTATGGTCCCTAGTTGTGCCTTTTCTATGTTTCCCTCAGATTCCATGATTATTTTTTCAGATTTTCCACTTTTAAGCGTCTTTGTGTGCGCGTCTATGGTCACACTTTTGGTTCCGCTCATAACTCAAATACTACTTGTTTCCAAGAAGGTATTAACACCTCATATACATAGCTTCTTTCTTATAAATCTGGTAAATGATTTTGACATGTTCACATTCAAGGTCAAAGGTCAAGGTCATGAGTGCTTTAATTACTACAATAATCCTTGTAAACATGATAACTTCAAACGTTTTTGTGCTGTCAGGCTCTTATTTGGTATATATCAACTATGGAGATAGACCAAGATTTGAAAAAGTTTTCGCTAAAATCTGTCAAAGGTCAAGGTCACAGCAAGGTCACAACTTAAGCATGCTATTGTGAATATGCCTTATGTTAACAATGAACACTTTGAGTCATTGCATGATTGTTATACACAATGAAAAGTTATCGTTGATGGTGTGACCTTGAAGGTCTAAGGTCAAGGTCAAGGTCAAGGTCATGAGATATTGGTTCAGGCCATGTTAATCCTTTGATCCAATTTTGAAATCAGAAATAGGTTTTAAGAACACACTTGTGAAAAGTGACCCCAGTGATGATTCAACTTGTTAGAATAACTTGAATAATGAACAAAGTTTGGTCCAAAAAAAATCCCATTTTATTTATGCTGAGGAGAAGGCGGAACAGGGAAAGGCGGGACCCAAAGTTTCGGAGCTGCTCTGCTTTTGCGGTGTCCCGCAAACGCTCTTCTAGTTGTTCAAATGTTACGAAACCACTTTGACTTTTACTTCTAAAACATGCTTAGAGGTGTAATACTTACTCTGCTTTAATAATATATGTTATGGTCTTTTCATACAAAAGTTTAAACATTGATACCCTTTTGCTATTTTCAAACATTTCTCTTTGACCAATGTTAATGTAAAAGCGGGGGTATCATGAGTGAGCTTTGCTCACTAATTCTCTTGTTTCAAATGAAAGTCGAGCAACATCTGAAACCGAAATTTCACGTCGCATTTACATGCACAGATGACTCAGTAAACATTCTCAACCAAACTTTGTCCTATTGTCTGTTGTAAATAAGTTTCCAAAATGACATTTGACTGAATGACGGGCGTCAATCGCGGTGCATTGTCACGTCTTTTAACTTTACATAATTACATTGTTACGTTAATGAACCGATAAGCATTAACATTGTAATTTTCAACAACAGTACATGTACTTCAGGATTCAAATTGCTCGACATGTATTACAGTTTTCTGATAAATTTCCGCATAAATAAAACAGCCATTTCTTTAAACTGTTTTACATATCAAGTAGCATCATTTGCTTCATATATATGTAGACTATTATCGTTCTAAAACTCATTATATATACCATAGAATGAAGTATTATCTATGCAGTTAATAAATAATGGTAACGAGGAATTTTGTAAAACAGAGAAGGAAAATGTGATTCACAACTGTTATCAACTGGTGGTGTGTAAAACTATTTTGCAATAAACATACGAATCTTAGTATCACTTTGGATAACGGCCGTCTTCTCTTTTGGTTTTCTCAGGTCAAGATGTTAAACCACTCAATCGTACTGCGCACAATGCACATCTTTATAAGGGTTGCAAGCCGGCAGAGCCACATGTAAGAAAATAAGGTTACATACAACTTGGCGCTCCCGGTTTTTGTGATCGTATGAATGTGGCTCTCCCGGCAACGGTCGGGAGTGCTGGTCCATGTTACGGTATATAATAAACTATGATGTGTCTTGCAGTCTTTTTACTTTGTATTATCATATTGTAGGAAGGCACAGGACAGGGGAGTTTCATATTTCATTGATGTTTTCACCCCATAGCAACATATTTTATTTTATGTAATGTACACGTATGTGTGTCATGTTTTATATGTTATTTGGTCAGATGTAATTTTATCGAATACTGAACGTTGCTGAAAATCATCATTTTAATGCTAACCACTTCAGAATAGTGACAGATATACAGTTGAAAAGTCGTGACCTAAAGAAAAACTACTACAACACTTTATTTAAAACTAAACAAACAAGATTAACTCCATATTCACTTTATAATAAGCTCATTATCTATCAATGGGTGGCGCTAATTTGATAAACGGTATCATCCCGAAATCAATCGTGGGCTTCGCGGCAACCAGGAGTTTACACGACGTGTGGCCCTCGCGACATTTTGTAGTTTTCTAGTGTGGCTTTCGCGGCAACGAGGAGTGTACATGTCGTGTGGCCCTTGCGACATTCTGTAGTTGGCTTTCTCGGCAACGGGGAGTATACATGTCGTGTGGCCCTCGCGACATTCTGTAGTTTTCTAGTGTGGCTTTCGCAGCAACGAGGAGTGTACATGTCGTGTGGCCCTCGCGATATTCTGTAGTTTTCTAGTGTGGCTTTTGCGGCAACGAGGAGAGTACATGTCGTGTGGCCCTCGCGCCATTCTGTAGTTTATTAGTGTGGCTTTCGCGGCAACGAGGAATGTACATGTCGTGTGGCCCTCGCGACATTTGTAGTTTTCTAGTGTGGCTTTCTCGGCAACGAGGAGTTTACATGTCGTGTGGCCCTCGCGACATTCTGTAGTTTTCTAGTGTGGCTTTCGCGGCAACGAGGAGTGTACATGTCATGTGGCCCTCGCGACATTCTGTAGTTTTCTAGTGTGGCTTTCGCGGCAACGAGGAGAGTACATGTCGTGTGGCCCTCGCGCCATTCTGTAGTTTATTAGTGTGGCTTTCTCGGCAACGAGGAGTTTACATGTCGTGTGGTCCTCGCGACATTTGTAGTTTTCTAGTGTGGTTTTCCCGAGCAGACAACCTTTCGAATAGCCAAACTCAATTCATTAACTTTATGTTAATAATCATAGAAACCATGTCAAGAATGAAAACCAAGATTACACGTACAATGCTAGAATATTGACACTATATTCCGAGATTATATAGACGGTTGAAGTACACTCAACATTTGCATTATTATGAGCATTTATGTAGAGTTTACACCTTGAAAGTCAATGTGTAAGTTTCTTGTGCAAGCTTTACTATGTAGATGAATAGTAATCTCAACAAGGTGACGTACAAACTTGGATATCTACTGAACAGCAAAATAACGCCAGTCCACTAAACAATTTCGTAATTACTGATAACGCTGTAATGAGAAAATGTATAACATCACAGTATTCCAATTTTGATGACATCATAATAATAACGTGTTGAACACATGCAGACGTAACGATAAGTCAATACTTGTATAGAACTTCTGGATAACATTATATTGTGCCATAATCATTCTCTGGGAAAATAGCCACATTTCTGTTCAGATGATGAAGGGCAAAATGTGCTTTTAAATGCAATTAGAACATGTGCAAACACTCCCGTGAAGTTGTTTGATGCAAAACCCCTGTCTTTGCTGATGTTGATTTGACGTTATGGCGTCATTTATGAATTTCATTCAGAATGGTTCTATTGGTCTCATTTTGGTAAAACTTCAAGGTATTGTATTCCTTGTCGGTACCAAGGTGTTCCACGAGCACATTTATAGTAATTGCAAACTGTACAGCATGCAGTTAGCCAATATCCCAGTTTCCAAAAAAAATTCACTTTTATTTTGCAAAGCATTTACTTCTTAAACATTGAGACAAGAGTCACAATTTTGAGTCTTTTCAAAGAGCAAATCTCGGATTACAGCACGAATAATTGATTTTTTCCCAGGCTCATGCAGATCATGTTACTATGACAACATGTGACGTGCAATTTAGGGAACTGATACCATTTGACTTTGCAATGGTAACCAACTATACTCTACAGTATCAATAGCTCCACATGTTCTCTGACATTTACTAATGATATGAAAAACCATAGGTTTAAATGCAAACAGAAACTATAATCAATATATTATAGATACGTAGTATGAAATTTTAATATTTATTTCACATACTTAATTACTTTATAGTGTGTCATGTTCTTAATACAGGTCAATACTGGTATTTTTGGTGATATGGTGATTTAACCATCAAAACTAAGTTACTCACACGAATTAAAATAAAATGGTTTCCGGTATTTAGTTATTCATTACTTGATAACGATATGTGAATCCACTAAATGCTGAAATATATACGCTTTTGGTTGAATAATCTTATATCCAAAAAACTTATTTACAGATAAAATGTAAAAATAATGCATATGGATAAAACATTTACAAATATATTTTAAAGAGCCATTAAAAATTTATAGGAATATTTACTTTGCCTTCATGCATGCCGACAGACCAGATATTCTGATTTATTCTGAAGTACAAATAATTTCACTTTACTTGCATATTCATTCCCTAACGCCAAATGTATGCCTAATCAAATAAAGTCGAGCAACAGCATTTTGTACGTGAAGAAGCCGAATTTATACGTTTCCTATATGTGCACAGTAGTTATATGACCAATTACATATTACCAACCCACATCTGACTGTCTATTAAAGGTAAGTTTCCAAACTTACATTTAACCAATTAACCCGCATCTTTGTCAAGTTTTCAATAATAAATCGTGACTTTCACCTTTATAATATCACGACTAAATGAACTAGCCTTAAATTGATAATGTTCATCAGCAATCAGTACTTTTCGATAAAATAACTTCAATTATTACGTTTGACATAATGTGACTCCAACAACATACTCAATGGGTTTTAAAAGGAACACTCAGTGTTGCATTGTAGTATTTTATCAAGAAGTATTGACTGTTATTGAAAATTAACCCTTAAGCGCCAATCACTAAATGATATTAATAAAGAGAATTAATTTGTTATAATGATTAACGTTCAATGTCCGCAAATATCATTGTGATGAACGTCACACCAAAAATATAATAAAATCCCTTTTCACGACAATAATAATTGTTGAATTATGATGAAACGGGAAAATTACCCACGCTCGGATAAAACCCAAAGTTCATGGGTATTGAAACACGTTTGACAGAAAAGTTAACAAAAAATAGAAGCTGACTCTTTGGTTGTTCCGTATTAATCAGTTTGCAAATTTATGTGTTTACAAACACTACCGACAGGGTCAAAACGTCTCATTTTTATCAAGAACATATACTTTTTACTGAGTCAGAATACCCTTTTGTATTATTTATCCATTTCTCAATGTTTTAAGAAAGACTTTACCCATATATTACATTGAATTCCTGGTTATGAAAAATATATTCAATTGTTTAACTCTTTAGCGAAATAGATGTAAACAACTAGGATGTCCTCAACAGTCAGGAAAATGTATTTTACTACTATGCACTGTATAATGCCATGGGCCTCCTTTCTGATTAAAACTATCTCTTTATGTGAGCAGAATGAAGCCATTCAAGTGTGAAAGAGACGATTTTGTAACCTCAAATACGCATTCGAATGTCGCTGAGCTCCATGCACTGAAGGCGTACAACCTATTACCATCATACTAATGATTCATGGCGATGCGCGGAGTTCGCATTTTCAATAAATTTACCCAAAACGTGCTTTTTCATGAATCATACCCTTTAGAATTATTCCTGTCGCACATATTAATACACAATGTCACACAAATATTCTACTGTGATATAGCCTAATAGTGTCTTATACGTTATGATTTCGCTCTTTCGCTCTTTCGCTTTATCGCGCTGTTATTATCGCTTTATCGCTCTTTCGCTTTATCGCTCTTTCGCTTTATCGCGCTGTTATTATCGCTTTATCGCTCTTTCGCGTTATCGCTCTTTCGCTTTATCGCTCTTTCGCTTTATCGCTCTTTCGCTTTATCGCTCTTTCGCTTTATCGCGCTGTTATTATCGCTTTATCGCTCTTTCGCTTTATCGCTCTTTCGCTTTATCGCTCTTTCGCTTTATCGCTCTTTCGCTTTATCGCTCTTTCGCTTTATCGCTCTTTCGCTTTATCGTGCTGTTATTATCGCTTTAGCGCGTTGTTATATCGCTTTGTCGTGCGGCGTTATCGCTTTGTCGTGCGACACTATCGCTTTGTCGTGCGACACTATCGCTTTGTCGTGCGGCGTTATCGCTTTGTCGTGCGGCGTTATCGCTTTGTCGTGCGGCCTTATCGCTTTGTCGTGTTGCTCTATCGCTTTGTCGTGCAGCCTTATCGCTTTGTCGTGTGACTATATCGCTTTATCGCTTTGTCGTGTTGATACCAGAGGGCGAAAGAGCGATGTCCCCTCTCGGCCATCATAGTTTTACATCATACATAATTAGCATATATAACGGGAATATCTACACAAATTTCGTTTCCACCGTCTACTCCCAATCATCAAGAGAAGTTCAGGGCTCCGTTCCATAACAGCGAGCGCTTATAATCGCTCATTGATTGCTAAATGTAGCGCTCAAGAAGCGCTCATTCTCTCTCACGGTGCAAATTCCTCGAAGTTTGCTCGCCTTGCTACGTAGCGCTACATTGAGAAATCGCGTTCAAGAGAGGTTTAAAAGTAATCGCTCACTTCTCTTGAACATCGTCCTGGAGAAGATTATATTACGCTTTGTTGAGATTCATATCATTCACTGCATCTCACCGATAAATCAGTATTCCCGTGTGCGAAGAAGTCCAATGTACATGTATTATACTTGTTATTAGCGGCTACATGTAACAGTAACAAGGGATGTATTGTTAAATATTAGGTATTTATATGCTTTGAAATTGGGGTGTTGTTATTATGGGTATATATCTGGGATATATTGTTTAGGTATCTTGATATAGTAGGACATTGGTACACTTTTCTGAATACAGAGATTTTTTTATTTATACATATCTCCTATAAAAAAAAAGATGGGTGTAAAATAAACATGTTTCAAATTTCAAACTTGTTACAAATGAAATCAATGGAATTAAGCGTCTGTAATCTCGTTCGATCTGTTAAACTGTAATAGATTTGTTAAAGCTTAGTGTTTTATATAGTTTGTACAACAGTCTTGAAACAAAACATCGTTTTCAAACTTTCTGCAATAGTACAAATTTTTGTACTGATTTTGGGACGAGTCTCTTGCGGGAAGCATTACCTATTTCAAGAGAATGAAAGATTAAAGTGAGTTGTTGCGTTCTTGATTTTAAACATAAAATGTATAAATATTTAACATTAATTCTTTTTCAAATTCAAAAGGTGGGGAACCACGCCGTATTTCAATATTTTAAATATTATCTGCATATATGTACCATTATAAAAGTAGTGGTGAGAAAAATTACATGTGGTTGTTTCATAACGTTATGTAAACACAAAATTTTATAATTGTATATGCCTTGTCATATTTCTCAACTAGTCGCCCTGAAATAACTTTCAATAAGTAAAGTATTCAAATAGCCCACCCTATCTTATGTGAGCGTATGCCTCAATCAAACTTCGTACATGGAAAAGATTCGCACAGGGCGTGTATTCACCAATGAAAACGACATATTTAAGGAAATCCACACTTCACGTCTCTGAAGATGTATGTGAGATACGAAGACTTCACACTCTCACGAACACAGTTGATGAGTATATAATATATATACATCAATATAAGTATATATGCTTCTCAGTACGTCTATGTATTCAAATAGGAACTGGGAGGATGGACGGATGTTACGTTGAAGTGGATGTTCAGATTAATACTTAATTCATTCATCGCGTTATTCTCACGCAATGCAGCGCTTGATCATGAAATTTCAATATAGAATACTACAACGAATAATTGAAACACATGTTTATTTATTTAAAATCAGTAAGGAAGATAATATTTTGTGCTGTTCTGTAATCATGATTCGCCGCTAATGGCTGCAATACTGCCGAAGCGGCGTTAAACAATAACTCACTCACTGTAACCATGAACATCTTTTTGGGGAGTGCCATGTAGGAAAGACTTTTTTAATTATATTGCTGCTTTGGATTACCGATTGCTGTGACCCTATTTATAATAGGGGGTTATGTCGCCATATTGGATTGTTTGGCATTATGTGAAATGAAGCACGCTATATTGTACCAATTTTTACAATGTTTATATAACAATGATTGAATATTCACATAGTAACACATAACATATATCATAAAACTTATAAACAATATGCTGTTAGGCCGCAGCGAAGTTTCCCCACTCGCAGCGCCGATGAATGGCTTCAGTTCTCATTGTTTTAATTTTCAACAAATGTGCGCTAGTGTTTATCAAGTTGTGAAATATAAAGTCATCAAAATGTTACCTTCATTAGTATCTTTCAATTTCACTGTGTTTTAATCATGTATTAATAACATAGTTATGTAAACAGGAATATCCTTCCGAATTTCGTTTCCACAAAAAATACCCCGATAGAACCCTCCTTTTAAGTGAGTGAATTAACGCCACTTCGGCAGTATCGCAGCCATTAGCGGCGAAAATAATATGAACTTAAAGGTAACATGTCGTAGGCTACCCATGGTCACTTTCGTGATTCGTTGAAAAGGGGTTCCAATTTGACATCTACTCGACTTTAAATTTCTAAAATCGGCCCGTAAATTATTTATATAGGACTTCTTTTTAAAAGTGCCTAATTAAGCCCCCGCGACTAGAATGAAAGCCGGCGGGGCTGTGGTCAGTACTGGTCACTGAAGCGTATCCTGCTGTGACGTACGTGGAGGAATCTCATTATAGCCGCTAATCTTGATTTAACGCGTTTTCCCAACTTTTAAACTGCTCATATAAGACAGAAATCTTCATCAAAACAACCCAAATTTTCGATAAAAGGGATTACTTAACTATTCAAGTAACGATTTCATATGGTTACAACGGCCGGGCCTTGCTTAATTGGAGTGCATTTTGCGCTAACGTATAGTGTGTGTGTGAAGCAATTAAGCGCGGGACTGCTGTCATGACACATAGACTTAGGCCGTATCACGGATCCTTGCTCACCATTCATGATTTTCTTTTAGATTTAGAATATTATGGAATACCAATGTTTTTTCTCTGCTATCTTCACTAAATTTGCCTATTCTAGGTATTTCACAAATTTCGAATATTGACTTTCATGTTTCCAAACAATGGTTAATTTCATTAGATTATTATGATTGGTTGACAGATATTTGGAATGATAAGGGTCTAATAATAAATGGTAACAAACTTCGTACATATAGATTCTTCAAAACTGAATTCAATACAGAAAGTTATACATGTATCATCTATTAAAAAAGGGCAAATTCGTAGTATATATAGTAAATTTCGTTTAGGTGTTTTACCATTACATACAGAGGTTTGCAGATTTTCCAAACCGGTTACTCCTTTATCAGACAGAATTTGTAAATATTGTGATTCAAATACTGGTGAAGATAGAATTCATTTTTTGATTAACTGCAAATTTTATTCTGATTTAAGATATGATTTATGGAAATTAGTATGTGATGCAGATCCCCCTTTTGTCATATTTCCCCGGTATAACAGTTGATCTTCTTAGTAGGAAATAACAAGTTTGTTATTTTGAAAATTTGCATTAAATATGCAAATGACGGTATTAAATATACAAATAGGCAAATGAGGGTATGAAATATACAAATGACAGATATACACATCAGTAGTTAAAAGTATCAAATTTCGTAACATTTGAACAATTAGTGTCGGAGTTATGAGTGTCAAGGGCAAAGTCGAAAAGCGGAGAAAAATGGCATAAATTATACAAACAAATAAAATCGCTATGGAAGTGATCTGAAAACAGACGCGAGGCTGACATTGGTTCAATGTTTGCGCTACCACAACTCTCTCTCCCCGCGAAAAAAATCAGTCCATTTGGCGTGAAGCGAGACATCAAATGGAAATGTGTGAAGTGAAACTTGATAACTATGATTACTCGAACAATTTACAGCAGAACAGCGGTGTGACATTGTTGCAAAGTGCAGATATAGCAGATCAACTGACCGATTCCTCAGTGTTTGCCATGATAAATAGTAAGCGTATGTTTAAATCCCATCCCTTCACGTACGTCACTTCCGGTTACCGTCCAACCCTCTAAGCCCCGCCCCATTTTTCGTTTGTCGCTGGCTGCTGGAAAACAGACGATAATTTTGCAATGTTTAAGTCGCTCTAGTTTAATAAAGGATCAACATATTCAATTTTTTTTCGGGTCTCATTTTTCACAAAATAGTCTAATGAACCAATTGCAGATAAGAATTCAATAGAAAATAATATATTTCGGCCAGAAGTCATATGTATATATAATTTTAAATGGCTATTATCATCCCATCTAGCGTAATAATACTATCAAGAGGCGCACATACGTTCGTATTTAAACGAAGAAAAGCACACCTGTTATCATGGTAATGATACAAAATTTAACTTGTTAAAAATGGCTGTCGCTATACAGCATGTTTGGAAACAAGTACTTAATCAGCATATCAAAACACAAACACAATTTCGTGATATAATATTTGAATGTGTCTTCACGAATCGAATTCACTGTAAGTTATGTTGTGTAGTGTACATACTTAACTTTATTAGTAAATCATGTTAACAGTCATGCTGTGGTTACGACATGAGTGACTAAGTGTTTTTTTGTTTTATTCTGTGTGAAATCGAGAGACATGTAGACATTCAGGCAGTGTATCTCATTCGGTGAAATACATTCGTTGTCCCATTATTTGCAGGTTGACATTGGGATATACCAGAATTTGTTATCTCATGTACGTCGTTTCCTATGTAACGCGATACTTCGCCAATCAAAATACTACAGAATGGGGAATAGTTTTACAAAAGGTTTGGCCGGTTAAACTACATGTATACCAACTTCCAAACGCAAGGCATAACTCTTGCCAGTCTCCATTCGGAAGTTGCATGTACACATGCTGTGGTCTTTTTACTGTCAATGAGAACAAGCTTATCAACGGATTTGGCTAAAATGTCAGATAAAACCGGACTCTAATGCACGTCTTTCGGACATAATTTGTTACAACATTCAAAAGTGGAAGTTCATCAGTGCATCATACGAAGATATTTGACATACTCCATCTTCAATATATGTATATGAATCATGATATGAACTGACATACGTACTTCAATATTAAGGAGTCAAATCTACAATAAAAGGACTTTGGTCATTTTCAACTTTCTCTTTAAAACAGGATAAAGTTATTTTATGCATTTTTATTAGTAAAAGATTTTTCATTTATAATAAAAGTTTATGCAGCATATGTACTCAGAAAAATTAAGGAAACACCATGGCTCTGGTCCTGATTTTTTAAGGTCAATTTAAACAGCTACTCACAATGTCATAAGTGTATTTTCAGGCTCAAGTCAGTATCGGGTGTGTCCACCATGTTTGCCTAAGACATCCTTGCACCTCTGTTGCATACTGTCCGTCAGGTTACGTATGGTACGTGCCGGGATCTCACGCCACTTCTCATTTAGTGCCTGGTTCAGTTGATCCAGATTTTGAGGAATTTAAGACGTCGTCTCACCTTTCTCCCTAGAAAGTCCCACAAGTGTTCAACTGCGTTCAAGTCAGGACTCTTCGAAGGCCAGGGCTGTACTAGCGTTGTATCGGTTAAGAACTACATTGACAATTTGGCAACATGTGTCTGGCATTATCCTGTTGGAATTCAAACTTTTGACCTTCCTGTTGACATAACGTTGAGCATACACCCTCCCATCAAGACGAACAAGACGTGTACGGCGCCGATAGGATATGCCTCCCCACACCATTACTGAACCCCCTCCAAATCGGCCAATTTCTTGTGTGGTGACATCACAGAATCGCTCGTTGCGTCGTCTCCATACACGCTAACTGTAAAGAGAAAGGGGACTCATCTGTGAACAGTGTGTCTCGCCACTGACGTCGAGTTCGCACCCTGTGTTGTGCCAAGCGTTCCCATAGTTGGCGGTGATTCCGTGTGAGACAGATTCTTCTTAGTGGAGAGCTGATTTCAAACGATTTCTTACTGTTACTGTAGAAATTCTTTCACCTCTTGTTTTTCTGAATTCCTGGTTTATGACAGCAGTTTTGAACCTGTCCCTTAAAGCAGCTAAGCGGTGTTGTGCAGGTGTCGTCGCTGGTTTCCTCCCACGCCCTCTCCTTACTTTGACACTTTGAGTGACATTGAACATACTAACCAGACGTGAGATCACACTGACCGACTGACCGGCAACTGCTCGTCTTGAAGAACTACTGTTTATCATGCCTATTGTTGCCATCGCTGCTGCTCTGTAAGGTACTATCGAGGCATAATCTCGGTTGTGACTACATGATTGAGCATCCTCACGGTCAGTTATACCCACCCCAAAAAGCATTCAACACGATGTGCACGTGCTTTATGTGGTGGGTCGAATGAATCATGATCTACAAGTCAAATTTCTAACAATTTACATTACATATGATGTTCACAGAAAAAGTCATGTATACAGGTGTTCCCTTAATTGTTTTTCGAAGTATATTTACTTAACGATAGTCGTAGAGAATAATGTCACATATAATATATAATATATATATATACTGTTAACGGCCATTTTAGTGTTTTATAGTGTTTTTATAATCCAAAGATCGAAAGTGGATCCACGTTGCATCCATTTTGTTGTTTGGGGTCACTTATGCTAAACGTTATAAATTGTGTTGTGTTATCGAGAAGTACGGACTGTTGCTGAAAATTGCCATTTTGAGCTTAATCGACTTAGTATATTGACGATGTGAAGGTAAAAGTTGTGATTTCTGATCGAAAACCGGACAATTTACCGCGTGTGGCGCGCGCCAATGAGTCAAACGTAATCTTGGAATCTTATTTACAACAGACAAACTGATCAATTTGGGTTGATCATCTTTAATAGGTCATATAACTACTGTGCATGTAAATGGGACGTGCAGTTTCGGTTTCTGCACATGCATAATGATGTTACTCTATTTTAATTGGAAACTAATAATTGTGATATATTTGGTGATTCGGGATGTATACACAAGCTGAGTGAATTTATTTGCACTGTAAACAGTACATATGGGGAGTCGGAACATATTAAAGCCTAATACAATTTAATGAAACACAATGGATGCACTCCTTTCTTGTGATTGAGGAGCACTG
The DNA here is from genome assembly GCA_936450465.1 of Gibbula magus. Classification (NCBI taxonomy): domain Eukaryota; kingdom Metazoa; phylum Mollusca; class Gastropoda; order Trochida; family Trochidae; genus Gibbula; species Gibbula magus. The sequence goes on from OW388304.1 coordinate 63,610,663, forward strand.
TTTTGTAAATGGTAACATTTCTTTTCCATTGTTTTACATCTCTTTATTTCCATCAGAAAATGTGTTACAGTCCCTTTAAATGCTTGTCTATTGAAAACTTTTCATGTTGAGCATATCCTCCGTTACTTTTCTCCACTAGAGAAAGACAAAGAGCAACTTCATTGTAGCACTGTTTATTTTTGTATTGTAGTCGTATGCTGATATACAATATATACAGATGAAGGAACATGTATGTTATCACAGCTGGAGAACCACTAAGATGTACATCTACACCTTAGAAAAGTAGAAACATGCACCCACATTCACCATAGCATACTGTATCTTCAGTGTAACACCTTCATGGAGAGGCAATCTTTATGAACTGATAAGGTTTGTCAAATATAATCTCAAAACTGAAATCTTTTGATACAGGGACAAATTGATTTTTTCAGTTCTATTGATTTGAAATTTGATGACAATGTATTTGGAGTTATTTTTAGATTATTATCTATTTTGATAACTCAACTGTAAAATTCTTCAAATTGGCAGCCTGGATGAATCTTTACTAAAGTCTATTGATAATCGTAATGGTAATTAGAACAAATTAGAAGTCAGAATAACTTTCTTTTCTTATCTTTTTCTTAAAGAGAAACAGTTTATTCTTCTATGGAAACAATAATCAGTATAGTCAAACCTCGTTTAACAGGACTCCGTATATCCGGAAACCAGGGCATCCTCGATGTAGTATTTCAAATCTTTTCTGTGCATTTCTATGTAAATGATGATTCGCTTATCCACGCGACTCGCTATCTGGACATTTTCAACTGTAACCAAATTGCGCGTATAAACGGGGTCTGACTGTATTCATAGAGGACACAGAATAAGCATCTTTAAACAAAAGATAAGAAATAATTCAGTGATTCTGTACACCTTTAAAAATGAGCTGAATAGGTATTTGCCAATCATTAACAAAACAGAGAAATGGAAACCTGTACATTGAGAAATAACTATGAGGCCATTCAACCTGGGCTCTGAACATTCACAGGAGTCAATTGAGATTGTCATGATATCATTGTCAATATGTACATCACAAACAGCATACAAGATCGTTGTCAATATGTACATCACAAACAGCATACAAGATCATTGTCAATATGTACAGCATACAAAATCGAAGATGTGTTGAAACTCTATCTGGTCATGGTTGAGGGTTCATCAAAAAAATAGTTGAAACTATGTGAGATTTGGTAACCTTTTGTAAGGTATCATTTCAGTATGTGCCAGAGCCACCATCTTTGGTAAGTTACATGGTGAAACCTTTATAACAATTTACTTCTTGTGACAGATACATAAACACACTCCCAGAAGAACCATTGCAAGTTTGTGGAGGTGATCTCATGTACAATGAATGGTAGCATCTCTACACAAACTGAGTTTACTTTATGTTTTTCAAGGTTCTGTGTTAATGTCCAAATACGTTCCAACCATCATCTCCGCAAAACCATTCTGATAATCATTCAACAAGGTCACAGCCCATAGGAACAACCATAGGTGTATTTGACCCATGTTTAATTTTACACATTATGTTTTGCTCCATGGAATGTCTCTTCACACTTTCCTTGAATCATATCCGTCAATCATCTCCCAATGAGAACTGGAACCACTTGGCCAGAGAATAGTAATAGTGAAGTGATGAGCTGTTCACATTGTTAGACAGACCATTGCAGTAAATGTGCATGAATCTCACAGAAACTGCACCTCATGCTCTGGGACACAGCCTGTGTCTAGTGTCAATGATCTTTCACCAAGTATGATGAAGGACGTATCACGATACAGAGTCCTTACAACTACATTCGTATTAATATTCCGTGACCAAATAGCAATTGTAATGTCACTTTGCTAATTTTGCAGATGCCATGCAGCAAAAGATGTTATTGACATACAAATCAACAACTACTGGTAGTATTCTTGCTCAGTTCATAAAAATAACAATCAACAAATGTAATAGCAACAGTACATGTTCAAATTTGTCAACAGTGCCTTCATCTCTACCCTCTTTCCATTGTAAAAACAGCTGACAAAGTCTGTAGCAAATGTCCAAGAATGTCTATTGTTTATCTTGGTTGTACCATTCATAAACATCACTCTAGTCTGCATCAAATGTAATACAGTTGATCTCACTTCAACCATGCAAATCCTACTTATCTAGATCTATTTGATTCCTCTCAGTTTCAACAGCAAAACTCTTGTTGTACACAGTGAAAATATAAATCCTCTGTACAAATTGTTTCAAAGCTGTAATTGACACAGGTCTTCTTACTTTGAACTGTGCACTTGCCGCTGATTGTATATCACACAGACTTACAATACTCTGCTTAACATCATCTTGCTTCTCATACAAATCCTTATTACCCCTTTCCAATTCTGCATTTGCCATTCCTCAAGAATGTGGACCACTCCTAGAAATTCTGCAGAGTATCTGATCCATAGAGCATCCACTGGTTGTGTCAGCCATACAAAACTTATCTTTTCTCATGCAGAGGTTCTCAATTTCAACACTTTGTAAGAGTTGTAGAAAACATACAATTCTGTTTGAGTGTGAACACCACTGTACCAACAGCTGAGTACTAATGTTGGAACCATGCACAATTTATGTGCAAATGTACAAGAGTCATTCTTATATAGACGCTCTCACAACAGAACCCTCTGACCGGTTGAGATAACAGTTGGGGAAATTTCAAATTACTACATGCCTTGCTAAAGAGATTTGACACCAATTCTGTCACACATGTTATAGGTATCTCACTCGGTCCAAAATTTCCCTCGAGACCCATAACAAAAATCCTATATCAGGTCCTGAATTGTGAAAGAGGTCACAAGGAGTCTTCATTAAAGTACAACCATTCTGACCATCTCACTTTGCACTGTCGAGTGGAGTCTAACTTATTGTATATAACTTCAGCACAACGCCCACTACGAGACAGAGTTATAGCACCAGTATGTATGTGTATATATGTCCATGTGTGCACCACATGTGGAGCTAGCCTCATCTGCGGTTCATCTTCTTGGTCTGCCAGAAGTCGAACTTTGTGTACGCGGCCTGGAGCATATCCTCCATGTGTCCACATAGCTGTGGGGAGAGAAAGCAAATATAATAAGCTCACAACCCGAACCGTGCCCAGGTCCACCGCCCCCATCTGGATATACCACCGGAGAACATGCCTCGTTAACCTTGTATCTGCTAATATAAGATACCCATGGCAATAAAACACAGGCGATCAGTGGGACCGACAGCGTGCTTTATGAGACAATATAACATGCTCGTGATTTTACACGTCAGTTAGAGCGCCACTTAGCAAATGATATCATATTTTACGTCACTTTGATTGTTCAATGCTAGAGAATGTGTTCTATGACGGGAGACATTAATATTTTCAAAATATAGTTTATACAAATAACATAATATCTTCACGTTTTTTATATAAAATAAGTATAGTGTTTAAGGACATCTCATATGAGAAATAAAAGACTCGTTGTTGTGCTTTACAGGGGTCGAAATTAACCTTCTCAATGCAGTAGCCACTCGGACTAGTGCATTTCTTAAAGAACTAGTCCAGACTTATTCCAACTAGCCAAATACATCTCCACGATAATTTCACCTCAAATTTTAACTAGTCCTTCGGACTACCTGTTTTTAACTCTACTAGCCCTGGTAGCCCAGCTTCTTTTTCACTAGCCATGGGCTACTGGACTGGACTGGACTGGCTAATTTCGAACCCTGCTTTATCGTTGAATAAAACATAGCACATAGCTGAACCCTTCATGTTTTATGCTCCCGGCTATGTTTTATTCAACGATAAAGCTGGCCATTTCTATTTCTTAATTAATACTGTTTAAACTGTACATGCATGTAATGGATTTAAAGCATCTAAATGAGTTATGCAATACCAGCGCAATAAAGGTTGTGTTATTATTATTATTCCCTTTTAGTTTTGGGTTTGGAACTACCGTAATTAATTCAAGAGCTAGTATGTCAATCCCTCTTACTGAGTTAGTTGTTAAATCCTGCTTTAGCAATATTGCATCCATTACTGGCCAGATGTTCCTTAGTCAGTCACTATCAACAAACCATTAACAATTATTTTTTGTTATAGTTACATCTATTATAGTGTTCGCTCTAAAATAAATTCCTCTTCTTGATGTATTTACCTTAAAGAAGTGACTCAAAAGTTATTTAACTTATGTAAATATTTCTTCATTTCTCCACTCTAATCAAATTTGATAATCTTTTCCTTTTTATATCAGACCAGAGTGATGTGTAACTGTCATCTTGAGCTGTTCCAAACAGTTATAGAATACATGTAAGAATGCTTAAAGAATACATACATCTATACTGTAATGGTGTTGAGCAATTTTCTCTTTTAAAGGATGTAATTTTGTCACTTGGAATTTCTCTAACGTTGTTCTCATCTTGACGATCTGAAATAGAAATGAAATCGATCATATCATAAATGATAGTTGTAATTTTAACATGTGTTATGCTAGAAATCTACACGAAGAGGAAACAAAACCAAATTGGAACGATACTCATAAAGCTCATAGGTTCTCCTTAAATGAACGTACATATATTGTTACAATATCAAATCTAAAGCATCAAAATAGTATCCTCAGTACTATGTGCCAACTGTTTTGATTACATATGTATGTATAAACAAGACTATACCCTCAAATTCTGTTTCTCAACAACTGTCCCTTTAATAGATTATTGGAATATTTGTTCTCGATTGTTTCAGTTGTCTGATTACATTTTTGATAAATAGAATATTGCTTACAGGTTCAAAGACATCACTGAACAAATCTTACCTTTTCTTCTAAGAATTTGGACGACGGAGGAAAGCAAGTCCAAAAATGTCTGAGCAGTTCACAGAGCGCGTTGTACATCTGTCTTACTTCGTCCTGTATGTCTTGAGCTATCATTTCTGGAAACAATCATTTGTAGAAAATTATTACATATTATATTTTCTTTTTGCAAAACATCATCCACTGGACTCATGAGGAGAATTTAGAACCATGTATCGTATCACCACTTTATTATCGTCATTTAGTTTTGGGGCCTTTTTTATTGATCAGAACTTGTATTGCTTCTTTGGACAAAGCAAAAGCCATCTTCCGACTTATTTAGATTTGCATCAGTGTGAGAAGGTTGATCTATTCCAAAGTGAAATAATGTTCCAAAGTTTGAGATCTTATATTCACTCATGACATATCATTCAGAATCCTTATGTAGTACTTGCTATTTTTGGAAATAAAAGTAAATTAGAAAAGGCTATGAAATGGTTTATAAATATACCTTTCGGTAGAGGACATCTAACTTAAGCAAATTTTTTTCGATTTCAACCATTGACATGGTATTTTTAGATTCTGTGAACATAGTGCACAGATAGCTCCAATATGTCTGTACGTACGATGCAGCTGTTGTTGTGTTGTTCCCTTCATGAGAGCTCCCCCTGGTGAGAGTTCGCTGAGAATCATCATTGCACAGTTACCAGACACCGCCTGAAGTGAACCGATGCACGGGCAATCACATTTAGAGAATATTTGGAAAACAGAATATATGAGAAACTTGTAGACATAGGAAAATAATGCTGTGGTATATGTTTTGTACTTATCATAACAAGAGATACCTCTGCTTTTAACATTGGTCAAAGAAAGTTTAAAAATAGCAAAAGGACATCAATGTTTAGTCTTCTGTATGAACAGACAACAGAAGTATTATGAGAGCAGAGTATATCTGTCTTCATAGTAAGTATGTCTTCATAGATAAATGAAATATTAAATATGCAAATGAGGTATCAAATATATTACAAATGTACACATCAGTGGTTATAAGTATCGAGTTTTGTAACATTTGAACAATTAGCGTCTGAGGTATGATTGGGACAGGAAAAGTGTGAAAAACGAACTCGAACAAGAGTCATCAGAAGATGACATATTCCACCGGTTCCACAAAATTTGTAAAACACATCTTTGACAGATACTTGTGTATCTACTACCGTACTTCAGTTAGTGGGTATTACAGATGCTGAGTTTCAGGTATGTTAAGGGTTTTAGACTTCTGCTCCAGAAGCAGTCAAAATCAACAACAACCAACATCCCTCTCATGTTTCTATGGAAACAGAAAAAATTAATTTTTCAGAAAAAATCTCAAAATCTCAAAAGGCACCACTTCAGTTAGTGGGTAATACACATGCAAAGATTCAGGAAGATATGATGAATGGTTTTGGAGCTGTGCTCCGGAAACGAACCTGTCTCTGAACAAAGTCCAAATTCAACAAGTTTCTATGGAAATGAAATAAAATAAAATTTTCAGAAATCTGAAAATATCAAAAGGCACCATTTCAGTTAGTGGGTAATACACATGCAAAGTTTCAGGAAGATATGATGAACGGTTTTGGAGCTGTGCACCGGAAACGACCTGTCTCTGAACAAACTCCAACTTCAACATGTTTCTATGGAAACGACCAAAAATAAAACTTTTAGAAATCTGAAAATATCAAAAGGCACCACTTCAGTTGGTGGGTTATACACATGGAAAGTTTCAGAAAGATATCATGAACGGTTTTCGAGTTCTGCTCCGGAAATGAAATGTTTACGGACGGACGGACGGACAGAGGGCCGGGTTGATGACTATATCCCACGGTATTACATACCGGTGGAATAAAAATGGGGAAAATTTGCATAAATTATGCAAATGTGAAATATGGAACATACAAAAGGCAGATGAAGACATCATGTCAATTGTACATATCACGTTTTGTAAAATTTGAACAACTGGTGTCTGGGTTATAAGTGGAATAAAAAGTGTGAATGGCAAAGTAAAAAAAAGGAGAAAATTTGCATAAATCATGCAAATGAGGATATGAAACATACAAAAGTCAGAGCTACACATCATACACATATCAAGTTTCGTAAAATTTGAACAACTCGTTTCAGAATTTTGAGCGGAAAAAAAACCGACGGATGGACGCACTGACACGCTGACCGCTATATACCCCGACTACTTCATAGTAGGGGTATAATTAACATAATTAACCATAGTAAGCTTTATCATACAATGGATGGTGTCCTCGGCAGGATAAAGTCAATGGATAATATTTATATCTGTTGTGGTCATATGTGGATAAAGACGCAAATTACAGAGGTCAAGTGACCGAACTTCTGCTGTTCTGCTGAAGTAAAAAAAATGTCAAAAGTGAATGCTGCACGCCAGACGATGGCCCATGCCATAAGCCTTTCTGGCCTATTTTGAGCTAATAATGAACAATTATCATTGTGTTATACATACCCCAGTAAGTTGAGGCTCCCAGGCTTGTATATCTTGACCGACTGAGGAGAGTGCTTGAACGACCGTCTCGTTATCAGTGTAGCGGGATGCCGTCACTTGTGTCGGGCCATGCAGGTACCGCTCCATTTTGCCTAGCCGCAAGTTCACGTGGCTAGACTTCATGTCGTTCTGAAGATCTAAGAACCCTAACTTCTCTTGTATCCTCCGCTGCAAAAGAACATAATTCAATATAATTTATGTAATTTATTTATGAGGAAGATAAGGTGAAGTGAGTTCAGGCCCCTAAGAGTATTTCCAGCGAATGGAAAAGGCAGCCCAGAACCTGGTAACTTTTTGTCCAAGCTGACAACTTTTTGAGGTTTTCATTCAAATAGACAAAGGACAGTTTCAAGTTGGTTTCTTTTATATTTTGTATTTCACTTGCAGGAGAAAAGTCTGGACCTATGTGTGCAGTGAAATTTTCAAGTGTTACGTGCAACTAGTGGAACAACTACAGAATCTAAGACTATGCAGCATGTCATATATATTCAATATTCTAAAATGTTCATAAAGACAGAAAGTAGGATTATAGCAATAGTCTAAAGAATATGTTTTAACCCTTAACTTGCTAATTCCATATATAAATAGAATTTTTTCGTTTCATATTGGCCTGAATTAAAGACAATCTTTCGAAAGTAATAGAATAAAAATGAACAATCGTAGAAAATTCATTCAAAGATGCGGGTATGAGTTGACCATTATTGTACAGGTGCCGCAACCTGGAATTGTATATAACGCCCGTATAAAGTCCATTTTCGCGATGTAGACATGATATATTTCGTAAAAACAGTACTGGGTTCACCGTCTGGAATATTCCGCCAGCAGTGCCAATTAGTGCTTTAGCCAAAATACGGCTACGAGCTAGATGGTCAGAATATTCTGCTACAGGGGCTAAAATGGGTAAAATAGAAATATGAAACTAAAGGGTTAATTTTCATTTCAAATATTTTCAAAGCACCATATACCTCCCAGCTCAAGACTAGACAAGACTATCATCTTCACACTCAATCTAGCAGAAGCAAGTTATTTACCTTTTTAAGTTCAGGTTCACATATATCAGCTGAACTTGTGGACGGTGTAGGGGAGGGATTGGCAGACAGACTTCCATTCTGCATCTTGCTGTCGCCATTGCTTGTCTTCTCACCAGAGGGCGGTTCTGTTACCGTAGCGCTTGTACTTGCTTCAGCAGCCTTCAAGACCATCGTAGAGTGATGGTTGAAGCGACGGATCATCGAAATGTTTGTCAAATTGTTGCTCTTTCTGTTGTCATCAGCAATTCCTCTGTATTCCTACAAGAAATATCCATTACGTTCTGTGATACCTCATAAAGCCAACGCCAACCTTCAAATTTTGTATGAAGAAATTATAATGTGACAAAAAAAATATATTTGTTGATTAAAAATTACTAATCAATGTCTATTTTTTTGTTTCAGCAACGGTTATCAATGGTATAAAGAGAGTTCTGAGTCGAAAAGAGAAAACAAATAATTATACATTTTTCCATTTTGTCTCATTTTATGTCTGTATATTCTCCCACCGATGTTGCAATACCATAATACCAAAAATGTCTTTACAGTTGACATGATCGCACATTTGACTAAAGAGTTCCAGATGAAAGTGAGATCAGGAGATGCCACAAGTTGAAGTTCAAAGTCACACAGGTCCAAGAGTTTGAATCACTGCAATGAGTGACCAATGTGTCGGCAAATTGACATTGTGATATACTTTCAACTTTCATGCACAAGTCCAGAAGTGCAGGGATACTCTACTCATAGAGTCAACTAATCATGCAGCTCTGAATATAAATCATGTGAAGCTTGAATTGATGTTGTTTAGAGACTAAGACGAGCACTACCTCATCGTATGTCATGTCCCTGAGCATGGTGAGATCCACCAGAGGATCCGTCACATTCTTCGCGATCTCCTCCTTCATTTCTGCAACAAACCGCAAAACAAAACTTATTATGTCATCTGTGATGAGGTGATTCAAAGTTTACAGTTTTTCAGTAATCAGCAAATATTATTGCAGAGAGAAATACCAACACAACTTTAGCTATACATTGGAACCTGCCAGCTTGACTGAACCTATAAAGATATGGAAGAAACTTCACAGAATAACAATATACCTTTGTACCCCAAACAAAAAACATGTTTTCAGTTTTCTAAATTTGTTCAACCCCTAGTCTCATTTGAACCAAATACGTCTGATTTACACCACAACCTTCAATACTATCTAGCTCTCCTAGAACAGGAAAGACGTACTATTTATGTTTATTTTCACCTCTACAACAACAAATTCACAAGGTCACAGAGGCCGAATAACTTAACTTTTGATAGAGTCAGTGCTGGCACTTGGAGCCTAACTCTGAGGGTGTGAATATGAATCATGCAAGGGACTTGTCCTCCAAAAAAGTACAAGAATTTGTACAATTGCATAAAGTGAGATCCAAATATAATGTTTTAAAATTCAAGGAATTGAGGCTGTTTGTTTTGATATACTTGCCTTCCTCATCATTCTTGGCGCACTCCGAGAACAAGTCCTTACTGCTTGTGTTTACACGGTCTCTATGGAAGTAGTGTGACTGAAAGAACCGCGTCCAGAACTCACTCTCGGTCATCCGATGAGGAACATACTCTGCATGTTTTCTTTTCACTGCAATGAATGCGAGCTGGATGAGTCCTCAACTACATAGTGAATCTAATCTTAGAAAGACACTTATTAATATCTTTATTGTGAAGAACATGATCTGGCCCTGCTTTCACAGTGCACTAAGGTGATCAAAGTGTGTTAATCTCTTGATGGAAAAAATACTGAATCAAATCTTTGATGGACATATAGGATATGTATTTCCTCTAAGTGTTCCACTATTTATATTAGTATATATAATATAGTATATATATTTTTATTATTTATATACATTTTGTTTTTGTCTGTAATGCGAAAGGAGAAAACCTTTTTACTGATTTTGATAGAATATCCACAAAGTAACACATAATTTATCATTACACTGATCAACGATCTTATTTTATGACGTAGCAAAGCTTTACATGTTCATAGCGCCGATGATTGGCTTCAATTCTCAATTTCTTTTTTTTTTATGAACGTTTATTTTTTATTGAGAAATTGTCAAATCTAAAGCCAACAAATATTACCCACAGTAATATGTTTCAACTGGTATGTTATAACCTTGTTTTAATCATATATATATATAATAATATATATATATATAATAATATATATATATATATTTATATATATATATATATATATATGGATAAACAGGAGAGTACTCTCAAACTTTGTCTCCACAAACAAATATCCCAAAATATTCATCCTTTAAAGTTCAACGTGGTCAATACAACAGACACAGAATCAAATCCGAGAGGAATCATTTCATCCATCCAAAGATTACCTACCCATTGGATAAGTTTTGAAGATAGATTCAATGATGTCTGCATTCAGATTGTACTTCAAGCCATTGCAGCCATCAGTCTGTGGCTTGATGTCGGCCTGTAGACAAGAAAACAAATTGTTACAAAGAAAAGATATTCTCTTCTAATTGAACACGGGAATGTATGGATCTATACGGTCTCGCGGAGTGCTTAATAGGCGGCACCGAAAATATGATTCCTTCAGGGTAATAATTGTGAAGCGCCTTGATCATGCATTGAGCTTGGATATGTGCGCATTATCAATCGGTATTATTATTATTATTATATATCAAGTAAAACTTCGGAGTTAAGCATATTTTACATGAAAATATGAAAGTGTTTGAAATTACATTACCATTGCTAAAATATTTGAATATTATATTGATTCAAAGTACTTACCAAAAATGCAGGTGAAACTCCGACAATTTGCTTTGATTCAGGCTTGTTTGACGAGTTATTAAATTGCTGAAAATAAAAGGATCAATAGACTAGAGACAATAAACCAACACACTACTTAAGTTGATACTATTATAAAGAAGTGTGAATTTTTGTATTATGAATTTAAAAATGTGCACATGTGAAAGATATGACAAAGTTTATCTTATTGGAAAGAAGTAGTAATATTACACCATCACTGTGAAGAGAAGTATAGACAACAGACAAGTGCTTGTAAATAATTGTTGCAAATGGCATTGATATAATATTTTCATTCTGTAAACAATGGTAAAATCTCATTGAAAATCAAGGTTTACATTCAGAATGGCTTCTGGATCCACAGCCGGAAACTGCAAACTCATTGTTATAACTATGGACTCTTAGGCGGGGTTTACACTATGTCCGTTTTTTCGATGCGATGCATTAAAAATAATCGCATCAGAACGCAACACATAATTTTCAATGAGTTGTCTTATACTACGTCCGTTTTTTTCATGCGTTGCGTTGCGATGCGAAAAAAATAGAACCTGTTCTATTTTATTCGCATCGCATTCACAATCGCATTGGAATTCCCTATATGACGTCATTTTTCATCATCTGAAGGGGTATTTCCCACCACATGTAGGCAAAGCAGTCATACAAATAGTATGCCAATAGACATCTGTACATCAATACATACAAACATACATTCAGCCTTGTATACATACACTCATGTGTACATATATACATCTGTACCTACATACATACATTTGTTCATACCGTACGTACATAAGATTCTATACATAAAATCTGTACATACACCCATTATACACACACATACAGTAATAACATGCATCAATACATATATACATATACATGTACATACATTACATATGGAACTAAACAATCACACTAATGATATTCGCATTAAAATCGCATACAAAATGCATGTAGTGTAAACCTCCAAATCGCATGGGTCAAAGCAATGCAATTTATTCGGACGTAGTGTAAACCCCGCCTTACCGCTAAAGGAGCTTTGTCGCAATAAGCCCATATCATTTGCACATACGAAGACAGTAATACAAAGCCTGTAAAGAGTAGAACATACATGAGCTCTCGAGGCCCAGAACTCCTCGGAGGAGATGACTCCACTGACCACGAGGTCCTTGTACAGTTGGAACAGTTCCTTGTCTTCCTGCAGCAATCTGAGGGTGGAGCAGTAGATTATACTTACAATCATGCGATGGTCTATTGGCTATTTTCATAAAATTTCATTGGAGCAAAAGACCACATGTGCTGACTTAAGTTCAAATAAGTTCACTTGACTTGCTTATTCATTCCCTATTGCCAAATATATGATAATTTCCAATGAAAATCAAGCCACAACCTCTGATATGTGCTGAAACCAATATTACCCGCCCCATATATTTAACAATAGTTGTATTACCTATTGAACATTACCATACCACATCTGTCTTTTCGTAAGTTTCCAAAATTATGTTTGACAAATTGATGTGCATCATCGTCTGGTTTTCGATCATAAACCGTAACTTTCACCTATATATTGTCACTATACTGAATGAACTAGCATTAAATTGATAATTTTCAGCGACATTACTTCTCGATAAAATAACACCATTCATAACATTTGACATAATGTGACTTCCAACAACTTAATGGCTCTTTAAGCTCAGAAGACTTATAAATGCATCAGGGGTAAAAAATGAATGAGTGAGTAAGTGAGTGTTTTTTTTAATCAAATTGATGAATGACACAAGAATTGCAGATGTGATGCAACATATTGCCTCCATGCAATGTTTTTCTAATTCATTTTGAAAACAGTGATGACATTGTGGGAAAAACAAAACCTCTCGAACCTGTTCTTCTGTTCAAGCTCGCTGGAGATCTTCATCTTGAACTTGGGCAGGAGTTGCTGGAGAAGCTCCTTGATGCTGTCCCTATCCCTCATCTGAGCCTCCCGCCCCTTGCTGTTGTTGAAGTGGAACGTGTTGGCTCCCCCGTCATGCATTACCAGCTGTAGCTGGACCTTCTCTTTGCTGTCTGGAGAGATCTTCTGGGCTGCAGGGCAATATTTTGTGATAATTGTTGATTGCAACGATATTCAGATTCATGTTACATTGTATAGTCTGTTGTTCAGTTAAACCATTGTCCTTACTGTCAGAGATAAAACCTACCAAGATTTTTTTTCTAAAATGACACTAATGCCTGCCACTCTGCAGTAGACAATCTTACAGAGTTGTAGGAGTCTAACCCTTCACTTCTTGATCCAAGATATTCACGCAGGGTTACTGGTTTATCAAGAAATTCTATTTTAAAAGATCAGTTCATGCAAATCAGCATTACATGAACAGCTATTAATGTCAATGATTAGAAAGTCATGAATCACAGGAAACTTACTTTTGATATTAGCATACATATGGCTGATGGTAAAGGAATCCTTTCCTCCAGGCATCCATGCGAGCCTAGTGCCCATGAGATACAGTGTGCCGTCTGTCTTCTTGTGACGCACATGATTTACAATCAGTAGCACTTCCTCTGATGACCTTGACATTGTGAATCACTACTGAAAAAAGTAGACGTCGATTGCATGAAAAAGACAATAAATAGACCTCACAGAGACTGATTTTTTGCAATAAGCTAACACATTATGCCTTAATTTTGCAATATAGATAATAGAATTGAAAGCTGTATAAATTTTCTACACATTTGAGAGAAAAGTCCAATGGACAAAACCAGCAAGAATGTCTAAATTTTCCTTGTTCACTTTTATGCAGCTAGAAGTAATTCTATTATCAGGTAAATGAGTGACAAGACAACTCCACTATCCATCCATTTTCCTTGTTTATATATATGTCTACTTTATATTCCTACCACTTCCAAAAGAAGACATTATCTTTACATTTTGTGGCGAGTTTTAATATTTAAGCTGCAGAATCTTGAACAGAATTTTCACAGAATTGACTCCTCATGTTAAGAAATGCACAAAAACAAAATGGTGGATACTCCAAAAGAAGAATTCCTTTAAAAGATAGCAGTTGTTGCTATCTTGTTTAGCGTCAGAACACTGCACAGGCGCCAGACCCTAGATATACACCTACACACACACATATATATATATATATATCCATGTAACATATAAAGAACGTATGACACTGTCCGCAATCTTGAATCCAGGCATAGGACCGGAAATGTAAACTTTGTTCAGTCTACGAATATTACAAAGCGTATTTAATCAGCAAACCAGCGTATGCATTTCCGGTCCTATGCCAGGAAGAAGACCGGAAATGTAAACTTTGATCAGTCTATGAATATTACAAAGCGTATTTGAGTGAGTGAGTTATTGTTTAACGCCACTTGGGCAATATTACAGCCATTAGCGGCGAACAAAGCGTATTTGAGCCAGCAAACCAGCGTATGCATTTCCGGTCCTATGCCAGGATTCAAGATGGTGGACAGTGTCATACCTTCTATATATGTTAAATAGGTAGGTAGATATATACGTGTCTCTCAGGCGCCTGTTGAACACTGCTATAGGTACTAACAGCGCCAAAAGAATTTCAAAAATGTACTTAGCCAGAGGAAATTAAAGAGAAATATTATAATCATTATTATTATTATACACCAAATGATTGTTTGAACTTATCAAACCTGATTTTCTTTTTCATTTTAATACGCTTGAAATGTTAAAAATGTTAGCTTCCCTAAACGTTCCTGGTTCTGTCGAACAAAATTGCAGCTTTAATCTATTAGGGGAAGGAGATTTGCGATTGAATTACCTTAAATGGTAATGCAAGTAGACATAAATAAACTTTTAAAATTCTGATAGGTACTTTGAGTTTGATAGTGTCAGTGAAGCTCCTTTGAAAAAGAAAAGATAACAACATATATATCTTAATTTTGTCCAAATTTAAACATTGTGACAACAATATTACCTGCTACGATTGCCACTACGTTATAAACTCCTCATTTTCAAAATGGACCACGTTTCTAGTAATAAAAGACTTATTTTAATATCAACACCATCAAAACAACGCACTTGCCGGTGGACATGCTTATTTACGACAACCGGACATGTGTGCTTTACGACACTTCCTGTCTGAAATCGATAGTGGTCATGCGCATTGTGCATAGAAACTAGTTACTAGGGCAAACCAAAATAAAGGGATCGGTGTGATTTTAGATTGGAATCTATTCATCCTTCAAAATGGAGGGTATGTATGGATATCTATTATCCTTTAAAAAGGGAATATCAAAGGTTGATTAATCGTGATTTTGCAATATCATCTTACAAACATATATGAAAGCGATTTTTAATTGAAATGTCCTCCTTAATTAGAACTAGAAGGCTAGGAGAAAGTGTTTTGTTTTGTTTTTTCATGACAGCTACAGTAACTTAGCTAAGAATCGTCTATTATGTGTATTAATATGAATAACACAATTGTCACTAAGCAATTGGCATTGAAATATTTATTGTTTGTTTTTTATTTGCAGTCGACAAAAGTCCAAAAGTGGCATTTATGTCAACTTTGGATAGGGAACTGTTCCCTACCAAGATGCCACCAAATCGGTTTGGCAATGAAGTCGTTCCCTTGCGAGGTGCACCTCACAGAGGTCCTGGCTGCTATGAGAATGAAGAGGTACCTTTTCACTTGCACACTGTCACTAGCTGTTTGTCAATAAAACTCCATCATGGCATTGAGAGTAATCGAAGGGTCCAAATGACAGGGTATCTGAAATAGCCATACAATGCAACCAAACTCTTCAAAATTACTCAAATGAAGTTTTCCTGATAGCTGAAGTAATTATCTATAGCATGATATATTACATAAAATCTTTGAATTGCAGATAATAAGTTCACATGGAAATCGGGTCATTTCTGAATTTGGTTGCAGTCCCTATAGGCAATTGCAACCAAATTTCTTAAACCATCAAAATACATGTTTTCATCAAACAGAACAGCCATGACGTGACAAAATGAATTTATTATGAATTAAATTGTTTTGGGTTAGAAATAGTTGACACAGAATGAGCCAATGGGAGGATGCGTTACATACACCAGCTTCATTACATCACACACGTAGCAAGTGACATGATGATTCTGTTTATGTCATTATGTTTTTGTCAAATGTAGTAAATTTAGAAACCCATGCAACCAAACTAGTCTGATGTGCTTGTCAACACACTTTTTCATTCTCTGCAACCAAATAATTTGGCAAGGTAGGAAATAATGATGAATAAATGGTGAAAAAATTTGGTTGCAGATCCACATAGTGGACTGCAACCAAATTCACTACCGGTAAATACGATGTGTCACTGTACATTTCTGTCCTGCAACCAAATTTTCCTATGTCAGATATGTCATGTTAAGGACAATCATCTCTACTATTTTGATCATTTTGATTCTCTTACTTCAGTTGCATTTAAACATCATTATGGAGCCCCCTCATTCGGACCCTCCAATTACTCTTAGGCCATGCAATCAAGGGACAGTATACTGTTCGACAAAGGGTTATTTTTGTTGAGAAGAAATGCCAGGGGCTCCTCTTGTTTTAATCGTTCTATAAATATCTACATAAGAAACATATCCAAAGTAACATGTTTTAAATTTACATAATTGCAAAAAAAGTTATATTAAATGTTATTTGGAATGAAAACACAGGAGCAGAAAATAATGACATGTTTTCTTGCTGTTCTCAGGTAATCAGACGTAATACTTGTGATAATTTGTTATTTAAAACTTTTGAAAATTTTGAATGTTTGTCATATTTAGCTCATAGTCATTTGTCTCAAGGACATTTTTAATGATGAATAAACAGACAACTTTTCTTTTATACAGAAAACAAACTTTTGGTATGGTGTAAAGAACAAAATTTCCAGTTCAAAGGGATACACACTAGGTGCACGTACAGCAAACAGAATTCCTGCAGATGCAAAGGTCAGTACAGGCTTCTTGGAAAAATATATATGTGACTTTATCTATCAATGCTAATTATAAAGAGAAAAAGACACAGACCATTTATATGTGAAGTAATATTTCATTTCGTGTTTTTCATTTTCCCTCACTACTGTATAAAGTTGGATATTAAGAAAATTAGTGGGGTAATATCTACCCCAGTCTACAATTACTGTTATATTCTCTAGCTCACTTTGCAAGCAGCAACTGGTGTGAGTGTGTCTCTTCACCTACCTACTTATAATCCTTACAGTTAACCTCATAGTCTCATACCATTAAACTTGATTTCAAAATGTTTACGATGATTTCAACTAGGATAACAGTATATTCTTGTTTAAAGTTTCAAACGCCCAGCCCATCCACCTACCAAACAACCTGCACAGATCCAAGAGAGTTTTTTACGTCAAAGAAGGCATTTGAAGTTGGAGCAGAGAGATTCCCAGTTTACAGGCGTGACGTCAACGAGGTGTTACCAGGGTGGGTATTATGTGACTCAACAAGGGATACTAAACGACTGATGTAACTCGTATAACCTCAACCTAAGGAGATCTTAACTGAATGTTGTAACTATAGATTAACTGTACCAAAGAAGATTTGTGGACATATGTCGTCTACAAATTAGATAGTCTAAGTATTTAAAGCATGTCTATTATTTTGTAAGAACCTAATTTACAATGAATCTCCAGTGCCTTTGCCTATCACAAGCTCTCATATTATTTATTAGTTTTATTATGTGTTTTCTGTTACTATGTGAATTTTCTATCATCGTATATATTTTATTTTTTAGAAAGTGTAAAATTCGGTTAAATATAACATGTTTTCATTTCACGTAATGCCAAGAATTCAATAATGCGGATGCTGCCGATAGATCGGTGATAGAACGTTCCCTTTAATGAGTTATAAATCCTGATTAAGTCTTTCAAGTATTGTAATATACCGTATTCTCTCGGATATAAGACCACACTCAAGCCTAAAACCACCCCCTCTTTTCAGAGGGTGGTCCTTGTTGGGGTTATTCTCAGGTTATAGCCCACCCCCAATTTTGCCAAATGTTTTATGGTCATACATAAATATATCTATAATATTATTTTGTGTTAAGTGTCAAAAACATACATTAAACCTAGATTCTAACTGTCTGAAGGTCTCCGGTATAAATTTTCATCTAAGCTGTGGTCTCTCCCATCTAAAAGCCCTCCCTCATGTTTTCAAGATGATTGTATGCCTGCCCCCCCCCCCCCCCCCCCCCCCCCCCCATGGTCTTATACCGGAGAGAATACGGTATAGTTATATGGGGTGTTGCAAATACATCTATACAGTAACAACAATTATGTATTTGGGATTTTGTTCTTCAGACCGGGTACATACGAGCACCAGCAGCCCAGGAATCGCATGGTTCAGTGGCACCAGTCGTTTGGCGGAGCTCCCATAATGCTCCCTGAGGTGAAGGTCAACAGTACCATCCATAAGAACACGGATAAGGTGAGGCGTCTTGTCCTTGTTGTCTCTGTGGTGCAGCTTGATTGAGGTTATGTAAATATTTGTTGGGTACAACATACTTGAATTTGTATACATGAAATGATCTTTTATTTATTTTGGATTCTTAGTTTATTTTTATTACAACCATGGCTTTTATTTTCATAGAATTTACATTTATAGTGACAGAAGTCAAAGTCTTGTAGAATTAGAATCATATTTTAACGTTTTTGTACTTTTGACTATTGTCGGTGATGTTTCAACTAAAAAAAATTCATTACTTTTACAGTCAATAACGATCTAAATTCTTTGAATGAGGCTACAAAGTTTATTCATGTTCTAAATATTTTCTTTTTCTTTCAGTTACTCAGCACAAAAGAAGAAAAGAAATACCATCGGAAGCTTGCCTACCTTAAATTGTACTATGATTAAAACGTTTATTTAAAGAATAAGTGTAGTAGTAACTCATTATGAATAAAATTGGAATATTTATTAAAAAAATTATTCTAAATTGATTTTATCTATTTTGATATATTAAAGTACGTAATCTGTGTCATTGTTTTGGACCCATAATTCTTTTATTTTTACAACTAAGTACAAGTAACTTTTGTATTTAAATTCATGTAAATAGTGTAAATAGGGGGTGACTTGAGACAGCATGGTTGAGAAAATTGTTTTATAGATCTGATGTATGATTATTGTGTAAATAATGAAAATGCAGCTCTTCATAAATATCCAAGAATCCAAGTGGTTTGAAACCCCAAAGGTTTATTCAACCGTGAATTGTAAATAAATGAAGGTTTAAAAAATGTTAAGTGTTGTCCATTATTCTGTGTTTTGACAATCCAACAAAATGGAGGGCATGTTTTAATGTTACTTTGTTGGGTTGTACAAAGACCCACTATTTACGTAAACATGTATGTAAATTTGAAAAGTCAGCAGTAGAATTGGTTACCTCTTTGGTTAGGTGAAGTGACAGTCACGCCAGTTTCCATCACTGGATAATTTTTGCTGCATTCCCTTAAACTTTCTGTGCTAGCATAGCAGCATATTACACCCTAACTTCACATTAGACTCTGCTATGCTAGTACAAGAAATTTAAGGAAATTAAGCAAAACTTAATTTAGCCAGTGATGGAAACTGGTGCTACCAGAAAATGCAGATTGAAACGGTGCAAGTTATGATTTGCAAGAAAAGTTGGGTGAAGAGAAATTGAGGCTAACACCACTCTCACGAGTAGTTCACATATAAACCTTGTTAAAAGTATCACACCACCCATGTGAAAGTTCAGCATTTGGGACATATTGTGAGAGCAAGGATCATCCCGAAGTGTGAGGCGGTTACACCACATACTGTTACCCTGTGTGGAGCACAGTGGTTAGCATGCTTGCCTCACACTAACGGCCCGGGTTCAAATCCCGGTGGAGACACCAAACATTTGTGACCTGGGTCTTATACTGTGTTGTGCCCCTGGGCAAGGCATTTCATCCACATTGCACTCAGTCCATCAAGCTGTTGAAATGGGTACCTGAACACGGGAGGTATGGACCTATATGGTCGCGCGGAGCTCTTAGTAACGGCACCGAAAGTACAATTCCTTCAGGGTAATAATGTACCGCCATTGAGCAGTGCTTGCACTGTATATTAGGCAATAAAATGTAAATTATAATTATTATTCAGAACCTTCAGAAATTGACCCATGCCCACTGAGGAATCAAACAATTGATGGTCAGCATGAGACAATGTTTAGGAATGTCATCCAAGTGTGAGGCGGTTACACCACATAGCGTTACCCTGGTTTCAGTCAACTTTTCTTTGCTACAACTAAATCTTCAATTAGTGTTCAAATTCAGTCTTGTGTTGTAATATTCTGATGGTTACTGTACTTCATGATAAAGGTTGGTGGTGTGATACTTGTGACAGGTGTATATATCATGGTGGCTAGTATCAAGAGCTGCTCCTTTCGCTGCCTGGTGTTTGCTCCGAACGTCATGTACGTGTGCGAAGTGAAAGGAGTGGCTCCAAACACTGTTCTGGGCTTGCGGATCATGTTCCCCATAAAAATAGAGCCATGGGCTCTGTTGCTCATCAGGATTTCATTGATTTACTATTTAAAGTTGAATATTTAAGTTATTTAAGTTATCGTTTAAAAGCAAAAGATGGGTCTTAGATCATGACCACTGTGACCCCATTTGGGGTCACGGGGTCACATAATCTACAATTTAGAATCCCCATTAGCCAAGGAGTCTGCACACAACTTTTCAGCTCTCTAGACCTTTTGGAACTGGAGAAGAAGATGAAAATAAGTTTTTAAGGATGTGACACCGGTGACCCCATTTGGGGTCACAGGGTCACAAAATCTACAATTTAGAATCCCCATTGGCCAAGGAGTCTGCACACAAGTTTTCAGCTCTCTAGACCTTTTGGAACTTGAGAAGAAGATGAAAATAGATTTTTAAGGATGTTACCCCGGTGACCCCATTTGGGGTCATGGGGTCACGAATCTACAATTTAGAATCCCCATTGGCCAAGGAGTCTGCACACATTTTTTCAGCTCTCTAGACCTTTTGGAACTGGAGAAGAAGATGAAAATAGGTTTTTAAGGATGTGACCCCTGTGACCCCATTTGGGGTCACGTGGTCACAAAATCTACAATTTAGAATCCCCATTGGCCAAGGAGTCTGCACATAAAATTTCAGCTCTGTGGAATCATTGGTTCTGGAGAAGAAGTCGAAAAAGCGAAAAGTTGACGGATGGACGGACGCCGACACCATGCCATGCCATGCGCCCATCGGGCCTTTCAGGCCTGATGAGCTAAAAAGCAGGTGAACAATAGAACATGTTGCGAACACCCAGAACAGCCACTCCTTTCTCTTCGCACATGTACCGGACGTTTGGAGCAATGTTTGATAAATCAAAAGGAGCCGGCCTTTATTGTTGGGAGACTTCCTACACTTTATGAAGTGAAACCTCCAATAATCAGCTGGAACTTACAACCATGGGCATCTGAATATCACTGTAGCAAATTGCTGCTTCTATAGAAGTTCTCTTCAGCAGCCAATAATGCAGTGCCTCTGGCAAATTATTAATCCAAAACTTTTGAGGTGAGTGGAGTTTGGTTACACGGCTGCTAGTATAACTGCATGGTGGCTATGCATTGTGGTAAAACCTGCAAAGGGAACCATCGCTGGTACCGTGCTGAAATTCAGTGTACCATAGGACCCAAACCCTACTGCATGTAGAACGATTCTCTAGCAGATTTGAACTGCAAGACATCTTGATCCGAAGCCGAATGCGCCATCATCCCAGAACCCAAAAACTTTTGAAGTAACCCCCTTGTGAATTGATGCTATTGATCTAATAAGTCTCAAAAAGCTAGTGTTTCAGCATGAAAGGCGTTCAGCAAACAAACCATGAAATTATAAAGATTTAAATTACTTCTCCCCCTTGTTTCAGCCACATGTATTATCTTCATTGCTCTCTATTCCCAGTAAATAAACAAGATATCTTTTATACAAACAGTCTTTATTTCTGTACATCCGTCATACAACTTTCATTCACATCACTTCAGAGAAAGATCATGAAACGAAGCAGAATAAATCAATCTGCACCATTGGTCCACATACATACATACATCAAAAACAATCCTATACATAGCACTTAAAAGAAGCACTGTACAAATAGATATCACCAAAGAGTTGGAAATAAATTGCACTTTTGTGACTAAACTCTATTGGAATCTCCTTATTCCTCATGTACATAACGTCTTCACATAGATCTAGAAGAACGTTGACAGTGTAAGAGTGTAAAATAGTTGATCCCTCCAGTAAAACATTGCAACAAACTTGTTTTTTAAAAACTGTCAAAATATATTGTTTACAACTGAGCTAACAATACTGCAGGTCTTGAACGGGACAAGGTTTAAAAGTTGATGCTTTGAGATTAAACAGATTTTAGGAATATTCAAAGCCAAAGTATTGAATGTAATAACACCATAAGAAGAAAGACATGATGCATAAGTTTGAATTCGGCAGTGAAAGTATAATAAACTGATGAATTGATGAATAATTGATCTCTTCAGGAAAATCGTGATACAACTGTGGATATAAAACAAGCATATCAATAACAGTAAATAAAATATGATTCAAATATCAACAACTGAATAAAAACAAAGTACAATCAACCTTTTGCCCTGGAAGATTTTACGCATCTGTGATTCTTTGAACTCAATTTTATAATAAAGACTTAGGTAACCTCATTACATATCGTACATTTGAAACCAGTTAAAATTTATTTCACCTAAAAAATACTGGTGATAGCACTTAACTCAGATAAGAAATATTCATCTAATCTCATATACCATTAGTGTATTTACACCTTTGAACTGGATACAAAATGTTACATTTTACAAACTTGAACCCTGGCCTAAGGCTTCAATGTAAATTGCCAATAAAAAGAAAGTTTTTCAAAACTTCATTAAACACAATTATCTACGTATCTTGACTCGAAAACTTTGCATAAATGATTAAAGCATCACATGAAACTTCTGATGAATATCCTATTTATCATAACCATATTAAAGACAATCCCTTTTTCTGTTTGAAATGAAATCAAGAGTTGTTTAAGCTAAGAGGTCGTCTATGTCCTGAAGTAGATCTCCTTCATCTATTTTTCCCCCGTCATCCACATCATCCATGTCGGTGCCGAAGAAGAAGTCGTCATCATCCTCTGTTAAGTTCAGCGACTGCCGGGACTTCTTCTTCGTAGACCTGTAGGACAATGTTATATTAGTCGAAACATCCAAAGGATGAAACAATATGGGAAAATGTTTTCAGGATGACCAATAAACTTGCTGTTCTAAAACTGTCAAATAGAAAGACTTTGCATTGTTTATTTCTACTTACATGCTTACAAAACCTATCTTTTAACATATTAGAGACAGTTAATTTTGGTTTATTAAACTGGAAATGGGAAATTCAGACAATATTCATCCAAGATAATGGTTCACAAAGCAGCCATAAGCTTAACACTTAGTTAATTATCCACATTATGTATACGATATATAATATTTTTAATAGGCATAGGCTGCTCGTTACAATCTCTCAAAACAGGTAAACCTCAAACATAGCTGTTGAGTAAAGCAAGCCTGAAACCATCAAGTGATTTGATGTTCAAGAGTTAAAACTTGATTGTACTTCCAGTTTCATTTTATGATTTCATCGGGGAAATTTCACTTCCAGACTGCCTTTATGGAGGAAATACTCACAATTCTGAACCCTGACTTGAACTCCTTCTCTTTGAAGGGGAGATAACCGTGGTAGTGTCACTCTCCACACTTAGAGGTTTGTTTGGAGGCAACTCCCGGCTGATTGTGAGCTCAACGCTCTTGGTTTTATCACACCCGTTGTTATCACTGAGGATATGTACTTCTGATAGTCTATTGTTCTGATTGTCCGAGGTACTTCTTTGTTCACTGGCGCTTTCATTCGACGAGGAAACATTTTCTTTTGAGTTTGCATTCTTCGAACGCAGAGGTGCAACAGAAAGTGTTTGTTTGACAGTAATCGGGGATGTTTTCTGTGGTGCTGTTTCTGTTTCTGAAATGTATAGTAATGGATTTAATGTATTTCAAACAAACAGACATGAGTTGTGAAATGTCATAATTTGTAAATCCTGCAAAACAAGGAAGAGAGAGAGCACATTAATTATGTATTGCAAATGTCATTAGTGACAAATGATTATTTTAAGTTATTGAGAAGTTCTGATCTAACCTGTCTCCTCAGCATCAAAGACAATGGGTGTGATCCGGACTTTCGGCTTGGGATTGTCTGCTTTCTTATTCTCTCCCTGTTTGGCCTTCAGTTCCATGGCTCGTTTTCTCTTTTCAGCCATAATCTCTGAGAAAGTTTTCACTCTCACGTCGGCGACAGGCTTCACCTGAAAATATTGTTGCACCATCTTGTAGTTTTCAATAAAGTTTGATTATGCATGTCAAATACAGTCAGACCCCGTTTATCCGCACAACTTAGTTACAGTTAGCAAGTCGTGCAGGACAGCAAATCATCATTTGCATAGAAATGAGAAAATTTTAAATACTACCGTGCAATGGCTGGGTTTCTGGATATACAGGGTCAAGTTAAACGAGGTTTGACTGTAATCATTATTTCAAAAGATTTAAAACATGAATTTTTTAATCTTAAATCATACTGTTGTAAATGTGATAGATGTTTCTGAGTCTTCGGGCACATTAAACAATAAATTTTGATAATGAAATTTCACACAATGGCAAAGAGTTATAACAAACCTTGGCTACTTTCGCTGCCTCTTGTTCTACAGGGGGAGGAGTGATTGTTCGCTTTGTTGGTACTGTTGTTGCTGTAAATATGAAACATTTCCTGAGAAATGATACACATGAATGTCATCCATTGTAAATGTGAATAATAAAGATTTATTTAAACCAGCCAAATGCTGCACAGTGAGTTATACATGTAATATAGTCAAGCAAACATACTGAGATTCTTTGTTGTATTCTCCTCCCCGGTTTTCCTGGCCGGAGGTTGATAAATCTGCCTCTCCTTCTTTGGGAGCGCAGATTTCTTCTTGGCTGCAACTGTGGCTGTGCGCTCTATGCGGATGTCTTGTAGACTCTTCACCTTCACTGCAGGCTCCTCATCTCCAGAGTTGTCTCCCCTAGAAGGTTCCTCCTCAAACAGTTCTGGAAATACATTATATTGGGCGCAATTATACAGCATGTTGCCAAGTCCTCTACAGAATAAATCTTTTAATGAAATTGTAATGAAAGTTAATCACACTCATGTTTAAATTTTATCAATCTTACCTGTATATGTGATTATCTTTCTTTTGGGTGCAGATTTGGCAGGCGGTACAACTTCCTTGGCATTTGTCTTCCAGCCTTTTCTAGTTGCTGAAATTGAACAAAGACATTTCATCTCTTTGAAAGAAACTAATACTTGTCAGTATTTATGGCAAACAAGCATAAATGTTTCATAACACTTAAAAACATATTGCTATTATTTGATAAAAGTTTATGCTTCAACTCATTGCCTGAAGTGTTGTTGATCATGTAAAAGTTCAGTCTGATTAAAATCGACCTTGTTGTAAGGAATAAAATTTGCAAAATTATGCATCAACCGGATTACGAACAGGTTCTGTAGATTCCTCTCCACAAGGTCTGAGAACACCCCGTATAGGCAAATGTTCCGAACCAGTTTAGCACAGCCAAAGCCCAGTCAAATAGCTATGACGGTCACTGTTTTGAAAGTATTCGGAACAGGCCAAAGGATTGCTGTTTTGAGTTATCTGCCCCTAGCTTCTCGCACCGAAAGCATTTGTTGGGCTTCTTTTGATTGGCTACTTGAATTGCGCTCGAACCTGCGAGTCTACAGGCTGTTATCAGATGGTTTGGCGTGGAACCTACAACGGATATGAGTTCGTATCCCATTAGATGCACTATTTTTCAATTCTTATTCCACGGAAAAGCATCGATTTTAATCAGACTGTGTAAAAGTTTCAAGTCAAAGTCAGTGACAATCATCCTACCTGTTTTCACAGATACTTGAGCCTTCTTAGCCTTTTCTGCCCTTATTTCCTCCAAAGATTTGACTTTGACGTTTGGAACATCACTGTCTTCTCCTGAATCTGCAAACAAAAATACATTATGCAATTATTCCTCTTCTCTAAATTATCTACTTATTTATAGCATTGTAGTTTTGGTATAAAAATTTTAACTAAACATTTTCCATTAGAGGAGACAATAACTTTGATTTTTTCTTTGTTATCTTTAATGTTGATTCATAAATCCTAAAGGGAGCAACCACTTCAACAATTCAGACCCACCTTCCTCCAGTTGTTTCTTGATTGCAAGCTTCTCGGCGCGGAGATCTGCAAGTGACCTGAGACCGAGACTAGACTGTGTTGTGGCGCCTAGACGAGTCTTGACGTCAACACGAGAAGCAGAATCATCTGAACCAGCTCCAAGTCTGTCCTTTATGCTGACAGTGACGGGGGACAGTCTGTCTGGCTTGCTCTCCATGCCGAGACGACTCTTCACGCTGGCTTTACTCGGGGAAACTCTTTGGGGGAGAGTATCTGTCTGTCCTAAACGCTTCTTTACACTAGGCTTGAGAACTGCAGAAAATGATATTTTAATTTAACGAATGAATTCTGACAGAACACAAAGAAGATATTTGCAAAATCCAAACCAAAAAACAGTTTGACATACACAAGAGTTAGATAAAAATAGGTTCATTTTGTGCACAAAAATCTGAGATGAAAGTTTAGTATGAACATTGTGTAATGCATTTAAACAATCAATAAGTGTTACCTGCTTATAACATGGTTAAATTTGGGATAACACTACCTTCAATAATTATATTTGTCAACTATCTAAATGGCAAGTATTTCTAGTTACCTGCTTGTTCTGTAGGTGTGGTTACCAGACCAAGACTACTCTTGCTTTTCTTTATCAAGTCATGAAAGCTCTTCCCTTGAAATCAAAATACATCAATTAGAAATCATAAGCCAGCTTAAAGGAAACATTCACATATCATAGGGTGTAGATTTTAAATTGAAATTCTTTTGTAAGTAAGACTCTAATTTAGGAGAATAGATTTATAAAACAGTAACTAAAAGACTATCAGTGTTGTTTTGTATGCAACATTCTAATTTAGGGGAAACGATGTATAAAACAGTAACTAAAAGACTATCAGTGTTGTTTTGTATGCAACAATCTAATTTAGGGGAAACGATGTATAAAACAGTAACTAAAAGACTATCAGTGTTGTTTTGTATGCAACAATCTAATTTAGGAGAAACGATGTATAAAACAGTAACTAAAAGACTATCAGTGTTGTTTTGTATGCAACAATCTAATTTAGGGGAAACGATGTATAAAACAGTAACTAAAAGACTATCAGTGTTGTTTTGTATGCAACATTCTAATTTAGGGGAAACGATGTATAAAACAGTAACTAAAAGACTATCAGTGTTGTTTTGTATGCAACATTCTAATTTAGGGGAAACGATGTATAAAACAGTAACTAAAAGACTATCAGTGTTGTTTTGTATGCAACATTCTAATTTAGGGGAAACGATGTATAAAACAGTAACTAAAAGACTATCAGTGTTGTTTTGTATGCAACATTCTAATTTAGGGGAAACGATGTATAAAACAGTAACTAAAAGACTATCAGTGTTGTTTTGTATGCAACATTCTAATTTAGGGGAAACGATGTATAAAACAGTAACTAAAAGACTATCAGTGTTGTTTTGTATGCAACATTCTAATTTAGGGGAAACGATGTATAAAACAGTAACTAAAAGACTATCAGTGTTGTTTTGTATGCAACATTCTAATTTAGGGGAAACGATGTATAAAACAGTAACTAAAAGACTATCAGTGTTGTTTTGTATGCAACATTCTAACTTAGGGGAAACGATGTATAAAACAGTAACTAAAAGACTAT
Source organism: Gibbula magus (assembly GCA_936450465.1). Taxonomy (NCBI): domain Eukaryota; kingdom Metazoa; phylum Mollusca; class Gastropoda; order Trochida; family Trochidae; genus Gibbula; species Gibbula magus. Next base: position 63,638,804 of record OW388304.1, read on the forward strand.
CAGTGTTGTTTTGTATGCAACATTCTAATTTAGGGGAAACGATGTATAAAACAGTAACTAAAAGACTATCAATGTTGTTTTGTATGCAACATTCTAACTTAGGGGAAACGATGTATAAAACAGTACCGTATATTACAGTGTATAAGGCGACCCTGTGTATAAGACGACCCCCTTTCTCAGACCCCTAAAATCAGGTAAAAACCATGTATCTCATGTATAAGGCGACCCCCTTCTAGCAATCATGGAAACAGGTCGACATGCCATGATGGGAAAACACGTTGGTAAGATTTGGTAACGGTAAGTTGATACCGGTAATTTTTTAAGTAACATGACATAAATGATTTGTTATAATTGTTTGTTAAATAAATTGTTTTAAATGTACCAAAAAAAAAAAATACATACGTTTTCTTACGGTGTTTGTTCTTATTTTTTTAATGACATGTCATTTTCTTGTCAGTTCATGCGAGATTAGCAACACTACAATCAACAATCTATCGTAACTATTCGCCATGTTTTTTTTAGTCTAGGCCTAACATCTAAACAAAGCCGATACTCCTTACACAGATTTAGAAATCGCTTCAGTGTTTATAAGATTAAAATGGTGTCAAGAGCTTTGATAACCAAGCTTGATTGCGCATGCCCGAAGCCAAGCAAGATTTAATGTCTAGATTTCTATCGTAGTGTTGTAAATATTTGTCCCTTCTTATAAACAAAGTTTAACTAGTTGTATTTAATACTGCCGAATGGTTTTGAAAGGTTGGTAATGTTTGATAGCTGAAGTCAAGCCATTATTTTTCATTCCAACTCTGGTTAGCTTTACCGCTGATTCTCTATTACGCAGCTGTCAGTATTTGGCCCCCAACGTGTGTTATAGCGAGGGGCCACTCAATGCAGTAAACTTCTCACGCTAAAGACGTGTTTATTTAACGTTGACCATGTAAACATCCAGAGAAGGACATACAGACCAATTACTGATAAGAACACAACAAAGTTAAGATAATTACCGGATATGTTAATGAATAACTGCCCTGATTGGAATTAACATTACGTCAATGACACGTGTTTATCGAGATAAGCTTGTCAAGTTTTTATGAATGAATAGGTTAGTTGTAGAATTTCATTGGTCCACGTCATGATTGAATGGATAAGTTGTAGAATTTCATTGGTCCACGTCACTGAATTTATCGATCGTTTGCTTGACTGCTGGTACCACTTTAGGTCCGTCAACCTATTATTTTTAAATGAATTATCAAATATATTTTATGTATTTAATTCCATATAGTAATAAAAAAAAACCCATTATAATACATAATAATTATAAAAGTATATTTATTTCCATTTTGTTAGCATGAGATAACATCAATATTCTGTATTGCTGTTTCCGGTTTCAACATCGTGAGTTCGTCAATGAAGCCTCAAAATTTCTTCTTCTGAAACATAGCCCTTGTGTATAAGACGACCCCCTTCTTTGACCCCCTATTTTCTGGTATAAAAAAGTCGTCTTATACACTGTAATATACGGTAACTAAAAGACTATCAGTGTTGTTTTGTATGCAACATTCTAACTTAGGGGAAACGATGTATAAAACAGTAACTAAAAGACTATCAATGTTGTTTTGTATGCAACAATCTAATTTAGGGGAAACGATGTATAAAACAGTAACTAAAAGACTATCAGTGTTGTTTTGTATGCAACATTCTAACTTAGGGGAAACGATGTATAAAACAGTAACTAAAAGACTATCAATGTTGTTTTGTATGCAACAATCTAATTTAGGGGAAACGATGTATAAAACAGTAACTAAAAGACTATCAATGTTGTTTTGTATGCAACAATCTAATTTAGGGGAAACGATGTATAAAACAGTAACTAAAAGACTATCAATGTTGTTTTGTATGCAACAATCTAATTTAGGGGAAACGATGTATAAAACAGTAACTAAAAGACTATCAATGTTGTTTTGTATGCAACATTCTAATTTAGGGGAAACGATGTATAAAACAGTAACTAAAAGACTATCAATGTTGTTTTGTATGCAACAATCTAATTTAGGGGAAACGATGTATAAAACAGTAACTAAAAGACTATCAGTGTTGTTTTGTATGCAACAATCTAATTTAGGGGAAACGATGTATAAAACAGTAACTAAAAGACTATCAATGTTGTTTTGTATGCAACAATCTAATTTAGGGGAAACGATGTATAAAACAGTAACTAAAAGACTATCAGTGTTGTTTTGTATGCAACAATCTAATTTAGGGGAAACGATGTATAAAACAGTAACTAAAAGACTATCAGTGTTGTTTTGTATGCAACAATCTAATTTAGGGGAAACGATGTATAAAACAGTAACTAAAAGACTATCAGTGTTGTTTTGTATGCAACAATCTAATTTAGGGGAAACGATGTATAAAACAGTAACTAAAAGACTATCAGTGTTGTTTTGTATGCAACAATCTAATTTAGGGGAAACGATGTATAAAACAGTAACTAAAAGACTATCAATGTTGTTTTGTATGCAACAATCTAATTTAGGGGAAACGATGTATAAAACAGTAACTAAAAGACTATCAGTGTTGTTTTGTATGCAACAATCTAATTTAGGGGAAACGATGTATAAAACAGTAACTAAAAGACTATCAGTGTTGTTTTGTATGCAACAATCTAATTTAGGGGAAACGATGTATAAAACAGTAACTAAAAGACTATCAATGTTGTTTTGTATGCAACAATCTAATTTAGGGGAAACGATGTATAAAACAGTAACTAAAAGACTATCAGTGTTGTTTTGTATGCAACAATCTAATTTAGGGGAAACGATGTATAAAACAGTAACTAAAAGACTATCAATGTTGTTTTGTATGCAACAATCTAATTTAGGGGAAACGATGTATAAAACAGTAACTAAAAGACTATCAGTGTTGTTTTGTATGCAACAATCTAATTTAGGGGAAACGATGTATAAAACAGTAACTAAAAGACTATCAGTGTTGTTTTGTATGCAACAATCTAATTTAGGGGAAACGATGTATAAAACAGTAACTAAAAGACTATCAATGTTGTTTTGTATGCAACAATCTAATTTAGGGGAAACGATGTATAAAACAGTAACTAAAAGACTATCAATGTTGTTTTGTATGCAACAATCTAATTTAGGGGAAACGATGTATAAAACAGTAACTAAAAGACTATCAGTGTTGTTTTGTATGCAACAATCTAATTTAGGGGAAACGATGTATAAAACAGTAACTAAAAGACTATCAGTGTTGTTTTGTATGCAACATTCTAATTTAGGGGAAACGATGTATAAAACAGTAACTAAAAGACTATCAGTGTTGTTTTGTATGCAACAATCTAATTTAGGGGAAACGATGTATAAAACAGTAACTAAAAGACTATCAGTGTTGTTTTGTATGCAACAATCTAATTTAGGGGAAACGATGTATAAAACAGTAACTAAAAGACTATCAGTGTTGTTTTGTATGCAACAATCTAATTTAGGGGAAACGATGTATAAAACAGTAACTAAAAGACTATCAGTGTTGTTTTGTATGCAACAATCTAATTTAGGGGAATCGACGTATAAAACAGTAACTAAAAGACTATCAGTGTTGTTTTGTATGCAACAATCTAATTTAGGGGAATCGACGTATAAAACAGTAACTAAAAGACTATCAGTGTTGTTTTGTATGCAACAATCTAATTTAGGGGAATCGACGTATAAAACAGTAACTAAAAGAGTATAAGGGATCCATCATCCATATGTAAGATCTTGCAAAGTGTCTTGTGAAGGTAAGGTAATTGCAGACATTAATTTGGCTTGTCAAGTGATTCTACTTGCTAAAATATACTACAGTCAGACCCTGTTTATCTGCAAGATTTGGTTCCAGTTGAAAATCGTCCGGAAAAGGAGTTGTGCAAATCATCATTTGCATAGAAGTGCATAGAGAATATTTGTAATACTTCCATGAGGTATACAGGGTCTGGGTAAACGAAGTCTGGCTGTATATCACTACATACATACATACCTATATTAGAGTCCCCTTCATCACTGATGATGACATTTCTTCGGATAGATTGTTCCTCACACAAAACTAAAGATGGAAGGAAATACTTCAAAATTTTATGGCATGGTAAATATAATTATTCATCTAGTTTATTAGTTATATTGATTATTTCATTCAAATATTTTAGCATACATAACTTCACATATTCAAATTAAACATGTATTCGAAAAAATAGATGACTTAGATAGCCTTAATTTGGACCTAATTGATTTTAGTGTAGAAAATTAATTTTCACCTAAATCAATATTGAAATCAATATATTATGTAGTACATATTATATAACATTTTACAGTAATATATGATGTAAAGATACAAGGAGTATATTTTCTATATAATATAAGCATGTATACAATATAAAACTAAGCAAGATAAGAAACCTACCATTATCAGAGACTGATGTTCTCACTGCGGCCTGTTGATTTTGGTCCGATTCTATAAAAGACACAACAGAAATGAATATTTGCTGGATAAACCAATTAAATGAGATGAAGCTGATCATATCAGCTTTGTAAATTGGAAAATCTCTTAATGAAAACTAATGTTTGTGATCTGCAACAAGATCTGAAAAGTTTTTGTTACATTTTTTTTATTAAATTTAACAAAATTATAATAATTTTGTATATTTCTGAATGATACCTACCTCTAAACTTATATGCATCTTCTTGTGTGTTTGTAAACAAACAAGAAGATGCATATAAGTTTAGAGGTAGTGAATGAAGGAAATATTAACATTATATGAAACGAGTGTACTTAGATATGCAAAAGCACTTTTTAGAGTTTTCGCAAAAATCATTCATTCCATCATACTGTAAAGATTTCCCCATAATTATGAGACCATCTAAATTTTCAAATCAGTAATCTATTTTCAAAACCTCCAATCCTGTTGGGTTACGTCAACAAGAGTCATCAAACGATGACATATCTCCCTGGTCCCACATAATTTATAAAACACATCTTTGACTGATAATTGAATATCTACTACTTCAGTTAGTGGGTCATACACATGCTGAGTTTCAGGTATGATGTAGAATGCTGCTCTCCCGGAAGCAGACCTATCTCTGAACAAAGTTCAAATCCAATGCGTTTCTATGGAAACGAAAAAAATATCAAAAGGCACCACTTCAGTTAGTGGGTAATACACATGTAAAATGAAGAGTTTTGGAGCTGTCCTCCGAAAACGAACCTATCTCTGAACTAAGTTAATGAAATTCAACACATTTCTATGGGACACAAAAACAAATAATTAAATTTTTAAAAATATGAAATGGCACCACTTCAGTTGGCAGGTAATATACATTCAAAGTTTCATAAAGATATCATGAACGGTCTTTGAGTTCTTCTCAAAGGACTATACTTCATGGTATTACATACCGGTGGGGAAAAAAAGACTCACCAAGCATTTTTATCTTGCGTTTTTGTTTTGTCAAGGGAACTATTTTTTGTTGAACCCCGACACTCTCAGCAGCAGGGTTGATGTGACCTTGAGTCTGTGGAACCGTCCTCCTCACTACCGTAGTTTTCTTCTGTGGAGTTCCTGACACGCTGTCAGCATCTGAATCTGAACAATTAGGGCGATTTAAATTCAAAGTGTAATAAAAGTGAGATTTCTTGCATTAGTTCTAGTTTTATTTAGTTATATTGTTGGTATTTGGTATTGAAATAAGTCTATGAGAGGCATTAAGAAGTGGGAAACATAAGAAAACAAGAGTTTCCTGGATAAAACTTCTTTATTTTGTAGATACACATTTTAGAGTATATGAGCACTGTTTCATCAAGCAAAATTTAGAGTATTGACCAAGCCCTTGTTGAAACTATTCATCATAAACAAGAATATCAAAGCATTTAACAGCAAATTATAAGAAAGAGTAAGTTTACCATCTTCAAACGGGTTGACGACAACTGGTTCTATCCTGGGACTGGCTCGGTCTACTTCTTGCTGAGCTGTACGTATCCCTGGCACTTCCATCTCATTCATCCCTGTCTTGCTTGCCAGGTTCTTTCCTCGCGGCGGGACTTCGTCTGCAAAATTAATTTCACCAAAATATGCTTTTGACTCTATTTTACTTTCCACAATGTGAAAATAGTGAAGTTTTGTTAGAGATTAAAGTCTTCAGCTTTCTTCTTGAAACTTCATTCAAATATGTTTGACTAGTGTTTATTAGTCATACACACCTATGGTGGGAAGTATATCTACATCCTGCGGTTTCTTGTAGTGTTTGAAGACACAGTGTGGCTTGGTACATCCTGAGGGTTGACTCTCCCAGTAGCAGGGCACGTTGCTTCTATCCACCTGTATGTGGTGAACAGAATACATTATAGATCTTCTTACTTTCCAGGCTTGTCAAACATAGAACCTAAAAGGTGATTGATCGAGTCATCCCCCTTACATTTCCTACACATCTCGGATTCTCCAAAGCTTATTTCAAATTGATACAGTTTTTGTCTGTATATTCTGTCAGACTCAAGCTTAAAATTTTTTAGCAAATAAAATGCTATCTTTAACTTTGCCTTTTAGTTAACATAACAATTTGGTTGCCAAATCATTCCCATTGGCTGCCAATTTACAGAAATCCAAACATTTCACAAAGGAAATAATTTGTCATTATTACTCTCTGAAGATTAGCTACTAAATATTTCAAGACCTGCACTTCAAGTGTAAAAATTGTTCTGTCACTTATTGATGACAGGTAGGGCAAAATGAAGATATGTATTGTTTTGTCACTGGCAAGCAGATAGAGTACTTGTACAAGATATTTACCTTGATTTCGAAGTGTCTGAACCTACAGCCAGGTCGAGTGCAGGTTCCAGCCTGCCAGTGAGTACACATGATCTCATTACCTAGTGCTGCCTCCACGTGTCGGAATGGGCAGCTTGGTCCCTGAAATAAAACAACCAGTTCTTCTGTAATGAGAGAGGATACACAGTGTTTGTATTGCAAATTTATCTCAGTGTAAAACATACTCAAGCACATCCATCCTCATTGTATAACATATTCATTTATTTTTATCTCCTTGATTTAATTTTCACCCAATTTTTTATATTCTGTATTTATAAATGTATTCCAACTTGACATATCCCACATACTTCCTGATGAAGGAGTAAAGCATATATGTTCACAATAATGAAGTTTCACTTCTAAATGCTCTTCAAAGACTTCATCTCACTGATGTTGTTGAATGTTATCAAACCCTTCTCAGCGGCCAATTAACAGGACCAACAGCCTCAAGGAAATAATATATGACTGATCACAAGGTAAAGATAGATTGCCAAGCTTATACCTTATTCTGGTATTTGCAGGTAAACAATGTCTAAAACCAATTCTCACCTTTGTGCATGACGAGTAGTAGAAGAAGTAGCAGTCATCTCCAACTTGTGCCATCCTATATCTCTTAGCCTGAAGAAATAACCTATTTACTCATTGATTCAAAAACAATTTTTTAAAAAGTGACGACAACTTTTGACTGTGAAATCCTTCCTTTGACTGCAATATTTGGGACCTTGTTCAGTGGTTGCAAGTTCATTCTTGTTCCAAATTTCAACACTTTTCGGCACTTTCACAGAAATTGATAACGAACAATTTGCACAGTCAATGTCCATAAGCAACTGTGGTATGCGCTGTCAACATAAATTCAGGTTTTCCTAATGTCTTTTGAAAAGCATGTCACCGTAAATTTTGTCCCGGTTTAGATTTTTTGCTTTGAAATCCATCCAACCACAACAATAAATGGCAAGAAATCTGAAAATAAAACAAAACATTCATGAACCTAAGTTATAACATTCCCCTAACCATAACGAATGTGAAATGATTGATCATAATGAAGTTCATGGTTGCATTTCTTATGACTTCAAATTAGTAAAATAACATTATACTTCAAATGAATATGTATACTTCAATAATACTTGTAATTTTCATGAAAAGTTGGTAAAGTTGAAAAAAAAAAATCTTACCTTGCATGTAAAACTTGACCTGTTAGTCCCTTCCTTTCAGCTGATAAACACAGCTTTAAGTACCAGGACACCATAGATCCATTAAACCGTTGATATTTTCACGTTGTTGATAAACTTCTTCATATTACATTACATGTACACCCTAAATCACTATATCACAAATACATAACAGAAGCTTCCAATCCCTTCTATCTTACTAATTCAGTTTATTTTGCTTTGAAACACTTATCATCCTCATAATCATTATCACCCACTGATGGACATTCCCAACCCCTGGTACTCACATTGTTGGGTCAACTACTTTTAATAATATAAGCTCCAAAAACAAAATTTCTTCTTATTCAAAAATAATTAATTAACTATGTTAGTTCAATATTCATCCCTACATGTGTATTCTTTATCTTTTTTTTTTTAATTTAATTTTCTTGCCTAAAATATGACAACTATTAGTATAGCAAATAAGTCAATATTATTGTATCTTTATTTAGTAAAACATATACTAAGCTTGTTACAGATTGTCAATTCCCCAAATATTTTTTAATTATGTCATTATTTTGATAACTTGTTAAACTTTACACAAGTAGTAAGTCTTTAATAAGATGACGTAATGCTCGCTGTGACTAAACCTCCGTTCGGTAACAGCGGAGTGTAGTCCAGCGTAGGGGAGCTTGACCGAGGCAAGCACGATCGTCTAGTCTTAATCTACCCACTCTAGTCACAGACAGGGTTCTTTTTATATCAGTAACAGCCCAAGCAATAGATTCCATTATCACTTTTTGTTCTTTACTCAGATTTCATAATGTCGTAATTGTTTGAAGTGAAATATAATTCAAGTAAATTCATTTGAATACACATCAGATTTCAAGTTATTATGCTTCCAATATTTCATTGACCAAAATGGCAAAGATGACAGTTTCAACCTGTGGCCTCGAGATGTGACCATATTATTGACACTGACAACAGTAAACCTCATTTTAATCGTTTCTTCTCAAACCTTCTGAAATAAATACTGACTGGAACAAAACAACTATTTATTTGGAAAGATTAATTGATATCGTAAAATAAAATCAGACGAAATACTTCAAACAGGAAAGAGAAAAGTGACACACACAAAGAAAATGACGTTCTAATTTCAACAAATTATCAGCTAATGTGACACCCAAATACTGAAAACGACTATCAGATTACACAGAGATAACTTAGTTGTCATCACGATAATATTACCGTTATTACAAGAAATCTGAAAATAAGATTTTTTATTTTAAAAGACGAGGACAGGTGCTCCTTGTTTACCTCAGATGAAAATGGCGTCGTAAATAATGACGTCATCAAAGTGCGGGGTAGTTGTAGTCAGGCTATTTCAAATAATTTGACAATTCAAAAATGTCATGAATATATCAAAACAAATATTACATCTATATCATATAAAAATGCAATAAATAAAAGGTTCCGTTCCTAAATTGTGTTTTTCGATTCATAAACATTAACTCCGCACTTTAGAAGAAGGTGGAGGTCGAAGCACAGTTGTAAACAGTCCCACGTGTTGGAGACAATTGACTTTAATATGAAAAGATGATTCGAGATATTATTGTGTAATGATATGAAATCAATTTAAACGTTTTATTAGTAAATATTGAAAGTAATTATTAGCATTAAACCGAAGAAATATTGAGAAAAAACAAGATGGATCATATGGAAAGAAAACAGTCTGCAAAGTTCAGGAAAAGGCAGTGTATGAAAACCAATCGACATAAAACTGGTAATAGAGAAGGTAATAAGCTAGTTATCATTATTGTATCATATTCTACTCCAACTGACAGAGGTCATATGTTTAAATTTTTCGTCATTCATATTTCCCAAAACAATTCTTTTGGGACTCTAAATGCACAGGCGTCAGACCCTAAATAAATAAATGTACGTACTATCTAACCTAGCTCATGTGATTGATTTTCGGACACTTAAAAGGAGGGTTCTATCATGTATTTTTTGTGGAAACGAAATTCGTGAGGATATTCCCGTTTACACATATATGCTATTAATATAATGATTAAAACACAGTCAAATTGAAAGATATATATTAATGAAGTTAATACTTTGATGACTTTACATTTCACAACTTGATAAAGACAAGCGCACATTTCTGAAAAATAAAAACAATGAGAATTGAAGCCATTCATCGGCGCTGCGAATGGGGAAAACTTTGCTACGGCCTAACATCATATTGTTTATTACTTTTATGATACATTATGTGTTACTATGTGAATATTATATCAGTGAATGTTTTATTATAAAAAAAATTAAAATTGGGTTAAATATAGCGTGTTTTCATTTTACGAAATGTCAATGATCCAAGATGGCGGATGCTGCCGATAGATCATTGATAGAACTTTCCCTTTAAGACACAAATCAATGTTGATAATTTATTTGTTTTAAAATTAATAAACACACTTCAGTTACATGTACATAAGAGCTTTTAGTTCAGATAATCTAAACGTCGGTTTATGTGCGATGACTGCACACCCGACGTGGGAAGATGTCTAGCATGCTGGACTAAAGGGCTTTTATATATATTGGTGACACTTCGTCGGAAAAATGTTTTGATGACGCTATGTCTTGGATATACCGGCACTATTCTCATTTAGTAGAGTGTCCGCTCATCATACCAAAAGACGATAAAAGATGGGAGTTATTGCTTCTTTGCTCGACACTTAGCATTATAAAGACAGAACAACGTTTTCTGATTTACAATGTATTGAGGACAATAAAGAGTTATTATCCAATTAAAATCTTGTATTGTACATCCGGAATTCCGTTAGTCAGCGAGTGTATGTCGTTCTCGGACATATGATTGGTTGATACCAAAAAAGGATATCCCAAGTTGTGTTTGAAAGCTACATTCAACCAGAATATGATAATTATTATCACAATAACACATGATTTCTTACAGCTGGTTAAAGGATAGATGCAATGACATATAGCCATATCGGATTCGTTAAAATGGGATGTCAATTTGACAAATGCTTGATTTTGCATTTCTTAAATTGACAAAGAGGGATAATTTAGCCATCAATCGGGAGACAACATGCAGTAGGAAACTTTATAGCTCTAGTTACCACCTTGCAGGAGGAAAAATGTATCTCCGGTGGTAGCTTCACACTAAGTGTAAGGACTTAGATAGAACAGGGATTTCAGTTTGAAGTCGAAAATGCCATCATTTTAAGTATTTAAATACAAATAGAACGGCTTGTCCTTATTGCTTTGTTACAATTTGGGAAGAGTATTAGAGAATCCTGATAATTTAAAGATCGAGTAGGAATTAATAACAAAGTTGTGTCCAGCATTATTTGCTGGTCATGGTTAATCACAAAGTTGAGATTGACATTAATTAGCCGACTCTGTTTGAGTGGACACATTGTTGCAAATTTGACAACAGTGTTGTGATAGTAAAGCCATAAGCTTTAGGCTTTTTGTCTAGTGTGAGTTGAATTTATCTCAACAGTGACAATTGAGTGGATTAGAGGATGAATGTTCCCTCTTTCAAACAACATGGTTATTTAGGTAATACTTTTCTGAACTCAAAGACCCTATGAGATGACAGGGACCTTGTTGATTGGCAGAGAGCTATGCGTTAATGGAATTGAGTTACTTAAAAAGGAAAACAGACGTTTGTTCTACACTTATTTATGGCTGATAACGATTTACAGCCAATTATCAGTCCAAAGATTATAACAGTGCGCGCATGCTATGCCTCAATTTGAGACCAGCTAGAGAAATATGTCGCCTAACTGTAGTTCCCGTGGGGAAACAGCAAAGAATTTGATGACAAACAAAGATGGGGGGATTTCCCAACAAATCTGAGAATTTTGGACCTCGAGATTGTATAAGTAAATCGGTGACACTTCACAATTTGGAGTAACAGTGAGGTGGAAGAGAACTGCTTTGTTGTGTATGAACATCGGCATCCTCTGAGCATTTGCTACAATGAATACATTGGCGGAGTTTGCTCAGATTTCTCAATCCGGTGGGAATGAGCTGTGGTGGAAATGCTAAGAAATGGAGCAAATACCACTGCCGGTGTTGATGCGGTGGGCGTCGAGCCCGGTGGAGTAGAATAATAACATAGGTTGGGTACAGGGGGACCCCACCGTGACCAGACGGGCTGGTGTTTGTAGAGTGGTGACCGGTTTCGTTCAGATTGAACTCATCAGACCAAGTGACACTACAGAGAAGTGAGAGTCTTTATATAGTGCTGAAGAGCGCCGCCGGTGTCTATTGTGACGTCACAATGACGCTATTTCCGGTTCCGGTTCCGGTGGAAGACACGTCACGGGATAGAGAGGCCATAGAGACGGCTGTGGGTCTGCAGAAGACTGCCTGGAGACCAGTATAATCCGGGACAAATAGCGGAATGAGTTAGCAACGTACAGTGATGGACAATAAAGTTGTCTATAGGTGTTGCACACATCTTAGGGTTTATGTATTACAAATTGAATACACTGTTTCGCATGCAACAGAAGAAGAAAGCTGAATGCAGTTAGAATTCAAAACAAAGTTGTGTTTTGTTAAGATAAGGATTTAGGGGTCTCAGTAATGTGAGACTCGGGGCCCTCATTTACTTGATGTAGTAAAGAGGTAAACAGACACATCGGGAATATATCAGCATCATATATAATTACTACATCAAGTAAATGAGGGCCCCGAGTCTCACATTACTGAGACCCCTAAATCCTTATCTTAACAAAACACAACTTTGTTTTGAATTCTAACTGCATTCAGCTTTCTTCTTCTGTTGCATGCGAAACAGTGTATTCAATTTGTAATACATAAACCCTAAGACGTGTGCAACACCTATAGACAACTTTATTGTCCATCACTGTACGTTGCTAACTCATTCCGCTATTTGTCCCGGATTATACTGGTCTCCAGGCAGTCTTCTGCAGACCCACAGCCGTCTCTATGGCCTCTCTATCCCGTGACGTGTCTTCCACCGGAACCGGAAATAGCGTCATTGTGACGTCACAATAGACACCGGCGGCGCTCTTCAGCACTATATAAAGACTCTCACTTCTCTGTAGTGTCACTTGGTCTGATGAGTTCAATCTGAACGAAACCGGTCACCACTCTACAAACACCAGCCCGTCTGGTCACGGTGGGGTCCCCCTGTACCCAACCTTTGCATTTCTTAAATCGGTCCATAAAGTACTTATTTACAGCTTTTTAAAAACCTGCCTAATTTAGCCCCGGCAACCAGAATGAAAGTCTGCAGAGGTGTGGCCCCTGAAGAGATGACTTCTGTGACGTCACTGGAGTAATGTCATAATTCAACGTGATTTCGCAACATTTTGATTGTTAATTTCACTAACAAATCTTCAATCAAACAACTTAAATTGTCCATATATCTAATGTATAGATATCCAATTAGGTAATTCCGCAGATGACAATTACATAATTATTGCATAAACATGTGTTTTTTCATAAAATTCAGTGATAATCATCATTAATTAATTAATGAAGCTCCACAGAGCGGGTCACAGGCGACCCCTCGTCTGTTGTTAATCAGTCACGCCTCAATGATTCTTTACAAAAATGTTTCGCGGCAGTAATTGAGGGATTGTTAAAATGGGTAAATTAAAATCGTCTTAATAATCAATTGCAAGTGTTAATTGTCTCGATTTTATGCTCAATGGATTCCGATATACAATATACGTAGAAGTAATCATTTGTCATTCTTGAGAAAAATGTATTTCACCAGATCTTTAAGACCTCTCCTTCAACAAAAACTGCATTGATGACGTCACATGTGAGCCATCCGAAAATCATATCGTCACAATATATGATAGATAAAGGAGGTTTGATTCTGTTGGTCATCTTGGATCCTTGCATACGACTGGAAATTGGTAAACTTGTTTCCTGGCTAAATATGCTCTGTAAAATATGTACACTAGTTCACTTTTTTATTCCCTGTCCCATGTCAGGATCCAAGATGGCTGACCATGTCCAACCTTCTTGATATGTTATATATAGGTAGGTATACTTCACAAATACAAATTAGTACATCTACCAGGATAGAAACTCATATCAATTGAAGGTTTCCTTGCCAAACCGTCTGATGACGGCCCTTGCGCTCACATGTTCTGATGCAATTCAGTTATCTATCATAAGAACTCCAACAAAACCTGTCAATATGAAAAACTAGAGCCAGATAACTCCAAACAGCTATTCTTACGTCTGTTTCTGTAGCAGGAAAAACATGTTAACGAATTATTCCGAATGCTTTCAAACCGGCGATTGTATATAAACTATGATGTGAATGGTCACTGGGTTTTGTCTGCACTAAACTGGTACAGTACGATGAATAAGAACAAGTTCTATGGATAGTCAACTTCTTTATTGATATGAGTGCGACGTTTCGATGCAGATACTTACCCGTTAATACAGTACACCAACCTATATGGGATCTGCTCAGACCTTACGGCGAGGAATCTGTAGAACCATTTCGTATTTTTCAAATTTCATCCTCTGAACAGGGTTGATTTTAATTAGACATTTGTATTGTCACACATTATTGTTCTAAGCTCTTTTTTTTAGCCTTATGAAATCACTGATAGAAACTTTGTTGTAATATCTCTCCTTAGTTAGTTTATAAATAATAAGCACTTAAGTCAAACGTCTTAATCCTCAACTCAATAATGTTTTTTTAAGCTTACCTGGAATGGAAAAAAAACAAGTTGAAACATGAATGTCTGAAACTCCTTCGGAAAGAGAGAAAACAAACTGAAAGAGAATCCAAACAGGTTGTTACCATGGAAACAGAAGATTCCAATTCAGATGAAGAACCAAGCCAGAAAAATGCAAGGTTTGTCTGAAGTTTATTTGCAAAATTGAAATTGAGTACATCATTCAATATGCATTTGTTTTTATTTTATTCAGTGTCACTGTATCCTAACAAAGAATTTCTATTTTTCCTTGCAGTAAAGAGAAACAAGACAATTTCGTCAAAAAAGTATATTCTGACAAAGCCCAAAGTCATATGTTTTCAAAAGCACAGAAAACATTTCAAGAAAATAAGGAAACCAAGGAAAAAGAGAAAGAGGTAAGTATGGAGTTTTCAATGTTTGAAAACATTCAAAATACAGGTCTTTGAAGGACCTTTAGAAGTGGCATACGTAAGAACAGGTAGATTTTCTGGATAACAACTTCTTTCATGTGAAAATACACCATGTTTCTGAGTATATGTTCACTCCTTCATCAGGTAGAAATGTCAGGAAATAACATGTTGTTGCAAGATGTTTCATGTTGCCTTCCCCCGTTAGACATTTCAGCAGACAGTGTCACATTGACTCGCATGAAAGGTTTCCCAGGAGGCTAGGGTTCTGGAAAGGGAGTTGGTGAAAGTGTCACGGGGGGTGTCAGGATCAAAGTTGGTGAATCACTTTGATCAGGCAAGTTCTATTTGTCCGTTTGAATGATATTTATGTGCTATTGTATGGTATGCCCTCTACTAGGCTAATCTATAAGGCTATTTCTATCCCCCGAAGGTGCTAGTGTTTGTGCAGGGAGAAAGCCAGCAATGCCAAGATGGTTATGCATTGTGGTGAATACTGCGAGCTTTGGTTGGAACTAGCTGGCCGAGGATGGTACTACACTGGTAGTGCAGCATTGCACCGAGCCTTACTGGCTGTTAATAAGGTTACATAGCCCCTGGTGGGATTCGAACTGAGCGTGTTAACCACTGCGCTATCCCACCCAACCCACGGCACATTGATATAATTCTATATATACTGACTCAAATCTTTACAGGAGGAGGAGGTTGGATAAGGGCTTGTACATTTTTTGGTGCTCTGGTTGAGCCAGCAGTAGCTTCGCTGTTAATGTACTTTCTCCGACCTTCTCCCTGAGTGTCTTGCGAGCTTTTTCAAACTGTTGGCATTCTAGCAATATATGAGTGACAATGACCTTAACGTGTTGACAGTTTGACAGTTCTGGTATGAGGTGCTTGTTGCATCGAGTCTAAGCCTGGTATAAATCATTGTGAGTAGAACACTTGGGCCTCGCTTTCACACTGGGGCATTGACTGATGCCCCATACCTTTTGACATTTGTTAGAGATGGAATGTCTGATCGCTTTTAGAGGGAAATACAAAAAATTGGATACATTTATATAGCAAACAAAACAATGGTGAGGAAAGTCAATCAGGGAGATTAACATGCATAACATACAATAAGGATTTGCAATACAAACATGAGGAGAGTAAGTACTTGAGCGGTGGATAAACAGTGGCCTGTCACCTTTATTGAAGATAAATGCAAATTGATAAAACGAGGGAGGCCAATTGGCTTTATTGAAATTATAAAGAAACAGTGAGTGGTTGGTGTGAGTGGCTTGGAAGTTGTTGGATGGTGATTGGTATTGATTGGTAAGGATGGTAGAGACTCCTCGGATTATTTGTTCCGACAGGAGTGGATGGATGGTGGGGATACTTTGATTTGGTTTGGTGCTCCTCGGAAATTTCCTCGGACAGGAGATCAAAGTTCTAGACGGGTGAATCCAAAGTACTTGGTAGAAAGATGCCTTGATCACGGTTTATTTCAGGCTGTTCTCTTCGAATGTCAATTTATTCTTGGAGTTTTCTTTGGCACCAGTTGTTTTTGTTGGTTGAGAGGACTTCCCAGTCGATGATGTGATCCTTGTTTTTTAGAGTATGCTCAGATAGGGCAGATTTCTGGTCAAGTTTGTTGACTGCTGTTCATTTTTGACTGTCCGTCATTCATGATGGCATCAATTCACAAACAGGAGCATCACCTTGTCCTACTGTCCCTTTAGTCTTAGTAATGTTTAATTATGACCTTAATTTGCTTTCAGGAACTTGACCAGAAAATGGCTGAACAGAGGAAAGCTATGAAGAAATACCGAAACAAGAAGAAGAAACGGCAAATGATGATAAACAAGAAAACTCACAAGGGGCAGCCCATCATGAAGTATCAGATGAATTCACTCTTGAATAAGATCAAAGCACAAGTTGAACAGTCATGACAGTGTGATGCGATTTGAATGGATTGTTTTTATATTACTTATTGATTATGTTGTAATTTAATTTTGTGCTCCTTTTTGGCTTTGACCCATGATCAGTTTTGTGGAAGAGTCCCAATGAATAATGAATTGTCAATTGTTAGAGTGACATTCTGGATGGTGTTGGGCAACTTCCAAACGCAAGGCATAACTCTTGCCAGTCTCCATTACTTGCTGATTTAAGCCTTGCAGTATTTCCCTTGTTTTGTTGTGCAAAGATCGTGCACCTGAAATGCATAGTGGGCCCAGATTTCCAAGCACAGAGATCTCAAGGAAATACTGTAAGGCCTAAATCAGCCAGTAATGGAGACTGGCAAGAGTTATGCCTTGCGTTTGGAAGTTGGGTGTTGGGAGGTGAACAAGAAGAATTTGTAGATAGTAAACTCTTTTATTGTTAAAAGAGCAGTATTGTTGTGGAAATTTGATGGGGCAAGCCTGTATATTATTGAAAGTCATGCCATTTTGATGAATGGAAGTGATGAAATTGCATATTGTTTCCAGAAATATGATTACTGGTTGTGCTGACTACAAGAACAAAAGAGCTATGCAATTCAATGTCCATCTTCATATATGTTTCATCACCCAATCACTCTTTAATGATGAGTCCATAAATACAAATAAAATGAAGAATGGTGAACTATTTATGGATAAACAGCTTCTCTATTCTTAAATCTGTTTCGACATAGATGCTAATGTTGTTGTCAAGCAATCTAACTATATATTTTCAAACAATCTAATTATATATTGTCAAGCGAGGTTGATATAGTTCTGCAAGATTGTATGTACTATGACAAATTTGATTATTTCAAAGATTGAAAATGCTTAATAATCAACATTGTGAGATGAAATCATGAAGTTATGTTTATTGGATTATATCTGTGTTCTAAAAAGTGAATTCACCCAATAAAATCATTTGGATGTGCATACATCAATTGAGATCCATTACAGAAATCAATAAATAATTTTAATTAATTAATGCAAGAGATGAGTGGAATAATGTTTTTAGTTAATATGAACCTGGAAGAAAAAAGAATAATTTTTAAAGGAAAAGATGAGAGGGTGGTGTTGTATCTGACTTATGAACCTAGCAATCACGAGCGCGTACATGTAAGCCCCGCCCTCCCGGTAGCCACTGAGTTTTAGAGAGTAGCTTCCCTTGACGTGTGACATGGCAATCTCTCGCTCTGTCGAAAATTTTCAAAAAGCGCTGTAAAAAGTTAATCAAAGTCCTTGTTACACGATGGGCATCACTAATGAACAGCACAGAAGTCAGATCGGATGTTTCAACCCTGTTTTGATTCTGATCTTGACCAGGAAAAGTCGGAAATCTGTGTCGTCTCGCATACCACGTATGCACGCCATGTCTAGCATGGCCACCCGCATCACCGTGCTCAACTTGATACTCATGTTGCTGCTCCGAGCGGGTGTGGAGTCCAACCCCGGACCCACAGACAACAACGATGAAGATACTAGAACAACGAGGAGTACAGCGACAGGAAAACAACAACGTTTGAAATGGCCCGACCCGAAACAGTCGAAAGAAGCCTCGGTGTTGGACGCCATTCAATCACTCACAACGAAATTTGAGGACATCGTGAAATCAAACAAAGACTTGCATAGTAAGTTGGACGCTGTTGATTTATCGTTACGGAACATTAATGAGAAAATAAACGATGTAGAGACTAAATATTTGGAGATGGAGAGTGAAAATGTAGCTTTGAAGAACTGTGTTTCTAGAATGGAAGATAAGCTTGATTATCTCGAAAATCAAAGCAGACGATCAAATGTTATATTTCATGGAATTCCGAAAGTGAAAAGTAACGAGACTTGGGCCGATTGCGAGTCAGTTGTTCGAGAGGTTATTCGAGAAAAACTGGAATTGGATGACTCAGAAATAACAATAAATCGAGCTCATAGAATAATGAACGGCAAAGCTATCATTGCACTTGTACCTGATGATCATCACAGACGTGATATATTTACAAACTCTAAGAAACTAAAAGGGTCAGATTTATGGATTGGTGAAGATTTCTCAAGGATTGTTAGGGAGAAACGCAGAAAGTTGAAACCTATGATGTTGGAAGCAAGAAACGATGATAAACGTGCATATCTTCGTTACGATAAACTTATTGTGAACAACTCTTTGTACACGTGGGATCTTGACAGTGACACTGTTATTGTTTTGAAAGATCGACCAATCGGAGGGCCTGATCTCCGTGCACGTGACGACCTCGAGAGTCAATAGGGGCGTGGCTTGGCCCAGAGTGACAACGAAATAGACAACATCAACACAGTATCGACAGTATGCTGGAACGTCAATGGACTAATAAGGAAACTTATTAACTGTGAATTTATAGATTTTGTCGCATCCTTTGATGTTTTTGGATTGTTAGAGATATGGGATAACTGTACACAAGTTGATATTGAAGACAAATTTCCTGACCACTTGATACATACCAATTACCGAGACTACAATCACAGAGGCGGTGTAGCAGTGGGAGTTCGTCGTTCCTTACAACACGGTGTACTACGGGTCTTTACCAATTATACCGACATGATTTCCATCGTGTTAAATAAAACTGTTTTTAATCTACAGAGGCATGTACTGTTAAACTTTGTCTATGTCCATCCAATCACCTCTTCAAGTGCCACTGACATGAGATCATGTAAAGGTATGGATTATGTTGAACAATGCCTAACAGAAATACTTAACGAATATCCAGATTGTGACGTCATACTTGAAGGCGACTTCAACGCAAGGACGGGTCATTTATTTGACTACATCATAGATGACAACAACAAACATATTCCAAGTATCGAAGACATGGATTATTCCTCCGACTCTTTCAACATACCTAGACATTCCAGAGATGATGTTATGAACATATACGGAGAAGATCTCATTAATCTCTGTTATACATTCGGTGTGCATATGCTGAATGGGAGATTTCCGGGTGATAAATATGGATCCTATACATGTTTTAATGATAATGGTTGTAGTCTTGTAGATTATATATTGTGTTCTACTTGTTTGTTTACTAACATTGTAGAATTTACTGTACATACAAGAGACGAGTCAGATCACTTCCCTCTAAGTGCGAGTATTTCATGTCCTGTAAGCCCGGGTATTGACAGTGCTGAAGACGAGGAGGTGTACCACATTCCCAAATTCCGCTGGAAGGAGGAAAGTAGGGAGTCGTTTGTAGAGCATGTTAGCGACTTACTTCAGGAGTTCAGTCTGCAACAGTGCTCTGATCTCCTAAACATGAATATAGACACTGCAGTAGACAAACTGACAACAACTCTACAAAGGTGTGCTGTAGACAGTGGATTGCAATCGAAGCAGAACCCGAAATATCAACCAAAAGCGAATCTGTGGTATGATGTTGACTGTGAACAGTTAAAGAAGAAGAAAATGTTAAATCTAAACGAATTTAGACTGACAGGAAATAGAGACACATTACGCGAATACTGTAGAGTGAGGAACAGCTACAGATCGCTGTGTAGACAACAGAACATGACAATAATGAAGTAAATGATCTAGTAAACCTGTGCTCTAAAAATGACAGCAAATCCTTCTGGAGTAAAGTTAAATCGCTTTTAGGCTCCACGAGGCTAACTAATACTATCACATCAACACAGTGGACAGACTATTTCAAGAGCGTGTGTAATATTACTAATACAACTGTTGATGATGAGTTGATTGATGAAGCTGAAGATTTGTTTGACAATATTGATCAATCTGATTGTGATACTTATAATGATAATGATGTTGACTGTATGTTAAACTGTGATATCTCTCAAGAAGAGATTGAAGCAGCCGTAAAAGACTTAAAGTGTGGGAAAGCTGCCGGGCCCGATGGTATTAAGACTGAAATGATCACTTGCTGTGTTCGCCTATTATCGCCATATCTGGTATTGATTTATAACCATGTTCTCAGCTCCGGTGTGTATCCCCAGGAATGGGCGAAAGGCATTATAGTACCCCTCCACAAGACGGGAAATGTAAATAGTGTTGATAATTACCGTGGTATATCTCTGATGAATGTTTTTGGAAAGTTATTTTGCATTGTCATTAATAATCGATTACGCATGTTTGCAGATTGTTATGAAAAGATTCCAGAGGCTCAAGCTGGATTTCGTAAAGGTTATAGTACTATTGATAACATTTTTACTTTACAGTGTCTTGTTCAGAAATATCTTTCAAAATCTGGTGGTCGTTTTTATTGTTTATTTGTTGACTTTCGAAAGGCGTTCGATTCAGTTAATAGAACATTATTGTGGTACTCGCTTTTCAAGCAAGGTGTTCGTGGCAGATTATTTGCTGTTTTAAGGAATATGTATTCTAAAATTTTGGCTTCTGTTCGGTTATCTCATTCGTCGGTTGGGAACTATTTTGAATCAGTTAGTGGCGTTCGGCAAGGTTGTGTTTTAAGTCCGTTTCTTTTTGCGATGTTCATTTCGGAATTTCAGGATATGTTACAGCAATCAGGTCTCAGGGGCATTTTTATTGGTTCGGATTACATGGATTTATTGTTATTGTTGTATGCAGATGATCTTAACTTATTTGATGATACTGTTGTAGGTTTGCAGAGGAAGATAGATTTATTACATAAATATTGCAGATCTTGGGGTTTAGAGGTAAATATGGCTAAAACGCAGGTACTAGTTTTTCGTAATGGTGGTATTCTTCGTGGGTATGAAAAATGGTTTTATAACGGTATTCCGGTTACAGTCTCAACATATTATAGTTATCTTGGAGTTCTATTTTCAAATAGATTATCGTGGACAAAATGTACTCATACTCTTGTTGGTAAAGCTAGTAAGGCTCTGTTTGCTTTGAAATCCTTGTTTATTAAATATCCTAGTATTCCCACAAAGCTTATGTTTAAGTTGTTTGATAGTAAAGTTAAACCTGTTTTATTATATGGGTCTGAAATTTGGGGGTTCGGGGAGAGGAAATCAGTTGAAATATTTCACACCAACTTTTGTAAATATGTTCTGGGTGTTGGTAAGCAGGTATCAAGTAATGGAGTTTTAGCAGAATGCGGTAGATTAAATGTATATGTTGATTATTATGTAAGATGCATTACTTATTGGTGTAAATTATTGAGGATGTCCGATGATCGTTATCCTAAACAATCGTATTTACATATGAGGAAGTTAGATTTAGCTGGTAGAGTAACATGGGCTACTTCTGTTAAACATTTACTAGGCTCCTATGGGTTTGGCTTTGTTTGGTTCAATCAAGATGTGGGTGATGTCACTTTATTTCTCAACAGTTTTAAAAATAGAGTAATTGATTGCGATAAACAACGTATTCTTGGTAGGATTAATCAGTCGTCTCATTTGGTGTATTTTAAAGAAATCAAGTCCCTTTTGCATGTTGAATTTTATGTTAATTTTATCAATCTTAGAGCAGTTAGAAGAAATATTTGTCTTTTAAGATTAAATTCTCTCCCTTTACGTACTTGTATAAGAGGTGTGAATGTAGATATGTGTTGTAAAATGTGTGAAAGTGGTGTGAATGAATCTATAATTCATTTTTTGTTTGAATGTAATGCTTATGATGTATTTAGAGACAGATATATTCATGTAAATCGTCAGTTAAATATACTTTCTCAATTTAACAATATATTAACCAGTAAATGTAAACATACTCTTGTAAGTTTGTCAAATTTTATAAGAGAAGCGCTTGCTCATCGAAAAAGGTTAGCTCATTAGCGATGTTATACATTAACTTTGTACAAATGTGTCTACTCTTAAAACAATGGAATGTTTTTACATATTGTACATGGGCCTATGGCCTACAAACCGAAATAAAAGAATTGAATTGAATTGAATGAACCTATAAAGGTATAATTTGAATTGCAACATACCTTGACAACAATGAGTCAATGACCTACACTGTTGAATGAAGGGCAACTGGAAGGGCTTCTCATGCTGCTCTCTTGTCTGATGAAGGGGGTCTAACTTCATGTGTTTTGGTGGCTCTCTCCTCCTTTGTTTTTAAAAAGTTTCAAAGCCACCCTCACAAGAGAATATTTTGTAACTACAATCAATGTAATGATTGATTGTAGTTACAAATTATTCTCTTGTGTCAACAAATTATTCTCTTGTGTCAACATCAAAAGTTAGTTCTGTCAACCTATTAACACTCAAAATGTTATGTGCACATGTTGATCCCCGAAATTACTTCCCAGGATTATTAAAATGTTTCTTTACCAATGAATGGTTGAGGCTTTCAAAATGTAAGATGGTTGCAAATATAGATAGTCTTCAAATCAATAGCTTATTGGCTCAAACTGATCAGTGTTGAAAAGTGTTGAAAATACCTCCACTTTACTTAACCTTATTATGATTTTATGCTGGATTATTCTCGTTGACTAAAACCAATGATTCAAATTCATTATCTTAAAAACATGAAACCCAATCTTCTACAAAGAAGCCCCACAAGTACAGTAATGAATACATTGGTATTGAACTGACATTGGCCTGTAACAAACAAATGTCGTTTTTCAATGGTTTGGTTATTACTACATTACAGCATGTCTTCTACAAAGTAAGGTCGTACTTACAGCAATAAAGAAGTTGGTATCTCACAGCATTACTGTATTCTACAAAGAAACACCGAACTTGTTGCAATGAAAATAGTTGGCCCCTTACGACAGTATTTTCTCTTACAGAGAATCGTTGAAGTTATTTCAATACAGACGTTGACATCAGTTACAGCATGACTGTCTTCTACAAAGAAACGTCTAACTGCAACAAGGGAGTTGGTTAAAATACTGTCTTCTACAAAGAAACGTCTAACTAACTGCAACAAGGGAGTTGGTTAAAATAGTGTCTTCTACAATGAAACGTCTTATTAACTGCAACAATGGAGTTGGTTAAAATACTGTCTTCTACAATGAAACATCTAACTAACTGCAACAAGGGAGTTGGTTAAAATACTGCCTTCTACAAGAGAAATGATGCACTTATTGCAATACAAAGGTTGGCACATTACTACATCAGTGTGTTCTAAAGAGACACCGCACCTATAGCAATCAAGAAGTTGGTATCTTAATGCGCTACTGCAGAATTCAACAAGGAACGTCGAACGTATATTTGCAATACAGACGTTGGTGTTTGCAACAGCACTGTCTGCTATACAAGGAAAAGTCTCGCTTATTGTAATACAGAAGTTGTTATATTAATAAATTACTGCATTCGGTAAAGAAACGCCGAACTTGTTCGGTGAAGAAAGTTTGTATTTTACTGCAATGTTATACTAACTTTAATACGAAATTCCGCACTTAGTGCAATACATGCATAAGATGGCATCTTGCAACATCACTATCTGCTGCAAAGAAACGTAGCACTTAGTGCAATACAGAAGTTGGCATCTTACATTACTATATCCTGAAAAAGAACTTCACACTTACTGCAACAAAGCAATTGGTATCGATACTGTCTTCTATACAAAGAAATGACACACTCATTGCGATACAGAAGTTGGTATCTTACTACATTATAGGAGTTTGCAAAGAAACGTCGCACTAACAGCAATAAGGAATGTACGATCGTTCTGTTATAATCTATTGACTAAGACACGTCGCACTTCTTGTAATACAGAAGTTAGCATCTTAGTACATTACTGGGGGTTTTTTTTACAAAGAAGCGGCGCATTTATAGCAATTAAGAAGTTTATATCGTTTTGCAAGCTCATCTTTAAAGACACATAATACACAGAAAGTATAGTTGATAGTTTACTTCATTTACTATGTTTTACAAAGAAACGTCGCACTGATAGAAATAAAGAAGTTGGTGTCTTAATAACTGCAATATTGTATATTTTATAAGGAAACGTCACACTTATTGAAATAAATCTTCGTTGACCATTGACTTAAAAAAGAAAAAGGCACCCGTCTTCTTCAAATATGTACATATATATCCTTGCGACGAGCATATGGTTGGTATCGCATCCACGCAGAACGTATGTTCATCGTTTAACCAGTTGCAAATGTTCCCCAAGCGCAAGAGCTAAAAAAAAGTTTACAAAAAGTTTACAAAATAACCCTATCAACAACTAGTATGCCAAGTTTAATGTGTTCAAATAATAGTGTATATAATAGTGTATGAGAACACCTACATTACATTCTTTATCGCTTCAAAAATGTTACTCAAAGTTTTGATAAGATAAGATAACACTTTATTACCCAAAATGGAATTCTTTGTTCCATCAAACAGCATATGATATAATTTATACATTATAACATTACATACGTTTACAATACAACATAAACAGTTTCAACAATTTAAATTTACAGATGTCATGAACATTCCTCAAAGTTTATGTTCAGAATTGAAATACTACATGGTACAAAGGATTTCCTGGTTCTGTTTGACTTATGATAAGGCATATTAAAACGTTTTTTCAGATGGCAGAAGTGAAATTTTCTGAGTAAATAAAATGTGTGATGTATCCTAAATGAATTTCCGAGCATGGAATTAAATTTTCTCATCATTTATTAACATTGGATGGTCTAAAATGGTACCGACAATTTTGGAACTAATGTTCACAATCTTGATTAGTTTGTTTTTATTTTGAAGACTTATAAGCTATACCAACATTGTATGCCAAAAGACCAGGCGCTCTGAACCAAGCATGTATTTATTTATTTATTTATTTTATTTTATTTCACTTTTTTCTTCTTATATTTAAAAGGATATATTTTAGTGTTAACTGTCTCATAGGCCTAATGGCCGGGTGCTGTTTTAATCTGTTTTTATATTTTTGTATATGTACTATGTAACCTAGCACGAGACACTTTAATAAATAATTTTCTCGCTCTTTCTCTCTCTGTATAAAAACAAACTTTCAATAATGGTTTCTCATCAACCATATTATTATGTCTTCACACTCACTTCATTGACCTGTTAGAGTAACATTCGATACGTTACGTTGATAATATAAAGGACAAATATTCATGGATATGTACCAAAGATTTAACGTTTTTGGTGGCGACTTTATTTTGTCTTTTAAACATGCACACTTGCGAGCGAGTCGGATGAGCCTTATTTCGTGTGAAGTAATTACGCATTCCAAGCATACTGTTTCTTTTCAGAGTTCAAACAACGACGATTTATTGAAAATTGAAAGTAATGAGAAATGAGAAAACTTTAAAACAATAAAAAAAATAATGTGCCAAAGAACAAATAAAAAACACTCAGCAATATTTGTCAATAATTAGACAGTTTTCATTATCAATTAATGTACATATTGTGGCACAAAGTTTAACATTATCAATCAACGTAAGTATTATTAATGTTAGCTTACAATTCTAATGTAATTGCCTTGCATCGATCACCGCTCCATCCTCGGTTACCCAGCATCCGGACGACGCTACCGAGTTCCGAGTGTAAAATTAAGACGCACCAAAATGTCATTTATTCCATCAAGCATTACTCATTTAAATATCTAAATTACACTCCTCCAGCCTGTCATATCCATGTGCCATGTGATTATTGTTAATTTGTCATTATTGTATATTTTAGCCTTTTTATATCCTGTTATATATTTTTGTATTTCAAATGTGCTCAATTCATGACAATTCAAATTCCCTTCCAAGGGCAATAAAGATTTATCTTATCTTATCTTATATATGCTCCGTTTCTCTCCACTTTATGTATATGCTCCGTTACTCTCCACTATATCATAGTGGAGAGTAACGGAGCATATATAAAACCCTGGGTAACCGAGGATGTCACCGCTCCAGACCTCACTAAATTTGACATTATCAGAAATTGACGAATTCTCAGTGATTTAAGCCTCAAATTATTGAAACTACTAAGAATTTAGATTTCTTTAAATGTAATGTCACATTGGTTGAGAGTTTATAGTTCAAAGCGTCATATCTGGGAAATCGAAACTCCGGAAAATGTTCAAGTTTCCGCAAGTTAAAGACTAGGCATACGCTGTTATCTGTTGTTGTCGCTCGATCATATACAACTTAATCTGGATATGTGATTGTTCAGCATCAGGTAAGTGTGAATATATGCATGTATTAATATCTTAAACATTAAATATCTTAGAGTAACAGTATTTGAGCAACCACACATTATGTTGATATATGTCATTGATATATCATTCTCTACCACGTGGCTGCTAACGAGTCACGCTTCGCTTCACTGGTTATAAGGAGTTGTTTTATTACCAATTACTTCAATTGTCTAAAATTTGGAGTATGTGACTCGTAAGCAGACACGTAAATTAGCTTAGGTAAATAAATCTGATCTCATTTTTATCCTCGACGCGGTGTCCCTTTCATTGTTGTGAATTGTTGTTTGCGCGTGCATTGTCAACTTCCAAACGCAAGGCATAACTCTTGCCAGTCTGCATTACTGGCTGATTTAACCCTTGCGGTATTTCCCTCGCTTTGTTGTGTCAAGATAGCGAATCGCTGCACCAGAAATGCATAGCGGGCCTGGATTTCTAAACACAGATTTCTTAAGGAAATACTGCAAGGCCTAAATCAGCAAGTAATGGAGACTGGCAAGAGTTATGCCTTGCATTGGTTGGTTGCATGGTATGCATCTCGACTATTCCAATAAAGAAACTAAGCAAATGTATACATGTCTTTGCATATCATTATAATGTGCTATAGGTCTAATATTAAAAGATATTTCTTTTTATTTAGAACAGCTTGTTATATTGGCTAGGATTCCGCCAAAGTCGTTTTTAAAGATGTCTTACACGGATTATAAATATTTCATTGAGTTCAAATATTCGGAATTTGAGTTATATAATAAGGAAATGTTTTTAATATTTCCTTAAATTAAGCTCACCAGACCACCAGATTGATGTGTCATGCTATTATGAGTGAAAATTAACGGTGATTGTGTGAATGACACTCTCAATTAAGGTAACTTTTAAGAAATAATTAATTTAAAAACATGTATGTTGCTATGTGAGTATTCCCCTGTATATCCGTGTATATATATCACTTACATGCTAACGATGTTACATCGGAACGTATATTTATATACGTAGCTTTCATTGATTCATTGAACACATATTTAACTCATTAAACGGATTGGGAACAAGTTATGAAACTTATAGTTCGTCTCTACAACTTCTAAAACTGTCTAAGATAAGATAAGATAAGATAATATTTATTGTCCCAATAGGGAAATTTGTTGTGTATAATTACAATTCTCCAGCATACAAAACATACACATATCATTCAAAACAATACATATTTACACAGTTTACAGAGACTAGAATATGCTATACATGAAAGTGTTTATCGTGCATCATTGCACTTATCAGAATTTATTTCTCTAATGCTGCAATGAATGAATGATTGGCGAAACCTGTTTGTTCTAAAAGTCGGTATTCGCAGTTTACGTCCAGAAGGTAGTATCGAATATTCCGAAAAAAGAGGATGCGTAGAATCACCTAAAATTTGTTTTTCTTTTTTTGATAACTGCTGCTCATAACAACTATCGGCAGTTGTTATGAGCAGCAGTTATCAAAAAAAGAAAAATGATTTTAGAAGCCGTATTAACGATTTTTGCCAATTTGTTTTTGTTTTGAACATACAGGTTTCCGTACCAACTTAAAAAGTTAAACGTTATGACATTTTGAATGAAGGTTCTGTAAAATAACATCATGATGGTTTGGTCAATTTCGAAATGTTTTAGTTTCCACAAGAAATGTAAACGTTGCTGTCCCTTCTTATATATTTTCTCAGTGTTCTCATTCCAGGAGTGTTTAGAATCAAGCATAGTACCCAAATACTTATATTCATTTACTCTTTCTATATCATTTCCATCAATGCTTACAGCATCTAATGTAGGCCTAGACTTAGTTCTTCTAAAATCAATAACCATTTCCTTAGTTTTTCTAACGTTCAACTATAAAGAATTAGCTTTACACCAATCTATAAATCTTAACATCTCAAATCTGTAAGAAAATTCCGATTCTCTAATTAGGCCTACCACTGCAGCATCATCAGAAAATTTAATGGTGAAACATGAATCAGCATTTGAAGAACAGTCATTTGTGTACAAGATAAACAAAATTGGTGAAACAACACAACCCTGTGGGGCGCCAGTAGAAGTACTTACAGTTGCAGATTTAACTTGTACAAATTGCTTAATAATTATTAAATAGCGTAATTAAGAACAAATTTGGGGTTTGAACACAAGCACATTTCTGACAAATTATATCCAAAATAACTAATGTGCTCTTTGGAAGAATTACCTCCCTTGATTCCAAAAGTTCAACAGGTGGCAGCCGTAGTCAGCTGACCTAGAAATAAACATGGCGGAGATTCAGGTTAGTCATTGTGATTGGAATTTTATGCATGTCCGTGAATTCTTTCACTTCCAGATACACGCAATTAAAATATTTGTAACAAGTTGTGAAGCGAGTGCATGCACAAATCATTCGATACTTGTTAGAGTATTATGCTCAGAGTGACGGAGATGACATGTTTGACCCAAAACAAATCTTGACAGATCACCCGTCGGTAGCGCAGTTCCACGCCCCCAATCCGGACCGTAGTTTGTTGTGTGACATTCTCGTGTCGCAACTATTGAATTAGTCATCTGATCTTTGATGTTGGCAATATCCTGTTATCGTGACGGTCGGCAATAGATGTCTCACTGATTTCAAAATAATGCTTACGAATGTCCTATTTCCAAACACCCCTCACCTGAAAAAGTTCTGCTAACTCAAACGAAGATTTTCATGTGTCCTGTACTGTACAGAATTGTTTGAAGCAGACTAGTGTAGTGTGTGTGTCCATGTCAGATGGCAGCTGAAGTAAGTCATATCTGTGATTGACATAGGAAAATATAGATAAAAGTTGTGAGGTATAGCCTAGAACCAAAGAACAATAATAAACTTCTAACTGTTGAATCGCTTTGATAACACTCTAGCTCTACATAGGCCTTACCGGTATATCATGTTTGACTATCAAATCAATTGGATTTTTCACAATAATTAGAAATAGGTGCCACATTAACACTTATAATACGTAATTATATTATAGTAGAATATAATTACCCCCAATTACTGTTATGTAACAAGATACAGGTAATCTCTTTTTATTCAACTATTCTTGCATTCTACTTTCAATTCTTACCTGCTTAGTTTAGAAATTTTGTGGGTAAGGACATTTTTAGTCACTTTATTACAAATATCCATGTACTTCAAATATACATATTTCAACGAAAGGCTTCTGTTTTTAAGTATTGTTTTATAGAGGCTAAGAGCTGATAAAATGATGACCTTTTGTTCCTGTGTGGAGCATGTGCATCATTATTTATATGACTGTTGTATCCCAGTTTCACCTGTTTTCGGCGACATAAGAGCGATTCGCCGTAAAAGTTTAATCGTGGGAAAATAATAAAAATGTTTTTCATTCATGTCAATCTACGTAACTTTGGGAAAACTCACTATTATGATTTATGATTCTATTGGCATCATCGGCCGGGAAAGTTTGCCATGAAAAGAGTGACCCATATTTGGCATCCTGTGCATTACGTCACCTGTTTTCGGCGGTGATGTTCTACAGCAAATAATATGGTGTTTCGTTTTTTGCGGGAACCCAAACAGACAAAAAGACATTGTCTTATTACTTAGAATCAACCAGAATTAAATAAAATTGTCAAATGTGGAAATATTGAAAACTTATGAGAAATAAATCAGAACTTATCAGTTACACTGTTTATGAAGTCATACTTCACACTTCTCTTCAACTGGCCTCTATTCTCAATATATGGCGAGAAACACTGATACATTATCCCGTGTCTGTAGACATTATGAAATTGATATCAAGGTCATCCCCATTTTAATTGAACCTAAATCAACCCGCACATGGCTGTATTTGTCTGAAAACTTTCCAAAAATTGATGAAACGTTATTATTTATTCAATAGGCATGATAAAAAAATCCAGCCGTATTTTTTTTTATCGAGCGGCATCTCACATGACTGATCACGTGATATGATGATGCAAACATTGTCAGCTGGCAGACGATAGGAAATAACAAATGAAAGTCTCCTCGGTAATTTTTTGTAGAATTTTATTGTGAAGTGAAAAAAAGTATTAAGAATATAAGGCTATTTTTTATATGTAATATATCTCTTGGAACTCTCGCCTTCCTGTTTTTCATAGTTGAAAATGTTGCGTCCAGGTCGAGTTGCCGTGACCACAAATAAAAATATTTGCAGTTTGACATTTGACCCTCCGCCCGTTCTTGTAAAATAACGCAAGATTACCAATCACCGAAAACAGGAGAACGCCGAATTCATGTTACGGTGGGATATATAATCCTGATTCAAGTCTGTTTAAAGCCATATTTGTTTTCTTTAACGAGGACATTGATAATTATAGCTGATATGACCCATGATCTTTTTTCTTTATTGCACAGTTATCATGACTATAAACCCTTTACCTTTACTTAATGTCAAACAATTTCTAACTGGCTAATTTTAAAGGGTCATTACTCCCATGTTAATAAACACAATAATCCGACTTAGCTAGCTTCTAATGACATGCAATACTGAAATTTTACAGCATTTAATACGTTAATGTTCCAACTTTTAACCCTCTACCTGCCACATGTAATATATTTTTACATGGATTTTTCCAAAAGGGAACATTTGTTGGACATCCTCTATGCATTACCAAGTGAACTGTGATAGTGTCTAAAACATTCAGACAGGAAAACATTGCTGCCCTGCCTTGGTTTTGTAGTTATAATGACAGATTTCTCAGTAAACAAACATCAATTAAAAATGCATTTTCTCTTATACCTATCTATTATAATTATACTTGTATAATTATTTACAATATGTTTTTTTGTGGCGTCGAGTATTGCTATGTAAACAAATTAAGACAGTTATCGTACGTTTTTGAATATTTTTTGATCAACTGTTATTTGTTGTAATAGTAGAAATAAAACTTGGCCTTAATCAAGCTCTTTAAGGCTAGGTCATGTTGTGTTACTTTGGATTGCTTAGAAATATTCTACGTGGATATTTATTCAGTTGATTGTATAAATAAAGCAGGGTTCGAAATTAGCACAAGTCCGGTAGCCCATTGCTAGTGAAAAAGAAGCTGGGCTAGTAGAGTGTAAAAACTAGTAGTCCAAAGGACTAGTTAAAATTGGAGGTGAAATGATCATGGAGATGTATTTGGCTAGCTGGAATAAGTCTGGACTTGTACTTTTAGAAATGCACTAGTACGAATGGCTATTGCATTGAAATGGTTAATTTCGACCCCTGATAAAGTTACTAAATGTGAAAAACTGAAAATGAGATGTTTTCATAAAATTTTTCCATTGATTCAAACAATGAATTGTTGTGTTTACATCCACTCTGATCTCCCATTAGTGAGTAAATTGCTGTTGAACTTGAACGCACTCTTAATGTACTGTTTCTCGATGCCATCATATGATATGAACTAAATTTGTATGCAGTGTCCCTGACATGAATAAGACAATAAATACTTGCAAGGTATTCTTGAATCTTATTTCAATTAACGGTTCTGCAAGGCCTAAATCAGCCAGTAATGGAAACTGGCAAGAGTTATGCCTTGCATTGGGAAGTTGATACACTGATGGAGCGGGGTATAGACCAATGTAGATTCTAGAACGGGTCCTGGGGAAATTTGAGTTAGTGCCCCTTAATAGTTTCAGAAGTAGGATCCTTTTCCAACAAACTGTCCCCGTCAGATGATCACCTAAGAACAACACTGTAGAGAACTACAGGTATTGAATGTTGTCTATCTCTACTTCCTAGTTCGCAGGTGACGTCTTGTAAATGTAACTATTTGATTACACCGAGTTAGATAAGAAGATGTCATTGTGCCCTGATTCATTATTTGTTTGTCACATCACTCTCACCATAACATGAGTCTATAGACTGGCAAATTTCATAGGTGAATGAATCATGAAAGTATGAATCAGACTTCAGTTGTACTACCTAGCCACGTTGTTGTGGGCTTTCTCCCAGAAAAATTAATAGCAGGAATCACCCTGGTGAAAATTGAAAGGAGAGATATCTCCTTGACTTACACAACTGACTGTGATGAATTGGGTTTATGCAGCCTCTTAGGCAAGGGTCAGTCTCCTTTGTTGTTACTTAGACTGTGTCACAGTTTCCTGAAGCATTGTTTCCCTTGTAAACCTTGTATGGTGAATGAGCAATAATCTGGGTATCGGTGCCCTCAGGCTACTTAATGACCTACTTGCCTAGTAGCATATTATTAGGCATGTTTAATATGATCTTGTGATTAGTTCAGTACTATGTGCTTAGTATTTAATCCTTTATTCGTTGAATAAATTAATAAGTATCAAACTGTATATAAACTTAAAGGAAGTATATAACCTCTCTGGAATCACAAACGTCATTAACAAAGTGAATAATCCACTATAAGCTAATACAGGGGATACAAATTTATATTGCATAGATATTGTATTGGCAGTTTTGTTTTTAAGCAGTGTTGAAATCAGATTAGAAAGGGGGTCAAGATTCAAATTATACTTATATATTTCATAAATAATAATTTAAAGATCAGGGCTTCACCTATTTGAAACCATTGCCAGAGCCATTGACAGTCATCCATTTAAGACAAACAACTTTTGTATATTGTATTCTTGAGGCTGACAGTACAATGTCTTTATGATATTGCAAGACCTTGACACGACCCATAGTTTTTTTTCTTCCTTCTCCTGGGTAATTATTAATGAACTTAAAATGCCTCTGGCTCAGTGAATAATCTTGCCCAAAGGTTAAAGTATATAGGCTGTGGTGTTGTCAATATGTGCCTTATCTTATATTATTAGATAGATGAATATCGATTATGTGAAATAGATCTATAAATGTACCACATGCTGATAAACCCCTATATAAAAGTCTCTGTTTTGTATCACATGAAATTATAAACATTTATGTATATTCTTTTATTCATTGTGATGTTTAAAACTATTTTGAACAAAAAGTTGTACGCAAAATTTGGGGCCTAATTGTTTCACTAAATGTAGTTTCTTTATCCAACTTTATTGTCTCAAGTGTTTGTACCTTGTAAAGTTACCATTAAATTTTGAAAAAATAGTTGATAGGCTGGAGCATAGGTTACTATTGGATTAGTCTTATTTCCTCAAGGTCCTTGGATAGTACAGCGGCCTGATTCTGTGGAGAAAGAGAATTTGAGCTGTAGCTCTACAACTTGTCACTCTCTTGACATGACCCATATGTACTTCTGACTACATGCAGTCTCTGTGAAGTAGATGTTTTATGTCCCTGTGTACTCGGTGACGAGGGATGTTCAACTTGTACAGTGTCACTATCAGCAGGGTAGCTTGGGAGTTGTCTGTTTTCATCTAACCATCCTCATGTCAAGCATGAGTGAACAGGGTCATTCTTACGTTCCCACACTATTTCAGTTATTTTGGTTCTATCGTGAGGACATTTTAGTTTTGATTTTAAAGCTTGTACAAAATACAATTGACAGTGTGATTCTCCAAGTTTATTTTTGAACGGCACATGCAACTGAGAGTGAAGGACAAGCAGTCACCCACTTTTGAGTAGTTTTCTCTTTTTTGACGACATACTTATATTATATATATATTGAAGAAAACAGCCACCAGCTGCAGCAATATCCATTTGCAGGGAATCTCTATGTGCCCATTTGTTAGATCAATAATTCAAGATGTTCTCCCAAGGGTCCCATGACAAATTAGTGTTACAGTAATTGTAATGGACACAATTCACATGGGATTCCATAACATTCAGTTCTGGATGCTGTTGCAATCTATTTAATACTGGCTCAGATCTAAGATCTCAGATTAAAGGTTTAGTGTTAGTGCACCAAGGATACAGTACACTACAAATCTGGGTGAAATCAAAACACCTCCAGATTATCAGAATAACCCCTCCCTACTCAGTGATAAATTAACCCCCGAGTCCTGCATCAAATACTTTAATACCGTATTTCCTCTAATACAACCCGGGCCTCTAATAGAACCCGGGCCTCCAATACAACCCGGGGGGTAAGGGGTGCTGAGGTAAATACAACCCGGGTCTCCAATAGAACCCGGGTCTCTATTAGAACCCGGGTTTCACGTAACAACTGAATACTCTGTGTTGCAATATAAAAGAGTTATACACTCGTTTTGAGGAGAAATATTGGTGTGACCGTGTGAGATTCAGCAAAACAGGTCCATGATAACAAGTATCCGTCTTGTTCAATTAAGTCTCCTTTTACAGTAGGTCACCCCAAGAAGATTATAAATGTCAATTCATGTCTGAAAAAATATAACCCAGCCTCCAATACAACCCGGGTCTCTAATAGAACCCAGGGGGTAAGGGGTGCTGAATGAAATAGAACCCCGGGGTTGTATTAGAGGAACTACGGTATTTGGAAAGGGCTCATCAAAATTTAAGTTGCAAGTCCCCTGGATTCAGTTTTTGTGTAGTATTTGTTTACTTATTGAGGGACATACTTATATCTGCTGGGACTCACAATAGCTTGTGGTAGCGAGTTCTGGACTCTGTATGTCATATCTGAATTTATCACTGACTACTGGAGCTGGCAATTTGTGTTGTTTTCACTATATGAGTATCTATATGCAGGGATTCAGATTGGCGTCGGTCATCGGTCATAGTCCGATTCATTTCATAAATGACCGATAGATATTATGCTAGCTAGGTCAAAGGACCGATACATTTCATGGTAAATCTGTCAACTGAAATCGCCTTTCAACTGTCACTAACTTATTCATTTACGTATCTAAATATATATTTAAATGTCAATTGCCAAAATTGCCGATAAAACAATAACAGTCTATCAAAATTCTCGGAAATGCTAACCAAAACGAAAGGGAGGCTACTCTTGTTCTCCCTCTAAACTAGGCGCTGTCTAATGTGTTTATCATATAGCGCAAACGTGCACTTATCTGTAACCAGTTATCGGCATTTGTTTACAAATGACAGGCTCTTCAGCCGGTTTTCTAGCGGTCTGTGTTTACTTTATTTTGACATCTGTTTAAACTTGTTTTAGTGTTGATAACCAGAGAAATTATTATTAAAACATATAAAGATGGAAAGTGTCAGTGAATATTTTGACAAGTCATTGAGGGACATTTGATCGACCATGTGCTTATATTCTGTATATTGAAGACGTAATGTAACAAATTCAGGACAGGAACATTGTTATGTTAATTACCAGGTAATCACAATTAAAAATCAGAAGGAGAAGAAGTTTTCTTTTTTGAAAGTAAAAATATATCAACTTAAATTGAGTGAACTAATATTCAAGATTGAAATAGCCAGTCTAATAATGTTTATATAATTAATTAATTTGATTATTAATTGTACTCATAATAATTTTTTTGTATTTTTTATTACATTTTGAAGTGACTGAAACAGAAAATTTATTCATTCAATATTAGAAGTATATTGAAAATTATGTACAAAGCACATGATTTGATTTTAGATGGTAGTATAAATAAATATATTGAACATACAGTATAATTTGGTACATCACTACATGTATTAAATGAAAGTGAATAAAATTAAGTTTTGGAATGAACAGTTTCCTTTCTGGTAAAAGACAATAAACTGATGCTGTATTGTATTTGTTCCCATCTTCAGCTGAACGTAATGTTACTGACTTGTAGAGTGTGACCTATACTTTTTCAAAATGACCTGTAACTTTAGTCATCTTCAGGACATTTGACCTGTTATCAAAATTTCCATCAAAATCACTGATATGAGTATCACCATCTGCCAGGAAGGAGAAGAGACCATAGAGCACATCCTACTAAGATGTCCAGCTCTACAGCAGGCAAGGAACATTAACCAATCAGTCCCTCTTGAGGACATATTCAAAAATCAAAACAACGAATGGGCCTCCATTACCAACATGATCAAGGAAAGAGGAAAAGGATACGTGCACGGGCTCTTACCGAGGCACGGACTAACACCAGTAACCATTAAGCAGTAACTATATGAGTATATCTATTTTTGACAGATCAATGTGACAATGTGTTTGAGTGGGTGTGGTTGATAGAGAAAAGTTATCAGAAACTTTGTTTGGGACAGTCTGTGGTGAACTGTAGTTGATTGGGGAGTGTGACTATCCATTTAGGCTTCTGTGCCTGTATAGGTGATGTCGGGGAGTTTTAGTGTCAGCATATACGTGTCTTATGTCCACAACCTACAATTAGAATTGAACCGCTTCAAGCCTCTTTGCAACTTAGTATAGGCACTGTATGATTTAAGTGTCAACACAGCTTGTGCCATTTGTCCACAATACTGCAGTGAGAAAAGAATAAATTCCACTGCAACCTTGTACAGTAACACACAGTGTAGTAGAGTTTGAGTGTCAAATCAGCCTTTCTATCCATATCACAACCCTGTAAGGAGAATAGAGCATAGAAGCTCTCCACTGCATGCGCAGACACTGTAGTGGAGTTCGAGTGTCAACACAGCTTGTGTCCAGTATTCAACCCTGTAAGGAGCTCTGGGAGGTGACATTTCCTGACTACATCACTGCAAGCGATCATAATGTCATTAGCACACTAGTTTGTCATTTCCTCTCTACTGTTGGCTGCTTCAGGAGCATATGAGTCACACCTCTCACACACTCACTCACTCAGCCATCTCCTTTTGTATTGTTATAACCACTGTACCTCGCTGAAACTGCATTGTTGACATCTTGGATTGACGTCCTAACCTTCATTTCCCTCCACTGTGATCATTACTGTGCCACTCCACCATTGTTACAAAGTTCATGAATTGTCGTGACTTATGTGATTTTGAAAACCACTGAAAACAGCCTTACTTTGCCTTGGATTACTACAAGAAGTTGTTTATGATCCACACTACTGAGTTTGCCTTGGATTTTATTATTTTTTTGAATGACGAATTCCATTAATTTGTTTTGATTTGTGAGAAGTGTGAAACAACCAACATTGGAATATTTAATTACTTGAATTGACATTTTCTTGACTGTCTTATTTCTTCAATTTTCTTTTGACAATAATTTCCATACATTTGCAGTATCAGCTTTTCAAAGAAATTTGCTTCCCTTATTTCATCAAAATACCAACACCTAGTTGGATAAAGTGTCAATGTTTTCATTGTGAAGGACAAAACAATCAACTGTTATCCTTTGATCCAGCTATTCAAATCTGCCAAATATGCATGTGAATTAACAATCAAGCTTGGAGTCCTTCAACCCTTAGTATAACCCGAGCGTAACCAAGTCGTGTAACCCAAGGATAGCTGGGCGTATAACCTCAGGATAGCCCAGTGCATTGTTGTCGCCTGCAATAGTCACTTGGCGATCTTACAGCTGGACAAACTATTTGCCGTCAATTGACACTCAAGGATGAAGTTGGGTCTCCGACAGTGAGCTTTGTGTTGTGAATCTTGCACTTCTGGATTTACGTGACGGAGAACTGTGCCATGATGCACCAGGTAAAGGCATGTACGTTATCCTCGGAATGGGGAGTGTGATGAATGTGTAAATCGTTTGTTTTCAGTCACGTTTGAGGAGGATTTAGCGAGGATTACAGTTAATTCATTATCTCGTTACACCCATACTGATGAGCTGTCGTCCCATCAACAGTGATGTAGCTCCAATTGGGCAAAGGCGACACGTCACTTTGTAAAATTACCACTTTAAATAGATGACCCCTTTTGAAAGATGGTTTGGTGTATACAATAAAATTGAAAAGTAGCCAGCCTCAAAACATAAATTTGTTGATTCTAAGACAAAAATAAACAAAAGCTAAACAAAGATTCTCATTTCAAAAGGACCAAATGCATATTGACTTGCCTATTATCTGTGCATTATAAGCATTAATGAGAACTTAGGTATGTATTGATTGTCAAGGAATTTTTTCCCACTGAAAATTCATGGCAGCATCATACAGAAAATTTTGAAAAATAATTCAGCGTAAATGATAAGATTAGCTCTAAACTTAGAATCAATGTATATATTGCATATTATAAATGTATCATCAAGTAATTGATAATAGAAATATGGGTCTGAGTGAACATTGACTACCAACTTATATCCCATGTAGAGAAGGTTTTTATGATATGACGATTATGTCAGTTTTTAGAATGTAGCAAGTCTGGATATCTGAAAATGATAATCAAAAAGATAAAAAAATGGAAAAGGGAGCACCCGAGCTGAAATAAAATAAAAAATATTTCAAAGGCTATCATTCAGTTCCGAGCTGAAATTAAATAAAAAATATTTCAAAGGCTATCACTCAGTTCCGAGCTGAAATTAAATAAAAAATATTTCAAAGGCTATCATTCAGTTCCGAGCTGAAATTAAATAAAAAATATTTCAAAGGCTATTATTCAGTTCCCTTTCTTTGTTAGAGTACTTCTTAAGGTTGTTAGCCACATATCCATACAATTAGAAAAGGCCGCTTAACTTTCTTACAATGTGTACTGAAAATGTCACAACGCCCTCTCTAAATTAAACATCCCAGCAACCTATCTTAAACACTTTGACAGTTCTGTTTATATTTGAATTCTGCTTCCATCAGGGAAAGAAATAACGGTTGTAAACAATAATAAACTATTGAGGTAATTTTCTTTTTGGTTATTGTAATTGATTTGAACATGCCGTGTTTAATGCTTACTAAATTTTTCTAAATTGTTTTTTAAATGTGAAAGGTTTAATTCTTTGAAGGCAGATAATGAAAAGACCTTAAAAATCACCAATGAATGTTACCCTGAAATGATATCGCAAAATTAAAACACAAAAAATTCAAAAAGTTAGCATACTAGGTACGGTATGCAGGGTTCGAAATTAGCACTAGTCCAGTAGCCCATGGCTAGTGAAAAAGAAGCTGGGCTAGTAGAGTGTAAAAACTGGTAGTCCGAAGGACTAGTTAAAATTTGAGGTAAAATGATCATCAAGATGTATTTGGCTAGCTGGAATAAGTCTGGACTAGTAGTTTTAGAAAATGCACTAGTCCGAAAGGCTACTGCATGGAAAAGGTTAATTTCAACCCCTGGTATGTCAACCCCTTCGGCTTTACTTGTTGGTCTCAAAATATTGCAGTCATAATCTAGAGTTGTAAATTCATGTGAAGTAGCCACTCAAAACGTCCTCTCTAAAATGTAAACTTGAATAATAATGGAGTAACCTGACATATAATATGAGTCAGACGCATCGGCTTGTGAAACAGCATGTTAGTTGTTTGTTGTTTTGTCTATAATTACACGCCTTGTATTCTACACAGGTGGCAATAGTTTGAACATAAACACATATGTGTGTAGAATAACAGCTGAGACAGGTAGTCACTAGTCTGATCTATACAACATCTACATGGTCTATACTGGACCTATATGGTATGATAGGGTAGAGAAATGATGCTTAAAGAATCATGTTATCATATCCTCTATAAACTTAAATATGTGTGACAATATGTTAAAGGGGCAGTAGCACGTTTTTGGCAAATTTTATTTTTTTAAATTTTCCATTCATAATTATAGTTTATGTCATTTATACTTACTTTAAAGGGTAAAACATCTTATTACACAAACCAATTATCCGTAGGGGTAATAACGGTGTTGCGTTTAAAGCAAAAATTGCATGGCGGCCATTTTATTGTGAACACAATTTATTATTTTGTACTACAAAAACGATGCCCATGGCTTTACCGAAACATGTACACTAATTTTAAACTTTAGAGAATGATGTTTTACTATTGGTGAAATTATTTTTCAAATACATTTCATCAACTTTTTTGAGTGAAAAAACGTGCTACAGCGCCTTTAAATATGTGTGACAATATTTTAATACTGAATACAATTAGCAAATTATGAGCTTCTGCGTCTTCAGTGTTTTGGGTTCAAGAAGATACATTCTCATAACAATATTTATCATGCAACAATTTATTTTTATAAAAATGTGATGATGGGAACTGGCCCCACAAGAATATGAATAAATTCATTGTGGATATGAATTTGATGGATAATGAAAATAAAACTCCCAGAGTTGACAA
The DNA here is from genome assembly GCA_936450465.1 of Gibbula magus. Taxonomy (NCBI): domain Eukaryota; kingdom Metazoa; phylum Mollusca; class Gastropoda; order Trochida; family Trochidae; genus Gibbula; species Gibbula magus. Next base: position 63,679,926 of record OW388304.1, read on the forward strand.
TAAGTTTGATCTTTATGAGGGAAAGTAAATCACTCTAATCCTTTTCAAGGAAAGGTTAATTGACCTTCTGCTGACATACAAACTTTTGACTGTCAGCTGGCTGTTTCTTTGATCTAAGCTTGAAAATGTCTTAGGGCTTTCATAATTATTTTGAACAGTAGTTTTCAATATATTGCTTAAGGTTTGAAGAAGCCAAAGTATGTCAGAAAGTACTCGGTAATGAAATGTTAAACTTGGAGTGTTCATTTTTACAGCTCTCAAAGTGACCGGGTTCTCATGGGAATTGTGGCATGATTAGATTTTAATTTCAACATCCTCGTTTTATTAATAAGCTAATAATTCCAGACTTGTACTTTCACCCTTTGTTATCCCACCGGTATGTAATACCGTGGGATATAGTCATCGCCCCGTCCGTCTGTCCATCCATCCGTCTGTCCGTCCGTAATCATTTTGTTTCCGGAGCAGAACTCCAAAACCGTTCATGATATCTTTCTGAAACTTTTCATGTGTATTGCCCACCAACTGAAGTGGTGCCTTTTGATATTTTTAGATTTCTGAAACAATTTTTCTTTTTCGTTTCCATAGAAACTTGTTGAATTTGGACTTTGTTCAGAGACAGGTACGTTTCCGGAGCACAGCTCCAAAAACAATCATCATATCTTGCTGAAACTTTGCATGTGTATTACCCACTAACTGATGTGGTGCCTTTTGATATTTTCAGATTTCTGAATTTTTTTTTTTTTTCGTTTCCATAGAAACTTGTTGAATTTGGACTTTGTTCAGAGACAGGTTCGTTTCCGGAGCACAGCTCCAAAACCGTTCATCATATCTTCCTGAAACTTTGCATGTGTATTACCAACTAACTGCAGTGGTGCCTTTTGATATTTTCAGATTTTTTCTGAATTTTTTTTTCTTTTTTCTGTTTCCATAGAAACATGAGAGGGATGTTGGTTGTTGTTGATTTTGACTGCTCTAAAGCCCTTAACATACCTGAAACTCAGCATCTGTAATACCCACTAACTGAAGTATGGTAGTAGATACACAAGTATCTGTCAAAGATGTGTTTTACAAATTTTGTGGAACCGGTGGGATATGTCATCTTCTGATGACTCTTGTTGAAGACTAACTGTATATTCTTTCTGAATAATAATAATCTCTTTACAAATTTAAATTAGTATTTCTATTTTGCTAATCAAAGTAATCATTTTTGAATAAATTCTCTTAAATTATGTCATTTCTCCAAATAAATCCATATATATGTGAAACATTGCACTCTTTTACTTGCAAGTTAGTCATTAATCAAATTATAATCATCATTATCATTATGGGTAAGTTTTATATGACAGCAGTCTTGTCCTGCAAATTATTAGTTGATTACTCACTAATTATAATTACTATATCTTACTAATTAGGTGACCCATTCATGTCAGTCTGTGTAGTTGATTGAGCAGCTTAATTACATCTGTCAGCACAACAGTTGTATCTAATTTACTGATAAATATACCAAATTCTCATCGTGTTTGTGGTAAATACCTAACAGTTTTAGAAAGATAGAGATTCTTTCTGTAAAGAAACTTTAAAAAAAATGTAAACCTCAATTTTTTTTTATTAACTATCAAATAAAATTAACGTTATTTTATTTAACAAGTGCCCCTTTATTAGATAGACAGATTTTGATGAATCAATGTGCACAGAAACTTGTTTCAAAACTTTCCTGATGCGGTTTGTCTAATGTAGTTTCTGCCGAAAAGTTTTCTGATTCAGTATATTGTTCCAAGAACTCCAGACATAACAGAAAAGGTATTGAAATGGTGAGATGTAAGACAGGGTGCATGTGTGCTCTATTCCTGGTAATATAATCCTGGTAATTGCACCCAGCACAGTGTAAGTGCCATTAGCGAGAGGACAGGACACGCTGCACATGTCCCGCTCCATGCATTAAACACCATGAGGAACACATTCCTTCATTATTCTAGATGAACATGCCTCCAGATCAATTCATTGTGATGAGATTGGTAGCTAGCTGCTTGAAGCAGGTAATCTCTTACCCTGTGCTTTTCTCAAAGTTGAGACATATTCACTGTTTAACTGACAGCAGTGTTTCTAAATCTTGTTGAGGATAATGCCAAGGTCAAAGAGGATTGTTTTTAGGGGTTTGATGCGTTTCAGGGGGCTGTTCCTCTAACCAATCTTAGGGCTAAGATCGGTTGTTGAAATGACACCCAGGTCTTCAGTAATGCTCTTTGGGTCATTTTATACCCTTCACATTTATTTGAACTTCAAGTCTGAATTAAAGACATACAAGACCCCATAAACATTTGAATGGTCTTTATAAATCTATTTTCATCCCAGTTTTCTGGTAGGATGTACATAAAGAAGTTGTGCACAAGGGGATGGACACCAGTAGACAAAGGTAGCAAGTAAATAGTTCCAGGGAGATGAGGTGGTAGTTTATGTGGAGGGAAGAGAGCAGGAGGACCAGAAGTCATTTGAAGGAATTATGAAGAGCTATATGTTTTTGGGGAGGGGGGTCAAGTCAAACATTGAGGGGGAGACATAAGGTATGGGGGAGACATAAGGTATGGGGGAGACATAAGGTATGGGGGAGATATAAGGTATGGGGGAGACATAAGGTATGGGGGAGACATAAGGTATGGGGGAGATATAAGGTATGGGGGAGATATAAGGTATGGGGGAGACATAAGGTATGGGGGAGACATAAGGTATGGGGGAGATATAAGGTATGGGGGAGACATAAGGTATGGGGGAGATATAAGGTATGGGGGAGATAAAAGGTATGGGGGGAGATAAAAGGTATGGGGGAGACCAAGTCGTGATCACCTATGTCTAGCCCGAAGCATCTAATGAGAGCTCATCAGTAACTGATACATACTTGTAGCCCTGCAAGTGTCCCCCCAGGCTTTAACTCAACACATCAATGATGATCTATCACATCACACTTATCATGTTCTCATCATACACCAGATAGCGCTTCTGAAGAGTGGTCACTTACAGAAGCTGCTCTTGGGATATTTGAATATTCTTTGTGTGGAGTGAACGTTTTTAATTTGTATTCTACTGTGCAGCGGATTTAACTGTTTTGTGTCACTGAAAAGGCAGTGTGACATTTGCTGAGTATTCACCTTATACTTGTACAGAATTGTGTCTCTGTTATTTCAAAAGTTGCTGTTCTATTTAGAGATTGTTGTGTTCCTACTTGAAACAGATGATTGAGTATTGCCACAAGTCGTGAATTGAATATTGATTGAAGGAACGATGCTGTGTGTTGGCAACATCAAACGGATCTGGCAAACAATTACCGCGTTAATTTAAAACTTTTCTGTCAGTCCAGCAACTTGTCCATGACATCAATAGAGCCAACTCAACATTAACTTTGTAATTGCTACTTTGTTGAATTCAACACAATAGCATGTGCAATGAATGATGACATCATAGAGTAATCAGCCAGCCATATATCTGCCTGTGAATCATTACTTGTGAATAGACACCGACCAAGCACCTGCTAAGTATCTGACCAACACCCTGGACAGTCCAGCAGAGTGGACAAGAGAGGTGGTCAGCACTATTGAGACCCCTGCTGATCGGCCCAGTGTGACCTCAGACTGTACACACACTGTGGCTGTGGAATGTCTGACCCATTGACCTTGGGGTTGACCAAAACTTCTTGCCTTGAGGTCCTGAAGGAATCCATTATTTGTGGTCAGTGACAAGGAACATCAGTGAATGAAAGTCATAACTGCAAACCTTTCATTGGTCAGGGAATGACTTGATAACCTCAAACCCTGCTTTGGCCAGTGGATGTGGTATCTACTGACAACCTCAATATCTTCTGTTGTTAGTCACTCCTGCCATCACTGCTATCTGAAATAATTTCGATGTCAGTGAGTGACTGGCCATCACTGATAACCCCAATATATATTCTATGGTCACCCATGCTGAGTTTTAAGTGTCATCAAAGTCTGCAGCATAATGTGAAATTGTGACAGAGAAAGGACCATCATTTATTTCTTTTGTGGTCAAATAAAGGCTTTGTTCCTCAGTGACATTATAGCCAGCTTGTTGGGGCTATGACTGACAGGGACACGACATTAACATCCTAGCTTGTTGACATTTTACATCAGTGTAGACTGTGATAGAGTGGAGGCTTTGCTTCTGACCTCTGCTTAGCACTTGTATACAAGCTGAACTTTAACCAGCAAGGAATAAAGAAAAACCAAATTGTTGGTTTCTACCCTTGAATTGATAGAACGATAGTAACTCAGATGATAAGAAGGGTTTTATCAAGACCTGTCAAGTCATGAAAGGAATGAAAACCAAAAAAACATATGACTGAAGATTGAAATAAGGAATGTGAACAAGATTTATATGGTAAAATCAAGAGAATATTTTGTCTGCAAACATTGACTTGCAAAAATATCAATTACGAAAGGATCCATTGATTTTAGGATTTGTAGCATCAACAGAACACAGAATGGTTCAAAGGTACAGATGCTCAGTGTAATTCTAACGCTAAATACTAAGCATCTCATCTAGACAGCAAAGGAATAACCCAAATTGTGAAGGATACACGATGCCAGGAAAAACTCTTATGAACACGTTCAATCTTAGCAGTATCCAGCGTCGAAGGCGCAACAACCGCGGATCGTATACGTTCGGTTCGCTGGAGGAACTCGGAGAAAGTGAACTCCCTACACTGTCAGAAGCTGACGAAGAGCCTCCCACCTCTCCGGTATGTTTGTCTAATAATAAGTAGCCGAAATATTTATACTTGCTTAAAATTGGATGGATAAATTAAGTTGTATATGTGAAATGAAGAGATGAAAACAATTACCACACTGCTATCATGTCATCATCATATCATATAGGAGGACCGTAATACCATGCAATTCCAATTGTTTTAGCTGAAATTTTGTTTGTATTTGCCTTGGTTTTTTTAATACGATGAATGTTATGTTCAGGAATTTTTTTTCTAAAATTACATAACCTGTACCTGTGCAGTGATAAATGTATCCACAACTCCTGCATCAAATACTCACAAAATTTGGAAAAGACTCATCAAAATTGAAGCTGTGGGTTCCAAAGACACAAGGGTTTTTATGTTGTATTTGCTTACTTATGAGGGACTTACTTATATCTGCTGGGACTTAAAAGAGCTTGTGGTAGCAAGTTCCTGTACTTGCAGGTCATATTTATAAATTTATCGCTGGGGTGCTGTATAAAATAGAATCCTGTGGTTGTAATGGAGGAAATATGGTACTTATGTTATGCACCTAAGCAAGCTAGATGGTGAACCCCTCAAGGAAGTGCATATGATCTCATATACCGAAGGAAATGTATCAAGTATATGTCATATGTAGGCGTGACATGTCATGCTTCATTGAATAGCGACAGCTATTGACAGTTCATCTTGAAATGAATGATGTATGCAAGTTTTCAATCTGATTAAAATAGTTACTTCTTTAGGAAACATTTTTTCATTTGCTTGCTACCTGAGAATTAGTACAAAATCAGGAACTCCATGTTCTTGAAATGAAGTTGTCTGTTCTTGTTTCTGTTTATCATTGCCTGAAGTTGTTCAGAATATTTTTTCATATGAATGACAGGTTGAGTAGTCTTGTTGATCTTGGACATGTAGTGATGATTTCGTTTGGGATATAGTTTAATTTCAATTAAAACAAATGTCTTTATCATATGAATTTTACACAGTTTATTGTGACCATTGAAGTCAAACAGAGATTATACTGTGTCCCGAATGTCCATAAAGACATTGATGAATTAAGAGAGTTGACTTATCATTTCACAAAGTTCATGTGAAATTTAAAGGGACCATGCTTTCGGCTAATTTCTGCCTACAGAGGTTACTCAGCTTGTGTTACTCAAATCTTCCTATTGGCACTCGTTCTTAAGTACCAGTTACTTGTGCAGTCAATAAAGAATCCTGACTGGTTAGTACTGTTACCCTTGAAAGTTTGTGCAACCAGCAACCTTGTTTCCAAATGAACATTCAGTCTCTTCCTGTAACTGTGTACAGAATTTACCTATGTTATAAGACACGAGTCCATGTGATTATTAGACTTCATGGAAGAACTCCTGTAATGGAAATACTTTAAGAAGTAGCTACCTGCAGAAAAGGAGTAAGTTAATGATTACTGGATGAACAAAGTTGATTGATTCATTGAACAAGTAAGACTGATGGAGTAAGCATATACTTCCAAATAAAATGTGTCTCACAACATCAAAGGTTTTATTAAAGCTTTTTGTATGAGAACATTGTAAAAACAGGCCCTAAAACCATAAACCTGAAGGGGTGAGACGAAAAAGTGAAATAACTCACTTACTGGAGAGGTGTATAAAGAAATATAAAAGCATACTAATTACACTGAAACCTGTGAAGAAGGAAGTGACGTAAGGTCATCTGTGTACAGTAGAGCTGCAATTAGCTCGCATGACAACAGTGATACGCCCTCAACGTCTAACTTCATTGTTAGCTCTTTGTTTCTATCTTGATTCTTGATACATTTGCTATGTAAGAGTTGGAGCTTCAAACGATGACTTGAGAGTGTTGACTAAATAATTAGTTTTCACTTCTTTGAATTTTGCTGCATGTTTCTCTTTGTGATTCAAGTGGTTTTATGCCTTTCCCCCCATGGACAATTTCATTAAGGACAAGTAAACTGGTTAAAACTACACAAATAAACTTGCCCATGGGTAATGTTTTTCTTTAAATGTATATTTATATTTTGTCAAATATCAGTTTATTATACTTAGAAGTACTTAAGTTTTCCATAGGCATGTAAAAAGACTATTGTCTCCTTTCACTAACAGCCTTTACCAGTACTAAGGTTAAAGAGCCATCACGGATGTTAGTGTTTCAAATTTTTGGAAAATATACTTATAACGTCATTCGCCAGAGAATTTTTTTATCTACAACATGGCATATGTTAAATAATTTTCATATCACGACAATGTATTGCAATTTGGTTGCAAAGAGAAGTATCACTTCGACTAGCGCGCGCTACGGGTATCTGACGTATATAAACAGAGTCCCCTTTTTTGCGTAATACGTACAACACAAACAGCAAGCGCTTCCGAAGCGTGAAGGCTCGTCTCTAGCGCAAGTCGCCATAACAACCCATGTGCTGCACGTGCTTCACGCCTTGTCACACATTACTGAATGTGACGATTGCTTTACAAACTATGTTTCTAAATGTCCTGAGAATATACAAATTATTTCCTGTTTAATGTTCTTTTTATTCAGATAAGACCAGCAAATTATAACAAATTTTTACTCTCATTAATTATAAAATTCAAGAAAAATACCTAGTTGGGTAAAACAATTATTCCAATATCTGTAGCAAATACATAATTAAATGAAATGGTAAATAAATAACCATCAACAAATTATATATTTCGATTTCTTTCATTGCTCATATTTTTTGTTATTCTTTCGTGTCTTTGTTTACTGTGTTTGAGCTAGACCATAATGCTTTGCGCTTGAAAATAATAGACTGGATCTATATTTAGACTGGAAAACACCTTTACTAATTAATGCAATTTCTCGGCTTATTTTAAGTTGGAAAAATTAGGGAAAAATTAAGTGTATTTATTTCACGGAGATAGATTTTTGGAGAAATTACGATATTTTCATCAACATCCGTGATGGCTCTTTAACCTTAACTCCCATTCTTTAACAGTGCACTTCAGTTACCTAAGCGACTGACGGTCACCTTTAAAGGAGCAGTAGCACGTTTTTTGCAAAATTTATTTTTTCAAATTTCCCATTTATAATGATAGTTTATGTCATTTAAACTAACTTTAGAGGGTAAAACATCTTATTACACAAACCAATTATCTGTAGTGGTAAAAACAATGTTGCTTATAAAGCAAAAATTGCATGGCGGCCATTTTATTGTGAACACAATTTATTATTTTGTATTACAAAAACGATTCCCATGGCTTTACCGAAACATGTACACTCATTTTAAACTTTATTTTCCCAAGAGAGAAGGATGTTTTACTATTGGTGAAATTATTTTTCAAATACATTTCATCAACTTATTTGAGCGAAAAAACTTGCTACTGCCCCTTTAATAGTGCTTTGTGAAAGGAGACCTAAAGCATGTAAAGACTATTATCAGTCATACATACCACTTTAAGAAACAGTTTTCTAAAATCTTTAACCCCGGATTCATTTGGTACCGGGTAATTCTTTTGTAGTTGTAATGAATTGATATTCTCAATTTAGTGCTAAATAAATATAATTAATACTTCAAACCAAACTGTCGATAGCACATTTGTCTTGAAATGATTTGTTTATATAAGCCACTTATGTCTTTATGTACAATTCCAAAGAGGAAAATCTTTTACACAATTTTCCTCTCAATAAATATAATTCAGAGGTGTGGTTGAAATAAAACTGTTCTGAAGTGATAATGGTTTAACATCCTGGTGTAGATTTCGATTGTTATCAAGGACTGAAGTAGACAACAAGTCCCATTCTGTCGGTGACAGCTCACAGATATGGATGCAATTCAGGTTGGTGGATAAATATGGTTTTGAATATTGGAAAATCAAGCTATAATTTAAAGGGGCTGTAGCACCTTTTTTTCGCTCAAATAAGTCGATGAAATGTATTTAAAAAATAATGTCACCAATAGTAAAACACCCTTCTCTATTTGGAAAATCAGTTAAAACATAAGTGTACATGGCTCCGTAAAGTCATGGTAATTGTTTTTAACATTCCAATTAATAAAATGTGATCACAATAAAATGGCTGCCATGCAATTTTTGCTTTTTATGCAACACTGTTGTTACCACTACAGATAATTTGTTTGTGTAATAAGATGTTTTACCCTCTAAAGTAAATATAAATGACATAAACTATCATCAAAAATGGGAAATTTGAAAAAACGTGCTCCTGCCCAGTCTGCCCCTTTAAAACAGTATCACTCGCTATGTGTGTTTTAAGAACTGTTTTGCTGTCAGTTACAGGTACATTCTGTAACGTTAACCCATGCTAATGTTATTTTAACATTGATAGAGTAAAGTAGTAAACCACAGTTATACCATGGTATGTCATAAGAAACCTTTATCTACCGTGGCATACCATGGCTGTATTTCCCTCGGTCATAAATATTGAAGTTATAGTGTAATGCCAGAATTCTGTCATTTGTGTAAATTAAGGCCAAAACTGTAGTTAATTGCAAAAGACACGATTTATTAAGCAACTCTCTCCCTTTTCTAACCTGTCGATTTTAACTCGTTTTAACGGTATTTTCATAAATATCAATAGAATATAGTCAGCTATGTCAATTGATGTCATGACACTTTAGTTGTCGACGTCATGGATAATGTTTCTGTGACGTCACTCGGAAAGAGATCTTACTGCACAATGTAAGAAAGATGAAGCCTTTGATCTTTACCTTAAACCTGCTTGATTATGTATCGGTGAAGGATTCTGGATCTTGTTCTTTGAATCAGTGTCTATGTTTGACTTTGAAAGTTTTGAACATTAAAGTGAACACGTCCATCCCGCCAGGGGCATGGCAACTCTGTCTGCAGTAGAGAACTGTTCTATACGCAGTAAGGTTTGGGTGCAATGCTACACTGAATTTCAGCGTAGTACCACCCATGGTTCGCTAGTTCCAGCCGATGCTCGCAGGTTTCATTGCATAGCCACATGGCGTTGCGGGCTTTCTCCCTGCCGTAATACTAAAAGCCGCGATATAAGTGAAATACTCTTGAAAGCAGCGTTAAACCCCAACTTGCCTCACCTGAACACGTCCATTACATGACCTAATGTGGAGCTGTGAGTGAAGCTGTAGTATTGACAAGGAACTACGGTGTTTGTGTCTGTGTAATGGATGCTGTTTTGGTGATTATGTAAACCTATTGGTTATAGTGAGTAATATGTGAGGGGAAATGTCACTGCAAAGGTAAAAGATATTTCTAAATGACAATTCACTTATAACCTACACTTCATCTCACCTCTCTGTAAACTTATAATTTAAGTTTCCAAGACTCAACTTAGAATAACTTTAAAATATTTTCTTCATTAAAACATTAACATTTTATCCATTTGAAGTCACCAAGTGCTATCTCAGAAATAAATGCACAATCAATCCTTTAGATTTTGATTAAATTTCAAAGAAGCTTTATTTATAATGAATGGCCCCAAGCTCACTCAAGTATATAAAATATTTTGGTCATGCATGATTTTGTGGCATGTTCAGCGATGCAGAACCATTGATCTATTTACTTCATGCACTAAGCAGAGCTGTAATATTGTGTTTGTGGAGCACTGTGTATAATCTGCTGACACAGCAAATATGCTCATGAATACTGCAGATTCACGTCACACATCGATCAGTGGGTGAAAGGAAGCTTACTATATGTAACTAGTTCAAATGTGTAATTTTGTCAAAGTAAATGGCATATTGAAATTCAAGCAAATTATCACTCTAAAAGAAAAGTGATTATATTGCCCTTTTTTCACAACTTGACAGCCTGAAAGTGTTATTTTGTTTAAATGGTAAGTTCAATAAAAAATAGTTAAAAAGTTACAAAGTGACCACACACAGGCAGATGGTTGTTCTTTTTTTCAACTGCATATGTAAACTCAAAATTAAAATGTCAACTTTAATTGAATTTTAACACTTACCAAGAAAATTTCATAATCATGATAACCCTATCACTTTGAGGGACTTCAAATTTTATAAATAATGTCAAAATGTTTTTAAAATGATTCTGAAGAAAGTTCTTTGGTTAAATGAAATATGTAATGTAACAAAATTTCTCATTGAAACTATTTTGGTTGCTTACATTTCAATCTATACAACTCCAAACTCACAAAAGTTGAGGGTTTACATGTTAAAAAAATAGGTTTGAATGGTGGTCTGTTTAGCTCTTATTAGCTTGTATTAGTTTTTATCTCTAAATTCCTTAAATATTGTTATAAAAATCATCTCAAAACAAGGTCAAGGTATTCTGTGATGATATTCAAATTTGTGGTAACATGGGCTGTATAATGGCTAATTTTGCAGCAATTTCAACTCTACATGGTACATAAGTGAAAATGAAGTTGATGTTGACAATACTTCACATCATGTCTAAAAATAAAATCTGATGTCATGTCTATGAATAGCATCTGGCAGTGACACTTCTGTATAACTTGTGCAGGTGTTGGATAACAGTGATGAAATTATCTTTTATATTTTATTTGCTGATGATACAAGTGGACAATGATTAAAGATAACTGTCACAGGATTCATGTGTATTCAGATCAGTATTATTAGGGGTGAAATCATACACTTTAGCTTAGGTTCGTTACAATCTGATATTTCTTGAGAATAAAGTTTAAATGGAAATGAAAAAAATATAAAGTGAAACTACAACATATTATGGTATCTATTCTAAAACTAAAACGCACTTTCACATTCATGTTTGTCAAATTAGGAAATTTCTATTACTAAATTTGGTTTAATATATATATAAGAATTCTTCTCATGCACCAAAGGTTTGGACTCTACACGCTAAATTAACATTTAGTCTCAGAAATAAGTTTGTTCCTATCATCAACACCATTTTACAAAAAATCAATATTTATGAAGCCCTAAAGATGCCTGAATGTTTTAGATAGAGTAACATTTAGTCTCAGAAATATGAAAAAACAGAGTTGAGTAATCTAGACTTGCTACAATTTTCTAGACAGGGCTGGTCGTCAATTGAATATCTTTTTCTAGGTTCTGGATGAGAGACTACTTACTCGCCCTGGGTCACAGTTACTGAGCATCAGGCCTTGAGACTGGTGCTACTATCATTCTGTGCATCACTGTTAGATAGATAGATAGACAGACAGATAGAGTTTATTCTGACATGAATGCACAGCAAATGTACTCCTAGACATTAACTGTATTTATAGGCACTTTTAGAGAGAACTTAGTATCACATGAATTGTTTATGAGTGCTACACCACTAGAAGGTCACTTTCAGTTTCACTGAAGTAGATTTTCAAACACATTTTGGCAGCACTTGTGAATTACCTACAAAAATACGGGATTATTTTAAATTGATTTTTAACAGGGCTTGATTAATGTTATCAAACCATAAGCTTTTGGTACAAGTGTGTGTTTTAAAGTATTAGCCCAAACCAATTCCAACTAGCCAAATATTCATATATTGTCTTTGGGGGTGGGATAGCACAGTGGTTAGCGCGTTCGGCTTCGGATCAAGAGGTCTGGGATCGAGTTCCGCCAGGGGCACGGCAACTTTGTCTGCAGTAAAGAACTGTTCTACACGCAGTAAGGTTTGGGTGCAATGCTACACTGAATTTCAGGGTAGTACCACCCATGGTTCGCTAGTTCCAGCCGATGCTCGCAGGTTTCACCGCAATACATAGCAATGTTGCAGGCTTTCTCCCTGCCATAATACTAGCAGCCGCGATATAAGTGAAATACTCTTGAAAGCGGCGTTAAACACCAACTCACCTCACCTCACCTTTATTGTCTTTGAATTATGTAATGTTTCTGAATAGCAGTATTTACTTTGTGAAGGTCCAGTGTCTTTTCCACAAGCCATGGGTTACTGTACCTGCATAACATAACATTGATGTTTATCCCTTGATGAGTGACTTGTGTTTTTCATAACAACCAACGATTAAACCCATCATTTGCTCATGACATGATCTTAATTTAAAATATTAACAAACTGTTTCCTATATATATCTTCATGTCTTCGCTGAATTTTACTGTTGTACCAACACCCCTTCTCCAAGACTTGTTCTTTGCAAGTAACTTGTGTTCATTATTTTAAAAGTAGATTGAACGTAAGCAGTTGAGCGTTGAAAATCCTATAAGTTTAAGTCCACATATATAATTATAGAGATTGACTGCTGCAAAAAAATATTTGATATTGTTTGTAAAATTTATCATTGGTATATTATTGATTTTTACAGCAACCAACTTTATTCTTTCATGTTATATTATGTATTTAACAATTTCCAATTCGGAAAATGTGAACTTTTTCATGAATCACAGAACTTTGTCACACACTTTTGTCATATGCATGTCAAAGGGTCAATTACGTATCCATACGTCATACTCTAGCTGTCAGCCAACGTCCCCTACAGCAGCGAGGATCTTAAATCATCGTTTTAAGTGTCCACTTCTATGAAGTCAAATTGACTTTGTTACATGTTTAATATACATAAATTTATTTATAGATGATTTTAACATGTGTTTTGAATTTTGTAAATTGCCAGAAAATGAAGAAGATAAAATCGTATATATATAATATTTGAATATTACAAGTCTACCCTTTCCATAACAGTTTTTTTTTATATCCAATCCGTGTTCCCCATGTTGAATGATCCCATTCATGATGTTGCTAACATGTTTTGTGTTCTCTGTTGATGCGAACAGGATGAGGAAGACTTACCTGTGTTGTTTGAGGTGAAGTAGCCAGAGTTATTGCCCTTGTTGTCCTTACCTTTGTCCTTGACCTTAAATGACATTGAATGTTTTGAGATGATCCTTCCCTACTTGCTGTTGTGCTGTGTGTGTTGTGTTTGCATATTTCACTGTTTTCACTTTTGCATTGGTCACTTTTATTTTTGTTTTATTTACTTACAGTAAATGTGTAATACTGTAGTAGTGACAGAGATTTTTTAAAATGTGGTTTAATTTCTTAGTTTTCTTAGATATAGCTGCTTATCAGAATCAGTTAAATCATTGGTAAAAAGTAACTTATTTTGTGTAAAAACATGAAAAAAATATAACGATTCGAGATAGTAATCGGCTGGCATGTTTAAAAACACTGCATGCATTTTAATTGTTTAAAGTGTTTTAGGGATGTTTGTGAAATTTGTTTCAGTAACATTATCTGTATTGTAGTTATTAAAAACCGGAACATTTTATGATATTAGATCCTGTTATGTATGTAATCGAGAAGAAGGTTATTGAGGAAATGGAAAATGAGATTTTGTGAAATAAGCATGAACTACATCATTCTAAACAACAAATTTTGAAGACATTATATCCTGTTTGCATTATGTATTTTATCAAGGAGAAAGTTCTTGTGAAAAGTAAATGAGATTTTGTGAAAATTACCATTCACATATTATAATGATATTAAAATCCTTGTTGTGATGTATTGTATTATTTCTCAAGCCTCTTTCAAGAAATGTTGAATTATGTTTGGTTCATTTTCCTCTTCATTCATTAGCTGTCCAAGGTTATTTCAACACACGGAATCCCCAAATATTGCCACCATAAATCCATTTGTCTAGTGATCGTTCATTTACAGATAAATGTAGTTTGCATTTGATTATCCACCAAAGCCTGAGGAAACAAAACATCATATTTTCACCACATTTCCATTGTCAGTTTTCATTTCCTTTGTTTTGACTCCCACATTCAAACATCTAGGAGATTTTCTTGGATTGCAAATTTGTCGAAAAGCTAAAATTTCTGTGTTGTCTGAGATTTTGTTATCATGTTTGTCTAGACGGTGGGGAATTTGATAGACTGTAAACAAGTTTAGGTTGTTATAACCGACTTTTATAAGAATAACATACAAGATTTCTCGGCTATGTGTTTGCTTTTCACATAGGAGAATGTGAGAGTCAGCCTAGTGGATCTGTGAAGATTATATGTGCCCTCTGAAGGAATATCATTATAATTTCTACTCAAATATTAAAAGCAAATTCAGGATTTCTGTAAAACTTGGACAATACTTTAAGATATTTTACAAAGAGAATACTGTTCTACCTCTCTTTGAGAAGCATTGAAGTTGAATCAAACAAATGTTTAATATAGTGACCAACTTGTTGCGTAGAATGTGATATTTTCATGAGAAGATCCAGAGATAAAGTGAGGATCCCTCAAGTGAGTACTCAGTGTTGTTCCTAGGTGATCTGCTGAGGGGGTCATTTTGACCAATTCTGAACAAGTGGGACCCTTTGCAATGGTAATACTGTCCTACTTCTCCAAATTTTAAGGGATACCAAGCCAAAAAGGATGGTAAATGTCTCCAGGACCCCCTCTAGGAACAACACTGCAGTACTTATCAATTATATTACAACCTTTGCTTGAGAGACGTGGCAACTATTTTGTAATACCTGTTATATAACAGTCTCATTGCGCAGTTATTAGCAGGTTCAGTTTGCATCAAAATTTAGGGTTCGGCAACGGTAACGCCTGCTGTAGTCACAGTAGAGAACTGTTCTATGTACAGTGATAAAGATTGGGTGCAATGCTACACTGAATTTCAGAGCATTACCACCAATGTTTCACAAGTTCCAGACAGTGCCCTCAGGTTTCACTGCAGTGAGGGGGCTGGATAGCGCAGTGGTTAGCACTTATGGTTTTGGATCAATGGGTCCAGGTTTGAATCCCACAAGGGGCGACTGTCTGCAGTAGAGAACTGTTGTTATACATGCAGGAAGGTTTGAGTGCAATGCTACACTGAATTCCAGCGCAGTACCACCCATGCTTCGCTAGTTCCAGCTGTTGCTCGCAGGTTTCACCCTGCCATAATACTAGCAGAGCTCTGTGAAAACCTTTGAAAGTGGCATTAAACCCCAAATCACCTCACCTCTCCTCACTGCAGTGAATAGCCTCATTCAGTCGCAGGCTTTTTCTCGCAGCAACAGTATCCACCATGATATGAGTGAAATTCTCTTGAAAGATGTGTTCAACCTCAAATCGCCTCACCTCTCCTCAAATTAAGTGTATGGTCCCAGTATTGGCTGTATAGATATAAAAATAACCTGTTCTGTGATATTAAGAGTAGAGAGTCTAATTCATCAGACACTGACAGTTGATCAGATTAAATAGATAGCATTGTGTGCTGTAGATATATAGTGGCTGTTATCTAGGTCAGCTGCCTGTTTATTATGATATGAAATATTTAAATTTACTACGTGCGAATAAGAGCAAGGAGATGTATTGAGATCTGTGTTCTTTGCACTTCACAAAAGTATTAATGAAGAAAATGTTTATTACAGTTTCAATATTCAAAAACTTATATATATAAATAAGCATGTTACAGTTTCATAGTTTAAATGCTTCATGTTTTTCAATCAAATTAATGATTTAATGATTGATGTATATATGACTTTTCAAATCAGTAAATTGTTGCTTATTGATGAAGCCTACCGCAACCATCTCAAATTGACAATTTTCAGTAAAGACAGTACTTCTTGACGCTTATCATCCAGTGCAGTGGTTTAAACTTATATCCAGGTCTTACAGGAAAGATTTATAAATCAGAAGCGACCAAGTCCCAGACCATCTAAATGCTGTTTCATGACGACCTTTAACATATTATAGTGTTGTACTTGTAACTATGTCAGTGGTGTCATTGTTCCACATACGAGCGGAGCGCTCCTCACAGACAGGAAGTAAGATGCGAACAGGATGAAGCACCACTTCCTGTAATGGTCAAGTTGTCCACCAACTTCCTGTCCAGAGACGCGATGGACACAATCCATTCATACATTTTTAAACTCTGTGCTGGCTCTTACTGGACTCCATGGTGCATAACATTTTGAAAGATCTTACCCTTATTGAAGGGTCATCGGTCTATTTGTGTAAAGACTCCTTATTGCTAAGAGGCTCCTTAGCACACAGTTATAACATGAAGTTACAATCACCTTAGACAAAAGGATATTTGTGCAAATGCCATTCTTAAAGTCTTGTTATTTTAGATCAAACTGGAATACCAGATGAGAGAGAGATCCAAGTACCAGGATGTTGCTCTACACACGTTGATTGAATCCATCTTCCCCGAGTTCTTGAAGCACTTTGATATGTTGCCAGCACAGAAATCCACAACTTCCAAACGCAAGGCATAACTCTTGTCAGTCTCCATTACTGGCCGATTTAGGCCTTGCAGTATTTCCTTAAGATATCTTTGCTTGGAAATCCGGGCCCACTATGCATTTCAGGTGCAGCGATCCACTATCTTGACACAACAAAGCGAGGGATATACCGCAAGGTTTAAATCAGCCAGTAATGGAAAGTGGCAAGATTTATGCCATGCGTTTGGAAGTTGAGAAATCCGGGGATTACACCAATACATATTAACTGATACAAAACAAAGAAAGTCTGTGATGCTGTGATAGATCTCAGTTCCTTTTAATGGCCACTCTGAACAGTTAAAACCACTTTAAGGATCACATTAGATTTATACAACAGCTGCCCATAAGGAGAATTTGTTTAGAGCAACATGGTAGAAGTAACTAGTTAGAGCGCTAGACGCAACAGTTTGTTGAATCGAACCTTTATTTAAAGAGTAAGATGTCTTGTATGGTAAATGCATCATGACAACTTAATTGATATTAACCCTTTTGATACAGACCTTGAATATGCAAATGACCCATTGTTCCTGCCAATTGCTGGTAAATTACAGGTAGGGCCAGTAGCAGTGGTCAGAAAGCTTTGCTATGTCTGCATAAAATAAGTATCTGCATTTTTGAAGGCTTTGAAGACTATGAGAAAGGTTGACTACTGTTTCAAACCACGAGCTACCATTACACAGATTAAATGAAGTCCAATGATTGAGGGAAAACAAACTTCTTTGATCAGTTAAGATACATTGGTGCTTTACAATTGTTAGTATTTGTGTATGGAAATGTTACTTCAAATACTGATATGGGTCTCGATTTTGGAATCCTGCAGAAAGGAGAGTATACATTTTTCGAGTGTGACTGACAAAGAAACTGAAATTAAGTCACTTTTCTATGCTGTTTTAGCCAACTGTCTCTAAATTAGGTTGGAAGTTATACGGAAAACATTTGTGTCACTGACGGCTAACTTTGACATTAACACTTCCTGTCAGTTAGAAAGCAAAGAGATTCATTTCCTGTGAAGAAATCATAGCCTGTTGGAATATAGTTCAAAGAGCTGAGCAGGATAGGTCATGTATTGTTGCCTCACATGACAAGTAAAAATGTTCTAAAAGTTAAATTTAAAAGAGTTCAGAGAAATGTTTGTTTTTGTGGATATCCAGATTTAAGGATTTATTTTCTATAATTAAAAAGGCTTTCAAGTTTTTTGTTACGTAGGTCTTGATGATAGACTAAGACAAGGACTAAACTTCAGATAAAATTATAATGCCTCATATGGTGCCTTATAATGTTGTTATAAACTAAAATTGGTATACTTTCCACCACACATTCAATTCCACATAATGAATGGGGCAAAACTGTTTGTTTCTATGATCAATTTTGGGAAACAGGAATAGCAAATTGTTACTATGTGACAGCTTTGATGTAAATATTTACATTTAGTCTTACCTAACCTAACCTAACCTAGCTTTATGTGTCAAGGAAGAACAGAGTGTCAATACTACAATGTTTATTTATGAAAATGTTATATATATATATCTTTTTGTCTACCCACAAGCATAAACACAATCTGTATGAGATAATATTACAGTTTTTGAATGTCCTTAGCACTCCACAATGCAAACCAATGATTGCCTAACTGATACACATTTTCTTCAATTCAACGCCTTTATTGTGAATAAAGAAGTTGTAATGAATAGATACCTTGTTATAGTTTTCGTATGTATTCTACTTCTAAATGCCCTTCAAAGACATAAACATTTCACAGAAACACAAGGTCAAAACATAACAAATAACATTGGCCCCCACCTTTCAATTTTGGCCACCATGTTGGAAATAATAACAGATACTGGGCCAAACATTGATTCAGAACAAAATGTCATTGTTTGGGTCAGCGAGAAAACCTGAAGAGTGTCTGTCCATCACTGTCATATATACAGTAAAATACTGACAAGTGATTATTACCCCACACAGTATATATATTATCATGTTTGTTTTCAGGCGAAGGCTCTGTACGACTTCGATGGAGACACACAGAACGGTGAGCTGAACCTGGCCGCAGGGGAGTCCATCTCCGTACTCAGACAGGTGGGTACCATAGCAACACTTTCAATTAATTGTAAAAATGTTACAGTCTTTTATGCCTATTACAGCATAAAATAAATACCTTTTGATGAATGATTCATTTGACTGTATAATATCTGTCCTGTTATGAGAAAAAAAAATTTGTAAAGAAAAATGTGATATTTTGTTTATGATGAGTGCTTTCCTTCTGAAAATAGTGTTATGAGTATTGCAAACAGGCATGTTATGTCTTCAAAGCTAGATGTATACCTTTCAGTTGAAAACAGTATTTTACAAAGGAGATAATTGCTTACTTTTCATAGATTAGTGTACTTTTGGTGGGCCTCATTGTGGTTTGTTTTACGTTCCATATGAAAGATTAAGACCTTGTTTGTTTGTAGGATATCGGAGAAGGATGGTGGGAAGCAAAGAACTCCCGGGGAGAGACCGGTTTGATTCCAGAAACATACGTGGAGGTATGTAGTACAGGAGATGGAGAAAAGATCAAATAATCGATCGTTTGTCATTTATAAGGCGCCTATATCCAGTCCTGGACACACAAATGCTCAGTTTAATATATGCTATCCATCTGGCTTCACAGTGGAATTTTTTAAATTGTTCTGGCTCGATCTTCATACATACTTGATACGGTCTTTAAACATGTCCTTTAAAACAGGAGAGTTATCAGTGAGCCAAAAACAAGGAGTGATCACATGTATACCAAAAGGAAATAAACCGAAACAATTCTTGAAAAATTGGAGACCTATATCGTTACTCAATGTATCGTATAAGATAGCATCAGCTACAATAGCAAATAGAATAAAGAAAATACTTCCAAAAATAATAAGCGACGATCAAAAAGGTTTTATGTCAAATAGATATATTGGAGAATGTACACGCCAAATCTACGATGTTATAGATTATGTAGAAAGCATGGAAATACCAGGATTGCTCCTGCTTATAGACTTTGAAAAGGCGTTTGACTCGGTTGACTGGAACTTCATTGAACATGTACTTGATTATTTTAATTTTGGTTTTTCTATTAAGAAATGGATCGGTACATTTTATAGAAATATAAAGTCAAGTGTGCTTGTGAACTGTTATTCATCAGAATTTTTCAAAATTACTCGCGGTTGTAGACAGGGTGATCCGTTATCGCCATATCTATTCATTATTTGCGCTGAAATCTTAAGCATTATGATACGTAATAATAAGAATATAAAAGGGATAAAGATAGGGAATACGGAATACCTCAATTCGCAGTTCGCAGATGATACCTCTTTGACGTTAGATGGATCAGAAGCTTGCCTTCAGAGTACCCTTCAAACATTAGAACACTATGCTTCTTTTTCAGGTTTAAAAATAAACACCAGCAAAACGCAAGTTATTTGGATAGGTTCTTTGAAACATTCAAACAAAACATTTTGCAAAAATTATAAACTAGACTGGTCAAAAAAAGAATTTACAATCCTTGGCATAACATTTACTCACAATTTGGCAGAAATGGTAGAAAGAAACTACAAAGATAAACTAAAACAAATTAAGGTTACAATGAACCAATGGCTTGGTAGAGATATCACTCCCCTTGGCAGGACCACTGTCCTAAAAAGCCTTATTTTGCCAAAGTTAAACCATATTTCTAGTGTGCTACCTAACCCAAATGATAATATGATTACAGAAATCGAAAAACTACGCTTTAATTTCGTCTGGAAAGGAAAACCAGATAAGATAAAACGTAAAATAGTAACTAAGAGTTACGATGAAGGAGGTATAAGAGTACCAGATATACGAAATATACTGCTTTCACAAAAGATAAGCTGGGTGAGGAGACTCTTTCATTCTACTGATAAATCAAAACTGAAAACTCTCTTTGAATTAAATATATCCCCCTCACACAAGGATTTCTATCAGTACAACGAAGCATCAATCATAAAAGATGTCATTATTCCCAAAACAAACGATTTTTGGAAAGATGTTTTGCATGCATGGGGGCATTTTATAAAACAAAAAGGAAATATTGTTACAAGTCAATCTGAAATCCTTTCTCAATCAATATGGCGAAATGACAATATAAAAATAGATAAAAAGGTAATAAATAACATAAATATGTCAAAATCCGGTATTTATTTTATTAATGATATCATAAACTCTGACGGCACCTTTTTCAAATATGAGGAACTTATAAAAAAATATCAATGTAAATTAAATTTTCTCGACTATGGTGGTATACTACATTCAATAAAATCATATACAAAGGAAAAACACATTGTTACAAATAGTAAGCTAGAATCCCCATTCATTCCATATTTAATTGAAGATATTATAAACAAGAAAAAAGGATGTCGAGTGTTCTATGATATATTGCAAAAAAAACCAAGTCACGAAAATCAAAATAAATATAAACGGAAATGGGAAAGAGATCTGCAGTGTTCACTAGACGAAGATGAATGGAGAATTATACATAAAATGCCTTTTGCATCTAATCTAAACTCAAAACTTATATGGTTTCAATACTCTGTTTTACATAGAATTCTACCGACAAATGATCTCTTACATAAGATGAACTTAAAAGATACAAATATATGCAATTTCTGTGAGAAAGAAATTGAAACAATACCCCATTTATTATTTGATTGTCAATATGTTACAAGTATTTGGATAAAGATCAAAGAGTGGTTAGAGGAAAAAACAAATGCAAAACTTCAATTCACAAAAAGAAACATTTGTCTCGGGTATCCGGAAAACAGAAATAAAGTACTTAACATGATAATAACCATCACGAAATATAATATCTTCAAATCCAGCCATATTGGAATTAAACCTTCCTTTAGTTACATAAAACAAGATCTCAAAACCGCATACAATGTTGATAAATACAACTCATACTCAACCTGTAATTACACCAAATTTATGAAATTTTGGTCAAGTTGTCATTTACTGTTTTAATTGATTAGAACTTGTCCCTATTATTGATACCTCCATTTTGCCAATGAGGAGAAACAAGTTAAAAAAATTATAATGCTTACAATATCCAATACCAGCTTCTGTCAAATGTATAGAAAAAAACACACATTGTCCTTCATCATGTCTTTGTATATATTGATCTATGTTATGCAAATCTTTCATGCCATGTACATGTACAACAAAAATAAAGAAGTTAGTTATATGCTATCCTGAAAACGTCCATTTTCAAACAGGAAGTTGAAGTAGTTGAGTGTACAAGTGTTGTGTTTTGTATATTCAACTTTCCACAGAGAGGTCCAGAGTTTAACTCCTGCATGTTTCTCAACAAATCTTCTGTCCAGCACTGGATAAACATTAGATGCTGTACTGCATTGTAATTCAGTGTAGTGATTATTGTAAAATGATATTAATTAAGTACTAAGTTTGAATCAATTTCAAGCCAATTATTGAATGCTGCATGCTGCTCGAAAGCAACTAATCAAAAGGGCTTGAAGCACTCCCAAGAGCACCAGGAATTAGTCTCTTCTTCACTGTCTTGCGACTTGGTAGCAGCGAGAACTAGACTTTGACTTCTGTGAATAATACATTTGTTTCTTCAGGTACTATCAATACCAGAGCCCCAGTTCCCGCCCCCACCGCCTCCTATGCCAGCCACTCTCCCTGCATCCCGCCCTACAGACTTCGCCACGTCGAATGGATGGGGGTCGAACAATCAGAACGGACAGTACAGCGGGGGTGGGGGAGGTGGGAGTGGAGGGGGACCCGGGACACAAACCCAGCAAAGCTTCGACAATGATTGGGATGACGACTGGGACGACGATGATGACGATGAGTCAAGTAACAGTACAACTGGAGGAGGCGCTAGTCAGGTTTGTCAGAGACTTGTGGATATTAATAATTGTAAAACTCACAGGTGACATTGCCCCATTGTCTCTCTGTGCTCCTAACATAAGCAGAAGCTGTGCAAGTGCATTTTCACATTGTCAGTTGGTGCCTTTTGATGATTAGATGATGATTTCATTCCTCTTGTTGTTGTTAACTATATCAGTCTTGACACGATCTGTGTTAATGGTTTGTCCAAAATAATCCAGCCAATCAGAAATCTCTGGCACAGAAAAGTTGATGAAATACAGCAAGACTTAAATGCCATGGAAGTTATTATAAGTACAACTCAGTAGCTACCCTTCTTTTAGGTGAATATGAATAAGTTATATGAATAAATCTTTCTAGTAAGTTTATATGACAATGAAAGGAGACTATATTCTCACCGCTTGCACGTTTTGCCTCTTCAGGATCTACAAGGAACAGGCAGTTTTGGTCTATCAGTGCCGCGGAGAGAAGCCAAGGCTCACTCCCCGACCGCCGAGATGTCCAAATATGGAACTGTCAAGAGCAGTTTCAATAGGTGCGGATGACGCTGTGTGGTTGAATCTCCTTGAGGGAATGTGATCAAAAGCTCAATGTTAATCTCAAAATATGGTTTTACAAATGGGATATAGACTACGGATGTCTACAAGATGCACTATTTCAAATGAAAATAATGTGTTTAGAAGTTACAGATTGTAAGAACTTCCATATCCAGAAACCCGGCCATCCGTACGGTTGTATTTCAAATCTTCTCCATGCATTTCTGTGCAAATGATGATTAGCACTACTCGCTTTCCGGATGATTTCAACTGTAAACAAATCAGCGGGATATGGCTGTAAATGATGAAAGTGTATTTTAGTTAAAACTTTTACCAAAAGAATTATTTGATCTTTTCAGGTGGTCCCATTTTGCCAAGTCTGGAGGGGAAGCGTTCATGATGGGACAAAATACAGCCAATGTGCGAGTTCCAGAGAGTGACCTTATCAAAATCATTGTACGTCTTGATCAATAGATATATTAATTACATTTATCATTCGAAAAAATCAGTGTACATCTGGATAATACATATATTGATTATGTTTATCATTTGAAAAAAAACATCATCGTCATAACAGTCAATAATGAAAAGAAATGCAAGGTTTTGTCAGTGAATTTGTCTTTAAAATGGTAATGCCCTGACATGATGAGACAAGGATTTGAATGATGTTGTGTTACTAACACAATGGATTCTTGAAGATGATGGTATTGCACAGCCCTATCATAAAAGAACCATTATGCAGTTAATTAAATATTGTTAAAACAGAAAATCACAGAAGATGGAATTGATTCAAAACTACTTTTAGTTGAACTGCAGTATTTTGCCTTCGATTTGATGCAACTTGCATATTTAATTCATGTTATGAATTTCATAGAATTATGTTTATATTTTCAATCATACTTTTTTCTTCATGTTTACATTCAAGGAAAACTCTGTTAGTTTTGACTTGTGACAGTTTTTATTGCATTCTTGGCTCTGAACCAAACCAAAAGTGCACTGAACCAAACAATAAATACCAAATCGAAGATCAAGCTATCGCTTCATCCCTAAAAATTACGCTACTTTTGACTTTCTCCCTTGGAGCTAGATCGACAAAGCTGCACAGGTAAAATAATCTGAATAATAACTTGCTACCAGCCTCAATGAGATATATACTCTATAGACTAACTTTCACTCCTCTTGTGTCTGCAGGAAACCTCAGAAGGACCGGAGTGGACGCCGATATCGAACCCGTACACATGCCAAATTGCCTCGCCCAAGAAGGAGAGCAAGATGAAGGGTCTGAAGAGTTACATTGCCTACCAGATCACTCCCTCCGTGAGTACACTTCCTCCTCCTCAAACATCTGCCCCTCACCAACTTGTGTCAGACTCCTCACCATTACTGGCAAATTTAAGCCTTGCTGCATTTCCTTAACTTTCCATTCCTCTCACCTGCTATCTCTTGCAATTTCCTAAAATAATGTTGGGAGACTTCATTGAATTTGTACATGAACACAAAATACATGATGATAAGTGTACAATTCAAATGACGATGAGAAAAGAATTAAGCATGTATACTGTATTTACCATAAAATGGAACACACTGAATGACTTAAGAATCAAAGGTAGATCATGCTCTGTAGATTAAAAAATGTATGTTCCTGGCACAGGTATGGTTTTGGTCATGTGACGAAGAAAAGCGTTATGTTTCAAGCGATACACTATTGAATAACTATTGATACATGATATAGCTGGCTCCCTCCCTTTCTCCCCTTCCTCCCTCCTTTCTCCCCTTCCTCCCTCCTTCCGGGGACGGGATAGCGCATTCGGGTCTGGGGTTCTAATCCTGCCAGGGGCACGGCAACTTTGTCTGCAGTAGAGAACTGTTCTACACGGAGTAAGGTTTGGGTGCAATGCAACACTGAATTTCAGCATAGTACCACCCATGCTTCGCTAGTTCCAGCCAATGCTCACAGGTTTCACCGCAATGCATAGCCACATGGTGTTGCGGGCTTTCTCCCTGCCATAATACTAGCAGCCGCGATATAAGTGAAATACTCTTGAAAGCGGCGTTAAACCCAAACTCACCTCACCTCACCTCACCTCACCTCACCTCACCTCACCTCACTCCTTCCCCTCTTTCCCTCCCTCCCTCCCTCCCTCCTCCCCACCCTTCCCTGCCTCTCTCCACCCTGCCTCTCTCCTCCCTCCTCTCCTGCTTCCCTCCCTCTCTCCTCCCCACCCTTCCCTGCCTCTCTCCACCCTGCCTCTCTCCTCCCTCCTCTCCTGCTTCCCTCCCTCTCTCCTCCCCACCCTTCCCTGCCTCTCTCCACCCTCCCTCTCACCTCCCCACCCTTCCCTGCCTCTCTCCACCCTCCCTCTCTCCTCCCAACCCTTCCCTGCCTCCTCCCCACCCTCCCCTGCCTCTCTCCACCCTCCCTCTCTCCTCCCCACCCTTCCCTGCCTCTCTCCACCCTGCCTCTCACCTCCCTGCCTCTCTCCTCCCCACCCTTCCCTGCCTCTCTCCACCCTCCCTCTCTCCTCCCCACCCTTCCCTGCCTCTCTCCACCCTCCCTCCTACCCTACTTCCCTGCCTCTCTCCACCCTCCCTCTCTCCTCCCCACCCTTCCCTGCCTCTCTCCACCCTGTGTCTCTCCTCCCCACCCTTCCCTGCCTCTCTCCACCCTCCCTCTCTCCTCCCCACCCTTCCCTGCCTCCTCCCCACCCTCCCCTGCCTCTCTCCACCCTCCCTCTCTCCTCCCCACCCTTCCCTGCCTCTCTCCACCCTGCCTCTCACCTCCCTGCCTCTCTCCTCCCCACACTTCCCTGCCTCTCTCCACCCTCCCTCTCTCCTCCCCACCCTTCCATGCCTCTCTCCACCCTCCCTCCTACCCTACTTCCCTGCCTCTCTCCACCCTCCCTCTCTCTCCTCCCCACCCTTCCCTGCCTCTCTCCACCCTCCCTCTCTTCTCCCCACCCTTCCCTGCCTCTCTCCACCCTCCCTCTCTCCTCCCCACCCTTCCCTGCCTCTCTCCACCCTCCCTCTCTCCTCCCCACCCTTCCCTGCCTCTCTCTCCTCCCCACCCTTCCCTGCCTCTCTCCACCCTCCCTCTCTCCTCCCCACCCTTCCCTGCCTCCTCCCCACCCTCCCCTGCCTCTCTCCACCCTCCCTCTCTCCTCCCCACCCTTCCCTGCCTCTCTCCACCCTGCCTCTCACCTCCCTGCCTCTCTCCTCCCCACACTTCCCTGCCTCTCTCCACCCTCCCTCTCTCCTCCCCACCCTTCCATGGGTCTCTCCACCCTCCCTCCTACCCTACTTCCCTGCCTCTCTCCACCCTCCCTCTCTCCTCCCCACCCTTCCCTGCCTCTCTCCTCCCCACCCTTCCCTGCCTCTCTCCACCCTCCCTCTCTCCTCCCCACCCTTCCCTGCCTCTCTCCACCCTCCCTCTCTCCTCCCCACCCTTCCCTGCCTCTCTCCACCCTCCCTCTCTCCTCCCCACCCTTCCCTGCCTCTCTCCACCCTCCCTCTCTCCTCCCCACCCTTCCCTGCCTCTCTCCACCCTGCCTCTCTCCACCCTCCCTCTCTCCTCCCCACCCTTCCCTGCCTCTCTCCACCCTCCCTCTCTCCTCCCCACCCTTCCCTGCCTCTCTCCACCCTCCCTCTCTCCTCCCCACCCTTCCCTGCCTCTCTCCACCCTCCCTCTCTCCTCCCCACCCTTCCCTGCCTCTCTCCACCCTCCCTCTCTCCTCCCCACCCTTCCCTGCCTCTCTCCACCCTCCCTCTCTCTCCTCCCCACCCTTCCCTGCCTCTCTCCACCCTCCCTCTCTCCTCCCCACCCTTCCCTGCCTCTCTCCACCCTCCCTCTCTCCTTCCCACCCTTCCCTGCCTCTCTCCACCCTCCCTCCTACCCTACTTCCCTGCCTCTCTCCACCGTCCCTCTCTCCCTCGTCCCTCCTATCTTCCCGCCTGCCCTCCCTCTCTGCCTCTCCAGATCTACACTTTCAACTTCACATTTAACACTAGTCCCTGAATCTCACTCTTGGCAAAATACTGCAGTGGTTAGCTCTTTAAACTTTGATTCAAGAGGTCCAAGATTTGAATCCTGCTTGGGGCTCAGCAACTTTGTCTGCTATAAAAAAAACGTTCTCCATGCATTATTTTTGGTTGAAATCTGAAACAAAAGCTTCATGTCCATTAACTCTGGTCATTCTCAATGTTTCAGTATAATGGCATCCAAGTGAGTCGCCGATACAAGCACTTTGATTGGCTGCACGAACGTCTGGAGGAGAAGTATCCTTGTATTCCCATCCCGCCCCTACCGGACAAAGCTCTCTCAGGTAATACTCCATAGTCACTTTATCACAAATAGAAACAACATTGAACTTTAATTGTCAGTGTATCGTGGGGGCAGGAAAACGCAGTGGTAAGCATG
Organism: Gibbula magus; assembly: GCA_936450465.1. Taxonomy (NCBI): domain Eukaryota; kingdom Metazoa; phylum Mollusca; class Gastropoda; order Trochida; family Trochidae; genus Gibbula; species Gibbula magus. The sequence continues at coordinate 63,707,641 of OW388304.1, forward strand.
CAGCTTCGAATCAAGAAGTCTGGGGTTTGAATCCCGCTAGGGCTCAGCAATTTTTTCTGCTGTGGTGAACTGTGGCCTACTTGCACTAAGGTTTGGGTGCAATGCTACACTGAATTTCACTGCAGTACCACCCATGGTTCACTAGTTCCAGCCATTGCCTGCAGGTTTCATAGCAAGGCATAGGGAGGGGCTCAGGAGGTCTCAGTGTGTTGAAGGCTATGATAGAATGTTCATTGGGTTGAGGTCAGGAGGTCTCTGTGTGTTGAGGGCTATGATAGAATGTTCATTGGGTTGAGGTCAGGAGGTCTCAGTGTGTTGAGGGCTATGATAGAATGTTCATTGGGTTGAGGTCAGGAGGTCTCAGTGTGTTGAAGGCTATGATAGAATGTTCATTGGGTTGAGGTCAGGAGGTCTCTGTGTGTTGAGGGCTATGATAGAATGTTCATTGGGTTGAGGTCAGGAGGTCTCAGTGTGTTGAGGGCTATGATAGAGTGTTCATTGGGTTGTGCTCAGGAGGTCTCAGTGTGTTGAGGGCTATGATAGAATGTTCATTGGGTTGAGGTCAGGAGGTCTCAGTGTGTTGAGGGCTATGATAGAATGTTCATTGGGTTGTGGTCAGGAGGTCTCAGTGTGTTGAGGACTATGATAGAATGTTCATTGGGTTGAGGTCAGGAGGTCTCAGTGTGTTGAGGGCTATGATAGAATGTTCATTGGGTTGAGGTCAGGAGGTCTCAGTGTGTTGAGGGCCATGATAGAATGTTCATTGGGTTGAGGTCAGGAGGTCTCAGTGTGTTGAGGGCTATGATAGAATGTTCATTGGGTTGAGGTCAGGAGGTCTCAGTGTGTTGAGGGCCATGATAGAATGTTCATTGGGTTGAGGTCAGGAGGTCTCAGTGTGTTGAGGGCTATGATAGAATGTTCATTGGGTTGAGGTCAGGAGGTCTCAGTGTGTTGAGGGCCATGATAGAATGTTCATTGGGTTGAGGTCAGGAGGTCTCAGTGTGTTGAGGGCTATGATAGAATGTTCATTGGGTTGAGGTCAGGAGGTCTCAGTGTGTTGAGGGCTATGATAGAATGTTCATTGGGTTGAGGTCAGGAGGTCTCAGTGTGTTGAGGGCTATGATAGAGTGTTCATTGGGTTGAGGTCAGGAGGTCTCTGTGTGTTGAGGGCCATGATAGAATGTTCATTGGGTTGTGGTCAGGAGGTCTCAGTGTGTTGAGGACTATGATAGAATGTTCATTGGGTTGAGGTCAGGAGGTCTCAGTGTGTTGAGGGCTATGATAGAATGTTCATTGGGTTGAGGTCAGGAGGTCTCAGTGTGTTGAGGGCTATGATAGAATGTTCATTGGGTTGAGGTCAGGAGGTCTCTGTGTGTTGAGGGCTATGATAGAATGTTCATTGGGTTGAGGTCAGGAGGTCTCAGTGTGTTGAGGGCTATGATAGAATGTTCATTGGGTTGTGGTCAGGAGGTCTCAGTGTGTTGAGGACTATGATAGAATGTTCATTGGGTTGTGGTCAGGAGGTCTCAGTGTGTTGAGGGCTATGATAGAATGTTCATTGGGTTGAGGTCAGGAGGTCTCAGTGTGTTGAGGGCTATGATAGAGTGTTCATTGGGTTGAGGTCAGGAGGTCTCAGTGTGTTGAGGGCTATGATAGAATGTTCATTGGGTTGAGGTCAGGAGGTCTCAGTGTGTTGAGGGCTATGATAGAGTGTTCATTGGGTTGAGGTCAGGAGGTCTCAGTGTGTTGAGGGCTATGATAGAATGTTCATTGGGTTGTGGTCAGGAGGTCTCAGTGTGTTGAGGGCCATGATAGAATGTTCATTGGGTTGTGGTCAGGAGGTCTCAGTGTGTTGAGGACTATGATAGAATGTTCATTGGGTTGAGGTCAGGAGGTCTCAGTGTGTTGAGGGCCATGATAGAATGTTCATTGGGTTGAGGTCAGGAGGTCTCAGTGTGTTGAGGGCTATGATAGAATGTTCATTGGGTTGTGGTCAGGAGGTCTCAGTGTGTTGAGGACTATGATAGAATGTTCATTGGGTTGAGGTCAGGAGGTCTCAGTGTGTTGAAGGCTATGATAGAGTGTTCATTGGGTTGTGGTCAGGAGGTCTCAGTGTGTTGAAGGCTATGATAGAGTGTTCATTGGGTTGAGGTCAGGAGGTCTCAGTGTGTTGAGGGCTATGATAGAATGTTCATTGGGTTGAGGTCAGGAGGTCTCAGTGTGTTGAGGGCTATGATAGAATGTTCATTGGGTTGTGGTCAGGAGGTCTCAGTGTGTTGAAGGCTATGATAGAATGTTCATTGGGTTGTGCTCAGGAGGTCTCAGTGTGTTGAGGGCTATGATAGAATGTTCATTGGGTTGAGGTCAGGAGGTCTCAGTGTGTTGAGGGCTATGATAGAATGTTCATTGGGTTGAGGTCAGGAGGTCTCAGTGTGTTGAGGGCTATGATAGAATGTTCATTGGGTTGAGGTCAGGAGGTCTCTGTGTGTTGAGGGCTATGATAGAATGTTCATTGGGTTGTGGTCAGGAGGTCTCAGTGTGTTGAGGACTATGATAGAATGTTCATTGGGTTGAGGTCAGGAGGTCTCAGTGTGTTGAGGACTATGATAGAATGTTCATTGGGTTGAGGTCAGGAGGTCTCAGTGTGTTGAGGGCTATGATAGAATGTTCATTGGGTTGAGGTCAGGAGGTCTCAGTGTGTTGAGGGCTATGATAGAATGTTCATTGGGTTGAGGTCAGGAGGTCTCTGTGTGTTGAGGGCTATGATAGAATGTTCATTGGGTTGAGGTCAGGAGGTCTCAGTGTGTTGAGGGCTATGATAGAATGTTCATTGGGTTGTGGTCAGGAGGTCTCAGTGTGTTGAGGGCTATGATAGAATGTTCATTGGGTTGAGGTCAGGAGGTCTCAGTGTGTTGAGGACTATGATAGAATGTTCATTGGGTTGAGGTCAGGAGGTCTCAGTGTGTTGAAGGCTATGATAGAGTGTTCATTGGGTTGTGCTCAGGAGGTCTCAGTGTGTTGAGGGCTATGATAGAATGTTCATTGGGTTGAGGTCAGGAGGTCTCAGTGTGTTGAGGGCTATGATAGAATGTTCATTGGGTTGAGGTCAGGAGGTCTCAGTGTGTTGAGGGCTATGATAGAATGTTCATTGGGTTGTGGTCAGGAGGTCTCAGTGTGTTGAGGGCTATGATAGAATGTTCATTGGGTTGTGCTCAGGAGGTCTCAGTGTGTTGAGGGCTATGATAGAATGTTCATTGGGTTGAGGTCAGGAGGTCTCAGTGTGTTGAGGGCTATGATAGAATGTTCATTGGGTTGAGGTCAGGAGGTCTCAGTGTGTTGAGGGCTATGATAGAATGTTCATTGGGTTGTGTTCAGGAGGTGTCAGTGTGTTGAGGGCTATGATAGAATGTTCATTGGGTTGAGGTCAGGAGGTCTCAGTGTGTTGAGGGCTATGATAGAATGTTCATTGGGTTGAGGTCAGGAGGTCTCAGTGTGTTGAGGGCTATGATAGAATGTTCATTGGGTTGAGGTCAGGAGGTCTCAGTGTGTTGAGGGCTATGATAGAATGTTCATTGGGTTGTGTTCAGGAGGTGTCAGTGTGTTGAGGGCTATGATAGAATGTTCATTGGGTTGAGGTCAGGAGGTCTCAGTGTGTTGAGGGCTATGATAGAATGTTCATTGGGTTGAGGTCAGGAGGTCTCAGTGTGTTGAGGGCTATGATAGAATGTTCATTGGGTTGTGTTCAGGAGGTGTCAGTGTGTTGAGGGCTATGATAGAATGTTCATTGGGTTGAGGTCAGGAGTTCTCAGTGTGTTGAGGGCTATGATAGAGTGTTCATTGGGTTGAGGTCAGGAGGTCTCAGTGTGTTGAGGGCTATGATAGAATGTTCATTGGGTTGAGGTCAGGAGGTCTCAGTGTGTTGAGGGCTATGATAGAATGTTCATTGGGTTGTGCTCAGGAGGTCTCAGTGTGTTGAGGGCTATGATAGAGTGTTCATTGGGTTGAGGTCAGGAGGTCTCAGTGTGTTGAGGGCTATGATAGAATGTTCATTGGGTTGAGGTCAGGAGGTCTCAGTGTGTTGAGGGCTATGATAGAATGTTCATTGGGTTGAGGTCAGGAGGTCTCAGTGTGTTGAGGGCTATGATAGAATGTTCATTGGGTTGAGGTCAGGAGGTCTCTGTGTGTTGAGGGCTATGATAGAATGTTCATTGGGTTGAGGTCAGGAGGTCTCAGTGTGTTGAGGGCTATGATAGAATGTTCATTGGGTTGAGGTCAGGAGGTGTCAGTGTGTTGAGGGCTATGATAGAATGTTCATTGGGTTGAGGTCAGGAGGTCTCTGTGTGTTGAGGGCTATGATAGAATGTTCATTGGGTTGAGGTCAGGTCAGAGTGTATATATAGAGAAAAGTATTCAACATTGTTTCCATTAACTTAAATGTTAATTTAGTCTAGGATAAATAGTTTTCATAGATAGGAATATTGTCCTATCCTATTCACAGTTATCAAGTTTGTGAGGAATCCTCTTTGATACAACCTCATAATTTATGTTTAATTTTCGGCTTTCTTTATTTGGAATGACACAAATTTGGTCAAAATATATACATAGTTGTAAAAACATTTAACATGGCGATCTATGGGAACTGTCTTTATTTAATGTACATAAGTACGGTTATCGGATAACATTTGTTAAATTGTCGTCAGAAAATTTAATCTTCATTATCTACGTCAACTCAGATGATTTCATATGAAGCTGACAATTTTGACAGTGATCCAACCAGAATTTATTTTATGAAAGTTATTTATCCTAGACTACATTAACATGCAAGTCTATGGAAATAATGTCACCATCCGAATACTTTTTGCATCACTCTGTAGGATTCATTAATACGGTATACTCACTTGAGAAGGGATTTGTATTGTTTCTCTCCAAATTTTATACTATTTTATTTGATGATTTTAGGAATATATTTATTATCCCCCGCCGCGCGTTTAGCGCGAAGCGGGAAGCGGGGGATATAGTATTCGGCTGCGTCCGTCCGTACGTCCGTACGAAATGGAATAACTCAAATACTATTCACTGGATTCTTTTCATATTTTGCATATGGGTTCATCATGGGAAGAGTAATGTTCCTACAGAGGTTTGTCACCTTGACCTTCATTTCAAGGTCACGACGAGACTTTGTCATTTTACCCTTGTCAGCGGGATATCACAAGAACCATTCACTGGATCTCTTCATATTTTACACATAGCTTCTCCAAGGAAAGACAAAGAGCTGATTAGATTTTGGTGACCTTGACATTATTTTCAAGGTCACTACGGAACTTTGAATTTTTCGACATGTCAATGTACATGTAAAGCTTGTCAGCAGGATATCTCCAGAACCATTCACAGGAATTCCATCATATCTTACACAAAGCACCTCCAAGGGAAGACGACGGGCTGATTAGATTTTGGTGACCTTGACATTATTCTCAAGGTCACAGTGGAACTTTGAATTTTTAGACATGCTAATGTACATGTAATTCTTGTCAGCAGGATATCTCAAGAACCATTCACAGGAATTCCATCATATCTTACACAAAGCACCTCCTAGGAAAGACGATGGGCTGATTAGATTTTGGTGACCTTGACATTATTCTCAAGGTCACAGTGGAACTTTGAATTTTTTTACATGCTAATGTACATGTAAATCTGGTCAGCGGGATATCTCAAGAACCATTCACAGGAATTCCATCATATCTTACACAAAGCACCTCCTAGGGAAGACGACGGGCTGATTAGATTTTGGTGACCTTGACATCATTCTCAAGGTCACAGTTGAACTGATTTTTTCAACATGATAATGTACATGTAAAGCTTGTCAGCGGGATATCTCCAGAACCATTCACAGGAATTCCATCATATCTTACACAAAGCACCTCCTAGTAAAGACGAAGGGCTGATTAGATTTTGGTGACCTTGACATTATTCTCAAGGTCACAGTGGAGCTTTGACTTTTCCGACATGTTAGACAGTCGATTTTGCTGATTTTGACATTATTTTTCAATTTTGAAGTATTAATTTGCGGCGGGGGATTATGTCACCTTAGTGACAACCACTTGTTCTATTTTAATTTGGAGGATCACCTTTTCTTCAATATCTTTGCAGGAATTGTGATACCTGGACAACCCATTTTATCAAAATTTAGTGTCGAGTCATGTTTTTGTTATGTACTGACAATTTCAAGACTGCAATTTTTCAGGGCTAGGAGTTGTGCATTATATTGATTACTTTAAATGAACAAAAAGAACTAGAATGCTTAAATCTTGTGTAGACATATCTTTTGAAGCAGTTATAATTACATTATATCAATCTTTTATTCTGATTTAAGCTCGCCGCTTACGGCTGTGATACTTATACGTTAAATAATAACTCACTTACTGATTTAAGCAGTTGTTAAACAATCACTCACTAAGTCATCAATCTGAGAAATTAAATCATGCAATTTCTGATGAGCTACAGAGCCCATGGCTCTATTTTTTTCTTGAAAGAGAAGCTACTAGAGTGGACAAAGTCGATGTTCCTACACAGATGTAAATGGTGTAGATGATTGTGTTTTATTTACTAGTATGTTGCATGTGTTGTTTTCAGTGCCAGGATTGAGTACAATAACAGGTTTGGAGAATCTGATTTACAATTCCCATAACACTAACCCTCAGAAAGCCATTCAAGTTTGAATTTGAAACATTCTGAAATATCATTTTACATGGTTTTTGAGCTTCATGAAGAATGAGCATAATGAATTAATATAGGCTGCATCTAACACAGAAACTTTGCATAATTTTTAAATTTGTTAAAAAGGGGTAATGAATCTGATTTTAAAACCTTGAAAGAAAGCATTTTTTTTTTTTAACTTGCTTAAACTTTTCTATGCATGATTGAAACAACTTTTGACAAAGATCTATCGGTTCCCCAAAGGTAGAGGTTTTCTTAATAATGAAGATTAATAATTAATAATTAAGACATGCCTACTTACCTATAGTATTTATTAAGAATTAATTTGGTGTCAGTAAGGTGTCCAACAATGTTCTTATCTTGAATGACCACAGAAATCAAAACACATGCACACAGGACAACCCCTTCCCCATGCAAATGTGTGATCCCATGCACAGTTTCAACTTGATGTATTTCCATTCAAGGAAGTTCGATATGACTGCCAAAGTCAACAGGGATCCTTAACAATTATAGAGCAAACAACAGATGAAGTGGTAGTGCATGAATTTAAAAAATAAATGTTGAATCTTTGACACATGTTTCAGAGAAAAATTATCAAAATCTTACAATCTAGAATTAGTGCTTTGAAAAAATATAGAATTGACAAAGTTAGCTGTCTGGCTTGTAAACAGTTTTTGTCAGGTTAATTTATCAAGTGTTTCCACTTGTTTTTATGATAATGCTAGTTTTATGAACAACATGGTCAAATTGTGAAAATTTTGCCAATCCAAGTAATTTTGTTTAATATAGACATTAGCTTTGATTTGAAAGCAAAAACAAAAGGACCATATGGTCTTATTCAGAGAGACTTGTCTCATTCCCTTTATCATGATTGGGTTAATAATATGAAACTGCATTTGAATGGATTATTTTTTATTTAAACAAGAACCATTTATCTAATGAGAATTGTTAAGTTACTCTTGTCAGTTATCAGAGAAAATAAATCTATAATTTTCCAAGAAAAGAATTTCATCCATAGATTTGCTGTTGCTTATTATTTCCAAAGGTTTTGAGTTGCAGATATTTTTATGCAATGGTTGGTATCAAATTTTGGAATAGTTCTTTCTTGTGATACATTAGTTTTAAAAAATTCACACAATTCACCACTTTTGTTCCCCCAAGTTTAATAATAAATCTTCCGTTATGGAAAGTATTTTCTCCTTGTGGTTCATTCTTTAAATTTCCTGTGTATAAATGAAAATTAATCATAATCAAAAAGTGTTTGCTTATGAATTTAAAACATAAGTTTGACAGCGTTCAGCTTTTGTGGTAGTTTCTCATCATTGACTTTGTAATTAACAGGTCGTTATGAAGATGACTTTGTTAACGAGCGGATGAGACAACTACAGAAGTGGGTGGACAGAATGGCCAGGCATCCCATCATATCCCAGTCGGAAGTTTTCCTCCACTTTCTCACATGTACAGATGAAAAGGTTAGCATGAAATATATTTATATCTACTTGATTGACATGTTTTTTAATAAGTTTAGTTCCCTGCTGATGGTATTCAGCTCGTCTGACACGTTTCTTGTTAGCGCGGTACCTCATGAATCAATGCACCTAGAGTCTTCAAATACGCAGACTCGAGTCAATTTGGGTCACCTTGACCTCATTTTCCATCCTTTAAGCTCATTTCTTGATTACTGCTGAAGACAAAGTCACGTTTGTGACAAATACTTGTTTAAAATGAGAATGTAGGGCTTGAGAATTTGTTGGGGACAGTATATTTCAACATATGTCCTGATTTTTGTAAATTTTGGGGCGTGATAGCACAGTGTTTAGCGCATTAGGCTTCAGATCGAGTTTGGGTGCAATGCTACACTGAATTTTAGCACAGTATTTGCAGTGTGCTGATGCTCGCAGGTTTCACCACAATGCATAACCACATGGAGTTGCAGGCTTTCTCCTTCGGATTACAGAAACACTAGTCTAGTCTATCTGGGCAACCGTAACTATTTTCAATGACCCTTTGACCACTTTCCAAATTTGTTGTTCTCTGTAAATATCTGTGATTTGTTTTTTTACAGAGGTGGAAGCAGGGGAAGAGGAAAGCAGAAAAGGATGAATATTTAGGAGGCAAATTTTTCTTGTTACTACAAACACCTCCCAATCACCTAGACACACATGAAGTGTAAGTTGAAACAAAGCAATTAAAGTATTATTTTTCAAAATCTTATTCATATTTCATATTCAAATGCCATTTATATTTTTAATCAATATTGGATCAGTTATTAAATGATTATATTCTGTTTTTGTATTGATGGTTAATGCCAATTGTCTTATAGTTATGTCTCTCGACATTTATAAAAGAGCGAGCTACTCGCACTACTTTGTTGTGAAATTTAACATTTAATCGATATCAGGGGCCTAGGACTGCAGATAACATAGCTCAATATCAAGTCTTTTGAATTTTGGTCTTTTAAGAACCAGGGACTAGATTTGCCATTGTTAACATTGGCTTACAACTATCTTAGCACTTTCAAAGCTTTGAAAAAAGTTGTTGTTGTTTTGCCTTGTCATTGCAAGATCAGAACAAATTTTAAGGTAAAGAGTTGTGTGATATTAATCTTAAAAAAATAATTCTCTTTTATTGCAGAGAACCTAAAATGGAAAGTTTTTGTAAATTTGTGATGAGTATGACGGAGAGTTCAAAACAAATGATGGGCGTGCTGCACGAAAATGCAAAGAAACAATCGGGAGGTGAGTAAGGTGACATTGACACTGTGATTGTATAACATGCTTATAGTTAGTAGTGATAATAACAATTATGATAAGCGCATTTGATTTGTGCTACATTCCATCGAATTGGTGTTCATGGTTCAAGTTGCTAAGGTAACACTTGGAGAAGAGGTGAGTCCTCAGTTAGGACTTCAAGATAGCATGAGGTGGAGAGTTATGTCAATAGTTGATTGTTGGTATGTTGGTAGCTTTCATCTTGTGTCTTCAACTCATTAGTTATCATCACCATCACTGCCTGCAATATTGACATCTGAATGACACATGTATGTGTATCTATATGCGCATGTATTTTATGTCAATACTGTTCTAAGTGAATGGAAATGTACCGAAAAAATGGAAATAAAAAGAGTTATCATCACCATCACCATCAGTGAATCACTGCCTGCAATATTGTCAAAGTGGAATTAAACAATAACTCACTCACTATTTATTATCAAATGTGTTACTAAAGGTTAGTATACGTTTTTCGTTTATAATGACATATATGTATTCTAATCATTTTAAATGTAAATCTTAAATGCAAATATATGATACAAGGTACTCTTGTGAAAATAACGTTATTGAGAATAAGCTTGTGAAAATAACGTTATTGAGAATATACTGAAACATCAATGTCATTGTGTGAAGAAGTCGGAATATCCATAAAGTTATACTTTATTATCAAAACAATTTCTAGAATGCCATTCAGAATAATATACTTACTGGATGCATGACTACACATGTGCTTTTCTTCGTTGCAGGATTCAAAGCACAATATCAGAAGATTGGAAATGGTTTCAAGGCCCTTGCAAGTTCATTTAATTTGGACAGAGGAGAATGTAAGTATTCACTTGTCTGTTTGAAGTTTCCCATCAGCTGCTGACATACACGGCCCAACAAAAGTTCTTGTACTTAAAGGCGCTGTAGCATGTTGTTCTTCCTGAAATAAATGCTCGCAAGAAAATGTAAATAAGTGTTACCAATGGCTAAATAACACTTCTGGATCAATAAAAAGAGTTCAAAAACGAATGTACATGGTTAGGTTAAACCATGTGCATCCATTTCCCTTCGAGCGGCCATTTAATGTGATCACATTAAAAAGTTCGCTTGAAAGTACCGGGAGTTCAAGTCATCTGACTGATGTCCGTTCAGTGGTGCCTGTTGATATTTTCAGATTTCTGAAAAAACTTGTTTTTTCTCGTTTCCATAGAAACGTGTTGAATTTGTTCAGAGATAGGTTCGGTTTTGGAGCACAGCTCCAAAACGTTTCATCATATCTTCCTGAAACTTTGCATGTTTATTACCACTAACTGAAGTGATGCCTTTTGATATTTTCAAATTTCTGTTTTTGTTTTCTCCGTTTCCATAGAAACATGTTGGATTTAAACTTTGTTCAGAGATATATCTGCTTCCGGGGCAAAACTCCAAAACTCCTCATCATACCTGAAACTCAGTATGTGTATCACCACTAACTGAAGTAGTAGATATACATTTATCCTTCAAAGATATGTTTAACAAATTATGTGGGACCGGTGGGATATGTCATCTTCTGATGACTCTTGTTTATACCTCAAACATTACATTAAATTGTATTAACTTTGATACTTAATGGCAACCGGCAACTTTACCTTATTCACTTTTTTTAACATGATTTTGATTCACTAAATATTCATAAAATTAATTAACCTAAATGTCATGTTTTGGATCTTCAAACTGAAGTAAGGACGCTAGAATTGGAATTTGTTTTAAATGAGCATTTATTGTGTATGTTACAGATTCACAAGCCTTGACTGCGGCTATGGACTACACGGGCGATACATATAAGGAGATTGGAGACTTGTACGAGAAACAGGTGAGACAAATATCATGGTGCACTATTCTCACTTACTGAAAAGCTCTATTATCCTTAAAAATGTTCTTACATTAGCAACTACAGAGTTAGAATGAAGAAAAACAAATCAAACTGTTTTTAAATGTTTTAATGAGCAGAAATTTCAGTAATATATTTATTAACTTATGGTATAATGATAAAGAAAACAACTCACTGTGAGGCAGAAGTATCAAGATATGTGTTTTTGATTCTATCGTTTTCTTTCAGCCTAACATTGACACATGGCCCCTGTTTGACTGTATCGGAGAGTACAAGGGTTTGCTACACGTGTATCCGGATGTACTCAAGGTTCATGAGGTAAGTCTTACAGGGGAACAATGAATGAATGATCTGATCGTTCTCCTCCATGTTTAGGTTACAAAGATAATCTGCAAATGCATCTGAATTTTCTTTTTGACTTTTTAGCTCATCAGGCCTGAAAGAACCAATGGGCTTATGGCATGGCATGGCATCCGTCTGTCCGTCCGTCCGTAAACTTTTCTTCGCTTTTTCGACTTCTTCTCCAGAACCAATGACTCTAGAAAGCTGAAATTTTATGTACAGACTCCTTGGCTGAAGAAGATTTTAAATTAAATTAATCTCTCTCTCTCTCCAGGGTGCTATAGGGAAGTCGAAGGAATGTGCGAAGCTGCAGGAAGACGGCAAGATGCAGGACAAGGATGTGGAGGAGGTGATGCAGAAGGCGGACATCATCACATACGGGACGCTGGCCGAGATGAACCACTTCCAGAAGGACCGTGTCGTGGATTTCAACAGGATGTCCCGCGAGTATCTACAGGCACAGATCAACTTCTTTAAAGATGTACGTTTTATTCACTGACTTCTTTCCCATGTTAATGTTTAGTCACTGACCGAGATCTTGAGTTTATTATCTGATAAAATTTTAGGAGATTAACATCTATTGTTGGAAAATTGTTGAGTTTTTGAGGCTGGTTACGTTCATTTGTATGAGGTGTTTGTTCATGTTAAATGTTTTGCAACTAATCGGAACAAAGAAATCAAATTTGCCATGAAAAAATCTTTGAGTTTCTTCTTTGAATATTTGTTCAAAGTTGTCATGATAGTCTTTCGTTGTACTCAAATTATTTACTGCACTTAAAGTGTATTTTTCATTGATTTATTAAATGTGCACAAAAAAAACAGTTCTTCAATTGTTGTCACCCTGACGGTAACTGCAATTGAAATGCTCATTGGATAATGTCAATAAAAGACGAGTAATTTGTTTAACTTCACAAGAATGTTATTAGTTTCTCTTAACATCTTTTCACAGATAACAGCAAAACTAGAAGCCACCCTAGATAGATTTGAAAAGGTGTGAGGAGGAGACTGGTCCAGGGGGAGAGAACGATTAATTGACACTCAGTGCTGTGATTCTTTCCTTGCTGATTCCATCTCCATGGAAACATAACAAGAAGATGCAAAGTCCTATTATTGATATAATCCGGTAAAGGCTAAATCTTGCTCATGATGTCTGTTAGAAGATTGGATCCAAAGAGTAACATCCAGAAAAATGAACCAGCAAAGACACCATTAGCGTCAAGTTTGTCCTATATAGTGTGTGATGTCAATATTTCTTACCGATTTGAAATATTTGAAAACATTTTATTGAAATGTACTGTTGCAGAGATTATTAGGTTTTGCTGTATCACAGTATGGATTTACTTTTCATATTTGAGTCTTGTCATGTCAGAGACTTGATTTTTCCGGCAAATAGGAACGGAAAGCTGTTATAATGAGTCAAATATAAGCATTGGTTGCAAAGATATAACTCGGAAAAGGACAACATATATGTTGCATATCTCTTACCAGTAGGTTGGTTACCTGTAATAAATTTTCCCCAGTCAATCTAGGAAGTCATACATGTGCCTTGAGACTTCAAGATTAATTTGTCCAATTCAAGAATAGCTCCTGGTCCATTGCACCAGCCTTCAGCCTTGTGTCGAGGACTAATTAGATGAATGGGTTCTGTTGAAGCATTTATCTCTTGTGGTTATTCATCTCGTCCAAAGTCCAAGTGTATTTTATGCAGATTTAATATCTTGCCGGTCAGGGACTTTCTGCCTGCGCCATCAGGGTATTTGTATCCGCAAGCCTCTGATTGTGTAAACAGCTTTCACCGTATATCATGCTATAAATAAGCCAATAAGAAGACATTAAATCAATCACTTTTGGCTGTGCCTGGATGAGAAGACTGATATTATATTTCAAATCACAACATTTGATTGGCTGACAACATACATGGGAGGATTAACCAACGTTCAGAGACACGACAGGAAGTAGTGGAGCTGCAGAAGAAATTCCCTGACGGAGCAGAATGTAGACTTTTGAAATAGATGTGTCATTTATGGTGTATAACATTAACAACCCAACTTGGAACTTTGTTCTGACGCATTTGGAAAAATCTGACCAATCAGACAAACGCTATGTCAGTGAAAGTCAGACAACCATCCTGTTTCTATTTTGCAAAGTTTAATCTGCGTGAGTCAAGTGACAGTGCCATCGGTGTGGATTCTGCAAGAGTTATTGCTGACCTATCATGAAACATAACATCTTTGTACCTAATTAACAACATCAATTACCGGTATAACAGGGACCTCAATTTTGGGATGAAACCCTGTTATTTATTATGAAGGACTCATTTTTCGCCAACCCTTTGGTGTGGCTAATTGTTAATTCAACTTAGTTTTAACACATTTCATTGGACCTGTCAATGTTAATGCATGTTAAGTGCATCCATTGTGTTTCATAAAATTTTATTTGCCTTTAATTCATGCCAACATACAATATGTGTTGATATTAGTTCAAATAATTTCACTAAACTTGCATATTCATCCGTAATCGTCAAATATATAATAATTACTAGATTCCAATTAAAATCGAAAACATCATTATACATGTGGAGAAACCAATACTACAAGTTCCATTTACATGCACAGTAGTTATAAAACCTATTAAACATTATCGACTTAAAATTTCCTTTGAGAATGTTGTAAATAAGTTTCCAAAATTACGTTTGACTAATTGATGTGAGCCACACACAGTGCATTGTCCAGTTTTCGATCAGAAATCGATACTTTTACCTTTATATCGTCGGTATACTGAGCCGACTAAGATCAAAATGGCAATTTTTGGCTACAATCAGTACTTCTCGATAAAATAACACAATTTATAACGTTTAGCATATGTGACCCCTAACAATACAATGGATGTACCTTTAATGTAATGACATAAAATACAAATCATTGGAATATGTTTGTTATATTTAACATCACAGTTTATGGCACTGCAAATTGGAACATTTTATTGTCATCCTATTAATCCTTTTAGTCTTATCTTAGCCATTTGTGCACCAAAGATTAGGATTTGCCTCTTTCTGTTGCCATAACGGTATATTACTAAACTATGAAAAATGTTTGAAATAGATGGCATTTACATATTACGATTGCTGCAAAATACATTGTAGGCTGAGTGAGAAAATAGCATTTCAAAGAAATTAATATCTTTGGAAAATGGTTTATTTTGTGTTTATCCGATGACGTTATAGACTTCTTTCAAGAAAGAGTTCTAAATGTTAATAGTGACCTTAGTCTTTGATTATGGACCATTGTATTTGCATAATGTTATGCCTAGAGTTATCTCCCTTTCCAAGGGAATTGTTACGTTATGAAACTTTTTGTTGACAGAATTTGTCTGTGTTTTGTCTCATAAGACTGTTTTCATGCTAATGAAATTATTGAAGTATCTTTGATTTGGATTAAAACATTTTGTTATAATTAAAACAAATATGTAGATTCAAATTGACAGAGGAATAAAAAGAAATAAGTTGTTGGCTGCTACCATATACTTGGTTTTTGTAAACTTCGTGTGAAACTAACCTACTCATGTTGATGCAAATAGTGTTTTGTTAACACGGCAATTGGAGGCAAGTATGGCATTCTTCATTTGTGCACATTGTTATAAACTGTGCTCTTTTATGTTTTTGTGTGTTTGTAGTTTGCTTGACTTCAAATACATAGTGACACTGCTGCCCGAGATACACAAAATCTGTAATTGAAATCTAAATGTGTTTCAGGGTACAGTTTTCCTAATGTTGACAGTATCGAATTGTTTACATGAAACGGGAAAGAATTAAGTATTTTCCTCCGTATGAAATTCTTAGTATCTTTCATTAGTGACCTGGCTGAATAACAATATCAACTGAGATGCGTTATTGAGATTCTTGAGCTTTGAAGAACCGGGACAAATAGTTATGTGATGATATTCTGTGGACAATATGAACAAGTACTGTTTGGCTTAAATGATTTTAAAAGTCATGTTTAGCATTTGTTCTGTTAGTTGTTGAGAAATCCCCAGTAGTTTACTTGCATAACATTTCAATATATTTTTGTACAGTGGGCCAGTGATCCTTTATGAAGTCTCTTGTGATGCATACGGTACTTTAAATTGATAAAATAAATATGTAATCAAATGGATATATTTATTTTTTACCCTAAGATTGTCATAATTGTATTTTCAAAAAGAAAATATTTTTGTGTTACCTGTTTTATTATGATTAAGAATTTGATTATGTTGGAAAAAAGTATGTTTGTTTAATCTGTTAAATACCTTTTCTAAACTATTAACTGCTGATGAAATGATGTAGCTGTAAATCTATTATATTTGCAGAGCCAGAGAGAAGATTGAATTTATCACATAAAAATTGGCCGACAATATATAACAAAGAAAATGTGTTTTAAAATTAGACATTCACATAAAACGATTAAAACACCTTAGATGCATGTTTCATAGAGCTAGCATGGATAAATGTTTTTACTTAAAAATTTAAAATAGCTCACTCAGTTTTAATTATTAATTTCATTAATTATTCAGTTATTTACACGGTAGAGCTTTGTAGATTTCATGGTAGTTTGTCATCAATTATAATAATTTAAATTCTCTTTTGTCTTTCAGCCTATGTGATATAGTGTTTTACCATTCATAATCGTGTACATAGCCTGTATAAAGTTCACAATCGTATATTCCTCCAACATGTGCTTTTTTATCTGCACATAGAAATCAAAATATGGCTAATATTTTTGCCAGGAAGTCTATATAAATTCAACTTGTATATTTCAATATTTTAACCTATGCATGCTATTCAGCTTGTGAAATACACCAGCTAACACCTTGTGATAACAATTTGAAAACCTTTATGAAATTGTATTGTCTTGGGATATACAATAATGAATATTGACCCACCCTCTTTTGAATTTGACACAAATGTAAATAAGAAATTTACACCCAAAAAAATCCAACTTAATTTTCTTTGAAATAAGTTATTTTGAATCAGAAATCATCCTTGTGAATAATGAAATTGATAAATGATTAAAACCATTTAATTTAATTTAATTGAATTTAAATACATTGATCAACTGGTGTTCCTTTGATATGATTCATATTTGAACATCAATGAAATTTACTTTTCATCCATTTATTATCCGGGTTTTTTAGGAGAGGCACATGCTCCTATTGGCAGATTTTTCTACATTTCACAATTACTAAAAACTAATATTTCTGTTACTCCTTATTACATGTATATTATCCGGCCATATTTCATTTTACAAGTTTACTAAATCTTGGTTCATATCAATTGAATCATACAATTATAGATATAGATGTGAAATCTTTTCTACAAATGCTTAACAACTGAATTCTGGTTCTAACTGCTACCGTAATCTATATTCTCTTGAATAACCAGTAGAGATAAGCACATAATAAAATAGATGTTTCATATTTAGTATTTCAACAGAAGCTGTCTTAAAGTCTCCAAAATATGGTTACTAAAAATGAAATGTAACATTTATTTTTTGACATTGATTATGTAGGTCACTTATGGATCTGAAAATAAATTCATGCAAATATTAGTTCAACTGTTGTTTTGTTTTTTGATAATGATCAAAATTTGAATTGGTTGCAGATGTCGTGTTTGATAAAACAGCACTGGAATGTCTTTATGAAATAGTAAAAGACATGCACATGTTTTGTTCAGAATGAAGCTGAGCTTGAAGGACTTGACCTGACAATTTGAGATTAGCAATCCACAAGACACAATCTTTTCAACAATTGAATTGGAACATTAGGTGGCAGGGTTTCAAAATGTGGAGCATTGTTATTGAAACCTTTAAACAATCTCTTCTGCAAAGCAGTTGATATAGGAAGCTGACATTTTCAGAGAAAAAAAACTTTTTGTTACATGTTACCGGGTAATTCATGTTTGTTCGTTTCAACTTGACCTTCCCTCAGATATGGGCATGGCAGAGGTCAACCTTAAAATCTTTA
Source organism: Gibbula magus (assembly GCA_936450465.1). Classification (NCBI taxonomy): domain Eukaryota; kingdom Metazoa; phylum Mollusca; class Gastropoda; order Trochida; family Trochidae; genus Gibbula; species Gibbula magus. The sequence goes on from OW388304.1 coordinate 63,725,320, forward strand.
ATTGACGTCTTCTCCAAAAGCATTTGATACAGAAGCTAAAAGTTTCAGAATAACAAATTTATAACATGTAGACTACAGTTTGTACATTTTGTCAATATCTCCTCAAATATGGGCATGGCAGGATGTTAAAGTACCTTGCACCTAAGGGATCAAAACATGGTCATTTGCTTCCCACTGCTTTCAATTAGGGCACAGCCGGCATTATTAGTGAACATTTTAAATGACTGCCTCTTGAAACTAGTTGACATTGGTGACCAACTATGAATATCATATAAATCCATAAACTATTGGGCTAGGCCATTTGGCACTTCTTGTAAACAGAGCTGCGTGTTACATAATGAGCTGTGTGTGCTAGTACCATGCAGCTGGCTGTGAGTGAGGGAACTATTTCATCCCTGCACAGCAGAGAATGACTAAGCCAGGGTGCATTTTGTACATGTGTTTTGAAATGAAAGGTGTGCGCATGTGTGGGTTTTTAAATTACAATGTGCGAATCTTCCACTAAAGACCTTTAAAGGGAGGGTTCTATTAGTTCGAAATTCGAGAGGATCTTCCTGTATGTCCATATATGTTACAAATACATGTTCAAAACATGATTAAAACAGAGTCAAATTGAAAGATAAATGAAGGTAATATTTCAATGACCTTATATTTCACAGCTTGATAAACACAAGCGCACACGTGTTGAACAATACAAACAATGAGAACTCAACCCATTCATCGGCGCTGCGACATCAACTTGTTTATTAGTTATATGAATTTTATGTGTTACTATGTGAATACTCTATCAGTTTGTCTTTTATTATCAAAAAGTTGTAAAATTAGGTACAATATAGCGTGTTTTCATTTCACGTTATGCGAAAAGAACAAGATAGCGACATAACCCTCCCTTTAACTGCATCAAATTAAAATAACCTCTCCTCTCCTATTGCAATTGAGTATTCTCTAAATTACCAGTTGGATCTGTTAACCCCTGTTTGTCTAACCAAAAATAATATTTTACCATGGTTTTAAGTGATAAATTTCCTTAGATTATTGATCATTCAAAACCGATGAGTTGCAGAGCCAATGGCTTTATTTTTGTTTAAGAAGCGTTCAACACGCGACTTTGAACCGATGAGTTAACTGTTGGATCTTGTCAAGTTCCTGACTAATGATACAATGAAGTGTACATGTTTGATTTTATCAGATCGCCTCTCTATGATTGTAAAGAAAACCGTTCCATGATCTCTCCAGAATCTGTTTCATCTATTTAGTATTTGTGAACTTTGCATGACAAAGTCATCTCAGTATGAATTTCAAGGTATTCAATGACCATTTCCCATGAAATCTGTCATAAGTCTTGTTGAAGTTAAAGGTGTTTCGTTATTCGCTGCCCATGTTTGATCTTAGCTGTCGGTAGAGACGTTTTTCTGTTCCGAAGCATTTTTCTAAAGATGGCTGGAGGTTCCCTGAAATATTTGGTTCTGTTACTGCTGCAGGGTAGGTTGTGGAGAATATACATGTCTTATGTTGCGGGGTAAAATCGTATCTCACACTTTATCTCTTATTTTTAACCAATGAAAATTCCTCTTTCAGCGACCATGTCGACCGAGTGACTTCAAAGTGTTAGGCATTTTACTCTGAACGGTCTTGCTCATTAGTATATGTCCTTCGAATGTGTCTGATGTAAATAACACAAATGAACTATTTTGGGCATTTGTCTCTGATTTGGTCTTCTTTATTTATAAGCATGTTTATGATCAATAGTTTTCACATAACCATGACACTCCCTTTCTGCCCCCGATTTCAAGCGTAAAACAACAGAGGGTAGGATCGGTAATCTTAAGAGAGTTACCTGTGTGGGAAGGGAATGCCTATGAATGATAAGATTCAATTACGATTCAAATGCGTTGTAAAGTTGTTACGTATTGACGACAATCTTTTAATCTGAAGTTTTTGGTCAAACCTTTGAATAACTCACATCTTCTGCCTCAATCTCCCGATTCCCTAAGAAGGGCAAGAACTGACTACTAATATATACGAGGTAATCCACGAACTGATTACGCTCCATCTTGTAACTCTTAAATATATCTATCTGTGGTCGTAGAGTTGTGCCCCTTTTTCACTTCGATCAAAATCAAACCGAATCATCACATAGACAAAGCTTGCCCATTTGTGAACATCCGTATACAATTCGTTCTTGATATCCGTAATTGATTCCTAGTTGGTCGGCAACATTCCTCAATTCGTGGTATTCGTGAAAAAAGTATTGTTTGTAAAAAAAAAATCACTAATCATCTACGAACTGCAGTATCGTAGATTCATCGAAAACTATTTGTAATTAACTCGTGTAATCCGTAACATCTTAATAAACAGTAACTGTTCTTGGAAATTATGATTTTGGTTTCCTCACACCGAATTACTCATGAATCATCTACGAATGTCACGACCGAATTGTCACGAAATGTCATCATTAACTTAAAAAAAACTACAAAAATATAGAATATTATTCGTAAAAATCCGCAGTGTATTCGTAAATGTGTCTTATTTATTTCTTATATTCGTAGTAGAGGATATTCTAGAAATGGCCTTTGTTTTAACAGAATCAATTTCTCCGCGTCCATATTGTTCTCAACGTCTCCCTTTTATATTTTACTCAATTTTACTCAATCTACTATCAGATCGTTGCTCAATCTACTATCAGATCGTTGTTCAATCTACTATCAGATCGTTGTTCAATCTACTATCACATCGTTGCTCAATCTACTATCAGATCGTTGTTCAATCTACTATCAGATCGTTGTTCAATCTACTATCACATCGTTGGTCAATCTGCTATCAGATCGTTGCTCAATCTACTATCAGATCGTTGGTCAATCTACTATCACATCGTTGGTCAATCTGCTATCAGATCGTTGTTCAATCTACTTTCAGATCGTTGGTCAATCTACTGTCAGATCGTTGCTCAATCTACTGTCAGATCGTTGTTCAATCTACTATCAGATCGTTGCTCAATCTACTTCAAATCGTTGCTCAATCTACTATAAGATCGTTGCTCAATCTACTATCAGATCGTTGTTTAATCTAATGTCAGATCGTTGCTCAATCTACTATCAGATCGTTGTTTAATCTACTATCAGATTGTTTCTCAATCTACTATCAGATAGTTGCTCAATCTACTTTCAGATTGTTTCTCAATCTGCTATCAGATCGTTGCTCAATCTACTGTCAGATCGTTGCTCAATCTACTATCAGATTGTTTCTCAATCTGCTATCAGATCGTTGCTCAATCTCCTGTCAGATCGTTGTTCAATCTACTATCAGATCGTTGTTCAATCTACTATCAGATCGTTGCTCAATATGCTATCAGATCGTTGCTCAATCTACTGTCAGATTGTTTCTCAATCTACTATCAGATCGTTGCTCAATCTACTATCAGATCGTTGCTCAATCTACTATCCGATCGTTGCTCAATCTACTATCAGATCGTTGCTCAATCTGCTAAAAGATCGTTGCTCAATCTACTATCAGATCGTTGCTCAATCTACTATCAGATCGTTGTTTAATCTACTATCAGATTGTTTCTCAATCTACTTTCAGATAGTTGCTCAATCTACTATCAGATTGTTTCTCAATCTGCTATCAGATCGTTGCTCAATCTACTGTCAGATCGTTGCTCAATCTACTATCAGATTGTTTCTCAATCTGCTATCAGATCGTTGCTCAATCTCCTGTCAGATCGTTGTTCAATCTACTATCAGATCGTTGTTCAATCTACTATCAGATCGTTGCTCAATATGCTATCAGATCGTTGCTCAATCTACTGTCAGATTGTTTCTCAATCTACTATCAGATCGTTGCTCAATCTGCTATCAGATCGTTGCTCAATCTACTATCCGATCGTTGCTCAATCTACTATCAGATCGTTGCTCAATCTGCTAAAAGATCGTTGCTCAATCTACTATCAGATCGTTGCTCAATCTACTATCACATCGTTGTTCAATCTACTATGAGATCGTTGCTCAATCTGCTATCAGATCGTTGCTCAATTTGCTATCGGATCGTTGCTCAATCTACTATCGGATCGTTTCTCAATCTACTATCAGGTCGTTTCTCAATCTACTATCAGATCGTTGCTCAATCTACTATCAGATCGTTTCTCAATCGGCAATATACACTCGTATATTACCGGTTTCTGCTATTATCTATCTTGATCCACATTTGTATATTTAATAAAACCAGTAACTGTTTTAATGTTCATATTCACATTACAGCCCTGACCTGTGTGAGTGTACCACATATTTTAGACCCGTGGGATACCACCGACTTGAAATACCTAAATGTCGACATGGAAGCGCAAAATGCCACGTTCAAGTTTGAGTACTGCGCTCAGTTTAGCATCAATCTTCACCCTGATGACGCACTGGCTACAGAATTACCGTATGGCTACCAAGTAACGGTTGTAAGTAAATGAAATTAGTTTCCAAACCTCAGGTAAGAATATGAGTGTATCGCGTGATCGGGAGCATGTAACCTCATGATACAAACAGCAAATCAATGCATTCCTGCACATATCGGTTCACATTGCTGAAAGACAAGTGTTGCTCTTTTCCGCATTCGATAGGCTGTTAGGGCGCATTAAAATAATCTCAGCAACCTAAAACGGTGTATGCCCTCCTGCTCTGATTGACTCATGCACTAGAGATGTGCTCTATAATCTGTCCATTAATGTATCACTGTTGCTCTATGTAAGAGTTTATATCGCAAACACGGCAATGTGCCTGCTAGCAAGGATGACTGATATGAAGGAGAACGAGTTCTGTGGATATACAACTTCTTTACTGCAGGATTGCGACATTTCGGTGTAGATGCCAACACCGTTATCAAGCTAGGAGAACGAGTTCTATGAATATACAACTTCTTTATTCCAACACCGTTATCAAGCAATTTGCCTGATAATGGTGTTAGCATCTACACCGAAACGTCCAAATCCTGCAGTTGTAGTTCCATAGAACTCGTTTTGCTTCATCTAATCAACTTCTAAATGCAATTGAAAGACGTCACCTCACATGACGACACCTATTTCGTTCACTTTCTGAATGGTTATGTTCACAGAAAGGAATGCAAGAAACCATTGAAGTTTGCACTCAGAAGTGTGTGGTCATGACTGAAATCATCAGGCCCTGTGATGAGGAAAGTGTTCTGAAGCTGTTCTGGGCTGACAATGAATTCAATGTAGACGTCGGCTGTCCAGGGAGTAGGATATTCAGTGAAGATATGAAATACGAACCAGTACGCGGCTACATCACTGTCAGTGATTACGCACAACTGGAAATTAAGATAGGTGTGTATATGAAAAGGGATACGTAATCACTGTTTATACGTAGTGATTTGAATTTTGTGTTAGAGCGATACATGTGATTCTCACGAGATACATCTAATCAAACTGTCATACAATAGTGTTCTGTGGTGTTGTACTTGTCCCATCTCTGGTCATTCTCTTCCCATAGAGGTTACACCTTACACGATAGAACACCTTAGGGGAGCTAGTAACCTCTGTGGGACGAGAATAACCACTATCTGTTCTGGGTTTTTTTACGAGAGATTTTACGAGCGCTTTCCAGCTGAGCCGATTTCACACATTAATCACTAGCATCTTGCTGCCGTTTTTCTGTTACCTTTATTTATGACACATGCTATAATTTCATCCTATTTAGCTCATCAGGCCCGATTGGATTATGCGATCTGGTTGAATGTCAGTTCCTGTGTAAAATGTTCCTCTCTACAGAGATGATATGTTGTATGCAGCAGTCGGGGCAACGACCTAAACGTTTATTTTAGTATTCTTTTCCAGAACCAAAATCGAACAAAGCTGAATTCGTGTTGGTAGACTCATTATCCAATGTGATTTATAACATTGTAGATTTATTACAACTGACAACTGTCTATCAAAAATGTCAATACTGTATCATATACTATATCAAACATGATAATCTACAGAGGCAGTGGCTCCCTGTTTATATAAAATACCATGATAACTTTAGCGAAGTACACGCACAAGGCTTTTCATTTATTTGTAATGTTTGTTGTTTTCTGGTGGTGTCAATGATATAAAGATTTCTCTTAGACATGGCAAAGATTAACTCATCTATACAGCACATTCTCTAATATGATGGATGGCTTCCATTTAACCATTCATAATATTCAAATACTGCGTGATGCTTATCGTCTAATGTAGGACAAGATATACTTATCATTTAAACCTACCGCTGTTAGACGGTGATTCCTTCACGCTCGTTTCTGAATATCGGTATATGCCTCGCCCTCGCTCGGGAAATACTAATATTCAGACTCCCGTGTCATAAATATCGTATCACCGTGATCAACATATAGTATCGTCTCATACTTAGCGCTGTAAGACATGGATTCATTTATGCTCGGTTCTTTTATTGTACCACTTTAAGTTCAATGGACCGCGCTCTTAATTCAGGTAGTTTCACGGTGATGCGTTAGCTTTATTTCTATCCGAACGGCAATCTGACGGCGAGTATGATATACACTTTACACTAAACGACGTCTAATGCGAGTTGAAAATATTAAACCAATAGCGGATAGAAACAGGGACAGTCTCTACACGTAAGGTTTCACACTTTCTTTTGTTACTAAAGCAATATTCTTAACAATTTGACAAACAGAAATATCATTCACAAAATTCATGTTTTGACAAAAGGTGAGGATGCATCATGCCCAACTACAACAACAACAACCACCACAACAACCACAACAACAACAACCACAACTACAGCCACCACCACAGTGGCCACATCTCCGTTGGGCACTACGTTGAAGTCCAACATGAACAGTTCCAGCACGACAATTGGTGACGATTCGTCGTCAGATAATAATGGACCAAACATGGAGTCTGGGGTTTCCGAATTAAGATCAACATCCAAATATCTTGTTATCAGCTTTGGGCTTTGGGCTTTGTGTAACCTAAAATCCTTGTAAAATTACATGTGTAACCTAAAATCCTTGTAATATTACATGTGTAACCTAAAATCCTTGTAATATTACATGTGTAACCTAAAATCCTTGTAATATTACATATGTAACCTGAAATCCTTGTAATATTACATATGTAACCTGAAATTCTTACAATATTACATATGTAACCTGAAATCCTTGTAATATTACATATATAACCTGAAATCCTTGTAATATTGCATATGTAACCTGAAATCCTTGTAATATTGCATATGTAACCTGAAATCCTTGTAATATTGCATATGTAACCTGAAATCCTTGTATTATTTAAATACCTATCTGTTGACTAGACATACTTTGCCTTACCTCCCAGGGGTAATGCTATTTCAACCTTAATACAGACGAACTTGAAGAATGGATGAGGGGTGCGTAAAATCCCTTATCCAAGGGCCGGTAAGTCTAGATGGTCTCGTGACGTCACTACCGGTTCATATCACTCTCCTAAAAGTTGCAGAGCAAGGCAGACGTGTTTTGTTCTGTGACTGGGGTTTTAGCGACTTGGGTTGCTAACTTGCTATTTTTCTCTTGTTAGTTCAAGAGGTATCATCAACGTTGTTCTTCGTTAGTGCAGGTTGTGTTTACAATCTGTTTTTCAAGTAGGTGTTAGATTTCAAGGGGCCTTGTTGACATGTGCTAGCTAGCGACCATCCGGAGTAGGTGGATTGCATGCGCCGCACGTGCAGCTCGTGATTGTTTGTTTTCTCTCACCTGACTGTTGGGTGTTTGACTTGCGTAGGGTAAGGAGCAGTGGTATCTCTCCTACGCGGGTGACTCGCTTCGCTTGTCATCCGCTTTCGCTTGGTCATTCGCCATTCGTTCCGAGTGCTGACTGTTAGGTGTTTGTCTTGCGTATGGTAGAGGAGTAGTGGCATCTCTCCTAATCGTTTGACTCGCTTCGCTGGCCATTCGCTTTCGCTTGTCACGCGCTTTCGGTCTGTACTTTAGTGTTAACTGTGGGTTGTTGACTTGCGTACGGTAAAGGAGCTAGTGGAATCACTCCTAATTCGCTTGTCATACGCCTGTCGGTTGTACTCTAGTGCTAACTGTTAAGTGTTTGTCTTGCGTATCGTAGAGGAGTAGTGGTATCTCTCCTAATTCGTTTGGCTTGCTTTGTTTGTCATTCGCTCTCGCTTGTCATACGCTTATCGGTCTGTACCTTAGGAAACTGTGGGTTTGACTTGCGTAAGGTAAAGGAGCAGTGGTATCTCTCCTACGCGGGTGACTCGCCTCGCTTGTCATTCGCTTGTCGCTTGTCATTCGCCTGCGGTCCGTACTCAAGTGCTTCGCGTCTCGCTTGGCTTCTCGCCTCGCCTGTCACTGGCTCGCTAGTTGTTCGCCTTAGGTGAGTCACTAGCTTGGTTAAGGAGCAGTGGATACACTCCTCGTCAGTGACTCGCGTTGCCCGTTGCTAGCTTTCGCCTACCATTCGCCTTAGGTCGATTCTACGTGACTCACCCTTAGGGTGATTCACTTTGGTTCAAGTGACTCGCTACGCCAGTCACTTAGGGTTTGGTTCGACTTAGGTCGATTATACGTGACTCACCCTTAGGGTGACTCACTTTGGTTCAAGTGACTCGCTACGCCAGTCGCTTAGGGTTTGGTTCGACTTAGGTCGATTATACGTGACTCACCCTTAGGGTGACTCACTTTGGTTCAAGTGACTCGCTACGCCAGTCACTTAAGGTTTGGTTCACGCACGAATGTTATGTGAATAAAGATTGATTTATCTTGTTAGTGTTTAGCCTATTTTTTGGTTTGGCTTGTTCGTCTTTGTTTACCTTGGCGGGTGGTTACTTGATTTTGACTTTGTGCTCTTCGAGTTCAGAGTTTTTGTTGCGACGCCGTGTAGGTGACTCGACTGTCTCTACCTTCGCTTACGTTACGCGTTTTATCGTTACCGTTCGCCATGTACTCCGCCTTCTGCACGAACTGCGGAGGCAGGAAGTCCGCCTCTAAGGATCCGCACTTGTTATGCAGAAAGTGCAAGGACCTTTGCGAAGAGGATTACCGTTGCGACGAGTGCGCTCCTCTCTCCGAATCGGAGTTCCACGCGTACGTTTCCGCCATACGCAAGTCGGTGGCCGATAGGGCTGCGTCACAGAAGCGTACGTCGTCAGCTCAACGTAGGGAGGTGTCTCCCATTCGTCATCCGTCTCCGGTGGAGGATGTAGACATTGTCCTCACGGAACGGGCGGATGAATTCGACAGGGAATCGGACCTGTCCGAACCCGCTGGGGGGTCGAAGTTACGCTCCCCCCCTCCGCCGTCGTGTTCCGGTTCTCGTTCGCGGACTCACCCGTTGTCCCCTCCTTCGCCGGACCAACGGTTGTCTCCGCTTAGACTTAAGGTGGGCGGACCCGCTACGCCCAAGAGCAAGAAGAAGAAGTCCAAGAAGGCTAGGTTCGACAAGGTCGATCCTTCCCTCCTTCTGGCATCCGTCAAGGATATGGTCTCTTCCTTGCTCGATGCGCGTTTGGGTCCGCGGAACTTACCTACTCACACTACGACTACGCGATCGTGTGAGCCCTATGCGGATGACGTACCTCAGGGTGCGCGTTCCTCGTCCGCTAGGGCCTCCGCACCCGCGACTCCTTCGCGTACCCCTCGCACCCCGGAGCGGCGTGTCACGGTGATGTCACCCTTACGTGACTCCTCGCCGGACTCACCGGAACGTGACACCCGCTACGTGGACGTGTGGAACCCTCCGTTCATCAGTATAGAAACGGAGGCGGAGGGTACGGGATCGTCGGAGGATCCTCCAGTGGTTGACGCAATAGCTATGCTATCCGAAGTGGCTTCGTTCGCGGACGTTCCACTTAGCCAAGTCAGCGTGACGGGTCCGCGCACGTCGGCGGCCAGGAGGGCTTCCTTTGGCCCCGATGGCGAGGTACCTCCCGCGCGTCTTGCCCTTCCACCTCATAGGCTTCTGTTGGAGGCCACCGAGGATATGGAGCAAGTCGTATCATCTGCGATGCCCAATCGTTTGCTTCCGCCTTTGGTGGTGCCGGACAAGCGCAGACGGCGTCTGCCCTTGTATCCGGTCCCTTTTCAGCTTGTTCCGCCTCCCCTTGATCAGGGGGCGTCCCGGTTGTTTACCACCAACCTGCTTCACCGCGTGTCTGAGGCACAGTTCTCTCATCTTGACAGGGAGGCGCGTTCGGTGTTAGGCTTGGGGAACAACGTGGCTTTCACATGTCAGGCGATGCTGGCTTGTGCTAAGCAGGCGGGCATGGAGGCGGGGGACCCGGTGTTGTTCAAAGCGTTTGGTGATGTGGCTGCGGACCTTGCGCAGATCATGTTGTCAGCGTAGCGAATTTCATTGAGTATAACAGTGCTTCGCAGAGACAATTTCCTCTACCGGTCAGGTCTCAACCCAGATCATAAGAACTTCCTTCGACATGCCCCTGCTCACGCTGAAACTCTGTTTGGTGGTCGTATCCCGGAGGTTTTGAGAGCACGACAGGAGGCCCAACAGCAAGACCTCACTAATCGGCTCGTCACGCAGAGGCAAACGACACCAAAGCGTCCGCAGACCAATTTTCGTCAGGGGCAAGGCCAGGGCAGTGGCCAACCTTCCCCCAAGAAAGCGAAAACGGACTTTCGGCGGGGAGGTCGTGGCCGTGGATCAACGGGTCAGTCCCCCAAGTCCCCCCGGCCTGGCGCCGGAGGTCGTACCCCGCAAAAGAAGTGGAGGAAGTGACTCGTGGTCACCCCCGCTGCTCCCTCCTCCACTCGTTCCGGTGTCGGAGGGCTTGGTGGGGGGTCGCCTCCAAGACTTTGTCAGCAACTGGGTACAGTTAGGGTTAGACCCTTACGTGTGTCGGATTCTGGGTCAGGGGTTCCGCATTCCCGTCTCGTCTCCGCCGCCCCTCACCTGTACTCCAATGGAGCGTCACTTAGCAGGGGACCGGCTCAAATTGACATTGGAACAGGTGGAGATATTAATCTCCAAACGGGCGGTGCAGGAGGTCCTGACCCCGCATCTAACGCCGGGGTTTTACTCCCCAGTGTTCGTAATACCCAAAAGGAACTCGAAAAAATGGCGGCTAATTCACGATTTGAAGGTGTTCAACCGCTCCTTCCTCGTTCGGCCGCCATATTTTCGACTCTTGACGCTTCCCTCAGTGATGCGGTCCTTGGAGCGCTCAGACTGCATGGTGTCTCTCGATCTACAGGATGCGTACCTGCACGTGCCGATTCACTATCGGGACCGCAGGTACCTCCGCTTCATCCTGGACGGCAGACATTTTCAGTGGTGCATGCTCCCGTTCGGGATCTCGTCCGCCCCCTGGTTATTCACACGGGTGACTCAGCCCATCGTCCAATTCCTTCACCAATGCGACATTCAGTTCCTAATGTACTTGGACGATGGGATCGCTCACGACCGCTCCCCGGTCGTTCTCGAGGCGCAGCTCAGGTTCACGATGGACCTGTTCCGTCGTCTGGGGTGGCTAGTGAACTTAGAGAAGTCGGACTTGGTTCCGGCAACTCGTCTGAAGTTCCTAGGGGCTATCCTAGACACCCGGCTGTTCCGCGGTTTCGTCACGAGGGAGCGGATGGCTCGTTACGATCGCCTTATGGATCGCGCGCTCGACGCCTCGCTCTCCCTACGTCAGTGGCAAAGAGTGTTGGGGTTATTAACGTCAGCTCAGGACCTGACCCGCAGGGGGAGGTTGTTCCTTCGCCCGTTACAGGTGTTCCTGAATCCCCACATCAGGGAGACGCGTTGTCGTCACGACATAGTCTTAACCCCAGACCTACATCGGTTCCTAGCTTGGTGGCGGGTAGACGAGAGTGTGTTCGCAGGCGTTCCACTTCGTCCTCGCCCCCCCTCAGCTCACCTGTTTGTAGACGCCTCCACCCAAGGGTGGGGAGCGCACATGAGTCACGAACAGGTGGCGGGAGTTTGGTCCCCATCAGAGCGGAACCTACACATCAACGTCCTCGAGTTGGACGCAGTACGTCTTGCCATTCAGCACTGGCAGGTTCGGCGGCTGCTTGGTCGATAAACAAGCAGGGGTCCACCAAGGCACAGTCTCTGCTACGCGTGTCACTCCAGCTCTTCGAGTTGGTGGACGAGGTGGACCTGGACATTCGAGCGGTCCACATTCCAGGTGCCAAGAACGTCTTGGCGGACGCGTTGTCACGTCCGGATGCCCCTCCCCCAACGGAGTGGCAACTGAATCCGGTGGTTTTCAGGGGGTTGTGTCTCCAGTTCGGCACCCCGCTGATAGATCTGTTCGCGACGTGTCTCAACCACCAATTGCCAACCTACATCTCCCCAGTGCCAGACCCGCTAGCGATGGGCTTAGACGCGCTCTCGTTAGGGTGGGAGGGGATGGACGCCTTTGCTTTTCCGCCGCCGGCCATCCTCTCCCAAGTTGTAGCCAAGATAGGGGAAACTCGGATTCTTCGTCTCCTGCTGGTCGCCCCTTGGTGGCCAGCCCGGCCGTGGTTCGTTCCTCTCCGTCGGCTCTGTCGGCAGGAACCGGTTCCGATTCAGATACGGAGGGATCTGCTCATCAGCAGGCCAAGCGGAAGGTTAAACGAGAACCCTCAGGTGTTCTCCCTTCACGCTTGGCTTGTATTAAAAGAGGGTTAAGGAGTAGTGGATACTCTAAGTGCGTCGCCAACGCAATAGCTACCTCGCATAGGAAAACCACTAGGAAGCTCTATGATTTCCAGTGGCAGGCCTTCGCCTCGTTCTGTGCTCAGAGGGATTTCATTCCGGCAGAGGCTTCAGTGCCTCAGGTTGCGGAGTACTTGGTGTACCTTCGCAACACTAGACATCTAAAGGCGTCGTCAATTAACACCAACATGTCGGCCATCCTGTCGGTTCTCAGGAAGAGATCGCCAGGATTGGATGTGTCGGTCCTCAAGGGCCTAATTAAGACCTTCCGTTCGGTGGACGGCAGGTCCAGGCTTCGCCCACCTGAATGGGACTTAGCCATTGTGCTCAACCACCTGCGCTCCGATAGGTATGAACCGCTCTCCGACGTGCCTCTCCTCCCTCTCACCATCAAGGTCATTTTTCTGGTGGCCATGGCCTCTGCAGCGCGGATTTCAGAGATCCATGCGTTGCAGGCGGACCTGCTACGTTTTGAGGTCAGGGAGGGGGGCTCCGCCTCGCTGGGGTTGGCTCCTGATTTTGTCTGTAAGAATCAAGCAGCGGATGAAGCGGGACGTACGTTCTCTATCCCAGCTCTGGGTTCGGACTCAGATGAGGTGGATCTCTCTTTGTGTCCAGTAAGAGCCTTGAGGGTGTACACGCAGCGTACCCGCAGGCTGAGGGATGGCAGGCGTCGTCTGTTCTTGCCTCACTCACCCAGGAGCACCAAGGAACTAGACAAGCGAGCGTTGGGGGTGTATCTCAGATCGGCGGTAATTGATGCGTACAAGGCCGCTGATTTGCCTCCGCCGTCGCGTTCCAATCCTCATGAGATCCGCGCAGTTTCAGCCACGATGGCGTATCACTGCAACATCGCGGTTTCGGATGTCATGGCAGGGTGTTTTTGGCGTTCATCAGAGGTTTTCGCCAACCATTACTTACGAGATGTCTCCACTGCTGATCTTGAAGGCATCTCTAGGCTGGGTCCACAGGTCTTCGCGCAGACGAAGGTGGTCCCCCCAACCAGACCAAGAAGGGGTCATCCTTCTTAGACGCGTTTGGGACTTATTGTAAATAAACAGGGTTTACATTGCTTACTCTCGTGTCTGTTGGTTTTTTCTTTAACTTCGTTTTGACCCCCCCCTCCCTGTTGGGGTTTGGGGGGCGGTATGTTGATCGAAAGTTGAGTGGCAGGGTTGTCTCTTCGATCCGCTTAGCGGTAGAGATGGTATCTCCCGGGCTGTGCCTTGTCCTCACCACAGGGTGGAGGACTCGTAGGTTAGCTTACACTCAGGGCTAGTCGCTGGTCTCGTCACTACCATGTATCTACTGACCCGCCTCCTTGCGGTGGGATTCTAGGCAAAGTAGGTCTAGTCAACAGATAGGTATTTAAATAATAGTACGTTTTTGATTAAACGTAATTATTTATACTTACCTGTTGACTAGACCTACGCTCTAGGCCCTCCCATCCTCCCCACTTGGTCTGTCTTGCCTTTGGGACTTTCGGAGAGTGATATGAACCGGTAGTGACGTCACGAGACCATCTAGACTTACCGGCCCTTGGATAAGGGATTTTACGCACCCCTCATCCATTCTTCAAGTTCGTCTGTATTAAGGTTGAAATAGCATTACCCCTGGGAGGTAAGGCAAAGTAGGTCTAGTCAACAGGTAAGTATAAATAATTACGTTTAATCAAAAACGTACTAATATGACATATGTCACCTGAAATCCTTGTAATATTACATATGTAACCTGAAATCCTTGTAATATTACATATGTAACCTGAAATTCTTGTAATATTACATATGTAACCTGAAATCTTTGTAATATTACATATATAACCTGAAATTCTTACAATATTACATATGTAACCTGAAATCCTTGTAATATTACATATGTAACCTGAAATCCTTGTAATATTGCATATGTAACCTGAAATCCTTGTAATATTACATATGTAACCTGAAATGCGGAAGATATCCAAGGTTTCACCATAGTTACATCTCATGTTGCTAAGTGCTTTATAAGAGGTTGCTTGTAATGCTAGAAATATATTGTCAGCGTTTAAGCTTGATTTTGAATATAAAGATAGTTGTCCATATATATGTTTAACCGAATGACATTTATATGAAACAAATTATTTATGATAGTATTCACAAATTTATGAAAACAAATATTAATGCATCTTTCTTTGCTGTTAATAACTAATATGTTATAATATTTAACTTTTTAAGTTGCACAGTGTTGCAGATCGCTGTGCACCCACTCTTTCTCAAAAAGCTGTATCCGCTCTTGTGTAAACAACACACATAAACTAATTTCGGTTTTTGACTCTGGGTTGATATTATTTATTTATCAGCATATTTATGGTAAACTGTTTACACACGATAGCATCTCGAGGACCTTGGGAAGGTCGGTAATAAGACACGTAAACACTACGATAAGGACACGCTAAACATTGTGCTAGCTCTCCCGTTGTTGCTGCAAGACGCTTCACACTCTGTCAATTTGACAGAAGATGAAACGGGAATTTGAAAATGTTAAAATTCTCAAAGGATCGTAAGGGATCGGGCCATTCGTAAACGCATCTGTACAGCATGCGTTTGGCCGGTGGTGTTCTTCTCGCTTCATCAACATTGGGAGAACGAGCAAATACCCGCTTGTGAGCTCATCATATACTTGACTCAATAAATTTAACAAGCAAATGAATGTGACTAAAATAAAGGAGTATATGTAACTAATATTGAATTTTCGATAGTAATACATATACATGGACATGATGAACTTATGTCTTGATAAGTTTTAACTTAGAAGAGACATGCTATATCTTATTCATCCCATTGACAATACTTATCCATTAAATGTAGTATTCTGTCTGAAAAACCATCAGCACAAAATACTGAACAAAGTCTTTTTCCAGACCTATGTTCACAGACTAGGTAGTAACAGTCTGTTTTGATTGGTGTAATGTCTGAACACGTATGATCTCATGGACATGTTTTAAAAACCCGAGGTTTGCCTTTTTCAGTGACGTTCATCATCACAACTTTATGTTCCTTGCACCATATGAAAGCTGTCATCGACTGTAAGTAGCTGGGCTGCCATATACTAATTGGTACTCTCACAAGTCGTCTTTGTTAGCGTATGAAACATAACGTATTACCTTTCGAAACTTAGACTTGTCCAACCAGAACATCAATCCCATTTACCATCAAATCCAACGAAGCCAGACTTTGGTTTCGCTTCAACAAGAATTTCGTGTCTGTTTTCAGTAAGATGATATATAATTATGTTTTTCATGGATACTTTAAGTTTCTCGGAAATCATCATCTGTGATGATGTGTCAATAATAAAATGTCGGATGTTGCCTTTATCAGAAATCTTCTTATTCGAACCATCAAAACAGTAGGACAAGAGGAAATACTTCATTCCCACGCTTATCAGAGGATACATGATGTTTCTTGAAGAGTCCAGGCGAATGTTAAACACAGACTCAAACTGCCTGTGAAACACAATCTTGAATTTAAGAGTATAACAATTTCTCTTTTTAAAATCATAAACGTGAAACTTAACTATGCGCCCTTTAACCATATTCTGCCACTTGACGGCATGAAATGGACTTTTCATTTGAAGATATTGGGAACATGTCTTAAAAACGCACATACACCTTCTCTCCTGGCGTGAATCCTGATCGCTGGGTGGTGGAATGTTCAAAGTAACATTGTTTATTTCCTCCAGCAGATCACTTTGGTTGTATCGGTCCTTCTTGGTCACTTCTCTCTCCATCGCTTACGTTAACTCAATTGGAAGTTTTCATAGTTAAAAACCGGACCGAACTCTTATCAGAATGTTCAGCAATGGCCTCGTTGGTGACATGGTTCTGAAGTTCCTTTACCATTTCCTGAGTCTGGTTTAATAGACTGTCCATTGTCCTGAGTCTGGTTTAATAGACTGTCCATTGTCCTGAGTCTGGTTTAATAGACTGTCCATTGTCCTGAGTCTGCTTTAATAGACTGTCCATTGTCATGTCCATTACTCCCCGGGTGCTTACATCCATTCCATTATATTCCTTGGTTAAAAGTCTGGTCTTATCTTTATGAACATCTACAGTGAGTGAGTTTTCTTTTGTCCTTTTCTATGGCTTTCAAACTCCGCCACCCCGGTCTTCTGAACTGACAATTGCTCAAGACTGGTGTTTCTAAAGAATATGACTTGTAGGTCGTCACTGCAATATGTATTTCCAGTGAGCACTTGCCTGTGTATTATATTGGTGCAATTTCTCTCGTGTCTTGGACCCATCAGTGATAAGGTACGTCATCCAGCCTGACATCTGGCATCTTTTGGTCCGGGCTTGTGACTTTTTGAGATTTTTTGCCACTTTAATTTAACAATAACCCTTTTGGGCTGGTTTCTTTTCAAGCTTATTTCATACACTGACTAAATATTTGCTAGGTGAAAAGAAACGCTCCCGTGACGGTAGTGTACCTCCAGGAGTATTCAGCATGGACGGTTATGTTATATGCGATGCGACTTTAGTATATATGCAAATAAAGACTCGATATGTTCATCATTATGAATGTTCTACAATACTGTATGAGCTATCTGTACACTTTTAAATACCGAGAATGAAAAAACATGTTTTAATAAATCACTTCAGTCCATTAAATTTTGATATATCATATATTTTTAAAAATAGAGCCATGGGCTCTGTAGCTCATCAGGGTTTATTTTGTTTGATGATGATGATTGTCTCAATATAAAGCACAATCCCTAACCCTGACACATCTTAGTCTTGAAATTGAGAGAGAGCACTCAGCAAGGTCACCACACACGAGATTATGCAATATTCTGACCCCTTGGCTAGCTGTGTTTTTTGTGGTTTACCGCCAAATTATGTAATAGACTCTGGCTTGCACTAAACACTGGCAGCAGTGATCTAACTGTATAAGGCTTAGAGAGAACAGGGAATGTGATGAATCCCATGGTACATAGTACAATTTAGAATCCCCTTGGCTAAATAATCTCTGCACAATTTTAATGTTTCTAAGCCTTTTCATCCAAACATCTAAACATTCTGTACGCAATATTCCTTCTAGTTTTTTCTGGAGAAGAAGATGAAAATAGTTTTTATGTTTTGAACTGTGAGGGCCTTTCTTTTTATAATATCCACAATTTTCAGTTCATAGGCTATTCAATAGTTCTCATTTCACATTGATTACATCAATTTGACAAACATGTCCACAATGTAGATGGTTATCTCAAGTCGACATATATTTCAAGTATATAGTGAGTGAAGTGTTATAAAATATCAGTACAAAATTCATTTTCAAAGGTTTTTTTTTAGACTGTGGCCCATATTTGGGGTCACAGGGTCACCAAATTTACAAGTTAGAATCCCCATTGGCTAAAGAGTTTGCATACAATATTACAGCCTTCTAAGTCTTTTTGTTCCGGAGAAAAAGATGAAAACATGATTTTAGGTAATGGCCTGTGAGGTCCTTATTTGGGGTCACAGGGTCACCAAATTTACAAGTTAGAATCCCAATTGGCTAAAGAGTTTTCCTACAAAGTTTCAGCCTTCTAAGTCTTTTTGTTCCGGAGAAAAAGATGAAAACAGGATTTTAGGTAATGGCCTGTGAGGTCCTTATTTGGGGCCACAGGGTTACCAAATCTACAGTTTAGAATCTCAATTGGCTAAAAACTCTTTACACAACATGACAGCCTTCAAGGTCTTTTAGTTCTGGAGAAAAAGATGAAAATAATCTTATCTTATCATTTCATAAGCAGTCATATGCAGTTCACATTTATCATCTAAAATAAAAGAATTCTTCACTCCTCTTCAATTTAATCCTTTGTCGCTTGTCACAATTTTCAGTTCATAGGCTATTCAATAGTTCTCATTTCACATTGATTACATCAATTTGACAAACATGTCCACAATGTAGATGGTTATCTCAAGTCGACATAGTGAGTGAAGTGTCATAAAATATCAGTACAAAATTCATTTTCAAAGGGTTTTTTTTAGACTGTGGCCCATATTTGGGGTCACAGGGTCACCAAATTTACAAGTTAGAATCCCCATTGGCTAGAGAGTTTGCCTACAAAATTTCAGCCTTCTAAGTCTTTTTGTTCCGGAGAAAAAGATGAAAACAGGATTTTAGGTAATGGCCTGTGAGGTCCTTATTTGGGGCCACAGGGTTACCAAATCTACAGTTTAGAATCTCAATTGGCTAAAAACTCTTTACACAACATGACAGCCTTCTAGGTCTTTTAGTTCTGGAGAAAAAGATGAAAATAATCTTATCTTATCATGTCATCACCAGTCATATGCAGTTCACATATCTCATGTAAAATAATAGAATTCTTAACTCCTCTTCAATTTAGTCCTTTATGACTTGTCACAATTTTCAGTTCATAGGCTATTCAATAGTTCTCATTTCACATTGATTACATCAATTTGACAAACATGTCCACAATGTAGATTGTTATCTCAAGTCGACATATATTTCAAATAATTGTGATTGAAGTGTCATAAAATATCAGTTCAAAATTCATTTTCAAAGGTTGTTTAGGCTGTGGCCCATATTTGGGGTCACAGGGTCACCAAATTTACAAGTTAGAATCCCCATTGGCTAAGGAGTTTGCATACAATATTACAGCCTTCTAGATCTTTTTGTTCCGGAGAAAAAGATGAAAACAGGATTTTAGGTAATGGCCTGTGAGGCCCTTATTTGGGGCCACAGCGTCACCAAATCTACAATTTAGAATCTCCATTGGCTAAAGACTCATTACACAACATGACAACCTTCTAGGTCTTTTCGTTCTGGAGAAGAAGATGAAAATAATCTTATCTTATCATTTCATCACCGGTCATATGCAGTTCACATATCTCATGTAAAATAATAGAATTCTTAACTCCTCTTCAATTTAGTCCTTTATGACTTGTCACAATTTTCAGTTCATAGGCTATTCAATAGTTCTCATTTCACATTGATTACATCAATTTGACAAACATGTTCAAAATGTAGATTGTTATCTCAAGTCGACATACATTTCAAATAAAGTGATTGAAGTGCCATAAAATATCAGTTCAAAATTCATTTTCAAAGGTTTTTTTAGGCTGTGGCCCATATTTGGGGTCACAGGGTCACCACATTTACAAGTTAGAATCCCCATTGGCTAAAGAGTTTGCATACAATATTCAGCCTTCTTGGTCTTTTTGTTCCAGAGAAAAAGATGAAAACAGGATTTTAGGTAATGGCCTGTGAGGCCCTTATTTGGGGTCACAGGGTCACGAAATCTACAATTTAGAATCCCCATTGGCCAAGGAGTCTGCATACAACTTTTCAGCTTTCTAGACTGATGTGACCCCTGTAACCCCATTTGGGGTCATGGGGTCACGAAATCTACAATTTAGAATCCCCATTGGCCAAGGAGTCTGTACATAAAATTTCAGCACTCTAGAGTTATTGGTTCTGGAGAAGAAGTCGAAAAAGTGAAAAGTTTATGGACGGACGGACGGACGGATGGATGCCATCCCATGCCATAAGCCCATCGGGCCTTTCAGGCTAATAAATTGGTGAATTTTTTTTAGTAAATTCTTTTTCACCATTTCTTATAGGCTCCTTTTTAATATTTGATAAAATGGTGATATTCTATAAAAAATCTTTTTTTAGAGTCAGTGGAAGACTAAAGCAGTCTCACGCACAGTCTATAACACAGTGCTGCACAGTAGTTTGAAGTTACCTCAAACCTCTGTGTAAGTATCAGTTTTCATCCTTCTGCCAGGAAGTGGTCACCCCCAGGTCAACACAATGCAATTACATAACATGCAGACACTGGACTCAGAGCCAGTAAAATTTATATGTTAGATGTTGTTTTTCCTACAATTAATTATTTTTCTGTACTGGAGAAGAGATGAAAATAGGTGTGGTGTCACAATCTCATATAGCTACTTCTTTCGATAGTCCTATGTTATCACCAGTCATCACTAGTCATATTCAGTTCACATATCTCATGTAAAATGAAAAAAAATTAATTCCTCTTCAAGTTATTCCTTCAAAGGGTATTCAATAGTTCTCATTTCAAATAGATTCACATTAAACATGTCCATAATGTAGACATTTATCTCATTTCTTGTTCCTATTGAATAAAATTAACTGCAAAGTTAATAGAAAACTAAATCAGTTATAAAGTATAAAATATGATATAAATACGGTATACCAAATTGACTCGTACTGGAAATTCTCATTAATTAATTGATTAATTCTCCAAATAATTACACATTATCATGAGATTTTCAAAAACTCCATTATTTACTCTTAAATTTCAAAGAACATTATATTAGATTTAATAAAAGATTATGTATTAAGTCTTTAGAATACTTTTAGATTTGTACCTTTGTCAGCAAATTCAATTGCAAAATACAAATAATTACTCATATGTGAAATGTGAGACAAAGATAAAATATAACCTATAATTTTTGTTAGACCTCCAATTATAAGTTTTTAATTCTCAACATCTCTTTTTCATCAGACATATTATATTCTCAAAGCACATGTTAGAACTCTCACATCAGAAAGATGAAATGCCTTTCCCTCAGGTGTTTTCTTTAAAATTACCTCCCTTACCTACTTACTGATTGAAGTGCACATAAAATCTCAGAAAAAATGGTGTAAACTGAAATAGGCTTTTAGGTTATGATCCCTGTGGACCCTGTCACCCATATTTGGGGTCACAGACTCACCAAATTTACAAATTAGAATCCCTTACAGCCAAGGAGTCTGTACATAAAATTTCAGCTCGCTAGAGCCATTGGGACTGGAGATGAAGATGAAAATTGTTAAAATCTAAATATTTTAGATATTTAAAAATACTTACCCTACTTTTACTAGTGCATATTACCTATATGATCCGATGAAGGATTGAAAACGTGACTGAGACAGGATCCTAACGTAACTGTAGTGAAGTGTAGACAGACTGGCTCTAGGGCACGTCACTACCCGGAAGTGTAGTGCAATCCACACATAGCTGCGCGCGCAGTGATATGAAACCCTCACATTTCCTAGAGTCAGTCCGAGCGAGGTCCTAAATGCGGGGAGGTAGTTGATCCAACGATGGGTGGGTATAAACCCTAAAAGTAGGGTAAGTATTTTTAAATATCTAAAATATTTAGATTTTAACAAATTTTTAATACTTACCCTACTTTTACTAGTGCATGTTGATTCGACAGTCGGACGGAGGGAAAGGACCCACAGCGAGGACCTCCACAGCACTAGCAAGAGTAGGACGTGACAACTGAGCGGAAACCTACAAACAGGAAACCCAAATCAGTATATGAAACCACTAAAAGGATTGAAAGGAGAGATCTCGACGAACCGAGAAATAGTCCTAAAATCCACAAAAACCAGGTCTCACCTAAGACGAAGCGGGCAAGGTGAGTTGCTGAGCCACTACGAGAGGTCCAAAAGATTGGAGTCCTTGTACGTCTTCCACGGAGACATCTCTCAAATAGTGACTGGCAAACACAGTGTTGGATTTCCAGAAACAACCCTTCATGATGTCTGGCACCGAGCAGTTCCTGTGAAGAGCCATAGTAGAAGCCAAGGCCCGAATCTCATGAGGGTTATTTGCGGAGGGGTGAGGTATTCCTGCTGCATCATAAGCTGCCAAGATGGATGTTCGCAACCATAGAGCCAGCGTGTTCCGGTTTACCTCACCCTTAGCTGCAGAAGAAAAGGGAATGAACAATCTCTTTCGCCCAGCCCTCTTGTCCGTGGACCGGGAGATGTATTCCTTCAAGGCACGGACTGGGCACAAAGAGAGTTCTTCAGACTCCGATTCATCCACAATTAAAGACAACGGCGGAATAACAAAAGATCTGTCAGGTTGACCAGGCAGTTGATTTTTCGCTACAAAATCCCACAACAGACCCAGATGCACTGAACCATTGCGCCGTTGCTCGAACCGAACCCTCGTTACGTCGATAGCATGTAATTCACTTACTCTGGCAGCCGTTGCCAAAGAAAGTAAAAACGCCGTCTTCCTGGAGAGGTTCTCAAAAGAAGCCTCCGACAGAGGTTCATATGGAGCTCCACGAATGTGCTTCAAAACCAGGTTCAGATCCCAAGCTGGAGGACGAAACTTGACTTTTTGGTCTTCCAGCTTAAAAGACTTCAGCATGGCTATTAGTTCCGGGATTTTCGAGATCTTCCTGTCTGTTTTAACAGCGAGAACTGAATTGAGGGCCGAGAGATAGGTAGAAATTGTTCCACCCTTAAGGTGCCTCTTCGAGCGGAGATGGAACAAGAAATCTGCCAGGAACTGTGGTGAGGCTGACAACGGGTCTTGCTTGTGGGATCTACAAAAGTTCTCAAAAGACAACCATTTATCATCATAAAGGGCTCTAGTCGAAGGCCGGTGTGCTCCAGTAATGGCGCTGGCCACCGATGCCGAATATCCCTTATCTCTTAAAGTCTTCTGCAAATGGTCCAAACGCACAGATGAAACCGCTGTGGATCTGGATGCACCTGCCGACTGTGAGGATGTAGAAGGAGGTTTGACCACGGGGGCAATGGGTTTGGTTCTCCTTCCGCTAGAAGACGCAGTTCTGGAAACCAAGTTCTGGCCGGCCAAAAGGGCGCGACCAAAAGCAGATTCATCAACTTGGTCTCCCTGATCTTGGCCAGAACCTTTGGTAGCAGAACTGGAGGAGGGAACGCGAACGCATCTAGACCGTCCCAAGACAGGGACAAGGCGTCCACTGCCCACGCCATCGGGTCTGGAAGGGGAGAGACGTAAGTTGGCAACTGGTTGTTGAACCTTGTGGCGAACAGGTCCAGCAGAGGCCGATGGTGTAACTGACAAATCAGGGAGAAAGCTTCCGGGTTGAGCATCCACTCTGTTGGCGATGGCTTGTCTGGTCTGGACAGAGCGTCTGCCAATATATTCCTGCAACCCGGAATGTGACGAGCCCTGATCAGAATGTTGTTGGTGTCTGACAACTCGAACAGTTGGAATGTCTGTTTCAATAACTGGCGCGACCGAGTCGTCCCCTGGAAATTGATCAAGTAAACCACTGTCGAGTTGTCTGACGCTATTCGAACCCGAGAGCCTCTGAGGATTTCGACCCAGTGCTCGATGGCCAAGATGACTGCCTGTAACTCGAGGTTGTTGCTGTGCCAACCGGTCTGATGTTCTGCCCACAACCCTGCTGCCGTGCGTTGTCCCAGGTGGGCTCCCCATCCTTGATGTGAAGCGTCCACGAACAACTCGTGGTGATGACTGAACTCTGTCAAAGAGACTCCTTCGCAAACGTTCAATGGGATCGTCCACCACCTGAGGTACCGGTGCAAATGCAGTGGAAGCCGCACGCTTTCCCTGGGATCGTCCTCCTGACAAAACGGAATGAGGAAGACTTGAAGAGGGCGTGCCATGAGACGGCCTCTGAGAGTGAGAGCCTGAGCTGAAGTCAACAGGCCAAGAAGTGACTGCCACTGGCGAACTGACAAGGCCTGATGAAGACCCCGTAAGGCTAGCCGTTCTATCTTCTCCCACCTGTCTGGAGGTACTCGGAGAAGATCTAAGTTGGTTAAAAACAGACCTCCTATAAACGTCAGCTGCTGGGATGGGACTAGTTGCGATTTCTCTGTATTGACGAGCCATCCCAACTGTCGCAGCAGGTCCAAGGCAAATAGGGTCTGTTTGTGTAGCACTGTTGAGTCCCCGTGGCTCATCAGGCAATCGTCTATGTAGGGGTCGAACTCTATCCCCCGAAGATGGAGAAACCTGGCTATTGGAGACGTAATGCGAGTGAAAAGCCACGGGGCCGTAGATATTCCAAACGGGAGAACCTTCCATTGGTAATGTACCCCTTGGAAGAGGAATCTGAGGTACTTCCGATGATGTTTGAAAACTGGTACATGGAGGTAAGCATCCTGTAGATCTAAGCTGACCAGCCAATCGTTGGGTTGAAGCTTGGAACGCAGCAGATCCAGGGTAACCATTGTGAAATGCGGGGGCTCTGGCATGTATAGATCGTTGAATGCTGCCAGGTTGTGTATCATCCGCATCTTGTCTGAATTTTTCTTCGGAACCAGGAAAATTGGGGCGTAATATCCTGGGTAGAAGTGGGGGTCTGTAACCACTTCTATTGCTTTCTTCTCCAGCAGTGTCATGATGTTGGTAGACAACTGATCGATCTGGGTTAGCGAGTACACGCATGGCCGGGGCAGGCTGGTCAGAGGCGGAGGGTTGGAGATTGGCAGTTTGTATCCAACCCTGAGAATTTCGGTGACGAAGGGATCTCCTAGGATTGTCCAATTCGGCCAGAAGATCCCAAGTCTCCCGCCTACGGGTGTAAGCTGGTAAGGGACGACTGGAGGCGGGAGGCGCCAGTCGTGCAAATCCAACGCTTCAGCGGCGTTTCTTGTAGGCTGGAGTCTTTGGTGCCTTGGACTGGTCAAACTCTGGGCGAGGTTTCTGGGAGGTGTAGCCTCCTCTGCTGAACTTGCCACGACCTCCACCACGTCCTCCACGAGTAGCGTTCTTGACCACGTTGCGTCGTGCCTCGTACACCTGGGTAACTCTCGAGTTCCTGGGACCGAGAGATGACGACAGTGACTTGATGGCTCGAAATGTAAAGTCCGATTGAGCCATAGCGGCATGCTCCTTGTACACTGTCGGGATCTTGTCCGCAAACAACATCGGAGTAGAGAGAGGAGCTCTGATGAGGGTCTTCTTGAACTCCTCCTCCCAGGCGCACGGGGCAAGGAGACCATTCCTGCGGATGAGGACAGTAGTGGCCCAAGCTGAGCGGATATGGTCCATGATGACAGAGAGCGTGTTGTACTGCCACCTGTACATCGTGGATAAGTGCTCTAGTCTGGAGGGATTGTCTTCCAACAGATCCTGTGCCAAAGCATCCGTGGCAGAGGCCAACACTGACAACGGCCTCAAAGTGCGTTTGAGCTCCCTCTCAATCGCCAACATCCTGGTGTCCTGGACTTTATACACTCCTTGCGGCGCATCCGAGAGTCTTGAACATGAGTCATCTTGTGGGGACCCCTGATCATACGTCTGCAAAGAGTGGACCTTGAAAGACGAAGTGGAGTTCTTGGCTGGACGAAAAGTGGGATTAATTGACAGCTTTTGGAACTCCTCGTCCAGAGACTCGATGGTGTCGAGAACCAACGGATGTGGGGGAATGAGCAGCTCAGGCTCACTCCAAACAGCCAGTGCAGTATCCTGCTCCGAACCCGGAGAGGGGCAGTCCACCAGTCTGTCAGCGATTCCACGTATACACCTCTCCCATCGGTAGATGTGTCTTCTGGGGATCCTTAGAGTCCACTGACTTCGAAGGTGAGAGAGGGGCGAGAGACCTGTCGTCGACAATAGAGAGCGAGTGTCGTGGTGAACCTTCCACAGAGGGACCCTCCCTATCTCGTGAAAGGTACCTGTCGTTGGAGTGGGACCTCACAGAGGATCTGTCCCGGCGTGGAGAGTCACTAACATCCTGGTCCCGCTCTCTGTGTGCTCTATCCCTCGAGAGCTGACGCACCTTGGCTGGGCGCTCGTCATGAGAGGGTTCCTCAGAATCTCTAAGAGATCGGCGCTGCTCTTCCTGGTGCCGGCGCTCATCCTCCTGGCGCTGGCGCTCCCAGTTCCTGAAGCGCTTCTCTTCTAGATTCTTGAGGCGCAGGCGCTCCTCCTCCCGAAAACGGCGCTCCTCATCCAACTGAACACGCTGGCGCTCCTCCTCCTGGCGCTGGCGTTCAACTTCCCGGCGCTGGGAATCTACTGAGCGCCGAATGTTATCCTGGCGCTCAATCTCCTTTCGGTGCTCTTCCTGTCGCTTCAGGTCGAGCCGGCGCTCCTCCTGGCGCCTCCTAGTCTCCCTGAGTTCTGACAGGCGCCTGTCATCCTCCAGACGCTCGAGGTCCCTTAAAGATCGTTGATATCTTTCTTCTTCTCTTTGAACCTCGAGCTCCAGGCGCTGACGCTCGCCAAGGCGCTGTTGGTCTTCCAGGCGCCGGGACTCGGCCGAGTCAAGATCGAGGTCAGAGGACTGAGGCGCGATGGGCGGAGCACCCGGGTTGATAGCGTTGTCCAGGTGTTCCTTGGGTACACGCTTGGCCTTAGGTTTCGACGAACCCGACTCTCCAGTAGAGGGAAACGCATCCCGTGGGTGATCCCTCGCTGGTGATAGGCCGTCGACTGGTTCAGAGATGACCAACGTGTCCTGGTCCAAGTCCGAAGAGGCCATTCTACACCGTCTCTGAGTGAACCTTTTCCTCCTAGCGACTGCGTACGCCTTGAAGTCAGATGCCGAAAGATGACAGCAATGCTGACAACGAGATGTCCACTCGCAAGGTGAGTCCACCAGGCAGTCCGGGCAAAGGGGGTGTGGGTCCTTAGCCGATTTGGACGATTTGCAGGCCACACAGAAGACACGCGGCATGCAAGAGAAAGTTCACTGTCAACAAAAAGAAGAAACAGTGAACATAACAATCAAGCAAACAAAACCACCAACACATGTTAAAATACCTACTTTAACATCAGAATGGTTGAGTAAAGAATGCTTAAATCAAGCATGAAAATTACAAAGATTGGTAAAGAAAAATTTACAAAGAAATTTTAATACCAAAAATTTTAAATTCCCATGAAGAAAGAAACAATTGAAGTAAACACAAAACAAGATAGAATACGAACTACACAGACCCAAGGTTAAAAGGGAGATAACCGCTGTGGTCAAAGTTCATACACATGGAATGTAAACACAAATGAAACTTTCAACAAGAAAAAGTTTACAATGTAAAATTAGCGAATATAAATAGCCAAATTTTACACTAAAGGTACACAATGTAAACAACAAGCAATATTATCCAAGAATATGGATAAAAAAAAAACAAACCAAAACGGTAAACAACAAGTCGTGACGTCATCACAACAAATCGAGCAAGACGAAGGAGGCCGCCATTTTGAATGGCGAACGAAAACGTGCTCCGAAGAAAAAACAACGAAAATAGCTACCAAAACGCGTAAAAGTGTTAGAAAACACGATAAAACGGTACAGTAAGCTGCGTAGCATGAAAATAGAAGTCAAATTGCTCACGAAAACCAATGCAAATGGCGACATGAGCGAAGAAAAACATCGTTCTCGAAGGATGAAGAAAAAATTTCTACGACGAGGTAGGTGAAACTACGCATGTTACACTTCACAATACAAGAATAGGGAAAAGACATACCAATAGCTAAACCACACGGTTTAGGAAGCAAAATAAGCAGTCAAAATAAATTTCTGTCTCAGAAAACACGTCCGTCGTATCGAGCGATATAGGAAATGTGAGGGTTTCATATCACTGCGCGCGCAGCTATGTGTGGATTGCACTACACTTCCGGGTAGTGACGTGCCCTAGAGCCAGTCTGTCTACACTTCACTACAGTTACGTTAGGATCCTGTCTCAGTCACGTTTTCAATCCTTCATCGGATCATATAGGTAATATGCACTAGTAAAAGTAGGGTAAGTATTAAAAATTAGCATTTTAGGTCATTGCCTCTGTGACCCATATTTGGGGTCTCACAGTCACCAAATTTACAATTTAGAATCCCCTTCAGTCAGGAGTATGTACATAAAATTTCAGCTCTCTACGTTCATTGGGACTGGTGAAGAAGATGAAAATAGTTTTTTTAGGTAATGACCCCTGTGAGCCACACTTGGGGTCACCGGGTCACCAAATCTACAATTTAGAGTCCCCTTCAGCCAAGGAGTCTGTACAAAAAATTTCAGCTCTCTGGAGTCATTGGTTCTGGAGAAGAAGTCGAAGAAGTGGAAAAAGCGAAAAGTTTACGAAAGGACGGACGGACGGATGGACGGACGCCATCCCATGCCATTGGCCCATCGAGCCTTTCAGGCCTGATAAGCTAAAAATCACATTGGGATTCAATCCTTTAAATGTAAATTAATGTTTTATTTCGTGTTGGTGCAATGTAAATCTTTAGCGAATGATTCCTTTGGTCAATGTTTATGAGACTGCACTTTTGACATAAATATGCTGTTTGGTTTGCATAGTAACTGAACCTTCTGAGTCAAGCTCTTCCAAACATTCCAATCGCCGCTAATGGCTGCAATACTGCCGAAGCGGCGTTAAACAATAACTCACTCAATCACTCACTCCAAACATTCCAAGATTGACCAGGTGATGCCTCTTTTGTTTCTGGTTATTAGGAATAGGATAGGCGAGATGATGCAACCTTGTCTTATTCAAGATTTGAATGCACATCAATCAGTGGCTTTGTTGATTTAGAGCACTGCACATTCGAAGTCACTATCTTATTTGGTATTACATAAGATCTTAGGATTTCCCATAGCGTGCCACTGTGTATGCTCTCTAGTCTATATTGAGCATAGACTGTGTCTTTCATTCGATGCACTGCTCCGTGATGTTAAGTATAAATATCTGATCAATGCATCATTTCCCTTTCCTGAATCTTGTCCTTAAAAGGAGGGTTCTATCGGGGTATTTTTTGTGGAAACGAAATTCCAGAGTATATTCCCGTTTACACATATATGCTATTAATATATGATTAAAACATCGTCAAACTGAAATATATTAATGAAGTTAATTCTTTGATGACATTACATTTCACAACTTTATAAAGACAAGCGCACATTTGTTGAAAAATAAAAACAATGAAAATTGAAGCCATTCATCGGCACTGCGAGTGGGGAAAACTTCGCTACGGCCTAACAGCATAGTGTTTATTAGTTTTATGATACGTCATTTGTTACTATGTGAATTTTCTATCAGTGTATATGTTTTATTATTACCAAAAAATAAAATTGGGTAAATTTATAGCGTGTTTTCATTTCAAGAAATGTAAAAAAATCGATAGATCGGTGATAGAACTTTCCCTTTAAATCTTGAATCTTGTTCTTGTCGAAGGATCCTATAAAGTGAGCTGGTAAGTCTATTCATGATAATCATACATAATATGACATATCTAAATTTTCTAGATTCTTGATTGTATCCAAGTTTGAAACATAAATTATTGGCTTCACTGAAACTCAGTATAATACCATGGACTTTAATCAAGATTTTCCAGATTATTTATCAATTATCAAACAAGCTTAACAAATAGTAACTCCCTTGAGACTTTCAGTGGCTCTGTAGCTCATCAGGCTTTAGTTATCAGAGGGTTAATAAAATGTACAATTTATAATTCACATTGATCAAGATATTTGCTTATGGCTTTAGTTCTTGAAAAGGAAATGAAAATAAGGGTGTAGCCCTTAGTGGGGGCCACCAAGTAATAAAATGTACAATTCATAATACCCACCGGGCAATATTTCAACTTTCTAGTATACTTAGTTTCTGAGAAGAAGCATTCTCTTCCCACAGAGGTTATTCCCTTCAGATTTCCGATCCTAACCTATGTTCTAGATGGCTTGAATTTCTTGACTACAGGAAAATTCCCTAGCAGGGAAAAGGCGAACCTCATACCGTCAACCAGGTGACTTCAAAGATGTAGGCATTTGACTCTTAAAGGTTTTGCTAATTAGCATGTTTCCTTCATATATGTCTGATGTTAATGATGTAAGCAACTAATGAACTATTACGAAAAATTTTTTATCTTACGTTTATTCTATCATTATGAGGTGTCATTGGCAATTGTTACTTTTACAATGGCGTCCCTGATTGCACAACTAGATTCAATTGCAACCAATAGGACACTCCATGTTTGCAAACGAATTCAAGCCATTTAGAACAGAGGTTAGGATCAGAAATCTGAAGGGAGTAGCCTCTGTGAGAAGAGAATGGAGAAGATGCATGTACCTATATTAAGATAAGATACATGTACCTATATTAAGACAATATACATGTACCTATATTAAGACAAGATACATGTACCTATATTAAGACAAGATACATGTACCTATATTAAGACAAGATAAATGTACCTATATTAAGACAAGATACATGTACCTTTATTAAGACATGGCACTATGCTCTTAATTGGACAACAGAATTCAAAATCTCCTATCTATAATCCTAAATCTTGACTCCAGGAAAATTCCCTAGCAGGGAAAAGGAGAACCTCATACTGAAGAAGATGAAGATAGGTTTTTAAGTTGTTTAATTTACAATCCCGATTTGCGGAGGAGTCTGTGTACACATGATTTCAGCTTTACAGGGCTTTTCGTTCTGGAGAAAAAGACGATCTACATGACCCTTATATATGACCAATATATGAGTTGCACCAAATCAACAATTCATAATCCCTGTTGACTTAAGTGTCTGTACACAAGAGATAATTTTGCAGACCTTTTCAGTCTGAAGAAGATGAACAAAGTTTTTTTAGGTCATGGTACCTGTGAAGCTTATTTGGGGCCACAGTGTCACCAAATCTACTATTTATAATCCCTTAAGGAGTCTGTCTACCAGATTTCAGCAAGAGAAGTCAAAGAGGCATAAAGTTTACAGATAGACATTAGATGGATGGTCGGACACTGCAAGACCATACGCTCAGAGCTAGATGTTCATAAAGTTACACAAAAAAGAAGTTTAGCAAGACAATTTTATTCAAGCAGTTGACAAACCATGTACAATATAATAAAAACTACATGATTCAAAGCAGTAGACATTTACAATGCAAGTCAATTTATTCTAAGTTACATGAGCAAACATAGTTTCTTGGGTTAATGGATGTATGGATCTGTCATAATAGATTAAATATCTTCCGTCAAATACTGAACCGAGCTGATCTTGAGTAAGATTTTAAATAAACCATTATACCTTCAAGTAAATATAACTAAAAATACAACTAAATAAGAACATAAATTCTAAAGAAACTATTGAAATAATATGTACATGAAGTTCTGTTAAGTTAACTTAAAAATCAGAAAAATCATTCTTTAAAATATATATATATTTGCTGATTTAATTTAAAAAGTATGGACATATTTGCTGGTTATTTATTTTAGTGAAACTTATTATTTGGAAATAGGATCATCAAATTTAACGCTCCTAAAAGGTAATACAAATTTATTCATCATTCAATTACTTCTAATCATAATTGTTTTTACAAAAATCCAGAATGCAAAATCATCAATCTTGTGAAATGTGGTTTTTCAAACACATCATTACACATTAACTTGGTAAAAATGCTATAAATATTTTATAGTTGAAGTAAAACAATATAAATAATGTGGATATAAAAAGCAAATTCTTAGAAAAATGTTCTGTTTTTTCTCCCTTTTGTCTTTAAATGAGTGTAAATAACTACATGTAGTCAGCTATAAACATGATTTGTTCAAGCAAAAATATCTTTGACACCATACAAAATCCAACTAGCACTGTCTTTGTTGAAATAGTTCAAACTTACTCTGTAGCTATTCAAGCTATTGAAAGAAACAAATACATTATCATAAAGAATTTGGCTTTCTACAGATCTTAGTTGAAGTTAAGTAGAAACAACCTTATTGGACCACAGGCTCTGTGTCCCTTCTACAGTACACATCTCCATTACCAAAGTAACCTGCACAACAATTTCATATTTTACATCTGGAGAAGTTTAAAATAGGTGTTTAGGACCTGCCCCTGTGAACCCTAAGTTTCTCAGGGTTTCCAAATAATTGTACAAATATTTTATACCCCACTTCCGGTCTCGTTGCTATGGTTTCTTTTGTTACAACTTTTTCTGATATACCTACACTTTTTAATAAATGAGAAATTAATGGAGTCGATTTTCTAAATTTCCAAAGTGATGATACTTTATAAAAAATCTCATTACATATAGGGGTGAAACGGTACGCTTGAGGTTCGGTTCGGTACGTATTGCGGTACAGAACCCTCGGTTCGGTACATTTTCGGTTCGGTACAAAACCACGAATGAATTGCAGCTAAAACCACAACAAATCACATGTTCTCCTTGAAAATAGAGTTTTATTGAATGCAAATATAATAATAAAAATGTAAATAAAAGTTTTCAAATAAATAACATAAATTGGCAGTAGCACTTTGGCACAATTGTAGAAACAAATTGATTGAATTTGTAAATAAATATGTAATGAATGATTGAGTCAGATTGACTAGTCACCCACAGGCCACAGTTGAGGTAAATTAATTTGTAAACAATTGATTCGAACACAGAACAGTAGTCTGACCTCATTGGAAAGTAGTAACATTTACTACTGGGGCAAGTCCTGAGGAATGGTCATGTTCTTCTTTAGAAAGACAAGTTTGTCTACATTGGCAGCTGACAGGGTGGCTCTTTGGTGACTCACTATATCCCCTGCAGTAGAAAACACCCTCTCACTTTCTACACTTGTAGCTGGCACTGATAACAGTGACACAGCTACCTTAGACAACAAGGGATAGCTTCCACACCTATCCTTCCACCACTGAAGGGGCTCAGAAGAGACTGGTGGACTCAGCTCTGCTTTGTATGCTTGTATTTCCCCCTTGACCCTCTCCTCAGCACTCTTTGCAGGTTGAATATGACAAATGAACACATCACCAAATAGAGCATCAAGATCACCACCCTTCTCAAGCTCTGGGCCAGGAGAGTACTTTTCCTCATGATCCTCTGGCTCTGCATGGACTGGCTCATCAACATCATCAGCCTCATCAGGTAGCTCAGGTAAGTCAGGTTGATCAGGGGCTCCAGGGCCATCATCAGGTAGCTGGTTGTCTGGTTGTTCCTGTTTGACTTGAACCTGAAAATATTTAAATATGGATATAGTATAAAACTATAAAAGTAATATTCTTATATTTCATTTAAATATTTTTCATGAATGACAATGAGTCTAGCATGTGATAAAATGTAACATTAACTTGCTTTTTAAAAGTTAATTGATAATTAATATTAACAAGTAAGTTGAAGTAACAAGTAGAAGTGGTAGTACAACTTTACTAGTTTTTGTACTTATTATTTCAATTTTATATTAAGATGTATCATATTAAGATAAATATATCAAATAATATCATATATAGTAATATGACATTTTCAATTTTTTACATACCGGTAATACATTTAATTACATTAACACATGTGCTTGTGTGTACTTTTGTCTGACTCAATGATTTGTATAAATTGACAATTGTTACTTGTTACTTACATTCAGCTCCATAGTTTTGATTGCTTCCTGCTGAACCAGTTGATATGTTGCATCTTTCTCTTCCTGGGTGAGATAGGGAAGACGCTTGAATCTTGGATCCAGTGCTGTGCTCAACATCAGGAGGTCTGCAGTGTTTTGATCTGTGTATCTGTGAACAGTGTGAAGATATAAATAATAAATCAGGACAGCTTGATTAGTAACTTCTCAGTCTGAATGAATTTTACAATTATTTCTAATTCTTTTTAAAATGCAATGACTAATTTTACTAGTATGGTTATTGATTAAGATTATGGTTGGTTTAATTTTATAATTTATCTATATTGATTAATTTAAATTATTTATTGATGAATTTACAATTTATTAGAAGTTATATATATATATATTTATATATATATTTGTATATTCATTATCTATTAAATTGAATAAGTTGTACAATTATTATAATATTTACTTAAATAAATGTTGATTTAAGTTATGTTGTAATTGTAATTGTATAATGTAATCTTATATTGTAATTTCAATGAATAAAATTTGTAATGAATCCACTAATGAATGACTGTTATTTGTTAATTTATCAATATATAATAAATTACCTTGGCAGAAGATCATTCACTATTGCGGTTTTCACTTGTTGAATAAGTGTGTTGTCACAAGGCTTGATTTTCATTTCTTGAAGTAACCGTTCCTTTAATGGATGGATGAGAGAAACAGTGGGGTTTCTGGAGGAACACATGGTCGTGGTGGCCGTTTTCATCGGTCCAAGTACTTGGACAATCGACTCTAGGTTTCGGTTGTCTTGGTCAGATAGAGTGAGAATTGAGCTTGCATTCTTCTTGACATTCTTTTCAAGTAGGGTTGCAAATATGGCAGCTTGCTGTTCAATATACCTGACAAGCATATCAAAACTAGAGTTCCATCTGGTCGACACATCTATAATCAATTTCTTTTGACCGAGACCTAAAAGAGACTGCTTAGTCTTCAGCACTGCCGATGCTGTGGTACTGCGATGAAAAAATGCCACAATCCGTCTCACTCGTCCGAGCAGTCTGTCCATCTCGTTGACAGCTAGGCCCCTCTGTGTGGCCAAATTAAGAGTGTGCGCAAAGCAAGGAATGTGTGTGAGGCCTGCAAGATGAACAGCCTTGACAATATTACTTGCATTGTCTGTTGATATGGCTGGAGGTTTTCCATTCCTCTGTAATTGCCAGTCTGAGATTGTGTTCGTTAAAGCCTGAGACAGATTTTCAGCCGTGTGAGATTCATAGAACACCTTTGTTTGTAGAGTGTAAGACTTGACCTTCCAGTCCTCATCAATAAAGTGAGCTGTCACGGCCATGTAATTTTCAGTAGCCCGTGAGGTCCATGTATCAGTTGTAATTGCTATAGACTGTGCCTGTTTAAGTTCAGATTTAATCCTGTCTCTCACACTGTCATACAGCTTTGGAATGACTGACTCTGCAATATGAGTACGACTGGGGATATGATACCTAGGTTCGAGTGTAGCAAGTAGGTGTCTAAACCCAATATTCTCAACTACTGAGTATGGCCTCATGTCACAAGCTATGAAAGCTGCCACTGCATATGTGATTTTTTTCGATTTAACACTCGAGAATGCAAACTTTTTCCCAACAAATTCATCAAGTTTTGGTTGTTTAACCTTGGATGCATCATCAGCTGAATCGGAAATACCTACTTTCGTTTTATCCCCCTTTCCATCTAAACCATGTTTTCGTTTGAGATGCGTGTTGAGATTGGATGTGTTGCCGTGTTTGTATGGAACATCTTGATAACACAACTTGCAAATAACCTTATCACTGTTAAGCTGTCCCTCTCGAAAGCCAAACGACTTCCAAACTGTTGAGCGATAGGATTTTGGTGCGTCTTTAATTTGTATTTTAGACCGCTCATCGTCGGTAATGTCCGTCGCCATTTTGATTACCTTCGAACGAGATCTCACGATATCAAGTCATTCAAACACTTTCGTTTATATTAGGCAATCACGAAGTTATTCACGCACAATCGTTTGTAGAGAATTAAAGGTCCTATTTGATTGTTCCGAATGAACCGTAATCAAAATGGCGACAGGTAGATCGTGCATGCTTCGTATCCTCAGACCATTATGATAATAGATTCATTACGATTTTCGATCACTTAGTTTTGTAAACAAAGCTTATTGCATTTGAAATTTTGACTTTGTATGAAATAATTACTTCATTAAAGTATGCATTCGGTATACGTACCGAAAATTCACGTTGATGGACCGTGTACCGAACCAAAAGCAAAATACCGCGGTTCAACTACAGTAGTTGTGAACCGTTTCACCCTTAATTACATATGAACGTATAAGACACCTGGGATCGAACATGTGTCCTGTTGCTTTCTGGCCGAACGGACTAACCATTAGACCACGAGGCCAGTTGAAACTTTTGAAATTTTGGGTGCAAAATGTCTTGACATACTGAAAGTTGCTTCTATTTTCTCTATTTGGCCATGTTGACATTAGCCATGCAGTTTATGCCCTTAGCTGTACATTTCAGTGAGATGCACGTGCGTCTGCGTTTACAATACCGTCATTGGAGCGTACCAGGGAGTTGTCACAGATGAGGCCCCATTTGGGTTGTGTGTTTCATACACAAGCTTGTTTACAGCTGTATTTTTTAAGAAATATTATTAAATAATATCCGTATCACTCAACCGTAAGTGGGGTATAAGACAGATATACCCATACCTTTCCTCGTGTATCAAATGATACCATACACTTTTCCCCGTGGAGCTTGGCTTTCGCCTCGTAAGGGCCCCACAGGGAAAAGTGTAGGGTATCATTCGATACACGAGGAATAGTATGGGTATATCTCTCACATATCCTTTAATTGGTTAAGAACCAGGATAGCTTGACTAAGAGAAAGAATGCTTTGCCTGGGCACTGAAGGAGAAAGATTAGGCTATATTTCATTTATTGTTTGGTGCTACAGACATATAATCGGAAGTGTAAGTGTTGGAAATCATTATCCTAGCACATAAAATGGTGAGCCACATCACATTGCATCCCTGGGACACGCTTATTTTTCAAAGAGTAGGGCAATGACATTTACAAATCATCCAATCCCAAAAAGATAAGATTCTTGAAGGTGAAAGAAAGTTGGACATTACACCTTGCCAATAATTGAGGAATGATCGAGACCAGTGAACAAACCTTAGTCTCCATGAAAGAAAGATATTTTTCTGAAAATGTTAGGTTCCCATTTCAACTGTCCAAAGGATTTAGTGATCATGCCTGTCATGTCCATATTTGAGGGGGTCAGGACCAAATGTACAAACTTAGATCCCCAGGTACAAGGTACCTCCCAACAAAATTTAAGAATTTGGGGTGCAATGGTTCTGGAGAAGTCAAAATGTGTCAAATGTTTTTGGACAACAGACGCCAAACGACATCCCATGTCATAAGCTAGTCTGGGCCTTTTAGGCCTGATGTACTACAAATGCAGATAGTTTACAAACAAATGGACGGGCAGTCTGGTGCCTTGGAGTAAGCCCAGTGGGTCTCTGAGGTATGATGAGCTAATAGCATATGCTTTAAGCTAGATATCTACAGAAAATTTTGATTTTGAAATTGAGAAATTATTACATTAGTTTTCCTTACATATCAAGAAGCATTGTGTGGAAAATTAAACAATATAATATCAAACTGTATTTGTCATTCGGATTAAAATCGACCATGTTCGGAGGAATAAAATTTGTATTTGTATTCACGGACGCATTAACAGATTATACAATCTCAGCCATGTTCTACATGCAGACCAAAAATAAGAAGCAACAGTAAGAATGGGTGTATTACAACCAGGTTTATCATATGGCTGCACAAGTTGTAGGATCCACAGGGAACTGAGAGTGTAAATAACATGTTCATGTTTTACATGGCAACTGATGTCAATTTTTTAGAGGACCTGCATACCATATATCTTCAATTTTCAAATCAGTTCACTTCTCAAGTCATTACACATAGAGAATTTAGCTATGTTTCTGCTGAAGCTCCAAAAAGAAACAAGGTTTTCTAATAAGCACTGACAGTGAAAGCTGATGAATTACTCCCACCAACCGGATGTTTACTATTGAAATATGAACCCATAATCACCAAGGAGACGACAGCATGTTGCACAATGACAGATAACATGAAATACAGTAATATGGAAATCAAACGTCCCTCATAAGGCATAACTCGAGCCACTCTTTATCACTCTGAGTTAAGTCTTGATGCCTTTTCTTCTCTTAAAGCTTTCTTTTTGTCATCAGAAATTTGTTGTTATTGGCATAGAAAAGCTGACAAAATGTAGCAAGGATTAAATTAGCCAGTGATAGACTGGCACAAAGTATGACATGCGGAGGAGGTTGCTGTAAACCCTAACTACATATATCATATTCTAACGATGTTACAATTCTACTACAATGTTAATGTCATTACTTAGATCAGCATGAAATAAACCGCTGAGTTGATGTCAGTTCACAATCTTTGAATCACACATTGCTGTCAATAAAACTGGTTAAAGGGACCGTATGTACAGTTTATTTCATTATGAAACAACTGTTCAAGGAAATATTTCAATTTTTGGAGTTACATTAATCAGAATACAGACCCTTTAAACCAAACTCGTTTGAAAATCATTTAGATTGTCATAAATGTACACAAATTACTTTGCCCTAAAATTCATTCTCATTGAGATAGTGATTAAATTTGCAGCAATTAGCACACTATTACAATGAAGTAAATTGTAGTTTGATTGACTCTGAGAAGTTCAACGAAGATGAGATGCTACAATGATTTACCATGTAATACACCATGCCTATACTATTATGTACATTATATTTGTAGAATTTTCAAAGTACTAATGTTCAAGAAATTAAGACATGACAAATTAATTCAGAACTGACTAGTTCAGCATCATCCTCATTAAAACAAGCTTGGCATTATAACTACTACAGAGTAATATTGCAATTTCATTAAGTAAATATGATCATACTTCAAAACATTACAACCCTGCCACAAAAACTTTCTAAATGCCTCAAAAATAAATTATTTCAGTTCAGTTCACAGGTACATCCAGCAATTTCCAAAAGGTATTTGTTCCATTGGAATTGAACACCACTCTGGACTGTGCAGCTTTCATTCTAATTAATTAATTAATCAATATAGGAATGGGATTGGTCTACTCCGGGTCCCCTTTGCCCAACCTAAAGTAAGGTTTCATCTGATGACATTTTGTACAGTGTGACCATTTTGAGGTCATAAGGTCACGAGTACACAATTTATATTTCCCTTGAGAAACATGTACATCAGACTTCAGTATACTAACAAGTTTCTGTAGTAATAATAGTTGTTTTTTTATCTACCCCTCTTATACCTGTCCCATTTAAGCCAAAATTATGTTATAATCATCATCGGTCATGAAACCAATTCCCCAATTTTCAGATTTCTAGAGATTAATATCCTTAAAAAGAAGTCCAAAATAGGTTATTAGTGTTTTAGTCTTGTCTCTAATATAATCCATAATCCCATTTCCCAATTTAACTGTACACAAAATTTCATTCAGTGGCTTTTGTGAAGAAGTTAAAAATACTAAAAATGTACGTCCATAGGGCCTTCAAGGACAGAGCTGAAGACTGGATCCAAAATTCTCTCAAGATTCTGACTCAGTGAATATTTGATGACAGTAGAAGGTTCTACAGGATTGTGCACACAGATACAGGTACTCGAGCTGACTACCATGGTCACACAATTATTCTGAGACCATGTGTGACAGCTCTATATGTTCAGTGAGTTCGTCACAACCAAAGAAAGATTTCCCACAAACTCCACAAGCAAACGAAAACTCTGCATCCTGTGCTGCAGTAGCAGGTGCTTGTCTCAAAACATTTCCCCCCTTCTTTGTGACTTGTTTTCTTACACGCAAGTTCTTTTTTCTCAGCTGTGATTTGTGGAGTCGTCCAACATGGAACTTCAAGCTAAGGAGAGAGCTGAACAGTTTCTTACAAATCAAGCATTTATGAGAATTCCTTCTGAACAGATCATGATTCCGTCGCATGTGATAATTCAATATCTGGACATTGGAGAAAGATTCATCACACAAACTGCAGAGGAAGAAGACTTTGGATTCTCTGGATTTATATTTCTTAGGCTTTGATAGGGAATCCATGTATGGATTTTTCTGATCTCTGTATGTTTTACGTTTCAAGACGTTTGCAGATGAGACAGATTTTGCTCTCCCTTTTTCATTCTTGATTTTGACACCAGGATGCATATTGCGTGTATGTTTATATAATTCTGAGAATCTATAAAACCTTTTGGGACAGTATTTGCAAACGAATGGACCTTCCCCTTTGTGGGTTCTTTCATGATACAACAAGCTGTTGTGGTATTTGTAATATCTTCCACAAACTTTGCAAGTGAAAGGCTTATCGTCTGAATGTGATCTCATATGATCCTGAAGATGACACAAACTTCTGAAAATCATCTTGCAAACCTTACATTCATACACACCATCATCATTTCTGTGTGCTTCCAAATGGTTGGTCAAGTCCCCATCAGAAATGAATATCTTGGAACATATGTAACACTTCTGTTTGACAACTGGAACTTTGAGGTCGGGTAGTTCCTGCTCTCTATGAGTTGAAAGATGATGTGATAATTCTGTTTCAGACGTGAAACCTGTAGGACAAAGGTCACACTTTTTGGGCTCACTTTGTGCATGATACTTCATATGGATTTCTAGTTTCCAACATTCAGTGAATTTGACCCCGCATAAGCCACAGATGAAGGATTCTGGACTGTGGTGCTGTTTAACATGGGCTTCAAGGTTAACAACCATCTGTCCACAATGTTTACACTTCTTCAAATCATCATGTGTCTTCACATGTTGAAGGAGAAGATCAGCTCTAGGAAAAGTTTTCTCACAGACTTTGCACACAAAGAAGTTGGCTACTACATGGGTTTCAAGATGGGACTTGAGTATGTCTGGTTGAGTGAACTTCAACCCACAAACTGTACATTTGAAGAATTTTTTCTCCAACACATGAATCCTCTTGTGGGCATCAAGCTGTTTCTGTAGCGCAAAGGATTTATTGCAAATGGAACAAACAAATGGTCTCTCCTCAGCAGGAACTTTGTACTTGGATTTCAGCTGCTTTTCGAGGTAATGGATTCGTTGATGAAGTTCAAAATGCTTAGTTTCTGAGAATGTCTTCTTACACACGAGGCACTGGAGGTACGAGGATATGGGATCATGCATGTGGTTCTTGAAGGCTCCCTGTGTGTAGAAAGTCTGATCACAAGTGTCACACTTCCAGACTACCAACCCATTTCCATCTGTATGAGATTTGACATGAGTTTTAAATTCTTCTTCTGAAGCAAACACCGATCCACAAATGGAACATTTCTCACCGGTTTCTGCTTTTGAAGATTTGCCACTTGCCAGAGCTTGTGTTATTATTGCTGGAGTTTGAGGTCTCTCAACCTCATGCACTTTCATATGGACTTTCAAATCCGTTTTCGATTCAAACAATTGATTGCAGATTTTACATTTTTCAAGGATTCTGTATGTTACAGGTCGGAGAGTTCCTTTGACTTGCATGTTATGTCCAGAACTTGCTTTCGCAACATTCTGATTCTCAAGTTCATGAGACATGATGTGATGTTTGAGCTCATTAGAAGGGTACTGACCATTACAAACCGTACATGTCTCAACAGCGGAGTCATTCTCTTCAACATGCTGCCTCAGATGAACCTTGAGCTCTTCAGGTGGCAATAGCACCTCACAAATGGAACATTTTTCACAAGATGGATCAGTCATGTGGATTTTGATGTGAGTTTTATATTCTCTGGAGGTGAACATGCCACCACAATACAAGCACTTCTCAGCCTGGTCATTCTCTATATGCTTCTCCACATGATGCTGGAGACTTTCACAGCTAGGGAACTCTTCGCCACACAAGGTGCATACTTCAACATTTGTTTCCGTATTACTAATGTGACCCAACATGTGCACCTTGAAATCTTCTCGTGATGGAAATATTAGATTGCATAAAGAACATCTCTCCATCTCACAAGATCATCTGCTATTTGAATGACCTGAAAAAATGA
Organism: Gibbula magus; assembly: GCA_936450465.1. NCBI lineage: Eukaryota > Metazoa > Mollusca > Gastropoda > Trochida > Trochidae > Gibbula > Gibbula magus. The sequence continues at coordinate 63,767,204 of OW388304.1, forward strand.
AAAATTGTATTATTAAAACAACACATGACCATCAAATTTTCAAAGTGTGGTTCGAACCCCTGGACTGCATGAAATCAGAACATGGTTTTAGTGAAGAGAAGACACATTTATATTCATCAAAATCGTTGAATCTTCAGAAAAATGGGATTGCTTTATGCAGAGTTTAGCAATTAGTCAAACATAATTATGTTAAGGAGAAAACATGACTCCGAGGTCTTCTGCTCTGAGAATAACCTGAAGGGAGGGATAAAGCCCTGAGGGCGTTAGCCCGAGGGGCTATCCCGACCTTGAGGTTATTCTCAGAGCAGAAGACCGAGGAGGAGTGTTTTCTCCAGCTTATAAACCGTCAACTATCAAAATTTACGAGTTATAATTTCGGACGCTCAAAGGGCCTAATTCCTCCGCTTAGACCATTTTAAAAGCAGAAGACGAAGGAGGAATGTTTTCTTCCTATTTATAAACGTCAAATGTAAAAATTTACATTTTATAATTTTTGATTCCCAAATCGTGTTTTTATAAAGGGTATGTCGCCCTCGGTTGCGTTATATCGAGGCAAAGAAGGTATGACTATAAATGGAGTAATTCATCTCCACTCATCATCTCGGTCTTCATAGCCGAGCGCTCTAAGGCGCCAGTTTAGAGAGCGAAGGGTGCCAGGTTCGAATCCGGCTATTTCAACTTGGAAATTTTTAACTTTGTATAAATTTCGATAATAATTGCTGCTTGTTGGCTATTGCGTTGCAAGTCTGAAAAATTATTCTAAGTGCATTTCCAGGTCTTACTTTCAAAAAAACCTTAGGTTCAGGTCTTACTTTCAAAAGTAAAACCTCATACCGGGTTATTATCGGAAGTAAGACCTCATTAGAGGTTATTCCAAGAAAAGAAGATACCTACAAAACAACAGACAGAATCCGACCTAGGTTTATAAGGAAACTTATTTACACCAGAGAAACAGACAACTTTGGGTTGATAATGTTTAACAGGTCTTATAATTAGTTTGCATGTAAAATTTGACTGTAGTTTCGGTTTCTGTACATGTATGATGATGTTGCTCAATGTTAAGTAGTTACTAGTAATTAGGATAAATATACAAGTTTGGCGAAATTATTTGAAGTATACTCACTACGGCAGACATTGGCTCCTGTTTTGGTAATCTTGCGTTAATTTACGAGAATTGGCGGAGGGTCAAATGTCAAATATTTTGACATGTGGTCAAGGCAACTAGATCTGGAAGCAAAGTTTTCAACTATGGAAACCATGGAAACCATGGAAACCATGATGGCGAGAGTACCAAGAGATATATCACATGTAAAAAATAGCCTTATATCTAATTGCTTAATACTTATTTTCACTTCACAATAACACTCTACAAATAAATATCGAGTCAACTTTCAATGTTATTTTCTATTGTCTGCCAGTTGACAATGTTTGTCAACATCATATCACGTGATAGGTCATGTGAGAGATGCTGTTCGATTGAAAAAGTATGGTAGAAATTTTGGGTCATGATACAGGATATCAATTTTATAATGTCTACAGACAGGGGATAATGTATCGCCATTTTGAGAACAGAGCCCAGTTAAAGAGAAGTGTGAAGTTTGACTTCATAAACAGTGCAAATGATAGGTTTTGATTTTTTCCTCATAAGTATTTAACATTTCCATATACTTATGCTGCGAACCTACATAATACATTCCTTGCTAGCCATTTGTTTGAGTCTCTACAGTTTGGCTATAGTCTGTTTGCTTTAAAAACATACCGATGAAATCATTATAAAAGTGAAACACAAGAACAATTAATAAAACTTTTTTACATCTTTCTTATTTATTTTCACTAACTAACTCGTGATATAAATTTGATTATTCTAATAACGTAATAAAACAGTTCTGTAACAACGTATCATATGATTGTTGATGCCTTAGTACATCTCATTACACGGGAGTCATTACAATGACTGTAACAGCCGTGTGTTAGCACATGAAATTCATGTTGGTCGTAGCAATCGCTCAAGGGATTAATATAATGTTATGAAAATGAACACAGCTAAAAAGAACATAAATTGTTAGAGAGTGTTTAATTGATATAAACCCTGGAGATATATACCTTAAGATGAAATATTGAACTATTAATGTGAAAATATGAACATTTAATTGATACGAAACCAATGCATAATACACATCACATGATTGCCATGAATTTTCATATCATACACACTTTCACAATTAAATACGGTACATTATGAAGTTCACTGATGATCTGGAAAAACTTGTCTATCAAGTTTATTACTGTTTCAAGGCTGAAGCAGAGAGGGGGAGGCCGACATTTTCACTTTGTAAACATCAGAAGAGATCCGGCAAGGCTCTTGGTATTACTGAGGGAAAACTGTCGTACATTTTACAGAAGCGAAATGAAACAGATACAACAACTAGCGGGGCCATCTCAAAGATAATTCAAGATATGTTGACAGTTTTCAAAAGGAAATTATCCGAAATACTATCCGGAGACTGTTTTCAGAACACAAGTTCATTTCACTGAGAATACTGAAGTCCTATCTGAAAAAAGAACATGCGTTGATTGTATCAAAACATTGTCTTTGGAAACTGTTACATTCATTTGGGTATTGTTACAAGAAGATCTCAGGGGAGTCAAGACATGTTTTGTGCGAGAGAAAAGACATTGTCTCATTGAGGAACAACTACCTACGTACCATCAAGAAGAAGAGAGGAGAGGGATATGAGATTGTCTATTTGGATGAAACCTGGGTCAATGTCTGTCATACTGCACAACATGTCGCAAACTCCCCCTTGGCAAAGGAGAGGTGAGGTGAGTTGGGGTTTAACGCTGCTTTCAAGAGTATTTAACTTATATCGCGGCTGCTAGTATTACGGCAGGGAGAAAGCCCGCAACGCCATGTGGCTATGCATTGCGGTGAAACCTGCGAGCATCGGCTGGAACTAGCCTTGGCAAAGGAGAGAGACTTATAATTTTGCATGCTGGATGTGAAAGTACAGGATTTCTGCCTGGATGTGATTTGGTTTTTCGTTCTAAATCCAAGGACAACAGAGACTATCATACAGAGATGAATGGTACCGTGTTTTTGGAATGGACTGAGACGCAACTGATTCCTGCTCTGCCAAAGAAGTCTCTTATAGTCATGGACAATGCATCATATCACAGTGTACAGGATCCGGATACCAAGGTTCCCACGTCAAACTGGAGACGTGATGGTCTTCACCACGCAACAGTCACACCCATTGTGATCTCAGTTGACAGTAATATGTCAGTGACAGAAGTGACAGTGAATATTCAGAAGAAGAATTTTGAGATTGTCCCTGGGACTGTCTACTATGTTCGGCTGTTACAGTCATTGTAATGACTCCCGTGTAATGAGATGTACTGAGGCATCAACAATCATATGATACGTTGTTAAGCAATTTAACTGTTTTATTACGTTATATCAAATCATCAAATTTATATCACGAGTTGGTACATGAACATAAATAAGAACGAAGTAAAAAAGTTTTATTAATTGTTATAAGCAACTGAGTGAATGACTTAGATTAGTCCTACACGCTACAGTCTGGGGTCAAAAGTTTTTCCCCACACTATGATTTCCCATAGACATGCATGTTAATTAACCTTTGCAAGAATATTTTTCATAATTTATATTAAGTTTAAATCAAAATGTTGTAAAATTTGACAAACACTTTTGAAATTATGTTAGCTGGGCATCTGTAATTTCGTTCCATCTTTATCACTGATCATATGACATCCGACTGAAGAATGTATATAAAAGTTCATGTACCAATGTCCCATTGGCAGCCATGTTAAATAATTGACGTATGATGTATATATGCTTTGCTTATACCACAGGTGAAGTTTAGCGCAAATATGTTGCGCAACATAGATGAACGACCAGTTTTCCCTATGTGTGTGCGAACGAAGTGAGCAAAGGTTGGCAACGTATTTCTCTCGACTCGAATCGAAATAATTTTCAACTGTCAAAATTCATTGTCCCAAAAATTCAAACTCGACACCCATTTGAACACAGGGTCGTGCTCTCTTAATCCCAACCCCATATGTTACATTTACTCACGTAAAACATATTTTTGTTTTGTTGTAAAAAGAATTTCCTCCGGGATAATAAAGTCTTATCTTATCTTATCTTATCTTATCTTATACAATAAATTATTTTAAGCGCCCAGAGAGGCTTCTAAATTCGCTCTTCAGCACCATTCTCACTCGCAAACTTCCGCTATACGGAGCGAATGAATTACCAGGGGAGTTAACTCCTAATACTGTTAGTACGACACGACCTTTTTCACTTTAAATAGTTTATAGAGCAAACTAAAAAAACATATATCTATATCATAAAACAAATTCTATATTGCACAATTATAATAACATTTCCAGACAGTTATTAAAATTTCTAATGTGCATGACGAACACTGTTGCTTGAAATGTACCTTAAAGCTACAAGGCTATGTGGCTACAAAGCCTATCTGAAGCTAACAACTAAGTTTTAAGAACCAACGATATTAATAAAAGATACAAGAATAAAAAATCAATCGAGTCGGAAAATAACAAATCTAACATCAGCGTTTGAATATCGAAAAATTAAAAAAAAATCCGAAATTACTCGATGTCTACTGACGCTCAAATACCCAATCTATCGAAAAGTGGCACTGCTAATTACAGAGTTATTTCCCTTGGTTTTCAATATTTCGATAAACGTCTTTTAAACTTCTAAAAAAATCCAAGAATACGACAAAACATCCCATAAATAAAGTTTTAAAAATTTAATGCAAAATGGGGTTATATTATAATTTTTCTAAATGTAAAATATTCCTTTTCATTCGCTCCGTATAGCGGAAGTTTGCGAGTGAGAATGGTGCCGAAGAGCGAATTTAGAAGCCTCTCTGGGCGCTTAAAATAATTAATTGTATATGTTTTACGTGAGTAAATGTAACATATGGGGTTGGGATTAAGAGAGCACGACTCTGTGTTCAAATGGGTGTCGAGTTTGAATTTTTGGGACAATGAATTTTGACAGTTGAAAATTATTTCGATTCGAGTCGAGAGAAATACGTTGCCAACCTTTGCTCACTTCGTTCGCACACACATAGGGAAAACTGGTCGTTCATCTATGTTGCGCAACATATTTGCGCTAAACTTCACCTGTGCTTATACAAAGATAATTTTCTTGACACTCAACGGAAACTAACATGGAAATTATGTGTATGTAGCTGAAGTAATTTCCGATCTTTTGGTATATATTTCATAACCAGTTTTACATACAGTTTAATTATGAAAATTATTCTTGCAACGGTTAATTTACATGTTTACAAGTCTATAGAAAATCATACATGTAAATTTTGTAAGTCTATGGAAAATGGCCGAGTGGGGAAGAACTTTTGGCCCCTGGGTGTAAGCTAACTAAAACAAAAAATTGTAAAATGTAAACTGCTTAGGCCTAGTCTAACATATTTCAGATAATCTAAACGTCGGTTTACGTGCGAAGACGTCTAGCAGTAGATTTTCAACTAGAAATTAGAATGCTGAACTGGACTAACAAGGACAAACTCCACTTTTGCAGAATCAAAATAAACTGAAACCAATCATCAATTCAGGTGTGTATATTGGTAACTTACTTTTAAAATCTTCAATCAAATACGTGAAGGTAAAATTAAATTAACACAGAATTCCATGTATCGATTTGATTTTTCATCAAAAACAAAACACAAACCTCACGCACTTGTTGTAAAGGGAGATAACTTTTGACATTAGAGTTGTCTACTCTTGCATAAAGGTTTCACCGCTAGATGGAAATGTAGATTGGCCCCTCTGGACAAATTCACATTGAACTTTGCCAGTGACAATTCTCTTCCCAAAGGTTACTCCCTAAAAGTATAGATGAAATGACATATGGTCAAAATCGGATTCATTAAAATGGGATGTCAATTTGACAATTGCTCGATTTTAAATTTCTGAAATCGGTCCATAAAATACTTATATACGGCTTTTTAAAAAAACGCCTTATTTAGCCCCGGCGACCAGAATGAAAGTCTGCGGGGGTGTGGCCCCTGAAGGGATGACTTCTGTGACGTATCAGGAGGAATCTGATTTTCGGCGATAGTCATAATTCAACGTAATTTCGCAACATTTTGGTTGTTAATTTAAAAAAAAAACCTTCAATAAACCAACTTAAATTTCCCATATATCGAATGTTTAGATATCCATCTAGGTAATTCCGCAGATGACAATTACATTATTATTACATAAACATGTCTTTTTGGCGATGTAATACACCTCATAAATTCAATTAGCGGCAGTGATAATCATCATTCATTAATTAACGAGAGGCGGCGGAGTAGATGTCTATAGCTGGCCCAGTCTGATGCTTATCACAGTCACGCCTCAGTGAGCATTTACAAAATGAATCGCCCTACTGATTGCGCTAGTGTTAAAATGGGCGAATTAAAATCGTTTTAATTATCAATTGCAATTGTATATTGTCTCGATTTTCTGCTCAATTGATTTCGGTGTACAATATACGTATGTCATTCTTCAGAAAAATTCATTTCATCAGATCTTTAAGATTATCTACCTCAGAAATCCGAAGCGAGTAACCTCGGTGGGAAGAGAATGGTTAATGAAATTAAAAAGAATTCGTACAGTCGTAGTAATGAAAAAAATACATTGATCGAATAATATATATGTGTACATGCCGCAATGTGAAATAGTAATTTATTATATTTCCAAGATTCAAGCAGTGCAATAAAGTTGGCATTATTGGGGCAATTTATTTTTGGAAACATATTTGACGGAATATCCATGTTTAAAAAGTTACGCAAGGGGCAATTTTCATTTGTTCAAATAAATTGTGTATTAATTATAACACGGACTTACAATGACTTAGATTGATCTTTAAGTCAGTGATTGTAACAAACATTGTACAAAAGACAATATCCTCCCGAAATCCGTTTAAAAAAAGTGTTTAGCTTGTTCGCTGACGATACATCAATGGGATTTTCATCTATGAACCACATGCTAATGCAAGACACGCTAAACAGGAATCTTCTAACGTTATCATGTTGGGCAAAACGTTGGCTTGTAACCTACAATCCAAGCAAAACTGAAGCGATTATGTTTAGTCTGAAGAATAAACATGAAACTTTGATCTTGAAATTTGAAAATCAGTTCGTCGGTATTGAAAAATCCCATAAACATCTTGGCATTATGTTCTCATCTGATTGTAAATGGAACATACATATTAATAGCATTGTGAAATCATCTTCCTCCATGGTGTCATCTATGAGAAAATTAAAATTTATGTTAAGCAGGGAAACCCTAAACAAGATTTACATATTTTTTATAAGACCACACCTTGAATACGCCTGTGAACTATGGGATGGTTGTTCAGCAGAGTTATCAGACAAAATTGAAAAGGTCCAGTTCGAGGCGGCCAGGATAGTAACTGGCCTACCTAAATATGCCACCCGAGAATCCCTTACTTATGAAACAGGATGGCAATCGTTAAAAGAGAGAAGAACATATCGTAAACTAACTCTGTTTTATAATATATACAATAATAATGCTCCATCGTACTTGTGTGACCTAAAGGCCGGGTCACACTGTCCCGAATATGACGAAAGATGCCAACACGAATTAGAAAATTCTCATTTCGCACGAATTTGGTTTCGATTTTGGTTAAAAACTAATCAAAATCCGGAGCAGGTACGATGCAGTCAGAAGGCAATACGATGTAACACGATGTAATACGACGTAACACACGACTACAATGCGAATGCAATGCGAATGTCGGGTTGATCGTCGCATTGGCCTAACGTTATATAGTCTGTACGAATACAACACGGTGACAGCATGATGGCAACACGACGTCGTATGGAGAGTTCGACGAGTATGCGATGAGAAAACGAAGATGAGCTTGGCGATACAAGCATCACGTGACATTCACATTATATAACTCTGTTGCTGTGACGGTTGGCCTCTCGGTGTCGGCCCGGGAAAGCTTAATTTTAAATGTTAGGAAGTACTGGAACAGCGTAATATAGACTTTGTTTTAGTATAGCAGAGAAAGCATAAATCTGATTACTGCAATGAAAACAAGAGATTGCCGAAATTAGCTAACCGAACTTTTTCTCTTTTAACTCTGATTACACCTTTATACACCATGGAGAAGCATTTTAAAACATGTTATATTATATGGAAGTTGGTGCAAGATGCTACATATCACAGTTACATACAACATACAAGTTTTTAAAATTTAAAAATGTTTTTCTCTAATTTAAAAAAGAAAAATATAAAATTTCGAACTCATGAATCCCCACTACCCAATTACCACTCTGGATAAGCTTATGAGTTAATTATATAATTAGGATGACTATTGAGCAATGGCGCAAACATATAGTCAATGAAGTTGCTGAAACCAGTCTAGCGTGAGTTGTCATGACAGCAGGAAGTCACGTGACCCTTTCAATTCACTGTTCCGCCTTCGGTTGCACCATCGGCGGATGTTCGAAAATCTTTGTGTGTTAAAAAACTTCCGAACCCGCGTGCGAATCTTCATTTTCGTGGTCAGCCCGTGTCTCAATCTTTCCCTTCGCACGACCATCGAGATGCAATCTTGTTACTTCTTTTCATTACCGTACTATCATCGGTACCATCACCAAAATAGTAAACACTTTGCTCCTCGATTGTCACAAGAAGGCAACGCGACTATCTTCAATCCTCGTGATTACCTGCGTATAACCATCGTTTAGCATTACGATGCTATCACGATGGAACTTAGGTAAGAATATATTCATTACACACACATACATATATATATGCATACATATATGTATGCATATACGATACCTATATGAATACATTCCATGTTTAATATAATGCATGCTTATATACATGTACGTAGATAGACGTTCATAGTACAGATACCTTTTGCAGATGCATGTATACCTAAGTGGTAAATATAAGGTACTATATATTTCATGCTCATAGGGTTATTGTAACATATATTACACAGGTTATAATATGTAATATATATATATATATATATATATATATATATATATATATATATATCATTACATGTCTCATATTGACATAAACCTTTTGATGAAGTAAATGCCCTCGTAACCTAGTCAATACGACATGGTATAATCACCGTGTGCATTCTTGCAAGGTCGCGTTGTCTTCTTATGACTTCGGTCATCTTCTTGTTACATTCGTATGGCCTTCGCTTGTGAAATATGCCCTATGGTCCCGATGGACAGGCGAAGGCAAATACGATGATGATACGAATCATACGATGTCATCTCGATAGACGTACGAAGGGCACGGCGAGGACACGAATGCACCACGAAACTAGCATGTCAAGTATTTTGCTCGCTCTCCCGATGTTGCTGCCGAACAGAGAAGAATTCCGCCGATGACCAAACGAATGCTTAAAGGCGCTGTAGCACGTTTTTTGCAAATTTTATTTTTTCAAATTTCTCATTTATAATGATTGTTTATGTCATTTATATTTACTTTAGAGGGTAAAACATCTTATTACACAAACCAGTGATCCGTAGTGGTAATAACGGTGTTGCGTATAAAGCAAAAATTGCATGGCGGCCATTTTATTGTGAACACATTTTATTATATTCGAATGACAAAAAAAATTCCCATGGCTTTACGGAACCATGTACACTAATTTGCAACTTGATTTTCCGAAGAGAGAAGGGTGTTTTACTATTGTTGACATTATTTTTCAAATACATTTCATCGACTTATTTCAGCAAAAAAACGTGCTACAGCGCCTTTAAGATGCGTTTACGAATGGCCCGATTGCTTACGATCCTTTGCGAATTTGAACATTTTCAAATTCGTGTTTCCATCTTTTGTCAAATTCGGCACAGTGTGAACCGGCCTTTATGCCACAACATGTTGAAGCCAGGACCAGTTATAATCTTAGAAACGTTCGAGGTCTTTCCATTTCGTATTGCCGTACCAACCTTTACAGTCAAAATATCATTTTTCCCATCATGTTCACAACTTTGGAATAGCCTCCCACTGCACGTAAGAGAAGCTGCCTCCATAAATTTGTTTAAATCGTATATATTTCCGCGTAAACTTAAGTCACCTGCATATTTCTCACTTGGTAAAAGAAAACTCAACATAATTCATACTCAGTTAAGATATTCAAATAGCAAATTAAATGATGATCTATATAGAATTGGACTCTCGGACCACACTGAATGTAATTGTAAATCTCCTTGTGAAAATTCTTATCATTATTTCATGGAATGTAGGCCTATTATGTATCATAATATTAGACATCAAATGTTTCAAAATATTAGTATATTATGCAATAACAGAGTACAGTTAAATTTAGACTTGTTGTTAAATGGCAATGTAAATCTTTCCCATAATGATAACGTGCACATTTTTTAAAGAAGTACATAATTATATATCTCTCTGTGGAAGATTTAACAATAAAGATAGAAATTGCTTACCCATTAGAATATTTATTTTTTGTCATTATACTATGCTATGTCATTTCGGATTCTTTTGTAAATATACTCATATTTCCATATAAACTTGTCTCTGTACATAATGTATGTTACGTTTCAATATTATATGGTAAACATTGTACATAGGAGAGGGTGTCATTAAGTTGGATAACTTGTACCCAATCCTTTCTCTTGAATAAATATGTTTAAATCAAAAAAAGTGTCTCGGAGGGTTTTTTGTTGGGGTATTTTCACCGCAATGAGGTACATGAGGTAGGAAAAAAACTGTTGTGGCCAGGCTTCGACGATACATTTTCTTTTTTTGTCTTTTTTTTAGTCACAAGATGTTTATTGTGTGGAACCCAATATACAGAAGAGTTATCCGTAATGGATAACACCTGAAAACGAGGGCGTTACCTATTTTATATACCGAAAAAAGACAAATGTGTAGGTGAAATTGAAGGGATGCGTTCAAAAAGGGCACATGTGCCATGTTATATGCATAGAACATGTGCCCTTCTTGAATGCACCCCTTCAATTGTCTAAATGTTTTAACTGCAGTACAGTCCAAGTCAAATAAAGCGCACATAAAATATAATCTGACAGCAAAGTAGAGACCAACAGTCAACCCTTCCTTGTCACCAATCCCCTGCTGTGGTCTAGTGGTAAGGTCTTGGGGTATAAAACGAAAGGTTGCGTGTTCGATTCCCACATTGTCTGCTTTGAAAATTTAAACTTGGCAATTTTGTAGATAGATTATCTTAGGATTCATTGCACTCAATATATTCCATTTAGCAGGCCTTCTACTGTATAATACCCTGCTTGAAGGGTATTATACTGAACAAGGCCCTCTCAGCGGGGTAATATCCTGTGTAAGGCCCTCTCGATAGGATTTGTACGGCCCTGCTCCCTTCTCATGGATGTTCCCCCGGAAAAGACTGAGTTCAAAGAGTGTTAAATGGGCCTTGAGGTATATAATCTGATTTATTAAATAGAGCTTTTATTTCACATAAGTCTTCTACCATAGATAGTAATTAAACCATTCAAAGACTTGTTAGCTACAGATCCAATGACTTTATGTTTTCATTTAGCAAACCAGTTCCTCGGTAGCGACTGTACAGCAAACAGCGACTGTCTAGAGGCGAACACGAACTGCCAGGCAGGTGCTTGCACCTGTAAACCAGGGTTTAGCATCCACACTGCGTCCCCATACTGCCTTGCAGGTGAGTGTCTTACTTCACAGTAGGAACCAACTTCCATCGCAAGCCACAACTCGCGCCAGTCTCCATCATTGGTTAATTTGAATATTGCTGCATGTCCTCACATTTCTGTGCAGGTGTAGCAGCGAGCAGAACCTGACTCGAGTGCGCGTTAGAAGTGATAATTTTCTAAAGAAAATGTATCTAACTGCGACAAGAACAACGCACGTATTCTCAGCATGTATCTGATGACAGTAAGGGATAGGTATATATCTGTATATAATTACAAAATGATTTTGTTACACTAATATCCGCGATTTTGATTGGATGAGAGCTCTCAAAAACCTGCTGCCATTTCTCGATGAATGCAGAAAAAAGTGCAACCATACCGCGTGCATTCGTACCTTGTGACGTCACATTCCATTCGAACATTAGTTGAACTGAAAGGAGTTTCATCTATTTTAAGAGTTGGAATAACACAAATCTTTAAAATCAGACGTGAACAATGTGTTGTCAATGTTGAAATACCCTGTGAAATTTTAAGTTGAACTGAATGGAGTTACATGTATCTATTTCAAGTGGTGGAACAACAAAAATCTGTAAAAGCTTACTAACGCACTTTCACAGTTTTTATTGCTTAACAAAGCAATAATAATGGACTGTTATAATGACATGAATTATTCGTTAACTGTTCGTGAGTGCGTACCAATGCGTAAAGAAATAACCAAATTGCCAATAGCCAATTGCGCAATGTATTCGTGTACTTGTCTCAACGTTTTCGTATCTTATTCCTGTGGTGTTGTGTAATGCGTGTACAATTTTCTTGTGTCAGGATAAAGGCAAGACTATAGGTTGAGCACTTCAAACAATTGGCACGCAATTCAGGCAACTGAAAACATTCGTGAGCATTCTCCCGTGCTAATGGCAAGACGAACATCTCACCAGTATGAACACTTCAATGATGTTTCAAGCATTTCCAGTACTCAGTCTCGCACTTGGCGCACTGCAGTAAGTCTATGTCAATCACATGGCCGAACCAATCAGCAATATGAGCACGCATCGCGCAACCCGTATAAATAGGCGTCCCAGGAATGGACAACCATATCATCCCCAACATTCTACATAAAAGCATTTTTAGACAGAATCTACAAGGGCCAAAAGTACAATGCTGTGGAATCCTCCGTGGATCCGATTGTGACCATTTATAGCTCATTTTGTGGGGAAATCATTCAGCTTTCGTATCGTTGTCATCGACTGTTCCGTAAAAAATGATGCGAAATAGGACTTTGAATGAGCTTAGGGTGGTTTCGTCGTTACATCCCTTTCCTTTTATATAGTAATAGGGTAGGATCTACATGGATATATGTCTTTCAAACGTTGTTTCTAAGCGACACACGCCCCTGTGGTCTAATTCACACACTGTATACAAAGACATGCTGGAAAGAATAACAAAGTTTATGAGCAATGAAAGAAATGTAAATATATAATTTTTGGCGGTTATTTATTTACAATTTCATTTTAATTATGAATTTGTTACATATATTGGAATAATTGTCATACTTTGCTGGTCTTATCTCAATAAAAAGTATTTTCATGCATGTTAATCTCCCTGATTGAGTTTCCTCACCATTGTTTTGTTTGCTATATTTTGTCATTCTGTTACATTCCACCTGATGAAGGAGTGAGTATGTACACATTAAAGAAATTGTTATTCAGAAAATCTTCCTGTTCTTATGTATACCAATTCTACATGCCCTTCAAAGACCTAATAGAAAGTACATTAAACAGACAATAATTTGTATATTCTCAGGACATTTAGAAACATTGTTTATAAAGCAATCGTCTCATTCAGCTACGATAATATGTGACAAGGGTAACTTGCAAGAGAATCACGTGTAGCACGTGGGTTGTTATGGCGACTTGCGCTAGAGACGAGCCTTCACGCTTCGGAAACGCTTGCTCCTGTGTAGTACGTTTTATGCAATAAAGGGAATTCTGTTTATATGACATCAGATACCCTTAATCCGCTATATCGAAGGGGTACTTCTATTTGAAACCAAATTTCATCACATTATTGTGATATGAAAATTATTTATCACGTGTCATGTGTAGATAAAATATTTCTCTGGCGATTGACGTTATAAGTATATTTTCCACAAACAAATTTGTATTTGAAATACTAACATCCCTGATGGCTCTTTAACTATTCACCACCAACACAACAGAGATATTTTATTAATTTCATAACACAATGAACTTGTTGATACAGTTTCTCTATATTGGCCAGACAAATAAGTTTAATATGAAATGTAAAACAATATGGAATATAACGCTTTGAATAAAACACTAATACAGCAATACAGCAGCAAACTGTAAAACATTTAGTTTTTTTAGGGTGCTCAACATACGGATCAACATTCGTGGCCTATGACCGAAAGACGGTTTTCTTAAACAACAATCGTCAGAAAACAAACGACCCTACTTATGCTTACTGCAAGCAGGCTTGTATATATACAGGAGACAGGCTTTCTGTGCAAGAGTTTCGAATACGACGAGGTGAACAGGGTGTGCAACCTCATGAAGAAAGTATGGCTGGAATACAACAGCATTGAGATAAATAATAATGATGTTTGGACATACTTCAACCGAAACTGTTTCATACGATATTTATTGTTGCTTGTTTCATTTTCTTCTTCAACATTTGTAATGCTGCACATGTATACGGATATGTGTGAGATATAACCATACTTTTCCGAGTGTATCGAATAATACCCTACACTTTTCCATGTGGGGGCCCTTACGAGGTGCAGCCGAGTAAGGCTCCACGGGGAAAAGTGTAGGGTATCACTTGATACGCTCAGCCCGTGCTGCGTTGTATGGTTACCCATGTTTAGGGCTCGAAAGCTAATGGATATGGCCCAATGACGGGATTGTCAACGGAGGCGCACGTGCATCTCGCTGAAATGTACAACTAACGCTATAAACTGCATGACTTATGTCAACATGGCCAAAGTTTATAGAAAACAGAAGCAACTTTCAGTATGTTAAGACATTTTACACCCAAAATTAAATAACATTCTCATATAAAAAGAAATACAGATATTTGTGATATGATATCACGCAATATCAGAACCATATTCATTTGGTCATGAAAAATGTACAAGGTTTCAAATGGCCTGGTGGTGTAATGGTTAGTTCGTTCGGCCAGAAAGCAACAGGACACGGGTTCGATCCGAGGTGTCTTATATGTTCATTTGACATTTTATAAAGTATCATCACTTAGATTTGGAAATTGACTCCATTGATTTCTCAGTTGTTAAAAAGTGTAGGTATATTAGAAAAGTGTAGGTATATCAGAAAAGGTGTAGGTACAGTGTATATCAGAAAAAGTGTTGGTATATCAGAAAAAAAGTGTAGATGTATCGGCTAATACACCTACACTTGTAACAAAAGAAACCATAGCAACGAGACCGGAAGTGGGGTATAATCATACATATTCCTTCGGTTTAATAGGTTGGCTATAGGATGCAGTTGACAGTTTTATACACATAATTGGTTTTTAAATTTTACTGGAAGTAATGTTGATAATGAGTGAGTGAGTGAATTATTGCTTAACGCCGCTTCGGCGGTATTGCAGCCATTAGCGGCGAGTGTTGATTATGAAACATAAAATTGTGTTCAATGTATAAGAGAAACCCGAATCTCACAAACCTCACAAAACTATAGCTTTTGTTTATTCTATCACAATGCATGGAAACTCTCTTTGATGCTACCCATAGTTAACATGATGTTCATGATATATATAAAACAAATCATATTGATGGCAACTCGTATGTGTGTGCGACAACTTACAGGCAAGAAAAATATGTGTCATGATATATTCGGGACCATTAAATTGAACGATATTTTGTCCAGGTGCATTGCCGGGAAGATGCAAAACACACAGTTTACTTCTACTTTTTAAACATGCCATTGGATGAATAAAATATTCGTAAAATATTTAAAATATTTATTTAAAAATGTTGTCGACATGAATAACTTTCTTGGGCTTACATTTGTTGACAAGTCTTCACTGTAGGACGTAATAAAACAAGCCGAAAAGTCCCTGTTGACTACCCTTTCTCTTTTAGTTAAGGAGATTTCAAAACAATTCTTTCTTAAAACGTGCGTTTTTCAAAAAAATATTATAGGGAGAAACCACGATACCGAGGATATAGTAAACCCTGTGGACCCTGATAGGAAGGAAATACCCGTGGATGCGAAGCTGTTCATATTCTGTCGTAAATTAAAGAAATTTTTCAAAATTAGTCTAAGTTTGTTTCTTCAGATCTTTACTTTCAAGCCGTCATCTTTGCAAATATATCAGGGTTTACATTGTAATCCTTTCTAACAGGGTTTACAACTGTCTATGTAGACCTCCTGGAAGGAGTAATGTTGTAAGTCCCTCGTACCGGGTGATACGGTTTAGAAAGGTCATTTCAAGTATCACGTTATATGGCTAGTAGTTTGATAAGAACAGATAATGCTTTAAAAATTCAAATTAATTTTAGTTGGCGGCTGACGAAGTCTTTTCGAGAACTTCTTAGGTGTCTTACTGCTTTGATTGCTGTCTGATATTTAATGATATATTCAAGGAAACTTTGTTATGGACATAACCACATATACACATACTGTGCCTTTAGGGGTTGCAACTTCAAGGTTCAAATAATTTTTGAAATTCTGACTACAACGACTAATATCTCCGACTTCGTTGCCTTTCTGGAGCATAACTTGAAACTTATATAACTTTGAAACTTCACATTTGTAATTAGATGTTACAACTCCAGGATGTACATTGAATGTTCAAAAATGTTCGTTGATTGACTAAGGTCTTCAAATAGATCAATGCTATATGAAGGCGACCAAACTACATACGGAGGTATGTGACCGTGCTCACCTTTGCCTCGTTCATTTACGATTTATTTCAATCATCATGCAATGATTTACATTTTTTATTCAATAACTTGTTTAACGGTTCTATTAATGTTATAAACATTTTAGTACAAAGTTTGACCACATTTAAAAAATATGATTACTTTGTAACTTTTTCATATCTTTTTGATAACATTTTACTTTGTATACACCAAATATCTATTTTATGCTTAGGTCAGTTTCACATTGCAAGTGAACTAGAACATATATTTACTTATCTCCGCTGCCGTTCCATAAGCTGCTGGTAGATGCATGTAGTTTTCAAAGGAAAGTCTGGGCGTATCATTATTTATTTAACTCATGTTTATTTACCGTTACTTTTAATGAGAGGCAGGTGTCACAACGAGGAACATTAAGAGAGTAATACACTCGCGTGTTAAGGAAACATCGCCGTACATGTCAACCCGCGAGCGACACATACGATTAAAACATAATTACATCAAACGTTCAGAAGCCAACTAAACTTAATTTGAAAATTCTAAACATTATCGGTCACATTTCTGAGAAACACACATTTTTTATAAATCGTCATTTTCGAATCTCCTTCACTAGTACAGACGAGGTAGAGACAACAAGGTATTTTTGGCTTGTTTTATGACGTGCTATATAGTAGGGATGTGCCAACTGATAGTCTAAAGAAGTCAGGGTTTCTTATGTACACGCAATCTTGTATTAAATACATTTCTACATTTTATACATTTTTAACTTGGTAGTAAAACATTCCGATCAAAAACAATTTTGAAGAAAAGCAAGTGCATTTGAACTTTCATAAACTGTATGAATGTAAGTGTGACACATGTATTTCTCGTATACATTCAAAATCTACTTTCTCCGACAGCAGCATTTCGTTTTATACTCTCTTAAAATTGCGGGGATGTTCTTTTTGCACGTGGGTATACCATGCAGATTCAATTTGAATATAATACATCAAGAAACGGTCGACAGCTGGTTTGTATTTCCTAATGGCTGTATCTACCAACGAACAATTATAGGGAATAAATAATTTACATAAGTTTGTTATTATTTTATAACATATAGAGAATCTCACCCAAGTGTCTTCTGATATCAAATATATCAACACGAGTTGATTAAAGTTACACATATCCGAGGCTTGCCGAGGATATTTTCACTTTTATCAACGAGTGTTGATATATTTGATATCAGAAGACACGAGGGTGAGATTCTATTTATCATCCAAAATCATTCTTATTACGTTTAAATGGAAATAGTGTACATCTCTGAGTACATTTCCGCTATTTGACTTCCAGTGCGGTGAGGTCATAGCATTGTGACGTCATCATGTTTATGACGTCATAGCATTGTGATGTCATTACTCAATGACGCAAAAGCATTGTGATGTCATGTAGTTGACTGTGACAGGGCATTGTGCAAAATCTACTGCCAAAAAGATATCTCCTAGGATATATCGCTTGATCTTCCACAAGCGATATCTCCTGTGGAACACTGTTTTGGGTGATAAAATAACTTATCACTTGAACAAGTATTATATACCACTTTGGTTTAGAGCTATCATTCGGAAGAAGAAAAATAGAGACATGGGCTCTGCAGCTCATGGGGTACTATAGCTACTATACATATATAAACAAACTTTTTGGTTTGGACAAATTTACAAAGTTCAACAGGTTTTGCCTTCAATATAATGCTTTCCTTATAACCTTTATTAACAAAATTAGTCGAGCAACCGTAAAATATTGTTACCATGTATACTTACACCTCCTATTTTCCTGACCAATCATCAGCCCAAAACATCCCCCTACAGAGATGGGGAGAGGGGGGGGGGGGGGGGGGGGGGGGAGAGAACCATTACAATTTGGTATGAAATGGTCAAGCATAATTCATTCAGGCCTGATGAGCTAATTAAAAATAAACATTAAAAATAGAGCCATGGGCTCTGTAGCTCATCAGGATTTTATTTATTATCTAAGGTTGAATATCTAAGTTATCTCAAGTAATACATTGTTAACAAGCAAAAAATAGGTTTTTAGATCATGACCCCTGTGACCTGTATTTGGAGTCACAGGGTCACCAATCCTACAATTAAGAATCACCTTTGACCAAAGAGTCTCTACACAACTTTTCAGCTCTCTAGACCTTTTGGAAATGGAGAAGAAGATGAAAACAGGTTTTTGAAGATGTGACCCCTGTGACCCCATTTGGGGTCACGGGGTCACAAAATCTACAATTTAGAATCCCCATGGGCCAGGGAGTCTGCACACAATTTTTCAGCTCTCTAGACCTTTTGGAATTTGAGAAGAAAATGATAATAGGGTTTTAAGGATGTGACCCCGGTGACCCAATTTGGGGTCACAGGGTCACGAAATCTACAATTAAGAATCCCCATGGGCCAAGGAGGATGCACACAACTTTTCAGCTCTCTAGACCCTTTGGAACTGGAGAAGAAGATGAAAATAGGTTTTTAAGGATGTGACCCCTGTGACCCCATTTGGGGTCACGGGGTCACAAAATCTACAATTTAGAATCCCCATGGGCCAAGGAGTATGCACACAACTTTTCAGCTCTCTAGACCTTTTGGAACTTGAGAAGAAGATGAAAATAGGTTTTTAAGGGTGTGACCCCTGACCCCATTTGGTGTCAAGGGGTCACGAAATCTACAATTTAGAATCCCCATGGGCCAAGGAGTCTGCACACAACTTTTCAGCTCTCTAGACCTTTTGGAACTTGAGAAGAAGATGAAAATAGGTTTTTAAGGATGTGACCCCTGTGACCCCATTTGGGGTCACTGGGTCACGAAATCTACAATTTAGAATCCCCATGGGCCAATGAGCCTTCACACAACTTTTCAGCTCTCTAGACCTATTGGAACTTGAGAAGAAGATGAAAATAGGTTTTTAAGGATGTGACCCCTGTGACCCCATTTGGGGTCATGGGGTCACAAAATCTACAATTTAGAATCCCCATGGGCCAGGGAGTCTGCACACAATTTTTCAGCTCTCTAGACCTTTTGGAATTTGAGAAGAAAATGATAATAGGGTTTTAAGGATGTGACCCCGGTGACCCAATTTGGGGTCACAGGGTCACGAAATCTACAATTAAGAATCCCCATGGGCCAAGGAGGATGCACACAACTTTTCAGCTCTCTAGACCCTTTGGAACTGGAGAAGAAGATGAAAATAGGTTTTTAAGGATGTGACCCCTGTGACCCCATTTGGGGTCATGGGGTCACAAAATCTACAATTTAGAATCCCCATTGGCCAAGGAGTCTGCACATAAAATTTCAGCTCTGTGGAGTCATTGGTTCTGGAGAAGAAGTCGAAAAAGCGAAAAGTTTACGGACGGATGGACGGATTGACGGATGGACGGATGGACGGACGGACGGACGGACGGATGGACGGACGCCGGACACCATGCCATGCCATAAGCCCATCGGGCCTTTCAGGCCTGATGAGCTAAAAATGTAAATGTGGGAAGGTACATCTGAAGAGATTCCTTGTTGTATCCTCTTGTTTTACCTTCGCTACGTGCATTGACATTTTCTCAAGAAAATAATTTTTAGCATAAAGATATATCCAGATGTTCATATTGACTGACGCCTGTTCAGGATAACTTTTCTCACAATGAAGGATAGATCAAAATGCATTGCCAGAATTCGTTTTCTAAAGAATCAAACAATAAAACGAGCATAAATGGAAAGTTTTATTCAAACTCCAGATAATAGATACGTTTGACACCTATGTACATGATATTACAAGTTGAAGTCTAAGTCTATCTGTACATTTCAACAACAATGTGTGAAGCTAGGGTATCTACCAATTAGAAAACAATGCAAAATCATCATTCTGTTTATATAATCTACTGGTGATGCTTGATGAAGTGGTACATGTGACACATGGTCCTAAGTTTTAAAACGATATTGAAAGAAATCAGGAAAATCATTTTTGGATGTTTAAACAAGTCAGTCAGGTAGGACTGCCTTCAAAGGTTATAAAAGGTGCACACATGTTATAGAAAGATGAATACATTTTCATTTAAAGCTATTCCTCAGCACAAAATTGAAAAAGAAATCTGCCAAATTCAATAATAACATGTTCAAATGTAACATTAACTTTCAGGTAGACCAGCATCCTGAACCACTCCTTGCTAACATCAGGTAGTTCCTTTGAAAGAATATACTATCAAGCTTTATGGAATCGTGACATTGAAATCTGCAATTTAATGAGGTATGTGCTTAAATATTCATATTTCTTTTCATTTAGATGGTTCAAGTGGCAATAAGACCTCTGTATTTTATGAAGTGAGGTTCTCAGGGAAAATACCCTATGTACATTTATGATTTTAAATATCATAAACATAACACGCTATACAATACCTTTCAGGTGGCCTGTATTTTAGCAGTGTATTTATAGCATTAATCCCCAAAAACATTTAAACGAATTATGTTTCAACAAAAATACATGTCTGTCTGTCCTTTTAACATAATGTAAATTGTTAGTTTGAAGAGGAAGTTTTACACTTAATTTTCACACCATTACTTTTAACATCTGAAACACTTTTTCCATATTTGCAGAAAAATAAGACTCCACTGATATAGTTCCCTATAAAACAGAGGCAATTGAGAGAAAATCAGCTATAGACATAATGTCATAGTTAATGACAAACATATTACAGAAGATAATATTTGAATACTGTCATAGTGAAACGATGCTGAACTGTTTGAACACCCTTCCGGACTCCTGTTGAATGAAACAACTTTAACACTAAGGTTAACCTTAGTGCCACCCAAACATTGAAACCGGACCCTGAACAGTGGTTAAGTAGATGGATGGTGAACAAGAATTGGATCACAGACCCAGTCTGATTAAATTTACCTTGTTCCGCAAAATAATGCATCTAAGGGATACCCAGGTTATGTAGATTCCTCTCCACAGCCACGGTTCCTATCATGGAAGATCCACTATTTTGATACTTTTATTCTTCGGAAAAGGGTTATTAACAAACATTTAATTCAGACTGATCACAGACCAATAATATAACAAATAATACTCTACAGGAAATAAAATGGACCAATTAGCACTTATAATCAACACATTTTGAATTTCCAAAGCATCTATATAATAGTACTTAGGGTTACTTGAATGTACTTATTGTTGAAATATGAACTAGAATTTGAGAGTGAAATATTAAATATACAATAATCTCAATATATTTGTTTAATCGTCACAGAATTTGTTATGCCAATGACAAATGTTTATTTGTTTATTTAATGATGTAATGGGCTAAATTTACAGACAAAAAATTATTTCTATAACATCCTTTCTATAGGACAGTAACAAACACTAACCAAACTACACTAAATATTGACTGATTGTTTACAGTCAGATCTTGTTTACATGACCCTGTATATCCAGAATCCCGGCCATCCACACAGAAGTATTTCAAATGTTCTCTATGCATTTCTTTCCAGACAATTTACAACTGAAACAAAATCATGATAAAGGGATCTGACTGTATATTGATTGTTCAATGTCGTTTATCTTTACTCACAGGAATGTTCAAACACCGGTCCTACTTTTTGTTCATTGTACAGGCACAAGGTATAGCTTCAACACAACGAGGAACATACAACTACATGCAGTTGATCCAAGAAATGAAAAAGACAAGGCCAGGCAACAACAATACACAATACATTCTTGTCACTATGGTACATATTTAGTTGAAACAAAGCTTATTACAAACAAATAAAGAAAATACTGCAAAAGTACTGATATGTTCTACTTTTGACAACTTTAGAAAACAATGAAACATAATTTTAACAAAGAGGCTCATGTTTATTTGAACAACGGAAAACTAAATAGAAGTTCAAAATCATAATATGCCATTATACTTTAAAATATTAATGTAATATTTCTTTACTCATCCACATGAAAAGAAAAAGGTTGTTATGAACATCTTGATATCTAAATGTCAACTGAGGTAGACCCTTAACCTTTCCCACCTTTAGATTTCGATTATTCCTTGGAATTATTCAAACAATTACAAGCACTGTGCAACTAAAGACACATAAAATAGATTGTCTTGATAATTGATGAGGAATCACATATAAGTAGCCATTCCCTACATTATCACTTTTCTTATAGATAGGTAGAGAACATCAATCTAAGAATCAAGGTATGTTCAACCAGTAGTCTGGTTATGGTTGCTCTGGGCGGGTCACTTTTTAGTCTTTTCATTTTAGTTTTCCTTACCATATAATTTTACCAGATACAATTTGGCCTGGCTGCTTACCAACCTTAATTCGTACATGGAGACTATACTGTAGTCATGTATCATTGGGCACAAACATCTTCTCAAACATTTGTCACTGACATCTACATCACATCCATTTGACAAAAACTGTAAGGCTTAAAATGCTTTTCTCAAACCAAATAAATGTATGATAAAGCCATTGCACATGAACACTCAAAATAATATCATTTGCAAACAATATGCCATTTTGAAATAAATTAACCATCACAAAAGATGTTTTTCTTTCCTTTGTGAGTGTGATGGTAGTCATTATTACGCATAGAAATGTGCATCTACCTAACACACATCTTGTAAGAAATTAGCGATAGCCCTGATGATGGAGTAACATAATAATTTAGTCACCAGTCAATGAAATACAGATCTGGATCCCACTGAACACAAAGCTTTAGGCAAAGGATACACTTAGCTCATCACAGCAATATTTAGTTTTGTTTATCCTAACCAATGGAGGTACAACCTAAAACCATTTACAGTAAACAACAAAAGCACTTAGGTAACACAATTAGCATGGTGGTATGCACAAAGGTTAACATGGCAGATTGAGATCACCTTCATGTTTTGAGGTACCAAATACCCTAAGCTAAGGTAGATTAGGTCCTCTTGGAGCACAACACAGGGGCCCTTTGCATAAACCCTCTTAAGCAAGGAGATTGTAAATAAAAGGTAGCAGTAAAGACTAACCTAACCTTAGTTTAACAAACTTTGCACCAGTGGTTTCAAAATAAGGAATGGTAAGCAAGATAGTGAGCATGTGTCCTACATGTCTGTCAGATTGAATGCTACTTATTATTTGTCTTCAGTTCCTATGGGTCAAATTAAATCTCCTTTTAAATTGTAGAAATTGATACAAAGTAATACTTTACAAAATCCCTTGTTACAGCCACTGCACCTGCCTTATAAGATATAGTATTCATAATTTGTCAGCAATTGGTACAACAAATCAGAATATGACTACGGTAAGTAAAAACTACACAAATTTCTTTAAGGATGTTCGCTCCTCAAATTTATAGAATTAAACTTTTTTTCTAACTTATATTTTTTAAAAGATCAAAGTATATGATTGAAAAATCAGCATTAAAAAATGGGGGTAGTGTGGGTTTTTTCGAGATATGACGCCTGAAAGATAGCGGGGTGAAGTACAATTTTAACATGGGAGTCTATGGGAAAATGAGAAAAAAACTGCAAAAAACTTTAAAATACTACATTTGTAGTATTAAACTTTTTTTCCTTTTTTGATATGTTACAAAGTTCATTTTACCCTACCGAAATCGATGAAAAAATATATATGGTAGTATGTTTTTTTTTAAAGCTTTGACACAAAATGTACCTGAAAACCCCCTTTTTTAAGTCAAATTTAGGCCATTTATGCTGTTTAAGCACTTTTTAGAGGTTCTGAAGTCACATTTTCTTTATTTCATATGTTTTTTAAAAGTATGTAGATGATGTAGAATATCATGAAGTAAATAAAGATGAGAAAAAATCTTTACTAAATCATATTTCATTTTTGAAGTTCAACCGGAAGGAGCGGACATCCTTAAGTAAAATTAAAATCTAGCAATCTCTCTGCTGCTGCTGCACCCGTTCACCCACACTTCATATAAACATTGTCCTGCTCTCGGATCTAGGACGCTATTTCCTTCTCAGAAACAAACCTTCAGAGTCTACATTTTCAAAGCTCTCTTATTGCTAAGATAAAAAAGTCATATATTATCATTACCTTAACTATCTTAGTGCAAACTATGACAGGGTATTTTAAGTTGGATCACTTGTTCCCAATTCTTTTCTCAATGAATAAAATATGTTTAAACCAAAGATGGGTTCAAATATCTATACAGAGAATTTGTAGGCTCCCTTAGTAGTATGCTGGTTTTAAGTCAAGGTAAAACACTCACTAAGACAGCTTTTGAAATCTGACAGAAGAATTGAACATTGAAATGGAAATCCAAACAGATTGAAGTGACTAGTATTTTACAATCTTTTTACTCCATTGGAATATACAAAACACTAAAAAAGCTTATGTTTGTTATGTTTAAACCTTTCATAATGAATGTATTAAATGTATGTTAAATACTGACACGTGCACCAGTGTCTCTGTTCATGTTATGGACCGATATGACATATTTGATCTCTGGCTAATATTATTCTCAATCTCATTTAAATCAGATCGTATGCAACACTTGTTCATTGGTCAATCTGATTACTGCCCCGCAGAGGTCATGTCAGTTGACCTTTACTATGAACTTTCACCTTCATTAAATTCAGCCAATCAGTGGCTTTCTTAGATATGGCATCGAATGTGATGTTTCTTAAGTCGGTCTGATGGCTTTCTAAACCTCATCGCTGATTGGCTGAAGTCAATGGTCACCTGACATGATATGACCTCTACGGTGCAGTACTCAGATCAGAAATGCAGCTGGGTACATGTGTTACATCTGATCTGATTTAAATGAGATTGATATTATTCTAGCACTTTCAAAAACACAAATCTCTCAAAAAACATCTAAATGAAAGACTGCAATATTTCACAGACATATAACAAATTAAATCAACCATATTGTCTTCTCCTTATCACCAAAAATTATACTGATAGTAGACATTGAGCTTAAAGTTAATGTTTCTATCTCTCTGATTAGATAGAGAACAAAGATGTCAGAGAAAAAAAAATTCAGTTGGTTGAAAGTAATTGTAATAAATATAAAATATAAAGCTTTGAATACACTTATGTTTTCAAATCATTGTTTACAATTTACATTATATTGATTTTTTTTTAGAAAATGTCAAAATCTATTTTAAATCAAACAGTTTCATTTCACACACAACTGAGAATGTTTCACACAAACTACAGGAGATAGACATCGGTATTACTTTCAACTAAACACTCATCTCATCGAGAACTTCTCAAAACATGTACATTTCATTCAAAGAAGAGATATGGAAAAACAAAAACAAGTTATTACAAAATTAATAATTCTCCATAATAACATACATCATTTTGCCATTACACTCAAATTATATTTATTCTAACACTCCAACATAAGGCTTGGACTTTGTTATAATCATTCAGGTCAATGAATTGAAAAAAAATCAAACTTGATACTTGATTAACTACAACCCTTTAACGGCATCATTCCCCTAGCCCCCTGTTGTTACAAGCCACTAATTAGTACCTCTAGCCCCTCGGCTGGCTGTTCCATTCACTGTGTTCACTCCCCTATGGCGAGTAGAGTCGGATTAGCTGATACGGCTAATTAACCCTTAACATGCGGGCGACGGAATTATCCGGGAGGCTCATAGAGAAAAATGTTAGAACCCTTGGCGAGACCCGTACGTTGGACTTAGTGCATTTACCGGGTCAGTAATAATTATATTTGCCCCCCAGGCGAAATGCGAGACGAAGTGTGTCCGTATATCGCCACATGAAAACTTGTGTACATACATCTCGCAGATAGCCACAATAACGAGTCTGTGTGAATGTCCGGTCGAAATATCAAGTAAAATTCACACCAAATTGCGTGTGCATTGTTGACCCGTAACGCATTGATAATTAGCTTTACAAAAGGCCAATTTTGTCGGGCTTAGCCCCCGAAGCATTAATTCGCTTGAGGCTATTTTCACCCACGTGTTTGTATTGCCTCGGGTTTGCCTCGCCCGAGACTGCTATCTGCCTCGCATCTCGCGAGACGGGGGAAAAAATCGCTAACTCGCCTTACTCCCGCACTTCATATCATGTGAGCGAATAGTTTGTTTTCAAAAAAAAATACGGCAAAATAAAGGGGAAACAATGGACTACATTCCCATATAAAATTAGAAAATCTCAAAAAAATAATAAAGACACAGCAAGCGCCGTGAAAAAGGTCATGTTTACACTTCATAAATTTTGAAACAATCGGCGATTTTCACAACTTCTAAAACATTTATCACGGCTAAAATACTGAATGCATTTTCATAATTTTTATATCACAATAAACCGAAAAGAATAATCTTTTATTCTATATAAAATGCGCAGATTTATTCACAGAAATAAAGATACAATTTTACCTTTCTGAGAGGCATGTGAAACCAAACGGCACACAAACTAATCAACATATTTTCATCAGTTATGGTTCGAGGTTAGCGTTTATTTGAAAAGTCAAACAACATAACCATATTTGGGTTGACATGTGCTTATTTGTCAACTGGTTCGAGATTATGATTTCTTGGAAAAGTGCGATGAACGACCGTTTGCAATGCCGCATACATGTTGTAAGTATTGACGATTTTATAGGTGGAAATAAAGACAAACTTTACATAGCTATAGAATTATAACCAAAGGTCGCATTCTAATAATTTTTATATCATTGTGAAGCTAGACATCTTGTCTTCAATTCCGTATATAAATGGAATTTTTTTCGTATCGTATTTATGATGTTACGAGGCCCGAATTAAAGACAATCTTTCGAAAGTAATAGAATAAAAACGAAAAAACATAGAAAATTCATTCAAAGTTTCGGGTGTGAATTAGCCATTTGTGTACGGGTGTCGCTACTTGAATTTGTATTGAACGCCCGTATATAGTCCTTATTCGCCATGTAGATGCGGTATATTTCGTAAAAACGGTACCGGAATCGCCGCCTGGAAATTCCGCCAGCAGAGCTCGTTAGTGAATAAGCTCAAACTACTGCTGCGAGCTGCGAGCCTGTAAATTCCGCCACTGGGGCTAAAAATGGTAAAATATATATACGCAACGTAAGGGTTAAGGCATCTCTTGTTCTTACTGAAGATGGACAAGTGGTTGACGGTAGTCAAGATCACACTCATCCTCCCAACATGGGTGAAGTGGCTGCCAGAAAGCTGAAGAGCAACATGAGGAAAAGGGCGAGAGAAGAAGCAGTGCCAATGCAAGTCATCTATGAAGAGGAGAAGGTGCGTCTGCTGACTGACCAGTCTGATGCAACACCAAAGGAGACCGCTGCTAACCTGCCCCAGTTCACCAATGTGAGGACAGTACTCTACCGGGAACGGAGGAAAAGATTCCCCAAGATGCCAAGCTCAAGAGCAGACATCAGTCTCGAAGAAGAGTGGACGTCTACAGTGCAGGGTGACCGGTTCCTTCTAGGAGAAGATGGTACCGGAGAAGACAAGATCATAGCATTTGCCTCCAATGCTGGTCTTGAGGAATTACAGAAGGCTGACACATGGCATGTTGACGGAACATTCGAGACGTCCCCTGCGCTCTTCTATCAGCTGGTGACCATCCATGCTTTCGTTCTTGGAGTGATGCTGCCACTGGTCTTCGGCTTCCTCCCCAACAAGAGTGCCTCAACTTATACAAGATTTTACAAGATGCTGCAGGACAAAGCCTCAAACTTAGGAGTTTATCTAAGGCCATCTCGAATAATGCAGGATTTTGAAATAAGTTTGATGAGAGCTAGTGCTGCTGTCTTTGGGAGTGAAGTGACTATTAAAGGATGTTATTTCCATTATTCACAATGTCTTTATAGAAAGTTACAGAAAGTGAAGTTGGCTGTAGAGTACACAACGAACTCTGATGTTAGACAGTGGTTTAGAATGATGCTGGCTCTACCATTCATTCCTGTGTCTCAGATTAGCCAGGCATTATCATGCATCCTCAGTAAAGCCCCATCTCTGGACGGTGTCCCGGAGTTTCATAGTTATTTTGAGTCTACCTGGATGAATGGGCAGTATTCAATAGACATGTGGAACTTTTTTAAGTACGATGGTCCCAGAACCAACAACCATGTGGAGGGTTATCACACACGTCTGAAGAAGAAGGCCGGCAAATCCCATCCTAACATTTTCGAAGTTGTGGCATTGTTCATTCACGAGGAGGCTTCCAGTCGTGTTCAGGTCTTGCAACTAGAATGTGGACAGTCAGTTCCTAAACGCCGGAAGCAGTACGTGGGCAGGGACGAAAAAACCGAACGTCTTGGACTCGAGTATATGCTATGTGAAAGGAGCATGGAATCCTACCTCTGTGCTATCGGGCTGATGATGGACACCTTATATGTTTTGTAAAATACAGTACTGTGTTCATTGACTTTATGAGCATATGCCATGTACAATGATATACACAATGATATATCTCTGAATAAACAACTGTTATAAACATACATTTAGTATTTGTTGTTATGTTAAACGACTTCTGTACTTATAAAATACTCATCATAGTCATAGTGGTTCCCCTCTACACCTATCAATCAACAGCTACTACCAGTAGCCTATTAACATGTACAGCAATCTCAGCTAATCAACTCTGGTTAATTAGCCGTATCAGTTAATCCGACTCTACTCGCCATAGGGGAGTGAACACAGTGAATGGAACAGCCAGCCGAGGGGCTAGAGGTACTAATTAGTGGCTTGTAACAACAGGGGGCTAGAGGAACGGGGGCTAGAGGGGTGGAGTCCCTTTAACAATATAGTCAGCAACGAGATGATCATGATAAAATAGACAACCAAGTCATCATGAAGAAGTATGTGTAATAAGCAGTTAAATCCATATTGTATCTACTTAATCAGTTACTAGTAGAGCCAAGCTACAAGAAGCCTGTATATATCATTAAAAAAAGGAATTCTCTGGGAGTGGATATCGGCTAAAGGGTTGCTAACATTAGGATCTCCTGGAATATAACTGCATTGGCAGCATGTGTCAAGTTCTTAAAGGGATGGTTCTGTCGCCTATTGGTTTTTTTTGCATTGTGTGAAATGAAAACATGCTATATTGTACCTAATTTTACAACTTTTTTATCACTAAAGACATACACTGATAGAGTATTCATACAGTAACACATAACATGTCATAAAACTAATAAACAATTTACTGTTATGATGTAGCAAAGTATTCCCCACTCGCAGTGCCGATGAATGGCTTCAGTTCTCATCGTTTTATTTTTAAACAAATGTGCGCTTGTGTTTATCAAGTTGTGAAATATAAGTCCTCCAAATAGTACCTTCATTACTATCTTTCAATATGACTATGTTTTAATCATATATTAATAACATATATGTGTGAACAGAAATATCCTCTTGAATTTCGTTTCCACAAAAATATGCCGATAAAACCCTCCTTTTAACCTGACAAAACTGTTACAGTATATATAAATTTCTTACATCAACCATAGCTGAATTAAGAACTTGACAACAGGCAGAGCATGAAAAATACACATTTTCCACACCCCTAAATTCCTTATTATTCTAAATCTCATTCGAAACACAAGTTATCATTACAGAACAAACGTCACTCGAATAATCACGACTTGTAGCACAGAGTATGTCTACTTCTCACTCAGGATAAACACACAAATTGAGTTTGACGCTGCCGTGGAAAGTCAAATTGATTAAAATCCTAAAGATGCAGGTAAATATCAATGCCAGGCCTTCCACAGGTAGACGGCGCCACTGAGAACGACTCCTGCACCCAGAACAAGCATCACCTGCTGGCTTGGTGTCCCAAAATATTCCACAATCGCTTCCTGCAAACCAAAAAGCAATGTTTCATAGGTTTTAGTGCATGTTTGCCATCAATTATCTATTTTGGATAGTTTTATGTATTCCTTTACTCTTTATGATTCTATGGGTATTAGCAATTTGAAATGAAAAAGTATACAACTTTTTAATATTAAAACATGTATATTGATAGAAAATCCAAGATGTGTTTGTTAAAAACAGATGCCCCTGGATATACCAAAGTTATGGCCAAGGTTAAAGTTTTCTGAAGATGTCCACTGCTGCAAGGTCAAGGTCACAAGGTCAAATATGATGACCTCATCTGAAGGTCCCATCACAAGGTATGCACATGCCAAGTATGAAAGCCGTAGCTCTGAGCAATCCAAAGTTATGGCCAAGGTTAAAGTTTTCTGAAAATTTCCATTGCGGCAAGGTCAAGGTCACAAGGTCAAATATGATGACTTCATCTGAAAGGTCTCATCACAAGGTATGCACATGCCAAGTATGAAAGCCGTAGCTCTGAGCAATCCAAAGTTATGGCCAAGGTTAAAGTTTTTGTGGACAAACACACAGACGGACAGGTGAAAAACAATATAAAACGAATATTCACAAAGTAACAAATTATTCATCATTAGATTAATTAACAATGTCCTGTTCTGCCACAGCAGGTAAAGTCGCCAAGCCACTGCTTGGATTCGAACCCCGGAACTCTTGACCACAGTAACCATTAAAATTACCCGCCCCATCCATAAGTAACAGATGTACTTCCTTACCCAGCCTCCTCGGTCTATGATCCACTGTGCAACTCGTTCCCTCAGGAAGTCTACAACTAGGTTGATAATTGCTCTAACCAGGGGAATCTTGTCTAGGGCCTGAAACAAAACATTGCATGTCAACCAATCTGCAGTTATCACAAATAAGTTGTTACCAGCTTGTCTTATTATATAAGAAAAGAAATATATCAATTATGTATTATCTGACACATATTTGTAGAACTTGAAGTGAGTTAAGCTAATTAGAGATCTATTGGTACCTTCAGTGCCATTTTATATGCAAAGTAAAAGAGAGCGACGACTCTTCCCCAGTTGAAGACTCCGTCACTGAAGATAGACTGGGCCACATTGAGGAATGTGCTTCTCTCTGCGTCCGGAGGTACTCGCTGTATCAGACTGCAAGCAAACAAACAACCTTGAGTTCAAATCTAATCTCCTGCAGTTTTTAGATAAGAAAATATGATATCAGGATAAAAAGTTAACAAGTCTGATTAAAATGAAAACTGTTCCAAGGATTAAAGATTAAGTAAAATAATGCTATGAGAATACAAGATATGCGTAAGCCTTGTGCCTGAATTAACTTTACTTAGGCTGCATAAAAACACAAACAACATGCAGTTTGTCAATAATTGACAAGTATCCCTGAAACATTTAACACTAACATACTCAATGACTCTTGTTGTAGTAGTAGTGTTGTTCGTTACTGTTATGAAATTAGAGTGCAGTTTGTTCAAGTTGGTGTGCGTTTTGTTCAACTCACTTTTGTAGCCTCACGTCTCCATCCAGCTGATCTCCTATACACCGCAGAGCTCGGGCGATTTCTGTTGTGTGTTGCATCGGTGGGCCTATAAAACACATTTTCTTCATCAATACCCTTCCATATAATTCATAAAAGATATTACTTATGATTACTTATTACAAACTATCATTGGCCAAGGATATAAAAACAATTATTACCCATATGGTTGAAAATAACCGAGTTAATATTATTGATATGAGCACATGTGCACATATCACGTTTGCCTAGCAACGATTGTTTCACCGCGGCTTCCCGTATTCTGTCGTCTGTGACGTCATAAAACGATTGTTCGTGACGTCACTGTTGCTTGAGAAGTGGGCCACTTTCTGACTTTTTTTACGCGAAACACATAGAAAAGAACGGGTAATAAAGAAATTATTACACTCGAAAGTGTGTCATATGACTTTTACGAAACTCGTGCGAATTTGTGTATAACCCTCGCTCTCGCTCGGGCAATACAAAAATTCACACTCGTTTCGTAAAAGTCATATGACACACTTCCTCGGGTAATAATCTCTATTTATAACATGCTTTCCTTTGAAGGAATTCATGATTTTACATCCACTTCAATTAATTAAGTTGGCATAATGATAATCCACTTTGACATAAGTTGAGACTATATTACGGTAATTGGGTTCAGTATAACCTGCTGGCAAGTAGCGTATAAGTAGTATAAACTTCAATAAATTAAGTAAGCCTTACTATTTTAAACTGTGACATGAATTGTGAAAACTACATTAACATTGATAAAAGTGTAACTTCCTGGGAAATATAATGGATATAAATATGAATCTACCGCAGGGTGTTCCTGGTTCCTGGAGATCGTGAAGTGCTGGTGCATGCTGGATCCCATCTTCCACCATCCGGTCGTGGATGAAGGTATTGAGAAGATAGCGTCCTTGGTTTGTGATGTCATCTCGACTCAGGTGCCGATCCAAAGATGGTTTAGCTGTCAGTAATTAAAAAGTTTGAAGTGATATATTTGGTGTATTTACTGACAAAATTCAAAGATGTCATCAAACCCTATGCTTTTTCACATACCAGTTGTATTCAAGATATTGCTACTAGCATCTGCCAGTGTTTAACTCATCTTCTGAAAGAAGTTTAAAAGTCTACGGTATGAAAATCCACCAGGGATTGTGAAGGACACTTTTGACAGTGGGTCATTTTTAGGGCTTTTAGGCATTTTGGAATTTTAAATGGGCCATTCCCCTTTGTAACAAAAGTAAAATTTGAAATTTTAATGGGCTATTTTTTCATCCAATGTGCAAAATGGCTCATGACCCCTGCCTTTCCCAATCCCTGATCCACTCTGATCAAAATAAATTCTGTTCTACAGGATAAAAGTTACAAAATACTGCATCTACCGGGATAAGAAGTTGTTTGGATTTTCTTCTCCACATGGCCTGATAGTCTTTAATCATGACATATATTATATTATAATATATATTATGGGCATAAATGGTCCGTTATATCTTAGGTGTTTACTGTTTAGCTTTACACTAGAGCACTCATTACCCTGCAGAACCTCTTCCCCCAGTATCATTGAGACAGGTGTAAGGAGCCTATCTTAGTGACGCACATGTAGCAATAATCCCCTCTCAGATCCTAATTTCTGTCGCTATTGTTCATCTAATATAATGGACTGGTATTCCAGCATTGGCCTTCATTGACCTTACGAAGACATCTAGTTATATATCCTTGATTATTGTTTTACAAGTGCTTCTATCTTGCATGACGACTCCTCCATCACCTTTTTGTGATAGGAATTAGTTTAATCATGTTAAATTGATATCTGTTGTAAGTCTTACTACCAAGCATCGCACATAACAGCATAAACCATAGATTAGATTATCTGGTGAGTGAGTTATTGAATTATTTGCTTTATCTTAATTCCTCTTCCACATCTTCCTTGTATTAAAGGAACTCTGGTCCAAGCGATCTTGAGACTGCGGTAGAGACCGTTACGCAATGTGTAACGAGGTCACGTGACGCAAACTAGGTGCAGGCGAGCGATCGCCTGCTTTTCGTATCCAAAGTAAACTCGTCTTAATCGGGATTCGTAATCAAAACGTAACTCGTACTAAAAATGCCTGGATATAGGTTATATTTTGCTTTGCATGTATTAATAAATAGTTTGGTAGGTAACTGAACGATTGGTTGTTCAAACAAACGAGACATTTCAGATTTAGATTCATTTA
This sequence comes from Gibbula magus, assembly GCA_936450465.1. Lineage (NCBI taxonomy): Eukaryota > Metazoa > Mollusca > Gastropoda > Trochida > Trochidae > Gibbula > Gibbula magus. The sequence goes on from OW388304.1 coordinate 63,801,392, forward strand.
TTATCCTTACCTTTGCAGACAATTAGTACAATAAGAAAACGGTGTGGGTACAGGTTGTATTAGCATCATAAAATGTGAAATAGATAAAATCATGTGTCTGACAAAACAGCAAAGATGTGACGAATAGAAAATGTCGGTGAAGAGAAAAAGATAAGTCGCCGACAAAGTAATTTACACCCAAAACATCTCACCACACACCAATATGTACACCTCTTCCTGAGTTGTTCAGGCTTCAGATGACGTATTTGAAGAGTAAGTTTTTATACATTTATTAACATTATTATTACTGATAATATTATATCATCACGAGACAAAATTAATATAACCATTTTCAACTCGCAATTAATTGACAGGTTGTTGATACAATATTACGGAGTCTTCTTCCACAATACAACTTCACATACGGGATTAAATGTAAATGTAAGTACTCGTATATTATTTAAACGGCATTTATTTCAGGATCTTACATGGAAAGATGGGTTGACAAACAGGGTTACAAGTACATATACACGCGTATATGTTGTTTATTATAACCATACTTCATGTGATGTTCATCCATGATTGTGTTTCAACAAATTTATTACGATATTTCACAAAGAAAGCCGTAGTTTATCAAGGTGCTTAATAATACTAATAATAGAATTAAAATGCTACTGGATGATTTCAAGGAATGCATAAGAGAGGTAATAGTGTGACATCGATTTCCTGAAAATATGTCTCCGTGTTTGGCGAAAAATCAAGGTTTAATCTTACATTTCTTTTAAAGTTTTTTTATTTGTTGCTATAACGCTTGATATAGTTTAAACGTATTAAAACACTGAAAAAGTGACGGAATCGGCAAACAAGCAAAAAAATGCTTGCATAAATGCCTCTCCCTACAAACTGCAAACACACCAATCAAACAAACAAATAAGTTGCATACATTGAACAATCATAAAATCTTAAACCAACAGGCATGTATATGGTACCAGATTACAAGACACAATTGAAGGCGTTAAACTTTAAAGATGTTGAACGTTACATAACAGCAAGGCAATAGATGATAAGAAATAATTAAGAAACAAAGATTGATTTATGAAAAATCCGAAAATCCTTTAGATTTAACGATAACATTGTGGATGGATTTTAGCAGTACACGATTTTCGTGGTTCTTTGCTCAAGCATTTCCTTGCAATATGGATGTTATATTGAAACATGTTGTAAAGAAACATTCATTTACTCTTGTACTATTGTATATACGTTTGATATCAGTGACAAAGTATATCAATAAGTGTAATAAAGTTACATTGTGTATCAGATATAAAAGGTTACTATAATTATAAGTGTGTCAATCAACATATTTTAATGTAATGCAAACCATAAACAAAAAATTTTATGTATAAGATTTTCAACAAGCTCAGTTAAATTAACATTAAGATTGCACCATTGTACACGCACACATATACAATATGATTTTACACATTTATAGAACACGATCGAATGAATGAATTATGTTACCAGATGCAGCCTAATACACACTCTCGTAAATGAAAACGTAATGGTAGGGTAAATACGATGATAGCTCCAATACAAATTCTCAATTTAACATACCACATAGATGTTTCTTCAAAGGAGAGAAGTGTTGTGACAGCAAATTAGTTTACGCAATGAAGCTGAACAAAGTCATATACGCTGAGTAGTGTAATTATGTTTTTATTTTGTATTGGACCGGTTCAATTATATAACAAATGGCATGTCGGTGACCGGCGGCATTTCAATTGTCATGTTAATCGTCAAAAGTCTGGTCTTGGTGACACACAAACAATCATGAAATAACATTAATGCGACTGTCAGTCTAGATATTTGTCAGCCAATTAAACGTTCACTGAAAGGTAGGAACATATATTCCACCAATGGAATTTAGGGATAGGATGAGCTTTGTATTGTGTTCTTTGGCGAAAAACCTCCAACAAGCAGATTTGGCATTTGAAGAATAACTTATCGCTGACATAGGACGATTATTATAGTACATGGATTATTAAGCTCATGGAGAAAACAGGTTCGTTATTCTAATCTTTGTCATCATTGTATATTGCTATATTCGCATGCGAAATACTTGCAAAATCATCACAATTGTACTTTTGTTATTTACAAAATGATATATAGATACATGATGCTTGAAGAGCGATACGTAAGTCCTTTAGCTAGTTTGCCGATTCCCTTCTTTTTTTTTATCATGATAAGAGACAATTACCATGTAAAACAAAACAGACAGTTAGAAGTATTTGTTTCGATTAAAATGCATTCATATTCGCGCTTGTACGGCAAGTAGTGGCGAGTAGGCCACTGCGCAACGGAAACATAGCTGCGTAGGAGTAACGCTAGTTCCATTTTCCCACTAATTGAATTTACGCTTTCCAGTGTTTTATTCAGGAGCACAGTGTTCCTTTAAAGATATGGGCATCTTGGAAAAAATTTACAACAAACCATTGAAAAACTAATCAAATATTATCAATACAATGATAGATATCATTCATATTTGCCACTATTTTCTATTAATCAAAATAAACCTTTACGACGAGTTTTTACTCTTTATAAGCTATCTGGACTAGCATCATCGTTAGATCTAGCGCTTTATAATTTTGATGACCGTCCTAACGAAATTAGGAGACCATTATGTCAACTTTGACTTTGAGGTCGTTTTGTTTTCACTAACAGGGTTCCAAATTATTTCAGATAATCATGATTTGAATGGACAGATAATGAATACTTACATTTAGAAAGTGGATGATATTGTTCTTTGCTCATCTTGTCTTGCTGTTCACACGATACCTTGATAAATTTATGACGGACAGCCAGCTTCCGCCATCAACAAAGGGAGATAAATCTCACGTATTCTGTTCAATATGTGACCGCTAAAAAATACAACTATGCCTTTTGCTCTTTCCACAGGGGCTTGTATTGCTGAAAACAAACAGTTCCTAGGTTCAATACTACGATACGATATACCTGTACTTATAAATAAAGATAAGTATAGGTAAATCGCATTTCAGTATTAAACCTATGAATTGTTTGTTTTCAGCAATACAAGCCCCTGTGGCTCTTTCTGGTTTTGAATCTGACTGGAATGCATTTCAGTAAGAAAGTTAGAGTAATGTAAACGTGAGCAGTGTTGAAAATGAGGTATAAAAGTAATTGAGAATACTATTCAAATCATCATCATATGTATGATATGTAATATATCATGAAGTCGAAAATCTAAATTGCAATATACCAAGGACGTATATCACATCCATCTAATTCCTTGAATATACCATAGGCATAGCCTAATTCTGAATTTTGTAAGCGGGCGTGGGAAGGGGGCGTTGTTAGAATTGCGTGTTATAGAAACGTCAAAGTGTAATACATAAGCAACAGATGTAACCTTTCAGCATTGACTATTACTATAGTTTGCCCAGTAATTTAGAACCAAGTAATATTTTTGGTGTTTGACAATGCCGTTTTAGTCCAATAACCCAAAAATGCCAGTTGGGCTTATATAGCACAGGCCGTCGTCCGTTCACATATGAAATTTTCGCCTTCTCAAGAACATTACGTCCTAAGTAAAAATAAATTCGTCCCCTGACAGCTACCTACATATAAACGACAACATGGGTAATCATTATAAGGTCCTATTCACGTGAATAAACTCAAGGTCTATAAACAGCTTATTCAAAAGTTTATTTTAATTTGTTTGTGTATGCTATCGAGAACATCTTTGTTTAGTGAGAACTGTCATATTTCATGCAGTATGTTAAAACTACTTTAGAGCTTTAAATTACGTTCATAAAATGACAATATTCTCAAGTCATTTTCCGTTTAATTTATGTAAATTATGTGCAATGTTAGTTGATCAAAGTAAGCAAAATACCAGACCTAAATACAAGCCGGAGACACTTTTTCAAATTGGATAACTTGTTTTAATTTGTTCAAGATTATCTCGATAGGAATAGAATAGTATTCATAATCAGTATTATTGTGTCATCTTTACTACAATAGCTTGGAATAAAATCTTATTCTTAGAATAATTTCTATGTACATGATTATCTGTCTTCTCTGTCTTCATTTTCTTGGACTTCTTGAAATATAGAAAGTATAAAATATAATTTTTCTAGTTCGAAGGCACATGCGCACATGGTCAGGCGAAATAGACCCAGTTGAATTGATTCATCGCAGAATTAAGATACATATGGCGAAAAGATCGTAGGAAGAAATATTGTATGTCACTTGCGTTTGTTTATAATTAGATTCCAATAGTTCAATATTCTTTTGAATAACTGGTACATACCTACTACCTATAAAGTACTATTGAGAACATTCTGTCCGAATTTAAGCATAGTATATGAATCAAATGATTTCGTTTATATACAACTTCAAATTTAGTACTTTTCAGAATTCAAAGAGTGTATCAACTGATGATCAGTATAGAGATAAGTTTGGACCAACTAGGGGATTGAAGTGGCAACTACCTGAGGAAATTACAGCGGTTGGTCATGATTAATAGTGAGTTGAGTATCAACATAGGCTTGGTATTCTTCTCTCATCAGGCCAGTGCTACCTATCAATGTTATGGCACGTATACGGTATTTACGGTCTAGACCATATGATTCGACAACTGGGCCAATATACGGGAAAACTGGACCAATACGAGACAAATTGGCCAACACGAGACAAACTGGGCCAATATGAGGCTGGCCATGCGCAGTCGCACATTTTGTGGAAGCCCGAAGTTGTCGCTTCAGAACTTTTGCCCATGATATCTGTTCACCAATCTTGATTATAACTTTTATTTCAATATAAATGCGATGTTTAGTGTTGTGCAAATAGAATGAACAGAGGTCAATTAATAAAATTGTCATTAATTAAGTATTTCCGTATTGGCCGAGTTAACGGTCCTCGGTCCGTTCGACTTCGTCTCGGACCAATACAACGGACCTCGGGCCTGTAACTGGGCCAATACGGAAATACATAACATTATAGTTATGCCATGGTATGTAGTGCCTTCTGCATCAAATGTTGTTATTTAGGTCCCATAATCGAAAATACTCTCGAGCCGTGCCATTTTATAATCAATATATCCTGATCACCAGAATGAAAATGACGCCCCTTGCACAAGGAAACGAACTAGTAGATACAATGTAGGTGTAACATAAGTATAACTCAGGTAAAACGTTTATAAATATATATAGGTTGTTATTATAGTGTGTTTGGGGGTGGGCAATATCCTGCATTAGGAATAAACATTGTATTTTACGAGCCTTGGCGACTTAAAGACATATTGTTTATACTTATTCCTAATGCAGGATATTTACTATCCCAAAACACAAGAGCATGAAAACTTCTTTATCATCCAAAACTGTGTTCCACAGGAGATATCGCTTGTGTGAGATCAAACAATATCTCCTAGGAGATATCGTTTTGTCAGTAGATTTTGAACAATGCCCTGACACCGTCAACTACATGACATCACAGTGCCTTTTACATCATCGAGTAATGACATCACACTGCTATGACGTCATAAACATGATAACGTCACAATGCTATGACATCAGCGCATTTGAAGTCAACCAGCAGAGTTGTGCTCAGAGATGTACACTTTCTCAGTGAAACGTAATTAAGAATGATTTTGGATGATAAATAGAATCTCACCCTCGTGTCTTCTGATATCAAATATATCAACACTCGTTGATAAAAGTCAAAATATCCTCGGCAAGCCTCGGATATTTGTAACTTTAATCAACTTGTGTTGATATATTTGATATCAGAAGACACTTGGGTGAGATTCTCTATTTATCATACAATGTCATTCTTCATTCATTTTGCGCAAAAAGAACTTTACAACATTTTTGTTTTTATAAACAATATATCCTGGTCACCAGAATGAAAGTGATCCCCCTTGTAGGACAGGACGATATATATATATATATAATAAATAATATATATAATTTTGATATTACGTAACTCAGGTAACACATAGATATAATGTTGATATAACGTAACTCAGGTAACACATATATATAATGTTGATATAACGTAACTCAGGTAACGCATAGATATAATGTTGATATAACGTAACTCAGGTAACACATAGATATAATGTTGATATAACGTAACTCAGGTAACACATATATATAATGTTGATATAACGTAACTCAGGTAACACATAGATATAATGTTGATATAACGTAACTCAGGTAACGCATAGATATAATGTTGATATAACGTAACTCAGGTAACACATATATATAATGTTGATATAACGTAACTCAGGTAACACATAGATATAATGTTGATATAACGTAACTCAGGTAACACATAGATATAATGTTGATATAACGTAACTCAGGTAACACATAGATATAATGTTGATATAACGTAACTCAGGTAACACATATATATAATGTTGATATAACGTAACTCAGGTAACACATATATATAATGTTGATATAACGTAACTCAGGTAACACATATATATAATGTTGATATAAGGTAACTCAGGTATTTACACCCGTTCATGAATAAAGCAGTCTATTTACATAGACGTGTAGATGTATGTTTTACTTACGTTTCCTGATAATATACGAGTTCAGGTTTATGTTTTATCGACTCTATATCCACGGTAATGAAGTCTTGTTGCTGGGACCGGGGTCAGATTGGGATTGATGTCTTTTGTTGCATACTGCCATTGTAATATACATTTCTCATTCCATTTACACATCTTCAACAAACCTGTTTGTTTATTTTCATCTTTGCTCAGATATCTTACTGCACAAAGTAACTTTGATAACACTTTTATTACCCAGGCTTGCAAACACAGGTTTTTATCACAATGGACACTCATATATATTATATATGTCTATATATGTATATACAAGGAGGAAGACATGTCTGTGCAAAGTGTGAGTTTTCAGTCGTCAACAACCTTTGTTTCGATTGCTTTTTAGTCTAACACTACATAAGACTCTAAAAAAACATATTGAACATAATATTGAAAAGGAGCCTTTTCCCGAAAGTTCCATTTCTTACAGTCTCCTTTTCAATTTTTAATAACATGGTGATATTTTCAGAATAAATACTTTTTTCAGAGTCTGAGTGTAAGACTATCGTGTTGTCATATAGGTGGGTTCCTTTATTGGTCAGTTTTGAGAATTTCCATTGCATAATTAATGTTTTTGGATAAACAAATCTATATTACTATATTCCATATTTTTCCTTAATTTTTAACTTGTTTCAAGTCTTGGATAGCTATAGTGCATAACCGCATCATCTTTGAAACATGAGAACATATACCTGCAGCTGTGTCACTGGAACCGTTGTTCATATCACAGTTACATTTCTTATGTATCTTACTGACTTACTGATAAAATAAATGTGTTAAAGGTCCATCAATTGTGTTATTGGGGGTCAAATATGCCAAACGTTATAAATGGTCTTACTTTATCGAGAATTACCTACTGTTACCGAAAACTACCATTTTGATGATATTTGACTTAGAATATTTACGATATGAAGGTAAAAGTGTCGATTTCTGATCGAAATCCGGACAATGCACCGCGTGTGGCTCGCCCCAATGAGTCAAACGTAATTTTGGAATCTTATTTAAACCAGACAAAATGACAAATTTGGTTTGATAATGTAAACTAGGTCATATAACTACTGTGCATGTAAATGGGACATGCAGTTTCGGTTTCAATACATACATAATCATATTACTAGATTTTAATTGGGAACTAGTAATTATGATATGTTTTGCGATTGGGGATGAATATGCAGCTGAGTGAATTTGTTTGTATTGAAAACAGCACATATGATGTGTTGGAACGTATTAAAGCCAAACAGATTTTTACGAAACACAATGGATGCTCCTTTAAGGATATCAACGTGCTTAGTCTACGTACCACAGGATATCGGTAACATAAAGTTGTGCCCAGATGTACGGAGAAAGATGGATGTCGGTTTACATAACTGTAAAGTGAATCAGAGCTCCACGAGGCAATGCTCAATAAAGTTTATAAAACAAAGTCGTATTTGACTAGGCATAATGTTTTAAAGGTCACTTCTTTTCTTGTAATAACCTTTTATTATACGGCGTTTAATTAAAGGATTTGTAATCGCTGCTTCCTATCGTAGCAGCCTGTCAATACAAGCATTATTACGAAATAGACGCCTGCTTTGAATAGAAGCCTGCCTCAAATAGACGCCTATGGTGTCGACCGTTGAAAAGAATAGACGCCCGGCGTGTAATTAAGGAAATACTGTAGATGAACCCAGAGGGGCTTGTATTGCTGAAAACAAACAGTTCCTAGGTTCAATACTACGATACGATATACCTGTACTTATAAATAAAGATAAGTATAGGTAAATCGCATTTCAGTATTAAACCTATGAATTGTTTGTTTTCAGCAATACAAGCCCCTGTGCGAGGCCGTTAGCTGGAACCCGAGGTCGAGGTCGGTAACTAGTTTACAAACTGGCGGATTACCCGGCGTACGCCGCCGGAAGCGTCGTAACCGGCGTAACTGGCGAATCACTTGATTGGAACCCGGTACACGCCTTAGGCGTACTCAGGATGCGACGGTTTGAAATGACCGGCGAAGGCGGCGTATAATGGCGGTTGATACAAAATACAATACACACTTTCATTTAATTCTAAACATTTTGAACTCCAGTTGAAGATTAAAATTTTTAACTTGTAAACAAATTAATGACACTTTTACAAATTAAAGAACACTTTGTATTAAGTGATAAAAGAGTCTCTCTCATTTCATCTTATTTCCGTGGTGTAATGGTTAGATCACTCGACCATAAGTCATAGGATTGCAGGTTCGATCCCAGAAGTATTTGCGATTTGTTTGTGTTGAGAAATGCTATTTTACGAATCATCATCACTCAGAAAGATAAAAATTAAACAAAAGTAAATACACAACAATAAGTACTTTCATATCAGGTGTTCACGGCTGTCCTAGGTGTTCATGACTTTGGTTGACTATGTGTACTTGAATATAATCCTTTTTCATTTTTTCTATCGATCTTTTTACTTGAATTCTGAAAAAGAAAAGTTCTCATCAATAACTGCATTTAGAAACAAAAGCGAGCACAGCTCTCACACCCCGCTTGTAGTTTGATCAGCTAAACACTCTCCTAGCGATGATTTGAAATGGATTCTATGGATTTATTGTCATTAAAAGCCACGCCTCAACCACATTGATAACTTCCATACCTATTTGAAATTTATAGCATACAAAGGTCAATCAAATAGTTGGTAATATAAACATGATATCGATGTAACAATTCAATACTTCCAAATTAAAAATAAACCTGGAATTAAAGCAATCTTTTCTTAAGCTAGTGACAAAAAAGTGCAACCATCCGAGATGTCAAAATCCCAAAGTGCATAGGGGTGAAGTAACTTGAATTTGATGCTGTTCATTTCATGATGCTCGCAGAAAGATTTGTCACTTTTTGACAATTCTGAGACACATAGCACAGGGTCGGTATACTCTATACTGAAAGAGGTCTCTGCAAGATGGTTCCCTTGAATGTTAACTGTTGACCAGAAACAGAAACGCCTTTAAGCTTTTGGTTCGATTCAGATTTCCTGAAACGATTAGTGACTCAGGATCAGACGTGTGAGAACCATTCAACTATTTGAGAACCATCCACAATCTAGGAATCGACCCATATAGTCGATAGATGAAATGTCGTAACCCTTCATAATCTAGGAATCGACCCATGTAGCCTGTTGATAAGATAGGACAACTATTTGAGAACCATTCACAATCTAGGAATCGACCCATGTAGTCGTTAGATGAAAAATCATAACCCTTCACAAGCTAGAAACCGACCCCTGTAGTCGTTAGATGAAATGTCATAACCCTTCATAATCCCGGAATCGACCCCTGCAGTCGTTAGATGAAAAATCATAACCCTTCACCAGCTAGAAACCGACCCATGTAGTCGCTAGATGAAAAATCATAACCCTTCACAAGCTAGAAACCAACCCCTGTAGTCGTTAAATGAAATATCATATCCCTTCACAATCTCGGAATCGACCCATGCAGTCGTTAGATGAAAAATCATAACATTTCACAATCTAGAAACCGAATAACGCATAACGAATAACGGAATAACGAAGGTGGAACATCGCTTGTCCAAATGTATTGATGCAAGTGGAGACGATGTTGGAAAATAAAATGCAAAAAGTGGCACTTTGATCTTGTTAAGTAAGTCATTCTACGAACTTTTTGATTAACCCTCGTAGGCCTACATAGTAATTAGTTTTCAATTTATGCTCCGCAAGCGAAACAAAATCAGGAAATTGGACTGTTTTGGTAAACATTTATCTCTTTAATGGCAGCCAGGAATTTCATCCGATTTTGAAGTTTACACATCATGTAGTTTCCGAATTATGATCCAAAAACGATCCAAGGTCGGGAAAAAACAGAACAACACCACGTAAGTAACTCCCCTAATCGACATTTAGTTTCCAAATCATAAGATTCCTCACGGACGCATGGAGAAAACGAAGAGTTTTCACTTAAAGAGCCATGCTCATATGTTGATCGACATATCGGAAAATTACCAAAAATCTATCTCATTGAAAAAGATGCATATGTTTAAAACAAATAAAATGTACATACTCGATGACTCTTTCACTCCAAAAGAAAATATCCATTCATTAAAATTAAAAAAATAAGTTATGTCGAATCTGTTGCCAAATTTTAATAAATCTATACACTGGGGAAAAAACTTGGATCAAAACACTTCATAAAAGCACAGAATATCAATTACCATTATGTCGAAACTGTTACCAAAACGAAGTCATCATCTAATATAACCATTGCTTTACAAATATACTTACCCATCCTGGATCATTGGTGCCTGAAAAGAAGAATAAAATCAGTAACTTGTATCTTATTGTATTTGTCGAACTAGAATAGCTTTCTATAATTCCATCTGCAGTTTTCCAAGACATGAATTTTGACCCCTGGCCAAAACGTTAAGCCAAAGCTGTTATGTATGAACGTAGCTTATGTTTTAGTACAGTCAATCGTGATTTCTGATGTGAAAACACAAACCTGTCAGATTCGTTTTCCCCATACTAAGATACATTAAAGACATCACAAATTACATGATATATGTATTTATATTCGCATATAGATAAAAAAAATTGCGACGCAGCTGAACACTGTACATTTATTTGCTTTAATAATTTAAACTTTGGGGAAGTAACATTCTATGTTTCTTCATCCTCGGTTACCCATTGTTTTACATATGCTCCGTTACTCTCAACTTTATCACCCATGGAAAAACTATCAGATAAATCTGTACTAAAATTACCTGCCCTTTGCTGGCCTGACGTAGTCAGTTACCAAGAAAATGCTCAATAGGATAAGACGGAAATTGTCAAGTGGAGAGTAACGGAGCATATATAAAACCATGGGTAACCGAGGATGTGTTTCTTAAGATACATGGTCTTTCAAATCATAACAAGGTCAATTTACAAAATAACAGCAGTGTGTAGTGTGAGTAGTTTGCTGAACACCCTTACATCTGATAACCATCAAGCTTCTTGGGTAGTTTTTTCTATGACATCAAGACAATTTCAAAACAATATTTTGCCCTTCCATAATACATGGTATTTACTGATACCCTGGACGTCATAGTTCTAAGCTGCTAACAGATGAGTTAAGGAAATGCATCAAAGTTTAAATAAGTCAGCGATTTAGACTGGAAGGTTATCAGGTTATTGACTAAATTTGGGGATTTTATAGCGCTTCCAGCGAAACTGTGGCATTGTCAATCAGTTAAATACATAACACATATCGTCTTTAATACATGTAGTGTATATAATATGTAATAATAGAGATGGAATAATAGAGTATATTAAACAAAAAACCTTTAATGCTTTGAATTGAAAACCGTTTATTATATATACACAAATAAAAAAGTAAAGCACCCCCTGTTATGCTGTTATCATTATTTAATAGCGATGACGTCATGTTTACACAGGTACTGTTTTTGCAATGAAACAATGTCTATAATACTGAGGAGCTGCAGGTGAAACAAAACACATTCGCATTGGTATTGTCACCTAGACCCTAGTGTACATGTTCAATAAGAATGATCAGTAGATTGTAGGACCGCCATGTACCCGGATGATACACTGCACCCTACGTCTCATGCCTCCAGTATGACGTCGGATCTGTTCTTGTGTCAATGACATCCACTTAGCGTGCAGAGCTGCCTCCAACTCATGTAAATTTTGTACTGGAGGGTTCCGAGCCTAGAGTCGCCGCCCTAGAATATCCCACATATGCTCCAAAGGGTTCAGGTCTGGTCTTACTGCTGGCCAGGGTAAAGTTGTCACTGCGTTGACTCGCTTGTAATTGACAACGGCACGTGATCGGTGAGGCCGGGCGTTTTCGTCCATATACTGTGGTCGTGTAGCAAGTGCATGGTTATCGAAATGAGGAACAACGACCGGCTGTAGCACATCCCGGATGTATTGAGCTCCCGTTAAGCCCCTGATGGTGACCAAATCCGGCTTGTAGTCATGCGACAGGCATCCTCATACCATAACAGAGCCACCTCCATACGCAACAATTGGCTGGATGTTCCTGAGGTATAAGCTGTATTCTTCTTTCTCCAAACACGTGCACGCCTATCAGTAACATGGAGCACGTTTGTGATGGTCTTTCAACAAGGGACGTTTAATTATCCTTCTTGCCTTTAGTCCTGTCGATTTGAAGCGATTTCTGACTGTTCTGGTGCTGATGTTTCGATTTGGTAACCACAGACGTTTCAGCTCAGGACTTGTCAGGAAGGGTTCTCGGCGTAAATGTCGAAGAAGGTGCCTGTCCTCTCGACGTGTAGTGACAATAAGTCTTCCAGACCTTGGACAGTCCATTGCACTTCCTGTCTGCGCAACAATGTAATGGTAGCCCACATTTCGCCCTATCGCATTAAAGGACATTCCTGCAGAGTGCATACCAATAATTTGATTTCCACCGAGATCAATTCTTCAATTTTTGTCCAATGAGATCAATGGACAATCGTCTTTGTGCCATGTACAATAGATATGTTTGAAATACAGTTGGGCCATACTGTTTTTTTTGTGATCCTCGATGTTGCACGTGCATGCCCCGAATGTGTAGGCGTGACTGACACGCATCACTGGATGGAACGTGTCGCACAAACACTACTCTTCTAAATGAACCTTGTTTAACTATTAAAAATATTCTCAAAAAGATATCATCACAAATAGACTGAGTGGCAAAAGAAATGTTGCGTTGACGGATTCTTTGATCGATGTTATGCCAGAGGTGCTCGATGGGATTCATATCGGACGATCTGGCGGGCTAAGGCAAAACATGGACCTTATTGAATGTTGAGGTACTGTACGTCACTCTGGCTACATGAGGACGAGCATTGTCCTGTTGAAAAGGGTGTTTGGATGGCGTTGCAAGAATAGGATGACCTCTGGCTGTAGGACCCTGTCAATGTACCGCTGCGCCGTCAGATTGCCGTCAATGACAACGAGGTCGGTGGTTGCGTTGCCGTGTATCCCATACGAGATCATGACGCTGCCTGCACCGTAAGTGACAACTTCATGTACGCAGCAGCGTGCCTCCCTCTCACCCCGGCGACAGTAAAGCCTCCTTCTCCCGTCTGCTACGTGAATCTGGAACCGACTTTCGTCGGAAAATAACACTCTCTGCCAGTTTTGGTTCTGCCAACGATGAACATTTCTGGCTCAAGCAACCCTGTTTTGCTGATTCGGTGTCAAACTGCAGTAGATGCTGTCGTTGTGACGGTTTGAAAGCGGTTCCTGAGATGCAGTTTAAGCAGGTACTAGCCTTCATTTGGGGTTGTCACTGGTGGCCTGCCACTTCTAGTTCTGTCTCGAGTCGATCCAGTCTGTTGTAGACGTCCTCGCAGCCTAAGAATGGTGAGACGGTGACATTTGATTGCGGCAGCAACTTCTCCATCAGTGGACCCAGTCTACAGCATTCCAATCGCTCTTTCCCGCTCTTCAGTTGTAAATCTCGGCATTGTAATGGATTTATGGTATGAAATAATGAATGCAGGGGCATTTTATACCCATTACCAACTGATTTCACGTGCATTTCATGCGTGGTAAAAATTCTATGACTACGTTTTGGTGACATGATCCTTCTGATGAAAACTTAAATGTTTAAAGAGCCATCACGGATGTTGATGAAAATATCAAAAGTTTTCCAAAAATCTATCTCCGTGAAATAAATACACTTAATTTTTCCCTAATTTTTCTAACTTAAAATAAGCCAAGAAATTGCATTAATTAGTAAAGGTGTTTTCCAGTCTAAATATAGATCCAGTCTATTATTTTCAAGCGCAAAGCATTATGGTCTAGCTCACAAACAGTAAACAAAGACACGAAAGAATAAAAAAAAATATGAACAATGAAATCGAAATATATAATTTTTGGACGGTTATTTATTTACCATTTCATTTAATTATGTATTTGCTACAGATATTGGAATAATTGTTTTACCCAACTAGGTATTTTTCTTGAATTTTATTATTAATGAGAGTAAAAATTTGTCATAATTTGCTGATCTTATCTCAATAAAAAAACATTAAACAGGAAATAATTTGTATATTCTCAGGACATTTAGAAACATAATTTGTAAAGCAATCGTCACATTCAGTAATGTGTGACAAGGGTACTTTGCAAGAGAGACACGTGCAGCACGTGCAGCACATTGGTTGTTATGGCGACTTGCGCTAGAGACGAGCCTTCACGCTTCGGAAGCGCTTGCTGTTTTATGTAGTACGTATTACGCGAAAAAGCGGACTCTGTTTAAATACGTCAGATACCCGTAGCGCGCGCTAGTCAAAGTGATTCTTCTCTTTGAAACCAAATTGCAATACATTGTCTTGATATGAAAATTATTTAACATATGCCATGTTGTAGATAAATATTTTTCTCGCGAATGACGTTAAAAGTATATTTTCAAAAAATTTGAAACACTAACAGCCGTGATGGCTCTTTAAGAAGTTGACTATTTACAAAGGTTTAGAAACAAATCTAGTCCGTAAACATGTGCAAAAGCCTCCTAAAACAGTCGAAGCAAATTTTTAACAAAAACGTTTTCTTAGATTCTTATGGTTGTGTTAAGAATAAAAAAAATAACATATCTCAATATTTTGTAATTTTTGGAAAAAAATATCGAATAAATATTCCCAAAAACACAACTAATTTCCTTTTTTTATGAATGTGCATTCATTATCAAAGAAGACAAAGTCAGTTTGGTTAATTTTCCAACCATTGTTACAATTTTCCCTTCAATTATTGCATGATCCGAAATAGGACAATTGACCCCACCCATGAAAAACTGGCGATAACTTATTTACCATTAAAGTTAAAGGTATGCTATTTTAGCACAGAACACTAAACTGATGGAGTGTTACAACACATTAAAGGAATTTCCTTTTTTATGATATTCAAATTCAAAGAGGTGTAACATTTCTTTTGGCGTTCAATTTATCAGGGGGTGCTAAAACATTTTCTTTGTGTATACATTAAATGATAAGTTGATTTGAATTTTGAGGCTGAACTTCACTTTACGACTGTTGATATAACAGTTTCAAGAAGACACGAACGCAACATTGAATTACTCAAATTAATTCCCTATTAATATTTCTTGAAAATGTATTTTCAGTTGAAATAAACAGCTAACCACAAAACATCATTGTGCAAACTTATCTAAAAAGGACATGTCCATGAGTTATCGTTTACTCTAGAACAATGCTTACTATCTCCTATAAAGAAACTAAATTTTCACAACTGTACACATACTTGATCCCTTGGTTGAAGTTTTGGAACGAGTTGACGGCTGTCTTCTTGTTGGAGGTTTTGAAAGAGGTGGAGCTGGGTTACCCTAATGAGAGGAACACTGGATTAATCAGTAATGTCATACATGATGGATTTATAAGCATCCAAACCAATTGATATATGTCCTATACATATAATGTATTTAAGTGTTTGCATAAAAACAATGATTTTAATGAAAAATAGATATGTGGCTTTGTAGTAATCAGATGTTACCTAATCTACAATTTATAATCCACATTGGCCAAGGTGTATGTTTAAAAAGTTTTAGGTTTCAGGACTTTAGACAAAGAATCTGTACATACGCTGTGCCAAATTTATCAGTTCTTAGGCTTTTAGTACTGGAGAAAAAGACAAAATAGTTTTTAGAGCATGACTCGTGAAGTATATCACCTTCAAGTAATAATCCCAATTTGCTAAGGAGCCTTTTCAAATGACTTATTAGTGAATCCTTCTCCATCGCCGTCGGTCCACAAAACCAAAACTCACGGTTACATGTGTATCGATTTGTCGACAGGTTAGGACGTATGATGATTTATCTGGCCCTCAATTAAGTTTATTGTATAAGTATATTGTTACGTTAGAGGATTGAAGGTTTCATTACACGACCCTGTAAATCGTATCCATAGAAAACGGTTATACGTATTGGCGTATTAAAGGCGTTGTAGCATTTTCTTTTCTATATTTTGTTTTCTCAACTTTGCTATTTATTATTAAAGTTATACAATATATTCTTATGTAAGAGGATAAAACATCTCATCACACAACTCGTTAAACCGTATCCATATAAACCGATTTTCCATATTGCAAGAAATGATGTGACATATAATACGACAGTGGTATGGAACTCTTCAGTTTGAGAGAAAGATTTGTAGGTCTCATGCGAATTTGAGAGTTAAGACAGAGAGATGATAGACCATTCCATCATGGAGCCATACTTAAAACTTTACTCTCAGTGTTTAAGTATCGCTACATCAGTCAGATCACTTGAAATACCTTTGAGTGGCCATTTTGATATGAATACATTTAAATGGCTGCTCGGAAGGAAATGGACTTGCATGGCTTTGTACAATTTTGTGGAACTCTTTTTTTTATATTGATTTAGGAGGATTCCTCAGCCATTGATAAGAGTTATTTACCTTTTCTTGAGATCAGTTTATTTCAGTGCTATGTACACCGTCTTTAAGGAGATTTCGGTATCGAGCAAAGAATACTTGATGTCCTTCTGTTTATTTAAGTGATGTCTTCAACACTTCCTGCAGTAATGTGATCAGTCAAAAGAGTCTGCCTGCATATAATTATAAACATTTATAAGTGAAAAATATGTTTCACTTGTGTGTCAATCACTTACAAAAAATAAATAAGTGTTACAATTGATCAAATGAGACTCGCGTATACATGTATTCAATTAATATGTATTAATATTGAATTGATATTTTGTATCAATGTCGATGTATATTTCTTAACTCTATGTATTTTTTGTGACTTATTAGAATAAACTTTATGTTGATGTGACTTGGCCAACTGTATCGTATGAATAGTATGTAATCCTTGTTTGACATGCTTTTTTGCCCCGTAGTAGCATGTAAATAGGTTGTTCCATAGAGGATATCTGTCTTTTCTTGAGTAATAGGCCTACCATGTTTATCTCATCGAGTGAAAATATATAATTTGCTACCTCACGAGATGAGATAAACATGGTATTTGTCAAGAATTGACGGATATTTTATTTATTATATGATGTTATCCTTGTAATTTCGTACGAAAAGGGTCGTTTTCCGCTAGGAACAGCCCGTCACCACAGCAACATTGTGAGCTCATATGCCAATTCGCCGCTTGAGACCATTGTTTTATGACGTCAAATTATATCAGTCACTGCTCGCAGTGAAAATATAAGTTATTTTCACTGTAGCTTGATAGACAGTTTATTTCACTGATGAGTCCCAGTATTTCTTTGTTCGTCATACAATAAATCCAAGTATTTCATTGCTCGTCATATAATAAATCCCAGTATTTCATTGCTCGTCATATAATACATATAGAAAACTAAACGATGTCCCGTTTAATAACATGTTTATCAAAGAGTGAATGGTTTGGTATTTTAACGAGCGAAAGCGAGTTAAATACCGATGCCATTCAAGAGTTTCATAAACATGTTATCAAACGGGACCGAGTGTAGTATTTTATTTATAACTCAATGATGTAGGTAGCGCTGAATTGCAAGAAAATCGTTGTTAGTGACGCTCGTTTGCAAATAGGTCACCTGCTATTGCAGTCCCGCGGCTAACATAGTGAGGTCAACCAAAAAACGACTATGACGTCACGCGCCGATTATGACGTTACGGCAGCACGCGGTGGTATCACACATGTGTGTTACCAACTCATTGTTATCTAATGAGTGATCTCACCACGGTTGAGTAATGAATAGAGAATCTCACCCAAGTGTCTTCTGATATCAAATATATCAACACGAGTTGGTTAAAGTTACAAATATTCGAGGCTTGCCGAGGATATTTTTACTTTAATCAACGAGTGTTGATATATTTGATATCAGAAGACACGAGGGTGAGATTTTATTTATCATTCAAAATCATACTTCAACAAGTATAAGCAAAAGAATGAACACAAAACTGACATTGAACTTCTTAAGCATTGTGACGTCATCAGCATTATGACGTCATATCATTGTTACGTCATCAACTTTGTGACGTCATAGCATTGTTAGTAATGTTCTCAGTGATGTCAAAGCCTTGTGATGTCACTAACTGATGATGTAATAGGATTATGACGATTTGATTGTAGAGCATAAGCGATATCTACTGTGGGAACCAGTTTTGAATGATAAATCTATATATCAATAATACATTATGTTATTCTGCCTACTTATCTTTTTGGGCAGAATGGCTGAGGCAGATTGAGACTGCATATGGGAGTAAACCATTCACCCAGAACGCAAGTAATAGCGATGTCATGTAAAGACGTCGTTAACAATACAAAATAACCTAGCAATGCCTCACCTTTAACCGTCGACTAGCTATTATATGCTTTATCGGACGTCTGTGCAGAAGCACAATCGGTGTCCAATATCCCATACACGAATAAACGCTTAAAGCTGTTATGCATGACTATTACAGGCTTTATCGGACATCAGTACAGAAGCACAATCGGTGTCCAATATCCCACACACGAATAAGCGCTTAAAGCTGTTATAAATGGTTATACAACACTGCGATTGATTAAATTATATTGGAACGACTTGGTCTGATATGTTATATATAATCACGACATCCATTGTTAGGTCTTCAAGACGAAAGCCATGAAGACCTATTGTTTTTATCCGAATTTTCCATATTATAATTATATGTACCAAATTTGTGTTTCAACTCTAGAAATAATGGCTGGACCGATTTTCTTGAAATTTTCAGGGGTGATTGCCTTTGACCCAACTTAGCAGACCTCGTAGCTCGATTATTAATTTTGGCCTCAAAAAGGGGCCGGGGGATAAGCCAACATGTGAAAAACTTCCAACGTCGATAGATCGAAAACTACTGAAGATATTTTCACAAAACTTTCACCAAAATGTGGACAGAAACATTCCCCATCGGATAGGACTAGTAATTACAGTTTTTTCTCTATTCCCCAAATACAGAAACATTAGGACTAGTAATTACAGTTTTTTCTCTATTCCCCAAATACAGAAACATTAGGACTAGTAATTACAGTTTTTTCTCTATTCCCCAAATACAGAAACATTAGGACTAGTAATTACAGTTTTTTCTCTATTCCCCAAATACAGAAACATTAGGACTAGTAATTACAGTTTTTTCTCTATTCCCCAAATACAGAAACATTAGGACTAGTAATTACAGTTTTTTCTCTATTCCCCAAATACAGAAACATTAGGACTAGTAATTACAGTTTTTCTCTATTCCCCAAATACAGAAACATTAGGACTAGTAATTACAGTTTTTTGCTATTCCCAAAAATACTGAAAATTTTGTGGACTTTCGCGGTTTTAAAGGTTCGCGTCTTCAAAAACCTTCTCCTAATTAACGGCAATATATACATATATATATAAAAACTGTAACGGATTAGTTAATTACAGCTATTTCTGCTTCATTAATCCGACGGTTCATCAAAGCGTTCGGCTTATCCCCTAGACAAGCGAGCACGCCAATGATTGAATCGGTAAATATCAATGACAGTGGATTGACAAGGGAGTTGAACGTGTCAGTAGTTTGTGATTGTAATAAATTGAGATGTCTCACTTTGTGTGTCGGGAGTTTGTGATTGTAATTAATTGAACTTTCTCATTTGTGTGAAAGTAATACATATCCAGCATGTAAGAATGAGGTCAGTTGCATTTGACACTTGTCACGATGGCAAGTCCCGCCCCTAAGGGTAAACGTTTCGAAATTACACAAAAAAAGAGTTATTTGTAGATTTAAGCAGGAAAAAATAATGGCCAGTTTTGATTTCATTAGCAAACATTTATACAGGTATTTGGACATTATATCGACATAAGCACAATTTCGGACATTTGGTGTAGTAAAGATAAATGATCACAATGCGTGGGTCCTTTCAAACCATTGAGTACACAATCTGTAATCGGCAAATTCTTCAAACCTGAGAGAGTTCGTTGAATGTTTTGACATGTTTTGTGCATGTATGTCCAGAAATGATTTTGTTTGATTCATTTCAGTAGTTCGAACATTTCACTAAATGAACGTTTTTGATTAAAAACGGAAGTGTTCGGATTATCTAAATCTGACTGTACGTGACATACACATACAGTAACTCACGTGCAAGCTAAAAGAATGCAGTCTAAAATAACCCCCTCAACCTTTGGCCTATTTTCAGCGAGTAACTAACTACCACCATTTGAACTGTTTGAGAGGCATTCTAGAAGTTGGTGTGATGAAGAAGACAAATATTTGATGGATGATCAACTTCTTTATTAACAAGAGCGACGTTTCGGTATAGATCCTTATCATATGCTTGATATCGGTATAAGGATCTATACCGAAACGTCGCTATTGTTAATAAAGAAGTTGATCATCCATCAAATATTTGTCTTCTTTACAACCATTTGTTTTGAAAATAAATGTTTAAGGGCTCGCATTCCAACTCTGTTAGTTGTAATTCATTCTAAGTATTGAGTTAAAAATTCCATTACAGATCAGTATCATGTAAAAGTTGATATTTTGGGCACTTTCACATTCCCAAAACGTCAAATTGTTTTATTTAGAGAGTTTTCGAGGGTAATCGTCGATCGTGAACCACTATAGAAAGCTACACGTTTAATAGCTTAATATCACATTGAAACGTCATTTATTTAAGACAATGAATTTCAAGTACGTATCCGACATAGTATATGTTGGACAAGTCCTAGAAGATTGTCTTTTTTTCAGCATAGTTCAAAGGGTTATACCTGCTTAACTAATTACGGTATTGAAATTCTAATCACACCTGCGTATGCACAATTTTAAGTCCAATAACTTCTCTTTTGAACCTTTTCATTAAAAAGTTGATAGGTAAGCGTCAAACATCGCAAATGTCGTCTAGGAGTCCGAAAATGGGCATTTTTAAATATTTTCATTAATATTCAAAAGAACATAACGCATTAATTATGTATGTAAGCAATCTAAATGATGATTACATCTTTTTATGTGGAAATTAAAGCACAACCTCGTCTTTGTTCCAACTAAGTATGGGAGTATTCCCGTTAATCATGAGAAGCATAATATAGGGGTCCTTTAATATGTGATCTCTCCGTTTTCAGAGCAGTATCATCTTTGGAGAATTTTTGAAAATACAGAGAGAGAGAGAAAATGTTTATTTAAGTGTCACGTACTTTTACAATATAATGCAATACAAATATACATAAAGTATTAAAAAGCACCCGGCCATATGGCCTATGAGACACTAAAATCATTTCATATCACATTAATAGCATAAAATCAAGGAATAATCTAAAACAGATAATTACATACATTCCACAATGAATTTCATATCATTCAAGCACACGCACACAAACAGACATACAGCTAAATTTACCTATCACACATCAAACGGTATCAGGTACTCACGCGCGCGCGCGCGCGCGCACACACACACACACACACACACACACACACAGGAAGTACATCAATAAAACAAAAACAAAACAAACATACATACACATTACACACATACATACATACATTCACATATTTAGACATACTATGATGTATGATATAAAAATACAGAGTACTTTACATATAAATAAAAATACATGCTAAAATATTTATATTAAAGTAATACAACTATAAAAGTGAAATTCTTCTTTTCACCATAAGATGCACCTTAGAAGCAAGAAGAAGTTGACACATGGAGTTCTGCATTAGGGAAAAACAAACCTACTGAAGATAGAGAAACGTTTGATAGTGCATTATAAAGCAGAGAAATTGGGAATTAACCTAGAGTTCAACATGGAGTTAAAGGTCAATCAGAAGTCTTGAAGACCTAAGTACTGCCGCGGCGGTCAAAGTTTAATATTGTTCTTGTAAATTGTAAAGTAACTCTGTTCGGGAGAACAGGTGCATTAACTGGTAGGTTTTCGATTAAACGTATTTATTTATACTTATTTATACTTTATCTTTTGACTAAACCTAGTATGCCTAGAATCCCACTGAACGGAGGAAGGTCAGTATATTCAGGGGGAGAGACGAGGCGAGAGACTAGCTCTGAGTGTAAGCTAAGCCACACGGGCGTGTATCGATTAGAAACAGCGATTAAAAGACATATACCAATACAGACCCTACCATAGCTTTTACTATATAAAAAGAAAAGGGATGTAACGACGAAACCAACCCATGCTCATTCAAAGTCATAGTTCGCATCAAAAACAATGTGTATGGTTATTCGATGGATACAAAAGCTGAATAATTTCCCCACAAAATGAGCTATACATGGTCACAATCGGATCATTTTTTAAAAGGGATGCGTCCGTATATAGCTACCTCAAAACTTTCAAGCCAATTTCCCCGCTGACGAAAAATCAGCGGAAACTCATCTTTTAAAAGTGTTTATTAAATCCAGCAATGTTGACACCATCAATGAATCGGCATATGAAATGCACCTATGAAATGCAGGGGGTCGCCAGACTCCATATCCGCCTGCCTAGCACAGTTCAGCAGTCGAATATGTGTTAATGTTGTGGTTCCCCAAGCCCATGATAGAGCGAGACTGATCAAGATGAGTGAGCTGCTCGTTGGTGACACGATTAGGGGCGTCGGGATGAGCCTTGGTCTAGCAGAGGTGGAACCGGTTGAAAAGGAGCAGGTTTCTCTACAAAAGAGAATTCAAGGTGAACAAGAACAGCCTTTTAAAAGGCAAGCTTGGGGCACATGGGTTGATGTAGTGTATGGAACGGGAGGCGGTGATTCGTTAGTGGGAGGTGATTCCAGGTGAATATGGGTGCTGTATGGACTGACAGGTGTCCGACAATGTATGATGAAAGGGTTGAGGATGAACATACAATTAAGGAAGGAAGTATTGCGTGAGGAAAAGCTGAAGGAGTAATTCTATATTCTATTATATATTTCGGTTTAGCTAGTTTTAAATCGGAACCTTCAACAACTGTAACATTATCTTAATAATTTCACTCAAGTAACATATGCAAATTTAATTTCATATTGTCATTAATAAGAGTTCCTCGCATAACTATATCGTTACATTTTGAGTTATTTTTTACATTACAAAGGTTGGCGTAAGACCTACTCGTGTAACAACTAACAAGTGACGTAAGCTTGCATACACATGCATTATAATGTTATTAATTAAGTTTTCCGTATTGGCCCAGTTACAGGTCCGAGGTCAGTTGTATTGGGCCGAGACGAAGTCGAGGGGCAATACAACGGACCAAGGACCTGTAACTCGGCTAATACGGAAATACTTAATTAATGACAATTTTATCAATTGACCTCTTTTTATTCTATTTGCACAACACTAAACATCTCATTGATATTGAAATAATAATTAAAATCAAGATTGGTGAACGGCTATCGTGGGTCAAAGTTGTGAAGCGACAGCTTTGAGCTTTCACCAAAAGTGCGACTGCGCATGCTCAGACTCATATTGGCCCAGTTTGTCTCGTATTGGCCCAGTTTGTCTCGTATTGGCCCATTTTGTCCGTATTGGCCCAATTGTCGAATCATATGATCTAGGCCGTAACTATCTCATACGTGTCATAACATTGATAGTTAATTAATAATACCTGAGATAAGTTTTACTCACTCATTCTCAATGAAAGTCAGTGCACAAGTAAATATATCCATTTTACAAAATTCGAAAGTCTGCATAAGAAGTCCTGATTGGTGTTGTCTGATGGTCCTCTCCAAACATCATAACATGTCAACATATAACATGTCTTATATCTAACAAATTAGAGCCTAATTAACTATTAACATAGGATTTGAATGTGATATATATTTGTCTTTATGTCTAAATCAAGTGTTATTTGTTAGAAATTTATAGACTGGCATTTTAATTGTTTTAAAACTTTATTTTTTATTTTTGTTTATGATTTATTTTCTCTCCTTAGAATTACCCTTTGTATCCTTTGTATAAACAATGCAATATCACATGTTACATGTTTACAGTCAATTATCACAAAGACCTCGACCGGATGTATTATTCCAAAAAAGTATCACCGAAAGGATTCGGACTTGTTCTAACCCTAAGGACAAAATGTAACGGGAGTTCCAAGACAGCAACCAACGCACAACACAACACAGCACAACACCGTGTGTTATCATATCAATGTTAAGCTCTCAAACAAATATGTCAATTTACCGTGTGGCGATTACTCTTTTAATTTTTAGATTTTAATCTATGGAAACCAACTCTATTGCATTGCCTTCGCTAACTCGACATCAGCAAAATTTTGGAAAAGTAGGTCAGTGGCTATGTTTGATTCGTTTCATCGGCATAAAAACCGACCAAGTGACTGGAGTACATGCACCGTTCTGAAGCCAGGCTTAAAGTTTTAAAACAAGTGTATCGGCGTACAAACAGAAAGACGTCATCATCCCTCAAACTAGCATAAATTAACATGTCATTTAAATAAGAAAATCTTTTAAAAATTACTTCCAAACATGAATTGACATTTTATTAGCGTGTTAGGCATTGTTTTAAAGAACCAGTATTATTCTTAAATAAATCACTTCGTCAAAGTATCTAGTTGTCAAATGCAAAGTCAAAGAAGATATAGTTATTAAATGTCGCATGGATAGCATTTGTAAGCCATTATACGCCACCTTCGCCTGTCATTTCAAACCCGAGCATTCGGATTATGCCTTAGGCGTACGCCGGTTTCACCAATTTCGGCGGCGTATGCCGGGTGTTGCGCCGGGCTCCGAATCAATCATAACCAGTAAAACTGTTAACCAAACGGAACGTAGTTTCCGATTCTGCAATGCCAAATAATGTACTTAACTTATAGAAAAGCGCTTTGTTACTTGTGATATTGATTGGAATTGCAGATTACAAGTTTATCATTTATTCTAATGAAACATTGAAGAAAGATTTATACATGAATCATCACATGTTAGGTCTGTCTCTTGGGTACATCTCAGCTTTGATAAAGTAAAGTTACGGCCGCGAACGTGCATTGTGGGGTAGTTCTAGGTCAATCTGAATTCGTTGCTGTGAGTGTGATTCTGTTTACTTATTTGTTTTTCGCATTTATGTATTGAAAACGTTCAAAATATGCGTACGTGCATGCATTTATACATAAGTGTGTACGTACACGCATGCATACACATATGCGTAAAAATTTATGAGCAAGTGTGCATCCGTAAGTGGATTCGTTATTTCTTGCGAGCGTGCGTATGCATACGTACATGCTTAATAAGCGTATGTATGTGTGTACTCTTACGTACATGCGTACATAAGTATATGTACGTGCGTGCATGTATACACTTACGGGCATGCTTGCGGAAGCAAATGTACGTGCGTACGATTATGAATGTACTAACGCATACGCACTTGCCAACACTTGCGTACCTGCCTACGCATTTGTTAGTTAGTACGTGCGTGTGTCCGTATGTGTGTCCGTGCGGGCGTAATCAGATATAAGTGTCTACGTAACGTACGTCCGTTCGCATACTATTGTTGAAACATCGATGTTATTGCCATTAAAGGGTTACACCACTTAAAATTGCAACCCTGCCACGCCCTTATTTTTGGAAAGTTATGTTAAGTCCCTCTCCTCAAGTTGTCCGCGACGGATCTTCTCCTTCACCTTTTTCATCATTTTATCAAACCAACTATTTCGTATAAGGAAATTGTATCAATTTTTAATCCTTTCAAGTGCAACGTTACTCCAAACAAAATATCGGGTTTTGGGATGCAACAGGTTTTGGAAAAATGGGAAAAGTTATGAACACTGCAGGGATGCTGGACGACAACTTATGTCAGAATCCCGTTTGACCTAATAATGTGAGTGGTGACATCACCATTGATTTATGAAAAAACAAGCATACACAAAATGAATACTTTCTATTAGTTCAAGTTTTACAAATCCCCACCATTACACCAAATGCAGATGACAAAGAATCTAACGGCAGATTTCAACTTCTTGCACACTAGTACCCTTGCTCTACAGAGTACACGCTGAGCTTTTGTTCTAACTAATTATCTGTGCTCATTTAATGAAAACCTGAGAAGTGGTTTGTCAACAGTTCGGTCTCGGAATATTTCCATTGGCGACACATCAGTTCGACCCCTGGTCCAAAAGTGACTGAGCTGACGTCATTTTTTAATTTTTTTATTTCTTCAAGTTCTTTTTCTGTATAAAGGAAAACCAAGATGTATGGAACGTGACCTTTTTTTTTTATTGTAGTGTTGAGACTAACACCGTTATCCCTATTATCAGTTACAGTATCTACACCAAAACGTTGCATACAAAGTTGTTTCCAAGTTAAGAGAAAAAGAGATATAGCGCTCAAGAGAGCTACTAGAAACAAAAACTAAAAGTTGAAGAGCAACGCAAAAAGGTCAATATAATGAAGTTTTATGCAAAAGAAAAGTTCTGGAAAATATTTTTGCTTGATTTATATGTTTAAAATAAAACATGAGTATTAGTAACATAGGCCATCGCTGAAAACTACTTTTTAGAAATCTATCCCTCCTCCCTCAGTCCTTCAATGTCTGTGAATAGCTGCCCTGGCCCAGGCAAACTGGATATGCGTATTGACTGTAACAAGGAGGACAAACCTATGGAGAGCAGAGTGTACGCGAGCTGCTGTGCATCTTAAGTGATCTCGAAGAACGAGACGATCTGCCCCCAGAGCAATTGCGAAAGTGAGATGAGCAAGCTGGCAAATGCGACCTACTAGGATCGGCACTACGCCTCTGATACTCTTCACAGTCTTCACTGGACTTCCTCGCCTCCACCTGGATCTGGATAGCACTACGTACCAAAGTCTGGCGTCCATAAGGACAGACATCGTTTCCCTTGAAGAAACTGCGCCGAAGCAGTCTGCTACCAAGCAGATTGTGTGTGAAACGGGAAGTGTTGAAGCTCTTTTCCACCTTCTTCCTTATCTCAGGCGAACCCGAGTCAAAACATGAGGGGTTGCGGCCCTGCGACTACTTGCTCTTAGACAGAGAGAAGAGGCAAGCGTGATTTGACTAGACACGGCACATCCCCTCGAAACTGCAGCGACAGCAAAAGTCAGCAAAGGGTCTGAGCGAGGACATCAGACGAAGTGGGTAGCCTGCAAGCGAGTGCGAGCGTAATCCTTCCCGCCATGGGCGGACTCATGCAAGGTGGAAACGTACACCCACACGCTAGCACAAACCACGAACAACCCATTCAAATAAAATGTGTAGCGAGACAATAATCTGCAAGGTAATGTGGCCGCATGCGAACCCGACCCTTGGGCCAACACTAGTCCATAGGAGAGCAAACACTCACGCAGTAGCAAAACAAGTGATCAACCCAAAAAGCATGGCAACGCGAGACGCCAAGCCACAAGGTAGAAGACCTTCGTTCTCGCTATAGGCCCTGGAACCTGGATATGGGCTACCCAGGTCAACTGAATTTCAAAGTCATGAATGGCTACAATGTACCTAGCGAAATGCATGGCGATGATTTGAGACAAAATACTGTAGTACAGTAGGAGAAATGATATGTAGGTCTTGTTATATGTGTTTACATCTGTAGTTTCACTGTGCGGTTCGAATCTGCCGAGTCATAGGTGTTGTCAACATTGCTGGAATTAATAAACGATTTTAAAAAGTGAGTTTTCGCGGATTTTCGTGAGCATGGAAATTGGCTTGAAACTGTGGAGGTAGCTATATACTGACTGTCGCTTACCTTTTGAAATAATGATAGGATTGTGACCATTTATAGCTCATTCTGTAGGGTGAATCATTCAAATTTTGTATCGTAGTCATTGACTGTGCCATAAACAAAAATGTTGATGCGAAATGTGACTTTGAATGAGCATGGGGTTGTTTCGCCGTTACATCCCGTAGGGTCTATATAGGTATATGTCTTTCAAACGCTGTTTCTAAGCGATACATGCCCCTGTGCTTGGTTTCCCGTTAATGACAACGGGTGTTACGGTCGAATTATTTCTTTGGAAGTCAATGACTAGTTCTTTTGTCTTCTTTGTATTTAGCTGAAGATAATTATCCTCACACCACTTTACAAATCTTGATATCACACCCATGTATGATGTTTCATCTTTGAATAGGCAAGAAGTAAAGGCTGAATCATTCGCAAATTTGAAACAGCATTATATATTTCATATAAAACAAATTAGGACTTGTTGATTCTGCTGGATATGAATTTTTCAACACTGTAAATGACTTTCAAAATTTTAAAGTAATTATTCTTCTTAATATTTGTTTACAATGTACAGAAAACAAGCCCACGACACACGGCGATATATACATTGAAAAGGTTATTTTGGGATCATATCTCAATGTGGAAATTATGTAGATTCAAATGAGAAGAAAATATGAAGTTATTGATAACTATACATATTGAAACAGTGGCCTTATCTAATCATACGAACACATTTAGCAATCCCCACAAAATATTGATATAAATACGTTAAGCAATTGCTTTATTTAATACTTTTGGTATCTTTTCCAGACGCCATGTTTCTTCCCGAGTAGCCGATACACGAACAAAATCAGGTGTATTCAGCTAGAACGGCTTGGTTTGAACACAACATGAAATGCCTGGCATGCACCAATTGAAATTAGTACCCGCACTTAAACTGCGTCATGTTTCTTTATTGTACAAAGCGTGATCTCACTGAAAGGTTGTTCAGGTTAATTGGATCTTCTGTCCCACATATACATAGCACACCGACTTTCCGACTCTCCGATACTCAGACCAGGACGTTTTATGCTCACCACAGGGAGAAATCTGAGGTAAGTTCGATATATGTATTTTTCGTTGAAACAATTCAAATGATTCTGTATTTCTTGTCTTCAATATACGGTCCTTGATTTCACGGTATTGCATTTCACTAAAAAGGTATAATTCTAATGCCCGTTATCGCGGTAATTTGAAAAGAAAAAACGCATTGTGATCAGTTTTGATACTTGAATAAAGATCTAGCGATGTAAAGTTGTACATTGTGCAATTGCTTGTGACAGTCACTGATTCTTACATGACATTCTTTTAAAAACTGCTCTTCATTAACAACACCTTTTAGCTTCCAAAACAAAACCAAAACCATTTGCAGAGGGTTTTCCTAGCAATTTTCTAAAAGTAATGTAACATAATATAAAACTGTTTGGGATATATATCCCTAGGAAAATGTAAAAGTTTAAACTAATACTTTACAACACGTAATGAGGTTTCAACAAAAATATGATTTCTACCACATTCAGCCAATACAGCAGCGTTAGAGCATTTATAACTTACACCCAACACATACTTGCAAAATCCAATATGAAACTGTTCAACAACATGCCACTGCTGAAAATCCCATATCTCTGAAGCATACAAAATGTTAGGCTTTATCTGAGTATCAAATATCTTAAACAAAATAGCTGGGGAAACATTTTTTAATCTCCTACCAAAAACATTAACTGAGGACAAAGCATCATCCGCTTTATTTACCAGATTTTGGACGGATTTGAAAGTCTATTTGAAAACAATAAACCAAAATAATTATAGTATGAAGAAATGGTTAACTTACGATCACAAAAGAACCATGATTCATACCTTCTCAATTTACCACCATTCCTAAAGACTACAACCTCTGTTTTATGAACATTTACAGACAAACACCATTTCTTACAAAACTTATATAATACATTGATCTTTTTCTAAAGACTAATGATAGAATCTCCAAACAAACATAAATCATCTGCATACAGTAGCAAATACAATTCCATGAAGTCCGAATCAATAAATACGCCCCTGTCTCCAATAGAAGATATTTCAGTATATAAATGGTACAAACTATATACAGTCATACAAAATAGCGTTACATACTTACAATTTTTACAGATATAAGCATTATTAGTATTTACATTTTTCTTACTCAGAAATCCACTTCTAAATAACGTTAAGACACGTCTATGCTCATGGGAAGTAATGTTTATCAAATATTTTTCACAGGCTTGTTTTATGACATCAACAAATTAAAATTCAATGTCATTTATGTTGACAACGTCCTTTGGTAATTACATTTATATATTTTATGAATTTTTAAGTTAAATGGCACACATTCTGGTAAAAAAAAAATAATTTGAAAAAGCAAGTTCAACACTGCAGGTGTAGTTGAAGAGATATAAATGTTTAGCTCATCTGGCCTGAGAGGCCCCATGGGCTAATGGCATGGCATGGCATGGTGTCCGACGTCCGTCCGTCCATCCTTCCGTCTGCAAATTTTCGCATTTTCGTCTTCTTTTCCAAAACCACTTGGTCTAGGGAGATGATATTTTTTTGTACAGACTCCTTGGTCCATGGGGATTCTAAATTGTAAAATTGGTGACCCGCTGACCCCAAATAGCGTCACAGGGATCACGACCTTAAAAACCTATTTTCATCTTCTTCTCCAGTTCGAAAAGGCCTAGAGAGCTGAAAAGGTGTGTGCAGACTCCTTGGCCAATGAGGTTCCTAAATCAAAGATTTCGTGACCCTGTGACCCCAAATAGCGTCACAGGGGTCACAACCTTATCAGCCTCTTCTTTTCCAGGTCCAAAAAGTCAAGAGAGCTGCAATCTAAATAAATTTAGATCAACAGGTATATTAGGTGATACCGTGTTGATCGAACATCCACCAATGGATAGGGCTGTCCCGTTGAGCTTTTAATTTCGCCGCTAAGCCAATCACAAAAAAGGCCTCATCTCGCCTGCCCTTTCTCAAAACTCCAAACATCGTTTTGCCGGTGTACGATGAAAAGAGTAATTAACTGTCATTCGGAAAGCACAAAGAGACCCAAACTTCGAAAGTCCTGTCAGCAAATAAGGATGAATGAAAAATAATAATTTTTGTTTATAAAAAGTAAAGAATAGTATTGCTCAAGAATAATAAGGGAGAATAAAAGAAATGCCACGAACCAAGTTATTTGATAAAGATGTTCTACTGTTGTAAGGGGTGATAACTCCTGACTGGAAAATTCAACTCGAATAAACTTTTCGTTTTTATCTTAGTTTATAGAGCAAATATTTTTTCTTCATAAAACAAATATCATTACATACAACCATATAATACCGCTTTCTTTCTTATTAGTAACAAAATGTGTTTATCGACATACTGTTTATGAAAACTAGGCGGGAAGCTATAAGTCTCAAACAGTTTTATGGTCAATTATGACATCAGATATGAATCACATGATTGGTCAAATCGAACTTCCCTCTTTTGCACACGAAAGGTCAACAGGCAGACGTTTCATACCGGCCAGTGTTCGATCGACATAGTATAGGACAGTCAATCTAAATTTATTTAGATTGAGAGAGCTTAACAGTTGTGTGCAGACCAATGGGGATTCTAAATTGTAAAAAATTGGTGACCCTGTGACCCCAAATAGGGTCACAGGGGTCACGACTTTAAAAACCCTATGTTCATCTTCTTCACAAGAAGTACTGACCCTAGAGACTTGAAATTTCATGTACAGACTCCTTGGCCAGTTGGGATTTTAAATTGTAGATTTCGTTATCCTGCGACCCAACATATCGGTCACAGAGCTATTATGATCTTGAGATTTTATGTTCTCTTTAAAGAAAGGTAATTTAAAAGAAACAACAGTGATGAATTAAACCTTCAAGTGTTTCTTTATTTGTAGGGGATTTTATCTCTGGCCTCAAAGATAGGTCAGAGGAAAAAGGACATTAAGACCTTTTTCATCTTTTCCATTTAAAGTGCTTCCTATCTGTTTGTTGTCCCTCTTACCTAGAAAACTAATGAACTACATAGCCACATTGCTCTATTTTTAATCATTCTATGTTCTTTGATCAAGTAATATGTAATATTGGAAAAATCAAGATATTTTAAAAAATGACAAAACTTCTATATTGGACATTTTTCCATATAATATCCCGAGATATTTGAATCCATAAAAGCTCATCAACTCATAACATTTCATAAATAAAAACAGTCATTTTCACTTTAAAGAAGTTAAATATCAAAATGAAAATGTTATGAAGAAACAAAGAATAATGCGCATAATTATAACACAATCAGATTCCAATAGGTAACAAAACCATCATTTGAATTTGTAATGTGCTTGCAAAACACTGTTAATGATGCACGGTGTTACGACGTAAGTTGTAATAAACGCGGTAAGATGTAATAACTGCGGTAAATTGTAATAAAAACGCGGTAAGATGTAATACTGCGGTAAATTGTAATAAAAACGCGGTAAAATGTAATAAAGTTTACTGCGGTAAATTGTAATAGGGGGTGCGGTAAAATGTTTCGATGAAAGGTGCGGTAAATTGTAATACGATGTGCGGTAAATTGTAATATTTACTTTTATAGAAGTTGATGTTGATGAAAGTAAAATTCACCAATCAAAATGTCTGTCTGACAATTCGTCCGTCTGATTTTGTTTCACTCACAGCTCTGATACTAATTGATGATATGTTTCTAAACTTTACAAATTTAATCACTATTATTTGCAGATGTGCTGTTTGTTTGTTTCGGTTTGTCTTATTTGCATAATTTATACAAATTTTCGAATTTTGTGTGTCATGAATTTGTTCTGCTCGCAACTCTGACAATATATGAATATGAATACAGTTTAATGAAGTGAAACATATGATAGTTTCAGCGATTCTGCAAAACAATGGAATATATATTCTTCCATTATACACATAAAGTCACTGTTTCGTTTCCATAGAAACTCAAACAAACACAAGAGTCATCAGAAGATTAAATATCCAAACGGTCCCCTATTAACTCAGAGTGCTTTATTAGCATGTATAATCGATCTTTGATATAAATGATGATAGACTTTTTAATTATGTCAGTGGATAATACACGACATGAATAGGTTTCAGAAAGATATGATGAATGGTTATCAATCTCTTCTCAGGAAACATCCTATCTATCTGTAAACGTGAACAGAGTCAAATTCTCGTTTTTCATGAAAACAAACAAAAAGAATAAAATTTTCAGAAATCTGAAAATATCAAGAGGCACCACTCCAGTAAATTTGAAATACATATGTAAAGTTTCAGACAGATTGACAGAATAAACCCTGTATACTGCCATGTAAGGCGGAGGTTTAAGTGAGAGATATACCCATACTTTTCCGAGTGTATCGAATGATACCCTACACTTTTCCCCGTGGGGCCGAATAAGGCTCCAAAGTCCGTGCTGCGTTGTATGGTTATGCATGTTTGGGGCTCGAAATATAATTGATATGGCCCAATGACGGCATTGTCAACGCAGATGCACGTGCATCTTGCTGAAATGTACAGCCAGCGCTATTAACAGCATGGCTAGTGTCAACGTTGCCAAAGTTTAGAGAAAACAGAAACAACTTTCAGTATGTTAAGACATTTTGCACCCAAAATTAAATTACATTCTTATATAAATAGAAAAACATAAATTTGTGATATTAGTTCACGCATTATAAGAACTTTATTCATTTGGTCATTAAAAAATGTTCAGTGTTTCAACTGGCTTCGTGGTGTAATGGTTAGGTCGTTCGGCCAGAAAGCAACAGGACACGGGTTCGATCCCAGGTTCCTTATATGATCATTTACAATCTGACATGTTATAAAGTATCATCACTCAGAATTTGGAAATTTAGAAAATTAACTACATTGTTTCTCAGTTGTGAAAAAGTGTAGGTTTATCAGAAAAAGTATAGGTATATCAGAAAAAGTGTAGGTGTATCGGCTAATACACCTACACTTGTAACAAAAGAAACCATAGCAACGAGACCGGAAGTGGGGTATAATCAAAACAGTTCATCTGTAAATTTTGGAGAACTTATGATTTTAATATGCAATAATACTTATAATAATACTCTCATTAGAAAAATACATATGTATATGTTCAATGAATGACCCAAATTCGGCATTCATGGCAGCTAAATATTAGATGTATGGTTATTACATTTTACCGCATTATGTATTACATTTTACCGCACTTTTTAGTAACATTTTACCGCACCCTCTTATTACAATTTACCGCAGTAAACTTTATTACCTTTTACCGCGTTTTTATTACAATTTACCGCAGTATTACATCTTACCGCGTTTTTATTACAATTTACTGCAGTTATTACATCTTACCGCGTTTATTACAACTTACGTCGTAACACACGGACTATAAGGTCGTGCAACCAAGGGTGCACAGAAACAAACGAATCCTACCTATTTGAATGACTGTGTTATGTTACAATGTGTTACTGTAAGCCAATATATAATTCTACTGAACACAAATCTCTCGCATATGAAGCCAGCACACTGATCTCAAACAATTACGTTTTCAGTGAAGACTACTGACACCATGGGACAAGAATCTTCGGTAAGTACATTGCAGTTAAGTTCATAGGCGTTCGTGGTTTCTACTGATGTTAATATTGAAAGCATGCTTTTCATTTTCGAACTTTTGAACGGACCAAATAATACAGTAATAACGCTAATATATGAAGTTTGCATTTTTCAACATTTTGATACATTACTAATTTTCATTGACATCTGTTCTGAAGGTGTTTTGATGATGATTGATGTTTTCAGTATTAGTATTTACGTTTTTTTATGTTTTATATCCTTTAAACATTTGTAATAACACCATATTAAACTGCACCAAGTTACATGTGTGAAATCACAACAAATTACAAACCTGTGAGAACATTAAGATCAGCATATTTTTTATCTCCTAGAGATCCAAATATACCATCTGAAGTCTGCTACCGTTTTTCAGCTATGCTGATACCTTTCTCTGGAACTCTCTGCCCATGAAATCAAACTGTCACCAACTTCAAAGCAACACTTCATATTAGAGCTACCCATCCCACGCATCAACCTACATTTCACCAAAGTCATCAACAAACATAATCCCCTATGTACGTCAAATCACAAACTACAATACATACAGGACGCAAGGCACGATTGGGTAAGAGAGATGAGAGAGTTCGTTCTCAGGAGGTGGACAAATTGAATTTTTTTATTCGCAGGACGTGGACAATCGGTGTACCTTTGCTCTCGCGTATTATTTTAGAAAAGGATTATCTGATCAGGCAGTGTTAAAATGTTTTCTAAACTCTGAATTACTTAATTTATTAAAGACCTCAGTTATATTCCCCACCCATGAAGCGGAAGTGGCTCTGCTTCGCTACGCGATGTTATACAATTTGTTGGTATTATACTTCGATAGAGGCACAAAACATGTAAAACAATCCTTAAATATACCCCATGCAAAGATTGATCACTCAACGAGAATGCAATCTTGACAGATTTCTTTTGTTGGCTCTCGTTATACAAGGTAGTTATGTCCACTTTATGCTTCAATGGTTTTGAATGAGTTTACACCCTTTCTTAACAGGGGGACCTCTTGCTGCGCAAATCCTTAAAAATCTATTCTTGAAACGCCAACACAAGTTTAACAAAAGAAACGTATTTTTGCAAAGTAACCCATTATGCAGGTCTTTGAGTGACTTTGAGTGACTTAAAGGCGCTGTAGCACGTTTTATCGCTCAAATAAGTCGATGAAATGTATTTGAAAAATAATGTCAACAATAGCAAAACACCCTTCCCTCATCGGAAAATCAAGTTACAAATGAGTGTACATGGTTCCGTAAAGCCATGGTAAATTTTTGTGTCGTTCGAATATAATAAAATGTGTTCACAATAAAATGGCCGCCATGCAATTTTGGCTTTATGCGCAACAACGTTATTACCACTACGGATCATTGGTTTGTGTAATAAGATAATTTACCCTCGAAAGTAAATATAAATGACATAAACAATCATTATAAATGAGAAACCAGACCGACGTCCTTACTTACGTCCTCGTGCTTTCACTATAATAGTTCAGGGCAAAAGTATACTTTATTACAAATCACATTGGGATATGGGAACTTTATTATCCCCTGCCACGAAGTGCAAGGGGGATATAGGTTTGGGCTTCGTCCGTCCGTCCGTCCGTGTTTCAGTCCGTCCGTCCATCCTTGCGTCCGTCCGTCCGATATGAAGGGGACAGTTTTTCTCAGAAACCGTTTAAGATAGGGTTTCCACATTTGGTGTGTTGCTTGAGGGCATAAATACCTTGATGGAGTTCGAAAATTATTACCCTTGTTCCGTATTTGGGGACTTTGTTCATTGAATCTCCAAAGGGGACTGTTTTTCTCATGATCAGAAACTATTTACGATAGGAGAACCAGATTTGCTGTGTTGCTAGAGGGCATACATAC
Organism: Gibbula magus; assembly: GCA_936450465.1. Taxonomy (NCBI): domain Eukaryota; kingdom Metazoa; phylum Mollusca; class Gastropoda; order Trochida; family Trochidae; genus Gibbula; species Gibbula magus. The sequence goes on from OW388304.1 coordinate 63,838,175, forward strand.
CTTGATGGAAATATAATGAGTAATGCACAAGTATGTCTTCTCGAATTATTGCACTTGTTCCAATTTATTGGGTCTGGCGGGGGGATGTTGATGACTATGCCTTGTTTCTAAATAGTAGAGTAGAATGAAATGACAAAATATAGAACTGTCGATCAAAAATTAATTTAATTGATATGATTACCTTCAGCATTTTATCACGGGCGTTAAAATGTTCAATTGATCCACTTTTAATTGCACCCCTGATCAAAAACCTTTTACACATTTAGGTGATGTAGTGTATAAAGTGTATAATATTCTCAAAAGTTGACCTTCCTATCATTACTAGTTCCCGGTGAGAAGTCGAAAAAAGGTGAAAGAATGACATCCTGCCAAGAATTCCAACTCTTCTCGCTCCGCCCTTGACATCATGGCTTATATTTTTTGTGCATGCTGTTGTGCATATTTGTTTTACCATAAGCATGCCTGTCGAATAGGCCAATCAGAAGACTCGGTGATGACAACAACAAAGATAGTGGCAGTAACTTTATCATTTACAATGATGCGTTTGCACCTACTAAACGAAGACATATTGTTTTCTAGCTCTTTCAAGCATTTAGTCAACTGTCTCCAGTCCTAAGCTAAATTTCCATGCTTTACCCAATGCTTTACACATTTATATTTAGACTGGACAACATCCTTTCTAATCAGTGCGATTTCTCTGCTTATTTTGGGTCGAAAAAATCGGCGAAAAATAAAATGTATACGTTTCCTTGATATTCTTTTCGGTATTTTTCATGTATGTGTATCAAGATATTCGATGGTACTTTAACAAATGTGAAATATTGAAACAAGAAATCGGTTTCAAAAGCCTTACCAATCTGAAGGTGTTATTTCAATTGAAATTTGGCAAAATTGTGACATGCCTAAACTAAACGAAAACCAGACCTGGCCCTAACGGCTTTACATCTAAATTCTACAAATTCTTTTGGAGATTTATATGTATATTTCTATTACTCTCGACTGTCGGCTGTCGGCTGTCGGCTGTCAATTCTTTATTATTACTTCAAATAAATGTTTAAAAAGCATTCGATTCTTTTGATAGAACACACCAATCCTTGTAATGTTCAAAATGTTTTCAATTTTGGTCGAAACATCAACTTTCTATAACTACAGCAAGTCTATAGCATGTCGTTCGGTTAAGTGAATCAAAATTTGCATAGAAATGCAAAGAGATGATTTTGAAATTCTACCGTGCGGATGATCAGGTTTCCAGATATACGGGGTGCGGTTAAACAAGGTCTCACTGTATATTGAATCAAGAGTCTTGGTGAACGGAACGAGGTTGCCGACATTGCGACCATGTAGCATCTTTTCTATATTGATGGAAATGAATAAAGGAATGCATGTATTGATGGTGAAATTTGTTTTATTGTCATGGGTTTTTGATCAAATATATTTCATTAAGTATGTACACCACAGGTGAAATTTCAGTTTCTGGTGTGTCCTTCCTGTTTCCTGATCACTTCTTCACAACGTCGTGGAACACTTTGGATCAACTTCCGAATGACGGCTCGAGGAACTGCGAGCCACTCTTCTTGGAATGCCTGGAACATGTCATCAGATGTCTTGGGTAGAACACCACTATCCCTCACCAGACGTCCAAGATCGTCCCAGAGGTGTTCAATGGGATTAATGTCTGGGCTCTTTGATGGCCATGGCAACACTCTGATGATGTTTTGCGTGAGAAAATCCCTGCTGACGTGAGCCGTGTGGGGTCGAGCATTGTAATGTTGAAACTCAAAGTTTACACCCACTCAACGGCGGAAAGGAAGAACAACAGGTTGCAACACTTCGTCTCGGTAACGGACACCAGTCACCCTTCAATCAAGTCGAACAAGGTTGGTCCTATGCAGCCCCAGACCATCCCAGATCCCCCCCCCCCCACCCCCCCCCCCCCCCCCCCCCCCCTCACGAAGGCGTCGCCAAACGCGGATCCATCTGCGAAGTCCAAATTGAATCATGACTCATCACTGAACATGCTATTGCGCCAATGTCGAAGTTGTCCAACTTGATGTTGTGTAGCCTATGCTCTTCTGAGACGTCTGTGTTCCGCAGTCAGCCTTACCCCAACAACAGGACGACGTGACTTTCAGCCTGCTGCTTTAAGTCTGTTTCTGACATTACGGTCACAAATTCTTAGTCTCGTTACTGCCCTGAACTCAGAGTTTATTTTCGATGCTGGTTTAAATCGGCTACGTAAGGACAGCAGCACCAGCTGGCGGTCGTTTCGGGGCGTTGTCTTACGTTTTGGACCACGACCGGGTCTAATATTTAAGTTCCCTGTCCACAGTCGCGAAATCACACTTTTAGACTTGTTAAATTGTCTGACTATTTGGCATATTGATTGACCGCTGTTTATGCACCCGATAGCCTGCCATTTCTCATTATCAGAAAGTTATGCTCTAGGCATGATTCTGAAGGTAAAGGTACACTGACATTTGTTGACTCCTTGAAGGTTAAATGGACGTTGCCATGCATGAAGTTCATGGAAATCAAATGTCACGTGCACAGTACCTTTTCAATGAAAGTAAACTTCAACATTATCAGTTAATGTTGGCCCCACGCAGCCTCGAACAAATGGAACATGCCAGATATAAGTTAACAGTAATTAAGCCTTCCCTTATTCGTTTCCATCAGTATTTATTCTGTCCGTCAAAAGATTAGGCATTATCATTAGAAATAATGCAATATAAAAAGGATATAAGCATAGGAAATATAGACTATCTATCGGCACAATTCGCAAACGATACATTCTTAATCCTTGATAGGTCTGAAACATGTATATAAGATGTTTTTACAAACTTCGCAATTTTCACAAGATTTTATTTCTAAAAGGCATATGTTGAAAAAAAAAAAGTTTAATATGAAAAAACGATCTCGTCTCAAATTATGTAAAGATTGGACTTATGATTGGTCGAAGACAATTTTCAAACTCTCAAATGGGCCATATGAGCCAAACTAATGTGGCAGAGTCAATATTTTCATGTGTTTATAATTATCAATAAAGCATGTTAACCTGATATAGTGTTTGTATAATGTTGATGAGAATTATATTCTCATTGAATTAACTATATCTTAACCATTTTAACCATTATTTTATATCCAACATTTTATAGCATCGCCATAGCTCTTAAACCATCAATCTAAATTTAAGCAATCTTTTTTCAGCATAACTAACTTGCACTGCATGCTTTGAGCACACCAATCAGTCCCCAGGCGCGTCCCATACTTAGGCTATCTTGTTAAGTTCTTTGTCTTATGTGTTTACTTAAGCGTGACGTTAGCTTTCAGAGAGTTAGAGTTTACTCCATTTTGGTAAGTTTTCATGTTTAGATCACGTCGGTCAGTTATGTGATTGTGTCATATGCATTCATTGGATCGAGACCATGGTGGTCGGGATTGTATTTATTCTTATATCTAAGGTTAGTAATCTCTAGTCTTGTGTGTATATTGGTGTTGTATTATTATGTATGTCATAGTTGGTAATGATATCGGCTATAGTTAAAGTATTGCACTTTCCATATTTATTGTGTATAGTTTATATTGTGATCACTCACAGTATAATGAGTTATGGTTATTCTGCTTAGGATAATTCATAGCATGATGAGTTATAGTTAGGACTTGTACTTGTAAGTCATTTAGGTATCGTTAGACTTGTAGGTTAGGTTTTATATATTTTGCATATGGTTTAAGTTATCATATCAATTACGTTTAAGGAATTTTAGTTCACAGTATAATAAGCCATTTTATGTTAGGCTCACATTAAAGTAAGATGTAAGTACCATATCATATCATATACCTTTAATATTATCATAACCATATCAATCTTATAGTTTAGCCTCACAGTACAGTGAGTTTTGTGTCTTAAATTATATCATTCTAAATTACTAAAGGCATATTTAGTATATAAGTATAATATTAACTAATAAGGTTATTCTTCATATTAGTGTATTTCATCAGCATTATCATCCTTGTTATTATCATTATAGTTATCATAAGTGAATGTGTGAGAGTGAATGTATGTCGGTAAGTGTGATTGGTTATGTGGTTGTATGTAGCTTTTACCGTATTTACTATTTTAACCATTTGTTGTAAATAGTACCATCTGCATAAGTATTTTATTCATCCTGCAGATGACGTAGGCTTCGGCGGTATCTGCATTATTTATGCAACGAACTCGGGTTCTACCCACCTGGTACGTTGGTGTCATTTGTGACATGGTTATTAGGTCTTCAGATGAAAGTCTGGAAGACCTACTGTTATCGTCCTGATTATTATTATTATTTCCGAGATTTTTGTGACGGCTGTACTGAAAAAACGAGCGACCTGATTTTCATGAAATTCACAGGAACGATAGCCTCTGGGCTGAAGTTGATACAGATGAAAAAAAATCCCGACTTCCGGTTCCGGTTTCTGAGTTACGGCCCTTCGAAAATTCGGATTTTAACATGGGAAAAATTTTCAAAATGAACTTAGAGACTTGAAACTTTTTTTAAAAGATGCGCAATAATATTTCAAACAAAAATGTAAATCACGGCGAAATTGTACGTCACGTGACGTAGACGCCATTTTGATTTTAGTGCATTTTCGTGAATTTGACCCCATGCACACTCAAAAATCTTCTTCTCTGAAAGTACTTTGGGTAGACAACTGTAAACTACATTTCCTTGAAGCAGATGCATTGTAGTATCTGGCTATCTCATTGGAAGTGTGAACTCATTGTATTTTTATCACAGTCAGCTTTCAAAGTTGTCTAAAAATGAGAGAATTAGAAATATTGCAAACTTCAAGGGCAGATAACTCAAAAACCTAGATCAAGAACGTTATGATGTTTTCAGGGAAGGAGGATACGTATGTCATATACAGGAATCAATAATAAAATGGCTCGTGTAAAGTCATTTCCGGTCTGTAGGAATTTAAAAAACATTCCATTTTTCTGAAAATTGAAAAAAAGAAGAAAAATACATACTTCAAGGGCAGATAACTAAAAAACCTAGATTAAGAACGTTTTGATTTTTTCAGGGAGGGAGGATACATATGTCATGTACAAGAATCAATAATAAAACGGCTCGTGTACAATCATTTCCGGTCTGTAGGAATTTTCAAAAATTTACATTATTAGGTCTTCAGACGAAAGTCTGGAAGCTAGAGAATGATAGCCTCTGGGCTGAAATTGATACAGATGAAAAAAAATCCCGACTTCCGGTTCCGGTTTCTGAGTTACGGCCCTTCGAAAATTCGAATTTTAACATGGGAAAAAATTTCAAAATGAACTTAGAGACTTGAAACTTTTTTTAAAAGATGCGCAAAAATATTTAAAACAAAAATGTAAATCACGGCGAAATCGTACGTCACGTGACATAGACGCCATTTTGATTTTAGTGGATTTTCAACATTTCCGACCCTACCCATCTTCACAAATCTTCTCCTCTGCACACAGGCAGCTAGAATTTCTCCTTACAGGGAAACTAACGACGTCTCGCTATGTTGAGTATTAAGCGTTCTGTCATTGATAAGAAAAGGGGACTCTTTGGCCCCCCATTGATAACCTTGTTTCTGTTGGCCTCTTAACCTCAATAGAATTATGACTCCGCCCTAGCTTTTTTCCTACGCTGAATACATCATGCTGAAATAACCTACACATTTGCTGTACAGTACATATGTTGACGTAATTGCATCATTACATAATTATTCTTCCCAAATCAAAAAAATGCATAGGGACAAATAGCAACAAGTGTTATACTAATTCCCTTAATTTCCATAAATATTATCGAAACCAACCAGTGTTTACACGTCTTACAAATGTATAAAATATTATCACTAAATTGACTCTTTAATATCAGATGATTCGCTGGTGTATTGGTTAGCGTCTTGGACTATCAATCCAGCAGCTCGAGTTCAAGTCTCTGTGAGGAAAACTTTTGTATTTTCAATGTTCAAAATTTATTTTGTTTTGTTTGTTTAACTTGATTTCATTTCTTTTTTTCACTTTCGTTAGTCTAAAACATTCATATTGGCAACATTGTCCAGATTAGTGTGCTGGTTACTTTTTTCAGTCAAATTTCTTTGTATAATTCTCTACATGAAAGCAATATGCTGATGTCACGAAACTTTCAGGTACGTTAGCCTGTATACAAACTGAGTCTATGACATCGGCCGATTTTGAACTTTCAACTTCTTTCATGAGATTTCTGTCCAATAAGTTAAAAATTGAAATCTCAGAAATCTAAAAAAACTATGAAGTCGATATCACAAAACGTTCACCGAACTTAGTACAGTAACAACAGGTTGCTATGTCGACTGTACAGCAGCCGGAAAAATGACAGAAAATAAGGATTTTGAGTTTTAACATGGGGACAATCTTAGAATCAACATAGACACTTTTTTTTAAAGATGTGAAATAGTAATACAAAAAAAACAAGTTAATCATGGCGAAGTGTTAGGTCACCTGATTGAGGCGCTATTTTTTTTATTTACAATGAAATTTCGGAATTTTCATTTTGATGGTATAAGATATACATGTTACATTGGTAGTTTTGACAGAACATTATAAGTGACATTCTTCGATCAAACATGGAGGTGAAGGTCAAGCGGAAGTCTGAAGACCTAAGTACTGCCGCGGCAGTCCTGGTTATCTTTATAATTAATAATGATATTATCATCTTATATCTACCATATGTGTTATAAGGCCATTCCATTTCATATACTGTACACATGTTATTGTATGCTATGCAGTAATGAGTGAACATTATATATGTGTTTATGACGTTGTCAAAGAATATGTTGACAACACTGTGTATAGTAGTTATATGTCTATGTGTAATTCATGTGTATTTATCTGTTGTATAGATGTGCTTGAGTGAAGTAACTTGAGTAATAATATGTATATGTGCTAATTGCAAATCCACATTTATTCAATATAACATTGCATATCAGCTTTATGCGAGTACTGTAAAACATGCCTGTATTTAACATGTGATGTATATTATTTATTGAATGCAAAATTATGTTGTTATTCTATTATGTTACAGGCTGTCGTTTTATTGAACACTTTGTAATTAACTACCATGATGACTCACACCCAGTAGCCTTTGTGGTTCTTTGGAAGTACCCCAATATCTAACGCTACTACACTAAGTACCATGATTTTTTTTTACAAATAAAACATTAAATGAATATGTGAATAGCAATACAATCTTACACATGATGGAAAACACAGTTTTAAAATCCCTCCTTTTCCCCAAGTTAAATAAGATCTACTTACTCAATGTATATGACTATATGACTAATGCTAACATAAAATTTGGCATTTTGCTCATTATATTCAATTAATGCAGACTTACTTATGTGGGTATTACGTTTAGCTTTATATTATGCCAACTCACAACGTATTACTTTACCCGAGTCTAAACTGTGCAATCATGTATACCATTTTTCAATTAAATGCACAAAAACCCTCCTGTCCCACCAGGATTTGTACCATCTAGTACTTGACTCACATTGTGTTAAACTCCCTTGCTATAATAAATGGGAATACATCACTGATTCGAATTACACTGATCTGGATGGGAAATGTTATAGCTTGATTGCAAAATATGGAGTCCAAGTACCGATACCAGACGTAACAGTATAGAATCTTCCACAGAATACTGCCAAAAAACCATTCCTCAATGAAATAAATTACGCTGATAACCCACAATGCACATTTATCATATGTTCTGCGAGTGAAGCAAGGTAAAACATATATAATGCGAGCTTTAAACATGGCTGAGCAATTTAGATGTTCAGCTTAGTTTTACAATTTCTGAATTATTGTTTGGGGTTAAAAATAACTTTGTTTTAAATGTCATGATCATAGCATATACAACTGTAGCATGCAAGGATTTACTCCAACTATCTTGTATAAAAAAAAACCAAATCATACAATACTATCATATCACAAAATACATACATATTAATATTGACCAGGAAGCATTTTTAGCTCATCAGGCCTGAAAGGCCCGATGGGCTTATGGCATGGCATGGTGTCCGGCGTCCGTCCATCCGTCCATCCGTCCATCCGTCCATCCGTAAACTTTTCGCTTTTTCGACTTCTTCTCCAGAACCAATGATTCCACAGAGCTGAAATTTTATGTGCAGACTCCTTGGCCAATGGGGATTCTAAATTGTAGATTTCGTGACCCCATGACCCCAAATGGGGTCACAGGGGTCACATCCTTAAAAACTTATTTTCATCTTCTTCTCCAGTTCCAAAAGGTCTAGAGAGCTGAAAAGTTGTGTGCAGACTCCTTGGCCAATGGGGATTCTAAATTGTAGATTTCATGACCCTGTGACCCCAAATGGGGTCACCGGGGTCAGATCCTTAAAAACTTATTTTCATCTTCTTCTCCAGTTCCAAAAGGTCTAGAGAGCTGAAAAGTTGTGTGCAGACTCCTTGGCCAGTGGGGATTCTAAATTGTAGATTCTGTGACCCTGTGACCCCAAATGGGGTCACCGGGGTCACATCCTTAAAAACTTATTTTCATCTTCTTCTCCAGTTCCAAAAGGTCTATAGAGCTGAAAAGTTGTGTGCAGACTCCTTGGCCAATGGGGATTCTAAATTGTAGATTTCGTGACCCTGTGACCCCAAATGGGGTCACCGGGGTCACATCCTTAAAAACTTATTTTCATCTTCTTCTCCAGTTCCAAAAGGTCTAGAGAGCTGAAAAGTTATGTGCAGACTCCTTGGCCAATGGGGATTCTAAATTGTAGATTTCGTGACCCCATGACCCCAAATGGGGTTTCATGGGTCACATCCTTAAAAACCTATTTTCATCTTCTTCTCCAGTTCCAAAAGGTCTAGAGAGCTGAAAAGTTGTGTGCAGACTCCTTGGCCAATGGGGATTCTAAATTGTAGATTTCGTGACCCTGTGACCCCAAATGGGGTCACCGGGGTCACATCCTTAAAAACTTATTTTCATCTTCTTCTCCAGTTCCAAAAGGTCGAGAGAGCTGAAAAGTTGTGTGCAGACTCCTTGGCCAATGGGGATTCTAAATTGTAGATTATGTGACACTGGACCCCAAATGGGGTCACAGTGGTCATGATCTATGAACCTATCTTTTGCTTGTAAACAATAACTTAAATAACTTAAATATTCAACTTTAGATAGTAAATCAATGAAATCCTGATGAGCTACAGAGCCCATGGCTCTATTTTTATTAAAATTGTGGTATATTCTACATATATTACTTAAAACAAATGAATAAACAATTTACAACTTTTTGGGTGAACATAAACAATGATTTATGTTGACTTTGCATGCATATTTAACTTTATACATATTTGTAATGTCACCTTGTATGTATACCTGCAAAATGGGGAAATAAAAAATCAACAAAAAGCAAATGTTATGTTATGTTAAAAAGCAAAGAGTTATGTTTGATTGCAGAATTTATACTCATAGAACGGTTAATCATTTACAAGTTTGATTACTTTCCAATGTCAAATTACACATATATTTTGTTATTTTAACGGAACAGGCATGTAAATTGGTGACAATAGAATCAATTTGTGAATGTGACAACATCATCCCTTTCTTCAGTACCGAATGTGAACGGCAATTTCATTGGCTGTAAGTTAGCAATTGGTAAGGGGCGGAACTAGTGATCACGATAGATGTCGCTGTTTCGTTTCTAGGTTTTGTTAACGAAAAGGGCAAGGTAAACAGCGGGTAGAGTTTATGTCGATACGTTTTCACCTTGCCTTGGAAAGATGTGGTTGAAAGAAAAGGTGTTGTTTTTAAACTTCTACCAAACTAAATTTAGCATTCTGACCTATTGTATTTTCTTTGTTCTATCCTTTATGCCATCATGTCATTGCCATATTTATTCAAGATGATTGTTTGTAAAGGAGTATCAGTTGCGATTATCATTGCCTGTAATATATATGAGTTTTTATTGAACAGGTTGGGAAATAACATGGTGGAAGCCGAAAAAGTTTTCTTTTGTTTAGTTTGATATCGAAATATGCAACTATAATATATCAATTCAATGGTTAAGTGTGTCATGTACAAATGAGAAGGAACATTTTAAAACGAAGTAAACGTACATTTGACTATTGTACCACGATGCTACATTCGTCTCCGTGGTCCTTGGTAGGTTTCAAACCACACTAGGTGCAAACCATTCCGTTACAACCACTTCCTCAAATATCAATACCTATTTACCAGACATAAGATAAATGTAATATTTAAAGACTCATTTTCCTTTTTTAAATTTTCTATTAAACTACCCTTTTCCGTTTTTATACAGACTTTTCACAAACTATATCTTTTATTGCCAGAAACTTAAACAAGCCTTGCAAGAGGAAGAGGAACAACGTAAGAAGTTGCAGGAACAGATGAGGGAGTTTAATGTTGTAAGTTTCAATTAAATCATATTAGATTTTTAAGTATTTCTGAATGACCGAGTAATAGTAATATTCTTGTACATATTAGGTCAGTTTCATAAGATACGGCATATCTACATGTATTGCTGCTTTCCAAAATATTATGACTTATGTAAAATATATATGTAATTGATCCCTTAGGTGTTAATCTGAAGGAGTTTCCTTCGAGAATATTTTTAAAACTTACTTTTTTAAAATGGAATTTTGACTTTTATTATCAGGATACACAGGCGATTATTTTCGTAATATATGTCATGCTTTTTTTACTTAGGTCGTATTATTTACATACTCTTGTTGATAACTCACTGTGGCCATTTGAGTCCCTCTCAATTAATCACTCGAATAACATTGAAGAATTATTTAAGAGAGTTACGTCCCCCACCCTGGCTCCCCGCTAGGTGGCTTACCCAGAAACGAAATTCCTTTCTCTTTCGAGCTACCGCATGGACGAAGTTTATGCATCTCTTAGAGTTTGTTAACTTTGTGTTCTAATTAAATATGACCCTCGACCGGGGTTTATATATTATTTTTATGAGTGTATTACTTTTCTGTAGGTTCTCTCTCCCCTCGTTTTATTGAAGATGTAAATAAACACACATGATTAAACGAGGGAGGACGATTGCCCAGAGGCCAGACTTACGAACATCAGGCGTGACGTTTTTCTGTCAACGAATGACTTACAAGCGGAGATCCGGAGTCGTCTCAGGGCGGTTTCCCCCTCCTCTACGACGTTGTTTGACGGGCAAGGTTGCTAGGTTTTTCACTCTAATACAAGGTTCTGGTCACGAGAGAGAGGATGGGTCGAGGGGAGCAGCTATTGAACAGAACCCTTCACTAGACGCTGTCACTTCACCTGCGGCAACGACTGTTGCTTCTGACATCAACCAAATGTGGTGGAGGGCATTGGACAATGTCTTCTTGGGGGTTCCTCTCTGGCCTCCTGCACGCACCTCCCAACTTTTTGCAGACAACTCCATTCGAGGGTGGGGAGCCTATCTGGGTTTAGAACAAACGCCAGGCATGTGGTCTCAGATCAGTGCAAGCAGATCGCCACATCAACGCCTTAGCACGATTGACCTGACGATTGGTCACTGGCTTACCCCCCAGAGGGGCGAAGTCCTGCCCGTCAACACAGACAGCTCGACTGCAGCCTGGGCGATCAACAAGCAAGGGACGACCAAGGCAGATTCCATTCTGCAGCTGGTGATGGAGCTGTTTCTTCTAGTCGACAGCCTCAACCTCATTCGAGCGTTGCACATCCCGGGAGCCAAGAACGTCCTTGCTTACGCTCTGTCTCGGCCGGACAAGCCTCTGTCCAAGGAGTGGTTAATTGTGTTTGAGAGTCTATGCCTTCTGTTCGGATGATCTCACATAGACATCTTTGCGACAAGGCTAAATCACCAGCTGCCGACATAAGTGTTTCCAGTGCCCGACCAGAATGAGAGGGGATGGACGATGGACACTTACGCTTTCCCCCCTCCGGCAATACTGATGCAAGTAGTTGCCAAAATGCAAACGACTCGGTCTCTACGCCTTCCCCTCATAGCCCAAGAGTGGCCCGAAAGGAGGCTATGCAGTCAGGACAAGGTCCCCCTTTGGCTCACGTGCGACTTTCTAAATAGCAAGCCAAGCGGCCTCTTACATGAACACCCTCAGGTTCAGCATCTCATGCCTGTATCAAAAAGAGATTGTAGCCTTTTGCGAAGAGAGTGGGTTTGACATCCTGACAGTCATGGTTCCCCAGTGTCACGAACTAGTCTATCAATGAGTGAAGACAAAGATTTGAACTAAATGAAAACGTTTATTACAATCAATAAACACCCAAACACTAAACAAATATTTCATACACTATTCCAAACACTCAAAATCACACTCAAGATCAGATTCGCTAACTCACATACACGATCAACTCACACTCCTGATATCATACATCACATGCAGACTCACTCGTGTTTCTTTGACATCACAATACTAGTCCGGCAGCCAGCCCTTGTGACCAGGAAAATGCGTCCATAAAAAAATATTTTTGTTCCTGGTGAACCATATGGGTATATACCAAAAGAAACTGAATGATGACACTTTGTCATCATTGAGAATTTTGAATAATTAATGTTTAAATTAGATAGGGTACACTCGTGATTTCAGTTATCCAGACACATCAAATAATTAATTTTTAGTGTTCACAACAATGAAATAAAATAAAGGCAGTTATATATCAATCATTGTCTATTAGTATTATGAAAATAAGTACACTTTTTTCTCTTTTTTGTTGAAAAAAACCCAGAAAGGCCAAATCGTTGATAATGTGTCTGGATAAACGAGGTTTCTGGGCAAATTTTGTTTTCTTACAGTAAAATTGATTTTAATGTTGTAATGATTTACTTTTGATTATAATTACGATTATTGAATCATAATCAAAAGAAATAGTGATAAAGTTTCGATTAGTATATGTTTACTTTTGACAAATTCTGAAAAAGACCCCTATGAAACCCATCATAGTTATGATTACTTGACATTAGAACAAGGTGATTTTCTGGATAACAACTTATTTAATGTGAATATACAAGACGTTTCAGAGTATATACTTACTCCATCATCAGGTGAAATGTAAGAAATAACAAAATGGTATACATTTATATAGTAAAGAAACCAATGGCGAGAAAACTCATTCAGATAGATTAAATTAAGTTTTTAAGATGAATTCGCATGAGAGTGGTATACATTGATGATTTGTGATACACACATGAGGAGCATAAATAGTTGATTGTTAAATCAGCAATGGCATGTGGGCTTTATTGAAGTAGTGATTGGACATCATTTATACAAATTGGTAAAAGGAGGAAAGCCAAGTGCCTTTATTGATCTATAGATACAAGAACTGTTGATTGGATGTGAAATGCAGAAGACATTGTGATTGAGAGTATTAGGAGAGGCCAGTGATTTGGGTGTGAAGTGGTTAGGCGGTGAATGGTTCTGATAGGTGTAGACTCCTCGGAGAGGCTCTGACAAGAGTGAATTGATGGTAGGGTGGGTGCTTCTCGGATTTGCCTCCGACAGAAAATAGATGTTCGAGATGAGTACATGCTTGGGTCGCGGTTTATTGCAGGTTGTTCCCTTGTAATGTCAATCGCTTATTGGAGTTTTCTTATTATTATCTTTGTTATTTGTTGACAAGACTGTGGTAGCCTCCCAGTTCATAGTGTGATCCTTGTTCAGAGTATGCTCAGATAGGGAGGATTTCTGGTCAAGTCAAGTGTGGCATACGCTTTATGTTCCCTGATCCTTGTGTTAATAGGCTGCAGCATTTCTCTGATGTACTCTTGTCCACAGTGGCATGGCATTTTGAAGATGTATCCTCTTGTAGTGCTGGTTCCTCTGCTGTTGGCTTTTATTTGAGTAGCTGCTTGAGGATCTTGCACAGGGAAATGTAACATCAATGCTGACTTTGTTCTTGATGAGGCGGGCGATCTTGTAGCTGAGATAGCCGAAGTATTTAGGGATTGTTACTCGAATTTCTCGGTTAAGGCTTATGGGTGATAGCTCTTATGGTGAGTGTTTCCACTGTTATATGATGACTAGGCTTGCTGGATATTCATTGAGTGGGGTAAATGTCTCCTTTCGTTGACAGATGGATTTTATCACGCCTTGTGATTGTGGCTATGCTTGATTAGTGAATGATAACATAAACTGTATTGTGTGTACTGGTCAGTGTGTGTCACGGCGTGCGATGATAGACAGATATTCTAAGTCCATGCCCAGTAGTTTGCAAGGAGACATATAGGAAGGGGAGATGGTTGTTAGTTTCTGTTTCCATGATCAACCTGATTCTTGGATGCTTGGCGTTGAGATATTGTAGGAGATGATGGCTATGGTGGTGAAAGTGTCATCAACCTTGTGGAACCAATAAAGCGACTGAAAATGAGCATTAGACAGTGCTGGTTCTTGGAAGGATGTCATGAAAGTCTCTGTTATTAGGAAAGATAGTTGTGAGCCCATTGGAAGTCTGTGGATCGTGTCAGTTAAGATTGAATAGTAGTAGCTGATGGTTAACTTGGTGTCGAGCTGTTCAATGCGGATGTGGAGCTTGGTGGCTTCTAGGGTTTTCTGTTGAGGGATATGTTGGTGAAGAAATCGACGACATCGTAGCTGACCATGGTGTCTGTGAGAAAAGTCCTACATCATCAATTCACCATCTTCTGCCAACCGTGCTGCAAAAATGATACCCTTTGGACATTAATTTATACTTGAAATCAACGTGATATCTTGCATCTGTAGCAATGTAAATCCCTCAATGCTCCATTGAGTCGACAGAAAGACAGTACAGTGTTCTTTAAAATGAAACACATTATTGTGCAATTTCTTTGGAAAAGCCGAGCAACTGTTCGTGTTTGTTGTTTCGTTGTCTCTGTTATCCTTGTCTTTGCTGTTTAGTTTTTATGTATAAATAGATACACATGACCTATGAAATAACAAGGTGTTTGATATTCCTGATTCATAAATGTGTTGCAACGTCTGGCCTACACCATTAGTGTATTCTGAATAAGGGTCTGAATATGTGCACTACCACTTGTCAACCAATAACCTAACCTTCAAATTGCCCAAATATCAGTGCCCGCTTCGTGTTCGAATCTTAGGTCTAAACATTGAAATTGACTATTTCCTGTTTTTGTCTTTTGCAAATTAACTCTTTGTTGCTTGGTGAATATCAAAATTCAGTTCAATACAAAATACAAATGGTAATTTAAAAAAACAAAACACTATAAAATCGTCAAAAATCACCATTTTCTTTCCACAAGAAGTGACATTGTTACACGAAGGCCTATTTCAGAATTTGGCAAAAGTAAAGAAATATAAACACTAACTGAAACTCTATCACCATTTCTTTTGATTAAGTTTCAATAATCATTATTATAATCAAAAGTAAATTATTACACCATCAAATCCAATTTTACTGTAAGAAAACCAAATTTGCTCAGAAACCTCGTTTATCCCGACATTATCAACATTTTGGACTTTCGTTTTTTTTCAACAATTATTTTTACTTATTTTCATAATACTAATAGACAATGATTGATATATAACTGCCTTTATTTTATTTCATTTCTGTGAACACTAAAAAATAATCACTTGATGTGTCTGGATAACTGAAATCACGAGTGTACCCTATCTAATTTAAACATGAATTATTCAAAATGTTCAATGAAGACAAAGTGTCATCATTCAGTTTCCTATAGTATATACCTTCAAGGTTCAATTTCTGTAAAAACATTTTCTATGGACGCACTTTCCCACCTGGGATGAAAATCGGGGTTTGGCTGCCGGACTATACTGCATGCACTCTAGTTCATTGTGCATTCATGTTTCATATCACATTTCAAATATGCAAAACACTTCACATGACGTCACACTACACACGTCACATGCAACATTTCCATATGCAGATCGACATGTTCAAACAATCACATAATACAATATATGGTTACATTTCAATACAATTTTCAATTAACAAAAACAATAAATCATAAGATGATAGAGGAGTTCGGTCAACCAATACTCATGTCAACTTCTTGAGTGAAAGTTCACGGGTCATCATGATACATGATAAAGAGTTCTCATATTAGAACACGACAGTTAACCTCAGAACGGAGGAGAGTTCAACACGCGTTCGTCATACACGAAGAATGATAGTTCAAGGCACACTCTTGAAATACCCGTTCCTACGCTGCACCGATGTAGGATCAAACACCAGATCCACCATGTGTCCAATAGCCAGGTTTCCACATGCGACCATCAGCCAGTCGTAGCAGACCATCCACAGTAAGGTGAATACATACGTTACGTCGTCACATCAGTCTTGATGACGTCACAACGGAGCAGAGGTCAACAAGCGTAGTCAACAGGTTACCGGTCCTATGGCATCTGTCCATGCACCCCTGTGTCCAGACTACCTCGTCCCCAAGTTCTCCACTAGAATATAATATCCAATATTCTAATTTCTTCGTGAAAAATACATTCACTATAAGTGACATTTTCAAACAGTGAAATATACCATTTTCATTATAAACACATTAACAATATAATTCTGACATATGTTAATGTAAAACATGATTCTTTTATGAAATGCACACAAATATAAAGTGACACAATTGTAAACAATAAAGTTCAAATACACTCAATCATACTCACGGCTCTAAACAGCCCATGCGACCAGGTCATACACCAGCAATTCATTGCTCTGACACCCTGTACAACTCGTCCACAGCTTTTATACACTCAGTGCACGACCCTGTCATGCAGCACGCGCACTGTCGTACCATGGTTACGATCGGCGATGCGCTCATACAGTTATGTGCAGAGCTATTGTGACACACAGGTCTCAGAGTAGCTGAGGTGTGTTTAGGACCGCGAGTACTCGCTTGACTCCGCTTCGAGGTTAGGGACGGGGGCAAGGCCACGTTTAGCTTAGACCCAGACTTTTTATTTAAGAACCAGGCTTCGGACGAGAGCGACAGGACATTCATCATTCCATCTATCTCCTCAATGATCGACCTCATGGATTAGGAAATCGGACCCTATGCAAGGGGAGGCGAAGGCTCAAGGAAATGGACAAGAGACAGTTGGAGGTGTGATGCAGGTCAGTAGTTCTGGACGCCTACAAGGCAGCAGACTTCCCTCCTCCTGCTCTCTCTAACCCTCATGAGATCAGAAGAGTTTGGCCACTATTGCTCTTCATAGTAACATACCTGTGGCTGACATCATGGATGGCTGTTTTTTTTATCAACTAGAGTATGTAAATAATAGTATATTTTTGAGTTAATGTCATTATTTATACTCACCGTTGATAACTTACCAGCCTTTATAGTTGAATCAAACTTTGTGTGTGTAAATTTGGCTTTTAGTATCTTCAGCTTCTTCGAAATGTTATTTTTAACTGTTTCGCATTTTCCATGGAAATGCAACATGGATTTTTTTTCCAGAGCAGATCTCAATAAAACAAAACCTGGTGTGTGGAACAACCGTCATGTGCAGATGTGCCTTTTCGCATTTTCAACTAATTCGGAATTTTATTTTTAACCATCAAACCATTTCCATGAAACGCAATTTGGACCTTGAGCAGATCTCCAAAACATAGGCATAGTTCAACGAAACGATATATGTAAGAGTCATCATGTGTACATGTGTTTCAACTTCTTCATATTTTTTTCCTCCGTTTCCACGTAAATGCAACTTTGACTTTCGTTTCTGGATAAAAAGGTGGTGTATGAAACAGTTATTCTGTGTATAGGTGCCTTTTAGTGTTTTTCCACTGGGAACCGTTGTATTCGCACAATAACTTGGTTTCTTTAATAGTTCTACTCACTGTCATTACGGTATAATTATATCTTTTTTTATTGATGTAAGTCAAAGGACATCGTGCAGGCGAGCATTCTTTCTTGAATATGACTGGGTAGGTATTCTTACTTGATGGATATGCCTGGATAGGCATTCTTTCTTAATGGATATGACTGGGTAGGCATTCTTTCTTGATTGATATGACTGGGAAGGCATTCTTTCTTGATGGATATGACTGGGTAGGCATTTTTTCTAATGGATATGACTGGGTAGGCATTCTTTCCTGATGGATATGACTGGGTAGGCATTCTTTCTTTATTGATATGACTGGGTGGGCATTTTTTCTGATGGATATGACTGGGGTAGGCATTCTTACCTGATGGATATGACTCTGAAAGCACTAGGTCAGCAGATCCTAAGCCTTAACCTTGAATTCGTTTGACATGAGATACTTGCTCATCTCATATTCTGGAACGCGCCGATTTGGGACTTAAAAAGGGAAGTTTTGCTTTGCCTACTTTGATGACTGCATGTGTTTTATGGGCGTATTATTTTCTTCTACAATTCAACATGCATCTGCGTATGCTGTAATTTGTCCATACTCACGAGGAGCAGACCACAAGGACGTGTATTGTGTCAATACAATCGGATAACAGTACATTAGTTGTTATAATAAATAAATAATACTTTGTACGGACTGATAGTGTCTCATTAATAGAATAATAATCCAACGGATTTACAATTATATGATTTTTTAAAGCTGTAAATATTAACATATTGCTGAAGTGATGCCAAAAAATCAATTTTTTTGTTTACAACATCGCTTAAAATATACTGACATCTAAAAGTG
Source organism: Gibbula magus (assembly GCA_936450465.1). NCBI lineage: Eukaryota > Metazoa > Mollusca > Gastropoda > Trochida > Trochidae > Gibbula > Gibbula magus. The sequence goes on from OW388304.1 coordinate 63,856,822, forward strand.
ACCCAGTTGAAAAAAGCCGAGCGGAGTGGTTTTTAACTTGTATTTTTATTAATATAACTAAATTTACAATTGATTGGAAAATAGGAGGCACGACTCACGTGATTTACACCGAACTTATATAGTGAAGGGTTTACTCATCTTGTAGGCCCCTAATAGTAAATTTACGCATTGAAACATATTATTCTTAATATTTCTTTAACCCTTTTGCCATTTAGAAAAAAGTGTGATACATATGATACATATGATAAAGAGGTAAAAATATTTCATTTTTAATACATACCCCAAATCAGTCCTCTGGCCTGCGGCCCTCCGGCTGATGAGGGGGTCTCGGGCTGATATCGCGATCTGCTGTGGTATGAAATATGACGTGTTATAACCTCTATTATTGAAAAATTATATACCAGTACAATTCAAGTCTCATAAGTTACATCAATTCTAAAGCACTCGTTTAGATAAAGGTTAATCAGTTCAATAAAACAAGCATATTTTAACATCATAGGCTAGTTTTTCAGACCCAAGTAATAACGCATCAAATGATATAAATGGTTAGCATAATATAAAGATTGATGTGTATTTATAAAGCTTGAAATTGTACTTTCATCTTATTTGAGTATACTGCATAGTTCGTTTACTGTTTTCAATAAGAACCAAAGGTTGAATATTTTAAAATAAAATCAGTGAAAAATGCCTGTGTCAGTTAAATAGCCTTGTGAGTTGTTTTACAAATTCTAGCATGATGAACATTGCAATTTTCGGAAAATAAAGAAGGACCTACGGAAACTTCATGCCATGTGAATAGGTTCTTTTAGCAGAGAGATGTACAGTTGTCAATTAGCTTACCATTCGATCCCAAAAATGAATCACAGGGGTCTCACCCTTCCGAACATATCTAAATAAATCCCTTAAACGCGTTTGGTTATCAGATTCTTTGTTTCTAGATTATAAAGGATCTTTTATATGACTTCCTTTGTTACATAGGCCATGATGATGGAAGAAAAGAAGAAGCGAAAATACCAATTAGAACTAAAGAGGAAAAAGCAAGAGTACGACACGCAGTTGAAAGTTCTCGAAAAAAATATAAAGGCAAAGGTGAGGTGTGCGTTGCTGGAAATAACCGCTAACTTATATAGTTCACAAAGACACGTACACGTTAGTAAAAATTCCTAAATGTAAATATACACTCACCATGTCAACGTCACCATGCAAAATACAAGATATTTCAATCCACGAGGGATACATATCACAGAGTTACATCATGTCTTCCCAACCCAACTAAACTAAATTTTAAGAAATTGTCGTTTAGAAATCGCCTGAACTAGACGATTAAGGAGAATAAAACATATCTTATTGGCTTGGTTTATGACGCCCTATAGTAATGATGAGTCAACACATTAAGTCCGAGAAGTTTATGTATGTCAATAACATCTTTTATTACATTTACAGTTTAAAATGTTATAACGTAATGCTAAACATTATGGCATTATGGCCTTTAGCACCCACGTGTATACTACTACTACTACTACTACTACTACTACTACTACTAATAATAATAACTAGGATTGACGCGTCAATACTTAGGTCTTCAAGACTTCTGTTTGACCCTAAAGTCCATGTTTGATCGAGGAATGTCACAAACATTGTAATGTCAAAACTTTCATTCATATCATGTTATAATGTACTGAGAAAACGTCAAAAGATCATAAATTTCATTTTAAATCAATATGGCAGGAAAACCACGTGACTCACGAATTCGTCATTATTGAAGTTTTTGCTAGCATTGTTATTGCCCATCATTTAAAAAAAAGTTTCAACTCTCTATGTCAATTATAAAAATTTCCCCATGTTAAAGGCGCTGTAGCACGTTTTTTCGCTCAAATAAGTCGATGAAATGTATTAAAAAAATAATGTCAACAATAGCAAACCACCCTTCTCTCTTCGGAAAATCAAGTTACAAATGAGTGTACATTGTTTTTGTCATTCGAAATAATAAAATGTGTTCACAATAAAATGGCCGCCATGCAATTTTTGCTTTATACGCATTACCGTTATTACCACTACGGATAATTGGTTTGTGTAATAAGATGTTTTACAATCTAAAGTAAATATAAATGACATAAACTATCATTATAAATGAGAAATTTGAAAAAATAAAATTTGCAAAATACGTGCTACAGCGCCTTTAAAAATCGAAATCGTGATTTTCAGTCAATTTTCAGCCTTAATTGTAACTGGAAATGACTGTTCGCGAGCGTTTTTATTATGGATTCCTCAAGACAATATATTGATCTAGCAGCCCTGAAAATTTCATGCAATTGTAAGTTCGGGAAATTGGAGTAATGTTCCCTTGAAGTAGGTCCCGTTTAACAAGTCGCCCAACTTTGAAAGGTCACTGTGCGAAAAGTATTAGGAGTTCACTTTTGCAAAACAACACCATGTATTCACCAATGCTTCACCTACAAACAAAATAAAATTCATATTCGTAGTGCAAGTATCTTCAGAGGAGAAGATTGCCAAAGGTACATGGGGTCGGACACTTTTAAAAAGTGACAAAAATAAAAATGGCGGCTTAACCATGTGACCTACGAATTCGCCATGATTTACTTTTTAACTTGCATTGTCACGGCGCCTCTTTTGAAAAAAGTTGCAAGTCTCTAGCTGCAAAATTCCGCTCAAAGACAAAGCCAGATTTTAATGAATTCTACAATCCCTGGGAATTTCATGAACATCGGTCAAGCCGTTAATTCTGGAACGTCCCAGCAAAATATTGCGGAAATAATAATAATAAGAAGGATTCGCATAATAACAATACGTCTTCCAGACTATGTCTTGAATAATAATAATAAAATATAGTCACAAGTGATGATAACAAGATTCAGCGCAGAATGGTTTGATTACATTTACGGGCAAAAGAAATAGATCTAGATTTGAAATTACGAAAAAAATCAAACTCAGGTTCAAACCCAACCAAATAAAAACACATCGCCCAAACACAACAATGATTGTTTCATATTGAACTGTGGTTTCCAACGCATGATTTTCCCAAATTTTCCCAAATTGTGGTTTTAGCCTTTTGCATGCAAAGCAAACAAGACCTATGCCCGACGGGTATAAAACCAATGCGAATTGTTTGTTAGACACCCACTTTGTAAAAAAAACCTTTGAAGAATGGCAAGATTAACCTAACAAGAACGTGGGCGAGCAATCGGGATGATTGAAATTGGAGCCACCCACACCCATGTTGCAAGAACGTTTGGCTGTCACGGCACAACTGTCACAAGACTAATGCAGCGTTATCGTCATTCCAGACAGACCTCAGACAAGCCAAGAGTCACAAACCACCAGGAGGACCGATACCTGCGCACTTTACACCTCAGGAACCGCTTCTTGACTGTGACGTCATCGGGGGCTAATGGCCTGGGCCAACGGGTAAGCAGACGCGCAGTGTCCAGACGTCTAAGGTCCAATGGCATCAGGGCATACAGACCGTTCCTGGGGAACAGCGGTTGACAGCCGAACAATGTCAATGAAGAGATGGGCAAGGACGGTGTTTCGTTGGCAGCGACATCAGTGGCAGAGGTTGATTTTCTCTGATGAAAGTCGGTTCTGTCTCTTCAAAGCAGATGGAAGATGGGAGGAAGTGTCAAGGTTTGGGAAGGCATACTTTGTGAGGAGAAGACGCCCAGTTATTGTCAATGGAAATCTAACGGCTCAGCGTTAAGTCGATGACATTCTCCGTGCCGTCGTCTGTCCCCTTATTCGACAACAGGCACAAGGTATGATCTTTAAACAAGAAATGCCAGGCCGAACAAAGATCGAGTTACTCAACACTTTCTTGCTAACAACAATATCGACGTTTTGCCGTGGCCAGCATGCTCGCTTGACATGTCACAGATCGAACATCTTTGGGACGCTATGGATCGTCGTATTCGCCAATGACGACCACTTCCACATAACCACCTCCAAACTGTCCAATCTCTCCAAAAAGAATGGCAGCGCATTCCACGTAATGACGTCAGGCGTTTGATTTTCTCGGTGCGTAGGAGGGTCACTGCGTGTATCATGATAAGGGGAGGCCATACACGTTATTAGTGTGGACTGTTTTCATTACATTGAGCCTGGATTTTCCTGCACAGGGATCAGTCATAACTGTGAACTTGGACTTTTTGACCCCCGGACAAATATCTGGGACTGTGATGTTGATACCGGAAGCTGATTGTTACATTTTTTATGAATATGATATCAGCATATGTTCTTTTTGAATAAACATTTTGTTTTTTTAATTTGACTTCTTTATTTATTCATCAATCTAGATTTAAATACCTGGTAGCGTTTCTTTTGCCCGTGAGTTTATTTTAAATATAGTAAATTAAGACATCTTTCCATTGTTATTGCGCATCTTTTATTACAGGTTGCACGGTTCTAGCATGTCCCTAGGATTATTGATACCCAATATTTACATGTCATATCAAAGAATTGTAAAGAAAATTAAAATGGCGACTAAACCACGAGAGCTAAGACTTCGTCATGATTCCCTTTTTTGCTCGTATTATTATTGCGCATCTTTTAGAAAAAGTTTGGAGACTCTATGTGGAGTTTGATGATGTTCCCCATGTTAAAGTTCTTTATTATGAAAAGAAATGACTGTTCGCGAGCGAGTTTATTATTGATTCATAAAGACCATAGTCCTGTCTTACTCTCCTGAAATAATATTTCAATTCGGTGGGTAGGTTTTTTAATTATCTCCCCTGAAGGTTCGCGATTTTCAAAAATTGCCTGTCTTTGAAAGGTCACTGGGAAAAAGTGTTGGGAGTTCGCTTATGCATTTAACTATCGTTTAATCACTAATCCTTGAGCTCTTGGATGCTAGTATCTTCAGAGAAGAAGATTGTCAAAGGGGCATTGGGTCGGAAAATGAAAAAAATGTGTCTAAAATCAAAATGGCGGCAAAACTACGTTACTTACGAATACGTAATGATTAACTTTTTTGTTTTCATGGTTATTGCACATCTTTTTGAAAAAGTTTCAAGTCTCTAGCTGCATTTTGAAACATTGACCATGTTAAAAATCGAAATTTAAATTCGAACTGGACCTTTAATGACTTGATCGATTGGGCCCAAAAGCATCGCACTGCTATTCCACATTAAGGGCTATCAGAATGTACAATTAAGTTGCATTTGCTTCAGCCGTTTTGGCTGAATCGTGTACACAAAATTCGTGAAATAATAATAAACACGCCAATAACAATAAAGATTCAGCATAATGGCTCACTCCTTAATGATAATGATAATAGTAATAAATATAGTCGCAAGCAATGACAACAGGATTCAGTCGTTTCTAGGATTCAATAAATGTTTAAAAACTTATTTCAGCATACCTCATCATTCCTGCAAGTCGTTTAGCTACAGCAGCCTTTGAGTAAAATATATAACATGAACAAAGGCATTTTCCAACAGCAGCTTACTGTAATTGTTTGTTTCTTATATATGTGTTACAATTATAAAAATAATACTTCAAATTTGAACATTATGCGTAAAGATAGTTTTAGTTTAATAGTTTTATGCCTTTTCTGTTATGAATGATATGCATTTCAATTCTGGATAATATAGTGAATATAGAAATTACTTAACTGTTCTTTTGCTGTATTATTCTATAATGGAATACAAGTAAAATGAAAACTTAAAAAAGTATATTGCTCCAGACAATGCATCGAATTTCGATTCTGGTCAGTTATGTTTTCAGGTTCAATACAGAACTAAAATGCATCAATCGCCAAATATATCATTATTACTAGTTCACAATCAAAATCTAACAACATCATTTTACATGTGCGGAACTGAAACTACAGTCCCATTTACATGCCCAGAATTTTTAAACATTATCAACCTAAATTAAATATTGTGTATTGTAAATATGTTTCCAAATTGTAACGTCAATAGAATTGCATCACATTGCAGTGACAATGAATCATCATATATCAATGAGTAAAATAATCATTCTCAAACGTATCTTGAGATCGTCTCGTCAGTGGTGCATGTTTATCAAATTTGGCATAATGAAATAGGCAGAAGGGGTCAAAATTTTTAAATAATTTTCAAATAAAGTTTTCATATCGAATTAATGCGGACAATTTCATTTCAAATACATTGGATGTGTATAAGAGGAGATATATGATGTATGTTTTTACCAAATTGATCACTCTCTGAATACTTCACAGATGAAAATTAAAACTGTATTTTTTAAAGGATAACTTCAAAGAGCTGCCAAAACTGTAACTGTTTATTATGGGCCATCAAATATATGATGTAATGGAACACGCAACTGTCTTCTTTTAATGCAAAAATGCAAAGTGATCAGCTTTTTTTTAGCAGGAATGACATCAATAGCTCAATGTATGCCAAAACGGCAAAAGCAAGAATGTCCTCAATGTCCTTCTCATCAAAATAAAAGTCAAAATTGATGAACGTATGAAAGTGAGAGATATACCCATTCTTTTCCGAGTGTATCGAATAATACCCTACAGTTTTCCTACATTTGAGTTTCGTAAAACAAATACAGCTGTAAACAATCCTGTGTATGAAACGCACAACCCAGATTGGGCCTCATCTGTGACAACTCGCGGGCACGCTCAGCCGGTGCTTGGTTGTTTGGTTATCCAAGTTCGGGGATTGAAATCTAATTGATATAGCCAGATGACGATATTGTTAACGCAGACACGTTCGTTAAGCCGTCAGATAGCTTATAAATGCATGGGCCGATCGTGCTTCACGTGCATCTCGCTGAAAATACACGGTAATCATATAGACTGCATGGCTATATAGCTAATGTCAATATGGTCAAAGTTTAGAGAAAACAGAAGCAAGTTTCAATGTGTAAAGACATTTGGCATCCAAATTAAATAACATAAATACATAAAAAGAAATACAGAAATGTGTGATATTATATATGGCGCATTTTAAGTATTCATTTGGTCATGAAAAAAGACAAAAACTTGGTCTGATGGTCTAATGGTATCTAGATCGTTCGGCCAGAAAGCAGCAGGACACAGGTTCGATCACAGGTTTGAAATCAGACATTTGTAAATGTCTTATATGTTCATATATTATTTGACATTTTATAAAGTATCATCACTTTTGGAAAAATCTTATATACCTATGCTTCTGTAAAAAGAAACCATAGCAACGAGACAGGAAGTGGTTTTTAATGTTTAAAGCTCATAAGTTATTTAAATTATCGAACAGCTGATCCCTTTTCTTTGAAATTGCATTTTAGCTTGGAAACTTAGATTTATATACACCTGAAACATTTGAGAATAACATGTTTGTTATTGTTTTAGTCAACTCCTCATACTTTTTCCGCAATGACCTTTCAAAGTATAGTGACTTTGAACATGTTACTTTTTAAGGCAAATAACTAAAAAACTTGGACGCAGACTTAGATGATATTTTCAGGACTACTAGACTAGTAAGTACTCAATAATAGAATGTATCACAATTATTTCTGGTTATAAGAAAGGGTACAAAATGACCGAAAATAAGACTTTCGATTTTTAACATGTGGGACATGTTCACAATAATAATACAAGGAAAAAAGTTAACCATGACAACTCCGTAGGTCACGTTGTTTAGCCGCCATTTTGATTTTCATTAAATGTATGATTTGGAAATGTTAGATTTGGGCTTAAATAGAGACAAACTAGAGACTTACAGTTTCTTTAAACATATTTTCAATAACGAGATAAGCAAAAAAGTTCCTGTGGCGAAATCATGGGTCACGTGGTATCAGTGCCATATTGATTTTAGTGTATTTTCACACTTATCGCCTCCATGCGCATTTAAAATGTTTCTCCTCCTAAACTACGAGCATTAGTGAGCACATATATCAAAAGTATGTAGATGAAACACTTTGCAAATTCAAACATTGAATTTATAGCGTGTCTTTGTCATGTCATTACTCAACAATGGAAACTCATAGCACATTGATTAATAACTCATCAGACAGACAACATGTTACCCTAACTAGGAAAGGATCATTAGTTCGATAATTTATATAACCAATGAGCTTTAGTCATTATAAGTTCATAAATTTTTACTTTCATTTTGATGTGTAAACAGGGAAATTCTTGCTTTCCTTTGTGCATACATTTTGTTATTGGGGGTCAGTCATGCTTAAAGGAAGGCCGAAATATATTATTTTCTATTGAATTCTTAACTGCAATTGGTTCATTGGACTATTTTGTGAAAAACGAGACCCAAAAAAAATCCATATGTTGTTCCTATATTAAACTTGAGCGACTTAAAAACACCGAAAAACATCGTCTGCTTTTCACCCATGACCAACAAACCAAACATGGGGCGGGGCTTAGAGAGTTGGAAGATACCGGAAGTGACGTACGTGAAGGGACGGGGTGTAAACATTCGTTTACTATTTACAATGGCAAACACGGGGGAATCGGTCAGTTAATCTGTTATATCTACGCTTTGCAATAATGCCACATCGCTGTTCTACTATAAACTGTTCGAGTAATGTTAGTTATCAAGTTTCACTTTACAAATGTCCCAAAATATCGGTATGTATATCAAATATAATTGATATGAATAGTGAAAGACGGTGGATTCATAGACGTTCGTAGACAAAGGATAAATCAATGCTAATGAGATATAATATGACAATATAAAACCAAGATATGATAATATGAACGAAGTATAGTTGAGACAACGAAATTATTTTTTGTTGGAGAATGCTTGTGTTTAAAATAAAACAACAAACGTGAGATTAGCAGACTCCGGCGAAGTAGGCCCTATTGTAAGCCATCAACAATTAAAGCAAATCACAACATCCTGTTTTAAACGTCGTTAATCAACCGACAACCTAATTTACTAACTGTTCATTACAACAATCAAAGCAACTCACCACATATTTTAAAACATCAAAAGAATTTCATTATCAACGATAATAATACGTCTACGAATCCACCTACGAAAACACCGAATCCCAATGTTACATTTTACGATTTAATTATCACTTATTAACACATTAAAACATTCAGAATCTAATAGATATTAAAATAATGTTTTCAATAAAATGTGTGGTTAATCAAATCAAATAAACATCGTATTAATTTGACATTTCAGCAAGAGTGTCAATTAATGTAAAAACTGACCTTATAAACATATCCAAACGGACAATATGAATATCCAAATGCACATTCGACAGAACTTGTAAACCTATAAATACATCAATGACAGTACTTGGAAACAGAAGATGGTCAAATACTAACCCTCTTTCAGCAAAAGCCTTTTCGCAAATGGCAAGATAGACAAACAAATAGACTGAATGTCGCATTAAGTGTATTGTGTGTCACCAAGACAGGACGTTTGACAATAAACATATATGACACGCCAGTCACCGACATGTCATTAGCTTCTTACTTATGCCCCTGGGGAATTTTTTGACATGTTCATATTCAAGGTCAAAGGTCAAGGTCACGAGTTCTGAAATCTCTAAAAAAATCCTTGTAAACACGATAACTTGAAAAATATTTGTGCTATCAGGCTCTTATTTGGTGTATATGAACTATGGAGAAAGGCTAAGATTTGAAAAGGTTTTCGCTAACATTTGTCAAAGGTCAAGGTCATAGCGAGGTCACAACCTAAACATGCATTTGCGAAAATGTCTTATTTCAACTATTAACACTTTGAATCATTACATGCTTGTGATACACAATGAAAAGTGATCACTGATTGTGTGACCTTGAATTTTAAAGGTCAAGGTCACCAGATAGGGTCTTGGTCACCAGTTCTGAAATCACTAAATAACTTCTTTCCAAGGAGGTATCAACACCTTATATCCATAACTTCTTACTTATGCCCCTGGGGAATTATTTTGACATGTTCATATTCAAGGTCAAAGGTCAAGGTCAAAAGTTCTGAAATTGCTAAAACAATCCTTGTAAACATGATAACTTCAAACTTTTTTTTTGTGCTATTGGGCTCTTATTTGGTATATTTGAACTATGGAGAAAGACCAAGATTTGAAAACGTTTTCGCTAAAAGCTGTCAAAGGTCAAGGTCACAGTGAGGTCAAAACTCAAACATGCTTTTGTGAATATGCCGTATTTTAACTATGAACACTTTGAGTCATTGCATGTTGTTATACGCTATGAAAAGTGTTCATTGATGGTGTGACCTTGAAGGTCAAAGGTCAAGGTCATGAGATATTGGTTAAGGCCACGTTAATCCTTTGATCAAATTTTGAAAGAAGAAATAGGTTTTAAGAACAAACTTGTGAAAAGTGACCCCAGTGATGATTAGTTATAACTCGAATAATGAAAAAAAAATTGTTCAAAAGAATTCCCATTTCATTGATGCTGACGAGAAGGCGGAACAGGGAAAGGCGAGACCATAAGTTTCGGAGCTGCTCTGCTTTTGCGGTGTCCCGCAAACGCTAATCTAGTTTGTTATATAATTGAATCGGTCCAGTAAACTTGTTATCTGTACAAACATAATTACAATCCTTCCTTCTCACATAATAATAATAATAATAATAATAATTCATTTATAGAGCGCCTAATATCCACCGTCGAGATGCTCAGTGGCGCTATAAATTCACATTATTACCCTGGTATAAGGACCAATGTCTTTCTATTCGTCATTCTCAACTCCCCTTGGAGTATGCAACCGTGGCTGCCAATTAAGGCGCTCGAAGGTTATCAGTCACATTGCCTTCACTTCCAAACCAGGTACTCAATTGTACTGCTGAGTGAACAGAGGCACATTTCGAATAAAGTCCCTTGCCCAAGGTGACACCACGAGCCTCTCAACTCATGTCTCAGTGTGGGGCAGAGAATCACCCTTCAAACTCTCAGTTTTTATTCAGCAATGAGGCGGGTAACCCATCCATCCAGCGAGCCACGCCCGTTGTTGCTGAACTTCACTGATAGCGGTCGACTGAGCTATGCACAGGACCACGTGCCACATACTCAGCTTCTTAATTGAGTAAACTAATTTGCTGTAACAACACTTCTCCCCTTTAATCTGGAAGCACCATCTATATATATTGTACGCTTAACTGAGAATTGTGTGTTGGTGTGCTGACGTGACACTTTTTATTAAACCATTTCGTTTTCATTTTCGAGATGTGCATTTAGATGCTACTTGTAACATAATTCTTTCATTCGCTAATGTTCGTTGTCTATATCAATCTGTGTTATCATAATGTATATGTTTGCGTGTACAATGGAGCAATCTTCATGTAATTAAGGATTCAGCGATTTGCTGAATCCTTATTGTTATTGGCGTGTTTATTATTATGTTACGAATTTTGTTAGCAGGATTCAGTCAAAACGGTTGAAGCAAATCCAACCAAATTTCACATGCTGATAGCTCTTAATGTGGAATAGAACTGCAAAGCTTTTAGGCCCTTTCCCTTAAGCCGTTAGAGGTCCAGTTCGAATCCAAGTGTCCATTTTTAACATGGGGAAAATTTTAAAAATGCACTTAGAGACTTGAAACCTTTTCTGAAAGATGCGCAATGTCAATGTGAGAAAAAAAGTAAATCATAGCGAATTCCTAAGTCACATGGTTTAGCCGCCCTCTTGGATCTTTTAACTTTTTCAAATTTTCTGACCCCATGTACCTTTGCGGATACACCACTCCGAAGATATTGGCACCTAAGAGCTGGAACTTTACTTTTATATAGCTGAAACATTGGGGAATAACAAGTTTGTTCTTTTTTTAGGGAACTCCTAATACTTTCTTCACAGTGACCTTTCAAAGCCAGGCAAATTTTGAAAAATGCAAACTTCAAGGGGACATAACTCAAATACCTGCCCATCGAATTTTATAATTTTTTCAGGAGAGTAAGTTTGGACTATGGTCTTTATGAATAAATAATAAAATCGCTCGCGAACAGTCATTTCCGGTCATAATAGAGAAAACCTTTAACATGGGGAAAATTTTCAAAATCAACATAGAGACTTGAAACTTTTTTCTAAAGATGCGCAATAATACTACGAGCAATAAAGTAAATCATGATGGGCCTGTTCGACCCAACCATTAGAGGTCCAGTTCGAATCCAAGTGTCCATTTTTAACATGGGGAAAATTTTAAAAATGCACTTAGAGACTTGAAACCTTTTCTGAAAGATGCGCAATGTCAATGTGAGAAAAAAGTAAATCATAGCGAATTCCTAAGTCACATGGTTTAGCCGCCCTCTTGGATCTTTTAACTTTTTCAAATTTTCTGACCCCATGTACCTTTGCGGATACACCACTCCGAAGATATTGGCACCTAAGAGCTGGAACTTTACTTTTATATAGCTGAAACATTGGGGAATAACAAGTTTGTTCTTTTTTTAGGGAACTCCTAATACTTTCTTCACAGTGACCTTTCAAAGCCAGGCAAATTTTGAAAAATGCAAACTTCAAGGGGACATAACTCAAATACCTGCCCATCGAATTTTATAATTTTTTCAGGAGAGTAAGTTTGGACTATGGTCTTTATGAATAAATAATAAAATCGCTCGCGAACAGTCATTTCCGGTCATAATAGAGAAAACCTTTAACATGGGGAAAATTTTCAAAATCAACATAGAGACTTGAAACTTTTTTCTAAAGATGCGCAATAATACTACGAGCAATAAAGTAAATCATGATGGGCCCGTTCGACCCAACCATTAGAGGTCCAGTTCGAATCTAAGTGTCCATTTTTAACATTGGGGAAAATTTTCAAAATGCACTTAGAGACTTGAAACTTTTTGTAAAATATGCGTGATGTCAATGCGAGAAAAAAAGTAAATCATGGCGAATTCGTAAGTCACGTGGTGTATCCGCCATCTTGGATTATTAAATTTTAAAATTTTCTTACCCTATGAACCTTTGCGGATACACCACTCCGAAGATATTTGCACCTAAGAGCTGGAGCTTTTTTTATACAAAGCTGAAACATTGGGGAATAACAAGTTTGTTCTCTTTTTAGGGAACTCCTAACACTTTCTTCACTGTGACCTTTCAAAGTCAGGCAATTTTTGAAAAATGAAAACTTCCAGGGGACATAACTTAAATACCAATACATCGAATTTTATGATTTTTTTAGGAGAGTAAGATTGGACTATGGTCTTTATGAATAAATAATAAAATCGCTCGTTTGCAGTCATTTCCGGTCAAAATAGAGAAAAACTTTAACATTGGGAAAATATTCAAAATCAACATAGAGACTTGAAACCTTTTTCTAAAGATGCGCAATAACAAAACGAGCAATAAAGTAAATCATGACAAGGTTGTAGCCTACGTGGTTTAGTCGACGTTTTGATTTTCTTTACAATTCTTTGATTTTGTAATGTTCATATTGGGTATAGATAGTTCCAGGGACATGCTAGAAACTTGTAACTTGTTTTAAATGATGCGCCAAAAAATTGTTATTTGTCTCAATTCATTTTATTTCAAATAATGAAATCATTCACTTGCTGAATCCTTTTGTCGTCGCTTGCGACTATATTTTTCATTGAGCTTGTTGACCAATCCAGTTCATGTAAATTTTCCTGAAAGTGAAGTGAAAATGGTTTGCATTGCATTACACCAATGTTGTCTCGCTTATTTGAACAGCCAATCGTTCATTGTTTATGAAATTATAACTGTCATATTACTTTATTTATTAATACATACAAAACAAAATTAACCTGCCGATTATGGAACATAATTTGATCAATTGGTGCTACTTAATCTCTCTTTGCCCCGATTCCAGCGAGATTCTTCTTCACTTGTGTCAATGTCACTTGAACTGTCATTTAATTCATACAGGTAAGGCAAGGCATCGACCACGTACGTCACTTGAAATGACGGAGCTTGAAGACACTCCATGGAAAGTGATATGGCAGCAGTTTCGCGGTTAATTGCTTCAAACGTACTATACATAAGCACAGTATGCACTCCAATTCAGCAGGCCCCAGTCGTTGTAACCAATAGTTGTAGTTGTAGTTCAATAGTTAAGTAATCCGTTTATCGAAAATTTGGATTGTTTTGATGAAGTTTTCTGTCTTATATGAGCAGTTTAAAAGTTGGGAAAACGCGTTATATTAAGATTAGCGGCCAAAGTGAAACTCCTCCACGTACGTCACAGCAGGATACGATTCAGTGACCACCACCCACCCACTTTCATTCTGGTCGCCGGGGCTTAATTAGGCCCTTTTTAAAAAGCCATATATAAGTAATTTTTGGGGCGATTTCAGAAATTTTAAATCGAGCAATTGTCAAATTGAAACCCCTTTTCAAAGAACCCGAATGTGACCTTTAACGTTATAAATGGTGTTATTTTTAGAGAGATAGTCGAAGATAAGTCGTCTCAGCTTTGTCACGATATAAAGGTAAACGTAGTTATTTCTGATCGAAATCCATTAGCCAAACGTAAATTTGGATACTTATTTACAACACCCAAAAAGAGAAGGTCTGGGCATGGAAATGGGATGTGTAGTCTCGGTTCCGCACCTGTATTAAGATGTTATTAAAATTTAATTGGGAACTAGAATTATACCCCCTACTAACAGTTGGGGATTAGTATTACCAATGATTCCGTCCGTCCATCCTTCCTTTCATCCGCAGACATGTTTGTCCGATTGATTACAGATAAACTGTTCATCTCATCCTTTTCATAATATGGCAAATGCCTCCTCACCACTAGGAGAAGTGCAGTGCGAAATTTTAACTTAATTGGTGAAGTTTTGAATTTTTGGCAATTTTTTAAATTTTTAACTTAGTCATATTCTGAGCATTTTGTCCGATCTATTAAAGAATAACTATTCGTCCTTTTAACATTTTCCCCATATCTTCTTCACCACTAGGACAGGTACAGTGCGAAATGTAACAAGATCTGGTGATATTTTGAATTTTTGGCAATTTTTTATATTTTTTTACTTAGTCATATTCGGAGCTAGAATGTATGAAGCTGCTTCTGTGTTGTAATTTGTTAAGCCTAATAAAATGTGATGAAACACAATTGATGCGTTTTAACGTTCTATATTGAACATGAAGACATAACCGACCAGAATGGGAATTCAATGTATTGTCTAGAGCAATTTACTTTTAAGTTTTCGACATGAAACCTTTTACTTGTATTCTATTATAGAGTAGTACAGCAAAGAACATTGGGTAATTTCTATATTCACAATTTTCATCCATAATTGAAATGCATAACAGAAACGGCCAAATCTACATTTCGTCTCCTTCATTGATGTGTTTTACTCAAAGGCTGCTGCAGCTAAACAACTCAACGACAGTTAATAGAAGTTGTAGGAATGATGAGCAATGCTGAAATAAGTTAATAAACATTAAATGAATCATAAGCTGAATCCTATTGTAGTAGCTTGCAATGATATTTTGTTCATCTTTTCATACATGTATGTCCTTCCTCCCTTCCTTCAGTATGACGGCGAGAGATACATGTTTTAGATTGAACACTGATAATAACATAATATATTAGTAAAATGTCAAACATTTAAATTGTAATGATACTAAGAGATTGAACATGAAGGGTTGAGGGTATAAGTTATTTTTATTATTTTATGCTTGTTACAGATTGTTATGAGAAGTACGCCTGTAAATCACTATGCATCACCGTCACTCTTTTCAGTGTTTTGATAGATACAAAATATGACTGGAACAAAACATTGTTGAAAACACATTAATTATCTATAATGATTATATAGCACACATTTGATTGTAAACATAACACTTAATTTTTCACATGTAATGACGGCGTAGTCATAGTTTCCAGGGTTAAATGGTTATATTATGTGCTGGTGATATTTGAGGTCGGGAGACAATTTGGTTTGTTTGAGTTTCCGTCGGCGTTGGCGACGGCGTTCCCATCGTTTATTTGTACGATGCAGGACACGTTTAGGGTGGTTGACCTTCAAATATCTTACCATTACTTGATCACGTTCTCTTTAGATGTGGATATTCCTCCCTACCCCAAAAAGATTAAGCAAAGCAGGAACTTACAAGCCTGTAGACAAAGTTGTTTTCAGTGGTGATGTATGTAACAGCAGCCTCGTACAATCTCCTCCCTCTGATCTGTGTTACCAGAAACAAGCTCACCCCGGGATTACGACGTGCAAAACAAGCGTCACTGAACAACCTTCAGTCCATCTCTGATGTCAATGTCTGATCCCAGGTCTCTTCATCAGCTCACGTCTCGCCTTCTTGGTAAAGACTCCTCCTGATCTCTTCCATCATGTCATGCTCCTGATATGCTGCCAGACTGTTTTCAAGACTTTTTCAGAATCCTCCAACCGAGGTACAGGACTGTCAAGGTCCTGGTGACTTTGAGGAAAATAAACTCACATATTTCAAGCCTTTCAGTGAGTCCGAGATACTTGCATTAATAAGAAGATCGAATCCCACATCTTGCGTTCTTGACCCTCTGTCATCCCCTGTGTTGTTGGAACATGCAACGTTCTTCACCCAGTTCTTGCAAAATCATCAAAGGCCGTCTTGAACTTGGTGAAATGTCTGCTGTTTTTAAATCTGCACTGGTGAAACCTCTATTGAAAAAGCCGAATTTAGACTGTGATCAGCTTGGTAACTAAAACCTGTATCCAATCTCTCCTACGTCTCTAAACTCATCAAGCGAGCAGTGAACACAAGGCTGTTAAAACATCTCAATCGTCATGATCTGCATGCCCATATTCAGTCGGCGTGTTGTGCCAATCATTCAACATAGACTACCCTTGTGAAAGTACTCAATGGTTTGACAACTTTGTGACTTGTATTGGACAAAGGCAAAGTTGTAATTTTAGCACTCCTTGATTTGAGTTTAGCATATTGATCACGATAGACTAATACATCGACGGCACTGCCTCACTGACAGGCACTGTCATTATAGACGGGCACCAGTCCAGTCGAACCCAAGTACGGTCTACCACAGGGGTCGGTACTGGGGTCGGTTCTATTTATGCTGTACAGGAGATGTTTCTGCTACAAATGCAGTCGATCTACAACAATATGCAGACGATGCACAACTTTACAAGTTCTTTTCTGCAGTCACGTTCTGCCCTGACAGATATGAGCCTGAAATCATGGAAGAGCGACAACAAACTCAAGCTCAACAGCAACAAGACACAGTGCATTCTCCTTGGTTCTGAGGAGCAGAGGTCTAAGTGCGGAGTCAATTTACTGGACTTTGACAGGTCTTCCATATTCATTGCCTTATCAAGTCAAGGACCTTGATGTATACATAGATCCCTATCCGTCACCCCTATCCCACGTGATTTATCTAACCAAGGCCTGCTTTGCATCTCTCCGTAATATTGGCAACATAGGGCAATATCTAGCTCATCCTCGATAATCCAGCGCTATTGTTCCGATAAATCTACACACAAGCGCTGGAAAACAGTAAGGGTATTTATCCTTAACCTAGTTATCTCCCTTCGCAATGACTCAGCGAAACGCTTGCTTTCTAACAATCAATGAGATCACTTGATATCAAGGGTGTCAGGTTTTCTACGCTGAATTTGTTACAAACTTTATCGTAATCGAGTCGGCCGCCGCTATGTTTGTTTCTATAAACAAATGTAGTGATGCGTTTTGATTGGTCGAGTTGTTTACGCAGATAGTGTCTGCGTTTCGTTTCTGATTGGATAACATGGACCCAAGAGGAGGTAACTAGGTTAGGGATAAATACCCTTACTGTTTTCCAGCGCTTGTGTGTAGATTTATCGGAACAATAGCGCTGGATTATCGAGGATGTATCTAGCTGGGGCTGCTAAAACACTGGTTTTGTCTCTCGTCATGAGCAGATTAAACTACTGCAACTGTTTGCTGGCCGGTTGATCAAAGACTCAAATAGCCAAACTGCAGAGAGTGGTAAATGTTGCTGCGCATTTCGTAACTCACTTCAGGAAATATGACCACATTCAACCTATTCTGTTCTCTCTTCATTGGCTTCCAATTGAGTTCAACTGCCTCAACGGGACTGCTCCCTCTTACATATCCAGCCTCCTAACTATGTACACCTACTCCTTCCTGCTCACTACATTCACTGGATAAGTGCCTTCTTGTGGTACCAAGAGCAAAGTCAGTGAAATATGGAAACAGATCCTTTACCTATGCTGCATCTTGAACCTAGAATAATCTCCCCTAGGACTTACGAGACTGTTGTGACTATCAGTTCTTAAAGACCCACCTCAAAACTCATATCTTCAAGCTTGATTTTCATTTGTAAACTGACTTTCTTTCTTTCCAATCTTTATCTGGTGCTTTGATGCTGCGCCAAGTACAAATACTCTATTGTTATTATTAAGGATTCAGCAATTTTGATGAATCCTTATTGTTATTGGCGTGTTTTTTTATTATTTGACGAAGTTTGTGGACACGATTCAGCCAAAACGGCTGAAGCAAATGCAACCAAATTTGACATGCCGATAGCCCTTAATGTGGAATAGCGGTGCGAAGCTTTTGGGCCCAATCGGCCGCGGCATTAAAGGTCCAGTTCGAATCTAAATTTTGAGTTTTAACATGTCAACAATTTTCAAAATGCAGCTAGAGACTTGCAACCTTTTTAAAAAGATGTAAAATAACAATACGAGCAAAAAGTAAATCATGGCAAGTTCGTAAGTCACGTGGTTTTGCCGTCATTTTGATTTTTAACACATTCTACATTTTCCGACCCTGACAATCTTCTCCTCTGAAGATACTAGCATCTAAGAGCTCAAACTGGCATATATGTGCAGCTAAAGGATTGGTGATTAAACGATAGTCAAATGCATTAGAGAACTCTTAATATTATTTTCACACTGACCTTTCAAAGTCAGGGACTTTTTTTTAATCGCGAACTTCAGGGGAGATAATTTAAAAGCCTACCCACCGAATTGAAAGTTTTTTCATGAGAGTAAGGTAGGATAATGGTCTTTATGAATCAAGATTAAATTGCTTGCGAACAGTCATTTCCGGTCATAATAAAGAAATACTTTAACATGGGGAAAACATTTTGCAAAAGATGCGCAAGAACAATGCGAGCAAACAAGTAAATCATGACAAAGTTGTAGCTCTCGAGGTTAAGAACCTTGCAACGTGTATTAAAAGATGCGCACTAACAATGGAAATATGTCTTAATTCATTACATTTAAAATAACTAAACCATTCTGCGGTGAATCCTTTTTATCATCACTTGTGACTATATTTACTATATTATTATTATATGATGTATCATGTAGATGTGCCCTTTTGGGGCTTCATCATGTTTTACAATTGTATTCATTCTATTACCAGGGTAACAATTTGGACTTTGTCTTTTTGAAGGTTCGTTTTTATTTCCCGAGCAGAACTGCATGACAATCCTCTCGCCATAACTTTGTTATTTGATGTTAATATCCTTTTTGAAGTTTTGAACTATTTTCTGTTGGCAACAATTAGGAATAGTTCTAGTTCTAGTGAGTCTGGTTTACAATCCTTATCGTACTCATAATTATCAACCTACTGGCAATATCACTTGATGGTTGAAACGAGCTTTTTCTAAATCATATCAAGTCCTTTCGTGAGGGTTTACATAAACAATAGTAAACCCTGTTAGGAGGAAGAACAATGATTGTAAACCCTGATATAGTTGTCTTTGTGAAAGTAAAGATCTGAAGTATACCCTGTACACATGCATTAAATTTGCTCCTATGAGCAATTTTGCTCATAAGTAAATCTACTCTTGTGAGGAAAAGCAAAATTACTAAGCGTTTAAATGACATTGATAACAAGAGGGAGTATTTCATTATTTTACGTTATTAAACTCACAGATTTTTCTAAAACCAGAAGAAAAATAGAGCCATGGGCTCTGTAGCTCATCAGTATTGTTTGATGTTGAAAACTGAAATAGATTGTTCTCAATATGATTTAGTCTTACACTCAGACTCAGAATTATTTATTCTGACAATCTCACCATTGTATTAAATATTAAAAAGGAGACTGTAAGAAATGGGATTTTCAGAAAATAGACTCCTTTTCAATAGATGTTCAATATATTTCATAGTATAAGTCAACATAATTTATAATCACTAGGCCTGAAAAATCTCCGTCTCGTTCAGTGCATAACAAAAAAACATGACTTGACATTATGGTTTGATAAAATTGGTTGTCAAAGTATCAAAGTTTCTGCAAAGCTATTAAAGTAAAGTTGATCGTCTCATGTACAATCCTAATTACAAGTATACCCTTGACACGACATTGAACATCGCGAGAGAAAGAGGGTAAGAGAGGCAGGGGTTGGAGGGTTGGAGAGGGAGAGAGAAAGGGAGAGAGAGAGGGGGACAGGGGAGGGAGGGACAGGGGCGGCTGACAGGTAGGAGTGTGGTATGTTGCAATGTATCATCCCTAACGAGGTCTCACTGACCAGCTCCCCACCTCTCTGAAGAATACACCCCTTTTACACAGCATTAAGCAATATTCTCTACTGTTCCTCCCACCCTAATGTAGCCTGCTAGAGGGACTAAAATTGAATTTTATGATAGCTCTAAAATCTAAAGGTGTGGTCTCCATCATACAAAGATGATCTACACAAACTTTGATCGTCCTAGTTCCAGGAGTGAAAATGAAGGTTTGAGTTCAACACTCTACCACGCCCAGATATAAGAAAGGATTTTCTGAATATTGTAGCGTTCTGTAACAAATGGTTTTTGAAAAGAAGTCGTTTAATGAGCTAAAAAATATGATGGTATAACCAATTTACGGTATGAGTAAATATACTTTTGCACGACCCCTTGACTAGGTGCAAATTTTGCGCATGAAGTAAATTTACTTAGGTGAGTAATTGCGTTCGCATGCACTAAATACTCACATGGGTATATTTACTTACGTGAGTAAATATACTCAAGTGAATAAATCTATGCATGCGAATGGGGTTGAAAGAAACCCATATATATCAAAATAAGAACCGCAAATGTTTTGACGAACGTGAGTTTTGAATCAATATCTACTATCATATTAAGTATATGAGCTAACACTTTAGCCTATTGCACCATCGAGCATTTTATATAACGTAGCTGTACACAGGGATTTAAGGCTGAAAACAAGCATTTTATGAACGAGTCATTTTACAAGTAATCTTCAATATAACGCGATCACAAAACGTGTTTAACCCCCGGGTGAAACCCAAGGGGGTTATTGTCGTGGCGCAGCCCGTCCGTCCGTCCATCAGCCCCGGGGGTTCTTGTGCTCTCAGAGCACTTTTGTTTAGACATAAAAACAGTTGATAATATAGAGAAACCGTTCAACCTCGGATATGGTTGTCTCGTAGACCATGATAGTTAGGCTCGTAGACCATGATAGTTAGTTCCTTCCTATCATTGTCATATCGTTGTGTCATGGTGTCTCATTTTACTATTCAGGATCATGTGAAAAATTCAAATTCCAAAACAAAAACGTACCGCGCTTTCCTTAGAAACATCAATTGACTAAATAACAACATTTAGTCTGATGTATTATTATCAACTATTATTGAATGAGTTTTTCAAAAATATTACATTAGTAAGTCAATGTATTGCATCATTTTAGATATTATGACCTATATGTAACCCATTTTATTCATTGCAGGAAATCGACTCTTATGATATCGTCAACGGTATTGCTAAACAGTTTATCAGCAATACCTATTATGAACGCAATGTTTATCTTTGCATAAAGTCATATTATCATGTTTACACCAAGATGCATTTTCACAATTGATGGGAAGTAAATAACTTTGTTACGGCGTAGTTTATTTTTATTTTACTAAGAACTTAAGATCCTATTACCAGTGCGTCCCAGTGCATACATTGTTTTTATAGGGAGAAAAAAAACAAAGTCTTAATCTTGTTATTTATTTGTACTAAATACATTTTCTCTATAAATAGGAGGAAGAAAATGTCCGCCAACTACAGGAAACAGAAAACCAATTTTCTGAATTTAAAGAAAAATTGGAATATGTTGAGAAAATGGTGAGTGTATTAAAGAAAACTAATAATTTAAACTGCTTTGGAAATATAATGTTTTCTTTGAATTTGTTTTCACTCATTGTGGTGCAGTGAATGCGTAATTTGGGTTATTAATCCTTCAAAAATGTTTTCATCAGCTAAAATATATTAAGGTTAAATGACAACTACTTTGTTGCTCGACAAAATGTTATCTTGATAAATTTTGTGCTGTATGAACTATCCTATGTACTTGCATAAAGGAAGTAATACATTTTTTTAAAAACAACAAGAAAGATATTCTAAAACTTGGAAAAAAGAGAGAGAGACATTGCAGTGAATAAAGAAGTTGACAGTCGATAATTGTTTTCTTGTTCTTGAATCACGGATTGATTAATCCTGACTTTACAAAGCAACTGTAGCTGATATTTTAACCAGAAAAAACCTTGCTTTGTATGTCGAATATTTTGTTTCAGATGAACTTCTTAAAGGTGGAGAAAGAAGAACAGGAAAAAGAGACAGAAGAACTTAAAAAGCAGGTAATGTCAACCATATTAATCACAGAAAATGATTGGAAACTAGAATATAGACTGTTATTCTATATTCGTCACTTAAATGGTGAATAGCAATTTTATTTGCCTTTCATCATTCACATTGTTAACATATTAAATGTAGTGAAAATTGAATAACAAATAATTTATTATTTGCTTTTCGTCATTCATCATTCATCATTCGTCATTCTCAATTTAAACTGCCTGATCATTTAACATTTTAGCTCAAGGAATTGCCCTCGGCGTACTCAGAATTAGTGGGAAGACTCCCCCCTAGAATACAAAAACAAGGATCTTTAAATACAAATTTTTGAGCCAAACCTTTAATGTTCAGTCTGATTAAAATTGACAGCTTTCTGAGGAACACTACCGGGATACGAACTCATATCGTTCGGAGAAAACCGTCTGATATCAGCCTGTAGGCTTGCATGTTCTAGCTCAATTCAATTAACCAATCACAAGACCTCCAACAAAAGCTTTCGGGAAGATTCCAAATAGCTATCCGTTTGTCCCGAATGCTTTCAAAACGGCGACTGTTTAAAAACTATGATGTCATTGGTCAGCTAGTTGACTTGGCATTGGCTGCGCTAAACTCATATAATGCCAAATTAAACTGAGCATTTATTGTTTAGAACAAACAGAAGCAAAGTTATCACTGTTTGCCTTTCAATCTTGATTCTCGCTTTTTGCCTTTGAATTACAACAAGCAAATTATTTTCCTTTTTGTCTTTCGTCGATTGTCCTAAAGACTAAAGGAGGGCACAACCTTGAAAACCCTTTGCAATCTGCCGTAAAGACAGTTATTTTTGGCGAATATTTCCAAAATGCTGGGCATGCAATCATACTGATGCTACTTCCATGTTGACTAATTTAATATGAAGAATGAGTTGATCAGTCCTTTTTCTAAAGTTGATATGAAGTTGATAATAACTCAAAATAATATTTAAAGAAAACTTTAAGAAGTTTTTCAATGCAAAAATAAGATATGGTGTTTTCTTTACCAAACAATACATCATTGATTTTTTAAGGTTAAAATATCGAAAGTAGTAGTTTTTTCAAGTTTTTTGGTTGCCGTTTACTCTTAATTATAGTGGTTCTATTAAGCATAGCTTTCAGCTTTTTGTCTTATGTTAGTATGTCTAAATTGTCTCGTATTAGAGGGAACACATTTGGATTGTTTGGATTATGGGTAGTTACAAATGTTATAGTACGTTTAGGTACTATTTTATTTGTGGGCGTTCGCAATTCAGAAATGGTGTGACTGGTTGCTTTTTCAATACCTTTGTCAATCATATTTTGAAACAATCCAAATGTGTTCCCTCTATTACGAGACAAATACTCACTAAAGCAAAATTCAGCAACAATGACAATCAAGCTGAAGTTTCAAAATGTCAAGATAAGAGATGTGGTACCTGTCCAATTATTATGGAAGGTCAAAAATTCCAATTTGAAAATGGGCAACATTTTATTGTTAAACACAACATGAATTGCAAATCTAAAAATGTAATTTACGCAATCCTTTGTCCGAAATGCAATCTTATTTATATTGGACAAATTTCCAACCTTCAAGCTAGGGTACGTGTTCACAAACAGCAAATCAATAATCCTTATCTCTGTCACCTAAAAATTAGTAAGCATATAGCAAACTGCAACAATGGAAACTTTCTTTTTTTTCCATTTGTGGGTCCAACAAAGATCAGCACCTGAAAGGTTGAAACAAGACGCAACCAAGTCCACCCTGGGAGTAACGAATTGGAGACACTACGCCCTGAACACTCGCGGATTCAGCTACCAATCTGTTGACAGACGCGCATTGGGACAAGACAGAGATTCCACCAAAACGTTCCTGGCGCCCGGAAAGAGGATCCCATGAATGTGCAGGTCCGCATCATCCACTTGCTTGACCTGTCAGAACGAGACTTGCAGGAGAGACTCGACCCTGGTGGATCCCTGCTTGTTGATCTTGCCTTGTAAACGTACCTGTCAATGCTGTACCGCAGGGATGATCACATCCAACTCGAGACCATTGATGAGCAAGCCTTTCTCTGATTGAGTCCAAATCCCTGGTACCGAAATAAGCACCACACCCGTCTACGAACAGGTGAGTCGAAGGGGGATGAGGCCGGAGAGGGCCCCGGTAAGGACGCTGTCGTCACCTGTCACCAAGATAGTAATCAACGCTTCTCAACAATGCTCCTCCCTGAAGCTGAAGAGGAGATTTAGGAAACCCTGTAACAGGCGGAGAAAAAAACCTCTACCTGGCGGTCAGGTCCACACCATTCAAAATGCCCCTCGTCCCAGGCGAAACGGGGGTACCTGCAGTCCCGACGGAGGATGTGCAGAGAATGTCTCCTGTCGTGGATCAGCCGGCATCCTTATAACTCCCTTCCCTGTATTATGAAGACTGGGGAGGAAAAAACAGCAGTGAGATCCTGGGTTAGGATCTCATGGCCCGCTCCCTTGAAGGTTAGAACCTCTACCTGTTCCAAGGTTAGTAGGAGCCGGTCCCAACAAAGGGGACACTCTCTCGGAGAGGCTGAGGAGACGCAGAATCTCTGACCCAGTATTCGACAGTCAAAGGGGTCTAACCAAAGTTGGATCAAGTTGTCTACACTCAACTTCAGCCTGCCAAAATAGGACCGTCCAACAGCGTAACCATGCATCACATACTTCGCTTCCCCTTCATAAGTGTACACAGAGTTAAGTGGTGCTGACTACGGGTTTCTCGGCCACGCCCTCCGTTCCAAAAGCCCGACTTGGCTTTCTTAGGCCTAGACAGACCCAGTCAAAAGCCAACAGGAACCAGGGGCTCTTGTCCGATACCGGCAGGAGCGGAAGCAGACGGCTGGGAGTAGCGCAGTTACCACCTGCTCCATCTCCTCGGTGGCATCCAAAAGGAGCCTATTAGTCAGAAGAGCTAGACGAGCGGAAGAGATACCCGATACCCGGACCTGTTTGAGTGGAACCTCTGCAAATAGATGCATCTCTGATAGCCTGGCGACTGAGGCAGATGAACCTTTCCCTAAGAGTCAGAAGAAGCATGACTCACCGGCTAATGGCATAAGGTGGATGCAAGCGAAAACCCGACACGAAGCCCTCTTTAAAGACTGACGAGAGTGATCAGGCCTGGTGTCAAGACCTGAGGCTGGGAATGACTGGCTGGTTGGAGAGTACGACGTCAACCTCAGCATCATGGGATGGATGTCAAAGAAGTCAGTGCTACTGAGTGACCTTCGAGTTGCCAGACAAGGCAGCATGCTTAGCCACATAATTTTGGTCCATTAGGGACCTATGTACCAAAGCGACACATGTGCGAAATTCAGTGGACGAGAGAATTAGGCCCACTCATGACAGCCGTAGTCCTCCTCACACAAGAGCTTTCATTTCCTGCATAGGAAAGTGGATCCCTTTGCTCTGACTTCGAGGCTCCACAGTTGGTGCAAAAGGCTGTGAGCATGTCGGAGTGACGGACAAATGGTGATAGACAATATTGACCACTATTTAAGCAGTCAGTACCTCATAAATCACATGATGTTTGTCCACGTTTTACTGAGCAAAACACAAATAGACCACGTTGTGTACATTTCAATATCAAGATCTAGTTACTTCATCCCCATCACAATTATCATCTCGTGACCCGAGCTGATCCAACTGGACATAATTATGTTTTCACAAGCCGACACATGATTATGTTACAGAGTCGATTCACTAATGAGAGGTGAATACAACTCACTGCGCTCGGGACAAACAACACTCACAAAGTGAGAGTCACTCACTTGTGAGAGGCGAAGACCACTCACTGCGCACGGGACAGATGACACATGCTAAGTGAGAGTCGACTAACTAGTGACAGACACAACAGACGACGTACTAGTGAGAGGTGAGGACAACTCACCAAGCTAAAGACGGATGAATCTTGCTAAAATAAATGACGTCAGATATAGACGTAAAAACTATCAGAAAACGAAGAGCAACTCACTGGAGAGGGGCGTACATCTGAAGGAGTGAGACGTAGACACACTGGCTGACACCAAGGTGAGTGACCGAGTGACTCTAGCGGCCACAGCACTTGCTATAGCGAGGTCAATCCGATAGCAAAGCTAACGGTTGTGGAAGGCTTAACAAGCGTAGTACGAATCGGAAAGACTGAGTCACATGACGAGAGGTGACAAGACGAGAGGTGTTCACAACTGGAGAGTGAGTGTCAAAGCTAACAGATGGTGGAGACTACATAAGGGTGAGAGACGAAAACATGCATTTTAGCAAGATGCCTCCACAAACAAATGTCGAGTGACAAATCACCGTAGGCCGTAGATGTGCTATAGCGATGGTGAGATATCGGAGGTAAGACAACGAAGACTACACACACTGAAGGGTGAAGACGACTCACCACGTGAGAGACAGACGAAGTACAGACGATTGAGGTTAACAGAGGGTCCGAAGGTCGAACCCCTAGAGAGTGGTGAATATGACTCACTAAGCGAGGAATATATGACTATTGGCGTGTCAGACTACCGGAGGGTCCGAAAGACCAAACCACTTGTGAGAGCTCAGTTGATTACCATCTAGTGAGCACCAAGCGGAGACAAACACGACTGTCTGAAGGTACTTCATGAAGGGGTACCTAACAACAAGGCCGACAAGAGATGTGAGTAATCTGAGCAAACTGAGCAGCACGTGGATCACGTGGGTGGCATGAGAAAGTATGTCAAGTATGGCACGTGTCACCCCAGCCACTCAACACAAACCAAAACGTTGACAAAAACATAGTTTACTGAGGCTAAGCTGCAAGAACAACACAATAGAGATGGTAACAAATACCTCTACTTTAATCAGAAAGGCACTTGGAAATAAAAACAGCGTTAAAACACGCTAAAAAGCCCCGAAGTAAAGACCAAAACACAACGTGACTACATGGCCTTAAAACTTAGAGGAGAATGAGGAATCATGGGAGTGATGTCACGAGACCGCAGTATTACTGCCGCTGGGGAGGGATTTTACCATCCCTGACACTTGTTCGAAGTTTCATCTCTGTTAAGGTTGGATTAAAGCCCCTGCCTGAAGAGGCAATGATAAACAGCTTGCAGAAATGTATGGAAATGTCATAACTAGAAAAAAGTGAGCATGGCTCACATACCCCCGCCATCCCCTATCCGTCCATTGATAATTATAGATGTGAAGGTTACTATGTTTAAAAAACGGCTTCAAGCATCATAATATTGTCCAAAATAATTTTAGGAACTGACTGTTATTACAAAATATCATTCACCCTGATGTAATATTTTTCAGGTAACTTAATTTTTCCCATTAAAGCATCACACCGGTAATTTGTACCAAGTTCAATTACAGATTCAAGGGCTTCATAACTCAGTAAACTGGACTGTGAACTCGATGAAGAGTATCATCTGGACTACCTACATGTAAAATTTCATTCACCTAGATGTAATAGTTGCCGATAAAACTTGTCCCCATTGGAGCATCACAGTTCTTTTGGTACTAAGTTAAATTTCGGATTCAAGGGCCATAACTCCGTGAAAAATAATATTTCGGAACTGGTTTTCGAACTCGATGAAGAGTATCATCTGGACTACCTCAATATTAAATTTCATTCACCTAGATGTAATAGTGTCCGAGAAAACTTGTCCCCATTGGAGCATCAAAGTTGTTTTGGTACTAAGTTAAATTACGGTTTCAAGGGCCATAACTCCGTTAAAAATAATATTTCGGAACTGGTTTTCGAACTCGATAAAGAGTATGGTGATGAGTACTCACAACCAAAATTTCATTCACCTAGGTTGAACAGTTTCAGAGAAAGCTTGTCCCCATTGAACACAATAAAACTAAGTCCAAAAAGTGACGTTTCCATGAAAACGACAAAACATTTAAATCTCAGAAAATTGAAAAAATTGTCTGTGCGCGATTGGAAGAACATGGTTAACAACTGTACAAAGTTTGGTTGATGTACCTTTGACGGTTTTTGAGAAAATTGACCGGACGTCGTAGCGGGGGTATAATTACCTAAGAGCATAATGGTTTTGAAGGGCGAATGACAAAATCCTCGGGTTCAAATTGGTGATAAAATAAAATATTAGGTTAAAATATTAAATAATTAGGCATCAAAATGTTAAATTACTTACAGAAATGTTTGGAACTGGCATGATCTACCTGATCTATGACAAATGATGAAAGACTAAAAGCAAAACAAATTGCTATTCGTCATTCAAAGGCCAAAGGCACAGAAAAGTTCTGTAAGGCAAACAGTGATAACTTTTGCTATTTGTTGTTCTAAACAATGAAACCTAAGTGTTATTTGGATTTACAGGTTAATTACAGATTTTGCAAATATATTTGTATTTCAATTTTGGTTCCAGTTGTTATGAGTATGTCTATTCTAGTAAACGGTCTCATTTCGACTGTATTTTTAAGATGAGTTTCCTATGGCTGCGTCACACATTGCCAGAGCTAACATCCCGGACATAATACGAATGTCAATAATTTCCAATTTTGTCGACTTCGGCTCTAAATCGGGATGTCATCGTATGACAATCTTGGGGGTTTCTTGGGGTCCGGGAACTACTTCGTTTGTGAGCTTATATTTTTTTGCATGTAAAAAAATGGGTCGATGGTCACACGAACGAATCCCTTCGTGTACCTTTCGTGTAGACATCGGGTCCATCGCATGGTCATCGTGTACACATTGTGTAACCATCGAATAATATTCGCATTAACTTCGGCTCAAACGGCACTCGAGGCTCATGCAAATGCTGACGATGGTCTACTAGATGGTTACACGACGTCGTGAGACCGGCGGGTTACCCTCGTGTTAACCTAGCGTTGCCAATTATTGCTATCCTGAATGGTACTAGATTGCATCACGGCGGAGGGCCCCAGTCTTTCACAGGCGTGCACCTATAAAACCAGCGTCTGAATAATGTATCCCATAATAATTAATCAAAGTTAAATCAGCTAAATCAGTTAAAATCAAGTACTTAATGCGCAAATTATGAGTTGTTAGTAAACGAAAGTTCACCGATCTCATATAGTGAAAACATCTACCAATGATTACAGTTAAAACAACAGCCGATTTCGTTATACAGTTCACATTTTGATATTAACCGTCGTTTTAATCCCTTAAAAGCACATTAGTTATGTTACTTAAAAAAACACTTTGCACTGATTAATGTTCAAATCTACTCTCTCGGCTTGCATATTCATCAATAAATGACAAATATGTAATGATTAACAGTTTTCAATGAAAATTAAAGTTACAAGTTTATCTAATTCAGTAGAATATAGGTATAGATGTAGATGGTTTCCACAAAACCACATATTTCTATATTCCATTGACCATATGCTCTTGATGTATGTGAATGTTAGGGTCACCATTTGGTTACCATAGTGAAAATGTGAGTCTGTGGTAGGTGCTCTACAGCTGACTGGAAAGCTAAATGTTAGTAAATCTATTGATAAGAATGACTGTTTCATCAACATTTCCTTAAAGAAACTTCTGCAACTGGATTCATTCAAACAGAGTGCCATTCTTATTATACACAATAGGTTGGTCAATCTCTTCTATACAATTTTCAGAAAAGCACAAATGTCAAGAAAACCTCTCTTTTCTGAAATCGATTCTTGCAGCATTAAGCGTTTTGGTCTACCAAACCGTATATGATCTATAACAGATTCTACAGGTTGGATATTTTTATTGTACGTAAACTTACCTTGAATAGAAACCTTGCAAAACTAAATCCTGGTAATGTATTTTTTCACATCCTCTCATGGTATACTCACCTGTTGTAAACTAGATATTGCCCTCTTATGGTTATTAAAACATGTCATTGGTTTAATTCTTATGCTGATGTTTGTGTTGACTTCCAAAAAGGTCAATTCCAAACCTGACACCATAAGAGGTTCGATAGAATATTACTTTTACATTACCAGGTGATAAATACTAGGGAAGAAACTAATCTATCCGTATTAATTTGTGAGAAGTGTGACACCATGATTGTCGAAGATGAATTCTACTTCATTTTGAGTTGTCCATATCATACTATAAATAGAAACAAATTCATTCCAAAATAATTTCATCAATATCACACACGAGAAAAACTACAACAAATTATATCTTCTACAAATATCAATGTATTTAAAGGACTGGCACTGCATTTAAGACGAAATCTGTATGTTGAACGAGTTTCATATTATGACGCAGTTTTACATGTGAAATTTGTGTATCATTATTTCATTATTTTGTATAATATTGGTAAGAAAAAAAATTGCATTCAACACTTGTTCTCTGGGCAACGATGCCTTCAATACCGAATAAAGACTTTCTTTCTTCTTAAAACATGCGTAGAGACACACAGTGAGTAATAAATGCTTTTATGATGGTTTACAGATAATCAGGATTTTTACATTTCAATTGGAGGCGTGACATTCAGAATTTTAGCAATAATTGACACTGTGTTTTAATGAAGATAAAGTATCATTTTAAAAATATGACACACCATTTAAGCAAACAGTAATAGTCTTTCAGATTTCATTTAACTATAAGAACAGTACAAGTATTCATATTGATAACGAAACACATCCTGATTGAATAGATATTTCATCTGTAACTTTTGTTCGTTGTATCAACTGAGGTACAAAATAAACTTTACACCCTATTGTTTCACTCATACAGTAAAAATAAGAAAACAAATTGATATGATAGAACCGGAATATTATCTAATGTTCAATGTTGACTGATTCGGTAAATAATCTTACTCGTTTTTGTTCAAACATGCAGAGTTAGAGTCACTGAAAGGATCAAGGGGTATAAAATCATGTTTACACCAACATGACCCCTACCACGTTTGCAACGTAAATGTGTGCAGAATGAGGCACATTTATTGATTTTCACTTAGCAGATGTCTTATATATAATATGTCGGTGGACAGTTGTGTTTGATCCAAATTAATTTTGGAAGAATTTATGAATTTAAAAGTTTGATTGAGTGGAGTTTGATATCATGTCACGTGGTTGGTTCGGATGGCCTTCCAGTACCCATCGGGTGCTCATACGAACGTCACACGACGATTACACAACGTCGTGTAGATTTCGTATTATAGTCGTGTGATATTCGTGTTTTTTCAAGTATGCATCGTGTCACCGTCGGTTCTAACCACCTCCAGGATGACCATCGCAACACCACCGGCAGCTCCGGCAATGTTTGACGCCCGCATTAAGGCAAATAGCTTGCGGATTGTACTTCCCATCTCATTGAAATATATACCCTAAAAGCTCGACAATCCCACTAAAGAATCTCATGGCTCATGGCGGTGCTTTAAATGGAGAGAGAGAGCTTCTGGAGTGAATAAGTGAAACCGTGTCTGATGTGTCCATGGGGACGTCATCACGATCAAGGTCAAGAGATCTGTACTTGTAGATATCGACGACATGTACACTCCTTTGCCCTTCGGGAATGTGGTTAGATGTATTTTGTTTGGATGTGTGCAGTTTTGGACTTACATTGTTTACATGTTTATGTATTTGTTTTTTGGTTTTGTGTACTTTTGGAAGATGTTTGAGAACCGGTCTTCACAAGATCTTAAAGTGACCTAAAGAGGGAACGTCATAGTACCTCTGGTTTGAGATGTTGAATGGCGTAGTGTTTTGTGTTGTTGGTGGATCATTGATTTACTCATTGTCTGTCTGAATTGAGACAGATCATTTAGGGATTTTTCAAAAAGATACTATTGCTGAGTATTAAGGTTAAGGACCCCTAAAAACTAAGCCAGTTTAGGAAAAGAGGATATTTTGTGTGAATTTGATTTGAAGGATGTTTGACTCCTTTGCCACTTTGGGCAGTCCTTGGAGGAAGCCACATAGAGGACAAACATGCTTATCAGCCTTACACGAGTTTCTTCCATGGTCAAACTTGAAAGGGTTAGGGATGTACACTTCAGTGGATAGTTTACAATACATTTATAGATGTTGGAGCTTGTGGAATAGAAAAACAGTTAGAAAATAAGTACGGGATTTGATTATGTTACCCTCCCTCCTGAGAGTGAAACGCTTTATAGCTGTGACTGCCTGGCTTCTGAGATTACCAAGGAGCTAGAATCAGTAGAATCCTCAAGAATCCTCTCTGATGATGGCTTTGCTGCTGTTCAGAAAAGTATGTGGCGAAACCGTGACAAATAAGTCAACAATGTTTTAGTGTATGCAGTGGATAACAATTCCTGATTTTTTACGTCCTTCACATCATCCGCATTCCCTTACAGGAAATCTAGATCGGTTGGTTGAATTTAAAGCTTCAGTTGAAGTTTTTGAATTGATGAAGTTGCCATTAGAAGTTGATGAAGTTGCCATGTCTTGGCTCTTAAATATCATTAAAGAGGACACGACATATGATAGAAAAATGGAAAAAGCCCTCTTGCCTCTTAAGAGAGAGCCCCTTTAGAAGTATACATAAACATATGTTTTGCATTTGTATTAAGTAGACACCCCAGAACAAGTGTGTATGCTGTGTAAGTATTATTGTGGGAATTATTACTATTATTATTTAATGAATTTAGACGAAGTTGTGTTCACATGTATGTTATAAAGAAATTATAGAATTTGGTCGCCGATGAGACAACTGTAGAAACCGAGAGAATTAAAAGAAAATTACATAGTACATACTCCCTCCAGAGCCCTCATTATAGGCATGATATAAGCTAAGAAAAAGTTCACTTTATAATTTGCTTTTCAGGTAGAAGAAAAGGAGCGCAAAGAACAATTAGTACGAGACCAAATCAAGCAGGTATAACATTTAAATTCTTATTTTTTTTCTGTCACCATGTCATTCTTGTACAGGGGTTTTCGACCCAACATTATTATCAGGTGACAATTCAAATAATTCAAATTACCGTTTCACAGAGCTGCAGCAAATTATAAACCACGCGTGAGCAACCCGAAATAGTTGCCAAAATTGGCAGAACACTCTCTATATGTTCTCATAAGAACCATTATTAAAATTGAATACTTTAAACAAAATGTATCACAGTAAAAGAGGAACAATATTTTTTTTATAAACATATCAATATAGAAGAAAGGAGGTCACCATACTAGTTTGGATACTATTTACAAAAATAGAGCCATTGGATCTCTGACTCATCAGTTTTTAAATAAGGATAAAGTATAAATATTTACTTTAATGAAATATGATAAAAGTTATGAAGATGACATACAAATTGTGTTAGACCCTCAATTCTTATTTTTCAAGTTTCAACTTCTCTTTCTCAACAACAAAATACATATTAGAACTCACTTATTTGGGCTTACTTCCCTCAGTCTGAAGTGAAGAGCACATAACATCTCAAAGCTTGCTACAATAGTTGTACTGTAGGTTGTGTCCCTGTGATTCATATGTTTGGGTCACAGGGTCATTAAAATTACAATCTGCACATACAATATCAGCTCTCTAGAGTCATTGCTTCTGAAGAAGAGGATGGAAATAGGTTTTTTAATGTTGTGATCCCATGACCCAATTTGGGGTCACGGGGTCACCAAATTAAGAATCCCCATTGGCCAATGAGTCTGCACACAACCTTTAAGCTCTCTAGACCTTTAGGTACTGGATAAGAAGATGACAATAGGCTTTTGAGGTCGTGACACCTGTGACCCTATTTTGGGTCACAGGATCACCAAATCTACAATTTAGTATCCCCATAAGCCAAGGGGTCTGCACACAACATTTCAGCTCTCGCGGCCATTTGAAACTGTAGAAGATGAAAATAGATTATTAATGTTTTTACCCCTGTGACCCGATATGGGGTCAGGGGTTCACCAAACCTACAATTGAGAACCTCCATTGGCCAAGGAGTCTGCAAATACAATTCAGCCCTCTAGTGTCATTGGTTCTGGAGAAGAATATAAAAATAGGTTTTTAATATCGAAACTACTGTAACATTATTTGAACTATTAGGGTCACTAAATCTACAATTGAGAACCCCCATTAGCCAAGGAGTCTTTACTACAATTTCAGCTCTCTAGAGTCAGTGGTTCCTGAGAATAAGTCGAAAAAGGGAAACGTTTACGGACGGACGACGGACGCCATGTCATACCATGAGCTTAACATTATAATAAATTGACAAACACACATGCAGAGAAAAGCTTCAATCATTCATGTAGAACAGTTCTCTACTGCAGGCTAAGTTGCCGTGTCTTCTACAAGCATTTTCTTTTGATAATTTGAAAAGCTCACTCTGACATATTGTTTCCCTTTCATTTTCCTGAGTGGAAGGCAACTTGATTTCAGATCGAAATCACTGTCATTATCAAAATAAATTGACATCAAGCATACTCTTTGCATAATAACTTATTTTAACAAAACATGTTACAGGAACAGGAAAAACTGAAAACGGCGAGAGAAAATGTAAGTACATATATGAACTATTATTTCGTTCTCATTTCACAATTCTACTTTAGTCATCATTTTGTTTCATTTAAAGGCGCATTGGTCTCCAAGTAATATGTTATTTATCTATCAGTTTTTGCGCAGTTTCCTTTGCCGCCTAGAAGGTTTTGAGAACTCATATACATCTTCTTACTTATGCCCCTGGGGAATTTTTTTAACATGTTCACATTCAAGGTCAAAGGTCAATAATGTCAAGGTCACCAAAATCTAATCATCCCGTCGTCATTCCTTGGAGAAACTATGTGTAAACTATGAAGAGAATCCAGCGAATGGTTATTGAGATATCCCGCTGACAAGGGTAAAAGTCTCGTTATGACCTTGAAATAAAGGTCAAGGTCACAAACCTCTGTAGGAACCTTACTCTTCCTATGATGAACCCAATTGCAAAATTTGAAAAGAATCCAGTGAATAGTATTTGAGTTATTCCATTTCGTACGCACATACGGACACTTTATTGTTGTATGATGCTTTGTCACGGCCGAGCTTGAATACATTTCTTGACATTTTTTATGCTTTGGTGGCAAAGATATGGTGGCTAACTAACGTTATAAACTGAACGCCAAAAGAAATGATACACCACTTTCAATTTGAATATCGTGTTACGTGTTCAGAGGAATGTGCTTGTTGTGTTGTAACACTCCACCAGTATGGTGTTTTGAGCTAAAATAGCAAGCCTGAAACTTTAGTGGTAAATAAGTTATCGCCAGTTTAAAGGTACATCCATTGTGTTGTTGGGGGTCACATATCGCAAACGTTATAAATTGTGTTACTTTATCGAAAAGAAACGATTGTTGCCAAAAACTACCATAATGATGATAGTAAACTTAGCATATTGACAATAACAAGGTAAAGTAGTGATTTCTGATCGAAAACCGGACAATGCAAAGCGTGTGGCGCGCGTCAATGAGTCAAACGTAATTTTGGAATCTTATTTATAACAGACAAAAAGACAAATTTGAGTTGATAATGTTTAATAGGTCACATAACTACTGTGCATGAAAATGGGACGTGCAGTTTCGGTTTCTGCACATGCATAATCATGTTACTCAATTTTAATTTGAAACTATTAATTATGATATTTTGCGATTTGGGATAAATGTGCAAGATGGGTGAATTTATTTGTATTTTAGACAGTACATGTGGTGAGTTGGAACGTATTAAAACCAAATAACATTTTATGAAACACAATGGATGCACCTTTAACTTTGTCTTCTTTGATAATGAATGCACATTCATAAAAAAAGAAATTAGTTATGTATTTGGAAATATTTGTTCGTTAATTTGTCTGAAAATGACGAAATATTGAGATTGAAATAATATCCATAAGATTCTAAGAAATGTTTTTATTAAAAATGTGCTTCGACTGTTTTAGGAAGCTTTAGCACATGTTTATGGACTAGATTTGTTTCTAATTTTTTTCTAAATAGTGAACTTCTTAAACATTTGGTTTTCATCAGAAGGATCATGTCAACAAAAGGTAGCCATAGAATTTTACCACGCATGAAATGCACGTGAAATCAGTTGGTAACAGTATAAAAGGCCCTTGTATTCATTATTTCACACCATAATTCGATGACAATGCCAAGATTATCAACTGAATGACGGGAAAGA
Source organism: Gibbula magus (assembly GCA_936450465.1). Classification (NCBI taxonomy): domain Eukaryota; kingdom Metazoa; phylum Mollusca; class Gastropoda; order Trochida; family Trochidae; genus Gibbula; species Gibbula magus. The sequence goes on from OW388304.1 coordinate 63,893,347, forward strand.
GCGATTGGGATTGCTGCTGCATTCGGATGTCACCGTCTTACCATTCTTAGGCTTCGTGGACGTCTACAACAGACTGGATCGACTCGAGACCGAGCCAGAAGCGACAGGCTCCCAGTGACAACACCAAATGAAGACCGGTACCTGCTTCAACTGCATCTCAGGAACCGCTTTCAAGCCGCGAAAACGACAGCTTCTACTGCACTTGAACACCGAATCAGTCCCCAGACAGTGAGAAGATGGTTCCAACAACATGGACTGAGGTCATACTGGCCAATGCGAGCAATGCTGTTGACGCGCCGACATAGACAAAACAGGGTTGCTTGGCCTAGAAATGTTCGACTTTGGCAGAGCCAAAACTGGCAGAGTGTTATTTTCCGACGAAAGTCGGTTCTAGATGCACGTAGCATACGGGAGAAGGAGGGTCTACCGACGCCGGGATGGAAGGGAGGCACGCTGCTGCGTACAGGAAGTTATCCCTTTCGGTGAAGGCAGCGTCCTGGTCTGGGGTGGGATACGCGGCAACGCAACCAGCGACCTCATTGTCATTGAAGCCAATCTGACGGCGCAGAGGTACATTGACAGGGTCCTAGGAGTCAGAGGTCATTCCATTCTTACAACGTCTTACGAACACCCTTTTTCAACATGACAATGCTCGTCCTCATGTAGCCCGAGTGACGTTAAAGTACCTCAACGTCAACAACGTCCACGTTTTGCTTTGGCCTGCCAGATCGCCCTCGAGCATCTCTGACATTACATCAATCGAAGGATCCGTCAACGTCGACACCAACCAAACACATGTCAACAACTTATTGCTACATTGATGGCTGAATGGAGGCAGATACCACCTGCTTTCATCCATTCTCTTCCTACAGAGGTCACTCCCTTCAGATTTCCGATCCTACCCTCTGTTGTTTATCGCTTGAAATCGAGAGAAGAAGCATATTCCCCTAGTGGAGGAAAGCTTAACTTCATCCCCTGTCACTGCTTCTAAACCAATGAAACCTCATCTTTCAGCGGCATAGTCGATCGAGTTACTTCAAAGATCTTGGCATTTTACTCTTAAGGGTCTTGCTCATTAGCATATGTCCTTCGGATATGTCTAATGTAAATAACACAAATGAACTATTTTTGGTAGTTATCACTGATTTGGTCTTCTTTATTTATAAGCAAGTTTATGATCAATACTTTTCACAAAATCAAATATCATATTTCGAGGAAAACACATTAAACGAGAAAACGTTGGTCTTACGTTTATTTTATCATTATGACATGAAAAATGGCAAATGTCACTTTTACAACAGCGTCGCTGATTGCACAACTGGATTCAATTGCAACCAATGAGGACAACCCCTTTCTGCCCAAAATTTCAAGCGTAAAACAACAGAGGGTAGGATCGGAAATCTGAAGGGTGTAACCTCTGTGGGAAGAAAATGGCTTTCATCAGAGGACTGACGTTTTCTGTGAAACGAAGAGTTCGGCGGACATACCAGATATCGATCACATACAATTCGTCATAAAACTAATGATTATTCTATTCTGATTTTGATGTTTTTTATCATGATCGGAAATAGGACAATTGACCCCACCCATGAAGGACCATGAAGAACTGACGATAACTGATTTACAATTAAAGTTACAGGTCTGCTATTTTAGCACAAAACACTAAACTGATGGAGTGTTACAACGCAATAAAGCAAATTCCTCTGAACACGTAACTTTTTATGATATTCAAATTCAAAGAGGTGTAACTTTTCTTTTGGCGTTCAGTTTTATATTGTCACATATTAAGTACATGAATGTTCACCTGGACACCGTTCAATACAAGGCCCTGGTCACGAGATAACAGATGGGACGAGGCAAAGACGTCTTGAGCAGAGGCCTTAAAGAGTGGCTTCGCCTATGACATCGCCCAAGACTTCACCCAAAGGGGCAGGGTCATATGGAAGGGGATTTGTGCCATAATTGAAGACATGGTGACTTGTAACTTGTAAAGTGTAACATGTCGTTCTCAACCATACAAGTCTCGAAAAGACAAGTCCAACCATGCCAAACTAACAAAGTTAAAATGTAATTCTAGAAATCGTCAAAGTCGAAAAGTGAACTTGTCAGTTTTAATTATTAAATCTAAATAATATACGCATTTGTAATGTTACAAGTTACGTTTGACAAATGAAAAATGGAAAATGAAAAGTAGCAAAGTCAGCTTTGTAAAACCGACTTTAACATTTCGAGACTGACATTACTTGAATAGTTGCGAATGCGATGTTTCAAATTGCATCTCTACACGATTTCGCATTGACCATATTTGGAAGTTTCCCGAACATTGCCGATGTTTTCCGAGGACGAGAGGCATTTGCAAAAAAACGAGACCTCCCTTGCCATTGTCCCAGATGGGGAATCCCTTAGTCTATTTTGATCCCAACACTGGACGAGTTGACCACGCCCCTTGAAATCAAGGGACGTAACTCTTGTTATGTCCTACAAACAAAAGCACGTTGTCAGTTCACGGAGCGCTACTGTCACTTACATTCCGTGTGATAGTGTCGGTTAGTATTTAAATGCCAAACGAAACTACCAATTGAACATTAATTTTTTGGTATTCCTATTATTATTTCAATAAATTTTAAGGACGCAAAACGAAACCGGAAGTAATGTAAATGTTGGATGACACTGACAGACATACAGGATCGCATAGCTTGATTGGCATTGATGCTATGATAAATGTATCCGATCCGTTATCATAAAACTTCTTTCATTTACATATAAAACTGCAGATTTACAAACCATATATAGACATCCTGAACCCGAAAATATTAATTACTTTCTGTGCGTTCATTTACACATTATCTTCTCTCAGTTAAATCATGTCAACATTCACTTTTTTATACTTCAAGTTTACGTGTATTCAGTAAAGTATTTTGCATTAAGAAATGAATATCCAAGTTTTGAAAAAGAAAATTTTGATATTGAAAGTATATAAACGTAGTGGAGAATAAATTTTGAAATATTGTAAATGTACCACCAAGCAATGATCTAAATCAGGGAACTTCATATACTCCTTTAAAAAAAAAAAAAAAAATGCATTGCACTTTAATTATAACTGAAAACTGTTCTGAGCACCAATACTTTTTATTCTTACAGACAGATAATCAAGGGGAATGTTCTTTAGCTGATTTCAATTTATCTCTTTTAATTATTTTACAAACTTTTCTCGACTAGTTTAAATTATTTATTGGTTTTGAATATGTTAATTTATCTATTTTATTTTACTTATCAAGCAACCTATATTTTTAGTATTTGAAGCAGCGAAAAGTGTATTGTTGTTGGACATAAAGAATCAATTAAATTACTAAATTCAAGTATGAAATGTAAATCATAAGCCTACATCAGTAGTTTCACACTTTAAACAATAAACATTCAACTTCTACATGCCAAAACATGAAAATAATTATAAATAAAGAATGCAAAGTGAAAATCGAATTGTATTACTGGTAATTTCAAAAATATAATTGCACCGTTGAATTTAAAAATTGAATCGACTGTAACAAATACACGATATAAACAAAAAATAAAAACGTACAATTTCACTAAAATTGTCATTCCTGAATACATTGACATGCGTATTGTTTTCAATAAATTAAATATGTGTTTTATTAACTCATATGAAACGATGATATTTTTCATTAAGATAAAAATTCTGATAAGTAATGTTTTACAACAATATATTTCCCCTAAACATACGTCTTTGCCGTGTCTATTTAACACTTTTGTTTGTTAGGCATTAATGTAACAAACTCATTGTAGTATATCAAATTATTAATTTAAAAGTTGAAAGAAAAGAAATGTTCATTCCATTAACGTGTTGTCAAGGAAAAACGCAACACAATCCGGCTAGACGTTGCAGAATGGGCTTCTTTATACACATACATTCACATACATGTATTTCAAGGATTGGTGTATTTGAAAAGTCCAGAAAATGTACTAAGAGTGTGACATTTTTAGATGTTCAGTATATATTTATAAATAGAGCAATCTACACAAGAGGAGAGCTGCTGAAAATGAAAATTAGTCATACAAATATTTGTTCTTTCTGTAAATCTGAACAAGAAAGTTTCCAATATGTTTTCATAAATGTAATCACGTAAATGAATTTTGGGGGAATCGAAAGTTTCATGAACAATCGTCTTTTGTCACCTAAAACTGGCTCCCTAAGTAGATGGTGCTTGTGTGAGATCATGCGATATCGACAAGCGATATCTACATTGAAGATTAGTTCTGCTCCAGAAAGGATATCCATGTTGCGTTTCCATGGAAACGGGGAAAACAAATACCGAACTGTGACCAGTGTTACCACGGTCCAAAAGCTGAGACAGGAATTTTGTGGACCCAAATCATAGCAGTTCGTGACACTGACAGTAATTTATGTTTCGAAACCACTTGAAATTACATAAGGTTTATTTTGAAACTATTTATCATCATGTACATACTCTAATAATGCCGATAACTTATCTAACTATAATCGAATGTGAAAAAATGTCCCGACCAACTGTTTTTTTTTGGTGTGTGTGTGTGTGTTTTTTTGGTTTTTAACAAAAGACGCAATTTTTTATTTATACCCAATTGATACAGACTGTCCTACTTATGAAGGCATTAAACAAGTAGTTTTATCTTATGCCAACCCATTATACATGAATATCTATCATTATACCCGAGTGCAAACTGTGCAATCCTGTAAACCCTTTTACAATAAAATGCAAAAAAAATAAATAAATACAAAAATTCAACACCCTTCTGGGTGACAAGAAAAATGTACGATATAATACTTGACTCACACATTTTGATAAATTAACGAGCTATCATAAATGGGAACACGTCACTGATTCAAAATACAATGATCTGGATTGGGAGTGTTTTAGTTTATACATATACAACTGTGTGTAGCAAGAAAGGATTTACTCCAACTATCTCGTATATTAAAAAAAACAGAACAAAGCATACATTACAATAGTATAATATCACCAAATACATATATATAAATCTTGACCAGGAAGCATATTTCTTGAAAGTGTGTTATTTAGAACTGAATACTAAATGAATAGACAATTTACAACTTTTCTCTAAAGGTGTCCAATTATTTATGTTGATTCTGCTTGCATTTTGCTTGCAAAATTCCTGGATCCGTCCCTGACAAACATTATGGCCAGTTATGCTGCCTTTAAAATTTGTTAGAAATATATATATATATATATATATATATATATATATATATATATATATATATATATATATATATATATATATATATATATATATATATATATAGCAATATAAATTACGTTCCATTTCTATTTGAATAAGATATTCTTGCTTGCTTTTTTTCAAAATCAGAAAATGAATTTCAGCACAGTTAAGAGGTAATGATTATCCAATGTGACATTGAATATGTGCCCGACCATTGGGCTGGTAAGGTTTACTTTTTGCCAGCTCGCAACAGAAATAACTGCGTCTCTGGCGTTCGGGGCGAGCAGTTGTTTTCCACAAAGTAAAATGCGATTTAATGTCCTTTAATGTTTTAGTCAATGTACATTTGTCAACAGTATGCTAATAATGGGAAAACTAGTATGCAACTTTCAAATATGTGTTATATTAGTTGCTGGGACATTGTAGTCATTGTTGAACATTGTGTTTTTCGGATCGAGATTATTCGTTCCTTTCCGCTAATTTCCGTAATATTCCAAATATGGTCAATGCGAAATCGTGTAGAGATGCGAATTGAAACATTGTAATCATAACTATGCAAGTCTTGTCAGTCTCGAAATGTTAAAGTCGGTTTTTACAAAGCTGACTTTGCTACTCTTCATTTTCCATTTGCATTTGTCAAACGTAACTTGTAACATTACAAAATGAATATATTATTTAGATTTAATAATTAAAAACGACAAGTTGACGTTTTGACCGTGACGATTTCTAGAATTACATTTCAACTTAGTAAAGTTTAGAATGGGAAGATACGATTGACAGGATTAAAATGTTAGTTTGGCATGGTTGGACTTGTCTTTTCGAGACTTGTAAGGTTGTGAACGACATGTTACATTTTACAAGTTACAAGTCAACATGTCTTCAATTATGGCACAAATCCCCTTCCATAGGGTCAAGCTGTAAAACAGTAAACATGTAGTCCTGCTTTCCTTTACGTTCTTGTTCGCATTTACATAAAATATCACATTCACACAATGATTATCGCGATGTTTGTCGTCATCAATGTCCTAATTCAAGACACCAGGAAGCACTTAAACAGTAAACACTGACGCTGTTGACGTTGACAGAAGTTGTCATTCCTTGACCGGCTGTTTCATTGGTATAATCATATTTGGTATAAATCAACTATTGAGAAAGGCTAAGATTTGAAAAGGTTTTCACTAAAATCCTTCAAAGGTCAAGATCACAACGACCCGAGGTTACAACTATGTCCCATTGATTATTGATACCCAATATGAACATGTCAAATCAAATTATTGTAAAGAAAAGCAAAATGGCTGCTAAACCACGAGAGTTACAACTTTGTCGTGATTTACGTTTTTGCTCGTATTGTTATTGCGCATATTTTGCAAAAAATTTGCAAGTCTGTATGTCGATTTTGGAAATGTTCCCCATGCTAAAGTTTTTTTATTACGACTGTTCGCAAGCAATTTCATTATTGATTCATTCAGACCATACTCCTGACTTACTCTCCTGAACAAATCGTTCAATTCGGTGGGTAGGTTTTTGCATTATCTCCCTTGAAAGTTTGCGGGTTTGAAAAATTGTCTGACCTTGAAAGGTCACTGTGAAACAAGTTTTAGAGTTCGCTAATGCATTTGACTATCGTTTAATCACCGATCCTTTAGCTGCACATATGCAAGTTTGAGCTCTTGATGCTAGTATCTTCAGATGAGAAGATTGTCAAAGGTGCATGGGGTCGGAAATTTGTAAAATGTGTCTAAAATCAAAATGACGGCTAAATCACGTGACTAACGAATTCGCTGTGATTTGTGGTTGGATTTGATTCAGCCGTTTTGACTGAACAAAATTCGTGAAATAATAAACAAGCAAATTACATTAACGATTCAGTAAAATTTTGCTGAATCCTTAATGAATCATAAAATTTGCTGAATCCTTAATGAATCATAAAATGACTACTTAAGTTTAGATCTCAACAGATGAAGCAAAGCAAAGCCTTTTTCCTTGTAACTGACCGGATATACAGACAATTTCAGACTGCTTTAATTTGGAATACATTAACTTGGTTGGATCGTGAAACATGTACATATACTATTTACTTCTGAACACGAGTTTCATTCTTTTCAGGAAAGAAAACTTAAGGAAGCGGAAAAAAGACGGGCTGAGGAAGAAAGAAAACGGGTAAACAATCCTTATTTAATCATTTCCATTTGATCATTATCATCTTTTATTTTTTTTAATCGAACAGATGCCAGTCAGAATATTGTGATGACAACAATATCATTTACATTCCAAATTGATGGAAACATACCTTGAATGTAAATACTGATATTGAATATTCTAGTGTGCATGTGGCTCCTCAAACAGTGTAGAGGAGCAAGCAGATTAAATTGATATTTGTCAGTATCCAAAAGTTACAATGTCAGTTGGGAAAATAACCATTCCTGAATCTCAAGTGATTAGTAAGCCTTGTTTATAAAAACTCACGTCACTCAATTCAAATCATTATTAACTAATAAAATAAAAAGCCTTATCTACTTTCTTATATCTACTCTCGTTCATGAAAAGAATATAAAAGGTAATAATACAGTGCTATTTTCAACAAATCAACAAAATCACAGGAGAAAATACAGTGATTTCCTGAAGTTTCCTGACTAGTATACGTCGGGTATCCAAACCAGTATACGGCAGTATACGTCGGGTATCCAAAAATATCCTGATCAGTATACGCCGGGTATCCAAACTCAGGATACTCTTGGAAACTTTTGTTAACTTTTGTATACTCTTGTATACTCTAGGAAACTTTTGTATACTCTTGTATACTTTTGCATGAACTATTTTATATTAAATTAACTACTTCAGAGTGCATTTTACACTTTAATAACATTAACAGAAATGAAGTTTTGGAATTAGCATGAAAATTTATATCCTTCATGAATGTAGTCTGATAATAATAGTAACTTAATTAATGTTAATTATACAGGTTTATTTAAAATTTTTACAAATCTGTATGTTGGTGGTTGGGGTTGTGGAGTTTTGAGGGTAGGTGGGTGTGGGTGCCGTTTTTCAGTGTGAAGTTCGTCAGTGAGAGGCATGAGTGTCGTTGTTGTGTACTTGTGGCTATAGATTGGAGGTTGGGACGGCCGCTGTTGCCTGTGTTGCCTGTCTTGCCTGTGTTGAGTTGAGTGGCTACGAGTTAGGGGTTTGATATTTATGTTTATTTGCTTAGGTCTAGGAAGGAAGGGTCGTGGGTAGTACTTGAACTGTGGTTTCAATTTAATTGTAGATGTACATGTAGAGGCACAGTTTGTGCCTTAATGTTAGGAGATGTGAGTCGATCTAGGGTGAGTGATAACATGATGGGTGAAGTTTGGAACTGGGAATAGAAAGTAATTAATAGTGAGTGACTGACTGGGGGTTATGGGCATAGATCGAGATAGTCTTTGGTAAATATATGGTTGAAGGATTACTAAGGCAGGGTTTGGTAGCGGCATGGTAAATTACTGGGAATGGGGACGGTGATGTAGGAAGGATGTAAGTGAAGAGTTATGCTGGGAGCTGGGGATATATGTACCTAGTGGTAGACTCGGGTGTCTATGCTGAGAAATATAATGCACATTGTCTAAGATGTAAAATAAGAAAACAATAATTAGAAAAGCAAGGTGGAGTCATTTCTATATGTAACTACAATGATATAGCGCTACATGTATGTTGCATATTTATGGGAGCATTAGTCGGATTTGTGTGTGATTGAAGTAACTAACTTTTATGTAATGTGTCAGTCATTATGTTTTAAGATACGTCAATGTGGCTAAGTATGGTTTCTATTGTATGGTTTGCTTATGTAGATTGAAGTCTCTGAGTCGTATCTGTTCATAGAAGTGTTTCTGTGAATGTAAAGGGACAGTTGTTTAATATTCCACGGTCCCGTGATATGGTTTATGTTTATTACGTAAGAGCCTGCCTGTCGTTGCAGGAAACTTTTGTAACAAAGATGGTTTGTTTACTGTGTAGTTGAATTCAGTGAACCTTATAGATGATTATGGATGTGACACATGATTCAACAAGTATTATCAAACTACAGTCAAACATATAGTAGTAATTGTTAAGATATATCATAGATATATCAACCAATGTTCGGTTTGGGTAAAAAATATAATGCTGATGGCGCAAATCATTTCAACCTGGAAACAGTTACAAAAATGGTAACATTGCGTTCTTATATAATTCCAAAGGTTACAGACCCATGCTAGACTTACAATACAACTATGTATAAAATCTAAAAATAAAGTGAATATGATGTCTTACATATTATTAATCATTGAACTTATCTTTGTAATTATTTACTTTCTTTAATGCGTGAATGGTGGTATAGTATGTCATCCCAATGTTACAAATACAAAGCTACAAACTGTTTACTCAAAAACAACGTTCGGTAGTACAAAAACATTTACAGAAGTACAAATTACAAGCACGCGCCTGTAGTCAGTCAATTGATTAAAATTAGTTAAATGAATTATACATGGATAAATAACAAACCAAATACAGAAATACAGCATATTTTGTAGCTGTATGATAAAACTTACGATATAATTAATTAATTAATTAAATATTAATATATAGTCTGATTCGTGCTAACTAATGTTTAATATGTACCAAACCAATAATATGTTTGGATAACGGTGTTGGAAGTGTGAACTGCATTGACTCTGATCCCGAGTTTATTGTAGCAATAAATTAATTAGGTGTTAATTTCTGTGTAGTGCGGTGATTAACGAACCGTAACGGGATTGTGAACATCCTTTTTGAGAGCGAGTTTATTGGGGCAGTAAATTAATTGCAATTGAGTAAGTGATAGCTTCACTGTAAATCAACTGTGGGTTATTAGTTTGAGTAAAATGGGTGAAGGATTTTAAAATGTCAATGCAAAATGCCATATGAACCAATGAATAAAGTGCTTGTGTTCATATACTGAAATGCGACTATATATATGTGTAAATAATACAAGTATTTCAATCACTAGAATTAGTTAGTTTTGGGAGCATTTTTCTCATATAAACATTAAAATTACGACTTTTACCAATGTGTAACTCTTCAAGCATGAAGCATATATGAAGTCATGTGTAACCTTGTTTAGAGATACAAATGTGCATACAAACGATTTTAGTTATGATAATCTTTATTTCTTATACTTAGAGGCCACAGGCCTATAGTACAAAAACGTGCAAAGATTCACATGCAAACATAGAAAACACCTGTTTGGATGTACCTAGTAATATTTTGGAATATTATTTGTTCTCAGGACAGTATACAAAGGACAAATTAAAAGAAAATGGTATTCGTCTTCAACACAATTAAGATTATACAATTTACAAATTCTATTTTCTAATGCCATATTGTAATATCTTCCTGTCTCAATTACTAACTCGTGGGATGTGCACCTGAAACGTGAAACTGCATTTAGGAATTTCAATAATATTCTCTATATGTGTGATTTAAACATTTTATAGTAAACACATTTGTTTGAAAGTGACAGCGATGTAGCCCATTCTTGTGTAAATATATCTTTCAGTCTTTGTGTAACATTATTTACAAAATTTGAATTGAAATCCACGTTTTGACTCTGCCATATATCCCCAAAACTAATAGTATTTGATAACTCACAAACGTTGGATACCCAATTTGCCTTTCCTCTCTTATCATACAGAATCATCATATCATAACAGGGTATCTATTAGAGGGCATATTTAAGAAATTTTATCATTCCAGCTTTGGCAAATATATGAACTGGGAATCTGCCACACTGTCCATACACCATATTACTGGGTGTGCTTGCCTTCACTACTAGAAATTTCTTACAGGTATATAAGTGTATCTTTTCAATAATATCATAATGTTTACTTCCCCATACCTCTGATCCATACAATAATAGTGGAAGAATTTTTGCAATCAATACATTGGTTGTATCTACTAGTTGATAAATACTTTTGAGAACACCAATTAACACCTTTTTGGCTTGTGTGGAACAATGTTTTGCATGATCTGAAAAGCATAAGCAATTTGAAAAGTATACTCCAAGATATTGATATGCGGCTGACCACCACTTTTCCGTTTTTGAATACTATAACTTTTCTCCATGTTGACAGTCAATCCTGCATTTTCTCAGTAATGTTTTAATTCATTTATATGCCGTTGTAACCCGATGACGCTTGAAAAAAATAAAATCATATCATCGGCAAACATTAATACAAACAATTCGTCAAATAAGAGTGTAACTGGATGCCATGAGAACCACTACTTTGAATAATCAAAAATTCATTTATAAACATTGAAAACGGAAACGGCCTTAAAATGCATCCCTGTCTAAGACCAGAATTGCAGGTAAACGAATCTGAAATGTCATGGTTATTTCTGATACAACTTTGACTTTATCATACATTACATACATTCTGAGCAATGTATTCATCTTAGGGCTTATGCCATGTTTCTCCATTACCTCCCAAAGTTTTATTTTTTGTATCGAGTCAAAGGCTTTTTTTAAGTCAATAATCAGGGCATATAGTTTATTACCTTTTGTACCAAGACACTTCTAAACTATCGAATGCAATATAAAAATTTTATCTACTGTGCTATATCCCGCCCTTAAGCCTAATATCTATTTTATCTAGTGTATCAGCCCAGAATGTTAATCTCGATGATGTAGACGAATACTTTCCCTAATATACTTAGCAGATTTATACCTGTATAATTATCTACATTATTTACATCTCCACTCTTATGGATTGGGATGACAATTCCAGTAGTCGATGGGAAGTTGCCACTCTCTAAGATTACGTTAAAAACTAATATAACTAAATATCCCCCGAGTGTTTTATAAATTCCGGTAAAATATTATCTACACCTGCTGCTTTGTTCACCTTTAAGTTTAGAGCTTACAATAACTCTCCTTGAGAAGAATGATCATGACATCGTATGCTGTTTACTGTCATGTATACCTCCGATTCCCCTAGTTGACGATGACCACGTAACATACGCCTGTCACACAATACAAGGACTGTACGAGCTGTGTGACTCAATTAATTGACCAACACGGTCAAAAATGAGACTCTGAACGGATTCTGTGATACTGACAATGTAAATACTTAATAATCATCTCTACTCTCAATTTCCCTTGTACTCTCCTTTGGAGGAATAAAAGCATATATATATATATTCACTATAATTCTTCAAGCTCATAAAGTAAATCGCCAGTAACTCCCGTAGTCGAGTTTACACTGAAAGTCCTATCTGTTTCCTTTCCGATAGACAAAAACATATGTTTGAAATGTTCATACCATTCTTTATTGCTTATATTATACTTTTTGAATTGCTTACCCTGCAACTCCCGAAGGATGGACCAAAACTCTTTGGAATTGATATTATTTTCTAGCTTAACTGATTTCTGCTTATAGTATTCCTTTCGTTTCTGTTTAATTTTAGTGTTATATAAATTTCTTGTTACGTGGTAATCATCTAAGTGTTGCTTACCTTTATGTTTTCTAAACTGGTTTAATATTGTGACAACGCTCAGCTTTCAAACTTCTACATTCAGAATCAACCCATGGACTATCCTTTCCCGCATTTCCAAACGACAATTTTCGTTTCATATTTGCTGCAACAGTACACATCTCATCTGCCACATATTGTACACTACGATTGATATCACTGAATACTGAATCTAGACATTTATAGAGGAATTCTTGCACACTATCTGAAAAAAAATTTCTCCTCAGACCGTTCTGCCTTCCATACAAACTTAAAGGTACATCCATTGTGTTGTTGGGGGTCACATATTGCAAACGCTATAAATGGTATTACTTTATCGATAAGTACCGACTGTTACCGAAAACTAACCATTTTGATGATAGCAGATTTAGCATATTGACGATATGAAGTTAAAAGTAATGATTTCTGATCGAAAACAGGACAATGCACAGCGTGTGGCGCGCGTCAATGAGTCAAACGTAATTTTGGAAAACAGACAAAAAGACAAATTTGAGTTGATAATGTTTAATAGGTCCCATAATCACTGTGCATGCAAATGGGGCGTGCAGTTTCGATTTCTGCACATGTATAATTATGTTACTCAATTTTAATCGGAAACTAATAATTATGATATATCTGGCGATTGAGGATAAATTTGCAAGCTGGGTGAATTTATTTGTATTGTAGACAGAACATGTCGTGAGTTGGAACGTATTGAAGCCAAATAAAATTTTATGAAACACACTGGATGTACCTTTAAGACAATGATTAACTCATTTCTTATTACATCATCGATTTTAAATATGTGAGAATTTAAATTGAGTTATACATGAATATGTGGATAAATAACAAACCAAACACAGATACTTACTAAACATCTGTTAGCATATTTTGAAGCTGTATGATAAAACTTACGATATAATTAATTAATTAATTAATAAGATAATAATAATTATAAAGTCTGATTCGTGCTAACAAATAGTTTTATGTACCAAACCAAACGTACATTTGGATAACGGTGTTGGAATTGTGAACTGCATAGACTCTGATCCCTAGTTTATTGTAGCAATAAATTAATTAGGGGTTAATTTCTGTATAGTGCGGTGATTAAAGAACCGTAACGGGATTGTGAACATCCTTTTGGAGAGCAAGTTTATTGGGGCAATAAATTAATTGCAATTCAGTAAGTGATAGCTTCACTGTAAATCAACTGTGGGTTACTTGTTTAAGTAAAATGTGTGAAGGATTTAAAAATGCCAATTCAAAATGCCATATGAAATGCGTTTATGTGTAAATAATGCATGTATTTCAATCACTAGAATTAGTTAGTTCAACATATTGGGAGCATTTTTCTCATATAAACATTAAAATGACGACTTTGCTTTTACCAATGTGTAACTATTCAAGCATGAAGCATATATGAAGTCATGTGTAACCTTTTTTAGAGATACAAATGTGCATAAACGATTTTAGTTTATATATATATATATATGTGAGAATTTAATGGGGGAGGGGGGTACAGAGCCAACTTACATCCAAACAGATAACCAAGGGAGAGTTAAATACATTTATGTTCGTGCAGGTAGATAATAATTATCGCTAATGATAGTTATGATTAGAAGGTACCTGGTTTGTGTCATTTACTCTCCGTGCATTTATAGTGGCTTGGTTTAATCACTCTAAGTACATAATAAAAAGCATATTAACCGTTAACGATATGATTAATGAAGAAAGTTATAAGTTTTTCACGAAAACAATATTCCACATTTTATGGTATCATTCATCAATACGATATAGACTAGGTTTGACAAACTTGATTTTAATAAATAAAGTTAGGCACATACAACAATACAAACAACAATACAAATTTAAAAAACTATTGAACAAAGATCCACATTTGTTATCTTATGATGGTTTACCTCTAAAGTATAACAAGGTGTATTGTCTTTTCAAGCCTCCAACTTCTAATAATATTAACATTACTAAAATTTCACAATTCGTTATCTATTCCATGTATTTCATCGAGATGAGATGAGATGATATGATGAAATCAACCGCCTTTCTATTCAAATTATTGATGATCGAACTGTTGTATTATTATGCATGAAACACAAATCGATATAGACTGCAGGTCTAACGTCAACGTTATGATATATCATACAACATAACATAATTTAGGGGTTAATACATGTCCTTATACACACAACGGTTCATCCCCTGATTTGTCGGATGGGAAATTAGCTACTTTTATTATCCAAACAATCAACCTTTTCAATAAGTAAACCTTTTATATCTCCCAATGTATGTTGATATCATTATAAATGTGTCATTTTCAATGATATTCTTTATATCTTTCCTTGTTAGGTTGTTAGTTAGGTGACAAAAGATCCTTTTCACGGTCGGCCCACCATTAACATCTTAAATCTTGAACGCAATTTCCAATGAAGTCAATTAACAAAACACATACACAGCGCAGTTTCAACACCCTGAGCAGTAATTACTTGACAGTTAATACACATTCTCACATTTGTATATTCACGTCATGGTCAAATGATGCAATTTGCTAGAAGGTAGTGTATTTAGTGTATCTGCTCACTGCAACGGATATCAAAATTGCAAAATAGCGACATATTGGCAAATACTGTATGAATACTATATACTGTATATTATTTGAATAATTACGTCCACGTGCTAGATGCCAATGGATAACTTGAATAAAACTAGTTAGAAACTTCAACTACCACAAACAGATCAAATACATGAATGATCTGGCTGTTAATAAACTACTATTGTTTTTCATAGACCATATAATTTCCTTATTTTGACTAATATTTTATTTGTTCAAGTGTAAGATTGTACTGTCGGACATGTAAGACAAATGCTTTTTCGATAATTTACAAGATTATCATATTTCATAATACATTTTTTTACCGATGTCGACTAACCATCGATCTATTCTGGTATATTCACTGCAATACCGCCATATAAAACTTCTGAAACGAATACGCATGTTATTTGATAGCATAATTCCAGCCTCATCCAGCGTATTATTGTTAACATGTATCCATTGAAAATATATTTCACTTATGTCCATCACATACAAACCAAAACTAGTTAGAATTGCTTTGCATATCAAACGTGACTTTCGTATGCTTCATCAAATTTTGCGCTATATTCATGTATATTTGTATATATGTCATTTTGTATACCTTACCAGATTTGACTTCATAACAATGAACCAGTTCATTAATTGCTAAGTGAACAGTAGCATGTTATACAATAGGTGACGCTCTGCATTTAGTGAAGGCGATACGAGGAGTTTTGGGGATGTAGGCCATATGGGGTGTAGGCCAAGCTAACACTTTTTCAACAGGGTCAAAAACATACGGTACAAAGTCTTTTTCGGTAATGAAGGAATTGCGAGAATCATACAAAACAGCGCCAATAGTCATTGTTTGCAAATTGCAAACCGTTTAATACGTACTGTACACAGTCTGGACAAGTATTATGCATAATTATAAGCACGACAATCATATCCTTGGTTAAATTATGTCAAAACTACATGTGACATGTGGTCAAATACTTATTTTCCATTATCCCTAGTATTTCTGTAAGAAATGGATAGTTATTCAATGTTTTAAAAGATAAATTCTGCAAACATAGTGTAGTGACATTATTAAATATACTCTGCTGTCATTAAGGATTCCCCATGTTTTGATCAATATGTTATAATGAACGAAACCAATATGGTGTACAAATCAATATTGTAATTCTAAATTTGCCGGTTGAAAAAGGTCGATATCACAATCCCTCGTCAAGAACGAGTATGTACATTATATAATTCTATCTAGATTCGTGATGAATTTCATTATTTATTTAATTGTAATGCTTTATCAAATCAACGCTTATATTTGATAAATAAATATCCATACACTTTATACATTTATCATCTTGTGTGTACATTGGAATACATAAGTGCTAAAGAATCACAATCAAAAAAAAATTTCCGTCTTACTGTAAATATCATGATTGTTTGAATTAACTCATGTGCTGCCGTTGGCAGAATATACGAGGTAGTAACCTTTTAGTCTGTGGTCCCATGCATTTACGTCACAGGGAACAGGAAGTTTGATAATAAACACAGATAAGTCAATTGTTTAATGTAACCGGACCAGCCACAGATATCCAACATCAAAGAATTGAGTGTAAATGCATTCGGCTTTTCAAAACGAAACAACTAATGGGCTAGAGTAACAGTTCAAGTAACTTTATACAAGATATTTAAGATATTTATAGAATGTGAAAGGAATATTTGATATGATCATTATACTGACCTTTATTTAAATGATCTCTCTAATTTGTAGGAATAATAATTAAAATATATAGATAAATAGTGTTTATATTATCAATATGCCTTAACAAGTTTACATTTACACTCCATGTGTTCTGTGATATAAATTTTACTATTTCCTAAACCATAATTTATTTTATATATATTCTCATTTATGTTATTCACGTTTAAGACACATTCACTTTCTTATCACTAAGTATGTATTGATATTTACAAAGATAATGATGTATTTTCATTCAAATATTGATGAAGTGATTAAATCTTCGCAACATTTTTAGATGTGAATTATTTAATCAACATTGTCCTCTTATGCCGTATGCTTTCTTCACTCGCCATTGTTTTGTATTTTGTAATGAATGTACGCTCGATTGTACAAATCAATGAATAATAATATCACCCTTATTAGCTTGGAACATGCAGTAAGCAATCTCCTCTCGAATATCCTTTCTAAAACCATCGAACCCTCTCTTTTTACCAAAACTTTGATCTGGAACATTTCGACAGCCTCATGTATCTTACTTACGATCTCAAGTTATCTGTACCTCGATCTTAAAATCAGTCCATTCATCATACATTATACATTGACATGAGAAGTGACAACGTACCTTTGATAGAAATCCATTCCCCAGGACTTGGTAAACACTTGTGCAAAATAAATTGCAGGAACCAGGAGGGATTAACGCAACTGAATATATCTATGAAGTGATTTTTGACTTACAGAGAGTCCCAGTTTAAATAGCCACGCATTATGTAACGGTAATTAATTGTGGGCAATATGTTTCCGTGGTGGTTAATGGTCACTTCTCAAAGGGGTATAGGTCTAATTAGTGTATACCACTGTTTATTCACGCGCAGAGAGTGACACTTTAACAGTCGGTAAAAGATATGTTCAACCAGACATTGCGTCGCCACTGTCATCAATTGCCGGCAATATATCGGTGCTTTATCACACCTAGTTTCATGTCTAATCAGTGAAAGTCATCAATGTGTATTGAGTGCTAACTTTTTGGATGATCAGTACTGGGCGTGTGTAATGTCATACGGTTCTTGGCCGAGAAACCTGAATTCGAGATAAGTCACACCTGAATGGGCGTGGCACTTAATCGTTTTGTTATTCCTGAATGAACACTGTGCGTGATGTGCAGTTGTTCATCATAATACTTGATATATACTTTCTGGCGAATACATATTTCTAAGTAATATACTTAACGGGTATATACGTCATACTTTATAGTATACATTGTATACCAGACATGGGCACTTTTTTACTTTTGACAGACAAAACAATACAATATTGTCCATTTATATTTTAAGAAAGTATTAGAAGCTCAGTCAGGTGACCTGCGTATGTTATGAGTCACATTTGCTACATACATAGCCTTTTACAAAATGCACATACTCTTTCATCCTTTGTAACATAGTTCTATCTGTTTCATTCGGGAGTCTACGGTTACAGGTACTTATTGTAAATTCAATGAAAAGTATATTCGATGTAGATAGCTTAAACGTATTATAATAATGGCATGTGGATGATTGTGTTTCACATTCGTTTTAGTGATGATGAAATGGGTTACATAACTTAGCTTTGACATTACTGTTAGGTAACCGGGAAAATAGCAGAAAAAAGTAACTGTTTTTGCTTGAGAAAAAGCAATAGTTGATTAAACAGTATTTTATTCCCAAATAACATATAACACAAAAGAAATTATGAGAAGTTACATTTTAAAAAAGGATTAGCAAACAGGCTATACACTAGCCTATATAAATGCTTCTTCTAAAACAAACTTAAAATAAATCATTTGTTAATACATTTGTGGGAATACATTGAAGTTCATACACATGTTTAGTAAACTCGCAATAGTTAAACATAAATGATTGCCTTTGTACAATGTATGTATTTAATTTGTGAGGTGAGACTTAAATTTATCATCTTTATTGTTGATCATTTCTAATGAGAGAAGTTCTCAGATGTCACGGGTTATAATCTTCGCAATGATTCGAATCTTCAGATTATACATTGTAAAACTGAAAGTTATGCGAGGTCCTTTCCCCACAGATATCGATGCAGTTAAATTATGGAATTCATTGCCACCTGAACAGAACTGAAATACAGCCAGTTTCAAGATTTAAAACTGCCATTCTAAACAATACTAATATTTACAGCCACTTTTGACTTAAACACCGGCATCAGATTTTGTCAAATAATACAATCTCGTCTCCTACCAGAATGTACTGATCATAATGCACATAAATATCAACGGTTTATATCTCCAACACCAGCTTGCTCTTATGGTTATATCTTTGAAGAATATTTATTTATTCCTTGCATGTCCTCTCTATAGCGATATTCGTTATTATATATCGTTAAGTCTGTATTTTTATGCAAAGGGATTTGATCTTAAATCAATTTTGTTTGGAAGTCACAATATGGAACTCTTAAATTCATGTCATTCATTTATAAATTTAACAGGCAGATTTGATTTAAAGTAGTGTTTCTATGGCACAGTCATAATTTGTATAATCAGATTGTATCATTTATTTGTATTCATAATTATACTGTACATTCATCATGTCATGTTTTGTATTTGGTTGTATCCCGGAGCGCTTTGTATATAAGCATTTTCTTCCCTACCAATCCGGTTCTTTCTTTTTGGAAATAAATATGTTTAAACTGAGAGAAGTGTTCTTACAGCTACAGCGTTTACTAAATTAAGCTGAACATAAGCCTCTGCTTAGGCGAGAGGGCAGAATTAAATCCCAGTGCACTAAAGTATCTACTGATAACAAGTTTACTTTACAAAATGTAATGTTATTTTAGTTTTAATAGTAGTCTTAATGATAACTTTTCGGGATTTATGGAGACCAGCGAGGTGGACGGACAAAATCCCCACTGGACATAATCCCCAAGGAAAATAATCCCCTATGACAAAATCCCCAGTGGATATAATCCCCCCACCCAAAAACAACAACACAGACACCATCCCCAACACAATAGAATGTGTCTTTGATCTTTATGTTATTTCTAATAAGTAGGCTTAAAATGATCTTTTGTTATAGAGCGTTGTAAAGTAGTTTGTACAAAGTGAATTTTGAGAAATTTTTGTTTTCATAAATAGTTCCAATTTGTCTTTGATCAGTAACAGTAAAACAGCTTGAAAAAGTGTTGTTTTCATAAGTAATTCCCTTTTTGTCTTTGATCAGTAACAGAACAAGAGTTTGAGAAATTGATGTTTTCATAAATAAATCCGATTTGTCTCTGTCATTTCGTGATGCAAGAATGGGGATTAAAATGTTTATTATTGTGAAAAGTTGAATCGTAAATAACGAAAATATATCTTTGGATTTTAACTTTCTAATGGAGACATACTTTCGACTTAAAACTTGGTGCTAGGGAAAAAGTAACAGAAAAAAAGTAACAGAAATAATTATCAGAAAATAGTAACAGTGTTTGCTAAGAAAAAACCCAGTTTTCAACAGTACAGTGAGAGTTTGTCATATACCGGTAATATACAAGCACAACGTCACAGTTCAAAGCACGATGTCACCTTTAAAGACCTTTAAAGATAAACTGCGAGTCTGTTTACCAATTCTTGCCTTTAAAATAAATATTTTTGAAAGCACTACAATTGTTGTTTGTTCCTATAGGTTTACTCAAAGCTAGCTGATCAGGTTAAGAGATATGTAGGAAAACAAATAACTGAAATAAGTAAAACAATTTATATAAAGAAACAATAAGAGTATGGTATTGACTTGAATTCTTGTAATTTAAGAAGATTATGAAAACTATATGAAAGTAATTTTAAGGATACATTTCCTGTTTAAATCCTGTTATTACAGATAAACATGTATACTTAACTTTGTTAATTTATCCTTAATAATAGTAGTTATTTACATATCATTTTATCTAAAGTAAACATATATATGGATATATCAACTAATGCTGAATGTTCGTCTTCATATGACAATGAGGATGCAATCACACTTATTTTTATATGTAAAATAAAAAGTACAGATATAAGAAACAATGAATTGTGTTATATTGAATACGGTCAACTATTCCTTCATTTCAGTGGTGATTGTTTCGACTGAGGATTTTGACCTACATATACGATGCGTCCCATTACCAATTTATTAGCGATTTCATCAGGTCAGGCAGTCTAAAGAAAAGAGAAAAGCTAAAAACCAATGAAAAGTAACTGCTAGCCTTATGTAAGTTCGTTTTGTTTTGCACATACTTTGTTGTTATTTCATTATCTATATCCTATATGCTATTTGTATATTATGTTTGTACTTGTGAAGTGAAGTCTGAACAAAAGCAATCTTTACCAAATCATATCGTTTTGCATAGCTATTGTCCGTTTATATTTATATTATTTCACGCAACTTAAAACAAATTATTTCACATAAAACGGCAACAGGTGTACCAATATTATAAATCTAATAAATTAATTATGAATAATCTCATTTATATTCTTTGGATTATTTAACAGCACTGTTGTTGCTTCACCATAGATATCCTGTTTTTATGTACATTTATCTCATTTATTCTCACAATTTAAAAAATCCCAACGTAACTGTGATGCAGTAATATCATGAAGCTATGTCTTGGTCTGTATGGTATGTTCCATCTTATTTTAGTTCATGTTCTTCTTAATACATAAATTTATGGTTAAATGAGTTGAATAATTATTGTTGTTGGTTATTGATATAACGCTTTTTTGTATGCCCAAAGCTAGGTGCAACTAAACAATTGTCTGTCTGTTTGAGGGACAATGCATGCTTAATTAGCATTTATTTAGACAAAACTTTAAGCCACTCAGGCTAGTAATTAGCTGAGAGACCAGTTGTGCGTTGAAGAGCTTGACAGGTGTGTTGTATAAACATACAGACGACCTGGCGACAGGCTAATAAACACTATGTCTGTCTGACTATGGGCTTCGCGCGTCTGGTTGGTCATTTAAAGTTAGTCAATAAGAATTTAGGCCAAAACTAACAACCAATAAAATACATGATCATGAATATTTGGACATGCCTTTACCAGTTACCCCCTCAGTTGAAAGACTGCGCCATCATCATTAGCAGTTACTGTCAAACAAATAACGTAACGTTGATGTTATCTCTGTGTTTTTCGACATCAGTTGTGACCCAAACACATACGTTTCGATTAGGGATTTACTGTTTCAAGTTGTGTTCTTTTGACTATCTGGATATTTATAACTTTCCTCGGGATATGTTCGTCGACAAAGGTAAGTCTTCAATAATGCAATATATCCATTGTCAAATATATATATATATATATATATATATATATATGAGATGTTTAAAGTGTGAAACGTCTTGTATGACGATAACACACTTTCACACATTTTGCGAATTAGATATGCAATGATGAGACAGTCCATTAATTGATGCTGTATGAGTAACGACAAACCATGATCAAAATTGATACTAACTGAACAGAGAATTTAAATCCGATATAAGTAACCAGTGCCTATAATCCAATGCATACCAAAGAGGATACAATATATCGTGTTTGCTATTAAATACATAATTCTCATAAAGCCTTTCTGCTGATCACGTTTACATTTGATCTGCTTAAATAATCACGTAAATATAGTTTTATTTATTTGAATGCATATATAGCTATTATCAACTTTGTCACACGGACATTTTCATCTTATAAAACCAAAGACCCAAGACAAGTTTGTCTAGCGTAGTTCAATCTGATATAATTAAGCCAACAGAGAACACCTATATAAACAAACCAACAAATATATTTTCATTTCATTTGTAATTAATTATGACACATACTATTATATAGTGGAGTATACTAGAGTATACTGGGGTATACTAGCGTATACTGGGGTATACTAGCGTATACTGGGGTATACTGAAGTTTCCTAAGCTTTGGAAATGTCTCGTATACTGATTAGTATACGCTAGGAAATTAGGGTGGTTGACAAACCAGTATACGCCAGGAAATTAGGGTGGTTGACAAGACGTATACTGGTCAGTATACTAGCACTTTTCTTGCGGTGAAGGTACACCTGACAAGAATGGTAACTTTGGAAGTAACCTGTCGTCAGTTCCAGAAGTAGCAACGGAGTTACTTCCACTGTTTGGAATTATGACTTAATTTTATAAAAAATAACGTAAATCATTTACTAATAAAATACAAGACCTTAATGGAGAGACTATAAATCAATTAACATATTTATTTGAGATTACACTTTAACCGCATTAATAGCTAACACGTGAACGCAAACTATAAACTCAATAACCTGAAATAGTAAACGTATTAAAAAACAGTTAAAATCTAAACTGAATTACAGCTAATGATTGAAATATTTAAAACTGTTGTATAATATAACTATGATAATGTGTAACTGGCAGCTCAAGTATGCTACCTTAAGTATTAAAGTCTTGTCTGACATGCACGTATTGCTCGTAATGACATTCAGTTTTTCACCTCCCAAGTTTCATTATCTTTTTTGGATCAATTAGTGCCATCACTGCATTTGTAGTACCCGTCGGGCGAAAGTCATTTGCTGACAACGCTTCTTTCACGAGACCTACACCAACCAATCTAGTTAAACCTAGCAGTTATTTATACCTCCCCGAAGTCCGTCATTACATCTAGTGAATTACTGCTATAAGCCATGTTCAGCTGACCTTTGGTGAACTTTGACCGACTAGTGCAATGAGGACAGGAAGTCATATTTCAACCAATCACAGGCGCGGTTCTAGCTCACATACATGTCTGCTATTATTTCAAACAGCTGCAGTTTTGTTAAAAATCGTAGCCATTCAATTATGTAATAAAACGTTATCAATGCTCAACGACCACTACAAAAAGTTGATCGTCAGTATTTTAACTATTTTGTTTGTGAAATTAAATGTAAATGTCTACGCTGACAACTTGGCAAAATATAAACAAGAGTCCCCAGAAGATGACATATCCCACCGGTCCCACATACTTTGACAAATACTTATATATCTACTTCAGTAGGTGGGTATTACACATGCTAGGTTTCAGGTATGATGACGGGTTTTTTGGGGTTCTGCTCCGGAAGCAGGCCTATCTCTGAACAAAGTCCAAATCAAACACGTTTCTATGGAAACGGAAACACAAAATTTCTGAAATCTGAAAATATCAAAGGGCATCACTTCAGAGAGTGGGTAATACACATGCGAACTTTCAGGAAGATATGTTGAAGGGTTTTGGATCTGTGCTCCAAAAACGAACCCGTCTCTGAACAAAGTCCAAATGAAAGAGTAACGTTTCTATGAAAACGAAAACTAATACAATTTTCAGAAATCTCAAAATATCAAAAGGCACCACTTCATTAGGTGGATACTACACAAGGGAGGTTTCAAATAGATATCATGAACGGTTTTCGAGTTCTCCTCCGGAAACGAAATGATTACGGACGGACGATCCCGTTTATGATGATTAGTAAGGTTTGGACGTCCGATGACACGTCGAGACCTTTAACCTGCTGCTTTGAGGCGGTTCCTCACTGTCTGATTGCTGATACGTCTATAGGGTAGCCAGGCTTGTTTCAAGACGGTACTTGGCGCAAACGGTTGACGTCGTTGATGACGCAATAGGTTCCTGTCCTCTTGCAATATGGTAGCTCGAGGCCTTCCGGAAAGTGGTTGATCGAGAACATGGTTAGTTTGGGCATGTTTCCTCACTAAACGACTGATGACCGAACAGTAGTAACCAGTTCTTCTCCCAATATCCTTGTACGAGAAACCTGCTAAATGCTGTCCAATAATTTGTCATCTCGTAGCCTCGGACAATCTCCTTCGTGCCATTGTTCATGAATTTTGTGTATTGAACTGACATTGAAGCCGTAAAAGGCGTTTATTTAGCCATGGTAAGTCGAAGGGTGAAACTGCATTTTGCTGAAATCATGGGTTGCATGATATGCATGCCAATAGTTCCGTTCGTGAGAACCGTTCCATAACAGAAACCACACCAGTTCCCATCCAGAATACCATATTTGGCCTGTCTATCGAATTGAATAAGATGATCATAAAATCCAAAATGGTATACAACTTTTAATTTGGGGGTGCTTAACTTTTTTTACTGTGGATATATTGCCGTCAACTTTTCCACTGCAAACTTATTTTTTAAACCGTCAATTTAATAACAAAAACACTTGTGTCTGTGTAAAATATATGTCGCGGGTTCAGGTCTTGTGAATCCATAATAACAATTAAATGAAGACATGGAACGTCGCCAAAGAGTCAATACCAGTTTATTGCCTGTGAAAGATTTTAAACAACATTATAAAAATGTTGTAAATACCTCCAACATAGTCGGCTGGTGAGATGAAAGTCTAGATATGCATGTATGTTATAGTATTAATACATATATTGGCAATAAACTATACAATTATAGTTATGAAAACAGTGAATATAGTATGTTTTTGGTTAAACGTCATTATTTTATACCTACCGTTGATATTCACTACATGCCATATTAACCTATATGGCTATTTTCAACAAATTATTACACAGTAAGGGAAGTGTTACTCACCTTCCATGTCCCTATCTCCAGATAGGTGGCCAAGACCCGGATTATCATGCTTCGATCAGAAAGAAACCGAATCGCAGAGAGGGGAGGCTGGCGGGACCTAATGATAGTGAATATCAACGGTAGCTATAAAATAATGACTTTTAACCAAAAACATAATATTATTTACTATACCATCGTTAATATTCACTATATGCCCGATTGCCACAGCGTGAGCAGGGCTGCGAAGAGGTTTGGGAAGGTGAGATACTCTCCCCCCATCAAAAGGGGATATTGGTGACTAGTGAAGTCCGAGAGATCATGAGTCTCCCCGAGTACATGATCCATATGGACGCAAGGAAAACAAATCCTATCCTCGCTTTGCAGTTAGTGTTGAACCTAAATGGTCACCACTAATTAAAAACAACAACACGTGACTGAAGTTAAAATTGAACAAGTTCAGATGTATTAGAGAGGGGTTGGCTGACCCCTACGGTGAGGACTGGAGCTGTTGGGACCTGTTGCTGTGCGTAGCACCCAATCCTCTGTGGATACATTACACAAGTAGTGGTTGGCGAACACCAATCCTAACTTCCAGAAGCAGCAAACCATGATGTTAAACCTGCTGCCTTGTATGCGTTCAACACAGTTGTCTCTTATCCAGTTCCTTGACACTGGTCTGGGAATGAGGAAGGAACAACCTCAATCTCCCCTGCCGTAGTGTCCTGGTTCTCTAGTGTAGATACACTTTGGACAGAGGAGACGGTTCTCCTCGTCTGTGGGGTCGATCGTACCGGAAATTGATGGTAATGAGAAGGTTCTACCCCTCTCGTCTGCAGTCTGATTCTTGCAAATAAAGTCAGGCGCTAGTCCCAGAGGGGCCGATCCCCCGTCTCTCACATCAAAACGTAAGAGCTCGGCCTGGGAGGCATGAAGCTCTGAGATCCTGGCTGCGGATCCCATGGCCACAAGAAAAGCTGTCTTTATGGTGAGACGGAGGACAGTCGTACCAACGGTTATAGTGGTCAGACTTGAGTTGGGTAAGAACCACCGCCAAATGCCACTCTTGGGGCCTACGTTTTTGTCGCCCATCCACATTCCGGTAAGTCCTGATCAACTCTTTCAGAATTCTGTTGCCCCCTCTTCTCCCTCAAGTGTACTTGGGTGACCGTGACTGTCTGCACGACATACCCCTTCTCCCTACAGAAGGTCGCAAAAGATCCCCACTGGAAGTCGTACAACTTCCTTGAGGAGGTCACTACTGCATCAGCAACGGATTCTGAGAATCCTGCTCCTGTCAGATTCCTTTGGAGACAAATCAAGCGTGAAGCTGACGAGTCTGGGGGTTCTCTTGAACCCGCCGCTTGGTTTGCTCGACAGAAGGTTCCACCTCAGAGGGAGAGGAATTGTGTCTAGGCAGCACGCCCACCGGAGGGGAACATACCAGACCCTGGCTGGCCATAACGGTGCTACCACCAGGAGTTGGAGAAAACATGTTTCCTGTATCTTTGCCACCACGTGAATTAAGATGGCGGGAGGGAATAAGCGTAGGCGACCATCCCCTCCCAATTTAACACGGGTGCATCTATCACCCACGCTGTGGGGTCCGGTACAGGGAACACATATGTCGGGAACTGGTGATTGAGCCGCGTCGCAAAGAGGTCTATGTGAGGTTTCCAAATCACCAGTTCCATCGTTGGCTGAAGGTACGACTTGTCTAGATTGACCAGCCAGCCCAATCACCTGAACAAAGTCTCGTTGAGCCTCCAGAACAGATGGGGGTCTGTTGTGACAGAACCCATCGTCCATATATATATCGCGAACTGGACGTCCTGCTGATGCAGGTTATGGACTATGGGTTGGGTTACCTGTGTGAACAGCCATGGAGCCAAAGATATTTCGAGCAGAAGCACTGAAAGTGACTACCTGCCGGGACGAATCGGAGGTACTTGCGATCCCCATGGTAAATGGGAATGTGCAGGTACACGTCCTGCAGGTCTAGGGATATCATCGAATCTGAGGACTCCAGTAATCGCATTAATGACGGCACTGTCAAGAGTCGAAAATATGGCGGCCGATCTAGGAAGCAGTGATTCAGCCGCCATTTGTTCGACTCCCGCTTCGGTCTGATGAAGACTGGGGAGTAAAATCCGGGAACAAAGTCGTGGAGCGGGAGTTCCTCCACTGCCCCCATGGAGATGAGAACATCCACCTGTTCCAGCATCAACCCGAGCCGATCTGGCTCTAGCGGACGTTCCACTGGCGGACAGGATAGCGGGGGGCGGTGTGTCACGGGAATACGAAACCCCAGTTCCAGAACATTGCAAACGTAATTGTCCAACCCCAATTGTTTCAGGGAGAGACGTCTGGCACCTCGTCGGAGGCATCAGGGGCGGCCGGTGTTACTGCCCCTTTGTCTGTGGGCGACAACCTCTTGTCCATCATGTTGACCACCATGTCCCTCACGGACACGAGGATATCAGTGCCTTAGGATCAAATGAAGGAGGCGAGGACCTCCTCCAGGACTTGTGGTTCCTCTTCTTCCTGGGCATGTGGCGGTGATCGCACCCTGAAGTGGCATCAGGAGAAGACACTCTCCTGGGAAAACGTCACCGCCACTCAACCCTGCCGAGGAAGAATCACACCGCCTCTCTGGAGATGCGTCCCAGCGACCTGATCCTGCTGACATGTCCTGAATGTCAAATTCTGCCGCGTCCTCCAAAATGATGTCCTCCGTATATCCGCTGGTTATCCAATCCAATGCCGCCCCAACTCAAGAGACACGCTATGCACTTTAGCGAGGACCCTATCCAAAAATTAAATCTCCTCCAGCCAGCCGGAGGTATGGAAACAAAGGAATCCAAGCGCTACACAAGCCCAGCAGTATAGCGGGGTCCCAACTCGTTACCAACGTTATGGAGACAAATCAGTCGGTATGCTGAACAAGCGGTATAGAAGGATATCCACTTGTTACCTCAGTCCCATCCCGCCAGCGGCATGGAGACAAGACACAAGTCAACAGTATTAACTCAGGCAGTATTCCCGCGACAAGCGTTATGGCAGGGATTAGCGGTATAGCGGGGGTTCAAGCACTAGGCGCGACCCTATCCACTCCCGTGTCGCGCCACACCGCCACAGGACAGACGACTAAATCCAATGAATCATCTCAAGTGAAACAAACAACAGCGTGCCGCCAGGAAGACTAGCAGCCCAAGGTACGATAGGCAAACAAGAGAGAAAGCCAACGCCCGGCTGACAATCGACCCAAGTCCCCAAGAGACGCACGTGCAGTCCGTGCAGCCCATTCACGCAAAGTCCGTGCTGAAATAGACAACTGCACTGACACATAGTCAGCTAGCTGTCGGCTAAGTCAAACAGAAATGTGAATGACCCCAAGAAGTCTATTCCGCGGGGAATAGACTATAGAGATAACCTGACACAGAACTGCCAAAACACTCAAAAGAGAAATAAACTTTAATGAGCAAATATCAATTAGCAAGTCGAAGACGGGAGAGCTATCATCACATGTCTGAATAGCTATGGGGAGATAGGGTCGGGAAGGTGAGTAACTCTTCGCTTACTGTGTAATAATTTGTCGAAGATAGCCATATAGGATAATAGGGCATATAGTGAATATCAACGATGGTATAGCAAATAATGATTGTAATACTATTGTATAATAGATAAAATATATGTGACGTCATGCATTATTATAATAATATTATATTATATTACAGTAAATCTGTGTTATGTTCTTATTCGGAACTCAACCGCACTTAAAACATTGACAAATAAACACAACTCTGTATTTGGGTACGTTCACGTCAGCCGCCTCAAGAACTAAGGGAGCGGGTGCACCAGAAGTATAATAACAGATCATTGTATCCATTATTTATTCAGCCAATAGGAGAACACAAAACACTCAAAATTAAATACCAAGATTTTTTAGACACACTCAGTCTTGCCAACAGGCTATAAGAGTCGTTCGCGGTCTGCCGTGACGCTTAAACAGCCTGTCCGGCACCCCAGCATTGGGTGCCTTGGTTGCCCCTCCTGACCGGAGGCTTTGTATACCAAAATCCTGTCTCTTAAGACCAACAGTTTCTAACATGTTCAAACAAATGTCCCTCATACGTGTATAAGAGACTTGCTTGCTTCCTCTTAACTTATAAGTGTTTAACTTTTTAGCTCAGCAGGCCTGAAGGCCCGATGGGCTTATGACATGGCATGGCATCCGTCCCTCCCTCCGTTTCTAAATTGTAAATTTCGTGACCTGTGACCCCTAATCAGGTCACAGGGGTCACATCCTTAAAAACCTATTTGTATCTTCTTCTCCAGTTCCAAAAGGTCAAGAGAGCTGAAGAGTTGTGTGCAGACTCCTTGGCCAATGGGAATTCTAAATTGTAGATTTCGTGACCCCGTGACCTCAAATGGGGTCACAGGGGTCACATCCTTAAAAACATATTTTTATCTTCTTTTCCCAGCTCAAAAAGGTCTAGAGAGCTGAAAAGTTGTGTGCAGACTCCTTGGCCAATGGGGATTCTTAATTGTAGATTTCGTGACCCCGTGACCCCAAACGGGGTCACAGGGGTCACATCCTTAAAAACCTATTTTCATCTTCTTCTCCAGTTTCAAAATGCTTGCTCAAAATATGATCTCGTAATAGTCACAGAACATGATTCTGATAGAGTAGCAGCAATAACCAAGTGATGACCATCTCGATATTTATCAGTCTTGCTTTTTTTCTATAAAGATAACCACGTGAGCTTCATAGAAAACTATATCAGAGTATAACATGGTTATATTTGGGATAAATATATCCCAAATATAACCATGTTATATTTCTTCACTATCTAAATGGCTCTTTTCTCCTTATATGTACACAGAGTTCTTCTCGAAGATTCGAGCACAGACTTGACAAATTGATACTGGCACGGATTCTGTAGTTCTGCTAAATTATGTACCCAACCTATGGCATAAACAGCCTCCTGATTAGAAGCAGGATTCTTACCGTTCTGTTTCAGAGATAATACATACAGCACTATATGAAACTCAGAAGCTGGCATATGCAGGATGTCTTAAACATGGAGAATCGGTCTTTATATTGCTAGAATCCAACATGAATTCTGGTAACTTTACAGCTAAGCTATTCAAAACAGCGTATTTCAACTATCTTTTCTCCTTCCACACGCCGGAAAGAGATTAGAAAAATCTGATAGCTAGGGCTGATCCCCTGAAATGTTGATCTAATCTATCGTTTTGCATATCGCATTGAAAGATGGTACAACCGAGTTTTGTCACTTGACCAATCATGCGTGAAAGTGTCTACATGCAGCTTCCGTACCTGAAAACATGAACTTTGAACTATACCACTTCAACTTCAACTGCAAACCTGTCAACTGTGTACGTGTGTTCACTTATCTCTGCAAACACCCTATCAACCACAGTCGAAACATCCTGACCTCCTTACCTGCTTAACATGTCTGCCTCTGTATTGCTTTCTCTGGGAACCACTGGAATTCAGCTTTAATATTATTACGTCTATTGAACACGAAAATGTTGACTACTGAACGTTAACTGATCTTCCATTAACAGTATTCACAAAACTCCACAAGGAAAGCTGTACAGCTCTCAGCTCTCACAAGGTTGAGCTCAATGTAAAAATATGGTCTGTTTGGGGAATAAACGCCCCCCGCACCCAATACTACTTGCGTCCGTGAAAACATCAAACATCAGCGAATAATCCACTTCAAAGAAATTCCATTTAAAAGAGGACAAACTCCTCAGCTGGTCTGAAGTAAAGCGAATCCCATGACCTGTAGTCCGAAATCTGCTTGTATAAATATCTTGTCATTATTTTACAGACATCTCCAAACACGAATGATAAGGAAAGTATTTTGCCGGTTACTTTCGCTAATGACCTCACTGAAAATGTAGGAAAAATATTTAAACACTGGTCAATGATATGTGCAATATTATCAAGCTTTCCCTGAGGGACTGATACAACACCTGTTCCGTATTCCAATTAAACCCCAGCCAATCTAATGTTTTCATAGGGAACCAAACGGATTTCTCAACATTGTACAGAAACCTGCTTCTGTTAGTTAACGTATCTTTAACAAGTACATAATCTTTCTGACGGAAGCACTGACTTAAACTATGCCAAAATCCATCATCAAGAAAAACAACAACATTCACACCACTGCCTCACCAATATTTAACCAGAGGTCTAAATATTTTTGTGAATATAGATGTCAAACAAAGGTTAACACAGTAAATTTTTCTTTTTAAAATATCTAAGCTTGTCAGCAAACCTCCATGAAAAAAAATGAAAAAACTTTGTTGTTTCTGGCATATATCGATATGATGATAGCTGGATTTAAAATCGAACTTAAACATGTAAGCATGCTTTGAAAGAAATTTCAATGCCGAATCATCATTTTCAAAGACAATCTTCTGCTTCCAGACATGTGAATTTACAAGTCTCAAGTCTAAAATTAAGGGATTTTCCCCAGATTTTTCTACTGAAACTGAAAGAGGGCTGGTCACATGAGGCGATGGCGAGACTTTCTCTACACATGCTTTGTCTAATAATTCTACAATAGCAGTTTCTACGAAACTTGAATGGCTATAAGACGACTTATCGTTATTGCATGACGTTTTCTCCGTGGTTGTAATAAATGGGATTACATAACCCGATCTAATAGTCTGTAGCACTCCGGCGCTCCGATTTCCTCCCATAATTTCAGCTTACTACTTAATCGTCTCTTTACTGAAGTACTTAACCCTTTATCTGCGGGAATATTTCTGTCCGAAAGTGGGTTGACTGAACAATCTGGCATACTACCTACAACGAGACGACGGGCCTATTGTAATATTGATTTCATTGTATACTTAAATGAACCTTTTCTTGGTTCTAGACAATATTCAAGATATTACCTGAATCTGCCAGCTTGCTAGCTGTCGCTGCCGCCCTGAAGGCGTTGTACTGCAGGTCAAGGGAAGACAAGGACTTGGCTTAGGTACACAGGGGCGTGTATCGCTTAGAAACATCGATTAAAAGATATATACCTTTATTACACACGTGGTGAACGTACAACTAGTGACATACTAATCTCGTACGTCACACGTGTGTCGTATCACGTTGACCTGTGTCGTAACGACGTGACCCGCATTCCAACGATCTGATTGGATAACCAATAACCTCTCAGTTAGGCTCAAGTTGAAACGGAACTACTTTTGAATTAAAAACAAACACGTAACATTTCATTTTCATTACTTTATATGCTAGATATATGCGTCAACATAGTTTGTCAATGCTTTTAGAAAGTTTCACATTTGTCCAGTATGCATCATTGATATCGCGAATAGCTGTAACTATCGGCACACACACCGTATTTACTTACAGTTCAAGGGTTGTGTGGAAATCCGGACACATCTCACATTCATTGTCGGTGTCAAAAGGTTTCCAAAGCGGCGAATTTTAAATGTAAACATCATGTAACCATCACCAAGAACGTAATGAACCGCTTGCAATTCTAGTCATAGTCAAACACATTCACTCTGCGTTGACCTTGCCCTTCGATGTTGACATCATGCCGATCGCGAGTCGACAACGTCACTGTCCGACTGTTTTCTCCCTATCGTAGGCCACGATTATGTACAGTCATAATGCGTGGGTTGTATGCTGTTCACCCGAACTTAAAACCTTGGCTCTGCTGCTTCATTTGGTACTGGCAATATCTAATAACATTCCGTCACAAAGAACCAACGTCAGTTGTCGCTAGCCTCCAAGCCACTAACAGCCTTGACTCTTCCGTGGCGAGCCGACCGACTGCGAGGCGAGGCGAGGCGAGGCGAGGCGAGGCGAGGCGATGCGAGTAGACTATAAGATTAATGTGAATGTTTGCATTAAGAATAATAGCTTGCATAACATAACAAAGCAAATACAGTTCATTTGCATAAACGGTTTTCTCCATTTTTACAGTCCATTTTTTAGTTATTCAACTGTATCTCATGAACTATACATTATTCCGTCGTAGGTATACGCAATAGGAGGTGCAAATAAGCGTTCGGGCCAGTTTACATCAATTATTACGCACTCGATTATTGAAACAGGTTTCGGTTACGTAGAATTGTTTCCCTTATCCCAAGTATTAAAATTTGGCTGTGTGATCAATCCGCGTATGAAAAACGTGTGTAATAAATAAAATACCACACTCGGTCTCATTAGATACGAATTATTCGAAACTCGTGACCTTCCTATGGTATCTGATCTCGCTTTCGCTCGATCAGATACCGTCGGAAGGACACTCGTTTCGTATAATTCGTATCTAATGAGACCTCGTGTAGTATTCTCTATATATAGACCCTACCTTATTACTATATAAAAGGAAAGGGATATAACGATGAAACCACCCCATGCTCATTCAAAGTCATATTTAACATCAGAAACATACGATACGAAAGCTAAATGATTTCCTAACGAAATTAGCTATACATGGTCACAATCAAATCATTATTCCAAAAGCTATGCGACAAAACAGTCCGTATATCAATACCTCCACATTTTCAAGCCAATTTCGATGCTCACCAAATCATCGAAAACTCACCTTTTAAAATCCTGTATCAATTCCAGCAATGTTGACAGCACCTATAAATCGACAGATGCTAACAGCAGAGTGAAACTACAGAAATAAAAACATACTCCAACACCTACAGATCATTTCTGTTACATATCCTGGTTACATCTAAGGCCTCTAGGGAGAACGAAGACGCTGTAATCTGGATATTGGACACTTCTGGTCAACTGATTGTCAAGGCAATTAATGGCTGACAAGATCATCCGACAAAAGTGTGTGACAATGTTCCGTGATACATGAAAAAGTTCACATAGAAATCAATGGGCTTTCACGTGATGTAATTATAATTTCTGAAACACGTTATTTATTTGTTTATTTATTTAAACGACGAATAAAAACGTTTTTGAACGTATTTCCATCCCAAATTTGTTTGCATATGCTTGTTTGACGTCCTTATAAAAATGTTACCTATTCGATTGAAAGGGTTGAAATTCTATGGTAAGTGCATGCAAAATGCATACATTTTAAATCATTATGTTCAGAATATCGTCACCTAGTTTATTACAAATATTTAAAAATTGAATAAATTCTTGTCAGAAAATAATGGCAAATTTGCGAAAATATCGGCAAAAGAGCACATCAACTTACTTTTTGTAAATTCCGTGAAAATAAACAAAAAAATTGACTTACACTTTTTAGAATCTCACAATCTTCCAAAGATGAAGAAACATGTATCTATGCATTGTTTGTCAATTCATCTTCTCTTTTTTTTCTCTTTAACTTACAACAGTCTTTACACTGGATATTACAAATAGGTGGCAGGCTGAAGTTAGTTAGTTATTAGTTATTAGTTATTCGTTATTCGAATAACGAATAACTAACAGGTTAGTTATTCATTATTCGAATAATGAATAACTAACTGGTTAGTTATTCGTTTTTCGAATATCATGCTGGCTGCTTATTCATTCTTCAGAGTTGAACAAAGAAGTAAATATAGATATATATTTAGGGTGGAAACTGACAATATGGGGTGGGGAACCTCGTTCATCGATTACATTCAGTAAGCACTGGCTAGCTATTCAATATTCGGATAATGAATAACTGACTGGTTAGTTATTCGTTTTTCGAATAACGAATAACTAACTGGTTAGTTATTCGTTTTTCGAATATCATGCTGGCTGCTTATTCATTCTTCAGAGTTGAACAAAGAAGTAAATATAGATATATATTAAGGGTGGAAACTGACAATATGGGGTGGGGAACTTCGTTCATCGATTACATTCAGTAAGCACTGGCTAGCTATTCAATATTCGAATAATGAATAACTAACTGGTTAGTTATTCGTTTTTCGAATAACGAATAACTAACTGGTTAGTTATTCGTTTTTCGAATATAATGCTGGCTGCTTATTCATTCTGCAGAGTTGAACAAAGAAGTAAATATAGATATATATTAAGGGTGGAAACTGACAATATGGGGTGGGGAACTTCGTTCATCGATTACATTCAGTAATCACTGGCTAGCTATTCAATATTCGAATAATGAATATCTAACTGGTTAGTTATTCGTTTTTCGTTTTTCGTTTTTCGAATAACTAACTGGTTAGTTATTCGTTTTTCGAATATCATGCTGGCTGCTTATTCATTCTTCAGAGTTGAACAAAGAAGTAGATATAGATATATATTAAGGGCGGAAACTAACAATATGGGGCGGGGAACCTCGTTCAGCGATTACATTCAGTAAGCACTGGCTAACTTTTCAATATTCGAATAATGAATATCTAACTGGTTAGTTATTCGTTTTTCGAATAACGAATAACTAACTGGTTAGTTATTCGTTTTTCGAATAACGAATAACTAACTGGTTAGTTATTCGTTTTTCGAATATCATGCTGGCTGCTTATTCATTCTTCAGAGTTGAACAAAGAAGTAAATAAAGATATATATTAAGGGTGGAAACTGACAATATGGGGTGAGGAACCTCCTTCATCGATTACATTCAGTAAGCACTGGCTAGCTATTCAATATTCGAATAACGAATAACTAACTGGTTAGTTATTCGTTTTCCGAATATCATGCTGGCTGCTTATTCATTCTTCAGAGTTGAACAAAGAAGTAAATATAGATATATATTAAGGGTGGAAACTGACAATATGGGGTGGGGAACCTCGTTCATCGATTACATTCAGTAATCACTGGCTAGCTATTCACTATTCAAATAATGAATAACTAACTGGCACGTTATTCGCTTTTCGAATATGCTGCTGGCTGTAAGGCCGCGAGCCTTGTGGGCTCGTAATAGGTCAATCCATTGCCAAGTTAGTTACTTGTTCGATATTGGTGATTTATGCAGAATACATAGGTTTATATTTCATTAGTAATTGTTAGGTTTTTCCCAGTTATGTCTCAGCTGAAACAATGTTCTATATATGGCTGCGAACGTGCACTATTGGCCGGGTTCGTTATAGGTCAATGTGAATCCGTTGCTGAGAGTGTGAAGTTAGTGACTTATTCGATATTGGCTGTTGCAGAATACATACTTTTAGTTTATCCTAGAATAAGCATATAATCGAAAATTCTGTCTCAAGGTTAAATCTCAGCTACAACAATTGTTTATAAACGGCTACGCAAGTGCAATGTGGGATCTTAAAACTGAATCCGTTCCTATGGTTTTCAAGTTCTTTACTTACTAAAAATTGTATTCTTGTGTATGGATCACGTCGCTGACAACGTTTCAGATTATATTGGTTCATAATGAAATTCGAATTATGTTAGGTCCTACCGTAGGTACAAACATCAATCCATACATTCATTAATATAAACATACATATATTCATACATTCATTTGAAATTTGCGAGTGTGCATGCGTATATACGTCGGTACATGGGTACAAGCTTGCGGCGTGCGTCCATAGGCATACGTGCAACGGTGTATAAACACACGTACATGAATATACTTACATACATGCGTGCATTGGCATATGTGCGTCTGTTCATGTATAAGCATACGTACATGCGTACACATTCATACATGGGTATGGATAAGCACATGCGTACTCATTCGTATATGCCTTCTCATTCGCATATGCGTATGCTTACGGGCTAGCATGCGAAAGCTGATGTACCTGTGTACGATAACTTAATAAGTAAGTGCATACGCGTTTTAGGGTGAGCATGCGTAGTCGATACATAAAACCCACATGTGTACATTTTTATGTGCGTCCATGAGTGCGTTTGTTCATATTTGTGTGCGTGCGTGCATGCATATGCGTTCGTTTTGACTTGTTTACTTGTCTGCGTATTAGCATGTGTATATGCGCATATGTGCATGCTTGTATAACAACTGTAGGTTCGTACACATATGTGTATGCAAATATAAGCACATGCGTGCGTAAGCATATGTTTGTGCATACGTGTATAAAAGTGCGTTTACACTTGCACGAACTTTCCATCCGCATTTCAAGACCTCAGTGTGTGCCAATGCGTGAAGCATTGATTATATAATTTGTTTACATAACAATGCGCACACCTCCGCATTATTCGCCTGACATTACACCTGATGTATATGTTGCACATTTGACTCGTAAAATTGTACACGAAGTGCCACGACTATGTTGGGTTCTGTGCACGCATATATTGCCTTCTATAATCCGATGAAGTTGCGTTTTGGTACGGATTATGTGCAAATGCAGGCACAGGCATGACTAAATCATGCATGCGTGTCAAGATCATGACCTTTTTTTTATTAACGCTTGGTGTACGGTACTGCCTGCATTGGAAGTATCTATAAAGGCAGTACCCCATCTTAAATTAGTTCATCCTCTACTTTCACAAAGTGAACACCATGAACAACTCACAAGATATCGCCATTATTGAAGAGAAGAAAAAGGCTCATGTATCTGACATCGGCTACACTTCTTCTTCTTGGAGAAGAAGAAATAATACAGGAAGCAAGAAGATGTCGCAACCTCACCTCGGAATAGGAAAGCTAGAACATTTTGGTTTGAGAATTATTGACCAAAGACAGTCTTTCGGATACTATGGACAGTTACTCACTGAACTTCTCCGTGGAGAAACAAAATGGTTCTCCGTAGGACCTTTAACCCAGGAATTTTTGATAAGTTAACTCCTCACTTGGAGAAGAAAAAGACTTGCGTGAGAGAACCACTTGAGGTTGGACTAAAACTAGCAGACACATTCCGCTTCCTTGCCACTTGTGATAGCCACACAAGTCTACAATACAACTTCAGAAGTATTGTTTGCAGAGTCTGCAAGTTTCTACCCGGGGTTTGCAGAGTCTTCATTGATGTGTTCAAGGTGGAGGTACTAAGGTGCCCCAGAACCCCACAGGAAAATATAAAGGGTTTCATGGTTACAGTTCGAGGTGGAACTACCACAAATGCTGGGGAGCTTTGAATGGAAAATATGTTGCCATGAAGAAGCCGGCCAGTGTTGGGTCCTTCTACTACAAATACAAGGGATTCCACAGCATTGTACTTATGGCCCTTTAAGCTTATATCTACAAATTCTTATATGTTGTCCATTCCTGGGACACCTATGTATACGGGGGTGATGCATGCTCATTTCTGATTGGTTCGGCCATGTTATTGAAGAAGACTTTGAAAAAGAGACTGAGTACTGAAAATGAAACATCATTGAAGTGCTTTTACTGGTTCGATGATATTCGTGTCATTAGCACGGAAAAATACTCACGAATGTTGTCAATTGCCTGAATTGCGTGCCAATTGCTTGACATGCTCAACCTAGTCTTGCCTTTATCGTGACACAAGAAAACTGTACACGTATTACACGACACCACAGGAATAAGATACGAACAAGTTGATACAAGTTCACGAGTAGATTGCACAATTGGCACGCACTGGAGTGGGTGAAGGAATAACAAAACATATGGTTATTTCTTTACGCATGGGTACTTACTCACGTACAGTTAATGAATTATTCACGCCGGTTTGCGATTCAGATACGCATTGCCACGAATTAATGCGTACACATACGTACATATGTATGTTTTCGCAAGTGCTTACGCATATGCGATTGATTAAGTGCATATTACACAAATGTGCATACGTGCATATGCACACGTACGCGGTACGCATACGTCATTGTCTGTATATGCATTTATGTGTGTGTGCTGTGATGCGAGTGTGCTCACGTACGTATGTGGTTGCATACATACTTTCAAAATTAAATACGCATGCATGCCGACAAGCATATACCTATTGACAGAATCAAAGTGATGCGTCGATGCACGCAAGGACGTATGTTTAATTCAAACAACATAAACAAGCATCTTCGCAAATATCTAAGCTAGCAAACATGCATGCACACACACTTCTGTGCACTGATCGAAAGCATGCACTCACTCACGAGCATAATTACACCAGTCTGTGCATATGCATGCATCCACGAATGCAAACGTACATGCATGCACATATGCACTTATGTCCGTAAGCGTATGTATGTCCGTATATGCGTACGCATGTGACTATACACGCACGCACATGTATAGTCTTTTAAATGCACGCACAAACATTTACTTTCTTACGCAAGTATTTTTCCTTATGCAGGCATGAATGTATGTGTATGCAAGTACGTATGCTTAAATATGCATGCATGCAAGTACAAACGAATGAATACGTAGGCAAGCACGACTGCATGTATGAACATACTTATGGAAGCACACACGCATGTACGCATACACTCAACTTAAGTAACCTTTTGCAAGTACGTAAGCGTACACAGGTACATAATTGTACGCACGTACATCCTCTTACGCACACATGCACGTAGGCATCGGATGTACGCATGCATACCCATGTATTTATCCGTAGCATTGTAGTAGCTGTGATATACCCCAGAGACAGACCTAACATGTGCTTATATACCTATGTATTCTGAAACGGGTGCCAGTAACGTTTTCTATGCATACATCATCAATAATGAATAAGTTATTAACTTCACACTCTCAGTAACCTATATCAGGGACCTTATATAGAGGGATTAGAAACTAATCAATTAGCTCGCGGAGCTTCCCTCGTCATGGTCCAACACACATCTTGACTTGGCGCCCGTATTGCGCTAATTACTTGCGTAGCACACTAGTATATCCAGTTAATCAATCCGCCATCTTGTCTGTAAGGAGTTTAGATAATATGTGTAATGGTTCGAGGGGGGTCCAAAACTTTTACTTTTACCGGAGACAATAAATTCTAAAATATTATATGCGGTTAAAATAGCGAGTCAGTCCGCCATCTTGTCTGTACGGATTTTTGATTATATGTGTAAAGGTTCGAGAGGGGTCCAAAACTTTTACTTTCACCGAAGACAATAAATTCTAAAATATTAATTTAGCGAAAGATGAATAGTTTTCTGATGCATCTGCGTCAAGCTGGTATTTTAGGGGAAAGTAGTCAGCATGTACTACGCTCGTACTTTGCAGTTAAAATAGCGAGTCAGTCCGCCATCTTGTCTCTAATGAGCGTATATGATATATGTAATGGTTCGAGGGGAATCTAAATTACACTTTTACTTTAACCTAGATCAATAATTTCTAAAATATTCATTTAGCAATAATAATGACCCGGAGTCACTTTTCAACGCCTCGGGTCTTTTGTCAACGTTAAATGATTACCCAGACGGATAAATATTCAACTTTGAAAATACACCCAAGGTGTTGAAAAGTGACCCTGAGTCATAATTTAACGTTGAAATTATACCCGCCGGTGTGTTTTCAAAGCGGGTACATTTTCTGTCTTACACCGGCAAGACTCGGAGACGTCAACTGGTAACAACAATATACTGCGATAACAAAATAAGCGC
Organism: Gibbula magus; assembly: GCA_936450465.1. Classification (NCBI taxonomy): domain Eukaryota; kingdom Metazoa; phylum Mollusca; class Gastropoda; order Trochida; family Trochidae; genus Gibbula; species Gibbula magus. Next base: position 63,934,387 of record OW388304.1, read on the forward strand.
TTATGCAAGCACCCAGTCGCTTGTGCGTTGAAGCGCGACGAGCATTTGTCAAATTGCATCGCTCAGTAAAAATGATCATGAAAGGAGCAGAAGAGACGAGTCCCTCTATTTAAGGTCCCTGCCTATACAGATTGACCAAAATGAGCCCACAATGCACGTTTACGGCCGTATATAAAGCAGTATCAAAGCTTAGATACACCGCAACGGAAGACCTAACATGTGCTAATTCAAATATGAACCTATATTTTTCAACGGACGCCCATGCATAAATCGCCTATTTCGAATAAGTAGTTAACTTCACACTCTCAGCAAATTATTCAGATTAACCTATGACACAACGGGCGTTCGAGGCCATAACTAAAACTTTATTATAGCTAAGATGAACCCTAGAGACAAAGCTAATATATGCTGATTCAATATAAACCTAAGTATTATGAACGGGTGCCAGTGACGTATTCTATGCATAAATCGACATTATCGTAAAAGTAACAAACTTCACAGTCTTACAGACGGATTCAAACTGACCTATAATTATGTTCGCGGAGCACGTTCTTCATCCTTTATACATCATTATTATAGTTCACATGAACGTTTTAGTAAGTGTTACATTTATTGTATTGAATCAGATTTAAACAAAACAATTTTTAAACGGCTACTGTACATCGTGAAGAGCTCTGTTCAGCTACTACGTTATTGACTGTCTGGTATAAGAATATCTATACACAATATAGGAACGTTAATATCGTTCACAGTATCTAATATTGATTAATAAACTAACAACAATTATAAATTCAATTTGCTAAAAACTGTTTTCGCTAGGTTCACATTTCGAAAAACACATAAGGAAGTGTAAATAATTCGTTAACTTCACAGACCAAGTGCTTACTGAATGTAATCGATGAACGAGGTTCCCCACCCCATATTGTCAGTTTCCACCCTTAATATATATATCTATATTTACTGCTTTGTTCAACTCTTCAGAATGAATAAGCAGCCAGCATGATATTCGAAAAACGAATAACTAACCAGTTAGTTATTCGTTATTCGAAAAACGAATAACTAACCAATTAGTTATTCATTATTCGAATATTGAATAGCTAGCCAGTGCTTACTGAATGTAATCGATGAACGAGGTTCCCCACCCCATATTGTCAGTTTCCACCCTTAATATATATCTATATTTACTTCTTTGTTCAACTCTGAAGAATGAATAAGCAGCCAGCATGATATTCGAAAAACGAATAACTAACCAGTTAGTTATTCGTTATTCGAAAAACGAATAACTAACCAGTTAGTTATTCATTATTCGAATATTGAATAGCTAGCCAGTGCTTACTGAATGTAATGGATGAACGAGGTTCCCCACCCCATATTGTCAGTTTCCACCCTTAATATATATCTATATTTACTTCTTTGTTCAACTCTTAAGAATGAATAAGCAGCCAGCATGATATTCGAAAAACGAATAACTAACCAGTTAGTTATTCGTTATTCGAAAAACGAATAACGAACCAGTTAGTTATTCAATATTCGAATATTGAATAGCTAGCCAGTGCTTACTGAATGTAATCGATGAACGAGGTTCCTCACCCCATATTGTCAGTTTCCACCCTTAATATATATCTATATTTACTTCTTTGTTCAACTCTGAAGAATGAATAAGCAGCAAGCATGATATTCGAAAAACGAATAACTAACCAGTTAGTTATTCGTTATTCGAAAAACGAATAACTAACCAGTTAGTTATTCATTATTCGAATATTGAATAGCTAGCCAGTGCTTACTGAATGTAATCGATGAACGAGGTTCCCCACCCCATATTGTCAGTTTCCACCCTTAATATATATCTATATTTACTTCTTTGTTCAACTCTGAAGAATGAATAAGCAGCCAGCATGATATTCGAAAAACGAATAACTAACCAGTTAGTTATTCGTTATTCGAAAAACGAATAACTAACCAGTTAGTTATTCATTATTCGAATATTGAATAGCTAGCCAGTGCTTACTGAATGTAATCGATGAACGAGGTTCCCCACCCCATATTGTAAGTTTCCACCCTTAATATATATCTATATTTACTTCTTTGTTCAACTCTGAAGAATGAATAAGCAGCCAGCATGATATTCGAAAAACGAATAACTAACCAGTTAGTTATTCATTATTCGAATAACGAATAACTAACCAGTTAGTTATTCGTTATTCGAATAACGAATAACTAACCAGTTAGTTATTCGTTATTCGAATAACGAATAACTAATAACTAATAACTTGCTAACTTCAGCCTGCCCAAATAGGTGAAGTTTTAGATATTCCTTAATGAAGACTATCCAATCTTAGTTCATCTGTTTTCTACACTCTTTATTTCCCATGTTGCATATCAGCGACTCTTATTTTTTGTTGTTTGTTTTGTTTGTTTTTTTAGGTCTTGAAGACCTATTGTTATTATCCGGTTGATTCTTCTTATAATTTGTACGTTTTTTATGCGCACCATTGTGAAGTAACGGCCGACCCGATGTGCATGAAATTTGCAGGAAAAAAAATAGCCCTGTACGTCTGCCGATTTTTTATTTTCAACTTTTGTCATGATGTATCTCCCCTTGAAGATGAAACTTTTAACCGCAATAGCTCGAAAACGTATAAAGATACTAAAACAAATTCATAAAACGTGCGTAACAACATTCCCAAACGATTAGATCCATAGGGGTTTTCCATCGTAATAACCAAAAAACTCTATTTTGTGTGCACTTTTGAGGTTTTGAAGGACAGCGTCTTTGAAAATCTTTTCCTAAATAACGGCAATACATACAGCTATAACTGCTGAATAGCTGCTCCTTAGTGTGATTTCGCAAAAAATAGGAATTTCGACTTCGTATTTGAGTTAGTTACAATTGAAAATCGTCATTTTTTAAAAAGGGCGAAATTTGGCCTCCTGTTCAATGGGCCATTACTCTGTCGACAATAAACATATGACAAAGAGACTTATTGCAATCTGATCCCGATACGTTAGGAAACATATTTGTCGAACATCTATATCATGTAAAAGTTGATAGTTTTGCCACAATTTAATCAATGGCCCAAAAAACATGAAATTCTGTGATAGAAGATTTTCATTTTTCGAAAATCCCCATTTACAGCAAAGTTCAAATGACCATAACTGCTAAACTGACTATGCTATTTACACATTATTTGCACCTCCGGAGTCACACTTTCAAGAGGAACATCGTTGCTGTTTAATCCTTTCATCAACAAATTTATACTTAAGCTCTGAACATCACGAATGTTGTCTAGGGGTGCAAATTTAAGCAGTTTTGGGAAGTTTCTTAACCCATCATAACCCATTACCAATGTATGCAATCTTAATGATGACTACATCAACTTAAGTGGAAATTCAAGCATAACTGTTTCTATGTTGCACTTTCAGAGGGTCATTGTCTTTGGAGATTTTTTGTAAAATAAATATTGAAGATAGAGACATGTTTAATGACTCATTTTAAAGCAGAGAAACTGGTGAATAACCGAGAGTCCAACATGGAGTTCAAGGTCAAGCAGAAGTCTTGAAGACCTAAGTATTGACGCGTCAATCCTAGTTTTATTTATTTATTTATGTTTTACTTTGCTGATTTTTAAAAATTATATATTTTTGGTAGCATATGTACAATATAATAAACATAGATATTACCACAGGGGCTGGCACTTTTATCTGGTTTTCCTTTACAGATTAAACTAAAACACAGTCGACATCCCTTATCATATTTGCATTTGGGTATGGCAGTTCAATTCAGTTATGATTTAACTTTGTTAGGATAAGATTTAATTTTTTTGAAACAGTTGTCCTTCAAAGCGGAGTGATATCTCTTCAGAGCCGCTGGTTCATTGTGATTTTAAATTTTTTTCAATTTATCTTTGTAAAGTCTCTCTACCATTTCTGCCAAATTGTGGGTAAACGTTATGACAAGGATAGTAAATTATTTTATACACCTAACATGTTTTGTCTGAATGTTTCAAAGAACATATCCAATTAACTTGCCTTTTGCTTGTATTTATTTTCAAGCAAGAAAAAGCAGCGTATTGATCATGTGCCATTTGGAGGTTTCAACGGTTTGGATTTATTTTGGTCTCCATGGTTACAATTTGTACTTTGTCTATTTGAAGGGTACGGTTTGTTTCCGGAGCAAATCTCTACGACCACTAGGCCAATCCTCACCAAATTTGGTATACTTTCTCCTAATATCATGCAGATGTGCGCGCCTTTTGGGGATTTTACCTTTTGAAAAAATATGTTTCTGCTTCCATGGCAACAATTTTGACTATGTTTATTGGAAGGGTAGATGTTGATGTTCCTTTTGGGGTTTGAACTTTATTTTTTTCTGTTTCCATGGTAACGTTTTGTACATTGGTCTTTTAGAAAGGAAATAAGTTGAAGTGAATTGGGTGAAGGAGGAGACATCTGTTTTTACGTTTTCTATCTCCGAGCGATTAAGAGCGGCGTGTTTGAATTACGGAAAAAAGTATGATTTCCCTATGCCGTACACTATTATGTGCAAAAAGGAGGGTAGGCTAATTGCGAGGGTCAGTGGTCAAATGTGAAATGAAGTTAGAGAAATTTAATGGGACACAAAGAAAGGCAAAATATGGGTCTATTTGTTCAATACATTTTTGTGTGTGTGAGAAAAGTAAAGGTTTATTGAACCGCAAGTTAGAATACTTTAGCCTTCCGGTTTTAGATCAGAACTTTGTAGAGCAAGTGTCCTCCATTGTGTCTTTATATCAACAGCGGGGATATTTGTCACAAATCTTTATTTCTTAACCGATTTCGCTAAAACTTAGAATACGAGCTCACAATATCGTATATAAACAGTGTATGAATGCAAAATTCGAGAATTTGAATTTTGTAAATATTGTCAAAACAGCAATTCGAAACCCTGTGCCTGAAAGGCCCGATGGACTTATGTCATGGCATGGCGTCCTGTGTCCGTACGTCCGTCCGTCATCTTTCCGCTCTTTTCAAATTCTTCTCCAGAACCAATGACTCTAGAGAGCTGATGGCTAATGGGGATTCTAAATTGTAGATTTCATGACCCCGTTACCACAAATGGGGTCACATGGGTCGCAACTTTGAAAACATATTTTAATCTTCTGCTCCATTTCCAAAAGCTCTAGGGAGCTAAAGAGTTGTATGCAGACTCCTTGGCTAATGGGGAATTTAAATTATAGATTTCGTGACCACATGACACCAAATGGGGTCACAAGGGTCACAACCTTAAAAACCTATTTTCATCATCATCTCCAGTTCCAAAAGGTCTAGAGAGTTGATATGTTGTGTGTAGACTCCATGGCTAATGAGGATTCTTAATTGTAGATTTCGTGACCCCATGGCCCAAATGGGGTCCAGTGGCGGATCCAAGGGGGGGGTTCAGGGGGTCCGGACCCCCCCCTTTTCAAATCCATGTATAAGTTGGGATATACATTTACACCCCCCCCCCCCCCCCCCCCCCCCACTGAGTGGAGAAAAATTGTTTTGGGACCCCCCCTTTCAAAAATCCTGGATCCGCCCCTGGGGTCAAAGGGGTCACAACTTTTAAAACCTATTTCCACTTCTTCTCCAGTTCCAAAAGCTCTAGAGAGCTGAAAAGTTTGGGAAATTAGTTTCATATGTTCAAATTCAGCGTCAAAGGTCGCTATAAAAATCCTTGGAAACACGATAATATATAAATAATAAATAATAATTAATTGTAATTGTGCTGCCAGGCTCTTATTTGGTATATATCAACTTTGGAGAAAGGCCAAGGTTTGAAAACGTTTTTATTAAATTCCGTCAAAGGTCAAGGTCACAGCGAGGTCACAACTTAAGCATGCATTTGTAAATATGTCTTATATTAACTGGTAGCAATTTGATTTTTTAGCTTATCAGGCCTGAAAGGCCCTATGGGCTTACGGCATGGGACGGCCTCCGTGCATCTGTCCGTCCGTCCGCCCGTCCGCCTGTAAACCTTTCGCTTTTTCGACTTCTCCTCCAGAACCAATCACTCCAGAGAGCTGAAATGTTATGTACAGACTCCTTGGCTAAAGGGAGTTCTAAATTGTAGATTTGGTGACCCTATGACCCCAAATGTGGCTCACAGAGCTATTTCATCTTCTTCTGTGAACATAATGAGATTGTATGTGCACTTCATATGTCAGCTTAAGCGTTATACTATGTTATGGATATCTTTGATGAAATCAATGTGAAATTAGAATTATTGAATAGCTGTGACCTGAATGTTGTAACAGGATGCATAGGAAATTATTGAGAAAGGGTTCAGAAATGGTTTATTTTCCATTAGATATGTGAACTAGATATGACTTGTGATGAAATAAGAAGACTATTAGAACTAGCAACATGAGTTCGTGATATGTTATTTTCCAGTAAAAAAAAAAACAAAGATGGGGAAACAAAATTAAAATACATGATTCTCTGGCTGTGAGTCCAGGGTCTGCATGTTGTGTAATTGCAGGTGTTGACCTGGGTAGTGACCACTCCTTGGCAGAGATGCAAACAGCCCCTAATACACAGGTTACTTCTAACATCTCTGCTGTGTTGCTGATTTAGTCTTACCCTCAAATGCTAATTACGTTATTTATTTATTAATTTATTAATTAAATGTTGAAAAGGAGCCTTTGACTAACAGGATTTTTCGAAACAAATCGGGGTTATTTTTCATTATGTGATAAATGTTGATAATTCCAGAATAAAAATAAGAAGTAAAACAATAAAATGCAATATTTATAATGTATGTGGATTAATGTGTAACCAATTTTGATAATATCTTTTAAATTTAATGACTGGGCAATGACTTATTATGTGATATCTTAATCGTTTCCTTACAGATAATTAATTACATGATTCCTTGTGAGCTTTCAGAGCCAATGGCTCTATTATTTCATGATTGTTACACACAGTGAAAAGTGATCATTGATTTTGTGACATTGAAGGTCAAATGTCAAAGGTCTCCTAATCGCTCTTGTTTGATGACTTCATTATTATGTACTCAACCATGAAAAATAATATCAATCGTGTAACTGGATATGTAATCCGAAATCGACACAAAAAGTCATTATCCTACCTCATGTAAGAATGTCGATCTATGATTGGTCCACGTGACCCTGAACAAATAACCATACTCACCCTCACCCAGGTGGATAAATGTCACCGAGGGTGATAAAAGCCTTATACCCCGCTACCGAAATAAAGCGTGCGTCCACGTCAGTCAGTCCATGTCACGTGATACAGTTTATTTTGACTCTGACCCAGATTTGTTGCTTCTTTGAATAAACGATGTTCGAGCATTTCTGTTTGTTTTTAATAATATTTTGAGACATTCGGTAGGATAAAAACGTTATAACATTCAGTGGAGGTTTACATCGTGAATTATAAGACCCTTATTATTTTTTATTCTACTCGCCTCCGGCTCGTAGAATAAAAAATAATGCGGGTCTTATAATTCACGATGTAAACCTCCACTGAATGTTATAACTTATAATATTTGACAATTGCACAAATAAGTATTCAGCAATATCTCTTAAAATATTAGTTGCGTGTCCTTGATCTTTACTATACTTACATATTTAGATAGTTAATCATTAAACGATTTTGGAATGATGACTTGTCTTACTGCTAACATTATTTTAAACATACGCGAAATATGTTGATAATATTATTTGAGCTCGATCAAGCTTTAAATTTAAGGTGAGGACACAATAAATGTGAGTGATTTTAAAATCATAAATTTTCTGTTATACTTACAGAAAGAGGCGGAACAAAAACGGAAACCTGCACCAAATGTAAGTGAACATCTTGTCGCACCATTTTATTGAGTATCATGTAAATAGAGGTCATCATGATAGTGTGTTTTGAAATGGTCAATATCCTGCATTAGGAATAAACATTGTATTTTGCTAGCCTTAGCGAGCTTAAATACATAGTGTTTATTCCGTGTGCAGGCTATTTACCATCCCAAAACACAAGAGCATGATAACTTCTTTATCATACAATGTCATTCTTCATTCATTTTGCGCAAAACAGCTTGACAACATTAATTTCAAAGTTGAACTTTTCTTTAATTACGCGCATTGATATATACAAATGAACAGCGAACTATTCTCACTGTAATCTGACAGAAATTAATGCCTCCTATATGATACTTTCAGTAAAAATGATTGTGATTTTGTCAATATCTAAATTTCAAAGGTTTTAATACGTCCAACAATACGTTTTTCAAATGAAAACATTTAACGTAAAGAAGGCCAATTCGAACTCGCCTACTGTTGCTTTCATGTAATCATGATTGTGGGCTAGCGAAGGGACGAGAGTTGATTCCTTTACGCTCGGGTGCAAATGGCGACTCACATATCACACGGATAGCAAAACTGAATATTAAGCAGCTTATTCTAAAATCCCCTTAACTTAAGTCACATTATTATCAACGTGGTACTTCTATAACAAACTGTCATGACAAAAAGGCTCGAGACAAAGCAAAACTATTTAACTCGGGATATAAACTTGATATGAAAGGGGAAGCTCGTTAGATATCGTATAATTATGAACAAGTTGGGATTGACGTTATGTTAATGAATATGTATCAGGCCTGAAAGGCCCGATGGGCTTATGGCATGGCATGGCGTCCGGCGTCCGTCCGTCCGTCCGTCCGTAAACTTTTTGCATTTTCGACTTCTTCTCCAGAACCAATGAGAGCTGAAATTTGATGTGCAGACTCCTTGGCTAATGGGGATTCTAAATTGTAGATTTTGGGGTCACAGGGGTCACACCCTTAAAAAACTATTTTCATCTTCTTCTCCAGTTCCAAAAGGTCTAGAGAGCTGAAAAGTTATGTGCAGACTCTTTGGCCAATGGATATTCTAAATTGTAGATTTCGTGACCACGTGTCCCCCAAATGGGGTCACAGGGGTCACATCCTTAAAAACCTATTTTCATCTTCTTCTCCAGTTTCAAAAGGTCTAGAGAACTGAAAAGTTGTGTGCAGACTCCTTGGTCAATGGGGATTCTAAATTGTAGATTTTGTGACCCTGTGACCCCAATCTTGGTCACGGGTCATGACCTAAAAACCTATTTTCATCTTCTTCTCTAGTTTATATATAAAGCTCTAGAAAGGTGAAATGCTGTGTAGAGATTCTTTGATCAAAGATGATTCTTAATTGTAGGATTGGTGACCCTGTGATTTCAAATGTAGGTCACAGGGGTCATGATCTAAAACCAATATTATTTTGCTTGTTAACAATGTATTACTTGAGATAACTTAGATATTCAACCTTAGATAATACATCATTAAAATCCTGCTTAGCTACAGAGCCCATGGCTCTATTTTTACTTAGACTTTAAAGCAAAGCTTAACCGCACATTAATAATGTCCTTGACTTTGATGTTCATGATAGCCAATAAGTTTATAATAACTCACATTCACTTATGCAATTAAATCTGATGTTCCTGATTATACTTGTTGTAATTTCCCCGTGAAGATGATCTGGTTTATGCAATAACATATAAAGTGAACGTTTTACCGAACTTTATTTTAAATAAACATTAATTAAAATGGTTATAATATATTGAAAGAAAAGTTAACAATTTTAAAAAGTATTTCAGATAGCAATAAGTAAATTTATTCTTTATTATGACACATTCCCTTTGTTTATTTCAGCCGAGAATGATTCGAGCCCGTCAGGTATGTGAAGTCAAAAGTTTTTTTAAAAAGAGAAAACGCCATCTTTAATTCTGACAGATAACTGTTAACATCAATGTTTGGTTTTAGGTTAATGTATTTCGGATGGCGCAAACATCCTTTTAACTTCAAACATCATTTTATCTTCGAAAGTGTCCTGTATAATTCCAAAGATTACAGACGCAAGCTAGATTTACAATATAAAGAGATATAAAAGCTTCAAATAGACCAAATGTGATAAGTCTTAACATAGGAAGATAAATAATTATTTTGTATTAACCATATACATTGTCTTTTCATACTATTTTCCTCGTTTTATGCGTGAGTTGTTGTATAGTATATGTGATTCCAATGTCATTCTGTTCTCAATTATAAAGCTGTACTACCATATTGTATTTAATATACCAATTGCAAGTGTAAGTACGGATAACAGTATTTAACGAACTGTGTTTGAATTGTGAACTGCATAGATTATGTAGGTCATTTTGAAGAGCGAGTTTATTGGGGCAATAAAATAATTAGGGAATAGTTGTCTGCACCGATAACGGTGATTAACGAACCATAACGGAATTGTGAACTGTCTAGATTCTAAACATCCTTTTGGATAGCTTCTTTATTGTGGCAATAAATTAATTAGAGAATTAGTGCTAGCTTCATTGCCAAATTAAGTGTGGGTTATTCATTCTAGAAGATTTTGTGCAGAAATTAAAAATGTCAGTGCATTGATTTAAATAATTGTGAAAATCTATATTAGCTATATAATATAAGAGCCGATTATAAAATATGTGTTCGAATACTTGAACTCGATATACTGTCTCTACTAAAATGTGCTTATGGGTAAATAATAGTATTTCAATCAAAATGTGTACTTCCTTAAGATTTAGTTGGTTTTATTTTGGGAGCATATTCCTCATTTGCTTTTACCACTGTGTTTATTTTTCAAACAAGAACTCTTTTGATATTAAGTCATGTGTAGCCTTGTTTAGAGAATTCTTAATTGTATGTTTGCATATAACTTTTACATTTATAACTGTACATAAACGAATGTAAATATGTGAGCGGATACAGTCAACTAACAGGCAAAATGATAATCAAGGGAGAGTTAAATGCGTTTGATATTCACTCTGATTACATAATAAGATAAGCATACACGCATATAACGATATGATTCATATTAAATGTTTAAAGCTTAGTCCTACCCAAAAACTATATTTCACATTTAACAATATTTGTCTACTGCGTTAAAATTCACTTCCTTTGCGTTGTTATATAAGCAGTATGCATATAGATAAGACTTGTAAAATGTGTGAACTTTGTGTGACTGAAAATGCTATCCATTTGATGTACGAATGTAATGCTTATAATGCAATAAGAGATAAATATATAAATAAGATAAATGGTCAGGTAAATATGGTTTCTAGTAATTCTAGAAACACCCTTGTAAAATTGTCTAATTACATACGGGAAGCGCTTGCGCAAAAATATGTCAATTCATAATAATTAATTGATGTATTTTTAGCTCATCAGGCCTGAAAGGCCCGATGGGCTTATGGCATGGGATGGCGTCCGTCCATCCTTCCGTCCGTCCGTCCGTCCAATGGGGATTCTAAATTGTAGATTTGGTGACCTTGTGACGCCCCAAAATAAGGGCCACAGGGGTCATAACCTTAAAAGCTATTTTCATCTTCTCCTCCAGAACCAATGACTCCAGAGAGCTGAAATTATATGTACAGACTCCCTGGCCAATGGAGATTCTAAATTGTAGATTTGGTGACGCTGTGGCCCCAAACAAGGGCCCCAGGAGTCATAACCTTAAAAGCTATTTTCATCTTCTTCTCCAGAACCAATGACTCCAGAGAGCTGACATTTTATGTACAGACTCCTTGGCTAATGGGGATTCTAAATTGTAGATTTGGTGACCTTGTGACGCCCCAAATAAGGGCCACAGGGGTCATAACCTAAATCGCTATTTTCATCTTCTTCTCCAGAACCAATGACTCCAGAGAGCTGAAATTATATGTACAGACTCCTTGGCCAATGGAGATTCTAAATTGTAGATTTGGTGACGCTGTGGCCCCATATAAGGGCCTCACAGGCCATTACCTAAAATCCTGTTTTCATCTTTTTCTCCGGAACAAAAAGACCTAGAAGGCTGTAATATTGTATGCAAACTCTTTAGCCAATGGGGATTCTAACTTGTAAATTTGGTGACCCTGTGACCCCAAATATGGGCCACAGCCTAAAAAACCTTTGAAAATGAATTTTGAACTGATATTTTATGACACTTCAATCACTTTATTTGAAATGTATGTCGACTTGAGATAACAATCTACATTGTGGACATGTTTGTCAAATTGATGTAATCAATGTGAAATGAGAACTATTGAATAGCCTATGAACTGAAAATTGTGACAAGTCATAGAGGACTAAATTGAAGAGGAGTTAAGAATTCTTTTATTTTACATGAGATATGTGAACTACATATGACTGGTGATGAAATGATAAGATAAGATTATTTTCATCTTCTTCTACAGAATGAAAAGACCTAGAAGGTTGTCATGTTGTGTAATGAGTCTTTAGCCAATGGAGATTCTAAATTGTATATTTGGTGACGCTGTGGCCCCAAATAAGGGCCTCATAGGCCATAACCTAAAATCCTGTTTTCATCCAGAACAAACTAGAAGGAATATTGTGTTCAGAATGTTTAGATGTTTGGATGAGGCTTAGAACCGATAAAATTGTGCAGAGATTGTTTAGCCAAGGTGATTCTAAATTGTACTATGTACCATGAGATTCATCACATTGCCTGTTCTCTTTAAGCCTTATACAGTTAGATCAGTGCTGCCAGTGTTTAGTGCAAGCAAGAGTCTATCACATAATTTGGCGGTAAAACACAAACAAAAACACAGCTGGCTTGTAACCAGAGCCAAGGGGTCAGAATATTGCATAATCTCCTGTGTGTTGACCTTGCTGAGTGCTCTCTCTCAATTTCAAGACTAAGATTTGTCAGGGTTAGGAATTGTGCATTATATTGAGACAACATATTTCTGTCTTCATCATCAAACAAAATAAACTCTGATGAGCTACAGAGCCCATGGCTCTATTTTTAAAATTGTATTGTCTACTCAACACAATAGTAATACTTAGATACATTGTACATGTAAGGTAAGTAAACAAACATTTGTTCGCTGTCATTATAATTGTGTCATTTTGCAATGATATTCTTTATCTTAAAGATTTCCCTTTCTGAGGGTCGGCCCATCAATAACATCTTTAATCTTGAACGGAATTTCAAATCGACGTCAATTAGCAAAGCACAATACACACAGTGGAGCTTCCCCATCTTGAGACATCATCAGACAGTAATTACTTGACAACTAATACACATTCTCGCGGGGTGTGTATTCATACTACCCACCAACTTATTACACCTACTTTGTTTCACAGTGAAACTTGCTAAACATGAATTTTGCGAATATATGTTAATAAGTACATCCACTCACTGCAATACCGCCAGAAACATATATTTACAGTTAAAATATGTAAACCTTACAGGCTTTTGACACAATCTGAAACGAGTCGGAACGTTACTTGATTACATAATAACATCTTACCCGACAAGCACACGGGTACAGGGGTTACCTCAATATGTTTTTATTGAACAGTGTATCATACAATTTTAGGTTCAAAATCTTATAAATGAAGTGGTTTAAATACTGAGTTCAAGATTAAAATTGTAGCTTGACGCCCTGTCACTAATTTTAGAATATCCGATTAGAGTGTGTTTGTTGAGTCGAATATTTGTTTTTAAATTAGACTCTGAGATGACCCTTTTATTGTTAGATTGTTGACGACGTGAATAAAAATTTCCCTGTTTTATGACCCGAAATTTCCGCCTTTAGGTTCACTCACTGGGTTGAGCAAGGGTGTGTATTCGTGATTGTTGTATGTATATTCAGGTGTTTATTCGTCGACTCTGTTGAGAGTAGTCTCCTCTTAGATCAATACCCGTATACATAATTCGCATTCAGTTTTAGGAACACCATCTTTATATGTAGCCGTCTTCCACTTAAATTCAATAATAAACTAGTTGATAAAAACATTTTCTATGTAAGGATAGCGAACAACAGGCATGCAATTTATTTAAACATGACTTTACAAACACGCTGTATAAGCCCTTGGCTGCCCTATTATTTAAGATTTATAAAAGGGGATTACACTTACATTAACATATCTAGTCCATCCTTTTACCAAATGTCCTTTATACATGTACCTAGTTTTTATATCTTTGAAGGAACCAACGTATTATGATACCTCATAAGTAGACAAGGCCGGGTGCTTTATTTTTTTAAATGCATAAATAATGCGTTAGTCGTTTTGCAATGAAAGCTGGGGACTGGTCACATTGAGTGAGAATAGATACAATTTAATGTGTAACACAAACGCTTATAACGTGATGGGAATATACCAAATAATGACAGAGATAGTGTTTGGGCGACAAGATTTGTTGTTTATTACTTTGATGATGTGCAACATGTGTAAACATTTAACTATCCCTAACTTATATTGCCTAGTTGACATAAACAGCAACACGTATTTGACTACTTTGTTAAGATCACCTTAAAGGTGCATCTATTGTGTTTAATAAAATTTTATTTGGCATTAATACATTGCAACTCACTATTTGTGCTGTCTACAATACAAATCAAATCATTCAGCTTGCTTAGTAATCCTCAATCGCCAAATATATCATAATTACTAGCTGCCAATTAAAATTGAGTAACATCATTATACATGTGCAGAAACCGAAACTTCACGCCCCATTTACATGCACAGTAGTTATAGGACCTATTAAACACTATCAACTCCATTTTTTCATTTTTTCTGTTGTAGATAAGATTCCAAAATAACGTTTGACTCATTGACGCACGCCACACGCTGTGCATTGTCCGGTTTTCGATCAGAAATCACTACTTTTACCTTCATAACATCAAAATGCTAAGTCTACTATCATCAAAATGGTAGTTTTCGGTAACAGTCGGTACTTCTCGATAAAGTAATACCATTTATGACGTTTGCAATATGTGACCCCAACAACACAATGGATGTACCTTAAACTGCAATTTTAGGTGAATCAAACTTAGATTACTGTACAAGTACTTTCGTCTGCATTTACCGTCTCTTCGATTACAGCTTATTAGAGACGTGCATTTGAAGATATGTTTTATATCAAAATGAAAATGAATTTTTAAAATCAACTTTCAAAGGTTTTATAAATGTGTAATGTAAATATAGTGTTAATCAACCAAAATATGTGACATTATATGATTATACTGTTTAATTTTAAATGTTGCAGTGTATAACAGCTGTCACCAAAACATCATTCTGATATCCTAACTGAACAATTAACTTTACTTCATCTTCCCCAGATCTAACTAGTCTTATCAAATATCTATTAGTAAGGTTTATTTGTACAGGTGTAGTTAGGCAATTAAGTCATCATCACAAATTCATTATGCCCAATTTACAAAGTTACACATTCAATTTTAGCAATGTGTTATTTCATGTTCTCACTTTTTAATTTGGCGCCACACGTACATTGATTGCAAAGATTAGTGTGTGTTGTTGCTATTTAATAATGCTACACTTTAGTTTTGTATGTATTGAGCCTAAACCTGATTATCCTTACAGGAACTGAAGTGCTCGTCATTTGTTAGCATAGGAGGTCATTTAATTTGTTTCATAACAAGGGCGTGTTCCCATTTGTCCTTTTTTAATACATTGAATCCGTTAACCATGTAAGGCGTTAATCATACTAACAAGTACTGTTATTGTTGCTTAGTAGTTTAACTTAGTGGTAGTGAGCTAGACCTGTATAAGTGTCAAAGTCGGTTCTTTCTTTCCCTAACATTGCTATGCTCTGTGAGAACTATATGAATTTTATATTGATTTGTCTTTTTGGAGAAATACATTGATTTAGAAGTTCATGACAGCCTTTTCCAATATGTTTAGTTAAGCTTGAATAGAATTGATATAAAGTATAGCAATATTTCCGAAGGAATAAAGCTAATTCGGTATTTCACATTAAGCATTATGAATTTATAAATACTTGTATTAGTGTTTGGGTTTGTAAAGCTATCATGTACTCTTAATTAACCACAGTTTCTATGTATGTCTCTGTATTCAGGAACAGTATTTAGATGATATTACCATAGCCTGTTTATCAATGCAATCCTTTTATGGAAATACAAATAAAAAATCCTCCTTCTAGTTTAGTCTAGTCCTCGTAGTTTATAGTAAGCCCTTCATTTTTAAATGTGTATCCTAATTATTGTAGACATGCTTAAGTGATATGTGCAATGTGGGTACTT
Organism: Gibbula magus; assembly: GCA_936450465.1. Taxonomy (NCBI): domain Eukaryota; kingdom Metazoa; phylum Mollusca; class Gastropoda; order Trochida; family Trochidae; genus Gibbula; species Gibbula magus. The sequence goes on from OW388304.1 coordinate 63,950,473, forward strand.
AGGCAATTAGGTGATGTGATTTGTTTTATTACTCTGAATAATACGTAATAAAATACTGAGTAATGCCGATAGGGATTTCTTGTTAAGAACTGGTTGTTCTGATACACAATACACAGGTACATGTATATCACTGAAACTCCGCACATACACGATCTCCAGACTCACCATCCTCCTCAACAAACGCATGAATCGCTTATTGAAATATAATACAAATATAACTATTATATGAAGAGATATAATAAAAATATACAGATTCTTAATTTATAGCATCCATAGATACGTTTTCATTTAGTTACATAATTTCATTGGGCGTGCTTTGCTTTTATGACATCCAATAAATAATGTTTTTTTTAAACATAATAATTCGGTAGGATAGAATGACTTTATAAGAGTGGATAATACAACAAACTGAAATCGGACAGTCCCATCTCAACCCGTTTCTAGCCATTCAACCCCTCTAAAATACACAAACGCTCCCTTCTCTCACCCTTCAGCTCAACCAAACCAAGCCAGCAACCCTCGACCCCGAACATACACAAACGCTCGCCTCTCTCGTCCTCGCTCAACATACTCAACTACTTTTTAATCAAAAGTCATTTTTTAAAATACTAAGTCATGCTTTCATCAAAGTCAATTTTTCATCAAAGATATTTTTTCTTCATCAAAGTCAGATTTTTTTCCATCAGAGTCATTTTTTAAAAACAAAATCATTTTTTCATTATTTCATTTCATATTTCAGTATTTTTTAATTTTTTTTTAATCAAAGTCATGTTTTCATGGTCACGTTTGTGACAATTACTTGTTTTATATGAATGCAGTGGTGATAAACCACTTCAACAGGCACTTTGCTTGTTAAATTGGTTAATTATCATTCCTTATTTGTTTCTAACTACATACAGCTTCATGTAACAGCAAAACATGTCTTTGTTTTATAGATATTTTTGTATATTCTCCCTTTGTATTGATCAAAATGATACCAATTTGGTTGATGAAAATTGGAAACTAAATTCATGTAGTCCAATTAGAAGAATATTCATATTTTCAATAACATGGTTTTGGATTCATCCACTCGCTGACGTCACTGGTGGGCGTGTCGATCTTAAGACGAGAAGGCTGATTTGGAGCTGGTTTTGGATCCGTGTGTACTATGTCACACGCCGGTATGGCACTGGTCTCAGGGGTAGGGAATCCAGCGCTGGGGGTGACATGGTTCATGTTGAGTGGTATGCTCAGTAGTCCGCTTGTCTGTACCTGTGTCCATGACAATTATGTCATCTATTTGGGTAGTTGAGTCTGTCTTTCGTCTCTTCCTCGGCCGTTTGGTAACGTTGCTAGTATTAGGTTGTTTACCAGCTGAAGTAGTATTACCTTCATTTTGTGGTGCAGGTTTGTTGTTACTAGCTCCTCGTTGTTTGTGTTGTCGTTGTTGACATACAGGTTTTTGTGTACTCACTCGCTTGCTGGATTGTCCTTTTCGTTTTGATGGGTCAAAAATGATAGTGAAGGTGATCCGTTTATCCGGGAGGTTATCGTCGAGATGATAGGTCTCTACAAGGTATGAAAGGCATGGCTTGAGGGCTGTAACCAGCCTCCGTAGTAGAACTCTCTCCAACGGCGTGGTGGCCGCCATCTTGGATTGAGAGCTCTGGCGACGTGTGTCCTGCATGGTGGTTAGCTTGCAAGCGAGTGTGTTAATATAAAAAGCATAATTCAAACTTGTTTATACCTTACATCAATGACTGCACTAAATGGTGTATACATAAATAGCAAGACTCCTATGACTTAATTATAAATTGTGAATATTTCATCGCCGCTAATGGCTGCGATATTGCCGAAGCAGCGTAATAACTCACTCACTGAATATTTCGCCACATTGTATTCAAATACGTTTTTAAAAATAATTCTAATGACCTGCCTAATGTTATTTTGCAACTATCAAGTTTTCCGTTTATCAATGAAACATAATATTTAGCACACAAAACATAATATTTAGCACACATCTACCTTATTAATATGTTGTGTTGTGTCTAACATCACCAGTTCAAATAATGGGGATTAAACCTAATTAGAATTATAGGACAAGAGCACATTTCACTGTGTCGTGTTACGCATGTTTTACAAGACTCTTATATGCTCAAACTCAAAAAGTCTCTACAATTAAGATTTAGTATTCTGTTTGGGCCATAAGAGAATTGATTTGAATTATGTTGCATATTTTAATAAATATGCATGAACTGTTAGAAAATTCGCATTGGCTCTATATCTTTTAAACATCAGCATTAGGGTTAGATAAATAAAACAAGAAGATGACATATCCCACCGGTTCCACAAAATTTGTAAAACAGATCTTGTGTATCTACTACCGTACTTCAGTTAGTGGGTATTACAGATGCTGAGTTTCAGGTATGTTAAGGGTTTTAGACTTCTGCTCCAGAAGCAGTCAAAATCAACAACAACCAGCATCCCTCTCATGTTTCTATGGAAACGAAAACAATTATTTTTTTTCAGAAATCTGAAAATATCAAAAGGCACCACTTCAGTTGGTGGGTAATACACATGGAAAGTTTCAGAAAGATAACATGAACGGTTTTCGAGTTCTGCTCCGGAAACAAAATGATTACGGACGGACACACGGACAGACGGACGGACAGACGGACGGACAGACGGACCGGGCGATGACTATATCTTTGATCAACAGAAAAAATGGCTGGCATACCCTGGCTGTCCTATATAAATTGTTATTATTTACATACCTATCTGTTGACTTGACCTACTATGCCTACCTCCTGTCTAGGTATGCTATTTCAATGTTAACACAGACGAAACTTAAAAACAGTGGAGTAGGGAATGCGTAAAATCCCTCTCCCAAGGGCGGTAAGTCGGCAAGGTCTTGTGACGTCACCACCGGAAGTATTCACTCTCCTCTCAGTTGCATAACTAGACTGCCACTGGGTATTTTTAGCGCTATTCTTCGCTGCTTTTGCTAACCTGCTAACTTTTAATTCATTTAAGAGGTTGTATCAACGTCCTATCTACACTCCTCGTTAAAAGGTTGTCTTAGACAACCTTTGATTTTCTAGGTGTTGAGTGAATAAGGGACCTTGTTGACAAATGCTAGGTGTTCTCTGCCAAGCGGGTAGATGCACGATCTGCACGTGCAATTTGTGTTTTTTTGTTTTTCTCTTGCCTTCATCGAGTGACTGCATGGTTCGCACGGCCTTGGTCTTGCCCTCCGCCAGACACTTCGACATCAAGTGTCAGGTGGTTCTTCCGATAGCTCGCCGTCTGCTTCCGATGGTTTTCACCTTCAACTCGTCAGTGACTCGACTGTCACTTGTCTTCACTCGCCTGTCACTCGCCTGTCACTCGCCTGTCACTCTCCTTCGTCTTCGGCCTTTTGTATCGCCTCATCAGTGACTCGACTGTCACTTGCTTCCCCTTTCTCTTCCCCTCGTTCTTCGTCTCGCCTTGTTCGCCAGTGACTTACTGTCACTCACCTTTGTCTTTGGCCCTTCGTCTCGACTCGTCTCGCCTCGTTCGCCAGTGACTCGCCAGTGACTCACCAGTATGCGACATTGACTTCGCACCCTTCAGCTTCGGAGCCTCCAGTATTCAACACTCCTGATAGCCTCCCTCGTCTATCCTTGCATGTTTCTCACTAAAGCGTCTCGTCTATGTTTTGTGAGTTTACGCATGTTTTTGGAGTAATTAGCTATCGGAAGGTTTGCTACCAAGTGTCAAGAGTTCTGTCACTACTCTGCTGTCTCGCGTCAGTGACTCGACTGTCACTCACCTGTCACTCGCCTCGTCTAGCTTACTCGCGTTAGTAGCTCTTCCGTCACTCACCTGTTAACTGACTCGAGTGTCACTCACTTGCACTCAACTCGTCTAGCTTACTCGCGTTAGTGGCTCGAGCTCGTCTGTCACTCACCTGTTGAGTGACTCGAGTGTCACTCACCTGTTAAGTGGCTCGTTTGTCACTCACCTGTTAATGACTCGACGGTCTCGTCAGTGACTCGACTGTCACTCACTTGCCACTCACCTCGTTACTCTACTACCTCCGTATTTGGTTCACTATGTACTCTGCGTTTTGTACAAATTGAGGTGGTCGGAAATCTGCTAACAAGGACCCGCACTTGCTTTGTATAAAGTGCAAGAAATTGTGTGAGGAGGGTTTTCGTTGTAAAGAGTGAGTCAATCTCTCGTCTTCAGACTTCCGGGCCTATGTTTTGACCAATCGTAAGTCCGTTTGTGATAGGGCTTCGTCTTTGAAGCGTTATCTCCGTCGGGTGACTCGGTCAAGGTCGGGATATTTCTTCCATTCGGCACCCCTGCCCAGAGAAGGTGGTGGATGTAGTAATAGTACTATGCACGGATGAGTTTGACTCTTAGTCGCCCGTGTTGTCTGAATCACGTAGGGGTTCGACTCCCTCTCACCCTGTTTTTCTTCGCGCTCTTGTTCTCAGGCTCATCGCTCTCTGTCTCCCCTTTCCTCACGGGAGAATGAGAGGCGTTTTCACCGCTTAGACTTATGGTCAGCAAACCCTCCACTCCCAAGAGGTAAAGAAGACGGAGAAAGCCACGTTTGATAAATTCAAATCTGAGCTTCTTTTTGTGTGCGTTAAGGACATGGTGACTTCTTTACTTGATGCTCTTTTGGATCTGGTGGATTTACCCGACTGTACCACCCCCGATGCTACTGCGGTCATGGACTCAGTCGAATTGTTGACTGAGGTGGCCTCGTTCGCGGAGGTGCCACTCAGTCGGCTGCACGTCTCTGGACCTCGCTCGTCGGTAGCCAGGAAGGCTTCCTTTTGTGGTGAAGGTGACACAGCTCCCTCTTTGCCTCACAGGCTACTGCAGATCATGCTTTCGGCTTCGCTGATATGGTTAGGAATGATGGTCCTACATGGGGATAATTACTTGTATCGTTCCTTCCTCAGGCAGGCCCCAACCAACTCTGAATCTCTCTTTGGTGGTCGTATTCAAGAAGTTCTTAGAGCACGGCAGGAGGCTCATCAACAAGACCTCACCAATCGCCTTGCGGGGAATCATAAGCAGACTACGTCCAAATGCCCGGAGGTTAAATACTGTCAAGCTCAGGGTCACGGCCAGGATCACCCAACTAAAAAAAAAGCCAAGACGGACTTTTGTCGGGGAGGGGGTGGTCGCAGGACTCGGTGGGGGGCAGACTTCAGTGCTTCGTCAACAACTGGGAGCAGTTAGAGTTTGTTAGAGACCGTTCGTTTGTTGGATACTGGGTCAGGGCTTCCGCATTCCCGTCTCGTCTCCTCCTGCTCTTACCTGTGTTCCAAGGGAACATCCCTTGTCACTGGACTAGCTCCTACTAACCTTGGAACAGGTTGAGATCTTAATCTCCAACTGGGCGGTGCAGGAGGTCCTGACCCCGCATCTAACTCCGGGGTTTCACTCCCAAGTGTTTGTAACACCCAAAAGGAACTCGGACAATGGCGGCTCATTCACAACTTGAAGGTATTAAACCGCTCCTACCTTGTTCAGCTGCCATATTTTCGACTCTTGACTCTTCCTTCTCTGATGCAATCTCTGGTTAGCTCCGACTGCATGATGTCTCTCGATTTCTGAAATCCATGCATTGCAGGCGGACCTTCTACGTTTTGAGGTCAGGGAGGGGGAGTCAGCCTTACTTGGTTTAGCTCCCGTCTTTGTCTGCAAAAACCAAGCGGCTGATGAGGCACTTGGCTCTGACTTGCGAGATATGGATCTTTCTCTGTGTCATGTTAAGACGTTGACGGTGTACGTGCAGCGTACCTGCAGGATGAGAGATGGCAGGCGTCGTCTGTTCTTGCCTCATTTGCCGAGGAGCATGCAATAGCTGTACAAGTATACCTGAGGTCGGCAGTCATCTGCTGACCTGCCACCTGAGATCGGAGCAGTCTCACCCACGATCGCTTACCACTGTAACATCATGTCTCAGACGTCATGGCGCAGTGTTTTTGGCGTTCTTCAGAGGTTTCAGCCATTTATTTCTTACGAGATGTCTCCACAGCAGATCCCAAAGGCATCTCTAGGCTGAGTCCACAGGTGTTCGTTCAGGCGAAGGTGGTCCCCCCCCGACAAGGCCGAGAAGGGGACAGTCCTCTTAGGAGGTTGGTCCCGTGTGTCTTACGATGCTCCTTGCAATAAACTTCGGTTCGCATCGTTTTCTCTTTGTCTGTTGTTTTGTTCCTTATACTTCGTTTTTAACCGCCTCCGTGGCATAGTAGGTCTAGTCAACATATTGGTATTTAAATAATAGTACGTTTTTTATTAAACGTGATTTTTTATACTTACCTGTTGACTAGACCTACGCACTAGGCCCGCCCATTCTCCCTGCTTGGTCTGTCTTGCCATTTTTTGGGCCTGTGAATACTTCCGGTGGTTACGTCATGAGACATTGCCAACTTACCGCCCTTGGGAGAGGGATTTTACGCATCCCTTACTCCAATGTTTTAAGTTTCGTTGAAATAGCATACCAAGAGATGAGGTATGCATAGTAGGTCTAGTCAACAGATATCTATAAATAATTACTTTTAATTAAAAATTGTTTTCATTATTAGCTTTAAAAAAGACATTATCTGATGGAGGAAAAAACCCACTGTATTAGTTTCACGTTTTAAAAATTGTTTGCCTAATTTAACTATTTTTACTGGACCTGAGAATTTTAAATTGAGGCATGTATTTGCTAGCTTTGGTTTTAAAAAAACCCCATATATTGCGGTTACTTTGAAAATATTTCATTTATATGAATATTAAAATAATTTAATGAAGGTAATTTGATAAGCAGAATAAATTAATTTGGTCAAAAACATAACAAGTTCATGTGCTGTACAGTACATTAAAAATACTTAGTATATAGTTTATTATTATAATCGGTCTACATTTAAACAGTTGAATTATTTGTGTAGTAAAACAGTATTTTAACTCCATAATTTTATTATAAAGAGATTACAATCTAGATTAAGTTTCATGTAAAAGGACACCCAGAAGTTAAAATTGAGTAAAGACACGGATAGAATATCGACATGACTGTATTAATGAATAATTGTTTTAGTAGACATCATGTATATGCGGGGCGGGATTGAATGTAAAAATTAGCGTAACTATCGATTGTTGGACATCGATTTTTGTCGAGGCGAAATGGTGGTGTGGTAAGCTGTTGGTACAGTCAATGCTGGCGATAGTTGCCTTACTCTGAGGGCGTGGGTTCGAATCCCGCATGGGACTCGGCCCGAAAAAGTACAAGAATTTGTACTATTGAAGATAGTATTATCCCAAATATAACCATGTTATATTTCCTCACTATCTAAATGGCAAGAATTTCAAAAGTCAGCTTATATTTCATAATGATATTCCAAAATCATAGATAAGAAATAGTAAATGATAACAATTTCACAGCATCGAAGATGATTGACGGTCAATGACAGTCAATGCAAACGTGAATAGGAATTTACTTCTGCGTTCGAAACATTCGTGACCGTGATGTAAAATAATTAATGACAAACGTATTCATTGTAAAGATACCTTTATTCCATGGAAAAAAAATTTGAATTATCTTTTTGTGCCGATAAATTGAATAAACTAAAATTATTTCATTGACAAAGTATTTGGCTGCATCACGCAACACGTCTTAGTAGGTCAAGGCATTTGACGGTAAAAAGTAACATACAGGGCTATCAACAAGGACGGAAATTCTGCAGCGCCACCTATGACGCAGTTTTGTATCAGGGTTCCCCTTTGATCACACGTTTGTTGTAAACAGACCAGAGATGTTATACGTTGTAATTAGTGTCGAACGTTAGAAATAAAATAGCTGTAGCTTGATACGCCTTCATTTTATGTTACTTGTTTAGAGTAATGATACCTCTGATAATATATATTATAATTGATAAATAATTTCAGCCACAAGCCGCCGGTCCAAGAAGAAATGCTGATAAGGTAAGTGACATATATGTAACTTACTTTGATTAATTGGTAAAAGTGATAACAGAACTGTCTGTTTTAAAATGTAGGTGAAATTAATTAATTTTTAAGGTTGTTTTTAAAAATTCATCTAAATTATTACCAATTAGCAAACGTACGTAAATTCATAGTTAAAAATAGATACTCAAATAGGGTTAAGTCAGTCAAAGTTTTGAGTGGTTGATTTCCACTTAAAAGTCGGTGCCTCATAACTAGTAAGTTATATGGTCTTATAGAAGTTAAAATATTGGATTGTCTAAACCAACATCAGTGTTCAATGAAACGTTAATCATCACTCTTTTCAAAATGACTAAGCAGGTTTAAGCCTCAGGTGTGTTAGATGCATGTGTTATTTCCAAAATACATGCATAATTTGCTCTGTCTTAATGATTTAAAAACTTTTATTCATTTATTTATTTATGTTGTTCTATTTCTATTCAGCTACCACCACCTCAACCAGTAAGTATTTTTCAACCCTTTGTTAGATTAGAAAGTAAAATTTCATTCATGAATTGTCTTGCATATAAATCAACGCATCGTGAAAAGTATATTTATTGACATACAATCAAATATCACGCATTTTACGAAATCATTCCGACGTCGGCTTCCCAACTTCTCCAGGGGCTAGGTTGACTGCAGCCATATCGGTTTCAGCATGTGCTGCAGGTGCTCTCATATGCGCAATTGCGACTTGACTGTCTCGACTCGGTAGACTGAGTGCTACCTCTTGGTAGTGTCGTAGGGGGGCGCTTGGTTGTAAGACCGTTGTTTCGACTTCTTCTTCCGACAGAATCAGGAGACAACGATGTTGGACCCTCGGGCTTCCGGTTTAGTCAGGTAGGGTGTTGCAGCCAGACGTACTGTCGGCTTTAGCTTTCCATCCATATGACGTCGTTCAGACAGGGCCATTGTCTGCCCTGTTGGATTGGACGTAGTGTGGCGGTCATTGTCTTTCCAAACCAATGGTTTTGCCTTACTCAGGGTTCTGAAGGCGTTGTGGGAAGAGAAAGTCGTCCCTATACGACCCTCTCTCTGGTTGTCGCCTCTGCTGGGAGGGTTGTTCCCAGGAGGACCACTGTCAGGAGTATCTTTTTGTCACGCCGGAAGTCAGCCAGCAGGCATCAAGAATTGGTTGGCTAGCTGGTCCACATCATCTGTCTCTCCGGTTTCTTCCTCCCTTGTCTCCCTGCTTCAGACATCATTGTCGGCGAGGACACCGTTGAGTTCAACTCCGTCAAACTCTCCCCGCTCTCTGTTAGGGCAATGGTCCCCTAATGCAGCAGAGGACAGGGACTTTTGCGAGAATCGCCTCAGGACCATCCCCTCCTCCTCTTCAACACTATTTCATGGACAGATTGGAGGTGCCCTCCGCCAGTAGCAGGAGACATATCAGCTAGATCTTGTGTCGGAGCTGTCATGAACTCAAATGTCCACTCTGAAGAAGAGGAGGAACGGGTTTCCTGCCCCTCCCACTGGTGCTAGGACCGGCAGCATATCCTTTCGACAAGAATGATAGCCAAACAAGGGTCGTGATGACCAGGCCGGTCCAGTTTCGAAGCTGACTCCCAAACGATGAGCAAAGGAGCAAATCTTGACTTGGCGCCTTCCAGATCTTCTGTCGACGATTATGGAAGCTTGGGATGGTCCCGCCGAGGGCCATCTATCAGTGTTTGCAACCTACTGGCAAAAGTTGGGCTTAGACCAGTACATACGCAGACTCTTGACTGTGCCGTCAGTAATGTGATTGCTGAAGCCTTCGGACACAATAATATCACAGGATGTATATCGGCAGACCCCCATCTTGCTCACGGACTTGGCGGGTCGTTATTTCCAGTGAAAAGTCCTTCTGTTTGGGATATCGTCGGCTCCACATTTGTTCATGCACGTGACACATAGTCCAGTTCTTCTCAGTCACAACGTGCCAATCGCCTATAGCTGATGGTTCTTTTGACTTCATCCGAAGGGGCAGATTCCTCCAGGTCTTCCTCAACACACTCCTGAGGGAGTCATGTCGTCACGTCTTTCGAATTTGGCAAGATTTATTCACCATCTTTCCTCTTTCTACTTTCTATCTCCTCTAAGATCATCCCATCAGATGAACGGTATCACCTCCTCTGCCCTGTTCGGGCTTTAGGCTTTTACGGTTGAAATAATGACCGCCGACCGAGTGAATATCTGTGATAACCATTGAGCGGTATGCGAGATGGTTATCACAGATATTCACGAAGTCGAGGTCATTATTTCACATACACCACATGGTTATGATTGATTACGTGTCCAGTCTGGTTTTATTAAGGCAAAAACAAAATAGTTACTTTATATGAACGTTTTGAAATAGTTGTAATGTTCTAGTGCTTGAGTGAACTCTACTCAAAACATTGCTTCAACCTCACTTCATGAAATTCACATGCAAATCGATTCGTGTACATTCTTTGTTGTCAAACAGAAATTCCAGGAAAGAAAAGTGTTTCTTTCCGTTTCTACTTCAGAAACTACATCACCTCTTCCTTGAATATATATGAATTATGAAATAAAGATGAAAAATTGTAAATTATAAAAGATTGTTTATAACAACATATACTGTTTCAATGAGCCATTCAGTCCATGACCAACTAGTATTGGCGTAAAGCAAAAACCTTGGCTGCATGGACGTTGTTCATTTCATCATGCGATGCACGGACATCATGAATTTCATGTTGCGAAGCCGAGTTTCTAACTTCACGGACTGCACACAATCAAAAGCACATGGTAAGAAGAAGGTGGGCAAAATGAAGTGGTCTGATGTTTCAAACTTTCATACACATATAATACGTGTTTCAAGGTCCGTTCGGAGCGAAACGAAGGTGAGTTACATTGTATATTACATTAATTCAATTGCTGTTTGACCGTATCGATACTTTAGATCTTTTAATTGGCTCACCGCTAATGGCTGCAATACTGCCGAAGCGGCGTTAAACAATAACTCACTCACTCACTCTTTTAATTGGGCGTTTTCAAGTGACCAAACGAAGTATTAAAGAGCCATCACGGATGTTGATGAAAATATACAAAAAATTCCAAAAATCTATCTCCGTGAAATAAATACAGTTAATTTTCCCCTAATTTTTCCAACTTAAAATAAGCCGAGAAATTGCATTTATTGGTAAAGGTGTTTTCCAGTCTTAATATAGATCCAGTCTATTATTTTCAAGCGCAAGGCATTATGGTCTAGCTCAGACAGAGTAAAAAAGACACGAAAGAATAACAAAAAATATGAGCAATGAAAGAAATCGAAATATATAATTTTTTGACGGTTATTTATTTACCATTTCATTTAATTATGTATTTGCTACAGATATTGGAATAATTGTTTTACCCAACTAGGTATTTTTCTTGAATTTTATAATTAATGAGAGTAAAAAAAATCATAATTTGCTGGTCTTATCTCAATAATAAAAAAACCATTAAACAGGAAATAATTTGTATATTCTCAGGACATTTAGAAACATTGTTTGTTAAGCAATCGTCACATTCAGTAATGTGTGACAAGGGTACTTTGCAAGTGAGACATGTAAAGCACAGGAATTTGAGGATACCCAAGATCTCAATGTAAACAATGTATATAAAAGTATCCACGCCCCCCTCTATACAATAGGCTAAAGGAGCGACACCCGCCATCTTTCGCACCTCTCGACTCGACCACATTCGTGGCTTATATTTCAAAACATACACAACGACATATAACGAAACTTACCGCCGATCCTTTATTAGGTTTCATACTAATTGGACATGGGCAACTTTTTGTTAACTTACTTACTTTTCGGCCAAAATTACGCTGCTAAGTCGATTCTACCTGCTAACAACATCGAATTACAACTCGCTCAGACGGAAGTGACGTCACTATACTGACTTAAATACACTCTCTCAGCTATATTTAGATACAAAGCATGGACATGCACGATGTTGTTTGCAGGTATGTTTTGAAATATAAGCCACGAATGTGGTCGAGTCGAGAGGTGCGAAAGCGCAACCAAGAGTTGCCAAGATGGCGGGTGTCGCTCCTTTAGCCTATTGTATAGAGGGGGCGTGGATACTTTTATATACATTGTTTTCATTGAGATCTTGGGTATCCTCAAATTCCTGTGACGTGAAGCACGTGCATCACATGGGTTGTTATGGCGACTTGCGCTAGAGACGAGCCATCACGCTTCGGAAGCACTTGCTGTTTGTGTAGTACGTATTACGCAAAAAGGGGAACTCTGTTTATATACGTCAGATACCCGTAGCGTGCGCTAGTCGAAGTGATACTTCTCTTTGAAACCAAATTGCAATACATTGTCTTGATATGAAAATCATTTAACATATGCCATGTTGTAGATAAAAGATTTTTCTGGCGAATGACGTTAGAAGTATATTTTCCAAAAATTTGAAACACTAACATCCGTGATGGCTCTTTAACAAGTTCACGATGGTGTTATATTCATAGTGTCATACAGCTTTGTCTGCTGGACGAATACTCAAAATTATAATAATAAATTGCACGGGGGCGTGGGATGATTGTCTTTACCATTCTGACATTCCCGTCTGGTATACTTTGCATGTCATTTTAATCGACTTCAACAATAAAAAGCTCGTTGTTCGATAATAAATATATAATTAATATCGTTTTAATTAATATCGTTGATTTTCTTGCTATCAAACTTGGTTATGTGATCATTTAGGCATTCCGTCAATATCCTGTTATTAAAGATGCATCTATTGTAATTGTTTCATAATATTTTTTGGCTTTAAAGTACCGGGAACCTCGAAGGGTACGTTTTGCAGAAATGATTATGACATCAGTTAAGAAAATAACACTTCCACTTCATTTTGTTCAAATCAAACCGGAAATAATTTAAAATTAGCTTTTTAAATGTACCTCACGAAAACAGTCGGCAAACGTTTCAATTAGCCAATCACGGCTTGCCACGTTTTAGGCACCTGGGCAACCCAAGCGAGCGTCTCGCTAGTGTTATTGTTTGCATTATTGAATCGAAGGGGTCACGTATTTTCACTGATTGTGTCTGTTACAACAATTACTAAGTTATGTCAACAGTTAAACAAAGTCGAGACACATAACGTCATTAAGTTGATTAGCTTTTCTTGTTACGAACATGTGTGTTTGAAGGCTAATCTATGGGCAATCTAAGATAATGCCGAGGAAATGTATTTAGATATTCGCGATCTCGTATTGAGACATTTAACAAATACTACGGATAGATTTAATTTATCCGAATTGCATCTTATTGAGCACTGTAAGTAAATAATACAACACACCTTGCATATATAATAATGTTAGCAGTTACATGTGCCCTTTTCAAGGTAAATTTCGTTTCGTGTCCAGTCCGAAATGGCTTCTACGATATCCAAAATTGAAATGGAGTGGAGCGATTTTATTTCACATGATGTATTTCCTCGACAAACTTAAGTTATTCTTTTCAAAATACCAAATGATTAAAACAAATATCCATTGGATAAATACATATAATTTATGAACATCAAAATGAAAGCGAACAATTATATTGATATCTAATTGGTTTTTTTAATGATAAACGTACTAAAAGTGGATGAACTAGATGGATATAGACAGCATATTGTAAGTTATTCATTTCAAGATGCAAACATAATTTGTGTATATTCAAATGTTAATTTATATGCTTGTAAAAAGTATTTGGGTGTTAAGATAAACACATCTAGTCTGATGGTGTATGGAGAATGTGGACGATTTCCTATATATGTACATTCGAATTTAAAAGTAATTAAGTATTGGCTTAGACTTATTAACATGCCCTCATACAGATTGCCCAAAAAGGTTTATAACATGATGATATTGTTCGATAACAATGGTAAAAGAAATTGGGTGACAGATGTAAGAGAATTACTTTTTAATTGTGGTTTTGGTCATGTTTGGAACGACCAAAATGTGTATTCAATAAATGTTTTTATACTTTCATTAACTCAGAGATTAAAGGATATTTATTTGCAGACATGGACAACATCGATGGCCCTAACAAACAAATGTTTCTATTACAAAATGATTAAATCTGAAATAATCATGGAGGATTATCTATCAAAGATTACTGTTAAAAAATTTAGAATAGCTTTGTCACGTTTTAGATGTTCCTCACATGAACTTTTTATTGAGACAGGACGCTATATGAAGATACCAAGAGAAGAAAGAATATGTAATCTCTGTAACTTGAATTTAATAGAAGACGAATATCACTTTTTACTTGTATGTCCGCTATACTTACATCTTAGAGCAAAATATATAAAAGCATATTATTTCAGATATCCTAACGTTATGAAATTATATGCACTACTATCAAACTCAAATTGTAATATTCTGCAAAATGTTTCTATGTACATATATTATGCCTCCTTGCACAGACAAAATATCCTAAAGTAAATTATACTGGTATTAATGACATATGTGTTATTGAAGATATCATATAACATTACTTGACAGAGAATTATATGATTTTATCTGACATATTTGTACAAATTTGTAAATATTGCATGTACCAATTGTACTACAGGCCTGTGGCCTTTAAGTATTGAATAAAGATTGATTGATTATATTCGCGATCTCGTATTGAGACATTTAACAAATACTACGGATAGATTTAATTTATCCGAATTGCATCTTATTGAGCACTGTAAGTAAATAATACAACACACCTTGCATATATAATAATGTTAGCAGTTACATGTGCCCTTTTCAAGGTAAATTTCGTTTCGTGTCCAGTCCGAAATGGCTTCTACGATATCCAAAATTGAAATGGAGTGGAGCGATTTTATTTCACATGATGTATTTCCTCGACAAACTTAAGTTATTCTTTTCAAAATACCAAATGATTAAAACAAATATCCATTGGATAAATACATATAATTTATGAACATCAAAATGAAAGCGAACAATTATATTGATATCTAATTGGGTTTTTTAATGATAAAAGTACTAAAAGTGGATGAACTAGATGGATATAGACAGCATATTGTAAGTTATTCATTTCAAGATGCAAACATAATTTGTGTATATTCAAATGTTAATTACTTTTGACAAATAATGGTTCAAAATAACGTACCTGTTCAAAATAATCGAATAATCCCTGTGTATATGTCCTTTACAAAATCCATGCTCCAAAAACTGAACCTACATTGGGCACCGGGGTGTACTGAATGTGACAGAAGGAGAATGTGACCACATCTGAGACACTGAGACACATGTCAACTAACAACCAGCATTGAATAAACACCAGTTAGACCCCGTCTCGGGTGTATTGCTAGAACAACATAGTAGTCTCAAAGTCAACGCTGTCTAAAAACAATGTTACTTTGTTTATTTCATGTTTCCTCGAATCGACTGAATAAAAAGTGGGATTAATTAAAACCACACAAGTTGATTGATATAAGAAGCGTGTCAGAATGCATATAGATATATAGAAACGTTTAACATAACTGTCTTAAATTAAGGTTTGCCTCATAACACAAGAAATATACGTACATGTATATATTCCAAATATCTATATTTAACTATAATGTACGTACTAAGGATAATTTAAAAGTGGACATAGAAGAACACCTTGTGACTTTGTATTATATTAAATACAACGACTGTCAAACATAAATTATTTTATTTTGAAATAAAATTTCACACACTATATTTAGCCAAATATTTTATCGTCAAATCAGCTTTGTGGCCAAATATACAATTCATTAATCAGCTCCGTGAGAATAGCAGATTAATCGAGGTCAATAGGTCAAATAAATAGACATAAAATTAAATCGTCATTTATAATCTACAGATATATTTTGTATTACTTAACTTCATATCATATTAATAATTAATGCACCCGATTAAATCTTTAATAAGATGGAAGTCCTAATTGAAAAATATCTTAAATCCCATTTCCGCGACCCGATCCAAATTTTAGCGTTTACGGGTAACAACGGAATTCGCTCCCTTGACTTGAATTCTTTCGTAGTTTATCGGCTCTTAAAACAAATAAATATAACTGTCATATGTAAAACGGAATATTTTTAAATGACAAGATGTTACTCAACAGTTAATATGAAAAAAACTCTGGACGTTGATTGTAGAAATTATGATGTTGTTGATGTAAACATCAATCATCAAGCACGGCAGTCTGGCCGGCGGGTTACTGTCGTTATTTGGTGTTTTATATTGTTTACAAAGTAGTTTTTCAAAACTTTTCTCCTCCGAGAGGAACATCCAAACATTGTCTTTAAATTGGGGAAACGAGTGTAGAAGGAATATTGCTCCTTCGCTATGAATACATAGACGAATGTCACCCATCACAACACATAATATCACTATTATCCATAGTTCTATTCTGACTATGATGTCACCAGCCTACTTCGGGCATGCGCAGTAGAGCTAGTCCCGCGCACCCGTTTTAGGGACTTCTCGCGGTTGAGTTCTTCAGCAGTCCAATATTTACGCACTTTGAACATTAATATCCCGTTAATGAGAGGACCCATCAACACCAAATTTTCAGGATTTACAGTTGAAAGTATTGTCTGTATAAATACATTGATTAAAATAGAATACAAAATGAGGTTCTAGGTTCTTTAAATTAATGCATGCCAACATACATGTACCATAAGGGCGGGTTTAAGTTCAATTAATCTCACTCAACTTGAATATCAATCCCCAATTGTCAAATATATCATGATTACTAGTTTTCAAGTAAAATCGAGCAACGTCATTATACATATGTAGAAACCGAAACTACACGTCCCATTTTCATGTACAGTAGTTATATGACCTTTTAAATGACCTATATGACCTATCATCCATAATTAATATGTCTGGATGTCTGTTGTAAATTAAGTTTCCAAAAATATGTGTGACTAATTGACGCGGGTCAATCGCGGAGCATTGTTTGGTTTTCGATCAGAAATCACTAGGTTTACCTTTATATCGTGGTCATTATATTGAGTCGCCTATCACCAACATGGCAATTTTCGGCAACAGTCAGTACTTCTAGATAAAAAAAACCCCAGCATACATAAAGTATGACCCCCAACCACACAATTCAAATGGATGCATATTTAAGTAAAAGCAAGTCTACAAAACTGAGTACTAGATGCGACATATGAAAAACTTCAATCAGCGTATTGGTCATATTTGGTGTAAATTATATGAAAATATTGGCATGACAAAACTGACGGAAAAAATGATTTAAAGAATGTTGAAAGTCACAAATAGGGCCAAAGGGTCATTTAGACCCGTAAGCCGAGGGTAAGTATTTTTCGAGGTGCGATATGAGGAACATTGCGAGGCGAAGCCGAGACATGTTCACCATATCGAACCGAGAGATTGTTTTCACATTGCTAGATAATAGCATTTGTGTCTAACTAAAAGTCCCACGTAAAAATTCAGCCATGTTTTAGTCATTTTCTGTTTTGTACAGAAATTTTAAATATTTGCAGGTGTTCGATTCAGAAGAGGTCCACTGATGAAATGAAACAAGCGGTGTCGGATGTCCTTAACTCGAGCTCCAAGCGATTGAAGAGTGAAACTCCCAAAGGGCCAGATGACTCACGCGAACAATCGACACTGGAGAAACTCGGAGATGTCGGCAGATTCAATTTTGTGAACTGCAATGTGCAATTCTTGTGAAATGTGTCATATATAATATTAGCAATCCTTTCGAGATATTAAAAAATCACGTCGAGGGAAAGTTTATCCGAGGGACGATACGGTAAGGTCCGAGGCGTAGCCGAGGATCTTTCCGTATCGGCCCGAGGCAACTAATCTCGTGCTGTCGTCCATCTTTCATCACTAATAACCCAACCATGGGTTGGTTATCTAATAACCCAACCATGGGTTGGTTATCTAGAATAACGACCTAGATACCACCATTGATAACCACACCACGTGGTGTATATTGAATGAACGATAGGGTAGAGTCTTTCTGCATAAATCCCTAAGGAGACCGAGCAGACAGGTGGGGGTGTATTTCAGGTCGGCAGTGTTGAACACCTACAAGTCCTCCCTCCTCCTAATCGTCCCAACCCTCTCGAGATTGATGCAGTCTCGGGCACTATGACTCTTGATAGTATATTCCTGTGGCGTACATCATGGTGGGATGTTATTGGAAGTCCGGCATGGTTATCACTATGACTAACCATTATATACCCGCCATTTATATTTAAGACCTGGAAGTTGGTCGAGATTGGGGCCTCAAGTCTTTGCCGAGCAGAGGACCTCCGCCGCCATGCTAAGGTTTTTCAAAGTGGCTATTTCTTAATAAATTTGCATCATACTTTGAATTTTTTTTGTTGTGTTTGTTACATTAGTTGGCGATCCCTACATGGTCGTTCAGCATCTTTTCCCCTCAATAGTCGAGTAGATACCTAAGAAGAGCCTTCAAGCTACATTCATGTCTTAGAGTATTCCGGCTAACTGTGGCTCTATCGGGGGCCCGAGAGAAACTATATATGCCTCCTTTTTAGTCCCCAACCCCCTTCTTGGGGGCGAGTGACCTCTTTCTGTTCCTATGGGTTGCCTCGCAGCTCACTTCATTTAGTGGTATTATGGCTATGGTGATGTATAAACGTGAGAAAAAAAATAGTTCGCTTTTGATTAAACATCATTATGTATACTCACCGTTGATAACTCACCGGTCTTTATATCCAATAGGCGCATGTGAGCCTTCAATCTGCACTACCCGTGTCTCATTGTTGCTGCTTTTATTGTTGTGTCCCGCCTTCCCCAACCTACTTGCTATTGTTCTATGTACATGGTCCTCCGCCACATTGTTTTAGGATTTCCTCGTGCTCTTGTTTGCATAAATATTGTCATTAGAAGTGATATATGCTGAATGTCTTAACTGATATCCGATCTCTTCTCTTCTCCTGGATATCAGAATGTGTCAATGTTTGCAACCGGCTGCATCAGGAAAAGACTTCCTTAAAAGGTGTAATAGTAAATTAATTAATTATAATAAGAGTGAATAAAATGAAATATTTCCCAAATTATTTAAAAATACATGTTATGAGACCTATCAATTTCACGTTAACTGTTATTATGTTATTTTCAAAATTCAAACACTTACACAAAATCATTTTCAGCACTGTTTACTTAGAAGTGTTGAATAAATTTGGTTCTTATTTGGGTTTTTTTCATAATTAAAAAGAAGAAATGCAATTGTGGATCTTAAGTGACTTTAACGTCACAAGGAGAATAGAAAACATAATTTTATTTATTAGGTCTGTTTAAAGGTTGGTTTGTTTGATATGCAGGTATTTGTTGCCAGAAGAAGTAACACAGTCCTTCTTGCATACCTATTTTCACATTATAACATATATATATATATATATCTGTAACTGAAAAATACTGGTTAGTTAAAATTGCAGATGATTTTTTATTAATGTCTGAATTTTTCATTTGATCAGATATGTGTATATATATATGTTATAATTGTTTTTTCATGTCTTTCAAAATATATGTCCCGCCAGGGGCACGGCAACTTTGTCTGCAGTAGAGAACTGTTCTACACGCAGTAAGGTTTGGGTGCAATGCTACACTGAATTTCAGCGTAGTACCACCCATGGTTCGCTAGTTCCAGCCGATGCTCGCAGGTTTCACCGCAATGCATAGCCACATGGCGTTGCGGGCTTTCTCCCTGCCATAATACTAGCAGCCGCGATATAAGTGAAATACTCTTGAAAGCGGCGATAAACCCCAACTCACCTCACCTCACCTCAAAATATATGATACAATATCACAACAACTAAATCATTTTTATAACAATACACTATTCATCCTAAAAACAAAACTGGGTACGAGTTCGGCGAAACGTGTTGAAATACATGGTACAATGCATCCCGGGAAGAAGACGTCACGTGACCAGGTACGGTAGAGGTATTTCGCCAAAAATGAAATAACCTACACATTATAGACACCAAATTACAACACATTAATATACATAAATATGATGTACAATGTTAATGTTTATGTAAAATAAGTAAGTTTACCAGATATATCACCAATGAAACACGAATGATTTAATTTGTGAATTTACTTGTGGGTTAAGAACCATTTTAAAAAACTTTATAATTATCGCTGATATTGAGTATATTCCTCTAGAGTTTCTCTTCAAGATGTCATATGCAAATATCTAGCAAGTTGTGACATTAAATGATCGACATGTATGGTTCCTATTACCCGCGCAGTTGACGTGTATGGCAGTGTTATTCACACGGCGGACGCCATTTGAAAGGCTTTGTTATCCCACCGGTATGTAATACCGTGGGATATAGTCGTCGCCCTGTCCGTCTGTCTGTCCAGCTGTCTGTCCGTCCGTCCGTAATCATCGGGGTAAATCGAGATTTTCCCGGTATTTTAACTAAATCAAGAAAGCCGACGCGTCAAAAAGCGAAGTAAACAGACAGTTGTCTGACTACTTTCACGATTTGCTAAAGACACACATAATTTCAATAGTAATGGAATGCGAGAATGTGATGTTTATTAATCAATTGATATGAGTTTTATGTCTCTGCAATGCACATGTAAACAGTAGACAAGTACGTTAAAGAAATTGGAGCAAACGCATCCGGGAGTTGCTCTTTAAAGGGGCAGTGGCACGTGTTTTCCAAGTCGCTGAAATGTATTCGAATAACATTGTCAGCAAAAGTAAAACGCCTTTCTCTCTTAGCTTTGTCTTTTTGAAGGTAATAACTTCTATAAAACTACAAATTATTGTCGCTCGTTGGAATACCATTGTTTTTTTGTTTTCAGGAAATAGTTTTGCTGACAAAACTCCGACGTTAAAAACGATTTTGACTTCTATGTGACGTCCTACAGTAATGTTGCGTCAACAAATTTAAATCCAAGAAGGTTACTTAGGTCGACGACTTCTTATATTAATTGAATTTTTACTTTCCTTCTAATACCTTCTTTCTTGGAAACACGAAGCTTGCATATGTACAATTTGAGAAGGCCATAGTTCTTGTTATTTGGTAATATCTCGTTAATTCTAGTTGTAAAGGTTTGAAATTTGGTTGAATTTTTTAAATATTGAATTTGTAAAGAAACAATTTTGTTATGAGAATAACTACATTCAATTGGTTATTATTTTTACCTCTAAACCCAAACAGTATTTTCTCCTCATTCAAATCGATAATTCCTTCTATGTAATCTGCAAGCCATTCTGATTATTGGTTTTAGCATACTGACAAGCATACAGAACATGTGAAATGGTTTCAATTGAGTTGTTGCACAGAGAACATGCTGATGATTCTACATATCCAATCTTAAATAATAAATTATTGGTACTTAATATATTATGTATGATTTTAAATTGGAACCATCTAAGTTCGCTACTTTATGTACATCTTGTTGCCATTAGATTGTAATTTGTCCACTCTGTGTCAGTGTACTCTGTTTTCAAATATTCCTCCCATTTAAATTTTTTTTTTAATTTTGTAAATTTTGAATTTAATAAAGTTGTATAAAAGGCTAAACAGCCTTGTTGATTGTTTATTGAAGTTATATTGAAAGGCCTGATTGGTCCAAAGTTGAGTTTTGCACAGAATTCAATTTAACGCAAAAAAGATGACACTGTATCCTACGATCCCGTTTATGACGATTAGTAAGGTTTGGACGTCTGATGACACGTTTATTTAGCCATGGTAAGTCGAAGGGTGAAACTGCAATTTGCTGAAATCATGGGTTGCATGATATGCATGCCAATAGCTCCGTCCGTGAGAACCGTTACATAACAGAAACCACACCAGTTCCCATCCAGAGTACCATATTTGGCCTGTCTATCGAATTGAATAACATGATCATAAAATTCAAAATGGTATACAACTATTAATTTGAGGGTGCTTAACTTTTTTTACTGTGTATATTTAATAGCTATATAAATAATTTAATATAGCCATAACTATTACACATAATTCTATACAGCAACTATTTAGTTAGATGTTGATGAAAATTGAACGGATATATAGCTATTGTAGTTATGTGCGGTTGTCTACATAATACAAGTATCTAACCAAAAGATAAAGAACATAAGAATGTGTTGATTGCTTAATTGATTAGATTGAACATAACATATATATATATACATATATATATATATGTATATATATATATATATATATATATATATATATAGGGTGAAACTTCAGTGGAACACGTTATGACGTAATTGTTCAGGGAAAATCACTACATTTTCTAAAATTCAGTTTTCATAACAAATCAAATGACGAATTACTTTAATGCAAGTCTAAATATGTTATTTACAAGCAAAATATTAAAGTGCACGTCCTGTATAATTGTTTTGTATAATTAAACGAAGATTTATATTTTTAATCTTTAATTTGATTACTAAATTCATCGCTTAATATGAATTTGTTGTAATTACATATATATAACACCGTACATATAACATACATATACCCCCACTACGAAGTAGTCGGGGGTATATAGCGGTCAGCACGTCCGTCAGTCTGTCTGTCCGTCCGTTCGTCTGTCCGTCTGGTTTTTGTTCCGCTCATAATTCTGAAACCAGTTGCTCAAATTTTACAAAACTTGATATGTACAATCACCATGATGTATACATCTGCCTTTTGTATGTTTCATACCCTCATTTGCATAATTTATGCAAATTTTCTCCGTTTTTCGACTTTGCAATTCACAGTTTTTGTTCCACTCATAACTCAAACACTAATTGTCCAAATGTCTTGTAACTTGATACACATAATCATCACGATGTGTACATCTGCCTTTTGTATGTTTCATACCCTCATTTGCATAATTTATGCACATTTTCTCTGTTTTCGACTTAACCATTCACACTTTTTGTTCCACTCATAACTCTGAAACCAGTTGTTCAAATGTTACGAAACTTGATATGTACAATCACCATGATGTGTACATCTGCCTTTTGTATGTTTCATACCACCATTTGCATAATTTATGCAAATTTTCTCCGTTTTTCGACTTTGCCATTCATAGTTTTTGTTCCACTCATAACTCAGACACTAATTTTAATGTCAAGTTTTCCTAGCGGTCTGCTATGCATTGTATTTTAGTGGCAATCATTTTAGTTCCCTTGAGTTCTCCCCTTATCGACCATGTGCTTTTATGTTTGCGAAGTGTGTGCGATGACGTCTGTGTGCGATCTTCAAAGTTGCAGCATAACCTTATGATACATCATAGTGTTGCACGTAAAGAAAAGTAAGCCAGTAAGCCAGTAAGCCAGTAAGCCAGTAAAGTAAATAAGTAACGTAAACAAGTAGAACTATCTATCAAAGCCTGTGAATTATGACTGTGAACTTCAATCATCAATGTGCGATTTGAGAAACCATGCGATTGTGAACTGTACTACATGCGATTGGAATACAAATATGGATCGACTGAACTCTCTTTGTTGTTTTCTGTGTTGATTGAAGCTTGGAAACACTGCAGTGCAACATTTTCATGGGATATTCTGTGTTTAATTCGAAGGACAGAAGGTATTTGAGTGATTTTTCGAAGGAATTTACCGCATTCAGCGTTACGATAACCGGTGTCATGTCAACTTGTTCCCTGTGTTTATATGCAAAACGTGACTGATAACTCAACGCCAACTGATTTAAACCGGTGTTAGGTCAATGTGTTCCCTGTGAGAGTTGACGCTTTGAAACTTTATGATAGCATTGAACCGGTATTGTGTCAAATAGTTCCCTGTGAGGTTTTTCCATACAAAATCCTTACTGGTTACGGTTCAAACCGGTGTAATGACAATTTGTTCCCTGTGAAATATGAATCATCATTTCTTTATTGAAGACTGAGTTTACTGAATTTATTTCTTGTGAAATTCGTGACGATATACAAAATGAGTGACATTTCTAGCTTACATGTTAATCAGCAATGTTGTGGAGGAAATCCAAGTAAGGAACAATTAGCAGCTGAGGTGGCAGCTTTAAAGGTTAAAATGAAGTATGTTGAAGTTGAAAAAAAGAAGAAACTTGAACTTGAGAAAATTGAAGTACAGAAAGAGTTGGACATGGCTGAATCCAGACTGAGTATTTTGTCACATACAGGTGAAGAAGACAAAACATTATATGGCAGAGACATGGATTAATGTACATGATTATGTGCAAGATTATGTAAGTAACAACCCATTATTGCCTGTTCAAACACCGATGGAAACTCTAATTGTCCCTGTGACAGATAGGAAGAAAATGACTTCAGAATATGGACCGAAAGCTTCTACCAGACTTGATGTTTCAGCCCCAGAGTTTGTGCCTCCTCAAACTGTTACTGAATCTCCAGCTGAACTTGCAAACATAACAAAGATATTTGCTGATCAAATCAATCTTTCACGATTACCTACCCCTGAACGAGGTGTGTTCTGTGGAGACCCCTTAACATACCCGGCTTGGAAAGGAGCATTTGAGACTTTAATTGAGAGAAGATGTATCCCTCCTGGAGAACGTATCTACTACCTTAAAAGGTATATTGCTGGACCTGCTAAGGACTGTGTGGAAGGTTTCATTCTAATGAACACTGACACTGCCTTCGAGAAGCTAAAGAATTATTGGACAAGAAATTTGGAAACCCATTTGTTGTTGCTAATGCCTTTCGCAACAAACTTGAAGCATGGCCGAAAATTGATGGTAGAGATGGTTTTGTTTTACAGAAGTTAACAGACTTTCTTTCACAGTGTGTAGTAGCTATGGACAGCATTAACAGTCTCAGTGTGTGGAACGATGAACATGAGAAATAGATTCCAGTTCAAATGTTCGACTTTATCGTCAGGAGCTATGACCGTGCATATGAAATGTATCTTTTGTTCAAAGGAGCAAGATATTGAAAACTGTAAAGGTTTCACTGAAATAACATTCACAGATCGAAAGGACTTTGCGCTGGGGAAGGGCTTGTGTTTCGGATGCCTGAAGGTTTAGACATAGATCACGAGACTGTCCGAAGAGAAGCAAATGTAAGATATGTGCACGTTACCATCCTACATCTTTTCATGGAGACTATGTCCCGAGGAATTCAACTACTAGAGAACCTGCTCCTGCTTCTACCGGAAGAACCTCTTTGAAGGACAAACCTGTTATTGTACACGCGAGTGGACAGAATGGTACCAATGACATGTGCTCAATGATAGTGCATGTATGGCTATCACACCGTGACAGTCCAGAGGTAGAGAGACTTATCTATGCCCTTCTTGATACCCAGTCTGATACTACTTTTGTGCTTAAACAGACAATTGACGCTTTGAATGTGTCTGGTCCCAGTGTTCAACTGAAATTGTTTACCATGTCTGCAAAGGATGAACTCGTTCAAAGCAACAGAATAAGTGGTTTGCAAGTGCGTGGATTCAACTGTTCGACTCATATTGAGCTACCTAGAGAGACATAATGCCTGCAAACAAAGATCATATCCCGACACCTGAAAAGGTTAAAGACTGGTCACATCTGGCAGAACTAACAAGTGAACTGATTCCTTTGTGTGATGTTGAAGTTGGTCTCCTAATAGGATATTTATCTGTACCCAAGCATTGACCCCACGTCAGGTCATCTCCTCTGCAAACGGAAACACACCATTCGATCAGTTGACAGACCTCGGATGGGGTGTAGTGGGAATCATTGCAAGATGTAATCCAGAACTGTGATGCGATAGGTTTCAGTCATCATGTGACATGTGATATTCCACAAGAACTTCAGCAATCTTCTATGGATGGACCGCATGTTGGAGAAGTATTCTTTGCTATGAAAACATCCGTACAGGAAGTCATAACCACAAAAGACGTTGCATCAATGATGGAGCTGGACTTTAATGACCACTAGTCGCCTGACATTGCAATGTCACATGATGACAAACAATTTCTGAAAACTCTCAAATTAGGAATGCATCAACAACCAGATAAACACTATGAAATGCCCCTTCCTTTCAAGGAAAAGGAACCGAACTTGCCGGACAATCGACCAGTCGCTATGAAACGATTGATGCAGTTGAAACACCGCTTTGGAAAGAATCCAAGATATGAAAGTGACTATTGTACATTTATGAGAAATATGATTGATAAAGGTCACATGGAGAAGATTCCTATTTATGATGTGAATGACGGTTGGTACATCATGGAGTATACAACAGCTGAACACCTGGAAAGATCCGGGTCGTCTTTGACTGTAGTTCAACATTTAAAGGTTCCTCACTGAAGGGACCCTACCTCACAAATACTATGACAGGAGTGCTGTGTAGATTTAGGAAGGAACACATTGCGATTCAATGTGATGTTGAAGGGATGTTCCACCAGTTCCATGTGAATGATGAGCACAGAAAGTACATACACTTACTCTGGTGGGACAGGGATAAGACTGATTGTGAGCCAAGTGATTACAGAATGACAGTGCATATCTTTGGTGCAACCTCATCGCCTGGGTGCGCTAACTTTGCTTTCAGACAATTAGCAACAGACTATGGACATGTTCATGGAACAGAAGCAGCTGACTTTGTGCGAAATAGCTTTTATGTTGACGATGGGTTGACATCTAATGGTACTGTTGATGAAGCAGTCAACCTTATTCAGAAAAGCAAGGATCTGTGTAAAGAAGGAGCTATGAAACTGCATAAGTTTGCATCGAATTCAAAGCAAGTTCTCATGTCAATTCCTCCTGAAGATTGTGCGAAAAGGAATCAGTGACGTTGATCTAATGTGTGATTCTCTTCCCTTAGAAAGAACTCTCGGAGTCAACGGGTGTACTGAGTTGGAAACTTTTGGCTTCAAAATCCAATTAAAGGATCAACCCTTTGTGCGAAGAGGAATACTTTCTACAATAAACTCTATATATTGTTGCGCACAACATGATTCCAATTCCATATATCAAGGTTCTATTCTTGACCATGTCCACTTGGAAGTTTTACACTTAATGTGTTTTTAATTCCATCTTCCATCTATTCCATCTAATTTCCATCTTCTAAGTAAGACAAAGTTCAGATTTTAAATAAATGTTCAGTTTTATTCCTTATAGTTTGTTCATTCCATGTCTTCAAAAACAGTTCCAATTTCAATATTCAAACATGGCTTCCATTCCACATTGTTCAACTCTTTGGTACAAAGTTCAATCCAAAATCCATAGTCATAACTTATAACTCATACATCTAAAACTCCATACTTTATTGTTCATGTTTCCATATTCCAATTTCCATACATAGTCTAAGTTCCTCTTTCAATATTCATATTTCATATTCCAGCTTCCAGTTCATTAATGTTCCAAGTTCAAAATTCCAATTCAAACATATTTTGTGCTTATTCTTCAAATTCTATACTTGTGTTAGACGATGTAATGCTCGCTGTGACTATCTCCGGTAAACCTCCGATCGTCTATACTTCTGTCATCATGTTCTAGTTTTCAACATTCTTATTTCATTCCAAATTCTTATTTCATTGTTGCTCTGAGCAACAGTAGATTAACTGAAAATAACAGAAAACTAAATCAGTTTAGGGGATAAAAGTTCAATAAAATTACCAAATTTACCAAAAGAATATAACTAAATGATACAGAACAAGTTGCTGTACTGGCAAACTTGCAGAGATATTTTATGAGCGCTTTACACAACTCATTCAAAACAGAAAAGCACTTGGTCTAGAAAATATGTATTTTCATATATTTGACAAACTCACCACTTGCCAAAAACATTACAAAATAAAGCAAAATTCGTACACAAAATTATCCTAAGCTACATGAAAATATAAGTTAAAGTATCATTAACAAAATACTTAAATATGCAATCAAAACACATGAAATGCAATGAAAAGTTACCAAACATGAATATTCCCTCCAAAGCAGTGAGAAAATTATAACCTTTGGCCTAGAAAATATGTATTTTCATAAATTTGACAAACTCACCACTTGCCAAAAACATTATAACATAAAGTAAAATTCCTACACAAAATTATCCTAACCTACATGAAAATATAAGTTAAAGTATCATTAACAATTCCAATTCATGAAAGATAGAAAAGAAAAGTAATTATGCTTACCAGTACTTTAGACATTCTTGGGGTCAAAAATGATGTTTACTTCTTCAAAATCATGGCCTAAAATGCCATGTAACACAGTTACCTCCCTTTGCAGGGTTATTTTAAGATGGGAAGGGAAATTAAGCGAAGTAAAATTACAATTACACTTGGTTAAATAAAAAAAACATGGAATTAAACGAAAAATGATTTTGCAAATAAAAGTTTTGAGAAAAAGAGTATTTTGACCGCAACATATCGGCCTCCTAATTGCACAAAAGAAAATGTAGCAATTACGAACAAATATAAAAACAAAAGGTCAAAATTTACTTTGCAGTTAAACTTATCTTCACACAAAACACATTTTAATAAGTTGACATCATCAAATGTTCATGATAGTGCATATTGACAAGGGCTTTTGTCAATTTCGATCGTTCCTGTTGAAGCAGAAGGTATTCTTTCAGCCATCTTCGCCAAAACACATCGGCTAGATACTGGACTTGTCTCCAGCGTCTTCGAGAATACACATCGTCTTTGCAGAATACCCCAGGTGGCATTCTCTCTCCAGGTTGCAACAGCAGCAGATGATTAGGCGTTATGGGGCTGAAATCATGAGGTTGACATGGGATATCGGTGAGGGGTCTTCCATTTAGAACCATTTCAACCTCACAGAAGAGCGTACTCACTCCTTCATCATCAAATCTAATGGATTGTTCTTTCATCAAGGCGTTCAGCACTTTTCTAATGGACCGGATCATGTGTTCCCAACTGCTGCCATGGTTAGATGCAGTAGGAGGGTTAAAGTGCCAGTCAATACCTTTCTGAAGAAGAGTGGAATGCAGCTTGAACTGGTTTAACTTGTCAATTTCTTCTCTCAGCTCACGCTCACTGCTCGTCAGATGGGTACCGTTGGTGTTCCGCGTCGTGCGATAAACCTCCGTATCGCATTGATACAACTGTCGGTGTCTAAAGAGCAAGCTAATTCAATGTGGACTGCTCTCATCGTCAGCCATGAGAAGACTACACCATACCTCTTCACCGTTGAGCGACCTAGCTTGACCAGAAAGGGTCCAAAGTACTCGAAGCAGACATTTGAGAATGGCGGTTAATCCGGTTGAAGGCGGGCACTTGGAAGGCTGGCCATCAGTTGTTGACAGGTGGGCGATCTATATTTTCTGCAAGTAACTCATCTAGATACAATACTTTTGACAAGTGTACCTGCTCCAAGGATCCAGTATTGCTGCCGAACATAGGCGAGAATGGCGTTTCTCCCCATGTGACCAACGGCTCGGTGGGCATTTTCTTGTAGCAGCGTTGAAAGCGGTGAATTCTTCGGCAATACAGCTGGGTGTTTCGATTCATATAGTATATGAGCTCTTTCAAGACAGCCTCCTACTGGAACAACTCCATCTTCAATAAATGGGTTTAACTTGTAAAGCGAGCTAGATTTACCTATCTCTTTCCTTGATGTTTCTTCACCTTTTCTTCTATTCAACAGTTCAATTTCTTTGTGAAAGTGTTGGTCTTGCACATATGTAATCAGTGTTTTCTCTGCATCCTTTAACACTGATACGGTCATACCTGGGCTTTATTTCTGGTTTTCTTTGTCTTCTATTCTTCTTTTCAGTTCCCCAGGTTCATCCAAGCAACTGCTTTGCATAGTTTTGTCCAACTTGAAAAATAGGATAGAAGCTTATTCATAATGTCAGTGGAAGGGGTGGACTTGAAGCAACTTTCTTGTTTCTTTACTTCAGGATCTTCATCCAATAATTGTGTTGATTGGTTTGAAGTACTTGGCCATTCATTCTTTGGTTTTCATAAAAACAATGATCCTTCAAGCCACATTCTTGTCTGCTTCAGTTGTCAAATGTCATTCCTCTCGACGCACAATCAGCTGGGTTGAATTTTGTCGAGACATGGTTCCACTGGCTAACATCTGACCCTTCATGAATTGTCGTCAGTCTGTTTGTGAGGATTGTCTTAAATCGTGAGGTTGCATTGTTGATGTATCTGAGAACAGACATGCTGTCTGTCCAAAAGAATGTATGGTCTATGTTGTACTGGAGCTCTTGTAGAATAACCTTGGAGAGACGAACAGCAACTGTTGCAGCAGTCAGCTCCATGCAAGATGTCATAATTTTCTTTAGAGGTGCTACTCTAGACTTCGGCATGACAAGGACGCAGTGAATGTGGTCATCTTCATTCGTCAGACGCAGATAGGCAGAGACTCCATAGCCAACTTCACTGGCATCGCAGAACAGATGTAGTTGAGTTGATGTTACCTTTCCAAATTCCAGAGGTTTGTAGCATCTTTCCAAGTGCAGAGTTTCTAATTTTGGTAGATCATCCAGCCACTGGATCCATATTTTCAGTGAAGATTTGTCAATCTCTTCATCCCATCCAAGATTCATCTTGCATAACTTCTGCAGTAATTTTGAAACCAAATGAATCAGAGTCAACAAACCAGAATACACCAAGAGCTCTTTCATTGGGGAGAGATTCAAATTCCAGGTTCAATTCCTTGATATCCTTGGCTCTTTCATCAATAGGAATTGACATCATGACTGTTTTACTGTTCGAGACCCATTTTGTGAGACGAAAACCTCCATCTTGGCATAGTTGAGACAGATCCTTGATGACTGATACTGCAGAGTCTTCATTCTTTGTTGAGGCTAGACAATCATCAACATAGAAATTGTCTTTAATCATAGACGCCATCTCAGGTTCATACTTTCCTTCGTTGTCCATCTGCAGTTTTTTGGAGGGCAAAGGTCGAGCAGCTTGACGATGATACGGCGTCGAATAGGTTCTTTATCGCAATTCCCATCAGGCCACCAGTAGAATCGTAGATAATCCCGGTCTTTTCTGAGCACTCGCACTCTGTAATACATGGACTCAATGTCTCCCATGATGGCGATGGAGTCCTGGCGAAATCTAAGGAGAATACCGACCAAGTTGTTTGTCAAGTTGGGTCCCTGCAGAAGCATATTATTCAAAGATAGCCCCTGGTAGGTTGCAGCGCAATCAAAAACTACCCTTATCTTGTCAGGTTTTTGTGGGTGATATACACCGTGATGAGGGATGAACCATACATGACCTGTTCCATTATCCAAATCTTCATTGGGGACCTTTTCAGCATAGTTCTTGGAGAGTATGTCTTTCATGAAAGTCTGGTAATCTTCTTTGAACTTGTCATCTTTATGGAATCTTCTCTTCAAACTGTCAAGGCGCTTGTAAGCTTGAGAACTGTTGTTGGGTATTATCAAATCTGAGTCCCTAAACGGTAGATCAATGTGATAGTGACCATCCTGGAAAATGACTGAATCATTCACTTTGTTGAGAAACATCTTGTCTTCTTGAGATAATTCTGCTTTGTCATCAACAGATCTCTCAGGGAAATCCATGTCTATACTTTTTCTGACCAGTGCATCCAAATTATCACTTTCTTCAATATTCTTTACACTAAGCATTTCAGTTCTCATGGAGGTATGACTTCCAACCTTAGTCTCAGAGTGAATCCAGCCTAACTGTGTTCTTGTTGCGTGTGGGCTGCCTGGAAGACCAACTTTAACTTCAAGAGGAGAGTAGGCGTCTGGGACATTTCCACCGATGAGTAGATCAACTCCTGATTCTAGACTTGGTACTTTAATTCCTGAAAGGTGAGACCA
This sequence comes from Gibbula magus, assembly GCA_936450465.1. Taxonomy (NCBI): domain Eukaryota; kingdom Metazoa; phylum Mollusca; class Gastropoda; order Trochida; family Trochidae; genus Gibbula; species Gibbula magus. The sequence continues at coordinate 63,982,136 of OW388304.1, forward strand.
TTTCTTGAAGTCAGAGTCCTTAGGGCACAGCTGTTTAAGCCGTGCCTAGCAGTCAGGGACATGTTGGCTTTCCGTCTCGTTAGAATGGGGCGGTATGCCGTCTAAAAATTATTGTCTTATAAAGATGGCATGCCGTCTATAAAACGTATAAGACGGTATCCCGTCTTAATGATTCAGGGGAGAGTTCATTGTGTCAAATGTTAAAAAATTAAGACGGCATGCCATCTTCATATTTCACAAGACGGCATGCTGTCTCATATTTAAAAATATAACAGCATGGCTGTATCAGTCAGGGACATGTTGGCTTTCCGTCTCGTTACAATGGGACGGTATGCTGTCCAAAAATTATTGTCTTATAAAGATGGCATGCCGTCTATAAAACGTATTAGACGGTATCCCGTCTTAATGATTCAGGGGAGAGTTCATTGTGTCAAATGTTAAAAAATTAAGACGGCATGTCATCTTCATATTTCACAAGACGGCATGCTGTCTCATATTTAAAAATATAACAGCATGGCTGTATTGAGCTTACTTGGGAGTTACCGACTGAGACCGAGGTGTTCCAGTTAGAGCCATCGCGCACGTGAATCACGAGACCGAGGTGTTCATGTTTCACGTGCTCGATGGTTCGTCTAATTTGAACCCAATTTCAACACTACATCAAACCACAAACAGAATTGACAACATTTTAGTTTTATTTTCAGTTCTCTTTTGTTTGACATATTAGGGTAAAAGAGACATGTCCTTGTCAGAAAAAGTGTCTATATTAGGCAGCTCACAGAAAGCTTGAACTAATTGTGATGCACGTGGAAATGTACAAGTTGGTACTGTCAATGTCAAACTCGTCAGCTTACAAAAAAAAACCAAAAAAAAAAACCAAAAAAAACCCCAAAAAAACCCCACAATACAACATATTGTCTTTATAAAAATGTGCACTTCCATTTAAAGTTACTGCAGCGCGTTTATTTGTATACTTTTTTGCTCCATTGTGTCATTTTTAAAAATTTGTTTATACAATATATTACGTTTAGGGGGAAAACCATTTCATTATCGGACCCAATAAGCTGTATCAGTAGAAACATGTTTATCCGTCTTGGTTTAAATTGGAAAAGCGACAGTTTTGTGGAAGTCTTCAATGTGAGTAGTAGTTTGCTTGGTTTCATGCAATTTGGAGAGGTTGACTGCAAGATAGTTGGCCATTCCATCATGCCATATTCTAACTCCACTCGGAGTGTCAAAGATCCATTGAGTATGTTAGTGTTTTAACTACAACATTATGTTAATGTGTATCAATCGCTAGGGAAATCTACAAAACTATGACACATAATTTTTATATCACAGCAATCCGATGAAATTTGGTTTTAAAGACAAGTAAGCCTTAGATTAACGCGCGTCAATAGAATCTACCATCATATTAACAGCTTTTCCTTTTCTGTATAAAAACAGTACCACCTAGCAACATTTCCGAGGCGTGTTGGCTTATCAATTTTACAAGTCGCCACAATGTCAACCCCATCCTCAGTTACCGATGATTTTATATATGCTCCGTTACTCTCCACTATATATATATAGTGGAGAGTAACGGAGCATATAAAAAACCATCGGTAACCGAGGATGTGTCATCCCATAAGAAGCTCGTTTTTCTCAAGTGTTTTCAACTGAATGTGACAATTGTTTCAAAAGATCCTGTCAATATACAAATTATTGACATTTTACCTATTAAATGTATTTTATTGTGATTATACCCGCAAACTATGACAGATATAGTATCTGTAAAAAACGCATAATTGAAATAAATGGTAAATAAATAAACGCCAAAAACGTATATTTATATTTTTTATTTTTATGTTTATTTGGGAGAAAACCACAATGTTTCGCGCTTGAAAATAATAGACTTGATATATATGTAAACTGGAAACGTATCATACTTATTTGGGGTCGAAAAAAAGTAAATTTGCGAAAAACTAAGAGTCTATATTTCAATACGAAAATACGAAATGTCTATTAACATACACAATGGCTCTTATAGGTATAGTTTAATCAGTCAATGCTTTAACTACTTTCGAGTAGGCTTTTTAGTGTGAACACCTTAAAATGAAAGGGACGGAAATTAGAATATAGAATTATTTAATTGTTTCAGGGGTCTTATTTAGCCATTTGTTATACTGTTTATGTTTCTTTTCGCGAGAGTAATGGATTTTTAGTTAGAACGGCGTGCTATAGTGCTATATAAGATTACTTTGCAAACTTATAACTATTTTGGTAAAATAAAATCTAAGAACTCTAATCAATAGCTCAATCACTTGCATAGAAATGTCCTTCTCATGTCATCGGGTTGCAGTGTTAGTTCACTCGCCAAGAAACCATCAGAATGCCGGTTCGTTCCCACATTTCCCCGAACGTATTTGTGATAAGTGTGAAAGTGCCAATTCATCTGCCATCTTATACAAAAGTTTGATGTCAAATTAGGAAGATTGTAACAGTATTAAAATTTTACATCGAATATTAAAATTTTGTCTGTGGAAATCGAGTTATTACATAACAACAATGATCTTTCTAAGTTTAAATTATGTTGGTTCACAATAGCCTGCAATATTAGCGTTTTGATAGTCAATAGCAACAGTGTAAGAGATTTGTCCATATATGTAGACACGAATAAAATTCACCATTGATCATTGATGATTTTTTGTAAATAAGGCCTTCTGTGGTATAGATAATTAACATATATAAGTAAAGGCATTAACCCACTCTCAGGGATGTCATTCATGTTGTTTTACAACACTCGTGCCAGGAAAATTATGTTTCCCTTACTTTTCCTCGGAAAAAAGATGTAAAAACATTATGACATCCCCACTTGAATATGAATCTCTATATATTCGATTGTGGAGAACTTGGTTCACCACACCATATAAACAATATTAAGATAGTTTACAATTACCAAAACTAAAATATCATCAAAACTTGTAAAACGAAAATGTAGCTGTTTGCTGACATACTGTCCAAACATACTTATAATCCCCATATGCCAAGGTGTCGAGGAAGAAGACGACTTATGATGGTTGTTTTACCTGTGGTTCTTGCTTGGGGTCATATACAATACACAAAATCTACAATTTATAATTCCAATGGCCTAAGAGTCTAAACACAATATTTCAGATTTCGAGAGTCAATGTTTCTTAAGAAGTCCAAAAACTTAAAGCTAAAAGACTGAAGGATGGACGACCGCCGGAAACCATGCAATGTCACCGGCCTTTCTTTCGACGACATGCCGTCTTTATAAGACAATATATATTAGACGGCATGCCGTCTTTAAAAGACAATATGTTTCAGACGTCATGCCATCTTTGTAAGACAATATTTTTCAGACGGCATGCCATCTTTTATATTTAAATTTCAAATAATGATGTCTCCCTTCTGACAATACAGACGGCATGCCGTCCACATTATTTAAAGATGGCATGCCGTCCAGAATTATGTTTTTATTAGACGGCATGCCGTCTGATATCACAACATATGCCAAATTATCCCCATTTACTAAAAGAAATGATTCTCTCAATAAAAGAAATGATATACATGTTTTTGCATATCCGTATGCTATAATATCTTATCTTTGAGTATGCACTCTTTGAGTTAAATCCTTGGCACAAATATGAAGATATTTCGATAAAATCTCTAACACTCCTCACTCTGCTTTTCAATGTTTTTGTCATTTTCTCTGGTCTGAAATAGATTACCTATCTTTTTGTAGTTCAGATCGTCAGAGGGAAGGGGGCATTTATTGTTTCCAAAATATTAAGCTTTGTCTGATCCTGTGTTTTCTTTATGCTTGAATGAATGGTTAAGCTATCTTATAGTGTTTAAGACGGCATGCCGTCGAAAATGAAGGACGGAAAGCCGACGTGTCCCTGACTGCCTAGGCCTGACTCTTTAGTGAACAAGCTGCTGATAGCGAGAGGAGAAATGAGTCATGGTTTGCGCATGCGCACTAACTGTTGCTAAGGCTGGAATCATTATTTAAAGATGGCGTCGACCCTTAGCAACCTTCCCGACCTCGAGTTTTATTATCCCCCGCCACGAAGTGGAAGGGGGATATAGGTTTGGGCTCCGTCCGTCCGTCCGTGTTTCGTACCGTCCGTCCGTCCGTGTGTCCGTCCGTCCGTCCGTCCGAGATAAAGGGGACAGCTTTTCTCAGAAACCGTTTAAGATAGGGTTACCAAATTTGATGAGCTGCTGGAGGGCATGAATACCTTGATGGAGTTCGAAAATGAGAAGCGTGCAATTATTTTTTCCGGAGTTATTGCCCTTGTTCCGTATTTTTGGACTTTGTTCATGGTATCTCTAAAGGATACAGCTTTTCTCAGAAACCTTTTAAGATAGGGTTACCAAATTTGATGTGTTGCTTGAAGGCATGAATTCCTTGATGGATTTCGAAAATGAGAAGCGTGCAATTATTTTTTTCGGAGTTATTGCCCTTGTTCCGTATTTTTGGACTTTGTTCATGGTATCTCCAAAGGGGACAACTTTTCTCAGAAACCATTTAAGAAAGGGTTACCAAATTTGATGTGTTGCTTGAAGGCATGAATACCTTGATGGAGTTCGAAAATGAGAAGCGTGCAATTATTTTTTCCGGAGTTATTGCCCTTGTTCCGTATTCTTGGACTTTGTTCATGGTATCTCCAAAGGGGACAGCTTTTCTCAGAAACCGTTTAAGATAGGGTTACCAAATTTGATGTGTTGCTTTAAGGCATGAATACCTTGATGGAGTTCGAAAAGAGAAGCGTGCAATTATTTTTTCCGGAGTTATGGCCCTTGTTCCGTATTTTTGGACTTTGTTCATGGTATCTCCAAAGGGGACAGCTTTTCTCAGAAACCGTTTAAGATAGGGTTACCAAATTTGATGTGTTGCTTGAAGGCATGAATACCTTGATGGAGTTCGAAAATGAGAAGCGTGCAATTATTTGTTTTGGAGTTATTGCCCTTGTTCCGTACTTTTGGACTTTGTTCATGGTATCTCCAAAGGGGACAGCTTTTCTCAGAAACCATTTAAGATAGGGTTGCCAAATTTAATGTGTTGCTTGAAGGCATGAATACCTTGATGGAGTTCGAAAATGAGAAGTGTGCAAATATTTGTTTTGGAGTTATTGCCCTTGTTCCGTATTTTTGGACTTCGTTCATGGTATCTCCAAAGGGGACAGCTTTTCTCAGAAACCGTTTAAGATAGGAGAACCAAAATTGGTGTGTTGCTTGAGGGCTAACATACCTTGATGGAATGAAAATGAGTAATGCACAATTATTTCGAATTATTGCCCTTTTTCCAATTTCTTGGCTCTGGCGGGGGATGTTGATGACTATGTCTTCTTGTTCTCCCTGTTTCTCTCATGTTGCAATGTGTCTGTTAACATAGATGGTGTTATCTTAACACTTAACCTTGTGGCAAACCCTAAATGAAGATTAATGACTGTCTGGAGGAATCTCGACAAGGGAGGTTAGATTAAACAGACACAGGGGAAATTCCTGAAACCTGAACTAGTGTTTATATTTAATGTCTCATAGGTATCTCAGTTTCGTTTTCTGGAGGAAAATGTTTATGTTTTCATGAAGCCATAATTACCCGCTGTCAGAGAAAACTAACAGAAAGCACTCAAGTAAGGCTAGTTTTCACAGGAATCTGTCACCAATACCAGATAGTGCGGTAGAGGGGGAATGGCTCCACAGAGCTTAGAGAAAGCTGTAGTCACATTTACTTGAAGGTCTTAAAATGTATTCTTAATGGAATAAGTGAATGTTTAATTGTGAGTGGAAGTTGCATTCATATGGATACAATTAATGAAAAATTCTTGGAGAAATTGAAATTACTGTGCTGATTATGTGCTGGGAGACTTACACAATGTGGTGAACAGAGTAAGCCCTGTATGAAGTCCAGTGACAGACTGTATCATGTCTATGGTATAGATGTGCTATCTAACGAAATATTCCTTTCTAAACTTCTCTGTGCAACATGTTATAACATGACCTTTACTAACAAACAAAGAACAATGTATGATATAATCAAGGGGGATACATTTGCGAATGCTTGGTACAATTTAAAATCCAAACTAAAGGGGGCAGGCCCAAAATGTTTATAAAGAAGACACATGATGAAGAGTCAAATGAATGATTAGAAAGCATCCCAAACGTTTTATCCTTGGGATAAAACGGCGACACAACATATTACACCACCCCGACCCGTGAAAGTATAAAGAAACTCAAACTTCACCATTCCAGTTCGTTGACAGCTCACTTGAACTGAAGGTTAGTCACTGTATAAATAAACCACTGATGAAACCGCTTTTGAAATTTGAAAAACAGTTGAAAACACATTTTGTTTAGATTATTAAATACAAGCAGTAATCAAGGATGAAGTCTGACAAATTGAAATGCTGGATAATTCTAAGTGAACATCACATACCAGTTTAACTTGTGCGCTGTCCATTCTACCATTCCCACTTACACATGTGAAGAAATTGTAAGGACTATTCCAATTGTTATGCATTTAGGGGCGCCGATGAATCACATTGATAAAACTTTAACATTACAATGTATAATTTGAAATTAAGAACTATGGAAATCCTACCTGGGAAAATTATATAGTACATAATGGACTCAAAATCTCATACAAGTTTGATGTTGATATTTCATCATCTGTGCATAAACACTTACCATATATAAAGCATGTGTGTGGATACAGATACAGTGAATGGATTTAGCAGTTTCGAAAAAGTGAGTCCAAACCTCTTGTTATATTTAATTGAAAACATTTGCTTGAGTATGTTTACAATGTTGCATTAGTAGAATTAGATACTTAACTCAATGTACATATATATAACGTTGCATAAATAACTACAGAAAAACCCATAAGGGCGGCATGTAAATTGGCAAATTACTAAAATACTAAAGTTCGAAAATGTATGGAATGTCAACGTTTTCACTTAATTAAAACTTTTAATATATACACTTGTTTAAATGTAAGTATATAGCAATGTTGTATTTGACTTAATTATTAAAAAAACAAATCTCATAGTTCTTCTAAGGACCATGCACCACACACACGCAGGTTTTTAAGAACATGTATGATCTAAATCTGGGCTAAGGAATGTACAGGCAGACCGCCCCGCCTTATCTCACACAGCCTTCCCGGGTCGGTCAGCTACCCTGTGTGTATCAACTGAAGAGGCCAGTGCTAAACAGCTGTGAGGGATATGATGACTTGTGACTGGAATCTTACTTCTTGTGTAAACTGTAGGAAGATTAACAGTGTTCTTCAAATCCATGTCATGAACTTCAAGCCCGGAGATGGCATGAACGGTTGAGGTATGTGGTTCTCCTAAAGTGTCTATGGTGATTTCTACTTTTCTTGATTTTCCATTGCATCCACGTCTGTTCATGAGTGACTCTGAACAAAAGGAAACTGTACTTCCTGGGTCCAAGAAGGCATATGTAGTTACACTCTTCAGCGAGTCTCGGAATGATACTTGAACAGGTATAACAGCAAGGGTACACTCACTGCTATAGTCTCCGGCCTCCGTAACTTCACTAACTTGCCCTGTACAAGCACTTACAGTCTTCGGACTTGTGTTGTTGTCAATATGCAGGAGAGTTGCATGGTTGCCGTCACATCGCTGACACTTGACTTTCATGCTGCATTCGTTGCTTCGATGTCCTTGGGCGAGACAGCGAAAACATAAGCCTTTAGATTTCAGGAAGTCTATACGTTCTTTGTTTGGCTTGGAGGCTAGCACTTGGCAGGAAGTTATAAGATGTCCAAACATGTAATAGTAGATGCATTTCTTACCATTGATTTGTGATTTCTGCTGCAAAGAGTTCATGGGTTTCCATTCAAACTTGTTTGTCTTCACCAGATCAGTACCACATGTTGCATTCTGTTTCGGTTCAGGTGGTTTCCTGTAAGGCAACTGTGGCTTCATATCCTGTTTCATGGATTCTTTCCATACATCGGGTCTGTGGCCTTTAGTGCTTCGGTTCGTACAAAGTCTGAGAATTCAATACCTGATCTGGAATTACGAAGATTAAGGACAATACTTCTCCATTTTTCTTGACAGTTGAAAGGTAGCTTCATGGCCAACTTGCGAATGTTGTCTGGGTACTCTAAAACCTTGACTGCATGTAGAGATCTAACAGCGTTCTGACATTCGTTTAAGAATACTGCATATTCATCCAAAGCCCTAACATTGTCTGGTCTAATGTTGGGCCAGCACATGGCTCTCTTGATGTGTTAGCAATTATCTCCTGATTGCCATAACTAACTTCAAGCTCATCCATAGCAACTTGATAACCATCTCTTGCATCTAAGTAGCTGAAACTTCTGACAACTTGATGAGCCTCTCCTAATGTGAACTGCTCTAGGTAGCACATGAGTTCATCTTCTGAGCTAGAGTTAGTAACTATCTTGGTGCGGAACTGACGCATGAACTTTTGATATTCTAAGGGATTTCCACTAAATTTCTGAATGTCTGGGACAGGCTTTCTGAGTTGTTGAACTACAGACATGAAGATATCATCTTGTGGTTGGCTATAACCTCTGGATGGAAGAAAAGAAGAGTTTCTTGGATTCAAACTTGCATCTTCAGTATTGTTAACTTGCTTGCTATTAACATCCGGTTCAAAATTCATAGGATGATCAACATTATCAATAGTTTTGCTCTTAATCAAACTTCTTTCTTGAAACTCAAAGCTATCCTGATCATTTTCAAAGTCATTCAATACCTTTGATTTTGCCTGACAAACCTCAATTTGTGTCGGTAGTTCTAACTCCTCTTCTTTTATCTGAATGTTCGATCTTTTGTTTCTCCTTAAGAGCTCTTTTCCTAGCTTCAAGTTCTGCCTCCTTTTGCTTCTCATGTAACATTGCTGAAGAAACATAACTTGCACGTGAAGATCTACTCCTAACTGACTTCTTCCTAGAATACCTGCTTTTCTCTGAATGCTCACTCATAGTCTGACTTGCACTTTGCTCCAATATATACTGTTCTACAGTTGTCTTAAGGTTCAAAAGATTCCTATCTTGTGCTCCTATTTCTTCTTTAAATTCTGACAATGCTGGGTCTTCTAATAACTGTATGTATTCTTCTCTAGCATCATAAAGAGTGTTAAAGTGAGTCAACCATGACGCATATTTACGACGAACTTCCTCAAGTGTTGATTTTGTCAAAACCCCTGTAGCAATAACTTAGTTGATGTGATCATAGTCCCTTTCTAGTTGACGGAAGATTGACTGTATTTTTATACCCTTGATCCCTAGAGCATTAGCTAAACCCTTTTAGTCAACATTCTTGATAGAAGTATCCTTTCTCCAAATTCCCTCTTATTTCTGAGTTTCCATTTTAAATCATCTTTCCAATTCCACGTTCTTGTATTTCCAATATCCAGAAACACTATTGTCCAATTATGAAAATATCCAATTGTAACTTCTAATGTCTTTATCCAGTTATGTTAATGTCTAGTAGTGTAAATGCTATGTTGCGCACAACATGATTCCAATTCCATATATCCAGGTTCTATTCTTGACCATGTCCACTTTGAAGTTTTACACTTAATGTGTTTTTAATTCCATTCCATCTTCTAAGTAAGACAAAGTTCAGATTTTTAATAAATGTTCAGTTTTATTCCTTATATTTTGTTCATTCCATATCTTAAAAAACAGTTCCAATTTCAATATTCAAACATGGCTTCCATTCCACATTGTTCAACTCTTTGGTACAAAGTTCAATCCAAAATCCATAGTCATAACTTATAACTCATACATCTAAAACTCCATACTTTATTGTTCATGTTTCCATATTCCAATTTCCATACATAGTCTAAGTTCCTCTTTCAATATTCATATTTCATATTCCAGCTTCCAGTTCATTAATGTTCCAAGTTCAAAATTCCAATTCAAACATATTTTGTGCTTATTCTTCAAATTCTATACTTCTGTTAGACGATGTAATGCTCGCCGTGACTATCTCCGGTAAACCTCCGATCATCTATACTTCTGTCATCATGTACTAGTTTTCAATATTCTTATTTGTTTCCAAATTCTTATTTCATTGTTGCTCTGAGCAACAGTAGATTAACTGAAAATAACAGAAAACTAAATCAGTTTAGGGGATAAAAGTTCAATAAAATTACCAAATTTACCAAAAGAATATAACTAAATGATACAGAACAAGTTGCTGTACTGGCAAACTTGCAGAGATATTTTATGAGCGCTTTACACAACTCATTCAAAACAGAAAAGCACTTGGCCTACAAAATACTTAAACATGCACTCAAAACACATGAAATGCAATGAAAAGTTACAAAACATGAATATTCCCTCAAAAGCAGTGAGAAAATTATAACCTTTGGCCTAGAAAATATGTATTTTCATATATTTGACAAACTCACCACTTGCCAAAAACATTACAAAATAAAGCAAAATTCCTACACAAAATTATCCTAACCTGCACGAAAATATAAGTTAAAGTATCATTTACAAATTCCAATGCATGAAAGATAGAAAAATAAAGTAATTATGCTTACCACTACGTTAGACATTCTTGGGGTCCAAAATGATGTTTACTTCTTCAAAATCATGGCCTAAAATGCCATGTTACACAGTTACCTCCCTTTGCAGGGTTATTTTAAGATTGGAAGGGAAATTAAGCGAAATAAAATTACAATTACACTTGGTTAAATAAAAAAAACATGGAATTAAACGAAAAATGATTTTGCAAATAAAAGTTTTAAGAAAAAGAGTATTTTGACTGCAACAAATATGATCCGCTGGATTTATTGCCCCCGTGATTCTGTTAGGCAAACAAATTCTCCAAGAAACGTGCAAGGATCAGCTTGACTGGGATGATCCTCTACCTGATGACATTGGAGCAAAGTGGGAGAAGTGGAGACATCAGTTGTGGCAACTGAATGACTTACAGATCTCGAGATGCTTCAAACCACCTGACTTTATAGATGTAAATTCTGTCGAATTGCACCATTTTTCAGATGCGAGGAATTATGGCTACGGCCAATCTTAATACCTGCGGATCATTGATAAGGAAAATCGAGTGCACTGTTCCTTCGTGATGGGTAAGGCTAGAATAGCACCATTAAAGTCTGTGACCATACCGCGACTTGAGTTGACTGCAGCCGTGGTATCTGTGAGAATTAGCAAATTTCTGCAAAGAGAACTGCAATATGACGATATCACTGAATACTTTTGGACAGACAGTAAAATTGTACTGGGCTATATAGCCAATGACTCAAAACGCTTTCACATTTTTGTGGCAAACCGTGTGCAGTACATTCGGGAACATACACAACCATCTCAGTGGAGATATGTGCAGAGTGTGAACAATCCTGCGGATATACATTTAGCGTCTCGTCGGATAAATGCCTCAAACTTGTCTTAGTCCATGTGGTTGACAGGACCAGAATTCCTTTGGAAAGGAAACATACTTTCAAATGACTGTATTGACATGACACAGATCTCAGTGGATGATCCAGAATTGCGAAAGGTGAAAGTGCATGCAGTAACCAAGACAGCAGAGACGTTCGACCTCGGACCCTTAGAGCACATCTCAAAGTGGAACAGAGCAACCTGTCTCAAACTTAAGACACAACTCTTATATAAACTGTCAAGGTGTGACATGAACGAAGGTGAAACGGGGGTCATTTGGATGATATTGATGTTAATGACCTGCAGAAAGCAGAACTTGAAATCATCAGGCTGATACAGTGTGAATAATTCTAGAATGAACTCTCCATACTAGAGTCAAGTAAAGATCTTGGTGATCAGATAAACTCTGTTGGTGATGAAATCAAGGACAGAATTGCGCTCAAGAAACATAAGAAGTTCTTGAAAGCTTCAACTAACCTCGGTAGACTGGATCCTTACAAGACATTGACGGCATATTGCGTGTTGGTGGACGGATCAAGAACTCTGACTTGCCCATGTCTTTTAAACACCCAGTCATTCTCCCTAGGAAGCACCATGTAACAGATATGATTATCAAGCACTTAATGAGAAGCTTGGTCACCAAGGAAGGGGAATGACAGCGAATGAAATCCGAGCCAATGGACTATGGATTGTTGGATGTTCTTCAGCAGTGTCTCACCTTATATCCAAGTGTGTTACATGTAGGAAACTGAAGAGTTCTACACTTGGCCAGAAAATGGCTGATATGCCTGAGGATAGGATGGAGGATGCTCCACTGTTTACCTACTGTGGGGTAGAAATGTTCGACCTTTTATTGTGAAAGAAGGACGCAAAGACATAAAGAGATATGGGGCTCTCTTCACGTGTTTTGGTTGTCGCGCCATCCACATCGAAACTACAAACTCTATGTCTACAAATTCCTTCATTAATGCGCTGAGACGTTTTATTGCTGTGCTTGGTCCAATACGACAATTCAGATCGGACCAGGGTACAAACTTTGTAGGAGCCCGGAATGAGTTATATGAAATTAACTCTTAACATGACTGAGTGAGTGAGTGACTTTTTCCGTCAAGAGAATTGTGACTATTTCCCTTTTTTGATGAATGTGCCCTCTGCCCGCCATATGGGAGGAGTATGGGAGAGACAAATCAGAACTGTCAGATCCGTAATTTCATCTCTCATGAACCAAGCTACTGGACAACTTGATGATGAAGGTCTGCTGACTCTCATGTGCAAGTGATGGCCATAGTGGACAGTCGGCCTCTAACAGTTGACAATTTGAATGATCCCACCTCTTTGGAGCCCCTCACTCCAAACCATCTTCTAATTTCCAAATCGAGGTTAATCCTACCCCCACCTGGTAACTTTCAGAAAACAGACACTTATTCCAGAAAGATGTGGCGACGAGTCCAGCACCTATCGAATGAGCTCTGGCAGCGGTGGAGGCGAGAATATGTACAAACATTGCAAGTGCGACAGAAGTGGAAGCGCCCTAGTAGAGTGGCGCAAGTAGGTGACATTGTCCACCTGAAGGAAGACGATCCTCCCCAAAATCTCTGGAGACTGTGCAGAATCTGTGAGGTTTACAAGAGTAGAGATAACCTTGTACGTAAGGTTAAGATAGCGATCGGAGACCAATCGCTGTCTACTTCTGGAAAACGCATGAACAATGTGACCTATCTAGATCGACCAATTCACAAATTGGTACTATTGCTTGAATCTGAACTTGATCTTCCCTAGAACTATAATGTGCTGACATGTGAACTCTGCGATGACGATATGTGACGAGAATCAAACAGACATTTATTTGACAAGATTTTACAATTGAATTTTGAATTTGTCTCATTGTGAATTTCAAGGATATTATTACCATATTTATTTCTTGTATTGCAGACAAGTAAGGTACTTGTAAGGTTATTTTAAATTGTTTTCATGAAAATTAGTAATTCTAATTTTGGTACGGAGTGTAATGTCAAGTTTTCCTAGCGGTCTGCTATGGTTTGTATTTTAGTGGCAGTCATTTTAGTTCCCTAGAGTTATCCCCCTTTGTCGACCATGTGCTTTTATGTTTGCGAAAGTGTGTGCGATGACGTCTGTGTGCTATCTTCCAAGTTGCAGCAAAACCTCATGATACATCATAGTGTTGCACGTAAAGTAAAGTAAGCCAGTAAGCCAGTAAGCCAGTCAAGTAAAATGGGTAACGTAAACAAGTAGAACTATCTATCAAAGCCTGTGAATTATGACTGTGAACTTCAATCATCAATGTGCGATTTGAGAAACCATGCGATTATGATGTACTATATGCTTAGAATACAAATATGGATCGACTGAACTCTCTTCGTTGTTCTTTGAGTTGATTGAAGCTTGGAAACACTACACTAATTGTTCAAACCACTGATGTGTACATCTGTAAATTTATATGTCATACTCCATTTGCATATTTGTATGTTTCATATCTTCATTTGCATATTTAATGCCATTTTTCAAATTTTTCGACTTTTACTTCTAAAATGCTTATAAGTGTAATACTTACTCTGCTTTAATAATACTTATATATAATGGTCTGTTCATACACAAGTTTAAACAGTGATGCCCTTTGGCTATTTTCAAACATGTCTCTTTTACCAATGTTAAAAGCGGGGTTATCATGAGTGAGCTGTGCTCACTAATTCTCTTGTTGGAGGCGCGGCCCTTATTTCATTATTAGGTTTGAATTGCACGTGATAATCTCTGATAACTGACGAAAATGTCTTAGAATAACACAAACTCATTGCCATTTGACGTAAACCTAATTCATCATGGTAGTTTAACCCTCTTAGTTCCTCGGAACATATATGGGGAATATTATCTAGTAGGGTGATCATTGAAGCGATATAAACCCGATCCCCATAAGGGACCTGGTCCTTATTGGAGACCCGGCTCTTATTCACCTTTAGGTACCTTTGGCCCCCGGCTTCTATTAGTGGCCCGGCTCCTATTTGAGGTCCGGGCCCTATTAGAGGAAGTACGGTATTTGTTATAAATTAGTATAATCTACATGATGTTAGTGCTTCATTGAATGCATGGTTTTATAACAAAATATGCGTTGATAGGTATTACACCCGGCATTAGGTAATGTCAGTACTGTTGTTCACCACAATGAGCTTTGATAGAGTACGATATAAAAATAAACTAAGTTTACTTTACCTGAGTGGAATAAACAAGTCGTTATCGTCCTCTCTGTCAGGGGTGAAACTGATTTGTGTTGATGCATGTGAAGTCAAGGCTTATGAGGTAGAACAGAGTTTGGGCGTAACGACACGACAGTTTTAGTCCAAATTTATAAACCAATAGTCACAAGTGACTTTGTTTCAAGTTAGATAGTCCTCAAAGCCTCCGTTAGTTTGGCACGTGGGGCTCGTCCTCGGGCTAAAGTTCTAGTACGAGGCCCTCGTGCCAAACTAATGGAGGCTTTTCGGACCATATCCAACACATAATTTCTGACAAAAAGATAGCTTGTTTTCACTGTAAATATTGTCAAGATTCAAGATTCATTTATTACGCTCAATATTGCCACCAACGGTGGTACAAGAGCAATACAATTATACAAACATATATACATAAATTAATCAAGACAGCAGAGAGAGACAAATATACACATACAGATCCATGTAAATACATATTCTCTATTATGTACATAAAATATTTACATAAAATATACATTCATCAAAAAAAATATAAGAATTTCTTTTAGCAGTTCTTAAAGATAATGTTTATAAATTTTGCAAGTTTCTTTAGTACTCTAATATCGTTATTTGCCATTTTTAAAAATTGTTTTATCAGGTTAGGCCAAGTGTAAAAACAGCTATCAATTAGAAATGATCTTTCGTTATTCAATTTAGGACATTTAAGTAAATAATGGTACTCGTCACCGATTGAAGGGGAGTGACAGAACGTGCATATTCTATCATGTTTAACAATATTTTGCCATCGACCAATTTCTATGCGTAGTCTATGGTTAGCGGTTCTAAATCGAAGTATTGGGGTTGAAATGGTTTTAGGAAGAAACAAATATTTTTCAACACTTGGTAATTCTTGTATAAGTTGGTAGTACTGTCCCTTTGAGCTAGATGTTACATCAGTACGCCAAGATTGATAAAATTGATCTGTTAGAATTGATTCGATTCGCAGGAGTAACCAAGAGGTATTACATGCTGTTGGATTTTTAAATATATACGACAACCCACAAGTGTCTATTATATGTTTAACATGTACTATCCATGGATTAGTACCAATATTATTAGTAAAATTGAAGGATATGAATGAATTGAGAACTTGAGATAATTTTACCTTTTCGTTATTGCCCGCTAATTTATGCCAGTATGAGATCATTCTTTTTGCTATTTGAATTGACATAGGAGCCCTACCGAGCATATATGACGGGGTAGACAATTTTAAACCTGCAGCTAGTTTCAAAAATTTCAAATGGGTTCTTTCAATTATGGACGTATTTTCATATCCCCATACCTCACATCCATACAATAAAATAGGTACAACCATGGCATCAAATGCCGTTAATAGGCAATCAAGTGGCATATTTATATTTCCAGCTCTTTTTAATAGACAAAACATTGCCTTTGAAGCACTTTCTGCGATAGATTTCAACCCAGCTAACATTCTTCTATTTCGGTGAAACTTAATACCAAGGTAGACGTAATGATTAACTATATCTAAACGGGAGTTGCCAAACATAAATTTAAATTTGCAGTTTTTGAGGGGCCACTTCCAAAAATTAGAATTTTCGTTTTCGAAATATTTACTTTTAGATTCCATTTAACACAGTACTTGGAGAAAGCGTGGAGGGAATTTTGAAGGCCTTCAGGGGTATCACTAAAGAGAGGTATCGTCTGCCTATAACAATGAAAGAAACGTTATAAACAAATATATATATCATCGCCTGACTTAATTTCAATGCTTATACCGGAACAACCATTTTCATGCAAAGATTGTTCAAGGTCGTTTATGAAGATACAAAAAAGTAAAGGTGCCGGATCGGCAGGGGAACAGATCAGATACTTCGTGGTTAAATGTGACAGAGGATTTTATATTGCGGTACATATTTTTAACTAGAGTCATAAATTTTCCTTCAATTCCGGATTTCATCATTTTGAACCACAAGTCAGCTCTCCAGACGGTATCAAATGCCTTTGAAAAATCTATGAAAACGCAGAATAGTTTTCTTTTTAATGATTTCAGTAACTGATTAAGTATATTAAGTAAGTATAAATTGTCAATGGTGGAGAAACCTTTTCTGAAACCTGCCTGAGAAGGGTTTAAAATTTGATTCGTTTCAAGGAATAGTGTCAATCTAGTGTTCATGATACTGGTGAAAAGTTTGCCGAAACAGCTCAAAATTGTAATCGGATGGTAGGAGTTTGGATCTTCAGCATTACCTTTGCCTTTATAAATCGGTTTAATAGTACCGTTTAACAAGGCTTCGGGCATAACACCCGATTCGAATATAAGATTGAAATATTCAACTTAGAACGGAAGTATTATTTCATAGGAATCAATCAAATAATCATTTTCTACCATATCAAGTCCTGATGCTTTATTCCGTTTAAGATGTTTCACTGCTTTGACTATGTCTTCTTCGGTAATATCAGAATTGAGTAAATAGGTATCGAGGCTATGATCCTTTCCAATATCATAATTGATATCTGGTTGTTCCACTCTTGGATTATTTAGATCTTTATAGAATTCAAAAAAATCTTTTAAATTTGGGGAAACAGCGTTTTTCTTTTTCTGACTAGTATTTATCATTTTCCAAAATTCTTTCTTCGCAGAATAAGAAACTATTAATACGAGTAATCACTAAGTTTGAAACAATTTGAGCTTGATTGTTTCGCTGCTGAGTTGTCCCAGTTTGTAAGCTCTTGGTCATGAACTATGCCCTTATTTTAACCCATCAAGTCGCTTTTTTCTTTGCAGGAAATGCTATTGGAATAGTACATATGTAAGTCAAGTTTATCCAATGATGACAACTTGACCAATCCACGAAAGCAAGAGCAACACAAGAGTGTTTAGCTAAACAACGTCTTTCAATTTCAGTTCACCTTCAGATGGGTTGGAAATTTACGCATCATTGACATGTCTGGAATACATGATAACAAAGGCGTGACGACAGATAATTTGAGAAAAATTCTCAGTGGTCAAGTACCATTTGACTCAAAGGTAAATGCTTGAATATATGTGCTAGCAAATTAATTGCAAATTAATTGGTTTTGCTCAGAATATCCTATCTTTTTGCTAAAACGGAATGAAGTGCGATATATATATATATATATATCCGAGATTTATCACATACAATATAATAATAGTTATGATCTTTAAATACATAATTTCCCCCAAAACTTAATAACAATACATAATCGCCAAAATAAAATCAACTAAATAAAATAAAATAAATCAACTGCGGTGTTATGACTCAATTGTATGTTAACAACTGCGACAAATCATTCAGATCGAGAGCGGTGTTTGAGCCCACCTCTACCCTTTTTTCATAATTTGAATTGATGTTTATTCGTTGACAGCTAGATGAGCTCTTTCAAGTGAAACCATCTGGTTCTAGTAAAGTGAAGAGTGTCATGGTCGACATCCCTATGATTATCATCGTTCTTCGTCATGAGGAACTAACGGAGGAACTTAAAAGGCAGCTCAGTGTTGTTAACAAACTACACAGAGAAAATGGTAAGAAATAGAGAATCTTACCAAAGAGTCTTATATATATCAGAATGAGGTGAAACAAGTTACAAATACCCGATGCTTTCCTCTCGATATCGGAAAACACTATGCTGTTTCTATTTATCATCCAAAATCATTGTTCATAATTTGCAATGAAAAATGTTCATCTTTGATCATAGCATTGCTATTACACAATCTCAATAACTATAGATCGACAGTCTCACGTTTATGTTATTACAGTCATCTAACAGTGGTACATATGAGAAGTCGTCCCGTTGACCAATCATGTTTGTTACGACGTTACGCATGGCTTCAGTGGTTGTCGCTGTTCTAATTGTTAGTTTCTGTTTGTTTAAGTGATTTGCATGAAGGCACATGTGTTACGACGTAAGATGTAATAAGTGCGGTGGAATGTAATAACTGCGGTTAATTATAATAAAAACGTGGTAAATTGTAATAAGGATAAGTGCGGTAAATTGTAATAGGTGGTGCGGTAAAACGTTCAGAACAAATGTACGGTAAATTGTAATATCTTGTGCGGTAAATTGAAATAAAATTGATGATAAGGTTTTTGTTGATATATATATAATAGACATAATCGTGTATGGGGCTTGTGAGTAGCATTTGCAAAATACAACAAACTGAAAATATCGATGATTTATGCACAAAGTCTATTGTTCGATTTCGATTCTATGTCAATGTTTTCTGTAGAGCCTATACATATGTATTGGGGAATTTTCCCTTATTGTTATATTATTAACACTATAACATTTACACTGGGGAAGTACATGTACATGTAGGTCAGTTGGTAGAGTGTCCGCTCATCATCCGGGTTCAATTCCCGGTCGCTCCATACCAAAATACGTTAAAAGATGGGAGTTGTTGCTTTCATGATTGACAGCATTATAGGTACAGAACGACGCTTTAACTGGCGCTGCACTGTCGCGTATTCACAAAACAAATTTCCAAATTTGTTTACGGACAATAAAGAATTAGTATTATTAGTTGCTTAATTTTTGGAATCAATTTATTTTCATTTGATTTCTGGTGTTTCTGTAACTTGCTCATCTTTCCCCCCTTCGTTTGCCACTGTAGAGCTATGGTTTTACATTGGTGAAATACGGTTTCACACGGCACAGCTAAAGTTGCAGCACGTTGCACTCGGAACGTTGAGGAAATATCATTTAAATTTGTCGAATCCTTTCATTGCTAGTTGTTAAAGGCGATGTAGCACGTTTTTTTAATATTCTCATATTTGCAATCTTAACTTATTAAGGTTTATACAATATATTATTACATAAGTGAATAAAACATCGTATATTCACATGAAATGGTTATCCCTATTGGAAGAAAATGGGCGACGTATAAAGCGACAATGTAGTGGAACTCTTCCGTTTCAGACGAAGATTTGTAGGTCTCATGCTATTATGAAATTTCAGACATCATTGTATCAGATTTAAAACTCTACTCTGAGTGTTTAGGTATCGTTACATCAGTCAGATCACTTGAACTACTTTCTTAGAGCGACGATTTTAATGCGAACACCTTAAAATGGCCGCTCGATGGGAAATTGAATCACATGACTTAACCAACCATGTACATTCGTTTTAGAACTATTTATATTGATTCGGGAATATTATTTAGCCATTGGTAACACTTATTTACCTTTTTGTGAGAGCACTCTATTCCAAAAAGAACAGCGTGCTGTAGCGCTTTTAACTAGGGGAAGTAAACTCTATTGAATTAACAAGACTCATCACAAGACGATGTATTAGCATTGTATTTGACGTATCACCGTTACAACACGTTATCATCCAATTTAACAAGAGCCATCAGGAGAGATGGCTTATCCCCCGGCCCAACATAAGTTGAATAATCAGTTTTAGCAGTGTATAATGTGTTTTTGCTCTTGAAAACTGATGTCTCCTCTTTCCCCCATTTTAATTAAAGTTATGACCTTTCTAAGAGATAAATGTTAGAAATGTCCAAAATGTTGCCATGAAAATAGAAAAAAGTTAAACAGTTTCAAAAGTTATAACACCCATAAATGAGGAGGTTGTATACAAACTTTGGTGAGGATTTGTCAATCCGCTCCGGAAAGAAATTCTTCCCTTCCAATAAAAAAAGTAACAATTGTAGCCATGGAAAAAGGTTCAAACCCACAAAAGGCACACTTATATAATATAGGGAGACAGTACACCAAATTTGATGAGTTAGGCTTAAATAGTTTTAGAGATCTGCTCCAGAAACAAAATCCTACCCTTCAAATAGACAAAGTCCAAATTGTTACCATGGAAACAAAACAACAACTTTTTCAAAAAACCTAAACCCTAAAAGGCATGACATGGGGACGCTGTATACCAAATTTGGTGTAGATTGGTCCAGTAGTTTTCAAGTACTGCTCCGGAAACGATGTGATCACGGACAGATTGATGGACGGACCAGTTATTGGTTATGTCATCTTGCATATACTATTCCTGTATTCACTTGTCTTACATATATGCTAATGTTGGATTAACTAATTTTGTATTCAGTTAAGTTTTAAATATGCCTCTATAGTGCTTGATAAACGATACCTAATTACGGTTTGAGCATATTAGAACCGTGTGCTATGCCAAGGTACATTCCTATCCGACTTCTTTTTCTAGCAACCAGTTTATGACAATTCCCTTGTGACAAACGGTAGGCGATAATTCTAGTGATAGCAGACAAATCAATTGTTTGCTCTGATGACGACGAACAAATTAAATGTTATATGTTTATGTCATCGTTTAATCATGGTGTATTTCCAATGTTTTACCAGTACCACTAATCAGACGAAAATGTTCTGATGTACTGATGTCTAGTTATAACATAATTTATATTATATGCATTATGACCTTATTTATTACGATTAAAAATGTTGCGTTTATATCCTCGTGATTTTCTCTTGAGTACGCTGCAACTGTGTAATGAAGTTGATATCAAGCCAAAAATATGTTCAACTCTGGAACTACCAATCGATCTATCGCTTTGTTTCAAATATTATTTTCTAACCGTAAAAAGCACAAATAGGTATTACAAAGAAAATATCTATTAGAAAATTACATTGTATAGTATAATGTTCCTGACCTCATTTTACATCAGAATTATAACTATTAACTAGAAGAAAGCTTATCCGGGAAATACATATATGTACGAAATATTTGTAACGAGTTTACAGAAGTTTTTTTTTTTTTTTTAAACTTTTAAAAATTCAGAATCCGCGGAAATTATACTTATTACATCTTTACTTTTCTTTTAATGAATACCTTAAAGGTTTTTGTACACGATAAATGATATTTTCGTACAATTCAAAACCATTAGAAATGCAAATTATTTAAAGCGCTAATTTAAGAAACGTAGCACTGTTTTATTTGGGTTCATATTCTGGTACTTTTATGGACAAATCTCATGCAGTGTGCGATCCCACACCCTCAGAGTCAGACAACTATAACCAGCACTGATAGTATTATCCACTCAGCCACAGTCCATTCGGGAGATACGATGAACAATAATCAGTAGTTTAGCTAATTTTAGATTCAGTACCCCTCCGACAACTCCTATGGCTAAATACATTAAAAATATATGACATTTAAATCTTTTACAAAAGTAATATTGTAATATACCGATTCACTGTTTCGACTTCAATTCGGGACAGCCAGTGATGATGACTGGTTCCCGAGTCTAAAGATGTTGATTTCAATTCTGTAAGGAACTCGTTATAGAGAACCCCCAAAATGTGTACAATTGCAGAATGTGAGGTTATGTAATATATAAATTACTTCCATTGATCATTATCAAAATGTATTCAGCCTTGGGAGCTTTACCACTTTATATAATTACATGTAAATGAGTGGTCGCTGATTTTAAAGAAAGCTTTGTACTGATTGTTGGATATCGATATCATGTTCAACTTGAAACTTTAAAATATTGGTTTCAACTATGTAGTTTTGCTGTTTTCATGTTGAAAGTAATTCTCTTCCAACAGACGTTACTCCCTTCAGATTTCCGATGCTAACCAGAAGACAATAGTAGAAAGTCTGATTTTCGCGACTTTTCTCCCTGACGGTGATTGACTTATAATTACATGTCATAAAGTTATCCACGAGTTGAAACAAATTGATATGGTTAAAATTATTCAATGGAAAATGTTCAAAACTGACCATTATCGGGACACACCCTAGTTGAAAATCAACTATCTGTCGAAGAAAGGTTGTTGACGACTGCCAACTTTCGCTTTAATGGACAGTGCTTACCTCCTGTGTGCATTATGTCAATAGTGTTAAGACAATCAGAAGCCAATGTAGAAAATCTCCTTTTAAATTTGTTTCAACATTAGGACCGTTTAGTTTATAAAATATGCATTTTTTACATCTTAGGTCGTAACAATGTTCCACGCAGCAAATAGACCATAACACTAGGGATTAAAGCCTGAGTTAAGTGAACCCATGTTGAATTCACGGCCGCGGCCCACGGAGTCTTTACATTTGCAAATAATCTAAATCAACTTTAGTGTAAATATCTTATGGATTTGTTCAAGGATGTATTTCTCTGTTCTCATAGAGTAGTTGTTAACTCGAACTGGTATGACTAAATGAGCAGTAAAATGTATAACTTTGGAAGTTTGGAGAAATAGGAAAATTATAGATTTCCAGTAAGGCTTCGATGAAGCGGACATTGTTGCTACTTATATATGTTCGATTATTCGAGATTCAGCGTGAGTTTTTACACTTGCAAATCATCTAAACCGACCAATGTGTAAATATCATATGAATTTCTTTCAGGGTGTATCTCTGGTATGGTATGACCTGATGCTTAGTAAAACTTATATCTTTAGAGAAATATAAATTCAAATAAGGCCCCAATGAAGCGGACATGGTTGATACTATATTCAGGTTATTCGAGTTAAGCTAATAATCAATCAATCTGTATTCACTCAAAAACCACCAACAGAAAAAAAACAAAAATAACATAATATACATTTTTGCATGCGCCTTAAATATTTCTTAACAAACTTTGTACGATATTTATGAATTTTGACATTCTTTACAATTCTTTTGTACATTTAGGTGTGAAAAGTTTGCAGAGGTTATATACATTAGGAGACAGGTGAAATGAGCCCGGAGTGGGCGCTGCATCGATTTTGCGAATAGATAGCCTACATGTGAACTGTCATCAATTAGTTCTTGGTAATTGTAGATGTTCTCAGATATCAGAACATTTAAAGCAAGCTTCAATTCATAAAATTCATAAAAATAAAACATTTGGTCGCACGACCCCCTCTTCGAATGAAGTCATACTCCACGCATCATTCGAGGACCTAACAGTGTTTGGAGTCTTGAATAAGTTCAAGCAAGATAAGGCATCGTTGCTGATTGGCTGAACGTCGAAATGTCAGAGTTCATTGGGACAGCCGGATGCATTGGCCACTGTTATATCGCCTGTAATAATACAATTTTAAAATGTCGATCTAAATGTATTTAGATTGGCCCTTAGACTTCCAGTACGGTGACATCATAGCAATGTGACATAATATTCCTATGCGTCATGGTATAATGTTTTTGACGTCATAGCATTGTGAATCATCACTTGATTGTGAAAGGCATTATGATATCAGTTAACTGACGGTGACAGAGCACTGTGCAAAATCGTCTGTCATCTCTTGATCTTTAACAAGCATTATCTTTCCTTACACTGAAATACTCGTTTTTGATTGACTGACAATTGAGACATATTTCCGTTTGTACCCCGTCAGTCTCACGGTAGACAAATTGCATGTACCTCGTTACAGCTTTAGTACATGTGTAGGTATCGAATAACAATTAGATGACGTTATATAATGACGCACGCATTGTACAGTTTTAAACACTTAGATCAGCTTTTTTCGAGTCTATGAATTACAAATGTATTCTCGCCTTATTTGCTGCGTTGTTTGGAAACAAATGTCATGTGGCATTGCTTGCACACTCAATCTATGCAAGATTAACTCGTTTATGGCATTTTAGAGCTTGGAGTAATACGTTACACGGCTTGTAACATTTCAGTCGAGACGGATCAATGACGCCATTTTGTTCACGTTTAGGGTTAAGATCATTCAAGCGATTTGCATGTTGTGTTCGAGAGAATGTTTCCCATATTTGTTGACAATTTGTTTTAAATATATTCATTTTACAACATTTTCTACACGACTCAAGTATTTGACTCTAAGATAGATAGAGAAATCGTAGCAGTCCCGATAATGTACCGCTTATCGCCCTCTATCTATTACTAAACCCTGCGTGCACAAAGTACCATACCCAAGGTGCGTTCCTTTTGACTCACTCGACTGTAATTTTGCGCATGCGAATTTGCCACATGGCGCGAACGACTCGTATTGCTCAACTGAGTGTCACATTTGGTAACCTGGCCTCAAACAAAATGGCCGACAAAAGGTATTAAATAGGCTCAGCATCTATTAAATTATACTTACCCTATATTTATCTATTTATTCATACATTTGTCTTATATTAGCGTGTGTTCAAAGGGACTACCAAATCCAAACGAAACGGGTACGATCTACCATCGTCTACGATTTTACTGTTCAATCCGTCAGTGAAGGCACCGGAATCATACATCAGTGAAACTGTAACATTGTACGGGTTTCGAATACAGATATCATGTTTATAACCCATATTTTTTATTTACCCAAATCAAAATCGGAATGTGGTCTAAGCCGAAGTAAGTAAGAAAGGAAGAAAAAAGACGAATGTTGCCAGGTTGTTAAAAACATTGCGTCAAATGACTTACTTCCCTTAGTCTCAGGACCTCACGATTTATCAGGAGGGGCATTGAGTGACTCAAGAGTACACAAGAGAGTGACACTTGGGTCGTTCGATTAGGAATTTCATCGCACGCGCGACACACTTTGTGCAAAACGAACGCAACCCCTGTGTACAGAGTCCGGCCTATAAGGCCTATGAGACACGTAATAAAAAGCAATAGTAAAATCCTTAAAATAATAGATAATATTCATCCAACCGTGCCTTAACCAACATACACATTTACACTTTCGCACCGATGTTCACTCACTGACACACATCCACAGACACACTGCTGACCACCGTTCACATAATGGATACATCCTCTCTGACCAGACATAGCTTCAAAAACTCCGTCCAATGATAATTACTGATACTCTTTCACCAACAGTCTACATACACATACACTTACGAACATATCCACTAACACTGCTGATCCAACCACCCCCACTCCTCCACCTCATGCATAGACAGAGACATAACTTCGAAAACTCCGTCCAATGATAATTACTGATACTCTTTCACCAACAGTCTACATACACATACACTTACGCACATATCCACTCACACTGCTGATCCAACCACCCCACTCCTCCACCTCATGCATACGCTAGGTTCCAAACAAGTGACCCGCCAGTCTTGTCGCTTCCAGTGGCGTATACCGGATTGTGCCCCGGATCCCGAAACAAGCGTAGACAGTAAGACATAGTTACCGATTCTGGAATCAAAGATAATGTTCTGCACCTGATATTGTCTTGAACTGAAGGTTACAAATTTACTGTTGTTTATGATGAGACAATATAGATAATTTCTATAGAGAAATGTGACAAGTACTTATGCAAGGCTCGGTAGAGTTCAGCAACCTAGCCGTTTTGTAGGTCGTATCCTTATTTGAGAAATAAGGTAGTATATAACACAGTTGAATAACACTCATTCATTTCAATATGATCTCTTGTCTGAAAGTAGTAAAGTACTTCCTTAATTATCAATGTTATTTTCAGTTCTTTCAAGACATCTTGTGATCACACATATTGACCAGCAAGAGCCAGAATTAAAGAATCCAAAGAACCTGACCAAACTTTACAGTTACCCAAAGGTCAAAGAAGTTATGAAAAATATGGCCGAAGAAACAGGAATTCCAGAAAACGCCATCCACGTAGTCAGAAACTACGTGGAAGACTTAAGATCAGATATACACACAATGCTGGTTCATTTACGGTTCCTTGAAGTTTTGAAGGCTCACGTGAAAGATAAGATAGAGCAAACATATTGCCGCCGGAATTGAGCTGATTGGGATGATGGCTAAAATACTAATGTCTAATGCTTCGATTCTTATTATCAATTAAGAACAGAAAATCGGAACATTTTCATCTTCTTCTCTGGAAAGTAAATACCAAGAAAGCTGAAATCGTGTGTACATACGTTCTTAGCCAAGGGGGTTATGAATTGTAGATTTGCGGCCCCTAATAAGAGTAATACAGGGCCACGACCTCAAAACCCATTTTGCTCATCTCGCATGAACAGATGATGGACTAATGATATGGCATGGCGTCCGTAAACTTTTCACTTTTTCGACTTCTTTTCCGGAACCAGAGACTCTAGAGAACAGAAATTTAATGCACACACTCCTTGGCCTGTGGGGTATTCTAATTTGTAGATTTGGTGGCCCTGTGATTTTAAATACTGGTCACAGGAGCCATGACCTGAACACTTGTTTTCATATTCTTTTACAGTACAAACCTCTCTTAAAAAATAAACTATTGTGTACAGGTTCCTTAAACCAAAAGAGATTATAAATTATAGATTTGGTGACCCTATGACCCCAAATATTGGTCACAGGGGTCATTACCTATAAACAATTTCCATCTTCTTTTCCAGCTCTAGAAAGCTTAAATGTTGTGTCCAGACTCCTTGACCAAAGGAGAATCTAAATTGTGCATTTGATTAGCCCCAATGTGAGTAAGACTGGTTATGGCCTAAAGACCTTTTCCCATCTTCTCCTTGAGTAGGAACAGCTCTAGGAAGTTGAAGTGTTGTGTACAGATTTTTTAGCCATTGGGGATTCTTAATTGTAGATTTGGTGACCCTGTGACCTCATACAAGAGCCACAGTTCAAAGCTGACATTTGTGTATAGATTCTTTGGCACGTGGGGTAAAATCTAAATTGTTGATATGGTAACCCTTTGACACAAATATGGGGTCATGACCCAGAAACTTATTTTCGCCTTCTCCAGTATGTCAAGCTCTAGACAGTCGGACAATTGTTTACAAACTCCTTGGCCAATGGAGATTTTAAATTGTAGTTTTGGTGTCGCCCCAAAAGCAGGTCACAGGGGCATTTTCAAACTTATTGAGTTTATTATTTAAAGTCGGATAGCCTGATGAGCTACAAAGCCAACAGCTCTACTTTCGTATTCTCATACAGCACGAAAAATACCCAGAAAGCTGACAATTTGTGTACATGCTCGTCAACCACTAGAGATTACAAATCCAAATGAATAAATAGCAATTGCTTTGCGTGGATCTAATCTAATTAAATTTCAAGTTTTTACTTCCTTAAACTTAATACAATTCTTAATTAAATTGTATATTTAGTGCATATGTGTCTCCTAATAAGGGCAAAAGAGGTCATGACCTAAAAAAACGATATTCGTCTTCTCCTCCAGAAACATATTGTGTACAAACTCCTCAAACAAAAGGAATTATACATGATACATGATATACAGTGATGCGGTGCCTCTGTGGCCCCATATAATGGTCAAAGGGGTCAGGACCCCAAACCCTATTTAATTTTTCATCTTGAAATCAGATTCTTTGGCCGAGTAGAATTATGAAGTGTACGTTTTTTATTTGCTTGTCCGGTATTAAGGTCGCACATCATAAGCACTAGAAAGCTGAATAGTGTGTGAACATGTATACATTCAGATTTTAAAGTGTATATTCAATTACTCAGTAGCCCCGTATAAGGGCCACATAAGATACGCCCTTGAAACCTATTTTCATTGTTCTATGCCAGAACTGCAGCCTTAAAAGCTGGAAAATGTAAGCAGACACCTTTATGCGATTATTTATGGAATATTTAATGATATATGACTCATGATTCATAGCTAATGGGCTAGAGAGCCAAGGGCTTATTTTCAAAATAAAAGAACATGTAAATTCAGATAGATAACTTGAATAGTCACGACATATATTGGACATATTACTATTCTGTGAACGTTAAAATGAAAATCCAAAAAAAACGTCCTTTTTATTACACAATATATATCTTTTTACTTGGTGAAAATGTGTTTGTTGTTGTCTTCTTATCACAGTATTGGTTGGTTGTTAACACATGGGCTTGTTAAACCTATTACATGATAACCAACGTCGTAAACGTACCTTAGCAGTCCCTGAGCTTCCACGAACCCTTTACACTGTGTAACGAGTACAGACAATACTTGAATCTTTGGGGAGATGTACAAGATCGCAGGGTAAGAGAAAGTCGGCAGGTATTGCTGAGGATGGTGTACTTTTTAGCTCATCTGGCCTGATTGGCTTATTGTATGGCATGGTATTGTGTCCCACATGCGTCCGTTCGTCCATCCGTCCATCCATCCATCCGTCCGTCTGTAAACTTTTCGCATTTTCGTCTTCTTCTCAAGAACCACTTGGTCTACGCAGCTGAAATTTTGTCTGCAGACTCCTTGGCTAATGGCGATTCTAAATTGGAGATTTCGTGACCATCTCACGCCAAATGGGATCACAGGGGTCACGACCTTTGAAACCTATTTTCATCCTCTTCTCCAGTTCCGAACGGTGTAGAAAACTGAAAAATTGTGTGCAGAGTCCCTGGCCAATGGGGAGACTAAATTGTAGATTTCGTGACCCTGTGACCTCAATTGGGGTCACAGGGGTCACAGCCTCAAAAAACTATTTTCATTTTTTTCTCCAGTTCCGAAAGGACCTGAGAGCTGAAAAGTTATGTGCAGACTCCTTGGATAATGGGGATTCTAAGTGTAGATTTCGTGACCCCGTGACCTCAAGTGGGGTCACAGGGGTCATGACCTGAAAAGCTATTTTCATCTTGAGATTGTATGTGCTCTTCAAAGGGAGGTAATTAAACAACAGTGATGAATTAAAAGTTCAGAGTGTGTCTTTATTTGAAGGGGATTTTTTATCTGGCCCCAGAGAAAGGTCAGAGGGGTAAGGACCTATTTCATCTCCTCCATTTAAAGTGCTTCCTATATGTTGTACCTCTCACCTTGAAGTTGACATTTTGAATTAGTTAATGTATAAAGCCTGATGAGCTACAGAGCCAGTGGCTCTATTTTTAGAATTATAATTTATGTATTTACTTTTTTTGTTGTTGTTCTAGTTACTGTTATTTTGTACATGTGATTATGATTAATTCGGTTGTACATTTGTGTATTCATTTTAGTATTGATTTGTTGAGTGATTAGCTTCACCGTGGGGCAAAAGAAAGGATACCAAATGTTCAACAGAGTCAAACATAAACTATTTCTGCCGGGTAAAGTCGATTTTAAATGTCTCTGATGAGGATATATTTAGTCATGAGAAATAAAAAAATCATTCATATGATACTTTATATTTTATATCTATTTCAATTTACATTGGCTGTCTAAATTGCTGTTTCGAGAACTTTTCTGGAAATAATGTTTGGTATTTAAGATAAACGTTTTCTGAAACATGGACATTATGTTAGTATAAGATGATGTCGGCATAATGTAGTTCTTGAACTTAAATTTGTTGACTCATCATTAGAAGCAGTTTTTACTCTCATATCTCGTCTACTTAAGGATATGCTAAAACGACGATTCTTAAAACGCATGTTTCTCAGAAATATGAACATATAATCTTTAATGTTTTTACTTTAGTTTAGTTGGCTTCTGAATACGTGATGTTGCTTTAGCCGTGTGTATCGCTCGTGGATTGAAATGCTTTGTATTTTGTATGAATTCATTTCTTTTGCCCCATGGGTATGTATTAACTACGTTGAAGGTTTGTATTTTAATATATTCTAGGCACAAGACAAATGACTGCTTCGCTTTCATGATGATACAATTAACTACACTACATATTCATATGATGTTATTATTGAGCTTTTAGCGTTAGCTAAATTAAGTGATTATATATTATGTGTGTATTATTAAAAAAAATTATGAAAATATTTTATATAAAACATTCTATAGCTGTTACTATTTTTGCATCATAAATTATATCAAAGCTATAATTTAATCCTTTTGATCAACTTTATTATTAAAAATTGAAGTGGACTAACAGTTTTCAATTTGTGTTGTATTTTGCCGCAATTAAATAGTATCCATCAGTCGAGACAAGCAGGGGCGGGAGAGCGCAGTGGTTAGCGCGTTCGGCTTCGAATCAAGATGTCCAGGGTTCGAATCCCGCCAGGGGCGCGGAAACTTTGTCTGCAGTAGAGAACTGTTCTACACGCAGTAAGGTTTGGGTGCAGTGCTACACTGAATTTCAGCGTAGTACCACTCATGGTTTGCTAGTTCCGGCCGATGCTCGCAGGTTTCACCGCAATGCATAGCCACATGGCGTTGCGGGCTTTCTCCCTGCAGCCGCTATATAAGTGAAATTCTTTTGAAAGTGGCGTTAAACCCCAACTCACCTCACCTCGAGACCAGCAGACGGTACAGGTGCTATACAAATATTAACTTACTTAGTGATTATGTCTCAGAATAGTAAATCGGCGTTCATAAACGCTTATAAACGCTACCGTAAGAGAATTTGAAACATATTTGCACGTTTCAAACAACTGTGCAGAACAACTACGCTCTATATCTTTTTGTCAAATTAAAAATAGATCCATGGGCTCTGTAGCTCATCAAGGTTTATATTGTTCTTGTAATGAAGACTGAACTACACTGATGGGCAAAAGAAAGTATATGGCTCAGGCAAGAACTTCATGTAAGGTGGCATGAAATTTCATGGATTGTGTATATGTATATAAAACAAAACCTACAAAGTTTACAGCTAATAATAACAATAGCTTGCAGCATATGATATATATGTATCCGTATATAACTTAAGTCATCAATAAAATTGTTATGCATATACTCTCTTAATATGTTCTATTATACGATATATGTTTGTTTGGTAGATGAAATATGAATGTACATGTTATATGTTATATGTGTTATAGGCTGAGGAGTGACCGACAGCCGACACTCCGCATTCAGTCCTTGTAATGTACATGTGTAAGTGGTGTATAGGCTGTGCGAGAGACCGACAGCCGACAATCAGGTTCTATGTAAAGTAACACATCTTGGCCTACATGTTAATGTGTCGTGTATAGTCTTAGCAAGTGGCCGACAGCCGACAGCCGACAATCAAGTTCTATTTATAGTAATATAGCTGTAGTGTGCAGTCAGTGCGTGTCGACGACAGCCGACAATCCACCTTCTTTCGTTATGTATATGTATATGTACCCGCGTGTATACTAATAGTTCAAGTGAACAGTCGGCATATTAAACAAAAACTTTAAATTAAACAAGCCAACGGAATAGCGTGATTTAACTTTTCATGTTATTATATCTTCATTACACAGATAAGTAATTGATTTCCATTTTTTAACTATTCAAAAGAAGAACAATTAAGAGTATCTTAAATAATTTAAACATATATCCGGCCACCACAAATGTTTTCGGACATTAAAAATCCTAACCCTCTTTTTTTTCTGCAATATATTATTTGGGTCAACTTCTCCACTTGAATTCTTTAACACATGTGTCCTTTCTTTAGCAACTTTGTTATACCCCTTAACTTGAGATAACCTTCCACGCTATTAATACTGATTTTGAAACAATGTTGTACACGTGTTACCTCGCGTGGCGTTCAGTGTTATGCTGTGTATTTGACTGGAGAGTTATTTAACGGGTTAGTGAATGTTCTACCCTCCAAAAATGAATTATATTTATGGAATTGGATTCTTTGATTTAATGTTTCGTTGTAAGGATAACCTTATTACGAAGTGGTGAAGTATATAGCGTTCAGTCTGTCCTTCCATCCATCTGTCGGTTCGGCTGTCCGAGCATTAAAGATCACTGGATTTCTTCAACACTGATTGTCAGAAGCTCTTTAATATTCAACATATACATTCACTGGACATACTTGTTTGGCCTTTTGAAGAACTTTATCAACTGTGACTTAATTAACATAGTCTTGTTATTTTGTTTTCAAAATCTGGGTCTCCATTTTACTTCTCCCAACGGTTATTTTCCGACTTTTTACACTTTTAATATATTCAATAGATGATGTAATAATATATGACCTAATTTGCATATTTATGCAATTATTTAGA
This sequence comes from Gibbula magus, assembly GCA_936450465.1. Lineage (NCBI taxonomy): Eukaryota > Metazoa > Mollusca > Gastropoda > Trochida > Trochidae > Gibbula > Gibbula magus. The sequence goes on from OW388304.1 coordinate 64,014,462, forward strand.
ATTATTTGTCTACATTGATTATGAAGAAAAACCAAAATATATGGAAAGTCAACTTCTTTATTGCAATGGGGCGGGGTTGCACAGTGGTTAGCGCGTTCGGGGTCCGGGGGTCGAATACCGCCAGGGGCAACGGCAACTTTGTGTGCAGTAGAGAACTGTTCTACACGCAGTTTGGTTTGGGTGAAATGCTGTACTGAATTTCAGCGTAGTACCACCCATGGTTCGCTAGTTCCAGCCGGTGCTCGCAGGTTTCAAAATATTTTTGTTCTGTTTCCATGGCAACAACTTTGACCATGTTTATTGGAAGACTAGAGTTTCTTTCCGGAGCGAACTTTTTAAAATGATTGACCAATTCTCACTAAAGTTTTTATACTACCACCTCAAATCATGTAGATTAGCGTTTTGGCGGTTAGAACCATTTAAACTGTTTAACTCTTTTCTGTTTTCATGGCCACATTTTAGACATCTGTCTATTAGAAAGGTATCAACTTGAATTGAATTGGGGACAGGAGGAGACACCTGTTTTTACGAGCAAAACTACCGTACAGTTTAACTATATACTGCAAAAACTTATTATTCAACTTATGTTTGCCCGGGGGATAAGTCGTATCATTTTTACCAGTTAGTGGGAAGTACACGTGTAACGTTTCATGAAATGAAGGGTTTTAGAGTTCTGCTCCGGAAACGTACCTATCCCTAAACAAAGCCCGAATCAAACGCATTCCTATGGAAACGAAACACATTTTAACAGAAATCGGAAAATATCAAAAGGCAGCCGTTTAGTTAGTGGGTACTACATATGCAAAGATTCAGAACGGTCGAGTTCGAGTTTCGCGCTGGAAACGAAATGATTACTAACAGACGAACAGGACGATGACAAATTTTTTTCCAAATGACACTGCCAACCCTACCCATTAAAAGCTTGAACTTTTATAATTTGTAGTTTCATATCGGTTAGGTTTAAATATATATATATATATATATATATATATATATATATATATATATATATATATAATGTAAAGACAAATCGAAAATAATTACTTTCCAGAAGCGTTTTTATAATAGCGAACATATATTTACAAAACCACATTATTCTTGTTTCTCAACACCCATCACGTGCTTCGAATGTATCAAAATTTGCAGGATGTTTTATGTTTATTTTCTCCTACTAAATGAAAACTGGAGACAAGTTAATATCCTGAAACGAAACCATAAAGTACATTGTGCGATGTTAGATGAAAATATAAGACATTACATTGTAGAAGATTTGTTCAACAATGTGTCAGTCAATTCAAGCCCTCTATATAATTTCATTTAATACAAAATAACGTTGTTTAACTTAGTTATTTTAAAGGTGGAATACTTTTATTATTCAATGGACATGCGATTTCAATAACATTTGAAATAGGATTGGTTCACACTACGACCGAAAAGTTTGACGCGGACATTGTGTTGGGGGAAAAGAGGAAGAAGGAATATAAATTAAATCTGCTGCAATGGAACAATTAAATTATCAGTATCGCCTTGTTGCTTAACGGAAAGTCCCTATTTGCTCCTTTGACACTATGTATTAACCAGAGAAATACAGATGAACGACCATTCACTGGCTCACAAAATACATGCAGGGCTGCCTACTTGTACACTTTTGGAATATTTTGTACACTTGAAAGTCGTAAAATATGACTATACATTCTACACCTTTCCCGTGAAAATAAGAGTTATTCATTTCATAAATTTCTGATTGGAGTAATGGAGAACTGAACTAAAAATAAAAAAATAAATTTCAGAGTTAATGCCAATAAACAAAGTCAAAGTGATTATTGTTATCAAACGAGAGCATGATATCTTGAAACTAATAGTATCATACTAACGGCGAAACCGTATTATAGCTGGTTCGCTTGAAAGGAAGGGAGGTAACTCTTGTATTTCACACTGAAGCTAAGCCTTTTGGTTTCGTATTCTTACTGACAACCCGACTTGGTACAAACATATAAAACAGTTTTGTACTAGAACATTTCGAAAATATTAAAGAATTACATTTTCTATTTTTCGGATTCGTTTTTAGATGATTATCGTTGTTATGAGAATGTGGGACCACCTTGTCGCTACCTATATATACGGCCGTGACAAGTGGTCCCACATTTCCTGATTCGTTGTGAAAGGTAGTCATTTCTAATCGTGAGATAGGTAAAAGGGACTGGTATTGGGTGGTTTTCATATAAAAGACAATGTGAAATAAAATCCACATGTCCCTATTCCAAATTCACAAGATGGAAACCATTATTTAATCTACTACATCGTAACATGTCAACAGAAGTCTATTTTTAAATCCCGCGGAAAAAGTAGGACAAATCTCATGAATATTAATGAGCACTCTCTTTTCATTGCCTGTAGTTAAAGTAAGGTCACAGGTCACAGCTACTTAGCATATGTATTCAAAATCTCATTGGTTGAAATACTTGACCCCCACAGGTCAGGTCAAAGTGCAATAAAATTAACATAAGCTTTCCAAACATTTTCGCTTTGAGATTGACAGGTACCGGTATCAACCGTTGAACGTATTTCCCAGTTTAATATTATAAAGTGAGTGTTTCCATGAGATTCCTGAATAGTTTCCATCTTTATTAAAGATGATGGAACGTTGACCCTCCGACAGTTATCAGCATTTGAAAATTGATGGGAAATGCTTTCCATCTAAAATGGTCCGAAAATGTTGTTTGTGACATATTTCAGATTTTCTATTTCTGATTGATTGTTTCCATGAGATTCCTGAATAGTTTCCATCTTTATTAAAGATGATGGAACGTTGACCCTCCGACAGTTATCAGCATTTGAAAATTGATGGGAAATGCTTTCCATCTAAAATGGTCCGAAAATGTTGTTTGTGACATATTTCAGATTTTCTATTTCTGATTGATTGTTTCCATGAGATTCCTGAATAGTTTCCATCTTTATTAAAGATGATGGAACGTTGACCCTCCGACAGTTATCAGCATTTGAAAATTGATGGGAAATGTTTTCCATCTAAAATGGTCCGAAAATGTTGTTTGTGACATATTTCAGATTTTCAATTTCTGATTGATTGTTTTCTAATAATTTCTTGAAATGTTTCCATCTTTTTTTTTCAGTAATTATATGGAAGTAGAAAAGATTTTGATACTTAACATATTTTGAAATGATTACATTAATTTGCATTCCATTCATATGTCGTTTGGCACATTTTAAAAATGATAATCACACTAAAATGTCACTTCTGGGAAATGTGGGACCACTATCTAAGGCCTATATAGGCAAAATAACAAGTAGTCCCACATTTTCAAAATCACACTAAGACATCATATACTGTATTTGGACCAGAAAGAAACACTAACAGACATCATAACAGTGGGTACTGAGCGTGAGTGGTCCCAGATACGGGAATAAATACCCTAGCTCTACATGATCAGAGTTACTTCCCTTCATTACAAGCGAACCAGCTATAATACGGTTTCGCCATACTAACTCTATCATTATTGTACACCGAAACATCACAAAATACTCCAAAATTGCAATATGTATACAAATTAGTAACAATTAAGAGTAACACGCCTTCTGCCAAAGAAGCAAAACTTAGAGGAGACTGAAAGGCGCTGTAACACGTGTTTGGCGTTTATTTCTTTTCTCTCAATCGCCATTTATGTGTATACAAAATATTGTTTCGTTAGAGGGTATAACATCTCCTTACATCACCTGATAAGCCCTATCTATAGAAAATCCCTGTTGGTAGAAAATGGAGCGACAGTGTAGGTATAATTTGAGAGTTCAGATCGCATGATGCATGGTTGACCTTTCCACCATGGTGCAATATTTAGATTTTTTATCTGAGTGTTTACATGTAGGTATCATTACATTAGTCAAATGACCTGACCTCTCTTCGGTCGACCATTTCAATGTAAACGCCTTAAAATGGCTACTGGAAGGGAAATGGACTCGCATGGCTAAACCGATTATAACCTGCTGTTTCACCATCTCTTCCATATGTTGAATAGGCCTAAGGAAGTATACCGAAAGGTCGCCATTATGAAATTAAGAAGTTGATCCATAAAATATCCTTGTCTTTCAATTACACCAGCTTCTAGAATGCCTCTTAAAGAGTTGAGCTTGACATGAGTTCAACGACTTACCCTTTGTTATTGAAGATACATTTAACACTCCCGTTCAACAGCCATATCTTCTAAGCACACAACTAACTTTAGTTTGTAGAGTTAACTCCCCTAGATCCTTCCGTTACCTTACGTTCCGTTAATCACATACAAATGTATGAACTGATTAATCCATTGAGTCTATGTTTCAGTAGCTCTTCGATTTTCTTTTCATCTGTTTCTTTGTGTAACACTTGGAGCACAGTGGTGTAGTGGTTAGCGTGCTGGCCTCCCATGCCAAATGCCCGCGTTCTAATCCCGGTGGAGACACCGAAGATGTGTGGCCTGGGTCTCATACTGTGTCGTGGCAAGGCATGTCACATTGCACTCAGTCCATCCAGCTGTATGAATGGGTACCTGACTAACGGTGGACATGGCTTCTTGTATAGCGCTTCGGCAGTCCCGAAAGTACAATTCCGTCAGGGTTATAATGCGTTGCGCCCAGAGAAACCACTCGTTGACTGGATTGTTGGCGCAATACAAGAACACTTATTACTATCAACACTTAAACTTCTTTCAGTGCGTAAAAAGCTTTTATCTGGCAAAAAGAATAATGATGCTAAATAACTTATAGCAATTTATAACTCACTCACTCCGGCGTAAGTGTATACAGTGTAATCGAAAGTCAATAGTTGTTGCTGTAATGTGATGTAGTGTCAAGTGGAGTGATTACACTTTACTTACTGACTTTTTAACAGTATGCATCTTCAAACTCACAATCATGTCAAGTTTAATGTTACGGTATCTAAAGCGATAAGAAGTGTTCCATAAACAGATTGCAATCAAGTAAATTTGTACATTTTATGATTTTTTTAGTTAAATGCCAAACATTCTCGTAAAAAACACATTTTGAAAAAGCGATTTTAACACCCCAAGTATACTTATAGACTAGTTCCATTTCACAGAATTCTGGGACCCTAGAGGCAAATTTGAGGAAAAGCAGGTAAACAGGTATTTAAACCCATTTTAAGTATGCTGAATCCGAATATTTTGTTTACCAAGCTGGGAAATTCCGAATAAATGTCCTATTTTTCAATTTAAAATTGTACCCCTAAAATTCCAATTTTTCGAAAATTCCAATTCTAAGGGTTCTATTTAGCGATTCCCATATTATTAGTAATATAATTATGCATGATCTATTTTTTCTTAGTCTAATGATGTAATGCAAATATAAAAGAGCCATTTTAAATTTAAAAAAATATATTTTTAACCCCTTAAAATTCGGAAATTCACAACCACTACCGCAAACTAGCAAAATATCAATCTTATGTCAGGTATGAAGCTTAAACATGGTATTATCGTAAATAAAACATGTACAATCTTGCTGATGAAGAGCAATGATAAAGCTAGAGTAGTTATGTTTGGTAAGAGTAGATTGCCCGAGGCATTGACACCAACAGGTGACTCGCTTCACTACCACATACAGAGAGCTCATTACCAGAGTAAAGTGTGAAGACCACCAACACAAAAGATCTAAACCCTGCCCTTGCCTGAACATTGAGGATGGACTACGAATGATGGAAGATTTATAACCACCCTGATGTCCAGATCGCCAATGTAAGGTGAGGTGAGGTGAGTTGGGGTTTAACGCCGCTTTAAAGAGTATATCACTTAAATCGCGGCTGCTAGTATTATGGCAGGGAGAAAGCACGTAACGCAATGTGGCTATGCATTGGGTTGAGACCTGCGAGCATCGGCCGGAACTAGCGAACCATGGGTGGAACAACGCTGTTGTGGATGTAGCACAGGATGCAATTCCAACAGACGCAGCTGTAAAAAGGCGTTACTGCGTTGTACAAGGATATGTCGATGTGGAGGTGGAGATAAATGCAGGAACAATTAATTCTTTCTAAAACGTGACCCAGAACTGACATTATCAACTTTCTATTCCGAGATGTTGAAGATGTTTGAAAGTTAAACTCACAAAATAGTATTAAACGGAGCTCGATCAGCACAAAATTGTTATGGTTCTTTTTTAAATTGATTTCAATCTACAGATTTCACGAAATGTAAAACAGTTCTAATGAAATACTTATATAGGTGACATTGGTGTCATCGTGTGCAGTATGTTATCTCTGTCAAGTATACACAGTTTTGAACTCGAAATTTGACTAATGTAAATTGAAGTGCATTTTCATTGGAACAGTGACAAACTTTCATGACCTCATAAGGGTTAATATTTATCTTCTTATATCTCTGACGTACTCAAATATACAACAAATGCATGTTTTATTTACGATAATATCATGTTTTAGCTTCATAACTGACATAAGGTTGATATTTTGCTAGTTTGGGAAGTGGTTGTGAATTTCCGAATTTTTAGGGTTAATAATATTATTTTTAAAATTTAAAATGGCTTTTTTTATATTTCCATTACATCATTACACCAAGAAAACATATATCATGCACAAATATCTTACTTATAATCTGGGAATCGCAAAATAGAACCCTTAGAATTGGAATTTTCGAAAAATTAGAATTTTAGGGGTACAATTTTAAATTGAAAAATAGGACTCTTATTTGGAATTTCCCAGCTTGGTAAACAAAATATTCGGATTCAGCTTACTCGAAATAGGTTTAAAAACCTGTTTACCTGCTTTTCCTCAAATTTGCCTCTAGGGTCCTTAAAAAGCTGAAATATCAGAAATGGAACTAGACTATTAAGCATATTTACAAATACAGGAATTATATTCTGATATATGACATTGTGGTTACATCTCTACCAATCAGGTACCTATCAAAAGCATTTAATATCGACTTTCTCCGGCGGGGTATTTTGTTTTTTTAATTGGTGAAATGTTGTGACGTTACTTTTGCGGTTGAGTGTAAAACTGTGTACTTAGTATACTGTGCTTAAAACTGCTAGAAATCAAATCTAATCTTTGTCATCTTTGTCTAACAAGTGTGGAAAGAGCTGAACTGCTTCACTTTTCTAATGGATAACAGCCTTGTGCTTTTTGTTCACTCATCCATATAATATAGTGTCTAACTAATGGGGTGTTTGACTATTGGGGTTCCAGCATCCTGGACCTCGGCGTACAGACCGGAAGACGACATCATCCGTAAAATTCGCTTCAACAAACATGTCATTCATATCATACCAGTATTTTAAAACAATTATTTCGAAACATGGATCGATATTTTATTATCGTGCATTGACGTAGATTGCATTGTTTTAAATGTTATATTTATATTTTTATATTAATCAATATTATTTTGAAATAAATCAGCTAGCGTTCTAATTGTCAAAAGCAATCTCATGTAATCTTGTGAAATCATAAATGTTAGTTTAATTCAAACTCAACTCTTGATCACAGTTCTATTGCATTGTGATTTTTGTAAATTAATAACAAAACGTGCTAGTTAATGTTCAGCTCATGACTATCTAAAAACTATGACAACCAACTATTGAATGCAAACAACTCTACGTACTTCTAACTGCATTACTGTTAAAATAACAAACGATACATAAAAGTGAAAACATGTGCAAAATCATACGCGCAAACTTATGAATGTGTTGTAGTAATAGGGGCCGGGCCTCAAATAGGAACCAGTCTCTAATAGCAGCCGGGGGTTACACGTGCCTAAAGGTGAATAAGAGCCGGACCTCTTATAGGGACACAGTTTATATCGCAGCAATGATAACACCCTACTAGATAGATTATTCAATTGAAAATTATCAACAATCAGTTCCGTATAAAGAAAATACAACCATTCAAAGTCGTGATCTTGATCGAAACCAGAGAATGACCCTTGGCTTGCTGCAGCCTTTAAGTCAAACGTAATTTTGGAAATTTTAATTAAGTTGATAGGAAGATTTACTTCGATAGTGTTTAATACGTCTTATAACGAGTACATTCGTGAGATAGAGCCATTACTGTCGGCTACTATACATGTGTGAGACCTGCCTTGGTTTTCATTGAAACTTATATAAAATTTAAATATTAAGCATTTGAGGGTCAATATGAAAGTCGATTAAGAATATATAACCTAAAGTAGCACCTATTTTAGAACCAAATAAAATATCATGCAAAACTTATCATGCATTTTGAAATTTTCCCAGGCACTACAATGTAATAGGGTTAACCTACCATGCTAAACTCGGTTTACGTCAAACCGCGAAGAATTTATGTATCAAAGGTTGTTTCATGTACAAAAGGCCGAAGACGAAGGAGAGTGACAGGCGAGTGACAGGCGAGTGAAGACAAGTGACAGTCGAGTCACTGACGAGTTGAAGGTGAAAACCATCGGAAGCAGACGGCGAGCTATCGGAAGAACCACCTGACACTTGATGTCGAAGTGTCTGGCGGAGGGCAAGACCAAGGCCGTGCGAACCAAGCAGTCACTCGACGAAGGCAAGAGAAAAACAAAAAAACACAAATTGCACGTGCAGATCGTGCATCTACCAGCTTGGCAGAGAACACCTAGCATTTGTCAACAAGGTCCCTTATTCACTCAACACCTAGAAAATCAAAGGTTGTCTAAGACAACCTTTTAACGAGGAGTGTAGATAGGACGTTGATACAACCTCTTAAATGAATTAAAAGTTAGCAGGTTAGCAAAAGCAGCGAAGAATAGCGCTAAAAATACCCAGTGGCAGTCTAGTTATGCAACTGAGAGGAGAGTGAATACTTCCGGTGGTGACGTCACAAGACCTTGCCGACTTACCGCCCTTGGGAGAGGGATTTTACGCATTCCCTACTCCACTGTTTTTAAGTTTCGTCTGTGTTAACATTGAAATAGCATACCTAGACAGGAGGTAGGCATAGTAGGTCAAGTCAACAGATAGGTATGTAAATAATAACAATTTATATAGGACAGCCAGGGTATGCCAGCCATTTTTTCTGTTGATCAAAGATATAGTCATCGCCCGGTCCGTCTGTCCGTCCGTCTGTCCGTCCGTCTGTCCGTGTGTCCGTCCGTAATCATTTTGTTTCCGGAGCAGAACTCGAAAACCGTTCATGATATCTTTCTGAAACTTTCCATGTGTATTACCCACCAACTGAAGTGGTGCCTTGTGATATTTTCAGATTTCTGAAAAAAAATAATTGTTTTCGTTTCCATAGAAACATGAGAGGGATGCTGGTTGTTGTTGATTTTGACTGCTTCTGGAGCAGAAGTCTAAAACCCTTAACATACCTGAAACTCAGCATCTGTAATACCCACTAACTGAAGTACGGTAGTAGATACACAAGATCTGTTTTACAAATTTTGTGGAACCGGTGGGATATGTCATCTTCTTGTTTTATTTATCTAACCCTAATGCTGATGTTTAAAAGATATAGAGCCAATGCGAATTTTCTAACAGTTCATGCATATTTATTAAAATATGCAACATAATTCCAATCAATTCTCTTATGGCCCAAACAGAATACTAAATCTTAATTGTAGAGACTTTTTGAGTTTGAGCATATAAGAGTCTTGTAAAACATGCGTAACACGACACAGTGAAATATGCTCTTGTCCTATAATTCTAATTAAGTTCAATCCCCATTATTTGAACTGGTGATGTTAGACACAACACAACATATTAATAAGGTAGATGTGTGCTAAATATTATTTTTTGTGTGCTAAATATTATGTTTCATTGATAAACGGAAAACTTGATAGTTGCAAAATAACATTAGGCAGGTCATTAGAATTATTTTTAAAAACGTATTTGAATACAATGTGGCGAAATTTTCAGTGAGTGAGTTATTATGCTGCTTCGGCAATATCGCAGCCATTAGCGGCGATGAAATATTCACAATTTAAAATTAAGTCATAGGAGTCTTGCTATTTATGTATACACCATTTAGTGCAGTCATTGATGTAAGGTATAAACAAGTTTGAATTATGCTTTTTATATTAACACACTCGCTTGCAAGCTAACCACCATGCAGGACACACGTCGCCAGAGCTCTCAATCCAAGATGGCGGCCACCACGCCGTTGGAGAGAGTTCTACTACGGAGGCTGGTTACAGCCCTCAAGCCATGCCTTTCATACCTTGTAGAGACCTATCATCTCGACGATAACCTCCCGGATAAACGGATCACCTTCACTATCATTTTTGACCCATCAAAACGAAAAGGACAATCCAGCAAGCGAGTGAGTACACAAAAACCTGTATGTCAACAACGACAACACAAACAACGAGGAGCTAGTAACAACAAACCTGCACCACAAAATGTAGGTAATACTACTTCAGCTGGTAAACAACCTAATACTAGCAACGTTACCAAACGGCCGAGGAAGAGACGAAAGACAGACTCAACTACCCAAATAGATGACATAATTGTCATGGACACAGGTACAGACAAGCGGACTACTGAGCATACCACTCAACATGAACCATGTCACTCCCAGCGCTGGATTCCCTACCCCTGAGACCAGTGCCATACCGGCGTGTGACATAGTACACACGGATCCAAAACCAGCTCCAAATCAGCCTTCTCGTCTTAAGATCGACACGCCCACCAGTGACGTCAGCGAGTGGATGAATCCAAAACCATGTTATTGAAAATATGAATATTCTTCTAATTGGACTACATGAATTTAGTTTCCAATTTTCATCAACCAAATTGGTATCATTTTGATCAATACAAAGGGAGAATATACAAAAATATCTATAAAACAAAGACATTTTTTGCTGTTACATGAAGCTGTATTTAGTTAGAAATTAGCGTTTTGGCGGTTAGAACCATTTAAACTGTTTAACTCTTTTCTGTTTTCATGGCCACATTTTGGACATCTGTCTTTTAGAAAGGTATCATCTTGAATTGAATTGGGCACAGGAGGAGACACCTGTTTTTACGAGCAAAACTACCTTACAGTTTAACTATATACTGCAAAAACTTATTATTCAACTTATGTTTGCCCGGGGGATAAGTCGTATCATTTTTACCAGTTAGTGGGAAGTACACGTGTAACGTTTCATGAAATGAAGGGTTTTAGAGTTCTGCTCCGGAAACGTACCTATCCCTAAACAAAGCCCGAATCAAACGCATTCCTATGGAAACGAAACACATTTTAACAGAAATCGGAAAATATCAAAAGGCAGCCGTTTAGTTAGTGGGTACTACATATGCAAAGATTCAGAAAGGTCGAGTTCGAGTTTCGCGCTGGAAACGAAATGATTACTAACAGACGAACAGGACGATGACAAAATTTTTTCCAAATGACACTGCCAACCCTACCCATTAAAAGCTTGAAATTTTATAATTTGTAGTTTCATATCGGTTAGGTTTAAATATATATATAAATATATATATATATATATATATATATATATATATATATATATATATATATATATATATATATATATATATATATATATAATGTAAAGACAAATCGAAAATAATTACTTTCTAGAAGCGTTTTTATAAAAGCGAACATCTATTTACAAAACCACATTATTCTTGTTTCTCAACACCCATCACGTGCTTCTAATGTATCAAAATTTGGAGGATGTTTTATGTTAATTTTCTCCTACTAAATGAAAACTGGAGACAAGTTAATATCCTGAAATGAAACCATAAAGTACATTGTGCGATGTTAGATGAAAATATAAGACATTACATTGTAGAAGATTTGTTCAACAATGTGTCGGTCAATTCAAGCCCTCCATATAATTTCATTTAATACAAAATAACGTTGTTTAACTTAGTTATTTTAAAGGTGGAATACTTTTATTATTCAATGGACATGCGATTTCAATAACATTTGAAATAGGATTGGTTCACACTACGACCGAAAAGTTTGACGCGGACATTGTGTTGGGGGAAAAGAGGAAGAAGGAATATAAATTAAATCTGCTGCAATGGAACAATTAAATTATCAGTATCGCCTTGTTGCTTAACGGAAAGTCCCTATTTGCTCCTTTGACACTATGTATTAACCAGAGAAATACAGATGAACGACCATTCACTGGCTCACAAAATACATGCAGGGCTGCCTACTTGTACACTTTTGGAATATTTTGTACACTTGAAAGTCGTAAAATATGACTATACATTCTACACCTTTCCCGTGAAAATAAGAGTTATTCATTTCATAAATTTCTGATTGGAGTAATGGAGAACTGAACTAAAAATAAAAAAATAAATTTCAGAGTTAATGCCAATAAACAAAGTCAAAGTGATTATTGTTATCAAACGAGAGCATGATATCTTGAAACTAATAGTATCATACTAACTCTATCATTATTGTACACCGAAACGTCACAAAATACTCCAAAATTGCAATATGTATACAAATTAGTAACAATTAAGAGTAACACGCCTTCTGCCAAAAAAGCAAAACTTAGAGGAGACTGAAAGGCGCTGTAACACGTGTTTGGCGTTTATTTCTTTTCTCTCAATCGCCATTTATGTGTATACAAAATATTGTTTCGTTAGAGGGTATAACATCTCCTTACATCACCTGATAAGCCCTATCTATAGAAAATCCCTGTTGGTAGAAAATGGAGCGACAGTGTAGGTATAATTTGAGAGTTCAGATCGCATGATGCATGGTTGACCTTTCCACCATGGTGCAATATTTAGATTTTTTATCTGAGTGTTTACATGTAGGTATCATTACATTAGTCAAATGACCTGACCTCTCTTCGGTCGACCATTTCAATGTAAACGCCTTAAAATGGCTACTGGAAGGGAAATGGACTCGCATGGCTAAACCGATTATAACCTGCTGTTTCACCATCTCTTCCATATGTTGAATAGGCCTAAGGAAGTATACCGAAAGGTCGCCATTATGAAATTAAGAAGTTGATCCGTAAAATATCCTTGTCTTTCAATTACACCAGCTTCTAGAATGCCTCTTAAAGAGTTGAGCTTGACATGAGTTCAACGACTTACCCTTTGTTATTGAAGATAAATTTAACACTCCCGTTCAACAGCCATATCTTCTAAGCACACAACTAACTTTAGTTTGTAGAGTTAACTCCCCTAGATCCTTCCGTTACCTTACGTTCCGTTTATCACATACAAATGTATGAACTGATTAATCCATTGAGTCTATGTTTCAGTAGCTCTTCGATTTTCTTTTCATCTGTTTCTTTGTGTAACACTTGGAGCACAGAGGTGTAGTGGTTAGCGTGCTGGCCTCCCATGCCAAATGCCCGCGTTCTAATCCCGGTGGAGACACTGAAGATGTGTGGCCTGGGTCTCATACTGTGTCGTGGCAAGGCATGTCACATTGCACTCAGTCCATCCAGCTGTATGAATGGGTACCTGACTAACGGTGGACATGGATTCTTGTATAGCGCTTCGGCAGTCCCGAAAGTACAATTCCGTTAGGGTTATAATGCGTTGCGCCCAGAGAAACCACTCGTTGACTGGATTGTTGGCGCAATACAAGAATACTTATTATTATTAACACTTAAACTTCTTTCAGTGCGTAAAAAGCTTTTATCTAGCAAAAAGAATAATGATGCTATTCGGAACATAAATAACTTATAGCAATTTATAACTCACTCACTCCGGCGTAAGTGTATACAGTGTAATCGAAAGTCAATAGTTGTTGCTGTAATGTGATGTAGTGTCAAGTGGAGTGATTACACTTTACTTACTGACTTTTTAACAGTATGCATCTTCAAACTCACAATCATGTCAAGTTTAATGTTACGGTATCTAAAGCGATAAGAAGTGTTCCATAAACAGATTGCAATCAAGTATATTTGTACATTTTATGATTTTTTTAGTTAAATGCCAAACATTCTCGTAAAAACACATTTTGAAAAAGCGATTTTAACACCCCAAGTATACTTATAGACTAGTTCCATTTCACAGAATTCTGGGACCCTAGAGGCAAATTTGGGGAAAAGCAGGTAAACAGGTATTTAAACCCATTTTAAGTATGCTGAATCCGAATATTTTGATTACCAAGCTCGGAAATTCCGAATAAATGTCCTATTTTTCAATTTAAAATTGTACCCCTAAAATTCCAATTTTTCGAAAATTCCAATTCTAAGGGTTCTATTTAGCGATTCCCATATTATTAGTAATATAATTATGCATGATCTATTTTTTCTTAGTCTAATGATGTAATGCAAATATAAAAGAGCCATTTTAAATTTAAAAAATTATATTTTTAACCCCTTAAAATTCGGAAATTCACAACCACTACCGCAAACTAGCAAAATATCAATCTTATGTCAGGTATGAAGCTAAAACATGGTATTATCGTAAATAAAACATGTACAATCTTGCTGATGAAGAGCAATGATAAAGCTAGAGTAGTTATGTTTGGTAAGAGTAGATTGCCCGAGGCATTGACACCAACAGGTGACTCGCTTCACTACCACATACAGAGAGCTCATTACCAGAGTAAAGTGTGGAGACCATCAACACAAAAGATCTAAACCCTGCCCTTGCCTGAACATTGAGGATGGACTACGAATGATGGAAGATTTATAACCACCCTGATGTCCAGATCGCCAAATGTAAGGTGAGGTGAGGTGAGTTGGGGTTTAACGCCGCTTTCAAGAGTATATCACTTAAATCGCGGCTGCTAGTATTATGGCAGGGAGAAAGCACGTAACGCAATGTGGCTATGCATTGGGTTGAGACCTGCGAGCATCGGCCGGAACTAGCGAACCATGGGTGGAACAACGCTGTTGTGGATGTAGCACAGGATGCAATTCCAACAGACGCAGCTGTAAAAAGGCGTTACTGCGTTGTACAAGGATATGTCGATGTGGAGGTGGAGATAAATGCAGGAACAATTAATTCTTTCTAAAACGTGACCCAGAACTGACATTATCAACTTTCTATTCCGAGATGTTGAAGATGTTTGAAAGTTAAACTCACAAAATAGTATTAAACGGAGCTCGATCAGCACAAAATTGTTATGGTTCTTTTTAAAATTGATTTCAATCTACAGATTTCACGAAATGTAAAACAGTTCTAATGAAAGACTTATATAGGTGACATTTGTGTCATCGTGTGCAGTATGTTATCTCTGTCAAGTATACACAGTTTTGAACTCGAAATTTGACTAATGTAAATTGAAGTGCATTTTCATTGGAACAGTGACAAACTTTCATGACCTCATAAGGGTTAATATTTAGAGGAAATCTTCTTATATCTCTGACGTACTCAAATATACAACAAATGCATGTTTTATTTACGATAATATCATGTTTTAGCTTCATAACTGACATAAGGTTGATATTTTGCTAGTTTGGGAAGTGGTTGTGAATTTCCGAATTGTTAGGGTTAATAATATTATTTTTAAAATTTAAAATGGCTTTTTTTATATTTCCATTACATCATTACACCAAGAAAACATATATCATGCACAAATATCTTACTTATAATCTGGGAATCGCAAAATAGAACCCTTAGAATTGGAATTTTCGAAAAATTAGAATTTTAGGGGTACAATTTTAAATTGAAAAATAGGACTCTTATTTGGAATTTCCCAGCTTGGTAAACAAAATATTCGGATTCAGCTTACTCGAAATAGGTTTAAAAACCTGTTTACCTGCTTTTCCTCAAATTTGCCTCTAGGGTCCTTAAAAAGCTGAAATATCAGAAATGGAACTAGACTATTAAGCATATTTACAAATACAGGAATTATATTCTGATATATGACATTGTGGTTACATCTCTACCAATCAGGTACCTATCAAAAGCATTTAATATCGACTTTCTCCGGCGGGGTATTTTGTTTTTTTAATTGGTGAAATGTTGTGACGTTACTTTTGCGGTTGAGTGTAAAACTGTGTACTTAGTATACTGTGCTTAAAACTGCTAGAAATCAAATCTAATCTTTGTCATCTTTGTCTAACAAGTGTGGAAAGAGCTGAACTGCTTCACTTTTCTAATGGATAACAGCCTTGTGCTTTTTGTTCACTCATCCATATAATATAGTGTCTAACTAATGGGGTGTTTGACTATTGGGGTTCCAGCATCCTGGACCTCGGCGTACAGACCGGAAGACGACATCATCCGTAAAATTCGCTTCAACAAACACGTCATTCATATCATACCAGTATTTTAAAACAATTATTTCGAAACATGGATCGATATTTTATTATCGTGCATTGACGTAGATTACATTGTTTTAAATATTATATTTATATTTTTATATTAATCAATATTATTTTGAAATAAATCAGCTAGCGTTCTAATTGTCAAAAGCAATCTCATGTAATCTTGTGAAATCATAAATGTTAGTTTAATTCAAACTCAACTCTTGATCACAGTTCTATTGCATTGTGATTTTTGTAAATTAATAACAAAACGTGCTAGTTAATGTTCAGCTCATGACTATCTAAAAACTATGACAACCAACTATTGAATGCAAACAACTCTACGTACTTCTAACTGCATTACTGTTAAAATAACAAACGATACATAAAAGTGAAAACATGTGCAAAATCATACGCGCAAACTTATGAATGTGTTGTAGTAATAGGGGCCGGGCCTCAAATAGGAACCAGTCTCTAATAGCAGCCGGGGGTTACACGTGCCTAAAGGTGAATAAGAGCCGGACCTCTTATAGGGACACAGTTTATATCGCAGCAATGATAACACCCTACTAGATAGATTATTCAATTGAAAATTATCAACAATCAGTTCCGTATAAAGAAAATACAACCATTCAAAGTCGTGATCTTGATCGAAACCAGAGAATGACCCTTGGCTTGCTGCAGCCTTTAAGTCAAACGTAATTTTGGAAATTTTAATTAAGTTGATAGGAAGATTTACTTCGATAGTGTTTAATACGTCTTATAACGAGTACATTCGTGAGATAGAGCCATTACTGTCGGCTACTATACATGTGTGAGACCTGCCTTGGTTTTCATTGAAACTTATATAAATTTTAAATATTAGAGCCATTACTGTCGGCTACTATACATGTGTGAGACCTGCCTTGGTTTTCATTGAAACTTATATAAATTTTAAATATTAAGCATTTGAGGGTCAATATGATTAAGAATATATAACCTAAAGTAGCACCTATTTTAGAACCAAATAAAATATCATGCAAAACTTATCATGCATTTTGAAATTTTCCCAGGCACTACAATGTAATAGGGTTAACCTACCATGCTAAACTCGGTTTACGTCAAACCGCGAAGAATTTATGTATCAAAGGTTGTTTCATGTATTGATCAAACCCACAAATATAATACGGGTCGGGTGGCGTAGTGGTTAGCGCGTTCGGCTTCGGATCTAGAGGGGTTCGAAACCGGCCGGGGGCACGGCAACTTTGTCTGCACTGTAAAAGTGATGCTTAGAATTTAAACACAATCAATCAATTGTGTCCCATAATTTTAACGCCTTTAGTTTAACGCGTTAGGATTGTATTTAGAATCTAAACATGTAGGCAAAATGACGCGTTTAGGATCTAAACGCGTTATGACTAAAAGCGTTAAAATTATGGGACACAAAACCTGTTCAGGATTGTGTTTATAATCTAAGCATCACTTTTACAGTGTATCTAAACGCGTTTTCTGTGTGATGTGATCCAATCAATAAACAATACATAGCAATGATTATTATCACTTCCATAAATATTTCAGTTGACTTCACTCGTATCGAGCAACAGTTTAATGGACACACAACTTCTTTATTCTGTGTAAGCGACGTTTTGACATAGATTCTGTCTTTGTCAACCAGGTGATGACAACAACAATGATATCTATGTCGTAACGTCGCCTTTGCAGAATAAAGAAGTTGTGTATCCATAAAATTGTTCTTCATTCTTCATTACCTCAACTTTCCAGAATGCCCATACAAAATATTAACTTTTTTAATGCATTCATTATTAATCATTAATATATATTTTTCAATATTCACATTCACATAACACAAGAAAATTGGTGCGCACAGCTCACTCATTACAGTAACCCTTATAATAATACTTCACTTCATATGTTGGTCTAACCAATAAAAAGATCAAGACTTACCTCCCTAACAAGTACCTGATATCAGCATGTCCTAAAGGTAACACTATCAGGGTTACATAAAATGGAGTAAAAAAACTAAGTAAATACAACCAAACAAAAGAGGTATCCACACAGTCATTATATGTGTATGAATTTTCATAAAATTTAAAAATTAAGTCGGAGTTATTAGCAAAACAAACATTCTGGACGTACGTAAACATGGTCACATAAACCGCTATATATTTTGACTTTATAGCAGCAATATGATTACTTTCTTTTGAATGCCTACATGATTGTATTCAAGCAGTTTATCTAATCAACTGGCAAGGTATTTCCATCCATCCATCCCTCAGGATATTCCTCTTTGCAATGTTAGGCTTCAGCAAACAAAACTCTATATCGATCTGGAAAATAAAGCATTAAACAATGATAAAATTCATTAAATACATGAACATTGTAACTTTAATGATATAGAGAGGATATCTGTCTTTCCTTGACAAATACCATGTTTGTCACATTGAGTGGGGTAGAAAAAGTATTACCAGTGCAGTGAATTCAATGGAAAAAAATACAACTATGACCTTGTATTAATTTAATATATAATACATTAACAATTAGGTAAATGACTTACATTAGTTGCCAAACCAAGAATGGGACATTCCCATCCACCAGGACACATGCTGCAGTGATGCATGGTGGTTTCTTCATGTAGATCCTTTCACAAAAAACTTCAGATATGGGGCCCTGTGAAATGTATATTGTGATTGTGTACCTGCAAAAACAGAAATATTAATGTTAATTAGTTATTATAATTAAATCACGGTATTTGGCCAAATACTGAGATTAACCATCTACATGACTATTTAAATGATTAAATAATATTACAGTTTATAGTCGAATGAATACCCGAATTTTGAATATATGACAGGTATCTAAAATAATATATGCTCTTGAAAACATAGCCCAATTCTCTTAACTTAAAGTACCCTCATGACTTAAGGTAAGCCATATCAAAATATTTGCGAACAGATGAAATGATCACTAATGTACAGTCAGCCTAACTTGCAAACATAAATAGATAAATTTAAAATTAAATGTACCTTATTCTTTTAAACTGCAGCTTTAAACCAGATTTGTTTCAATATTTATGCTGGTGAAATAGTCTAGAAAACTATTTCATAAGTACTACTGAAGTCCTTGCATCAAAGTATTATTTAAATTGTATAATAAGTGCAATAAAGTTGGTTATATTGCCAACAGTTTAAGATTTTTGACAATGTTTCTTTATGTGCAATAGGTTTCACTGGATACAACTTGTACCGTAGCCAGTTATTCAAAAATAAAGCTGCACAGCCAGTTAACCGGGTCTTGTTTATTTTCAAATTAATCACTTCATGAGTGGTGATTTGAAGAAGACACTGATGATTTGGGGATGTGGGTATGGTAAAAAAGCTGAAAGATACAATAAAGTATAAGTACTAGAATGAATTTACATTTCCAGAGTCAAATTCTTTATAATAACATTGAAACTTTTATAGGAGAAAGTTAACTTGATAATTTCTATAGCAAACATTGAATATTCTATGATGCTTCATATTTTACTATTTTAAAAATGGCGCCCTGTTGCCTTAATTTTTGATTGAAACAACAATACGCTTATTTACTGATTGATATACATTTAAATAGAACATGCATTTTCCCTAATACAAATGTATAAAACTTACACCGTGGGCACTGCATTCTTGTGTCCAAAATTGCTTGTTAAATGCTAAGATAAAGCTTATTCAGTCTTGTAAACATGACTGTGCAATTTAAAACATAAAAATTACCTTTATAACTCTAATACAGAAGATCTCCAAAGGGAGATAATCAAGTGAAGTGAAGTATTGTAAAATCCCTTCATGGTAACAGAACAGGTTTCACTGGATACAACTTGTCTGTAAATAATTTGTAGATATTGGATCTTGATGTTGATTTTGATATTCAAGCGGCACCATTCAACCATAATATTTATTATCTAATTACATAGATATTAACATTTACTAATTTTATTTTTAATTATTCAACAGAAAAAAAGTTTAAGATAAGAATTAGTTTAAAAAAAAATATTAATAGTATCAAATGACTATTTTTAGTTCAAAATTTTAACGATGTAACATGACACTCAAGAATCTAGCAAACTCTACTGTATATTTAGTATAACAAAGGAATGCATCAATAATATAAACGCAACTTTTTACCACTATTTAACATTTTGTAGGAAAAAAAATTGCAAGTACTAAAAATTTGTAATAGAGGATTTATCATGATCTATGATTCTCAAACAGACATGTTTGTCATCCAGAAACACATCAAATAATATTAGATCTTTGGCGGGAAACTAGTTGGATTCAACAAGTTCACTACAGTACATGGAGTACAGTATTTATAACAAACCTACATGTCGTAATTTTAAGATATTAGAAAGAAGAACATCTTAAGGTTCCTTCCAGAAGAATATGTTGTTATAAATACTCAACATAGTAATTACATGAAAACAAAGGCCCGGATAGTGTAGTGACAAATGTAAACAAGTGTGGTTTTGGAGGGAAAGCATTTGAGTGGCCGTGCATGATACATATATGCTTGTTAGTAATTATATACATTTGATATTTTAATGCTCACCTTCAATTATACTGATAATGTTCTCGTAGAAACCTTTCTCCTTGAGAAAATCCACAACATCGCCGAGAGAATTCATATTCTATCTGTTCTTCTGGCTTGTTTTTCGTCTGCATCAGATGTATGACGTGACTTCCGTTTTTGGGAAGGGAGGTAATCGTATATGAGTGGGTAGTTTTTGGTAGATCTTTACGGAACAATTCTGAGTTCGAGACTCGAGTCCGTTTCTTTCTTTTTTTTTATAACCAGTAAAAATGAAGAAAATGTGATAATGATGGACAAATATATTGAGTTTTATTAAATTGTATTTTTGAAAACAATTTCATTGATGCACTCAGGATCTATAACATTCAGATATTTGTTTTAATATTTGATAATTTAATTGATGATATTAATTCAATTTTGTAATACATATTTATTTACTTGAGGAACAGCCTTTTCACTTACAACCAAAATATGTAGAAAATAAATTACTATTGATACGAGTTACTACACAAATAAAGGACTGAAATGTGCTTGAATACATATATAATGATATGATTTTAAAACTTTTAATTACAATTTGACTTTAGAACAATCACAACACCACATTTGCGTTAAATATACAAAAGAGAGATAAAAATGAGTAAGTTTACCAAATACCAGCCGATGCTCGCAGGTTTAACCACAATACATTGCCGCATGGCTAGCGGGCTTTCTCCCTGCCAAAATACTAGCAGCCGTGATATAAGTGAAATACTTTTGAAAACAACTCACCTCACCTCACCTCACCTCGGTTCTCAAGTAAGAGCCGGGCCTCCAATTAGCGCCGGGGGTAAGATCCCTAACATGTTTATAAGGGCCCTGGCCCCAATTAGAGGAAATACGGTATCCCGTTTGGCAGTCATCATAACAGTGTGTGCCCAGTGGATAGACACTCATATGACAACTTCATAACTTTTTAATCTAACTTTTTAATCTGTCCGCTCCGACGTTTAAATAATTGATTACAGGTTAATGAAAGCGAATTGTAATTATTATTTTATTGCATCAATAGAAAGCTTTAAGTTTTACACAAGGCATTATAAGTCCTCGACTGTCCAAAATACTGTCAAAAAGTGTGCTACAATGCCTTTAATAAATTAAGAGCAAATCATATAATAAGTCTATCAAAAGAAATAAAATGAAACTAAGCACTTTTTAAATAAAAACGGCATCATCATCGTTTATCTCATATTCGTTTGGGACTTTCAATGACACACATATTTCAGATATTGCTTAAACTTAAATATAATGTGCACAGTTGAACAAACAAACGAATTCAGAAATATAAAATAGGGGACAGAAGAGATCTGTCATCAGTTCAACGTCATTTCTTAAATTACCTACAAAAACATAAAAACCTGACGTCACGGCAGTTTTGATGAGTTCATTGAGTTGATGAGCCTACCCTGTAATATAACCATTGAACATACTATCAATCTACATGTGAGAGTACATGATGAAAGAATATTTATCAGTTGACTATACCAGGTGATTTAAATTTGTAACTAACT
Source organism: Gibbula magus (assembly GCA_936450465.1). NCBI lineage: Eukaryota > Metazoa > Mollusca > Gastropoda > Trochida > Trochidae > Gibbula > Gibbula magus. The sequence continues at coordinate 64,036,723 of OW388304.1, forward strand.
TGAGATTCGTATGTCATTCGAATACACATATAGTAACATATTTACCTCGAATATAGGTAACTTTATGCGGCATGTCGTAAAATGTCCTAAACGATGTAATCCGTATATTTTGAGATTTGTTCGCAACAATAATAATTTGTTGTTATTACCGTGACTTATTGTTTCAATACGTTGACGTATTTCCGATATAAACATGCATTTTGGAGGCGAATGATTTCCCAAGTGAAAGTTTGTGACCTACTGTTGTTTACATGTTTACACCCCATTTTTATTTCAATACACATGTTCTGTTGTTTAAATCATATATGTCTGTTACTCTTTCCAATCGTTATTCTTTACTTTGAATAAACATTGAAATGACGGTGGTAATCATAATTCATATGCCTGACCTAGTTATGCTGGCATATTGAAGTAGTTGGATTTCACCTGTGCATTGACTCTTTTCCTGTAATATATTTTTCGTACACATGCAGCTGTAGTCTATTTATAAAACGCAGGTAGTGACAGTCATAAAGGAGATATATATTCATATTCATGACGCAGTTGTAACTGTGTAATACCCCTGATTACAAGCTTAAATCTGATATCTTATTTTGTACATGTTTGGCGAGTAATAAATAAATTTAAAATTGTTTAATCTCTTTGTCTGTAATGTCTGCATATTAAGTTATTTATTAACGGTTAAATGCTGTCATATTCTCAAAATGACTGAAGTAATTAATCCCTGATGTGACAACATGTCAAAGACGATGATTGTACACTTATTCGTATATTAAACAGTTGGCAGCTGTGAAGTAACATAATTAACCCATGTTTTTTAAACTTTCGGCCACTCGCATAGACTAAATACATAGAACTAGATTGTGGGCTGTCGGCTGTCGGCTACCACACGGACAATACACCGCACATGCATGTGTTCCTCTGAATAGAACCGCTTTGTCGGCTGTCGGTCACTTTCGCAGCCTATACACCCGGCACATATACATGTACATTACAAGGACAGAATGCGGATTGTCGGCTGTCGGCTGTCGGCTGTCGGTCATTTTCCCAGCCTATACACCACATATACATGTACATTACAAGGACTGAATGCGGATTGTCGGCTGTCGGCTGTCGGTCACTTTCCCAGCCTATACACCCGGCACACATACATGTACACTACAAGGTCAGAATGCGGATTGTCGGCTGTCGGCTGTCGGTCACTCGCATAGCCTATACACCACTTACACATGTACATTACAAGGACTGAATGCGGATTGTCGGCTGTCGGCTGTCGGTCACTCCACTGCCTATACACAACATATTACATGTACATTCATATTTCATCTACCAAACAAACATGTATCGTATAGTAGAACATATTAAGAGAGTATATGCATAACAATTTTATTGATGAATTTAAGTTATATAAACGGATATATATATCATATGCTGCAAGCTATTTTTATTATTAGCTGCATGTAGGCTTTCTAGGTTTTGTTTTATATACATATAAACGATCCATGAAATGTCATGCCACCTTACATGAAGTTCTTGCAATGGCTCAGTTGTATTTATAATAAGTATAATTTTCAAAGTCAAATATCTCGAGTTTTCGACGTCGTATTAAAAAACGGAAAATTGTGAAATTAGTTCAGAACATTAAATCAGTTAAAGAATACATCTACACAATTTGAAATTTTGTTTTATTAAAAATTAAAATTAAAATTTTTAAAATCCCCAAAATAATTTTGATAAAACACAACTGTTCATCGACATATAACACATACTCTGTGTGAAAATCAATGAATGTGCTTCGTCCTGCACACATTTAGAACAGTTTGAACATGGTAGGGGTCATGTTGGTGTAAATTTGATTTTCTCACCCAAGTCTACTTTAAATAATGATATTTGAGTTAAAAAATAAAACAGTCACTAAATGAGTCATATCAGGATCCTGAGATTAGTTATTAGTTATTAGTTATTAGTTATTCGTTATTCGAATAATGAATAACTAACTGGCACGTCATTCGTTTTTCGAATATGCTGCTGGCTGCTTATTCATTCTTCAGAGTTGAACAAAGAAGTAAATATAGATATATACATTAAATTGGAAACTGACAATATGGGATGGGGAACCTCGTTCATCGATTACATTCAGTAAGCACTGGCTAGCTATTCAATATTCGAATAATGAATAACTAACTGGCACGTTATTCGTTTTTCGAATAATGAATAACTAACTGGGACGTCATTCGTTTTTCGAATATGCTGCTGGCTGCTTATTTATTCTTCAGAGTTGAACAAAGAAGTAAATATAGATATATACATTAAGGTTGGAAACTGACAATATGGGGTGGGGAACCTCGTTCATCGATTACATTCAGTAAGCACTGGCTAGCTATTCAATATTCGAATAATGAATAACTAACTGGCACGTTATTCGTTTTTCGAATAATGAATAACTAACTGGCATGTTATTCGTTTTTCGAATAATGAATAACTAACTGGCACGTTATTCGTTTTTCGAATATGCTGCTGGCTACTTATACATTCTTCAGAGTTTAACAAAGAAGTAAATATAGATAGATAGTAAGGGTGGAAACTGACAATATGGCGTGGGGAACCTCGTTCACCGATTACATTCAGTAAGCACTTGCTAGTTATTCATTATTCGCATATTCGTCAATACCTAACTGGTAGTGCGTTAAAACTATGAGATTTAAGAATATATGAATGAAATCGTTAATGTTTAGTTTCTTCTTAATCTTCTGTCTTGTCCAGTTTCTCTTTTTCTTTGATAGAATTATGATGACAAATGAAAGGGTTAGAATAACACAGGGATTAACTGCAATTTTAAACCTTGATAGTTAACAGAGCTTTTTGAAAATATTTGACAATTTATTTTTATTTTGCATTTCCATATATATATTGTTAATAGCAGTCTTTTAAATAACATTCTGATGTAAAGCAAACACAATCGAAATATTTGAAATTTTAAAATGGCAGTTATCCCCGTGTTATCCTAAACCCTTCAAATGAGCACCGATACTTTAGTTATGTGTTGCTATTATCCCAATGTGTCTCTTACATATCCTGATACTTATGTTTGTCATATAATACTTGCTTCTGCCGTTTCTGTAACTATACGGGATATTTAGACAGTATAAATTGTGATATCATAAAGAGGAATACAACTAAAACGTGACACTGATAGTGTTAAGAATATTATGATTCGCTTGTTTAGACTGATACTATCTCCTGGGACATAATTATTAACTTTAAAGGCGCTGTAGCACGTTTCTTGCAAATTTGGTTTTCTCAAATTTTCCATCTATTTAATACAATATATATAATATATTGTTATGTTAGAGGGCAAAACATCTCATTACACGACGCGATAAACTGTATCCACAGAAAATGGTTATCGGTACTTGAAGAAAATTGTGTGATGTATGTAGCGACAGTGGTATGGAACTTTATGGAACTATCTTCGAGCGGCAATTTTAGTGTGAACACAATACAATGGCCACTCCAAAGGAGATGGACTCGCAAGGGTTTACCGAACCATGTACATTCGTTTTAGAACTCTCCTTATTGATGGAGGAATATTATCAAGCCATTGGTGACACCTTTCTTTACCTTTTCGTGAAATCACTTTATTTCAGTAAGAACACGTGCTACAGCGCCTTTAAAGCTAAACAGGTAACATAATATATTAAAAGAACGGCTTCCTAAGAGTAAATATTAATCCACTTACTGTGAAAAAGAAATGAACATGTAGTCAATCTTTGGTTGTATTTTTAATAGTATAATTGCATGAACAAGACTTAGTGAAAGCTGCTTCCAAATTGCAGTTTGACAAACTGATCAGAATGAACAATTGAACAAATGAACAAAGAATTTATGTATCAAAGGTTGTTTCATGTATTGATCAAACCCACAAATATAATACGGGTCGGGTGGCGTAGTGGTTAGCGCGTTCGGCTTCGGATCTAGAGGGGCTCGAAACCGGCCGGGGGCACGGCAACTTTGTCTGCACTGTAAAAGTGATGCTTAGAATTTAAACACAATCAATCAATTGTGTCCCATAATTTTAACGCCTTTAGTTTAAAGCGTTAGGATTGTATTTAGAATCTAAACATGTAGGCAAAATGACGCGTTTAGGATCTAAACGCGTTATGACTAAAAGCGTTAAAATTATGGGACACAAAACCTGTTCAGGATTGTGTTTATAATCTAAGCATCACTTTTAAAGTGTATCTAAACGCGTTTTCTGTGTGATGTGATCCAATCAATAAACAATACATAGCAATGATTATTATCACTTCCATACATATTTCAGTTGACTTCACTCGTATCGAGCAACAGTTTAATGGACACACAACTTCTTTATTCTGTGTAAGCGACGTTTTGACATAGATTCTGTCTTTGTCAACCAGGTGATGACAACAACAAAGATATCTATGTCGTAACGTCGCCTTTGCAGAATAAAGAAGTTGTGTATCCATAAAATTGTTCTTCATTCTTCATTACCTCAACTTTCCAGAATGCCCATACAAAATATTAACTTTTTTAATGCATTCATTATTAATCATTAATATATATTTTTCAATATTCACATTCACATAACACAAGAAAATTGGTGCGCACAGCTCACTCATTACAGTAACCCTTATAATAATACTTCACTTCATATGTTGGTCTAACCAATAAAAAGATCAAGACTTACCTCCCTAACAAGTACCTGATATCAGCATGTCCTAAAGGTAACACTATCAGGGTTACATAAAATGGAGTAAAAAAACTAAGTAAATACAACCAAACAAAAGAGGTATCCACACAGTCATTATATGTGTATGAATTTTCATAAAATTTAAAAATTAAGTCGGAGTTATTAGCAAAACAAACATTCTGGACGTACGTAAACATGGTCACATAAACCGCTATATATTTTGACTTTATAGCAGCAATATGATTACTTTCTTTTGAATGCCTACATGATTGTATTCAAGCAGTTTATCTAATCAACTGGCAAGGTATTTCCATCCATCCATCCCTCAGGATATTCCTCTTTGCAATGTTAGGCTTCAGCAAACAAAACTCTATATCGATCTGGAAAATAAAGCATTAAACAATGATAAAATTCATTAAATACATGAACATTGTAACTTTAATGATATAGAGAGGATATCTGTCTTTCCTTGACAAATACCATGTTTGTCACATTGAGTGGGGTAGAAAAAGTATTACCAGTGCAGTGAATTCAATGGAAAAAAATACAACTATGACCTTGTATTAATTTAATATATAATACATTAACAATTAGGTAAATGACTTACATTAGTTGCCAAACCAAGAATGGGACATTCCCATCCACCAGGACACATGCTGCAGTGATGCATGGTGGTTTCTTCATGTAGATCCTTTCACAAAAAACTTCAGATATGGGGCCCTGTGAAATGTATATTGTGATTGTGTACCTGCAAAAACAGAAATATTAATGTTAATTAGTTATTATAATTAAATCACGGTATTTGGCCAAATACTGAGATTAACCATCTACATGACTATTTAAATGATTAAATAATATTACAGTTTATAGTCGAATGAATACCCGGATTTTGAATATATGACAGGTATCTAAAATAATATATGCTCTTGAAAACATAGCCCAATTCTCTTAACTTAAAGTACCCTCATGACTTAAGGTAAGCCATATCAAAATATTTGCGAACAGATGAAATGATCACTAATGTACAGTCAGCCTAACTTGCAAACATAAATAGATAAATTTAAAATTAAATGTACCTTATTCTTTTAAACTGCAGCTTTAAACCAGATTTGTTTCAATATTTATGCTGGTGAAATAGTCTAGAAAACTATTTCATAAGTACTACTGAAGTCCTTGCATCAAAGTATTATTTAAATTGTATAATAAGTGCAATAAAGTTGGTTATATTGCCAACAGTTTAAGATTTTTGACAATGTTTCTTTATGTGCAATAGGTTTCACTGGATACAACTTGTACCGTAGCCAGTTATTCAAAAATAACGCTGCACAGCCAGTTAACCGGGTCTTGTTTATTTTCAAATTAATCACTTCATGAGTGGTGATTTGAAGAAGACACTGATGATTTGGGGATGTGGGTATGGTAAAAAAGCTGAAAGATACAATAAAGTATAAGTACTAGAATGAATTTACATTTCCAGAGTCAAATTCTTTATAATAACATTGAAACTTTTATAGGAGAAAGTTAACTTGATAATTTCTATAGCAAACATTGAATATTCTATGATGCTTCATATTTTACTATTTTAAAAATGGCGCCCTGTTGCCTTAATTTTTGATTGAAACAACAATACGCTTATTTACTGATTGATATACATTTAAATAGAACATGCATTTTCCCTAATACAAATGTATAAAACTTACACCGTGGGCACTGCATTCTTGTGTCCAAAATTGCTTGTTAAATGCTAAGATAAAGCTTATTCAGTCTTGTAAACATGACTGTGCAATTTAAAACATAAAAATTACCTTTATAACTCTAATACAGAAGATCTCCAAAGGGAGATAATCAAGTGAAGTGAAGTATTGTAAAATCCCTTCATGGTAACAGAACAGGTTTCACTGGATACAACTTGTCTGTAAATAATTTGTAGATATTGGATCTTGATGTTGATTTTGATATTCAAGCGGCACCATTCAACCATAATATTTATTATCTAATTACATAGATATTAACATTTACTAATTTTATTTTTAATTATTCAACAGAAAAAAAGTTTAAGATAAGAATTAGTTTAAAAAAAAATATTAATAGTATCAAATGACTATTTTTAGTTCAAAATTTTAACGATGTAACATGACACTCAAGAATCTAGCAAACTCTACTGTATATTTAGTATAACAAAGGAATGCATCAATAATATAAACGCAACTTTTTACCACTATTTAACATTTTGTAGGAAAAAAAATTGCAAGTACTAAAAATTTGTAATAGAGGATTTATCATGATCTATGATTCTCAAACAGACATGTTTGTCATCCAGAAACACATCAAATAATATTAGATCTTTGGCGGGAAACTAGTTGGATTCAACAAGTTCACTACAGTACATGGAGTACAGTATTTATAACAAACCTACATGTCGTAATTTTAAGATATTAGAAAGAAGAACATCTTAAGGTTCCTTATAGAAGAATATGTTGTTATAAATACTCAACATAGTAATTACATGAAAACAAAGGCCCGGATAGTGTAGTGACAAATGTAAACAAGTGTGGTTTTGGAGGGAAAGCATTTGAGTGGCCGTGCATGATACATATATGCTTGTTAGTAATTATATACATGTGATATTTTAATGCTCACCTTCAATTATACTGATAATGTTCTCGTAGAAACCTTTCTCCTTGAGAAAATCCACAACATCGCCGAGAGAATTCATATTCTATCTGTTCTTCTGGCTTGTTTTTCGTCTGCATCAGATGTATGACGTGACTTCCGTTTTTGGGAAGGGAGGTAATCGTATATGAGTGGGTAGTTTTTGGTAGATCTTTACGGAACAATTCTGAGTTCGAGACTCGAGTCCGTTTCTTTCTTTTTTTTTATAACCAGTAAAAATGAAGAAAATGTGATAATGATGGACAAATATATTGAGTTTTATTAAATTGTATTTTTGAAAACAATTTCATTGATGCACTCAGGATCTATAACATTCAGATATTTGTTTTAATATTTGATAATTTAATTGATGATATTAATTCAATTTTGTAATACATATTTATTTACTTGAGGAACAGCCTTTTCACTTACAACCAAAATATGTAGAAAATAAATTACTATTGATACGAGTTACTACACAAATAAAGGACTGAAATGTGCTTGAATACATATATAATGATATGATTTTAAAACTTTTAATTACAATTTGACTTTAGAACAATCACAACACCACATTTGCGTTAAATATACAAAAGAGAGATAAAAATGAGTAAGTTTACCAAATACCAGCCGATGCTCGCAGGTTTAACCGCAATACATTGCCGCATGGCTAGCGGGCTTTCTCCCTGCCAAAATACTAGCAGCCGTGATATAAGTGAAATACTTTTGAAAACAACTCACCTCACCTCACCTCACCTCGGTTCTCAAGTAAGAGCCGGGCCTCCAATTAGCGCCGGGGGTAAGATCCCTAACATGTTTATAAGGGCCCTGGCCCCAATTAGAGGAAATACGGTATCCCGTTTGGCAGTCATCATAACAGTGTGTGCCCAGTGGATAGACACTCATATGACAACTTCATAACTTTTTAATCTAACTTTTTAATCTGTCCGCTCCGACGTTTAAATAATTGATTACAGGTTAATGAAAGCGAATTGTAATTATTATTTTATTGCATCAATAGAAAGCTTTAAGTTTTACACAAGGCATTATAAGTCCTCGACTGTCCAAAATACTGTCAAAAAGTGTGCTACAATGCCTTTAATAAATTAAGAGCAAATCATATAATAAGTCTATCAAAAGAAATAAAATGAAACTAAGCACTTTTTAAATAAAAACGGCATCATCATCGTTTATCTCATATTCGTTTGGGACTTTCAATGACACACATATTTCAGATATTGCTTAAACTTAAATATAATGTGCACAGTTGAACAAACAAACGAATTCAGAAATATAAAATAGGGGACAGAAGAGATCTGTCATCAGTTCAACGTCATTTCTTAAATTACCTACAAAAACATAAAAACCTGACGTCACGGCAGTTTTGATGAGTTCATTGAGTTGATGAGCCTACCCTGTAATATAACCATTGAACATACTATCAATCTACATGTGAGAGTACATGATGAAAGAATATTTATCAGTTGACTATACCAGGTGATTTAAATTTGTAACTAACTTGAGATTCGTATGTCATTCGAATACACATATAGTAACATATTTACCTCGAATATAGGTAACTTTATGCGGCATGTCGTAAAATGTCCTAAACGATGTAATCCGTATATTTTGAGATTTGTTCGCAACAATAATAATTTGTTGTTATTACCGTGACTTATTGTTTCAATACGTTGACGTATTTCCGATATAAACATGCATTTTGGAGGCGAATGATTTCCCAAGTGAAAGTTTGTGACCTACTGTTGTTTACATGTTTACACCCCATTTTTATTTCAATACACATGTTCTGTTGTTTAAATCATATATGTCTGTTACTCTTTCCAATCGTTATTCTTTACTTTGAATAAACATTAAAATGACGGTGGTAATCATAATTCATATGCCTGACCTAGTTATGCTGGCATATTGAAGTAGTTGGATTTCACCTGTGCATTGACTCTTTTCCTGTAATATATTTTTCGTACACATGCAGCTGTAGTCTATTTATAAAACGCAGGTAGTGACAGTCATAAAGGAGATATATATTCATATTCATGACGCAGTTGTAACTGTGTAATACCCCTGATTACAAGCTTAAATCTGATATCTTATTTTGTACATGTTTGGCGAGTAATAAATAAATTTAAAATTGTTTAATCTCTTTGTCTGTAATGTCTGCATATTAAGTTATTTATTAACGGTTAAATGCTGTCATATTCTCAAAATGACTGAAGTAATTAATCCCTGATGTGACAACATGTCAAAGACGATGATTGTACACTTATTCGTATATTAAACAGTTGGCAGCTGTGAAGTAACATAATTAACCCATGTTTTTTAAACTTTCGGCCACTCGCATAGACTAAATACATAGAACTAGATTGTGGGCTGTCGGCTGTCGGCTACCACACGGACAATACACCGCACATGCATGTGTTCCTCTGAATAGAACCGCTTTGTCGGCTGTCGGTCACTTTCGCAGCCTATACACCCGGCACATATACATGTACATTACAAGGACAGAATGCGGATTGTCGGCTGTCGGCTGTCGGCTGTCGGTCATTTTCCCAGCCTATACACCACATATACATGTACATTACAAGGACTGAATGCGGATTGTCGGCTGTCGGCTGTCGGTCACTTTCCCAGCCTATACACCCGGCACACATACATGTACACTACAAGGACAGAATGCGGATTGTCGGCTGTCGGCTGTCGGTCACTCGCATAGCCTATACACCACTTACACATGTACATTACAAGGACTGAATGCGGATTGTCGGCTGTCGGCTGTCGGTCACTCCACTGCCTATACACAACATATTACATGTACATTCATATTTCATCTACCAAACAAACATGTATCGTATAGTAGAACATATTAAGAGAGTATATGCATAACAATTTTATTGATGAATTTAAGTTATATAAACGGATATATATATCATATGCTGCAAGCTATTTTTATTATTAGCTGCATGTAGGCTTTCTAGGTTTTGTTTTATATACATATAAACGATCCATGAAATGTCATGCCACCTTACATGAAGTTCTTGCAATGGCTCAGTTGTATTTATAATAAGTATAATTTTCAAAGTCAAATATCTCGAGTTTTCGACGTCGTATTAAAAAACGGAAAATTGTGAAATTAGTTCAGAACATTAAATCAGTTAAAGAATACATCTACACAATTTGAAATTTTGTTTTATTAAAAATTAAAATTAAAATTTTTAAAATCCCCAAAATTAATTTTGATAAAACACAACTGTTCATCGACATATAACACATACTCTGTGTGAAAATCAATGAATGTGCTTCGTCCTGCACACATTTAGAACAGTTTGAACATGGTAGGGGTCATGTTGGTGTAAATTTGATTTTCTCACCCAAGTCTACTTTAAATAATGATATTTGAGTTAAAAAATAAAACAGTCACTAAATGAGTCATATCAGGATCCTGAGATTAGTTATTAGTTATTAGTTATTAGTTATTCGTTATTCGAATAATGAATAACTAACTGGCACGTCATTCGTTTTTCGAATATGCTGCTGGCTGCTTATTCATTCTTCAGAGTTGAACAAAGAAGTAAATATAGATATATACATTAAATTGGAAACTGACAATATGGGATGGGGAACCTCGTTCATCGATTACATTCAGTAAGCACTGGCTAGCTATTCAATATTCGAATAATGAATAACTAACTGGCACGTTATTCGTTTTTCGAATAATGAATAACTAACTGGGACGTCATTCGTTTTTCGAATATGCTGCTGGCTGCTTATTCATTCTTCAGAGTTGAACAAAGAAGTAAATATAGATATATACATTAAGGTTGGAAACTGACAATATGGGGTGGGGAACCTCGTTCATCGATTACATTCAGTAAGCACTGGCTAGCTATTCAATATTCGAATAATGAATAACTAACTGGCACGTTATTCGTTTTTCGAATAATGAATAACTAACTGGCATGTTATTCGTTTTTCGAATAATGAATAACTAACTGGCACGTTAATCGTTTTTCGAATATGCTGCTGGCTACTTATACATTCTTCAGAGTTTAACAAAGAAGTAAATATAGATAGATAGTAAGGGTGGAAACTGACAATATGGCGTGGGGAACCTCGTTCACCGATTACATTCAGTAAGCACTTGCTAGTTATTCATTATTCGCATATTCGTCAATACCTAACTGGTAGTGCGTTAAAACTATGAGATTTAAGAATATATGAATGAAATCGTTAATGTTTAGTTTCTTCTTAATCTTCTGTCTTGTCCAGTTTCTCTTTTTCTTTGATAGAATTATGATGACAAATGAAAGGGTTAGAATAACACAGGGATTAACTGCAATTTTAAACCTTGATAGTTAACAGAGCTTTTTGAAAATATTTGACAATTTATTTTTATTTTGCATTTCCATATATATATTGTTAATAGCAGTCTTTTAAATAACATTCTGATGTAAAGCAAACACAATCGAAATATTTGAAATTTTAAAATGGCAGTTATCCCCGTGTTATCCTAAACCCTTCAAATGAGCACCGATACTTTAGTTATGTGTTGCTATTATCCCAATGTGTCTCTTACATATCCTGATACTTATGTTTGTCATATAATACTTGCTTCTGCCGTTTCTGTAACTATACGGGATATTTAGACAGTATAAATTGTGATATCATAAAGAGGAATACAACTAAAACGTGACACTGATAGTGTTAAGAATATTATGATTCGCTTGTTTAGACTGATACTATCTCCTGGGACATAATTATTAACTTTAAAGGCACTGTAGCACGTTTCTTGCAAATTTGGTTTTCTCAAATTTTCCATCTATTTAATACAATATATATAATATATTGTTATGTTAGAGGGCAAAACATCTCATTACACGACGCGATAAACTGTATCCACAGAAAATGGTTATCGGTACTTGAAGAAAATTGTGTGATGTATGTAGCGACAGTGGTATGGAACTTTATGGAACTATCTTCGAGCGGCAATTTTAGTGTGAACACAATACAATGGCCACTCCAAAGGAGATGGACTCGCAAGGGTTTACCGAACCATGTACATTCGTTTTAGAACTCTCCTTATTGATGGAGGAATATTATCAAGCCATTGGTGACACCTTTCTTTACCTTTTCGTGAAATCACTTTATTTCAGTAAGAACACGTGCTACAGCGCCTTTAAAGCTAAACAGGTAACATAATATATTAAAAGAACGGCTTCCTAAGAGTAAATATTAATCCACTTACTGTGAAAAAGAAATGAACATGTAGTCAATCTTTGGTTGTATTTTTAATAGTATAATTGCATGAACAAGACTTAGTGAAAGCTGCTTCCAAATTGCAGTTTGACAAACTGATCAGAATGAACAATTGAACAAATGAACAAAGAATTTATGTATCAAAGGTTGTTTCATGTATTGATCAAACCCACAAATATAATACGGGTCGGGTGGCGTAGTGGTTAGCGCGTTCGGCTTCGGATCTAGAGGGGTTCGAAACCGGCCGGGGGCACGGCAACTTTGTCTGCACTGTAAAAGTGATGCTTAGAATTTAAACACAATCAATCAATTGTGTCCCATAATTTTAACGCCTTTAGTTTAACGCGTTAGGATTGTATTTAGAATCTAAACATGTAGGCAAAATGACGCGTTTAGGATCTAAACGCGTTATGACTAAAAGCGTTAAAATTATGGGACACAAAACCTGTTCAGGATTGTGTTTATAATCTAAGCATCACTTTTAAAGTGTATCTAAACGCGTTTTCTGTGTGATGTGATCCAATCAATAAACAATACATAGCAATGATTATTATCACTTCCATACATATTTCAGTTGACTTCACTCGTATCGAGCAACAGTTTAATGGACACACAACTTCTTTATTCTGTGTAAGCGACGTTTTGACATAGATTCTGTCTTTGTCAACCAGGTGATGACAACAACAAAGATATCTATGTCGTAACGTCGCCTTTGCAGAATAAAGAAGTTGTGTATCCATAAAATTGTTCTTCATTCTTCATTACCTCAACTTTCCAGAATGCCCATACAAAATATTAACTTTTTTAATGCATTCATTATTAATCATTAATATATATTTTTCAATATTCACATTCACATAACACAAGAAAATTGGTGCGCACAGCTCACTCATTACAGTAACCCTTATAATAATACTTCACTTCATATGTTGGTCTAACCAATAAAAAGATCAAGACTTACCTCCCTAACAAGTACCTGATATCAGCATGTCCTAAAGGTAACACTATCAGGGTTACATAAAATGGAGTAAAAAAACTAAGTAAATACAACCAAACAAAAGAGGTATCCACACAGTCATTATATGTGTATGAATTTTCATAAAATTTAAAAATTAAGTCGGAGTTATTAGCAAAACAAACATTCTGGACGTACGTAAACATGGTCACATAAACCGCTATATATTTTGACTTTATAGCAGCAATATGATTACTTTCTTTTGAATGCCTACATGATTGTATTCAAGCAGTTTATCTAATCAACTGGCAAGGTATTTCCATCCATCCATCCCTCAGGATATTCCTCTTTGCAATGTTAGGCTTCAGCAAACAAAACTCTATATCGATCTGGAAAATAAAGCATTAAACAATGATAAAATTCATTAAATACATGAACATTGTAACTTTAATGATATAGAGAGGATATCTGTCTTTCCTTGACAAATACCATGTTTGTCACATTGAGTGGGGTAGAAAAAGTATTACCAGTGCAGTGAATTCAATGGAAAAAAATACAACTATGACCTTGTATTAATTTAATATATAATACATTAACAATTAGGTAAATGACTTACATTAGTTGCCAAACCAAGAATGGGACATTCACATCCACCAGGACACATGCTGCAGTGATGCATGGTGGTTTCTTCATGTAGATCCTTTCACAAAAAACTTCAGATATGGGGCCCTGTGAAATGTATATTGTGATTGTGTACCTGCAAAAACAGAAATATTAATGTTAATTAGTTATTATAATTAAATCACGGTATTTGGCCAAATACTGAGATTAACCATCTACATGACTATTTAAATGATTAAATAATATTACAGTTTATAGTCGAATGAATACCCGGATTTTGAATATATGACAGGTATCTAAAATAATATATGCTCTTGAAAACATAGCCCAATTCTCTTAACTTAAAGTACCCTCATGACTTAAGGTAAGCCATATCAAAATATTTGCGAACAGATGAAATGATCACTAATGTACAGTCAGCCTAACTTGCAAACATAAATAGATAAATTTAAAATTAAATGTACCTTATTCTTTTAAACTGCAGCTTTAAACCAGATTTGTTTCAATATTTATGCTGGTGAAATAGTCTAGAAAACTATTTCATAAGTACTACTGAAGTCCTTGCATCAAAGTATTATTTAAATTGTATAATAAGTGCAATAAAGTTGGTTATATTGCCAACAGTTTAAGATTTTTGACAATGTTTCTTTATGTGCAATAGGTTTCACTGGATACAACTTGTACCGTAGCCAGTTATTCAAAAATAAAGCTGCACAGCCAGTTAACCGGGTCTTGTTTATTTTCAAATTAATCACTTCATGGGTGGTGATTTGAAGAAGACACTGATGATTTGGGGATGTGGGTATGGTAAAAAAGCTGAAAGATACAATAAAGTATAAGTACTAGAATGAATTTACATTTCCAGAGTCAAATTCTTTATAATAACATTGAAACTTTTATAGGAGAAAGTTAACTTGATAATTTCTATAGCAAACATTGAATATTCTATGATGCTTCATATTTTACTATTTTAAAAATGGCGCCCTGTTGCCTTAATTTTTGATTGAAACAACAATACGCTTATTTACTGATTGATATACATTTAAATAGAACATGCATTTTCCCTAATACAAATGTATAAAACTTACACCGTGGGCACTGCATTCTTGTGTCCAAAATTGCTTGTTAAATGCTAAGATAAAGCTTATTCAGTCTTGTAAACATGACTGTGCAATTTAAAACATAAAAATTACCTTTATAACTCTAATACAGAAGATCTCCAAAGGGAGATAATCAAGTGAAGTGAAGTATTGTAAAATCCCTTCATGGTAACAGAACAGGTTTCACTGGATACAACTTGTCTGTAAATAATTTGTAGATATTGGATCTTGATGTTGATTTTGATATTCAAGCGGCACCATTCAACCATAATATTTATTATCTAATTACATAGATATTAACATTTACTAATTTTATTTTTAATTATTCAACAGAAAAAAAGTTTAAGATAAGAATTAGATAAGAAAATATTAATAGTATCAAATGACTATTTTTAGTTCAAAATTTTAACGATGTAACATGACACTCAAGAATCTAGCAAACTCTACTGTATATTTAGTATAACAAAGGAATGCATCAATAATATAAACGCAACTTTTTACCACTATTTAACATTTTGTAGGAAAAAAAATTACAAGTACTAAAAATTTGTAATAGAGGATTTATCATGATCTATGATTCTCAAACAGACATGTTTGTCATCCAGAAACACATCAAATAATATTAGATCTTTGGCGGGAAACTAGTTGGATTCAACAAGTTCACTACAGTACATGGAGTACAGTATTTATAACAAACCTACATGTCGTAATTTTAAGATATTAGAAAGAAGAACATCTTAAGGTTCCTTCCAGAAGAATATGTTGTTATAAATACTCAACATAGTAATTACATGAAAACAAAGGCCCGGATAGTGTAGTGACAAATGTAAACAAGTGTGGTTTTGGAGGGAAAGCATTTGAGTGGCCGTGCATGATACATATATGCTTGTTAGTAATTATATACATGTGATATTTTAATGCTCACCTTCAATTATACTGATAATGTTCTCGTAGAAACCTTTCTCCTTGAGAAAATCCACAACATCGCCGAGAGAATTCATATTCTATCTGTTCTTCTGGCTTGTTTTTCGTCTGCATCAGATGTATGACGTGACTTCCGTTTTTGGGAAGGGAGGTAATCGTATATGAGTGGGTAGTTTTTGGTAGATCTTTACGGAACAATTCTGAGTTCGAGACTCGAGTCCGTTTCTTTCTTTTTTTTATAACCAGTAAAAATGAAGAAAATGTGATAATGATGGACAAATATATTGAGTTTTATTAAATTGTATTTTTGAAAACAATTTCATTGATGCACTCAGGATCTATAACATTCAGATATTTGTTTTAATATTTGATAATTTAATTGATGATATTAATTCAATTTTGTAATACATATTTATTTACTTGAGGAACAGCCTTTTCACTTACAACCAAAATATGTAGAAAATAAATTACTATTGATACGAGTTACTACACAAATAAAGGACTGAAATGTGCTTGAATACATATATAATGATATGATTTTAAAACTTTTAATTACAATTTGACTTTAGAACAATCACAACACCACATTTGCGTTAAATATACAAAAGAGAGATAAAAATGAGTAAGTTTACCAAATACCAGCCGATGCTCGCAGGTTTAACCGCAATGCATTGCCGCATGGCTAGCGGGCTTTCTCCCTGCCAAAATACTAGCAGCCGTGATATAAGTGAAATACTTTTGAAAACAACTCACCTCACCTCGGTTCTCAAGTAAGAGCCGGGCCTCCAATTAGCGCCGGGGGTAAGAGCCCTAACATGTTTATAAGGGCCCTGGCCCCAATTAGAGGAAATACGGTATCCCGTTTGGCAGTCATCATAACAGTGTGTGCCCAGTGGATAGACACTCATGTGACAACTTCATAACTTTTTAATCTAACTTTTTAATCTGTCCGCTCCGACGTTTAAATAATTGATTACAGGTTAATGAAAGCGAATTGTAATTATTATTTTATTGCATCAATAGAAAGCTTTAAGTTTTACACAAGGCATTATAAGTCCTCGACTGTCCAAAATACTGTCAAAAAGTGTGCTACAATGCCTTTAATAAATTAAGAGCAAATCATATAATAAGTCTATCAAAAGAAATAAAATGAAACTAAGCACTTTTTAAATAAAAACGGCATCATCATCGTTTATCTCATATTCGTTTGGGACTTTCAATGACACACATATTTCAGATATTGCTTAAACTTAAATATAATGTGCACAGTTGAACAAACAAACGAATTCAGAAATATAAAATAGGGGACAGAAGAGATCTGTCATCAGTTCAACGTCATTTCTTAAATTACCTACAAAAACATAAAAACCTGACGTCACGGCAGTTTTGATGAGTTCATTGAGTTGATGAGCCTACCCTGTAATATAACCATTGAACATACTATCAATCTACATGTGAGAGTACATGATGAAAGAATATTTATCAGTTGACTATACCAGGTGATTTAAATTTGTAACTAACTTGAGATTCGTATGTCATTCGAATACACATATAGTAACATATTTACCTCGAATATAGGTAACTTTATGCGGCATGTCGTAAAATGTCCTAAACGATGTAATCCGTATATTTTGAGATTTGTTCGCAACAATAATAATTTGTTGTTATTACCGTGACTTATTGTTTCAATACGTTGACGTATTTCCGATATAAACATGCATTTTGGAGGCGAATGATTTCCCAAGTGAAAGTTTGTGACCTACTGTTGTTTACATGTTTACACCCCATTTTTATTTCAATACACATGTTCTGTTGTTTAAATCATATATGTCTGTTACTCTTTCCAATCGTTATTCTTTACTTTGAATAAACATTAAAATGACGGTGGTAATCATAATTCATATGCCTGACCTAGTTATGCGGGCATATTGAAGTAGTTGGATTTCACCTGTGCATTGACTCTTTTCCTGTAATATATTTTTCGTACACATGCAGCTGTAGTCTATTTATAAAACGCAGGTATTGACAGTCATAAAGGAGATATATATTCATATTCATGACGCAGTTGTAACTGTGTAATACCCCTGATTACAAGCTTAAATCTGATATCTTATTTTGTACATGTTTGGCGAGTAATAAATAAATTTAAAATTGTTTAATCTCTTTGTCTGTAATGTCTGCATATTAAGTTATTTATTAACGGTTAAATGCTGTCATATTCTCAAAATGACTGAAGTAATTAATCCCTGATGTGACAACATGTCAAAGACGATGATTTTACACTTATTCGTATATTAAACAGTTGGCAGCTGTGAAGTAACATAATTAACCCATGTTTTTTAAACTTTCGGCCACTCGCATAGACTAAATACATAGAACTAGATTGTGGGCTGTCGGCTGTCGGCTACCACACGGACAATACACCGCACATGCATGTGTTCCTCTGAATAGAACCGCTTTGTCGGCTGTCGGTCACTTTCGCAGCCTATACACCCGGCACATATACATGTACATTACAAGGACAGAATGCGGATTGTCGGCTGTCGGCTGTCGGCTGTCGGCTGTCGGCTGTCGGTCATTTTCCCAGCCTATACACCACATATACATGTACATTACAAGGACTGAATGCGGATTGTCGGCTGTCGGCTGTCGGCTGTCGGTCACTTTCCCAGCCTATACACCCGGCACACATACATGTACACTACAAGGACAGAATGCGGATTGTCGGCTGTCGGCTGTCGGTCACTCGTATAGCCTATACACCACTTACACATGTACATTACAAGGACTGAATGCGGATTGTCGGCTGTCGGCTGTCGGTCACTCCACTGCCTATACACAACATATTACATGTACATTCATATTTCATCTACCAAACAAACATGTATCGTATAGTAGAACATATTAAGAGAGTATATGCATAACAATTTTATTGATGAATTTAAGTTATATAAACGGATATATATATATCATATGCTGCAAGCTATTTTTATTATTAGCTGCATGTAGGCTTTCTAGGTTTTGTTTTATATACATATAAACGATCCATGAAATGTCATGCCACCTTACATGAAGTTCTTGCCATGGCTCAGTTGTATTTATAATAAGTATAATTTTCAAAGTCAAATATCTCGAGTTTTCGACGTCGTATTAAAAAACGGAAAATTGTGAAATTAGTTCAGAACATTAAATCAGTTAAAGAATACATCTACACAATTTGAAATTTTGTTTTATTAAGAATTAAAATTAAAATTTTTAAAATCCCCAAAATTAATTTTGATAAAACACAACTGTTCATCGACATATAACACATACTCTGTGTGAAAATCAATGAATGTGCTTCGTCCTGCACACATTTAGAACAGTTTGAACATGGTAGGGGTCATGTTGGTGTAAATTTGATTTTCTCACCCAAGTCTACTTTAAATAATGATATTTGAGTTAAAAAATAAAACAGTCACTAAATGAGTCATATCAGGATCCTGAGATTAGTTATTAGTTATTAGTTATTCGTTATTCGAATAATGAATAACTAACTGGCACGTCATTCGTTTTTCGAATATGCTGCTGGCTACTTATACATTCTTCAGAGTTTAACAAAGAAGTAAATATAGATATATACATTAAATTGGAAACTGACAATATGGGATGGGGAACCTCGTTCATCGATTACATTCAGTAAGCACTGGCTAGCTATTCAATATTCGAATAATGAATAACTAACTGGCACGTTATTCGTTTTTCGAATAATGAATAACTAACTGGCACGTCATTCGTTTTTCGAATATGCTGCTGGCTGCTTATTCATTCTTCAGAGTTGAACAAAGAAGTAAATATAGATATATACATTAAATTGGAAACTGACAATATGGGATGGGGAACCTCGTTCATCGATTACATTCAGTAAGCACTGGCTAGCTATTCAATATTCGAATAATGAATAACTAACTGGCACGTTATTCGTTTTTCGAATAATGAATAACTAACTGGGACGTCATTCGTTTTTCGAATATGCTGCTGGCTGCTTATTCATTCTTCAGAGTTGAACAAAGAAGTAAATATAGATATATACATTAAGGTTGGAAACTGACAATATGGGGTGGGGAACCTCGTTCATCGATTACATTCAGTAAGCACTGGCTAGCTATTCAATATTCGAATAATGAATAACTAACTGGCACGTTATTCGTTTTTCGAATAATGAATAACTAACTGGCACGTTATTCGTTTTTCGAATAATGAATAACTAACTGGCACGTTATTCGTTTTTCGAATATGCTGCTGGCTACTTATACATTCTTCAGAGTTTAACAAAGAAGTAAATATAGATAGATAGTAAGGGTGGAAACTGACAATATGGCGTGGGGAACCTCGTTCACCGATTACATTCAGTAAGCACTTGCTAGTTATTCATTATTCGCATATTCGTCAATACCTAACTGGTAGTGCGTTAAAACTATGAGATTTAAGAATATATGAATGAAATCGTTAATGTTTAGTTTCTTCTTAATCTTCTGTCTTGTCCAGTTTCTCTTTTTCTTTGATAGAATTATGATGACAAATGAAAGGGTTAGAATAACACAGGGATTAACTGCAATTTTAAACCTTGATAGTTAACAGAGCTTTTTGAAAATATTTGACAATTTATTTTTATTTTGCATTTCCATATATATATTGTTAATAGCAGTCTTTTAAATAACATTCTGATGTAAAGCAAACACAATCGAAATATTTGAAATTTTAAAATGGCAGTTATCCCCGTGTTATCCTAAACCCTTCAAATGAGCACCGATACTTTAGTTATGTGTTGCTATTATCCCAATGTGTCTCTTACATATCCTGATACTTATGTTTGTCATATAATACTTGCTTCTGCCGTTTCTGTAACTATACGGGATATTTAGACAGTATAAATTGTGATATCATAAAGAGGAATACAACTAAAACGTGACACTGATAGTGTTAAGAATATTATGATTCGCTTTTTTAGACTGATACTATCTCCTGGGACATAATTATTAACTTTAAAGGCGCTGTAGCACGTTTCTTGCAAATTTGGTTTTCTCAAATTTTCCATCTATTTAATACAATATATATAATATATTGTTATGTTAGAGGGCAAAACATCTCATTACACGACGCGATAAACTGTATCCACAGAAAATGGTTATCGGTACTTGAAGAAAATTGTGTGATGTATGTAGCGACAGTGGTATGGAACTTTATGGAACTATCTTCGAGCGGCAATTTTAGTGTGAACACAATACAATGGCCACTCCAAAGGAGATGGACTCGCAAGGGTTTACCGAACCATGTACATTCGTTTTAGAACTCTCCTTATTGATGGAGGAATATTATCAAGCCATTGGTGACACCTTTCTTTACCTTTTCGTGAAATCACTTTATTTCAGTAAGAACACGTGCTACAGCGCCTTTAAAGCTAAACAGGTAACATAATATATTAAAAGAACGGCTTCCTAAGAGTAAATATTAATCCACTTACTGTGAAAAAGAAATGAACATGTAGTCAATCTTTGGTTGTATTTTTAATAGTATAATTGCATGAACAAGACTTAGTGAAAGCTGCTTCCAAATTGCAGTTTGACAAACTGATCAGAATGAACAATTGAGCATTACATATAATATGTTATATTTGCCATGAAGGTAACGATTGATCAACACAATGTCCACATGTGTATCTAGACATATATACAGCAAAAAGAAGTGTAAGTAATAAATTCGTTATTACGAACTGTTATCTTTTTATGTCTATACAACACGGCTATGTCTTCTCTTTAAATACTTTAATGTATTACTATCCTTTTGTTAAAAATGAGACGCCATCACGGGTAACGAGAAATCATACAATGATTATGATTTACATGTTTTAAAGATACAAAAATGCAAAATGACATTCTAACACACAGATATTATGAACATGCTTCATCATTTTTGTAAAGCCACGTTTCTGTAGTCCTCATTATATCCTCACAAAAGTTGCCATTGGTACAATATGTTGTATATTACATAGCACAGTTATAAAAAGTACATAATAACAACAAGAGTCATCAGAAGATGACATATCCTACCGGCCTCACATCTTTGACAGATAATTGTATATCTTCCTTTTCAGTTAGTAATACGCATGCTTGAACACTCTGAACAAAGTACAAACCAAAAGGGTTTCTATGGAAACGAAACAAGAAATAACGTTTCAGATGTCTTAAAGGTGCATCCATTGTGTTTCATAAAATTTCATTTGGCTTTAATACGTTCCAACACACCATAGGTGCTGTTTACAATACAAACAAATTCACTCAGCTTGCATATTCATTCCCAATCGCCAAACATATCATAATTACTAGTTTCCAATTAAAATCGAGTAACATCATTATGCATGTGCAGAAAACGAAAGTGCACGTCCTATTTACATGCACGGTAGTTATATGACCTACTGAAAAGTATCAACCCAAATTTGTTATTTGTTCTGGTTTAAATAAGATTCCAAAATTACGTTTGACTCATTGGCGCGCGCCACACGCGGTACATTGTCCGGTTTTCGATCAGAAATCGATACTTTTACCTTTATATCGTCAATATATTAAGTCGAGTATCATTAAAATGGTAGTTTATGGTAACAGTTGGTACTTCTCGATAAAATAAGACCATTTATAACGTTTGGCATAATTGACCCCCAACAACACAATGGATGTACCTTTAAAATATCAAAAGACATGATGAAGAGTTTTGGAGCTGGGCCCCGGAAATGAACTATCTCTGAACAAAGTCCGAATCGAATATGTGTTTATGGAAACGAAAAAGAAAAAAAGCTTTTCAGTAATCCGAAAGTATCAAAAGGCACCATATCAGTTAGTAGGTAATACACATGCAAAGTTTCAAGAAGACATGGCGAAGAGTTTTGGAGCTGGGCATCGGATATGAACCTATCTCTGAACAAAGTCCAAATCCAACACGTTTCTACCGAAACGAAAAAAAGGGATATAACGTTTCAGATATTTGAAAATATCAACAGGCATTACTTTAGTTGGTGGGCAATACAGATGCAAAGTTTCAGAAAGATATCGTGAACGGTTATCGAGTTCGTCTCCGGAAACGAAATGATTAAGGACGGACAGACAGACTGACAGGGCGACGACTACATCCCACAGTATCACATACCTCAGGGATAACAACTACAGGCACAGCAACTCACACATTGGTACAGCATACATCCACACTACACGTCACACATTGGTACAGCATACATCCACACTACACGTCACACATTGGTACAGCATACATCCACACTACACGTCACACATTGGTACAGCATACATCCACACTACACGTCACACATTGGTACAGCATACATCCACACTACACGTCACACATTGGTACAGCATACATCCACACTACACGTCACAAATTGGTACAGCATACATCCACGTTACACGTCACACATTGGTACAGCATACATCCACGTTACACGTCACAAATTGGTAGAGCATACATCCACACTACACGTCACACATTGGTACAGCATACATCCACACTACACGTCACAAATTGGTACAGCATACATCCACGTTACACGTCACACATTGGTACAGCATACATCCACACTACACGTCATAAATGGTACAGAATACATCAACGTTACACGTCACACATTGGTACAGCATACATCCACACTACACGTCACACATTGGTACAGCATACATCCACACTACACGTCACACATTGGTACATCATTCATCCACACTAAACGTCACACATTGGTACAGCATACATCCACACTACACGTCACACATTGGTACAGCATACATCCACGTTACACGTCACAAATTGGTACAGCATACATCCACACTACACGTCACACATTGGTACAGCATACATCCACACTACACGTCACAAATTGGTACATCATACATCCACGTTACACGTCACAAATTGGTACAGCATACATCCACGTTACATGTCACACATTGGTACAGCATACATCCACACTACACGTCACAAATTGGTACAGCATACATCCACGTTACACGTCACACATTGGTACAGCATACATCCACACTACACGTCACAAATTGGTACAGCATACATCCACGTTACACGTCACACATTGGTACAGCATACATCCACACTACACGTCACACATTGGTACAGCATACATCCACACTACACGTCACACATTGGTACAGCATACATCCACACCATATATCTGAGATGTATACAGCATACATCCACGCCATACATCAGACACATGTACAGCATACACCAACACCACACATCAGACACGTGTACAGCATACATCAACACCACACATCAGACACGTGTACAGCATACATCAACACCACACACCAGACACGTGTACAGCATACATCAACACCACACATCAGACACGTGTACAGCATACATCAACATCAATAAATATAGTATCTCCCTTGAATAGTGGAATCACTAACTGTATGCTCTTCACAAAACTGAACTTTTTCCAACAATAAGGTAGCAAAGTATACCAATTGTGTACATGCAAAGATATGGGGATTTCAATAGACGCATGGCGTGCACGGATTGGGAAATTTGTACCCCCAAGAGGTGTGAAACAGATCGAAAAGGGGCTACCTTATCGGCCGACATGTGAATGGACGCCGGGTATGGACTTTGCATACAGGGTATTGTTGGTTGGATCTCTCCTCATCTGTACACTGTCGTGTAGTGTAATGTTGCAAGTCTATCTCAAGGATACGAACCTACATTTGCCTCCGCCGCCCTCGATTTGTCAACCAGATGAGATTTGTGATATACAAGCGACATGTGTGACGTCACATGGATTGTTTACGGATCGAAAACTGGACAATTGGAATCTATTGTGTGAGTACGTTGTTCAGACTGTCTTGCATAGATCAGGAGACGTAGAGTTGAACCCTGGACCTACCAGTAGGGAACTAGAAGATTTACGAGCCAGCATTATCAAACAGATGCAGGATTCAGAGAAAAGAATAACAAGAATAATGCTACGAGAGAGGACATAAAATCCCTCAATGTCGAAATATCAGAACTGAGAAATGAGTTGTTGTCAAGCAAAGAGGAGCAAGAGGTTATAAAGCAGGATATCACAACGCTACAGAAAATGACAGATGAGATAGAATATACATTGGGGGGATATAGAGGATAAATAGAGGTTATCATGAGAGTGTGTTTTGGGATGGTCAATATCCTGCATTAGGAATAAACATTGTATTTTGCGAGCCTTGGCGAGCTAAATACATTGTGTTTATTCCTAATGCAGGATATTTACCATCCCAAAACACACGAGCATGATAACTTCTTTATCATACAATGTCATTCTCCATTCATTTTGCGCAAAACAGCATGACAACATTAATTTCAAAGTTGAACTTTACTGTAACTACGCGTATTGATATATGCAAATGAACTGCTTGCTATTCCCACAGTAAACTGACACAAAATAACGCCTCCTAAATTATGCTTTCAGTGAAAATAATTGTTATTTTTGGCATGATCATACTATTCAATGTTTTTAATACGTTTTCAAATACAAAATGTTAAAGGTGAGGACAGCGAATTCGAACTCGCGTCCTTTCGTGTAATCATGAGTGTAGGGGAGTCCATCTTGAAGGAGCGAGAGTTGCTTCCCTTCCGCCCGGTTGCAAATGGCGACTCACACGTCACACGGAGAGCTAAACTGAATGTTAGGCAGCGAATTCTAAAATCCCCTTTTCAAAAGTCACATTATGGAACAGTGAAGATTGACGTTCGATAAATGGATATGACTCAAACTGCCTTTGTTACCTGTGAGTATCTACATGTATAAATAGTTTGCTCGGTAGATTTCAACTCGCGATGACCATGTTTTGCCAAAAGTTTTGGCACTGCTTGATCATAATAAACAAAGTATGCCGCACCATGCATTGCACCCTGTTTTTTTTTTGCCATTTCTCACATTAATGTAAAAGAAATAAAGCATGTATATTTAAATGAAGCTGTTTCGCTGTTACAACTGTTACGACAATTTACGTTTTTTTTTACAGGCGTTCGAAATGTTAATGCGTGTGACGTCTTTAACAAAAGAAGTTCCGTCACTTGACCTCTGTAATTTGCATCTTTATCCGTATATGACCCCAACGGATACCGAAAATATCCGTAGCCTTTATTCTGCCGAGAACACCATCCATTGTATGATAAAATTGAAGATCAGGAGAGAAGAAATAGAAGGAACAATATGGTGTTATATGGCGTTCGGGAGTAAGAATGAGACATACACTGAAAGTAAAAGGAAAGTACTATAAATCCTCAACAGTGCCCGCGAAACCAAAGAGTTGCCACCCTCAGTCGCCAGAGACATTGAAAGAGCCCATAGACTTCCCAGTGGAAACACAAGCAAGACAAGACCTATTATCATTAGGATGTGCCACTGGGAGGACAAATAGCACTCTGTGAAGCTAAGAGGAGTCCTGAAAGACCGCGGATACGGAATAGCGAACGATCTAACCCAGTTTCAGAGGAAGGAATTATACAGACTTCGTACTGAGAATCCAGACTCCCGCTTTTACTTTAAGGGGAACAAACTAGTGCAAAAGGAAAAGCAGAATGCAACCCAGGAGCGTGTTGACCCTCCCGAGGATCAAGGCCGGAACACTGACAGACGAAGTCCCAGACCTACCAGATCTACCTCTCGCCCCGGGAGAGGAGGCTACTCACAGTAGAGATGTGGCACGGGCCTAGTGAACACTGTGAACACTGAACGATCCACAAGTCTATCTTGTGAGCAATCTAGTGACGATGATTGTACGACGCTTCGCGAGGATGCGAGTGACACTGTCAACAACAACACTAATGAAAATGTAACATTCATATTTTGGAACATTTCGAGTTTAACCCAGAAAGTTAATGACATTAGCTTTATCGCTTATATCAAATCCTTTGATATTATTGGACTCACAGAGACGTGCAGTAATGATAATTGTATGGATGATGTGCTGTCAGATTATGATTGTTTTTATAAATATGGAGACAAGTTAGCCTTAACTGGAAGACTCTCTGGTGGTATAACTGTAATGATAAGAGAACCTCTATCCAACTTTATTAAATTGCACAAAATTACAGAAAACGCTATTTTTATACTATTTAAGAACTCACTGTTTGATATTGATAGACATCTTCTATATAGTTGTGTATATGTACAACCAGAGGGATCATCTTGGTATAAAAAGTTTAGCACACATTGTAAAAATGGTATTACACTTTTCCAGGAGAAACTGTTTGATATAATATCAGATTTACCAGATATATATTTGCTTCTCGGGGGATATTGTAATGCTCGGACTGCGACTCTTCCTGATTTTGTCGACGATGACATAATATACCACACAGAAAATAAGAATCAATCTACGTGGGACTTCATCTTATATTACTTTGATCTTGAACGGTTCTCCTGTGACAAAGTTGTTAACCATGTTGGTAGATGCCTGTTAGACCTATTCATTTCTTTAAATGTGCATATTATGAATGGCAGATGTGGTAAGGATGCCCGAGTGGGGGATTTTACATTTATATGTAGAAATTGCACAAGTGTTATAGATTACATCTTAACCTCAGCCGATATATTTGAGAAAGTAATAGACTTCGATATAATCATATCATTCACTAAAACGGCATAACACGATTAAGCAAACGCCAAATAACACTCCAACTAAATTTGTCTGGAATGATAATAGCCTGTCTCAATTTCGAGATAATATACTGTCTGACAAGGTCCAGGATTTATTTGACAAATCCGCTGATGTAGTATTCACAAATATAAACCAAGTGTAGACTATCTCAATGATACACCCACTACATACATCAATAATATAGCAAAGATACATCCACTACATACATCAAGAATATCTGAATGATACACCAACTACATACATCAAGAATATGTAAATGATACACACATTACATACAACAAGCATAACTAAATGTACTTCTTTGTTCAACTCGGAAGAATGAATAAGCAGCCAGCAGCATATTCGAAAAAAGGAATAACGTGCCAGTTAGTTATTCATTATTCGAAAAACGAATAACGTGCCAGTTAGTTATTCATTATTCGAAAAACGAATAACGTGCCAGTTAGTTATTCATTATTCGAATATTGAATATTTAGCAAGTGCTTACTGAATGTAATCGATGAACGAGGTTCCCCACCCCATATTGTCAGTTTCCACCCTTAATATGTATCTATACTTACTTCTTTGTTCAACTCTGAAGAATGAATAAGCAGCCAGCAGCATATTCGGAAAAAGAATAACGGGCCAGTTAGTTATTCATTATTCGAAAAAACGAATAACGTGCCAGTTATTTATTCATTATTCGAATATTAAATAGCTAGCCAGTGCTTACTGAATGTAATCGATGAACGAGGTTCCCCACCCCATATTGTCAGTTCCCCCCCCCCAATATATTATTATATATCTATATTTACTTCTTTGTTCAACTCTGAAGAATGGATAAGCAGCCATCAGCATATTCGAAAAACGAATAACGTGCCAGTTAGTTATTCATTATTCGAAAAACGAATAACGTGCCAGTTAGTTATTCATTATTCGAATAACTAATAACTAATAACTTGCTTACTTCAGCCTGCCGAGATGCAGAGATGCAACGAAGAAGATAGTTAGGAATTGTGTTATTTATAGGAAGCTAAGGCAACCAGCTCACATCACTTCTTTATCTGAATTCCTCTCCCACATGTTCCATGTATTAAAGATATGGGCATCTTGGACAAAAATTGCTACAAACCATTGAAAAACTAATCAAATATTATCAATACAATGATAGATATCATTCATATTTGCCACTATTTTCTATTAATCAAAATAAACCTTTACGACGAGTCTTTACTCTTTATAAGCTATCTGGACTAGCAACATCGTTAGCGCTTTATAATTTTGATGACCGTCCTAACGAAATTAGGAGACCATTATGTCAACTTTGACTTTGAGGTCGTTTTGTTTTCACTAACAGGGTTCTAAATTATTTCAGATAATCATGATTTGAATCGACAAATTATGAATACTTACATTTAGAAAGTGGATGATATTGTTCTTTGCTCATCTTGTCTTGCTGTTCACACGATACCTTGATAAATTTATGACGGACAGCCAGCTTCAGCCATCAACAAAGGGAGATAAATCTCACGTATTCTGTTCAATATGTGACCGCTAAAAAATACGAAAAATACAACTATGCCTTTCGCTCCTTCTTGTTTTGAATCTGACTGGAGTGCATTTCAGTAAGAAACTTGAGTAATATAAACGTGAGCAGTGTTGAAAATGAAGTATAAAAGTAATTGAGAATACCATTCAAATCATCATCATATGTATGATATGTAATATATCATGAAGTCGAAAATGTAAAAATTATGAAATAACCTATTTACATTATATTGCAATATTGGCATAATTCTGAATTTTGTTAGCGGGCGGGGAAGGAGGCGTTGTTTGAATTGCGTGTTATAGAAACGTCAAGGTGTAATAACCTTTCAGCATTGACTATTACGTACTATAGTTTGCCCAGTGATTTAAAAATCGAGTTATATTGTTGGTGTTTGACGTTCAAGTCCAATAGGCCTAACCCAAAAATGCCAGTTGGTCCTATATAGCACAGGCCGACGTCCGTTGACATATGACACTTTCGCCTTCTCAAGAACATTACGTCCCAAGTAAAAAGAAATTCGTCCCCTAAAAGCTACATACATATAAACGATAAACGGGAAATCATTATAAGGTCCTATTCACGTGAATGTTTATTTTAACTTGTTGTGTACGTTATCGAGAAAATCTTTGTTTAGTGAGAACTTTCATATTTCATGCAGTTGCTATGTTAAAACTACTTTAGAGCGTTAAATTACGTTCATAAAATGACAATATTCTCAAGTCATTTTCCGTTTAATTTATGTAAATTATGTGCAATGTTAGTTGATCAAAGTATAAGCAAAATATCAGACCTAAATACAAGCCGGAGACATTATTTCAACTTGGATAACTTATTTTAATTTGTTCCCAATTATCTCGATAGGAATAGAAAAGGTTTAAACCAACGTATTCATAATCAATATTATTGTGTCATCGTTATTACAATAGCTTGGAATAACATTTTATTCTTAGAATAATTTCTATGTTTATCGGTCTTCTCTGAATTCGTATTCTTGGGCTTCTTGAAATATAGAAAGTATAAACTTTTCTAGTTCGAACTATGCGCACATGGTCAGGCGTGATAGACCTGTTCTATACAATCTTGGAAGAAAAAATATCTTAAGATTTGGCCTATACCATCTTGGAATATTTTTATATTCCAAGATGGTATAACAAATCTTAAGATATGTACGGCTCTAAGGTGTCTAATTAGCCTCATGGTTGGCGTTCACACTGCACTGTGTAGGCATAGCATTACTATTGATAATTACCGTGATGGCAAATATGAAATTTGCTGGAGCGCCCTTAATTAACTATCTGTGTGTAGAGACTGTCGTGTATAGCGTTTTAGAATTTCAAGCAAGTGAGATAATTAATCAATCGTCATGCGTCTCGCCATTATCTCGGTATGCTTGTCTCAGCCTTGGACTATTTCTCGGCGCGCTCTGTGTACTGGGCTGTGTCAACGGTATATGGTATTTCGATTATGAAGCTTTCGTTGTTCATGTTTAGCATGTACAGTGTGATACTTATCTTTTACGCAGCTTTTTGACACATTACACAACGTACGGGAGAGTTAAAATAAGTCGCAATTTATCTAAAATGAAGTAAAGTTAGACGCAAGCCACCGTGCTTTAAAGGTTCTTAAGCGTTAGAAGGCAAATATAAATTTAATAATTGAATCTCTCAACCTCTGATACTGCTGATTTCAATTTAAATTTCATTGAGACTGCATACTATATTTCGTTAATGCCATATTACCGTAATTATAACACACAATGACATTTCGAATTTATCAGTTTATCACACGGATTAACCAAGCTTGGTATCAAGTGAAGACATCATTCAGACAGAAATACTTACTACTTACCATAATTTTATTACAAGCTAATTGAACAGCTAATCGCAGACAGACAGACAGCCAGACTGATTGTTTAGTAGCGTCTCACCATATGTACATAGAATGAATACATATATAAAATTTGTACAAAATTGATAATAGTTGCCCCTCCTTTATGATCCCCTATGATATGTTCATGATGTTTACATGTCTGTTCAATACATTTTATTTTTGTATTTGAGATTAATGCCTTTGAGATGGTGTCTTTCCGGAATTAGAATCGGTAAAATACTTTTGATTTAGTTTGTTGTTATAATGTGTTGTCTTTATGGATTAACTTTGGGTTGTAGTTATAGTGGAACTGACCTGCGAAAAATGAACACCAGTAAATTATTAGAACAGATCAGAATTTTTTCAGATTTGAACCCCTCATCTACATTACATTAATAGATAATTAACGTGTACATGAGTGAATGAGGCAGGACATGGATTATTTCCTATGCATACAATGTTTGTTAAATTAGGCAAAATACAGAACGGTATAATTGTCAGTAGGATGCAACAGTTTAATAAAATTGTGTTCAGATGGATATTACCAAAAATACAATCTTGGAATATCCAGTGAATATCTGTGGCAAATAGTGTAATACTCAAATAGGATACTTATATTAACTCTTATAAACCTCTAGTGACGTCACTCTATTGTTCTATTAGGTTCTTCTTTTACCGGATAAACCTCTATTGTCAGTTTGCCGGGCGTTCTCCAAGAATGCCCGGGGCATTCTCTATTAAATTACACTTGTGACGTCATCCTCTTGTTCTTTCACTCCTTTATTTTTCAGTAATGGAGAGTTACACATCACATCATATTTTTGAAGTAGAAATTTAATTTCTTTAACTTTTTAAAGCAATTTTCATAAAAGAGCAATACTTTGAGTGTAATTTAAGTAGGGTAATATCCTCGTAACTCTCCATTCCTTAAAAATAATGTGCCTCGGCCCCTTCGGGGCCTCGGCTCCATTATTTTTAAGGAATGGAGAGTTACTCGGACATTACCCTCTACGGAATGCCCGGGGCATTCTATAGGAATGCCCGGGGCTTACTCTAGAATCTATCGGAAATTTATTTTGATTGGGAATTATACACGTTTTGAGATACTTTGATTCAAAGTCCTTATTCGAATAAATACCATCACAAAATATCACATTTTTGACAAATCACAAATCACAAAGATAAGCTTTGAATACCTGGTTTCGAACCCTGCACCACCCGGTTACTAAACTGGCGCCT
Organism: Gibbula magus; assembly: GCA_936450465.1. Lineage (NCBI taxonomy): Eukaryota > Metazoa > Mollusca > Gastropoda > Trochida > Trochidae > Gibbula > Gibbula magus. The sequence goes on from OW388304.1 coordinate 64,069,295, forward strand.
TTGACAACTCGGCTATACAGGCCGACAGAACAAAGATGTATTTTACACAGTGACAATCATGTGAACTCCACGAGGCAGATAGCGCATGCAGCACGTGCGTTTCGTGCGGATGTGCTTCAAGCGTATTTAGCGATTCGCGTCAGTATATGCCAATGAAGCCACGTGAAGACAACATATTGAAATTATATCTAAATCATAATTTCTGTCGGTTCATAAGTAAGATCAAAACCTCGTCCTCGGCTTTGTTTGTGGAGTATGCCCTTGGGGTCGGGAAAGGGGGGCGGGCCTATCGGCCCTTCCCCTTTCCCTCTCCCGCGGGCATACTCCACAAACAAAGCCTCTGACACGGTTTTGATCCATTACTTAAGATATTCTTACACTGTATATAACATATTTTGAATATGTATGTTAAGATGACAACCTAGTATGTGAACTCTGTGCTATGTGAACAAACCTTCCTCGAAGATATGACCTATACAATCTTGGAAAATCTACTGAATACCTGTCGCGTATGAACTTTACTATATGTGAATCAACTTCCCTCCAAGAAATGGCCTATACAATCTTGGAATATCTAGTGAATACCTGTCGCATATGAACTCTATGCTAAGATATATGAATAAACCTCCCTCCAAGAAATGACCTATACAATCTTGGAATATCTAGTGAATACCTGTCGCATATGAACTTTACTATGTGTGAATCAACTCCCCTCCAAGAAATGGCCATACAATCTTGGAATATCTAGTGAATACCTGTCGCATATGAACTCTACGCTAAGATATATGAATCAACTTCCCTCCAAGAAATGGCCATACAATCTTGGAATATCTAGTGAATACCCGTAGTATATGAACTATATGCTATGATATATGAATAAACCTCCCTCCATGAAATGACCTATACAATCTTGGAATATCTAGTGAATACCTGTCGCATATGAACTTTACTAAATGTGAATAAACTTCCCTCCAAGAAATCACCTATACAATCTTGGAATATCTAGTGAATACCTGTAGTATATGAACTATATGCTATGATATATGAATAAACCTCCCTCCATGAAATGACCTATACAATCTTGGAATATCTAGTGAATACCTGTCGCATATGAACTTTACTATATGTGAATCAACTTCCCTCAAAGAAATGGCCTATACAATCTTGGAATATCTAGTGAATACCTGTCGCATATGAACTCTATGCTAAGATATATGAATCAACTTCCCTCAAAGAAATGACCTATACAATCTTGGAATATCTAGTGAATACCTGTAGCATATGAACTATATGCTATGATATATGAATAAACCTCCCTCCAATAAATGACCTATACAATCTTGGAATATCTAGTGAATACCTGTCGCGTATGAACTTTACTATATGTGAATCAACTTCCCTCAAAGAAATGGCCTATACAATCTTGGAATATCTAGTGAATACCTGTCGCATATGAACTCTATGCTAAGATATATGAATCAACTTCCCTCCAAGAAATGGCCATACAATCTTGGAATATCTAGTGAATACCTGTAGCATATGAACTTTACTATATGTGAATAAACTTCCCTCCAAGAAATCACCTATACAATCTTGGAATATCTAGTGAATACCTGTAGCATATGAACTATATGCTATGATATATGAATAAACCTCCCTCCAAGAAATGACCTATACAATCTTGGAATATCTAGTGAATACCTGTCGCATATGAACTTTACTATGTGTGAATCAACTTCCCTCCAAGAAATGGCCATACAATCTTGGAATATCTAGTGAATACCTGTCGCATATGAACTCTACGCTAAGATATATGAATCAACTTCCCTCCAAGAAATGGCCATACAATCTTGGAATATCTAGTGAATACCCGTAGTATATGAACTATATGCTATGATATATGAATAAACCTCCCTCCATGAAGTGACCTATACAATCTTTGAATATCTAGTGAATACCTGTCGCATATGAACTTTACTAAATGTGAATAAACTTCCCTCCAAGAAATCACCTATACAATCTTGGAATATCTAGTGAATACCTGTAGTATATGAACTATATGCTATGATATATGAATAAACCTCCCTCCATGAAATGACCTATACAATCTTGGAATATCTAGTGAATACCTGTCGCATATGAACTTTACTATATGTGAATAAACCTCCCTCCAAGAAATGACCTATACAATCTTGGAATATATTGTGAATACCTGTCGCATATGAACTTTACTATATGTGAATACACTTCCCTCCAAGAAAGGACCTATTCAATCTTGGAATATCTAGTGAATACCTGTCGCATATGAACTCTATGCTAAGATATATGAATAAACTTCCCTCCAAGTAAAGACCTATACAATCTTGGAATATATTGTGAATATCTGTCGCATATGAACTCTATGCTATGATACATGAATAAACTTCCCTCCAAGCAATGACCTATACAAATCTTGGAATATCTGTCGCATATGGTGTTATAGTCAAATACGAAACTCATATAAAGTCTGCAGATATTTTTACACTACATGTTACATATTTTGAATATGTATCTTAAGATCACAACCGAGTATATGACATGTTTGTTATGTGGACAAACCTCCCTCCAAGAAATGGCCATACAGTTTTGGAATATGCAGTGAATATCTGTTGCAAATGATGTAATAATCAAATAGGAATATTTTGGAAATAAATGTTAAAATCACAGCTTTGTTTGTAAAATACCATAACGAATCACGAAATGATTACGCCAGGAAAATAGAATCCCGTCCCAATGCATATTGTTGTACATCCCATTGTTATCACAGTTGCCTCTTGTCAGACAGAATGGCAGTTTCATAATTGTCGCTTTTCTCTGAAAAGGCCATTCAATCTTGGCATATCAAGTGCATCTAGTTTGTGAAAGGTTTAATCATCAAATGCCACATTTGAATCACCTCTTCCCACATTATAAAGCTATGCCTCATTAATGTATATGTATATGCTGAAATAACAGCTTTGTGAAATGCCATAATGAATCATGAAGTGATTACGTTGGGACAGTATTGTCCTGTCACCACGCTAATTGTTGTAATCACAGTTGCATCCTGTTAGACTGGGTGACATTACATAGTTGTCGCCTTTCATTGATTGGCAAATCTTGACAGATGAAGTATATATCTGTCGTCAGTGGTCTAATTTTCTCATAGCAACTTTAAATAAATTCGTTTCCTGCTCTTATTCTACCTGCAACATGAATGAAATAACGGAATCCTGAAGTATTTACGATTAAGAGACAGGACTGTCAAATGTGTCACAAATTATGATTGAAATGAATGTAAATATGACAGAATAATTTAAATATACTAATAACCTGTTTGTCTTATGAAACACTGTTAAAAGATATGGACATATAAACAACATAAAAAGTTATAAGTAAATGGGAAAAGAAGCAGAAGAAACTAGGTAAGGGACTATCGACTAAAACACATACTTCTTGCAGTTAAAATAAAATTGCAACATGTGCTGCAGGGAGTTGCCCCGATATGCCAGTTTCTAATCCCTGGACAGTTAACGAATATCGGATTATAAATAACGACCCTAATAGGCTTGATCGAGTGGGCCAGTTTCATGGCTTAGTTGACAGACAGAAAGATAGACAATTTTTTTTTATTCAAGTATCGCCTCAACATGATACAAAATGTAAGAATTTAGTGTGTAGATGACATAACTTTTAGAATCAGGTCCAGGAAAGGAGAGACAAGTCCCTGTGAATTTGAAGGATCTTGTGAAGACTGACCATAGACCAATATTTTGATGATGACTTGTACATTCTATGATAAAATGACTGAAAATGTTGTATATTTTATAGGAAAATGTTTAGTAGAGCTTACAATAATTACTGATTCTGGTCGTATATTATGAAGAAATGTATTTTTGTGTTATGGTATGTGTCGATGTGAAACAGAATAAAATATTGAATCGAACTCTCTTTCAGTGAACTGTCTTAAACTATTTTAATCCCATGGCAGTCCCTTAATTAATCCTAATTAATCCCTCTTGTTGTTAATTGTTAATTAATCCCCTAACAAAGGAACTTGATAATCTAACTTTTTAAAACTTAATATGTATTTATATATCTGTTTAGCAATGTGTATCAATATGTATCAAGTGTTTATGTTCACGTATTTGTATGTATTGTTTATGTACATGTATATGTTTAATAACCTGTCGTTCCCAAAATTGTCCATACAAACTTGTGTTTCCAATGTAACTCTGCCGTTATGGCAATAATTTCTTCATCAAATGACAAACTCGTCCATAAACAAGTACTTATGTATCTATAGCAATATCTTCATCTTTATGTCTGTTAAATTAAAATTTACAGTTCATCAAGGTAATATATTTAAACTAAGGTCACAATTTGTATTGAAGGTAATTTTCTTCATACAAATAACATGTTCATCAAAGTCATTATTTTAATCAAAGTCATTTTTTCTACAAATTAATTTTATTTCATCAAAATCATTTTATTTCATCAAAATCACTTTTATTTCATCAAAATCACTTTTTTCAGCAAAGTCATTATTTTCATCAAAGTCAATATTTTCATTAAATCATTTTTTCACCAAAATCATTATTTTCATCAAAGTCGGTATTTTTTATTAAAGGCATTTTTTTTTCATTAGTCATTTTTTTTCATCAAAGTAATTATTTCATAAAAGTCACTTTTTTCAGCAAGTCATTATTTTAATCAAAGTCAATATTTCGTTAAATAATTTTTCACCAAATCACTTTTTTCATCAAAGTCAAGATTTTTTTTATCAAAGTCAAGATTTTCATCAAAGTTATTGTTTTCACCAAATTAATTTTTCAGCAAAGACACTTTTTTAATCAAAGTCAATATCTTTATTAAAGAAATATTATTTATCAAATTTAATTGTTTTCTTCAAAGTAACTTTTTCCATCAAAGTCATTTCTTTTCACCAAATCACTTTTTTCATCAAAGTCAATATTTTCATCAGAGTAATTCTTTTCCATCAAAGTTAATTTTTTCATCAAAGTCAATATTTTCATCAAATAATTTATTCACCAAAATCACTTTTTAAAAATTAAATTCACCAAAGTCTTTTTTTTCCCATCAAAGGCACTTTTTTCAGGAAAGTCAATATTTTAATTAAAGTCAATATTTTCATCAAAGTCATTTTTCACCAAAGTCAATATTTTTTTAATCGAAGTCAAAACTTTCATTAAATCATTTTTTTCACCAAAATCACTTTTTTCATCAAAGTCGATATTTTCATTTTTCACCAAAGTCAATATTTTTTTAATCGAAGTCCAAACTTTCATTAAATAATTGTTTTCACCAAAATCACTTTTTTCATCAAAGTCGATATTTTCATTATTCTTTTTCATCAGAGTTATATTTTCATCAAATCCTTTTTTCACCAAATCACTTTTTTCATCAAAGTCAAGATTTGTTCAAAGTTATTTTCTTTCATCAAAGTTATTTTGTTACCAAATCTTTTTTTCAGCAAAGACACTTTTTTAATCAAAGTCAATATCATTACCAAAAAAATATTATTCATCAAATTTATTTGTTTTCTTCAACGTAACTTTTTCCATCAAAGTCATTTCTTTTCATCAAAGGCAACATTTTCGTCAAAGACATTTTTCCACCAAAGTCAATTTTTTTAAAATCAAAGTCAATATTTCCATCAGTCATTTTATCATCAAAGACATTTTTTTCATCAAAGTCATTTTTTCACCAAAGTCACTTTTTTCTTATCAAAGACATTTTTCCCATCAGAGTCATTTTTTCATTAAAATAAATTTATGTAAACAATTTTCAAAGTCATTTTATTACAATATCTCAAGATTGAACAAAATAATCTTAAGATATTTAAATATTCCAAGATTGAACAGGAGGTTTCAGGTTTAGATCATATCTTAAGATTTCCGTACATATCTTAAGATTTGTTATACCATCTTGGAATATAAAAATATTCCAAGATGGTATAGGCCAAATCTTAAGATATTTTCTCTTCCAAGATTGTATAGAACAGACCCAGTTGAATTGAGTCATCGCAGAATAAAGCTGTATATATGCATGGCGAAAAGATCGCATTGGGGAGAGGGAGAAATATTGTACATATTGCTTTCACGCTTCGGAGACGCTTGTTGTTGTGCAGTATGTTTTATGCAATAAAGGGAATTCTGTTTATATGACGTCAGATATCCTTGACGAGTTTATCGAATGGTGCTTGTCTTTGAAATTAAATTTCATTACTTGCCGTGATATGAAAATTATTTATCACATGTCATGTTGTAGATAAAATATTTCTCCAGGGATTGACGTGATGCGTACATTTTCAAAAAATATGTTTGTATTTGAAACACTAACATACTTTATGGCTCTTTAAAATGCATGTTTTTAAGAAGCATAAATCGATAGTGTTTTGAAAATTGACAGTTAGTTTAGTTGGCTTCTGAAAACATGATTTAACTCGGTTTCATTCGTATTTATCACTGGTGGATTGAGATATCTTCTATTGTGTATGGTGACGTTTCTGTTTTGGTTGAGTGTTTGTGAGTGATGTTGGTTTACTGTTTTCAATGTAACTGTATTCTTTGCAGTTGGATCTCTCTTGTTGGAGGTCTGTTTCGTTTTGGTATGATGTTTGTTGGGCGTGTTACTACTACCATAGGCTATGCTGTGATTATCCTATAGCCAAACTATCTAATAGAGACCAATCAGTTGCCTCATGTACTAAAAACACAATATCATGCCATTCATTATGACTTGTAAGGGTTTAGATAGATATGCCCAAACCTAAATGAGCACTCAACACGGTTTTCGGTACCATATGAGGTCATACTTCACCACTGATTCAACATTTCTATTCTACTTATCCGTAACATTTTATCTCCAATACATATGCCTTCCGGTGCTTAAAAATTGAGGGACCTTCAGCCTTCCGTATCCAAATTGTCCACACCATTCGGACAAGACAACGTCCGATTTTGTTAATACATGTTCAATGATAATCAAAATGAAATATTTGATTCTTTAATACTTATACCTTATCTCGCAGTTTATTTCATGTATTTATTTTAATTATATTGTAAGATATCTACCAAAATGTGCAGCTACTGAATCACAAAAACATTGAAACAACATTTTACTCTTGATTTTCTCCACAACAGGTAAATTATTCATATATTGACTAATAAGATATTTGAAACAATACCTCTGTCAACAAAATCCTGCAATTTTCTTATCAATTGTCCAAGTATAGTTTCTTATATATAATGATAAAGAGTTTTCACTCTTCACGTTTGTGTTCAATAGCATTCCGTAGCGTGCCAATGCCTTCTGTAGCTACGAGTGCCTTCATTTACCAACGGTGCGTATTATAGGGTGTGTTGTATGTCACTTGCGTTTGTTTAGATTCCAATATTTATATTGAAACAAAGATATTAACATTGTTATTTGGATGTTCACGTGTACACATGTAAACTTAAAAGCTGGTTACTTTTGATTTACAAGTAGGGACTGCACATACACTTGACTGTTCATAGCTCAGACATGACTGAAACCTTGATAGATATCCCGCATATATGGGTAAGGAACACATTTGAGAATAGGAATGGTCTGGCGCGTTAGCATTGTTAACTTCATAAGTATCTACATTGTTTGTAACGTTTTTACATATAAAATGCTCTCCTAGGTGTTTGTTCCCGTTTCGTACCTAACTGGTACAGAGCTACTACCTATAAAGTACTACTGAGAACCTTCTATCCTGAAGTATAAACCTAGCTCAGGATATCTCTTTACACTTTGAGGTAACTGCATTTCTTGTAATAACCTTTGATCAGGTTTCAACACGAATTTTAAGGTTTTACTACGACTAGAGGTTTTACCAACCGTCGAAAGTTAACCTCATAGCAGGTTAATTTTTCAACATTTAGTAAGACCTGAAGTTTTACAATCTAATTGTAAGACCTAACTCCAAATAACCTCAATCTCCTGTTCAGTTAGGTACTAAAAATTTCCAAGTTTAAAGTTTGCATAGTTGACAATGCGGGAATCGAACCCGCAACCCTCCGATTTGTAGCCCAAGACTTGTCCCACTAGACCACAGAGGATTGGTGATCATGAGATGTTGTTCCGCTCATAATTCTGAAACCAGTTGCTCAAATTTTACGAAACCTGATATGTACAATCACCATGATGTGTACATCTGCCTTTTGTATGTTTCATACCCTCATTTGCATAATTTATGTAAATTTTCTCCGTTTTTCGACTTTGCCATTCACAGTTTTTGTTCCACTTATAACTCAAATACTAATTCTTCAAATGTCTTGTAACATGATACATATACTCACCACGATGTGTACATCTGCCTTTTGTATGTTTCATACCCTCATTTGCATATTTTATGCAAATTTTCTCCGTTTTCGACTTAACTCTTCACACTTTTTGTTCCAGTCATAACTCTGAAACCAGTTGTTCAAATGTTACGAAACTTGATATGTACAATCACCACGATTTGTACATCTGCCTTTTGTATGTTTCATACCCTCATTTGCGTATTTGAATGTTTCATACCATCATTTGCATATTTAATGCCATTTTTTAAAATTTGTGACTTTTACTTCTAAAACATGCTTACAAGTGTAATACTTACTCTGCTTTATAATACTTATATATAATGGTCTGTTCATACAAAAGTTTAAACATTGATGCCCTTTTGCTATTTTCAAACATTTCTCTTTGACCAATGTTAAAAGCGGGGGTATCATGAGTGAGCTGTGCTCACTAATTCTCTTGTTCAGAGTGTAGATGGCGGGAATCGAACTCGATACCCATTGCTCTTTACACCGGACGCTCTACCTCCACGCTAGCGAGGAAACCGAAATAACTGTGTGGATTTCCTCTATTTACAGTCACACTGTCTCTGCCTCTATATAACGCTAGTCCGGGAGACATACTCTTTATAACGCAGAATTTGGGAATCAAACATTATAAAATGTAAATTTTGACATTTGACAGTTATAAACTTAAAAAAAACACTACCCCTCAATCTTCTGCTGTAAGAAAACCTCAATATACGATAAGCAATCACATTTATGATTTATGGTATCTCAGTTAGATAAAACACTCTACCTCGGTTATGCTTGGGATTGAAAACCCTCGTTAAGAAAGCTTCGGGGAAGTAAGACCTCAAGCTTCGCTTTCGGTCTTACTTCCCGCTCAGCTTTCTTACCTCGGGTTTTACAATCCCAAGCATAACCTCTGTATCGTGTTTTATCCTACACATAAACCCGAGGTCGAGGTCGGTAACTATTTTACACACTGGCTCAACACTATACCAAACCACATCCAGAATTAAAACACTTCTAGTGTAAATTCTATGTTAAACATTTGGGAGAAATAAGACGGTTGTATTTGTCAGAAAAAACGGAGTCTATATCAGTCAGTGATTGAGCGCTGAAATGTACAACCATTTCTTTTAACTGCATGGTCATTGTCAATATCGCCGGTTGATACAAAATACAATACACACTTTCATTTAATTCTAAACATTTTGCACTCCAGTTGAAGATTAAAATCTACAACTTTATCTATAAATTGATGACATTTTTATTCCTAACAAATAAAAGAACACTTGTATTTTTGGTGATAAAAAAGTCTCTGTCATTTCAATTTATTTCCGTGGTGTAATGGTTAGATCACTCGACCAGAAGTCATAGGGTTGCAGGTTCGATCCCACATTTCGTCAGAAGTATTTGCAATTTGCTTGTGTTGAGAAATGCTATTTTACGAATCATCATCACCCAGAAAGATAAAAATTAAACAAAAGTAAATTAACAAACAATGAGTATTCTCATATCAGGTGTTCACGGCTGGACCAGGTGTTCATGATGAACACCCGATATGCGTCATGAACACCACTGTGCGTCCATTACAATAGACACCTTAAGTTAGTATGAAAAATGAACACCAAAATAAAGCAATGTGAGCCAGTGTGTAATAGGTCTTCTGCTCTAAGAAAAATTAGGAGGGCTTTAATACCCCCTTTAGGTTAACAATAAAACAACCAACAGCGCATTTTATTATTTGATTATTTATTTGTTTTAACATATGTCAAAGGTGTCACAGCGTTGACTATCACTTAATTGATAATATTCATTAGAATATGTTTTATCTGACATAATATTTGAATTGTGAAACATTACATGCCACATTTTGCATCAACATAAAGTAATCAATAAGCAATAAACTGATTTAACTGGAGATGTGTGACGTGTATAAAAAGTTGACGCATCGTAAGCAGACGCCAAGGACGAGCCCTTTCAAACTGAGCTGACACAACCCTGCTCAGTCCTCCGTGGTATTAATGGACTTTGGTTGACTCTGTGTACTTGGAAATAAAACATTTTCATTTCTCTCTATCTTTTTACTTGAATTCTGAAAAAGAAAAGTTCTCATCAATAACTGCATTTAGAAACAAAAGCGAGCACAGCTCACATACCCCGCTTGTAGTTTGATCAGCTAAACACTCTCCTAGCGATGATTTGAAATGGATTCTATGGAGTTATTGCCATTAAAAGTCTCGGCTAAACCACATTGATAACTTCCATACCTATTTGAAATTTATAAAATACAATCAAATAGTTTGTAAAATAAACATGATGCAACAATTCAATAATTCCAAATTAAAAATAAACTTGGAATTAAAGCAATCTTTTCTTAAGCTAGTGACAAAATAGTGCAACCATCCGAGATTTCAAAATCCCAAAGTGCATAGGGGTGAAGAAAATTGAATTTGATGCTGTTCATTTCATGATGCTCGCCGAAAGACATGGCTTTTGTGACCATTCAAGACAATTCTGAGACACTTAGCAACAGCATAGGGTCGGTATACTCCATACTGAAAGAGGTCTCTGCAAGATGGTTCCCTAGAATGTTAACTGTTGACCAGAAACAGAAACGCCTATTGAGCTTTTTTTTCGCTTCAGATTTCCTGAAACGATTAGTGACTCAGGATCAGACGTGTGAGAACCATTAAACTATTTGAGAACCATTCACAATCTAGGAATAGACCAATGTAGTCGATAGATGAAATGTCATAACCCTTCACAAAGTAGGAATCGACCCCTATAGTCGTTAGATGAAATATCATAACCCTTCACAATCTAGGAATCGATCCCTGTAGTCGTTACTGAAACATCATAACCCTTCACAATCTAGGAATTGACCCATGTTGTCTGTTGATAAGATAGAAAAACTATTTGAGAACCCCTCACAATCTAGGAATCGACCCATGTAGTCAGTTGATAAGATAGAAAAACTATTTGAAAACCCTTCACATTCTCGGAATCGACCCCCGCAGTCGTTAGATGAAAAATCATAACCCTTCCCAAGCTAGAAACCGACCCATGTAGTCGGTAGATGAAATGCCATAACCCTTCACAAGCTAGAAACCGACCCCTGTAGTCGTCAGATGAAATATCAGAACCTTTCACAATCCAGGAATTGATCCCTGTAGTCGTTAGGTGAAGTATCATAACCCTTCACAATCTAGGAATCGACACATGCAGTCGATAGATGAAATGTCATAACCCTTCACAAGCTAGAAACCGATCCCTGTAGTCGTCAGATGATATATCAGAACCTTTCACAAGCTAGAAACCGATCCCTATAGTCGTTAGATGAAATATCAGAACCTTTCACAATCTAGGAATCGATCCCTGTAGTCGTTAGCTGAAACATCATAACCCTTCACAATCCAGGAATTGATCCCTGTAGTCGTTAGGTGAAAAATCATAACCCTTCACAATCTAGGAATCGACGCATGTAGTCGATAGATAAAATGTCGTAACCCCTCATAATCTAGAAATCGATCCCTGTAGTCGTTAGCTGAAACATCATAACCCGTCACAATCTAGGAATCGACCCATGTAGTCTGTTCATAAGATAGAAAAACTATTTGAAAACCATTCACAATCTAGGAATCGACTCGTACAGTCTGTTAGAAAGCCTTACAAACAAATTCCTAGATTGTGATCATTCTCAGATTGTTAGGGTCGAACAATCTGCAGATTATTTAAACGATCCATTAATGGTGAATGTTCCTAGATTGTGAGCTCACAATCTGCAAATTGTGATATACCCTAGATGGTTCGTAACATGTACATCAATTTGACCCTGAAACCAAAAACCAAAATAAAAAGTGGAAGCATATAATCTGAAAGGGGTAACATCTGTGGGAAGAGAATGATTAATTCCCCACTCCTCAAAAACTTCAAGCACGTCCCATCTGCTTGAAAAGTGATGGCCTTTGTTTTTGGGATAGCCAGGGTGTCATCATGAAGGGTGAAACTATCAACGGGGTAAATTATGCAAATGAATTTAGGCAATGAAGGGCAGCCATCAAGGCCGAGCAGCGAGGGAAGCTCCGTGCAGGGGTTCTTCAGGAAAATGCTCCCTATCATACAGTGAAGTGTGCTGTCACTGCCACGACCGTTGTGGGTTTGAAATTGATCCCAATCTACCCAACTCCCCGACTTCTTCCTCTTTCCCAATCTGAAGAACAATTTAGGTGGACGCGTCTTTTTGTTGATAATTACAATCTGGTTGCTGCCGTGAAGTGATCTCTTGAGACCCAGTATTACAATAACGGAATAACGAAGGTGGAACATCGCTTGTCCAAATGTATTGATGCAAGTGGAGACGATGTTGGAAAATAAAATGCAAAAAGTAGCACTTTGATTTTGTTTTCTAAGTCATTCTATGAACTTGATTTACCCTCGTAGGCCTAGGGTTCCTTTATTGGTCAGTTTTGAGAATTTCCATTGCATAATGTCGTATTTGACTAATGTTTTAAAGGTTACTTCTTTTCTTGTAATAACCTTTTATGAGTTTTCCCCCCTGAGTGAGTGAGTGAGTGAGTGAGTGAGTTGGGTTTTAACGCCGCTTTCAAGAGTATTTCACTTATATCGCGGATGCTAGTATTATGACTGGGAGAAAGCCCGCAACGCAATGTGGCTATGCACTGTGGTAAAACCTGCGAGCAGCGGCTGGAACTAGCGAACCATGGTTGGTCTGAGAATAATCAAGTCTGAGGTTTCACAATCGAAAGTAAGCCCTTGGAGGAGGTTTACTTTTGAAAGTAATACCTTAATTTAGACCTAGAATGTTTGTTAGACAAACGAACATCTTTTATCACAACCAGCTCTCTTATCAACAATTATTATAGAACATTAAACAAAAGTAATGTTTTTTTCAGTGTGGAGATGGCGGGTTCGACTTTGATAGCTTTGCTCTTAGCCCGGACGCTCTGCCTCAAGGCTACTGAGGAAGGCTGACAGAACAGGATTTAATTACTATTCTCTGCCTCAATATAACACCAGTCAGGAAGACATACTCTTTGTAACACAGGGTTTGAGATTTAAAAAAATATATAAAATGTAAATTGTGCCATTTGATGGTTTATTAATTGACAAAAAACACTATTCCGTAATGTAGTTACCGACTGTATTCAAGGTGTTCAAGTTTGATGAGGGTTCATCTAGCTTAGAAACCTATCATGGATTTTGTCTATTGTTTCGGAGGTATCTTGTTTTCTCGTAATAACCCCTCCGGTCATTATTATTTCAGTCGGTATTTCTTCTGATAATAACCACGTATGAGGTTTTTATTGTGAAAGTAAGTTTTTACTTTTGATAGTAAGACTTTAAATGAGACTAAGAATTTTTTCACAACTCAATTCATAACAATTATTATCGAAAAGTATACAAAGATAACTTTATCAGAGTGTAGATGGCGGGAATCGAACTCGGTACCCATTGCTCTTAACACCGGACGCTCTACCTCCACGCTAGCGAGGAAACCGAAATAACTGTGTGGATTTCCTCTATTTACAGTCACACTGTCTCTGCCTCTATATAACGCTAGTCCGGGAGACATACTCTTTATAACGCAGAATTTGGGAATCAAACATTATAAAATGTAAATTTTGACATTTGACAGTTATAAACTTAAAAAAAACACTACCCCTCAATATTCTGCTGTAAGAAAACCTCAATATACGATAAGCAATCACATTTATGATTTATGGTATCTCAGTTAGATAAAACACTCTACCTCGGTTATGCTTGGGATTGAAAACCCTCGTTAAGAAAGCTTCGGGGAAGTAAGACCTCAAGCTTCGCTTTCGGTCTTACTTCCCGCTCAGCTTTCTTACCTCGGGTTTTACAATCCAAAGCATAACCTCTGTATCGTGTTTTATCCTACACATAAACCCGAGGTCGAGGTCGGTAACTATTTTACACACTGGCTCAACACTATACCAAACCACATCCAGAATTAAAACTCTTCTAGTGTCAATTCTAGGGATCTTATGTTAAACATTTGGGAGAAATAAGACGGTTGTCCTTGTCAGAAAAACGATGTCTATATCAGTCAGTGATTGAGCGCTGAAATGTACAACCATTTCTATTAACTGCATGGTCATTGTCAATATCGCCGGTTGATACAAAATACAATACACACTTTCATTTAATTCTAACATTTTGCACTCCAGTTGAAGATTAAAATCTATAACTTGTAAACAAAATTATGGCATTTTTATTCCAAACAAATAAAAGAACACTTGACTATGTATTTGGTGATAAAAAAAGGTGTTCATGATGAACACCTGGTATGCGTCATGAACACCACTGTGGAGGGCTTTAATACCACCTTTAGGTTAACAATAAAACAACCAACAACGCATTTTATTATTTGATTATTTATTTGTATTAACATATGTCAAAGGTGTCACAGCTTTGACTATCACTTAATTGATAATATTCATTAGAATATGTTTTATCTGACATACTATTTGAATTGTGAAACATTAAATGCCACATTTTGCATCAACATAAAGTAATCAATAATCAATAAACTGATTTAACTTGAGATTCATGACGTATATCAAAAGTTGACGCATCGTAAACAGACGCCAAGGACGAGCTATTTCAAACTGAGCTGATACAACCCTGCTCAGTCCTTCGTGGTTTTAATGGACTTTGGTTGACTTTGGTGTTTTTCAAATAAATCTTTTTCATTTTTTCTATCGATCTGTTTACTTGAAATCTGAAAGAGAAAAGTTCTCATCAATAACTTCGTTTAGGAACAAAAGTGAGCACAGCTCAAATACCCCGCTTGTAGTTTGATCAGCTGAACACTCTCCTAGCGATGATTTGAAATGGATTCTATGGAGTTATTGCCATTAAAAGCCACGCCTAAACCACATTGATAACTTCCATACCTACATGTATTTGAAATTTATAGAATACAAAGGTCAATAAAATCACATGATGTAACAATATAATACTTCCAAATTAAAAATAAACCTGGAATTAAAGCAATATTGTCTTTAGCTAGTGACACAATAGTGCAACCATTCGAGATGTCAAACTAACAAAAGTGCATAGGGGTGAAGAAAATTGAATGTTATGCTGTTCATTTCATGATGCTCGCCGAAAGACATGACTTTTGTGACCATTCAAGACAATTCTGAGACACTTAGCAACAGCATAGGGTCGGTATACTCCATACTGAAAGAGGTCTCTGCAAGATGGTTCCCTAGAATGTTAACTGTTGACCAGAAACAGAAACACCTTTTGAGCTTTTGGTTCTATTCAGATTTCCTGAAACGATAAGTGACTCAGGATCAGACGTGTGAGAACCATTAAACTATTTGAGAACCATTCACAATATAGGTATATACCCATGTAGTCGACAGATGAAATGTCATAACCCTTCACAATCTAGGAATCGAACCATATAGTCTGTTGATAAGATAGAAAAACTATTTGAGAACCATTCACAATCTAGGAATCGACCCCTGCAGCCGTTAGATGGAAAATCATAACCCTTCACAAGCTAGAAACCGACCCATGTAGTCGTTCGATGAAATGTCATAACCCTTCACAAGCTAGAAACCGCCCCCCTGTAGTCGTAAGATGAAATGTCATAACCCTTCACAAGCTAGAAACCGACCCCTGTAGTCGTTAGATGAAATGTCATAACCCTTCACAAGCTAGAAACCGACCCCTGTAGTCGTTAGATGAAATGTCATAACCCTTCACAAGCTAGAAACCGACCCCTGTAGTCGTTAGATGAAATGTCATAACCCTTCACAAGCTAGGAATCGAACCATGTAGTCTGTTGATATGATAGAACAAACTATTTGAGAACCATTCACAATCTAGGTATAGACCCATGTAGTCGACAGATGAAATGTCATAACCCTTCACAATCTAGGAATCGAACCATGTAGTCTGTTGATAAGATAGAACAAACTATTTAAGAACCATTCACAATCTAGGAATCGACCCCTGCAGTCGTTAGATGAAAAATCATAACCCTTCACAAACTAGAAATCGACCCCCTGTAGTCGTTAGATGAAATGTTATAACCCCTCATAATCTAGGAATCGATCCCTTTAATCGTTAGCTGAAACATCATAACCCTTCACAATCTAGGAATCGAACCATGTAGTCTGTTGATAAGATAGAACAAACTATTTAAGAACCATTCACAATCTAGGAATCGACCCCTGCAGTCGTTAGATGAAAAATCATAACCCTTCTCAAGCTAGAAATCGACCCATGTAGTCGTTAGATGAAATGTCATAACCCTTCACAAGCTAGAAACCGCCCCCCCCCCCCCCCCCCCCCCATGTAGTCGTTAGATGAAATGTTATAACCCCTCACAATCTAGGAATCGATCCCTTTAGTCGACAGATGAAATGTCATAACCCTTCACAATCTAGGAATCGAACCATGTAGTCTGTTGATAAGATAGAACAAACTATTTAAGAACCATTCACAATCTAGGAATCGACCCCTGCAGTCGTTAGATGAAAAATCATAACCCTTCACAAACTAGAAATCGACCCCCTGTAGTCGTTAGATAAAATGTTATAACCCCTCACAATCAAGGTATCGATCCCTTTAATCGTTAGCTGAAACATCATAACCCTTCACAATCTAGGAATCGAACCATGTAGTCTGTTGATAAGATAGAACAAACTATTTAAGAACCATTCACAATCTAGGAATCGACCCCTGCAGTCGTTAGATGAAAAATCATAACCCTTCACAAGCTAGAAATTGACCCATATAGTCGTTAGATGAAATGTCATAACCCTTCACAAGCTAGAAACCGCCCCCTGTAGTCGTTAGATGAAATGTTATAACCCCTCACAATCTAGGAATCGACCTCTGCAGTCGTTAGATGAAAAATCATTACCCTTCACAATCTAGGAATCGACCCATGTAGTCGTTAGATGAAATGTCATAACCCTTCACAAGCTAGAAACCGCCCACTGTAGTCGTTGGATGAAACATCATAACCCTTCACAATCTCGGAATCCACCCCTGCAGTCGTTAGATGAAAAATCATAACCTTTCACAGTCTAGAAACCGAATAACGAATAACGAATAACGGAATAACGAAGGTTGAACATCCCTTGTCCAAATGTATTGATGCAAGTGGAGACGATGTTGGAAAATAAAATGCAAAAAGTGGCACTTTGATCTTGTTTTCTAAGTCATTCTACGACCTTTTTACTTACCCTCGTAGGCCTACATAGTAATTGATTTTTAATTTATGCTCTGGAAAAGAACAACAAAAGGAAATTTGACTGTTTTGGTAAACATTTATCTCTTTAATGGCACCCAGGAGTTTCATCTGATTTTGAAGTTTCCACATCATGTAGTTTCCGAATTATGATCCGCAAACGAAGCAAGGTCGGGGGAAAAAAAACAGAACAACACCACGTAAGTAACACCCCTACTCGACTTTTAGTTTCGAAATCATAAGATTCCTCACGGACGCATGGAGAGAACGGAGAGTTTTCACTTAAAGAGCCATGTTCATATGTTGATAGGCATATCAGAAACTTATAAAAATTCTATCTCATTAAAATAGATGCATATAATTTTGCGCAAATGTAAAAAGAAAATAAATTACATACTCGATGACTCTTTCACTTCAAAAGAAAATATCCATTCATTAAAATTTAAAAAATAAGTTATTTCGAATCTGTTGCCAAATTTTAATAAATCTATACACAGGGGTATAAAACTTAGATCAAAACACTTAATTAAAGCACAGAATATCAATTACCATTATGTCAAAAGTGTTATCAAAAAGAAGTCATCATCTAATATAAACATTGCTTTACAAATATACTAACCCATCCTCGATCCTTGGTGCCTGAAAAGAAGAATAAAATTAGTGACTTGTAAATAATCTTATTGTATTTGTCGAACTAGAATAGCTTTCTATAATTCTATCTGCAGTTTTTCTAGACATGAATTTTGACCCCTGGCCAAAACGTTAAGCCATAGCTGTAATGTATGAACGTAGCTTATGTTTTAGTAGAGACAATCGTGATTTCTGATGTGAAAACACAAACCTGTCAGATTCGTTTTCCCCGTACTAAGATACATTAAAGACAACACAAATTACATGATGATAAATGTACTTATATTCGCATAAAGATAAACAAACTTTTGCGACGCAGCTGAACATTGTACATTTATTTGCTTTAATATTTAAACTTTGAGGAAGTAACATTCTATGTTTTATACATGGTCTTTAAAATCATAACAATGTCAATTTACAAATAACAGCATTGATATGTGTGTAGTTTGTTGAACACCCTTACATCTGATAACTATCAAGCTTCTTTGGTAGTTATTTCTAAGGCATCAAGACAGTTTCAAAACAATATTTTGCCCTTCCATAATACATGGTATTTACTGATGCCCTGAACGTCATAGTTCTAAGCTGCTGAGCTTGTACACAATGAGTTAAGGAAATGCATCAAAGTTTAAATTAGTCAGCGATTGAGACTGGAAGGTCATCAGGTTATTGACTAAATTTGGTGATTTTATAGCGCTTCCAGCGGAACTTTGGCATTATCACACAGTTAAATACATAACACAAGTCGTCTTTAATAAATGTAGTTTATACTGTGTGTAGTATTAGAGATGGAATAATAGAGTATATTAAACAATCAACATTTTTATGCTTTGAATTGCGAACCGTTTATTATATATACACAAAGAAAAAAGTAAAGCACCCACTGTTAAGCTGTTATCGTTATTTAATAGCAATGACGTCATGTTTACACAGGTACTGTTTTTGCAATGAAACAATGTCGACAATACTATGGAGCTGCAAGTGAAACAAAACACATTCGCATTGGTATTGTCACTTAGACCCTAGTGTACATGTTCAATAAGAATGATCAGTATCTGGTAGGACCGCCACGTACCCGGATGATACACTGCACCCTACGTCTCATGCCTCCAGTAAGCAGTAGGATCTGTTCTTGTGTCAATAACATCAACTCAGTGTGCAGAGCTGCCTCCAACTGTACTGGAGGGTTCCGAGCCTGGATTCGCCGCCCTAGAATATATGCATATGCGCCAGAGGATTCAGATCTGGGCTTACTGCTGACCAGGGAAAAGTTGTCACTGCATTGACTCGCTTTTAATCGACAACGGCACGTGATCGGTGAGGCAGAGCGGTGCCGTCCATGTACTGTGGTCGTGTAACAAGTGCATGATTATCGAAAAGAGGAACAACGACCTGCTGTAGCACGTCCCTGATGTATTGAGCTCCCGTTTTGTTGCCCCTGATGGTGACCAAATCCGACTTGCAGTCATGAGACAGGCATCCCCATACCATAACAGAGCTACCTCCATACGCAACAATTGGCTGGATGTTCTTGAGGTATAAGCTGTATTCTTCTGTCTCCAAACACGTGCATGCCCATCAGTAACAAGGAGCAAGAATCGACTCTCGTCAGACCAATGGATTTTCCGCCAGGTCATCAGATTCCAGTGTTGTCTGCCCAAACACAATGCCAAACGCGCACGTTTGTGATGGTCTTTCAACAAATGACGTTTAATTACCCTTCTTGCCTTTAGTCCTGCCGATTTGAGGCAATTTCTGCCTGCTCTGGTGCTGATGTTTCGGTTTTTGTTTTGGTAACCACAGACGATCCAGCTGAGGACTTGTCAGGAAGGGTTCTCGGCGTACAAGTCGAAGAAGGTGCCGGTCCTCTCGAGGTGTAGTGACAGTAGGTCTTCCAGACCTTGGATGGTCCATTGCACTTCCTGTTTGCGCATGCTTCCGGACTAAACAGTGTAATGGTAGCCTAGATTTCGTCCTATCGCATTAAAGGACATTTCTGTAGAGTGCATACCAATAATACGATTTCCATCGAGATAAATTCTCCAATTTTTGTCCAATGAGATCAATTGACAATCGTCTTTGTGTCATGTTCAATAGATATGCTTGAAGTACAGTTGGATCATACTGGTTATTTTTGTGATCCTTGAGCGTAGCATGTTGCACGTGCATGTCCCGAACGTGTAGGAGCGACTGTCACGCATCACTGGTTGGTATGTATCGCACAAACACTACGCTTCTCATAAATGAACCTTGTTTAACTTTTCAAAATATTCTCGAAAAGATATCATCACAAATAAACTGAGCGGCAAAAAGAAATGTTACGTTGACAGATTCTTCAATCAATGTAATCACAGAGGTGCTCGATGGGATTCATATCGGGCAATCTGGCAGGCCAAGGCAAACGTCACTCTGGCTACATGAGGATGACATTTGTTGAAAAAAGATGTTTGGATGGCGTTTTAAGAATAGGATGATAGGATGACCACTGGCTGTAGGACCCTGTTAATGTACCGCTGCGCCGTCAGATTATCGTCAATGACAATGACGTCGGCGGTTGCATTGCCGCATATCCCATCCAATCCGAGACCATGACGCTGCCTCCAACGTAAGGGATAACTTCCTGTACGCAGCAGCGTGCCTCCCTCTCACCCCGACGACGGTAGACCCTCCCTCTCCCGTCTGCTACGTGCATCTGGAACCAACTTTCGTCTGAAAAAAACATTCTCTGCCATTTTTGGTTCTGTCATCGACAATCATTTCTGGCCCAAGCCACCCTGTTTTGTCGATGTCGGCGCGGCGCGGGGCTGATTCGGTGTCCAAGTGCAATAGAAGCTGTCATTGTTGCGGCTTGAAAGAGGTTCCTGAGATGCAGTTGAAGCAGGTACCGGTCGTCATTTTGGTCTTTCACTTCAATTATTGCATGATCGGAAATAGGACAATTGACCCCATCCATGAAAAACTGGCGATAACTTATTTACCATTAAAGTTACAGGTCTGCTATTTTAGCACAGAACACTTAACTGATGGAGTGTTACAACATTGCAAAGGAAATTCCCTTTTTATGATATTCAAATTCAAAGAGGTGTAACATTTCTTTTGGCGTTCAGTTTATCAGGGGTTGCTTAACTTTTTTCTTTGTGTATACATTAAATGATTTTGAGGTTGAACCTTACTTTACGACTGTTTATATACCAGTTTCAAGAAGACACGATTGCAACATTGAATTACTCAAATACATTCCCTATTAATATTTCTTGAAAATGTATTTTCAGGTGAAATAAACAGTAAAAACCAAAACATCATTGTGCAAACTTATCTTAAAAGGACATTTCCATGAGTTATCGTTTAATCTAGAACAATGCTTACTTTCTCCTCTAAAGAAGCTAATTTTTCACAATTGTACACATACTTGATACCTTGGTTTGAGTTTTGGAACGAGTTGACGCCTGTCTTCCTGATGAATGTGTTGAAAGAGATTGAGCTGTCTTACCCTAATGAGAGGAAAATTGGATCAATCAGTAATGTCTTACATTATGGATTTATAAGCATTCAATCCAATTGATATATTTCCTATACATATAATGCATTTACATGTAGGTGTATGCATACGTGCGCGTTTAAAGTTTAATGTATACACAGAAAAGAAAAACCTATTGTAACCTAACAGATAACATGGCATTTTTTAAAATTCTTGATAACCCTCAGGCTGCAGTTTGATCCTCATATCTATACTTACTGCAATCAAGACATTACTTGTCTACATGTACTTACTAAATTTGGCACTTATTAAAATTGTTTTGAAAGTTAAGTTAAAAAATACGTTTGATGTACTAACTTAGACTATCAATAGTTGTACAATTTCTTTCCGTAAAGAGGCTATGGAGGGTATAACGAACATAATAGTAGCTCACATTCTGACATTAAAGTAATTACCGTTGACATATTATGTGTTAATGAATTTTTAAAAAACAATCAACCTTGGATCCATTGTTTCACGATCACACATGAATTATTAAGAAGCCATTATTTTACTGGACAGAATATTATGTAAAATAGAGATAGTGGCTTTGTAGTCTTAAGATGTTACCTAATCTACAATTTTTAATCCACAATGGCCAAGGTGTATGTTTAAGAAGTTTTAGGTTTCAGGACTTTAGACAAAGAATCTGTACACACGCTGTGCCAAATTGATCAGTTCTTATGCTGTTAGTACCGAAGAAAAACAACCTCCAAGTCAGGGCGCTCTACCTCCGATTGGTGGTGGCCCTGCCGTCTTTCACGGGGGCATTGTTGTCAACCCAGTTGACAACAATTGAATATGACGTCACGTATAGCTAAGAACCAAAGGCTTTATCAACATACCATGCAATCGGTTCGAGGGTATGTTTTATGCGTTAGGCGTATGAATATAAGTATTGTTGATGTTTTTGGTTAAATATATCATGTCTAATGACCTCGGTAATTGAAGAAATAATATATTGTTTCAATAAAGCGATGGAAAACGTAACACAATCACAACAATATTAGTTCGACGGCCTCTTTTCTTGTGTCGCTGTACTGAGTTGTATTGCGAATCCTACGAGTTAGAAGTTTATATTTGGAGCGTGACAGCAATCAACGGCTGCACGCGCTGTGTTAGAGCTTTCTCACCCGAACACCTTCTGATGGCAGCGAGTATATTAGTGACGTCACGGAGCGGTATCTCGGTGCCTGGAGCTAGGAAGAAAAAGACAAATAGTTTGTTTTTATTTGAGCCTGGCCCATGAGGTACATCATATTCAAGTAATAATCCCAATTTGCTAAGGAGCCTTTTCAAAAGACTTATTAGTGAATCCTTCTCCATCGTTGTCCGTCCACACACCAAAACCTAGGGTTACGTTTGCATCGATTTGTCAGGTTTGGACGTATGATGCCTTTTCTGGCCCTCAATTAAGTCTATTGTATAAGTACATTGTTACGTTAGAGGGTTGAAGGTCTCATTACACGACC
This sequence comes from Gibbula magus, assembly GCA_936450465.1. Lineage (NCBI taxonomy): Eukaryota > Metazoa > Mollusca > Gastropoda > Trochida > Trochidae > Gibbula > Gibbula magus. Next base: position 64,092,530 of record OW388304.1, read on the forward strand.
CTGTAAGCCGTATCCATAGAAAACGGGTATCCGTATTGGCGTATTTAAGGCGTTGTAGCATGTTTAGATCTTCAAGACTACATCTGGAAGAGCTATTGTTATTATCGTGTTTTTTTAGGTCTTCAAGACTACGTCTGGAAGACCTATTGTTATTATCCGTGTTCCTCTCTATTATTATTATTTTTTGTACTTTTTTTTTGTCCAGAGCTTTCTGAAGTAACCACTGGGCCGATTCGCATGAAATTTTCAGGGATGATAGCCTGTCACCTAACTTAGATAATAACGAGCCACTTTTTGGATTTTCGACTTTCGTGAGTTATCTCCCTTTGAAGTCAATACTTTAAACCTTCATAGCTCGAATACTAATCAATATATTTTCTTAAAACCTTCACCAAAATGTGCGCAACAACATTCCCCACAAAAAAATTGGAGACATTATTTCGGCCGTATAAATAGATTTTTTGCTATTTCGAAAAAACTGATTTTTTTGGTGAAATTTCGCGGTTTTTAAGGTACGTGTCTTAGAAAACCTTCCCGTCCTTCAATTTTATGAGTACATATACATATGATAGCTTATTTTAAAGATTAATGAATTCTTCAGAGGGTTGTAGTTAATTTCATCCTAGAATTTTGATAATCCGTCATTGAACATGGTCATTTTTAAAAAGACCGAATTTCAGCCTCATGTTTAAAGGGGAAAAACTCTGTAAGAAATGAAGATATATCAAATATTTTTATTGTCACCTGACCCCAATACGTTATTTAACATTTCTACAACAGATCTATATAATGTAAAAGTTGATATTTAGGCCACAATTATCGCATTTGTCAAAATGTATGAAATTTCATGATTTTGAGGACTTTTGAGGGGCATATTTTTCGAAGAATTTTAGATCTTAAACCACTAATGATACCAACATAATAAATAGCTCATTGTAAAGCAGATATATCATTTTATTAGGGACACTAATTTTCAAGCATTTATTTGTCATACTTTACGTGTGACAAGTCATAGAACTTTGTCATTTTTCGAAAATCGCCATTTTCAGCAAAGTTTAAAGGATCATAACTGCCTTACTAATTAAGATAATGAAATTGTATTTACACCTTCGGATACACAAATTCAAGAACGACAACCTTTTTGTTGAACCCTTTCATCAACAATTTGATAGTTAAGCTCCGAACATTGCAAACGTTGTCTAGGGGTAAATATTTAAGCATTTTTTAGTATTTTCTTGAATATTCAGAAAAAGATTACACATTAACTATGCATGCAATCTCAATGATGATTACATCTACTTAAGTGGAGATTAAAGCACAATATTTTAAAAGTTGCAACTTAGTATGAAAATATCAACCATTTTGTCTTAATCGTGAGAAAGGTCATGCAGGGGTTCAATAATAAGCGATTGTTACATTTTCAGAGGGTCATTGTCTTTGGAGAATTTTTGAAAACAAACTACTGAAGATAGAGTCATGTTCGATAGCTCGTTTTAAAGCAGAGAAACTGATGAATAACCGAGAGCCCAACATGGAGTTCAAGGTCAAGCAGAAGTCTTGATGACCTAAGTATTGCCTTGGCAATCCTAGTTAGGTCTTCAAGACAAAGTCATGAAGACCTATTGTTATTATCGTGTTTTTTGTATTCATTATTTGCACCGAATTTTGTCCGCAGCATTCCCGCTTAACGGCTCAAACGATTTACATGCAATTCGCAGAGTTAATAGCTTGTGACTTGAACTAGTTTTGTGTCGAGCCACTTTTTGCATTTTCGACTTCTTTTTTGAGTTATCTGCCCTTGAAATTGAAACTTCAAACCTTAATAACTCGAAAACTATCCAAGATATTTTCATAAAACTTTCTCCAAAATTTGGGCAACAATATTTCCCATCGATTAGGCCTATACTGCTTTTCGGCCGTAACAACAGATTTTTTTCTATTTCGAAAAAACTGAAAATTTGGCGCACTTTCGCGATTTTGAGGGTACGCGTCTTCAATAATCTTCTCCTAAATCACGGTAAAACATACAGCTATATGTGATAGCTCATTTGAAAGCTAAATAAATTTAGAAAAAAAGTACTGAAACCGAACTTTGAATTAAGACCTTGAATTCGAGTAATCTGCCCTTGAATATGGACCTCTTTCAAAAAGGCGTTTTTCGGTTCCATGTTCAAAGGGGCATTTCTCTGTAACAAATTGACTGATTTCAAAGTTAATGGAAGCCTTGTTTTTCTTATAACTAGTTTAACAATTTCATTATATATCATTATCATATAAAAGTTGATAGTTTCGGCAGAATTTCGACATATTCCCAAAAAAGTAAAATTTTGTGATTTTGATACTTTTCGAGGGCTACTTTCTTTGTAGAATTGTTGATCGTAAACCACTGACGATACCATTATGTTTGATGGCTTATTTTGAAATAGAGATGTCATGTATTAAAGACAATAAATTTCCATCACGTGTCTGTCATAGGTCACGTGTGACTAGTCATAGAATATTGTCATTTTTCGATAATCGCCATGTTCAGCAAAGTTAAGAGGCTCAAAACTGCTGAACTATTTTTATATCTGAATTTTATTTACAGCTCTGGATGCACAATTTCAAGAACACCAACTTCTCTGTTGAACCCTTTCATCAAAAAGTTGATAGTGATGCTCCGAACATCGCAATCGTTCTGAAGGGGTCAAAATTTAAGCAATAAAGAGTATTTTCTGGAATATTCAGAAAAAACATTACGCATTAATTATGTATGCAATCTAAATAATGACTGCAACTTCTTAAGTGGAAAATAAATCACAATATTTGTATGTTGTAGCTTAACATGAAAATATTAACCATTCTGTCTTAATCGTGAGAAAGGTCATGAAGGGGTTCATTAATAAACGATTTTTACATTTTCAGAGGGTCATTGTCTTTGCAGAATTTTTTGTAAAAAAAATGTTGAAGATAGAAACATGCTTCATAGCTCGTTTTAAAGCGGATAAACTGATGCATGACCGATAGTGCAACATGGAGTTCAAGGTCAAGCAGAGGTCTTGAAGACCTAAGTATTGCCTTGGCAATCCTAGTTCCTTTTTCTTATTATTATTTGACCTTTTTTGTCCGAAGGATTCCCGCTTATCAGCGAGACCGATTTTCATGATTTCTCCAGAGTTTGTAGCTTGTGACATAAACAGGATTTGTGTCGAGCAACTTTTTTGATTTTTGACTTCTTTCGCGAGTTATCTCCCCTTGAAGTCAAAACTTCAAACCTCAATATCCCGAAAACTAATCAAGATATTTGTACATAACTTTCATGTGAGCAACAACATTCCTCATGGATTAGGTCTATAGCGATTTTAGACCTTAATAATACATTGTTTGCTTTTTCGCAAAAAAATGAATATTTTGTGAACTTTCGCAGTTTTGAGGGTACACGTCTTAAAAATCTTCTTCTAAATCACAGCAAGTCATACAGGTATGTGTCATAACTCATTTTAAAGCTTAACAACTAATCCACAAAATGCTCTAGCCCGAATTTTGAATTTCGTCATAAAACTAAAATTATCTGCCCTTGAAAATGGTCCTTTTTTAAATGTTCATTTTTCGGTTTCTTGTTCAAAGTGACCTAACTCTGTCTGGAATAAAGTTATGACAATGTTATTTATGGCAATCTCTTTATCATAACCGACTTAACAATTCCATTTCATATCATTATCATATAAAAGTTGATAGTTTCGGCACAATTTGGACATAATCCCAAAAATGTAAAAAATTGTGGTTTTAAGATTTTCGACGGGTACTTTCTTTGGAGATTTTTCGATCGTAAACCACAGAAGATATCATTATGTTTCATAGCTGCGTTTTGCAGGAGCAATGTCATTTATTGAGGACAATAAATTTCAAACATGTATATATCATAGTTTGCATTTGACAAGTCTTAGATGATTGTCATTTTTCGAAAATCGCCATTTTCACCAAAGTTCAAAGGATCACAACTGACTAACTTATTAAATAAATGATATATTTATTACCATCTATGTATACACATTTTCATGAACAACAACTTTAATGTTGAACCTCTTTATCAAAAAGTTGATAGTTAACCTTCAAACATCGCAAAAGTCGACTAGGGGTCTGAAAATAAGCATTTTGTAGTATTTTCTTGAACATTTAAAAGGACATAACGTACTTACAATCATAATGCAATTTTGCAATCTGTATGCAATCTTAATAATGATCACATCTACTAAGGTGAAAATTGAAATACAACATAGCTTTTACACCTTATTATTAAAATATTATCCCTTTTGTCATGAGAATGTACACATAATGTAGACATCATTTAATAGGTGGCATTACTGCTTGTTCGAAAACTATTGAAGATAGAGACATGATTGATAGCTCATTTAAAAGCAGACAAAAACTGATAAATTAAGAGCATTAACGTCAAACATGGGACTCAAGGTCAAATAGAAGTATTGAAGACCTAAGTATTGCCCTTAGGCAGTCCTAGTCTTTTCTATATTTTGTTTTCTCAAACTGCTATTTATTATTAAAGTTTATACAATATATTCTTATGTAAGAAGAAAAACATATTACACAACTCGTTAAGCCGTATCTATATACACCGATTTTCCATATTGCAAGAAATGATGTGACATGTAAAGCGACAGTGTTATGGAACTCTTCAGTGTGAGAGAAAGATTTGTAGGTCTCATGCGAATTTGAGAGTTAAGACAGAGAGATGGTAGACCATTCCATCATAGTGTCATAATTAAAACTTTACTCTCAGTGTTTAGGTATCGCTACATCAGTCAGATCACTTGAAATACCTTTGAGTGGCCATTTTGATGTGAATACATTAAAATGGCTGCCCGTAAGGAAACGTACTCGCATGGCTTTGTACAATTGTTTTGGAAATCTTTTTTTATATTGATTTAGGAGTATTCCTCAGCCAGTGATAAGACTTATCTACCTTTTCGTGAGATCAGTTTATTTCAGTAAGAACCACGTGCTATGTACAGCGATTTTAAGGAGATTTCGGTATCGAGCAAAGAACACTTGATGTCCTTCTGCTTATGTGAGGAATGTCTTCAACACCTCCTGCAGTAATGTGATCTGTCAGAGGAGTTGTGAAATAAATGTCTGCCTGCATATAATTATTAACATTTATAAGTGAAAAATATTTTTCACTTGTGTGTCAAAAACTTAAACAAAATAACAAAGTGGTACAATTGATCAAATGAGACTTGTGTATACATACTCAATTAATATGTATTAATACTGAATTGATATTTTGTATTAATGTCGATGTATATTTCTTTACTCTATATATTTTTATGACTTATTAGAATAAACTTTTTTAGAGGATATCTGTCTTTTCATGACTAATACCATGTTTATCTCATCGAGTAAGGTGAACATATCACTTTCTCACTCCACTCGATGAGATAGAAATGATATTCGGTAAAAACAATGAAATAGTCTCTATTTATTCTGCCTACTTATTTTTTTGGCAGAATTCCTGAGGCACATTGAGACTGCATATGGGAGTAAACCATTCATCCAGAATGCAAGTCATAGCGATATCATGTAAAGACGTCGTTAAACAAAACAAAATAACCTAGCAATGCCTAATCTATAACCGTCGACTAGCTATTATATGCTTTATCAGACATCTGTAAGAGCGCAATCGGTGTCCAATATCCCACACACGAATAAGCGATTAAAGCTGTTATGCATGACTATTATATGCTTTATCAGACATCTGTACAGAAACACAATCGGTGTCCAATATCCCACACACGAATAAGCGCTTGAAGCTGTTGTGAATGGCTATACAACGCTGCGATTGATTCAAATATATTGGAACGACTTGGTCTGATATGTGAAATATAATCACGACATCCATTATTAGATCTTCAAGACGAATGTCATGAAGACCTTAGGTTTTTATCCGAATTTTCCATATTATTATTATTTGTACCAATATTGTGTCTCATCTCCAGAAATAATGGCTGGACCGATTTTCTTGAAATTTTCAGGGATGATAGCCTGTGACCCAACTTAGCAGACCTTGTAGCCGGATTATTAAATTTTGGCCTCAAAAAGAGGAGTAACCCAACATGTGAAAAACTTCAAACGTCAATAGCTCGAAAACTGTTAAAGATATTTTCACAAAATGTGTGCAGAAACATTCCCCATCGGATAGGACTAGTAATTATAGTTTTTTGGCTATTCCCCAAAAACTGAAAATTGTGTGGACTTTAAAGGTTCGCGTCTTTAAAAACCTTCTCCTAATTAACGGCAATATATACATATATATACTTAACGGATTAGTTAATTACACCTATTTCTGCTTCATTAACCCGACGGTTCATCCAAGCGTTCGGCTAATCCCCTAGACAAGTGAGCACCACACTGATTGAATCGGTAAATATCAATGGCAGTGGATTGACAAGGGAGTTGAACGTGTCAGTAGTTTGTGATTGTAATAAATTGAGATGTCTCACTTTGTGTGTCGGGAGTTTGTGATTGTAATACATTGAAATTTCTCATAGTGTGTACAAGTTATAAATAATCAGCGTGTCAGAATGAGGTCAATTGCATTTGACATTTGTCACGATGGCAAGTCCCGCCCCTAAGCGTAATCATTTCGAAATTACTGCCGCACCAAAAAAAGAGAAATTTGTAGATTTAAGCAGAAAAATGTAAAGGCCAGTTTTGATTTCATTAGCAAACATTTTGGACAGGTATTTGGACATTTACTATTCTATAGTAAAGATAAATGATCACAGCGTGGGTCCTTCAAGCCATTGAGTACACAATCTGTAATCGGCAAATTCTTCAAACCTGAATAAGTTCGTTGAATGTTTTGACATGTTTTGTGCATGTATGTCAAGAAATGATTTTGTTTGGTTCATTTCAGTAGTCCGAACATTTCACTATCCGAACGTTTTTGATGAAAAACGGAATTGTTCGGATTATCGAAGTCTGACTGTACATACACATACAGTAACTCATATGAAAGCTAAAAGAATGCAGTTTAAAATAACCCCCTCAACCATTGGCCTATTTTCAGCGGTTAACAAACTACAGCCATTTGAATTTGAATTTTTTTGAAAATAAATGTTTAAGGGCTCACATTCCAACTCTGTTAGTTGCAATTCATTCTAGGTATTAAGTTAAAAATTACATTACAGATCAGTATCATGTAAAAGTAGATATTTTGGGCATAATTTTGACATTCCAAAAAAAGTCAAATTGTTTTTTTTAGAGAGTTTTTGAGGGGTATCTTCGATCGTGAACCAACAGGTTTAATAGCTTATTATGACATTGAAACATCATTTATTAAATACATTTCAAGTCCGTATCTGACATAGTATATGTGTGATAAGTCCGAGAAGATTGTAAATTTTTCAGCATGGTACAAAGGATCATAGTTGCTTAACTAATTACGGTATTGAAATTTTATTCACACCTGCGTATGCACAATTTCAAGTCCAATAACGTTTCTTTTGAACCTTTTCATTAAAAGGTTGATAGGTATGGTTCAAACATCGCAAATGTCGACCAGGGATCAGAAAATTGGCATATTTAAATATTTTCATTAATATTCAAAAGAACATAACGCAATAAGTATGTATGCAATCTAAATGATGATTACATCTTTTCAAGTGGACATTCAAGCACAACCTCGTCTTTGTTGCAACTTAGTATAAAAAATATTCATCGTTAATCATGAGAAACATAATATAGAGGTCCTTTAATATGTGATCTTTCCGTTTTCAGAGGGGTATCTTCTTTGGAGAATTTTTGAAAAAAAACTACTGAAGATAGAGAAACATTTGATAGCTCATTGTAAAGCAGAGAAATTGGGAATTAACCTAGAGTTCAAAATGGAGTTCAAGGTCAATCAGAAGTCTTGAAGACCTAAATACTGCCGCGGCGGTCCTAGTTCAATATTCTCTTGAAAATTGTAAAGTAACCCTGTTCGGGGGAACAGGTGCATTAACCGGTACGTTTTCGATTAAACGTAATTATTTATACTCATATGTTGATAAGACCTACTATGTCTTGCTAAACCAACCTAAACTCTGACGAAACTTCGACAAGAAGATCTGGGATGTTAAAGTCCCTACCCAAGGGCAGTGACCCGGTGGTCTCGTGACGCCACTCCCATGAACCTTCACTCTCCGAACAGGTCCAAAAGCAGACAAAATGCAGAAAAAAGCGGGAGGTTGGGCGGGACTAGAGCGTAGGTCTAATCAACAGGTAAATATAAATAATTACGTTCAATAAAAACGTACCATTATTTAAATACCTATCTTTTGACTAAACCTAGTATGCCTAGAATCCGACTAAACGGAGGAAGATCAGTATATTCAGAGGGAGAGACGAGGCGAGAGACTAGCTCAGAGTGTAAGTTAACCCACAGGGGCGTGTGTCGCTTAAAAACAGCGTTTACAAGACATATACCAATATAGACCCTACCCTAGCTATTACTGTATAAAAAGAAAAGGGATGTAACGACGAAACCTACCCATGCTCATTCAAAGTCATATTTCGCATAAAAAACAAAGAGTATGGCCCATTCGATGACTGCGATACAAAAGCTGAATGATTTCACCACAAAATGAGCTATACATGGTAACAATCGGATAATTTTTTCAAAAGGTATGCGGTAAGAGAGTCCGTATATAGCTACCTCCAAACTTTCAAGCCAATTTCCCAGCTGACGAAAATCAGCAAAACAAGCGTTCATTAATCTAGCAATGTTGCTAACACCTATGAATCGGCATATTCGGACCGCTAAGTGAAACTACAGATGTAAACAAATATTACAATGCTATCATTTCTCCAACTGTCCTACGGCATTATGTCTCAAAGCAGCGCCAATGCAATGCACTTGACAGCCATTCATGACCTTGACATTCATTTGACCAGGAATAGCCCTATCCCGACTCCTGGGCATACTTTAGCGCTAAAAGGCTTCGGAAGGAGAATATTGGTACTCCAGGTCGCCTTTCCATTAGAGAAGGCGCAATAGAGCCATTCTTTCCCTCCTTACAAAACCTCGGAACTGTCGAGTATCCAGGATGACTCTAGGTACTTCAGGCAAGAAACAGGCTTATGGTAAAACTCAGCTGAGTCTCGAGCACGACTGAATAAAGGACGTGAACGAGACATTCCTCCAAATACATCAGAAACAGATCGTGTAGGTATTTGACGATGGGCTGGGTCACTCGCGTGAACAGCCACTGGGCGGATGAGATTTTGAATTGGAGAATGCACCACTGGAAGCAGGACGGAGGTACCTGATTCCGACGAATGTCCTACAAATGTAGACATCATTTAATAGGTGGCATTACTGCTTGTTCGAAAACTACTGAAGATAGAGACATGATTGATAGCTCATTTAAAAGCAGAAAAAACTGATAAATTAAGAGCATTCACGTCAAACATGGGACTCAAGGTCTTGAAGACCTAAGTATTGCCCTTAGGCTGTCCTAGTCTTTTCTATATTTTGTTTTCTCAAATTGCTATTTATTATTAAAGTTTATACAATATATTCTTATGTAAGAGGATAACACATCTCATAACACAACTCGTTAAGCCGTATCTATATAAACCGATTTTCCATATTGCAAGAAATGATGTGACATGTAAAGCGACAGTGGTATGGTACTATTCAGTGTGAGAGAAAGATTTGTAGGTCTCATGCGAATTTGAGAGTTAAGACAGAGAGATGGTAGACCATTCCATCATAGTGTCATAATTAAAACTTTACTCTCAGTGTTTAGGTATCGCTACATCAGTCAGATCACTTGAAATACCTTTGAGTGGCCATTTTGATGTGAATACATTAAAATGGCTGCCCGTAAGGAAACGTACTCGCATGGCTTTGTACAATTGTTTTGGAAATCTTTTTTTATATTGATTTAGGAGTATTCCTCAGCCAGTGATAAGACTTATCTACCTTTTCGTGAGATCAGTTTATTTCAGTAAGAACGACGTGCTATGTACAGCGATTTTAAGGAGATTTCGGTATCGAGCAAAGAACACTTGATGTCCTTCTGCTTATGTGAGGAATGTCTTCAACACCTCCTGCAGTAATGTGATCTGTCAGAGGAGTTGTGAAATAAATGTCTGCCTGCATATAATTATTAACATTTATAAGTGAAAAATATTTTTCACTGTGTGTCAAAACCTTAAACAAAATAACAAAGTGGTACAATTGATCAAATGAGACTTGTGTATACATACTCAATTAATATGTATTAATACTGAATTGATATTTTGTATTAATGTCGATGTATATTTTTTTACTCTATGTATTTTTATGACTTATTAGAATAAACTTTTTTTTAGAGGATATCTGTCTTTTCTTGACTTATACCATGTTTATCTCATCGAGTGAGGTGAAAATATCACTTTCTCACTCCACTCGATGAGATAGAAATGATATTCGGCAAAAACAATGAAATAGTCTCTATTTATTCTGCCTACTTATTTTTTTTGCAGAATGGCTGAGGCACAGTGAGACTGCATATGGGAGTAAACCATTCATCCAGAACGCAAGTCATAGCGATATCATGTAAAGACGTCGTTAAACAATACAAAATACCTAGCAATGCCCAACCTATAACCGTCGACTAGCTATTATATGCTTTATCAGACATCTGTACAGAAGCGCAATCGGTGTCCAATATCCCACACACGAATAAGCGTTTAAAGCTGTTATGCATGACTATTATATGCTTTATCGGACATCTGTACAGAAACACAATCGGTGTCCAATATCCCACACACGAATAAGCGCTTGAAGCTGTTATGAATGGCTATACAACAATGCGATTGATTCAAATATATTGGAACGACTTGGTCCGATATGTGATATATAATCACATCATCCATTATTAGATCTTCAAGACGAATGTCATGAAGACCTTAGGTTTTTTTCCGAATTTTCCATATTATCATTATTTGTACCAATATTGTGTCTCATCTCCAGAAATAATGGCAGGACCGATTTTCTTGAAATTTTCAGGGATGATAGCCTGTGACCCAACTTAGCAGACCTTGTAATCCGATTATCAAATTTTGGCCTCAAAAAGAGGAGATAACCCAACATGTGAAAAACTTCAAACGTCAATAGCTCGAAAACTGTTGAAGATATTTTCACAAAATGTGTGCAGAAACATTCCCCATCGGATAGGACTAGTAATTATAGTTTTTTGGCTATTCTCCAAAAACTGAAAATTGTGTGGACTTTAAAGGTTCGCGTCTTTAAAAACCTTCTCCTAATTAACGGCAATATATACAAATATATACTTAACGGATTTGTTAATTACACCTATTTCTGCTTCATTAACCCGACGGATTATCCAAGCGTTTGGCTAATCCCCTAGACAAGCGAGCACCACACTGATTGAATCGGTTAATATCAATGGCAGTGTATTGACAAGGGAGTTGGTCAATCAATCTTTATTTCATAACAACCACTCACCGTGGTACATGAAAAATTACAGTATACATTTAAGGCATAACATTTAGGCTGTGCTTTATATAAATAATACATAGGATCAACTCTTGAAAAGAGTACATATAGATGAAATGAATTTTACTAGTTTACTAATCTCCCTACGACAAGCTTGGACATGCTGAGTTATCTCTCTCGTGATTGGTTGAAACTTAATCCGCGAAGTATGGGAAATCCTCATAATTGTTTATCATTATTTATAGGATCTGATATCATTTCCTTATGACAAGTCATTTTCACATATCCGATCAACAACAAGATTATATAATTTCTATTTACATTTATTACCCCCGTACATACAGGTGTACAAAGGTCGGGGGACCATCCTCGTACAGCTTTACAAAGCATTTATTTACAATGTCTGGACATTAGAAGCTTTGACCCAAGAATTAAATTTCTTAGGCCAGTGAAGCCATTTAATATAATGCTGTTTATTAGATCTTTTCCCTCTGGTCTTCAGTATCATCTCCACCTTCCATATTTCATCATCTTGTACATCCACCTTTTGAAGTTCGGATTGGTAGAAGGTTCCTTGGATCTCATCACCATCATAAGTCCATGATTCTGTACAGAGGCAACCCACCTCTCAGTATTTTCTGGGAGATGGTGTATATTTCTCCTGTCCACTTCTCATCATATTCTCTACTGAATACATTCCGAAGATGACTTTATCTCACTTGATCTCCTATTCTAAATCGGAAAGGCTTCTTCATCATTTTCTTGGAACTAGGTTTCTTAGGCCAGTACATACGCCACCAGATATTAGTTTCCTTGCCTTTGGTCACTTTAGACGGAGCCAAACCAATCGTTCTATGATAAGTTTCATTGTAACTATCAGCAAATTTCTGTAATTGGTTCAAATATCTATAGGACTGTTTGTGTGTGAAATAACGATAAAATCGAGTCTTGATTGTTTTCAGCACACGTTCAGCTCGAGCTTCTTACAGATATTGACATGCATCTGTTCATCGAACAAGGATTGCGTGGAGGTATTTCTATGATCTCCCACCGCCACGCCAAGTCTAACCATCCTGGAGTTCCTGATTACAACCCTAACATGCCTAACAAACACATTATGTATTTGGATGCCAACAACCTATATGGCTGGGCTATGTCTCAAGCTCTCCCCGTCTCTGGTTTTGAATGGACAAACGAATTACCGAACATTGCTCAAGTACCAGATGACGCTCCAGAAGGGTTCATCGCTGAAGTGGACATGGATATAGGAAAAGAATATCATGATAAGTTAAACGAATACCCTTTGGCCCCCGAGAAACTAAAGGTCACGGAGGACATGCTCTCACCATATGCAACTCAACTGTTAGAAGAGTTGCGTGTGAAAGGAACCAGCACGGAAAAGCTTGTTCCCAACCTACAATCTAAAGAGAGATATGTGGTCCACTATAGACATCTAAAGTTTTACCTCTCAATGGGTATGCGAGTCACCAAGGATCATCGAGTGTTGAAATTCAAACAGGAACCATGGTTGAAGCCATACATCCACTTTAACACAGAGATGAGGAAGCAGGCCAAGAACGAGTTTGAGAAAGATTTCTTCAAACTTATGAATAACTCGGTTTTTGTTAAAACTATGGAGAACCTGCGGAAGAGAGTCGACATTAAGTTGGTTCAAGGTGAGAAGAGAGCTCAGAAACTAATCACCAAACCCTCATTCCACGTCTTCCACATCTTTAATTAAGATCTGGTGGCTATCCACATGTTGAAGCAAAAACTATATCTCAACAGACCTATCTATGTAGGATTCTCGATATTGGACATCTCCAAGATCTTGATGTACGACTTCCATTATAACTACATCAAGAACAGATATGGCCCTAATGCCCAGTTACTTTTTACTGATACTGATTCTCTCTGCTACTCTATCCAAACTGAGAACATCTATGAAGACATGGCTGAGGAACAACATCTGTTTGATTTCTCTGACTACCCCTCTGACCATGATCTGCACAGCTCAGAGAACAAGAAGGTTCTGGGAAAAATGAAGGACGAGGCTCATGGTCTTTCAATCTACGAATTCGTGGGTCTCAAATCGAAAATGTATTCTCTCATCCATGAAGTGAAGGATAAAGAGACTGCTGCAATATCATTGGTGGAGAAGAAAACGGCCAAGGGTATTAAGAAGTCTGTTGTTAAACATCATACAAAGCATGAACATTATAAACAGTGCTTGTTTGAGAAGACTTGTCATAGGACACAAATGACTCAGATCAGGAGCTACGGACACAAGCTTTATAACATTCAGCTCAACAAATTAGGACTTAGCCCTTTTGATGACAAGCGATACCTGCTGGAAGATGGAATCAGCAGCTTGGCTTATGGACATTGGAGGATTGGTCAACTCTTAAAGAAGTAAAGAACTTTTCAAAACCGTCCAACATGAAATGTCATTTAAATAAACCATCACCACCACCACCACCACCACCACCACCAACAACAACAACAACAACAACAACAACAACAACAACGGTGGTGGTCAGGTTGCGTCTTATCTCATATTGATATGGATCTCATAAATTCTGATCATGAGGAGGAGGAGTGAGAAGGAGGAGTGAGGAGGAGGAGTGAGGAGGAGGAGGAGGAGGAGTTAGGAATGAGGAGTGGGAGTGAGTAGGAGGAGTGAGGAAAATGAGGAGGAAGGAGAGTATTCTGATGAATGTAATGTGTATATAAGAAGATATTGAACACACTTTTTATCATTCGACACAAGACATAGGACGAGATAACATGACCTGGGAAACATATTTAAAGAAGATCTACTACGATCCTTCACATCCTGCTAGCTTTTCAGGACACGATAAGTTATACAGATATGTAAGAAGAGCTGGAAAATATGTTTTGAGCAAATACAAGATCACAAAGTGGCTACAGAGACAAGAACCCTATAGTCTTCAACGTCCTGTTAGAAGAATTTTTTCAAGAAACAAAATCATGGTTACTGGGATAAACGATCAATGGTCAGCTGATCTCATGGATATGGTCAAATTTTCTAAGTACAACGATGGAGCAGTCTATGTACTAGTAGTCATTGACGTGTTCTCTAAATACCTCTGGCTGAGACCCTTGGATGATAAGAAAGGTCACACTGTTGCCAAAGCCCTTGATAACATATTTGAGGAAGGGCGACAACCTACAAGAATAATAACAGATCGAGGTCAGGAGTTTTGTGCTAAAGAAGTTCAGTCACTCCTGAAGAAGAGAACTATTAAACATCTACTCACAAACAATGAAACCAAAGCGTCATTGGCTGAACGTGTGCTGAAAACAATCAAGACTCGATTTTATCGTTATTTCACACACAAACAGTCCTATAGATATTTGAACCAATTACAGAAATTTGCTGATAGTTACAATGAAACTTATCGTAGAACGATTGGTTTGGCTCCGTCTAAAGTGACCAAAGGCAAGGAAACTAATATCTGGTGGCGTATGTACTGGCCTAAGAAACCTAGTTCCAAGAAAATGATGAAGAAGCCTTTCCGATTTAAAATAGGAGATCAAGTGAGATTAAGTCATCTTCGGAAATGTAGTCAGTAGAGAATATGATGAGAAGTGGACAGGAGAAATATACACTATCTCCCAGAAAATACTGAGAGGTGGGTTGCCTCTGTACAGAATCATGGACTATGATGGTGATGAGATCCAATAAACCTTCTACCAATCCGAACTTCAAAAGTTGGATGTACAAGATGATGATATATAGATGATACTGAAGACCAGAGGGAAAGGATCTAATAAACAGCATTATGTTAAATGGCTTCACTGGCCTAAGAAATTTAATTCTTGGGTCAAAGCTTCTAATGTCCAGACATTGTAAATAAATGCTTTGTAAAGCTGTACGAGGATGGTCCCCCGACCTTTGTACACCTGTATGTACGGGGGTAATAAATGTAAATAGAAATTATATACTCTTGTTGTTGATCGGATATGTGAAAATGACTTGTCATAAGGAAATGATATCAGATCCTATAAATAATGATAAACAATTATGAGGATTTCCCATACTTCGCGGATTAAGTTTCAATCAATCACGAGAGAGATAGCTCAACACGTCCAGGCTTGTCGTAGGGAGATGACATCAGATACTATTAATAGATGGGGATTTCCCATACTTCGCGGATTAAGTTTCAACCAATCACGAGAGAGATAACTCAGCATGTCCAAGCTTGTCGTAGGGAGATGACATCAGATACTATTAATAGATGGGGATTTCCCGTGATTTGAATCATTGTGTGGATACCCTGTGTGGATATCTATTTCCCTATAGAAAATGCCTTAGAAAAAGTGCGCTCAAACCGGTAGTTTCCCTACTACTAAAAACGCTGTTTTGAAAGCGTTCCTAATAACAGTTGTAACTTATCATAAATTGGGTTAATGTAGAAAACATTATTTAAATAACACTCTCTTTGTTTTTTGAAATATGGACAGATAAATAAATAGTGGTATTCGTCCCCAACAACTTGTAGATTGCATATTTTACAAAAACGGCATTTGTAATCTATATTTGACCATCGGCCAGTCTCCACAGGTAGAAAGTGGTTACTTGTACGGAAGTTTAAAAGAGGGGTTGACAATTTACTAGGGAGATGAATATAATTTTCTTCCCCAAAATAGGGCTTTAGACAATTATAAGTTAATCCTTTATTGGAGTTTGTCTGATCGGCCTGCCATTTTTGAATAAATTGATCAGACAAACGCTGAAATACTGTGGAAATAAGCCATTGTCGATCATACAGGTGTGGATAATTAAACACGAATGATAAACCGCATTCGTCTAATATATGTTTAGCGTTTGCAAGCCATGGTGAAACATATCTATCAGTTTGTAACATTTCTAATTGAACATTATGAATAGTAACTGACATTTTATTTTGGTTAGCATTAGTGGCGAGGTTAAACCAATATGAGATAATTCGCTTTTTAATATGTAAAGATGTAGGTAGGCGTCCAGTCTCTCCATTTAGCATGTAGGACGGTGTGCTCTTGCATAGTTTCAAGACAGATTTTATAAATAGTCTGTGAACGTTTTCTAAAATGTCTATATTTGAATAAGCCCACACTTCACATCCATATAGCAAAATAGGAAGGACCATGCAGTCATAACATTTAAATAGACAATCAGTAGGGATATGGAGGTTTCTGGCCTTTGAGAGGATTATAAAAACACTTTTCATCTCTTGATCATGAAGTGTCTTGATTGCCTTAGTGAATTTGCGATTTCGGTGGAACTTTATTCCGAGGTAGACATAATCATCAACAATGTCCACGGTTTTATTGTTTAATTTGAAATTATGTTTATTATTAGATTTTCTTGCTGGCCCAGATCCAAAGATGACCACTTCAGTTTTGAGTACATTTACTTTTAACTTGCATTCTTTACAGTATAGGTAGAACACATCCAGACAGTGTTGCATTTGCTCGGGATTGTCAGCTAACAGAACTGTGTCGTCAGCGTATAGCAGCAGCATTATCTTGATATTAAATGTAATAGTTTCCACGGTTATCCCCTTGCAGTTGTGGTAATTCATATGGGTTTCAACATCGTTTAGGAATAAAGAAAATAGCAGCGGTGATAGATTTTCTCCTTGCCGGACACTTTGTTCACAGCGAAAAAATGCTGAGATTTCATTATTATATTTGATGCAAGATTTGATATTGTCATACATGTTAAATACAACTGTAAAAAATTTCCCGTTAATTCCATAAGAGATAAGCTTTTGCCAAAGTCCGATTCCATACGTTATCGAAGGCCTTCTGGAAATCAATATATGCACAATACAGTTTCGTCCCTGTTGATTTTAGTACATCTATCAAACTGTTCAACACAAACATGTGATCTGCAGTTGCATAACCCTTTCTAAAACCAGCGTGCACTTCAGATAGTATAAGATTTTCTTCAACATATTTGGTCAATCTATTATTCAATATGGAAGTAAATAATTTTCCGAGACAAGATAAAAGGGTAATTGGTCTGTAGTTTTCGGGGTTGTTTGGATCTCCTTTCTTCCTGAAATGGGTTTTATTATTCCAGTTAGCCAGGTTTGTGGTACACTTCCGCTTCCCAGAACTAAATTGAAAAGTTCGCTGTAAAATGTAGTAAAGATATGTTGGGTTGATATGATATGTTCGTTCTCGATCTTGTCCAAGCCGACAGCTTTATTTTTCTTCAGATGGTATATTGCATGATTTATTTCTTCAGGAGATATTTCTTTATCAAGTTCAGCATTACTTCCTGCATTTATATCAAAGTAATTACCATCATCTTCTACGCTGAGTTGATGAAAAAAGTCTTGTAGTTTCTCTATAGAGATAGATTCTTCTTTATTGTTCTTCGATTTGAAATAATTCCAAAATGCAGACGGGTCACTTTTAGCCATATGTTTCACGTCATCTTTAACTTTCGCTACATAATTCTTGTGATGTCTATCAACGGTCCTTTTGTAATCACGGTTTATCATTTTCATTTTAAGTTTATCTGTTTCCAGGTGGGAACGGCTGTATGTACGTTTTGCCTTTCGATATAGTCTTTTCATTTTCAAACATTCATGTCCATACCATTTACTATATTTATACTTATGGGATTTGTTTCTATCATGTATCACTTTAGTGCCGAACGTTGATTTCGCTGCAGTGTGGAACATGTCACTCACATCACGAACAGCATTATCGATTGTTGTGGTTGTGTCACAATGACCTGCACGTGCATCTCGTATATCATTCACATGTGAGGTCACAGCATGTACATCGACCTTTGACACGAACAGGTCACTCTTACTTAGGTCAAACCGGCGAACTGTTTCTGTACTTGGGGTGTTTATGCTATCACCAGTAGGTATTTTCCCTGGCTTATGGAGCTGCAAAAGGATTGGAGTATGCACATCACTTTACATGGAGTTAAAATCAAGAACTTTAAAGTTGGATACCATATGTACAGCATCAGAAGTCGAAATGGCCAGGTCGACGACACTTGAATCACGACAGGTAGGCAATCCGATATCCTTATCGTCACTTACCCTCCCATTGAGAATGAACATTGATGTAGATTTACATATGTCTAGAAGCTGAGTTCCGTATGTGGTTGGAAGTGAAGTATCCATAGATGTTCTATGCCTTGCAAACCCGTGTTGTAAAAGATCATCTTCAACATTTTCGATAAGTGGGTCAGAATCATGCAATCCAATATGTCGACGTATAACAGGGTCAATATCACAGAGGTCATCTGCAGAACCGATACGAGCATTGAAGTCTCCCATTAACATCACTGTGTGGTCATTTGAAAACTTTATGATTTCACTATATAATTGGTAAAAATGTTCATCTTTTGCATACTTAGTATACCGAGGAGGAATGTAAACAAATCCAAGAATAATATCCTTGTAAACCTGAAATAAAATTTATCTAATTTAGCCCACATAATAATATCACATTCAGAGGGTATTATTGTTATAAAATTTGCATAAATCTTTTTGAAAAGAATACCAAGTCCACCTGAATTTTTACCATGACATTTTCTGTTCTTCAAATGAATGTCATAATTATCAAGTTCGAATTGATCCAATTCACAAGTCTTTGTTTCTTTGATTCACATGATATCAACACTGTTTAGTAACTCTGTAAACTCATGGTAGCGCAGTTTGTTCCTTAATCCACACACATTTAATGAAATAATGTTCATTTTGTTTATATCATATATTTTGTTATCTGATATACTTCCACCAAAGTCACTGAATGTACTGTTATCACTGGAGTTATCTTTATAATTGTCTTTATTCCCACGGTGAGTGTGTTATTGTTGGTCGATGTGTAGCTGAGTATCCATGGACTCAGCATATGATGATATGGTACTGGTTAGGCTGGATGTAGAGGCCCTGTAGGGTGGTGGGGGTTGTAGTAGAACCTGCTTCCCATCAACGAACAACTTGTCCTTCACCATGAAGCTCTTCTTTCCTTTATCCTTGGCTTTCTTCATCTCTGGGTACAGAACTTCCTGTCTGTAGGACCTGACTTCTTTGGGGAACTGTTCTGTGATCCTGTATTGGGTGCCCCTCAGCTTCTTGTAGGATGTATATCTGACATCATCAGCTGCCTGGGAGTTATTGAACCTGGCAATTATTGGACGAGGTCTGTTATTTGATTGTTTTTTGGGTCCAAGTCTATGTGAAGAGATAACACATGTGTCATGTAGGTCTAACTTTTGAATTATCTCGTTCACCTTCTCTGTTGTATTTTCTGGGGCTGAGGCTGTGTCTGATGATTGCTGCTCAGAGATTCCAAGAAAAAGTAGATTGTTAGACATAGACCTCATTTGGACAGCTACCATTGTCTCTTTTAGCTTCAGTTGTTCTATCTTCAATTGTGACACTTCTGTTTTCTGTTAATCTTTCTGTAAATCTTTAATTTTTGTTTCCATGTCAGATTTTTCTACTCTACATTCTTCAAACTGTGTGTTCATGAAGGTTACACTTTTCTCTAAGTGAATGATCATGGGAGTGACATCACGAAACCAACGAGTGACTGCCCTTGGGTACAGATTTTACCATCACTGCTCTTCTTTTCGAAGTTTAATCTGTGATAAGGTTGAATTAGCACCCTACCTGAGGATGCAAGGCATACTAGGTATAGTCAACATAATAATGGTGAATATAATTTTCAAAATTAAAAAAAACGGAACAACACAGTTTACATTAAGGAATTTATTTCCTCAAGACATGCTAAGTAAATAAGGTGAACAAAGGTTAACATAAGTATTAGGAAACAATTATAATAACATTAAAGCCATAGGAAGTTTTCCGATTTCGTTTATGATTCAAGGTTTGTGTTTTGTTTAATCGGTTCTTACGGTCCTGATAAAGCAATTGTTTGAATATAAAACAGTCAATCATATATACAAGTGACATATTATATGTTACATGAATACTTCAATGAAAGAAATGGATATCCTCAATATTCTAACATAAAAGATGGCAGACTATTCGGATTAAACGAATAATATATAATGTTGCAAAGTATCCTACAGGAGTGTGTATGAGTAACTATCGTTGCTAGGCGACATGATAAACACATACATGAAGCAACTTTTATGACAACTTCTACATGTCATTGGTGCATTTCAATATAAAACAAAAGAATCTATTTCACCTCATACTTAAAATTACTATATATAATTCAGGCTGTGAAATTGCGCTGTACGCTATAAACCTCGTTTCAGTTTTGTGAAGGATTAAAAACATAGAAAGTCGTGGTCGAGTCACAAACATTCAAGTTTCTTTGAGCATCCCTGATCGGCAGCGAAACAGATATCTCATTTATGTCCAACTCTTGTCTCATTTGGTTTCCTTCGTGAGTAGAAGTGTTTGGAGTTGATGGCAAAGCTAATTTTGGACATGCATAGTTTTCTTGCGGTCTGTGGTTCCTCAATTCCTCCTGGTTATTGGTCATCTGAATGGCTTTGTCATCCCCCGTCTCCTCAATAACATCTAATTTTCCGTCTTGAATCTGCACTTTCGTCTGTGTTATTTGGCCCTCCAAATCAGTGATCCAGAGATTTTGCCTTCTAACCATGCCCTCCAAATCAGTGATCCTGAGATTTTGCCTTCTAACCATGCCCTCCAAATCAGTGATCCAGAGATTTTGCCTTCTAACCATGTCCTCCAAATCATTGATCCTTCGATCTTGCCTTCTAATTATGTCTTCCAAATCAGTGCTTCTTAAATCCTCATTTGCATTCTGATTTTCAGGGTCCGTACTCTCGTTTATGAATTCTTCAATTCTTCCCTTTTTCAAAGTCCACTAAAAACAAAACAATGTAATGTTATATTTCGTAGACGACCTTGAAGATTGATTTCAAATGAATATGAAATATTAGTGTAATGTCAAGGCAGCAAGTACGAAAGTGAGTTTCATAGAAGTCTCATGTGCGTTTTTGTGTGTGACAAAGTGTCCTTATCAACCGTTTACAGCTACCGGCTATGGAGAAGACACATAAAGGGCCTCTAACTTACCAATTCATGCTTAAAGTTTTTTCTTCTGTCATCTGAAATCGATTCACGGTAACGCTATTGTTATAACGCCGATCTTTATTGATTTAGATCAACAGTTCTTTTGTGTTTTAAAGTTAGATTCACCATGCGGTACGCCAGGGCGTAAAAACCTCAAAAGCCAAAAGTTAATAGCGCAAGAAAGTTCAAATCTTGTGTACAAAGACTCCTTACCCAAATGGGATTATGGATTGTAGATAATGCGACTTTGTGGATCCTGATAAAGGCGTCAGATGCCATGCTTTAATATCAATGGTCTTCATTTCATTTTCATTTCTTCTATTCATAGTCGTTTTAACTTAAGTCCATTCAAAGATGAACTATTTTGTACAGAATTGTAGATTTGGTGACTCCTTGGACCCTAAAAAGGATGATTGAAAGTTCAACAGAGCTGAAATAGTATGTGTAAACGTGGATTTTAAATCCTATATAATAGAACCTCAGACTATTACTTCTTGAAACTTTAGACGTTCAGCCTTATATTACGTATCATGGAGGACTGGTCAGATACAGAACCAGTGGCTCGGTTTTAATATATATGATTCCATAAATGTGTAACTCCTAATTCATTAATCGAAAAATGTCTTCTTTGGGTTGTATACTTACTTTCATTCTTCATCATGACATTATCATTTACAGCTTCATCCCAATGTGTACGTTTGGCATGGAGCTGTACTGATAAGTAATCTAAACATTTCATTGCATGAGATGAACTACTTCATTATTGAATGACATACATTTATTACATGTTCAGTGTATGCTGATGTAGCCATGTAGGTTGGTTTCGTTTAAACATATTTTATTCATCAATAAAAGGATTAGGAACAAGTTCTCCAACTTAGAATACCCTCACCTTGGTATATACAAAGATGATTTACATATTTTACAAACAGATGACAGATAGATGACAGACAGCAGTATAAGAAGAGGACATAGATTCTATGAGAAACAATAATATTAATATGCTATACAAATCGTTGAGTCTCACTTATGAACGTTCGCACGGACTTGTATTCAACATGGTGATAAGTCTGCACTTCCTTCTAACAAAAGTTTGAAGTCGACTGTAGTACCTGTTGTATCTCAAGTATGGATCTATCCCATCTTAAGATGGGATAGCTCTCCGGGCTATCCAAACTGTGGATAAATCACTGTCTCAAGTTGGGATATCCCATTTTAAGATGGTATAGCAGAAATTTTAGAAAAAATTGAAATTTTTTATTTTGATGTAAAAACTGATTTTATTGAAAAAAAATGACTTTGATGAAAAAAATGACTTTAGTAAGAACACTGTTTTTGATGAAAAAACTGTTTTTTGATGAACAAACTGTTTTTGATGAAAAAATTGTTTTTGATGAAAAAACTGTTTTTGATGAAAAAACTGTTTTTGATGAAAAAAAAACGTTGATGAAAAAACGACTTTGATGAAAAAAACGACTTTGATGAAAAAAAAGACTTTGGTAAGAACACTGTTTTTGATGAAAAAACTGTTTTTGATGAAAAAACTGTTTTTGATGAAAAAACTGTTTTTGATGAAAAAACTGTTTTTGATGAAAAAACTGTTTTTGATGACAAAAAAACGTTGATGAAAAAACGACTTTGATGAAAAAACGACTTTGATGAAAAAAACGACTTGATGAAAAAAAATGACTTTGATGAAAAAAACGACTTTGATAAAAAAAATGACTTTGTTGAAAGAAACGAATTTGATGAAAAAAAAGACTTTGGTGAGAAAATTGTTTTTGATGAAAAAATTGACTTTGATGAAAAATAATACCTTGATGAATAAACTGACTTTGATGAAAAACATTTTTTTGATGTTTTTTACATCAAAGTCGGTTTTTTCATCAAAGTCATTTTTTTCATCAAAGTCGGTTTTTTCATCAAGGTAATTTTTTCATCAAAGTTGTTTTTTTTCATCAAAAACAGTTTTCTCACCAAAGTCAGTTTTTTCATCAAATTCGTTTTTTTCATCAAAATAAATGTTTTCATCAGACTAATTTTTTTTTCTAAAAAGTTCTGCTATCCCATCTTAAGATGGGATATCCCAACTTGAGATAGTTATTTATCCACAGTTGGGATAGCCCGGAGATCCGGAGATCCGTACTTGGGATACAACACCACAAACTATATTACAATTGCGTTTTACAGATGCTATACATTTTTCTCTCTGTTGCTTATATTTTGGGCAAACAAATAATGATATGAATTCTCAACAGGGTTACCACACGTACAGTTTGGAGTAGTCTTAATTCCAACTCTGTATAAATCAAAATTCAAATAACTTACTGAATATCGCAATTTGGTATGAAGAATATTTATATTTAGTTTACCGCATGAATAATACTGGAGTGCATGTACACAACGGTCAGCCAAGGATGACTTAAAAGCTGAAACACTCTTTGAATTACGAACAGTGGTTGGTAACCTATTCCAAGAACTTACCGTAGATCGGAAGAGAAATTCAATCGAATGTTTAAGCCTTGAGACAGGAATAGATATATTTTGCGAACTGCATAGTTTATATTGTGATTTAGAATCTACATTATTGGGAAGCAGTTCGTTAAGGTATTAAGGAACCATTTCATTGTGTATTTTAAACATCAAACACAATTGTCGTTTTCTTCTACGGCCTTTCCTTACGTTTCCCAACCAGTTTCGTTATATAGAAATCTATGTGATGTGGTGGTTATAGATGCACACTCACACAAGAATAAATAGAGAGGAATAAACAAAGGAATAAATGGTATGATTGTGTCAAACATCGTTTCTTTTGCATATTTTGAGAATAGTGAAAAATACTCAAAATTGAACCACCCGACAGTACTGTATAAATATATGAAACTAAAATGACACAATATCCTCTCCCTCTCTAGGAAGTTAGCAAACGTTTTACAGTTCCTTATTTCTTATTCAATGATTTAGCAACTAACACTTGTTATTCGCTAGGACCCGTTTCAGAATACATAGATTTATCTTTGAATCAGCACATGTTAGTTCTGTTTCTGGGAAACATCTCAGCTATAACAATATTTTATCTAAGGCGACGAACGTGCATTGTGGGCTCGTCGTAGGTCATTCTGAATCCGTTGCTGAGAGTGTAAAGTAAGTTACTTATTCGATATTGGCAATTTATGCACAGAATTCGTCGCTGGCACCCGTTTCGGAATATATAAGTTTATATGATGAGCACATGTCTCTGTCTGTCTGTCTCTGGGGTACATCTCAGATGTAATATATGTTGTTCAATGCTTAATGTACGGCCGCGAATGTGCATTGTCGGCTCGTCATATGTCAATCTGAATCCGTTGCTGTGAGCGTGATTCTGTTTACTTATTTGATTTTCGCGTTTTATGTATAGAAAATGTTACTGGCAGCCTTTCGTAATATGCGTACGTGCATGCATTTATACATAAGTCTGTACGTACACTCATGCATACATATGCGTACAAATTTATGAGCATGTGTGCGTCCGCAACTGCATTCGTTCTTACTTACGAGCGTGCATATGCATACGTACATGCTTCATAAGCATAGGCAAGTGCGTACTCTAACGTAAATGCGTGCATAAGTATATGTACGTGCGTGCGTGTATACGCATACTACATGCGTACTCTTACGGACATGCTTGCGGAAGCAAATGCATGTGCGTACGATTATGGATGTACTTACGCATACGCACTTGCGAACGCTTGCGTACCTGCCTACGCATTTGTTAGTTAGTACGTGCGTACCTGCGTACATACGTGTGTCTGTGCTGGCGTAATCAGATAGTGTCTACGAAAATGTACGTCCGTACGCATACGATTGTTGAAAGATCAATGTTATTGTCATTAAAGGTGCACTCCGGCATATTTTCCACTTTTAAACTAGAAGGTTTTCCTGCAATTATTTAACACGGATTTGTTCATTTCTACTATTCAGACACTTCCATGAAAAATGGCAAAAATTTGTCGAGGGGTTTTCGAGAAAATCACCGCTAAAATCTGTCATCTTAATTATGGAAACGTTTCCATAAATATGGCGGCTAAACCGGAAATGATTGACTCGCGTGTACACCACTTCCACCACCAACTCCTCACAGTGCAGTAAACAAACGTGTAGCGAAAGCACCGACGACAATCCGACGGAGCCTTCAGACATTCGACAGTCATATTAATAAAAGATCTACAGCGAGCAACCATCAAAGACACGAATATTTCCACGTTGCCGTAGGACCAACTTGAAGGACGGTCATTTTCTCCCAAACCTCGACGCATGTCAACTGTCACAGTGTCGGAGCACCGGTACTGTCGAGATACGCGACTGGAGTCGAGCAGCTGTCGAGAGGTGAGTGGGACGCTTTCACACTTTATTATTTTATCATAACTTGTGGATAATCAAATATATTTAGGTTTTGAAATGTGCACGTCAAGCCTCAGGTTTGTAGGAACACGTAAAGGTAAATAGTTTCAAATATAATTTCTTCTGTCCCAAATTCCATTGAACTGAACAACGTCGCCTCATGCGGCTGGCAGTGTTTACTTTTTCTCCGGTAATAAATATTCTTCAGACCAGATCGCAACTAAGTTTTGGTTCGCGCAAGTAGGCCTACAAATAAATCTAGGCCTAATTTACGCCTTGTAGACGTTTGAATCTATAGTAATTGTTAGTTTCAGGTCCCAATTTTAGTCTCAGCTCTCTGACTCTCTCACTTCCGGAATAAGAATTTGTTTGGTCAATATTCTGTTTGCCAGTCAGTCTGTTAATTGAAAGAAAAAATTAATCTTGTAGATTTGTTTAATCCTCTTGTATTATGACCGTGAATAAAATCACTGTTTCATATTTGGAATGCAGTAAATTCCTGTAATGTAATTTAAACCAATTTCATGATTTCATTACTTGTCATTTGGCCTACTTCAACAACAAAAATAGATCATCTACCCTATTTCATATGATAGTAAAGTGTACTATCGTTATTATGTTACATTTTTTAGAATTCATCAACTTGAATGTAATTCAGTTAGGTTGACATATTGCTTATAGTTGTCCACTGGTAACTATATATAAATACATTTTTATAAAATGTGATGAACAAATAATTTCTGCTACTGAATAGACTGTACACCAAGGATGAATAGAATGGAGTGAGAGAAAAAAATATATAAATGAACACATAAAATGATTAAAATTGAAATGTCCATGTCCATGTTAATTTTCCTGTTATGCTTATGCTGGAATTATTTTTGAAAAGGAAATAGCCATTAGTTTATTTACAAATGCTAACTGTAACCTGATTATTATTGAAGGCAGGCGATTATTTATTTAAAAAAGGGCTTAGACTCAGCAATAATTCAAGGCAGGTGATTATTCAAGGATTAATGCTACCTTGAATGTTTGTTTTTAATTAATTTAATTCATACACAATTCCCTCTTCCTAGGCCCTCTGTTTCAAACATAATTACTTCTGTATGTGTTTTATTTTGTCAATGACAAATACCAAATTATTAATAAACAGTTCTGAACCATAATTTTGTTGATTGATTAAAATATGAGAAATATGTGTAGTACCAATGGAAAAAGCAGGAAGATTTTAAATAGTGATTGAATGGAGTGCTGGAAAAAAAAGCGCCCGGGTTCTTATTAGAGGCAATACTGTATAGCAGTTATGTTGGGCCTGTGGTTTTAATTTTCACTAACCCAAAATAAAAAAAACACTAGCCCCAGTGCATCATTTTGTACAACTTCCCAATGCTAGGCATAACTCTTGCCAG
The DNA here is from genome assembly GCA_936450465.1 of Gibbula magus. Lineage (NCBI taxonomy): Eukaryota > Metazoa > Mollusca > Gastropoda > Trochida > Trochidae > Gibbula > Gibbula magus. The sequence goes on from OW388304.1 coordinate 64,119,865, forward strand.
TCTCCATTACTGGCTGATTTAGGCCTTGCAGTATATCCTTAAGAAATCTGTGTTTAGAAATCCAGGCCCGCTATGCATTTCTGGTGCAGCGATTCACTATTTGGACACAACAAAGCGAGGGAAATACCGCAAGGGATAAATCAGCCAGTAATGCAGACTGGCAAGAGTTATTCCTTGCGTTTGGAAGTTGCATTTAGTATTAAAATTTTAAATTACCAACATAAACCTTTATGAGACATTTATTAAATCATAATAATGATTCACTCTTTCACATTCAGAAATAAATTTGACACTAGTCCTTTGGTCTGAGACTAATATTATATTTATAATACAATAAATGTAACTATTTCAGCGATTCAGCCAACAATGTTGGAGATTATCACATTCTCCGAAGACTTATGGGACATTACACCTCTTCGACATTACGGAAACCACTAATGAAAGAATCATGTATGACCCTAGCCCAACAAGAGACTGTTCATTGAGTTACCTGTGCAGATGAGACCCAGGTGGATGAAAGGCCCCTACCTAGTGTTTCAAAGCAAAACTGTTCAACATGCAAGAAGTTGAGTAAGTTGTAATTATCACATCTTAAACTGAAACTGTAATCCCAGATATGTAATTATTGTATTTTTTTTCACTAAATAAATGGCATGTATTTCCAACCTGGTAACCGTTCCCTGTCTGCTGTCCGTCCGTCCGAAACTTTTCGCTTATTACCTCATCAGGCCTGAAAGGCCTGATGGGCTTCAGACTTCTGGCATGGCACGGTGTCCATCCATCCGTCCGTCCATGTGTAAACTTTTTGCTTTTTGGACTTCTTCTCCAGAACCAATTACTCCAGAGAGCTGAAATGTTATGTGCAGACTTCTTGGCCTATGGAGATTCTAAATTGTAGATTCGTGACCCCAGTTCCACATTGTCTAGAGAGCTGAAATGTTGTGTACACATTCCTTAGACAATGGATATTCTAAATATAAATCCTATTCTTGACTTATTTTCCAGTATGAAAAGCTCTAGAACAAGCTGAGAACAATTTATTTGCAATCAATACATATCCTGATGAGCTACAGAGCCCATGGCTGTATTTTTAGCTCATCAGTTCTGCTATGTAATCCTGCTCCATGACTGTGTAAAAATAAGAGCCTTTAATACAGTCTAGATCTTTATTCAGCAAGTCTAGATAAACTGAATACACAAACTGGTAGTATTGAAAATATGTAATCATAAGGATGAAGATACAATAATTTAAAAAATTCCATAGAATGAATTTTAGTCTAAGGTCTATGATAAATGTTCATTGGGTTTTGGTCAGGTTTTTGTGAATGATTTTTCTACTCATAAGTAGGATTCATTAATACAGTATACTAGGGCTGGGACGGGTAACCCGGATACCCGGGACGGGTTGTTACTGAGTAGGACCCGGGTACCCATCACATTACCCGGACCCGTTTTTATCATGTGACTAATCATAAGACAGTTTAATTTGCTATTCTTTCATTTCAAGATTACAATGTATTTGAAGATTCTAACATAATATTAAAATGATCTATTGTCATACATAATAAATTTGATTACAATAGCCGTGGGTCCCTATGTTAGGCTTCTAGCCCCATATTCCAGCCAACCAGTTGAATTAAGTAGTACAAAATCTTACAATTAGATGTCGGAGATCGACAAAACGGGTATCCGGGTAGGGTAGGGTAACAGATGGTCGGGTACCCGGGTAGGAAATATCTACCCGTCCCAGCCCTACAGTATACTCACTTGAGAAGGGATTTGTATTGTTTCTCTCCAATTTTTTTAAATTTAATTACTTTTTTAATTTTAATCTTATCATCAATATGGAATTGTGATACATGGACAATACATTTTATAAAATATAAAAATAGAACCATGGGCTCTGTAGCTCATCAGGGTTTCATTGATTTACTATCTAAAGTTGAATATTTAAGTTATTTAAGTTATTGTTTACAAGCAAAAGATAGGTTCTTAGATCATAACCACTGTGACCCCATTTGGGGTCACGGGTCACATAATCTACAATTTAAAATCCCCATTTGCCAAGGAGTCTGCACACAACTTTTCAGCTCTCTAGACCTTTTGGAACTGGAGAAGAAGATGAAAATAGGTTTTTAAGGATGTGACCCCGGTGACCCCATTTGGGGTCACGGGGTCACATAATCTACAATTTAGAATCCCCATTGGCCAAGGAGTCTGCACACAACTTTTCAGCTCTCTAGACCTTTTGGAACTGGAGAAGAAGATGAAAATAGGTTTTTAAGGATGTGACCCCGGTGACCCCATTTGGGGTCACGGGGTCACATAATCTACAATTTAGAATCCCCATTGGCCAAGGAGTCTGCACACAACTTTTCAGCTCTCTAGACCTTTTGGAACTGGAGAAGAAGATGAAAATAGGTTTTTAAGGATGTGACCCGGTGACCCCATTTGGGGTCACGGGGTCACGAAATCTACAATTTAGAATCCCCATTGGCCAAGGAGTCTGCACATAAAATTTCAGCTCTGTGGAGTCATTGGTTCTGGAGAAGAAGTCGAAAAAGCGAAAAGTTTACGGATGGACAGACGGACGCCAGACACCATGCCATGCCATAAGCCCATCGGGCCTTTCAGGCCTGATGAGCTAAAAATTAGTGTATAGTCATGTTTTTGATATGCACTGACAATTTCAAGGCTAGGGGTTGTGCATTATATTGAGAACAATCATCAAACAATATAATCCCTGATGAGCAACAGAGCCCATGGCCCTATTTTCTTACTTCCTCTCCAGAACCAGTGACTCAAGAGAGCTGACTTTTATATGTACAGACTCTTTGGCCAATGGGGCTCTAGTTAGAGCCGATGCTTGCAGGTTTCAGCGCAATGCATAGCCACCATGGCGTTGCAGGCTTTCTCTATGCAATAATACTAGTATCCATGATAAAAGTGAAATATTCTTGAAAGCGGTGTTAACACCCAAATCAATTCTAAATTTTGAAGTTAGTTTACTTTATTATGACCCCACCAACTGTATTATTTTTTTTTTAAATTACTAGTTTAACTAGTTTATATTCTGTTTAAGATTCCAAATATGTTCTATAACATTGGACATATTATTCAGCAAAGTAAAACAGTATGCCAGTTGCAGGGTATACCCCAACTTCCAAACGCAAGGCATAACTCTTGCCAGTCTGCATTACTGGCTGATTTAAGCCTTGCGGTATTTCCCTTGCTTTGTTTTGCCTAGTAATGGAGACTGGCAAGAATTATGCCTTGCATTGGGAAGTTGGGTATACCCGGGATAATGGGATATGTCTTAACCGTGATGGTTGCTTGTTAATAATTGACATAATGAACATTTAGAACTGAATTGCACAATATTGATGTTTAAATCTTTTCTTATGTTTCAGTTATCCATGGATGAAGCACCAGTAACTTGGCATCTTACATTGATCTGCAATCCATTCTAAGAATATTATCAACATCAGAAGCTCCTAGTCAATGATGGCTTCATAAATAATAATAATAGGATCTGATACTTCTACTGGCTGAACTCACTAAGGGACATGCTCATACTGCACACACATTATTACCCTGATGTAAAGACCAACATTGTTCTTTTTTCAACCTCAAGTCACTGAAAGTCAATTTTTCCTGAAGTCACTGGCTAATTTAAATTGCTTCAGTTTGTTAATTTTTCTGTGCTAGTGTAGGAGCATACATAGAAAAGTTGATAAAATGCAGCATGACTTAAAATTTGTCAATGATAGACTTGGAAGTTGACTTGGAGCATGCAACCTAGCTGCCAATTAAAGTGCTTGAACTTATGTTACATTGCCTTAACTTTCATACCAGGTACCCAATTGTACTGCTGGGTGAATAATCCATTGTTCCCGCTCATGAATATCAGTGTGTTTTATAAATGACAAGCTTGATGTGTGGGGTCTAGAAATGGACACCACATTATGACACTTTGCTTTCATTCAACACCAAATTGCAGAGGGGATGATTTTTATGGAGTTCTGTCCCTTTAATCTATTATTTAACATCAGTCATAATTCCAGCTTTTTACACTGCTAACAGCAGTTTCTGGGAAACTGATAGGCATGCATGCTCACTTTTGTCAACACCACTAACATATTAATCCAGTGAATAAAAAAAACATCACTTCAATCATAATATTTATTTGTTATTGTTAATACAAAATTCTCATCAGCCTCTTACAGCCAAATGTCTTCACCTGCCCTCTTCTAGTCAACTGCTGTAACAAGCTGGACCCGCCCCTCTATTCATTGCTCCTTCCGGAGTGTCTTTCTCTGCTTCCTTCTGCAAAATCAATTTTAACTTTATTTTTAACAAGTCATTAAAAAATACATGACTTAATTGATGCAAGCATTTAATATAAAAGTATGTTTTCATTGAATCTAGTCAATAGCAAATGACAGATGATCAGATAGTATATCACAACATAATACTTGCACCAATTTAAATAAAATTTTGCTTTTAGTTAATAATTATTAAGTTTTACCCCTTTGGTAGCCTATCTAACTGGATTTATTTTCGGTATTTCCAAAGAAAAGAGAAACGTAGTTATTAATCAGGATTGTGCTGGTAATCAAAACAAAGGAACAGTTATTACCGTAAATCCTTGAATAATCGGGTAGATTTTTAGTTGTAAATATATTGTAAATAAAGCTCTTGCCGTGAGGTTGAAAGTCACATAAATATGCCGGAATTATTTCTAAAAAGGAGACTATAGCCGGAGACTACCATGCTCTAGTTTGTTTACATTTGCTAAATTTAACGCGGCATGCAATTATGTATATCAACGAGGAATTTATCATATAGACCGGGCGATTATTCAAGGATTTACGGTATTCGGTTGACAAGGTGGCGAAGTGGAAGAGACTTCGTAGATCCATAATAAATTTTGCATTCATTTTACACGACGAAGACTCGTACCGGTAGTGTGATGGTACAATTTTACCTTACCGATGTCTTACATAAACTCAAAACAGTATTGTCTTGTAAAAGTCATTGTTCAACGAATCAACAGCTGATTCAGCGATTGCGATTCGTAATGCCCGGAACAGTGAACTACAGATGACCGAACTTCGAACTTGAATTATTATTACGAACATACATATTCTCAACATGACATATTTGAAATGTTCAATGCGTATTCACTTGTACATCAATCAATATATACACCACATGTACCCATGGAAAACAATATTACGTCCACATACCATGAAAGTTTTCTCAGTCGCTTGAGTGGCCATACCGACCTACCGGAAGTCACGTGACGACTTACTGTTATTGCGTACCACTAAACTTCACACAAAAAAACGTTTTTCAAATATAACTTAAAATTTAATTTTTTATTATTTTTCAAATTTTAATCATTAGGTAATGTATATTGTTAACGTTTCAGAACAGTTAAGAGTGAAAAAGGTCAAAAATTTGCCGGAGTGCACCTTTAAAGGGTTACACCACTTAGAATTGCAACCCTGCCACGCCCTTATTTTTTGTATGTTATGTTAAGTCCCTCCCCTCAAGTCGTCTGCGACGGATCTTCTCCTTCACCTTTTTCATCATTTTATCAAACCAACTCTGTCAGCTTAGGAAATTGTATCAATTTTTAATCCTTTTAGAGGATAGAGGATTGAATCACAGGCCCTCGGGTTTGAGATGACCCCCCGATTTTTACGCCCTCAGAATGTATTAGTCTAGAAAAGGCTGGACACTTGGCCAGACCCCACTCGTCTTCGAGGCCGTGCGCTACGCTCACGCGGCATGTAATAGATTAAAACGTTATATGAAAATATACTTGGATGATTTACCTATGGATCAACCAGCTCTTTATTGCCATTTCTACCAGTCGACCGAAAGCCCTTTTTCACTTTCAACGTACTAATGTGTACACAAATGGCGACGAGGGTGTGGCCGAAGCGAGCGCTCTGATAAATAGCTTATAAACTTACATGTCGTTGTCAATTTTCAGTTGCAAGGAAGATAACTCTTACTCAATATGCACGACCGTTTCTCCTTTAAAAAGATTATAGAGTAAAATAACATATTATATCTATTTATCATAAAACAAATACTATATTCAACAATTATAATACAATGATTTTATTATCATATTTCTAGACACTTATCAAGTGATCAACCCAAAAAGCATGGCAACGCGAGACACCAAGCCACAAGGTAGAATCTCTTCGTTCTCACTATAGGCCCTGGAACCTGGATAGAGGCTACCCAGGTCAACTGAATGTCAAGGTCATCGTGACAGTCAAACCGATCAGATCGTTTACAAAATCAACCTCGTCTGACACATACACTCCATCCAGCGATTTCATAATTGTTCTCAACCCTTCCCAACCTTGACGTGTCTCGTCGGTCTGAAATCCGACTCCGCTTTCTCTCTGAACATTCCCTCACTTTGTTGTCGATCTCCTTCTGAATTCCGTAAAGCTTTATCACTTAACCATTGCTGTTAAATACTCGCTTTTTAAAATATACTCCATGGCTTATTATCAGGATAAATTTTAATTTTCTTTTGTGGTATCAATATGTCCACATTAAATGATATGTAACTGGTAATAACATCACACAGTTCATTGGGATCTTCGCATTCACCACGAAGTGCTCTCCAATCTGTAAAGGCAAAACTACCTTGTAATGCGTCAGGAGACTCCTTATTCCAGAGGTGGTTTATTCCCACGGACTCGAACTTACCTCCTTATTCCCCCTCTATTACCTCGTTTGCGACTTTTCCTTTGTTTTGATTGAGGTCCTAAAGTATCCGCATCATATTCCGTTGAAATATCTAAAGGAAGCTCAGTGATATCCCTGAATTCATTGAAATACGTCGGTTCTTCCTTTGCATAGCGCAAACGTCCACCATCTTTGATGTTCAAACCGACGACCGTTTGGTTGATTCCAGCTACGGGTCTCAAGAGCAGGAAATGTGCCATGACAACATACACAAATAACGTCATTGCATTCCACATTCTTTTAGACACATTTACCAATAATTTGTTGAAGGATGTCACATATGTACACAATTAAATGGAAGATTTGCGTGAGAGCTCAATTCAAGAGTGGTCGCACCGTCTATTTTAACGTTAGTGAAAGCAACCCATTCGAGCCAACACTGAGATACTGATGGCACTAAGCTTCACCTGTGCCAGCACCCCTGTCACAAAGCCAAACACAGGTAAGAGGGCGGGCGCTCCCTGCACGGACAGTCCTCTCCCCAGGGCCCCGCTAATGGATAAGGGTGGAGGAGGAGCTCCAAGTCTCCGTCCGTCACACAGAAGGGTGAAATCTACGTAAAAACGCGGATGGTGAAGGGAAGTGTATCAAGCGCCTCCAATGCTCTCATCATGAGCGACCGGAGAAGGTTGGTCCTACTACGTGCAGCACGCGCAGCACGTGCAACACGAGTGAATCAAATCAGCATCACGTCAAAACTGCAAACGTGGTCGTTGACTACTACCAATAACTAAGTAGTCAACACACACACACACACACACATCCAGGCCCGGAAACGAAGAGAGACAGGGAAAAGGAGAAAGGAAGCTAATATAAAATAAATAAAAAATAAAAACCGAGAGCAGTCTGATTAAAATGGTTTTCCGAGGAATAAAAATTGTGGTAGATAACTCCAAACAGCTATCCTTTCGTCTGTTCCGAATGCTTTCAAAACAGCGACCGTTTAAAAACTATGATGTGATTGGTCAACTATTTGACTGGGCTTTGGCTGCGCTAAACTGGTTTTAAACACGTGCCTATACAGGATGTTCTCAGAAATAAATTGTCGCGAGGAATCTGCAGAATCTGTTCGTATCCCGTAGATGCATTATTTTACAAAATTAATTCCTTGGAATAAGGTAAATTTTAACAGACTGGTTCGCTGAGCGACAGGATGTTCGAATGACGATTTCGTTACACAGGAAGGCAGGTGACAGGTTTTATCTGTGTAATCTGGATGAGTGATCAATTGACAGCCAATTAAGGTTGGTCCTACTACGTGCAGCACGCGCAGCACGTGCAACACGAGTGAAACAAATCAGCATCACGTCAAAACTGCCAACATGGTCGCTAACTACTACCAGTAACTAAGTAGTCAACACACACACATCTAGGCCCGGAAAAGAAGAGAGACAGGGGAAAGGAGATAGGAAGCTAAAAAACTACAAAACCTGATCAAGTTAAAATTAAAATGAGTAACCGCACAAATAAAAAACCGAGAGCTTAGAGAACATACGTCCTTTCGCTGAGCAGTCTGATTAAAATGGACGGTTTTCCGAGGAATAAAAATTGTGGAAGATAACTCCAAACAGCTATCCTTTCGTCTGTTCCGAATGCTTTCAAAACACGGACCGTTTAAAAACTATGATGTGATTGGTCAGCTATTTGACTGGGCTTTGGCTGCGCTAAACTGGTTCGGAACACGCACCTATACAGGGTGTTCTCACAAATAAATTATGGCGAGGAATCTGCAGAATCTGTTCGTATCCCGTAGATGCAATATTTTGCAAATTTTATTCCTCGGAATAAGGTAAATTTTAATCAGACTGGTTCGCTGAGCGACAGGATGTTCGAATGACGATTTGGTTACACGGGAAGGCAGGTGACAGGTTTTATCTGTGTAATCTGGATGAGTGATCAATTGACAGCCAATTAAGGGAGACGATAATAGCATATTGAATGATTACAATTTATGCAACTTTCTAAAAATGTCTGTTCGATTCTCTAGATTTAAACATTCAAAGGAATCTTTTTTTCCTTCAACAATAAGTGAATGTATTACTGATAAACCTCTATATTTTGTATGTGGTAAAGTTTAGCTCATTTATTTATGTAAAATTGGAATGAAAGCTGATGCGTATGTGATTATGTTGAAAATACTTATCACTTCTTTGTTCAATATATCAGAATCAGAATAAGAAACTATGTTTAAACCAAACACTGAAACGTCGCATCCATTGCAATAAAGAGATTTACTACCCATACATCTTAGTTTTCCCTCATCTCTACAATTTCTAAAATGCCCCTCAAGAAAGTTTTTTTTATAGATTAACAGGAAAGTTACAGTACCTTTTTCATCTTTTCCCAAGGTTTCTGAAATTAAAATTTCAAACAATTATAATTGAGATTAAACTTGGAGGTATTTTTGGCGATAAAAATATATAGTCACAAGCACTTATTATCAATTAGTTCTTATGGCAGAATTGATACAAAGATTCTTTGTTTGAAAATGTTCGAAATGCATCGTCTTATTCCCATTATTCATATCCTCCTTGTTTGCAAAGTAAAAAAAGTCAAAAATCGATTCTATTGATAAGACCCACAGATCAGCGAATCTCTCGCGGGCTCAATCACACCACAGCAGGTTAGCTCCCACAAGTAGTGCTTCATTGCTATCTGTCACAGCATAAAGTAACGATTACAGATAATTATTATTCACAGATCACATATTTGTGAAATATCAAAACCTTCAAAATAGTCTCAAGTCAAAATGTTCATATAACCAACTGATAAGATATATGAAAGGTCAACAACAAACACTCTATAGATAAGATCCACGAGTCAGGTTAGTTCTCACAAGTAGCCTGTAGGTCATTGAGTAGGTCATTGATTTAAAAATTGATCAATACTAGAACGAAACTCCCACTAACCCGCTAACTGCCACAACAAATCTCTCACAGGCTCAATACGTGTGACAGGCTTTTTTCAACAGACACTAATTAATATACTACTCATGCTACAACAAGTAAAAGAACTTGACAGAAATTCGTACACCCTTTCCTCAAATGACATTACAGTAGAGGCATTAACTCTTTAATGTAGAATTGAAATAGTCTTCAATTTGAAACAAATGTCATTGTTTCAATTAGAAATAAAAGCATTTTGCATTACCATGGTTACTCTTGATTATTGTTGTACAAAATGTCTGACTGTAGTGTTCAATATAAATGTATTGGCAGGTAATTGAAATTATAACAGCCTTTGACGCCTGAAACAATACATTGTCGAATGAACTTACAGTTATTTGATAATTCGAAACTTACAGTTACAAATGGTATAAACATGTAAACCGAAACGTAGCATTTCTGTGTAAAAACAGATTGAATAGCCATTAATTTGGGTTTAGTATCACTACAACTTCTAGGATGCCTGTCAACAAGTATGTACTAATGGTTAACTCATGACAAAATAAAATATATAAATATTTCCCCCTTTCTTTAATTCAATCGTTTTCCTGCTTCCATACATATTACAAAAAAATGACTGATCTCTTTGATTCTACCTCTCTTATTCTGTGGATTATCTCAAATAAGTTTGATACGATTAAATAAGGCTTCATGAGATTAATACACTCGTGTAATGTATAATGTAAAAAGTCGTAAAAAATATTAAAATTTACAAAACCAGTTGCAATTCAGCACTCCTTGTAGTGTAAATGATTTGCGAAAAGTTTAAAACAATCAGGTGAGAAGTTTTTATATGCAATTGTTGGGACAAAATGTTGTCGGATTGACGGACGGAATCCTTGGTCGGGGATATAAACACAAACTCACCAGTATCACATTCAGTTGCTCGAAACAGTTAACAGTTTCTGGATGTTCAAGGTTGATTGATTTGTAATCCAGAACAAGACTCAATACGTCAATGATTTTCTCTTTGGTTGATGCTGGTGAGAATGAGGGTGAAGGTTTCCCTGAGGCAACGATCAGAACAATCTTGTTATCTGAAATAAAACGAAAAAACGTCAACTGCACAGGAAAATCCCAAACTGCATATAAACATGTGAGATTAACATTGCCTTATTGAAAATCTAGACCAACTCGTCTGGTAAAATTTATGAAGGAGCAGATATGACATCCCCACTTCGTTTCAAAAGCGTCTTTCGATATGCTTGATAATACAAAAAGATAAATTTCCTCGTGTCAGTGAACTGTAACTCGGTATGAATGCTTTATGTCATGACATTGCTTGAGTATCGATTCATATCAAATCCTAGATCATTTTGTTTACTCAACTAAGTGAACATATATCATAAAAAATCAGCATAAATGTGTCGTCAGAAGATGTAAATGGCACTTCACTATGGCAAATGCACAGCTTGCAAACAGAACTGACCAAAGTCAGTGATATGTCATATATGTACGCCCTTGAATCATCGCCTGAAGGCGGCCAATGGTGTCAGACATGGAAGCACTACAACATCGTCGGTCCAGAACGACAAACCATATTGAGGGGAGGCGCAGAAAGCAAACGACTTTAACATCTCAGTGCCATCCAAACTCTTAAAAACATCAGCTTCCACAACAAAGAACAGACATACATGCGGGCCTGTTTCATCCAGCTAAATAATGTTGGCAAAGCTCCCCATAGGAATAACTACCATCAACTTGACGGTTCTCTAGACTTGTTCAAAGTGGTGGAGTGTCATGTGAAGAGAATCTTGACCTAGTTGGTCATTTGACAGGGTACTTAGTCTATCACTTGACTCAGAAATTTATTTTTTAAACTGAAAAACAAATATTGAAAAAAGAATAATGAAAAAGAGCCTTTTCAATATTTAATAAAATGGTGATATTTTCAGAATGAATATTTTGTTTCAGAGCCCCAATGTAAGACTAAGGGTAATGTTTATGTTAAATACTGAACCCATATAAACACAAACTACTTGATAATCTGATGTGCAATGCCAATGTATATCGTAAACATGAACATTACAATTATAAAAGGACAATCACATATGGTATTTTCTATAAATAAACATACATAATATGTATAAATTATATATGGAATTTACTAAGTATTTATGAACAAGAGTGCTTTGAGAGCACAAGAACTCCCGGGTTCCTTATCCTCCAAATAAGCAGTTCAAATGTAAGGGTAATTTAATGACTAATTAAAAATAAATAAGCAAGTCAAGTATCGAAATTCAATCAACAATTATAGCCATGGTTATATTTATCACAAACTGGATTCTACCTCAAGGTCAAGTTCACATGGTCAAAGGTTATAACCTCAATCTGTGACATTGGAAACATAACATTTTCAAATGCTAACGAATTAAAAGTTACTGCCAGTCTGAAACTGGAAAGCAGATCGCTTTAAATCAAGGGCCATAACTCTGAAAATAATAATCCGATCGGTCCCAAAAAGACACATGTGTATCACCGATGTATATTCAAAGCATGTGTAAGGTTTTAGAAAGATTGATAAAACAGTGTGGGAGGAGTTGATTTCAGAACACAAGTACCGTTTTCGGGACGGACAGACGGACAGACATACTAATAATGATAAAACATTTGGTCTTGTTTATTTTTATGGATATCAAATTTGAACCAACACCTGCTATTTTACTGGATCTTACTGCCTGACTTGTTCAGTTACCAAAAACCGAAAGGGCTTGGCTGGTGGAAAGGCAGAATCCCCGCACATATATATATATAATATACTATGAACATAATGATAACAGAAATGAAGCAGTGTCAGATTTTAACTACGATTTTATCACTTCACATAATACACACTGTACACATCGTATGTATGTCAATACAATGTCAATTTCATTATAATTACAAAACCTTACATATTACATAACAATATGTTATGTTACAGTCATTTATTGTACACTTTACTGCATCTCATTTTGTTAGCTCTTAGGCATTCGATGTATAACAAAGTCACCCATCCCATCAGAGTCAGGTCGTCCACCAGAGAGCTTCTATAGACACCGTGTATCATCGTACACCGGGTGTAGAGAGGTGTACAGCGATGATATGTTTGTAGAGAGGACTAAAATGGCTACGTTTTCAGTTTTATTTGGAAATACCACTAATTACGGATAATTATTAAAATCAAATTTGCCCTGAATTGTTACCTTGTACATATAAATAAAGAACAACATTACAAGTGGGTGATTATATTAACGTATATCATTGTATTTTCACGTTGCTCAGTCTGGAGGTTGTATTTTGTGTGAAATGTGTTCCTTTTTTTAATCATTTAATAAATATATATATGTTACAGTCTGAATATTACCCATATGGGAAGACGGACACAGGGTAGTATTTTTCCTGTAAGTCACATGAGAGTTACAACTTTTCTGGCTTTTGATTGGCTGTTACAGAAAAATAAGAATTTCATTGGTTGCCGGAACTACTTCATTCATCTTTCTTACTTTTCCCGACTAGTAACTTTAGAAACTGTCTTCTGCACTTTAACATGTTTTATTTGTTTCCCGCAGTTGAAATTAGCGTTTTCGTACATGTGCCGACGCATCAAATGTCGGAGGAAGCAGTTAAATTGTCCGAAATTTAAAGAAACTAGCGATTACTGCTTGACTGTATAACCACGGAAAGCTTCAAGAGCGACGGCGATCGTTCGAATGTTATGACGTCATAGGCGCGAGCGGTTATGACGTCACAGTGTCGATTGTAACGTCACAGGGCTTTTCGGTTTGAGCCGACTTGTTTTTGAGCTTCGCACACCTCTTGATATGGATGTTGCAATAACTTATATGTATAATCATGGATTGATAGTAATGGGCAGGAATACAAAACTTTCAACTAAAGCCACATCTTTCTTTTATTGTGAAAGACATTTTCGCAGGGGACATTTTAATCGTGCGGAGTAAACAAGGATAGGTACGTAAGAAGTGAATCCACGTCACACGCGTATGGAAATGGAAATTCATCTCCTTCTCGGGTCCTTTTAGAGAAGCTATTGGCCTTTAATATTCGCGTTTCTACTTTTATTTGTCATATGGGTAATATAAACAATAACCAACTCGTGACGGGGAATTGCAGGTTATCTTTCCCTCGTTATATCAATTGTGTGTAATTCTCTCGCCAAGGCTCGATAATTACTCAAATGATATAACTCGGGAAAGATAATCTGTCATTCCCCGTCACTCGTTAGTTATTGTCTAATTCACTCACACGAGATGTGTCTATGTCCTCTTCAGGGTCCGAGTCGGGCAAGGATTCCGACTCAGAATCTAAAAAGTCGTCACTGACACTTGAGCTCGACATTTCTACACTTCTTGTTGTTGCTGCCGGAAGTCCTCGGACGGATGTCTGGGCTCATTAATATTCATGAGCTCGTGATCGCTTAATGCCTTCAAAATAACTTGTGCAAGGTCTAAAAATCGCTATGAATAAGTGCATCCTTAATAAAGATGCACATTATAAGCTTTAATATGTCGCATATACTTCCATTCCACGCACCTGTAAAAATATTCTAAATTACGAGAACAATCGAATGTGAACGAGACTTACGTCACGCTAGCTCGTTCCTAACGACAATCAACGGTGCCAGACGGCCTCTGTTGATAGACCGAAGTTCCATGTAATTTTTCACAAAATAAAACCCGGAATATCCCCAACATTATAAGTCCAACTATGAAAATACCTAATTATCTTGCTAAATTTATTTATTTCAATAGTATTCTTCTTCATTTCATTAGTGATGATAACATAAACATATTGGCTACTCAACACGATTGTCTGATGCACATAAATGTAAAGTAGATATTACTATAAAATCAAATTATATTAAAATGTTATTTTATGTTATCTCATTATTTTGCTAAGTTTTAAAGCATGCAAATGTAAAACAAAAGATACAATTTACAATTGAATTTAGCTTATGATCGTAATTATTATATGTACATTAGTATGCAAATTAAGCAATGAAACATGTACTGTAGGTAAATTCCACATATGTCAAAATGATACGACAATTAACATATTAATACAAGTCAAAACTTTTTATTTTGAGTAAGGTTAGAACACAAATAACCAAAGAATGCTGGAAATACTTGTCTTATTGATGTAATAGTTATTAGGAAAGCACAACGACGGCCCTAAACGTGTGTACATCCGTGTCATAGCGACCGCCATTTTGCAGAGAACAAGAAGCTAGCGTCTATGGATTGCTGATATTTGATTGCATTAACAAATCACAAAGATTATGAAGAGGCGTAAATTATAAAAGACATGGAAGGTTAGGTAAATTACTGTCTTTGTTTCTTTTTCGGAGCGATGTCATTCGATAAAAAGGCGCTTTTCGACTCTGTGTTGAGACAGTATCACGATTTCTGTGATCGCTTCAAATTTTGCAACCGTTTGAATGAGTTAACGTGATCGATTTATGTTACGTGCTGACAATATAGTTGTTAAAACTATTATCTAAACACGTCCAAGTATGGACAGTTAACTAAGGAAAAATGTTCAGTCACTTGATTTGATTGATTCCAAGCATAGGGTCTGTTTCGTATTTTTTCCTTTGGTAGTCATTTCAACAGTAAACTTAAAACTTCCAATATGGCGACCAATATAACTTTCTTTGAAGTAAGGTTTTGAAAAAATGCTATAACTCAGTCGAAAATGATCCAATTACAGTGATGTTGGTACCAAATTAATGCTAAATATTTTTCAAATGACAGTGCTCACATTATACTTTAAATCATACATTAATTAAATATATATATTACTCTAAATAGGGTATGTCATGGGATGTACATTTATGTACACCTTGGCACCTCGGCACTAAGGGGGTTAAGCAACAAGTTTACCTTTGGCAGTGTGAATTCAAACAATATGCTATTCAAGTTTGTTATTTCAGTCTGTAAAACAGTGGTGTGGAATTTCCTTACAGTGTTTGTCTCACACTATTTTGTGGAAAGATTTTACAAATACATGAATCATAGTCTTTCGTAGTGCAAACCTGGCCATCAATGAGTAACCAACATGTTTTTTTTAAAATCTAATAAATTCACGCATCTCTGGAAAGTGCCAGAAACTAAAGTCTATTTCGAAAAACCTCATGATAACATACATTTATATCGTAAACATGACGAATTGCTTGCGTGTGTGTCAGATATTACATATTGATAACTTATGTAAATATACAAGCGGTACATGAACCGAACCGAACTACAAAAGGTACAGCGAAGCAGCAATTTATGATACAAACGGTACACAACTAACGAATTGAAAAACACCATTCCGCTAAAGAAAACTATCTGAAATCATTTCCTAGGCATGGATTCTTTCCTGTAAAAGTCAAGTTATGCATACCAGTGAATTTTCCAAAAATGACATACACCGTTTTGTAATTTGTTTTATTGTAAACATCTCAATCGCATAAAAATGTCGACAGGGTCACTGAGCAAAGCACGTTTTTGATAATTTCTATATGCCGCAGTACACTGAAACAGCCTTCCGTATATACGCAAAATGTATTTCTTTTTCTTATGTATTCATTACTATTTACTAAATTTTAAAATAGAAATAGGAGAAATCAGCTGTTTGGTTTTCTACTCCTCTCTACAAACATGTCATCGATGTACACCTCTCTACCTCCGGTGTACGATGATACAGATCCATGAATTCTACTTGAGTCTTCTGCTCGGTGGTTCGTTGGTCCTTTATTCTTTGAAGCCTCTGGTCTAGCTCTTTGTAGAGCTTTCGGAGTGGAACTCGTGCGTCATGCTGGCACTCGACAAGATTAAATTTCCTCATATTCTTCAGCTTCTGCTTGCCACGGGTCAGAGTGAATATGTTTGGATTGGCTTCCTGAACAGTCTTCTTTAGATCCCAATGCTTGTTGTTGGTGCATGAATATTTATCATCTAAATTACCGTCCAAAAGAAAGTATACCATCACTTTACCAAGTAATTAAAAAAACAACAAAGGCAAGTTAGACAAAATGATTGGAATTATTAAAGATGCATGGTCACTTTTGCATTATATTTTATTTGGTTGTAAAATTATAATAGGGCCTGGTTTTGGTTACATCAACCGGACAATGCACCGGGTGTGGTGCGCGTCAATGAGGCAAACATAATTGAGCTTTGAGCTTATAATGTTTAATAGGTTTTATAACTACGGTGAATGTAACTGGGACTTGAAGTTTTGTTTTCTGCACATGCATAATGAGGTTACTCGAATTTTACTAATTATGATATATTTGGCATTTAGAGATGGATATGAAAAAGGGCAATAATTCGAAATAATTGTGCATTACTCATTTTCATTCCATCAAGGTATGTTAGCCCTCAAGCAACACACCAATTTTGGTTCTCCTATCTTAAACGGTTTCTGAGAAAAGCTGTCCCCTTTGGAGATACCATGAACAAAGTCCAAAAATACGGAACAAGGGCAATAACTCCAAAACAAATATTTGCACACTTTTCATTTTCGAACTCCATCAAGGTATTCATGCTTTCAAGCAACACATCAAATTTGGCAACCCTATCTTAAACGGTTTCTGAGAAAAGCTGTCCCCTTTGGAGATACCATGAACAAAGTCCAAAAATACGGAACAAGGGCAATAACTCCGGAAAAAATAATTGCACGCTTCTCATTTTCGAACTCCATCAAGGTATTCATGCCCTCAAGCAGCTCATCAAATTTGGTAACCCTATTTTAAACTGTTTCTGAGAAAAGCTGTCCCCTTTATCTCGGACGGACGAACGGACGGACGGACACACGGACGGACGGAAACACGGACGGACGGACGGACGGAGCCCAAACCTATATCCCCCTTCCACTTCGTGGCGGGGGATAATAAACATTAATGAAACACAATGGATGCACTTGCAATGGAAGAAAATTCTGTGCGAGTCAGGCTGTGTGAGGTCGTGCATTGTCATGCTGGAAGACAATACCACGGGGCTGTTGGTTGATGAAAGGGAGGACAACTGGCTGCAGAATCTCATACCTGTATCTCTGCGCATTCAGGTTGTCATTGATGATGACTAGCCTCGTTTTCAGTTCACCACAAGTAAGGACTCCCTGAACACAGGTCGGAGCTAACCGTTCCCCAGCACGTCTGTAAATACGTTGACGACCATCAGCTCTGAACAAACAGAATCTGCTCTCATCAGAAAAAAGGACACGTGGCCAGTTTCGAAATTCCCAATGTCGAACTTGCCTTGCCCAGCGGAACATGTTACGTTGATGTTGCTGTATAAGCACAACTCCCTGGTATTGACGCCATGACACACTGATGCGATGTCCGTGTGATGTTGCTGCCGTTGCTGTTGCTGGGATGAAGCGGTTACTTATGTGGATTCCCCGGATGTAGCGGTCCTCCTAGGGCGTGGTCACCAGTGGTCGCCGACTCCTCGGCCTGTCTGCAGTCTGGCCCGTCTGCCGTAACCGTCGAAACAGTCTGATGATGTATACACGAGTGCAGCCGAACGTTCTTACGATGAGGGCATGTGAAAGTCCTTCCTGGGCCATTCCTTCGACTCTATCTCTCTAAATTGCGGTCAGGCGTGGCATTTGTCGTGTGTGCTTTTTCAAATTGCGACATTGACTCGTGTCTTTTGCTGATTTGATTTCGTGGAATGCGTGCATATCACTTTTTCGAAAATTTTATTTCTCGCAACAGTTTTTGCAGTTTCACAAAGAAGAAATGAATAGGTAGTAGGTTTTCACATGTTCCTGTAAAGTTTTGTGAATTTCCGTTCACAAATAATGTGTTTAACCCGATCAAGAAGTCATCAACATCCCCTGTCAGACCCAAGAAATTGAAACAATAATTTAAGAAGAAATAATTGTGAACTACTTCGTGGCGGAAAATATAATTGTAAGCTACTTCGTGGCGGGGGATAAAAGATATTTGGTATACTTTAAGTGCTCTTATTGGCTTTATTATATCCCTCGCAAAGCTTTGCTGGAGACTTAATTTTTTCGCCTCCGCCCGTAATTCCGTGATTCCGAATGCTTTCGTTTCCGGGTCATAGTTTTAAAAAAAAGTTCAACATTTTGTTTTTACGAAACTTTGTATGTGGTTAGACCTGGTGTTACTGAGGCTATTCTGATTTCTATATTTATCATACTTTCCATGGAAACAATTTGAATTTAGTCGGGTAAGTTAGTGCATATATGGGGGTAAGGAACTTTTTTTTGACCTCCTTCTCCAAATCTATTCAGTATTATTTAATGAGACTTGCAGTCTGATTAAAATCGACGGTGGAATAAAAATTGCAAAATAGTGCATCTACCGGGATATGAACTCATATTAGTCGTAGGTTCCACGCCAAACCGTCTGATAACAGCCCGTAGAATCGCGTGTTCCAGCGCAATTCAAGTAGCCAATCAAAAGATGCCCAACAAATGCTGTTGGTGCGAGAACCTAGGTGCAGATAACTCCAAACAGCTATTCTTTTGTCTGTTTCGAATGCTTTCAAAACAGCGACCGTTTAAATACTATGATGTGATTGGTCAGCTATTTAACGGGGCTTTGACTGCGCTAAATTGGTTCGGAACACACTCCTATACAGGATGTTCTCAGACCTTGTCGCGAAGAATCTACAGAACCTGTTTGTATCCCGGTAGATATATTATTTTGCAAATTTTATTCCTCAGTAAGGGTAAGATGACTAGGTTGGATTGATAGCTGCAGCCGGGGACATTACAGTGCATCACATGCACCCATATCTATTTAAATATACTCTTATCAATTAAAGTAAGTATATCATGCCTTTAAATAACTAGGTTACGTCTTACCAGTTATATGTTAGCCTCTAACTTGGAGATAATGAATAATAATGAATATGTTACACCTATTGAACTACAGAAGAGCTCTCATTTCCTGATTCTGAAAGGTATCAACTTTTCATGATCCACAGTGTGGAAAGATGACAAGAGTTCGAGCAGCAATAACGTAATAAGTTGTCCAGAATCCCAAGATTATATACGAACAAAGAGTGTTCTATATGTACTCTCATGTGACATCCTAACAAAAGAAGTGTTTTGAAAGTTACTCACATTTTTCGAGTTCAGGCTGTACTTCTTGTTCAAAGTCATCTCCAGGACGGCCCGCGGGTCGATAGATCAGAATGGTTGGTTTATTTGGGTCATTTCTGTACTTCTTGCCCAATTGTTCCTTAAACTCTGCTCGTATTTTTTCATTCGATTCACGATGTGGAACAATGTGCACTGTTTCCTCTGAAACAGATTAGTGACAGCCACGTATGACAAGTACGTAGTTCCAACTTGCAGTGTGTATGTCACCCTTATTTTTGACTTGGAATAGAGTAATTAGACTGAGCAGTACGAACAAAAGTCCGAAGCATTGCCAATTTTTCAGCAGAATAACTTGTATCATCAAAATTAAGCAAAGTCGTAAACATTGCTTTATTTGATATATTTGATGATTTATTTGGTGTGTATTGAAGTTAATTACCTTATAGAGAACATAATCATGTTACTAAATCATAAGATGATATCATGGAATTTTAACGTTTATAATGACATTATTGAGTATTGACAAAAAGGGAACTCAGAAAAACTGTTAAATGTTTGTTTGTTTTAGGTATTGGTATAATTATGGTTGCCTATAATGTCCTCAGGCAAACTGCCTGGGCTCATTTAAAAACATTATCCTAATTTTAGCAAGCCATTGACAACAAAATGTTTCCAAAGTAACTGTTGATTACAACAGACGTCCCTGGTCTTTTAAAATGCGGGGCATACCCTAACTTGCTTTTGCTGGTAAGCATAAGAACGTTTGCAAATCCCTGTGTGATCCCGCTTGAGACATTGCGCTCTTCTTCCAGTGAGTTGTTTGAATAACAAAATTCATTTAAGGTCTTCAGACAAAGTCCTAAACACCTTTTGTTATTGTCCGGATTTGCAAGATTTTTGAGAGACATTATCTGAACTGACAGATCAACCGATTTGCATGAAACTTTCAGGGATTATAGAATGTAGCAAGTCATTAATTTGTTGTGGGCCAGAATTTTTATTTTCGGCTTCTTCGATCAATGGTTTCAGTGAGTGCCTTGTAGAAAAGATCACCTTCCATGAGCGACACGTTCAACACTAAGTAATAGATGGAGGTCGAGTAGCAGTACATTATCGGGATATAAATGTACGGGTTTGAGAAAATGAATATATTTCAAATGAATTGTCAACAAATTTGGGAAACATGCTCTCGAACACAACATGAAAAACATTGACATTTCTCATTTTTATATGCAAATGTAAGGGACATTGACGTCATAATCAGCACTGAATTTCTAAAATTGTCCGAGGTGCATGAGGCGTACATTTTATATAAAGCGTACGAGTCGTGCTACAGCATAAGCGTCGTGCTTGAATCACGAACATGCATGATTTAAGCACGTTTTTATTCAGCAACATTAAGCAGTAATACATTTCATTGCTTATAAAGACTGGGTGGTTTTTAGTATGAATCTGTGCACACAATGGCTTCATCATGGACAGTCCAAGGACAAGGACACCATTCATTCTGGAAAGGTAACTTTACTTTTTTACTCCTTACCTTTTAAACCCCAAAAAGGTAGACAATTTTATGTCACTTTCAATTTTTATGTCGTAACTTCTGAATACTATTTTTTATATATCGTAGGGGGAAAACAGAAAATAATTATATTTTCAAACAGTGGTAATTAGTTGATGCGTGTCCCTGTTTCTCTTACTTTCGAGATATAAATTAAATACACTTGAAAACTTTCAATTGACCTCACATTACTTGCTTTATTTACATGCTTATATTCTTCTTTTAGGAATCTCAAGGTCCTGAACATAGAAGACCAAGCGATATTTTCCTTTCGGAAAGGGAACACAGCAATTCAGTTGTCATTGTTATAAGTGTTTAATTGTGTATTATCCACATAAATAAAACAACCAGTTGGCATTGTTTGTTCTTAATAAAAGTCTGTGAACCAGTTTTATGAGCATGATACCCGAACGCAACCAGACAAGTGTACATCTATCGGGATATAATTGTACTCCACGTGACCACAATACAATCATATGATTGGACGAAAGCATTTGACTGTGCTCTAACTATTATTTAGGAATAGTTGTAGCGTATTTATACGATTTATGTGCACAACTGTATTGACGCAATGCAATGGTCATTTAAATACATTTTCGCATGAAAAGGGGGAAGGGCACCCTTGTATCGATTCCGCTGCACTGCTGAAAGGAACATGTATCAAATACCATGAAAATGTATCATATTATATCACGTTTTCTGTAAGGGTGGCATACTTTGTAGCCTTATCCAATATCAAATCACTCTGATTTGGGTCAATAAGATTAGTAGATATCTGTCACATTATCCCATATATCATTAATTTTGATGAACTCATCTTTACCCCAAGAAATGTCTCGCAGGCAAATTAATGTACCTTTTTTTTTATTGCTGTCTTTTTTCAATACAGATATCATACAGAGAAACAGTGGGTATATCAAATTAAAGTGAGTTCAACATCAAGCTGTGGGAAAACAATACAGCATTATATATTTCATATAAATTAAATTAGGGATTAAACATTTGGAATAAGTGATCAAGATTGATGTTTCTTCTGGATAAGAATTTTTCAACACTGTAAATG
The DNA here is from genome assembly GCA_936450465.1 of Gibbula magus. NCBI lineage: Eukaryota > Metazoa > Mollusca > Gastropoda > Trochida > Trochidae > Gibbula > Gibbula magus. The sequence goes on from OW388304.1 coordinate 64,142,279, forward strand.
ACTTTAAAAATTTTAAAGTAATTATTCTTCTATATATTTGTTTACAATGTACAGAAAACAAACCCACAACACGGCGATACATACATTGAATAGGTTCTTTCGGGATAATATCTCAGTGTGGAAATTATGTAGATTCAAATGAGAAGAAAATAAGAAGTTATTGATCACTATACACATTGAAACAATGGCCTTATCTAAGCACTAGAACACATTGGCAATCCCCACAAAATATTGATATAAATACGTTAAGCAATGGCTTACTTTTGGTATCTTTTCCAGACGCCATGTTTCTTTCCGAGTAGCCGATACACGAACAAGATCAGGTGTATTCAGCTAGAACGGATTGGTTTGAACACAACATGAAAGGCCTGGCAAGCACCAATTTAAATAAGTACCAGCACTTAACTGCGTCATGCTTCTTTATTGTACATAGCGTCATCTCACTGAAAGGTTGTTCACGATTCATTGGGTCTTCTGTCCCACATATACATAACACACCGACTCTCTGATATTCCGACCAGGAAGTTTTATACTCACCACAGGGACAAATCTCAGGTAAGTTCGATAAATTTGTATTTTCGTTGAAACAATTCCAATGATTTTGATTTCTTGTCTTCAATATACGGTCCTTGATTTCACGGTATTACATTTTACTAAAAAAGGTCTAATTCTAATGCCCGTTATCGCGGTAATTTGAAAAAAAACTGCTTTGTGATCAGTTTTGATACCTGAATAAAGATCTAGCGATGTAAAGTTGTGCATTTCCGAAAATAGTAATTGCTTGTGACAGTCACTGATTCTTATATGAAATTCTTTTAAAAACTGCTCTTCATTACCAACACCTTGAGCTTCCCACATATAACCAAACCCATACTTGAAGAGAGTTTTCCTATCAACTTTTTAAAAGTAATGTAACATAATATAAAACTTCTTGGGATATATATCCCTAGTCTAAACTAATACTTTACAACCCGTAATGAGGTATCAACAAAAATATGATTTCTACCACATTCAGCTAATACAGCAGAGTTACAGCATTTATAACTTACACCCAAAATCGTATATGAAGCTGTTCAACAACATGCCACTGCTGAAAATCTCATATCTCTTAAGCATAAAAAACGTGAGGCTTTATCTGAGTATCAAAGATCTTAAACAAAATAGATGGGGAAACATTTTTAAATTTTAATCCCCTACCAAAAACCTTAACTGGGCACAAAGCATTATCCGCTTTATTTACCAGATTTTGGACGGATAGAGATCATGAGAGTCTATTTGAAAACAATAAACCCAAATAATTATAGTATGAAGAAATGGCTAACTTACCCAACGATCACAAAAGTACCATGATTCATACCGTCTCAATTTACCACCATTCCTAAAGACTAAAACCTCTCTTTTCTGAACATTTACAGACAAACAATATTTCTTACAAAACTTATATAATACATTGATCTTTCTCTGAAGACTAATGACAGAATCTCCAAACAAACATAAATCATCTGCATACAGTAGTAAATACAATTCCATGAACTCCGAATAAATAAATACGCCCTGTCTCCAATCAGTATATAAATGATTAACAACGCAAATAACAAAGGACTTCAAATGCAGCCTTGCCGACGAAATTTTAAATTATTTAACTGAACACTTGCCTTTGACTTTGACTACAAGATTCAAGTTGTTTTATTTGTAGAAAAGCAAAAGACCAAAAGTACAAATGTATTTACATCAATATATTACAGAGTTACCCTCTTTTGTTTTATACATTCAAATACATGTTGAAGATATTTAGCAAGATTTAGCAGAAATAAGTTATTGGTTGATTGACAAAGTGTTGAAGCATTAGTATTATTGTTTTTGTCACTATTACAATTTGGGACGAAACTTTCTCTCTCTGATACAAAATATATACAGTCATACAACATATGTTTTCGTTCAGCGTTACATTACAATGTTTACAGATACAAGCATTATTAGTATTTACATTTTTCTTACTCAGAAATCCACTTCTTAATAAGGTTAATACACGTCTATGCTCATGGGAAGTAATGTTTAACAAATAATGTTCACAGGCAATTAATAATTTATCATTACTGTAAAATGTGAGAGATTCACTCTGAAGAGAAGAATGCCAATTTTGATGTGAACATTCTCTGACACGTTGGCTAAAAACAAAATTATCTTCGTTTCCTTTCCTGCTGCGTTTTATACTATCTTGTTACTTTAACAAGCGCATCAGGGAAACTTATAATATTTAGATATTCATTTTTGGTCAACGCATGTTAGACAATACAGTCTTACTCAAGCGGGCACAGATATGCCGTGTATTAAAGTTTTCATAATGGTCATGGGAATTACAGTTTTTCTAAATATAACTTGGGTTTTGATTGGTTGACGGAACTACTTTGCGCTCATTTATGAATTGCTTAGCTATCCTGTTTAAGCTAAATCACACAATTGAACAATTTCGAGCATACCTAATTGAAGTCACACGTCAGTAAAACATATTAAATATACAATCATGTTCAACCTATGTTTCCGAGACCGTAATTACAGTACTAAACTTGCAAGGCGAAGCAGCTGGCCGTGACGTCATTGCTTTGCGACGTCATTAACCGTGACGTCATTTGGTGACGTAATTACACTCCTATCTTGCATTCCAACAGTGCGATTGTTAGTTCACGTTTTCACTACTTTTCTCTCATTCTGCGACATATACAATATTACATATTACAATATAAACGAGTTGTTTACTTTGTCAGTAAACCGTTTTGGCAATACAATTCAACAGTTACTTTAGAATAGTTCTGAAAAAATAGAGCAAGTTGCAAACAATTTAGATATGCGCATCTTGAAGGTGTGAAAGCGTTTATGAATGGCGTATGACTACAACTTGTATTTTACAGTGTAATCAAAGATCGTGAATTGGGGTTTTGTTTTTCGATTTTTACACATTAAAATGATCTTGGGTAAGAAAAAGAATAACCAACTCGGTGCTCGGAATTACTCGGGACAGATAATCCGTATTTCCTCGCAACTCATTTTAACTCATAATAACTCATTTTGGTAACAGGCAGATTTAATGATCTATTATGATTTCTTAGGATTGACATAATTAAGCATTCAGCATTTATGCTGAATCCTTATTGTTATTGGCTTGTTTTTTTAATTATCATTTGCACCGATTTTGTCTCAACAACTTTGGCAAGAAGGAATGCAGCTATTGCAACCAAACTTTACAGGCTGATAACCCTTACTATGTAGCTGTGCCGCGAAGCTTTTGGGACCAATCAGTTCACCCATTAAAGGTCCAGTTCGAATCCAAATTCCGATTCATGACATGGGGGAATTTTTCAAAATGCACCTAGAGACTTGAAACTTGTTCAAAAAGATCCGCGATGACCATGCGGGCAGTAAAGTAAATCATGGCGAAGTCGTCAGTCACGTGGTTTAGCCGCCATCTTGGATTTTTAAAATCTTTTTCCAAATTTCGGACCCCATGTACATTTGCGGAATCACCATTCTGAAGATATACCCATCTAAGGGCTGAAACATTGGGGAATAACAAGTTTGTTCTTTTTTAAGCGAAATCCTCATACTTTTTCCACAGTGACCTTTCAAAGTCAGGCAAATTTTGAAAACCGCGAACTTTCAGGGGCGATAATTCACAAACCTTCCCATCGAATTTTATGATTTTTTCAGGAGAGTAAGATTGGACTATGATCTTTATGAATCAATAATAAAATCGTTCGCGTACAGTCTTTTCCGGTCGTAATAAAGACAAACTTTAACATGGGAAGTTTTTTTTTCTAAAATGCACTTAGAGACTTGACACTTCTTGCAAAAGATGCGCAAGAACAATACAAGCAAAAAAGTAAATGATGACAAATTCGTAGGTCACGTGGTTTAGCCGCCATTTTGATTTTCTTTAAATGTTTCTGATTTTGACATGTTAAATGTCGCTATTAATAACCCAAGATACTAGAGACTCGCAACTTGTTTTAAAATATGCTTAATAACTCGACAAGCAAAATATGTTACCATTTCGGAGTCGTAGGTCAAGTGGTTTCGACGCCATATTTAAATTTTAACGTTTTCAAATGTTTTAAGCCTGTGCATTTTTGCAGAAACACCACGCCGAAGATATTTGCATCTGAGAGCTGAAACATAGATGTATAAGCAGCTGAAGCATTGGGGAACAACACGTTTCATATCTTATTAGCGAAATCCTATTAACTTTTTCACAATTATCTTCCAAAGTATGATAACTTTGAATGTTTACCTAAGTTCTTAAAAAAATCGGATTTTCTTATTTCTCCAAAGATAAATAGATTTAAACACTAGTTGAATTAGATATTTTCAAATAAAAAGACTCAGACTCGAATAACTGGACAACAGTATCGACAATGTCCGTTTCATCATGGCCTCCCGGAAACCTTTAAAATTCTTATTTCTCTACAGATATACATGCTACTATGTACTAAATCATACCAGTTCGAGTGAAGAGCTATTCTGTGCGAACTGAGAGGTACATCCTGGAAAAAACTCATACAAAATTAACACTGTAGTCGATTTAGATGTACCAAGTCAAGCTCAGAAACCGGATCCAAATCCCACCTTTTCAGTTAAGCTAAACTGTGACGTCAGTAATACGGCTCGAAACATCAAAGTTTTCCTTAAGTGAAATTGGTGGTTTTGGATCCGCTTTTTGAGTTTTGTCAATGTTCCAGTTGAAGCCGTGTACCCACCCCACCCCGACCCCCTTCGTCCCCATCCGATCCCCCAAGCCATGTCGCTTCACTTCTTATCTTTACTATTATTTCATATTCAAAAAATTCTTGCTGTCTTTTGGACTTAAACATTTAATTTACTCACCACCTTTTTATATTTTTTTATTGACTTGTACTTACACATTGAAATTATCGTTTTTATTTTATAACCCTGTCGGCGAAATCATAAATGGTGGAAGCAGACATTAAACTCCTATCCAACAACAACAGCTTTATTTGCGTTGTAGCCTACTCTTTGTCGATGGGGGTGGTTCCCGATTGCAGGTGCGGTGAGGATGTAGTGTCTTCATGTACACGTTGGTCTGTCGCTTCCAAGTCAGACTTCGTAAGCGAAATGGATTTGCCTGTACTGCTTAAGTGAATAATACATTCCATACGGGTAGTTGCTGGTGGTTCACTCTAAATGGGAGAATCATAATTATTTCGCTAATATACTTAAACAAAGCGTTACACCACTTTGAAGATATTTGCATCTACAACTTAGATTTATATGCAGCTGAAACATTGGGGAATAGATGAAGATTTTATTGAAGCGTCATTTGCGGGAGTTTCTTCCCCTTGACCATCCTACGATGCTGATGTGGGCAGGCAAACCCGACACCAATGCCTCAATATCACAATATCACCCAAACTAGAAAAAGGGCCATTAGCACGATAATTTATATGACTAATGAATTTTAATCATAACTTCATCAAATTTGACTTTCATTTTGATACGTGCACAGGAAATTCACACTTTCGTTTTGGCATACATTGTGATCGAAAACAGGAAACTGCATCCCGGTTACCACACACCTGTTCGCTAAAAGTAATTTTAGAAGCTATTTTACAACACAGAAAAGAATACGCAGCAACATAGAACAGATGTCATAGTTAAAACAATTGAAACGCTGAATCCGCATTTTCGTCGCTTGCGACTATATTCTCTTTTGATATCACAGTGGCAGGATATGACTCTTTTCTTCAAATTGTTAGAAGAGATTGTGACATGATGACCAGAATTTCATGAATTTTGAATAATTACATGTCCTATATGCAGAGAATTTGTCTATGTTATATATGTTGCGGATATAGTTTTTTTTATGTATTGGATGTTTGGTAATTTACTTTGTTGTTTTGCTCTAAATATAATATACTTTATTATTATCAATATAAGATTAAGGACATTGTTTCTGTTTTCAAGGTATCCTAAAATAACAGTTTGTTTTGATAGCTTTAATTGACACACCGTTTTTGACTCAATCCATTCTGTGATTTCTGCCCCGATACGTTTTGATATTTTTCAGTCATACATTATATGAATCAGTTTTTCAGCACTTTCCCCACAGAAGTCACATATGACACTATCTTTATAATCTATCGTGGTCAATAATGTATTTGTAGGTAATATCCTATGTATCAAACGATATTGAAACCATAAATGGTTCGTAGATGTATGGCATTTGTGAGCAGATCGATGTATTATTTTTACCGTTTTTCTACGAGAGTTTGCTATCTAAATCTTTCTCCCATTTTATTTCGTAATTTTGTTTACTGTCATGTATGTTTTCAATATAACCATGCCATTGAATCAATTGCCTGTTATACGCAAACTCTTCCACACTAGCTTTGGCGGTGAATGTGACCAAGCTAGAATTTGTGCTCGATTTTAACTGCATGGTCTAGCTGGAATTTTAGCTATAGAAGAAAAGGGATGGTTTCGTCAACCCTTTGTTTACAACTTAATGATTATTGAGGCTTATGGGCATCCGTGCATTCTCTCTAAAGATTGCTTAACCTTTCTAACATGTAATGTCATGCCTACATTAGCATATCAATGAGTTACATCACATAATTAACGGTACTTTTTCTTGCTTATTTATTTTTACTCTCTGCTCCCATCAACAATGCATGTACATTGTATCTTCAGATTTAACGAACGAAAATCCTACTGTAGAAGGAATGACTTGCGCAAAACCTTACTATTGTATCAATGGCTATCATCATAACAGTGCGTGCTACCATTTTAACTGTTTGGATAGGCATATACATGTTTTAACCCCATACATGTCCATTGTTTCACTTATTAAGCTGTCCACCTCGACGTGTTAATTGCTGATTAAAAATAATGACAGCGATTTATAACTTTTGTATTGCTTTAATAGTAGGCTTCTAGTCGATAATGAATCTGGTGTGATAAATACGAAACACTTTACTTTTGATAGAACCAGACAGACGAAATAGAAATGATAACATTATGACAATATAGTAAGTGGAGTACTGCAAATTAATTGGTCCCGGAACTCTATCAAAGTGTCATTTTCATTGGTGGTTGTTGAGAGGTATCCTATATAACCCAGTTTGAGGCATCCTCGGTCACCATGGTTTTATATATGCTCCGTTACTCTCCACTATAAAAATCCATGGGTAACCGAGGATGAGTTTGTGGCTGTGGTCGTTTACTTAGATATGTGCATTGTTAATGATAAAAGATAAAAGAATACCATCTTCATTGTGATAACCACAAGCGAAGTCAGCATTAGTTGATATATATATCTACAACTGTATTGACTTTTAGATCGTTTAGATCACTGCAACCGAGCTAAAGACGATTGTGTACAATCTTACATTATTCACTACAGATATTCAAATAAAAAAATCACAAATACCTTTACCTGGTTTCCAGTGTTTCGAAATGTTTATTATCAAATTTAACAGAATATGATGATAATGATGGAGATTTCTTTTAATGATTTTTTAATGTTGTCTGCATGAGGAATTTACTGTTTGTGTGTACACTCAACCACAGAAGAAGCGTAACCATACAAACTGCAATAGAGTTCAATCCACGAGTGATAAACACGACTGAAACAGAGATAGTTCAAGTCTTTAGAGGTCAACTAAACTAAATTTATCATTCAAAGCATTACCTGTTCATTTTTCTGAATTTAAGAAATTGACGTTTTGGAATCTCTTTAACCAGACGAGATAGTAGAGTAAAAAAGGGTGTATTTTGACTTGTTTTTGACGTCAACAAATTAAAATTCAATGTCATTTATGTTGACAACGTCCTTTGGTAATTACATTTATACATTTTATGAATTTTAAAGTTAAATGGAACACATTCTGGGAAAAAACAACAAGTTCAACACCGCATGTGTAGTTTGAAGAGATATGAATCTTTAGCTCATCTGGCCTGAAAGGCATGGCATGGTGTCCGGCGTCCGTCCATCCTTCCATCTGTAAACTTTTCGAATTTTCGGCTTCTTCTCCAGAACCACTTGGTCTAGGGAGCTGAAATTTTGTGTACAGACTCCTTGGCCAATGGGGATTCTAATTTGTAAAATTGAGGACCCTGTGACCCCAAATAGCGTCACAGGGGTCACGACTTTAAAAACCCTATTTGTATATGTTTTATTTGTAGGGGATTTTATCTCTGGCCTCAAAGGTCAGAGGGGTAACGACCTTAAGACCTTTTTCATCTTTTCAATTTAAAGTGCTTCCTATTTGTTGTCCCTCTCACCTAGACGCCTGATGAGCTTTAGAGCCAGCGGCTCTATTTTTTTATCAGTCTTTTTTATTTGATCATGTAATATCTAATATTGGAAAAATCAAGATATTTTAAAAAAATGACAATACTTTTATATTGGACATTTTTCCATATGATATCCGAGGTATTTGAATCCATAAAAGCGCATCAACTCATCAGATTGCATAAATAAAAACAGTCATTTTCACTTTAAAGAAGTTAAATATCAAAATGAAAATGTTATGCAGAAACAAAGAATAATGCGCATTATTGTAACAAAACCATCATTTGAATTTGTGATGTGCTTGCAAAACACTGTTAATGATACAAAGACTATAAGGTCGTGCAAATCTTAAAAGGGACAACCAAGGGTTCACAGAAACAAATGTATCCTACCTTTTTGAATGACTGTGTTATGTTACAATGTGTTACTGTAAGCCAATGTATAATTCTACTGAGCACAAATCTCTCGCTTATGAAGCCAGCACACTGATCTCAAACAATTACGTTTTCAGTGAAGACTACTGACACCATGGGACAAGAATCTTCGGTAAGTACATTGCAGTTAAGTTCATAGGCGTTCGTGGTTTCAACTGATGTTAATATTGTTAGCATGATTTTTAACTTTCAAACGGACCAAATTATACTGCGTAATAAACCCTCGCATCAACCTACATTTCACCAAACTCATCAACAAACAAAATCCCCTATGTACGTCAAATCACAAACTACAATACATACAGGACGAAAGGCACGATTGGTTAAGAGTGATGAGAGAGTTTCGTTCTCAGGAGGTGGAAAAATTGAATTTTTTTATTCGCAGGACGTGGACGTGTATCTTTGATCTCGTGTGTTGCTTTTGAAAGGGATTAACTGATCAGGCACTGTTAAAATGTGAACTGTGTTCTAAACTCTGAATAACTTAATTTATTAATGAACTCCGTTATATTCCCCACCCATGAAGAGGAAGGGGGATGTAGCTTTGAGCTCCGTACAGCCGTGCTTCAATCCGTCCGAGATAAAAGGGACAGCTTTTCTCACGAAACTGTATGATAACCACATTTTGGTGAGTGGTTTGAGGGCATCAATACTTTGATGGAGTTCGAAAAATGAGAAGCACTCTATTATTTTATCCACAGTTAATGCCCTTTCGTTCTTTTTAGGAAACTCATAAACTGTTAACAATAGGATAACCAAATTTGGTGTGAGGGTTGAGGACATAAATACATTGATTTAGTTCGCAAATGAGAAGTATGGTTATGTTGTTTTTCCAAAGTAAGTTCAGATAAGTACCCCAGTGCGCTAGATTTAGGACATTCAATAGAAACGTAACAGGTTTATTGACAACCCAATATGGCGGGGGATGCTGAGGATCTACCATGCCGTCTTTTTTATACATTTATTTGTTGTTTATGATTTGTATCGAGCGCAAGAAGATCATTGGGAAAGCATATCTGATTGATAAATTGATTCCTGGCAGTAAAAAAAGTGAAGACAGAACCGGAATCAAGATGAAGATCTTAGTCCATTAAACATAGAGCCACAGGTTCTGTAGCTCAGGATTTAAATAATACATTATACATGCATGTTGACAATTTACAATTTGTAATCCTCATACACTTGTAGGCCAGACCAAGGCAAACAAAAACATAATTAATCTCAATATATACACGTGCAATGGGACGTCACAACTGGAATTGTTTTCGCAAATTTGGTGAGTATGTTGTAACTCTACCCTAGAGTTGAGTTGGCCGAGAACAAACATTTGATTTGCAAACTCGAGACTCAAGTCCGCATATCAAATGCAGCTTGGGTGTCCTCGTCAACAGAATACACCAATGGGGGGCGTTTTGAAATTGTTCAATTATTTGTATATATACCCCATGCAAAGATTGATCACTCAACGAGAAATGCAATCCAGACAGATTTCTTTTGTTGGCTCTCATTATACAAGGTATGTATGTCCACTTCATGCTTCAATGGTTTGGAATGCGTTTACACCCTTTCTTAACAGGGGGACCTCTTGCTGCTCCAATCCTTAAAAATCTATTCTTGAAACGCCAACACAAGTTTAACAAAAGAAAACGTATTTATGCAAGGTAACCCATTATGCAGGTCTTTGAGTGACTTTAGCTGTACTACATACTCACCGGACTACTGAATACGTTTCACTACCAGACAGACGACCTGGCTTACGTCCTCGTCCTTTCACTATAATAATTCAGCGCAAAATTATACTTTATAACAAATCACATTGGGATATAGGAACTTTATCATCCCCCGCCACGAAGTGGAAGGGGGATATAGGTTTGGGCTTCGTCCGTCTGTCCGCGCGTCCGTCCGTGTTTCAGTCCGTCCGTCCGTGCGTCCGTCCGTCCAATATGAAGGGGATATACATATTTGTAATGTCACCTTGTATGTATACCTGCAAAATGTGGAAATAAAAAATCAACAAAAAGCAAATGTTATGTTTTGTTAAAAAGCAAACAGTTATGTTTGATTGCAGCATTTATTCTCAAAGAACGGTTAATCATTTGCAAGTGTGATAGCTTTCCAATGTCAAATTACACATATATTTTGTTATTTTAACGGAACAGGCATGTAAATCGGTGACAATAGAATCAATTTGTGAATGTGACAACATCATCCCTTTCTTCAGTACTGTGTGTTAACGTCAATTTCATTGGCTGTAAGTTAGCAGTTGGAAAGGGGCGGAACTAGTGATCACGATAGATGTCGCTGTTTTGTTTCAAGGTTTTGTTAACGAAAATGACAAGGTAAACAGCGGGTTTATATCGATATGTTTTCACCTTGCCTTGGAAAGATGTGGTTGAAAGAAAAGTCAAGTGTTGTTTTTAAACTTCTACCAAACTGAATTAAGCATTCTGACCTATTGTATATTTTTGTTCTATACTTTATGCCATCAGGTCATTGCCATATTTATTCAAGATGAGTGTTTTTAAAGGAGTACCCGTTGCGATTATCATTGCCTGTAATATCATATTTTTTTTATTGAACAGGTTGGGAAGTAGCTTGGTAGAAGCCGAACCAGTTTCTTACGGTTTAGTTTGATATGGAAATATACAACTATCCTGTATCAATTCAATGGTTAAGTGTGTTAAATACAAATGACAAGGAACATTTTAAAACGAAGTAAATAAGGTAAATGTAATATTTGGCGACTCATTTTTCTTTTTTAAATTAAATATTTTGTATGGAACTACCCCTTTTATGTTTTCTGATATATATATATATATATTATAAACCCATCTGATGTTTACTATATATATATATACACAGACTTTTCACAAACTATATATTTTATTGCCAGAAACTTAAACAAGATTTGCAAGAGGAAGAGGAAGAACGGAATAAGTTGCAGAAACAGATGAGGGAGTTAAAAGCTGTAAGTATTTCTGTATGACCGAGTAATAGGTTCTGATATATCTTGTACATATAAGGTCAGTTTCATAAGATACAGCATATCTACATGTATTGCTGCTTTTCAAAATATAATGACTTATTTTAAATATATATTTATTACACTCTCGTTGAAGATACTACTGTTGTGAAACATCGAAATGTTATTCAACACTGTTGTGAAACATTGCACGTGAAAGCGATCGCGGTCGGAACTACTTTCCAGTAGTCACATGGCCTTTGGGATCGCACTGGATTTCTTGGCACATGTTTTTTCACGCAACGTCGTTATGATTAATATTGTACGGACGCTTCTATCACAATTTACCGTCAATCAGTATGCCTTGGTTGATTCAGAGTTAGTTCCCTTGACACATATGTTATCTCGTTACGGCTTTCGGGATTTGACCGCCATTTTGCTTCGTCATGCAACTTGACGTAGCCTCAGTTTATGTAAATTCACAAGGAATAAACGTCACGTTGAACCCACGTATCCTGTGACAGTCGTCAGTTGAGTATTATTGCAACTACATTGTAATCCTTAAGGTACATTTTGATATCATCTTCTCCTTTTGAGGAATGGTTTTGATTGTTTAGAATGTAAAAAATTTGCTTCGTGTCGACATGTAAGTTTTCCAGGTTGTGGAGGCATTGTTCATGTCTGTCTGTTGTTACAGAAGATAACATACCAAGATAAATGAATAAAAATGCTTCAAGGTAAGTATCAATGCTGATATAAAATTTTAACGTTTGCTATAAATGTCAGAACTCCATTTTCGGCGGTGCTGTCAGCAATTTGTGCCGTCAATGTTAACTTCATCGGCAACAAGGACAATGATCTCCACAATTTCGCTAGATAAACTAGCTGCAGAACTGTATGTAACTTTGCTCCCCAGTATCATTGTCATCAGGGTGTTACAGAGCCTATTTTGGCAAAGCAACTGCAGCTACATACAACTGTAACTAGCCTAACACATACAACTGTAACTAGCCTAACTGAATCGCGCTTGAAAACAGTCGCATTCCGATGACGTCACAATCACCTGATGTTTTTGTTTACTCGCCAATTTGCGCTTCTTATAGTTCAACATAAAGACAATGTAATGAGTGTTTTGAAATTGTATTGTTCAAAATTGAAACTGTTATTAACGGATATTTGCTTGGTCTATTTTTGGTGTTTAGTGACATGGCGTTATGCGTCCATGGTAAGAGATGTATCCCTACGCACATCTACATGAATGAATAGTAAACTTTAATTACATATTTCATTAATTTAGAGCGTGTAATAAATAAAATACTAAACTCCGTCCCGTTTAATAACATATTTATGAAACTCGTGGATGGTATTGGTATCTAACTCGCTTTCGCTCGTTAAATACCAAAACCATCCACTCGTTTCATAAATATGTTATTAAACGGGACGTCGTTTAGTATTCTCTATGTAATTGACCACTTAGGTGTTAATCTGAAGGGGTTTCCTTCGAGAATATTTTTAAAACTAACTTTTTTAAAATGGAATTTTGACTTTTATTATTAGGATACAAAGGCGATTATTTTCGTTATATATGAGATGCTTTTTTACTCAGGTCGTATTATTTACATACTCTTGTTGATAACTCACCGTGGCCAATTGAGTCCCTCTCAATTAATCACTCGAATAACATTGAAGAATTATTTAAGAGTGTTACCTCCCCCACCCTGGCTCCCCGCTAGGTGGCTTACCCAGAAACGTAATTCCTTCATCATCTACCGCATGGACGAAGTTTATGCAGTTCTTAAAGTTTGTTAACTTTGTGTTCTAATTAAATATGACCCTCGACCAGGGTTTATATATTATCTTTATGAGTGTATTACTCTTCTGTAGGTTCTCTCTACCCTCGTTTTGGTCTTTGAGAGACATAAAACAGGAATATTTTCTGGATAACAACTTCTTTAATGTGAAAAAACACGAAGTTTCGGAGTACATACTCACTCCTTCATCACACGGAATGTAAGGAAATAACAAAATACGGTACATTAATATAGCAAACAAAACAATGGTGAGAAAACTCAATCAGGGAGATTAAGTAGATAAACAATGGCCTGTAGGCTTTATTATCCCCCACCACGAAGTTGAAGAGGGATATAGTTTTGTGCTCCGTCCGTCCGTGCTTCCGTCCTTCCGTCCGCAATACAGGAGACATCTTTTCTCAGAAACTATTTGAGATATGACAACCAAATTTGGTGTGTGACTTAAGGGCATTAATACCTTGATGGAGTCCGAAAATAAGAACCGTGTGATTATTTTTTCCAGGAGTTATTGCCCTTGTCCCGTATTTTTGAACTGTGTTCAAGGGGACAACTTTTCTCAGAAACTATTTAAGATAGGATAACTCAATTTGGTATGTGGCTTCAGGGCATTAATACCTTGATGGAGTTCGAAAATGAGAAGCACACAATTATTTTTTGCGGAGTTATTTCCCTTGTTCCGTATATTTGAACTCTGTTCCAAGTATATTCAAAGAATAAAGCTTTTCTCAGACATTGTTTAACATCAAATCAGTTGTATGGCTCTGTGGCTGTTCACTCGAGTGACACAGCTTATAGTCCAGTTCTTGCACAGTCATGACGTGCAATTCGTGATCTATCTGGGATGTTTTGGACATCACCACTCCCTGTCTGTTCTAAAGGACCAGTGGGACTTTGTTATTGGGTTGTTCAGACTGCTGAGTTTGCTGATCAATCTGGACTTGTAACCAGCAACGTGGTTCAACTACAATGTACCTAGGTTCTTCTGATCACGAGAGAGAGAATGGGTCGGGGGAGGAGCTATTGAACAGAGCAGAAACCTTCTGAGCCGCTCTCACTTCACCTACGGCAACGGCTGATGGGGCTTCAGACATCACCAAAATGTGGTGGAGGGCATTGGACAATGTCTTCTTGGGGGTTCCACTCTGGCCTCCTCCGGGCACCTCCCAACTTTTCACAGACAACTGCACTCAAGGGTGGGAAGCCTATCTGGGCTTAGAACAAAGGCCGGGCATGTGGTCTCAGATCAGTGCAAGCAGATCGCCACATCAACGCCTTAGATCTAAACACGTTTGACCTGACGATTGGTCACTGGCTTACCCCCAGAGGGGCGAAGTCCTGTTCTTCAACACATACAGCTCGACTGCAGCCTGAGCGATCAACAAGCAAGGGACGACCAAGGCAGATTCCATTCTGCAGCTGGTGATGGAGCTGTTTCTTCTAGTCGACAGCTTTTAACTCATTCGAGCGTTGCACATCCCGGGAGCCAAGAACGTCCTTGCTTACACTTTGTCTCGGCCGGACAAGCCTCTGTCCAAGTAGCGTATGTTGTGTTCGAGAGTCTATGCCTTATGTTTGGACGACCTCACATATACCTCTTTGCGACAAGGCTTAATCACCAGCTGCCTACATAAGTGTCTCCAGTGCCCGACCAGAATGGGAGGGGAAAGGCGATGGAAAACCTACGCTTCTCCCCCTCCGCCAATACTGACACAAGTAGTTGCTAAAATGCAAACGACTCGGTCTCTACGCCTTCTCCTCACAACCCCAGAGTGTCCCGAAAGGCCACAGTGTTTTGCTCAAGAGGCTAGACAGTCAGGAACAGGTGCCCCTTCCGCTCATGTGGGACCTTTTAAATAGCAAGCCAAGCAGCCTCTTACACAAACACCCTCAGGTTCAGCATCTACAGGCCTGTATCAAAAAGAGATTGAAATGTGCCGACTATTCCAGGCAGTGGCCAAAACCGTTGCAACCGCTCAGAGGGAATCGCCAAGGAAGCTCTAAGACTTCCAGTTTAACTCCTTTGCAGCCTTTTTCGAAGAGAGTGGGTTTGACATCCTGACAGTCATGTTTCCCAAGGTCTCAAGAGTAGCTGAGGTGTGTTCAGGACCGCGAGTACTCGCTTGACTCCGCTTTGAGGTTAGGGACGGGGGCAAGGCCACGTTTAGCTTAGCCCCAGACTTTTTAATTTAAGAAACCAGGCTGGGGACGAGCGCGACGGGACATCATCCCCATCTTTCTCCTCAACATTCGACCTCTCGGATGAGGAGAATTGCTTCCTCTGTCCGGTACATGCTCTTCGCATCTATGTGGAGCGAACTCGGACCCTACGCAAGGGGAGGTGAAGGCTCAAGGAAATAGACAAGAGACAGTTGGGGGTGTAATGCAGGTCTAACCCTCATGAGATCAGAACAATTCAGCCACTATTGCTCTTCATAGTAACATACCTGTGGCTGACATCATGGATGGCTGTTTTTTTAATTGAGTTACCTCTTCTGCTCTCGGTTCCTTCATTGGCATGCTGACTACCATGAGTTATCAACTAGAGTATGTAAATAATAGTATATAATTAAGTTAATGTCATTATTTATACTCACCGTTGATAACTTACCATTCTTTATAGTTGAATTTAACTCTTAATATATAGCATGGTTTCTTCCAATAGATAACATGATAGGTGTTGGGGATACGATGTCAATTTATTAATATTGACACATGATAAAACATTTGATAAAATACATAAAATACATAAAATCTCCCTTCTAAAAAACAGCCTAAAAGTATGTATAAGTCCTATTGTAACCCAGGGAGGTGGGTGGGTGTCTGTTCGCTCCGGCTGCAGCCACGGGACTGACATCAGGGAGTCCCGTGGGTAGGTATGACGTGCTCATGCTCGTTCCGCACGTGCACGCTTGCGCGGTAGAGCACTCGTCTGCTGGCTGAGCACTCGTCTCTGTCCGTGGCCTGTGACGAGTTAAACTTTAATAATAGGAATTATTACCCCTTAACTCTTAATATATAGCATGGTTTCTTCCAATAGATAACATGATAGGTGTTGGGGATACGATGTCAATTTATTAATATTGACACATGATAAAACATTTGATAAAATACATAAAATACATAAAATCTCCAAACCCCCAACACCTATTTACTTAGTATATGTTGCTGCTATTATCATTGCTTTGGAAAATTTATCATGAATTTGAGTATCACAAAATTGAGTATGTACCACAAAAAGAAATAAATAATAAAAAAAATAAAAATGAATTTGAGTATCTATAGAGACGTATCTTTCGTAGGCATTCGATTTCCAGTCTCCGTGAAGCTTGATGAGAAGAGGTGACACGCCCATCTTGTAGGCGAAGGTACAACCCCCTCGCCTGAATGAGTGGCCACTGTAGCTACCCGCCGGGTACCCACAGGCCGCCAACACCGTCTTCAGTGCCGAGATGAAGGAGCTGTAGGTTAGACTGCATAGTTTACCGTTACACATGAAAGTAAAAAGATGATTAGTAGGTGGTATGTCGCCCTGGATATGACGCAGTGCTCGGAGAGCTGCAACTGGACACAATGGAGAGTCCTGTAGACTGGCTAGTGGTAACTGTAACACCCTCTGGCCGAACTGGATGGTCTTAGAGTGTCGGATTGTAACATAGGCTGTAACATCAGTCATTAAAACATCACGAATGCACAGCTGACGATCAGGCGATTTACTGTGTTTACCAGGTAGCAGTGTAGATTTCCTCATAAAAGTAAAGAACGCTATCACACATGCACACCAAAAGGTGGTGTTGAACGGTACTGATAAATCAAGTTTAGATTTGATCTGTCTCAGAATGCTTGGCGTAATGGGTAACTTCTGAGCCGGTGGCTTACCTTTCACTCGCATGACACCGCTTTTAATTAAACTCAGCGTCCATGCTGTGAGAGGGTTGTCGAAGCCAGAGTTCAGGTGTAGAAGTCGGATGACGTTGAGGTAGCCGGGTATGCTATTAGCGTTGAGGGATCGTGCTAGGAAGGCTATGTAGCGAGCTATGGTCAAGGTAGATGCTGGAATCGGCGTGAGACTGAAGTATAGGCAGAACCTGAAGTAACATCGGAGCATAGCTGAGTACGTTTGTTCGTTTGTCTGTTCGCTCCGGCTGCAGCCGCGGGACTGACATCAGGGAGTCCCGTGGGTAGGTATGACGCGCTCATGCTCGTTCCGCACGTGCACGCTTGCGTGGTAGAGCACTCGTCTGCTGGCTGAGCACTCGTCTCTGTCCGTGGCCTGTGACGAGTTAAACTTTAATAATAGGAATTATTACCCCTAAACTTCATGTGTGTAAATGTGCCTTTTAGTATCTACAGCTTCTTCAAAATGTTATATTATTTGTAACTGTTTCGCATTTTCCATGGAAATGCAACATGGTTTGTTTTTTCCAGAGCAGATCTCAAAAACAAAACCTGGTGTGTGGAACAATGGTCATGTGTAGATGCGCCTTTTTGCATTTTCAACTAATTCGGAATTTTATTTTTAGCCATCAAACCGTTTCCATGAAACGCAATTTGGACCTGTGTATATTGAGCTGATCTCCAAAACATAGGCATAGTTCAACGAAACTTGATATATGTCATCATGTGTATATAAATAGGTATTTTTAACTTCTTCATATTTTCTTCCTCCGTTTCCACTAAATACAACTTGGACTTTCGTTTCTGGAGAAAAAGATGGTGTATGAAACAATTATTCTGTGTAGATGTGACTTTTAGGTTTTTAAATAAATATTGTTTTAATATTTGTCACTGTTTCCATGAAATCACAAATGAAAAGTTTTTTTCCACTGGGAACAGTTTTAATCGCAAAATAACTTTGTTTCTTTAATAGCTTCTACTCACTGTGTAATTACGGTAAAATAATATCTTTTTTTATCGATGTAAGGCTAAGGACATCGTGCAGGCGAGCATTCTTTATTGAATATGACTGGGTAGGCATTCTTTCTTGATGCATATGACTTGGTAGGCATTCTTTCCTGATGGATATGACTGGGTAGACATTCTTTCTTGGTGGATGTGACTGGGTAGGCATTCTTTCTTGATGGATGTGACTGGGTAGGCATTCTTTCTTGATGGATATGACTGGGTAGGCATTCTTTCCTGATGGATATGACTCTGAAAGCACTAGGTCAGCAGAGCCAAAGCCTTCACCTTGATTTCTTTTGACATGAGATACTTTCTCATCTCATAATCTGGAACGCGCCGATTAGGGACTTAAAAAGGGAAGTTCTGCTTTGCCTACTTTGATGACTGCATTTGTTTAATGGGCGCACAATTTTCCTCTACAATTCAACATGCATGGGGGGTCAGACCACTTTTTGAAAATATGACTAACATTTTGTTCTCTCCCACCAGAGTCTGTATTGTCGAAAATAGGCGACTAGAAAGCACATGAAGTGGACGATTCAGCCCCTTATACTTAACAAAAGTAAAGTGATGTTACGAAGTCAATACCCCACGTCCGTTTGAAAAAAAATCTCAGAATAGTGTCATCATATTATACTTCGATACCATATACCAACTCACAGCCATTACTTTTCCCCATTAAATAAGCCATAGAACGTCATAGTCCAACGGATTGACAAATATATGATTTTTTAAAGCTGTTAATATTAACATATTGCTGAAGTGATGCCAAAAAATTTATTCTTTTTAATAACATCGCTTAAAATAGACTGACATCTAAAAGTTACCCAGTTTTTAAAAGCCAAGCGAAGTGGTTTTTAACCTGTGTTTTTATTAATATAACTAAATGTACAATTGATTAGAAAATAAGAAGCACGAATCACGTGATTTACACCGAACTTATATAGTGAAGGGTTTACTCATCTTGTAGGCCCTGATAGTAAATTTTCGCATGGAAACATAGTATTCTTTAACCCTTTTGCCATTTAATAAAAAAGTGTGATACATATGATACATATGATAAAGAGGTAAAAATAAATCATGTTTAATACCACACCCGAAATAAGTCCTCTGGCCTGCGGCCCTCGGGCTGATAAGGGGTCTCGGGCTGATATCGCGATCGGGCGTGGTATGAAATATGACGTGTTATAACCTCTATTATTGATAATATATATACCATTACAATTCAAATCTCATAAGTTACATACATTCTAAAGCACTCGTTTAGATAAAGGTTAATCAGTTCAATAAAACAAGCATATTTTAACATCATAGGCTAGACTTGCAGACCCAAGTAATAACGCATCAAATAATGTAAATGGTTAGCATAATATACAGATTGATGTGTATTTATAAAGCTTGAAATTGTACTTTTCATCTTATTTGAGTCTACTGCATAGTTCGTTTACTGTTTTCAATAAGAACCAAAGGTTGAACATTTTAAAATAAAATCACTGTGTCAGTTAACTAGCCTTGTGAGTATTTTACAAATTACAATAGCATGGTGAACATTGCAATTTTCGGAAAATAAAGAAGTAGCTACGGAAACTTCATGCCATGTGAATAGGTTCTTTTAGCAGAGAGATGTACAGTTGTCAATAAGCAGATCATTCAATCCCAAAAATGAATCACAGTGGAACGTATCTAAATAAATCCCTTAAACGCCTTTGATTATCAGATTCTTTGTTTCTAGAATATAAAGAATCTTTTATATGACTTTCTTTGTTTACAAAGGCCAGGCTGATGGAAGAACACAAGAAGCGAGAATACCAATTAGAACTTCAGAAGAAAAAGCAAGAGTACGACACGGAGTTGAAAGTTCTCGAAAGAAAAACAAAGGCAAAGGTGAGGTGTACGTTGCTGGAAATAACGGCTAACCTATATAGTTCACAAAGACCTATGTACACGTTAGTACAAATTCCTCATTGAAAAAATAAACTCACTTGCAAAATAAACGTCACCATACAAAATACAAGATGGTTCAATCCACGAGCGATACATATGACAAAGTTACATCATGTCTTCCGAAGTCAACTAAACTAAACTTTAATTTAAAAAACATTAACACATGTTTTAAGAAATCGTTGTTTAGAAATCGCCTGAACTAGACGAGTAAGGAGAAAAAATGGCTTATTTGTTGGTTTATGACGCCCTGTAGTAATGATGAGTCAACACATTAAGTCCGAGAAGTTTAGGTATGTCAATAACATATTTTATTACATTTACAGTTTAGAATTTTATAACGTAATGCCAAACATTATGGCAAAAGCGCCTTTAGCACCCACGTGTATTTGAATAGACATAAACATAAAATTATCATCCTCTGATGTATGAAATTGAAAGTACCCTTTTTGCAGGTGAGTAAATATGAGTGCATGATTACAGATATGTTTTTCATCCAATTTTGTTCATGTCAATCACAATCACAAGAAACGCTACCACTTTAGATTTGAAATTACGAAAAAAATCAAACTCAGGTTCAAACCCAACCACATGAAAACACATCGCCCAAACACAACAATGATTGTTTCATATTGAACTGTGGTATCAAACGCATGATTTTCCCAAATTTTCCCAAATTGTGGTTTTCGCCTTTTTCATGCAAAGCAAACAAGACCCATGCCCGACGGGTATAAAACCAATGCGAATTGTCACCACACAACTGTCACAAGACTAATGTCATTCCGGACAGACCTCAGACAAGCCATGGTCAGGCGGACCAAGAGTCACAACCCAACATACCGATACCTCGGCACGTTACTCCTCAGGAACAGTTTCCTGACTGTGACGTCATCGGCGTCAAATGCCCTGGGCCACCGGGTAAGCAGACGCACAGTGTCCAGACGTCTAATGTCCCATGACATCAGGGCATACAGACCTTTCTGGGCACAGCGGTTAACAGCCGAACATCGGCAATGAAGACTGAGATGGGCAAGGACGATGTTACGTTGGCAGCGACGTCATTGGCAGACGGTTCTGTCTCTTCAAAGCAGATGGAAGATTGGAAGAAGTGTCATGGTTATGGGAGCCATACATGGTGAGAAGACGTCCAGTTATCGTGAATGGAAATCTAACGGCTCAGCGTTACGTCGATGACATTCTCCGTCCTGTCGTCTGTCCCTTTACTCGAGTTAGTCAACACTTACTTGCAAACAACAGCATCGACGTTTTGCCGTGGCCAGCATGCTCGCCTAACAAGTCACCAATCGAACATATTTGGGACGCTATGGATCGTCGTATTCGCCAATGAAGACTACCTCAACATAATCGCCTCCAACTTGTCCAAGCTCTCCCAGAAGAATGGCAGCGCATTCCACGTAATGATGTCAGGTGTTTGATTTTCTCCATGCGTCGGAGGGTTACTCCGTGTATCATGGCAAGGGGAGGCCGTATACTTATTAGTGTCAACTGTTTTCGTTACATTGAGTCTGGATCTCCCTGCACCGGGATCAGGCATAACCGTGAACTTGGCCTTTTCTGGACTTGGACAACTGCAAGCTGATTGTTGCATTTTTTATGAATATGATATTGGCACATGTTCTTTTTGAATAAACATTTTTTTAAATTTGACTTCTTTATTTATTCGTCAATCTAGAATAAAATACTTGGTAGCTTTTCTTTTGCCCGTGAGTTTATTTTAAATGTAATGAATTAAGACATATTTCAATTGTTATTGCGCATCTTTTAATACAGGTTGCACAGTGCAGCATGTCCCTAGAATTATTGATACCCAATATGTACATGGCATATCAAAGAATTGTAAAGAAAATTAAAATAGCGACTAAGCCACGGGAGCTAAGACTTCTAAATGATTTACTTTTTTGCTCGTATTATATTGCGTATCTTTTGGAAAAAGTATGGAGTCTCTATGTGGAGTTTGATGATGTTCCCAAAGTTTTTCTTTATTATGACCGGAAATGACTGTTCGCGAGCGATTATATTATTGATTCATAAATACCATAATCCTGTCTTACTCTCCTGGCCACAATACAGAACTTTAAAATGCACCAATCGCCAAATATATCATTATTACTAGTTCACAATTAAAATCTAACAACACTGTTTATTATGGGCCATCAAATATATTATCTAATGGAACACGCAACTGTCTTCTTTAATGCAACAAGCAAAAAAGTGAGCGTGGCTCACTAATACCCCCGACTGTTAAAGTTTGACGTCATTATTTTACTTAAAGAGAGAGGTGTCTGCACACCTAAGGATTGATAAACTATGAAATGTAATTGCTAAGATTAAACTGTTTGTGAAAAAGGGTAGGACAAGTGTCGATCTTCATGTAAAAAAGGTGGTTTACGTAAAAATAGGAATAATAGTAACTTGAAAAGGTATGGGTAACGTAATACACTACTGCTATTACCACTGATCACTGACCACAAATCACAACACAGAAGTAGCTTCATTCATTCTAGCTCCGAATATGATGAAGTAAAAAAATATTAAAAATCGCCAAAAATTCAAAATTCACCAAATCTCCTAGTGGTGAAGAAGACATACATGTGCCAAATTTGCAAAGGATGAGATGAATAGTTTTTCTGTAATCGATTGGACAAAAAATGCTCATAATATGACCAAGTTAAAAAATAAAAAAATCAACACAAATTTAAAAATTCAACAATTTGGTTTAAACTTTGCACTGCACCTCTCCTAGTGGTAAACAAGATATGTACCAAATTTTAAAAGGATGAGATGAATAGTTTTTCTTTAATCGATCGGACAAAAAATGCTCAGAATTTGACTAAGTTAAAAAATAAAAAAATTCGCCAAAAACTCAAAATTCACCAATTCGGTTTAAACTTCGCAATGCACCTCTCCTAGTGGTGGACAAGATATGTACCAAATTTTAAAAGGATGAGATGAATAGTTTTTCTGTAATCGATAGGACAAAAAATGCTCAGAATTTGACTAAGTTAAAAAATAAAAAAATTCGCCAAAAACTCAAAATTCACCAATTCGGTTTAAACTTCGCAATGCACCTCTCCTAGTGGTGGACAAGACATGTACCAAATTTGAAAAGGATGAGATGAATAGTTTTTCTGTAATCGATAGGACAAAAAATGCTCAGAATTTGACTAAGTTAAAAATAAAAAAATTCGCCAAAAATTAAAAAATTCACCAATTCGGTTTAAACTTCGCATTGCACCTCTCCTAGTGGTGGACAAGACATGTACCAAATTTGAAAAGGATGAGATGAATAGTTTTTCTGTAATCGATCGGACAAAAATTGTCTTCGGACGGAAGGACAGACGGACGGACGGAAGGACGGACGGACGGACGGACGGAATCATTGGTATTACTATATACCCCCGACCATTTTAGGTCGGGGGTATAAAAATGCAAAGTGATCGGTTTATTTTAGCAGGAATGACCTCAACAGCTCAATGTATGCCAACACGACAAAAGCAAGAATGTCCTTCTCATCAAAATAAAAGTAAAATTTATGAACGTAGGAAAGTGATAGATATACCTAGTCTTTTCCGAGTTTATCGAATGGTACCCTACAGTTTTCCTACATTTCAGTTTCGTAAAACAAATACAGCTGTAAACAATCGTGTGTATGAAAGTACAACTCAGATTGGGCCTCATCTGTGACTCGTGGGCACGCTCAGCCGGTGCTGGGTTGTTTGGTTATCCAAGTTCGGGAATTGAAATATAATTGTTAACGCAGACATGCTCATTGAGCCGTCAGCTGGCTTATAAATACATGTGCCGATCGTGCTACACGTGCATCTCGCTGAAAATACACGGTAACCATATAGACTGCATGGCTAAATAGTTAATGTCAATATGGCAAAAGTTTAGAGAAAACAGAAGCAAGTTTCAATGAGTTCAGACATTTGGCACCCAAGATTAAATAACATTAATACATAAAGAGAAATACAGAAATTTGTGATATTATATGACGCATTTTAAGTATTCATATGGCCATGATAAAAAGACACGAACTTGGTCTGATGGTCTAATGGTATCTAGATCGTTCGGCCAGAAAGCAACAGGACACAGGTTCGATCACAGGTTTGAAATCAAACATTTGTAAATGTCTTATATGTTCATATATAATTTGACATTTTATAAAGTATCATCACTTTTGGAAAAATCTTATATACCTATGCTTCTGTAAAAAGAAACCATAGCAACGAGACAGGAAGTGGGTTATAATGTTTAAAGCTCATTAGTTATATAAATTATCGAATAGCTGTTTCCTATTCTTTGACATTGCATCTTAGATCTGAAACATTTGATAATAACACGTTTGTTATTGTTTTATTCAACTCCGCAATGACCTTTCAAAGTATGGTGACTTTGAACATGTTACCACTTTTAAAGGCAAATAACTAAACAAAATTGGACGCAGACTTAGATGATATTTTCAGGACTCCTGTACTAGTAAGTAATTATTAATAATAGAATGTATCACAATCATTTCTGGTTATAAAAAAGGGTACAAAATGACAGTTGGGGGTATTAGTGCGCCACGCTCAGTTTTTTGCTTGTTATGATATATTTGGAGATTGGGACTGAATATGCAGCTTGAAGGAAATTATTTTAACTGAAATCAGCACATGTGTTACTAGTATATCAACTTCCCAATGCAAGGCATAACTCTTGCCAGTCTCCATTATTGGCTGATTTAGACCTTGCAGTAGTTCCTTAAGAAATCTGTGCTTAGGAACCCAGGTTCGCTATGCATTTCTGGTGCAGCGATTCACTATCTAGGCACAACAAAGCGAGGGAAATACCGCAAGGCTTAAATCAGCCAGTAATGCAGACTGGCAAGAGTTGTGCCTTGCGTTTGGAAGTTGGTGTTATGTTGGCACGTATTAATTAAAGCCTAATAAAATATGATGAAACACAATTGATGCGTTTTAACGTTCTGTATTGAAGATGAAGACATAACCGACCAGAATGGGAATTCAATGTATTTTCTAGAGCAATTTACTTTTAAGTTTTCGACATGAAACCTTTTACTTGTATTCTATTATAGAATTGTATAGCAAAGAACATTGGGTAAATTCTATATTCACAATTATCATCCATAATTGAAATGCATAACAGAAAAGGCCAAATCTATATTTCATTACTGATAATGTTTAAACTTGATTTATTTTTAATTGTAACAACTTAAGTTGGAAAATTACTTTATTCAGGTCTCCTTCATTGATGTGTTTAACTCAAAGGCTGCTGTAGCTAAACAACTAAACGACTGTTAATAAAAGTTGCAGGAATGATGAGGAATGCTGAAATAAGTTAATAAACATTAAATGAATCATAAGCTGAAGCCTATTGTAGTCGCCTGCAATGATATGTTTTTCATCTTTTTCATACGTCCTTCCTTCCTTCGGTATGACGGCGAGAGATATATGTTTTAGATTGAACACTGATAATTACATAAAATATTATTAAAATGTCAAACATTTAAATTAATATGATACTAAGAGATTGAACATTAAGGGTCGAGGGTATTAGTGAGCCACGCTCACTTTTATGCTTGTTACGGATTGTTATGAGAAGTACGCCTGCACCACTGTCACTCTTTTCAGTGTTTTGATAGATACAAATTATGTTGATTTGAATAATTTCGACTATGTGATTGACTATAAACACAACATTGTTGAAAACACGTTAATTGTTTATAATGATGATATAGCACACATTTGATTGTAATGATTGCATGCTTCATGTAGTCTGTATTTTATTTCCAATGTTCAAACAGATATTTGTTCTGTACACACAATCAGAAAAATTGCACTGTTGCATTGTAATCCAAAACATAACAATTAATTTTTCACATGTAATGACGGCGTAGTAATAGTTTCAAGGGTTATTCTGTGCTGGTGATATTTAGCAGCTCCGACTTAGTCGGAGCTGCTATCAGTTTTTGTGCAGTTTCCGTCGCCGCCGCCGCCGCCGCCGCCGACGCCGCCGCCGCCGACGCCGCCGCACGCGCGTTTTGTATTCGCTATAACTTTTTTCCTAAAAGGTTTTGAGAACTCATACACATAACTTCTTACTTATGCCCCTGGGGAATTTTTTTGACATGTTTATTTTTAAGGTCAAAGGTCAAGGTCACGAGTTTTGATGCTAAAAAAATCCTTGTAAACACGATAACTTAAAAATATTAGTACTATCAGGCTCTTATTTGGTGTACATCAACTATGGAGAAAGGCCAAGATTTGAAAAGGTTTTCGCTAACATCCATCAAAGGTCAAGGTCACAGCGAGGGCACAACTTTAGCATGCTTTTGCGAAAATGTCTTATTTCAACTATTAACACTTTTAATCATTACATGATTGTTATACACAATGAAAAGTGATCAATGATTGTGTGACCTTGAATTTAAAATGTCAAGGTCACGAAATATGGTCAAGGTCACCAGTTCTGAAATTACTAAATAACCTTTTCCCAAGAAGGTATTAACACCTCATATACATAGCTTCTTTCTTATAAACCTGGTGGATGATTTTGACATCTTCACATTCAAGGTCAAAGGTCAAGGTCACAAGTTCTGAAATCGCTAAAGAAATCCTTGTAAACATGATAACTTGAAAAATGTTTGTGCTATCAGGCTCTTATTTTGTGTATATCAACTATGGATAAAGGCCAAGATTTGATAAGGTTTTCGTTAACATCCGTCAAAGGTCAAGGTCACAGCGAGGGCAAGACTTAAACATGCTTTTGCGAAATGTCTTATTTCAACTATTATCACTTTGAATCATTTCTTGATTGTTATACACAATGAAAAGTGATCACTGATTGTGTGACCTTGAATTTTAAAGGTCAAGGTCATGAGATAGGGTCAAGGTCACCAGTTCTGAAATCACTAAATAACTTTTTTCCATGAAGGTATCAACATCTCATATATGTAGCTTCTTTCTTATAAATCTCAGGAATGATTTTGACATGTTCACATTCAAGGTCAAAGGTTAAGGTCATGAGTTCAGAAATCACTACAAAAATCCTTGTAAACACGATGACTTCAACAGCTTCTGTGCTATCAGACCCTTACTTGGTATATATCAACTTTGGAGAAAGACCAAGATTTGAAAACGTTTTTGTTAAAATCTTTCAAAGGTCAAGGTCACAGCAAGTTCACAAATTAAGCGTGCTATTGTGAATATGCCTTATGCTAACAATGAACACTTTGAGTCATTGCCTGATTGTTATACACAATGAAAAGAATTCATTGATGGTGTGACCTTGAAGGTAAAAGTTCAAGGTCATGAGATATTGGTTAAGGCCGTGTTAATCTGTTGATCCAATTTTGAAATCAGAAATAGGATTTAAGAACAAAGTTGTAAAAAGTGACCCCAGTGATGATTCAACTTGTTAGAATAACTTGAATAATGAAAAAAAAATTGTCAAAATAAATTCCCTTTTTTATTTTGAGGAGAAGGCGGAACAGGGAAAGGCGAGACCCAAAGTTTCGGAGCTGGTCTGCTTTTGCGGTGTCCCGCAAACGCTATTCTAGTTGAGGTCGGGAGACAATTTGGTTTGGATTGAGTTTCCTTCGGCGTTAGCAACGGCGTTCCCATCGTTTCTTTGTACGATGAAGGACACGTTTAGTGTGACTGACCTTCAAATATCTGACCATTACTTGATCACGTTCTCTTTAGATGTGGATTTTCCTCCCTACCACAAAACTATTAAGCAAAGCAGGAAGTGACAAGCCTGTGGACAAAGTTGCTTTCAGTGATGATTTGTGTAACAGCAGCCTCGTACAATCTCCCCCCTCTGATCTGTGTTGCCAGAAACAAGCTCACCTCGGGATTACGACGTGCAAAACAAGTGTCACTGAACAACCTTCAGTCCATCTTTGATGTCAATGTCTGATCCCAGGTCTCTTCCTCAGCTCACGTCTCGCCTTCTTGGTAAAGACTCCTCCCGATATCTTCCATCATGTCATGCTCCTGATATGCTGCCAGACTGTTTTCAAGACTTTTTCATAGGCGAAATAAAAGATCCGCGATTCAATGAAGTCTTCCACTCATTCTTCTTACTGTGATGGCGATGATCCCGGGAGCAACCACGGTACAGGACTGTCAAGATCCTGGTGACTTTGAGGAAAATAAACTCACATATTTCAAGCCTTTCAGTGAGTCCGAAATACTTGCATTAATAAGAAGATCGAATCCCACATATTGCGTTCTTGACCCTCTGCCATCCCCTGTGTTGTTGGAACATTCAACGTTCTTCTCCAAGTTCTTGCAAAAATCATCAACGGCCGCCTTGAAGTTTGTGAAATGTCTGCTGTTTTTAAATCTGCACTGGTGAAACCTCTCTTGAAAGCCGAATTTAGACTGTGATCAGCTTGGTAACTAAAACCTGTATCCAATCTCTCCTATGTCTCAAAACTCATCAAGCGAGCAGTGAACACAAGGCTGTTAGAACATCTCAATCGTCATGATCTGCATGACCATATTCAGTCGGCGTGTTGTGCCAATCATTCGAAAGAGACTACCCTTGTGAAAGTACTCAATGGTTTGACAACTTTGTGACTTGTATTGGACACAGGCAAAGATGCAATTTTAGCAGTCCTTGATTTGAGTTTAGCATATTGATCACGATAGACTAATACATCGACTCAAATGCAGCTTTCTCATCGACGTCACTGCCTCATTGACTGGCACTGTCATTATAGACGGGCACCAGTCCAGTCCATCCCAAGTACGGTGTACCACAGGGGTCGGTACTGGGGTCGCTGTACAGGAGATGATATTGCTACACATGCAGTCGATCTACAACAGTATGCAGATGATGCACAACTTTACAAGTTCTTTTCTGCAGTCACGTTCTGCCCTGACAGATATGAGCCAATGTTGCAATGACCTGAAATCATGGGAGAGCGACAACAAACTCAAGCTCAACAGCAACAGTGCATTCTCCTTGGTTCTGAGAAGCAGAGGTCAATTTGCAGAGGTCAAGTGCGGAGTCAATTTACTCGATTTTGACAGGTCTTCCATATTCATTGCCTGATCAAGTCAAGGACCTTGATGTATAAATAGATCCCGATCTGTCACCCCAATCCCACGTGAATTATCTAACCAAAGCCTGCTTTGCATCTCTCTGTAATATTGGCAACATAGGGCAATATCTAGCTGAGTCTGCTAAAACACTGGTTTTGTCTCTCGTCATGAGCAGATTAGACTACTGCAACTGTGTGCTGGCCGGTTGATCAAAGACTCAAATAGCCAAACTGCAGAGAGTGAAAAATGTTGCTGCCCATTTCGTCACTCGCTTCAGGAAATATGACCACATTCATCCTATTCTGTTCTCTCTCCATTGGCCTCCAATTGAGTTCAACTGCCTCACCGGGACTGCTCCCTCTTACCTATCCAGCCTCCTAACTATGTATACTCACTTCTTCCAGCTCACTACATTCACTGGATAAGTGCCTTCTTGTGGTATCAAGAGCAAAGTCAGTGAAATATGGAAACAGATCCTTTGCCTATGCTGCATCTTGATCCTGGAACAATCTCCCCCAGGACTTACGAGACTGTTGTGACTATCAGTTCTTTAAGACCCACCTCAAAACTCATATCTTCAAGCTCGATTTTCATTTGTAAACTGACTTTCTTTCTTTCCAATCTGTATCTGGTGCTTTGATGCTACGGCAAGTACAAATACTCTATTATTATTATTAAGGATTCAGCAATTTTGCTGAATCCTTATTGTTATTGGCGTGTTTATAATTAGTTCACGAATTTTGTGGACACGATTCAGCCAAAACGGCTGAAGCAAATGCAACCAAATTTTTACATGCTGATAACCCTAATGTGAAATAGCAGTGCGAAGCTTTTGGGCCCAATCGGCCGCGGCATTAACGGTCCATCTACACTACTGTGCAGAATTAAGTACACCGGATTTCGCGAAATGTTCGCGAAATGTGCGCGAAATGTTCGCGAAATGTTCGCGAAATGTGCGCGAAATGTGCGCGAAATGTTCGCGAAATGTTCGCGAAATGTTCGCGAAATGTTCGCGAAATGTTCGCGAATTGTTCGCGAATTGTTCGCGAAATTTGCACTCTGTAAGTATTTAAATTTGTTACAACTGTTATGGTTTATCATTCTAAATTTTGTCTGTGTGACAAACACCTCAACCAGTATCAGATCGGAATACGTTCAATATGCATTAGTTAAGTAAGGTTTTATTATACAAAAACATTAAAATTAAAATGCATTTAAAGCCTTGCATGTCAATCATTTTAATCTTCCTCACTTAACGATTTACAATTACCATTGACACAACTTTAAAATGACATCACTTACTTTTGCTTAACTGAATTAACTCGCTAAGCGTTAATAGCATATTTGTTTATCCCAACTCAATGATAATTTGAAATTATTACTCGTCGGTAATCCTCCTTAATCCATTATGAAAGCAATCGTCGAACAGATAACTTATTCCTCGGATCTCAGATACAAGCTTTGGTAAGATATAAGTATTGCTCACCCTACATACCAATCACTGTCACCAGTACAGAACATGGTATTATGTTTTAATGATAGTAAGTCTGTAAAGCCCCTTGCCGCTCTTTTATATACTATGTTTAGGCGCCGAAATATATCGGCAGAATAGCCTTATATAATATCACAGTTATCATCAATAGCTGTAGTTTTCTTTTAAATGTATATCAGATTTTTCTGAAATAAAAGGATGTGTAAGAATGCGTATGAGCGTGAGTACGTGTGTGTGTTTGTGTGTATGTGTGCGTGCGCGTGTGTATGCATTCTGGTTTTATTGTGTATAAGTGTTGATGGTATTATTAAAGTGATAGCGTGTCTCATACGCCTCATGGCCAGTTGCTGTTTTTATTCAACGATTCAACGATTTTATTACTCAAAAAACCACCTTCGGTGGTACAAGAGCATACATATATACATATTTTCATAATAAAGGCATGCGTCTTATGGCAGACGATTATTGATTACATATATAATTAATTAATTAACCGATCACATACAGTTGGTTACATAACTTAAGTGTAAAATATCATTTAGTGATTAGACATTGGATAACATATTATTAAGATGGATAACGAAGTTTGACAAAAATTTCATATTTCGTTTTGTTGATGGAGTTAGAGCATGGGTAAGGTTACATATAGCGTTTAAACTCTGCATAATGGGTAAATATAACTTTCGTTTTTCATATAACGTTGGGCATGTAAGTATATAGTGTAATTCGTCACCTATTTCATTCAGGTTACAGATTTTACAAGTTCTTTCATCTCTTCGTATGCTATGCCATCTTCCAGTTTCAATTGGTAAGTTTAGGTTTAATGTTCTGAATTTATTATTATTATGGTTTAAACACATTTATGTCATTCAAGAAATGGATTATTGTGATTCTATATCCTCTAAGTTTAATTGTTCAATGCAGCAAGTGACACGTAAATAACATATATTTCTGCCTCTTATTCGTCTTGATTGAATATTTAAAGCTTTTTGGAACCAGCAAGTCCAATATATATGTATCTCAAAAGTCACTGTTTGTCCTCTCTGGTATTTTAATTCAATTTCTTTATTTCCGTTGTGTATACAGATAATTGGAATACATAAGGCATGGAGAGTGGTACAGGTATATTCAAGAGTTTGTGACATCGGGTGGTTGATGGAATAAATGCATTAGAATGTTGCGTAAGAACAAAGGTAAAATGTACTCACAAAAAGTTATATGAAACTGGCTCCTCTTCACTAGCGATTAGACGATATAAACATAAAATGTGTTTGTTCTATACAATGAACGCGAATATGATGCCTAATTATCTGTCGGAGCTGATTCCTCCAATGATAATAAAATAATCAATCACTTTATGAATTAAAAAATGGTGATGCTATACAGGTTCCTAGTTGCTGTACGGAACTATATAAAAGATCACTCCTACCGTCCGCCGTAATGGAATGGAATATCTTGATTACAATATAAAGGAATCCGAATCGTAAGCAATGTTTAGAAAAAAATAAATGACAACAAAAGCAACGTTAACGAACTTGTTCAAAATGATGGATTTAGAAATGACAAACTACTACATTGTCGCATCCGAATGGGATGGAGCAACTTAAATGGTCATAAATTCGATAGATTTATTGATGATGATTCACGATGTTTCTGAGGCCATGCGTATGAAGATGCACATTATTATATATTCATGTGTTCAAATTATACACATATCCGCAATATAAGCTTCTTTTATGTTAATGGTTACGACCTGAATACAGTGCTATTTGGTAACAAAACACTGTCAAATCATGTAAATGCATAAATAATCCAGTCTGTTCATAAGTTTCTCTTAGCAAACGCTTCTCATGAATATCTATAAACAAATATGCTGTGTTTTTCTACATCAATGTAAATATTGATGACAGTTATGGTGTAATTGTACTGTTTTATTGCTAATTTTGGGTAGAAACATTTAAATAGAGAAACCCTGTTCGTTTATCGCCCTGTATCTGAGTACATGAATAAATATTATTTAAACCACATTAGAATGTAAAATAGTTCTGAATGAGCTAGCCTGGATTAGTAAACAAGCTAAAAGTCATGATGAAGTTATGCATGAAAGAAGTCAACGCTAATTATGCCTTATTTTCCATACGATGTTTATAAATTGTCTTTGTCTTTCATATGTAAGTTCAGTTGAGCTTGTGGACCAATCCAATTCATGTATATTTGATTTTATGAAATAGATAAGTTTAAACCATGTGGTATTAGAATTTTTTTACACGAAATATTTCAGACAACATTGATTAATAACATGTTTATATATTACACATTTAGATGAAGAAGATAATTGACTAAAGTAAACTTGGTAGCCTGGTCATGAATTATTTGTCTAAAAACTGGTAAATAATCTATTGATGATTCCTGCTTTATACATAATTCCGAGATTCCACTGCTAGACAATATACATATTGATAGCCCGAGTTCGGAACTCCACGGGATTCCACGTCTTTATATAAGTCATATAATTTTGTAAGGGAGATTCTATATTTCCAAACATTTAACGGGGATAACCTGATTTCATTTAAATAAATTGTAGTAAAATAGTTAAAATAGATCTGTAATAAAACAAAAGCATTTATTAACTACAGAAAAGTGGTTTAGCCAATCTTGCAAATATACATATTGTAGCCTTTGATTAAAGGATATGAAGAACTTTGAATGAGGGACTAAACGCTGTTGCATTCGTATTATCGAAACCAGCTGATAATAACAAATTTTAACTTCTGTAACACAATAACATTGGACATTTTTACCATATAAGATCATCATATCATAACCCATTTTGGGCAATCTATTGGATGGCATTTTTAGTTTTTACAACCATTGTTTTATTACTTTCGTGTTTGATTCTACGTACATTCACCATAGACCATTACAGTTGTATATTTGAAATAATAACTTTTACACCGAGACACAATTTAACATTGCATAATTGTATATTTTCTATTATAGAAGAAGAAGACGTTTTAATAAACAGCATCCGGTCGAACGGCCTATGAGACACAAATGGACATGTTTATACCATAAAAGTTTAAAATAGATGTTAAAATATAAGACAAACTAGATAAAATGATAAAACGATTTAGAGTGGGATACATTCACTACGACGCCTAAACATTGAAAAAAGTAGTTCAGAGAGGGGAATAACAAATTCGCTATTTATTAAGAAGATCAACTGTTCTACCGGTGAAAGGTGACAAAAGGAGGGATATGCGTCACCTATTAATTTCCATAAATATTATATCAAGGCGTCCTAAAATCTCAGAGCCGTATAGAAGAATTTGGATAATCTTAGTATAACAAATTTTTTAAAGAAATATTGATTTTACTTGTCGCCTAACATATAAAGATATAAATGTAAATTTAGTTTATATGTGTACATATCTATCTGTGAAATTCTTTTGCAACAATGGGACTGGTTGTAATAAAAACGGACAGACAGACAGACATGTATTTTATTACAAGTCTCTCTTTCATCTTTAAAAATCACAAAGGTAAACGCTCTCATCAATCCAATGGCCGCCTTGGTTAGGTGTAATAACGCCTACAGTGACAATTGCCTACGGGGATTTATAGCTACAGTTCGAGTTGTGACAGCGATACGCTTACCTGCACACAAGTGAACTGTTCCAATCAGTGTGCACTAATGCCTACAGTGGAGAAGTAATAACACAAGCTGGGGGATTAGTGGAGCAAAGAGCAAAAAGCTTATGAACAACTGTCATGAAATTGCTATAGAAATTTAATTTACTGTGTAGGTAAAGCTTTCTCAGTTATTTCCATTATCAATACATCCACCTTTAGCCAGACATTAGTGTTCAACTTTAAAAAAAGTCATTAGATAGAAACTTCATCAACGCAATTAATATTTCAAGAGTCAACATTTCGCAAAGATGAATATTTTATAGGAGAGTATATTGTTGAAACGTCTTTTTAAAAAAATACTACATATCTATAATCGCAATATATGTTTTAGGGAAAGGACACTTTTCAAAGTCAACATTTTATTTGAGTTAAACTTTCACAAAAGTCAAGAAATATTTTCAAAGTCAACATTTCACCAAAGTCAATATGTGACCAAAATCAATATTTCACTAAATTCAAAATATCTTTTTCAAAACCAAAATATCAATAAATAATTCAAAGTCATCATTTCACTAAAGTCAATATTTGATCAAAGTCAACATTTCACTAAGTTCAAAAAAATCTTTTTCAAAGTCAACATTTCATCAAAGTCAATACCTGATCAAAGTCAATATTTCACTTAAGGATGTTCGCTACTCAAATTTATAGTATTAAACTTTTTTCTAATTTATATTTTTTAAAAGATCAAAGTATATGATTGGAAAATCAGCATTAAAAAATAGGGGGTAGTGTGGGTTTTGACGAGAAGCCTGTAAGAAAGTGGGGTGAAGTACAATTTTAACATGGGAATCTATGGGGGAAATGATAAAAAAAACCTACTAAAATCTTTAAAATACTACATTTCTAGTATTAAACTTGTTTTCCTTTTTTGATATGTTACAAAGTTCATGTTACCCTACCGAAATCGTTGAAAAATATAGATGGTAGTGTGGTTTTTTTTAAAGCTTTGACACAAAATGTACATGTAAACCCCCTTTTTTAGTCAAATTTAATGATTTATGCTGTTTAAGCACTTTTAAGAGGTTCTAAAGTCACATTTTCTTCATCATTCAATCATTTGTTTGTTTAAAAGTATGTAGATGATGTAGAATATCATGAAGTAAATAAAAATGAGAAAAAGTCTTTACTTAATCATATTTCTTTTTTGAAGTTCAACAGGAAGGAGCGGAAAATATCTTTTTCAAAACCAAAATGTCACATTTTTGTTTTTAACTGTAGGCATTAGTCCACAAAATAACGGGTCATTCCACTTTGATGAAAGGTTGAAGGATGTAAAAATCAGAACCACTGGTGCAGAAACTTGTTTGTTTAAGACTGTAGGCGATCGTCCCTGTAGGCGTTAGTAGACTCCACCGCCGCCTTCAATGGCGCTAAATCGCCACATAGGATACCTTCGGGTTTGTATTTATGTGCACTGAACCATGAATAAACATCCTGTTATTTACCCAGCCCATCACTACTCAACATTCAGACAACATCCGCCCGTTCGATACCGCTTTACGAGTGAAATCAAAGCCCTGGTTATGCAATTTATAACTCTGTGTTTATGAAGCTATGACAGAGCTCTTTTATACTCCAGAGAACCTGAATATTTTGTAAATGTAAATTATGTTGATGCTTTTTTACCGGCAGAAGATTTCCATTAGTATTCTAATGTAAATTGTATTAATATTAATATATAGTGTGATCTCTCATATTTCCAATGGAAGGACGTGTGTGTAATGTAATGATATAAAGTCCGTCAACCTAACTTTTGAGACAGCGTTTTCTGCAAAAATCTTACTCATTTTTCAGTCACGTCAAATTCTTTTTATTAGCATATTGATTACTTTGTTTGACGTATCAGGAACTAAATGACATTGATTTTATAGCTTCATTAAAGTTTTGCGTTTGTTTTGATACTGCACAGGCGGGTTTTGATTCAATAAATTTGATGTCTAACATGCCGTGAAAACTTGCAATGCACGTGCCTGTGGGTCTGGGTGTGCGTGTGTATGTGTGTACATGTCTTCGCATGTATATGCATGTATGTACATAGGGGTGCATAAATGTACATAAGTGTATATGTTTAGGTATGTATGCATGTATGTATCACGTATGTATGCATGTATGTATCACCAGGGACAATATATATATATATATATATATATATATATATATATATATATAAGGTCCCTGGTATCACGTAGGTATGTTACGTAAGTACATTTGTATGTGTATCATTGTAGGTACGAATGTAAGTATGTGTGTGAGTCCCCGTACTTGTGTATGTGTCTGTAAGTGTATGTTATGAATTTCATATGTGCGCTCGAGTGCTAGTGGATAAAAAAAAGTCCTATTATATGAAAATATGTATACATATGTATTAAAACAGAGTAAAAATATATTTTCATCAAAATTAAAGTATGACTTTTATTAGATTAGTAAATAGTAATGTTGCCAAGTACTGTTTGCCAATTGAAATGTAATTTTAGCAATATGTCCCAGGATGTAGCATTCAGTGTTAACACATTGACATGTGATCTCAGCAGAGGGGTAAACCCCAGGCTTTATAGTGTTGGCCAATTGAAATGTGTTTTAGTGGAGTGGGCATTTAGGTATTTACCAATTGGAATATGATTTTAGCAGAGTGGGTATATCTTAGGAATTAAAGTGTTTGCCAATTATTGAAATGTGATTTTAACAGAGTGCAGACATCCCAGTAGTTTTCTGGAATATGATTCTAACAGATTGACTTATACATTTTGATGGGATATTGAGACGATCAAATCAAATAAAAAATGTGTATAAATGTGCCTCCAAAAATGAAGTACAGTATTTAACAATTCATAATAGAAGTCATTTTAACCAACAAAGGTGGTTTCAAGCTTGTTTTAGACGGCCATATGTACACTAAACATGCAACCCGCAAATCAAAGATTGTTTTGAAGTGAAGCCGGATGGAAACTTATTGGTGTTGCTTAAAACATCAGACTAATAAGTATGCTAGTTAGTATGTCCAGTTGTATCAAGTCATATGTTCATATGATCAACTTCTTTATTAACAATAGCGACGTTTCGGTATAGATCCTTATGATAGATGGGTGACCAATCAGTGGGGGATAAGGATGGAAGAATAGGGATCAAGGCTATTTCATCCGAACAGCTTATAACCGCTTAATTCTTAAATACTTATTCCACTCTACTCACTCTGGCTTCCATCGTTATCCCCACTGATTGGTCCCCCTCACTGCTGCTTTGTACCTCCATTCTAAGTTAATTAACTTGCCTTCCACTGGTATCCATGTCATCACAACTTCCTTGTTACACCTTTCATCTCAACCTCCTTTTTACACCTTTGTTGTTTTTTGTTATCTCATGATCATACCAGTACAGAAATTGTACCAACATATGTCATGTATATATCCTCTGTTTTTATCATCTCTCCCATATGCTAGATAACGGCATAAAGGATCTATACCGAAACGTCGCTATTGTTAATAAAGAAGTTGATCATCCATAACATATTTGTGGTTTAAACATATTTATTTCATGAAATCAAAAATACATGAATTGGATTGGTCAACAAGCTGAATTGAACTTATGTGAAGACCGCTCCCGTGTACATATGCTAAATATGAAACTTTATTATGACAAGAAAGACAAACAGTGAATAACATATTTGTCTTCATCGACTATATTAATATTATATTACCACTATCTATATGTGTAATGTATGCACAAAGTGAGAACTTATTAAAAATATATGCTTGTTTGTGAATGCTAGAGAAGATTGTCCATTACAATTACTGCAATATACATATTGTAATACACAAGGATGCACGATTTGTTCACGAATAAGGAAGTATATTCTTGCAGACGGTGAGGAGATGGAAGCACTAGACAGCTAAAGAAAACTGCCATTTGGACTGATGAATGTATGTCACGTATAGTAAGAACTGGAACTACAAGATATCAAAAACTAGTTTTTAAAACATAATTTTAGAAATTAAGTGGAAACAAAACTACACGGGATAGACTTCAAAGTGAAATAATATGTAAAGTTACCGATACAGACCTATAATACGGGGCAAAATGGGTGGCAGTCTACGAAGAAGGAAATCTGCCAATGAACGAGTTGTGATAGTAGACAAACATGTATTTTGTTTCACTAGTACGCAATATCATTTTAACATATATATCTTTATGTCAGAGGTATCTACATAGCATACAACAGTTTTACTGGTTCATTCCATTATTCAAATAATTAGTGTTGAATCACGTACACTTATATGTCAGTTTAGTACCTGATAACTTCAAAATGTTTCTTTTAAATAGTTTAAAACATTGAACTGTATATATCCCTTACAGATCAACACAAATTGAAACCTCAATAACATTTATGTTTGTTTATCTGGATTTTAGTCCTCTTTCTATTAGCGCGGAGACCGCGTGAATAAACATCCGGTCATACTTTGCCCAACGATATGATTCTAACGAATTCCACCTCACTGTGTCGTTCCAAGTGTGACATCAAAGCGCTAATGATAGGCTTATGTAATGTATTGCCCTGTGACCATGAATCACTAACAGAAGACAATATGGGTGGTTTGGTGTGTGGATAGTGTGCTTGTGTGTGTATTGCGGGTTGAGATTATGCAAGTGGTTGAATGAGTATGTATGGCTGAGTGAGGGTGATTGCAAATTATTTTAATACATTTTAATATATTTTATTGCGACATAATATAATTTTAGTGTATTTGTCTCGTGTAGCACTTTGGCGGTTCATGCATGTTTATTCTCTTACCATGTGCCATTTTTTTATGTATGAGATGAGACAGTAATAAACATTTGTTTCTCTCCCTTGTCGTAAATACCTCTTGCATTTTGAAATATGTAATATGCTGGTTGATAATTTCATCATCAATTTATGTAAAATCATTTGATATCAACAAATAGCCCTTTTACAATAAATATATTTGTACTATCTGTGTACAGGTATGTTTCATTCTTACACCATTATCGGTGAAATACAGTTTACTTTAAAACTATTTTCTTTAAAGGAAATGAAATGGCTTATATTGATGCCGCTCAAGTCTACAGAATACATATATTCACATTTAAAGAGAATGTTGCACACAATAACCATAACAACAACTAAGATAAAACCTGCAAAGTACTAGGACTTAAATTTCTTGAGTAGATCTTGTCAGACATTTCATTATCGCCTCAATCATCACTTCCTAATTTTTTCTCTGGATAGATATAGATGTCATACACGTCTTCAAATAGCGCGGCACTGATCAAAGGCTAATTAGTTGATAACTGTAAAAGCTCATTAGGATGAAGGTGTCATGGCTCTGAGCGGTACTCACTTTGAAATCGGATTTTCTCCTCGAATCAAAACACCACCGTATGGGTTTGAGAAAGACGGGTTTAGAGTCAAATTGCTTTAACATATACTGTTATAACATCACATCAAATGGTTTACTTGTCACTTGGGTCACTTTAAACTTTTACATTTTCCTGGGGATCGATATCCTAAGCAGTGCTATATTATGTCACACAATTTTGACAAAGTTGATAGGAAAACTTAGGTATATTTTGTTCGAAATATTCTCTACAAGCATGTTTTTTTTTTTGAGCAGCTGTTTTTGAAGGAATTTCATGTAAGAATTAGTGACTGTCACAAGCAATTCATATTTTCTGAAATGCACAAATGTACATCGCTGGATCTATATTCAAGTATCAAAACTGTATTTTGTTTTGAACCTTATTTGTCTTTTGTGAAACTAAAGATGCAAGGCGCAGAATCGGTGCACTTCCAATATACAAAAATACCGGTTGATTTGATGGACTTTCAAGGCACCAAAGACTTTGTTATATTTGCAATGCTAACTTTGTAGAAAATTAACCTCATTTTCTATTTGAATGTAAAGTTTATCATGATTTGTGCTATTAATATTTCAAAACATTACCTTATCATATTGACCAGCAATACTTTTTATATACTTTAAAATGTACTAATTCTCTCCAAACTGTTCTAATTACACAGAGGAAGCATTGTGACTATTAAGTTTGTATTGTACGTGGGCCTAAGGCATTTTACGGAATAAACTTGACAGATTGATTGATTGGTTGGGTTATAATTGTGTCTCAACAATCTAGCAAATACCCTACATTATCGGAGGGAATACCTGTTGGTTGAATTTCGGTTCGGTTATATGATAAATCCTTGTTTCTTTTCTTCAAAATGAGCGTTAATCGAATGTGTCGATGTTCCCGTTAATAGCATACAATGGATCTTGAATGCCAATCAATGAGTCTGATCGACTGTACAATATGTTTAAATCATACACATCACGAATTCGTTTGTTTCGTTGTCAACTGATTTAAGGAAGCTAAACATGAAGCACACTCTTATGATTCAAGTTAATTTGATGAAATAATAAATTGATGAATTTAAAACAACTCGTAACAAATGGCCATATTGGAGAGAAGCGATTAGTACACCAAAATAATTATATTTAACAATGTCATTTAAATGGTATTTATTTCCAGATGTTTAACTACTACGAGTTTACTAAAGAAACTGATTTGTTTTAAGTTTATTTTAGGAGAATCATTTATATAGGCTATTGAAGCCTGTTTGGTAATCCTTTTCCATCGATTTTTTTCATAATTTCTGGTGTGTTATTATTTTAAACATATTTATTTCATAATAGTATACATGTATTGTGATGGGGATTGGCCAAAAAGCTTACAGCGCTTATGCTAAGGCCGCTCTCTTGAACATAATATCCATACACGTTTAATACATAATTGAGACACTTGAAAAAGTACAGGATGTATTATCGTAAATGAAACGATTATAATTATTTATCACTACAATCATGTTTTCCTCTTTAGATACTGATATGAGGATATATTATAATAATTCATATAAGATTTCATTTACAAAACCATATTTTTGTTATTGCTGTACTTTATTAGATGTTTTTGTTGATTTTATTATTTTATTTTTCCGGTTACATTGTACATTTGGAAAAAAGTTAAATTTTATTTCCTTTCAGTCATAAACTGCTGTATATCCCTCACTGTGCTTACACGGGTGTGCCTCCATGTACCATTATGGTGAATTTATTTCCAAAATAAAGTTGAAATCAGTGGTAATGGCAGTAGTGTATTATGTTATCCCTACCTTTTCAAGTTATTCTTACTCCTACTTTTCCAAAACCACCTATTTTACACGAAGAAATTTGTCATACCCTTTTCACAAACACTTAAATCTTAGCAATTACATTTCAAAGTTTATGCCGACACCTCTCTCTGTAAGTAAAATAAAAATGTCAGTCGGGGATATTATTGAGCCACGAAAACATTTTTGCTTGTTTTTACTATATTGTTCATTATATATTACATTTAAAAAATCTAATATATACCTTTAAAAGTTCCTCCGAAATCGAAAATGTACATCACACTTTAGTTCGTAGAAACGTTGGCTATATTAACTCTAAGATGTCTGTACCATCCTCGTATTAAAAGTTGAATAACACTCTCACCTCAAAAGTGTTTATTTATAACAGAACATGATGAAATGAACACGCATGAAAACTTGACATAATCGGGGATTAAAACTAGACAGTTCACTGAACGATAGTTCAATATAATATTTTATCACATTTTACACATTTCACTAAAATACACAATACTATACAAGAGTATAGTACATGTACACGATTATAAGAATAACAAAATACATTACAAACGTACAGGCACAACATGTTACAGATATAACACCAGTAGTGTATAATATACATATATAACATACAAACATTCATAATTTCGGCATAGAATGTAAACGTTAAGTATAAAACATTTTCCATCCATTTATAAATCGTGTCTTCTGGAGTGAATTCACAACACACTCGTAGTTTTATTAATTAATTCTTAATTTCAAAGACTAAATCTATGTTCTACATAGTTCACATGTCAGTACGCCATGACAATGTACACTTGATTAAGCCAATGAGGATAGTTGATTATAATCCGATATTCGTTAACAGGAGGACAGGATTTATAGGTACCGTTTCGGAAATATGAGTTAACAAGATGCGATTGTGTTATAGTTGTGTGTACATAGGCATAGACCATACTTTATATCACTACTTGCTCTAAATTGAATATTGTTTAATTGATTAAACATCATAGCCCAGATACATCCTAAATGCCATGTACCAATTAAAACAGTAAAATGATTAACGAAGGCTTGGTAATGAAAACCAGGGCAATGTCATTGTCGTTGGTATCTAGAGCAGATGAATATACCACATGATGCTTGTAGCTTCCTAACAATCAGCGAAATGTTCGCGAAATGTGCGCGAAATGTTCGCGAAATGTTCGCGAAATGTTCGCGAAATGTTCGCGAAATGTTCGCGAAATGTGCGCGAAATGTTCGCGAAATGTTCGCGAAATGTTCGCGAAATGTTCGCGAAATGTGCGCGAAATGTTCGCGAAATGTTCGCGAAATGTTCGCGAAATGTTCGCGAAATGTTCGCGAAATGTTCGCGAAATGTGCGCGAAATGTTCGCGAAATGTTCGCGAAATGTTCGCGAAATGTTCGCGAAATGTTCGCGAACAAGGGGTACTTAATTCTGCACAGTAGTGTAAAATTTAAGTTTTAACATGTGAACAATTTCCAAAATGCACCTATAGACTTCCAACCTTTTTAAAAAGATGTGCAATAAGAATGCGAGCAAAAAGTAAATCATGGCGAATTCGTAAGTCACGTGGTTTTGCTGCCATTTGATTTTAGACACATTTTTTCATTTTCATGCATCAGAGAAATCTTAATATTTTTTCACAGTGACCTTTCAAAGTCAGGGAATTTTTAAAATCGCGAACTTCAGGAAAGATAATTTAAGAGCCTACCCACTGAATTGAACGATTTTTTTAGGAGAGAAAGATAGGATAATTTATGAATTTTAAGATAACTCCGTCGGTTTTAAACGCTGAAATTTGCGGGTGTTGAATAGCAATGAATCCCGGAAATTTCACAAACGCAACTATTTTTCGATATTGTAACATGACCGTTAGTTATCAGGCGTTTTAAACGAACTCTCTTTTTGCGTAAGTATCTCTGTGTGGAAAGGACTTCTATTTTTGTAAGAGGTGTGGACAGGTCAAAACAAATGTAAATACTCGGCGTAATATGTACAATAGTAACAATTTACAAATAAACTCAAACAGTGTCACTCAACTATGTTCACTTCACATTATTCACGTATCCTGGCGATAAACATTTATCTACGACATGGACCTTGGAACAAAAATCTTAAACTTGCCCTAACCCATTGTGACAATGACGCTAGCATTGTGACGTCAAAACGGTTGATCACTATGACGTCATGCCATGGCAACGGCATTCTGTAAACACAGCCGCATGAAAGAAGGCGTCAAACTCGGACAAATTTAACTAGTTGAAAACATTTTAGTTACTTGAAACTAATTCATTTTGAGAGTTGTTTGTGACATATACGGGTATAAACAAGTTAGAAAATGACAATGCCACCTGTCAAATTTGAGTAAGGAACACATATTAAGAGAAATAGAAAAATAAAATTTATAGTCGGGCCGAATTTTGGGAACATGATGTATACGTTCGCGGTGATTCGCCCCAAGTAATTTGCGGGTATTCATTGTCATTCAACATAGGCAAATCAACCAATCAGAATCAAGGATACACCGAAATCATGTTACAATCAAGAATAAAATTGCTTGCGAACAGTCATTTCCTGTCATAATAAAAAAACACTTTAACATGCGAAAGAACAATACGAGCAAACAAGTAAATCATGACAAGGTTGTAGCTCTCGTGGTTATCTCAGACTTTGCAACGATACGACCATCAAAT
Source organism: Gibbula magus (assembly GCA_936450465.1). Classification (NCBI taxonomy): domain Eukaryota; kingdom Metazoa; phylum Mollusca; class Gastropoda; order Trochida; family Trochidae; genus Gibbula; species Gibbula magus. The sequence continues at coordinate 64,186,788 of OW388304.1, forward strand.
GTTCTCAGCTAGCCCACCATAGTGTCTGTGAATAGGTATTGAAAATCACAGCTTGCAACAAAATCGAATAAACCCCTTTCGATTAAGATGATCTCTGTATGATTCTTTAAAGGTGCAATCATAAGGATGTCTGACCTATCTATGGCCCTGCACAATGTGAAAATGTTGAAAAACCCAATCTGATCGTAACCCTTCAGAACCTCCCACAGTCCTTCCCCTTCTGGAAAATTGATGACTTCAGGCGCCATCTTCTCCATCAAAGTATTGCAGACTCCTAAACACATGTCGCAGCCGTATATTGGGCAATACCAAGGAGCTGTGCAACCGATCTATATTCAGTTGTTGTTGCAAGTCAATTGATTGTTATTGCTAACTGAAGTCTAACAGACAAAGTTTCATGTGTATCCAAACACTTGTGCTTATATGCAAATACAGTCAAATGATTCTTGTTTATATCCATTGTTCATTTATAAACTTTTGAACAACATCGTCCTTCTGTTTCTGGAAACATCCCTACTCCTGCTATTACTGATGACCAGCTATGTCATCATCATCATAAAGGGAAAACATATCCTTTGTCTCCGACACAAGTACACCAGTGTCTCGATGATCAAGGCTTACACTCAAATGAAGGAAACTGAAAATTTACTCTATCAAAGTACACACCATAAGATGGCGCATGAACGCATAGCAAATTTTGCATTTACACACCTGAGTATTTTTACATAGTGTGTAATTTTGCATACAGTGCAATGTTTGGCGCATAAACGGGGCTTTAGTGGAAGTAAAGATCTGAAGTAACTACCCTGTTTGCAAATTTGCTCAAAAGTAAATATCCTCATGTGAGGAAAAGCAAAATTACTAAGCATTCGCATGATATTGACAACAAGGGGAGTATTTCATTATTTTACGTTATTAAACTCACGGATTTTTCTAAAACAAGAAGAAAAATAGAGCCATGGGCTTTGTAGCTCATCAGGGTTTGTATTGTTTGATGTTGAAGACTGAAATAGATTGTTCTCAATATGATTTAGTCTTACATGTACACTCAGACTATTTATTCTGACAATATCACCATTGTATTAAATATTGAAAAGCAGACTTTAAGAAATGGGATTTTCAGAAAAATAATCTCCTTTTCAATATTTTGTCAATAGATTTGAGTCAACATAATTCCTAAACCCTAGGCCTGAACAATCTCCGTCTTAAAAATGTTCAGTGCATAACAAAAAACATGACTTGACATTATGGTTTGATAAAATTGGTTGTCAAAGTATCAAAGTTCCTGCAAAGCTATTGAAGTAAAGGTGATCTTCTCAAGTACAATCCCAATTGCAAATACACCCTTGTCACGACCTTGAACATCGCGAGAGAAAGAGGGTAAGGGAGGCAGGGGGTGGAGGGTTGGAGAGGGAGAGAGGAAGGGAGAGAGAGACGGACAGGGGAGGAGGGACAGGGGCGGCTGAGAGGTAGGAGTGTGGTGTGTTGCAATGCATCATCCCTAACGAGGTCTCACTGACCAGATCCCCACCTCTCTGCACACTACATCCCTTTTACACAGCATTAAGCAATATTCTCTACTGTTCCTCCCAGCCTAATGTAGCCTACTAGATCGACTAAAATTGAATGTTATGATAGCTCTAAAATCTAAGGGTATGGTCTCCATCATACAAAGATGATCTACACAAAATTTGATCGTCCTAGTTCCAGGAGTGAAAATGAAGGTTTGAGTTCAACACTCTACCACGCCCAGATATAAGAAAGGATTTTCTGAATATTGTAGCGTTCTGTAAAAAAAAAAACTGTCAATGTTCTGTAAAATTATAATGTCGTTATTCAAAAAATATTGTCCATAACTTCACAATGTCTCTACTTTTAATTTAATTGCTGTGACCTTATATTCTCTGTTCTTCTGTATGTATGTAAATATGTATGTAACTCTTATGCTGCAGTTGGCAGCCTGAGTTCTTGTAATAAAGTTCAGTTCTGTAACAAATGGTTTTTGAAAAGAAGTCGTTTAATGAGCTAAAAATGTGATGGTATAACCAATTTACTCCTGTCAACAAAATTTACGCGTGAGTAAATATACTTTTGCACGACCGCTTGACTAGGTGCAAATTTTGCGCATGAAGTAAAGTTATTTGGGTGAGTAATTGCGTTGGCATGCACTAAATACTCACGTGGGTATATTTACTTACGTGAATAAATATTCTCAAGAGAACGGCATGCGAACGGGGTTGAAAGAAACCCATATATATCAAAATAAGAACCACAAATGTTTTGACGAACGTGTTTTGAATCCATATCTACTATCATATTTAGTATATGAGCTAACACTTTAGCCTATTGCACCATCGAGCATTTTATATAACGTAGCTGTACACAGGGATTTAAGGCTGAAAACAAGGATTTTATGAACGAGTCATTTTACCAGTAATCTTCAATATAACGAGATCACAAAACGTGTTTAACCCCCGGGTGAAAACAAAGGGGGTTATTGTCGTGGCGCAGCCCGTCCGTCCGTCCATCAGTCCCGGGGGTTCTTGTGCACTCAGTGCACTTTTGTTTAGACATAAAAACAGTTGATAATATATAGAAACCGTTCAACCTCGGATATGGTTGGCTCGTAGACCATGATAGTTAGGCTCGCAGACCATGATAGTTAGTTCCTTCCTATCATTGTCATATCGTTGTGTCATGGTGTCTCATTATACTATTCAGGATCATCATTAACATTCCAAAACAAAAACGTAACGCCCTTTCCTTAGAAACAGCAATTGACCGAATAACAACATTTAGTCTGATGTATTATTATCAACTATTATTGAAAGAGTTTTTCAAAAATATTACATTCGTAAGTCAATGTATTGCATCCTGTTAGATATCATGACCTTTATGTAACCCATTGTATTCATTGCAGGAAATCGACTCTTATGATATCGTCAACGGTCTTACTAAAACAGTTTATCAGCAATACCTATTATGAACGCAATGATTTTTATACACATAAAGTCATATAATCATGTTTACACCAAGATGCACCTTCACAATTGATGGGAAGTAAATAGCTTTGTTACGGCGTAGTTTACTAAGAACTTAAGATCCTATTACCAGTGCGTCCAAGTGCGTACATTTTTTCTATTGGTGTTAATAACACAAAGTCTTAATCTTGTTATTTATTTGTACTAAATACATTTGTCTATAAATAGGAGCAAGAAAATGTTCGCCAACTACAGGAAACAGAAGCCCAATTTTCTGAATTTAAAGAAAAAATGGAATATGTGGAGAAAATGGTGAGTGTATAAAAGAAAACTAATAATTTAAACTGCTTTGGAAACATAATGTTTTCTTTGAATTTTGTTTCACTCATTGTGGTGTAGTGAATGCGTAATTTGGGTTATTAATGCGTAATTTATTAAGTAAGTTATTAATCCTTCAAAAATGTTTTCATCAGCTAAACTCTATTACGGTTAAATGATAACTCCTTTGTCGCTAGACAAAATGCTATCTTGATAAATTTTGTGCTGTATGAACTATCCTATGCACTTGCATAAATGAAGTAATACATTTTTTTTAAAACAACAAGAAAGATATTCTAAAACTTAGGGAATAGAGAGACATTGCAGTGAATAAAGTAGTTGACAGTAGTTTCTTTAATTAATCCTGACTTTACAAAGCAACTGTAGCTGATATTTTAACCAGAAAAAACCTTGCTTTGTATATCGAATATTTTGTTTCAGATGAACTTCTTAAAGGTGGAGAAAGAAGAACAGGAAAAGGAGACAGAAGAACTTAAAAAGCAGGTAATGTCAACCGTATTAATCACAGAAAATGATTGGAAACTAGAATATAGACTGTTATTCTTCATTCGCCATTCGTCATTCGTCATTCGTCATTTAAATGGTGAATAGCAATTTTATTTGCCTTTCAACATTCACATTGTTAACATATTAAATGTAGTGAGAAATGAATAACAAATAATTTATTATTTGCTTTTCGTCATTCATCATTCGTCATTCTCCATTTAAACTGCCTGATCATTTAACATTTTAGCTCAAGGAATTGGCCTCGGAGCAAAACCGTCTGATATCAGCCTGTAGGCTTGCATGTTCTTAAGTCAATTAACCAATCAGAAGACCTCTAACAAAATCTTTCGGGCAGATTCCAAATAGCTATCCGTCTGTCCCGCATGGTTTAAAAACGGCGACCGTTTAAAAACTATGATGTCATTGGTCAGCTAGTTGACTTGGCTTTGGCTGCGCTAAACTCATATAATGCCAAATTAAACTGAGCATTTATTGTTAAGAACAAACAGAAGCATAGTCATCACTGTTTGCCTTTCAAATTTGATTCATGCCTTTTGCCTTCGAATTACAACAAGCAAATAATTTTCTTTTTGTCTTTTGTCGATTGTCCTAAAGACTAAAGGAGGGCACAACCTTGAAAACACTTTGCAATCTGCCGTAGAGACAGTTTTGTTTGGCGAATATTTCCAAAATGCTGGGCATGCAATCATGCTGATACTACTTCCATGTTGACTTATTTAATATGGAGAATGAGTTGATCAGTCCTTTTTCTAAAGGTGATATGAAGACAATAACTCAAAATAATATTTAAAGAAAACTTGAAGAGGTTTTTCAATGCAAAAATAAGATATAGTGTTTTCTTTACCACACAATACATCATTGTTTTTTTAAGGTTAAAATATCATCAACTCATCTTAATCTCTTTAAAACGTATATCAATCAATTTCATTCAAAATAATTAGTGATTTGTTTTCTGAAATTTTAAAGAGTGCAATTAAAATGATCAATTAACAAACAACTGAATAAAATCACTTAATTATATAAAAGTAAACTTTGGATATATATATATATATATATATATATATATATATATATATATATATATAGTATATTATATATTAAAAAGTTGAGCAAGTTTTCACGTGAAGTAAATGTATATACAAAATAAAATACTTAAAAAATACACTTGCTGTAGATATCATTTTAATGATGACTGGATGCGTCGGATTAAAATTTGACTCATTGCAAGTCTCACATACTGATCAATTCATGGACTGCAGGCCAGGATATGAGACCTGCAATGACTCAAATGTTAATCCCTCGTAAATAGTTTATTGTGTGCTAATCAAGATAACCACTTGTCACTTACCAATCAATCAAAGTCTATTGTACATTGTCTAAACTACCTATATATTCGCCATGTTGAAAATGCTCCACACTGTTGAAAAGGCTTGTAAACAAGTCGAAATGCGACGCATCCAGTCATCATTAAAATGATATCTGCAGCAAGTGTTGTCTGAAGTATTTTATTTTATATACATGCTATACATCCTACGTGTTTCAACTTTATCCTCAGGAAGGTTTACATTACAGTGATTATGACATCACGATTCTGTGATGTACCCTCTCAAGGCTCTTACCGAATACTGGAAAAGAGTCAGGCCGGAAGGAGCCAGTACATCCCGCCTCACCAGCTGCAAGGTTCTATCCACGAATGGGGAGCTAAACTAAGCAGAGCCGACCCCAGTCTCATCGCCAGTGAGTCCAACAAAGATCAGCACCTGAAAGGTTGAAACAAGACACAACCAAGTCCACCCGGGGAGTCACGAAATGGAGACACAACGCCATGAACACTCGTGGATTCAGCTACCAATCTGTTGAAGGATGCACCATTCCTGGCGCCAGAAATCGGATCCAACGAATGTGCAGGTGTGCATCATCCACTAGCTTGACCTGTCAGAACGAGACTTGCAGGAGAGACTAGACCCTGGTGGATCCCTGCTTGTTGATCTTGCCCTGTAAATGTACCTGTCAATGCTGAACCGCAGGGCTGATCACATCCAACTCGAGGCCATTGATGAGCAAGCCCTTCTTTGATTGAGTCCAAAGGAGAGGAGATTTAGGAAACCCTGTAACAGGCGGAGGAAAAACCTCTACCTGCAAGTCAGGTCCACACCATTCCAAATGCCCCTCGTCCCAGGTGAAACGGGGGTACCTGCAGTCCCGATGGAGGATGGGGATGTGCAGAGAATGTCTCCTGTCGTGGACCAGCCGGCATCCTCCAAACTCCCTTCCCTGTATTATGAAGATTGGGGAGGAAAAAACAGGAGTCAGATCCTGGGCAAGGATCCCATGGCATGCTCCCTTGAAGGTTAGAACCTCTACCTGTTGCAGGGTTAGTAGGAGCCGGTCCCAACAAAGGGGACACTCTCTCGGAGAGGCTGAGGAGACGCAGAATTCCTGACCCAGTATTCGACAGTCAAAGGGGCTAAAACCCAAGTTGGCCCAAATAGGCGTAACCATCCGTCACATACTTCACTTCCCCTTTATAAGGGTACACAGAGTTAAGTGGTGCTGACTAGGGGTTTCTTGGCCAAGCCCTCCATTCCAAAAGACCGACTTGGCTTTCTAAGGCCTAGGGAGACCCAGTCAAAAGCCAACAGGAAGCAGGGGCAACTCGAGATGGCGCTTGTCCGATACCGGCAGGAGTGGAAGCAGAGAGCTGGGAGTAGCGCACCTGCTCCATCTCCTCGGTGACATCCAAAAGGAGCCTATGAGTCGGCAGAGCTAGATGAGCGGAAGAGATATCCTATACCCGGACCTGGTTGAGTGGAACCTCCGCAAATATAGTCATCTCTGATAGCCTGGCGACTGAGGCAGATGAACCCTAAGAGTCAGAAGAAGCATGACTCACCGGCTAGCCAAAACTCGACACGAAGCCCCCCTTCAAGACTGACGAGAGTGACCAGGCCTGGTGTCAAGACCTGAGGCCGGGAATGACTGGCTGGTTGGAGATTACGACGTCAACCTCAGCATCATGGGACGGATGTCAAAGAGGTCAGTGCTACCGAGTGAGCTTCGAGTTGCCAGACAAGGCAGCATGCTTTGCCACATAATTTTGGTCCATTAGGGACCTACGTATCAATGACAGCCATCGTCCTCCTCACACAAGAGCTTTCATTTCCTGCATAGGAAAGTGGATCCCTTTGCTCTGACTTTCAGGCTCCACAGTGACGGACGAATGGCGAAAGACACTATTGACCACTATTTAAACAGTCAGTACCTCATAAATCACATGATGTTTGTCCACCTTTTACTGTGCTAAACACAAATTAACCACGTCGTGTTGATTTCAATATCAAGACCTAGTTACTTCATCCCGACCACACTTATCATCTCGTGACCCGAGCTGATCCAACTGGACATAATTATGTTTTCACAAGCCGACACATGATTATGTTACAGAGTTGACTCACTAGTGAGAGGTGAAGACAACTCACTGCACACGGGACGGACACACACACACTAAGTGAGAATCACTCACTAGTGAGAGGCGAAGACCACTCACTTCGCACGGGACAGATGACACATGCTAAGTGAGAGTCGAGTAACTAGTGACAGACACAACAGACGATGTACTAGTGAGAGGTGAGGACAACTCACCAAGCTAAAGACAGATGAATCTTGCTAAAATAAATGTTGTCCGATAGAGACGTAAAAACTATCAGAAAACAAAGAGCAACTCACTGGAGAGGGGCGTAAATCTGAAGGAGTGAGACGTAGACACACCGGTTGACACCCAGGTGAGTGAGCGAGTCTAGCGGCCACAGCACTTGCTTTACCGAGGTCAATCCGATAGCAAAGCTAACAGTTGTGGAAGGCTAAACAAGCGTAGTACGAATCGGAAAGACTGAGTCACAAGACGAGAGATGTTCACATCTGGAGAGTGAGTGTCAAAGCTAACGGATGGTGGAGACTACATAAGGGTGAGAGACGAAGACATGCATTTTGGCAAGATGCCTCCACAAACAAATGTCGAGTGACAAATCACCAGCGGAGGCCGTAGACGTGCTATAGCGATGGTGAGATATCGGAGGTTAGACGCCAAAGACAATCAGAGGGTCCGAACTAAACACACTGAAGGGTGAAGTTGACTCACCACGCGAGAGACAGACGAAGTCCAAACGATTGAGGTTAACGGAGGGTCCGAAAGGTCGAACCCCTAGAGATTGGTGAATATGACTCACTAAAGCGGCGGTCACAACCCACCGTACTTGCAAGTACGTGCTGTCTACGTGCAAAAACGTGGATAAAATAGTGGTAGCCTTATGTTGTAAGTACGGACGTCGAGTGACAAATCACCAGCGGAGGCCGTAGACGTGCTATAGCGATGGTGCGATATCGGAGGTTAGACGATGAAGACAATCAGAGGGTCCAAACTAAACACACTGAAGGGTGTAGTTGACTCACCACGCAAGAGACAGACAAAGTCCAAACGATTGAGGTTAACGGAGGGTCTGAAAGGTCGAACCCCTAGAGATTGGTGAATATGACTCACTAAAGCGGCGGTCACAACCCACCGTACTTGCAAGTACGTGCTGTCTACGTGCAAAAACGTGGATAAAATAGTGGTAGCCGTATGTTGTAAGTACCGACATCGTACGGATTTGAGAGCACGCAGACACGCCATAGCGCTTTTAGTGTATGCAGAACTTTCGCTGCGTGTGAGCTGCGTGCGACTGCGGTTTTTTTCATGGACGACTACCGTGCTTGCACTCTACGTATACAGACACTGTGCGCACAACGCACGGACTCTGTGCATGTTTTAAGTTTTTCACATGGACACATACTCCACGAAAGACACACTTAGTACATGCGTTGCACGTTGCAAGTGCGTTGTCAGTGCGTCCTCGGTGCTTCCCTGGTTCAACTGAAAAATAAGCATGTAACACTCACGTTGCCAGTGCCGAGTAGGCACTTGCAAGTACAACATACGTTGTGCGCACTGATTTCTGCAGTTATTATGCGCTGCCATTTGAAGCTGCTCTTGCAACATCAGAAGCGGGAGTCTCTGAGTTGAATGGGCGGCATCTTGAGGCAGCAGCACTTAGAGAGAACCTCTGAAGGTCGCCTTATTCCCCTACCCCCTGGATGCCTGAAATCAGGTTGAAAAACTTAAGTTCATTGCACTTGCACGCACTGACAGCGTGCGTGTAAGTAAGGACATCGTGCGTGTGCAGCACATGTGAGTACGACACACGTAAGATAACGTGGCAATCGTAGGTCACAATCAAGGTGTAAGTACGTTGTAAGCACTTACGTACGATGCACGTAGCGGCTCACGGCAAGGCATTTCATGGCAACGTACTTACACCTTGCATGCGACATGCGTTGATTTTGCTACCTCCCTGCGTTTCCAACTTCCTCCCCACGTTTTCAGAAACGTGGCCTCCCAAAAAAAAACGTACGGACACAAAAACGCACTGTTGGTTGGGACTGAGGCTTTTGTGAGAGACATATGACTATTGGCGTGTCCGACTACCGGAGGGTCCGAAAGACCAAACCACTTGTGAGAGCTCAGTTGATTACCATCTAGTGAGCACCAAGCGGAGCCAAACACGACTGTCTGAAGGTACTTCATGAAGGGGTACCTAACAACAAGGTCGACGAGAGATGTGAGTAATCTGAGCACACTGAGCAGCACGTGGATCACGTGGGTGGCATGAGAAAGTATGTCAAGTATGGCACGTGTCACCCCAGCCACTCAACACAAACCAAAACGTTGACAAAAACATAGTTTACTGAGGCTAAGCTGCAAGAACAACACAATAGAGATGGTAACAAATACCTCTACTTTAATCAGAAAGGCACTTGGAAATAAAAACAGCGTTAAAACACGCTAAAAAGCCCCGAAGTAAAGACCAAAACACAACGTGATTACATGGCCTTAAAACTTAGAGGAGAATGAGGAGTCATGGGAGTGATGTCACGAGACCGCAGTATTACTGCCGCTGGGGAGGGATTTTACCATCCCTGACACTTGTTCGAAGTTTCATCTCTGTTAAGGTTGAATTAAAGCCCCTGCCTGAAGAGGTAATGGTAAACAGCTTGCAGAAATGTATGGAAATGTCATAACTAGGAAAAAGTGAGCATGGCTCACATACCCCTAAAACTTGTCCCAATTGGAGCATCACAGTTCTTTTGGTACTAAGTTAAATTTCGGATTCAAGGGCCATAACTCCATAAAAAATAATATTTCGGAACTGGTTTTCGAACTCGATGAAGAGTATCATCTGGACTACCTCCATATTAAATTTCATTCACCTAGATGTAATAGTGTCCGAGAAAACTTGTCCCCATTGGAGCATCAAAGTTCTTTTGGTACTAAGTTAAATTTCGGTTTCAAGGGCCATAACTCCGTTAAAAATAATATTTCGGAACTGGTTTTCGAACTCGATAAAGAGTATGGTCATGAGTACTCACAACCAAAATTTCATTCACCTAGGTTGAACAGTTTCAGAGAAAGCTTGTCCCCATTGAACACAATAAAACTAAGTCCAAAAAGTGACGTTTCCATGAAAACGACAAAAATTTAAATCTCAGAAAATTGAAAATTGTCTGCGCGCGATTGGAAGAACATGGTTAACAACTGTACAAAGTTTGGTTGATGTACCTTTGACGGTTTTTGTGAAAATTGACCCGATGGAAGGACGGACGGATGGATGAATGGACGGATGGACGGACGGACGGACGGAATGACCGCTATATACCCCCGCTTACTTGGTTTAAACGTATTTATTCACAAGACAGTGACGGGATTGGCAAATCTTTGCTTATCTGAATGCCGCTCCCTACAAACATACACATATATATACATGAAACATGAGTGACGTTCACAGGAACACAAATTTAGAGCCTTACACACACCAAAAGAATACATCAAAAACAATAATAGCATTCATAACAGCACTTATTACAAAGAAACAGTTGAGGGCAATATTAAGATAGATTTACGGTTTAAACATTTTTCTTTTATTTACTTGCAAGGCGTTAGGGTAAATTATGAAAAATCTGAAAATCTATGAGTATGTAAAATATAATGATGGACAGATTATAATAGTTCGTCGTTTTCTTGATTGGTTGAGCCAGCATTTCCGTACAGGATAGATGGTAGGTTATAACCTTTGGAAAAAAGTATGTGTTTAATCTTATTGCGTTGTAATTGGGACAGGTAAGGAAAAAATGGAGTGCATGCTCCAATTGATGTCCACAGTTACAGGCCGGTGTATTGGAGATAAATCTCGCGAACTGATCACCGTTAAGGTCACTGCAGTCAAGCCGAAGGCGGGAGTGAATTATCTGACACAATCTTGAGCCGTGGTATAAATTGAACTTTATTGGGTTAGCATTGGTTTCTTTTAATTTTCTTTTACATTCTCCGAGCTTGTTTGAATTGATAACGTCTGGGGGAAGGGAATTCCAGATGCTTATTGTATCTGGTAAAAAAGATTTGGAATAATTACTTGTATTACATTGAATAGTTTGTAAGTCAGCTTGGTTTCTCAGATTGTATGGACTTGCGTCAGACACATTCTCCGGTACTAGACCTGATAGATACTCAGGAGCCAAATTATTTACCATCTTATAGAATACATATAATTTTTGGCGAGTTCTCCTTTTTTCCAAAGAGGTAATACTTGTCTCCGAGTACAGTTTTGTATGGCTTGTGCCACGGATTGCGCCACAGATAGTTCTGATTGCATCGAGATTAAGTTTTTCAAGAAGCAGCGACTGTTCCTTAGTACAGTTGTCCCATATATGACATGAGTAATCAAAAATTGGTAATATGAAAGATTTGTACATGGTCTGGAGGTTTTTTTTTCTTGTTGAGACGGTATTTAAAACTTCTTAAACAATTTACCATCGGACTCACCTTTTTAACAAGGCTGTCAATATGATTATGCCACATGCAGTCCTGTTGCAGAATGATTCCAAGGTGTTTATGAGACGTTACTTCATTAATAGTTGTATTATTCATAGAAAGGTCCGTTTTGATAGAATGGGTTTGTTTACGGGTAAATTGAATTGAGACGGTTTAACTTGGATTGAAGTCAACTTGCCATTTATAAGCCCAAGTTGTAATAACGGCTAAATCCTTATTTAGACATTGAGCAGCTACATAAGGGTCGTTTATTATTACGTAAAGTGATGTGTCGTCTGCCAATAACCGAAAGTTACAGTCAATATCGTCAACGATATCATTGATATAAATAAAAAATAGCAGTGGTCCTAAAACGGAACCTTACGGGACGCCGGCAGCGACAGGTTTTAATTCGGAGCTGTAACCGTTGATAACGACGCGTTGTGATCGGTCATCGAGATAGCTTTCGAACCATTGAAGTAATTTTCCGGAAATACCGTAAGATCTTAGTTTATGAATGACTCCCCTGTGCCATACTTTATCAAAGGCTTTGCTTATATCACAAAATACCGCTCTTATTTCCTTACCTTTGTCAACTTCTCTGGCAATAAAGTCATAAAGAAAAGTCATTTGATTAGATGGTGAATCTCGCGGAATAAAACCAGATTGGAGGTTTGTTAATAACTTATTGTCTCTTAGATAATTAAATACATTATTGAAAACACACTTTTCAAAGACTTTAGCTAGACAACTTGTCAGAGCTACAGGTCTATAATTGTTGCACTCATTGATACTTCTTATGAATGGGTATTATTGCCGCTATTTTCCAGATGTTGGGAAACGTTGACTTTGCTAGGGAGGTATTAAACAGTTTAGATAATGGGTCAGATATTACCGAGGCACTAAGTTTTAGTAAACGGTTACCGATGCCATCATGACCGGTCGCTTTAGTGATGTCAACAGAGAGTAAAATATCTTTAACTTCATTAACAGTCAAGGATATAGAAGATAAAGTTTTGTCTGTTTTAATAATAACATCCGGCAGATACTTATCGGGATTTTCGACGGTTGCCTGATCGCAGAAAAAATTGTTCATTATTGTAACGATATCATCATATACTGAATCTTGGTATGTAATCGGTGGAAATATTGTATTGCTGCCAGTTGATTTCAGGTAGTTTTTAACTAAGCGCCACCAAAGCTTACTACCGTAGGATTCATTTATCTTACTGTCAATATTAGATACAAATTTTCTCTTTGCAGTGCGAACTGCTGATATTACTTTATTACGAAATTTACGAAAAAGATCCCAGTCCGAAGGTCGGTTAAATTTGTTGGCTATTTTGTGCACACGATTTCGTTTTCTTATTAAACTACGCACTTCACGAGTTACACACAAAGGATCTCTGGGTCTAATGGTGACGGTTTTATTTGGGATATGGTTATCGCATATATCTAGAAAGGACTTCGAAAAAGCTGTTGCTGCTTCATCAATAGTATCTGTTGACAGAACGTTTCGCCATTTAGCTGAATCTAAGCTAGCATTGAGGTTTTCTTTATCACTCATGTTAAAGTTGTACATTTTTCTTTGAAAATGGCTATTTTTTGGGATGTCATCCTTAATAGTTACGCTAATAGGACAATGATCACTACAAATAGGATCAGACACACCTGCACTAAGCACATCATCAGCATTAGATACAAACAATAAATCAATCAAAGTTCGAGAAGTGGGTGTGATCCTAGTTGGTTCCGTTATGAGCTGTGTCAATCCGTACATTGCCTTTAGGCTGTCAATTTTATGATTATTTTCATTTAGAATATCGAGGTTAAAATCGCCGGTAATTATAGTTTGCATTTTTAAGGTCATAGCATTGCAAATTGACTGATCTATTAATTCCCAATATGCTTCACTTTTGTCTGCACGGTAAACATTTCCGATTAAATATCTCTTATTTTTGCTTTTAATTTGTATCCATTGTGCTTCAAGTCCGGGTATAGACAGATGATCCATGTTGATAACGTACAAGTTATCTTTAACATATATAGCTACACCCCGGCCCCACCCCGGCTTGGACGATCGTTACGGTAAGGCAGATGGAAATTTGGAATGGAAATGTCACTCTGGAGAATACCATTATGCAACCATGTTTCGGTCAGGCAGATTACATCATAAGAATGAAATTCAAACGATAATAGGTCTACTTTGTCTTTCAAACTTCTTACATTACTTCGTAGCGGGGGTATAATTACCTAAGGGCATATAATGGTTTTGAAGGGCGAATGACAAAATCCTCGGGTTCAAATTGGTGATAAAATAAAATATTAGGTTAAAATATTAAATAATTAGGCATCACCATGTTAAATTACTTACAGAAATGTTTGGAACTGTCATGATCTACCTGATCTATGACAAATGATGAAAGACTAAAAGCAAAACAAATTGCTATTCGTCATTCAAAGGCCAAAGGCACAGACAAGTTCTGTAAGGCAAACAGTGATAACGTTTGCTATTTGTTGTTCTAAACAATGAAACCTAAGTGTTATTTGGATTTACAGGTTAATTACAGATTTTGCAAATCTATTTGTATTTAAATTTTGGTTCCTGTTGTTATGAGAATGTCTATTCTAGTAAACGGTCTCATTTCGACTGTATTTTCAAGATGAATTTCCTATGGCTGCGTCACACATTGCCAGAGCTAACATCCCGGACATCATACGAATGTCAATAATTTCCAATTTTGTCGACTTCGGCTCTAAATCGGGATGTCATCGTATGACAATCTTGGGGGTTTCTTGGGGTCCGGGAACTACTTCGTTTGTGAGCTTATATTTTTTTGCATGTAAAAAAAATGGGTCGATGGTCACACGAACGCATCCCTTCGTGTACCTTTCGTATAGACATCGGGTCCATCGCATGGTCATCGTGTACACATTGTGTAACCATCGAATAATATTCGCATTAACTTCGGCTCAAACGGAACTCGACGCTCATGCGAATGCTGATGTCTACTAGATGAGACCGGCGGGTTACCGGCAGGCTGAAGTTAGCAAGTTATTGGTTATTAGTTATTCGTTATTCGAATAACGAATAACTAACTGGTTAGTTATTCAATATTCGAATAATGAATAACTAACTGGTTAGTTATTCACTATTCGAATACTGAATAACTAACTGGTTAGTTATTTGTTTTTCGAATATCATGCTGGCTGCTTATTCATTCTTCAGAGTTGAACAAAGAAGTAAATATAGATATATATTAAGGGTGGAAACTGACAATATGGGGTGGGGAACCTCGTTCATCGATTACATTCAGTAAGTACTGGCTAGCTATTCACTATTCCAATAATGAATAACTAACTGGCACGTTATTCGCTTTTCGAATATGCTGCTGGCTGTAAGGCCGCGAGCCTTGTGGTCTCGTAATAGGTCAATCCATTGACAAGTTAGATACTTGTTCGATATTGGTGATTTATGCAGAATACATAGGTTTATATTTCATTAGTAATTGTTAGGTCTTTCCCGGTTAGGTCTCAGCTGAAACAATGTTCTATATATGGTTGCGAACGTGCTTTATTGGCCGGGTTCGTTATAGGTCAATCTGAATCCGTTGCTGAGAGTGTGAAGTTAGTGACTTATTCGATATTGGCTGTTTCAGAATACATACTTTTGGTTTATCCTAGAATAAGCACATAATCGAAGGTCTCAAGGTTAAATCTCAGCTACAGCAATTGTTAATAAACGGCTACGCAAGTGCAATGTGGGATCTTAAAACTGAATCTGTTCCTATGGTTTCAAGTTCTTTACTTACTAAAAATTGTATTCTTGTGTATGGATCACGTCGCTGACAACGTTTCAGATTATATTCGTTCATAATGAAATTCGAATTATGTTAGGTCCTACCGTAGGTACAATTATCAATCCATACATTCATTAATATAAACATACGTTTACACTTGCACGAACTTTCCATCCGCATTTCAAGACCTCAGTGCGTGCCAATGCGTGAAGCATTCATTATATAATTTGTTAACATAACAATGCGCACACCTCCGCATTTTTCGCCTGACATTACACCTGATTTATATGTTGCACATTTGATGCGTAAAATTGTACACAAAGTGCCACGACTATGTTGGGTTCTGTGCACGCATATATTGCGTCTATAATCCGATGAAGTTGCGTTTTGGTACGGATTATGCGCAAATGCAGGCACAGGCATGACTAAATCATACATGCTTGTCAAGATTGTGACCTTTTTTAGTACGGTGTGTGTACCGTAGTGTACGGTACTGCCTGCATTGGAAGTATCTATAATGGCAGTACCCCATCTTAAATTAGTTCATCCTCTACTTTCACAAAGTGAACACCATGAACAACTCACAAGATATCGCCATTATTGAAGAGAAGAAAAAGGCTCATGTATCTGACATCGGCTACACTTCTTCTTTTTGGAGAAGAAGAAATAATACAGGAAGCAAGAAGATGTTGCAACCTCATCTCGGAATAGGAAAGCTAGAACATTTTGGTTTGAGAATTATTGACTAAAGACACTCTTTCGGATACTATGAACAGTTACTCACTGAACTTCTCCGTGGAGAAACAAAATGTTTCTCCGTATGACCTTTAACCCAGGAATTTTTGATAAGTTAACTCCTCACTTGGAGAAGAAAAAGACTTTCGTGAGAGAACCACTTGAGGTTGGACTAAAACTAGCAGACAAATTCCGCCTTGCCACTGGTGATAGCCACACAAGTCTACAATACAACTTCAGAAGTATTGTTTGCGGAGTCTGCAAATTTCTACCCGGTGTTTGCAGAGTCTTCATTGATGTGTTCAAGGTGGAGGTACTAAGTTGCCCCCAGAACCCCACAGGAAAATATAAAGGGTTTCATGGTTAAAGTTCGAGGTGGAACTACCACAAATGCTGGGGAGCTTTGAATGGAAAAAATGTTGCCATGAAGAAGCCGGCCAGTGTTGGGTCCTTCTACTACAAATACAAGGGATTCCACAGCATTGTACTTATGGCCCTTTAAGATTATATCTACAAATTCTTATATGTTGTCCATTCCTGGGACACCTATTTATACGGGGGTGAACGATGCATGCTCATTTCTGATTGGTTCGGCCATGTTATTGAAGAAGACTTTGAAAAAGAGACTGAGTACTGAAAATGCGTGAAACATCATTGAAGTGCTTTTACTGGTTAGATGATATTCGTGTCATTAGCACCGAAAAATAATCACGAATGTTGTCAATTGCCTGAAGTGCGTGCCAATTGCTTGACATGCTCAACCTAGTCTTGCCTTTATCGTGACACAAGAAAACTGTACACGTATTACACGACACCACAGGAATAAGATACGAACAAGTTGATACAAGTTCACGAGTCGATTGCGCAATTGGCACGCACTGGAGTGCGTGAAGGAATAACAAAACATATGGTTATTTCTTTACGCATGGGTACTTACTCACGAACAGTGAATGAATTATTCACGCCGGTTTGCAATGAAGATACGCATTGCCACGAATTAATGCGTACACATATTAGTATAGACATTAGTATGTTTTCGCAAGTGCTTACGCATATGCGATTAATTAAGTGCATAGTTCACAAATGTGCATACGTGCATATGCACACGTACGCAGTACGCATACGTCATTGTCTGTATAAACATTTATGTGTGTGTGCTGTGATGCGAGTGTGCTCACGTACGTATGTGGTTGCATACATACTTTCAAAATTAAATACGCATGCATGCCGACAAGCATATACCTATTGACAGAATCAAACAGAAGTGATGCGTCGATGCACGCAAGGACGTATGTTTAATTCAAACAACATAAACAAGCATCTTCGCAAATATCTAAGCTAGCAAACATGCATGCACACACACTTCTGTACACTGATCGAAAGCATGCACTCACTCACGGGCATAATTACACATGTCTGTGCATATGCATGCATCCACGAATGCAAACGTACATGCATGCAGATATGCACTTATGTCCGTAAGCGTATGTATGTCCGTATATGCGTACGCATGTGACTATACACGCACGCACATGTATAGTCTTTTAAATGCACGCACAAACATTTACTTTCTTACGCAAGTATTTTTCCTAATGCAGGCATGAATGTATGTGTATGCAAGTACGTATGCTTTCATATGCTTGCATGCTAGTACAAACGAATGAATACGTAGGCAAGCACGACTGCATGTATGAACATACTTATGGAAGCACACACGCATGTACGCATACACTCAACTTAAGTAACCTTTTGCAAGTACGTAAGCATACACAGGTACATAATTGTACGCACGTACATCCTCTTACGCACACATGCACGTAGGCATCGGATGTACGCATGCAAACCAATGTATTTATCCGTAGCATTGTAGTAGCTGTGATATACCCCAGAGACAGACCTAACTTATACCCCACTTCCGGTCTCGTTGCTATGGTTTCTTTTGTTACAAGTGTAGGTGTATTAGCCGATACACCTATACTTTTTCTGATATCCTACACTTTTTTTCTAATATACCTACACTTGTTCTGATATACCTACACTTTTCTAACATACCTACACTTTTTAACAACTGAGAGACAATGTAGTCAATTTTCTAAAGTTCCAAATTCTAAGTGATGATACTTTATAAAATGTCAGATTATAAATGAACATATAAGAAACCTGGGATCGAACCCGTGTCCTGTTGCTTTCTGGCCCAACGACCTAACCATTACACCACGAAGCCAGATGAAACTCTGAACATTTTTTCATGACCAAATGAATAAGGTTCTTATAATGCGTGAAATAATATCACAAATTTATGTTTATCTTTTTATATAAGAATGTAATTTAATTTTGGGCGCAAACTGTCTAAACATACTGAAAGTTGTTTCTGTTTTCTCTAAACTTTGGCAACGTTGACATTAGCCATGCTCTTTACAGTGTTAGTTGTACATTTCAGCAAGATGCACGTGCATCTGCGTTGACAATGCCGTCATTGGGCCATATCAATTAGATTTCGAACCCCAAACATGGGTAACCATACAACGCAGCACGGACTGCGTTGTCACAGAAAGAGGCCGTATTTGGGTTGTGCGTTTCATGCACAATCTTGTTTACAGCTGTATTTGTTTAGCAATATTATGAAATAGTATCCGCTTTCACTCGACCGTAAGTGGGGTATAAGACAGATATACCCATACTTTTCCTCGTGTATCAAATGATACCCTACACTTTTCCCCGTTGGAGCCTTACTCGGCTCCGCCTCGTAAGGGCCCCACGGGGAAAAGTGTAGGGTATCATTCGATACACTCGGAAAAGTATGGGTATATCTCTCACATGTGCTTATATACCTATGTATTCTGAAACGGGTGCCAGTAACGTTTTCTATGCATACATCATCAATAATGAATAATTAAGTAATTAACTTCACACTCTCAGCAACCTATATCAGGGACCTTATATAGAGGGATTAGAAACTAATCGATTAGCTCGCGGAGCTTCCCTCGTCATGGTCCAACGCACATCTTGACTTGGCGCCCGTATTGCGCTAATTACTTGCGTAGCACAATAGTATATCCAGTTAATCAATCCGCCATCTTGACTGTAAGGAGTTTAGATGATATGTGTGATGGTTCGAGGGGGGTCCAAAACTTTTACTTTTAACGGAGACAATAAATTCTAAAATAATAACTTAGCGAAAGATGAATAGTTTTCTAATGCAACTGCGTCAAGCTGGTATTTAGGGGAAAATAGTCATCTCGTACTTTGCTGTTAAAATAGTGAGTCAGTCCGCCATCTTGTCTGTACGGAGTTTTGATGATATGTGTAATGGTTCGAGAGGGGTCCAAAACTTTTACTTTTACCGAAGACAATAAATTCTAAAATATTAATTTAGCAAAGATGAATAGTTTTCTGATGCATCTGCGTCAAGCTGGTATTTTTAGGGGAAAGTAGTCAGCATGTACTACGCTCGTACTTTGCAGTTAAAATAGCGTGTCAGTCCGCCATCTTGTTTCTAATGAGCGTATATGATATGTGTAATGGTTCGAGGGGAATCAAAATTACACTTTTACTTTAACCTAGATCAATAATTTCTAAATATTCATTTAGCAACCGTATAAATAATAAATATTTATTGTTTGTTTTTTTCTCACGACAATAAACAGTAATCAACTCAAAAAAATAACAGAATAATACATGTGGATACCATCAAGTATTCCAAAGCACTAGGAAACCTAACATTATTTGTAAAGTACATATAGTATCATATAAATATAGAGATTATTACCCGATGAACTGTGTCATATTTGCACAAATTTTGTAAAAGTCATATAGCACACTTTCGAGTATAATAATTTCTTTATTAAACATTTTATTTTATTTGATTCACGTAAAAGTAGTCTGAGAACGAGCAACTAAGCAAGGTTTGGTGACGTCAAGAATAATCATATATGGGTAATAAATACATTTTTCTCACAGTGGTATATTTCATATATCATTACAACAATCAACAGTTTCAAAGGGAGGTTACACTA
Source organism: Gibbula magus (assembly GCA_936450465.1). Classification (NCBI taxonomy): domain Eukaryota; kingdom Metazoa; phylum Mollusca; class Gastropoda; order Trochida; family Trochidae; genus Gibbula; species Gibbula magus. The sequence continues at coordinate 64,207,066 of OW388304.1, forward strand.
GTGTTTCTTGACTTTACGAAGATTGCCGATTGCCGCACGAGCGAGCCGGTGTAAGATTGAAAATATACCCGCGTTAAAAAATACCTGGCGGGTACTTTTTCAACGTTGAATAATGACCCGGAGTCACTTTTCAACGCCTCGGGTCTTTTGTCAACGTTAAATGATTACCCAGACTGATAATTAGTCAACTTTGAAAATAAACCCAAGGTGTTGAAAAGTGACCCTGAGTCATAATTTAACGTTGAAAATATACCCGCCGGTGTGTTTTCAAAGCGGGTACATTTTCTGTCTTACACCGGCAAGACTCGGAGACGTCAACTGGTAACAACAATCATTCTCTTCCCACAGAGGTTAGTCCCTACAGTTTTCCGGTTCTACCCTCTGTTACATTACGCTTGAAATAGAGAGCAGAACCAACGTCCTCTAGCGGTGGAAAGAGAAATCTCTTAACCTATCCTTGCTTCTTAACCAATGAGAACTCATGTTTAATTGGACATGTCGAAAGGGTAACTTCAAAGATCGACGCATTTTACTCTGAAGGGTCATGCTCATTAGCATTTGTCATTCGAATATGTCTGATGTAAATAAAGAAAATGAACTGTTTTGGGTATTTGTCTCTGATTTGGTTTTCTTTCTTTATAATTATGTTTATGATCGATAGTTTTCACAAAATCAAAAATCATAGTTCGAGGAAAACACAGAAAACACAGTAAAACGAGAAAACGTTGGCCTTACGTTTATGACGTGTCATTGGTTAATGTCACTTTTACAACGGCGTCGCTGATTGCACAACTAGATTCAATTGCAACCAATCAGAACACTACCTTCCCGCCCACATTATCGAGCGTAATGTAATAGAGGGTAGAACCGGAAAACTGTAGGGACTAACCTCTGTGGGAAGAGAATGCCGTTCAGAATAGCTAGCTGAGATTTAACCTTAAACAGATTTAAACAGCCAATATCGAATAAGTCACTAACTTCACACTCTCAGCAACGGATTCAGATTGACCTATAACGAACCCGGCCAATAATGCACGTTCGCAGCTATATATAGAACATTGTTTCAGCTAAAACCTAACCGGGAAAGACCTAACAATTACTAATGAAATATAAACCTATGTATTCTGCATAAATCACCAATATCGAACAAGTATCTATTTTGTAAATGGATTGACCTATTACGAGACCACAACCAGTTAGTTATTCGTTATTCGAATATTGAATAACTAACCAGTTAGTTACTCATTATTCGAATATTGAATAGCTAGCAAGTGCTTACTGAATGTAATCGATGAACGAGGTTCCCCACCCCATATTGTCAGTTTCCACCCTTAATATATATCTATATTTACTTCTTTGTTCAACTCTGAAGAATGAATAAGAAGCCAGCATGATATTCGAAAACCGAATAAGTAACCAGTTAGTTATTCGTTATTCGAATAATGAATAACTAACCAGTTAGTTATTCATTATTCGAATATTGAATAGCTAGCCAGTACTTACTGAATGTAATCGATGAACGAGGTTCCCCACCCCATATAATCAGTTTCCACCCTTAATATATATATATATTTACTTCTTTGTTCAACTCTGAAGAATGAATAAGCAGCCAGCATGATATTCGAAAAACGAATAACTAACCAGTTAGTTATTCGTTATTCGAATAATGAATAACTAACCAGTTAGTTAATTATTATTCAAATATTGAATAGCTAGCCAGTGCTTACTGAATGTAATCGATGAACGAGGTTCCCAACCCCATATTGTCAGTTTCCACCCTTAATATATATCTACATTTACTTCTTTGTTCAACTCTGAAGAATGAATAAGCAGCCAGCATGATATTCGAAAAACGAATAACTAACCAGTTAGTTATTCATTATTCGAATAGTGAATAACTAACCAGTTATTTATTCATTATTCGAATTTTGAATAACTAACCAGTTAGTTATTCGTTATTCGAATAACGAATAACTAATAACTAATAACTTGCTAACTTCAGCCTGCCCGGGTTACCCTCGTGTTAACCTAGCGTTGCCAATTATTGCTATCCTGAAAAGTACTAGATTGCATCACGGCGGAGGGCCCCAGTCTTTCACAGGCGTGCACCTATAAAACCAGCGTCTGAATAATGTATCCCATAATAATTAATCAAAGTTAAATCAGCTAAATCAGTTAAAATCAAGTACTTAATGCGCAAATTATTAGTTTTTAGTGAACGAACGTTCACCGATCTCATATAGTGAAAACATCTACCAATGATTACAGTTAAAACAACAGCCGATTTCGTTATACAGTTCACATTTGGATATTAACCGTCGTTTTAATCCCTTAAAAGCACATTAGTTATGTTACTTAAAAAAACACTTTGCGCTGATTAATGTTCAAATCTACTCTCTCGGCTTGCATATTCATCAATAAATGACAAATATGTAATGATTAACAGTTTTCAATGAAAATTAAAGTTACAAGTTTATCTAATTCAGTAGAATATGGGTATAGATGTAGATGGTTTCCACAAAACCACATATTTCTATATTCCATTGACCATATGCTCTTGATCTATGTGAATGTTGGGATCACCATTTGGTTACCATAGTGAAAATGTGAGTCTGTGGTAGGTGCTCTTGAGCTGACTGGAAAGCTAAATATTAGTAAATCTATTGATAAGAATGACTGTTTCATCAACATTTCCTTAAAGAAACTTCTACAACTGGATTCATTCCAACAGAGAACTCTGTCCCATTTTTGCACTCAAAAGTTTGAACATTCATTTTACCAGAAAAGTTACTATTTTCTAGGTGCTGCCTTCAGGTGTTGATTTCGTTAAGGAAAGTGGTACAACTGTCTAAAATTGTCTTTGGTTTCTTTTTTTACACAATAGGTTTGTCAATCTGTTCTATACAATTTTCAGCAATGGTTGGATATTCTTATTGTACGTAAACTTACCTTGAATAGAAACCTTGCAAAACTAAATCCTGGTAATGTATTTTATTACACTCTCGTTGAAGATACTACTGTTGTGAAACATCGAAATGTTATTCAACACTGTTGTGAAACATTGCAGGTGAAAGCGATCGCAGTCGGAACTACTTTCCAGTAGTCATATGGCCTTTGGGATCGCTTGGGACTGGATTTCTTGGGGCATGTTTTTTCACGCAACGTCGTTTTGATTAATATTGTACGGACGCTTCTATAACAATTTACCGTCAATTAGTATCACTTGGTTGATTCAGAGTTAGTTCCCTTGACATGTTATCTCGTTACGGCTTTCGGGATTTGACCGCCATTTTGCTTCGTCATGCAACTTGACGTAGCCTTAATTTATGTAAATTCACAAGGAATAATCGTCATGTTTAACCCACGTATCCTGTGACAGTCGTCAGTTGAGTATTATTGCAACTACATTGTAATCCTTATAGGTACATTTTGATATTTTCTTTTCCCTTTGAGGAATGGTTTTGATTGTTTAGAATGGAAAAAGTTAGGCTAGCTTCGTGTCTTCATGTTAGTTTTCCAGGTTGTGGAGGCATTCATGTCTGTTGTTACAGAAGATACCATACCAAGATAAATGAATAAAAAATGCTTCAAGGTAAGTATCAATGCTGATATAAAATTTTAACGTTTGCTATAAATGTCAGAACTCCATTTTCGGCGGTGCTGTCAGCAATTTGTGCCGTCAATGTTAACTTTATCGGCAACAAGGACAATGATCCCTACAATTTCGCTAGATAAAACTAGCTGCAGAACTGTATGTTACTTTACTCCCCAGTATCATTGTCATCAGGGTGTTACAGAGTCTATTTTGGCAAAGCAACTGCAGCTACATACAACTGTAACTAGCCTAACTGAATCGCGCTTGAAAACAGTCGCATTCCGATGACGTCACAATCACCTGACATCATTCATAAGATCTAGTGAGATTAATGCGATGTTTTTGTTTACTCGCCAATTTGCGCTTCTTATAGTTCAACATAAAGACAATGTAATGAGTGTTTTGAAATCGTATTGTTCAAAATTGAAACTGTTATTAACGGATATTTGCTTGGTCTATTTTTGGTGTTTAGTGAGATGGCGTAAGCGTCCATGGTAAGAGATGTATCCCTACGCACATCTACATGAATGAATAGTAAACTTTAATTACATATTTCATTAATTTAGAGCGTGTAATAAATAAAATACTAAACGACGTCCCGTTTAATAACATATTTATGAAACTCGTGGATGGTATTGGTATCTAACTCGCTTTCGCTCGTTAAATACCAAAACCATCCACTCGTTTCATAAATATGTCATTAAACGGGACGTCTTTTAGTATTCTCTATTTTTCACATCCTCTCATTGTATACTCACATGTCGTAAAATAGATATTGCCCTCTTATGGTTATTAAAACATGTCATTGGTTTAATTCTTATGCTGATGTTTGTGTTGACTTCCAAAAAGGTCAATTCCAAACCTGACACCATAAGAGGTTCGATAGAATATTACTTTTACATTACCAGATGATAAATACTAGGGAAGAAACTAATCTCTCCGTATTAATTTGTTAGAAGTGTGACACCATGATTGTCGAAGATGAATTCTGCTTCATTTTGAGTTGTCCATATCATACTATAAGTAGAAACAAATTCATTCCAAAATAATTTCATCAATATCACACACGGGAAAAACTACAACAACTTATGTCTTCTACAAATATCAATGCATTTAAAGGACTGGCACTGCATTTAAGGCGAAATCTGTATGTAAAATGAGTTTCATATTATGACGTAGTTTTACATGTGAAATTTGTGTATCATTATTTTATTATTGTGTATAATATTGGTATGAAATCCACACACACAATTGTATTCAACACTTGTACTCTGGGCCACGAGGCCTTCAATACCGAAAACATACTTTCTTCTTAATACATGTGTAGTAATGAGTAGCATGAGTAATAAATGCTTTTAAAAGAAACTTTATGATGGTTTACAGATAATCAGGAATTTTACATTTCCATTGGAGGCGTGACATTCAGAATTTTAGCAATAATCGACACTGTTGGTTTTAATGAAGATAAAGTATCATTTTAAAAATATGACACACCATTTAAGCTAGGAGCTAGAATCAGTAGAATCCTCAAGACAGCAGTCTTTGTCTCTGATGATGGCTTTGCTGCTGTTCAGAAAAGTATGTGGCGAAACCGTGACAGATAAGTCAACAATGTTTTAGTGTTTGCAGTGGGTAACAATTCCTGATTTTATACGTCCTTCACATCATCAGCATGCCCTTACATGAAATTTAGACCGGTTGGTTGAATTCAAAGTTTCTGTTGAAGTTTTTGAATTGATGAAGTTGCCATTAGAAGAAAGATTTACATCCTTTGAACGAGTTCGCTTTTTTTTTATCGAATGGACACATCTTTGCTCTTAAATATCACTAAAGAGGACACGACATATGACAGAAAAATGGAAAAATAGAGCCATGGGCTCTATAGCTCATCATGAATTCAATGATTTATTATCTAAGGATGAATATCTAAGTTATCTCAAGTAATACACTGTATTTGGAGTCACAGGGTCACCAATCCTACAATTAAGAATCAAAGAGTCTCTACACAACATTTCACCTTTCTAGAGCTTTACATACTTGAGATAATGATGAAAATAGATTTTTGGGTCCTGACCCGTGACCTAGATTGGGGTCACAGGGTCACAAAATCTACAATTTAGAATCCCCATTGGCCAAGGAGTCTGCACACAACTGTTCAGCTCTCTAGACCTTTTGGAACTGGAGAAGAAGATGAAAATAGCTTTTTGGGTCATGACCCGTGACCTAGATTGGGGTCATGGGCTCACAAAATCTACAATTTAGACTCATCATTTGCCAAGGAGTCTGCACACACCTTTTCAGCTCTCTAGACCTTTTGGAACTGGAGAAGAAGATGATTATAGGTTTCTAAGGATGTGACCCCTGTGACCCCATTTGGGGTCATGGGGTCACGAAATCTACAACTTAGAATCCCTATTGACCAAGGAGTCTGCACACAATTTTTCAGCTCTCTAGAGCTATTGGAACTGGAGAAGATGAAAATAAGTTTTTAACGATGTGACCCCTGAGACCCCATTTGGGGTCATGGGGTCTCGAAATCTACAACTTAGAATCCCCATTGGCCATGTAGTCTGCACATAACTTTTCAGCTCTCCAGACCTTTTGGAACGTGAGAAGAAGATGAAAATATGTTTTTAACGATGGGACCCCTGTGACCCCATTCGGGGTCACGGGGTCACAAAATTTACAATGTAGATTCCCATCAGCTAAGGAGACTGCACACAACTTTTCAGCTCTCTAGACCTTTTGGAACTGGAGAAGAAGATGAAAATAGGTTTTTAACGATGTGACCACTGTGACCCCATTTGGAGTCGAAAAAGCGAAAAGTTTACGGATGGATGGACGGACGGATGGATGCCATAAGCCCATCGGGCCTTTCAGGCCTGATGAGCTAAAAAGCTCTCTTGCCTCTTAAGATAGAGTGAGTGAGTGAGTGAGTGAGTGAGTGAGTGAGTTAGGGTTTAACGCCGATTTCAAGAGTATTTCACTTATTCTTAAGATAGAACCCCTTTAGAAGTATACATAAACATATGTTTTGCATTTGTATTAAGTAGGCACACACGAACAAGTGTGTATGCTGTGTAATTATTATTGTGGGATTATCACTATAATTATTGTAATGAATTTAGACGAAGTTGTGTTCACATGCTTGCTATCTAGAATTTGGTCGCCGAGGAGGCAACTGTAGAAACCGAAAGAATAAAAAGAAAATTACATAGTACATACTCTCTCCAGAGCCCTCATTATATGCATAATATAAGCTAAGAAACGTTTCACTTTATATTTTGCTTTTCAGGTAGAAGAAAGGGAGCGCAAAGAACAATTACTACGAGACCAAATCAAGCAGGTATAACATTTAAATTCTTATTTTTTTCTGTCACCTTGTCACTCTTGTACAGGGATTTTCAAACCAACATTATTATCAGGTGATATTTCAAAGAATTCAGATTACCGTTTAACAGAGCTGTAGCAAATTATAAACCACGCGTGAGCAACCCGAAAAAGTTGCCACAATTGGCAAAACACACTATATATGTTCTCATAAGAACCATTATTAAACTTGTATACTTTAAACAAAATATATCACAGTAAAAGAGGAACAATAGTTTTGTTTATATACATATCAATATAGAAGAAAGTAGGTCACCATACTAGCTTGGATAATATTTACAAAAATAGAGCCATTGGCTCTGTGACTCATTTTTTAAATAAGGATAAAATATTAATATTTACTTAAATGAAATATGATAAAAGTTACAAAAATGGTTTTACAATAATGAAGATAACATACATATTTTGTTAGACCCTCAATTCTTAATTTTCAAGTTTCATCTTCTCTTTCTCAACAACAAAATGCATATTAGAACTCACATATTTGAACTTACTTACCTTAGTCTGAAGTGAAGAGCACATAAAATCTCAAAGATAACTGTTCAAAGCTTGCTACAGTAGTTGTATTGTAGGTTGTGTCCTTGTGAATCATATGTTTGGTCACTGGATCATTCAATTTACAATCTGCACATACAATATCAGCTCTCTAGAGTTATTGCTTCTGCTTCCCCAATTTGGGGTCACGCTCACCAAATCTAAAATTAAGAATCCCTATTAGCCAAGGGGTCTGCACACAACATGTCAGCTCTCTCGGCCATTTGAAACTGTAGAAGATGAAAATTAAAATGAAAATTAATGTTGTGACCCCTGTGACCCGATATGGGGTCATGGGTTCACCAAACCTACAATTGAGAATCTCCATTGACCAAGGAGTCTGCAAATACAATTCAGCCCTCTAGTGTCATTGGTTCTGGAGAAGAATATAAAAATAGGTTTTTAATATCGAAACTACTGTAACATTATTTGAACTATTAGGGTCACTAGATCTACAATTGAGAACCCCCATTATCCAAGGAGTCTTCACGTACAATTTCAGCTCTCTCGAGTCAGTGGTTCCTGAGAATAAGTCGAAAAAGTGAAAAGTTTACGGACGGACGACGGACGCCATGTCATGCCATAAGCTAAACATTATAATAAATTGACAAACACAATTGCAGAGAAAAGCTTCATTCATTCATGTAGAACAGTTCTCTACTGCAGGCTAAGTTGCCGTGTCTTCTACAAGCATTTTCTTTTGATAATTTGAAAAGCTCACTCTTACATATTGTTTCCCTGTCATTTTCGAATACAGGACATCCTGGAAAGGACATCCTGTATTCGATCAGGTCAATGCAGAACACAGCCTTTTAACACTTCCTCTGGAGTTCGACAAGGCTGTATGCTGAGCCCACTTCTGTTTATATTTTTTATAAATCAACTTGCCAAAGAATTGAATGAAAGTAAAAGTAATGGTATATTTGTAAATGATTGCATTGAAGTAATTAGAATATTATTATTTGCAGACGATGTAGTCCTTGTAGCAGATTCGATAATTAATTTACAAAGAAAACTGGATATATTAGAGCAATTTTGTATAAAATGGGGCTTCGAAGTTAATCTAGAGAAGTCAAATATTGTTGTTTTTAGAAATGGAGGATACTTAAAAAGGTTAGAAAAATGGTATTTTGGTGGAAAGGAAATAACTGCTACAACATACTATAAATATTTGGGTATTATTTTTTCCTCTCGATTAATTTGGTCTAGAAATTGTGAAAAACTAGCATTACAAGCACAACGTGCCTGTTTCCCTATAATATCGTCTGTTATGTAATTATCCAAACATTGGCTTTAAAACTGTCATGAATATTTTTGATACAAAGATAGCTCCTATAGCCTTATATGGCAGTGAAATCTTGGGATATTGTTTCAGAGAATCTATAGAAAAAGTCCAGAATAATTTCATTAAGAAATATTTATTAATCAGTAAAAAATCATCTAATATAGCTGTTTTGGGTGAAACTGGTAGATACAATCTGTGTGTAAGATATTATTGTAATTGTATTAGATATTGGTGCCGGTTAATACGATTACACCCTTCACGACATCCTGCAGCAGGTTATCAAATGTTAAAGCAGCATGATGAAAATGGTAGCCAGAACTGGGTATCCCATGTACGCACACTTCTAGCCACAACAGGATTTTCATATGTATGGGTAAACCAAGATTTCGGGGATTTCTCTCTTTTTATGTCTGAATTTAAGAAGCGCTGTATTGAAATAAATATTCAAGACTGGTATACAATATTAGACAAGTCACATTACCTATCTTTCTATAAATCTTTCAAGTCTGTTTTTGCAGCTGAATCATATATTTTTTCAGATTCTGTACCTAAATATTTATTAAGGTTATTTGTTAAATTGCGATGTCAGTCACATAACCTTCAAGTACAGAAGTTTAGACGAAGCAACAATATTAATGTCAATGATTTACTTTGCACACGCTGCTGTTTACATGAGATACAAGATGAATACCATGTTATTCTCGTATGTCCATATTTTAAGCATCTTAGAAAATTGTATGTACCATTATTTTATACCAATAATCCTACAAGAATGAAACTCTGTAAGTTAATATCCTGTGAGAATTTGTCATTAATTAAAAATGTTGCTTTCTTTTTTAAAAGAACTCAGGTATTTACATGATGCAATTGTAACACCACATCCTATTATCGCTATTATGATGTAGTCTGGGCCATGAGGCCTTTAATTCTGAATAAAGTCTGTCTGTGTGTCTGTCTGTCTGTCCTTTCATTTTCCTGAGTGGAATGCATCTTGATTTCAGATCGAAATCACTGTCATTATCAAAATACATTGACATCAAGCATACTCTTTGCATAATAACTTATGTTAACAAAACATGTTACAGGAACAGGAAAAACTGAAAACGGCGAGAGAAAATGTAAGTACATATATGAACTATTATTTCATTTCACAATTCTACTTTAGTCATCATTTTGTTTCATTTAAAGGCGCATTGGTCTCCAAGTAATATGTTATATTTACTTACTTAGTCGGAGCTGCTATTAGTTTTTACGCAGTTTCCTTTGCCGCCGCCACTGCCGCCGCCGTCGGCGCGTTTTGTATTCGCTATAACTTTTTGCCTAGAAGGTTTTGAGAACTCATATACATATACTCTTACTTATGCCCCTGGGGAATTGTTTAAACGTGTTCACATTCAAGGTCAAAGGTCAAGGTCACGAGTTCTGAAACCGCTAAAAAAATCGTACGACCTTGAAAATAATGTCAAGGTCACCAAAATCTAATCAGCCCGTCGTCATTCCTTGGAGAAACTATGTATAAACTATAAAGAGAATCCAGCGAATGGTTATTGAGATATCCCGCTGACAAGGGTAAAATGACAAAGTCTCGTTGTGACCTTGAAATAAAGGTCAAGGTCACAAACCTCTGTAGGAACCTTACTCTTCCTATGATGAACCCATATGCAAAATATGAAAATAATCTAATGAATAGTATTTGAGTTATTCCATTTCGTACGCACATACGGACGGACGCAGCTGAATACTATTTCCTCCGCTTCGCGCTAGACTCGCGGTGGGGGGATAATGATAATAATGATATCTGTTGATAACCAAATTTTAAAATTCGAACACATTATTGTTGTATGATACTTTGTCACGGCCGAGCTTGAATACATTTCTTGACATTTTTATGTTTTGGTGGCAAAGATATGGTGGCTAACTAACGTTATAAACTGAACGCCAACAGAATTGTGACACCCCTTTCAATTTGAATATCATAAAAGTTACGTGTTCAGAGGAATGTGCTTGTTGTGTTGTAACACTCCACCAGTATGGTGTTTTGAGTTAAAATAGCAGGCCTGTAACTTTAGTGGTAAATATGTTATCGCCAGTTTAAAGGTACATCCATTGTGTTGTTGGGGGTTACATATCGCAAACGTTATAAATTGTGTTACTTTATCGAAAAGAAACGATTGTTGCCAAAAACTACCATAATGATGATAGTAAACTTAGCATATTGACAATAACGTGGAGCACAGTGGTGTAGTGGTTAGCATGCTTGCCTCTCACGCCAACGGCCCGGGTTCGAATCCCGGTGGAGACACCAAACATTTGTGACCTGGGTCTTATACTGTGTTGTGCCTGGGCAAGGCACTTCATCCACATTGCACTCAGTCCACCCAGCTGTTTAAATGGGTACCTGAACACGGGAGGTACGGATCTATATGGTCGCGCGGAGCGCTTAGTAGCTGCACCGAAAATACAATTTCTTCAGGGTAATAATTGTACCGACATTGAGCAGTGCATTGAGCACTGGATAATAGGCGTTAAAATGTATATTATTATTATTATTATTATTATTATTATTATTATAACAAGGTAAAAGTAGTGATTTCTGATCGAAAACCGGACAATGCAAAGCGTGTGGCGCGCGTCAATGAGTCAAACGTAATTTTGGAATCTTATTTATAACAGACAAAAAGACAAATTTGAGTTGATAATGTTAAATAGGTCACATAACTACTATGTGCATGTAAATGGGACGTGCAGTTTTGGTTTCTGCACATGCGTAATCATGTTACTCAATTTTAATTTGAAACTATTAATTATGATATTTGGCGATTTGGGATAAATGTGCAAGATGGGTGAATTTATTTGTATTTTAGACAGTACATGTGGTGAGTTGGAACGTATTAAAACCAAATAAAATTTTATGAAACACAATAGACGCACCTTTAACTTTGTCTTCTTTGATAATGAATGCAAATTCATAAAAAAAGAAATTAGTTATGTTTTTGCAAATATCTGTTCGTTAATTCGTCTGAAAATGACGAAATATTGAGATTGAAATAATATCAATAAGATTCTAAGAAATGTTTTTATTAAAAATGTGCTTCGACTGTTTTAGGAAGCTTTAGCACATGTTTATGGACTAGATTTGTTTCTAAAAAATTTTCTAAATAGTGAACTTCTTAAACATTTGGTTTTCATCAGAAGGATCATGTCACCAAAAGGTAGCTATAGAATTTTACCACGCATGAAATCCACGTGAAATCAGTTGGTAACAGTTTAAAAGGCCCCTGTATTCATTATTTCACACCATAATTCGATGACAATGCCCAGATGATCAACTGAACGATTGGAATGCTGCAGACTGGGTCCACTGATTGCTGCCGCATTCGGATGTCACCGTCTTACCATTCTCAGGTTTCGTGGACGTCTACAAGTTGAAAGTCACATACATCTTGGACTAACATTCTCCTCAGACGGCAAATGGGCTTGTCATATCAACAACATGTTGAAGGTCACTGCTAGAATGATTAATTCTCTAAGGAAATTAAAGTATCTTTTAAATAGAAAGACGTTAAGTATGATTTATTAAGTGTACGTAAGGCCACATTTTGAATATGCATGTGAAGTGTGGGATGGTTGTACATTAGAACAAGCAGAAAAATTAGAAAAACAACAACTGGAAGCTGCCAGAATAGTTACAGGACTTCCAAGTTATGGTTCCAGAAGAATATTGTATTATGAAACTGGTTGGGAATCGTTGATAGAGCGTAGACGTAAAAATTGTGCTTGTTGTTTAAAATCTTCAATAATATTGCACCAAATTATCTCTATGAATTATTGCCTGAAAAAGTGGGTAATAATATGAGCTATAACCTCAGAAATTCGGAAAATCTGCAACTCCCCTTTTCAAGAATTAAGGAATCTCATGAATCCTTCTTCCCTTCGGCAATTCGACATTGGAATAATCTTCCCCTGGAAATAAGAAACTGTCCATCCATTTCAGATTTCAAACGTAGCCTTCAAAAGCCACCTGATACAGCGCCAGAATGTTTTTCAATAGGAAATAGATATCTGAATATTTTGCACACAAAGCTAAGACATGTGTGTAGTCAATTAAACTATGATTTATTTAGAATAGGCCTAGTCAGTGACCCCAGTTGTTCATGTGGAAATCCATGCGAAAATGCCTTTCATTATATTTTTGATTGTATACATTTTTAAGTTCAGCGCCACAGATTACTATGTAAGATGGCAAATGTTACTCTTGGTAGAGTGCCTTTAGATATTAGTTTATTCCTTAATGGCAATGCAGATCTATCACCTTGTGAAAATGAAACTATAATAAAACATGTACATGCGTATATTCACGAAACAAAGAGATTTAAGTGTGCCTCTTAATTACAATGCTTTAGTCTGTTGTCTTTCTCTCTATTTGCTGCATCTTTTGTATTATATTGTTTCGTTCTGACTGTATGACATATTGTAAATGTCAAATGTAAATATTATGGAGAGGGCTTTTATAAGTTGGACAACTTGTGCCCAATCCGTTTCACTTCTGTGAATAAAATATGTTTAAACAAACAGACTGGATCGACTCGAGACCGAGCCAGAAGCGACAGGCTGACAGTGACAACACCAAATGAAGACCGGTACCGGCTTCAACTGCATCTCAGGAACCGCTTTCAAGCCGCGAAAACGACAGCTTCTACTGCACTTGAACACCGAATCAGTCCCCAGACGATGAGAAGATGGTTCCAACAACATTGACTCAGGTCAAACTGGCCAATGCAATCAATGCTGTTGACGCGCCGACATCCACAAAACAGGGTTGCTTGGCCTAGAAATGTTCGACGTTGGCAGAGCCAAAACTAGCAGAGAGTGTTATTTTCCGACGGTGAAGGCAGCGTCGTGGTCTGGGGTTGGATACGCGGCAACGCAACCAGCGACCTCATTATCATTGAAGCCAATTTGACGGCGCAGAGGTACATTGACAGGGTCCTAGGAGTCAGAGGTCATTCCATTCCTACAACGTCTTACGAACACCCTTTTTCAACATGACAATGCTCGCCCTCATGTAGCCAGAGTGACGTTAAAGCGTAAAACAACAGAGGGTAAGATCGAAAATCTGAAGGGAGTAACCTCTGTAGGAATAAAATGGCTTTCATCAGAGGACTGACGTTTTCTGTAAACGAAGAGTTCAGGCATGTTTGAATGTCAACGGCGGACATACCAAATATTGATCATAAAACTAATGATTATTCTATGATTTTGATGTTTTTGAGCATGATCGGAAATAGGACAATTGACCCCACCCATGAAGGACCATGAAGAACTGACGATAACTGATTTACCATTAAAGTTACAGGTCTGCTATTTTAGCACAAAACACTAAACTGATGGAATGTTACAACACAATAAAGCAAATTCCTCTGAACACGTAACTTTTTATGATATTCAAATTCAAAGAGGTGTAAAATTTATGTTGGCGTTCAGTTTTATATTGTCATATATTAAGTACATGAATGTTCACCTGGAAACCGTTCAATACAAGGCCCTGGTCACGAGATAACAGAGGCCTTCAAGAGTCGCTTCGCCTATGACATCGCCCAAGACTTCACCCGAAGTGGCAGGGTCATATGGAAGGGGATTTGTGCCATAATTGAAGACATGGTGACTTGTAACTTCTAAAGTGTAACATGTCGTTCGCAACCATACAAGTCTCGAAAAGATAAGTCCAACCATGCAAAACTAACAAAGTTGAAATGTATTTCTAGAAATCGTCAAAGTCGAAAAGTGAACTTGTCAGTTTTAGTTATTAAATCTAAATAATATACGCATTTTGTAATGTTACAAGTTACGTTTGACAAATGAAAAATGGAAAATGAAGACTTTAACATTTCGAGACTGACATGACTTGCATAGTTGCGAATGCAATGTTTCAAATTACAACTCTACATGAATTCGCATTGACCATATTTGGAAGTTTCCCGAACATTGCCGATGTTTTCCGAGGACGAGAGGCATTTGCAAAAAAACGAGACCTCCCTTTCCACTGTCCCAGATGGGGAATCCCTTAGTCTATTTTGAGCCCAACGCTGGACGAGTTGACTACGCCCCTTGAAATCAAGGGACGTAACTCTTGTTATGTCCTACAAACAAAAGCACGTTGTCAGTTCACGGAGCGCTACTGTCACTTACATTCCGTGTGATAGTGTCGCTTAGTATTTAAATGCCAAACGAAACTACCAATTGAAAATTAATTTTTAGGTATTCTTATTATTATTTCAATAACTTTTAAGGACACTTGACAAACAATTATTTTTTTTGCAACGCAAAACGAATGCGGAAGTAATGTAAATGTTGGATGACACTGACAGACATACAGGATCGCATAGCTTGATTGGCATTGATGAAATGATAAATGTATCGGATCCGTTATCATAAAACTTCTTTCACTTACATATAAAACTGCAGATTAACAAACCATATGTTCAGTGTAGACATCCTACACCCGAAAATATTAATTACTTTCTGTGCGTTCATTTACACATTATCTTCTCTCAGTTCAATCATGTCAACATTCACTTTTTAGCTCATCAGGCCTGAAAGGCCCGATGGGCTTATGTCATGGCATGGTGTCCGTCCATCCGTCCATCCGTAAACTTTTCGCTTTTTCGACTTCTTCTCCAGAACCAATGACTCCTGAGAGCTGAAATTTTATGTGCAGATTTCTTGGCCAATAGGGATTCTAAATTGTAGATTTCGTGACTCCGTGACCCCAAATGGGGTCACAGGGGTCACATCCTTAAAAACCTATTTTCATCTTCTTCTCCAGTTCCAAAAGGTCTAGACAGCTGAAAAGTTGTGTGCAGACTCCTTGGTCAATGGGGATTCTTAATTGTAGATTTCGTGACTCCGTGACCCCAAATGGGGTCACAGGGGTCACATCCTTAAAAACCTATTTTCATCTTCTTCTCAAGTTCCAAAAGGTCTAGAAAGCTGAAAAGTTATGTGCAGACTCCTTGGCCAATGGGGATTCTAAATTGTAGATTTCGTGACTCCGTGACCCCAAATGGGGTCACAGGGGTCACATCCTTAAAAACTTATTTTCATCTTCTTCTCCAGTTCCAAAAGGTCTAGAGAGCTGAAAAGTTGTGTGCAGACTCCTTGGCCAATGGGGATTCTAAATTGTAGATTTCGTGACCCCATGACCCCAAATGGGGTCACAGGGGTCACATCCTTAAAAACCTATTTTTATCTTCTTCTCCAGTTCCAAAAGGTCTAGAGAGCTGAAAAGTTGTGTACAGACTCCTTGGCCAATGGGGATTCTAGATTGTAGATTCTGCGAACCCATGACCCCATGACCCCAAATGGGGTCACAGGCGTCACATCCTTAAAAACTAATTTTCATCTTCTTCTCCAGTTCCAAAAGGTCTAGAAAGCTGAAAAGTTGTGTGCAGACTCCTTAGTAAATTGGGGATTCTAAATTGTAGATTTCGTGACTCCGTGACCCAAAATGGGGTCACCGGGGTCATATCCTTAAAAACCTATTTTTATTTTTTTCTCCAGTTCCAAAAGGTCTAGAGAGCTGAAAAGCTGTGTGCAGACTCCTTGGCCAACAGGGATTCTAAATTGTAGATTTTGTGACCCCGTGACCACAAATGGGGTCGCCGGGGTCACATCCTTAAAAACCTATTTTCATCTTCTTCTCCAGTTCCAAAAGGTATAGAGAGCTGAAAAGTTGTGTGCAGACTCCTTGGCCCATGGGGATTCTAAATTGTAGATTCCGTGACCCCGTGACCCCAAATGGGGTCACAGGGGTCACATCCTTAAAAACCTATTTTCATCTTTTGAAAAGTTGTGTGCAGACTCCCTGACCAATGGGGATTTTAAATGGTGACCCTGTGGTGCCTCGAAATAAGGGCCTCAAGCCATGACCTAAAAATCTATTTCAGTCTTCATCATTAAACAATATAAACCCTGATGAGCTACAGAGCCCATGGCTCTATTTTTTATACTTCAAGTTTACGTGTATTCAGTAAAGTCTTTTGCATTCAAAAATGAATATCCAAGTTTTGAAAAAGAAAATTTTGATATTGAAAGTATAAAAACGTAGTGGAGAATAAATTGAAAGAAATACATAAGCCAGTTTTCACAACTTAATGTTCTTTAGCTGATTTCAATTTATCTCTTTTAATTATTTTACAAACTTTTCTCAACTAGTTTAAATTTTTTATTGGTTTTGAATATGTTTATTTATCTTTTTTATTTTCCTTATCAAGCAACCTATATTTTTAGTATTTGAAGCAGCGAAAAGTGTATTGTTGTGGGACATAAAGAATCAATTAAATTACTTAATTCAGATATGAAATGTAAATCATAAACCTACATCAGTTTCACAATTTAAACAATAAACATTCAACTTCTACATGCCAAAACATGAAAATAATTCTGAATAAAGAATGCAAAGTGAAAATCGAATTGTATTACTGGTAATTTCAAAAATTGCACTGTTGAATTTAAAAATTGAATCGACTGTAACAAATACACGATATAAACAAAAAATAAAAACGTACAATTTAACTAAAATTGTCATTCATTAATACATTGACATGCGTATTATTTTCAATAAATTAAATATGTGTTTTATTAACTCATATGAAACGATGATATTTTCCATTAAGATAAAAATTCCGATAATTAATGTTTTACAACAATATGTTTCCCCTAAACATACGTCTTTGCCGTGTCTATTTAACACTTTTGTTTGTTATGCATTAATGAAACAAACTCATTGTAGTAGATATATATATATATCAAATTATTAATTTGAAGTTGAAAGAAAAGAATGTTAATTCCATTAACGTGTTGTCAAGGAAGAACGCAACACAATCCGGCTAGACGTTGCAGAATGGGCTTCTTTATACACATACACATACATGTATTTCAAGGATTAGTGTGTTTGAAAAGTCCATAAAATGTACTAAGAGTGTGACATTTTTAGATTTTCAGTATATATTTATAAATAGAGCAATCTACATAAGAAGAGAGCTGCTGAAAATGAAAATAAGTCATTCAAATATGTGTTCTTTCTGTAAATCTGAACAAGAAAGTTTCCAATATGTTTTCATAAATGTAATCACATAAATAAATTGTGGGGGAATCGAAAGTTTCATGAACAATCGTCTTTTATCACCCAAAATTGGCTCCCTAAGTAGATGGTGCTTGTGTGTGATCATGCGATATCGACAAGCGATATCTACATTGAAGATTAGTTCTGCCCCAGAAAGGAATCCAAGTTGCGTTTCCATGGAAACTGGGAAAACAAATACCGAACTGTGACCAGTGTTACGACGGTCCAAAAGGTGAGACAGGAATGTTGTGGACCCAAATCAAAGCAGTTCGTGACACTGACAGTAATTTATGTTTCGAAACCACATGAAATTACGTAAGGTAATTAAGAAACTATTTATCATCATGTATACATTTTAATAATGTCGATAACTTATCTAACTATAATCGAATGTGAAAAAATGCCCCGACCAACTGTTTTTTTGGTGTGTGTGTGTTTTTGTTGTTGTTTTTAACAAAAGACGCAATGTTTTCTTTATACCCATTTGATACAGACTGTCCTGCTTATGAAGGCATTAAACATGTAGTTATCTTATGCCAACCCATTATACATGTATAGCTATCATTAAACCCGAGTGTAAACTGTGCAATCCTGTAAACCCTTTTACAATAGAATGCGAAAAAAAATTAAAAAAGTCAACACCCTTCTGGGTGACAAGAAAAAGGTACGATCTAATACTTGACTCACACATTTTGATAAATTAACGAGCTATCATAAATGGGAACACGTCACTGATTCAAAATAAAATGATCTGGATTGGGATTGTTTTAGTTTATACATATACAACTGTGTGTAGCAAGAAAGGAGTTACTCCAACTATCTCGTATATTAAAAAAACCCGAACAAAGCATACATTACAATAGTATAATATCACCAAATACATATATATTAATCTTGACCAGGAAGCATATTTCTTGAAAGTGTGTTATTTAGAACTGAATACTAAATGAATAGACAATTTACAACTTTTCTCTAAAGGTGTCCAATTATTTATGTTGATTCTGTTTGCATTTTGCTTGCAAAATTCCTGGATCCATCCCTGACAAACATTATGATCAGTTATGCTGCCTTTAAAATTTGTTAGAAATCTATATATATATATAGAGCAATATAAAATACGTTCCATTTCTATTTGAATAAGATATTCCTGCTTGCTTTTTTTCAAAATCAGAAAATGAATTTCAGCACAGTTAAGAGGTAATGATTATCCAATGTGACATTGAATATGTGCCCGACCATTGGGCCGGTAAGGTTTACTTTTTGCCAGCTCGCAACAGAAATAACCACGTCTCTGGCGTTCGGGGCGAGCAGTTGTTTTCCACAAAGTAAAATGCGATTTAATGTCCTTTAATGTTTTAGTCAATGTACATTTGTCAACAGTATGCTAATAATGGGAAAACTAGTATGCAACTTTCAAATATTTGTTATAGTAGTTGCTGGGAGATGCTTGCCAAGGGACAAGTCATTGTTGAACATTGTGTTTTTCGGATCGAGATTATTCGTTCCTTTCCGCTAATTTCCGTAATATTCCAAATATGGTCAATGCGAAATCGTGTAGAGATGTGATTTGAAACATTGTAATCATAACTATGCAAGTCTTGTCAGTCTCGAAATGTTAAAGTCGGTTTTTACAAAGCTGACTTTGCTACTCTTCATTTTCCATTTGCATTTGTCAAACGTAACTTGTAACATTACAAAATGTATATATTATTTAGATTTTATAATTAAAAACGACAAGTTGACGTTTCGACCTTGACGATTTCTAGAATTACATTTCAACTTAGTAAAGTTTAGAATGGGAAGTTCCGATTGACAGGATTAAAATGTTAGTTTGGCATGGTTGGACTTGTCTTTTCGAGACTTGTATTGTTGTGAACGACATGTTACATTTTACAAGTTACAAGTCAACATGTCTTCAATTATGGCACAAATCCCCTTCCATAGGGTCAAGCTGTAAAACAGTAAACATGTAGTCCTGTTTTCCTTTACGTTCTTGTTCGCATTTACATAAAATATCACATTCACACAATGATTATCGCGATGTTTGTCGTCATCAATGTCCTAATTCAAGACACCAGGAAGCACTTTAACAGTAAACACTGACGCTGTTGACGTTGACAGAAGTTGTCATTCCTTGACCGGCTGTTTCATTGGTATAATCTTATTTGGTATAAATCAACTATTGAGAAAGGCTAAGATTTGAAAAGGTTTTCACTAAAATCCTTCAAAGGTCAAGATCACAACGAGCCGAGGTTACAACTATGTCCCATTGATTATTGATACCCAATATGAACATATCAAATCAAATTATTGTAAAGAAAAGCAGAATGGCTGCTTAACCACGAGAGTTACAACTTTGTCGTGATTTACGTTTTTGCTCGTATTGTTATTGCGCATATTTTGCAAAAAGTTGCAAGTCTGTATGTCGATTTTGGAAATGTTCCCCATGCTAAAGTTGTTTTTATTACGACTGTTCGCAAGCAATTTCATTATTGATTCATTCAGACCATACTCCTGACTTATTCTCCTGAACAAATCGTTCAATTCGGTGGGTAAGTTTTTGCATTATCTCCCTTGAAAGTTTGCGGGTTTGAAAAATTGTCTGACCTTGAAAGGTCACTGTGAAACAAGTTTTAGAGTTCGCTAATGCATTTGACTATCGTTTAATCATCGACCCTTTAGCTGCACATATGCAAGTTTGAGCTTTTGATGCTAGTATCTTCAGATGAGAAGATTGTCAAAGGTGCATTGGGTCGGAAATTTGTAAAATGTGTCTAAAATCAAAATGACTGCTAAATCACGTGACTAACGAATTCGCTGTGATTTGTGGTTGGATTTGATTCAGCCGTTTTGACTGAACAAAATTCGTGAAATAATAAACAAGCAAATTACATTAACGATTCAGTAAAATTTGCTGAATCCTTTATGAATCATAAAATTTGCTGAATCCTTAATGAATCATAAAATGACTACTTAAGTTTAGATCTCAACAGATGAAGCAAAGCAAAGCCTTTTTCCTTGTAACTGACCGGATATACAGACAATTTCAGACTGCTTTAATTTGGAATACATTAACTTGGTTGGATCGTGAAACATGTACATATAATATTTACTTCTGAACACGAGTTTCATTCTTTTCAGGAAAGAAAACTTAAGGAAGCGGAAAAAAGACGGGCTGAGGAAGAAAGAAAACGGGTAAACAATCCTTATTTAATCATTTCCATTTGATCATTATCATCTTTTATTTTTGTTAATCGAACAGATGCCAGTCAGAATATTGTGATGACAACAATATCATTTACATTCCAAATTGATGGAAACATACCTTGAATGTAAATACTGATATTGAATATTCTAGTGTGCATGTGGCTCCTCAAACAGTGTAGAGGAGCAAGCAGATTAAATTGATATTTGTCAGTATCCAAAAGTTACAATGTCAGTTGGGAAAATAACCATTCCTGAATCTCAAGTGATTAGTAAGCCTTGTTTATAAAAATTCACGTCACTCAATTCAAATCATTATTAACTAATAAAATAAAAAGCCTTATCTACTTTCTTATATCTACTCTCGTTCATGAAAAGAATATAAAAGGTAATAATACAGTGCTATTTTCAACAAATCAACAAAGGTACACCTGACAAGAATGGTAACTTTAGAAGTAACCTGTCGTCAGTTCCAGAAGTAGCAACGGAGTTACTTCCACTGTTTGGAATTATGACTTAATTTTATAAAAAATAACGTAAATCATTTACTAATAAAATACAAGACCTTAATGGAGAGACTATAAATCAATTAACATATTTATTTGAGATTACACTTTAACCGCATTAATAGCTAACACGTGAACGCAAACTATAAACTCAATAACCTGAAATAGTAAACGTATTAAAAAACGGTTAAAATCTAAACTGAATTACAGCTAATGATTGAAATATTTAAAACTGTTGTATAATATAACTATGATAATGTGTAACTGGCAGCTCAAGTATGCTACCTGAAGTATTAAAGTCTTGTCTGACATGCACGTATTGCTCGTAATGACATATTCAGTTTTTCACCTCCCAAGTTTCATTATCTTTTTTGGATCAATTAGTGCCATCACTGCATTTGTAGTACCCGTCGGGCGAAAGTCATTTGCTGACAACGCTTCTTTCACGAGACCTACACCAACCAATCTAGTTAAACCTAGCAGTTATTTATACCTCCCCGAAGTCCGTCATTACATCTAGTGAATTACTGCTATAAGCCATGTTCAGCTGACCTTTGGTGAACTTTGACCGACTAGTGCAATGAGGACAGGAAGTCATATTTCAACCAATCACAGGCGCGGTTCTAGCTCACATACATGTCTGCTATTATTTCAAACAGCTGCAGTTTTGTTAAAAATCGTAGCCATTCAATTATGTAATAAAACGTTATCAATGCTCAACGACCACTACAAAAAGTTGATCGTCAGTATTTTAACTATTTTGTTTGTGAAATTAAATGTAAATGTCTACGCTGACAACTTGGCAAAATATAAACAAGAGTCCCCAGAAGATGACATATCCCACCGGTCCCACATACTTTGACAAATACTTATATATCTACTTCAGTAGGTGGGTATTACACATGCTAGGTTTCAGGTATGATGACGGGTTTTTTGGGGTTCTGCTCCGGAAGCAGGCCTATCTCTGAACAAAGTCCAAATCAAACACGTTTCTATGGAAACGGAAACACAAAATTTCTGAAATCTGAAAATATCAAAGGGCATCACTTCAGAGAGTGGGTAATACACATGCGAACTTTCAGGAAGATATGTTGAAGGGTTTTGGATCTGTGCTCCGGAAACGAACCCGTCTCTGAACAAAGTCCAAATGAAAGAGTAACGTTTCTATGAAAACGAAAACTAATACAATTTTCAGAAATCTCAAAATATCAAAAGGCACCACTTCATTAGGTGGATACTACACAAGGGAGGTTTCAAATAGATATCATGAACGGTTTTCGAGTTCTCCTCCGGAAACGAAATGATTACGGACGGACGATCCTGTTTATGATGATTAGTAAGGTTTGGACGTCCGATGACACGTCGAGACCTTTAACCTGCTGCTTTGAGGCGGTTCCTCACTGTCTGATTGCTGATACGTCTATAGGGTAGCAAGGCTTGTTTCAAGACGGTACTTGGCGCAAACGGTTGACGTCGTTGATGACGCAATAGGTTCCTGTCCTCTTGCAATATGGTAGCTCGAGGCCTTCCGGAAAGTGGTTGATCGAGAACATGGTTAGTTTGGGCATGTTTCCTCACTAAACGACTGATGACCGAACAGTAGTAACCAGTTCTTCTCCCAATATCCTTGTACGAGAAACCTGCTAAATGCTGTCCAATAATTTGTCATCTCGTAGCCTCGGACAATCTCCTTCGTGCCATTGTTCATGAATTTTGTGTATTGAACTGACATTGAAGCCGTAAAAGGCGTTTATTTAGCCATGGTAAGTCGAAGGGTGAAACTGCATTTTGCTGAAATCATGGGTTGCATGATATGCATGCCAATAGTTCCGTTCGTGAGAACCGTTCCATAACAGAAACCACACCAGTTCCCATCCAGAATACCATATTTGGCCTGTCTATCGAATTGAATAAGATGATCATAAAATCCAAAATGGTATACAACTTTTAATTTGGGGGTGCTTAACTTTTTTTACTGTGGATATATTGCCGTCAACTTTTCCACTGCAAACTTATTTTTTAAACCGTCAATTTAATAACAAAAACACTTGTGTCTGTGTAAAATATATGTCGCGGGTTCAGGACTTGTGAATCCATAATAACAATTAAATGAAGACATGGAACGTCGCCAAAGAGTCAATACCAGTTTATTGCCTGTGAAAGATTTTAAACAACATTATAAAAATGTTGTAAATACCTCCAACATAGTCGGCTGGTGAGATGAAAGTCTAGATATGCATGTATGTTATAGTATTAATACATATATTGGCAATAAACTATACAATTATAGTTATGAAAACAGTGAATATAGTATGTTTTTGGTTAAACGTCATTATTTTATACCTACCGTTGATATTCACTACATGCCATATTAACCTATATTGCTATTTTCAACAAATTATTACACAGTAAGGGAAGTGTTACTCACCTTCCATGTCCCTATCTCCAGATAGGTGGCCAAGACCCGGATTATCATGCTTCGATCAGAAAGAAACCGAATCGCAGAGAGGGGAGGCCGGCGGGACCTAATGATAGTGAATATCAACGGTAGCTATAAAATAATGACTTTTAACCAAAAACATAATATTATTTACTATACCATCGTTGATATTCACTATATGCCCGATTGCCACAGCGTGAGGAGGGCTGCGAAGAGGTTTGGGAAGGTGAGATACTCTCCCCCCATCACAAGGGGATATTGGTGACTAGTGAAGTCCGAGAGATCATGAGTCTCCCCGAGTACATGATCCATATGGACGCAAGGAAAACAAATCCTATCCTCGCTTTGCAGTTAGTGTTGAACCTAAATGGTCACCACTAATTAAAAACAACAACACGTGACTGAAGTTAAAATTGAACAAGTTCAGATGTATTAGAGAGGGGTTGGCTGACCCCTACGGTGAGGACTGGAGCTGTTGGGACCTGTTGCTGTGCGTAGCACCCAATCCTCTGTGGATACATTACACAAGTTGTGGTTGGCGAACACCAATCCTGACTTCCAGAAGCAGCAAACCATGATGTTAAACCTGCTGCCTTGTATGCGTTCAACACAGTTGTCTCTTATCCAGTTCCTTGACACTGGTCTGGGAATGAGAAAGGAACAACCTCAATCTCCCCTGCCGTAGTGTCCTGGTTCTCTAGGTGTAGATACGCTTTGGACAGAGGAGACGGTTCTCCTCGTCTGTGGGGTCGATCGTACCAGAAATTGATGGTAATAAGAAGGTTCTACCCCTCTCGTCTGCAGTCTGATTCTTGCAAATAAAGTCAGGCGCTAGTCCCAGAGGGGCCGATCCCCCGTCTCTCACATCAAAACGTAAGAGCTCGGCCTGGGAGGCATGAAGCTCTGAAATCCTGGCTGCGGATCCCATGGCCACAAGAAAAGCTGTCTTTATGGTGAGACGGAGGACAGTCGTACCAACGGTTATAGTGGTCAGACTTGAGTTGGGTAAGAACCACCGCCAAATGCCACTCTTGGGGCCTACGTTTTTGACGCCCATCCACATTCCGGTAAGTCCTGATCAACTCTTTCAGAATTCTGTTGCCCCCTCTTCTCCCTCAAGTGTACTTGGGGGACCGTGACTGTCTGCACGTCATACCCCTTCTCCCTACAGAAGGTCGCAAAAGATCTCCACTGGAAGTCGTACAACTTCCTTGAGGAGGTCACTACTGCATCAGCAACGGATTCTGAGAATCCTGCTCCTGTCAGATTCCTTTGGAGACAAACCAAGCGTGAAGCTGACGAGTCTGGGGGTTCTCTTGAACCCGCCCGCTTGGTTTGCTCGACAGAAGGTTCCACCTCAGAGGGAGAGGAATTGGGTCTACGTTTTTGACGCCCATCCACATTCCGGTAAGTCCTGATCAACTCTTTCAGAATTCTGTTGCCCCCTCTTCTCCCTCAAGTGTACTTGGGTGACCGTGACTGTCTGCACGTCATACCCCTTCTCCCTACAGAAGGTCGCAAAAGATCTCCACTGGAAGTCGTACAACTTCCTTGAGGAGGTCACTACTGCATCAGCAACGGATTCTGAGAATCCTGCTCCTGTCAGATTCCTTTGGAGACAAATCAAGCGTGAAGCTGACGAGTCTGGGGGTTCTCTTGAACCCGCCCGCTTGGTTTGCTCGACAGAAGGTTCCACCTCAGAGGGAGAGGAATTGGGTCTAGGCAGCACGCCCACCGGAGGGGAACATACCAGACCCTGGCTGGCCATAACGGTGCTACCACCAGGAGTTGGAGAACACATGTTTCCTGTATCTTTGCCACCACGTGAATTAAGATGGCGGGAGGGAATAAGCGTAGGCGACCATCCCCTCCCAATTTAACACGGGTGCATCTATCACCCACGCTGTGGGGTCCGGTACAGGGAACACATATGTCGGCAACTGGTGATTGAGCCGCGTCGCAAAGAGGTCTATGTGAGGTTTCCCAATCACCAGTTCCATCGTTGGCTGAAGGTACGACTTGTCTAGATTGACCAGCCAGCCCAATCACCTGAACAAAGTCTCGTTGAGCCTCCAGAACAGATGGGGGTCTGTTGTGACAGAACCCATCGTCCATATATATATCGCGAACTGGACGTCCTGCTGATGCAGGTTATGGACTATGGGTTGGGTTACCTGTGTGAACAGCCATGGAGCCAAAGATATCTCGAGCAGAAGCACTGAAAGTGACTACCTGCCGGGACGAATCGGAGGTACTTGCGATCCCCATGGTAAATGGGAATGTGCAGGTACACGTCCTGCAGGTCTAGGGATATCATCGAATCTGAGGACTCCAGTAATCGCATTAATGACGGCACTGTCAAGAGTCGAAAATATGGCGGCCGATCTAGGAAGCAGTGATTCAGCCGCCATTTGTTCGACTCCCGCTTCGGTCTGATGAAGACTGGGGAGTAAAATCCGGGAACAAAGTCGTGGAGCGGGAGTTCCTCCACTGCCCCCATGGAGATGAGAACATCCACCTGTTCCAGCATCAACCCGAGCCGATCTGGCTCTAGCGGACGTTCCACTGGCGGACAGGATAGCGGGAGGCGGTGTGTCACGGGAATACGAAACCCCAGTTCCAGAACATTGGAAACGTAATTGTCCAACCCCAATTGTTTCAGGGAGAGACGTCTGGCACCTCGTCGGAGGCATCAGGGGCGGCCGGTGTTACTGCCCCTTTGTCTGTTGGCGACAACCTCTTGTCCATCATGTTGACCACCATGTCCCTCACGGACACGAGGATATCAGTGCCTTAGGATCAAATGAAGGAGGCGAGGACCTCCTCCAGGACTTGTGGTTCCTCTTCTTCCTGGGCGTGTGGCGGTGATCGCACCCTGAAGTGGCATCAGGAGAAGACACTCTCCTGGGAAAACGTCACCGCCACTCAACCCTGCCGAGGAAGAATCACACCGCCTCTCTGGAGATGCGTCCCAGCGACCTGATCCTGCTGACATGTCCTGAATGTCAAATTCTGCCGCGTCCTCCAAGATGATGTCCTCCGTATATCCGCTGGTTATCCAATCTAATGCCGCCCCAACTCAAGAGACACGATATGCACTTTAGCGAGGACCCTATCCAAAAATTAAATCTCCTCCAGCCAGCCGGAGGTATGGAAACAAAGGAATCCAAGCGCTACACAAGCCCAGCAGTATAGCGGGGTCCCAACTCGTTACCAACGTTATGGAGACAAATCAGTCGGTATGCTGAACAAGCGGTATAGAAGGATATCCACTTGTTACCTCAGTCCCATCCCGCCAGCGGCATGGAGACAAGACACAAGTCAACAGTATTAACTCAGGCAGTATTCCCGCGACAAGCGTTATGGTAGGGATTAGCGGTATAGCGGGGGTTCAAGCACTAGGCGCGACCCTATCCACTCCCGTGTCGCGCCACACCGCCACAGGACAGACGACTAAATCCAATGAATCATCTCAAGTGAAACAAACAACAGCGTGCCGCCAGGAAGACTAGCAGCCCAAGGTACGATAGGCAAACAAGAGAGAAAGCCAACGCCCGGCTGACAATCGACCCAAGTCCCCAAGAGACGCACGTGCAGTCCGTGCAGCCCATTCACGCAAAGTCCGTGCTGAAATAGACAACTGCACTGACACATAGTCAGCTAGCTGTCGGCTAAGTCAAACAGAAATGTGAATGACCCCAAGAAGTCTATTCCGCGGGGAATAGACTATAGAGATAACCTGACACAGAACTGCCAAAACACTCAAAAGAGAAATAAACTTTAATGAGCAAATATCAATTAGCAAGTCGAAGACGGGAGAGCTATCATCACATGTCTGAATAGCTATGGGGAGATAGGGTCGGGAAGGTGAGTAACTCTTCGCTTACTGTGTAATAATTTGTCGAAGATAGCCATATAGGATAATAGGGCATATAGTGAATATCAACGATGGTATAGCAAATAATGATTGTAATACTATTGTATAATAGATAAAATATATGTGACGTCACGCATTATTATAATAATATTATATTATATTACAGTAAATCTGTGTTACGTTCTAATTCGGAACTCAACTGAACATTAAACATTTACAAATAAACACAACTCTGTATTTGGGTACGTTCACGTCAGCCGCCTCAAGAACTAAGGGAGCGGGTGCACCAGAAGTATAATAACAGATCATTGTATCCATTATTTATTCAGCCAATAGGAGAACACAAAACACTCAAAATTAAATACCAAGATTTTGTAGACACACTCAGTCTTGCCAACAGGCTATCTTTTACATAAGAGTCTCTTGCGGTTTGACGCTTAAACAGCCTGTCCGGCACCCCAGCATTGGCATTGCCCCTCCTCAACGGAGGCTGTGTATACCAAAATCCTGTCTCTTAAGCCCAACAGTTTCTAACATTCTCAAAATAATGTCCCTCATACGTGTATAAGAGACTTGTTTGCTTCCTCTTATTTAAGAATTGAATGTCAGTTTGTGTGTTAGCACTGGAAAATGAACGATGTCAAAGCGGGATTCAAACCTCCGTGAATGGCGAGCTTGCCAGCAAGTTCACGTGAGGGTTTGAATACCGCTTTAACATCATTCATTCATTCAAGTCTCAAGTCTAAAATTAGGGGATTTTTTGTTTTGTACTGAAACTGAAAGAGGGCTTGTCACATGAGGCGGTGATAAGACTTTCTCTACACATGCGTTGTCTAATAATTATACAAAAGCAGTTTCTACGAAACTTGAATACTATAAGACGACTTATCGTTATTGCATGACGTTTTCTCAGTGGTTGTAATAAATGGGATTACATAACCCAATCTAATAGTCTGTAGCACTCCGGCGCTCCGATTTCCTCCAAGAATTTCAGCTTACTACTTAATCGTCCCTTTACTGAAGTACTTAACCCTTTATCTGCGGGCATATTTCTGTCCGAAAGTGGGTTGACCGACACTCTGGCATAGTACCTACAACGAGACGACGGGCCTATTGTAATATTTCATTGTATACTTAAATGAACCTATTCTTGGTTCTAGACAATATTCAAGAGATTACCTGAATCTGCCAGCTTGCTAGCCGTCGCTGCCGCCCTGAAGGCGTTGTACTGCAGGTCAAGGGAAGACAAGGACTTGGCTTTTGTACACAGGGGCGTGTATCGCTTAGAAACAGCGATTTAAAGATATATACATGTACCTATATAGACCCTACCTTATTACTATAAAAAAGGAAAGGGATGTAACGATGAAACCACCGATTGCTCATTCAAAGTCAAATTTAGCATCAGAAACATACGAACCGAAAGCTAACTGATTTCCCAACAAAATGAGCTATAAATGGTCACAATCGGATCATTGTTCCGAAAGCTATGCGACAAAACAGTCCGTATATCAATACCTCCACATTTTCAAGCCAATTTCGATGCTCACGAAAATCATCGAAAACTCACCTTTTAAAATCGTGTATCAATTCCAGCAATGTTGACAGCACAGATGGTTACAGAGTTATTATCATTAAGAGGTTATGGCGGCCATCTTGGACGCCAGCTTGAAAAAAAGACACTTTTCCGGGGGTCCAACTTTGATAAACTTTTAGTATGTTCTAAGATACACTAAACCCTACAGGAATCAGTTGAGAAACCTTTTGTAGCAATTTTTTGGGGGTTGAGGGTTTTTTACCCATATATTGACCCGACTAATATGGGACACTTCTGGTCTACTGATTGTCAAGGCCATTAATGGCTGACAAGATCATCCGACAAAAGTGTGTGACAAAGTTCCGGGATACATGAAAAAGATCACATAGAAAACAATGGGCTTTCAATTAATGTAATTAGTATTTCTGTAAAAAAATATTTTGTTGAGAAATGATGAATAAAAACGTTTTTGAACATATTTTCCATCACAAATGTTTTTGCATATGCGTGTTTGACGTCCTTATAAAAATGTTACCTATTTGATTGAAAGGGTTGAAATTCTATGGTAAGTCCATGCAAAATGTATAAATTTTAAATCATTATTTTCAGAATATCGTCACC
Organism: Gibbula magus; assembly: GCA_936450465.1. Lineage (NCBI taxonomy): Eukaryota > Metazoa > Mollusca > Gastropoda > Trochida > Trochidae > Gibbula > Gibbula magus. Next base: position 64,237,179 of record OW388304.1, read on the forward strand.
TTGTTAGTTAAAAAAATTAAAAAATTAAATAAATTCTTGTTAGAAAATAATGGCAAATTTGCGAAAATATCGGCAAAAGAGCAGATCGACCGATTACTTTTTGTAAAATCTGTGAAAATAAACAAAAAAATCACAATCTTCCAAAAATGAAGAAACATGTATCTATGCATTGTTTGTCAATTCATCTTCTCTTTTTCTCTCTTTTACTTACAAAAGTGTTTACACTGGATATTACAAATATGTGAAGTTTTAGATATTCCTTAATGAAGACTATCCAATCTTTGTTGTCAGTTTAGAGATTAAAGTATATGCAAGAGCTTAATGAAATCTTAGTTCAGCCATTTTTATACCCCCGCTACGAAGTAAGCAGGGGTATATAGCGGCCATTCCGTCCGTCCGGTCAATTTTCAAAAACCGTCAAAGGTACATCAATCAAACTTTGTACAGTTGTTAACCATGTTCTTCCGATCGCGCACAATTTTCAATTTTCTGAGATTTACATTTTTTGTCGTTTCCATGGAAACGTCACTTTTTAGACTTGTATTGTGTTCAATGGGGACAAGTTTTCTCGGATACTATTCAACCTAGGTGAATGAAATTTTGGTTGTGAGTACTCATGACCATGCTCTTTATCGAGTTCGAAAACCAGTTCCGAAATACTATTGTTATGGTCCTTGAATCCGAAATTTAACTTAGTATCAAAAGAACTGTGATGCTCCAATGGGGACAAGTTTTCTTGGAAACTATTACATCTAGGTGAATGAAATTTAATATGGAGGTAGTCCAGATGATACTCTTCATCGAGTTCGAAAACCAGTTCCGAAATATTATTTTTACAGAGTTATGGCCCTTGAATCCGAAATTGAACTTAGAACCAAAAGAGCTGTGATATTCCAATGGGGACACATTTTCTCGGAAACTATTACATCTAGGTGAATGAAATTTTATATGTAGGTAGTTCAGATGATACTCTTCATCGAGTTCACAGACCAGTTCCTAAATATTTTTTTTACGGAGTAATGAAGACCTTGAATCTGTAATTGAACTTGGTACAAATTACCGGTGTGATGCTCTAATTGGAAAAATTAAGTTACCTGAAAAATATTACATCTGGGTGAATGAAATTTTGTAATAACAGTCAGTTCCTTAAATTATTTTGGACAATATTATGATGCTTGAAGCTGTTTTTTAAACATAGTAACCTTCACATCTATTATTCTCAATGGACCGATAGCGGATGGCGGGGGTATGTGAGCCATGCTCACTTTTTTCTTGTCTTTACTCTTTACCTTATTTCCCAGTTTGCACATCAGCGACTCTTACGTTTTGTTGTTTGTTTGTTTGTCTTTTAGGTCTTCAAAGTCTTGAAGACCAATTGTTATTATCCGGTTAATTCTTCTTATGATTTGTACGTTTTTGTGCGCCTATTGTGAAGTAACGGCCGACCTGATGTGCATGAAATTTGCAGGACTTATAGGTTGTGACAAAAAAATAGCACTGTACGTCTTCCGATTTTATATTTTCAAATTTTGTCCTGAGTTATCTCCCCTTGAAGTTGAAAGGATATAAAAAAGAATTCACGAAAATGTCCATTCCCAATCGATTAGATCCATAGCGGTTTTCCACCGTAATAACCAAAAAACTTATTTTTTGTGCACTCTAGCGGTTTTGAGAGACAGCGTCTTTGAAAATCTTTTCCTAGATAATGACAATACATACAGCTATAACTGCTGAATAACTGCTCCTGAAAATTTCTAAAAAATTAGGAATTTCGACTTCGTATTTGAGTAAGTTACAATTGAAAATCGTCATTTTTTAAAAAGGGCGAAATTTGGCCTCCTGTTCAATGGGACATTACTCTGTCGAAAATAAAGATATGGCAAAGAGACTTATTAGAAACTTATCTAGATACGTCAGGAAACATACCTGTCGAACATCTACATCATGTAGAAGTTGATATTTTTGCCACAATTTAATCAATGGCCCAAAAACATGAAATTCTGTGACTTTTAGCATTTTCGAGAGGTGTGTAGAATTTTCAATCGTAAACCACTGAAGATAGTCACACCTTCAATAGCTCATTTTGAAGTGGAAACGTCACTTATTGACGACAATAACGTTCAAGCATGTATCTGTCATAGTTTATGTGTGACAAATCATAGACGATTTTCATTTTTCGAAAATCCCCATTTACAGCAAAGTTTAAATGATCATAACTGCTAAACTGAGTACGCTATTTATACTTCATTTGCACCCCGGAGTCACAATTTCAAGAGGAACATCGTTTCTGTTGAACCCTTTTATCAAAAAGTTGATACTTAAGCTCTGAACATCACGAATGTTGTCTAGGGGTCCAAATTTAAGCAGTGTTGGGAAGTTTCTTAACCCATCATAACCCATTACCAATGTATGCAATCTTAATGATGATTATATCAACTTAAGTGGAAATTAAAGCATAACTTTTTCTATGTTGCACTTTCAGAGGGTCATTGTCTTTGGAGATTTTTTGTAAAAGAAATATTGAATATAGAGACACATTTAATAACTCATTAGTCCAACATGGAGTTCAAGGTCAAGCAGCAGTCTTGAAGACCTAAGTATTGACGCGTCAATCCTAGTTTTATTTATTTATTTATTTATTTTTTACTTTGCTGATTTTTAAAAAAATATTTATTTCTGTAGCATATATACAGTATAATAAACATAGATATTACCAAAGGGGCTGGCGCTTTTATCTGGTTTTCCTTTCCAGATAACACTTAAACACAGTCAAAATCCCTAATCATATTTTAATTTTGTCATTTTGGTTTGGCAGTACAATTGAGTTATGATTTAACTTCGGTAGGAAAAGACTTCATTTTTTTAAACAGTTGTCCTTCCAAGCAGAGTGATATCTTTTCAGAGCCGCTGGTTCATTGTGATTTTAAAGTTTTTTCAATTTTTCTTTGTAAATTCTCTCTACCATTTCTGCCAAATTGTGGGTAAACGATATGCCAAGGATAGTAAATTCTTTTACAGACATGTCTAACATATTTTGTTTGAATGTTTCAAAGAACATATCCAATTAACTTGCCTTTTGCTTGTATTTATTTCAAGTCAGAAAAAGAAGCGTATTGTGCTAGTGTTGGTAGAGTACTCTGTAGGCATGTTTCTGACCCGTCTAATGTGAAGGGTGTATCGTAAGTCAACTGTGACATAAGATATTCACTATCGCCTATTCTATATACCTTTTTTCTTATTATTACGGATCATAATACTTGAATGCTTGAATTTATACTACTATAACAAGTATGAATCCATTTCTTGACGAGGGGCCAGAATTGAAGTATGTTCAATAAAATCCCAATCAACTGAGTCAAACGCCTTTTCACAATCTATTAGTAGATGCAATCCTGGTATTTTCATACATTCCGCATAATCAATAACGTCGTAAATTTGTCGTGTGCATTCTCCAATATACCTTTCTGACCTAAAAACTGTTAAATCTTCATTGGGAGAACTTTCTTTATTTGGTTTGCTTCTGTTGCTTATGCAATCTTGTACTATACGTTAAAGAGTGATACTGGTCTCTAGTTTTCACCCCCCGGCATATAATGGGGGGTATATAGTCGTTGGCTCCGTCTGTCTGTCCGTCCGCCAGTCTGTCCGTCCGTCCGTTATCAGATCGTTTCCGGAGCAGTACTTGAAAACTGATTGGCCAATCCTCACCAAATTTGGCATACAGCTTCCCCATATCATGCCTTATGGGTGTTTCAGCTTTTTGGAAAATTTAGTTTTTTGTTTCCATGGTAACAATTTGGACTTTATCTATTTGAAGGATGGGGTTTGTTTCCGGAACAAATCTCCAAAACTACCTACCAATAATCACCAATTTCGATATACAGCTTCCCAATATCATGTCGATTTGCCTTTTGGGGTTTCAAAGTTTTGAATTTTTTTTTGGTTTCCATGGTTACAATTTGGACTTTGTCTATTTGAGGGGTAGGGTTTGCTTCCGTAGCAAATCTCTACGACGACTAAGCCAATTCTTACCAAATTTGGTATACTGTCTCCTAATATCATATAGATGTGCGCGCAATTTGGGGGTTTTACCTTTTGAAATTTTTTTTTTTATACATTGGTCTTTTAGAAAGGAAATAAGTTGAGGTGAATTGGGTGATGGGGGGAGATATCTGTTTTTACGGGCAAAACACCTTCTAGTTTTAATCATACATTGCTAAGACTGATTATTCAACTTATGTGGGGCCGGGAGGATATCAGGTTATCAGGCTCTAATTTGGTATATATCAACTTTGGAGAAAGACCAAGGTTTGAAAACGTTTTTATAAATTTCCGTCAAAGGTCAAGGTCACAGCGAGGTCACAACTTAAGCATGCATTTGTAAATATGTCTTATATTAACTGGTAGCAATTTGAAGTTTTAGCTCATCAGGTCTGAAAGGCCCTATGGGCTTATGGCATGGGACGGCGTCCGTCCATCCGTCCACCTGTAAACCTTTCGCTTTTCGACTTCTTCTCCAGAACCAATCACTCCAGAGAGCTGAAATTTTATGTACAGACTCATTGGCTGAAGGGGGTTCTAAATTGTAGATTTGGTGACCCTGTGACCCCAAATGTGGCTCACAGGGGTCATGACCTATAAAGCTATTTCATCTTCTTCTGTGAACATAATGAGATTGTATGTGCACTTCATATGTCAGCTTAAGCGTAATACTATGTTATGGATATCTTTGATGTAATCAATGTGAAATTAGAACTATTGAATAGCCTGTGACCTGAATGTTGTAACAGGATGCACAGGAAAATATTAAAAAAGGGTTCAGAAATGGTTTATGTTCCATTAGATATGTGAACTAGATATGACTGGTGAAGAAATAAGAAGACTATTAGAATTAGCAACAAGAGTAAAGAAAAATAAACAAAGAAACAAAGAATTTAAAATACATAATTCACTGGCTGTGAGTCCAGGGTCTGCATGTTGTGTAATTGCAGGTGTTGACAAGATTACTTCAAACACCTCTGCTGTGTTGCTGATTTACTCTTACACTCAGATGCTAATGAACTTATTTATTTATTAATTTATTGATTAAATGTTGAAAGGGAGCCTTTGAGGAACAAGATTTTTAGAAACTAATTGGGGCTAATTTTCATTATGTGATAAATGTTGATAATTCCAGAATAAAAATAAGTAAAACAATAAAATGCAATATTTATAATGAATGTGGATAAATGTGTAACTAATTTTGATAATAACTTTTAAATTTGATGACTGGGAAATGACTTATTATGTGATATCTTAATCGTTTCCTTACAGATAAATAATAACATGATTCCTGATGAGCTTTTAGAGCCAATGGCTCTATTATTTCATGATTGTTACACACAGTGAAAAGTGATCATTGATTTTGTGACATTGAAGGTCAAATGTCAAAGGTCTCCTAATCGCTCTTGTTTGATGACTTCATTATTATTTACTCAACCATGAAAAATAATATCAATCGTGTAACTGGATATGTTATCCGAAATCGACACAAAAAGTAAATATTTGACAATTGCACAAATAAGGATTTAGCAATATCTCTTAAAATATTAGCTGCGTGTTCTTGATCTTTACCATATTTACATATTTAGATAGTTAATCATTAAACGATTTTGGAATGATGACTTGTCTTACTGCTAACATTATTGTTAACAAACGAGAAATATGTTGATAATCTTATTTGAGCTAGATCAAGCTTTCAGGTGAGGACACAATAAATGTGTGTGATTTTAAAATAATAAATTTTCTGTTATACTTACAGAAAGAGGCGGAACAAAAACGGAAACCTGCACCAAATGTAAGTGAACATCATGTCGCATCATTTTATTGAGTATCATGTAAATAGATAGTGTGTTTTGAAATGGTCAATATCCTGCATTAGGAATAAACATTGTACTTTGCGAGCCTAAGCGAGCTTAAATACATAGTGTTTATTCCTTGTGCAGGATATTTACCATCCCAAAACACAAGAGCATGATAACTTCTGTATCATACAATGTCACTTTCATTAATTTTGCGCAAAATAGCTTGACAACATTAATTTCAAAGTTGAACTTTTCTTTAATTACGCGCATTGATATATACAAATGAACAGCGAACTATTCTCACTGTAATCTGACAGAAATTAATGCCTCCTATATGATACTTTCAGTAAAAATGATTGTTATGTTGGCAATATCTAAAATTCAAAGGTTTTAATACCTCCACCAATACGTTTTTCAAATGAAAACATTTAACGTAGAGACGTCCAATTCGAACTCGCCTACTGTCGCTTTCATGTAATCATTATTGTGGGCTAGCGAAGGGACGAGAGTTGATTCCTTTCCGCTCGGTTGCAAATAGCGCGTCACATATCACACGGATAGTAAAACGGAATATTAAGCAGCTTATTCTAAAATCCCCTTAACGTAAGTCACATTATTATCAACTTGGTACTTCCATAACAAACTGTTATGACAAAAAGGCTCGAGACAAAGCAAAAATATTTCACTCGGGACATAAACGTGATATGAAAGGGGAAGCTCGTTAGATATTCTATATTTATGAACAAGTTGGGATTGACGTTATGTTAATGAATATGTATCAGGCCTGAAGGCCCGATGGGCTTATGGCATGGCATGGCGTCCGGCGTCCGTCCGTCCGTCCGTAAACTTTTTGCATTTTCGACTTCTTCTCCTGAAACTTTATGTGCAGACTCCTTGGCTAATGGGGATTCTAAATTGTAGATTTCGTGACCCCGTGACCCCAAATGGGGTCACAGGGGTCACATCCTTAAAAACCTGTTTTCATCTTCTTCTCCAGTTCCAAAAGGTCTAGAGAGCTGAAAAGTTGTGTGCAGACTCCTTAGCCAATCGGGATTCTAAATTGTAGATTTCATGACCCCGTGACCCAAAATGGGGCGACAGGGGTCACATCTTTAAAAACCTATTTCATCTTCTTCTCCAGTTTCAAAAGCTCTAGAGATCTGAAAAGTTGTGTGCAGACTCCTTGGTCAATGGGGTTTCTAAATTGTAGATTTTGTGACCCATTGATCCCAATCTTGGTCACGGGTCATGACCCAAAAAACTATTTTCATCTTCTTCTCTAGTTTATATGTAAAGTTGAAATGTTGTGTAGAGATTCTTTGGTCAAAGGTGATTCTTAATTGTAGGAGTGGTGACCGTGTGCCTCCACATGTGGGTCACAGGGGTCATGCTCTAAAACCAATATTATTTTGCTTGTTAACAATGTATTACTTGAGATGACTTAGATATTCAACCTTAGATAATAAATCATTAAAATCCTGATGAGCTATATAGCCAATGGCTCTATTTTTACTTAGATTTTAAAGCAAAGCTTAACCGCACATTAATAATGTCCTTGACTTTGATGTTCATGATAGCCAATAAGTTTATAATAACTCACGATTCACATTCACTTATGCAATTAAATCTTATGTTCCTGATTATACTTGTTGTAATTTCCACGTGAAGATGATCTAGTTTATGCAATAACATATCAAGTGAACGTTTTACCGAACTTTATTTTCAATAAACATTAATTAAAATGGTTATTATATATTGAAAGAAAAGTTAACAATTTTAAAAAGTATTTCAGATAGCAATAAGTACATTTATTCTTATTATTCCCTTTGTTTATTTCAGCCGAGAATGCCTCGAGCCCCTCAGGTATGTGAAGTCAAAAGTTTTTTTAAAAAGAGAACACGCCAACTTAAATTCCGACAGTTAACTGATTTATGCAATTCAAAATGCTATGCCAGCCGTTCCTTTGAGATATTTCAAATACATTTTTCAATCGCACTGGGTGAACATAAGCTATTTATTACCTTTAAAAATATTTATTATTTTTGTAAATATAATCTTTAATAGATATTTAATTTTTGTAAATATTATATATCATCCGTTGTAAATATGTGTAAATGTTTGTAAATATTTGTAAATATTATTAAATATTTGTCAATATCATCTTAAATCTGCATTAATTATTTGTAAATATCGTCTTTAATCCGTTTTAAATATTTGTAAATATCATCTTTACTAATGTTGTAAAGGTTTGTTAATAACATCTTAATGTGTGTAGTAATTAGTGAAGGTGACTGATACCACGGGGGATGGGTGAGTGGGGAGAGTGTACGCGGGGGTAGAGAGAAGGATGAAGTTGTTTGTTGGGATTTTCGCTTTGGGGGTTCGGGACCGGGGGCGGCGGACTGCATATTATTAACCATACTATTTCCCTCGTTTTATGCGTGAGTGGTTGTATAGTATATGTCATTCCAATGTCATTCTGTTCTCAATTATAAAGCTGTACTACCATATTGTATTAAATATACCAAGTGTAAGTACGGATAACAGTATTTAACGAACCGTGTTGGAATTGTGAACTGCATAGATTCTGTAGATCCTTTTGAAGAGCGAGTTTATTGGGGCAATAAAATAATTAGGGATTAGTTGTCTGTACCGATAACGGTGATTAACGAACCATAACGGAATTGTTAACTGTCTAGATTCTAAACATCCTTTTGGATAGCTTGTTTGTTGTGGCAATACATTAATTAGAGAATAAGTGCTAGCTTCATTGCCAAATTAATTGTGGGTTATTCATTTTACTAGATTTTGTGCAGAAATTAAAAATGGCAGTGCAATGATTTAAATAATTGTGAAAATCTATATTAGCTATATAATATAAGAACCGATTATAAAATACATGTGTTCAAATACTTGAACTCGATAAACTGTCTCTACTAAAATGTGCTTATGTGTAAATAATAGTATTTCAATCAAAATGTGTACTTACTTAAGATTTAGTTGGTTTTATTTTGGGAGCATATTCCTCATATAAAGAGTAGAATAACGAATTTGCTTTTACCATTGTGTTTATTTTTCAAACAATAACTCTTTTGATATTAAGTCATGTGTAGCCTTGTTAAGAGAATTCTTAATTGTATGTTTGCATATAACTTTTACATTTATAACTGTACATAAACGAATGTAAATATGTGAGCGGATACAGACCGAGTCAACTAACAGGCAAAATGATAATCAAGGGAGAGTTAAATGCGTTTGATATTCACTCTGATTACGTAATAAGATAAGCATACAAGCATATAACGATATGATTCATATCAAATGTTTAAAGCTTAGTCCTACCCAAAAACTATATTTCACATTTAACAATATTTGTCTACTGCGTTAAAATTCACTTCCATTGCGTTGTTATATAAGCAGTATGCATATAGATAAGACTTGTAAAATGTGTGAACTTGGTGTAACTGAAAATGCTATCCATTTGTTGTTTGAATGTAATGCTTATAATGCAATAAGAGATAAATATATAAATAAGATAAATGGTCAGGTAAATTTGGTTTCTAGTAATTCTAGAAACACCCTTGTAAAATTGTCGTATTACATACGGGAAGCGCTTGCGCAAAAATATGTCAATTCATAATAATTAATTGATGTATTTTAAAAATTGTAGTGTCTACTCAACACAATAGTAATATTTAGATACATTGTATATGTAAGGTAATACAAACATTTGTTCGCTGTCATTATAATTGTGTCATTTTGCAATGATATTCTTTATCTTAGAGATTTCCCTTTCTGAGGGTCGGCCCATCAATAACATCTTTAATCTTGAACGGCATTTCAAATCGACGACAATGAGCAAAGCACAATACACACAGTGGAGCTTCCCCATCTTGAGACATCATCAGACAGTAATTACTTGACAACTAATACACATTCTCGCGGGGTGTGTATTCACACTACCCACCAACTTATTATCCACGAAGTGGAAGGGGGATATAAGTTTGGGCTCCGTCCGTCCGTCCGTCCGCTATAAAGGGGACAGCTTATCTCAGAAGCTATTTAAGATAGGACAACCAAATTTGGTGTGTGGCTTGTGGACATAAATACCTTGATGGAGTTCGAAAATAAGAACTGTGTGGTTATTTTTTCCGGAGTTATTGCCCTTGTTCCGTATTTTGGACTCTGTTCATGGTATCTCTAAAGGGGACAGCTTTTCTCAGAGACTGTTTAAGATAGGATTACCCAATTTGATGTGTGGCTTGAGGGCATAAGTACCTTGATGGAGTCCGAAAATGAGAAGCACACACTTAATCTTTGCGGAGTTATTGCCCTTGTTACGTATATTTGGACTCTGTTCAAGGTATCACCAAAGGAGACAGCTTTTCTCAGAAACTATTTAAGATAGGATAACCAAATTTGGTGTGTGGTTTAAGGCCATCGATACCTTGATGGAGTTCGAAAAAAAGAAGCATGTGATTATTTTTTCCGGAGTTATTCCCCTTATTCCGCTTTTTCGACTCTGTTTCAAGTATCCAAGGATATAGCTTTTCTCAGACATTGTTTAACATCAAATCAGTTGTGTGGCTTGAGGATATCGTTACCTTAATGGAAAGAAAATGAGAAGCGCAAAATTATTTCTTCTTGAATTATTACCCTTGTTCTCATTTCTTGTGTCTGGCGGGGGATGTTGATGACTATGTCTTCTTGTTACACCTACTTTGTTTCACAGTGAAACTTGCTAAACATGAATTTCGCGTATATATATGTAAATAATTACATCCACTCACTGCAATACCGCCAGAAACATATATTTACAGTTAAAATATGTAAACCTTACAGGCTTTGGCACAATCTGAAACGAGTCGGAACGTTACTTGATAACATAATAACATCTTACCCGACAAGCACACGGGTACAGGGATTATCTCAATATGTTATTATTGAACAGTTTATCATAAAATTTTAGGTTCAAAATGTAATAAATGAAGTGGTTTAAATACTGAGTTCAAGATTAAAATTGTAGCTTGACGCCCTGTCACTAATTTTAGAATATCCGATTAGAGTGTGTTTGTTGAGTCGAATATTTGTCTCCAAATTAGATTTTGAGATGACCCTCTTATTGTTAGATTGTTGACGACGTGAATAAAATTTTCCCTGTTTTATGACCCGAAATTTCCGCCTTTAGGGACACTCACTGGGGTGAGCAAGGGTGTGTATTCGTGATTGTTGTATGTATATTCAGGTGTTTATTCGTCGACTCTGGTGAGAGTAGTCTCCTCTTAGATCAATACCCGTATACATAATTCGCATTCATTTTTAGGAACACCATCTTTATATGTAGCCGTCTTCCACTTAAAATCAATAATAAACTAGTTGATAAAAACATTTTCTATGTAAGGATAGCGAACAACAGGCATGCAATTTATTTAAACATGACTTTACAAACACGCTGTATAAGCCCTTGGCTGCCCTATTATTTAAGATTTATAAAAGGGGATTACACTTACATTAACATATCTAGTCCATCCTTTTACCAAATGTCCTTTATACCTAGTTTTTATATCTATGAAGGAACCAACGTATTATGATACCTCATAAGTAGACAAGGCCGGGTGCTTTACTTTTTTAAATGCATAAATAATGCGTTAGTCGTTTTGCAATGAAAGCTGGGAACTGGTCACATTGTTTGGGCGACAAGAAGTGATGTTTATTACTGTGATGATGTACATTTAAACATGATTATATGTACATCATTCATAAAACTACTACTTGAAATAAAATAATGTCTTAATGTCTCCGTCATGTTCTTGTTGTACATACAGTCAAATGTATTCACACTCCGAGTTCATGTCGAACTGACAGACGTCCAAGGAATATATGATGAATAATATATATAAAACGAATATAACTTTACGTGCTATATTCTAAGCGGTTACGAATCTTTGTTACAAAGTGAAAACGAATTGTTGATCAAATCTATGTAAAATTTCATTAATGTAACCAACCGTTTTTCATAAAGTTCGGTATCATATGCTTTTTATGTTTAAATACTACGAGTTACTAAACATGTGTATGAACTTTAATGTATTTCCACAAATGTATTTACAAACTGAGTTTTAAGTTTGTTTAAAGAGAAGCATTTATAAAGGCCAGTGTAGCCTGTTTGCTAATCATTTTTTACCATTTTAACTTCTCATAATTTCCTGTACGTTATATGTTATTTGGAAATAAAATACTGTTTAAATCAAGAATATACATGTATATCCGAATGCAATATAAGCCCTTTCACAACTCGGACATCGGTTCGACTGTGAGAACAAAAACACTCAAGCGTGATTTGAGTTTTGAAAATTAGAGGGATTAGATTGTAATCAATGTAACAGAGTAATGTAAGGGTATGGACGACTTATGCAAAATAAAACTTAAAAGCCTGTACAGCCCAACGTGTAAATATATACTTGTAAAATAGGTGAAGATATTTGTAAAATTTGAAATTATTATTTATTCATTGAAATACTGACAAAATATAAATAATAAACATTTAACTATCCCTAACTTATTTTGCCTAGTTGACATAAACAGCAACACGTATGTGACTACTTTGTTAAGATCAACTAAAAGGTGCATCCATTGTGTTTCATAACATTTTATTTGGCTTTAATACATTGCAACTCACTATTTGTGCTGTCTACAATACAAATAAAATCATTCAGCTTGCTTAGTAATCCTCAATCGCCAAATATATCATAATAACTAGCTTCCAATTAAAATTGAGTAACATCATTATACATCTGCAGAAACCGAAACTTCACGCTCCATTTACATGCACGTTAAAGGACCTATTAAACACTATCAACTTCATTTTTTCCTTTTTTTCTGTTATAGATAAGATTCCAAAATTACGTTTGACTCATTGACGCGCGCCACACGCTGTGCATTGTCCGGTTTTCGATCAGAAATCACTACTTTTACCTTCATATCATCAAAATGCTAAGTCTACTGTCATCAAAATTGTAGTTTTCGGTAACAGTCGGTACTTCTCGATAAAGTAATACCTTTTATGACGTTTGCAATATGTGACCCCAACAACACAATGGATGTACCTTTAACTGTGCAATTATGTAATCATCCTGTTGAAATGTATTTATTTGGGGAGAGACATTAACATAGGGGAAACCCTGTTTGTCAATCCCCCTGCACATGAAAGTACCTGAATAAATATTGTTTAAACCAACTGTGCAATTTTAGGTGAATCAAACTTAGATTACTAGGGATTAGATTATTAGAGTACTTTCGTCTGCATTTACAGTCTCTTCGATTACAGCTTATTAGAGACGTGAATTTGAAGATATGTTTTATATCAAAATGAAAATGAAAATGAATTTTTAAAAGCAACTTTCAAAGGTTTTATAAATGTGTAATGTAAATATAGTGTTAATCAGCCAAAATATGTAACATGATATAATTATACTGTTTAATTTTAAATGTTGCAGTGTATAATACTAACAGCTGGCACCAAAAAATCATTCGGATATCCTAACTGAACAATTAACTTTACTTCATCTTCCCCAGATCTAACTAGTCTTATCAAATATCTATTAGCAAGGTTTTTTTGGACAGGTGTAGTTAGGCAATTAAGTCATCATCACCAATTCATTATGCCCAATTTACAAAGTTACACATTCAATTTTAGCAATGTGTTATTTCATGTTCTCACTTTTTAATTTGGCGCCACACGTACATTGATTGCAAAGATTAGTGTGTGTTGTTGCTATTTAATAATGCTACACTCTAGTTCCGATGTATTGAACCTAAACCTGATTATCCTTACAGGAACTGAAGTGCTCGTGATTTGTTACCATAGGAGGTCATTTAATTTGTTCATAACAAGGACGTGTTCCCATTTGTCCTTTTTTAATACATTGAATCCGTTAACCATGTAAGGCGTTAATCATACTAACAAGTACTGTTATTGTCGCTTGGTATTTCAACTTAGTGAGTGTGAGCTAGACCTGTATAAGCGTCAAGGTCGGTTCTTTCTTTCCCTAACTATGCTATGCTCTGTGAGAACTATATGAATTTTTATATTGATTTGTCTTTTTGGAGAAATACATTGATTTAGAAGTTCATGACAGCCTTTTCCAATATGTTTAGTTAAGCTTGAATAAAATTGATATAAAGTATAGCAATATTTCCGAAGGAATAAAGCTAATTCGGTATTTCACATTAAGCTTTATGAATTTGTAAATACTTGTATTAGTGTTTGGGTTTGTAAAGCTATCATGTACTCTTAATTAACCACAGTTTCTATGTATGTCTCTGTATTCAGGAACAGTATTTAGATGATATTACCATAGCCTGTTTATCAATGCAATCCTTTTATGGAAATACAAATAAATAAATCCTCCTTCTAGTTTAGTCTAGTCCTCGTAGTTTATAGTAAGCCCTTCATTTTTAAATGTTTATCCTAATTATTGTAGACATGCTCAAGTGATGTGGGTACTTAGGCAATCAGGTGATGTGATTTGTTTTATTACTCTGAACAATCAGCGGAACGGGTGTAACAACGAATACACATTTTACGTAATGCCGATAGGGATTTCTTGTTAAGAACTGGTTGTTCTGATACACAATACACAGGTACATGTATATCACTGAAACTCCGCACATACACGATCTCCAGACTCACCATCCTCCTCAACGAACGCATGAATCGCTTATTGAAATATAATACAAATATAAATATTATATGAAGAGATATAACAAAAATATACAGATTCTTAATTTATAGCATCCGTAGATACGTTTTCATTTAGTTACATAATTTCAACGGGCGTGCTTTGTTTTTTATGGCATCCAAGAAATATCCTTCTCTCGACCTTCAGCTCAACCAAGCCAGGCCAGCAACCCTCGACCCCCAACATACTCAAACACTCGCCTCTCTCGCCCTCACCTTAACATACTCAACTACTGGCGCCCACCACCCACAATTCCCCTTCCCCTCAAAGCGAGTAACCCTCTCATCTATACCCCCTCTGACATACACACAGACTCTTTCTTCTCACCCTATAGCTGATCACCCTTACCCTCAAGTCAGCCACCCTCACAACTTCAGCTCAACACATTCAATACCTGGCGCTTTAATCAAAGTCATGTTTTTCATCAAAGTCCTATTTGTAATCAATGTCATATTTTGCTCATAAAAATCCTTATGTCATGAAAGTTTATTTTATTTATCAATTGTTTTTTTCATTAAAGACATTTTTTTCCTCAAAGACGTTTTTGTCCACAAAGACAATGTTGTCGTCAAAAGTCATTTTTATTTATTCAAAATCATTATTTTCATTGAAATCATTTAAGTTATTTAAGTCATCTTTGTCCTTCAACTATTTGTTCCTCATCAAAGTCAGATTTTTCCATCAAAGTCTGTTTTTTAATCAAAATAATTTGTTAATTAAAGGCATTTTTCTGATCAAAGTAATTTTTTTAAATCAAATTCATTTTTTCATTAAAGTCATTTTTCTCGTCAAAGTCATGTTTTTAATCAAATTGAGTTTTTTCATCAAATTTATTTTTTTAATCAAAAGTCATTTTTTAAAATTCAAAAACTCATGCTTTCATCAAATTCCTATTTTTCATCATATGTTTTTTGTCATCAAAGTCAGATTTTTATCCATCAAAGTCATTTTTAAAATCAAAATCATTTTTTCATTAAAGTCATTTTCTCATCAAAGTCATTTTTTAATCAAATTCATCTTTTCATCTAAAGTCATTTTTTAAAATACAAAGTCATGCTTTCATCAAAGTAAATTTTTCATCAAAGATATTTTTTCTTCATCAAAGTCAGATTTTTTCCATCAGAGTCATTTTTTAAAAACAAAATCATTTTTTCATTTGAATTAAATTTTTTTTATATCAAAGTCATGTTTTCATGGTCACGTTTGTGACAATTACTTGTTTTATATGAATGCAGTGGTGAAAAACCACTTCAACAGGCACTTTGCTTGTTAAATTGGTTAATTATCCATCCTTATTTGTTCCTAACTACATACAGCTTCATGTAACAGCAACAAATGTCTTTATTTTATAGATATTTTTGTATATTCTCCCTTTGTATTGATCAAAATGATACCAATTTGGTTGATGAAAATTGGAAACTAAATTCATGTAGTCCAATTAGAAGAATATTCATATTTTCAATAACATACTATAGTATATATATATATATATATATATATATATATATATATATATATATATATATATATATATATATATATATATATATATATATATATATATGAGAAGGCAATTTGGACATGTAAGTACATATCCCTAAAAATAAAAGATGGGGAGATATTTAACAATTAAAATCAAATATAGATAGCAAAAGAATTTAGAATAGAATACAATAGGAAAGGTTAGAGTAACCTTACACAACTGGAGGGAAGGTCTTGGTGGTGGTGAGGCATGGTGGGGAGAGGGGCGGCGCCGGTGTTCAAAACATTGGTTTATTTTTATTTAATAATGATACAGATGAACTTTTGTTTGAAATGGACATAGTTTGTATTGATTAGATAATAGGAGGTGGACACGGTTAGTGTTTGGTTGGTGATGGTCCCGAGGTGGAATAAGAAGTTTAGTTGTTGAATCACCCGAGTATACATAGCTGTATTCTGTCGGTGTAAAACCTCGAGCTAGATTGAAAAGATTCCGTTTAAGTTTGTAAATTAGTTCTCCATCAGGCTGGCTTGCTGCTTGTGGATTTTCCGGTTGAGTTGAGTGGTGATGGTACAGTAGAGGTCGGCTCCAAGTTATGTTCCTGGCTGCCACTGGGTAGAGCAGATGGAGCTGTCTGACCCGTATTTGGATCCGGTGTAGATGTGATTGGGTTAAGTTGAGAGGGGTGATCTCAGGTCGGTTTTGGATTCATCCACTCGCTGACGTCACTGGTGGGCGTGTCGATCTTAAGACGAGAAGGCTGATTTGGAGCTGGTTTTGGATCCGTGTGTACTATGATGTCTTACGCCGGTATGGCACTGGTCTCAGGGGTAGGGAATCCAGCGCTGGGGGTGACATGGTTCGTGTTGAGTGGTATGCTCAGAAGTCCGCTTGTCTGTACCTGTGTCCATGACAATTATGTCATCTATTTGGGTAGTTGAGTCTGTCTTTCGTCTCTTCCTCGGCCGTTTGATAACGTTGCTAGTAATAGGTTGTTTACCAGCTGAAGTAGTATTACCTACATTTTGTGGTGCAGGTTTGTTGTTACTAGCTCCTCGTTGTTTGTGTTGTCGTTGTTGTTTTTGTGTACTCACTCGCTTGCTGGATTGTCCTTTTCGTTTTGATGGGTCAAAAACGATAGTGAAGGTGATCCGTTTATCCGGGAGGTTATCGTCGAGATGATAGGCCTCTACAAGGTATGAAAGGCATGGCTTGAGGGCTGTAACCAGCCTCCGTGGTAGAACTCTCTCCAACGGCGTGGTGGCCGCCATCTTGGATTGAGAGCTCTGGCGACATGTGTCCTGCATAGTCGTTAGCTTGCGAGTGAGTGTGTTAATATAAAAAGCATAATTCAAACTTGTTTATATCTTACATCAATGACTGCACTAAATGGCGTATACATAAATAGCGAGACTCCTATGACTTAATTTTAAATTGTGAATATTTCGTCGCCGCTAATGGCTGCGATATTGCCGAAGCGGCGTTAAGCAATAACTCACTCACTGAATATTTCGCCACATTGTATTCAAATACGTTTTTAAAAATAATTCAAATGACCTGCCTAATGTTATTTTGCAACTATCAAGTTTTCCGTTTATCAATGAAACATAATATTTAGCACACATCTACCTTATTAATATATTGTGTTGTGTCTAACATCACCAGTTCAAATCATGGGGATTGAACCTAATTAGAAATATAGGCCAGGAGCATATTTCACTGTGTCGTGTTACGCATGTTTAACAAGACTCTTATATGCTCAAACTCACAAAGTCTCTACAATTAAGATTAAATATTCTGTTTGGGCCATAAGAGAATTGATTGGAATTATGTTGCATATTTTAATAAATATGCATGAACTGTTAGAAAATTCGCATTGGCTCTATATCTTTTAAACATCAGCATTAGGGTTAGATAAATAAAATAAATAATCTTTGATCAACAGAAAAAATGGCTGGCATACCCTGGCTGTCCTATATAAATTGTTATGATTTACATACCTATCTGTTGACTTGACCTACTATGCCTACCTCCTCTCTAGGGTTGCTATTTCAACGTTAACACAGACGAAACTTAAAACAGTGGAGTAGGGAAAGCGTAAAATCCCTCTCCCAAGGGCGGTAAGTCGGCAAGGTGTTGTGACGTCACCACCGGAAGTATTCACTCTCCTCTCAGTTGCATAACTAGACTGCCACTGGGTATTTTTAGCGCTATTCTTCGCTGCTTTTGCTAACGTGCTAACTTTTAATTCTTTTAAGAGGTTGTATCAACGTCATATCTACGCATCTCGTTAAAAGGTTGTCTTAGACAACCTTTGATTTTGTAGGTGTTGAGTGAATAAGGGACCTTGTTGACATGTGCTAGGTGTTCTCTGCCAAGCTGGTAGATGCACGATCTGCACGTGCAATTTGTGTCTTTTGTTCTTCTCTCACCTTCGTCGAGTGACTGCTTGGTTCGCACAGCCTTGGTCTTGCCCTCCACTAGACACTTCGTCATCAAGGGTCAGGTGGGTCTTCCGATAGCTCGCCTTCTGCTTCCAATGGCTTTCACCTTCAACTCGTCAGTGACTCGACTGTCACTTGTCTTCACTCGCCTGTCACTCGCCTGTCACTCGCCTGTCACTCTCCTTCGTCTTCGGCCTTTCGTCTCGCCTCATCAGTGACTCGACTGTCACTCGCCTTCCCCTTTCCCTTCCCCTCGTTCTTCGTCTCGCCTCGTTCGCCAGTGACTTAACTGTCACTCACCTTTGTCTTTGGCCCTTCGTCTCGACTCGTCTCGCATCGTTCGCCAGTGACTCGCCAGTGACTCGCCAGTGACTCACCAGTATGTGACATTGGCTTCGCACCCTTCAGCTTCGGAGCCTTCAGTATTCAACACTCCCGATAGCCTCCCTCGTCTATCCTTGCATGTTTTTTACTTATACGTCTCGTCTACGTTTTGTGAGTTTACTCGTGTTTTTGGAGTAATTAGCTATCGGAAGGTTTGCTACCAAGTGTCAAGAGTTCTGACACTACTCTGCTGTCTTGTGTCAGTGACTCGACTGTCACTCACCTGTCACTCGCCTCTTTTAGCTTATTCGCGTTAGTAGCTCTTCCGTCACTCACCTGTTAAGTGACTCGAGTGTCACTCACTTGTCACTCACCTTGTCTAGCTTACTCGCGTTAGTGGCTCGAGCTCGTCTGTCACTCACCTGTTGAGTGACTCGAGTGTCACTCACCTGTTAAGTGGCTCGTTTGTCACTATGTACTAACTAAATCTGCTAACAAGGATCCGCACTTGCTTTGTATAAAGTGCAAGAAATTGTGTGAGGAGTGTTTTCGTTGTAACGAGTGAGTCACTCTCTCGTCTTCAGACCTCCGGGCCTATGTTTTGACCATTCGTAAGTCCGTTTGTGATAGGGCTTCGTCTTTGAAGAGTTTAGCTCCGTCGGGTGACTCGGTCAAGGTCGGGATATTTTTCCCATTCGGTACCCCTCCCCAGAGGAGGTGGTGGATGTAGTACTAGTACTAAGCACGGATAAGTTTGACTGTTAGTCGCCCGTGTTGTCTGAATCACGTAGGGGTTTGACTCCCTCTCACCCTGTGTTTCTTCGCGCTCTCGTTCTCGGGCTCGTCGCTCTCTGTCTCCCCCTTCCTCAAGGGAGAATGAGAGGCGTTTTCACCACTTAGACTTTAGGTCAGCAAACCCTCCACTCCAAAGAGGTAAAGAAGACGGAGAAAGCCAAGTTTGATAAATTCAAACCTGAGCTTCTTCTTGCGTGCGTTAAGGACATGGTGACTTCTTTACTTGATGCTCTTTTGGATCCGGTGGATTTACCCGACCGTACCACCCCTGATGCTACTGTAGGTTGTGAACCAGATGTCGAGTGAGTGTCACAGTGTGGGCGTCATACTCCCTTAAGGGCCTCTGGGTCGGCTGCCTCCTTGCGTCCTTCTCACACCTCACGCACAGTGTCACGGTGGTGTCGCCGAACTCGGATGACCGTGATGCCTGCTTCGTTGACATCTCTGACCCTCGGTTCATCAGTATAGTGTCGGACGGTCCTACGTGGGGATAATTACTTGTATCATTCCTTCCTCAGGCAGGCCACGACCAACTCTGAATCTCTCTTTGGTGGTCGTATTCCAGAGGTTCTTAGAGCACGGCAGGAGGCTCAACAACAAGACCTCACCAATCGCCTTGCGGGGAATCATAAGCAGACTACGCCCAAAACCCCGGAGGTTAAATACCGTCAAGCTCAGGGTCACGGCCAGGGTCAACCAACTCCAAAAAAAGCCAAGACGGACTTTTGTCGGGGAGGGATTGGCCGCGGATCCATGGGTCAATCTCCCAAGTCACCCGTTCCTGAGGTCGAGGGCCGTACCCCTCAGAAGGGGAGGCGGAGGAAGTAGCTCTTGGTCACCCCCTCTGCTTCCTCCTCTGCTCGTACGTGGTCGCAGGATTTGCGGGGGCAGGCTTCAGTGGTTCGTCAGCAACTGGGAGCAGTTAGAGTTAGACCGTTCGTTTGTTAGATACTGGGTCAGGGCTTCCGCATTCCCGTCTCGTCACCTCCTGCTCTTACCTGTGCTCCAAGGGAACGTCCCTTGTCACTGGACTAGCTCCTACTAACCTTGGAACAGGTTGAGATCTTAATCTCCAAGGGGGCGGTGCAGGAGGTCCTGACCCCGCATCTAACTCCGGGGTTTTACTCCGAAGTGTTTGTAACACCCAAAAGGAACTCGGAAAATGGCGGCTCATTCACAACTTGAAGGTATTCAACTGCCCCTACCTTGTTCGGCTGCCATATTTTCGACTCTTGACCCTTACCTCTCTGATGCAATCTCTGGTTAGCTCCGTGGTCTCACCCACGATTGCTTACCGCTGTAACATCATGTCTCAGACGTCATGGCGCGGTGTTTTTGGCGTTCTTCAGAGGTTTAAGCCAATTATTTCTTACGAGATGTCTCCACAGCAGATTTCAAAGGCTGAGTCCACAGGTGTTCGCTCAGGCGAAGGTGGTCCCCCCGACAGGGCCGAGAAGGGGACAGTCCTCTTAGGAGGTTGGTCCCGTGTGACTTACGATGCTCCTTGCAATAAACTTCGGTTCGCATCGTTTTCTCTTTGTCTGTTGTTTTGTTCCTTATACTTCGTTTTTAACCGCCTCCGTAGCATAGTAGTTCTAGTCAACATATTGGTATTTAAATAATAGTATGTTTTTTATTAAACGTGATTATTTATACTTACCGGTTGACTAGACCTACCCGCTAGGCCCGCCCATCCTCCCTGCTTGGTCTGTCTTGCCATTTTTTGGTCCTGTTCAGAGAGTGAATACTTCCCGTGGTTACGTCATGAGACATTGCAAACTTACCGCCCTTTAGAGAGGGATTTTACGCATCCCTTGGTCCAATGTTTTAAGTTTCATTGAAATAGCATACCAAGAGATGAGGTATGCATAGTAGGTCTAGTCAACAGATATGTATAAATAATTACTTTTAATCAAAAATTGTTTTCATTATTATCCCCCGTCACAACGAAGTTGGCGGGGGATATAGAAATGAGCTCCGTCCGTCCGTCCGTCCGTCCGTCTGTCTGTCCGTCTGTCTGTCTGTCTGTCTGTCCGTCTGTGCGTCCGGGCTTTTCCATTCCGGCCTCAAACTTCAAAACTATTCAATATATTTTGCTGAAACTTTGTAAAGGTATCAACCAAGTAGTCTAGATGTGCCTTTTGCTATATAGAAATTTGAGATTATATTTTTTTATTACGAATGCAAACAGTCTGGACTTAGAACCAAGAAGATTGAAAACTATATTCCGGCCTCAAACTTCAAAACTGTTCAATATATTTTGATGAAACTTTGTACAGGTGTCAACCAAATAGTCTAGATGTGCCTTTTGCTATATAGAAATTTGAGTTTTTTTGTTTTTTTTTACGAATGCAAACAGTCTGGACTTAGAACCAAGAAGAGGGAAAACTATATTCCGGCCTCAAACTTCAAAACCATTCAATATATTTTGCTGAAACTTTGTACAGGTATCAACCAAGTAGTCTAGATGTGCCTTTTGCTTAAAGAAATTTGAGATTTTTTTTTTCTTTACGAATGCAAACAGTCTGGACTTAGAACTAAGAAGAGGGAGAACTATATTCCGGCCTCAAACTTCAAAACTATTCGATATATTTTGCTGAAACTTTGTACAGGTATCAACCAAGTAGTCTAGATGTGCCTTTTGCTATATGGAAATTTGAGAATATTTTTTTACGAATGCAAACAGTCTGGACTTGGAACCAAGAAGAGGGAAAACTATATTCCGGCCTCAAATTTCAAAACTATTCAATATATTTTGCTGAACTTTGTACAGGTATCAACCAAGTAGTCTAGATGTGCCTTTTGCTATATAGAAATTTGAGAATATATATATTTTTTTATTACGAATGCAAACAGTCTGGCCTTAGAACCAAGAAGATTGAAAACTATATTCCGGCCTCAAACTTCAAAACTGTTCAATATATTTTGCTGAAACTTTGTACAGGTATCAACCAAGTAGTCTAGATGTGCCTTTTGCTATATAGAAATTTGAGAATATTTTTTTACGAATGCAAACAGTCTCGACTTGGAACCAAGAAGAGGGAAAACTATATTCCGGCCTCAAATTTCAAAACTATTCAATATATTTTGCTGAAACTTTGTACAAGTATCAACCAAGTAGTCTAGATGTCCCTTTTGCTATATAGAAAGTAAATGCATTATATATTCAAAATGGCGGGGGATATGGCCGACTCTGTCTGCTTGTTAGCTTTGAAAAATACATTATCTGATGGAGGAAAAAACCCACTGTATTCAACAACAACAATCTTTATTTGCACTTAAAAGGCCACAGGCCTATAGTACATACATGAATATACAAACGATATCTTAGGTAGTTGAGAGTACATTCTTTCTATGTTTAAAGGCATGATATACATACATTGACAGATTTTCTAAATGAGTTTTACTAGAACAGGATAATAATGATACAAATTTATGAATACTATGATGTGTAAAGTAATATTTCTTAATATACTTATTTCTTAAAGAGTGATAAGCTGGACAAACACAAAGGAAATGATATTCATCTTCAATTAAATTCAAATTGCACATTTTACAAATTCTATCTTCTCTTTTTAATCCAGTATATCTTCCTGTTTCTATCTGTAAATCATGACATGAGCAACGAAATTGTGTAAGGGAGAGTCTATATTTCCGAACATTTAACGAGGATAAATAACTTTCATTATATATAGATTGTTTAAACATTCTGTAATAAAAACATTTATTTGATACGGATAAGAGGTTAAGCCAGTCTTGCAAATATATGTCTTGTAGCCTTTGTTTAAAGGATATTAGAAACTTTGAATGAGAGTCTAAACATTGTTCCATCCATATATTACCGAAACCACTTGAAAATAACAATTTTTTAACGCCTGGAACCCAATTACATTTTCCATTTTTATCATATAAAATCATCATATTATAACACATTTTTGGTAATCTATTGGATGGCATATTTAGTATTTTCAACCAATATTTTATTACTTTTACTTTTGATTGTATGTATAACGGAAATCTGCCACATTCACCATAAACCATTATATTTGAAGTAGTAACTTTCACGCCGAGAAATCTTTTAATAGCATACAAATGTATCTTTTCTATTACATCAAATGTTTGAAGTCCCCAAATCTCAGAGCCGTAAAGAAGAATTGGGCTGATCTTAGCATCAACAATTCTAAAGAAGGATTTATGTGATATATCGCCTAAAATATAAATGTATCTCATTACCCCAATCAGTATTTTCTTTGCCTGCATAGCTGCATTTCTAGCATGTAAGGACCACGACAGGTGGTTTGTAAAATATACACCTAAATATTTATAACATGTAGTTGTTTCAATCAATTCACGTTTATAATACCATTTTTCGCTTGCAGCAAGTTTCCCCCCATTCTTGAACACAATGATCTTAGTTTTATTGCTATTAACGGTTAGTTTCCATTCCTTACAATATGTTTCCAATTCATTTATCTCTGCTTGTAGTCCTCGTATGGTGCTCGAGAAGAGTATTATATCATCAGCAAATAATAGGAGAAATAGCTGTATTATATCTGGAAGTAGCTGGATACCATTAGAACACTTTTCGTGGATTTGTATTGCTTATTCGTTTATAAAGAATGAAAATAAAAATGGGCTCAGGATACATCCTTGTCTAACTCCTATTTGGCTCTCAAATGTTTCAGATATTTCATTGTTGTTTCTCACACACATCTTTACGTTCTTATAAATACTTCTTAGCAGTTTACTCATTTTACTGCTTAAATCTACAAAAAGAACATAAAATTTAGAACCTTTTGTATTTAGGTATCTCTGTATAAGTGAACACAAAACGAATATATTATCAGTAGTAGTGTAACCTTTCCTAAAACCAGCTTGAGCTTCAGTTATCTTATCACAGGAATCTGCCCAGAACACTAAACGTTTATTTATAATTGCTATGAATATTTTGCTAATATTTTGTATTAGTTTCACGTTTTAAAAATTGTTTGCCTAATTTAACTATTTTTACTGGACCTGAGAATTTCAAATTAAGACATGTATTTGCTAGTTTTGGTTTTAAAAAAAAACATATGTTGCGGTTACTTTGAAAATATTTCATTTATATGAATATTAAAATAATTAAATGAAGGTAATTTGATAAACAGAATAAATTAATTTGGTCAAAAACATAAGTTCATCTCAATCTTTATTCAATACTTAAAGGCCACAGGCCTGTAGTACAATTGGTACATGCAATATTTACAAATTTGTACAAATATGTCAGATAAAATCATATAATTCTCTGTCAAGTAATGTTATATGATATCTTCAATAACACATATGTCATTAATACCAGTATAATTTACTTTAGGATATTTTGTCTGTGCAAGGAGGCATAATATATGTACATAGAAACATTTTGCAGAATATTACAATTTGAGTTTGATAGTAGTGCATATAATTTCATAACGTTAGGATATCTGAAATAATATGCTTTTAGATATTTTGCTCTAAGATGTAAGTATAGCGGACATACAAGTAAAAAGTGATATTCGTCTTCTATTAAATTCAAGTTACAGAGATTACATATTCTTTCTTCTCTTGGTATCTTCATATAGCGTCCTGTCTCAATAAAAAGTTCATGTGAGGAACATCTAAAACGTGACAAAGCTATTCTAAATTTTTTAACAGTAATCTTTGATAGATAATCCTCCATAATTATTTCAGATTTAATCATTTTGTAATAGAAACATTTGTTTGTTAGGGCCATCGATGTTGTCCATGTCTGCAAATAAATATACTTTAATCTCTGAGTTAATGAAAGTATAAAAACATTTATTGAATACACATTTTGGTCGTTCCAAACATGACCAAAACCACAATTAAAAAGTAATTCTCTTACACCTGTCACCCAATTTCTTTTACCATTGTTATCAAACAACATCATCATGTTATAAACCTTTTTGGGCAATCTGTATGTTAATAAGTCTAAGCCAATACTTAATTACTTTTAAATTCGCATGTATATATATAGGAAATCGTCCACATTCTCCATACACCATCAGACTAGATGTGTTTATCTTAACACCCAAATACTTTTTACAAGCATATAAATGAATCTTTTCTATAGCATCGAAATGTTTTAAGCCCCATACTTCTGACCCATATGATAGGATTGGGAGTATCTTTACATCAAATATTTTAAACAAGAAAAGCCTTTAAAAAGGCATGGTTGGAGGCATCTTGTTAAGGCTAAAATATATTATAAAAAGGATATGTATGTCATATGTACATATAGCAAAATGAAGCCTGCATTATGGTCATTTTGGGGGATAAAAGTTTTGATTACTAATCACACAATTAGTTATTCAATTCAAAAGTCGCAAATAAAAGAATTTTACCTCGATCATTTAAGTTGTTTATATGCTTTTCAATTTACATACATTATTTATTCATAAATAAAATAAAATAATATATAATCTATCATTTGAAAATGAAAGTGAACATTCAACTTCCCCGATTTATTTTAAAGCGCAACTCCTGGGTGCTTTTGCTCCAATTTTGAAGTAGGCCTAGGCCTATATTATGAATTTGATCAAACGTTGTTGAGATTTGTGTCATTGTTAGATTCCAGCAATAAGAATATGTAGGCCTATTTTCCCTGAAACAAGCAGTCAACCATTTGTTAAACATTTGAAAGTGTACCAATTCGATTGATTATGAAGCATATTCTGTTTATCTGTGGAAGGAAGGCATATGGACCTTTTTTAATACAAGGATAATGGCCCGGTATCCTCATGCTTGGTGCTATCAGTTTGGACATAAATATGGTTCTATCCAATATGTGCTTATACATGTACAAGCTTCACTATCATTAATTCAATAACAGTACATTGAGTACCATTATGCAAGTCTGATTGGCATTGGAAATATTGATAACTGAGTGGAAGGTTGGTGTGTTGATTGACAACCACTATTATCGTTTAGTATATGCTTGCTCAGCGCGTATAACATTAGCGTGTAAAGTTTCTTGGATTTTCCGAAACTGCAGTGCGAAATTATGCCCTTGAATTGGTACATGTCTGCTCATGGAGGTGTAAAATGGCTTTGAATTGAAAAATCTTATGTTTACTAACATTCAGACTCAGAATAACACAACGGTCGTTTCTATTTTAGATGTTTAGACAAAATCTCTTTTCGCAGTAAAAGGGGATAATTATTTCGGATAACCCACATGGTCACGTGGTTACAAATTTGTTACAGCCGTGTTCGTTGGTCATATGCTTTTTCCAAAGTATGAAGAGGCCAAGCATGATTGGTCGAAAGTTTATTTTGAATATTCTAACAGTAATATAGCGTGAAATCCAACTGCGTATCAATAAGGATTGATATGAAATATTTCCTAAAACTTTCAGATTCTTGGTTATACTAATTCGAAACTTTCTTTGCTTGTACTGCAGCTTGGTTTGTATGTTTATGCCATGACAGGTTTCTGCTAAAGTAAACACCAAGATATTTATAGAATCCTGTAGTTTCTATTTTGTCTCTCTTAAAATACCATTGTTCATTTCTTGATAACTGACTTCCATATTTAAATACAATAACTTTCGTTTCATTCATATTCACTGATAACTTCCATTTATCGCAGTACAACTCAAGTTCATCAAGTTCATAAGTTCATGTGCTGTACAATACATTAATAATAATTAGTATATAGTTTATTATTATTATCGGTCTACATTTAAACAGTTGAATTATTTGTGTAGTAAATAGTATTTTAACTCCATAATTTGATTATAAAGAAATTACGATCTAGATTAAGTTTCATGTAAAAGGACACCCAGAAGTTAAAACTGAGTAAAGACACGGATAGAATATCGACATGACTGTATTAATGAATAATTGTTTTAGTAGACATCATATCTATGCGGGATTGAATGTGAAAATTAGCTTAACTATCGATTGTTGGACCTCGATTTTTGTCGAGGCGAAATGGTCGTGTGGTAAGCTATTGGTACAGTCAATGCTGGCGATAGTTGCCTTACTCTGAGGGCGTGGGTTCGAATCCCGCATGGGACTCGGCCCGAAAAAGTACAATAATTTGTACTATTGAAGGTAGTGTTATCCCAAATATAACCATGTTATATTTCCTCACTATCTAAATGGCAAGAATTTCCAAAGTCAGCTTATATTTCATAATGATATTCCAAAATCATAGATTAGAAATAGTAAATGATAACAATTTCACCGCATCGAAGATGATTGATGGTCAATGACAGTCAATGCAAACGTGAATAGGAATTTACTTCCGCGTTCGAAACATTTGTGACCGTGATGTAAAATAATTAATGACAAACGTATTCATTGTAAAGATACCTTTATTCCATGGAAAAAAAATTAGAACTATCTTTTTGTGCCGATAAACGGAATAAACTAAAATTATTTTATTGACAAAGTATTTGGCTGCATCATGCAACACGTCTTAGTCGGTCAAGGCATTTGACGGTAAAAAGTAACATACAGGGCTATCAACAAGGACGGAAATTCTGCAGCGCCACCTATGACGCAGTTTTGTATCAGGGTTCCCCTTTGATCACACGTTTGTTGTAAACAGACCAGAGATGTTATACCGTATACCGGGAAATTTTCGTGGTTGGAAATTTTCGTGGTTGGGGACTCAAAGACCTTTCGTGGATTTTTATTTTCGTGGTTCAGACGTTGTCAAAAAATTACATTTTCTTGGATTTTTATTTTTGTGGTTGAAGTTATCCAAATACAAATTTTGAAATCGTGTGTTTATGTTCCACGTGTAAGCCTGTTGATGTTATCCTGTCTGTTGACACCGCCATGTTAGTTAATCATATTGCTTTCCAAACAACTTATTACAATCGGATGAAAAAGGTCAGTAGTCATCAGTCGATCGTGTTTGTTCAACATTTATAAGGAGACCACACGAATCACATTTAGCGGCTTGTTTCAAAGATGACAATTCTAACTCAATGTTTCAATAAAGTAATACTTTACACAACCAAAGGATTATCAAGTTTTTATTCATTTGTTGAATACGGCATGCTCCTTTGTCTTTGTCACACTCTGTTGAACATGAACTACGACCGGATGCATTGTGTTTTGACACGTGTTAAGCTCCACTAATTATGTTGTGAACAAGCGTTCAAGTACCGTAGCTGGTAGAACTACATTTGTAAATATAGAGAGATTATTTGACACAATGACGAGTGTCAATCCCACTTCGCTACATATTAAGTAGAGTTATCAACGTATATATTTGCAACTATCAGTAAACGACAAACTGAATTAGAGCTCTATTATTAGCAGTTGTCAGTGAATGGCACTGAAATCTGGGCATGAGCTATTCTTAAAAACAGCTCGATGGTTCGTACAGTGAGTGGTGAAGATATTTTTAATGAAATTCATCGGGAAATGTTCGTGGTATGGAAAATTTCGTGGTTCAAGCTCTACCCACGAAAACCACGAAAATTACCAACCCCGAAAATTTCCCGGTATACGGTACATTGTAATTAGTGTGGAACGTTAGAAATAAAGTAGCTGTAGCTTGATACGCCTTCATTTTATGTAACTTGTTTAGAGTAATGATACCTCTGATAATAAATATTATAATTGATAAATAATTTCAGCCACAAGCCGCCGGTCCAGGAAGAAATGCTTATAAGGTAAGTGACATATATGTGATTTACTTTGATTAATTGGTAAAAGTGATAACAGAACTATATTACCCATATGGGAAGACGGACACAGGGTAATATATTTTCTGTAAGTCACACGTGAGTTACACCTTTTTCTGGCTTTTGATTGGCTGTTACAGAAAAATAAGAATTTCATTGGTTGCCGGAACTACTTCATTCATCTTTCTTACTTTTCCCGACTAGTAACTTTAGAAACTGTCTTCTGCATTTTAACATGATTTATTTGTTTCCCGCAGTTGAAATTAGCGTTTTCGTACATGTGCCGACGCATCAAATGTCGGAGGAAGCAGTTAAATTGTCCGAAATTTAAAGAAACTAGCGATTACTGCTTGACTGTATAACCACGGAAAGCTTCAAGAGCGACGGCGATCGTTCGAATGTAATGACGTCATAGGCGCGAGCGGTTATGACGTCACAGTGTCGATTGTAACGTCATAGGGCTTTTCGGTTTGAGCCGACTTGTTTTTGAGCTTCGCACACCTCTTGATATGGATGTTGCAATAACTTATATGTATAATCATGGATTGATAGTAATTGGCAGGAATACAAAACTTTCAACTAAAGCCACATCTTTCTTTTATTGTGAAAGACATGTTCGCAGTGGACATTTTAATCGTGCGGAGTAAACAAGGATAGGTACGTAAGAAGTGAATCCACGTCACACGCGTATGGATATGGAGATTCATCTCCTTCTCGGGTCCTTTTAGAGAAGCTATTGGCTTTTAATATTCGCGTTTTTACTTTAATTTGTCATATGGGTAATATAAACAATAACCAACTCGTGACGGGGAATGGCAGATTATCTTTCCCTCGTTATATCAATTGTGTGTAATTCTCTCGCCAAGGCTCGAGAATTACTCAAATGATATAACTCGGGAAAGATAATCTGTCATTCCCCGTCACTCGTTAGTTATTGTCTAAGTCTGTTTTAAAATTTAGGTGAACTTAATTAATTTTTAAGGTTTTAAATTGTTTTTAAAAAATTCATTTAAATTATTACCAATGAGCAAACGTACGTAAATTCATAGTTAAAAATAGATACTCAAATAGGATTAAGTCAGTCAAAGTTTTGAATTGAAAAATCTTATGTTTACTAACATTCAGACTCAGAATAACACAACGGTCGTTTCTATTTTAGATGTTTAGACAAAATCTCTTTTCGCAGTAAAAGGGGATAATTATTTCGGATAACCCACATGGTCACGTGGTTACAAATTTGTTACAGCCGTGTTCGTTGGTCATATGCTTTTTCCAAAGTATG
The DNA here is from genome assembly GCA_936450465.1 of Gibbula magus. Lineage (NCBI taxonomy): Eukaryota > Metazoa > Mollusca > Gastropoda > Trochida > Trochidae > Gibbula > Gibbula magus. Next base: position 64,267,777 of record OW388304.1, read on the forward strand.
AAGAGGCCAAGCATGATTGGTCGAAAGTTTATTTTGAATATTCTAACAGTAATATAGCGTGAAATCCAACTGCGTATCAATAAGGATTGATATGAAATTTTTTTCCTAAAATTTTCAGATTCTTGGTTATACTAATTAGAACTTTCTTTGCTTGTACTGCAGCTTGGTTTGTATGTTTATGCCATGACAGGTTTCTGCTAAAGTAAACACCAAGATATTTATAGAATCCTGTAGTTTCTATTTTGTCTCTCTTAAAATACCATTGTTCATTTCTTGATAACTGACTTCCATATTTAAATACAATAACTTTCGTTTCATTCATATTCACTGATAACTTCCATTTATCGCAGTACAACTCAAGTTCATCAAGTTTATAAGTTAATGTGCTGTACAATACATTCATAATAATTAGTATATAGTTTATTATTATTATCGGTCTACATTTAAACAGTTGAATTATTTGTGTAGTAAATAGTATTTTAACTCCATAATTTGATTATAAAGAAATTACGATCTAGATTAAGTTTCATGTAAAAGGACACCCAGAAGTTAAAACTGAGTAAAGACACGGATAGAATATCGACATGACTGTATTAATGAATAATTGTTTTAGTAGACATCATATCTATGCGGGATTGAATGTGAAAATTAGCTTAACTATCGATTGTTGGACCTCGATTTTTGTCGAGGCGAAATGGTCGTGTGGTAAGCTATTGGTACAGTCAATGCTGGCGATAGTTGCCTTACTCTGAGGGCGTGGGTTCGAATCTCGCATGGGACTCGGCCCGAAAAAGTACAATAAGTTGTACTATTGAAGGTAGTGTTATCCCAAATATAACCATGTTATATTTCCTCACTATCTAAATGGCAAGAATTTCCAAAGTCAGCTTATATTTCATAATGATATTCCAAAATCATAGATTAGAAATAGAAAATGATAACAATTTCACCGCATCGAAGATGATTGATGGTCAATGACAGTCAATGCAAACGTGAATAGGAATTTACTTCCGCGTTCGAAACATTTGTGACCGTGATGTAAAATAATTAATGACAAACGTATTCATTGTAAAGATACCTTTATTCCATGGAAAAAAAATTAGAACTATCTTTTTGTGCCGATAAACTGAATAAACTAAAATTATTTCATTGACAAAGTATTTGGCTGCATCATGCAACACGTCTTAGTCGGTCAAGGCATTTGACGGTAAAAAGTAACATACAGGGCTATCAACAAGGACGGAAATTCTGCAGCGCCACCTATGACGCAGTTTTGTATCAGGGTTCCCCTTTGATCACACGTTTGTTGTAAACAGACCAGAGATGTTATACATTGTAATTAGTGTGGAACGTTAGAAATAAAGTAGCTGTAGCTTGATACGCCTTCATTTTATGTAACTTGTTTAGAGTAATGATACCTCTGATAATAAATATTATAATTGATAAATAATTTCAGCCACAAGCCGCCGGTCCAGGAAGAAATGCTTATAAGGTAAGTGACATACATGTGATTTACTTTGATTAATTGGTAAAAGTGATAACAGAACTGTCTGTTTTAAAATTTAGGTGAACTTAATTAATTTTTAAGGTTTTAAATTGTTTTTAAAAAATTCATTTAAATTATTACCAATGAGCAAACGTACGTAAATTCATAGTTAAAAATAGATACTCAAATAGGATTAAGTCAGTCAAAGTTTTGAATTGTTTGATTTCCACTGAAAAGTCGGTGCCTCATAACTAGTTAGTTATATGGTCTTATAGAAGTTAAAATATTGGATTGTCTAAAGCAACATCAGTGTTCAATGAAACGTTAATCATCACTCTTTTCAAAATGACTAAGCAGGTTTAAGCCTCAGGTTTGTTAGATGCATGTGTTATTTCCAAAATACATGCATAACTTGCTCTGTCTTAATGATTTTAAAACTTTTATTTATTTATTTATGTTGTTCTATTTCTATTTAGCCACCACAACCTCAACCTGTAAGTATTTATCAACCCTTTGTTAGATTATAAAAGTAAAATGTCCTATCATTACTAGCTTTACTATTGTGATATAACAAAATATTGCACAAATCTGATATGCTCTTTTGCAACATTGACGCTGGGTAATTAATTTCATTCATTAATTGTCTTGCATATAAATCAACACATCGTGAAAAGTATATTTATTGACATACAATCAAATATCACACATTTTATGAAATCATTCCGACGTCGGCTTCCCAACTTCTCCGGGGGGCTAAGTTGACTGCAGCCATGTTGGTTTCAGCGTGTGCTGCAGGTACCTCTTGGGGGGGGGGGGGGGGGGAGTGTTGGACCCTCGGGCTTCCGCTTAAGTCAGGTAGGGTGTTGCAGCCAGACGTACTGTCGGTTGTTAGCTTTCCACCCATATGACGTCGTTCAGGCAAGGCCATTGTCTGCCTTGTTGGATTGGACGTAGTGTGGCGGTCATTGTCTTTCCAAACCAATGGTTTTGCCGGGTTCTGTGGGCGTTGTGGGAAGAGAAAGAGAAAAGAGAAAATACGACCCTCTCTCTGGTTGTCGCCTCTGCTGGGAGGGATGCTCCCAGGAGGACCGCTGTCAGGAGTATCTGTTTGTCACGCCGGAAGACAGCCAGCAGGCATCAAGAAGTGGTTGGCAAGCTGGTCCACATCATCTGCCTCTCCGGTTTCTTCTTTCCTTGTCTCCCCGCTTCAGACATCGTTGTCGGCGAGGACACCGTTGAGTTCAACTCCGTCAAACTCTCCCCGCTCTCCGTTAGGGCAAGGGTCCCCTAACGCAGCAGAGGACAGGGACTTCCGCGAAATTTGCCTCAGGACCATCCCCTCCTCCTCTTCAACACAATTTGATGGACAGATTGGAGGTGCCCTCCGCCAGTAGCAGGAGACCCATCAGAAAGATCTTGTGTCGGAGGTACATACGCAGACTCTTGACTGTGCCGTCTGTAATATAATTGCTGAAGCCTTCGGACACAATAATATCACAGGATGCATATCGGCACACCACCATCTTTCTCACGGACTTGGCGGGTCGTTATTTCCAGTGAAAAGTCCTTCTGTTAGGGATATCGTTGGCTCCTCATTTGTTCACGCGAGTGACACAGTCAATAGTCCAGTTCTTTCTCAGTCACAACGTGCCAATCGCCTACAGCTGATGGTTCTTTTGACTTCATCCGAAGGGTCAGATTCCTTCAGGTCTTCCTCAACACACTTCTGAGGGAGTCGTGTCGTCACGTCTTTCCAATTTGGCAAGATTTATTCACCATCTTTCCTCTTTCTACTTTCTATCTCCTCTAAGATCATCCCATCCGATGAAGGGAATCGCCTCCTCTGCCCTGTTCGGGCTTTACGCTTTTACATTGAATGAACAAAAGGGTAGAGTCTTTCTGCATAAATCCCTAAGGAGACCGAGCAGACAGGTATGGTTGTATTTCAGGTCAGCAGTGTTGAACATCTACAAGTCCTCCCTCCTCCTAATCGTCCAAACCCTCTCGAGATTGATGCAGTCTCGGGCACTATGACTCTCGATAGTACATCCCTGTGGCGTACATCGAGTGACCTCTTTCTGTTCCTATGGGTTGCCTCGCAGCTCACTTTTTTTAGTGGTATTATGGCTATGGTGATGTATAAACTTGAGAAAAAAATAATAGTTCGCTTTTGAGTAAACGTCATTATGTATACTTACCGTTGATAACTCACAGGTCTTTATATCCAATAGGCGCATGTGAGCCTTCAATCTGCACTACCCGGGTCTCATTATTTCTGCTTTTATTGTTGTGTCCCTCCTTCCCCATCCTACTTGCTATTGTTCTATGTACATGGTACTCCGCCACATTGTTTTAGGATTTCCTCGTGCTCTTGTATGCATAAATATTGTCATTAGAAGTGATATATGCTGAATGTCTTAACTGAAATCCGATCTCTTCTCTTCTCCTGGATATCACAATGTGTCAATGTTTGCAACTGGCTGCATCAGGGGAAAGACTTCATAAAAAGGTGTAATAGTAAATTAATTTAATTATAATAAGAGTGAATAAAATGAAATATTTCCCAAATTATTTAAAAATACATGTTATGAGACCAATCAATTTCACGTTAACTGTTATTATGTTATTTTCAAAATTCAAACACTTACACAACATAATTTTCAGCACTGTTTACTTAGAAGTGTTGAATAAATTTGGTTCTTATATGGTTTTTTTTCATAATTAAAAAGAAGAAATGCAATGTTGGATCTCAAGTGACTTTAACGTCACAAGGAGAATAGAAAACATAATTTTATTTATTAGGTCTGTTCAAAGGTCGGTTTGTTTGATATGCAGGTATGTATTGCCAGAAGAAGTAACACAGTCCTTCTTGCATACCTATTTTCACATTATAACATATATATATATATATCTGTAACTGAAAAATACTGGTTAGTTAAAATTGCAGATGCTTTTTTTGTATTAAAGGTGCATCCATGGTGTTTCTTAAAATTTTATTTTGCTTTAGTACGTTCCAAAACACCATATGTGCTGTTTACAATATAACCAAATTCACTCAGCTTGCATATTCATCCCCAATCGCCAAATATATCATAATTACTAGTTTCCAATTAAAATCGAGTAACATCATTATCCATGTGCAGAAACCGAAAGTGCACGTTCTATTAAGTTGCATAGTAGTTATATGACCTATTGAACATTATCAACCCAAAATTGTTATTTTGTCTGGTTTAAATAAGATTCCAAAATTACGTTTGACTAATTGGCGCGCGCCACACGCGGTGCATTGTCCGGTTTTCGATCAGAAATCGATACTTTTACCTTCATACCGTCAATATACTAAGTCCAGTATCATCAAAATGGTAGTTTTCGGTAACAGTTGGTACTTCTCGATAAAATAAGACCATGTATAACGTTTGGCATATTTGACCCCCAACAACACAATGGATGTACCTTTAATATCTGAATTTTTCGTTTGATCAGAGATATATATATATATATATATATATATATATATATATATATATATATATATATATATATGTTATAATTGTTTTTTCATGTCTTTCAAAATAGGGGGCGGGATAGCGCAGTGGTAAGCGCGTTCGGCTTCGGATCAAGAGGTCCGTGGTTCGTATCCCGCCAGGGGCACGGCAACTTTGTCTGCAGTAGAGAACTGTTCTACACGCAGTCAGGTTTGGGTGCAATGCTACACTGAATTTCAGTGCAGTACCACCCATGGTTCGCTAGTTCCAGCCGTTGTTCGCAGGTTTCACCGCAATGCATAGCCACATGGCGTTGCGGGCTTTCTCCCTGCCATAATACTAGCAGCCGTGATATAAGTGAAATACTCTTGAAAGCGGCGTTAAACACTAACTCACTCACTCTTTCAAAATATATGATACATTATCACAACTAAATCATTTCTATAACAATACACTATTCATCCTTAAAAAAAAACAAAACTGGGAACGAGTTCGGCGAAATGTGATGAGATACATGATACAATGCATCCCGAGTAGAAGACATCACATGACCAGGTACGGTAGAGGTATTTCGCGAAAAAATGAAATAACCTACACATTAAAGACACCAAATTACAACACATTAACATACATAAATATGATGTACAATGTTAATGTTTTATGTAAAATAAGTAAGTTTACCAGATATATCACCAATGAAACACGCATGATTTAATTTGTGAATTTACTTGTGGGTAAAGAACCATTTTAAAAACTTTATAATTATCGCTGATATTGCATGAGTATATTCCTCTAGAGTTTCTCTTCAAGATGTCATATGCAAATATCTTGCAAGTTGTGACATTCAATGATCGACATGTATGGTTCCTATTACCCGCGCAGTTGACGTGTATGGCAGTGTTATTCACACGGCGGACGCCATTTGCAAGGCTTTGTTATCCAACCGGTATGTAATAACCTGGGATATAGTCGTCGCCCTGTCCGTCTGTCTGTCTATCCACCTGTCTGTCAGTCCGTCTCTAATCATCGGGGAAAATCGAGATTTTCCCGGTATTTTGACTAAATCAAGAAAGCCGACGCGTCAAAAAGCGAGAATGCGAGAATGTGATGTTTATTAACCAATTGATATGAGTTTTATGTCTCTGCAATGCACATGTAAACAGTAGACAAGTACGTTAAAGAAATTGGAGCAAACGCATCCGGGAGTTGCTCTTTATAGGGGCAGTGGCACGTGTTTTCGATGTCGGTGAAATGAATTTGAATAACATTGTCAGCAAAAGTAAAACGCCTTTCTCTCTTAGGAAATTCAAGTTAAAAATGAATGTACATGGTTTCGTAAAGCCATGGGAATTGTTGTTGTCATTCGAAAGATATAATAAACTGTGTTCAAAATAAAATGTCTGCTATGACATTTTCGCTGTATATGCAACACTGTTATTACAACTACGTATAATTGGTTTGTGTAATACGATATTGTGCGATATTGTGCAAAGTAAAATTTGCATAAAACATGCTACTGCCCTTTTAAGGTATCGGAAACTTAGGCCTGAATTAATGACGATCAATATGGACCCTTTAAATATCTATTCCTACTATAGTTTTCTGTGATGAAATAAAACCAAGCACATTGTATAATTATCATCAAGATGTATTTTTCAGGCTCCACGTGATGCTGGTTTAAAATGGACTGAAGAGGTAACACTTTAATGACATCAAATCAGAGATTTCTTTATTCTTTTCTGCGACCGAGAAAATACTATGGACCAATTATCACTTCATAATTTTAACAATGGTTGAGAAAAAACATTTACAGTTTGAAATTAAGTTCCTGAAGATGAGAATCTCTGAGTCTAACAATATTTAACTTGTTCATGTGCCGTAGTTTAGAGACTTACAGGTTGAATACATCGACATTGATATATTTTTCACCAGCATGGAGATGAATGAATTATAAACCCTACATATATTCTACACACTACATGTATACTATTGACTTGTCTTGATTGTATTATAATAGTACGTTTTTGATTAAACGTAATTATTTATACTTACCTGTTGACTAGACCTACTTTGCCTTACCTCCTATGGGTAATGCTATTTCAACCTTAACACAGACGAACTTGAAGAGTGGAGAAGGGGTGCGTAAAATCCCTTATCCAAGAGCCGGTAAGTCTAGGTGGTCTCGTGACGTCACTACCTGTTCATATCACTCTCCGAAAGTCCCAAAGGCAAGACAGACCAAGTGGGGAGGATGGGAGGGCCTAGAGCGTAGGTCTAGTCAACAGGTAAGTATAAATAATTACGTTTAATCAAAAACGTACTATTATTTAAATACCTATCTGTTGACTAGACCTACTTTGCCTAGAATCCCACCGCAAGGAGGCGGGTCAGTAGATACATGGTAGTGACGAGACCAGCGACTAGCCCTGAGTGTAAGCTAACCTACGAGTCCTCCACCCTGTGGTGAGGACAAGGCACAGCCCGGGAGATACCATCTCTACCGCTAAGCGGATCGAAGAGACAACCCTGCCACTCAACTTCCGATCAACACACCGCCCCCCAAACCCCAACAGGGAGGGGGGGGGGGGGGGGGGGGGGGGGGGGGGGGTTAAAACGAAGTTAAAGAAAAAACCAACAGACACGAGAGTTAGCAATGTAAACCCTGTTTATTTACGATAAGTCTCAAAAGCGTCTAAGAAGGATGACCCCTTCTTGGTCTGGCTGGGGGGACCACCTTCGTCTGCGCGAAGACCTGTGGACCCAGCCTAGAGATGCCTTCGAGATCAGCTGTGGAGACATCTCGTAGGTAATGGTTGGCGAAGACCTCTGATGAACGCCAAAAACACCCTGCCATGACATCCGAAACCGCGATGTTGCAGTGATACGCCATCGTGGCTGAAACTGCGCGGATCTCATGAGGATTGGAACGCGACGGCGGAGGCAAATCAGCGGCCTTGTACGCATCAATTACCGCCGATCTTAGATACACCCCCAACGCTCGCTTGTCTAGTTCCTTGGTGCTCCTGGGTGAGTGAGGCTCCCTCAGCCTGTGGGTACGCTGCGTGTACACCCTCAAGGCTCTTACTGGACACAGAGAGAGATCCACCTCACCTGAGTCCGAACCCAGAGCTGGGATAGAGAACGTACGTCCCGCTTCATCCGCTGCCTGGTTCTTACAGACAAAATCAGGAGCCAACCCCAGCGAGGCGGAGCCCCCCTCCCTGACCTCAAAACGTAGCAGGTCCGCCTGCAACGCATGGATCTCTGAAATCCGCGCTGCAGAGGCCATGGCCACCAGAAAAATGACCTTGATGGTGAGAGGGAGGAGAGGCACGTCGGAGAGCGGTTCATACCTATCGGAGCGCAGGTGGTTGAGCACAATGGCTAAGTCCCATTCAGGTGGGCGAAGCCTGGACCTGCCGTCCACCGAACGGAAGGTTTTAATGAGGCCCTTGAGGACCGACACATCCAAGCCTGGCGATCTCTTCCTGAGAACCGACAGGATAGCTGACATGTTGGTGTTAATTGACGGCGCCTTAAGATGTCTAGTGTTGTGAAGGTACACCAAGTACTCCGCAACCTGAGGCACTGAAGCCTCTGCCGGAATGAAATCCCTCTGAGCACAGAAAGAGGCGAAGGCCTGCCACTGGAAATCATAGAGCTTCCTAGAGGTAGCTATTGCGTTGGCGACGCACTTAGAGTATCCACTACTCCTTAACCCTCTTTTAATACAAGCCAAGCGTGAAGGGAGAACACCTGAGGGTTCTCGTGTAACCTTCCGCTTGGCCTGCTGATGAGCAGATCCCTCCGTATCTGAATCGGAAACGGTTCCTGCTGACAGAGCCGACGGAGAGGAACGAACCACGGCCGGGCTGGCCACCAAGGGGCGACCAGCAGGAGACGAAGAATCCGAGTTTCCCCTATCTTGGCTACAACTTGGGAGAGGATGGCCGGCGGTGGAAAAGCATAGGCGTCCATCCCCTCCCACCCTAACGAGAGCGCATCTAAGCCCATCGCTAGCGGGTCTGGCACTGGGGAGATGTAGGTTGGCAATTGGTGGTTGAGACACGTCCCGAACAGATCTATCAGCGGGGTGCCGAACTGGAGACACAACCCCCTGAAAACCACCGGATTCAGTTGCCACTCCGTTGGGGGAGGGGCATCTGGACGTGACAACGCGTCCGCCAAGACGTTCTTGGCACCCGGAATGTGGACTGCTCGAATGTCCAGGTCCACCTCGTCCACCAACTCGAAGAGCTGGAGTGACACGCGTAGCAGAGACTGCGCCTTGGTGGACCCCTGCTTGTTTATCGACCAAGCAGCCGCCGAACTGTCCATGTGTACTAGCAGGCACTGGCCCCTCAAGGGGACCTGCCAGTGCTGAATGGCAAGACGTACTGACGTACTGCGTCCAACTCGAGGACGTTGATGTGTAGGTTCCGCTCTGATGGGGACCAAACTCCCGCCACCTGCTCGTGACTCATGTGCGCCCCCACCCTTGGGTTGAGGCGTCTACAAACAGGTGAGCTGAGGGGGGCGAGGACGAAGTGGAACGCCTGCGAACACACTCTCGTCTACCCGCCACCAAGCTAGGAACCGATGTAGGTCTGGGGTAAAGACTATGTCTTGACGACAACGCGTCTCCCTGATGTGGGGATTCAGGAACACCTGTAACGGGCGAAGGAACAACCTCCCCCTGCCGGTCAGGTCCTGAGCTGATGTTAATAACCCCAACACTCTTTGCCACTGACGTAGGGAGAGCGATGCGTCGAGCGCGCGATCCATAAGGCGATCCTAACGAGCCATCCGCTCCCTCGTGACGAACCCGCGGAACAGCCGGGTGTCTAGGATAGCCCCTAGGAACTTCAGACGAGTTGCCAGAACCAAGTCCGACTTCTCTAAGTTCACTAGCCACCCCAGACGACGGAACAGATCCATCGTGAACCTGAGCTGCGCCTCGAGAACGACAGGGGAGCGGTCGTGAGCTATCCCATCGTCCAAGTACATTAGGAACTGAATGTCGCATTGGTGAAGGAATTGGACGATGGGCTGAGTCACCCGTGTGAATAACCAGGGGGCGGACGAGATCCCGAACGGGAGCACGCACCACTGAAAATGTCTGCCGTCCAGGATGAAGCGGAGGTACCTGCGGTCCCGATAGTGAATCGGAACGTGCAGGTACGCATCCTGTAGATCGAGAGACACCATGCAGTCTGAGCGCTCCAAGGACCGCATCACTGAGGGAAGCGTCAAGAGTCGAAAATATGGCGGCCGAACGAGGAAGGAGCGGTTGACCACCTTCAAATCGTTAATTAGCCGCAATTTTTTCGAGTTCCTTTTGGGTATTACGAACACTGGGGAGTAAAACCCCGGCGTTAGATGCGGGGTCAGGACCTCCTGCACCGCCCGTTTGGAGATTAATATCTCCACCTGTTCCAATGTCAATTTGACCCGGTCCCCTGCTAAGGGACGCTCCATTGGAGTACAGGTGAGGGGCGGCGGATATGAGACGGGAATGCGGAACCCCTGACCCAGAATCCGACACACGTAAGGGTCTAACCCTAACTGTACCCAGTTGCTGACAAAATCTTGGAGCCGACCCCCCACCAAGCCCTCCGATACCGGGACGAGTGGAGGAGGGAGCAGAGGGGGTGACCAGGAGTCACTTCCTCCGCTTCTTTTGCGGGGTACGACCTCCGGCGCCAGGCTGGGGGGACTTGGGGGACTGACCCGTGGATCCACGGCCACGACCTCCCCGCCGAAAGTCCGTTTTCGCTTTCTTGGGGGAAGGTTGGCCACTGCCCTGGCCTTGCCCCTGACGAAAACTGGTCTGCGGACGCTTCGGTGTCGTTTGCCTCTGCGGGACGAGCCGATTGGTGAGGTCTTGCTGTTGGGCCTCCTGTCGTGCTCTCAAAACCTCCGGGATACGACCCCCAAACAGAGTTTCAGCGTGAGCAGGGGCATGTCGAAGGAACGTCTTATGATCGGGGTTGAGACCTGACCGGTAGAGGAAGTTGTCTCTGCGAAGTACTGTTATACTCGATGAAATTCGCGACGCTGACAACATGATCTGCGCAAGGTCCAAGCATCGCCTGACATGTGAAAGCCACGTTGTTTCCCAAGCCTAACACCGAACGCGCCTCCCTGTCAAGATGAGAGAACTGTGCCTCAGACACGCGGTGAAGCAGGTTGGTGGTAAACAACCGAGACGCACCCTGATCAAGGGGAGGCGGAACAAGTTGAAAAGGCACCGGATACAAGGGCAGTTGCCGTCTGCGCTTGTCCGGCACCACCAAAGGCGGAAGCAGATGATTGGGCATCGCAGATGATACGACTTGCTCCATATCCTCGGTGGCCTCCAACAGGAGCCTATGAGGTGGAAGGGCAAGACGCGCGGCAGGTACCTCGCCATCAGGGCAAAAGGAAGCCCTCCTGGCCGCCGACGTGCGCGGACCAGTCACGCTGACTTGGCTAAGTGGAACGTCCGCGAACGAAGCCACTTCGGATAGCATAGCTATTGCGTCAACCACTGGCGGATCCTCCAACAACCCCGTACCCTCCGCCTCCGTTTCTTTACTGATGAACGCAGGGTTCGACACGTCCACGTAACGTGACAGCACCGTGACACGCCGCGTAGGGGTGCGAGGGGTACGCGAAGGAGTCGCGGATGCTTCGCAAAGGTCCTTGCACTTTTATACATAACAAGTGCGGATCCTTAGAGGCGGACTTCCTGCCTCCGCAGTTCGTGCAGAAGGCGGAGTACATGGCGAACGATAAACGATAAAACGCGTAACGTAAGCGAAGGTAGAGACAGTCGAGTCACCTACACGGCGTAGCACAAACACGAGACACTCGCTCGCGTAGCGTAGACGAGGTGAATCCCTACAGAAAGACACCTAAGTAGCGTAGCGTAGACGAGGTGAGTCACACACGTGAAACACCCAAGCTGCGGAGCAAAAGCACAACAACTCTGACGATATGCAATCAAGAGAGTTGAAACAAAAACTCTGTACTCGAAGAGCACAAAGTCAAAATCAAGTAACAACCCGCCAAGGTAAACAAAGACGAACAAGCCAGACAAAAACTAGGCTAAACACTTACAAGATAATTCAATCTTTATTCACATAACACTCGTGCGTGTACCAAACCTTTAGTGACTGGCGTAGCGAGTCACTTGAACCAAAGCGAATCACCCTAAGGATGAGTCGCGTAGAATCGACCTAAGGCGAAGCCAAAGGCGAATGGTAGGCGAAAGCTAGCAACGGGCAACGCGTGTCACTGAAGAGGAGTGTATCCACTGCTCCTTAACCAAGCTAGTCACCCACCTTAGGCGAACAACTAGCGAAGCCAGTGACAGGCGAGGCGAGAAGCCAAGCGAAGCACTTGAGTATGGACCGCAGGCGTATGACAAGCGAAAAGCGAATGACAAGCGAAGCAAGCCAAACGCGTAGGAGAGATTCCACTGCTCCTTTACCCTACACAAGTCAACAACCCACAGTTCCCTAAAGTACAGACCGAAAAGCGTATGACAAGCGAAAGTGAATGACAAACGAAGCAAGCCAAACGATTAGGAGAGATACCACTACTCCTCTACCATACGCAAGACAAACACCTAACAGTTAGCACTAGAGTACGGACCGACAGGCGTATGACAAGCGAAAGCGAATGACAAGCGAAGCAAGTCAAACGCGTAGGAGTGATTCCACTGCTCCTTTACCGTACGCAAGTCAACAACCCACAGTTAGCACTAGAGTACGGACCGAAAAGCGCATGACAAGCGAAAGCGAATGGCCAGCGAAGCAAGTCAAACGATTAGGAGAGATGCCACTACTCCTCTACCATACGCAAGACAAACACCTAACAGTTAGCACTAGAAAACGGACCGAAAGGCGTATGACAAGCGAAAGCGGATGACAAGCGAAGCAAGTCACACGCGTAGGAGAGATACCACTGCTCCTTTACCCTACGCATGTCAAACACCCAACAGTCAGGTGAGAGAAAACAAAGAATCACGAGCTGCACGTGCGGCGCATGCAATCCACCTACTCCGGGTGGTCGCTAGCTAGCACATGTCAACAAGGCCCCTTGAAAACTAACAACTACTTGAAACAGATTGCAACCACAACCTGCACTACTGAAGAATAAAGTTGAGGGTATCTCTTGACCAAACAAGAGAAAAATAGCAAGTTCGCAACACAAGCCGCTAAATACACAGTCACAGAACAAAACAAAACACGTCTGCCTTGCTCTGCAACTTTTAGGAGAGTGATATGAACAGGTAGTGACGTCACGAGACCACCTAGACTTACCGGCCCTTGGATAAGGGATTTTACGCACCCCTTCTCCACTCTTCAAGTTCGTATGTGTTAAGGTTGAAATAGCATTACCCATAGGAGGTAAGGCAAAGTAGGTCTAGTCAACAGATAGGTATTTAAATAATAAGTTTTAATAAGTTTGTTTAATACAAGTTTTAATTACCGGCGTCTTAGTGTATTTTAGGGTAAACACAACCATGTGATACAGTCATCATACATAATTGTATTTATACTGATGAAGACTTTGGCAACTGTTTAAAACGCAAAACTATGGAAATTTAACATCTCATTTTAGGAAGCAACTAGACTCAGGGAAATTATTTTGGAGCCAATAAAAGATCCTGAAGGAAACGAAGTTCAGGTGAACATGCTTGTGTTTGGACCAACAGGACATGGAAAATCTACTCTATGTAATAGCTTGTTGGCGGCGTTGAGGAAGGATCAATTTGTTCCACAGTGTTTCGCAGTTGGTGCATCCGATGAATCCTACACAAAAAACGTAAGAGCCGTTTCTTTCAAAAGTACTTAGTTTTAAAATATGTTTTTCATTGACAGTGAACAACGAGTTAAACAATACCTCCTCCTTCTTTTGTATACAGGATTTACATCCTTGAAAATAGAGATGATGGATAATGGAGAAGTATAGTAAGAAGAAGAAATAGAAATAGAAATAGACATAGAATACACATAGAGCCATTAGCTCTGCAGTTCTTCAGGCTTTATCAATAAACTTGAATTATATTAAATTTATAACTAAAATGAACGCCAAAAGAAATGTTAAACCTCTTTGAATTTGAATGTCATAAAATGTTACGTTTTCAGAGGAATTTGCTTTGTTGTGTTGTTACACCCAATCAGTTAAGTGTTTTGTGCTAAAATAGCAGACCTGTAACCTAATGGTAAATAAGTTATCGCCAGTTCTTCATGGGTTGGGTCAATTGTCCTATTTCCGAGCATGCAAAAAAAATAAATAAAAAAATCATAGAATAATCATTAGTTAAATGAAAAATTGTATGTGATCAGAATCTGGTATGTCCACCGTTGGCATTCAAACATGCCTGAACTCTTCGTCTCACAGAAGGCAGGTGACATCGATGTAATCCCAGAGGAGGTGCTCGATGGGATTCATATTGGGCAATCTGGCAGACCAAGGTAAAACGTGGATGTTGTTGACGTTGAGGTAACGTCACTCTGGCTACATGAGGACGAGAATTGTCCTGTTGAAAAAGGGTGTTTGGATGGCGTTGTAAGAATGACCTCTGGCTTTAGGACCGTGTCAATGTACCTCTGCGCCGTCAGATTGCCGTCAATGACAATGAGGTCGGTGGTTGCGTTGCTGCGTATCGTATCCCAGACCATGGCGCTGCCTCCACCGAAAGGGATAACTTCCTGTACGCAGCAGGGTGCCTCCCTCTCATCCCTGCGACGGTAGACCCTCCTTCTCCCGTCTGCTATGTGTACCTTGAACCAACTTTATCACAAAATATCACAGTTTTGGTTCTGCCAACGTCGAATATTTCTGGCCCAAGCAACCCTGTTTTGTCGATGTCGGCGCATCAACAGCATTGCTCGCACCGGCAGGTATGACCTCAGTCTATGTTGTTGAAGCCTTCTTCCCACCATCTGGAGACTGATTCAGTATGAGCTGTCGTTGTGGCAACTTTAAAGCGGTTCCTGGGATGCAGTTGAAGCAGGTACCAGTCTTCATTTGGGGTTGTCACGGGCGGCCTGTCGCTTTTAGCTCAGTCTCGAGTCAATCAAGTCTGTTGTAGACGTCCACACAGTCTAAGAATGGTGAGATGATGACATCCGAATGCGGCAGCGACTTCTCCATCAGTGGACCCAGTCTGCAGCATTCCATTCGCTCTTTCCCGCTCTTCAGTTGTTAATCTCAGCATTGTAATCGAATTATGGTGTAAAATAATGAATACAGGGGCCGGTTATACCAGTTACCAACTGTCGAAGCACATTTTATACAAAAACGTTTTCTTAGAAACTTATGGTTGTGTTTAGAATAGATAAATAATTAATCTCAATCTCAATATTTTAGCACAAAACACTAAACTGATAGTGTTACAACACAACAAAGCAAATTCCTCTGAACACGTAACTTTTTATGATATTCAAATTAAAAAAAGTGTAACATTTCTTTTGGCGTTCAGTTTATATAACTGCTTACACTGTTGTTATATAACATATAACGAAAAATGTCAGAAACTGCAATAATAAAATATCTTGGAAATCCTAATGGCGAGGGATCTGTGACCAGTACGTTCTGCGATGGGTTGTTCATCAAAACCGGAATCATACAATCGTGTTGCCGCTGTTGCACTTAGGGAATGGTTTGCAGAGCTTGGAAATTTACCATTTTCAAGTTTTGACGTCTAGAGTTACCCGCCCTTGACTGCGGGCAACGTCACACTTGATGCTAATGGAAAAGAGCGTTACCTCGCGACCGGGCGATGTGGAAATAGCAGCTGATGAGCTTGAGAAGGTCGTAGATTGAAAAACATAAATAACAAGGATTAACACTTCAATAATCAAGTTTATTTTTCAAGCCTTTTCTTCTATTTTATAAAAATAAAGCATTTTGACTACCGTACGACTCTAAGCGACCATAAGGCGTTGGTAATCCGTTGCGAAAAAATTGTCAGTCAGATTTTTTCAAAATATGTTTTACCGTGTCAGAATTAAACTCAGCGAGATTATAAAATTTCAGTGTAATTGTTTTGACGGTTGTTTAGACGTCATCAAAATTTTAAGTAGTATCATACATACGCAGTTTTATAATGGTGATCAAAGTCAAAGTCTTTATTCAAAGTCAAAGTCTTTATTCAAAGTCAAAGTCTTTATTTAGTATTGGAGGCCTCGTGGCCCAGAGTACAATTATGTTGAATGCATTTTGTATTGTATAATGGTGATGTTGGCTATTGACACCATAAATAGAAATTATATCGTGTATAATCAAATATTTTTCACCTATATATATATATATATATATATATATATATATATATACGTTTTGGCCGCTGCATTTTTTGTCATGAGCGGTAACTTATCGTCATGTCACAACTTATCTAGCCAATAAATTTGTATGTATCGCTTTATTATCTTCACATGCAGAGAATTTAATTTCGTTCATTCATATTTTGAAAATTGTAGATTTCAACCTTCAGAAATGTTCACGTTCAAATAGTGTATACGAGTCGAAACGGACATTTTAGGTGTGTATAATGACGTATATTCTACGTATGATATATTTGTGTTTGTTTCTTCATGTTTGACATTTGTCAAAACATTACGGGAATATTGAAAATAATTCTTTAGTTGTTATCGTCCGCTACAACACTGTGAGACTCCTTTAAAATACCCTCATGGAGCATGTGTGTGTTTTCGTTTTGTTCTAAAACTCGAAAGAAAACCATTGCACAAAATCAATAAACTCTCATAAATTTTGTTCATGTATCAAACAGATGTAGGTGATGCGTTTTGGAGTGAGTTATTGTTTTACGACGGTTCGGCTGTATCGCAGCGATGATCAGCGGCGATTGATATTTATTGGCAAAAGTGCATCCATCACAACAAAACAACTTAGATCCGGCACGGGGGTAGTGTTGAATAGGTATAGAAAATATTGAATACAGCAAAACAGCAACGATTTGGTTAGATGTTGATGAAAATTGAACGGATATATAGCTATTGTAGTTATGTGCGGTTGTCTACATAATACAAGCATCTTACCAAAAGATAAAGAACATTAGAATGTGTTGATTGCTTAATTAATTAGATTGAACATTGCACACACACACACACACACACACACACACACACACACATATACATTTTTTGTATATATATTTATATATATATATATATATATATATATATATATATATATATGATGAAACTTCAATATTAATCACCTCAGTGGAACACGTTGATTGAAAAAGCAGCACACATGGTTTTCTCTCACACGTTTTTACCGTTTCAGTTTTCATAACAAATCAAATTACAAATGCACAACGTTAACTTTAATTCTGTAAGTCTAAATATGTTATTTACAAGCAAAATATTAAAGTCCTGTATAATTGTATTGTGTAATTGAACGAACATTTATATTTTTAATCTTTAATTTGATTACTAAATTCATCGCACATTATGAATTTGTTGTAATTAAATGTATATAGCACCGTACATATATGATGACCAAATCTCACATGTTTATTAAGGCGTTTCTGTTAATTTCACTTTTTTAAATCAAATTAATAGACACTGAATCATATCATACAAAACGTATATATTATAACAGAAGTGGTTGGCGCTCTAGGTTTAGTAACGCATACTGCCTATAAAAGGTTTAAGATTATCTATAGATGTAAGAAATTAATCTATAGATAAATTCAAATACATTCTTTTAAGTTAATGGCCTAAGTAAGTGCATGTCAAAACTATTTCGGGTAAGAGACATGTACATGTCTCCAGAAATTGAACTGATTCGTTTGCATTGGAGTTTGTTACATGTATACATCTTCTTCGGAGTGTCAATTAAACATACATTTTCATAAACATAACTATTGTAACGTTTTCTTTTGAATTCCTCAGAGATGAAAGCTAGACATGAAAAGTAATAAAAAAAAAGTAGGCAATATGGCCTTCTTAAATTGTGACTACCGCCCAGTCGCTCATGAGCATCAATAATATGATATTTAATTTAACAATAGATTCAATTTGATAAAGAAGTGGAAACAAACTGCAGATCAAAATGTTAAGTCTAATAAACTTATTTTCCCTCAAACAATGAGGCCCTATATTAATGTTTAGCTCATCAGGCCTGAAAGGCCCGATGGGCTTATGGCATCCGTCCGTTCGTCCATCCGTACGTCCATCCGTCCGTAAACTTTTTGCTTTTTCGACTTCTTCTCCAGAACCAATGACTCCACAGAGCTGAAATTTTATGTGCAGACTCCTTGGCCAATGGGGATTCTAAATTGGAGATTTTGTGACCCCATGACCCCAAATGGGGTCACAGGGGTCACGTCCTTAAAAATTCTAGATTTGATGGCCCTACATGTATGACCCCAATCTAGGTCACAGTGGTCATGATCTAAGAACATATCATTTGCTGGTAAACAATGTAGAACTAGAGATAACTTAAATATTCAACTTTAGATAGTAAATCAATGAAATCCTGATGAGCTACAGAGCCCATGGCTCTATTTTTATTTTGCTATTTCATAAATGAAATAAATTATAACGTTTTGTCTGTTGAAAAATAAAACCAAATTAAATTGCACTGAATTTTAATTATGCCCGTGGTCGAGTCGATTGGTTAATCTTTCTTGATGTAGGCTATTCACAAAACTTTTCAATAAATTTAATGCCCTACCATAATTATTATGTCATGTATGATTGATAAAATGATAATATCTTCCTTGCCATTAAACAAATAATGCATGTGATAATATGTAGGTCTATGATGCCACTATAAGGCAAATAGCCTGGTTCATTTGATAATTTCAAGGAAAATAACTGCTATCGTTGACTTTTTCAAGTGAGTTCTTTTGATGGTTAATCCTTTGACACATGTCAATGCTCGTGGCATGGTATGTTTAGATCGAGGCAAGCGTGAAAATATAACCAAAATAACGTTGAACTGAACAAGCGTTGACGGCTTGCCCGCTGTCACGTGACTTTTCAAAGGGACGTCACTCTAAATCCACTCGTTTCGCGAAACTGGAAAATGGTCAATTCACAGGCGCCAGACCCTAAATATACACCTACGTATACCTACCTATGTAAAATATAAAGAAGGTATGACACTGTCCGCCATTTTGAACCTGGCATAGGACCGGAACTGGTTTGCTGGCTCAAATACGCCTTGTAACATTCGTAGACTGATCCAAGTTTACATTTCCGGTCCTATGCCAGGATTCAAAATGGCGGACAGTGTCACACCTTCTTTATATGTTACATAGGTAGGTAGATATACGTAGGTGTATATTTAGGGTCTGGCGCCTGTGGGTCAATTGTAGATATGAGTGGATGCTTACCAACTGCGGCATCGGCATGCTAGACGTCTTCTTTGGCGTACTGAAGTGGCCGGCATCTTGACCTATAAAAAATTGTTCATATATTTTACTTAACAAGGAAAGACAGACGTTTGTTATACCGTATATCCTCTAATACAAACTGTAGGGTGCCCGGGCCCTTATTAACATTTAAAGGCTCTTACCCACGGCGCTTATTGGAGGCCCGGCCCTTATTTCATTAGTAGTGACACAGTGGAAATTATTGATATAATAACATCAATTATACTATCTATGCTCTAGAAATAAGCATATTTCGTTTATAAAGTTTATTTGTAATTTCAAATACATGTCCAGTCCTCCGTGGCAGATGGTCATTTATCGATTCCTAATTAGCGCTGGACAAAGAACCTCCCGTCTGGCCTGGTCACCCGACTTCTAAATTTAAATGTTCTCTTTGTTGTGCATGCAATTTACAATGAATCGAGACGCTATCACGACAGACTCGCACTGACCAGCAACGGATACGGATGGACCAGTCTACACCCTGCGTGCTAGACTCCAACACAGCCTTATGTACATTTAGTTCATCAACGCCCCGAGTCGGATACAGCTTGGAGAGAGTCTCCACGTCAGGGTTTTAATGAGGACCCTGTAGTGTAATCCAAGTTGTGAGTGTAACACCGGCTCGGGAATCCACGTTAATAAAGAAAAATGGTCGACCAACAAAACAACAGCCTTCAGTCGTCTATTCAATACATCCCGTATTCATCGTCCCTCGTCGACGAAGTTCCCTAGACGTTCATAATGGTGGAGAATTTCCCGGTAGGGTGAGTTTGCTGTAGCTTACGCCGTTCTGGTACCGAAAATTGCAGCAGAGCGAGTGGGAACCCGACGACGATGGAGGATGAAGAAAGAAGTAACGACTATACATGTGACCACAACTTCAACGCCGATCAACGCTCATCCTTCAAGAACTAACTGAAGAAAGTCCAACCTCATCAGACCTTCAGTTAGTCAACATAAGACAACCACCGGCGAACGTCTGTCACCACATCTGCAACGACGATCTGTCATCTACAACCGACTTGACGTTGACCCATCCATCAACCTTGGAGTCAATCAACCGAGACATCCGACAGCCGATCTACTTTCCACAGAGAATATCCACAGTCTTTGTTCAACTTGTCATCTTCAAGACCACGCAATCAACGCTACCAACGCATCTTCCATTGTTCAACTTGAAGACACAAAGAACAAAGACACCGTGTTTCTTATTTAATAAGAACTCTCTATAAGACAATACTTGTGATTTTACAATTTTCATTATCAAATTTCATATCATATATGCTATAACTTTGGATCATTCAAACAGGTACGTGTGATGTAATCAGCCACTAACAACGTTTTGTATTAATCATTTCATGTACTATGTTAATAAGTTATGTATGTACTGGAGTTGTTGGGAGAGCCTGTATGAGTTTTCATTTATCAATTTAAATCGTTGACGTCGGTTAGCTTTTGCATTTTCACTTAATCGTACTTCACAGGTTCTTGAGTCCCCCTATGCAAATTGCGACTCTCGGTGTCAATCATTTTACTGATAATTGGTAACTGGTTTGAAAACCCCATAGAGACATAAAGAGAAGCTGAAATGTTTCCGCCAGGAGTGTATTTCTCGGCATATCGCTCTGACGAGTAATAAGTATCCCGATGCAAATAGCTTTGATTCTCTGCATCAAATATACAACTCTTAAGAGACGTGTGTCATTCGAAATTGCATCATACTTAACTGAACTTTCCATATAGAAATTATTCCGTCATTATCAAACAAATATTTGTATCATATCATTTAGAAGGTCGCCCCTTTAGACACATCATGTATCCCATTGCAAATAATCAATCTCGATTCCCTGCATTACATATACTCGTGCCCAACGTCGTGCCTATTTCTAATATGATTGAATGTTCTATATTGTCAATATCCTCATCAGGCGATTCGAGTCGGTTAGGTTTTTCTCTTATCATACTCCGCCAATCCACGGCATTCCTTCCCACATACCCTTGCTTTGCTGAGTCTAGGCCCACCAATATAAAACTCCCAACTCGATTCATCTTTTAGGCAATGTTCAATTCTAGATACATTCACCGACCATGTAGCATTAATACGTATGTTACTATTTGTATATGAAACTGGCTTGATTATCACACTATCTCTTCAATGTGTACCTTGTATTTTGTCTTCCTTCTCATTGCATTACCGCTACTGTATATGTCATACTCAAAATGTACAAATTCATTTGATGTGGGTCAAGTATCATGCATTAATCTCATGTTCAAATAATTATTATTTTCCAAAACAATTTCGAGGACGAAATTTAGAGGAAGACGGGAAGTATCTGACACAGTGGAAATTATTGACATAATAACATCAATTATGCTCATTTCAAATCTATGTAAAAATGAAAATCTATGCTCTAGAAATAAGCATATTTCGTTTATAAAGTTTATTTGTAATTTCAAATACATGTCCAGTCCTCCGTGGCAGATGGTCATGTATCGATTCCTAATTAGCGCTGGACAAAGAACCTCCCGTCTGGCCTGGTCCCCCGACTTCTAAATTTAAATGTTCTCTTTGTTGTGCATGCAATTTACAATGAATCGAGACGCTATCACGACAGACTCGCACTGACCAGCAACGGAGACGGGTGGACCAGTCTACACCCTGCGTGCTAGACTCCAACACAGCCTTATGTACATTTAGTTCATCAACGCCCCGAGTCGGACACAGCTTGGAGAGAGTTTCCACGCCAGGGTTTTAATGAGGACCCTGTAGTGTAATCCAAGTTGTGAGTGTAACACCGGCTCGGGAATCCACGTTAATAAAGAAAAATGGTCGACCAACAAAACAACAGCCTTCAGTCGTCTATTCAATACATCCCGTATTCATCGTCCCTCGTCGACGAAGTTCCCTAGACGTTAATAGTAGGTTTGAAATGCACGTGATAATCTCTGATAACTGACGAATTGTCTTAGAATAACAAACTCATCGCCATTTGACGTAAACCTAATTCTCCACTAAACGTGCATTTACCAGAAAATCATGTCTCCAAGGGACATCTTTTGAACGTTTTCTTGGAAATTATGAATTTCTACTTTAAAATGTACCTTACTACATGGCAGTGTCAGTACACATTTAACATAAGTTATAGAAACAATTATATTTTTCATTCAGGCTTCTAAATGTGTCAAATCTACACAAATATGCATGTCTCCGGTCGATAGGCAGTTACAATTATATCTGTCTAATTTTAAATTATGCATAATAAATTCTAAAACTTCGATTATAAAGATGTCTCGATAGCACTAGAATACATTTAGTATGAATCCATTACTTTAGTATATTCAGTGTTTTCAAAAAAAACCTCAGATATAGGTGTCTCCAAAATAACAGACAGATACGTTACCAAAATGCATATTGTATTATCAAATCAAATATTTGAGTATATACAATTAATTACTGTGTCATCTTAATCACAAATAGATATACAACCATATATAACACTCATCTGAAACACCCAAAGTCTCATAAAATTATAGTTTTTGGTTGACTACGCAAAATTGGAAAAGGTACGCGAAAATATCAACAGATACGTTACCTATGTTGCCTTCCATTGTGGGATTATTCTGCTTACAGTCACCAACTCTCATACATGGCCATCTTGCACGTTCTGCTTTGAATAGTTGGAGGGTGACAGCACTCTTTTGTCCAACACATCCAAATACATGTTATGTCCAGCAGATACATTACCAACAGATACGATAAAAATACGTTACCAAATATATTACCAATGGGGAAAAAGTTGTCTGACTGCATGTGGAGGCCACAGGCGACAAGATATATCACAATATGTTCACAAAGAAGCATTTCCGGTACCAAGGAGGGGCGTATGAAAGGGTATGCCCCCAAACTGAACGAGAAGTATTTGTTATCGAATCAATCTTGTTTCATAAACAGCGTGAAGGTTGTGAAATACGCTATTTGGTTTTTCTATATGTTAACTATATCATACAAAGGTAATTTCCAAATAATGTTCTAGTAAGTTTACTGCAGTGGTTAATTATGACAGGACATGATGTAATCAATGTAACGTATCTGTTGCAATTTTTGGAAAAAAATGTTGCTCATTTGCTATTAGATTGTTCTACCTTTCAACATGCTGTAATGGTTTATTCTTATATTAACTATATCATACAAAATGTATCTCTGATTTACGATTGTAAAAAGCTTAGTGCATTGATAAATTACGACATGACTGAGGTTTTTCAAAGCAACGTATCTGTTGCATTTTGCTGACGTATATGTTGCTTACTTGCTGTAGTACACATTCTATCAGAGTTTACTAACGTTTCAGTACTTAAGCATTATATAATGTTAATATGCTACATATTAGTATACAAGTTCATGTTTTTGGATTAAATTATGTTCATCTTATATGGAACTAGATTCGTGACATATAAATGACAGATACGTTGATATTTGTCTCTTGATGAATAACAGTTATCTTCAGGTTAAGTTGTTTATACTGGCGTCTTTCTGTTCTTTGATGAAGTTGTGCACAGGAAAATGCATCCCATGGATAACAATGCATACCTGTGTTCGATTCCATACGTTTATGAAGAAAATAATATGTTTGTATTTTATAAATGTTTAAAAAATAAGTATTTCCTGTTTACATAAACCCTCTTTATCATATTTCAAAACAGGACACCTTCAGACCCGACGTGTGTTTTGTGTGACAAAAGAGGTTAACTTTTCAACAAAATACAAAAATATATGTTTTATTCGTGTTCCTGTGTATACATAACTCATTCTATATACGTAGTGTAGTAACGTATCTGTTGAAACACAAAACACGGTATATGAGTGTTGACCAAAATCAAATCAAGCAAAAGGATGCTACACTCCAGCCACTTCTGGAAATTGTTCCCCTGACTCTCCCCTACAGATTCCATATACACATGTTAATCTATGAGACATTTTATTTCCAATCACCTACATCAACCAATATGCACGTTTAGTGGACCTATTAACCCTCTTGGTTCCTCGGAACATATGGGGAATATTATCTAGTAGGGGTGATCATTGATGCGATATAAACCCGACCCCTATAAGGGACCCGGACCCGGTTGGAGACCCGACTCTTATTCACCTTTAGGTACCTTTTGGCCCCCGGCTTATATTAGTGGCCCGGCTCCTATTTGAGGCCCGGGCCCTATTAGAGGAAGTACGGTATTTGTTATAAATTAGTATCATCTACATGTTGTAAGTGCTTCATTGAATGCATGTTTTTAAACAAAAAATGCGTTGATGGTTATTACGGCATTAGGTAATGTCAGTACTGTTGTTCACCACAATGAGCTTTGATAGAGTACGATATAAGAACAAACTATGTTTACTTTACCTGAGTGTAAAAACAAGTCGTTATCGTCCTCACTATCCATGATTGGCTTTCTCTGTCAGGTGTGAAACTGGTTAGTGCTGATGCATGTGAACTCAAGGCTTATGAGGTAGAGCAGCCCTCCAATAGTTTAGACAAACAAAGTTTTGGCGTAACGACACGACAGTTTTAGTCCAAATGTATAGACCAATAGTCACAAGTGACTTTGTTTCAAGTTAGATATGGTCCTCAAAGCCTCCATTAGTTTGGCACGCGGAGCCCGTCCTCGGGCAAACGCCCTCGTACGAGTCCCTCGTGCCAAACTAATGGAGGCTTTGAGGACCATACCCTACACATCATTTCTGACCAAAAGAAAGGTTGGTTTCAGTGTAAATAATGTCGCAGATTAAGAAAATATTAATACGAGTAATCACTAAGTTTGAAGCAATTTGAGCTTGACTGTTTCGCTGCTGAGTTGTGCCAGTTTGTAAGCTCTTTGGCATGAGCTATGCTCTAATTTTAACCCATCAAGTTGCTTTTTACTTTTTACTATTAGAATAGTACATATGTAAGTCAAGGGTAGCCGAAGATGACAACTTGACCAATACACGAAAGCAAGAGCAACACAAGAGTGTTTAGCTAAAAAACGTCTTTCAATTTCAGTTCACCTTCAGATTGGTGGACAAGTTACGCATCATTGACATGTCTGGAATACATGATAACAAAGACGTGACGACAGATAATTTGAGAAAAATTCTTAGTGGTCAAGTACCATTTGACTCAAAGGTAAATGATTGAATATATGTGCTAGCAAATTAATTGAATTTGCTCAGGATATCCTATCTTTTTGCTAAAACGGAATGAAGTGTATTATATATATATTTGTCGAAGAAATCACAATGATTTATTCATAATTCACAAGCATGCTTTCGACCATCACGGGTCTCATCAGGTGAATGACGTTGAGTCGGTTGACGCGTCATGAAGTGTAATTATGACGTCACAATACAGTGCATAGATACATTCATAGATACAATGCATAGAAATAGATGTACATTGAATTGTTAATGACATTATATTTTAGAATTGAGTCTTGGCTTATACTTATTAATAATAAATAATCCTTTTTGCAACTTTGTATATCGGAATTGTATGTTAACAAATGCGACAAATCATTCAGATCGAGAGCAGTGTTCAAGCCCACCTCTACCATTTGTTCATAATTTGAATTGATTTTTATTCGTTGACAGCTAGATGAGCTCTTTCAAGTGAAACCATCTGGTGCTAGTACAGGGAAGAATGTCACGGTCGACATCCCTATGATTATCATCGTTCTTCGTCAAGAGGAACTAACGGAGGAACTTAAAAGGCAGCTCCGTGTTGTTAACGATCTAAACGGAGAAAATGGTAAGAAATAGAAAATCTTACTAAAGAGTCTTATATATATATCAGAATGAGGTGATACAAGTTACAATTGCAAATACCCGATGCTTTGGAAAACACGATGCTGTTTCTATTTATCATCCAAAATCATTGTTCATAATTTGCAATGAAAAATGTTCATCTTTGATCATAGCATTGCTATTATACAATCTCAATAACTATAGCTCGATAGTCTCACGTTTTGTTATTACAGTCGATCTAACAGTGGTACATATGAGAAGTCATCCTGTTGACCAATCATGTTTGATACGACGTTACGCATGGCTTCAGTGGTTGTCGCCGTTCTAATTGTTAGTTTCTATTTGTTTGAGTAATTTGCATGAAAGCACATGTGTTACGACGTAAGATGTAATAAGTGCGGTGAAATGTAATAAGTGCGGTAAATTGTAATAAAAATGCCGTAAAATATGATACTGCGGTAAATTGTAATAAAAACGCGGTAAATTGTAATAAAGATAAGTGCTGTAAAGTGCCAAATTTATTTGCGGACAAAAAAGAATTATTATTATTAATTGCTTATTTTGTGGAATCAATTAATTTTCACTCGATTTCTGATGTTTCCGTAAGTCTTGCTCATCTTTCCCCGCCTTCGTTTGCCACTGTAGAGCTGTGGTTTTACATGGTTGAAACACGGTTTCACACGGAACAGCTACAGTTGCAGCACGTCGCACTCGGAACGTTTAGGAAATATCTTTTAAATTTGTTGAATCCTTTCGTTGCTAGTTGTTAAAGGTGATGTAGCACGTTTGTTGCATATTCTCAAATTTGCAAACTTAACTTATTAAGGTTTATATACAATATATTCTAACGTTAGAGAGTAAAACATATCATTACACGTTCCGACTCACAGGAAAAGGTTATCGCTATTGGAAGAAAATGGGCGACTTATAAAGCGACAATGTAGTGGAACTCTTCCGTTTCAGACGAAGATGTGTAGGTCTCATGCTATTTTGAAAGTTCAGACAGCATGATGGTTGACCATTCTATCATTGTATCAGATTTAAAACTCAGCTCTGAGTATTTAGGTATCGTTACATCAGTCAGATCATTTGAATTACTTTCTTAGAGGGACGATGTTAATGCGAACACCTTAAAATGGCCGCTCGATGGGAAATTGAATCGCATGACTTAACCAACCATGTACATTCGTTTTAGAACTATTAATATTGATTCGGAAATATTATTTAGCCATTGATAACACTTATTTACCTTTTTGTGAGAGCACTCTATTCCACTTTTAACTCTGTCTGATCCGAATTCCAAATCAAAAGATCTAGGGGAAGTAAAATCTATTGAATTAACAAGACTCATCACAAGACGATGTATTAGCATTGTATTTGACGTATTACCGTTACAACACGTTATCGTCCAATGTAACAAGAGCCACCAGGAGAGATGGCTTATCCCCCGGCCCCACATAAGTTGAATAATCAGCTTCAGCAGTGTATAATGTGTTTTTGCCCTTGAAAACGGATGTCTCCTCCTCCCTCCATTTTAATTCAAGTAATTACCTTTCTTAGAGATAAATGTCACAAATGCCAAAATGTTGCCATGGAAACGGAAAAAAGCTTAAAAGTTTCAAAAGTTCTAACACCCAAAAATGAGGAGGTTGTATACAAACTTTGGTGAGGATGGGTCAATCCGCTCCGGCAAGAAATTATACCCTCCCAAAAAAAAGTAAAAATTGTAGTTATGGAAACAGAAAAAATATTTTGAAAAAGTTCAAACCCACAAGTCCAAATTGTTACCATTGAAACAAAACAACAACTTTTTCAAAAAACCTAAACCACTAAAAGGCACATCTACATGACATGGGGAGGCTGTATATTGGCCCAGTAGTTTTCATGTACTGCTCCGGAAACGGTTAGATCACGGACAGCCGGACAGACGGACGGACCAGTTATTGGTTATTTCATATACTATTCCTGTATTCACTTGTCTTACATATATGCTAATGTTGGATTAACTAATTTTGAATTCAGTTTAGTTTTAAATATGCCTCCTGCATGATTGCTGTTTTATGCACAACATTCTCTATAGTGCTTGATAAACGATACCTAATTACGGCTTGAGCATATTAGAACCGTGTGCTATGCCAAGGTACATGTACATTCATATCTGCCTCCTTTTCTAGCAACCAGTTTATGACAATTCCCTTGTGACAAACCACTGCTAGAAAATTGGGGGTATCCTGATACAGTATACGTCCTGAAACCCTAAGGGTTTAATGAGGTATCCTGCTCAGGATACCCTAAGGGTTTAATGAGGTATCATGATCAGTTTACAGGGAATTTCCTGAGCACAGGATACTTCAGGAAACTCAAGGAAACTCCAGTATACGAACGGAAATTATCAGCGCTATAACATAACGAGGACTTCGTATTTATTCACCAAATATACATAGTCATGTTACATTTCATTGTTAAAAATTAAGATAGTGTGTTAAAAATGTGCATTTTGATCTGTAAGTTAAATGCTTGACGGGGGAGGGGGGTTTATTCAAATGAAAAGGGAATTATTTATACATAAAAAGCAGTTTTCAATGTTTAAATCGCATTTCTAAGAAACAAAATGAAAACTTTGTTTTTAACAATATTTTGTCACTGTTTTATAGAAGTTAGATGCTTGTAAGAGACATCTTAAAAGATTTGATATACGAATGAAGAGGAGGATTTTGCCACATGATAATGATTACCTTCACTGATTTTACCTTCTTTCTGCATAAACTTATTCGTTATGAATATTGAACGATAATGTTACAATTAACAGTTTATAACATCAAATCACATTTCAGAGGGTAGCGGGATCACGATAAACAAAAGCATATCACTTATTTACTTTGTCAGTAATTATTATAAGGTTTAACAATATTCGGTTCAGAAAACAAAATATATGGACAAACAAGTTAATGATAAATATAAATGACGCTCAAATTACAGTCAGCAATTTCATTGATTTCAATATGGTTTGCTGTTACCTAAGAGTTTGGTTGTTGTTTAACTGTCGTCCTTTCAGGATAATTAATGTTTTCATTGAATAATAATTGGTAATCAAATCAAGTATCAACTATAAGAAATGAAAGAAACTTACCTTATCACCGAATCCAACAATATGAATATCCAGATACACAAGAACACAACTTGTAAATTTATAAATCCATCAATGTTAGAACTTTGAACCGGAAGATTACGAAACTTGTCCTACTTCAACAAAAGTCTTTTCGCAACTGGCAAAGTTGCAAACAAATTGTTCTGACGATTTCATACTTAATATAATTTCATTGGTTCCTTGGTTTACCCAGTAATTGTCATTGGACAACTAGATTGAGAAAAAATAGTGTTCATGTTGTTACAACCAACTCATGACACCGAGACAGAGAGACAGACAATTGTCTCAGTTCCACCTGCACTTGTTTATTCAAGTGACACTGACACTATCTGGTCAGGTGTCTTAACGGGAAGCAGATATTTGGTATTACAGTAAAAATCCTTTGATGCTTGAGAGATGACGGCTTGTGTTGTTATAACGGATTAACTTTCTTGGTTATACTAATGCTGAACTACTTAACGAAATCGGCCGGTCACTACAGTGGCTTAATTGCATTGTCTTAAAGACAGAGCAACACACAGACAAGTAAAAACATGTCATAGAATGAAAATTACATTTTTATAGCAATACAACATATTCAGATGTAATCAATAAAGCATACTCAACCCCTTTTGATAAAATAAGGTATAGGTTTATATTAGATGGACATGAGTGAAATATCTTGTGTACAATATATTAAGTAAGATATCACTGTATTATATCTATATCACTTGTTCGATGTATTTATTTGCTTGTATATAGCGGTTCGCCGCTAATGGCTGCAATATTGCCTAAGTGGCGTTAAACAATAACTCACTCACTCACTCACTATAGCGGTATTAACATATAAGTCAAACGGGCTTGTTTGCCAATCCTTTTCTGTTTACTGAATAAGATATGTTAAACTCTATCCCATAATCATTGACAAGGATTTGATTATCCATGAATCGGTATTATGTTTTAAATATATTCATTCATGTTAATTATACATGAATGAGGACATGCAAACAAGCCAAAGGCTTATCTGAAATTCCTGTCCTCGTCAAGATACAAGTACATACAATATATTACGGAGGGCATCATCATCGAATACACACACGCACATTTCATACAGTGATTACAATGTCAGAACAGTAATGAATTATTAGATCGGTATTATATAGCATAACAGATATCCACTTGTGTAACTACGTCTAACTTTTCATAGAATACATTATATACATATATGTATATGACAAACCTAAAGTTGACTTCCCAGATAAACCGTTACCAGATGTTGATTATAGAAACCAAATTCATTAAGTGAATTTGTTTTGACCCGAAATGAAGTTAAATAGAAGTTTACATAAGTCATTGTGTCGGTATATATTTCCTTCCATATGGAATGAAGTTTCTGTATTTCCTTTGCACAAGAAAGGCAGTGTAAATGAATATCAAAATTATAGACCTGTAGTACTTCCTTCCTGTATCGGGAAGATATTTGAAAAATGCGTTTTCAAACAGTGTTCAACTTTTTGCGAGACAACAATGTCAGGGTTTATGCCAGGTGATAGTACTGCATATCAACTTACATACCTCTATAACATCATAGCAAAACGCTTTAGACAGTAATTATGTTAATGGTTTTAATTTGAAAACCGTTCTTTATGGTAACAATGACTTATCTGATGAGACTAACTTAAAAAGTGTGGATTCTGTTTGCACATTTATTGACTTAAGTGAACGTTTCCAAATGTAGAAAGCACGTGAAGTTTAACCAAATGTCATATTTGTTAGCATGCAATAGCATACATTTCTTATTTTCAATTGTTGAATGGCCATGTATATAGGTTGTGGAAATTGTTGAATTTACATATTCATTTTTTGGTATATGAAATTATTTCTTGTTGTAATGTACGTTTCATGTTATAATGTATAAATCCTGTCAATGTCACGGGAGAGATATTTATATAGGGGTAACCCTGTTTATCAATCCCCCTTCTCATGTACCATCTGAAAAATAAATAAAAATGTATTTTGTATCCCGGAGCGACATGGACATAAGCGTCAGCTTCTTTGCCAATCCGGATCCATTTATGGAATAAATATGTTTAAATCGAAAATAAATACCGTTTAAATCGCTTTAGACAATGGAAAAGAAGTAAAAGTCGTTTTTGTAACATTAGTAACGCTTTCACAAAGTATGGTATGGTTTAAACATATTTTTTCATTCATGAAATGAATTGGGATTTGTAAACAAGCTGTGTAGCTTATATTAACACCGCTCCCATACAACATATGCTACAGAATGAAATACAAAGTGACGTCAATGATAACGATTGTTATAAATAACAGAATGTATACATGCTCCAATTAGGTTAACAGTAATATTATCTAGTAATCAATCATAGAAAATTGTGTTTGGAATGGTTTATCAACCCATATGAAGAAATACAAGGATTTAATGATATTATATAGTAGACATACATAGCTACGGTTCAGTGTGTCCAACGTCCCATATGCAGAACTAGAAATCAAACACGTGAATGTTGAAATTTAAATCACTGTGTTTTGGTGATGAAACTGTGAACTGAATCAACTAATTGTTGATTTTGATTATCCGAAAGATTTTTTGTTTCCGTACAAAATGGTACAAAGTATGTATAAGGGTTTGGAATAATATGCCTGTGAAATACGGGTTAACTTGCTTGAATGGTTTCGCTGTTATCATACATCTCACTTCCTTACTTGCCCTTATAATGACTTGATAAGATCAGTTAAATATATATATATATATATATATATAGATATAGATATATACTATTTACTATTTAATGTTGTGCTTTCTCAGTTTTGATGAATGAATTTGTATTAAAAAAAAAGTCCTTGGAAA
This sequence comes from Gibbula magus, assembly GCA_936450465.1. Taxonomy (NCBI): domain Eukaryota; kingdom Metazoa; phylum Mollusca; class Gastropoda; order Trochida; family Trochidae; genus Gibbula; species Gibbula magus. The sequence continues at coordinate 64,299,932 of OW388304.1, forward strand.
AAAAGTACCGGTAAAAAAGTCCTCCGGAAAAAAAGTCCTATTACTATAAAAACAGGTTAAATAGACATTAAAATCAACGATATTGTTAAGAAAACATGAATTGTTTGTACTTGAGGTATCAAGAAGGATGTTGTGATATCTAAATATGGATAATTAACTTTAAGACTATACTTTAAGAGGCTTAATTAAGAATTAAGAAAATGTGAGTTTATCTCAATCTATTGAATCACATGTTATATTGAATAAGGATTAATCAGGGATTAATTAAGCACCAATCAAGAGTATATGTGATGTGAGTCTCATGTGATTTTTTCTGAGTGAATGAACTCAACCTTTGTCTGGTTATTGTAATTGAAAACACTGGCTTCCAACTGAGGGTATATAGATGCAATGAAAGTCAATATTAACCATTACATAATGGAAGTAATTCAGACAAACATGCCTGCCAAAAACAATTTGAAGAGAAAACATCAGTAAACAATGTGTTAGTGCTAATAGAGATCTATGTATTGTATCAGTAAACAATGTGTTAGTTAATGTGCTAATTAATGTGTTATTACTATGTATTGTTAATATGCTAATGAATATTACATTGAATAAAGTGAAATAAAACAAAATTTAAATATTTTGTCATATTCTGTTACCTAAAATATAAAATAGGACTTTTTTTCCGGAGGACTTTTTTTCCTAGCTGAATTTAGGACTTTTCTCCGGTACTTTTTTTCCAAGGACTTTTTTTCCGGACACCGTATTATATACTGGAGAGGTATTTATGAAGGTGTAATGTATGTGGTTTAAACATATTTTTATTCATGAAGAATGTTGTTTAAGTAAAAAGCAAACTGTTGCTCATATTAATACCTCACAAGTACATACATTAACAAACACACGAGAACTGGATATAAAAACAACCAGCTATAGCATAATCATATGGTTAAACGCAATATTATTCAATAAAGAATCTGTGGACATGATTGTTGTTTATGAACATTCTCTTCATGTGTAATGTATGCATTCATTCTGCTTCGAATCACTACCCGCTCATACGTTTTATGTATCAACATGTATAAATTACTCTGTATGTATGACACATTAATAAACACTATATCTCTCCTCATTCTGAGTGATACGCTCAGGGTTCATTCATCCATAACGAGGCTACTGGTCTCGCAGTTTGCATTCCCGGCTTAGAACCTTTTGATCAAAGGGGATCACAGCAGGAGGGCTAATTAGTGTCAGTGTGTATCTACTGCGATGAGTGAACTTGTCTATCCACTTACCTGGCCTAATCGACCTGTGTAATAAATTACACCTCGCTTGTCTTACATGTTTTGTTTGGAGGGGATTTAGCTATATTCTGTTTCTCACTCGAACCACTTAATAAGACAAAGATAACTTTTGGTTGGAATAAAAACAAAATAAATAACAGTGCACAGGATTATATAAATGCCAGAACCCAGACAACAATTTAGCATAAAAAAGCAAGATATGCCCCAAAGAACTTCATGCAAATATCGCATGATTGACAAAATAATTTTGAATTGATGAATTTTCAAATAGAAAACAACCATTTCAAACATTTAGCTCATCTTTTAAACATATTTTAAAAATTATTATTCCAACCAATAATGAACTACGACGTTACTGAAATTTCCAAAGAAGAAATTGATGAATACTTTAAAACTCATAAACACGACATTATCATCTTCTCGGATGCTGCAGCTAATAAACAAAACGTAACTGCCATAGGCATTTACTCAAAAAATCTAAATCCAAATAAACCATAAAACAACCTCGACATGGGGAAAGGATATATGTAATGGGGAAATCTCTGGCATACTCAAATAAGAAAATATCAATCACATCAGATGCACTGAATGTCATTGAAGATATCAAATATAGTGGCCAAATTTAATGGGTAACATGTAATAGAAACATTAGTTTGCTGATGAAACATCAATATATGTGATAAATAGATGATCAATTCACAGCAGTCGTGACTATAAATAACGATCTGGCCAAAATTGCAGCATGAGCCAAAAAGTGATAGTGATCATAATAGATATGCAGAGAATATCATTTTATTTCTAACAAAGGACTGAACTTATTATTTGATGGTGACATTATCAAAGAAGTTTAAAATCAGAAGCGTATAGGTATACCACTTCAAAGTGATTGTTCTGGGAAAGTGCATATTAATTAAAAATTAGTCCAGTGATCAATTGTCTGAGGTGATTATGTCCTTGGGGATTTTGTCTGTTCGTCTTTGTAGAGTGACCGTTTTTGTTTCACAGAGATTAAAATTGTCAAAAAGACTTTAACTATGAACAAAAGTCTTTATAAATTATGAGTTCTTTAATTAAATATCAGTATTTTTTGTTTTTTAAATCAATTATGACAGTGAACCGAGTTCTTCTAATAGTGAGAGCTGGTCAAAAGTGGCACTAATTAAAACAGGATACAGCCCCACAATCACAGTCAAGTAACCATCTAATCCCCTCTTAATCCCTAAAACATACAGATGTGTGACAGGATGAGGTGTCACCATGACACAAGATCAAAGTTAATCTGTTTGTGTTTAAAGATTAAAACGAACCAAATATTTAATAATACATTACAACTAACTAAAATATATCATACTCTGCACCAACATAATATATACTAATATATTATATAATTTGTGACTTTTTTCTTGTAACATGAGTCCCTACATTCAACTGTACACGGCAATATTATAATTGTAAATTAGTTCCTTATTCAGACAGAAAGTAGTTAGCAAACTTTCGAGTCTACTAACATAACTTTGAAATTGAAAGTTGAAACCGGTAATTGAATTACTTTTCATATTACCAGGTCCTTGTTATAATAATTTCAGGAAAGCTTATATTCAACCTAGTTATTAGTTAATTATTTGTTAAAGAAGTGAAATAGCTGGGGGGGGGGGGGGGGGGGGGGGGGGGGAGTTTAATTGTTAATTTTGGATGGTATTTGATTTTTAAGTGTGTTTTAGATTCGGCCCAAAAGGCCCGAATCCTTTATATAAGTGCCGACCGCTTGGAAGGTACTGTGATTATTGTGTGGGTTTAGAATTTGATATATGTTATTTGTTTGGATATTGTTGGCCCTTAATTTTAGTTTATGTATTTGGCGGAAGGCCGCATACTGTGGGCATTCAATAAGGATGTGGTGAATTGTTTCTGCCTGTGGGCAGTGTGGGCATGTTGGGTGGATGTTTGCGATTTTGGTTTTGTGGATATGATAGTTTAATTTTGTATGCCCCGATTGGAGCTTAATTATTGCCCTATCAATATTTTTGTTTTTGGAAAAGTATTGATAGGGCAAATAAATGGAGATAGATTCACAAGATTTATTTCAAATAACTCTGGGGGCGGGATAGCGCAGTGGTTAGCGCGTTCGGCTTCGGATCAAGAGGTCCAGGGTTCCAGGGCACGGCAACTTTGTGCTAGCAGCTGTGATATAAGTGAAATACTCTTGAAAGCAGCGTTAAACCCTAACTAACCTCAAATAACTCTGCATCTAATTACAGAAATGACAACGAAGATGTGTTTTACTTTTTCCATATCTGTCCTATCTTCAGTGATATAAGGTTAAATGCACATTTCTTTTCCAAAGGGTTAAATTCTCTTCCATTATATTTGGCAATTCTAGCTCATCAGAACATGTTAATTTAGAACTGTTAAAATCTGTACATGACATGTTTGGAATTTACATGAGTATTGATTCTCTTGTTGTGTGTTTGTGCCGTGCCTCGCTGGCGTTACCTATATCCTGATATCTAATCTGCTGACATCATAACACCTAGTTTTGTTTGGTGTTTTTGTTTCTTATAATATTCCTTGCCTTCAACGTTTTAATAAATGTATATATTGATGTGTTTTTGAATTGTGTCCATTAGTACGTCACGTTTTATATGTAACTGCTTATATGTACGGGAGCGGTATTCACATAAGTGTTTGCTTGTTTGCCAATCCAGATTTCATTTCATGGAAATACAAATATGTTTAAACAAAACATATATAATTATTTCTTTGCTCTTGGTTGATTTTCTGTAAGGCTAAAAGTAATATCAAATCTGCGGATGAAGATGCATATCATTATGGTTTAAACATATTTCATTTCATAAACATGAAAATAGGATCGGCGAACATGTCAAAATGGTTATTTCAATGAATGTATGAAAACAAAGTACAGGAAAAAAGTAACAGTTTTTATATAAAGAAACAATAAGGATATGATATTGACTTGAATTATTTTGAGAATCTTGTCATTGAAAAAGTTATGAAAACAACATTGATAGTACTTTTAAGGATAAATTAAGTAAAGTAAAACTAAAGTAAACTCGTTATTTGTAATAACATAATTAAAACAGGATTATCTTCTTGCTCCTCACCTGATCAGCTAACTTTACTTTTAGCTTAACCGAGTACACCAATTTACTATAACAACAAACAACATTTGTAACCTTTGACCTCGAAGACTGGTTTGAGTGTTTCTTAACAATGCAAGTTAATATAAAGGCTTTCGCTCACAACATGTGTTAAAAGTATTGTTGTTGACTTTTGTAAATTTATGATATATTGTAAAATCACCATGACACATACTTTCCTGTATTCTCAGATACCAATACATTTAATGAATGAAATAAATATGTTTAAACCATATTTAAACGTATATTATTTCATAACATGAAAAAATTATTGGCTAACAAGTCGCTCCGCTCCGGCTCATATATGTATTTTTAAAAAGCTGGTTACAAGATCAATAAAACAGAAAAATGAAAAATTAACATTTCTATAACATCACACATGAATATTGTTTTATTGTTAGGTGTGCCTGATAATGAAATGGGCCGCAGCGCAGAATTTAATCATTAACTACAAGATACTTTCAAAGAAACCGGTTGCTTTAACTGATAAACTGATAAACTGATGTAATGAGTTCAAAATATTATTGTTAGCGGTGTCCTTCAAGGAGCTGTTACCATATAATACTGTTGTTATGTCATAGCCTTGATTGTAAAAATAACAAGAATTCTGAGTTTCTGTTTGGTTTAACATTTAACAGTTTTGAATTGATAAAGAGTGGGATCGTTGATGACTGCGTCTGATAAAGAATTCAACAGCATAATGGTATTTGGCAAGAAAGACTGAGAATACCTCTGAGTTATACAGTTAATTGCTTAAAATCATATTAATACATACATAATCCGTAATCCAGGCTGTTCGTAAGTTATATAACCATATAAACCATATAAAATTATAATCAGTTTATTTCAACATCTATCAAGAGACATGAGCTTTGCCTCAAGTTGGTACCCATATTGACCACACTAATTAATCCCTCGTTAATCCCTCATCTGGGTGAATCTTGTTTGTTATATAACATTGTGTTCATCTCCTGTGAAGACCGTCTATGAAATGCAAACTTCTTTGTTAGTGTCAATTAAGCTACTCAGACAATACTAGCTAAGCAGGTGTGAACTTGTCACCTGTAAAAACACATACGGGTGGCTTATTGGCAGGTGACTAATTGCCTGTCAATAGAATCGCGTCACAGCTAATGGATGATATACTGTTTTGAGTTATCCAATGAGATCAGTTAAGTGAAACACCATTGAGATTTGAGCTGAAATCCGGGATAATCAATTGGGCAAGATATTTACCACTTATCCCGAGTTACTACAAGTGTAAACACCTAAGAGCTGCATCCATGGTGGATACACATGTCGTGTCGTGTAATACCTGCTTTTGATATGGATATTCATATTGTTCTTTCGGATAAGCTTTTTCAAAAGGTGAGTTTTAGGTTTTTCATAATTCTATCACGATCTAGACAACAATTATAAAAGAACCTGTATAAAGAACTTTAATGCAGGTAACTAATTCATTTGATATTGATACATATCATAGGGAAGCAACAATGACCAAGCTTCAAACGTGATTTTACACATGCATTGTATAATTTTCTCCAAAAAAGCGTCTACATGAATTTAATGTCGTCTGACAGAAACAACTAATGCCAAAACTGTATGACAGGGGTAAACCGCGTATGTCTGTGTTATAATTTGTAGTGTTATATGCAATATTTTAAATTTTCTAACAATTTCCGATAGTTTAATATAGTTTCCTGAAGTATCCTGAAGTATCCTGAATCATGAAACCCGGAGTATCCTGAGCAGGATATTTTTGGATACCCCGAGTATCCTATTGTATACTGGTCCTGAAATTCGGAGTATCCTGGTCAGGATACTTCATGAAATCCCTTATGTTTCTCATGTGAACGGTATCACTCGCGAAGAAAAAATCTGTAAGCTTTGTTACTTAAATTTAATATAAGAAGTATATCATTTTTTAGTTATATGCCATGTGTACTCACATCTTAGATAAACATATCTACAAGCATATTATCATAATTACGCAAATATTATAAAGTACTGCTATCAAACACAAATAGTAATATTTTACAAAACCTTTCTATGTTCATGTATTATGCCTCCTTGTACAGACATGATTTAATGAAATAATGTAATAAATGTTGGGTATGATATGAAAATATAATATATGACGTCATTAGATGTAAAATGATATAATATATTTTATATGTAGCATGAAAAGATGTCAAATAACAGAAATATGTGATGTGATGTGCTATGCTCTTACATGTATTGTATAAATGTACATACTGTTCTCACTAAATGTACCTGTGGCCTCTAAGTATTGAATAAAGATTGACAAACGGTAGGCGATCAGTCAAGTGATAGCGGACACATACATTGTCTGCTCTAATGACGACGAACTAAGTAAATGTTATATGTTATGTCATCGTTTAATCATGCTGTATTTCCAATGTTTCACCGGTACCACTGATCAGACGAAAATGTTTTGATGAACTGATGGAGAGTCTAGTTATAACATAGATTTAAATTATGTGCATTATAACTTTATTTATTACGATTAAAAATGTTGCTCTTATATCCTCGTGATTTTCCCTTGAGTACGCTGCAACTGTGTAATTAAGTTGATATCAAGCCAAATATACTTTCAACACTGGCACTACCAATCGATCTATCACATTGTTTCAAATATTATTTTCTAACCGTAAAAAAGCACACAATGGTATGACAAAGAAAATATCTATTAGAAAATTACATTGTATAGTATAATGTTCCTGACCTCATTTTACATCAGAATTATAACTATTAACTAGAAGAAAGCTTATCCGGTAAATACATAATGTACAAAATATTTGTAACGAGTTTACTGAAGTTTTTTTTTTTTTTAAAACTTTTGAAAATTCAGAATCCGCGGAAATTATACTTATTACATCTTGTTATCTGTACTTTTCTTTTAATACCTTAAAGGTTTTTGTACACGATAAATGATATTTTCGTACGATATATGATATTTTCGTACGATAAATGATATTTTCGTACAATTCCAAACCATAAGAAATGCAAGTTATTTAAAGCGCTAATTTAAGAAACGTAGCACTGTTTTATTTGGGTTCATATTCTGGTACTTTTATGGACAAATCACATGCAGTGTGCGATCCCACACCTTCAGAGTATGACAACAATCACCAGCACTGATAGTCTTATGATGAACAATAATCTGTAGTTTTGCTAATGTTAGATTCAGTACCCCTCCGATACAACTCATATGGCTAAATACATAAGAAATATATGACATTTAAATATTTTACAAAAGTAATATTGTAATATACCGATTCACTGTTTCGACTTCAATTCGGGGCAGTGATGATGACTGGTGCCCGACTCTAAAGATGTTGATTTCAATTCTGTAAGGAACTCGTTAATAGAGAACCCCCAAAATGTGTACAACTGCAGAATGTGAGATTATGTAACATATTAATTACTTGAATTGATCATTACCAAAATGACGTTTTTCTAATGGGAGCTGCACCACTTTACATCTAAGTGAGTGGTCGCTGATTTTAAAGAAAGCTTTGTACTGATTGTTGGATATCGATTCTATCGATGTCTCTCTCTCTGCCCAGATGCATAAGCTTTTGAGCCATAAGTACATCGATTTTGTGCCTGACGTTGAGGGTTATAGGGTGCAATTCTCTTGTCCTTAAAATGTAAGAATTTGTAATATTACAGAAAATGTTTTCCCAAATAAACATATGTTCTTTCCCAAACCGTATTAAACAAAGAAAATTCAATTTGCATTTGGAAAACATCAAACTTTTAACCATTGAACCCCAACCATAAGTAAAAACAAGTAAAAGTTTCGAAGAAAACACAAACTGTTTATCCAACTATTGAAGTTCTTTGAAACCTTTAAATGGTAATATCAGTGTAAGGATTTGAGTTTTAACATTTATAAATCTTCTAAATCAACCCTCATTAATTAAAAGATTAATCCAATTTATAACACACATGTGAGTGAGAACACTTCGAGATATTTTTGGTATCCAACGTATGTTAGATACTGCAAAAGACGCATCTGATTGGTCGCTCCATGGTGATGACCTGAAGTCACGAGGGCGGGACTACTTCTGTCATTCATAAGTAAACAAATTACTAAAATTCGTAGGAATCACAAACTGAGCACAATCTGGTATATTATATATGAAACAACAACAAAGCCGAATGCGCTCGTCCTATCGTAACCTGTCAGTCACACAAATCAGCTGCGCATGCGAGTTATCTCCCTTCAACCGTCAGTGGCGTCACTACGTCGATCGGGTCAAGCTCTCCTCGCTGTGTTACTCGCTTCTCACTTCATATCGAGACGCTCCAAAACATGTATACGCCATACTACGGGAAACAATCACACACACACACGTCTTTGGTTATAATGATCCCGATGCAAAGCGACTTCGTTTTACCGATGGTGAGAACCGTAACAAGAACTGACATGGGCTTGTCGTTGCCTAGTTTATGAGCTCCTGTTCGGAAAATGGCGAACTGAGAGTGTAAATCGGAGTTCAAGATTTGAGTGAGTGAATAGAACGCTTTTATCAGTGTTATGTTTTCCTTTATACTCGGGAACACGTTATTCAAAAGTTAGGATTCAATTGATTCATAACTTAGCAAGCCAATTAGCGCTTAAATCAAAGCTTTCGCTCGTTAAATACGTTTACAAGTAACTCGTTGTAATAAATACGGTATTCATAGGGAAACTGTTTGGTATTCTCTATATAACCATTTCTGATAATAAAACATTGCTCATGTCACTGTATCATAAATGATAATGGATATCGAATGTAATGAATTTTGAAAACAAACATTCATTTGTCATATGTCATCGCAAAATAGCTATGAAATGTTTTCTAACATTTAACATACGTTATGAAATTCACTGGTTGAGGGGAAAAGAATATGAGCAAAAGGGAGAGAAATTGAGTCAAGCGAGAAATTCAGTGACATCATTACAGAGCAATGGATAAGAGAGACCAAGGGCGAGAAAATGAGATGAGAAAATACAGTGACGCATACATATAAGTGAGAGGAAGCGGCTCAAAGCGAGAGAGTAAACACATCTACACATAAATGGAAAAAATGAGAACGACACAACGCATACAATAAAGAGAGGCATACTGTAGGTGTTTCACCAGCCTCGATAGGTATTGTATAATTATGATGTTTTTAGAAAAATAGCATACGAAATGAAGCATTACATAGGGGGTAAGCACTGTCCATGCTAAACCTGAAGTTGACAGTCGCCAACAACCAGTTCCTCGACAGACAGTAGTGGGTCCCGAAATCGGTCAGTTTTGAACATTTTCCATTGAATAATGTTAACCAAATCAACTAAACTCACGTGGAAAAGAAACGTCCCCACATTTTAAAAATAGTATAAAATGAAATATTGATGGGGTGCTAAAATCGCTTTTTAAAGATATTTTTGGCCCACAATATTGGTATTTAAGTTTAAAACATTGAAAAAGTAGAAATTTAATTAATTAAAGATATCCTCAACATAAATAACCTTCTTTGATTTAAATTTGTTGACTCGTCATTACTGTAGGTTGTCACAGAACAAGCCAAAACTGGCTTTTTGAGGCTTCTATCTCGTCTACTTAAGGAGATTCCAAAACGACCATTTCTTAAAACAGAGTTAATGTTTTGAAAATTCATATTTAGTTTTGTTGGGTTCTGAAGACATGATGTAACCTTGTTTCAGTCGCATATATCTACGGTCGATTGAATTATCTTGTATTTTGTATGGGGACGTTTCTTTTGCACCTCAGTTTAGCTATATGACATGTTATATAATGTTTAGAATTTTAACATTTCGGAACGAATCAATCGTCGTCAGGGAGAAAAGTCGCGAAAAGCCGACTTTCTACAGGAAAACAGCAAATCTACATGGATGAAGCAAATACATGTATTCTTTGCCGCTTTAAGTATAATATGAATTTAGGACTGGTATCAAAGTTATAGCATTCACAGATTAACCGAAGCCAATATATCAGCACAATTAAAAACTGTACACATTGACGGTAGTTGCTCCTGTTGACCAACACACTGTCCAGATTGTTGAAAATGAACTGTACGGGTAGTTGGTCTGATAGTTGTCAGCAGGTAACAAAACACGTTATGCAGAATTAAAATGATGGTCATCAGTAACTTTTTAATTATTATCTCTCCTAATTGGGTAGACCTTACGTACGAAGTTCTGACATGGCTATAACTTCGATACAAGTCGTAAATTATCATGTTCAACTTAAAACTATTTAAAATATTGGTTTCAACTATGTAGTTTTGCTGTTTTCATGTAGAAAGTCATTCTCTTCCAACAGACTTTACTCTCTTCAGATTTCCGATCCTAACCAGAAGACAATAGTAGAAAGTCATTCTCTTCCAAAAGACGTGACTCCCTTCAGATTTCCGATCCTAACCAGAAGACAATAGTAGAAAGTCATTCTCTTCCAAAAGACGTGACTCCCTTCATATTTCCGATCCTAACCAGAAGACAATAGTAGAAAGTCATTCTCTTCCAAAAGACGTGACTCCCTTCAGATTTCCGATCCTAACCAGAAGACAATAGTAGAAAGTAATTCTCTTCCAAAAGACGTGACTCCCTTCAGATTTCCGATGCTAACCAGAAGACAATAGTAGAAAGTAATTCTCTTCCAAAAGACGTGACTCCCTTCAGATTTCCGATCCTAACCAGAAGACAATAGTAGAAAGTAATTCTCTTCCAAAAGACGTGACTCCCTTCATATTTCCGATCCTAACCAGTAGAATAGAAAGTCGGATTTTGGCGACTTTTCTCCCTGACGACGATTGACTTATAATTACATGTCATAAAGTTATCCAAGAGTTGAAACAAATTGATATTGTTAACATTTTTCAATGGAAAATGTTCAAAACTTACCATTATCGACACACCCCAGTTGAAAAACAAAGTAGTTCTATTTGTCGAAAAAAGGTTGTTGACGACTGAAAACTTTCGGTTTAGCATGGACAATGCTTACCTCCTGTGTGCATTATGTCAATGGTGTTAAGACAATCAGAAGCCAATGTAGAAAATCTCCTTTTAAATTTGTTTCAACATTAGAACCGTTTAGTTTGTAAATATATGCATGTTTACGTCTCACGTCGTAACAATGTTCCACACAGCAAATAGACCATAACACTAGGGATTAAAGCCTGAGTTAAATGAACCTATGCTGAATTCACGGCAGCGGCCCACGGAGTCATTACATTTGCAAATCATCTAAATCAACTGTAGTGTAAATATCTTATGGATTTGTTCCAGGATGTATTTTTCAGTTCTCGTAGAATAGTTGTTAACTCGAACTGGTATGACTAAATGAGCAGTTAAATGTATAACTTTGGAAGTTTGGAGAAATAGGAAAACTAAAGATTTCCAGTAAGGCTTCGATGAAGCGGACATTGTTGCTAATTGTATATGTTCGATTATTCGAGTTTCAGCGTGAGTTTTTACACTTGCAAATCATCTAAACCGACCATTGTGTAAATATCATATGAATCAGTTCGCGAATTATAGTAAGTCGAACTGGTATGACCTGATGCTTAGTAAAACTTATATCTTTGGAGAAATAGAAATTCCCATAAGGCCCCAATGAAGCGGACATGGTTGATACTATATTCAGGTTATTCGAGTTAAGCTAACAACCATTCAATCTGTATTCACTCAATAACCACCAACAGAAAAACAAAAATAACATAATATACATTTTGACATGCGCCTTAACTATTTCTTAACAAACTTTGTAAGATATTTATGAATTTTGACATTCTTTGCAATTCTTTTGTACATTTAGGTGTGAAAATTTGCTCGGAGTGGGCGTTGCATCGATTTTGTGAATAGATAGCCTACATGTGAACTGTCATCAATTAGTTCTTGGTAATTGTAGATGTTCTCAGATATCAGAACATTTAAAGCAAGCTTCAAGCTTCAATTCATAAAATTCATTAAAATAAAACGTCTGGTCGCACGATCCCCACTTCAATTGAAGTCATGCTCTACGCATTATTCGAGGACCTAACAGTGTTTGGAGTCTTTAATAAGCTAAAGCAAGATAAGGCATCGTTGCTGATTGGCTGAACGGCGAAATGTCAGAGTTCATTGGGACAGCCAGATGCATTGGCCACTGTTATATCGCCTGTAATAATACAATTTTAAACTGTCGATCTAAATGTATTTATATTGGCCATTAGACAACCAGTATGGTGACATCGTAGCAATGTGACATACTATTTCTGTACGTCATGGTATAATGTTTGTGACGTCATAGCATTGTGAATCATCACTTGATTGTGAAAGGCATTATGATATCATTTAGCTGACGGTGACAGAGCACTGTGCAAAATCGTCTGTCATCTCTTACTGCGTTGTTTGGAAACAAATGTCATGCCAGTTTAACTCGTTTACAGCATTTTAGAGCTTGGAAAAATACGTCACACTGCGTGTAACATTTCAGTCGAGACGGATCGATGATTCCATTTTGTTCACGTTTAGGGTTTAGATCATTCAAGCGATTTGCATGTTGTGTTCAAGAGAATGTTTCCCATATTTGTTGACAATTCGTTTTAAATATATTCATTTTACGACATGTTCTACACGACTCAAGTATTTGACTGTGCTCTAAGATAGATAGAGAAATCGTAGCAGTCCCGATAATGTACCCCAAATCGTCCTCTATCTATTACTAAACCCTGCTTGCCACAAAGTACCATACCCAAGGTGGGTTCCTTTTGACTCACTCGACTGTAATTTTGCGCATGCGCATTAGCCACATGGCGCGAACGACTCGTATTGCTCAACTGAGTGTCACATATGGTTGCCTGGCTTCAAACAAAATGGCCGACAAAAGGAATTAAATAGACTCAGCATCTGACATAATTAAATTATACTTACCCTATATTTATCTATTTATTCATACATTTGTCTTATATTAACATGTGTTCAAAGGGACTACCAAATCCAAACGAAAAGGGTACGATCTAAAATCGTCTACGATTTTACTGTTCAATCCGTCAGTGAAGGCACCGGAGACTGTAACATTGTACGGGTTTCGAATACAGATGTCATGTTTATAACCCAAATTTTGTATTTACCCAAATCAAAACCACACATCGGCTAATTACGAATGTGCCCTAAGCCGAAGTAAGAAAGAAAGGAAGAAAAAACAGACGATTGTTGCTGGCCAGGTTGTTAAAAACACCGCGCCAAATGACGTACTTCGCTTAGTCTCACGACATCACGATTTATCAGGAGGGCATTGAGTGACTCAAGAGTACACACGAGAGTGACACTAGGGTCGTTCGATTAGGAATTTCATCGCACGTGAGACACAGTTTGTGCAAAACGCACGCAACCCCTGTGCACAGAGTCCGGCCTATAATGCCTATGAGACACGTAATAAAAAGCAATAGTAAAGTCCTTAAAATAATGGATAATATTCATCCAATCGTACCTTAACCAACCTACACATTTACTCTTTCGCACCAATGTTCACTCACTGACACACATCCACAGATTCACTGCTGACCACCATCAACATAATGCATACATCCTCTCTGACCAGACATAGCTTCAAAAACTCCGTCCAATGATAGTTACTGATACTCTTTCACCAACAGTCTACATACATATACACTTACGCACATATCCACTCACAGTGCTGATTCAACCACCCCCACTCCTCCACCTCATGCATAGACAGAGACATAACTTCAAAAACTCCGTCCAATGATAGTTACTGATACTCTTTCACCAACAGTCTACATACACATACACTTACGCACATATCCACTCACAGTGCTGATTCAACCACCCCCACTCCTCCACCTCATGCATAGACAGAGACATAACTTCAAAAACTCCGTCCAATGATAGTTACTGATACTCTTTCACCAACAGTCTACATACACATACACTTACGCACATATCCACTCACAGTGCTGATTCAACCACCCCCACTCCTCCACCTCATGCATAGACAGAGACATAACTTCAAAAACTCCGTCCAATGATAGTTACTGATACTCTTTCACCAACATTCTACATACATATACACTTACGCACATATCAACTCACAGTGCTGATTCAACCACCCCCACTCCTCCACCTCATGCATAGACAGAGACATAACTTCAAAAACTCCGTCCAATGATAGTTACTGATACTCTTTCACCAACAGTCTACATACACATACACTTACGCACATATCCACTCACAGTGCTGATTCAACCACCCCCACTCCTCCACCTCATGCATAGACAGAGACATAACTTCAAAAACTCCGTCCAATGATAGTTACTGATACTCTTTCACCAACAGTCTACATACACATACACTTACGCACATATCCACTCACAGTGCTGATTCAACCACCCCCACTCCTCCACCTCATGCATAGACAGAGACATAACTTCAAAAACTCCGTCCAATGATAGTTACTGATACTCTTTCACCAACAGTCTACATACACATACACTTACGCACATATCCACTCACAGTGCTGATTCAACCACCCCCACTCCTCCACCTCATGCATAGACAGAGACATAACTTCAAAAACTCCGTCCAATGATAGTTACTGATACTCTTTCACCAACAGTCTACATACACATACACTTACGCACATATCCACTCACACTGCTGATTCAACCACCCCCACTCCTCCACCTCATGCATAGACAGAGACATAACTTCAAAAACTCCGTCCAATGATAGTTACTGATACTCTTTCACCAACAGTCTACATACACATACACTTACGCACATATCCACTCACAGTGCTGATTCAACCACCCCCACTCCTCCACCTCATGCATAGACAGAGACATAACTTCAAAAACTCCGTCCAATGATAGTTACTGATACTCTTTCACCAACAGTCTACATACACATACACTTACGCACATATCCACTCACACTGCTGATCCAACCACCGCCACTCCTCCACCTCATGCATACGCTAGGTTCCAAACAAGTGACCCGCCAGTCTTGTCGCTTCCAGTGGCGTACGCCGGATTGTGCCCCGGATCCCGAAACAAGCGTAGACAGTAAGACATAGTTACCGATTCTGGAATCAAAGATAATGTTCTGCACCTGATATTGTCTTGAACTGAAGGTTACAAATTTACTGTTGTTTATGATGAGACAATATAGATAATTTCTATAGAGAAATGTGACAAGTACTTATGCAAGGCTCGGTAGAGTTCAGAAACCTAGCCGTTTTGTAGGTCGTATCCTTATTTGAGAAATAAGGTAGTATATAACACAGTTGAATAACACTCATTCATTTCAATATGATCTCTTGTCTGAAAGTAGTAAAGTACTTCTTTAATTATCAATGTTATTTTCAGTTCTTTCAAGACATCTTGTGATCACACATATTGACCAGCAAGAGCCAGAATTAAAGAATCCAAAGAACCTGACCAAACTTTACAGTTACCCAAAGGTCAAAGAAGTTATGAAAAATATGGCCGAAGAAACAGGAATTCCAGAAAACGCCATCCACGTAGTCAGAAACTACGTGGAAGACTTAAGATCAGATATACACACAATGCTGGTTCATTTACGGTTCCTTGAAGTTTTGAAGGCTCACGTGAAAGATAAGATAGAGCAAACATATTGGCGCCGGAATTGAGCTGATCGGAATGATGGTTGTAATACTAATGTCTAATGCTTCGATTCTTATTATCAATTTAGTACAGAAAATCGGAACATTTTCATCTTCTTCCTCCAGAAAGAAAATACCAAGAAAGCTGAACTCGTGTGTACATACGTTCTTAGCCAAGGGGGTTATGAATTGTAGATTTGCCGTAATACAGGGCCACGACCTCAAAACCAATTTTGCTCATCTCGCTTGAACAGGCCTGATGGACTGATGATATGGCATGGCGTCCGTCCGTAAACTTTTCACTTTTCCGACTTCTTCTCCGGAACCAGAGACTCTAGAGAGCTGAAATTTAATGCACATACCCCTTGGCCTGTGTGGTATTCCAATTTGTAGATTTTGTGGCCCTGTGATTTTAAATACGGGTCACAGTGGCCATGACCTGAACACGTGTTTTCATATTCTTTTAAAGTACAAACCTCTCTTAAAAGATAAAATATTGTGTACAGGTTCTTAAGCCAAAAGAGATGATAAATTATAGATTTGGTGACCCTGTGACCCCAAATATGGGTCACAGGGGTCATTACCTAAAAACAATGTCCATCTTCTTTTCCAGTACAAAAAGCTCTAGAAAGCTTAAATGTTGTGTCCAGACTCCTTGACCAAAGAGAATCTAAATTGTTCATTTGATGACTCTGTGAGCCCCAATGTGAGTAAGACTGGTTATGACCTAAAGACCTTTTCCCATCTTCTCCTTGAGTACGAACAGCTCTAGAAAGTTGAAGTGTTGTGTACAGATTGTTTAGCCATTGGGGATTCTTAATTGTAGTTTTGGTGACCCTGTGACCTCATACAAGAGCCACAGTCCAAAGCTGACATGTGTGTATAGACTCATTGGCACGTGGGGTAAAATCTAAATTTTTGATATTGTAACCCTTTGACACACATATGGGGTCATGACCCAGAAACCTATTTTCTTCTTCTCCAGTATGACAAGCTCTAGATAGTGGGACAATTGCTTACAAACTCCTTGGCCAATGGAGATTTTAAATTGTAGTTTTGGTGTCGCCCCAAAAGCAGGTCACAGGGGCATTTTCAAACTTATTGAGTTTATTATTTAAAGTCGGATAGCCTGATGAGCTACAAAGCCAACAGCTCTATTTTCGTATTCTCATACAGCACGAAAAATACCCAGAAAGCTGACAATTTGTGTACATGCTCGTCAACCACTAGTGATTACAAATCCAAATGAATAAATAGCAATTGTTTTGCGTGGAACTGATTCTGATTAAGTTTTAAGTTTATACTTCCTTGAACTTAGTACATTTTGAAGTCAATTCTTAATTAAATTGTAAATTTAGTGCATATGTGTCTCCTAATCAGGGCAAAAGAGGTCATGACCTAAAACACGATATTCGTCTTCTCCTCCAGAAAAATATTGTGTACAAACTCCTCAAACAAAAGGAATTATACATGATACATGGCCCAATATAATGGTCATAGGGGTCAGGACCCCAAAACCTATTTTATTCTTCATCTTAATAACTTATTTCTTGTAATCAGATTCTTTGGCAGAGTAGAATTATGAAGTGTACGTTTTTTATTCGATTGTCCGGTATTAAGGTCACATGTCAAATAAGAACCAAACATCATAAGCACTAGAAAGCTGAAAAATTGTGTGAACATGTATACATTCAGATTTTAAAGTGTATATTCAATTACTCAATAGCCCCGTATAAGGGCCACATATGATACGCCCTTGAAACCTATTTTCGTTGTTCTATGCCAGAACTGAAGCCTTAAAAGCTGGAAAATGTAAGCAGACACCTTTACCGATTGCGATTATTTATGGAACATTTAATGATATATGATTCATGATTCATAGCTAATGAGCTAGAGAGCCAAGGGCTTATTTTCAAAATAAAAGAACATGTAAATTCAGATAGATAACTTGAATAGTCACAACATATATTGGACATATTACTATTCTGTGAACATTAAAATGAAAATCAGAAAAAAAAGTCCTTTTTATTACACAATATATATCTTTTTTCTTGGTGAAAATGTGTTTGTTGTTGTCTTCTTATCACAGTATTGGTTGGTTGTTAACATATGGGCTTGTTAAACATATTACATGATAACTAACGTCGTAAGCGTACCTTAGCAGTCCCTGAGCTATCACGAACCCTTTACATTGTGTACCCAGGCAGATACTTGAATCTTTGGGGAGATGTACAAGGTGATCACAGGGTAAGAGAAAATCGGCAGGTATTGCTGAGGATGGTGTACTTTTTAGCTCATCTGGCCTGATGGGCTTATTGTATGGCATGGCATGGTGTCCCGCATGCGTCCGTCCATCCGTCCGTCTGTAAACTTTTCGCATTTTCGTCTTCTTCTCCAGAACCAGTTGGTCTACGGAGCTGAAATTTTGTCTACAGACTCCTTGGCTAATGGGGATTCTAAATTGTAGATTTCGTGACCACCTGACCCCAAATGGGGTCACAGGGGTCACGACCTTAAAAACCTATTTTCTTCCTCTTCTCCAGTGCCGAACGGTGTAGAAAACTGAAAAATTGTGTGCAGATTCCCTGGCAAATGGGGAGACTAAATTGTAGATTTCGTGACCCCGTGACCTCAAAGTGGGTCACAGGGGTCATGACCTGAAAAGCTATTTTCATCTTGAAATTTTACGTGCTCTTCAAAGGGAGGTAATTAAACAACAGTGATGAATTAAATGTTCAGAGTATGTCTTTATTTGAAGGGGATTTTATATCTGGCCCCAGAGAAAGGTCAGAGGGGTAAGGACCTCTTTCATATTCTCCATTTAAAGTGATTCCTATTTGTTGTACCTCTCACCTTGAAGTTGACATTTTGAATTAGTTAATGTATGAAGCCTGATGAGCTACAGAGCCAGTGGCTCTATTTTTAGAATTATAATTAATGTATTTACTTTTTTTTTGTCGTTCTAGTTACTGTATTTTTGTACATGTGATTATAATGAATTCGGTTGTACATTTGTGTATTGTGTATTTTAGTATTGATTTGTTGACTGATTACCTTCATCGAGGGGCAAAATAAAGGATACCAAATTTTCAACAGAGTCAAACATAAACTTTTTCTGCCGGGTAAAGTCGATTTTAAATGTCTATGATGAGGATATATTTCGTCATGAGAAATAAAAAACATCATTCATATGATACTTTATATTTTATATCTATTTAAATTTACATGGGCTCTCTAAATTGCTATTTCGAGAACTGTTCTGGAAATAATATTTGGTATTTAAGATAAACGTTTTCTGAAACATGGACATTATGTTAGTATAAGATGTTGTCGGCATAATGTACCTTATTGGACTTAAATTTGTTGACTCATCATTAGAAGCAGTTTTTACTCTCATATCTCGTCTACTTAAGGATATTCTAAAACAACGATTTCTTAAAACGTATGTTTCTGAGAAATAAGAACATATAATCTTTTGAATGTTTTACTCTAGTTAAGTTGGCTTCTGAATACGTGATGTTGATCTAGCCGTGTGTATCGTTCCTGATTGAAATGCTTTGTATTTTGTATGAATTCATTTCTTTTGCCCCTAGGTATGTATTACCTATGTTGAAGATTTTCTTTTTAATATATTCAAGGCACAAGACAAATGACTGCTTCGCTTTCATGATGATACAATTAACTACACTCCATATTCATATGATGTTATTATTGAGTTTTTAGTGTTAGCTAATTTAAGTGATTATATATTATGTGTGTATTATTCCAAAATTTTATGAAAATATTTTATATAAAATATTCTATATCTGTTACTATTTTTGCATCATAAATTATATCAACTATTATGTAATCCTTCTGATCAACTTTATTATTAAAATTTGAAGTGGACAAACAGTTTTCAATTTGTGTTGTATTTTGCTGCAATTAAATAGTATCCATCAATCGAGACCAGCAGGGGCGGAATAGCGCAGTGGTTAGTGCGTTCGGCTTCTGATCAAGAGGTCCGGGGTTCGAATCCCGCCAGGGGCATGGCAGTAGAGAACTGTTCTACACGCAGTAAGGTTTTGGTGCAATGCTACACTGAATTTCAGCGTAGTTCCACCCATGGTTTGCTAGTTCCAGCCGATGCTCGCAGGTTTCACCGCAATGCAAACCGCGATATAAGTGAAATTCTTTTGAAAGTGGCGTCAAACCCTAACTCACCTCACCTCGAGACCAGTACAGTAAACTTACATACAGTCATGCAAACTCAAATAAACAGAGATGCATATGTAGTCACACACATTTTACATACGAAGTACATTGGTACTTACGGCAGTTTGCATTGACTAAAGTGAAATTTA
The DNA here is from genome assembly GCA_936450465.1 of Gibbula magus. NCBI lineage: Eukaryota > Metazoa > Mollusca > Gastropoda > Trochida > Trochidae > Gibbula > Gibbula magus. Next base: position 64,320,367 of record OW388304.1, read on the forward strand.
AAGAGTATGGACCAAACAGTATGTAACTGAGTGATAAAGTGTCCTCAATCTGTTAACTCTCTTTACTCATTCACACATTTTACTCGTTTAACTAATCTATTATTGGCAAACTGTATATTCAAACCAATACGATGGAAGCATTTTTCAAGCAATCAACAATCAATCCTCTCCGGATTCCGAAATAAATTGTAGAGGATATGTCATGAACATTTCGCATCTAATCCTGACTTCAGCAATAAATATATCTCAGATAACAGTCATAGCGAACTACTCGACTTATCGGTCCAGATTGAACTATAATATCAATATTTCTTGTTTTTATGTATCGTCGCTGGCTACCTGTAACACATCGGATACAATTCTAACGTTTGTTTATTCCGATCGCTAAATGGTCTAACAACTGCTCACATCAGGAAACTTCTACACTCCAAGGAGAGACCCCAGGTCAAGATGATCATGAGCACTTCCAAAGACATGGAAAAACATTACAGAGAACCACACCGGACCATTGCTCTTGAACAGTTTTCCTCAACACGTTAATGACATTGACGGTCTCAACAAATTCAAACGATACGCTAAGCGCTGTTGACGAATTTTTTGGAACAAGTGCTACACAAATATTAACTTACTTAGTGATTATGTCTCAAAATAGTAAATCGGCGTTCATAAACGTTAATGACGGCTACAGTAAGAGAATTTGAAACATATTTGCACGTTTCAAACAACTGTGCAGAACAACTACGCTCTTCTATATCTTTTTGTCAAATTAAAAATAAAGCCATGGGCTCTGTAGCTCATCAGGGTTTACATTGTTCTTGTTATGAAGACTGAACTACACTGACGGGCAAAAGAAAGTATAAGGCTCAGTTGTATTTATCATATGTATAATTTTCAAAGTCAAATATCTCGAGTTTTCGACGTCGTATTAAAAAACGGACTAGTTTGTGAAATTATTTCAAAACTTAAAATCAGTGAAATAATACCTCTACACGGTTTGAAATTTTGTTTTATTAAAAATTTAAATTAAAATTTTGAAATTCCCCAAAATTAATTTTTATAAAACACAACTGTTCATCGACATATAACACATACTCTGTGTGAAAATCAATAAATGTGCTTCGTCCTGCACACATTTAGAACATTTTGAACATGGTAGGGACCATGTTGGTGTAAATTTGATTTTCTCACCCCAGTCTACTTTAAATAATGATATTCATTTAAAAAATAAAACAGTCACAAAAAATGAGTCATTTCTCGGTCCTGAGATGCAGAGATGCAACAAAGAAGATAGTTAGGAATTGTGTTATTTGTAGGAGGCTAAGGCAATCCAGCTCACACCACTTTGAACTTTAGAACTATTCCCCAACGCGGAGTGCCAATTTTGTTCATATGTAGCTTTCAATCTAAATTCAACTTCTGACAAAAAATGAAGAGGAAAATCAACACATTGGGCTACCTAGATGTAGCCTAAACCATGAGTATAAAGCAACGATTTGATTTTATCTTATCATTTTATTATTATCATGTGAATCCTCCAAATACAACATATCATAACCTTTCCTGGGAAACCGCGAGTTGGGCATATTCAGAAGTTTACACCAATATATGATAAATAGCGTTTGAAAAAACTTAAATATAGAGAGGATATGTTCCACACTCACCACGTACACAGAGATCGGGAGTTAAAGATTTCACACCCCTAAATAACTTACATGCCAGTTAGTGAACTGATTCTATTTCCTCAATATTATCTAATCCCCAAATTTCGGCACCGTATAGAAGGATAGGAATAGAACTTTTCAATCAAATATCTTTTAAAAAAATATTATAATCTTACGTTTTAACATTATGGAGCGGCCTTAATACACAAAATAGTACCTGTTTAGCCTGTAACAAAACACTGGCAAGATGTTTACTCCAACTTAAGCTCCTTGAGAAAGTTACCCCTATATGCTGAAACACATTCTATAAATTCTTTACCATAATACCACTTTCATACCTTAACAAAATTCCACCATTTTTTAAAACGACCACTTCAGTTTTCTCCAAGTTTACCGAGGCTGAATAATTCTGACAAAACTCATGTAAAACATTGATCGTTTTTTGGGGGTTAAAACGGTATCAGGAACAAGACTTACATCATCAGCAAAAGCAGAATGAACAACTGAACCCATTCGGGTTTGAACTGAACACCAGAGAAACATCCTGTTTCCTTCGCCAACTCATTAATCAATACGTTAAACAAGGGGGGACTCAAAATGCAACCTTTGCGTACAACAATTTTACACTCAATGCTATCAGAAACAAATTCAAATTTAACACGAGAAGAAACACGGTTATAGATTGAACGAATACAATTAAACAGTTTAGGCGAGAGACCATTTTCCTTTAAAATCAACCACAGAGGAGAATTTAAAAAAATAATTAAGATAAAAACTAAAACTGGAAGTATCATGTAAAAAAATGAAAAAGACAAACTATTTTATGGATGATAAACTTCTTTATGAAAAATAGCGACGTTTCGGTATAGATCCTTATACCGTTATCAAGCATATGGGAGAGATGATAAACAACAGGAGTTGCACGTTAAACATTCGGTGTTAGACGCACTCACATTCACACTCTTCGTCCTTTAAAATCTAAATATGCTTATAAGATAAGTAAACCTTGGTTTGGGCCGAACTGCAGAAGGATGCGCAGAAATTTCGAAAAGCCAAAAGAAAATTATTATTTTTTGTTTTCGTAAAGGGTTTTCAACTAATGATAATATTTTTGTATTGCATATGCTTAATCAAACTCTCAAGAAGTTTAAGAAGAAATTGTATTGCTTTTCCATTGATTTCACTAAAGCGTTTGATACTGTTTGGAGAGCCGGGCTTTGGTTTAAACTTGGAAATGGAATTAAAGGAAGGTTTCTCCAACTCGTCCAAAGTATGTATCAACAAATTAAATCTGCCGTTTCGGTTGACAATGTAATATCAGACTTTTTTTTGTGTGACTCTGGCGTACGACAGGGAGAAAATCTTTCTCCTATGCTGTTTTCTATATTCATTAATGAACTTAATTACTTTTTAGCAAACAAGAGCTCTACATGACTGAGTATTAATTCGATCACAAGTGAAAATCTATCTTTCATAGTTAAGTTTATATCGCTTCTCTATGCTGATGACACAGTCCTACTAAATGATAACTGGGAAAAGTTTAGAACATTTCGCAATAAGTTAATCTCTGAAATACGGAGAAGCAAGGCATTGTACGTTGAAAAACTTGATAACGTTGTTAATACGATACATGGTAGCAAATGTTGGTGGCATATTGTTAAAAATTACCTGAAGAATACAGACAAAGCTATACTTTTTCCACACATTGAACATGATGACGTAGTATATGAAGATGACACTGATAAAGCTAATATATTCACTGATTATTTTATTAGTATGGCACGGGTTAATAATGATTCTGACGTTGTTGTAGATATTTGTCCCACTATTGATGCCAAACATTGTCTTTATGATTTAAAATTACAACCTTCTGAAGTTAGTGATATTTTATTGTCGCTTGATGTTACAAAAGCAACGGGACCAGATCATCTTAGTAATCGCGTCCTAAACTGTTTAGCTGAACAATTGTGTGTTCCTCTTTGCAATCTATTCAATCTTTCGCTAGAAACATCTCAATTTCCAGATATATGGAATTATTACTCGCCCGTGTAAGATACTGCAGTGTAATATTTATACGGCAATATTAAACTAGTGTAATACCGCCGCGTGTATGACGTCACAACATTTGCGGTTATGACGTCACAATTTGAGTAACGTCGTCACAATGGTATCGGACTTGCGGGAATCATAGTTTCAGAGCCATGTCGGCTATTTCGCTGGATTATATGTTGGCGAGTAATAAACAGAATACTAAACTCCCTTCTATTGAATACCATTTTTATCAAACTCGTGAATGATTTGGTATCAAACTCGCTTTCGCTCGTTTTATACAAAATCATTATCTCGTTTAAAAAATGGTATTAAATAGAAGGTCGTTTAGTATCCTCTATATGTGCATCTGTAGTCCCTATACATAAGAAAAACGACGTTCATAATTGTAACAAATTACCGACCTGTTTCACTTACAAGCTGTTTATCAAAAGTATTTGAAAAGTGTGTCTTTAAACATGTATCTAATTTCTTTTTAGATAATGAAACTATCCCCCCGTTTCAGTCGGGTTTTACGACTGGCGATTCTACTTCATACCAGCTCAACCATTTGTATGATTATATAGCTAAGGCAATGGATAGCGGTAAGGAAGTACGTGCTGTGTTTTGTGATATTAGTAAAGCATTTGACAGGGTATGGCATAAGGGTCTTTTGCATAAGTTATGGGCTAATGGAATACGGGGTTCTCTCTTGTCTTGGTTTGAAAGTTACTTACATAATAGAAAACAGTTTACAGTAATTAATGGGTACAAATCAAATGTTAAATCAATTGAAGCTGGGGTTTCACAGGGGTCAGTTTTAGGACCTTTACTCTTTTTGGTGTATATTAACGATATTGTTGAAGATACCCAGTGTAACATTAAACTATTTGCTGATGATACATCTTTATATGTGATAATAGATGATCCTGTTTTATCTTCCAATATGTTGAAGGATGATTTAGAATTAATAAGTAATTGGGCCAACAAATGGAAAGTAGATTTTAACCCTACAAAAACAGAATGTATAACTTGTTCAAGAAAGAAAGAAATACATTAATGCCAGATCTTGAAATGAATGGTGCACCAATTAAATCTGTTGACTCTCATAAACATCTGCAAAGCGACGGTTACTGGAATACACACATAGATTATATTATTTCTAAGGTTAGTCCCATGATTAATTGTTTGAGAAGTCTTAAATATCGCCTTCAGAGAAAAACATTAGAGACCTTATACAACTCATTTATTTTACCGATATTTGATTATTGTGATTTTATCTGGAATAATTGTACGCAAACTCAAGAGTTATTACTAGAAAAATTTCATTTAGATGCCCTTAGAACCATATGTGGGTCCGTTAGAGGAGTAAGTCATTCCAAAATCTATTTTGAAACTGCTTTTACATCTCTAAGCGAACGTCACAAGACGCATCAAATGCGTGTATTTCATAAAATGTTCTATAATAAAACTCCTAAGTATTTGTCAGATTTAATTCCATTCAATTTATCCTCTGTATCCATGTATGAATCCAGATCATCTAACATTCTACAAGTACATCTGTGCCGCACAGAATCATATAAGAGATAATTTTTACCACCTTCTGTGTTAGAATGGAATATACTCAATGATGAAGTAAGAAACATTGACTCCGTTGCATCGTTCAAAAAACACTTTGACCGAAATGTATCGTGTAATGTGCATCACATCTTCAAAAACTTTGGAACAAGATACAATCAAATTATTCACTGTAAATTACGACTTGGCTGCAGCGACCTTAACGCACATAAATTTGATCGTTTTTTTACGAAATATGTCAAGTTGCCTTTGTGGTCATCATTACGAAGATTCAATTCACTTTCTATTCATTTGTCAAAAGTATGCCCAATTTCGATTTCTTTTACGTCAATGGTTATGACATTCAAACTGTTTTAATTATTCTATTTCTGACGATATAAATACGAAAATTGTTGAATCTGTACATTACTATTTTACCCTCACAAAACGATTTGCTAGTTAATTTATTATTGCTTATTACAAAGTCTGTTAAGATAATAAGATTGTTTTTGTCAGTGATGATGAATGTAACACCATGTATTATATAAATGTATATTTTTGTATGGGAGAGGTATTAAGATAGGCTGCAAGTCTGTTTACCAATCCCTTTCACTTATTTTTTTAAATAAATATTGTTTAAACCAAATGATAACCCAGCTGACCTTCAAAAATCCTTAAACAATTTCTACGAATATTGCAAGAATTTGAAACTTAATATCAATGTTTCGAAAACGAAAATTGTCATATTTGAATGTGGCCCTTCAAAAAGAACAAAATGTTTATTTACGCTCGGAGATAAATATATTGACATAGTTGACGATTATACGTATCTGGGTATTATGTTTCATAGAAATAGACAGCTTGTAAAAGCCATAAATAAATTAACGGAAAGCTATGTTCGCATTACTCAAGAAAGCTCGAAATCTGAATATATCACTTGATTGTCTTTTAACTGCTTTTGATATTATGATAGTTCCTATTATGTTTCACGGTTGTGAGGTGTGGGGTCATGAAAAGCTGCTTCATGTTGAAAAAGTTCATTTGAAATTTCTTAAGTTGGCAGCCGGTGTCACGAAATAAAATCGCCCCCGGTATAAAATCTCCCCCCGGAGATTTTGTACCGGTATAAATCCTCCCCCCTCAGAATAAAATCTCCTCCCGCCACGAAATAAAATCTCCCCCTGGAACAGAATCGCCCCCTCCAAAATAAATGAAAAATACCGTTAAATTTGTGAAATAAAATGAAAAATATTGAAATAATTACAACAGATTGTATAAATATTAGTTTGCAAGCATGTTTGTAAACTATTTCCGTCAATTAATTGGTAAAAATAATAACATTCTTATAAACGGTTAATGCATACTGGGTGGGTTGAACAAAGGTTGAGACAGTTCAAGTGGGAATATCTCAGTGAGATTTGGTGTACACATATCTCTGTACACAAACCTCTGAGATGTAGAGTGGAGGATCTATACTGGTTGTGAGCTATATACTTATATACATGTAGAGGGGAGGATCTATACTGGTTGTGAACTACATACTTATATACATGTAGAGGGGGAGGATCTATACTGGTTGTGGAATTTTATACTTATATACATGTAGAGGGGGAGGATCTATACTGGTTGTGAACTATATACTTATATACATGTAGAGGGGGAGGATCTATACTGGTGGTGAACTATATACTTTTCTACATGCAGAGGGCAGGAACTATACTGGTTGTGAACTACATACTTATATACATGTAGAGGGGAGGATCTATACTGGTGGTGAACTATATACTTTTCTACATGCAGAGGGCAGGAACTATACTGGTTGTGAACTACATACTTATATACATGTAGAGGGGGAGGATCTATACTGGTTGTGGAATTTTATACTTATATACATGTAGAGGGGGAAGATCTATACTGGTTGTGAACTATATACTTTTGTACATGTAGAGGGGGAGGATCTATACTGGTTGTGAACTATATACTTATATACATGCATTTTTTGTCTTAAGCAAGGTATTTATGTTATTGAAGACGAATATCATTTCTTTTGTGTTTGTCAAAAGTATCATGTAAATAGAGTTAAATATATTGATAGAATTTATTGGGAATGTCCATCACAATATAAATTATTTCAGTTGTTACAATCTCAGAATAAAATCACTCAGTTGTATTTAGCTAAGTTCATAAAACAGAGTTATATTCAATATCATTTTGAAATGTCCCGCCTCCATACTCTGATTGTAAATTTTGTAATGTTGACGAGGGGTTCTGTGAGCTCAAGTCACTTAATTGAATAAACTTTTGTTATGTTCTATAAAAATGTGTATTAAAACAGAATAAATATATATTTTGCATACAAATTTAACTAAGACTAATGTTAGATTTAGTTGCCAAGTACTGTTTGCCAATTTAAATGTGATTTTAGCAATATGCCCCAGAATGTAGTTTGCAGTGTTTACCCATTGACATGTGTTTTTAGCGGAGTAGGTATATCCTAGCATTTAGGCATTTACCAAATGGAATATGATTTTAGCAGAGTGGGTATATCCCAGTGTTTACCAATTGGAATATGATTCTAACAGATGGACATATACATTTACAATGATATATTCCTCTGAATAATACCTGTCCATATTGAAGTGAATAAATGTGATATTTGCAGGAGGATAAATGATTTAAAAAAAAACAAAGATTAAGATCATATTACTTAGTCAAATACATTGTTATATCTATGTATTGTCTATTACATTGTTATATGCCAATAAAAGAATGAAAATAAAACTTTTTTCCGAACATCTATCTGAATGATTAGCTGTCACAATAAATTTACAAAATCTATCATTTGTACAAGACAAATACATATTAAATTAGAAATACATATTAAATACAAATTGTTATAACTCTAAAATAGTACCGGTATAAACTCTCCCCCTAGAGATGTATATAGATATGTGCACACTATGTCAGTATAGATCCTCCCCCTCTACAGTAAGACTATATTTACATACACTGGTGTAAACTCTCCCCCTAGATATGTATATAGATATGTACACACTATGTCCGTATAGATCCTCCCCCTCTACAGTAAGACTATATTTACATACACTGGTATAACCTCTCCCCCTAGATATGTATATAGATATGTACACACTATGTCAGTATAGATCCTCCCCCTCTACAGTAAGACTATATTAACATACACCGGTATAAACTCTCCCCCTAGAGATGTATATAGATATGTACACACTATGTCAGTATAGATCCTCCCCCTCTACAGTAAGACTATATTAACATACACTGGTATAAACTCTCCCCCCTAGAGATGTATATAGATATGTACACACAATGTCAGTATAGATCCTCCCCCACTACAGTAAGTCAGTATTAACATGCCCCGGTATAAACTCTCTCTCTAGTGATGTATATAGATGTATACAAACTAAGTCGCGTATTGTTATCGTTAAATAATTACCTCAAAGGAGGAACATGTATAGGAAAGAATAATTCAAGTGAATTAACACATTTTACAAGTTTTTTGGTTGCAAATTAAAGTCATTATTTCAGTATAACATTGGACAATAAATAAGTGCCAAAAAATATTAATCAAACTGAAAATTAAAAAGAAACAAGGGGGGGGATTTTATTCTGAGGGGGGCGAGAAATAATTCCGCCGGGGGGCGATTTTATACCGGTATAAAATCTCCGGGGGAGGATTTGTACCGGTATAAAATCGCCGGGGGGAGATTTTATACGGGGGAGAATTTATACTGGGACACCGGCCTTAGAATAACGACGCCTACATTTATGTTGTACGGGGAATTTGGAAGGTTTCCATTGTATATAACTATTTACAGAAGAATGATATCTTTTTGGCACACATTAGCTTACTGTACTTCATACCGCAAGTTATCCCAGGTTATGTATTCATTTATGTTACTGAACTTAACAGAATCACTCCAGATATATCCATGGTTATCTACTATAAAATGCATTCTCGATAATTGTGGCGTTTCGTATGTTTTTGAAAACCCATCATGTTGCTCAACGTCATGGCTTGTTTCAATGGTAAATACAACTTTAAGAGATCAATTCAATCAATCATGGACAGCTGAGATAAACACAAGCTCAAAGGGGTTTTACTACAAACTATTTAGATAAGAACATACTTTTGAAGAATACCTTTATTTAGATAAATCAATATATATGCCTCTTTTAAGATTCAGAGTTAACAATCATAAACTGCCAATTGAAACAGGCCGATGGCGAGCAATACCTAGAGCTGAACGTGTATGCAATCTCTGTAACTAGTCCGCTGTTGGTGACGAGTTTCACTACCTTCTGAGGTGTGAGGCTCTCCACCACCAGCGGGTACGGCTCATAAATCAATATTATTATACTTGGCCAAATCTATTTAAATTTAAGAAGTTAATGGCTACTACGAATACCAAGAGTTGAAAAGAATATCAAAATAAATAAATATTATTATAAAGTAATCAGCAAAGTGTATAACATGACTACATGTATATGATTGTCTCTTATAAATAACACACCGTTTATCACAATTATTGTTTATATGTTCCCTTCGTCCATCTTGGAATGTTTGTATTAATTTTCTTTGAAATGTAAAGCTCATGTGCCAACGTTGGTGGCGATTCTGAAATAAAGAATTTGAATTTGAATTTGAATTTGAATTTGAATTTGAATTTGAATTTGAATTTGAATTTGAATTTGAATTTGAATTTGAATTTGAATTTGAATTTGAATTTGAATTTGGTTATACACATGATACATGTTGGTATGATAATGAGTTAACAAAGACAATAAGATGAGATAACAATGAGATGAAAGGAATAACAAGCAGGTTGCGATAACATGGATGCCAGTGGAAGGTAAGTTAATTAATTTGGGATAGGGATACAAAACAGCAGTGAGGGTGACCAATCAGTGGGGGTAATGATGGAAGCCAGAGTGAGTAGAGTGGATTAATTATTTGTGGATTAAGTGGTTGTAAATTGGGATGAAATAGCCTTGATCTCTATTCAAAGAGGAATTATGTCTTTACATGTGTAATGCTTCCGATACACGGCGGTGAGTGTAATCATGTTTGTTCTTTGTGATTGTTTTGACAGCGTCCCATTTGATGTTGTGTTGTGGAAATTTGGTGATGTGTTCCGAAATGGCTGATTTGTTGTCTGCCTTGATTGTGGGTTTTTTGTGTTCTTTGATGCGTTTATTGAGTGGTCTGGATGTTTCCCCAATGTAGTTGCTGCCACAGTTGCACTTGGGCGGGACATTTGAGAACAGATTACCCTGATAAGGTTACCCATCGGTGATATAGTGGAGAGTAACGGAGCATATATAAAACCATGGGTAACCGAGGATGGCCACCATCCAAAGAAGATGATTTTCCAATAATTCGAGCTTCCAAGCATTACTGGTACTTGGGGAGAAGCCATTTAAAGATTTTAGAGTGGACGTCCTGCAACGTTTTAATGGGGCATCTTGACCAAATTAACATACTTTAGCCGACATGTTACAAAGTCGTTACGTCATCTGGTTTTGGAGAAGTCGTTAAGAGATTTTAGGGACAGACAATGCCTGCAGCGCCCATATGAGGACCAGATGTACAGCCTTTGATCTCCTAGACCCAAGGTATCTCCCCACAACAGTTCTGCCTTGGGGATGCATCGGTTAAGGAAGAAAAGTCGAAATATGAAAAGTTTATGGACGATGGACCGTTTTCCCATGTCATAACTAAAGAGGGGGGAAAACGTAAAATATTCAGTGTTACATGTTGCAATGCGCTAACTTATTGTGTATGGCACCACTCAAAAAATAGCGACTGGTCAAAACATTGCTGATCGCCAATTTCTTTTAATCCATTTCACATCTATACAAAGGTACTTTCCTACATATTATTAATGTGCATGCCTTGGGATTTCACCATGGAATATGTAGATGTCGCGTTAACCTTTTGGGAATGTGCAAATACATCACAATCTGTGTTTGAAAAACTTTAGCGAGAGAAGGGTAACTGGAGAAACATTTTCTGATACGAGAGGGGTAACTCAAATATTGGAGAATGGTAACTTAAATGTTTGTTAAAGTTCAGGAGACAAATATCAAAGTTATATAAGTAGTAAAACCGCTTATATAAGGAACATATCAATTTCATCAAATACGTGACCCAATTCATCAAATACGTTCAGTTGAAATTTTGGTTTTGGCATGTTTAGTGATAGAAATTTAGCCTTTAATGACTGCTTGCTCACCACATACATATTGGAAAAAATAAGACAGTTGTATTTGATTTTGGGGTTCTAAAATCGCTTTTTCAAGATGATTTTTGCCACAATGTTTGGTTTTTCAGTTAAACAAATAAAAAAGGAGAAATTTAATTATTATAAGATGTTGTCGACCTAAATTATCTTCTTGGATTTTAATTCATTGACGCAGCATTACTGTGGGACGTCACAAAAGACAAAATCGTCTAATTAAGGAGATTCCAAAACGAGGGTTTCTTAAAACGTGTGTCTCGGAAATATGAACAGATACTGTTTTAAAAAATCATATTCAGTGTAGCTGAATTCTGCAGAAATGACACCACTGTTTCAGTCGTATTTTATCGTCAGTGGATTGACGTTTCTTTTGCGCGTGAGTTTATGTACAGTTCACATATAATTTGTTTGATGATACTTGATACTTACCAATTTTAATTGATCTTCAACAACATTTAAGCAAGTGCAATGCAGCCATTAATGAGAAGCAACGTAAAGGGTCCAAGCAACACATGATTACTTGTAGCAATCGGATAATACAAGCTTAAGTTTATCTGAGTATCTGAGAATGATTTGAACATTTTAATCCAAATGTCAAGATGTTATTATTTTTTAAGTTTACAATTGATCTTTTGTTTGAGTAAGACATTTGTTTATGGAATGAATTTAGTGCTATCTGTGTTCTACTGCCGTGAATGTGCATAACGTATGAATGTTTGTAATGATGGTGTCACAACAATACATTTGTTTGTCGAAAGTCAGGAAAGTGTGAGCAAGTTAAGTAATTAAAACACAATATACTTAGAGCTTTATTCTGGTTTGAATCTCATATTTCCAAATTACATACAAATCCGTTACCACAGGACGAAAGTGGTGGAATCCATCTGCCGGATCCTTCCCAAATTTCGGCGGATCCTGGAGAATCCGGCAGAATCCGGAAGGAACCGGCAAGCGGATTCCACCACTTGTTGTCCTGTGTACGCATCTGATGTTAAAGGTAGGGACAGCGGAAATTTGAATCTTTCAATACTTTTAAACTGGTTTGAAACCAGTACAAAACTGTCACAGAAAAGGAAAATTAAACTTAATGCACACATTCCAAAATCAAATTGCTCCCATATATCTTACTGAATTTCTTTCCAAAAACAGTGGTTAAAACCTTGGTACAATAACGTAACTCCCAACATAATTATGTTGATTCCTTACTCCAGACTTAAACAGTGAAAACAATCAGTCATTCCATCAGTGTACTACAGAGAAAAACTTGTCGTCATTTAAACACATAAACCTACTTCATGTAACAAATCTGTTAATAAATCTTGATTAGTTGTTACAGGGAAGTGCAGACATGGCAGTTGTCAAAATGTGGATATATTTTAGATTGTTCAATCCTAGGCCTTCATTCACGAGAGCAAACGACTTGTTGTTAAAGACAAATCTTGAATTTGTATTTTTTTCTTTTGTTTCACGAGGACACATAGGAAAATGAAATAGGCAAATTATCTTCTATCAAAAGGACATTAATTTTGATGAGTTTAACATTTATCTGTAATATATGGGTTCTCTTTGGAAGTATAGTTCATTCTATCAGCAGATGACTCTTCTTCCACGACATCAGTTACCCTTTTTTGTGTTCATTCTATCAACGGATGACCCTTCTTCCACGACAGCAGTTACCCTTCTCTGTGTTCATTCTATCAACAGATGACCCTTCTTCCACAACAGCAGTTACCCTTCTCTGTGTTCATTCTATCAACAGATGACCCTTCTTCCACGACAGCAGTTACCCTTCTCTGTGTTCATTCTATCAACAGATTACCCTTCTCTGTGTTCATTCTTTCAACATATGACCCTTCTTCCACGACATCAGTTACCCTTCTCTGTGTTCATTCTATCAACAGATGACCCTTCTTCCGCGACAGTAGTTACCCTTCTCTCTGTGTTCATTCTATCAACAGATGACCCTTCTTCCACGACAGCAATTACCCTTCTCTGTGTTCATTCTATCAACATATTACCCTTCTCTTTGTTCATTCTATCAACAGATGACCATTCTTCCACGACATCAGTTACCCTTCTCTGTGTTTATTCTATCAACATATGACCCTTCTTCCACGACAGCAGTTACCCTTCTCTCTGTGTTCATTCTATCAACAGATGACCCTTCTTCCACGAGAGCAGTTACCCTTCTCTCTGTGTTCATTCTGTCAACAGATGACCCTTCTTCCACGACAGCAGTTACCCTTCTCTGTGTTCATTCTATTAACATATGACCCTTCTTCCACGACAGCAGTTACCATTCTCTGTGTTCATTCTATCAACAGATGACCCTTCTTCCACGACAGCAGTTACCCTTCTCTGTGTTCATTCTATCAACAGATTACCCTTCTCTGTGTTCATTCTTTCAACATATGACCCTTCTTCCACGACATCAGTTACCCTTCTCTGTGTTCATTCTATCAACAGATGACCCTTCTTCCGCGACAGTAGTTACCCTTCTCTCTGTGTTCATTCTATCAACAGATGACCCTTCTTCCACGACAGCAATTACCCTTCTCTGTGTTCATTCTATCAACATATTACCCTTCTCTTTGTTCATTCTATCAACAGATGACCATTCTTCCACGACATCAGTTACCCTTCTCTGTGTTTATTCTATCAACATATGACCCTTCTTCCACGACAGCAGTTACCCTTCTCTCTGTGTTCATTCTATCAACAGATGACCCTTCTTCCACGAGAGCAGTTACCCTTCTCTCTGTGTTCATTCTGTCAACAGATGACCCTTCTTCCACGACAGCAGTTACCCTTCTCTGTGTTCATTCTATTAACATATGACCCTTCTTCCACGACAGCAGTTACCATTCTCTGTGTTCATTCTATCAACAGATGACCCTTCTTCCACGACATCAGTTACCCTTCTCTGTGTTCATTCTATCAACAGATTGCCCTTCTTCCACGACAGCAGGTACCCTTCTCTGTGTTCATTCTATCAACAGATGACCCTTCTTCCACGACAGCAGTTACCCTTCTCTGTGTTCATTCTATCAACAGATTACCCTTCTCTGTGTTCATTCTATCAACATATGACCCTTCTTCCACGACAGCAGTTACCCTTCTCTCTGTGTTCATTCTATCAACAGATGACCCTTCTTCCACGAGAGCAGTTACCCTTCTCTCTGTGTTCATTCTGTCAACAGATGACCCTTCTTCCACGACAGCAGTTACCCTTCTCTGTGTTCATTCTATTAAAATATGACCCTTCTTCCACGACAGCAGTTACCATTCTCTGTGTTCATTTTATCAACAGATTGCCCTTCTTCCACGACAGCAGGTACCCTTCTCTGTGTTCATTCTATCAACAGATGACCCTTCTTCCACGACAGCAGTTACCCTTCTCTGTGTTCATTCTATCAACAGATGACCCTTCTTCCACGACAGCAGTTAGGCTTCTCTGTGTTCAATTCATCAACAGATTACCCCTCTCTGTGTTCATTCTATCAACATATGACCCTTCTTCCACGACAGCAGTTACCCTTCTCTCTGTGTTCATTCTATGAACAGATGACCCTTCTTCCACGAGAGCAGTTACCCTTCTCTCTGTGTTCATTCTGTCAATAGATGACCCTTCTTCCACGACAGCAGTTACCCTTCTCTGTGTTCATTCTATTAACATATGACCCTTCTTCCACGACAGCAGTTACCATTCTCTGTGTTCATTTTATCAACAGATGACCCTTCTTCCACGACATCAGTTACCCTTCTCTGTGTTCATTCTATCAATAGATTGCCCTTCTTCCACGACAGCAGGTACCCTTCTCTGTGTTCATTCTATCAACAGATGACCCTTCTTCCACGACAGCAGTTACCCTTTTCTGTGTTCATTCTGTCAATAGATGACCCTTCTTCCACGACAGCAGTTACCCTTCTCTGTGTTCATTCTATTAACATATGACCCTTCTTCCACGACAGCAGTTACCATTCTCTGTGTTCATTTTATCAACAGATGACCCTTCTTCCACGACATCAGTTACCCTTCTCTGTGTTCATTCTATCAATAGATTGCCCTTCTTCCACGACAGCAGGTACCCTTCTCTGTGTTCATTCTATCAACAGATGACCCTTCTTCCACGACAGCAGTTACCCTTTTCTGTGTTCATTCTATCAACGGATGACCCTTCTTCCACGACAGCAGTTACCCTTCTCTGTGTTCATTCTATCAACAGATGACCCTTCTTCCACAACAGCAGTTACCCTTCTCTGTGTTCATTCTATCAACAGATGACCCTTCTTCCACGACAGCAGTTACCCTTCTCTGTGTTCATTCTATCAACAGATTACCCTTCTCTGTGTTCATTCTATCAACATATGACCCTTCTTCCACGACATCAGTTACCCTTTTTTGTGTTCATTCTATCAACGGATGACCCTTCTTCCACGACAGCAGTTACCCTTCTCTGTGTTCATTCTATCAACAGATGACCCTTCTTCCACAACAGCAGTTACCCTTCTCTGTGTTCATTCTATCAACAGATGACCCTTCTTCCACGACAGCAGTTACCCTTCTCTGTGTTCATTCTATCAACAGATTACCCTTCTCTGTGTTCATTCTTTCAACATATGACCCTTCTTCCACGACATCAGTTACCCTTCTCTGTGTTCATTCTATCAACAGATGACCCTTCTTCCGCGACAGTAGTTACCCTTCTCTCTGTGTTCATTCTATCAACAGATGACCCTTCTTCCACGACAGCAATTACCCTTCTCTGTGTTCATTCTATCAACATATTACCCTTCTCTTTGTTCATTCTATCAACAGATGACCATTCTTCCACGACATCAGTTACCCTTCTCTGTGTTTATTCTATCAACATATGACCCTTCTTCCACGACAGCAGTTACCCTTCTCTCTGTGTTCATTCTATCAACAGATGACCCTTCTTCCACGAGAGCAGTTACCCTTCTCTCTGTGTTCATTCTGTCAACAGATGACCCTTCTTCCACGACAGCAGTTACCCTTCTCTGTGTTCATTCTATTAACATATGACCCTTCTTCCACGACAGCAGTTACCATTCTCTGTGTTCATTCTATCAACAGATGACCCTTCTTCCACGACATCAGTTACCCTTCTCTGTGTTCATTCTATCAACAGATTGCCCTTCTTCCACGACAGCAGGTACCCTTCTCTGTGTTCATTCTATCAACAGATGACCCTTCTTCCACGACAGCAGTTACCCTTCTCTGTGTTCATTCTATCAACAGATTACCCTTCTCTGTGTTCATTCTATCAACATATGACCCTTCTTCCACGACAGCAGTTACCCTTCTCTCTGTGTTCATTCTATCAACAGATGACCCTTCTTCCACGAGAGCAGTTACCCTTCTCTCTGTGTTCATTCTGTCAACAGATGACCCTTCTTCCACGACAGCAGTTACCCTTCTCTGTGTTCATTCTATTAAAATATGACCCTTCTTCCACGACAGCAGTTACCATTCTCTGTGTTCATTTTATCAACAGATTGCCCTTCTTCCACGACAGCAGGTACCCTTCTCTGTGTTCATTCTATCAACAGATGACCCTTCTTCCACGACAGCAGTTACCCTTCTCTGTGTTCATTCTATCAACAGATGACCCTTCTTCCACGACAGCAGTTAGGCTTCTCTGTGTTCAATTCATCAACAGATTACCCCTCTCTGTGTTCATTCTATCAACATATGACCCTTCTTCCACGACAGCAGTTACCCTTCTCTCTGTGTTCATTCTATGAACAGATGACCCTTCTTCCACGAGAGCAGTTACCCTTCTCTCTGTGTTCATTCTGTCAATAGATGACCCTTCTTCCACGACAGCAGTTACCCTTCTCTGTGTTCATTCTATTAACATATGACCCTTCTTCCACGACAGCAGTTACCATTCTCTGTGTTCATTTTATCAACAGATGACCCTTCTTCCACGACATCAGTTACCCTTCTCTGTGTTCATTCTATCAATAGATTGCCCTTCTTCCACGACAGCAGGTACCCTTCTCTGTGTTCATTCTATCAACAGATGACCCTTCTTCCACGACAGCAGTTACCCTTTTCTGTGTTCATTCTATCAACGGATGACCCTTCTTCCACGACAGCAGTTACCCTTCTCTGTGTTCATTCTATCAACAGATGACCCTTCTTCCACAACAGCAGTTACCCTTCTCTGTGTTCATTCTATCAACAGATGACCCTTCTTCCACGACAGCAGTTACCCTTCTCTGTGTTCATTCTATCAACAGATTACCCTTCTCTGTGTTCATTCTATCAACATATGACCCTTCTTCCACGACATCAGTTACCCTTCTCTGTGTTCATTCTATCAACAGATGACCCTTCTTCCACGACAGCAGTTACCCTTCTCTGTGTTCATTCTATCAACAGATTACCCTTCTCTGTGTTCATTCTATCAACATATGACCCTTCTTCCACGACATCAGTTACCCTTCTCTGTGTTCATTCTATCAACAGATGACCCTTCTTCCACGACAGCAGTTATCCTTCTCTCTGTGTTCATTCTATCAACAGATGACCCTTCTTCCACGAGAGCAGTTACCCTTCTCTCTGTGTTCATTCTGTCAACAGATGACCCTTCTTCCACGACAGCAGTTACCATTCTCTGTGTTCATTCTATCAACAGATGACCCTACTTCCACGACATCAGTTACCCTTCTCTGTGTTCATTCTATCAACATATTGCCCTTCTTCCACGACAGCAGGGACCCTTCTCTGTGTTCATTCTATCAACAGATGACCCTTCTTCCACGACAGCAGTTACCATTCTCTGTGTTCATTCTATCAACAGATGACCCTACTTCCACGACATCAGTTACCCTTCTCTGTGTTCATTATATCAACATATTGCCCTTCTTCCACGACAGCAGGGACCCTTCTCTGTGTTCATTCTATCAACAGATGACCCGTCTTCCACGACAGCAGTTACCCTTCTTTGTGTTCATTCTATCAACATATGACCCTTCTTCCACGACATCAGTTACCCTTCTCTGTGTTCATTCTATCAACAGATGACCCTTCTTCCACGACATCAGTTACCCTTCTCTGTGTTCATTCTATCAACGGATGACCCTTCTTCCACGACATCAGTTACCCTTCTCTGTGTTCATTCTATCAACAGATGACCCTTCTTCCACGACAGCAGTTACCCTTCTCTGTGTTCATTCTATCAACAGATTACCCTTCTCTTTGTTCATTCTATCAACAGATGACCATTCTTCCACGACATCAGTTACCCTTCTCTGTGTTCATTCTATCAACATATGACCCTTCTTCCACAACATCAGTTACCCTTCTCAGTGTGTTCATTCTATCAACATATGACCCTTCTTCCACGACAGCAGTTACCCTTCTCCCGCTTAAATGTTTCAAACGCAGATTATTTTGATTTTACATTCTTTGGTTAATGCCCAAGGATCAGCATTAATAATATGTAGAAAAGTACCCTAATATAGATGTAAAATGGGTTTAAAGAAAATCTGCGATCAGCCATGTCTTGACCAGTCGCCATTTTTGGAGTGGGTAACTACAGTTATACCCCAATTTCGGTCTCGTTGCTATGGTTTCTTTTGTTTCAAGTGTAGGTGTATTAGCCGATACACCTACACTTTTTCTGATACACCTACACTTTTTCTGGTATACCTATAGTTTTTCTGATATACCTACACTTTTTTAATATACCTACATTTTTTAACAACTGAGAAATCAATGGAGTCAATCTTCTAAATTTTCAAATCTAATTGATGATACTTTATAAAATTTAAGATTATATATGAACATATAAGACATTTACAAATCTTTTATTTGAAACCGAAACTGTGTCCTGGCCGAACGAACGAACCATTACACCACGAGGTCAGTTGAAACTTTGCACAGTACCAAATAAAATGCGAAATATAATATCAAATATATCTGTATTTCTTTTTATATAAGAATTTTATTCAATGTTGGGTGCAAAATGTCTTTAATTACTGAAGGATGCTTCTGATTTATCTAAACTTTGACCATGTTAACATTAGCCATGTAGTTTATGGCGTTAGCAGTACATGTAATCGTATGGCTAGAGCAGCAGCGAGTTCAGCGAGCAGAGCACTTGGGCTCCTATTACACCAAACTGTACATCGCCATGGTATGGTCAACCATTGAACACAGTGCCAACATATGGGGAACGTTCAAGATGAGTTGTATTGAGGCCGTGCAGAACAGGCCATATGAGGTTCTACTTAGGTATTAGACGACACTCCCAATACATCTCCTACTGTTAGACAATGGGGATGTGCTACAATACTCTACATGCGCCTACGGAAAATGGACACGGACAGAACGGCACAAAGAGTCTTTGCCTGCAGTTTCCAGCGGGCATAAACAAAGATACGAAACCAATGCTACAAAATACACAACACGTTTAACCTCCTGGGACTTACCTCATTTAACCCCACTTGACCGAAGATATGCTCAGAACTGTGTGGTAAACAGAGTAAAGGAGGGTGTGTATGAAGAATTAACAGACAACTGGAAGAGAGAAATCGAATCCTCTACACGACGAACGGGGGGAAACAAGCTACGTACTTACTGCACCTTTAAGACAGAATATGAGACAGAGAGCTATGTAGAAGGACGTCTCAAGAGATCCGAGAGAAGAGCCCTCTCAAGATTCAGATGTGGAGTTGCACCCCTCAAGATTGAGACAGGTCGATATAGCAATACCCCGGTAGAAAGAACCTGTCCTTGCTGTGTCGACCCAGTAGAAGACGAAGCGCACGTCTTATTACACTGTCCTATATACCAGGAGCACAGAGCTGTCCTTTACAACAGGAGCTTTCCCAGCCTTTTTAAACCTGTGTGATATCAAGAAAGTCGGTTTTATACTCTCCTATACCGAAGTGTTTTAAACAACTGCCAAGACCTGCACAACTGTTTTAGACCTTCGTAACATGCTTTTATATAATATCTAACTTGTGATAATTTTATATTTAACCTTTTATATACCTTCAAATGTCTATTTTGTATGTGATATATGTTTATAAGTTATATTCACCTCGTCATATTTTCTTAGATTTTAAGTATTGTGTATAGTCTCTCATAACCCTTTTACAGGTCGGCTCAACTTTTTTAACATGCATTTATTTTATCCATGTACGTTCTTTTAATGTAATACTGAGGTGAGACTTAAATAAACAATCTGTTTGTCCGTCTGTCTGCCTGTCTGTCTGCCTGTCTGTCTGTCTGTCTGTCTGCCTGTCTGTCTGTCTGTCTGTCTGTAGATGCACGTGCAATACCGTTATTGGGCCATATCAATTAGATTTCAAGCCCCAAACATGGGTAACCATACAACGCAGCATTGGCTGAGCGAGTTGTCATAGATGAGACCATATTTTGTGCGTTTAGGCCTGGTCACGCAGCCCAAAAGTCGCGTCTTACGCGGTACATGCGTGATTATTGCATTCCACCAGTTTTCCTGACGTGGAAACTCAGTAGTTGTCCGTCGATGTTCGCCGGATCGACGCTTTACGCGATTCCTAGCTTGAGCAGCTCAAAACTCAGCTTCACGTAAACGTTTACGCAGTACTGCGCTGTTATACGTAAGTTTTGCGTAGTGTGCGTAGTTCTTACGTGGACAGTGCGCGAAATATATGTGGAATGTCAGTGATCGTTCGCGAACATGTTGGCGCTATCGCGTTCATCGACGACTGTTCACTGACGATTAGCAGATATACGACGCATGGTTCGCGGATGTAACACCTACGTATCAATGAAAATAACTTAATTGTTTTTTTTTATTGACGTATGTATCTCTAACAGAACACGTAAAAAAGCGCATGTAATACTGATGAAATACTGATGAATCACTGATATATCACTTACAAATTAAACTGACGTATAATTGACGCATGGCATAATAAACAATATGCTTAGACGATACTCAAAATTTAATGTCAGGTCAGCGTAATAAACAGTACTTTTCCCCCTTCCAAATTCACTCTTTAGAGTAATGAAACTCCACCTAGTGTAATGAGGTAACATTTTTGGTTTCGTTCTCTGTGTATTATAAAAATGATCATGCAAGAAGCTCACGAAATCATGCATTTTGATAGACTGATAGTACATAAACTACAATTATACATAGTGACACAACTGTTTCTGTCATAATTGAAGTTATATGTACAACTTTTTTATTCGACCCCACTTCCGTAAAGTGTAGTGGGTATTGAAAATATGGATACCAACTCAAATTTCAAGAATATCAACTAGATTTCAAAGTAATTGGTACGGTACCGACTTTCTAAAAGAGCTGATGTGCTTCATGCGACTGTTGAAACGGGAACGCCAGGGCGTCTTCTTCTTCTTCTTCTTCTTCTTGGAGATTTTACGGGCGGTTTCCAGCGGAGCTGATTTCTCACTCGGGCCACTCGGGCCATTAATAAAGTTTCGAAATGTTTCCGGAATTGGAAAATGTTGATGCCACGATCGAAAGGTTTGGAGGGTAATTTGGAAATTTGGGGGTGGAGAGGGGGGAGGAGGGGAAGGAAAATAAAAGTTGTTAGGGTTGGAATTGATTTGTTTTAAATTTTTAGATTCGGGCAAAGAAGTCTGAATCCTTAAGACAAGTGCCTAACGCTTGAAAGGTACTTTGATCATTTTTGGGGTTTAAAATAAAATGAACGTTTTGTGGTGTGATGTTATTGGCCCTTAGAGAGAGAGGTTAAATATTTGGCATACTGTGGGCATTCTGTGAGAATGTGGTGGATTGTTTCTGCTTGTGGGAAGTGTGGGCATGCGGGTGATGTTTTTATTTTAGTTTTATGGAGATGGGAGTTTAGTTTAGTATGCCCTGTTTGGAGCTTAAATATTGCCTTATCAATATTTTATTTTTGGAGTAGATTTTTGTATGCCTAGTGGTTAAGAGATAATTTGTTTGGTGTGGTGGACCTTAGTGGAGTTTGTATATGCTGATGCCATGCATGTTTTGCATACAATTTTGAAAGGCTTTTTGCCTCTTGTTTTTAATGGTAGAAAGGTAGAGAATTTGTAAGTTTAAGGCCCTGCTTTGCTGCTTTGTCGGCCAAGGCGTCGTGGTCGCATCAGTATATATGTGCCCGTACGTGAATCATGCGCGATTCATACGCAGTTCATTAGTGCAAATGCGCAGATTTTGCGTGTTTTTTTTGGCAGCCCTTTCGTCGCTCACAACCACGTATTCGCCCTGTTTGCGTGTCTGTGCGCTGAAGTGCGTAGTTTGTTAGTGATTTGTGCGTGCTCTTTCCGTAGTTCTTGCGCAATTCATCGGTGATTTTTAATCGAGCAAATCAGTGAAAATGGTCAAATTCTCGACGGACAGGCACGCACAAGCAAACGTTCTGAGTGATTCGTGCGATTACGCGACTTTTGGACTGTGTGACCAGGCCTTTACATACATAAGCTTGTTCACAGCTGTATTTGTTATTGTGTTATATTATGAAATGGTATCCTTTTACAATCGACCGTAAGTGAGGTATAAGAGAGATATACCCATACTTTTCCTCGTGTATCAAATGATACCCTACAGTTTTCGCCTTTGAGGCTGCGCCTCGTAAGGGCCCCACAGGGAAAACTGTAGGGTATCATTCCATACACTCGGAAAAGTATGGGTATATCTCTCACTTATCCTACTCAGTGTAGTAGGGTTGAGGTTAGTTATAGGATCTTTTAATTATTGTATTAGTACCTTCACTAGTGCCTGAATGTTACATGTTTATCCTATGTAGGTGTTCTGTTATCACGAATGGATTTTACGTCACTTCACTTTATTATTTTTATGTTAACTTGTTAGTCAGATTTACATTTACGACAGTGGACAGCAATTACATTTTAAGATTTACAATTAATTGTTTCTGTGAAATTTCAATCGCATGATCATTAGTGTTGAATATTTATCTAGTGAGCACTTATTCAAGTTATGGTTGTTATATGGTTGTCCTGTGCTTTTAGATATAATGTTTTCATAAAGCATATCTTTCAGCATGTTTCTTTTGTAAGGTAAACGTTGAAATAATTATCACCGTCACGATCTTTGGTAACATTAACACGATTATCCTTTTTGGGATTTGAGCGTTGTATTTTCCATCCATGTTAACAGAAAATACAAATAACAAATGTGGTACCGTGGGTTGGCGACTATTAAGGAGCAAGAAGGCGTACATTTGTATTCCTCCCTTGGGGGTTCTCGATGAAGCCACTCCCCCTGCGGTTGAGGCCCTTGGCTCCGTCCTCCATCACGACCCGCCTAAGCAGACGTCACCATGGCTTGACAGATATGGGCGATGGAGTCGGTCATACTCATGATTGACCTAGCCGAGGTGTGTGATGTGGCTGTCCGACACCGCATGGGACACCATGGGCGCAGCGACCTACGGAGGGTCGGAGGTGTCAGGGCGACGGGCGGGTCAGTCATCACGAAAACGGGTGCGTCGGATGTAATAGTGGCGTTAAAGCCGGGACACCTTCCGATTGAGGCGTGGAATGTCTTCGTCGCAGAAGGTCTTTAACCTCGCCCTCTTGGCCAATGAAGGGAAGTCTTCAACATCCTGCAGCTGGGAGCAAGACAACTCCGCAATAACTGACATTTGCTCGGCTGAGTCTGGCAATGACTTGACGGACAGGACGACAGTAGTGGATCAGCAGAGACCTGGATAGCGTCCCCTTCCTCATGCTGCGTCGTTTATTTAACCGGGAGACGACACCACAGACAAATCCCAAGGCCTCGACACGTCCCGTCCCGTCGTTTGAGCGTCTTAGGCGTCTTAGGCGTTGCAGAAGGCGTCTGAGAAACTCTCAGTGTCACTGGCAACATTGTAGTACCCAGCCTGACACCATTAGCTCAGATAACAAGGTGTGAGGTGCAGGAGCACGTCTCCTACAACATCTAAACCACAGGCAGACTACTGCTGCTGTCTAAACCATGTCGGTACCATTAAGTGAGAGGTAATTAATTGGCTACAGTGAGTAGTAGTAGTTCAATGTTGTCCTTTACCTTAAATGAAAAACGCAAGGTACAGTGCATCTTCTAATTGTTTCCTAAATTAACTATATTGTAAAGTTACTAGTCAAACACTTAATTGAAAAGGAGCCTTTTTTATACAAAATTCCATTTCTTACAGTCTCCCTTTCAATATTTAATAAAATGATTATATTTTCAGAATAACTACTTTTTTCATAGTCTGAGTGTAAGACTATAAAGTTACCAGCGTAGTCATATGTATGGAGACTTCTTGGTCTATTTCGTTCCTGGGCTATTTCTTGTCCCTTCTTCGGGTGAATGGGGGATATAACGGTTATTAGAGTACAGGAAACCAGTGTTTCTATTGATTTGGTATGACTGTCGTAGGAGATAGAGAGGGGTGATGAAATTCTTACAAACAACAGTGCGATGAACGAGAACAGTACAATGAAAGAAATTCTCACAACACTGACAAAGCAATGTGTACATGTGTGGTTCAAAGTTGCACAGCCGATTGGTAATTTACCGTTCTCTGTCTGAGTATATAAGTAAAGTTTAGGTCCGTTTAGTGTTCACAAAGAAAATAAGAACACTCAGTTCCTACCATTAGGTTGGTGACAGAAGGCAGACTAGGTGACGTATTGCTGCAGTAATGGAATCCATTGTCTTTCCTCCCCTTTAAAGTCTTTATTGGAACTCGCATCAACCAGAAAACTCTTTAAAACAGACTCATTATAAGAAAATTTATATATATAATCAGTTTGTAACAGAAGCAAATGTGCACAGTGTTCCAACAATTAGTTACAAGATCAAACATTCAATTTCTCACTGTTGATTTAAACTCAATTGCAAACCTTAGTAATACAAGTTTATATATTATAACAAAACATAGTGTTAATGTTAACATAATAATATCCTTAGATATATTGTTACTACAAAATTAAATCACTAATCAAACACTGTGCTGATGTACAAACTACAGCTACAAACTTTCAGAGTGAACAGTAACTTCATTGATCAAACGTATTTCATTTACACATAAATTCAGTAACAAACGTTGGTAATACAAGATTTTACTTCAATTATCAGACATACTGTTCATGGAAACATTTACATAGATATAAACTTCAAAAACACAACATTAATTGTAGAATGAAAGCATGGATGCAAAGTAGAAAACGTGAATATTGGCAACTGTAAAACGCACAGAGAAACAGTTGTATATATACAAACTCATAGCAAGCATCACAATGCATTTGGAGATATAAAGATATTACATAACGAGTGAGTGCATGTTGAATATCGAAAATATTCCAACGAGATATTTTTAAATGTTGTGATTTATCCACGAGCGAAAGCGAGTGCATAAATCACAACATTTACAAATATTAAGTTGGAATATTTTCGATAGTCAACACTCACTCGTTATGTAATCTATTTATTACATATGAAACTTTATATTCATTTGAGACAAGCATCAGGCTATGCGCGACATTACCGCGTAATAATACAGTAACTAATAGTGGATAATTAATCTAGGTGGAGTCAAACCGTAAAACAGACAAGTGAAAAATGTAGTCCCGTTTTCTGTTACTCTTTCGCTCGCATCTACATAAAACATCATATTTACACAATCATTATCACAATGTTTGTCGTCATCAATGTCCTAAATCAAGACATCAAGAAGCACTTTAACAGCAAACACTGACGCTGTTGACCGTCGACGGAGGTCGTCATTCCTTGACCGGCTGTTGTCCTTGCTGAACGTTTCTACATGCTAGCTTTTTATTTTGAACTTCATACATGTGTATCTGGACGTTGATCACGTCAAAAACTGATTATACATGCCGATTCTAAACGCAATCATTTATAAGCTATATGGTTTTACTACTAAAGCACGGAATTCGTTTTGACAAAAACACGGCCGTTGTAAACAAAAGGGAGATAACTCTTAATAGACTAAATTGAAGCAAAATATTATTGTCATCTAATTATAATATATTCGAGATCGGAGCACGAATTCTCTATTTTTAATGTTCACATCTATTTTTGCTATGATGCAAGTTAAATAATAGCCAAAAAAACGTACAGGAGAAATATATGATGAACTGTAAATCTGAAGTGGCGAGTGTGTTCGGCTGTACGCGATCAGCTGATGGCGAAAGTAGTACGGCATTATGACGTCATTATCGTTGAATAACTTGTTTTGGAAACACAACACTGAGCCTCGTTGAATAACTTTCAACTGGTTACACAACATTTGTTTCAAATAACCAAAATTAGTTCATAAATATATTCAGAACACGTATGTAGTAAACATGTATAGGCCTGGTGCAGGTTAACAGTAATATATAGGGCCTACTTTTGAACTAGAAAATAAGGGTTCAACTTAACGACAGGTAGTTATAGTTCAAGTTTGACGCTTTCATATCCCATTTATCATATTTATAAACTGACAATACAAGCCTCTATGGGCGAGAACAAAACGTAATATTTGCTCTCGAAAAGTAATGGGCAAGATTGGGGTCCCCTATTTCTACGCCTGTGATCCCAAATATAACAGCGTACCATTTAATAATAATAATAATAACACTTTATTGTCCTCATTACAATGAAATCGGAAATTTGGTTTGTGCCAGTGGCACCCGGCAGCCACAGTGCAGCGCCAGTTCAAGCGGTGTTCTATCCTTATTATGCTGAGCGCCAACTCCCATATTTTAACGTATTTTGGTATGACGCGGCCGGGAATCAAACCCCGACCTTCCGGTGTAACATTTCTTCACTATATAAGTGGAATTTATTCCTAACACATTCAATCGTGGGGCCTGTGTAAAAATTAATTTGTTACAGATGTAATGAATGTAATTTATCTTTCCTTCTGACTGTGAGTGTGGCCGTGTAGACAAGCTGAACATTGATACAGCCAGTGATGAAAATAGTTGCCTGCCCTCGAGGGCGTGGGTTCGAATCCTGAAAGAGACTCAAGGAATTATTGTAGGTAGTGTGTTCCCAAATAAAACAATGTTATATAACATTGTTAAAGGTACATCCATTGTGTTGTTGGGGGTCAAATATGACAAACGTCATAAACGGTCTTATTTCTCGAGAAGTACCAACTGTTACCGAAAACAACCATTTTAATGATACTCGACTTAGTAAATTGACGATATAAAGGTAAAAGTATCGTTTTCAGATCGAAAACCGGACAATGCACCGTGTGTGGCGCGCGCCAATGAGTCAAACGTAATTTTGGAATCTTATTTAAACCAGACAACATAACCAATTTGGGTTCATAGTGTTCAATAGGTCATAAAACTACTGTGCCTGTAAATGGGACGTGCACTTTCGGTTTCTACACATGCATAATGATGTTACTCGATTTTAATTGGAAACTAGTAATGATGATATGTTTGGCGATTGGGGATGAATATGCAATCTAAGTGAATTTGTTTGTATTGTTAACAGCACATATGGTGTGTTTGAACGTACTAAAGCCAAATAAAGTTTTATGAAACACAATGGATGCACCTTTAATATAGAGTTTTACAAATGTACCTTTTGGTCATTATGATTATTGGGTATTGAGCAAACATATCTTTATATGCAGCATATTGACGGCAAATATCATATTCCAATTTTCCTAGCATTAATGAGAAAATAAGCAATATTTCTCAAAAAGTTTCATCATTATAGGCCATCCTTTTTTCAAAACCCTACCTATGTTGATTACTTTATGTTTGCATAACTCTCCACTTTCTTTACTAGTTCAGGATCTATGTGTTCTGTTTGCGCATGTACAGAAGTTCCACTTTTAGGATGTAAACCTACTGTTTTTTTTACATTTTGTGAGTCCGACATAGATTCGACACCATCTTTTTATCATTCGGAGCCGAACGCGTCAGTAGGTTCTCCATTCTACCATGACAAGTTTTCATCGATTTTTAACGTGTTTCTTTGACACCGCGGAAGTAAACTGAGTGATGCGGTAATCAGTTACATCAATTTTTCGTCAGGTAAAACACATCCTATTTCGTTATTTTTGATGCGGTGAAAAATTAATAAATACTGAAATTAACAATTCCTTGATATTAAAATATGATGATTAAGTGATAAAACAGATCAAATAGAAGTTCATCGACGACTGTTCACTGACGATTAGCAGATATACGACGCATGGTTCGCGGATGTAACACCTACGTATCAATGAAAATAACTTAATTGTTTTTTTTTATTGACGTATGTATCTCTAACAGAACACGTAAAAAAGCGCATGTAATACTGATGAAATACTGATGAATCACTGATATATCACTTACAAATTAAACTGACGTATAATTGACGCATGGCATAATAAACAATATGCTTAGACGATACTCAAAATTTAATGTCAGGTCAGCGTAATAAACAGTACTTTTCCCCCTTCCAAATTCACTCTTTAGAGTAATGAAACTCCACCTAGTGTAATGAGGTAACATTTTTGGTTTCGTTCTCTGTGTATTATAAAAATGATCATGCAAGAAGCTCACGAAATCATGCATTTTGATAGACTGATAGTACATAAACTACAATTATACATAGTGACACAACTGTTTCTGTCATAATTGAAGTTATATGTACAACTTTTTTATTCGACCCCACTTCCGTAAAGTGTAGTGGGTATTGAAAATATGGATACCAACTCAAATTTCAAGAATATCAACTAGATTTCAAAGTAATTGGTACGGTACCGACTTTCTAAAAGAGCTGATGTGCTTCATGCGACTGTTGAAACGGGAACGCCAGGGCGTCTTCTTCTTCTTCTTCTTCTTCTTGGAGATTTTACGGGCGGTTTCCAGCGGAGCTGATTTCTCACTCGGGCCACTCGGGCCATTAATAAAGTTTCGAAATGTTTCCGGAATTGGAAAATGTTGATGCCACGATCGAAAGGTTTGGAGGGTAATTTGGAAATTTGGGGGTGGAGAGGGGGGAGGAGGGGAAGGAAAATAAAAGTTGTTAGGGTTGGAATTGATTTGTTTTAAATTTTTAGATTCGGGCAAAGAAGTCTGAATCCTTAAGACAAGTGCCTAACGCTTGAAAGGTACTTTGATCATTTTTGGGGTTTAAAATAAAATGAACGTTTTGTGGTGTGATGTTATTGGCCCTTAGAGAGAGAGGTTAAATATTTGGCATACTGTGGGCATTCTGTGAGAATGTGGTGGATTGTTTCTGCTTGTGGGAAGTGTGGGCATGCGGGTGATGTTTTTATTTTAGTTTTATGGAGATGGGAGTTTAGTTTAGTATGCCCTGTTTGGAGCTTAAATATTGCCTTATCAATATTTTATTTTTGGAGTAGATTTTTGTATGCCTAGTGGTTAAGAGATAATTTGTTTGGTGTGGTGGACCTTAGTGGAGTTTGTATATGCTGATGCCATGCATGTTTTGCATACAATTTTGAAAGGCTTTTTGCCTCTTGTTTTTAATGGTAGAAAGGTAGAGAATTTGTAAGTTTAAGGCCCTGCTTTGCTGCTTTGTCGGCCAAGGCGTCGTGGTCGCATCAGTATATATGTGCCCGTACGTGAATCATGCGCGATTCATACGCAGTTCATTAGTGCAAATGCGCAGATTTTGCGTGTTTTTTTTGGCAGCCCTTTCGTCGCTCACAACCACGTATTCGCCCTGTTTGCGTGTCTGTGCGCTGAAGTGCGTAGTTTGTTAGTGATTTGTGCGTGCTCTTTCCGTAGTTCTTGCGCAATTCATCGGTGATTTTTAATCGAGCAAATCAGTGAAAATGGTCAAATTCTCGACGGACAGGCACGCACAAGCAAACGTTCTGAGTGATTCGTGCGATTACGCGACTTTTGGACTGTGTGACCAGGCCTTTACATACATAAGCTTGTTCACAGCTGTATTTGTTATTGTGTTATATTATGAAATGGTATCCTTTTACAATCGACCGTAAGTGAGGTATAAGAGAGATATACCCATACTTTTCCTCGTGTATCAAATGATACCCTACAGTTTTCGCCTTTGAGGCTGCGCCTCGTAAGGGCCCCACAGGGAAAACTGTAGGGTATCATTCCATACACTCGGAAAAGTATGGGTATATCTCTCACTTATCCTACTCAGTGTAGTAGGGTTGAGGTTAGTTATAGGATCTTTTAATTATTGTATTAGTACCTTCACTAGTGCCTGAATGTTACATGTTTATCCTATGTAGGTGTTCTGTTATCACGAATGGATTTTACGTCACTTCACTTTATTATTTTTATGTTAACTTGTTAGTCAGATTTACATTTACGACAGTGGACAGCAATTACATTTTAAGATTTACAATTAATTGTTTCTGTGAAATTTCAATCGCATGATCATTAGTGTTGAATATTTATCTAGTGAGCACTTATTCAAGTTATGGTTGTTATATGGTTGTCCTGTGCTTTTAGATATAATGTTTTCATAAAGCATATCTTTCAGCATGTTTCTTTTGTAAGGTAAACGTTGAAATAATTATCACCGTCACGATCTTTGGTAACATTAACACGATTATCCTTTTTGGGATTTGAGCGTTGTATTTTCCATCCATGTTAACAGAAAATACAAATAACAAATGTGGTACCGTGGGTTGGCGACTATTAAGGAGCAAGAAGGCGTACATTTGTATTCCTCCCTTGGGGGTTCTCGATGAAGCCACTCCCCCTGCGGTTGAGGCCCTTGGCTCCGTCCTCCATCACGACCCGCCTAAGCAGACGTCACCATGGCTTGACAGATATGGGCGATGGAGTCGGTCATACTCATGATTGACCTAGCCGAGGTGCGTGATGTGGCTGTCCGACACCGCATGGGACACCATGGGCGCAGCGACCTACGGAGGGTCGGAGGTGTCAGGGCGACGGGCGGGTCAGTCATCACGAAAACGGGTGCGTCGGATGTAATAGTGGCGTTAAAGCCGGGACACCTTCCGATTGAGGCGTGGAATGTCTTCGTCGCAGAAGGTCTTTAACCTCGCCCTCTTGGCCAATGAAGGGAAGTCTTCAACATCCTGCAGCTGGGAGCAAGACAACTCCGCAATAACTGACATTTGCTCGGCTGAGTCTGGCAATGACTTGACGGACAGGACGACAGTAGTGGATCAGCAGAGACCTGGATAGCGTCCCCTTCCTCATGCTGCGTCGTTTATTTAACCGGGAGACGACACCACAGACAAATCCCAAGGCCTCGACACGTCCCGTCCCGTCGTTTGAGCGTCTTAGGCGTCTTAGGCGTTGCAGAAGGCGTCTGAGAAACTCTCAGTGTCACTGGCAACATTGTAGTACCCAGCCTGACACCATTAGCTCAGATAACAAGGTGTGAGGTGCAGGAGCACGTCTCCTACAACATCTAAACCACAGGCAGACTACTGCTGCTGTCTAAACCATGTCGGTACCATTAAGTGAGAGGTAATTAATTGGCTACAGTGAGTAGTAGTAGTTCAATGTTGTCCTTTACCTTAAATGAAAAACGCAAGGTACAGTGCATCTTCTAATTGTTTCCTAAATTAACTATATTGTAAAGTTACTAGTCAAACACTTAATTGAAAAGGAGCCTTTTTTATACAAAATTCCATTTCTTACAGTCTCCCTTTCAATATTTAATAAAATGATTATATTTTCAGAATAACTACTTTTTTCATAGTCTGAGTGTAAGACTATAAAGTTACCAGCGTAGTCATATGTATGGAGACTTCTTGGTCTATTTCGTTCCTGGGCTATTTCTTGTCCCTTCTTCGGGTGAATGGGGGATATAACGGTTATTAGAGTACAGGAAACCAGTGTTTCTATTGATTTGGTATGACTGTCGTAGGAGATAGAGAGGGGTGATGAAATTCTTACAAACAACAGTGCGATGAACGAGAACAGTACAATGAAAGAAATTCTCACAACACTGACAAAGCAATGTGTACATGTGTGGTTCAAAGTTGCACAGCCGATTGGTAATTTACCGTTCTCTGTCTGAGTATATAAGTAAAGTTTAGGTCCGTTTAGTGTTCACAAAGAAAATAAGAACACTCAGTTCCTACCATTAGGTTGGTGACAGAAGGCAGACTAGGTGACGTATTGCTGCAGTAATGGAATCCATTGTCTTTCCTCCCCTTTAAAGTCTTTATTGGAACTCGCATCAACCAGAAAACTCTTTAAAACAGACTCATTATAAGAAAATTTATATATATAATCAGTTTGTAACAGAAGCAAATGTGCACAGTGTTCCAACAATTAGTTACAAGATCAAACATTCAATTTCTCACTGTTGATTTAAACTCAATTGCAAACCTTAGTAATACAAGTTTATATATTATAACAAAACATAGTGTTAATGTTAACATAATAATATCCTTAGATATATTGTTACTACAAAATTAAATCACTAATCAAACACTGTGCTGATGTACAAACTACAGCTACAAACTTTCAGAGTGAACAGTAACTTCATTGATCAAACGTATTTCATTTACACATAAATTCAGTAACAAACGTTGGTAATACAAGATTTTACTTCAATTATCAGACATACTGTTCATGGAAACATTTACATAGATATAAACTTCAAAAACACAACATTAATTGTAGAATGAAAGCATGGATGCAAAGTAGAAAACGTGAATATTGGCAACTGTAAAACGCACAGAGAAACAGTTGTATATATACAAACTCATAGCAAGCATCACAATGCATTTGGAGATATAAAGATATTACATAACGAGTGAGTGCATGTTGAATATCGAAAATATTCCAACGAGATATTTTTAAATGTTGTGATTTATCCACGAGCGAAAGCGAGTGCATAAATCACAACATTTACAAATATTAAGTTGGAATATTTTCGATAGTCAACACTCACTCGTTATGTAATCTATTTATTACATATGAAACTTTATATTCATTTGAGACAAGCATCAGGCTATGCGCGACATTACCGCGTAATAATACAGTAACTAATAGTGGATAATTAATCTAGGTGGAGTCAAACCGTAAAACAGACAAGTGAAAAATGTAGTCCCGTTTTCTGTTACTCTTTCGCTCGCATCTACATAAAACATCATATTTACACAATCATTATCACAATGTTTGTCGTCATCAATGTCCTAAATCAAGACATCAAGAAGCACTTTAACAGCAAACACTGACGCTGTTGACCGTCGACGGAGGTCGTCATTCCTTGACCGGCTGTTGTCCTTGCTGAACGTTTCTACATGCTAGCTTTTTATTTTGAACTTCATACATGTGTATCTGGACGTTGATCACGTCAAAAACTGATTATACATGCCGATTCTAAACGCAATCATTTATAAGCTATATGGTTTTACTACTAAAGCACGGAATTCGTTTTGACAAAAACACGGCCGTTGTAAACAAAAGGGAGATAACTCTTAATAGACTAAATTGAAGCAAAATATTATTGTCATCTAATTATAATATATTCGAGATCGGAGCACGAATTCTCTATTTTTAATGTTCACATCTATTTTTGCTATGATGCAAGTTAAATAATAGCCAAAAAAACGTACAGGAGAAATATATGATGAACTGTAAATCTGAAGTGGCGAGTGTGTTCGGCTGTACGCGATCAGCTGATGGCGAAAGTAGTACGGCATTATGACGTCATTATCGTTGAATAACTTGTTTTGGAAACACAACACTGAGCCTCGTTGAATAACTTTCAACTGGTTACACAACATTTGTTTCAAATAACCAAAATTAGTTCATAAATATATTCAGAACACGTATGTAGTAAACATGTATAGGCCTGGTGCAGGTTAACAGTAATATATAGGGCCTACTTTTGAACTAGAAAATAAGGGTTCAACTTAACGACAGGTAGTTATAGTTCAAGTTTGACGCTTTCATATCCCATTTATCATATTTATAAACTGACAATACAAGCCTCTATGGGCGAGAACAAAACGTAATATTTGCTCTCGAAAAGTAATGGGCAAGATTGGGGTCCCCTATTTCTACGCCTGTGATCCCAAATATAACAGCGTACCATTTAATAATAATAATAATAACACTTTATTGTCCTCATTACAATGAAATCGGAAATTTGGTTTGTGCCAGTGGCACCCGGCAGCCACAGTGCAGCGCCAGTTCAAGCGGTGTTCTATCCTTATTATGCTGAGCGCCAACTCCCATATTTTAACGTATTTTGGTATGACGCGGCCGGGAATCAAACCCCGACCTTCCGGTGTAACATTTCTTCACTATATAAGTGGAATTTATTCCTAACACATTCAATCGTGGGGCCTGTGTAAAAATTAATTTGTTACAGATGTAATGAATGTAATTTATCTTTCCTTCTGACTGTGAGTGTGGCCGTGTAGACAAGCTGAACATTGATACAGCCAGTGATGAAAATAGTTGCCTGCCCTCGAGGGCGTGGGTTCGAATCCTGAAAGAGACTCAAGGAATTATTGTAGGTAGTGTGTTCCCAAATAAAACAATGTTATATAACATTGTTAAAGGTACATCCATTGTGTTGTTGGGGGTCAAATATGACAAACGTCATAAACGGTCTTATTTCTCGAGAAGTACCAACTGTTACCGAAAACAACCATTTTAATGATACTCGACTTAGTAAATTGACGATATAAAGGTAAAAGTATCGTTTTCAGATCGAAAACCGGACAATGCACCGTGTGTGGCGCGCGCCAATGAGTCAAACGTAATTTTGGAATCTTATTTAAACCAGACAACATAACCAATTTTGGTTCATAGTGTTCAATAGGTCATAAAACTACTGTGCCTGTAAATGGGACGTGCACTTTCGGTTTCTACACATGCATAATGATGTTACTCGATTTTAATTGGAAACTAGTAATGATGATATGTTTGGCGATTGGGGATGAATATGCAATCTAAGTGAATTTGTTTGTATTGTTAACAGCACATATGGTGTGTTTGAACGTACTAAAGCCAAATAAAGTTTTATGAAACACAATGGATGCACCTTTAATATAGAGTTTTACAAATGTACCTTTTGGTCATTATGATTATTGGGTATTGAGCAAACATATCTTTATATGCAGCATATTGACGGCAAATATCATATTCCAATTTTCCTAGCATTAATGAGAAAATAAGCAATATTTCTCAAAAAGTTTCATCATTATAGGCCATCCTTTTTTCAAAACCCTACCTATGTTGATTACTTTATGTTTGCATAACTCTCCACTTTCTTTACTAGTTCAGGATCTATGTGTTCTGTTTGCGCATGTACAGAAGTTCCACTTTTAGGATGTAAACCTACTGTTTTTTTTACATTTTGTGAGTCCGACATAGATTCGACACCATCTTTTTATCATTCGGAGCCGAACGCGTCAGTAGGTTCTCCATTCTACCATGACAAGTTTTCATCGATTTTTAACGTGTTTCTTTGACACCGCGGAAGTAAACTGAGTGATGCGGTAATCAGTTACATCAATTTTTCGTCAGGTAAAACACATCCTATTTCGTTATTTTTGATGCGGTGAAAAATTAATAAATACTGAAATTAACAATTCCTTGATATTAAAATATGATGATTAAGTGATAAAACAGATCAAATAGAAGTCTCAACGTTTCACCGTCGTGAAATTCTTTACTCCAACACTTGTCAAATTGACGCGACAAATACCTGTGACGTCATAATTGATTGAGCGTATGCCGTCACGTGCAGTTTGAGTGTGCGTCTTGAAATATGTATGTTTACTTTGAACGAAACAAGCATAATAAGGATGCGATTACTGGAATTAGCAGAATATTGTAATAAAAGCATGGCGAAGCAAGAAGGCCATTATGATTCCGATGATCTATTTCTGTATGACACACATAGTCTCAGAGACCACATTGACCCCTGTCATGATCAGCTACTGTAGTTTCACTGTTTAAAATATCGGTCCAAATTAGACTAATTTCCCCTTATATATATATATACAGATTAAATAATGGAGAAGAAAAACATGATCGAAACCGCAGAGCAGAACTGATTTACGAATGTTTATTTCAATAAGGTAGTTTGGCCTAGAATGCTACGTCATAATGTATTCAAACGTAGTAAATCGCCTATCACAAAAATTGTGTTCGAACCTCCGTTCAACGATAAAATGAAACCAATCAAAAACAAGGATTTTTTTTATAAAGTTATGGTAGAATTCCTGTTTCACTCAAACAGTCATATCCTTCATCTCTTGTCATTATGATTTTACAAGATGTCTGTCCCTTTGCACATACTCCTTCATTTTGAAAACATCTGTCCAATCCTCTCAAGAGCACCTTCATAAATTTTAGTATTCATTTCATCAAAATGGCACAAATACTGAAACATAGTATTTCCATATTCATCTGGTATGTTAACGTCAGCGCCATGCCAAAGAAGTGCACTTATCATATGTTTCCTCTCTCCATAAACAGCCTCCCAAAACATCGTCATGCCGTTTTTTCCGGGTGTATCGACATGCTGCTTTAATTTGACCTGAAAAATAATATTCAAATTCAATTACACCAAAGTGAAGTAGACATCTATCTCAATCAAAATAACATGATTAAATTTTGACCACGTTTTGAAGTATTCGCATAAAAAATACCATTTCAGTAAGTGAACATATTCAGTATGAGGTCACTTTTGCCAAACTTTATAAATGTTATTATTTTATCGAGAAGTACTGACTGTTGCCGAAAATTGCCATTTTCATGACAGACGACTCAGTATACCAACAATACAAAGATGATATTGTCTATTTCCGTTAATAAAACGGACAATATATCGCGAGTGGAAGGAATGAAGGTATAGGGAGAGTCGTGGAGGGAGGCAGTCAGGAAGGAATGAATGAAGGTATAGGGAGAGTCGGAGAGGGAGGCAGTCAGGAAGGAATGAATGAAGGTATAGGGAGAGTCGGAGAGGGAGGCAGTCAGGAAGGAATGAAGGTATAGGGAGAGTCGGAGAGGGAGGCAGCCAGGAAGGAATGAATGAAGGTATAGGGAGAGTCGGAGAGGGAGGCAGTCAGGAAGGAATGAATTAAGGTATAGGGAGAGTCGGAGAGGGTGGCAGTCAGGAAGGAATGAATTAAGGTATAGGGAGAGTCGGGGAGGGAGGCAGCCAGGAAGGAATGAATGAAGGTATAGGGAGAGTCGGAGAGGGAGGCAGTCAGGAAGGAATGAAGGTATAGGGAGAGTCGGGGAGGGAGGCAGCCAGGAAGGAATGAATGAAGGTATAGGGAGAGTCGGAGAGGGAGGCAGTCAGGAAGGAATGAATTAAGGTATAGGGAGAGTCGGAGAGGGTGGCAGTCAGGAAGGAATGAATTAAGGTATAGGGAGAGTCGGAGAGGGTGGCAGTCAGGAAGGAATGAATGAAGGTATAGGGAGAGTCGGAGAGGGAGGCAGTCAGGAAGGAATGAAGGTATAGGGAGAGTCGGAGAGGGTGGCAGTCAGGAAGGAATGAATGAAGGTATAGGGAGAGTCGGGGAGGGAGGCAGCCAGGAAGGAATGAAGGTATAGGGAGAGTAGGAGAGGGTGGCAGTCAGGAAGGAATAAAGGTATAGGGAGAGTAGGAGAGGGTGGCAGTCAGGAAGGAATGAAGGTATAGGGAGAGTAGGAGAGGGTGGCAGTCAGGAAGGAATGAATGAAGGTATAGGGAGAGTAGGAGAGGGAGGCAGTCAGGAAGGAATGAAGGTATAGGGAGAGTCGGAGAGGGAGGCAGCCAGGAAGGAATGAATGAAGGTATAGGGAGAGTAGGAGAGGGAGGCAGTCAGGAAGGAATGAAGGTATAGGGAGAGTCGGAGAGGGAGGCAGCCAGGAAGGAATGAATGAAGGTATAGGGAGAGTCGGGGAGGGAGGCAGCCAGGAAGGAATGAATGAAGGTATAGGGAGAGTCGGAGAGGGAGGCAGTCAGGAAGGAATGAAGGTATAGGGAGAGTCGGAGAGGGAGGCAGCCAGGAAGGAATGAATGAAGGTATAGGGAGAGTCGGAGAGGGAGGCAGCCAGGAAGGAATGAATGAAGGTATAGGGAGAGTCGGGGAGGGAGGCAGCCAGGAAGGAATGAATGAAGGTATAGGGAGAGTCGGAGAGGGAGGCAGTCAGGAGGAATGAATGGAGGTATAGGGAGAGTAGGAGAGGGTGGCAGTCAGGAAGGAATGAAGGTATAGGGAGAGTCGGAGAGGGAGGCAGCCAGGAAGGAATGAATGAAGGTATAGGGAGAGTCGGGGAGGGAGGCAGTCAGGAAGGAATGAATGAAGGTATAGGGAGAGTCGGAGAGGGAGGCAGCCAGGAAGGAATGAATGAAGGTATAGGGAGAGTCGGAGAGGGAGGCAGCCAGGAAGGAATGAATGAAAGTATAGGGAGAGTCGGAGAGGGAGGCAGTCAGGAAGGAATGAAGGTATAGGGAGAGTCGGAGAGGGAGGCA
Source organism: Gibbula magus (assembly GCA_936450465.1). Lineage (NCBI taxonomy): Eukaryota > Metazoa > Mollusca > Gastropoda > Trochida > Trochidae > Gibbula > Gibbula magus. The sequence continues at coordinate 64,359,295 of OW388304.1, forward strand.
GCCAGGAAGGAATGAAGGTATAGGGAGAGTAGGAGAGGATGGCAGTCAGGAAGGAATGAAGGTATAGGGAGAGTAGGAGAGGGTGGCAGTCAGGAAGGAATGAATTAAGGTATAGGGAGAGTCGGAGAGGGAGGCAGTCAGGAAGGAATGAATGAAGGTATAGGGAGAGTCGGAGAAGGAGGCAGTCAGGAGGAATGAATGAAGGTATAGGGAGAGTCGGGGAGGGAGGCAGCCAGGAAGGAATGAAGGTATAGGGAGAGTAGGAGAGGGTGGCAGTCAGGAAGGAATGAATTAAGGTATAGGGAGAGTCGGAGAGGGAGGCAGTCAGGAAGGAATGAATGAAGGTATAGGGAGAGTCGGAGAGGGAGGCAGTCAGGAGGAATGAATGAAGGTATAGGGAGAGTCGGGGAGGGAGGCAGTCAGGAAGGAATGAAGGTAAAGGGAGAGTAGGAGAGGGTGGCAGTCAGGAAGGAATGAAGGTATAGGGAGAGTAGGAGAGGGTGGCAGTCAGGAAGGAATGAATGAAGGTATAGGGAGAGTCGGAGAGGGAGGCAGTCAGGAGGAATGAATGAAGGTATAGGGAGAGTCGGGGAGGGAGGCAGTCAGGAAGGAATGAATGAAGGTATAGGGAGAGTCGGAGAGGGAGGCAGTCAGGAGGAATGAATGAAGGTATAGGGAGTGACGGGGAGGGAGGCAGTCAGGAAGGAATGAATGAAGGTATAGGGAGAGTCGGGGAGGGAGGCAGTCAGGAGGAATGAATGAAGGTATAGGGAGTGACGGGGAGGGAGGCAGTCAGGAAGGAATGAATGAAGGTATAGGGAGAGTCGGAGAGGGAGGCAGTCAGGAGGAATGAATGAAGGTATAGGGAGTGACGGGGAGGGAGGCAGTCAGGAAGGAATGAATGAAGGTATAGGGAGAGTCGGGGAGGGAGGCAGTCAGGAATGTATGAATTAAGGTATAGGGAGAGTCGGAGAGGGAGGCAGTCAGGAAGGAATGAATGAAGGTATAGGGAGAGTCGGGGAGGGAGGCAGTCAGGAGGAATGAATGAAGGTATAGGGTGAGTCGGGGAGGGAGGCAGTCAGGAAGGAATGAATGAAGGTATAGGGAGAGTCGGAGAGGGAGGCAGTCAGGAAGGAAGGAATGAAGGTATAGGGAGAGTCGGGGAGGGAGGCAGTCAGGAATGTATGAATTAAGGTATAGGGAGAGTCGGGGAGGGAGGCAGTCAGGAAGGAATGAATGAAGGTATAGGGAGAGTCGGGGAGGGAGGCAGCCAGGAAGGAATGAAGGTATAGGGAGAGTCGGAGAGGGAGGCAGTCAGGAAGGAATGAATGAAGGTATAGGGAGAGTCGGGGAGGGAGGCAGTCAGGAAGGAATGAATGAAGGTATAGGGAGAGTCGGAGAGGGAGGCAGTCAGGAAGGAATGAATGAAGGTATAGGGAGAGTCGGAGAGGGAGGCAGTCAGGAGGAATGAATGAAGGTATAGGGAGAGTCGGAGAGGGAGGCAGTCAGGAGGAATGAATGAAGGTATAGGGAGAGTCGGAGAGGGAGGCAGCCATTAAGGAATGAATGAAGGTATAGGGAGAGTCGGAGAGGGAGGCAGTCAGGAGGAATGAATGAAGGTATAGGGAGAGTCGGAGAGGGAGGCAGTCAGGAAGGAATGAATGAAGGTATAGGGAGAGTCGGGGAGGGAGGCAGTCAGGAAGGAATGAATGAAGGTATAGGGAGAGTCGGAGAGGGAGGCAGCCAGGAAGGAATGAAGGTATAGGGAGAGTCGGAGAGGGAGGCAGTCAGGAAGGAATGAAGGTATAGGGAGAGTCGGAGAGGGAGGCAGTCAGGAAGGAATGAATGAAGGTATAGGGAGAGTCGGAGAGGGAGGCAGTCAGGAAGGAATGAATGAAGGTATAGGGAGAGTCGGAGAGGGAGGCAGTCAGGAGGAATGAATGAAGGTATAGGGAGAGTCGGAGAGGGAGGCAGTCAGGAAGGAATGAATGAAGGTATAGGGAGAGTCGGGGAGGGAGGCAGTCAGGAAGGAATGAATGAAGGTATAGGGAGAGTCGGAGAGGGAGGCAGCCAGGAAGGAATGAAGGTATAGGGAGAGTCGGAGAGGGAGGCAGTCAGGAAGGAATGAAGGTATAGGGAGAGTCGGGGAGGGAGGCAGTCAGGAAGGAATGAAGGTATAGGGAGAGTCGGAGAGGGAGGCAGTCAGGAAGGAATGAATGAAGGTATAGGGAGAGTCGGAGAGGGAGGCAGCCAGGAAGGAATGAAGGTATAGGGAGAGTCGGAGAGGGAGGCAGTCAGGAAGGAATGAATGAAGGTATAGGGAGAGTCGGAGAGGGAGGCAGCCAGAAAGGAATGAAGGTATAGGGAGAGTCGGAGAGGGAGGCAGCCAGGAAGGAATGAAGGTATAGGGAGAGTCGGAGAGGGAGGCAGTCAGGAAGGAATGAAGGTATAGGGAGAGTCGGGGAGGGAGGCAGTCAGGAAGGAATGAAGGTATAGGGAGAGTCGGAGAGGGAGGCAGTCAGGAAGGAATGAATGAAGGTATAGGGAGAGTCGGAGAGGGAGGCAGTCAGGAAGGAATGAATGAAGGTATAGGGAGAGTCGGGGAGGGAGGCAGTCAGGAAGGAATGAATGAAGGTATAGGGAGAGTCGGAGAGGGAGGCAGCCAGGAAGGAATGAAGGTATAGGGAGAGTCGGAGAGGGAGGCAGTCAGGAGGAATGAATGAAGGTATAGGGAGAGTCGGAGAGGGAGGCAGTCAGGAAGGAATGAATGAAGGTATAGGGAGAGTCGGAGAGGGAGGCAGCCAGGAAGGAATGAAGGTATAGGGAGAGTCGGAGAGGGAGGCAGTCAGGAAGGAATGAATGAAGGTATAGGGACAGTCGGGGAGGGAGGCAGTCAGGAAGGAATGAATGAAGGTATAGGGAGAGTCGGGGAGGGAGGCAGTCAGGAAGGAATGAATGAAGGTATAGGGAGAGTCGGAGAGGGAGGCAGTCAGGAAGGAATGAATGAAGGTATAGGGACAGTCGGGGAGGGAGGCAGTCAGGAAGGAATGAATGAAGGTATAGGGAGAGTCGGGGAGGGAGGCAGCCAGGAAGGAATGAAGGTATAGGGAGAGTCGTGGAGGGAGGCAGTCAGGAAGGAATGAATGAAGGTATAGGGAGAGTCGGGGAGGGAGGCAGTCAGGAAGGAATGAATGAAGGTATAGGGAGAGTCGGGGAGGGAGGCAGCCAGGAAGGAATGAAGGTATAGGGAGAGTCGGAGAGGGAGGCAGTCAGGAAGGAATGAATGAAGGTATAGGGAGAGTCGGAGAGGGAGGCAGTCAGGAGGAATGAATGAAGGTATAGGGAGAGTCGGAGAGGGAGGCAGTCAGGAAGGAATGAATGAAGGTATAGGGAGAGTCGGAGAGGGAGGCAGCCAGGAAGGAATGAAGGTATAGGGAGAGTCGGAGAGGGAGGCAGTCAGGAGGAATGAATGAAGGTATAGGGAGAGTCGGAGAGGGAGGCAGTCAGGAAGGAATGAATGAAGGTATAGGGAGAGTCGGAGAGGGAGGCAGCCAGGAAGGAATGAAGGTATAGGGAGAGTCGGAGAGGGAGGCAGTCAGGAAGGAATGAATGAAGGTATAGGGAGAGTCGGAGAGGGAGGCAGTCAGGAGGAATGAATGAAGGTATGGGGAGAGTCGATGAGGGAGGCAGTCAGGAAAGAATGAAGGTATAGGGAGAGTCGGAGAGGGAGGCAGTCAGGAATGAATGAATGAAGGTATAGGGAGAGTCGGAGAGGGAGGCAGCCAGGAATGTATGAATGAAGGTATAGGGAGAGTCGGAGAGGGAGGCAGCCAGGAAGGAATGCAGGTGTAGGGAGAGTCGGAGAGGGAGGCAGTCAGGAAAGAATGAAGGTATAGGGAGAGTCGTGGAGGGAGGCAGTCAGGAAGGAATGAATGAAGGTATAGGGAGAGTCGGGGAGGGAGGCAGTCAGGAAGGAATGAATGAAGGTATAGGGACAGTCGGGGAGGGAGGCAGTCAGGAAAGAATGAATGAAGGTATGGGGAGAGTCGGAGAGGGAGGCAGTCAGGAAGGAATGAATGAAGGTATAGGGAGAGTCGGAGAGGGAGGCAGTCAGGAAGGAATGAAGGTATAGGGAGAGTCGGAGAGGGAGGCAGTCAGGAAGGAATGAATTAAGGTATAGGGAGAGTCGGAGAGGGAGGCAGTCAGGAAGGAATGAATGAAGGTATAGGGAGAGTCGGGGAGGGAGGCAGTCAGGAAGGAATGAATGAAGGTATAGGGAGAGTCGGAGAGGGAGGCAGCCAGGAAGGAATGAAGGTATAGGGAGAGTCGGAGAGGGAGGCAGTCAGGAAGGAATGAATGAAGGTATAGGGAGAGTCGGAGAGGGAGGCAGTCAGGAGGAATGAATGAAGGTATGGGGAGAGTCGATGAGGGAGGCAGTCAGGAAAGAATGAAGGTATAGGGAGAGTCGGAGAGGGAGGCAGTCAGGAATGAATGAATGAAGGTATAGGGAGAGTCGGAGAGGGAGGCAGCCAGGAATGTATGAATGAAGGTATAGGGAGAGTCGGAGAGGGAGGCAGTCAGGAAGGAATGCAGGTGTAGGGAGAGTCGGAGAGGGAGGCAGTCAGGAAAGAATGAAGGTATAGGGAGAGTCGGAGAGGGAGGCAGTCAGGAAGGAATGAATGAAGGTATAGGGAGAGTCGGAGAGGGAGGCAGCCAGGAAGGAATGCAGGTGTAGGGAGAGTCGGGGAGGGTGGAATTCAGGAAGGAATTGGTATAGCAAGAGTCGGGGAGGGAGGCAGTCAGGAAGGAATGGGTTATAGGTAGTGTCGGGGAGGGTGGCACTCAGGAAGGAATGGGCTATAGGGAGAGTCGGGGAGGGTGGAATTCAGGAAGGAATGCAGGTATAGGGAGAGTCGGAGACGGTGGCAGTTAGGAAGGACTGGGGTATTGGGAGAATAGGGGAGGGAGGCAGTCAGGAAGAATGAATGAAGGTATAGGGAGAGTCGGAGAGGGAGGAAGCCAGGAATGAATGAATGAAGGTATAGGGAGAGTCGAGGAGGGTGGAATTCAGGAAGGAATGGGGTACAGGGAAAGACGGGGAGGGTGGCAGTCAGGAAGGAATGGGGTATAGGGAAAGTCGGGGAGGGAGGCATTCAGGAAGGAATGGGGTATAGGGAGAGTCGGGGAGGGAGGCAGTCAGGAAGGAATGCAAGTATAGGGAGAGCCGGAGACGGTGGAAATCAGGAAAGAATGGGGTATAGGGAGAGTCGGGGAGGGAGGCAGCCATGAAGGAATGAAGATATATGTAGAGTCGGGGAGGGTGGAATTCAGGAAGGAATGGGGTATAGGGAGAGTCTTAGAGGGTGGCAGTCAGGAAGGAATGGGGTATAGGGAGAGTCGGGAAGGGTGGAATTCAGGAAGGAATGGGGTATAGGGAGAGTCGGGGAGGGAGGCAGTCAGGAAGGAATGCAGGTATAGGGAGAGTCGGAGACGGTGGGGCAGTTAGGAAGGACTGGGGTATTGGGAGAATAGGGGAGGGAGGCAGTCAGGAAGAATGAATGAAGGTATAGGGAGAGTCGTAGAGGGAGGAAGCCAGGAATGAATGAATGAAGGTAAAGGGAGAGTCGAGGAGGGTGGAATTCAGGAAGGAATATAGTATGGGGTATAGGGAAAGACGGGGAGGGTGGCAGTTAGGAAGGAATGGGGTATAGGGAAAGTCGGGGAGGGAGGCAGTCAGGAAGGAATGGGGTATAGGGAGAGTCGGGGAGGGAGGCAGTCAAGAAGGAATGCAAGTATAGGGAGAGTCGGAGACGGTGGAAATCAGGAAAGAATGGGGTATAGGGAGAGTCGGGGAGGGAGGCAGCCAGGAAGGAATGAAGATATATGGAGAGTCGGGGAGGGTGGAATTCAGGAAGGAATGGGGTATAGGGAGAGTCTCAGAGGGTGGCAGTCAGGAAGGAATGGGGTATAGGGAGAGTCGGGGAGGATGGAATTGAGGAAGGAATGGGGTATAGGGAGAGTCGGCGAGGGTGGCAGTCAGGAAGGAATGGGGTAAAGGGAGAGTCGGGGAGGGAGGCAGTCAGGAAGGAATGAAGGTATAGGGAGAGTTGGTGAGGGTGGCAGTCAGAGAAGGAATGGTGTATAGGGAGAATCGGGGAGGGGGGAAGTCAGGAAGGAATGAATTAAGATATAGGGAGAGTCGGAGAGGGAGGCAGTCAGGAAAGAATGAATGGAGGTATAGGGAAAATCATGGAGGGAGGCAGCCAGGAAGGAATGTAGGAATAGGGAGTGTCGGAGATGGAGGCAGCCAGGAAGGAATGAAGATATAGGGAGAGTCGGAGAGGGAGGCAGCCTGGAAGGAATGAAGGTATAGGGAGAGTCGGGGAGGGTGGCAGTCAGGAAGGAATGGGGTATAGGGAGAGTCGGGGAGGGAGGCAGTCAGGAAGGAATGAAGGTATAGGGAGAGTCGGGGAGGGAGGCAGTCAGGAAGGAATGTAGGTATAGGGAGAGTCGGGGAGGGTGGCAGTCAGGAAGGAATGGGGTATAGGGAGAGTCGGGGAGGGTGGCAGTCAGGAAGGAATGGGGTATAGGGAGAGTCGGGGAGGGAGGCAGTCAGGAAGGAATGAAGGTATAGGGAGAGTCAGAGACGGTGGAAATCAGGAAAGAATGGGGTATAGGGAGAGTCGGGGAGGGAGGCAGCCAGGAAGAAATGAAGATATATGGAGAGTCGGGGAGGGTGGAATTCAGGAAGGAATGGGGTATAGGGAGAGTCTTAGAGGGTGGCAGTCAGGAAGGAATGGGGTATAGGGAGAGTCGGGGAGGGTGGAATTCAGGAAGGAATGGGGTATAGGGAGAGTCGGGGAGGGAGGCAGTCAGGAAGGAATGCAGGTATAGGGAGAGTCGGAGACGGTGGCAGTTAGGAAGGAATGGGGTATAGGGAGAGTCGGGGAGGGTGGCAGTCAGGAAGGAATGGGGTATAGGGAGAGTCGGGGAGGGAGGCAGTCAGGAAGGAATGAAGGTATAGGGAGAGTCAGAGACGGTGGAAATCAGGAAAGAATGGGGTATAGGGAGAGTCGGGGAGGGAGGCAGCCAGGAAGAAATGAAGATATATGGAGAGTCGGGGAGGGTGGAATTCAGGAAGGAATGGGGTATAGGGAGAGTCTCAGAGGGTGGCAGTCAGGAAGGAATGGGGTATAGGGAGAGTCGGGGAGGATGGAATTCAGGAAGGAATGGGGTATAGGGAGAGTCGGCGAGGGTGGCAGTCAGGAAGGAATGGGGTAAAGGGAGAGTCGGGGAGGGAGGCAGTCAGGAAGGAATGAAGGTATAGGGAGAGTCGGGGAGGGTGGAATTCAGGAAGGAATGAGGTATAGGGAGAGTCTTAGAGGGTGGCAGTCAGGAAGGAATGGGGTATAGGGAGAGTCGGGGAGGATGGAATTCAGGAAGGAATGGGGTATAGGGAGAGTCGGCGAGGGTGGCAGTCAGGAAGGAATGGGGTAAAGGGAGAGTCGGGGAGGGAGGCAGTCAGGAAGGAATGAAGGTATAGGGAGAGTTGGTGAGGGTGGCAGTCAGAGAAGGAATGGTGTATAGGGAGAATCGGGGAGGGGGGAAGTCAGGAAGGAATGAATTAAGATATAGGGAGAGTCGGAGAGGGAGGCAGTCAGGAAAGAATGAATGGAGGTATAGGGAAAATCATGGAGGGAGGCAGCCAGGAAGGAATGTAGGAATAGGGAGTGTCGGAGATGGAGGCAGCCAGGAAGGAATGAAGATATAGGGAGAGTCGGAGAGGGAGGCAGCCTGGAAGGAATGAAGGTATAGGGAGAGTCGGGGAGGGTGGCAGTCAGGAAGGAATGGGGTATAGGGAGAGTCGGGGAGGGAGGCAGTCAGGAAGGAATGAAGGTATAGGGAGAGTCGGGGAGGGAGGCAGTCAGGAAGGAATGTAGGTATAGGGAGAGTCGGGGAGGGTGGCAGTCAGGAAGGAATGGGGTATAGGGAGAGTCGGGGAGGGTGGCAGTCAGGAAGGAATGGGGTATAGGGAGAGTCGGGGAGGGAGGCAGTCAGGAAGGAATGAAGGTATAGGGAGAGTCAGAGACGGTGGAAATCAGGAAAGAATGGGGTATAGGGAGAGTCGGGGAGGGAGGCAGCCAGGAAGAAATGAAGATATATGGAGAGTCGGGGAGGGTGGAATTCAGGAAGGAATGGGGTATAGGGAGAGTCTTAGAGGGTGGCAGTCAGGAAGGAATGGGGTATAGGGAGAGTCGGGGAGGGTGGAATTCAGGAAGGAATGGGGTATAGGGAGAGTCGGGGAGGGAGGCAGTCAGGAAGGAATGCAGGTATAGGGAGAGTCGGAGACGGTGGCAGTTAGGAAGGAATGGGGTATAGGGAGAGTCGGGGAGGGTGGCAGTCAGGAAGGAATGGGGTATAGGGAGAGTCGGGGAGGGAGGCAGTCAGGAAGGAATGAAGGTATAGGGAGAGTCAGAGACGGTGGAAATCAGGAAAGAATGGGGTATAGGGAGAGTCGGGGAGGGAGGCAGCCAGGAAGAAATGAAGATAGATGGAGAGTCGGGGAGGGTGGAATTCAGGAAGGAATGGGGTATAGGGAGAGTCTCAGAGGGTGGCAGTCAGGAAGGAATGGGGTATAGGGAGAGTCGGGGAGGATGGAATTCAGGAAGGAATGGGGTATAGGGAGAGTCGGCGAGGGTGGCAGTCAGGAAGGAATGGGGTAAAGGGAGAGTCGGGGAGGGAGGCAGTCAGGAAGGAATGAAGGTATAGGGAGAGTCGGGGAGGGTGGAATTCAGGAAGGAATGAGGTATAGGGAGAGTCTTAGAGGGTGGCAGTCAGGAAGGAATTGGGTATAGGGCGTGTCGGGGAGGGTGGAATTCAGGAAGGAATGGGGTATAGGGAGAGTCGGGGAGGGTGGCAGTCAGGAAGGAATGGGGTATAGGGAGAGTCGGGGAGGGAGGCAGTCAGGAAGGAATGAAGGTATAGGGAGAGTTGGTGAGGGTGGCAGTCCGAGAAGGAATGGTGTATAGGGAGAGTCGGGGAGGGGGGCAGTCAGGAAGGAATGAATTAAGGTATAGGGAGAGTCGGAGAGGGAGGCTGTCAGGAAAGAATGAATGGAGGTATAGGGAAAACCGTGGAGGGAGGCAGCCAGGAAGGAATGTAGGAATAGGGAGTTTCTGAGATGGAGGCAGCCAGGAAGGAATGAAGATATAGGGAGAGTCGGAGAGGGAGGAAGCCTGGAAGGAATGAAGGAATAGGGAGAGTCGGGGAGGGTGGCAGCCAGGAAGGAATGGGGTATAGGGAGAGTCGGGGAGGGTGGCAGTCAGGAAGGAATGGAGTATAGGGAGAGTCGGAGAGGGAGGCAGTCAGGAAGGAATGACGGTATAGGGAGAGTCGGGGAGGGTGGCAGTACGGAAGGAATGGGGTATAGGGAGAGTCGGGGAGGGTGGCAGTCAGGAAGGAATGGGGTATAGGGAGAGTCGGGGAGGGAGGCAGTCAGGAAGGAATGAAGGTATAGGGAGAGTCGGGGAGGGTGGCAGTCAGGAAAGAATGGGGTATAGGGAGAGTCGGTGAGGGTGGCTGTCAGGAAGGAATGGTGTATAGGGAGAGTCGGGGAGGGGGGCAGTCAGGAAGGAATGAATTAAGGTATAGGGAGAGTCGGAGAGGGAGGCTGTCAGGAAAGAATGAATGGAGGTATAGGGAAAACCGTGGAGGGAGGCAGCCAGGAAGGAATGTAGGAATAGGGAGTTTCTGAGATGGAGGCAGCCAGGAAGGAATGAAGATATAGGGAGAGTCGGAGAGGGAGGAAGCCTGGAAGGAATGAAGGAATAGGGAAAGTCGGGGAGGGTGGCAGCCAGGAAGGAATGGGGTATAGGGAGAGTCGGGGAGGGTGGCAGTCAGGAAGGAATGGAGTATAGGGAGAGTCGGAGAGGGAGGCAGTCAGGAAGGAATGACGGTATAGGGAGAGTCGGGGAGGGTGGCAGTACGGAAGGAATGGGGTATAGGGAGAGTCGGGGAGGGTGGCAGTCAGGAAGGAATGGGGTATAGGGAGAGTCGGGGAGGGAGGCAGTCAGGAAGGAATGAAGGTATAGGGAGAGTCGGGGAGGGTGGCAGTCAGGAAAGAATGGGGTATAGGGAGAGTCGGTGAGGGTGGCAGTCAGGAAGGAATGGGGTATAGGGAGAGTCGGTGAGGGAGGCAGCCAGAAAGGAATGAAGGTATAGGGAGAGTCGGAGAGGGAGGCAGTCATGAATGAATGAATTAAGGTAAAGGGAGAGTCGGAGAGGGAGGCAGTCAGGAATGAATGAAAGTATAGGGAAAGTCGGGGAGGGTGGCAGTCAGGAAGGAATTTGGTATAGGGAGAGTCGGAGAGGGTCGCAGTCAGGAAAGAATGGGGTATAGGGAGAGTCTTAGAGGGTGGCAGTCAGGAAGGAGTGGGGTATAGGGCGAGTCGGGGAGGGTGGAATTCAGGAAGGAATGGGGTATAGGGAGAGTCGGGGAGGGTGGCAGTCAGGAAGGAATGGGGTATAGGGAGAGTCGGGGAGGGAGGCAGTCAGGAAGGAATGAAGGTATAGGGAGAGTTGTTGAGGGTGGCAGTCAGAGAAGGAATGGTGTATAGGGAGAGTCGGGGAGGGGGGCAGTCAGGAAGGAATGAATTAAGGTATAGGGAGAGTCGGAGAGGGAGGCAGTCAGGAAAGAATGAATGGAGGTATAGGGAAAATCGTGGAGGGAGGCAGCCAGGAAGGAATGTAGGAATAGGGAGTTTCTGAGATGGAGGCAGCCAGGAAGGAATGAAGATATAGGGAGAGTCGGAGAGGGAGGCAGCCTTTGAAGGAATGAAGGAAAAGGGAGAGTCGGGGAGGGTGGCAGTCAGGAAGGAATGGGGTATAGGGAGAGTCGGGGAGGGTGGCAGTCAGGAAGGAATGGAGTATAGGGAGAGTCGGGGAGGGTGGAATTCAGGAAGGAATGGGGTATAGGGAGAGTCGGGGAGGGTGGCAGTCAGGAAGGAATGGGGTATAGGGAGAGTCGGGGAGCGTGGCAGTTAGGAAGGAGTGGGGTATAGGGAGAGTCGGGGAGGGAGGTAGTCAGGAAGGAATGAAGATTTGAAAAGAGTCTGGGAGGTTGCCAGTCAGAAAGGAATGAATGAAAGTATAGGGAGAGTCGGGGAGGGAGGAATTCAGGAAGGAATGGGGTATAGGGAGAGTTGGGGAGGGTGGAATTCAGGAAGGAATGTGGTATAGGGAGAGTCGGGGAGGGTTGTACTCAGGAAGGAATGGGGTATAGGGAGAGTCGTGGAGGGTTGCAGTCAGAGAAGAAATGGTGTATTGGGAGAATCGGGGAGGGAGGCAGTCAGGAAGGAAAGACGTTTTAAAAAGAATCTGGGAGGGTGACAGTCAGGAAGGAATGAGGATTTGAAGAGAAAATGGGAGGTAGGCAGCCAGGAAGGAATGAAGGGATAGGGAGATTCGGGGAGGGAGGCAGCCAGGAAGGAATGCGGTATAGGGAGAGTCGGGGAGGGTGGAATTCAGGAAGGAATGGGGTATAGGGAAAGACGGGGAGGCAGCCAGGAAGGAATGAATTTATAGGGAGAGTCGGGGAGGTAGGCAGTCAGAGAAGGAATGGTGTATTGGGAGAATCGGGGAGGAAGGCAGTCAGGAAGGAAAGACGTTTTAAAAAGAATCTGGGAGGGTGGCAGTCAGGAAGGAATGAAGGGATAGGGAGAGTCGGGGAGGGTGGAATTCAGGAAGGAATGGGGTATAGGGAGAGTCGGGGAGGGAGGCAGTCAGGAAGGAATGAAGGTATAGGAAGAGTCGGGGAGGGTGACAGTCAGGAAGGAATGGGGTATAGGGTGTGTCGGGGAGGGTGGATTTCAGGAAGGAATGGGGTATAGGGAGTGTCGGAGTTGGAGGCAGTCAGGAAGGAATGGGGTATAGGGAAAGTCGGGGAGGGTGACAGTCAGGAATGAATGAATGAAAGTATAGGGAAAATCGTGAAGGGAGGCAGCCAGGAAGGAATGCAGGAATAGGAAGTGTCGGAGAGGGAGGCAGCCAGGAAGGACTTAAGGTATAGGGAGAGTCGGGGAGGGAGGCAGCCAGAAAAGAATTAAGGTATAGGGAAAGTCGGGGAGGGTGGCAGTCAGGAAGGAATGGGGTATAGGGAGAGTCAGGGAGGGAGGCAGTCAGGAAGGAATGAAGGTATATGGAGAGTCGGGGAGGGGGAATTCAGGAAGGAATGGGGTATATGGAGAGTCGGGGAGTGTAGCAGTCAAGAAGGAATGGGGTATAGGGAAAGTCGGGGAGGGTGGCAGTCAGGAAGGAATGCAGGTATACGGAGAGTCGGGGAGGGTGGCAGTCAGGAAGAAATGGGGTATATGGAGAGTCGGGGAGGGTGGAATTCAAGAAGGAATGGGGTATAGGGAGAGTCGGGGAGGGGGCAGTCAGAGAAGGAATGGTGTAATTGGAGAATCGGGAAGGGAGGCCGTCAGGAAGGAAAGACGTTTTAAAAAGAATCTGGGAGGGTGGCAGTCAGGAAGGAATGAGGAGTTGAAGAGAATATGGGAGGTAGGCAGCCAGGAAGGAATGAAGGAATAGGGAGAGTCGGGGAGGGAGGGAGCCAGAAAGGAATGAAGGTATAGGGAGAGTCGGGGAGGGAGGCAGTCAGGAAGGAATGAAGGTATAGGGAGAGTAGGAGAGGGTGGCAGTCAGGAAGGAATGAATGAAGGTATAGGGAGAGTCGGAGAGGGAGGCAGTCAGGAAGGAATGAATGAAGGTATAGGGAGAGTCGGAGAGGGAGGCAGTCAGGAAGGAATGAAGGTATAGGGCGAGTCGGAGAGGGAGGCAGCCAGGAAAGAATGAAGGAATAGGGAGAGTCGGGGAGGGAGGTAGTCAGGAAGAAATGCAGGTATATAGAGGTATGTAATCAGGAACGGTTGTAGAGGTTAAGAGAATCAAGGAGAGTTGAGGATAGTCAGGGGAGTCAGCGATGGGTGGAGGTATTAGTTAAGTAAAGAGAGTCAGGGCGTCGGGAGAAGTAAAGATAGTCAGTAAGTCAGGAATGGGTGAAAATATAAGGGGAGGTAGGGATGAGTTTTTAATAAAATATTGCTGAAACTATAGAATGGTCTGATGTTGCTTTTTCAAGTCTGTACCTTGCTTGATTCAGGAGTTCTCTGTCTGATCCAGGCAGGTGTCTGATCTGAGGTTTCAGCTGTAACAGAAACATCTGATTTGGTCAATCTTTACTGGAAACCAAAGTTCAACCACTTGCTCGGTTTATGCATTAGTCGACACATTCAACACCCGACACGCCACAAAGCACACATACAGACCTCCAACAGAAAATGTGCACACATACAATTCAGAATTGGAATACAACACAGCAAAGACAAAATTAGAGATACCTTTTAGAACTTGAACTTTCAGACCGCAAGAAAATATATACATGTACAATACGTGGATTCGATTTAATTGATACTTGAAACGTAGTAGAAAAACCTAAAAAATATTTCATATTCATGTTTGTATAAATACTAAGAACATATTGAGTTGAAACATATGAATAAATCGATTTAGTACCGCATATCGGAACGTGGTTTGCGACAGGGCTGTTTATCATCGCCCCTTTTATCCAATATCGATATCAATAATGACTAGACAGAGTATATCGATAGTGTTAGTGTTGGTGTACAATTGGAACATAAGTGACGATGTGTAATCGCATATGCTGACGCCATTTTACTTTTGTAAGTGAATTGAATATTCTTTTAGATGGACGTGAGCTAAGGGTGTGTTATCAACAAGATGACTGTCAACCCAAATACATTTTAAAATGCTACTTTAGACACCATGGATGAGAAGGTTAGAAACACAGTGGCGTATGTGAAACACAGTGGTGTATGTGAAACACAGTGGTGTAGTGGTTAGCGTGTCGCCTCTCATCCCAAAGGACAAATACACAACATATTAGTTATTACTGTTGGCTTTTAGCACATCCGACGTAACCAAATATATCATACAACGTGTTTTAGGAGAATGTCAAGCGACCGTGGATAATCCGTAAGCAAGACAACGAAAGCAACACACTTCGACTGTATAACAAGTTTAAGCATTCATATGGAGTAGAGAGTTCTCTCCCCTCTTCCTGTTGAAATGCTTTCGTCCTATTCAGATCCTGTTGACGTCCTACAGTTATTCTGCGTCAATATATTTAAGGTTAGGTATGTCGGCAACATCTTTTAATCATTACATTTCAACATTATATATTGTTTGGTTAGATCCCAAAGTTTCTGTCAAAATACCATGGTTGAAAATGCAATTTCAGCACCCCGGTTGTATTTGAACAAACACAAAATTAAAAGCATCGAACTGTGATGTATGTACGTATGTATGTAATTTATTCCCTGAAATTGCCTTTGAGTGGGGAAATATATTCACAATATACAGAAATGGATTACAAGCTTATAGATTACCAATACATGTTTCTACATGGTATTATTTATACAAAAATCTGAATTGCTCAAAATAGAAAAGTAGATTACAGCTTATGTTGTTTTTGTAAGGATGAAAATGAGAGTGTTTGCCATGTGTACTGGGAATGTGAGGCTACCCAAAACTTCTGAACAAACCTTCAAATTTGGCTTAACAATGCATATCCCCATCCTTTGCATTTATAAAAATACATGGTTTGGTTCGATACTGTGCATCAAAATAGATTACTGAATCACATCATTATTTCAGCAAAAAGACATATATACAAGTAATATCAATTCTATATATCTCCCAATCTCAATTCATATTTAAATACTTTAAAGCAAATAGTATTTGTAGAAATTGTAGAAAATCATATATCCAAAAAAAGAATAATAAAATAGAAGATTACAAATGGGGCCTTCTCCTCCAAGTGCTGACATTTGTATATGACAAGAATTTATTATATTTATAATATACTCATGGAAATGAATAAAGGAACACATACACTGTGGAAAATTTCCTTGAGGGATTACACCATGTCAGGACGCTCAATACGTCTAACATGTTTGGGTTGGATAGAAAAACCAGGCACATACCTTGACTTGAAGCATGTGCATCTTCAGTTTGAGTTGAAAATCATGATTACCTTGGGTTATAACATGCTTTAGAAATGCAGAAACGTAAGTCATCTATCACACCCCTGAACGATGTTAAGCTAGTGCCTGACAAATGCTTAAAACTGACAAGCCATAACCAAGATCAATGGGGGAAAGTTCATCTGCCAAACAACCCAGAACCTCTACAAATCCACGAGTGTGATTTAAATACTCTGGAACCTCTATCGGCCGACTAATGACGTCATGATGAGACCGGGTCTTGGGAGTGAGCGGAAAAGCAACCTTAGAGATCGCCTGATTAGGATAATAACTCTGTGTGACAGATTCCAATCATCATCCAAAATAAACATTAGGTTCCGTCAGATAACTGATGTGCGGCTTTCAAAGTGAACTCTGTGAAATTGACTGAAAACAACAGATCTGAACACATGGTGTGCAGATGACATCTCAACACAAACGCCTGTGGATTGGTGGGCTAGAGCTTGTCATTGTAATCTGCTGCGACATTCGCGCTACCCGATGTTTAGCGATGAATATCGTTTTAAGTTTTGTTGCCCATCATTGTACCATAGAGTCAACGCATTGGACGTAACGTTTGGTTGCAGCAAGATAACGGCTGGCCCAACACCGCTCAAGTTTCAAGGCAGTATCTGCAGAATAACGTTATGCGGATTCTGCATTGGCTACACTTCCCGACAGTAAACCCTTAGAGCATCTCTACGATGGTCTGTATCACAGAGTTCTAGAATGCAAAATACAGCCCCAGAACCTCAACCTACTGTATGATGTTCTCGTAGAAGAGTGGCGTACTTTTCTAAGAGCTGTGATCAGGAAACTCATACAAATTCTACCAAATAGGGGTGCTGCGGTAATCAACAAAATTGGGGGCACACATGATACCGACTTTAGACAATTTCCAGCTCTAGGTTTCTGTGACACAGTGTTCAAACCTCGTACAGAATCATTAACAAATCCGAAGCTAACCAAACGTTCCATTTTTCATTTCTATGAGTATATTTATCTACCTGTCCATTGTTTTTAAATGCAGCTGACATCTTCACTTTGTATACATAATTTCTATATGTAACCCTTGGAACCAATAACAAAAAAGAAAAGAAAAAAAGGAGGCATAACAAATTTCAAGCCATTTATGCAACGGAGAAGAAGATGGAAATAGCTTTTTGGGTTGTGACCCCCATGACCCATTTTTTAAGTCATAGGGTCACCTTATCTATATCTTGGCTATACTGTTCATACAAAGTCAGCTCTCTAGAGACACTGGTTCTGGAGAGGAAGATGGACGGACGACGGTGAGTGAAACAATGTTTGAATGTTATTCTCACAATAGACAATCTACATCAAGAGGGAGAACCCTGTTTTTAGTATTAAGAAACTCTAAACTCTACTGCACATACACTGAAAACATGTTTATGTCATCTTAATTGTAGTTTTGTGACACAAAGAATATACGAGTTATATCAAGAAAAGGAACCTATTCTACCTTGCTGTTGTTCCTCCGTCTCCTGGATGTAGGCTGATGCGTGGTGGATAGACCCTCCAACAGACATGTTCACAGTTTCGCCCTCCACAGATACGTCACCAACCTGCTGAGTCACATTCTTGGTCTCTTGCTGATTTGCTGAAAGAAAATCGTTTCCTGACTTCCAAAGTTTAGGGGTTAGGATAATTTGATAGCAAATGAATT
The DNA here is from genome assembly GCA_936450465.1 of Gibbula magus. Lineage (NCBI taxonomy): Eukaryota > Metazoa > Mollusca > Gastropoda > Trochida > Trochidae > Gibbula > Gibbula magus. Next base: position 64,376,083 of record OW388304.1, read on the forward strand.
TTGTTTTCAAATATTTGAAAATTAAGTTTTTCTTTTGCATTTCCATAGAGATAGTGTTTATAGCTTTCTTTTAAGTAACATTCTGACCTAAGGAAAACAAAAATGAAATATTTGAATTAAATTTAATTTACTAAAAAAAATTAAATGGCGGGATAGCGCAGTGGTTAGCGCGGTCGGCTTCGGATCAAGAGGTCCAGGGTTTGAATCCCGCCAGGGGCACGGTAAGTTTGTCTGCAGTAGAGAACGGTTCTATACACAGTAAGGTTTGGGTGAAATGCTACACTGAATCTCAGCGTAGCACTACCCATGATTCGCTAGTTCCAGCCGATGCTCGCAGGTTTCACCGCAATGCATAGCGCATGCACATTATGAAATGACATTTTATAACATCAATGACACATTAAGAAAAGCCTTTTGTCCCTGTTGTGGAGAACAGTCGATGCTCACTGTGTGGACTTCTGGCAGATACCAATCCTCCTGTTGCGGAGACTAGTTGTACCCTCCTATGAAGACTTATTGAGGACACCAATCTTCCAGTTGTAACGAACAGCTGCATCAAACTCAGAAAAAGCAGTGAATCGGGGCCTGGTTTGAAACGAAAACAAAGTAAAAATTGTAAACCTTAACACAGACAGTTGGTAGGCATAAGTAGCAATGCAGAAACTGATTAACTTATATTTGTTTAACATACAATTGATTTGTCTAGAAAGGTAAATATTACTGGAACAACTCAACAACTTTCGTTAGTGTTTGTATGTTTGTGACGGAGATTTATTTCCTTGCATCAAGATACTTTAAACTTTACTGGACATACACTGAAAACAACACTGATGTCATAATGATTTCTACAAAACATACCCCCATGATTAATGGAACTTTAAGAAACAATATAAGATACCCACTGCAATAAAACACAGGCGGCCAATGGGACCGACAGTGTTCTTTATAAGATAATAAAACATGCTCGTGATTTAACACGTCAGTTGGACAGTCGCTTAGCAAATGACATCATATTTTACGTCACTTTGATTGATCAATATTTTAAAAATAACTTTTATAGAAATACCATTATATCTCAACGTTTTTTTTTTAAATATAAAAGCGAGTAATTGTTTAAGGGGTCTCATATAAGAAATAGAACACTCGTTGTTGTGCTTTATCGTAGAATAAAACATAGCAGGTAAGGGCCATCGTGTTTTATGCTCCGTTCAATGTTTTATTTTACGATAAAGCACGCTAACTCGTCTTCTATTTCTTAAATAATGTATCAGCACGCAATTTGAAATCATAACACGATTACGAGCATGTTATACCTCTCTGGTGCCCTCCAAAAGACATGTTCACAGTGTCGCCCTCCACAGATACGTCCCGAAACTGCTGAGTCACATTCATGGTCCCTTGCTGATATTCTGAAAACGATTTCGTTTCCTGACTTCCAAAGTTAAGAATAATACAAGATTTTATTTCGATTTTCATAAGAGTCAAACAAATTCAGTTTTGTAATAAAGTGGATATTATATTAGTACGTATCATTATGTGTGACAGATACACGTGATTGCAGAGCTAATGCTAATTCCCAACGTGAATACATCACTTATCCATCATACATGCTCACAGTGTTGCACTCCATAGATACATGTGTGGTTTGATTTGAACGAAACTGATGTCATAATGATTTCCGCAAAACGTACCGCCATGATTATTGGAATTTTAAGAATCAATAATGTATCAGATCAAATTCCAATTACGCATTTTGTGTGAATCAATCGAGGGAGCTCATATCTGAGGCATTGTTGGCAAATGTCAATTGATTAAATTAAAATTCGAAATATAAATACATCACTAATTGATTTTTTAACGCACGCAAATGTACATCATGACAGGATATTCTATGAAATCAGCAGCACATCCTGAGATCCTTCATGTGGCATATAGTGTACTATTACATTTTAAATGTGATGTGGAAGATTACGATACCTGTGAGAGTCAAGGGGTTAGGCTGTTGATCTGAGTTTTGTGATGTTAGAGGGGAAACCCATCCAGGAACACTAGCCTCGTCAGATCCACAACTTGAACTCTGCAAATAATTCACCAGAAACTTAGGTTGTTGTTTCTCTCTTTCCTTTTATTCCTTCCAGTGGTTATAAAGTCACTGGTAACAACACATATAGCCTTCAATGATTCATTGTCTCGGGTTTTAAGCAATCTCAAGTAACTGATTGTTGATAAGAAAAAGTGTATAGGTCAGTACCACTGTGGTGCACATTTGGGGTCACAGGCTCACGAAATCTGCAGTTTAGAATTCACATTGGCCAAGGAGTTTGTACACAACATTTTCGCTTTCTAGATTCTTCTAGAGCCTAAGTTGATAAAGGTTTTTAAGTCATGACCCCAGTGACCCACATTTTGTGTAACAGGGTCACCAAATTTACAATTTAAAATCCCCAGGGTCACCAAAATTAACAACTTAGAATCCATATTGGCCAAAGAATTTGTACATAAAATTCCAGCTCCCTAGATCCACTGGTCGAAAGAAGTCGAAAATGCAAAACGTTTACGGGCGTACGGATGCCATGCCATAAGCTCATCGAGGCTTTCAGGTGGTAAATCGAGTTAACATCTGGATAACTTGATGAGCATAATTTATGCTGTCATTTGTCAGTGTCATTGTCTGAAATGATATTGTGCTGTAGGCCTGATAGAGCTGACGCTGACGGAGGATCATTTGTATATTCAGATTGTTGGAAGAGTTCAACAGGGTAACATAGTGTTGTCTGGTTGATGTTTAGGCACATTGCAAGGGATTTTTTTTCCTTCCCAGGCTGAATTCAAATGAAACAAATTTATCTGGAAAAACAATCATCTCTGCAAAGTGTTAAAACTTGACTCACCTGTTCAGGAGCAGTACCGGACCACACGCAGGCAGCCAACAGTTCCTCACAGAAGTCCTCGTTCTCACAGAACCTGTGTCTGAACACGCTGTAGTCTCCCTCCAGAATTTCTGGTTGGAATCTCACTGCAAGAGCTCTTACTATATGTGGAACAGGTTCGACATTGATTTGAGTCGGTGACCTACATTTTCTGTCTGATGTTAGAGTTGTCTTGTGTCTAATTACGGAGAGAGTTGCATTTTTCACGACAAACAAGGGGTCTGTATTACAGATGACGCTCAGTACACTCACGTAGATTGCTGGATGAGCAAACACACAAACCCCGTTCTTCCACACAGTGATGTAGCTGCCCTCTTGCTCACGTTCCACTTGCAACAAAGAGCTTCGTCTTGCGTGATCTTCCAGTGAGTATGCATCAAACTGACCATTGTTCATTATCATCAGTTCAAAAAGATCTTTGCAGTTCTCGTTATACAAAAACTCCGTTGTGATATCGAGAAACTTCAGTGGCGTCTTGAAGAACTCCTCAATGTCAAGGTCATGCTTCTTAGCTCTCAATTTCGGGTACATCATGCTGCAGTGCGGGAACCCATGTGCAATGTCAAGGTCAGCAACCCTGCGTTTCACTTCCGAATTTACTTCAAGATGACCCTGTTTCAGATAGTAGTCAAGTATTTGAAGTCTTTCACTGACGATTTTCAGATGACTCAGATCAATCACATTATCAGGATTCAGGAATGAGTGTTGGAAATATCCTAGAAAAACTCGAGCTTCATTCAGCACGTTCTTCCTGCTGATAAATATGACCTTTGTGTTTGTCTCATTATGATCGAAATGTCTGTGGATGTCTTCCATCACATACTTCCATTTTTTAATAAGGACCTGGTCGGAGGTGAAGGCTCCGAATCTGTCATCAAACATTATTACACGGTCTTCTTTGAACTTTGAAATTAGTCCGTATTCCTCAGGCTCTTCTATGTTGTATACACTGATGTTTACTTGAAGTTGTTTGAGCACCAGGTACCCCACAGTGGTCTTCCCATCTCCAGCATTACCTGTTATAGTCACCCACTTCCTCCCACTATGCAGCATATCAACCACTGTGTCTACAGCGGGTACTTGGATCATACCAGAGGTAATGAAATCGATTTCATTTTGAGTTCGTTCTGAAAATGAAATTAAAAACACAGTAACATAGTAGCGGGACAAATGTAGCAGAAGTCAAAATGCAAGATGATGCTTACCGACATGTAGATAATATTAAATTTGCAAAATTACAAATAAATGTTAAAATATATCCACAAAATGACATAGTTAACTTATATGTTTACAGTTGAAATAGTTTAAAATGATCTCCGTTCAGGAAAGACGTGAGTATCAGTGACCTGGCTCCAGTGCACAAAACCAGTGTAAAATCACTCTCCCAGTACTAACTCGGAGTATCTGTTCACCTGTACTACAGAACCGGGACTCAAGTCAATGCTACTTACTCCAAATATCAAGAATCTTGCGTTTTTCCATTTCTGTCAATAAAACATATTTGCGTCAACATTAAATCGCATTTTCAGCCAAATAATTTTTAATAAATTTACTAGAAAGAATGTGTCCAACATTTTGAAATTAAAGACATACACTGATAGAGTATTCACATAGTCACATGAAGGTTCCCCAATCGCAGCGCCAATGAATGACATGAAAGTCATCAAAAAATTATCACCTTCATTAATAATTTCAATTTGACCGTATTTTAATCATGCATTAATAGCATATATGTGCAAACGGGGATATCGTCTTGAATTTCATTTCCACAATAAATACGGCGATAGCACTTTTAAAGATTAAAAATGTATATATGCACGTATATATGACAGGTATTGAGGCAGAATATGATAAATGTATTAAAAAACCAACAAGAAGCATTTAATTACATTCACAAAGCTTGATATATTAATATACGTACTGTTCAAATCTGCTTGCACATTCGGCTCTTGATTCTTCCGAGCTGAAATTGTAGATTAATTAGACGCGTCGGTGCATGTAAATAAATCCTAATATCAACTACGGGACACAAATTAAGCAAACACGTTTAGATATAGAAGAGGGCATCAATTGCAAGTTACCAATCGGGATAATTTGGAAGGATGATTGAAGTAGTCCCGAAGCACTGAATGACAACAGCCAATAAAGCTTCAGGAAAAGGTGTAACTGCGCAATAATATTATACATGTTCATATCATATCAAGTTTTACTTTCTCACGAGTTGCTCAAATCACCGAGTGTGATGCCCACAGACGGATTATATTTGCTTGCTTACTGTACATAGCAAAAATAGTGTTGCACCCCAAGTTGTTTCACCAGTAAAAGATGTCCGATAAGAAAGTTGACACTATTTCAGGACAATCAACTTTGTGATATGACAGAAGCATTATCTACAAGTTTTACGAAGCAAATTTCATTCAGATAATGTTTCATAACTTTGTGATATTTGCATTTAAACAATTCTGCTATATTTGTGTCCAGAAACACGTATTGTTACACTGAAAATTGAAATTCAGCATTGGTTGTTCTTATGTAAACAGTTCCATTCTTTCAAGTGAACTGATGAACCTTAAGTAACTTACTTTTAACCAAACGTCACTCGTTAAAGCAGTATGAACCTTCAAAGTCAGATTGTTTTGGAAAAGACAAATTTGAACAAAGTTGCTTACTGACGATATTCGGTCTGTATTACTGTAATGACACCTCTAAATAACAGAGATGTGTTTGATTAACGACTCATAAAGATCTCAGAATAATTCCAAATTCGTATGATTATGACAACAATTTTGAAAAAGGGGATGGAATTTTAAGAACCAGTTCGTTCCATATTTTGCTTGAAAAAAGATTGTGTGATGCGTGAAGGTAAAGTTGGTAACAACATGTTTGTTTTCGTCCTCTGATACCTAATGTTTATCGCATAGTTTCGGCACAGGAACAATAGTTATTTGGGTTAAAACAATTCAGTCGTAATATTTTTAAATGTCAACATGAATATGAATCCGCGCTAGAATCAAGTATAAATTGTGCACAGAAACCTTCCTCGGCATAGCATCGCTTAAATTACACCAAAACGTATGCAACATTTAACGGCTCAGATGTTATACATAAGACTGGGTTTGCGATGCGTCATGCGATGCCTTGCATTGCGTTTTTCCGCGCACACTAAGGCCATGTTCAAAATGGGTTTCAAAGTAATCGCTCAATGAGTGATTACTTTTAAACCTCTCTTGAACGCGATTGCTCAATGTAACGCTACGTAGCAAGGCGAGCAAACTTCTAGGAATTTGCACTGTGTTGTTCAAGAGAGAACTACAATGAGCGATCAATGAGCGCTAAGATGCGCTTCATTTTGTTGAACGGCTGATGTTGCGTTTTATAAAAAGTTCATATACTGTATAGTGCTAGTGTATTGTTGTCTACAGAAATCTCTTAATATCCAAATAATAGTCTTACAAATCTCGTTAAAGACATTTCAGTGTAATCTGAAAAACAAACAATATGATATGTAAATGTCGGCAACAGCAATATCAAATTTTTTTTTTCAAAATTATGTAAAAAGCAGGATTTGTAATTCTTGATCACGACATAATCATAGTACGCATGATACATAGGCCAATGCACTTTCATTCCATGTGGTTCGAGTGGGGAAACACCCTCGAGAAGTGTAAAATATGACGTAAGATAGGGAATCCTCCAGGCGATTTCGTTTCGCATTGACGCATCGAACAGTGTACACGGTCTATGAAAAATACACTGATTGCGTTTTTTAACGCATCGCATGACACATCACAAGAAAATCGGACGTAGTGTGCGCCCAGCATTTACTTCCATAGTTTCTGAAATAGCAGGGTGAGTGGTTACTTTTAAACCTCTCTTGAGAGATTCCGAGAGGCCCATATATAATTACGAGCTGTAATGAACAAAGAAGAGAAGTAAGAAGTTGATAGTGTAGGGTGCAGGAAAGGATAGAGGACTCACGGTATTTTAATCATTTTTTAAAAGGTTTGGCCATTTTCTTTGAAAACTGGGGTCGTCTTTCGAAAATATGTGTTTTCTATATTGAAGTGATATTTTATGAAGTGGAGTAGGTGATTAAAATTTAAGTCATCAGAGTTAAATCTTGTTTTATTGATGAACTCTTTTGTAATAATAAAGATATGGTTCGTTAATACATTTGCCTTAAGATCTCCAAGTAGAAATTGTGTAATATTTATGTTAAGGCTGGTATTTGTCTTGGAATAGTACCAGTTCTCTAATTTTGAAATAAAATTTTCAGTTGTCTCACAAGAATAAAATAAGTGTTCAAGTGTTTCAATTTCTCTACCACAGAAGGTACATAGGTTGTCTTGACAAATACCTATTTTGCAAAGAAAGGATCTTGTTGAGATTATTCTGTGAATAAATTTACACTGAAAGTCCCTTGCTTTGGTTCCTATTGTTGAACCATTGATTATTGCAAAGCAGTCAGAAAGATAATTGTCAGATAGGGTACAATTTAGTTTTGATTCCCACTTAGACTGTAGGTTATCTAGGGAGATAACTTTTTGTCACATAGTTGGGAGTACACACATTTGCAATCATCAGAGGTGGATATTTGTTTTAAAGTAGTACATTGTGTATTTACTCCTGTGTCAAAATGTGTTGTTGCCTTAGCCCATTTATGCATGACGTCCCATAAATGGGACGCTAATTCAATGATCTGGTTCTCTGTTGATATATAAGATAAATATTTGCTGTAAGCTGTTTTTTAAAGGGAATATGTTGTATTTATATGTCAACTGAGTTAAATAGTTGTAGATTTAAATATGGTTAAATCTGACAACCTGAAACAGAGGAGATACTAATTTAGCAAATTGCCAAAGTTTGAGGTACTACTGAATAATTGAACTTTCCAGTTGAACTCAATTGATTTGTTTTTAAGGTTTTTCAATGTTAAATAGTTTAAGTAAAAATAAGAGTTTCTGTCAACTATATTTTTTTTCATGCTCAAAGTTTTGTCAAATTAGCGTCCCACATATGGGACGACATGCACAAGAGGGTACAGGTTTTAAGGTGATTCACAGAAATTATTTTTGTCGCGAAATATAATTTCTTGTCTTGATATTTATTGGAAAATATGAGTGGAAGGGTAATAAAACAAAATTAAAAATGTATAAGTGACTGACTAACCCTCTGCTGACATATATCTATATTGACATATTGAATTTTTCTGGTGCCACAGATTATTTTGAAGATCAGGACGGTTTTAAGGAGGAAATGAGTAAATCAGAGCATTGCATGTGCTAACAATATCTCATGAAGAAAGAAAAGTGGTGGTCAATATTCCTTTTCCCGCTCTCTGCAGAAAATTTAAATGTTTGAATACGATATATACTACGTTTTTCACGCAAAAATCGATTGATTGCTCTGCTGTAGTACACCTGTAATCTAAAATTCAGAAATGGTTTGCATTTCAGAGAGAGAAAGTCCCAAAGATGTTGTCCAACCAAAATTTATTATCTGTGAAACAATTTGGTTTTTCATGTACCTGTACCCTCTTGTGCATGACGTCCAATATAAGGGACGTTAATTCTATCATCAAAATAACACGGAAAAAATTATTTGAGGTAAAAATAATCCTTGATTCACTTCATTGCAAGTTATGAACTATAAATTCTCACAATTAAATGAAAATCTGAGAGGTCATGCATAAATGGGTTAATAAAATCAAAGTATTGTTTAGGTATATATTTCAAAAATCTGAAATAAAGAAGGTATATGTGTTGGATATCGAATTCCTGTTTAAGTGTTACAAATGTTTTCAGATCACCAGTTGAAGACATAATATCCCCAATATGTTTCATTCCGTTCTACACCACGAGATGAATAAAGTCATATCAATAAATGGAACAAAGTTAAGAATTGGTAGGGATACAAAATCGTCAAAGGTAACAGCATCATTTTTGCTTAAACATGCATAACACATTACTACATCTTTCCAAAAACAGTTTTTAATTTTGTTAGCATATGATATAAGTCTTTCTTTTTGAAAGTTAAACAAATCAATGTCCCCAAATTGTGAAAGTGATTCAAATACTAAGTGCTGCCATAAACCTTTTCTTTCAAATAATCGCTTTATCCATTTGATCTTCATATAATTACAGAATGATACAATATCTATCATTTTCAAACCCCCTTTTGCATATTCATTTATCAACATATTACGTTTGATTTTATCACGTTTCCTATTAGACCAGGAAAATAATATTTTTCTGATTTTTGAAAATTGTTGCTGAAAGTTTAGCGAAATCATTTCATTTAAGTCGGTAGAGAATGTAATTCCAAGAATTTTGAAAGGTTCTTTCGACAAACGAAGAGGTATGTGCGGACAAAGTTGCTCATTAGAATTTATAATGGAGCCAAACCATACAGCAATAGTTTTATCACAGTTGAGATTTAGCCCAGAGACAGTAGCAAACCTTTTAATCACGTAAATGAGTTCTGATAATCCCTTTTCTGATCCATCAAGAGTAAAATTCATATCGTCTGCATTTTGAAATAAAGATATTCCATGCCTTTAATTGTTATACCCTTAATGTTATGGTTTGTTCTAATTGCAATCGCTAATAGTTCAACACATGCAACAAAAAGGTATGGAGCCACTGGATCGCCGCGTCCTAGATTAAACTAATTAGAAAATGTGCCCGAATTGATTACAGAACTACAGCTATCATTTTGAAAAAGTTTTTTCCAATTTCTAAAGGCTTTTTCGAAATCGATCGCAACCAAAAGTCCAGATATTTCATTGTGTTCACAGTAATGCATTAAGTCATAAAGTATTCTAGTATTTTCCCCAATAAATCTATTTTTTATAAACCCAGCTTGGGTTTCGCTTATTATATCAGGAAGAACTTCCTTAAGACGCGAGGCAATTGCGGCGGATGCAATTTGATAATCAACATTTAAAAGACTAATCGGTCGCCATTTTTTTAAGTATAGCTGTCACGAGAATCTTTTGGTATGCAAGTTATAATACCTTGTCTTTGAAAATCTGACAGAGTTTCAGTTTGAAATGCAAGTAAAATAGATCGCCAGAGAAATATACCGATGTCTTTCCAAAATAATTTATAAAATTCTGCGGAAAAACCGTCCGAGCCTGGGCTTTTTTGATTTTTCATAATTTTTAACGCATGTGCACATTCATCAAATGTAAGCTCAGTTTCGCGAAAATCCCGCTTATCATTTGTGAGTTTTGTGTCTATATTAGTGAAAGAGTCGAGATCATTTTTCAAATCACTAGCATGTTTACTAGTGTATAATTTACTATAAAAGTCAGATGATTCTTTTAATATATCTTCTTTTTTGGAAAGCACACCGTTTTGTGTTACAAGTTCACTCATATTTTTATGTATATAATTTCTTTTTTCCAAATTCATAAAATATTCAGTATTCCTTTTTCCTTCTTCATACCATTTAGCCTTACTTCGAAATATGACTCCTTTTATTTTTGCAATTCTGATTTGTTCAAGTTTTTCCTTTTTTAAGCACAAATCGTTATTTTCATCAGTATCTAAACTAGAAAACCTTGTTTCCATTTCATATATTTGCCTTTCTAAGGTTTTTTCTTCTTTATCCGATTGTTTTTTTTCGCCGTATTGAGTAGCTGATTGTATTTGTTCTTATATTCATTTTAAGTATTTAAAAAAATAGTTGATCATTTACAGACAATTCAAGAGTTTCCACGTTTTCAATATCTCCGACAATTTTATATTCAGACACAGTATCACATATTGTTTGTTTGACAATATTGACATAGTCAGTATCATATAGAAGGGACGAATTTCAATAACCTGGTCCACGTTCTATTGGACTAAGTGCAAGCTCTAACGAAATGATGGAGTGGTCGGATCTATAGCTGATGTCAATAGAAGCGCTCTTAACAAGGGACATAACTTCTTCTGAAACAAGAAAATAGTCTAACCTGCTTTGTTTAATGTGATAAGTTTGTCGCCATGTATACTACCCTAACCTTTCTGTTACCCATCTCAAGTGGATGAATGAAATGCATCGTACTATGCATATGGATGTTCCGCCTGACCGATTTTAGCACGTGATTGTCGCATGTAAATTTAGGCGCACAAAATAAATCTTCAATGATCGTGCAGGTTCGTGCAATTTACGAACATATGGATAATTTGCGACGAAACTTCACAGTTTGTCAATTTCTAGAATTGCTTTTGAAGAATGCGGTCGTCTCATTAGCGTGGCTCTGCGACAATGGAACCTGAACACCTCTAGGATCATATTGGGAGACAGATTCGGCAACGTCAGAACCCTCAACGCCACAGAGAGACGTTGACGCAGAAACCGATTGTCAGAGTGTGGATATATATGCTAGAGATGGACACTTGTTACTGGCAATCAATGTGGCTGAAAAAAGTACCGTAGACTGATTACTAGAAAATGGACATGATCGAATTATGGACAATCATACATCTTTAAAAAAAACTCTCTTAATTTTCGAAATAGTAATAATGTCACTATCAGATATTTTCAAAACTGAAAACGATTGTTTTGACTATCAAATAATATCATAATTGCTTGGATGCTGTTTCGTTTGTTTAATATAACTTAGAAAATATGAACCGAGCGTTTCTTTTGCCTTGAGTTTAACATGCGATCTTTACCAGAGCAATCTCTTTCCAGAATACATCAATGCTAAATAATCAACAGTCCATAAGAAGCACTTTAACATCAAAATGATTCAATATTTAAGAAATAAAGTTCGCTGTGATTTGTAATAAAGTATAGTTTTTCCCTGAACTATTATAGTTACAGCACGAGGACGTTAGTCCGAGTGCTTTGACGTTATAACAGTTCAGGGCAAAACTATACTTTATTACAAAACACACTTGGGTACAGCGAACTTTATTTATTTTCCAAGATGCCAAATGATCAGATACAGGTAACATTCTGCTTCCTAATATTTGGAAATAAAAATATTGTTTACATTCTTTATAATAATAATCCATGAACAGGGCCAACGGACGGCTATTCCATGTCTTAAACTCTACCCCTAATATAAAAAACGACATTTCATTGGTTTGAATCATAGATTTAATATTGGAATTAAATTGTGGCATTGATTTATTATAAATACGGTTTTTCTTGTTAAAAGGGGACGGGATAGCGCAGTGGTTAACGCGTCGGCTTCGGATCAAGAGGTCCGGGGTTCGAATCCCGACAGGGGCACGGCAACTTTGTCTGCAGTAGAGACTGTTCTACACGAAGTAAGTTTTGGGTGCGATGCTACAGCGTAGTACCACCCATGGTTCGCTAATTCCAGCTGATGATCGCAGGTTTCACCGCAATGCATAGCCACATGGTGTTGCGGGCTTTCTCCCTGCGCCATAATACTAGCAGCCGCGATATAAGTGAAATACTCTTGAAAGCGGCGTTAAACCCCAACTCATCTCACCTCACCTTTCTTGTTAAATGCTATACTGTTTTCACAAGACAATAGAAAATAAACACGACTGGTTTCATAACATTAGTATTTCAAACCATTCACGTCGCACGATCGCTTACTTACGTGAATCACGTGACAAATATTCCAAAAGGAATTATGCCTAAATTTGCCTAAATCAACTGTTTGCTGCTACCATAAAAGTTGATGTTCATTGTCCCACCATTTTGGCCGACTGCAGCAGTTACAAACCTTGGAAAAGAGTACACTTGCTTGCGATATATGAGTGCAGTTGGCTGAAGCGAATCGACGTTACCTTACTATGAGCACACTTGATTACGAGGGGGAGGCGTGGAACAGCGGGAACGTCATTCAATTGTTACGTCATCAAAAAAACTATACCTTTATTGTCTGATAAAGTACTTTTTTCCGACTGTTCTAATTAACCGCTTGGCATCTTAGAATTAAGTAACGTCGCTGTATCCCAATGTGTTTTGTAATAAAGTATAGTTTTGCCCTGAACTATTATATTTACAGCACGAGGTCGTTAGTCCAAGTGCTTTGACGTAAAAATAGTTCAGGGCAAAACTATATTTTATAACAAAACACATTGGGGTACAGTAAACTTTATTTCTTTTCTAAGATGCCAAATTATCAGATACAGGTAACATTCTGCTTTCAATAATTTGGAAATAAAAATATTGTTTACATTCTTTATATAAATAATCCATGAGCAGGGCCAACGGACGGCTATTCCACGTGTAAAACCCACCCCCTAAGATAGACTAAGATCACGTTACTGACATTCCAAAAAGAATTGTGGGTAGAGCTTGATCCAGTCTAAGCGTGTTGGCGGAACGTAATTTGTCTAATTCAAATGTTTGTTGCTATCATAAACGTTGATGTTTATTGTCCCACCGCTAATTTTAACCGACTGCAAAAGTTGCAAACCATGGAAAGTAGTACACACTTTAATGGTTGCGATATAAGAGTTCAGACGGCTGAGGCGAGTCGACGTTACGTTACAATGGGCACATTTGATCACGAGGGAGCGGCGTGGAACAGCGGGAACGTCATTCGATTGTTACGTCATAAAAAAACTACCTTTATTTAAGAAATAGAAGACGAGTTGGCGTGCTTTATCGTTGAATAAAACATAGCAGGGAGCATAAAACACGAAGGGCTCAGCCCTGAGTGTTTTATGCTCTCTGCTACGTTTTCTTCTACGATAAATCACAACAACTAGTCTTCTATTTCTTATATGAGATACCCTTTAATAGTTACTGGTTTTTCTATAAAAACCTTGGAGATATATTGTTGTTTTCATAAACTATATTTTGAAAATATTAATGCCTCCCGCCGTAGAACACATTCTCTACCATTGAACAATCAAAATATGACGTCATTTGCTAAGCGACGCTCTAACTGACGTCTAAAATCACGAGCATGTTTTATTGTATCATAAAGCACGCTGTCGGTCCCATTGACCGCCTGTGTTTTATTGCCGTAGGTATCTTATATTGTCTGGTATGGTATGTTCTACAGAGCCCTGTCACCAGCTGCTCGGTGGTATCTTCCAGGTATATTACACTGCAGTAAGGCCCGCCTCTGGAACGGTCGTGTCATGTCCACAGTCCAGTCCAGTTTGATTAAAATTGACGGCTTTCCCGAGGAATACTAATTGCAAAATAGTGCATCTACCGGGATACGAACTCATATCGTTCAGGGATTTCCACGCCAAAGGAATCTACAGAATCTGTTCGTATCCCTCGAAACAAGTTCGATTTTAATCAGACTGCAGTCCAGTCAAACAGTCCATATGCAACGTTTAGCTTCATATAAGTGGGAAATGTAAGGGTGTATTATCAAATGATGACAAAATTACCCATCTCTTTGACTGAAGGAAGACAACCTAGTATTACTTTTTGCCAGATATAACACACTGAATGGTTTTATCTTCAGAACTCGATCACCATTAGTGTGTATTTACCATTTCATACGTAACTTGGGCCACCGAGTCCGAGCTCTGGAAACCATTTAGATGCAGTAAAATGCATATCCATCATTGGGTTTAATGATATATGATAGAGTAGTGTCTAAAGTTAACCATACAGATACCTCTCATTCGAGTGCCAAACACCTTGCCCAGGCCACGACGCAGTTTGGACATCCCCTTGGACAAAAATGTAATTTTCTCCTCATCTGTTGATTTCGCGACGGCTGGACGTGCACTTCCACTGAGCTGAAAACTGATATGATTTTCAATAAAATGGAAAGAAAGCATATCATCACTTATGCCAATACTACTGATTCCTTTTCATAAAACGACAGATGGTGGTAAAGCTAATTTTAACATTGTTATTAAACTTAAACTGAGAATACATAAGTACAGAATAAAAGGGACAGTGAATATGTTTTCACCTCTCTTTTTGCTAAGAAGCTGTTATCACCGTATCTATGCGGTGAAGACTCATCAAACATATAAACAATCAGAAGCAGAATCGTGCCCAGGCTAAGTCTAATGCCAGTCAGTTCAAGAAGCAACTTGTAGCTGCCTTTCATTACCTACTAGTACAATCATATTTTGGTTTATATTTTGTATACAAAACATCACTTTGACATAATGAGGTGACGTTATAAACAATGTTATGTCGTCACCTTTCATCTGTTACGTTGCGTTCTAGGTAGAGGATATAATTCAAGCATATAAGTCATACTAAACTAGTGTCCAAAAGAAACGATACCAAGACTTTGAGCGGCCATTACAGGAAAACTTAACGACACAGAAATGTATAATTGGTATTATTCTTTTGAGATTTCGTTCATATAACATGTGTACAAAATTCATTTCAATTAGTACTTTGCATTCATTTGTGCAGGTCTGTATTGACGTGAGGGGTATGAACATGAAAATTTCATTCACACAAATGACTGAGACAAATGTTGAAAATGTCAAAAGAGGCGTCACTAAAGCCCTTTTTACATGCACACGTTTACTCCCGGGAGTATATTTACTCCTATGAGTAAATATACTTACAGGGAGTAAACGTGTCATGTAAACAGTCCGAAACACTTTTACTTACAGGAGTATATATACTCCTAGGAGTTAAATACTCTACCTCAAGAGGTAAAGTAAAAGTATTTTCTGTTTACTCCTGTAAGCAAAAAGATGCAGAATCCTAGAATTTGACATCATTTTATATTTTTAAACTTTGTAAATTAACTATTTATTGTCTTTGGTCTTTTATTTTGTATTTACAATGTTTCTGTCAGCTATAGAATTTTTTCATAATTGGATTTTTTTATAATACAATATAATATAAACATGTCTAATTTCACTTGGTTCCTAATATGTGTGTCTTATAGGTGTTAGTGTATATATTTATTGTTCTTACAGTTTGTTATATTGTCATTGTAAATAGTTATCATTATTTTAGTTGAATCATATCAAAACAACAATAGTCTATATTTCATTTCGAACTATATTCCCACATTGAACAATAGCAGGGCATAATAACACAATATTTTGCTTCAAAGACATGCCATTTATGAATTGACAAATTAAGCAGCCAAGTGGGTGTGCAGCTCTTTAAGCACCCAGCAACGGGTCATCATTATTGTAACCATCAGCGTCATTTGGGCCATCGTCAAGTTCTATATCTATGTCATAAGGGTTTTCATCTCACTTAACAATTGTAACTGTACATGTATATTCTAATCTACATCCGAGCTCTTCTGTATGTGTCGCAAATGTGTCTCAAATAGTCACCCGGATGAAGGTATGAACTAACATTATAAACAAACTTCATCATTCTTGTTTTGAAAATATTGTGGGAGGCTTTAGTGCAGTAATGTAGTTACATAATACCATTCCTTAAGATTGAGACAGTGACCGTCAGCTTAAACTGGTGTTACTATTGACATGTGGGTGCAGTCTATGGCACCTACCCATTTGGAAAATCTCCAGTGATCTTCATATCAATTGATTACAACCTGCACTTCTACACCATTTGGGGAATTAACTTATCTATGGAGATTTTCAAATACTTCAAATAGGTTACTGATAGTTCGGTTTTAAGCAACAGATGCAAGCCAATACACGACGATAGCAACATTATAATGTAGACCAATTGGTTCTCCGAACGGTGCCGCACTCTTAGGACAAAATGTTTTGATTCTTTCAATAACACATAGAATGTTTTTCTTGTCATTGTTAAACTTTTCGTTTCACTGTTCATCATTAAAACTCCTTCTTACATTTTCATTTCATCATATTTGAGAATGCTTCGACCACTTATTTTTGTCATTTAACAGACCAAGCACAAAGCCTTACACATAACATATGGATAATCTCTTCTTCACTTCTGGATACGCAGTTGTTAGTTCTTATCAGAATGACGTTTTAGCTGTAAGCAAACCAAATATACTTAAGGGTCCTTAAATTCCAATGGAACGTAAAGTAAATATACTTTTACTCCTGGGAGTAAATATACTCCTAGGTGTAATTATACTCCTGAGAGTAATGTGTGCATGTAAAAAGGGCATAAGTCACATTTGTATTCGGTATGTCCATCCCGAGCGTCAGAACGGGCAAGTACACGTCTATGGGTTGATGACGTCAGACGTCGGATGACGTCAGAAGATAAGCTATGTCATTCATCAAGGAGACAATGGGCTGACTTGATGGACGCAATTCAGAGAGTAAAGGTAACTTATTCTAGGTAAACACGCTGTCTACCATTGCTCTTGAAGATGCAAAATCGGCTCCCATATGAGAGCATGACCAGTGCTCAATCTCTCTGTTTCCAACGTTGAATTCGTCTGTTTGTTTACTCGTTGTTGAGGCCTCAGGAACGTTTTGTGGAATGGACGACGTGTTCAGATATCATGAGTCTTCAATCTCTTTTACCAAGTTTGTCTGCTAATCATGTGTCTCAGTGACGTCTTTGACGTTAACGTCGTAATGATGAATGGGTTTCGGAGATGAAATACCCGGATGTGGCGGTCTTCAATAAGCGTAATCACCTTCTTCTCGAACTGCATGTTGTCCGATCTCTATCACGTAAGCGTTAACCTGGTGACTGCTGTGCGCGCGCAACCGAACCTTCTGTCGTCGTTGGCTTGTGAGACTCGCTATGTGACAATTCCAACGGCGCTCTCACTCTCAATGGCTGTGAAAACCGCTATTTTCTTGTGTGCCTTTTGTTGCTTTGATACCAACGTGTATGGTCAGCCGTTTTATACACTTTATCTGCAGTTGCAAACTATGCTACCTAAAATAATGTCATTTTCACAAAGTGCACTATTTCTCCGGATGTGATAAAATGTTCTTGGTATTTTCGATTGAATACACTGCATTTGGGATGTGGGATACGCAAAACCATGTGTTCATACGAAAAAAATCACTTTGTAAAAAGATATTTTAAAAAATAGATGGTATCGTTACTTGTGGACACTAGTTTATGTTAAGACACGAGTGCCTGAATATTAGTATTTTACCAAGCGAGAGCGAGTGATATACCGAAATTCAGGTACGAGTGCCGTACCTATACACAAAAACTCATATAATCATCTACACTGCCTCATTTCTGCATGATCTTACCCATATGGGAAGAAAGACACAGGGTAATATATTTTCACACATAAGTCACACGGGAGTTACACCTTTTCCTGGCTGTTGATTGGCTGCTACAGAAAATAATTTTTTTCATTGGTTGCCGGAACTACTTCATTCATCTTTTCAGTTCATTCACTATTTTTTACACTCAAACTCTCTTCTACACGAGAACAAGGAAAACGTAATCAAATGTACATTTATTTTTTATTAGCGATAAAGACGTTTCTATTATATCTACACACTTGTTGATAATATTTTAGAAAAACCAAAAAATACTTTGTTAAATAAGGTAAGATAATTCGTCTGCTAATGAGTTGCCGATGTAAACAAACATGGCGTCATCCGTATCGCCGATAAAAGTGAATGACTCACTGTTGGTGGCGACAGATCTGCAAACTCCCATGTGGTCGGTCAGAAGCGACGACGCATTCTAGATATCGAATCAAGCTCTGATTCTGATTAATAAACTGCTTGAGAACGTTCCAGTTTGACAGATATTTAACTTTGACAAATATCCTGTCATACAGTAGGCCTACTGCATACACGACTTCCGGTCGATTTCACTGAAAAATATTCAAATGTTCGCGGTGTTCTTCACCTTGTGTTTCTTGTTAAAAAGTTGACAGTCAAATGAAACCACTGTCTGAGTTGATTTTAAATTTTTTTTGTAGATTCAGAAAGAGTAGTTCGTTGTCTAGTCCTATATTTTCAATCTTGACGAAGTTGATGGTCTCGCAATGTGATGCGACTGTCCAGCCTCCAAGTCAGGGCGCTCTCCCTCCGATTGGCTCTACGGTAATTGCCCTGCCATCTTTCACGGGGCCATTGTTGTCAACCCAGTTGACAACACTTGAATATGACGTCACGTGTAGCTAAGAACCAAAGGCTTACTCAACATACCAAGCACTCGGTTCGAGGGTATGTTATATGCGTTAGGCGTATGAATATAAGTATTGTTGATGTTTTTGGTTAAAAATATCATGTTTAATGACCTCGGCAACTGAACGAAAACTTTAATTGTTTCAATAACGCGATGGAAAACGTAATACAACTACAACAATATTAGCTTGACGGCCTCTTTTCTTGTGTCGCTGTACGGAGTTATTTTGCGAATCCTAAGAGTTAAAAGTTTGCATTTGGAACGTGACAGCAATCACTGGTTGCACGCGCTGTATTGGAGCTTTCTCACCCGAACACCTTCTGATGGGAGCGAGTATATTAGTGACGTCACGGAGCGGTTGCTCGCTGTCTGGAGCTAGGCGACTGTCACACGTAACGTCTCGCCTTCAAATGGCACACCCGACTGTACCCCTCACATGGTTCGACAAATTACGTTTTAATTGCAATTATGAGTAAAAAAGGCAAGAAGTTAGGTTCAGTAAACCGATTAAATGTACAATTACATGAATACATAATCTAACAATAATCTAAGGATAAGAATAACACTTTATACTAAGGAACCTTTTGTTCTCGCGTAATGCATTTGTTTAAAAAGGTAGTGACGCGATGAAATTCCTGGAAATTTAGTTTCATCACACGCGTAGGGATACGGGGATTCCCCAACTAAGGGTTTCCTTATAGAGGAACAGCTGATTTCTTTTTACGGATTTTTAGAATGAAAACGGATATATGGGTAAGATAAACAATAACCAACTCGTGACGGGGAATGACAGACTATCTTTCCCTCGTCATATCAATAAAGTAATTGCCTCGCGCAAGGCTCGGCAATTACGTAATTGATATGACTCAGGAAAGATAATCTGTCATTCCCGGTCACTGACATGCAAAAGAAAGTATATGGCTCAGTTGTATTTATCATATGTATATAATATTCAAAGTCAAATATCTCGAGTTTTCGACGTCGTATTAAAAAATGGACTAGTTTGTGAAGTTAGTCCAAAAGATTAAATCAGTCAAAAAATACCTCTATGCGGTTTGAAATTTTAAAAAATTAATATTTTAATTTTTTTTAAGTGTCCGTTAAATGATTTTGATAAAACACAACTGTTAATCTACACATAACACATACTCTATGTGAAAATCAATAAATGTGCTTCGTCCTGCACACAATTACAACATTTTGAACATGGTAGGGGTTATGTTGGTGATAAATTTCATTCATTATATAACTAGCAATGAAATATGTGATTATACAATGAAAATATAATCCATATTTGCACATAAGCAGTAGAAAATCATATTTTCACTGGAGCGACTAACGTGTGGCCGGAATTACTTTTCATGATTGTCTCCCTTTGAAATGAAATTATCTCCCTTTGTAAAGTGATTATCTCACTCGCTTTCCACGTCTGACGGTGAACGACTCAGTTATGATGTTTCAGTCAATAAAGGTTGACCTTTTTTAGGTGTTTATATCATATTCAATATTCCATAACATTCTTAATTCGATTTTTGTTGATATGTTGCAATAAAGTTCTTTTTTTCGTGAAAAACTTGGAGAGGCGAGAGGTATGTGACAGACAATAACGAACGTCACTCGCTGTATGATGTGTATCACTTCGCGTTTGAAATAACGACAAAACTTGCGTTTTTCAATGTCTTAGGCATCTTCACTTGACTAGATGGGACCGTAAATAAACATTCACAACATATTTATTTTTGTAAAACATTGTCCTGTTTTAAATATCGACTTATTTCAGTCGAATTATTTTCTCACTACATTTACCGTGAACGTATAGCGGGGAGTTACTCGGATCATGACAATCAAGACCGCTCTCAGCTTTCAATGTCACGTTCTAATTGTTTTATGCAGATTAAAGTTATATAATAAATAGACTATCTCATTGTTTTTGCCGAATATCAATTCTAACTCATCTCGTGGAGTGAGAAAGTGACATTTTCACTCGTGGCTGCGCAACTCGTGAAAATGTCACTTTCTGACTCCACTCGATGAGATAGAAATGATATTCGGCAAAAACAATGAAATAGTCTCTATTTCTTCCCCTATCCACTTTATATAATGTTATTATGTGAGCATATTTTCCCAACGATCTGAATGGTCGAGAGGCCATCACGGGACCGTCGACAGAAAAGCATATTGACTCCAGTCCGAGTTCGACCAAAAGCAATGTTGACTTGAGTGACGTCAAACGATTGTTGCATGACGTCAAACGATTGTTGAATGACGTCATGCTATAGTAACCATGACATCATCTGATCGTAGTTCCAGCTGTTCAAACCAAATTACATTTTTGACTGTATTTCATTGTTTTCTTTTCGTTCCTGTGTCGAATACATAATAAAACAATTATGGACTGGTGATTCGTCCTTGGTCAATATTGTTTTCTCGGGTCCATAAAAACAGATAATGACCACATCACCAGTCTATAATTGTATACTGTCGACGGTCACGTGGTCGCCTCTCAACCAATCAGATCGCTGGAAAAATATGTTTACTTAAGAATTGAATGTCAGTTTGTGTGTTTGCACTGGAAAATGAACGATGTCAAAGCGGTATTCAAACCCTCACGTGAACTTGCTCGCAAGCTCGCCGTTCCCCGAGGTTTGAACCCCGCTTTGACATCGTTCATTTTCCAGTCCAAACACACAAACTGACATTTAATTCTTATAATTTCTTACGTTTTTTTGTCATTACCTGTTTGATGAAACCTGCGGCACTCATCATGCTGAGTGAAGCGTAATAAAATATAATCTTTCAGGGACACGAGATTAGAGTTATATATCCGTCCTTTGAATGACGTCATGGCATGGAGATCGCCATTTGCTGTTGTCACCTCGTCAATATAATGTAAACAACAGTCGGAAAAGCAATATTTCATTACCGCGACTTCCAAATCCGAATCCCGTTAGTTCATAATGATTAGATTGTGAGTATTTGCTTATAGATTGCATAATTTGTATTCAGCCAGCGACCGTGAATGTCTTTCGCCGTTCGGTTCTAGAAATAGGCCTTGTGACTCGCTTTAGCTCAACATCAAACATATATATGCGCGATCTTTTATTGAAATGTTTTACTATTTTAATTGAAAAGGTAGTATGATATTGAGTTTATGTTATTCAATCAAATAAGTCGGTAAATGCATGGTAACCGTTGTAAATTTGTAACAAAATCACGCTCAATCAGGAAACAACGCTACAGTACCGTCGAACGTCCACACGTCATGAAAGCGTTCACACTAGTATGAACGATTTTCCAAGAGTTCGTGGGTTATGAACCTCGAAATTTTAATCACCTGACCGTGCTCTAAACCAACCAAAGTTCGGGAATCCGTGTAAACTTCAAACTAAGAAATTATTTAAGAATTGAATGTCAGTTTGTGTGTTTCCACTGGAAAATGAACGATGTCAAATGTCAAAAATGGACTGAAACCAAACATAACCTACATCAAGAATGACACCAAGAAAGCTTACAATATTGACAAGTATAACGCATACTCAACTTGCAACTAGGCTAAATTCATGACATTCTGGTCAACGTGTCATTTGCTATTTAAAGATTAAGGTTAAACAAATTCATGTTGATATACCTTTGTTTCACTTAATTTGAAAACATGACAACTTAGAACTAATGATGATGAGTAAATTGTTATACTCATCTATGTTACCAGCTTCTGCCAAAGTGTTTTGTATGCTTCTCGTTGCAAACTAATTTGTATATATAATGTGTATGTACATGTACCACAAAAAGAAATAAATTTTTTAAAAAAAAAGAAAGAAAAAGAAAAGACAGATGTCCCATTTTTCTCAGAAAATGTGTTCTCAACACTGCAGTTTGATATCACTTTCTGAACACAGTGAAGTATCACTGAGGGAATGACGTCATGTGTACAGTGCATGGTATGACGTCACGTTTACAATAAACGTGACGTCTTCGCCGTTGCTAAGTGACATAGAAACACCATATTTCCGACCACAGAAGCATATAATAAACATAATGTTTTGTGCTTTCAGTGCAATATCACTTATCTCACACCGAATACACAAACTATCCTCTATAAGTCATTCAAACTACTGCCGAAAGGTGTTATTGTATCGTGCAATAATCGAATGCATCTCATGGCTTTAAAATATTGAATAAATCGAAAACAAGCGAGTCTTATATTTCTTTTGCTCGTCAGTTTATTTATTACCGGTCACGAAATTGAGGAAAATACGCTAAGATCTAATTTCAAGTAATGGTTGCTGCTCGCAGTCGCCACATTTAGAGTGCAACGTCATAGAAGAAGTGTGACGTCATAATAATCTTTATGACATCACGTCACGTCACTATGACAGAGTGAATTTTTGCCTTAGGGCTACATATGAAAAATGCGGCTGTCCACGTGGCTAAGAGGTAGCCAGGCTTTGTTTGAAATTATATTTTTCACTATTTTCATCGATTTCATGACTTCAGTAATAAATAGAACATAATGTTCTTGTCATACTATGTTTACGCACTCTAGCTCGGAAAATCCTAATATTCAGGCACTCGTCCCACAATACTTTAACAAAGACACTCATATAATAACGTTTTTCAAGTCCATGATCTGTGGTCTTAATATAAGCGAATCTATCAATCCCATGTTTTGTCAAAGAGATTGCCAAATAAAATAAGCTTGGCCAGAGAAAATAGGCTTGGCCAGAGAAAATAGGCTTGGCCAGAGAAAATAGGCTTGGCCAGAGAAAATAGCCACAGCCCTCAGCTAACCCAATCAAATATAACAATGTTAGGTTTGATCATTATCCTAATGTATTTCTAATGCTTTCACCATTGGGATGATGTCAATTTACATTTATCAGAAAGGTACTGAATTGGAATATAACTACCGGTTCGATTGATGAGCCTTGTGTTTTTCAAGGCGCGGGGGTCGGGTGGATAAACTGTTGGATGTCACCAACAAGGGACCTTAACCTTAAATGTACTCGCCTCTAAAAAATACATGCATATTCATTATTGTAGAGAGTCTATTTCAATAGTTCTCATCTCATCTCATGATTTATGTGCTGAGTGCCAGAGTGGTGGATACCCTCAAATAACCCAAACATGGTATATATCCGTCAGCAAATGTTCATCTCTCAATTTTAACTAAATTACATTACTTTTTAAGGTACGATCATGATTAAAATTGGCCCTTATGTATCTGATATCACAGAAAACTGACACGTTTATACAACGATTGATTGGATGCCATAAGATAGCTGATCACAGTCAAGCTATTTGTCAAACAACAAAATAGTGGCTATATTTACGAATGCTTCGCCGGGATATGAATGTTTTAAAGACTAACATTTCGTGTACTTGATTTTACATAATTGTGATTTCCGTGCTCTTAATCTTAATTTCAATCTACGACAAGAGACATCAAGTTTAAGTATTTTTCAAATTAAAGGTTTTGATATAGTCTTGAAGATTTGGTTATCGATTAAATTTTAATAAAAATAATTTTTTTTTTGAATTACTGGTCCCTAGGGGACATGTCTTATTTTCGGACACATGTAGTTGAACAAACATATAGGGTCAACCAAAAGGAAGTAGGGGGTAGATTCAAATCAAAATAACAGCTAACATTGAACATATTTTGGACCATTCTTATGTCGAATAGTTGTATTGGTGAAAACAGTTGACCGTTTGCTCACAAGGTACTATTTTGAGTAAATAATCTCCACAATTTCCTATTCCGTTTGGCTAAGGAGTCTGTAATGTATGATTTCATTGCTGTTTCTGCTAGTGGGATTACAGACAAGGTGTTTAGGGACCACCAAGTCACCAATCTACAACATAAAATTCGCATTTTCCAAGACGCCTACTAACTTGATTTTGTGTTCTCTGGACCTAGTGAATGTGAAAAGATTGCTGGGGAATGGATAGACGGGCGGACTTCATTCTATGCTATAAGCCAGACATTAGCCTTGATTATTTCCAAATATGTGATTTTTATTATTATTTATTAATTACATATCATAAAAATAATGATCATTGAATGAAACACTTACGGCCCAACAGAGTCGTCTTGTGAGGTTGATGGTTCCGCAGACAACGATGCTACTGACTCAGAATTGCTTGATGCTTGGAGTGTTCTTGAAGTTTCATCCTCTGAAACAAGTTGTTACGGATCTCTATTTCAGAATTTTCAAAACAAAACAAAAGATTTCGACAGTGTTATCAACGCTTCTCATGTCAACTTTATATCAATATTGTATTAATGTCTCAATGATGGTACGCGACTTCTTTGATCTACCATTGAAACATGTATCAGCCCTATTTACAAACAACTCATGCAATTATTATCTCCTCGGTTATTTAATGTATCACTTGTTAGCTCATCAGGCCTGAAAGGCCCGATGGGTTTATTGCATGGCATGGCGTCCGGCGCCCATCCACCCGTCCGTCCGTCAGTAAACTTTTCGCTTTTTCGACTTCTTCTCCAGAACCAATAATTCCACAGAGCTGACATTTTGTGTGCAGACTCCTTGGCAAATGGGTATTCTAAATTGTATATTTCGTGACCGTGTGACCCCAAATAGGGTCACAGGGGTCACATCCTTAAAAACCTATTTCCATCTTCTTCTCCAGTTCCAACAGGTCTAGAGAGCTGAAAATTTGTGTGCAGACTACTTGGCCAATGGGGAATCTGAATTGTAGATTTCGTGACCCCATGACCCAAAATGTGGTCACATCCTTAACAATCTATTGCCATCTTCTTCTCCAGTTCCAACAGGTCTTGAGAGCTGAAAAGTTGTGTGCAGACTCCTTGGCCAATGGGGATTATAAATTGTAGATTTTGTGACCCTATGACTCCAAATGTGGGTCACAGGGGTCATGATCTTAAACCCATACTATTTTGCATGTTAACAATGTATTACTTGCGATAGCTCAGATATTAAAACTTAGATCTATAATAAATCAATGAAATCCTGATGAGCCCCAGAGCCGATGGCTTTTACAACGACGTTTGAATCTACGTTGCAACGTCGCCGTCAAGGAATTAACCACTAGTCATAAGAAGATGACGTATACCACCGGTCCCACATAATTTGTTTCTATGGAAACGAAAACAATTTTTTTTTCAGAGATCTCAAAATGTCAAAAGGCACCACTTCAGTAGGTGGGTAATACACATAGGAAGTTTCAGAAAGATATCATAAATAGTTATCGAGTTCTGCTCCGGAAACGAAATGATTACGGACGTTTAGACGGACGGGGTGATGACTATATATAAATAGGTTCCTGTCTTCAGCATTGGTGACACCCAAATTAAATGTTCTCAGCGATAAATGTATGATGAATTTATCTTTCATACAATTACTATTGCTGTATGTCACTGACAGGTCCTGTAAGTGTATTCTCACCTGGTTCTCTATGGCTGTCACCCCAACTTGGTGCTTCACAATCAGCATCAGCATCAGCATCAGCATCTTCCTCAGCATCAGCATCTTCATCAGCATCAGCATCAGCATCTTCATCAGCATCAGCATCAGCACAAGCATCAGCATCAGCATCAGCATCTTCATCAGCATCTTTAGCATCTTTGACACCATCATCGTCTTCAATCACATCAATGTTGCCATCATCATCATAACCATCTGGAGGTGATTCACTGAAGAAACTACCCTGTTCCTGCCGAGTCACAGCAAATTTTGAATCTTCATCCAGTTTCTGTTCAATGTTCTCAAGTAAAGTTATACCTTCTTTCTCCAGGACTTCCTCTGGAATATTGAGTTCCAGATTAACTGTCACCTTTTTACCTCGAATATGTTTAAAAACATATTCTTGTTCCAAAAGTTTCTGGACCATCTCGTTGAGACTGCCATTCTTGACCGACTGCAGAAGTGATTGGATGGAATGTTCTGAAGTTGGTTTGATTTCAATGATAATAGAACCAGGTAATATCCCTTCCAAGGCAAAGTTGATACAAGTAAAGAAGCTGTCCAGAACTCGTCTAAAGTTTTTATTGTTCATGGCGAAAAAAGCTGCATTTTCAGCATCAGCATTTTCGATGGTGATTTTTATGCAGTTTTTGGACTTCTTATTCCATTCTGGACCTAGAATAGATAATGCGAGTCGTAGATATCTATATATTAATTTCAAGTAAAATAATGAAATACAGTACATATTCTGAAAAATCACATCTGTTCTTATCTATTTCAAATTTCGGACAATGATAATGAGGACATTATAACGAATATCATGAATAAGAAAAAAAATGGAATATGTCTTAATATCAAAGTTGGTATTATCTCATAAAATGTTATTTAAACTTAAAGTCAAGCCTTTCATGAATTGGAAGTGTTATACTTTTAGTTCTATTCCTGGCTAAGTGTCCTGTACCACCGTGTGGTCAAATGTGTCCTTTACTAGTGATTCTTATTGTGAGTCAGTTGACATTTGAATTCCAACACACACACACATATATACATATATATATATATATATATATATATATATATATATATATATATATATATATATATATATATATATATATATATATATACTCTTTGAAACTAAAAATATACTTCCCATAAATAAACGAATTGAATTGAACGGGCGAATAATCTGCACTTCCTAATCTTATTAAACCATGTAAGGTAGTCATTAACAGGCAACATCGAGAATGCCTTCAGAAGAGAAAAAAGACAAGTCTTACTAGGTTTGATCTTGTTAAAGAATTTCACTTCAGTGTTGTCTCGATAGCAGAGAGTTTCTTCCAACCAACCAACCTTTAAAACAACTTTGTTGTTTGGTCCAATCTGGTGAAAAAGAAGAGATGGAATGTCTTCTTCACTTGGAGGGTTTACATCATCCTGTAGGTCTGTGTTAACTACCTCTGACTTGGATGTTGTTTCAAATTCACCCGAGTCCACACGAGTCGACTCATCATCCCTTGTAAGACATGTCTCATTGTCTTCTTCCTTAACAGTTACAACAATGTTTGAATCTTCATCAAGTTGCATTTCAGTGTTCTCAATTATAGTTACATCTTCTTTCTCCAGGACTTCCTCTGGAATATTTAGTTCCAGATTAACTGTCACCTTTTTACCTCGAATATGTTTAAACACAGATTCTTGTTCCAAAAGTTTCTTGACCACCTCGTTAATACCGCCATTCTTGACTGACTGCAGAAGTGATTTGATGGAATGTTCTGAAGTTGGTTTGATTTCAATTACAATTGAACCGGGTGATATCCCTTCCAAGTCAAAGTTGATACCAGTAAAGAAGCTGTCCAGATCTCGTCTGAAGTCTTTCTTGTTCATGGCGAAAAAAGCAGCATTTTCAACATCCTCGTTTTCTATGGTGATTTTTATGTACATTTCGGACTTGATTATCTCCTTTCCTAAACAAAAAACATGATTCTAAACATTTCGAAAAAGTTCAAATAATTATTTTAAAGCATGTGTAATCACAGGGGGGTAAGTTTCGCGGAAATGATTCTGACAACAGTAAAGAATAAAAACATAGACATTTTTGGATTTAAATTAACCTCAAAGTAATAGAAAAAACGTTTTTAAAACTTACTTCATAAACACAGCCGCCAAACGTTTCATTAGCCAATCAGCTGCTATCGAGAGGTGTGACATGTTACTCAGGAGTCATGCCCTAACGTGTATCTTGCTTATGTCATTGTTTACATTATACACTCAAGCCGTCACGTATTTTTCACTGATTTCACTTGTCAAAAACAGCCTCAAAGTGATCAAAGCTAATAGAAATAATGTCGGCATATTCTGTTCAGTCGTTAATTAACTGTGGCTGCTGTACATATGTGTTTAGACTGTTTAATCTCCGTTAATGCCGAGTGGATCTTTCAGCATAAATTGACACATAAGGCGCTATTGTTATAACAACATCCCGTCATACACAGCACGCCCCCTTGCTTATTCGGAATTGTGAGTTGATCAAAATTCTACAGTTTCAAGTCTTTCATTTGAAAATGGGGAAAATGCATATTCCATATGTTTATCGATGTGATTTCAACGGTATTGTATTTCCAATAACACATGAATTGCCCACCAAAAAATTACGTAATGTAATTATGTAATGATAAAGTGATGCTTTCGTTTTCCTAAGTTTCGTGGTAAATTTGAAATTAATTTAGAGGCTGTTAGATATAACAATGTTTTAAGAAATTTCCTTTTTGTAACTTACTTAATATTAATCTGATTGAATATGAATACATTTTTACTTTACTGTAAAGTATATCTAGACATAAGTACATTTCTTGGTAAATATATGAAACATCCCATATTACAATACTGTTTTCTAAATCTAATGTCCTCAACAAATGTAAATATAAAAAAATAATTAATTCCCTTTTTATATCACGCTAGGGAAATGATAAAGTCTGATGTTTTTCAGTTAAGCTCATGCAAAGCTGTATCCGATGAATTTATATGTTAGGTCAGTGGTATTACATTATAATCTAAGTAACTGTTAATGTACACGACTATAGATTTAACGATAGCCCGAATTTTGTTCTTCTAAAATCTGTAATACCAGTAACAATGTTCAGAGTTTTTGATTTTACCTCAAACTATAGGCCTCTTCCAACAGACAACCAAACACAACAAAATAATAAATAATGATAACCTTATAATAAAAATGTGCATGATCGTTTTTATTTTTGAATTGTCAGTTATTCATTTCAAAACAATATCTAAAATTAGCAATAATAAATGATAAAAT
The DNA here is from genome assembly GCA_936450465.1 of Gibbula magus. Taxonomy (NCBI): domain Eukaryota; kingdom Metazoa; phylum Mollusca; class Gastropoda; order Trochida; family Trochidae; genus Gibbula; species Gibbula magus. The sequence continues at coordinate 64,405,719 of OW388304.1, forward strand.
GCCCCCAAAACTCCGAAATTACTCCCTATAGGCGCCTAAATACCCATTCTATCGGACACTTGCAATTTAAAAAATTGTCACAGGATAGAAAGTGGTGAAATCCCCTTCCCGGTTCCTTCCGGATTCTTCAGGATCCGCCAATTTTTGGGAGAATCCGGAAGGATCCGGAAATCGGATTCCACCACTTTTTGTCCTGTGTTTTTATTATGTTTTAAACGAATTATCAACGAAAGTAGACAAATCGCATAAGGATTTCATTGTAGCAACTCCTGTGTATGAGGTCACATACATGTAGCTAACAAACTCTTAGCTGGACTCGAGCGGCCGGGGAAGTGTTTCAAGAGTGAGATAATTTGCAGGTGAATCGTACTCACTTTGAACGCGATATCTTGGTAAGAAGGTGACGCTTCGAAATAATAGACTGCGTTTTGTTTTCTTTAAATTATTGTCTATAGGAGTAAACGAATTAACATTGAAAAACCAGAGGGGTTATACTTTCTTTAATAGGAGTCCCCTGCTCTACATCTGTATTATAATAAATAAAACTGAAAAGGTATCTGCTATCTTAATTTGGACTTTGAGATTATTTCAATGTAGATATTTTAAAATATTCCTTTAAGATAATGTTAAATAGTTTAGTATTAAATCTGTTTTTTTTATGAGACAAACCTACTGTGTTTGAAAATAAGAGACATTTTACACTGGATTGATAGCGAGTAAATTTAAGATTGAAACCGAACGCGTGGCGTGAGGTTTCAATTTTAAATTTACTCGCTATCAATCCAGTATAACATGTCTCTGATTTTCAAACAGTAGTTTTATCTCCATTCTACCATGACCGTTTTACCATGGGACTCTTTTTGTCGGATGTTGACAGTGTGTACAATGGCAGGGCGTGAGCTCCGAATTACTCCGAAATCCTTTGTGACAACAGCAGCGATTTCGAACAAAACAATATTGTTGTTATACACAAAGTTCCCCCCCCCTAACATCTTCTCTTTAACCATTTTAAAAAATCTAATATATGTGTTATTCATTACGGGTGTTTTAATTTTGTTTTCCAACATTCGCGTTCACAAAATCAAGATTCGCATTTCCTGAATTTCGCATTTTTGGAATAACCTTTATAAACAAATCACGTGACTTTAAAAATGGCTACCGTTTGCCAGCAGATGCAGATGATATAACATATGTATTTCTTATTTTGCATCAAAACGTTATGTTTGGTTTTCAGATCCGGCTGACCATTGCGTCTGCATTTGCTCGCTTTCTCAACTGCATAAGTGTCGCTATTTGAAGATGTTGTTACTGACGATGTTTGTCTCATAAACTATAGCTATCATTTAGTGTAGCTCTAAAACACGCTGCAGGAAATATTAATTGGATAAGTATCAGTTATTTTGATTTAGTAGAGCACACTTTAGAATCGGCCGTTTGTTCGGTAAAAGCGGTGACGCGGCGCCAAACTCAGAGGAGGTTCAATCCAGAACAGATCACGTTTGATTTTTCTGGAGAACCAATCAGAATCGACCATCCAGCAATGTCATGGTAGAATACCCCATGAGCTAAGTGTACGTTTTATTTTGTTGAGGTTTAGTTGCATTGTTTTATGCTAAGCAGAGGGATCTTACCCCAATAAATTCAATTTTGTTTTCAATAAGATTTCTTTTGGGAGCGTACCTTTTTCCATTTGAAAATCCATGGTACCTTTTGGAAGGTAGACATATTCCCAAAATGCAAATACGCAAGATCTAACGGGTGAAATAAATCTTGAGTGAAAAATCTTGTTGAGTTAAGGCAGGCAAAAAACGTCAAATAATAAAGGCAAAACTCCTACCAGGTGTTATCCTGGTAATGACTATCACTTCAGTGTTTTCTGGTAAACAGAGCGTTTTTTCCAACCAAGCTCTGACTGATGTGGTTTCTTCTTTCCGAATCCTTTCCTCCGCATTGGTGTCCCTATCATCAACACTATTGCGGTTTGGGTTTTCTTCTTCTTCTTCATCATCTTCAATGCTCTCTGATTCCCCACTCCCCACAAAACAACGAACTTCAACTTCGTTTGTTTCACCAATTTGGATATTAGATCCAGCAGGAGACGCCATTGCATCCCCAACCTCCTTCCCTGGACTCCAGTCCTTCATTTGACTGGAAAACAATAATGAATAGTAAGGAAATTATGGCTTCTTGCCAAATGCTTCTGTCAATTATAAAAATAAAATATATAGAGGTTATCATGAAAGTGTTTCGAGATGGTCAATATCCTGCATTAGGAATAAACATTGTATTTTGCGAGCCTTGGCGAGCTAAATACATTGTGTTTATTCCTAATGCAGGATATTTACAATCCCAAAACACACGAGCATGATCACTTCTGTATCATACATTGTCAATCTTCATTCATTTTGCGCAAAACAGCATCACAACATTATTTCAAAGTTGAACTTTACTGTAACTAAGCGTATTGATATATGCAAATGAACTGCGTGCCTTTTTCACAGTAAAATGACACAAAATAACGCCTCCTAAATTATGCTTTCAGTGCAAATAATTGTTATTTTTGGCATGATCTTAATTTTCAATGTTTTAATACGTTTTAAAAGCGAAATCGTACTCGCGTCCTATCGCTTGTGTAACCGTGACTGTAAGCGGATCTCGAAGTGCGAGAGTTTCCGTCCGGTTGCAAATGGCGACTCGCACCACACAGAGAGCTAAACTGAATGTTAGGCAGCTAATTCTAAAATCCCCTTTTCAAAAGTCACATTATGGAACCGTGAAGATTGCCGTTCGATAAATGAATGTGTGACTCAAACTGCCTTTGTTATCTGTGTGTTTGCTCGGTAGTTTTCAACTCGCGATGAACATGTTTTTGCACTGCTTGAAAATAATAAAATTCTGCCGCACTTTGCATTGCACAATGATTTTTTTTTAACATTTCTCAAATGAATGTGGATCTATATGAAATGAAGCATGTTTATTTACGTGAAGCTGTTACACTATAATTGTCACGATTATTACAGGCATTTGAAATGTTAACGCGTGTGACGTCATTTCCAAAAGAAGTTCCGTCACTTGACCTCTGTAATTTTCATCTGTATCCGTATATAACCCCAACTGATACCGAAAATATCCGTTGCCTTTATCCTGCCGAGAACACCACCGATTGTATGATAAATTGTCTTATTCAATTCTACAACTGTGACAAAATCTCAACAATATATCAATACATTTTTCAATTTCTTCTATGTTTTCAATGCAATGCTGAATTTCTCCCCGGCATAGCTTGATAAACCAGGTTGTTTTTTGCGTGTAGACGCCATTTTGCCCGACAAACATAACCATGATTTGCATCATGCAGTTGTAACATATAACGTCTGTGATCAAATACTTTTATTACATTTTTTTTAAACAAATACTACCCAATAGTTTCAATTCATTTTATGAATGAATATTATACAACTATGATATGTAAAACTGCGGTTCAAGAACATGAAATATGTTGATTTAATCAAGTAAAAAGGCAGTAGATTTTTCAAATTTTCTTGTGAATGCCGTCCTACTGATCGATGTTTGTCATGTACGTCCGTCTTTAGCGGTACTTACACATTAGTTGTCTGCAGCTACACAATGAATTATTCCTCAAATGTTGTTTCAATTTATTGAAATAATGATTAATAACCCTAATACTATATATTTTAATATATAGTTTCGAGTGGCATGCATTGCTTTTAATTCAAAGTTATATGATATAGATCGTTACACATTTCATTTACTCAAACAAAACTGGTCAACGTGTTGCTGTGGCCATAGTATACCTTGCAGAGAGTGCACCTATTTAAATTTGTAAAATAAATCCTGTACCCTTTCGTGCATAACGTCCCATTTTTTGGACGCACTTTTTACATGTAAAAAAAGTATGGAAAAAGTATTTAAAGCTTAAATGACATCCCATTCCTTTCATTGTGTGACAAGATGATGTAGCTCACACATTATACACAAAATCGGAGTTCTCATGCATATATGGGTTAAATTTTGCTGTAAAAAATGTCGGTGTTGCTTAACTAATTTCCAGGTGTATATTTGTACTAAAGGGTATTCCCTTATATAAGATAATATAACTGAGCTTAATACAATATCTATTTCGTCCTAACATCTATATTTTTATCTATCAAAATATATACATGACGGTACCCGTGAAAACATTCACGGATTTTCTATGACTTTCCTCTCATACTCCGGATTTCTCAATGTATTTACCTTCTTCTCAAAAACTTTCTTTTGCCCGATAGTTTATATATGCTCCGTTACTCTACACTATATCATAGTGGAGAGTAACGGAGCATATATAAAACCATGGGTAACCGAGGATGGTAGGCATCCCACAAACATGAACAATTACTGAATGCCGTTGTTAGAAACACATGTAAATCGGTTTAATTTCATACCTCACTAGTACCTCACCTCCCTTTATACCGTGTGACAGCTGCTAATTTAAGTCTTTGAACGGAACTTAGAAGTGAAATATATACGGTTTGTGAATACAAACGCCTTTATGTAAACATAAATTATGTATATACACACTAAATAGTCGTGATCAAGGCAATCTTGCTTTTCTAACTTAATAATTCTGCATTCAAAATGTCACTTTCTCACTGTTAAGAGCCAATACAACAGACACTAGTGCTATGCCATGACCTTGATAAGGAAGTAAACTAACATTAATGGATGCGTAAAATGAAAAATAATATGAAGCATGTGTATGTTACCCTGACCGATTAGACGAACACTCAGTAATCAATGAATGGCAGAAAGATGTACACAAACACAGATTAGCTAGATGAAATCAACAGCGACTCACCAGTTGATTTGTTCAACCCAGTAATCCGAGGAGACACTGGAAGCTGTCTGACACAGGGAAACGTGAGCCGAAGGCTATCAACTGAGTGTGGATGTGACGTAACATATCCTGTTTAACTTACTAGTATATTAAATGTACTAGCTGGATTTATAAATGTTAGTTGCAGCAAACTCGGTGGAATAAGGCCAGATATTCAGTATGAATTAATTTCATGTTTTAGTGTGAATGTGGTGCAATTAACAATATGACGTCACCAACATGTACGTTCATGCATTTTTAAAGTGTAATATTGAGGGAATGATGTGAAACAAATTATTTATTTTATTCATGTACATGTACAATGTATACTGTAATGTTTTTGTGTAGATAAGAATACATCGACAAGAGACCATATGTGAAATATGCAGGCTTAATCTAGCGAAATTAATAATGATTCACAATTACAGCGCAAAGTATCAGTAACCATGCTCCTCCTGTTGCTAATAATAGAATGGGTATTTTAGAAAAATAACTTCTGATACTCCCTATACACCTACAACAAACACTTCACATAAAAATGGCATGCTGTACGGTGCACCACTGTGACCACAGTTATTTATTCCAACATCAAATTATATACATATGCACAACAAGCTGTCTCCATGAGCTCCAACAACTCGCATCACTGCTACATACCACGTCTCTCAGCCTCGCACGATGACTCGCGTATTCTAATGGCTCGCCAGCCCGGACATGTCCGTCCCACCCAAAAGATCTATAACAGAAATGAAAATTACAGATTTTGCATAAACGCACATAATTAAAACGCATATATTCACAACATCATAATTACCATATGATGCAATACAACAATTAAAACTGACCACTGGTGCACCGCAGCTGAGAATGACATCATTCAAATCTCCCACCCTTTTATACACCTACACAAAGCATTACTTCCCTTATTGTATCTTCCGACGCTAGGAGAAAGAAATTTCATTCTATTTCGTACCTCCAACGAAAGAAATTATATGTCTATTTTGTTTTTCACTTATTAGTTTTTTTACTGAGAAACATTCACGTCATTAGAGAAAGTAGCTACAATGAAAGTTCTATATTTAATAAACTCAGTAAAACAACATGTTTAGCAAGTTCATTATTAGCTATATTGTTATTAACATTGGCATGATAATTGTATATTTTAGTTATACATATAGCTTAACAATATCTTCAAAGTTAATGCATTTGAAACGTTTGTATTACACTCAACCGCAAAAGAAACGTCTCCATACAAAATGCATGATATTTGATAAAACACGTCTGAAACAGAGATTCATGATGTCTCCAGAAACCAGCTAAACTAATTTTGGAATTTTCAAAACAACATCTGTTCATATTTGTGAAATATACACGTTTTGAGAATCCTCGTTTTCGAATATCCTTAAGATAGGAGTGTCAAAAAGGAAGTTTTGGCTTGTTTTATGACGCCCTACAGTAGGGACGCGTAAAAAAAATTAAGTCCAAGAAGGTTATTTATGTCGACACATCTTTCATTAATAAATTTTGTACATTTAAAAAAATGAAGTTAAACGCTAATCATTCTGGCCAAAAAACATTTATTAAAGCGATTTCAACACCCCAAATAAAAGTATATATTCTGATGTATGAAATTTGGGGTACCTCTTTACCAATCGATTTTCTTCGGCAGCAATGTTTCGTTTTATACACTGTTGAAAATGTGGTGACATTTCTTTTGCGGTTTAGTGTAGTTATTCGGATTTTTGGAATCTGTAACGGTAACAGTTCTGACAGTGGCAGTAACAGAATGAAAATTTACATCGAATTTGATTTAAAATGACAAATGTTTTCTTGATAACTATTGCTATGTATCTATGATTAATGCACGTATTGTGAATTATGAATTGTGAATTATTCTAGTGTTCACGGTAACATATGTGGGGAAATTATCAGTAACAGAAATGGCAATGCGGTCACATCAAATCTGTCACCACACTTATAGATATATAATTATATAGACATTCATAATGTACGCAATTAGCATTATTGTCAAAAGATATTTAGAGGAGAATGGCAAAAGCTTGAAAAATTAGAACAAAAACATATCCTGAATCTAAATCGCATGAGAATTAAACTCACATAATGTCTGATTCCAAATACTTCTTATCATCAATGTACCGAATGTTTTTAAACATGATAATCAAAATATATTGAATTAAATTATCAAGGTACGATATAAGGAAAGGAACATCATCATTTGACAATAACAGATTTAAACTAAGACGTCTGCTTGACTTTTTATTCCATGTTGCACCCTTGGTTATTTTTTTTATCAGTTTCTCTGCTTTAAAATGAGCTATCAACCATATCTCTATCTTCAGTAGTTTTTAAACACAAATTCTCCAAAGAAAATACTCCACTGAAAATGGGAAAATTGCATATTAATGGACCCCTACATGATGTTTCTCAGACAAAATGGATTATACTTTCATACTAAGGTAAAACATAGAAGATGTTGTGCTTGAATTTCATTTAAGAAGATGTAATCATCATTAAGATAACCTACATAATTAATGCGTTATGTTTTTCTGAATACTCAAGAAAATACTGAAACAACAAATATTTTCGGACCCATACAACATTTGCGATTAGAAATAAAGATTTGAGATAAATATCCTAGTTATTGATATAAAGAGAGAGTGGGGATATTTATCTCAAATCTTTATTTCTTAACCGATTTCGCTCAAATTTGGACTATGAGCTCACAATATCATACATAAGCATCACATGAATGCAACAATCTTGATTTTGAATTTTGAAAATATTATCAAAACCACGAAGATGCAAATAGCAAAACATTTATTATGTAAAGGTTAATCACCCAAACAAGGTAGTTATTTAGATTAACTATGCGAGGGCGTTAGCCCAAGCAGAGTTAATCTAAATACCGTATTTCCTCTAATAGAACCCGGGCCTCTATTAGAACCCGGGCCTCCAATACAACCCGGGGGGTAAGGGGTGCTGAGGTAAATACAACCCGGGTCTCCAATAGAACCCGGGTCTCTATTAGAACCCGGGTTTCACGTCACAACTCAATACTCCGTGTTACAATATAAAAGAGTTATACACTCGTTTTGAGGAGAAATATTGTTGTAAATATGTGAGATTCAGCATAACAGGTTCATGATATCAATTATCCGTCTTGTTCTGATAATTTTCATTTTACAATAATTTACCCCAAGAAGATTATAAATGTCAATTCATGTCTGAAGAAATATAACCCGGCCTCCAATACAACCCGGGTCTCTAATAGAACCCGGGGGTAAGGGGTGCTGAATTAAATAGAACCCCGGGGTTGTATAAGAGGAACTACGGTACCGTAACTATCGCAGTTTTGGGTGATTAAACGATTTATACCACGTGGGAATATTGTTTTTACGTACGTTTAATGAATGATATGTAAAGACAATGATCATTACAAGTTAACAAATTGGTTTTTTTTAATTCAAATAATTGCCCTAGGGCGGTTATCAAGGTTATGTGAAATAACCCCTCTGAGAACAATAGACATAACCGACCCTTGTGGTATAATACGGCCGAAAACCGTATAGTCCTTAACGGAAATGTTGTTGCCAAAATATTGGTGAAACGTTTGTGAAATGATCTTGATTAGTTTTCGAACTATTGAAGTCGAAAATAAAAAAAGTGGCTCGACATAAATTCAGTTCAGGTCACAAGCTACAACCTCTGAAAACATCATGAACATTCGCGAAGGGGTTAAGCGGGAATCCTTCGGACTATAAAGGTCAAATAATAATTTAAAAAAAACATGATAATGACAAGGGTCTTCCAGACGTAGTGTTGTATGCCTAAATATTCACATTAAAAACGGTTTATTATTTCAACGGTGGTTGTTCCCGTCTCTATAGGTAAAACACAGTTGTATTGGTGTGTTGAATACCTTTAACTTTGGAATTGGTAATGTGTTTGCCGTATAGGCCTACAGTTGCATACCGAAACATTGTTCACTTATATGTGGGGCACAGTGGTGCAGTGGTTAGCATGCTTGCCTCTCACGTCAACGGCCCGGGTTCGAATCCCGGTGAAGACACCAAATATTTGTAGGCCGGTTCTTTTACTGTGTCTTTTACAGGGGTTCGAGTCGCTGTTTTGACAATAGTTTCAAAATTTAAAATCTAGATTGTTGCATTCATGTGATGTTTATGTACGATATTGTGAGCTCATATTCCAAATTTGAGCGAAATCGGTTAAGAAATAAAGATTTGAGATAAATATCCCCGCTATTGATATAAAGACACAAGGGAGGACACTTGCTATACGAAGTTCTGATCAAAAACTGGAAGGCCAAACTATTCTGACGTGCGGTACAATAAACCTTTGCTTTTCTCACAAAAAATGTATTGAACATATAGACCCGTCTTTTGCCTTTCTGTGTGAAAGTGTGTGTCCCATTGATTTTCTCTAACTTCATTTTACATTTGACCGTTAACCGTCGCAAGTAGCCGACCCTCCTTTTTGTACATAATAGTGCACGACATCGGGAAATCATACTATTTGGATTAAAAGACACGCCGCTCTCAATCGCTCGGAGATAGAAAACGCCTCTCATTGGTCAATTATGACGTCGGTTAATCACGCCCCCTCAATCAAGGGAGATATAACTGTTGTTTTTCCCGAAAAACAAACGCACGTTACCAGTTTGGCCAAGGCGAGTCACTTACATTCCGAATGATTTGCTTATATATATAGTTATTGTCTGCATAAAGGAAATATCGAGTGAAATAAATCATTAGGTATTCTGATTATTAGTTCAATAAATGTTAAACACATTTGACAGACAATGGAAACACCGGAAAACGAATACGGAAGTATTGCAAATGTGGAATGACGAACAATGGTCATTGTGCCGATTGATAGGCATTGATCATAAATAAATGTATCCGATCCTACTTTAAAGCTTCTCCTTTGTCTTTTGTCTAAAATGACATATTTACAAACTATATAAGCAGCACATCCCTCGAAAATAATATTTTAATACACATTATGTCCGTTCATTGTCACGTTTTTTGTTGTTTTCATTACTTTCGATTTAGAAAATGAATCCCCAAATTTTTGAATGAAGTATTGAATAACGAATTCGTGATATTGAAAAGAATTATCGTTAATGAGATACCGTTAATATAGTTACAAACACCAATGTTGACAAACATCTGTTGGTTTTTTTTCAATAGTTAGAAATGGATCAACTAGCAATTAGAATCAGGGATCAAAATTTATTATATATGTTTTTTTGAAACTTAAAAAAAAACCTGCATTACACTTCAATTATATTTGACTGAAGTTCTAATTAAAATACGTTTTTAAAATACAATTACCCATTCTTCTAATAAGCGCCGGGTCTAAACCATTAAATTGTTAGTGCATGAAGACCCCTGTCACCCTACAATTGAAATTATCATTGAAGATGCACATGAAATAGACATTAGATTGCTTTTGATCTAATGCCGTAATTCAAAAGATTTTCAGGCACAATGTCCATGGTAAATGACAGCTTTACCCTTATAAATTTGATTTGCTATTAAAGAAATAAGCGCCGGGCTTCCAAAGAGCGCCTGGCCTCTAATAACCGTAAAGGGTCCTAGGGGGGGGGGGGGGGGGGGGGGGGGGGGGGGGGTTGATTTGCTATTAAAGAAATAAGCGCCGGGCCTCCAAAGAGCGCCTGGCCTCTAATAACCGTAAAGGGTCCTATGGGGGGGGGGGGGGGGGGGGGGGTTTGATTTGCTATTAAAGAAATAAGCGCCGGGCCTCCAAAGAGCGCCTGGCCTCTAATAACCGTAAAGGGTCCTATGGGGGGGGGGGGGGGGGGGTGTTAGCGCAGTGGTTAGCGCGTTCGGCCTCGGATCAAGAGGTCCGCCAGGGGCACGGCAACTTTGTCTGCAGTAGAGAACTGTTCTACACGCAGTAAGGTTTGGGTGCAATGCTACACTGAATTTCAGCGTAGTACCACCCATGGTTCGCTAGTTCCAGCCGTTGCTCGCAGGTTTCACTGCAATGCATAGCCACATGGCCTTGCGGGCTTTCGCCCTGCCGTAATACTAGCAGCCGCGATATAAGTGAAATTATCTTGAAACCGGCGTTAAACCACAACTCACCTCACCTCACCTATGAGAAATGTAGTTTTATATACCAGTCACCAATACAGAATCAGATACACCCCATGACTGACAGGCTACATCGTCACTTTGTCATTATATATCATCCCTTCATCACATTAGAAGAGATAATACCAAATGGTTGGTTACATTAAGTCTTTATCTTCCAGGAGTGTTTGGCAGCTTTACAAAACTTGTATCTAAAACTAGCCGTCCTCTCAGATGACTTTTGTTTTCTTAAGTGAATGACTTTCTCCCTAATCTTATCTAAGACTCCAACAAAAATGTCAAAGAATTTATCGCTCTTTAGGGCATCTATTTGGGTCATATGTCCCAAAAACTGCTGCAGAAGGTTTTATTCCAAATCTGTGCAGTACTTTGTGTAATATATGCTGTAAGCATTGCAATTCATATCTCAAAAGCTTTAATGATTGCACAATCATATGTTATAAACAATTGTTCTAAGTAAAATGAAAAAAGATATCTCCTATTCCTCGTACAAATTAACATTTAAGAGTACATTCTATTTTCATGAACATTATAGGGAATATACATACGCCTATTAATTTACAACATCATATTACTTTGTCTATTCAAATGGATTATTACTTTGAATATTATATATGTTAATAAACGATTTAATTAAAATAAATATTTTCATATATTTACAACTTTGTGCTTCACCAATAAAAATGATCTTCAGTTACTTTAATCTGTACAACTCAATATCCATATCCCGATATGTTCCTAGAATACTGATTCTGGACTTGGACTTTAGATGTCAGAGCCTAAGTATTATACTAAAAGTATGTGTGTGAGAATGGTTGTTTGAGTGAACTTAAAACCATAGAGGTCACCCCTTTATAAGTGACTAGTCACTTCTCTACACTTTGCCCCAGTAGACTACACGTCTCCCCTCATTGACCCACAGCTCTCTGACCCAGGCAAGCCTGGGCTGAGTATTGGCAGCTGGAATCCCCAAACAGGGAGAATCTATGATATCGTGTTTCAGTTGTGTCACTGCACAATCAGAACAAAGCAGTAATGAGTGAGAGATTGATTAGCTTATCTGGGAGGAGGCTTAATCGGACAAGTAAACTGAAGCAAGGGATATGACTTTGTGTATTAATTATCTACGTCTGCAGTACACCTTGAAGTATGTAGTGTAGTAACTTTAAGTAAAATATTTGTTATTTATCATGATGTAGGGAATACGTCTACACCATTTGAATTGGAAAAGGTACCTTCTCTTCAAATCATTTTAGGAATTGTGATATTTGAACAACCAGTTTCCTCCAAATTTAGTCATGTTTTTCCTGAGATTTGTGTTTGAACGTACACTAACAATCGAAGCTAAAAATAAATGTGTCAATGCAAATAAACCCATTTCTGAACCTTCCAGATTATTGTAGATTCTAAATTTACAAGGAAGTTACTAGCTGACTGTGTGCTGAGATTAGACCAGGACGGAAGTAACACCACTTAAAAGGATACGGCTCAGGTCAGGACTGTATCCTGTGAATTTGGTAGATATTATTGTTGAGGTTTAATATTTAACCAGCTCTAAAATGACTATTCTAATTGTTAGTGTTGATGGCACAATCAATCATTCGTAGAATGTAACATTTCGTTAGGACATGTAGTTCCACATTCCGGATATAAGTGATATTGCAATGCTGTGATTAACTTAAAACTCCATCCTTGCAGTTCCAACAGCAAAGCACAATATACAATAGAGAAACAAGTTAAGCCCCCAAGTATGTTTACCACGAAGTTGTCTGATAAGACGGAGGACAATGTGTCAGTAAACATAACCGTATCATATGTTAGAATCAAGAAAAAACATGTTATTCATATAACGTTTCACTAAATTTCGATATTTGTATTTTTTTAAACTTGCTGTTTTGGTGTTTACTTTTTTTTTAGAGAAATGAAATTCAATATTGCTTTTTGAAATGTGATTAATTCTTTCGAGAGAACTGATCATATCTTTAGTAGCAGCTTTTAAGAAAAGTCACTTGTTACAGTATACACCTTCAACATCACAGGCAGGATGCCTTGTGACGAAATATAGTCAGCATTAACTGAAATGACCTTAGATCCATAGAGAAATGTTTAATTACCAGACTGAACTCGAAATAACTCCAGATGCATTCCAAAATCGTTTGATTATAGGATTTTAGATAAATGGTGGAAATGTTGAAAAAAAGGAAATTCATAAGAAATTTTGGCAGTTGCTTCCTTATTTTGGATGATGAAACATGTTTTGATGCGTCAACTTGGTAACAACCTTGTTGTTTTTGTCATCTGAAACCTAAATTGTACAAGGTCACACTGACGGTTGTTAGGGTAAATCTCATTACCAAAATGTCAACATGATAAATTTGAAGAAATAATTCCTATAATCTTTTGATGTCGAGAGAGATAGTCACATTAGCGTAATATATCGACAGCAGCACATTACGGTATTAAATACTGGGTGTGTCTAACTTTTTCTTTATACACTTTGTTGTAATAGACTCTGTTCATATTGCCATAACTAAGGCGTAGCAGATAAATGTCACCTATAAATGATTTGGTAACGTTATGAAGATTAACAATTTAGTCTGTTCTGCTTTAGTAACCCATGTAGAGAAGACTGTGTTAGAATAATGTCATGCAATGATGTAAACTGTTCGATACAAATTGCTAAACTTTCTCATAAGGCTCATCAAATTGAAATTATGTAGATGTAAGTTTACCTTAATTACATCATAATACCCAAGGCGATAGATCTTAGAAACCTTTTACGAATGCTTCGTCAAATAAGATATCCATAATTAAAGAATGTATGTACAGATTGACTGTAATGTAGCAGGGTCAATAAGTAGGGTAAGTGCACTTTTAATGGTATTCAAGATCAATATGATTTCTTAAAAACGATCACTGTATATTCCTCATATATTTACTGTACATCCTACCAGATCAAAGTTTAACCAGTTACTCAAAACAAAAGATGTATAACTGTATATATTGTCATTTATCTTAAACACAATTTACCGGTATCATGCTGCGTCACCCCTTCATGTGCTCGATATTTTCTTTATGTTTATACTCTTGATTATTTGGACATCCGCACTGAATAATACTCTGATTTGTTTTCATATACGTTTAGGAGGCCGCAACTGTACGTTGTATTGAACGCATATCACTCATTCGTATCTTTTAAAGGTCGAAGATTCCCAATTTGTATATCATATAACTTATCAAAAATACTCGTCGCTCTTAAAAGAGTGGGTAAGAATTTGGTCAATTGAAATGTTATGGTAAAATGTGTGTTGATTTGAGGTGTCACAAGCCTCAAACTGGTTGTGTTGAATATTAATGGGACACTGGTAGGAACATAGTGGTTAATCGAACAGCCAAATAATATTGACAATGAAGTTGTTAAAGATACAGAATTTCAAACATCCTTGGAATGGCAGGTTTTGAAACTGTATATGGAAATTGTAATCTGATTAGTTAATTAATACACCTGCTGCAAAACGTTGTTGACATTTTTTATATAGAGGATATCTGTCTTTCCTTGACAATGCCATGTTTATCTCATTGAGTGAGGTAGAAAATGAGACATTTCACGAGTGGCGCAGCCACGAGTGAAATATATTAACTTTTCTACCTCTCGAGATGATACATGGTATTTGTCAAGGAAAAACAGAAATTCTATTTATTATATCATTATTTCTGTGTTTTACGTTGAGTTGGAGTGAATTCAACGGCAAACTTCCAGCCGTCGCAAGCTGACAATATGACGTCATAACATTGTCCCGATGACGTCACACGAGTGGGGATAAAGTTTATCGTCACTCAGTAGAGTAGTGATAAAGGTTATCACCACTGTAGCTTGATAGAGGGTTTATTTCACTGATAGAACCGAGTATCTCACTCCAAATTATGTAATAAATATTTGTATTACATGTGGCATCCTTTATTGCTGCCTTCCTGACTCAGCCGCTAAATCAGCTATCAAACAACATTATTCTCCAACTATTATGAAGTGATGAACTGTCCCTTATTATTGGATGATCATTCTTACTCTTTCTGACTGCCTGTCGGGGGCACTTACTGGCATATTCAGTCATCGTCCAATCACCTCTAACGTGTAGCAGATTGTCATTATTCCCATGGTGTAATGGTTAGCCTTTTGGACTGAATCCAGCTATTGATGAATATTAATTATTAACTATATATTACTGCCCGTTCACAGGGTGATGCATCATAAGCGGTACAATGTAACTGTTACAAAGAGGCAAGGTTCTGAGATGTAAGCACTCTGAATCCAACGATATGATCTTATAATAAATAATAGTATATTTATAATGCGCACATATCCATGCACGATGCATGCTCAAGGCGCTACACAAGTATTACCCTGAAGGAATTGTACTTTCGGTGCTGCCTATGAAGCGCTCCGCGCGACCACATAGGTCCATACATTCCCATGTCCAGGTACCCATTTGTACAGCTGGGTGAACTGAGTGCAATGTGGATGAAGTGCCTTGCCCAAGGACACAACACAGTATAAGACCAAGGTCACATATGTTTGGTGTCTCCACCGGGATTCGAACCGTGAGAGGCAGACATGCTAACCACTACACCACTGTGCTCCAGAAATCAAATCTTAGTTCAAATCTCGGTAGAACCTAATACTTTTTTCAAACACTGTGTATGTATTTCAGAAAATTAAAACCAATCTTCTTGTTAATGGTGCGATAATTTGATGACGAAATTGTTGTTGAAAAACGAAATAAACTGTTAATTCAATTATCAAGTAAGGATTTATATTTTAAACTTTCTGAGTCTTGAGCACTGTCTCTTCAGATTAATAACAAATGATGACATGCTTAAAGTGTTTTTGTTTGTTTGGTTGGTTTTTTTTATTTGCATATTTTTCAAGTTTTACATACATTCGGTTTGAACATATTCACAGTTGAAACGTGAAAAAAGAAACATTGTGCATTTAAATAACATGACATATATACATAGGTTACAGTGACCTTCAGCGATATACAGGTTATACTATTGGTTAAAGTACATGCACATTATAAACATTGGCAATATGACGTGCTTATTGTGAGTACAATGTGAAACTGTGTGTAATACAGAAAATATACAGTCGATTATCAAAACATTTAATTTCTCAATATGGTATGTAAGGATGACCAGAATTTAACAAATGGATCATTCTCACAAATGCATTTCGTTATGTCGTAATATTGCTTGATTTGGCCAAGTATATACGGAAAAATCGGAACATTCATGTTTTGACTGTTCTTGAATATAATGTCTTTTACAAGTAAAATGATAGCATTAATGGGATTGTTATTTCTTTCTTTTATCCCTAGCGTTATCTTTGACACTGTTAAATTTATATGAATTTGGGCGGTTTGTAGCCATTTTTCTAAACTTTTCCAAATTTCTACAACCGGGGCAAAATACCAAAGTAAGTGCTCTAAAGTTTCGAATTCTTTATTACAAAACCGACATAGTGGTGTTTCCGATACCTTTATTCTGAATAAGTAACAATTTGTAGGTACAATATGATGGATAATCCTATACTGCAGCCATTTCAAGTCAGTACTACGGGTGCATTTGTGAGCTATCATATTAAATACTCTCCAATCCTTTTCTGAGAGTTCACAATCTAAAATTCTGGCCCATTTGCTATAACAGGGTAATAGCACATATTTCGAATCCATTAATTTCGTGTATATATATTTACTGCCTAAATTTTCACTAATATGAAATAGATTAAAAGGATAAATTGGATTTGGACAAACATTCTGTATGTTTTGTATATCTAACTTAGAGATATACGACATAACAGACCTTTTTATACCTTCGTACCTTAAAAAATTGGTTTGGATTTTAAACTTATTTTCGAATTCCTCAAAATTGATAAGTCTACCCTCGTGGTGCATCAGATCATTGATAAATATCACACCTTTGTTATACCATGATCTGTACATAATAGGCTTTCCATCTATTCTTATTCCATCATTATTCCACAAAGACTGACTTAGCAGTTCGCATTCTGAAATGCTTGATGTTTTACACTTATTAATAAACATTGAGTATGACATGAGAACATCCTTCCAAAATCCATTTGTCATTTCTGGAATCAATTTATCTCGAATAAAGATGCTATCTGAAAGCCAAAGCTCATTAATATCATTTATTATGTTTGCCAAAATAGAAGCCCATTTCTTTTCTCCACTTTGTAGTCTACTTATCCACCTTAGCTTTTGAGATGCAATAATTTCCTTAATATTAGCTGCTTTTATTCCTCCGTGCTCAGGTATAAGAACAAGGACATCGCGTTTAACTTTATCAGACTTACCCCTCCAAATGAATTGAAAACATTTCTTCTGGAATTTTTCAAGTATATTCTTTGGTGGATCTGGCAGTGAAGAAAATAAATGATTTAATTTAGGGGATAAGAGGGATTTCAGGATAGTGTTTCTGCCTAAAGGAGTGAGATTTCGGGCCGACCAAATATTCATTTGGTTTTCAATATAGGTACAATTTTCACCATAATTTGTGTCTACCATGTTCCCAAGATCAATATCGAAGTTGATTCCCAAAAGAGAAAAGTTCGTCTGAGTCCAATCAAATTTCCAGTCTTTGCACAGTTTATATCTAGATCGTTTTTTGGATCCAATCCATATTAATTTGGTCTTTTCTACATTTATCTTCAAACCAGAAAAACGTTGGAAAAATTGGAGAGTATTTAGTGTTGCATAAAGGCATTTTTCAGATCCATCTAAATTCAACGTAGTATCATCGGCAAATTGTGCAAGTAGGTACTCAATATTTCCTAACTCTATCCCTTTTATGTCTTTATTGTTTTTAATCATTATGCCTAAAATTTCTACACAAAGTATAAATAGATATGGGGCAATTGGGTCACCTTGACGACAGCCGCGTCCAATTTTGAATGGTTCGGAGGCAAAACCATTCACAAGTACATGTGATTCAATACCGTTATATATTGTCTCAATCCATTTTATAATACTAGGTCCAAATTTAAAGAACTGTAGAACCTTAGTGAGATATGTTCTTTCTACTGAATCAAATGCCTTTTCAAAGTCAATTAACAATAATAAGCCAGGAATCTGAAATGTTTATGTGTATTCCATTAAATCATAAATTAATCGTGTTACCTCTCCAATATATCTACCAGAAATAAAGCCTTTTTGATCCTCACTGATGATATTTGGAAGAACTGTTTTTATTCTATTTGCGATGGCTGAAGCCCCTATCTTATACGAAGTGTTTAAAAGAGAAATTGGTCGTTAGTTTTTAAGATTTTTTTAGGTTTTTTACCTTTGTGAATGCAGGTTATCAATCCCTGTGTTTGTGTCACAGTTAATTTTTCATTTTTATAACAAAAGTTTAAGGATTTTAACAGAAAATCACCCAAATCCTTCCAGATTTTTTTTTAAAACTCTGTCGTAAAACCGTCTGGTCCTGGGCTTTTGTTATTTTTCATGTTTTTAAGTGCTGATGAGATTTCTGTCTTAGTTAAGTCACCTTCTAGCGTCGCCTGTTCGTTGTGAGATAGTTTTGATATGTCAATATCTTTGAAATATTCATCAAGATCGATTGATGTAACATCCTGTTCCATGTAAAGCGTTTCGTTAAAAGATTTAGTCTCATTTAAAATTTCTTTAGAATTGTTAACAACTGTACTGTCATTTTTTTCTAACTCTATAAAGGCTTTATTTAGGAAGTTTCTAGATTCTAATTTAAGAAAATATTGAGTAGGCTTTTTGGGAAATAAGGAAAAAATATAGTCGTGCTTGTTTCAAAGGAGTGGGTTGGCGCCATGTATACCTTTTTGTTTCATAATTCATCTCTCGCAATGGGTCTTTAAGATCAAACAAATCAATAATTTCCGAAAGTTTGTCCTTACATTTAGGGTGGTTAATGTTTTTATAATTAAAAGTGTCTAGTCTTTGATTGGTCACTAAGTTCCAATCGCCACACAGACAGGTCTCATCACTATCAAATTATTTTAATATATCTACAATCTGCTCAAATATACCCGGTTCGTCCTTATTCGGACCATACATGCTAACAACTGTGTATGTTATTTCATTTGACATTATTTTGAGAGCAAGTAAGTTTCCTTCTGTATCAATCGATGTGTCTAAGACTTTGAATTCGAAATTATTGTTAAATAGAATAGCTGTTCCACGAGCATTACTCCTCAAACAACTAAAATAGGACTCTTTATACCCCCACTGTTGTTTAATAGACTGTTCCTGGTCAGGCGTAAAGTGGACATCCTGCAGGCAGTAAATGTTAACATTCTTTTTGCGTAGATATTGAAATACATTTTTCCTTTTAACAACATTACTTAGGCCCCGACTATTTTGAGATATTATCTTTAGCTTTGGAGTCATTGCATTAATATTCTAAGTAGTTTGGTAAAATATCGCACAAGTGAATGTGAATACAATATAGCTGAATAATCTAAATACATCATATTGACATTTAACATTTCTATGAATGAATAAAATATACAAAACATGTGAGTATATGCTGAGATCACCGTTTCTGGGAACATAAGACATGAACAACAATCACTCATACGCTGTGAAAGTGCTAACGAAAATGCAAACACAATAAATGTGACTGAAGTATTTCTTGTACAGAAATACAGATACCACGAAACAAAACAAAACAAAAATATCATACATTCTATCACCATATTTATGGGGGGAAACAATCTTCCCCACGAATATCCCTCTGTCAAAATAAATATTTACACTGACTGATATTATATTATTGCAATAAAGACAGTATATTGGTTACCGCCTAGGAGCTCATATCAATCATACATCACTGAAAGGCATTGCGTAGTGCTTGCATGTACATTTCGGCACGAGCTGGACGTGCGCTTGGAAAGTTGCCACGTACGTTGTAGAGCAGATATGAACAACGTTGCAGTTTACCGGCAATCGTTTGGATTGTAAAGGATATTTATGAGTGTTTTCAAACGATTATTCGTTCTACAGGTAGGTCAGTGTCAGTATAATGTTTGTTGTTATAGAATGTCACACCCTACAGGAATTGTATGTGTTACTATGAAATATATATATAGAACATCATACTTGTGCATTTGGATCGTTTGTATTGAACGAGAAGCTGTCATGGAAGCGGAGGAACAACGAGTTCGAAGAACGAGTTGTTCCTCCGCTTCCATGACAGCTTCGAGTTCAATACAAACGATCCAAATGCACAAGTATGATGTTCTATATTTATTATATACCCCTTTTTATTAGCAAATTGGTAAACAATTAAAGTTACGTAAATTTACTGGAACGACGTGCTGCGTATTGATACACGGACGGTTGCTTGACCAGCACGACTCATGATTTGAAATCTGAATAATATCTTTATTTTCTCATTTGTTAGCCCAAAAGAGCTTTAAGTGAAAATTTGTTCAGTGTGTTAACATAATAAATCCATCAAATTTGCTTTACTATCATTTAATTACAAAGAACTGACAATAATAAACAACATTCAGGCTTCCGTCCGTCGTGCTTCTTTCGAATGACGTAACCATGGTTATGACGTCACAGTTGTAAACCGTTGTGACGTCACAATGACGCAACATCGCTAGCGAAGCTTTCGGCAAAGCGCTTTTCTTCCTTGGTAATGATAATTTGAGTAACATTTTCCCTTCTTGTGCTGTTAATATTAGGTCTTAATCCAAATTGATACTTTAATCAACTGAAACATTACCAGCAGTGTTAATAAAACATAAATTTCGGAGATTAACCTGTATAGTCCCATAGGACCATTTATGTGCCCCTCCATCAAAACCCCCTATAGTGCCATAGGACCATTTATGGTGCCAAACTATGACCCCACTAACCTCATTGCTATTTTTTTAAAATAAAGATCAAATCAAGTTGACAATAGTTTTGGCAGAAACCCTGTCAACTAAGCTTCAATTTGATACCACTTTTGTGCAATATAACTAAATATTGACAGAGATATCATGAATTTCACAAACAACTGTGATCAACAAAGTTAATCCCATCTGTCATGGTGCCATTGTCTACCTCTCTACATTGCATATCTAAAGGTATACAAGTATTACAGTAAAAGAACAATGTAACACAAACAACCAAATTCACTAAAACAATCTACAGTGTGCCTAGTTTTTAAATCACATGCTAATAATTAAAAAATACTTTCAAGTTAACAAGAACGGACCCTGCAACCCATAACCAAGAAAAAATGTCAGCTTTTAATGAATAATGGCTATCTATGTTGAGACTACAGGAAAACCGCTATGATGCAAAACCTGTATCAATATATTTGTATGAAATGTACACAGAAAATAAAACATGAATTAATTTATAGAAATAAATTTCATACAAGAAAAT
This sequence comes from Gibbula magus, assembly GCA_936450465.1. Lineage (NCBI taxonomy): Eukaryota > Metazoa > Mollusca > Gastropoda > Trochida > Trochidae > Gibbula > Gibbula magus. The sequence goes on from OW388304.1 coordinate 64,427,189, forward strand.
ACAACTCAGCAAGTAGTAACATGTATAAAACATGCCAAATAGTATATTTGAAATTCGGGTATCGACCATTGTTTACTCCAATTGAAATGTAAACAAATGGCCTGTCAACTTGGCTAGCGAGGGGAGCATGCCTAATGATCATTATGATATTTTGATACATTAACGAATTGTTTTACGAAAGAGTGGCAGAATATTTTGCTCAAATTGATTTTAGATCTGTAGGTGAATTATACAGTGTAAACCCCCGAATGTCACAGTGATACGGCTTGTGTCAAATCAAGTAAAGGCTTCGTGTAAATGAAAAATTTGGCTGAACGAAATAAAGTTGCTACACTATTTGCGATGTCAATATTTTGCTGTCCCGTTTACGTGGAACAAAATGGCAACATTACCTGAAAATACTATCAAAAGATAGAATTTTTATTTTTGTTTATGTTTCTGTCAGTGATTTTCTTTTTTGATGCGTTCAACACAGTAAAACTGCCGTATTGAAATGCAGTGTAAATTGTACCTCGCGGGCCTTTGTTGACAAAATGGCGGTGACACTGCAGATACCACTTTCCGGAAATCTTATTCCAATTAACTAATATGTTACGGACATCTGATGGATATAATGGAATTAATAATGATATTCATTGAGCTTTTATAATTTATGTTCGCTTTTATATTTACTATTTATATCAGAAACTCTATCGAACTGCAAATGTCAAGTGTATTGCTCTATGAAATCTGAAAACATTGACAAATATAATGTATTTCGCCATCTAAATTTCTATAAAGACAAAGGGAGAAAAGTGTCAAGCAAATGTTATCTTATCATATATTTGATTGAAACTTGGAAGGGGTATTTCAATACATAATTTTGAGGGAAATATGACCAAAGGACGACGAGAGTTTGTATGAAGTTACAATGGAATGTTTTATCTGGCGCGAAACAATGGTCAGCTGTCGGGGAAACAGCACGAGAGATGATACATGACGTTTATCACGCGAGTCTTGACGTCATATCCATGAGATGCACAACGTGCTTGTAGATATTTCGGGAAAACCCACGTCGCGGACGAAATGTTATTTATATCAATTTTGAATTATGAAGATGTAATAAATTGGCAGCTCCTTTGGCACTGAAAAATCCGTTGATATTGTAATAGTCCGTGGGACTGACACCCGACTTGATCAAGTTAGATGCGCTTATTCTCATGAATATTCAAGAAGGATGCAACACTGAACAAAAAGTAAGCTAATTTACAAGAAGAGGGTGCCAGTAGAATGCACAGGATTAGCTTTTTGAGAATCAGAAAATATGAAAAGTGAGGTAAATAAATTTAATACAATGAATTTGTCGTCAGATGTATTTACATTTGTTAAAAAATTGTGTATTTTCAACAATAATGCAATTTCATGCTTTTTTCTTTACATGAATTTATTTTATTATGAAAATATTTCTATATTTCAAATTTAAAATATTCTACAATAATTTAGTGTTACTTGTATTGCCAATTAGGAAAACAATTATATAACTTAATAAATATAACAGTAAAATGTATTTAGAATTTTCAAATTTAAATTATAAAAATACTTATTACGGTAGTTAAAAAGCTAATGGCAAACATCACAAACAATATTTAAAAAAAAAATATTGTTCAAATTAAAAATAAATTCAAATAGTATTGTATAATCTGGAAAAATTCTTATGATGAATACTACACATTTTTGAATTGACTAAATAATAGGTTGGGACATGTCTCCATTATTAACATAAGTAATTTATTAACCCCTTCTCCCAAGCAGACATTTATTATTTCAAATTCATGCTTAATTCTCATACTTTGGGATAAAACATTTCTCTTTGTCATCTAGTAAACAATTTTGAAAGGTAAAACACCAGGTAATCAGAAACAATAAATATTTTCATGTGACATTTGCTTAACAATATATATATTTTTTTAATTGTCTTTAAATGTAGGGACTTGTATAAAAGACTTTTTAAATAATAATTTCTAACCCGTTGTTGTTTTTTTATGACCTAAATATTATTTTTTCTATTTTTATTTTACATTCGGGGATATGTCATAATGATTTTTTTACAAAATAAAACTTGATATATTGAAATGGTCTTTTGTCATGATCCACTTGGAAGTTGTGATGATCAAGGGGGGACAATTTGCAGAGCAGGGGCGTGGCCAATATCAAGAACTGCGGAAGATCGTCATTGTTTATTTTTTATGTCACGTTAATGTTAAATGAACTAACAAATAACACTAATCATAAATAAATTGGTGTCTTGCAAGACAACTACAAAAACAAATGAGTTATACGACGACTACGTTCCCGCCATATTTATTGCGCCAATGTGCACCGGACAAGTTAGCGGGTAAAGTGGGCGGGGCTTATGCGATGGACAGCGGGCCTACATGTTTGTTGGGGTTCGAGATTCATGTCGGCTTACATGCGTTGTGAAAGCATGTACTTCCGTGTCAAGTAAGAGAATATAATTCGAAGCTTTCGTTTTTGGAGTAGGCTAACATTTATTTAGGATATTTTCAATCGCTTACCAAAACACCAAGTTGTCTACGGCCAACTTTTACCATTTTCATTTTTACTTCGGAGTTCCATGAAATAAACGTTCTGCAATGCAATTTTCGCTTGATAGATACATATTTTAGTGAATGATGTGTGGTGTACACATCTGCCGTGATTCAAGATATGTTCATGATCGAAATCACACCCTGATGATAAAAATAGTTTGCAAACGGAATGCAGTGTAATCGTTATGCTAAAACTGCCGTGGCACGGCGCCGACATATTTCTCCCAGTTTTGTCGTAATGATCATGATGGATTATCGCTTAAAACGCCAATGGAAACATATTCCACGTGGATGTCTATGTATTCTAGTATGCAAATATATTTCAATTTAGTACTTGAGGTTGGTATAGACCGACCATTAGACATTTGTTTATACCCTTGCATTTCTAGCTATCAAAATATGTTTTACCCACTGAAAACGGGTCTCGCTTATGTACTACTGAACCATGATATTATTTCCTTTCAAAGGTTTCCGAAATTCATACCATGCTCAAGCTAGAAACAATAGCTATCAGTGAGTGAAACATCAGCCACTATGCTTGTATTTTGAAAAAGTACGAAAGATTACCATGCACAGTACATTTTACGGTCATTGTTTGTCAATGACGTCACAGTGAACAATGTTCAACAAAATGGTTACAAAAAGATACCTTGTATTAGTTCGTGAACTAAAGGTCGCATATAGAAAGTAAACACATCAGCGTGATCACTGACTTTTTCTGTCTCGAAAAATAACAATTAAATTACATTTTTGAACACATGAATTTATTTCCAAGCTAGTAAACAAAGATATACGCATACGTGGCCATTGGTAATTTACGCGAAAAACGTCTTTGCCGTTTATAATCAATGCTTATTCGTTTTTATTCTAAATATTTATAACAAAAAAATACATAGGTAGAGAGACACCCAACTTGGTATCCTTTAGTTAAAATTTCATGATTTTATAAACATGAATAACGCCCTGGTGACATTTTATGTACAACGTTGACCTAAATATTGAGTGACTCAAAAAAGTTAGCGGCACTGCGTGAGCGCATAGCGTAAACGGCCGGGCACTAAGAGGGTTAAATAGGAAAACATTGAAAATTACGGGAAATTCCGATAAGTGCCGAAGTTTAGAGAAAGTAGAACCGTCAGCCGTGCAATACGGAATTCACCGTGCAATACGGAAATCGACCACGGAAACCGTATTGCACCCCTGTATTACTATCTTAAGTTTACATGGGTATATAATATAATTATTTACATAATGTATTGTAACAAATCATTAGTGTATCAAACAAATTCAAAATTAGAATGTACGATTGAATATCTGGTTTTTCATGCATCGAGCTTATACTGTATGGTCCACTGTGATGATATAGTAATATGCAAGTCATATCCTTATACAGTAGATGTTAAATTGGTATAATACTGCAATCCAAATTTTGTGTCAGGTATAACAAAGCATACTGTTAAAAACAATCCTTGAGTAAATTGCAGTATGTCAACAAACCATGTCTACCTAAGAGATAATATGCAATTCAAATGCATTAAGATGTGAATGGTATATAAAATTATATAATTATTATATAATTTCAAGCATGACATGGCATATTAAAACATGCATTGGTATAGAAGAAACTCATTTTTAATTTTTTTTACTCTTTAAGTGGGTGACAATGTCATAGCGTACTAGTATATGATATACATATAGTATAGACTGATAAATGAACGAAAAATATGTTCACATAGCATATTATGAAATATGCGTCATAAACTTGTTTCAATGTAATTGCTTCTATAACCAATATGCTTTGTGGATAACTTTGGTAAACAGTTCAAAACATATTTTCAGTGGAAGTCAATATCAATATTGTATTGTCATAGCGTACCACGGTACCAGTACATGCTCTGCATATAGTAATGACTATACATCAACAAAACATATGCACATACATGCATAGCATATACTGAAATATGCGTCATATACATGTTGAAATGTCATTGCGGCTGTAATCCATATGCAGAATAAGTCATAACTTTGTAAATAGTTCATAACATCAATGATTGCACATTACACAAACACTACGTAGTGTGCTATATTAATTTGAAATGAGCTTTTAGATCAAATCAAAGCATGTTGATGGTCAAGGAAATAGTCTACCCAGTTAGAGTTCATAGGGTGGGTTCATATCCCCATGACAGGCTTAAAGTAGTGCAGGTTTTGGAGAGTTTTGTAATTATATCATGGTCAGCCAGTTTGAACTTTTAAATGTTCATTACCTTACTCAAAGTGTGACTCTATGAACTATAACCACATGGAACGTCGTTCACATAAGGAGTGAATTCGCTTTTGAACCCCTCGTACATGCAGACGCATATAGACACTGATTTAATTTACCTTTACCATCTACTCGGAGATCTCTAATGTCAACAACATGGCAGTCCTTTTAGAAAACTTGGATACTGAGGCTGTGACTGTAAGTGGTTAATTTGTTCAGATTTTAAGTATATGTTCTTCATGTTCTGTACATGTTCTATTTATGCTTGTTATTTATATTGCAATTGACTGTATCCAAATACCAAATACCAACCATCTGAATACTCGCCCTTAAATAAATTAACAATCCTACCGATATTCCAACTGTCTGGTATGGGAGATCACTTAATTACATCTGTCCATTTTACAATGCAAGCAGACAACCGTTCATATCTGAAGATTTTTATGCAAAAACCATCTCAGTGAAAATCTATAGGTGTTATTATCAACAAATAAAAAAAAATCATTAGGTGTCTGTCGTTGTTGAATGTTGCCTGTCAGAATGAATGATATACATTGTAATATGAACACTGTGTATTTTTTGTTAGCAGTATTTGTCACGTGGCCCCAAATGCAATTACACTTGTCACTTACGGGTGCCATTGACCAATTAACATTATTTCAATCGTCTATTTTAATGTAGAAATATCCCGACGAAAGATACACTTACAGGCTTACCAACTATTTTCTAACCTCCAGTGACGCCACGCTGTTCTTGGGCGACACTATAGTTAGTAATGACCGACTGTTTCATCTGACAGGATATACTGTTAATGTCATATTATTAATATTATTAATCGAAGTTATCATTATATAGATTTGGTACTATCCTTACGACAACAAAAGTGCTAGGTTAATGCGGAGGTTAGGCTTATGCTGTTTACTAACTATTATTTTAATACATTGGAGTTTAATAAGCCATCTTCAAATGTTTTGGCGCAATCTCGTACCTGAAATAATTTCGCCTACACTGTTGCTCAAACAAATTTGTGGATCACGCTACATCATGTAATTGCTATCTAACCTCTATAGATATTAACTCGCCCTCAGAAGAATGAACTCAGTTGAAGACAACAAACCTATGAGCATATAGTTATGCAGTTTGATAGTTTCTGTAACATGGTGATATTGGTACGTGTCTCATGGTTGCCTCATGTGTTCAGCACTATGACCGGAATTTCATAATTTTAATTCAGCTTCAGGATGACATATTTGTAAGACAGCAATACTTATATACTAAAACGCAAATGCAATCTACAATATTGTGTTCTATGACAACATTGATTTTTTTTCCAATCTCCTTCACTCACACTTTCTCCCACTCTTAACTCCGACACCAAATCATACTGTGCATTGATGTGCCTTGTAATATATTGAAGCTTTGTCTTTGACCAATGTTGAAAGCGGGTATATATGAAGGAGCTGTGCTCACCAGTTCTCTTGTTTATTATGATCTTCCTAAACTTACCAAGAGATAAGAAACAGGGAGAGTCAACAGAGTTATTCATCGATATTGCTCCGTCAGTCAAAGAGATTTTATGAACGAGTCTTTAGATATTTCTGAAATGCTTATTTCGCATAATCGGAATATAACAACGTATTAGTAATTATTAATCGATGTATAAGATGGATAAAACGTAACCTGTGAGGACAACTATATATGGATGTTCCCTTGAGATTCCACAGACAAGCAACACATTTTGTAATAAATGCTCCAAATTGTGATACCTGCTCTAAATTGTAATAAATGCTCCAAATTGCAATGCCGCCTCCAAATTGTAATAAAAAACTGCTCCAAATCGTAATAACCCAATTTTCGAAAAACGTACTGTCAAGCTGCTCAAAAATTGTAATAAAAAGTATTCCAAATTGTAATAACTTCTCCAAATTGTAATAAGTGTGGTGAAGCTACATTTCGTGTTGATGAAAATGAAAATATGTAGAGTTGATGAAAAGAAGAGTTGATACAGATGAAAATATAAGAGTCTATGTAGATGTAGAAAATATATATAAATGCAGATGTAAATCGACATGTAGATGTAGGTGATGATTTCTATCTAGATGTATGTATAGATGTAAGGCACGATGTTGATGTAAATATAGGCATTGATGTAGATGTAGATATAGGCGTTGATGTAGATGTAAATATAAGAGTTGATGTAGCAGTAGACAACTTGATGTAGATAACAGACTTGATGTGGATGTACATGTAGATGTTGACGTAGATGTAGACGTAAATGAAGATGTAGATGAAGATACACATGCAAATAACATTTAAATGTAGATACAGATGAATGTAAATGTAAATGAATATGTCGAGGTTGATCGCGATGATGATTTAGATGTAGGTGTAGCTGTAGATGAATGCGAATATGTAGATTTAAGATATAAAATTGGATGCAGATGTAGATATGGATGCAAATGCAGACACAGGCGCAGTTGTAGATCTAGATGTACTTGAAGCTGTGTGTGTAAATGTAGACGTAACGGGAGACGTAAGTAAATATATAGATTGAGATGGTAATGAACATATAGATGTAAATGTAGATCTGGATGGCGATTTCAATCAATATTTATTACGGTATTTAGAAGGCCACAGGCCTGTAGTAATCATGAGTAGATCACAATACAGATTATGTTCTTTTACCATATTCTTTCGATTTCGATGTAGAAATAGATGTGTATGTTATGTATGTAAAGATGTAGATACAGATGTAGATACAAGCGTTGATGTAGATAATAAGTGTAGATATAAGCAAATATGTTGACGTAGAGGTAGGTATAAGGGATAATGTAGGTGTCGATCTTGGTGGAGATTTAAATGTGGATGTAGATGTACAAGTATGCGAATATGTTGAAGATGAAGATGTAGATATAACGGTTGATGTACATTTAGATAAAATAGCTGATGTATGTACAGAAAGAGTTGATGATGATAAAGGAGATGATGTACGTGTAGATATATCAGTTGATGTGGGTGTAAATATAATAGTTGAGAGTACATTTACATGAAGATAGACGAGTTGGTGTCGATATATCAAGAGTTGATTGTAGACATAGATGTTGGTGTAGTTACTCATGTAAAGGAACATGTAGATGAAGTTGAAGATCTAGGTAATGATTAATATGTTGATGTAGGTAAAGATGTTTGCGAAGATGAAGATGGAGCTATATGACTTGATGTGTATATAATAGTTGATTTAGATATAAGAGTTGATGTATAGGTAGATGCACACGCAAGAGCATGTTACCATACATATGTAGATACATTTGTACATGTATGGTTGTAAATATATACGTAAATGAAGATATAAATAAAGACGTAAATGAATGATGTAAATGAATGAATATATAGATTTTGATGACGATGAAGATTTAGATGTAGTTGTAGTTGTAGATGTAGGTGTCGATGTAGATGTAGGTTTAGGCGATAGATGAAGTTGTAGATGTAGATCTAAATCTAAGTGCTGACATAGATATCGATATAAAAGTTGATGCATAATTCTCCCCAAACCATGACACCTCCTCCCCCGTAAGGCACCACTTCCTGAACGCAACATGCAGCTGTTCTCTCTCCCCGAAGGCGATAAACACGTACTCTTCCATCTGCTTTGAAGAGACAGAACCGACTTTCGTCAAAGAAAAGCACCCTCTGCCACTGACGTCGCTGCCAACGTAACACCGTCCTTGCCCATCTCAGTCTGCGTTGGCGATGTTCGGCTGTCAACCGCTGTCCCCGGAACGGTCTGTATGCCCTGATGCCGTGAGACCTTAGACGTCTGGACACTGTGCGTCTGCTTATCCGGTGGCCCAGGGCATTTGACGACGATGACGTCACAGTCAAGAAGCGGTTCTTGAGGTGTAATGTTCGCAGGTATCGGTCCTCCTGGTGGGTTGTGACTTTTGGTCGGCCTGATCTTGGCTTGTCTGAGGTTCGTCCGGAATGACGATAACGCTGCAATAGTCTTGTGACAGTTGTGCGGTGACAGCCAAACGTTCTTGCAACATGGATGTGGGTGGCTCCCATTTCAATCATCCCGATTGCTAGCTCACGTTCTTGTTAAGTTAATCTTGCCATTCTTCAAATGTTTTTTTTTACAAAGTGGGTGTCTAACAACCAATTCGCATTGGTTTTATACCCGTCGGGCATGGGTCTTGAAAGCTTTGCATTAAAAAGGCGAATACCACAATTTGGGAAAATTTGGGAAAATCATGCGTTTGATACCACAGTTCAATATGAAACAATCATTGTTGTGTTTGGGCTATGTGTTTTCATGTGGTTGGGTTTGAATCTGAGTTAATTTTTTTTCGTAATTTCAAATCTATAGTGGTAGCGTTTCCTTTGCCCATGAGTTTATATATAGGTGTAAGTGTAGATGTATATGATGATGTAGATGTAATGGTAAATGCAGAGGTACGCGTAGATCAAGTTGTTGGTGGAGAGGTAGAGGTATCTGTAAACGTAACTGTATGCGTAGATATAGATTCAGATACAAGATTTAGTGTATATGGAATTTGGAGATTTCATTGTATGTGTTAGTGTAGATTTAATCTTGATGTTATGGTTGAGTTGATTCCAGTTGTACATACAATTTATTTTAAAAAAAAGAGAAAGATGAAATTTTCATTTCAAGAGATAATTATGTCACCCAATTTTATTATATAAGTTACATTGTATCACCGTATTATTTACTTATTATTGCATCATGGCAGATTGATAGTGTAATAGTCCTGATTGTCGTATATGTATATTGTCATCAAACATTTGCAGTAGTAGTGCCCCAAATTGTAATAATTGCTCCAAATTGTAATACCTGATCCAAATTGTAATAAAAACTGCTCCAAATTGTAATACCTGCTCCAAATTGTAATAAAAACTGCTCTAAATTGTAATAACCCAATTTTCGAAAAACGTACTGTCAAGCTGCTCCAAATTGTAATAACTGCCCCGAATTGTAATAACACAGATCAAGGCGATGTATGGCTGAATATCTTTAGTTCTGATTGTTTGATTTTGGTTTTATGGTGATCATTGATTCGGTGTTCGTTTTGATAATGGTAATGAAGATTATTATCCCCCAACTCAACGAAGTTGTCAAGGGATATGGAAATGACCTATGTCTGTGCGTCCGGGTTTCTTTTCGAACCAGAACTCAAAAACCGTAAGGCCCAGCTCAATGAAACTAGGTATGTGAAATAGTCATCATGTGTAGATGTGCCTTTTGGAGTTTTTGACTTCTTTGGAATTATATTTTTTAGCTGTTTCGATGGAAATTTCGTTTCCGGAACAAAACTAAAAAAACATCAAGGGTTTTCAACTTCTTTGGGATTTTATTTTTCAGTCGTTACCAATGAAATATAACTTAACATTTTGTTTCCAAAACAGAAGTAAGAAGTTGTAAGGCCTACCTCAGTGAACGTGATGTGTGGAACAATCAGCATCTTATCAAGATGTACCTTTGGGAGTTGTTAACTTCTTTGGAATTTTAGTTTTAGCCATGGAAAAACATCTTCATCTTGATTCCCGAGCAAAATACGAAATGCGTTCTACAATATTGCTTCCGGAACAGAACTTGGTTATTTTTAGATAGACAGTATTCTATTGTGGGAAGTACATTTTCTTCTGTGAATGAATTAATAACTAATTAGTGATTCAGGATTTATTATAGCATAAAGCTACATAACCATTGTTCAATACATAATTCTGTAACAGGTTTCCACTTGCCGGGGTTATAGTAGACTCTGTCTGGTTGTATTGATTTTAAGATTGATTTTCAAAAACATTTTTGTAAACAGTAAGGTACAAATACACGAAAGTTGTATGTATATGCATGTAAATGTTGATGTTGATTACGATTTGCATATTTAAGTTGACATATACGTATAGATGAATTTGCAGATGAAGATGTATATGTTAATGTAGACGTAGACGTAGCCATGTTAACGTTGAAGGACATGAAGATGTAAAATGTCCTGATTATCAAGCTGACTATGGAGATGTAGATGTCTGTATATCATGATGTACATGTTCATGTAGACGTGGACATGACGGGGATGAAGATGTAATTGTTAATGTAAAATGGGTTCTCTGATGCAGATGTAACTGCTGATGTAACGTGGTTATGAATTATAAATAAAGAGTGGTTTAGACGCATAGAAGCATGCGTTGAGGTAGATCAAACGGACACGCGGAATAAGATCTTTTTTACTTTCATGTTATTATTTATAAATTAATGACATTGTCAAGTTGATGACCGAATGATGTTTTTTATATCATTCAAATGTAAAACAACAACTCATTTTAGTCGCTGTAGGTCTTTATTTCTTTGTGCAAAACGAAATGCTGTAGGTATAAAAAAAAACCTCATTGTGACTATCATCCTCAAAATACTACAACCAAATGTTAGGTATTTACACCCTTTAGCGAAATTTGGAGTTGTTATTACAATTTGGAGCAATTAATACAATTTGGAGCAAAGGCTTGCCCTAAATTGTAATAACTGCTTCAAATTGTAATAATGCTTATCAATTATGTGATCATAAATAACCAAACGGACAAACTTAGGAGTAAGATCTATTTGACTTTCATGTCATTATTTGAAAATAAATGACATTACCAGGTTGATGACCGAATGAATTTTTAGGTCATTCAAGTGTAAAATAACAACTAATTTCAGTCGCAGTAGGTCTTTTTTCTTTATGCAAAAACCAAAGGCTGTAGGCGTAATTGATATTATATGTACCATTGTGACTGGCATCATCAAAACATTACAACTAGTTTTCATGTATTTACACCTGTAATTGCTATTTGGGGCTGTTATTGCAATTTGGAGCATTTAATACCATTTGGAGCAAAGGCTTGCTCCAATTTGTAATATTTGCTCCAAATCGTAATCAACAATGTAACTATCTGAATATTTAATGTAGTTTGTTTTTGATGACCGTATACATATGCGACAATCAGGACTATTACACTATCAATCTGCCATGATACAATAATTAGTAAATAATATAGTGATAAGATATAACTTATATAATATAATTGGGTGACATAATTTTCTCTTAAAATGAGACTTTCAACCTTCATCAACTGTTTATCGACATTTTACCTTAAAATAAATTGTATGTACAACTAGAATCAACTCAACCATAACGTCAAGATTAAATCAACATTAACAGACACAATGTCCAAATGTACAAAAGATCCAAATAGCATATACACTTGTATCTGAATCTATATCTACGCATACAGTTATGTTAACAGATACATCTCCCTCTCCACCAACACCTTGATCTACGCGTACCTCTGTGTGTACCTTTACGTCTACATCGTCATCTGCGCGTTCGGCTTCGGATCAAGAGGTCCGGGTTCGAATCCCGCCAGGTGCACGGCAACTTTGTCTGCAGTAGAGAACTGTTCTACACGCAGTAAGGTTTGGGTGCAATGCTACACTGAATCTTCACCGCAATGCATAGCCACATGGTGTTGCGGGATTTCTCCCTGCTATAATACTAGCAGCCGCGATATAAGTGAAATACTCTTGAAAGCGACGTTAAACCCCAACTCACCTCACCTCACCTCACCTCACATCATCATCTACATCTACACTTACACCTATATGTACATTTAAATGAAGATCTAAATCTGTATAAAAATTTAGGAACATGTATGCATCTAAAACTTCGTCTACCGTTACTGCTACATATCTATCTACATCTACACCTACATCTTCATCTACATCATCGTCTCGATCTACATTGACATGTTCAATTACGTCTAAATCTACAACTTTACGTACATCTGCATCTGCGCCTGAGTTTGTATATGTATCTTCATATACTTCTGCATCATCTCTTATATCTACATCAACTCTTATATCTACATCTACATCTCTGTAAACGTCTATACCTTCATCTAAATCATCACCTCGATCTTCATCTACATCTATATCTACATCTATATACACATTTTCGCATACATGTGTACCTACATCGCCACCCAGATCTACATCTAAATCTACATATTAAGCTATCTCTACCGGTACGTCTACACTAGATTTGCACATACAACTGCATTTGCATCTGTATAATCATGTACATCTTTGAACAATCTTTTCCTACAGCTGCATCTAAAGCAACACCTATCTATTATTCATCTATATCTACTTCAACATCTATATCTACGACAACCCATGTCAACTCATGTATACATCTACATTATATCTTATATCTATTTCTATGTCAACTCCTATATCTACATTTACTCTTTCTATATCTTTATCAGCTCTTATATCTACTTCACATCAACACTTACATCTACACCTACATCAATTCTTACATCTACTTCTACACCTACATCAACTCTTATATCCATATCTCAATCAATCTTATATCTACATAAATTCTCTCTATATCAGTATCAACTCTTACACCTACACCTACATCTACATCGACTCTTACATCTACATGTACATCATTTCATACACATAAATGTACATCAACTCCTGCTATATCCATACCTCGATCAACTTGTATATATCCGCATCTCATTACTCTTACATCTACATCACCGCTAACATCAACATCATCTCTTACATGAACATCTACATCAACTGTCACATCTACAACAAATCTTACATGTACATCTACACCAATCCTTGCATCTATATCTACATCGACTCTTATATAACAAATTACATCTTTGCATGTATATACCACTGCTACTACTACTACTTCACATCTACACCTTCATTCAAAACACCACGAAAATCTACATCTACATATGTTCATTTACAACTAAATCTATATCTTAACCAACGTCAACCGTTGCTTCTTAATCTATATTTATACATACAGTTACACGTACTTCTACATCTACTTATCTAAACCTCTTATTTCTACATCAAATACTATATTTAAATCTGTGTCAACATCTATACATATATCTACTTCGCAATCATCACCCACATCTTGTTCATTTACATATGTATATACATCTACATCTGTGTCTACATTTACATCTATCAATTATTTCTACATATGCATTAACTTTTTTTATTGATATCTGTATCAGCACTTACAATTTCAGTATTCTCAACATGAGATGTAGCTTCACTCATGTACAATTTGGGGTTTCTCTTTAAAAAATAACCACGTGTGAGCTTTGCTTCGGTCTTACTTCCCAATACACTTTCTTACCTCATGTTTTAAAATCCCAAGCATAACTTCTGTTTCGGGTTTTGTTGAACACATAAGACCTTTGTCTTATCATACATATACATCTAAAAAAATACAACTAAAATTAATATCAACAATTACGTCAAGGTCACATCTACATTAACACCTACAATAACATATAACATGGCATATACAATTGTATCTGCAACTACAGCTACGCATACATCTAGATCTAAACAAACATTTACATTTAAAGATACATCTATATCTCTATCACCATCTTGATCTTCATCTCTATATCATCTATAGCTACACTTATTTCTGCATCTACATTTTCATATAAATCTGCATCTTCAACTATATTTAAAGATCTAAATCTGCATAAAGATTTAGATCTACATCTTCAACTATCTATCGTCTAAACCTACATCTTCATCGACACCTACATCTACAACTACAACTACATCTAAATCATCATCCCGATCAAAATCTATATATTCATTTACATCATTCATTTACGTCTATATTTATATCTTCATTTACGTATATATTTACAACTATACATGTACATATGAATCTACATATGTATGGTAACAAGCTCCTGCGTGTGCATCTACCTGTGCATCAACTCTTATATCTAAATCAACTATTGTATACACATCAAGTCATATAGCTCCATCTTCATCTTCGCAAACATCTTTACCTACATCTACATATAAACTACAATAAACCCTTATTATATCTACACCAACTCAACTATTATATTTACATCCACGTCAACTGCTATATCTACACTTACATCATCTCCTTTATCATGATCAACTCTTTCTGTACATACATCAGCTATTTTATCTAAATGTACATTAACTGTTATATATACATCTACATCTTCGCATAGCTGCACACCTACATCTACATCTACATATTCTTTTGAATCTCAATTTATATCTTAGTCAACGTCTATGGTCTACTTATCTATACCGTTATATCAACATCTACCACAATATGTATATCTACATCTGCGTCAACATCTTTGCATACTTGTACATCAACATCAACGCCTATATTTACATCGACATCGTGCCATACATCTATACATACATCTACATCAACGCCTATATCTACATAAATTATACATCAACGCCTATAATTACATCAGCATCGTGCCATACATCTATACATATAGCTATATCGAAAACATCACCTACATCTACATGTCGATTTACATCTGTATCTATATCTAGTAAACATAATTTGTTTCTACATCTACATAAACTCTTATATCTTCATATGTATCATCAACTCTATATATTTTCATTTTCATCAACACGAGATGTAGCTTCACCACAGTTATTACAATTTGGAACAGTTATTACAATTTGGAGCACTTTTTATTATAATTTGGAGCAGCTTGACAGTATGTTTTACAAAAATCGATTTATTACAATTTGGAGCAGTTTGTATTACAATTTGGAGCAGGTATTACAATTTGGAGCATTTATTACAATTTGGAGCACAACAAGCCCTCCAGATAAATGATGTATTTTATAAATGTTTATGCATACTTTTTTCCGATATTGAGGTTGGATATTCCTCTTGACCCCGTGTGTGTTCTGCGACGTTCGTAACAACAAGCTACTGTCAAACGTTGACAGAATGTGCAACACTCTGTACTTAGTACTTTATAAAATCTAAAAGCTCATATTTACAAATCCAAGTAACCACTCCCTGATTTTCAGCACCTAATCCTGTGAAATTTCAGTTGAAATGAATGGATTATTCTCACATTTCCGTGATGCCGAAACCTGTCTGAGGAAAACCCCGGACATTCCAATTCATATCATGGCGTATGACTTTATGTATGACTTTAATGTATAAGATAGTTCTCTTTTTTTAGGAATTGGAAAATTGTTTTATGAGGGTTAAGAAAAAGTGTCGTGCACTTTGTAAGATACAGATACGAATGAATGTTCTGTTTATCAGTGACGTAAACTTTATTTTAAACTACTACTGAGCCAGCTCTCAACTGTTGCACGATGGAGTCATACCAGTTGTATGACGTCATGTTGTAACCACGTAATAAATGCCTCATAATTCGTGTTCTTGACCTATCCTCAAAAACGTTGGTGCTCAACCTCCCGATATCATGAAGATGTGCCTATTGGGTGTTTGGAAATTTTAATCTTATTATTGCCTGGCAACAATTTGGTCTTTGTCTTTAAGAAGGGAAATAACTGAAATGTAATTTGGGGAAGGGGGAGACAACATCTTCTAGTTCTTTTTCAGAATCCTGTATCAGCTGTTCAGAGACTGTCCGACTTCCTGGGTGTAACAAGAAACTACGGCCTGTGTGGTGCAATAGCCGGGAGGTGTGCGTATGCACGAATTGTAGGTGGGAAGAACATTCTGTATAGGAAGGATAAGAGCAGTGAAGTCATTGAATCAGGGTGGTATCCATGTTGCTTCACATATCACGTTCTGGTGTCATATTGAGTATTGAAATGACAAAGTCAAACTAGTGTTTTTACGCAAACTTCAACAATTAAATGTACCTATCATTATGATACATCAATGTCATTTAGTATATCGCAATATGAAGTGTTGAAATTTCGGTTCGCTTCTCGTATATATGTTTTTAAACATGCATATTAAGCAGAAAGGTCCAGCACTAGAACGCGTATGTCAGACTAACCACAGGTTAAGTGGAGCACAAATGGGTTTCGCATCTGACATGAAGACAAGCTTTCCCCATGAAATGTGGTAATTTATCCTATTTGCTGCAACCAATTTCCACAAGACTAGACTAGAAGAAATCGACCTAATACAGCCTTCGATTTGGTCGACATAATAAAAACTTAAAATATAATATTACAAGTATTTTATAGATACATAGTTTTATGAAAAAGATGAGTTCAAAAGTGAATAACTCAGAGTTCATAAAGGTCACTCACATAAACTCGAGCTCTTAGTCTTTTAAAGAACTGTAGTGATTGTACGAAACTAAATGTATGAAATAGTTTTCAGTTTCGTATTTGTAAAATACGAAACTATTGACGTCACTCTTAGTCTGCCTGTTTCGGAATGAAAGCGTGACAGAAGCTGGCCCCAATATAAAATGAGTCATTTCAAGTAAATCACCTGAAGGTAAATGTGAGCAGGAGGAACAAGAAGAGTATCACGATCCCGAAAATAGTAGTGTCAAGTTCTGACTGTGAAGCAGTCGTGCATCGTTTAAAACTTGAACACCTTGGAGCTGACGGTGAAATCTAGTGCGCATGTCCGACGCCATTGCCCAGTGAGTCAACCCGAGGTAGAGAGAAAATCAACGTTGGCCGGTCATCATGAGAGGGAGGATTACTCCCCTGGCTTTTCAGGGGTTAATGATTACTTCAAACTGAATATGGTGAAATTAAGAAGGCTGTAAGTGCAGTGAGAGTCCCAGCGGAGTGGCACATGAGTTTAGATCGAACAGGAATCAGAAGGTCCAAACTCCCAGTATTGACAATATTGACAAATGTGTCGGTTTTATGGAAACAACAGCAAAGCTACTGTGGACGATTGAATCTCCCCACCGTGTGAAAGACGCATTATTGAGTGACATCGTTACTGTTCAGCGGGCTTGACTTGCATACGAGAGAGACGAGTATTTTTCACTGTTAAGTGAAGTCCCAGTTTGACAGCGAGACGTCAAAGATTTTCCGACCGCTTCAACGACATACACACGCTTTATCGGAGACTGCAGTGTCTTCGTTGACGAAGGCATGTACATTAGCATCAGCTAAGATTCAAGGCTACAGTGACAATTATAACAGACAATGTTCTGGCCGTGGCAGATTCAACAGTCGTTATTTCAACCAAGGAAAGGGAGGCTTCAGTGGCGATCAGATATTCAACAACAACGGATATCGTGGACAAGGATTTCGTCGATTTGGGTCATGTCCAAATTCAACATTCAACCAGCCGAGGGCCGCGGGAGATGGACTATGAACTTACATTTTGATCATTGGGACGAAATTAATACACCTAGCACAACAGTTTCGTCAATGCACCGTTCAGACTGATACCACATGTTTTAGACGTGATCAACAGACGTTATGTTAACATTGCGATGTACATCATTTATGTACCTATATTACTTTATTTACTCAAAGTATGTCTTTCAACAATTCAGAAAATAACACTATCATGTTCCATTGAGTGTTTGCCTTCAAGGTAAGATTGCATCATTTCAAGTGAAGTTGCCGATGTCTTGCCTTACATGTAACCATATGGAATCGTTTGTTGAATAGTTAAGTAATCTGTTTATCGAAAATTTGGGTTGTTTTTATGAATGCCAGTTCAAGTGACATCGAAAAAAGGGAAGACTCTCACGGGAATCCGGGCAAAGAGAGTTTAAGTAGCCCCAATTGATCAAATTATGTTGAATATTCAGGTTATATTTTGTTTTGTATGTATTAATAAAGTAATATGGTAGGTATTATTTCATAAACACTGGACGATTGGTTGTTCAAACAAGAGAGACAACATTGCAGATTGATAAATAACATTGTGTATTTGATATAAAATATTACTGTATTTGATATAAAATATTACTGTATTTGATATAACATCTTACTGTATTTGATATAAAATATTACTGTATTTGAAGTTTGTCAATTAAAATATTCTTTATATGATGTAATGTAATGCAAACCATTTTCACTTCACTTTCTTGAATAAATACATGAAATGGATTAGTCAACGAGCTCAGTTAAATTTACATGAAGATTGCTCCATTGTACACGCAAACATATACTTTATGATTATACAGATTGATATAGGCAAAAAACATTATCGAATGAAAGAATTATGTTACCAGTAGCATCTTAAGGCAAATCACGTAAATGAAAACGAAATAAATAATATATAATAAATAGGCTGATAGACTTTACGCGTCGCTTCAACACAGCAACACACAATTCTCAGTTTAGCGTGCCATATAGATGTTTCATCCAGATCAAAGTGGAGAAGTGTTGTTACAGCAAATTAGTTTACGCAATTAAGAAGCTGAGTAGGTGAGAAGGAAGGGGTGTAATTATGTTTGTACAGATAATAAGTTTACTGGACCGACTCAATTATACAACAAATGGCACGTCGGTGATCGGCATGTCATATATGTTTATTGTCAAACGTCCTGTCTTGGTGACACAGAGCAAATAGGAAATACACATTAACGCGACATTCAGTCTATGTATTGTCAGCAAATGAACGTAAGGAACATATGTTAAACTAATGGAATTTAGGAATAGGGTGATAGTGTATTCTATAGGGTTTTCTTTGTTATTTGAAGAAAAACATATCGATCTACAATACATGAGGATAAACTACGATATACATGGGTTATCAAGCTCATGATGAAAACGGGTTCGTTATTCTAATTGGGCACATTGGTCACATTGCAGGTTGCTATTCGCATGCGAAATACTTGCACTATCATTACAATGTACGTATATAACGGATTATATGTAATGTTGTTATTTACAAAATGATATAGATATACGCTGCATGTATGTTTTCTTTGAGAACGATACATAAGTCTTTGGCGGGTTTGACGATCCACTTTTTTTTATCATGATAACAAAACATTACCATGTAAAACAAAAAAGATAATGATTATTAGTATTTGTTTCGGTTAAAATACAGTCCTATTCGCGCTTGAACAGCAAGTCATGGGGAGTAGCCTAACCCGCTACGCAAACAAAATGATCTGAATACGGACGTGAGGCCGACATTGGTTCAATGGTTGCGCTACCACAATGCTCTCTTCACTCGAACAAAATCGGTCCATTTGGCTTAAGCGAGACATCAGACGGAAACTTGTGAAGTGAAACTTGATAAACATGATTGCTCGAACAATTTACAGAAGAACAGCGGTGTGGCATTGTTGAAAGTGCAGATATAGCCGATCAACTGACTGATTTCAAGTGTTTGACATAAATAGTAAGCGAATGTTTACATCCCATCCCTTCACATACGTCACTTCCGGTTACCGCCCAACCCTCTAAGCCACGCCTCATTTTTCGTTTGTCGCTGACTGCTGGAAAGCAGACGATATTTTTGCTATGTTAAAGTCGCTCTAGTTCAATATAGGATCAACATATTAATTATTTTGGGCGGTCTCATTTTTCACAAAATAGTTTGAACTAATTGCAGATAAGAATTATATAATATAATTTAATATAATAATATATTTCGGCCATCCTTTAATCAGGATGAAGACGAAAATAAGTTTGAGATTTCATGCGATTTTAAAAGTTAAGACAGCAAGATGGTTGACCCTTCCATCATGGTGTCATATTAAAACTCTACTCTGAGTGTTTAGGTATTGCTACATCAGTGGGATGACACGAACTACCTTGAAGCGGCCATTTTAATGTAAACACCTTAAAATGGCCGCTCGATGGGAAACGGTCTCGCATGACTTAACCCAACCATGTACATTCTTTTTAGAAATAATTTTATTGATTGATGAGTATTATTTATCCATTGATAAAATTTATTTATGAATTTTGTGAGTACTTTATTTCAGTAAAAAAATCGTTCTACAGCGCCGTTAAGACCTGAGATGTTTTTCGTTTTCTTTTCAAATACCATGTTTATCTCATTGAGTGAGATAAAAGAAACAATATTTAACTTTTCTACCGACAAGACATAAATACGTCATTATTCAAGAAAAGACAAAAATTCTATTACAGTATTATTTTATTTTGTAATTCTGTTATATTTACCATATTCGAAATGTATTAACAATGAGTTGGCCCTGGAAGAATGTGTGGCCTCAGTGAACACCTGGACATTGTGATTACCTCAGAAGATTGTTATCTCTCAGAGCTGGTAGATAAGGCTTATAAGTCAAATGTTTCATGGACAAAGTTTTTTCGATAGTGATACAGGCAGTAGGACTTACTATCTATTTTCAATTGGAACAAACAATAATGAGGTAGGTGTAAAATTTATATATACATATGAGTTGCTTCTCACGTGAAGTAAAGATATATATAGAAAAGAGTAAACATCAGATGGTTTTGACTGGATCAATCCTCTTTAATACAATACGATGAGCTCATTTCGACCAGTATATCGGTCTTTTCGAGATGAGCTCATCGTATTGTATTAAAGAAGATGGATCCAGTCAAAACCAACTGATGTTTACCCATATATATATATATATATACATATATATATATATATATATATATATATATATATATATATATATATATATATAACCATCCAAAACTGGGTTCCACAGGAGATATCGCTTGTATGAGATCAAGCGATATCTCCTAGGAGATATCGTTTTGACAGTAGATTTTCAACAATGCCCTGTTGTTGAAACTACATGACATCACAATGATTGTGTATCATCAAGCAATGACATCACAATGCTATGACGTCATAATCATGATGACGTCACAATGCTATGACATCACGGCAATGGAAGCCAAATGGCAGTTTTGTGTTCAGACATGTTCATTTTTCATTCAAAATTAATGAAGAATGGTTTGGATGATAAATAGAATCTCACCCTCGTGTCTTCTGATATCAAATATATCAACACTCGGCAAGCCTCGGATATTTGTAACTTTTATCAACTCGTGTTGATATATTTGATATCAGAAGACACTTGGGTGAGATTCTCTCTCTATACATATACATATATATATATATATTTATATATATATATATATTAAAAGTAAGTAAGTAAGATTGAGATTAAGTTAATAGCGACATTGAGCTGTTATACTCTTTGTGTGTAAACACCGTTTGTGTAGATAAGTATACTTATAATATAATAGACATTCCGTTTGTTGTCATGACACCTGCACTAAGTTACAAGGGATTTATATAAATTACTTTCTCTTGAACAAGTTATAAAATAGATATTACGTTTGTTGTCATACGACCGTGCACTACGTTGCACGTGATTTCTATAAATTACATTATTGTACTTTCTCTTGAACAAGTAACACAGTTGATATTACGTTTGTTGTCATACGGCGGTGCACTAAGTTACACGTGATTAGTATGACTTACTATCTCTTAAACAAGTAACACAGTTGATATTACGTTTGTTGTCATACGACCATGCACTAAGTTCAACGTGATTTGTATGAATTATTTCACATGGAGGTATAACCTGATAACATGTAGATCACTTCGGTTAACATTAATGTTCATTGCAATAGACAGCTGATAGGACAGTTAATAATGACCCACATTAAATACATAAATGTACATATAACATATTATCAAATAACTGATAAATACTCACATTTTTTAGAATTTTCCAATCACAGTAAATATCCATCAACATAATCCGAATCTCGGCGAACACACACAACATTTCCTTCACTCAGCCCACAAACATGCACGTGCATCATGCTATTCTTGATCTTGCTGTTGTCTACTCATGAACGGTCGCTTACTCTCACCTATTCAGATGTTCAGTTCCACTTAGCATTCCTTTTCTTGCAAATTATGATCTTAATCTGTTTTGCTATTTACTCAATATTTATTTGTTTTTCTTTCAAAAATGTTTCTATTCATTACAATTATACAAAACAATGTTTTGGTATCTTTGAATTATACAATATGCATGCTGTTGTCGTTTGTGTATGCCTACGCCGTTATGTACCGTTAAGGCCCACTGCCTGTCTATTTGATTATCAGTTTATAGATTTTGATGTCGGTTGATGTATCACAATATAGACAGGCAGTGGGAACTTTTACTGCAGCACTTCATTCTAAACATTCTGTTAGATTTTCTCTTTATCTTCATTTTTTGTCAAATTCCGATGTCTATATAGAAACTGTGTTTCGATAATGATGTCGTTATTGATATTGTGTTGTGGAGACATTCATCCTAATCCAGGTCCAAAAGTCCTAAATGACTTAAAAACTGTACATCTAAATATTCGACGCCTTAATTAAAGAAAAATTAGATATATTAAGAATTGAATTTGGATACTATGATTTTATATGCTTGACAGAAACTTGGCTAACTTCCGATACAAACAACATTGATATAAAACTCCCCGGTTTCCATCTACCTTTCCGTAAAGACAGACCAACTCGAGACGGTGTGTAGCAGTCTATGTAAAATATAATACCATATGCGCGTCAGTAATGTCTGATGTAGATGTAGTCGGGCTTGAGGCGATATGGATACAGATGAAATGTAAACATTTTTTTTATATGATTGGAACTTTTTATCGTGGCGACCGGAGTTACGAATATTGGAATTTAATCGGAGAATCAATAGGCAACGCAATCGATCTAAACATGAAACCGATAATAACCGGTGATTTCAATACTGACATTCTTCATGGAAAACCTACTAAAATAGACAATATAAAAAGTGTTCACGGCCTTGAACAAATAATCAAGAATGCTACTAGAATAACTGCTAACAGCAAAACTTAATTTGATATTTGTATCTCATACGGGCGATGTTAGAGATTCTGGTGTGTTAGATCAAATATGCAGCGATCATTGCCCGGTGTATCTTACTATAGCGGAAACTTTATATAGCAATCATTCATTCAAAAGGAAAATTCATGATTATTCTTCAGCGGATGTTAATGGCATGAATGAGAGTGTCAAAGCGATCAACTCTGACATGTTGTTCTCTATAGGAAACTGAGATAACGTTGCTATACTATCTATACTAAATATAATGGATAAATGTATCCCGAATAATATCGTAACAATTAGAACAAACGATCCTGCATGGATGAATAATGAAATCCGATCCCTGATAAGAAAGCGTAACCGCATACATAAAAAAGCTAAAATGACTGGTGTAAGTTCAGAGAACTCCGTAATAAAGTAATTGCAACGGGAAGGAATGCAAAACGTGCAATCGAAGCAAAAATTGATGAAACTGTTAATACTACAAGGTACTAAAATTTGGTGCCGATTAGTAAAACATTATGTAAAAACAAATGATTCTGTAAAGTCGTCATTTCCGTCGATTGTTTATAACAAATCCTCAAGATATTGCAAACGTACTTAATACGTTCTTTTCAGAACAGTCTAAAGTTGATGACCCTAAAGCCGATCTGCCTGATGTTGAACCCATTGAAATCGATGAACTTAAGTCAATAGTGACGATTAATGATGATGATGTTCGCGATATTCTAATGAGTCTAGATACTTCGAAAGCCACGGGGCCTCATGGGATTGGAAATAAAATACTGAAATTTACCGCACAATCTTTAACTCCTTTGTTAACCTGACTGTTTAATTATTCATACCGGAATAAAACATTCCCTTTATCTTGGAAACTAGCCTCCGTTATTCCGCTCTATAAGAAGGATGATGAACACGGCTGTTCTAATTATAGGCCTGTTGCGTTAACGAGCTGTGTCGCTAAAGTGTTTCCAAAATGCGTCTTCAAATATGTCTTTAACTTCTTTAGGGACAACAATATACTATCATCTTTGCAATCTGGTTTTATGCCTGGAGATTCCACTGTAAATCAGTTAACATATCTCTATAATTTCATATCCAGCGCAGAGGACCAATGAAAGGAAATTATAATATGATATAAGCAAAGCTTTTGATAGAGTTTAGCATAGGGGCATCATTCACAAACTCCATGCTTGCGGCATAAGGGGAGAACTTTTGGAATGGTTTAAAAGTTACTTAGATAGTAGAAAGCAGAAAGTCGTAATAAATGAATACAGTTCAGATTTTAGTTCTGTAGAATGTTTTATCTCTAACACATCTGAAGAATTCAACATATGTTGCCTCCTTCTTATAGGGTAATAGTGCATACACCAAAGGGAACATTTTATTTTTACCAAGTACTCCGCGACCTGAGGAACTGAGGCCTCCGCCGGGATGATGAGCACAGAAAGAGGCGAAGGCCTGCCACTGGAAATCATAGAGTTTCCTAGTGGTCTTCCTATGAGAGGTAGCTATGGCATTGGCGACGCACTTGGAGTACCCACTGCTCCTTAGCCCTCTTTTAATACAAGCCAGGCGTGAAGGGAGAACACCTGAGGGTTCTCGTGCAACCTTCCGCTTGGCCTGCTGATGAGCAGATCTCTCCGTGCCTGAATCGGAACCGGTTCCCGATGACAGAACCGTCGGAGAGGAACGAACCACGGTCGGGCTGGCCACCAAGGGGCGACCAGAAGGAGACGAAGAACCCGAGTTGCTCCTATCTTGGCTACAACTTGGGAGAGGATGGCCGGCGGTGGAAAAGCGAAGGCGTCCATCCCCTCCCACTCTAATGAGAGCGCGTCTAAGCCCATTGCTAGTGGGTCTGGCACTAGAGAGACATAGGTTGGCAATTGGTGGTTGAGACACGTCGCGAACAGATCTATCAGAGGCGTGCAGAACTGGAGACACAACCCCCTGAACACCACCGGAATCAGTTGCCACTCCGTCGGGGGAGGGGCATCTGGTCGCGACATCGCGTCCGCCAAGATGTTCTTGGCACCTGGAATGTCGACTGCTCCAATGTCCAGGTCCACCTCGTTCACCAGCTCGAAGAGCTGGAGTGACACGCGTAGCAGAGACTCGGCCTTGGTGGACCCCTGCTTGTTTATCGACCAAGCAGCTGCTGAACTGTCCGTGTGGACTAGCAGACACTGGCCTCGCAAGAGGGACTGCCAGTGCTGAATGGCAAGACGTACTGCATCCAACTCGAGGACGTTGATGTGTTGGTTCCGATCTGATGGGGACCAGACTCCCGCCACCTGCTCGTGACCCATATGCGCCCCCCACCCTTGAGTGGAGGCGTCTACAAACAGGTGAGCTGAGGGGAGACGAGGACGAAGTGGGACACCGGCGAACACACTCTCGTCCACCCGCCACCAAGCTAGGAACCGATGGAGGTCTGGGGTCAAAACTTTGTTGTGACGGTAACGCGCCTCCCTGATGTGGGGATTCAGGAACACCTGTAACGGGTGAAGGAACAACCTCCCCCTGCGGGTCAGGTCCTGAGCTGATGTTAGTAACCCCAACACTCTTTGCCACTGACGTAGGGAGAGCGATGCGTCGAGCGCGCAATCCATTAGGCGATCGTAACGAGCCATCTGCTCCCTCGTGACGAACCCGCGGAACAGCTGAATGTCTAGGATAGCCCCTAGGAACTTCAGACGAGTCGCCGGAACCATTTCCGACTTCTCTAAGTTCACTAACCACCCTAGACGACGGAAAAGGTCTATTGTGAACCTGAGCTGCGCCTTGAGAACGACCGGAGAACGGTTGTGAGCGAGCCCATCGTCCAAAAACATTAGGAACTGAATGTCGCATTGGTGCAGGAATTGGACGATGGGCTGAGTCACACGTGTGAAAAGCCAGGGGGCGGACGAGATCCCGAAAATATGGCGGCCGAACGAGGTAGGAGCGGTTGAATACCTTCAGGTCGTGAATGAGCCGCCATTTTTTCGAATTTCTTTTGGGTATGACGAACACTGGGGAGTAGAACCCCGGAGTTAGATGCGGGGTCAGGACCTCCTGCACTGCCCCTTTGGAGATTAAGAGCTCCACTTGATTCAAGGTCAATTGGAGCCGGTCCCCTGCCAAGGGACGCTCCCTTGGAGCACAGGTGAGGGACGGAGGAGACGAGACTGGGATGCAGAACCCCTGACCCAGAATCCGACAAACGTAAGGGTCTAACCCTAACTGTACCCAGTTCCTGACAAAATCTTGGAGTCGACCCCCCACCGACCTCTCCAACACCGGAACGAGCGGAGGGGTGAGCAGAGGGGGTGACCAAGAGTCACTCCCTTCGCTTCCCCTTCTGAGGGGTACGACCTCCGCCGCCGGGACGGGGGGACTTGGGGGACTGACCCGTGGATCCGCGGCCACGACCTCCCCGCCGAAAGTCCGTTTTCGCTTTCTTGGGGGAAGGTTGGCCTCTACCCTGACCTTGACCTTGACGATAATTGGTATGAGGCCGCTTCGGTGTTGTTTGCCTCTGACTGACGAGGCGATTGGTGAGGTCTTGCTGCTGAGCTTCCTGTCTCGCTCTCAGAACCTCGGGGATACAACCCCCAAACAGAGATTCAGAGTGAGCAGGGGCCTGTCGCAGAAAAGATTTCTGATCGGGGTTGAGACCTGACCGGTAAAGGAAATTGTCTCTGCATAGCACTGTGACACCCGATGAGATCCGAGAAGCAGATAACATGATCTACGCCAGGTCCGCAGCCACATTGCCGAATGCCTTAAACAACACCGGGTCAACCGACTCCATGCCCGCCTGCTTGGCACAGGCAAGCATCGCCTGACAGGTGAAAGCCACGTTGTTGCCCAAGCCTAACACTGTGCGAGCCTCTCTGTCGAGATGTGTAAACTACGCATCAGTAACGCGATGAGGCGAGTCGGGGGCAAACAACCGAGACGCACCCTGATCTAGAGTGGGCGGAACGAGTTGGAATGGAACCGGATACAGAGGCAGTTGCCGTCTGCGCCTGTCCGGCACCACTAAAGGCGGAAGCAGACGGCTGGAAACCGCAGCCGAGGTGACCTGCTCCATATCCTCGGTGGCGTCTAGCAGAAGTCTATGCGGCGGAAAGGCGAGACGCGCGGGAGGTGCGTCGCCTTCAGGGCAGAAGGAAGCCCTCCTGGCTGCCGACGACCGAGGTCCCGCCACACTAACTTGACTGAGTGGTACCTCCGCGAACGAGGCCACTTCCGATAGTATGGCGATTGAGTCGATCACTGGCGGATCCTCCGGTGACCGCACATCCTCCCCCTCCGCTTCAATACTGATGAACGGAGGGTTCGATACGTCGACGAAGCAGACGTCCCACTCCGGCGAGTCTGGCGAGGGATCACGGGTGGACGATACCACTGTGACACGACGCGTAGGGGTGTGAGCAGTACGCAAGGAGGCAGCGGACCCGGAGGCCCTAGAGGACGTGGGACGCGAACCCTGCGACACGAGGTCCGCATTGGGTTCATCCGGTAGCGTAGTAGTGTGAGTAGCGTGAGTAGGTACAGTCAGCGGACCCAGGCGAGCGTCGAGCAAAGAAGAGACCATATACTTAACGGATGCAAGGAGGAGGTCCGGATTGACTTTGTCAAATCTGGCCTTTCTTGGTCTTCTTCCTCTTGCTCTTGGGCGTAGGGGGTGCGTTGACCTTGAGCCTAAGCGGAGACATACGCTTGTCTGGCGAAGGGGGGGACAACACGCGTGTCCGCGGACGAGTACATGAACGCGAACGGGAAGGGGGAGAGAGCGAATCACTCGAACCCCTAGCGGATTCGGATATGACAGGCGACTCACGGTCGAACTCATCCACCCGTTCCGTGAGGACAATGTCTACCCCCTCCTCCGGAGACGGATGACGAATGGGAGAAACCTCACGACGTTGAGTTGACGACGCACGTTTCTGAAGCAAGCCCTATCGGCCACGGACTTTCGAATGGCGTTGACATACCCAAGGAAGTCTGACGCGTAGAGAGGTGCACACTCATCGCAACGATACTCGTCTTCGCAAAGATCCTTACACTTTCTACATAATAAGTGCGGATCCTTGGTGGCAGACTTCCTCCCTCCGCAATAAGTACAAAAGGCGGAGTACATGGCGGAGCCGGCGTAACACACGTGACGTAGGCGAAGGGTAGTGACAGCTGAGTCACTTACGCAGTGGGGCGAAGGAAGGAAGAGTCACTAGAAGAGTCGAATCACTAACGCGAGACACTTACGTAGCGTAGCGTAAGAACCAACAAACTCCTCCGATAGTTAATAGAGAGAGTTGAAACAAGGCTCCGAGCTCGAAGAGGACAAGGCCAATATCAAGTAATGGTTAGTCAAGATAAGTGACTGGCGAACCAGCTTACACTGATTAAGATAACCACTTACGAGACGAGACTAATCAAATATACAAACCAAAGGCGAAAGACTAACGAAACGAATGACAAGCGAAGCGAATGACAGGCAAACCAAGTCACTGGCGAGACGATGCAAGTCAAATCGAATCGGGCCTAACGCGAGCGACAAGCCTTAGGCGATGGACTGGCGAAGCGAGTGCCTGGCTTACGCGAGGCACTGGCGAGACGATGCGAGTCAAGTAGAATCAAGCCTATGGCGAATGACTGGCGAAGCGAATGATTGGCATAGCGAGTCACTTGCGAGACGAAACGAGTCAAGTTGATTCGACCTAAGGCGATAGACTGGCGAAGCGAGTGACTGGCATAAGCGAGACACTGGCGGGTAGATGCGAGTCAAGTAGAATCGAGCCTAAGGTGAAAGACTGGCGAAGCAAGTGACTGGCGAAGCGAATCACTGGCGAGACGAAACGAACCCCACTGATTCAACCTAAGGCGATCGACTAGCGAAGCGAGGGACTGGCGTAAGCTAGACACTGGCGGGTAGATGCGAGTCAAGTAGAATCGAGCCAAAGGGGAATACTGTCGAAGGGGGGTCCACCGCGTAGCGAGTCAAGTTGATTCAACCTAAGACGATGGACTGGCGAAGCGAGTGACTGGCGTAAGCGAGACACTGGCGAGTAGATGCTAGTACAGTAGCATCAAGCCAAAGGCGAATGGTAGGCGAAACCAATAACTGGCGAAGCGAATCACTGGCGAGACGAAGCGAGTCAAGTTGATTTCAACCTAAGGCGATAGACTAGCGAAGCGAGTGACTGGCGTAAGCGAGACACTGGCGAGTAGATGCTAGTACAGTAGAATCAAGCCAAAGGCGAATGACTGGCGAAGGGTCCGCACGCGTAGTGATAAGCTAGGCGAGTGACTGGAGACGCGTAGGTAGTTGATACGGACCGAAGGCGTATGACTGGCGGACGCGAATGACAAGCGAAGCAAGTCACAGGCGTATGGCGAAGCGAGTCAACAACCAACAGTCGAAGGTGACTGGCGGAGGGTACGCCTTACAAGGCGTGCGAACCGAAGCAGTCAATGAAGACAGGTGAGAGAAACACAAAGACACGAGCTGTACGTGCACATGTCAACAAGGCCCTTGTACCCCAACACCCACTAAAACAGATTGTTAAACAACCTGCTAACGACGAATTGTAGATATAGCAGTTGAAAATATCCCTCAAAATAGTAAGAGATAGCTAGCAAGTTAGCAACCAAGTCGCTAAAAATACCCAGTCTCAGAACAAAACAAACACGTCTGTCTTGCTGTGCAACTAATAGGAGAGTGACATGAACAGGTAGTGACGTCACGAGACCACCTAGACTTACCGCCCCTTAGATAAGGGATTTTACGCACCTCTTCTCCACTCTTCAAGTTCGTCTGTGTTAAGGTTGAAATAGCATTACCTATAGGAGGTAAGGCAAAGTAGGTCTAGTCAACAGATAGGTATTTAAATAATAGTGTTTATACAGTGGACAGGTAGTGGAGAAGCCAGATTGAGATAGTTATGGATGTTAATTGAGAGCCTATGATTGACAGGGATAATGATAAGCTATCGTTGATTGGGCTTCATTAAGTGATGGTAAGCCGATGGTATGTAATACCCTTGATCCCTGTTCATATTAAGACAGACAGACAGACAGATAGTTTATTAAAGTCTCACCTCATTACATCATTAAAATATATACATAAATATAAAACATAGACGTCAAAGTATGTAATGAGCCTCTCTTAAATAGAGTTACGAGAGACATAAAAAGCGAATATACTCTAAATTAAAATGCGATATTAAGATACAAATAAAATGAATAAAAAGCAGTAAACCAAAAAGGCTGATACACAAGATAATACAGAGGAAAAGATTATGACTAAGGTGAATATATACATAGATAAAAGCTTATAAACCAGGTTAATGAACATATAAACAGTTCTTCCTCGCAACGAGAATAAAATAGGAGGTGTTGGCAGATAAATATCATAAAAAGGGGGTTGACAGTATAAAATCTAATTTACTGGTATCACACATGGTAAAATCGGCTCTTGTTTGTTCGCACGTGGATAGAAGCTGATATCTCTCCTTTGCATATATTGGACACTTCAATAAAACATGGCACTCATCTTCTATTGTGGATGAAATGGCCCAGCGTTTACTGTCATTGTACTGGAGCGGCGTTGAAATAAGCCTATGGCTTGTTCGCCAATCCAGATTTCTTTTTGGAAATAAAAATATGTTTAAACCAAAAGTAAGCGTCATCTCAATAACCTGAAAAAGATACTGACAAGTGCGACATTTGCAAATAACCACATTTTTCCAAGTGTAAAACATATTTTGGATAAAAGAAGTGGAACATGTTCCTGTCTCGAAGGGTTCATCAGTAACTTTTGGAAATGGCAAAGACTTCCATGTTAAGAGCAACATGTCATGCAAATCGAAAAACGTGGTTTATGTCATTTCTTGTGAAAAGTGTGATCTCACATACATTGGAAAAACTAATAACCCTCAAAAGAGAGTAACAGTGCACAAACAGCAAATAAGAGACGCCAGTTTAAAGGGGCAGTGGCACGTTTTTTCGCTCAACTAAGTTGATGAAATGTATTTGAAAAATAATTTCACCAATAGTAAAACATCCTTCTCTCTTCGGAAAATAAAGTTTAAAATGAGTGTACATGTTTCGGTAAAGCTATGGGAATCGTTTTAGTAATACAAAATAATAAATTGTGTTCACAATAAAATGGCCGCCATGCAATTTTTGCTTTATACGCAACCTAGTTTTTACCACTACAGATAATTGGTTTGTGTAATAAGATGTGTTACCCTCTAAAGTTAATTTAAATGACATAAACTATCATTACAAATGGGAAATTTGAAAAAATAAATTTTGCAAAAAAACGTGCTACTGCCCCTTTAAGACGCTTAAAGCTTAGCAAACATACGTCTTAGAGCAGTAAAGGTGCATTCAAAATATTTCCTTTTTACGAAATATACAATAATGGAGGTGACATTGCGACTTAATTAGTAACAAAAGAACAGTATTTCATCTAAAACACATTCCCCTTCATAAGATAGTAATACAGGGGTCGATTTCCGTATTGCACGATGAATTCAGTATTGCACGGCTGACGGTTCTACTTTCTCTAAACTTCGGCACTTCTCGGAATTTTCCGTACTTTTCAATGTTTTTTTCCAATTACATCTCCGGAATTTATGTTTTAATAACACTGCTAGTATCTTTTCAGTTGATTAAAGTATCAGCATTGATTTGGCCTAATATTAACAGCACCAGCAGGGAAAATGTTACTCAAACTATCATTGACAAAGCAGAAAAGTGCAAAGTGTAAAGGGAATCGAAAGCATTGCCGAAAGCTTCACTGTAGTGTGATGATGCTGCGTCACTGACACTGACACACACTCTCTCTGACACACACACTCTCTCTGACACACACACTCACTCTGACACACACACTCACTCTGACACACACACACACACACACACACACACACACACACAGACACACACACAGACACACACACAGACACAGACACACACACACACACACACACACACACACACAACACAACACAACACAACACAACACAACACAACACAACACAACACAACACAACACAACACAACACAACACAACACACACACACACACACACACACAGACACAGACACAGACACAGACACAGACACAGACACAGACACACACACACACACACACACACACACACACACACACACAGAGAGAGATGTTAAAGGTGGCAAACGGGGACACTAAGAAAACACATGTAACCGGGGACCTTTATTTCTAGCTGCTCTACAGCTGTACCTATTGCATGGCTTACTTCCCCTGTCAAGTATGTTAGTTAAAAACATTGACTAGCTCTATGGGATACATTCGAACGGGTATGTACTTTCATGTAGGAAACGGGGACACACACCGAATGTGTGTGTGTGCTTTTCTGCATGCAAACGGGGACAGTGTGTATCATTTACAACATGGAATCGGGGACATGTGTGTAACAGGTATTTATCTATAGAAACGGGGACATTTGGGTTTACTTTTGTATACAAAACAAAGACATGAAACCCTTCTCTTGGTAATCGGAGCTTCTAGGCAATAGGCCACAAGACGCTGTTAGAAACCTTAGGATTGTTTGTCGGTAAAAATCCCGCGTTCTATTCAAGACTTTTAACGCACGGAAGGCATGGAAAGTCAGCGTTTAAAGTGTCAATCACACCACTTCGCGTGGAAGTTTTGCACGTTTTGCACGTGCGTGGAAGAATCCATTTCATGAGGGTCGCAGGTACTTGTACCATATCCGATGAATGAGCACTGAAATTTGCAACAACAAAAAATTGACTTTGGTGTTCCATAATTGAAATTAATTGTTTCAAAAAATAAAATAATCACATATGCAAAATAATCAACTCGCCCCTTCGGGCATTCTCCATTACTGAAATCAGTTCTCTTAACAATATCTTGTGAAAAATTTAAAGTCGAATGAGAAAAATAAACCTATTGGTCTAAATTCAAATAATGATATTTTGTAAGCATTGACGTTTTGTTCAAACCCGCATTAGCAGCATTCTTAACCTAAATATAAAGTAATAATTTTAAAATTGTTAATATTTCCAATGTCAAAACTGTTTTATAAATTCTTGATTCACAACTGACAACAATAGTTTGTCTTTGAATTGTATAGCAGTACAAGCAAATCGATCTGTTTCTAAACGAAAGCAAAAGAAAAAGATAAAATAAGAAAATTTATGAAAGTGGGAATGACGATATATCAAACATATTTCAAATATTTCAAACGTGACAGAAACATTTGGTATAGAAGATCTCACATAAGTTTTTAAAATTCACATTTCTCTCTGAAAAAATAGTTATTGCATTTAATTGTTGTTTAATCAGTTGGATAATATTTGTAACTGCTGTACTTGCAATCAAAAAGGTCTGTGTTGACGAGCTCGTAGACAGAAAACATCTGCAATATAATATTACACTGCCATTGCCACAATTAATGAAGCCTGATGAGAAAAACGCACTTCAATATTCCTTCATCATATATCAACATTTATATCAATTGCCAGTATGTACGTATTCGGCCGTTTTTATATAACAAATAACGATAACACAACCTTGAAGTAAATTTCCCGCTGTTCAGATCATGTGGTCCAACCGTTTTCATTGCATGTCATAATAAAGTTTATTGTCTCGATTATACATGATTAAAGTCTCGTTACATTATTTCATATTTAACTGCACAATATTAAATGAACGTAAATATTCATCTAAATAGAATCTAATGAATAAGTGAAAATAGTAAACATGAGCACATTTGAAGTTTGTCTTTTTGTGATTTGTACAAATTTCTTTTCATTAACTATTAAGTTTCTCGGTAATAACATGCATTAAGAAAGAACAGACATGTTTGAAATTTTTAGAAATCAAAGCTTGAATAGTTCAGTTTGTACACGGTAATGATTTTACTGTTACCATTCAATTGGATGTCTAATAGATGTATTCATAAACCAATGATGACTTACGTTTCTGGGTCATTTCCTGTCTTGGAATATCGACCCTTTTCACCAATTTATTAGTTAACAAAAAGAATATGTGACATCTTTTGGCTTCCTGATAACTGCAGGCCATAAGGACTTCAGCAAATCAAATCTGTCGGCCCGCACCGGTTTCAGTAGGTCTCGGGCCTACGGACCGATTTCAATTTCGAACACTGAATGGTTAATAAAGGAACATCAAATCTGGACTCAAATTTGATATTGAACAACAGCACCGATGACATTTCGTCTGTTTTCGTCTGTTGTCTGTCATGTACGATATGTGTGCGTGATGCATATGCTTGTCATACGTTTCACATAAGGACAATGCGCTGTGCGATTGCAAGGAACCCGGTTATAATGCGTATAATGTGTTGACATTCGTTTTGAGTTCGTTCAGCATGCGTGCTATATTTGGTCCAAGTACGCTATGTGTATTCATATGTGGTTCGGGAGAGCAGCAAAAACTGCGTATGGAGTGCATACCCACTAAGTACGTGTACCGCAGAAATCGATGTATTGCGTATGAATAACTTATGAGTTGCGTATCATCGTATGCAACATAGTTTTGGGCATGTCCAAAACTTTCATGCATATAGAAATGGTCTATGCTTATGCCGACGTATAAGAAACAAAACTTATAGGATGCCAATGAGCGGCGTATATTGCATACGGCCGCGTATGAAAGAAATATCAAAACGTAACTCAGAAGGGGCTTAGATCGAATTACGGTTATTCCATTCGAAGTACGGCAGTTCCGTTCGAAGTATGACAATCACGTTTTTAGTACGTTAGTACTCCGTCCAATTTCAGAACGGGGAGAACGTTGGACATGTCCAACATTCAAGCGCACCCTTTTGTTTTTAGTACGTCCGAGCCAGTTCATAAAGTTCGCAAACAGTTGCCATTACGTCCATTCCGTTCTCGGACAGTTCGAGCCCGTTCTAAAAAAATCAAGAACGTGGTGAGAACGAGTTTGGTGTAAAGGGCCTATTATAAACGGGCATTATTATCCAATCTAAACGTGGTACCAACTGTCAGAGGACGAGATAAAGACAAGTTGGACTTTCTGAGAACTGTCTGTAAATGTACTTGGATCGTAGTATGGAAATTTATGCACACAAGTTTCTCGTTCCTGTCCCGTTCGAGTTGGTGATTTTTGGTGGATATCGGTGCTCCATGTCGGGCGGGTGGACAGTGCATGATGAGGGTCTTGCCAGGGGATGCTAGTCTAGTGGGAGTCTTAAAGTTTTGATGAAATGCATTTTTCTCAAGAATGACAGATTACCTCTACGTATATTGTATATCGGAATCAATTGAGCATAAAATCGAGACAATATACACTTGCAATTGATAATTAAGACGATTTTAATTCACCAATTTTAACACTACCGCAATTAGTTCAGCTAATCATTTTGAAAATGCTCACAGAGGCATGACTGTGATAATCGATAGACGGGGCCGGCTAAACAGCTACTCCGCCGAGTCTCGTTAATTAATTACTGATGATTATTACTGCCGCTAAATGAATTTATGAGGTGTATTACATCGCCAAAAAGACATGTTTATGTAATAATTGTGTAATTGTCATCTGCGGAATTACCTAGTTGGATATCTAAACATTCGATATATGGGAAATTTAAGTTAGTTTATTGAAGATTTCTTTGTGAAATTAACAATCAAAATGTTGCGAAATTATGTTGAATTATGACTATCGCTGAAAATCAGATTCCTCCAGATACGTCACAGAAATCATCCCTTCACGGTCCACACCCCACAGACTTTTATTCTGGTCGCCGGGGCTAAATCAGGCGTTTTTTTAAATTAGTCGTATATAAGTAATTTATGGACCGATTCCAGAAATTTAAAATCGAGCGATTGTCAAATTGACATCCCATCTTAATGAATCCGATTTGGACCATATGTCATTGCATCTATCCTATAACATAACTTCAATCTACGATGGCAGCTTGATTCAATATGAATTAAAAATTCTTTGGCGCTACAGAAGTCGGCCTTCCCTCATGTGGCTGGCTGCACACTGCTAACCTCTCATTTTCCGTGTAACCGGGGACACCTGCTTACCTCTCATTATCCATGTAACCGGGAACATGTGTGTATCGGCGCGAAATACCAACAAATGCTATTCCCTTTTCATGTGTGTAAGTGTTTATGAAAGTTCACAGGCAAACGGGATAAAGTACTGTCCGGGCCAAAATACATTTCCTAGATTTAAAAGGGCGAAAAAAAGCATATGGCAAGGTTATGTTAACCGGGGACGTCCCCGGTTGAAGGGTGTGTACAGATACAACTGTCCCCGGTTGCCACCTTTAAAAAAAACACAGACACAGACACAGACACACACACAGACACAGACACAGACACAGACACAGACACAGACACAGACACAGACACAGACACAGACACACACACACACACACAGACACAGACACAGACACAGACACAGACACAGACACACACACAGACACAGACACAGACACACACACAGACACAGACACACAGACACACACACACACACACACAGACACACACACACAGACACACACACACAGACACACACACACAGACACACACAGACACACACACAGACAGACACACAGACAGACACACAGACACACACACAGACAGACACACAGACACACATACACACAGACAGACAGACAGACAGACAGACAGACAGACACACAGACACACAGACAGACAGACAGACACACAGACACACAGACACAGACACAGACACAGACACAGACACACACACACACACACACACACACAGATGTTAAAGGTGGCAAACGGGGACACTAAGAAAACACATGTAACCGGGGACCTTTATTTCTAGCTGCTCTACAGCTGTACCTATTGCATGGCTTACTTCCCCTGTCAAGTATGTTAGTTAAAAACATTGCTCTATGGGATACATTCGAACGGGTATGTACTTTCATGTAGGAAACGGGGACACACACCGAATGTGTGTGTGTGCTTTTCTGCATGCAAACGGGGACAGTGTGTATCATTTACAACATGGAATCGGGGACATGTGTGTAACAGGTATTTATCTATAGAAACGGGGACATTTGGGTTGAGAGAGAGAGAGAGAGAGAGAGAGAGAGAGAGAGAGAGAGAGAGAGAGAGAGAGAGAGAGAGAGAGAGAGAGAGAGAGAGAGAGAGAGAGAGAGAGAGAGAGAGAGAGAGAGAGAGAGAGAGAGAGAGAGAGAGAGAGAGAGAGAGAGAGAGAGAGAGAGAGAGAGAGAGAGAGATCTACAGCAAGTGTCGTCTGAAGTATTCTATTTTTATATACATTTATTTCACTTGAGACCTTCTTCAGTTTAAAACATCTTCCAACTCCCAGGTCTCATATAGAAAACATAAAACGTTCGCAGAAATTACGATGATTTAATCATATTCACAAGCATGCTTATTTTTTTTCTATATGAGGCATGCTTGTGAATATGTTTAAATCATTGTAATTCTTTCGAAGATTTTATTTTTTCTATCAGATTCCGAGGTAATAAGTCACTGCCTAGGCTATAACGAGAAGAAGAACGTTACTACCTAAAACACTTGTGTACACTAATTGGTGATAAGAATTCAATAAAAAGTAATATATT
Organism: Gibbula magus; assembly: GCA_936450465.1. Taxonomy (NCBI): domain Eukaryota; kingdom Metazoa; phylum Mollusca; class Gastropoda; order Trochida; family Trochidae; genus Gibbula; species Gibbula magus. The sequence continues at coordinate 64,465,337 of OW388304.1, forward strand.
TCGGCCATCTTTTAATCAGTAAACGACGAAAATAAGTTTGAGATTTCATGCGATTTTAAAAGTTTAAACAGTAAGCTGGTTGACCCTTACATCATAGTGTCATGTTAAAACTGTACTCGGAGTGTTTAGGTATTGCTATATTAGTCAGATCACTTCAACTACCCATGAGCAGCCATTTTTATATGGACACCTTAAAATGGCCACTCGAAGGGAAATGGATTCACATCATGTACATGAACATTGGTTTAAGAACTCTTTTTATTGATTGAGAAGTATGATTCAGCAATTGGTAACACATACATCTTTATACGTTCCTTTCGGGAGAACACTTTATTTCAGTAAGAACGGCGTGCTACGGCGCCTTTAATAACAATAAATAAACAGGTAAAAACAAATTGAGCCATGGGGTAAGAGAGACTATTTTATAGGCCAATATGTTGTAAATTTATAGAGGGAATTAGAATATTAAATCATAAAAATATTTGTACAAAGTCTAAAAATCAAATCAATTATGTAAGATAGTTACACACTTTAATAAAATGATAGCACAGTTTTTTTCAAAACCGTATAAAACGACTGGATAAGATTATAAGAGCTATTTTTTCAATATCACAGAGAAAGGAAAATTTTAGGGTCCCCATCAGCTAGAAACGCAACCTAGTCGACCAGTTTCAAAAGTTAGGTAGGTACCTTTTTTCAGTGTCTGTGTAAGAGTCAATATTCAATCTATCGTATGACCAATTTTCATGAATTTGTACTTGTGTGTGGAACCTCCCTAAGCAGTTCTGATTTATTTACAAAGGTGTTACACCGACACGACGCATTCCGTCACAAACGATGCTGTCAATCAATCCATGAATCATTTTCCTACGTTTTTATGGGCAGGTTTATATGTCAATCAATGTGAAATGAATATAAAACAACAGCATGTCTGTCCTGGCTTCTCCGCAATAAATACCGACGATAAGACAGGTGACAGATGGATCCCCACAGCTCGTGTAGTATTCGCTCACCTTCCTTGTGTGTGGAGCGCACTCGTCAACGTTAGAGACTTGACTCATGACACGAGAAGTTTCTGTAGCGTTACTGCACGTTAATGTAAGTATCTTGCATTTGTGGTTTAAATGTAGAGATAATGAACACTTTGGTTAGTAATGGATAGGGAATTTATGCATATCGTCCCATTTTTGGGACGTGTACTTCAACGTTTCACTTTTGTCTTATTATTCAAGGTAGAGAATGCAAATATGGAGGTGAACGAAGCTGGATAAAAAGACCAGTGGTTGAGGTATGCACTTTAATTTTATAAAAAAAGAAAGAAAAAAAAGCATGGCCACTTCCGGTGATCTGGCAATTCACATGCCAATATATCGCTGTTTGATGTGGGATAACATTTTTCTCAATCAACATTTTGATTTTAAAAGTTGAATTCATTCTAATTAGATATTTCATTCTAATGATATAATGATGATAAGTACACAATTTGAATTTTCCCCATACTCGTTTTCTCACTAAAATACCGTCCCAAAAAGGGACGATATGCAATAGAGTTAACCATTATTTGGTAATTGTCTGTAATTGGGATGGTGTTTTTAATATGCTACATGGACACATGTATTTGCATGGTTTTCAATTTATGGAATGAATGTCCCTATGAAGCGCAAGAAGATCATCTAGAACGACAAACAAATATTTGTATAGCCCTGCAAATGCCAAATTAAATATGTGCAGCATAAAGAATAACAAGTACCAGGATTTTTTTATTATTTTTTTTGGGGGGGGGGGGGGGGGGGGGGGGGGGGGAGGGGGGAGTTGGTTGGCATTTTGTTGACTAAGTCGCACTCCCAATTACATCAGGATTGGAAACAATGGGGCACTGCCCAAAATCAATTCAAAATTAACTCCTAACATCGTTTTGTCCAATGTGGTTTCCTGAATGTCACCTTTGCACCTAGTCTGTTTCAAGCTGCGTGCCATTGACAATCAAAGTGAAAATATATGACGAGTGACCATATTGGTTTTAAAAATTATTTTTATAAGGGTTTAATACCGTTAAAAGTTTACAGATTGTTATCTTATATAAGGCACATCATTCATATTATTTGAATGTGTACGGTACTTGAATCAGGCATCTGCTTGATGGGGATGTTTAACTGAATCATTTGTCCAGATATATAGTTATTGTCCAATAACTTATAAACAGATTCAAAGAACACTAGATAACTGTTTCAAATATTATTTTTTACTTTTGAAAACACTGGATAACTGATATAAGCAGTCAAATTTGATAACGTTTAGAATAAGTTCTGAAGCATACTGAGCAAAAATATATTTTTATTAAAATAAACTAAATATGTTGTTACATTTTAGTATTAACTGAGAAAACTGAGAAAAAAATGAGAAAAATCGGAGAGCTCATGCATATATGGGTTTAGAATGGTGACGGCACGAGTCAAGACAAGTGCTACATGTACATCCGGGCGTTATGTCTTTTTCATGACGGAGATGAAATGACATATAATGTATGCGGTGTTACTGCAATATTTTCTAATAATAGTCGCTCGTTTGTATTTTCAAAGAGGTGGTTTTCTGTGGGTGAGTATATTCCTGCTTATACATTTATGTCTATCACATAACATGATCTAGTTGAAACATATTAGTAATAAGAATGATGAAAACGTGGATTATCGTCGCCCTTTTGGATTTCCACTCTCTTCAGCTTCAATTCTTCTTCCATGTCTTACGACGACCTCACCTAACCTTCGTCTGAATCCGAATGCATCTTGCCACACCTGAGTCAAATGTGTTGACAATCTTGCACGAGAATCACGTGCGCTTCCGCAAGTTGATGCCACGTGGTCGCTGAGTGTTGCGTTTAGATGTAAGAAAAATAACTGACCTAGGGCAGGTTGTTTAATTAGACAAAATGAAATTTAAAACGTGAAACTAAATAGAGTATCTAAATGATCTCGTGCCCGATCCAGCTAGCCTTACGTCCAACTACAATCTTAGAAACCAGTTCGACTTCCAAAATCCACGTTGTTAAACCGAATTTTATGCTCGATATTTCATTCCAGACACGATCAGACTCTGGAATGAGCTTCCTGATAATATGAAGCATTCAGAATCGAAAGATGATTTCAAACGGGTTTTACAAAATAACGTTAGTATTTATACTTATTTTGACCTTAGTTTTGGACCCCGATTTTGACAAATCTCGCACTGTCGTCTCAGGCTCGGCTTTAGTGATTTAAATGGAGACAAATTCAAAATATGTATATATGACACGCCTGCCTGCTCATGTGGTCACAATGAAGATGCATTTCATTTCTTTCTTACGTGTCTGCACTGCACTGAGATCCAACTGTTACTTTTATAGAAAGGTTGTTATTTGGAATTGTGAACGTGGATAAAAGACATAAATCGTATGGCTTATGGATCAACCCGTCCTTGGACTGGCAACAATTTGAAACTATTTCATCCACTGCATAACATGCACTTTGTTGTTTGATATAGGGGAGTGTTTCAAGAGTATGACGTGAAAATGGCATGAATCTGAAACACAAATATATATGTTTTCACCGTTTAACATTAAACAGCAAACTGCAAGTCTTTTACAAACAAATTAACCGGGCATTAAATTATCACACCAGTCACATACAGAAATTGTTTTTTTTATATAACAATATATATACACGGTAATATGTGGTCATGTACTCGGTAACATCTCGTTTATCTAAATTGTGTTAATTTTCCAGTCCTAGGACTGTAGATCAGATGGAACTGTTGATAAGTGCGTCTTGTAAACTCATAATGATATAATATTTCTTATTTCCTTATATGGACTATTGGACCGACCAGTCCAGTTGACTAAAATGAAGTTTTGTCTCGATATAATTTCTTTAGAGAAACTAGACTAAGTGGATTTTTATTCATGCCAAATCCAAAATTACTCCCTTATTTAAAAAAATTTGTCATGTTTTCTGGTTTTATTCAATATTTATTAACCAAGGCTATTACTTACATTATCTCTCAATCAAACAATAACTAAACTAAGTAATTTATTCTTGAAAGAAATGTCTTGCAATATATTGCAATTCAAATCGCAATACATGACTTAAAATCGCTATATCGCAATATGAAAAATCTAAGCAATACCCACCTCTAAATATTACTAAGTTTGATGACTTTAAAATTTGACAAAGATTAGTCAACATTCATTCAGAGAGAGAAGTCTTCAGACACACACAGCAAGGCGAAAACATTCATCGACATTACGAGTGTGGAAATCTTTTCTACTACTTGAAAAAGTTGACTAATCTTGCGATAAGTTATTTGTTATCGTGTGGATTGTCTGCGATAAGTTATTTTTTATCGTGTGGATAGTCTATCAATAAATATGTTCATTATTACATAAGTTGAAAGATCTCATCTCACGTAAGACAAATGAAGAAAATAAGGAATACTGCGATAGAAGACTTCCATTAACACATCCGTGCTAAGCTAAAGAATACAAAGGGACACTAATGATAATAACATTTAAACCGTATTTGCCATAGTCGCGACATCCATCCCTCATCCTTACAAAACCAATGTAAAACAAAGACAGCCACTCATAGCCATCCATGGACCTCATGTAGTGGGAAAGACACTCACTTCACACATCTACCTGAGTGTGTATAGGGACCTCACACAGTGGCACAGACACACACTTCACACATCTACCTGAGTGTATATAGGGACCTCACACAGTGGCACAGACACACACTTCACACATCTACCTGAGTGTATATAGGGACCTCACACAGTGGCACAGACACACACTTCACACATCTACCTGAGTGTATATAGGGACCTCACACAGTGGCACAGACACACACTTCACACATCTACCTGAGTGTATATAGGGACCTCACAAAGTGAGAGATACAGTCGCTTCACACATCTACCTGAGTGTATATAGGGACCTAACATAGTGAGAGAGATAGTGGCTTCACACATCTACCTGAGTGTATATAGGGACCTCACATAGTGGGAAAGACACTCACTTCACACATCTACCTGAGTGTATATAGGGACCTCACACAGGGACACAGACACACACTTCACACGTCTACCTGAGTGTATATAGGGACCTCACATAGTGAGAGAGACTGTGGCTTCACACATCTACCTGAGTGTATATAGGGACCTCACATAGTCGGAAAGACACTCACTTCTAACATCTACCTGTGTGTATATAGGGACCTCACACAGTGGCACAGACACACACTTCACACATCTACCTGAGAGTATATAGGTACCTCACATAGTGGGACAGACACACATTTTACACATCTACCTGAGTGTATATAGGTACCTCACATAGTGGGACAGACACCCATTTTACACACCTACCTGGGTGTATATAGGGACCTCACATAGCACATAGTGGGACAGACACACACTTCACACACCTACCTGAGTGTATATAGGGACCTCACATAGAGGGACAGGTGCACAATTCACACATGTACTATGGACCTCAAATAGTGGGACAGACACACATTTCACACATCTAGCAGAGTGTATATAGGGACCTCACATAGTGGGACAGATACCAACTTCACACATCTACCTGAGTGTATACGAGACCTCACATAGTGGGACAGACATCCACTTCACACATCTACCTGAGTGTATATAGGGACCTCACATAGTGGGACAGACACAAACTTCACACACCTACCTGAGTGTATATAGGGACCTCACATAGAGGGACAGACACAAACTTCACACATCTACTATGGACCTCACACAGTGGGACAGCCAGCCACTTCACACATCTACCTGAGTGTATATAGGGACCTCACATAGAGGGACAGACACCCACTTCACACATCTACCTGAGTGTATATAGGGACCTCACATAGTGGGACAGACACAAACTTCACACACCTACCTGAGTGTATATAGGGACCTCACATAGAGGGACAGACACAAACTTCACACATCTACTATGGACCTCACACAGTGGGACAGCCAGCCACTTCACACATCTACCTGAGTGTATATAGGGACCTCACATAGAGGGACAGACACACACTTCACACATCTACTATGGACCTCACACAGTGGGACAGCCAGCCACTTCACACATCTACCTGAGTGTATATAGGGACCTCACATAGTGGGGCAGAAAGCCGATTTACACATCTACCTGAGTGTATATAGGGACCTCACATAGTCGGAAAGACACTCACTTCTAACATCTACCTGTGTGTATATAGGGACCTCACACAGTGGCACAGACACACACTTCACACATCTACCTGAGAGTATATAGGTACCTCACATAGTGGGACAGACACACATTTTACACATCTACCTGAGTGTATATAGGTACCTCACATAGTGGGACAGACACCCATTTTATACACCTACCTGGGTGTATATAGGGACCTCACATAGCACATAGTGGGACAGACACACACTTCACACACCTACCTGAGTGTATATAGGGACCTCACATAGAGGGACAGGTGCACAATTCACACATGTACTATGGACCTCAAATAGTGGGACAGACACACATTTCACACATCTAGCAGAGTGTATATAGGGACCTCACATAGTGGGACAGATACCAACTTCACACATCTACCTGAGTGTATATAGGGACCTCACATAGTGGGACAGATACCAACTTCACACATCTACCTAAGTGTATACGAGACCTCACATAGTGGGACAGACATCCACTTCACACATCTACCTGAGTGTATATAGGGACCTCACATAGTGGGACAGACACAAACTTCACACATCTACTATGGACCTCACACAGTGGGACAGACACAAACTTCACACATCTACCTGAGTGTATATAGGGACCTCACATAGTGGGACAGATACCAACTTCACACATCTACCTAAGTGTATACGAGACCTCACATAGTGGGACAGACACCCACTTCACACATCTACCTGAGTGTATATAGGGACCTCACATAGTGGGACAGACAGCCACTTCACACATCTACCTGAGTGTATATAGGGACCTCACATAGTGGGACAGACAGCCACTTCACACATCTACCTGAGTGTATATAGGGACCTCACATAGTGGGACAGACATCCACTTCACACATCTACCTGAGTGTATATAGGGACCTCACATAGTGGGACAGACAGCCACTTCACACATCTACCTGAGTGTATATAGGGACCTCACATAGTGGGACAGACAGCCACTTCACACATCTACCTGAGTGTATATAGGGACCTCACATAGTGGGACAGACATCCACTTCACACATCTACCTGTGTGTATATAGGGACCTCACATAGTGGGACAGACAGCCACTTCACACATCTACCTGAGTGTATATAGGGACCTCACATAGAGGGACAGACACAAACTTCACACATCTACTATGGACCTCACACAGTGGGACAGCCAGCCACTTCACACATCTACCTGAGTGTATATAGGGACCTCACATAGAGGGACAGACACACACTTCACACATCTACCTAAGTGTATACGAGACCTCACATAGTGGGACAGACAGCCACTTCACACATCTACCTGAGTGTATATAGGGACCTCACATAGAGGGACAGACACAAACTTCACACATCTACCTGAGTGTATATAGGGACCTCACATAGAGGGACAGACACAAACTTCACACATCTACCTAAGTGTATACGAGACCTCACATAGTGGGACAGACAGCCACTTCACACATCTACCTGAGTGTATATAGGGACCTCACATAGAGGGACAGACACAAACTTCACACATCTACTATGGACCTCACACAGTGGGACAGCCAGCCACTTCACACATCTACCTGAGTGTATATAGGGACCTCACATAGAGGGACAGACACACACTTCACACATCTACTATGGACCTCACACAGTGGGACAGCCAGCCACTTCACACATCTACCTGAGTGTATATAGCGACCTGACATAGTAGGACAGACACACACTTCACACATCTACCTGAGTGTATATAGGGACCTCACATAGAGGGACAGGTGCACAATTCACACATGTACTATGGACCTCAAATAGTGGGACAGACACACATTTCACACATCTAGCAGAGTGTATATAGGGACCTCACATAGTGGGACAGCCAGCCACTTCACACATCTACCTGAGTGTATATAGGGACCTCACATAGAGGGACAGACACAAACTTCACACATCTACTATGGACCTCACACAGTGGGACAGCCAGCCACTTCACACATCTACCTGAGTGTATATAGGGACCTCACATAGAGGGACAGACACACACTTCACACATCTACTATGGACCTCACACAGTGGGACAGCCAGCCACTTCACACATCTACCTGAGTGTATATAGCGACCTGACATAGTAGGACAGACACACACTTCACACATCTACCTGAGTGTATATAGGGACCTCACATAGTGGGGCAGAAAGCCGATTTACACATCTACCTGAGTGTATATAGGGACCTCACATAGTGGACAGACAGCCACTTCACACATCTACCTGAGTGTATATAGGGACCTCACATAGTGGGGCAGAAAGCCACTTCACACATCTGCCTGCGAATATATGAGACCTCCCATAGCGGGGCAGACAGCCAATTCACACATCTACCTGAGTGTATATAGGGACCTCACATAGTGGACAGACAGCCACTTCACACATCTACCTGAGTGTTAATAGGGACCTCAAATAATGGGACAGACACACACGTCACACATCTACCAGAGTGTATAAAGGGACCTCACATAGTGGGGAAGACACCAACTTCACACAATTACCTGCGTGTATATAGGACCCCCACATAGTGAGACCAACACTCACTTCACACATCTGCCTGAGAATATATGAGACCTCCCATAGCGGGGCAGACAGCCACTTCACACATCTACCTGAGTGTATATAGAGACATCATATAGTAGGACAGACCGAACTCAACTGCGACTGACTTTCAAGTAGATGTCTTGTCTTGAACCCTAGTCGGGATGGCCGGGGGGCTCACACAATGTTAGACAGATTACACTACTGGACAGAAGAAACACCTACCGGACATCTTACCGGATTTAATATATAAAAAAAACTATAGAGAACATAATAAACTGTCAGTCAAAAGTACACACTTTTGTTGATTTTATCATATACACTGTATATGATTTTCAAATAGCTCAAGTTGTCGATGTCATAATCTCAAACTGAAAAGTACAGGTGTTTAGTCAGCAGTCAAAGAATACTTCTACATGTTTAAAAAAAAGGAATTTTAAATGAAATTTAAATTTTAAATTTCTTCAATATTATTTTGATGATGCACAACTATTTATCGACATATAAGACACATTACATGTGAAAATTAATAAATGTACCTGTTTCTGCATAGATTTACAAGATTTTAAACATGGTATGGATCATTTTGGTGTAAATTTCAATTCTTACCCCTTTCTCCATTTAATAAAGATTTATAACTAAAATGTAACCACAGTAGCCTATAGTTGTAGCATATATAGTATGGAAGTTGCACCATTTCTGCACAACATTTCGAAGTTTCAGAAGGAGTTACAAAACAATGACGATTGCTCAAATAAGACAAAGGTTACTGTTACAGTATTCAATCAAAAGACTTGACATTAGAAACAGATTTGCAAACCACTACGGCAACGATCCAGGCCCGCAGTTGCATTGAAGTGACTGTATATGAAAGTATATGAAAGAAGATGGACAAGTGAATCAACTGAAGGTATCGGTCTCCCCATGGCGTGGTTGTCTTGATGTGATAAAATACACCACGTTTCTGATTATATGATTACTCATTACTCAGGTGGAATGTCGAGTAATCATGTGCTCTGAAACGTCGTGATGTTTCAATTTAAAGAAGTTGTTGTCCAGAAAAGCTCCCTGTCCTTGGAGACACCAATTACTTGAGTTTATCAAATTGTTGAATTTACATCTAAACAAGCATATAGGCGTTCGTTTGTCCGGTAGTGTTGGTGAGTAAAACCAGTTGGTATCCAATGTATTAGGAGACGCCCTTAGAAGGTGACAGCCGCAGGCTAGACATGAATAATGAAGGGTGCCCCCGCCACACACACACACCCCTCCTCCATTTCCCCTTAACATTCAAATCCACATTCACAGTTATTTGGGTTAAATTGTATGAGAAATGGATGTCTTAAATCATTTATTCGCTATCATTATGTATTATACTGTCATGTTGTACCTCATATGCCGAGGTTGGCGTAATAAATTTCTGTTCTGTTCTAAAGAGACATGCCGTTTATAATACAATGAGTCCCATTAAAATCATTGGAGCGTGTCGGCTTCAAGCGAGGCCTCTCGGTTATGAGCACTGCTCTCAAAACAACTGCATTTGATCAGGGACATTATATACATATATATATATAAGGTCCCTGATTTGATGTAATGATAACGCCTATTCTAACTTATGGATCGGAAGTATGGGGATTTGAGAAACTTCAATTAATAGAAAGTATTCATTTAAACATTTTGAAACTCGCATCTGGACTAAGAAAATCTACCCCACATTTCATGGTTTACGGCGAATTTGGGAGAATACCAATTTATGTAATAATATACCAGCGTATGTTATCCCTTTGGCACAAATTTACATGTACTGATACATTTAAATTATCCAACATGTTATATCATTATAGTTTGAATAAATATAACGAAAACTTTAATTCGGACCCATGGATTCACGTTGTCAAAAGTTTATTAGATAGAATTGGATTTTCACATGTATTTGTAAACCCCTCGGTATGTTCCACGTCTTTTCTAGTTTTGAAAGCTGGACAAATTCTCAGAGATGAATTCTCTCAAAATTGGAGAGAAAAAAACAGATCAAGTCCAAAGAGAATGTATTATCAACACTTTAAACAAACATTAGTTTTCGAAAAATATTTACTTTCTCTTAAACATATTTATGTTCCAATTTTGAAATTTAGAACCTTAAATCTCAACTTACCAATTGAAACTGGAAGATGGCAGAACATACCGAGGGATGAAAGATATTGTAAACTTTGTAACCTAAGTGTAAGAGGTGACGAATTACACTATATTTTAAACTGTCCAATGCTAAATTTAAATCGCAAACGATATCTACCCACAAACAAATGTTTTAATAGCAATATATCTAGATTAGTATACGTCCTGTCGCCAACAACCATCGTACATAAGAAATACTTGTCAAGTTTGATCATACAGCTTCAAAATATGCTAACAAATAGTTAGTAAGTATCTGTATTCTGTCTGTTTTATATTGACATATTCTTGTATTATTCAATGAACTATAAATTGTATTCAGTGTCTGTCTACAGACGCATGCCTGTAAATTGTAAATTGTATTTGTGTATATGCTCTTGTACCACCGAGGGTGGTTTATGAGTAATTAAACAGTTGAAACAGTTGAAACAGCTATCAAAACAACGCTGTACGGAGCTTTGAACGCAGAAGAGGCTGTTAATCTCAGTCGCTTGAATCAACTATCTGATTGAGTTGTTTTCACTAAAAAAAGAATACCCGCACTAAAACACCTTCAGAAAATAGGATTTGTAAATTTTGCAATAGCAATGTAATTGAAGACGAAATAATTTTTCTCACTGAGAGTGACTTTTATTATAATCTTAGGTATAAGTTGTGGACACCGTATCACTCGACACAGAAATAAAATATTTTTATTTTTTTTCTTCTTACATACATTGTGTACATTATCAGAAGCTAGACAAACATCATGCTTCCAGTCCCTTGTGTAACGATAATTAAGTTAAAAGCCTAAAAACCATATGACCTTGAATCTGTCACTCCAAGTAAAAACATAAGCCAATAAAGTTTAATTATGACTGGTCCATTATCACAACGAGTGACCACTTGGGCTTCGCCTACTTTTCTGTCTAACAACCGGGGCGTCTGCCTATATGGTCGTCTGTATAATGGGGTATGACCCTTCAAGGTGGCAACGTTTAATTAGGTATAGTGTGGATTATTTTATCACGATTGACTTAGTTATCCCACTCAACAATATCTACATTTTCTGAATTACTAAAACTTAAAATTAAAGTTAAAAGTCCGAACAGCTAATCACTTTCTGCCAATCGAGACCGTTAGATGGGTAAATATCCCAATTCATTAAAGACAATGTATTCTTTGTAATTACATGATTTTGGGAACGAATTTCATTATTTATTTGTATATTTGTATTTTAGCCTTTTAATTTACAATTAACGTTTGCCCTTTTGCCTTCTTTGTATCATTTTATGATTATTGTAAACTTATATTCTTATTGTGGTTTATAATTTTAATTGATTGATTGATTGACCGACCGACCGATCGATCGATTGATAATTTTCTGTTGGCGCCAAAATTCCCAACCCCGGGCGTTTTTGGGGCCCCTTTTGGGGTATTTCCAACCAGATTTCGATTTGAGGACATATCATACCTATGTCAGTGCACATTTTCCTACCTAATGATATGCCAACAGAAAATTCGTATCTAAAGCGTAGTGTAGGTAAATGACACATCAAATAAGGGGTTTCGATGATGCTGAGTCCAAATCTTACATTAGTTTGTCATTTAGCTATAGACACTATAAAGCTGGAATGGAGATCGTTAATAGTAAATTATTGATTTTTAACATAAAAAGGAATGTATATATTGAATATCGTAATTAGCGAATGTATGGTTAAAATATAGAATCTAGTTTAAATTGGTTAAATTATTCATATTGATTTCATAAACAAGAAAGGATATCAATATTAGTCGTATTAAGTATAGCAATTATTGCATCAGCTATGGCATATTGACTAGTAATTATTAAAATCATATCAGTTGTTACTATAGCACAGTCAACCACTCGTTTTGGCGATTGTTGAAGGATCCGTTGATACTGTTATTTAGAGACACAAATGTTAAATTGTCTTCACTTACTCTAGATTCAATCATTTCCGAAAATTCGCACTAAGTCCAAAAGCAAACATGACCAAAGAGAGGGTCCCAGAAAGGTTCCAAAGCCGTCCTCTGCAACGTGTATTCTTCATACACCATCCATTCCAGATCAATGGCCTTAGTGTTTGGGACCCCTTTTGGGGTGTTTCCAACCAGATTTCTATTTGAGGACATAACATTGTATAATGTATCAATATGTTATGTGTTCCTCTTATGTTGCAGTTTGCAGCCTGGGTTTAAATACAAGTTCAGTTCAGTTCAATTTAGTTGATTTTATTTATAAATTCTTCATCTCAAGCAAACCAAGGTGATAAAGTGTATATAATATTATGAAACCGTTGGCATTCGTGAATTGTCCTCAATCTCTTGAGAAAATGGGAAGACAAGCGGTGTCAGACTCTGCAAAGAAGCGAAGTGCTTTGGAATCGTATAGTGATGCCGTGAAAATAAGCATCAGTGATCAATATCCAAGGTGGAATAATCTAACATCATGTGGAAAATCACAGGTCCTTAGCGGATTGTCAAAACTTTCAACTTTATATTATGCAAATTTATCACAATTATCAGGCAAATGTAGTATATGTAGATTTCAATACATTTGTGTTGCAAAGAAACTGTATGGTTTAAAGAATATTTATTCGTGTACTCGTGTACAGTTGGATCAACAAACAGGGTTTCCCCAATATAAAGGTCTCTCCACAAAAGAACAATAATACAGGATAATTACACCATAAAAGCATACAATACATAAATACCTTGATGTTGAAAAACACAACATCATGTTTAAAGATATTTCATGAGAAACGTTTGCTATGAGAAATAAACTTATGAACAGACTGAATTATTTGTGTATTAATATGAATTGACAGGGTTTTGTAACTTTTGTTACCAAATAGTACAGTATTCAGGTCGTAACCATTAACCTAAAGAAGCTTACATGGCGGATATTTGTATAATTTGGACATATGAAAAGCTAATAATGTGTATCTTCATACGCATGACCACAGGAACATCGTGAATCATCATCAATAAATCTATCGAATTTATGACCATTTTAGTTGCTAAAATTTTGATAATTTTGAACAATTTCGTGAACGTTGCTTTTGTTTTCATTTAATTTATTTCTAAACATTGCGTACGATTCGCATTCCTTTATAATGTCATCAAGATTATTCCATTCGACTTAATCTTTTGTAAAGTTCCGTAAGACGAGTAGGAACCTGAGTTGCTTCAGAATGTCTTAATTCATAAAGTGATTGACTATTTGTCGTTGGAGGAATGAGCTCCGACAGGTAATCAGGCGTCATATTCGCGTTCATTTTATAGAACAAGCACATTTTATGTTTGTATCTTCTAATCGCTAAGTCGGTTTCATCATATAACAGTTTGTGAGTTGTACCCTTTACAGCACCCAGATTGTTCTTAGTGTGTCTAAATGCAACTTTTCAAGGAGTAACTCTTGTGATTTGGTACAATTATTCCATATTTGATGGCAATAGTCCAAAATTGGAAGAATGTATGAACTATAAAAAGTCTTTAGACTTTTACGCGTTAATCGGTATTTAAGACTCCGGAGACAGTTGATCGTCGGACTAACTCTATTAACAATCTGTTCTATATGAGAGTGCCATTGGCCATCTTTTTGAAAAGTTAAACCAAGATGTTTATGATATTCTACATCTGAGATAAAATGGCCATTCATAGTTAAATTGATTAGTGAAGTTTCAATTCGTTTCTTTGTAAACATGACAGTATCAGTTTTTGCAGGATTAAATTTAACTTTCCATTTATCAGGCCAATCAGAAATTCTCTCACGATCATTATTCAGCATGTTTTAAGCTTCATTTGGGTTGTCTATTATAATATAAAGTGAAGTATCAACAGCAAATAATCTTATATTGCATTCAATATCATTAACAATATCATCGATGAATACTGAAAACAGGAGAGTTCCTAAACGGATCCCTGATGGACTCCAGCCAATACAAATTTCTTCTCTGATTTAGAACCATTTATAACTGTATACTGTTTGTGATCTGCAAGGTAATTCTTAAACGAGTCGAGGAGCGAACCACTCACACCGTTTCTCTGTAGTTTGCATAAGAGACCTTTATGCCATACTCTGTCGAAGGCTTTACTTATATCACAAAATCCAGCTTTTATTTATTTACCTTAATCAAGAGCTTTGCTTATGACATTATATAAATGGGTTAACTGATAAACGGTAGAATCGCCTGCTGTAAATCTAGATTGATTTTGGGTCATTATTCCGTTATCCAGGAAGAAACTATGAACATGTTTATGAACGCATTTCTCAAAAAGTTTAGACACGCAACTCGTCAGGGAAACTGGTATCTAATTTGAACATTCATGTAAACTGCCTTTGTTGTCCCCCGCCGCAACGCGGAACGGGGGACTATGTATTCAGCGGCGTCCGTCCGTCCGTACGTCACATTTCTTGTTTACGCGATATCTTAAAATTTGATGTCTGCTTACATTGTGGGAAGACGCAGACACCAGTCAATTTTGGTGACCTTGGCCTTATATTCAAGGTCACCGAGACACTTGGACCACTTTTTGAACTCTTGTTTACGCGATATCTCATAAAGCGTGGCATCCAAAGTCTTCGAATTTGCTGTCTGCCTACATTGTGGGAAGACGCAGACACCAGTTGATTTTGGTGACCCTGACCCTATTTTCAAGGTCACATGGACACTTTGACCACTCTTTGAACTCTTGTTAAGGCGATATCTCATGAAACATTGCATCCAAAGTCTTCAAATTAGTTGTCAGCCTACATTGGGAAGAGACGCAGACACCAGTTGATTTTGGTGACCTTGACCCTATTTTCAAGGTCACCGCGACACTTTGGCCACTTTTCTAACTCTTGTTAATGCGATATATCTTGACCTGTTGGACTCAAAGTCTTCAAACTTGGTGTCAGTCTACATTTGGGGATGACGCAGATACCAGAGGATTTTGGTGACCGTGACCTTATTTTCATGGTCACCGTGACCTTATTTTCATGGTCACTACAACACTTTGTCCACTTTTCGAACTCTTGTTATCAGCATTTATTATGACCGGTTGGATCCAATGTTTTCAAATTAGGTGTCAGCCTACATTGGGTGAAGACGCATACACCAGTCGATTTTGGTGACCTTGACCTTTTTTCAAGGTCACCGCGACACTTTGACCATTTTTCAAACTCTTGCTTACGTGATATATCAAGACCGGTTGGACCAAATGTTTTCAAATTTGGTGTCAGTCTACATTAGACGATGACGCAGACACCAGTCGATTTGGTGACCGTGACCTATTTTTCAAGGTCACCTCTACACTTTGACCACTTTTTGAACTCTTTTTAACGCGATATCTCATGAAGTGTTGCATCCAAAGTCTTCAAATTTGGTGTCAGCCTACATTTGGGGATGACACACACCAGTACATTTTGGTGACCGTGACCTTATTTTAAAGGTCACCACAACACTTTGACCACTTTTAGAACTCTTATTAACACGATATATCATGAACCCAAGCACCCAAAGTCTTAAAATTTGCTGATCATCATGTCAATATTAACCAGTAATGCAATATATAAAGTAGCTCCAATGATGTGTCTTACTAACTCAATGTCACCGGCAGGGGACATTGCCATGTTAGTGGCAAACACTTGTTATGCAAAGGAATGACTGAAGCCGTTTTCCAAACAAAAGGGAATGATGACTTAACTAACGATAATTTGAAAAGTAAGCTCAGTGGTTTTGAAAAAAGTTTGGTTAGTATATTGAGAATACGATTACTTATCAAGTCTGGCCCAATTGATTTCCGATATTGATATTATATTTTCAATTTCCTTTTCAGTTATGACTACTTCTTCAAGTATATAATCAGATTTAGTTACCTCATCTTTATTATCGACATCATCGTTATCGATTGTAGCCTGTGTAACAAAATAATTTAAGTAAAGTTGCCTTATCAACATCATTTTCAAAAACACTTCAGTCTGTTAAACTCGGTAACAGTTTTGATGTTAGAATTGCTTAATTATTTCCCACCAAACTTTGCTATTTGATGAATCGTTTAATTTCTCGTCAAGTTTAGTGTTGTATTCTTTTTTACATCTTCTAATTTCGCATATGACAGTGTTGCGCTGGGATCGAACATTTGCCAGTCGGTTGGTTTATTGGTTTTCTTAGCTTTCTTATGATATCGGTTTCGTTTGCGCATTAATCGTCGAATATAACCATTCATCCATGGTTCGTCATTCGGGCGGATTCGTACTTGTTTATTCGGTATGTGGGTCTGAGCCACTTTATATATAGCATCAACAATACTTATAGCACTTTCATTTACATCTCTATATAGCTAGTGATAAATTTACTCCAGTCTAAAGCTTTTGCGGAAGTCAACAGTCCATTGTTGTCAATATTATCGGACTCACAAACAGTTCTCATGTAACTCGCTCCATTCGGCTTTAAAAACTTAAATTTGACAAATACTGCGAAGTAATCACTACGAAAGTTCGGCGAAGTAACTAGATTAGGACAGGAGATCAGTATCAAGTCTATCAAACTTCTGGAGGTATTTTTTTTATCCGCGTAGCTTCTTCGATGATTTGCGTCAGACCATATAGCCTCTGGTAATGTTAATATCAGAATTGTCACCAAATACAATTGTTTTTATAGTGGTGTCAACTGCCATGGCGATAGCATCGTTGATTAAATCCCAATAAAAGGCACGAGTATTAGCTCTGTAGAAGTTACCTATACGTAGGACATTATTTTTCGAAATTATATCAACCCATACTGCTTCAAGTCCCGGAAGTTCAAATTCCTTTCTATGTTTAATATGTAAATTATCTTTGACGTAAATTGCGACGCCCCCTCCACGTGAGGGACGGTCTCGACGCACGGGTGGGTGGTACCCTGACAAGGCTATCCCTATTACTTTTCCCCGCGTGCAACCACGTTTCCGAAATACAAATTACGTCAAAATGGTTAAGTTCGGCATAAGCAATATTAACTTTCTCTTGTAAACTGCAGACATTTACATGAACAATGCTAATATCAGAGTAATCGGGCCAGGATATGGTGGCCCATCACCACTACACAATAGAAGCAGGAGTGTCAGTCTAATACCAGGTGATCCCATGCAATAAACAGATATGATCCAGAAACAGGTTATCCAGTCTAGTTTACACTTGGGGTTAGAACAAACTTTAACATGGAATGTCCCAATTTTGTGTCTTTTTAACGCTATGTCAATAATCATATCTTAAATGTGAAAGGAGTAGTTTATATAAGATACCCACGGCAATAAAACACGAGCGGTCAATGTTACCGACAGCGTGCTTTATGAGACATTAAATGACGTCATAATTTACGTCATTTTGATTTTTCCACGCTAGTGAATGTGTTCTACGACAGGAGGCATTAATATTTTCAAAATATAGTTTCTACAAAGAATATATATTATCTCCATTTTTTTATATAAAAACGAGTAATATTTGGTAATGAACATTTAAAAGCATCAAAAGCAACCATTGTCATGTTACGATCATAAAACTGTAATTGATTTGAATGTTACTTTGCAACTTGCCACTTGTAGCAATGTTTAATTAGTGATAGCAACTGAAACGAACTATGACATGCGAGGGGAGTTGAATATCCATGTAACCATGATTAAATATCCATATAAATATCCATGTGAAGATAGTGGATATGCTTTTAAATCTCAATTTTGATCCCCCCAAAAAGTTTCAGGTTTTGCAAAAGTTGTGTGTTGACACATCAGATTCGGTGTCCATTGTGCTTTGTATCATACACATTGTTTCCAATGTTGTTCTTTGGCTCTTTATTGGGTATAACCACAGATGGTCCCATGTTGTATTTCACAAAAATGTAATTAGCATTGCCGAACAAGCATTATAGGTATATTCTAATGCCACCCAAGTTCATGATTACAAACTGGATACAAAACAAACAATTGAAATGGGCATTTTATATCTATAAAATATGCTTCACTTCAAAATCAAAGTAAACTTCCGGACATAAGAAAGTACACACCTCAATATTTTAAAGGACATGAGAATCATTTGATTATATGACACAATACGATATGATACAGTAGCGTTTATCTGCAGTAGTTTGAATGAATTAATTGTTGACTGGTTAAATTTAAGTTAAAATATATTTGTTTAATGTAGACAGGGGTAAGAAATTAAATTTGCACCAACATATAATCCATGTTTAAAATGTTGTAAATGTGCGTAGAATGAGCACATTGAAACCAGTGTATCGGTCTTTTAAAGTATTTCTGTACGGTCAAATTGAGCTCATCGCATTTAAGAACATTGATCCAGTCAAAATGTACCCCTTGTTCCTGAAATATGGTTTAACATTATAACCCAAACACACATTATATCCACACACGTTTGTTTGTATATTGGACTTTATATTAGATTCTTCTACACTACATATTCTTCCCACCGAGGTTCTTTGCTAGAAATAAGACTCTCCTTTGGTTGCATTGACTGTTAGTTGTCCAACCAGTTTCAACGCTGTTATAATGCGGGTTGTAGAAACAAAAACATTGGGAAAACGTTTTATCGTTAATTGTGCGGCTCTCAATAAATGCTTATTGAATTTGTGAAAACTACTGATTAGAAACATACAGACTAATAATTTAGACTGAACCAAACAAACAACTAAAACAGTTTATCATATATATCATGCATCATTGAAGTACATATGCTAATTTGAAATATTATTTATAGTCAAAGGCTAAGACCTTAAAAATAGGTTGGTCGATGACGTCAGTGTAAGACTTGATTATTTTTTTTTTATAGAATCCATGATACGATATTTGCGACATTCGAAAATGGCTTTTTTTCAACAGAGGTAAAGTTGGGAAGTGAATATGGACTTCAGACTTAGTCGTAATTTTAAGTACTACGCTGAGTCGACTCTTGTTTATGTTTCTCTGTTCGTGCAGTAATGTGAGGCATTTAGATTGTAAATAAATCTTACACGGCGTTTCATTCCACTACATCAAGCATGTGCAGTCCTGACATTATCCAACCGGACAATTCATCAGACATTGCAACCACGGTCCAAGATATGATTCGAGGTTAAATTACACATAAAGCCCCAAAGGACAAAATCCCATTGGACAAAAGCCCCTTAGGACAAAAGCTCACCCGGACAAAAGGCCCTGTTTTGAAAGTGTTTATTATGTAATATTTATTAGTCGGAATCGTTATTTAAGCAGTTTTTATTAAAATATTTCAAACATATTAAAAATAGTGATACATTAACAGTATATACCCAAATTAAATATCGTTTTCATTAGAATAAATTAATAAAATCATACAGTTAAAGTTAAAAATAATATATTCATATTTTCTTTTCTCAGGTACATTGTAAGTCTTATTCTGTGTCCCATACCAATCAATAGTCTTTCATAGCGATAGCATTGTTTGAATACAGCTGCTGAACAAACGTGTGTTACATTGCTATGTTTACATGACGTTTGAGACTTATTACACAAATAACAAGTTTATAAATGTTTGTATTGTAGCACTATTTGGTATCAAAAGAAAGTACATCCACTCATGAATATTAATATCTTTTGTTTTTCTCAGTACCTGTATTGGTTTAGACATGAATTCCTGGAAACTGCGACAGGTATCTTTTCAGACAAAATACCAATATTGATTTACCAACTTTCAAAGCTCCTGGCTTGAAGTAGGCAATCCCTTAGCAGTTGCGTTACCAATAATGTCCCAGAGAGTCCAAATAGGGTTAATGTTGTGGGAATGCCAAGGGTATTCCAATTATGATATGTTCAGAACAGCCCAAAATGAACGACCAATCTTAGAAAATTGAGCAATGGATTTTATTTTGAAGAAATCTGATTTTTAAATCAGAAATACAAAACATTCTTATTATGTTTTAAGTCGTTAATGATCCAATTCTCATATTTCTAGGAATTACAGAATACAAACCACCGTTTAAGATTCAAGCAGCAATTTTCTGACAATATCCCCAAAAATGGACTTGGTGTTTTACAGTCACCTCTGGGCAATAGTTTCTTTATCCCTTACTTTGAAAACGCCTTACTTACATCTTACGAATATTACTAAAACATGTGAAAATAGATGTGTCAGCGAAAGGAACATGGTTCCAATTTGTCCCCCAGTAAAATCTGCGTGCTCATCTCCAATTTCTTCTTAGTTTTCTCTCCAGTCATTCAAAATGAATGTTCTTCACGAGGACCTAGCATTTACACTGTAAACCCAAATTGATGAACATGCCCGGAGACAGTCATGTGGCTGATCCACAAATCAACCCTTTTCTGCACAATACCCCTCAGAATGTTAAGAGTTTAGACTCTGTTCGTGTCAATCTCACTTCTCCATTAGTTGTGTTTCGTTGTCAGCAAGATATTCCTGCAGGAATAACATGTTCTTTAGCATGAACTTTTTAAATCAACTTATTCAAACCATGATTGTTGACCATGCACATGTATATTTCGGTCACTACTTTTGAACTGGTATCCATTCCAATCCGGTATGCCTGACGGTGGCAATCCAGGTTATTTCACTAAAAGTCGTATTTCGTCACTTTAACATATTCACTGCATGATATATGTATATTACCAGTTGTCTGAGACAATTATGCCAAAGCAGATAAATTATTCATTTACAATATAAATTATTAGAGATAACGGGCAACAAGTTTTGAAACATTTCTCAGAACCTGTGTAAATTTTTAAACTTCACATTGGATTAAATAATGAACATACTTTATTCAAAATAAGTCATGTGTTGCTACCAATGTTGAAACTATTCTTTAGTCACTCCATGTCTAAAATGATAATGAACTTGTAATTAGAGGAAATTGGGATTTTGTCCGGATGAGCAAAAAAGGCCAGGAGGGTTTTGTCCTTGGGTTTTTTTTCCCATCACAAAGGTACACACCTCGCGGAAATCTTAGTTTCACCCCGCTGTCGTCTTTATCGCGTGAATGATTTGGTATAAAACTCGCTTTCGCTCGTTTAATACGAAATCATTAATTCGTTCAATAAAAATGGTGTCCAATGGAAGGTCGTTTACTATCCTCTATTTATTATGCACTTGACATTATGCTACAACTACGAAGGGGTAAACGTTTACTGATTTTTGTCAAGTCATATATTCACCTCCGACCTGAATGTAGTGATCTTAATGTACATAAATATAACGGTTTATATCTCTAATATCGTCATATCGGACATACATTCAGTTTAGTTTCAGTTTACTCTTTTATAAATGTAACTGTCATATTTTATAAATTTATAATTATTATTTAATATATAAATAAATGCACTCGTGATGACTTACGATGTTTGATGATTGCTTAAACTGGTCTATTAAAGTAATTTTGACATGATTTTTCAACCAGTAGATGCTTGGAAAGCTTTGAGAATGCCAAATATAATATAATATATTTTACAGTTTCAAGTTGGTCGAATTTAGCATCCTGGTTAGATGACCGCAACACCATCATTATGAATGTGGGGAAATTTACCAGTTTCAGTTATCATTTTACACCAATAGTTGATACTTTTGGCTTGTATGTGAATATCAATAGGAAATCTGCCCAACTCTTCGAAAACCACACAATTTGGGATGGATTGTTTTGCTTTAATGATATATTTACACAATTTTATGTGCGTTCTTTCCAAAATGATTGTATTTTCATAGCCCCACATTTCCGAACCATAGAGAAGAATGGGTAGGACGCACTGATCAAAAAGTTTTAGTTGGCATTCTATTGGTATATGCAAATTCCGAATGGTTCTAAAAATTGAAAACATGGCCCTTGATGCTTGGTTCTACCGTTAGCATTAAATAAAACTCCCAAAATAAATATTATCTCGAGCAACCTGAATTTCTTCATTAGAAATTACAAATGTATATTTCTTTTTACCATTTCCTTTAGACTTTTTCCTTATTTTAGGACCAAAATGAATACAGATAACATTAAAAAGATTAACATGATTTCAGCAAATTGTAGAGGATTAGGAGATAAAAATAAGAGAAGGGAAATTATGAATATTTATAGAAAAAAAAGTTACTCAGTTATTTGTTTAAAAGATATTCAGTTGGCTAATGAAGATATCAATGTAATGAGAATTGATGGGGTCTACAAAGTATCATAGCACCTTTCAGATCTAATGCCAGGGGAGTGGCCATACTCTCCAATAACGATATAGATCTCACTATTCATAGAACAATTGTAGATAAACATGGCAAATTCATTATCGCTGATATTACTGTTGAAGATAAACGATTTACATTAACTAATTGTTATGGGCCAAACAGTGATGATCCTAATGTCTATATCAAACTATTAGAAAATATATTTTCCTTTGACAATGACTCATTAGTAATGGTAGGAGATTGGAACCTTGTTTTGGATCCCTCAGTATATTTAGAAAATTACAAACATGTGAACAATCCTAAATCAAGGTATATTGTCATTGAACACATACAAAATTATAGCCTTTTTGCTGCATGGAGAAAATTGAATAACAATACCCGAAAATATAAATGGTGGAAAAATAATCCAATTAAACAAGCTAGATTTCATTGTTCACAAGATATCTTTGATATTTTACCAGGCTATAAAACTGATCATTCAGCAATAGCATTAACTCTCTCAAATACTATTAACCAAACAAGAAGGAAGGGATACTGGAAATTTAATACTTCTTAACTCCTTAATTCAGAATACAGTGTTTTAACAAAGACAGTATGAAGAATATTCTGAAAATGATACATAAGAAAACAACAATAGTGAGCAGAAGTATGATAAGGTTAAACTTACAATAAGTGAGACTTTATTCTTAGAAACCTTCCTTATGAAAGTAAAAGGGAAAACAATTTCCTTAGCATCTTTTTTTAAAAAGAAGAAAAAGAACAGGACTACTGAACTGAAAATTAAAATAAAAGATTGTGAAGACAATGTTAGAAAAGATTTTCAAAATATAGATGAGGCTACCCTCTCAGAACTATCAAAGTATAAGACTGAATTAGAGCAGATAAAAGAAGAAGAGTTGAAAGGTATTCAGATTAGAAATAGAATATTATGGCACGAAGAAGGAGAACACCCCATAAAGTATGTTTGTAACCTAGAGAATAGAACTTTTACCAGCAAATCTATAAAGATCTATAAGATTATTACGGACAAAAATGAGGAGATAACAGATAGTAATACTATTTTAAAACAGCTAAGAATCTGTTATAAGTCACTCTACTCCGCAAATGGTAACTTAGAAGAATGTGTTAATTTACAAAATGTTGAAACACCAATCTTGAATGATGAACTCAAGAGAAGAACTTGAAAGAGACATTTATATGAATGAAATCACTTTCGCAGTAAAAAATATGAAAAACAATAAAAGCTCTTGTATCGATGGATTTCCTATTGATTTCTTTACATTGTTCTGGACTGATTTGAAAATATGGATTTACAGATGAACTTTAACAATGAAGAGAGGAGTTATTACATGCATACCCAAATCAAATAAAGATAGAACTCAGTTAAAAAACTGGAGACCTATCACTCTTTTGAACGCTCTCTACAACATTCTAAGTACACGTATAACTGACCGTCTAAAAAGACCTTAGACTTACTCATACATGAAAACCAAACAGGTTTTATTCCAGATAGAAAACACAAGACTATTATATGACATAATGTTTGAAACTAGAGAACGAAATATGCCAGGATTACTTGTTTTAATTGATTTTGAAAAAGCCTTTGACACAGTATCAAAATCCTATTATAAATTTGGTTTTGGTTCGCAAATAATTCGCTGAATTAATGTTAACGTTCTTACATATCATTCAAGTTCTTGCGTGATACAAAATGGCCACTTATCTGCATTTTTTGAAAATGAAAGGGGTTGTAGACAGGGTGATCCCTTATCTCCATATTTATTCCTCTTAGTAGCTGAAATGTTGGGGTATATGATAAGAAATAATGAAAAGATTGAAGGTATTGTTATTGATGATAAAGAATACAAGTTAGGCCAATATGCAGATGATACTGAATTAGTTCTTGATGGTACAGAGGACAGTTTATATGCAGCTATTGAAACAATCAATACCTTTTACAAGATGTCAGGTTTGAAAATAAATATAGATAAGACTAAAGCAATTTGGATTGGCTCAATGGGAGGCAGAAAGGAAATACTATGTGAAACTTTGAATATTCAATGGTACAATGGGAGTTTGAAGTGCTTGTAATAAAATGTACCCCAAATCTTGCTGATCTTTGGGTGATTAACACAAGAAAAAGATATAAAGAGACTACTAGCAGTATGGAGAAAAAGACATTTTACATTGAATGGAAAAATCGCTGTAATAAAAGCATTGGCCCTCTCAAACTTGGTACATATGTTCAGTTCCTTGCTCAATCCCCCAGATGACTTTTTTAAATCTCTTGAACAGATCTTTTTCAAATTTATCTGGAATGCCAAAAATGATAAAATAAAAAGGATAGAAAAGACTAAAGACTGAAGGGGGATTGATGTGGTTGATATAAACGTATTCATCAAAGCTCTCTGAAGTTATCCACTCTTACATTTTACTGTAAAAAAATATCTGATTATAATCCCTCTAACATTCCTTATAGCAAAATCTTCAAAAATGGAGCCAATGTGGACAAATTATTCAACATTGAAAACCCTTATTGGAAAGATACTTTTGTAGCATGGAAAGAATATTGTAAAATGTTTAATATTGATTCAGACAGTATTGATCACATTATTGCTGAACCTTTATGGCTCAACCATAATTCATACTTTATTATCAAACATTAGGCTGATAAGGTTTTTTTGGAAGTAAAAGACTTATGTGATGAACATGGATTTATACCTTTTGGTGAATTACAATCAAAATATAAAATAAGAAGTGAATGTCAGAGAAGGTTGTGTCATATTCTGCTACTGAAAAGTCACAGATAACAGGAAACAGATCTGCCGTTGCCAAACAGTAGTCGACCACACTAGCGTCCTTACAGGTGAAATTACCTGTGCCTCGGTCTGACCCAACATGTCCGTTACACACGTCTAACAGTTTGTACCCGTCCGCGTTTGCCGTATTGTTCTTTGAAATTCGCTGTAATGGAATTTCATTAGCACGAAGTGTGTCCAGTCGGGAGTGTAATACATCAATATCTAGTATGTGTTCTGCAATGAACTCGTCTATCTCAACATAATCTTTCAGCGCTTTCGTTCTTGAGTTGAAGTCATCAGTTAAACACACGTGTGTCACATTAATTGTAGTTCTGAACAGACAGAGGGATTAGCACTTATAAATAGTTTTAAAACGGTCACTCGGTGTGTTGTAGTCGTATATGTCAATCACCAAGAGTGTCATTTTGTCAAAAGGTATTGACTGTTGTCTAAAATCACCCTATTATTGATAATCTTGTCAGTATTGTAACAATATTAATATTTCTTTAAGACTCAGGCATTTAGAAGTTGGTAATATGAAGAATAAACAAATATATGGATTTTAGGTTGATGTAAATAATGTTTATATAGTGGACAGTGGAGAAGCCAGAATGAGATAGAGATGGCTGTTGATTGAGAGCTGGTGATTGACAGGGATAATGATAAGCTAGCGTTGATTGGGCTTGATTAAGTGATGGTAAGCCGATGGTATGTAATACCCTTGATCCCTGTTCATATTAAGATGTTTAGTCGTGATTGTGATCGAAAACCGGACACTGTACCACAGCTGGAGCGAGTCAATTGGTCAAACGTAATTTTGAAATTTACATGTGGCAGACAAAGGGACAGATATTCGTTGGCATTGTTTAATGGCTCATATAATGGTATACTTGTAAATGGGTTCTCATCATGTATTAAACCGCTGCTCTATTTTCATAAAAAAAAAGCAAGCTATTGTCAAATATTTGGCTGTTTGGGGACACGTTTGCAAGTCGAGTGAGATGGTTTGAACGTAAATAAGCACATTTTATAATTTCAAATATCAAAGCTAAATATAATTTCATGATAAACACTTAGTGTCCCTTTAGGTGACGAAATACCTATCCCAGAAAGAAATTCCCCAGGTTATAATGTTTTCACAATTTATCATCTAACGGGATGAATATAAAAAACATTATCAGTTTATATTATGTTTTACTCTGCATTTTATATTGTATCTTATACTTATATCGCTTTACACTTAAATAAATTATTTTTCTTCTTCTTCTTCTTCTTCTTCTTTTCTTCTATATTAAGAAAACTTGATATCAAACAATTTAGCATTAAATGAAATTGAACATGATCCATGATAGTTAGTTATAACACAAATAACATATCCTCACACTGGCCATAGTATGAATATGCGATAACATGAAATATGGGCAACTCTTCATATATTCGTTATCACCTGTCTGGAATACGAATATCGCACAGGAACTGTCAATCAAGGTTTGCACCTGTTGTTTCAAAAGGTCGTCAAATGATCTATAACCGCAGGTTGTCACTGCGACCACTGTTGTGATTATTAAATAGTACACTCAACCGCAAAAGACACGTCACCACATGGGCGGCATTTAATAAAGGGAATTAAAAATGTAGATATTTTATTAATAGAAGATGCTGCCGACATAAATAAGCTTCGTTGACTGACATTTGTTGACGCCTATTTACTGTAAAATGTCATTAAACAAGCCCCCTGTCCGGTCTTGTTGAAGAGATTCGAAAATATTGATTTCATAAAACATGTTTATATGCACAAATAATGTTTTTAAATTTCAGATTTATTTTAGTTGGCTTTGAAGACATTATGTATCTCTGTTTTTGTCGTGTTGATCACCCGTGGGTTGAATTATCTTGTATTTTGTATTGTGACGTTTCTTTTGCTTTTGAATGTGTGTTCATTTATTATCCCAAATTCGTTAAATACATATATTACCACTGTGTCAATAATCATCATTCATACGACAGAAATATCACAACTATGAGTGTCCATAAACACGTGTCAAAGTTAAATATAAGTTCCAATAACTGAAAAGTTAATTAAAATGTAAAATCAATGCTTCTGTAGATAGCAAATGAAATTAGATATGTACTATATATGTATATGATAAGTGTCTCGTTTATTACAACAGGTGTTGCACGTGTGTTGCTTTAATCATTGAAATATATAATCAGAACTTATGTATCTGAAAACACGGTCAACTATAACGGACCTTGCTATCAATGACAAGTAATGGAGAATGCATTCTCCATCTTAACCCATGTGATTGGCATTTTAAACAACATATTTCAATACATTGAGACCAAAATTGATTATTTCGGTGCTCATTCATCAAATATGGTACATGTAGCTGCGCCCCTCATGAAATGGATTCTTCCACGCAAGTGCAGCTCAAAACTCCCACGCGAAGCATGTGATTGGGTGCCTTTTAGACTCTTGTCGGTCTCGTGGAGAACTCAGGGTTCTGACTGACAAACAAACCAATCCTATGGTTTCTCACAGCCCTTCGTACCCTAATGGATAAAGCACTGTGTTAAAACACGCAGGGTCGGGTGTTCCAATATAGACTCAAGCGTTATATAACTCATGTCATAATTGAGATATTTTAATATCCGTTTCAGATACACAAAGACAAAATACATGTACACCAATCTTGAAATAATTACTCTGTCATTGGTAAAAGTCTCAGAACTTGACACCCCTTCTGACTACGGCAGACTAATGCTCAGTAGATTCTAAAAAAATATCCACTGTTCACACAATTGGGTGTCGTCATGACCATGGATTAACGATGAATACTGTTTATTGTGTGAAGTTCATTAACTATTGTGTTATTTTCAAGGAAGAAGTTGAAATTTTTGAAAAACTTTATAAACTACGAGCTGCATTGATTGACACGTGTTCGTTTGCATATCAATGAAGTTCAGCAACTACGAGCACGGAGGATATTATTTGGAGGATAAGGAACCCGGGGGTTCTCGTGCTCCCAGAGCACTCTAGTTACTGCAGGGAGTCATATTACAAATTAAAAAGCGCGTGGAATGAAATATGTTTTATTTTATATGGTGACGTATCTTTTGTGGTTGAGTGTATTGTTTATTGTGTGATGTGTGATTGTTATTTTGAAGGAAAAAGTTGAAATTTTAAAATACTGCATCACCTACATCGTATTTTCCTTATCAACCACGAGTTGCATTGATTGACACATGTTCATTGGAGGTTCAGCAACAATGAGCACATCTGACCGTGTGGGTGGGTGACCCCCTTCACGGCTGGTTGATTTGAGAGTTTGAAGCCAGGATCGATGCCATGCCCCTAACAACATAACTTTTGATGATACTTTGGGCAATTTATTTCAAAGTTTAACTCTGTTGACTCAGCACTAAAGCTGGGTACCTGGTATGACACATACTTAAAGGCCCTGTAGCACGGTTTTGTTGCATATTATGTTTTCTCAAATTCGTTTTTTTATTATTTTAATATCATGAGAATATATTATGTGAATGAATAAGAAATGATTTTAGCTGTCAACCAAGGTACTGTTAAAACTGCATGTCGCAATTTATAAAGATAATTTGTATTTACTTTCGGTGTTCTATGGTTGGTTTCATGTAATTATGCTTGTTAAAGTGGAAACATACACGGAATTGCATATCCCTGAAAGTATGTTATTTCATTTTACTTTATGGATATTTTTTAAAAGATTTATGTTCCGTTATGATGAGATACTTTGTTTAAAATATATTAATTCCACCGAAAACAAAACGAAAAGCCATGTTTAATTATTAATTACGCCATATAACAATTACACTGACTGTTGCCATTGCACATAGTACATGTAGTATGCATATTTGCAGGTAGCCTTCGGCTGTGACGTCAGAGAATTGTATGGTCCGCGTTTGTTCCGCACAGTGAATGGGGTAATATTAGTGTAGAGGAAAAATCGGTTGGATACGTTGTTTTGGATTTGATATGGTATATTTTGTAGCGTGGGGTATAGTTATTCATCTAAGTCTGGAAGAAAGTTTAATTGTTTTACATTTCAAAGTGAAAAGACGGATGCAGCACAGCCAAAGGTTTGGATGTCTTAATACTGATATAAACATGATAAGTTACATAGTGTTTGAAACAAGTGTTATCAAAGAAAATGAAATGATCTAGAATAATTTTATTCATAGGAAATATACATATCTACATAGAATGAATGTCCTTATGTGTGACACTTAGCAAACTTAAATCCAGTGGCTGAATCTGAAGGGAAAACTAATTCTGCACAGCACAAGATGGGTTAATCTTTTTATATTTCTTTGGTAACCTTTGTTACAGTAAGCTAGACAGACAGACAGACGTCTATACGCACAATATGTACAGCTGTATACCGGAAGTTTGTTCACCTACTTGTACATTCTAGTGCAAATATCATGTAATGTGAGATGTCTATGAAGCATCGCATCAACGCGAAAACTAAACCGATCATTTTGCATTTTCTGTTGAATGTTCCATGATATAATCTAATGTTAAATCTCACAGTAAACAGTTACAGTTTTGTCTGGTCTTTGAAGTATTCAGAAGTCAATCTTACTCAATGTACGTGTGTTGAATTTGTTCTCATTAATCGAAATGAAAACTTTTATATGAAAACTTTATAAATTTCACCCCTTCTGTATTTTTCATTATGCCAAAGTTCGATAACATACATCGCTGACATGATAATGATTATTTTACATATATGTAGGTTGAATCATGATTATTGTATGTGATGTACTTTTATTGACGTTACAGTGAACGTCAATTTACATGATATGTGCACTAAGATACACAGGTAGGCGAACAAACTTTCTGTATGCAGCTGTTGTCCCTAGATTATAGTTTATAATCATAAAACATTTAACTTATGACATACCTTTGCCTAGTATATTTGAAAGTGAAGTCAATATCAGAGTTTTCGTTTAGAATACAAATAAAAGTTAAAACATTTCCTTAAATTTATTATTGGTGCACTAGATCCATTTTTTCACTTTGGGTTCAATACTTTTAGCACTTACGGAGGTACTTGTGACACAACGATGGTTTAATAAAGCAGGGATGAGTAGAAAGTGATTGACTGTAGTGTACAAGTACTACACTGATTGTATAAAAGAATTTTAAACAACCACGAGCAACAATGCACACGTGATGACGCAAGTGAATCAACCGGAAATAGCGGTTTTCATTTTGCATGGTTTTCATGAATGTTATTGACTCGAATCACATTTTCAACGATTTCAGTGGACTTTCATATCTATTATTGTTTCAGCATTACTTAGAGACCATCATGTATTATATTTACGAAATTAATTCCTCTTTCATTTTCTATTGGCCGTCAGTGTGTTTACCTTTTTTGTGAGGGCACTTTATTGCAGTAAGAACGCCGTGCAACATCTTCTTTAAAGCGCCTTCATTGGTTGCTTGGTTGCATACCCCAGAGAGCTTTTGAACAAACGATAGTGCAAACTGATTGAAGCTCGGACACAACCAATAGTCGCCCGAACTGTGGACGTAAAAATAACTGCAATAACTGTAAGCTGTTTATTTTAAGTTGTTCCTTTTCATTATGTTCTATTTGTAATGGATAAAAACTTGATAATTGGAATCTTTATAATTAACTTTTGCATGAGGTTCAATCAAAGGTTTCATGCGAAATACTTGTTTTAATAACATGTTGGCGCACAGTTCAGAACATATAGGAAGCGCCAGGCTATATCAATTTGTATACATACGCAAGAAGAAACAATTATTTATATATATATATATATATTGAATATTGGTATTTTAAAAGCAAATCTTGAGTTATTGTTGAGGTTTTGATAACATATCGGAATTAACTTGGTTCGGACAGTTTTGGCCATGGTTCGGACACTATTTCATTTTTTTTTTACACTTGTAAGGTTTTTAAGGACCGGGGAAAATAGAGAAAATGTAGAAACAATACAGTTTCAGATATGATAACAACATTAAAAAGCCGTCGAGTATGTTAGTGTTTCAAATCAAAAACAATATTTTTAGAAAACTACTTGTGACATCAAACGCTAGGAAAGTTTTTTTCAACAACGTGATATATGATGCATAATTTACATATCACGACACTCCGATGACATTTCAAAGACAATCACTGCATCGATTAACGCGTGTCAATACAATAGGACATCATATAAACAGAATACCCTTTATTTGCATAAAACCTTCTGCACAACAACAACCGTTTCAGAGGCACTAAGACTTGTCAATTTCACATGATGCCAGAGCAATCCATGAACATTTCGTGCTTCTCGACTGTTTTTGTCCCGTGTTACTGATTACTGTTACTGACCAGTGTAATATTTACATGTTTCTAAATGACCTGTGAATATACAAAGTATTGACATTTTACCAGTTAAATGGTATTTTTATTTTGAATACACTATGATACATATGGCTTAAACATATGTATTTCTTTAAAGAATTGGATCGGTAAACAAGCTCCAATAGCTTATATGAATACAGCTCCAGTACCGATCCATATGATTATATTACCGGTATGTATATATTCTCATTGATTAAACAATTCAAGCAAAGTACCTAAATTGTAGTTAAGTAAACGTTTGATTTCAAAATCTTTAGGAACTACTGTACATAATTGGGCGAAATGGTAACTAAACAAACGTTAAAAACTGTATATTTCAAGTTCTTTGAGTACTCTTAAACTACATGAATATTTGTCTTTTGTTTGTTTACAGCGTGTGAGTTAGACCACAATGCTTTGCGCTTGAAAATAACAGACTTGATCTATATTTAGACTGGAAAACACTTTTACTTATAATTGCGGTTTGTGTTTATGTTTCAATGAGATAGATTGTTTTGCAATATTTCAGTATGTATATCATAATACTCGATGGCCCTTTTTAAGCAAATGAGAATTTTAGCGCTCACAACGATATTGCGTCAATGTGAATGTGATTCTGATGACATCTATTCTAACTCTGCAATTAGTAGTTGATCACCTATTTTTGACATTATTGATGGTGGGATGCAGCCATGTCTAGTGGTGATAAATTGACCCCTCAAATGACGACACAAGACAGTAGTTCTCTATCTGTTCTTGTATTCATAGACTCATATATTAGACTTCGCTCAGCAGGTAGCAACTGCCTGTTGATCTTTGAGTCCTGCAGCCGAGTCCGCTGTGCGGCGATGAATCGTTGAGTATATCCCTCTTACAAACACAAACATGTGAGTCTAAAGATTTCATTGGTCCGCTATTTCTGAGATTCAGCAGGAACTCTTTCTATGGTAAGGTATCTGTCTCGACGTATAGTCCAACACTCTGACTAACAACATAACTGATTAGAGATTTTGTATCTTTTCTAAAGAAACAATATTCACCAAACATGATGATTCAATTAACATTGAAATCACACGCAAGTATATATAGATTTTAAAGTTAAAAGTTGATGGGTTATGTCTAAGATATTCTTGAAAAATGACACACTGACGATTAACTTTCATGTAAGTTCTTTTCATATTAAGTACAGTTAAGGATACACGCCCAAACTTAACTGCGCCCAAACATAACTAGTACTTAATATGAAATCATGTTGACTTCGCGTTTAATGTCTATTAATATTGTGGTATGCATAGGACGACATGAATTACGTCCCTTGTTATTGTTGACGCTACATCATTACAACACAATGTATATATGACATATTACATTCATTAACACGAATATATTATTGTTCATGAATTATTCATCAGATGTTTGGGATATTAAGAATCATTTTGTTCAATAATTTAAACCATTGACGCATGCCAGAGCATTAGGTTGCACTGTCTGATGTTAGGTCAAATCTATCAGAACCTCGGGCGAGTTAACGTTGATATACACAACTAAAGCCGGTATTTTCCCCGTGAATTATGAGCAAACTACCTATCTATATTCAAATCCAGTAAATACTTTATTTTCAATATTTTGATTAGCTGAAATTGATTTTTAAAGATAAGTATCCATTATGCAGTCTTTTATTATATTTGAATGGTTTCACTTTCTAAACTTCCGTTTACCCTATTTGTTCTTCCACAAGGGTAATAGTGTATCCTTTCGTGGATTTCAGCGCGATATAGCCAATAATGCTCGAAGTCATGGAGACTCAAGTTTATTAACTTGGTCCAGGTCCCCTATCGCCGTGGCAGTCATTATCTCGAAAAGCTATAAGGATAGATGAAATTACATATGGTCAAAATTGGATTCATTTAAAATGGGACGTCAATTTGACAATTGCTCAATTTTAAGTTTCTGAAATCGGTCTATAAATTATTTAAATACGGCTCTTTGAAAAAACGCCCAATTTAGCCCCGCGACCAGAATGAAAGTCTGCGGGGTGTGACCCCTGAAGGGATGACTTCACTGGAGTAACCTGATTTTCGGCGATAGTCATAATTCAACGTAATTTCGCAACATTTTGATGGTTGATTTGACTATCAAATCTTCAATCAAACAACTAACATTTTCCATATATCGAATGTTTAGATATCCAACTAAGTAATTCCGCAGATGAAAATTACATAATTATTGCATATTGCGATTTAACACCCCTCATAAATTCATCCAGCAGCAGTGATAATCATCATTAATTAATTAACGACGTTACGAGGCTGCACATTATACATTATATATTCTTGGCGACATATAAACTTTTTGCCAAAATGATTGACCATGGTAATACTTATGAGTTACATAGCTAATGACTCCATTTATATTTTCATAGGCGTAGGAACCGTAGGGGGCAGCCCCGATCTTTTGAACCGTTTGTCATTTTACTGATGAATTGTTTTCATCATTAGGTGTTTCAGGTCTTGTTAAGATAAGCATTTCAGTAAAAACGGCGTGCTATAGATCCTTTAAGAGAGTACACAACAAAGTATTCATAATATCGTTTCCCCATTTATATGTGAACTGAAATTTTTTGTTTCAAATTCGAAATATAGGTATCTTGATGTTGACTGTAATTGAGGATTTTAGTTTTTAATATCGTCATTGAAATATAAGATTTAGTCTTTAAAAAGGTAACTTTTTAAAAACAGGAAATTGATCATTGAAGGCTGTATTTCGAGACTATATAGACAATATTTGCAAAAGTTTTACAAGGGAAGTATTAACTACAAAACATATTAAAGGTTTACGTTTCATAGTGTCTTCAATTCCTTGGTGAAGAATTACAACGTGTCCGTGTTATACTATGTTTATAACACTACCCCCAGAATATCGGTAATCTCTTGCTCACGCTCGGGAAATACCAACATTTAGGTAGGCGTGTCGTAAGCATATTATACTATAATATGTACTCAAATGAGAGTATGTGTTTCAGAACCATTTTTTTGTTAAAGTGGATTCATTTTGTTAATATTTTACATTTACTAGAGTCATGTAATATTGAATTGATGGTAATACATCTTCGTTTGTTTCAGTTGCAACATCCGGTGGAGTGACTAAACACTTCAATGATGAAAAGACTGTTCCGCATACATTACTTTCGTTTCGCTCTGAGTATTTGTGGTCTAGTGTTCATCGTGTTGAGTGTAAGGACATTCAATTCACCATCTAGCAGCGTCCTGATCAGATTGGCAGATATCAACCCAAACTTTACTCGCACAGAGAATATCGGATTAAACAGAGAAAGTAACATAAGCCATCAACCAAACTTGTTAGCCGTGAAATTAAGCATTACGAAACCTATCGTTAATGAATCAAAAGAAAAGAATCTGCCAAATAGTTTTGCTGCGAACCTCAACATATCTACACATCCAGGTTTTGACTCCAATGTAACTAAAATAATCCACAAGCCAACTATAATAAAGACGAAGGATGTGAACCCAAAGGTGATCAAGTACGTGCAGCTATCGGAGGGGGAGCAGAGAGACGACCACGTAAACCTCCACACCTACAAGTACACCATCAGTCCCCGGGGGTGTGAGTCCGGACCTCGCTTCCTGCTCATACTAGTTCACTCAGCACCAGACTACTACAAGAAGAGGACTCTTATCAGATCAACCTTTGGATCAGTAAAGCAATACAAGGGCAAAAACATCACTCTAGTCTTTCTCATTGGTAGTGTTGAATCCAAACCTTTGCAAGAATCTCTCATTGAAGAGGCTGAGCTTTTTGGAGATATTGTTCAAGGAAATTTTGTCGATTCCTACCGGTCCCTCTTGAAGAAGCACATCATGGGCATGCATTGGTACACTACACACTGTACGTCTGATTACATAGTGAAAATAGACGATGACACTTTCCTTAATCCGTATAGACTCATGGACTTTCTCATAGCCGAGACGCCGAATAACGGCATGTGGTGCCACCTGGCCACAGGTTTTAAACCATTCAGAAACCCAAAGTCTAAATATCACACGCCAGTGTCGCAATATCCTTTAACAAAATTTCCTCAGTTTTGTCTTGGGTTCGCGTATATAACTTCTCCAGCTATGTGGTCTAAACTGTACAAGATGTCGGAGACGACACGGGTGATGAACATGGATGATGTGTATGTAGGAATACTTGCCTTAAGAGCCGGTGTCCAGTTAGTGGACATGAAACATCTCTGGTACGAGTGTAAACGCAAAACTCAAGACATGTCTCAGCTCAAACATAAAGCGTTCTTCTTTGACCCTTATACTAACTGTGGTAATAAACCGTTCATTTACTGGAGACATTTGGTTGAGATGAAGTAGTGAATGACATACATCATGCGCATGTTTTATTTTGGGCTGCTTTTGAGTAATAGTTTGTTGTTGTGCCTCCAGGTATTGACCAATTCATTGCATTTATTGAGGGTTTCCATATGGTAGTTGCAGATGATAAACATATAGTATTTTCACCGACTGAATCTTTTGTTTGTATTCGAGTAAATTTTTGCCTGGCTGAGGACTATTATCGTATCACATTCTCAGTGCGCAAATAGTGGGCACGTTATCAATGTGTCCAAACTACACACATCCACCTTAGTTTCTAAATATTGCTATGTTGTAACACACAGTGTATCTGTATTAATCAGGCCGATAAAGCCATATGGGCTTATGGAATGGACCGTCGTCTGTAATCGTGTTACGTTTTCTGCTTCACTTACCAACGCCGAAATGTTGTGGTGAGGTACCTCGCCTTTGTGATCCACATACACGAACACTCGTAAAATAACGAAACATGGAATAGTGTGACACTTGCTACATTTTAAGCTTAACAACATTAATTTGAGCGAGTGCCTTTAAAACTAGTGTGAACTCGCGCAAGGTAAGTTGTTTAAGTTTTATTTACAGATTCATAAATAAATTTCGTTCTCTTAACTTTTCCCAATTAATACATAGAGTGTATTTTTGTTGATCAAATATGACGTTTATCATTTGGAATGTGAATCCATAATGTCCACTCCTTGTAATGAAAGCAGGTTATTCTACACTGTGCATAATACTTTCAAGCATAATAACGCCATCGTATTAATAGGGCGACCTTGATAAAATAAGACTATGATCTTTGATGTCGTTGATGTCGTTGATGCTCAATTCCATTTAAGGAACATCATTTACTAACTATGGATATACCATATATATGATATACAAAACCAAATGACCTATACGGTAAACAAAGCGATATTAACAGACCGCGAATACAGATTGCCTTCGCCGAAATTGTGAAACAGTTCGCTCAGGCTCAACCCGTCACCAACTTCCGTAAGCCACAAAATGAACACTTAATGAAGTTCTAATTTGGCAACATTATGTATTATATATTGACGGATTTGAGTTCATCCATGATGTAGCCATTATGTAATCAGCTATAAGAGTCTACTGTTAAGGCTATTGTGTTCTTGCACATCTTTTATTCAATTACACTTGTTAAGACGAAATAGGTTTAACACTCCTTATTGATGCACTCCTTTATTTGTTGTTGTCTTTCGTAAAATAAAAAGCGATGTATCGTGACAAGTGTTTTGCTTAATTACGAGTGGTATGATATATCTCGGTGTCTATACGGCATCATTGACAAGGTTAAAAGGGTGGGTTTATTTGACAACCTTGTCTTACAAACTAAGTGATGAGTGTTTGCTGGAGTACTCTTTTCACAACATACAATACATGTACTAGTTACTCGCCGCTTACTGTGTAGTTTGCGCTCGCCTACAAAGAAACCAGTTATATTCGGGACCATACAATTCGATAAAACCAGAGCTTTTTGGTTGATTGAGTAATGTAAGCGCTTGTGTCCACCTTAATTGAGTATCCTACCTTTCTTGTGAGCAACCAAATCAATTGTACTCAGCTCAATCAAATCAATTGGGTATTTCACTAATTTTGCATTAACTGTCGAAATGACCAAACATAAAGTAGATTTTACACACTAAGTAAAATCCATTAAATCTTCATATAAATTGTCATAGCACAGAGTGAATACTGTCTCTTAGAAAGAAATGTACAAAAGGTAGCTCAGCATTAAAATATGATATTATATCACGCATTTAAAGAACTAAATTCATTTGGTCATGAAAATTTGTACAAAGTTTCAACTGGCCTCGTCGTTTAATGGTTAGTTCGTTCGACCAGAAAGCAACAAGACACGGAATCGATGCCAGGTTTCAAATGAAACATTTGTAAGTGTCATATGTTCATATATAATCTGACATTTTATTAAGTATCGTCACTTAGATTTGTAAATTAAGAACATTGATTTCTCAGTTGTTAAAAAGTGAAGGTATATCAGAAAAGGTGTAGGCATATCAGAAAAAAGTGTAGATGACTCAGCTAATACACCTACACTTGTAACAAATGAAACCATAGCAACGAGCCCGGAAGTGAGGTATAAGTATATTTAATTAAAGGGGAAAGGTCAAGATTTCAAACGACGGTCTGAGGTAACAAATTATTGATCACGTCACATTATTATCGATGCCCGATGATCATAAATGTAAAAAAAACAAAATCTAAAAATTAGGAGGCTTTTATAGAATCTCACTCGGCAATTGTAAAACTCCTTCGATTACTCGGTGAGATATTTGTACTTTTACTCAGTTGAATATGGATGATAGATTTAGCATGTATAGTATAGATAATAAACATGTATGACGGACAGAAGAACCTGTTACCAGACATCCTTTCCGATGTTTCAACGGATATTACATGCACAATTTAAAGATCACACTGTATATGTTGTATTGCTGTGTGTGTTAAACAAAAGGTAAGTGAATATAAAAAGAATAAGTTGAATGGTTTCATTGATTGAATTTTTGTCTTATTTGATAAAAATGTATATGGAACTGCTTACCATATTCTTTTCGGGTGTGTTTATATTAATCCAATAAACTCCTCAATCATCACTGACACTAGACCACTGAAAGCAATTGACTATTTAGAGCAATGTTTAATATCTTGTATATCAGAATTAGATCTACAAGAAACTCGGTTCAATTTGATGGGGGATTTTAATTCAAGGGCGGACTTAAAGGGGCAGTAGCACGTTTTTTGTAAACTTTATTTTTTCAAATTACCTATTTATAATGATAGTTTGTGCCGTTCAAATTTACTTTAGAGGGTAAAGCATCTTATTACACAAACCAATTATCCATAGTTATAATAACGGTGTTGCGTTTAAAGCAAAAATTGCATGGCGGCCATTTAATTGTGAACACATTTTATCATTTCGAATGACAAAAACGATTCCCATGGTTTTACTGATCCATGTACACTCAATTTCAGCTTGATTTTTGTAAAAGAGAAGGGTGTTTTACGATTGGGGAAATTATTTTTCAAATACATTTCATCGACCTATTTGAGCGAAAATACGTGCAACTGCCCCTTTAAAGGAGGCGACGACAGTCAGCATATACCTATTTTAGAAGATATGGATAATATTGATGATAATTTTCAACAACCGAGGAATAACCTCGACAAGATTATAAATCCGTATGGACGAGATCTGATTGACATGTGTTGCGCGCATAACATTCATATGATGAATGGAAGGAGTAGATCTGATCCCCAGGGTGATATGACTTGTTGTTTGTACAATGGCACCAGCATGGGGGACTGTTGCCTCTATTCTACTGATATATTTGACATGGGACATGACTTCAGCGTGGACACTCGTTCTGAATCTGACCATTTACCCATCGTAACACACTGTGAACACCAAGTAAATCTCATAGGCGAGATGACACTGTGACACTGTGTACACAACGTACACCTCATAGGCAGGATGGCACTGTAACACCGTGTACACCACGTACACCTCATAGGCGAGATGACACTGTGACAATGTGTACACCTCATAGGCGAGATGACACTGTGACACTATGTAAATCACGTACATATCATAGGCGAGATGACACTGTGACACTGTCTACACCACGTACACCTCATAGGCGAGATAACACTGTGGCACTCTGTACACCACGTACATCTCATAGGCGAGATGACACTTTGATACTGGGTACACCACGTACACCTCGTAGGCGAGATGACACTGTGACACTGTGTACACCACGTACATCTCATAGGCGAGATGACAATGTGACACTGTGTACACCACGTACACCTCATAGGCGAGATGACAATGTGACACTGTGTACATCACGCATCTCATAGGCGAGATGACACTGTGGCACTGTCTACACCACGTACACCTCATTGGCGAGATGACACTATGTACACCACGTACACCTCATAGGCGAGATGACAATGTGACACTGTGTACACCACGTACACCTCATAGGCGAGATAACACTGTGGCACTCTGTACACC
Organism: Gibbula magus; assembly: GCA_936450465.1. Taxonomy (NCBI): domain Eukaryota; kingdom Metazoa; phylum Mollusca; class Gastropoda; order Trochida; family Trochidae; genus Gibbula; species Gibbula magus. The sequence goes on from OW388304.1 coordinate 64,506,155, forward strand.
ACGTACATCTCATAGGCGAGATGACACTTTGATACTGGGTACACCACGTACACCTCATAGGCGAGATAACACTGTGGCACTCTGTACACCACGTACATCTCATAGGCGAGATAACACTGTGACACTGTCTACACCACGTACACCTCATAGGAGAGATGACACTGTGACACTGTCTACACCACGTACACCTCATAGGAGAGATGACACTGTGACACTGTCTACACCACGTACACCTCATAGGAGAGATGACACTGTGACACTGTCTACACCACGTACACCTCATAGGCGAGATGACACTGTGACACTGTCTACACCACGTACACCTCATTGGCGAGATGACACTATGTACACCACGTACACCCCATAGGAGATATGACAATGTGGCACTGTGTACACCACGTACACCTCATAGGCGAGATGACACTGTGACACTGTCTACACCACGTACACCTCATAGGAGAGATGACACTGTGACACTGTCTACACCACGTACACCTCATAGGCGAGATGATACTGTGACACTGTCTACACCACGTACACCTCATAGGCGAGATGACACTGTGACACTGTCTACACCACGTACACCTCATTGGCGAGATGACACTGTGTACACCACGTACACCTCATAGGAGAGATGACACTGTGACACTGTCTACACCACGTACACCTCATAGGCGAGATGACACTATGTACACCACGTACACCTCATAGGCGAGATGACACTGTGACACTGTCTACACCACGTACACCTCATTGGCGAGATGACACTATGTACACCACGTACACCTCATATGAGATATGACAATGTGGCACTGTGTACACCACGTACACCTCATAGGCGAGATGACACTGTGACATTGTGTACACCACGTACACCTCATAGGCGAGATGACACTGTGACACTGTCTACACCACGTACACCTCATAGGAGAGATGACACTGTGACACTGTCTACACCACGTACACCTCATAGGCGAGATGACACTGTGACACTGTCTACACCACGTACACATCATTGGCGAGATGACACTATGTACACTGTCTACACCACGTACACCTCATAGGCGAGATGACACTGTGACACTGTCTACACCACGTACACCTCATTGGCGAGATGACACTATGTACACCACGTACACCTCATAGGCGAGATGACACTATGTACACCACGTACACCTCATAGGAGATATGACAATGTGGCACTGTGTACACCACGTACACCTCATAGGCGAGATGACACTGTGACATTGTGTACACCACGTACACCTCATAGGCGAGATGACACTGTGACACTGTGTACACCACGTACACCTCATAGGCGAGATGACACTGTGACACTGTGTACACCACGTACACCTGATAGGCGAGATGACACTGTGACACTGTGTAAACAACGAACACCTCATATAACTCGCTAAGAAGTTTCCGCTAACTGTAAATATTGAAATAAAAGGCAAGGTAAGTTCCAACATTCGTCATATCATGATATTTCCCTTCTGCAACCAAATTGTGTCAAGTCAAGGCTGTTCTGTTTGATGAAAACATGTATTTTGATGGTTTAAAAAGTTTGGTTGCAGTTGCATATAGGGACTGCAACCAAATTGCGAAATGACCCGATTTCCATGTGAAGTTATAATCTGCAACCAAATTCAAAGATATCATGTTATATATCATGCTATAGATAATTATTTCAGCTATCAGTAAAACGTCATCTGAGCAATTTTGAATTGTTTGGTTGCATTTTATGGCTATTTTAGACACCCCGTCATTGGGACCCTTCAATTACTCTTAGGCCGATCTTTTTTATCGAAAACCTGACAAGTCACCGCGTGTGGCGAGCGTCAATTAGTCAAACGTAATTTTGGAAACTTATTTACAACAGACTAAAAGAAAACTTTAACTTGATAATGTTTAATAGGTCATATAACTACCGTACATGTAAATAGAACGTGTAGTTTCGGTTTCTGCACAGGTATAATGATGTTACTCGATTTTAATTTAAACTAGTAATTTTTATATATTTGTCGATTGGGGATGATTATGTTGAGTTGAGTGAAATTATTTGAACTGATATCAGCACTTATCGTATGTTGGCAGGTATTAAAGCCAAGTAAAATTTAGGAAACACAATGGATGCACAATGGAAGGCTTTTTTTAGCTGAGATCTGGGGAACTACCTTTAATGATAAATGTTAATCATAGACGTTGTGGTATTGTCAGGAATGAAAGATTATGTGAACTCTGTGAGGATAATTGTATAGAGGATGAATATTATTTTGTGTTAACTTAATTCTAAGTATTTCTGGAAACATCCATCTGTTGTTAAATTTAATGTACTAATGTAGTTAAGTTGCCATGAGATAGATATTCTTATAAAATTAGCAAAGTTTGTAAAAGAAGCTCTGAAATTAAGATGTATTGAAACTTTTAAAACACCATTATTGTCCCAATTATTATTATTTGTTGATTTTTTTACTTGGGCCTATGGCCTTAATACTGAATAAACATTGAATTGATCCGATTTCTTAAACTATAAAGACGTTTTAGCACTATTTTAGCATCAGGAAGTTCCACCATTGAAGCACATTTCGAAGTTTTATAAGTTGTTATAAAAGGACAAGGTAACTGCCCAATATCTGTTCACTGGTTAATCTGATAATGACATTCGAAACATATTTACAACCAATCACCAGCAACTATATGTAAGCAAGTACTCGCACTGAAGTGGAGATGACGCTACAGACGTTCAGGGTCTCTCTGCTCTTTATCAAGATTGCAAATGCCATAGTTTTAGAAGGGTCTGAGGAAAGAGCGGAGTGTTTACAATGCTGCATCAAGAGTGATATATTAGTGGGTTTGGGATAGTTTACTCATTCAATGTGTTTGACATAAAACTATTCACATTTAGTCGATTTGAAAACTGTTATTAAAACATTGTTTATGTCAAATTTCATAAACATGTATCACTGACGTAACGACCACGATTGAGATGATTATGTCACGCATGGCTAATGATGATTCATTGAATGTGATGTAATTTTATTGACGTTACAACGAACGTCAAGTTACATGCACTGAAGATACACATGTAGGGGGAAATGTTTCGGTATGAAGCTGTACTTCCTTCGAGTTCAGCAATTACACACATTAACATCACAATTGTTTTGAAATTAAAAATGATCGGAATATGAAATTGATGATGAAGGCTGAACGTCAATCCATGTTTCTTTTTTTTATCAGAAAAAACTTCCTGATTAATCTGAATTTCACTGTGCTGACCGGGATTCCTTCTGACCTTGTTCAGAACTCTGTTTTCCATGAGGTGCTATACGGGTGATGAAGTTCATAAAGAACAATACAATAGTGCTGATCATTCATAAAAAAGCATGGACCAAAACTAGAAATAGTGTATACAAGGTTAACAGATCCATGAGTGATAAACAAGACTGAAATTGAGATACACCATGTCTTCAGAAGCCAAAACTAAATTACAAAATTTAAAAACATTATCTGTTCATATTTCTTAACGACACACGCTTTAAGAAATCATCGTTTTGATCTCCTCGACGAGATAGGAGAGTCCACAATGGCATTTTTTGCTTGTTTTCTGACGTGCGACAGTAAAGACGCGTCAATTAAGTCAAAGAAGAGTCGATTTCACAACCCCAAGTGTAGTTGAACATACCTAAAATTAAAAATACCTAAAATTAAAAATACAGCCATGTAGCTCATCATGATCTGTATTTTTTGCAAATCCGAAATAAATTGTTCTCAACTTGTTCTAGAGCTTTTCATACTGGAAAAGAAGTCGAAAATAGCTTCTACAATTTAGAATCCCCATTGGCCAAGGAATCTGCACACAACATTTCAACTCTCGAGTCCTATTGGTGCTGGAGAAGAAGATTAAAAGAGGCTTTTTAAGGTTGTGACCCCTGTGACCCCATTTTGGGTAACGAGGTCACGAAGTCTACAATTTAGAATCCCCATTAGCCAAGGAGTCTGCACACAACGTTTCAGCTCTCTAGACCTTTTGGAACTAGAGAAGAAGATGAAAATAGGTTTTTAAGGTTGTGACCCCTGTGACTCCATTTGGGGTCCCGGGGTCACATAGTCTACAATTTAGAATCCCTATTGGCCAAGGAGTTTGCACACAACATTTCAGCTCACTAGACCTTTTGGAACTGGAGAAGAAGATGAAGATAGTTTTTCTTAAGGTTTTGACCCCTGTGACCCCATTTGGGGTCACGGGGTCACGAGATCTACAATATAGAATCCCCATTATCTAATGACTCTGCACACAACATTTCAGCTCTCTAGAGTCATTGGTTCTGCAGAAGAAGTCGAAGTTGCGAAATGGTTACGGACGGACGAACGGACCATGCCATGCCGTAAGCCCATCGGGCTTTCAGGTCTGATGAGCTAAAAATAAAATACCCTTAAAACAATCATTCAAAATCTAATTTCTCCGGCAGCAGTGTTTCATTCGATTCTCTCCTAAAACTGTAGGGGTCGTTTCTTTTACACGTGCGTATAAGACGTATCTCATTACTAATAATCGTTGTTTAAATTGAAATATGAACACTTTAAACTGTCACAATACACCAGTACTGTAGATTGTGATAAAAAAAAGAACATTAAAATGAGATAAAATACTTTATTCACACAAATGATAACAACAAAATAACGAGCATAGAAACAAGTTATATCATATAAAAGCTTATCACAGACGCACTTAGTGACTAGCCGATTCAATGGAGCGGAACGCTTGAGTCATACCACTTTATCTCCAGAAATATGTCCTTTCAATATTCAACATATTTACATAGAATCACGTCAATATTAAACATGTTTGAAATACGCCGTCGTTTTCTGTACGAATATTTTCATTATTTGGACAATAGCTAAAATACAGTTATGGATGACCTAAGCTATCTTCCATTAGATATGTACGCAAAACGTTCAGTATAGAGTTTATATAAATGTTGGTCTAAACGTTTTGGAAAGGAATAATGGTTCGCTGTCGGATTTTCCCCATAAAACCCACACGAATCATTGATGGTGGTTTTCTTATTAAACCCACGAGTCATCGATGGTGGTTTTCCTATAAAACCAACATGAGTCATCGATGGTGTGTTTCCTATAAAACCCACATGAGTCATCAATGGTGTTTTTCCTATAAAACCCACACGAATCATTGATAATGGTTTTCCTATAAAACCCATACGAATCAGTGACGATAGTTTTTCTATCAAACCCATGCGATTTATTGGTGGTGGTTTTCCAATTAAACCCACCCGAATCACCGATGGAGTTTTTCCTAACAGACCAACACGGGTCATTGATGTTGATTATGCTATCAAACCCACATGAATCATCGATGGTGGTTTCCTATCAGATAAGTCGATGATAATAATGGTAACAAGGTAGAAAATTGGTTTCTCCGTTGTTAAGGACACAGCTGTGTAGGTGAACGTGTACGTGCAACGGTGAAACCTCGTCAATGTGACTAAGTGACTAAACCTCGAGTTTATACATATGGACAATGGATGGACGGATATTTGGGATGGGTACATTCAAACAATAAACTCTTCAAACACAACACTATTATATCACAATGAGTAGAAATCCAACTGTTCAACGGTAATACTTTTAATCTGTACATCAGCGTTACCAAATAATACTAATAATGACCCAATTACATAAAGCGATCACAGAAATATGATTGTTTTAAATTTCCCGAAAATATGGTATAGTCGTTGTACACAATATCAGTGATGAAACCCCATATATTTAAATAAAACAAAACTCCCAACAATCAGTGCATGCGGCTGCAAGACACCAAATAATCAACAGATAAATACAATTAGCACGTGAGAATGAAACGAACAATAAATAACATGAAACGAAACCGCCATGATTTATCATGTTAATGTATGACTCCTAGTAAAATAAGCATTTCGATTTTAAATTGTCCCTGGTATGTCCAATTGTTTTTTTTAACAATTACAATGTAGATATCGTACAACGAAACAGTTATATACAAATGATTTGATGTTGGCATTCGATGTGAAGATGGTGAAGGGCGACCTCTAGGATTGACCTCTTGAAGGTCAAGGTTACAATCAAGGTCAAGGTTCCGGAGACAATGGTGGATTGATTGCCTCAACGATGTTGACCTTATTCTTCTTGTTAATCACCATAGCGATGATGACTGCCAAGCCAACCACGACGCACATGGCGATGATGCCGCCGAAGACAACACCTACTACCCAGCCTGTCGTCTGTCCCGTACCAGCGGTTAGGCTTGCTGTAATACAAGGGGTTCACAGAGTTTAATATTTGAGAAACATTAAATAGTGACAGATATGCGGCAATATGTGGCAAGAAACCCTCCCAACTCTTCATTTCGATGAATTAAAAAAACGAGAGCCATGGCTCTGTAGCTCACTATGATTTAATCACATCACATATTTAATATTAAATATTTTAACTTGTGAACTGTCAAATGCAAGTACAATTAAAACAGTTGAAATCAATTAAGAAACATCCAGCTTAAAATCGGATATAATAAACCCAGTTCATGATGAATAAGAATATGATAAACTTTTCTCAATAAAGTGTTTACTCACAATCGGCAAATGCTGCGAAGGCTGTAAGGTGGTTGGTGGTGCACGACACCGTTGTTGCTGTGGTTGCTAATTCAGCCAGTCCGCTGGTGTCCCAAAGGTTCGTCAGCGTGTTCCAGTATTTGCATTTGAAGGTCGAGGTTGATTGAGAGCGTGTCAACACGAATGTCAAGGTGACTGGGTTAGCAAGGGCGGTAATTCCGGTCACAGGATCGCCTGCAGAAAAACATCCGTATATTGTATAGAAGCGTTCATTACAGGAACATACATGTACCAGGACAAGATGAAAGAAAACTTTAAGGTTAATACACTTTGCGTCCTCTGCTTCCTTAAAACCTCCGTTACATAATAGGCTGCATGTTTTTCTCTGAAGTTATATCGACACTTCAATCTCAAAACTCAAAACATACTTGAATTGCGAAGGACATCCTTCTAACATTACCTGACTTGGGGTCGACGAGTACAATATCAAGCACGTCAGTAGCTCTGAGACTGATGTCGGTGGCGCTGGTCGAGTAGGGGTCAGTGGCCGTATTACTAGTGGTCACCTCCACTCCCACACCCTCGCACGTGCCGCTACTACACGTCCACTGCGCGAACCTGCAACATTAAATGTCCCATTTATCTCTGGATCATCTATCGCTACCTGCAACTTTAAACGTCCAATTTATCTCTGGATCATCTACCGCTACCTGTAACATTAAACGTCCCATTTATCTCTGGATCATCTATCGCTACCTGCAACATTAAACGTCCCGTTTATCTCTGGATCATCTAACGTTACCTGCAACATTAAACGTCCCGTTTATCTCTGGATCATCTATCGCTACCTGCAACATTAAACGTCCCATTTATCTCTGGATCATCTATAGCTACCCCTACCACTACCTAAACTAACGTAAACTCGAGTACTAAACTGATCCTTAAACTAATCAGTACACTAACACTAAACCATTATTGTAAAAGTCTGAACCAGAGTAGTAACTCTAACTCTTACCCTAAACGACACCGTTGAGGCTAACCTTCACTATAGGCTAATCGCAGTTAGCCCATAAAACCCATCTACCTTCAGAAGTTCAAAACTTAATGGCTCTCAGCAAATGTTCGAAAAAAGCTATTATTAAAGACAGAAATATTTACTTTTGTAACAGGACTGAAAGGTATTGTGTAACATGATTGAAAGGTTTTGAAGAGAAGTACTTCGGTTTGGGGGAAATAAATGTTGAAAACATCACCTACACCGAAAAGGTAAGGTCTAACGAATTGATACAGATGGCATGTACAAGATGGAAAAGTGACCCACTGTTGCTGTAACGTTGCTCCGAAGTCAATGACTGTTCCATTAGCATCTTTAGCCTGGTGGTTGGAGGCCGGAAGTACAAACATGTATCGCCGTGTGGAGGTCGGCAGGGTGTATGTTTGAGTCTCTCCCAGTTGGAACCCGAGGCGCGCTGCTGACGTGACCTTTGTGGACAGGCCCGTGACCTCTGATCCTGTGACTGACCTATCTGCCACGTCAGTCAGCCACGTGTGTATATTCTGGACGTTAGATTCGGTCATTTTGAGATTGTTCGTGTGGAAGTAGTCGGTTAAGGTCAAGTAGAATGAGGACACGGTAAGAATGTCGCTGTCGCTGGTCGACGATGCAGGCAATGCTCCCAATATTCCTAAGAGCGAGTTGGCCACAGTCTCCTTCAACTGCATTGAGTTCAGAGTACTGTTGACGAGTTGGATCTGAAGCGCCGCCAGATCGGACGTTGATACAGCGTGACGCTTCTCTCGATGTAGAACTTCTAGCTCCACGCTGCGCCGACGCCTACTCAGTCCAACACTGCGCAATTTTGCAATGTAGATGCTGAGCTGCATTGCCGCGGCAAGCGGATTCGCTGTGGGCGAAAAGGAAGCCATGATATAAATCAAGTATTTCAACGTTTTGCTGAGTATGCTAATTGCTTTTTGAGTCTACATATTGTAAGGCATATACTTTTCTGGGCTTACAAAATACTACATGTGCAAACTTACTTAAGTCTAATTTTAAGTTATCAAAATGATAATTTATTTGCGTAAATTATTCAAATTTAGACAAAATTACTCAGCTTAGACTGCATTGTAATCGGCTAAAGGGGCCTACATTTCTGCATACATATGTATAAATAGTATCTAGAATTCACCATGCACATATTTATAAATATATTTTATAGATTTATTACATTTAACAGTACTTACATTCCTTCTGCAGAGCTGCTATATTATTTCGGACTTCACTTTCCTTCGCAATGAGGTCAGTTTCTGAGATGGTATTGACTGTGACCTCAGCGGTCTTGTATAGGGAGCAGCCTCCCTTCTTGGGACACACCTGGAAAATCAATGGTGTCAATCTTCTAAATTTCCAAATCTAAGTGATGATACCTAATAAAATGTCAGATTATATATGAACATATAAGACTTTTACAAATGTTTCATTTGAAACCTGGGATCGAAGTTGTGTCATGTTGCTTTCTGGCCGAACGAACTAACCATTACATCACGAGGCCAGTAGAAACGTTATAGATTGTTTAATGACCAAATAGAAAAGTGTAGGGTATTATCGATCACTCGGAAAAGTATTGGTATTTATTACTCGCCCGTGTAAGATACTGCAGTGTAATATTTATACGGCAATATTAAACTAGTGTAATACCGCCGCAAGTATGACGTCACAATAGTTCGAGGTTATGACGTCACAATGGGAGTAACGTCGTCACAGTGGTATCGAACGTGCGGGAATCATAGTTTCAGAGCTATGTCGGCTATTTCGCTGGATTATAGGTGGGCGAGTAATAAACAGAATACTAAACTTCCTTCTATTTAATACAATTTTTATTAAACTCGTGAATGATTGGTATCAAACTCGCTTTCGCTCGTTTTAAACAAAATCATTAACTCGTTTAATAAAAATGGTATTAAATAGAAGGTCGTTTAGTATCCTCTATATCTCTCACTTATTGGTACCATATATTCATATAAGTTCATACCTCTACTGTGAACATGTTCTTGCCGTTCCCGTTATCCTGCGGTCCTTGTGATACGGTAAGGACTCCCGTGGACTGAGAGGGGATAAGGGGTGTGGCTTTGTCGTTGCCGTTCAGTGATTGGTACAGCGTGTACTCGAGGGGAAGGCCGTCGGAATCACTGAAGCAATTGCTGACACTGAGCACCATCTGTAACAGGGGCATACACTCCAATATGCATGTAGCTTAAATCTTGAATCATATCGACCTACTTTACAAAAGTCACATCCCCAATATGCATGTAGCTTAAATCTTGAATCATATCGACCTACTTTACCAAAGTCACATCCCCAATATGCATGTAGCTTAAATCTTAAATCATATCGACCTACTTTACCAAAGTCACATCCCCAATATGCATGTAGCTTAAATATTGACTCATATCGACCTACTTTACCAAAGCCATATCCCCAGTATGCATGTAGCTCAAGTCCTGTCTCATATCGAACAACTCTACCAAAAACAAAATTGACAAATTGTAAACACTCTAGTAATTTTGAGCATATTTAATTTCAGTTTGATTCAATCAGACCCATCGTACTTTCTCGACGTCGTATCAAAGTCTGGCATTTCATAACTAAAAGAGCGTCAACATCATGTGTTCCATGCAGTATATAAATTCTAAACCTCAACACAACATAGTTATTACGTAACTCTTGAAACAAGACATGGCTGATCAAAATATGGCATATTAAAAGCAATGTCATTAGTACCCATCGTCACAATGTATGTTATTATTGTTTGTATGGTGTAATGTTATTTTGTATTGTATACTAAAAAATACTCGTTGAATGTAAGACGAATTTGCCATCTGGAAAGTTTATCTCATCTTATCTAAAAGCCATACACCATATATGTAGCTCGTGCCTCACATCGACCCACTTTACCGGAAGTGGACTTCACCAGCACACGATGAAGGACTCGCTCATTATCGATTTTGTCAAGTGTGATTCAAACGGTGGCACAATGCATAATGCAATTGATCTACTGAATATATGTTCATGTAAATAGGTTGCAGTTACTGAGAAATATCCATCATAATTATTACAATTATGAAAAAATAATAAAGCTAGCGGCATAAATAGTTGTATAATGTGAGCAGGTACACAAATATACAATGATACGAACCCTCATCATCTGTGGAACGAATAATATACTGAAAAGTTTGATATGTGCTTACAAATAGGTGAACCCACAGACAGTATATATAAGCATTGAGAACTCAATACCCATTATGTGTTACTATCATATTCTATCAGTGTATATATCTTTTGTTATAAACGAGTTGTAAAATTAGGTTAATTATAGTGCGTTTTCATTTCACGTAATGCAAAAAAAACAAGTTGGCGGATACTGCCGATAGATCTTTCCCTTTAAGCATAAAAATCTCAATACCCATTGAGAACACTGACCTCACTCAGCTCGGTGTAGGAGGATGGGTAGGTGAGGGAACAGGAGGTGACGCCATTATAAACGTAGATTTCCTGTGTTGCAATGGCGATTTTTCCGTTGCTTGACGTCGCCGTGCATTTGAAGCTGTATTTGGTTTTACGGCTCAATATATCTGTGAGAAAAGGTTAGTTTATTACATACGTTGGCCTTCTGACAACGTAAACTTTCAAGATATACAACAATAAGGAACAACACCATAAGCATCACAAAATATATAGTTTGGTTTGGTACTTCAAGGGTTGACCCATTACTTAATCACATAATCTTTGCCGCAAAATAAATGTATATTTGCAGCTTAAAAACTTGTATGCCAAAATTAAAAACATTTGTTAAAACTTTAAAAGACATATTTACATTTGAAAAATTCGTATCCAAAAGAAATCATGACTTTCAAAGTCTCTACAAAACATTTCTTCCTATATTCCCAATTTTTAACCCAAGATAACGGTTTATGTTTACTGTTTAGACTCTGGTGTTATGACGTGCAAACAGCAAAACGTCCAAGCCAAATTGGCGTCACACTAAAATATTTCCCTATCGCTTATGGTTTCGGCTACAAGACAAGTTGGTGGCGTTATCTCCTTAATTCGTGTTTCCAAGGGTTGATATGTTGTTATGAGCAGGAGTTGCGTGATATAACTGTTAATAACCGTATATATTATACCTATTATTCTACCTACTACATGTTTAGAATGTCCTCCAGCGTGAATTGTACCTTTCTGCTATAATCATACATTTGTTGTTGTTTTCTGAAGCCTATCATAATCTTCACCAGCGATATATGTACCTTCAAATATGATGAAACCCCAACAATGTTTACATTAAAACACTTAAGTCTTCGCTTAAATAAAAACTGTCCGAAAATTTCCCCCGCTTACTTCTCAATATATTCGTAACGCCAATGCAGATTGTGATTGCTCTCTATGGACTAATTTGTACAAAGGGCCGATGGCCGAAACCACTGTATCTAATAAAAAACATTGAAAACGTTCATCGAATATAACAACTTCAATCTTCAACTTCAGTCATTAACGTTCAAGTCGAGCATTTTGGTTTCGTCAGGTTTATGTGAAGATGTCAGGACAATTAAACTTTCTAATGTCAGGAATCTATCGCGGAAGAGAGAATTGGAAGATTGTAAGTGAGCTGAATATCTCAATAATCAAAAGGATGTGTAACGATGAAAAACGAGCTTGGAAACTGGGTTCATTTATATATTTCAGCTTCTTACTCAGAAAACAATGTATTGAACAAAATAAGATATAGCCAATATTATAAAATGCGTGTGTCTCATTGATGTAACTAAGTTTGAATACTGGATTGACAATCGCTGTATGTATAATCCGCACTTTCACATTTATTATTTGATATGTAAATCGACATTTGTATGAACATTTTGTAAATTACAGTAAAATACGATTGTACGTTTCTCGTTAGGTATACGTAAGATTTAAATGTACATCTGTATTATGGGCTGGATGGCCTAAAATTCACGAAATAAACTTCGTATGACAAGTGAGCTGAGAGAGAATGAGTCTCACCAGCTCTGATCTGTAGCGAGGTGATGTACGTGCTGGCAGTACTGGTGGAGGTCAAGGTCGGTTCAGTCAGCAGGTTGTCCACATCCGTCACATCCACGAACCCATAGTCTGAAATTGATAACAAAACATCAACATTTCAGAGCTGACAACAAAAGTTGCGCCCCCTAAGTTGTTACTAAGCAGAACGAAATACTACCCCTGACGAAAGAAGTGTCGTTTTTTTCTTTCGATGAAAGTTTATGTTTGAATGTTCAAAAAGCTTAATTTAAAATCATGAGGGTGTTCTGTCTTCACTTTGACATATTTTACATAACCCTCCTGTAGCAGAATTGGGAATCGAACCCGGGACCTCTAAGTGAGAGTCCAGTGCTTCACCAGTTTAGCTAAAGGGACATTCCACTAGCTGAAGCCAGTAGGAACACTTTCATCTCACTCTGCGACACTTATTTCGGGCACTACCTGGATATACCAGTGTATAGTTCAAGGTAAGACTTGCTGTGCTGTACTACTGTAAGAAGCGTGTACATGTGGCCATCAATAAATCTCGTACCAGCGATATTCTCGGCCTCCCAGGAGAAAGTGACTGATGTAGTGGAGGTGATGGTGGCGGTCAGGACAACCACCGAGCTCACAGCCACCTTGTTGTTGTCCGGCAGGTCGCTGATTGAAATCTGCAACAATGTTCAAGTATGCTTACACTCAACCGCAATAAAAATGTCCCCAAACAAAATACAATTCAATTCAATCCACGACTGAAAGATAGATACCCCGTACATGTCTTTAGAAGCCATCTTAACTAAACTTGAAATTAAGTATACTTACACTCAACCGCAAAAGAAATGTCACCAAACAAAATACAATTCAATTCAATCCACGACTGAAAGAGAGAGTGAGTGAGTGAGTGAGTTGGGGTTTAACGCCGCTTTCAAGAGTATTTCACTTATATCGCGGCTGCTAGTATTATGGCAGGGAGAAAGCCCGCAACGCCATGTGGCTATGCATTGCGGTGAAACCTGCGAGCACCGGCTGGAACTAGCGAACCATGGGTGGTACTACGCTGAAAGTCAGTGTAGCATTGCACCCAAACCTGACTGCATGTAGAACAGTTCTCTACTGCAGACAAAGTTGCCGTGCCCCTGGCGGGATTCGAACTCCGGACCCCTTGATCCGAAGCCGAACGCGCTAACCACTGCGCTATCCCGCCCCCCTGAAAGAGAGAGACACCATACATGTCTTCAGAAGCCATCTAAACTAAACTTGAAATTACCTTTTCATATCTTTGAAAAACACACGTTTTAAGACATCATCGTATTCCAATATCCGAGTCTAACGCACTTGATTGTGGACGTGTGTTGCAAAGTTGCATCATGAAGGTTACATATTTTATAAATTGCATTTCCATGTTATGAATGTTAAAGTTAAGTAAGTACTTTATATTCTGGCCAAAGAAACATGTTGAAGAAGCGATTTCAACATTTAAAGTGTATTTGAACAGACATGAAAATACAAAATACACCAATGGAGGAAACATCGGTACATATTTAAATTATATGTGAATTTATGTCGTTATGAAAAATATGACAGCAGGTTCACGGTACATATCTTCATCAATTGACACTCCCTTGTGGCACCGGTGTTAAAATCATTACGTCGATAAAAAAAATTCACTCTAATGTAAAAATGTCCTATTATTAGTTTTGCCTTGTTGATCCACCGACATTGAACACATTTTTTTATGTAGCTACCTGGGGCGGAGATCCATCCACCACGGTCACAGTGACACTATCTGATGCTGTTCGGACCGAGCTGGAGCTAGACTTGCTCACTGTCAGAGTAAACTGGTAGTCTTTGCTGCCCAGTAGCCTGGATGTGGCGATAGCCAGAGTCGCTACGGTTCTCTCAGAGGAAGTTGGGAGCGTATTTCCGCTTGGGTCAAGACATGTCGACGTCGTTGCCTAAAATAAAATAGTTGTATCAGTCAGAGGATATATAGGATAAGTTTATATCTTCATCAACATCAACTCTTTGCAGTCAGTAACAACAACTTCGATTATACGTGGATTGGTACAATACAGTAAATATGAAACGCGAATTGGTCAGTAGGTGCTGAAATCTATAGGTAACATCATTCAAAATACACTTTAACGTTTTTCTAAAATGTAGGTGAATGTTGGGATGAAATTTAACAAAATCCATCTTATATGTAGGATTTATAATTTACAAAAGCAAATTAGGATATTGATTGTACATATACAGAGTTACAAAGGTGATTGACACTATAGAGGTTGCGGTCACCCTTAAAATTAATAATAAACACAAGTAAACAAGCAAAAAGTGACATGCTCCCCCGAAGCAATTAAATATTTCAAAATTTAAGAAGGTAACCAAAATCGAATCGGCTCTGAATCATCCTGAGAAGAAAATTGGTGTACGGTTGATGAGAATTCAGTGAACGTTTCTTGCGATATCCCGCTCAACCCAGATGCCCAAAGATTCAAGTTTGACCTTGAGAAAAACTACAAGGTCACCAAAATCTAAACAGCCCTTTGTTCTTGGGGAAAAATAGCTGACAAGGAAAAAGGTAAAATAGCAGTCTCGTTGTGATCTTGAAATAAAAGTCAAGGTCACGAAACTCTGTTGGAACAGTATTCTTGTGGCCAACATATATGTAAAATATGAATAGAATACAGTGAATAATATTGGAATTATTCCATGTCGTAAATTCATTTTATTCATCTGTGTTTGCATAGTTTCCTTAATTTAATTATTTCTAATTGTAACTTATGAATAAAACAAAAGTAAAATTAAAAAGTGGTAAAATATCTTACATAATCACAATATCACAATTGGTATTTTGCTGGGTCATAAAAAGAAGAATTTATTTTTGAAAGCCTTCGAATGCAAGTGACATTTCAACATATTTTATTACGCTGCCTTCCACATTTTCCGAATTTAAAAATGCGTTTTTCATCTCCAAGATGACGTTGATGGTTTGTAAGCTGTTGGTTTCCTACTGCACACTCTTCTGAGAATAGAATACATAAACGACAAAAAAAGACCACACAACAAATTACACTCACGTCGGCCTCAACGACGACGCATGACCATTCGTAGACAAGTGTTTCCGGTGCACCATCTGGGTCAGTCGAACCAGTTCCGTCCAGAACGAGGTTCCCTGAAGTCGTGCCAATTGTCCGCTTACTGGCTCCTGTAATACACATCATTTAACTGAATACCCAGAAATGGAAGTAGTTTTTATACCAAACAGATATGACAGAACAAGCTTTAGATACATTTAACATTTATCAATACTGTTGCGTATAGTATTGAATATCTATGTGGCATTCTAGAAGTAAAATTGACCCTGAAGGATATACAGTAGGGATTCCAATCAGCATAAGGTGAATGACCCCCTGATGTCAAGTCAATGATTAGAACAGTTTGGTACGTACATCCTGCGATTTGACTGCTCTATAACACGAAGTTGTGGGCCATGTCAATCAGTGTCATCTAGTCAAAGTAATTTTGGAGACTTAGTTACAAAAGACAAATTGGGGTTGATAATGTTCCATAGCTGATAGTCGATTTATATAAAGGTAAAAAGTGTTTATTTCTGATCCACGACGAGGCAATGCACCGGGTTGATACTATTTAATAGCTAAAACAACTATATGTATGTAAATGTAACGAATGGTTTCAGTATCTGCAAATATATATTGATGTTTTTCGATTTTAATTGGAAACTAGTAATTATGGTATATTTGGCGATTGGGGATGAATGTGCAAGATGAGTGGAATTATTGGAAATAAAATCAGCACAAATGGTATTTTGGTATTAAAGCCAAATAAAATTTACGAAACACAATGGATGTAAATTTGAAAGTCACAGCTTCCCTGGCTACGAATTCCTAACACTTGGACTCATATTGTCGACACAGACTAAGCTTATACATGTACGTATTATATATTTGATAAAATTATAATTATTATTATTAAATTATAAAATAAATTATTAAATTATAAAATAAATTATTAAATTATAAAATAAATTATTAAATTATAAAATAAATTATTAAATTATAAAATAAATTATTAAATTATAAAATAAATTATTAAATTATAAAATAAATTATTAAATTATAAAATAAATTATTAAATTATAAAATAAATTATTAAATTATAAAATAAATTATTAAAATTATAAATTTTTCAGGCACTGAGCAATTGAAAGTATTATATACGTAGACTTGTAATATCACTTTAATAAATATGCCAAGCCAGGGACAAGTACTGTTGAAAGCTAGCTGCTACAGACCGACGATTAGACATATTGTTTATAATGAATCGACTGCTTATACAATTTAATACAATAAATTGCCCTGTCGACATAAACTGAAGTACACAACTCAGTTGTTTTTATCATAATGATATTTAATTACAATTAATATGCCTTTTGAACGCCTTACTTTAACACTTATAACTTAATAATGCGGGATGTTAATCATCAGTCAAATAATGTTTCTACGTGTTCTTTTTTTAAAAATAAGATGTTTAATTCATAACTTCTTCCAAACAGGAAATGGATCAGACATTTTCAAAATGTTAAACATGGTAGAAGTCATGTTCTGTTAGTATCATTCCCCCTGTCTTCACTAAACAAAGATATTATAACTAAACATAAAGCAGACACCAATTACCATATTCAATATACTGTAGATATTTGTTATTGTATATTCTAATAACCATAATCTATTGAAACACATTTCTTTTTAAAAATAGGTTAATAAAGAAACAGACAATGTAAACTCTGAACGTTTGATTGTTAATAATAATACTAATAATAAAGGATATTTTTATATAGCGCACAAATCACCACGTTGTGGACTCAGGGCGCTACTAAACATTATTACCCTGGTCTAACCTAAGCTGCCGAAAAGCGCTTGAAGCAAGGTCACCTCCTCCACATCCTACACCAGGTACCCACTTACTGCTGGGTGAACAGAGGCACACGTTGAATAAAGGCACTTACCCAGGGTGACACCATAAGTCTTTCATTCTTATGATTGTTGGTTTATATATCTAGTTAACGGTGTATGTGTAATTCAGACTATAATAAACTTATGCTTCAGTAAATGAAATGTGTATTACTTTCCGACACGTTATGGTTGTTTCCTCTTATTTGATTGAAAATTAGGGATACTGAAGTAGAATGAAGGCACCGATGAGCTGTATAAGTATATCACATGTCATGTGTAAACATGAGAGATCCAAAAGAAAACATACAAACCATTGATAAAGCCATGTCTTAGAGTGTTTTCTGCCCTATGATTTATGCGTGAATTAGTTTGTGAAAAGGTCATATAATTTATAAACCAACACTTTTCATATCATACACGCAATTAGCCATGTTCGTGAACGGCTGATCTCCAAGCATAGTTCATGTAATAATAATGAAATACTTCGGTTTCATTGATTACCAAATGACATATAAAAATGTATCATTCCGTTTTACATACATATTCCGTATTTCACAAGTATGTATGTGTGGTATGGAGAAAACGGGGTATTGGTGAATTTAAAAAAGACTTTGTAACATGTTATCACATTGTCGCTGTAAATATGTGGTTTATTAATAGTGTCACCTTAACCTGTTTCTATCGCAATTAGTTACTACGTACAAACATGTACATGTCGAATTTGTTTAAACTATTCAAATAAAGAAGAAGACAAGAGATTTATGGATGATATATCAACTTCTTTATTTACAATAGCGACGTTTCGGTATAGATCCTTATATCGTTGTCAAGCATGGATCTACACGGAAACGTCGCTAGTGATAAATAAATAAGTTGATCATCCCTAAACCCCTTATCTTCATCATCACACCATCTTATTCAAATAATGTTCTATTATCTACAATCTCTATACTTACCAACAGAATTACCTATGTTGACAAACGTAAATTAGAAGAACATTTACATGCCAAGAATAGCTTGGTCAAACACTGAGATGGCCAATACAAACTACGACCTGATATAAAGGCCTCTCAGTGTACCTTTCATGTACATCATTCTTATTCCAATATTTTAAAGGGGAAGTAGCACGTTTTTTCGCTCAAATAAGTTGATGAAATGTATTTGAAAAATAATGTCCCTTATAGTAAAACACCTTTGTCTTATCGGAAACTCAAGTTTTTAAAAATGAGTGTACATAATTAGGTAAAGCCATGGGATTCGTTTTTGTCAATCGAAATGATAAATTGTGTTCACATTAAAATGGCCGCCAAACAATATTTGCTTTATACGCAACATCGTTATTACTACTACGGATAATTGGTTTGTGTAATAAGATTTTTCCCTCAGTAAATATATATGATAAAAATATGAATATAAATGGCAAATTTGAAAGATTAAATTTGCATAAAAACGTGCTACGGTCCCTATAAATTAACAGCAAGATCATGTATAATTATTGAATAAATAAATAAATAAACACATAAATGAATATATCAATAAATTAAAATTAAAATTATTAAAATTATAATAATTAAATTAAATATTAAATTAAATTAAATTAAATTAAATTAAATTAAATTAAATTAAATTAAATTAAATTAAATTAAATTAAATTAAATTAAATTAAATTAAACTCCCACGACAAACACCTACCCGCAATATCTGCTATGAGAGGCCCTGCTACTGTGGTGAGCTCGAGTGATGCGGAGATTGCATTTGCGGGAGAACTCTGAAGGGACACTGTCACCGTCGCTGTTATTGTGGCGTCCACTGAAAATAGAGCGAAATGCATCTTCACTGAGAGATATTTTCAGGACCAAATGTGCATGTACAAACGTTGATTCCCTAGGAGCTGGGTAAGCTCGAGGTGTAGCTTTTGGGTGCAGTGGTTCTGGAGGAGAAGTCGAATGTGTGACACCAGTGCCTTACACCCATCTATGGGAGAAAAGAACTCGTTCCTAATACGCTTATCTGTGATGCATATTTCTAATGTAGTGATGATTGTTATTCTATACTAGTACTTCAAATATATCAAACAATTTCAAGAATTCCTAAAATGGGTATCTGCGCACGCACCTGGCAGGTCGCCGGTGCTGACGGTGTAGACCCGACGTGAGGCGCCGGCCGTGTTAAGGTTAACCCGAGAGTCGCTGAAAGTCCAGGCAAACACAAGCGTGTCATCAGCACAGCTCGTCAGCTTGGCGTTAGCTTCCAACTCAAAACTGTGGAATAAAATAATCAGTAACATGAAAATAAGGATTCAATGAGTCTTACAATTGATTTGAGTGGAAGCCAATAACTGCATTTTGCTTCGTAGTTTACCATATATGCATTTGCATATAGTATTAAACAATAGCAACTATCAGTCTGATTAAAATCGATGGTTTTCCGTGGAATAAAAATTGTTGCATCTACCGGGATACGAACTCATATCAGTCGTAGGTTCCACGCCAAACCGTCTGATAGCCCATAGACTCCATTTCAGGTAGCCAATCAAAAGACGTCCAACAAATGCTTTTGGTGCGAAAAGCTAGGGGCAGATAACTCCAAACAGCTATCTTTTGGTCTGTTCAAAACAGTGACCGTTGTGATTGGTCAGCTTTTTAACTGGGCTTTGGCTGCGCTACACTGGTTCGGAATATTCGCCTATATATATATATATATATATATATATATATATATATATATATATATACTCATCATAGCAACTCATCTTATCTATATATATATATATATATATATATATATATATACATTTAAAACACAAAAACACTACTCTCAGGTTGTATATAAATAAAATAGTATTGTGGAATTTGGTACATTTGATTCACATTCGCTAACTAGCGCTTTCAGCCATGTTGGCTTCTTCAGGTATATATATATATATACATATATATCTCAGACATTGTGGAGAGGAATCTACAGAACCTGTTCGTATCTCGGTAGATGCATAATTTTACAAAGTGTATTCCTCGGAACAAGGTCGATTTTAATCAGACTGTTGCAACAGTGGTATTAATAGAGAAACTATGGTATTAATAGAGAAACTATGTTATTAATTGAGAAACTTTGGTATTAAAAGAGGAACTATGGTATTAATAGAGAAACTATCATGGTATTAATAGCGAAACTATGGTATTAATAGAGAAACTACGGCTTATAAGCAAGCAAGAGCACATATCCTCGATTAAGGTCGTCGGGATTTCCCCACTCCCTGGTGTTTACAATTTCAACCAAAACTTCGAATACGTGTTTAACCTCCATGTGGTAAATATAAATAATGTCCTTTTCTTAAAGAAGGTTATCTTAAAGCGCGTTATTACTTTAAAGGCACTGTAGCACGTTTTTTGCAAATTTTATTATTTTCAAATTTCCCATTTAAAATGATAGTTTATGTCATTTGTATTTACTTTAGAGGGTAAAACATCTCATTACACAAACCAATTATCCGTAGTGGTAATAATGGTTTTGCGTATAAAGCAAAAATTGCATGGCGGTCATTTTATTGTGAACACATTTTATTATTTCGAATGACAAAAGCGATAGTCTTGGCTTTTCGAAACCATGTATACTCATATGTAACTTGACTTTCCGAATACAGAAGGGTGTTTTACTATTGGTGACCAATCTTTCAAATACATTTCATCGACTTATTTGAGCGAAAAAAACGTGCTACAGCGCCTTTAAAGCTGAGTGTCACTCACTTCTTGGAGGGACTGATCCTCTGCACATCTGTGGTGGCGGTGATGAAGACATCAGGGAGCGCCACTGTCAGTTTCTGTATTGTGATGGTCGGGCTGTTGTCACACTCGTTCATGAAGTTGCACACAGTAAGTGAAACAGTGTACGATACGCCACTCAACGTTCCCGCCACCTCTAGCGACGCCGTGTCCTGGCCACCTGCATATCAATTTTGATGGATTGATTGATTGATTGATTGTTTGATTGTTTGGTTGTTTGATTGATTATTTGATTGATTATTTGATTGATTGATTATTTGATTGATTGATTATTTGATTGATTGATTATTTGATTATTTGATTGATTGATTGATTGATGTTACCAAACAAAGGTTTTTATAAATGAAGCCCAAAGAGAAGGTACGCACCGAGAGTTAGTCCAGTTCTTTGAGTGACGCCCCACGTGTAGGTTAGCGCCCTCCCGCCTCCCCCCGTGCTGCCGAACGCATTGACCTTGAGGTCACTGCAAGAGCCAATCGTCGTCGGGCCCCAGATGTACCCAACAGGCTGCACGGGGTTACTTCCCTTTACCAAAGTGACACTTCCGGTTGCTGCTATTGCAAACGCCTCGCCGTGTGCTTTCACAGCGTCGGTTTTTAGTGTTAAGGAAGTGCCTGAAAGAAACGTTGAAAGTCAGATGGGTCATATTAATTTTGGGTAAAATGCAGGTAAGCCTTAAATTGTCACCAAATGGTTAGTTTCTTGAAAACATGCACTGTGCAATTAATAAATTGTAATTATGTGGAAAAATCTATTTCCAAAGGTCTGTAAATCCTCGTATTGGATAACATTGCGACAGGTATAAAACAGGATAGTTGTAAAACTAGTGTAGGTAACGTAATATTCTATGCGATTGGTGATATATCCAAGTTTGAAATTTTACTATTGGTACCTTTTGCTGGAGACAGAAAAATGGTTTCATAGTTTACACAGTTTTCTTCTGTGATGGAAATGGAATTTTGTTAGTTATTTCTTTCTTCTTAATCTAAATTAAATGTTATATTTAGTAGTTTTTCTCTGCCCGGGTATTTGTTGGTCAAGAGTCCAGTCTGATTAAAATCGACGATTTTCCGTGGAATACAAATTGCAAAATAATGCATCTACCGGGATACGAACTCATATCAGTCGTAGGTTCCACGCCAAACCGTCTGATAACAATCCGAAGACTCGCGTTGTCGAGCGCAATTCAGGTAGCCAATCAAAAGACGCCCAACAAATGCTTTTGGTGCGAGAAGCTAGGGACAGATAACTCCAAACAGCTATCTTTTGGTCTGTTCCGAATGATTTCAAACAGTAACTGCTATTTGACTGGGCTTTGACTGTGCTAAACTGGTTCGGAAAATCCGCTTATGCGAGGTGTTCTCAGACCTTGGTTAGAGGAATCTACAGAACCTGTTCGTATCCCGGTAGATGCAATTTTGCAAATTTTATTCCTCGGAACAAGGTCCATTTTAAATAGACTGGTCAAGAGTCAAAACCCAGAACTTAATTGCAAGTGTAAACACCCTGAGGTCCGAAATAAAAGATAGTTTCAGGGTTCCTTTTCTGACTAAGTCAATTAACACATTCAGTCACATTCAAGTCATGGAGGGGTTAAGGTTGCGTCAGCATTGAAATAAAGGAAGTATCATCTCTCCCGCCTACCCTAGCCATCTACATTGATTCATTTTCATGATGATGATTGTTTGTGGAAACGAAATTAGAGAGGACATTCCTGTTAACACATTCATGTTATTCATACACGCTTATTTCACAATCAAAGTGAAACATTTACTTAGGTAATGTTATTTTATTAAACTAAATTTAAAGTTGAATAAACAAGATGGTGGACAGTCGGTGACAGAACGCTCTCTTTAAAACAGGCACTGTGTGTCATCTTAATCACCGGCTACGTTATGGATACGGCAACATTGTTTCAGCATTAAACAGAGAAAATTATGTTCACAACTCCCGCTTATCCTATCTACATCCTGTTTTTTTAACCAGTTTAGTGTGTCAGCTTGACCTACCTATCGCTACTGAAGTCGTGCTGATAATCATCACACTGCGAGACTTGAATTCGCAGACTGCGCTTGCGCTAAGTGACGTCACATCCTGGAAGACCTTGTCACATGCTGTCAGGTTTTGCGTCTCGACCTCCCCGCTCATCGTGACGGTAACCTTGTCACCTGGAACATCGAGGTCATCTGGGTAACTATTCCGTTTTAACCAACAAAAACCAGTGAGGAATAGAATATCATAGAAATAATAACATTATTATATAAAAGTAACTACATTAATTGGTCTTGAATAGATAACATTTGTACAAAATAATTTCATTTTGGAAATAGCGTTTATCATCCAAAACTACCGGTATATTCCACAGGAATTATTTTGAGTGATCAGGAGATATTGTTTTCACAGTAGATGTCGCGCAATGCTGTCACAATCCACCACGTAACATCACACTGCTTTTACACCAAGTGATCACTCAAATTGCCATGGCATCAAAACATTGATGTTATCATCTCATTAGTGGTACAACGGCAGTACTGTGTTCAGATATGTACAATAATGAAAACATTATTTAGATGATTGATGAATAGGATACTAAATATATCAACACCAGTTGATAAAGTCAAAGATCCTCGGAAAACCGCGATATTGTTCCTTTCATATTTGATATCAGAAGACACTGAGGTGACATCCTCTATTTATCAATTTTCGTCCACCCCGTCGGTTTTAAATTTAAACCGTGGCTGTTTATCTTATTAATTTGCACAGAGTTCACCTACCTTCATTACTGAAAACGGCTGAGAGAACGGTTGGCGCGGCCGCCTCGGCGGTCACCGTGACGTCACTTCCCAGTTTGTCCACCTGGTTGAGACTGACCGCTACGGACATCTGTGCGGAGCTTGCAGGGTGTGTCACGTTACACGTGGCGCTTGTTGAACTCGATACGGTGGCAGGGAATATACTAGCAGCAGCGGTACCCACTTGGAAGGTGACAGGGAAGAGAAACATAAGGTTTATAGAAGGCATATAACAGAGCACATAGTATAATTATCTACAATTGTATTACTGTATTACTATTTCAAAGAAAATGAAGTGTGTATGGTGGACACGCGAATATAATATAATATAATATAATATAATATAATATAATATAATATAATATAATATAATATAATATAATATAATATAATATAATATAATATAATATAATTATAATATATATGAAAACGCTTACTGATGATTTGTAACGACAACTTACAAGATAAGAAATATTAGCCAATCAATACTGTCATCAGAATGAGATACTCGTATATCAGTATGACCATCCTAAATTTATATACTTCAAAGGATGACATTCTAATCCGGAGTTCTCATTTTCTCTAATCAAGAACGGTCCCAATGAAAGGTGTATATATAGAGTTTACCTGTGACGTGGCAGTAGGTGTGGTCTGCAACATAACCAGTGCCAGTAAACACCAGGTCTTCATGGTCTCCGGCAATCGTGAACCGTGTGGGGGCGACAGAGGTTGTGGTCGCTGAAGAGTAATTTTATTTATTTCTTTTATCAACCATCCCTGAGGAACCTGAATAATCATGTTAATTAACATAGCATTGACTTACAGCACGATCTCCTTGAGGGATTTTAATGCACCAGTCGACCATAGACTCCGTAAAGTCGAACATGTGTATACGAGTGAGAAGTTCTGTATTTACCGGCATAGGTGACCATGAGCTGAGCAAACTTAGAAGTTTGAATATTGAGAAGGACTGATAGTTGCTGGAGAAAGCAAGTTAATTCTATTCGGTTCTATATAGTAAGAATATACATGTGCACAGCTGTGATATTTGATTGAACAAACCAGACAGTGCCGTCTTTGGTGCATGCCGACTATTTCAGAGTATTCAAAGTCAAATAATATTTCATAAAAAAGTTGACACCACTTAAAAGGTTAAATTATATTTAAATGGAGACATTCGTTAAATGCTGTTATGGTTACGGTAAAACGAAGGAATGAAACTAAGTACATTCTTGTTATTTATGACAAAATAAATCATCATTATGACTGATGAGTTAAACAGTTTTGCTCCTCAACGGTCGAGTCTTACATACAACACAAGAAGAATTCACTCACCAGACGAGTCTTACACACAACACATGAAGAGTTCACTCACCAGATGAGTCTTACACACAACACAAGAAGAGTTCACTCACCAGACGAGTCTTACACACAACAAAAGAAGAGTTCACTCACCAGATGAGTCTTACACACAACACTAGAAGAGTTCACTCACCAGATGAGTCTTACACACAACACACGAAGAGTTAACTCACCAGATGAGTCTAACACACAACACAAGAAGAGTTCACTCACCAGATGAGTCTTACACACAACACAAGAAGAGCTCACTCACCAGACGAGTCTTACACACAACAAAAGAAGAGTTCACTCACCAGACGAGTCTTACACACAACAAAAGAAGAGTTCACTCACCAGATGAGTCTTACACACAACACAAGAAGAGTTCACTCACCAGATGAGTCTTACACACAACACAAGAAGAGTTCACTCACCAGATGAGTCGTACACACAACACAAGAAGAGTTCACTCACCAGATGAGTCTTACACACAACACAAGAAGAGTTCACTCACCAGATGAGTCGTACACACAACACAAGAAGAGTTCACTCACCAGACGAGTCTTACACACAACACAAGAAGAGCTCACTCACCAGATGAGTCGTACACACAACACAAGAAGAGTTCACTCACCAGATGAGTCTTACACACAACACAAGAAGAGTTCACTCACCAGACGAGTCTTACACACAACACAAGAAGAGCTCACTCACCAGATGAGTCGTACACACAACACAAGAAGAGCTCACTCACCAGATGAGTCTTACACACAACACAAGAAGAGTTCACTCACCAGATGAGTCTTACACACAACACAAGAAGAGTTCACTCACCAGATGAGTCTTACACACAACACAAGAAGAGTTCACTCACCAGATGAGTCGTACACACAACACAAGAAGAGTTCACTCACCAGACGAGTCTTACACACAACACAAGAAGAGTTCACTCACCAGACGAGTCTTACACACAACACAAGAAGAGTTCACTCACCAGATGAGTCTTACACACAACACAAGAAGAGTTCACTCACCAGACGAGTCTTACACACAACACAAGAAGAGTTCACTCACCAGATGAGTCGTACACACAACACAAGAAGAGTTCACTCACCAGATTAGTCGTACACACAACACAAGAAGAGTTCACTCATCAGATGAGTCTTACACACAACACAAGAAGAGCTCACTCACCAGATGAGTCTTACACACAACACAAGAAGAGTTCACTCACCAGATGAGTCGTACACACAACACAAGAAGAGTTCACTCACCAGATGAGTCGTACACACAACACAAGAAGAGTTCACTCACCAGATGAGTCTTACACACAACACATGAAGAGTTCACTCACCAGATGAGTCGTATACTGTCAGGTAGACCGAGGAGTCCGATAGAGACTGACCAGAGGCTTGTCGACACGTCACGTTGTATGTACCTGCAGGCAGTGAGGTAATACGTGCAGATACAAAAACAGCTTTATTTTATACAGGGTTTCACTTCACAGCATGTTCAGTAGAAGATCGGTGTAATAAAACGTTAAGATGTCTGGTTGCCGTTTCTCAAAACATTTACAATTGACAAATTTACAAATTACGACCTTGCATTACTATCAATATAAACCTAAGATAAGCTAGTTGTACATGGTATATCGAGGGTGGTATGCTATCTGCTAATATATACAAGTGGGTTAGTGTTTAGAGCCACTTGAGCAATATTGCAGCAATTAGCGGCGACACTGTATACGATAATCTACGTTTAAACTGTCATCGCATCGCATAGCTACAAGTCTATAGTATACAAGTATATTTTATGTATCTAGTGCTTATTCCTTACATCACTCTGTCTCAATACTTCAACAACACTTGCGTATATTGCCAACATTCATGAACTTTTAAGCATTCAAAAATAGTTTGGGAATATTTTACGACGCTTCATATACAGCCCGTTCCGAGGTACCGAGTATTACAATAATCCTACACAGGACGCAGTATACGCAGCTCATGAAGGAGAGAAAGTGTCGGTAACTCATGTCATAACATGATAGGGGTGTTGTACGTACCCACAGCCATCGCAGGAGCTGTGACGGTCAGCTGGGTGTTTGAGCGGGCAGTGATGGTCAGTGCGGTCTCCTGGGCGGACGAGTCAAGCAGGACACACTCCAGAGAAGCGCCGTTCAATCCTGCTCCAGTCACTGTCGCGGTCTGTTGGGATATACAACCATGAGTTGGTATGATCATGTGTATGAATTTAAATATGTATGTATTAAACGTACATCCATTGTGTTGTTGGGGGTCAAATATGGCAAACGTTATAAATGGTCTTATTTTATCGAGAAGTACCAACTGTTACCGAAAACTACCATTTTAATCATACTCGACTTCGTATATTGACGATATGAAAGTAAAAAATTCGATTTCTGATCGAAAACCGGACAATGCATAGCGTGTGGTGCGCGCCAATGAGTCAAACGTAATTTTGGAATCTTATTTAAACTTGACAAAATGACAAATTTGGGTTGATAATGTTCAATAGGTCATATAACTACTGTGCATGTAAATAGAACTTGTACTTTCGGTTTCTGCACATACATAATGATGTTACTCGATTTTGATTGGAAACTGATAATTATGATATGTTTGCCGATTTGAGATGAATATGCAAGCTGAGTGAATTTGTTTGTATTGTAAACAGCACATATGATGTGGTCGAACGTATTAAAGCCAAATAAAATTTTATGAAACACAATGGATGCAACTTTAGGTGTTTGACTTCGTCCTCTTACACTAAATAGTTCAGGCGATTTGTTGTCAGTCAAAGGGTACTTCTTAGTGTTTTTTATTGTGTTTTAAATGAAATTTATATTCATAAATGTTTCCAAAATTATTTTGGATAGAACACAACTTTAAATCGTCATATAACACAACCTCTATGTGGAAATCAATGCATGTGCCTCATTGTTAACATAATTTCAACATTTTAAACATTGAGTCATGTTGGTGTAAATTTCATTTCTCACCCCTGTTTTCCATTATAGAAATATAATCTTACTATACATTGATCATACACCATACAATACAATAAATTAAAACTACTGCAGATATTATTATAATCGTGCCATAATCAAATGAATCACATTGGATTAATCAAAACTAACATACGTGTTTTGTACTTCAGTTTCCTTTTAGCAAGTATTAATGATCCACATCAAGAGATACTACAATTTCAATGTTTCAGAAGGATTCGGAAGTACGAGATGTGTTCGACCGATTTGGTTTGTGTTTGAATCAAGTGTAACTAACCATTATGCCTGCACAGTCCAAGCTAGAAACATCCTTTCAGACATACCGAATAAACAATTGTTGAATAGCATTCACTTTTTAAACACGCTCAATGAATCTGAAACCGATGTGTTCATCTATATTCTGGTTACCATACCTTGCTCGTTTGAGAAGGGAGATAATCCGGTGCTATCGCGGCCACCTTGAGACAGGAAGTACCGTCACCGCCACATACACCGCACAGGTCAAGGGTCAAACCGCTAATCAAAGAACATGGACAGACAGAAGTTGTTTATCAACGTATCACAAGTTAAACATATACATGATTGTAAATATGACATAAAAGAAAATATGTTCAGCAACCAGCTATTATTTGGCTTATGGGACACTGTCTAAAACGTGTCTCACATATCCAGCATAAACAGTGACAAGACAAGACAATTGTTTATTCAAGTCTTCTACACAGTAAAATATTAAATACATGTTGGCATAAAACACAGATACAAGTACAGCACCACTCAATATGAGTTGCGAGAGACTAACATATACAGTACAAATCCTACAAGCACACGCAGCTTCAATGGAAGCATAAAACGAGTAATAGTTTAAGAACATAAAAGGTGTGTCCTTCTTTGAAGTATTTAAAAGCAGGTTTTGGCAATATAATGAAACATGTCAGCACTTTGACAAAGAAACAGTTTTTCAAATTCTGTTAAAATATATTTAGCATTTATAACCCGGGAAGTATCCAATCGAACGACTGGGCCGTGTTCAAGAGAGGTTTCAAAGTAATCGCTCAATTAGCGATTACTTTTAAACCTCTCTTGAAAGCGATTGCTCAATGTAGCGCTACGTAGCAAAGCGAGCGAACTTTGAGATTTTGCACCGTATCGTTCAGGAGAGAATGAGCGCTACTTGAGCGCTACATTGAGGAATCAATGACCGATTATAAGCGCTCGCTGTTATGGTCAATATCCTGCAGGTTATCCTTATGTAACGTTCATTCCAAATCAAGCATGCAGGTGTAACGACTTGTC
Organism: Gibbula magus; assembly: GCA_936450465.1. NCBI lineage: Eukaryota > Metazoa > Mollusca > Gastropoda > Trochida > Trochidae > Gibbula > Gibbula magus. Next base: position 64,536,030 of record OW388304.1, read on the forward strand.
AGGGGAGAGAATACACTTTCAGAACAACGGCAAGCGTTACGGTATATAGCTCCTTTAAGAAGTTATGTATGCTGTTTAAATATTAACAAGTTTTATGGTTGACGACTTCCTTGATGATGTTATAAATAATGTTTAAATATCGATCGGTGCCAGTGTATATAGAGCTTGTTGCGTAAATATAATAGAATCAAAGTCAGCACATTGTCAGTTGTTTTAACATCATCTGTGATGAACAAGTTTGTTTATTAATCGTCACTTGATCAAAGATTATGATATTTCATGAAAAAAAAACAACTTTTTATTACTATTTTTATAATTTTTATTTATTTATATTATTTTCATAATACATACGCTTTTTTCGTTTTATGAATTTAAAAGAAGTGTTTTTATGTTAGTGCTGTATTGGCCGAATAAAGCCTGGTTCTTTCATGTGGAATTTACATTTGTGTAATAACTGTATGTAACACAACAACATGACATGGTAATAAGCTATTCTATTATTATATTATCATTTATTGGATCGGCATAGGTACTCTTTCTGCCAACCCACCAGGTCAACTCGCCTATACCATGGGCCGCTCTGCTACCACATTGTAATAATAAGTCATTAATATCTGCAGCAAACACATGACACCTTTGTGCTACCACATTGTAATACTAAGTTATTAATATCTGCAGCAAACACATGACCCCTTTGTGCTACCACATTTTAATATTAAGTAATATCTGCAGCAAAAATATGACCCCTTTGTGCTACCACATTGTAATACTAAGTTATTAATATCTGCAGCAAACACATGACCCCTTTGTGCTACCACATTTTAATATTAAGTTATTAATATCTACAGCAAACATATGAATCCTTTGTGCTACCGCATTTTAATATTAAGTTATTAATATCAACAGCAAACATATGACCACTTTGGGCTACCACATTATAATATTAAGTCATTAATATCTGCAGCAAATATATGACCTCTTTGTGCTACCACATTGTAATAATTGGTAATTAATATTTGTAACATAAATATGGCTTCTTTGTGCTACCACGTCGTCATAAGTGGTCATTAATATGGCCCCTTTGTGTTAGTTCATTTTAATAATTAGTCATCAATATATATGTTGAATGATTGGGGTGTTTGGAAATTAGGTGTAGTTGATTAAATGTGATGATATAATTAGTTTTTTTTAATTTCTAGTTTTAAGGAAAAGTTTTGGTGGGTGACGACTACGGGCGAAGATATATTATTGATCTTGACTCCTAGCTTGGTACTTTATACGTATAGAGGCAAACCATTTCATAATTGATAAAAAAAAAAAAACAGCTTGAGAACTGCATCTCAATCAGCTAAGTTTACATCATGGCGGCATGGGAGTAAATGCCTCTAATTGACAAACGTCAACATTGTGTAACCATTTAGACAGTTGAGGAGCAATGCTTTTATCATTAGACCTTTCTGAAAAGTGAACATCAATTATGTATAATTGTGTATCCATGTTCGTAAACAAAATGTACTGTTTTGACAAAACAGAAAAAAGGACAACCTAACAAAATAAGGCAACCCGAAGAACAAAAATAAACAGACTCGTCGCTAGGTCACAGTCTAACGAGAAGAACTAATTAAATCATTCGTCCAAGATCTGTGTAGTTTGGTGGCAGGAGAGAGGGGTTACAGTAAACAATAGAAACTGTTTACTAGATTCCTGACAAGGGGGGAGAAAAACAATCAATTATTTACCTGTTCCGATTTCTATAACGATTTTACGGAAACAATCAATTAGCGGGTACAACGCTGTCCACAAAGTTGCATATTTCATGCCAGCTGCGGGTCGTGGCGTGCTGAGAGCGACCTGAGTGGCTGGCACTCGTTTCGCCTACACCTCACATCGCCTACATTAAATACAAATGGTAACTTCCTCACCGCTATTTTGAAGAATGAAACAGTACATTGACCTATTAATTAATTAGTTCATTGATGTGAATTATTTGACGGGAGGAGATGGACTTTTGACTGATGAATATACTTTATTGTGCAATATAACATACCCACGGTAATAAAACACAGGCGCTCAATGCTCCCGACAGCGGCCTTTATGAGACAATAAAACATGCTCGTGATTTAGGACGTCGGTTAGAGCGTCGCTTAGCAAATGACGTCATATTTACGTCACTTTGATTGTGTATTTGCTAGTGGATGTGCTCTACGACGGGATACATTACTATTTTCAAAATGTAGTTTATACAAATAACATAATATCTCAACGGTTTTTATATAAAAGCCAGGAAGTGTTTAAGGGCATCTCATATAAGAAATAGAAAACTCGTTGTTCTTATTTATTGAAGAATAGTAGGGAGCATAAAACACTGAGAGCTACACCCTTTATGTTGTATTCTACAATTAAAGCACGCCAACTCCAGATGCTGATTTTAAAATAACTGATGATTGTATCTGTAATATCGCATTCCTAACGCATTATACTTTATACAATGAAGTATCCCTTGCAAGCGGAAGTAATGTTCCGCTCCCTGCGCAAACCATCTTGGGCCTGGCCTGTCATGGCGGCGGTAAGTTACAGCATGTGACACAATAATTAAACTATAATAAAACATATTTCTTCTTCTTTTCTATAGGGGTGTAGGCGATACGAGGATATGCCATCTTAGTAGCAATGTGAGTAAAGGCATTCCTAAATTTGTCTGTCTTTTTACCACATCTTAGAACATAGATTACGGAATATATCGTTAAAAATTCATTTATTTCCGTGTTGTTTATGACATGCTACAACGAACCTAATTATACGAAGGTACATATATCATTCATTTATATACGAAGGTACATATACGAAGGTATATATACGAAGGTATATATACGAAGGTATATATACGAATATATATACGAAGGTACATATACGAATATATATACGAAGGTACATATACGAATATATATACGAAGGTATATATACGAATATATACATGAAGGTACATATATATACGAATATATATACGAAGGTACATATACGAATATATATATACGAATATACATATACGAATATATATACGAAAGTACACATACGAATATAAACTAGTGTCCAAAAGAAACGATCGCGATACCAAGACTTTGAGCGGCCATTACAGGAAAACGTAACGACACAGAAATTTATAATTGGTATTATTCTTTTGAGATTTCGTTCATATAACATGTGTACAAAATTCATTTCAATCAGTACTTTGCATTCATTTGTGCAGGTCTGTATTGACGTGAGGGGTATGAAAATGAAAAGTTCATTCACACAAATGACTGAGACAAATGTTGAAAATGTAAAAAAAGGCGTCACTAAGTCACATTTGTATTCGGTATGTCCATCCCGAGCGTCAGAACGGTCAAGTACACGTCTATGGGTTGATGACGTCAGACGTCGGATGACGTCAGAAGATAAGCTATGTCATTCATCAAGGAGACAATGGGCTGACTTGATGGACGCAATTCAGAGAGTAAAGGTCACTAATTCTTCGGTAAACACGCTGTCTACCATTGCTCTTGAAGATGCAAAATCGGCTCCCATATGAGAGCATGACCAGTGCTCAATCTCTCTGTTTCCAACGTTGAATTCGTCTGTTTGTTTACTCGTTGTTGAGGCCTCAGGAACGTTTTGTGGTATGGACGACGTGTTCAGATATCATGAGTCTTCAATCTCTTTTACCAAGTTTGTCTGCTAATCATGTGTCTCAGTGACGTCTTTGACGTTAACGTCGTAATGATGAATGGGTTTCGGAGATGAAATACCCGGATGTGGCGGTCTTCAATCTTCTTCTCGAACTGCATGTTGTCCGATCTCTATCACGTAACCCTTGCGTTAACCTGATGACTGCTATATGCGCGCAACCTAACCTTCTGTCGTCGTTGGCGTGTGAGACTCGCTATGTGACAATTCCAACGGCGCTCTCACTCTCAATGGCTGTCAAAACCGATATTTTCTTGTGTGCTTTTTGTTGCTTTGATACCAACGTGTATGGTCAGCCGTTTTATACACTTTATCTGCAGTTGCAAACTATGCTACCTAAAATAATGTCATTTTCACAAAGTGCACCATTTCTCCGGATGTGATAAAATGTTCTCGGTATTTTCGATTGAATACACTGCATTTGGGATGTGGGATACGCAAAACCATGTGTTCATACGAAAACAATCACTTTGTAAAAAGATATTTTTAAAACTAGATGGTATCGTTTCTTGAGGACACCAGTTTATATATGAAGGTACATATACGAATATATATACGAAGGTACATATACGAATATACATAATTATGTAGGTACATATACGAATATACACGAAGGTACATATACGAATATACACGAAGGTACATATACGAATATACATATACGAATATATATATACGAATATACATATACGAATATATATACGAAGGTACACATACGAATATATATACGAAGGTACATATACGAATATATATACGTAGGTACATATACGAATATACACGAAGGTACATATACGAATATACACGAAGGTACATATACGAATATATATATACGAATATATATACGAAGGTACATATACGAATATATATACGAAGGTACGTATACGAATATATATACGAAGGTACATATACGAATATATATACGAAGGTACATATACGAATATACACGAAGGTACATATACGAATATATATACGAAGGTACATATACGAATATATATACGAAGGTACGTATACGAATATATATACGAAGGTACATATACGAATATATATACGAAGGTACATATACGAATATATATACGAAGGTACATATACGAATATACACGAAGGTACATATACGAATATACACGAAGGTACATATACGAATATACGTATACGAATATATATATACGAATTTACATATACGAATTTTTAAATTACAAAATAGGGCCATTGACTCTGTAGCTCATAGGCTTTAATTAATAAACTAATTAAGTAATTTAAAGTATCTATCATAGACAAATTTCAAGCACTTTATGTAATGGTGAAGAAGATGAAAATAGGTCACAGGGTCACAGGTCACCAAATCTACAATCTAGAACCCCCTTTGACCAAGTAGTCATTTAAGTTTTCTAGAAGTTTTGGTACTAGAGAAGAATATGAAAACAGTTTTTTTAGGTCGTGACCCCTATGACCCCGGCCTTTTTTTGGGTCACAGGGTCAACAAATCTGTGAAATGTGAAAATGAATAACTTTGCCTCTTTTAGCTCAATTTTAAACATTTTTACATACCTCTGTCTACAAATATAAACAATATTTCAATTACAAAATAACAAGTCGCCAATTAATTCATACAAACTACTGCAGATAAGTGTTATTGTATCGTGCCATAATCAAAATGCATCTCATTTCTTTTAAAATATTGAATCAACTGAAATCAACTGAGGTGTGTACTTTCTTTTGCTCAGTAATTTGTGATATTTATGAAAGGTTATATTTACACCAGAACTGGCAATGGTCCCACTCACCCATTGACGTCGCCATTACAGTCAGTGCACGTGGAGTTATCTCCCCCGCACACTCCACAGTCGTCCTTTCCAAAATCCGCTGTTTTACCTGTGCTTCCCCCCACACAGGTACCGCACGAGTTGATAGTAGCCATCTGACTCACTGTACCTGTAACAGCAGCACCCAGTGAGAAGAAACAGATCTTGGAATAGCAAACGAAACAACAAAATTGAAAGAATGAGAACTAAAAAGGGGAGGTGTTTCGAAGTAGAATTAAAAAAGTTGAGTGACAAATAACATAAATCGAGGGAAACAAAAGATTACTAATAATAATAATAATTCTAATGGTGGTGGTGGTGGGGGGGGGGGGGGGGGGGGGGGGGGGGGGTAGGAGGGGGGATATCGGGAATCTGTTGCCGATGAAAGCTTTCGTTAAAAAAAAGAGGGATATTGTGAGGAAATGGAAACGGGTTTGAATGGCGATGAAATGAATAAGATTAGGTAGGAAAAGGCGTTATGAAGAAAAGGGAACTTGGTAGAGGTACTTAATTTACTGAAATCCGTGGTAGAGAAGATACGGGAAATCAGCAGAGAAGAAGAAGAAGAAGAAGAAGAAGAAGTAGAAGATGATGATGATGACGGATGATGATGATGATGATGATGATGATGATGATGATGATGACGATGATGATGATGATGATGATGAGGAGGAGGAGGAGGAGGAGGATGTTGATGATGATGATGATGATGATGATGATGAGGAGGAGGAGGAGGATGTTGATGATGATGATGATGATGATGGTGATGATGATGATGATGATGATGATGATGATGAAGGAGAAGAAAAAAGAAAAGAAAGGGGAAGAAATGGGAAGAATAAGAAGAGGAGGAGGAGAAGGAAGAAAAGTAAGAAAGGGAGAGAAGAAAATGTAAAAGAAAAGAAGAAAGGAGAAGAAGAGGAGGAATAAGAAGGATAAAAAGGAAGAATAAGAAGGATAAAAGGAAGAATAAAAAGAAGGAGAAAAGGAAGAAGAAGAATGAGGAGGAATAAGAAGCACGAACAAGTGAAAACAATAATATTTTAGACATTTTATCAATAATCAATAGTCCTTGACACAAGACAATGTTTCTGACTGCTGCTGATGAAGGTTGTGACACTGACCTGGGGTGTAGCACTGTCCATTGCAGTCCATGTACTGGCTGCCGCTACCCTGGGTCCCCGCCCCCACACAGTACCCGCACGTGTCGTTCACACTCGTCCCGTTACATATGTTGTTACAGTCCCTGAATTCAGCCGCGGTCCGGCCCGTGTCACCCTCTGCAACATAGACGTGGGTGGTGTTACACGTGGGTGGTGTTACACGTGCGTGGTGTTACAACGCCCGTGGTAGTACACGTGGATTGTGTTAGATCTGGGCTGGGTTACGCATGGGGGCGTTACATGTAGGTGGTATTACACGTGGATGGTAATCCACGTGGATGGTGTTACACGTGGATGGTGTTACACATGGGTGGTGTTACACGTAGGTGGTATTACACGTGGATGGTGTTACACGTGGATGGTATTACACGTGGATGGTATTACACGTGGGTGGTGTTACACGAGGATGGTATTACACTTGGATGGTATTACGCGTGGATGGTATCACACGTGGGTGGTGTTACAAGTGGATGGTGTAACACGTAGGTGGTATTACACGTGGATGGTATTACATGTGGGTGGTGTTACACGTGGGTGGTATTACACGTGGGTGTAGTTACACGTGGATGGTGTTACACGTGGGTGGTGTTACACGTAGGTGGTATTACACGTGGATGGTATTACACGTGGGTGGTGTTACACGTGGGCGGTGTTACACGTGGGTTGTGTTACAGGTGGGTGGTGTTACACGTGGGTGGTGTTACACGTGGGTGATATTACACGTGGGTTGTTTTACACGTGGATGGTGTTAAACGTGGATGGTTTTCCCGTGGGTAGAGTGAGAATTTAACACCTATGATTACTTTCAAAGGTGTTTTAGAAATAACGTTGACGACAACGATGAGACATTCAGTCTGATTAAAATCGACGATTTTCAGAGGAATCAAAATTGCAAAATAGTGACACTACCGGGATACGAACTCATATCGTTCGGAGGTATCCTCGGAAAACCGTCTGATAACAGCTCGTAGACTCTCATGTTCTGACGCAATTCAGTTAACCAATAAACAAGACCTCACATAGTAAATGTACTATTGATAGAGCAATGGTGACTTTATACAGTGGTTAGAAAATGATTCGTGTCATTAAAATGATAATAATGCGTATCATATCTGTCTTATTGCCTCTGAACAGAGTGTTTCAATTACTCGTATATCGCGGTTTGCTAATATTATGGCAGGGAGAAAGCCCGAGACGCCATCTAGATATGCATTGCGGTGAAACCTGCGAGCAAACTAACGAACCATGGGTGGTACTACGCTGAAATTCAGTGTAGCATTGCACCCAAACCTTACTGCGTGTAGAACAGTTCTCTACTGCAGACAAAGTTGCCGAGCCCCTGGCAGGATTCGAACCACAGACCTCTTCATCCGAGGTCGAGCGCTACCCACTGCGCCATCCCGCCCCACCTCTGTTGGAAGAGAATGGCAAAACCCCAGAAAGCTGAAATGTTGTGTACAGACTCCATGACCAATTTGAATTATTCTGTGGTTCCAAACAATAAAAGCCTTTAAAAAGGCATGGTTGGAGGTATTGTTTATGCCATGGCATTTCATATGAATTATTCAAAGTTTAGATTTCCCAGATGTAGCAAATGTCATTAGTCAATCATTCCCTTCTAATCGGCGTTACCTTGAAATGTGTCTCAGAAGCAGTTCGAGTTTTGTCTTGAGAACGTAATTAAAGGTACATCTTTTGTGTTGTTTGGGGTCTGATATGCTAAACGTTATAAATAGAGATTATTACCCGAGGAAGTGTGTCATATGACTTTTACGAAACGAGTGTGAATTTTTGTATTGCTCGGGCGAGAGCGAGAATATCATAAAAGTCATATGGTACACTTTCGAGTGTAATCATTTCTTTATTACCCATTCTATTCCTTTTTATTCGCATAAAAAAAATGATCAGTCAAAAAACGACCCACTTCTCTGGCGACGGACGCGACAGTGACGTCCCGAACAATCGTTTTATGACGTCACAGACGGCAAAATACGGGAAGTCGCGGTAAAACAAATGTTGTTAGGCAAACGTGATATGTGCACATGTGCTCATATCAATAATATTAACTCGGTTATTTTTAACCATATGGGTAATAAATTGTGTTGTGTTATCGAGAAGTACTGACTGCTGTCAAAAATGTCATTTTGATCTTAGTCGACTCAGTATACCGACGATATAAAGGTAACGTATCGATTTCTGATCGCAAACCGGACAATTCACCGCGTGTGGCGCTCGTCAATTAGTCAAACGTAATTTTGGAACTTATTTACAACAGACTAAAGGAAAAAAAATTACCTTGAAAATGTTTAATAGGTCATATAGCTACTGTGCATGTAAATGGAACGTGTAGTTTCGGTTTCTGTACAAGTATAATGATATTACTCGATTTTAATTGGAAACTAGTATTTTTTATATATTTGGCGATAGGGGATGAACATGAAAGTTGAATGAAATTATTTGAACTGATATCAGAACATATCGTATATTGGCATGTATTAAAGTCAAATACAATTTTATGAAACACAATGGATGCACTTTTAAACTACACTGTCTACTGAATGTTGTCAACATCTGCCATGCGCGACTTTCTGCAGTTCACGCTGCTACGGATCTCATCTACAATGTATTAATAATGATTTGTTTTCTCTCGTTATCGTTCTTATAACAACGTGACACACACGTGAATCATTAATGTAACGCAAAGACGATTTGTATTTCTTATCTACTTAAAATAATCCCATAGGAACTACTAACAAATTACAAACATGCCAGTTGACTGAACGCTCGATAAATAACCATTTGAAGTAGAACAATAGGACAAGTTTAACTTTCAGTTATTTCCCAACGTAGTCGGTATCTTATTGTTGCTATTTGTTGATGCTGTGAGTCTTATCTTCGATCTGGTATCCTCTCTGTAGATGTGCTGCCAACTTAAACATGTATGCGACACGTTGGGATAAACACTAGTCCCGGAAGAGAAACACATTTTTAAAATGTTGATTAATAATGACTTTTGTATAGGAAAGTAGGTGTAATTCATCTCACTCAAATGTAGTGCTGTGGGATTGTTGAGATACAGTGACTGAATTCCTCCCTCTCAAGAGAAAAATAGTTCTTTTTAAATTTATTTCACGAAATTAATTCATGTTGACATTTTAAGAAGGTTATGACTTAATTGGTGATGGTACTGATTTTTGGAATAAGAAATAGTCATTGTTCTTCTTACAAAATTTCATGATAAACTTACCGTTTTAGATGTCAAAAAACAACAATGCTGTTACGAAATTGAGTTCAACGCATTAAGTATGGGCGTGGCAGGGGTCCAACTTTAACGACGCTGTAGAGCACCGTTCTTACTGAAATCAAGTGCTCTCACACAAATGTATATAAATGTTACCGATGGCTAAATAGTACTCCTGAATCAATAAAAAAATAGTTCTAATTCGAGTGTACATGATTCGGTTAAGACATGCAAGAAAATTTGTCATCGGGCGGCCATGTTAAGGGGTTCAAGGTGATCTTACTGATGTAGCGATACCTGAACACTCAGAGAAGAGTTTCAAATATGGTACAGTGATGGAATAGTCAACCATTTGCAGTCTGAACTCTTAAAATCGCATGTGACCAACAAATCCTCAAAAATACGTCGCACCGTTTTCTCGTGGGGATAACCGTTTTTCGTTGATATGGCTTATTGGGTCGTGTAATGAGATGTTTTATCCTCTAACGCATCCATATATTGTATAAATTAAATCATAAATGGACAATTTTGGACAAAAAAATAATATGCAAATATCGTGCTGCAGCGCCTTATAATATTTTACCATGCATGCAAAAAGGAACACACACTTGTTGAAATTTCTTCCTTTTGTCAACAATTAGTAACAAGAAGCCCACAACCATACGATTCAGGGATACATCTGTGACTCTGGGTTGAGTTCAATTTCTTAATCAAAGGCGTCGCTTTGCTTAAGAAGGATAAATACCGTTAATACGGATCTTTTTTCATTATTCAACTCTAACGAATTTATTTTTGTCCATAGTTTGTGGCTTTACTTACGACACGGCCGTTTTTCAAGAGATAATGCGGATATCATTGCTGGTGTTTGACAACCTCCGTTAACTATTCTCTATGTATTGTATAATTTGGTGTGACATAGGCTACTCGATTATACCAGTGAATTAAACCCTCTATTAAACTACAGTGGTGATAACCTTATCGTTTCTCTACAGAGTGGGGATAAACATTATCGCCACTCGCGTGACGTCATTTGAACATTTATGGCGTCATAGTGTCAGCTTGCTAAGTTTAACGTTGAATCACTCTATTTCAACGTTAAACAAAATAAAATGACATACTAAATAGAATACATGCTTTCCTTGATAAATATCATGTTTATCTCATGCGCGACTCGTGAATTTAAGAAATATCTACTTTTCTACCTCACTTGATGAGATAAACTTGGTATACATGTCTATACATGCTCTCTATAAATGGATAAATGGATTAATTATTATCAAAACATGACATGCGACCTTTCCACATAGGTATCAAATAAACCATTTTATGCTAACCTTTTTATGCGTTTTCTCAGTTGAAGAATTTAAAATGTTCTCATTACTGTTTGATATCAATTTCGCAACACGATGAAAATATCACAGACGGGATGACGTCACGTTAACATTTGTATGAAGTCACGTACACAATTAACCCAACGCCGTTGCTAAGTGACAGTATAACAATGGTATGACGTCGCAAGAACTCGCTCTTTTGAAGCAGTTTTGGACGTAAAAGACCACATTTCCTAAACGGAAGCACACAATCCTGAGAATATTTTGTGTTTTCAGTGTGATATCAATAACTCTCCTCTCGTGACGGGGTACAGCCTATATTTTCGTCTCTACGCCATTCGAAAAAAATACCGACTTTACTCCGCACTCGATGAGAGATAATTGATATGACACTGAAAACACCAATATCCGGCATCATGATATGCACACACTATTGTGCAGTACAAGTCGCTTGGCAGGAACGCATAACCCAGGGATTTATCCTTGTATAACCCCAACCATTACATTGACAGGAATATGACACGGTTTTCTGGTTACATAGTAGCAACATCCTGGCTTTTCACTTGATTTTCACAAGACACTTATCAATTTCTTACATGAACAAGATCAAAATAAAAGGAAGGGGGAGGTTCACTATCGTGGTCCGTGAAATTTACATGAAAAACATTTCAAATTTATTTAATGACTAGGACGTGCTGGCATAGATCCTGATTCAGTTATCAAATACTACATGAACTGTTTAGGACATATATCAATAAAGGCTCTTCCGCTGCACTCGTTATATAACTAAACAGACAAGGAATAGTGTTCAACAGACATCGATTTCAAGTTTTGTCATTAATGTAATGTTGAAAGTTGTATATTTTCGACTCACCAATGCACTTTTGTGAACAGCTGTCAATGAATGCTGTCCCGTTGCACACGCCGTTACAATCCGTACTGCTGACATAGCTGGGGCTTCCCGTACACTGTCCGTTACAGCTGTCCACCCCGTATGTATCATTACGCCCCGTACTCCCGCCGTAGCATTCCCCGCAGCGGTTCGTTGTGGCATTGCCGAAACATTCACCTGAAATAACACACACTTTTGTTCTGATTCATTGCATTTTTTTAAAAAAGGAGCAAATTTGATTTATTTGTAATAATGATAACCAGCAACAAGTAAGAAATATAATTTTAAAAAACATGTACCATTGTGTTAAAGGGGCAGTAGCACGTTTTTTCGCTCAAATAACTCGGTGAAATGTATTTGGGAAAAAATGTCACCAATAGTAAAACACCCTTCTCTCTTCAGAAAGTCAAGTTAAAAGATGATGTTCATGGTTCCGTAAAGCCACTGGAATCGTTTTTGTCATTCGAAATAATAAAATGTGTTCACAATAAAATGGCCGCCATGCAATTTTTTCATTTTATTACTCGCCCGTGTAAGATATTGCAGTGTAATATTTATACGGCAATATTAAGCTAGTGTAATACCGCCGCACGTTTGACGTCACAATAGTTCGAGGTTATGACGTCACAATGAGAGTAACGTCGTCACAGTGGTATCGAACTTGCGGGAATCATAATTTCAGAGCTATGTCGGCTATTTCGCTGGATTATAGGTGGGCGAGTAATAAACAGAATACTTAACTTCCTTCTATTTAATACCATTTTTATTAAACTCGTGAATGATTGGTATCAACCTCGCTTTCGCTCGTTTTATACATAATCATTAACTCGTTTAATAAAAATGGTATTAAATAGAAGGTCGTTTAGTATCCTCTATATACGCAACACCGTTATTACCACTACGGATAATTGGTATTCAAACTCACACCCTCATAGTCAGGCACCTATCGGCAGCACTGACTTATCCTTTCGATCCAGCTGATCTTCAATTGTTTTACGATATACCAATCAGTCTCCGGTATTTTCTTATATTATTTCTGAATTATTTCAATTAAATAATGGTTATTGTATTTCATTCAAACGTTCCAAATGAACCTGGTGTGTTGCTAAAGACTAATCGATTACATTTTAGTAAGTTTACCTATCAATTACTTCAAAATAATAATTGTCAATGTTAAAGTATTTAAAATTCACATGTGCGAAAGTATATAGCGGGTTGTTTTCAGCCAGTAACTCGTGAGATTGATATGTTGTATTGTAGTAGCATATCGATTGTTTATAGATTATAGAAGGTCACAAGATTTAAGTTTCAGATTAAACTTCTTTTCAATAAGCTTCCTGGGAAATGCCATATGTATTGTAAATCCTACTTCATAACTATTTTAAAGGTAAAAGTCAATAAAATTATATAACTTAGCCAAGATTAAAAGCTACAGCTTCACAAAGATATATTTACTTCAATAAGTGTGTGGGAAGCATGTTGAAGTGATTGTCTGTGTTGGTCAACTGAAGGATGATACACTATGAGTCTATGTTGGTCAACTGAAGGATGATACACTTTGAGTCTATGTTGGTCTACTGAAGGATGATACACTATGAGTCTATGTTGGTCAACTGAAGGATGATACACTTTGAGTCTATGTTGGTCTACTGAAGGATGATACACTTTGAGTCTATGTTGGTCTACTGAAGGATGATACACTATGAGTCTATGTTGGTCAACTGAGGGATGATACACTATGAGTCTATGTTGGTCTACTGAAGGATGATACACTATGAGTCTATGTTGGTCAACTGAGGGATGATACACTATGGGTCTATGTTGGTCTACTGAAGGATGATACACTATGGGTCTATGTTGGTCTACTGAAGGATGATACACTATGAATCTATGTTGGTCTACTGAAGGGTGATACACTATGAGTCTATGTTGGTCTACTGAAGGATGGTACACTATGAGTCTATGTTGATCTACTGACGGATGATACACTATGAGTCTATGTTGGTCTACTGAAGGATGATACACTATGGGTCTATGTTGGTCTACTGAAGGATGATACACTATGAGTCTATGTTGGTCAACTGAAGGATGATACACTATGAGTCTATGTTGGTCAACTGAAGAATGATACACTATGAGTCTGTGTTGGTCTACTGAAGGATGATACACTATGAGTCTATGTTGGTCAACTGAAGGATGATACACTATGAGTCTATGTTGGTCAACTGAAGGATGATACACTTTGAGTCTATGTTGGTCTACTGAAGGATGATACACTATGAGTCTATGTTGGTCAACTGAGGGATGATACACTATGAGTCTATGTTGGTCTACTGAAGGATGATACACTATGAGTCTATGTTGGTCAACTGAGGGATGATACACTATGGGTCTATGTTGGTCTACTGAAGGATGATACACTATGGGTCTATGTTGGTCTACTGAAGGATGATACACTATGAATCTATGTTGGTCTACTGAAGGGTGATACACTATGAGTCTATGTTGGTCTACTGAAGGATGGTACACTATGAGTCTATGTTGATCTACTGACGGATGATACACTATGAGTCTATGTTGGTCTACTGAAGGATGATACACTATGAGTCTATGTTGGTCTACTGAAGGATGATACACTATGAGTCTATGTTGGTCTACTGAAGGATGATGCACTATGAGTCTATGTTGGTCTACTGAAGGATGATACACTATGAGTCTATGTTGGTCTACTGAAGGATGATACACTATGAGTCTATGTTGGTCTACTGAAGGATGATACACTATGAGTCTATGTTGGTCTACTGAAGGATGATGCACTATGAGTCTATGTTGGTCTACTGAAGGATGATGCACTATGAGTCTATGTTGGTCTACTGAAGGATGATACACTATGAGTCTATGTTGGTCTACTGAAGGATGATACACTATGAGTCTATGTTGGTCTACTGAAGGATGATACACCATGAGTCTATGTTGGTCTACTGAAGAATGATACACTATGAGTCTATGTTGGTCTACTGAAGGATGGTACACTATGAGTCTATGTTGGTCTACTGAAGAATGATACACTATGAGTCTATGTTGGTCTACTGAAGGATGATACACTATGAGTCTATGTTGGTCTACTGAAGGATGATACACTATGAGTCTATGTTGGTCTACTGAAGGATGATACACTATGAGTCTATGTTGGTCTACTGACGGATGATACACTATGAGTTTATGTTGGTCTACTGAAGGATGATACACTATGGGTCTATGTTGGTCTACTGAAGGATGATGCACTATGAGTCTATGTTGGTCTACTGAAGGATGATACACTATGAGTCTATGTTGGTCTACTGAAGGATGATACACTATGAGTCTATGTTGGTCTACTGACGGATGATACACTATGAGTTTATGTTGGTCTACTGAAGGATGATACACTATGGGTCTATGTTGGTCTACTGAAGGATGATGCACTATGAGTCTATGTTGGTCTACTGAAGGATGATACACTATGAGTCTATGTTGGTCTACTGAAGGATGATACACTATGAGTCTATGTTGGTCTACTGAAGGATGATACACCATGAGTCTATGTTGGTCTACTGAAGAATGATACACTATGAGTCTATGTTGGTCTACTGAAGGATGGTACACTATGAGTCTATGTTGGTCTACTGAAGAATGATACACTATGAGTCTATGTTGGTCTACTGAAGGATGATACAGTATGAGTCTATGTTGGTCTACTGAAGGATGATACACTATGAGTCTATGTTGGTCTACTGAAGGATGATGCACTATGAGTCTATGTTGGTCTACTGAAGGATGATACACTATGAGTCTATGTTGGTCAACTGAGGGATGATACACTATGAGTCTATGTTGGTCTACTGAAGGATGATACACTATGAGTCTATGTTGGTCAACTGAGGGATGATACACTATGGGTCTATGTTGGTCTACTGAAGGATGATACACTATGGGTCTATGTTGGTCTACTGAAGGATGATACACTATGAATCTATGTTGGTCTACTGAAGGGTGATACACTATGAGTCTATGTTGGTCTACTGAAGGATGGTACACTATGAGTCTATGTTGATCTACTGACGGATGATACACTATGAGTCTATGTTGGTCTACTGAAGGATGATACACTATGAGTCTATGTTGGTCTACTGAAGGATGATACACTATGAGTCTATGTTGGTCTACTGAAGGATGATGCACTATGAGTCTATGTTGGTCTACTGAAGGATGATACACTATGAGTCTATGTTGGTCTACTGAAGGATGATACACTATGAGTCTATGTTGGTCTACTGAAGGATGATGCACTATGAGTCTATGTTGGTCTACTGAAGGATGATGCACTATGAGTCTATGTTGGTCTACTGAAGGATGATGCACTATGAGTCTATGTTGGTCTACTGAAGGATGATACACTATGAGTCTATGTTGGTCTACTGAAGGATGATACACTATGAGTCTATGTTGGTCTACTGAAGGATGATACACCATGAGTCTATGTTGGTCTACTGAAGAATGATACACTATGAGTCTATGTTGGTCTACTGAAGGATGGTACACTATGAGTCTATGTTGGTCTACTGAAGGATGATACACTATGAGTCTATGTTGGTCTACTGAAGGATGATACACTATGAGTCTATGTTGGTCTACTGAAGGATGATACACTATGAGTCTATGTTGGTCTACTGAAGGATGATACACTATGAGTCTATGTTGGTCTACTGACGGATGATGCACTATGAGTTTATGTTGGTCTACTGAAGGATGATACACTATGGGTCTATGTTGGTCTACTGCAGGATGATGCACTATGAGTCTATGTTGGTCTACTGAAGGATGATACACTATGAGTCTATGTTGGTCTACTGAAGGATGATACACTATGAGTCTATGTTGGTCTACTGACGGATGATACACTATGAGTTTATGTTGGTCTACTGAAGGATGATACACTATGGGTCTATGTTGGTCTACTGAAGGATGATGCACTATGAGTCTATGTTGGTCTACTGAAGGATGATACACTATGAGTCTATGTTGGTCTACTGAAGGATGATACACTATGAGTCTATGTTGGTCTACTGAAGGATGATACACCATGAGTCTATGTTGGTCTACTGAAGAATGATACACTATGAGTCTATGTTGGTCTACTGAAGGATGGTACACTATGAGTCTATGTTGGTCTACTGAAGAATGATACACTATGAGTCTATGTTGGTCTACTGAAGGATGATACAGTATGAGTCTATGTTGGTCTACTGAAGGATGATACACTATGAGTCTATGTTGGTCTACTGAAGGATGATGCACTATGAGTCTATGTTGGTCTACTGAAGGATGATACACTATGAGTCTATGTTGGTCTACTGAAGGATGATACACTATGAGTCTATGTTGGTCTACTGAAGGATGATACACTATGAGTCTATGTTGGTCTACTGAAGGATGGTACACTATGAGTTTATGTTGGTCTACTGAAGGATGATACACTATGGGTCTATGTTGGTCTACTGAAGGATGATAGACTATGGGTCTATGTTGGTCTACTGAAGGATGATGCACTATGAGTCTATGTTGGTCTACTGAAGGATGATACACTATGAGTCTATGTTGGTCTACTGAAGGATGATGCACTATGGGTCTATGTTGGTCTACTGAAGAATGATACACTATGAGTCTATGTTGGTCTACTGAAGGATGATACACTATGGGTCTATGTTGGTCTACTGAAGGATGATACACTATGGGTCTATGTTGGTCTACTGAAGGATGATGCACTATGAGTCTATGTTGGTCTACTGAAGGATGATACACTATGAGTCTATGTTGGTCTACTGAAGGATGATGCACTATGAGTCTATGTTGGTCTACTGAAGAATGATACACTATGAGTCTATGTTGGTCTACTGAAGGATGATACACTATGGGTCTATGTTGGTCTACTGAAGGATGATACACTATGGGTCTATGTTGGTCTACTGAAGGATGATACACTATGGGTCTATGTTGGTCTACTGGAGGATGATACACTATGGGTCTATGTTGGTCTACTGAAGGATGATACACTATGAGTCTATGTTGGTCAACTGAAGGATGATACACTATGAGTCTATGTTGGTCAACTGAAGAATGATACACTATGAGTCTGTGTTGGTCTACTGAAGGATGATACACTATGAGTCTATGTTGGTCTACTGAAGGATGATGCACTATGAGTCTATGTTGGTCTACTGAAGGATGATACACTATGAGTCTATGTTGGTCTACTGAAGGATGATGCACTATGAGTCTATGTTGGTCTACTGAAGGATGATGCACTATGAGTCTATGTTGGTCTACTGAAGAATGATACACTAAGAGTCTATGTTGGTCTACTGAAGGATGATACACTATGGGTCTCTGTTGGTCTACTGAAGGATGATACACTATGGGTCTATGTTGGTCTACTGGAGGATGATACACTATGGGTCTATGTTGGTCTACTGGAGGATGATACACTATGGGTCTATGTTGGTCTACTGAAGGATGATACACTATGAGTCTATGTTGGTCAACTGAAGGATGATACACTATGAGTCTATGTTGGTCAACTGAAGAATGATACACTATGAGTCTGTGTTGGTCTACTGAAGGATGGTACACTATGAGTCTATGTTGGTCAACTGAAGGATGATACACTATGAGTCTATGTTGGTCAACTGAAGGATGATACACTATGAGTCTATGTTGGTCAACTGAAGGATGGTACACTATGAGTCTGTGTTGGTCAACTGAAGAATGATACACTATGAGTCTATGTTGGTCTACTGAAGGATGGTACACTATGAGTCTATGTTGGTCTACTTAAGGATGATACACTATGGGTCTATGTTGGTCTACTGAAGAATGATACACTATGAGTCTATGTTGGTCTACTGAAGGATGATACACTATGAGTCTATGTTGGTCAACTGAAGGATGGTACACTATGAGTCTATGTTGGTCTACTGACGGATGATACACTATGAGTTTATGTTGGTCTACTGAAGGATGATACACTATGGGTCTATGTTGGTCTACTGAAGGATGATACACTATGAGTCTATGTTGGTCTACTGAAGAATGATACACTATGAGTCTGTGTTGGTCTACTGAAGGATGGTACACTATGAGTCTGTGTTGGTCTACTGAAGAATGATACACTATGAGTCTATGTTGGTCTACTGAAGGATGATACACTATGGGTCTATGTTGGTCTACTGAAGGATGATACACTATGGGTCTATGTTGGTCTACTGAAGGATGATGCACTATGAGTCTATGTTGGTCTACTGAAGGATGATACACTATGAGTCTATGTTGGTCTACTGAAGGATGATGCACTATGAGTCTATGTTGGTCTACTGAAGAATGATACACTATGAGTCTATGTTGGTCTACTGAAGGATGATACACTATGGGTCTATGTTGGTCTACTGAAGGATGATACACTATGGGTCTATGTTGGTCTACTGAAGGATGATACACTATGGGTCTATGTTGGTCTACTGGAGGATGATACACTATGGGTCTATGTTGGTCTACTGAAGGATGATACACTATGAGTCTATGTTGGTCAACTGAAGGATGATACACTATGAGTCTATGTTGGTCAACTGAAGAATGATACACTATGAGTCTGTGTTGGTCTACTGAAGGATGATACACTATGAGTCTATGTTGGTCTACTGAAGGATGATGCACTATGAGTCTATGTTGGTCTACTGAAGGATGATACACTATGAGTCTATGTTGGTCTACTGAAGGATGATGCACTATGAGTCTATTTTGGTCTACTGAAGGATGATGCACTATGAGTCTATGTTGGTCTACTGAAGAATGATACACTAAGAGTCTATGTTGGTCTACTGAAGGATGATACACTATGGGTCTCTGTTGGTCTACTGAAGGATGATACACTATGGGTCTATGTTGGTCTACTGGAGGATGATACACTATGGGTCTATGTTGGTCTACTGGAGGATGATACACTATGGGTCTATGTTGGTCTACTGAAGGATGATACACTATGAGTCTATGTTGGTCAACTGAAGGATGATACACTATGAGTCTATGTTGGTCAACTGAAGAATGATACACTATGAGTCTGTGTTGGTCTACTGAAGGATGATACACTATGAGTCTATGTTGGTCAACTGAAGGATGATACACTATGAGTCTATGTTGGTCAACTGAAGGATGATACACTATGAGTCTATGTTGGTCAACTGAAGGATGGTACACTATGAGTCTGTGTTGGTCAACTGAAGAATGATACACTATGAGTCTATGTTGGTCTACTGAAGGATGGTACACTATGAGTCTATGTTGGTCTACTTAAGGATGATACACTATGGGTCTATGTTGGTCTACTGAAGAATGATACACTATGAGTCTATGTTGGTCTACTGAAGGATGATACACTATGAGTCTATGTTGGTCAACTGAAGGATGGTACACTATGAGTCTATGTTGGTCTACTGACGGATGATACACTATGAGTCTATGTTGGTCTACTGAAGGATGATACACTATGAGTCTATGGTGGTCTACTGAAGGATGATACACTATGAGTCTATACCATACTATCTGCACCATTCGAGCACCTGATCGTGTTTTATTCGAAGATAATGGACTTATTTTGTTTCCTTTCTGCTTTATAACTAGCAATAATATCCCGGAATGCGTGTGACTGGTGACTTTATGACCTGTCTTTTCGTTAAATGTAGATAACAATGTACTCCTGTTAAATTCATGTTATATTGTTCGACTCAACAATAACCTAAGTTACCAAAGTTTGACTGTCATAGGATTACCGGAATAAATGACAAAGAAATGTTTGTATTGTCTGAGCGAGAGCGAGAGATATACCGATATTTAGAAAAAGTGTGTATACATAGTTTGAGTTGGACACGGATTTAATATCATTTTAATATCAAAGTGTGAAAATAAGATACATGAACGAAATAATGGATGTTATCCTAAAACCAAACTTCATAGATTAACGTGACGTGATAGGTCAACTGCACAAACACAAACATTGCCCTAGGTTACATCGTGTATCATACACAGCCAGGATCATGAGAAACGATATCACACAACATAGTTAAATCCACGAGCGATACACATGGCAAACAATAGTGAAACAAATTGCATTATGTCTTCAAAAGCCAACTAAACTAAATTAAATAATTCAAAACATTATCTGTTCATATTCCTGAGAAAAACTCGTTGAATATCCTTAACTAGACGAAATGGAAGAGTTTTTCTGACTTGATATATGACGTCCTACAGAAATGATGCGACAACAAATTTAATTCCAAGAAGGTACATTGTGGCAATAACTTATACTACTAGTCTAACATGATTTCCAAATATAACAATTTCAGCACACCAGGTTTTTAAACAGATATAAAATAGTAAGTATCATTCTCTCATGAAAACAATTACGTATATTTCTTTACAAGATATATCTTCATCACAGACATTAACAACTTTTTCCGGCAGAAATAGTTTTGTTTGACCCTGCTGAAAACTTGGTATCGTTAATATTTCGTTACTCATAAGTAACAGGCTCCCACAACAACCAATATTAAATATCACATCGACGAGTATGAACCCATGATATAATTCCTAAATGACGATGATTGGATTCAGATTCATCCCCTATTCTAAAAAAATAAAACTATTTATTTTTGTGAAAGAAAGCATCAAGATTCAAAACAAGTTATCAATTAAATAAGCAATAAATGCTATCAGTCTAGTTATTTATTTATCGCTGACTAATCACTCTATATCGGAGCATTTCATCAGTTATGTCAGATTGGCCCGATAGCGTCAATCATACAGACCAAATACTGTGAATAATTTACAGCCGCTGTATGGGAGTGCTGATCTACTTATGGGTGCGGCCATATGTGAGATATAAGATAATACGATTTTCTTGATAACAACTTATTTATTATGAACATACACTACGTTTCGAAATTACTACATTGTGGTTATGCACTGCTATGAAACCTGAGAGCATGGCCTTAAACTAGCTATACGAACCATGGGTGGTACTAAGTCGGTGTAACATTGCTATCAAACCTCACTGCGTGTGCAACAAAGGCAAAATTGCCGAGCCCCTGGCGGGGCTTGAACCCTGAAACCTAGTGATTCTTGATTCGAAGCTAAACGCGCTTACAGCTATGCTAACTGCAAAACTATCCATGACAGAAAACTATCTGTAGTGTCAATCATGTTATACATCAGCCTCGACCCCAGGGCTCATCAACAATATTAAAACTTGACGCAGGAGAGGCGTAACAGCACTGTGAGGAGTTTGGTTATGCATGTATAATTTTGTGTTCCTGTGAACTTGACAAAACTGACATCTGTAGTATTTCAATTGTTCTGCATTCGCTTTAATTGTAACGCCTGCCTGTGTGAGGCGGTCTCTCTCTCTCTCCACGTGGTATTATTGATCTATATACTCGTGGAGACATTAGTTTGAACATGAAATGGTCTACATTTGTACAATGCAATAGGTGAAAACGCTCCCACATGTTAGGACATCATCAGATTTATATGATTTAAATTGATTGTAGCACATGTCATTCAATAATAAGGAATTACGTTATTAATTAATTTATTTCTACGAACACGGGTTGAATAAAGACTGCAGATGTGTTGATGACGGACAGTGGTTGCTCCCGCTCTGCTAGATACAGTAAACACGTCACATTACAGAAATAAAAAAATCACATGGGTGAAGATAGTGTGGTTATTTAATTTCATGGACAAAATTATAGTCTGAGTTTTCACTGCTAGATTACGTAACTTACCATTGCAGTCGAGGAAGTCTGACTGTGCGGTGTAGTTAGCGCTGCCCCCGTAGCACACGTTGCAAGTGGCGTCTAGAGTAGCCGGACCGTCACACACACCGGCACAGTCTTGGGTTCCGGAACATCCGGTTACTGGAACAGAAGACAACTGGGTTAAATGTGATTGATCATTAAAACAGGAGATATCACTTGTGTGAGATTAAACGATACTTTCTTGAAAATATAGTTTAGATAGTACATTTGGCACAATGCAATGTCATCGTCAACTACATGCCATCATAATGCTTAAACATCACCAACTGCATTACATCATAAGTACAATTTCCTTCAGGGTAATAATATGTGTAGCGCCTTGAGCAAGCATTCAATGCATGGAAAAGTGCGCGATATAAATATCCACTATATATATATATATATATAAAAATATATATATATATATATAATGCTTAAACATCACCAACTACATGACATAATAATGCTTAAACATTACCAACTACATGACATCTTAATGCTTAAACATCACCAACTACATGACATCATAATGCTTAAACATCACCAACTAAATGACATCATAATGCTTTAACATCACCAACCAAATGGCATCACAATACTTAAACATCACCAACTACATGACATCATAATGCTTTAACATCACCAACTGCATGACATCACAATGTTTTAACATCATCAAGCAATGACTCGTGACGTCACGGTGTCAGGAAGATTATGACGCCTTAATGCCATGACTTCATAAACATGATGATGTCACCATGCTATGCCATCCGCACTCTGGCAGTCTGGTGGCAGTGCTTTGTTCAGAGATGAACATATTCATTGAAAACTGATGAATACAGAGTTTGAGAGATAATTTGAATCTCACACTCGTGTATATCGAATATACCAACACATCTTAAGCCTATGATATTTAAACGTTTAACAACTCATGCTTTGTAATATTATCTGATGAAACGCAAATCTGATATTGCACACCTCAAAAGGCTGCCAATAAACTACATAACTTATGTTTTTCCTTATTACTAATCAGCGATAGCATATTGCTCTAATACATAAAATGCCTCATCACTGCTGCTCTATATTGTGATGTTTAAATGTTTCACTATTAATTAAGATATACCGGGTACTGGAACCATAGAGTACGCACACATCATGCTTTAAGGATACCTTTTGTTGAAATAGGATTAAAGTTTTTTGAAATGTGAAAACTCATTGGTTTATCGAATTACTATAAAACCATTGAAATATGTTGTTCAAAATGTCACCAGCTGTTGAATATATTCACACAGCGTATCAATCGTGTATATTTGACGGTAGATAAGTTATAAAATGTATACAGTGCGTTTAACATTAATTCTATGTTTCATTCAATTAAATCTACACGTACAATGTATTCTCTTGAGGATACACTGAGCAGTCTTTTCAATGACGACATCTTAAATATGAAAGATAAACGATTAAAAATGATCCTGGTTGCAAGGATGTTCCAAATATGTCATGAGTGAAGAAATATTATTAAAAAATAATGCACAATAGCCAGACAATTATTCTATGGTTTGGACATTGGTTCCTGGTGAAACAACGCGGAATGTATGGTAATCCATGGCTTATATGTAGGGCTTATATTTATTAGATTTGTTTCGTGGCTTAACAAGTGTTCCATGCCATAATGGTTTACGTAGTTAATAATGACCCGGCGCCGAGCGGTTTATTGCCATAACGCGAGGTAATCGGGTCATTATTTGCCTCACACTCCCACGGAACGCACTATTTATAAAATAATTGTATATATGCATTTTAAATGGGTATTTTGTTGATTTATACGACATGATCTAAATATATCAGTGAAGTATTCCCAATACACTCATGACTACCGCGAAAGGAAGGTTTTAAAACTTAATCCTTCATTCAATACACAAAGTAGACATAAATTGGTAACCATACATACATACGTATATATAATTATACTAGAAGAAATATAAATACAGCCATGACACAACAGATTGAACAGTCATCGATATGTTTCCTCTGTGGCTCCATTGGTAAAGGCGCTGTTCGACGTTATACAGGTCCAGGGTTCGAATCCCACTTTCCCACTTACAACATTTTCATATCTAATTTGACAAGTTTCCAAATTTTACAAGTCCACTTGTTACCGGATGTTGAATATCTATGAGTATGAGATAACCAACCTGCGCAGATGGAGGTTATGGCATATAACCTGCAGCTCGAACAAAAGAAATAACTTCACAAGGGATGATCACACAACGCTGTGTCATAACTCAAACGATCTAACTTTATTATCGTTTATCATTAACAAATCTTGATTGTCAAATTGCGGTCATGTTACGGTGAAAACAAGAATTATATAATCTAACTATTCCATTCTATTGTAGTGAGCCACCGAGCGTGACACCTACAGTGCGTGTACATCTAATGGTTCTAATCTCTCCCACTTGTAACAACGGAAATGAAGCAATATCCTCCAACCGATTCTGATTAAGTCGCCCCTGTTGAATGGCCTTGTGGAGATTGTAGAGAATGGTATAATGAGTAACCTAAAGGCATTACACTTAATGGGAACAAAGAGAGATTAATATTTCATAATTATTGTGGATAAGTGGTGTCATTCTCTTCGTGTTGGTACTGTCGCACCTATTTGTAATGTAACTTTGTTTGGAAATAACAATCTATGCATCGTTAGTAATGGATATTGGCGCCCATGACAGGAATACTTGACTATGAGGCCAGTAATTTGTATACTAATCAGATTCTCAAAGAAGTTCATATTTACATATCTCTCTTTGACAGATGAGAAACAAAAAATCATATTTGTATATCATATTGGTAGTTAAATTTCCCAATCACGATACTTTTTTTCATTGTCTCATTGTAAATATACTGATTCTAACTCGATACACATATTACGTTTCATTAGTATATATCAGCACTGTACATAAGAGAGTGAACCAGCTGTAGGCAATCAAAAACACAAATCAAAACAAATATGCAATCCCCAAACCTACATTCTATTACCAACGATGGACATGAATTGTGATTTGTTATAACATATCTATGGCTTGTTACTGTTGTTGATCCGCTGGTACGATGTGATCGCAATGTACTCGGGGCGAGACAAATTTTCGGAAACGTGAAAATGAAGAAAATGGCAATAAGACTATTTAGTGGATATCTCCCTTTCCTGACTAATACCATCTTTATCCCATCCAGGGAGGTAGAAATTTATATTTTCACGAGTCATTTCGTTGTTTTATGATGTCAAATTATAGCAGTCAGTGGCCACAGTAAAAATATAAGATATCTTCACTGAGCATGATAAAAATGTATTTCACTGATAATTTCCAGTATTTCATTGCTAGTCATATGATAAAAGAACTTCATAACGTGTTTGTGTTTAAGGGTTTATAACATAAATTTCTGATGTACACATCCTCAGAACCTTTATGTGCCATTTCATGGGCCGATATCTTCTGAAGGTTGATTACAGCCGAAACATTTATAATGAATAAGTAGTTGCACTCTCATCATCCTATCTACGTCATCAGCACTTCTGATTAAACGGATAGAGACTCTTATGCTTTGTTTAACGGTGGTCATGGTAACATACCCCACTGCACTGGGGTTATCACGCTAGATCTATCCTGACGTAGGATAGGCCCCTCCCCACTGCTTATAGTATTCGTAGTTTACTATAGTTAGTGACAGTCCTCTCTCATACATATGTACGCAAACTTTGCATGTACATTTTTATTTTTGTAAAATATTGGTGAGATTTTAATGAAAAAGAGGTCTATCTGTCAATCTCTTCCAGGTGAAGATATACTTAGATTGTCTATCTACCTGACGTATGATCGTTTATCTACCTGACGTATGTCCGTCTACCTATCTGACGTATGTCCGTCTACCTACCTGACGTATGATCGTTTATCTACCTGACGTATGATAGTTTTTCTACCTGATGTACCTGACGTCACACTTTGGCAAAACAAGCAGATAAAGCTTTAGCGCCTGTTCGGAAAATGTTCAGTCGTTTCCAAGACCTATACCCGTTAATACTTACTCTCGGATTTTCGATTAAAAAATGCAGCCTATTTTCCTCTATGGTTCAGAATTATGGGGTGTTTTTGTAAACAAACCAGTAGAGATAGTTCACACCAAGTTTTGTAAATATGTTTTGAAAATAAGTTAAAGATCTTCTAATGTCGCAGTATTGGGCGAATATGAACGCACGCCGCTAATTGTCAATGTTTACCTACGTGTTATAAGATATTTGTTAAAAATTATTAGAATGCCTGAAAATCGTTCGGTAAAGCACTGCTATTATATGCTACATAATGTTGATACCCAAGGTTACAGCAATTGGATAACATGTGTAAGATTTTTACTATTGTCGTATGGTTTTGCATATGTTTGGCAAGCTCAAGGTGTTGGCGATGTAAAACAATTTATAAGTATATTTAAACCGAGAACGAAAGATGTGTGGATGCAAGACTGGTCCACTCGTGGGCATGAATCTTCAATTTTACAATCCTACTGTAACTTTAAAACCACCCCTCGAATGGAGCCATATTTAAGTCAAATAAAATCACCCAAACTGCGTCGTTCCCTCTCTAAATGTCCATGTTCTTCTTCAGAACTAAAAGGGTATCACATAGACGCTCTATTTCGAGTACAATAATCGAGGCAATGTGCCCATTTTGTGGGGATGGTCTTGAAGATGAATACCATACTTTATTAATTTGTTCATTATACACACAGTTAAGGGACAAGTTTATACCACTTTATTATCACAGATATCCAACTAAATTTAAGTTCATTTAACTTCTGTGCAACATGATACTATTATTATTAACAACCTAGCACTTTATGTGACAAAAATGTTCAATGTTCGGAATGCAAATATTGCGCTTGTATAACAACCTAAAATATGTACATGTATATGTCTTATTGTACTATAGGCATCACAAGTCATCATCTAATTAATAAAGAGTTTGAGTCTGAGTCTGAGACTGAGACTGAGTATGTCCGTCTACAGTGTATCTACCTGACGTATGATCGTCTACCTATCTGACGTATGTCCGTCTATCTACCTGACGTATGATCGTTTATCTACCTGACGTATGATCTTATATCTACCTGACGTATGATCGTATATCTACCTGACGTATGATCGTATATCTACCTGACGTATGATCGTATATCTACCTGACGTATGTCCGTCTATCTACCTGACGTATGTCCGTCTATCTACCTGACGTATGATCGTATATCTACCTGACGTATGTCCGTCTGTCTACCTGACGTATGATCGTATATCTACCTGACGTTTGTCCGTCTATCTACCTGACGTATGATCGTATATCTACCTGACGCATGTCCGTCTATCTACCTGACGTATGATCGTATATCTACCTGACGTATGTCCGTCTATCTACCTGACGTATGATCGTATATCTACCTGACGTTTGTCCGTCTATCTACCTGACGTATGATCGTATATCTACCTGACGTATGTCCGTCTATCTACCTGACGTATGATCGTATATCTACCTGACGTATGATCGTATATCTACCTGACGTATGAGCGTA
Organism: Gibbula magus; assembly: GCA_936450465.1. Lineage (NCBI taxonomy): Eukaryota > Metazoa > Mollusca > Gastropoda > Trochida > Trochidae > Gibbula > Gibbula magus. The sequence continues at coordinate 64,564,678 of OW388304.1, forward strand.
TATCTACCTGACGTATGAGCGTATATCTACCTGACGTATGATCGTATATCTACATGACGTATGTCCGTCTATCTACCTGACGTATGACCGTATATCTACCTGACGTATGATCGTATATCTACCTGACGTATGTCCGTCTATCTACCTGACGTATGATCGTATATCTACCTGACGTATGTCCGTCTATCTACATGACGTATGATCGTATATCTACCTGACGTATGATCGTATATCTACCTGACGTATGAGCGTATATCTACCTGACGTATGATCGTATATCTACCTGACGTATGATCGTATATCTACCTGACGTATGTTCGTCTACCTATCTGACGTATGATCGTTTATCTATCTGACGTATGATCGTATATCTACCTGACGTATGATCGTTTATCTATCTGACGTATGATCGTATATCTACCTGACGTATGATCGTTTATCATCTGACGTATGATCGTATATCTACCTGACGTATGTTCGTCTACCTATCTGACGTATGATCGTATATCTACCTGACGTATGTCCGTCTACCTATCTGACGTATGATCGTTTATCTATCTGACGTCCTCATAACAAAATACCAATCTTTTTACGTCAAGGTTTCTATCTCTTACTCCGTTATCTAGGTTCCAAATATAGTACGTCGTTAACCGTACATTCATCGTGTTGTTTGGGGTCACATATGCTAAACGTTATAAATTGTATTATGTTATCGGGAAGAACTGACAAATGCCGAAAAGTGCCATTTTGATCTGAGTCGACATATTGACGATATGAAGATAATAGTAGTGATTTCTGATTGAAAACCGGACAATGTACCGCGTGTGGCGCGCGCCAATGAGTCAAACGTAATTTTGAAATCTTATGTATACCAGACAAACTGATAAATTTTGGTTGTTCATGTTTAATAGGTCATATAACTACTGTGCATGTAAATGGGAAGTGTAGTTTCGGTTTCTACACATGCATAATGATGTTACTTTATTTTAATTGGAAACTAGTAATTATGCAATATTCAAAACAATACACCTTTTCTTTTTTAAAGCACCGTTTCATAAAACGCCTTTCTGATCAATAATTAAGAAAGTCGATATAACATTGTTAATTGTGCATGTGCAGTGAACATATTTACGCTTTTTAAAAATAAATGAGATTTGTATCATACCATATAATGTGGCATACTAGATGGCAATAACTGTACTGGTAAGAGTTTTACTTAGTCCTTACAGAAAAATGATGAACTGCTAATACATAGGTGTATATTCATTCACTTAGATATATTCACAGTATGTGCATGAAGAAGTCGATAATCAATTAATTATTGTACTATTTAAATTCAAAGCTTCTACTGGAAGCAAGTCTTAGTTATATCTTGATTGTAACTCAAACATCTGGATTGGAACTCAAACATCTGGATTGGAACTCAAACATTCAGAAAATACAAAAGTTGTTATGAAACTAATGAACTCCTCATCCTTTGAAGAATCGACAAGCAATATCAGTCATTATTATGAGAACACATTTTTCCAGCTATCTGGTTGGTCGAGAGGTGATCACGTGACCGTCGATAGAAAAGCATATTGACTTCAGCCGAGTCTGATCAAAAGCCGCATTGACTTGAGTGACGTCAGACGATTGTTCCATGACGTCGTGCTCTTATTATCATGACGTCATGATACTGTTATGACGTTATTTGACCGTAGTCCAAACCATTCGAACAAAATTACATTGTGTAATGTATTTCATTGTTTTCCTTTCGTTTCTGTATAAAATACATAATAAAACAAGTATGGACTGGTGAATTCGGTCAATACCTGTTCGTCCTTGGTCAATATTGTTTTCTCTGGTCGATAAAAACAGGTTATCACCAGTCTATAATAGTATAATATAATGATACATGACTAGCATTATGGACCTATGGCTTGTTTAACACAGCATAACACAGTAGCAGTAAACATGTGTGTGGTTCCTCTCTTTTGACTGACCGTGACAAAAGATACTTAGATTTCTAAAATGTACTAGAGTTAAACGGTATATAAAAGGATGCACATGTCAAACTCACCCTGTCTGAGCGCGTCGAGGAGGCTCTGGAAGAAGGAGTTGAGGGCCTGTATCTGGGTAAGCGAGGAGCTTCTGTACTCGGCGGTGATGAAGCTGAATGAGGAGGCTGAACTTCCCAGGACAATGGTCCCACAGGTCAGAGCTTGGTCCACTTCCGTAGTTGCCGTAGATGTGAAGAACGCTATGGCGTTGGTCACGTCGGTTTGCAGTCCAGCGAGAATCTCTGCGTTGGACTGTCCAGTGAAGTCATAGCCTGTGCAGTTGGGTGTAGAGGAAGATGACTCTGGTCCAACACTTGCTGAAGCGAACAGAGCAGAGGACGAGATGTTCAGGTCGATGCTGCCAAGAGTACTGTCTGGTAAGCTCAGGTTGGCCAACTGTTCTCCTATTGCAGAGATTGGGGTACTCGCACAGTACACTTTGTCGTACACGGCTACATTAGACAGGAAGTTATTTCCTCTTTGCAAAAAGCAGTTATAAAATCCTTGGTAATCTATTTCTTGAATCACAACTGATGATGTGGCAACCACTGTTACGGTTGATGGCGATATCGAAAGTGAAGTTGAAATGTCCGTAACACTTGAAGACACTAAACCGACAGTCGTGGACGGCATAATCCCACTTGAAGAGGTGTCAACAGAACGTGCAGATACTTCAACAGAACTCGATTGAATACTTGCAGACATGTCCGCGAGGCTTGATGATAGGATTGCAGATGCGTCGACTGAACTTGATGACGTGCTTGCAGATGCGTCGACTGAACTTGACGTGCTTGCAGTTGCGTCGAAAGAACTTGGGGAAACGCTTGCAGATGCGTCGACTGAACTTGATGATATACTTGCAGATGCGTCGACTGAACTTGATGACGTGCTTGCAGATGCGTCGATAGAAATTGATGTCGTGCTTGCAGATGCGCCGATAGAACTTGAGGAAACGCTTGCAGATGCGTCGACAGAACTTGATGATATGCTTGCAGATGCGTCGACAGTGCTTGATGATATGCTTGCAGATGCGTCGACAGTACTTGATGATATGCTTGCAGATGTGTCGACAGAACTTGATGATATGCTTGCAGATGCGTCGACAGTACTTGATGATAGTCTTGCAGATGCGTCGACAGAACTTGAGGAAACGCTTGCAGATGCGTCGACAGAACTTGAGGAAATGCTTGCAGATACGTCGACAGAGCTTGATGATATGCTCGCAGATGCGTCGACAGAACTTGAGGAAATGCTCGCAGATGCGTCGACAGAACTTGATGATATGCTCGCAGATGCGTCGACAGAACTTGATGATATGCTCGCAGATGCGTCGACCGAACTTGATGATATGCTCGCAGATGTGTCGACCGAACTTGATGATATGCTCGCAGATGCGTCGACAGAGCTTGATGATATGCTCGCAGACGCGTCGACAGAACTGGATGATATGCTTGCAGATGCGTGGACAGAACTTGAGGAAACGCTTGCTGATGCGTCGATAGAACTTGATGATATGCTCGCAGATACAGATGCGTCGACAGAACTTGATGATATGCTTGCAGATGCGTCCACAGAACTTGAGGAAATACTTGCAGATGCGTCCACTGAACTTGATGAAACGCTTGCAGATACAGATGCGTCGACAGAACTTGATGATATGCTTGCAGATGCGTCGACAGAACTTGAGGAAATACTTGCAGATGCGTCCACTGAACTTGATGACATGCTGGCAGAAACATCAGCTGAGCTTGAAGATACGCCTGCAAAGCTTGATGATGGACCGACTGAAGTTGATTCTACACTTGAGGATAAGTCCGCAGAGCTTGATTGGATGCTTGAAGATTGCATTACAGAGCTTGATTCTACACTTGAGGATAAGTCCACAGAGCTTGATTGGAGGCTTGAAGATTCCATTACCGAGCTTGATTCTACACTTGAGGATAAGTCCACAGAGCTTGATTGGAGGCTTGAAGATTGCATTACCGAGCTTGATTCTACACTTGAGGATAAGTCCGCGGAGCTTGATTGGATGCTTGAAGATTGCATTACCGAGCTTGATTCTACACTTGAGGATAAGTCCACAGAGTTTGATTGGATGCTTGAAGATTGCATTACCGAGCTTGTTTCCACACTTGAGGATAAGTCCACAGAGCTTGATGGTATGCTTGAAGAATGCATTACCGAGCTTGATTCTACACTTGAGGATAATTCCACAGAGCTCGATTGGATGCTTGAAGATTGCATTACCGAGCTTGATTCTACACTTGAGGATAAGTCCGCGGAGCTTGATTGGATGCTTGAAGATTGCATTACCGAGCTTGATTCTACACTTGAGGATAAGTCCGCGGAGCTTGATTGGAGACTTGAAGATTGCATTACCGAGCTTGATTCTACACTTGAGGATAAGTCTACAGAGCTTGATTGGATGCTTGAAGATTGCATTACCGAGCTTGATTCTACACTTGAGGATAAGTCCACAGAGCTTGATTGGAGGCTTGAAGATTGCATTACCGAGCTTGATTCTACACTTGAGGATAAGTCCGCGGAGCTTGATGGGATGCTTGAAGATTGCATTACCGAGCTTGATTCTACACTTGAGGATAAGTCCGCGGAGCTTGATTGGAGGCTTGAAGATTCCATTACCGAGCTTGATTCTACACTTGAGGATAAGTCCGCGGAGCTTGATTGGATGCTTGAAGATTCCATTACCGAGCTTGATTCTACACTTGAGGATAAGTCCGCGGAGCTTGATTCTACACTTGAGGATAAGTCCGCAGAGCTTGATTGGATGCTTGAAGATTGCATTACAGAGCTTGATTCTACACTTGAGGATAAGTCCACAGAGCTTGATTGGAGGCTTGAAGATTCCATTACCGAGCTTGATTCTACACTTGAGGATAAGTCCACAGAGCTTGAATGGAGGCTTGAAGATTGCATTACCGAGCTTGATTCTACACTTGAGGATAAGTCCGCGGAGCTTGATTGGAGGCTTGAAGATTCCATTACCGAGCTTGATTCTACACTTGAGGATAAGTCCGCGGAGCTTGATTGGATGCTTGAAGATTCCATTACCGAGCTTGATTCTACACTTGAGGATAAGTCCGCGGAGCTTGATTCTACACTTGAGGATAAGTCCGCAGAGCTTGATTGGATGCTTGAAGATTGCATTACAGAGCTTGATTCTACACTTGAGGATAAGTCCACAGAGCTTGATTGGAGGCTTGAAGATTCCATTACCGAGCTTGATTCTACACTTGAGGATAAGTCCACAGAGCTTGATTGGAGGCTTGAAGATTGCATTACCGAGCTTGATTCTACACTTGAGGATAAGTCCGCGGAGCTTGATTGGATGCTTGAAGATTGTATTACCGAGCTTGATTCTACACTTGAGGATAAGTCCGCGGAACTTGATTGGATGCTTGAAGATTGCATTACCGAGCTTGATTCTACACTTGAGGATAAGTCTGCAGAGCTTGATTGGATGCTTGAAGATTGCATTACCGAGCTTGATTCTACACTTGAGGATAAGTCCACAGAACTTGATTGGATGCTTGAAGATTGCATTACCGAGCTTGATTCTACACTTGAGGATAAGTCTGCAGAGCTTGATTGGATGCTTGAAGATTGCATTACCGAGCTTGATTCTACACTTGAGGATAAGTCCACAGAACTTGATTTGATGCTTGAAGATTGCATTACCGAGCTTGATTCTACACTTGAGGATAAGTCCGCAGAACTTGATTGGATGCTTGAAGATTGCATTACCGAGCTTGATTCTACACTTGAGGATAAGTCCGCAGAGCTTGATTCTACACTTGAGGATAAGTCCGCAGAGCTTGATTCTACACTTGAGGATACGTCCACGGAGCTTGATTGGAGGCTTGAAGATGTAACATGTTCTGATATCGAGGACATTTCGCTGCTTGGGTAAATGGACATGCTTTCGCTTGGTAAAAATTCATCTGATATCGAGGACATTTCGCTGCTTGGGTACATGGACATGCTTTCGCTTGGTGAAAATTCTTCTGACATCTGGGACATTCCACTGCTTGGGTACATGGACATGCTTTCACTTGATGGAAATTCTTCTGACATCGAGAACATCTCAGTGCTTAGGTACATGGACATGCTTTCACTTGGTGAAAATTCTTCTGATATCGAGGACATCTCCGTGCTTAGGTACATGGACATGCTTTCACTTGGTGAAAATTCTTCTGATAGCGAGAACATCTCAGTGCTTAGGTACATGGACATGCTTTCACTTGGTGAAAATTCTTCTGATATCGAGGACATTCCACTGGTTGGGTACATTGACATGCTTTCACTTGGTGAAAATTCTTCTGACATCGAGTACATCTCACTGCTTGGGTACATGGACATGCTTTCACTTGATGGAAATTCTTCTGATATCGAGGACATCTCACTGCTTGGGTACATTGACATGCTTTCGCTTGGTGAAAATTCTTCCGATATCGAGGACATCTCACTGCTTGGGTACATGGACATGCTTTCGCTTGGTGAAAATTCTTCTGATATCGAGGACATTCCACTGCTTGGGTACATTGACATGCTTTCGCTAGGTGAAAATTCTTCTGATATCGAGGACATCTCACTGCTTGGGTACATGGACATGCTTTCACTTGGTGAAAATTCCTCTGACATCGAGGACATCTCACTGCTTGGGTACATGGACATGCTTTCGCTTGGTGAAAATTCTTCTGATATCGAGGACATTCCACTGCTTGGGTACATGGACATGCTTTCACTTGGTGAAAATTCTTCTGATATCGAGGACATCTCACTGCTTGGGTACATGGACATGCTTTCGCTTGGTGAAAATTCTTCTGATATCGAGGACATCTCACTGCTTGGGTGCATGGACATGCTTTCGCTTGGTGAAAATTCTTCTGATATCGAGGACATTCCACTGCTTGGGTACATTGACATGCTTTCGCTTGGTGAAAATTCTTCCGACATCGAGGACATCTCACTGCTTGGGTACATGGACATGCTTTCGCTTGGTGAAAATTCTTCTGACATCGAGGACATCTCACTGCTTGGGTACATGGACATGCTTTCACTTGATGGAAATTCTTCTGATATCGAGGACATCTCACTGCTTGGGTACATTGACATGCTTTCGCTTGGTGAAAATTCTTCTGATATCGAGGACATTCCACTGCTTGGGTACATGGACATGCTTTCGCTTGGTGAAAATTCTTCTGATATCGAGGACATCTCACTGCTTGGGTACATGGACATGCTTCCGCTTGGTGAAAATTCTTCTGACATCGAGTACATCTCACTGGTTGGGTACATGGACATGCTTTCGCTTGGTGAAAATTCTTCTGATATCGAGGACATCTCACTGCTTGGGTACATGGACATGCTTTCGCTTGGTGAAAATTCTCCTGACATCGAGGACATCTCACTGCTTGGGTACATGGACATGCTTTCACTTGATGAAAATTCTTCTGATATCGAGGACATCTCACTGCTTGGGTACATGGACATGCTTTCACTTGATGGAAATTCTTCCGACATCGAGGACTTCTCACTGCTTGGGTACATGGACATGCTTTCGCTTGGTGAAAATTCTTCTGACATCGAGGACATCTCACTGCTTGGGTACATGGACATGCTTTCACTTGATGGAAATTCTTCTGATATCGAGGACATTCCACTGCTTGGGTACATGGACATGCTTTCGCTTGGTGAAAATTCTTCTGATATTGAGGACATTCCACTGGTTGTAACAACATAGCTGCTCATTTTATCCCATACAATTTCCGATGAATGGCTTACAGTGATTGTTATGTCATTTATACTTCCCGATACATCGCTCATACTGAACGATATTTCGCTAACAGATGCTGTCATATCACTAAAACTGAAGGACATATCGCTTACAGATTCCATCATGATGCTGTTGCTGAGTAAGATATCACTCACGCTGCCTGACATATCGATGTGGCTGAACGATATATCACTCATAGATACTGTCATATCGTTTACAGATTCGGTGATATCGCTCATAGATCCTGTTATATCGCTAACGCTGAAAGACATGTCGCTCAAAGAACCCGTCATGATGCTATTGCTTGGGGAGTTATCACTCACGCTGCCTGTCATATCGATGGGGCTGAACGATATATCACTCATAGATACTGTCATATCGTTCACATATTCTGTGATATCGCTCATAGATCCTGTCATATCGCTAACACTGAAAGACATGTCGTTCATAGATCCCGTCATGATGTTATTGCTGGGGGAGTTATCACTCATGCTGCCGGCCATATTGTTGACACTGAACGAAATATCGCTCGCCGTTTCCATAGTATCGCTCACGCTGAACGATATGTCATTCATAGAGTGGGTCCAATCGCTCATACTGCTCGTCATACCATTTACACTCACAGATCCCGGCATGATGCTAGTGATGAGAGAGACATCGTTTACGCTGCCTGTCATATCGCTCATACTGAACGATATATCGCTCACAGATGTTGTCATATCGCTCGTACTGAACGATATATCGCTCACAGACCCTGTCATATCGCTCACACTGACCGTTATATCACTAACGCTTATTGGAAAGCTTGAAGATGATGTATCTCCAAAGGAAAATGACGAATCCAATTTCGAGGATTGACTTTCGACTCCAGAGTATACGGAGTTGCTCATACCCGTTGAAACGGTCCGAGAGGCACTGTCCGTCATGTATATGCTATCACTTGATGTCATCAAACTGACAAAGTTCGTTGTGTCAAGAGTCAGAGATGACATCGACTCACTCCCTGATACCACTGAAGTGGAGGAATTAGTCCTGTGTACACAGCATGTGACCAGTACCACACACACACCCCACATACTCCATCTCCCTAATCCACTGAACACTGTTCTGCACATTCTAGGACCCATGTTCTATCTGTATAGAGGATCGCGTCGGTCTATAAAGATCACTTTGTACACAATGATAAAAAAAAATATGATGTACGTACTAAATGTTCACATCGTTGAATTGGAATAATATCACACTGATAAAAGTATAAATCCTATAAACAAACGGGTATATTTGTAAAATCCAAGAGTTTCCAAGAGTTTCAGTGAGTTCCCTGTTCCCCGCCTGTCCCTTGCTCTCTGTCCTGCTCCCTCTTGTTCGTAAGCTTCCCGGTTACTGAAGACTAGCATCCCAACAAACACCCTGGTTACCCGTTGTCATAGAGTCTGCATGCGTGAAGCTACCTGCAGCTGGTGATACACTGCGCCGGTCGGCTTTGATTATTACCTACCAGCTAAAGCGCCTAATTAACGCGCTGGAAATGTTGCTGCCTGGGTGTTGGTGTACCGGCTGGGTCACGTGACTAGCAGGTGGTTTGGAACTGGATTGAAGTATGCCTGAGAATTAGCATGGATTGGTATTCATAATGGTGCATTGTTGTCGGCTTAAGGTTTATATCACAGGTTTCAGTCACTGTTGAATATATGTGTAATTGATACCACACCTTGTTGACGTTCTAATCGGTTTTGTAACCTTGAAAACACATATCGGTTCAGAAAGGAAACTCATTGGAGTCGTTATGAATCAACGAGCTAGTCAGCTGAAACAATTAACAAAGTTCTGTGGGTCTTATTTTGATCATCAAAAAACTAATTGATCGATACAATATTAGATTTGATTGATTTTGTTTTAACACTTTTAAATCTGATCTATAATGATCAATAAATTATCGATTTATAAGAGCGGATATATCGGATGTTATCAATACACACACGTGTCACATAGCTATCGGACCGCGACTGCTGTTATTGTAGTTCTACATACAAGAGACAGCTCATTTAAATGCAACCATACTTACACCCACATATATACTCGCCGAAGTTTGGCATGTAATGTCGACATGCATGATGAACATGAACATGTCCTTAATTTGTTAAAGCGCTGCGGGGAACAAGTCCACCCATTTACTTCTATAGAGAGTGTTTAATGGAGTTTGTCAAAAAATGTTTACAAGGTTGAAATTAACCCGTGGTCAACACATATCCTCCAGTACATTGTGTATTTTACACACGTCAAGTAATACAACGTGGTTACATGTTCAGGACATAGCAAGTCAATTTAATTTCATTGCATGGCAACATAGTTCCGGCTATCGACGCGTGAATGTATGTGACAAGGAGGAATGAAATGTGAGACGGTATATCACCAGTGAATAGAGGAAACTAAATGTTTGTCGTATACAAGGTGTATTCACTCGAGTTGTGTGGAGAGAGTTGATATTTCACGGGTGTCACAACCATATCAATGTTACCCATGTAACGACATGAAATAACCCTGATATTTGACAAAATCCGTTAAGTAGTAAGTAATCTATTTATCATAGAACTTCACGGTCAGAATAAAATACCACGTGTCTTCACTGAGGTTTGATGGGCAGTTTATTTCACTGATGTATTCAGTATTTTATTGCTCATTATATATAAAAAAAAATCCCAATATACCATATTCGTATCATTTCTAGGAATGGCGTATCTGTTTACAAGAAGAGTGATCATCAATAATTTGTGCAACTATATCGACCAGTTGGAGAAGCGTGATATTCATCCAAGAGATAAACCCCTTTATTTATTCAAAAGTTTACCTCGCTCTTACATCCTTTGGGTTGATACCTAGATACAAGGCGGAATACACGTTACACTAGTGACAAGCTTCATTGGATTCTTGTCCAATTATTGATACACTGTCAAAGTACAATAGTTCAAACATGAAAAATCACATATATATAAATAGTCACGGTCTCTACTATATCAGGACAAAGCCAGCTCTATCTAACGAACGGATGAAAAATGCATCACTTTGAAGGAATGGAAGAATTGGTGCTGCAGAACGAATGGTGAATTACATCGGTGAGATAGGATGAGTTGCAGTGAGAGATTGTTGGACAGGAGAGATTGTTGGACAGGAGAGATTGATGGACAGGAGAGATTGATGGGCAGGAGAGAATATTGGACAGGAGAGATTGATGGACAGGAGAGATTGTTGGACAGGAGAGATTGATGGACAGGAGAGATTGATGGACAGGAGAGATTGGTGGACAGGAGAGATTGTTGGACAGGAGAGATTGTTGGACAGGAGAGATTGTTGGACAGGAGAGATTGATGGACAGGAGAGAATATTGGACAGGAGAGATTGATGGACAGGAGAGATTGTTGGACAGGAGAGATTGATGGACAGGAGAGATTGATGGACAGGAGAGATTGGTGGACAGGAGAGATTGTTGGACAGGAGAGATTGTTGGACAGGAGAGATTGTTGGACAGGAGAGATTGTTGGACAGGAAAGATTGTTGGACAGGAAAGATTGTTGGAAGGAGAGATTGGTGGACAGGAGAGATTGTTGGAAGGAGAGATTGGTGGACAGGAGAGATTGTTGGAAGGAGAGATTGGTGAACAGGAGAGATTGTTGGAAGGAGAGATTGGTGAACAGGAGAGATTGATGGAAGGAGAGATTGATGGACAGGAGAGATTGTTGGACAGGAGAGATTGATGGACAGGAGAGATTGATGGACAGGAGAGATTGGTGGACAGGAGAGATTGTTGGACAGGAGAGATTGTCGGACAGGAAAGATTGTTGGAAGGAGAGATTGGTGGACAGGAGAGATTGTTGGAAGGAGAGATTGGTGGACAGGAGAGATTGATGGAAGGAGAGATTGGTGGACAGGAGAGATTGATGGAAGGAGGGATTGGTGGACAGGAGAGATTGATGGAAGGAGAGATTGGTGGACAGGAGAGATTGTTGGAAGGAGAGATTGGTGGACAGGAGAGATTGTTGGAAGGAGAGATTGGTGGACAGGAGAGATTGTTGGAAGGAGAGATTGGTGGACAGGAGAGATTGTTGGAAGGAAAGATTGGTGGACAGGAAAGATTGTTGGAAGGAGAGATTGGTGGACAGGAGAGATTGTTGGAAGGAGAGATAGGTGGACAGGAGAGATTGTTGGAAGGAAAGATTGGTGGACAGGAAAGATTGTTGGAAGGAGAGATTGGTGGACAGGAGAGATTGTTGGAAGGAGAGATAGGTGGACAGGAGAGATTGATGGAAGGAGAGATTGGTGAACAGGAGAGATTGATGGAAGGAGAGATTGGTGGACAGGAGAGATTGATGGAAGGATAGATTGGTGGACAGGAGAGATTGTTGGAAGGAGAGATTGGTGGACAGGAGAGATTGATGGAAGGAGAGATTGGTGGACAGGAGAGATTGATGGAAGGAGAGATTGTTGGACAGGAGAGATTGTTGGACAGGGGAGATTGATGAAAGGAGAGATTGATGGAAGGATAGATTGGTGGACAGGAGAGATTGATGGAAGGAGAGATTGGTGGACAGGAGAGATTGATGGAAGGAGAGATTGGTGGACAGGAGAGATTGATGGAAGGAGAGATTGGTGGACAGGAGAGATTGAAGGAAGGAGAGATTGGTGGACAGGAGAGATTGATGGAAGGAGAGATTGGTGGACAGAAGAGATTGATGGAAGGAGAGATTGATGGACAGGAGAGATTGATGGACAGGAGAGATTGGTGTACAGGAGAGATTGGTGGACAGGAGAGATTGATGGACAGGAGAGATTGGTGGATAGGAGAGATTGATGGACAGGAGAGATTGTTGGAAGGAGAGATTGGTGGACAGGAGAGATTGGAGAAAATCCAGAAAATCCGGAAAATCTTCCTGTTCTTATGTATTCACTTCTAAATGCCCTTCAAAGACCTGAATGATGACGGAGATAATAAGAAACGGAACAACGAGAACAAACTTTAAGGAGAAATCCTGGACGAAATCTATATGCAGTGGGTTGTAGGTATTTTGTATATTCGTTTGAACTACTCATTTAACAACAATACGTAATAGCCCCGATTGGTCCCTGTACGTTTACGTATTGAACAGAAGTACGCAAGTTTAGACTCTCAAATCGAACAGATAAAAGATTATAAAAGAAACCCCGAGACCAAACTTGGGACGTCATTGTGTTATAAATAAGTGTATTTGAATCGCCAGAGAATTCAGGGAAATATTGTTCCGAGAGATGTTTATTGTTTTCTCCTCATTTGATTTCCTTAGTTATTTCTACCGTTTCTTTATCGATATATGTTTTTCGTTTCTCGATTAGGCTGTTTTTGTTTACATATTATATAATTTCCCTTAAAATTGTCTTCGATTACATAGGCTGGGCCTGTCTAAGTCTTTGCTTGTGTTTCTTTTAATACCGAGCAGTGGAGGTTACAGTGACAAGTTAATCTTCTTGGTTACATACAAGAACTATGTAACCTATTATGTTAAACAACACACATATTATATCAAACTTACGTAATGCACTGATTGATTTCTCTATAATGTGTACATTTTACACAATGTGTTAATTGTACATAATACGACTTCACAAAACATTATATCATTGAAAATGCTGAGCTAAAATCATGGAAACAGTTCCCATCGTTATTAAATGTCTTTCGATATGACAGACCCCACTCTACCAATTTCATTATTTCACCGAAATCGTAATTTTTCAGTCAAAGATAATGAAAGATTTTAAAATCTGTTTCATTTGTGATAGTTCACTCTCTTTCGATTGCTTAAAACATTTCAAACTATTACATTGTCATTCCTTTATTCAAGTGCAATATGCTTATGAATTTCTTCCAGAAGAACACTAAAATACAATCGTAACCATTTTTTCAAATACGATATCGGCGTCTCCAAGATCACCAGGCCGAATCCTATAAGTCTTGATTATATAACGAGAAATCAAATACTGGTATTTATCAATGAAATAAACTATCAAATGCAAGCTACAGTGAAGATATATGATATTCCAACTGTGATCAATGACTGATATAATTTGACGTCATAAAACAATAGTCTGACGTAATGAATTGACCTATAACGTCACGTTGTTACTGACGTGCTCTTTATAGGTGCCGCTCAACATGAAAACGACCTGTTTTTTGCTTAATTAAACAGATAACGTCATACAATTAATAAAATATCTGTCAAATTATTGACAAAAGTCATTTTACACAATTATATATTTGTCACTCGTGAACACATAATCTTTCTACCTCACTCGATGAGATAAACATGGTATTAGTTACGAAAGACAGATATGCTATGTATTGCAACCATAAACACCCAAGGCCGTCATTAAAGCAGCACCTTCAACACCCCCAGGATCAATAGAAGTATAACAAAAGTCATCAGTGTGATGATGAACATTGTAGTTGTTTGTGAAGACAGGGTTCAAAATCTGGTCATTAGTGGTCACTGTGGTGTCCACGCCTTGACCCCACAACACACTTGTGTCGCCATGGTTACCGACTAATAACAGCTAATTATTGCATGTAATATAAACACGACTCTGGTTCGATATGTAAGAGGGAGGTGTCCACATGGGTGAGACACGTTGTCAATAGGACCTCGTCACTGGATCTAGGAACTCGTCACTGGATCTAGGACCTCGTCACTGGATTTAGGACCTCGTCACTGGATTTAGGACCTCGTCATTGGATTTAGGACTTCGTCACTGGATCTTGGACCTCGCCACTGACATGACGTCATATAGAATTCTCAGTAGGATATATCAACTTCCTAAAGGCGAAAATTATATAAAGTTGAAATTTGAACTTTTCACACACACAAAAACAAAACAGAAACATAATAGACAGCGGTATGTGGGTTCTTTCTACTTAAAACTTTCAACCTTTTAAATTTACATAACAATTTTGTGAAACATCTACTTTCGATCTCACTCGAAAAGACGGATGTCCTCTATTCCTTGATCTTACCTCTCGGTGTTCAATAGCGTCTGGTATAGTACTTGTGTCAAATATCATGCCCCTGTGAATATGATTTTATAGTTTACTGTTTTAAAATGAGTTTTATGTGGCAAAACCTGTCTATAAATTATAGATAAAGCTGCTCAAGTTTATATTCTGTTATTCCCAAAAGTGCAATTATTGTGCTTCAGTACGTGTTATAAATGTTATAGAAATGAATTAATTGACTGTACATAAACAAAACTAAGCCACACCTTTTATATTAATCCCGACTGCCATGAAATGTACAACAACAGATTCAGTTAAAAGATCTTACGTGGAGGAGATTAAGAACTATTAATTATTGACGCATGCTGTCGCGGGTTCTAAAGCACTGTCGTCTGACCTGTTTTGGTGCAAGCCGTCATTATTATTCATTCATTCACTTATTTGATTCTTTGCCTGTCTTATTTATTTATTTATGTATTTATTCATTCATTCATTCATTCATTCATTCATTCATTCATTCATTCATTCATTCATTCATTCATTCATTCATTCATTTATTTATTTATTTATTTATTTATTTATGTGAAAATAGGGACAGTAGGTTCTAATTTGCACAAAACTTTATTTATTCATGACGATCATGATCACTTTGTATTCTCAGCAGCCGCAACTTCTCAAAGGCGCAGATTATATAACGTTAAAATCTGAACATTTCACATGAAACAATAACATATGAGAGAGAGGTATATGGTGTTCTATTGAGAATATTTAACTTTTTACGTTTCGTGAAAGAAACAATTTTAAATTCCACATAAAAGGTTTTGTGAACAAGATGCCATCTATTCCTTGACAACTATTCTCGGTTATTCAACAGCATTTTGTGATGTGTCCCATATCCTCTCCCAAATGAATATTATTTATCGTTTATTGTTTTTAAGTACGTTATTATTTGGCAATTCTTTGCTAAATATACGTTTATATTCTTCCATTCACAAACAGTGCAATGTCTTCAAAAATTGTGTTTCAGCACGTGCTAGAATGGTATATATATATATATTTTTATTGACTGTCTGTATATGTCCGTCTGCTTGCATAGAAGAAGCCTTGCCTTGTTATTTTGTGTGGAAATTAAATTCGGGAGGACATTCTTGTTTGTATATGTTATCAATACATGCTTGTTATGAAACATACAAAAGATAATTTCTAAAAGACCAACGCACATTCGTTCAGGCATAAAAACATTAAGAAGTGAACACATTCATCGGCGATATGAATGTGGAAAGTTTTGCTACGTATAGTCAGAATAATGTTCGAACATTTGTTATTCTAATGTTATGGACTTGCTATAAATATATGTGTTTTACTTTTAAAATGTTTTACAACTAGTAGTACTACAGCGTTTTTCTCAGAATGTAGGATTAAAAGTCACAGGAAAAAAAAGCCACAGTAAAAAGTCACAGTAAAAAAAAGTCACACACACACACACACACACACACACACACACACACACACACACACACACACATATTATCCACTTGATATTTGTCAAGTCAACCAATAAACCCCTTTTATTACGCCTCATAAAGAGAAGAAGAAGAAGAAGAAGAAGAAGAAAAATAATTTATTAAAGTGTCAAGCGATACAAGTATAAGATACAATATAAAATGCAGAGTAAAACATCGCCCGGCCAACTTGGGCCTATTTGACACTAATTTACTAAAATATACATATAAAAACACCATAAGGTGCTAAAAGGTAATTATACATTTAAACAGTAAACTGATGTTTACACGTTGGATTAAACAATGGTTAAAATACAAAGTTATTAAATTATAAAATATTGTGTGCGAGTATAATTCTAAACATAGTTTTTATTAAAGCGGCAACTGAGTAATTCATATTATAATTCATTAAAAATATAAGTTGATCTTTTTCTGAAAGATGGGGGAAATTTGGATCAAGAGACGAGGAGCGGTTCCAAAGAGGTTTTCTAATGTCTGAATATAAATTACATGTTACAAGAAAATGTACCTCGTCTTCAACTACGTTAGTATTACAAAATTTACATAGACGATTTTCAAGAAGAGTTTTTGGTTTTGTGAAACGACCAGTCTCTATTTCTAAGGGGAGGGTGCCACTTCTAAATTTAGCTAAATAACTACGGAGTGCTCTGTCATTTATCGATGTTACATAATCCGAAGTACAAAATGTATTTTTAAAAAGCCGATATGTCCTTAACTTATTTCCATTAACTTGCCCCCTATCATCCCAGAGTTGTAAAAACCAATTATCAATATCTATTTCTACAAGTTTACCCTTTAAAGCGTCAAAATTCGCAGTCAAGGATAGATTAAGGCTTTCAAATAACTTCACCACTGAACAATCCCAAGATTTGGGCACTGACAACGACCATCTATGAATAAGATGAGGTAATCTATTTTCATTTATGAAACATATTCTATTATAAAAGCGAGCAATTTCGATGCGATGTTTTGTTGAATTGGAAATCCACCCCATATCACCCCTCACTGCTAAATTTGGAGCCTTATTACCTACACCCAGGAAAAATCTACATGCCCGGTGTTGAATAGTATTAATACAACTAAATTCCCTTGTACCCCAGATAGCTGCTCCATAAGATAATATAGGTTGGACAAGATTATCATATAAAGTTGTAAATACCTCATAATTCATACCCCCAACTGATTTAAATTTACTAATTATAACTCCCAACGCCCAGCTGGCAGACTTAGCAATAGCTTTAGCAGTGTAATTCAGGTCTAAATGTTCTTCTAACCAAATACCCAAATATTTATAAGAATTAGATACTTCAATGCTTTCAAGCCCACATGTAAAATTAAAACATGATCGTGCCACAGACTTATTACGGTAATGTACAATTTTGGTCTTATTACTGTTAATCTGGATGCGCCATTTTCTACACCATTCACTCACACAATCCAGCATACGCTGAAGTGAAGATTCATCAGGCGCTAACAATGCAATGTCATCGGCATACAACAGGAGGCTGATCATCTCAGTATCTATATTTATACCACACCTTAATTCGTTTATTTCGTAAACTAAGTCATTCACAAACACAGACAGACAGACAGACAGACAAATTTTTATTCAAGTCTCGCCTCAACATGATACATAGATATAATACATAAAACATAAAATTACATAGTAAAACGTTGAGCCATAAACACAGAGACATAAAACTTTAGCCGAGAGCGAATTCCTCGTGCTAGGCCTTGTGACGTAATACACAGGAGTCGCTTGGCGTCTAATGACAGAATCCACTAGAATTAGCCTTACATAACTGCCTAAATAACATATTTACCTTTGTCCTTATACAACAAAATTACATATATACACGCCCCGTAAAACGTACTACAAATGGCAACGGATGTCAACACTGTTTAGTACTGTGACAATTGCGGGACCCGTAATTCTGCAATGTGATTTGGAACAATTCTTATCGTTGTCCAATATGGCGGCGGCAGGCATGTCAGATGATGAAGATGTTCAAACGTCACAGAGATCTAGTACACAATTCATACGGATTATAACGGTGCTAACACGCCTCATTCATGTTGAATAATTTTTGTTTTTACATTCGTCCTTATGCAAAATA
The DNA here is from genome assembly GCA_936450465.1 of Gibbula magus. NCBI lineage: Eukaryota > Metazoa > Mollusca > Gastropoda > Trochida > Trochidae > Gibbula > Gibbula magus. The sequence goes on from OW388304.1 coordinate 64,583,172, forward strand.
ACAAAATATATTTTCAGTATTTGTGTTTATCAATGTAGCGATATGTAATAAGTGATGTAGTTGCGTTATTGACACTCTAACTTAAATAAATATTAAATAAGAGGGGAAATCTACACGACTGAACTATATAACATATAACATATAAGATGCTAGGAAAAGGGTAGTGGTATTACACTGAATCTAAGTAATTGTAAATGTACACGCCTATAGATTTAAAGATAGCCCGAATATGTTCTTCGAAAAAGTGTAAACCAGTAACATTGATGAAAATTATAGGATTTTCTTAGTTGTAATGCAACTATTCTATTAGCAAAATAAAGTCACCATGAGAAATATTGACACAGTAGCTTTCAAGCTATAGGCCTCTTCAAACACAAAATCAAGCACAACAAAAAAATTAACTATAACCACTCGATTGGGAAAAGAACAAATCTAAAATCAGCGATTGAATATCGAAAAATGCTCCTAAAACTCCGAAATTACTTCCTACGGACGCATAAATACCTATTCTTTCGGAAACTTGTAATGTCAAAACGTTCTTATAATGTTTTAAACGAATTATGAACGAAAATCGATAAATCGCCTAAGGATTTCATTTAAGCAACTCCTGTGTATGACGTCACATCGCTAACGAAGGTTATGCTACACTGAGGGGCCGCGGAAAACTGTTTCAAGAATGAGATAATTAGCAGGCCAATTTTACTCACTTTGAATGGCAATATCTTGATAAGTAGGTGACGCTTCGAAATAATCGTTTGTGTTTTGCTTACTTGAAAGTATTGTCTATATGAATAAACGAATTAATGTAAAAAAAAACCAGAGAGATGATATTATCTTTAACGATTCAAATTAATACAAATGCCATCATTAATGTATTTGAAGAAAACAACAATGGTTGAAATACTCATAATTCCTTATTTGCCGAGTATCATTGTCACACGGAGTTGGCTAGAACATTCGAATAAATAAAGAATATTGATGAGATCAATTACCAGTGATGGCATGTGATTAACTGTTAGTGCATCCAACGTGAGCAGTTCTAAATTGTTAAGAAAGCTGCTGTTCTGATGTCACATCCACTGACCAGTCCATTGAGAGAGAGAGAGAGAGAGAGAGAGAGAGAGAGAGAGAGAGAGAGAGAGAGAGAGAGAGAGAGAGAGAGAGAGAGAGAGAGAGAGAGAGAGAGAGAGAGAGAGAGAGAGAGAGAGAGAGAGAGAGAGAGAGAGAGAGAGAGAGAGAGTTTATTCAAGTGTCACGCAGTATAACAGATACACATAAAATACATTTGGTAAAACTGCCCGGCCGTAATTGACCTATGAGACTCGATAAATCATTAAAACACATATATTAAATAAAATACATATATACAGTGGTTTATAAAAAAAAAAAAACGGTGGCTAAAATATCACGTTTGCTAAATAAAATTAATTCTGAGTTGACACATTCTATAAATTGAGGTTGACAATTTCGCTTGACACTCACTATTTTGCATAAGATAGCTATACTTGGTGATTGAGGTTTTGAAATTAAAAGCTGGATCGATAAGTGAGGCTTGATTCATATAACTGTAGCGTAGATCTATGTAGAGTGGACAGTCAATAACGAAATGGACTTCGTCTTCTATCTGTGACGGACAGAAAGGGCACTTCCGGTCCTTCAGCCAATTTTTTTAGAACACGATTACTAAGATGATCTGGACCAGTTGCCTTAGTGACATCAAGCGACAGTAAAATATATCTTATTTCATCACTTTGTAAACTTATGTCATAGAGACATTGATCAATTTGAACATGAGAATTATTATCTATAACGTCATCAAGAGCGTTGTTGACCATTGTAATGCTAGAGTAATAGTCATTGAAAATGGTGGCTTTGTCAATATCATCTTCATACACAATATCATTTTGTTTATATGTGTGGGAATGTACTAATTTTGTCAGTCTTTTTTTTAGATAATTCTTAACAATACGCCACCACGATTTACTACCATGATCTGCATTAACAACATTGTCAAGTTTTTCAATATAAGAGGATTTGCATGTTCGTATCTCAGTAATTAATTTATTTCGGCATTTTCTAAAGTTTTCCCAGTCATTTGGCAAATTGCTTCGTTTTGCTCTTCTGTGAATTCTATTTTTCTTTCGCATCAGTTTACGGATGAAACCGTTCATCCTTGGTGTATCATTAGAACAAAGAACTTCCAAATCCAGTATTGAATCAATAAGCCGAACTTATCAACGACTTATATAAAATCGTGCAACACATTTGCGGAAAGAACATTTAGCTTCAAGGTAATACTATAAAGGAACAACGTTACGTTACAACGTTACGTTACAACGTTAAGTTACAACGTTAAGTTACAACGTTAAGTTACGATATTCAGAAGTGATTACCTTGAATACGTCCAATCATCCAAATAGGAAAATAAAGTAATACGATGAATTACACACCACATGTTATGTTCTTTTGTTGGTGGTGGTGAGACTGTGTCATAACCATTCTTATCGGTTATAAAGTAGCTTACAAACAAAAGACTTAAGCAAATGCCAATTTAACATGCATAAAGACGTTGGGTGGTATACAGCAGTTGACAGTCCGATTTTGTTTCGTAAGTGCAGTTCTAGTAGATAGAGTACAATATAACTAAAACTTAGTACGAATGTTCCACATCAGTGTAAAAAACATTAACATTCAGATTGACCTTGCGTTATGACAACAAATTGTACTCGGCTGCCCCTCACTGATATATACATTTAATTAATTAGTTTTTAATTAATTAGTTTGAAAGTCTTAAAGAACCGATCCAGTTATATACTTATATGTACAATTAAGTGTCATCTTGCCAGTTATTTCAACTTAATTGTTTTCCAAACAAGTGTCGTAATCTTGACGTGGATTTGATAACTAAGATATAAATTGACGACCTGTCCAATAACAATCTGTTTCGTAACCTCGGTCCGATACTGATAAACATGCTCGGCAGAGCCTCGCATGTTTATCAGTATCGTACCTCATGTAGAACTTTTCCCTCTGCTGTTGGATACGCAGTATCCGTATGTGACCTATAAAGTTGACAAATACATGTTACAAATCCTTTTCTGAAACCGTCATTCACCAGCAAACTGATTACACTTGTCCAACTATGTTCATCAAATTATTAATTGATATAATTGATATCACGTATTGCTGACAAAGTTGGCCTTGTTGTGTATGACAAATAGCGACCGAGCACTCGGCGTCCGCTGTGATATCACCCTCTCGCTACAGCTCGCGGGTGATATCACAGGGAACGCCTCGAGCTGAGGTCGCTATTTCACCCATACATTGTATTACGCAATAATATCATATTATCGATCTCACCAGAAAGATGCAAGTAAAACTTGTTTTGTATCATGATATCAGATGTTCGAATTCTTATATAAGGAGAGATGTTAGCATATTGCAGTTCACAGTGATATCATATTATCATCAAGAAGAGCTCTTAGCGTATAGTACACACGAAATACATAGAGCGAGAGAATATCTGTTAGAAAAAAATGTTGCATGTACACGATGCTTCGTAACCATCGACATCTTAGAAGAAGCTTAAGAAGAGATGCCAGCATACATTTTCGAACACTATGATATCACATTTCGACTTCTTCAGAAGAGATGCCAGCATACATTGTCGAACACTATGATATCACATTTCGACTTCTTCAGATGAGATGCCAGCATACATTGTCGAACACTATGATATCACATTTCGAATTCTTCAGATGAGATGCCAGCATACATTGTCGAACACTATGATATCACATTTCGACTTCTTCAGATGAGATGCCAGCATACATTGTCGAACACTATGATATCACATTTCGACTTCTTCAGATGAGATGCAAGCATACATTGTCGAACACTATGATATCACATTTCGACTTCTTCAGAAGAGATGCCAGCATACATTGTCGAACACTATGATATCACATTTCGGCTTCTTCAGAAGAGATGCCAGCATACATTGTCGAACACTATGATATCACATTTCGACTTCTTCAGAAGAGAAGCCAGCATACATTGTCGAACACAATGATATCACATTTCGACTTCTTCAGAAGAGATGCCAGCATACATTGTCGTACACAATTATATCACATTTCGACTTCTTCAGATGAGATGCCAGCATACATTGTCGAACACTATGATATCACATTTCGACTTCTTCAGAAGAGATGCCAGCATACATTGTCGAACACTATGATATCACATGTCGACTTCTTCAGAAGAGATGCCAGCATACATTGTCGAACACTATGATATCACATGTCGACTTCTTCAGATGAGATGCCAGCATACATTGTCGAACACTATGATGTCACATTTCGACTTCTTCAGATGAGATGCCAGCATACATTGTCGAACACTATGATATCACATTTCGACTTCTTCAGATGAGATGCCAGCATACATTGTCGAACACTATGATATCACATTTCGACTTCTTCAGATGAGATGCCAGCATACATTGTCGAACACTATGATATCACATTTCGACTTCTTCAGAAGAGATGCCAGCATACATTGTCGTACACAATTATATCACATTTCGACTTCTTCAGATGAGATGCCAGCATACATTGTCGAACACTATGATATCACATTTCGACTTCTTCAGAAGAGATGCCAGCATATATTGTCGAACACTATGATATCACATTTCGGCTTCTTCAGAAGAGATGCCAGCATACATTGTCGAACACAATGATATCACATTTCGACTTCTTCAGAAGAGATGCCGGCATACATTGTCGTACACAATTGTGACACAGTTCGACTACTTCAGAAGAGATGCCAGCAGATATTGTCGTACACAATGATATCACATTTCGACTTCTTCAGAAGAGATGCCAGCATACATTGTCGTACACAATTGTATCACATTTCGACTTCTTCAGAAGAGATGCCGGCATACATTGTCGTACACAAGTGTATCACATTTCGACTTCTTCCGAATATCTGCTTGCATACATTGCCGGGCCTTATTATATCATAGTTTTTACTTCTCCCGAATACCTGCTTGCATACATTGCTGCACAAAGTAATATCCTATTTTACATGCTCGGCTTCTTCGGAAGATTTCATAACATACATTGCCGTACTGATTTGACCGCTCTAAAAACATCAATCTTCAGCTGTAAATATAAACATGCCACCCTGTCACATTGGCTTCGTCTACATATATCGATGACATCACATGCAACCCAGGGCCATGTTCAAGAGAGGTTTCAATGAGCGATTACTTTAAACCTCTCTTGAACGCGATTGCTCAAAGTAGTGCTCCATAGCAAGGCGAGCAAATTTCGAGGAATCGCACCGTGTCGTTCAGGAGAGAATGCGCTACATTGAGCGCTACATTGAGCGATAAATGAGCGATTATAAGCGCTCGCTGTTATGGAACGGAGCCCAGTTGTCTATGCACCTGGAATCCCGTATACTTCTTCTATTGGAGAATTTACGAGCGATTTCCAGCGGAGCTGATTTCCCACTCGGAATCCCGTATAGATTCGCCCCCGATTTAATACGAGGACTCGAGGACTCCGACACAGACCATGCTCAGACCGGGGCCGTGTTTACAAAGACTCGCTTCACTCCGATACACATGGGTGCTTTCTCCAGCCTCAATACTGCATTAATTGTGTGCATATATTCGCTTCCACAAATGACTGCGCTCTCTGGCATTGATTTTCTGGCCGCTGTTTGTTATGGATGGGTGGATTTGAAAAAAGTGTGACTTTCATGTTTCCAAACAATGCTTAATTTCATTAGATTATTAGTGGTTGACGGATACTTGTAATGGTAAGGGTCTTATTCATGGTAACAAACTTCGTACCTATCGATTATTCCAAACTTATCTCAAAACTGAAAGATGTGCATCATTAAATAAAAGTAGGCACATTTGCAGGAGTTATAGTAAATTTCGTTGCGATGTTTAACCCTTTACATATAGAGGTTGGCAGATTTTCCAAACCGGTTACTCCTTATCAGACAGAATCTGTAAATATTATGATTCAAATACCGCGTACCGTTGAAGATGAAACTAGTTTTTGGATCAACCAGCAGAACAGTTGATCCTCTTAGTAAATAGCAAGTTTGTTATTCCCCTCTCCGCACTACTTAATTCAATGTTCAATGTTGCATTGTGCGTTTCATAAAGAACCCATCTCGCTGGTATTGATCTGCTGACCGCTGTTTGACATAGTGTGTTATAGGTCATTCCTGATATTTGGAAAATATTAAAACGGCAAAATAAACAGTATTTAAACATAGTGAAAATATTATACTAGTACCCGGTTCTAGTGAAACGCAAAGCCAAGAGATTTATTTCATGTCAATAACGTGTGAGTACAATATAAACGTATGTCATGAAGGGGAACCCTTAGGTGGGAGGTCATACGTGTTGGTGAGGTGAGTTGGGATTTAACTCCGCTTTCACTTATTCACTTCAAACATCACGACTGTTAGTGTTATTGCGGTGAAACCTTCGAGCTTGGAATGGAACTAGCGATCCATGGAAATGCAGTGTAGCATTGCACCGAAACCTTACTGCGTGTAGAACAGTTCTCTACATTAAAGTTGCCGACCTCCTGGCGGTATTCGAACCCCGTACTATTGATCCAAAGCCGAACGCGTCAACCACTGAGCTATCCCGTTGGATAGACAATTACCTTCATATTTACATACGTCGCAAGTGTTGGCTTCTTATACGCAATATGTCCAATATATTCCTGGTATTTTATATATAGAGGATACTAAATTTCCTTCTTTTTAAAACTATATTTTATTAAACGATTTAATGATTTGTATAAAACGAGCGAAAGCGAGTTTGATACCAAATCATTCACTAGCTTAATAATAAAGGTATTAAATAGAAGGAAGTTTAGTATTCTGTTTATTACTCGCCTACCTATAAGCCAGTGAAATAGCCCACATGGCTCTGAAAGTATAACTGCCGCCAGTCCGATACCATTGTGACGACGTTAAAAAAAGCTATTTGGCAAAAATACGTGCCAACATACCAAATGTGCTGATTTCAGGACAGATAAGTTCTCTCAACTTGCACAGTGATTCCCAATCACCAAATATATGATAATTACTAATTTCCAATAACATTCGAACAACATCAATATATATGTGCAGATACCGAAACCACACGCTCCATTTACAAGCCAATAGTTACATGACCTATTAAACCGTATCAACCCGGTGCATTGTCCCGTCTGGGATCAGAAATCTATACTTTTTACCTTTATATCGATCGACTTTCATCAGAATTGCAATTTTCGGCAACAGCCAGGACTTCTCGACAAATTAAGACCCTTTATAACGTTTGGCAAATGTGACCCCCAACAACACAGTGGATGCACCTTGAAATTGGACAGCCTATCGGTTACAATGTAAAACAAACAACTTTAGGCACCAGTGTGTTTAAGTTAACAGTTGTTCCCTGTAAGCATTTGTGGAGCTAACCGAATTAGTCTCGGAGCCAATCCTGAAGGCTAAAATTTCATCCAAGCTTTTCAAGGTCGTATCCAACTTCCAAACGCAAAGCATAACTCTTGCCAGTCTGCATTACTGGTTGATTTAAGCCTTGCGGTATTTCCCTCGCTTTGTTGTGTCAAGATAATGAATCGCTGCACCAGAAATACATAGCGGGCCTGGATTTCTAAACACAGATTTCTTAAGGAAATACTGCAAGGGTTAATCAGCAAGTAATGGAGACTGGCAAGAGTTATGCCTTGCATTGGGAAGTTGGGTCGTATCAAGATCAAACGGCCGGAGAATTGTGTTTGACATGTTTGCAGAACAGAGTGTACAATTAACCAAACTGTTATTTTTATACTAATACACTAATAGTATAATGGTCGTATTACAAACAATGCAATATTAATAAACAATAATGGGTGAACAACTTTCATAGTTTGCAGTCCAAACCGTTGACGGATTGGTCAGTGCGTTCTTCATCAACTTAATTAACACAAATGCTCCTTAACAATACCCTACCGAGATATTCACGGAGGCGTGAACTTCATCAATATGAAGCTTTTGTGGTCATCTAGCTTGTCACATGTTAAGTTCATTCTAACGTATAAGGGGCTTGTCGCCTGCACTATATAAAATTGCAACATTCAAAATCACTTTACAATTATTGCTGAACAATACCGCAGGTGTAATCAACCAGCCCCTAAAGAACAGTCCGTGTCCCTGGCGTCTGACCATGTCTGACAGACAGTCCATGTCCCTCCCGTCAGACAGACCATGTCCCTCCCGTCAGACAGACCATGTCCCTCCCGTCAGACAGACCATGTCCCTCCCGTCAGACAGACCATGTCCATCCCGTCAGACAGACCATGACCCTCCCGTCAGACAGACCATGTCCCTCCCGTCAGACAGACCATGTCCATCCCGTCAGACAGACCATGACCCTCCCGTCAGACAGACCATGTCCCTCCCGTCAGACAGACCATGTCCCTCCCGTCAGACAGACCATGTCCCTCCCGTCAGACAGACCATGCCCCTCCCGTCAGACAGACCATGTCCCTCCCGTCTGACAGACCATGCCCCTCCCGTCAGACAGACCATGTCCCTCCCGTCAGACAGACCATGTCCCTCCCGTCAGACAGACCATGTCCCTCCCGTCAGACAGACCATGTCCCTCCCGTCAGACAGACCATGCCCCTCCCGTCAGACAGACCATGTCCCTCCCGTCAGACAGACCATGTCCCTCCCGTCAGACAGACCATGTCCCTCCCGTCAGACAGACCATGTCCCTCCCGTCAGACAGACCATGTCCCTCCCGTCAGACAGACTATGGCCCTCCCGTCAGACAGACCATGCCCCTCCCGTCAGACAGACCATGTCCCTCCCGTCAGACAGACAATGTCCCTCCCGTCAGACAGACCATGCCCCTCCCGTCAGACAGACCATGTCCCTCCCGTCAGACAGACAATGTCCCTCTCGTCAGACAGACCATGCCCCTCCCGTCAGACAGACCATGTCCCTCCCGTCAGACAGACCATGCCCCTCCCGTCAGACAGACCATGCCCCTCCCGTCAGACAGACCATGTCCCTCCCGTCAGACAGACCATGCCCCTCCCGTCAGACAGACCATATCCCTCCCGTCAGACAGACCATGCCCCTCCCGTCAGACAGACCATGTCCCTCCCGTCAGACAGACCATGTCCCTCCCGTCAGACAGACCATGTCCCTCCCGTCAGACAGACCATGTCCCTCCCGTCAGACAGACCATATTCCTCCCGTCAGACAGACCATGCCCCTCCCGTCAGACAGACCATGTCCCTCCCGTCAGACAGACCATGTCCCTCCCGTCAGACAGACCATGTCCCTCCCGTCAGACAGACCATGTCCCTCCCGTCAGACAGACCATGCCCCTCCCGTCAGACAGACCATGTCCCTCCCGTCAGACAGACCATGTCCCTCCCGTCAGACAGACCATGCCCCTCCCGTCAGACAGACCATATCCCTCCCGTCAGACAGACCATGCCCCTCCCGTCAGACAGACCATGTCCCTCCCGTCAGACAGACCATGTCCCTCCCGTCAGACAGACCATGTCCCTCCCGACAGACAGACCATGTCCCTCCCGTCAGACAGACCATGACTACCATGATTACTTGATAAATTAATGTGGATACCCATGGGAAAACTCTCTCCACTACTTCCTTACTTGCCCCTGTTATGACTTGAGTAGATCAGATAAACATTTTTACACAAATGTTTTTGATATAATATACTAGGAAATAAAGAAAGCAAAAGAAAAAATCAGCATATCCTCGAATCTGTCCATAATTTTGTTCAAGACTCACTAAGATTTGAATCATTCTAAGCTCTCATACAACATGTGTCTTAGTAAATATTTCCAAATAGCTGTTTCGCTTTTTGTCTTTTTGGAACTATTTGATTACTGATGTTATACATTGATCTTGATTATTGATTGTATTTTGTTCTATTTTGTGGGGCGGCACTTACATAAACCAACGGCTTGTTGTTCCAATCCATATTCATGTAAACTTTTTCATGTATAAAATATGTTAAAATCATTTAAGATTATTTAAATATTTGATATTTATAGGTTTATTTCAACATCATTTGAACGTGAGATCTGGACCGTGTTCAAGAGAGGTTTCAAAGTAATCGCTCAATTAGCGATTACTTTTAAACCTCTCTTGAACGCGATTGCTCAATGTAGCGCTACGTAGCAAAGCGATCTAACTTTAAGGTTTTCACCATGTCGTTCGGGAGAGAATAAGCGCTACTTGAGCGCTACATTGAGCAATCAATGAGCGATTATAAGCGCTCGCTGTTATGGAACGGGGTCCAGCATTTACATGATCGTAGTAACTGAGCGAAAGCCCTGATCAATGAGTTCAGTGCCCATGCACCCAGCCTGTCTCGCTTCATTGAACACGCTCCGCTGAGTGGCGATATTGAAAACAAATGTCGTGTAGGACTAAAGCCCACCCTGACAAAAGCCCATAGGACTAAAGCCCACCCTGACAAAACCCCACACCTATTTTCTCATATGTAGACAAAAGCCCACCAATCTTAATTAGTAGAGTAGAGAGTGTATTGTTTGTAGTTGAGCATGTGTTGATAACTGACAAGGAGATAAGTGAGTTGTTAACTATTGAAGAACAACAAAGTAGGCGTTAAGCTTAGTTTTGGTGGACATTTGTACACAAAGAAGAGATCAAACAAGACCATGATTAGATGGGAATGCAACCGCCGGAAAGGACTTTCATGCGGGGGGTCTTTGAAAACATCCTTAACTGTAAGTTAATCTATTTTACTAATTTAAGAAAGAAATTAAAAATATTTTTACTAAATTGATATATCGATTCACATCTATTTAAAAATCGTTTTACTAAGTTAACATATCATTTATGTTTTATTCATATATATTTTTAAAAATTTTCTCATTTATTCATTCCTTTATTTTATATATATTGCAGATGGAAGATCCAGAACTGGTTCATGACCACTCCCATCCTTCAGATCCTAAGATGATTCAGTGCTGAAGTATGTATTTTATTTATGTGAAATATCTAAAATATTTATATTTTATCTAATAAAGATGAAAAACTCCAAGAATGATATGACATATGCTTTTAGTGCTGTATTGTTTTAAACATATTTATTCATGTTAATTATACATGAATGAGGACATGCAAACAAGCCAAAGGCTTATCCAAAGATTATAGGAAAAAAAGTCCTAGGAAAAAAAGTCCTTGGAAAAAAGTCCTTGGAAAAAAAGTACCGGTAAAAAAGTCCTCCGGAAAAAAGTCCTATTACTATAAAAACAGGTTAAATAGACATTAACATCAAAGATATTGTTAAGAAAACATGAATTGTTTGTACTTGAGGTATCAAGAAGGATGTTGTGATATCTAAATATGGATAATTAACTTTAAGACTTTACTTTAAGAGGCATTTTGGATTAATTAAGAATTCAGAAAATGTGAGTTTATCTCAATCTATTGAATCACATGTTATATTAAATAAGGTTTAATCAGGGATAAATTAATGCCTGCCAAAAAAACCAAATCGATCTGTGTGAAGATGCAAGCTCGCTTGCAAAGACTCTGTAATGACATTAGGTCAGGGAGGAAGTCGGTCCCTGAATTCCTGAATGGGAACATCAGAACATTTAGAAACATCAGACTGAATAAAGTCCAGTGAAGCAGTCAGTCAATCAGAACTCATGTACTCAATGTGTTACCAGTGCTAATTAATGTTGAATAAGAACAAGTTCTATGGATAGTCAACTTCTTTATTGATATGAGTGCGACGTTTCGATGCAGATACTAGCACCGTTATCAAGCAAGTGGTACATTATCATGACAACCAGGAGAATATATACAATAATGGTAATTATGTTTTTACATGTGATTGGATTGATGTACATAGTTGTAACAACATTGTTAAGGAGAGAGTGGGTATACACAAGATATTAGGTTGATGTGAAGATGGACAATGAATATACTGAGGAAGCCAGATGAGCAGATTGAGGATTACTGGTGATTGGATTTAATTAGATCATGATAGGCTAGGGGTACATAATAGCCTTGATCTCTATTCAGAACAGGATTAAAGCGCTTAATGCTGATTGCTTCCAAAATCTTCCTTGATTTAAAGTCACTGCAGTTTACTTTTAATGTGCTGATGTTGTTCCACAGGATTGAGTGGTCGGGATTGCCTTTGATGTGATCCGACAGGGCTGATTTGGAGTCACTGTTCTTGACAGAGGTTTGGTGTTCCTTGATTCTCATCGGAAGTGGCCTTGAGGTTTCGCTGGTGTTGTTTATCACATTCCATGTGAATGTGGTGACTGCTACATCGGCGAAACCTCAAGGCCACTTCCGATGAGAATCAAGGAACACCAAACCTCTGTCAAGAACAGTGACTCCAAATCAGCCCTGTCGGATCACATCAAAGGCAATCCCGACCACTCAATCCTGTGGAACAACATCAGCACATTAAAAGTAAACTGCAGTGACTTTAAATCAAGGAAGATTTTGGAAGCAATCAGCATTAAGCGCTTTAATCCTGTTCTGAATAGAGATCAAGGCTATTATGTACCCCTAGCCTATCATGATCTAATTAAATCCAATCACCAGTAATCCTCAATCTGCTCATCTGGCTTCCTCAGTATATTCATTGTCCATCTTCACATCAACCTATATCTTGTGTATACCCACTCTCTCCTTAACAATGTTGTTACAACTATGTACATCAATCCAATCACATGTAAAAACATAATTACCATAATTGTATATATTCTCCTGGTTGTCATGATAATGTACCACTTGCTTGATAACGGTGCTAGTATCTGCATCGAAACGTCGCACTCATATCAATAAAGAAGTTGACTATCCATAGAACTTGTTCTTATTCATCATACCAGCTTCTAAAATGCCTCTCAAAGAAACTAATTAATGTTGTTGTATCTGAATAAAGAGATCTATGTATTGTATCAGTAAACAATGTGTTACCAGTGCTAGTGATTATTGCATTAATGAATCTGAATAAAGTGAATTACAACAAAAGTTTATTATTTTGTCATACTCTCTTACCTAAAATCTAAAAAAGGACTTTTTTCCGGAGGACTTTTTTTCCTAGTTGAATTTAGGACTTTTTTTCCGGTACTTTTTTTCCGAGGACTTTTTTTCCGGACACCTATCCAAATGCCTGTCCTCGTGCTCGTCCTCGTGCTGTATTGTGCTGTGACTACTGTTATTACTGTTATTGCTATTCAAATGTATTTCCAATGTATTATTATTGAATAAAAGTTGTTAAAATACAAGTGTGGGATTTTGTCCTAGTATCTGTGGGATTGGTGTGGGGTTTTGTCAGGGTGGGCTTTTGTCCGTACACCTGGAAATCCACCAAGTGCACAAGGGCATTTGTAAATGCATCATTATTGCATATCAAGAGTGAAACAAGATATAGATGCACAGAGCATAGCACAGAGTACACAATGATACGATGTGGCACATCATCACACGGTGGTGTGGATGATGTGTACCTGTCTGCGTGTCCGGTTTGACGTGTGAGAGAAACGGTCCTCGAAAAAAAAGTAACAGGAAAAAAGTAACGGAAAAAAGTAACAGTTTTTAAGTGTTTTTATTTAACAAGTTAAACAAAATATCAAATATACAAGCACATTGTCATTTTAGCACAATGTCATATTTGAAGGTGTAGATCATTTATTGAAACATGGGAAACACCCGATTCTGGCTCTGTGCACCATTAAATCAATGCAATTCATTTACTCCTTGAAATTTACATTAGCATACAATAAATGAATAACATTGGACGGATGGTTTAAATATAGTTAACAAATGATGCATTGACATATAACAGCAGGAGAATGTACACACTAATTACACGTACATTACATAGTTCATATTTTAACAGCGTTAACAAGGAATTTACCAAAATTACATAATTGGGTTGTATTATCAATAGTAAATAATTGAACAAGTTTATAAACAGAAGGATATTTCAAATAATATTGCTTAATATACTAATATATAGTCACAATACTTGCCACTCACATTAAGCAGAAAAACTTCAATCACACTCTGCATCCTTTCCTTTGTGGCCGCCAGTATCATACATATTGCTAATGAGAGATAACATTGACAAGACGTGCTCTTTGTGTGTACACTTCAGGGAGCATATACAAAAAGAGGCTTTTAAGCGAACCCAAGTGACCACTGTAAACAGCTACAAATACCTAGGTGTCTGGTTATCAAGTAATTTAAAATTGACAACATGTATTTCAGACCTTGCAAGTGGGGGCAAACGAGCGTTCATGGAAATCATTATGAAGCTGATTAAGATTGGAACAGTTGACCCGAAAATATGCTTTAAAATCTTTGATACCCAGGTTAAGCCGATATTATTATATGACTTTGAAATATAGGGATTAAATCATTTTGAATCATTAGGAAAAGTACACCTTCTAGCCTGCAAACGAGTTTTAAATGATGGAAAACAATCTCCGAATGCTTTTGCGAATGTGGTCGCTACCCAATATATGTGAACGCGTACTTGCGTATTTTACTATACTGGTTTAAAATGGTGAAACAGAGTGAGTGCCGATTACCAAAGAAAGCTATAATATGTTAATGTATTTGAATTTGAATTTGAATTGGAAAAAGAGTTGGGTGCCGTTCACAGAGAATATTTTGTTCTCTCATGACTTTGGGTATATCTAGATTAACCAATCTGTGGGTGAGGAATTTGCCTGTTTACAATTATGTACACTTGGAAATTAATTAAGCAACACCCAATTTTTTTTGAACATTTATATCGTTTTGATTTGAAAGAAGACAATATGTCAGGAAAACAGTTAGTGATTTTAGGTACAACAATCATTTAGCAGTGTTGAAACGAAAGGTCACTCAAATAACGGGTCATTGCCTTTTGGATAACGGCTGTTACAATAATTTGGTATTTTGGTGTCAAAATCCAAGTTCCATTATTAAATGAAATGAAAGTCAATATTTGTTGCTGTAATGTGATTAGTGTCTTTATTTCAAGTGGAGTTTAACAAAAGACATTCGTTAAAGCAGGATGCACCATAAAACTCACAAAATCATGAAACTGTCAATTTCAATGAACTTTTCTTAATGAACAAATATGGTCACTACTTACGGTATTGGCTTATCTAAAGCGACAGGAAGTGTTTAATAAACAGATTGAACTCAAATAATCTAAAATTTAATCACAGATCATATGGTTGTAGGATTTTTCTCAATTATCGTTTAATAAGGGACTGGAAGTTTAATGTCTGTCAAGCTTCTTATCGTGCATGATAAAATATGTTTTGTTATGTGAACGTCAACTTGGTATCGCAAATGTTGTTTGCAATAAATCAATTCTAAAGTGTGAAGTGTAGTTTCTCTTCTAGGGCAATAGTTACTTTAGGTAAAAAATCAGTACCATCACATTATTTCTCACATTTTCATAAAATCTTTTTTTTCAATGAACGAGTCGCTGAAAAACCTATTGTAATGTCTGGGGGGTGATAAACCTAACATTCCAAGAGCACCACATTTCAGTTTATAAACTAGGGTGTTTCTTAATTGCTGCAGTCTGATTATATCGACCTTGTTCCGAGGAGTAAAATTTGCAAAATAATATATCAACCGGGATACCAACAGGTTTCTTTAGATTCCTCGCGACAAGGTCTGAGAACATCCCGTATAGGCGTGTGTTCCGAACCAGTTTAGCGCAGCCAAAGTCCAGTGAAATAGCTGACCATTCACATCATAGTTTTATAACGGTCGCTGTTTTGAAAGCATTCGGAATAGACAAAAGGATAGCTGTTTGGAGTTATCTGCCCCTAGCTTCTCGCACCGAAAGCATTTGTTGGGCATCTTTTGATTGGCTACCTGAATTGCGCTCGAACACGCGAGTCTAAGGGTTGCAGTCAGACGGTTTGGCGTGGAACCTACGACTGATATGAGTTCGTATCCCGGTAGATGCACTATTTTGCAATTTTTATTCCACGGAAAAACGTCGATTTTAATCAGACTGTTAATTGTTGCTTAAGTTTATATTAAAAAACTCATTGATAAATGAATTTTCTCAAAATTGGATGTCTTCTTTGAATAATAGCTAGATATATTTGATGTATAAAGAATATACATTCACATTTGAACCGGAAAGATACCTGTATATTCTAACAGACAACAAGGTGCGTTCAACTTACATCAAATTTAGATGTAATGTCCCGCCAGTAAGCTATAATGAAGGTAGATGGCAATCAATTGATTATGTTTTACGTCAATGTCAATTCTCACTCCACTCGATGAGACAGAACTGATATTCGGCAAAAACAATGAAATAGTCTCTATTTATCCCGGAATACTTTTGGAAGTCACCGTCTATCCATAACTTTAAAAAAGTTGTTGTGTACATCCCAGGAAAATATTCTAAGGTGTTTACAGTATTATAAACTGAAGTACAAAAGAAAGTACACATCCACAGATTTTCATATTATTTCATATTCATTTACAAAGTTCACATTCACATTCGACTCGTTCAACGTCATAACCCGACTGACCAGACATCGGACCGTCCTAGAAGTGGAAGACCGAGGGTGACGACCCCGCTGAAGACCGTTATCTGCGCACACTGCATCTGCGCGACAGATACGTCACCATGACGTCAACGGCATCGACGGCGTTAGGACACCACATCAGCAGAAACACTGTCATGAGACGTCTTCGAGCTGCCGGTATTCGGGCTTACCGACCGTTCCGCGGAATGACCCTGACTCACGAACATCCCCTGGACTTTCTACGCTGGACAATGAGAGTGAGACGCTGGCAACGTCTTGATTGGGCAAGAGTGATCTGCAGCGACGAAAGTCGATTCAACCTCTTCACCGGAGACGGCAAAGTGAGGGTTTACAGGCGTAGAGGCGAGAGACAGGCTGCATCGTGTGTCAAAGAAGTGGTACCCTATGGCGGTGACAGCGTCATGGTCTGGGGCGGGATCTGCGGCGACCAGAAGACCGATTTGGTGACAATTTGCCAGACCCTTACAGCCCAGAGAAACAGGGATCAAGTGTTGCAGCCTGTGGTGGTCCCCTTCATACAGAGGCAGCAGCAAGAGATGATTTACCAACACGATAACGCCAGACCACATACTGCCAGGATCACCATGGACTTCTTTAAACAACAAAACATCCAGGTTTTGCCTTGGAAATCACGCTCTTCTAATTTATCCCCCATCGAGCATCTGTGGGACCATTTGGGAAGACAACTTAGACGTCGCCCACAGCAACCAGTCAACCTACAACAGCTGGAACAGGCACTACATGAACAGTGGCAACGTATCCCTAATAACGTCATCCGACGTCTTACTTTCTCAATGAGGAGACGTGTCTTTGCTTGCATTAACGGTAATTGGGTCACACCCGATACTAACTCCTCATTTATGGACATCAGACCAGGGAATGTTGCAGAATCAATGAGTGTAAATTTCAAAATATACCCCTAGTGGACACTAAGAGAAGTAGAGAAGTGATGAGTGAAGTGAGAAGAAAATACCTGTCCTTGCCATGTTTGAAAATGGTTCACTATTAATATTAAACCTTTGAAATGCTGGAAAGTTTGTCCTGTTTACTTGGGTGTGTACTTTCTTTTGTACTTCAGTTTATTTACAATGCCTTTACAATAACATCTGTGTATTTATTAACACTTTAAGCAGCGTTTGTATATTGCGCAAAATATGTATTTGTATATTGTATTACTTGTATATGGGCCCTTGGCCTTATTACAAATAAACGTCAACCAATAACGACTATGACGTCACACGCCGATTATGACGTTACGGCAGCACGTCGTGGTATCACACATGTGTGTAACCAACTCATTGTTTAGTATTCTATATGTGCGATACGGAATTCACTGTGCAATACGGAATTCACTATGCAGTACGGAAATCACTGTGCAATACGGGCATCACTGTGCAATACGGAAATCGACCACGGAAACCGTATTGCACGCCTATACCTTGGAGCGGTATTTATATAAGCTTATAGCTTGTTTACCAATCCAATTCTTCACGAAATAAATATGTTTAAACCATGTTACTGTCTAAAGTTAACATGGGTGTATACTAAATAAGCATATATAACACATCATGTGGAGTGCGACAGGGATGCATATTGTCACCGGCACTTTTTATAGTGTTTATGGATAAACTTGTCAACGATATTATAACATCTGAACTCAGTGGTATATCCATTGATGAATCTCTAAAAACAGTATCGTTACTGCTGTTCGTGAATGATGTTGCAATATTCGCAAATGCTGTTGTGAATCTTCAGACTAAACAGAGACAATAAAAGATGGTCTCTGGACGAAAATCGATATCCCAGTAACTTATGTGAGTGAGGTGTAGGAATAAATTCTTAGGAAACGAAAGTTGTAGTCCTCAAAAAGAAAGCCATGGACTCTCGTCATGTAGGTCGTCAGACTTTAACTGTAGACTAATATTAATAGCTCTGTAGACGAAGCACAACCCCTTGACATAACTTTCAAATAAAATTAGCAGTGCATGAAACCAACTAAATGTAAACAAATCGATCAGAATATCTGCAATGTGTTCAAGGTCACAGGGAATAACGCCTACGGTCTGAAAACCATCAACGTAATGTACCATTGATTTTTCAGCGACAGTTCACTTGTGTGCAGGTAAGTGTATCGTTGTCACAACATAAAAATAGCCATGGGTTCTGTAGCTCATCAGGGTCCATATTGTTCAACCCTAACGAGATGCCTCTCTGGCATGTGCACAGACCATTATGCCACTGTGCTTTCACAGCCTGATATTCTACAAGTTGGACTGTCACCCTCTATTACACTATCCTCGATAATCCAGCGCTATTGTTCCGATAAATCTACACACAAGTCGGAACAATAGCGCTGGATTATCGAGGATGCTATTACACCTATTTATGTAATATCCTCTGTCTGGCACTAAATACTGGCAGCATAGATCTAACTAATGAAATAACATGTGGGGAGTCTCATGGTTCACAGTACAATTTAGAATCCCAAAAAGGCTAAATAGTCTGTAAACAACTTTTAAGTGTTCTAAGCCTTTTTTTTTTTATCTCGGAGAAGATGAAATTAGGTTTTACGTTATGGCCTGTAAGGTCCTTATTAGGGCTCACAGGGTCTTCAAATCTATAATTCAGAATCCCTATTGGCTGAAGCGTCTACACACAATATTACATCCTTCTAGGTCTTTTTGTTCTGGAGAAGATGAAAATAGGTTTTTAGGTCATGACCTGTGACACTAATATTTAGGGGCACAGGATCACCTAATCTACAATTTAGAATCCCCATTGGCTAAAGAGTCTACACATAATATTAGAACATTCTAGTTCTTTTTCTTCTGGAGAAGATGATGAAAACAGTATTTTCAAGTTATGGCCTGTGAGGCCCTTATTTGGGGCCCCACGGTCACCAAATCTACAAGTGAGAATCCCTATTGGCCAAGGAGTCTGTAAATAAAATTTCTTCTTTTTTTATATTCCTGTATTGAACACAATATAATATTGATTACATAAAATTTCAGCTCTATAGACTCTTTGGTTCTGGAGAAGAAGTCGAAAGAGTGAAAAGTTTATGGACGGACGGATGGAAGACATGCTATGCCATAAGCCCATCGGGCCTTTCAGGCTTAAACCAACCAAAAAGGCACATCTACATGATATGGGGAGTCCAAAAGACATATGCCTAAATAGACCCTACCCTATCCTTTTATTTAGTAATAGGGTAGGGTCTATATAGGTATATGTCTTTCAAACGGACGTATTTCTAAGCGATACACGCCCCTGTAGGGGAGGCTGTATACCAAATTTGTAGTGATATGATATGATATGATCATTAATATCCCCTACATATTGGCTATAATCAAAACTAAAATATAAAATAACTGCTGCTCATTTTCAAACTTCATAAAGGTATTTATGCCCTCAAGCCTCACACGAAGGACAGTAACTCCAAAAAAATATCACGGGGTCATGAAATCTACAATTTAGAATCCCCATTGGCCAAGGAGTCTTCACACAACTTTTCAGCTCTCTAGACCTTTTGGAACTGGAGAAGAAGATGAAAATAGGTTTTTAACGATGTGACCCCTGTGACCCCATTTGGGGATCATGGGGTCACGAAATCTACAATTTAGAATCCCCATTACCCAAGGAGTCTGCACACAACTTTTCAGCTCTCTAGACCTTTTGGAACTGGAGAAGATGATGAAACAGGTTTTTAAGGCTGTGACCCCTGGGACCCCATTTGGGGTCATGGGGTCACGAAATCTACAATTTAGAATCCCCATTAGCCATTAGACTCTCTATAGTCATTGGTTCTGGAGAAGAAGTCGAAAAAGCAAAAAGTTTACAGACGGATGGACGGACGGACACCATACCATGCCATAAGCCCATCAGGCCTGAAAGGCCATGGGCTCTGTAGCTCATCAGGGTTTATATTGCTTAATGATTATAATAGATTGACAAATCTCAGTCTTGACACTACATTTTGATAAAGTTGATTGTCCATTCCTGCAAAGGCATTGAAGAAAAGGTGATCCTTCCAATTACTAGTACAATCCCTTGACATGTCTTATCTCAGTGCTTAAAGGGTGCACCACTTTTAAGTTACCCCTTGCCACACCCTCTTTTACTTTCTCCGACCAACCCCCCTCTCACCGACCCCACCCATGCCTTCTAACCCTAAAAACACCTGGACAAACACTCTCACCCTTACACCTAATTATGGTAAAACCACTGCCTGGCCTGAATGGTCAAAGAGCCTGTACACAATATTAGGGTGAAATGGTACGCTTGAGCTTTGCTTTGCTATGTATTGCTGTACTGGACCCTCGGTTCGGTACGTCGGTACATTTTCGGTTCAATAGAAAACCAAGTATATAAACTAAACCATAAAAAATCTTAAGTAGTTTGTAGGGTGTGGAAATCATCTGGACTTTCAATAGTACTATCGAAAATATAATTTGCATCTGAGTTAATAATACATAATTGCTTAATTAAGTTAGATATTCGGCATATACCGAAAAAATCTGTTGATGTACCGTGTACCAAACTGAAAGCAAAATACTACGGTCCAACTACTGGAGTTGTGAACCCGTTTCACCCCTACACAATATGACAGCCTTTTTTTTTCTGGAGAAGAAGAAAATTAGTTTTTAGGTCATTGCCTGTGAGGTCCTTATTTGGGGCCACTGGATCACTAAATATACAATTTAGAATCCCCATTGACCATGGAGTCTGTACACAAAATTTCAGCTCCTTAGCCCCAGTGGTTCTGGAGGAGAAGACAAGGGAGTGTAAAGTTTACAGACTGATGGACGGACAGACGACGGACACCATGTCATGCCATAAGCCCAATCTAGTATAAGAATAGCAATTCAATCCTTAAGTTGGCGTTTCAGACATGAATTTAGGCCATTTGAAACTTCATCAACATTCCAATATGAAAGATCACAATTTATCTTTCTCTACTATATCCCCATCCATTTGGGAAAGTTTCATACATAGCGAACAATGATTATGGAACTTTATTCTTTAATAAATCCTAAATCACTCAGTAGATTTTAAAGTATGTTTCCTAATTCCTAAGAAATTGAAAACATCAAAAGGCACATCTATGCATGATGACTGTTCCACATACAAAGTTTCATTGAGCTAGGCCTTACAGATTTTGAGTTCTGGTCTGGAAACAAAACTTGGACGCACGGACAGAGGTCAATTCTATATCCCCCAACAACTTTGTTGTGGCGGGGGATAATTAAGGATACTATTATTTTATTTTTGGAGCAGGACAATTCAGAGACACGGATAACAGTTTCGCTGTGACCTTGAGAATAATGTCAAGGTCACCAAAATCTAATCAGCCATTTGTCTTTCCTTGGAGAAGCTATGTGTAAGATATGAAGAGAATCTAGTGAATGGTTCTTGAGATATCACACTGACAAGGGTAAAATGACAAAGTCTTGTTGTGACCTTGAAATGAAGGTCAAGGTAATAAACCTCTGTAGGAACATTAGTCTCCCTATCATGAACCCATATGCAAAACATGAAAAGAATCCAGTGAATAGTATTAGAGTTATTCCATTTCGTATGGACGTACGCAAGATTGACCGTCCATGCTGTTGAACTGATCTGATAAACCTGATGACCTGATGATTTCAAATTTTAGAGAAAACATTTTATTTGAATCAAATTTCTTAGAGTAACTGTCAAAGATACACATGTAATGACAAAACAAGAGGCAACTTCACAACATATGCAAGGGATAACAGTATTTCCTTTAAAAATGCATTTCTGGTGCAGCGATTCACTATCTAGGCACAACAAGGCGAGGTAAATACCGCAAGGCTTAAATCAGCCAGTAGTGCAGACTGGAAAGAGTCATGCCTTGCGTTTGGAGGTGAGGTGAGTTGGGGTTTAACGCCGCTTTCAAGAGTATTTCACTTATAACGCGGCTGCTAGTATTATGGCAGGGAGAAAGCATGCCATGTGGCTATGCATTGCCGTGAAACCTGCGAGCATCGGCTGGAACTAGCGAACCATGGGTGGTACTACGCTGAAATTTAGTGTAGCATTGCACCCAAACCTTACTGCGTGTAGAACAGTTCTCTACTGCAGACAAAGTTGTCGTGCCCCTGGCGGGATTCGAACCCGGGATATCTTGATCCGAAAGCCGAACGCGCTAACCACTGTGCTATCCCGCCCCCATTGCATTTGGAAGTTGCCTCTTGTTATATATATGCAATTGGGATCATAGATGACAGTAACAATTTTGTAAATACATTCTATGAATTTCAAGATTTTCTGACAGAAGCTGTATGATCCAGACACAAACTTGAAAATAACGCTGACAGAAACTCAATCAAAAACAATGTGTCTGCAGCACTTTTGGTTGAGACATAATTAACAAAAAATCAAATTGAATAGACACAGGGATACCTAACTACTTCTAAATAAATTCTGAAGACAAAAACGTGTTTAACCCTTGAAACCGCTAATGATCTATATAGGGCTCGATATTTCGTAAAGTTTTATATTCAATAAATAGAGAATCTCACCCAAGTGTCTTCTGATATCAAATTTATCAACGCGAGATGATTAAAGTTACAAGGGTTATCCATAATATTTTACTTTTATCAACAAGTGTTTTTTACGTTTCATGTCAACAGAGTTTTATTTCACCTTTTACGGGCGCTTCGCTCGCTTCTGATCTGTGTGATCGAGGTGAGGTGAGTTGGAGTTTAACGCCGCTTTCAAGAGTATTTCACTTATATCACGGCTGCTAGTATTATGGCAGGGAGAAAGCACCCAACACGATATGGTTATGCTTTGCCGTGAAACCTGCGAGCATCGGTTGGAACTAGCAAAACATGGGTGATACTTCACTGAAATTCAGTGTAGCATTGCACCGAAACCTTACTGCGTGTAGAACAGTTCTCTACTGCAGATAACGTTGCTGTGCCCCTGGCGGGATTCAAACACCAGACCTTTGGATCCGAAGCCAAACGCGCTAACCACTGCGCTATCCCACCCCCGATCTGTGTGAGTGACTGAGAGAGTGGATGTACCGGAAGTGAAGGAACTGGAGTGAAAGGATGCTTGATTGAAAAGACAAACAAATTTTAAAAAATAGAGCCATGGGCTCTGTAGCTCATCAGGGTTTCATTGATTTACTATCTAAAGTTGAATACTTAACTTATTTAAGTTATTGTTTACAAGCAAAAGATAGGTTCTTAGATCATGACCACTGTGACCCCATTTGGGGTCACGAAATCTACAATTTAGAATCCCCATTGGCCAAGGAATCTGCACACAACTTTTCAGCTCTCTAGACCTTTTGGAACTGGAGGAGAAGATGAAAATAGGTTTTTAAGGATGTGACCCCTGTGACCCCTTTTTGGGTCACGGGGTCACGAAATCTACAATTTAGAATCCCCATTGGCCAAGGAGTTTGCACACAACTTTCAGCTCTCTAGACCTTTTGAAACTGGAGAAGAAGATGAAAATAGGTTTTTAAGGATGTGACCCCTGTGACCCCATTTGGGGTCATGGGGTCACGAAATCTACAATTTAGAATCCCCTTTGGCCAAGAAGTCTGCACACAATTTTTCAGCTCTCTAGACCTTTTGGAACTGGAGATGAAGATGAAAATAGGTTTTTAAGGATGTGACCCCTATGACCCCATTTGGGGTCATGGGGTCACGAAATCTACAATTTAGAATCCCCATTGGCCAAGGAGTCTGCACATAAAATTTCAGCTCTGTGGAGTCATTGGTTCTGGAGAAGAAGTCGAAAAAGCGAAAAGTTTACGGATGGATGGACGCCGGACACCATGCCATGCCATAAGCCCATCAGGCCTTTCAGGCCTGAAGAGCTAAAAAGGGGGTTGCCGTGGCATCAAACTATAATCTATGTTTAACATGAGGCCCATAGTTTTTTTTGTACCTGTTACTGTACCCCAAACAAAATTGTCAAAAGAAAAAACATAGAAAAAACAGTGTCTGCAATTGAATTATAGCTTTATCTTCTACAAGTGTTGATGTATTTGATATCAGGAGACACAAGGGTGAGATTATATATATATATCATCCAAAATCATTGTTCATTGAGAAAAATTTACATCTTTGAATACAAGATTGCCATTAGACTTATGACAGTATGATTATGTCTTTCTACTATGTTGTCATCATATTTATCATGTCATGGCATTGTGATGTCATCAAGTTTTTTACATCATAGGATTGCAAGTCATTACTTGATGTAAAAACTAGGGCTGTAACGATTCATCGATACCTACGATACAATCATAGCTTGGGAAATCGTGATTATTGTATCATTAGCTTCCTGTATCGTGATACACTAAAAATAGATTTCTCTTACTTAAAAATTAAAAGAAAAACTAAGTGAACACTATGAAACAGCTAGTGTTGTGCAGTAACAGTAACTACAGTAAGCATGAAGCAATCTGATTCATAAATTACTGTTTTTAGAAGAAAAACACTGTTTTAATCTTCGATGTTCGATCATCTCATAACACAAAATTTCCACCATCTTGAAAATTAAGCAAGATATGCATGAAGTTATACTTTAAACAATGTATCGTGATACATTCTGTATCGCCCGTCTGTATCGTGATAAATATCGAATCGTGAGATTTCCCATGATACTCAGCCCTAGTAAAAACCATTGTGATGTCATTCGGTTGACAGTGATAGGGCATTGTGCAAAATTTACTGTCAAAATGGTATCTCCTAGGAGATATTGCTTTATCTCACACATGCAATATCTCCTGAGGAACATTGGATAATAAAGTGCAAAACACAGCTGCTACATATTGGATAGTATTTGTCAAGAACTGACAGACATTCGTTTATAATATGATTTTATCCTTGTATAATATGCCACCACAAGGTCGTTTTCATGTTGAGCTTCCAAGGACACAGCAACGTTATGACGTCATAAGATAATTTGTAATGTTAGACGTCAAAATCTTTCAACTTTCAACTTTAACCTGTGGGTAGTTACAGACTGGAGCTTACTCCCTTAAGATTTCCGATCCTAACCTCTGTTCCACCAGGACTGAATTCACCAGCAGAAAAGGGAAAATCTTGATTGGTTGCATTTGAACCCAGTTGTGTAATCAGCGATGCCGCTGTAAAGTGACATTTGCCAATGAAACGTCATAATGCTAAAATAAATGTAAGATCAATGTTTTTTCTTTAATGTGGTTTCCTTTAAATTTGCTATTTGATTTTGTGAAAACAATTGATTAGAAACATGCTCATAAATAAATAAATACTGAAAATATAGTTCATTTGTGTTCGAAGGACATATGTTAATTAGCAAGACCCTTTACAGTCAATATAGCCGCTGAAAGATGACTTTCATTGGTTAAGAAGCAGGGATACAGTATGAGGTTCCCCTTTTCCCCACAAGTGAATTTTGCTGGAGCCGAAAAATCCAGCCCTAGTAGCACAGAGGTTGAGGAGCCTTCAAACACAGAACATGACTCAAAAATGTACAATTTGATGAAGTACAGATTTCAAAACAGCAAATATTACTTGTAATATATCCCAACAAATGTTTTTACACTTAAAGTTTCCATTCTATCAAACAATATTTAAATAAGCAATGACTATACTACTTAACCAAAGATTATTTGCTGCGATATATAGCAAATTGGAAAACAAGACAAAAATAAGTAGAGCTCACATTTCCAAAACAACATTTTTCAATCGTGATAGCATTTGTGATGTTTGAACAAGCAACCGGAAACTTACCGGTAGTATTCCTTCTTAACACTGATCTGTAAAATGTGAGAAATAAGAGAATGAAAATTGTTGATAAGATTAAAGAAACATGTTAGGTGGGACCTGCATCCTAACGTGAGAATTGTTAATACCGGTAAGTAAAATCAAATTTCAAAACAGACAGCTTATTCATCCGGGTTTCACAACATATACACATATATATGGGTCATTCTCAGAAAATGGAGCAATTTGGTGGATGTGATGACAAAAATAAAATCATTCTCCGTTTCAATTAAAATTTTTACAGTTTGAACAAGACAACCATAGGAAAATAAATACAGATTATGCAATCTTAATCCCTTTTGACAAAAAAATAATTTACTTTTAAACATACTGAGTCAAGAATTGATGTCAGTGATGTTACCAATGCATTTTTAAGTTTTCCTTAATAACTGATCAATTATTTTAGTACATAATTCTGCTTGAACAAAACATGTATGGTGTATTGGGATTTTACAGAAGAAATTCAATAATAAAGTAATTTTTTAATTTCTAATTTCAAGAAAGTACTTATGAATTGTGGAACTCAAAATTTAACAGGGTACAATAATATTTGTACAGATCGCAAATTAAGTTCAATAAATACTATCTACACTGTAGGGGATGGACAAGGTCCACTTGTCATACAATAACAGATGACTTGTGTTTCTCCCTATTGTTTCTTTCAAAATAAAGGATTTCGATGTAGGTGACGTCATTGATAATTGGTAACATCACTGACAGGAAAGGTAACATTACTGACATCATAAGCATTAAAACTGATTATCATTAAATGTACTGTAAACATGAAGCATTGCTGAAACAGTTCATTATCTAATGTTAAAAACCAGGCTGTCTGAAGTCCCAACACTGTCAAATATGCTAGAAATCATAATTTTGCAAAAAAATAAGGTAACATCACTGACAATTAAGTAACATCACTGACATTTCATTGCAATAAATGTTTTTGAAATAAAATGATACTGTGAAAGACTGGGTATTGCAAATTTTGTGTATGTTAATGTAATGTTTAGATTGTCAAATGTTAATTGAAGAACTTTAATGGGTTACGGATAATAATTCCATACATCATTAATAAATAGTAACATCACTGACAGGATTGGTAACAGTGAACACTGATACAAATTCATTTAAATTCTTTTACATATGTTATACGATAAGGCAGTGTTGAAACCATTCATATAAAAGGTGGATGGTCAGGTGCTCGAAGACTTGAAATTATAACTTCATCACAAAAGATATCATCAAAGATTTGAAAGGTAACATCACTGACATTAATAATAATAAATAATAGAACACATCATCCCAGCACGGATGATGTCTTTGTTTACTTTCTATTTATTAGTATAAAGGACATATTATCTGACGTTAAAGATACACACTTCCTGCCTTTAAAAAGAATAAATGAAGAATGCTCTGCCAACAGGAAGTACCTGCACCGTATGGTATAACATAAAAACTGAAATGATTTAATCAGCAACAGGACAG
This sequence comes from Gibbula magus, assembly GCA_936450465.1. NCBI lineage: Eukaryota > Metazoa > Mollusca > Gastropoda > Trochida > Trochidae > Gibbula > Gibbula magus. The sequence goes on from OW388304.1 coordinate 64,611,106, forward strand.
ACGTGTGAGGACCATTACAACTTGCAGACTAAAAACACAATTTCTAATTGATGTGTCACAAAATAAATGTAAAGTAATAGCAATTGATGTACAGTTCATTGTCAAGTTGTATCTCTAAATGACAGAATATTGGGAAAGTGCTTACTAACAGTCTCTATGACTGAATTGATAGGGAATTTTTATTTTAAACAACGTTCAATAAAGAATGAACTATACATATCAGTGAAGCTAAATTGAAATACTTTCCCAGCTTTCCACACAACGCACTAATCCACTAGTGATGAAGTATCATTGCTCTTACATACTGGCTCCTGTGTTTTATTTGGGTGTTCATATTTCATACCAACTGAAGTTGTTCATTGTAATGCACGCACAGAGGTGTCTATCGCGCAAATCAGGTGTTCATCATAAACACCTGGTATAGCCATGGACACCTGATATGAGTAAACTTTTTATTTTTAAATCTACTTTTGTTTAAATTTCTATCTTTCAAATCCATGTGATGATAATTCGTAGAATAGCATTTCTCTTTCTACCACCACCACAAACCAGATTAAAGAACAACATATCTGTAAGTCCCCTGCGACACTTGTCGAGGCGTTTATTACGAGTGTACACGGTACAGGAATATACACGCCTCAACATCTTGTTCCACTCACATGACCTTTCTATACACTGACGTCCATAGACCCTGCGAACATCTGCAACCTATAAAGAAATGTACATTATATCAAATATATATGAAACATACTCTCTACCCACAAGATAGATCACATTCCATCCACCTACAAGGTAGGTATCACTTCCAGCCACCCACAAGGTAGGTATCACTTCCGCCCCTACAAGGTAGGTATCACTTCCAGCCACCTACAAGGTAGGTATCACTTCCAGCCACCCACAAGGTAGGTATCACTTCCGCCCCTACAAGGTAGGTATCACTTCCAGCCACCTACAAGGTAGGTATTACTTCCGCCCCTATAAGGTAGGTATCACAGTTCCGCCACCTACAAGGTAGATATCCTTGGCACCGCCAATGAGATAGGTATCCTTACCTATAAAACAAGGTATCCCCCTCCACCTACAGTGTAGGTGATAAAATAGTTTCATACGTACATGCAAAATAATTTCAAAACAAAAAAAATAGAGCCATGGCCTCTGTAGCTCATCAGGAGATAATAAGTGGGGTATGTTATGGAGTGGACTTTATAGCAATGGTCAGATAATGGAATGTAGTAATAAGAATCTAGGTAGTGAAACGATTAAAGCAGTTTAAAAATATTTTGTTACCATAACTTTGCCAATCTGCTATATATATGTGTTGAAAGAGCAACGCAAACCTTGGAAATAAATTGCTGGTATCAAACAAATAATAATGTGGTGGAGAGATCATACTATTTTCTAAGATCGTACACACATTATATAATAATGAATACCCCGGGTACAATTCTTTGCATACAATTCACCACTGTAAGCTATTGCAATAATGGCCTGGGGCTGTAGAAGAAAATGAAAAAAACCTTTTTAGGTCATGACCCCTGCTAATTATTATAAAAATTGGTTACACATAAATCAACATTCGTTATGAATATCATACACCTTTGCATTATATTGTTTTAATTCTTAATTGCATTATGGCAATACCAACATTTATTACATAATGAATAGGAGCCTCAGTTTTTGAAAATCCCATTTCTCATAGGCTCCATTTCAATACTTAATAAATTGGTGATTTTTTTTTTAGTAAATTCTTTTTCACCATTTCTTATAGGCTCCCTTTCAATATTTGATAAAATGGTGATATTCTATGAATAAATTCTTTTTTAGAGTCAGTGGAAGACTAAAGCAGTCTCACACACAGTCTATGATAACACAGTGCTGCACAGTAGTTTGAAGTAACCTGAAACCTCTGTGTAACTATCAGTTTTCATCCTTCTGCCAGGAAGAGGTCAACACAATGCAATTACATAACATGCAGACACTGGACTCACAGCCAGTAAAATTTATATGTTAGATGCAGTTTTTCCTACAATTAATTATTTTTCTGTACTGGAGAAGATGATGAAAATAGGTGTGATGTCACAATCTCATATAGCTACTTCTTTTATAGTCCTATGTTATCACCAGTCATCACTAGTCATATTCAGTTCACATATCTCATGTAAAATGAAAAAATTTAATTCCTCTTCAAGTTATTCCTTCAAAGGGTATTCATTATTCAATAGTTCTCATTTCAAATAGATTCACATTAAACATGTCCATGATGTAGACATCTATCTCATTTCTTGTTCCTATTGAATAAAATTAACTGCAAAGTTAATAGAAAACTAAATCAGTTATAAAGTATAAAATATGATATAAATAAGGTATACCAAATTGACTCGTACTGGAAATTCTCATTAATTAATTAATTAATTCTCCAAATAATTACACAATATCATGAGATATTAAAAAACTCCATTAAATTACAAAGAACATTATATTAGATTTAATAAAAGATTCTGTATTAAGTCTTTAGAATACTTTTAGACTTGTGTACCTTTATCAGCAAATTCACTTGCAAAATACAAATAATTACTCATATGTGAAATGTGAGACAAAGATAAAATATGACTTATAATTTTTGTTAGACCACCAATTCTAAGTTTTTAATTCACAATATCTCTTTTTCATCAGACATATTATATTCTCAAAGCACATGTTAGAACTCTCACATCAGAAAGATGAAATGCCTTTAACTCAGCTGTTTTCTTTAAAATTACCTCCCTTACCTACTTTACTGATTGAAGTGCACATATAATCTCAGAAAGATGCTGTAAACTGAAATAGGCTTTTAGGTTATGATCCCTGTGACCCATATTTGGGGTCACAGACTCACCAAATTTACAATTTAGAATCCCTTACAGCAAAGGAGTCTGTACATAAAATTTCAGCTCGCTAGAGCCATTGGGACTGGAGATGAAGATGAAAATAGCATTTTAGGTCATTGCCTCTGTGACCCAATATTTGGGGTCTCACTGTCACCAAATTTACAATTTAGAATCCCCTTCAGTCAAGGAGTATGTACATAAAATTTCAGCTCTCTACGTTCATTGGGACTGGAGAAGAAGATGAAAATAAATTTTTTTAGGTAATGACCCCTGTGAGCCACACTTGGGGTCACAGGGTCACCAAATCTACAATTTAGAATCCCTTTCAGCCAAGGAGTCTGTACATAAAATTTCAGCTCTCTGGAGTCATTGGTTCTGGAGAAGAAGATGAAAATAGCTTTTAAGGTTATGACCCCTGTGACCCACATTTGGGGTCAAAGGGTCACCAAATTTACAATTTGGTATCCCCTTCAGCCAAGGAGTCTGTACATTAAATTTCAGCTCTCTGGAGTCATTGGTTCTGGAGAAGAAGTCGAAAAAGCGAAAAGTTTACGGACGGACGGACGGACGGACAGACGGATGGACGGACGACATCCCATGCCATAAGCCCATCGGGCCTTTCAGGCCAGATGAGCTAAAAATAAATATATCAACTCAATGTTGAGTTCTGATGGTCGCATCCGAGAATGAAGTTACCGCGTTATGTCGTCACCTTTATATCCCTGCTCAAAGCGCCCCCTGGCTATGCATTACCTCCCCTTTTATCTGGTTTGTCCCTAAAGAGAAATCAATTTCTATCTAATTCGCCTACTCAACCGATAGAAATTTCATTTTTCAACATAAGCAAAACGCAAATACTTTGGACAAAATGTGAGATCAAACCTGCAACCCAATGGTTTCTGGTCAAGTGATCTAACCATTACACAATGAAAACCAGATGAGTTAAGAAAGGCTTTTTCATTACCTAATTTATAGTGTTCTTTGATTTGCTTGGATGAAAACTGTCATTTGTTTATGTACAAGTTATCAATTTTAATCTTCACCTGAAGTGCAAAATGTTTAAAATAAAATGAAAGTGTGTGTAAACTGAACATATTTACAATGACCTTTTCAACCTTTCGTTTTTTGTCCATGCTAATGTTTACACATAATGGCAGTTACAGTCCAGCAGTTTGGGGAGGTGTGTAGAAATCGACCCATGTATATTAAAGAGGGCATATTTTAACATTTTATCACTTAATATTGCTGTAGTTCGGCAAATGACTTTAAATCAAGTTCATATTTTTGTGTCCGGAACAATGTTATTTCCTCACAAAGAATGTCCCAGCCCTTGGCTGCAGCATAATCATACTACACAAGTGTAGGTTTTCTAAATTTGATATTGGATATCTGTAGATATAAAGAACCTGAGTCATATTTTCATATTTTCATATTTTGGGTTCTAACAAATGAAATTTTCTTTCGATGAAAAATGTTGGATAAATCATTATGTTTTCGAATTAGTTTTTTAATCTCAATTTTGGTCCCCAAAAACTAATATCCAGCTTGAATAAATATTGGGGTGGTTGGGGGTGTTTCCTGTTTTACCTTCATCTTCTCTATCCAGTCTTAGGTGTTATTACAGTATTACAGTTATTACAGTGTTCCACATCCCTACCTATAGTTGAGTAAGATTTTGGAAATTTTATTAAATAAATATTTATTACTATTATTAGTACTATCAATCACACTCAGAGGAAGTGAAACTTGTTCGAAAAAATAAATAGTTGTTTATATCTGAAGTAATTTTTGTTCATTTTCAACAAATAATATAACTGATTTGTCAGTGATGTTACTTTTTATATCATTGATGTTACCATAATTGATATAACACTTTGTACCATTTAGTTAAAGTGACATTTCTTTTATGTGATATTTTTTATAAACTGTATGACATATTGCTATCTTATGGCATTTTACTAAGGATGAAAATTTACTGTCGTTAGACATATCACAATATAACTTCTGCTTTGTCAGTGATGTAACCATTCTCTGTCAGTGATGTTACTAATTTAATGATAACATCACTGACGGTAACATCACTGACAACTTTTTAGTAAAGGACTAAGTATGAACAATGATTACTCCCTAAGCAAAAAGTGAAAGTAACATGAGCTAGAGGCTCATGAAGGCAAGTTTCCTTTTGACAAACATGTTCAAAGAGTATTATACATTTCAGATAATTTGGTAACATCACTGACAACTTTTTAGTAAAGGACTAAGTATGAACAATGATTACTCCCTAAGCAAAAAGTGAAAGTAACATGAGCAAGAGGCTCATGAAGGCAAGTTCCCTTTTGACAAACATGTTCAAAGAGTATTATACATTTCAGATAATTTGGTAACATCACTGACACTGAAAAGTCATACTCGTCAAGTGCAGTCACTTCATAAATGTCTGCTTGACTTTATTTCACTTTGACACCACTAATTCAACATGTATCAGTTAGAACAAGGAGTGCTTTAAATGGAGAAATCATTATTTTCACTTAATCAAGGGGAGCTAAGCCTTGGATCAGTTAAAATTGTACAAGGTAACATCACTGACACAAATCTGTGTTACCATGTTCTAACTGAAATATTTTCATAATCAATAGACCTAACATGAATGTAGGGCTCTAATTTAAACAAAATAAACAACTGTTGTTAGACTTAACTCAGGGAATTTCTTTTTTGTCATGGGGAGTTTCATATCTATAGATGCAAACAGTGACCTCTGACCATTGTTAGTTCAGAAACGGACAAAAATTAATTTACAAAGATTTTAAAAAACACAAATTGTTGCATATATGAAATAATTTGTAAGTCTAATCCTTAAAATCATGTATAACACAACTGGAAAAATTGCAATTTGGGTTAAAATTTGTCACATTATGAAAAAAAATCCTTGTTACCATTTTTGCTCCATTTTCTGAGAATGACCCATATATATATATATATATATTAAATATATATATGATTATCAAGAGTCAGACAATAACAAAACCTTGCAAACAGATAGCCAGATAAAAATTTCTCTGAAAGACATGGCTTTCCCTTCAAATAAATATATTTTATGAAAAGAAATTACAATGAAAAAGAACAAAATACAAAAAACTGTTTAAAAAATCAGAAATTAACGAATCTTGTTTAATTTTGGCACTACATCTCTTCTGGGAAAAGAAAAGAATTGAAAAGAATTGGATTAATAATTTTTCTGTAATCGGTCTGAAAAATGTTCATCATAGAAAATGACTAAACACAAAATTACAGAAATTGGTAAAGACTCATGAATATTTTGTAATTAGTCACTGCACCTCTACTAGTGGTGTAAAAGATGTGTGCAATATTTGGAAAGGATCAAATGAATGTTTTTTCTGTAATTTCTCCAGACTAACAGACAGAAGGTATGAATCTTTGGTAGTACTATATATGTAAAGTAAGCAAATTATTAATTAGTACGGATGACTATTGACCCAAAGAGACTATTGCGATAGCGATAGTCTATTGCCACTTACTATTGCGATAACGATAGACAATTGAAACTCACTATTGCAATAACTATAGCGATACATTTTTTTGGTACAAATACGCAATAATCAACTAGGTTTTAGTATAAATGTTTAATTGATGTAAGGACCATGAACCAAAATCATTAAAGAAATCATAAATAAACAGACTTTTTGTCATTTTGGTATTTCCTATCTCTAGTTTTCCCCTTTTGTCATTCTAAAATGAAAAATCTTGAATTAAATGCAGTGAGGCTATTGCCAAGCTAACTATTGCGATGCATCGATAGTTCGATGTATTGATACACCCCTATTAATTAGGTAATAATGTTAATATTAAATTTCTTCATAAGGCACAACTTATTCACAGAACCTCTTCACTGTATGGTTGTTTCACGTCTATTGTATATATATATTGATGAAGATAGGCAACGTAGAAATTTTAAAAATATTTTTACATAAAATATGCAATTGCTCCCAAATTTCAAAAGTTTCAAATTAAAACAATACTCAAGCATGCTCAGACGGAGGGACAGGCTGAGCGTTATTATATATACCCTCAATACTTCACAGGCTGGGGTATAATAAAAAATACTTATATACTGAGTAACTTGTTATACTCTATCAGTCAATATCACACTGAATTATCATTTACAGATGATCTAGTCGTATATAGTCCACCAAATTGGCTGGTATCTGAAGCTTTTGTGACTTGTGGAAGACTTGACGACCAAATCTCCGACGCACAAAATTAGCACAGATGTCCTGCAAGCTTCGAGGATTGGACATAAGAGATACAAGTGTTTCAATTTTCACTTTTGCATCAGGGTTTACTTCACACCACTCGGCAGCTTGATGTCGAACCAAACGTTGTTGAAAGCTAGAGAAATTGTAGCCTGCCTTCAGAAGAAAGAGAGCGCAGTCCCAGTTTCTTGTCTCCAGCGACACCATAAAGGCATCCAGCACACCAATCTTACTTAGATTGTCAACTCTAACATTGAGTTCCTTCACCAAGAAGCGGACGTACTTCATCTTATTCTTAATTACAGCGGTTGATAAGGGTGAAATGTCTTTTGGGTGCCACTCTGGATTTGCACCAGCATTGCACAGGGCTCGCAAAATCCTTACATCATCAGTGCAAATTAAAGCGATAAAAAACGGGGGGTTCTTTGCGATTGTACACCCCACAGCATCTGCCCCTTGGCTCAGTAAGAATGTAATAACCTGCAGACTTCGTCTGCGCAGCATTGCTGATCCCAGGGGTGTACAGCCCCTAGCATCTGAATAATTTACATTTAGGAATCCTTTTGAGAAAATGTATTGTATGTTGTCAAATGAAGAGTCAATTCGGATAAGGATTTGGAGAAGAGTGTCTCTTCTGTTGTTGATATGGTTGACGTCACATCCCGATTCAAGCAGGTAGCGCATTACTACTTTCTGGTTTCCTTTAGCTGCATGGAAGAGAGGAGTGTCCCCATTGATGTCAGCATCATCCAAACGGAACCCATAGCTTTCGAGTAGCTGTACAATAGACAGATGTCCCTGAAATGCTGCACAATGAACAGGGGGAGTTTCAGTTGGGTGCTTGAAGTCAAGTCCTAAATCAAGAAGACATCTTGCCATGTCAAACATCCCAGACCGTGCAGCCGCGATAAGGGGACTGCTATATCCTTCGTTAATTGGCACATTTCTGTAAGTTTTCTCCGATATGTTGTTTTGGTTTATGAAACGTAGAGTCTTTTCTATGTCTCCGCTTGCAATTATTGCTTGTAGACGGTTATAATTGGCTCTATCCACATGATGAAAATAACTGTTGAGCTCGTCTTCACTGACTTCAAATGAACTTACATCTTCTTCAAATGACGTATCAACATATGTAACCATAGGTAAATAGTGATTAAGTTCCTCTTCACTTACTTCAAATGAACGTATATCCTCGTCAAATGACATATTGACAATAAATATGTAGCAATATGAAGGTTTGAAAATAAATAAAATAAACTTATTGCACTCAATACAAATTTTAAGTATCCAGTGTGAACTGTGGCTACTTCCTCATCATGAAAGAAGACATGGTTTCATGTACAAAGGGAGGTAACTCCGTTAACACTTTGAACTTGCACGTCTCTAAATCTTCACTTTGATTCTGAGACATGAAAAATACTATTCCTTTTCTGTCCTTGTATATCTTCACAGTGGTGTTAAGTATGTCAAAGTATTGTGAATGTCAGTCAACTCACTTCCGTCTGTTCAGGAAATCATTGAACCAGCTGCAGACTGCAAACTCCTCGAGTCCGTCCTATCACAGTCTCGAACCTCTTCAGGGAAATCGGGTAAATGTCCAATATTATTTTTCCACAAGGGTTAAATGACCCTATAACATTTGCTGAGTTAAAGTTGAACACGTTGCCAGCGCCACTGATTGCTCTGTTGATGTTATTGACGAGAGGCTTCTTTAAAACAAAGGCCATGCTTGATTCATTCAAGCGGCGTACACACTGACCATGTGACCGGCGTACGCAGCGCCGGGAATAAGCTTCAAGAGTGGAAAAATTGAATCAGTTTGTACATCCGCGTTTCTCAAACTAGCTTCAATCGTGATGTCATTTTAATGATACAGATCTTAAAAAATAAATGTTTCGCAACATCGATAAACATTTAATTATGAAATTATTAATTGTTTGAAAAATCCTAGCGTTGTGGCGGGGGATAATAATCACTTAGTGGCCGGCCGCTTTCGGCGGTGTACGCCGGTCGGTTCATCGAGCTGCCAATCAATCATACCCAACAGCAAAGGGGAGCAACTCTGATTGCTATCAACGACGAAATCTATCCTGTTGAAAAAAAACTTGCAGTTATACGATCGAATCCAAATACATCACTGTATGATTTTCATGTTTTTATGCCCCCGAATCGGAGATTCCGGGGGTATATTGTTTTTCAACCGTCCGCCCGTCTACAGTTGTCCACAAAAACTTTAACCTTGGCCATAACTTTGGATTGCTCAGAGCTACTGTAGGGCTTTCATACTTGACATGTGCATACCTTAATTGTGATGAGACCTTTGGAACAGATGAGGTCATCATATTTGACCTCGTGACCTTGACCTTGCCACAATGGACATTTTCAGAAAACTTTAACTTGGCCATAACGTTAGATTGCACAGCTAGGGCTTTCATACTTGGCATGTGCATACCTTGTGATGAGACCTTTCAGATGAGGTCATCATATTTGACCTTGTGACCTTGCCCTTGCCGCAGTGGACAATATTCATAAAACTTTAACCTTGGCCATAACTTTGGTATATCCGGGGCATCTGTGTTTAACAAACACATCTTGTTTTATTATGTTTTTCTAACACTTTTTTGTTAATGAGAAAGAACATGTATTACTAGTTTTTGTAAAATATCATTTAACAGTAAATTGACACCATCTTATCAATATTATATATTTACATATAACTGTTTTAAAGGGGCAGTAGCACGTTTTTTGGCAAAATTTAATTTTTCAAATTTCCCATTGTGCCATTTAAATTTACTTTAGAGGGTAAAACATCCTATTACACAAATCCATAGTGGTAATAACGGTGTTACGTAAAAAAAAGTCAAAATTGCATGGCGGCCATTTTATTGTGAACACATTTTATTATTTCGAATGACAAAAACTATTCCCATGGCTGTACGGAAACATTTAAACTAAATTTTTAACTTGATTGTCCGAAGAGAAAAGGATGTTTTACTATTGGTGACATTATTTTTAAAATACATTTCATCGAAGGAAAAACGTGCTACTGCCCCTTTAAAGCATTATAGACTTCAAAACAACACATTGATTGCATTATATTGAATACATCATATTGAATACATCATATTGACAAGGAAGTCAACTGGGATAAAGATTTGTTTTATTATAATCGCCGCATACGATATTTAAGAACTGTTAATTACCTCCACACTACATCTGACTTCCATTACTGAACAAATTATCGTCACTCCCATCAATCATAATCGAATATGAATTGTTTTAAAAAGACGTTTAAAACTTAGACTTGAAATAGAGGAAAATTGCAATGAAAAGTAATCTATTGTTCATATGAGATGTTCAAATGTCACCTGCAGAACTTTAGCACATCTTCATTCACAATGACATTACACATTTTGAATTTTAATTACCAAAATAGAGCAATGGGCTCTATAGCTCATCATCATTTCATAGATTTATTGCCTAAGGTTGAATATATAAGTTACTTCAAGTAATACATGTACCAAATCTACAATTTAGAATCTCCTTTGGCCAAGGAGTCTGTACACATCATTTCAGCTTGCTAAAGCCTTTTGTACTGGAGAAGAAGATAAAAGAAGGTTTTTAGGTCATAACCCCTGGTACCCATATTTTGGATCACAGGGTCACCAAATCTACAATTTAGAATCCCCATTTCATATTGAGAAGAAGATGAAAATATTTGTTTAGGTCATGACCCCTGTGACCAACATTTTGGGTTCACGGGATCACCAAATCTACAATTTAGAATCCCCATTTGCCAAGGAGTCTGCACACAACATTTCAGCTCTCTAGACCTTTTGGATCGTGAGAAGAAGATGAAAATAGGTTTTTAAGCTTGTGACCCCTGTGACCCCAATTGAGGTCACCAAATCTACAATTTAGAAATCCAATTGGCAAAGGGCTCTGCACACAACTTTTCAGCACTCATTCAGTTGAAAAAGGTTTTTAAGGTTGTGACCCTATGAAAATGCGAAAAGTTTACAGACGAGCGGATGTGACCTATATTTGGGGTCGCAGGATCACAAAATCTACAATTTAGAATCCTCAGTGGCCAAGGAGTCTGAACACAACTTTTCAGCTCTCTAGACGGATGGAAAAGAAGATGAAAATAGGTTTTTGGGGTTGTGACCCCTGTGACCCCATTTGAGGTCACAGGTCATGAAATCTACAATTTAGAATTCCCATTAGCCATGGAGTTTGCACATAACTTTTCAGCTCCCTAGACCAAGTGGTTCTGGAGATGAAGATGAAAATGCGAAAAGTTTACAGACGGACGGACAGAAGGAAGGACGCCGGACACCATGCCATGCCATAAGCCCATCGGGCCTTTCAGGCCAGATGAGCTTAAAAGGCATTACCCAGTCACCGAACTTAAAATTATCAAAATTGGTTTTAATTCTCATTTATACTGAAAATATCTATAATCAGTCCCGGTGAATAACACATAAATTGTTTTCCGCACTTATTTTGCTCTGTGAAATTTGGCTTGTTATAATAATATAATTAGGATCAATAGTTTTACATGAGACTTGATTAGAATAAATTAGACCATAGTCACAACAGACGATATATGACGGACGGACGCCACAGGCCTGATAAGCTAAACAGATGGTTTTACAAAATAAATATTACCTATTTTTGTAATTTTTAATTTTTTTTAGGGCCTCAATTATTAATTTTCAAGTCCAAATTTCTCTTTCTCAACAACAATTTCTCAAAGCACATAAAATCTCAAGAGTTCTGTTCGGAGCTTGATAGCAGGGGCGTGTATCGCTTAGAAACAGTGTTTGAAATACATATACCGGTACCTACATAGACCCTACCCTATTTCCTTTTATATAGTGATAGGGTTGGGTCTTGTAGGTATATGTCTTTCAAAACCTGCTTTTAAGCGATACATGCCCCTGTGGATACTATAAGGTTTTTCTTGTGACACTGTGATCCATATTTGGTGTCACAGGTCATCAAATTACAATTCAGAATCCCATTTGGCCAAGGAGTCTGCACACAATATTTCTAGACCTTTTGGTACTGGAAAAGATGAAAATATGTTTAAAAATTAAGGCCTGATGAGCTAAAAGTGGAGCAATTGGCTCTGTAGCTAATCAGGGTTAATTTTGTTTGATGTTGAAAACTGAATAGATTGTTCTAAATATAATGCACAACTACGAGCCCTGAAAAATTGCAGTCTTGAAATTGTCAGTGCATAACAAACCAAACTCGACACTAAATTTTGATAAATGGATTGTCTAGGTATCAGAAGAAGAAGATGCAAATAGGTTTTAAGGTCATGACCCCGTGACCTGCATTTGGGGTCACAGGGTCACCAAATCTACAATTTAGAATCCTCATTGGCCAAGGAGTCTGCACACAACTTTTCAGCTCTCTAGACCTTTTGGATCGTGAGAAGAAGATGAAAATAGGTTTTTAAGCTTGTGACCCCTGTGACCCCAATTGAGGTCACCAAATCTACAATTTAGAAATCCAATTGGCAAAGGGCTCTGCACACAACTTTTCAGCACTCTAGACCTTTTGGATCATGAGAAGAAGATGAAAATAGGTTTTTAAGGATGTGACCCCTGTGACTCCATTTGGGGTCAGGGGATCACGAAATCTACAATTTATTTAGAATCCCCATTGACCCAGGAGTTTGCACATAAAATTTCAGCTCTGTGGAGTCATTGGTTCTGGAGAAGGAGTCGAAAAAGCGAATAGTTTATGGACAGACGGACGGACGCCATGCCATAAGCCTTTCAGGCCTGATGAGCTAAAAATAGGGTTTTAGATAGTGACCCTTGTGACCCACATTTGGTATATATGGTTTAGCTTCAAAACAATGATTTCTTAAAATGCATGTCTTTAAGAAATATGAATAATTTTAAAACTTAGTTGGCTTCTGAAGCCATGTTGCAACTCTGCTTCATGCATACTTTTATCACTTGTGGGTTGAAATATCTTGTTTTTTGTATGGTGACGTTGCTTTTGCGGTTGAGCGTACATTTTAAAACAATTCCTTGAACAGTTTTCAGATACAGAACATAACTCAAGCTTCCATATAACAATTTAATGAAATAGATTTTAACAGTCAGTAGCCCTTGTAATACTGCCAAACAAATAGAAACAGCATATTATGAGCATAAACCTTGCAAACTTTGCCTTGAAACAATAAATGTACTTTAGTTCTAATTGTATGCTTGGATATATTGTGAAATAGAAAAAGATCTTATGTATTCACAGGGGTTAGTAAGTGTGAAAACTTGAACAATTTTTATAATAATTTTATTAGTTTGACACATACGTTACCAACATATTTTCTAACAGTAAACACTACCAGTCATTATTTTCTAACAGTAAACACATCTTTTAACAAGTCATTTTACTCGTCATTTTAACTAAACAACCCCTGTCACCCCTATACAAAAATGGATTCGACTGGACTTGAATGGAACGGAACACTCTGCCGCTTCCTGTCTCTCAGTTGCCAGCTATGCACAATAACAAAACCTAGGCCATTTGTTTTGATCAATTTGTAATTTTTTTGAGTAGTTGAGAGATCTACATATGCTTATTTAGGATCATTTCTGCACCAAGAAATATTACGGACCATGAGGACAGACATGTAATATTAAAGAAATGTAGGTCCATCTTTGAACATTCCGGTAAATATCTATGATTGGGAATAATAATGTTGGAGTGAAATGAGTTAATAATTTGAAATTAAGGGTCTTAGAAATCACCAAAAAAAACTAAAAATCATTATCTACTCATTACTGCTATTAATACAAAATTATGTGTAACAGTTTCACCTGATATATGTTTATGTTATTTGATGCCCTAATGCTATCTCTTATGACTGATTAAAATAAGGCCAAAAAATCTCACTAAAATTCAAAATATCTCGCTCTTCATAGTCAGGTGAGATATTTATCTCACTGCTTTCTGGTATCCCTGGTATTGCACAACATGTGTTTATAAGTTCCGATTTACAGGTCAGTGTCAAGGTGATCAGGCAATGCTACACCGGATTGTCATTCACAGATGATCTAGTCGTACATAGTCCACCAAACTGGCTGGTATTTGAAGCTTTTGTGACTTCTCGATTACTTCACGGCCGAGACTCTTGCGCACATAACTTGTACAGATGTCCTGCAAACTTCGAGGTTTGAACAAAATAGATAAAAATGTTTTAAATCCCCCTCTTGCAAGATGAACTAAGCCATTTTGTATATCAATTGGAAAGGAAATACGTCGAAGGCCAGAGCTATCATAGCCCGCCCTAAGAAGAAAAATGGTAATGTCCCAATTTCTCATCTTCATCGCCACCAAGACGGCATCAAGGCGTTTGTTATCAAATAATCTGTTAATGTTAACATTGAGTTCCTTCACCAAAAAGCGGACATGCCTCATATTATTATTCTTCACAGCGGTTGCTAAGGGGGAGTAGGCGTTGTGTGGGTGCCACTCTGGATTTGCACCAGCAGTGTACAGAGCTCGCAAAACATTTACATCAGCATTGCAATTTAAAGCAACAAAAAAGGGAGAATTCTTCACATTGGTGCGACCCACAGCGTTTGCCCCTTGGTTCAGTAAGAATGTAATCACCTGCAGACTTCGTTGGCGCAGCATTGCTGATACCAGGGGTGTACAGCCCTTTGAATCTCTAAAGTCTATTTTGGAGAATCCTTTTGAGAAAATGTATTCTATGTTTTCGAATGAAGAGTCAATTCTTATTAGAATATGCAGAATAGTGTCCCTTCTGTTGTTGACATGGTTGACGTCAGATCCCGAATCAACCAGGTAACGAATTACAGCACCTTGGTTTCCTTTTGCTGCATGGAAGAGCGGCGTGTCCCCATTGATGTCAGCATCATCCAAACGGAACCCATAGCTTGTGAGTAGCTGTAGAACAGACATATGTCCCTGAAATGCTGCACAATGAACTGGGGGAATTTCACTTGAGTGCTTGAAGTCAAGTCCTAAATCCAGAAGACATTTTGCGATGTCAACCATCCCAGACCTTGCAGCCACGACCAGGGGACTGCTATATCCTTCATTCCTTGGCACATATTTGAAACCTTTCCCCGTTTTTATTTTGTTGTCCTTTATGAAATGCAAAGTCTTTTCCAGGTCTCCGCTTGCAATTATTGCTTGTAAACAGTTAAAAGTGGATCTATTCCAATCAAATATATAATCCCAGAATTCGTTTTCACTGGCATCAAATGAACGGATATCTTCTTCAAACGACTTATCAACATACGTAACCTTAGGAAAATGACTGTTGAGTTCCTCTTCACTGACATCAAATGAACGGACGTCTTCTTCAAACGACATATCAACAGTTGTAACCATTGGGATACAGCTGTTGAGTTCCTCTTCACTTACTTCAAATGAACGTATATCCTCTTCAAATGACATATTGATTTAAAATGTAACAATATCAAGGCTCGTGAAAATAAAAGCACCTTCAATAAAAAGTTTATATATCCAGTGTGAACAGTGACGCTACTCTGTCATCTGTCAAGTAAAGGATGGCGTTGGGGTTTATGTATAAAGGGAGGTCACTGCGTTAACACTTTCCCGCGGAAAACCTGTTGTCAGATCTTCGCTTTGAAACATGAAACATTTACCGTATTGGATAATACTTATTCCTTATATGTCCTTATTATCTTCAGTGTTGTGTCAAATATGGGCATTCAGTGACAGTATGAATCTCTCGTCACTTTCCTCATGAATCACAAGACGACTGCAGTGCAATGTGGAATGTCCGCGTCCAGACCGAAACTTGAAAATCGATGTATCCCGAATTCAGCCTATCACTCACTCGCGAGTCTGATCTATCCACGGCAGTCTGGTTATATCCAATATCGTGTCTTCTCAAAGTTCAAAAGGGGTCAGCTCAACTGTTGGACACTGTACCGCGGGTGCAGTTTCTGTCGTCTGACAAAGACGCCGATTTAAAACCAAGGCTATGCTTGATTCATTCAAGCGGCGCATATATTGACCATGTGACCGGCGTACGCCGGTCCTAGAACTTTCGCAGATCTGCGATTCGGCGTACAGACAGGAATCTATCAGCATCCCTAAAACTGGCTTCAATGAACATATCATTTAAATGTTACAATTTTTTTTAATCGCAACGTGAAACAGTAAGTTGTATTATCATTTTATAAAGAATGCTATAATTAGTTTTAAATAAAGCAGTTAAGCTATCTAACTGTCAAAACAATGTCGTGAAATAATGTGTTAAGCCTATTGAATGTCAGAAGAATAATATTTATCCGCCATAAAGTGCCGCCTTTGCCAGTTATTGCCCTCGCGAACCCCGGTTTCCAATAAAGTGGTCCGCCGGCTACGCTGAACGCCGGCCGGTTGTTCACCGGGCCCCCAATCAAGCATAGCCAAAACCCGCTTGGGCAAAGGCGAGTAACTCGATCTGATTATATATATATGATATCATCCACGTGCGGCGTGTTGAAAACAGGGTGCATTTCGTTGATCGAATCCAAATTACATCACTTATGATGTCCCTGATTTAATATTCGCCTTCTTCTGTGACAAAGTTAGTTTAACTTCATACTAATTTATTATACCCTCCCTTATAAGCTAGAAATCAATTTGAAATAGATAGCCTATATAGCTGACCAATCATGAATTTAACGTTGAAATAAAATATTGAATAAATATAAATTGTAATTTTTACCATCGTATCGGGTCGTGCAAGGTAAATCAACGAAAGTTGAAACAATTCAGCAAATGTCTGAATAAATTTGATAACATATTATCAATTTGCAGTAACAGAGCCTATGTTAAGGATGCTCGCTCCTCAAATTTATGGTATTAAACTTTTTTCTAACATATTTTTTAAGAGATCAAAGTTTATGATTGGAAAATCAGCATTAAAAAATAGTGGGTAGTGTGTTTTTTTCTCTCGAGATATGATGCCTGTAAGATCAGTGGAGTGAAGTACAATTTTAACATGGGAGTATATGGGAAAATGAGAAAAAAACTGCTAAAAACTTTAAAGGAGGTGAGCTCATTAAATTTCCACCTGTTTATTGTTTGTTATTTTTACCATGTACACAACATAATTATGTCCAGATTTTCTATGTGTCATTAAGTCATTTCAGAAATAAATGTGAATCAATCGCTATTTCGTTTTTTATTCGTAGTATTTAAATTATAGAAAATAAACTAAAGGTAACTAATTCATCAGATGTATTGGTCTCATTACTGTAATGAAAGTAGTTTTTTTTAAATTCGCTTTTTTACTTCACTTCAACATTGGATATCAATTCGTCTAGTTACTTTAAACAACAAACAACCAAACGCATAAAAGACTAAATAATGTGTGTTTGTAAAACGACTTTTTAAGGCTGACACATAGTGTACACTGTGACTAATTATCCTAACTAACAAATGCATGCAAACTATTTTAAAAACTCATTTGACAATGTCTTTCTACCGCAAGTGCATGTACGCTTAAAATTGGTCGAGGTTGTGTTTACGTAGGTCGAGTAACGCGGAGTTACGTACGTGAAGCACATTCAATACTTTGGTAAAACATTGTTGTCACAATGTCACGTTTTGAGCAATCAGGCACACTTTGGGCGTGTCATGAAGGGTGTTTTGTAGCGCAGAGATCTTTTTTATTAAATGCATATTTTGTCAGTAAATACGCTCGTTTTATTGGCAGAGAAAATAGGTTGACTTCCATTTAAGATTACAAGTCTTTCGAAAAAAGTAGACAGTATACATGTATACACCCCCTTAACAGTGTTTTGCACAGCGCAGTTAAATTCAGTGCATCCAGTGTGTTGTTGGGGGTCACATATGCCAAACTTATAAATGGTGTTGTTTTTTTATATCAAGAGTACTGACTGTTACCGAAAATTACAATTTTAATGAGAGTCTAACGGAATTTCGGAAAGTTATTTCCCAAAAAACAAAAACTAAGACCAGTTTTAGGTTGATCATGTTCAATAACTAATATAACTACTTTGCGTGTAAATGTGCCTTTGTAGTTTCGGTTCCTGAACATGTATAATGATGTTACTCGATCTGAATGGGACACTAGTAATTATGATATATATTGGTGATTGGGAATGAATATGCAAGTTGAACGAACTTATTTGAACTGAAATCGGTTACGAAGCGTTCGTAAAATACTTCAAAACAACACAAGGCTTTCTTCTGCCAATCTGCATTGACTATGTAGTCCCCTGAGTTAGAGATCTGCATTTACATATATATAAATAACAACTTCCAACTTTCTTTATTTCTCCATCAACCACCCAGCGGTGGTTCAAGAGTACAAAGTCATCAAATTACATATATACAATCACAAGATGGGGCATAATTAACATTTAAAGTGTGTAAGTATACACTTAATAAACACTGATAATTCTTTCAATACTGATGTTTTCTTTGAGCACATTAAAGTTTTAAAGGTAATAAGATTTTTCCATTTTAGATATTCTGCAGGAATATATTGTTGTCTAGCGTCATCAAAGTAATTACATCTCAATAAGTAATGTAGTTCATCCGCTATTGCTGGGGAGTCGCACAACTTACATGTTCTATTTTCCCTTGTAATGCCCTCCCAGCGGCCAGTCTCAATAGGTAGAAAATGATTGGTAGTTCTAAATTTCATTATTGGAATATAAACATTTGTTGGAAGAAAGAAATAACGTTCAAATGTTATGGAATCTTTTATGATCTTATAATATAGTGCCTTTGGGCTATTATTTATAGTTGAAAACCTACTCTGAATAAAGTGATCTTTTAAGACAAATTCAACCTTTGAGGCCAGCCATTCGGTGTTAAAAGATTCCGGATTGTTGAAAACATTGCTGAAAGGCCTTAACCACATCTTCAAAACTCAAAGCTTTTGTACAATTAAACACTTCAGATCTATATTACAGGGGCGGGGTATGCATATGCATCATTTTGACACCGCTCCCATACAACATTGATACACCATAAGTGAGAATGTGACATCATCGATGTAGACTAGCTATCATTAATAACACATATGGCCTATAATCAATGTCACCTGAAGGACTTCTTTGTTGTAGGACCCAATACGTTGCCACACACCTGAATGACTCCGTAGATAACTTATCTTACCCGTTATACCCTTATGTTATCGTTGCAGACATACTGGTTACTTATGTGGTAATGCTTAATGAAACATACGTTATCTACCCTCCCTATTTCCCCTACAGATATATCTAACACCATCTTGATGATACTATTATCCATCTTTATCTCTAACAACAAGAGCCCACTTGATATGTGTTATTTCAAAGCAATGTAACGTATATGTAATGAGACGTGGTGTCAATACACCACCTGTGTGTTTATGAAAGTGAGGTGAGGTGAGTTAGGGTTTAACGCCGTTTTCAAGAGTACTTATATATATATATATATATATATATATATATATATATATATATATATATATATATATATATATCACGTCTGTTAGTATTGCAGGGAGAAAGCCCGCAACGCCATGTACTGCGGTGAAACCTGCGAGATAGAAGTAGCGAACCATGGGTGGTACTACAATGAAATTAAGCGTAGCATTGCACCCATT
This sequence comes from Gibbula magus, assembly GCA_936450465.1. NCBI lineage: Eukaryota > Metazoa > Mollusca > Gastropoda > Trochida > Trochidae > Gibbula > Gibbula magus. The sequence goes on from OW388304.1 coordinate 64,630,881, forward strand.
ACTGCGTGTGGAACACTTCTCTACTGCAGACAAAGTTGCCGTTCCCCTGGCGGGATTCGAACCCCGAAGCCGAACGCGCTAACCAGTGCGCTATCCTAAAGTAAAAGAGAACAGAAGTTGTCTGTCGTATATTGGCAATAGACTAATGAGCAGTTTGGACGCGAATCTACCACTGATCAATGCGCCTTTGTAATGGGGTATTTGTAAGCGTGTTATACACGTATAGTAGGAACCCAGTAATAACGTAGGAAGAACTTGGTTAACTTAGTGTACACTCACAGAACGTAACGTAGTAAGAACGCATGGGAGAACCCATACAGAACGCACATGGTTGCACTGAGAGCGTTTCGTTGAAAATGCAGCTGAAACGAGCTAGAAGCTTCTTGGTGTGGACATTTTTTTTCGGGGTTCACGCGGCGTTTTGAATGAAAAATGTCATGTTGAAGAACGCAGTGCAAACGCAATGAGAACGCAGTGCAGTGTGACAAGTCTGTAAGTATGAAGGAAGTGGAATGTACATCGACCATCTGCCACTCCCTTGCTCACGTACTTGAAGCAGATGCATTTGGCTGCAAAAAAAGTTCAATGTTCTTCGGGCAAATTTTATAAAAAAAATAAAATAGCGAGGGCGTTAGGACTTTCTTTTTATTTCTTCTTGGATAAAATAATAGCAGTTACCTTAGACTGCTTCAAAAGTTACGTGTTTCTCACTTTGAAGCGTCACCTGAATAAATCAGTTGTTGATGAGAGTATCTCACCATAAAAATGGTTTCATTATCTTAGTATCTCCTCTCCTGTAAAGAGAATAGATTGCTCTATGATTTCGATAAATATGTCTACGATTTTGTTTTAAGTCATAAATGTCTGAACTGTGAGGATTCTTCATGTTGGTGATTATATAGGCCTATTGTCAACCCCGATTACTGATGAAGAGGCAGTAAAATCTGTAAACGAGTTGAAATGAAAGGCACTCTCTTTCTTGGTGCCTCATCTAAAAGATCTATTCAATACCGTACTTGATAATGGTCATGCATTCCCTTCAATTTGGAATATAGGCATGATTGTTCCTCTCTTCAAGTGTGGCAACATATCAGACCCATCTAATTACCGAGGGATATCTTTCTTAAACATTTCCGGAAAGCTATTTGCTAATATTCTAGATAGGCGTTAGTGACACACTTGCATTTCTGTCACTGTTGAAGCAAACGTATAAATGACATGTTATCTAGAAGTGGTCTGAATCAACGTATTCATCCAGCTTCCTCAGCCATTACTCTTGGTGTAAATCAGTGGTTGGGCCTGAACAAAACATCCTTAATGATAAATCACTTTTAAGAAGTTTCTTTAAATATAGAATACCTCTACATGCCTTAAAACGTCAATGTTTTAGGAAATATGATAATACTGTGAACGATTTAACATGTTTATGCTGTTTTCAGGCCAAACTGCAGGTGAATATCATACTCTTTTAAATTTAGTTAGTGAAGCCTGATCCGAATGCAGAAATAAGTTTTTGAAATGTGTAAATGTTATCGGAAAAAATGTACACTCCTCTTAATGCAGATAATTTAAAAAAACAAACAAATTATGTATCTTATGAAATCGCATGTAAAGTCATTTTTAAAGTCACATGGCTGTTCTATGAGCTCTACCGAGAGGAGCTGTTTCAGATGAATTAATCGTTTCCTTAGTCGACATGTGAATCGAAATAAGAACACAATAGTTTATGTTCTCTAACAACGGTAAATTACCTGGGCGTTTTCGGATACCTTACTTCAAACAAGTACTGCAAAGTTAACACTGTTTACCGGGTGCTGAATAATAATAAACTCTTCCATCATAAATTTTAGTTTTTTTTTATCGATACTTGACAAACACCACATGGTAGGGCGAGCTCATTACAAGTGTAGGGGTGCATTGTCATGGCTGAATTTGTCAGCTGTTTTTCATAGACGAGTTGGGATGTAATAAGCGAATTAGGATGTTAATTTTGGTGTTCTTTATACCAAATAGAGGATATTATATGAGTGTCTATGTCATACCATGTTTACGACACGGATCGGAAATCTGAAGAGTGTAACTTCCATGGTAAGAGAATGATGAAAAATGCAAATATCAGATATCTTCATCCCAGCTCGATAGACAGTTTATTTCACTGACAATCTCAGTTCTTCGTCGTTCATCACGATATAAATTGTGATATTTGCCACGAATGTTGATATATTTGATATCAGAAGACAGAGGGTGATATTTCATTTATAATCCAAAATCATTCTTCATTACTTTTAACGAATAATATACATTTCTGAAAACAGCATTCCAATAAGATTTCCAATTCGGTGATATGAAACAATGGTACCGTGAGTCATTACTTGATGGTGTAAATAGTATAATGATGATGTCACTTGGTTGACGGTGACTTTGTGTAAAATCTACTGAGCTCACACATAGTCCAGTCAATTTAACCGAAATATAAGGTCAACCATGAACTCCTTGCAAAAGAAATGATTTGTGTTTGTGTTGTGTAAGTATAAGTATGTATCTTTGAAGAAAAAAAAGTCTAGCAAAATCTAAGGTGGGGAACATGTGTTTTTTTATTATTTCAAATTGACCCCCCAAAATGTGCCCATCAAAATATTTTTCATTTGTCAAATAAACATGTCCGTTGGTTTGATAGTTTTTTTTACAATAGATCATTCATAATTACGTTATTTGTCTCTCAGAAACATTAAATTCATTTGGGTCTGTATTTGTAATGATAATTTTGTAAGTATACTGATGGCTAAAAGTTACGCAACGCAATTCCATAGTGTCCAGTAGAAAGCACTGCGTTGCCACTTTTGTACTTTTCCTTACACAAAAGTCAGTATTTGTCTTTTTAAAACAATGTTCTGATTAAGATTAATGAATGTAATCGGACTATTTGAGTACGTTGCATATCTATGGTAACAGTTGAGTTCAAATAATACCGTTGCTTTCTCTCATTGCAAATCGTCATCCAAGTCATCTGAGGAGATTCCAGATGAATTGCTGCAACTCAGTCCACGGCACTCTCCACATGCAACTGAACACTTCAGTCCGTGTTTCCTACAAGAACAGCGTTTGGATTCACAGTCTCGTTTACAGCTTCATCTGATGACACGAAGAAGTTGTTCTTGAGCTGGTGGTTTACTGCTTCTCACAGGCATCAGTCTACCTTTCTCTGTAATCCAGCCCCATTGATGAGGATGCATGTCAGTATCTGTTGCTGTCCACTGACACACTTGATAGTGGACTCGTAGGGCGTGGTACGACGCAGCATCTGATGTAGGCGGGAGAGAATGCACATTTACAGGAACAATAGATGTGGTAGCCTTCTCACAAAATTTTCTAAACCTCAGTTCATCAAGACTCTCATTCTCAGTGCCACCATAGAGATGGACAACAAGTCTTTCAGCTGCGTTGATAATGTTCTCTCGAGTGGACTTGCAACAAAATGTCTGTGCATACTTGATAGTCAATTGTGAAGAAGATATTTTCTGCAGTCCAACAGCTTTACCTATTCCAAACAGTCTAGAGGTAGCATCACATCCTGTCAAAGCATGAATTGCCGGCAATATTTGACAGATGTTGATTCCGATACTTTCCTTGAGGCTGTTGATGTTCCATACCCTTGACACTTTCTTTGTTTTCTCAGATTTGAAGATCAGAGCAGAAGCTTTAGGATCAGCGTGAAAAAGGAGTAGAACTAGGAGATCTGTATCTTCCCCTATAAGGATTGTTGGTTTGATTATGGCGCTCTGCACTGCAGTTTGTACAATCAGAAGATCGGCATCATCACACGCCTTGACAACCTTGTAGCCAGTTTTCACAAACTTTGAACTCAGTAGATCAATAAATGATTGTTTGTTCTCGTTGTTTGAGAGAAACTGTTCTTTCTTCGATGTCAACACCATGTCTTCAATAAAATTTACTTTCGGACCACAGATACCTTTAGTCCGTCGTAAGTGTGCAGTGTCTTTTGTGGAAGGTCCTGACATGTACCTATCAAATACTATGGTAGCATCTGTGTATTTTCTCATGACGTATTCTATGTAGATCTATGTAGAATGTATCTGCTGCTGTTATGAGACGCTGGAAAAGTAGCTGGTGGTCAATGTGTACATCTGTATCTGCTTTCACTGCTACCTTTGTATTCATTGAGACTGCCCGGTTGAGTTTCTTGAAACTGTAGTTCCCAACATGTTCACCACACATGGACTGCACAATCTTCTTTCCTATTTCTTGTGAATGCTCAATGTTGACAGAGTCGTCAGCTGTAACACCTGTTGCAATGTTGCGTAAAGATGGATCATCATTAAAGGGTGATCTTTCCTCAAGGAAGGAGAGGATGGTAGAGGAGTCTTTATCATCTCTGGATTTCCTAGACTGGGTCGTGTCTTTGTGTTGGTCACTTGTGTGGTATCCAATGTGGGTGAGAGACTGCATTGCATTATTGACATCAACATATGCTGGTCTAGACAGCAACCATTGAGATCTCTGTGATTCCCCCATACCGTGCCCTCTTGTCATACCTCCAGTGGACTTCAAACTCCTCATCAGAACCTGTTCAATGATTAAGTCAGAAGATAAACCAGCCCAGTACCTGTCGCTTCTGCGGATGACATGATGTCCTGACATGAAAGCATGGTAAACATCTGGATGATCCTGGTGGAGTCGCTGCATTGTTTGCAAATAGATATAGGCAGACTTGGCATACATGTTATGGCCACATGCAGCAAAAAATGGCAACATTTCCATAACTGCTTGTAGATGAAGATTCCAATTGCCGGTACGTTCTCCTGTCAAGAACTTCTTCAAAATGTCAACCATGTCCATATAAAGGAGCCAAAGCGCTGCTGTCCGAGAATGAAGAAGTGACTGCTTAGTCTTGCAAAGCTGTTCCCGTATGTGAGTCAAAGATGGACTGTCTTCGATGTCTGTGGGAGATATGTCTTCAGTTAGGATACTTTCAAATAAGGAGGTAGCATCACGGAGATCTTCAGACAATGTGGTTGTGCTTGTGGAAGATCCATCAAGTACTTCACTTTCAGCTGGCGAACCAGAGTCTGCAGCCTTGTTGACAAGAAGGTAATTGAGAACTCTGTTGACAAGGAAGTGTCCCCGAACTGCACGTGCAACTGCCTTTCCACTGAGCATATGAACAGTAGCGTTTGAAGCATACACGGTTTCGAGTGTCTCTTGTAACCCTGTCCCACCCATTACGTAGCCAATGCATCCCAGAAAACTCATTTCTGTATGGAATCCTCCCAGTCGAAGAATTATCTTTTTCAGGTTACTTTGTTGAGGTTCATTGCTGATGATTGTAAGGGCCTTCCAGTACAGAGGCTGGTCAAATGTGATGACAGGTTTAGAACCATAGTGAGATGCTTGTTCAGAGATGAATGTCAGCGTAGAGTAAATGCAGCTTAGGTCACTGGGATTCATGTCAATCATTGGGAGGAATGTGATAGACGACTTCCCTTGATGAGAACCGTGTTGAAACATCTGGTTCATTCCTGACCAACCTGGAATCAAATTCTGTGGCTTCCATGTTATTGTTGAGAGTAAGTCAACAACCGAGTATGAATCTTCTGCTTGAACATCGCACACCTGATTGAATTTAAGTGCTGACAGAAAGTTATCCTGTAACTTGTAGTACTTGATGTTTATGCGTCCCAGCACACAAAGATCTTCAGATGTTGCCCTGATCCGGGGTACCTTGGTCGAAGAGACATCTGCTGGAGTTGTACATGCAATTATTCCCATTCCGTGAAACGTGCTGTGGCCATCCAATGTTCGGACGTTATGATCTACATTATCTGCTACATATTGGAGGAAGCTCCCTTGCTGGAATTGTGGAATAGCAGTTCCTTGATGAGCAGCAGCACTGGTTTCAAAACGCTGAACTTCACTGTAGGAGGAACAAAAGCCAAGGGCATGTAAAGTATCAATGAGGAACTTTGACATGAAGTGATGATGGAGTTGTACACCGAGTCCAATCTGGAGTGGAGTCAATATGAGTCTTGGTCTCGATGCTTGAATTATAGCCTGACCAATGGATTCAATCTTTGCTGCAGCATCCTTCTCTGATATCATGGACACTAGGAGAGTTTTCAATGAGTTTGGAATGAAGTCGACATTTTGTTGAATGGATGACATCTCCTCTGATGATGGATAACATTCTTTTGAGGTGTTCATATCCTTGATGTCAGTCAATATAAGCTTGGCTGCTGTCTTGATTAACTTAAGCTTTTCTGTAGTAGTGTCATTTCCACGTGGTTCTCTATAGTAATCCTGGAGAATTGTTTCTGCTGTTGTTCTGAAAGTGACCACGTTTGATTTGCCATTCATTTCTGTTATGATGATAGAATCCCCAAAGTGTTCCTGTGGTTTGTGTTTCATATAGTTATGACAATATGCTCCATCCCCAATTAACTGCTCCATGTAGTTAACAAGGTGACCGACTGTGATCTGTTCACTTTCATTGTCTTTCACATATTCTGTGACTTTGATGAAGGTCTCATGGCGAATGGAGTTTCCTGGTGTTACTGGGGAGACTTTCTGCCTCTTGTCTGTGCCCATACTCCAATGCTTTGGTACTTGGCGTCCAGTGCGAAAGTTGACATTACATGTCTGATGGTACAGTGCATCTGCAGCAGGAAGATCGTTGACTGACTCAAGTCTTCCTTGAACATCTTGCGCAGTGGCGGATCCAAGGGGGGGGTTCAGGGGGTCCGGACCCCCCCCTTTTGAAAATCAGTTATAATCTTGGTATATGATTATACCCCCCCCCCCCCGTTGACAAATTTCTAAATCCGACCTCCCCCTTTATAAAATCCTGAATCCGCCCCTGTTGCGCCCATTCATCTCCACGTTCCTGGCATATCTTCTGGATGGTGGTTTTGAATTCCAAAGTCCTGACAGGATGGACGTCGCAGGACCTCTTCCTTCCTGAAAGATGCGCAGAATGTCCACAAAACAAACAATGTTCAGAAAAACCAAAGCTTGATATTTTCGATCGCGTTAATCTTTCAGCTGAATCTGTTCCACTAGATTGTTGACAAAGACTCTGTCGGATCACATTCGGATTGGTATATGTCTTTCTACAGTCTTGGTGTACCGCTTGTCCAGCCTGAACGTGCAGTGAATCACGACGAGCAAAGCTTGCTTTATTTATTCCATTGCAGCCTTTGTTCCTCAAAACAACCATAGGTTTTCCATCAATGTCAAGTTTGCATATGGCGCATGGCTCCATTGTTTCTTGAACATTTCTGAAAGTAAAATGAATTCAATATATAAAGCGTGTAACTATTATATACATTAATAGTATAATAATTATACAATTAATTTGTATTTGTTTTAAACATATGTGTATCAATGAAACAGGATTGTTAATTGGATATATCCTTAAAATTCCCCTACCGTTGGAACAAGCATCAATTTAAGTGACGTCATTAACCTCTTCTTCTGAGATAAGTCATTCAAAATGACAAGCAGCCACTGAAAAATAAGAGAAATAATTGCATTATATTGTCATGAAATATGTTTCTTAAATGAAGCTATACTTTCTTCTATGTTTTATTTCACTATTTCTGTGAAGTTCTATGAAAAGGGTGACTTTTACCAAACTGAAATTGATAGTTAACATGTACATGCATTTTGGCGGAAATGGGCTTCCATAAATTTTTTTATTGAACATAATCACCCCGAATATATGTGCGTATTTAAATCAGATATCGACCAATTTACATATTATAGGAATCAAATATCGTATAATACTCATAGTTAACTATTTCTATTCTAAATCGTGTTTATAAACAACAAAATTAACTCCATCATATCAACAGATTGCCGTTGTGTAGTGACGTGATCATTGAAGAGGAACAGGTTTATTTGACAATATATGGTACAGTATATAATATCCCTGTCGACTTAGTTCATGTTTGTGAAACGTTTTAGATTGGAAATTATAAACACTTACCGAATATTGATGATTCATTCACAATCACAACGTCAGATGTTACGTTCAGCTACGTGAAAGTCGCCGTAAACGTCCCGAGTTATCCCCCTTTCGCACTATGGAGGCCCAATAACGAAGGCCGAATTGAACAAAATATTTATATTTCTAAAGTCAAAATTTACATATTTCCCCCACTTAGATTTTTCTAGACTTTTTTATGTTGTTTAGGGATACATTAGTGTTATGTTTCAGCTAAAATCATTTCTTTTGCAGAGAGTTCAAGTTTAAAACTTAAATTGACTGGATCGACATCTCCTGTAAAACAAGAGTTTTGAATGCTAAATATAGGCCTACTATATTGAGTGAGTTTCGGAAATATTTGCTCTGCGTGTTTCAACATATTTTCTCGACAGACGGACCCGTTTCAAACGGCCTAGCACAGCACTACAATCATTCTCAACGGATTTCTAAAGATCCACAAGATTCAATCAGTTGTATCAGAAAGCCAATTTTGTGGGAGGACATCCAGGTGTGAAAATCATTACATTCATACAATTTTCGCAAAATGATTGTTCTGGTGATATAAAGTATACGTTCCACAAACCTGCCGCCACACCAATCAGTATGACGCAAATCCATCTTCTTCCAGCTCAGGGACACACCTGTGTACAAACAATATCATAGATAATCGATATAGCTGCAACAGCTGTTATAGATTTAATATGTTTAATATACGCAGTCTCAATCACCCCAAAACACTGGACTTCTCCCACTGTACGGATTACCTTTATCTTCGTAAGTCTCTTTGTTTATACGATATACTTAATCAGATTTACATTCATGCATCATTTTTAAACATTTTACTTTGTCAATTTAAAGTATGGTGTAAAAGTAGGAGAAGGGGTGAGTGAGTTATTGTTTAGCGCCGCTGCGGCAGTATCGCAGCCATTATAGCGGACAAAAGTAGAAGAAACCAGACGAATATGTTCAAAACAAGACTTAGACACCGTATCAAATTTTCGGTATATATGTATAGGGGGTTGCCACACTAATTTTACTATGTATTAATATGTTCCAAACAAGGCTTAGCCTCCCTGTATAAAGGCATGATGTGACATGGAAATAGTCTTTTAGATAAAGTGATGATGCTGCAAATCGTAGTGTCTGATGTAAATATTTTGACAATCTCATGTTATAGGTTCCTTTTCTTGTCTTCCTTCGCCGCTCATGGCTGCGATACCGCCGAACCTCACTAACTCACTCACAATTCTCATCCTTTAACAATTGACGAAATGTATATTAATGTGTTTGAACGCATGAGCGACTTACGTTCTACAATGTCAATATCGGTAATTTTATTCTATGATAGTGTTTTAAGAACATTTGCTTGAAATACAAAACTCATTGCTAGTTATAGATATTATTTATTTGTATGCAGTAAAGGAGTAATGTTATCTTGTTACATTAGGGTGACTCCCAAACTACACTATTATAATTGATTTTATCTTACATTATCAATCATTTTTAATCTTTTTTGTTTATGTTATTAGTATTTCAATTTATTACATAATTTGGAGTGAGATACTCGGTTCTATCAGTGAAATAAACCCTCTATCAAGCTACAGTGGTGATAACCTTTATCACCACTCTACTGAGTGACGATAAACTTTATCACCACTTGCGTGACGTCATCGGGACAATGTTATGACGTCATATTGTCAGCTTGCGAAGGCTGTACGTTTGCCGTTGAAATCACTCAACTCAACTCAACGTAACACAGAAATAATGATATAATAAATAGAATATCTGTTTTTCCTTGACAAATTTCATGTTTATCTTATCTCGTGAAATATCTACTTTTCTACCTCACTCAATGAGATAAACATGGTATTAGTCAAGGAAAGACAGATGTATCCTCTATATATTTGTTTGCATAATTAAATCACTATCATAATTTAATAATCAGGACCGAAAGTTGTAAATAAACTGTTAGATGCAGATGCAGTTTTGCTTTTGTTAAAATCGTATCTTACATTTAAGTTCGTTATGAAAAACCTGACACAAACAGTTACTGTTCAAAATAATTTTGGTTGATTTAGCACGTTTAATGTGACAGAGTCGTGTAGGTTTTATCGATTTAGGCGGTGAAAGGCAAATTTATAATCAATATATTCACATGATGTTGCCATAGAAACGAGTATAGTCTGTTCGTTGGGATTTAAACAAGTATCTAAAACTGATTCAATTAATTTTGTACTAGATAGTTTCGTGACAGTGACTAATGACTAGTGACAGTGTGACGTCATCTACAGTGTGACACTGCAGAGGAGTATAACATATAACCTGATGTTTAAAAGTAGAATATATGTTAAATGGGCTATAGCACTTTTTTTCAGGTTTTTTTCTTCAAATTTCCCATTTATAATGATACTTTATTTCATATATTTGCTTTAGAGTGTAAAACCACAAACCAATTATCCGAGGTGGTAATAACAGTGTTACATATAAAGCAATAATTGCATGGCGGCCATTTCAATGTGAACTCATTTATCATTTTGAATTACAAAAAACGATTCCCATGGCTTTACCGAACCATGTACAATAATTAACTTGATTTTCCTAAGAGAGAAGGGTGTTTTACTATGAGTGACATTATTTTTCAAATACATGTCTTCAATTTATTTTAGCGAAAAAACGTGTTTCTGCCCTTTAACATGTCAAAGTATATTATTTCTGAATGTCACAATAATTATAAAGACGAAAGCTTAACTAGAGAAGTAACAGTGCGTTTGAACCTAAAGAGTTTAATCACATTGTTTGAGATATAAAAATCAATTTATAAAACTGTTAAATAATAGTAATATATATATATCTTGGCCGTGTTCAAGATAGGTTTCAAAGTAATCGCTCAATTAGCGATTACTTTTAAAGGCACTGTAGCACGGTTTTTCGACCTAAATTAAGCTATATTAAGACATATTGATACATACGCATATATTTTAGCTTCCTATTGATGCCATAAAATATTTAATATTGTTTCCAGTTGACTTGTTATTATAATTTAAACGCGGGAGCCGACCGCCCGTTAACAGTTGCTCCGTACATTGAAATCTGTCGCACGCGTTGTTGTGATGCTTGTTTTTCTGGTTTCATCTACACGTTGCGCGTCTTGTTTTGCGCCCGACTATCGTCTGCTTCCCTCAGCAGCTATTTATAATCTAGATTCAATCGTCACAAGATCTTTCTTGGATCTTTCTTACCCGGAAAACTGACTCATCCTCCATATTTCAGTAGAATGTTAAAGGATTATAGATAGTGGATACTAATTTTCATCATATCGTTATAAGATAATTGAAAACAATGTTCAGATTATTCAGAATGAAAAAATAAATAAATACAGTATCAAACCTGCAATAGTGAAAAAGCAGCCGTTTTCTGATACGTTGTCCAAGCTTACCTGTAAAATATGTCTTCCCAGTACCACTTGGGCATTACACTTTGATGCAATAAAATTTCTTTTGGATGTTGCAAATATTATTTTAAATGAAACGTCAATGAAAAATGATTTTGACCTGTCACTGAATAGTAAATTACTTCATAAAATTATTTGCATCCATGATCATGATTTTCAAATAGGCCTACCCCGATAATAGGGACGCTTTTGTTGAAATACATTGCATAAACAATGATTTTTCTCAACCATGTCATATATGTCATTTAATTGTCATATTTTCCGTAGATATGAGTTGAATTTTAGGCCTATATATTATAGGATACTTGCCCAGCTTTACAAAAACATGAACATTATATAAATTGTTTATTAATTTGCTCAACATGAAGAGATGTGAAAAACAAGATGAATTCTTTGTCATGTTATGTTGGTAAAAAACATTATATGTGGTAAAAATAGAGCCACTGGCTCTGAAGCTCATCAGGAATCATGTTATTAATTATCTCTATTGTAAAGATTAAGATTATCACATAATAAATCATTGCCCAGTCATCAAATTTAAAAGTTTTTATCAAAATTGGTTACACATTAATCCATACTCATTATAAATAATGTAGACCTTTGCAGTTTTTTGTTTTACTTCTTATTTTTATTCTGGAATTATCAACATTCATTACATAATGAAAAAGAGCCCCTATTTGTTTCTAAAAATCCTGTTTCTCATTGGCTCATAGTTTCATAGGCTCCTTTTCAATATTTAATTGATAAATTCTATTGAGCATCTGAGTGTAAGACTAAATGAGTAACACAGCAGAGAAGTAACCTGAAACCTCCGTGTATTAGCTGCTTTTTGCATCTCTGCCAGGGAGTGGTCACTCCCCAGGTCAACACCTGCAATTACACAACATGCAGACCCTGGACTCACAGCCAGTAAATTACATATTTTAAATTTTGTTTTCCCCATCTTCATTTATTTTTCTTTATTGGAAAAGAAGATGTGGTATCACAAACTCTTGTAGCTAGTTTCAAAATTCATTTTCAAAGGTTTTTTAGGCTGTGGCCAATATTTGGGGTCACAGAATCACCAAATTTACAAGTTAGAATCCCCATTGGCTAAAGAGTTTGCATACAATATTACAACAGAGTTTGCATACAATATTACAGCGTTCTAGATCTTTTTGTTCCGGAGAAAAAGATGAAAACATAATTTTAGGTAATGGCCTGTGAGGCACTTATTTGGGGCCACAGCGTCACCAAATCTACAATTTAGAATCTCCATTGGCTAAAGACTCATTACACAACATGACGACCTTCTAGGTCTTTTCGTTCTGGAGAGGAAGATGAAAATAATCTTATCTTATCATTTCATCACCAGTCATATGCAGTTCACATATCTCATGTAAAATAATAGAATTCTTAACCGTCTTCAATTTAGTCCTTTATGACTTGTCACAATTTTCAGTTCATAGGCTATTCAATAGTTCTCATTTCACATTGATAACATCAATTTGACAAACATATCCACAATGTAGATTGTTATCTCAAGTCAACATACATTTCAAATAAAGTAATTGAAGTAGTCATAAAATATCAGTTCAAATTCATTTTCAAAGGTTTTTTAGGCTGTGGCCCATATTTGTGGTCACAGGGTCACCAAATTTACAAGTTAGAATCCCCATTGGCTAAAGAGTTTGCATACAATATTACAGCCTTCTAGGTCTTTTTGTTCCGGAGAAAAAGATGAAAACAGGATTTTAGATAATGGCCTGTGAGGCCCTTATTTTGGGACACAGGGTCACCAAATCTACAATTTAGAATCCCCATTAGCCAAGGAATCTGTACATATAATGACAATCTTCTAGATCTTTTCGTTCTGGAGAGGAAGATGAAAATAATGTTATCTTATCATTTCATCACCAGTCATATGCAGTTCATATATCTCATGTAAAATAATAGAATTCTTAACTCCTCTTCAATTTAGTCCTTTATGACTTTTCAAAATTTTCAGTTCATAGGCTATTCAATAGTTCTCATTTCACATTGATGACATCAATTTGACAAACATGTCCACAATGTAGATTGTTATCTCAAGTCGACTTATATTTCAAATAAAGTGATTGAAGTAGTCATAAAATATCAGTTCAAAATTCATTTTCAAAGGTTTTTTAGGCTGTGGCCCATATTTGTGGTCACAGGGTCACCAAATTTACAAGTTAGAATCCCCATTTACTAAAGAGTTTGCATACAATATCACAGCCTTCTAGGTCTTTTTGTTCCGGAGAAAAAGATGAAAACAGGATATTAGGTAATGGCCTGTGAGGCCCTTATTTGGGGTCACAGGGTCACCAAATCTACAATTTAGAATCCCCATTAGCCAAGGAATCTGTACATAAAATTTCAGATCTCTGGAGTCATTGGTTCTGGAGAAGAAGATGAAAATAGCTTTATAGGTTAAGACCCCTGGGGCCCGTATTTGGGGTCACAGGGTCACCAAATCTACAATTTAGAATCCCCATGGGCCAAGGACTCTGTACATAAAATTTCAGTTCTCTCGATTCATTGGTTCTGGAGAAGAAGTCGAAAAAGTGAAAAGTTTACGGACGGACGGACGGACGGACGGACGGACGGACGACATCCCATGCCATAAGCCCATCGGGCCTTTCAGGCCTGATGAGCTAAAAAGTGAAGTTGAAAGTTAGAAATTCTTGCCAATTAGATAGTGAAGAAATATAACATGCATGGTTATATTTGTGATAACACTACCTTCAATACCTTCACTCGGGCAGGATTCGAACCCACAACCTCAGAGTAAAGCAACTATATCGCCAGCATTGACTGTACCAACAGCTTACGACACGACCATTTCGCCTCGAAGAATGTGTAGGCTTACTATTGAAGGTAGTGTTATCCAAAATATAACCATGTAAGAAGTTGAAAGTGTTAGTAAAATATCACAAATAAATTTTCATGATCGGAAGTGAACGAAAACTTATGAAATTCAACAAGATTGTAATCTAACATCTTATTATTTTTAGACACATTTCAAATTCATTAATTTTAAGCATGGTTTTGGAAAACAGCAAAATAATGACTTGGTATTTTTACAGTAACGTCCCACCATATATGTAAGCCTAAAGGGCTGAAGAAATGGACATACCTCAGTAACCATTTAACTGTTTTATTAAATACCATTGTATCCAAAATCAGATAATTGGTACTTTTGCGGGGTAGGTCTGCTGTTTCCATGTCAATTTTCAGTAAAATATTTTGAAAATTGAGATAATTAAAATTATCCATGAAAAAACATTGAAATAACATGGGATCGAATGGGGAAACAGCGATTCCTGTAACACGTTTGGCACATTGCTGTAATTAAATGAAAATCATTAAAGTTGCACAAAATGTAAATGTAAATTGTAATTATGGAAATACCCTCAAGGTAAGAATACACACCACTGTGCACTTGTGTCGAGATGGATGTTGGGAAAACAAAACAAAACGTTTTTTTAATACATGACAATATTTATTAACAACATAGTTTGGTAAAATAATAACATAATAAAACATTTTGCTTTGTCACATGATACCGAATTTCAAAGGAAACTAATACTTCCTCTACCTGGTCTACTAGTACTTTCATCAGCTTCTGGAAATACTTTTCATAAATCATAAAATTTGAAATGTATGATTAGTGAAACTCTGACTGCGTATCTTTAGTCTACACTAGTTGACCTATGGGAATAGTCATTTGATCACTGTTGATTATTTTAAGCGTCAATGCATTTAGCAACTCTACTTACAATTTCTACATTAGTGTTATTACTGAAAGACTTAATTATCATCTAGATACATTCTGCTGATATAAATGTTGCGCTTAATTCTTAGGTGCGTAGGTTTACCCGACAGCACTGTACCTGGCTTGTTCGACGATCGTGCTCGCCTCGGTCGGTTTACATCGTCTACTGGCTTGTTCACTTCACATCGGCACACCTGATATCGCGCTTCGAACTCCTCGAACTTCATTTAGCCTAATGGTTGCTTGATGTAAACCATCTGTTGCCGCCGTCCGCTGCATTTCTAAGTATTTTTCTGGTATTTGGCGAAAGTAAGGGTCTTCACGGGTGTAAACAATAGGGGGCACTTGATTTGCACTATCCCGAGCATAGCCCGCTATAGCTATCCGGGTGATCCGAGCAGACAAACCAAATCAAGTTGATTCGGGTTACTGTTACTTAGTTGCCCTGCAACTAATAATTGAAATTTTCTAAAGTGTTTGCGACAATGACAACGATAAGTCGACAACCGGGTTGCGGGCGACCCGGGCGATAGCCCGGCTGGCAAATCAAGTCCCCCCATAAACTGGGTACCATCTAGCATCTCGAAAGGGAGCTAACTCTATCTAGGTTTCGCTCAAGGCGTCACGTGATTTAATGCAACGTTGCATTAAATCAAGCAAACTTTTAAAATTAACTTTAAAACCCGAATACTTAAAAATATTTCAAATTGACTA
Source organism: Gibbula magus (assembly GCA_936450465.1). Classification (NCBI taxonomy): domain Eukaryota; kingdom Metazoa; phylum Mollusca; class Gastropoda; order Trochida; family Trochidae; genus Gibbula; species Gibbula magus. Next base: position 64,646,823 of record OW388304.1, read on the forward strand.
TATGGTAGAATACATTCGGGCTGATCAATTTCATATACGAGCAATGGGCAAGATCGCTGAATAAGTGATATTTAATAACATTTGCTGTGACACAGTGCCTCTCTTGAACGCGATTGCTCAATGTAGCGCTAGGTAGCACGGCGAGCAAACTTCGAGGAATTTGCACTGTGTCGTTCAAGAGAGAAGAAGCGCTCATTGAGCACTACATTGAGCGATCAATGAGCGCTACGAAGCGCTTCATTTTGTTGAACCGCCGGCATATTTATCCTTGCATATTGCACGTTCAAAGCAGTGACCGTCATACCCTCCTGATGAACACGTACAGATCACTTGCCGAGGGTATACAACTCTTCCTCTGTTAGGCGCTCACGGTTCAAACTCAGACAACCACCATGTCTTATGCCTGAGTTACACCAAAGTAGTTCTCACTGCGTTCTACGCCGTCCAAAAAATATTGTAAAACGACTTCGAAAGAGACAGAAACGGGTAACTTTTGTGTATAACTTTCCAAACTACGATCCAAGTAGGGTTACAGACAGGAAGTCCATCTAGTCTCTACCCAGTTCTCTGACAGGTGGCACCACGTTTAGATGGGATAATATTGCCCGTTTATTACGTTTTCAATCAGTTCAATCTCGTTATCAGTCAGTTTATATCACTTCTCAACTAGACCTATCTCTATCTTAATACGCATAATACCGTTCTAACCCGTTTGTCTCCCGATCAACTCGTTTTCAGACAGTTCTTCTCGTTTTCATTTCGTTCTCAGTACGTTGTTCTTGTACCGCAATCACGTCCTGGCCACATTTCTGTAAATATCCAGCACGTTCTTGCCCGTTCTTATTCCCGTTCTCGGTTTCAATGTGAAAAATGTAAATCTTCAATATATTAGTGTGGCCAAAACAGATTGGTCATAGGGAATCCTGTGTAGGAACGTAGTAGCAACTCCTTACGAACAATTAATTTTATTTGGAACAAATTTAAATGAGATAGCAACTGAAATTGGCGTACTGTGGTCGAGGTACATGGACGGGGTGGACGGGGTGGACGGGGTGGACGGGGTGTGGACGGGGTGGACGGGGTGGACGGGGTGGAAACTGTGCACGGACGTATTACAATTGATTTTCCGACTGCACAACGTCCTCACCCGTCCTTAGTAAGTTCGAAGTACGGTAATTCCGTTTGAAGTACGACAGCTCCGTTCGAAGTACGACAGTACCCAGTCCAATTTCAGAACGGGAAGATCGTTGGACATGTCCGACGTTCTGGAGCACCATTCCGTTTTTAGTACGTCCGAGCCAGTTCATAAAGTTCGCAAACAGTTGCCACTACGTCCATTCCGTTTTTCGAGCCCGTTCTAAAAATATTCAAGAACTTAATGAGAACGGGTTTGGTGTAAAGGAGGTATTACGTGGATATAATCATCATATTTTGATATATATTCGAATAAATGATGTTAATCAGTAGTTCCACTTATTCGCATAATATATAAGAGAAACGTCAACAATTGTTTTATACGTGACATCATTTTCTACCACTACGGATAAACGGATTGTGTAATGAGCTTTTACCCTCCCAAGTGAAGATCTACTGTATACACATCTATTATAAATAGCAAATTTGAACATATAAACAATGCAAAAAGGAAACCTTTAAACGTCGTAATGTCAATCAATAATGTCAAACCTATGCATTATAATTGCTTCAGGGCTCATTAGTAATGGGCCACACACACCCCTGAAATAGAGGTTAAGTTAACAAGGCGAGATGTTCTCATTAGTGTGCCAGTAGCTGAGACGTGTGTCTTTTAACTGTAATCGCTGTGTGGAAGATGAATGCCGTTTGTTCTGCAATGTGCTGTCCCTGTTGTTCGTTATCCAAGTGTTGTGATGGGATGGTTGTATTTGTTTAATCCAATGTTGCAAGACTAGTTCATATTGTTTAACCCGTGTATAGTCTTCGTAACTTGCATGCATTTCAGAAACAATTATAGTATATTATAACCTGTGATACCTTTTACTGTATAATGTTGATATACTATAGTCTCTCGTAAGATTCAGTGGGTTGATCATCAACTGACATCAAATTGAAACCAACGTAAAATGATAACAACAACATGAACAACACCACCAATAACAATACAAAATGTGAAGCCTTTTGTGACATCCGATGATGTATACAAGTTTAACTTCATAGACAAGTATGGTAGTATATTTCCGAGTAGATGTTTTATTCACCAAAGCCACACCAATAGAACCTATTCTTTCTTAAACATCTACATAAATGTTGTCTGCGAGTGGCATGTTGAGTTTACTGTTTGTTTCCTTTAAACAAGCTTACGTACCATCATATTGAGAGGTGTATTTGGAAAAGAACAAAACGATATTTTTGTTTAATTAGAATAAACCTCAAACTCTCTTTCTTGGTATAGTTCATCCAGCCTTTAAAAGTCGTTATTATATCAATAAATCAAATGAATTCAAATGCCAAAACACTATATTAATTAATTCAAAATATATGGTTCATTAAATTCTTAATTCATTTTAATAAGCTTTAAAATGTATAGTTTATATACATTTTATTTGTCAGTTATTATGCCTGATGAAAAAGGTCACATGAAAGTCTCTTGTCACTCAATAAAATCGGTTCTCTACTTTTAATATATGGACATGTTAAGTTTAATGACATTGAATTTATCTAATTATTTGCATTTAGTAAATCATGTTTAAGAGCTTAGATTTGATATATTATGTTTCTGATTTTATGTCTTTGATCAAATTGATTATGCTGCTAAACATGTTTTTTCTTTGAAGACCCCGGCACGTCCCAGTTACAATCAATCACTGACTCAAGTCTTTGGAAAGTGGCCCTGAATAAACACACCAATAATTTCCATGGTAACGGTGAATATTTCGCAATATGCATATTGCTAGGTAATACGCTCCCTTGTTCTATTCCCCAGAATACGGACGCCCTGCAGGTGTCTCCGTGAGACATGAAGTCCTGGTTTATAGTTGTCGTGTCTCTGTCAGGTAAGTCTCATCGTTAGGATTCAGTCTCCTTCATATGAATAGGTTTCATGTCAGACATCCGCCGAGTCTTTGTGCTATGATAATAAATGATAATAAATATTGTGGGCATTAATAACGCGCTACCTCCAGGTACTAATACCTGCTCATGGCGCGACCGATATAATACCCCTGGTCAACGAGTACAGAAAACTCCCTGAGGAGAATACAACTGGTCACCTGAGAGAAGAGAGAAGGATGTTTTACTATTGGTGAAATTATTTTTCGAATACATTTCATCAACTTATTTGAGCGAAAAAACGTGCTACTGCCCCTTTAAGTAGCATTTATAATAACATTAACGTGTTTGGGACATGGGGAGGGAGGAGGAGATATATCCTTTTCATCTGTCAACTATTTTACCAATTATCCGGAATCTGTCTGGTATCATTTTCATATGGATTGTAATTTGCATAGATCACCGTGAACACCTCTCAGAGGTTGTGATCATATCCTCATTATAGTCCATCCGTGGAGAACACATCATGTTTGGCGAACTCCAAAGATTGTTGTTTTTTTTAAATTTCGACAAGAACGAGGACGAATCTGATAGCAATTAACACTTTACACGTTTCATGCTTTTGTAATAATTTGTTAATAATTTTTATTGGAGGTCTCATATAGATCGATTTGAGTCGAAACGACACCTTAAATCCACCCCTCGATATACCTACCTACCTACCCATCCACCTACAACCCACCCAACCACCTACCTACCTACATAATCATGTACTTATACCTACATATCTACCAACCAACTCATCCACACACCTACATAATAATGTACCTGCTAACTTTTACTTACCTCCTTATCCACCAACCGTCTTACCTACCTACCTTCTTAAAGGGACACCGCGTCGAGAATAAAAATCAGATCTTGTGTATCTACCTATGCTGATTAACATGTCTGCTAACAAGTCACACGAATTTCAGACAAATGACGTAATAGTTAATAAAAACTACTGCATGTAGACAGTGAAGTGAAGCGTAACTCGTTAGCAGACACTCCAATCATCTTAATGAGATAACGATCATTTTTAACCTCGACGCAGTGTCCCTTTAACCACCAACCATCTTACCTACCTACCTTCTTAACTACCAACAGTCTTACCCACCTACCTTCTTAACTACCAACCATCTTACCTACCTACCTTCTTAACTACCAACCATCTTACCTACCTACCTTCTTAACTACCAACCATCTTACCTACCTACCTTCTTAACTACCAACCGTCTTACCTACCTACCTTCTTTACTACCAACCGTCTTACCCATCTACCTTCTTAACTACCAACCGTCATACCCACCTACCTTCTTAACTAGCAACCGTCTTAGCTACCTACCTTTTTAACTACCAACCATCTTACCTACCTACCTTTTAACTACCAACAATCTTACCTACCTACCTTCTTCACTATCAACCATCTTACCTACCTACCTTCTTAACTACCAACCATCTTACCTACTGACCTTCTTAACTACCAACGGTCTTACCTACCTATCTTCTTAACTAGCAACCGTCTTTGCTACCTACCTTTTTAACTACCAACCATCTTACCTACCTACCTTCTTAACTACCAACCATCTTACCTACCTACCTTCTTAACTACCAACCATCTTACCTACCTTCTTAACTACCAACCATCTTACCTACCTACCTTCTTAACTACCAACCATCTTACCTACCTACCTTCTTAACTACCAACCATCTTACCTACCTACCTTCTTAACTACCAACCATCTTACCTACCTACCTTCTTAACTACCAACCATCTTACCTACCTACCTTCTTAACTACCAACCATCTTACCTACCTACCTTCTTAACTACCAACCGTCTTACCTACCTACCTTCTTAACTACCAACCATCTTACCTACCTACCTTCTTAACTACCAACTTTAAAAGAAAACTACCTACCATGCTGACAAGCTGATTACATTACATATCTTGATTCATTTGCTTTCTGTTTCATAATTTTGAATCTTGACTAACCTCATCACCAAGAGTGAATCAATTAGACTAAAAGTGAATTGAAATGAATATTTTGTCAAAACCTAAATATCTATTGAACGGGAATTGAACAAGAATTAATCTGATTTGTTTGCAATAACTCCCTTGTTTCACCTTCAGCTTTAGTTGTCAAGTCTCGTTCAGAGACGTGCGACCAGTGTACAGTGACGTATGAAGCTGCTGCCGAAAAGACATGTGTGTGAGTAGTGTCAGTGTCAGTGTCAGTGTCATTGTTAGTGTCAGTATCAATGTAACTGTTGATATCTCGGGGGGGGGGGGGGGGGGGGGGGGGGGGGGGGGGGGGGTACTTATTGCGCAATAGGTAACGAATTCACCAGATTCATTATTATCAGATCGAACGTAAGACACATATATCGCTGTGTTCTCGATCCCAAGACATGACCCCTGCACGATCAGTACTCAGAGCAAGTACGGAGCGTTAACGAGTGTTAGGTTCAATCTGATTTTAATGAGATTGTGAATACGTGGCATTTCTAAACGAGGCTCGATTACTAACTATCACATTCGCAGAGATATGGTAGCTCCTTAGCATTTTAAACTGCACTAGGACTATTCAAGCTTACTATTTCATCCTTACCAGGTACCCACTGAACTGCTGAAGGGCAAATTGCATGAACAAAGATTATAGGGAATAGTTCACAGTTCCATATTAGTCTGGGAGCCATTCCTTAAAAGAGGGCTAGAAATCAATTCCGCTAAACATGTTTAGTAGAAGTGTTCTGTTGTTTAAAGGTTATAGTACATTGTTAATTCTTTTCATACATGTTGGCACTTTGATAAATGACCTTCAAGGTCATGTCAAGCTCAAATGTCAGATCACTGAAATTTTAAGATATTTTCGCCCAAAAAGTTTTCCTCAGTACCTGAACAAAAATAACAGACATGAATCACATTCTGTATCAAAGTTTTAATGCTTTAACAATGTTGATTCATTTCACATTTGTTGGCACTTTCACAAATGACCTTCAAGGGCAAGTCAAGGTTAAGAGGTCATATCGTGTAATTTCATGGTAGTTCTGCCAGTAAAACTTTTTTCACACAACCTGCTGAAAAATAATTTGAGTATTCCTAGGATGCCAACATATTTTGTATCGATGCACAGCATCCAATGAACATTTTAAACTATGTTGGCAACCTCTACTCTAATTGTTTAGCGGAAAAAAAATCTGGACTTGGCTCCATATATATTCATGACAGATATGTTCGTTAGTTTGGCAATTAAAATGTCAACAAAGCATACGATAGGATTTTAAAAATGACCCAAGAGAAAACATGTTCGTAATGTTTAGCATTTTCATTGCAGTGAGGCGCTATACATGCATGTTCATTGTCGTTAACCTAAAGTAAAATCAATCGACTAGGAATCCATTAAAGGGTAAATAATAAACACTATATATTTGGCAATACACGTTTCATTTATCGTTTTTACTTTGTGATTTTACTGACCTGACTATTTATTCTTGTACAGTGAGTTCCAAGCCTACATGGGGTGTCTGGAGACGGCCTCCCCTGCGTGTAGTCTCCCAGCAGATAAAACAACCGCTCTCGACAGTGCCTACGATGCTGTCAAAGATTCCTGCAGTAGGTCTTGGAGAATCTTAACCAACTATTCCTTTCGATTTTTATGTCGTGGCGCAGCCCGTCCGTCGTTCCGTCCGTCCCGAAAAGGGTACTTGTGTTCTGAAATCAACTCCTCCCTCAGTTTTGAACCGATCTTTCTGAAACTTTACACATGCATTGGATATACATCGGTGATACGCGTGTTTTTGGGACCGATCGGATAAATATTTTCAGAGTTATGGCCCTTGACTTAGAGTGCTCAGCTTTCCAACTTCAGACTGACAGGACCTGTGTTCTGAAATCAACTTCTCCCACGGTTTTTGATCAATCTTTCTGAAACTTTACACATGCATTGGTTTGAATTTCAATAGTACAATAATGAGAAAATGGAAAACTGTTTTGTTATTCAGCCGCCGTATTCTAATCGAAGGTTAGAATTGAACTCAATGTCAAAATAAAGTTATGTTTACAAACACATATGTCAATATATTGATAAAACGTAGTATATAATTTACATGTAGTTTATAATAACCATATCAATTAGAAATGCGTATTTTCACGGACTTGAATAACATTGTATTGCGCCACCGCTTGTAGTAATCAGTAATACTTCATGTTTGCTTGTGTCCAGATAAAGGGGGGGGGGGGGGGTCATTGTGGGAAATGGCGCCATATTTCGAACGTCCTCTCGTCTTTATTCACGTTGTTGATTTATCATACCGTGCACGTTCCTGGTTATTCGAAGTACACATGAAGCCAAAAGTTGATGCTACTGCGAATATATGTCTCTATGTTTCCTGAACGACACAATTCGGGCAGTTAAACGTGTTTAGGGGTATAAACACCCTAAGAAATAGGACAATAAATGCGTTTAGTATTATGTTTACACCCAAAACACGATGTTTACAGTGTATAGAATAGAATATCATTTTGAATCTATGTTTTTAATGCGACGTGATGTAATAAATATGACGTAATTTTGCATTGCAACTGAGCGATTGCTAGTTCACGTTTGACAAAGTTACTCTCATTCTGCGATAGTATTTACAATTTAAATGAATTGTTTATTATGTCAGAAAGTTTAACAATATCATCAGAATCTTACTGAAATAGAATAGAATAGAATAGAATAGTAGAATAAACGATTTAGACGCGCATCTTGAAGGTGTGAACAAGTTTATGAATGGTGTATGAATATACAATGTTTATTTTACAATCTAATCCGAGATCGTGATGTCGCGTCTTCGATTTTTACGCATTAAATTGAACTTGGGTAAGAACAATAATTACCAACTCGTTGCGAGGAATTACGAATTATCTGTCCCTCGTGAATTATTATGTTTAACTCCTCGCAGAAGCTCGGAGTTTATCACATTAATTAGCTCGGGACAGATAATCCGTAATTCCTAGCAACGAGTTTATCATGATCATTCTCATAATGTGCAAAAACGTGTTGAAGGACTAGGTGCTATTGTATAAACGTTTCTTGAAGTAAATTACCTTGCTAACCTTCCTGAACGTAAAGGTTGATGTAATAATTGCTGTCAAAAATTATTGCAGTAGGTTTGTTATTAAATCAATATATGAAATTCATATCACAAACTTCCTCTATACGGCTTTGTTCTACATGTATAAACGTTTCTGGCCAAATTTACATTTTGTATTATTAAAACTGTGTAGCAATACGTTCCTAGTAATAAGTTAATAACTGATGTTACAACGTATTGCAGTAGTTGTAAGCTAATATCTGTATATGATATGTTACCGATTTCATTGAAGCTTATACTTCCACTCACCTGTTGGATAATGTAATCCACAGGACCACAACGTCCTAAGTAAAATAAAAATTGGTTAGCATTTCGGCTTCGGATCAAAAGGTACAGGGTTCGAATCCCGCCAGGGGCTCGACAACTTTGTGAGCAGTAGAAAATTGTTCTTACATGCAGTAAGGTTTGGGTGCAATGCTACAATGAATTTCAGCACAGTACCGCCTATGGTTTGCTCGTTCAAGCCGATGCTCGCAGGTTTTACTGCAACGCATAGCCACAATAGTAACGCGGGCTTTCTCCCTGCAATAATACTAGCAGTCATGTCATAAGTAACATTTTAAGAAAGTGAAATCATCTCATCTATCTACCTTTTACTTACGATATCGAGATTCTGTGATGTAAGCAAGAGTCACCTTTACTATCTGTGGCTCTACTCGCAGGTGTTACAGAGACTTGCAAGTGCCAGATTCAGTACTGGAAATCATCGTCCACAACTGACGCCCCGGCCGAATGCAGGTAATATCTGGATATTCATGCAGGACATTCATCACAGCTTGCATTAATCAATACAAATAAAGAGTATGGTTTAACTCAATTGAAATTGACTTTGTAGTAGGCTAGATATGGTCCTCAAACCTCCAGTAGTTTGTCTGACCGACAAACTGTATGCAGAATATAGTCTTCCTTTATAAATTGGCTAATTCAGGTGAAATAACAAATGAAGTTGGGAGAGTAACCCGATTTACTAGTTGACCTTAGGTAAGGAACTGTATGACACCTAGGAGTACTTACACTCGACCGCTCAGCCTTATACTCGTGTGGAATATTTAATTACATGTGGACATATATGAATATTATTTTACCATCCGTTGTTTTTTAAAAATTTACATTTTAATTATTAGTAGTCAATCACTTTATTTATTATGAAATTAGAAGTTATGTCGAACTGTCGCCTTCCACAGAGTAAAGCGTTGAAACGAATTAATATCCATAGAAAATATCACCCCGACGTTTACAATTTCTATTTTTCCTAATGAGTGCTAATGAGTTGTTCTTACTTTCGGACATTTATACAACTTTACTTCTCGTATGTAAATCCGTTTATAGGCCCCTACTTATTATTATCATATTCGTGCTGGCCGGCCAACTCACCATTGCTAATTTTGTTTATCTTTTTTAAGCATTATCTCTCTTTGAAGACGAACATTCATAACCATTTACATTAAGACGATATTGTGTTGCTGTTTATTCCTAGTGCGGATAAATATTTCCTCGCGTGTATGAAGGGAAAGGGAGGCAACTCGTGCGCTGGCAGATCACGTGACGTGTTAATGAACAGTCTTCAATTCGAGGCATCATGCAGTAAGTACAGTTCCAATCTTGGTACACTGTTGTTATAAGTTATGTCATTAAACTACGAGTTATGGTTTAAACACATCTATTTCAATGAAGAATTGGAATTGTAAACAAGCTATAAGCTTACATGATCACCGCTCCTAAATGCGAATCATATCAGGAGTATCCGCGATATTGTTTCTTTTGCTTACGTGAAATGAGAAAAATGCTATATTTTTACTAATTAATGTTTAAAGTTAATACAAGAAGCATATTGAAAGAATATCCTGAAAGTACAACATAATTCATCATTATAGACTGATCAACAGTGCTTTCCACACTCGAAGCGCCGATGAATGGCTTTAATTCGTGTGCTAGTCTCTCGTCAACCATCATATAAACTATCTCAACTGGATTGTGTTTTAAATTACACTTGTGACGTCATCCTATTGTTCTTTCACTCCATTATTTTTCAGTAATGGAGAGTTACACATCAGATCATATTTTTGAAGTAGAAATTTAATTTATTTAACTTTTTAAAGCAATTTTGATAAAAGAGCAATACTTTGAGTGTAATTTAAGTAGGGTAATATCCTCGTAACTCTCCATTCCTTAAAAATAATGTGCCTCGGCCCCTTCGGGGCCTCGTCTCCATTATTTTTAAGGAATGGAGAGTTACTCGGACATTACCCTCTACGTAATCATGTATTAGTAACCGATTGTATATGTTTGGACGGCAATGCCACCTGACATTCTCTCTAAGGCTAGGAACTCTCATTGAGAGAAATGAAAATTCGAATATGAGCGTAGATAGAAAGAAAATCCCGAAATTCACCGCTGTTTTGGTCTTTGCAATTGATAATGTAACGTAATACAAAGCACCATTTGACCTACAGTTACAGCGGACTCGGCCTGTAGTTGTGAGAAGATCTACGCTGAGACCGATATCACCGCAGAGACGAAATGCGCGTAAGTTTTTAATTTTTATTTCTCTCCTCATGAACTTTTAAATTGAGGAAAGTTTAACGTGTAATTTGTTTGTAACGAATGTGATCACCGTCCTTCCTCGTATTCGCATCGTAAGTACAAGTATTGCGTATGCGCGTAAGTTTTTATTTTTTATTTCTCTCCTCATGAACTTTTAAATTGAGGAAAGTTTAACGTGTAATTTGTTTGTAACGAATGTGATCACCGTCCTTCCTCGTATTCGCATCGTAAGTACAAGTATTGCGTACGCATCGTGGACTAGTCGAACATGAACCCTGTTGAGTGAGGTGTAAACGATTGGATCACCATGTATTCATGGTGTTATATCACATGTGAAATGGGCCTAAAATGAAAATGGTAAGTATATGCAAATAACTAAAGCTGCTCCTCAGAGCGGAAACATCTTGATCGTTTGAATTTTACCGATATAAGCACGATTCAACTACAGTGCATGCTAGTGTTATCTCTCGTGTTAACTAAACCTGATAATAAAGTGGACGATGTCAGGTGAATTGCACCCTTGCACCATGTTCCAGAGCGGACACGGCCTTCATGACGTGTATGGTGGACAAGACTGGGGACTCGTGTACTGGTCAGTCTCCAAGCCAACTGGTCGCTGGTCATAACATCGATGACGACTGTCGTAAGTGTGCTATTGCAATTTAGGAAGCAAAAAGTCATATTTCACTTTTCTGTCTCGCATAGTTATGAAGATAAAAAAAACGACGTTTAAAAAGCGTTTATGTCAGAAAGATGAACATATATTATTTGAAGAATAAAACATAGTTTAGTCGGTGTCAGTCGTACCTATCACTCCTGATTGTAAAAATATTGCATTTTGTTGGTCATGTTTCTTTTGCCCGGTTTTCTTTGTTTCGTGGTCAACACACAACAAGGTAACACTAACAGAAATGAGACACCGACTAACTAAATGGAAATAAGTTGTGAGTAGATGTCGAAAAGCGAACTCAGTCGAAAGTGACCTTGTAGTAGGCTGGATATGGTCCTCAAACCTCCAGTAGTTTTGTCTGACCGATGGATACTTTTCGGACCTTATCCCGCACATTCATATCTTTGTAATTGCTACCGATGACCTTTAATAGGATAATGTATTTACCCGTGAGTATGTCTGTCTGTCCACAGCTACAAGTACCTGCACGTGCTTCATCCAGTACCTGGAGAGGGATATCACTGGCAACGAGAAGTGTCTGTGAGTTAGACATACACATTATATAATAATAATAATTGCATACTTCTATAGAGCCTTTTCCACACCCTAAGGTATGCTCAAAGCGCTACAAGTATTACCCTGAAGGAATTGTACTTTCAAAGCTGCTACTAAGCGCTTCGTCAGTACTTCCCGTATTCAGGTACCCATTTGTACAGCTGGGTTGACTTGACAAAGTGGATGAAGTGGACAAAACACAGTATTTGACCTAAGTCATAAATCTTTGGTTTCTCCATCGGGATTCGAACCCGGGTTGTCGGCGACAGAGATTGGAGATTTTATGAGCGGTTTCCAGCGGAGCTGATTTCCCACTCGGTCAAGCTAACCACTACATCACCGTGCTCCACACACATCATCAATTACAGAACTCAGACTTTGAATAGAATTTGACAACCAGCCTTCAGTATCATTTAATTTATCGCACGGTCGACATGTCTGACAATATCAGAGAACTATCTGGGTCAAGATGATAAGTTTTCAAAAACCTTCACACTTGTCATAATGCTCCGTTTTCATTGTTCCTGGGTGGTCTCACAATATGTACATTAACATATATTCATATGTTTTATGATTTTATTTTCCAACAGATATTGATTAATTTATCTATAATTCAAAGATCATATATTCACCACAGGGCCCAGAAAGGCTTCATCTCGTGTATGACGGGCAAGACGGAGCTACAATGTGACGGAGTGAAGAAAGCTAGCGACATGAGCGGCTTCCCTGCCATAGACCAGACGTGCGGTGAGTGCTTAGTCGAATATGTTTGGAAATACTGCAAGAATGAATAGGTTGACAAGGGGGAGGAAGAGGAGGAAGACGAACGAAATAGACATTATTTTGTTATACGTATTGCCACAGACTGTTGTTAAAGTTCAAAGCAGCATTGACAACATTTTAAATATTCTACGTTTAAAACGAAATCTACTTGTATTTCCAGTCGGTGACAAGGCTACAGAAGCGTGTGGGTGTGACCATGAGTATGCACTGGCTGACCTCACTGACCCCGACCTGAAATGCACGTGAGTTAAATATTTATGAATAATTGTCTCTCGTTATACGTAATCGTATAATTTTTATGTTTACTTTGACGGCATAAACTTTTCTAAAAGAGAGATTATTGTTGAGAAGTCAATTGGTGAAGTAAAAAACATGGAAAGGATAATTTAACAATAATGAACATTAACTTGTATGCATCGTGATAATGGAAGAAATGCATCCGAAACAGGAAGTCTATTTCCGGAAGCACTGTGTTAGGCTGTCTGATTTGAGCTGATTTGAGCTATCCACGTAAATGTTTATGTTGATATGGTGATGGTTTAGAACATTGAGGTGTTCACTGACATACACTAGCCACATGAAGAAACACAACAAGAACACAACAAACGTCAAAGTTCAGGCCTCCGTCAATGATCATGAGTCATTTGATTTTCTCAAATACTGGCTGTGCTCAAATCTGTTAATTGCCTCCAATCAAATCTGTTGATTTTCCCCAATACTTGCTGTGTTCAAATCTGTTGATTTTCCCAATACTTGCTGTGTTCAAATCTGTTGATTTTCCCAATACTTGCTGTGTTCAAATCTGTTGATTTTCCCAATACTTGCTGTGTTCACATCTGTTGATTTTCCCAATACTTGCTGTGTTCACATCTGTTGATTTTCCCAATACTTGCTGTGTTCAAATCTGTTGATTTTCCCAATACTTGCTGTGTTCAAATCTGTTGATTTTCCCAATACTTGCTGTGTTCAAATCTGTTGATTTTCCCAATACGTGCTGTGTTCAAATCTGTTGATTTTCCCAATATTTGCTATGAACCGAGTAGTGCGTATAGAATCAAGAGTGACTGACCAAACTTGTACAGCGGATCACTATGGGATGTTTTGTTGCAGTGCCGATGTAACCTACATGATGTGTCTGAAGGACAAGACGACAGCAACATGTGACGGCAGGTCCGCCTCTGAAGTCGCGTCTGTCCACACCATCGCCTCTACCTGCTGTAAGCTATGTTAAACCGATTTATCCTACCTCATGTAAGAATGTCGATCCCTGATTGATCCACGTGGCCGTTTACAAATATCAATAAACACCGTCATACGGGTTGATAAATCTTCCCGGGGGTGATAAATGTTTTATATCCCGCAACATGAATATCCCGGCACATGAATAAAGCATGCATCCTACACGTCAATTATTCCATGCCATGTGACACAAGTTAAAGGTCATAATTTGTCGATCGATCATCTGTTTTCTGTCAAATGTTTTCTTTGTTTTTTTTAATGACATTTTGAGACATGCGGTAAGATAAATACGTTATAACATTCAGTTTGTTCGGGTGACATCGTATTTTATCGACTCGTTGAATAAACACTAACGCGGGTCTGATAAATTACGATGTCACCCTCAACTGAATGTTATAACTTATAATATGCACTTAGGCCATGCATAAATGCCACGAATACCGTTTATACCATACCTACCATTTACACGATATATACCATTTATACAATATATATATATCATGAACATCATTTATACCATTTACAAAATTTCTACCATTTATATTATGAAAACCATTTAAGCCACGGATATTTTCATGTCTGAGTTCAAGCAATGTTGGCGGCTTATTCAACTAATAATGCTACATACGGAATCATATCTCACGCAAATCAAATCTCCACCATTGAAGCAAGCATTAACCAGATTTAGATGTGGATGCCATCAGCTTATGATCGAAATGGGGCGACGAATGAGCAGAGACTTCGAAAAACGCTTGTGCAGTAGATACTGCCTGAAACATAATATTAACTTCTTTGAAAATGAATATCATTTTATTGTTGTATGCTGTGCCTTTTCAGACTTAAGAAAGAAATATGTAGATTATAAATTCTACAGTAACCCCTCATTTGAAATGTTTGATCGACTTATGTCTTCAAATCATGAACCTTCTTATACAAATTTGTCCAAGTATATATTTTATGCTATGAAATTGTATGAATCATTTCATTTGTAATTGGATTTTTGAAATGTTATGTACTTTGGGCCTGTGGCCTAGAAAGCGTGATTTATCCTCACAGTCTGTCCATGTCTCCTTATCCTCGCCTTTCTTCTCCGGAATTCCGTAAAACACAACAAGTAGTTATGCTTTGAGGGCTATGAGCACAGTTCAGCCCATGCTATCTCTATGGGAGTTTGGGTATCCACACAGGGTATCCACACGATGAGGAATACCCATCTATTTATGGTATCTGATGTCACCTTCCTATAACGAGCCGGGAAATCCCCATCTATTCATAGTAACCGATGTCATCTTCCTAAGACGAGTCTGGACATGTTGAACTACCATTCATGTGATTGGTTTAAATTTAATCCGCGAAGTATTTGAGACTTATAAATGGGGACATGTTAAGACATGTTGGTCTTTCCGCGAAGTATTGTCATCTCTATAAATAAGCCAGGTTTTTAAACAATATCTCATTTCTCAACTGCACCTGGACCTGCACACATCACTCTGAAGAATCTTTGTGAAGCAGATTTCTTGAGAACTTTTCCAGTTTATTTGGTGAGTTGCCTATAGTTTTTACTTAGTTTTTACAGCTTTCTAGTTCACACACTTTGAAGTTTAACCTGTCAGGGGGCCACTTTTTGTTTGCGTGAACGTTAGCTCCTTACTCGTAATCACTGATATCAACTGGTTTATATACTAAGGAGAAAGGTCTTTTCAATGATCACGAGTGTGAAATAATTAGCATATACTTCAATTAATTATTAATTCATACTTTCAAAACATGAATTATAGTTTAAGAAGGTTTTATAGTACTCATCTTTGTATTATGATAAATTCATACTTGTGTTTTATCAAAAAAATAACTTTGCAGTGACGATAATAACAGGAAAAATATATCTCATGGAACGAGTTATCTCCCTTGGTCGAGGTATCGAGGCCGTCTGTTTACATGTCTATTTTTAGAACACCTTCGCTGTGGCTTTCTTATTCCATGTTTTGAGTGTTAGGATATGTATATAGAAACAAGATTCATGTTAGTAGTTACCTAATGTTATATTATTGAAAGCCGACAGTATGTAACTATTTAATAAATTACAATAACAACGAACTGAAGTATTATATAAAGGGACATAACTCTGCATATGAACATTCATATCTCTCCCCATGTGTTTACATACATATTAATACGATCTATTTTGTTTAGCTTTCATGACTTTTATTAATAATACTTCTCGTTATTTACTCTTGTGTATGTTTTAGTGGTTACATATAAGAGAGAAAACATGAATACATTATAAATGTTTATTTTTATCAGACAAACTTAACATGCTATTATTGTCATTTCTGTTTACATAAGTGATATGTTAAACTTATTTAAGGAATCTTTTTATAATATAGATATTATATTTATGTTATAACTCTAATGTGTTATTTAATCATGACTGTTATCAATTGTTATCAAGCAAATAACGCTCTGATTTATATTATTTATTTGCAGAAACATGGCATCTCAAAGAGTCAACAAAACCTTCACCTGCAGCGAGTGTGAGGATACATTCACTCACAAACCAAACCTCTATAGACACAAGCGTACCCATCATAATAGTGATAAACATCAATGTGACCAATGCAACCTCACCTTCAATAGGAAAGATAGCTTGAAACGACATAAGATGTTGAGACATCCTGTTCAAATAGGAGGTAGTTCTGATCAGACCAATCAAATTGATGATGGATGTGATATACGTGCATTAGGGGGTACAGTACGAGTGCATTCTATACCAGGAGAGGGTTTAGGAAAGTTTGACCCCATGATGTTTTTGAAAAGTCATTACGAGGAGGTGAAGTCTGTTTTAAAGACGGGCATCAAGGAGAGGAGGGGACTAAAGTGGTACCTAGCCATCAAAGTTAAAATGACCCGTCGCCAAGGAGATGCTATCAACACAGCAGAGCCCGTTTTCAGGGGGAAATGTCAAGTGTCTCTTAAACTCGAAGATCTGGAGGAAGGGATGAAGGAGTCAGTTAAGAAGATATACACTTCCTTCATCGAGTACCAGCGACAAGGAAGTAACTGGACAGTGGATAAAGTGTCAGAGTTGGACATTCACATGGCAAAATACCGCCCACTCAGAGCCTCCAGCTATATCCCTCTACCCATCAAGTTAAGAGCGAAAATGGCCATTATCAACGTGAAAACAGAGATAAGAAGTGTTTCATGTGGTCCATACTCTCAGCATTACATTCTCCAAAACGAAATGGAGATCGTGTCAACAAGTACAAGGAATATGAGCAAGAGTTAAACTTTACAGATATTGACTTTCCAGTCAAGTTAACTGACATTCCCAAGTTTGAGTCCCTGAATCAAATTTCTATCAATGTGTTCGGATATGAGAAAGGACAAGTTTACCCTCTACACATTACCAAGCAACAGTTAGAGAAACATGTGAATCTTCTCCTGATCTCTGATGCTAAGAAGACTCACTACTGTTGGATAAAGGATATGAGTCGATTATTAGCCTACAGGACTAAACGAAAAACTTGTTATTTCTACTGCCCCTACTGTCTCCATGGGTTCACCCGTCAAGATTTATTGGAAGATCACAAGCCTTATTGTCAAACCCATGGCCCCCAGAAGATTGAACTGCCCAAGGAAGAGGACAAGTGGCTTCATTACAAAGATGTCAGAAAACAACTCAAAGTCCCCTATGTTGTCTATGCAGATTTCGAGTCACTCCAAGTCCCTATCTCTGGTTGTTCTAAAAATCCAACCACCTCTTCAACAGAAAAACTCACCAGACATGAAGCATGTGGATTTTCTTACAAGGTGGTGGGTCTCACATCGGACCACTATAAAGCTCCAGTGGTATACCGTGGAGAAGATGCAGCAGACAAGTTTGTCGAGGCGATGGTCCAAGAACAAGAACAGATTGAGAAAAAATTCAAAGAAATAAAACCATTAACCATGACTGGGCGGGACTGGCAAACCTTCAAAACAGCTACACACTGTCATATTTGTTCCCAACCCTTAGGCCAAGATCGAGTTCGAGACCATTGTCACGTGACCAGTAACTTTCGATGCGCAGCACACAGTGCTTGCAATATCAACTATAAATTCACGGGCAGAATACCTGTCATACTACACAATACCCGGAACTATGATTCGCACATAATTATGCAAGCCATTGGTAAAGTCAAGAACAAGAAACTAAACTGCATCCCTAACAACATGGAGAAATACATTGCCTTCTCCTTAGGGTGCATGGACTTTATTGACTCCTTTCAGTTTATGCCCTCATCCCTTGAAAAGCTGGTCACCAATCTAGCCAAAGAAGGTTCTTCCAAATTTCATCACATGGAGCAACAGTTTGGACAAGACAGACTTCCCCTCCTGTTGAGGAAACAGGTATACCCATACGAGTACTTTGACTCTGTAGCAAGGTTTTCAGAAACTCAACTCCCTCCAGTAGAAGCCTTCTACAGTACACTGGCGAACCCATCCCTGCAGAAGACTATCAACATGCAGAATTAGTATGGGAGACCTTTGGAATAGAGAACTTGGGTCAATATCATGACCTGTACGTCTTAACTGATGTATTAGCACTAGTGGAAGTTTTTGAAAATTTTCGAATTATCTGTCTGGAAGCATATCAATTGGACCCAGCACACTTTTACACCAGCCCAGGACTGGCCTGGCAGGCTGCTCTCAAAATGACTGGCATTCGACTAGAGCTTCTCACGGATATTGACATGCATCTGTTCATCGAGCAAGGACTGCGGGGAGGTATTTCCATGATAACACACCGTTATGCGAAAGCTAATCATCCTGGAGTTCCTGATTTTAATCCGAACCAGGCAAACAAGCACATCATGTATTTAGATGCCAAAAATCTTTATGGATGGGCCATGTCGCAAGCACTCCCAATCTCTGGCTTCAAATGGATAGATGAAATACCTAACCTCAACCAAATACCAGATGATGCCCCAGAGGGATATATATTGGAGGTGGATTTGGACTATCCACATGAGCTCCATGATAGCCATAACGAATATCCCCTAGCCCCTGAGAAGTTGATGGTTAAGGAGGATATGCTTTCGCCCTATGCCATCAAGCTCTTAGAAGAGCTCAAACTCAAAGAAACCAGCACAGAGAAACTTGTTCCTAACCTACAATCGAAACAGAAATATGTGGTTCACTACAGAAATTTAAAGTTTTACCTCTCTTTAGGCATGCAAGTTACCAAGGTGCACAGAGTGCTGAAATTTAAACAAGAACCATGGTTGAGGCCATACATTCATTTTAACACAGAGATGAGGAAACAGGCCAAGAACGAGTTTGAGAAGGATTTTTTCAAACTCATGAATAATTCGGTGTTTGGCAAGACGATGGAGAATTTGAGAAAAAGAGTGGATGTCAAGTTGGTTCAGGGTGAGAAAAAGGCTCAGAAACTAGTTGCCAAGCCCAACTTCCATGCCTTCCGCATCTTTAATGAGGATTTGGTCGCTATCCACATGCTGAAGCAACGCCTCTATCTCAATAGACCAATCTATGTGGGATTTTCCATATTGGACATCTCTAAGATTTTGATGTACGATTTCCATTACAACCACATCAAGTCAACCTATGGTGACGAAGCCTGCCTGTTATTCACCGACACAGACTCTCTGTGTTACTGTATCCAAACTGAGAACATCTATGATGATATGGCAAAGGATCAAGATCTGTTTGATACATCGGATTACCCTTCTGACCATACTTTGTACAGCTTGGAGAACAAGAAGGTTTTGGGGAAAATGAAGGACGAGACTTGTGGTCTGCCCATCTACGAATTTGTGGGTCTAAAGTCAAAAATGTATTCTCTCGTCCATGAAGTGAAGGATAAAGAGACAGGTAAAATATCATTGGTGGAGAAGAAAACTGCCAAAGGCATTAAAAAGTCAGTGATCAAGAGAGACACAAACCATGATCATTATAAACAGTGTTTATTGGAGAAGCAAACACATATGTCGAAAATGACTCAGATCAGGAGCTATGGACACGAGCTCTACAACATCCAGCTCATCAAGCTAGGATTAAGTCCCTTTGATGACAAGCGATACCTCTTGGATGATGGGATCACCAGCTTGGCCTATGGACATTGGAGAATCAATCAACTATAAAGGTTGAGAATACTAAGGGTGGCATCATTTTAGTTCTGAACGTCAACCCGTCAACATGTATTCCTGTCCAATATGTACAAAGGATTTTTCAAGACCATCCAACATCAAACGGCATATGAGAGAAGTACATTTGATCCAACAACCCTCAGCATCTTCCACTTTTCCAGCCAATAATGAGACAGTTCCGTTAACTATCTTAGGTCCTCATCAATCTCCTCAAGCTCATGCTCCTGCTGCTGCTGCTGCTGCTGCTGCTCCTCCTCCTCCTCCTCCTCCTCCTGCAGCCCAAACGACCCCTTCGGCTATAACAATTCTAAAGCATCCCTTCACTTCAACGGTTTCTGGCCCAACTTCCTCTGGAAAAACCCATCTTGTGAAACAGCTTCTTCAAAGTGCTAGCATTGAACCTTTTCCCCAGAGAATCATATGGCTTTACAAACGATGGCAGCCTTTGTACGACATCATTATGAAAACTGTTCAACCTCGTGTTGAATTTATACAGGGAATCCCATCAGAATTGGAGAGTGATCATTTTATAAATCCAAGAGATAGGAATTTGATCATTCTTGACGATCTCATGTCGACAGCGAGTAAGGATCCCCGTATCAACGATCTTTTCACTGAAGGGAGTCACCATAGGAATCTCTCCATCATCGCAATTAATCAAAACTTGTTCTATAATAAGGACCCAACTCAGCGGAGGAATAATCATTATCTAGTTTTATTCAATAATCCCATAGACAAACAGCAGGTGATGACATTTGCAAGACAAATGTATCCTGGGGAAACGCATAAGTTCATGCAAAAGTATGAACAGGCAATTGCTCAACCTTATGGGCATCTGTTAGTGGATTTGAAACCATTCACGCCTAATGATGAACGGTTATGCCCGAATGCCCTGAGAATCGAACCAGTTGGGTGTATAAAAGGCACAGATCAACCAAGAGAACTTCATTCCATATCAGACATTAAGACTGAGCAGACGTGTGACGAAGAGTTCCTCGAGATGCCTTCATGTGATGATTGTGGTTTAGTGTTTCAAGATACCCATGACTTGCAACGACACCTTAAAACCTGGTGCCCTGAGGGGAAGGGAACAAAAAGAAGATATGAAAGTGAAGAAGAGGAAGATAGTTCACCTAAAAAGCAGAACATGAATGATGCTAGATGGTTTGATTTTTATCTTGATAAGATTTGGGAGCATGAAGCTGATCAATTGAAAGATGAAATTGAATCAAAGAAACAACGATACCTATCCCAAGGGAAGGATCCCGAGTGGATTGAACAAAAGCTGACAAAATTCATGGAAATGGAATACTTTGATAGGATAAAAAGAGGAGTTTGTACAACGTTCTATCTGTATGAAAACCCGATTGTTGCCTCTATAATCAAGCAGCTCAGACTATCAGGAGAGCCTACTCTTCAGTTTTATGAAACCCTAGATTCTGAAGTAAAACGACTGCTGAGACCCTACAAGGCCAAGATCTTATCTCATATGGATATGGATTTGATAGATTCTGATGATGATGAACAGGAAGATGAAGAAGAAGATGAGGAAGAAGAGTATGAAGAAGAAGAGGACGAAGAAGAAGAGGAAGATGAATGAACTGTGTATATAAGGAAATACTGTATATAGTCTTTCCCATTTGAGTGTAAACAGTTGGCGTGTTAACATGACCTGGGAAGAGTATTTAAAGAAGATATACTACGATCCTTCACATCCTGCTAGCTTATCTGGTCCTGATAAGTTATATAGATATGTAAGAAGAGCTGGAAAATTTGTTTTGAGCAAATACAAGATTACAAAGTGGCTACAGAGACCAGAAGCTTACAGTCTTCAACGTCCTGTTAGAAGAGCTTTTGCTAGAAATAAGATAGTCGTTACTGGGATAGACGATCAATGGTCAGCTGATCTCATGGATATGGTCAAGTTTTCAAAGTATAATAATGGAGTAGTCTATGTACTAGTAGTCATTGACGTGTTCTCTAAATACCTCTGGCTGAGACCTTTGAATGATAAGAAAGGTCGCACTGTTGCCAAAGCCCTTGATAACATATTTGAGGAAGGGCGACAACCTACAAGAATAAGAACAGATCGAGGTCAGGAGTTTCGTGCTAAAGAAGTTCAGTCACTCCTGAAGAAGAGAGCTATTAAACATCTACTCACAAACAATGAAACCAAAGCGTCAGTGGCTGAACGTGTGCTGAAAACCATCAAGACTCGTCCTATAGATATTTGAACCAACTACAGAAATTTACTGATAGTTACAATGAAACTTATCATAGAACGATTGGTTTGGCTCCGTCTAAAGTGACCAAAGGCAAGGAAACTAATATCTGGTGGCGTATGTATTGGCCCAAGAAAAATAGTACCAAGAAAATGATGAAGAAGCCTTTCCGATTCAAACTAGGAGATAAAGTTAGACTCACTCATCTCCGGAATATATTCAGTAGAGAATACGACGAGAAATGGACAGGGGAAATATTCACCATCTCCCAGAAAATACTACGGGATGGACTGCCTCTGTACAGGGTCAAGGACTATGATGGTGATGAGATCCAGGGCACCTTCTACCAATCCGAACTTCAAAAGGTTGACATACGAGATGATGATGTATGGAAAGTAGAGACAGTACTGAAGACCAGAGGAAAGGGCCCGAATAAACAACATTTTGTTAAATGGCTTTATTGGCCTAAGAAATTCAATTCTTGGGTCAAAGCTTCTAATGTCCAGAAACTGTAAATAAATACTATGTAAAGGTGCACGAGGATGGTCCCCCGACCTTTGTGCACTTGTATGCACGGGGGTAATAAAATGTAAATAGAAATTGTATAATCTTGTTGTTGATCATATATGTGAAAGAAAATGTTATAACCAGTCAAAGTACTTGACAGCCTCAAACACAAAAACGAATCACATGAATGATAGTTCAACATGTCCAGACTCGTCTTAGGAAGATGACATCGGTTACTATGAATAGATGGGGATTTCCCGGCTCGTTATAGGAAGGTGACATCAGATACCATAAATAGATGGGTATTCCTCATCGTGTGGATACCCTGTGTGGATACCCAAACTCCCATAGAGATAGCATGGGCTGAACTGTGCTCATAGCCCTCAAAGCATAACTACTTTATCTCCCCTCAACCGATTTTCTAAATCGTCGGTTTTACTGTAGAGTTCGTTTGTTTTGGTAGATAATGCGTCGTTCAGTACATCAAATTGCTGTGTCAAGGCTCTCACTTCTTGTTGAAGACTCTTCACTGTATCAGCAAGGTCTTTAACAGTTGGCCCTGGGCCTGGATTGGTCTCCACGTCACCGCAAACAGTTATCGTCAACATCATCATAACGAAAACTGTGGCCACACACAGTGATACGCACTAAATCGAGATTTGAAACCTTACCTTCCGATTTCTATGAGAACAATTTCCGATTTTCACTATCCAGGTGCTAATATGGACCCCCATGTTGATTTACGGCTTAGATTGTCTTCTTTTGGGTACTTTTGAAATGAACTTTGATCGGGTTGCGAAATTTCACGTGCATCTTGCAAGGGAGGTCACTAAAGTGACCAAAGGCAAGGAAACTAATATCTGGTGGCGTATGTATTGGCCCAAGAAAAATAGTACCAAGAAAATGATGAAGAAGCCTTTCCGATTCAAACTAGGAGATAAAGTTAGACTCACTCATCTCCGGAATATATTCAGTAGAGAATACGACGAGAAATGGACAGGGGAAATATTCACCATCTCCCAGAAAATACTACGGGATGGACTGCCTCTGTACAGGGTCAAGGACTATGATGGTGATGAGATCCAGGGCACCTTCTACCAATCCGAACTTCAAAAGGTTGACATACGAGATGATGATGTATGGAAAGTAGAGACAGTACTGAAGACCAGAGGAAAGGGCCCGAATAAACAACATTTTGTTAAATGGCTTTATTGGCCTAAGAAATTCAATTCTTGGGTCAAAGCTTCTAATGTCCAGAAACTGTAAATAAATACTATGTAAAGGTGCACGAGGATGGTCCCCCGACCTTTGTGCACTTGTATGCACGGGGGTAATAAAATGTAAATAGAAATTGTATAATCTTGTTGTTGATCATATATGTGAAAGAAAATGTTATAACCAGTCAAAGTACTTGACAGCCTCAAACACAAAAACGAATCACATGAATGATAGTTCAACATGTCCAGACTCGTCTTAGGAAGATGACATCGGTTACTATGAATAGATGGGGATTTCCCGGCTCGTTATAGGAAGGTGACATCAGATACCATAAATAGATGGGTATTCCTCATCGTGTGGATACCCTGTGTGGATACCCAAACTCCCATAGAGATAGCATGGGCTGAACTGTGCTCATAGCCCTCAAAGCATAACTACTTTATCTCCCCTCAACCGATTTTCTAAATCGTCGGTTTTACTGTAGAGTTCGTTTGTTTTGGTAGATAATGCGTCGTTCAGTACATCAAATTGCTGTGTCAAGGCTCTCACTTCTTGTTGAAGACTCTTCACTGTATCAGCAAGGTCTTTAACAGTTGGCCCTGGGCCTGGATTGGTCTCCACGTCACCGCAAACAGTTATCGTCAACATCATCATAACGAAAACTGTGGCCACACACAGTGATACGCACTAAATCGAGATTTGAAACCTTACCTTCCGATTTCTATGAGAACAATTTCCGATTTTCACTATCCAGGTGCTAATATGGACCCCCATGTTGATTTACGGCTTAGATTGTCTTCTTTTGGGTACTTTTGAAATGAACTTTGATCGGGTTGCGAAATTTCACGTGCATCTTGCAAGGGAGGTCACTCCAATCTTCTCTTGTTATTGTTTGTTTATTAAAGGTACATCCATTGTGTTGTTGGGGGTCACATATACAAAACGTTATACACGGTGCTATTTTGTCGAGTAGTTATGACTGTTCCCGAAAATTATCATTTGAATGGTTATCGGTTCAATAGGGTGGCAATATAATGGTAAGTAGGGATATTTTCGAAAACCGGACTAGGCACCGCGATTGGGGCCCGTCAATCAGTCAAACGTATTTTTGGAAACTTATTTACAACATATTAAAAGAAAACTTTCGGTTCATGTTTCTTAGGTCATATACCTACTGTACATATAAATGGGACGTGTAGTTTCGGTTTCTACACATGTATAATGACATTGCTAGATTTTAATCGGAAACTAGTAATTATGATATATTTGATGATTCGGGATGACTATGCAACTTGAATTGAGTAAAATTATTTGAACTTAAATCAGCACATATAATATGTTGGCAACTACTAAAGCCCAACAAAATAGTTCGAAACACAATGGATGCACCTTTAAGAGAATGAATGTCGGATGCTGTCACTCATACATACGTTCACCAAAGTTTAAACTGACGATGTACTGGTTCACTGGTTAAGGTTTACACTTCAGTCGCATCATTAGCTTATCTTTTCTTTCTGATTGTCTCATTGAGTCGAGATTATGCAGTTATTGGTTTAGTTTCCGCTTTAAGAAAGAACCAACTAATTGTTACCATTACATTTATAAAGCTTGATAAAAATGAAAATAAAAATGTTTTTCTGTTACAGTGGAGACACTGACTGACACGTGTGTATGTGAGATAGAACAGGCAAAACGAGATGTGAATGCTGATAAATGTGGGTACGTAGCTCAAATTTAATTAACTATTATTTAACTGTTTCGATGACGAAATGGCCAAAAGCGTTTAACGTTTCAACTTCCAAACGCAAGGCATAACTCTTGTCAGTCTGCATCACTGGCTGATTTAAGCCTTGCGGTATTTCCCTCGCTTTGTTGTGTCAAGATAGTGAATCGCTGCACCAGAAATGCATAGCGGGCCTTGATTTCTAAACACAGATTTTTTAAGGAAATACTGCAAGGCCTAAATCAGCCAGCAAGAGTTATGCCTTGCATTGGGAAGTTGTTAACGTTTAGGCAATACACAAATACAGAAAGGCCCGTAATTGGAAGCCGATTGCCTACTGCGTGCTTATCGCACCGCGTGATGTACCTCACCACAAACTTGCTATAAATTCTACCACTGTTTTGCCCTGACATATTTCGGCCCATATTGTCGGACCCGTACGTACTCATGTTTTGACAAATCTGCCTCTCACGCTGAAGAGCTCCACAGAATGGTCGCTCTATGCGTCGCACCATTTTCATTTTCTGTAGATACAGCTTATCGGGTCGTGTAGTGATATGTTTTACCCTATAAGTTAACAATTTAACTTTAATAACAAATGACATATGTAAGGAAACATAATGTGCAAAAAACGTGCTACCTCTTGTAATAAGTGGAAAACCATACCTCATTACAGAGCCAACGAAGCCTTTATGACGTGTCTGAGGAAGACAACCGGTGCTTCGTGCAGTGCAGCCAAGACAGCACTAGAGGTAGTTGCTGATGCTAAAACAGCGCTAACTGGCTGTGGTGAGTATACATCTCAATCTAACTCTACAGGTAGGACCACATCAAGGCTCTGGGATCCTTTCACAAAGCATCCTTTACTAAGGTGAATCTCAACTATATATTGTTTTAACATTTCGTAGTGACCTTAGTGACTTACACACACACACATATATATATATATATATATATATATATATATATATATATATATATATATATATATATATATATATATATATATATATATATATATATATATATAAGTGCTTTGTATAAAGAGGTCCAGCTATTTCAAACTTAAAATAGAATTTGCATTTTCAATAAGAAATCTAAGTGTGATTGTCATGCCGTTTATATTTCCAGAAGAAAATATTAATACTCTCGTAATGAGGCGAATCTATTGTCTTGTATTGGCTCTCCTACGTTTCCATAGTATTTGACATTTAACAAAATATTTTCTTTTCATTACATTACAATTCGCAATATCACGTTGTTCTTTTGATATCTAACACTATCTTTTGATGTGGTATTCATATCGAATACAGTTTGGTTGTTTGCTTTGGCAGATATATTTTAATTTAATTATTTTTTTATTTATAACCTGGAACGCTAATAATAAACAACTTTAATTACTTTTTGTCTCTCTATTTTATCTTTTGTGAACATATTTTTCCTTTCAAAATGACATTTTCATTTTCTGATGAAAATGTGCTGTCATGGGATTGTATTTGTTATTTAACGTACTCATACACGAGTCAATGTTTCAGAACTATCCCCGACCTGCGACTGTGAAGTACAGTATGCAGAGAACGACCTATCAGTCGCTGAAACCAAGTGCCAGTACGTGTCTCGACTAGACCTCACATATCTTTAAATGCGAGTGTCGGAAGCCTGAATTCTAACATCCATATGCTACACATGTCTGTCATCCTATGATAGACAGTATACACACTCAACCGCAAAGAAACGTCACCACATTTTTAACTGTCTCAAATCCGAAATACTGCTGCCGGGGGAAGTCAATGTTGAATTTGTTTTATTGGGACATGATTAGTGAAGAAGTACCTTAAATATCATGCATCAGAATATAATACTTTTATTTTTATATCAGTACAGTTGGGGTGCTGAAATCGCTTTTTTTTTCAATATTGTTTTTGGCCAGAATTTTGGGCATTTATCCTAACAATTCATAAAATGTAGAATTTTAGTTAATAAATAATATTGTCGACATAAATTACCCTCTTTTACTTACATTTGTTGACGCGTCTTTACTGTAGGACGTTATAAAACAAGCCATAACAGCCAATTTTGACTCTCATATCTAGTCTAGTTAAGGAGATTCGAAAACGACGATTTTTCATGCATGTGTATCTCAGAAATGTGAACAGGTAAGGTTCTGAAATTTCAAATTTAGTGTATATCTGTTCCATTCGTGTTTATCATTGGTGGATTGAATTATCTTACATTTTGTATGGTGAGGCTTCTTTTGCGGTTGATTGAAAGTTGGATAAACCGTATCTCTTGGTTTTGACTTGAAGTGTAACATGCTTAAAGTCTGGCAGGAGTATCCTTCGGAGCAATAATATGATACACATGTGGGAATATTGTGTTATAATGTATTATGTATGACCAAATATAGAGAAATATACAAATTGAACTTATTTTGATAATTTCCGAAGAGCGGACAAGTCCCTGATTCACTGCGTACGGAGCGAGACATCCGCGGGATGTGTGGAGGACACCACAGTGTCTAGTCTGGTGGACATGGTGGATGAAGACACAGCTTGTGGTGGGTATACAGAGATATATCCTTAGAGATTGAACGAAGTCCTTCAATCACTATTGGGGGCGGGATAGCGCAGTGGTTAGCGCGTTCGGCTTCGGATCAAGAGGTCCGGGGTTCGAATCCCGCCAGGGGCACGGCAACTTTGTCTGCAGTAGAGAACTGTTCTACACGCAGTCAGGTTTGGGTGCAATGCTACACTGAATTTCAGTGCAGTACCACCCATGGTTCGCTAGTTCCAGCCGATGCTCGCAGGTTTCACCACAATGCATAGCCACATGGCGTTGGGGGCTTTCTCCCTGCCATAATACTAGCAGCCGCGATATAAGTGAAATACTCTTGAAAGCGGCGTTAAACCCCAACTCACCTCACCTCACCTCAATCACTATTATTGTAGTTTTGTTTAATGTAGTAATTACTAAATTACTAAATGAACTAGACATTTCCATAAAGCTTTGTTCATGTTCGTGTACACATGTTAAATATAAACATAGCTTTATGTAAGAAGATAGTACACCTGGGACATCCAGACTCCTTAATTGTAGCAAGTGTACAACAGAGGTCCGTTTTTGTTTGTTTCTTGTTTCAACTCATTTTTCACTTCGAGGAAGAGAGGATCTCGTCACGAAGCGAGACACCCATTCGACGGTACCACAAAAACTAGTTCGTTAAATGCGATGCTCCCCCAATATGTCTCCTCCTGCACATTTACATAGTTTGCTTATTCTCAAATATTCTATTGCAGTAAAGTCGAGTCTGTGTCAGTGTGAAATGACGTACACTGGGGGGGATAAACTCACTGCCCCTGGTCACTGCAGGTACAGTAAACGTGCTGTTGGTTACTGGTGTGGTAAACCAAGGATGATCTAGTTAGCTTGTTAGAGCTTGAGTTTCAAGTAAGACACTCATATAAATAAATTACGACTTCATATCAAATACATATACTATGGTTCAGGGCAATGGTCGCTTCTTCGTCTTGAGTGTGCTATTCTATGATGTCTTATATCATGAAATACGTCTTGTTTACTAGTTGTTTAATTTCGTTATAACCTAACTTGAAATGGAGGTGAACGGGTTGTACCTAGACGCATGCTTGTTTAAGTGTCATTTGCGTAAGTTCCCTCATATCCTCTTTATGAACAAATGCCTTGTGATAGGACCTGAATTGATACATTCAACTTTTACTCACCTGTGCTGCAACATACCGTCCCCTAGACTCACGTTAACTGTGTGAAACATTGATGGATGAGATTCTTGAGAGGCATTTAGAAGTTGGTGGACTCAAGAAAAAGACAAATATTGTGGGCGTCAACTTCTTTTTTATTATATATCACAACCTTTCTGGGTTATTCCTTGCCCCTTCATCAGGTGAATGTTGATTATAAAATACAACAAGAATATATTATACAAAATTGTGTGGGAAGCCAGGGTTGAATGTATTGTTACATGGTTGGTTCTACTCACTCTATAACCCTCTATGTTCCAGTAACGCCAGATCTCTACTGTCCTGTACCTACTCACTCTATAACCCTCTATGTTCCAGTAACGCCAGATCTCTACTGTCCTGTACCTACTCACTCTATAACCCTCTATGTTCCAGTAACGCCAGATCTCTACTGTCCTGTATCTACTCACTCTATAACCCTCCTATGTTCCAGTAACGCCAGGTCTCTACTGTCCTGTACCTACTCACTCTATAACCCTCTATGTTCCAGTAACGCCAGATGTCTACTGTCCTGTACCTACTCACTATATAACCCTCCTATGTTCCAGTAACGCCAGATCTCTACTGTCCTGTACCTACTCACTCTAGAACCCTCTATGTTCCAGTAACGCCAGATCTCTACTGTCCTGTACCTACTCACTCTATAACCCTCTATGTTCCAGTAACGCCAGATCTCTACTGTCCTGTACCTACTCACTCTATAACCCTCCTATGTTCCAGTAACGCCATATCTCTACTGTCCTGTACCTACTCACTCTATAACCCTCTATGTTCCAGTAACGCCAGATCTCTACTGTCCTGTACCTACTCACTCTATAACCCTCCTATGTTCCAGTAACGCCAGATCTCTACTGTCCTGTACCTACTCACTCTATAACCCTCTATGTTCCAGTAACGCCAGATCTCTACTGTCCTGTACCTACTCACTCTATAACCATCTATGTTCCAGTAACGCCAGATCTCTACTGTCCTGTACCTACTCACTCTATAACCCTCTATGTTCAAGTAACGCCAGATCTCTACTGTCCTGTACCTACTCACTCTATAACCCTCCTATGTTCCAGTAACGCCAGATCTCTACTGTCCTGTACCTACTCACTCTATAACCCTCTATGTTCCAGTAACGCCAGATCTCTACTGCCCTGTACCTACTCACTCTATAACCATCTATGTTCCAGTAACGCCAGATCTCTACTGTCCTGTACCTACTCACTCTATAACCCTCTATGTTCCAGTAACGCCAGATCTCTACTGTCCTGTACCTACCCACTCTATAACCCTCTATGTTCCAGTAACGCCAGATCTCTACTGTCCTGTACCTACCCACTCTATAACCCTCTATGTTCCAGTAACGCCAGATCTCTACTGTCCTGTACCTACCCACTCTATAACCCTCTATGTTCCAGTAACGCCAGATCTCTACTGTCCTGTACCTGCTCACTCTATAATCCTCTATGTTCCAGTAACGCCAGATCTCTACTGTCCTGTACCTACCCACTCTATAACCCTCTATGTTCCAGTAACGCCAGATCTCTACTGTCCTGTACCTACTCACTCTATAATCCTCTATGTTCCAGTAACGCCAGATCTCTACTGTCCTGTACCTACCCACTCTATAACCCTCTATGTTCCAGTAACGCCAGATCTCTACTGTCCTGTACCTACCCACTCTATAACCCTCTATGTTCCAGTAACGCCAGATCTCTACTGTCCTGTACCTACCCACTCTATAACCCTCTATGTTCCAGTAACGCCAGATCTCTACTGTCCTGTACCTACCCACTCTATAACCCTCTATGTTCCAGTAACGCCAGATCTCTACTGTCCTGTACCTGCTCACTCTATAATCCTCTATGTTCCAGTAACGCCAGATCTCTACTGTCCTGTACCTTCTCACTCTATAACCCTCTATGTTCCAGTAACGCCAGATCTCTACTGTCCTGTACCTACTCACTCTATAATCCTCTATGTTCCAGTAACGCCAGATCTCTACTGTCCTGTACCTACCCACTCTATAACCCTCTATGTTCCAGTAACGCCAGATCTCTACTGTCCTGTACCTACCCACTCTATAACCCTCTATGTTCCAGTAACGCCAGATCTCTACTGTCCTGTACCTACCCACTCTATAACCCTCTATGTTCCAGTAACGCCAGATCTCTACTGTCCTGTACCTGCTCACTCTATAATCCTCTATGTTCCAGTAACGCCAGATCTCTACTGTCCTGTACCTTCTCACTCTATAACCCTCTATGTTCCAGTAACGCCAGATCTCTACTGTCCTGTACCTACTCACTCTATAATCCTCTATGTTCCAGTAACGCCAGATCTCTACTGTCCTGTACCTACCCACTCTATAACCCTCTATGTTCCAGTAACGCCAGATCTCTACTGTCCTGTACCTACCCACTCTATAACCCTCTATGTTCCAGTAACGCCAGATCTCTACTGTCCTGTACCTACCCACTCTATAACCCTCTATGTTCCAGTAACGCCAGATCTCTACTGTCCTGTACCTACCCACTCTATAACCCTCTATGTTCCAGTAACGCCAGATCTCTACTGTCCTGTACCTGCTCACTCTATAACCCTCTATGTTCCAGTAACGCCAGATCTCTACTGTCCTGTACCTACTCACTCTATAACCATCTATGTTCCAGTAACGCCAGATCTCTACTGTCCTGTACCTACTCACTCTATAACCCTCTATGTTCAAGTAACGCCAGATCTCTACTGTCCTGTACCTACTCACTCTATAACCCTCCTATGTTCCAGTAACGCCAGATCTCTACTGTCCTGTACCTACTCACTCTATAACCCTCTATGTTCCAGTAACGCCAGATCTCTACTGCCCTGTACCTACTCACTCTATAACCATCTATGTTCCAGTAACGCCAGATCTCTACTGTCCTGTACCTACTCACTCTATAACCCTCTATGTTCCAGTAACGCCAGATCTCTACTGTCCTGTACCTACCCACTCTATAACCCTCTATGTTCCAGTAACGCCAGATCTCTACTGTCCTGTACCTACCCACTCTATAACCCTCTATGTTCCAGTAACGCCAGATCTCTACTGTCCTGTACCTACCCACTCTATAACCCTCTATGTTCCAGTAACGCCAGATCTCTACTGTCCTGTACCTGCTCACTCTATAATCCTCTATGTTCCAGTAACGCCAGATCTCTACTGTCCTGTACCTTCTCACTCTATAACCCTCTATGTTCCAGTAACGCCAGATCTCTACTGTCCTGTACCTACTCACTCTATAATCCTCTATGTTCCAGTAACGCCAGATCTCTACTGTCCTGTACCTACCCACTCTATAACCCTCTATGTTCCAGTAACGCCAGATCTCTACTGTCCTGTACCTACCCACTCTATAACCCTCTATGTTCCAGTAACGCCAGATCTCTACTGTCCTGTACCTACCCACTCTATAACCCTCTATGTTCCAGTAACGCCAGATCTCTACTGTCCTGTACCT
Source organism: Gibbula magus (assembly GCA_936450465.1). Classification (NCBI taxonomy): domain Eukaryota; kingdom Metazoa; phylum Mollusca; class Gastropoda; order Trochida; family Trochidae; genus Gibbula; species Gibbula magus. The sequence goes on from OW388304.1 coordinate 64,679,904, forward strand.
ACTCACTCTATAACCCTCTATGTTCCAGTAACGCCAGATCTCTACTGTCCTGTACCTGCTCACTCTATAATCCTCTATGTTCCAGTAACGCCAGATCTCTACTGTCCTGTACCTTCTCACTCTATAACCCTCTATGTTCCAGTAACGCCAGATCTCTACTGTCCTGTACCTACTCACTCTATAATCCTCTATGTTCCAGTAACGCCAGATCTCTACTGTCCTGTACCTACTCACTCTATAACCCTCTATGTTCCAGTAACGCCAGATCTCTACTGTCCTGTACCTTCTCACTCTATAACCCTCTATGTTCCAGTAACGCCAGATCTCTACTGTCCTGTACCTACTCACTCTATAATCCTCTATGTTCCAGTAACGCCAGATCTCTACTGTCCTGTACCTACCCACTCTATAACCCTCTATGTTCCAGTAACGCCAGATCTCTACTGTCCTGTACCTACCCACTCTATAACCCTCTATGTTCCAGTAACGCCAGATCTCTACTGTCCTGTACCTACCCACTCTATAACCCTCTATGTTCCAGTAACGCCAGATCTCTACTGTCCTGTACCTACCCACTCTATAACCCTCTATGTTCCAGTAACGCCAGATCTCTACTGTCCTGTACCTGCTCACTCTATAATCCTCTATGTTCCAGTAACGCCAGATCTCTACTGTCCTGTACCTTCTCACTCTATAACCCTCTATGTTCCAGTAACGCCAGATCTCTACTGTCCTGTACCTACTCACTCTATAATCCTCTATGTTCCAGTAACGCCAGATCTCTACTGTCCTGTACCTACTCACTCTATAACCATCTATGTTCCAGTAACGCCAGATCTCTACTGTCCTGTACCTACTCACTCTATAACCCTCTATGTTCAAGTAACGCCAGATCTCTACTGTCCTGTACCTACTCACTCTATAACCCTCCTATGTTCCAGTAACGCCAGATCTCTACTGTCCTGTACCTACTCACTCTATAACCCTCTATGTTCCAGTAACGCCAGATCTCTACTGCCCTGTACCTACTCACTCTATAACCATCTATGTTCCAGTAACGCCAGATCTCTACTGTCCTGTACCTACTCACTCTATAACCCTCTATGTTCCAGTAACGCCAGATCTCTACTGTCCTGTACCTACCCACTCTATAACCCTCTATGTTCCAGTAACGCCAGATCTCTACTGTCCTGTACCTACCCACTCTATAACCCTCTATGTTCCAGTAACGCCAGATCTCTACTGTCCTGTACCTACCCACTCTATAACCCTCTATGTTCCAGTAACGCCAGATCTCTACTGTCCTGTACCTGCTCACTCTATAATCCTCTATGTTCCAGTAACGCCAGATCTCTACTGTCCTGTACCTTCTCACTCTATAACCCTCTATGTTCCAGTAACGCCAGATCTCTACTGTCCTGTACCTACTCACTCTATAATCCTCTATGTTCCAGTAACGCCAGATCTCTACTGTCCTGTACCTACCCACTCTATAACCCTCTATGTTCCAGTAACGCCAGATCTCTACTGTCCTGTACCTACCCACTCTATAACCCTCTATGTTCCAGTAACGCCAGATCTCTACTGTCCTGTACCTACCCACTCTATAACCCTCTATGTTCCAGTAACGCCAGATCTCTACTGTCCTGTACCTACCCACTCTATAACCCTCTATGTTCCAGTAACGCCAGATCTCTACTGTCCTGTACCTGCTCACTCTATAATCCTCTATGTTCCAGTAACGCCAGATCTCTACTGTCCTGTACCTTCTCACTCTATAACCCTCTATGTTCCAGTAACGCCAGATCTCTACTGTCCTGTACCTACTCACTCTATAATCCTCTATGTTCCAGTAACGCCAGATCTCTACTGTCCTGTACCTACTCACTCTATAACCCTCTATGTTCCAGTAACGCCAGATCTCTACTGTCCTGTACCTTCTCACTCTATAACCCTCTATGTTCCAGTAACGCCAGATCTCTACTGTCCTGTACCTACTCACTCTATAATCCTCTATGTTCCAGTAACGCCAGATCTCTACTGTCCTGTACCTACCCACTCTATAACCCTCTATGTTCCAGTAACGCCAGATCTCTACTGTCCTGTACCTACCCACTCTATAACCCTCTATGTTCCAGTAACGCCAGATCTCTACTGTCCTGTACCTACCCACTCTATAACCCTCTATGTTCCAGTAACGCCAGATCTCTACTGTCCTGTACCTACCCACTCTATAACCCTCTATGTTCCAGTAACGCCAGATCTCTACTGTCCTGTACCTGCTCACTCTATAATCCTCTATGTTCCAGTAACGCCAGATCTCTACTGTCCTGTACCTTCTCACTCTATAACCCTCTATGTTCCAGTAACGCCAGATCTCTACTGTCCTGTACCTACTCACTCTATAATCCTCTATGTTCCAGTAACGCCAGATCTCTACTGTCCTGTACCTACTCACTCTATAACCCTCTATGTTCCAGTAACGCCAGATCTCTACTGTCCTGTACCTGCTCACTCTATAACCCTCTATGTTCCAGTAACGCCAGATCTCTACTGTCCTGTACCTACTCACTCTATAACCATCTATGTTCCAGTAACGCCAGATCTCTACTGTCCTGTACGTACTCACTCTATAACCCTTTATGTTCCAGTAACGCCAGATCTCTACTGTCCTGTACCTGCTCACTCTATAACCCTCTATGTTCCAGTAACGCCAGATCTCTACTGTCCTGTACCTACTCACTCTATAACCATCTATGTTCCAGTAACGCCAGATCTCTACTGTCCTGTACCTACTCACTCTATAACCCTCCTATGTTCCAGTAACGCCAGATCTCTACTGTCCTGTACCTTCTCACTCTATAACCCTCTATGTTCCAGTAACGCCAGATCTCTACTGTCCTGCACCTACTCACTCTATAATCCTCTATGTTCCAGTAACGCCAGATCTCTACTGTCCTGTACCTACTCACTCTATAACCCTCTATGTTCCAGTAACGCCAGATCTCTACTGTCCTGTACCTGCTCACTCTATAACCCTCTATGTTCCAGTAACGCCAGATCTCTACTGTCCTGTACCTACTCACTCTATAACCCTCTATGTTCAAGTAACGCCAGATCTCTACTGTCCTGTACCTACTCACTCTATAACCCTCCTATGTTCCAGTAACGCCAGATCTCTACTGTCCTGTACCTACTCACTCTATAACCATCTATGTTCCAGTAACGCCAGATGTCTACTGTCCTGTACCTACTCACTATATAACCCTCCTATGTTCCAGTAACGCCAGATCTCTACTGTCCTGTACCTACTCACTCTATAACCCTCTATGTTCCAGTAACGCCAGATGTCTACTGTCCTGTACCTACTCACTCTATAACCCTCCTATGTTCCAGTAACGCCAGATCTCTACTGTCCTGTACCTACTCACTCTATAACCCTCTATGTTCCAGTAACGCCAGATCTCTACTGTCCTGTACCTACCCACTCTATAACCCTCTATGTTCCAGTAACGCCAGATCTCTACTGTCCTGTACCTACCCACTCTATAACCCTCTATGTTCCAGTAACGCCAGATCTCTACTGTCCTGTACCTACTCACTCTATAACCCTCTATGTTCCAGTAACGCCAGATCTCTACTGTCCTGTACCTGCTCACTCTATAATCCTCTATGTTCCAGTAACGCCAGATCTCTACTGTCCTGTACCTACTCACTCTATAACCCTCTATGTTCCAGTAACGCCAGATCTCTACTGTCCTGTACCTACTCACTCTATAATCCTCTATGTTCCAGTAACGCCAGATCTCTACTGTCCTGTACCTACTCACTCTATAACCCTCTATGTTCCAGTAACGCCAGATCTCTACTGTCCTGTACCTGCTCACTCTATAACCCTCTATGTTCCAGTAACGCCAGATCTCTACTGTCCTGTACCTACTCACTCTATAACCATCTATGTTCCAGTAACGCCAGATCTCTACTGTCCTGTACCTACTCACTCTATAACCCTCCTATGTTCCAGTAACGCCAGATCTCTACTGTCCTGTACCTACTCACTCTATAACCCTCTATGTTCCAGTAACGCCAGATCTCTACTGTCCTGTACCTACTCACTCTATAACCCTCCTATGTTCCAGTAACGCCAGATCTCTACTGTCCTGTACCTACTCACTCTATAACCCTCTATGTTCCAGTAACGCCAGATCTCTACTGTCCTGTACCTACTCACTCTATAACCATCTATGTTCCAGTAACGCCAGATCTCTACTGTCCTGTACCTACTCACTCTATAACCCTCTATGTTCAAGTAACGCCAGATCTCTACTGTCCTGTACCTACTCACTCTATAACCCTCCTATGTTCCAGTAACGCCAGATCTCTACTGTCCTGTACCTACTCACTCTATAACCCTCTATGTTCCAGTAACGCCAGATCTCTACTGCCCTGTACCTACTCACTCTATAACCATCTATGTTCCAGTAACGCCAGATCTCTACTGTCCTGTACCTACTCACTCTATAACCCTCTATGTTCCAGTAACGCCAGATCTCTACTGTCCTGTACCTACCCACTCTATAACCCTCTATGTTCCAGTAACGCCAGATCTCTACTGTCCTGTACCTACCCACTCTATAACCCTCTATGTTCCAGTAACGCCAGATCTCTACTGTCCTGTACCTACCCACTCTATAACCCTCTATGTTCCAGTAACGCCAGATCTCTACTGTCCTGTACCTGCTCACTCTATAATCCTCTATGTTCCAGTAACGCCAGATCTCTACTGTCCTGTACCTTCTCACTCTATAACCCTCTATGTTCCAGTAACGCCAGATCTCTACTGTCCTGTACCTACTCACTCTATAATCCTCTATGTTCCAGTAACGCCAGATCTCTACTGTCCTGTACCTACTCACTCTATAACCATCTATGTTCCAGTAACGCCAGATCTCTACTGTCCTGTACCTACTCACTCTATAACCCTCTATGTTCCAGTAACGCCAGATCTCTACTGTCCTGTACCTGCTCACTCTATAACCCTCTATGTTCCAGTAACGCCAGATCTCTACTGTCCTGTACCTACTCACTCTATAACCATCTATGTTCCAGTAACGCCAGATCTCTACTGTCCTGTACCTACTCACTCTATAACCCTCCTATGTTCCAGTAACGCCAGATCTCTACTGTCCTGTACCTACTCACTCTATAACCCTCTATGTTCCAGTAACGCCAGATCTCTACTGTCCTGTACCTACTCACTCTATAACCCTCCTATGTTCCAGTAACGCCAGATCTCTACTGTCCTGTACCTACTCACTCTATAACCCTCTATGTTCCAGTAACGCCAGATCTCTACTGTCCTGTACCTACTCACTCTATAATCCTCTATGTTCCAGTAACGCCAGATCTCTACTGTCCTGTACCTACTCACTCTATAACCCTCTATGTTCAAGTAACGCCAGATCTCTACTGTCCTGTACCTACTCACTCTATAACCCTCCTATGTTCCAGTAACGCCAGATCTCTACTGTCCTGTACCTACTCACTCTATAACCCTCTATGTTCCAGTAACGCCAGATCTCTACTGCCCTGTACCTACTCACTCTATAACCATCTATGTTCCAGTAACGCCAGATCTCTACTGTCCTGTACCTACTCACTCTATAACCCTCTATGTTCCAGTAACGCCAGATCTCTACTGTCCTGTACCTACCCACTCTATAACCCTCTATGTTCCAGTAACGCCAGATCTCTACTGTCCTGTACCTACCCACTCTATAACCCTCTATGTTCCAGTAACGCCAGATCTCTACTGTCCTGTACCTACTCACTCTATAACCCTCTATGTTCCAGTAACGCCAGATCTCTACTGTCCTGTACCTGCTCACTCTATAATCCTCTATGTTCCAGTAACGCCAGATCTCTACTGTCCTGTACCTTCTCACTCTATAACCCTCTATGTTCCAGTAACGCCAGATCTCTACTGTCCTGTACCTACTCACTCTATAATCCTCTATGTTCCAGTAACGCCAGATCTCTACTGTCCTGTACCTACCCACTCTATAACCCTCTATGTTCCAGTAACGCCAGATCTCTACTGTCCTGTACCTACCCACTCTATAACCCTCTATGTTCCAGTAACGCCAGATCTCTACTGTCCTGTACCTACCCACTCTATAACCCTCTATGTTCCAGTAACGCCAGATCTCTACTGTCCTGTACCTGCTCACTCTATAATCCTCTATGTTCCAGTAACGCCAGATCTCTACTGTCCTGTACCTTCTCACTCTATAACCCTCTATGTTCCAGTAACGCCAGATCTCTACTGTCCTGTACCTACTCACTCTATAATCCTCTATGTTCCAGTAACGCCAGATCTCTACTGTCCTGTACCTACTCACTCTATAACCCTCTATGTTCCAGTAACGCCAGATCTCTACTGTCCTGTACCTTCTCACTCTATAACCCTCTATGTTCCAGTAACGCCAGATCTCTACTGTCCTGTACCTACTCACTCTATAATCCTCTATGTTCCAGTAACGCCAGATCTCTACTGTCCTGTACCTACCCACTCTATAACCCTCTATGTTCCAGTAACGCCAGATCTCTACTGTCCTGTACCTACACACTCTATAACCCTCTATGTTCCAGTAACGCCAGATCTCTACTGTCCTGTACCTACCCACTCTATAACCCTCTATGTTCCAGTAACGCCAGATCTCTACTGTCCTGTACCTACCCACTCTATAACCCTCTATGTTCCAGTAACGCCAGATCTCTACTGTCCTGTACCTGCTCACTCTATAATCCTCTATGTTCCAGTAACGCCAGATCTCTACTGTCCTGTACCTTCTCACTCTATAACCCTCTATGTTCCAGTAACGCCAGATCTCTACTGTCCTGTACCTACTCACTCTATATATAATCCTCTATGTTCCAGTAACGCCAGATCTCTACTGTCCTGTACCTACTCACTCTATAACCCTCTATGTTCCAGTAACGCCAGATCTCTACTGTCCTGTACCTGCTCACTCTATAACCCTCTATGTTCCAGTAACGCCAGATCTCTACTGTCCTGTACCTACTCACTCTATAACCATCTATGTTCCAGTAACGCCAGATCTCTACTGTCCTGTACGTACTCACTCTATAACCCTCTATGTTCCAGTAACGCCAGATCTCTACTGTCCTGTACCTGCTCACTCTATAACCCTCTATGTTCCAGTAACGCCAGATCTCTACTGTCCTGTACCTACTCACTCTATAACCATCTATGTTCCAGTAACGCCAGATCTCTACTGTCCTGTACCTACTCACTCTATAACCCTCCTATGTTCCAGTAACGCCAGATCTCTACTGTCCTGTACCTTCTCACTCTATAACCCTCTATGTTCCAGTAACGCCAGATCTCTAATGTCCTGTACCTACTCACTCTATAATCCTCTATGTTCCAGTAACGCCAGATCTCTACTGTCCTGTACCTACTCACTCTATAACCCTCTATGTTCCAGTAACGCCAGATCTCTACTGTCCTGTACCTGCTCACTCTATAACCCTCTATGTTCCAGTAACGCCAGATCTCTACTGTCCTGTACCTACTCACTCTATAACCCTCTATGTTCCAGTAACGCCAGATCTCTACTGTCCTGTACCTACTCACTCTATAACCATCTATGTTCCAGTAACGCCAGATCTCTACTGTCCTGTACCTACTCACTCTATAACCATCTATGTTCCAGTAACGCCAGATCTCTACTGTCCTGTACCTACTCACTCTATAACCCTCTATGTTCAAGTAACGCCAGATCTCTACTGTCCTGTACCTACTCACTCTATAACCCTCCTATGTTCCAGTAACGCCAGATCTCTACTGTCCTGTACCTACTCACTCTATAACCCTCTATGTTCCAGTAACGCCAGATCTCTACTGCCCTGTACCTACTCACTCTATAACCATCTATGTTCCAGTAACGCCAGATCTCTACTGTCCTGTACCTACTCACTCTATAACCCTCTATGTTCAAGTAACGCCAGATCTCTACTGTCCTGTACCTACCCACTCTATAACCCTCTATGTTCCAGTAACGCCAGATCTCTACTGTCCTGTACCTACCCACTCTATAACCCTCTATGTTCCAGTAACGCCAGATCTCTACTGTCCTGTACCTACCCACTCTATAACCCTCTATGTTCCAGTAACGCCAGATCTCTACTGTCCTGTACCTGCTCACTCTATAATCCTCTATGTTCCAGTAACGCCAGATCTCTACTGTCCTGTACCTTCTCACTCTATAACCCTCTATGTTCCAGTAACGCCAGATCTCTACTGTCCTGTACCTACTCACTCTATAATCCTCTATGTTCCAGTAACGCCAGATCTCTACTGTCCTGTACCTACCCACTCTATAACCCTCTATGTTCCAGTAACGCCAGATCTCTACTGTCCTGTACCTACCCACTCTATAACCCTCTATGTTCCAGTAACGCCAGATCTCTACTGTCCTGTACCTACCCACTCTATAACCCTCTATGTTCCAGTAACGCCAGATCTCTACTGTCCTGTACCTACTCACTCTATAACCCTCTATGTTCCAGTAACGCCAGATCTCTACTGTCCTGTACCTGCTCACTCTATAATCCTCTATGTTCCAGTAACGCCAGATCTCTACTGTCCTGTACCTTCTCACTCTATAACCCTCTATGTTCCAGTAACGCCAGATCTCTACTGTCCTGTACCTACTCACTCTATAATCCTCTATGTTCCAGTAACGCCAGATCTCTACTGTCCTGTACCTACTCACTCTATAACCCTCTATGTTCCAGTAACGCCAGATCTCTACTGTCCTGTACCTTCTCACTCTATAACCCTCTATGTTCCAGTAACGCCAGATCTCTACTGTCCTGTACCTACTCACTCTATAATCCTCTATGTTCCAGTAACGCCAGATCTCTACTGTCCTGTACCTACCCACTCTATAACCCTCTATGTTCCAGTAACGCCAGATCTCTACTGTCCTGTACCTACCCACTCTATAACCCTCTATGTTCCAGTAACGCCAGATCTCTACTGTCCTGTACCTACCCACTCTATAACCCTCTATGTTCCAGTAACGCCAGATCTCTACTGTCCTGTACCTACCCACTCTATAACCCTCTATGTTCCAGTAACGCCAGATCTCTACTGTCCTGTACCTGCTCACTCTATAATCCTCTATGTTCCAGTAACGCCAGATCTCTACTGTCCTGTACCTTCTCACTCTATAACCCTCTATGTTCCAGTAACGCCAGATCTCTACTGTCCTGTACCTACTCACTCTATAATCCTCTATGTTCCAGTAACGCCAGATCTCTACTGTCCTGTACCTACTCACTCTATAACCCTCTATGTTCCAGTAACGCCAGATCTCTACTGTCCTGTACCTGCTCACTCTATAACCCTCTATGTTCCAGTAACGCCAGATCTCTACTGTCCTGTACCTACTCACTCTATAACCATCTATGTTCCAGTAACGCCAGATCTCTACTGTCCTGTACCTTCTCACTCTATAACCCTCTATGTTCCAGTAACGCCAGATCTCTACTGTCCTGTACCTACTCACTCTATAATCCTCTATGTTCCAGTAACGCCAGATCTCTACTGTCCTGTACCTACCCACTCTATAACCCTCTATGTTCCAGTAACGCCAGATCTCTACTGTCCTGTACCTACCCACTCTATAACCCTCTATGTTCCAGTAACGCCAGATCTCTACTGTCCTGTACCTACCCACTCTATAACCCTCTATGTTCCAGTAACGCCAGATCTCTACTGTCCTGTACCTACCCACTCTATAACCCTCTATGTTCCAGTAACGCCAGATCTCTACTGTCCTGTACCTGCTCACTCTATAATCCTCTATGTTCCAGTAACGCCAGATCTCTACTGTCCTGTACCTTCTCACTCTATAACCCTCTATGTTCCAGTAACGCCAGATCTCTACTGTCCTGTACCTACTCACTCTATAATCCTCTATGTTCCAGTAACGCCAGATCTCTACTGTCCTGTACCTACTCACTCTATAACCCTCTATGTTCCAGTAACGCCAGATCTCTACTGTCCTGTACCTGCTCACTCTATAACCCTCTATGTTCCAGTAACGCCAGATCTCTACTGTCCTGTACCTACTCACTCTATAACCCTCTATGTTCCAGTAACGCCAGATCTCTACTGTCCTGTACCTACTCACTCTATAACCCTCCTATGTTCCAGTAACGCCAGATCTCTACTGTCCTGTACCTTCTCACTCTATAACCCTCTATGTTCCAGTAACGCCAGATCTCTACTGTCCTGTACCTACTCACTCTATAATCCTCTATGTTCCAGTAACGCCAGATCTCTACTGTCCTGTACCTACTCACTCTATAACCCTCTATGTTCCAGTAACGCCAGATCTCTACTGTCCTGTACCTGCTCACTCTATAACCCTCTATGTTCCAGTAACGCCAGATCTCTACTGTCCTGTACCTACTCACTCTATAACCCTCTATGTTCAAGTAACGCCAGATCTCTACTGTCCTGTACCTACTCACTCTATAACCCTCCTATGTTCCAGTAACGCCAGATCTCTACTGTCCTGTACCTACTCACTCTATAACCATCTATGTTCCAGTAACGCCAGATGTCTACTGTCCTGTACCTACTCACTATATAACCCTCCTATGTTCCAGTAACGCCAGATCTCTACTGTCCTGTACCTACTCACTCTATAACCCTCTATGTTCCAGTAACGCCAGATGTCTACTGTCCTGTACCTACTCACTCTATAACCCTCCTATGTTCCAGTAACGCCAGATCTCTACTGTCCTGTACCTACTCACTCTATAACCCTCTATGTTCCAGTAACGCCAGATCTCTACTGTCCTGTACCTACCCACTCTATAACCCTCTATGTTCCAGTAACGCCAGATCTCTACTGTCCTGTACCTACCCACTCTATAACCCTCTATGTTCCAGTAACGCCAGATCTCTACTGTCCTGTACCTACCCACTCTATAACCCTCTATGTTCCAGTAACGCCAGATCTCTACTGTCCTGTACCTGCTCACTCTATAATCCTCTATGTTCCAGTAACGCCAGATCTCTACTGTCCTGTACCTTCTCACTCTATAACCCTCTATGTTCCAGTAACGCCAGATCTCTACTGTCCTGTACCTACTCACTCTATAATCCTCTATGTTCCAGTAACGCCAGATCTCTACTGTCCTGTACCTACTCACTCTATAACCCTCTATGTTCCAGTAACGCCAGATCTCTACTGTCCTGTACCTGCTCACTCTATAACCCTCTATGTTCCAGTAACGCCAGATCTCTACTGCCCTGTACCTACTCACTCTATAACCATCTATGTTCCAGTAACGCCAGATCTCTACTGTCCTGTACCTACTCACTCTATAACCCTCCTATGTTCCAGTAACGCCAGATCTCTACTGTCCTGTACCTACTCACTCTATAACCCTCTATGTTCCAGTAACGCCAGATCTCTACTGTCCTGTACCTACTCACTCTATAACCCTCTATGTTCCAGTAACGCCAGATCTCTACTGTCCTGTACCTACTCACTCTATAACCCTCTATGTTCAAGTAACGCCAGATCTCTACTGTCCTGTACCTACTCACTCTATAACCCTCCTATGTTCCAGTAACGCCAGATCTCTACTGTCCTGTACCTACTCACTCTATAACCATCTATGTTCCAGTAACGCCAGATGTCTACTGTCCTGTACCTACTCACTATATAACCCTCCTATGTTCCAGTAACGCCAGATCTCTACTGTCCTGTACCTACTCACTCTATAACCCTCTATGTTCCAGTAACGCCAGATGTCTACTGTCCTGTACCTACTCACTCTATAACCCTCCTATGTTCCAGTAACGCCAGATCTCTACTGTCCTGTACCTACTCACTCTATAACCCTCTATGTTCCAGTAACGCCAGATCTCTACTGTCCTGTACCTACCCACTCTATAACCCTCTATGTTCCAGTAACGCCAGATCTCTACTGTCCTGTACCTGCTCACTCTATAACCCTCTATGTTCCAGTAACGCCAGATCTCTACTGTCCTGTACCTACCCACTCTATAACCCTCTATGTTCCAGTAACGCCAGATCTCTACTGTCCTGTACCTGCTCACTCTATAATCCTCTATGTTCCAGTAACGCCAGATCTCTACTGTCCTGTACCTTCTCACTCTATAACCCTCTATGTTCCAGTAACGCCAGATCTCTACTGTCCTGTACCTACTCACTCTATAATCCTCTATGTTCCAGTAACGCCAGATCTCTACTGTCCTGTACCTACTCACTCTATAACCCTCTATGTTCCAGTAACGCCAGATCTCTACTGTCCTGTACCTGCTCACTCTATAACCCTCTATGTTCCAGTAACGCCAGATCTCTACTGTCCTGTACCTACTCACTCTATAACCATCTATGTTCCAGTAACGCCAGATCTCTACTGTCCTGTACCTACTCACTCTATAACCCTCCTATGTTCCAGTAACGCCAGATCTCTACTGTCCTGTACCTACTCACTCTATAACCCTCTATGTTCCAGTAACGCCAGATCTCTACTGTCCTGTACCTACTCACTCTATAACCCTCTATGTTCCAGTAACGCCAGATCTCTACTGTCCTGTACCTACTCACTCTATAACCCTCTATGTTCAAGTAACGCCAGATCTCTACTGTCCTGTACCTACTCACTCTATAACCCTCCTATGTTCCAGTAACGCCAGATCTCTACTGTCCTGTACCTACTCACTCTATAACCATCTATGTTCCAGTAACGCCAGATGTCTACTGTCCTGTACCTACTCACTATATAACCCTCCTATGTTCCAGTAACGCCAGATCTCTACTGTCCTGTACCTACTCACTCTATAACCCTCTATGTTCCAGTAACGCCAGATGTCTACTGTCCTGTACCTACTCACTCTATAACCCTCCTATGTTCCAGTAACGCCAGATCTCTACTGTCCTGTACCTACTCACTCTATAACCCTCTATGTTCCAGTAACGCCAGATCTCTACTGTCCTGTACCTACCCACTCTATAACCCTCTATGTTCCAGTAACGCCAGATCTCTACTGTCCTGTACCTACCCACTCTATAACCCTCTATGTTCCAGTAACGCCAGATCTCTACTGTCCTGTACCTACCCACTCTATAACCCTCTATGTTCCAGTAACGCCAGATCTCTACTGTCCTGTACCTGCTCACTCTATAACCCTCTATGTTCCAGTAACGCCAGATCTCTACTGTCCTGTACCTTCTCACTCTATAACCCTCTATGTTCCAGTAACGCCAGATCTCTACTGTCCTGTACCTACTCACTCTATAATCCTCTATGTTCCAGTAACGCCAGATCTCTACTGTCCTGTACCTACTCACTCTATAACCCTCTATGTTCCAGTAACGCCAGATCTCTACTGTCCTGTACCTGCTCACTCTATAACCCTCTATGTTCCAGTAACGCCAGATCTCTACTGTCCTGTACCTACTCACTCTATAACCATCTATGTTCCAGTAACGCCAGATCTCTACTGTCCTGTACCTACTCACTCTATAACCCTCCTATGTTCCAGTAACGCCAGATCTCTACTGTCCTGTACCTACTCACTCTATAACCCTCTATGTTCCAGTAACGCCAGATCTCTACTGTCCTGTACCTACTCACTCTATAACCCTCCTATGTTCCAGTAACGCCAGATCTCTACTGTCCTGTACCTACTCACTCTATAACCCTCTATGTTCCAGTAACGCCAGATCTCTACTGTCCTGTACCTACTCACTCTATAACCATCTATGTTCCAGTAACGCCAGATCTCTACTGTCCTGTACCTACTCACTCTATAACCCTCTATGTTCCAGTAACGCCAGATCTCTACTGTCCTGTACCTACTCACTCTATAACCCTCCTATGTTCCAGTAACGCCAGATCTCTACTGTCCTGTACCTACTCACTCTATAACCCTCTATGTTCCAGTAACGCCAGATCTCTACTGCCCTGTACCTACTCACTCTATAACCATCTATGTTCCAGTAACGCCAGATCTCTACTGTCCTGTACCTACTCACTCTATAACCCTCTATGTTCCAGTAACGCCAGATCTCTACTGTCCTGTACCTACTCACTCTATAACCCTCTATGTTCCAGTAACGCCAGATCTCTACTGTCCTGTACCTACCCACTCTATAACCCTCTATGTTCCAGTAACGCCAGATCTCTACTGTCCTGTACCTACTCACTCTATAACCCTCTATGTTCCAGTAACGCCAGATCTCTACTGTCCTGTACCTGCTCACTCTATAATCCTCTATGTTCCAGTAACGCCAGATCTCTACTGTCCTGTACCTTCTCACTCTATAACCCTCTATGTTCCAGTAACGCCAGATCTCTACTGTCCTGTACCTACTCACTCTATAATCCTCTATGTTCCAGTAACGCCAGATCTCTACTGTCCTGTACCTACCCACTCTATAACCCTCTATGTTCCAGTAACGCCAGATCTCTACTGTCCTGTACCTACCCACTCTATAACCCTCTATGTTCCAGTAACGCCAGATCTCTACTGTCCTGTACCTACTCACTCTATAACCCTCTATGTTCCAGTAACGCCAGATCTCTACTGTCCTGTACCTACCCACTCTATAACCCTCTATGTTCCAGTAACGCCAGATCTCTACTGTCCTGTACCTGCTCACTCTATAATCCTCTATGTTCCAGTAACGCCAGATCTCTACTGTCCTGTACCTTCTCACTCTATAACCCTCTATGTTCCAGTAACGCCAGATCTCTACTGTCCTGTACCTACTCACTCTATAATCCTCTATGTTCCAGTAACGCCAGATCTCTACTGTCCTGTACCTACTCACTCTATAACCCTCTATGTTCCAGTAACGCCAGATCTCTACTGTCCTGTACCTTCTCACTCTATAACCCTCTATGTTCCAGTAACGCCAGATCTCTACTGTCCTGTACCTACTCACTCTATAATCCTCTATGTTCCAGAAACGCCAGATCTCTACTGTCCTGTACCTACCCACTCTATAACCCTCTATGTTCCAGTAACGCCAGATCTCTACTGTCCTGTACCTACCCACTCTATAACCCTCTATGTTCCAGTAACGCCAGATCTCTACTGTCCTGTACCTACCCACTCTATAACCCTCTATGTTCCAGTAACGCCAGATCTCTACTGTCCTGTACCTACCCACTCTATAACCCTCTATGTTCCAGTAACGCCAGATCTCTACTGTCCTGTACCTACTCACTCTATAATCCTCTATGTTCCAGTAACGCCAGATCTCTACTGTCCTGTACCTTCTCACTCTATAACCCTCTATGTTCCAGTAACGCCAGATCTCTACTGTCCTGTACCTACTCACTCTATAACCCTCTATGTTCCAGTAACGCCAGATCTCTACTGTCCTGTACCTACTCACTCTATAACCCTCTATGTTCCAGTAACGCCAGATCTCTACTGTCCTGTACCTGCTCACTCTATAACCCTCTATGTTCCAGTAACGCCAGATCTCTACTGTCCTGTACCTACTCACTCTATAACCATCTATGTTCCAGTAACGCCAGATCTCTACTGTCCTGTACGTACTCACTCTATAACCCTCTATGTTCCAGTAACGCCAGATCTCTACTGTCCTGTACCTGCTCACTCTATAACCCTCTATGTTCCAGTAACGCCAGATCTCTACTGTCCTGTACCTACTCACTCTATAACCCTCTATGTTCCAGTAACGCCAGATCTCTACTGTCCTGTACCTACTCACTCTATAACCCTCCTATGTTCCAGTAACGCCAGATCTCTACTGTCCTGTACCTTCTCACTCTATAACCCTCTATGTTCCAGTAACGCCAGATCTCTACTGTCCTGTACCTACTCACTCTATAACCCTCTATGTTCCAGTAACGCCAGATCTCTACTGTCCTGTACCTACTCACTCTATAACCCTCTATGTTCCAGTAACGCCAGATCTCTACTGTCCTGTACCTGCTCACTCTATAACCCTCTATGTTCCAGTAACGCCAGATCTCTACTGTCCTGTACCTACTCACTCTATAACCCTCTATGTTCAAGTAACGCCAGATCTCTACTGTCCTGTACCTACTCACTCTATAACCCTCCTATGTTCCAGTAACGCCAGATCTCTACTGTCCTGTACCTACTCACTCTATAACCATCTATGTTCCAGTAACGCCAGATGTCTACTGTCCTGTACCTACTCACTATATAACCCTCCTATGTTCCAGTAACGCCAGATCTCTACTGTCCTGTACCTGCTCACTCTATAACCCTCTATGTTCCAGTAACGCCAGATCTCTACTGTCCTGTACCTACTCACTCTATAACCCTCTATGTTCAAGTAACGCCAGATCTCTACTGTCCTGTACCTACTCACTCTATAACCCTCCTATGTTCCAGTAACGCCAGATCTCTACTGTCCTGTACCTACTCACTCTATAACCCTCTATGTTCCAGTAACGCCAGATGTCTACTGTCCTGTACCTACTCACTCTATAACCCTCCTATGTTCCAGTAACGCCATATCTCTACTGTCCTGTACCTACTCACTCTATAACCCTCTATGTTCCAGTAACGCCAGATCTCTACTGTCCTGTACCTACCCACTCTATAACCCTCTATGTTCCAGTAACGCCAGATCTCTACTGTCCTGTACCTACCCACTCTATAACCCTCTATGTTCCAGTAACGCCAGATCTCTACTGTCCTGTACCTACCCACTCTATAACCCTCTATGTTCCAGTAACGCCAGATCTCTACTGTCCTGTACCTGCTCACTCTATAATCCTCTATGTTCCAGTAACGCCAGATCTCTACTGTCCTGTACCTACTCACTCTATAACCCTCTATGTTCCAGTAACGCCAGATCTCTACTGTCCTGTACCTACTCACTCTATAATCCTCTATGTTCCAGTAACGCCAGATCTCTACTGTCCTGTACCTACTCACTCTATAACCCTCTATGTTCCAGTAACGCCAGATCTCTACTGTCCTGTACCTTCTCACTCTATAACCCTCTATGTTCCAGTAACGCCAGATCTCTACTGTCCTGTACCTACTCACTCTATAATCCTCTATGTTCCAGAAACGCCAGATCTCTACTGTCCTGTACCTACCCACTCTATAACCCTCTATGTTCCAGTAACGCCAGATCTCTACTGTCCTGTACCTACCCACTCTATAACCCTCTATGTTCCAGTAACGCCAGATCTCTACTGTCCTGTACCTACCCACTCTATAACCCTCTATGTTCCAGTAACGCCAGATCTCTACTGTCCTGTACCTACCCACTCTATAACCCTCTATGTTCCAGTAACGCCAGATCTCTACTGTCCTGTACCTACCCACTCTATAACCATCTATGTTCCAGTAACGCCAGATCTCTACTGTCCTGTACCTACTCACTCTATAACCCTCCTATGTTCCAGTAACGCCAGATCTCTACTGTCCTGTACCTTCTCACTCTATAACCCTCTATGTTCCAGTAACGCCAGATCTCTACTGTCCTGTACCTACTCACTCTATAATCCTCTATGTTCCAGTAACGCCAGATCTCTACTGTCCTGTACCTACTCACTCTATAACCCTCTATGTTCCAGTAACGCCAGATCTCTACTGTCCTGTACCTGCTCACTCTATAACCCTCTATGTTCCAGTAACGCCAGATCTCTACTGTCCTGTACCTACTCACTCTATAACCCTCTATGTTCAAGTAACGCCAGATCTCTACTGTCCTGTACCTACTCACTCTATAACCCTCCTATGTTCCAGTAACGCCAGATCTCTACTGTCCTGTACCTACTCACTCTATAACCATCTATGTTCCAGTAACGCCAGATGTCTACTGTCCTGTACCTACTCACTATATAACCCTCCTATGTTCCAGTAACGCCAGATCTCTACTGTCCTGTACCTGCTCACTCTATAACCCTCTATGTTCCAGTAACGCCAGATCTCTACTGTCCTGTACCTACTCACTCTATAACCCTCTATGTTCAAGTAACGCCAGATCTCTACTGTCCTGTACCTACTCACTCTATAACCCTCCTATGTTCCAGTAACGCCAGATCTCTACTGTCCTGTACCTACTCACTCTATAACCCTCTATGTTCCAGTAACGCCAGATGTCTACTGTCCTGTACCTACTCACTCTATAACCCTCCTATGTTCCAGTAACGCCATATCTCTACTGTCCTGTACCTACTCACTCTATAACCCTCTATGTTCCAGTAACGCCAGATCTCTACTGTCCTGTACCTACCCACTCTATAACCCTCTATGTTCCAGTAACGCCAGATCTCTACTGTCCTGTACCTACCCACTCTATAACCCTCTATGTTCCAGTAACGCCAGATCTCTACTGTCCTGTACCTACCCACTCTATAACCCTCTATGTTCCAGTAACGCCAGATCTCTACTGTCCTGTACCTGCTCACTCTATAATCCTCTATGTTCCAGTAACGCCAGATCTCTACTGTCCTGTACCTACTCACTCTATAACCCTCTATGTTCCAGTAACGCCAGATCTCTACTGTCCTGTACCTACTCACTCTATAATCCTCTATGTTCCAGTAACGCCAGATCTCTACTGTCCTGTACCTACTCACTCTATAACCCTCTATGTTCCAGTAACGCCAGATCTCTACTGTCCTGTACCTTCTCACTCTATAACCCTCTATGTTCCAGTAACGCCAGATCTCTACTGTCCTGTACCTACTCACTCTATAATCCTCTATGTTCCAGAAACGCCAGATCTCTACTGTCCTGTACCTACCCACTCTATAACCCTCTATGTTCCAGTAACGCCAGATCTCTACTGTCCTGTACCTACTCACTCTATAACCCTCTATGTTCCAGTAACGCCAGATCTCTACTGTCCTGTACCTACCCACTCTATAACCCTCTATGTTCCAGTAACGCCAGATCTCTACTGTCCTGTACCTACCCACTCTATAACCCTCTATGTTCCAGTAACGCCAGATCTCTACTGTCCTGTACCTTCTCACTCTATAATCCTCTATGTTCCAGTAACGCCAGATCTCTACTGTCCTGTACCTTCTCACTCTATAACCCTCTATGTTCCAGTAACGCCAGATCTCTACTGTCCTGTACCTACTCACTCTATAATCCTCTATGTTCCAGTAACGCCAGATCTCTACTGTCCTGTACCTACTCACTCTATAACCCTCTATGTTCCAGTAACGCCAGATCTCTACTGTCCTGTACCTGCTCACTCTATAACCCTCTATGTTCCAGTAACGCCAGATCTCTACTGTCCTGTACCTACTCACTCTATAACCATCTATGTTCCAGTAACGCCAGATCTCTACTGTCCTGTACCTACTCACTCTATAACCCTCTATGTTCCAGTAACGCCAGATCTCTACTGTCCTGTACCTGCTCACTCTATAACCCTCTATGTTCCAGTAACGCCAGATCTCTACTGTCCTGTACCTACTCACTCTATAACCATCTATGTTCCAGTAACGCCAGATCTCTACTGTCCTGTACCTACTCACTCTATAACCCTCCTATGTTCCAGTAACGCCAGATCTCTACTGTCCTGTACCTTCTCACTCTATAACCCTCTATGTTCCAGTAACGCCAGATCTCTACTGTCCTGTACCTACTCACTCTATAATCCTCTATGTTCCAGTAACGCCAGATCTCTACTGTCCTGTACCTACTCACTCTATAACCCTCTATGTTCCAGTAACGCCAGATCTCTACTGTCCTGTACCTGCTCACTCTATAACCCTCTATGTTCCAGTAACGCCAGATCTCTACTGTCCTGTACCTACTCACTCTATAACCCTCTATGTTCCAGTAACGCCAGATCTCTACTGTCCTGTACCTACTCACTCTATAACCCTCCTATGTTCCAGTAACGCCAGATCTCTACTGTCCTGTACCTACTCACTCTATAACCATCTATGTTCCAGTAACGCCAGATGTCTACTGTCCTGTACCTACTCACTATATAACCCTCCTATGTTCCAGTAACGCCAGATCTCTACTGTCCTGTACCTGCTCACTCTATAACCCTCTATGTTCCAGTAACGCCAGATCTCTACTGTCCTGTACCTACTCACTCTATAACCCTCTATGTTCAAGTAACGCCAGATCTCTACTGTCCTGTACCTACTCACTCTATAACCCTCCTATGTTCCAGTAACGCCAGATCTCTACTGTCCTGTACCTACTCACTCTATAACCCTCTATGTTCCAGTAACGCCAGATGTCTACTGTCCTGTACCTACTCACTCTATAACCCTCCTATGTTCCAGTAACGCCATATCTCTACTGTCCTGTACCTACTCACTCTATAACCCTCTATGTTCCAGTAACGCCAGATCTCTACTGTCCTGTACCTACCCACTCTATAACCCTCTATGTTCCAGTAACGCCAGATCTCTACTGTCCTGTACCTACCCACTCTATAACCCTCTATGTTCCAGTAACGCCAGATCTCTACTGTCCTGTACCTACCCACTCTATAACCCTCTATGTTCCAGTAACGCCAGATCTCTACTGTCCTGTACCTACTCACTCTATAACCCTCTATGTTCCAGTAACGCCAGATCTCTACTGTCCTGTACCTGCTCACTCTATAACCCTCTATGTTCCAGTAACGCCAGATCTCTACTGTCCTGTACCTACTCACTCTATAACCATCTATGTTCCAGTAACGCCAGATCTCTACTGTCCTGTACCTACTCACTCTATAACCCTCCTATGTTCCAGTAACGCCAGATCTCTACTGTCCTGTACCTACTCACTCTATAACCCTCTATGTTCCAGTAACGCCAGATCTCTACTGTCCTGTACCTACTCACTCTATAATCCTCTATGTTCCAGTAACGCCAGATCTCTACTGTCCTGTACCTACCCACTCTATAACCCTCTATGTTCCAGCAACGCCAGATCTCTACTGTCCTGTACCTACCCACTCTATAACCCTCTATGTTCCAGCAACGCCAGATCTCTACTGTCCTGTACCTACTCACTCTATAACCCTCCTATGTTCCAGTAACGCCAGATCTCTACTGTCCTGTACCTACTCACTCTATAACCCTCTATGTTCCAGTAACGCCAGATCTCTACTGTCCTGTACCTACCCACTCTATAACCCTCTATGTTCCAGTAACGCCAGATCTCTACTGTCCTGTACCTACCCACTCTATAACCCTCTATGTTCCAGTAACGCCAGATCTCTACTGTCCTGTACCTACCCACTCTATAACCCTCTATGTTCCAGTAACGCCAGATCTCTACTGTCCTGTACCTGCTCACTCTATAATCCTCTATGTTCCAGTAACGCCAGATCTCTACTGTCCTGTACCTTCTCACTCTATAACCCTCTATGTTCCAGTAACGCCAGATCTCTACTGTCCTGTACCTACTCACTCTATAATCCTCTATGTTCCAGTAACGCCAGATCTCTACTGTCCTGTACCTACTCACTCTATAACCCTCTATGTTCCAGTAACGCCAGATCTCTACTGTCCTGTACCTGCTCACTCTATAACCCTCTATGTTCCAGTAACGCCAGATCTCTACTGTCCTGTACCTACTCACTCTATAACCATCTATGTTCCAGTAACGCCAGATCTCTACTGTCCTGTACCTACTCACTCTATAACCCTCCTATGTTCCAGTAACGCCAGATCTCTACTGTCCTGTACCTACTCACTCTATAACCCTCTATGTTCCAGTAACGCCAGATCTCTACTGTCCTGTACCTACTCACTCTATAATCCTCTATGTTCCAGTAACGCCAGATCTCTACTGTCCTGTACCTACCCACTCTATAACCCTCTATGTTCCAGCAACGCCAGATCTCTACTGTCCTGTACCTACCCACTCTATAACCCTCTATGTTCCAGCAACGCCAGATCTCTACTGTCCTGTACCTACTCACTCTATAACCCTCTATGTTCCAGTAACGCCAGATCTCTACTGTCCTGTACCTACTCACTCTATAACCCTCTATGTTCCAGTAACGCCAGATCTCTACTGTCCTGTACCTACTCACTCTATAACCATCTATGTTCCAGTAACGCCAGATCTCTACTGTCCTGTACCTACTCACTCTATAACCCTCCTATGTTCCAGTAACGCCAGATCTCTACTGTCCTGTACCTACTCACTCTATAACAATCTATGTTCCAGTAACGCCAGATCTCTACTGTCCTGTATCTACTCACTCTATAACCCTCCTATGTTCCAGTAACGCCAGATCTCTACTGTCCTGTACCTACTCACTCTATAACCCTCTATGTTCCAGTAACGCCAGGTCTCTACTGTCCTGTACCTTCTCACTCTATAACCCTCTATGTTCCAGTAACGCCAGATCTCTACTGTCCTGTACCTACTCACTCTATAACCCTCCTATGTTCCAGTAACGCCAGATCTCTACTGTCCTGTACCTACTCACTCTATAACCCTCCTATGTTCCAGTAACGCCAGATCTCTACTGTCCTGTACCTTCTCACTCTATAACCCTCTATGTTCCAGTAACGCCAGATCTCTACTGTCCTGTACCTACTCACTCTATAACCCTCTATGTTCCAGTAACGCCAGATCTCTACTGCCCTGTACCTACTCACTCTATAACCCTCTATGTTCCAGTAACGCCAGATCTCTACTGTCCTGTGCCTACTCACTCTATAACCCTTCTATGTTCCAGTAACGCCAGGTCTCTACTGTCCTGTACCTACTCACTCTAGAACCCTCTATGTTCCAGTAACGCCAGATCTCTACTGTCCTGTACCTACTCACTCTATAACCCTCTATGTTCCAGTAACGCCAGATCTCTACTGTCCTGTACCTACTCACTCTATAACCCTCCTATGTTCCAGTAACGCCAGATCTCTACTGTCCTGTACCTACTCACTCTATAACCCTTATATGTTCCAGTAACGCCAGGTCTCTACTGTCCTGTACCTACTCACTCTAGAACCCTCTATGTTCCAGTAACGCCAGATCTCTACTGTCCTGTACCTACTCACTCTATAACCCTCCTATGTTCCAGTAACGCCAGATCTCTACTGTCCTGTACCTACTCACTCTATAACCCTTCTTTGTTCCAGTAACGCCAGGTCTCTACTGTCCTGTACCTACTCACTCTAGAACCCTCTATGTTCCAGCAACGCCAGATCTCTACTGTCCTGTACCTACTCACTCTATAACCCTCTATGTTCCAGTAACGCCAGATCTCTACTGTCCTGTACCTACTCACTCTATAACCCTTCTATGTTCCAGTAACGCCAGGTCTCTACTGTCCTGTACCTACTCACTCTATAACCCTCTATGTTCCAGTAACGCCAGATCTCTACTGCCCTGTACCTACTCACTCTATAACCCTCTATGTTCCAGTAACGCCAGATCTCTACTGTCCTGTGCCTACTCACTCTATAACCCTCCTATGTTCCAGCAACGCCAGATCTCTACTGTCCTGTACCTACTCACTCTATAACCCTCTATGTTCCAGTAACGCCAGATCTCTACTGTCCTGTACCTACTCACTCTATAACCCTTCTTTGTTCCAGTAACGCCAGGTCTCTACTGTCCTGTACCTACTCACTCTATAACCATCTATGTTCCAGTAACGCCAGATCTCTACTGTCCTGTACCTACTCACTCTATAACCCTCTATGTTCCAGTAACGCCAGATCTCTACTGTCCTGTACCTACTCACTCTATAACCCTCCTATGTTCCAGTAACGCCAGATCTCTACTGTCCTGTACCTACTCACTCTATAACCATCTATGTTCCAGTATCGCCAGATCTCTACTGTCCTGTACCTACTCACTCTATAACCCTCTATGTTCCAGTAACGCCAGATCTCTACTGTCCTGTACCTACTCACTCTATAACCCTCTATGTTCAAGTAACGCCAGATCTCTACTGTCCTGTACCTACTCACTCTATAACCCTCCTATGTTCCAGTAACGCCAGATCTCTACTGTCCTGTACCTACTCACTCTATAACCATCTATGTTCCAGTAACGCCAGATGTCTACTGTCCTGTACCTACTCACTATATAACCCTCCTATGTTCCAGTAACGCCAGATCTCTACTGTCCTGTACCAACTCACTCTATAACCCTCTATGTTCCAGTAACGCCAGATCTCTACTGTCCTGTACCTACTCACTTTATAACCCTCTATGTTCCAGTAACGCCAGATCTCTACTGTCCTGTACCTGCTCACTCTATAACCATCTATGTTCCAGTAACGCCAGATCTCTACTGTCCTCTACCTACTCACTCTATAACCATCTATGTTCCAGTAACGCCAGATTTTTACTGTCCTGTACCTACTCACTCTATAACCCTCCTATGTTCCAGTAACGCCAGATCTCTACTGTCCTGTACCTACTCACTCTATAACCCTCCTATGTTCCAGTAACGCCAGATCTCTACTGTCCTGTACCTACTCACTCTATAACAATCTATGTTCCAGTAACGCCAGATCTCTACTGTCCTGTATCTACTCACTCTATAACCCTCCTATGTTCCAGTAACGCCAGATCTCTACTGTCCTGTACCTACTCACTCTATAACCCTCTATGTTCCAGTAACGCCAGATCTCTACTGTCCTGTATCTACTCACTCTATAACCCTCCTATGTTCCAGTAACGCCAGATCTCTACTGTCCTGTACCTACTCACTCTATAACCCTCTATGTTCCAGTAACGCCAGATCTCTACTGTCCTGTACCTACTCACTCTATAACCCTCTATGTTCCAGTAACGCCAGATCTCTACTGCCCTGTACCTACTCACTCTATAACCCTCTATGTTCCAGTAACGCCAGATCTCTACTGCCCTGTACCTACTCACTCTATAACCCTTCTATGTTCCAGTAACGCCAGATCTCTACTGTCCTGTATCTACTCACTCTATAACCCTCCTATGTTCCAGTAACGCCAGATCTCTACTGTCCTGTACCTACTCACTCTATAACCATCTATGTTCCAGTAACGCCAGATCTCTACTGTCCTGTACCTTCTCACTCTATAATCCTCTTTGTTCCAGTAACGCCAGGTCTCTACTGTCCTGTACCTACTCACTCTATAACCCTCTATGTTCCAGTAACGCCAGATCTCTACTGTCCTGTACCTACTCACTCTATAACCCTCTATGTTCCAGTAACGCCAGGTCTCTACTGTCCTGTACCTTCTCACTCTATAACCCTCTATGTTCCAGTAACGCCAGATCTCTACTGTCCTGTACCTACTCACTCTATAACCATCTATGTTCCAGTAACGCCAGATCTCTACTGTCCTGTACCTTCTCACTCTATAACCCTCTATGTTCCAGTAACGCCAGATCTCTACTGTCCTGTACCTACTCACTCTATAACCCTCTATGTTCCAGTAACGCCAGATCTCTACTGTCCTGTACCTTCTCACTCTATAATCCTCTATGTTCCAGTAACGCCAGGTCTCTACTGTCCTGTACCTACTCACTCTATAACCCTCTATGTTCCAGTAACGCCAGATCTCTACTGTCCTGTACCTACTCACTCTATAACCATCTATGTTCCAGTAACGCCAGATCTCTACTGTCCTGTACCTACTCACTCTATAACCCTCCTATGTTCCAGTAACGCCAGATCTCTACTGTCCTGTACCTACTCACTCTATAACCCTTCTATGTTCCAGTAACGCCAGGTCTCTACTGTCCTGTACCTACTCACTCTATAACCCTCTATGTTCCAGTAACGCCAGATCTCTACTGTCCTGTACCTACTCACTCTATAACCCTCTATGTTCCAGTAACGCCATATCTCTACTGTCCTGTACCTACTCACTCTATAACCCTTCTATGTTCCAGTAACGCCAGGTCTCTACTGTCCTGTACCTACTCACTCTATAACCCTCCTATGTTCCAGTAACGCCAGATCTCTACTGTCCTGTACCTACTCACTCTATAACCATCTATGTTCCAGTAACGCCAGATCTCTACTGTCCTGTACCTACTCACTCTATAACCATCTATGTTCCAGTAACGCCAGATCTCTACTGTCCTGTACCTACTCACTCTATAACCATCTATGTTCCAGTAACGCCAGATCTCTACTGTCCTGTACCTACTCACTCTATAACCATCTATGTTCCAGTAACGCCAGATCTCTACTGTCCTGTACCTTCTCACTCTAGAACCCTCTATGTTCCAGCAACGCCAGATCTCTACTGTCCTGTACCTACTCACTCTATAACCCTCTATGTTCCAGTAACGCCAGATCTCTACTGTCCTGTACCTACTCACTCTATAACCCTTCTATGTTCCAGTAACGCCAGGTCTCTACTGTCCTGTACCTACTCACTCTATAACCCTCTATGTTCCAGTAACGCCAGATCTCTACTGCCCTGTACCTACTCACTCTATAACCCTCTATGTTCCAGTAACGCCAGATCTCTACTGTCCTGTGCCTACTCACTCTATAACCCTCCTATGTTCCAGCAACGCCAGATCTCTACTGTCCTGTACCTACTCACTCTATAACCCTCTATGTTCCAGTAACGCCAGATCTCTACTGTCCTGTACCTACTCACTCTATAACCCTTCTTTGTTCCAGTAACGCCAGGTCTCTACTGTCCTGTACCTACTCACTCTATAACCATCTATGTTCCAGTAACGCCAGATCTCTACTGTCCTGTACCTACTCACTCTATAACCCTCTATGTTCCAGTAACGCCAGATCTCTACTGTCCTGTACCTACTCACTCTATAACCCTCCTATGTTCCAGTAACGCCAGATCTCTACTGTCCTGTACCTACTCACTCTATAACCATCTATGTTCCAGTATCGCCAGATCTCTACTGTCCTGTACCTACTCACTCTATAACCCTCTATGTTCCAGTAACGCCAGATCTCTACTGTCCTGTACCTACTCACTCTATAACCCTCTATGTTCAAGTAACGCCAGATCTCTACTGTCCTGTACCTACTCACTCTATAACCCTCCTATGTTCCAGTAACGCCAGATCTCTACTGTCCTGTACCTACTCACTCTATAACCATCTATGTTCCAGTAACGCCAGATGTCTACTGTCCTGTACCTACTCACTATATAACCCTCCTATGTTCCAGTAACGCCAGATCTCTACTGTCCTGTACCAACTCACTCTATAACCCTCTATGTTCCAGTAACGCCAGATCTCTACTGTCCTGTACCTACTCACTTTATAACCCTCTATGTTCCAGTAACGCCAGATCTCTACTGTCCTGTACCTGCTCACTCTATAACCATCTATGTTCCAGTAACGCCAGATCTCTACTGTCCTCTACCTACTCACTCTATAACCATCTATGTTCCAGTAACGCCAGATTTTTACTGTCCTGTACCTACTCACTCTATAACCCTCCTATGTTCCAGTAACGCCAGATCTCTACTGTCCTGTACCTACTCACTCTATAACCCTCCTATGTTCCAGTAACGCCAGATCTCTACTGTCCTGTACCTACTCACTCTATAACAATCTATGTTCCAGTAACGCCAGATCTCTACTGTCCTGTATCTACTCACTCTATAACCCTCCTATGTTCCAGTAACGCCAGATCTCTACTGTCCTGTACCTACTCACTCTATAACCCTCTATGTTCCAGTAACGCCAGATCTCTACTGTCCTGTACCTACTCACTCTATAACCCTCCTATGTTCCAGTAACGCCAGATCTCTACTGTCCTGTACCTACTCACTCTATAACCCTCTATGTTCCAGTAACGCCAGATCTCTACTGTCCTGTACCTACTCACTCTATAACCCTCTATGTTCCAGTAACGCCAGATCTCTACTGCCCTGTACCTACTCACTCTATAACCCTCTATGTTCCAGTAACGCCAGATCTCTACTGCCCTGTACCTACTCACTCTATAACCCTTCTATGTTCCAGTAACGCCAGATCTCTACTGTCCTGTATCTACTCACTCTATAACCCTCCTATGTTCCAGTAACGCCAGATCTCTACTGTCCTGTACCTACTCACTCTATAACCATCTATGTTCCAGTAACGCCAGATCTCTACTGTCCTGTACCTTCTCACTCTATAATCCTCTTTGTTCCAGTAACGCCAGGTCTCTACTGTCCTGTACCTACTCACTCTATAACCCTCTATGTTCCAGTAACGCCAGATCTCTACTGTCCTGTACCTACTCACTCTATAACCCTCTATGTTCCAGTAACGCCAGGTCTCTACTGTCCTGTACCTTCTCACTCTATAACCCTCTATGTTCCAGTAACGCCAGATCTCTACTGTCCTGTACCTACTCACTCTATAACCATCTATGTTCCAGTAACGCCAGATCTCTACTGTCCTGTACCTTCTCACTCTATAACCCTCTATGTTCCAGTAACGCCAGATCTCTACTGTCCTGTACCTACTCACTCTATAACCCTCTATGTTCCAGTAACGCCAGATCTCTACTGTCCTGTACCTTCTCACTCTATAATCCTCTATGTTCCAGTAACGCCAGGTCTCTACTGTCCTGTACCTACTCACTCTATAACCCTCTATGTTCCAGTAACGCCAGATCTCTACTGTCCTGTACCTACTCACTCTATAACCATCTATGTTCCAGTAACGCCAGATCTCTACTGTCCTGTACCTACTCACTCTATAACCCTCCTATGTTCCAGTAACGCCAGATCTCTACTGTCCTGTACCTACTCACTCTATAACCCTTCTATGTTCCAGTAACGCCAGGTCTCTACTGTCCTGTACCTACTCACTCTATAACCCTCTATGTTCCAGTAACGCCAGATCTCTACTGTCCTGTACCTACTCACTCTATAACCCTCTATGTTCCAGTAACGCCATATCTCTACTGTCCTGTACCTACTCACTCTATAACCCTTCTATGTTCCAGTAACGCCAGGTCTCTACTGTCCTGTACCTACTCACTCTATAACCCTCCTATGTTCCAGTAACGCCAGATCTCTACTGTCCTGTACCTACTCACTCTATAACCATCTATGTTCCAGTAACGCCCGATCTCTACTGTCCTGTACCCACTCACTCTATAACCATCTATGTTCCAGTAACGCCAGATCTCTACTGTCCTGTACCTACTCACTCTATAACCATCTATGTTCCAGTAACGCCAGATCTCTACTGTCCTGTACCTACTCACTCTATAACCCTCTATGTTCCAGTAACGCCAGGTCTCTACTGTCCTGTACCTTCTCACTCTATAACCCTCTATGTTCCAGTAACGCCACATCTCTACTGTCCTGTACCTACTCACTCTATAACCCTCTATGTTCCAGTAACGCCAGATCTCTACTGTCCTGTACCTACTCACTCTATAATCCTCTATGTTCCAGTAACGCCAGATCTCTACTGTCCTGTATCTACTCACTCTATAACCCTTCTTTGTTCCAGTAACGCCAGATCTCTACTGTCCTGTACCTACTCACTCTATAACCCTCTATATTCCAGTAACGCCACATCTCTACTGTCCTGTACCTACTCACTCTATAACCCTCTATGTTCCAGTAACGCCAGATCTCTACTGTCCTGTACCTACTCACTCTATAACCCTTCTTTGTTCCAGTAACGCCAGATCTCTACTGTCCTGTACCTACTCACTCTATAACCCTCTATGTTCCAGTAACGCCACATCTCTACTGTCCTGTACCTACTCACTCTATAATCCTCTATGTTCCAGTAACGCCAGATCTCTACTGTCCTGTACCTACTCACTCTATAACCATCTGTGTTCCAGTAACGCCAGATCTCTACTGTCCTGTACCTACTCACTCTATAACCCTCTATGTTCCAGTAACGCCAGATCTCTACTGTCCTGTACCTACTCACTCTATAACCCTCTATGTTCCAGTAACGCCAGATCTCTACTGTCCTGTACCTACTCACTCTATAACCCTCTATGTTCCAGTAACGCCAGATCTCTACTGTCCTGTACCTACTCACTCTATAACCCTCTATGTTCCATTAACGCCAGATCTCTACTGTCCTGTACCTACTCACTCTATAACCCTCTATGTTCCAGTAACGCCAGATCTCTACTGTCCTGTACCTACTCACTCTATAACCCTCTATGTTCCAGTAACGCCAGATCTCTACTGTCCTGTACCTACTCACTCTATAACCCTCTATGTTCCAGTAACGCCAGATCTCTACTGTCCTGTACCTACTCACTCTATAATCCTCTATGTTCGAGTAACGCCAGATCTCTACTGTCCTGTACCTACTCACTCTATAACCCTCTATGTTCCAGTAACGCCAGATCTCTACTGTCCTGTACCTACTCACTCTATAATCCTCTATGTTCCAGTAACGCCAGATCTCTACTGTTCTGTACCTACTCACTCTATAACCATCTATGTTCCAGTAACGCCAGATCTCTACTGTCCTGTACCTACTCACTCTATAATCCTCTATGTTCCAGTAACGCCAGATCTCTACTGTCCTGTACCTACTCACTCTATAACCATCTGTGTTCCAGTAACGCCAGATCTCTACTGTCCTGTACCTACTCACTCTATAACCCTCTATGTTCCAGTAACGCCAGATCTCTACTGTCCTGTACCTACTCACTCTATAACCCTCTATGTTCCAGTAACGCCAGATCTCTACTGTCCTGTACCTACTCACTCTATAACCCTCTATGTTCCAGTAACGCCAGATCTCTACTGTCCTGTACCTACTCACTCTATAACCCTCTATGTTCCATTAACGCCAGATCTCTACTGTCCTGTACCTACTCACTCTATAACCCTCTATGTTCCAGTAACGCCAGATCTCTACTGTCCTGTACCTACTCACTCTATAACCCTCTATGTTCCAGTAACGCCAGATCTCTACTGTCCTGTACCTACTCACTCTATAACCCTCTATGTTCCAGTAACGCCAGATCTCTACTGTCCTGTACCTACTCACTCTATAACCATCTATGTTCCAGTAACGCCAGATCTCTACTGTCCTGTACCTACTCACTCTATAACCCTCCTATGTTCCAGTAACGCCAGATCTCTACTGTCCTGTACCTACTCACTCTATAACCCTTCTATGTTCCAGTAACGCCAGGTCTCTACTGTCCTGTACCTACTCACTCTATAACCCTCTATGTTCCAGTAACGCCAGATCTCTACTGTCCTGTACCTACTCACTCTATAACCCTCTATGTTCCAGTAACGCCATATCTCTACTGTCCTGTACCTACTCACTCTATAACCCTTCTATGTTCCAGTAACGCCAGGTCTCTACTGTCCTGTACCTACTCACTCTATAACCCTCCTATGTTCCAGTAACGCCAGATCTCTACTGTCCTGTACCTACTCACTCTATAACCATCTATGTTCCAGTAACGCCAGATCTCTACTGTCCTGTACCTACTCACTCTATAACCATCTATGTTCCAGTAACGCCAGATCTCTACTGTCCTGTACCTACTCACTCTATAACCATCTATGTTCCAGTAACGCCAGATCTCTACTGTCCTGTACCTACTCACTCTATAACCCTCTATGTTCCAGTAACGCCAGGTCTCTACTGTCCTGTACCTTCTCACTCTATAACCCTCTATGTTCCAGTAACGCCACATCTCTACTGTCCTGTACCTACTCACTCTATAACCCTCTATGTTCCAGTAACGCCAGATCTCTACTGTCCTGTACCTACT
Source organism: Gibbula magus (assembly GCA_936450465.1). Taxonomy (NCBI): domain Eukaryota; kingdom Metazoa; phylum Mollusca; class Gastropoda; order Trochida; family Trochidae; genus Gibbula; species Gibbula magus. Next base: position 64,711,639 of record OW388304.1, read on the forward strand.
CACTCTATAATCCTCTATGTTCCAGTAACGCCAGATCTCTACTGTCCTGTATCTACTCACTCTATAACCCTTCTTTGTTCCAGTAACGCCAGATCTCTACTGTCCTGTACCTACTCACTCTATAACCCTCTATGTTCCAGTAACGCCACATCTCTACTGTCCTGTACCTACTCACTCTATAATCCTCTATGTTCCAGTAACGCCAGATCTCTACTGTCCTGTACCTACTCACTCTATAACCATCTATGTTCCAGTAACGCCAGATCTCTACTGTCCTGTACCTACTCACTCTATAACCCTCTATGTTCCAGTAACGCCAGATCTCTACTGTCCTGTACCTACTCACTCTATAACCCTCTATGTTCCAGTAACGCCAGATCTCTACTGTCCTGTACCTACTCACTCTATAACCCTCTATGTTCCAGTAACGCCAGATCTCTACTGTCCTGTACCTACTCACTCTATAACCCTCTATGTTCCATTAACGCCAGATCTCTACTGTCCTGTACCTACTCACTCTATAACCCTCTATGTTCCAGTAACGCCAGATCTCTACTGTCCTGTACCTACTCACTCTATAACCCTCTATGTTCCAGTAACGCCAGATCTCTACTGTCCTGTACCTACTCACTCTATAACCCTCTATGTTCCAGTAACGCCAGATCTCTACTGTCCTGTACCTACTCACTCTATAATCCTCTATGTTCGAGTAACGCCAGATCTCTACTGTCCTGTACCTACTCACTCTATAACCCTCTATGTTCCAGTAACGCCAGATCTCTACTGTCCTGTACCTACTCACTCTATAATCCTCTATGTTCCAGTAACGCCAGATCTCTACTGTTCTGTACCTACTCACTCTATAACCATCTATGTTCCAGTAACGCCAGATCTCTACTGTCCTGTACCTACTCACTCTATTATCCTCTATGTTCCAGTAACGCCAGATCTCTACTGTCCTGTACCTACTCACTCTATAACCATCTGTGTTCCAGTAACGCCAGATCTCTACTGTCCTGTACCTACTCACTCTATAACCCTCTATGTTCCAGTAACGCCAGATCTCTACTGTCCTGTACCTACTCACTCTATAACCCTCTATGTTCCAGTAACGCCAGATCTCTACTGTCCTGTACCTACTCACTCTATAACCCTCTATGTTCCAGTAACGCCAGATCTCTACTGTCCTGTACCTACTCACTCTATAACCCTCTATGTTCCATTAACGCCAGATCTCTACTGTCCTGTACCTACTCACTCTATAACCCTCTATGTTCCAGTAACGCCAGATCTCTACTGTCCTGTACCTACTCACTCTATAACCCTCTATGTTCCAGTAACGCCAGATCTCTACTGTCCTGTACCTACTCACTCTATAACCCTCTATGTTCCAGTAACGCCAGATCTCTACTGTCCTGTACCTACTCACTCTATAATCCTCTATGTTCGAGTAACGCCAGATCTCTACTGTCCTGTACCTACTCACTCTATAACCCTCTATGTTCCAGTAACGCCAGATCTCTACTGTCCTGTACCTACTCACTCTATAATCCTCTATGTTCCAGTAACGCCAGATCTCTACTGTTCTGTACCTACTCACTCTATAACCATCTATGTTCCAGTAACGCCAGATCTCTACTGTCCTGTACCTACTCACTCTATAATCCTCTATGTTCCAGTAACGCCAGATCTCTACTGTCCTGTACCTACTCACTCTATAACCATCTATGTTCCAGTAACGCCAGATCTCTACTGTCCTGTAACTACTCACTCTAGAACCATCTATGTTCCAGTAACGCCAGATCTCTACTGTCCTGTACCTACTCACTCTATAACCCTCCTATGTTCCAGTAACGCCAGATCTCTACTGTCCTGTACCTACTCACTCTATAACCCTCCTATGTTCCAGTAACGCCAGATCTCTACTGTCCTGTACCTACTCACTCTATAACCCTCTATGTTCCAGTAACGCCAGATCTCTACTGTCCTGTACCTACGACGTGGGGGATACCGTCACTTCCTGTAATGGCGGCAGCAAGGCTGATCTACTTGCCTTCGCCAAAAACCTCATCACTTCGCAGATTGACAACTGCAGTAAATATTGATTTTCTGCATTTCTGCATTAATTATAAACGAAATAACGTTCATCTCTCTTGTAATAAAGGCAACTATGTACTTTCTCATAAGACAAAGTCGTGGCAAATGTACAGTTCCATCCTGGATGTTCACCTGACTTCATGGGTATTTAAGTGTAAATATCAATTAGTACTTTGGATTTTCGCGAAAACTAGACCGATCACTTTTGCATTTTCGAATAATATGAAGACAGCTTAATGTTCCATAACAAAATAACCAAATGATATTACTCACAGAAAACAGTTACAGTTTTGGCAGCTCGTTGAACTGACAAGGAGTCAATCGTTACAAAATTACAGTTTTAGTTTCTTCTAATAATATAATAATATCCAATAAGCGACCAACTCATCAAACATGCATCACGTATGTCCTCTTATACTCAATGTATGTGTAATGAGTGTTTATCTCATATAATTAATGTGTATTATAATATTTTAAAATTGATTTAAGAATGATTATTTTACACATTGACATGGGACTCTTCATTGTATGCAACGATATGTCATTGGCGTTTCAATGAATGGCATTATACATGATATCGGCAATAAGATTCATAAGTAGGTGATCAAACTGTCGGAATACATCTGTACAAACATCGCTGAAAAAACATTCAGAAACCACAGGGTGCCTGTTAGATTCCCTTCCATTAACGGAATATTGTCAGAACATTCCCTTCCTGTTCACATACTCACATACATATTTGTTTCCTCTTTATTTATTTCATACATATTTTAGTTCCATCTTGAAAAGACAATGTTTCTTTGTCATCTAGAATAAAAGGGAACACGTTCCAATGCAGATGACCTAATTTGTTGAAAAGATGAATATGATGTTGAAGTTGGACCTGTAGGTATTGACATCACTACAAGAAGAGTTTATGTTGCAGAGTTGACAGACACCTGTGAATGTGAAGAGCTCGCCAAACCCGGAGAATGCAGGTGATACTGATATTAGTGTATCAACTTATATCTGAGAATGCATGTGATACTGATATTAGTGTATCAACTTATATCTGAGAATGCATGTGATACTGATATTAGCGTATCAACTTCTATCCGAGAATTCAGGTGATACTGATATTAGTGTATCAACTTCTATCCGAGAATTCAGGTGATACTGATATTAGTGTATCAACTTCTATCCGAGAATGCAGGTGATACTGATATTAGTGTATCAACTTCTATCCAAGATTCAGGTGATACTGATATTAGTGTATCAACTTCTATCTGGGAATGCAGGTGATACTGATAGTTGTGTATCAACTTCTATCTGGGAATGCAGGTGATGCTGATATTAGTGTATCAACTTCTATCCAAGATTCAGGTGATACTGATATTAGTGTATCAACTTCTATCTGGGAATGCAGGTGATACTGATAGTTGTGTATCAACTTATATCTGGGAATGCAGGTGATACTGATATTAGTGTATCAACTTCTATCTGGGAATGCAGGTGATACTGATATAAGTGTATCAACTTCTATCTGGGAATGCAGGTGATACTGATAGTTGTGTATCAACTTCTATCTGGGAATGCAGGTGATACTGATATTAGTGTATCAACTTCTATCTGGGAATGCAGGTGATACTGATAGTTGTGTATCAACTTCTATCTGGGAATGCAGGTGATACTGATATTAGTGTATCAACTTCTATCCGAGAATTCAGGTGATACTGATGTTAGTGTATCAACTTCTATCCGAGAATTCAGGTGATACTGATATTAGTGTATCAACTTCTATCCGAGAATTCAGGTGATACTGATATTAGTGTATCAACTTCTATCCGGGAATTAAGGTGATACTGATGTTAGTGTATCAACTTCTATCCGAGAATTCAGATGATACTGATATTAGTGTATCAACTTCTATCCGAGAATTCAGGTGATACTGATATTAGTGTATCATCTTCTATCTGGGAATGCAGGTGATACTGATAGTTGTGTATCAACTTCTATCTGGGAATGCAGGTGATACTGATATAAGTGTATCAACTTCTATCTGGGAATGCAGGATATACTGATAGTTGTGTATCAACTTCTATCTGGGAATGCAGGTGATACTGATATTAGTGTATCAACTTCTATCTGGGAATGCAGGTGATACTGATATTAGTGTATCAACTTCTATCTGAGAATGCATGTGATACTGATATTAGTGTATCAACTTCTATCTGGGAATGCAGGTGATACTGATATTAGTGTATCAACTTCTATCTGGGAATGCAGGTGATACTGATATTAGTGTATCAACTTCTATCTGAGAATGTCAGAACCACCATATAAAAATACTTTATTTAAATACGTTCTTTACTTTTGTGGTGTATTTAGCTTGTGTATCAATGTATACACTATCATTTGAGTCATTATACATAACATTTCGGAAATATGTACAACAGTAACAAGAAACAATGCATACATCCGCTCAAAAGTTAGGCACCAAATTAAGTCTGGTGAATATTGCTGTTAAAGAGCCATGAAGGATGTTGATGAACATATCGGAAAATTGCCAAACATCTATCTCCGTGACATATATACCCAAAATAAGCCGAGAAATTGCACTAATTAGTAAAGGTGTTTTCCAGTCTAAATATAGATCAAGTCTATTATTTTCAAGCGCAATGCATTGTGGTCTAGCTCGCACAGTTTTTACAAAGACACGAACGAAAAATAGAGCAATGAAAGAAATCGAAATATATAATTTTTGGCGGTTATTTACTTACCATTTCATTTAATTATGTCTTTTCTACAGATATTGGAATTAATGTTTTACCCAACTTTTGCTTGAATTTTATAATCAATGAGAATATACTTGTCATACTTTGCTGGTCTTAGCTCAATAAAAAGTACATTAAACAGGCACTAACTTGTATGTTCCCAGGACATATAGAATCTTTGTTTATGAAACAATCGTCACATTCAGTAATGTGTGACAAGGATAGCCTAACTTCCAAGAGAAGCACGTGCAGCACATGCAGCCCGTGGGTTTCTATGGCGACTTGCGCTAAAGACGAGCCTTCACGCTTCGGAAACGCGTGCTACTGTAGTACGTTTCATTCAGTAAAGGGAATTTTGTTTATATGACGTCAGATAGCCTTAGCGCGCGTTACTCGAAGGGGTACCTCTCTTTTAAACCAAATTTCATTACATTGTCGTGATTATTCATCACATGTCATGTTGTAGTAAAAGGTTTCTCTAGCGATTGATGTATAAGTATATTTTCCACAAATAATTTAATTTGTATTTGAAACATTAACATCCTCGATGCCTCTTTAATCTATTAATTGATTTCGTATGGACGACTGATGACAAAAGTTATAGTTAATGGGAGTTTCCCAATGTTCCTACATGACATGCCAGTTATTTGCGGACTAATAATTTGCCACGCTCATTATCATTACTTAAAAGTATTTCATACTGTGATGCAGCTACGAATTCATACGCGAAAGCAGTTCTAATGTTAGTTTAAACTTGTATATGTATGTTGTATATGTTATTATTCATTACATGTCCTCGAATGTACATAACATACCAACAGTACTTACCTGGCGTTCTCAATGTTGTAATTTTGATGCCTTTTGGGTTGAGTGTGGGGATGCTTAACTTTTGAGCGGGTGTATATTATGAACACCGTAGAATGCCAGGCGTTCATCATGACCAGGTCTACCGTGGTATAAACTATCTATTTTAGAATTTGAATAATGCAATGAACATACTTTGATAACTGTTCAATATGATATTTCAGCGACCTGAAGTCTGGTATAACCTGCCTACAGACTGCTGTGTATCTCGGATGTAACGGGGTCAAGTCAGTACAGAGTCTCGCCACTGAGATTGTGTCCGACATTGACGACAAGGGAGAGACTTGCGGTAGGGTTTGTCTGCTGGACATATTTCACCATCAATGGAATTTGATAGATCTGCAAAACATATAGAATGTGACTTGATGCTGTTATAATAAGCAAATAACACGTTTAATTAAGTCCCCACAGATAATCAGCAAATGAATTCAAACAAGTCTTATAAATATATTATTGAATAAAATACACAATAAACCAGATTAACAATATATATTTTCTAATGAGATAAAAAGATTAAGAAATATGCTAAAGTTACCATTATCCACCTGAAGAAGGAAATAATCCAGAAGCTTTGTGAGAAACAAATAAAGAAGTTGTATTCCATAAGAATGTGTATAATTATATATCTGCTGCATGGTAATGTAATAATGATGTGCTAATTACTGTACGTTACATCTTACTGCACACATACTATCTTGCACTTCTTGGTAGTATATCTACATCTGCTGCATGTCAGTGTTGTCTAGAGATGTGCTGTTCAGTGTATATCTTATTGTACACAGTGACCGCTGAATCTCTGTGTCGATGTGAGATGACGTATGTTACAACAAACAGGACAACAGCAGAACAACAGTGCAAGTACGTAACGTGGTATATGATCTGTTCAACACACACGTTCACAATGAAATGATATATTCCAAGTTGATAGTCATGAACCCATCTCCATGTACAACTTCTTTTTATTTGTTAACATATATCGATTGTAAATAGAATCCATTTTATTTGGCATATTCTACTGTAAATCAATAACGTTTTTCCAAACGATACAGGTTCATTTGAATGTGTCAAATGAATAGCTTTGATATATATAGAATACTAAACGATGTCCCGTTTGATAACATGTTTATTAAACGAGTGAATGGTTTGGTATTTTAACGAGCGAAAGCGAGTTAAATACCGATGCCATTCACTAGTTACATAAACATGTTATCTAAGGGGACCGAGTTTAGTATTTTATTTATTACTCAATGATGTAAATAGCGCTGAATTGCAAGAAAATCCCTTTTAGTGACACTCACTTGCAAACCCGCTATTGCAGTCGCGCGGCTAACATAGTGACGTCAACAAAAAACGACTCTGACGTCACGTTCCGATTATGACGTTACGGCAGCATGCGGTGGTATCACACATGTGTGTAACCAACTCATTGTTATCTAATGAGTGATCTCACCACGGTTGAGTAATAAATATAGAACACTAAACGATGTCCCGTTTGATAACATGTTTATGAAACGAGTGGATGGTTCGGTATTTTAACGAGCGAAAGCGAGTTAAATACCAATGCCATTCACGAGTTTCATAAACATGTTATCAAACGGGACCGAGTTTAGTGTTTTATGTATTACTCAATGATGTAAATAGCACTGAATTGAAAGAAAATCGGTTTTTGTGACGCTCACTTGCAAATAGGTGACCCGCTATTGCAGTCGCGCGGCTTACATTGTGACGTCACCAAAAACGACTGTGACGTCACGCGCCGATTATGACGTTACGACAGCACGCGGTGGTATCACACATGTGTGTAACCAACTCATTGTTATCTAATGAGAGATCTCACCACGGTTGAGTAATAAATAGACGATACTAAACGACCTTCCATTTAATACCAATTTTATTAAACGAGTTAATAGTTTGGAATTAAACGAGCGAAAGCGAGCCTGATACCAATTCATATACGAGTTTAATAAACATGGTGTTGTATGCAAGGAAGTTAAATATTCTGTTTATTTCTTGCCCAAATTAATCAAGCGAAATTGCTAACAGTGTGCTGAAATTACGACTTATGCGAGTCATGTACGCCTGCGTCAACGTTATGACCATTGTGACGTCAATTAACTTCACATTATTATGACGTCATAATTTCAGCGGTATTATACTAGTTCATTTTTTGCCGTAGAAACAGTGCAGTATTTTCCACGTGCGAGCAATAAATAAAACTTATCATACATTTTACAGAGCAGACACAGATTTCTTCGCCTGTGTTAAAACAAAGACGGCCGCCTCCTGCTCCGGCCAATCACTCAGCCAGATGGTCACTGCGCATGCGTATGAAGATGATTGCCGTGAGTAAACTACTCAATACATCGTTTCTTTGCCCTTGCAAGATAAGAGGGTCCAATCGGTAAGTAACAAGAACCGAATGCAATGGAATTAGAATAAAGTCACTATTACTCTATAATGCTCATATATCCATATATATAGAAGATAACACACTTTTCATATTTATTTGAAATTGTTAATATAAATCTCTATTTATGGGTCACAGCAAGCGGCACCTGTAAATGTCTCGTTGACTACATGAAGATGGACATCTCTGAAAGTAACAAATGCGAGTAAGTAGGATACACTTCAGACAAACAAGATGCATTTACGAATTGCCTGATTACATTACCCAACATAAAGACCCACCCACAGTCCCGTATGCTTGGTAACCTTTTGCCTGGACGTAATATACCGTTTTTTCGGTTTCCGTGTGATTTTGCATTACATTGCAACTTTAACGAAACTGTTCTTTTGGGATCTGTGTGTTTTACTGCTTAATTCATACATTGAAGTGTGAGTTAAGATCCTTTTTCGAATTTGCAAAGTTTCACATTCGCTTTTCAATCTTATGTTTGAAAAAAAAACCTGTATAGTGTAAAGTATAAATTTGAATATCTGTCACCGTCAACGTTCTTAGATTTGATACACTTGTAGTCCGTACCTTATTGTACTGTAACCTTGTCCGTAAATGTTGACATAGTCCCGTCCAGTATTAAAGAGATATGACGTTCCTTATATTCCCCACAGGGCCCAGAAAGGCTTCATCTCGTGTATGACGGGCAAGACGGAGCTACAATGTGACGGAGTGAAGAAAGCTAACGACGTGAGCGGCTTCCCTGTCATAGACCAGGCGTGCGGTGAGTAACTTTGTAATGTGGTGCTGGTTCAATCGTCAGTTATATTGATAGTAAATTTTGAATTTGTCGTCGATAGTTCAAAACAAATAACTAAGGTCTACGGATTTATGAGTGTGTTGGTGATTGGAAATGTTGATAAATGAAACCTGACATTATGCCAGAAGGTTCTGTTCCTAACATGTGCATAGTCCGTTAAATGTATTAACGTATTCTTGAGCCTATTCTTAACAATGAATTTGTCAATCTGTACCAGTTTAAAGAACCAGGTTACAAGACTCTGTTGACTTAGATTTGTACAATTAAGTTCACAAATACCATCTATTGGCATCTAATACTTTCCAGTGTTAGGAAGCATGCATGATGTATATTGCATCATTTGACAACAGTTTGCTCTCGTGGTTCATGTTTCTTGTGCTTAATGGCTTTCATGAAGAACCTTTTTGTTGAAATGTTTTCCCTATTCAAGTATAACATTTGTTTCTCCGTTCTCATGTTCCCAGTCGGAGAGAAGGCAACAGACAGCTGTGCGTGTGAACATGAGTACATCAAGGCAGATCTCACAGTGGAGAAGTGCACGTATGTCTGATAAAATATAAAACATGTATTTATTCTTACACATTTACCAGTCCGCAAATTAATGCAGTGTATGTACACCGTTTTGCTCCATATACACTTCTTCGATTGACAATAATTTCGCAAACATATAAATGTATACTGACGATTCTATTTGATATAAAGAGGCATACATATAAGGAATACACAAAACCCAAACATTTTGTTCCCTCTGAGGAGTACCAACATTCCAACGTTAACCTCCTGGCTCATGGACTATGAGAAATTGGATCGTGAATAGAGTTGAAAATCAGATGTTTGCGACATGTTAATGTCATTTTGCAATCTCAAGTGAGCAACATTGAGCATGACTCATGAGCGACTCATGATTGCCTAGTTTTAATTTTGATGCAAGCGGTCTCAGTTGGGCTATTTTCAGAGAGCGCAAAGGTAATCCAGTTACCAGTTACCTCAGTATATCACACTATTGGAGTACTTGGAAGTTAACCTGAACAATGTTACTTTATTGTAATCACAGAGCCGACAAGACATTCCTACTGTGTCTGAAGGAGAAGACCACCCCGAGCTGTAACGGGACTCTGCCCCACATTCTGGCTACCAACCATCCGGTAGATACACAGTGCTGTGAGTTGATTTATGACAACTTTCGGTCATTCTAAACTCGCATGCAAAAGAAAAGTTCCCATACAAAATACAAGATATTTCAATTCACGAGTGGTAAATACAATATAATTAAATCCACATCTGGTAAATACAACCGAAACAGAGGTACATAGTGTCTTTTCAAATATTATCTTTTCATTTTGCTGAAAAACACGAATTTTAGGAAATCGTTTTGGAAACAGAAACATTTTACTTATATTTTTTAGGCCTAAGCGCTTTATAAACATTAACCTGATACATTTATGTTTGTATTTAAAGGGGATGCGGTCAGTGATACATGCAAGTGCGAGATGCAGCTGATACGAGATGGCGTCACAGAGGACAGGAAGTGTAGGTAGGTGACAACCCACAGAGGACAGGAAGTGTTGGTAGGTGGCAACCCACAGAGGACAGATAGTGTAGGTAGGTGGCAACCCATTGAGGTCAGGAAGTGTAGGTAGGTGGCAACCCAGTGAGGACAGGAAGTGTAGGTAGGTGGCAACCCACAGAGGACAGGAAGTGTAGGTAGGTGACAACCCACAGAGGACAGATAGTGTAGGTAGGTGGCAACCCATTGAGGACAGGAAGTGTAGGTAGGTGGCAACCCACAGAGGACAGATAGTGTAGGTAGGTGGCAACCCAGTGAGGACAGGAAGTGTAGGTAGGTGGCAACCCACAGAGGACAGGAACTGTAGGTAGGTGACAACCCACAGAGGACAGATAGTGTAGGTAGGTGGCAACCCATAGAGGACAGGAAGTGTAGGTAGGTGGCAACCCATTGCGGACAGGAAGTGTAGGTAGGTGGCAACCCACAGAGGACAGGAAGTGTAGGTAGGTGGCAACCCACAGAGGACAGGAAGTGTAGGTAGGTGGCAACCCACAGCGGACAGGAAGTGTAGGTGGGTGGCCACCCATAGAGGACAGGAAGTGTAGGTAGGTGGCAACCCATAGAGGACAGGAAGTGTAGGTAGGTGGCAACCCATAGAGGACAGGAAGTGTAGGTAGGTGGCAACTCATAGAGGACAGGAAGTGTAGGTGGCAACCCACAGAGCACAGGAAGTGTAGGTAGGTGGCAACCCACAGAGCACAGGAAGTGTAGGTAGGTGGCAACCCACAGAGGACAGGAAGTGTAGGTAGGTGGCAACCCACAGCGGACAGGAAGTGTAGGTAGGTGGCAACCCACAGAGGGCAGGAAGTGTAGGTAGGTGGCAACCCACAGAGGACAGGAAGTGTAGGTAGGTGGCAACCCACAGAGGACAGGAAGTGTAGGTAGGTGGCAACCCACAGCGGACATGAAGTGTAGGAAGGTGGCCACCCATAGAGGACAGGAAGTGTAGGTAGGTGGCAACCCATATAGGACAGGAAGTGTAGGTAGGTGGCAACTCATAGAGGACAGGAAGTGTAGGTGGCAACCCACAGAGCACAGGAAGTGTAGGTAGGTGGCAACCCACAGAGGACAGGACGTGTAGGTAGGTGGCAACCCACAGAGGACAGGAAGTGTAGGTAGGTGGCCACCCATAGAGGACAGGAAGTGTAGGTAGGTGGCAACCCATAGAGGACAGGAAGTGTAGATAGGTGGCAACTCATAGAGGACAGGAAGTGTAGGTAGGTGGCAACCCACAGAGTACAGGAAGTGTAGGTAGGTGGCAACCCACAGAGGACAGGAAGTGTAGGTAGGTGGCATCCCACAGAGGACAGGAAGTGTAGGTAGGTAGCCACCCATAGAGGACAGGAAGTGTAGGTAGGTGGCAACCCATAAAGGACAGGAAGTGTAGGTAGGTGGCAACCCAAAGATGACAGGAAGTGTAGGTAGGTGGCAACCCACAGAGGACAAGAAGTGTAGGTAGGTGACAACCCACAGAGAACAGGAAGTGTAGGTAGGTGGCAACCCACAGAGGACAGGAAGTGTAGGTAGGTGGCAACCCATAGAGAACAGGAAGTGTAGGTAGGTGGCAACCCATAGAGGACAGGAAGTGTAGGTAGGTGGCAACCCACAGAGGACAAGAAGTGTAGGTAGGTGACAACCCACAGAGAACAGGAAGTGTAGGTAGGTGGCAACCCACAGAGGACAGGAAGTGTAGGTAGGTGGCAACCCATAGAGAACAGGAAGTGTAGGTAGGTGGCAACCCATAGAGGACAGGAAGTGTAGTAGGTGGCAACCCACAGAGGACAGGAAGTGTAGGTAGGTGGCAACCCATAGAGGACAGGAAGTGTAGGTAGGTGGCAACCCATAGAGGACAGGAAGTGTAGTAGGTGGCAACCCACAGAGGACAGGAAGTGTAGGTAGGTGGCAACCCACAGAGGGCAGGAAGTGTAGGTAGGTGGCAACCCATAGAGGACAGGAAGTGTAGGTAGGTGGCAACCCACAGAGGACAGGAAGTGTAGGTAGGTGGCAACCCACAGCGGACAGGAAGTGTAGGTAGGTGGCCACCCATAGAGGACAGGAAGTGTAGGTAGGTGGCAACCCATAGAGGACAGGAAGTGTAGGTAGGTGGCAACCCATAGAGGACAGGAAGTGTAGGTAGGTGGCAACTCATAGAGGACAGGAAGTGTAGGTGGCAACCCACAGAGCACAGGAAGTGTAGGTAGGTGGCAACCCACAGAGCACAGGAAGTGTAGGTAGGTGGCAACCCACAGCGGACAGGAAGTGTAGGTAGGTGGCAACCCACAGAGGGCAGGAAGTGTAGGTAGGTGGCAACCACCAGAGGACAGGAAGTGTAGGTAGGTGGCAACCCACAGAGGACAGGAAGTGTAGGTAGGTGGCAACCCACAGCGGACAGGAAGTGTAGGTAGGTGGCCACCCATAGAGGACAGGAAGTGTAGGTAGGTGGCAACCCATAGAGGACAGGAAGTGTAGGTAGGTGGCAACTCATAGAGGACGGGAAGTGTAGGTGGCAACCCACAGAGCACAGGAAGTGTAGGTAGGTGGCAACCCACAGAGGACAGGAAGTGTAGGTAGGTGGCAACCCACAGAACAGGAAGTGTAGGTAGGTGGCAACCCATAGAGGACAGGAAGTGTAGGTAGGTGGCAACCCATATAGGACAGGAAGTGTAGTAGGTGGCAACCCACAGAGGACAAGAAGTGTAGGTAGGTGACAACCCACAGAGAACAGGAAGTGTAGGTAGGTGGCAACCCATAGAGGACAGGAAGTGTAGGTAGGTGGCAACCCATAGAGGACAGGAAGTGTAGTAGGTGGCAACCCACAGAGGACAAGAAGTGTAGGTAGGTGACAACCCACAGAGAACAGGAAGTGTAGGTAGGTGGCAACCCACAGAGGACAGGAAGTGTAGGTAGGTGGCCACCCATAGAGGACAGGAAGTGTAGGTAGGTGGCAACCCATAAAGGACAGGAAGTGTAGGTAGGTGGCAACCCAAAGATGACAGGAAGTGTAGGTAGGTGGCAACCCACAGAGGACAAGAAGTGTAGGTAGGTGACAACCCACAGAGAACAGGAAATGTAGGTAGATGGCAACCCATAGAGGACAGGAAGTGTAGGTAGGTGGCAACCCACAGAACAGGAAGTGTAGGTAGGTGGCAACCCATAGAGGACAGGAAGTGTAGTAGGTGGCAACCCACAGAGGACAGGAAGTGTAGGTAGGTGGCAACCCACAGAACAGGAAGTGTAGGTAGGTGGCAACCCATAGAGGACAGGAAGTGTAGGTAGGTGGCAACCCATAGAGGACAGGAAGTGTAGTAGGTGGCAACCCATAGAGGACAGGAAGTGTAGGGAGGTGACAACCCACAGAGGACAGGAAGTGTAGGTAGGTGGCCACCCATAGAGAACAGGAAGTGTAGGTAGGTGGCAACCCACAGAGCACAGGAAGTGTAGATAGGTGGCAACCCATAGAGGACAGGAAGTGTAGGTAGGTGGCCACCCATAGAGGACAGGAAGTGTAGGTAGGTGGCAACCCACAGAGCACAGGAAGTGTAGATAGGTGGCAACCCATAGAGGACAGGAAGTGTAGGTAGGTGGCCACCCATAGAGAACAGGAAGTGTAGGTAGGTGGCAACCCACAGAGCACAGGAAGTGTAGATAGGTGGCAACCCATAGAGGACAGGAAGTGTAGGTAGGTGGCCACCCATAGAGGACAGGAAGTGTAGGTAGGTGACAACCCACAGAGAACAGGAAGTGTAGGTAGGTGGCCACACATAGGTCCCTGCAAAACAAGTCATCTCTACATTATATTTTTGGGTCCAACTTTTGGTGGTATATTCTGTAAATATTTCAATATGTGGATATCGTTAATTATTTAAAAGTGAACAGTGTAAGTATTAGTAAGCTCTATAACACCAGTCTCTACAACTAAAGTAATCAGGCACAAACACCTGTGTTCTTCTAGAATAGCTGCAAGTGTGTTGGAACTATATATATCTCATTTACATTTCCATTATAGATTTAACTTTTAACGTTGATTGAAGGCAAGATGAGCGTAAGTGCACCAGAAAAATTCATTGAACCCGATTCATAGTTAGGAATGCATTTTGGACCAGTGGCTTTTTATCCCACCGGTATGTAATACCATGGGATATAGTCGTCGCCCTTTCCGTCTGTCCGTCCGTCCGTGACGTCTGTCCATCTGTCGGTCCGGCCGTCCGTAACCATTTCGTTTCCGGAGCAGAACTCGAAAACAATCTTCCTGAAACTTCCCATGTGTATTACCCACCTACTGAAGTGGTGCCTTTTGATATTTTGATATTTTTGAACATTTTTATTTTTCTTTTACATAGGAACGTGTTGAATTTGGACTTTGTTCAGAGAGCAAAGCTCCAAAAATCTTCATCATATCTTCTTGAAACGTTGCATGCGTAATTACCCACAAACTGAAGTAGTAGATATACAATTATCTGTCAAAGATATTCTTTACAAATTATGTGGGACCGGTGGGATACGTCATCTTCTGATAACTCTTGTCACTGTATAAGGTGTCTGTAATGGTATGTCTCTCTGTCTGATTATACTTTTCCCTCAATGTCAACTATCAACAATCTTAAATATATAATGTGTGTTCGACTTGCAGTTCATATCTGGCGTTTGTCTCCTGTCTGAAGACGACCACTGGTCAATCATGTGATGGCGGGAAGTCCGCCCCTCAACTGATCACTTGGGTCAAACCCAAGCTTGAGTCGTGTGGTTGGTTCCTTGAGTATATGACTGATAGCTCTATATCTGACCACTGATGTCAGCAAATAAGTTTTAAAATACATTTTCAAATTTACCTGTTGTTTAAACATACATTTTCAATGTTAGCGTTGGCCTCAAGTAATGTAAGGATTTCACAGCACCAGGGAAAGAATGCATAATATGATTCGTATCATATAACATTGGCTTAAAATAACCTCGAGGTCACAGAGCTTGTTATGTATAGATCCATATATCATAGAGTCGTAAGTTGCTTTAATAGTAATCATCAAGCGAGTTTAATCACCAGGGCCTCTTTGAGCAATGCCCCTCAGTTCTTCAACACAAGTTCCTGATTAGAGTTTAAGAAAAGGAGACAACTTGGTTATTTACTTCAATATTTTGATTTCAGACCTGACTCCGACCTGTCAGTGTGAGCTGAGTTATGCTGAGAACAGTAAGAAAGAGGACACGGATAAATGTCAGTAAGTGACCTTGTTGATTTTATAAAGGGAATGCATTTTTCATATATGTACAAGTTTATTAAATAACTTAGTGAACTCGATTTTGGGTCACACATTGTTTTAGTGAGGGTCATCAGGGTTTGAACTCTTGACTTCGGTAAAAAGGACATGTAATTAGATACTAAATGGAGTTACCTCCCCTTTTCTCTTTTCTTCGTAGCGTTTCCGGTCTTACCTCTTTGAGTGGCATTCTTTACGTTGATGAAAAATGAAGACAATATTTATGGTTATGCAGACTGACTAAAGAAGCTGAATGTCCATGACTGTTGTCTTCAGCTTCCGGCCTTTCATGGGTACAAATACTCTTCCATGTTACCATTTCACAAGAATCGTTGTCCATGTATAATCACTCGTTCTGAACCTTCTCCAGGGCAAACAAGGCTCTGATCGCTTGTCTCCGGAACGAGGTATCGTCCGGCTGCGTGGACAGTACGACTATATCTTCATTGGTTGATATCGCAACTCAAGCAGTACCCGGATGTGGTAAGTTATCCTTTTACGAGGGCAATCATATCGGGGTTCATACAATGCCCAAGGGATAAATATCACTTAGTCAAGGCGACTTGACGTCATAAACAATACTTTTATAGTAGATGTTAGCGTATTATCTTCAATTTAATGACTTCGGTCATAAACATAACATTATATTCATGTCTATGTCATACTGTCCGACACTCGTGCCACAGTATTACAAAGACACTTATTTAATATCCCATATATCCACTTGGGGTGTACGCCGCTATCAATGAGATAAAAAGGATATGAAGTCAACATCATTAGAAGTAATTACATGTACCTCTGTCTATGGGCACGTGTTGTTATTGGCAGGACCTGGAGTCCAAATGATCTATGCTAATTGGACAGAAAATATGATTGCGTTACGTCGTAATATGTCAGTGCCTTACCATATCTCACTATAATATACATATTTTTTAAATCCATCAAAACGAAATCCTATTTTTCAAGAGGAATTTACTTCAGTATTAAGTAAAAACATTTGTGTATTTCACAAATTGAATTATGGATTGGTGGACAAGCCATATGGTTATTTGGACGCCACTTCAGTATGTTGTATAAGTGTCATAACATTTCATGTTTGAACATTCCCAGATCACCTACATAGCAGGAACCTTACTTTAACTGGAACACGTCAGTATTATTTTGTAGAAGTATTCTAGGCTATTCGTCAACTATGTAACAAAATTAACTTAAATTAAAAATACAATTGTATTACTTGCCAACGTTGCATCGATTGATTTTAATGTTTGAGATAAATTTATGTTGTAAGATTAATTAAAACTCTTCAATACAGTTGATGCATTATGTGGTAGAAATGAATGTTTCCCTCCACAGACCGGTCCAGTCTCTGTCAGTGTGAAGCCGAGTACACAAGAGGGGAGAAAGTCAATGCAGCTAAACACTGCAGGTAGTGTTTTACTTAATTAACCCGTGCTCAATAAAATAACAATGTTTTAAAATATAACTGTTTGTGTTATAGCTTTTGACTGTTGGATAATTGAGGATGTCAGTTAAAATGTTTAACCTGTTCCAATGATATATCTTTAACTCCAAAGTATTGATAGAATTAACCAACCAGGCCCTTTCACAAAGCACCCTTTACTAAGGTTAACCTTAACTCCCAATGCACTGAGGCTACTTCGATCACCTTAGCGCTTTATAAAAGAAGGCCCTGGTCCATTAACTGTAGTCACACGAAGGTGAAATTGCCTGGCTCCTTTAAATTCCCAGCTCGAGAAAAAAGTCTTTTTCTTTGTCTTCTGTGATTGCTATATGTTGTTCAAGGTGTTTCCTGTAAGTCTGCCTTCCAGGACAACACTAGTACACAAAACAAGTGCGACAAGTTCACTTGGTTTCCATGATGTACTAAAGCATGAACTTCTGTATTTATTGTGCTTTTCATATCTTTGTTTGCAACATTGCAGTCCGGAGACAAAGGTTTAACCGATGCGACGAAATATGTTTTTGTAGAAACTGTATCACGTAATGATTTTGAAATTCATAAGAAAAACAAGGCCATTGAACATTTTTGCCGTGAAGACATAACTTTAAGTGGTAGGGGTGTATTTAGGGAAATATTGTTTTCAGTGGTTTGGAAGCAAAGATTTGTGCGGCTAGAAATAGGACACATTTTGATCATCCCCTCCCTACCATGATCCAGGAACGCCAAGTCTCTGCTGGCGTGTCTGTACGACGAGGCCGATACTGTACGGACGTGTAGTGACGGATCTAAAGAAGACTTGGAGACATTCGCTAAAACTCTCATCTCATCAAACATAACGGACTGCAGTAAGATACCTTCACCATAATAAGTAATTTTGTTTCAATAAAGAGATGATATTTAATGGAGCTTGTCAAATACCATGTTTGTTTAATAGATGGGGGAAATTTATATTTGCCGAATGGCGCAACCACGGGGTGAAACATCATACCCATGTCAGGGGATAACATAAACATTAACTATAATATTTATAATGTAATTCTAACAATATTGTGTGACGAAAAGTAATTTTAAAATCGGATTTACTTTGATTTACTTACTCTGTGGAACATAGTTCTGGGTACTGGTCAGTGACGATATATTCGCTGGCCTCACTGTAAATATCAGATATCTTCCGAATGCAGCGCGTATAACTGAAACTCAGACCACCAGCAGCGTATCATTCGTATGAAGCCAATCGCCCTGATCACTTGATCCTTTCACTAAAGTAGACATAACGCACTTGTCTTGAAGAAATGAAGTTACATGAAATCTGTATGTGCAGGTCTAGACGACACGTGTAGGTGTGAAGAGGATATGTTGGACGGCACGTGCAGGTAAATAGAGGAACAACACAGTGATGTGTGATTGTCTGTTTGGCTGTATGTCTGTCTGTATGCCTGTCTTGTCAAACTTGGTTACTTCCCCGTTTAGTCAAAGTGATGTGCATGTGATACCGTGGCAAGTCTTTTAAAACATATGTTTTTTATGTTGATGTATTTATGATGTACAACACCAAAGAAACTACGATGTATTATCAACCTACCAGCCATATAACGTGATACTTGAAACGACCTTTCTAAACCGTATCACCCGGTACGAGGGACTTACAACCTTGTAATTCCCTCCAGGAGGGTTTACATAGACAGTTGTAAACACTGTTAGAAGGAATTATAATGATTGTAAACCCTGATATATATGTTAAGATGACGGCTTGAAAGTAAATGTCTGAAGAAACTAACTTAGACTAATTTTGAAAAATTTCATAAGTTTACGACAGAATATGTACAGCAAATGTTTTGCAGAAAGTGCGTCTCGAACCCGTATCCACCATCACTTGTAGTGAATGAGTCAACGCCTCAGACTACTGCGCTAAGGGGACAGACGAGAAACAACGGTACAAAAGAAACTCATATATAGCGCGGCTATTAACAGGCTGACATCACCGAGGGATCCTCAATATGACGCCAGGGATCCGCAAGATCCTCAATATAACGCGATAACAAATAAAAAGCCTGTTTTACACTTAAAAACGGTTGATAATACAGATAACCCATGATACCTCGGATATGGTAAGGTTGTAAACCCTGATAGTCAGGAAAAACCCTAGGATGCTTCCCATCCTCGGATTTTTCCTTCCTATCAGGGTCTACAACCTTACCATATCCTCGGTATCATGGGTTATCCTTATATTAAAAAATTTCATTATATGTAAATGTCAAAATTAATGTTTTGTACCATTCCTTACCCTGTATAATCAGTTCATTATATTTTTACTTCAATAATGTAACTGTATAATATACCTTTGTAGTCATCGAATCATTGAAGGACATAAAGAACATCTATCTATCCATCATCAAGCCAGTATATAGAGTTTAAGCATTGTTTAACGTGTACGTTTATTACTTTCTCTCTAGAATGTGTGGTTCGTCAATTCTTAAACTATTATCGAGAGAGTTTGATAAATGTTCTCTGTGTATTTCTAATTACGGAAGAAAAGTCATTATCGTCGGGTGGAATCTGTGCTCTTAATAGCGTGAATTGTGGTACAGTGGGATGTATAATGATGCTGTGCCAAGAATATGTGTTACAGTTAAGCTGCATAAAAGTGTGATGTATCCCGGAGCATCCTTATCTTTTTAAAATATTTCATAATGACTATAAAAAGCTGTAAAGCCCACAAATAAAAGTGATGGTGCCGAGAAGCATATAACTTTGGGTTTTTTTATTTAGCCTAAGGTTATTTGATACAGTTATTTAGCCTAAGGTTATTTGATACAGTTATTTAGCCTAAGGTTATTTGATACAGTTATTTAGCCTAAGGTTATTTGATACAGTTATTTAGCCTAAGGTTATTTGATACAGTTATTTAGCCTAAGGTTATTTGATACAGTTATTTAGCCTAAGGTTATTTGATACAGTTATTTAGCCTAAGGTTATTTGATACAGTTATTTAGCCTAAGGTTATTTGATACAGTTATTTAGCCTAAGGTTATTTGTTACAGTTATTCAGCCTAAGGTTATTTGTTACAGTTATTCAGCCTAAGGTTATTTGTTACAGTTATTTAGCCAATTTCAGAAATATGCAAGAAGACCACAGACATTGATTCTATTGCATATTCCAGTAAGCTTAAGAGTGGAATATCGTGCCTCAAGACTGCGACCTCCAAAGGCTGTAACGGTGAGAAGATTGTAAAGACCATCGCAGATGAAATCAACGTGAAAATTACAGCGTTGGAATCATGCAGTGAGTATTGGGCGTATTCAACAGTGTTCTCTTCATATCACTTGTTAGGACATGTTAACTATTTATAGTTAAATAATATACTTTATATATATTCTGTTAAGCAATGTTTTATATAAATATATGTTTTCTACAAGAACCTATTACATATTTCTATTGATATACAAGTTTGACAAACAAGGGATGAAGTATAAAACGAACGTGTACATTACAAGGAACAATCAATCAATCAATGAAACATACACTATACAATATCCATGTATGTCAGCAAATATACCTCCCTTAGATTTTCAGATTAATAATGTTATTCAGAAAGTTTGATTTTCAAACCAGATATATAGAGATAAAAAGCTTGATCCCCTTGGTCCAAGGTACCTCCCAAAAAGTGCCAGTTCTCGAGAAGTCGAAAATGTCATGTGTGGAGGGAGGACGACATATGATGTAAGCCCATCTGGCATTACGGGCCTTTTGGGCAAAATATGCATTGTCAAACACCACACATTTGACTTGATTTTAAATCATTTGCCCAACTATAACAAAGCCAAAAGGTTATATCTGTATATCTATCCCTTATATATTACATCTGGTGTAGAGTAGGACCAATAATAATTTATTGTCATAAAACATGAAGCAATGAAACGGAAAGCAAACAACTGATTTCTCTTTATCCCTCCATCGTCGTTGGCCTGATCAATAATACATTCTACTTTTTCAGTTGATTGTTCGAATCTTTGAATATCGCTTTGACTTGATTCCAAATAAATTCTAATTATTTAGTTGGTTGATGGTTCGTTAAATACTAAATCGTTTTTTAAATCGTATCTTTCCAGCTCTGTCGACAGCTTGTCGGTGTGAACTCAACTACACACGTTCTAACGTCAACAGTGATGTAAGCACATGCAGGTGGGTCAATGACAGAATGGATTTACGCTTTCATTAGTTTTGTGGCGTCTACCGTCATGTCAGTGTTTATACTGTCATTAATTATTGATTTTGTAAAATACGTGAGCTTATAAAACAATTATACAATATCACGAATACGTTACAGATTGCAAATATTGATCAACTTTACATTTTAAAAATATAAACAACCGAGATTATAAAGGTATGTTCATCTTCGTCCTGAACTATTGTTTGAAAGTCGATCTAGAAGATTTTTTGCTTTTTAGAGATGCATTTTGGAAATTGCTAAGATGAGACAATAACGTTATGATATTTTTTCAATCTGTTGGTAACAAATATTAGACGATTTTGTGGATATTCAGTTTCCTTACTATGCAAACAACACATTTAGCTACAGGCACTTTACATTGCATGATGTGATGCTTGAAAACACTTTATGATCTCTACCCACACGTAGCTTGTATAATTATGAAACTGAGTGAGTAAGTTACTGTGTAACACCACTTGGTTAATATGTGAACCATTAGCGGCGAGAAATGTCAACGAAATGAATGCCTTATTTATTACAAGAAATGGCAGGACGCATGTAAAACAACAGCACAAGGGTAAGCTGATTTAGAAAAGCTTAAGCTAAGTGAGTAAAACTTGACCAATGGGAATGTTAGGAAGCACGAATACCTGATTAATGCAATGTCCCAACATTCGTACAGAATGTCTAGAACACGGGAAGGGTTAAGCAGTTGAATAATCATATTATACTCTTCGTAATTAATGTAGGATATATGTAACAATGTTCAGTATGTAGTTTCCTTGTTGTTACTATACATTTATCCATTGGATCTCAACAGTGCTGCCAAGACGTTGAAGACGTGTCTTGAGAAGGCAGAGTCCAAGACAAAAGGAGTTAAGGGATGTGACAAGACAACCGCCGTCACCAAGATCGTCACTGACCTAGCTGATAAAGTCATCGAAGCGAAATGCTGTAAGTGGTTCAGTTTAGTGTTGATTACTCAAACCAATATATCTTCATTCTTTTCAAAATGCAATCCCTTTCCATAGACTTAACTCCCTTCAGAGTCTCGAAGGAGGATAATGACCAATATGCGCTGATCACAATTTTAAATGTGCAGGTTATATTAATTGAATTTCTTTTGAGGTTAATTTACCTTGTTTCCTCACCTTACACTAACGTTATCGTTGAATGACGCCATGCAGGTAAATAAATATATACCTGTAATTAGTATTGAATTCTTCTGTTTCACAGGTGCAGTGCAGAGCTCGCTTGTATCATTGCTTCTACTGCTCGGTTCTTTGACAACGTTGCGAATCCTCACAGGATGATGATGGAACATTCTTCCTAAGGACACTGACAGGATGATGATGGAACATTCTTCCTGGAGACATTGTCAGGATGGTGTACATACTCTGATGTTACGCAATTTATTATTGTAAAGCTTCGTTTAAGGGAGGCCTTATAATACTTTAAACACAGATTGTGATTTGTAAAGAAACATAGCTTGCTCTATCAACATTCAATATATAAATAGTTTGTTTTATAGTTCTTTGCAAAACTATATTCATGTATGATGCAAATTATATAACAATAATGTCAATTGGAATACGACAAGACTATTTGATTTCCAAAACACAATGTGTTAAAATGGCTTTTCTAAAAAAATAAAGACCATAACCTTTCCTCCGGCGAATATCTGGGTACTGCTATTTCATTTGTTCCATATTATAGCATTGAATTTAATGGCAATACGTTTGTTTTGTAAGCAATTTACGTTTTCGTATTTCTAGTGTTGGGTTATTTTATATAATGTAATGATATTAATTACAGTAAAACAATTGCTTATGTTGGAAATACTTTAATAGAAATGCACCAACATGTTTGTTATACGTGTTACTTTGTTATTGTTGTTATATAATTTTATTGACGCTTTACACGAGTTCTGTTGCAGTCTTCTTTTGATGTATGGGTACATTTGGAACAGGTTTTTTTCTCCAAAATTATATAATTATGCCCCTGTACCAAGAAGGTGGTTAATGAGAATAAACAATTGAATCATTAAGGTTTTTGAATATATACGATTATAAAATCCTTTTACGTTGGAGTGTCTTTATATTGTTTTATATATTCCTATTGTCTTCTTCTTTATTGTTGTGATCAAGTGGTTGTGGTATTGATGGATGATTTTTGATAATCGCGTATTATATATGCCTAATTAAGTAATCGTGTATTGATGTATTTGTATATTATACTATTGTAATATTAATTATGTGGTTATATTCGTATATTGTCTGTTTTGATAGTACCGTTGTTATAGGAGAGCCTTTCAATTAGTTGGTCTTGAAACTTGAAAATTATCAGATAAACAGACTAACATGATGCCAACCATTGCTTTACACATTTCGATAATGATTGACTGTAAATTAAAATAAAATATCTTTTAAAAATATGTTGCACAATATGTGTATGTTATTTGTACACTTGAGCAGTATACAGTGTTATATTCTTGTATTTCCGTCGGGAAGAGTTCTTTGCGGGATTTGAATCTACACACTAAGAGTCAGGCACCAACCACCAGCACTGAGTGTATCAACAATTTATCCATTCAGCCACCAGTATCGGTAGTTAACATTGAATCGACAGTTAAGCTATTTTCATAAACAATACCCCTCTTATTTATAACATCTGAAAGGTATCACGAGAGGCACTCCGTTAAGAAAGTAGGCATTTTAAATATGTTTCAATGCAACCTAGGAATGATAACAATCTGCAGATAGTTCGAACAATCTAGGAATGTTTTCATCTGCAAATGTACACACAGGGGTCGATTCTTAGATTGTGAATAATCTTCAAGCTCGTTTCCCAATCTAATCTGACGATTATAGGGGTCGATTCCTAGATTGTGACTTTCTTCAAATTCGTTTCCCTATCTAATCCAACGATTATAGAAGACACGCCTACATTGTGCAATACTTTATACTCGTTTATATATCGTTTCTATCGACTAAAATGGTCTTTGACCTCGTTTCTCTATCTCATATACCGACTATAGGGGTCGATTCTTACATTGTGAAGGGCTTTAAATTGATCTCTGTACCTAACCTACCGACCATATGAACACATTCGTAGCTTGTGGGTAACTTGATACGTGTTCACTCAATTCGATTTAACGACTATAGGGATCGTTACTCAGATTGTTAAGGTCATTATTGTATTTGACAGAGGACTTTGTATGAGGATCTTTTTCTAAACACGTATTATTGTAAAGTAAATCAAATAAATGGTACAATTTGACAAGTTTGACATTGTACTTATTCCATTTCTTCACTATAATTACTACAAATACTATTATTATAATGGAAACCATGTGTCAGAAGTTACTATTCTACCATACGGGTTGATTTAAAAGTCTGGTATTATTGTCTGCTTCTATGGGAAGTCTGGTACAATATAGTTTTCATTCAATCACAACGTCTTTCCACAGAGATTATCAGTTTAAACAATTTTGTGAAAATTCGCTCCATATTGTAACAAGAAAAGCCTTTAAAAGGGCAATTTTGGGGGGCAACTGAGTAGATAATTTTTGGTGAATATCGGTGCTCGATGTTCAGGCGAGGTGTGTTTGGGTTTTAATGCCGCTGGCAAGAGCATTTCACTTATATCACGGCTGCTAGTATGATGGCAAGGAGAAAGGCCGCAACGCCATGGCTATGCATTGCGGTGAAACCTGCGTGCATCGGCTGAACTAGCGACTGGTAACCCAAACCTCACCGTGTGGAGAACACGTGCTCTCTGCTGCAGACAACGTTGCCGTGTCCCTGGCGGGATTCGAACCACGGACCTCTTGATCTGAAGCCGAACCACTGCGCTATCCCGCCCCCTCGATGTAGAGGCGGTTGGACAATGCATGATGAGAGTCTTGCCTGGGTGTTTGCTGGTCTAGTGGGAGACTGTCAATACTGTTTCATAATAAAGCCTACCATTAAATTAAACCCATGAATGATTACTTGTATAACTTGATAACATGAAAATCAAGAAGCTTGGTACGCACAATAATAATCCAGACGAGACATAGCATGCGCGCTAAGCGTTTCTAAGAAACAACTTGCCCCCTAATCAATTCTAGGAAACAACTCGGGACTCCAGGAAAAGTAGGTCAGTTATTATCAAAATGGATTGTGGTTTCCGATTCTGGAATGCAAAATCCATGTTCTGAATCAGTACAAAAGCGCTCCATTTGCGTAATATTGTTTCAAATTTAGGTAAACAAGTTTATTAAAGTTTCTAATGGCAAAATAAGGAGAAATTCTGTTGAAATGACAAATACAGAATCAAATTCCACATTTGTTTCTGCCAATTATTTCGGATTACCAATACGTGGGTCATAAATTGCTACAGCTTTGTTCATTGATCATTAGAATTGTAAAGATACACAGACAACGTATGTCATTGGCTGACAGTTTTCAGAATATTCCAACTGTAATATAGAGTCGTAAATCAACCGATTATAACTTGGGGGCGTGTGCGATCCCTAAACAATAACAATTAATATAAATAATAATTCAATGGAAAACTGGATTACTCACTTTTCATTTTCTTAAATAGCGTCTTTGGATAGATTATGGCATGTCATTAACAAAGGTTTTATTATTGATCATGCGTAAACTTGTTATTAATTCAAAGTTATATGATTAAAGGTAGTTTAATTTTGAATGTGTTTTCACCCGAAAGTACAAATTTACACCATTACATTCATAGTGAAATGAACCATGTCCGTGCTCTGCGTGGACTGGATAGAGGCTTAGATGCAGTTAGATAACATTTTTGTTTTTCAAACACAATATAAAACAAGTATTTAATTTATTGTAAAAATAAACTTTGTCAGGATTTTACAGGAGTATGTGAAGTTTCCCATTAAACATAGCTTTATATATTTAATTGTACAACGGCCACCAGGGCTTAGTGTGGGGAGAACTTGACCTTAGACATGCTTATAATTTGGAGAAAAAGGCAATACGAGTACAGTTTGATTCCAATCATTCTCAGGGTATAACAGGCGCCCCTGCAACTTTCATACCCAGGGTGTAAAGGCAGCTCCAACCTTCGCGATATTGATTGAGGAACAATCGAAAAAAAGACAACCAATAACATCACTTGAAAGGCTTCACTTGAGTCGGCAGAATTAAGACGGCGGAGCCCAGCTTCCGCCTGAGTTCTTTGTGGTGGATCATTACGGAAATCATAACGATCTCTCGAAACCGAGTCATCAAACGTTTACTGCACGTTTTTCGATGAAATGCGTGACCCATTCCATGGTGTGCGTCTGAGACAAATTGACTCTTCGATTTCAGCTCGCTTAACTAAGGAAGTCGCACTTTTGTGGAAGTGCTGAAGCCAACTGTATTTTGAAAAGCTCTCTCTGATTGGCTAAACTTTGATCGCAAACCATTGCTATTAAACTATTTGATTGACTGGGCCATACGTCACCTCGGGAAGCTTAATTGGAGCTGCCTTTGCACCCAGGGTATGGAAGTGGTGGGAGCGTACGTTATACCCTGAGACAGGATGAGTGAGATTGATGTCCCATTGTTTTCGGGCTCAGTATCTGACTATTCAGATTCCAGTGTTCACTGTGAATGGTCGACTTATTTCAGTGTTTGTCCGTGTACCAGGGTAAGTTGTCTTAATTAAGACTTCCTTTTTCAAAGTTTTTGAAGGAAAATAGTTTTTACACAACCAATTATTTTACCTAGGTTCACATTATACAATAATGTGATTTTTTGTATTTAATTTTAATGTTCAAAATGCAACTGAAATAGATAATAGATTGTCCTTATTACCTCCAAGTTTGAAGATTACATGGGTAGTTTTGACATTTTGCCAATGGTTATTCTAAAGTGTAGATTTGGTGAGCCTGTGACCCACATTAGGGGTCGCAGAGGTCATTACCTAAAAACTATTTTCATATTCTTCTCCAGTACTAAAAGCTCGAGAAAGCTAAACTGTTGTGTACAGATTGCTTGGTCAATGGGGATTTCACTTGTAGATTTGGATCTTGATAGATATTAGATTGTCCTTATAACCCCCAAACTTGAAGATTAAATGGGTAGTTATGCCATTTTGCCAATGGTTATTCTAAAGTATAAATATCCTGACCCTGTAACTCCAAATGTGGGTAACAGGGGTCATCACCTAAAAACCTATTTTCACCTTCTTCTCCAGTTCGAAAGGCTCCATAATGCTTACATATTGTGTAAAGACTCCTTGGACAGTTAGGATTCTAAATTGTAGATTTGGTGACCCTGTTACCCCAAATGAGACTTAAACTATATTTTTCTTGTTAGCAATATATTTCTTGGGATTGCTTAGATTAAACCTTAGTTAATACATCACTGAAGTCCTAGTGAACTATAGGGCTCATGGGTCTATTTTGTAATGTTTCTGTTTGTTTTCAATCAATCTCATTTAAACCACATGAAACGTAACACTTGTTAATGGCGATGTAGCGCGTTTTCTTATGAGACCTTCACTCTGCCTTTCACACTGAAGAGTTCCAAACCACTGTCACTTCATATATCAGTTAATTTTCTTCGAATACGGATAGTCGTTGTCTATGGGTACGGCTTATGAGATTACACATTAACGTTCATATATTGTATAAACTTTAATCATATATGACAAATTTGAGAAAACAAAATGTGCAAAAAAAGTGCTACAACGCCTTTAAGCTTCTGTTTCGATCTGATAACTGTCCCACAGTGGTCATGTCTGTTAACCTTACCTTATTCCACCAACCACATGCCTGAATTCATTTACTATTTCCTAGCCTTATAGCGGATTGATTGGAGAGAAAAAAAACGAAGTAAATGATACAGAGCCGAAAGAAACCTACTAGTATGACAATTACTGCCACATCTATTATGTATATACACGATATATATTACTATTTAAACAAGAGGGTAACAAGCTACAAAACAAATATAATTTTATTTGTTTAAAAAGAGACACAGGGTATAAATAAGACTGTATCTGTAAAATAGTAGTATTTACTTTAAAATAAGCTGATGAAATGTATTTGAAAAATAATGTCACTGAAAGTAAAACACATTTCTCTTTTCGGATAATCAAGTTAAAAAATGAGTGTACATGGTTCGGTGTAGCCTTGGAAATAAAATGTGTAACCAGTTCATATTAAAATGGCCGCCATGCAATTTTGGCTTTATACGCAACACCGTTATTACCATTTAAGAAAAGTTGTTTGTGTAAAATGATGTTTTACCCTCTAAAGTAAATATAAATGACAAAACTATCATTATAAATGGAAAATTTGGAAAAACGTGCTGTAGCCTCTTTAAATGAGAACACGTGTCTACGTGCAGGCGCCCTTTCCTTGAATGATGTCCTCTGTCCGAGAGCCTTCTTCGTCGACACAGAAACACCGCCCTGGATGTACAACGTGAAAATAGTGAAAGTAGTCGTGACCATGTGTTTATCCATGTAATTATCACTGCATGAACATGTCTCAACTGGATGCCTCGCCTCTGTTTCACATTTGACACGTCATGTTTTCAGTAAGTTAATATTTATCTTTTCTCTTTCATCTAATTCAAATTAGATATACCAATACCAATATATACAGTCATGTATTTAGGTATATAATGTTTTGGTGTAAGCTAGCTGTTATTTGAAAATATGTTGATCTGTGATATGAAATGTTTTTTAAAAAATGATTTGCACGTTTTTATGTTTCATATACATATTAAGCGCGTTAAGTGTTATATTTATTTTATATATAAGAGCTTACACTGTAATTCTATAGGAAAGAAACTTTGTAAACAGCTTTGGGTAAGTTATTATGTACACATGGCAACGTAGATCTATCTATGTACCTGACACGTCGCACTGGACTGGGTTGAAGCTGCCGTCAGGTCGACACCTCGGCACCCAGGTGTCATTGTACCCGAAGTTGGACAAAATCTGTAACATCCGCTTCTTCTCGCATGTACTTTGGGTCGATCCTTTGTTGAAAAATAAAAACAATGAGAATTGAAGCCATTCATCGGCGCTGTGAGTGGGGGAAAACTTCGCTACGGCCTAATATCACATTTTTTATTAGTTTTATGATACGTTATGTGTTACTAAGTGAAAATCCTATAAGTGAATATGTTTTTATATTACAAACTTTTGGGTTAAATATAGCGTGTTGTCGTTTCACGAAATGCCAAAAAACCAAGATGGCGGAAGCTGCCGATATATCGGCGATAGAACTCTGCCTTAAAAGTTAATGTGGTTTACTCCGTACATTGCTCTAACTGTCAATTTCAACAAGACATGTTGCAAACCAAGGTCTAGGATAATCTATATATGAGTCTTGCTCGTTGAGACAAAATCCACAATACATATACATGTTACAAGGTTACGCACGGGTATGTTTCTGTTGTACACAGATTCCCCTCCCGAACGCCATCATGACCTGTTCCCGACACACGAGTCCAGTATCACAGGTACCTGCTGGTATTATCCCGTGCTGGAAGTGGGCCTGACACTCCTCCCCCTCGACCTGTTGGATAAATAGAGGAAACCAGACTTCCTTCTATTTAATACCATTTTTATTAAACGAGTAAATGATTTTGTATAAAACAAGTGAAAGCGAAGGGAGACTCAACTCCGGCTTCATGCCTTAGTCTGTCGGGCTAAGATCTGTATTTGAAAGAGGACACTGAGCTGTTCACGTCTGATGAAGCCTCCTTGTCGGTTTATGAAGATAACACAGTTATGAAGAGATCATGAAAGCTACTGTTGGTCTGGTGGTCAGGATGAATGTCACTCTGTACCCTCGTATATATGTGTCATTAATAAATATACTATTTTCACGATATGATTGAGAAGTCAAATGAACGATAAAGACAGAATATACAGCTGCATACCGACAGGTAAGTTTGTTCACCTACATTAGTATCATAGTGCAGATATCACGTAAATTGAGCTTCATTGTGACGTCAATAAAATTCAATCATATACACCCCCTATCAACAATATGGACCATTTTGCACATACGCTACAGGTTACCGACTCCCGACAGTATTACCTACCCTGGCCGCAAATCCATATTAGCCATATCAGCCCAAGGGCAAACAATCCATATCAGCCGTATTGCCCGGCTAGTAAGCAGGTTTTGCAATCAATTCACACAAGCGCGCTAAACGTCAATAGACAGAATCCAGTTTATTACGTCCCTTGTCGACCTGTTGTCGTCTGCTCAAGCTGTTGACAAGAGTGTCATTGGCATAATGAGTGCCGGGGACGATGTTTTGGATCTCTTTGAAATCAGATTAATGTTATGGAACACTGTCTTCTTATAATGCAACAATGCATAGTGATCGTTTCGTTTTCCCGTTCATACGATGCTTCAAAGACTTTGGAATTCCGAATAACATGATATTTGCATTGAGATACACAAGTAGGTGAACACACTTTCGGTATGCAGCTGTACAATATGCAGTTGGTTGTTAAAACCAATTCCCTCTGTAAACTGTCGTACATTATATACAATCAACCACCCTAAGTCACATGTCTTCCTATTGATACTGTCACACTAAGCTTTGTTTCTTGATACTGCATCTTCTCTATTACTATAAACCACCAAACCATCCCAACCATACCCACGAGTTTATACTCATATAATCGTTACCTGTCATCTGTCCATTGTATAATTCACTCACGCTCCAAATATATCAAACAATACTATTATGTTCATCAAAACATTATGAAATTCAATGAGCTGGAAAAATCAAACTATCTTACATAACATTGCTATATACATACAATGTGCAATGGTATATCGAATAAATGTCATAGCACTTCAAACTAAATTTGTTTGTCCATGTATATACAAATTAAAACTATGTGCGTGAATGTACCAAGGCCTCTTCAGTGCCAAATACAGATTGACTGAATGATTACCTTCGCACAGGCATCAGTACATCTACAGAATCCGCCTCCCTTGATGACAGAACCAGTACAGTTGAGCGCTTCCTGCTTGATGTTGGAACACAACTGAGGGGTGCATACCAGGCAACTGACACTTGTCAGTAGGATACTGAATACCAGCAGACCAAGCATTGTGCTCGTTCTGAGACAGAATGGTGTGGGCATTTACCTTATCATTGAGGTATATGTTTCGATAAAGCATTACTGCTGACTTATAGCTTACACCACGAGGTTACGTGTGAACACGTACATCTGTATTCTTAATCTACGTTGCCTAGAATTTGGATGATGGTTTTGGTGTTGTTAAAGACACACAGGCGGGAAATATGTTTTAAAGGTTCATTCGCTTTTTGGCGACTTTTGGATGCGTGTAATAACATAGAAGGGGAAATTGAGGTCCACCTCACGCGAAGGTGAATTGCGAGAACAAATTAAAGAAAGTCGCCTAAACGGGAAGAACCCCTTTTAAATGACAATGTAGAGAAGCCATTGTCATCGCAACCTTGGTAACCTTGGAGTTCATGTTTCAAGCATGAGAACATCATTATATTGGGTTGGCATAAGCTACTTACCAATGGAATAAATGGTAGATTTTTAAAACTTGTACAAAATATGTATGCTAATATTAAATCTTGTGTATTGTCGCACAATGTTATGTCGGATTACTTTCCATGCTACGCGGGGTACGTCAAGGTGAAAACCATTCGCCTCTTTTGTTTTGTTTATTTATTAATGATCTTGATGATTTCCTTATTAATGATGGCTGCAAGCCTGTGACTCTTTGTGATTTGAATGATATTGATATGAACTTGTGTATTTCATTTATGATATTACTTTATGCAGATGATACTGTCCTCTTTGCTTATTCTGCCCCTGAACTTCAAAGTACACTTGACTCAAGCTATAAATATTGTAACATGTGGCATTTAGAAGTAAACCTGGAAAAAACGAAGGTACTTATATTTGGGAGCGGACCTGCAAAATCCTCCACGTTAAAGTTTCTTTTTGGTAATAAAATGATTGAAATTGTTGATGAATACATATATCTCGGGGTGACTTTTACCAGAAACAGAAAATTTAATAAAGCATTATTAAAAGATTTTCTGAGAGTGCATCTAAGTCTATGTTCTGTCTTTTGAAAAAATCTAGAAATCTCAATATACCAATAGACTGTTTACTAAAAGCATTTGATATCATGATCTCTCCGATTTTGCTTTATGGTTGCGAAACATGGGCATATGAAAACCTGCAAATTATTGAGAAAACCCATCTGAAATTTCTAAAATTAGCCAGCGGTTTACGAAACTCTACACCAAATTACATGGTGTATGGAGAATTAGGAAGAGCCCCTCTTAATATACTAGTTGCCAAAAGAGTACTCTGCTACTGGCATAAACTACATTCTTTTGGAACTACCCCAAAATTGTCAAAAATGATTTATAATTATTTGCTTATCAAAGGCACTAGAGACAATGAATATGATATCTGGACTAAATATGTTAAATGTATACTTGACAAATGTGGATTGACTTATATATTTCACAACCCTGTAAATGTCTCATGCCAATGGCTAACGGCGCAGGTAGAAACGATTCTTAAAGATCAATTTTACAATGTTGGAAAGCGGAGATCGTTGAAAGCCCCAAAGGGTTTTACTATAAATACATCAAAACCATCCCGATTTTGGAAAAGTATATACTCCTTCCCGCCTATGTGCATTTACCAATTCTGAAATACAGAACATGCAATCATAACTTACCTGTTGAAGTTGGCCGTTGGCATGGCATTGACCGTAAAAAAAGAACATGTAATCTATGTAATTCACCTGTCATAGCAGACGAATTCCATTATCTCTTTAAATGTCAAGCTTTTATAGATGAAAGAAGTAAATGTATCCCAAATAATTCCTTGACATTTACCTACTTAATAACTTACAAGAAAATATTAGCGAACCAAACTTTTGTACATTCAAAAAATCTAGCTCGTTATTTCAACGTTATTGATAAAGTTGTTAAAACCCATAACTGAATGATAACAGTTTTGAATTTGTATGTATGAAAATGTATATTTTAGCCTGCTATCTTGCTTTTGTTTATATTGTATAATTGTTATTTGTATTTATTACCTACGGGGGCAATCATACCGGGGTTCATATTTTTCATACGATGCCCTAGGGCAACATATCACTTTGTCATGGTGACGTGACGTCATAAACAATGCTATGACGTCACGTTTCGTCTATGACGTTGCGTTCTAAATGCGTGACGGCGGGTCGCCAGCCTATGGTTGAAAGTGGATTTTAGCGTGTTTTCGATAATTTTACGACTTCGGTGCCTGAATATCGGTATATCCCTCGCTCTCGCTCGGGAAATACTAATATTCAGGCACTCGTGTCGTAAACATAGTATGACATAGACACTCATATAATATCCTCTATCTCTTGTACCACTAAGCGTGGTTTTGAGAATAAAAAGAGTTTGAGAGTTTATAAGTGACAATCCATTCCTTAAGGAGAGACCCAAAAATCGAAGCCACTTACGGTAACATTTTGCGACAACAATTTATAGTTCTAAATAAGTCTCAAAATATGTGCATTAAGGTTTAGGAGTAGAGGCTTATCTGTACACTAACGGAAATCACTAAAATTTACCGTAACGCCTTTTCAACGGTCATTTTACGACATGCCGCATGACGTTACCGTCACCTATATATTCTCGGTAAGTATATTACTCCATATATTATTCGAATTACATATGTAGCTCAAGCTAGTGATTGATTTAAATTGCTTTGTATGTTTAACTAATATGTGTTCTGAAAATATGCACTCTTAGATTGATAGTGTATAAAATAGAAATTACATGAAAGGCCGTCAAAGTTTCACTTGAATTGATCACAACTGCCGTGTCGTCAGGTTTTTACGTTTATGTATGTAATCTTAAAATGTACGTTAAAGTGATGAAAAACGTTCGGTGACCCCCATTATTTTTTCTGGATTAGTTTGTTTATTCAACTGCGCATATCATATTGCTATATTTAGCAAAATATGTGTGTCAGTATAAAATCCTGTTGAATATGCATAAAAAGAGTATAAAATTGCCGTTTTTATTTTGAAAGCGCTTAATTTAATCTTATTTCCCTCAGCAGTGTAATTTTTTTTCTCAAAATATACACCTACTATGTATTCGCGTATGTGATTAGATTGTATCTGAAAGGATTCGGAGTTTATTCGTTGAAAGTGGTCGCTTAATTTAAGTAAGTAAAATTGGTAAAATATAACGCAATTTGGTGACACGGGTATTACTTTTAATACAAATAACTCTTTAAATCATTTTCTTTCATTTTGGGATTAAAGACATAATAAACTTGCTATTTTGACAAAAATACGCGAATTCTAAAAATATTTTATTCCATCGTCCCATCAAACATTGATGCTTCATTTGGTAGAAAGTGATCACAGGTGATACGTTTAACATTATATATGTATTTGTAAATACATCTTAGACCAGTGATCATTGTTTCAATTGAAGTATGTGATTAACTAACAATGAAACATATACATGTAGGCGTGATTTGTGATAACAGATTAATAGAAACATTAAAGGCCTTGTAGCACGTTTTGCTTACTGAAATAAAGTGCCCTCACAAAAAGGTAAATAAGAGTTACAATTGACTAAATAAATCTCCTGGATCAATAAAAGGAGTTTTAAAACGAATGTACATGATTCGATTAAGCCATGCGAGTCCATTTCCCATCGAGCGCCCATTTGAAATCATTCACATTTAATGGCCGCTAGAAGGTAGTTCAAGTCATCTGACTGATGTAGCGATACCTAAACACTCAAAGTAGAGTTTTGAATATGGTACACTGATGGAATGGTCAACCATGTTGCTGCCTGAAATAATAAACTCAATATGACCTGCAAATCTACCTCGGAGTTCAACAAAATTGTCGCTTTATCATCGCACCATGTTCTACCATCACCTTTAACCGTTTCTATGTAAACTACCCGGCAAAAGAAAGTACTCACCTCAGTTGATTTTATCATATGTATGATTTTCACTTGCAAATATCTCAAGTTTTCGATGTCATAATCCAAAACTGATAAGTACACGTGTTTAGTTAGCAGTCAAAGAATACTTCTACATGTTTTTTAATTATTTAAAAAAAAAATAATTTTTAAGTTTAATTTTGTTTTTTAATTATTGTTGATGATACACAATTGTTCATCAACTGTTCAAGACATATCCTATGTGAAAATAAATAAATGTGCCTGATTCTGCACACATTTAAAACATTTTAAATAGGGCAGGGGTCATGTTGGTGAAAATTTCATTCTTAACCCTGTCTTCATTACAAACAGATATTTGAACTAAAATTTAACCTCAGTCACCAACAAAGTCATTCAAAATACTGCAGATCAGTATTATTGTATCGTGTCATCGTCAAATACATCTGATTTCTTTTAAATATTGAATTAATCGAAATAAAGTTAGGTGAAAACTTTCTTTTGCCCGGTAGTTTATGTATACGGCTTATGGGTTGTGTAATGAGATGTTTCACCCTTTGATGTAACAACATATTGTATAAACTTTTATAATGAATGCCAAATGTGAGGAACAATAATATGCCAAAAAAACGCCTTTAAAGAATGTCTTTGAATAATGTAAATAGGACAGTGAAATCTATTTCGTTTTGGGGAGACGAACCTTTAGTATATGTTATTAATACGTTGAATAAATCAAAGTAAATTGAACAAATGAGCATAAATAACACGAGAGCAAAAACGATTCTACCTCCTCGATTCGTCTCCTTATGTTTTGATATGCTTGAAATAAACACCGTTTCACGTGGTTTCAGCGCGTTCGGTTACGTATCAAGGGTTCCGGGGTTCGAATCCCGCCAGGGGGACGGCAACTTTGTCTACACACAGTATGTTTGGGTGCAATGCTACACTAAATTTAAGCGTAATACCACCGATGGTTCGCTAGTTCCAGCCGATGCTCACATGTTTCACCGCAGTGCATAGCCACATAGCGTTGCAGGTTTTCTCCCTGCCATAATACAGGTGTATCAGCCTCAGATGACTCTAGTACAAAAATGACTCTAGAGTTATTTGAGCCTGGCCTCAGATAACTCTAGAGTCATTTGAGCCTGGCCTCAGTTAACTCTAGAGTCATTTGAGCCTGGCCTCAGATAACTCTAGAGTCATTTGGGGCTAGAATTTTCCTCAGGCTCAGATGACTCTATCCAGGCTCAAATGACTCTACCTAAACCTCAATATTTTTCAGGCCTTACCAAATCAATGCTGGTAGAGTCATTTCGGGCTAGCCTCAAATAACTCTAGCCTATGTCTTTACTTCATTTTTACACTGCCAAGAACTGGACGGCGATAGGTTTGAGTGATAATCCGTCCATCAGCCCGTGTGTCCGTCCTTCCGTCCGTAAGCTTTTCGCTTTTTCGACTTCTTCTCCAGAACCAATGACTCTAGAGCTGAAATTGTATATGCAGACTCCTTGGGTAATGGGATTCTAAATTGTATAGTTCGTGACCCCATGACCCCAAATGGGGTCACAGAACCTATTTTCATCTTCTTCTCCAGTTCCAAAAGGTCTAGAGAGCTGAATAGTTGTGTGCAGACTCCTTGGGTAAAGGGGATTCTAAATTGTAGATTTCGTGAACCAATGACCCCAAATGGGGTCACAGGGGTCACAACCTTAAAAACCTATGTTCATCTTCTTCTCCAGTTCCAAAAGGTCTAGAGAGCTGAATACTTGTGTGCAGACTCCTTGGGTAATGAGGATTCTAAATTGTGGATACGTGACCCCTTGACCACAAATGGGGTCACAGGGGTCCCAACCTTAAAAAGCTATTTTCATCTTTTTCTCCAGTTCTATATGGTCTAGAGAGCTGAAAAGTTGCGTGCAGACTCCTTATCCAAAAGGGATTCTAAATTGTATATTTGGTGACCCCCTTATGATCCTATTTGGGCTTGATGCCATAGGATTACGAAAATGAGAAACATGCTTTTCTATTTAAATGTTCTTGTATGTTTTTTTCAGTGCACGTTGTATGTATATTTTATTTGTGTACATACATGTATACATCATAGTTTTTAGATTAAGGACGATTTGGGAAAATGTTGAGAGTGTTAGTGATAATCAATATGGCGATTGTTTTTATCGTGTTAGTCCTTCAATATTAGTGCTTTAAGTATGCCTCAGTGTAATATAAATATCCCCGTATGTACCTGCGAACATGCGTACATAGGAAACTTGTCTTAAACCGATGAATCAAGAAAGGATGGGTGAATTTCGTATTATTTTGATACCATGGTCTAGTAGTAGTGATAGCAATGACTGATTCATTATCAAAGTAGGTTCCCTCAACTTTAGTCGAATTTAAAGACAATTTCGAAATTTTGCTAATGTCAAGATTTTTAGAGCTATAATTAAAGATATTAAAAATAATATGCTCCATATTACACGGTGGTGTATATTAAGTATTATTTTGATGGGATGTTGTGACATAAAGATAATGGAGTTAATATGTTACATGTAAATGTTAACTGATTCACTGTTATCCAAAAAACAACAAGCTTGTTAATGAAATAACCAATAAAGAAAACATTCAATATTTTCAAAAAGCATCAAGCAATCATCTTAGTGATTAAAAAGTATTACACATGTATTTTGAAGCAACGTGTCAACAATACCGAACTAATTCGTTGAACCACGGGGTAGGTTGAGCCATCATGCCTTTCTGGAATCCTAACACAGCATATTTGGAAGGTGGCGCCACTTCTGGCACTTCGCCACTACTGTCAAGGCTGATGCTCACCCCCCCCCCCCCCCCCCCCCCCCCCCCCCCCCCCCCCCCCCCCCTTTCTCTCTGGATCTAAGTACGCCAGCGGGATATGTGTTTTCAGCAGTATTAAGTGTTAATCAACGTTGACCATTTGTTTTGTAGCGTGGTATTCACTGGGCCGAAAATGTATTTTTCAATTTCGTATGTTTGTCTGATATGCTTTAGCAGTCCTGAGAAATGTAAATGTGTTTCTTTGTTTTTACAAGAGTATATATACATTTTGAGAATATAGTACAAATGATTTGTCAGAATGCTTTGATTGGGGTCTCCAAGTAGGAAGGTTGATTTTGAAATAGACAATTTCGTCTTTGTTTTTTCTTCAAACCATGTTCGAAATTGTTTTATCAAATTCTGTGATTTCCTACAGTCATAGAAAAGATGTTCAAGACTTTCTGCTTCCTCGACACAAAAGATGCAATAACTACTGTCAGATATCCTTATCTTGTGAAGAAAAGTTTGTGTTGTCATAATGCGATGGAGAATTTTATATTGAAAATTTCGGGTCTTATTATCAGTACAACTCCTGTTTATGTTATGGAAACACTTTGACATAAAGTCTGTCGTGATTGGCATTTCTAATTTTGATGACCATTTATTTGAGATTTTGTCTAATGTAGCTCTATCCTTATCACATAAAATGTGATAAATGAACTTAATGTCTTTCGACGAGATTAGTCGCTTCAATATTGAACTCCTATTCTCTTCATCGATTTTACGAAAATGGGCTCTTTTCAACACGTTTGTCCATTCCTTTGGAAGGGCTTTTATTAGTTTAAAATATAGCAAATAGGTTCCAGTAAGCTTATATTGTTCTCTAAGCGTGTTAAAGTCAATCAAAGTTCCAGTGTCCGTGTAGATGTCATGAATGTATTTCAAACCATTTAAAAAAATTTAGAATGGGGAGTTTTACGAATTCATTAGCATTTGTTGTTTGCGCATTCGCTTTAAGGCTATAGCTAAAAATAACATTATGCCAGAATTTGTTTTTTAATACTTTACTTATGCATTGCAATTGTTTTCTTTGGAAATCGAAGATAGTGGTATATCCGTATGGGCAAAGGATTTCTTTAACTAATGATTGCCATACGCCTTCCGATGATAAAAGTCGCTCCATCCACGTTATTTTCATATATCTGTCAAATATTTCAACGTTTATCATTTTCAGTCCACCATTTTCATATTCGTTTACAATCATTGTTCTCTTTATTCTATCCCTTTTGCCAGACCATACAAACTGATAAAACAGAGAGTTTATTTTTTTAAAGAATTCTTTGTCTGGACTTGGAAGAGAAATAAAGAGATGTGTGAATAATGGTAATATTTTTGACTTAAGTATGGTGATTTTGCCTCTGAGAGTTAGACATCCCTTTGCCCATGAGAAAATTGCTCTTCTTGCTTTTTCAAATTGTTTAGTAAAATTCATTGAGGTCATCTTATTTAAATCTGTATCAAACATAATACCAAGGATTTTGAACGGTTCTTTTGACCACTGCATAGGGATATGTGGACAGAGTTGTTCACTGCAATCTTTCTTTGAGCCTATCCATATTTCTCTAGTTTTTTCGCAATTAATTTTTAATCTTATTCAATTGACAATAATCTAACAAATCATATAATATTCTCGTGTTTTCTCCAATGAATCTACCTTTAAGGAAGCCTGTTTGAGTTTTACTTATTATATCTGGTAATACTTGTTTCATTCTGTACGCAATCGCACTTGCAGCAATCATATAGTCTATATTCAAGAGGCTTATAGGTCGCCAATTTTTTAAATAATGTCTATCACGCCCTTCTTTTGGGAAGCATGTTATTACATTTTTGTATACCCTGCCGTTGAAATAGTGAGAGACTTGATTTTTCAAAAGCATATTGGATGGATTTCCATAAGAAAACACCCATATCCTTCCAAAAGAATTTATAAAATTATGCAGTGAAGCCGTCAGAGCCAGGACTTTTTCCGTTTTTCATATGTTTTAAGGCTTGTAAGCATTCATTAAGGGAGATATCGCCTTCACAGCTTTCTCGCTTTTCAATAGATAAGCTAGTATTCGATTCAACAAACATATCGAGATCTGTTTCCCAATTTGTATTACTTGTATACAGACTTTGATAGAAATGCGACGTTTCATTCATTATTTGGTTTCTATCGGTTATTGTTATATTGTTTTGATCTGTTAGTTCACACATGTTTTTGTTTATAAAATTTCTTTTTTCCAAGTTAAGAAAATATTCAGTGTTCTTTTCTCCTTCTTCATACCATTTTGCTTTACTTCTGAAAATAATACCCTTTATTTTGTTTGTTCTGAAGCTCTCTAACTCCGTTTTCTTTTCAGTTAGAGTAGTTATTTCATCTTCATTTAAAATATGATAATTTGCCTCAAGATTGTTAATAGTTTTTTCCAAAATCCTTTCCCGTTTTTTACGACCTTGAACATTATGCGAATGTCACTAAAATCAAATCAGCCCTCTGTCTGCCCGAGTAGAACGTAGGTATAATGTATAAAGTCTTATAGACATTTTAGTCAAAGGGTATTTTGATATCTCGCTGACAAGGGTAACTTGTCAAAGTTTCGTTGTGATCGTGAAGTTCGAGGTCACATACCATTTTTTGAACATTAAATTACATTGCATTACTATCGTTGACCTATGTATAAAGTATGAAAAGAATCTAGTGAATAGTAGTGAGTTATTCCACTTCGTACGTACGGACCTTCGTTACCGAATACTATATCCCCTGCTTAGCGCTAAACCCGCGGCGAGTATAATAATGCAATTAAACTTCAAAGAAAAACATAAACTTTTTGTCCATGTTGACAAAAATAGTATCGCACTGTAACAGTCTATTTGTGTTTAGGGTTAATCAAATTTGAAACTTACTTATGCAAATGCATATATTAAGAAAGACTTATATGATAACATCAAGCAAAAATTTAGTTTTCTCCCGTTTCTTTCTCCCATGATTTGTTCATCTTTAAATATTATTATCTTTTGGTTTCTATTATAATTTAAGTTTACTACAGCAGTTCATTCTTTGGTTTGGTAAAGTTCTATCGTTGGTATCTATAGCCTCGTTCCCATTGACCTCTTTCCAAAGAACGTGAATGTATTTTGTATGATTAATTATTTAAGTTGAATGAGATATGATAGCAAACATAACAGTTTATGGATAGTCAACAGTGATTGAGTAGTTAGATGGATGTGCATAGCTATGGGACATAAATAACTAGTTGTGAAAATGGTTGCATGCACATATTACTTGGAGACATAAACTTGTTATAACCTCAATGACTTCGAATTTTGCAATGGATATAACATTGTGCTAACCAAAACAATAACATGACAAAGACACATTTTTACGTATCATTTGTTTGATGAATGTGTTAATATATATCCGCAATAAAGAAATGACTATTCATAGACACTGTTCACCTGCAATATTTAGGTGAAATATACGATTGAATAATGAATGGAATACAATTTCTTTTAGCATTGATGATTCCATATTTCTTAGAGTTTGAAATTTGATAAGTCTAAAGAATAAAAATGTTCCAAAAGACGTCATTGTTTAACCTTTTTCTGATTTTAACTGAGATGATAATGAACATATACCAAATGCTTCAATTTGTATGAAAACAGCAAATATGATGAATGTGTTGATAATATGGTGTCACGTGTGGCATGGTCATACATATAATGTTCTAGTATAATTAAAATAGATTATTAGTTAAATATTATGTTAACAACATTTACTCCAGCATACTGGAATATGATTTATACAAATACGATTTATTTTAGCAACCAAATCAAATCTGACATGAAAATTCGTGTCCTGCAAAAATATATTTATGAATAAACGCTTCTAAAGAAATGTAAATATGAACACATCCTGCCTATAACATCAACTTTCGGAAAGCTTGCCCAGGAAATGACCCGGTGGACCAAAAATCCCCTTGTATCATGATCAGATTCTTATTAACAGAATACACAAATGTAAGAACATATAATATATATTTGGTAAGAAACATCAATAACCCATATACTATTTTATTCGGAGCATCAATAATGAATACGATATCCTGTTCAGTTTAATAATTGATAATAATATGAGTCATCAAAATATGCCAATTAAATCTTAATCAATCAAGAGTTTTGTCATTGGATGGTGGTATTTTTTTGATTGATATACAGTAAATACATGTAAGCGGGTTTTTTTGCACAGTGTGACAGCGTTCCTTACGTAAGGATTATTTATATTGTTTATGCTTGTATCCAAGTATAAAAGCAACACAATGTTAAAAATCGCAAAGCTGCATCCCAAAATTAAAACAAATGTAAGTACTATTTTAATTGTAATTGTAATAAGGATTTCGTTTGGACGTCAATTGTATTATTTCACCTGTACTGACAAATCGATCGTTTTCTAAGAATACAATATTCAATCTGAAATTTATTATTTGATCAGTTGTGCAATAGTTCGTATATTGCAAGAAGAAAGGGGGTAAACTCTTCAAATTAAGATTTTTTAAAAATAATTTAATAATTTTCATATGGACTTTATAAGAAAACAATATCTACAAGTACATTGAATAAGTATAACAAAAAATACATCACCAATATGTATCATTGCTGATCCTTTTTTGATAGTTTACAGAGAAACATAAACAACGATACTTTTTAGAATGTTAACCCCTGGTCAGTTCTGTTCTCCAAACTGTTACCGTTATTTAGAGGTACGAATTAAATTATGTTACGGTACATAAAATCGACACTTCTAACATAAAAATACAAAGTTATCGGCTTCTCTTACACCATTATACAGTGTCTCATTGGCATCACTATTTACAGAATATTTGCACCAATATACGTACATAAGTATAGGTGAACAAACTTCGGGATAGTAATTCTAATAATGAAAATGAATTCCGGACATTACTGGTTTCATGGTTTAATAATTACTTATTACTCTTAAAGACCAATCAGAATCATAATGATCATAAATATGAATACTGTCCAGCCACACATTTGATTTTTTAAAGTAAATCTAGTGTTTGTTAGAAGGACATTACCTGATTAAATATCAAAAATAAGTTATAGACAGGAGCATATACTCCAAAATGTGTATCTCTTAGAAGGAGAAGGTCTTTCTTCAGAAAATTAATTTCAACTGCTGTTTAATCATTAATTGTTGTCAGCTCTTTATACCTTTGAGGTGTTCACACAGTTGGTACTCTAGAGTGTTTTGAGCCTAGGCTCATTTAACTCTAGAGTGTTTTGAGCCTAGGCCCATTTAACTCTAGAGTGTTTTGAGCCTAGGCCCATTTAACTCTAGAGTGTTTTGAGCCTAGGCCCATTTAACTCTAGAGTGTTTTGAGCCTAGGCCCATTTAACTCTAGAGTGTTTTGAGCCTAGGCTCATTTAACTCTAGTACTTTTTTCTAAGAATATTCAATTCAGACCATTCCATGGTATCTGAAAATGAACTAAAACATGAAAAATGTGAAATTATGAATACGTAAATCTTCTTTCACAGAACATTTGGTAGAGTCATTTGAGCCTGAATAGAGTTATTTGAGGCTGGACTAATTTGTGCAATTTGCTAGCCCCATATGACTCTAGAGTCATATGGGGCTAGCCTCAAATAACTCTAGAGTCATATGAGGCGGTAGAGTCATTTGAGACTGTTACACCGGCAGCGGTGATATGAGTGAAGTAAACTTGAAAGCGGTGTTAAACCCCACCTCTCCTCATCTCATCTCACATGTCTTGGAAACACGAATCACGTTGTAACATGAATACATAACAATTTGCTTAGAAGACTATTTTATTAAGGTTGATATTCTCTCAGATAAAGTTTCCTCCTACACTACAGACACGAGCTCTCCTGTGTCTTCTCTCCATCGGCCGTCACACAGAAACACTCACCTGGCAACATAGAAAATGTCATGTGTCATGTGATAGGACGTATAGCCGGATGGCCAAATAAAATAGAACCCGGATCATGAAAAAAAAGGTAGTGCTACCTTCGATATTTAGGAATAGAATGTAAAACGGAACTGTCCATTTTTTTCCTATTGTTAAACATAGTGCAATGCGCATTTCTTTCATATTCACATTGACGTTTAAGAATATTATTTTTGATTTCAACTACGGTCAAGGCGGTTAAGATCTGAAAATACCACATATTCCTGAAGTGAACTTAAAATTCTAAAAAGTTGGTTTCAGGCTGTCCTACTTACCCCAGAATCTTAACGATGACTTATTCAAAAGAACTCGAATGTATAAAGCGGTAGAACAATGAAATGGAGAAGGATAAACTTAGTACCTTCATTCTTTACAGTTTTCCATGCTCTATAACCGAGAGGTGAAATGAGAAAGTACCTGAAAAGTAGCACTGTTTAGGA
This sequence comes from Gibbula magus, assembly GCA_936450465.1. Classification (NCBI taxonomy): domain Eukaryota; kingdom Metazoa; phylum Mollusca; class Gastropoda; order Trochida; family Trochidae; genus Gibbula; species Gibbula magus. The sequence goes on from OW388304.1 coordinate 64,756,304, forward strand.
GTGAATTTGCCGGCATCATCACAGGTAGGGGTCCACTTCTGGGCAAAGATAATCATGGTCATCTGAGCGGCCATTCGCTGTTGTTGGCATTTCGTCCTCGTGTCACCTTAGATCAAAACAACATACTTAGGCAGGGCTATTTCTCTCAATCGTCTGTTAGAACCGCTGTTAACTATGCCAAACCACTACCACCCTGGTATTTTTCCACATGAAAGGCATATATGCTTTATATATTATAGTATTATTCATTACTTGTGTAAGTTGTTAGTACATGCATTTATACACCGAAACGTTGCATCTGCAACAGTAAATGTTTTAACAATTTTACCATCAAGACACAATGCATATGGAAATGTAGTGTATTTTGAGGGGAAAATCCTAGTGTTTTAGTATTAATATATTCAAACATTCATCCATTGCCTGAATAGAAGGATTTGAGGTAGAATTCCACAATGAACTCATCCCGAAAGTGTTGGTAACCACCCAAATCACCAGCACGTTTATAGTTGAAACGAAATGACCTTCGACCTACGTTTCACTTTAGTGGACTTGACGCAGGTTCCTCTGCTGAATGCCCCCAGGAGGGCGGAGGTACCAGTGCTGCCCGCCTTACACTCCAAACCATCATCACACCGCCCTAAAGTCTGGGGCATCCCGAACATAGCCATTGCCTGGCACGCCTCCCCTTCTACCTGCGCTCAGGTGAATGAAATCTTCATTAGTTTTTGTTCAGGAACGTTTTTCTTCTTCAAAAATGTGTAAAGTCACTACACTCAACCGCGACAGAAAACGCCACCATACAAAATACAAGTTAATTCAATAACATGGCTGCAACAGTATTACATCATGTCTTCAGGAGCCAACTAAAATAACATTGATTTTTTTAAAAACATTATCTGTTCATATTTCTGAGAAACATACGCTTTAAGAAATCGTTTCTTCGTATGTCCCAATAAATACCAGATAGGAGAGCAAAATGTGTATTTTTGGCTTGTTTTATGACGTCCTACAGTAAAGAGGCGTAATCAGATTGAAGTCTCAGAAGTTGTTTTTGTATGTTGACAACATCTTTTCTTAGTTAAATTTCTACGTTAAATTGTTAAGTTACAGGTCAAACATTCTGGCCAAAAGACATCTGAAAATTTTTGAAGAAAGAATAATTTGACAATTTAATGTGTTCAAAGCAAAATAAAAACCAGGCGTTTAGTCATCAGTCAAATAATAATTTTACTGATGACTAAACGCCTGTACTATTCAGTTTAAGAGTACGACGTCAAAAACAGATGTTTGTAATTGAAAATCATTCATATGATAAAACCAACTCATGTGTATATTTTTGTTTGTACTTCAAATTATAACTAACTAAAACTTCTCTACAAAACTGCAATACCACAAAGTTCAATGTCAAGTACGTCACTGAATGTACCATACCTGAGCGCAGATGTCTGTACAGCCACAGAAACCACCATTCTTGATGACAGATCCGGCACAGTTGAGCGGTGTCTGTTTCACATTATTACACATTTCAGGCATGCATACAATCGCATTAGCAACTGCAAGAACTCCGCCAAAAAGAGCAAACCCAAGCATGGTGATGTTAACAGTCTACTAAGAGTGGTATAAATGTTCTAATAACGCTTCCCCTTATCTCATACGTCCTTATAGACGGCCCTTTGTCAATGTAGGTCAAACAAGGCCAAACATTACAGAGGTTGTTTCATTACCAGTAATCGGATTTGGATATATTAAATTCAATGATCGAACCCAAACAAGTTTTATTTACAAAATGAAATTATTCCGCCTAATTTACGTGTTGCAATAATAGTTATTTTCATTCATAAACAAGTAACTTCAATTCCGTTTCCAATATTGCCTTCCCTACATGTATTTTATCTTTTTACTAAACTAATTCATATCAATATCAAAATCAAGCTGAGTGAAGACTTGTCGGATGGAAGAGACTGCGGAATGATAACGACCTATTACTAACGATGCATGTATGACGTCATAGTTGTACCCAATTATTTAACAAGTTCTTGCGCTGCCGTTGAATGCTTTATTCATTTATGGAGAGAAATACACACTGTACTTCACTCGATCCCGTGAAATAATAATTTTCGTTAACATTTGAAAGATTCAATATTAAATTTGCCTTCGACAGTTTAGCAATACTCATCTTGATAATTGTATTACAAGCTCGTTTTGTAAAGTCTGTTTTCAGGGTTCATTTAATTTTTAATTATTTTTTTTAAATGAAAAATTTAAATGAGGAATTTTTACAAATAAACGCAATCACATATAATCATGCCCTCATCTCCATGTAAGGTATCAGTGTTTGAGAGTGTTATTCTGTGAGATCTCCAGCTGTTGTACCTGTTAACACGCTCAAGAGGCGCAGGAGATTACAGGTAACAGGAGACCACGTGACCTAGACTCGTTAAGTACCTTTATAGGATTGTATTGCACCCTGGGAACTTGTGACGATTATCTGTTTGTTTCCTCTCAACAAACATACTTTAGGACAAATAATGGAAATATGTTTTACATGAAATTATTATTATTATTTTTTATTATCAGTGACAAAATTAAAATATGTTACCATTCCTTGTGACACATACTAATACTAAATACTAAAAATATACAGTGTATTACAAAATATAAAAATGTGTTTACTCATTCTCTTCCAACAAGGGTTACTCCCTTTATATTTCCGATCTTCACTTCTGTTCTACATGGCGTGGATCCGAGGAAATGGAGTGTCCTGATTAGTTGCAATTGAATCTAGTTGTGCAGTCAGCGACGCCGTTGTAAAAGTGAAATTTGCCAATGACACGTCATGATGATAAAATAAACTTAAGATAAACGTTTTCTCATTTTATGTGTTTTCCTCGAAATATGCTATAGTTTGATTTTGTAAAAACATTTGTTCATAAATATGCTGATAAACAATGAAGAACAAATCAGAGACAAATACCAAAAGTAGTTCATTTGTGTTATTTACATCAGACATATTCGAAGGACATGTGCTAATGAGCAAGATCCTTAAGAGTAGAATGCCTAGATCTTTGAAGTCACTCGGTCGACATGTTCGCTGAAAGATGAGTTTTCATTGGTTAAGAAGCAGTGATACAGTAAGAAGTTTCCCTGTCACCCCGCTAGGGGGATTTAGCTGGAGCCTTGACATTCAGGCCATGTCGAAAAGAGGATAGGATCGGACATCTGAATGGTGTCCACTATCTAATATGTCTAATCCATTAGCCTTTAGTGACATGAATGTTCCCACTGTGTTTTGAAAAAAAGTAAAGCACAACCCAATTCAAAATGCTGTTTTACTTATATCAATTATGATCAGTTATAACTGTTAACAATGCACGTGTCTGTTATAACGCATGCTGTATGAGAGTCGCTGATTGGATGAAGGTCTTTACAATGTTGTATGTATGAGAGTCGCTGGTTGGATGAAGGATTGACAAGTGATGTCGATTGTATTAAATCTTTCGGTCTCTATAATACCAATCCGGTTCACACAGAAACAACGACCTGCAAAGAGTTGAGAGTCTGAATAACTGACCTTGACAAGTTATAACGTGTTTTTTCATCTCCCACATAAAAACGGACAGACGATCTGACTGTCAAAGTTTTCGTTACATACATGTAAAACATGTGAAATAATGCAACATATGACATCTTTTATCGCATTCATTATTTCTAAAGTAATAAGGGAAAACTTAGATGTTAGATTTCTATTGGAATTATTTGGTAAGTAAGTTGAGTGGTGTCACATGACCCAGTGCATAACCAAGTTGACCGCTATACCATGAGCGAAACTCGCTTCATAGCTGCATGGTGTTTGAAGGTTGGTTCGCTGCCCACATTGATACATGAGTTGTGGCACTTTTGGTGATGTTAGAGCAAGTGTCTTTATTTTATTGTCACCAAACAATACAACTGAGTACCTAGTTTGAAAGTGAATGATATCGACATAGCTTAATGGGCTACTAGATCTCATATCATACTCTCAGTTAGGATAGAGAGGAAAACGAACAATGGTGATGCTTCTTATATCAGGGTAGTACTATTTTACTATAAACTAACGAGCAAAAGAAAGTATAACGCTCACTTGTTTTCGATTAATTCAATATTTAAAAGAAATGAGATGCACTTGATAATAGCACGATACAATAACACCTTTCGGTCACTACTTTGAATGACATAATATTGGCGACTAGTTCATTTTTTTAATTAAAATATAATTCTTTACGTAGACAGGGGTAGAAATGAAATTTACACCAACATGACCCTTACCATGTTTAACATGTTGTAAATGTGTACAGAACGAGGCACATTTATTGATTTCCACATAGAGTATCTGCTATTTGTCGATGAACAGTTGTGTTTTATCAAAATTTATTTTGGGGAATTTTAAATTTTAAAATTTAAGTTTTTAATTTAAAAAAAAACACAAAAAACACAGAAGTATTCTTTGACTGATTTAAAGTTTTGGACTAATTTCCAACACTATTCACTTTTTTAATACGACGTCGTAAACTCGAGAAATTTGACATTGAAAAACATAAATTTACATATGATAAATACAACTGAGTGTTATACTTTCTTGTGCAAGTCAGTTAAGTATACATTCGCTGAAAATAAGTGCGCAAAATCCTTATTATGTATTATGAGGAACAACTTATGAATGTTATACAGAGAAAACAGAGATTATTTAATAATTGACTCTACCACAATGTGGAATGTCCATAGCAGACAGTGAAGCAATCACCAGTTCCCAGATAACATGGGTATTGACATGCCCTTTGGAATAAACATTTGTTGGTATAAGAGGTATAAATAAGGAAATAGATAGACAGATACATTGTACGCATCAAGAGAGTATTGATAAGAACAAACCCAGATAACACACTAAGTGGTTCACTAGTTGCAGATCGCGTTATTCACTTTAAAAGCTAGTTGTTGGTTGCATGTAGTCCACTGACGGTATTAACTTAACTAACTAGAGGGCGCTAAACTGACCTGACTTCGTATTAAACATCAATCTGATGTAAGTCAAGTAAAGGTTGGACATTTTAATATATTTTGATTTTAAGAGGTTTTTTACTTCGATTCTGCCAAATAGAAATCCATGCCTTACATTTTGCAATATTATTGTTGATATTTCTTCATTATACCTCTCAAGCAAGTTTAATCGATACAAAATGCAGTGCACACTACTGAAGGATTTATCAAGTAGTTAGCCACCATTGACCCATCTGTGGGCCACCAATGGACTGTGACTAGTGGCTTACACCAGTTAATCAGGAAGCCGACTGGAGGGAGCCACTCGAGGGATACTGCAGCAGAGTCTTGTGGCGCACAATCGACCCACCATAAATATACGGTTTAAACACAGGATGGAAGAGTCGGTGCAGACAACGGAAGAAGAAAATTGATCCTCATATGCCCATCAAGACGAGGGAAGCAAGTCTAAACAATCTTTGACATCTTAAGCACACTCACCTCCGAGATCGCACTGCTTTGGGAGGTAGTAGCCATCAGTTCCACATCTCGGCATCCACTTGTCCGGGTAAGTTGCTTTGATTATCTGGAACCTCAACTGCGCCTGCGCACATTCCATCCTGTCACTGATCCCTACGGTGGAACAAGGACACCGTGTACAGATGCTACGCTTTATGTTTTGATCACACTATGTTTAAACGATTAAGGAGCATTACAGATTTTTGGTTTTTTGTTTGAATTTTTTTATTTACTTCACAAGGGTAAAAAGGGCATACAATACAATAGGCGGGGCATTTGTCTTTGATATCTTCGCAATTATAAATGTGGCTGTATCCGTGACCCAAGGAAGATAACATCAGTTGTTAACTCAAACGGCTCTGGTTGGGCGGCAAGAAGGTCTGGCAGAGATAGACACAACGTTGCTACATTGAAGAGACGGCTTGTTTGTTTGATATTACGGCGAAAGGAGCAACACATTCGTTGCCTATTAAACAGAACAAAGGTGGGTGTATTCAATATATATTCTAGCTATCACAACATTCAGAGGTTCATTGTTGGTTGATACCTCACTGATACTTTGTACCCAACACTGATGTCATCACGTGTCTAGTGTTTGAAGTACATTTTCATTGGAGAAAATTCGAAGAACACCGTTATCCATCGGTTCAAGGAGTAAATACATACGCCGAACCGTAGGGTTCTTTCACAGTAAAGAATGTGTCACGGAAATCTTGTTAACCTCATCACTAGGTATATAACTGCAACAGTAACGGTTGTGGGGGTCGATTCCACAGTCAGAAACATGTCGCATCGTGTGTTCCTATAGGTATAGATGCTGAAAGTGAGACCTATGTATACTAAGCGTTCTCAGAAGATGACAAATCCGCCTGTCTTCTGAGGAGTCGACACAACAAAATGTCTGAAATCTCAATTGTCTCAATCTCTTATCAAATTCAAACACATCTTGTTAAACTGTGAGCTACACTTACACGAACGTTATCAGATTTAAGTCCATGGCCATAAGACAGGAATATGAATCTTCTTGCTCCCACCTTTACTCTTCAAAATTCTATCCATGTTATAAAAATATTAACAAAAAGAATGCCAAAATATTTTCTTAGCAACGCATTGAAGCGATACATGTATATCCTAGATGACTAATGATGACATTTGCTAATTCTTAAACAGCAAAGGACAACGATCTATATAGCTTAAATACTGCTACTAAATACCTATTTGTCTGTAAGATTCGGTCTGAACAAGCAAGCAAATATGAACGTGACATTTTTTTCTATTGTACTTATTGTACGTAAAGATAATAAATTAATTTAAACGGTAAATGCATTTAAATTTATCTGTAGTGTCACCAAGGAGTAACGATAAGGGTTAGAATTATGTTCCAGACAAAACATACTACAGTCGTAGGAGCAGACAGTATTTAAGTGATATGAATCATATGAGGTCGGGATCGTCTCCGTCTGACCTTTCGCGACCTTTGACCAATTTGATTTTCTCACTGGCTTTCCATCCAATATATCGAAAAAGCATTTCATTGTCCTCATGTTGGAAACCAGGCTACTTTGTTTGATTCGCTTCGCTCACAGTTTCCTATTATAATGCTCGATATGCTCCGAATATAATGACCAATCACCGTGAGTATATAGAGAATCTCACCCAAGTGTCTTCTGATATCAAATATATCAACACGAGTTGATAAAAGATACAAATATCCGAGGCTTGCCGAGGATATTTTTACTTTTATCAACAAGTGTTGATATATTTGATATCAGAAGACACGAGGGTTAGATTCTATTTATCATCCAAAATCATTCTTATTACATTTAAGTGAAAATAGTATACATGTCTGAGCACATTTCTCCATTTGACTTCCAGTGCGGTGAGGTCATAGCATTGTGACGTCATCATGTTTATGACGTCATATTATTGTGATGTCATTACTCGATGACGTAAATGCATTGTGATGTCATGAAGTTGACGGTGACAGGGCAATGTACAAAATCTACTGCCAGAAAGATATCTCCTAGGAGATATCGCTTGATCTCCCACAAGCGATATCTCCTGTGGAACACAGTTTTGGGTGATAAATGGCTTGTCTATAGATCCAATCAGCGCTTTACTTTTAAATACAGGCCCAACGCAATCTCATTTAAATCAGATAGAACGTAACACTCGATGGCTTTCTAGTTCCGTCGCTGATTGGTTGATATTAAAGGTCATCTGACATGGCCTCCATGTTGGAGTACTCAGATCAGAAACACAGCGAGGTTCGATCATGCGATGTTACATTCGCTTTATAGTTGACAATGATGACTGCTGAATGTGGTGTTTCTGTTCATTTTGTTTACGTTTAGGGTCAAGGTCATTCAAGCGATATCAGCTGATCAGTCACCCGCAGTCAAAACACAATAACTATAATAATACTAATTTTATTGACATGACGGAAATATATATTTACCAGTGTCAACCCTCGCCTGAAGGCTCGGGCGACACTGAGACCGTATTATCCTCGTGAGAAGCATACAACTTATAATATAATATAATGACGTGACATACGTTTATTTATGGATGACCTGACACAGCTGCCTCCTCTGCCGAGGAGAACAAGTAGTGGAGAGGTGTTTCCTTCATCCACCCTACACTCGAGTCCATCTCCACACACATCCGTCAGTGTAATGCATCCTGATTGTATGTAACACGTCTCACCTTCTCTCTGGCTCAGGAACAGTAGAATCATAACTACGTGGCAAATAAACTATTGGTACAATCGCACAAAGAGGTGGATCCGCCCCAAATTAGGCGGATCCCAACATGGCGGATTCCATCACTTATTGTTCCTTGTAAGTGGCAAAATAAACTATTGGTACAATCCACCGAACAAAAAGTGGTTGATTTGCCTGATCCTTCCGGATTCTCCAAAATTGTGACGTATCTTGGAGTATCCGGAAGGATCCGGCAAGCAGATTCCACCCCTTTTTGTCCCGAGATCACAAGCTATTTTAATCCCCGAGTGATGAACATGGTAGTTACACAATGTCTCGAGAAGCCATCTAAACTGGGTTTTTTTTAAATTTATGAAACATTATCTGATGAATGTTTTTGAAAACAGGACTTTTAAAAAATCCTCGTGACGGAAGATTGAATTTTTTTACTTGTCTATATGACATCCCATAGCAACGATGCGTCATCGAATTGAAAACCAAGATGGTACATTATGTCGATAACATAAATATTAACATAATGTTTTATGAAGTAGTTTATGATATAAAGATGCACTGAATCTGTTAGGCTTTTGGGATATGACACAGCCAAATTCCTAAAACTCAGTAAATAGAGCACCCATATATCTTACACATGTCTGTATGGATGGCTGAAGGTTTAGGAGTGGTTTGCAATTTGTTAAAAATTTTGTTCGTCTAGTTAAAGGATAGCATGCTATCACATGACGTCATTGCCGACGTTTAAACGGTAGATGTATGACGTCATAATAGTTAACATCTTTGGCATACTAATGATAGTACCGTCGTCACAATAGCTTTAGACATTGCCTTCCTTTCTTGACACACATAAAAATGAGTGTCGTCACACTGGGGGCTGCTCTCAATGGCTCAGTGATGGAATTGAATACTAAACTAACTTTTCATGACCTTGTGAACGATGGCGCATCCACGCAGGTATACCTTTGATATAACTGACAATACGAGCAACATAACGTAGTGCGAAACGTTAGAGCTAATGTATATAAAGTTTGAAACCCAACGTTAGAGCTTTAAAGTGTGAAACCCATCATGAGAGCTAGCGTAATTAAAATGTGATACCCACCGTTAGAGCTAACGTATTTAAAGTGTGCAACTCAACGTTAGACCTATCGTATTTAACGTGTGAAACCCAACGTTAGAGCTAATGTATTTAAAGTGGCCTCACCTTAGCAGGAGTATCCCCCAGAACAACTAGTAGACATGCCCCGAACACAACAAGTAACAACATACTGCCTGCTGAAATCTGGAACTATAGGTGCCTTAGAAAATCACCTGTCCCAATTCAGGTATCGTGAAATTAGGTTAACTTGGTGATAAAACCAAAATAGTAACAGCAAAACCAACAGATAACGTATTCAAGAGAAGCCTATGAGTGCCCGGAGCCTTTCTGGAATGAATAGAACTGACTAAAGGATATTATGCAGGGAGCACGCATGTGTTCCTGTCCAACATTCTGGATGTCACTGTTAAGATAGCAACAGGAAGTAACATAGCAACAGATATATTTTTCAAGAAAACAGATTCACACCAGTATCTAGAATTTGGTTCATGCCACCCTCATCATACCAAACGTACTGTCTGGCCAGAAGAGTTTGTTCAATTGTTTCGGGTGGTGATGTTAAAATCACTCGCCTTGGTAAAGTTTTTTTTACTTCAACAAAATTATCTAGACCAATTGATAAGTGATAGTATACAAAAGGCGTTAAAAACGGAACAACAACAGCTGAGATCTAAGAGGGATAAAGATATGAATACTCAGAATAATCTCACTCTTGTGTCTACCTTCAATCCTAGTCATGATAGCACTATGTCTATTGTCAAGTGCTATCTTTCTATTCTAAGTCCGAGTCAAAAAATTAAAAAGAGTGTTAATAAATACAACTTTATTAACAGCCGTAAGCAACACAAAAACCTACGAAAAATGTTAACTGCATCAAGATTTGACTCGATTGATGTTGTTCCCAAAGTCTCTAAAAGTGGAGACTCTCGTTGCCACACGTGTGAAAGTATAGTTGAAGGATGTTCAATTAACATTTCACCAAAAGATAATTTTGATGTAAAACAAAATATGAATTGTGATACGAAAAATGTATATCATCAAGTGTTCTGGATGTAATGAGAAGAATATCGGGAAAACAGAACAAAAATTAAAAGGAAGAATGAACCTACATCGATCCCACATTTATCAACCCCGAAATCGTACTATCCCTCTCAGTGAACATTTAGATAAATGTGGTAAAGGCAAACTCAAAGTTTTCCCGATTTACAAACCCAATTACAACAATGATAATGATTTACTTTTGAAAGAATCGCATTTCATTCATAAATGTGCGCCAAAATTAAATTGCAAAATATGATCGTGTTTAACCCTCTTAGTGCCCGGCCGTTTACGCTATGCGCTCACACAGTGCCGCTAACTTTTTTGAGTCACTCAAGATTTAGGTCAACGTTGTACATAAAATGTCACCAGGGCGTTATTCATGTTTATAAAATCATGAAATTTTAACTGAAGGATACCAAGTTGGGTGTCTCTCTACCTATGTATTTTTTTGTTATAAATATTTAGAATAAAAACGAATAAGCATTGATTATAAACGGCAAAGACGTTTTTCGCGTAAATTACCAATGGCCACGTATGCGTATATATTTGTTTACTAGCTTGGAAATAAATTCATGTGTTCAAAAATGTAATTTAATTGTTATTTTTCGAGACAGAACAAGTCAGTGATCACGCTGGTGTGTTTACTTTCTACATGCGACCTTTAGTTCACGAAATAATACAAGGTATCTTTTTGTAACCATTTTGTTGAACATTGTTCACTGTGACGTCATTGACAAACAATGACCGTAAAATGTACTGTGCATGGTAACCTTTCGTACTTTTGCGAAATACAAGCATAGTGACTGAGATTTCACCAACTGATAGCTATTGTTTCTAGCTTAGAATGGTAAAAATTTCGGAAACCTTTGAAAGGAAATTAATGTCGTGATTCATTAGTCCATAAGCGAGACCCGTTTTCAGTGGGTAAAAAACATTTTGATAGCTAGAAATGCAAGGGTATAAACAAGTGTCTAATGGTCGGTCTATACCGATCTCAAGTACTAAATTGAAATAGATTTGCAAACTAGAATACATAGACATCCATGTGTAATATTTTTCCATTGGCGTTTTAAGCGAAAATCCATGGCGATCATTACGACAAAAGTGGGGGAAATATGTCCGTGCCGGTTTAGCATCATGGTTACACTGCATTCCGTTTGCAAACTATTTTTTATCATCAGGGTGTGATTTCAATCATGAACATATCTTGAATCATGGCAGATGTGTACACCACACATCATTCACTAAAATATGTATCTATCAAGCGAAAATTGCATTGCAGAACGTTTATTTCACGGAATTCCGAAGTCAAATGAAAATTTTAAAAGTTGCCGTAGACAACTTGGTATTTCGGTAAACGAACTGAAAATACCATAAATAAATGTTACTCCAAAATTAGACGAAAGCTTCGAATTACATTCTCTACCAAGTAGATTTTATGTCCTTACTAGACACGGAAGTACATGCTTTCAGAACGCATGTAAAGCCGACATGTATCTCGAACCCAGACAACATGAAGGCCAGCTGTTCATCGCATAAGCCCCGCCCACTTCACCCGCACATTGGCGCAATAAATATGGCGGGAACGTAGTCGTCGTATACTCTTTTGTTTTTGTAGTTGACTTGCAATACACCAATTTTTTTTAGATTTAGAGTGTTATCTGTTAGTTCATTTCAATTTACGTGACATCAACAATAAACAATGGCGATCTTTCGCAGGCCACGCCCCTGCTCTGCAATGTCTCCCCTTTGATCACCACAACTTCCGAGTCGATGACAAAAGATCATTTGAACTGATGAGACTGTCACTTCAACTTTTTTTTATCAAGGACAAACATAAACAAAATTTAAATTTCACCAGATTTGCATCATCAATTATGCACATTTTAAAGTTTTAAGTTTTATTTTGTAAAAAAAAAAAGTAATTATGATATATGCTCTAACGTAAAAAAAAAAAAAATAGAAAAAATAATATTTTGGTCATAAAAAATAACAACAACGGCTAGAAATTGTTATTTAAAAAGTATTTACATGTTCCTACATTCAAACACAATTCTTTTAAAAATATATTGTTAAGCAAATGTCACATAAAAATATTTATTGTTTCTCATTACCTGGTGCTTTACCTTTCAACATTTTTTACTAGATGACAAAGAGAAATTAAAATGAATTTTCCCAAAGTAATAAAATTAAGCATGGATTTAAAATAATAAATGTCTGCTTGGGAAAAGGGGTTAATAAATTATTAATGTTAATAATGGAGACATGTCCCAACATATTATTTAGTCAATTCACAAATTTGTAGTATTCATCATAAGACTTTTTCAAGGTTATACAATAATATTTGTGAATTAATTTTTAATTTGAACAATAATTTAAAACAATTTTTTTAGAATTGATGTTTGCCATTAGCTTTTTAACTAATACTTATTTTTATAACAAAATTTGTAAATTCTAAATACATTTTACTGTTATATTTATTAAGTTATAATTGTTTATTCAATTGCCAATACAAGTAACAATTTATTGTAGAATATTCTAAATTTGAAATTTGGAAATATTTTCATAATAAAATAAATTCACAGAAAAAAAACCCATGAAAATTGCGTTATGATTGAAAATACACTATGTTTTAACAAATGTATATAAATCTGACAACAAATTCATTGTATTCAATTTATATACCTTACTTTTCATATTTTCTGTTTCCCAAAAAGCTAATCATTCTACTGGTACCCTCTTCTTATATATCTTCAAAATATGTAAATTTGGATAATATTAATCTTTGTTTAGCTTACTTTTTGTTCAGTGTTGCACCCTTCTTGAATATTCATGAGAATAAGTGCATCTAACTTGATCAAGTCGGGTGTCAGTCCCGTGGACGATTACAATATCAACGGATTGTTCAGTGCCAGAGGAGCTGTCACTTTATTACATCTTCATAATTCAAAATTGATATAAATAACATTTCGTCCGCGACGTGGGTTTTCCCGAAATATCTACAAGCACGTTGTGGATATGACGTCAAGACTCGCGTGATAAACGTCATGTATCATCTCTCGTGCTGTTTCCCCGACAGCTGAACATTGTTTCGCGCCAGATAAAACATTCCATTGTAACTTCATTCAAACTCTCATCGTCCTTTGGTTATATTTCCCTAAAAATTATGTATTGAAATACCCCTTCCAGCTTTCAATCAACTATATGATAAGATAACATTTGCTTGACACTTTTCTCCCGTTGTCTTTATAGTAATTTAGATGGGTAAATACATTATGTTTGTCAATGTTTTTAGATTTCATAGAGCAATACACTTGACATTTGCGGTTCGATACAGTTTCTGATATAAATAGTAAATATAAAAGCGAACATAAATTGTAAAGGTTCAATGAATATCATTATTAATTTCATTATATCCATCAGATGTCCGTAACATATTAGTTAATTGGAATAAGATTTCCGGAAAGTGGTATCTGCAGTGTCACCGCCATTTTGTCAACAAAGGCCCGCGAGGTACAATTTACACTGCATTTCAATACGGAAGTTTTACTGTGTTGAACGCATCAAACAAGAAAATCACGGACAGAAACATAAACAAAAATAAAAATTCTATCTTTTGATAGTATTTTCAGGTAATGTTGCCATTTTGTTCCACGTAAACGGGACAGAAAAATATTGAAATCGCGAATCGTGTAGCAACTTTATTTAGTTCAGCCAAATTTGTCATTGACACGAAGCCTTTACTTGATTTGACACAAGTCGTATCACTGTGACATACGGGGGTTTACACTGTAGAATTCACCTACAGATCTAAAATCAATTTGAGCTAAATATTCTGCCATTCTTTTTCGTGAAACAAATTGTTAATGTATCAAAATATCATAATGATCATTAGGCATGCTCCCCTCGCTAGCCAAGTTGACAGGCCATTTGTTTACATTTCAATTGGAGTAAACAATGGTCGATACCCGAATTTCAAATAAACTATTTGGCATGTTTTATACATGTTACTACTTGCTGAGTTGTATTTTCTTGTATGAAATTTATTTCTATAAATTAATTCGTGTTTAATTTTCTGTGTACATTTCATACAAATATATTGATACAGGTTTTGCATCATAGCGGTTTACCTGTAGTCTCAACATAGATAGCCATTATTCAAAGCTGACATTTTTTTCTTGGTTATGGGTTGCAGGGTCCGTTCTTGTTAACTTGAAAGCCTTTTTTAATTATTTGCATGTGATTTCAAAACTAGACACACTGTAGATTGTTTTGGTGAATTTGGTTGTTTGTGTTACATTGTTCTTTTACTGTAATATTTCTATACATTTAGATATGCAATGTAGAGAGGTAGACAATGGCACCATGGCAGAGGGGATTAGCTTTGTTGATCACAGTTGTTTGTGAAATTCATGATATCTCTGTTAATATTTAATTAAATTGCACAAAAGTGGTATCAAATTGAAGCTTAGTTGACAGGGTTTCTGCCAAAACTATTGTCAACTTGATTTGATCTTTATTTAAAAAAAAATAGCAATGAGGTTAGTGGGGTCATAGTTTTGTACCATAAATGGTCCTATGGCACTATAGGGGGTTTTGATGGAGGGGCACATAAATGGTCCTATGGGACTATACAGGTTAAATCATAACCATCTTTTGTTGTCAAAGTACATTATGACGTCATAGGTTCCTTTGTGACGTCAAAGTGCTATGTACTGTGTGTCAGTTACTGCATTAAACGGCCTGAAGAAGTAGGTACATGATGTACCTATTGAAAACGTTAGCCAAACTTATTTCAACTTCATTTTTAAAAAATTATTTTGGTATATGTGACCATAGAGTTTGAACATTTCTTGTTATATATAAAAGAGTAAACATCAGATGGGTTTGACTGGAGCAATCTTCTTTAATACGATGAGCTCATTTCGACCAGTATATCGCATATTTATATATATATATATATATATATATATATATATATATATATTCCTTACATGGCAGTAAGACATGGTCATTGTTCGATAATCACGCACGTCATAATTGCCTCGGGCACACTAATTGGGTGTGACTCTAGAACAATGCAGTCTTGTGAGGATTAATGAGTCTCTCTCTGGAAGTCCAACAACTACAGCACTAAGACCAAGCTAAGAATATACAGCAGCAACGTAAAATCTGTTTTGCTATATGGCTCAGAATGCTGGAGAATCACACAGAGCGACCTACACAAAGTAGAAGTATTCCACACCACCAGCTTGAGAAAGATCCATATAATATTCTGGCCCAACAAGATTTCAAATGCAAACCTACTAGAAAGGAGCAACTGCAAGAACATCGCAGATGAAATCAAGTAGAGACGTTTCAGATGGCTTGGCCATGTCATGAGAATGCCCACAGAACGAATCCCACGAGTTGCACTGAACTGGACACCACCAGGGAAGAGGAAGCGTGGCAGACCTCGCACCACCTGGAGGAGAACTGTCAAGACAGAGCTGGAGGAATTGGGATTCACCTGGGGTCAAGCCCAGCACATGGCAAAGGATAGAGTAAAGTGGCGATCGCTTGTTACGGCCGTATGTCCCATCAGGGATGAAGAGGATAAGTAAGTAAGTCATTAATCACTAGCTAGACACAAGCATGTATTTACAGGTAATCACTTCCTTCTGTGAACTAACTGTTAAGTGAGGGGCAGTATTTTGTTTGTAAAAAATGCGTCTTTGGTTTCTCAAGTTAAGTTTGAATTGTCTGATTTGGAAAATACTTTATAGAACGGGAAGATGATAAATTGTCCGTTGGAGCAAACATATAAATATAACAATATACAGTCAGCTGTTTCGGTCTTTAGGACCTCATCAGCATTGTGTGTGTGGAACATGGTTGGGCTTTCAGCAGTTTAAGAACGTCCCACTCATTTGCATTAAGTGCTCAAACCGTATTTCTACAGTGGGCTAGCTTATATATAAAATCGGAGAACGGTCTATCCGAACGGCCAAATATAGCTGTAAACGGCGTACTTTCTTCTTTCTTTTCCAGAAATGCTTTGTATGTGCAATATTTACTTTGTAGAGCAATGTAGAAGATGGTCTGCTGGTTATTAAATCCAGCCGCGTTTCAATTGGAGAGGCGTAATTTGATTTCGTTTCGAGATGGATAGGTCAAACTGGAGTGAAAGGTTAATATGATGGACTGTGTCATTGAGTCTAGTCAGACTGTATATTGTGTAAGGTAGTGCAACTAATTACCACCTCTAGATATATTTTACGAACGCTTTTATCAACTTTTAATCAAGTCAGTCTATGTCGTAGAATACATGTTAATATTGTTCAGTTGAACATATGAATTCTTCACTATTATTATATTTACAAAATGCAAATAACTCCATGTTCAAATATGCAAAATGTCCTTTTGAAAACAATCAAAAACAATTAGTTGTCACCTTTGAGAGTTACTTAAAGTTGTTCTTGATAAAAACACCTCCAAACGTATTTTGTCAAATTCAGCTTGTCTTATTTATATAAATGTTTTATGTGACACGCCTGTCTCTATACGATGGGCACGATAGTAGGAAAGTGAATCAGTTAACATTTATTGAAAATACATTGATTGTTCCATTTTTAAGAAACCAAACTGAATCAGAGGCGTGTTCAGGACCGCGAGTACTCGCTTGGCGTGTACGCGCTTACCCGCGAACGTCTCCTGAACGGAAAGCTGAGGTCGCGAATACTTCCCAAGATAATTTCAGAACATCATCACCATTTTGGAAAAAAGGTGCATTGCACATATCAATTGAACACATTTCAATTGAGAGATAAAAAAAGAAAGAAAATTGAGGTAATCAAATTTTGTGACACCCGACTCCATTTTGGATTGTAAATACTCGCTTGGCGAGACTGCTCCAAAGTGTTCACGCGTGTTTTCGCGAGTACGCACAAACTTGTTGTCGTTCAGAAGCGAATACTCGCGAGTACTCGCGGTTCTGAACACGCCTCAGGACTATTTCCTCACCTTGATGCCATGACCAGCCATTCTGCAGACTGACACTGTCTTTCAGACGACTAGCAATGGTGTAAGAACCCCCCCCCCCCCCCCCCCCCCCCCCCCCCCTTTTTCACTGCCCGCAATATTTTTTGGGGGACCAGAATCGAGATTTAAACGCAAATCCAGTTATTTAAGACCAAATATAGAGAGAAAAAAGCCCCTGATAACAAGTGTTCAGTAGCACTTCTAGATCAATCTGCTGCGTTTGATCTGATAGATCACGACGTCTTGAGTTCAGTTATGGTATTAGAAACAAAGCCTTGGCATGGTTCAGATCTTACATGGCAGACCGAAGTCAAAGTATCTCCGTGAAATCAGCAGTCTCACAGGAGGTGCATCTTGAGTTTTGAGTCCCACAAGGATCTGTCTTGGGACCAGTACTTTTCTGCCCTGAGTGATATCTGCAATCATCACGACCTACCCCACCATGGCTACGCAGATAATAAGCAAGTATACACAGTTATTCCACCCTGTAGTAACTGGGCTGACGTCACCAAGGACCTGGAGGCCTGCCTGGATAACACCAATGACTGGACAACAATAAATATGTTGAAACTTAACCAGGAGAAAACAGAACTCATTATCTTTGGACCCAAAAACACCAATACCACTAATCAACTTCGCAACATTAACGTCGGCGGTAATCACAATCTTGGTGTCTTCTTTGACAGTGGATTCACGATGGAAAAGCAAATTAATGCTATTTGCAAATCTCGCCTGTATTCAAATCAGAAATATAGGACTAATCAGGAATTATATCAGTGATGATACCTGTAGGAAGCTGGTTCTGTCTCTTGTGGTTTCCCGTCTGGATTATGGGAATACCTTACTAAATGGCCTACCAAAATATCTCCTGGACAGAATGCAACTTGTGCAGAACAGACTTGCTCGCCTGACAACTCGTTCACGCAAAGTTTAACCTACACTTTCAAGGCCCTACATGGAAATGCTCCACCATACTTGCAAGAGCTGATACACCCATATCATCCAGCACGATCACTACGGTCTGAAAATGAATGTCTGGTGACAGTCCCCAGAACGAGAGCATCCCGTTACGGCAACAGATGTTTCAACAAAGCTGCAGGAGATCTGTGGAATAAACTGCCATCCCAGTTAAGAAACATTAACTGATATGGAACCTTCAAAAAGGCTGTTAAGACACATCTGTTTAAGCTAGCCTATTCAACATAGACTCATCACTACATGTGTGAAGCGCCTTAGAGTGATACATATCAAATAAGGCGCTATATAAATTTTGTATATTATAATATGTAAACGGACGACGGCCTGTGCTGAAAGCCCATCTAGTATTTTCGGCTTTTCCCCCAACTAAAACAGCATTGTCAATCATCAAAAAAAGACCTGGTTTTAAATCACTTGGTAAACTGTGATTTGAACCGTTCCTACGCCTACATTGTATGGGTGTTATATAACCAGGTCAAGATACGTAACATAAGTGCACATACACTGTAAGGGTATTCAACCAACTATAAAGCAGTTGCTGTCAAGCCCCGGAAAAAGTCGTATCATTTTACGCATGTATACTTTACTTTTTACAATTAATGTGTCATAGCGTTGTGGTATTATCATCGTTTTAGTGAGCACAGTCATGCAGATAATTTTAAATGTTTAAGAGACTTTGTCAACGATAGACAGAGAAGGGCGAAGAGATATAGGTGAACATATATGTAGTCCTTGACATACAAACTGGCCGATTGTTATCACCCGACTGTTGCAGTCTGCTCTATTTAGAAAGTAGGTCAGGACAGACAAGTAAGCATACGCTTGTGAGACACACCAGTTCTGTAGCAGATAAACATGTCATTTAGGTATAGCGCAACGCTCGAACATTCTCTTCCCACCGAGTTGAGAGGTTCTATCAGTACGATAGAAAATCTATTGGGAGCATATAATCTCTGTTGAAGAGAGTTATAAATACAAACTGCTTGTGATGCACCAAATACAACTGAATTCATCAGAAAATATATTTTTAAATCAAACATGATTTATTGAGGCGTACAACCACTTATCAGACAAAAGTTAAACTGATAATTTCAAGTATCTTGAAAGAAGTTGGTAGTTAATGAATTACTAAGTTAAAACAAGCATGTGTATTTTGCTGTCGAACTTAGTTAAACAATTGAAACAGTACGATTACATGCTCAATGAGAAACTTCGCACTGGAAGTGCAATTCAAGTCATTCTGGAAATAAGGTGCTTAAAGGGACTGCATCATATCCTATAATGAAAATAAAGAGATCTCACGAAATGTTAAAATAAATGTTACCAAAAACAATCGTCTTCAATCAATACAAACTAAACTGGCTGCTAGCAGTCTTGCAGTACTACGGATATTATCGCTGTTTTATAATGGGCTGCCTTACCTTATTAAGTAATTATAAACTGCATAAACGTTTATATAAATTTAAACATATAAGAATGCAATGAACGTGCTACAGTGCCTTTAAATATACCACCAACACGATACTCTGATCAGACTCAATCGTATGCAGGAGTGGTCCGAATAATAATTCTAGTATTTGTCTATATTAAATTTGTCTATTCTAATAGTGAATCTTAAACTACTATTAGCGGACAATACTTGTAACAAAATATGCAAGAATATTTAAAAACGGTACATTTAATTAAATGACTGATTTTGCACATTTGTAAACTGACTTAGTACACTTCTCTCAACCTCAAGAACATCTAGAAGCCATTTGGGCACACTAAGCATGAACGGTGTAGGGCAATCATGTATATCGAGTCATTAATATGTAAATATCCGGTTAAACATATGTCGTTAGATAGTTCGAGTAATTTGTTCTTCAGTCTTTGCCCCGTGCATATATGTCATAGAACCTCGACATGTTTCAACTTACCATTCATGTACATTGTAAATCATTCAGTTCAACCCCACCCTACTGCAGAGTCTTGTCAAGGGGTCGTAAAGCCCACTCAACAGTTATGTGATATCCATCAAAGTGTGCATAAAGAGTCTGTTTACGTGTATACTCTGCTAATCTCAGCCAATCTCCTTTCCATATCATTATGTCCTTTTCAGTCCTTGTCCCGTGCATATCTGTCATAGAAACTGGATCCCGCCATCTTCTCCTTATACACACAGTAGTAGTCCTCCAACATCTCCTCTGTGAAGTAGTTCCTCCAGTCTCCAACTATGCCTGATAATAGAGAAATATGACAGGCATCGTTTACCACCTTTTAAACTTTTTAAAGTACTTACATCTATATATACATAGCAAAAACAGTGTTGCACCCCCAAGTATTTTCAACAGTAAAAGTTTTCTAATAAGAAAGCTGTCAATGTTTCAGGACAATCAACTTTGTGATATGACAGAAGCATTATCTACCAGTTTAACGAAGCAAATTTCATTCAGATAATGTTACACAACTTTGTGATATTTGCATCCCTAAAATTCTGCTATATTGGTGTCTAGGAACAAGTATTGTTACACTGAAAATTGAAAGTCAGCGTTGGTTGTTCTTATGTAAGCAGTTCCATTCTTTCAAGTGAGTGCATCCTCGGTTACCCATGGTTTTATATATGCTCCGTTACTCTCCACTATATCAACCATGGGAAACCTTATCAGGAGAATCTGTACTCAAATTACCCGCCCTTGGCCGGCGTGACGAAGTCAGTAACCAAAGAAAATACTCAATACGATAAGACGGAAATGGTCAAGGGAGATAACCGGTAACGGATGGCTAACAAAATGACCTCGCGTGCTTTGCAACGAAGTGATATGAATTGCCATTGTTTCGCAGGTCCAAGCTGTGTAGCGGTTTGATTGTCTCACACCGGCTAAGGGCGGGTAATTTGAGTACAGATTTCCCTGATGAAATTTCCCATGGATAATATAGGGGCAACACTTTTTTTGCTATGTATACATATGTGTGTACCTCTAGGTACCAGTTCCATATTGTTCAGATTATCTGGACTTGCTGAGTAAGGATCTAGCCTGTATAAAGGCTCTGATTTGTACACAGTCATGGGAAAGGACTAGTGAGAAGCCAGCACGTATGTTCTGAAGACTGGTGTTAAATCTCACATTGGTTGCGTTCTTACCCATCTTCACAACGTCACGGGCGTAACGAAAAGATTTTCAAATCATCTCTCTCCACCCTTGACTTCACGGCTCGCTTTTTCTGCGCTAAGATTTTAGGGTACTGCAGGCTAATCGGATAGGCCAATCAAAAGAAAGCTTGCAATATGAACTTCTGATGTCAACAGCAAAGGCGTTTGCAGTGATACATTGCCACTAGGACTACTTAACGAAAACAAAGTTTAAACAGTTTCAAGCATTTCCTTTATAGTCTCAAATCGTATGCTAAAATCCCAACCATAATGAAATTGTCCGAGTAGACAAAGTCAATGCTTTACGCTTGACTGTAATAGACTTGATCTATATTTAGACTGGAAAACACCTTTTCTAATTCGTCCAATTTCTCCTCTAATTTAGGTCGCAAACTGTAGCACACTTTTTGACAGTACTTTGATCAGTCCAGGACTTGTGTAAACTTTCAATGTATGCAATAAAATAATTACAATTCGCTTTCATAAACCTGTAATCGATAATCAAAACGTCGAAGCGGACAGCTTCAAAAGCCATAAAGTTGTAACAAGGAATGGACGCACTGTTACGATGTTACTGTATGATGACTGTCAAACTGGATGCATTCATATATTTCGCGTATGATTTTGCATGTTATCAGGTATCGTTTGTTAATTTACACAATATTGCAGCTGGGAGTACGTTGAGTGATTCAATTTAGTTTTCATAGTCATATAAAGCTGAAAAATAACTAGCAAATGTTATTCACTCCGAAATCGAATGAATAAAACTATCATTAATGATTTCACACTATTGATTTTTTTTACAAAATATCAAATTACGCATGTGGCATCATGGCATATCGATTAAACAATCTAAATTATTTTATACTGATCTACATACCGAAAATACAGGCTGTATAACGTTTTAAAAAAAAACTGTGATTTGATTTCTTGTTTGATAAACTGTGCCTAACTCTTACTAACTCTTAATTTTAAAATAAGCAAGTTATACTAATTAAAGTATTCTTATTCAATGCGACGATTTGTATTAAAATCGTTTAACTGTGTTTGAACGTGGGTATTTCTCATTTGCATATGAACTGCCTATTTCTTTGTTATAAATTTAACAATCAACTAATAACGCTTCCTGGCCCGCATTTGGTCGTCTTTCTTAATAAGCATGTTTATGATAATACATTTTCATGGATTTAAATACTATACGACGAGTATTGCAATGTACAAGAAGAAACGTTTACCCAACGTATGTTTCTAAAAAAAACAATTTTAGAATTATCGCTTCTGCAGTACCGAATGCAAACGATGATTTTATTGGCTGTCTGTAAGCAGCTGGTAAGGGGCGTAACTCGCGATCACAATAGATGTCGCTGCTTCGTTGCACAGTTTTCTGAGCTGTTGAGGGCAAGGTAAAAAAACCGATAGAATTTATTTCGATACGTTTTCGTGGGAAGATGGTTCTTACCTTTTCTTAGAAATACTTTTGAAGTGATGCCACCTTTATCAATTTTCATGTTTGCAAACGAGCATTTTTCTGCAATCTCCCGACATAATTAGTTGTTCCTGCCCAAGAAAAGAAACTCCGAGAGACTCTCAACCTCTAGAAGCAAATTCTGCAAAACATAAAATGTTCTAAAATTGATATTCAAAGATAGTTTTTCACGAAAATGTACAATGTAAATAAGTAGTGTCTGTAACCTCATGCCTATTAGAACGTCCTATTCCAAAGTTGATGTATGACACTGTCATTTCGGGATCAAGGATAGTTCTCTGATGTGTTAGTTGGATACGTCGACTGGGTAACAGTTATGTAATGTTACCTACTAATACAGAGCATATACTAAACCTCTGATCACCATGATATGCTATAACTTGATATGTTGATATGTTGACGGTGACATTTCATGTTGTAAGTTTTGAAGTTGTGCCAATTGATAATCAACTGTAAGGTAATCGTTGCAGTAAGCTCCAGTGATTCTTGTGGTATCCATTCTGTCTTTGGAAGCAGCGATTGTAGAAATATAATGCAGCGTAATTAATGGTACGTGACTGTAGGTTCTCTCTGTCGTCTGTACATATGGTTACTCATTACACCTCATTGTCAACAATCTCACCCTGTAAGTGTCTTCGAAATACTGAAAATGAACGGGGATGTCAGGATTGTCATCGAAGAAGTTCTCCGCATCTCGGTAATGGTCAAATATTCCACCACAATCGACTGAAAAGAAACGGAACTGATTGTAAAATTCCACTTTTATTTTTACCGACGTCTTTAAAGATACAATGAAATCTACATGAACTTTCGTACCATTTTGCATTAGCTCTTTACTGATTGTATATCTAAAGAACGAAATATGACACTGCAATGTTGTCATCATGCAATGTTATAACATCACACAACAACTGCCAGATAAGTGTTTCTTTTTCATTTGTCCCTTTATAGTTATCATTGTAGATGCCGAGTGATATATGTGAGTTAAAGAATAATACTGGACAGACAACAATTCTAACCTTTGCCTTCAAGAAAGAGGTAAAGAAAATCCTCAAACTTCCCCGAGTACTCAGACGCATCAACATCACTGTAGACATGGTATAGAGACACAACTACATCCTTTTGGTCCCTCAGACTGTAGATGATCTTCACTTTCTTCTTGAGTAGATCTTCTGGAGCCTCGGACATTTTCATGTGAGTGTTCAGGAAGCGAGGGGAAGGGAGACTACTCAGTTCTTCGCTTGAGTGTAATTCCAACGACTTGCTCCCCTTCCACAGTGCTATGGATTCCGCAGTGCCATTCAGAAGCATCGTAACGCTTTCGTAAGCAAGACAACAAATAAGCTTCCATCCAAATTGTTTAGTTAGTGAAACCCTCTTGTATCACAATGGTTATACCAATGTTATACAGAACCAAATTGCATTTATTGTGTTTAATATCATGGCGTATATTGGTGTTGTAGTAAGACGATCTGATCCAGGAATTAACTTGTAAACAAAATGGTAATGTATCTGAGAAATATCATATCAATTAAATCACCAAGTTGGAGACTTAACTCGAAAATATCTTTATCATTCGATATCAAAGACACATTAAAAGAATAAATGATCAACACTTTTTAATAAACCAAAGGATATGTTTGTAGAAGCAAATTGAGCAATAGTATCTGGTTTATAATATCAAATGATGCGTTTAAAACGAAACTTTCGAAGACGGTATGCTAGGCAAGGTTACATATCCGCTTTCTCCCGCCCATGCATCTTCACGTACCAGTTCTGAGGTAGGCTGCGAAGTAGATATCTTCATCTCTCAGACTGAACGATCTGATCCCATCGAGGAACTTGATATCATACAGAGGGGGAAGTAGTAGTTGTCTTTGTAGGTCTTGTACTTGATTGTGTTCCCCTCCTCCCCTCCTCTGTCGGTGAAGTAAACATACGCTCCCTCCGTGCTCCCAGCAAAGGACTCGCCACGTTCCTGAAAGTTTCATTAATAACAGCATCATAATATATTTGCACAGTATACATGGAATATATATAATATTTTAAAGTTGGTTTTTGACTGACTAAGCGTATATTAATCCCGTGACAAGCGATCATCACACTGATTGTATCGTTAAACTTCAATGACAGTGGATTGAAACGGGAGTTGAGCGTGTCAGTAGTTTGTGATTTTAATAAATTGTAATGTTTACATTGGGTGTCAGTAGTTTGTGATTGTAATATATTGAAATTTCTCATTTTGTGTGATACTTATAAATATCCAGCGTGTCAAAGTCATTTGATATTCTAAATAAGTTCTCGTCTGTCTAAAGATTCAAAGGTAATCAGCTCCATCTTGTTCGGTTCATTTCAGTAGTCCGAACATTTCACTATCCGAACGATAAAAAACGGAAGCGTTCGGATTATCGAGGCCTGACTGTATATCATTTTGACAGAACATTGACAAGAACATTGTTTAGAACTATAAACATTTTTTTTACCACGTTTTGAAATATTACAAAGAAATGATTGATATAGATTGTTATATGTACATGTACACTCAACTAAGTGAAATGAGTTAGGCTTTAACGCCGCTCAGTGTAGCATTGCACCTACACGTTATTGCATATAGAATGGTTCTCTCCAGCAGATTAAAGTTTGCGAGCCCCTGGCGGGAAACCTAGCTAGAATTTGCCCACTTGATGTATACAAAGCTCTGAAATTGGGATGTCGGTGCTATAGACTATATCATAAAATAAATAATAAGTTGCAAGGATTAACCCGAAGCCAGATGAGCTAACCACTGCGCTATCCCAAACAGGTCCAACTCCGCTCAGGTACATGAGCAAATGGGAGCTTGTGAGTCCAATAACCCGGAGTTAGGCTTGAATGAAAACAAAATCCATGAAACGTTCTCTTATTGGTCAATTGTCAAATCATACGAAACGGTTTAGATAGACGAATTCACCAGGGTGTACAATTCATACACTCAGTGAAATATGAGGATGAGGCGAGCTAAAGTTGAATCGCTTACCTTGACCTAGAATGTAATACTACAATTGTACAGCTTCATTCAGCTTATACATAGAACAAGGTAATCTAAACATCAACTGTTTTGACAGGATCAATCGGTTTAAAAAGATTGATCAAATCAAAACCATACGATGTTTACTTTTTTGCATCTAAAATTTACACTTTTCTTGTTTCTATTCTTTTCTGTCTTATATCAACGCACACTGATCAAATGTAGAACTATCAGACGCATTGCCGAACTTTATTGAACAATATCGATAAAAACATTTGTAAAAAAGCAAAGGTCAGGTTTTTTTTAAAATTTGAAAATAGTTCCGTTTCAATTTGACCCCAATTGAGAGGTCATTGGTTATACAATCTTCAGAATTTGTGGTCACGTTGTAACGACACAGGTCAACGTGATACGGCACATGTAGGTGTGACATACGAGATTATATGTATATCTTAAATGTGTATCTTATCAACGATGTAAACACAATGATTTTGAATTCGCAGTGTTACCTTTCGCAACGTTGTAACGCCTCACCGTGCATTTAGCCTTTATCACAGACGGACTTCCTTAGTTCG
The DNA here is from genome assembly GCA_936450465.1 of Gibbula magus. NCBI lineage: Eukaryota > Metazoa > Mollusca > Gastropoda > Trochida > Trochidae > Gibbula > Gibbula magus. The sequence goes on from OW388304.1 coordinate 64,782,895, forward strand.
AGTCAGATACATAAGAGGTTAACCAATTCATCAACCAGTGTATTGAATAAACGTACGACCATTGCTATTTTTGAATTGTTTGGTCTACGCTTCACTGATTAAGAACGTTTAACAGCAGCTAGCTACTTTCCCATTCTTGTCAACAAACTGGATGACATGAGATATTCATTCTTGTAAAACACAACACAAGATGTACAATTTGTCTTGATTCTACTTGTACTAATGACTGGTAAGAATAGGTAACGTTTCGTTAAGGACATGATTATTAACCAGTATGTTCTATAGTATCTTACCGCTATATCGTGTTCAGTCATCTCTCACAGCCAGCTGGTTCACTGTAATTGAATGATTGTACTTTATACCAGCATTGAATAGCAGTGTTAAATTTGAGAGGGCTGTTCACATTGTACAGGTAGTACATGTTTATGTAGTGCTATATATGTAGTACGATTGCGCAGTGCTATGAATATATATTCACATCATTTACTTCTTATGAAATAATAAATTAAATCTTAGTCATTTGTTATTATGCTGTCTTTGTTATGTTGTTTGAAGAGTTCATTTTGCGAAAGGAATCAGGGGGCAAGTGTTGTGTACACTTTTCCATAAATTTGTTTTGATAATGGTGTAGGCGATATGGGGTGTAGGCGATACGAGAACTTGCGCTCAGGTTCCTTTGTCATTTAGTTGACAAACGATCATATCGTTACTAACGTCCGGAAGTAGCCTATGAACTAAATTCACAGAGTTAACATAAAATAAATAAAATTGCCCTATTCAAGATCTTCTAAAAATCATATCCAGATATACCAAGACAAAATACATCATTACCGAAAATTTCAATTCTGACACACCTGGGAAAGTCAAAGAGGAGCAACTTTCTAAAATAATTCATTGTTGGAATAAAAAGGTGAAACCACCTTGGGTTAACTGTGGCAGAAATATTTTATACATACATACCACATGTTAGATGGGTTGTGTCAGGATGACAAGCCACGTGTGTTGTGTTGCACCTGATAGTAAAGTTTCAACCACCGACCGAGCAAACACTATTTTATTGAGGGGAATTCTGTGTTATATTTAAATGTTGTAGTTCACTATTTTAAAGGGTCAGACGACGTCGAGAAGATTACTCTACTATTTTTACATAGTTTTCCTGATCTTATTAAGCTTAAAATATTAAAATTATTATTTTAAAAAATAAGTGAAGAACACATGCAATATGATTTAATATGAGCATAATCAGGGATGAATTGTGTCTATAATTAAAACAAACTCTTCTCATTTGATGAATGTATGTAAACATGGCAACTGATTCCTCGTTGTGTAGATCCGCATATATTGCTCGATATTTACACCCGCACGGCATTCAATGTTTTATATACTGTCTTGAAACTGTATATGCAATGTTACGGACATGTTTAATTTGTTCTTCAGTCCTTGTCCCGTGCATATCTCTGGTAGAATCTGGACCCCGCCATCTTCTCCTCATACACACGGTAGTAGTCCTCCAACATCTCCTCTGTGAAGTAGTTCCTCCAGTCTCCCACTGTGCCTGAGAATGTGAAACAGTCAAGGATTTTAACCGGCGAAAACAATACATGGACTATATTACAAAATGTAGATAGTTATAAAAAAAATAGATGATAGTGTTAATTCACTGTACAAAATGTACCTTTTCTGTACACCACATCTCGACCATTCACTTTGGCAGTATAGGCGTCTTTGTCGGTCTTCATTCTACCGAAAGAGCACTTATGTGCTATCCTTCTGCAGAGTTTCTCTCCATTCCAAGAAACTCTGATAGACTTGTAACTTCCAACAGTGTATTCTGAAATGGGGACAAGTCATTCTTGGGTAGTGTGTATCCACATACATTGTCCTTTATGGGTACTACATATGTATGTATTCACACACAATGTACAGATTTTTTTCAAAGCGACAGAGTTCCGCAATTCAGACTTTTTTTTATATTGCTGAACATTATTCGTACCCCCTTCGAGAAACCCTTACTTTGTAAGGTATTAACGTTTTTGTCGAGAGTCACGTGTACGCCAGGACGAGTAATAAATTAGGCTGGTGTTTAATTGAATAGAGGTTTCGATACCTTATATGTTTCCTCAAATACTTGAATGTGAACAGGGATATCTGGGTGTTCGTCAAAGAACTTCTCTGCGTCCCTATAATGATCAAATATTCCCCCAACATCAACTGAAAAAAGAAAAAAAGTTATAGTCTTTCAAAAAATTGCAAAAGTATAGATGGGAAATAATAAAATAGAACTTATTATATGTAATAAATCACGATATGTGTTTGGGTTTGCTTATCAAAAATATATATTACACGATGGTAATATGACGTTAGAACACCCCCATAAAGTGTAGCCCTAGCAAATTAGCACATTATCGGAATATAATCGTCCGGTCACTTTCTAAACTGTCTTAATAAAACAATAATTGGTCGTACAGATTCAGAGCCTGCCGGTAAGAAGCGTCGTGGTTAAACAGAGGACCTGGGAAAGACTTCTCCCTCTCCCTCATGTTTACATTTTGAACCAAAACCTCGGGAGAGTGTTATATCCTTTACATCCTACATGACTGAGAGTAATATATTCGGTTCTACCAGTGAAATGTATCCCATATAATATTATAGTGACGATAATACGTCTTTATCGTCACAAGGCTGAGTGTTATCACGTGACGTCATTAAGACAATGGCAAGATCGAGGATACAGAGATATTTTTGCGTCAGGACAATGTCCTTCCTAGCCTCACGTTGTCATAATTATACATATTTTAAAATTTACTTATATACTGACGGGCAAAAGAAAGTATATGGATCAGTTGTATTTATCATATGTATCAGTTTCAAAGTCAAATATCTCGATTTTTCGACGTCGTATAAAAACGGACTAGTTTGTTAGTCCAACACATTAAATCAGTCAAAGAATACCTCTACGCGGTTTGAATTTTTTAAATCAATAAATGTGCTTCGTCCTGCACACATTTACAACATTTTGAACATGGTAGGGGTCATGTTGGTGTAAATTTGATTTCTTACCCCTGTCTACTTTAAATAATGATATTTTAGTTAAAAAATAAAACCAAAAACTCATTCAAACTACTGCCGAAAGGTGTTAGTGTATCGTGTCATAATCAAGTGCATCTCATTTCTTTGAAATATTGAATTAATCGAAAAAAAGTGAGTGTTATACCTCTTTTTTGCCCGTCAGTTTATATATTACTATTGCTGATGCACTCATACCATAACTAATGGAGATAAAGACAACAACAAAAACCCAAACAAACCGTACCTTTGCCTTCAAGAAACAGATAGAGGAAGTCTTCGAACTTCCCCGAGTATTCATACACTACCATATCTTTATAAATGTGATACAATGACACAACTACATCCTTGGGGTCCCTCAGACTGTAGATGATCTTCACTTTCTTCTTGATTAGATCTTCTGGAGCCTCGGACAGTTTCATGTGAGTGTTCAGGAAGCGGGGGGAAGGGAGACTACTCAGTTCTTCACTTAAATGTAATTCCAGAGAGTTACTTCCCTTCCATAACGGCACCGTTTCAGCAGCACCATTCAAGAGCATACCGACTATTTCAAACATCCAATGAGTACCTGGCAGAAAGGGAAACTGAGCAAAAATACGTTGGTAAAAATACAATTGTTACATGTATATGCCGCAACAATACAGCGTAATGTATCTCACTGTGGGAACAAATTGTGATTCATTTTAGCTTGTAATGTGATCTTGACACTACAAATCTATTATCTCACCTTATTTGAATTTTGTGGGGTTAGGGGTTGTAGGTGAGGGTGGGGATGGGGTTGGTAGTGATTGAATAGTTACCATAGATACAATTTGAAACCGGAGCGTCAATACTTGATAATAAATAGCAAAATCAATAGACATTGCATAATTACACCGTACCAGTTCTGAGGTATGCTGAGAAGTAGATGTCTCCATCTCTCAGACTGAACGTCCTGATCCCGTTCAGGATGTCAATGTTGTACAGAGGGAAATACGGGCTGCCCTGGAACTTCTTGTACTTGATGTTGTTTCCTCCCCGGTCGGTGAAATACACGTACTCTCCCTCTGTACTCCCGGAAATAGATGTACCTGAAGTCTGAAGATTTGTAAAGTATGTTATGCATTCATTCCTTTTGACAATATAAACAGAAGATGAGCTTCGATTGCTTTAAATGACACCTTTAACAGAAAATAACAAGTAGTTTACATTTCTTAATTACTATCATTAATTGTATTGTTCATATGCTCTATCAGGGTATTTGTATTGACTTTCAAGGTTTACCTCGTACCGTCACCGGCTCGCCACTCATCGCTAGCATGTATTGTGTCGTTAATGGTCAGTAATCTTATGCCGCTATTTCACTACGACCCGAATTGCCACGAATCACCACGAATAGGCGGCTGCATAAATTCGTGAATATTCGTGAGCATTCGGCAACATTCGTGAACAGCATTTACACTTGTACGAAATGTTTACGAACATTCGTAGCTTTTCATGCTAAAAACCTACGAAACATGTACGAATTCTTTATGAATTGTCTACGAATTGTAAGAAATGATTAAGACACAGTCACGAATGTACTACGAATTTCCACGAATAATATACGATATCACGAATCAAGTACGAATAGTTTACGATAGTTCGTGACTATTCGGCGATTGCAAGTCATCAAACCATTATGGAGGCGCAATGGAGAGCACGTGTTGTTCTTGCACTCGAATTTGAACTTCAATATCAACATCAAATTGAATTAGCTCTTCGTAGACAATTCGTAAATGCTTCGGGGTTAATTCGGGATGAGAACATCAAAATTATCAACCACGAATTTCCAAGAATTGTTTACGAAGTTGTTACGAACGTCCCGAATTAAATACAAACAGTTTACGAAGCAACTACGAATCTGAAATTCGTAGATGATTCGTGAAAATCTTTTGACAAACAAAAATTGTTCCACGAATGCCACGAATTACAAGAATGTTGCCGAATCAACTAGGAATCATTTACGAATATCACGAATCAATTACGAATTATCTACGAATGTTCATGAAAGTGCAAATTTTCCAATTCGTGGCGATTCGTTGCAATTCGGGTCGTAGTGAAATAGGGGCATTAACCGGGCACTGACAATTTACATATTGCTCGATATTAATTAATAATTTGGCTGGTTATTTATAGCGGCACATGGTAAAAGAATCAGTAGAGTGAAGGAGTGTTGATATATCAAAGCAGGATGGGAACTGTTCTTTGACAGAAACGAGTTCAATGTAAGAAGAATATACGAAAATATATACAAACTGCAGTTCTGATGCTAATCTAATGTCTAAGATAATATATAAACTCAAGTGAATCATTAGGCTTCCTGCTATATGCAATATATATATATATATATATATATATATATATATATATATATATATATATATATATAAGGGTGTGGACATTTGGTCATTAGACGCATGCAGTCAATTTATCCTTGTCTCCTTGTCAAGATCTTTGTTTGTCATTAACTAATTCTCGACAGCACATGCCACCTTAATTATACGGCACTTAGCAGTATGAACTAATTCATTATACAGGTTATTTTTTATACATACATTTTGATAGCATCAATCCATACAGTTTTACAACTTGTAAGCTGCAAACATAACTTAACAGCAGATGTTTATGAAAGTTGTCCAACCTATGTGTTCCTACATGGATGGGTTCAAGTATATAACATTATGAAGACAGGTAACACTAACGTTGCATTTTATGTTTAAATCATATGTCAAACGTGTTGTATATTTCACGAGTATCCTCAAAGCATTTTTAAGCATAGAACCTGATTCAATTCCTGAACAACTGATAGACAAAAACTGATTTTGATGTTGTGTTGAGGAGTCTTCACACTGTCAAACAGCATTTGTTGTGAAACCTAACGGTAAGTCGCAGCAATATCATGTGTTGACGAAAACAAAGACATGAATATTTACCTCAATAATCGGTTGGGACATGACGCACAATGGCTGCTGTTTCTGTCACCATATACCAGTCGGCCTTATTCTCGACTTGTATTGTCCCGTCCTCACTGCTGTTTATTCTACCACGAGCCAGCCTCTTCAGTTGAGAGCCAGCCTCACTAGCTGGAGAGGGGCACATGTGATGAGTCAGCACTGACGCATGCGCAGTAAGCCCTAACTAACAACGCTAACATGGCGTCTACATGAACACAATAGTGATTTTCAATTTTTGGGAAAAACTTCCAGATATTAGCAGTATCTTGTTAAAATCATACTAAATGCCAACTTTTAGATTTGGTGAACATGGCTGGAATGCAGATACATACTTTTATGTTATTTAAATATATTAGAATAATGTTGCACTATTTATACTTGATGCATACAATATTAAAATAACTTGTTTGGGTTCATTTATACTGGACAAACACATATTTTATCACAACACATCCGACTTAATTCCATGAATATACAGTTCTACCAGCTGGATGTTATCAGCAGGCCACATCTCACGGCAGCCTCGCAGTGCTGCAGCTCTCAACTAAAGTGTAAGCAGCGAAACAGCAGTGACCTAGTTAGCAGTAGAATGTTGGTCAGATAACGTACCACGTGTTCATGCAGAAAAGAGATAGCCCAAAGTACTAAGTATCTTCAGATTATTGTAATGTTTACATAAATGTAAATATTGTTTCCACAAATCACAAATGTATTCATATTATACCTGTCAACACTTTTAAACTGAAAAGCACCTTTATATATACTTTTGCCGTATCTAGATACAGATATCCAAAAAAGTGTATCCAAAAAATAGTATCTTTTTGAACGACTCATTCCCATGCTAACACAATTCTATTTCTGGGTGTTCGTCAAAGAACTTCTCTGCGTCCCTATAATGATCAAATATTCCCCCAACATCAACTGAAAAAAGAAAAAAAGTTATAGTCTTTCAAAAAATTGCAAAAGTATAGATGGGAAATAATAAAATAGAACTTATTATATGTAATAAATCACGATATGTGTTTGGGTTTGCTTATCAAAAATATATATTACACGATGGTAATATGACGTTAGAACACCCCCATAAAGTGTAGCCCTAGCAAATTAGCACATTATCGGAATATAATCGTCCGGTCACTTTCTAAACTGTCTTAATAAAACAATAATTGGTCGTACAGATTCAGAGCCTGCCGGTAAGAAGCGTCGTGGTTAAACAGAGGACCTGGGAAAGACTTCTCCCTCTCCCTCATGTTTACATTTTGAACCAAAACCTCGGGAGAGTGTTATATCCTTTACATCCTACATGACTGAGAGTAATATATTCGGTTCTACCAGTGAAATGTATCCCATATAATATTATAGTGACGATAATACGTCTTTATCGTCACAAGGCTGAGTGTTATCACGTGACGTCATTAAGACAATGGCAAGATCGAGGATACAGAGATATTTTTGCGTCAGGACAATGTCCTTCCTAGCCTCACGTTGTCATAATTATACATATTTTAAAATTTACTTATATACTGACGGGCAAAAGAAAGTATATGGATCAGTTGTATTTATCATATGTATCAGTTTCAAAGTCAAATATCTCGATTTTTCGACGTCGTATAAAAACGGACTAGTTTGTTAGTCCAACACATTAAATCAGTCAAAGAATACCTCTACGCGGTTTGAATTTTTTAAATCAATAAATGTGCTTCGTCCTGCACACATTTACAACATTTTGAACATGGTAGGGGTCATGTTGGTGTAAATTTGATTTCTTACCCCTGTCTACTTTAAATAATGATATTTTAGTTAAAAAATAAAACCAAAAACTCATTCAAACTACTGCCGAAAGGTGTTAGTGTATCGTGTCATAATCAAGTGCATCTCATTTCTTTGAAATATTGAATTAATCGAAAAAAAGTGAGTGTTATACCTCTTTTTTGCCCGTCAGTTTATATATTACTATTGCTGATGCACTCATACCATAACTAATGGAGATAAAGACAACAACAAAAACCCAAACAAACCGTACCTTTGCCTTCAAGAAACAGATAGAGGAAGTCTTCGAACTTCCCCGAGTATTCATACACTACCATATCTTTATAAATGTGATACAATGACACAACTACATCCTTGGGGTCCCTCAGACTGTAGATGATCTTCACTTTCTTCTTGATTAGATCTTCTGGAGCCTCGGACAGTTTCATGTGAGTGTTCAGGAAGCGGGGGGAAGGGAGACTACTCAGTTCTTCACTTAAATGTAATTCCAGAGAGTTACTTCCCTTCCATAACGGCACCGTTTCAGCAGCACCATTCAAGAGCATACCGACTATTTCAAACATCCAATGAGTACCTGGCAGAAAGGGAAACTGAGCAAAAATACGTTGGTAAAAATACAATTGTTACATGTATATGCCGCAACAATACAGCGTAATGTATCTCACTGTGGGAACAAATTGTGATTCATTTTAGCTTGTAATGTGATCTTGACACTACAAATCTATTATCTCACCTTATTTGAATTTTGTGGGGTTAGGGGTTGTAGGTGAGGGTGGGGATGGGGTTGGTAGTGATTGAATAGTTACCATAGATACAATTTGAAACCGGAGCGTCAATACTTGATAATAAATAGCAAAATCAATAGACATTGCATAATTACACCGTACCAGTTCTGAGGTATGCTGAGAAGTAGATGTCTCCATCTCTCAGACTGAACGTCCTGATCCCGTTCAGGATGTCAATGTTGTACAGAGGGAAATACGGGCTGCCCTGGAACTTCTTGTACTTGATGTTGTTTCCTCCCCGGTCGGTGAAATACACGTACTCTCCCTCTGTACTCCCGGAAATAGATGTACCTGAAGTCTGAAGATTTGTAAAGTATGTTATGCATTCATTCCTTTTGACAATATAAACAGAAGATGAGCTTCGATTGCTTTAAATGACACCTTTAACAGAAAATAACAAGTAGTTTACATTTCTTAATTACTATCATTAATTGTATTGTTCATATGCTCTATCAGGGTATTTGTATTGACTTTCAAGGTTTACCTCGTACCGTCACCGGCTCGCCACTCATCGCTAGCATGTATTGTGTCGTTAATGGTCAGTAATCTTATGCCGCTATTTCACTACGACCCGAATTGCCACGAATCACCACGAATAGGCGGCTGCATAAATTCGTGAATATTCGTGAGCATTCGGCAACATTCGTGAACAGCATTTACACTTGTACGAAATGTTTACGAACATTCGTAGCTTTTCATGCTAAAAACCTACGAAACATGTACGAATTCTTTATGAATTGTCTACGAATTGTAAGAAATGATTAAGACACAGTCACGAATGTACTACGAATTTCCACGAATAATATACGATATCACGAATCAAGTACGAATAGTTTACGATAGTTCGTGACTATTCGGCGATTGCAAGTCATCAAACCATTATGGAGGCGCAATGGAGAGCACGTGTTGTTCTTGCACTCGAATTTGAACTTCAATATCAACATCAAATTGAATTAGCTCTTCGTAGACAATTCGTAAATGCTTCGGGGTTAATTCGGGATGAGAACATCAAAATTATCAACCACGAATTTCCAAGAATTGTTTACGAAGTTGTTACGAACGTCCCGAATTAAATACAAACAGTTTACGAAGCAACTACGAATCTGAAATTCGTAGATGATTCGTGAAAATCTTTTGACAAACAAAAATTGTTCCACGAATGCCACGAATTACAAGAATGTTGCCGAATCAACTAGGAATCATTTACGAATATCACGAATCAATTACGAATTATCTACGAATGTTCATGAAAGTGCAAATTTTCCAATTCGTGGCGATTCGTTGCAATTCGGGTCGTAGTGAAATAGGGGCATTAACCGGGCACTGACAATTTACATATTGCTCGATATTAATTAATAATTTGGCTGGTTATTTATAGCGGCACATGGTAAAAGAATCAGTAGAGTGAAGGAGTGTTGATATATCAAAGCAGGATGGGAACTGTTCTTTGACAGAAACGAGTTCAATGTAAGAAGAATATACGAAAATATATACAAACTGCAGTTCTGATGCTAATCTAATGTCTAAGATAATATATAAACTCAAGTGAATCATTAGGCTTCCTGCTATATGCAATATATATATATATATATATATATATATATATATATATATATATATAAGGGTGTGGACATTTGGTCATTAGACGCATGCAGTCAATTTATCCTTGTCTCCTTGTCAAGATCTTTGTTTGTCATTAACTAATTCTCGACAGCACATGCCACCTTAATTATACGGCACTTAGCAGTATGAACTAATTCATTATACAGGTTATTTTTTATACATACATTTTGATAGCATCAATCCATACAGTTTTACAACTTGTAAGCTGCAAACATAACTTAACAGCAGATGTTTATGAAAGTTGTCCAACCTATGTGTTCCTACATGGATGGGTTCAAGTATATAACATTATGAAGACAGGTAACACTAACGTTGCATTTTATGTTTAAATCATATGTCAAACGTGTTGTATATTTCACGAGTATCCTCAAAGCATTTTTAAGCATAGAACCTGATTCAATTCCTGAACAACTGATAGACAAAAACTGATTTTGATGTTGTGTTGAGGAGTCTTCACACTGTCAAACAGCATTTGTTGTGAAACCTAACGGTAAGTCGCAGCAATATCATGTGTTGACGAAAACAAAGACATGAATATTTACCTCAATAATCGGTTGGGACATGACGCACAATGGCTGCTGTTTCTGTCACCATATACCAGTCGGCCTTATTCTCGACTTGTATTGTCCCGTCCTCACTGCTGTTTATTCTACCACGAGCCAGCCTCTTCAGTTGAGAGCCAGCCTCACTAGCTGGAGAGGGGCACATGTGATGAGTCAGCACTGACGCATGCGCAGTAAGCCCTAACTAACAACGCTAACATGGCGTCTTCATGAACACAATAGTGATTTTCAATTTTTGGGAAAAACTTCCAGATATTAGCAGTATCTTGTTAAAATCATACTAAATGCCAACTTTTAGATTTGGTGAACATGGCTGGAATGCAGATACATACTTTTATGTTATTTAAATATATTAGAATAATGTTGCACTATTTATACTTGATGCATACAATATTAAAATAACTTGTTTGGGTTCATTTATACTGGACAAACACATATTTTATCACAACACATCCGACTTAATTCCATGAATATACAGTTCTACCAGCTGGATGTTATCAGCAGGCCACATCTCACGGCAGCCTCGCAGTGCTGCAGCTCTCAACTAAAGAGTAAGCAGCGAAACAGCAGTGACCTAGTTAGCAGTAGAATGTTGGTCAGATAACGTACCACGTGTTCATGCAGAAAAGAGATAGCCCAAAGTACTAAGTATCTTCAGATTATTGTAATGTTTACATAAATGTAAATATTGTTTCCACAAATCACAAATGTATTCATATTATACCTGTCAACACTTTTAAACTGAAAAGCACCTTTATATATACTTTTGCCGTATCTAGATACAGATATCCAAAAAAGTGTATCCAAAAAATAGTATCTTTTTGAACGACTCATTCCCATGCTAACACAATTCTATTTTACCGTTTTTAATTGAAAGTATTTCTGTCACAGTTGTGGTATTGAAAAATGACAAGCTACCTTTGTGACCAAGATTTTCTGGATAACAAATTAAACTGGATTAGATTGAAATAACAATCACTTTGATATAATGGAGGGTGTTATCGATGCAATGAAGCAATCCTATAAACTTGATATCCAACCTGATAAATATAACAGGTCAAAGGTCAAACACACGAACAACCTCCACAAAACTCCGTACATCCCATGCGAATCCTAAAATTGTTAATCTACCATTGGAAAGCGTCACTGAAAATTCACGGTCGAATTTCTGATCGAGTAAATATTCGAAAAGAACAATGTCTACAGTGCATTTATATTTTTAACAAGATCAAAATAATTGCGGATTTGTTGCAGAGTCATACAAAACGTCAGTGGACTATGAACTACAGCGATTAGCTTCTGTGTACAAATTAATCTTGATGTTTGACCTTCATCCCTAATATTAACTAATCATTTTCCTATTCTTTGAATACTAAAGAAGTGCTATCAGGTAGATTAATAGGTTCGTATTGTTATAGAAAACCGAAACAACCCCACCTCTTAGATAATCACTGTTTACTCTGAAAGCTATTTAGCCAGCGGAATGAACCATGCACCGCAGTCTTTAAAGCATTGAATTAAAGTTACTTCCTACATGACAAAGCAATTGATGCATCTTAAAACATAATTTAAAAAAAATATTATTAGATAATAATGAACTGATACAGAATTTCAGAATGAGCAGAAAATCGGGTATTTATTGTCGACTCAGATGAAAGAGTTGCGTTCATCTTATCTAAGGACTATTTCCAGGGAGTTCACAATTTTTACCTTGGTGGAAAACTGGGCCAATTTTTCCAGATTTGTGTCAAAGTTCCGTGTCATTAATAATACAATTTTAATTCCAAATATCATTAGTGATGTGGATACAGTTGGCTGATAATTTCTCTATATATCTCCTATTTGCCACGTAGTCACCAGTTGAAAGGCAAAGTTTGAAGATTGTACACATACAAGGTTTTTCACCCTTTGTTCTGTGGATCAGGCTAAATTCAATGAACACATATTTTAAAAAGATTATGTTATCATCAAAATGGTTATTCGCCGTTGGAAGACTGAAAGAAACCCCGAAAACGAAGAGTTTTTTCCCCTGATATTCCCCTGTTCCGATTTTTTTAACCACATGTTTCTCATATGATCAATACAATATTGAAATGTACCATAGTATTACAAAATATCTTAGGTTACTACTACATTTGTAGTTTGAAACATTACCTGAACAAATTATTTTATCACATATTTAAATTGAGGCTATGACTAATAGGATTTTCAATCCCATAGGCTCATTTTCAAGTAAGTCTAAATGTTTGACTAACGGCATGTACATGCAGATTTCAAAGTAATTGAAATCTGGCAAAGAAGCAAATGTTGTTTTATTGTCATTTATTAAATTGACGAAAGTCTGTTACTGAGGTCCTACTTTTATGTCTTTCCTATCTATTTTAATAAGACGATGCTATTTGCATCACGGAAAATAGAATACCAATCTATGGTACGTTATTATTTATGCTAATCAATCGTCAAATTTACAGTGGAGCCGAAATTCAGATCTATATTTAAAGCCATTAAACTAAAGGAAACATGTACTATATTGAAGCAACAGGATTCTGATGCCCTTTTTTGAAAACCACAAGTCCTAAGATTCCCTGCTTATTCTGAAGTTGTAATCATGAGATAAACGAAACAGAAGTTTTTCTCTATTTATTCAAGAGCGTAGAGTGTCAGCCCACAAGAGCTGATCCTGGTCCCGTCTTACATGCTTGTTCACACCGAGATGAGAAGTCCAGTGGATCACAGAAGACAACATGACATGTAACGTAAATACCGTCATGGTCGTGAGGGAGATCAAACATATTGAACTTGAAGCGAGTCACCTGGTTTCTCACTGCGATGATGTTGGTGGTCGACTCTACACTGCAGCTGTGGATGATTAATGTATGAAGATTAAGAGAAGAAAAGTAGATTACTACATACACATTCTGCTTATAATTTGTTTTCTGTATATCTATAACTTCTAACATGCAAATCGAAGGATTGCATCACGTTTTCCAATGAAAGTAAATACATGCATGTATATCTCACAAAATGGCAAAAGTTATTTTTACCAATTGCAAAAATAATACTCCTCAATCTACAAGTAGAGCTATAAAAACGAATGGTTATGATTCGGTTAATCAACACAGATCGATTTCCCATCCTCGAATTATTAAACGATGTTCACTCTAAAATGGCTGCTAGCAGTTTACGTATTATATGTGACACCATTATCTGTGACTGCGGATCATAAGGTTGTGTGTTCGACTGTTTAACTCCCACGTCGAGGTATTTATTTACTTTTGCTGTTTCAGGTGTCTGGTAACGAGTCACGGATCCTGAATTTCAGACAATTGAAGTAATAAGTAATAAAACTACTGCATGTTAACAGTAAATCGAAGTGTAAATTGTTAGCATGCACGTTAATCAGCATAGGTAGATAAAAGTATACTACATATATACATAGATATACTACATAAACGTTTAACTTCAATGGCAATTCTGAACATGCAACAGAGTCTTTAAAAGAAGAAATTTTACTGTTTAAAAAAGAAGATACAATAAGTTAATACTATGGGCTATTAATTTGCAATGTCCAGAATTTTAATACTGAATATCTTTATGAGCACATCAGCATGAGCTTTACGGAACCTAGAACACCATGTCAATACTTATAGTTGATATGCGAAGTGCTTTTTTGTAAAAGAGAAATGGTAAAACATGGTTGGCCTGATTCTTATCCTTTATGTGATGCATCACTTAAATGATTAGAAACAAGACATTCAACATAAGATAAAAACACTCTTGATAATAAAAGATAACAAATAAATCTAAGTATTATTAACTACTCACTGGTGTTGAATGAATGGGAAGGGGTTTTGGCTGCGTGAACTGCTCCCCTTGATATCTGCATCACGTGAGTCCACCACCATCACAACATCCGGGTGACTCAGAGACAAAACTTGAACATAAACAGGAGTTCCTAACTTAACCGCTCCTTAAAGAGGTTGGTGGAAATCTGATTCTGTGAACAAAGTGATGTCAACAGGTGAGCCTGGTATGCTGCCTGAAGATGTTGGAGGCCATTGGAACAATGCAGGTTCTCCTTCCACCTGAAGTCCCTTTAACGTTGTTGAGAGTCATGAGTAGCGTATTTTCAGATAGAACAGCCATCTGGCAAAACAGAAACGCAACAATATATAGTTGTTATCATTATTTAATAGCAATGACGTCATGTTTACAAGGGAATTTTTTTTACCATGAAACAATGTCCAAAAAAGTATGGAGCTGCAAGTGAAACAAAACACATTCGCATTGGTATTGTCACTTCTAAATGTTCTTAGTGTACATATTCTATAAGAATGATCAGTATCTGGTTGGACCGCCACGTACCCGGATGACACACTGCACCCTACGTCTCATGCCCCCAATCAGACGTCTGATCTGTTCTTGTGTCAATAACATCCACTCAGCGTGCATAGCTGCCTCCAACTCATGTAAATTCTGTACTGGATGGTTCCGAGCCTGGAGTCGCCACCCTAGAATATCAAAAACATGCTCCAGAGGGTTCGTATCTGGACTTACTGCTGGCCAGGGTAAAGTTGTCGCTGCATTCGCTTGCATGTGATAGGTGAGGCCGCGCGTTGTCGTCCATGTACTGTGGTCGTGTATCAATTGCATGGTTATTGAAATGAGAAACAATGACCGGCTGTAGCATGTCCCGGGTGCATTGAGCTCCTGTTAAGTTGCCCGTAATGGTGACCAAATCCAGCTTGCAGTCATGAGACAGGCATCCCCATACCGTTACAAAGCTACCTACATACGCAACAGTTGGCTTGATGTTCCTGGGGGTATAAACTGTAATCTCTGTCTCGAAACACGTGCACGCACATCAGTAACATGGAGCAAAAATCGACTAACGTCAGACCAATGGATTTCGGGAAAGGTCTTCAGATTCCAGTGTTGTCAATCCAAACACCATGCCAAACGTGCACGTTTATGATGGTCTCTCAACAAGGGACGTTAAAATACCCTTCTTGCCTGTTGTGCTGCCGATTTGAGGCAATTTCTGACTGTTCTGGTGCTAATGTTTCGAGTTGGTAACCACGGTATTTGCATACCAATGATTTGATTCCTGAGATTCATTGACAATCGTCTTCATGTCGTGTTCAATAGATATGCTTGAATGATTATGGAAAGCAACGTTATATACCACCAAATGCAGTTGGTCCATACTGCTTTTTCAGATCTTAGAGAGTAGCATGTTGCACGTGCATGCCCCGAACGTGTAGGCGCGACTGTCACGCATCACTGGTTGGAACGTATCGCACAAACACTACTGTTCTCATAAATGAACCTTGTTTAACTATTTAAAATTGTCTCGGAAAGATATTATCACAAATATCAGGGGGTGCTTAACTTGTTTGTGTGTTTATTTTTATCAGGGCATACTAACTGATGTGTGTTTATATCCGTTCAAACACTCATGGGGTGCTGAAGTCGCTATTAAAACAGATTTTTAACATAATGTTTGGTATTTAAGTCAACGAAACGTTAACTATTTGAATTAAGTTAATAATAGATGTATGTCCACCTAATTTACCTTATTTGATGTTACTTCGTTGACGCATCGTATAATACTGCCATACAACAAGCAAAAATAAGTTAGGAAATTCCACGTCTAAGTCTATATCAGATAAGAGATAATTTAGTTACTACAGCTGCATGCTGACAGTTTGTTCATCTCCTTGTGTATTTCAGTTAAAATGTCATGTAATTCGGCACGTCTTTGAAATTTCGTATCAATGCGAAAACTAGACACATCTTTTAACATTTTTAACTAAGATAAACATGTAATTGAAGAAACTTTCAGTATGTAGTGTTTCAGTCGCGTTTAATACTAGTGGATTAAACTATATTATTACTCAACCAGGGTGAGATCACTCCTTAGATAAAAAAGAGTTGGTTACACACATGTGCTGCCGTAATGTCATAATCGGCGCGTGACATCATAGTCGTTTTTGGTTGACGTCACAATGTTAGCCGCGCAACTGCAAAGGCGGGTGACCTATTTGCAAGTAAGCGTCACTAAAAACGATTTTCTTGCAATTCGGTGCTATTTACATCAGTGAATAATAAATAAAATACTAAACTCGGCCCCGTTTGATAACATGTTTATGAAACTCGTGAATGGCATCGGTATTTAACTCGCTTTCGCTCGTTAAAATACCAAACCATCCACTCGTTTCATAAACATGTTATCAAACGGGACATCGTTAATTATTCTATATTTGCGTTATAGCTGTAGGTTCCTTTGGCGTGTAGTGTATATTCAGATCCTATTTCAGGCCATGTAAGCTGAGCTTTGTTCTAGTTTCTTTTAAAGATAATAATAAACCCCAAGTTTTGTAAAAGGACTCCCTACTCTGAATGTTTCCTTCACCTTAATGAGAATGTAACATAAATATAAAGGCGGCTGCGACAGAAAATCTGTAGGGAGTCACTTCTGTGGGGAGAGAATGGTAACACCAATACTATAAATTAATACTGCACTGTTCTGACAACCAATTTCCTGTCTTGCACGTGTTCTGTTGTCCGCTCCACCCGTTGTATACTTGCCCCTCTCACTGTGTCATTTAGTTGACAAACGATCATATCGTTACTAACGTCCGGAAGTAGACTATGAAGTAAATTTACAGAGGTAACATACAATAAAATAAAATTGCCTAATTCGAGATCTTCTAAAAATCATATTCAGATATACCAAGAGAAAATACATCATTACCGAAAATTTCAATTCTGACACACCTGGGAAAGTCAAAGAGGAGCAACTTTCTAAAATAATTCATTGTTGAAATAAAAAGGTGAAACCACCTTGGGTTAACTGTGGCAGAAATGTTTTATACATACATACCACATGTTAGATGGGTTGTGTCAGGATGACAAGCCACGTGTGTTGTGTTGCACCTGATAGTAAAGTTTCAACCACCGAACCAGCAAACAATATTTTATTGAGGGGAATTATATGTTATATTTAAATGTTGTAGTTCACTATTTGGAAGGAATAGACGACGTCGAGAAGATTACTCTACTTTTTTACATAGTTTTGCCAATCTTATTAAGCTTAAAATATTAAAATTATTATTTTGAAAGTAAGTGAAGAACACATGCAATATGATTTAATATGAGCATAATCAGGGATGAATTGTGTCTATAATTAAAACAAACTCTTCTCATTTGATGATGAATGTATGTAAACATGGCAACTGATTCCTCGTTGTGTAGATCCGCATATATTACTCGATATTTACACCCGCACGGCATTCAATGTTTTATATACTGTCTTGAAACTTTATATGCAATGTTACGGACATGTTTAATTTGTTCTTCAGTCCTTGTCCCGTGCATATCTCTGGTAGAACCTGGACCCCGCCATCTTCTCCTCATACACACGGTAGTAGTCCTCCAACATCTCCTCTGTGAAGTAGTTCCTCCAGTCTCCTACTGTGCCTGAGAATGTGAAACAGTCAATGATTTTAACCGACGAAAACAATACATGGACTATATTACAAAATGTAGATAGTTATGAAAACATAAATAGTAGTGTTAATTCACTGTACCTTTTCTGTACACCACATCTCGACCATTCACTTTGGAAGTATAGGCGTCTTTGTCGGTCTTCATTCTACCGAAAGAGCACTTATGTGCTATCCTTCTGCAGAGTTCATCGTTTCTCTCCATTCCAAGAAACTCTGAAAGACTTGTAACTTCCAACAGTGTATTCTGAAATGGGGACAAGTCATTCTTTGGTAGTGTGTATCCACATACATTGTCCTTTTATATTATACTGCCGTCCAAAAGAAACGCCCACCAGATATTTTATGAGATTTCAGAAAAAGCATCAGGAGCATGTTAACCAAAGTGTGGCATTATGAAGTTGCATCATTTTTTAACAAAATATCGAAGTTTCATAAATTTGCATGTTGTAGGGGGAAAATTAGAGATGGTATCTGTTCAGTTTTCGATCATGGTTTAAAAACAGTTTTGCTGCACCATACTCTGTAAATCCGAAGACCATACCACCAAAGTCCTCCTGACAATGTTCACCTGTCCACAAAATACCAAAGTGATAACTCTGCATATGTGGTCATGGTTATAAACTTATTGTACAAATCAAAAACCGGAAGTAGCAGGTTTTCGGGGGGCGTGGTCACGGGTGGTTGTGCAATTCATGGCCAATGGATTGTCATATCAAATATTGTTTCAGTATAACCTTGATACGATCATTAATTATGTGTTAAAGTAATATTTTTTATCTTAAAGATTCATGTGGGCGTTTCTTTTGGACGGCAGTCTATATATATGTATTATATATTCACACACAATGTACATATTTCTTTCAAAGCGACAGAGTTCCGCAATTCAGACTATTTTTATATTGTTGAAAATGTGCATAATTTGAAAAATATCAAACGTCAAAACTCTGTGGTTCATTATTCGTACCCCTTCGAGAATCCTTACTTTGTAAGGCATTAACGTTTTTTTGTTGAGAGTCAAGTGTACGCCAGGACGAGTAATAAATTAGGCTGGTGTTTAATTGAATAGAGGTTTCGATACCTTATGTGTTTCCTCAAATACTTGAATGTGAACAGGGATATCTGGGTGTTCGTCAAAGAACTTCTCTGCGTCCCTATAATGATCAAATATTCCCCCAACATCAACTGAAAATAGAAAAAGTTATAGTCTTTCAAAAAATTGCAAAAGTATAGGTGGAAAATAATAAAATAGAACTTATTATATGTAATAAATCACGATATGTGTTTGAGTTTGCTTATCAACATTTTATATTACCCGGTGGTAATATGACGATTGAACACCCCCATAAAATGTAGCCCTAGCAAATTAGCACATTATCAGAATTTTTTACTTTAATCGTCCGGTCACTTTCTAAACTGTCTTAATAAAACAATAATTGGTCATACAGATTCAGAGTCTGCAAATAAGAAGTGTCGTGATTAAACAGAGGACCTGGCAAAGTGTTCTCCCTCTCCCTCATGTTTACATTTTGAATCAAAACCTCGGGAGAGTGTTATATCCTTTACATCCTACATGACTGAGAGTAATGTATTTGGTTCTACCAGTGAAATAAATCCCATATAATATTATAGTGATGATAATAAGTCTTTATCGTCACAAGGCTGAGTGTTATCACGTGACGTCATTAAGACAATGGCAAGATCGAGGATTACTATAACATCGATATTCGTGCGTCAGGACAATGTCTTTCCTAGCCTCACGTTGTCTGTCAGAAATATATATATATATTTTAAAATATATTTATATATTTATAAGTTATACATATACCAAATTTGGACGAGATGGCATATTTTAATTAATTAGGTGCATGTGTAGTTAGAATTTCATTTCGGCTCAGGTAAATATCATAAATATTGGAGATAAAGACAACAACAAAAACCCAAACAAATCGTACCTTTGCCTTCAAGAAACAGATAGAGGAAGTCTTCAAACTTCCCCGAGTATTCATACACTACCACATCTTTATAAATGTGATACAATGACACAACTACATCCTTGGGGTCCCTCAGACTGTAGATGATCTTCACTTTCTTCTTGATTAGATCTTCTGTAGCCTCGGACAGTTTCATGTGAGTGTTCAGGAAGCGAGGGGAAGGGAGACTACTCAGTTCTTCACTTGAATGTAATTCCAGAGAGTTACTTCCCTTCCATAACGGCACCGTTTCAGCAGCACCATTCAAGAGCATACCAACTATTTCAAACATCCAATGAGTACCTGACAGAAAGGACACTGAGCAATAATACGTTGGTTAATATACACATGTTACAAGTAGGGCAAACTGACCTAAGCTCGGACACCACCCGAAGTCGCCCGAACTTCGGACACTTTCAATTTACAGCTGACACAAAAACAATGCAAATTGTACGCTCCGTTGGTTTCTAAATATTTCTGTTCATTTCCTGACAATACTTGATTCATTTGAAAAATATCTGAGAGTCAGGTATATTTTAAAAACGAAATTTAGCGAATGGTACAAATACCGATTTCACGAATGAAATCGACAAAATATTTGTGTGAAGGTAAATTTTGAGTGACAATTCAGGGAATGAAGGAAGCGACCATATACTTTCAAATATATCCACGTACATATAGAAACAATTAGGTAGTCGATTAGAGTTGTATTTAGTACTATAAAAATTATTCTTTGGTATAGAATTGCGATTTTGATAACATGTCAAAATGACCTTAGTTCGGACAGGTTTGACCATGGTTCGGACACAAGTAGACCAAAGTTCGGACACAAATCGACCAAGGTTCGGACACTTCCGGCTACTGAATAAAATGGCGGGAACATTTTTTTAGTTTTACGCGGGAGTTTCATAATGGACAGTAAAACAACAAAATAACATTGTTTTGCATGATACAGTGCTCTAATTATATGGCGCCATTATATGCGATGCGCCTATGACGTCATATATGCATAGTGACGTCATACAGGCCGTATCTCCGGTAACCAGTCGGTCAGACAGGTAAAAGCTGCGTTAGAAGCATGTCAAGTCCCTCCACAGAAAACAGGCTAATGAAAGCTGTTCAAGTTGTTAGACAAGGTTTGCTGTCCATACGGAAAGCTGCCAATGTGTATAACGTTGCAAAATCTACAATTTCTGATCGGGTCACAGGCAGGATAAATATGTATGCAAAAAACGGGGTACAACCTCAACTCACGAACAATGAAGAGAGGAAGTTGATTGACATGGCCGCCAACAGGGCACTGTATGGAGTTGGATTTTCGAAAAAGACTTTTTTAAGGCATGTAGGTTTATATGCCAAAGAAAATGGGAAACCATTTAAAAGAGATGTGCCAACAGAGAAATGGTGGAGAAATCTGAAAAAAAGACATGGGGACATTTCTTTGAGAACACCCGAAGCGACCTCAATACTGCGGCACAACAGTATGACTAAAAACAGAATATCAAACTACTTTTCTGTCTTTGGGAAGGAATTGCAATACCTCGGCATTTTGGAAAAACCAGAATGCATCTGGAATATGGACGAGACGTACCTGTCACTGTCCACCGAGCCAGATAAGATTGTTGCAAGGTATGTTATGCTTTTACAGTTTTCCCTTGTACTCTATACATCTGATGTATTATTTTAAGTGTTCTATTTTTTCTTTTATACTAAGGTTTGGTTAAAGTAATGCATAAAACCTCTAATAATGATTTGACGTTTTGCATATAAAGTGCTGTCGGGTGAAGCTATACGCTAAGATTAAAATGATCAATGATATCAGTGAGATAGTGTGTCCGTGAAAAAAACGTGTGTCATTATGAAATGCTTAATATTGGTTGAATATGTGACAGTGCGTATCTTTACCCTCTGCATATTTTTGTCCGACAAGAATGTTACCTGTTATTACTATCGTTAACTATAGCGTCTTACTGCTTTTGTATTTTTTAAGGAAAGGGGCGAAATACCTCCACTCAAAGACAGGTTCGAGAGAGAACATAACATTGGTTGTGTGTGGTAATGCGGCCGGCACGTATATGGATCCGCATCTCGTCATCAAGGGAAAAACAAGGGCAGCTCTCAAGTCATGGGACACAGACCACGCTCCCACTGGGACTCGGCTGAGTGTATCCCCCACAGGATGGATGAAACAGGTGAGATGCAACAACTAAAATTATTTCTAATCATTCAAACACACACTTTTATTGCGTGATTTTGTGAACTCATAAGTCAAGACGTCATTTATTTAAAAATGTTTTACAGTTTTCTTTGTCATTTGAGCATGCTTTCGAGGGTGGATATATGTGTGCTTTATAAATATGCACTAGTCTTGTATTATTATTATTATTTTAAAAAGAAGATATTTACATCAGTTTGCATATGCGTATATTGTACACTTACAGTAATGTTTGCGTATATATTATTGTTATGAAGGTATATCTCAGGAAAGTTTTATTTTGATGTTAATTTATCAAGTAACAATGTCAATTTATACTTGTGTTTTAGGGACTATCACTTATGTGGTTCAAGGAAGTTTTTCTTCCAAGTATTGGACCTGCAAGACCACAGGTGCTAATCTTCGATGGACACGACTCTCATCATCATGTTGAGTTAATCCATGAAGCGAGACAAAATGGCATAACTCTGATTGAAATTCCCTCGCACTGTTCTCATTGGTTACAGCCTCTTGACCGGTATGAAAATTATTTAGATCAAGTACAGGACATTTTCACCAATATCTTTCATGCAGAACAAAATTAAGATAAATTTAACAAGAAATAAATTTACACCGGTGTTATCTCAATTTTGTACGTCTATGCTGCATCTAAATTGATTATGTTTTTGCATTTGCAGGACAGTGTTTGGGTCGTTTAAGTCAACATGGAAGACGGCTGTACACAGCTATACGGCTCTGACTGCATGTACTGTCACCCATGGGAACTTCTTCCACCTCTTCAGACAAACGTGGTTGCGTCTCCAGGCAGACAGACATCTCCTAGTCTCTGGGTTCAGAGCTACCGGAATCTACCCGTTTGACCCACGAGCCATTCCTGAACAGGCCTTCCTACCTTCCACCGTTAACTGTTCAGCTTCAGTTCCAGGTACATGGTCATCTTAATGTTATTCAAACGACATTATATTCAATTGGTAATGATAATAATAATGATAGTGTCGTCAAGTTACAGTTATATATTCTCATCACGATTACTATAAGACAATGCTCATACTGTTAAAACTGGCCAATAATTGACACTATTATATTAATATCTTAATGTTATAAACATGAATCATTGATGTACATAGCCTATATGTTTATGTATATACAGATGTGACATCAGACAAGGGAGACGATGATGATGACCTAAGGCTGGTGATGGATTTAATCCTTGGAGGAGAAGCCGGTGTGACCCAGTCTGACATGGGGGGAATGGACCTTGACCTGGAAGTGGACCAGTACCTGGACCCTGGCCTGGACCTGGACCTGGACCTGGACCCGAGGGAAGGAGAGGTGCTACCTGCTGGCAGTACGGTGCAGGATCTGGGCGTGTCTCTGCTGCCCAACGGTGATCTCGTGTACAACAGCCCCCCTATGGACCTGGAGCCCGAGGAGGAGGATGAGAGCACGGACCAGCTCACGGAGATACAGATCGACATGCAGGAGGAGCCCCTTCCCAGACATGAGGTAAAGTATATATAAATAACATTCGAAATACAATGTACATGCATGTTAGTGCTGACGTTAGTTGCCTGACTCGGAGAGTGTGGGTTCGAATAGTGCAAATGACAGGGCCCGAATAAATGTCATAGAATGTTACTGTTGCACATTGTTGTAATGTGTGTTGTATCGCACATGTGTGTTATCCTAAAAATTACAATTTATAGTTACAATAGATATAAAATTGTCAACCAAATCTGACTACCAATCCATTGAGTAAGGAATTCATGAGGACCATAATGTCTCAAACGGCTCTTAATTGTCATTAATTATAGACGATGTAAAACGAAAGGGTAGGGTATGCTCTAAATTTTCTAAATTATTTTTCAGGTGCCACATCTTGATGCTATCAATTACGTTCCACCACAGAAGAAGAAGAAGTCGGAGTTTTTTATTATTTCATCAGACGCAGCATTCCGGGCTAAAGTCGAAGCTGCCGCTGTCAGAGAAGAAAGAGAGAGAAAAAAGGCTGAACGCATGAAGAAGAGACAAGAAAAAACCCAGATGAAATGAAATGATTGATTAAATATTTGTCTTAAAAACCCACTTGTCTCTCTTGTTTTGTTTGGCTCAATGTAGCAAAGAATACCAAGTTATCTAAATGTGTTACAGATGAACAATGTGTATCTTCTACTCCCACTATATCTATTAGGATTAATAACTTCAATGTGATACACTGTAGTTTTTACTAAGCATTATCGTATTTTATAACAAATGAAAAGAGTTACAATTGAAGAATAAATACACATGTAGAACATTGTTGCGATGAAGAGTGCGTTAGCACACCCCTCCCGGTCCCCACTCCCCTTAGAAGTTTGATTACGTCTGAACGTGGTTAGAGTACCGTAAATCATTGAATTGCTATTACATTAATTACTTGAACCATTACCTGCATATATGCTTTGATTGTTTTACTGTTCGAAATTTCTAAAAGGGGCTGTCGTTTTTTTTCAAATTTCCCATTTATAATGATAATTTATTTCGAATTACAAAACACGATTCCCATCCATGGCTTTACTGAGCCATTTACAGTCACTCATTTTAAACTTGATTTTCCCAAGAGAGATGGGTGTTTTAATGTTGTGAAATTATTTTTCAAATACATTGTATCAACTTATTTGAGCTAAAAACGTGCTACCGCCGCTTTAAACTGTTGTTTGAGTTTATTGTAATAAATGCAACAGTTTAAAAAGATAAATCTATTTGAACCACAAACGCTAAACTATGTTGCGTATCAGGAAGGCGGGATACACACGGCTGTACACTGATTATGATTTACCGTATTTCCTTAATTACACGCCTGCCTTGAATAGACACCTGCCTCGAAAAGACGCCCTTGCACAGGGCTTTCTGAAAACAATACACGCCTGCCTTGATTAAACGCCGGTTAAACCGAATTAAAATTTTATAATCGCTGCTTCCTATCGTAGTCGTATATCAAAATCACAATGACAGCCTGCTCAGACTCATTGATCATTCGATGTAGTTACGATAGGTTTACGGTGCTCTGAAAGTTGTTTTTAACATATGCATGTGTATTACATTGTAAGCAAGTAGTAACCAAATGATAACGTAACAACGCCCATGGTAAAGGTGAATTTTTTTCTGAATAAATAGAAAACGTGAGCTATTCTTATCGTTCAGAGCTCTTACAGGCGACACAAACAAGGTCTTACCTGCATCAGAATAGATGTAATTAATTATCTTTCTTACCATTTACTTTCCTAAACTACTAAAAGAATATTCTAGGCTGAAACTAATATCTCACTTCAGTCTATCTGTCACCCTTTCTGTGTCCATGCAGGGTTGGTAACGGAGTGTCCGAACTTCGGGCGACCCTGTCCGAACCAAGGTCAAAACTGTCCGAACCTTGGGCGAATTGGTATACTCGCCTAAAACTGCTAAATTACGTATTTATTCATATAATGAACGAATATAGTGTTTGGAATTTTGAACAATAATACCTTTCTCGACTTTCACCACTTATTGTTGGCTGTTAAAGAGTCAAATATTGAAAATACATCAAGCGAAAGTATTTAGATAGGAACACTGTCCGAACCTCGGTCAGTTTGCCCTATATGCCACAACAATACAGCGTTATGTGTCTCACTGTGAGAACAAATGGTGATTCATATTAGCTTGCAATCTGATCTTGACACTACAAATCTATTATCTCACCTTATTTAAATTGTGTGGGGTTAGGGGTTGCAGGTGGGGTTGGGGATGGGGTTGGTAGTGATCGGATAGTTACCATAGATACAATTTGAAACCAGAGCGTCAATACTTAATAATCAATAGCAAAACCAATAGACATTGCATAATTACACCGTACCAGTTCTGAGGTATGCTGAGAAGTAGATGTCTCCATCTCGCAGACTGAACGTCCTGATCCCGTTCAGGATGTCAGTGTTGTACAGAGGGAAATACGGGTTGCCCTGGAACTTCTTGTACTTGATGTTGTTTCCTCCACGGTCGGTGAAATACACGTACTCTCCCACTGTACTCCCGGGAAAAGGTGTACCTGAAGTCTGAAGATGTGTAAAGTATGTTATGCATTCATTCCCTTTTGACAATATAAACAGAAGATGAGCTTCGATTGCTTTAAATGACACCTTTAATGAACAGAAAATAACAAGAAGTTTACATTTCTTAATTACTATCATTAATTGTATTGTTCATATGCTCTATCAGGGTATTTGTATTGACTTTCAAGGTTTACCTCGTACCGTCAACGGCTCGCTACTCATCGCTAGCATGTATTGTGTCAGTCGTTAATGGTCAGTAATCTTATGCCCCTATTTCACTACGACACGAATTGCCACGAATCACCACGAATAGGCGGCTGCATAAATTCGTGAATATTCGTGAGCATTCGGCAACATTCGTGAACAGCATTTACACTTGTAAGAAATGTTTACGAACATTCGTAGCTTTTCATGCTAAAAACCTACGAAACATGTACGAATTCTTTACGAACATTCGTAGCTTTTCATGCTAAAAACCTACGAAACATGTACGAATTCTTTACGAATTGTCTACGAATTGTAAGAAATGATTAAGACACAGTCACGAATGTACTACGAATTTCCACGAATAAGATACGATATCACGAATCAAGTACGAATAGTTTACGATAGTTCGTGACTATTCGGCGATTGCAAGTCATCAAACCATTATGGAGGCGCAATGGAGAGCACGTGTTGCTCTGGCAGTCGAATTTGAACTTCAATATCAACATCAAATTGAATTAGCTCTTCGTAGACAATTCGTAAATGCTTCGGGGTTAATTCGGGATGAGAACACCAAAATTATCAACCACGAATTTCCAAGAATTGTTTACGAAGTTGTTACGAACGTCCCGAATTAAATACGAACAGTTTACGAAGCAACTACGAATCTGAAATTCGTAGATGATTCGTGAAAATCTTTTGACAAACACAAATTTTTCCACGAATGCCACGAATTACAAGAATGTTGCCGAATCAACTAGGAATAATTTACGAATATCACGAATCAATTACGAATTATCTACGAATAATCACGAAAGTGCAAATTTTCCAATTCGTGGCGATTCGTGGCAATTCGGGTCGTAGTGAAATAGGGGCATTAACCGGGCACTGACAATTTACATATTGCTCGATATTAATTAATAATTTGGCTGGTTATTTATAGCGGCACATGGTAAAAGAATCAGTAGAGTGAAGGAGTGTTGATATATCAAAGCAGGATGGGAACTGTTCTTTGACAGAAACGAGTTCAATGTAAGAAGAATAGACGAAAATATATACAAACTGCAGTTCTGATGCTAATCTAATGTCTAAGATAATATATAAACCCAAGTGAATCATTAGGCTTCCTGCTATATGCAATATATATATATATATATATATATATATATATATATATATATATATATATATAAGGGTGTGGACATTTGGTCATTAGACGCATGCAGTCAATTTATCCTTGTCTCCTTGTCAAGATCTTTGTTTGTCATTAACTAATTATCGACAGCACATGCCACCTTAATTATACAGCACTTAGCAGTATGAACTAATTCATTATACAGGTTATTTTTTATACATACAATTTGATAGCATCAATCCATACAGTTTTACAACTTGTAAGCTGCAAACATAACTTAACAGCAGATGTTTATGAAAGTTGTCCAACCTATGTGTTCCTACATGGATTGGTTCAAGTATATAACATTATGAAGACAGGTCACACTAACGTTGCATTTTATGTTTAAATCATATGTCAAACGTGTTGTATATTTCACGAGTATCCTCAAAGCATTTTTAAGCATAGAACCCGATTCAATTCCTGAACAACTGATAGACAAAAACTGATTTTGATGTTGTGTTGAGGAGTCTTCACACTGTCAAACAGCATTTGTTGTGAAACCTAACGGTAAGTCGCAGCAATATCATGTGTTGACGAAAACAAAGACATGAATAGTTACCTCAATAATCGGTTGGGACATGACGCACAATGGCTGCTGTTGCTGTCACAATATACCAGTCGGCCTTATTCTCGACTTGTATTGTCCCGTCCTCACTGCTGTTTATTCTACCACGAGCCAGCCTCTTCAGTTGAGAGTCAGCCTCGCTAGCTGGAGAGGGGCACATATGATGAGTCAGCACTGACGCATGCGCAGTAAGCCGTAACTAACAACGCTAACATGGCGTCTTCATGAATACAATAGTGATTTTCAATTTTTGGGAAAAACTTCCAGATATTAGCAGTATCTTGTTAAAATCATACTGAATGCCAACTTGTAGATTTGGTGAACATGGCTGGAATGCAGACACATACTTTTATGTTATTTAAATATATTAGAATAATGTTGCACTATTTATACTTGATGCATACAATATTAAAATAACTTGTTTGGGTTCATTTATACTGGACAAACACATATTTTATCACAACACATCCGACTTAATTCCATGAATATACAGTTCTACCAGCTGGATGTTATCAGCAGGCCACATCTCACGGCAGCCTCGCAGTGCTGCAGCTCTCAACTAAAGTGTAAGCAGCGAAACAGCAGTGACCTAGTTAGCAGTAGAATGTTGGTCAGATAACGTACCACGTGTTCATGCAGAAAAGAGATAGCCCAAAGTACTAAGTATCTTCAGATTATTGTAATGTTTACATAAATGTAAATATTGTTTCCACAAATCACAAATGTATTCATATTATACCTGTCAACACTTTTAAACTGAAAAGCACCTTTATATATACTTTTGCCGTATCTAGATACAGATATCCGAAAAAGTGTATCCAAAAAATAGTATCTTTTTGAACGACTCATTCCCAAGCTAACACAATTCTATTTTACCGTTTTTAATTGAAAGTATTTCTGTCACAGTTGTGGTATTGAAAAATGACAAGCTACCTTTGTGACCAAGATTTTCTGGATAACAAATTAAACTGGATTGGATTGAAATAGCAATCACTTTGATATAATGGAGGGTGTTATCGATGCAATGAAGCAATCTTATATACTTGATATCCAACCTGATAAATATAACAGGTCAAAGGTCAAACACACGAACAACCTCCACAAAACTCCATACATCCCATGCGAATCCTAAAATTGTTAATCTACCATTGGAAAGCGTCACTGAAAATTCACGGTCGAATTTCTGATCGAGTTAATATTCGAAAAGAACAATGTCTACAGTGCATTTATATTTTTAACAAGATCAAAATAATTGCGGATTTGTTGCAGAGTCATACAAAACGTCAGTGGACTATGAACTACAGCTATTAGCTGCTGTGTACAAATTAATCTTGATGTTTGACCCTAATATTAACTAATCATTTTCCTATTCTTTGAATAATAAACAAGTGCTATCAGGTAGATTAATAGGTTCGTATTGTTATAGAAAACTGAAACAACCCCACCTCTTAGATAATCACTGTTTACTCTGAAAGCTATTTAGCCAGCGGAATGAACCATGCACCGCAGTCTTTAAAGCATTGAATTAAAGTTACTTCCTTTGCTCTAGCTACATGACCAAGCAATTGATGCATCTTCAAAGATAATTTAAAAAAATATTATTAGATAATAATGAACTGATACAGAATTTCAGAATGAGCAGAAAATAGGGTATTTATTGTCGACTCAAATGAAAGAGTCGCGTTCATCTTATCTAAGGACTATTTCCAGGGAGTTCACAATTTTTACCTTGGTGGAAAACTGGGCCAATTTTTCCAGATTTGTGTCAAAGTTCCGTGTCATTAATAATACAATTTTAATTCCAAATATCATTAGTGATGTGGATACAGTTGGCTGATAATTTCTCTATATACATGTATCTTCTACTTGACACGTAGTCACCAGTTGAAAGGCAAAGTTTGAAGATTGTACACATACAAGGTTTTTCACCCTTTGTTCTGTGGATCAGGCTAGATTCAATGAACACATATTTTAAAAAGATTATGTTATCATCAACATGATTTTTCGCCGTTGGAAGACTGAAAGAAACCCTGAAAACGAAGAGTTGTTTTCCCTGATATTCCCCTGTTCCGATTTTTTTGACCACATGTTTCTCATATGATCAATACAATATTGAAATGTACCATAGTATTACAAAAAATCTTAGGTTACTACTACATTTGTAGTATGAAACATTACCTGAACAAATTATTTTATCACATATTTAAATGGAGGCTATGACTAATAGGATTTTCAATCCCATAGGCTCATTTTCAAGTAAGTCTAAATGTTTGACTAACGGCATGTACATGCAGATTTCAAAGTAATTGAAATCTGGCAAAGAAGCAAATGTTGTTTTATTGTCATTTATTAAATTGGCGAAAGGCTGTTACTGAGGTCCTACTCTAATGTCTTTCCTATCTATTTTAATAAGACGATGCTATTTGCATCACGGAAAATAGAATACCAATCTATGGTACGTTATTATTTATGCTAATCAATCGTCAAATTTACAGTGGAGCCGAAATTCAGATCTATATTTAAAGCCATTAAACTAAAGGAAACATGTACTATATTGAAGCAACAGGGTTCTGATGCCCTTTTTTGAAAACCACAAGTCCTAAGATTCCCTGCTTATTCTGAAGTTGTAATCATGAGATAAACGAAACAGAAGTTTTTCTCTATTTATTCAAGAGCGTAGAGTGTCAGCCCACAAGACCTGATCCTGGTCCCGTCTTACATGCTTGTTCACACCGAGATGAGAAGTCCAGTGGATCACAGAAGACAACATGACATGTAACGTAAATACCGTCGTGGTCATGAGGGAGATCAAACATGTCAAACTTGAAGCGGGTCACCTGGTTTCTCACTGCGATTATGTTGGTGGTCGACTCTACACTGCAGCTGTGGATGATTCATGTATGAAGATTAAGAGAAGAAAAGAAGATTACTACATACACATTCTGCTTATAATTTGTTTTCTATATATCTATAACTCATAACATGCAAATAGAAGGATTGCATCACGTTTTCCAATGAAAGTAAATACATGCATGTATATATCACAAAATGGCAAATGTTGTTTTACCAATTGCAAAATAATACTCCTCAATCTACAAGTAGAGCTATAAAAACGAATGGTTATGATTCGGTTAATCAACACAGATCGATTTCCCATCCTCGAATTATAAAACGTTGTTCACTCTAAAATGGCTGCTAGCAGTTTACGTATTATAAGTGACACCGTTATCTGTGACTGCGGATCATAAGGTTGTGTGTTCGACTGTTTAACTCCCGCGTCGAGGTTAAAAATGAGATCACATTTATCTACTTTTGCTGTTTCAGGTGTCTGGTAACGAGTCACGGATCCCGAATTTCAGACAATTGAAGTAATAAGTAATAAAACTACTGCATGTTAACAGTGAAGCAAAGTGTAAATTGTTAGCAGGCACGTTAATCAGCATAGGTAGATAAAAGTATACTACATATATACATAAATATACTACATAAACGTTCATCTTAAATGGCAATTTGAAAATGCAACAGAGTCTTTAAAAGAAGAAATTTTACTGTTTAAAAAAGAAGACACAATAAGTTAATGCTATGGGCTATTAATTTGCAATGTCCAGAATTTTAATACTGAATATCTTTATGAGCACATAAGCATGAGCTTTACGGAACCTAGAACACCATGTCAATACTTGTAGTTGATATGCGAAGTGCTTTTTTGTAAAAGAGAAATGGTAAAACATGGTTGGCCTGATTCTTATCCTTTATGTGATGCATCATTTAAATGATTAGACACAAGACATTCAACATAAGATAAAAAAAAAACTCTTGATAATACAAGATAACAAATACATCTAAGTATTATTAACTACTCACTGGTGTTGAATGAATGGAAAGGGGTTTTGGCTGCGTGAACTGCTCCCCTTGATATCTGCATCACATGAGTCCACCACCATCACAACATCCGGGTGACTCAGAGACAAAACTTGAACATAAACAGGAGTTCCTAACTTAACCGCTCCTCAAAGAGGATGGTGGAAATCTGATTCTGTGAACAAAGTGATGTCAACAGGTGAGCCTGGTATGCTGCCTGAAGATGAGCCCTGTTGAGTGATGTTTGGTTTGACATTGACAGTACCAGAGGCCTGGAGACCATGGGAACAATGCAGGTTCTCCTTCCACCTGAAGTCCCTTATAACATTGTTGGAGTCATGAGTAGCGTATTTGCAGATAGAACAGCCAGCTGGCAAGACAGAAACGCAACAATATATAGCTGTTATCATTATTTAATAGCGATGACGTTATGTTTACACGGGTAATTTTTTAGTATGAAACAATGTCCACAAAAGTATGGAGCTGCAAGTGAAACAAAACGCATTGGTATTGTCACTTCTAAGTGTTCTTAGTGTACATGTTCTATAAGAATGATCAGTATCTGGTAGGACCGCCACGTACCCGGATGACACACTGCACCCTACGTCTCATGCCCCAAATCAGACGTCCGATGTTTTCTTGTGTCAATAACATCCACTCAGCGTGCAGAGCTGCCTCCAACTCATGTAAATTCTGTACTGGAGGGTTCCGAGACTGGAGTCTCTGCCCTAGAATATCCCACACATGCTCCAGACGGTTCGTATCTGGACTTACTGCTGGCCAGGGTAAAGTTGTCGCTGCATTGGCTTGCATGTGATCGGTGAGGCCGGGCGTTGTCGTCCATGTACTGTGGTCGTGTATCAAGTGCATGGTTATCGAAATGAGGAACAATGACCGGCTGTAGCACGTCCCAGATGCATTGAGCTCCCGTTAAGTTGCCCGTAATGGTGACCAAACCCAGCTTGCAGTCATGAGACAGGCATCCCCATACCAACACAGAGCTACCTCCATACGCAACAGTTGGCTGGATGTACCTGGGGGTATAAACTGTATTCTTCTGTCTCCAAACACGTGCACGCTCATCAGTAACATGGAGCAAAAATCGACTAACGTCAGACCAATGGATTTCGGGAAAGGTCTTCAGATTCCAGTGTTGTCTGTCCAAACACCATGCCAAACGTGCACGTTTATGATGGTCTCTCAACATGGGACGTTAAGTTACCCTCTTGCCTGTTGTGCTGCCGATTTGAGGCAATTTCTGACTGTTCTGGTGCTTATGTTTCGATTTGGTAACCACAGACGTTTCAGCTGAGGACTTGCATACCAATGATTTGATTCCTGAGATTCATTGACAATCGTCTTCGTGTCATGTTCAATAGATATGCTTGAATGATTATGGAAAGCACCGTTAGATACCACCAAATGCAGTTTGGCCATACTGCTTTTTCAGATCCTAGAAAGTAGCATCTTGCACGTGCATGCCCCAAACGTGTAGGCGCGACTGTCACACATCACTGGTTGGAACGTATCGAACAAACACTACTCTTCTCATAAATGAACCTTGTTTAACTATTTAAAATTGTCTCGGAAAGATATTATCACAAATATCAGGGGGTGCTTAACTTGTTTGTGTGTGTATTTTTATCAGGGCATACTAACTGATGTGTGTTTATATCTGTTCAAAAACTCATGGGGTGCTAAAGTCGCTATTAAAACAGATTTTTAACATAATGTTTGGTATTTAAGTCAACGAAACGTTAACTATTTGAATTAAGTTAATAATAGATGGATGTCCACCTAATTTACCTTATTGATGTTACTTCGTTGACACATCGTATAATACTGCCATACAACAAGGAAACATAAGTTAGGAAATTCCATGTCTATGTCTATGTCAGATAACAGATAATGTAGTTACTACAGCTGCATACCGACAGTTTGTTCGTCTCCTTGTGTATTTCAGTTAAAATATCATGTAATTCAGCACGTCTTTGAAGTATCATATCAACGCGAAAACTAGAGACATCTTTTAACATTTTTAACTAAGATAAACATGTAATTGAAGAAACTTTCAGTATGAAGTGGATTAAACTATATTGCGTTATTCTAGCTGTAGGTTCCTTTGGCGTGTAGTGTATATTCAGACCCAATTTCAGGCCATGTAAGCTGGCCTTTGTTCTTGTTTCTTTTTAAAGCTAATAATAAACCCCAAGGATTTTCTACTCTGAATGTTTCCGTCACCTTAATGAGAATGTAGCATAAATATAACGGCGGCTGCGACAGAAAATATGAAGGGAGTAACTTCTGTGGGTAGAGAATGGTAACACCAATACGATACATTAAATACTGCTCTGTTCTTACAACCAATTTCCTGTCTTGCACGTGTTCTGTTGTCCGCTCCACCCGTTGCCTCACACTGTGTCATTTAGTTGACAAACGATCATATCGTTACTAACGTCCGGAAGTAGACTTTGAAGTAAATTTACAGAGGTAACATACAATAAAATAAAATTGCCCAATTCGAGATCTTCTAAAAATCATATTCAGATATACCAAGAGAAAATACATCATTACCGAAAATTTCAATTCTGACACACCTGGGAAAGTCAAAGAGGAGCAACTTTCTTAAATAATTCATTGTTGAAATAAAAAGGTGAAATCACCTTGGGTTAACTGTGGCAGAAATGTTTTATACATACATACCACATGTTAGTTGGGGCGTGTCGGGTGTGTCAGGATGACAAG
The DNA here is from genome assembly GCA_936450465.1 of Gibbula magus. Taxonomy (NCBI): domain Eukaryota; kingdom Metazoa; phylum Mollusca; class Gastropoda; order Trochida; family Trochidae; genus Gibbula; species Gibbula magus. The sequence goes on from OW388304.1 coordinate 64,817,989, forward strand.
CCATGCCACGTGTGTTGTGTTGTACCTGATAGTAAAGTTTCAACCACCAAACCAGCAAACAATATTTTTTTGAGAGGAATTATGTGTTATATTTATATGTTGTAGTTCTCAATTTTGAAGGGATAGACGACGTCGCGAAGATTACTCTACTATGTTTACATCTTATTAAGCTTAAAATATTAAAATAATGATTTTAAAAGTAAATGCAGAACACATGCAATATGATTTAATATGAGCATAATCAGGGATGAATTGTGTCTACAATTAAAACAAACTCTTTTTATATGATGATGAATGTATTTAAACATGGCAACTGAATCCTCGTCGTGTAGATCCGCATAAATTTCTCGATATTTTCACTCGCACGGCATTCAATGTTTTATATACTGTCTTGATACGTTACATGCAATGTTACGGACATGTTTAATTTGTTCTTCAGTCCTTGTCCCGTGCATATCTGTCATAGAACCTGGACCCCGCCATCTTCTCCTCATACACACGGTAGTAGTCCCCCAACATCTCCTCTGTGAAGTAGTTCCTCCAGTCTCCTACTGTGCCTGAGAAGGTGAAGCAGTGAAGGATTTAACCGGCGAAAACAATACATGGGCTTTATTACAAAATGTAGATAGTTATGAAAACATGAATAGTAGTGTTAATTCACTGTACCTTTTCTGTACACCACATCTCGACCATTCACTTTGGAAGTATAGGCGTCTTTGTCAGTCTTCATTCTACCGAAAGAACACTTATGTGCTATCCTTCTGCAGAGTTCATCGTTTCTCTCCATTCCAAGAAACTCTGATAGACTTGTAACTTCCAACAGTGTATTCTGAAATGGGGACAAGTCATTCTTTGGTAGTGTGTATCCACATACATTGTCCTTTTATATTATACTGCCGTCCAAAAGAAACGCCCACCAGATATTTTATGATATTTCAGAAAAAGCATCAGGAGCATGTTAACCAAAGTGTGGCATTATGAAGTTGCATCATTTTTGAACATTTTTGAAGTTTCATAAATTTGCATGTTGTAGGGGGAAAATTAGAGATGGTAACTGTTCAGTTTTCGATCATGGTTTAAAAACAGTTTTGCTGCACCATACTCTGTAAATCCGAAGACCATACCACCAAAGTCCTCCTGAAAATGTTCAACTGTCCACAAAATACCAAAGTGATAACTCTGCATTTGTTGTCATGGTTATAAACTTATTGTACAAATCAAAAACCGGAAGTAGCAGGTTTTTGGGGGGCGTGGTCACGGGTGGTTGTGCAATTCATGGCCAATGGATTGTCATATCAAATATTGTTTCAGTTTAACCTTGATACGATCATTAATTATGTGTTAAAGTAATATTTTTTATCTTAAAGATTCATGTGGGCGTTTCTTTTGGACGGCAGTGTATATATATGTATTATATATTCACACACAATGTACATATTTTATCAAAGCGACAGAGTTCCGCAATTCAGTTTATTTTTTTATTGTTGAAAATGTGCATAATTTGAAAAATATCAAACGTCAAAACTCTGTGGTTCATTATTCGTACCCCCTTCGAGAACCCTCACTTTGTAAGGCATTAACGTTTTTTTGTTGAGAGTCAAGTGTACGCCAGGACGAGTAATAAATTAGGCTGGTGTTTAATTGAATAGAGGTTTCGATACCTTATGTGTTTCCTCAAATACTTGAATGTGAACAGGGATATCTGGGTGTTCGTCGAAGAACTTCTCTGCGTCCCTATAATGATCAAATATTCCCCCAACATCAACTGAAAATAGAAAAAGTTATAGTCTCTAAAAAAATTGCAAAAGTATAGGTGGAAAATAATAAAATAGAACTTATTATATGTAATAAATCACGATATGTGTTTGAGTTTGCTTATCAACATTATATATTACACGGTGGTAATATGACGTTTGAACACCCCCATAAAATGTAGCCCTAGCAAATTAACGTTTATCAGAATTTTTTACTTTAATCGTCCGGTCACTTTCTAAACTGTCTTAATAAAACAATAATTGGTCATACAGATTCAGAGTCTGCAGATAAGAAGTGTCGTGATTAAACAGAGGACCTGGCAAGTGTTCTCCCTCTCCCTCATGTTTACATTTTGAATCAAAACCTCGGGAGAGTGTTATATCCTTTACATCCTACATGACTGAGAGTAATGTATTTGGTTCTACCAGTGAAATAAATCCCAGATACTATTATAGTGATGATAATAAGTCTTTATCGTCACAAGGCTGAGTGTTATCACGTGACGTCATTAAGACAATGGCAAGATCGAGGATTACTATAACAGCGATATTCGTGCGTCAGGACAATGTCTTTCCTAGCCTCACGTTGTCTGTCAGAAATATATATACATATTTTAAAATATATTTATATATTTATAAGTTATACATATACCAAATTTGGACGAGATGGCATATTTTAATTAATTAGGTGCATGTGTAGTTAGAATTTCATTTCGGCTCAGGTAAATATGATAAATATTGGAGATAAAGACAACAACAAAAACCCAAACAAATCGTACCTTTGCCTTCAAGAAACAGATAGAGGAAGTCTTCAAACTTCCCCGAGTATTCATAGACTACCACATCTTTATAAATGTGATACAATGACACAACTACATCCTTGGGGTCTCTCAGACTATAGATGATCTTCACTTTCTTCTGGAGTAGATCTTCTGTAGCCTCGGACAGTTTCATGTGAGTGTTCAGGAAGCGGGGGGAAGGGAGACTACTCAGTTCTTCACTTGAATGTAATTCCAGAGAGTTACTTCCCTTCCATAACGGCACCGTTTCAGCAGCACCATTTAAGAGCATACCAACTATTTCAAACATCCAATGAGTACCTGGCAGAAAGGAAACTGAGCAATAATGCGTTGGTTAATATACAAATGTTATAAGTAAATGCCACAACAATACAGCGTTATGTGTCTCACTGTGAGAACAAATGGTGAATCATATTAGCTTGCCATGTGATCTTGACACTACAAATCTATTATCTCACCTTATTTAAATTGTGTGGGGTTAGGGGTTGCAGGTGGGGTTGGGGATGGGGTTCGTAGTGATCGGATAGTTACCATAGATACAATTTGAAACCGGAGCGTCAATACTTAATAATCAATAGCAAAACCAATAGACATTGCATAATTACACCGTACCAGTTCTGAGGTATGCTGAGAAGTAGATGTCTCCATCTCGCAGACTGAACGTCCTGATCCCGTTCAGGATGTCAGTGTTGTACAGAGGGAAATATAGGCTGCCCTGGAACTTCTTGTACTTGATGTTGTTTCCTCCACGGTCGGTGAAATACACGTACTCTCCCTCTGTACTCCCGGGAAAAGGTGTACCTGAAGTCTGAAGATTTGTAAAGTATGTTATGCATTCATTCCTTTTGACAATATAAACAGAAGATGAGCTTCGATTGCTTTTAAATGACACCTTTAAAGGTGCATCCATTGTGTTTCACAAAATTTGATTAGGCGTTAATACGTTCCGACTCACCATACATGCTGTTTACAGTGCAAATAAATTCACTCGCCTTGCATATTCACCCCGAATCACCAAATATATCATAATTACTAGTTTCGAATTAAAATAGAGTAACATCATTATTCATGTGCAGAAACCGAAACTACACGTCCCATCCACTTGCACAGTAGTTATATGACCTATTAAACATGATCAACTCAGATTTATTAGTTTGTCTGTTATAAATAAGATTCCAAAATTACGTTTGACTCATTGGCGCGCGCCACACACGGTACATTGTCCGGTTTTCGATCAGAAATCACTACTTTTACCTTCATATCGTCAATATACTAAGTCGACTAAGATCAATTGGCAATTTTCGGCAACAGTCAGTACTTCCCGATAACATGACACAATGTATACAGTTTAGCATATGTGACCCCAAACATCACAATGGATGTACCTTTAATGAACATAAAATAACAAGTTGTTTACACATCTTAATTACTATCATTAATTGTATTGTTCATATGCTCTATCACGGTATTTATATTGACTTTCAAGGTTCACCTCGTACCGTTACCGGCTCGCCACTCATCGCTAGCATGCATTGTGTCAGCCCTTAATGGTCAGTAATCTCAACCGGGCACTGACAATTTACATATGGCTCGATATTAATTAATAATTTGGCTGGTGATTTATAGCGGCACATGGTAAAAGACTCAGTAGAGTGAATGAGTGTTGATATATCAAAGCAGGATGGGAACTGTTCTTTGACAAAAACGAGTTCAGTGTAAGAAGAATCTACGAACAATATATACATACTGCAGTTCTGATGTTAATCCAATGTCTAAGATAATCTATAAACCCAAGTGAATTAGTGAAATCTTATATACATATATATATATATATATAGAAAGGAGTAAACATCAGATGGGTTTGAATGGATCAGTCTTCTTTAATACGATGAGCTCATTTCGACCAGTATAACTTGAAAAGACCGCTATACTGGTCGAAATGAGCTCATCGTATTAAAGAAGATTGATCCAGTCAAACCCATCTGATGTTTACTCTTTTCTATATATATATATATATATATATATATATACTCATAGTAAAAATGGTTGACACCCCTCAACAGAAAATGGATTTTAGCAAATTAAATGCATGGACAATAAAAATTGTTCGATATTATGGTATTTTTAAAATTAAACGGCACAAACACATGATGTAAAGTATAAAATACTTGCCATGTATGTATCGTGTGCGAATAAGACTCCGTGAAAAATTTTGGGTAATCTAATGTCTAAGATAATCTATAAACCCAAGTGAATTATTAGGCTTCCTGCTATATGCAATCTGATATATATATATATATATATATATATATATATATATATATATATATATATATATATATATATATATATATATACAATGGTGTAGATATTTGGACATTAGACGCATGCAGTCAATTTATCCTTGTCTCTCTGTCAAGATCTTTGTTTGTCATTAACTAATTATCAACAGCACATGCCACCTTAATTATACATCACTTAGCAGTATGAACTAATCCATTATACTGGTTATTTTTTATACATACATTTTGATAGCATCAATCCATACAGTTTCACAACTTGTAAGCTGCAAACATAACTTAACAACAGATGTTTATGAAAGTTGTCCTACCCATGTGTTCCTACAAGGAGGGGTTCAAGTATATAACATTATGAAGACATGTCACACTAACGTTGCATTCTGTGTTTAAATCACACGTCACACATGTTGTATATTTCACGAGTATCCTCAAAGCATTTTTAAGCATTGAACCCGATTCAATTCCTGAACAACAGATAGACAAAAACTGATTTTGTTGTTGTGTTGATGAGTCTTCACACTGTCAAACAACATTTGTTGGGAAACCTAACGGTAAGTCGCAGCAATATCATGTGTTTATATGTCACTGACGAAAACAAAGACATGAATATTTACCTCAATAATCGGTTGGGACATGACGCACAACGGCTGCTGTTTCTGTCACCATATACCAGTCGGCCCTGTTCTCGACTTGTATTGTCCCGTCCTGCTGTTTTTATTCTACCGCGAGCCAGCCTCTTCAGTTGAGAGTCAGCCTCGTTAGCTGGAGAGAGGCACATGTGATCGAGTCAGCACTGACGTATGCGCAGTAAGCCATAACTAGCAACGCTAACGCTTTCATAGCAACATAAACCACACATTCAACTCAACCTTCTCTTCTTCATTCATGAATGTTTTCATATATAAATTGATAGTCTTATCTAGAAAGTTAACCTTAGGTCAAAACATTTAACGTGATATATACCATATGGGCATCGTGTTGAGGTTCCTGGGAGCAGAGTTTATCTGCTGACAGGGAACTGTTAATTATGGCTGAATTGTTGAATGTTTAGCAATCTTTATCTTAGGAACTAAAGTTTTCATGACATGGATGTTTACCTTGTTTGATACTTTGTTTACATTTCTGTCGGAAGAAATAAATTCCATTGCTAGTCACAGTCGCATTTTCCCACAACAAGCCCAGTTAAAGTGGGCCCTTATAACTAGTGATATTGTAAGGGATAGAGTAGCAAGCCTGTCTATGTGTATTACTTTCAAGTATTATGTTTATGCATTGTATAAATTCTATATGAGATGGATACATAATGTAAAAACACATCCAAAATGAATGATTATTGTGTTTCAATGTATTGTACGAGAAGCCGGTATTTCATAAGGTATTCACAGTCTCCTATTCATAAAAAAATATAAATTAATTTTGATGTTTACTTACTACACATATGTTACTTTGTGAAAACTATGGATAATCTGAGATGTTGAACTATCAATATAGCTGTATTGGATAACTTGGATAAAACCTTTGGTGTTGGATGTAGCAGATCACGGACAGGTAGGTGGTACAATTTGCTTGTTATTGAGATAACGTGACTGTGACTAGACAATCTAAAACATACACTTCATTATGGAAGCATTCATGAATACAATAGTGATTTTCAATTTTTGGGAAAAACTCACAGATATTAGCAGTATCCTATTAAAATCATACTAAATACCAACTTTTAGATTTGGTGAACATGGCTGGAATGCAGATACATACTTTTATGTTATTTTATTTCCCAATATTTAGATATAATAGAATAATGTTGCACTATTTATACTTGATGCATACAATATTGAAATAACTTGTTTGGGTTCATTTAAACTGGACAAACACATATTTTATCACAACACATCCGACCTAGTTACATGAATGTACAGTTCTACCAACTGAATGTTATCAGCAGGCGATATCTCACGGCAGCCTGGCAGTGCTGTAGCTCTCAACTAAACACAGTGTAGGCAGCGAAACAGCAGTGTCCTAGTTAGCAGTAGAATGTTGGTCAGACAACGAACCACGTGTTCATACAGGACAGAGATAGCCCAAAGTACTAAGTGTAAATCTTCGGGTTATTGTAATGTTTACATAAATGTAAATATTGTTTCCACTGACTTAAGTTTTGTCTTTATTTGATCATGAAAAAAACCACACTTTTAAACTGAAAAGCACCTTTATATATTCTTTTGTCGTATCTATTTACAGATATCCAAAAAGTGTTATAATAGTATCTTTATAAACGACCCATTCCCAAAGTAACACAATACTATTTTACCGTTTTTAATTGAAAGTATTTCTATCACAGTTGTGGTATTGAAAAATGACAAGCTACCTTTGTGACCTAGATTTTCTGGATAACAAATTCTGGATTGTGAAAGAAAAAGTTGGAGAGGTAATTAATATTGTTAACTAGATTAGAGTGAAATAACAATCACTTTGATATAATGGAGGGTGTTATCGATGCAATGAAGCAATCTTATAAACTTTGTATCCAACCTGATAAATATTCAAAACAGGTCAAAGGTCAAACACACGAACCACCCTCACAAAACTCCGTACATCCCAGGCGAATCCTAAAATTGTTAATCTACCATAGGAAAGCGTCACTGAAAAGTTCACGGTCGAATTTCTGATAGAGTAAATATTCGAAAAGAATAATGTTTACAGTGCATTTATATTTTTAACAAGATCAAAATAATTGCAGATTTGTTGCAGAATCATACAAAACGTCAGTGGACTATGAACTACAGCGATTAGCTTCTGTGTACAAATTAATCTTGATATTTGACCTTCATCCCTAATATAAACTAATCATTTTCCTGTTCTTTGAATAATAAACAAGTGTTATCAGGTAGATTAATAAGTTCGTATTGTTATAGAAAACTGAAACAACACCACCTCTTAGATAATTACCGCTCCTTCTGAAAGCTATTTGGCAAGCGGAATAAACCAGCCTTTTAAGCAGAGAATTAAAGTTAAGTCCTTTACTCGAGCTACATGACCAAACAATTAATGCATCTTAAAACAAAATTAAAACAAATATTTTATTAGATAATAATGAACTGATGCAGAAATTCAGAACGAGCAGAAAATCGGGTATTTATTGTCGACTCTCTTTGAAAGAGTCGCGTTCATCTTATCTAAAGACTATATCCAGGCAGTTTACAATGTTTACCTTGGTGGAAAACTGGGCAAATTTTTCCAGATTTATGTCAAAAGTTCAAAGTCATTAATAATACAATTTTAATTCCAAATATCATTAGTGATATGGATACAGTTGGCTGATCATTTCTCTGTATACATATATCTTCTACTTGACACGTAGTCACCAGTTGAAAGGCAAAGTATAAAGATTGTACACATAGGGCAAACTGACCGAGGTTCGGACAGTGTTCCGATCTAAATACTTTCGCTCGTTGTATTTTCAATAACAATTTCTTTAACAGCCAACAATAAGTGGTGAAAGTCGAGAATGGGGTTATTGTTCAAAATTCCAAACACTATATTCGTTCATTATATGAATAAATATGTAATTTAGCAGTTTTAGGCGAGTATACCAATTCGGCCAAGGTTCGGACAGTTTTGACCTTGGTTCTGACAGGGTCGCCCGAAGTTCGGACAGTTTGTTTCCAGTCCAGCATGGACAAAGAAAGGGTGACAGATAAACTGGAGTGCGATATTTGTTTCAGCCTAAAATGTACTTTAAATAATTTTTGAAAGTAATTAGTAGGCAGGATAATTAATTACATATATTCACATGCAGGTAAGAACGTTTTGTGTCACGTGTAAAAGCTCTGAGCAATAAGAATAACTCACATTTTTATGAATAATTGATTTCACCTTTACCATGGGCAGGGTACAATATCATTTGATTACTACTTGCTTACAATTTAATACACATGTATCTGTTATAAAACCCTTTTTAGAGCACCGTAAATCATTGATTAAGTAACTACATAAAAATGATCAAGGAGTCTAAACAGGCTGTCATTGTAATCATAATCGATCAACAGCCGTGTTTATCCCGCCGTCCTAAGTGATGCGCATAATATTTTAGCGTTTGTGGTTCAAATACATCTTAAGAAATTTCGAACAGTAAAACAATGAAAATATATGCAGGTAATGGTTCAAGTAATTACTCGGCTATAATTAAATGATTTACCACGTGTAGACGTAAACAAAACCTCTAGGGGGGATCGGGAGGGGGTGTGCGTTAGCAACAATGCTGTACATGTGCATTAATTCTTTAATTGTTATTCTTTTCATACGTTATAAAATATGAAAATGCTTAGTAAAAAATACAGTGTAACACATTGAAGTTATTTATCCTAATAGATACAGTTGGAGTTAAGTGATACGCATTATTCATTTGTAACACATTTAGATAACTTGATATTCTTTGTTACATTGAGCTAAACAAAAGATGAGAGTCGACAAGTGGCACAACACAAATATTTAATCAATCATTTCAACACCATACAGTGCCCTGTTGGCGGACATGTCGATCAGTTTCCTCTCTTCAGTATTGGTGAGTTGAGGTTGTACCCCGTCCTTAGCATACACTTTAACCCTGCCTTTGTTTATTTACATTAACCCGATCAGAAATTGTAGATTTCGCAACGTTAAACATCTTGGCAGCTTTTCTTATAAGCAGCAAGGCTGTGAACAGATTTCATAAGCCTGGGGACTTGACATGTTTCTAACGCAGCTTTTACTTGTCTGGCTGACTAGTTACCGGAGATACGGCCAGTATGACGTCACTGCAATACGTCATACGGGCATCGTATCATGAGAGCACTGTACCCTGCTGTACCATCTTATTTTGTTGTTTTACTGTCCATTATGAAATTCCTGCGTGAAACCAAAAATGTTCCCGCCATTTTATTCAGCAGCCGGAAGTGTCCGAGCCTTGGTCGATTTGTGTCCGAACTTTGGTCTACTTGTGTCCGAACCATGGTCAAACCTGTCCGAACCAAGGTCATTTTGACATGTTATCAAAATCGCAATTCTAAACCCAAGAATAAATTTGAAAGTACTAAAATACAAAGTTAATCGACTACCTAATTATTTCGTCATGTGCGTGCATATATTTGAAAGAATATGATCGTTTCCTACATTCCCTGAATTGCCACATACAATTTACGTTCAAATTTACGGCTGTGTTTCTCATATGATCAATACAATACTGAAATGTACCATAGTATTACAAAATACCTTAGATTACTACTACATTTGTAGTTTAAAACATTACCTGAACAAATTATATTTAAAGGGAGCCTATGACTAATAAGGCTGTTACTGAGGTCCTACTTTTATATCTTTCCTATCTATTTCAAGAAGACGATGCTATTTGCTTCACGGAAAATAGAATACAAATCTATGGTACGTTATTATTTATGCTAATCGATCGTCAACTTTACAGTGGAGCTGAAATTCAGATCTATATTTAAAGACATTAAACTAAAGGAAACATGTATTATATTGAAGCACCAGGATTATGACAGTTATTTGAAAACCACAAGTCCTCAGATTCCTTACTTATTCGTAAGTGGTAATCATGAGACAAACGAAACAGAAGTCTTTCTCTATTTATTCAAGAGCGTAGAGTGTCAGCCCACAAGACCTGATCCCGGTCCCGTCTTACATGCCTGTTCACACCGAGATGAGAAGTCCAATGGATCACAGAAGACAACACGACATGTAACGTAAATACCGTCATGGTCGTGAGGGAGATCAAACATGTCGAACTTGAAGCGGGTCACCTGGTTTCTCACTGCGATTATGTTGGTGGTCGACTCTACACTGCAGCTGTGGATGATTCATGTATCAAGATTAAGAGAAGAAAAGAAGATTACTACATACACATTCTGCTAATGATTTGTTTTCTGTATATCTATAAATTATAACATGCAAATCGAAGGATTGCATCACGTTTTCCAATGAAAATAAATACATCCATGTATACGAGGGGCGTTCAATAAGTGTTGCAAGCGGGGCATTGGTGTTTACATAAACAGTGTCAGCTTATAGCAGGTGCTACTATAGTCAAAACATAACATTGACACATGTCAAAACAATTTCTAGACATAACAATTATTTAGATATAATAGCTGCGCTGACCTAGGGGTCTCCATAATCATGGATTCTCTCAAACATGAACAACGCGCTGTGATCAAGTTCCTTACTAAAGAGGGATGCAAAGCTACAGAAATACATAATCGTATGTCTAATGTGATGGGTAAGGATGCTCCTAACTTTTCAACAGTTTGTCGCTGGTCTCTTCAGTTCAAGTGGGGCAGGGAGTCCTTAGACGATGACCCACGGTCAGGCAGGCCATCTGAAGTCACCCGACCGGAAGTTATTGCCGCTATCGAAAGACGAATTTTAGCTGACCGCCGTGTTAAAATTTCTGAACTGTCTTTGGAATTCCAGATATCAGTTGGAAGTGTTGAAAAAATAATTCATGACCATCTTGGTATGTCCAAGGTATCTGCAAGATGGGTACCCAGAAACCTCACAGCACAAGATCGCCAGAAAAGAACCGAAAGTTGCATGGAGCTCCTGGATCGGTTTAATACGGATGAAGCCAGGTTTTTGTCTCGTCTGGTGACAGGTGACGAAACCTGGATCCACCACTGGGACCCGGAAACTAAACTGGAATCCAAGCAATGGAAGCACCCGAGTTCACTTTGGGATGCAAAAGGCATATTATTAATTGATTACTTGCCAACCAAAACTACAATGAATTGTCAATATTATGCCAACCTAATGCAAGAATTGCGAAAGACAATTCGACAGAAACGCCGTGGAATGTTGACACGTGGTGTTCTGATTTTGCATGACAACGCTCCGGTCCACAAGTCAAGAGTTGCACAGGCCGCTATACGTGATTGTGGATTCAAACAGCTTAACCACCCATCCTACAGCCCAGACCTAGCCCCCAGTGACTACTTCCTGTTCAGAAACCTGAAATCCGCCCTACGTGGAAGGCACTTCCGGGATGAGGAAGACGTCAAAGCTGCCACAGAGGCGTGGTTAGGGGGGCAAACGGAAGACTTCTACAAAAGCGGCATCAAAAGTCAAAAGAGAAATGGAATAAGTGTATTGAGGTGAAGGGTAACTATATTGAAAAATAAAAGTAAAAAATTGACTACGCGAGTTGGTTTTATATTGAAGTTGCAACACTTATTGAACGCCCCTCGTATCTCACAAAATGGCAAATGTTTTTAACCAATTGCAAAATAATACTACTCAATCTACAAGTAGAGCTATGAAAACGAATGGTTATGATTCGGTTAATCAACACAGATCGATTTCCATCCTCGAATTATTAAACAATGCTCACTCTAAAATGGCTGCCAGCAGTTTACGTATTATGTGTGACACCGTTATCTGTGACTGCGGATCATAAGGTTGTGTGTTCGACTGTTTAACTCCCGCGTCGAGGTTAAAAATGAGATCACATTTATCTACTTTTGCTGTTTCAGGTGTCTGGTAACGAGTCACGGATCCCGAATTTCAGACAATTGAAATAATTAGTAATAAAACTACTGCATGTTAACAGTGAAGCGAAGTGTAAATTGTTAGCAGGCACGTTAATCAGCAAAGGTAGATAAAAGTATACTACATATACATAAATATACTACATAAACGTTCATCTTAAATGGCAATTTTGAACATGCAACAGAGTCTTTAAAAGAAGAAATTTTACTGTTTAAAAAAGAAGATACAATAAGTTAATGCTTTGGGCTATTAATTTGCAATGTCCAGAATTTTAATACTGAATATCTTTATGAGCACACCAGCATGAGCTTTACGGAACCTAGAACACCATGTCAATACTTGTAGTTGATATGCAAAGTGCTTTTTTGAAAAAGAGAAATGGTAAAACATGGTTGGACTGATTCTTATCCTTTATGTGATGCATCATTTAAATGATTAGACACAAGACATTCAACATAAGATAAAAAAACCTCTTGATAATACAAGATAACAAATACATCTAAGTATTATTAACTACTCACTGGTGTTGAATGAATTGAAAGGGGTTTTGGCTGCGTGAACTGCTCCCCTTGATATCTGCATCACATGAGTCCACCACCATCACAACATCCGGGTGACTCAGAGACAAAACTTGAACATAAACAGGAGTTCCTAACTTAACCGCCCCTTAAAGAGGTTGGTGGAAATCTGATTCTGTGTACAAAGTGATGTTAACAGGTGAGCCTGGTATGCTGCCTGAAGATGAGCCCTGTTGAGTGATGTTTGGTTTGACATTGACAGTACCAGAGGCCTGGAGACAATGGGAACAATGCAGGTTCTCCTTCCACCTGAAGTCCCTTATAACGTTGTTGGAGTCACGAATAGCGTATTTGCAGATAGAACAGCCATCTGGCAAGACAGAAACGCAACAATATATAGCTGTTATCATTAATTAATAGCGATGACGTCATGTTTACACGGGTAATTTTTTACCATGAAACAATGTCCACAAAAGTATGGAGCTGCAAGTGAAACAAAACACATTCGCATTGGTATTGTCACTTCTAAGTGTTCTTAGTGTACATGTTCTATAATTGATAAGTATCTGGTAGGACCGCCACGTACCCGGATGTCACACTGCACCCTACGTCTCATGCCCCAAATCAGACGTCCGATGTTTTCTTGTGTTAATAACATCCACTCAGCGTGCAGAGCTGCCTCCAACTCATGTAAATTCTGTACTGGAGGGTTCCGAGCCTGGAGTCGCCGCCCTAGAATATCCCACACATGCTCCAGAGGGTTCAGATCTGGACTTACTGCTGGCCAGGGTAAAGTTGTCGCTGCATTGGCTTGCATGTGATCGGTGAGGCCGGGCGTTGTCGTCCATGTACTGTGGTCGTGTATCAATTGCATGGTTATCGAAATGAGGAACAATGACCGGCTGTAGCACGTCCCGGATGCATTGAGCTCCCGTTAAGTTGCCCGTAATGGTGACCAAACCCAGCTTGCAGTCATGAGACAGGCATCCCCATACCATAACAGAGCTACCTCCATACGCAACAGTTGGCTGGATGTTCCTGGGGGTATAAACTGTATTCTTCTGTCTCCAAACACGTGCACGCTCATCAGTAACATGGAGCAAAAATCGACTAACGTCAGACCAATGGATTTCGGGAAAGGTCTTCAGATTTCAGTGTTGTCTGTCCAAACACCATGCCAAACGTGCACGTTTATGATGGTCTCTTAACAAGGGACGTTAAATTACCCTCTTGCCTGTTGTGCTGCCGATTTGAGGCAATTTCTGACTGTTCTGGTGCTAATGTTTCGATTTGGTAACCACAGACGTTTCAGCTGAGGACTTGCATACCAATGATTTGATTCCTGAGATTCATTGACAATCGTCTTCGTGTCATGTTCAATAGATATGCTTGAATGATTATGGAAAGCACCGTTAGATACCACCAAATGCAGTTTGGCCATACTGCTTTTTCAGATCCTAGAGAGTAGCATGTTGCACGTGCATGCCCCGAACGTGTAGGCGCGACTGTCACACATCACTGGTTGGAACGTATCGCTCAAACACTACTCTTCTCATAAATGAACCTTGTTTAACTATTTAAAATTGTCTCGGAAAGATATTATCACAAATATCAGGGGGTGCTTAACTTGTTTGTGTGTGTATTTTTATCAGGGCATTCTAACTGATGTGTGTTTACATCTGTTCAAACACTCATGGGGTGCTGAAGTCGCTATTAAAACAGATTTTTAACATAATGTTTGGTATTTAAGTCAACGAAACGTTAACTATTTGAATTAAGTTAATAATAGATGGATGTCCACCTAATTTACCTTATTTGATGTTACTTCGTTGACGCATCGTATAATACTGCCACACAACAAGCAAACATAAGTTAGGAAATTCCATGTCTAAGGCTATGTCAGATAACAGATATTGTAGTTACTACAGCTGCATACCGACAGTTTGTTCATCTCCTTGTGTATTTCAGTTAAAATGTCATGTAATTCGGCACGTCTTTGAAATTTCGTATCAACGCGAAAACTAGACACATCTTTTAACATTTTTAACTAAGATAAACATGTAATTGAAGAAACTTTCAGTATGCAGTATTTCAGTCGCGTTTAATACTAGTGGATTAAACTATATTATTACTCAACCAGGGTGAGATCACTCCTTAGATAAAAAAGAGTTGGTTACACACATGTGTGATACCACCGCGTGCTGCCGTAATGTCATAATCGGCGCGTGACATCATAGTCGTTTTTGGTTGACGTCACAATGTTAGCCGCGCAACATCAAAGGCGGGTGACCTATTTGCAAGTAAGCGTCACTAAAAACGATTTTCTTGCAATTCGGTGCTATTTACATCAGTGAATAATAAATAAAATACTAAACTCGGCCCCGTTTGATAACATGTTTATGAAACTCGTGAATGGCATCGGTATTTAACTCGCTTTCGCTCGTTAAAATACCAAACCATCCACTCGTTTCATAAACATGTTATCAAACGGGACATCGTTTAGTATTCTATATTTGCGTTATAGCTGTAGGTTCCTTTGGCGTGTAGTGTATATTCAGATCCTATTTCAGGCCATGTAAGCTGAGCTTTGTTCTAGTTTCTTTTAAAGATAATAATAAACCCCAAGTTTTGTAAAATGACTCCCTACTCTGAATGTTTCCTTCACCTTAATGAGAATGTAACATAACTATAACGGCGGCTGCGACAGAAAATCTGAAGGGAGTAACTTCTGTGGGGAGAGAATGGTAACACCAATACTATATATTAAATACTGCTCTGTTCTGACAACCACTTTCCTGTCTTGCACGTGTTCTGTTGTCTGCTCCACCCGTTGTTTATGTGCCCCTCACACTGTGTCATTTCGTTGACAAACGATCATATCGTTACTAATATCCGGAAGTAGCCAATGAACTAACTTCACAGAGATAAACTGTTTCAGAGGCATTCTAGAAGTTGGTGTGATGAAGACAAATATTTTATGGATGATCAACTTCTTTATTAACAATAGAGTTACAAACAGAGTTAACATAAAATAAAATGGAATTGCCCTTTTCTTAATATTCTAAGATTCATATTCAGATATGCCAAGACAAAATACTTCATTACCGACAATATCAATTCTGACACACCTTGGAAAGTCAAAGAGCAGCAACTTTCTAAAATAATTTATTGTTGGAATAAAAACTTGAAACCGTTTTGGGTTATCAGTGGCAGAAAGCTTTTATACATGCATAACACATGTTAGATGGGGTGTGTCAGGATGACAAGGCATGCCACGTGTGTTGTGCTGCACCTGAAAGTAAAGTGTCAACCACCGAACCAGCAAACAATATTTTATTGAGAGGAATTATGTGTTATATTTAAATGTTGTAGTTCACTATTTTAAAGGGTCAGACGACGTCGAGAAGATTACTCAACTATTTTTACATAGTTTTCCTGATCTTATTAAGCTTAAAATATTAAAATTATTGTTTTAAAAAATAAGTGAAGAACACATGCAATATGATTTAATATGAGCATAATCAGGGATGACTTGTGTCTATAATTAAAACAAACTATTCTTATATGATGATAGATGTGCGTAAACATTGCAACTTATTCCTCGTCGTGTAGATCCGGATATATTGCTTGATATTTACACCCGCACGGCACTCACTGTTTTATGTACTGTCTTGATACGTTATATGCAATGTGACGGACATGTTTAATTTGTTCATCAGTCCTTGTCCCGTGCGTATCTGTCATAGAACCTGGACCCCGCCATCTTCTCCTCATATACACGGTAATAGTCCTCCAACATCTCCTCTGTGAAGTAGTTCCTCCAGTCTCCCACTGTGCCTGACAATGTGAAACAGTCAAGGATTTTAACCGGCGAAAACAATACATTGACTATATTACAAAATGTAGACAGTTATAAAAAAATAGATCGTAGTGTTAATTCACTGTACCTTTTCTGTACACCACATCTTGACCATTCACTTTGGAAGTATAGGCGTCTTTGTCCGTCTTCATTCTACCGAAAGAGCACTTATGTGCTATCTTTCTGCAGAGTTCATCGTTTCTCTCCATTCCAAGAAACTCTGATAGACTTGTAACTTCCAACAGTGTATTCTGAAATGGGAACAAGTCATTCTTGGGTAGTGCATATCCACATACATTGTCATGTATAAGTACTATATATTCACACACAATGTACATATTAATTTTGTTCAATGCTGAAGAGTTCCGCAATTCAGACTATTTTTTATAGTTTTGAAATTGTGCAGAATTTGAAAAATATCAAACGTCAAAACACTGTGGTCAATTATACGTACCCCCTTCGAGAACCCTTACTTTGTAAGGCATTAACGTTTTTTTGTCAAGAGTCATGTGTACGCCAGGACGAGTAAAACATCAAGCTGGTGTTTAATTGAATAGAGGTTTCGTTACCTTATGTGTTTCCTCAAATACTTGAATGTGAACAGGGATATCTGGGTGTTCGTCAAAGAACTTCTCTGCGTCCCTATAATGATCAAATATTCCCCCAACATCAACTGAAAAAAGAAAAAAAGTTATAGTTTTTAAAAAAATTGCGAAAGTATAGGTGGAAAAAAATAAAATGGAACTTATTATTATTTAATAAATCACGATATGTGTTTGGGTTTGCTTATCAAAAATATATATTTCATGGTGGTAATATGACGTTACCTCCATAAAGTGTAGCCCTAGCAAATTAGCACATTATAATATCGTCCAGTCACTTTCTAAACTGTCTTAATAAAACAATAGTTGGTCGTACAGATTCAGACCCTGCCGATACGAAGTGTCGTGGTTAAACAGAGAACCTGGGAAAGTGTTCTCTCTCTCCCTCATGTTTACATTTTGAACCAAAACCTCGGGTGAGTGTTATATCTTTTACATCCTACATGACCGAGAGTAATATATTCGGTTCTACCAGTGAAATATATCCAATGTTATATTACAGTGACGATAATAAGTCTTTATCCTCACAAGGCTGAGTGTTATCACGTGACGTCAATGACAATCAGGCTACAAGTTCAGTACGTTAGCTTCATTATCTAGAGGGAAACCCGCCTCGTTCTGGTTGTACAGGGCCTATGGGGAATGTAATATGACACCTCTTGAGATTTCATTGGTAGTTCCGAAAGTGGGTATATCTGGAAATGTCTCAAATACTCCAAATACAACAACAGAAGAACACTTACCTTTACATTTATGGGAGCAAAGTATAATTACCCTCAGTTATGTGTCATAATAAAGTCACTCTCATCAACAATGGCAACACAAATCAACTACAAACAGCAGATGTATCCACTTCTGGTTGCAAATTTTACTCGATCCCCCTACTTCTAAGCTTGGATCTTTTTGTTTCAAACTAGATAGAGCATCATTCTAGGGTTTTTATTGGTTGTTGCTCTATCAATAATCATGTCAATTAAAAGAAATAGGTGGAGCTTCAGTAAATGTTGTTTTCTGGTTGGTCAAAGAGCACCACCCTTCCTGAGGCTTTCCCTTCACAAGTAAGGGTTTCTGAAACTGTAAATGTGTCAACATCTTTGCCCCTATCGTTGATATTTGTAATTATTTTGAAGGACCTATCACCCTAGGTCACCACTGACGTCTCTGTTTTGTTTAAATACGATGATATCAGTAATTGAGATGGGCAATCCTTCAGTAGGGGTAAACACAGTGTCTTGGGGGTACCATACTTTAACAACTGGATCTTTTTGTTTCATTGGTCATATAAACAAACTGTCATTACCATGGTGTAGTTGGATCATTAAACATAGATGGCATTTAGTTATTTTGACACAAACATCCTGCTATACTGAGGGAATACGTTCTGTAGCCTGTACCAGATTCTCTCCCATTTTCTAATATCTAGGTCACGTGACCAAGACAAAGCATCTGATTGGTTAGAAAGAGAAAATGTCGTCTGCACGAAATGTCCAAACAGTTTCGACTCATTGACAATCAACTAATGATTATTTTTTTATTAAGAATATAATACTGTGTATCAGTCAAACATGGAAGTTATCATCTTTATATACAGTATCTATTACTTTAATAATCTTTCAAACTTGGAACAATGTTTGTATGATAAATTAGTAACAGTTTCTGTTGAAAGTCACATTTCACATTTCACACACTGCTTATACTAGGCTCATTTATTGTACCTAGAGAAATACATTAAACTCTTTCGGCATGTATATAATGAACACTGTTGTTGGCTTTCAAAGAAGCAAATGGCGGTTATAATACTGACACTAAGTGTCTCCTTGAATGGTTAGGATATGATTTAAATGATATTAATGTTAATCTAAGTAATGAAATAGGCTTTGTTGAGTTTACCCGTAGAGTATGTTACTTTTCATATCATGGTTCTAAAGTTTTGTACAAGCACATACCTCCAACTGACACTGCTCTTAGTTTGCCCAGAAAACGCTGAAATTATATCTTGATCATGGCAATTCAAGTTTGTGCACTGTTGTTTTTATTTGTTTCATTTAGTATTAAGTGACTTCCTTACAAATGATTTTTTTTTATAAAAATAAAATAATTCAAGTGATTTAACATGATGCGGTCGTTGTATGTTATTTCCCCCCTTCTTGGGGCGGTTGAGCTGATTGTAATCAACCCGACCGCTTATCTCATGTTTATAGTATCGCTTTACACGATTCTGAAAGCGAGGCGCTGAAATGGCGGGTAAATGAAGAATCCCTTCTGAACTCGTAGACTGAATGGCAAGATCGTGGATTACAATAACAGCGATATTTGTGCGTCAGGACAATGACCTTCCTAGCCTCACGTTGTCTGTCAGAAATATTTATACATATTTTTAAACATATTTATATGTTTAAAAGTTATACATATATCATATTTGGACAAGATGGCATATTTTGATTCGGTGCATGTGTAGTTAGATTTTCATGTCGGCTCAGGTAAATATATATATACACTAACGGGCAAAAGAAAGTATATGGATCATTTGTATTTATCATATTTTCAGTTTTAAAGTCAAATATCTCGGGTTTTCAGCGTCGTATTAATAAAAGGACCAGTTTGTGAAATTAGTCCAAAACATTAAATCAGTCAAAGAATACCTCTACGCGGTTTGAATTTTTAAAAATTAAAATTTAAAGTTTAAATTTTGAAATTTGAAATCCCCCAAATAATATTTTGATAAAACACAACTGTTCATCACATATAACACATGCTTTGTGTGAAAATCAATACGTGTGCCTCGTCCTGCACACACTTACAGCATTTTGAACATGGTAGGGGTCATGTTGGTGTAAATTTGATTTCTAACACTTGTCCACTTTAAAAAATGATATTTTATTTAAAAACTAACTATAAAATAGTCACCAATTAAGTCATTCAAACTACTGCCGAAAGGTGTAAGTGTCATAATCAAATGCATATCATTTCTTTAAAATATTGAATTAACCGAAAACAAGTCCCAGCAAACATGACTGTACTTGGCCAGTACTGGCTTGGTACTGGCTTGTAAAGTTGATAAAGGCATACTGGCAAACGGTAAGGAACCAGTACTGGCCCAGAACCGTTTTAACTGAATTGGCCCAGTTAAGGTAAAATTGTACTGGCCCAGTGCTGGCAATACGGTACTGAAATACGGTACTGGCCCTGTACTGGCCCAGTTAAGGCATATACTTTCCTGACTAAATGCATTGTGGGATATTTTCAAAGAGCCAGTAATGGGCCAGAAGAGGGCCGGTACAGGCCCAGTACAGATTATATTAGGTTTATATACTGGCCCGGCACTGGCCCAGTACTGGCCCAATTCAGGTATGACACTTCCTGTAAGGGAATTATGGGTAGTATTTCAAATTGTCGTCTGCTTTAGAGAGACAAGAGGAGAAGGCAACGATTTGGTATCCTTTCAATGTAAGTTCAATTCATGAGTTAACTTTAGTTGTATTTATAAAACTTTGATACATTCTATATTGCTATCCATCTCTGGTGTGTTTTACATTAACAATTGCTGCTGTATGTAATAATATCATTAGGAAATCTAAGTATGAAAATAATCACAAGTTGATTTTTTATCATTGTCATTGTACGTTGGCCTACTTGTTAAATATAAATTCTGGTTTGTTTTCAAATAACATTTATTTGACTACATATTTGACAATATTGACATTATGAAAAAAATACAAACAATATTGAAGTTTCATTATAAAAATACACATTCAAAATTAAAAAAAGATTGAAGATTACAAACTGATATGATTAATATTGTTTTCTTTAAGAAATGTAACAATTTAGAAAATAAAAGAGAAAATGATAAAAGCTAAATCAACCTTCAATTATCAGTTAATTTGGATATTGAAAATTAACACTATACACAATATATTTAATGTACCGGAACGGTAAAGGCTAACCTGAATTGGGCCAGTACAGGGAATGGTATCGTTTTAGTAATGGCGTGATACTGGCCCAGTACTGGCCCAGTACAGTTTGCCAGCACTGGCCCAGTACCACGCCAGTGTGCAAGTTGGTACAGGGCCAGTACTGGATGCCTGAATCGGGTCAGTACCGGATGCCTGTATCAGCCACTACTGGCCCAGTACTGGCCCAGTACGGTCATGTTTGCTGGGATGTTTACGACACCCGTACCCTAATATCGGTATATCCCTCGCTCTCGCTCGGGAAATACTAAAATGCCGGTCGGTACAAGTTAGGATTTGAACGGGGAGTCCTAAGTTGACCGCCCAAATTTCATCACTTTCAAACAAAAATTTTTTTCATCAAATTGCATTTTATTATCAAAATCAGCTTAAAGATAAATAATTAGTAATTATTTTTCATGCAACCCTATTTTGAAAAAAAAATGCCATAGCAGAATGCCATGGCATTCGGAATGCCATAGCAAAATGCCATGGCATTCAGGAATGCCATAGCAAAATGCCATGGCATTCAGGAATGCCATAGCAAAATGCCATGGCATTTAGGAATGCCATAGCAAAATGCCATGGCAATTCAAACAATACTACAGCACAATGCCACAGGAAACAAAGTCTTATTTGAATCTTATAAGTAGTTTCAACTTTCAAAGTATGAAATACTGGTTAAACAAGTACTTAGTAAGCAAAAAAAAAAAACAGAAGAAAATAACTTTCACAAGGATCACATTTATTTATCTATAACATCGTCAAATGTCATTCAATAGTTCAAATTCTTGTACTTGGAAGCTCTTGCGAGATTTGAACTAACGGCTGAAGTATTTTAGGCCACAAGGTACAAGCTAACAAGGGATACAGATGTCAAGTGTCATAGGCCAATAACTAGCAAATACAGCAAAGTCAAACTTTCAAGACAGTTTGCGTCATCTCCAACCGAATTGGAAAAAGTTAAGTGTTTTTTAATCCATCGAAATAAAGTGAAACAAATAAATCATGGAGTAAATGCACAAAAAGGCAACACATCAAGTTCGGCTCTGGTAAACCGTAAACTTGTGTTTTTCTATTTCTGTTTGGGAATCTAAATACAATCACTGACCAATCAAAAATTATGGCCATGGTTTAGGTTATTCAGACAAACAAACTGACAGATTGGCGGACAGATAGAAAGACAGGTGAAAAACAATATATCTTGTCATCTTTGATTCGCAGGCATAAACGAGTGAAGAAGTTGAAAATACAAAAATGCACGTATGCACATGTTGATTGGTCCACACACAAAGTTTCATTGTCCTATGCCTTACAGTTTTTGAGTTCTGCTCCAGATAATAAAGTCCAAGTTGTTGTCATGGAAACAGAGAAAAGGGAAACAAGTAAAGTTGAAAATAAAGAAACACATGACGATTGTTCCACACAGCAAGTGTTGAGCTATCATGCCCCCGAAATCGTCCATTCTGGGGCACAAAAACAGTCTCACCTCCTTCTTCTCTTGCTTACTGTGACCTGCAGAGGAAAAGAAATACTAAGTTACTAAGACTAAGACACAGTTCATCATTTGTTTCCCTCAAACATTAAATTAGTAATACGCATTCAGTTCCATTTGATGGAATGAAACTTTTTCAAATAAACATGAACAAAAGCCTTCACTTTCATAGAATATGATTGAATCTTACATCTTCCATTACTTCATGTCAGAATCATGTTGTATTAACGATTTGATGTCTTTTCAATTCTTTGTACCACTAACCACTTACCATGGATTTCTTCTTTCTTTTTCCTTCTTCTCTGGCCAAAGCTTCTGAGACTGCCTGCGGGCAGAACTCCGGCTCCTCAAACAGCATGTACTGCCTGAATTGGTTCGGGTGAACAGGCGGCTCTTCAGTCATCAGAAGAGATGGCAGATAAGTCGTCCACCAGTCTCCATCTTCATCAGACAGTCTTGTTGTTCGCTTCCACTTAGGCAGGTCGGCTAACATAGCATTCATAATGCATTGTCCCTCCGTCGCATTTGCTTGTACTGGTGCTAAACCATCAAATCGGGATCTGCAAGACAATGTCACAGTTCTGTAGTCTTCTCCAGCAACTGGCCAGTCCTTGTAACTCAAAAGAACTTCCTCTTCCCTCAGACGAAGCACGAAGACATGGGGATCAGCATGACCCTTGAAAGTGTCCTCGTCCTGCACAAGGGCCCTGATGTCCCACACACTCCTCAAAGTGGCCACGTCCGGTGTTGGGGTATAGGCTGATTCAATTACTTCCTTGAGGGCTGGAATTGTTGGTGCAGGCTGTCTGTGGAGGGCTTGTGAAATAGTTGAAAACAGCTGGTCCACATCTTCATGGGTGTGTCCCACCATCAAAAAGGAGACCTTCACCTATAAAATCAA
This sequence comes from Gibbula magus, assembly GCA_936450465.1. Lineage (NCBI taxonomy): Eukaryota > Metazoa > Mollusca > Gastropoda > Trochida > Trochidae > Gibbula > Gibbula magus. The sequence goes on from OW388304.1 coordinate 64,841,704, forward strand.
AGGTTTTTGTGTTCACTGTAATCGATAACAGAATTGTTTTATCATTTTTGCTTTTAAGTTAACTTGAAGCGTCTTTTATACCACAATCATAATGTCATTTGATATCATAAATGACCTTGAAAGAATCCTAACAGTCCCAAATTGTTTTAATAAAATTGAAAATAGAGTCGAAATAAAACTTCATCAAGCTATCAGGCTGTAAACAATAAATAAGTTTCAAAATGTAGAATTCTTTCATTCCTGGCTCCTTTGACCACAGGGTCAGACAATATATAACTTATATTCATAATTGGCTAAGGAGTATGTACACAACATTTCAGTTTTCTAGGGCTTTTCATACTAGAGGAGAAGATGGAAATAGGTGTTTAGGTTGCGACCCCTGTGACCAATATTTAGTGTCAAAGATATTTAAAAAATTACAATTTAAAATTCCCATTGACCAAGAAGTCTGTACACATCTTTTCAGCTTTCTGGCCCTTTATTGTACCGGGAAAGAAGATGAAAATTACTTTTGAGGTCATGGCCCTATGACCCATATTTGGGTCACAAAATAATAATAATTTATAATGATTCTGCATTGGTCAAGGAATCTGTTGTGAAAGTTTATGGACAGTTTGATAGACAAATGGAAGAAGGACGCCATGCCATGAAGGAACCAGAAGCTGTAGTGCAGTATGTAAGGTTCAGGACATATGAACAATCAAACAATGCAAGTTGCATAACATACCTTCTTAAATATCTTCTTTTTGACAAGAAGGGCCAGGAAATTGAACACAGTTTGATTCTTGTTGTCCTTTCTGGAGTTGTCGCACTGAAGGTAGAGTGTCTCAGGCAGATGTCCATCATATTTCTAAAAAAAAACAATCAATGATGTTATATTAAAGCAATAATTAGAAGAAGCAAATTTAGTTTATTAAAGTGTCACACTTTGCATTTATTCATACATATATACACAGTATACAGACACACCTGCAAACACACACACACACATATATGCATTTTTGTGATTTGTCAATATACATAAAAAGAAGTAAAACTAGTAGGCAACTACTCTATTCATAAAGAAACGTTGCTTTGACCTAATCACTTTGCACTAATATATTATGTTATGTTTTGCATCAGAGGGTTTGTTAAAAGCATTGGCTGGATAATGATGATAATAACTAGACTATATCATGCACTAATGCTTACTCAAGGCCCTATTCCACAGGAGATCTCAATTGAGTATGATCAAGCAATATATGACCTATTTACAATACATAACTAGAAATATGTGCATGTGATGCACTGTGATGTTCCCCGCTCCAACTTTCAATCCAACCGTGTCATTTTAATTCACTTATGCAAGAGACAATCCAAAAAGGACAATTCAAAAAGGTTAATCTATTAGAATAAAGGAACGTGTTTCAATGTAGCCTCTTAGTTCAAATTTTTGCGCTTTTCTGGCCTCTTTGTTAAAATTGTTTCCATGGAAACCAGAAGAAAACTTCAAAAGTACAAAAGTCTAAACACATACTAAGTCTCATTACATAATACTGAATATATTTTGAGATGGAGGTAGGAAAAGGTTTCTTATACTTATATGCACTAAGTTCAAACTGTTTCCATGGAAACCAGAAAAAATATATAAATCAGAATAACCAAAGTAGCAAAAGGCACCACTCAATCACTAGGTCTAACCACATACCAAGTTTCGCCAAAAAATATCGAACGGTTTTTGAGATATGGCAGGAAAAGAAAGTATTTGGGAATTACGGAATTACAGAATTATGGACGGAGGCAAAAACATTATGTCTCCCGCAAACTGTTCAAATCAAAATTAGTATTCTTCTCTTCAGAGTGACTCTCTCACATTTTACAGTTCTCATAAATCATTACTTGTCTGTGAAATATATTTGTTAAACATTACTTCCCATGAGCATAGATGTGTATTAACCTTATTTAGAAGTGAATTTCTGAGTAAGAAAATGTTAATACTAATAATGCTTATATCTGCAAACATTGTAATATAACGCTGAACGAAAAACATATTTTGTATGACTGTATGTATTTTGGATCAGAGAGAGAATTGTCATAGTGACAAGAACAATTATTCTAATGCTTCAAAACCCTATCAAATTTCAACACTCTTCGTTCATATTTAAACATGAACACCTTGTACCTCTGTGATCTACTCCTCAAACGTGGACCCATATAACTTTGAGCATTAGTCATATTGACCATTTTCAAATATAAAGAGGATTTTTTAAGTTTTTCTTTTCAAAATACCTTCAAAATTGTTTTAACAATATAAATTACCTTTGCTACTTTCGACAAAACGTCAATCAGTACAGAGCATGTGATGTTCGAGTCCCCACTCATGGTGCTGCTCCAGATGTAGGCATGGGATTCAATGTGGCCATGATCCAGAACACCTGTAATTTGATGTTTGACATGTGTCAAACCTGCATCCGACTGGAAATTTAAATATAATAGAATTAAGTTTAATGTATTTTGATTGTCACAAAAGACAAAACATTTGAAAATTTAATGGTTAGGCACATTTGTGAAATATCAATCTGATCCAGATGCAATTTTCAATTGATTTTCAATAGATAAATACAAAAAATAAGATAAAAATTGAAAACTTTTTTTTAACTCTTAAATAATAACTTACTTGTTCATTAACTAACAATTGAGTATTGTGTTTACAATGAACACATCCATGTGACTTATTGGCTCATCTGGCTTACATTTCATTTACATTTTATTGACCATATGTGCTTTTAAAAGTTAAATTAATTTCATAACTTTAATATTCATCCCAATTGCCAAAACTATGATAATTGTTTCCAATGAAAATCAGGCAACATCTACTTGCATATAGATGTGCAGATATGCCCCAATTACATGCACAGTATTACCTATCATACAAACTCAAATTAACCTTTTTCTCTGTTGTAGATGTTTTCAAAATTAAGTTTGATAAATTGATGTGCACCAGTCGGTGCATTGTCAGTTTTTTTAACAGAAAGCACTACCTTCACCATTTTTCTTCACTATACTGTGTCGACTATCATGAAATTGGTAGTTACAACAGTTACTACTTCTCAATAACTTAAAACAATTCATAACATTTGGCATATGTGACTCCCAACAGCACACTGCTCAACAGCTCAACATTCAGAATCACAATTTACAAGGACATACATCAGTCGCAAGAGTTCAAGTTTGTTAAATTAGCTGGGGAAAAAACATACCGGTATGTATCTCATTATCTAATATACCATAACCTATACTAAACTATTTTATATATCAACTTTCTTGATGTCTGGTATCGATCTTGATACAACGTTTTGGACAGGGTTTTATAGCTATATGTTTTTGAAAATTTGTGAAATATGTATAAGTTACAGATAGTAGGGTGATTGATTAGTTTTTCAAAAGAGTGTACAGGACTGTTCAGCTGTGCCTCAGGAAGTACAAAATCTCCTAGGGTATTTCAGTTTACCTTTCAATGTTATTATTGACTTTGTGGTGCTTGTCACATTATTATTGTCACATTACTCAATTGATTTTCATTGAAATGTTTTATATCAATTGGTCAACATACTTTAAAGACAAATATGTATTAAAGGCTCTCTGTGACACTAGGCGTGATGAGCTAATACACGAGAGGAAGCAGACACAAAGTATCATACCTTTGACTGTTCAGGAAATACTGGAAGGTTGGTTTTGTTCTGGTCCATATTGTCAATAATAATTGACAAATACTTTCTTGGCTTGTCCTTTGCCTTCTCACAGTGCTTGTAGTACTTTTCACGCAGAAGCCTGAAACAAATCGCGTTTCGCTGCAGTTGGTTATAAATAATAAGCTTTCATCAACATTTTACCTGGTAGTCACATTGCCATAACTTGAGCACTATGAATACTGCATATCACAACAGTAGCATCTTTCCTACTAAATCATTAATGATGAACTTCTTTTGTACACATTTCATCATTTTCAAAAAGCTCAAATTACAAACAGTTACAACATGCTGATAGATGCATCATATCATAATGCAATACAGTGTTTTTTGCATACTAAGAGATATTTTGCAATATAATTGTTTCAATGATCAAATATGTAATTAATATTTAAATATTTGTTTGGGAGGCTAGAGCACCACACAGTGATTAACTATTCAAAATTAACTAAGTAGTTTTAAAAAAAGTGATCAGTATTTGTTCTTGAATTGATTAACAAAATACATAAGAATCATTAGGAAGCAAGAGAAAAGCAAAAATTTCTACCTCTGCATCAAAAGATGTGCCTCTCTCTGGCTTTGCACCTGCAGTAGTCTCTCCTTGGACAGCTTCTTTCCGAGTGCATCTTGGAAGAGGACACACTGACTGCACTTGGTGAAATCTTTGCTCTAGAATAAAAATAACTGCCTGTTTATGTTTACCACATATATGATGAAAAAGATCAGACAATTTTTTGCACTCATCTGTTGATAATATTGAATATACAGTACATGGTAAGTAATAGTAAGATTCACATTCTTCTGAATTAGAAATTGCGGTATTCTTAAGAGATTGAAATGTTAATATTTCGCTAAATGTTTCAACAGTTATATTAATTTCAACACACTACTTTTGAAAAACCCAAATAATAAACCTTGCATAATGCACAAATTGAACAACAGTTGCGGATCTTTGCATGAAAATTTGATGGAAACCCCCCCACCCCACCTTAAATTTCTGGATCCTAACCTACCTTCAAAATCTTAACCGTGAAGAATTCAGCCCTCCAAAGTTCCTTGAACCGGCTCTGGCCAATTGGTACTTTGCCGAGCTCCTCTTGGTCCTTCTTGTACATGTTGAACACATGTGTTTTGGTCATGCATGATGGTAGCTGTATTTCCCTCTTATGTGGCATCCTGTCGCCATACCTGCAAAGTGATAATTTAAGACATACAAATTGACAACAAATATGATTAAGTTTTAAAACTAGGGCTTTTGGCTCTGTAGTTCATCTTTTATTTGCATGATATTAAAGGATAGATGAAATGACATATGGTCAAAATCGGATTCATTAAAATGGGATGTCAATTTGACAATTGCTCGATTTTAAATTTCTGAAATCGGTCCGTAAATTACTTATATACGGCTTTTTAAAAAAATGCCCTATTGTATATTCATATGCCTGGGATTAACCTTTAAACCTTATCATATCCTGGTAGATTCATTATTTTGAAAACTTTATTCCTCAGAACAAGGTTTGTTTTTTTAATCAGACTGATGGTCTGCAGGGCTTGGTAGATTTTAGCATTCTAGTGGCTGTATAGCTCAGTCTTTGCTTAAAGAGCCATCACGGATGTTAGTGTTTAAAATTTGTGGAAAATATACTTTTAACGTCATTCGCCAGAGAAATCTTTTATCTACAACATGGCATATGTTAAATAATTTTCATATCAAGACAATGTATTGCAATTTGGTTTCAAAGAGAAGTATCACTTCGACTAGCGCGCGCTACGGTATCTGACGTTTATAAACAGAGTCCCCTTTTTTGCGTAATACCTTCTACACAAACAGCAAGCGCTTCCGAAGCGTGAAGGCTCGTCTCTAGCGCAAGTCGCCATAACAACCCATGTGCTGCACGTGTCTCTCTTGCAAAGTACCCTTGTCACACATTACTGAATGTGACGATTGCTTTACAAACTATGTTTCTAAATGTCCTGAGAATATACAAATTATTTCCTGTTTAATGTTTGTTCTATTGAGATAAGACCAGCAAATTATGACAAATTTTTACTCTCATTAATTATAAAATTCAAGAAAAATACCTAGTTGGGTAAAACAGTTATTCCAATATCTGTAGCAAATACATTATTAAAAGAAATGGTAAATAAATAAGCGTCAAAAAATTATATATTTCAATTTCTTTCATTGCTCATATTTTTTGTTATTCTTTCGTGTGTTTGTTTACTGTGTGTGAGCTAGACCATAATGCTTTGCGCTTGAAAATAATAGACTGGATCTATATTTAGAATGGAAAACACCTTTACTAATTAATGCAGTTTCTCGGCTTATTTTAAGTTGGAAATTTAGGGTAAAATTAAGTGTATTTATTTCACGGAGATAGATTTTTGGAATTTTTTTGATATTTTCATCAACATCCGTGATGGCTCTTTAAATTGTCATTTAATGTTGAAAACTTTGTATGAAATGATAGGTTGATACTATGCAATCCATTTTTGTATTCTTGTATTTAAAATATGTTGATTCTGGTATTTTTCATAATTAGAACTCAAGTTGCCGAGGCATACTTAAAACTCGCACTTTTTGAAATGCAAAATACATTTCTACAGCAGGCAACAGTTTTATAACAGGTAGAATCATGTTACCAATAGGCAATAAATCCTTTTGAATCAAGCTTTTCAAACAAGCTTCAAATCCACATCTCAAAAACCTGATTGGTTATATTCTTTAATCAAAACATAAATATTATTTATAGCAATGAAATGTTCTAAATGTATCAATATAGAAAATAGGGCGTATTATTTTGCCTCTTCAGTTTGAACAGTATAAGCCAATCAACTGTTTGAACAGCCAATACTGGAGCTTTTGAAACTTTATGACCTACCGCTTTGTGAACTTTTTCATCCACAGCCTTGCTAGTATATACCTCCTTGTATCATAATGTTGTCCTGATCGTTTGTCATGAGGGGCGGGCAGCACAGTCTTAACTGCACGTTGATGACTGTAATATCTGGAATTATGACAATTATTGAATAGTGAAACAGAGCTCATTGCAAGGATTGTGAACAAAATAAAGCCATAGGCTCTGAAGCTAATCAGGTTTTGATGATGAAGACTAAAATAAACAGATAAAATTAAAGTACAAGTATTACATCAATCATTTTCTCTAAGGTCAAGAATAACATACATGAAAAAGAAAACAAGCTCTTTAAATAACATTTGGAAGTTGGTTGGATGAAGGAAAACAAGTTCTATGGATATACAACTTCTTTAATGCAGCAATGCGACATTTCGGTGTAGATTCTAACACTGTTATCCACTTGCTTGAGTTCTTTCGGGGTATTTTTTGTGGAAACAAAATTCAAGAGGATGTTCTTGTTTACGCTTATATGTTATTAATACACGATTAAAAACACAGTCAAATTGAAAGATACTAATAATATATAATATTTTGATGACTTTATATTTCACAACTTGATAAACACAAGCGCACATTTGTTAAAAAATAAAAACAATGAGAATTGAAGCCATTCATCAGCGCCTTAAGTGGGGAAAACTTCGCTACGGCCTAACAGCATATTGTTTGTTAGTTTTATGATACGTTATGTGTTACTATGTGAATATTCTATCGGTGCATATTTTGTATTACTACAAAAATTTCAAATTGGGTTAAATATAGCATGTTTTCATTTCATGAAATGTCAATAATCCAAGATGGCGGCAACTTCCAAAAGCAAGGCATAACTCTTGCCAGTCTGCATTACTGGCTGATTTAAGCCTTGCAGTAAAACAGTGAATCGCTGCACCAGAAATGCATAGCGGGCCTGGATTTCTAAACACAGATTTTTAAAGGAAATACTGCAAGGCCTAAATCAGCCAGTCATGGAGACTGGCAAGAAATATGCCTTGCATTGGGAAGTTGAGATGGAGGATGCTGCCGATAGGTGATAGAACTTTCCCTGTAAGGGAGAAATAACAAGTTTATCCATTCAGCTCATGAAGGGGTGATGAACAGCCGACATTAGACACTGACTACAGCCAGCAGCTGTGACTCAATACTAGCACTAGTCCAAAGATCAGCTCTTGTTATGGTAGACATAGGACACTCTGAGCAAAAGGGCTAAAAGGGGTTTTCCAACTTCTCATCAAATAAATCATATTTCAAAATAAATTAACTCTAGATGTCGACTTGTCTAACATTTACATATTCCAGTCAGTCATGATATGATGATACCAGAACGCACCAGACAGATAAATTCCCATAAATGGCATTTGATCCATATTCTAATTCTATTCTAGGTGAGGTGAGGTGAGTTGGGGTTTAACGCCGCTTTCAAGAGTATTTCACTTATATAGCGGCTGCTAGTATTATGGCAGGGAGAAAGCCCACAACGCCATGTGACTATGCATTGCGGTGAAACCTGCGAGCGTCTGCTGGAGCTAGTAAACCATGGGTGGTACTACGCTGAAATTGAGTGTAGCATTGCACCCAAACCTTACTGCGTGTAGAACAGTTCTCTACTGCAGACAAAGTTGCCGTGCCCCTGGCGGGATTTAATTCTATTCTAATAACTTCTCCGATTACATAATCCTGACCCCTATCTCAAAGTTGTTCCTCTCCTGTAAAAGACTTATCTAAAAGTTTCCAAAATGGGTAGTTGCATTTTCAACACTGTCTACACACATACTTAACATTATATTAAATAAGCTTGTTACCTTGATCGGCTCACTTTGTAAACCAGACACCAACATCTACTGCAAACACTGGATCCTTGCACGGTAAAAGTCACTTCACTTGCTCCTTCTTCCTGGTACTTGAAGACTGTTCTTATCTCAGAGTTGATGAACCTACTTTGCTCGTACTGGGTTTTCTTCCAAAAGGTTTCCCTGTGATTCCTAATGTCATCCAAAGTCAATTTTCTCATGCAATCCATACCACAGCACTTCGTGTTCCATGTGTCCAAAACATCTTTAGTTGAAACAGCTACTGTATCTTTCTTTCCGGGCCTTTTTCTCTGCTTTCCTGTAAGTGAAATATTTCCAAATGTACAACATTTATATATATTATACATCATATAGGCAGTAAGATAGTACAATGTATGAGACACACAACCTCAGTGTGCAGCATGGTTTAAAATTTACGAATAGTTGTAACCCCATTGCCTGTACTGATTGGCCTCAGTATGTTAAAGTTACACTTGTGACTTCATCCCATTGGTTAGAGGAAAAAATAGACACAAACTCAAAATTGACCAACAAAATTATGTCAACGCATAACAAATTTTGCAGTATTTCTTTGTTCATTTCAAGATAATAGACGTTTTGAGATACTTCATGAACATAATGCATTTTTTTACTGTTTTTACTAACCTTAAAATTGCACTTGGGGTTAAATATACAAGATCAGAAAAAATAACTGAAAGATTATAATAATTATAGATGCTTCTGCAATTTTGTTATTCATTTTGTTTTGTATTTAAAAGACTTCAATGAATATTCATAAGTGTTGGAGAAATAAGAATATATATGAATGATTCATCGGTGCTAAAAGTAAGGAAAACTACAGCACAAGACGCTTGAATTCATGTTGTTGTTCATTGTCTTGGTTGCATCAACCGATTCTGTTAAAACAAAGAACAATCAAGTCATCAATTATTGTGCTAATCGTTCAGATAAACCGACATAGTGTGATTTCATTTAATTACTTCGTATATCAACCTTTTTGAGAGACTGAAATGATTTTGCTAGCTATATTTCTGTACAGTTTTATGAAAGTATATAAAACTATATTATATAATTATACTCTAAACAGAATGAAATAATTTTATAATTTTACTTACCATCTGAATGTTTCTTTTGATAGAGGTCCGTTGTGAATATCAAGTGACAAATGAACGTAAATTTTTTAGGAAATAGTGAAAACGGTCAGCTTCGACTTTCAACGATGCTATCAACACAGGAAACCAAAGCTTATGAACTGAGTGCGTGTGTCCAATCATTATATACGTGGGTTTATTATGTAACAAAGGCGCGGGAGTTGATTGTTAATTAGGGTAATTGCCGTTAATCCGCAATGAGAGAAACTCGAAATCTTTGATCCTGTTGAGCCAACGAGCACTAGACCAATTAATTAGACACCTTGCATGATAGAAAAATTACGCGTTTAGGACAATATGACGTTAAAATTAGATTGACAATAAATATATCACTGTTAACAAAGATTAAACGGTAATAAAATATTTCAATTTACCATGCAAATATTTTCAGAAAGGAAAAGATATATTGAAAACGTGTGTCAATTACAATAAAAATATATCTTCATTAAAGAAAATAAAAATACCTTTAATAGTGTTTACTTTTACCAGGCTGACAACGACATGCATGTATTTTCTTGCATTTAAAAATCTATTTAAATAAGGATACATTATTGGAACGGCAAATAAGCCAAGGGCTTATATCAATGCCTATTAATGAAAAATTAGACCAATATTTCGTTCGGGAAGTGCAAATGAAGAATAACATAAAACACATACCACAATGCTATGTGAAAGAAGTCAATTTAAATGTTCAACTTCCATTATATTAATATGGCAATACATTTTTAAACGAACATTCACAATATTAGAATAGACAAAGCGAGCTTTAAACAAATGTTTTCATCAACAATGAACTATTTTAGCACTAGATATCATGAAATGTGTACAGCTCAATTTCTCTGTCAAATTTCACCTATGTAGCCTTACATATTTGTGATTTTTGTAATTAACTTTTTATTACAGAGAAACCTCGTTACATGAAAGAACCCCTGTCCAGGGAAGCAGGGGTCCTATTGAATACAAGAAATAAATGAGATAGTTGACTACATGACACTCCCAAAAAAGATGAACAATACTTTCTTGCTCAGAATCACAAAAACTGCACAAGTTAGTCTCTGCCTTATTGATTTTAAATAAATAAACATTTGGAACAATTATTCTGTGCAGTAGACGATATTGGAACCATCTTAATTTTGTGTCTTGAGTAGCCTTCTGGTTTAATCTGTAGTGTTTTTTTTGTGGATTAGATTACCTGCTAGCGCAATGTTCTAAGGTTTACGTTCGAGTAGATCAATAAATAGAATCTGTTTATCGTATATATGGGGCTATAATCTTCTTACAGTCACCATATTAATTAATCCGAAAATAAACGTGGCACCGGTGTTTAAAGCATTGACCCACCCTCAATTGAACGAGGTTTTAATCCTTCGTGATTTCTTGTTGTTTTACGTGTGAGAATGTAAGTATATATGTATTGTTATATAAAAGGACAAGCGCACATATCTGCCTATCTGAGTTAGCACGTATCTGTCAATTCCCAACGAAATGGCAAAGAAGTCGTGGCATTTTTCCGTAGAGAGGGACCAAGTCGTCTTCATATCAGCTAAAGACAAGAGAAAGTACGAAGTGCTGTCTGTTCAACCACAAGACGATGAAAGAGTTGCAATAAAGGTAAGAAATACGATTTTTAAAAAAAAAGATGAATCCATCGACACGCATGATTTCAAATAATTTCCTACCCTCCCAGCCAAGGCCCATCGTCCGCCCCGCATATTGATCCCCCCCCCCCCCCCCCCCCCCCCCAATGGCTCTTATCGAAAACTGAGCAATTATAATAACACGGTCGAGCGGCGCGTGTATTTCTCTACAAAGGCATTACATGCAGCAATAAAACAATTAGTAACCGTCAGGTATGTCTTTCAGTGTTTTACCTGCAATGACATAAAGCCCCTCCCCAATGGCTCTTACCGATAACTGAGCAATTAGAACACGGTCGAGCGGCGCGTGTATTTCTCTACAAAGGCATACATGCAGCAATAAAACAATTAGTAACCGTCAGGTGTGTCTTTCCGTGTTTTACCTGCAATGAAATAAACACGACCACATAAAATCAAAGATTCGGTAAAAGTACACAGTAATTCACAAGCTTTTTGGGTATTGGCTTAGAATTCAAACATTTACAACCCCCAATCATCAACGTAGGCAAACGTGCAAGTGTATTTTATATATGTATTCATCGTAGTTCTCCCATAATCATAAAAGTGGATCGTTATATATCGCACCATTTGTTGTTTAATCTCCTTTTCTCACTTTTCGTTATCCGATATATATGTAGGTCTATTCATCATATAAGTTTGTGACCTACTAGATCTATGCATCCATGGGCAAATGGAATATTTGCATAGCCTGATCGCTGTCGACATGATTCGCAAAGACCGGTAAATGTGTATTTGACTCATTTAAACTGCCAACTGTTAAAATTCACCGGGGTCAAAAACTAGGTCAGGCCATAAGAATTTTTTCTATTTTCGTTAAAAAGAAAACTCGAAACATTGCGTCATCACCAGTGGAAATGCGATGCCTAATGTCGCTGTAAGGAGATTTTAAGCAGCCAATCACAAGGCAGTTTGCAGTTCTCAAGCGGCAGATTGAGTTTGGTTGCAGTCTTGCGAAACGAAAACTTTCTATCATTTTCACCCTCAGGTATATAGATCTAGTTATAAAATATAATATATAGAGAGGATATCTATCTTTTCTTGGAAAGGTTGCATTTTTACGAGTGATTGTTTTATGACGTCATATATGAAATCTGTCACTCACTGGACTGGTCAGTTGTCACAGTGAAAAGTTAAAGATTCATTTTGTTTTATAACATTTTATGTGGCTGAAATACGCGTCAACATACGATATGTGCTGATTTCAGTTCAAATAATTACACTCAACTTGCATAGTCATCCCCAATAGCCAAATATATCAAAATTACTACAATTTACTGGTTTGTAATTAAAATCGAGGATCATCATTATATACATGCATGTACAGAAACCTAAACTACATGTCACACTTACATAACAGTACTGTAGTTACAACACCTAATAGTAATGCCTATTAAACAGGCAGTAAAACAACTCAAAGTTGTCAGTTTGTCTGGTCCATTATAAGTTTGACCTACACCAACACAATGGATGGATTATTTTCACTGCTACATCCCAGCCTTTCATTTCTTGTCACATAATGAAATGCATTCCCGCTTCGTAGTTGTGATTTAATATATAATTGAGTATTTGCAACATTGTAAAACAAAATGCACGAGCTTCTCTCCTGAAAGCTTGCGGATTAGGCCTACAATATCTATTCAGCCTGTCGTGCCAACAGGGACTAGTATTGCTGAAAATAAGACAGTGCTGTTGGGTAAAGATAACGAACCATTTATATCAGTTCACATGTGAAACATCTAAAAATGAAAATTTAGGCTTTTTTGTATACATTCTCTTCCCACAGAGGTTACTCCCTTCAGATTTCCGATCCTACCCTCTTGTTTTATGCTTGAAATCAGGGGCTACCCTACTAGTCTTTCGGACTACAAGTTTTTACACTCTACTAGCCCAGCTTCTTTTTCACTAGCCATGGGCTACCTGGCTAGTGCTAATTTCTACCCCACATAATAAATAAAGGTATGAATAAAGGTTCTTCTCATATAAAGATCAATATGTTATTATTTGAAACTTTTTAACTTTATTTCAGTAAGCAGTAAGCACTTTTATTGTAATTTACTTATGCAAGGTCTTATTGTTGACTATTAATTTCAGCTTGGATCTAAGTTTGGAAACACATCTTTCGACCTTCTCCGATGTCCGATTTCTCACTACAGTGGGGATGATGATGCCTTTGGAGAACTTACATTGTCTGTTGATTCTTATGACTTTGTGTCTACGTTGAAGAGTTGTATGGATGGTGATGGACTCTCATTTCGAGGTAAATATTAAATTTATGGTTCTGCCTGAACATTTTATTTACAATAAGTTGTTTACACTGTAAAATTATGTACTGTATGACCCTTTTATAACTGTACTCAGTACTAGTACTGTACAGTAAATATCTGCGCTAGGCTGAGGCGAGGCAAGGTACTTTGTAAGTCAGGACTTTGTACTTTGTCAGGACGGCCGAGCTGTAGATACACTGTGACTGTATGAATAATACCATGACATTTACATTTACATTTATCAGATTGCTTGATGATTGTTATTTCTTTCTTACGTTCAAGGATAATTATATTTTGACCAGTCCAGATAACTTTTTATAAATTTGCTGACTGACCAAAATGTAATGTAATAGATCTATATCATATGAGAGATGCCTTATGCTGTAAATCATTGAATTCTCCCCTGCCTTGAATAATTGCTGGATCTAAGCCCTCTTTGAAATAAATACTCGCCTATCTTGAATAATCGTTGAATAACATTTTGGACATAAAACTAATTGGTGTATCTACTCTTCAAAAATTCCGGCAAAAGCATATTTATGCAAAGTTTAACCTCATGATGTGCACTTCATTTACAATAGTACTTACTTAAAACATGCTGCAACAATGTTTTTGTTATGATTTTTCATAATTGACATTTTGCATATACATATATATATATATTATGACTTAGAAAAAATAATCACCTGCCTTGAATAATTGCCATGTCAAGTCGGCATCAAAATTAATAATCGCCAGATTTTTTAAAGATACACAGTTTTTTAAATGTTTTATGTCTTTTATGCAATTCCTCATGAGCTACATAGTGAATGGCTCTATGTTCATTCTTTATGATTGGTACTAGGGTTAACAGTGTCTTATGTGGGATGTTTATTCACAGATGATGGATCTGACTCGCTCTCCTCTTCATCACGGACTCCACCTTCACTTTCCCCAACTACAAGCATGACATCACTATCGCCACCAGAAAGTACCATTGCTCCATCAACACCATCCTGTGCAGCATCAACAACATCAACATCTATGGTTTTCCAAGCATCATCTACACCTCAAAGAGATGGTCAACTTACACCAGAGCCACCAACAGAATTTCAGGATATTGTAGAGGTATGAAATATTGAATTAAAGATAAGCAACTCAGTATACTTGAGCTTCAATTTGGTATTTCTTGGGGTACTGAACTCCTGAATTGGCACATGTATCTTTTTTTCTAGAACCAGCAAACTAAAGCCACAAAGCAACGCATATAGTCTTTTTTAAAAAGTGAAATGAGCTTTTAAACGCAAAAGTGTACCGGTAAATGTGAATTTAAATGTTATGAAATTGAAAATATATAATATGTTTGCGGTTTCAAATTGAAAATACACTTTGTTCAGCAGTGCACCAAACCATAGAAAATTACTGTGGCCCACTGTATCTTTGAACCATTTCATTTCTGCACCTACAAGCGGTTAAGCACACTGTCATGACAATGTATTATATGTTCTATATTACAGAAATTCAGAAGTCTACATCCTATGGCTGGAAAGAGTGAAGAGAATTTCCTTGCAGGACAGGACAGGAAATGGAGAAAGCAATGCCAGAAGATGATGAAGTTCAATCTGAATCAAACGGTAATTCTGTTACAAGCACAGCCGTAACATGACACCTGTATGCTACTGAACTGTACTGAGCACATAATATCACAACTTATGTAGGTAATACACTTAAACTATGAAATGTTTCCATCATGACCATTCAAAATATTTAAATGATATAATGAAAATAGTATAGATTAAGTAGGAATTACGGATTCCTGAATTGATTATTATGATGAACTGACACTCTGAGCTTTAGCAACACAATATTTCATGAAAGACCGATTATTTGTAATACAGAGCACTGACTTGGTTATGATTTTTCTAACTGTTTACAAAACATTCAAAAAGAATTTCTGTCACTGGTATACTGTTTTCGCTGAAATATGATATGAGTGAAACTAGCAAATGATCAATTGCAATGCAAAAAAGAGGAATGCAAATAGCATGGTTCATGACGTCACAGCACTTCACCCAGGAACTCTTGCATACTGCTTTGCTCTACAGTTTTAATAGTACTATCTCAGAAACATTGAGCATGGTTTTCTATTGTTTATTAATGACTTGTGGCTTGATATGGTAATTTAAGTTTTAAACTTGTTTGAAATGTGATTTAGAAGAAATTATGGATGAATTATTTGCCAATGGCACCATTACAATATAGATCCTAATGACATTATCAAGCATAAATTCCTTGTCTTCTTCATCGCAACTTCAAAAGCTGATATGTGAAATAGAAGATCTAAGCAATTTATGAAAGCAGTAATCAATCAAAATGCAATAATTTAGAAAAATTGTAATGAAAAATTTACACCCGGCTCTTTATCTGCTTTATAGAATTAAATGACACTGCATAATTAAATAATAACTGAAAATGTTCAAACAACAATATTTTTTTTGCAGAACAAGTTCAGTGGAACCTTCAAACGCCACTTGTATGTGGCCTCGATGTCCGACCGGTGTTTCAAGCTGGCGACCCAGATTATGAATAAATTCAGGAGAGGATTGCTAAAGGAGCAACAGACTAACAAAGTCAACCAGATGATGTTTATTGATGCTGTAGGGTGCAAAGAGGAATCAACTGTGTTCAAAGCCCTAAGAAACTTTGAAGATCACACGTTCAGCAAGGAAGAATTCAATCAGTTTTTCCACAACATGAAGAAGGTAAGTTACCAAAGTATAGCTAGGATATCAAGTGAAGTTGTCTGAAAATGGCACTGAACATTGTTTTATCTGTGATCATGACTTTCAGTCATTCAAGTCATTCAAGCCATTTGCTTTGGGAATGACTGATTCTTGTAAAATGGAATCGAATCGTGTTTGAAATTAAAGCTGAATAACCAACAAATCAAAATTGAAGTAAATGATATTGGCTACAGAATGTTTTTTTTGACTTAACTAAAATAGTTTGAAAGATATGCATTTTAATAGATTTGATAAATATCAAAGATAAAATGTTTCTAACCAATGATCTTTGATGTGTTCATTACAATAACATCTCATTTTCATTATAGAGGAGTCAAGAGGCAGAGACTGTCCAAGAGGAGGAAAATGTGACCCTGAAGGATGAGAATTCAAGATTGAGGGAAGAAAATTCCAACCTGAGAGAGGAACTTCAGAAAATGAAGGATGACATAGGAAAATTGAAGAAAAGGAATGACTTCCTTCAACAAGATTCCAAGAATCTACAATTGCAACTGCAGGTAACAACTAAAATGTGTGGATGTATAAATCTATGGTTATATCAATCATCTACGGATCAAAAGTTTTGGAGGTCAAATCACACCAGGGCCCACCAACTTTGTCTGCTGTAGTGAACTGTTCTTCATGCAGTTTGGGTGCAATGCTACAGTAGGTTTTAGTGAAGGATACATAGCAATGCATTACCACAATTCATTTAATATTTATCACTAATCCTTTTTTCCTGTACCCAAAAGGCCTCAGGCCTGTAGTACATTGCATATATACATTTGCTTCTTGATGATCATTCATGAAACAATATGGTTTCTATGTACAAATGTGTAGAAAATATACATGGACGGGTTTTCAATTTTTAGGAGATTGTTTATCAGTAACAGAAATTTAAACTTTATTTATCAAAAACTGCATTCAATTATGAAATACCATTAAAACAGCTTTGAGGGATAACATTAACTTTTTCTTTTCTTTTATTTCAGGCTGAAAGAGAGAAGACCCGAGATGTAAGTGTACATTTTTGTCTTATTTATTATCTCCCCTTTACTTTCCTCCGATTTTCTCAGAAGCCAATAACATTAGGATAACCAAATTTAATGTTTGCTTTAAGTGTACCTGTGACATTTGAAAATATAAGAGGGAGGTTCAGTTTTGCCCTTCAAATGATTTTCATGGTGTCTCCTAAACTAGAAACTGTATGGGAGAAGAAAACCAAATTTAATGGGAGGCTTATGAGGAAATGAAAAGCGTGCAAATATATATTCTTTTATAGTTCTGATGAGAACCAATATACTGGGAGATGTCTTCTTAGTTCTTAGAAATACACATCGCTCTTAATATTATGTTTTAATCAAAATTTAATATTTCAGGTGTATGACTTTGCGGAAGAAGATACAGTGACTGACAGAGCAGAGATAAATTGTGATTCAGTATGTACAGTTCGATATTTAGATTTACTTCTTCTTCGTCATGTTGTCCTCAGCGCTGCCACCATGCCAAGTCATCTTTATTTTCACATTTACTGTACTTCATTAGCTCATGAAAACCCTCACAGACCTAAAAACCTATTTTCATCTTCTTCTTTGAAACAAAAAGACCTAGAAGGCTGTACTATTGTGTGCAGACTCTTTAGCCAATGGGGATTCTAAATTGTAGATTTGATGACCCTGTGACCCCAAATAAGGGCCTCACAGGCCATGATGTAAAAAAAATTTCATCTTCTTCTCCAAAACAAAAAGACCTAAAAGATTTTTCAGGAATCTTTATACTTGGACAGCAAATAGTTTAGTCATGTTTTTATGCACTAAACAATTTTGTTTGAATTTTTCAAGGTTATATGAAGGGATTGTGCTTTATCTAGAGAACAATCTGTTTCTGTCTTCAACAAGAAACAATATACACTCAACCACATAAGAAACATCACCACACTTTCAATGGTGTTAAAGACACAAAAAACTGCTTGCGGAGAAAGTCTATTTTGAATTCTATTTATAGGGACATGATTTGTAAATTGGCACCCCAAATTTCATGCATCAGAGTTTTATAGTTTTATTTTATTATGTCTATTCAAGTACACTTGGGGTGTTAAAATCACTTTTTAAAAAAAAAAAAATTTTGGACAGAATATTTACGATTTAACTTTAAAATTCCTAAAATGTCGAAATTTAATTAATGAAAGATGTTGTTGACAAATATAACCTGCTTGGGCTTAAATTCATTGCTTCTTCACTGTGTAAAACAAGCTGAAATGTGACATTTTGACTCTTCCATCTCGTCTAGTAAAGGAGATACAATAACGACTATTTGTAAACATTTGTTTCTCAGAAATATGAACAAATTTTCAAAGTTTGTTCTGTTGGCTTCTGTTCAGACACTATGCATCCCTGTTTCAATTGTGTTTATCACTCTCGGATTTAATTATTTTGTACTGTTCCTATTGTAAGCCCTGATTAAGCTACAGAGCCCATGGCTCTGATTTCTTTTGTTGCTGTTGTGTTTTTGATTTTCTATATTAGAATTTTGTTTTTATTGTCACCATACAATCACCAAATATGAAATCTTTAATTGTTTTTTGCAGAGTTCCAAGACGCCATCACCGTATGAAGCTGGATCTTCAGTAGAAATTCAGTTTGAGGGGATATGGTAAGAATGAATGTCTTTATTTCCTATCAATAAACAAAACACCTGAGTGATAAAAAAACGTTAGCAAAACAAATTCATAAGAAAGATTACATGTGAGCGAGGTGATTACAATTTAGACAGATACACAGCAAAATGCAATGTAATAATATTTGTTCTTGTTGATGCAGACATCCCCTTAAATAAAAAAGTTGAATCATCATCATAACTCATTTCAACATACAATTTATTATCTAGTGTATCAGTAAATTGATTGTACATATCTGTTTTTAACAGTCTTATCCTCGTTTTCCTCACAGGTACTTGGGCAAAGTACTAGATGCAGCAGCTGACAGTGTGAAGGTCCACTATAAGAACTGGGGCCCCCATTTTGATGAATGGGTTCCAACAAGTTGTGTGCGACCAAAACTTTCTGAGAGTTCCAAGGTAGAAAACTGTTTCTTAATACAAACCTACTTTTATCCTACTTTTACATAATATTATGATTTGGATGATTTACATGTTTAAAAATTGATGCACTAGAGAATGAATAGTATTGTTATGAAACCGCCGTAAGTTTTAACGCCCATAATCCTAATTTTCTGGATGTGATGATGCAGTACAAAGAGTCTTTATTAGACCATTTCTAAATGAAATATTTGATTCAGTTCAAGGTTGGAGAGAAGGTCCTCTCGAAGTGGATGGCCACTAGATCAACCATGTACAAAGCATTAGTTAAAGAACTTGATGGAGGTAAGTGTAAACACTTATATTGGTTGAGACTTTTAAAAACATACTGTAAACATTAACAAAATATGATGTATGTTGATATAATACTGTTCATGCAATGGAACCTTAAGTTTAAAAATCAAATGATAAACCTTGTTTTTTAATTACAGATTACCTGGTAGTACACTTTGAGGACAGGACAAGGAAGAGAATCCACTCAAGAAATGTTAAAAAAATAGGTGAGCATTTGACGTAATTGACCTTAGAATTCAGATAAATTTCTACATTGTTTGCACTTAACATTTTAATGAAGTCAAAGTTCTTTTAAAAATGATCTTAAACGTAATGCTTACTTAAAAATCGAGAAGTTTGAGAAGTTCGAGAAAAGCTTGGACACTAATCATATGTTGTTTTATTTTATTTTAGACTGAAAAATTGACTGATCGACTAAAATCTTGCAAGGGACTCGCCCCAAGAACAAGAACCTGAATGTTTAATAAATGTGATCATTATTATTATGAATTTTTCTTTTGTTTTGTCTGTTTGTTATAATCTGATTATTATACTCAATCAATCAATCTTTATTCATACTGAAAAGGCCACAGGCCTATAGTACACAACTTAACTATAGTTTTTACATAAATGTAAACATAAATACATATTACAGAGATAATACATGATTTCTATACAGCATTGCATGATGGATGAACATGGCAAGATTTTGTAACAATGTTTGATTTTTACTGCTCATAAGAGTTGACAATTTTTTGACACATGGATGGGCATAATAGTATCTTTTGATATATTTACATCGTAGTGAAAGATAACATGGACAGATGAGTAGAAAATGATATTCATCTTCAATTTGATTTAAATCACAAAGTTTACATATTCTATCTTCTTTATTAATATTTTTATATCGACCGCTCTCAATTAAAGGGGCAGTAGCATGTTTTTTCCCTTAAAAAAAGTTGAAAAATAAAATTTGAAAAATAATGTCTTGTACTTGTTCAAACAGTATTCCATACTTCAAAACTACTTATCAGATTCAAATAAGACTTTTTTACATTTTCCTGTGGCATTGTGCTGTAGTATTGTTTGAATTGCCATGGCATTTTGCTATGGCATTCCTGAATGCCATGGCATTTTGCTATGGCATTCCTGAATGCCATGGCATTTTGCTATGGCATTCCTGAATGCCATGGCATTTTGCTATGGCATTCCGAATGCCATGGCATTTTGCTATGGCATTCCTGAATGCCATGGCATTCTGCTATGGCATTTTTTTTTCAAAATAGGGTTGCATGAAAAATAATTACTAATTATTTATCTTTAAGCTGATTTTGATAATAAAATGCAATTTGATGAAAAAAAATTTTGTTTGAAAGTGATGAAATTTGGGCGGTCAACTTAGGACTCCCCGTTCAAATCCTAACTTGTACCGACCGGCATTATAATATTCAGGCACTCGTGTCGTAACATAGTATTACATAGACACTCATGTAATATCCTCTATATTGCTGATAGAGATAAAGACAACAACAAAAACCCAAACAAATCGTACCTTTGCCTTCAAGAAACAGATAGAGGAAGTCTTCGAACTTGCCCGAGTATTCATACACTACCACATCTTTATAGATGTGATACAATGACACAACCACATCCTTCGGGTCCCTCATACTGTAGATGATCTTCACTTTCTTCTTGATTAGATCTTCTGTAGCCTCTGACAGTTTCATGTGAGTGTTCAGGAAGCGAGGGGAAGGGAGACTACTCAGTTCTTCACTTGAATGTAATTCCAGAGAGTTACTTCCCTTCCATAACGGTACCGTTTCAGCAGCGCCATTTAAGAGCATACCAACTATTTCAAACATCCAATGAGTACCTGGCAGAAAGGAAACTGAGCAATAATGCGTTGGTTAATATACAAATGTTATAAGTATATGCCACAACAATACAGCGTTATGTGTCTCACTGTGAGAACAAATGGTGATTCATATTAGCTTGCCATGTGATCTTGACAGTAAAAACCTATTATCTCACCTTATTTAAATTGTGTGGGGTTAGGGGTTGCAGGTGGGGTTGGGGATGGGGTTGGTAGTAATCGGATAGTTACCATAGATACAATTTGAAACCAGAGCGTCAATACTTAATAATCAATAGCAAAACCAATAGACATTGCATAATTACACCGTACCAGTTCTGAGGTATGCTGAGAAGTAGATGTCCCCATCTCTCAGACTGAACGTCCTGATCCCGTTCAGGATGTCAATGTTGTACAGAGGGAAATACGGGCTGCCCTGGAACTTCTTGTACTTGATGTTGTTTCCTCCACGGTCGGTGAAATACACGTACTCTCCCTCTGTACTCCCGGGAAAAGGTGTACCTGAAGTCTGAAGATTTGTAAAGTATGTTATGCATTCATTCCTTTTGACAATATAAACAATAGATGAGCTTCGATTGTTTTAAATGACACCTTTAATGAACATAAAATAACAAGTAGTTTAGATATCTTAATTACTATCATTAATTGTATTTTCCATATGCTCTATCAGGGTATTTGTGTTGAGTTTCAAGGGTTACCTCGTACCGTTACCGGCTCGCCTCTCATCGCTAGCATGTATTGTGTCAGACGTTAATGGTCAGTAATCTCAACCGGGTCACTGACAATTTACATATGGCTCGATATTAATTAATAATTTAGCTGGTTATTTATAGCGACACATGGTAAAAGAATCAGTAGAGTGAAGGAGTGTTGATATACCAAAGCAGGATGGGAACTGTTTTTTGACAGAAACGAGTTCAATGTAAGAAGAATTTACAAAAATATATACAAACTGCTGATGTTAATCTAATGTCTAAGATAATCTATATACCCAAGTGAATTATTAGGCTTCCTCCTATATAAACATATGTAGACTCATGGTAAAAATGGTTGACACCCCTCAACAGACAATGGATTTTAGCAAATTAAATGCATGGACAATAAATATTGTTCGATATTATGGTATTTTAAAAATTAAATGGCGCAAACACATGATATAAAGTATTAAACACTTGCCATGTTTGTATCGTCTGTGAATGTGACTTCGTGAAAGATTTTGGGTAATCTAATGTCTAAGATAATCTATAAACCAAAGTCAATTATTAGGCTTCCTGCTAAATGCAACCTTGTCAAGATCTTTGTTTATCATTTACTAATTATCAACAGCACATGCCACCTTAATTATACAACACTTAGCAGTATGAACTTATCCATTGTACGGGTTATTTCTTATACATACATTTTGATAGCATCAATCCATACAGTTTCACCACTTATAACCTGCAAACATAACTTAACTTAACAGCAGATGTTTATGAAAGTTGTCCA
Source organism: Gibbula magus (assembly GCA_936450465.1). Classification (NCBI taxonomy): domain Eukaryota; kingdom Metazoa; phylum Mollusca; class Gastropoda; order Trochida; family Trochidae; genus Gibbula; species Gibbula magus. Next base: position 64,864,720 of record OW388304.1, read on the forward strand.
AGCCATGTGTTCCTATTTGAAGGGGTTCAAGTATATAACATTATGAAGACAGGTCACACTAACGTTGCATTTTATGTTGAAATCACATGTCACACGTGTTGTATAGTTCACGAGTATCCTCAAAGCATTTTAAAGCATAGAACCCGATTCAATTTCTGAACAACAAATAGACAAAAACTGATTTTGATGTTGTGTTGAGGAGTCTTCACATTGTCAAAAAACATTTGTTGTGAAACCTTACGGTAAGTCGCAGCAATATCATGTGTTTATATGTCACTGAGCGTGACGAAAACAAAGACATGAATATTTACCTCAATAATCGATTGGGACATGCTGCTGTTTCTGTCACCATACACCAGTCGGCCTTATTCTCGACTTGTATTGTCCCGTCCTGCAGTAGAATGTAGGTCAGATAACGTACCACGTGTTCATACAAGAAACGAGATAGTCCAAAGTAGTACACGTTAGTGTAAATCTTCAGATTATTGTAATGTTTACATAAATGTTAATATTGTTTCCACTGACTTTAGTTTTGTCTTTACTTGATCACGAATGTATTCATATTATATCTGTCAACACTTTTAAACTGAAAAGCACCTTTATATATTCTTTTGCCGTATCTCGATACAGATATCCTAAAAGTGTTATAATAGTATCTCTATAAACGACTCATTCCCAAGCTAACACAATTCTATTTTACCGTTTTTAATTGAGAGTATTTCTGTCACAGTTGTGGTATTGAAAATGACAAGCTACCTTTGTTACCTAGATTTTCTTGATAACAAGTTCTGTATTTTGAAAGAAAAAGTTGGAGAGGTTATTAATATTGTAAAATGGATTCGAGTGAAATATCAACCACTTTAATATAATGGAGGGTGTTATCGATGCAATGAAGCAATCTTGTAATCTTTGTATCCAACCTGATAACTATTCAAAACAGGTCAAAGGTCAAGCACATGAACAACCTCCACAAACTCCCATCAAACATCCCATGCGAATCCTAAAATTATTAATCTACCATTGGAAAGCGTCACTGAAAATTCACGATAGAATTTCTGATCGAGTAAATATTCGAAAAGAATAATGTCTACAATGCATTTATATTTTTAATAACGTCAAAATAATTGCAGATTTGTTGCAGAATCATACAAAACGTCAGTGCACTATGAACTATAGCGATTAGCTTCTGTGTACAAATTAATCTTGATGTTTGACATTCATCCCTAATATTAACTCATCATTTTCCTGTTCTTTGAAAAATAAACAAGTGTATATTAATAGCTTCGTATTGTTATAGAAAACTTTACAGTGGAGCCGACATTCAGATCTATATTTAAAGCCATTAAACTAAAAGAAACATGTATTATATTGAAGCAGCAGGATTCTGATGCCGTTATTTGGAAACAACAAGTCTTAAGATTACTTATTCTGAAGTTGTAATCATGAGATTCCTTACTTATTCTGAAGTTTTAATAATGAGACAAACGAAACAGAAGTCTTTCTCTATTTATTCAAGAGCGTAGAGTGTCAGCCCACAAGACCAGATCCTGGCTCCGTCTTACATGCCTGTTCACACCGAGATGAGAAGTCCAGTGGATCACAGAAGACAACATGACATGTAACGTAAATACCGTCGTGGTCGTGAGGGAGATCAAACATGTCAAACTTGAAGCGGGTCACCTGGTTTCTCACTGCGATGATGTTGGTGGTCGACTGTACACTGCAGCTGTGGATGATTCATATGTCAAGATTAAGAGATTAAGATTAAGAAGAAGATTACTACATTCAAATTCTGCTTATAATTTGTTTTCTGTATATCTATAACTCATAACATGCAAATAGAAGGATTGCATCACGTTTTCCTATGAAAGGAAATACATGCATGGATATCTAACAAAATGGCAAATGTTTTTTTACCAATTGCAAAATAATACTCCTCCATCTACAAGTAGAGCTGCATGTATAAAAACGAATGGTTATGATTCGGTTAATCAACACAGATCGATTTCCGATCCTAGAATTATTAAACAATGTTCACTCTAATATGGCTGCTAGCAGTTTACTTATTATATGTGATACCGTTATCTGTAAGTGCGGATAAAAAAAAATATGAGATCAGATTTTTCTACTTTTGCTGTTTAACGTGTCTGGTAACGAGTCACGGATCTCCAATTTGAGACAATTGAAGTAATTAGTAATAAAAACTACTGCATGTAAACAATGAAGCGAAGCGAAACTTGTTAGCAGGCACGTTAATCAGCATAGGTAGATAAAAGTATACTACATATATATATATATATATATATATATACATAGATATACTACATAAACGTTCATCATGAACGGCATTTTGAACATGCAAAAGAGTATTTTAAAAAATAAATTTTACAGTTTAAAAAAGAAGATACAGTAAGTAAATACTACGGGCAATTAATTTGCAATGTCCAGAATTTTAATACTGAATATCTTTATGAGCACATCAGCATGAGCTTTACGGAACCTAGAACACCATGTCAATACTTGTAGTTGATATGCGAAGTCCTTTTTTGAAAAAGAGAAATGGTAAAACATGGTTGGCCTGATTCTTATCCTTTATGTGATGCATCACTTAAATGATTAGAAACAAGACATTCAACATAAGATAAAAAATAAACTCTTGATAATACAACATAACAAATAAATCTAAGAATTATTAACTACTCACTGGTGTTGAATGAGTGGAAAGGGGTTCTGGCTGTGTGAACTGCTCCCCGTGATATCTGCGTCACATGAGTCCACCACCATCACAACATCCGGGTGACTCAGAGACAAAACTTGAACATAAACAGGAGTTCCTAACTTAACCGCTCCTTGAAGAGGCTGTTGGAAGGCCGAGTCAGTGAACAAAGTGATGTCAACAGGCGACCCTGGTATGTTGCCTGAAGATGAGCCCGTTTGAGTGATGTTTGGTTTGACATTGACAGTACCAGAGGCCTGGAGACCATGGGAACAATGCAGGTTCTCCTTCCACCTGAAGTCCCTTATAACGTTGTTGGAGTCATGAGTAGCGTACACCAGGTAATTGTTGAAAGATACTTTCCCACTTGCGATCTGAATAAATATAGAAAAAGCCAAGCTACACAACTTGATTACATACATTTGTAATAACCTTATGCAACGACGAGTTTACGGGTGGACCGCTGTTAAAATCGTTAAACTGCTGTGTGCTCATTTCACACTGGTTTTGCATCTTGTTAGACAACCTATTTTCTTGTGCATAACTTTGGTTTGTAAAAGTACCTTCCCAGCAGACACACGGCGTTGTTACAACATCATATTTAAGGTTAAAATGTGTTTGCAACATCATTTAGCTATAAAACATTATCGTTACAATGTCTCTATTTCAACGTCAAAAGGACCACGTTGTTTCAAAGTTGTTATTTTATCCTTCGATAATATTAATGTTAATGCTTGACGACATTTCAATGTACTGATTTTCGACGTTGATAATAAATATATATAAGACGACATGTTAACGTCTCACACTGATTCTGTACTGCATCCTACGGTTCATCTATAAACAATTATTGATAGATAGATAGATAGATAGATAGATTGGCTTTATTTCCTCCACTGATGAAGATTACATTATCATATTATATTCACAATTGCTATAGTTGATTTATAACATAGGTCATACCAATTAGTAGGACTACATTACTGCTTAAAGAATCATACTGATGAGGTACAAGGTAAGTACTAAAATTCCATAGACTTAATTTTGGTATAGTAACATGTCAGCATTGGACCAATACTGATTTTATTAGTATCGCCAGTGTTGCATGTCAGACAGGGGCCACACATGATTGCCAGGAGCTGCATTTAGTACGAAACTCAACATTAACTTTTGTAATAAATTAAAAAAACCTTCACTCAATTTTTTTCAATTTTATAACTGTTTCTTGTTTCAAGACAATAGTAGTTTGAAGCATTATTAATTAAACACTATGAAAACATTTGAATTAGGATACCATAACTGAGACTGACCGACTGTGAATTTCATCTCAGCGCCCTCATGCAAATGATCCAAGGAGTACATAATGTCAAATATTAGGATTTTTAATACAAAGGTATAGTATCCCATAAGGACGATTTTAACATTTTGAAAACGTATTTACTACAAAAGTTAAATTTCGTACTTTCTAAATGATTGTAATATGATATGTAAACACAACTGACTTAAAAGTTGCCATAAGATGTGTTCTTTCTTTCAGAATCTTAAGCTTACATATTTGTCACTGTTCTCGGTTGTCAGAGATACACATAATTACAGAAAAATAACAGATATATATGTATTTCCCTGCAAGGTTGACATACTTTAAATTTACGTTTTAATAAACTTAATGCACTTATTTGTTTCATCCTTTCTTTGAAAATGAACACTCATAATGTATGAACTACATCAACATGTTTATTATTGTCAGATGTATTATCGTTAAATAGTTTACATACATTGTTGATATATTGATTTGAGATATAAAAAAAACCAGGCACACTCAGTTGTCAATTAATTCTTTGACATGATAATTGACAGTATTCACTAGCTGATTACTACTATTTTTACATTATGCAGAAGTTGTAAGGTAAATATAGGCGGAAGGTAAAGATACACAAACCCATAACATACAATCACTATCGATGGAAGTTTGAGGAAAATATGTAAAGAAAATTCAAACTATTTGTAAAACAGAAACTTTTTTGAAATAGTACATTTGAACTATGGGATTGTATCGGACAGTACAGCAAGACACATTAATATCTCACTCCACGAACTCATGATCCAGCCGTAAAGCAGGTATAAAGCAGGTGTGGAGCATACATTGTAGGATCTGCTAATTCAGACAATAAACTTTATAAATGCATCCATTAAATCTTAATGAATAATTTATTGAATTAAATTAATGAATCTTTGACATATTGATATTTTTCTGATTTCATACAGATACACTCGTCCAGGCCCTTGGATGTGAACCTGTGTTCAATATTAGATTGATGTAACTCTGTATGATAACTATTTCAAAGAAATACACTCATCTGCAAAGAAACGTTGACATACATAGTACAAGATCATTTAATCCAACAATTATAAACACGATTGAAACAGAGTTACAACATGTATTAACAAGCCAACTCAACATACTTTGAAAGTTCAAACATTATCTGTTCATATATCTGAGAAACACATGTTTAGAAATCATTGTTTTCGAATATCCTTGACCAAACGAGATAAGATAGTCAAAAAGGACTGTTTTGGCTTGTTTTATGACGTATATTGAAAAACACATCAATAAATTTAGGTCCAACAATTCATTTATGTCGACAACATATTTTATCAATAAAATTTAAAATTTGATAAATGTTTAATTAAAATGCTAAATATTCTGAGCAAAACACTTTTGGAAAAAGCGATTTCAGCACACCAAGTCATTTTGAACAGACATGAAAATGAAGTTCTATACTCTAATGTATGAACTTGCAGGTACCTCGTTACACATTTTCCCCTACTTAACGCTTTCCCTGGCAGCAGTATTTCGGTTTTTGCACTGTTGAAAATGTGGTGTCATTTCTTTTGCGGTTGAGTGTATGGCATTTGTTTTGGTACTTCAAATTTCCGAGGGGCAGGAGGGGGAGGGGAGTGGTACAGACAGGAGCAGACAAGGAGCAGACAGGAGCAAACAGGAGGAGACAGGAGCAGACAAGGAGCGGACAGGAGGAGACAAGGAGCAGACAGGAGGAGACAAGGAGCAGACAGGAGCAAACAGGAGGAGACAAGGAGCAGACAGGAGGAGACAAGGAGCAGACAGGAGCAGACAAGGAGCAGACAGGAGCAAACAGGAGGAGACAGGAGCAGACAAGGAGCAGACAGGACAAAGCCCGCCTATAGCGGAGTTTTTTAACAGGCTCCATCCTGAACTTTTCACAAGTATTTTCTGATGCATCATGTATTATGCATTTTCCTACATAACAACATGAAAACTTAATTAAACTTTATAAGGAGAAATAGAGACAGTTTTATGGATATACAACTTCTTTATTCTTTGAAGGCGACGTTTCGACATAGGTTCTAATGTCGTTGTCAAGCAAGTGGTACACAAGAGAGTAAAGAGGTGGGCTATATACATGAATTGTTTATACAAGAGATTGGATATGGGTTGTTTATACAATAAATAGAGTTGATGGACAAAGGTTGAATAGCCAATTGAGTAGAAGCCAGTTATGTGATGTACAGAGACAGCATGAATGATTAGCGAGGTGATTGGAAGCCAGGTGAATGTTTTTACAATAGAAGAGATTGATGTACATACATAGGTGAGTTGATACAACAGATGAGATTAATTTATATGGTAAATTAAAATAGATACAGTAGATGAGATTGATGTACAGGTGGTGATTACAAAGTGAAAATGGAGAGAACAGTAACATAGATTATTTTGGAATGGACATATTGAGGCATTAAATAACCGCATTAAATGACATTGATTACTTTAGCAAATGGTGATAAGTTCTGGGGATGAAGTATCCTTCATCTCTGTTGAGAGAGGGGCCTATCTTCTTGATGTGGATGACCAACCTGCTGGTATCGGAAAGTTGATGATACTTTCGTCATCCTTCCTCCATCTGATGACCCAAACGTCCTCCTACAGCATCTCAACTCCCAACATCCTCGCATGCAGTTCACCATGGAATTAGAATCAGAAAATAAACTTCCCTTCCTTGATGTCCTAGTCCAGAGGGATAACCATAGCCTCCACACCAGTGTATACCGCAAGCCAACCCATACGGACCAATACCTTCACTTTTCCTCCAGCCACCCCATCCAAATCAAAAGAGGAATAATTGCCACACTGACGAGACGAGCTAAGAACATCTGCTCCACAACTGCATCCCTTGACAACGAGTTAAATCACCTGAGACAAGTATTCGTCCACAACAATGAATACCCTGCATCCTTCGTCAGCCAGACCATCAACAAAACCCTCATCCCTGAGACTAAGCCTCCCCGACAACAAACTGCCCCGTTCACCATCAGCATACCCTACATTGGACCTACTAGCCACCAGATACGACGACTCTTAAAACAACAAGCTAACATTGACGTCACGTTCCAAAGAGGCACCACCCTTCAGAACATACTGCAGGCCACAGGCAGACCCAAGTCAACAACAAAGCCGGATCCTGCAGGTGTAGTCTACCACATAGAATGTGACTGCGGCGAGTCCTATGTTGGAGAAACGTCACGGCCACTCTCCATCCGAGTCAAGGAACACCAGGCCTCTGTCAGGAAGAATGATGGCAAATCAGCTCTTGCTGACCACACCAAAGTTCACCCAGACCACACCATCAAATGGGACAACATCACTGTCATTGAAAGAAACCAGACAAACTACAAAACCCGAAAACTACTTGAAGCCATCCACATCAAGAAGATAGGCCCCTCTCTCAACAGAGATGAAGGATACTTCATCCCCAGAACTTATCACCATTTGCTAAAGTAATCAATGTCATTTAATGCGGTTATTTAATGCCTCAATATGTCCATTCCAAAATAATCTATGTTACTGTTCTCTCCATTTTCACTTTGTAATCACCACCTGTACATCAATCTCATCTACTGTATCTATTTTAATTTACCATATAAATTAATCTCATCTGTTGTATCAACTCACCTATGTATGTACATCAATCTCTTCTATTGTAAAAACATTCACCTGGCTTCCAATCACCTCGCTAATCATTCATGCTGTCTCTGTACATCACATAACTGGCTTCCACTCAATTGGCTATTCAACCTTTGTCCATCAACTCTATTTATTGTATAAACAACCCATATCCAATCTCTTGTATAAACAATTCATGTATATAGCCCACCTCTTTACTCTCTTGTGTACCACTTGCTTGACAACGACATTAGAACCTATGTCGAAACGTCGCCTTCAAAGAATAAAGAAGTTGTATATCCATAAAACTGTCTCTATTTCTTCATATCATCAACTTCTAGAATGCCTATCAAACAAGTAAACTTTATAAGTATATTAAACTCCAATTCAAATTGTTTAAATACAGTAACAAGGTTTACCTTAAAGAATATAGATACATTTGGTGAAGCATCGACAAACAAAATAAGGCAACTTCTTCTATTTTATAATATGTACGTTTCCTTTTCTTTCCAAAAATAGTGTTTCTGTATCTGACTACACTACATGTACCTGTGCACGTGTATCACACTGCTTGTACGTCTGGTTAAACACAAGTAGATCTCCCTGCACCATCCCAGTACACTTGTCCTCGTTCATGTAGATTTCAGTGACGTCACGGGGTCGTAGTGAGAGTTTAGTGAGGTCCACAGTAACGTACCAGCCGAGATGATGACATTCCAGATGTATAGCTTCACGGAAATCTGTGGTTCCTATAGAATAGAGAAACACATTACAGGGCTACAGTTGTTACTTATCGAAATTAATGTGACATAAATGTCATGGAAAAATAAAAGGAACAGTGTTGGATAACAAACAAATCCCTTTCGATGAATCATTTGCAAATTTTTAATATATTGACGACTCACTTATAAGAACATGTAGAGGAAAAAATAAAGACAAATTGGAGGAAACAAAATTTGTCCAAGAATTTGTTTTGCAATTGTTGCAAGATGACCAGGTGTACCGAATATACCCCAAGGAAGCCACGATCAGTAAACCATTGGTAAATATACGGAGGGAAGTTCAGTACAGTATCTGCTACTGTTTCCACAACCACTATCTAATACCTGAGCGAACCACTTAATACATATATAGCTCAATAATGTGCACTAATGTAAATCTGATATACGTAAATCTCTCTCAATGGTAAGATAACATAAGATAAATCCTTGTTGCCCTGCGTAGGGAATTTGAATTGTCATGAATTGAGAACAAAGGAAATAGATAAATACGAAAAAAAGATATAAACAAGCTAGAATGTACATGAAATATATAACAATTAACAATAATCAGAATATGATGTCGCATGTTATTAAATGCCGAGGAGAAGTCCGAGCATATGCAGTTGGAGTCAAGATCATCCCGATTTCTGTGTAAAAGACAAACTGTAGCATCTTTAACACCCTGTCTTTCTCTGTAGGCGAATTGTTGAGCATCGAATATATCTTGAACTTGACTCAATAAATGCTGGAGAACAAGCTGTTCAAAACACTTAATGATTGTTAACGTCAGTGCAATAGGTCTATAATCGTTCTTTTCTTTAGGATTTTTCCTTTAGGCAGAGGAATACTTTCAGACACTTTCCATAACAGTGGCACAATATGAGAATGTAGACATAAATTATATAACTGGTGTACATGACGGAGTTCTTGCACGCAATGTTTCAGAATGATGTCATGTATTCCGTCTGGTCCTGATGCTTTCTGGGTCTTTCCGTTGAAAGTTGAGCAATACCTCATATTCTCTAATCATAATATCTTCTTGTGAGTCTTCCATGTTTGAAAATAAGTTGTTGATTAATGCCGAAATATCGTGACAGCCAAACAGCGCATAGCAACCATTCAGATCGTCCAAAACCAAACTCATCTGACATAGACGCTGCATCCCGCGATACCCAAACCTGACGTGTATGGTTCTGTCTGAAAATCTGAAATCTGAAATCTGAAAAATACTCTTTACATTCCCCGACTTTGTTGTTAATGTCCTTCTGAATTTTACTTTATCATTGCTGTTAACTGCTCGTTTTTTTTTCATTTATCACCACTGCAATTACTTGTAACCCACGACTTATTATTTGGATAAATTTAAATTTATTTTGCGGTATCAAGTTGTCCACATTAAACGAAATGTAACTGGTGATCTCCGCATTCACCACATAGCGCACTCCAATCTGTACAGGCAAAACTACACGGTAATGCGTCAAGAGACTCTTTATTCCAAACATTGACATTTTTTACACGACCCGCATTAGTTTTCTGCTTATACTCATGTAGAACATATACTGTAACATAATCCGCATTCCCTATTGCAGTAGCTTTGGTATGCTATACGTCTCCGTAACACAGATCAATAGTTCTTGATATTTTGACTATAGTGCGTCTGAACTGAACTAAACTTTATTTACACTCAGGCCGCAGGCAGCGGCATAAGAGGATACATTTTTACATTATATACATACATACAAACATGCATACATACATTTACATTTGATCTTAAACTGTCATATATAGAGGTATAGAAAAAGTTCAGGAATGATGTATTATAAATTATGATAAACACTAATTAGGAATGCGAAAAAGATACATGATTAACTTGAAACATTATAATTGAGGTTACAATTAGCGACATTTTTTAAAAACACTTATAATTACGTCACAGAACAAGGCTAGCCTTCTTAGTGTACCTATCTTTTTACTGTTAAATAATGTCAATGTGCGTTTCATCATACATCCGTTAAATATCCAAGAATAAATTGAGGCGAGGATTGAGAAATAGATTCAAGTTTCTGTATATTTGTATGGATGAGATCCGATATGTTGTTATTATTTGCACTTGGCGCAATGTATACTAAAACAATGAAAACCTGTCCAAATTCTCTGGGTTGGTTTGTTGGCCTCACAGAAATAGCTAGTAGTTTCTAATCACTATTACACTCGTGATTCCTAACCACAACGTTTTACTGATGTAAATGTAAATTGATATTCATGATAAAACTTTATTTTGGTTTGGTGGTCGACAAGCTATACAGACTTGTCATCATTGATGTCAAACCACACCCTCGAGCTCCTTCAAATTCTATTGAGTTGATACATGCTATTTATTACACACATGTGAGTGAGAACACTTCGAGATATTTTTGGTATCCAACGTATGTTAGATACTGCGAGAGACGCATCTGATTGGTCGCTCCATGGTGATGACCCGAGGTCACGAGGGTGGGACTACTTTTGCCATTCATAAGTAAACAAATTACTAAAATTCGTAGGAATCACAAAATGAACACAATCTGGAATATTATATATGAAACAACGACAAAGCCGAATGCGCTCGTCCTATCGTAACCTGTGCCGTCACACACATCAGCTGCGCATGTGAGTTGTCTCCCTTCAACCGTCAGTGGCGTCACAACGTCGACCGGGTCAAGCTCGCCTCGCTGTGTTACTCGCTACTCACTCCATTTCGAGACGCTCCAATACATGATAAGGGAAACAATCACACAAACGTCTTTGGTTATAATGATCCCAATGCAAAGCGACTTCCTTTTACCGAAGGTGAGAACCGTAACAAGAACTGACATGGGCTTGTCGTTGCCTAGTTTATGAGCTCCTGTTCGGAAAATGGCGAATTGACAGTGTTTTTCACAAGTAAATCAGAGTTCAAGATTTGAGTTGGCTTTTATCAGTGTTTTGTTTTCCTTAATACTCGGGAACACGTTATCAGGTTATTCCAAAGTTAAGATTCAATTGGTTCATAACTTAGCACGCCAATTAGCGCTTAAATCAAAGATTATGTTTGTGTGCGGCATTAGACACTCTTTACCGTTACACATTGTGACGTCACTGACGTGAAAGTGAACTGTATTACTACGCGCGTCAACAGAACGTCTAGAAATTTTCGTTTAAAACTACTCTAATCATGTTGTTTATATGTGTGTAATAAATAAAATACCAAACTCATTCCCTATGAATACCGTATTTTTTTACAACTCGTCACTTGTCAAACGTATTTAACTCGCTTTCGCTCGTTAAATACGTTTACAAGTAACTCGTTGTAATAAATACGGTATCCATAGGGAACTTGTTTGGTATTCTCTATTTATCATACAATGTTTGGTGTTCTCGGCAGGATAAAGGCAACGGATATTTTTACAGGCGTTAACTTAACAAAATACAATGTTTATTCCTAATGCAGGTTATTGAGCATGCCAAAACACACACTCCTTCAAACTCTACAGCGTAGATACACGCTAGTTATGAGGAAGGAACAGGATGCACTTTCAATGACTTGAGCAACATAAGTGTTGAAATGAAGGATAATAAAACCTGAAAATTTACCACTACTTAAGTCCAATTTCTACTGTGTACAATTCATCAATAACGTAAAGACTGTAGAGAAATTGCCAATTTAAATTTTGAATTTAAAAAAAACCCAGTAAAATGTCAATTTCACTCACCAGTGGTGGTTGCTGATGGATCAAGTTCACAAATGAACAGATGTCTGTAATCGGCTCTGGCATCCTCCCATTTATATTGGTGAAAGTTAGAGTAAAAAGCGGAGCACTTATGATTGTCATCCATACAGTCAGGATTGCCACCGCCCCAGTGAGTATAGTTGACTGGACTACCGTCGAACCATTGGTACTTCCCCGCCACAATCTCCATACCCATCCAGTAGTTAGTTTTGTTATCGGAGGCATCTGGGAAAAGGGGGACATATTTATAGTATAAGTTACTTGGATTTAAACAATTTTTTATCCGTTTTCATAGAAACATCTTACATGTTGCTGAACAAGTACTTTCAAAAGTGTGAGGCCTAGCTCAAAGAACTTGGTGTTCAAAACAATCATGGGGAGAAACACTATAAAATTCAGAACAACCTATTTAAAGTATTATGATATTTTAAATCCTGTTGTAATACCTTGTACTTGAAATCTGAAGTAAATAATGTTGCTGTTGTGTTGTCAGCTTATGCCTTACACAATAACCGTAACCATCAACTTCAAGGATAACAGACAAAGTCATGCTTGCCATACTGTATTCACCATGCGAATGGATGTACAGGGGCGGGTCAGTGTAAAAACTGACTTTGGGCAAAAATAGGATTAAGATGCGGATTCGGATTTAGGATGCGGCATCGGATTCTTACAATTTACAACAGCTGCTTGTGAGGCGTATACCGATGGATGATAATGTGAATGCTCCATACATATGTTTATACAATCTTGTTAAATCTAAGTGCAATGTTTTACATTCCAGAAGTCCGTCATTACACCTAGGAAGCTACTGATGGAGGTCAAGAATAGTTTATCTTGAACCGAGCAATGAAATGAGGACAAGAAGTCATCGTCTTACAAGGCCCAGATTCGGTTTTATCTAACATACATCAATCAGTGCTGAATGTTCTAAATGGGTACTCATTTCTTGACATTTTAATCGCTACTTGCACAATCTTGGGCGGTATAGTCCTTTCCGATAAGGTCATTTGAGTTGTCTCCCTTACATTACTTTTCAACCGTTAAGGTTCATTTGCCAAATTGCATTTACTTCGGGAGAAGATTACGTCACAATGGATGACAAAACTAAGATCCAACACTAATATACTGTATGCTCCAACTATCGTGCCAATGAGGTCGAGGATAGGGTTGTATCACTGCATATGTTTCCTGCTACAGTAGAGTTACCAAAGACATGGATCACACCAGTCCAGTATAATGTTAACAATACCTTGCAAAAAATGTACAATTCAATTTTTATCAACACATTGATCATTTCATTATTTTTAGTAGGACATTTCAGAACTCCTACTCTCTGTACAAAGATTTGCCACGCATATCCCGCCTTGAAAAGATTTCCGGTACAATAGCCCTAAGGTAAACAAATTTCGTGAATAACTTCCAAAACTCAACAGCAAATGTGATTCTCTCAACATGACTTTCAGTGTCCAGACAAAGAAGTCACACCCCTCTGTGTTAGAAATTGCAATCTGTCCTTGAACTTGGTAATAATATGAACTTCCATGTTTAAGGGATAATTACCCATTGCAGCGTGTAAAAAAAATTAGGGCCCTTTGCAGCATCACACACAGACTTCATCCTATGGGTGTAAGGGCACTTTATCTCTAAAATACCCTTGGTGATACCTATATGTACAAGACCATCAGGACTCGCCCCTAATAGCAACAGTCTTTGTTCACTAACAATCCACAAGTAAATTCAGATATGTCAGTGTTTGGATGCTGTTGCTGGAGTATTGAGTAGCAGGTTCATGATCACTTCCCATTTGGTTTGCTTTGATGTAAAGTATGAGTAACCCATGACATTGTTAAGAGAACAGTCTGGTGTAGTTGATGATGTAAGCTTATATATCTGACTAAAGATAGATACTGTCTCTCTGTTTTTGAGTTCTGAAAACCAAGTGTCATTCTTGGCTTTACCACGGTTAAGCATTTGTTTGAAGTTGGTGCCTAAAGTCGTTTTGCTTTCGATACCGTGATGTTAACCAGTGGATACAATAAAGCAGCCACATGGTTACAGGATTCTCACTCTCTGAAAAATGTGTAACACGTTGTTTAATTAATATACATACACTATGTCGTTGCTATGAATATTCAAGCCATTATTATGTTTACCTCAATAGTTTAAATTTGATTATTTTAGTTTATTTTTAAAAAGTCTAATAGATCTATAATGAAATCCCATTTGAATAACGAAATTACTGTTAGTAGTAACCAAGGTAAAAACGAAAAATGATTTCTCACATCACATAATGCTCATAGTCAGGACTTTTGTTTGATGGTAGAGATGGCATATCCCAGGCCTTCACAAAACAGTGTGAACAATCTTTGCTGATTTGGTTTCGCGTTATCATTGCATCTGACGAACTGCAATCTTCTAGCTCTCGAAATAAGTTCACACTTCTTCCAAGAAGCGTGGTTTCTCAAATTAGTTGTTTCAGACTAAAATTGTCAACATCTACAGTTGAATTGCATAAATTCTACGCCATGTTGGAAAACAATAATCTCGGGAAGTAGCCTTGCGTCAAGAGCGACAATCTAGTAAAAGGAGATAATGACCTCATCAGAAAGGACTATAGTGAACATATATGCACATCTTCTATTACCAATAAAAAACATGTAAAGCAACTTTAACATAAACTATTTTAAACAGGTACAATTTTGTCAAAAATAAGTGTCATGTTTTTGAAAACATTTAATGATACATTATACTCAAAGACTACTTCAAAGATTCAAGACAAGCACCAATGTGTTAATAATTATTTTTATGAAAATTAAACGTAAAAGTGTTTTCAGCAAAAT
The DNA here is from genome assembly GCA_936450465.1 of Gibbula magus. Classification (NCBI taxonomy): domain Eukaryota; kingdom Metazoa; phylum Mollusca; class Gastropoda; order Trochida; family Trochidae; genus Gibbula; species Gibbula magus. Next base: position 64,879,770 of record OW388304.1, read on the forward strand.
GTAAACAAAATATAAAGCAAAAGAGTGAATATAGCATTTCTAATAGCGACATTGATGATAAGATGTGTTTTAACCAACGATTCTTCTACTGGCTGAATTAAACGTCTTGAATAAATTTAATTGACATGGCATGTAAGGCTCATAGTTGAACATTCGAATATACAATGACATTGATCAATGTATGTTTCGCCTCAAGAATATACATATTAGTTTCCACACCTTCGTGCCAATGAAGGTGATTAATAGCTCACAAGATGGAATTCATTCGGATCTGAACAAATAAATAACATGTGACAATCATGGTGAAGTGAAAAATATTCAAACAATGGAACTATGCTCAAGTGGAAAAGAGTTTAAAATGATGTCGATGAAAGTAGATTTTTAATGTATTTGATAGACACATATTTTGTAAAGAAGTATTCAAAATTTAATACAACAGAGTACGAGATTTTTATTTTTACATTGCTTCAAATGCACATGGGATGCTAAATCGCTTTTAATAGATGTATTGTGGTCACAATGTATTTGGTATTTAAGTTTTGAAAAAATAGAATTTAAATGCCGTTGATCTGAATAACCTTCTGTGATTCAAATTACTGTATGCCATCACAAAAATCACAGTTAAGGAGATTCTTTAATATAACCTACAAAAAAATCCTTATGTTGCATGTTGTACGAGCCTGTGGCCGTCATGCATATATATATAAACTGTGTTTCATTCTCAACCGTTCCGTATTAGTGTTCACAACTCAAGTGTGAAAAACCAAGTTTAAAGCAATGAGTACCTTACCATGGATTTCCTTAACAAGGAAGTTATCTTCAGCTTGAGTGTTGACAGAGACGAGATCGCCTCCTTCATTCTGACATGTTTGTCTTGACTCGGTGAAGTTTGATGGTGTGAGGTGCAGCCTATAGCAGTGTCCTGCATACTCAGTGTAGTGAGGAGGACATTCTGCAGAGGAACAGATGTTATTGGGATAAAACAATCACAATATTTCCTAGACATAGACAACAGATTACGATTTGTTTTTGTATTGGCCAAGTACTGTTGTTTGAAAATCTCACAAAGAATTTCTGTATACATTTGATGTGACGAACATCCTGTAGAGAAACATGTATTATCGAAATAAAAAATAAGCTACTTATCTAAGACGCTTATCTTGAGAAGGAGCTAAAAATAGATTAAATACTTAAATCTGTACTTGCTGTTTAAGTCACAATCATTCAAACTACAAAACTGTAAAATTCTAAAGTCTAACCTGTAGCGGACGATGCTGAAATTTTAACCAACAGCAAGATGAATAGAGCACCGATCATATCCATATGGAACAGGCTTGTAATTGTTAGATCATGTGTGATTCAAGATAAGAAAACAGCTGCAAATAGATACATATACTCACTTGTTCATTGCTTTTTAATTTATTCTCAGTGCAGCATAGTGACATGATGCATTGATGGCTGAAGAAAATACACTGTATATTTCTCTTTAATGGAATTTATATTATGGTATTTATTTGTTATTCTAAGTTTCAAAATGTCTTCGGTACTAAAGATGTGATAAAAAGCTGCTTGATCAGTTTAAAACCATCCATTGTTAACAGCCCGGACGTGTCGTTCCATTCTTATGAGCCATTTTGGAAATACTCATTGAATAACAATTCTTGTATTTTATTCTCTCTGTTTTATACATATTTTCTCATGTTTGTATTTCCTACCATTAACCAGATGAAGGAACAAATGTCTCCTCAATGTCGTGTCTTTTTAGAATAGAAAATAGCTATTGTCATCAAAAGACCCAAATTAATTTAGCCCTTCATCTTGAACGTTCGGGCCCTGACCGGGACATTTAAATCACATTAATTCAGAAAAATAATTAAAATTGATGACCTCCTTAATTTAAAATTATTTGGTTCTTAACTTTCTGCCAATGAAATAGATTTTTCAAACCTCATTATTGCAAACTAGTCGGATCTTTTCCTAATGCAATAATTAAAGTCAAATTGAAGCATGAACTTCTTGTAGGTTTGATACCGAGGTGTTACTTTCAACAATAAGCATCTAGTTGTTGTAGTCTCATACATACACTGTACATATTTTATTCCTATACACTTTGGATATATTGACCCGAAGCTTGTTTTCTTCTTCATCATTGAATACATGCATGTAGGTGTACCTTACTTATCTAATATATTTCCATAGCAGTTTCTAACATCATTTTGTTAATTACTTAAATTAACTAAACATGGCTGAATATATCTATCGTTGCTTACATCTCTAGTAAGTGATGTCTGTCTGTATATTTATTATAGTTTACAGCAAATTTCACAGATTGTGTTAAGCTTCTGACCCAAACTTGTTTTATCCGGTGCAGTACAAAATGAATGGTGTTGGGAAATGACCTCCATCCGTCCGTTTGTATGTCCGTCGTTTGTGCGTCGTGGCTATTGTTTCCGGATCCAAGCTGTAAGGCCTAGCTCAATGAAACTTGGTATGCTGAACACTCATGTGTAAATTTGTGCTTTTGAAATTTTAAACTTTTTATAACAGTTTTGATCGTTTTCATAAAAATCGAAAGAAAATTCTAGAACCAGAACATAAAAACTGTGTGGAATAAGTTTACAAACTTGGATACATGCCAACAGTCTAGTGTATATTCAAATCAAATTCAAAATTTGATCAAGTTAAGTTATTCTGGAAGTGTAATCTGATAAACTGAACTGATGAGACGACATTTTCTTTATTCATGTCACGAGCGTGTGTTTATACAGAAGCAGAGTGTCAGCCCACAAGACCAGATCCTGGTCCCGTCTTACACGCCTGTTCACACCGAGATGAGAAGTCCAATGGATCACAGAAGACAACATGACATGTAACGTAAATACCGTCGTGGTCATGAGGGAGATCAAACATGTTGAACTGGAAGCGGGTCACCTGGTTTCTCACTGCGATTATGTTGGTGGTCGACTCTACACTGCAGCTGTGGATGATTCATGTGTCAAGATTAAGAGAAAAGAAGATTAATTGAATGCAAATTGTACTTACAGTCGACTGTATTATTAACAAATGAGTCCACTACCCATAGGTCTTTTTGTTTCCTGTATAGCTACAACTCCTAGGTCTCTGAGGGGAATTTTGAAGTGGTATACATACGATTAGGAAGATTTACTGGATAACAATTTCTTTTATGTGAAAATACACGACGCCTTGGTGTATATACTCACTCATTCATCATCCGCCTGAGTGAGTATATACTTTAATTGAAGTAAATACATTTCTCAAAATGGAAAAGAAATGTTACCAATTATGTAACAATCCCCTCAATAAAAATATAGAGCTGTAAAATGAATGAGTAATCAACGTAGATCCACTTTCCATTCTCGAATTGTTAAAAGATGTTCATGCTCAAATGAAAATCCAGGGGTTTTAGTTTTATATGTGACCTGTGGTTATTATGAAGCGTCACCTATCGCCATTCAAAGTGATCAAAACGCTTCAAACCCTTCCGCCTGGCCCGTCGAGTTGAGCCTTGCCTTTGTTAACGATGTGACGTCACACTCAGCGGTTGTTTACATTGAAATCCTCAGGCAATTTGTCGATTTTCGTTGATAATTAGTTTAAAACATAATAACAACTTTTGACATTGCAAGTTTCCGATAGAATTGGTATTTGTGCTTCTATAGGGAAACATTTCGATGTTTTGGAGCAACTTTCGATATTCAATCGCTGATTTCAGATTTGTTCTTTTCCCAATCGGGTGGAGTGTTAGGGTATTTGAAAGACTACGATATGTTTTGAAATGAATAACTGACAAATAAAAATTAAAAACGATCATTCATTTTTGTTTTATTATAAACGTCATTATTATTGTAATTGATGTTGTGCTTGAGTTTGTGTTAGAAGTGGCCTATAGTTTGAGGTCTACTGAATTAGTCCGGCAGCCAAACCTCGATTTTCACCCTAGGTGGGAAAGTGCGTCCATAGAAAATGTTTTTACAGAAATTGAACCTTTTGGGTATATACTATAGGAAACTGAATGATGACACTTTGTCATCATTGAGCATTTTGATTAATTAATGTTTTAATAAGATAGGGTACACTCGTGATTTCAGTTATCCAACCACATCAAGTAATTATTTTTTAGTGTTCACAAAAATGAAATAAAATAAAGGCAGTTATATATCAATCGTTGTCTATTAGTATTATGAAAATAAGTAAAAATAATTGTTGAAAAAAACCGAAAGTCTCAAATGTTGATAATGTGTCTGGATAAAGGAGGTTTCTGAGCAAATTTGGTTTTCTTAGAGTAAAAGTGGATTTAATGGTGTAATAATTTACTTTTCATTATAATTACGATTATTGAATCATAATCAAAATAAATGGTAATAATGTTTTAGTTAGTGTTTATATTTGTTTACTTTTGCCAAATTCTGAAATTGGCCTTCGTGTAACAATGTCACTTCTTGTGGAGAGAAAATGGTGATTTGTGACGATTTCATGGTGTTTTTTTTTTTTTAAAAACACACAATTTACCATTTTTATTTTGTATTGAAATAAAATTTTGTTATTCACCAAGCAACACATTTATCACAAAGAGATAATTTGCAAAAGACAAAAACAGGAATTAGTCAATTTCAAACTTTAGACCCAAGATTTGATCACGAAGCGGGCACTGAAATTGGGCAATTTGAAGGTTGAGTTATTGGTGGACAAGAGTAGTCTCGCTAGAAGAAAAAGCTAGAATGTTTCTTAAACGTTAAACGTATAACTGCAATGACATGAAAAGTGACATTAAAAAGTGTGGGCGTGCACATATTCAGACCCTTAGTCAGATAACACTAATGGTGTAGGCCAGACGTTGCAACACATTTTTTAATCAGGAATATCAAACACCTTGTTATTTCATAGGTCATATGATCTATCTATACATAAAACTAAACAGCAAGGACAAGGATAACAGAGACAGCAAAACAACAAACACAAACAGTTGTACTGTCTTTCTGTCGAATCAGCGGAGCATTGAGTGATTTACATTGCTGCAGATGCAAGATATCGTGTTGATTTCAAGTATTAATTAATGTCCAAAGGGTATCATTTTTGCAGCACGGTTGGTAGAAGATGGTAAGTCGATGATGTAGGACTTGTCTCACAGACACCATGGTTAGATACGATGTCGTCGATGTCTTCACCAACATATCCCTCAACAGAAAACCCAAGAAGCCACCAAGCTCCACATCTGCATCGAACAGCTCGACACCAAGTTAACCATTAGCTACTTCTATTTTATCTTCACTGACACGATCCACGGACTTCAAGTTGGTTCACAACTATATTCCCTAATAACAGAGATTTTCATGACATCCTTCCAAGAACCAGCGCTCTCTAATGCTCCTTTTCAGTCGCTTTATTGGTTCCACAAGGTTGATGACACCTTCACCACCATAGCCATCATCTCCTACAACATCTCAACGCTAAGCATCCAAAAATCAGTTTGACCATGGAAACAGAAACTAACCACCATCTCCCCTTCTCGTATGTCTCCTTGCAAACTACTGGGCATGGACCTAGAATATATGTCTAGAACGCACGCAGTGACACACACACTGACCAATACACACAATACAGTGTATGTTATCATCCCCTAATCAAGCAAAGCCACACTTACAAGACGTGATAAAAATCCATCTGTCAACCTGATACCCTCAATAAAGAACCAAAACATCGAAAGGACACATTTACCCCCGATTAATATCCAGCAAGCCTAGTCATCAAGAATACCGTGAAAACACTCACCATTAGAGCTATCACCTACAAGCCTTAACCGAGAAATTTGAGTAACAATTCCCTAATTACTTACCGGTAGACTATCTCAGCTACAAGATCGCCCGCCTCATCAAGAACAAAGTCAGCATTGATGTTACATTTCCCTGTGCAAGATCCTCAAGCAGCTACTCAAATAAAAAAACAGCAGAGGAACCAGCACTACAAGAGGATGCATCTTCAAAATGCCATGCCACTGTGGACAAGAGTACAAGGATCAAGGAATATAAAGCGTATGTCAACACACTTGACCAGAAATCCTCCCTATCTGAACATACTCTGAACAAGGATCACACTATCAACTGGGAGGCTACTACAGTCTTGTTAACAAATAACAAATTGCGCCATAGAGAACTCCAATAAGCGATTGACATCACAAGGAAACAACCTGCAATAAACCGCGACCAAAGCATCTTCCTAACATGTACCTGGGGATTCACTCATCTCGAACATCTATAGTCTGACGGAGGCAAATCCGAGGAGCACCCACCCTACCATCCATTCACTCTTGTCAGGGCCTATCTGAGGAGTCAACAGAACCATTCACCGCCCAACCACTTCACACCCAAATCACTTACCTCTCCTAATACTCTCAATCACCATGTCTTCTGCATTTCACATCCAATCAACTGTTCTTGTATCTACAATAAAGGCAATTGGCTTTCCTCCTTTTACCAATTTGTATTACTGTTGTCCAATCACTACTTCAATAAAGCCCACAGGCCATTGCTGATTTAACAATCAACTATTAATGATCCTCATGTCTGTATCACAAATCATCAATGTATACTACTCTCATGCGAATTCATCTTAAAAAATTAATATAATCTATCTGACTGAGTTTTCTCGCCATTGGTTTCATTACTATATAAATGTATACCACTTTGTTATTTCTTACATTTCACCTGATGATGGAGTAGGTATATACTCCGAAACGTCTTGTATATTCACATTAAGGAATTTGTTATCCAGAAAATATCCTTGTTCTAATGTCAAATAGTCATAACTATGTTGGGTTTAATGGGGTCTTTTTTCAGAATGTGTCAAAAGTAAACATATACTAACTGAAACTTTATCACTATTTCTTTTGATTATGATACAATAATCGTAATTATAATCAAAAGTAAATTATTACACCATTAAATCCAATTTTACTGTAAGAAAACCAAATTTCCTCAGAAACCTCGTTTATCCAGACACATTATCAATATTTTGGCCTTTCGTTTTTTTTTCAACAAAAAAGTGAAAAAAGTGTACTTATTTTCAGAATACTAATAGACAACAATTGATATATAACTGTATTAATTTTATTTCAATTTTGTGAACACTAAAATATAATTAATTGATGTGTCTGGATAACTGAAATCCCGAGTGTACCCTATCTAATTAAAACATCAATTATTCAAAATGCTCAATGATGACAAAGTGTCATCATTCAGTTTCCTATAGTATATACCCATAGGGTTTACCAGGAACAAAAATATTTTCTATGGACGCACTTTCCCGGTCACAAGGGATGGCTGCCGGACTAAATACCACTGAACTAAAATATACATTCATAGATACAGCATCGCATGAGCTTTACTGAATAATCAGGCTTTCTCATTTTCCTAACATGATTTAAAAACGCATATCTTATTAATAACATTAGTTGAGGATGTTAGGTTAAGAAAACTGTATTGTGATATGGGATATTTCACATATTTACCAAGAATTGTACTTAGTCTAGGTAGGCTTTACAGTAAAAGGAGAACATGTATTTATCTTCAATCAGATTAGGAGTAGGTAATTTACAAAAAGGAAAATCTTAAAACATTGTTATATCTAACAGTCCCTAAATTAAGTTTAAATTTGCCACGAAAATTGGATTCTCAGGAAAAGAAAGCATCAGTTCATCATTATATGTAACGATGTTGTTAGGAGAACATGCCCATCCATTTTCCTTACATTTATATTGCAAGTAAGATTTGGTGGTTAATTCACATGTTTTTGAAAATAAAATACTGTTTAAATCACATCGACAAACATATAGAATATGTATCTTTCCTATTTTCAAATGAATGAAATTGAACTATAAAAATTTGATCAACTCATCATGGACGTCTGTTCGTTTTAACATCGGTACAATTCCGAATGTGCAAGAGGGTGCGTGCTGACAGCATGGGTGTGATAAAGTATGTAACATAACAGTCAGAAGGGGTCTTAGGTTTAACGAGATGACAATCCTTTGATGTCATGAGCACGGTGACACGATTGATGTTGTCTTAACGAATTAATGGTAAATTGGTAGTGTATTGCTTGCTATATGTCAAACATAAGCTTAGAATGTTTTGGTCAAAGCAAACAGCCAATGAAATTTCCAAAGTGTAGAAAATCACTAGAAGTAAGTAACAGATATGTCCATAATGATGAAGACAACGGATTGCCATGGGATGAGAAGGTAACCTAACACAGTATGTTTGTCTTTCTCTTTCTTAAAATTGTTAAGTTATTTGTATTATGTCCAGTACTTGATGAGAGTTAAACGATTCCCATAGTTATACATCTTACGTTTCACTTTCTAGAATCCAAATACTTTGAGATAGTATCATACATATGTGTTCCATTTCATTTCAAATGTTAAAAAATTGAATTATAATGTATAATGGAAACGTTAGACATAGAAACGAGATGTGTTCGTGCAAGGATTTAGAAAGAAAGGATATCTATCTTAATCCTTGCTTGGCGCTAGCAAGATGATTCCGAATGTACATCCGCTTGTTCTTCATACAAATCTTCATTATCACAAGACTTAACTTGTTCAAAGCGAGATCTTATTGCTAGAATCATAGTCTGGCATAGCAGTAAATGGTCAGTGATAGACAAACACACGAAGTTATGCTATATAATTGACACTTCAAAATGACACAAAGAAAAGACAATGGCGGTAGATTTACGCTGGGATCCACTCGGGATTATCGGAGACAATTTAAACCCATGTGTACAACGGCCAAAGTTAATTCACGACTGAACAGAATATGCCGACATTGTTTCAAATAGCTTTTATCACATACTATACGAGTGCATAATGTAAACAATAACATAAGCCAGATACTCGTTAGGGCATGACTCCTGAGTAACACGTCACACCTCTGCTAGCAGCTGATTGGCTAATGAAACGTTTGGCGGCTGTGTTAATGAAGTATTTTTTAAAAAGTTTTTTCTTCAATTTTGGGTTGGATTTTTAATCCAATACTTTTGTGTCTTTATTCTTTACTGTTGTCAGAATCATTTCCGCGAAACTTACCCCCCTTGAGGCTAGAGTTACATTAAGGCCGAGAGCAACACATATGCGTCAAATAATTAGCTCCTCACAGAGAGAGTCGCATATATGCGACAGCTAAAAGCAGCTCTTATTGAGCGAGTGACGCACATATGCGTCAGCTGAAAGCATATATGCATCCTCACTGTTTTATTGCAGAAAACCCATTCTTTTCACCTTATTACCGATGTCAATGAACACTGATTGCTGTTATAGATGCAGTGAACATTCTGTGGATGTATTTAATATGTTTTGTAGGAATAACTTATCATAAGCAACGGTTTATTCAACGTTTGATAAAGAATGAGGAATGTGGTATGAGGTTATGTTTTGCACATATTTGACTTCAAGAAACTCTTTTGCATTGCTACTATTGTATTTTGGAAATATCAACATTTGCCATTTGTATCTGCATGTTTGAAATGGTTTACATAAACATAACATATATTGAGTGAATGCAAGTGAGCATCATGTAATAACTTAATTATTACCTGTATACCATATAACATATTGTATTTGTATTGTGAGTTCAGTTGATGAAAGTGTCCTCTCATATAACAATACATCCGGTGTAATTAGTGATCTATCCTTATTCAATCGTTTTTCGTTTTATTCCATAAGACCACCAGAGGTGGTATAAGAATACAGTACAAGGTATAATGTAATAATGTATAATGTATTCATTGGCAATAAATGCATGATCCTGTATCAGTTACTGGATGGATACTTATGCGAATACACATGTGACAAGCATATTATTGGAAAAACCTTCGTTTTTGAAGTCACGCCCTGTTTATAGTGATTTATTCAATCATGTGAAATTAATGACACTTAAATAAAATCATTGTTCTTATGTTTTTCGCAAATTCAACAGGATTGTTCACTGACATATATATTCTAAATGTTGTTATATGATTTTGTCATTACTTTAACGTCAGTTTTAAATTACCTACATAAATGTTGAATATCTGACGTGACGACAGTTTTGACCATTTCAAGTGTAACTGTGACAGCCTATCATGTAATTATTTTTGAACGCCCTTCAATATATGCATGATGAAAGATAAACAATCAGTTGATCATACAAGATGATTTAAATACATCACTAACTTTTGATCTGTATGCAATAAATAAACTGAAATAACTAACTAAATAAATAAATTACATAGATAAATATAGGTGACGGTAACGCCATGCAGCATGTAGTAAAATGGTCGTTAAACGGATGTTATGGTAAATTTAAGTGCTTTCTCTAAGCGATTATTCACAAATCTATGCTTCAGTAATGTAATCCGTATATTTCAAGACTAATTCACAACAATTATTGTCTTAAAGTGTCACCGTAATTGAGTTTGATTTCTTCATCCCATATCTCCTTACAAAAGAACGTGAAAAGCAGGAACATACTATGGCTAATATTAATTTGAGATATCTAAATGTTTAAATTTGAATATATCTTTATGAGCATTACGGTATGAGTTATAGGGAACCTAGAACACCATGTCAATCTTTGTAGAGATATGTTTAGAGGTATTATTGTAAAAGAGAAATGGTAAAAAATGGTTGGCCTCATTCTTATACTTTACATGTGCCAATTGTATCCTTTGTTCAGCAAAATAATCACACATGTGACGTTAAACATATTGCTCTTGATATAACATATATTCAAAATCGTATTATAAATTACTCACTGATGTTGAATGAGTGGAAATGGGTTCTGGCTGCGTGAACTGCTCCCCTTGATATCTGCGTCACATGAGTCCACCACCATAACAACATCCGGGTGACTCAGAGACAAAACTTGAACATAGACAGGAGTTCCTAACTTAACCACTCCTTGAAGAGGTTGTTGGAAGGCCGAGTCAGTGAACAAACTGATGTCAACAGGTGACCCTGGTATGTTGCCTGAAGATGAGCCCTTTTGAGTGATGTTTGGTTTGACATTGACAGTACCAGAGGCCTGGAGACCATGGGAACAATGCAGGTCCTCCTTCCACCTGAAGTCCCTAATAACGTTGTTGGAATCATGAGTAGCGTACACCAGGTAATTGTTGAAGGATACTTTCCCACCTGCGACCTGAAAACATATATAACAAGCCAAGATACACAAATAAATACTTTTGAAATAATCCTATGCAGTGACAGAATATGATTCCTTTTGTTAATATTGATAAGGAGTATGGGTACTCATAACTTTGTGTATAAATGTAAGTAAAACTGCCGTTGTATATGTGAAATGCTGTTAAACTTGATTGATTTGTGTATGCTTTCACACTGATATTGTATCTTTGCTCTTGTGTTTCGCTCTGGTTGTTAAACTACTAATGCTTTTAAAATAACAAAGGTAAAAACCGCCTGTTCATGTGCGTTATATCTGTTTAATTTACCGTCATACTGTTTCTATATCTTGTTAAACTACCTGTGCTCGCGTGTTAGTGTTACCATATACATTGTATATATATATATATATATATATATATATATATGTATTCTTACTAGGCGTACCTGTGCACGTGTGTCACAATGTTTGTACGTCTGGTTAAACACAAGTAGATCTCCCTGCACCATCCCAGTACACGTGTCGTCGTTCATGTATATTTCAGTGACGTCAACTGGTCGTAGTGAGAGTTTAGTGAGATCCACAGTAACGTACCAGCCGAGATGATGACATTCCAGATGTATAGCTTCACGAAGATATGTTGGTTTAAACACACCTGTAATTTAACTTTAGCTTTGACACAAAATAGAGAAACAAATTAGAGGACTTCGTGGAAAGTAATGTGACATAAAGACGTGGAAACTGAAGGGGAAAACTGTTGGACATCATGCAAACTCTTTTTGATTTACCATTTTCAAATGTTATTGACGTTTTACCAATTCAAACATGAAGAGAAAAGAGAAAAATAATTTGTCGAAACACAATTTGTCCCAGAATGCTTTTTTGCAAACAGTTGCAAGATGACAAGGTGGACGGGATCTACACCGAGGAAGCTGAGATAAAAAAAAACCATATACAAATGTGTTAGTGGGGGGAAGGAAGTACAGTATAGTGACATAAAATATAAAATGCATATAATACCTGAGGGATGGTATATTTAACAAAGGTATTACAACTTCAAACGAACCACTGCATAGATATGTGTTTTAATACGGTGCACCAACTGTAAATTTGATGTACATTGTCCATGGAAATGTCTCTCAATGGTCGAGAAGCAATGCCAGACTTGTCACAGATACGTCTGACCATACTCTCCTCTGAACTCTATTTAGTCAAATACTCAATAACGTTAAAAGGAGACATCAGTCATATTGAGTCATAAAATTGCCTTGACTTGAACATCTGTAGTGCTTTAATACTTATAAAATGAAGGCTTACAAAATGTATATGTTTACAATTATTAATTTTCAAGGTCCATTGTGTAGAATTCATCAATACTGTGTAGATACATTTGAAAATCTCATGACATTGTTTAATTTCTTTCCTGATTGCACTTCTTTCACTCACCAGTTTGGGGTTCTACTGTGGTGATGGTTGCTGAAGGAACAAGTTCACAAATGAAATACACAAGGTTATAGTTTCCAGCGTCCTCCCATTTATACTGGTGATAGTGAGAGTACATGGCAAAGCAGTTTCGACCAATTTTAGCCATACAGTCAGGATTTCCAACACCCCAGTGAGTGTACTTGGCTAGACTACCGTCGAACCATTGGTACTTCCCAGTCACATACTCCATGCCCATCCAGTAATTATCGTGGTTATCGGGTACATCTGCGAATCAGCGAATCAAGCAAGTCATTGCATTATATGCAATTTTCTAATGACTAAAAAGCACCTGAATCAACTTTAAAGTGTCGATACCGATTGATATGTTGATGTATACTTGAGTCAGCATGGTTGTGCACTGAGTGCTTTAACGCGTGTACAATGAAATAATTAACAAGTACTTACAACGTGAAGTGAATGGTGTAGTTTGTAGCTGATTTGTGTGACGGAATGTGATCTACTTTAGGTGTGTTGAGGAGACATTCAGAATGTAGGTTTGTTTAAGTGAGAGAATTTGGGGGAAAAGGAGACTTTTGAATAATTAACTTTTTAAGTTATAACTTGAATACATTATAATTTATTCAAATTACGACTCGACTTGTTTTCATCTCATATTGAAACGGATAGGTACTAGGCACTAAGAGACATAAATTTATAAAATACACAATGTTTTATATATGCTGAACAATGATCGGTTTACCATTGATTTTTTGTACGAGAAAATTATCTTCCATTTGAGTGTTGACAGAGACGAGATCGCCTCCTTCATTCTGACATGTGCGTCTTGACTCAGTGAAGTTTGACTGTGTGGAGTGCAGCCTTTAGCAGTGCCCTGCATACTCAGTGTAGTTAGGAGGACATCCTGCAGAGGAACAGTTGATATTAAGATAAAGCAATCCTCTCCTCAGACATAGACAAAAGATTATGATTTTTAGCTCACCAGGCTTTCCGTCCGTCTGTAAAGTTTTCACTTTTTCGCCTTCCTCCCCATAACCGTTGAATCTAGGGAGATGAAATTGTGTGTACAGACTCCTTGGCCAATGAGGATTCTAAATTGTAGATTTGGTGATCCCAAAATAGGCCCACAGGGGTCATAACCTTCAAACCTATTTTCGTCATCTTCCCCAGTACCAAAAGGCCAAAAAGCTGAAATGTTGTGTAAAGACTCATTGGTCAATGGGGATTTTAAAATGTAGATTTGGTGACCCTGTGACCCAAAATAGGTTCACAGGGTTCATGACCTAAAACCCTATTTTACCTTCTTCTCTGGTACGAAAGGCTCAAGAAAGCTGAAATGTTTTGTACAGACTCCTTGGCAAATAGGGATTCACAATTATAGATCTTGTGGGTCACCGGGACCTGAATTTTCTTTTTCTTGATAACAATGTTTTAGTGGCGATTGCTTAGATCTTCAACCATAGATAATAAATCACTGACGTCATGGTGAACTACAGAACCAATGGCTCTTTTCTTTACTGTATTGACTAAGTCCCATTATTTATAAATCTCACAAAGAATTTATATATGCATTTGATGTGGCGGACATTCTGTAGAAAAAAAGGAATTATCGAGTTAAACTTTTACCTCTTCAAAATACGAAACTGTAAAATTTTAAAATCTAACCTGAAGAAGAAGAGTCTAATATTTGAATCAACAGCAAGAAGAATAAAGCACCGATCATATCCACATGGAACAGGCTTGTAATTGTTAGATCATGTGGAATACAAGATAAGAAAACAGCTGCAAATAGATACATGCACTCATTTGTCAATTTCTTTTTAATGCAGCACAGTCCTAAATACACTGTTAATTGATATCGCTGAATCTGTTGTTGAATTAGGTTTAACGTCTACTTGAGTGATATCGCCGACGCGGGTTCCTTAATTATTATTATCGAAATATGGGGTTGTAAAATTTGGAATATAATTAAGGACAGCTGAAAACAAAATTTGATTTAATTGGAGTTTCTAATAGGTAGAAAATTTGAGATTATAGCATATTGATAAAGTAAAGTAAAATTTTGAATTTTGAATAAAGGGAGATATAAATAAGAAATGAATAATGATATAATAAATGATAAATAATAATATAAGATAAAGTAAAAGTATTATTATTTGGGGGTGATTTTAATGTCTCACTTTTTGATATGGCGTTGTACCGGCAAAGAGATAATAAGAAAATTTTAAGTGTATGTGAAACATAAGTATATTGTTGGAATGGTTTTAGGGTTAGGTTTATCCCTAACCCGTTGTATTTAATAATGGAGTGAAAAGTTTATAGTTGAAATTGGGTATTTGTTAAAATTATTATTTAGTTTTGAAGTTATTGTTTTATTGGTGATCTTTAAAATATAATTTGGTGATATTTTGATAATAATTGGTACTCATCTTTTGATGACTGGTGTTTCTGCCGGTCTTCGGAGGCGGTGTGTATCCATCGTTGCTTTCTCACGTTGCTGTTTCAGCTTTAAGCATTCTTGGTTCTTGGTTATCATGGCCCTTGGATACTGGTGAATCCTAATCCCCACACAGCAACATGCGGGGAGGCTCAGTTGGCTCGGAGATCACCTTAAGGATCGTTTCTCCTTAGCCGGGGCCTATGTTGTGGCTCTTTGAGATTGGGCTTGTGCGCTAGGAAATCCCCGGGGGTTCGATTCTCCTAGCCATTTTTGGACACTGGCTCGTGTTTGTTGTGTCCGTGGCTTGGTGTTCCTCATAATGGTCCTGTGGTATCACGAGTGACAGATGGTAGAAACAAAAGAAACCCTAAATATTTCTATCGGTGCTTACATATCTAGTAAGTGATGTCTATGTTTATATTTAGTACAGTTTACAGGAAGCAAATTTAACAGATTGTATATGGCTTCAGACCCGTACTTCCTTTTATCCCCTTGCAGTACAAAGTGGGTGTTTTAGAAATACTTGCAATTTAGATAGTGAACAAATATAACATGGTTATATTTAGGATAACACTACCTACCACTGCCTTACTCTGATTGTGTGGGTTTGAATCCCGCATGGGACCCCGAAAAAGCACAGGAACTTGCACGATTGAAGGTAGTTTTATCCCAAATATAACAATGTTATAAAGTGGGTGTTGCTTGGAAATGACCTCCATCCGTCCGTTTTTATGCCCGTCGTCTGTTTGTCCTTGCTTTTGTTTCTAGATCAGAAGGCGTAACGCAATTTGGTAAGCATCAGAATCATATGTAGATGTGCGTTTTTTATTTTTAACTTCCTATGACCTTTTGGGTTGTTTTCATGTATGCGAAATCATTGGGACAAAGCGTGTGTAAACAATCAAAAAGTGTTGATGTACTTTTGGGGTTACTTTGGACTTCAGCTGATTTCAAATGCTATGTCTGAAACATAGCTTGAAGTGCCATTTTTTAGATGTTCCTTTTGAGATTTAAAAATCAATCCTTAAAAGTAGTACTTACAGATGCAGTCCATTTGAGTTTTACAAGCATACTTGTTTAATGTGTAAACATTTCAACTTCTTTGAAACAGAAGCACACATACTACAATAAAAGTAACATTGGTATGCAAACCAGACCAACTGCCAGAGAAGCATGACTTTACTACGAGTCTGCATTGTATTTATGATCCCTACGAAATACATTTGACCTGTTAATGATATGCTCAGAGTTATAAGGTCCAATCAGAGATCAAAATGCGGACACGAGAATTAATAACCACCTTCATATTATATGTATTCACTATACCACTGTCAACTGAGACATGGTGTTACATTAAATATCACCAATGACATAACAACTCCACAGGCAAGATGTTACAATGCAACTTCCTTATGAATGGGAGGATGGGACTTTCTAGAATATGATTTTCGAAGTTTAAAAAGTTTTTGACAGATGTAAGCAACAATATTTTCACTCAAAGACCATCAAAAACAACAATAATTGTTCTATAAGGTTTGAAACGTGATAAATGTTTACTAGCATTTAAGAGTGATTGATTAGGCGATAAAAGTGTGGAAAAGATATACACATATCCCAAATTAATTAGGGATATAAGTGAAGTCTAATTATATTTGTAGCAATGCATTTCCTGACACAGCGTGATTGACTCGAATCATGTAGCCTGTTGACATTCATACATTGCATTGTTTATGTTCAATCAAATCTCAGTTTTTAGACATCTTGTCATTTAGGATACTTGACTTGACTTATACATACCATGGCATGATCATTATAATAATATATGTACATTTTAGAAGAAATACGCATCATTTGAGATGATAGTTTAAGCTAGAACCACTAATATTACAAATGATGCTTTAAACACTGTGCATTATGATAGAAAGAAATTTGATAGTAAAAATAAACAATTGAATTTAAAACTAATCCATGCAAAATGGATATTTTTCAATAAGTTTATAAACTTGGATACGTATCAACAGTCTAGTTCATATTCAAATCAAATTAGAAATAATTTGATAAACAGGACTGATGAGATAACAAGTATCTTTATTTATGTCAAGAGCGTGTCTATACATAAGCAGAGTGTCAGCCCACAAGACCAGATCCTTGGCCCGTCCTACACGCCTGTTCACACCGAGATGAGAAGTCCAGTAGATCACAGAAGACAACATGACATGTAACGTAAATACCGTCGTGGTCGTGAGGGAGATCAAACATGTTGAACTGGAAGCGGGTCACCTGGTTTCTCACTGCGATTATGTTGGTGGTCGACTCTACACTGCAGCTGTGGATGATTCATGTGTCAAGATTAAGAGAAGAAAAGAAGATTAATCGAATGAAAATTTTAACCATAGGACCTTCTATTTCCTGTATAGCTACAACTTCTAAGTCTCTGAAAGGCATTTAGAAGTGGTGTTCATAATAACAGGAAGATTTTCTGGATAACAACTTCTTTAATGTGAAAATACATAACGTTTCGGAGTATATACTCACTCATTCATCATCCACCTGAGTGAATACATACTCTGAAACGTCGTGTATTTTCACATTAAAGACGTTGTTATCCAGAAAATCATCCAGTTCTAACTTCTAACATGCCTTTTAAGGGATTGCAGCACGTTTTTAATGGAAGTAAATAAATCTCACAACATATTACCAATTACATAACAATCCCCTCATTAAAAAATAGAGCTATAAAAATAAATGGGTAATCAAAGCAGATTCACTTTCATGTTCACACTAAATGACAGCCAGTGGTTTTAGTTTTATATGTGACCTCGTTATCTACCGCGTGTAATGGGGTCGCTGCTTCACCCTCTTAAATTATGATATACCGCATACAATATTTTGATAAATGGAATGTTTAACACATTCCATATGCAAAAATACATGCTTTACAGCCATTAAAAGACAAATTGTACAGTTTAAGGAGAGATTTGACAATGAAATTATATATTTCATAATTCATATCTTTTTTCAAAATAGTAAGTTTATTATGTCTTTTATCCAAAACTGTAAGAAAGTTTTGTGGTCACAACTCATTTTAAGAGTTATTGGCATTAATAGTAATACCCCTGATGGCAAATGACACTTTTTTTGACTGATTTAACCTACTTGAATGAAGATCAAAACATATTGATATAAAGTATAATTTTGTTAGGGCAGAAGTTCAGTCTGGTGCCGTTGAGCTGGATTATGTGCCGAGTGAGAGTAATGTTGCAGATGTATTCCCCAAACCGGTGTCCAGAGTGCGAATGAAGCAGCTTGTTAATTTGTGTGATATGTAAAAGAGGAACGTAAGTTTAAGTGGGGATGTTGAGATCTAAACTTAAGTAGTCGTTTTTTGAATGCTTCATTCTATTTTTCATTTCTCAGTTAGTAACAATAGTTACGTCCCTTTATGTTATTTACCATGTGCCTAAAGATGGCTGACATGAATGTCTACATTGGATTGTGAGGAAATTGTATTTGAGTTTTTGTTTGCATTAAATGCATAAAATCTGAGAAGACTTATCCTTCATCAAGCTTAGTCATGACTTCAACAGTGTTCAATGATCTATGCTCCAGTAATGTAATGGGTATATTTCGAGACTATTTCACAACAATTGTTGTCTCAAAGTATCACTGTGATTGAGTTTGATTTCTTCATCCAATACCTCCTTACAATAGAACGTGAAAAGCAAGAATATAATATGGCTAATATTAATTTGATATATCTAAATTTTTAATATTGAATATATCTTAATGAGCATTACTGTATGAGTTATAGGGAATCTAGAACACAATGTCAATCCTTGTAGAGGATATGTGTAGTGCAATTATTGTCAAAAAGGTAAAACATGTTTGGCCTCATTCTTATCCATTACTTGTGTCAATTGTATCCTTTGTTCAGCAAAATAATCACATGCATGAGATGAAACATAAATTACTCTTGACAATACATACATTGTATATTCCAAATCTTATTATAAACTACTCACTGGTGTTGAATGAGTGGAAAGGGGTTCTGGCTGCGTGAACTGCTCCCCTTGATATCTGCATCACATGAGTCCACCACCATCACAACATCCGGGTGACTCAGAGACAAAACTTGAACAAAAACAGGAGTTCCTAACTTAACCGCTCCTTGGAGAGGATGTTGGAAGGCCGAATCAGTGAACAAAGTGATGTCAACAGGTGACCCTGATATGTTTCCTGACGATGATCCATGTTGGGTGATGTTTGGTTTGACATTGACAGTACTAGAGGCCTGGAGACCATGGGAACAATGCAGGTCCTCCTTCCACCTGAAGTTGGAATCACGAGTAGCGTACACCAGGTAATTGTTGAAGGATACCTCCCCACCTGCGACCTGAAAACATATATAACAAGCCAAGATACACAAATAAATTATTTTGAAATAATCCTATGCAGTGCCACGATATGATATGAAACATTAATGTTGATAAGGAGCACGGATACTTAGAAATATGTGTATACATGTATGTAAAACTACCGTTAACGTTGTACATGTGAAACGATATTAAACTTTTCTTTCACACTGGCATTGTTTCTATGCTCTTGTGTTACGCTCTTTTTGTAAAACTACTTATGCTTTTACAATATCCAAGTTGATAACCGACTGTTTAGTACACTGCTAATACATCTGTTTAATTTACTGTTATATTGTTTCTATAACTAGTTAAACTACCTGTGCTCGTGTGTTACTGTAACCATATATTGTTACTACATGTACCTGTGCACGTGTGTAACACTGTGTGTACGTTTGGTTAAACACAAGTAGATCTCCCTGCACCATCCCAGTACACGTGTCCGCGTTCATGTAGATTTCAGTGACGTCACTGGGTCGTAGTGAGAGTTTAGTGAGGTCCACAGTCACGTACCAGCCGAGATGATGACATTCCAGATGTATAGCTTCACGAAGATCTGATGTTTTAAAAGGAATCTATAATTACAGATGTGTTTTTGAGACAAAATAGACAACAACACATACTTATCAGGACTTTGTTGGCTGTTGAAAGTAAAGACATGAAGGCATAACAAGGAAAGTAAACAAACCCCTTTTGATTTTCAAAAGTTGGTAATAACGCAATTTGTTCCTATATTATTTTTCAAACAGGACACCCACTTAGCAAGGAGAAAGGTAAGTTCGTCTAATGAAGTACAGTATATGCTATTGTTATCAAACATTTCCCTTACAAAAAAATACATCTAATACCTTATGGATGGTAGAAATTAGACATGTATATAAACTTTATTCAAGCTAGGCCGTACATTTCCGAGGAGTCAACGAACCACCCTATCTATGCGTGACTAAATACTGTACAGAAAACGAGATTGACAATGTCAATGCCTAGCTATCGTGGTCAAGCTATCCGGACTGAGTCCAACCACATCCTCCTCCAAACTCTTCTGAGCCGATACATTATTATAAAGAAAACAGCAGTCATGTTTAGTTGAAAAATGACTTGACTTTAGTGATTTTATAGTACTGAAATAATTGAGTAGTTTAATATTTATCAATACTAGTCAGTTTAAACTCTCATGACTTTGTTTAATCTTCTTTGCAATTCTAAGTTCAAAATATTTAATTATTAAAGAGCCATCAAGGATGTTGATGAAATATCGAAAAATTGCCAAAATCTAACTCCGTGAAATATATACACTTATTTTTCCTAGATTTTTTCGACCCAAAATAAGCCGAGAAATTGCACTAATTAGTAGGGGTGTTTTCTAAATATAGATCAAGTCTATTATTTTCAAGTGCAAAGCATTGTGGTCTAGCTCACACGCTGTAAGACATGAAAGAAAATTGTTTATGAGCCATTTAACCATTTAATTTAATCATGCATTTTCTAAAATATATTGGAATAAATGTTTATCAACTAGGTATTTTGCTTGAATTTTATAATCAATGAGAATATATTCGTCATTATTTGCTGGTCTTTTCAATAAAAAAAAGTACAATAAACAGGCAATAATGTGTGTGTTCTCAGGACATTTAGAAACATTGTTTACAAAGCAATCGTCACATCCAGTAATGTATGACATGTGTAACCTAACTTGCAAGAGAAGCACGTGGATTGCTGTAGCGACTTGCGCTAAAGACGAGCCTTCACACTTGTAAATGATTGTTGATGTGTCGTACGTTTTATTCTGTTTATATGACGTCAGATACCCTTAGCGAGCGCTACTCGAAGGGGGACTTCACTTTTAAACCAAATTTCATTACAATGTCGTGATATGAAAATTATTTATCACATGTCATAGATAATGTAGATAAAAGATTTCTCTAGCGATTGACGTTATAAGTATATTTTCCACAAATAATTTTGTATTTGAAACACTAACATCCTTGATGGCTATTTAATTTCACTCACCAGTTGTTGGTTCTACCGTCGGCGCTGATGGAACAAATTCACAAATGAAATACTCTTGATTAAAGACTCCAGCATCCTCCCATTTATAGTGGTAATAGCGGGAGTACATAGCGGAGCACTTCGTACTATATTCATTCATACAGCTAGGGCGGGAACCCCAGTCTGTGTAGTTCACCCAACTACCATCAAACCATTTGTACCAGCCCGCCACCTTTCCCAAGCCTATCCAGTAACCAGCGCCGTGTTCAGATGCATCTGGGAACCAGGGAACAGCATCGATTCAAGCAAATCATTCAATTGTACAAAATAAATCTTTTGACCAAAAAAAAGGACTTAAAGCTACTGCCAGAGGGCCTATACCGATTGATCTATTGAAGTATATGTCAGTTGAGTTGAGAGTAATTGGTTTTGGACTGAGTGCGGTACTTATATATATATAGCTAAAGGGGTTTTCCCACAAGACATACGTTTATATGCTGTCATATCATTTGACTTATTCTGCGATATATACAGATGTATGTACATGACTAATCTTTGAAGCCTCGTTTATTGACACCTTCATGTAGTTCAGCTCTGATATACCGATGACCTGTGTAATTTGTGACAAGATGACGAGTACGTTTATTGAATTGTGTTAGTACGCAGTACAGACTTCTGTAGGGTGGGGTGCATGGTGTGTAAAACGCATGTAAGGTATACACGGTTGATGAAAGTGATGTACAGTCAACCGAATGCGGGTGGGACAATGATGTTAGTTGGCGTGCTTTCATGACTTAAGTATGATCTTGTTTTGTGCATTGATTTCAATGTTGCATCATGTTTTGTTTTATTCCTGTTTTCTAACGTTAGGCTATAATTGCTGGAATGTGATCATGAGCTGTCCAGCTCAATTTCACGGGCTACTCTTTGAGAACTGTAGACTAGCATGGAGTTTAGATCTCACATACGTACATCGTGTGTAACAATTGAATTGTGGATGTCCAGATGAGTGTCGAAGCACAAGGTCCTGTAATGCGACATGACGTTTTGTTAACAGTCGGATATAGATTTCAAAGCGGAGTGGTTATTCGTCTTAAGTGACAAACTTTGTATAACTACAAGGAGTGTTTGAAGTACTTTATTATGTAAAACTTGTAGCTTGAAGTAATGCACTTATAATCTGAAGTGAATGATATAGTTTATAAGCTGTATCTGATGGATGATAATGTAAGAACTGCTTCAGTCAGGTTACAAATTCAATGCACATGATCTGTGTTTTTCTAGAAAGCTTTTGATATAATATGGCTCAATGGCCTATTTTATAAGCTCAATCACTTTGGTATCAATGATAAACTTTGGCGAATATTACGTACTAAATATACTTCAATAAAATCGTGTGTTAATAACTTAAAATAAGAGGATTTGCATCTTCTCCACTTCCTTTAAAACTAGGATGTGTTCTATCGGCTTGGTTATTCTTGTTGTATATAAATGTTATATGAACTTGAAACATTACAACAAGGGTACCCTAAGGTAATATAACATCTATTATATTAGTCGATGACACAACTATTGTAAGTGGAGCCCTATATGACCAACAGTGTGCACTGAATGTTTGTTTTGAGTACTGGTGTAAATGGCATCTTAAGTATTATGCCGACACAAGTTTATCTCTCTTTTTTTAACGCTCAAAAGAATAAATGTCCATCACTTTGTAACATTGAGGAGAAAAAGGTAGCCCACAATGATCAGGTCGTGTATGTTGGTTTGCTTCAACCTCTGTGCGTATCCAAAAGTCGTGTGACAAACTTAGAATGTTAGTCAACACAAATCGTTGCTGTGGTTTAGCTTTTGGTGATCTCAACTCCATATCTGCCTTTGGTGTCTTGAACAGAGATACATGTTGCCATGTGGCTTTTTTTCCTGTGAATTGTGGTGTAAATTAACATCTTAAGAATATGACATACTTGAAAAAGCACAATCCTACTTTTGTAACAATATCCAGGGATTTTCTAAATATTCTTCCTCGGTTGTTGCAAGAGATTGCTTAGACCTCATATCAGTCTAAGCATACAAAGAAAAACGATGTCTTATGTTTCTCGGTAAATTATGTAGAAGTAATTTCAATTTTGTATTCAAGAACATTTGAAACTACAAATTTAGTCAATTTCTATTTGACTCATGCTTGGAAATGGATGCTAAACGTGCAAAATGGCCGATCTATCATATGCTATATATCACATGAATATGAAAATGTACATAAACTATGGCAGCTGTAGATCATACGACCTGATTTATTTCACTGTCTTGCAAACTTAGTGGAAATCAGTTGTCTACGTGTTCAATCAAAAGAGTGCATACATGTATGTGGCACATTTGCATATGATATTGTTAAACATGTGTTTATGTATTGCGATATGACAAGACATCAGAGATATCTTCTATTTGATAACATAATTGATATTTTAGATGTAAATACGTTTTCTAGTCTTTGGCACAATGACGAAGAGTTTACCGTATGTTTATTAGTCGAGGGACTGCTAAATGAACATTGCATTTCCCTTGACCATAATATATGGCTTAGTTGTATGTTTCATATATGTAACACTGTTAACCATTGGAAACATTTATTTGCAAAATGTTTGTAATTGTTTGTATTAACCTGTAAATATATCATATCACATTGCATCTTCATTTACTGGAGGAAATAAAGAAAGAAGAAATAATTCCTGTTTTACTATGTAATTGTACAATTTTGGAATCACATTTTTTTGTATTGCACAGATTGATATGTATGTTTTGGTAGAGATGATGATTTGATCTTTTAAAACATGATTGTGTTATGTAACAAACTGAATCAAATAGATGGAGAAGAATACCTTCTGCGGTAAATAAGCAAAAGGCAAAATTCAAGTTCAATCAACAGTTTTATAAATTTACAATATTCAAAATAATAATGAGATATGCTCTCAGAAAAAAAACATTGACGCTATATGAATCATCAGAACGTACAACTGTATTTGAAATCTAGAAGTTTAACGTCTTTCAAGACATGGACGTTATAAACTTGAAAACAATGAATGTAATTAACCTATGACTGAATTTTGTTCCATCTTGTGTCATAACGGAACTGTATTAAGCACTACTAACAATACGTTTAATATTTGCAAAATGTATGTTTATGCTGCACAATGATGGTCTTACTATTGATTTCCTGTACGAGAAAATTATCTTCGGCTTGAGTGTTAACAGAGACAAGATCGGCCCCTTCATTCTGACATGTGCGTCTTGACTCGATGAAGTTTGATGGTGTGGAGTGCAGCCTATAGCAGTGACCTGCATACTCGGTGTAGTCAGGAGGGCATCCTGCGGAGGAACAGTGGTTCTTTGAGATAAAACAATCACAATCTTTCCTTAGATGTTTGATTTGAGACAAGAACTTGAGACAAACATATTACAATTATAACTGTCATTGCCAAGTTTCATTATTTGAAAATCTCAAACAGATAGTTTACACACATCTGATTTTTCGGACATGGCTTGTGTGCGAATGAGACTTCATGAACGATTTAAGAAGATGTATATTTCACACAACTGGTTTAGGTCAATACACTTATACAATACTGCAATTTTAGAATCTAGATCTTTCTTACTTTTAATATGAATCATTGTAAAAAATAAACATATATAAACAACCTCCAAAGCAATTACTATCTCTTCTAAATAGGTGATAACATGCCAATTCTAAATTCTAATTGTATCACCAAGATGTGTCAGTATTTATCTTTAAATACTGTCTAATTTATGACGTAAATCCTAATGTTTAAGTGAACAATACTTGAATACTTATGTGCGTTTAGTGGAACTGAATCAGGATTTTGTTTGCCTGCAACGATGAGCAATAGGAACAAGATGCAAATAACAGTTGAGTTTACAGAAGACTGTAAATCAGAAATACACTTAATTACTACTACAGGTGATTCATAAATAAATGTAATATTTCATTCCTTTGAGTAACCAGTTCATGACAGATTGGAATGATTTTCCCTGGATTAACCAGTGAATGGAGCGAAATTAGTTATAATGAAGACCTATTGGTGCCTTACATATCTCCAGTTTAGTCACATCTTCGTTTTAGGAATGCAATCACCATCCTTGGGGCATCGAAGAGACAGTTGTTATCGAGATAAACATTAACAACCTTTCCTAAGACGTTTAGATAAGTCTATCATAGCAAACAATAGCATAAAACTGTATGGTCATTTATGTCTCAATCTTTTAAATTACAAACTGTATAACGACATGCCTAACCTGAAGTGGACGATGCAGATTTTTGAACCAACAGCAAAGCGATTAAAGCTCCGATCATATCCTTGTGGAACAGGCTTGTAATTGCTAGAGCTTATGGGATTTAAGATAAGAACACAGCTGCTTCAGATACATGCACGCTTTTGTTCATTTGTTCTTAATTCAACAGGACAATCATGTACTGTATTTAGGGCAATATAGTTTCTATTTATTTTTATTTATGTTATGATTTTAAAAAGTTATATAAATATTAGAAATGTAATCAGTACTAAATGTGCGCTAAATTGTTGCTGGGTTAATCCGATATCATCAATTGTCAGCATCTAGATTGGGTTTTTTTATAAACTAAATACCATTTTGTCAAAAAATTAACTTTGCATTCCGTTTAATTGTTAACATATTATGTGTACACTAACATGGATAACAAACTTTCCTTTGGATTAGATTAGGACACTGTGAGCCAGCAATGACAGATCGTTGCTGTTGATCATTTAAAGGTCAAACTATGAGTTATGATTTACGAGCTTTTGTTGACTTTTGTTTAACCATAAAAATCAGTGTCCTTATGTTCAAAATCTATATCTGTATACTAATTAAAATGAAAATAACATTTTTCAATTTCAGAACTCAGTGTGAACATAGGTGTGAATCCTGTTCTATGTATTAAGATGTATGTCCAATTATATTAGTTATTCATTCAATAGATAACAACGAATTTCAAACTCACATTTTCAGAGTTCCAATGTACATGTTATCAATTTATCATCCTTTCCAATTTCAAATGTTTTTAAAATTTAGTTTATATATTGGAAACCAATATGTGAACATATCACAACAAATCAAAAAGGACTGCTGTATATTTACCGTTGTTACCATTCTGACGGCAAACTATCGCTGAGAGCATTTACGAGAGGCATTCACTGAAATACAAGAAGAAGCAAAAGAATGAATGTGATGTCGATTGTCTGGCATATTCCTGAACATAGTGAAAAGCTGTGAATGTCACGTCTGGAAAACAACTTAGTGTGTAACAGAAGAACAGTATTTCATTTAAAAATGTTCCCTTCATTAAACAGCAGGTAACACCATAATCCCTAATCCTATCACGGACAATTAAGACCAATCAGATTATAGTGGGGATAACTCTCAAAGACGTGTGTTGATTGCTGTCTTTAAGAAAATTTAAGAACAATTTGAAGAAAAAGAGACTGACGTGTTTCATTATATTGTATGATTTAATAATAGTTAAAATGTTCTACTGTGTTTGTACATGTTATCATTATGTGATATGTATTTATGATTTATTCTTGTGTATGCCGCCTGGATTCTGTGTTCTGTGAAATGTGTGTGACACATAACACAAGACCAACCTTGAATAAATGACTGAATGTTTATTTCGTTTTTCTGTCGTTTCTTAAATCTGTGCTACCCATGTGATTATAACAACAGCTTAATCCCAATGTATCCAGCCACTGGTGCATGTAGACTGTCGGCGTCTGTCTTGCTACTTTGTTTTTACAGGGATTAAATTGTCGACAATTCAGGAACTAACCGCTGTGACGTTATTAGCAACCTAGGTGCCAAGGCAGACAATTGGACATAGACTATAAGCATATTGGAATATAAAGTATTGATTATGAAAGTTGATTTACGTCTTCAGTGTATTATTTAAATTTACTTTGTTCCATTGTTTGATACGTATTCAAATCAGATTTAAAATTTTAAGTGATGCAGATAAAGTTAATAATACTGTATTATAAGAATAATCAACGAGTTGCGAGGAATTACAGATTATCTGTCACGAGTTAATTATTGTGATAAACTCCGAGCTTTAGCGAGGAGTTTTACATCATAATTCACGAGGGACAGATAATTCGTAATTCCGAGCACCGAGTTGGTTATTCATTTTCTTACCCATGGTCATTTTAATGCGTAAATATCGAAAAACAAGACCCCAATTCACGATCTTTGATTAGACTGTAAAGTACAAATTGTAGTCATACGCCATTCATAAACTCTTTCACACCTTCAAGCTGCGCATATCTAAATAGTTTGCAACTTGATCTATTTTTAAGAACTATTCCATATGCTTGATAACGGTATAAGGATCTATACTGAAACGTCGCTATTGTTAATAAAGAAGTTGATCATCCATAAAATATGTGTCTTCTTCATCACACCAACTTCTAGAATGCCTCTCAAATAGTTTAATTCCCGTTGTGTCAACATTTAACCACCGAAA
This sequence comes from Gibbula magus, assembly GCA_936450465.1. Taxonomy (NCBI): domain Eukaryota; kingdom Metazoa; phylum Mollusca; class Gastropoda; order Trochida; family Trochidae; genus Gibbula; species Gibbula magus. The sequence goes on from OW388304.1 coordinate 64,907,781, forward strand.
TGTGTATTCTTGACCAAGATGTGAAAATGAAATCAATGTTGTAGTCAACAAGACTTGTAAACACTAAAGGTAAAGTAAAAACGTAAAGAGCATTCTTACAAAGTTCAAACTTGTTTCAAATGTTCAAAATCTATCCAGTCCAACTGTTAGGAAGTACAATTGTGGAACATACCCTTATCTGTTGGAAGGACACTCAGTGAATTATAAGGGTAAAAGAAATTTCTGAATTAAACATAATTTCGATTGTGCATCTTAAAACAATTCATGACATGAACAGGCTGTGAAGAACAGTATATAGGACAAACAGAATATCTATGAGTATGTGCAAGGGGAAAAGAAAATAAATTTAGCATTTTCCCATTCTATCAAATGGAAAACTCAATGATAAAATCAAAAGAGTTTTAAAAGAAGATTATTTCATAAAGAATTACTATCCAAAACATAATACTGTTAAATTCTGAACGCATAATTTCGTGAATATACAATGTCCCCAACTATCATTCTCCGTGAAGATAAAATGAAACCGGTAGGAGAGAGAACCTCGTCGTTATGTTTTTAATTTGTTGATAAGTTGTAGCTGCCATTCACCTGGACATTTGACTTGTTGTGCATGTATACGTGTTGTATGTTATGTGTTAGCTCTCAAACCTTAATGTTTGCCTGAATGAGCATTTAAACATGGTGCACTCATTTGCCTTGCGCTAGCCCACTGTAGACATACAGTTTGATGTCTTTATGCAAATGAGTGGAACTACTCTGCTGCGTTGATAAGGTTACATATCTGAAAGCCAAATCATGCATCACACACACCATGCTGGTATATATTGAGCACAATTGCACACAAAACCACGAGTCGAAGGATTCCCTTATTTATTTCAGGAACGTGTGTTTATACAGAAGCAGAGTGTCAGCCCACAAGACCAGATCCTGGTCCCGTCTTACACGCCTGTTCACACCGAGATGAGAAGTCTAGTGGATCACAGAAGACAACATGACATGTAACGTAAATACCGTCATGGTCGTGGGGGAGATCAAACATGTTGAACTGGAAGCGGGTCACCTGGTTTCTCACTGCGATTATGTTGGTGGTCGACTCCACACTGCAGCTGAAGAAGGACGAAAACAAATTCTCCTTACGATCAACTTGTAACCATTTAGAAATAATACAAAGTAAATAAATACGGTGGCAATAAGGCTAATAATTTGAAACCCATTATCAACAGGTAATATATAGGTATTATGACAAGAACGCATTAATTATACCCCTGCTACGACGTAGCCTGGGGTATTTAACGGTCAGCACGTCCGTTCGTGTGTCTGTCCGGAATTTTTGTTCCGTTCATAACTCAAACACTAGTTGTTAAAATTTTACGAAACCTGATATGTATAATCACAATGATGTGTACATGTGTCTTTTGCATGTTTCATACCCTCGTTTGCATATTTATGCAAATTTTCTCTGTTTTTCAACTTCGCCATTTACATTTTTTGTTCCGCTTATAACTCTGACACTAGTTGTTCAAATTTTACGAAACTTGATATGTACAATCACTATGATGTGAACATCTGCCTTTTGTATGTTTCATACCCTCAATTGCATAATTTATGCAAAGTTTCTCTGTTCCTTTTTACTTTGCCATTTACACTTTTTGTTCCGCTCATAACTCAGACACTTATTCTTCAAATATTACAACACTTGTAACATATTATCACTATGATATGTTTATCTGCCCTTTTTATGTGTAATACCCTCATTTGCATAATTTATGCAAATTTTCTCAGTATTTCCACTTCGTCTTTCACACACTTTGTTCCAATCATAACTCAAACACTATTTGTTCAATTGTTTCGAAACTTGGTACATATACATGTAATCAATATGATGTGTACATTTGCCTTTTGTATGTTTCATACCCTCATTTGCATAAGTTATGCAAATTTTCTCTGTTTGTCGACTTTTACTTCTAAACCATTCTTACAAGGGTATCGCTGAAGACATACTTACTATGAAAACACACCTACTCTGCTTTCATAGTACTTCTGTGGTTTGTTCATACAGAAGACAAACATTGATGTCTATCTGCTATTTTGAAACTTTTCTTCTTTGACCAATGTTAAAAGCAGGGGTCTATGAGTGAGGTGTGCTCACTAATTCTCTTGTTTGCAATGTTTCGTTCTATTATTCCAAAGGAGGTTTGGTTAAATTCTGGCCAGATTCTTTCCCTTTTTTTGGCATTGAGATCGATCCAGCTTACTTGCTTGTTGTAGGTAAGAACAGTTATGACAAAACATGACATTCAACATAAACTAAAAGAAAAAAACATATTCAAAATGTAATAAATTATACTATTCATATAATAAACTACTCACTGGTGTTGAATGAGTGGAAAGGGGTTCTGACTGCGTGAACTGCTCCCCTTGATATCTGCGTCACATGAATCCACCACCATCACAACATCCGGGTGACCCAGAGACAAAACTTGAACATAAACAGGAGTTCCTAACTTAACCGCTCCTTGAAGAGGCTGTTGGAAAGCCGGGTCTGTGAACAAGCTGATGTCAACAGGTGACCCTGGTATGTTGCCTGAAGATGAGCCCTTTTGAGTGATGTTTGGTTTGACATTGACAGTACCAGAGGCCTGGAGACCATGGGAACAATGCAGGTCCTCCTTCCATCTGAAGTCCCTTATAACGTTGTTGGAGTCATGAGTAGCGTACACCAGGTAATTGTTGTAGGAAACTGTCCCACCTGCGATCTGAAAACATGTGGAAAAAGAAAAAAAACACTTGACAAGATATGGCTCGGTTTCTTTTATAGGAAAACATTACCTATAAATGAATATTGTCCTCATGTGTTATTGATGTAATAAAACAATCTGATAAACTTGATATCGACAAATATGCAAAACAGGTCAAAGGTCAAAGGTCAAATACACAAATAGCTTTCTCAAAGTTCAACACAGTTCATACTAATTTTTAAAATGTTTATCTACTCGGCAAGTGTGGCCAAGAGTTCACTTCCGAAGTTATGCTTGAGTGAATATTCGAAAATACTAATCTCTACAGTGCATTTATATTTTAACAAGGTCGAAAATAATACAAGATTTCACTGCATCATTGACCAACAGCATGCAGCGAGTAGCTCCCATGTACATACTTAATTGTGTTGCTTACCGTGCGGCAATACTGAACAAACTAACCCTTTAGCAGAAGTATGAACATGCGTTATTAGGTACATTAGTGGCACGTATTGTTGTAATCAAAAGAAACAATCCCTGTTCACAAATAATAAATGTCCAGTCTGTAAGACGCAAGCCACCAAAGCAACTTTTCAAACATGGAAACAAGAGTTTATTCCCTTGCTCTAGCTACGTGACCAAGGGATGTATGAGTTATTCTACAACCTTTTAAAAATTTAGTAGATACTTATGAACTGATTAAAACATTCAGGATCTTTTTACTGTTTTAAAGAGTTGCGTACAAAGGCTCACGTAACACAATTTTTAACCTAATATATGATATGCAGTGCAGCGATACGTCTTACAATAGGACACTTGAGGCAAAACTCAGCCCTAATATTTAGGATATTATTGTTTCACACTGGTACTGTATCTTTTCAAACTACCTATATTATCCCCTTGTGCTCAACTATTATTTTAAAACTACCTACCGTCTACAGTAACATATAAACTGCTTTTGCACGTACGTTACACTCTAATACATAGTTAAACTACCTGTATACGCTTCTCACACTGTTACTGTATCTGACTACACTACATGTACCTGTGCACGTGTGTTACACTGCGTGTACGTCTGGTTAAACACAAGTAGATCTCCCTCCAACATCCCAGTACACGTATCGTCGTTCATGTAGATTTCAGTGACGTCACTGGGTCGTAGTGAGAGTCTAGTGAGGTCCACAGCAACGTACCAGCCAAGATGATGACATTCCAGATGTATAGCTTCACGGAAATCTGATTTGTAAAATTAATCATCGGTTTACTATTTGTTTTTAGCCACATGTACAAAAGGAAACAAATTTCTTGACTTTCTTGTAGAAACATTGAAACATGACATGAAGAACAATCCATTTTTGATTTAGCATTTTCAAATATAAATGATATTGATGATATACCAAAACGAAAATGTAGAGAAAAGAATAAAATAAAGGAAGGTGGATAATGCTTTTTTAAAATCTGTTGGAGATGAACTGGATTTACTCTGAGGAAACGGAGATCAGTTAGCCCTTGGTGCTAAGTTAGGGAATTACATTATCTGATATTGTCAATACATACAGTACCTGATGAGATGAATCTAATACCTGACGGATGGTACAACAGAGACAGTCATTAAAACATCGTGAATACTACCTCAATGAATTTTGACAAGTCAATGAACTGTCATATGTCACACAATGTCACTGTCAACGCTAAAGCCTCTCAGTGGTCGACATACTCTCCAGGCATGTCAAGGGTCATACCCCATTCCACTCTACACTCTATTGAGTCTGAATATGCCTCGACTAGAACAACGTTAGTGTTTTAATAGTACTGTAATTAATGATTATAAACTGCTTATATTTACCAATGCTATTTTCTAAGTACAATGCATCACTATTGTTTACATACCTATAATCTCATGACCTTGTATTACTGGTACTCACCAGTTTTGGGTTCTACTGGTGTCGTTGATGGTGATGGATCAAGTTCACAAATGAAATACTCAACGTTATGGTCCCCATCATCCGACCATTTATAGTGTTGATAGTAACCGTACATAGCCAAGCAAGTAACATCAGTTGCATTCATACAGTTGGGTTCACCAGAACCCCAGTTACTATAGCTGACTGCACTACCGTCGAACCATTTGTACTTGCCCGCCTCATACTTCATGCCCATCCAGTAATTTTCACGGTTGTCAGGTGAATCTTGGTGCCAGAGACAAGATTTAATTTACCAATGACGAAAAAAGATTTTAAGTATCAGTCAGACGGTCCAGCTGATTGTTGATTAGTACATTAGAGTGTTTGATAATACAATTAATACATTTGAATATAATGATTCAGCTCTTTCATAGAGAATAACTTGCTTTTGCTATCTTTGAGTACTGGCATGTTTTCTGAATTGTGAAGGATTTTGAATAATTAAACAATGGTAAACTTTGAAAAGCTTTCACTTATTATACGACTCCATATCGTAACATAAATTTATTTAGCACTAGAAGACATACCTGTTTGAAGATACACAATGTTTGCGTTATGAATGTACATGCTAAACAATAATGATCTTACTATGGATTTCCTTAACAAGAAAGTTATCTTCGGCTTGAGTGTTGACAGAGACGAGATCGCCTCCTTCATTCTGACATGTGCGCCTTGACTCGCTGAAGTGTAAGAGTGTTAAGTGCAGCCTATAGCAGTGACCTGCATACTCAGTGTAGTCAGGAGGGCATCCTGCAGAGGAACAGTTATTTAGAAAAAAAATAATCACAACCTTTCCTCACATGTTTGCTTTGAGACAAGCGCTTAAAATTTCAAAACTTTATTGGTCACTTATACGCATCATTCTCTACAGAAATTGCCCATTAATGTACCAATCTTTTAAAATACATACTGTATAATTCTAAAATCTAACCTGAAAAGGACGACGCTGACAGTTGAACCAATAGCAAGACGATTAGAGCACTATTCTTCTCCATTTGGAACAGGTTTTGTACTTGTTAGCTTATGAGATAAGAGATAGGAACAGCTGTAAATAGATACAAGTACTTGTTCTAATTCAGGACAGCCATATGCTGCATTTATGGCTATATAAAATATATCTCTCTTTATTGGAATGTATAAATCTTCATAAGTTTCAAAATGAAATCATGCTAAATGAAGAATTAGTAAGAGAGATAAAGGCTTGTTTGGTTAGTCTCATATCATCCATTGTCAACATCTTGGATGTTGTGGTCCATATTTATAATCTACATGATATTTTGCAAGTACTCATTCTTGTATTTCCTCATCTGTGTTTGTATTTACTTATAACTGTATATACAAGAAAAACAAATTAAAATTTTTATTTCCTATAATCCACCAGATGGAGTAATGATTTCTCCAAAATGTTGTGTCTATTGACAATAAACAAAGTTGCTATCTCAATTAGCCTTTTTAAAGCAAATTTGAAAAGAGGGACGCTTTAATTTAGCACTTGATTTTGAAATTTCCGCCCCGGGATGGAATAAAATTTAGCCCTTTGTTCTTGATTTTCTGTTATTAATGCAAAAAAGAAATCTAAGTCTGGCCTCTATGAATGGGACATGCAATAATCCATCTCGATTGGAAAGAATGAAGATGTGAGCATAAACTCCGAAACGTAGTGTATTTTCACATTGAAAATTGTTATCCAGAAAAATGTCCTGTTCTTATGTATGGCCTTCACAGATCTTATAATGCTCAATTCCCAACAAAAGCAACAAAGCCTCTCCTTTGTACCATCTTTGTGAATACGACTAAACCTTATACAAACTTGACAAGCTATTGTAACTGTATAGACATGATATTCTTCATCTTTGCCGCTGTGACTAAAATATAATTGAGATGACCTGGGGTCCGAATAAAATGGATTGCATCTCGTTATATGACCGCTCCATTTTAAAGATTCTTTGCACAGTTCTTACACTAAGAGTACATTTAGCAGCACTGACGCGTTTCGTTGACTGTGTACAAATCATTCCAATGCAGTGCCCAACATCGTCAGTATAATGTGATACGACTCCAATGAGCCTTCAACATCAGGTCAGAAACTCTGTTAAGATTCGAGAACGTGTTGTTGAAATGTTGTTTGAGAACACCTTCTCATACAACACAGTACTGATCAAGAGAAATAACTACAATTCCTCTGCATACCATCCACAATTATTTAACATTCAGGGGTGATTTCGGAGAAAAAAAACTTTTATTTCATCTGGTGGATTACAGGAAGCACATGTATTCATGACATAAGGAAATACAAATAATTGTTTATATAATGAGTATTTACAAAATGGCTTGTAGTTAATGAAAATGGAACTTCACATCTGTGATTGTAATTTATAAAAATGGAACTTCTTATCTGTGATGATGTCAGTGGATGAAATCGAACTAACAAGCAATTCGTTAACACTCGTTTAGTACTGATAGCATTCTATTTGTATACATCTTCAAAATGCAAAACATAAATTAGAAGTAAAGAGAAACATATTTGCAATTGTCATGTTTATGCTTGTCATATTAAATTAGAAAGAAATGAACAAATAAGTGCATGTATCTATTTACAGCTGCTATCTTATCTTATATCCCATAATGTCAATTACAAACCCTGATAACATAGGTTTATCTCCTAAATGTCTAGCAATTACAAAGTCTGTTCCGTATGGATATGATCAGTGCCTTAATCGTCTTGTTGGTTCAATTATCAACATCGTCCTCTTCAGGTTAGTATTTAGAATAGTGCATCTTAAAAGATTCAGACATAAATAACAAATAAGGTTTATATATGTTAATTTGATCAGATCCAATCTCAAGGTAAATGTCTACAGAAAGTAGGTAAATGTTTTATCTCGATAATAAATGTTTCTCTACACAAAGTCCGCCAAATCAAATGTAAATAGAAATTCTATTTGAGATTTTCAAACAATGGGACTTTGTGAATAAAGAAAAAACGTACTCTGTTGTGTTAAGCTCTTTTCTCAAGGCAAACGTCTAAGAAAGGTTTTGATTGCTTTATCTTAATATCAACTGTTCCCCTGTAGGATGTCCTCCTAAATACACCGAGTATGCGGGACACTGCTATAGGCTGCACTCAACACCATTAAACTTCACCGAGTCAAGACGCACATGTCAGAATGAAGGAGGCGATCTCGTCTCTGTTAACACTCAAGCTGAAGATAACTTTCTCGTAGAGGAAATCCGTGGTAAGATCAGCATTTTTCAGCATATACATTCATAATACAAACAATGTGTGTTTATATATAGGTATGTCACGAGGGCTGCATCGACTTCTCTTGCGATATTAGATGGAAAAATTAGTTGTAGGTTGAAAATATATTAAATGTATTCAACTTCTTTAAACGTGGCTTGAAAATGGTCAGATTCCTGGATTGTTTTTATAGAGTTTTGCAAAGAGTTGGTAATACTACTGCAGGTCGAATCCTTTAAGAATGAATCTCGTTGACTCGTTGATTTATGCAACTTTAGCCAGGATGTGATCAAACTCAAATGGAATGTTGTGAATCCTTAAACCTCGGAAGAAATTTGTATTAAAACTTATTTTCCATGTAAGGTATTTTTCATTTTTTTTGTGGGTGTTTCTTAACACAAGCATATTTTTTTATAAATCAAAATGTCATTTCTGCAAAAATAAATGTATCAATCTATGTCATATGAAAAATACATGGAAAATAAGTTCTTCCGAGGTTTATAGATTCACAAATACATATCAGAGGAAACAATCATATTTGAAATGGAGGTCACTCATCCCACTATTCAGCATATAACTCTATTTTATAATAACTATTGAAACAAATAGTCAATATTTATCTTCTATGTATGTGGTCCCTGTACTGAAATCTACGCATTTTTAAAATAAAGTATAATAGGTATAATGTATAATTTATAATAACCAGTATAATAATATGGCCACTTGCAGTACATTTTGATAATGTTAAAGTTAAAATAACTCTATAAATATTGATATACAGTGCTGGAATAGTAAAGTAGTTGTCAACAATTTCGGGTAAATTACAGACCCTGTTGTTCATATTTTCCTGCAGTTTGTGAATTTGCTATATTTGTTGCATAAGCTTTACGTTTCATAAAAAAATGATTGAAATAATGACGATTGGCTTAAACCTTGTAGCGGTCGTTTTATAGTACAATTAAGTGTTTTTAAATGACCACGCCTTTTATCGAAATTGTACCTGTTTGAAATTTGTCTCTAGTATTGTTTTATGTTACCTACAAACACTATTCCTCAGTCCTGTATATATAGATAGCTTTAGATTATTTCATTATGTTCAATTCCAAAGTGCATATCCGAGTTAGAAGGTGAGGTTCTGTCGTCATTGCATTCGTCGTCCAAAGATCTGAACATATCCTCTTTCAACAATTGTTAGATGTATTGCCGGATGTTTTGGACGTTTAACATTAAAGTTAGTTTTAGCGAGATTGCCTCATCACATCATTTTAATTATTGTTATTACACTACATTCAGCTTACAGAGAGCCCCATTCACTTCATTGTATAAGTGCATGTGCATTACTACAACGTTATAACTTTGATATACAAAAGGTATTAATCTAAACTGTCTATATAATAATAGCACTTACAAACACGGGGAAAGTGTTTCATAAACTCTATTTGTTTGCCCACAAACGTAATGTCACAATACAGATCGTTGTGCCAGGACACGTATCAGGACATCCAATATTTAGTTGTTACACACGCTTTGCACACCATCTGACAGTGGGTATTTGACAGCTCAGAATGATTAATACGAATGCATGATCCTTCAACAAAGAGCGAGCGTGACAGCAAGTAAAGCATAACCATGCACAATTAAATAAACCTAGTTGTGAGCTCATCTCGACACAAAAGTAATGAGTATGTCAGAGCTCATATCTACTACCACTGTGCTTCAAATGTTGTTCCGGCATGTCCAGACATGTTAAGGAACAATTTGACTTATTACATCAACACTGCATATTCTACACAGATTATCTCCATTCAGGTATTGCGTGAGAACACTGTCAGTAATATCCCAGATAAGGATCACACACAATTCAAAACCACTTATTCTCGAGTTAATTGAATCATTAATTAACGTATCAAACTGGTATCGACCGTCTTGCAGTTGCTTAAGGAATGAATTGCTTGAATCGATATCGTCCCCAGATTCACCTGGATACGGCGGCACTTACTGGATAGGAATGGAGTTTGTGGCGGGGAAGTACCAATGGTTCGACAGTAGTCTGGTCAACTACACTCACTGGGGTGGTTAAGGACCGGATTGTATGGATGGTCCTTACTACACATGCTTCGCACAGTACTCTCACCATTTCCAATATAAATGGGCGGATTCTGGATACTTTATTCTAAACAATTTCATTTGTGAACTCGTTCCATCAGCAACCACAACAACGGTAGAACCAGTAACTGGTGAAAGTGATACTTATGTACTTTTCTTATTTAAAAGTATCGAGAAATTAAACAAAATCATGAAATCTCCATATGAATCCCGCAGTATTGATGAATTCTACGCAATAGAAAAAATAGTATTGATAATTAAACCACTTAAGCCAAGGCATTTTTTCTTATTCGTATACTGACTAAATTGAGGTAGGAGGAGAGTATGGTTGGACTCAACCGGTGACAAGTCTTGATAGCTTGTCGACCACTGAGAGGCTATAATGTTGTCTATCAACTTTACAGTACTGCACTGTATTTAGCCAAATATATATATATATATATATATATATATAGAGAGAGAGAGAGAGAGAGAGAGAGAGAGAGAGAGAGAGAGAGAGAGAGAGAGAGAGAGAGAGAGAGAGAGAGAGAGAGAGAGAGAGGAGGGAGGGAGGGAGGGAGGGAGGGAGGGAGGGAGGGAGGGAGGGAGAGAGAGAGAGAGAGAGAGAGAGAGAGAGAGAGAGAGAGAGAGAGAGAGAGAGAGAGAGAGAGAGAGAGAGAGAGAGAGAGAGAGAGAGAGAGAGAGAGAGAGAGAGAGAGAGAAAGAGTTTCGTTTACTAGTCGGAAATCTATGAACAGAATTTTCAAGGTACATCCATTGTGTTGTCAAACTGACTGTTTCATACATACCACTCAAGGAAAGTTAAAAAGTCACAGTAACTTGCCACTGGTTTAGGAAACTCGGCTTCCCCACTGTATATTCGGTTCCTATGTTCATGCTGCAAAAACTACTGGGAAAAAAGTTGTTAATATTCTTTTCTCTACATACTCGTTTTGGTTAATTGCAAAATTCACCAGCATTTGAAAATGGTAAATAATCAGAGGTCTTTTTCCTTTTCGTTAGATAACTTGTCTAGTTATATTTCCATGTATCTACAATGCATGTCACTTTCCAGAATCAACAGTCCAGTAACCTTTTGTATCTGTTTTGTCTCACAAGGAAAGTTAGATTATAATTATAGATATAAGATTTCAAACATCAGATCTTCGTGAAGCTATACATCTGGAATGTCATCATCTTGGCTGGTACGTTACTGTAGACCTCACTAAACTCTCACTACGACCCAGTGACGTAACTGAAATCTACATGAACGAAGACACGTGTACTGGAATGGTGGAGGGAGATCTACTTGTGTTTAACCAGACGTACAAGCAGTGTAACACACGTGCACAGGTATTTAGTTAAACCAGATACAGTAACATACGAGCACAGGTAGTTAGTTAAACCAGATCCAGTAACACACGAGCACAGGTAGTTAGTTAATCCAGATCCAGTAACACACGAGCACAGGTTGTTAGTTAAACCAGATACAGTAACACACGTGCACAGGTAGTTAGTTAAACCAGATACAGTAACACACGTGCACAGGTAGTTAGTTAAACCAGATACAGTAACACAAGAGCACAGGTAGTTAGTTAAACCAGATACAGTAACACACGAGCACAGGTAGTTAGTTAAACCAGATCCAGTAACACACGAGCACAGGTAGTTAGTTAAACCAGATACAGTAACACACGTGCACAGGTAGTTAGTTAAACCAGATACAGTAACACACGTGCACAGGTAGTTAGTTAAACCAGATCCAGTAACACACGAGCACAGGTAGTTAGTTAAACCAGATCCAGTAACACACGAGCACAGGTTGTTAGTTAAACCAGATACAGTAACACACGTGCACAGGTAGTTAGTTAAACCAGATACAGTAACACACGAGCAAAGGTAGTTAGTTAAACCAGATACAGTAACACAAGAGCACAGGTAGTTAGTTAAACCAGATACAGTAACACACGAGCACAGGTAGTTAGTTAAACCAGATCCAGTAACACACGAGCACAGGTAGTTAGTTAAACAAGATACAGTAACACACGAGCACAGGTAGTTAGTTAAACCAGATACAGTAACACACGAGCACAGGTAGTTAGTTAAACCAGATACAGTAACACACGTGCACAGGTAGTTAGTTAAACCAGATACAGTAGCACACGTGCACAGGTAGTTAGTTAAACCAGATACAGTAGCACACGAGCACAGGTAGTTAGTTAAACCAGATCCAGTAACACACGAGCACAGGTAGTTAGTTAAACCAGATCCAGTAACACACGAGCACAGGTAGTTAGTTAAACCAGATACAGTAACACACGAGCACAGGTTGTTAGTTAAACCAGATACAGTAACACACGAGCAAAGGTAGTTAGTTAAACCAGATACAGTAACACACGAGCACAGGTAGTTAGTTAAACCAGATCCAGTAACACACGAGCACAGGTAGTTAGTTAAACCAGATCCAGTAACACACGAGCACAGGTAGTTAGTTAAACCAGATACAGTAGCAGTATGATAATCGTGCACAAGTCCTACAACGAAATATATTAGCAGTGTGACACATGTGCACGGGTAATTTAATCAGGTGTAGTAACAGTAATACACATTTTGCGCAGGTAATGTAACTGAATGCATAAACAAAGACATGCACGTGCAAAGGCAATTTACACATACATAGCATCGGTATTGAAAAAAAGTAGTTTTACAATAACAAAAACACAATGGCATATAGTTAAGTTTAACAAGATACATTACACTTTTGGAACAAGTGAACAATACTGACTGTTTTGTTACACACTCTATTGTTTAATATGGAGTATCACAACTCAGTATCAAATCCAGATATATATCATAGCATGTAGTTTTACGATCACAAACGAGCACAGGTAGTTTAAAAAGAATTCAAGTGCACACTATGCTTGTTAGATTAGACTTTCAATTTGTTTGTTGAATTACATACTTGTTAACTCATAATCTTCTTGGTAATCACCTTTTTTTTTTATTAATATTAATGTTTTTGTTTAAAAGCTATCACGATCCATCACTGCATCAGATTATTTCAAAAGTTTATATTCGAGATCATATTGCAAATTATCAATAGGGATTAAATCTTATTGAAAGTTAATTTCATGTATTTTATCTTTTTCTCTTTTTATTTAGATTGCAGGTGGGAAAGTATCCTTCAACAATTACCTGGTGTATGCTACTCATGACTCCAACAACGTTATAAGGGACTTCAGGTGGAGGGAGAACCTGCATTGTTCCCATGGTCTCCAGGCCTCTGGTACTGTCAATATCAAACCAAACATCACTCAAAAGGGCTCATCTTCAGGCAACATACCAGGGTCGCCTGTTGACATCAGTTTGTTCACAGACTCAGCTTTCCATCAACCTCTTCAAGGAGCAGTTAAGTTAGGGACGTCTGTGTATGTTCAAGTTTTGTCTCTGAGTCATCCGGATGTTGTGATGGTAGTGGACTCATGTGACGCAGATATCAAGGGGGGCAGTTCACGCAGCCAGAACCCTTTTCCACTCATTCAACACCAGTAAGTATTTGTTATCTGTGCTTGTAATACTCCTACCTTAGCATAGACTTCTAATTATATAAATATGAATATGTATGTGAAAGTGTATGTATTTGCCTTAGAAACGTTTAGAACATGATCATATTATCCATATGGGAAGACGGACAGGGGTTCGTAAATCATTTGGGAGTTTTCCGGCTTTAATTGGAAAAAAACATGATTTCATTGGTTGCCGGAACTACTTATTTCATTTTTCTAACTTTTCCCGACTGGTAACTTTAGAAACTGTCTTTTGCATTTAAACATGTTTTATTTGTTTCCCATCGTTGAAATTAGCATTAAGTTACATGTGCCGACACATCACATGTTAAATTGAAAATGGCGATTACTGATTGACTTTATAACCAAGAGAAACGGCGATCATTCAAATGCAATGACGTCATAGAGACGAGCGGATATCACATGACTGTTTTGCAAGAAGGGTCACAGGGGTTTTCATTTTGAGTCGACTTGCTTTTGAGCTTTGCAGACCTCTTGATATGAATGTTACAACAACTTTGATCGTACAAATATGAGATAAACCTACTGTGTTTACAAATCAGTGACATGTTATACTGGATTGATAGCGAGTACATTTAAAATTGAAACGATCACTGTTTCACTACAGGACTCTTTTTGCTGATAGTGCGTACAAGAGCATCATGCTTTCTCCGAATCACGTTCGAAAAATCCATTGTTGACAACAACAGCGATTTTGAAAAAAAAATATTGCTGTGATAACTTCTCTATAATCATTTAACATAATCTTATATATGTGTCATTTAGAACGGGAGTTTGATTTTTATTTTCCCAAAATTCATATTCATACAATCAGGGATTCGTTTTTCCTGAATTTCCAATTTTTTAAATAATCCTCATTAGCATACCACACAACATTAAGCATGGCTACCGTTTGCCATTAGCTGTTATTGACGCGATTGAGGACTTGTATTTATTAAAATGGAGAGTTCCAGGTGAGGGTAACTGTCTCACGTAGCAGAGCATATGATATGACATATGTATTTCATAGTTTGTGTCAAAATGCTACGCTCGGTTTTCAGAATCCAGTGACCATTCCTCGTCTTCTCAACTGCATTAAAAGGTCCCTATTTGGATATATCTTGATACTGACGAAGTTTGTCTAGCTAATCTATCATTTAATGTAGCTAAGCACGCTATAGCAAAGCTTAGTTTGATAAGTATCAGTTATGTTTATTTCCACAAGAGGAACACACATACAACTGGATATTTGTTCAGATAGATGTTGATGTTAAAAGGTAGATGCAACAATACGCGATGAAGCCGCACTAAAATCAGTGAAGGTCCAATCAAGCATTGATCACGTTTTCTGGAGAACTAATCAGAATCGAGTATCCAGCAATGTCATGGTTGAATCATTGATTGATAGTTATGGGCCGAAATACAAAACCACATCTATCTTTTATTGTGAAAGACATTTTTGAAGGGGACATTTTAATCACGCGTAGTAAACTAGGTACATAAATGAATCAACATTACACGTGTATGGATATGGAGATTCACCAACGAGTGACGGGTAATGACAGATAATCTTTTCCTCATTATATCAATTGTTTAATTCTCTCGCCAGGGCTGGAGAATAAAATATTAACTCCCAAATAATATAACTCGATAAAGATAATCTGTCATTCTTCGTCACTCGCTAGTTATTGTCTAATTATATTCTTTACCAATTATTGGTTCCTTTGACACCAATATAAAGCTAAAATATACCCCCTGGTAGTAATGTAGTGGTCACTCGCATGTGCCCTGCCACTGTGAGACAATAACGTTAATACCGCTATTAAGGCACAGTTACACACCTTTTCACTTGGACCAATGGTGGACTGATCGACAGAACAAGGACGGATAGATAACATCGTTTGATTTGAAGATAAATATTTACTGCGAACGCATATGAATAATTAATATGTGATAGCTGATGAATATATTATTTTACATTTTTCACAGAAAAAGCTTTATTTATTGTCATGAATAAACGGTGTGCAATTGAGTCCTTAAGATTAACATAAACATTTACACGATTTTGAACTATAAAAATGGCATATGATATGGAAAATAATTATGTTTTATTATTACAAAATACCTACCTAATTAATGTCCATCGCAAATGAATGAAGTAATTGTATTTGGGTTTCAGCTGTAGCGTGGAACCTACAACTAACATACTTGCGGTTAGAAACCAACTGACCCGCTTTCAGTTCGACATGATGGACCTTCCACGTTGGTATTGACGTCACTTGTGCTGTTATCTTCTGTGACCCGATGGATTTCTCACCAAAATGTGAACAGAATTGCAAAACTAGCTCATATGTTGTTGGCTGAGAGTCCTAAAATCATCTTTATATCATATATATCTCTTGAAATAAATCATTATTGAAACCGAAGTTTGTCAACGTGTTTTGTTCACAGGATCGGAATGCAATGAAAACACTACACCTTTAAGGATTATCATTACTAAGAGTCTTTAATTCTATCAATTGTAATATTCTTACTTTGCATAATACTCATACAATAGTAGCAACAAAAAATACATGATAATTTTAGTTGTTATTGTGAATTAAATATGAATGTTTAATTCCTAAATGGATCAATATGTTGGTCCTATTTTGACAAAATGTTTGTGCAACTAACGTTTTCAGAATTGTAACCATTGAATTATATTATTAAGTGACAATGACAGTCTGAAGATAGCTCATATGAAAATGCCAAACACGTACAAGTGTGTCTATAAACACAGAGCACACATCATATGGTGAAGGATATTTAGGCTACTCTAATACAACTTCAAATGCACCTGAAGTTTATTAAGTAAGGTGCAGGTCTGAACATGTCTACATCAAATTTTAATTTGTTTTGTCAACTAGATTTCCGAGATTTAAAGTCTGCCATAAACAATAATTAATAATCAATAGAATTTCATGTAAACTTTTATCTCGTCATATGTATCTTTTGTTTGTCAATCATCTACAACCATATTGCTTTTGCATTATTTCAGTTTCGTCATTGCATTTTCTTTGACTTCTGACTGAACACCTGTACGTTTCAGTTTTACATTATGACATCGTAAACTTGAGATATATGCAAATGAAAATCATTCATTGGATAAAATCAGTGAGTGGCACAACCATAACAGAAGAATTTTACAACATTTTATATTTACTTATCACTAGATATTAAAATGAATCTTTTCAAAACGAATGAATACATTTACAAAATATCAGCCTCAATACTTTAGTCAGAAATATAATGTTTCAAATTATTGAAGATCATATCAAGAAGTGCATAAAAGTTGTTTTCCCATTTTGCTTTGTCAAACTCAAGACTATGTGGTATCAAATTGAATGTCATCATGTTCATCGTTATATATTAATAAATTCATTCTGTCTAATATACACAAAGACAAAGTTAAGCACCCCCTGATATTTGTGATGATATCTTTTCGAGAATATTTTAAATAGTTAAACAAGGTTAATTTACGAGAAGACTAGCGTTTGTGCGATATGTTCCAACCAGTGATGAGTTACAGTAGCGTCACACGTTCGGGATATCACAGAAAGAAGCATGGCCCAACTGCATGTTGTGGTATGTAACGTTGCTTTCCATACCCATTCAAGCATATCTATTGAACATTGCACGAAGACAATTGCAAATGGATCTCAGAACTCAAATTATTGGTATGCACTCTGTAAGAATGTCATTTAAGGCGACAGAACGAAAATTGGGCTATCATTACTCTGTTGTTAGTCTTTTAGTCCGGAAGCATGCGCAGAGAGGAAGTGCAATGGACCGTCAAAGGTCTGAAAGACCTACTGTCACTACACTTTGAGAGGACCGGCACCTTCGTCGACATGTACGCCGATAACCCTTACTGACAAGTTCTCAGCTGAACCGTCTGTGGTTACCAAATCAGCACCAGAACAGACAGAAATCGCCTCAAATCGGCAGGACTAAAGACAAGAAGGGTAATTAAACGTTCCTTGTTGAGAGACCATCATAAACGTGCACGTTGCATGGTGTTTGGACAGACAACACTGGAATCTGAGGACCTGATGGAAAATCCATTGGTCTTACGAGAGTCGATTCTTGCTCCATGTTACTGATGGGCGTGCATGTGTTTGGAGACAGAAGAATACAGGTTATACCCAAAGGAATATCCAGCCAACTGTTGCGTATGGAGGTGGCTCTGTTATGGTATGGGGATGCCTGTCCCATGAGTGCAAGCTGGATTTGGTCACCATCAGGGGCAACTTAACGGGAGCTCAATACATCCGAGACGTGCTACAGCCTGTCGTTATTCCTCATATTGATAACCATCAACTTGCTACACGACAATAGTTCATGGGCGACAACGCCCAGCCTCACCGATCACATACTGTTGTCGATTACATGCGAGCCAACACAGTGACAACTTTACCCTGGCCAGCAGTAAGCCCAGATCTGAACCCTCTGGAGCATGTGTGGGATATTCTAAGGCGGCGACTCGAGGCTCAGAACTCTCCAGTACAGAATTTACATGAGTTGGAGGCAGCTCTGCACGTTGAGTGAATGTTATTGACACAACGACAGATCCGACGTCTGACTTGAGGCATGAAACGTAGGGTGCAGTGGGTCATCTGCGAAAGTGGCGGTCCTACCAGATACTGGTCATTCTTATTGAACATGTACACTAGGGTCTACAAAGAACATTTAGAAGTGACAATATCAATGCGAATGTGTTTTGTTTCACTTGCAGCTCAAAACTTTTGTGGACATTGTTTCATGGTACCTGTGTAAACATGATGTAATCACTATTAAATACTGATAACAGCTACATATTGTTGCGTTTCTGTCTTGCCAGATGGCGGTTCTATATGAAAAAAAAATAATCTCAGACCAATTTACGGTCATAGCAATGCTTACTTGTTTCTGACATTCAGCTATATGAAAATATCAGGGGATGCTTTACTGTTTTCTTTGTGTACATAATAACGGGTGTCTTTATGTTTTAGTTTACGCAGCACATTTCCTTCTCATATAATATTTTCAGTCTCTGTCTCGTGCATATCTGTGATAGAACCTGGACCCCGCCATCTTCTCCTCATACACACGGTAGTAGTCCTCCAACATCTCCTCTGTGAAGTAGTTCCTCCAGTCTCCAGTTTTCCCTGGTGACACAGATAACACGTAACTGAATTTGATAACACATACAATGTTTACACAAACCTTAATAAGGAATAGTGTAATGATTTTTAAAGAAAATTATTGTTAACAGAAATATTACCTTTTCTATAGAGTAAATTTTCCTCATCTATTTTGAAAGCAAAGTTTTCCTTGTCGACCATCATTTTAGCAAATCCGCATTTTTCTGCAATGTCTCTGCAGAGCTGTTCGTCTCTGTTCAGTTGGAGAAAGTCCGATAGTGTTTGAACAGAGGTCAGTGGATCCTGAACAAAATCCTCAGGGGTATTAGAATATTGGAAAGCACATATTAATAACATTTACAAATTGAATAATACATTTAATTTGGATGAATATTGTATGTGCTGATTTCAGTAAAAATAACTTCACTCAAATTGCATATCCATCGCGAATCGCTATTTGTGTCATAATTACTAATTTCAATGAAATCTAGAAATATCATTTCACGTCCCATTTACATGAACCGTAGTTAAATGATCTAAGATAATCAACCCAAATTTTTCTTTGTGCCTATTGTAAATAAGTTTAAAAATTAAGTTTTACTTATTGATGAACGACAGTTGTGGTGCATGAGCCGTTTTTCGATCAGATATTACTAATTATACCTTTATAACCCAACTATACTGAGTCAGCAATCTTGAAAATAGAGCCATTGGCTATGTAGCTCATTAGGTATTGCAGTATTCGTTATCTTTATTCTTGAGACCTACATATCAAATTAATTTTAAAGATTAATCCAGTTTCTAATCATTCTCTCAAATAACTTCAACAATGTTTATATTATACAATTATTTCTTATATCTTATATCCCTGATGATGCTTCGAAACAAGAAGCAGAAATATGCATATTGGAACATAAAGTATTGATCATTAATGATGATATACGTCTTCAGTGTATTATTTAAATTTACTTATATACTTCTCCACGTTTTACGTTTACATACCTATTTCAATTTATATATAAAAAAAACCTTCTTACATACGATCTAACACTATCATAATATTTTACAGTCCAGTTTCTAATCAATCTTTAAATTACTTTAAAACAATGTTATACCTTTTCTAAGAATCATGTAATACAATTTTACAAATTTAGCATGTTGAAGTTGATTTCAGCTCTCTAAAGCTTTTCACACCGGACAAGAAGATTTAGATGGGTTTTTAGGTAATGACCACTGTGACCCACATTTGGGGTCAAGGGGTTACCAAATATACAATTTAGAATCGCCATTGGCCAAGGAGTCTGCACACAACAATTCAGCTTTCTAGACCTTTTGGTGCCGGAGAAAAAGATGAAACAAGTGTTTTTAGATTGTGACCCAATTTGGGGTCACGGGGTCACCAAATCTACAATTAAAAATCAGTTTCATTATTTCTCTAGAGGTATTTGTTCTGGAAAAGAAAAAAGCAAAAAGTTTACAGACGGATGGACGTCGACGCCATGTCATATGCCCCTCGGGTTTTCAGGCCTGATGAGCTAAAAATTATGATTCACTGCAACAGTCAGTCTATCAAATGCTAATATCTAAAGCTAATAACTGGGTCACATACGCAACCACTTTCTTTAAAATGCTATTTCCTTATTCCATCACCATGCACGTACCTTGATGTTTTCCTCGTAAATCTGAAAATGCACTGGTATTTCTGGGTGACCCTGAAGAAATTTCTCTGCTTCTCGCATATGATCAAAATATCCATTTCTCTCAACTGTCAATCAGAATGATGATATAAAAAAAATAAAGTACTTCTTGAATGATCACTGCGTTATATAAAACACAATCGACATTAGATTTTGCCATTTAGATAGTGGACAAATATAACATGGTTATATTTCGGATAACACCTTCAATAGTACATATTATTGTACATTTTTCGTGTGGTAAGCTGTTTGTACAGTCAATGCTGGCGATAATTACCTTACTCTGAGCATTTGTGTTCGAATCCAGCATGGGACTCGGTCCGAAAAAATAAAAGAAATTGTACTATTTAAGGTAGTTTTATCCCAAATATAACCATGTTACACACTAGACATATGTTTTACGTATAAACAGTTCGAAATGGAAAAGTAGACTTTACATAGACACATTGTTACATACTACGCCGCATTTCAGAGGAAACTACACATACCTTTTCCTTTTAAAAAGAGATCAAGGAAATCCCCAAATGATCCTCTGTATGTTCCACCGGGCCACGGTACATTGAAGTATGCGTGGTACAGTGAAACAACCACATCTTTTGGATCCCGCAGAGTATAGACAACCTTGACCTTCTTGCTGATGAGATCTTCCGGACTATCAGGGAGTCTGATATGAGAGTTAATGATGCGTGGTGAGGGTAGTTTCTCAAATTCCTCAGGAGAAACTATTTCTAGATGATCTTTGAAGCGCTTAATCGTCTTGGCAGAGCCGTTAAGTAGCATGCTCATAATTTCAAACGTCCAGTGAGTTCCCTGTAAACAAAACATATCGCATTACAAATGCATAAATTCAATTACGACAATTTCTACCTAAGCAAGTTAAATGATGTAAATATATTTAAAGGAGCTTTATTGGCAAGGTATGGATTCAAAGTCTATTTAGAAGGACGTTTGATAAATCATTTCGAAATTTGAATTTAAAATAATTGGTTCAAGGAATGGATGCTTATTCATTATCAAGGCCCGATTTTATATATCAAAACTTACAGATGAAAACTCACTTAAAGGTGCGGTAGCCCGTTTTTTGTGCATATTATGTTTCTCAAATATTTCATGTATTATTAAAGTTTATACAATATTATGTTACGTTAAAGGGAAAAACATCTTATTACACGACCTGATAAACCGCATCCATAGAAAACAGTTATCCATATTGGTAAAAAATAGTGCGACATATAAGGCAACAATGTTGTTGAAGTCTTCAGTGTAAGAGGTAGATGCGGTAGTCTCATGCGATGTTGAGATGGTTGACGATTCCCTCATGTTGCCATTCATAAAACTCTACTCTGAGTAAAGGAGTATAGCTACGACAGATCAGATCAGTCAGAACACTTGAACTACCTTCGAGCGGCAAATTTAATGTGAATACATTTAATGGCCTATCAAAGAAAATTGACTCGTATGGCTTAACCGAAACACCAAAATTTATTTTAAGAACTCTTTTTAGTGGTTGAGGAGTATTAGTTAGTCATTGGTAACAACTTATTTCCTATTCATGAGAGCTATTTCTTTCAGTAAGAACGGCGTGCCACCGAGCCTTTAATTAAAATAACATAAAAATGGTGGCATAATAGGAGTCGTACCAGTCCTCGGATATCCAGGAAAATATACATCATCTTGTCTTAATGGAAACTGTTTGACCTGGCTAAGGTAGCTGCGTTTACAAGCTGAGTTGTGAAGAACTCCTCCATAGAGGAGAAAGTGCAGTGTATGGCCGCTTCGGTCCGTGATTGTCTCAAGGCTTTCAGCCGCAAGTGATACCTCAAACGGTTTACCACCTATCTGCAACAAATGAAGCAAATTTAGTTTGATTATTTACTAATCACTGAATGGTTTAAGTTTCTGTCATACGACATTGTCATTCTAGTAGTTGTGAAATTGTCATGGGGGTGATGTTACTTGTACAAAGATATATATTTCAGCAATCAACACAACGTCATTGCTATAGTCTGTCAACCTTCTGAACCTTCTCTAATATCTATTTTCTTATGTGTTCCTGTGAAAATGCACACGTACATTCATGGTTCTTCTTGAGTTAAGAGAAACTTATTTTCAGATTCACGGTAACTGCTATGAACTATGATGTCTCATGACGCAAAAACCTATGGCTATAAAAGCGTGTATCAGTTTTATTCAGGAAAGAAAAGGGGCTCTCCACTGATGGTCAATAAGGCAATTTACAAAGAATCTTGAAAGTATTTAACATAACAGTACAACATTGCAGGGGATTATTTCCCCTGAAAGTTCATCAATGGTGCAAAAGAACATGGAGCACAGGGGCATGTATCGTTTAGAAATAGCGTTTCAAAGACATATACCTATATAGATCCAACGCTATTACTATATAAAAGGAAAGGGATGAAAACGACGAAATCACCCCATGCTCATTCAAAGTTAAATTTCGCATCAAAAACAATGTTATGGCACAGTCGATGCCTACGATACGAAAGCTAAATGAGTTTCCTATAAAATGAGCTATAAATGGCCCCAGTCTGATCGTTATTTTAAACGGTATGCGAAAATCCGCAAAAAATCGAGGAATGTTGACAGTACCTGTGAATCAGCAGATTCTAAACGTAGAGTGAAATGACAGATTTAAGAACACATTATAACACCTACATATCATTTCTTCGACAGTACTACGGCAATTTGTGTCAAGTCATCGTCATGCAGTCTACCTGTCAGCCATACATGACCTTGACATTCATTTGACCTGGAGTTGCTCACATCCTGGTTCCCGGTCATTCTAGCGAGATCGAAGGCCCGGGAACCAGGAAGTGGACTGCATTTTAAGATAGAGAGACCTGCATCGGCATGTAAAATAAGATCTATATATTTTATTGTTCTGTTTATTGTTTAAAGCCACGTTAAACGATATTAAATCAGAAATAGGTTTTAAAAGCTCATATTGATAATATGCTAATTATACCCCCTACGACCCCCCTGATAAACAAACTTGTGTAGTGACCTCAGTGATGATCAATTCTAACATATTAGTATGACTCAAGTGATCATTCAAATTGTTACTTAATTAATGACTCCAATGATAATAATAAATAAAGTCGCAAGCGACGATAAAAGGATTCAGCGTATACATGATTCAATTATTTGAAAAATAATGAATCAATACATATTTCCAATGTTATTGCGCATGTTTTAAAACAATTTGCAAGTTTCTAACATGTCCCTGGGATTATTGATACCCAAAATGTACATGTCAAATCAAAGAATTGTAAAGAAAATCAAAATGGCGGGTAAACCACGTGAGCTACAACTACGTCATGATTTACTTTTTTGCTCGTATTGTTCTTGCGCATCCTTTACAGAAAGTTGCAAGTCTCTATGTTGATTTTGACAATTTTCCCCATGTTAAAGCTTTGCTTTATTATGTGCGGAAATGACTGTTCGCGAGCGATTTTACTACTGATTCATAAAGACCATAGTCCTATCTTACTTTCCTGAAAAAATATTTCAATTCGATGGTCAGGTTTTTGAATAATCGCCCCTGAAAGTTCGCGGTTTTCAAAATTTGCCTGACGTTGAAAGGTCACTGTGAAAAAAGTATTAGGATTTAGCGCAAACAAGAACAAACTTGTTATACCCCAATATGTCAGCTATATATAAATGAAGTTTCAGCTCTTAGGTGCTAATATCCTCGGAGTGGTGTTTCCGCAAAAGTACATGGGGTCCGAAAATTTGAAAAAGTTAAAAAATCCATGATGGCGGCTAAACCACATGACTGACGATTTCGCCATGATTTACTTTATTGCTCGCAATGCCATTGCGGATCTTTTGGAAAAAGTAGTTAAAAATCTAAATTTGGATTCGACCTTGACCTTTAATGGCCAGTAAGGGCTATCAGACTGTAAAGTTTGGTTGAATTATCTGTAGCCGTTTTTGCTTAAAGTTGTCCACAAGATTGGTGCAAAAAAAACCAAAAAAAAACCCACGCCAATAATAAATATAGTCGCAAGCGACGATAAAAGGATTCAGCGCATATATGATTCAATTGTTTGAAATATAATGAACTGAGACATGTTAACAGTATTATTGCGGATCTTTTAAAACAATTAACACGTTTCTAACATGTCCCTAGAACTATGTATACCCAATATGTACATGTCAAAGAAAACCAATATGGCGGCTAAACCACGAGAGCTACACCTTTGTCATGATTTATTATTTTGCTCGCACAGTTATTGCGCATCTTTTGCAAAAGGTTTCAAGTCTCTAAGTTGATTTTGAAAATTTCCCCTATGTTAAAGTTTTTCTCTATTATGACCGGAAATGACTGTTCGCGAGCGATTTTATTATTGATTCATAAAGACCATAGTCTAATCTTACTCTCCTGAAAAAATCATAAAATTCGATGGGTAGGTATTTGAGTTATGTCCCCTTGAAGTTTGATTTTTTAGAAAATCATCTAACTTCAAAAGGTCACTGTGCAAAAAGTATTAGGAGTTCAGCAATGAACAACATCACCATGTATTCTCCAATGCATTAGCTGTATGAATGTGTAAGGTACAGCTTCGAGGTGCAAGTATCTTCAGAGGAGAAGATTGTCAAAGGTGCATGGGGTCGGGACATTTTCAAAAGTGCGAAAATTCAAAATGGCGGCTAAACCACGTGACTTTCGAATTCGTCGTGATTAACTTTTCTGCGTGCATTGTCATTGCGCATCTTTCAAAAAAAGTTGCATGTCTCTAAGTGCATTTTGAAATTTTTTCCCAAGTTAAAAATCGAACTTTAGAATCGGACTGGACCTTTAATGGCTTGATTGATTGGGCCCAAAAGCTTCGCTGCAAAACTACATGGTAAGGGCTATCAGCCTACAAAGTTTGGTTGTAATAGCTGAAATCCTTCTTGTAGAAGTCGCCTCCACAAAAATCTTGAAATAATAAACACGCCAATAACAATAAGGATTCAGAACTTTAGTTCTGAATCCTTAAATATAGTCGCAAGCGACGATAAAAGGATTCAGCGCATATATGCTTCAATTATTTGAAATATAATGAATTGAGACATGTTAACAGTATTATTGCGGATCTTTTAAAACAAGTTACACGTTTCTAACATCTCCCTAGAACTATGTATACCCAATATGTACATGTCAAAGAAAACCAATATGGCGGCTAAACCACGAGAGCTACAACTTTGTCATGATTTAATTTTGTGTTTGAACACTTATTGCGCATCTTTTGCAAAAGGTTTCAAGTCTCTCAGTTGATTTTGAAAATTTCCCCCATGTTAAAGTGTTTCTCTATTATGACCGGAAATGACTGTTCGCGAGCGATTTTATTATTGATTTATAAACACCATAGTCCAATCTTACTCTCCTGAAAAAATCATAAAATTCGATGGGTAGGTATTTGAGTTATGTCTCCTTGAAGTTTGATTTTTTTAGAAAATTGCCTGACTTTCAAAGGTCACTGTGCAAAAAGTATTAGGAGTTCAGCAATGAACAACATCACCATGTATTCTCCAATGCATTAGCTGTATGAATATGTAAGGTACAGCTTCGAGGTGCAAGTATCTTCAGAGGAGAAGATTGTCAAAGGTGCATGGGGTCGGGACATTTTCAAAAGTGCGAAAATTCAAAATGGCGGCTAAACCACGTGACTTTCGAATTCATCGTGATTAACTTTTCTGCTTGAAGTTACAAGTTTCTAGCATGTCCCTAGAACTATCTATACCCAATATGAACATGACAACATCAAAGAATTGTTGATAAAATCAAAACGCCGACTAAACCACGTAAGCTACAACTTCGTCATCATCTACTACGACCATAAGTTTACATGTTAAAATAGAACAATTGTGTGACTATATTGGTGTGAGTGTGTACTTACGTTAAATGAATAGACCGGAAGTGGTTGTTTCAGACCTATTTTCAAAAGGGAGCAATTGACGTACTGTTTAGGTAGAATATGACTTGATAATAATGTTTGAATAAAAGGAATAGAGAACGAATAGAATTGAAATAGTTTAGAAATGCAAGGACAATGAAGATGTAGAACAGGGCTTTATAAAGTGTTAGAAAGGGCAGAATAAATGTTTGTGGATACGAGACAATGATGTCTCAAATCCGTTACCCTTGGCTGGTTTTAGAATACGCATTGAATGGTTACAATAGGTCTACTGTGTGAAAGACTTGCTTAAAACGAGCGCAGTTTCATTGATAAGTTTGTAAATCAATTGCCACATGCGTAATGTATGAATGATGGACAAGGAACTCTTTTGGCGGATGAAAAAACCACCTTGCCTTATATGGAATTAGCGTACTATGACAATAGTAAACTCTTGTTTATGAACGAATGAAGTGTTAATTCGTTGACTCGTGCTACGTTCCTTAATAATTCTCTATTATGTAAAGATAACAAATTGCATACCAATGTCTGTGTGCATTACACTCAATGTGAATCATTCATATAAAATATTTGAAGACCCGAAACTTTAGTCCGATTTACATGCACAGATCTTTCAAGCATAATCAACCTAGATTTGTCTGTTTCTTTGGCTGATACATGTGCGTTAATCGTGATGCAGTGTCCGGTTTTCGACCAGAACTACTTTTACATATATATCGTCACTATACTGAGTCGACTGTCTTCAAATTGGTAATGTTCGTCAACATTCAGTACTTCTCGATACAATAGCACCATATATAACAGGCCTGACCCCCAACAACACAATGTACGCCTAAACGAAACTGTGAATATCCTGTTCACACATCAAAATGAATGTCAAATTTGATGAACTTATGTATAAAACTCATTAGTCATATAAATTATCGTGCTAATGGCCCTTTTTTCCAGTTGATATTGCGTCTCTCTGATGAGATAGTGTTGTCACAGCATCGTAGGATGGTCAAGGGGAAGCAACTCATCCACATGACGCTTCAATAAAATCGTTATCATATCCAACTTGTTCAAATGTTCAACTTCAACATTAGGAGTTATTTAATGTTACTTGTTATTCCCCAATGCTTCAGCTGCAGATAAATCTAAGTTGTAGCGCTTAGATGCAAATATCTTCAAAGTGGTGTAACGATTTGTTTAAGTATAGGCCTATTAGCGTAATAATTATGATTCTCCCATTTAGAGTGAACAACAACTACCCGTATTGAATGTACCATTCACTCAACCAGTACAGACAAATCCATTTGGCTTACGAAGTCTGACTTGGAAGACATAGACCAACGTGTACATGAAGACACTACATCCTCCTCCCACCTGCCATCGGGAACCACCCCCATTGACAATGTGTAGGGTACAACGCAAAAAAAGATGTTGGATAGGAGTTTAACGTCTGCTTCCACCATTGGTGATTTCGCCGACGGGAAGTTATACTTACTTCAACTTCCAAACTCAAGGCATAACTCTTGCCAGTCTGCATTACTGGCTGATTTAACCCTTGCGGTATTTCCCTCGCTTTGCCGTGTTAAGACAGTGAATAGCTGCACAAGAAATGCATAGCGGGCCTGAATTTCTAAACACAGATTTCTTAAGGAAATACTGCAAGGCCTTAATCAGCCAGTAATGGAGACTGGCAAGAGTTATGCCTTGCATTGGGAAGTTGTACTTACTTAAGCTGAAAGCTATAAAACATAAAAACAGTTAATTTCAAAGTGTAAGTACACCTCCATAATAAAATATAAAAAGGTGGTGAGTAAATTAAATGTTTGAGTCCAAAAGACAGCAAGATTTTTTTAATAATAAATTATAGTAAATATAAGAAGTGAAGAGACATGGCTTGGGGGTTCGGGATGGTGACTGGGGGGTGGGGGTAAACCCCAAACAGAAGGCCCCACGGCTTCAACTGTAACATGGAAAAACACTCAAAAAGCGGATCCAAAACCACCAATTTCACTTAAGGAAAACTTTGATGTTTCGAGCCGTATTACTGACTTCACAGTTTAGCTTAACTGAAAAGGTCGGATCTGGAGCCGGTTTCTGAGCTTGACTTGTGACTTGGTGCATCTAAATCTACTACAGTGTAAATATCGTATGAGTTTTTTTCCAGGATGTATCTCTCAGTTCGCGCACAATAGCTTTTGACTCGAACTGGTATGATTTAGTACATAGTAGCATGTATATCTGTGGAGAAATTAGAATGTTAAAGGTTTCCGGGAGGCCATGATGAACCGGACATTGTCAATACTGTTGTCCGGTTATTCGAGTTTAAGTAAGAGTCTTTTCACTTGAAAATCATCTAATTCAACTAGTGTGTAAATATCATATGAATTCCTTCCAGTATGTATATCTCAGTTCGCGTAGAATACATTTCCACTCGAACTGGTATGACTTAAAGCTTAATAGCATGTGTATCTTTGGAGAAATAAGAATTTTAAAGAATTCCAGTAAGGCCACGATGAACCAGACAGTGTTGAGACTGGTGTCCGGTTATTCGTGTCTTAGCATGCTTCTTTACACTTGCAAAATCTTCTTCTTCGACTATTGTATAAATATCATATGAATTTCGAACAGGTTTTACCTCACATTACGCGTAGAATAGATTTTAACTCGAACTGGCATGACTTATTGCTCTGTAAATTGTATATCTTTGGAGAAATAAGAAAATTCGAATTGTTTAAGAACCTAGGTAAACATTCAAAGTTATCATACTTTGAAAGATAATTGTGAATAAGTTAATAGGATTTCGCTAATAAGATATGAAACTTGTTGTTCCCCAATGCTTCAACTGCTTATACATCTAAGTTTCAGCTCTCAGATGCAAATATCTTCGGCGTGGTGTTTCCGCAAAAATGCACAGGGTCAAAACATTTGAAAACATTAAAATTTAAATATGGCGTCGAAACCACTTGACCTACGACTCCGCAATGGTAACATATTTTGCTTGTCTAGTTATTAAGCATCTTTTAAAACGAGTTGCGAGTCTCTAGTGTGTCACTGGGACTATTTAGACCCAAATTTAACATGTCAAAATCAGACGAATTTAAGAAAAGCAAGATGGCGGCTAAACCACGTGACCTACGAATTGGTCGTGATTTACTTTTTTGCTTGTATTGTTCTTGCGCATCTTTTGCGTTTCAAGTCTCTAAGTACATTTTAAAAAAAATTCCTATGTAAAAAGTTTTTCTTTATTATGACCGGAAATGACTGTACGCGAGCGATTTTATTATTGATTCATAAAGACCATAGTATTGTCTCACTCTCCTGAAAAAATCGTTCAATTCGATTGTCAGGTTTTTGAATTATCGCCCCTGAAAGTTCGCGGTTTTCAAAAGTTGCCTGACTTTGAAAGGTCACTGTGAAAAAAGTATAAGGATTTCGCTCAAAAGAGAACAAACTTGTTATTCCCCAATGCTTCAGCTATATGTAAATAAAGTTTCAGCTCTTGGTGCTAATATCTTCGGAGTGGTGTTTCCGCAAAGGTACATGGGGTCCAGACTGGTAAGTTTGGTGGAATTAGCTGTAGTCGTTTTTGCTGTAGATTGGCCACAAAATTTGTGGAATTATAAAAAAAAACACGCCAATAACAATAAGGATTCAGCATAAATGCTGAATCCTTAATAATAATAAACACGCCAATAACAATAAGGATTCAGCCTTATGGCTGAATCCTTAAAAATAATCAATATAGTCGCAAGCGACGATAAAAGGATTCAGCGCATATATGCTTCAATTATTTGAAATATAATGAATTGAGACATGTTAACAATGTTATTGCGCATCTTTTAAAACAAGTTATACGTTTCTAACATGTCCCTAGAACTATGTATACCAAATATGTACATGTCAAAGAAAACCAATATGGCGGCTAAACCATGAGAGCTACAACTTTGTCATGATTTAGGTTTTTGCTCGCACAGTTATTGCGCATCTTTTGCAAAAGGTTTCAAGTCTCTCAGTTGATTTTGAAAATTTTCCCCACGTTAAAGTTGTTCTCTATTATGACCGGAAATGACTGTTCGCGAGCGATTTTATTATTAATTCATAAAGACCTTAGTCCAATCTTACTCTCCTGAAAAAATCATAACATTCGATGGGTAGGTATTTGAGTTATGTCCCCTTGAAGTTTGATTTTTTTAGAAAATCATCTAACTTCAAAAGGTCACTGTGCAAAAAGAATTAGGAGTTCAGCAATGAACAACATCACCATGTATTCTCCAATGCATTAGCTGTATGAATATGTAAGGTACAGCTTCGAGGTGCAAGTATCTTCAGAGGAGAAGATTGTCAAAGGTGCATGGGGTCGGGACATTTTCAAAAGTGCGAAAATTCAAAATGGCGGCTAAACCACGTGACTTTCGAATTCGTCATGATTAACTTTTCTGCGTGCATTGTCATTGCGCATCTTTCAAAACAAGTTGCATGTCTCTAAGTGCATTTTGAAAATATTTCCCATGTTAAAATCGAACTTTCGAATCGAACTGGACCTTTAATGGCTTGATTGATTGGGCCAAAAAGCTTCGCTGCAAAACAACATGGTAAGGGCTATCAGCCTACAAAGTTTGGTTGTAATAGCTGAAATCCTTCTTGTAGAAGTCGCCTCCACAAAAATCTTGAAATAATAAACACGCCAATAACAATAAGGATTCAGCCTTATGGCTGAATCCTTAATAATGTGATGTCACCCAGGTGACAGTCATGAGATCTTTATGGCACTAGTTGTAAATGCAATTTCTTTTATTTGATGTATTTTGTGGTTTATATATAGTAATTTGCGTGTGGAGACGGCGAGACCTGTAGTTTCGGGGCTGCTCTGCTCTGAGATATCGTACAGACGCTAATCTAAATAAATCAAAATAGTACGAAGGGACGCTATATGGTGTACTTAATTGAGTTAATTGATTTAACCAGTTATCAATATGCGCGTTTTCATGGGAAAACTAACCTCGATTCGACCTTCTTTCCCGTTGTTTGCCATCCCCTTGTTTGCCCTGTGACTGGGACGTTCCACATAACGCTTGCTCAGTACAAGGTTGAAATGTACACGGCGATTACAGACGTGAGTTGTATAAGATTTGGGTTATTAATGCAGTTCATATTTGTAATGAGTTGTATGCCTGTGCATAACCCACTCTTTACACAAAATCTAAAAACAAATATAGTCGCAAGCGACGATAAAAGGATTCAGCGCATATATGCTTCAATTATTTGAAATATAATGAATTGAGACATGTTAACAATGTTATTGCGCTTTTTTTAAAACAAGTTACACGTTTCTAACATGTCCCTAGAACTATGTATACCCAATATGTACATGTCAAAGAAAACCAATATGGCGGCTAAACCTCGAGAGCTACAACTTTGTCATGATTTATATATTTGCTCGCACAGTTATTGGGCATCTTTTGCAAAAGGTTTCAAGTCTCTAAGTTGATTTAAAAAAAATGTCCCCATGTTAAAGTTTTTCTCTATTATGACCGGAAATGACTGTTCGCGAGCGATTTTATAATGATTCATAAAGACCATAGTCCAATCTTACTCTCCTGAAAAAAGCATAAAATTCGATGGGTAGGTATTTGAGTTATGTCCCCTTGAATTTTGATTTTTTAGAAAATCATCTAACTTCAAAAGATCACTGTGCAAAAAGTATTAGGAGTTCAGCAATGAACAACATCACCATGTATTCTCCAATGCATTAGCTGTATGAATATGTAAGGTACAGCTTCGAGGTGCAAGTATCTTCAGAGGAGAAGATTGTCAAAGGTGCATGGGGTCGGGAAATTTTCAAAAGTGCGAAAATTCAAAATGGCGGCTAAACCACGTGACTTTCGAATTCGTCGTGATTAACTTTTCTGCGTGCATTGTCATTGCGCATCTTTCAAAAAAAGTTGCATGTCTCTAAGTGTATTTTGAAAAATTTTCCCATGTTAAAAATCGAACTTTAGAATCGAACTGGACCTTTAATGGCTTGATTGATTGGGCCCAAAAGCTTCGCTGCAAAACTACATGGTAAGGGCTATCAGCCTACAAAGTTTGCTTGTAATAGCTGCAATCCTTCTTGTAGAAGTCCCCTACACAAAAATCTTGAAATAATAAAAATAATAATAAACACGCCAATAACAATAAGGATTCAGCCTAATGGCTGAATCCTTAATAATAAACACGCCAATAACAATAAGGATTCAGCCTAATGGCTGAATCCTTAATAATAAGGATTCGCATAATAACAATACGTCTTCCAGACTATGTCTTGAAGACCTAATAAACACGCCAATAACAATAAGGATTCAGCAAAATTGCTGAATCCTTAATTATGTCAACTTTAACAACACAGGGCCCATATACAAAGAAATACGACGACACATACATAGTTGGAGCAATTAAAGTAGTTAAAATCATTTCCAAGTACATATTTCTGTTTGTATACGCCTGGTAAATATGATACTGAAAATGTCTGATACGATTTTCTGAGATGTACATAAGACTCTTTTACTTGTATGTTCGTGAATAGAAGATGATTTCAAAATGTATTTCGGAAGAATAGAATCACAAAATCCTTATAAAATGTACATACGAGAGTGAAATGATATTCATCCTCTCTATTGCAATGTTGCAAACTGGACAAACACTAAGACATATTCCATTGAATGCCATCTACCTTTATTATATAGTTTAGTGGCGGGACATTCATTCTAAATTTCGTATAATTTGAACGCACCTTGTTTTCTATTACATCTTTCTGGTTCAAATATGAATATATATTCTCTATACATAAAGTATCTTGAGCTATTATTCAAAGTAGACATCCAATTTTGAGGAAAAAAACATGAATGAATCTTTAAATAATTTGAAAAGGCAAATCAGAAATGACCCAGAGATTGGTACATGCACAGCATTCACGAAGCAATTAGACGCCAACATAAAACGAAAGCCGAATCTTTT
Source organism: Gibbula magus (assembly GCA_936450465.1). Taxonomy (NCBI): domain Eukaryota; kingdom Metazoa; phylum Mollusca; class Gastropoda; order Trochida; family Trochidae; genus Gibbula; species Gibbula magus. The sequence goes on from OW388304.1 coordinate 64,941,145, forward strand.
TGTCAGTGTCATCAAAATACATTAACATGGTAGACTTTTCTTGGTTAATCTGCTCTCACTCATATTTAATATCAATTTACACCTGTATCTCAATATAGTGAGTACGTGTTTATATATATTGAACATCAAACACTTTCGGTATATAACATAATATTAGGGCCAGAAGGCTAGAGGATATACATTTTCTAATTTTTCACAAGTTTTATTCGCCGTGTATGTATCTCATATAATAGTATCGGCAAAATCTGAGTATAAAAATATATAAAATATATTTTCAGATCAACCGTTTAAACCTTATTTAGCTTCAAAATGACTTTCATCATAGCTCCGAGTTGCGAGCTGCGTAGTCTGAAATACGTTTTGTCATTTTAAACTATGTGAAGACCAAACAGGTATTTGTAATTACTTACAATGACGAATTGTTTTCGTTTATAAAACCTTTTTTCCTTATTTGAAAGAATGCATCCCTTTCTGAAGACAGTAATTTTAATTTAAGTTTGTTTATACCGATAAAGGTATTGGTGCCTGTATATGTACCAAGCTGCGGTTTCATTTAAGATTGATTTATATGCTCTGTGCCTCTATCGAAGTATAGCAGCAATAAATTGTATTACAACAAAGTATTTTATCACAGCTATTTCACACAAAATTAATATCTTAAAAACTTCGATAGAGGCACAAAACATGTAAAACCATCTTTATAATTAATAAAATATTTATTCAAAGTCTTTCTTCAAATATTTACACAAATGTAGTATCTATGTCATATATAATGAACAGCAAAAGAAACGCATGTTCGTAATTCATCGCTGTATTCATCGAATTTACAATATCAGAGCATTAAAATTTTGTTTACATGGTATAAATAACGTGTTGAACAGCATGCAGACATATCGGAAAGTCTATATTAGTTTACAACTTCTGCAGAGCATTATCTTGTGCAATTTTCTGGGAAAACAGCTACATTCCTGTTCAGATGATGAGGGCCCAACGTGCTTTTAACTGCAATTGGAACTTGTGCAAACACTCCCATGAGGTTGTTTGGTGCAAAATTCCTGTCTTTGTTGATGTTGGTCTGACGTTATGGCGTCATTTTGAATTTCATTCAGGTTAAGGTTCTATGGGTCCCAATTTGGCAAAACATCAAGGTATAGCATGCTTTTTCGGTACCAAGGTGTTCCTAGAGCAAATTTACAGCCCTTGCAAACTGTTCAACATGCAATCGTCCAATATCTCAGTTTCCGAAAATGTCAAGGTTGTTTTGCCGAGCATTAATTTCATAAACATTGAGGCAAGAGTCACACTTTGGTATCCTTTTCACAGTGCAAGTCTCGGATTTCAGTACGAGGAATTTGAATTTTACCCTGTTCATCCAGTATGTTTCAAATTCATATGGGGCAATAACCCAGATAAAATTAAAAGAAGTCAAATCACCTGCCAAGTGAAAGATGGCGGTTTAAACGCACCGAAATTAAATCTAATCATACAATCTCAAAAGATGTCTGTAATCAGTCGTTTTCAACAAACAGAGTTCTAAATGGTGCGAACTATTTTCAACAAACTTACCAAAGCTTGGCTCTTGATGCATATTTGAATATAATTGTCCAAACTTGAGAGATATTTTGACTCATACGATCCGTAACAAATTTTATAGCGACCTACTATTCGCTTGGTGGGTCCTCACAACCGCCCACAATGAATCCCATTGTGAACCAAGTAACATAGCAACTGACAGTATTTGTAAAAATGTTAACTACCTATTGAACGACGACGCAATTTTGTTGTCCTTTGAAATGTTTGAATTTCTTTTTAAAGTGAATAATTTTTTTCGAACATATGGGGGAATTGTAAGCGCCATTAAAACATACTACACCTCAAGGTCTATAAAGACCGAGAAGAAGCAGAATCCAATATTACCTTCTACCCTGAACAAGAAACTTACTTAAAGGCAACAGCCAAACCTGCTACAGAACATTAATTACTAAATATAATACTACTAACCAGCATGCTTGTAAATGGAATCAGATAGTTGAAAGCAACATATAACCAGAGATGTGGAGACTATACAACCATATACTTTTCAGATGTACTCACGATACATAATTACAGTGGTTCCAATATACATTGTTACACCACATATTACCGACTAACAGGAGAATACTTAAAATGCAACTTACAGACTCGGATATGTGTAGTTTTTGTTCGAATCACATAGAATCAATCGCCCATGCGTTTTATGATTGTAGCAAAGTAAAAACGCTTTGGCAAAAACTGGAACTCTGGTTATCAGAAAAGATCAATGTAAAACTTTCATTAACAAAACAACATGTTCTGCTTGGTTTTCATCAACAAAATAATGACCCAATCAATAATAATATATTTCTCTGCAAACACATTATTTCCAAACACAGATTTTCTAAAAAAGTACCCAGCTTCCAGTTCTTGCAAGAAGAGATCTATAAATATTATCTTTTGACCAAAGCTGAAGCTCTAATTAGTCCAGGAATAGATAGATTCTACAAGTACTGGTCATCTTGTTATTTCATTTTTGTTGTTTGAATTGTTTAGTGTATACAATATCATTGACCGTCTCATGTCTGAAATGCAAAAAAATATAAATTATAAAAAAAACTTTCATGCACATCATGTAACCATGATAACATGCATTTTCGCGAACTGATACCATTTGACTTTGCAAAGATAACCATCTGTACTCTCCCGTACCAATAGCTCCGCATGTTCTCTGACAAGGCTAGTGATATGGCAAACCACGGGCTGATTTGCAAACAGAAATTATAATCATTAAAACTCGCGTTTCTTTTGCTGCTCAGTATATTACGGGAGGAAGCAGATTGTTACACACAATCGTTGAACTCGCATAACAGAAAACATTCGCTTATGACGCAATATTCAAAGTCGCTTCCATTTAAGAAACACTGGGTGACCAAACCTGAGAACGTGTAGTTATTAAAATGTAGTGCTCGCGGTGAAGGTGTCTCATTCGGAAAAAGGAATGTATATTCTAAACCCAATACCAAAAGAAACTTTGCACCCATCTTTTTGTCTTAATAAATCACATAATAGGCAACGATTGGATTTCGGTTTTTAAGTATTGTAATAATTATTCAATTTTACATTCGATGTATGAAAATATTCATTTCAAAAGTTTATTTAAATAAAAAGTTTGGACGCATCAACATACGAGGGGTATCAAAATGTGTTTGATCAATTCGTCTGTGATTCGGTGGTGGTCTCGTACTCGGTGGTCTTTGCTAATGGGTAATATCAACGGACTTTTAACATCAGAAACTGTTTCAGTAATGCGTTAGTCGCTTAACATGTGTGTCTTGTCAAAATTAAAAGTTTATTTTTTTATTTTTTTTTAAATTTCATGTTATGTAAAAAATTAAAAACTTCTGTAAAATATTTGACTGATGACAATACGCCATTACTTTTCAGTTTTAGTGTACGATGTCCAAAACTTGACATATTTGTAATTGAAAAACATACATATGATAAAATCAACTGAGATGCAAAGTTTCTTTTGGTATTGGGTGTAGTTATCGACGTTGGTACATGTATGAAGATGATATGATATATTTCTTTCTTATTTATCACAGGTAAACCTCAGTTGTCAGAAGCGGCTGAGCATTGAGTCAATGACTTTGCGCTGGACAACTCTACTTTGCTGCGCCAAGTGTCACGATGTGGACAGACCTCAATATCGACTAAGTTTATCTTGCGGATCTGTTATCTAATGTGGTGCTCACCAGTAACAGTTATTGTGATTTCCAAAGTGAATACATGCTGTATAACCAACGGCTTCTTACCTACTGTGAGTCGTGGCTTACATGTATGTAGCTGGATGGGTGGGTTACCCGCCTCATGGCTGGATACACTGAGCATTTGCCCCACACTGAGACATGAGTTGAGAGGCTCGTGGTGTCACCTTAGGCAAGGGATTTTATTCGAGATGTGCCGCTGTTGTACAATATAGTACCTGGTTTGGAAGTAAAGGCAGTGTGACAGATAACCTTCAAGCGCCGTAATTGGTAGCTAGGTTGTATATTCCAAGGGGAGTTGAGAATGATAAAGGAACGGTATTGATCCTTATACCAGGGTAACAATGTGTGTAGCGCTTTGAGCATGGCCCTCTGTGTTTGTGAATTTAGCGCGATATAAGTATCCTCATTATTATTTTTAGTATATCAATGCTGCATTTAAAAGCGGGATTGTCCCTGATGCAAGATTAGTGTTACACAATGACACACTTTCGTCTGCACAAATAAATTTATTGTAACTTGAAACTTGTTTGAAACTTGTTGAGGTGAAATACTTGTTTCACTCTCATACTTGATAAACTTGTGGTACAACTTCTTGACTCATATACTTATATGATTAACATCTTGACAGTAGACAGTAGCTATAGTCAGTTGACAGTTGACAGGTAGACAGGTACAAGAAAATTATACGGGGCTTTTCCTTTACATAATGATTAAAATCTCCACGCTACCACAGCAGCGGAAGTTATCAAAAGCCTTAGTTACAACTCGTCTCGCCTTCAGGTTGCGCAGCTCTACACTAAAGCATTGGAGCAGATCCCAGTCTTGCAAACCACTCAAAACCGGATCATCAACCGGGAAAAACCAAAAAAAGAAAAACTATAATGTGTGAAACTCACGATATCTTACACCTATCTTTATTTGTATTTGAGTCTGTATAAAAAAAATTCAAGTAGTTTTCTAAGATCAGATCTCCGTGAAGCTATACACCTGGAACGTCATCATCTTGGCTGGTACGTTTCTGTTGACATCACTAAACTCTCACTACGACCCATCGACTGACTGTACTGAAATCTACATGAACGACGACACGTGTACTGGGATGGTGCAGGGAGATCTACTTGTGTTTAACCAAACGTACAAGCAGTGTGACACACGTGCACAGGAACTTTAACTGTGAGTGAGTGAGTTATTGTTAAATGACACTTGGGTGATATTATAGTGAGTTATTGTTAAACAACACCTGGGTGATATTATAGGCATTAGTGGCGAATAGTTTAACAGGATGCGACACAAATGCACAGGTACATGTAGACTTTGAACTCGAGAATATAGCAGCTTAACATACATGACAGTTAGTATGACGATGTAGAATAGCACACGTGCACCAGTTGTTCAACCTACTACATATTTATAGTTCACAGTTCATAAATAAATAGCTGTTCAGACAGAAATTTTGTTTTATTGTCTACAGAAGACTATTTAACATTATTTTTATAGAAACGTTCTTTTGTCACATTCCTAAAAACAACCCTCTAAAAAGGGTATATGTGCTTGTCATATTTCATAACATAACGTATAATCCATAATGTTCGTAATAATATACATTAAAATGTACATGGCATTATATTTTATTTGCCAAACTTCCTTGTAGCTCCAAAATGTTAACTAAACTATGTTAGAAAACGAATTGGTTGCTCTAAAACCATCTTAAAGGGGTCGTCTCATTTTGGCTCAAACATATCTTTAATTTTAAGGTGTTACTAAAGTAGTGCAAACTATTGGAAATGCATGTATTTTAATTTCTTCTAAACTTGTTTCAAATCGTGATACTGACACACTGAAACCTGCACATCCGATAGTTACTATCATTGATCATCTCATTATCTGCTTTTTCTTCCTTATGAAGTAATAGCAAGCTGATTTTCCCTATTCCCATTGTGTATTATGAGTTCAGAGGCAGATCGCACACAGTGGATATTAATATTATTGTTTGAAATTAGATTTTCAAGTTAATGCAACATACAAAAATCACTTAAATATTACAAAAACTTAAAGGCAGTCACACGTTTTCACTTGGACCAAAGATCGTAAGATAAAGGGATTAAGGATAGATTTATTGTTACGTTGGAAATTATGCTTTAACCGTGAATTTTAAGAAATAATAATAATAATTATATATATATATATATATATATATATATATATATATATATATATATATATATATATATATATATATCTTAGTTTACATTATTCACTGAAAAGTTTTATTCCTATTTTTCAGCAACAGTGGTGTGTAATTTTGTATTTAATATTAACATGGACATTTACACCGTTGTGTATATTCAAGTATTAACAATATATATCAAGCTGAAAATATATTTTATATTTATCTTACATATTATACAAAATACTGCACTGTAATTGAAAGTGATTGAGCGATTTATATGGACGTTAAACATTATCATGACGTTATTGACGTTACATGTAATGTTATCTTATGAACATAATTGCCAAACTGGCATATATATTGTGTTATGAGAGTCCTAACAACATCTATATTTAATATATTTCTCTTGGAAAATATGTTTATATTAGCTGAATTGTGAACAAGTTCTGTTCATGGGATTGATGTGCAATAAAAACGCCACATCTAGATTATCATAACTAACACACCCTAAAATTAAATTAATCCTTATTCTTACTCATACATTAGCAATGACATCCAAAAATAGCTTCACTTCGTGCACATTAGTTAACACCATGATCAAATGACATGGCCTCATTAGTTATATATCGACGTCACCATGATCTCCAATTAGGCATAGTTAACATTAATTTGTGCTTCCAATCAATATAACATGTTTACAACTGTAAGCAAAACAAATTTCAATGAACATGTTTTGTGTGAAATCAATCATGGAAGTTAAGTTTTGTGTTGATGCAAATCGGGATGTGGGACTTGAATATGATGTAGCGTGCATAACGAATATTATTATATTCCTGTGATAGTTCAGAGACACTGTGATTGAGGTTTTATTTTAACCTGTTTAGCAGACCAACGTTTTGATTTCGATTTGTTGTAGATTTTCATCCCTGACATTTTCATGAGTCAAATTGAGAAATATGCTCGTATATCCGTGTTAGTGATTGAATTTGAAATGATCAACGTAAGGGACAAATCACCATTCCCCACTGAAAGCGACCGGGACCAAATTCACTATTAAACATATTGAAATCACGCCTGTGAAAGCCAAGGGTTTCCTTAAGTGACAAGTACAAAGCCAAAAGGGGCTTGGTAGTTTTTGGGGTAGAAACTAAAGATGACCGATATAGAGGTTCCAATTAATGAAAAACAATTAGGTGGGAGGGAATTGGCTGTTTTTCACGATCGGAGTAAGTGAAATTTAACCATTCCCGACCTAAGGGCAGAAGTATATAGGTAAGGACATGTTATAGTATTTACGTTTTATCATTCACTTGGTATGGTAATTACATTATAACACAGTTGGAAGAAGGGAAAAATGCATTGATACCATATCACCAACCACAATGTCTTAAAAAAGTGTATGAACACTAATATTCATGAAAATCAATTAGGATGGAAATGGCTGTTTTTCATGATAGCTGTAAGGGAAAAATCCCCATTCCCCACTTTAAGTGGGAGTATATATATTGACCGAATTCACTATTAAACATACTGAAATCACGTCCGGAAAAGGGTTTCCTTTGGGGACAATCCTAAAGCAAAAAGGGACTTTTTGTGGGGGAAGATACAAAAAATGCTCGAAATAGAGGGACCAATACATGAAAAACAATGAGGTTGGAATTGGCTGTAAATTCGATCCGTATATATACTCTCGCTTTAGGTAGGAAACTGCGATTTTTCCCATAAGGCGATCGTGAAAATACCATTCTCCCACCTAATTGTTTTCATGAATTTCACCTCTATGTCGCTCATGTTTAGGGTATTTATGAAAAATTTTTCCTCAGGTGCACGATGGAGTGATCGGAACAAAGAAGAGGAAATGTTTCTCTCAGTGGATGGAATAATCCAATATCCGGTAATGGATAAGAAACATGTTACGAGCATTTAAGAGTTATTGCATTTTATTTCCCGAAGTCTCCCTGGTTAAATCGTATCTACAACCGATTCTAATTTGTGTAACAACCGACCTTTACATGAAACACAACAAGAAATGAAGAGTCTTTTAAGAGCAAAACAAATAGGGATATTGCATGTTTCCCATTGTTACTCTTTTACAATTCAAGTGTCTAAATCTTGTAGTTTATTGAATATAAAGCATCAACATTATAGAATAGATTTAACAGTTGAACATAAAATTATCACACATAAATTTCGCGACTAAGAGTAAGTCTAGCAAACATATGGTATTTCAATACTCTTCATTCTGTACAGACGAAACTGGCGCATTGAACAACCATGACTGACATGACAGTGAGGAAAGGCAATATTGAGGTAGGTTTTAGATTGATTTTTAGAGACACAATACACAAGTAAAGCGTTAAAGGGCAAATTTTCGGGTACTAGGTTTTTTAGTGTTTCTAATGTATTTCACCAATTGTTTCTTGATGATTAATTTGGGAATACAATCTTAAACATAGCATGCTGTGTTGGACAAGCTTGAAGTGTGTAAGTTAATTTATTTTAGGATTAACGTCTGTTTCTGATGACATTTTTTCATTAAGAAGGCAACCGTAAAGGTTTGCTCTTGGTAGTCAAGGCCTGTATCAAGATCAAGTTTATTATATTTTTGTCAATAAGGTAGGCTGATCATACTATTTTTCTTATAACCGTCACGATATAACCATCGCTTATGAAATAACAAAACAACCAAAATATAAAAAAAATTCAAAAAGTAGAATCTGATTTTATATATGCACTCCTCAAAAGAAGAAACCCAACAAACAACACTTTGAGGTATCACTTTTGGAAGCAAGAGCATGTGGATCAAAGTACAACACAAGTAGACAAACGAACATTAGAGTTAACATAGTCAGCAAGGTTAAAAAGGAGATGGTTTGAACTCCGACACTCGACGCCACTTGTTGTACAGCATTCTCCCAACATCCTGATAGAAGCTGTTTTGAATTCCTTTGTGGACAAGTAGCACTTTGGCTTGTATGTTTTAGTGTACTTACAATTGACATCAAATAGTAATAAATACCTTCTAAAACTGTTGGCTCTTCTTAATAAAGACTTTCAAAAAGTGCAAGCCAAAAAGTAGGGTTGTTTTGATCATCAAAATCGAAAATAAATACTACTAGAAATTTAAAATCTTAAAACAACCACAGTTCTTCAATGTGGTAAAATAGGTTACTCCTACAAAATTGACAGAATAGAGAATAGAAAATTGTTACAGGCAAGCTTTTACACTGTTCTATTAGCGGCGAATTTCCATATCAGTACATTATAATTAAGGATTCAGCAAAATTTGCTGAATCCTTATTGTTATTGGTGTGTTTATTATTTTTTTTATTTCAAGAATTTTGTGTACAAGATTCAGGCAAAACGGCTGAAGCAAATACAGCCAATTTTCACATAGAGATAGCCCTTAATGTAGAATAGAACTGCGAATCTTTTGGGCCATATCGGCCAAGCCATTAGAGGTCTATTTCGAATGCAAATGTTAATTTTGAACATTGGGAAACATTTTTAAAATGCTCCTAAAGACTTGAAACTTTTTCTCAAATATGCACAATAACAATACGAGTAAAAAGGTTAATCATGGCGAAATCGTAGGTCACGTGGTTTAGCCGCCATTTTGAATTCAGACATTTTTTTACAATTTTCTGACCCCATGTACCGTTGACAATCTCCTCCTCTAAAGATACCAGCATTAGAAAGCTAATATTTACACATAATGTAGCTGAAGCATTGTTTATTATAATTTGCACAGAATGCAGTCGAAATCTGGCACTTTTTGAAAAATGCAAACTTCATGGGGACATCGAATTTTATGTATTTTTCAGGAAAGTAAGATAGGACTATTGTATTTATGAATCAATAATAATAATAATTAATTTCCGGTCATAATAAAGCAAACTTTAACATGGAGAAAATCCACATAGAGGCTTGAAAGATTTTGCAAAAGATGCGCAATAACAATACGAGCAAAAAAGTAAATCATGACAAAGTTGTAGCTGTCGTGGTTTAGCCGCCATATTGATTTTCTTTACAATTCTTTGATTTGACATATTGGGTATCAATAATCCCAGGGACATACTAGAAACTTGCAACTTGTTTTAACAGATGCGCAATAACATTTGAAAGATGTCTTAATTCATCATATTTCAAATAATTGAATCATTTATTTGTTGAATCCTTTCATCGTCACTTGCGACTATATTTTGAATTATTATTCTTTACAATTCAATGATACTAACTAGTATTCCAATTTGCATTTCAAACAATTAAGAGTTATTGATTTCTTAAAGTCGTGTTTCATTCTCTGTAAACCACAAGCAACAGCTGTATGTTGTTGTTGCTGATAATTATTCTAATATCCAAGTGATACCTTTACATACATAAATATGATAGTTTTCATGGAACTTAAACAGTTAAAACTGTGTTTTCAATCAACCAATATTTACTATTTTCACTATTTCTTAGTTATCTGAATTCTTCAAAGTAAAGCTTTTCTTGTAATATTTTACTCTCCCCATAAGAATTCCGTTTGACAAATTGGTCTTGCTTTAATTAAGTTGAGGTGCGTTCACATTCAAAACAACACTAATGGGAATATTAATGCTGATTCAGAATGAGTAAGTTACTGACAATGTTGACTCAAGAATATGTTTTAGTCACAATGAAGTGACACACGTTGCATTGCAACTTCCCACAGTAACTTGGATGTTCATCTACATTGAAGGAATGAATGAATGTCTGTATTTCCATTCGCAAAAACAACACTAACATGAGCATATTTACATGGTCAAAGACACAAACAATTATATCAGAAACTATACCCTAGAGAGGATTTCGATTTAGACAGATTATCAGAAAAATCCAATATACTATTATTTCTTGTTGATGTAGTCATCCCAGGTTTCATATTTGCTCTACTAATTAAAGCTATAACGTCATCATCATCATCATCATCATCATCAATCATTTCAATTCGAACATACCATTCAATATCCAGTGCATCAATTAGTTTATTGACAAACTAAACTTGTTTCGCTGGTTCATATCGTGCTCACAGTGCAGAATGATATGACAGTCATTATCAAAACATTGATTATTACAGTTCACACATTCTAGTGAAGTTTTTCCTCGTGAATTTTCCTGTATTACAAGTTATATAACAGATTGCAGATAACAGATATATTTTCTGGATTGTCATACATTAAACTATACAGGCTATGCATACGTACTTGAGTGTACCCTGCCTGACAGATAAAGTTTACTTTCCTTTGATGATGTGGTGACTTTAAAGGGACACTGCGTCGAGGATAAAAATGAGTCTCACTTTTATCTACCTATGCTGAATAACGTGCCTGCTAACGAGTTACGCTTTGCTTCACTGTTAACATGCAGTAGTTGTTATTACTAATTACTACAATTGTCTGAAATTGGGGATCTGTGACTAGTTACCAGACACGTTAAACAGCAAAAGTAGATAAGTCTGATCTCATATTTATCCTCGACGCGGTGTCCCTTTAAGAACAATATTCCACCATGCTGGTTTGTTATGAAAGTAACAATAATGTACATAATCAATGACGAATCTATGTCTATCACATTGTCTCGCCCTTATTAAGAGAAAAGCACTGATACTTTCTGACTTAATTAGTGAGTTAATGTTCAATGAGAGAAATGCACAAAAAACATCTTATTGATGAATGACATATATTATTACAAAATCGACCAAGAAACAATAGTCTGCATTTGTCAATGCAAATACCTATATATATATATATACTAGTAGCTAGTAGAGCTTCTTCTGATAAATCATTGGATACAGCATATACAACATGCCAACTTGAGTTGATTTAATTAAAACAATTTAGATTTAATTGACAGCCAGTAATGTTTTTTGTATCTCTACAGGCATATCTGAGGAGATAAGGATAGTTGGTTTGGGTATTTTCACCAAAGGAAAGTTCGATATCTGGACAGGGTTTGTTTCCCTTTTTGGAATATTTACTTGTACTGTACTTTTGGTAACATTATATGTTTAACGCCATCATGAAGCATAGTTCAAACAATATTGAGAGAATCTTGAAGTCTGCATGCGTGGTACGAATAAGGAAACCTGAAAATAGTTCAGATGAGGTGCGTTCTATTGAACAAAAGTTGAACTGGATGTATAATTGTGGTATAGTAAATTCCACAGTTTGCCAGAAATACCAAGATTGTTGAAGTTTACAAATAGACCATCATGCCAGACACGGTCGAAAACTTTTTCATTGTCTAGAAATGCAGTAAAACCAGTGATACCCATTCAATGTAATGATATATAGAACACAGAAGCATAACTACAGTCATTATTGCGCAATGTTCTATTCGAAACCAAATTGTAATGGATCTGGAAATTTGCTTTCAGAAGAAACAAGCAGCTCTAAACGTGTGAAAATTATTTTCTCAAGGAGTTTCCCATCCTCGGTTACCCATGGTTTTATATATGCTCTGTTTCTCTCCACTATATAAAGGAGAGTAACGGAGCATATATAAAACCATGGGTAACCAAGGATGGGAGTTTCCCAACACAGCATGTAAGAGTTATGCCTCTGTAGTTTCTTGCACTTTTAAAACCTTTACCCTTGTACATTGGAACAATCATACCAAGTCTGTAAACCAGTGGACTGGTTGCATTATAATACATAATGTACATATGTACTTTTGTACGTTTGAAAACGATATATTATTTGAATAAAGATACTGCTATTATTTTTAATCGCTTGTTAATGACCTCTTGTTTAACACATATTTTACCACAGTTATATCGGTTCATGTAAAACACATCTTTATGTCAAATTCCTGAATGCCAGTACATTGATATACCAACTGTTGTTGGGGGAATACGCAGACACTAGTTGATTTGGATGACCTTGACCTTATGTTCAAGGTCACTATGAAACTGCGATACTTAGCACGATATCTAATGAACTGTTACACCAATAGTCTTCAAATTTGGTATTAGATTCAATGGAGGAGTACCAAGAAAACCATTTGTTTTGGCTGACGTTGACCTCGTTTTCATGGTCACTACGAAACTTTGACACGTTTTTATGATGTGTTTAGCCCGATTTAATAACAATTGAATCAAACATGAAAAGCTCACTATTCTGTATAAACTGAGTGGCAATCCTTTTTGCTCATTTCTTGTTTGCCGCGGGGGACATGACCACGTTTGTGACAATTACTTGTACCTAACTTCATTGCAGATTGCCGGACAAAAGTTCGAGATGGAAGCCAACGATGATTGTCTGCTGACAGTCATTGATAAAGGAGGACATGATGTGAACTTACTCAAGTTTGAAGGCATCCATTATGTTCCTGTATTTAAACTCAGCTACGTAAAGGCGATCAAGAACTTTAAACTCAAAGAGGATGACATATACTTTGTGGGTTACACGCGCTCAGGTAGGTATCAGTCCTTGAAGCTTGTGGTAGCTTTCATCCTCAATAATTCCACCGTATTCTTTCCAATTCAATACATCTAATTATTTCATGAACAACAGTTCCTGCCTGTACATTCTCACAGTAGCCAACCAAATAAGTTAATGACGGACAATTTAATTCTTTGCTTGAGCAATGTGTCGCTTTGATTCGTGTACTTTCTGATAAAAGGTACCTTCCAGGATGTTAGCATGTCCGCCAATGAAATCAGTGAGATGAGCATGAAAATAGTGAAATAGAAGAACAACACTTTCATCAGTGATGTTCGACATGAACTGAATTAATGAGTGAACACGGCTCTCTGTAACAACGCATGTAGAAACTCAAATAAGTGAGATGTTAAGTTAAGTGATATCAGTTGATCGAGGTTCTGGATTTATCAAGTTAATACTCTGTTTTATTATATTTTCAGTGGTGAAATATGGCATTTTTCATTTAAAATCAGATACGTATTTTCACTGAGTGAAATAACATGTGAAACTACTGAAAGAAATAACACCTTCGAGCGTATGACAAATGGAGAACGTCATAAAATGCATGAGATAAAGCAAGCCAATTACGCATGCTCTATTCATAAAATTAACCTAATTTACGAACTATGCCAAATTGTTAATTCTAGTAAAGATAAATATAAGACATGTCTAGCATTTCTCATCTCGTTAAGTAGAATTCGCACAATTATAATCTATCTACAGGCACCCACTGGAGGTTAATTCACTGTTCTATCTACAGGCACCCACTGGACGTTCGAGATGATGAGCATGCTGCTGAATGGTAAGGCGGAGACGATCGAGAGATTCAAGGAACATCTGGAACTCATTGCCCACGAGCAGTTCGACAAGCTGTCGTCTCCCAGAATCATCAACACACACGTGCATCTCTCTAACGGACCAGCTGACCTGACGGAGAAGAAGGTGAAGGTCGTCTACACACTGAGGGACCCCAAGGACATTATTGTGTCCATGTACAAGGCATGTTATGGAGTACCTTGGCCCTTCGGTACATACACAGGTTCTTTCGGAGACTATCTGCATCTTCATCTGGGTGAAACAAGTATGGTTACCTTCGTTTATTTTTAACAGTAATGATAATGTTTGATCTTGACATAAGTTCTGTTATCAATGGATTAGTTAATAAACGTATATTCTTATGGTTGACGGACATGCATGAAGTAACTTACTATTATCATTTCGACTATTTTATGAGAAATACAAACTGTTTGTATTATAAATAGTGAGGAAAAGACACAGGTTAGTGTTGTCAGACCACAGACACATGTATCTATTTTAAAGTTTCTATCTGCACAATGCGGCTTGTGGTGATGCCGTTTCGCATTTATACTCGTTTATATAATACTATACATTTTGGATATTTTGTGCAGTTGACCTGAACGGAGTGTTCTACCACTTCAATAACATGGAACAGTTCATGAAGGATCATCCAGATGTTCCTGTTCATATTTAGGTTTATGAAGATACTATAAAGGTAAATGTTGTCTACGATCATATCCTCACCCCTCACAGGTTACTAAAGTAATGTCCTCTCCCAACAGATGTCACTAAGGTCATGTCCTCTCCCCACAGAGGATACTGAGGTCATGTCCTCTCCCCACAAAGGTTACTACGATCAAAGATGTTACTAAGGTCATGTCCTCTCCCCACAGAGGTTACTAAGGTCATGTCCTCTCCTCACATATGTTACTAAGGTCATGTACTCTCCTCACAGAGGTTACTAAGGTCATGTCCTCTCTCCACAGAGGCTACTGAGGTCATGTCCTCTCCCCACAAAGGTTACTACGATCAAAGATGTTACTAAGGTCATGTCCTCTCCCCACAGAGGTTACTAAGGTCATGTCCTCTCCTCACATATGTTACTAAGGTCATGTACTCTCCTCACAGAGGTTACTAAGGTCATGTCCTCTCTCCACAGAGGCTACTGAGGTCATGTCCTCTCCCCACAAAGGTTACTACGATCAATGATGTTACTAAGGTCATGTCCTCTCCCCACAGAGGTTACTAAAGTCATGTCCTCTCCTAAAAGATGTTACTAAGATCATGTCCCCACAAAAGCTACCAAGGTTATGCCACAGGGACGTGTATCTCTTAGAAATAGCATTTGAAAGACATGTACCTATAAAGACCCTACCCTATTACTGTATAAAATGAAAGGGATGTAACGACGAAACCTACCCATGCTCATTCAAAGTCATATTTCGCAGCAACAATTATTTTTATGGCACAGTCGATGCCTACGATACGAAAGGTAGATTATTTCCCTACAAAACTAGCTACAATCATTATTTCAAACCGTATCCGACAGTCCGACCATTGCTACCTCCAAACTTTTAAGCCAATTGCCCCGCTCATGAAAATCAGCGAAAACTCACCTTTTATAATCGTTTATTAATTTCAGCAAAGTTGATAGCACCTGTGAATCGACAGATTATAACCGTAGAGTGAAACTACAGATGTATACGAATATATCAAGTCAAAGTCAAATGAATGCAGTACAAAATAACAGTACCAGAATTGAGGTGGGAATATTAGCCTTGAGTAAGAGGTTATGGAGGAAGATATGACGTAACCCGCAGTGATAAACTTGAAAACTGTTATGTTCCTTGACAGGTGTTTTGGAAACGTCTCATTGGTTTCTGTGGATAGACAACGATGACATCGTACAATGTTACTCTGGCTTCAGTTCCGATCTCGTTTTGGAAGAATTTGTTCTGGTTTCAGGATCCTATCTCGTCGCTTCAGAAACTCTCTGACTTCCTGGGTTTGACACGCGATGATGCCTTGTGTAGAGCGGTAGCAGAGAAATGCGAATTCTCCAAAATGAAGAAAGACAAGGACAATTTCGCATTCAAGTTGGATGGAGAAAATCTTCTTTATCGCAAAGGTAAAAGTCAGAAATGTGTAAAACTAAAATCAATTAAATCTAATCGTCACATTGATTGTGATAAATACTTATTTTCGCGTACGATGTTGCATATTTCTACCAGTAGTTTGCAGCATCGTATTCTATTGCCTTCTGTTCAACATAAAGCTTCGATTCGAGATCGGGGTCAAGTAATGTCAATATAAACCATCCGACTAACAAACATGAACATGAACATACATACATTCCATTTTTTCAAAACTGTAGAAAATACAGTTTGATGTTAACAGTTAAGGTATGATAGTGAATACAGGGACTAATTTCAATTACATTTATATCACGAAATTGATAAATGAATTCTTTATATCACTATATCTCTTTGTCTTTATCAAATATCTCTCTGAGTGATCCCCTAAACGATTGATGAAGTGTTCTATTATAGAATTTATTCTGATTTGGCTTATTTTTGGAAAATAAGAGTAATAATATTGTGTTTGTCAAAACTGATGAATACATTTTGAACTGATCTAAAAAGTACACAAAAGCACTTGTTCCAGTTTTAATGGAGTAAACATTACGACTCTGGATGGTTTTATATGCTGTGGTTGCTAAATATTGTGTCAGCTCCTATAAGATGTCTGTTCCTTAGTCGTTGTTATAGACTTTGTCCCGATTGTTATTGCTCGCTCAACAATACTTAGTTACGATTATCATCAATAAAACCCTCTTGATTTTAACCGTATTTTAAGCTTAATCCTAGCATGGCCATGTAGTCCTAATCAGGATAAGTTCACACAGCTTCATCTAGATATGTTGTATACGTTTGAGAACTTAACTAGGTGTAATCTATTTAAACTATTTCATTGTACTGTACTTGTACCTAAAGTGTGTGTTCTGTTGTTCTGGCTGATCAGGACAAGCCGGAGACTGGAGGAACTACTTCACAGAAGAGATGTTGGAGGATTACTACCGTGTGTATGAGGAGAAGATGGCGGGATCCAGGTTCTATGACAGATATGCACGGGACAAGGACTAGAAAACCATATGCTGATAACAGGACGCGTATAATATAATTATGTACATATATAGTCAGAAGTAATAATTCCAATACTAAACTTAACTAGTTAGGATCAACATGATTGGTGTAGTGTGATGGGCAGATTTTGATGGTTTCAGGGTAGAACTTGAACTTTACATTTTACAATATTAAGATTAAACCGTATTCTATCTAGTCAATCTGAAAATTTTTTTTTACTTACACATAATGCAATCGGCACGTGCTGTATGTACACATTGTATTTCTCACCCGAGCGCCAGCGAGCGTTATTCATAAAGCATTCATCAATATGTGCACCTATTGCACCGCTTTTGTTTTATCATTTGGGTCATACATTGTGATTAGTTACACTTTCACTTAAACTGTAAACACAAAAAGAAAATCGAAAGAGTGAATAGTTTGGATTTTACTGATCTCTGCAATTTATATAATGTACAATGAATATGTTTAAACAATATAATGTAGAAAAGTATTTTAGTAACAAACGAGCGAACCGTGTGATATGTATGTACTCTTTATTCATCAAGATTTATTTGCCGATATAAACTAAATGATTGAGTTGAGTATGATTTGATAATAGGTGGATTTTCAAACGAAGCCTGCTACCCCGATTAGATATGAAAATGTTTTACTAATGGAAATATAAACAATTTTGGTTGACAAACGTGTACACACCTCGCTGACAATGACTGCATGCAGATAGTTGAAATGTTTCTGTGTGTGAGGTTTGGCATTACAGTTGAATGTTGAGTGTTCCTGCATTAGGATGAACTATTTCTGTGTGTGAGGTTTGGCATTACAGTTGAATGTTGATTATAAACCTAGGTCGGATTCTGTCTGTTGTTTTGTAGGTATCTTCTTTTCTTGGAATAACCTCTAATGAGGTCTTACTTCCGAGAATAACCCGGTATGAGGTTTTACTTTTGAAAGTAAGACCTGAACCTAAGGTTTTTTTTGAAAGTAAGACCTGGAAATGCACTTAGAATAATTTTTCAGACTTGCAACGCAATAGCCAACACGCAGCAATTATTATCGAAAATTATACAAAGTTGAAAATTTCCAAATTGAAATAGCTGGATTCGAACCTGGCACCCTTCGCTCTCTAAACTGGCGCCTTAGACCGCTCGGCTATGCAGACCGAGATGATGAGTGGAGTTGAATTACTCCATTTATAGTCATACCTTCTTTGCCTCGATATAACGCAACTGAGGGCGACATACCCTTTATAAAAACACGATTTGGGAATCAAAAATTATAAAATGTAAATTTTTACATTTGACGTTTATAAATAGGAAGAAAACATTCATCCTTCGTCTTCTGCTTTTAAAATGGTCTAAGCGGAGGAATTAGGCCCTTTGAGCGTCCGAAACTATAACTCGTAAATTTTGATAGTTGACGGTTTATAAGCTGGAGAAAACACTCCTCCTCGGTCTTCTGCTCTGAGAATAACCTCAAGGTCGGGATAGCCCCTCGGGCTAACGCCCTCGGGGCTTTATCCCTCCCTTCAGGTTATTCTCAGAGCAGAAGACCTCGGAGTCATGTTTTCTCCTTAACGTATTACCTGCATTAGGATAGTGGATAGACATAAATAATGGACCACTTTTTAGCTTCAGATTTATTAATGATTAGGTATGAGATTGAAAGCTATCCAAGAGAAACCTTGAGCTTGAACTTATCTAAAGTCAGGATGGTTTTGCTAGCTGAATACCGTGGCACTCATGTTTGGTAGACTTTGGATGGGTTTCCAGATCACAGCTCCAGGAATAGCACGCCTCAGTAGTGAGGATTGTCCATAATATGACATTATATCTGACATCTGCAAATTGGTTGCAGGACAAACATTTATTTGAAACATCGTATCCAATAGAAATCTGGAACTTAATGTATTTACAACAACTTTTCATCATTATTCCTACCTTGGCAAATAGTTATTTGGTTGCACAGAAAAAACAGTGTGTTTACAATCACATCGGATTAGTTTGGTTGCAGAGGTTTCGAATTTACTAAATTTGACAAAAACACAATGACATTAAAATAATAATTTTTGCAAGTTGTCTCTCGCTAAGTGTTTGACGTCATTAAACCAATGTATGTAACGCATCCTCCCATTGACTCATTCCGTATCAAAATTTTCTAGCAAAAAAAATCCATTCATGTTTATTAATTCTGGTTGCTTCAAGGCTGTTCTGTTTGACGAAACAATGTATTTTTATGGTTTAAAAATGTGGTTGTAGTTGCCTATAGGGACTGCAACCAAATTCAGTAGTGTGAAATTATAATCTGCAACCAAATTCAAAGATTTAATGTTACATATCATGCTATAGATAATTACGTCAGCTATCAGGAAAACTTCATTTGAGAAATTGTGAAGAGTTTGGTTGCATTTTATGGCTAATTTAGACACCCCATCATTCGGACCCTGCAATTACTCTCCCGGCGATTAATGTCAGGACTTTTGCATTGTCAAAACATAGCGTTATTCTGCAGACATTTGGGTGAAACCTGATCAGTGTTGGACTGCGCATATTGTTAGAACTCAAAGGTACATCCAACATTGTTATTGTATGACACATGATGGGCAACAAGACTCCCTGTAAGGAACATTAGTAAGAGTTGAGTTCTACGATCGAACGTTATCCTGCCCAACACTGTAAACAACAGAGCCAATCCTGTTACATTCATGCTGTGTGATCGGACAAACAGCGTTATACCTTAGACGCAAACCCATGCCTTTATGAAGTCATGGTTAAAGCAAGATGGCGCACCAGACGACCTGAATAGCTCTAGTCCACACCACTCGCAGACGTTTGTGTTGTGTTGTGGTGCCCTCTCCATGGGTGGACGGATGGATTTCGACTCCCCCAACGCCAAGCCCTAGCAGGCCTCTGCTTGACGTCATAAGTCTGCCGTTAGAGTTTCCAGAATCTGAAAATCACATTCATGGATTTGTGAAAGTCCCGGGCTAATAGGAAAATAGATGTTCCACAATTGATCTGGCCAATGGCCATCTTTGGAGCATTGTTAACGTACTGTCTTTACATCGTTGCCAGATGACTTGCATTTCTGCCTTTCAAAGTCCAAGGTAAAGCTATGTTTACACATGCTCACGTTCATCACGGTCGCCACACTAGGAACGAAACGGGGTGTTCTTGATAGAACTTTACAGTCCGTAAGGGAACGGCCAGCATAAACGTGATAGAACTTGGTAATTCGTAACACAACGAACCACAACTAAACACAACTTGAACCGAACGAAAAATAAACAATAAGTACACGTTCATATACAGTTTAGACAAACGTGGCAAAACGTGGGGAGCATGTAAACCAAGCATAATCATGATTTTCCACTCAAATTAAGATGTGCACTAAAATTGACGCCAGGGTATGTGTGCGTTTTTGCGACCTTACCCACCAGGTTAGGTGTATTGAGCGCCCATGGTGTTATCCTTCAAGGAATTCATTTCTGTCAGTATATTTGCCATTACGGTTAAATATTGAACATTTGATACTTAAAATAGGGTAAGTAGTTTTTGGAAGAAACATCGACAACATTACAGTAAGATTACGAACTGAAGTGGATGATTTCATCCATGTGAAACATCGCCTTTAAACCTCACCCTATATCCAAGGCGATATTGTGTTAAAGTGTGTAATGTTAATGTTAGGGTGATTATTTGGTTTAATAAACTCAAATTGTTATAAACAGCCAGCACAATGGCTGCTGAAAACCTTAATCACTGGAAACTATCCCTTTTGTTAACCTTCATACTATGGATATACTAAACTAATGAAACCAAGAAGGTTTTTATAACATCGTGGCAATGACCACGCACAACAAATCCTTTCAATTAGATTCTATCTTATGGAACTGTGCTCCACATGCTATGTAACAAAAGGAATGTACATGCTCCCCACGCGGGCAAAGATATCCCGGGTACTAAAGTGTTTATTATAGTAATGGGAATTACAGTTTTTCTAAATATAACTTGCATTTTGATTGTTTGACTGAACTAATTACGACCATTCATGTATTGCTTACCTGTCCTGTTTAGCTAAATCACATACATGAACAATTTGAAGCATACCTAATTAACTCATTAACAAAAGCGGCAGAACCCGGGTTACGCTTTCTAAGAGGTGACCTCGATGTTCATGATTCACGTGCGTGAGGGTTCATCTAACTTGAACCCGTGGTCGAGGTCGGTAACTATTTACACACTGGCTCAACACTATACCAAACCACATACAACTAAGAGTAAACCAATCATACCCGAGAAGCGTGATTATACCTGTGAAAGTGTAATATGTGTAATAGACAAACATTGAAACGAGTTTGTAAAATCATAATGCAAGTATGTCTTGACATTCATTACTCAACTCCTTCATTACTTAATCTCTAGAAATAAACTCATACAAATTTTAACTAATAAGCAAGATGTCATCTTATTGAAAATGTAATACTTCATTTTCAAAATACATTAAGTGGCTTATGGCAAAATGCCCTCTTTCAGTTATACATTCCTTCTTTAAATCGTACTTGCAGAAGTGAGTCTCTCCTGATATATAAATATTGTTTAAAATGCCCTTCAAAGATCTAATATTGTTTCTGTCCATATGTAGTAAGTAACAACAAATGAATCAAAATCAGTCACTTGATTTGGTATTCCAATCAGTTTAGGTGCAAACGCATTCATATTCGTTGTGACTCCTTAGTATAAATACTCTGCTACCTATAGTTACCTGTATACTGTTATCATCATTCAAATGACACATTTATTGTTCATTTGAAAAGTAAACTTACAAATAAGAATTCAAAATATGGCAAACTTAATATATTTCTCGAATTCAGGTAAGCAGATAACATTAATCCCAGAGACACTTCTTTAGTTCAATACGAAGTATTAAAAATATAGCATATCTACAAACAACGCAGTGAATCAGTGTTTTACATTGTTAACACCAACAACATTGGTACGCAGGATATAACATATCAGTTTTATATAGTGAGGTGTTGTGCATGAACATACAACAAACACAACTTATTATAATGTTTTTGTTATCAATAATGAGAGTATTTCACGTTTTGGTGACAATATTTTCCGAAGTTATAAATGACACATAATGTTTTATTTCATTCAGGTGTCACCATGATTTTAGGATGATTAAATGTAGTAACACAGTTGATGCAACACCGGGGGTCTTACTGGTGCCCCTGGGGTTGATGAACAAAATATTTGTCATGTTTCCAAGGATGAAGTGTGATTAGTGTCCAGATGGTACACGGAAAGTGGTTGATAAACATTGCCATTTCCCTATATGAATGGTCGTATACTTATCGCTCCCCCTGACGTGGACTGTATTTATGCATTATTACAAATAACATACATTATAAAATAAAATAAAATTCACATAACAGTTACAGAATATGTTCGGTGAATTTGTGTATGTGTAAGTTAGTATCATAAAAAAATTCACTGTTGCCATAAAGTATAGTTTGAAATTGGTTTAAACATATTTTATTCATTAAAATGGATTGGCAAGGAAGCTGAGAGCTTATGTCGATGATTCAATCAAACTTGCAAATGTGACATAAAAGAAGCAATTATTA
Source organism: Gibbula magus (assembly GCA_936450465.1). Lineage (NCBI taxonomy): Eukaryota > Metazoa > Mollusca > Gastropoda > Trochida > Trochidae > Gibbula > Gibbula magus. The sequence goes on from OW388304.1 coordinate 64,964,118, forward strand.
CTATGATAATAATTGCTGCATCGAGGCATGGTATTTTGGAAAATACTGTTTTATCAAAGAACATGTATTTCGATTTTCGTTTTATTAAGATATCAAAAGCAGACATGAGCTATGGTATTACATATTTTAAAACATTCTATAATAGTTAGTTTGTTGACTAATATGTTTGGACGAAGATATAGCAATGAAACTAGTAAATGTTTTGTAAAATGGCTCATGATATAGAATGTAGAATGTCAATGATCGTGAATTTGTCACAATTTATTCACTGAAAGTTGTACAGGATCAGTTTGAGTCGCTAATCGATGTCACTGAGGTCTCACTTAAACCATCTTACAGTGTCTACAATTATAATTCTTCTAAACAACACATACTTCCTTTTATCGTCGCTGAATATCCTTCATTGATTAACTCGCCAGCTACAAAAGATCACTGAACGGGCAGGACAGTTAGAAACTTTAAACAGCGACTGCTGTACAAGTAATTAGACTGCCCCTGAGCAGTTCAGCGGGGCGCGTTATAATGAGGAGACAACGAAACTAAACATCAATTTGCTGCTATTCTAGTTAAGTGACAGTGTTTCAAATTATGGCAAAGTCAACGTGTAGTTTTGGAAAATGAAATAAATATTTGAATATCTCGTAAAAAATAAAAACTCGAAATTTCTAGAAATTTCTAGAAATTTCTAGCTACGCACTAGAATGTTTCTAGATACGCACTAGAAAGTTTCTAGATACGCACTAGAAAGTTTCTAGATACGGGGTATGTTTATTTATTGGACACCTGTACTTGGGTCAAGTTAATTGTGTTAGTTTACACGCTCCGTCCCTTTTAGTAGATAAATGTTTGATCAATGATGATTTCTATACTTATTATTTCGCAGAGGAATTGTGAAAATACAGTAACAGAATAGATATTTCAGAATGCTAAAGCAGCCACACACACATATTAGACCTACTTGGACTCAAACATTATGTATTATAATTGATCAGTTGATGTAAATTTATCATTATAAGCATGTGTTTATATTTTTTAAACAAAAGAAAGGTAAAACAACACGGATAACAAACACATAACATAAGCACACCTTTATTCCTTTATAAGTTAAAGGTTTATTACAGGATGTAAATGTTTAGCATCCTGTAAAAAATCAACATTATCTGATCAGATTAGTCCATTTGCCTAGTGTGAAAACATGTTATTGAAACAGCACAAACCAAGAGATTATCTCGGAAATTCTCCACACCTTGTAATTTCGACCAAGTGCAATATAGACTGTCGTCTTTGGTTAAGACAACACACAAAAAAACCGACGCTATACGGCCACTCTGGTCGTGAAAGATCATTAGTAACGACGCACATTGGCTTCATTAGCAGCAAAGTTAAAGTCACACGACAGTAAAACATATATAATAGAAAATCACTTTTGATTCTATGGTTTCGAAGCCGTAATTACAGTAGTACATTTGCAAGGCGAATCAGCTTGCAAGAGTCACCGGCGAGTCGACATCAGCAACCTTGACATCATTTAGTGATGTAATAACATTTCTACCTTTGACGAAGTTTCTCTCATTCTGCGTTAATATTTACAATTTAATCTCTCTATTAAAACGGTAAATCATTTGCAAATTTGATAGCTTTCCAATGTCAAAGTACACGTATATTTTGTAATTTTATCGGAGCAGGCATGTAAATGGTGAAATATTATAAGTAATTTGTGAATGTGACAACATCACTGCTACTCTAAAGTACTGCAGTATCGAATGTAAACGGCGATTTCATTGGCTGTATGTAAGCAGCTGGTAAGGGGTGTAACTCGTGATCACAATATATGTCACTCCTTCGTTTCACATTTGTTTTTTATATACTTGAGGGCAAGGTAAAACAAACGGGTAGAAATATCGATACTTTTTCACCTTGACGTGGGAAGATGGAATGTCATATGAATAAACAATTTTTATTTTACAGTCTCATCTGAGATCGTGACGTCACTTTGTTTAGTTTTGTTGTTGTTGTTTTTTTACGCATAAAAATTGATTTACCAATGCCACATAAGAACAATAATAACCAACTCTGGAACATTAAGATGAACCCTACAGAACTGATTTATGAAATATTTGCAAACATCACTATTTTTCAAGTGAGATAATAGTACGTTTTTGAGTAAACATCATTTTTTAAATATTTACCGTTGATAAGTCACCATAGCCAATTGAGTTACTCTCAATCAATCACTCGACCAGATATACCACTGAAGAATAAAGACCCAGTAAACCATAAATCGTGTCCAAAACGTAGTTATAGCGTTTCCCTAAACACGTTTTAAAAACGTTTCAAAAGCCCATATTTTCCCGTTATTGCGAACGCCAAAAACCTTCTTGAAAACGTTTTCAACCCTGTTGCAAACGTTTTTTAAAACGTTTTCAGACGTAATTCAAACTTCCTTGAAGACGTTGTTGAGATCGTTTGGCAAACCTGATCAAAACTTCACCAAAACACTTTGATGATGCACAGAGGCTTGTATTGTCGAAAAACTAACGATTTGATAGCATATGGAGTCGACTTACATATATATAGTGCTGGATCGTCGACTTCATATGCTTTCTAATCGCTATTTTTTCGACTATATAAGCCCCTGTGTGATGACGATCCCCTTTCATAACATCTTGATTAAAACCTCCAAGACACCTCCGTGTTCTCAAGCAGTCTGTTTACTAAACATCTGTTCTTACAATTCGATTTGTAGTTACGACTTGTTGCATCCAACTTCAGTTGCACTTTGAGGACATCCAAGTTCGTATAAACTCATCAACTGTCAAACATAAAATTCTTTTGGATACTAAAGATTGATACTACAAGTTGTAACTACAAACCGTATCGTGAGAACAGGCCTTAACCTGCATCAATAATAAACACCTAAGAAAGCTGATATACAGACAATCTTTAATGAAGCACAAACATGACGTCGTTACCTCTTTTCTGGTTGTAATTCATCGAGATCTAGTCTCACTCCTTGTTGACACAGAAATGTCTCTACTGCAGTACTGAACTAATGTTTTTAAATTTGTCATTCTAGTAATTACACACATTTTATAAACATGTACATGTACGAAAGTAGACTATGCACTCTTCACAGTTGCCAAAAGAACTACAAACTACAAATACAAACTATGTCAGTCTTAAAACTTAAAAAAACTTATCAGAGACAAAACATTTTTATTTTTAAGCATTTATAAAACTAAATTCAAACGTTCTCATTTTGAAACGTTTACAATTCTACATCCAAACGTTTTTACTTTGAAACGTTTACAAAACTACATCCAAATGTTGATTTTTTCTTTTGAAACGTTTACAAAACTTAACCGAAACGAGTGATTGAAAGACGTTTGCAAAACCTAAATGCAAACGTTTGATTTTAATATATTTGCAAAATCAAATAAAAAAAGTATTATCATAAAGTCGTTCTCAAAACAAGATCGGATGAGTCGGCAAACGATGGATTAACGCTTTAAAAACGAAAATTAAAATGTTAGTACCTTGTGTTTTAAACGTTCTGCTAATAAGTGGCGAAACATGTTAAATATTGGACCAAATTAATTGTGTTAGTTCACAATAATTAAATGTTAAACTGCTTCCCTGGATTACTTTCAAATTACTTTAGAGAGAACTTATAAAACTGCTAAAAGCAAAACAATAATAAACGTTTTACAAACGTTTTGAAAACGAAACCAATACGTTTTACCCCAATGGATACATGAACCCGTTTATTTCATTGATGATTGAACATTAATTTCGAAATATCGTTAGATTTAAGAACATATTCCTAAAAAACAAATCCTTATTTAACAGATTATTAGGTTCTTCCCTTTTAGAACACTCTTTTAAAGCTGTGGTGTCGGAAAACTCTCATCAAATATTCCTGACACAAAACTTTTCAAATTACAAATGGCGGCGGGAAATTACGTCATATGCCCACGTGATGTATTTGGTACCACACTAAAACGTTTCACAAACGTTGAGATTGAGACAACGAAAACGTCTATCAAAGGTCCAGAAATTCATCTTTTTAAAGATTTGAGAACTGCAGAGAAACGATGTAAAACGTTTCTCAAACGTCACAATTTTTAAAACGTTTTAAAATTATAGGAAGACGTTGTGACAACGCTTTGGAGACGGTTTGAAAACTGAAAACTTTAAAAACGTTCTCAAAACCAAAATGTTGGTTTAATGGGGAGAGTTACCTCCCCACACCCTTGGTCCCCGCTAGGTGGCTTACCCTGTGATGTCATTCCTTCCTCCTAGAGCCTGGACGCAGGCAGCTCTCAGACTCGCAGGAGGGGAGGTGGGAGGGAAAAAACTGACACCGAGCAGTGAAGCTCAAGAAAAACGACAGAACGACATAAGGCATACACATGACTGACGAAAGGCTCAGCTCAAGAGTCAACACTAATTAACCGTAAGCCTAACACGCACATGTCGATTCAGGTGACAAGAACCTAACACCCAAAACCAAAGATGTCCCGAGACAGCGTCATCTCGAGAAGGTGTCGTTTCGAAACAAGAGAGGCGAAGGCCTAACACTAAGTAGAATGACAGACGACAGAGAGACTGATTGGTGAAGGAGAGGCAGTCTAGACGACTTGCCAAAGCCTAACGACGTTACCAGCAGGTAAGTCTTCCCAACCAAAACACGCAAGATGTGCACGTGCAGCCCGGGTCTCAGTCAAAACAGCCAAGTGTGTTGACCTAGTTACCTCACTGCAGTGAACTCCGACACTGCAGAGAGAACAAGAAAGACACTCTCTCTAAACCCGGCAAAGGTAAGAGAGAGCCCAACACAAATTAATACTCTTAACAAAATAATATAAATAATAACAACCCCGGTCGAGGGTAGTATCAATCATGCTCAAAGTTTGAAAACTCATGCAGCATGGAAAACGTCCATTAAAGTCACGGTTAAAGCAAGATTCACCGTGAATAGCTCTAGTCCACACCACTCGCAGACGTTTGTGTTGTGTTGTGGCGCCCTCTCCATGGGTGGATGGGTGGATTTCGGCTGCACCCAAGCCCAACCCTAGCAGGCCTCAGCTTGAAGTTCATATGTCTACCATTAGAGTTTCCAGAATAAGAAAATCGCATTAGTGGAATTTTGAATGTCCCGGGCTGATAAGCAGACACAGACTTTCCACAATTGATCTGGACTTTGGCCATTTCGGAGCTTTTTCCACACACTTTCTTCGCAACGTTGACAAATGACTTGCGTTTCTGCCTTTTAAAGCATTTAAAATCCAAGGTAATCATGATTTTCCACTAAAATTACGATGTACTGCTACATGCTTCAAGCCAGGGTGTGTGTATCTTTTTTGTAGCTTAACCCCAACAGGCTAGCTGTATTGAGCGCTCATGGTGTTATCGATCCCTCGAGGAATTTATTTCTGTCAGTATATGTCGGTGTCAGAGTTTCCATTATGGTTAAATATTGAACATTTGATACTCAAATCAGGGTAAGTAGTCAGATGACGTTATAAAATGACGTACGCGGTGTACAGAGTTTGGAATAATGCGATCAGCTGTTTACGTGTCTATTCATCACAAACTTGTTTTCAACTTATTTGCCGCTGGGTTTGGAAGAAAATATTAATTTGCATTGTTTAAACTAACATTAACTCCTTTTAAGGCATTTAAAAGCTTGTAGTTATACGTTATATGACTTTTAAAATTTCAGTCGAGATGGATGACGCCATTTTGTTTACGTTTAGGTCAATCAAGCGATATTAGCTGATCAGTCATAGGCAATCAAAACGCAATAATTATAATACTACTAATTAGTTTATTGACATGACGGAAAGATGTATACCTTGTATACATCTCCCTCGGGTAATACGGTCTCATCTACCATATTTGGAAGGCTCCGGAGACACTGGTACAAAGAGGGTCCATGAGACCTAATTACCCTCGTGAGAAGCATGCAACTCATAAAATTCATGTTTTCGTTTGTTATTTGTGTTACAATTCAATAGAGTAGATATTGTAGTGATTGATTATACAGCATCACCATCATATAATATATTTACAGTTGTTCACATATCACACATCAATTTCGCGACTAAGAGAAAGTCTAGTAAGCATCTGGTTACTCAGTACACAGCATTCTGAACCGACGAGAGGGACGCATTGAACAACCATGGCTGACAAGACAGAGACGAAAGGCAATATTGAGGTAGGTTTAAAGTGTATTATAATGACAGAGACACAATACTCAAGAAAGGGTAAGGTTTGGGGTACTAAGATTTTTAATGTTTCTAATGTATTTCACTTATTCTTTCGTGATATATGAAGAAGAACACTTTTAATACTAAAAAGTAGCAGATAGAAACACATCTTAGTGTATTTGACAAGTTTGAGACTATACAATTTAATTATTTTAGCACTTGCGTCTTTTCCTGATGACATGTTGTGTTTAATTAGGAAGGCTTTAAGTGTCTGCTCTAGGTAGTCAATAACTATATCAACATTTCATTACTTTTAAAGTTTATTATTTTTTGTAAAGTAGGTGGGCTCATCGTATTATATTTTCTTATAATCAGTATACTAATTAGTCACGATATCAATCGCTTATGAAATAGCAAATCAAGCTAAATACATAATAACTTTAATAATTTTTCTGATATTGATTTTATATATAAACTCGTCAAAAAAAGAAATCAAACAAAAACCACTTTAAGATATTACTTTTGCATGGAAGCAAGAGCATATGGATCAAAGTACAATACATGTAGACAAACGAACATTAGGATGGACATAATCAACAAGGTTAAAACAGTATCACCCAGGAGATATGGTTCGAACTCCCACAATCGTTTTTTTTCTGTTGTACACACTTTGGGTGATAAAGCATTCTCCCAACACCCTGAGCAGCGGCTTCGAATCCCTTGTGGAAAATAGCACTTTTCAATGTATGTTTTAATATAGTGTCAGTTGAATTAAAACTTAATATATACCTTCTAAAAGTGTTGCTTTTTCTTAATAAATAATTGATAAAGCATTCTCCCAAAATCCTGAGCAGCGGCTTCGAATCCCTTGTGGAAAATTGTACTTTTCAATGTATGATTTAGTATAGTGTCATTTGACTTTAAGTTGTAAGTTGTAAATACCTTCTAAAAGTGTTGATTTTTCTTTATAAGGAATTTTAAAAAGTGCAAGTAAAAGGGTAGAGTTGATTTGACCAACATTTTACCCGAAAATATATCCTACTGGAAAATTTAAAATCTTAAAACTTTAAGGCAACCACTAAAGTTGTTCGTTCAATGCCGTTACCGAGGCTACATCCTACAAAATGGACAGAAGACTTCACAAAATTGCAGGTACAGAGAATAGAAACTTGTTACAGGCAAGTTTTGACATTGTTCTATTAGCAGCGAATACAAGTACATTATAATTTGAATGATTATTCATTACAATTCAACGATTACTAACTAGTTTTCCAAATTGCATTTCAAACAATTAAGAGTTATTGCGTTTTACAAATCGCGTTCCCGTGTTGTCTCATCAGCCCATGATAGAATATTAACTAATGTCATGAACGTAGTGCTTTCATTCTCTGTAAATCACAAGCAACAGCTGTATGTTGTCGCTGATAATTACTGTAATATCCAATAGATACCTATACATACATAGATATTTTTCCATGTAACTCTAACAGTTAACACTCTATCCTCCATAAACTAAATTTACTATTTTCAGTGTTTCTTAGTATAGCTTTTCTTGTACACTTTTGCTCTCCCTTTACGAATTCCGTTTGACAAATTGGTTTTAATGTAATATTCAAATTGAAGTACCTTCATTTTCAAAACAACAATAATAGGAACATTAATGCTGATTCAGAGTGAGTAAGTTACTGACAATGTTGACTCAAGAATATGTTTTAGTCACAATGAAGTGACACGAGCTGAATTCCCACCAAAACTTACATTTTAAACTACATTGAATGAATGACTGAATGTCTTTATTTCTTACACATAAGCGAAGATCACATGAACATATTTAAATGGCAACAGACACAAACAATACACACTATATAAAAAAACAAATTATAGCAGAAACTATTCAATTGAGATGATTTCAATTTAGACAGATAAACAGTAGAATGAGATATAATATTATTTCTTGTTGATGTAGTCATCCCAGGTATCATATTTTCTCCACTAAATAAAGCTATAACATCACCATCGTCATCAAACATTTCCATTCGAAAAATTCAATATCCAGTGCATCAATTAGTTTATGGACAAACAAAACTTGTTTCGATGGTTCATATAGTGCCCCCGGTGCCGAATGATATGACAGTCATTATCAAAACATTGATTATTACAGTTTACACATTCTCGTGAAGTTTCAATTCAATATCAGAATCAATTCAGTATCTTGTGTAATAATTAAAAATCAAACAAAACTTGTTTCGCTGGTTCATAAAGTGCTCAAAGTGCAGAAGTATGTGACAGTCATGATCAAACCATTGAGTATTACAGTTTATATCATGATCAGTTGTATATCAGATCTATTTTCTGGATTGCCATACATTAAACTATCATACGTAGTAGAGTGTGTACTGTAGCATATCTAGTTATATCCTGCCTGACAGATGATGTGATAGCTTTAAAAACAATATTACACCATGTTGGTTTGAGGGAAAAATAACCATAATGTACATGCTCAATAACGTATCTAAGTAAATAATATTTTCTCGCCGTTCTTGGGAGACAAGCACTGATACTTTCTGACTTGTTTAATGATTTAATGTTCAATGAGAGAAATACACGACGTCGCATCTTTGTTGATTACAAAATCGAGCAAGAAACAACAGTCTGCAGTTGTCAATATAAATACCAATATATATATATCATTGTCCAGAGACCTAAAGTGGCTACCTCAGAGCTTTTGAAGCCTTGGATACAGCGTGCAAAATATCTTTGAGTTTATTCAATCAAATCTGTACCATGTAATGCAGGCCAAATTTGTTCCCATAAAAGCTAGTTGGTAGTATCACCCGCTTCCATATGTTGACTGATGTTAGTGAATGTAGGTTGATCGTTGCTGTTCATGCCAAGTGATCTCAATAAATTTATAGTTTGTCGAGCTTTTTGACAACCAGTAAAGCTTTTATCTCTACATGGCATATCTGAGGGGATAAGGATAGTGCCATATAGTTAGTACTGGTAATGGCATGTTAACCAAAGGAAAGTTCTATGTCTGGACAGGGTTGTTTAACTTATGGAATTTGATTACTGTACTCTTGGTAACATTATATGCTAGACGCCACCGTGACGCATAGTTAAAACAATATCAAACATATACACTTGGAAATTAATTAAGCAACATCAGGAAAACTGTCAGTGATTTTAGATAGAAAAATCAGTTAGCTGTGTTGAAACGAAAGGTCACTCAAATAACGCTTCACTGTCTTTTGGATAAGTTCCATTTTGAAATGAAATGAAAGTCAATATTTGTTGCTGTAATGTGATTAGTGTCATTATTTCAAGTGAAGTGATTACACTTTACTAACTGACGTTTTAACGAAAGTCACTTGTTAAAGCATTATGCACCTTCAAACTCACAAAATCATGAAACTGTCAATTTCAATAAGCTTGTCTTAACGAACAAATACGGTTACAACGTACGGTATTGGCTTATCTTAAGCGAAAAGAATAAATAAACAGATTGATCTCAAATAATCTCAAATGTATTCACAGACCATATGGTTGCAGGCATTTTCTCAATTATCTTTAAAAAGGGGACTGGAAGTTTAATGTCTGTTAAGCTTCTAATCTCCCTCATATTGTCATAATGAATGAATGAATGAGTAGCTAAATAACCATTTGTTTTGTCCGGGGTGATAAAATCGTTCAATTTATCCTGACAATCCCAGAGCACCACATTTCAATTTACAAACTAGGGTGTTGCTTAATTAATTTCCAAGTGTATAGATGTGCCCTTGCCAAAATGACAAAAATTAATTACAGATTGCCGGACAGAAGTTCGAGCTGGAATCCAACGACGACTATCTGGTAACTGTCACTGATAAAGGAGGACACGATGTGAAGTTACTCAAGTTTGAAGGCATTCATTATGTTCCCGTATTCAAACTCAGCTATGTGAAGGCGATCAAAAACTTTAAACTCAGAGGTGATGACATATACTTCGTGGGCTACACGCGCTCAGGTAGGTATCAGTCCTTGAAGCTTGTGGTAGCATGCATCCTCAATCATTCCACGTATACTTTCTAATACATCTAATAATTTCATGAACAACAGTTCCTGCCTACATGCATACATTCTCACAGTAGCCAACCAAATAAGTTAACGACTGAAGTGAGGAAGCTGACGTAAGTTATGACAATAGTCTTTTGATTGGTATGCCTAACGCAATACCTCAACCAAAAATTTGATAATAGACCAGACCAGATGGTTCATATACTCATGGTAAAAATGGTTGACACCCCTATTGGCATTGTGATAGTGTTACAGTGTTTGAGTGTTCTCATTTTGGTTATAATAAATAAGTAAAAGCATTTGAAAAAAGATTCTACTGAATCCAAATATACCCAAAATCTTTCACGGAGTCTCATTCGCACACAATACATACATGGCAAGTATTTTATAGTTTACATCATATGTTTGTGACATTTAATTTTAAAGTCAGTCAGTCGCAGTCTGTTATGAGAAATTAACGTTTTGATTAGGTTTGATCAAATTGTGAGAAGGGAAACAGTAACGCGAAACCTGCAAAACGTGCGCTTATGACGTTACAAATGTGGAAATCAGGTTTCATGCTCTTAAAATACAATGCCCATACAAATATCTGGTATAACACTGATTCTCAAAATTGGTGCACAATTACAGAACGCAATTTTTTTTAAATATATCTTTGAAATTAAAGAGTTAACATGACATCCACGTGTTGTTGTTAATGGTGTCTCACAAAATCTTAAATTGCAGCATCACAGCATTAATAATTAATTTTTAAATTTTCATCAAAGATTGCATGTCACAATTTCAAAGTATTTTACGTTATGAAAACTGGATTCGAAAACAGGAAAAGAGAAATAGTTCAGAATCACTGCAGTTGTTCCCACAAGATCGTCCACACGATAATCTTTCCAAGCAAATTCAGTTTCAAACATATTCTAACCCTCATGATTCAAGTTATTTTGAAAGGCACAACATAATACGACGTGGTTTAAGTTCAACTTATTTGATATTCAGATAAGATAAATAACTAACTTCGATTAGTTGAGTGTTGTTGAAATGAGCATTTACCTTTTAATCGTTCATTAAAGGTATGTTTGATAAACTGAATATGCAGCGTCCCGACATACAACAAAGATGATGTGTAACGTAAAATACGAAATTTAATAACGTAAAATACAACTGGATACTCTGGGATAAACAGTTATGATTTGGTCTAATGGCAAACAAGCTGTTCAAAACAGCATCATGTTCCGATAACCTGTATTCAAACTCTTTTCAATGGCAGAAAACATGAACTTTTAACGCAGTAACGTAAAATACAATGCTGTAACGTAAAATACTTTATGGTTCCCTCTCTTGAAAAAGGAACAGTATTTAAGATGAGAATAAAAACACAATAAGAAACAGTTCTTGAAACATCACTGAATGCGTGGACATCAATTTCTCAAGTACGTTTGGTATTTGGTGTTTATTTTCTCATGATCTTCTGATGGGAAAATGAACATCCTCTTAGATTTACCTGTTGGCTCCGGATCTGAAACCTTGTCGAGTACAAACCTTTTGTTCACCCAAATAGTCTCGCTGTTTGAGGTTCGTGGCCATTTGTAATTTTGGTTTTTTCCTGACGCCTCCATAAAGCAGATTTGATCATCTGTTTCATCAATATCCAGGACTTTTCCATAATATACTTTGTTGTCAAATTCGTAAATGGCAGCAACAAAGTCATTGATTGAAACTTCAATTGGATCTGGGTTAGCCTGGACACTGGGTTGATCTGGGTTAGCCTGGACACTGGGTTGATCTGGGTTAGCCTGGACACTGGGTTGATCTGGGTTAGCCTGGACACTGGGTGGATCTGGGTTAGCCTGGGCACGGGGTGTATCTGGGTTTCCCTGGATACGGGCTGGACCTGTGTTGTCTTGGACAGGGGGTGGATCTGGGTTGTCTTGGACAGTGGGATGATCTGGGTTACCTTCGATAGGCTCAACGTTTGCCTCTGATTGAACAAATTGACCGGCTTGAACATTATCTGCCTCTGGTATGTTTTGCTCACCCTCATATAGAACCGGGTTGTCACAAGAACCTTTCGCTGCCATGGACATGATGGGGCGGACAAGAACCCCTCGGATGCAAAACATCCACCACAGAAGCAGGATGTTTCCTTTACCATAAGAGAACCCTCAGTTTCAAAAAATGCGTGAATTGTCATAGTTTCTTTCACTGGCTTCACTCCCCACTGTTCTAGTCGCTTTTGATTGGCATCACAGTCATCTTTGCTGATGAAGATGTACAGAACAGAACTTGGATTGCCAGTTGCCCATACAAAGAAGTCGTGCGCACTTTGTATGTTGAATTTACCCTGTTTCACTGCTGAATCGGCCATTCGTTTGGCGGTACCTCCAAGGCCGTCACAGGGCCCTTTCCCGTGACCAGTTTCAAAATAGTTCCATGAAACCCGGATGCCAAACTCTTCTGGATGCTTGAGGATATAGTTGAACGCTGTTTTGTTTTTGTACTGGCTAGAAGGTGAGTCCGTCCAGTAATGCACATACGACAGGGATGGAACCAATTCATTGACTTCTGGAATCAGTGACTGCAGAATGGGGTACACAGTGGGGAAGCTATGGGTCAGTGTGTCCGAGACGAAGATGGAACTCTTGTGATTGAGGACACCATTGTGCTTGAAGTATACAACAGCTGGGTGAAGCGTGACCATGGTGGCATTCCAATAAGCTGATTAGATTTCATCAAGACATTGGCAAAGATAATTCTCAGCGAAATCCATTTGAATGATAACGTGAGAGTCAGGCAGATTGTCCTTCAAGAACCTGAGCTGAGCATATTGTGTTTGAACACGAACCACATGTTCACGGAACTGAGCACATTGATTCAAGAAGTTGGTGATAAAATCATCTTTAGCCAATTCTTCATCTACAAGCTTCATCTTCGACTTGCCTTTGTTGTCTGTTACCTTTTTCCATGTCTTGTACGTAACCTTGTCAAGCTGAATCTGTGAAAGCTGTGTCTCAATGTCTTCCTGCGTATATGCCTTGATGAAACTATCTGGGCTTGATGTGGAAATGACATTGAAGCTTTTGAATGATTTCAATTTTAAGGCCATATTCTGGTGTTTACTACAAAGACAGGTGTTCCTTGCTGTGTATGACACTGGCAATACGTTGGGAGGTCTCAGCTTGCAGAATGACGAGAGAGAAAGCTTCATTTCAGGAAACTCAGCTTTAAACTTCAAGAACAGGTTGGCTAGATAGTCATTTAAGACTCTCTTATGAAGCTTTGATTTGCCGTCCTTGACTGTGTCATTTGCCCCAGGCATACAACGAGAATTGTCATCTCTTTCATAGAATGCAACTACATCTTGATGGAGAGCTAGTCGAGTTTTCGATTGCATTTTGTGAACATCCAGGACGCCTTTTGATGAAGCCCTTAACATTGTTCTTCTGTTTATTCCAGTTTTATTTGATATGTATCTGATTCCTCTGTACTTCTTTACAACCTTTCCAGATAGATATAATCTTTACACGACTTCTTAGATGTTTTCTTCTGTTCTGCATCTTAGCTTCAAATAGTTCATTTTCCAAACAGTCTAGCAGTAAACGCCTTTTAACTGCCTTTCTGGATCTCGGTGTTGCAATGTTTAAGTTCATCAATTCTTGTTCAGTCTTCCGATTTGGAGTCTTGGCATCTGAATCTTCTGTTGCAGTTTCAGTGGAAGTTGAAGGCTGACTATTTTCAGATTGCTTTTGTTTGCGAGACAAGCGCTCATACCTTTTACTGACTCTTTTAACGCTTCTCTTCAGTGCCAGGTTCTCATGTTTCAAACGATTTACTGTCCTGTTTGCTCTTGAAACTGCATGACGTATCCTCTTCCGACTCTTCTTACTTGATGATGCCATACAAGGAAGCTGGACCAACATAGGGGCAGTTGAACTAGTGGGCCAATCAGTTGTGTTGGATACTGTGTTGTCCCCTTCATCTGAAAGTAATTCAATGCTTCTTGCAAGTACAGCTTCTTTCTCACGGCGTCTATTCACTTTCTTCACCCTCCTGTGTTCCTTGACTTGTTCTCGAACCTTTCTACGACGCTTCACCTTGTCATTTCTACTAAGATCTTCAACTTTTTTGTAGTAGCCTTTCACTCTGTTACTTTCTCTTTGCAAATCTCATCGTTTTGTTTTTTGCGTTCCGGATACTCTCTCTGCCTTTCTGCCGCAGGTTTCGCCATATTTCAGATTCTGCAAAACACAAATGGTATATTGTGTATTCTATTTTATCTGTTTCATGTACATTCCACAATGTGTTCATTATCGTTTATATTTTCACTCACTTTTAAACAGATATTTAATATATGTCTACATCATATAAAAACTATGTATTTTATATGCTTTCGTGTGTGTTTTACTGGAAATATCATTGTATTTTTGTTCAAGACAAAAGTATCTAACACTATTTTTTTTTACCATTTGCCCTTGTATAAGTTTGTGTATTTTACGTTACAGTCAATGTATATTACGTTATGTATACCACGTGGTGTTTGAATGCTAATCATTGTTATTGCTATAAACCTATTTAGTAAAACAATTAAGCTATATGTTCATTCCTTGAAACAAAAGTAAGACATTCTCAAATACTCAGCAAGGTATTGTTTACATGAATTAGATAATCTTACCATAAGGTGCAAAGCAGAGTCCAACCATGCACGATGGGCCGTCGCCGGAAGAAGAACGTCAAATATGATGTCATCGTTTCTGGGTCTTACGTCATCAACTTTGGTGGTGTACGAGTCAATTTTAGTGTTCCTACCACTCACTTACATTTCCGTTATGTAAAATACTGTAACGTAAATTACGTTACGTAAAATACTTTAAAGCATACATTCTACAAATAGCTAATAAATCAGCAGCAACGGGTTGCCAGTAAAACGGTTATCAACTCATGGGCCATGTACAAAGACGACATGATCCTCATCTGACACTTCAACATCGCTGTTTTCATGTAAACAGCGTAACGTAATATACACCCTTATCCAATCGGCCCTAAGCTATTGATATCCCCGTTTATTTCAATGCTAGTTGACATTTTATGAACAATTTATCGCATTGTCAATAATTGTTTAATTGATTAGATTGTTATTCATGTGATAAAAGGAGAAAGTGTTATATACATTTAGCTATTTTCACACAGATTCGTTGCATAACGTTAAATACACATGATTCAGCGACACAATAAAACTTCAATTTTTTTTTTTAAAAACAGGGACATATATTTACAATATGCCTGAAACAAACCAGCAGTATCTCCGTGTAACGCCATAAAACAGTTACAAGTCTATTTGTGAATAATATTTTATAATTTTACATGTTAATTAAGTGACTATTGCAATGCGACATCACTTTTTTTTTATAAATTTGTGTCATATCATCAGACAGTTAGTGCAATTAGTCTGCTTCTACACGGTTTTACACGTTTTGTTACATAATACAAGGGCGAGCATAGGATATGCAAATGGATGGACGTTCAAATGTTACAAACGCGCTTGAAGATCACCACATACGCTTGATACACCTCTAAAACCGATCCTTACATTAACGTCAATGGTCGAAAAACGTTGTGGCGTTGTATATGTCAATGATCCGTCATCAGATCTTTGAGGGAAGGCGGAATACGCTGCTAGTGACCCTTCCCACTTGAGACACTTTCATGACAAAAGCAACGTTAAATTTCTACCCCGAACCTCTCAATCACCAGTTGTAAATCTCATCGAGCAAGTGTTGGAGCACGTGGGAAGACAGATGAGTCGCCATCACCTCCAAAGGCAAGACAATAGTTGGAAGTGAGGGACGAATGGCAGCGATTGAAAAATGACGTGAACCGACAAATGACGTTATCGATGAGACGACATGCACGAGCGTGCATCGACAGTGCTCACCGACACACACGCTACCTCCAAAATCATCGTTTCTGAATAAACATGTCTGCCTCGTGCTTTGATTGTGACTTTGACTTTGGGAGAAATGGCAGAAAATACCATCCTTACTAATATATATAAAATGGGCAATGTGCCCCTTGTATTTGTGTTCCTTCTTATAAAGGTGGGTTACAGGTCTATAGCATGTCTGCCAATGAAATCAATTGGATGAGCACTTTATCTCAAACATCTCACTCCATTTCTGCACCCAATTGCAAGCGATGTAGAACAGAGGTTAGGTTTAGGAAATCTGAAGGGAGTAACCTCTCTGGGAAGAGAATGATGTTCGACATGAACTGATTTAATCTGTGAACTTGGCACTCTGATCGCATGTAGAAATGCAAACAAGTGTTCTCACCAGTTGATCGAGGTTCTTGACTTATCGAGTCAAAAGAGAGACCGTAATACACTTTTTTATTATATGTTCAGTGGAATTAGGTCATTTTTCGGTTGAAATAAGAAACATTATACGAGTGAAAAACATGTTATACTACTGAAATAAATAACACCTTAGAGCGTAAGACGTCATCGAATAATACGAGGAAGTCATAAGACGAATGAGATAAAGCAAGACAATCACGTACGCTCTTATAAAAAATTAACCTAAATTACGAACCATGTAAAATAATTAAATCTAATAAATAGAAAATTCGACATGTCTCGTCAAATACCATGTATTTCTTATCTCGTGAAGTAGAATTGCAAAGTGCAGAAGTGCAAATATAATGTGGTACTTCACCCGATGAGATGCACAATGTATTTGACGCATGATGTCAAATATACTTGATCTATCTACAGGCACTCACTGGACGTTAATACACTGTTATATCTACAGGCACCCACTTGACGTTAATACACTGTTCTATCTACAGGCACCCATTGGACGTTGATACACTGTTCTATCTACAGGCACCCACTGGACGTTAATACACTGTCCTGTCTACAGGCACCCACTGGACATTAATACACTGCTCTATCTACAGGCACCCACTGGACGTTAATACACTGTTCTATCTACATTCACCCACTGGACGTTAATACACTGGTCTATCTACAGGCACCCACTTGACGTTAATACACTGTTCTACCTACATGCACCCACTGGACGTTAATACACTGTTCTATCTACAGGCACCCACTTGACGTTAATACACTGTCCTGTCTACAGGCACCCACTGGACGTTAATACACTGCTCTATCTACAGGCACCCACTGGACGTTAATACACTGTTCTATCTACACACACCCACTGGACGTTAATACACTGTTCTATCTACAGGCACCCACTGTACGTTAATACACTGTTCTATCTACAGGCACCCACTGGACGTCAATACACCGTTCTATCTACAGGCACCCACTGGACGTTAATACACTGTTCAATCTACAGGCACCCACTGGACGTTAATACACTGTTCTATCTACAGGCACCCACTGGACGTTAATACACTGTCCTGTCTACAGGCACCCACTGGACGTTAATACACTGTTCTATCTACACTCACCCACTGGACGTTAATACACTGCTCTATCTACAGGCACCCACTTGACGTTAATACACTGTTCTATCTACAGGCACCCACTTGACGTTAATACACTGTCCTGTCTACAGGCACCCACTGGACGTTAATACAGTGCTCTATCTACAGGCACCCACTGGACGTTAATACACTGTTCTATCTACACTCACCCACTGTACGTTAATACACTGTCCTGTCTACAGGCACCCACTGGACGTTAATTCACTGTTCTATCTACAGGCACCCACTGGATGTCAATACACTGTTCTATCTACATTCACCCACTGGACGTTAATACACTGTTCTATCTACAGGCACCCACTGGACGTTAATACACTGTTCTATCTACACTCACCCACTGGACGTTAATACACTGTCCTGTCTACAGGCACCCACTGGACGTTAATTCACTGTTCTATCTACAGGCACCCACTGGACGTTAATTCACTGTTCTATCTACAGGCAACCACTGGACGTTAATACACTGTCCTGTCTACAGGCACCCACTGGACGTTAATACACTGTTCTACCTACATGCACCCACTGGACGTTAATACACTGTTCTATCTACAGGCACCCACTTGACGTTAATACACTGTCCTGTCTACAGGCACCCACTGGACGTCAATACACTGTTCTATCTACAGGCACCCACTGGATGTCAATACACTGTTCTATCTACATTCACCCACTGGACGTTAATACACTGTTCTATCTACAGGCACCCACTGGACGTTAATACACTGTTCTATCTACACTCACCCACTGGACGTTAATACACTGTCCTGTATACAGGCACCCACTGGACGTTAATACACTGTTCAATCTACAGGCACCCACTGGACGTTAATACACTGTTCTATCTACAGGCACCCACTGGACGTTAATACACTGTCCTGTCTACAGGCACCCACTGGACGTTAATACACTGTTCTATCTACACTCACCCACTGGACGTTAATACACTGCTCTATCTACAGGCACCCACTGGACGTTAATACACTGTTCTATCTACAGGCACCCACTTGACGTTAATACACTGTCCTGTCTACAGGCACCCACTGGTCGTTAATACAGTGCTCTATCTACAGGCACCCACTGGACGTTAATACACTGTTCTATCTACACTCACCCACTGGACGTTAATACACTGTCCTGTCTACAGGCACCCACTGGACGTTAATTCACTGTTCTATCTACAGGCACCCACTGGATGTCAATACACTGTTCTATCTACATTCACCCACTGGACGTTAATACACTGTTCTATCTACAGGCACCCACTGGACGTTAATACACTGTTCTATCTACACTCACCCACTGGACGTTTATACACTGTCCTGTCTACAGGCACCCATTGGACGTTAATTCACTGTTCTATCTACAGGCACCCACTGGACGTTAATTCACTGTTTTATCTACAGGCACCCACTGGACGTTAATACACTGTCCTGTCTACAGGCACCCACTGGACGTTAATACACTGTTCTATCTACACTCACCCACTGGACGTTAATACACTGTTCTATCTACAGGCACCCACTGGACGTCAATACACTGTTCTATCTACAGGCACCCACTGGATGTCAATACACTGTTCTATCTACATTCACCCACTGTACGTTAATACACTGTTCTATCTACATTCACCCACTGGACGTTAATACACTGTTCTATCTACAGGCACCCACTGGACGTTAATACACTGTTCTATCTACACTCACCCACTGGACGTTAATACACTGTCCTGTATACAGGCACCCACTGGACGTTAATTCACTGTTCTATCTACAGGCACCCACTGGACGTTAATTCACTGTTCTATTTACAGGCACCCACTGGACGTAAATACAATGTTCTGTCTACAGGCACCCACTGTACGTTAATACACTGTTCTATCTACAGGCACCCACTGGACGTCAATACACTGTTCTATCTACAGGCACCCACTGGACGTAAATACACTGTTCTATCTACAGGCACCCACTTGACGTTAATACACTGTCCTGTCTACAGGCACCCACTGGACGTTAATTCACTGTTCTATCTACAGGCACCCACTGGACGTTAATTCACTGTTCTATTTACAGGCACCCACTGGACGTAAATACAATGTTCTGTCTACAGGCACCCACTGTACGTTAATACACTGTTCTATCTACAGGCACCCACTGGACGTCAATACACTGTTCTATCTACAGGCACCCACTGGACGTAAATACACTGTTCTATCTACAGGCACCCACTTGACGTTAATACACTGTTCTATCTAGGCACCCACTGGACGTTAATACACTGTTCTATCTACATTCACAAATATACAAATATAATCTATCTACAGGCACCCACTGGACGTTCGAGATGATGAGCATGCTGCTGAACGGTAAGGCGGAGACGATCGATAGATTCAAGGAACATCTAGAGCTCATTGCCCACGAGGAGTTCGACAAGCTCCCGTCTCGCAGAATCATCAACACGCACGTGCATCTCACGAACGGACCTACTGACCTGACGGAGAAGAAGGTGAAGGTCGTCTACACACTGAGGGACCCCAAGGACATTATTGTGTCCATGTACAATGCCTACTATGGAGTACCTTGGCCCTTCGGTACATACAATGGTTCTTTCGGAGACTATCTGCATCTTCATCTGAAAGAAACAAGTACGGTTACCTTCGATTTTGAAACAGTAATGTTTCATCTTGAAATCAGTTTTGTTATCAATGGATTGGTTAATCTAAGTATATATAGTGTCATGTTTCACGGTAATATTTGGACTTGCATGATCTATCTTAGTGATAGCGCAGTGGCTTCGGATCAAGAGCTCCGGGGTTCGAATCCCGCCAGGGGCAAGGCAACTTTGTCTGTAGTAGAGAACTGTTCTACACGCAGTAAGGTTTGGGTGCAATGCTACACTGAATTTCAGCGTAGTACCACCCATGGTTCGCTAGTTCCAGCCGATGCTCGCAGGTTTCACCGCAACGCATAGCCACATGGCGTTGCAGTCTTTCTACCTGCCATAATACTAGCAGCCGCGATATAAGTGAAATACTCTTGAAAGCGGCGTTAAACCCCAACTCACGTCACGTCACGTCACGTCAAGTCTATCTTAATGATCTCATTTCGAATATTTTAAGAGAAAACAGTTTGTTGATATAAAGTGAGGAAAATATGTAATTATTCTTCTCAAATGTTACACACATATAAGTGTTTTCAGACCACAGACACATGTACATACTTTCTAATTTCTATGTGTACATTCAAATTTGTGGTTATAACTCTACTTTTAAAATACTA
Organism: Gibbula magus; assembly: GCA_936450465.1. Taxonomy (NCBI): domain Eukaryota; kingdom Metazoa; phylum Mollusca; class Gastropoda; order Trochida; family Trochidae; genus Gibbula; species Gibbula magus. The sequence continues at coordinate 64,985,167 of OW388304.1, forward strand.
ATTTATAAAACATGTTTGTAATGTTAAACAGTTGACCTGAACGGAGTGTTCTACCACTTCAAGAACGTGGAACAGTTCATGAAGGATCATCCAGATGTTCCTGTTTATATTCAGATTTATGAAGATACTAAAAAGGTAAAAAAATATTCTCCCCACAGAGATTACTAAGGTCATGTATACTCCCCACCGGGTTACTAAGGTCACGCCCTCACCCATATGTTACTACGGTCATGTCCTGTCTCCCAGACGTTAATAAGGTCAAACCCTCTCCCCACAGAGGCTGCCAAGGTAATGACCTCTCCCAACAGAGGTTAATTGAAGCATGTCCTCTCCCCACAAAGGTTACTAAGGTCATGTCCTCTCCCCACAAAGTTTATTAAGGTCATGTCCTCTCCCCACAAAGTTTATTAAGGTCATGTCCTCTCCCTACAGAGGCTACTAAGGTCAGGTCCACTCTCCACAGAGGCTACTTAGGTCATGCCCTCTCCCCACAGAGGTTACTAAAGCCATGTCCTCTCCGAAAGAGGTTACTAAGGTCATTTCCTCACCCCACAAAAGTTACTAAAGTCATGTCCTCACCCCACAAAGGTTACTAATGCCATGTCCTCTCCCAACAGAGGTTACTAAGGTCATGTCCTCTCCCCACATAGGTAACTAAAGTCATATCCTCTCCTCACAGATATAACTAAAGTCATGTCCTCTCCTCACAAAGGTTACTAATGCCATGTCCTCTCCCAACAGAGGTTACTAAGGTCATGTCCTCTCCCCACATAGGTAACTAAAGTCATATAACTAAAGTCATGTCCTCTCCTCACAGAGGTTACTAAAGTCATATCCCCTCCTCACAGATTTTACTTAAGTCATATCCTCTCCCCATAGAGGTTACTCAGGTCGTGTCTGTCCACATAACACTGATATCGCTGGATTCCTCCAACATTCACCTCATTCTTTTCTGACGACAAATTACGACATTCTTATTGTCATATCATGACAGATTTTGTGTCGTTTAAGACATGTTGTCATCACACTTAGGAATTAACACTAGTCTTCCTTATGTCGATGGTTGAACAAGAATAGTTGGCTTTATCCAATCTGATGCTCCCTTAGCGTTACAAGATACTTTACCAGAAGTGATGTGAAAGGTAAGCCTTGAGCACGAAATGGCAATGGCAGTATAAGAGGTTATGGATTATGGAGATTTGGATTAATCCCCAGCGGTAAACTTGAAGTCTGTTCTGTTCCTTTACAGGTGTTTGGAGACGTCTCGTTGGTTTATGTGTGTAGACAACAGTGATATCGTACAATGTTACTCTGGGTTCAGTTCTGATCTCGTTTGTCAATATGGAAGAACTTGTTCTGGGTTTCAGGATCCCATCTCGTCGCTCCAGAAACTCTCTGACTTCCTTGGTTTGACACGCGATGATGCCTTGTGTAAAGTGGTAGCAGAGAAATGCGAATTTTCTAAAATGAAAAAGGACAAGGAAAAGTTCGCATTCAAGATGGATGGAGAAAACTTTCTTTATCGCAAAGGTAAAACAATCACAAAAATTTCGAAATTGTAACAAAATCTAAAAACGTACATTGATTATGATACATGTTTGCTCAAACTCCCATAGGAAGTGGTATATTTCTGCAAGTAATTTGCAGCAAAGTATTCTATTGCCTAATCAGACATCTGTGTGTTCAAACCCTTCAGACCACGATTTTATGAACGCTTCACATAATGATAAGAACAAATTAAATACTTCATTAAATGATTAATATACAATTTATCACTTAAATGTAATGGCATGAAAATAAATTAAGATAAATAGGTTTTGAAGAGTGATTATTAATTTAGTTTTAGAAGTAAGGAGATGAAAAAAGATAATGTGATTTTATTCACGCTTCAATGGAAATCCACAGTTTGGAAAGGTGGGCTGTGGAAATGTGATCATTCCACAGTGTGGAAAGGACGCCTTTCGGTTTTGGAAAGATCGTTATTTCCAAGTGTGGAAAGTTGTGGAATGGACGGACGTTACTCCAGTGACATCTGTGTGTTCAAACCCTTCAGTCTTCTTTTCGACACCAAGCGTCTTTTTGAGATCGGCGTCAATTAATGTTTTGGTAATATAAACCATTCGACCAATATATATATATATACAGTTTGATGTTAACATACACACCTAGGGATGATATGGCCATTGAAACGGATGACTGTTTATTATCCATATCAACCTGGCATGACGTCATCGGAGGTTGATATGTACATATCGACCTAGGGAGCTAAGAGATATTCAACCTCTGATGACGTCATAGCTGCAAGAATGTATCCTCGTCCGGATACTGAAAATCTCGGCTTCGCCTCGACTTTCAGTATCCTTCCTCGGTTAAAAACACGTCAGTGTTTTTAAAATATTACTCTCTGCTTCGCCTCGAGTAATCTTTTAAAAACACTTCCGTAAAGATGTTTAAGGTTATGTGACGTAATATTTCCCTAGGTTAATATGTTAGTATCGACCTTGCCGATTAATCTAACGAATGGTTAGGAGGAAGAACAGGACAAGTGTTCATAGTTTTATTATTTCAACAAAATAGTGCATTAACAAAAACGAATTCAATGTCATGCAGAACAACAATAAGCAGGTCTTCAAACACAGACGCGATGATAATTGATATGTTGTAAGGGTAGATATTTGTATTCCTTGAGAGATGTGTCAGGAACCCGACTCTGTTTCAGCCTGGTTTTCATCCAAAGTGTCCAATACCTTAATTCAATGAAATTCGAATCAATGCAGCTCACATAGTTATACAAAACATATATGAAATAATACCTTTAATAACATGTTTTCTCTTGTCCAACATAATACGCATCACGTTGCGAGAAAAAAAGTATCTTGTCAATCATAAAACCGCACCAAATTGAATGCGAAATGTTCATTTTAATGTCATACAGACATCACAAATGCTCAGCCTCATCAGCTCATGTCTAACGGTTTGGTTAAGAAACACAGTACCCTTACCTCATTCTTGAATTATAAAAAGGTGTTTACACTAAAATGGCCCCTAGCAATTTTCGTTTTATACGTCACACCGCGTTTTCTACGGTTAATCAGATCATGGCATGGACTGCTTTTATACTACATAAACTTTTATTATATATATCAAATATGAATATGTAAAAATGCCAAAAAGTGCTACAGTGCGTTTAACGATGAACAAGTCGTTGCATTTGATGTAGTGAAAGTATTTACCTGCAACACGGCTGATTTGAGTAGAATAGCGCTGATAAAATATCCAGGCCTGGTGTCGGTCTTTTACTTCTAGAGGCGAGGCGTTGCTGATCCTTTTTTAGATTCAAAGAATCCAAGTGCAGCATACAGGAACAAGACAAACATCGATCATATTGCAAATGCAATTGTTGATTGTCTATGCAATTGAGCATTTAATTGCTCAAATAACACATTTAATTTACACAATCCTCTTTTCAACATTTACCAGTAATCTGCACGACATCATCCGAAACTGGGCCCACAATTATCATCCATATGTTTGCCTCGTTGTAAATAAGAGTATTCCGACAAGCACGTGTTCGCCATATTGTATCACAGCTGAAACCAGTTCGACCATCCAGTCGCTCAAGTGAATTGTAATAGCACGTGCTTTCTTACACGTGGGCGTACGTCACAGTATCATTGTTTGCTGATTGGATAATGCGGAAAGCTTGACAGCAGTCAAACTCGGAAAACACCGTGCGTTTTACTTTGCACGTGCAGAGCGTTCTTCTTGCCATGTTCTGCTCGTGAGGTTGTACATTGAGTGCCCATGTTATTTAGCAGGCAAAATAGTATAAATGTTTGAATGAACTGAAATAGTACCAACAATGATGAAAACAGTATTTGTACAATTGACCCTTTATCCCTCTGTGTGTATGACAAATAGTAACCTACCCCTACGGTTGATACGTTAAATATTTAACATATCAACCTAGGGGTAGGTTACTATTTAGTACATAAAGTCCCAGTCCCGTAGAGAAAATAGGGGCTAATTTGAATCACATTTTATATCACAAAGTAGATTAAGGAATTCCTTATATCACTATTTTCTTTGTCTTTATCAAATATTCCTATCCTTTCCAATCAAACAATTAATTATGATTTTGCTTATTTTTGGGATACAGGGTTATAATATGTTGATGAATATATTTTGAACATGACTAAAAAGTACAGAAAAGTACATTTTCCAGTTACGATTAACAGAAGGAAACCCAAGTCTTTTCTTTAATGCGAAAATACATGTTTTGGAGTATATTTCTCTTGATGTTTATCATATCTTAAACGGGCAGTAGCATTTTTTTCGCTGAAATAAGTCGATGAAATGTATTTGAAAAATAATGTCACAATAGTAAAACACCATTCCCTCTTCGGAAAATCAAGTTTAAAATGAGTGTACATTTTTTTTTTTATAATTTTTATTTTTTTTCCATTTTTACATATAATATGACTCCGGTACATGGTAATGTTTACATGTTTACATGCAATAAAACAAAAAGACAAATAATAAGTATGATAAACAGTATACATAAGTTCCTAAAACAGGACATGGCAAGTTGACCAGAACTTGTAGAAGTTGTCTATTTTCGAATTTATTATAGCAGAGTATTTTGTCAGTAGGTAGTAATTTTTAAGCTCTTCTTGCAAAAACTGAAAAGTTGGCATTTTTGATGATAATTTACGGTTAAAAATGATCTTTTTAAAGAGAATAAGAATCACGTTAATTGGATCATTATTTTTACGGCCAAATCCGAGTAGAATCTTTTCTTTAGTGAAATTCAGGTTAACATCCAATTTGTCATTTAGCCAGTTTTCAAGTTGTTGCCAAATAGGAGTAACCTTGCTACAATCCCAAAATAGGTGGGTAATAGTTTCTAAGGAATCAGAACAGAAGCTACATAAATTGGTTGTAGTGTATTTCATCTTAAAAAGTCTATTATTTGTTGCTAAGAAGTGGTGGAGGATTTTGTATTGAAACCATTGTAGATTTGTATCTTTTGAGCAGCGAAAAGGAATATGATTATAAAGGTGCCAAGAGTTTGTGTCAATTTCATCTCCAAGAGACCTATTCCATTTTACGCAATGCTGATTTTGGATCGATTTTGTTTTAAGTAATGCTTTATAAAATATTTGACATCCATTTTTTGTTCTAGTGAGAAAATTTATCATATATGGTTGCAAAGGATTTTCCTTTTTCGTTAGGGATTCCGATTTGATGCCCTTTTGTTTTAAGAAAGATTGTATTGAGTTTATGACTCCATAATACTCTAAATAATTTGATTTCACTTTGTATTTGTCTTCAAAAGTATCATAAGGCATGAATTTCCCAGAGTCATTCAGAAGATCATTTATAAATAAAATACCTTTCGCATTCCATTTTCGATAAAAAATTGTTTTTCTATTGATTAAGATGTTTTGATTGTACCAAATAAGTTGCGATGGAACATTATTTTCTATATCTGCCTCCTCGTGTCTAGATAATAAATCCCACCAAGCAATGAGTAAATCTCTGTAAAAATTGTTACGAACAAGTGGAATGATACTGTTTCTTAGATTTGGGCAGTTATATTCAAATATAGTGGAAGGTCCAATTTTAGGTAGGTTCACTGAAAATAGATTACAGCCTTTCGAGTCATTATTATAAAAACGTCTTATGACAGAAACTTTTTGAGCTTGTATTATTTCTTTTATATTAGGTGCATTAAGGCCACCCTCTTTAACATTGCATATCAGTTGATCACGTTTGACTTTGTCGGGCTTGTTTCCCCATATAAATCGGAAACATTTGCCTTGAAACTCGTCAATCATTTTGTCAGGTGGGTTGGGTAGAGCTACGAAAAGATGATTTAATTTTGGAAGTATTATAGATTTTAATATGGTGATTCTACCAAGAGGTGTTAGCTTTCGACTCGACCATATTGACATAAGGATTTCACAGTGTCGTAACTTATCTTTATAGTTCAATTCAATCATATTCTCTATATCTACGTCGAATTTTATTCCTAGAAGTTCGAAATCACTTTGTTCCCAATTTAAATTCCATTTGTGGCAGAGTTTCATTTTTGAGCGTTTCTTTGAACCAATCCAAATAATTCTTGTTTTGTCAATATTCACTTTTAGACCTGAAAAGCGGGCAAAAAATGTCAGAACATGAAGCACTGCTTGCAGACTGCGTTCTGATCCATCTAAACTACAAGAAGTATCATCCGCGAATTGGTTGAGGAGATATTCTACATTGCCTACTTTAATTCCTTTGATTTCAGCATGATTACGAATCATTATAGCCAGGATTTCAACACAAAGAATGAACAGATATGGCGATAATGGATCTCCTTGACGACAGCCCCTGTAAATATTAAAGTTTGATGATCCGAAACCATTAACCAGAACACTTGATTTGATATTTTTGTAAAATACCTTTATCCACCGTTTGATAGATTCTCCAAAATTGAAAAAAGTGAGTGTTTTGTCTATAAATAACCAATCAACGGTGTCGAAGGCCTTTTCGAAATCAATCAATAAGAGAAGTCCAGGAATTTGGTATGTATCAGTATAATCGATCAAATCATATATCTGTCTGGTAATATCACCTATGTATCTACCGGACATAAAGCCTTTTTGATCTTCGTTAATTAATAGATCCAAAACAGATTTAATCCGTTTTGAGACAGCCATTGAGCCAACTTTATAAAATACTGATAAAAGTGAGATTGGGCGCCAGTTTTTCATGAACTGTTTTGGCTTATTTCCCTTTGGAATGCATGTTATAAGTCCTTGCTTTTGCGATACTGATAATTCTCCATTTTTGTATCCATAGTTTAAAGAACGAATAAGGTTATTTTCCTAAATCAAACCAAAAGAATTTTAAAAACTCGGCAGTGAAGCCATCTGAACCAGGACTCTTATCATTTTTCAAACATTTAAGAGAGGCAAGAATTTCATCATAAGTTAGTTCGCCTTCTAGATGAGATGCAGCTTCGTTTGTAAGTCTAGGAGTGTTGTAATTCTGTAACATATCTTCCAAGTCAATATCTGAAACTTCATGTTTATTGTAAAGTTTTTGGTAGAAAGATTTGACTTCTTTCTGAATATCATTTTGAGAATCAAGGATACATCCTGTGGAATCTTCTAGTCTAGAAAATGATTTATTAAGAAAATTTCTACTTTCTAGACCCAAAAAGTAAGAAGTCGGCTTTTCGCCATGGTCTAACCACATTGCTTTTGATCTAAGAATTGAGCCTCGTGTTTTAGTTTCATATATTTCTTCAAGTTCTGTTCGAATATTATTGATGCAAGTTATTATTTTTTCCTTGGTACTTTCATTTTCAGATTCATCAAGTTCGATTTCCTTTTCATTTAAAGTATCAGAAAGGTGTTTTTCTTTCTTCGTTCTTTCCTTTTTTAGGAATGAAGAATACTTAATGGTTTCTCCTCTTATCATTAACAGGATAGTTTCAAAAAGAAGTTGATCGTCAATGTTGTATTTATCCGTGTCAACTTTATACTGACCAGCAGTTTCAGATATAATATTTTTTACTTTACTTACATATTTTGGATCTCTGAGTAATGAATTGTTAAACTTCCAAAATCCTTTTCCGCGTGATAAATCTGACAGTTTAAAGGTCATTGATATTAAAGAGTGGTCTGTTTTGAAGCCTGGTTCTATAACCGATTCTATAATAGATGGTAACATATTATGAGATACCAGAAAGTAATCCAGGCGTGCTTGTTTAATTGGGGTGGGCTGTCGCCAGGTGTATCGCCGATCAAATGGGTTCATTTCCCGCCATGGGTCGTAGAAATCTAAATCATCTTTCAGTTTTGAAATCTCTTCTCTAGCTTTCGGGTTGTTCATGTGTTTATAATTATAAGTATCAATAGAGAATTCTTGTATAACATTCCAGTCTCCACATAAGATCACATGATCACTGTGGAGAGATTTGGTTTTCTCAGCAAGCGATATATAAAAGTCTGGGTCATCACTATTAGGGCCATAGAGATTTACAATAGCTAGTTTATAGGAATCTAGAGTCATTTCTACTGTTATCATATTACCTTCTTCGTCTGTCGTTATCCCTTGCAGTTCGAAATCAAGCCATTTAGAACAAAGAATTGCTACACCACGTGAATTACTCCTAAATGAACTAAAAAAACAGTTTTTATTTCCCCATTCTTCCTGAATTAATTTTTCCATGTCTTCTGTAAAATGAACATCTTGTAGGCAATATATTTGAGCTCTTTTACGTTTTAAAAATGTAAAAAGTTCTTTACGTTTTTGTTTGTCATGTAGGCCCCTACAGTTCTGTGATATAATTCTTAGTTTGTCAACCATTTTCAATGAGATTTATACTGTTGGATACATTGGATTGTAGCAAGGTTTTCATAATAGCTTCATGATATCTACAGAAATATGTCGGACTTTTTGCTGGAGTACAATTTGTATACAAGCTGGCAACAGGAATTATTGTTGTAAAAATGGAAACAAAAGATAAAAGAACTGGGAAACACAACATTTGATCGGTTGTAGTAGTCTACAAACCGCAACCCACGGGTGCTAAACTTAGTTCATCATATAAGATATATCAGTACTCACATTTTGAGATCCTAAAATGTACACAAATCAATAAAAGAGATACAAATCACAAACTGAAAAAGGTCGCACTGTATCGCTGCGTCACAGACATTTGACCCGCGCGAAGCGTGCGGGAAGCACACGCGGGCGCACACTATGTATTCGCGCGACAGATTGTCTTACAAAATGTTGTGCGAGAGTCATTGTAGTATACAATCCGCATTATACGGGTGCTAAACTTAGTTGATGACATAAAGAATATCAGTACTCACATTTTGGAATCCAAAGATGCACATAATTCCAATAAAAGTAAACACAAATCACAAGCTGAAAAAGAGTTTTCACTGTATCGCGGCGTCTCGCCACGTGTTAAAGCCACAGACAGTTCCCGCGCAAAGCGTGCAGAAGGCAGTAATATAGTCAGACGACTTATTGTCATATAAAGTTGGGGTAGAAGTCAAAATTGATGAAATAAGGAATATATAAGCGGGTAACATAAATGTAAAATGGAATTACTGAAGGTTATATCATTTTCGGACACAGATCAAAAGAAACAAAAGTTATTTGGTTAATGAGTTCCATCGTTTGGATAAGTTGTCTATATGTATATTCCTGCGTTGTTTTTCGGAAGAACACAAATATGTCTCTCGAGTTTTTGATCTACTCGTATTTTTTCCATGCGGAAAGTGGGATAGATGGATCCCGGGTCTCCAAGACCACCTCGGTTCCTACCACTCGGACCCTGGTCCAGAGTTTGGTGGTTTCACGTACAGTATTTGCTTGACGTCCAAGAATAGCCCGACGTTTTTTCATTAGACCAGGTAGGTCGGTCTGTACGCTGTAACCGGTCCCTTTCAACAATTTTCTGGACTCAAATACTGCTTCCCGGTCACTTATCTGCAGGAAGGTGGCGATTATGCTCCGGGGGGCGGAGGGGCGATGTTCCCTCTGATATTCAGATTTAGGCAGTCGATGTGCAACTTTAAAAAACATGTCGTTAACTCGTTGTTCACTAAAGTTGAGCCGGCGCACAAAAAAGTTTCTCAATACTCGCTCCGAATTTTCCTCCGGTTCCTCAGGGATACCGTAGAAGAGAAGATTTGTTCTTCTATCGTGAATGTCTTTGAGGATTACCTGCCTTTTCAAGATGTCATAGGCCTGCTTGAAATCTGTAAGTTCATCTCGGAGAGCCTTTATTTCTTCCGTATGAGTTGCAACCACGTGGTCAGTTGCTGCAATTTGACCCTTCATTTCTGTCAAGTCCACTTTGATAGAGTCAATTGAAACTTGTAGGTCAAATTTGACATCTTTAATTAACTCCGCTAACCTTTTTTCCGAAGCTTGGACAACCTCCTCCATTGTTGAGTTTTGACGTGTGTGACGTGGATTCGCCATGGTACACGTGTCACAAAATCCCGGGTTTTTTTTTTTTTTAATAAAAAGCAGTTTTTATTTCGGCAGTTTGGAACAAGGTGTTTGTGAATATTGTACTGATAATGTAGTCACCAGTTCAAACTTTGTTTCGTTAGAGTTACATAGAAAACTTTCCGTGGGTTGCGGAGCTCAGCTGACTCACGTCCGACCTTGTCCCATGCGCAGCCGGAAGTCCCTGAGTGTACATGGTTCCGTTAAGTCATGGGAATCGTTTTTATAATTCGAATTAATAAAATGTGTTAAAAATAAAATGGCCGCCATGCATTTTGTACTTTATATGCAACATAGTTATTACCACTACGGATAAATGGTAAGTGTAATAAGATGGTTTACCCTCTCAAGTAAATATAAATTACATAAACTCTCCTTATAGATGGAAAATAAAATTCGCAAAAAACGTGCTACTGCCCCTTTAATCTAGCTCAATCTAACCAAAGTCATGCTCTCATAATCAAGATTCAAGTTCACAAATCTAGCTGTAGTAAATTAACTATTTCATTAATCTATAATGTTATTACACTTGTACCTAACGTGTGTGTTCTGTTGTTCTGGTTGATCAGGGCAAGCTGGAGACTGGAGGAACTACTTCACAGAGGAGATGTTGGAGGACTACTACCGTGTGTATGAGGAGAAGATGGCAGGGTCGAGGTTCTATCAGAGATATGCACGGGACAAGGACTGAAAAACGAAATACTAATAACAGGACGCACATAATAACATGATGTACATATAGTCAGACGTACTCATTGAAATACTTCACTATTTAGGATCAACATGATTGTTGTAGTGTGTTGTGAATATTTTGATAGTTTCAGGGTAGAACTTGCTTTTTAAAATGTATTCATGTTGTTCATGGATTTTAATATTAAAACTGCATTCTAAACATGTGTCCACTTTCTGGATAGTTTATATTATTTTGTTTTTGTTACGTAAAGTGTTGACCACGATTACATACATATATCGCCCCTACATGACCCACGTGGCTAGGGGTTGATTTAATCAATTTATGTATACATATGCAGGTTCTTGTTTAACACTTTCTGGATAGTTCATCTGGAACTACTTTTTACTTACGCAAAATGCAATCGCCAGGTGTTGTATTTCCAAATTATATGTCTCACCCGAGCGCGAGTTATACATAAAGGACACAAAATTGCAACGCTTTTGCTTCACCAATTGAGTCATAAATTGTGATTAGTTACACCTTCACTTAAAACATAAAACAGATCGAAAGAGTGAATGGTGTGGATTGACTAATCTCCGCAATTTATATAATGTAGACTACATGTAGTAGTTTGACTTGAGTCGTCTGTTTATTGTATGATTATCGCATATGAAATAGGACATGGTGGTAACGTACATGATTGCCATAGTTACATGTAAAATATTCTCGACAATTAGATTAACCCAACAGAAGTGAGTTATGAAATATTTGCAAACAGCAAACATCAAATTGGAGATAATGTTATATCCTTCATTTAAACTTTAAAGGCCGTGTAGCCCGAATTTCTGAAATAAAGTGATCTCACAAGTGTTGTCAATGGCTAAATAATACTCCTATATTAAAGTTCAAAAACGAATATACATGGTTCGATTTAGTCATACTAGTCAATGTGTCATCGAGGGGCCATTTAAATGAGTTCACTTTAAAGTGATGATCTGAATCATGTAGCAAATGCCTAAACACTCAAAGAAGATGTTTTAAATATGGTACAATGATGGAATGGTCAGCCATCTTGCTGTCTGAACTCTCAAAATGTCATGAGACTTACAAATCTACGTATCATAATGAAGAGTTCCACACCACTGTCATTTTATACGTCGCATCATTTTCTTCCAATACAATTAACCGTTTTCTATCGATATGGCTTATCGGGTCTTGCAATGTTTTATCCATTAAATTACCGATACATTGTATAAACTTTAACAATAAATGGTAAATTTAAAAATAATATATGCCAAAAACGTCCTACAGCGCCTTTGATATTAATATTAAACTTCAAACACATTTTAGAAAAACAATGATCCGTTCGAAAAAGATTTATTTCTGGGTCCGGGTACATATTTAGTGACAGCAACGAATGACACTTTGAACTGAATCAATGGAGTTTTTTTCTTCTGACAATTCATACAAATATGTAAATTTCTACATCAGACATTAATTTATTTTGCTACTACTACTACTACTACTACTACTACTACTACTACTACTACTAATAATAATAATAATAATAATAATAATAATAATAATAATAAACACATTTGTTTTGTGCTATATTCCATTCCCCTCAAAACGCAGTGGCGATCATAAAGGTAATACTTTGAGAAGAGTTTTCAGTCTGGATTTGAAGACAGCTAATGATGGAGAGTTAACAAATCTACAATTTATAATCCACATTATCCACATCATGACCGATTTGAACATGACGTTGAAATCAATGGCTCTACTCTGTCAAACCTTGAACCAGTCAGTGAACCAGTTCTATGCAAAATGCTGGAGGCAGCACCCAACAACTCACAGGATCCTATCCCTACTTGGATGCTGAAAGGTTGTCTTCCCTCCATTATTTCTGCTGCCTTATGTGTCATCAACTCATCATTGGAAGATGGAATCTTTTCACAATGTTTCAAGGAAGCTGTTGTAACCCCAATACTCTCTCTGACCTTCGAACCTTCGACCTGTTTCCAATCTCAGCTTCCCCTCCAAAGTCATGAAGAAGGCAGTACTCACTCAGCTTCAGATTTACATACAGGATCACAGGCTGTCAGAACCACTTCAGTCTGCTTACAAAAAAAATCTCATAGCACGGAGACTGCTTAAGTCAGTGTTCAGAATGACATTTAACTATCAATGGACAGACAGGAGGTGGCGCTGTTCTATACAATCTTGGAAGAAAAAATATCTTAAGATTTGGCCTATACCATCTTGGAATATTTTTATATTCCAAGATGGTATAACAAATCTTAAGATATGTACGGCTCTAAGGTGTCTAATTAGCCTCATGGTTGGCGTTCACACTGCACTGTGTAGGCATAGCATTACTATTGATAATTACCGTGATGGCAACTATGAATTTTGTTGGAGTGCCCTTAATTAACTATCGGTGTTTAGAGGCTGTTGTGTATAGCGTTTTAGAATTTCAAGCAAGTGGGGTAATTAATCAATCGTCATGCGTCTGCCATTATCTCGGTACGCTTGCTTAAGTCTCAGCCGTGGACTATTTCTCGGCGCGCTCTGTGCACTGCGCTGTGTCAACGGTATATGACATTTCGGTTATGAAGCTTTCGTTGTTCATGTTTAGCATGTACAGTGTGATACTTATCTTTTACGCAGCTTTTTGTCACATAACACAACGTACGGGAGAGTTAAAATACTTCGCAATTTATCTAAATGAAGTAAAGTTAGACGCAAGCCACCGTGCTTTAAAGGTTCCTTAAGCGTTAGAAGGAAAATATAAATGAACAATACGGCACCATTTAATAATTGAATCTCTCAACCTCTGATACTGCTGATTTAAATTAAAATTTCATTGAGACTGCATACTATATTTCGTTAATGACATATTACCGTAATTATAACACACAATGACATTTCGAATTTATCAGTTTATCACACGGATTAACCAAGCTTGGTATCAAGTGAAGACATCATTCAGACAGAAATACTTACTACTTCTCATAATTTTATTACAAGCTAGTTGAACAGCTAATCGCAGACAGACAGATAGACTGATTGTTTAGTAGCGTCTCACCATATGTACATAGAATGAATACATATATAACATTTGTACAACATTGATAATAGTTGCCCCTCCTTTATGGTCCCCTATGATATGTTCATGATGTTTACATGTCTGTTCTATACATTTTATTTGTATTTGAGATTAATGCCTCAAAAACACATAGCACAATGGAGATGGTGTCTTTCCGGAATTAGAATCGGTAAAATACTTTTGATGTAGTTTGTTGTTATAATGTGTTGTCTTCACGGAATAACTTTGGGTTGTAGTTATAGTGAAACTGACCTGCGAAAAATCAACACCAGTAAATTATTAGAACAGATCAGATTTTTTTCAGATTTGAACCCCTCATCTACATTATATTAATAGATAAATAACGTGTACATGAGTGAATGAGGCAGGACATGGATTATTTCCTATGCATACAATGTTTGTTAAATTAGGCAACGTACAGAAAGGCATAACTGTCAGTAGGATGCAACAGTTTAACAAAATTGTGTTCAGATGGATATTACCAAAAATAAAATCTTGGAATATCTAGTGAATATCTATCGCAATTGGTGTTATACTCAAATAGGAAACTCATATCAAGTCAGATATTATTACAGTATATGAAAAAAGAAATGACCTGTACAATCTTGGAATATCCAGTGAATATCTGTCGCAAATGGTGTAATGCTCAAATAGGATACTTATATTAGCTATTAAGTTATTCTTACACTGTATATAACATATTTTGAACATGTATGTTAAGATCACAAATTAATATGTGAACTCTGTGTTATGTGAACAAACCTTCTTCCAAGACATGACCTATACAATCTTGGAATATCTAGTGAATACCTGTCGCATATGAACTCTATGCTAAGATATATGAATAAACCTTCCTCCAAGAAATGACCTATACAATCTTGGACTATCTAGTGAATACCTGTCGCATATGAACTATATGCTATGATACATGATTAAACCTTCCAAGAAATGACCTATACAATCTTGGAATATCTAGTGAATACCTGTCGCATATGAACTATATGCTATGATACATGATTAAACCTTCCTCCAAGAAATGACCTATACAATTTTGGACTATCTAGTGAATACCTGTCGCATATGAACTATATGCTATGATACATGATTAAACCTTCCTCCAAGAAATGACCTATACAATCTTGGACTATCTAGTGAATACCTGTCGCATATGAACTCTATGCTATGATACATGATTAAACCTTCCTCCAAGAAATGACCTATACAATCTTGGACTATCTAGTGAATACCTGTCGCATATGAACTCTATGCTATGATACATGATTAAACCTTCCTCCAAGAAATGACCTATACAATCTTGGACTATCTAGTGAATACCTGTCGCATATGAACTATATGCTATGATACATGAATAAACCAACCTCCAAGAAATGACTTATACAATCTTGGACTATCTAGTGAATACCTGTCGCTTATGAACTATATGCTATGATACATGAATAAACCAACCTCCAAGAAATGACTTATACAATCTTGGACTATCTAGTGAATATCTGTCGCATATGAACTTTACTATATGTGAATAGACCTCCCTCCAAGAAATGACTTATACAATCTTGGACTATCTAGTGAATACCTGTCGCATATGAACTATATGCTATGATATATGAATAAACCTTCCTCCAAGAAATGACTTATACAATCTTGGAATATCTAGTGAATACCTGTCGCTGTGAACTCTATGCTATGATATATGAATAAACTTCCCTCCAGGAAAAGACCTATACAATCTTGGAATATCCAGTGAATACCTGTCGCATATGAACTATATGCTATCATGATATATGAATACACCTCCCTCCAAGAAATGACCTATACAATCTTTGACTATTTTGTGAATATTTGTCGCAAATGAACTCTATGCTATGATACATGAATAAGTTTCCCTCCAAGAAATGACCTATATAAATCTTGGAATATCTGTCGCATATGGTGTTATAGTCATATAAAGTCTGCAGATTTTTTACTCTACATGTTACATATTTTGAATATGTATCTTAAGATCACAGCCGAGTATATGACCTGTTTGTTATGTGGACAGACCTACCTCCAAGATGTGGCCATACAGTCTTGGAATATCCAGTGAATATCTGTCGCAAATGATGTAATAATCAAATAGGAATATTTTGAAAATAATGTTAAAATCACAGCTATGTTTGTAAAATACCATAACGAATCACTAAGTGATTACGCCAGGAAAATAAAATCCCGTCCCAATGCATATTGTTGTACATCTCATTGTTATCACAGTTGCCTCTTGTCAGACAGTTGGCAGTTTCATAATTGTCGCTTTTCTCTGACTGGTCAAGAAAAGGCCATTCAATCTTGGCATATCAAGTGCATCTAGGTTGTGAAAGGTTTAATCACCTCTTCCCACATTATAACGCTATGCCTCATTCATTTATATGTGTATGCTGAAATAACAGCTTTGTGAAATGCCATAATGAATCATGAAGTGATTACGTTGGGACAGTATTGTCCTGTCACCACGCTAGTTGTTGTAATCACAGTTGCATCCTGTTAGACAGAGTGCCATTACATAGTTGTCGCCCTTCACTGATTGGCAAATCTTGACATATGAAGTATATATCTGTCGTCAGTGGTCTAATCTTCTCATATCAACTTTAAATAAATTCGTTTCCTGCTCTTATTCTATCTGCCACATGAATGAAATAACGGAATCCTGAAATATTTACGATTAAGAGACAGGACTGTCAAGTGTGACAAATTATGATTGAAATGAATGTAAATATGAATAATTTAATTATGCTAACAACCCGCCATTGTTTGTCTTATGAAACACTGTTAAGAGATATCGACATATAAACAACATAATCAGTTATAAGTAAATGGGAAAAGAAGCAGAAGAAACTAGGCAAGGGACTGTTGACAAAAACACATACCTCTTACAGTTAAATAAATTGCAACATGTGCTGCAGTATATAAATTGTAAAAAATAAGTAAAATCTTGCATTTGATTATCTAACTTTTTAAAACTTAATATGTATTTATATTGTGTTTAGCAATGTGTATCAATATGTATCAAGTGTTTATGTTCACTTATTTGTATGTATTGTTTATGTACATGTATATGTTTAATAACCTGTCATTCCCAAAATTGTCCATACAAACTTGTGCTTCCAATGTAACTCTGCCGTTATGGCAATAATTTCTTCATCAAATGACAAACTCGTTCATAAACAAGTACTTATGTATCTATAGCAATATCTTCATCTTTATGTCTGTTAAATTCAAATTTACAGTTCATCAAGGTAATGTATTTAAACTAAGGTCAGTTTGTATTGAAGGTAATTTTCTTCATACAAATAACATTTTCATCAAAGTCATTATTTTAATCAAATTTATTTTTTCTCCAAAGTCATTTTATTTCATCAAAATCACTTTTTTCAGCAAAGTCTTTATTTTCATCAAAGTCAATATTTTCATTAAATAATTTTGTCACAAAAGTAATTTTTTTTATCAAAGTATTTTTTTTCGATTAAAGTCACTTTCTCATCAAAGTCATTATTTTCATCAAATAATGTTTTCACTAAAATCATTATTTTCATCAAATTCGATATTTTCATTAAAGGCATTTTTTTTCATTAGTCATTTTTTTTTCATTAAAGTAATTTTTTCATAAAAGTAACTTTTTTCAGCAAGTCATTATTTTAATCAAAGTCAATATTTCGTTAAATCATTTTTTCACCAAATCACTTTTTTCATCAAAGTCAAGATTTTTATCAAAGTCAAGATTTTTATCAAAGTCAAGATTTTTATCAAAGTCAAGATTTTTTTTATCAAAGTCAAGATTTTCATCATATATATATATAGTTATTGTTTTCACCAAATCAATTTTTCAGCAAAGACACTTTTTTAATCAAAGTCAATATCTTTATTAAAGAAATATTATTCATCAAATTTATTTGTTTTCTTCAACGTAACTTTTTCCATCAAAGTCATATCTTTTCATCAAAGGCAACATTTTCGTCAAAGTCATTTTTCCACCAGGGTCATTTTTTATTATTTCAAAGTCAATATTTCCATCAAAGTCATTTTTTCATCAAAGACATTTTTCCCATCAAAGTCATTTTTTCATTAAAATAAATTTATGTAAACAATTTTCAAAGTCATTTTATTACAATATCTCAAGATTGAACAAAATAATCTTAAGATATTCAAATATTCCAAGATTGAACAGGAGGTTGCAGGTTTAGATCATATCTTAAGATTTCCGTACATATCTTAAGATTGGTTATACCATCTTGGAATATAAAAATATTCCAAGATGGTATAGGCCAAATCTTAAGATATTTTTTCTTCCAAGATTGTATAGAACAGCGCTACTTGTGCTATTGGATCTTTCTACAGCGTTCCATTTGATCAGTCATGACATCCTGTTATCAAGGCTTCAACACACCTTTGGCATCACTGGCTGTCCTCACCTGGATCAGGTCATATCTGACAGGCACGTCAATGCGAGTCCTTGTGAATGGTACTACTTCAGCACCCAGAGTTCTTAAGCATGGGGTACCACAGGGCTCAGTACTAGAACCTGTCCTCTTTACCTGCTATATCCAGCCCCTTGGGAATCTTATCAGGAATCACAATCTCGATTTCCATGGGTATGCTGACGACCAGAAATTATACATTGCAATTAAACCATCTTCAGTGACTGTTGATATCCACCAAATTGAAAACTGCATCCAGAATGTCAGTACTTGGATGGATTCAAATTACTTGAAACTGAACGGAGGAAAACTGAATTCATAGTGTTTGGGAACTCAAAAGCAGCTTGATAAAATTCATGATGCACATCTAACACTCGACAAAGTGTGTGTCACTCCTTCCACCAATATCAGAAATCTCGGTCTAACCATGAACAAAACAATGTCCAGTAAGCAACATGTCCTAAAAAGAGCCAAATCCACCAATTTCCATATATCCAACATAGGGAAAATTAGAAAGTACATTGACAATGATACCTGTAAAACTCTTGTTCACTCCTAAATCACATCTGCAATTCTCTGATTTCCGGATCTGGCCCGATCGCACAATTGCAGTGCATCCAGAATAAGGCAACACGCCTGGTCACCAGACCACGACAGGAAGCCCATATCACACCAATTTTTCGACAGCTGCACCGGCTTCCCTTCAAACACAGGATCTCCTTCAAAATACTTGTCCTGACCTTCTGTGCTCTCCGTGTCGACTCAACTCCTCTGTATCTGAAAGAACTGCTCTCGATGTATCAGCCCTGTCGATCTCTACGATCTTCGCAACAACTCCAACTATGTGTTCCATCAACCTCTACAAGGCTTGGCGAGCGAGACTTCTCTGTAGCTGCACCTGTGCTATGGAACTCTCTCCCATTTGACCTAAAAAACTCTGAATCCCTCGACTCTTTCAAGAAAGATCTTAAAACGTATCTGTTCTCCATCCAGTGAATCCTTACTCCCCAGTGACTCTGTACATATTCATGTGAAACCAAACTTCTCAGTGATTCATAGTTTCTTTGTGACTTCTTTCTATCTCCAGCGCCGTTGAGCAGCTTTTGCTGGAAACTAAGCGCTATATAAGTTAATTATAATTATTATTATTATTGGCAAATGTGTCTGTACCTAAGATTTCATTAGTTCTAATGAAGAAGAAAAAGTTAGACTTTTAGGGCGCCACCATTGAGGTGCCGAATCCCCATTACCTAAGGAGTCTGTACACACAATTTCGGCTTTTGAAGGCTTTTTGTTCCTGACCAGAAGACACAAACATGTTTTTAAGATTGTAGTCGTTGTCGCCCTTATTAGGGGCCACACATCCACCGAATCTACATTGATAACACCTAATGGCCGAGTAGTATGTATGCAACACTTCAGCTTTCCAGGATATTTCGTTTTCTAGACCCAGTGATTCTCGTGAAGAAGTTAAAAAAGTTTACGGATGCCACGCATGCCATAAGCCAATCGGGCCTTTTAGCTAAAACGAAAACAGCTAAATTTGGCCACGAAGGCCGATTTGGAGGAGCAAAATCACAATATTCATACTTAACAATTGGACAACAGACTATCCATTAGTTTTCAGAAACATCATGACTTGACTCCAAAACCAATCGAATGGTAGTTTTTGACAAGATGTGTCTAGTTACGCATGTAACAACAGCAATGTGAGTAAACATCTTCATTTCCCTCAAAACTATTCTTACAGTTTATGCTAATTTGATAAATAATGGATGCTTATCCAAATTTGGAATTGAAAGATTCAACCATTGAAGATTACCATTCCGAATGTCAATGGTGGCCACCTGTCCTCCTCGACCCCCTAGGACCACATGTATATCACTTCCACAGGCCACCAGAGAGTGTACATTCATTTCACGTATATCTCCAGTAATGTTAACACGTGCTATTGAACTTAGAGACATTCTCACAACTTTGTTCTTTTCAAGAAAATAAAGGACATCGTTGACAATGTCTATCGAACTGAGCGTCAAACTCACTTTCGATCTCGGCGACAACATTGCCATCCTCCGTAATACTTGTTAATTTTGATTCAGTTATAAATATGAATCTTCTATTTTTGACATCATAATGACTGACGAAGTATATTTTGGGAATATGTTTTTGTAAAGATGTGTACTCTTTGGGATCTCCATAAATTCTGATTTTAAATAAATGTCTTGGAACCCTTTGGTGTAAATAAATGAGCCTGCGACGGTCATCAACCATGAGTCCCGTAATCATGAAAAACACTGCCGTTGTTAGAGGCCGGCTCTCATTGCTGTTGATGTTGTACATATACACTTTCATCTGAGTGCTAATCACGATCTTATTTATAAACTTCATATAACCAGCTCCCGTGATTGACAATGAGCCAATATATGGATATGGAAGTAATTCTCCAGTATAAAAGTTAATTTGCTTGAAGTCAGAGTATGTGTATACAATCAGGTGCTTTGTGACGTCTTACATGATCTAGCCGGTCCAGATTTCGGTTCTTCCTTCCTCGATTTATCTGCAAGAAAAGGTCAATAGAAATAATGTCTGTACATACATGGTTGACATAATTGAGCCACACACGATGACCTAATTTTGGTTTTCACCCAGTACACACTCTTATGTCTCTATGATTGAATACAATTCTGAAATTATAAATCATTAAGAGGTACAGGCTTCCCTTATTTTCTTCTGCTTAGGCTTAGAACGACCTAACATGAATGCATACAGAAGGCACTAATGACACCGTGGTTGACAACAAATGACCATCATGATGGTGGATATTAAGAGAAACGCAGAGCGATGGCCGAGTTTGCCGTTGCCCATAGGATGCTCCATTAGGGAATATTAAAATTAGAGGCGTCGCCATGCTTTCAGTAGGAAGGAGAAAACCAGATGTTGTTCACTGAGTTTTCTTTTATAAAAATTGCCACATGCATTGACCTCAATCATGAACATATATGCTGTTACATTTTAGCTAATCAGGCCTGAAAGGCCCGATGGGCTTGTGACATGGCATGGTGTCTAACGTCCGTCCATCCGTCGGTAAACCTTTCGCTTCTTCGTCGTTTTCTCCAGAACCGCTGGGCTCTTGGGAGCTGGAATGATGTGTACAGACTCCTTGATCAATGGGGATTCTCAATTGTAAATGTGGCGACCTCGTGACTCTAGATTGGGTCACAGGGGTCACGACCTTAAAAACCTATTTTCGTCTTCTTCTCCAGTACAGAAAAGTCTAGAAAGCGGAAATGTTGTGTACAGACTCCTTGGTGATCCTGTGACCCAAAATATGGATAATATGTAATATGTATTCTGTACAACAATCTCTTTGTAAATATTTTTTTATCATATTTCATATATATATAAGTAATTATTATTATTTTGTTATCAGTTAAAGCCTAATGAGCAACAGAACCAATGATAAACACATAAATACCTCCATTGTTGATACAGATGTATCCTTTCCTTGGTTTAAGCAATCTGAACGTCTTTTCACAGATTTGTTCTAACTTTTCCCGAACCTTAAAATGGAAATCGTACTGTCAACTATCATTTTTTAGGATCGTCAATGTACATACAGTGGCGAAAGAAACGATACTATACACAATACAAGATATGGCAAGATCCATTCGACTGAGATAGAGTTATATCATGTCTTCGAATCTTCTGGAATAGACGAGATAGGAGAGTCAAAACGGATCTTTGGCTTGTTGCCTGGCGTTCTACAGTAATGTGCATCAACAAATATAAGTCACACATAAGGTGCATAATGCCGACGCCATCATATACCTATATGATATTCATATTTAATAAAATTTTAAATAGTATTTTCAGTACCCCATGTGTGTTTGAACAGATATAAAATATTAAATATCATACTCTCGCGAATGAAACCCTCATCACAGCCATTCACAATTAACTTTATCCGGCATAATGTTTTGGGTGTTTGACTCTACTGACAATTTGGTACCGTTTAATTTGCCCCTTTACGGATGTATTATTTTGCTTTGAGCTGTATTGATTTAATCACCTAATTAAGCTTTCAAATTGCTGTCTCAAATTAACTTACCAGAAAATAGTTACTATTCTACCATGCATGTATAGTTTACATTGTTTACAAATGATCTCAACATTTATGCATTTGTCTATTTTTTCTTAGGTCATGCATTCGAATCATGAATGTCCATTAGAAGAACATGACATTGAAATACCGAGTAAAATATGAAGTTCAGCAAACTCCTACTTGGATACGTTAACCAAAATAATTAGACTTTGTCCGAGAAACACTTTAACCAGTTAAGTGGCGGTCACAACCCACCGGACTTGCAAGTACGTGCTGTCTACGTGGGTAAAATAGTGGTAGCCGTACGTTGTAAGTACCGACACCGTACGGATTTGGGAGCACGCAAACATGCCATAGCGGTTTTAGTGCATGCAGAACTTTCGCTGTGTGCGAGCTGCGTGCGACTGCGTATTTTTCACAAGTACGACTTCCGTGCTTGCACTCTACGGACACTGTGCGCACAACGCACTGACTCTGTGCGTGTATTTAGTTTTTCACATGGATACAAACTCCACGGACGACACACTTAACACGTGCGTGCTCCGCACGTTGCAAGTGCATTGTCAGTGCGTCGTCCGTGCTTACTCGGCACTTCCCCAGTTCAACTGACAAATAAGCATGCAACACTCACGTTGCCAGTGCCGAATAAGCACTTGCTCCGCAAGTACAACGTACGTTGTGGGCACTTTTTTCTGCAGTTATTATGCGCTGCCATTTGAAGCTGCTCTTGCAGCATCAGAAGCGGGAGTCTCTGAGTTGAATTGGCGGCATCTTGAGGCAGCAGCACTGAGAGAGAACCTCTGAAGGTCGCCCTACACCCCTACCGCTTGGGTGCCTGAAATCGGGTTGAAAAACTTAAGTTCATTGCACTTGCACGCACTTACACCGTGCGTGTAAGTAAGGACATCGTGCGTGTGCAGCACATGTAAGTACGGCACCCGTACGATAACGTGGCAATCGTACGTCACACGCAAGTTGTAAGTACGTTGTAAGCACTTACCACGAGCGCAACGTACGATGCACGTACCAGATCACGGCAAGGCATTTCGTGCGGGGAAACGTATTTCACCTTGCATGCGACGTGCGTCGATTTTGCTACCTCCCAGCGTTTCTCACTTCCTCCCCCACGTTTTTCAGAAACGTGGCCTCCCCAAAAAACGTACGGACGTATGGGTTGGGACCGAGGCTTTAATTCTCTCATTTTCTGAGAGTTTTAAATGGGAAACAACGTTTAACGTATTGAACTTTAATCAAGAAGATTATAGTCTCTTCAAAGCATTCACTTGTCATTTATTCAGAAAATGTTAAAAACTAAACACATCTCAATGGAATAGTTTGTTTTGGAAACTTAACTTAACGTTTCTTAATAGATAACGTCACCAGAAAAAAGTTGTAGGTACCTATACAATAAACGGCGACCATTTCAAGTCATTCAATTGTCATTTAAGCAGAACATGTTAAGAACAAATCATTTCTCAAAAATATAACGTCACTGGCTCAAAGTTTCAATTACCTATATTATACATGTATCTAAACGCCGGAGAACGTTCAGAACCTTAGATACTAAACTTTTACACATAATAATTAGACATTGTCCGAAAACGACTTCAAAAAGTTAATTCGCTCATTTTCTAAGAGTGTTAAATGGAAAACAACGTTCAACTGTTTAACCTTAAAGAAGAAGGTAATAGTCTTTCAAGGCATTCACTTGTCATTTAAGCAGAAAATGTTAAAAACTAAACATTTATCGTTAAACAAATGTCACTGGAACAAAGTTTCAGTTACCTATGATATACGTTAATCTACACGTTGAAGAAGGTTCAGTGCCTAACAGAAGGTACGGCATTTCTACCTATTCCAAAGAGTTCACCGTGTTTATATATACAACAATGGATAACATGAGGTTTTGTTGCTGGAACCGAAACTATGTAAAAAGAAGCATCTTCTTTTGCTCTACACTGTTCTGTCATACGAACATCGGATGTCGCCCCTCAGTTTCTACCTATGCAAAGAGTTAACATTTTTTATATGTTTCATTGTACCCCCAAGAGGGTTTATACTTGTGTCACGTTAACGTTAAAGCACGAGGACGTCAGTTACAGTTTATTGAGAAGTCACTTTCAATGGCAGACTAGGGTTTTTGTAATACGACCGTTGCTTTGCATATACCGTTGTTATTGCCTGACAAAGTGCACTTTTTATTCATTTATTAAAATGATAAACAAATATTTTGAAGGTGAAATAAATATCAAGAAAGAGAAAAAAAACATACACCCGGTAAATTGTCCATGGCGAGATTCAGCCAACCCTCGAGTGGCACCGCACCATCACTCGGGATAAAACAGGCAAGTTGGGGCTCCAGAA
The DNA here is from genome assembly GCA_936450465.1 of Gibbula magus. NCBI lineage: Eukaryota > Metazoa > Mollusca > Gastropoda > Trochida > Trochidae > Gibbula > Gibbula magus. Next base: position 65,009,913 of record OW388304.1, read on the forward strand.
ACATGAATTTCGAGCATCCAGCGGTCACTTGACAGAGCTGTGCACACATCTGCACACCATGGGGGGATAGTGTGTGTCTAACAGACGCAGTTTGCATATTGAAACTGAGCAGCACCAAGACATATAGTCGACAGCAGCAGATGAAGTACATACTCCCTCTTCCTCACAGAGATAAACGAGGAAATGGAAGCGTATCCAGGTACTCCTATGTTAATTCTTATCAAACTAAGCGTTTCATAGGTATGCTAAACAGTTAAGCTATGTATCAGTTATATTGTATAAACATAATATGATACTATTATCTTAATTACCACAGTTAAGTTTATTTTCAGTTTCGACAACTATAATCCAAAATATATATCTCGAAGTTTTCCTTAAATTTACTATTTATAATTAACACAGAATGTCGACTTTATTACGATAACTTATCAAGATATAAATACCAAAACAATATTTATTTTCATATTGTAATAATAAACATGTCTATACGATTCACATGTGGATAATGTAATAAACCCTATCGGCAATTTCATTGGCAGGTAAAGAACATCACTTGAACGCGAGACTACTTTAGCAAGCCACCACGTTCAATGCAGCTTGTTAAGTGTATGTAACAATAATATAGCATTTGTAAATTTCACACATCAACCTTTTATAGAAAATATACAATTAAAGATGGTTAAATTATGGCGATGTTAGTCTTCGGCGTTGATGACCCTCGGTTTTTCTGGATTCTTGTAAGTGGTCTGGCCTGTTTGTATCCCTTATATCTAGTAATTGTCTTTTGGGGGCAGTCGATAATGCAAGCAACCGTGGCACGTCGTGCTTCCAAGAGCAGGGCTCCAATGTCCCTCTCTCGCTTTTCAGTACTGCGATATTGGAATGCAATTGTCGAGGTCGTTATGGAATGCAAACGTTGTGGTCGTTAGGGAATGCAAATGTTGTGGTCGTTACGGAATGCAAATGTTGTGGTCGTTACGGAATGCAACTGTTGTGGTCGTGATGGAATGCAAATGTTGTGGTCGTTACGGAATGCACATGTTGTGGTCGTTACGGAATGCAAATAATGTGGTCGTTACGGAATGCAAATGTTGTGGTCGTTATGGAATGCAAATGTTGTGGTCGTTATGGAATGCAACTGTTGTGGTCGTTATGGATGCAAATGTTGCGGTCGTTATGGAATGCAAATGTTGTGGTCGTTATGGAATGCAAATGTTGTGGTCGTTATGGAATGCAAATGTTGAGGTCGTTATAGAATGCAAATGTTGTGGTCGTGATGGAATGCAAATGTTGTGGTCGTTACGGAATGCACATGTTGTGGTCGTTACGGAATGCAAATAATGTGGTCGTTACGGAATGCAAATGTTGTGGTCGTGATGGAATGCAAATGTTGTGGTCGTTACGGAATGCACATGTTGTGGTCGTTACGGAATGCAAATAATGTGGTCGTTACGGAATGCAAATGTTGTGGTCGTTATGGAATGCAAATGTTGTGGTCGTTATGGAATGCAAATGTTGTGGTCGTTATGGAATGCAAATGTTGTGGTCGTTATGGAATGCAAATGTTGAGGTCGTTATAGAATGCAAATGTTGTGGTCGTTACGGAATGCAACTGTTGTGGTCGTTATGGAATGCAAATGTTGTGGTCGTTATGGAATGCAAATGTTGTGGTCGTTATGGAATGCAAATGTTGTGGTCGTTATGGAATGCAAGTGTTGTTGTCGTTATGGATGCAAATGTAGTGATCGTTATGGAATGCAAATGTTGTGGTCGTTATGGAATGCAAATGTTGTTGTCGTTATGGAATGCAAATGTTGCGGTCGTTATGGAATGCAAATGTTGTGGTTGTTACGGAATGCAAATGTTGTGGTCGTTATGGAATGCAAATAATGTGGTCGTTACGGAATGCAAATGTTGAGGTCGTTATAGAATGCAAATGTTGTGGTCGTGATGGAATGCAAATGTTGTGGTCGTTACGGAATGCACATGTTGTGGTCGTTACGGAATGCAAATGTTGTGGTCGTTATGGAATGCAAATGTTGTGGTCGTTATGGAATGCAAATGTTGTGGTCGTTGTGGAATGCAAATGTTGTGGTCGTTATGGATGCAAATGTTGCGGTCGTTATGGAATGCAAATGTTGTGGTCGTTATGGAATGCAAATGTTGTGGTCGTTATGGAATGCAAATGTTGAGGTCGTTATAGAATGCAAATGTTGTGGTCGTTATGGAATGCAAATGTTGTGGTCGTTATGGAATGCAAATGTTGTGGTCGTTATGGAATGCAAATGTTGTGGTCTTTATGGAATGCAAATGTTGCGGTCGTTATGGAATGCAAATGTTGTGGTCGTTACGGAATGCAAATGTTGTGGTCGTTATGGAATGCAAATGTTGTGGTCGTTATGGAATGCAAATGTTGTGGTCGTTGTGGAATGCAAATGTTGTGGTCGTTATGGATGCAAATGTTGCGGTCGTTATGGAATGCAAATGTTGTGGTCGTTATGGAATGCAAATGTTGTGGTCGTTATGGAATGCAAATGTTGAGGTCGTTATAGAATGCAAATGTTGTGGTCGTTATGGAATGCAAATGTTGTGGTCGTTATGGAATGCAAATGTTGTGGTCGTTATGGAATGCAAATGTTGTGGTCTTTATGGAATGCAAATGTTGCGGTCGTTATGGAATGCAAATGTTGTTGTCGTTACGGAATGCAAATGTTGTGGTCGTTATGGAATGCAAATAATGTGGTCGTTACGGAATGCAAATGTTGAGGTCGTTATAGAATGCAAATGTTGTGGTCGTGATGGAATGCAAATGTTGTGGTCGTTACGGAATGCACATGTTGTGGTCGTTACGGAATGCAAATGTTGTGGTCGTTATGGAATGCAAATGTTGTGGTCGTTATGGAATGCAACTGTTGTGGTCGTTATGGGATGCAAATGTTGTGGTCGTTATGGATGCAAATGTTGCGGTCGTTATGGAATGCAAATGTTGTGGTCGTTATGGAATGCAAATGTTGTGGTCGTTATGGAATGCAAATGTTGAGGTCGTTATAGAATACAAATGTTGTGGTCGTTACGGAATGCAAATGTTGTGGTCGTTATGGAATGCAAATGTTGTGGTCGTTATGGAATGCAAATGTTGTGGTCGTTATGGAATGCAAATGTTGTGGTCGTTATGGATGCAAATGTTGTGATCGTTATGGAATGCAAATGTTGTGGTCGTTATGGAATGCAAATGTTGTGGTCGTTATACATTACGTCATACATTATATCCATATATGAGAATGGATATATAAGTAATTGCATATATTTCAGTGCCACAGATATACTTACTTCTGTGTCATAATTGAAAGCACACTAACACAGTACAATATGTTAAGAGTATATATGAAATGCTAAGCTGCCATTTGGTATGAAACTGCACAACAGTTACACAATATATAAATAAATAGAAAAATACAATACAATACCTTCAGTAAAAGATATGATGAACATTCTATCACACATATAAAAATACAGACAGGTTACACAAAGTATGGATATAATACTTATATAGAATGAAGATAAAAAAAAGAAAGTATACAACATACCAAATATATGGTACTCTGGTGTCAACTATCATGAGTGCGTATGACGTCACGTTGTCAAATTCTAGAAATGGTTAATTACATAAAATAAGTAATTCACCTAGATTGTACATACATTTAAACATGAGCCAATGTCTACACAAAATGGTATAAACTATTGGGTATGGTTGTTATACTAAATATATGAATTTTGTTTTATAAATAATGCTGCACATGTCTAGCATATGCACTCACTGTACACCACTCACTGTCTAGATATAGTAGGGAATAATGAGTATGTATAGGATATATACAACGTATCCGTATATAAACTAGGTGATTATCATAAATAACCTACGCATTTGTACACATGCAGTATCTATGTGTGACCGGGTGTCTACTTGTTCGGGCCGCTTGTCAAGACGTACCAAACACGATAAATGGTGATTATGATGGTTTATTTTATGAGGTTGATGAATCTGTTGCTGGGGTACACGTATCTGGAAATAAAATAAGTGTTCCCATCTCAGCAACAGAAATTGGAGTCATACAATGTAATTTCAGATAAATAATTTTAACAATATTCATTTAGTATAATATCACATTCAGATTGCTTAATATATCACATGAACATAATTCATATTAAATATATAAATATTGCACTTATAATTTATTCCTTTCAAAAAGCACATGATATGGCCATTTTTATATTGAGATTATTAAGCACTACTTTATTGAATTAAATTAATATTTTAGAAATTAAATATTATCAATACTGGTTTATAATTAATATTTAGATTACATTAAGTACCTTATAAAATAGTTTGAAATAGAATTGAGGCAGATGGAAATAGATAAGAAAATCATATTTCCACCTCAGCAACAGAAATTGGAGTGAGGTAGGAAACACGTAGCTGAAGGAAATGGTAACAGAGGACTACAGTAGCCAATTAGATGACAGGTACCACATCAAAAGGAAGCCTTTGATGTGACCTATAAATAGAGGAAGCCCAAGAGGCGGGTAGCCTATATACCTGAGCTATAAATAGAATAGAAAGTGAAGGGAGTTGCCTGTTGGCAAGGCTCCTGAAGCAGAAGAGTAAAGGTGAACATGTATAGTGGTCGCGTTCGACGGCAAACAAATACAACATTTAACACATAGTAATATGATGAAATTATATCTATGATGACAGATTATTGGATGATATAGGCATTATGTTTAATATGCCCTGTCACATATGGAAAACCCTCCAGTGGATTATCAAGTTGGCTTCACGTCGCCGATAATATTGCAGTTCAATGGCATATGTTTGCTGGTTAACTTATAGACTTTGAGAACATGCATTGCAAGGTGTGCGCTTACCTAACCATAGATAGAACAAAGGAAAGACAGCTGAGCTGGCGTACTGAGAACGTAGTTACGCCAGAAAACAAAAGGATAAAAAATAACAGATTGATTAAATGCTTGTAGATTTAACATGAGCATAGTAACTATTTAGCTACAATAAGATACACTGAAATAGAAGGATGAATATATACAATTAAAACATAAAATATTACCATATACACTCTGCCGCATATACTGTTTGATAGAATAATTTTACGACCTTCTGAATATCATTTTGAGATTCAAGGATACGTCCATTAAAATGTTCTAGCCTTGAAAAGGATATATTGAGAAATTTGCGAGATTCTAGACTCCGACAGAAGGACATTGGCTTTTCACCTTGATCAGTCCGGAGTTAATAATTCTTCAAATTCCAGTCGAATAGCTTCAATTATAGCGATAATGTTTACTTTACTAATATCATATTTCGATTCATCAATTTCCTTTTAATTTAGACTGTCTGTAAGACGTTTTTTTTTCTTAATACTTTTCTTTTTCAGGAATGAAGAGTAATTTATAGTCTATCCACATATCATCAGTAATATAGTTTCGAAAAGAAGATGATCATCAATGCTATATTTTTCAGTATCAAATTCATAATGAGGTGTCATAGGCACATTCGTTTACGTTCTTAACATAAATTCAGTCACTTAATAATGAGTTGTTAAACTTCAAAAACCCTTTGCCGCGTAATAAATCTAACAGTTTGAATGTCATCGATATTAATGAGTGGTCAGTTGTGAAACCTGGTTCAAGACAGACAGACAGACAAATGATTTATTCAGTCTCATCTCTTTTACATACAAATATAATATACAATATAAAATACATAAGCCACCCTCACAATAGGGTTATGAGAGACTAATTGTCTTTGAAAGAATTGTACATAAAACGGTAAAGGTAGAAAAAAAGTTGTAGATACAGTTTGTAAGATACATGTACATATTTACATTAAGGACATACCCTACCCAGAAATAAAAATATTTAGATATATCTGAAAATTGACATATATGTACAACTGAGTGAGCTCATTTCAAAAATCAAATAAAAAATGGGGGTCACCATGCTCGTTTTCGAGTAAAAATGTGTCCAAAACTGTCCTCTTTTATTGAAAAGCCTGAAAATAAAAAAATCCTTTTTTCAGCAATTTTTTTTTAAATAAATGCAAAATGTTAATTCTTACAGCAGTTAAATATAAATGATATGTCAAAGTTTATCCAAAAATAATTTTGAAAAATGAAATTTGAAATTATCTTTTTCAACTTATTGTGTCTATAACTTTTTTTTATAGTTTACCTAAAATTTCAATGAATTGTCTTCAAAAACATATTTCCAAAATTTAGAATTTTTTAAATCTTTCAAAATATGAACTTGACAATATATGGAACTCAAATTCGAAGAAAAAAATGGGGGTCACCACACAAAAATAACGAACTTTTTTTATCTCTGAAAATTGATATCGGCAGTGAAAAATCACCCAAAACGCCGCGGCAAGTCTACTGAAAGACGGCGCTATAGGTTTCGCATTGTGTAACATTGTTCATAAAACTCGCAGGTTAAAATGACAGAATGTTACTCTTCTGATGAATATTATGTTCACACATCTAAGCAGGCCGATTAAAACAATCAAGTATTTGGTTTTGACCCCAATTTAGGAGCGGAGAATCATAGATAGTGCCTGATCGGCTACTCTCAGTGGTTCACTACATCAGCGCATGTTGGAAATCATCAAATTGCATGATGCCTATGTAATTCGAGAAAGTTTCTTTTCTTTTGATATATTTTGACGATAATGTTTATTTCATTTCTTTGAATAAAAAAAAAATTGTGTTTTAAGTAGGCCTAAAAATCACTTGAATGATGACAAATCAGCAGACCAACAACGTACGGACATCGGTAGACTTATGTTCAGTCTCTGAAAAAAATATCTAAATTTTGTATTTTATTAAATTTTTAATAGGAGCCTCAGACAAATGGAGATCAGTCCAGATCTAGACTTGCTTCCATGGGGTGAATTTTATGCTCTACTGTCTGCGTGTAAGACTAGGACATCGGGTGAAATCGATCATATGACTTCCGCTTAGACTTACTTCGCTATATATAATATATTTTATTTTGCCTTTAATTACAAAACAATTCTGTCCACACCAATCTGACTGTTGTTCATCAATAATGTATATGCCAATGGCACACTTTATATTTAGAAACTTGCGCTAAAATAAGTAGTTTTAGCTTATAATGGAGCCGCGATCAAGTCTTTACATCGAAACAGTGCTAGCTAGTGCATTTCATCTCGAGTGCGGTGAATTCCTACCCAAAGCAAACTTTATCGCATCTAAATCTGCATCGATGAGATGTTTTGGTGAGAGAAGACTACTAAGTTAAAATCACATATCATAGCATAAAGTTAAGCTTAAAATTAAAATTAACAGAATACATACTTTGCCAAAGGGATAATAATTATGCACTATTTTTAAACTTTGCAAGGTGGTGTAGGCTATATTTATAAGATGAATAATATTGATATACATATTGATAGGAAATAATTTGTAGACTGTTCCCTTTCTTTGAATGACCGCCCAAAATAAATGAAATAAATCTTTGGTTGGACATTATTTTATTTCATCAATACTTCTTAGGATTGTGTACACTGTCACAGCTCACCTGAACTCACATACATTTGGTACATAATAGCATGTTCATTAACCTACATATGATTATTTCACATGTACATGACGGATTGTACACAATGTTACCAATATCAGGAAACTTTTCTGTATAGTTGCAAATCATTAAAACTTCATATAGATTTGATTCATCCAAGTTGTCTTGACAGGGATTGTACTGCTATACACAATGCTGACACAGGTAAAGAGAACTGGAACAATATTCCTGATTGTCCAAGGAAAGTAAAATGGGCAGCTTTTACAGTGCAGTTGCATCATGATCTGAAACAATCAATGTCCTCATGTATTTAAAATTTAAATTTAAAGTTTTAAAGATCTTTACAAAATCACAGCTATTATTCTGCATAAAAAACAATTAATTGGTAATTATTGAAATTTAAAAAAAAGAAGAGATACTAGCTGTAGTCACAAATACGTCCCTAAAATATGAATTTATTGTTAATCTTATTTTGTTATTGTAGAGTAATTAAGAATATTTGACAAACATTTTCAGAATGGCTGGAATTGAACTGTGGACCCACAGGTATTATCTTCAATGTGATTTTATCTTTTTTGGGTCATCACCCAGATTTCATACAGATGATACTTTTGATTTGATATTACTTATAGCTTAATATTATCCTTATAAATGTAAGTTGAGGAAAATAACACCTACATTATCACATTCCAGGAAAGGTTTAATTTATTCTTATTCATTAGAAAAAATCTAAACACTGGACAAAGTCATATTTTAATGAATTTGATCACGAATGGGCAATGTATGATAAACTTGTAACTGATTTAATACCATAAACACAACAAGGTTGTATGTGAGTTAGTGAAATGTGTGTTGCCTTTTTTTTAGTTTTCATTTTCTCCTTTCAATAACATCTCTGTTATGAGTAAATATATATTGATGTCATAACATGTATCCATGTAACTTGATCTCATGAACTTTATACTATCTGACTGGAGACACAAGCATGGTCATAGAATATATAAGTGACCACATCCTTGTTGACAGTATGTTCATGAAAACATATATACAACATCATTTGATAATTATTTAATCCTTGTATAGGCAATAAATGTGATATCTATATCAGTCATTTCAATATAGAAATAATTAATGATAATCCATCATATGCAACTATAAACAATTAAATTTAGATAAAGGTATAATTGACCCAATCCTTTTTCTTATTATTTCATTAAAATTTAATACAAAATTTGAATTTTCAAACTGTATGAAATATCTTCATTTGCTTCTCAGTTAAGAAGGGTAAAATAATGTTTAGGTGAACTATTATTTAGGATTAACTGAATATTACTACTATAAACAATATCATTTAAATTCATAAATGGATGTGCTTTTCAGTAACTGATGTGAATCATTAAAGGGTTTAATTAAGATACTACAGAACAACCTACATGTATGTGCATGTAACTGGTATCAAATTCAAGATTGTATCATTTCATATTTTTGACATGTACTATGGAAATGAATCACTGCTTATGATGAATATAATTCTTTTTTTTTCTATATAAGTTGTTATGTTAGAATTTAAAAAAGATAAATATATACTTAAGCTAATTAAGTTTCCCCACATCTTAAGATAATATTTCTAATAGTAATACAAAAAGGTACAAAACTTACCTGCTCTCCACTTATGTTTTTTCTCACATAGGCATTTCCCTTCAGAAAACTCCTTGGCTGCAAATTTTAGTGTCCAAAGTCATTTTGATCTGCAAAAAAACAACATTAAAAGATGTTTATCACTGACGGATGAGTTTAATTGAAAACATAACATATTTATTTATGTTTTAACTGTATTGACAATTTTTTTAAAAATGCTTTCAAAACGTTTTTAAATGAGTTGATTTAAAAATATATTGCAAAAATAATGTTGACACTTGTGAGAAGGAAATTAAAGTCTATTTGTCCATGCTTTCTCATAAAATGTTAGCAATTAATATTTTGAAGCTGATCGAGGGTGTTGCCTACCTGAAACGAATTCCCCTGAAACTTATGGTTTCCGTATACAATGTCCGGTCAGCTACCAAGTTACCACATCCGTCGCAGGCCGTATTTGCATGCGCTTGGTAATATTCCGTGTAAACACCTCTAAATATTCAATCAAATACGGGGTTTGTAGTTTATTTTCACTTCTGGTTCTATGATGTTGTTCCAATTTCTTCAAATCGGGCAAGATCAAGTGACAGGTATCTGATTCAGCGGCCCATGTCTTCATCAATGCCGATCAGCTGTTGACGGCATATGGCTTGTTTTGTAAACAATGCCATACATCGTTTTCATGTCGTAAATGTCTATTTTTGTTTAATTAGAAGCAGGAATGTGAGAATCTATGGTCTATTAAACATAATTATGTTATAGTTATGATGAATACTACGTTTGAGCTGGTAATTTATTAAATGTTGTAAATTTAGCAATTGTCGTGAATTTCCTATCGGATCGAATTGCGACGCGCACGGTTATGCGCAGTAGTCGTTTTTTAATGCGTAGGATATGTCCTTAAAACAATACGTCTTCATAAAGTAATAACTTCAACACAGTACATAAAATATACAAAAAGGGAAAAAAGGTCAATGTTTGGCTAAAGTTTTTCGTCGTTGTTCAATAGCGGATTCTGTTATTGACTGTAATATATCATAAGATACGAGAAAGCACTTTAGGCGTGCTTGGTTAAGTGGAGTGGGCTGTCGCCAGTAGTATCGTCAGTCATATGGGTTCATTTCACAGCACAAAAAGTGGTGGAATCCGCTTGCCGGATCCTTCCGTATTCCTAGGGATCCGGGAATTTTTGCGAGGATCCAGAAGGATCCAGAAATCGGAATCTATCACTTTTTGTCATGTGTTTGTCGCCAAGGATCAAGGAAGTATAGATTGTCCTTTGTCCTGTCGTAGATTTGTAGGTCTCAAGCACTTTTGAGAATTCAGACCGCAAGATGCTTGACCATTCCATCATGGTGTCATTATTAAACTCTACCTTGAGTGTTTAGGTATCACTACATCAGTCAGATCACTTTATCTGCCTTAGAGCAGTCATTTGATGTGAACACATTAAAATAGCCGCTCAAAGAAAGATGGACGCACTTGGCTTAAACGAACCATGTACATTCGTTTTAAATTGTTTTTATTTGATTCAAAAGTGTTATTTAGCCATTAGTGACACTTACTTACATTCTCGTGAGAGCACCTTATTTCAGGAAGAACAACGTGCTGCAGTGCCTTTTTAAGAAACAGGGATACAGCATGAGTTTCCCCTTCCCCCCCCCCCCCCCCCCCCCCCCCCCCCCCCGCTAAGGAATTTAGCTGGAGCTGGGAAATCCAGCCGTAGAGGTTAGGATCTTGAATCTGAACGGGGTAACCTCTGTAAAAAGATAATGATATTGGAAAGCTAGGTAATATTTGATTTGGTACATGTAATGTTGTGTTCAAGTGATGTTGGTTTATCATAAAATTCCCAAAAGGAAGCACTAATTTGATATTTTTGGAAACGAAACTATTTTGCTATATAACATGGTTATAATTGGGAAAACACTACCTTCAATAGTACAAATTATTGTTGTTTTTCAGGCCGAGTCCCATGCGGGATTCGAACCCACGCCCTCAGAGTAAGGCAACTATCGCCAGTATTGACTGTACCAACAGCTTACCACACGACCATTTCGCCTCGCCTCGCTGTACAAGAATTTGTACTATTGAAGGTAGTGTTATCCCAAATATAACCATGTTATATGTCTTCACTATCTAAATGGCAAGTATTTCTATTTTGCTATAGTGTTTCTTTTGCCCTTGAGTTTATATTAAGTAGCAATATGTTTGTTATAAACAATTCGATGAAACCGTGATAATGTATGCCTTATTATGAACATAGATAATTATATATCTTATCAGTTTTCACACTGCATGTACATGTTTATCTCATGATATTGTATTGTACTATGATTAATGATGCGAGAAAAACAAATATTCTTTATCAGCTGTACATACGAGAAGATAATCTATTACAGCCATTTCAAAATAGCGCTTTGTGCTGTAATTCCGGCAGATATCTTAAACATATCACTTTAGAGTTCCAAATATATATTAATGATATGAGAATGTACATTTTAAACAGAACTTAATGATAAGTTTAACGGCTGTTGCGACATAAAGATATTATTGACATTTCATATTTATAACTCACAGAGTCTCATATCCACGTCTGCATCAATTATTAAATCTAATATCTGTGTTATGTCAATAATATCCTACATTCACACTTGTGATGCTTGAACTAGTAAAATGAAATTCTTCTCATTGAGCAGTTGGCACAGTAATGAAACACGAATATAAAGAATGGCATTTAACTCAAAGGCCACCAAAATATCAAACCTAAGCTACCGTCCTTCTTCAGAAAATCATCATCTACTCAAACAAGAACAGCTTCCATCCACATCAACATCTCCCACCATATCAATATCAACATCTCCTACCGCGTCAACATCTCTTACCACATCAGAATCTCCAACCGTCCCCATCAACATCTCATACCAAATCAACATCTCCTACTGCATCAACATCTCTTACCACATCAACATTTCCTACCATATCAACATATCTTACCTGACGAAAACGCTTCAAATAAGTATTATATTGATGACCAGTTATTATGGGAGACTCTTCTTTTAATGATACGAGGTAAAACTATGTATTACTCTTCAACTCAAAAGAAAATACGAGCTGGGAAAGAGAAATCTTTATATCAAGATCTGGAAAAACTTGATGAAAAGTTAGATTTATCATCCAGTGATGATGAAAAACAAAAGTATTTGGAAGAAATCAGTATCATTAAACATGAATTAGATGATATCAACAATTTAAAAATTAAAGGAATGATGGTGAGGTCAAAAGCCAAATGGATTGAACAGAGCGAAAAACCAAGTAAATATTTTCTTAAACTGGAATCAAGACACTTTTTAGATAAAGCAATTATCGAAATAGAAAAGTCTGATGGAACTGTAATAACAGAAACTGATAAAATGCAGAATGAAACTAAAGACTTTTATGAAAAACTTTACACATCCCATAGTGTTAGCAACATAGATTTGACTGACTATTTCAATGAAATTGATGTACCAAAATTAACAGACACACAATCTAATGATCTCGAAGGAGAATTAACATTATCCGAATTATCAATAGCTTTGAGAGCAATGAAAAACGACAAAAGTCCCGGTCCTGATGGGTTTACAACAGAATTTCTGAATTTTTTTTGGAAGGACCTCGGTTCATTTTTAAACTTTTTAACTCTTTAAACTTTGGATATAGAACAGGTAATTTGTCAATCACCCAGAGACAAGGCTTGATTACGTGTATCCCCAAAGGAAACAAGCCAAAGAAATTTCTAAAAAACTCTTGAACACCTCCTATAAAGTAGGTTCAGCTGCCGTTGCCAACAGAATTAAGAGAGTTTTGCCATGTATTATTAACGAGGACCAAAAAGGTTTTATCAAAGGTAGATTCATTGGGGAAGTAACTAGATTGATTTATGATTTGATGGAACACACTGAATCCCACCAGATACCAGACCTATTACTCTCGGTTGACTTTGAAAAAGCGTTCGATTCGGTCGACAGAAGTTACCTCATAAATGTTCTGTCCTTCTTTAACTTTGGTTCTAGTATTCAAACATGGATTAAGACATTTTATCAAAATATAGAATCGAGAATTATGGTAAATGGATTTGCCACAGAACCTTTTATGATCGAACGTGGATGTCGACAAGGAGACCCTATCGCCCCATATTTGTTCATTCTCTGTGTAGAAATATTAGGAATAATGATACGCAATGATAGTAAAATAAAGGGAATACGTATTGGTTACATTGAATACATTTTGTCTCAATTTGCTGATGATACAACACTTGCACTGGACGGATCCGAAAAAAGCCTCTATGCAGTTTTAAATGTTCTACAATTATTTGCTCGATTTTCTGGACTGAAGGTAAATGTTGACAAAACAAAACTTATTTGGATAGGTTCAAAAAAGAGGACGCGTTACAAACTGTGCAAGGAATATAACTTTGATTGGTCCCAGACCCAATTCACTTTATTGGGAATCGACTTTGATATTGATCTAGACAACATGATTGAGTTAAATTATAAGGATAAAATTGAAAAAATCGAAAAACAGATGAATATCTTGTCAACTCGTTCGCTATCTCCATTCGGACGTAATACGATTTTAAAATCCCTTTTGCTTCCACAGTTAAATCATCTATTTTCAGCCCTTCCAAATCCTTCAACACAAATACTTGATAAGTTACAAAAATCATGTTTTAGATTTATATGGAAGGGTAAACCTGATAAAGTAAAGAGAAACGTAATCACTTTAAACCTAGAAGACGGAGGGATCAGAGTACCTGATGTTAAAAATGTTATATATTCCAAGAAATTAAAATGGATTAATAGACTAATTAATAGCAGTAATAAATGGAGCCACATTATCATGAACAGATTACCTCATACATATTCTACCTGGTCCGACAGTTCGAAATGTATACAGAATTGCAATACAACATTATCAAACAAATTCTGGAGAGATGTTTTTAATGTATGGGAAATCTTTCTTACAAAATGTGAATCAAACATTCTGTCAGAAGATCAGATAAAAAGTCAATCAATTTGGAATAACCATAATATTACTATCGATAAAAAAACCGATCCTCTATCAAAACTGGAAAAATAATGGTATTGTATTTGTAAATGATATATTAAACTATGACGGTCAGTTTATGACATTTGAAGATTTTTGTGAGAAATACCGAATCAAAACCAATTTTCTTGTCTTTGAGGGAATAAAGGCAGCAATAAGATCATACGCTAGCACGCATAATATTTGTACATTTACAAGACCTTTACAGCACCCTATATATCCATTTAATTATCAACAAGTGAACACGCCTGCTGGAAACAAACACGTTTACAACATTTTGTTAGATTCAACCTTTACCAAGTTACCATGCTTTTCCAAGTAGGAACGTGTTCTGGATAAGACCTTTACTGATAAAGAGTGGATGATTTTTAACATTATTTCAAATAAATGTACTAAGAGCACTGACTTAAGGTGGCTACAATATAGGATTATCCACAACATTTTACCAACAAAATGTCTTCTTTATAGAATGAAATATTCAAATTCGCCATTTTGCTCCTTATGTCTAAAGGAAATCGAAACTATAGAACATCTCTTTTGGAAATGCGACATCGTGAGGAAAATATGGTGCAAAGTGACAGATTGGCTACAAACCATACAATTATCAATAAAATTTTCTATGGAAAATGTTTTGTTTGGATTTAAAAATAAAAATAATAATCCTATAAATGTAATCATCCTTCTGATCAAACAATATATATTCAAATGTGCTCTTGGAAATTATGCACCTCATATCGAGTTTATAAAGAAAGATATCAACAAATACTACAATATCACTAGATATATAGATTTATCGAATGGAACTGAGAATCATTTTGTTAAATTTTGGTCAACATTGCACTTGTTGTTAGATTGAATATAAACACGTTGAAGTATTGTATTTTATTGTATTGCAATGTATTGTATTGACTCTGTATATGATGTGTGCCTGTAACGCAAAATATGGAAAATAAAAAAAAATAAATAAATAAAAAAACATATCTTACCACATCAACATTTCCTAACATATCAACATCTCTTACCACTTCAACATTTCCTACCATATCAACATCTCCTACCGTCCGCATAAACATCTCTTACCACATCAACATCTCCTACTGCATCAACATCTCTTACCACATCAACATCTCCTACTGCATCTCCAACCACAGTTCTTACCGCATCAACATCTCCTACCGCATCAACATCTCCTACCACATTATAATCTCCTACCACATCAACATCTCTTTCCGAATCAACATCTTTTTTAGCATCAACATCTACTATGTCTCTTATCACATCAACATCTCCTACCGCATAAACATCTCTTACCGTATCATTTATTCTACTGCATCTCCTAACATATCAACATCTCCTACCGCATCAACATCTCTTACCACATCAACATCTCCTACTGCATCAACATCTCCTACCATATTATAAACTCTTACTACATCAACAACTCTTTCCGTATCAACATCTCTTTTCACATCTACATCGACTATATCTCTTACCACATCAACATCTCACACCACATCTCCTTCAACATCAACATATCCTACCACATCAATATCTCACACCGCATCAACATCTCCTACCGCATCTCCTACCACATCAACATCTTCTACCTCATCTCCTACCACATCAAAAAAGCCTACCCCATCAACATCTCCTACCGCATCAACATCTCTTACCACATACACATCTCCTACCACATCAACATCTCCTACAACATCAACATCTCTTTCCGCATCAACATCTCCCACTATATCTCTTACCACATCAACATATCATACCGCATCAGCATATTCTACCGCATCTCCTACCACATCAACATCTCCTACCACCCGCATCAACATCTCCTACCAAATCAACATCTCCTACAACATCAACATCTCATACCACACCAACATCTCCTACTATATCTCTTACCACATCAACATCTCATACCGCACCATCATCTCATACCCCATCAACATCTCCTACTGCATCAACATATCCTACTGCATCAAACTTCTACTACCGCATCAACATTTCCATTTCCTACAACAGCAACATCTCCTACCGATTTGTGTGGGTATTTAAAAGAAAGCTTACCTCGATTCGACCTTCTTTCCCGTTGTTTCCAATCCCGTTGTTTAATACGAAACTAGGACAGTCACTCAAAGTTAAAGTCGTTGATGATACACTGTGACGGGTTGAGTAAGATAAATAAATAAGTTACACTCTTGATTTACACATTCACGCATACCATATTATTGTTTTAAGCTAAAGGAACGGCCTTGTATACTTCTTATATCAACTTAGTCTTCCAAATTCAATTTTTTGTTTGATAAGAATATTTGCTCTTGACAAGGGGCTGATTTGTGATTTGCAAATCAGTCATAACATATTATTTTTATCATTTATTGATATCTTGTGTTCCAATCGAGGTTTTATAAGGACATTTTCAAATGACGATGAGCTGATAGAGGAGTTGATTGAAAACATCCACACTATGGTATATTGCAACCCAGTGTTCCAGTTTCAAGTCGAGGTTTGAGGAGGATTTTTTCTGATACAGGTTGTCTGCCCTTGACCGAAACATGTCTAATTATATAATAGTATGTATTATTCCTTCGTTTTTCACAGGCTGGTGTAGTGCCAGTTAGTGTAATGTCCAACGGGACGAGTACATGTACGATTGCAATTTACGTGCCTGACCTGAAGTCAGGTTTCACTATATGTGAGGATTTAGCTTCTGAATTGGAGGGTCGTTTAACGTCACTTACTGAGAAGTAATACGTATCGATGGTACAAAACTTTCAGATATTCCCCAAAATTCACACGCATAGTAAAACTGACCTCAGGTTAAACATGTGAATTGCAAGCTTGTAAGCACAGTTGGCTTGCCAAATTGCACCCGCCTTTGTACAGTTGCCGAGTAATTATTGAGAAAGGCCGTGTTTTCTGATAGGCGATAGAAATTGATGGAACCTACTTTGTGCAGTTGTATACTATATAAGGGAATCTGAGGTTAAAGTCTAATTATACCAGCAGTTATTCCCCTTAGCTGAGCAAACGGCTTCCTTTGTTGACAGCAGAAGAGAACATAAAAAAGCTCATTCTAGATGATATTGCAAGGACATGACTGATGACAGTATACAGAACTGTGAAGAATATTCGAGCAGCAGCACAAGGCAAGGGCAGAGAGACCAAGGAAATTCAGTGTTACGGATCGCCGACGTCTTGGACAGATTGTGAGAAGGGTAATATCAGAAGAGAGATGATAAATACAAAAAGTACTCAGGTATATATGTAATTGTTAGAAATAAAATACAAAAACTTAATTAGGTGCTTTCTCTTCCCACAGAGGTTACTCTCTTACGACGTCCGATCCTAACTTCTGTTGTTTTACGCTTGAAATCAAGAACAGTTCTAAGCAAAATCCCCTGTCGGAGGAAAGCGGAATTTCAAACTGTATCCCTGAAAAGAATAGATGTTACTATAGGAATAAAATGACGTCATCATTTCCGGTGTATCAGGGGATCAGGTGACCTTTAGGTCACCTTGGAATGTGTGGTCATGGGATCTATTATGACACATTTTTAATTCTTATCTTTCCGCCATTTTGAATAACAATAGTCATTTCATGGAGATCTTCCTGCCATGTTTGAATGACGTCAGTCATTCAAAATAAATCTTCCCGTCAATGAAATCCTTCCATTTTTTTTGTCATCAGCAATTCATATTTTTTATCTGTCATATTTTGACCGATGTCAACAGTTCATAGATTGAACTTAAGGGACAATGGATTTGACAGTTGTCATTAATACAAGTGTCTAATAATTTTTAACTATTTTGATAAAGAGCTGACCAAATTTAATGACATGACTCGGATTAAGAATGTTTTAAATAAATACTCATACTCTTGTTGTCTATAAAATATTCTGTTTGTAAATTAATTAAAAGTTGCTTAACAAGATTTGATAGACTATTTGGTAAGTACCTAATATAGGTTGACAGAACTTATATATTAGGTCGAGATAATGACTAACCTCATTTGCTTTAGCACACTCAGGGAGGACGCATCAACATGAGTCATAAATTATTTGTGCCAGACAAAGAGAAATGGACTTGCTATTTATGGTACAAGTGCAGGGTAAATGTGAACGGCACGGCAGCATGTCAGTTGACAGAACACTGGAGCTTTACGATCAAGAATGGCCTAAAATTTTGGAAGCAAGGAAACGAAAAGAACAAGCACTGGCCATGCCTTATTCTGAGCAACCCAAAATCAACTTTGTCTCTCCAACCCAACAAGTCGTCGAGCAAGCCCAAGCTCAGGAACAAAGAGAACAGGCAAATTTAAAACGCTTTTAGGAAATCAAAGTGATAGGAGGTCCAAGAAAACGAATGAAAACAAGTTTTTAACCATTTACAAGTCTAAAGCGTCATATGACTATCAAACATGAACAACTGCAACCACCACCACAACAACAACAACAACAACAACAACAACAACAACAAGAGGTTTCGTTACTTCACCCCTTCACCTTGACCGTTTCCGGGCCAACTGGATCCGGAAAATCGTATCTTGTTGGACATATTTTGGAAAGCCTCAAGTTTAAACCTTACCCTCAACGGATCTTATGGCTTTATCGTCGCTGGCAGCCTCTGTACGATGACATTCTACAATCCGTGTATCCTCCTGTAGAGTTTGTTCAAGGTATTCCCATAGATTTGGACCAAGACTACATTTTTGACACAGCTGTAAGAAATGTCATCGTTCTGGATGATCTCATGTCTACGGCTAGTAAAGATCCCAAAATAACTGACTTGTTTACAGAAGGTTTCCATCATCGCAACCTCTCTGTTATCCCTATCAACCAAAATTTATTTTTCAGCAAAAACCGAACGCAGAGACGGAATTCGCATTATTTAATATTGTTTAACAATCCGGTAGACCAACAATCCATCATGACCTTAGGTCGTCAAATGTATCCAACCCGATCTCAACATTTCATGCAAAAATTTGAAGAGGCTACGAGTTAACCCTATGGCCATCTTTTGATCGATTTTAAACCTGATACACCAGCAGACGAAAGACTTCGTCCTAATGGCTGTAAAGTGAGTAGTTTGGAAAACCATCCACAGAAAGAGTCTACCCTCCGAAGCAGCGTGCAGACGTGTGCCGAAAATCTCTTTGATATGCCTTCTTGTGATAGTTGTGGAATAGTCTTCCAATCTACTACGGACCTCATGAAACACCGAAAAACCTGGTGTCCTGGGAATGAAAGTTCTAGCCATGGTCCACCTCTGGGATTTGCCAATGAGCCAAAGAAACGAAAGTTTGATGAGGCCTTTCCCCCAAAGAAATCTCTAGAAAGCTGTTGTTATTGTGGACAG
Source organism: Gibbula magus (assembly GCA_936450465.1). Classification (NCBI taxonomy): domain Eukaryota; kingdom Metazoa; phylum Mollusca; class Gastropoda; order Trochida; family Trochidae; genus Gibbula; species Gibbula magus. The sequence continues at coordinate 65,029,617 of OW388304.1, forward strand.
GTGTTTCTAAATAGTATTTGTTTACAGAAACATCTCCACGATAAGCAATGCCCAGAAGTGGAAAAGGATGATAAAATGAAGGTGATGATGACATTGACACTTTTACCAAGGGTATCCAGAAACAAAATCAACAAGCTAATCTCGAAAAGCAAGGTATAATACAAATGTATAAACGTGCATGCGAGATCAATAACGACTTTTTGGATGAAAAGAGACAACTTTATTTGAAAAGAGGTCTGTCTGAAGAAATGATAGATGACAAACTGAAGAAGTTAAAATGGAGAGCTTTTAAAGAAATGTATGCAAGATTTTTTACCCATCTGTATCATTTGCAATGGGGGCCAATGACACAAGAAATATTGAAGGAGGCGCAATACACTAATGATATATATGACAGTGTCTTTTCCAAACTGTACAAATATAAATCTTGGGTAGAAGACTTGATCGAAGATGATGATGACATGATGTCTGATGAAGACGGTAGTGAGGATGATGATAAAGAAGAAGAAGAAGTAGCTCAATAGACATTCTTGGTTGTAAAGAAGACTTAGGGAGTGTTCCTAGCCTTACGTCTTCTCATTGAAACGGGGCAAATAAAAAGTGTGAAGATTAATATTCTTTTTGTATTTTACTGTTGTTGAAAACAATTGTCACATATAATCTCTGAGCGTGAAAACAGATGAATCAATCACATTTTCAGCAGGGCAAACTCACTATACTGGACCTCTTCCAATTTTATGTAGTTACGTGTAGTTAAATGACCTTTATTATACACCAGGGTCACTTCTTTCCATGGTAACAAGAGCTTGTTTGACCTTTATGACTTGTTAACAATGTCTCTCTCTCTTATGTAAAAAACAATTGCTGCATAACGTAAACTGATTGCCGTGTAGGATATCCTTACTACAATATTTTAGATACTCTTTCAACCATAACAACATCTTATGTGTCATTAAACACATTTCATTAAACACATCTAGTATCGGATATGTACCTAAAACGGTGTTCATTGTATGTATGTTAATTGAATAAATTCAATTCTAGTATTACTGTCTAAATCATGATGTATCCACTTTAGGACATCTGTTGATAACATTTTGTGACAGGTCAAAAGGTCACCCATAACCTTTTTGAAATAGGTGCTTGCCTGCCTTTACCAAAAAATAGGATGTGCCCACTTTTAGGTAATTCTATTTCTGTCATATTTATGACAGGTCAAAAGTCCAGCTGCCTGCCTGTAATATTTTTACCCAAAAGACAGGATGTTCCTACTTAAGTATGTTAGTTGGTAAAGTTTGTGATGGGCCAAAAGGTCACCTATCTAAAAATTTCCCCAAATACAGGATGTGCCTACTTTTAGGTTTATATGTTGATCACACCTTGTTTCTCATCTTAATGAAAACATGATAGATGTCTAATGTAAAATGATTGTATTGTCAGAAATATTGAGACCTTACTTTCATAACAAATCCATAACAATATCTCATACATTTTATCAGTATCATGTTTATCTCATATCAGTTGTATACCCCATAAAGTGAAATTTTTTCTAGAAATGTTAGAGTAAATGTATTAATTGAATGTTTCAGAATAAACCATATCGCTAATCACTTGTAAATAACATTTTCAGAAAATGTTATTCAGACTTTAAGCAAACTTGTGCAAAGTCTAGGGTATTATAAGTATGCTAATTTATATGAATATTGTGACACATTCTTATCTGGGCGCAAAAGAACGCATTATGTAATTAAGGAAATGGCTACTGAGTATTCAGTGTGTCAGTGTTGCCCTCCCCACGGGTTTGTAAGCAGCTAAATGGCAAATAATAGACTTGATTATTGTCCTTCACTTTGATATTATCGTATCAAGCTGTGTGTCCTTTTCTCCCCCAAAACTCCTTTTGAATGAATGTTTTCTACAAATAGAGCTACAAATGGCACATGGATGTGTCATATGGTATATTTTATCCTTCATTCATGTCACTAACAAAGGAGTAAAAAAATACATTATTCCAAATTAAGTCACTCTCAGTTTTTAAGACTGACGTCATTCAAACATGGCAGGAAGATCACCATGATATGACTATTTTCATTCAAAATGGCGGAACGATAAGAATTAAAAATATGTCATAATAGATCCAATGACCACACATTCCATGGTGACCTAAAGGTCACCTGAAGCCCCATTGACGTCATTCAAAATGACATAATCACAGAAGTTAAAAATTTGTCATAATAGATCCCATGACCACACATTCCAAGGTGACCTAAAGGTCACCTGAACCCCAATTGACGTCATTCCAAAGAAAAATGGTGGATACACAGGAAATGATGACATCATTTTTGTGTTATAGTAACGTCTATACTACTTCCCTGATTCTTAATCAATGAAAACACATCTTTCAGTGGCCATATCGACCGAGTGACTTCAAAGATATAGGCATTTTACTCTTAAGGTCCTTCGAATATGTCTGATGTAAATAACACAAATGAACTATTTTTGGTATTTTTGTCTGATTTGGTCTTCTGTTTTTATCAGCATATTTATGATCAATAGTTTTCACAATATCAAACACATTAAACGAGAAAACGTTTGCCTTACGTTTAGTTTATCATTATGTCATTCACAAATGTCACGTTTACAACGGCGTCGCTGATTGCCAGACATATGGTAGTTAATGATGGTATTTAATTGCTGACTGCATAAGTAGAGGCATCCACAACGATTCACACATGTTGTCTTGTTGGCTTCTCGATGAAATATGGGGCTTGCTCTAATTTTAGCAAAGTATGACAGTGAAACGTATCATATGTTGTAAAACTTGTCATTTATGGTATAAATAATTTTAAAAAGCATACACCAAATATTCTTACCTCAGCGAGCAAAGTTATGACGGGTATTAAAGTTTTCATAATGGTCATGGCATTTACAATTTTTCTAAACATATGTTGATTGGTTGACGCCCATTCAAGAATCGCTAAGCTGTACCATATTGGCTTAATCACATAGATAAACAATTTAGAGCATACTAATACTAAGTCACACAATTAATTGCAGTTGGGTTATTTAAAACAATATATAGGCCGACCTAAGTAATTGAAGGCGAATCGAGAACTGTTTTAACATTAGCGCTGTAAGTACTCAATTTCATGACAATAACCTATAAATCCGTTGGTTACTTATACCAAGACGCATTCAACAAAAGTATTTTAACTTCGATTCATGTAAAGTACTCACTGAAACAGGATATAGCCGTGTGTCTAATTTATTCATTCCTCAAAGTGCCTTTGAATAAATGAAACAACAACATTGTATCAATGGGAATGACAAATACATGGTTAGATTATACTGGTTACGAACAAAAAAACAGGGCTTATGCTCCAAGCAGTACACCTAACACTGCTGTACAATGGAGAGTTAACATTTGGTTATCGAGGTTATTAAGCGGTCACTAACAATAGCTGCCAACCAGGCTTATGCTCTGATCAATGTACCTAACACTGATGTATAATAATAACTATGAGTGTTAATATTTGGTTATCAGGGATGTTTAAAGGACAGGTATCATAGATGCCAGTTAACCTTTTCCTTTTAAAAAGAGATCAAGGAAATCCCCAAATGATCCTCTGTAAGTTCCACCAGGCCGCGCTATCCCGAAGTGAGTGTTGTACAGTGAAACAACTACGTCCTTTGGATCTCGCAAAGTATAGACAACCTTGATCTTCTTGCTGATGACATCTTCTGGACCATCTGAGAGTCTGGCTTGGACGTTGATGATGCGTGTTGAGGCTAGTTTCTCAAATTCCTAATGAGAAACTATTTCTAGATGATCTTTGAAACGCTCAATCGTCTCAGCAGAGCTGTAAAGTATCATGCTCATCATTTCAAATGTCCGATGTGTTCCTCAAAAACAATACATATCGATTTACAAATGTATGAATTCATTCTGGACAGTTTCTGTTAAATAACTTTCAATATATATATATTTATATATATATATATATATATATATATATATATATATATATATATAAGAATGCACGTGTGACCTCAATATGTTCATCCTATGTCATTGTAGGCTCAATGACGTCATCAATGTAGGCCTCACAGTGTGGAATGTTCGAGGTGAGATGGTTAATCGCGCTCAAAGGTCGCCGGCGCATTTTTCAAGCCACTAGGTGTAACATGAGCTGAAACTTGCTTGGCCCTATCAGTAAGAGGGATCTGCCAGTATCCCTTTAACAGATCACATTTGCTCACAAACCTAGCAGTTCCTACTCTATAGATGCAATCCTCAATCCTAGGTATGGGATATGACTCTGACTGACTTAGGGAGTTAATCTTACGAAAGTCTGGAAACAGACGCCAAGTTTTGGCACCAGGAAACAAGGGGAACTCCATGGACTAAAGCTAGGCTATATTATTTCATGATCTAGCATGTGTTGTATCTCCTTCTGAAGTATCTCTAACTAATGAGAGGATTCATGGGGTAAGGTGGTTGCTTTATGGGCTTAGCATCTTTTACATCAACATCATGGTACACGATATCAGTTCTACTAGGACTATTCTGGAACAAATGCTTTTACTCTGAGATAAGGTTAATCATATCCTGTCTCTGAGGTTCAGTCAGGTGGCTTAGTTTAGAGTCAATATTTACAAGGACTTCTGAATTCGATGGCTTCACATCTGGTACCTTGTCATCAATTTCATCATGCCTGGACGGAACAATCAAAGGTCTTGAGTGTCCGGAACTGTGGCAGTATGAGGAACATCAGGATCAGCAGAGGTAGCGGCTTGAACTGCGCAGACAGTAATGGGTTCACCTCTTGCATGGTAAGCCTTAAGCATGTTGATGTGTTCCTCGATCTGGAAGTTTCTACCAAATAATCAGTCTCTCCAACCTTTTTCAGGATGGAGTATGGTCCACAGTATCTTGCCTTCAAGGGTTCAACTTGCACTGGAAGAGTAGGAGGACTTGATCACCGGATCTGAACTCCCGTTTCAGAGATTTCTTGTCGTACCAAGTCTTCATCTTCATCTGTGTATCTTGAAGGTTCTTCTTTGCCATCTCAGCTGCTCGTGAAAACTTCTCCTTGAATCCAACATTATAGTCCAAGAGATTCAAAGTTTGATCTTCAGACATCCAAGATTCCTATATTCCAATGTCAGGGGCTCCTCTCACTTTTCAACTGAATATAAGTTCATATGGGCTGAATCCAAGAGTTGCTTGTACAGTTTCCTTAGCTGCAAAGATGAGGTAACGTACACCTTCATCCCAATACTTTTTTTAGTCGAAGCAGTAGGACCTAATCATGTTTTCAGAGTTTGATGGAATCTTTCAAGAGCACCCTGAGATTCTGGATGGTAGGCTGTTTGATGCCTATCTGATACCTGACCTGTTGGAATATCCGAGACATAAAGTTTGAGCCTTGATAAGATTGTATTGATGTTGGCAAACCAACCACGGTGAAGAACTTTATGAGGGCCTTGCAAATAACAGGAGCTGTAATCTTCCTCAATGGAACAACCTCAAGAAATCTGGTTGATACAAACATGACAGTTAATAGATACTGGCCAGACGTTGGGTGTTGACCTACACATTCAACATAATTCTGCTAAAAGGTCCTCCAAAGGCTGGAATTGGATGTAGGGGTGCAACAGGAATATTTTGCTTTGGCTTTCCTACCACCTGGCAAGTGTGACAAGTGCGAGACTGACAAATCTGTTACATCACATTCAGCTGCATTGTCAGAGCCTAACCTCGACATGGATCTAGTAACTGGACACACATACAATGTATATATAAACAAAGGCTGAAAATATTTTGGATTCCCGACCGGTTTCACATTTTTCAGTGATCATCATGGGATCTTTATGACATTGTCTTTCTATGACGTCACAGAACAAAGAGCGCATAACTCAAACAATGCGTAATCTGTGACGTCATATATGTACATTCATCACATACATATAATAAGCAGTTTGGAAACATTTAAATGTGCAGTATTACGAGCTATTTATACTGTTTAATCGTCGTTTAAAGACTTTGATGAAATAGTTTGTCCAAAATATTCCTTGCCACATTTGATAACATATATTAAGTTTTGTGACACGCATGTCATGTTCTCCCATACCTGGAAACAATGGCCACTTTTAAAAGTATATTTTTTTTCCAGTAATAAATATGGGCAAGTTCCACATTTTGGTCGTTCACATCTTCTAATTGACTTGTCATCCTGGCTTGATTTATCAAATTTAGCCCTAGTCAATATTTGTTTTCAACTCCGGCTTTGCCTTTTACTTTTGATAAGGGATACATGTGAAAGTTAATCTTTTAAGGTATCACATTTGTGTAAGGGTTTGAGCGTTTCTTTTAGTTTGGAGAATATTTCAGGATTTCTAGGGTTAAGCGTTGATACAAGTGGTAGCACTTTAGTAGTAGTAGTATATCTTTTAGTTCATTTAGCCTATATTCTACACAATCTGAATTTAAAACTATCATGCATATTCTTCTAGCTAATGGATATGAGACACTGTTTTCTGTGTCTTGGATGACAGGAGTTAAATCCAAATATTGCTAAGAATCAGTTCGTTTATGTTTTAGTTGGTGTTCGAAATGAATACTTTTACATCTAAAAATGGAAGCTGTGAATTGTTTATCGCCTTTGTAAATGCCAAACGTGGATGTAAATTTTGTAATTCATGTCTAAGGCATTCTAAATCAGTTTCACTCCGTTTCCATACGATGAAATCATAATCTAAAAATCGAGTCCAGTGTATTGAAATTCTAGCCTCAAAGTGTTCTTCAACTTTGGTACCCATTGCCTTGTATAAATGATGTGTGCATTTATATATGGATCACCTCTGTACTTATACCCCTGTTTCTCGTTTACTGGGAAACCTGTAAAGGAGTTAGCAAAACATGTCATTTGGCTATTGGTCCCATATATAGTGTAATAGAGGATATCTGTCTTTTCTTGAGTAATACCATGTTTTTCTCATCGAGTGAGGTAGAAAGGTTATATTTTCACGAGTGGTGCAGCCACGAGTGAAAACATTTAACTTTTCTACCTCACGAGATGAGATAAACATGGTATTTGTCAAGAATTGACGGATATTCTATTTATTATATGATATTATCCATGTAAAATATGTAAAGTTATTTTCATTGTTGTTTGATAGACATTTTATTTCGCTGATAAATCCCAGTATTTCACTGCTCATCATATAATAAAAGATGATACTTGATTGTGGTTTCTACTTTTATGTTGACAAAATATACATGTAACATCAACACCTTCAATGTATTTCTATATAATATATATGTATTCTGTATAACGTGAGTATAACGTTCTTTTGATAAATGTTTCCATATAAATATTGTTCATGCCCATTTAGTACTCATTCAGTTCAACCCGACTCTACTGCAGAGTCATGTCAAATGGATGTAGCATTTCTGTGATATCTGTAACAAAATGTCTCATGAAGAGTATGTTTATGTGTTTACTAAACTAATTTCCTTCCCATATCTATTTGGCTTCTTTCAGTCCTTGTCCTGTGCATATCTCTTGTAGAACCTCGACCCCGCCATTTTCTCCTCATACACCCGGTAGTAGTCCTCCAACATCTCCTCTGTGAAGTAGTTCCTCCAGTCTCCTACTTTACCTGATAATACAGATAAGCAGTAAGTCATTTGACAATACCATGTTTAAAAAACAATAAGCAGGATTGGTGTAATAATTAATGCTTATACCAAGTTGCTTTTGCTTCATTCTGTGAAATAAAAGTTTACCTTTTCTGTAGAGGAAGTTTTCCCCATCTACTTTGAAAGCAAAGTTTTCTTTGTCAACCTTCATCTTATCAAATCCACAATTTTCTGCAATGGCCCTACAGAGCCGATCGTCTCTCTTCAGTCCCAAAAAGTCAGATAGTGTTTGAAGGGAGGTCAGTGGATCCTAGAAACGATGCCAAAGGGCATGAGACAATCAGAGAACAGAAATCGAGAACATGTACACATATCATAGTATAACTATGATGGTAATGATGTTTCACTTTCTGCTATTACCAGCTCATCAGCTTTTAAATGTGATCCATTTCAACTGTATCATGCAAAAATTTCAACAACCATTAGGAAGACAATCATAGTAACGTCGTTGTGTTGCCTAACCCTTAGTTGATTTGCTTATTCGGCACAGGACATGTCAGACGATACGGATTAAACTGGATAACGGTTACTAGCTGCTGACTGCATCAGTTGAGGAAGAGTCCACCAGTCTAACATGTTGGCATGTTCGTTTCTCAATGACATCATTGGCCTTATCTAATTTCAGCAATGGACGACAGATAACAATGTTATAAAACTGGTCATTTATATACATATCAATCAATCCAAAACCAGTTATTATTAAATGCTACTTAAATATGTCAAGTACCTTGATGGTCACTTTGTAAATTTTAACCAGTTTCTATAAAAAGCTGTTTTGTTATAGCTGTGGCATGTACCTTAATCGTATCTTCGTAAACCTGAAAATGCACTTCTATTCCCGGGTGGTCCTGAAGAAATTTCTCGGCATCTAACATATGATCCAAATATCCATTGATATCAACTGTCAATCAGAAAAACAGAATATACCCATGTTATTTTATGTATTGTTTTGTATGTATCGACAATTAATGGCAATAGGTTTATTTAAAACAATATAGATAGGTGTATTATTTATTCATTTTTCGAAATGCAATTTAATTAATGAAACAACAACGTCGTATCAATTGGAATTAAACCGAGGAGTATACCTAAGACTGACGTACAATGAAGAGTTAGTATTTAGTAATCGAGGTTGTTTTAGAGGACAGTTAAAATGGATGTCAATTTACCTTTCCCATTTAGAAAGAGATCAAGGAAATCCCCAAATGATCCACTGTAAGTTCCATAAGGCCAGGGTATCCCGAAATGAATGTTGTACAGCGAAACAACCACGTCCTTTGGATCCCGCAGAGTATAGACAACCTTGACCCTCTTGCTGATGAGATCTTCTGGACCATCTGAGAGTCTGATGTGAGAGTTAATGATGCGTGGTGAGGCTAGTTTCTCAAATTCCTCAGGAGAAACTAGTTCTATATGTTCTTTGAAGCGCTCAATCGTCTCAGCAGAGCCGTTAAGTAGCATGCTCATCATTTCAAACGTCCAGTGAGTCCCTTATAAGACAAAACATATCGCATTACAAATGGATGAATTCATTAAAAAATTCTTAGAAATGTCAAGCCTTCTCCACTGGATAAAGATAAATTTTTTTCAATAGGGAAACTTTGAGAAATAACTTTTCACCTCAAAATCGACTGTAAATGGATTCTTAATGAATTTTTAATCTCAAATTTATAAAGATAAAACTAAGTTTACTTTAATAAGGTAGTAAATAGTCGACATACCAGTCCTCAGATATCCAGGAAAATATACATCATCTTGTCTCAATGGAAACTGCTTCACATTGGTGATGTAGCTGCGTTTACAAACTGGATTATAAAGAACTCCTCCACAGAGTAGATATTTCAGTGAATTACCGCTTCGGTCCGTGATTGTCTCAAAGATGTCATCCGCAAGTGAAAACTCAAAAAATTTACCAGCGATCTGCAACAAATGAAAGCAGTTTTCTTTGTTATGTGACATCTTAACACTAATATTACATCATATTTCAATCAATTAAATCCGATAGTACATATATGCTATTCACTGATAGGGTTTCTGTCACAATATCATGTTTCTAGTCACTATGATATTGTCAAAATGGAGGTGACGTTACTTGTACACATTTGTGACAATATTTAGAAAATCAAACCATCGTCAACACCATTCATCAACAGTGATATGACATCACATCTCAATCAAACCAGGTTGTGATATATCTGCTGTTATAGGATGTGATATATCTGCTGATACAGGATGTGATATGTCTGGTGATACAGGATGTAATATGTCTGCTGATACAGGATGATATATGTCTGATTATACAGGGTGTGATATATCTGCTGCTACAGGATGTGATATGTCTGGTGATACAGGATGTAATATGTCTGCTGATACAGGATGATATATGTCTGCTTATACAGGGTGTGATATATCTGCTGCTACAGGATGTGATATGCCTGCTGATACAGGATGTGATATGCCTGCTTATACAGGATGTGATATATCTGCTGATACAGGGTGTGATATATCTGCTGATACAGGGTGTGATATATCTCCTGATACAGGGTGTGATATACCTGCTGATACAGGTTGTGGTATGCCTACTGATACAGGATGTGATATGTCTGCTGATACAGGAGGTGATATGCCTGCTTATACAGGGTGTGATATGTCTGCTGATACAGGATGTGATATGTCTGCTAATACAGGATGTGATATGTCTGCTGATACAGGATGTGATATGTCTGCTGATACAGGATGTGATATGTCTGCTGATACAAGAGGAGATATGTCTGCTGACACAGCGTGAGATATACGTGCTGATACAGGATGTGATATGTTTGTTGATAGAGGGTGATATATACATGCTGATACAGGATGTGATATGCCTGCTGAAACAGGATGTGATATGCCTGCTTATACAGGATGTGATATGCCTGCTTATACAGGATGTGATATGTCTGCTGATACAGGGTGAGATATGTCTGCTGATACAGGAGGAGATATGTCTGCTGATACAGGATGCGATATATATGCTGATACAGGATGTGATATGTCTTGTGATACAGGATGTAATATGTCTGCTGATACAGGATGATATATGTCTGCTTATACAGGATGTGATATGTCTGCTGATACAGGATGTGATATGTCTGCTGATACAGGATGTGATATGTCTGCTTATATACAGGGTGAGATATACCTGCTGATACAGGATGTGATATATCTGCTGATACAGGATGTGATATATCTGCTGATACAGGATGTGATATATCTGCTGATACAGGATGTGATATGTCTGGTGATACAGGATGTAATATGTCTGCTGATACAGGATGATATATGTCTGCTTATACAGGGTGTGATATACCTGCTCATTCAGGATGTGATATGTCTGCTGATACGGGATGTGATATACCTGCTGATACAGGATGTGATATACCTGCTGATACAGGATGTGATATACCTGCTGATACAGGATGTGATATGCCTGCTGATACAGGATGTGATATGCCTGCTGATACAGGATGTGATATGCCTCCTTATACAGGATGAGATATACCTGCTGATACAGGATGTGGTATATCTGCTGATACAGGATGTGATATGCCTGCTGATACAGGATGTGATATGTCTGCTGATACAGGATGTCATATGCCTGCTGATACACGATGTGATATATCTGCTGCTACATGATGTGATATGTCTGCTGATACAGGATGTGATACACCTGCTGATTCAGGTTGTAATATATCTGCTGATACAGGATGTGATATATCTCCTGATACAGGGTGTTGATATACCTGCTGATACAGGTTGTGGTATGCCTACTGATACAGGATGTGATATGTCTGCTGATACAGGAGGTGATATGCCTGCTTATACAGGGTGTGATATGTCTGCTGATACAGGATGTGATATGTCTGCTAATACAGGATGTGATATGTCTGCTGATACAGGATGTGATATGTCTGCTGATACAGGATGTGATATGTCTGCTGATACAGGATTTGATATGTCTGCTGATACAGGATGTGATATATCTGCTGATACAAGAGGAGATATGTCTGCTGACACAGTGTGAGATATACGTGCTGATACAGGATGTGATATGTTTGTTGATAGAGGGTGATATATACGTGCTGATACAGGATGTGATATGCCTGCTGAAACAGGATGTGATATGCCTGCTTATACAGGATGTGATATGCCTGCTTATACAGGATGTGATATGCCTGCTGATTCAGGATGTGATATGTCTGGTGATAGAGGATGTAATATGTCTGCTGATACAGGATGATATATGTCTGATTATACAGGGTGTGATATATCTGCTGCTACAGGATGTGATATGTCTGGTGATACAGGATGTAATATGTCTGCTGATACAGGATGATATATGTCTGCTTATACAGGGTGTGATATATCTGCTGCTACAGGATGTGATATGCCTGCTGATACAGGATGTGATATGTCTGCCGATACAGGATGTGATATGTCTGCTTATACAGGGTGTGATATGTCTGCTGCTACATGATGTGATATGCCTGCTGATACAGGATGTGTTATGTCTGCTGATACAGGATGATATATGTCTCCTTATACAGGGTGTGATATACCTGCTGCTACAGGATGTGATATGCCTGCTGATACAGGATGTGATATGCCTGCTTATACAGGGTGTGATATATCTGCTGATACAGGGTGTGATATATCTGCTGATACAGGGTGTGATATATCTCCTGATACAGGGTGTGATATACCTGCTGATACAGGTTGTGGTATGCCTACTGATACAGGATGTGATATGTCTGCTGATACAGGAGGTGATATGCCTGCTTATACGGGGTGTGATATGTCTGCTGATACAGGATGTGATATGTCTGCTAATACAGGATGTGATATGTCTGCTGATACAGGATGTGATATGTCTGCTGATACAGGATGTGATATGTCTGCTGATACAGGATTTGATATGTCTGCTGATACAGGATGTAATATATCTGCTGATACAAGAGGAGATATGTCTGCTGACACAGCGTGAGATATACGTGCTGATACAGGATGTGATATGTTTGTTGATAGAGGGTGATATATACGTGCTGATACAGGATGTGATATGCCTGCTGAAACAGGATGTGATATGCCTGCTTATACAGGATGTGATATGCCTGCTTATACAGGATGTGATATGTCTGCTGATACAGGGTGAGATATGTCTGCTGATACAGGAGGAGATATGTCTGCTGATACAGGATGTGATATATATGCTGATACAGGATGTGATATGTCTTGTGATACAGGATGTAATATGTCTGCTGATACAGGATGATATATGTCTGCTTATACAGGATGTGATATGTCTGCTGATACAGGATGTGATATGTCTGCTGATACAGGATGTGATATGTCTGCTTATATACAGGGTGAGATATACCTGCTGATACAGGATGTGATATATCTGCTGATACAGGATGTGATATATCTGCTGATTCAGGATGTGATATGTCTGCTGATACGGGATGTGATATACCTGCTGATACAGGATGTGATATACCTGCTGATACAGGATGTGATATACCTGCTGATACAGGATGTGATATGCCTGCTGATACAGGATGTGATATGCCTGCTGATACAGGATGTGATATGCCTCCTTATACAGGATGAGATATACCTGCTGATACAGGATGTGTTATATCTGCTGATACAGGATGTGATATGCCTGCTGATACAGGATGTGATATGTCTGCTGATACAGGATGTCATATGCCTGCTTATACACGATGTGATATATCTGCTGCTACATGATGTGATATGTCTGCTGATACAGGATGTGATACACCTGCTGATTCAGGTTGTAATATATCTGCTGATACAGGATGTGATATATATCCTGATACAGGGTGTGATATACCTGCTGATACAGGTTGTGGTATGCCTACTGATACAGGATGTGATATGTCTGCTGATACAGGAGGTGATATGCCTGCTTATACAGGGTGTGATATGTCTGCTGATACAGGATGTGATATGTCTGCTAATACAGGATGTGATATGTCTGCTGATACAGGATGTGATATGTCTGCTGATACAGGATGTGATATGTCTGCTGATACAGGATGTGATATGTCTGCTGATACAGGATGTGATATATCTGCTGATACAAGAGGAGATATGTCTGCTGACACAGCGTGAGATATACGTGCTGATACAGGATGTGATATGTTTGTTGATAGAGGGTGATATATACGTGCTGATACAGGATGTGATATGCCTGCTTATACAGGATGTGATATGCCTGCTTATACAGGATGTGATATGCCTGCTGATTCAGGATGTGATATGTCTGCTGATACGGGATGTGATATACCTGCTGATACAGGATGTGATATACCTGCTGATACAGGATGTGATATACCTGCTGATACAGGATGTGATATGCCTGCTGATACAGGATGTGATATGCCTGCTGATACAGGATGTGATATGCCTCCTTATACAGGATGAGATATACCTGCTGATACAGGATGTGGTATATCTGCGGATACAGGATGTGATATGCCTACTGATACAGGATGTGATATGTCTGCTGATACAGGATGTCATATGCCTGCTGATACACGATGAGATATATGCTGCTACATGATGTGATATGTCTGCTGATACAGGATGTGATACACCTGCTGATTCAGGTTGTAATATATCTGCTGATACAGGATGTTATATAGCTGCTGATACAGGGTGTGATATGTCTGCTGATACAGGATGTGATATATCTGCTGATACATGATGTGATATGTCTGGTGATACAGGATGTGATATACTTGCTCATTCAGGTTGTAATATATCTGCTGATACAGGATGTGATATACCTGCTTATACAGGGTGTGATATGTCTGCTGATACAGTATGTGATATATCTGCTGATACAGGATGTGATATACCTGCTGATTCAGGTTGTGATATATCTGCTGATACAGGATGTGATATACCTTCTGATACATGATACGATATACCTGATGATACAGGATGAGATATTCCTGCTGTTTCAGGTTGTGATATATCTGCTGATATAGGATGTGATATATCTGCTGATACAGGATGTGATATACCTACTGATACAGGATGTGATATACATGCTGATGCAGGTTGTGATATATCTGCTGATACAGGTTGTGATATATCTGCTGATACAGGATGTGATATACCTGCTGATACAGGATGTGATATATCTGCTGATACAGGATGTGATATACCTACTGATACAGAATGTGATAGACCTGTTGATGCGGGATGTGATGTATCTGCTGATAAAGGATGTGATATACCTGCTGATACAGGATGTGGTATATCTGCTGCTACATGATGTGATATACCTAATGATACAGGATGTGACATACTTGCTGATGCAGGTTGTGATATATCTGCTGATACAGAATGTGATATACCTGCTGATACAGGATGTGGTATATCTGCTGATACAGGATGTGATATACCTGCTGATTCAGGCTGTGATATACCTTCTGATACAGGATGTGATATACCCGCTGATACAGGATGTGGTATATCTGCTGATACAGGATGTGATATGCCTGCTGATACAGGATGTGACATGCCTGATGGTACAGGATGTGATATACCTGCTGATACAGGATGTGATATTCCTGATGATACAGGATGTGATATGCCGGCTGATACAGGATGTGATGTGTCTGCTGATACAGGATGTGATATTCCTGCTAATACAGGATGTGATATGTCTTTGATACAGGATGTGATATGCCTGCTTATACAGGATGTGATATACCTGCTGATACAGGATGTGGTTTATCTGCTGATACAGGATGTGATATGCCTGCTGATACAGGATTTAATACGCCTGATGGTACAGGATGTGATATGTCTGCTGATACAGGATGTGATATGCCTGATGATACAGGATGTGTGTACCGGATGATACAGCATGTGTTATATCTGCTGATACAGGATGTGATATGCCTGCTGATACAGGATGTGACATGCCTGATGGTACAGGATGTGATATACCTGCTGATACAGGATGTGATATACCTGCTGATACAGGCTGTGATATACCTGCTGATACAGGTTGTGATATGCCTGCTGATACAGGATTTAATACTCCTGATGGTACAGGATGTGATATGTCTGCTGATACAGGATGTGATATGCCTGATGATACAGGATGTGTGTACCGTCTGATACAGCATGTGTTATATCTGCTGATACAGGATGTGATATGCCTGCTGATACAGGATGTGACATGCCTGATGGTACAGGATGTGATATACCTGCTGATACAGGATGTGATATACCTGCTGATACAGGATGTGATATGTCTGCTGATACAGGATGTGATATGTCTGCTGATACAGGATGTGATATGCCTGCTTATACAGGATTTGATATACCTACTGATACAGGGTGTGGTATATCTGCTGATACATGATGTGATATGCCTGCTGATACAGGATGTGATATGACTGATGGTACAGGATGTGAAATGCCTGCTGATACAGGATGTGATATGACTCATGATACAGGATGTGTGTACTGGCTGATACAGCATGTGTTATGTCTGCTGATACAGTATGTGATATGCCTGCTGATACAGGATGTGATATGTCTGCTGATACAGGATGTGATATGCCTGCTGATACAGGATGTGATATATCTGCTGCTACAGGATGTGATATGTCTGCTGATACACGGTGAGGTATATCTGCTGATACAAGATGTGATATATCCGCTGATACAGGATGTGATATGCCTGATGATACAGGATGTGATATGTCTGCTGATACAGGGTGAGAAATATCTGCTGATACAGGATGTGATATGCCTTCTGATACAGGATGTGATATGTCTTCTTATACAGGATGTGGTATATCTGCTGATACAGGATGTGGTATATCTGCTGATACAGGATGTGATATGTCTGCTGACACATGGTGTGATATGTCTGCTGATACAGGATGTGATATGCCTGCTGATACAGGATGTGATATGCCTGCTGATTCTGGATGTGATACATGTATGTCTGCTGATACAAGATGTGATATGGCTGCTGATTCTGGATGTGATACATGTATGTCTGCTGATCCTAGATGTGATATGTCTGCTGATACAAGATGTGATATGCCTGATGAAACATGATGTGATATGCCTGCTGATACAGATTTTGATATGTCTGCTGATACAGGATGTGATATGCCTGCTGATACAGGATGTGATATATCTGCTGATACAGGATGTGATATGCCTGCTGATACAGGACGTGGTATATCTGCTGATACAGGACGTGGTATATCTGCTGATACAGGATGTGAATTGCCTGCTGATACAGGATGTGAATTGCCTGCTGATACAGGATGTGATATGTCTGCTGATACAGGATGTGATATGTCTGCTGATACAGGATGTGATATGCCTGCTGATACAGGATGTGATATACCTGCTGATACAGGATGTGATATGCCTTCTGATACAGGATGTGATATGCCTGCTGATACAGGATGTGATATGCCTGCTGATACAGAATGTGATATGCCTGCTGATAAAGGATGTTATATGTCTGCTGATACAGGGTGTGATATGCATGTCTGCTGATACAGGATGTGATATACCTGCTGATTCAGGTTGTAATATATCCGCTGATATAGGGTTTGCTATACCTGCTGATACAGGATGTGATATATCTGCTGAAACAGGATGTGATATACCTACTGATACAGGATGTGATATACCTGCTGATGCAGGTTTTAATATATCCGCTGATATAGGGTGTGCTATACCTGCTGATACAGGATGTGATATATCTGCTGAAACAGGATGTGATATACCTACTGATACAGGATGTGATATACCTGCTGATGCAGGTTGTGATATATCTGCTGATACAGGATGTGATATTCCTGCTGATTCAGGTTATGATATATCTGCTGCTATAGGATGTGTTATATCTGCTGATACAGGATGCGTTATACCTACTGATACAGGATATGATATACCTGCTGATGCAGGTTGTGATATATCTGATGATACAGGATGTGATATACCTGCTGATACAGGATGTGATATACCTGCTGATACAGGATGTGATATACCTGCTGATTCAGGTTGTGATATATCTGCTGATATAGGATGTGATATACCTACTGAAACAGGATGTGACATACCTGTTGATACAGGGTGTGATATACCTGTTGATACAGGATGTGATATATCTGCTGATACAGGATGTGACATACCTACTGATAGAGGATGTGATATACCTTCTTATACAGGATGTGATTTGTCTGCTGATACAGGATGTGATGTACCTACTGATAGAAGATGTGATATACCTGCTGATACGGATGTGATATTTTCTGGGTGAACATATATTTATACAGAAAACATCAAAGGCTTTGTCAGTGTGTTTCTTTTTTATTATTATAGTTTATTACATATTATTTCTGAATATTGTGAAATATAACTTTCCTTTTATTAAGTTTCCACTTATTGTTTATGCACATATTATAAAACACTTAATCTTCTGTTCAACTCCACCCTTTTGCAGAGTGTACATTGGCAAACAGCCCACTCGACATTTCTGTGGTATCTGTCGCAAAATGTGCAATAAAGAGTCTGTTTATGGGTTTACACAGCCAATCTCCTTCACATATCTACATGTCATCTTCAGTCCTATATAATTCAATGAAAACATCTGACTATATAAGCACATCACTTTACTCTTTTGTATCCTGCAGTCCGTACATGCGGCATGTCGTTTCTAGTCTTTGTCCCGTGCATATCTCTGATAGAACCTGGACCCCGTCATCTTCTCCTCATACACCCGGTAGTAGTCCTCCAACATCTCCTCTGTGAAGTAGTTCCTCCAGTCTCCTACTTTGCCTGATAATACAGATTGGCCGTTAGTCATTTAACAATACCATGTTTAAAAAAGTATATAATCAGGATTGGTGTAATAAGTAATGCATATTACCTTGTTGTTATTGCTTAATTCTGTGAAATAGAAGTACACCTTTTCTGTAGAAGACGTTTTCCCCATCTACTTTGAAAGCAAAGTTTTTTTTGTCGACTTTCAGGATTCAGTGTTCAGTGGTTATGCAATGTATAAGAAGGGGTGGTGTAAAAGTTACTTTGTATTACTGGTTGCTTTTGATTAATTCCGTTAAAACGAAGTTTACCTTTTCTGAAGAGAAAGTTGTCGCCATCTATTTTGACAGCAAACTTGTCTTTGTCGACCTTCATTTTAGCAAATGCACATTTTTCTGCAACCGCTCTACAGAGCTGATCGTCTCTCTTCAGTTGGAGAAAGTCAGAAAGGTTTTGGACGGACGTCAGTGGATCCTAAAACAATCAACAAGGGCATTATGAATTAGAAACTTCAAATTCATAGGATAAATATCACATCATTTAAAGTATAAATGTCCATACTCACGGATATTATCAGCTAAAAGTAATGCTAAACCTAATCTCCCCACCTTTTAAAACTATTTGGATGAATAATTTATGGATCCTCTTTTGAACATTGCTGGCCCCACCTTTGCATAGAGCTCTCGCAGGTGATACGTAATGAACATGGATGATGGTAACTTATTGCTAACTGCTTTGATCAGTAGATGCATCTCGGTGACACAGTGAGTCTGTTGTGTTCGCTAGTTTGCTTCGAGATTAAACATGAGTTTGATCTATTTTAAATAGAGGAAGACCGAGACGTTTTTCCCACAACGATGTTGTAAACATGTCATTTATCTTAGAAATATGTTTATAACGCCAATACCAAATTAATTCTTCTAGTACTCAACCAAACGCCAATAATAGAAAACATAAGCATGTGTTAATTGGAAGCCAGTTTCAATGTAAATTCCCAGTTTCTGAAGTAATAGTTGATTGATTTGCATGGAATTGTGATTTCACAGATGATAGTCTGTGACCTCTCAAAAATGATAAGCCTGATTTTGGACCTTTGGGTTCTTTTGTCGAAACTTTAAGCCTCCTATACTAACAAAGCTCGTGCTCATATTCTTGAACTGTTATCAAAATGTAGGCAATATTGAAATTGATCACGCACATATATCACAAACAGTTTCGATCATTTAGACCATTAGCTAAGGCTGGTGGTAATAATTTCAAATTTATTTTTTGTGTCTTTTTAAAATTTTCGTTTTGAATGTAGCTCATATTAAAGTTGAATAAATTTTAACAAAGTGATGAGTAAACATTTTGAATTTCATCCTAGAACTTTGATCATCTGTCCATGGATATTATTCTTTATCAATTTGCGTTTTGGCTTCATAGTCAAAGGGATACTACTCTGTAAAATACAATTCATCGTAAATTTACTTATTGCAACATATTTATTATTGCAAGTGGAAGCAATCCATTTCAGATCAATATCATATAGAAGTCGATAGTTCGACACCTGATGCTTGCTTGATGCTTTATCAAATAAGGTTGTTGGTGTAAAAACTGAGGTCTTAAAGAATTTTAGTGCTGCATTGACAGGAGCCCTATTAATTAGAAACCAGTTTCTATTAAATGCTATATATTTATAAGTGTATAATGTGCCATGGTAACTTAGTAAATCTAAAACCAGTTTCTATGAAAATATGTTTTCTTATTACTCAGGCACGCACCTTGATCGCATCTTCATAACTCTGAAAATGCACTGGCATTTCTGGGTGGTCCTGAACAAATTTCTCTGCGTTTCGCATATGATCCAAATATCCATTGATGTCAACTGTCAATCAGAGAAACGAACAGAAGGTAACTATTGACAAGGGATGTCATTTGTGTTACACTAAACTTTTCAGCCTATGGTAATTAAAAAAGTCATTCCATTATAATTATTTAAATAATAACGTTGTATAGTATATTGTTTATGTGAAATTACACATATATGTTTATGTGAAATTACACATATATGTTTAGATTAAAACGGTTAGAGACAACTATGCATAGCAATGTACCTAACATTGATAAACACTGTAGAGTAGATATATGGATTTAACACTTGGCTATCAGGGATGTTTAAAAAGGACAAGTATAACAGATGGTAATTTACCTTTTCCATTTAAGAAGAGATCAAGGAAATCCCCAAATGATCCACTGTATGTTCCACAAGGCAAAGGTATCCCGTAGTAAATGTTGTACAGTGAAACAACCACGTCCTTTGGATCTCGCAAAGTATAGACAACCTTGACCTTCTTGCTGACGAGATCTTCTGGACCATCTGAGAGCCTGGCGTGGATGTTAATGATGCGCGGTGAGGCTAGTTTCTCAAATTCCTCAGGAGAAACTATTTCTATATGTTCTTTGAACCGCTCAATCGTCTCAGCAGAGCCGTTAAGTAGCATGCTCATCATTTCAAATGTCCAGTGAGTTCCTATAAACAGAACATATCGCATTACAAAGGCATGGATTCATACTGGAGAATTATGTATGTATATATTTATAGGAGCTTGTTTCACAAGATCAAAATCGATCTCTTTTTATATGATATGTTTGAGAAACAAATTTGACACTTTGAACTCAAAAACATTGGTAAATGGATTGGTATGAAAGGCTCCATTTTTAAATGTCTAACTGTAAAGAAGAAAACTCTTATTTATTGTAAAAGGGTAGAATACATGTAATTGTAGACGTACCAGTTCTCAGATATCCTGTAAAATATACATCATCCTGTCTCAATGGAAACTGCTTCAATTTGGTGATGTAGCTTCGTTTTCCAACATGATGGTAAAGAACTCCCCCACAAAGAAGAAATTTCATTGAATTACCACTTCGGTCCGTGACTGTCTCAAAGGTTTCATCCTCAAGTGAAATTTCAAACGGTTTACCAGCGATCTGCAACAAATGTTAGCAACTTTTTGCTATGTGACAACTTAAAAAACTATGGCATTACATCAAACAACTTCTTTTGCTAATCACTCAATGAGGTGTCTGCCATAATATATCATCTATCTAGTGATTGTGATATTGTCATAACGAAGGTGACATAACTTAATGGAGGTGACGGTATATATGTATGGCATTATTTAGCCAAATTACATCGTCATCATCGCCATTGTTATGTATTATTTTCATTGTGTCATCTGTGGCGTACTATATACCCGCAACTAGATGACAGTATATGACACAGTGCAATCATCGGTGCAGTGTTACCAGTGTCATTTAAATTATATGCCCACTTTGTTAAGCCAATTCTTATAAATAAACACTTATACTTAAACTTGATATTCTCCAAAGATTTTATTGCTCCAAATATACACATATGAAACCCTTAGAACTGCATTATTTATGCGAAAGAAGGCAACGCTCAACAACTTGAAAGAGACATAATGTCAATCAAAAATCAATTGGTTCTTAGCTTGCCTACAACGCCTTCATAAACCAATGAATATCCACAACGTAAATGGACATATAGCTCACATCACGAGGGCGTGGCAAAATATAATAGGTAGTCACAAAATAAAGCTTACATCCAAATTAGGCCTCGTTGTACCTAACCATTCATAACAGTGTCCTGTTCATTATCGAAATCAGGACTGTTTCGTCCAAACAGTCCTTATATCTGATACACAGACACTTTCAAAACAAGATTAGTTACAGTTTATCAACGCCATTGACATAACGATTAACATGATTAAGATAAAGGTTTGATTCACTTTGATTAAGGCGCAAAAAACGAATTTATATGATGCAATACTCAATACTCGGACATGGGCCTCTCAGAAAAACCTTTCTGCTATTTCCCGATACAAGTCGAAAACTATGGTAGTAACGTATACTTGTATTTAGTGTCCAGCGAAGCAGGTCAACGCCTTTTATTGATTTATTTTACAATGGATAGTGTTACTGACAAGGTAACCCCAAACTGGTATTCCTATTCTCGGCCTTAGCTTTTAAAAGGAGGGTTTAAAAGGCAGCGTAGAAAACTCCCGACCGCCCGAGACGATCTTTTTTTCCAGTTCGACGGTGAAATTTCAAAAGCAGCCTGTCTGGTGGTCGGGTAGATATTTTAGTCTTTTACTACACATTTTTCACAATAACAGGCAGGGTAATCTTTTGTCAATCTGATCTGATCTGACATAAAGTAAACATTACAATAACCAACGTAACTGAACGTTTTATATAAACTCTTTGCACTGCTTTTTATGTACCGATACAAAATATAAACATTTTGTTCGTTTCAACATTCTAGATTATAATTATAACTTACTCAAAGGCACTTTACTGAATGCATATTTTTTATTCATTATTAACTTGACAAATTCATGAAGAAACTATTAAAAAGTCATCGTTTGAAAGGCATATATGAGCAATGTAAAATTTCAACTCACAACCTTCCTGTCAAAATCATCCACAATTGTTTACAATGAAACATGTTCAATCTGGTAAGCCTATTATGTCTTCTCATCTTCTCATCTGCCGCAATGCCGACCAACTACACAATGACTTTTTTGTTTTGTCATGTTTGTGAACACATTTCATGTAAATATGACGATACAAATAAATATGAGTTAAGTTGGATATATCAGTATGCTTTCAATTGGAATTTATATAAGTACATTTTTAAGAAAACATTAATAATTAATTGCATCGGAGGTCGACCACTGGTGCAATTAATGTAATCGGATACTCTAACAATTGTCGACCAGATGTCATGTTATGTTGGCCGATATAATATCCAATACAACCGTTTTTCTAAAAAGGACTGATGATTCAATATACACGTAATAAATATTGACTGACATTTAGTAAATTGGCCAGCTGTTGATTAGTGAAATACGAGAAACATGTTCAACCAGATGGATACATGTTTGGTACTTGCAGTAAGTTCTATGTGACTGCTGAAAATCGGACAGGTAGGTTTTTTCCCGGAATTGTAATTAACTTCATTTACATCTGCTTACACATATGTGTAATTAATACATGATTAAACATTCAAATTAAAATATGCTAATTAAGATAATATTTGTTTGACTTTATATTACACAACTTGATAAAGACAAGCGCACGTTTGTTGAACAATAAAATCAATGAGAACTGAAGCCATTCAACTTCGTTACAGCATAACAGCAAAACGTTTATTATATCTTTATGACATGTTATGCGTTATTTGTGTATACTCTATCAGTGTATGTCTTTTATTTTTAAAAAGTTTTTAGGAACAATATCGTATTTTATTTTATTTTACCTTAATGCAAAGAAACCAAGAAAACCCCCCTTTAACAGTGATTTTGATACAGTTGTGAGATCACCCTCACCCTCCATATTTTAAGTGAAAAATAAATGAACCTAACCTCATGTTGTTAGTTAACTTCGTAAAAGTTAAATGAGCTCAAATATACTCATGGGGTCTGTTGTGCTCCAAATTGAAACAATTGCTCCAAATTGTAATACCTGCTCCAAATTGCAATAATAATACCTGCTCCAAATTGTAATAAAAACTGCCCCAAATTGTAATAACTGCTCCAAATTGTAATAACTTTGGTGAAGCTACATCTCGTGTTGATGAAAATGAAAATATAAAGAGTTGATGAAAAGAAGAGCTGATATAGATGTATACATAAGAGTTGGTGTAGATGTAGAAAAACATGATGTAAACGTAGACGTAGATGTAGATGTAGAAACAGATGTACATCGACATGTAGATGTAGGTGATTATTTCGATCTAGATGTATGTATAGATATATGCCACGATGTTGATGTAAATATAGGCATTGATATAGATGTAGATGAGTGGATGTAGCGGTAAACAACTTGATGTAGATATCAAACTTGATGCGGATGTCCATGTAGATGTTGATGCAGATGTAGACGTAGATGTAGATGTAGATATACATACACATGCAAATTAACATTTAAATGTAGATACAAATGAACATGTAGATGTAAATGAATATGTAGATGTTGATCGTGATAATGATTTACATGTAGGTTTAGTTGTAGATGGTAATTAGACGTATGTATAGATGAATGCGAATATGTAAATGTAAATATAAAATTGGATGTAGATGTAGATTAATACAAATGCAGACACAGGCGCAGTTGTAGATCTAGATGTACGTGTAGTTGTGAGTGTAAATGTAAATGTAGACGTAACGGGAGACGTAAGTAATGTACATATAGATGTTAATGTAGATCTGGGTTGTGAATTCAATCAATCTTTATTACGATATTTAGAAGGCCACAGGCCCGTTTGTATTGTCACAAACACTTGGGTCAAGGGCTAGATATGGCAGAGATTTAAGATTCAGATTTATATCAAAGTCAATTCTCAATGTATTTCAATTTTATTATGACAAATACATATTTTAGGCTAAATATAAGTTCAAGTTGCATTCATTGTTGTTTGATTTTGTAGGACCAGTACAATTGCAGAAGGACGAGTAGAAATTATTTATCACTTCCCCTGCAGGGCAAGTGCAGATTTTAACTATTTTCGATCCCTGGCAGTAGTACACTCATGAGTGGATCACAATAAAGAATATTTTCTGTTACAATATTCTTTCGATTTCGACGTAGAAATAGATATTTATGTAGTGTATGTAAATATGTAGATATCGGTGTAGATATAAGAGTTGATAGATAGATAGATATTCTTTATTTCCTCCAGCATTTGAAGATTGCATTACAAAATACAGGAATATTATATACAGGACATTTCACATGTTACACACAGCGTATATTTATAGTAGGTTTCTCCATTTACTCACTGTAGAGTTAACAATCAACATTATATTCTTCCATGTATCATATGTTATCACGTCTTCACAGAAGACAGGTATACTTCCCAATAAAAAAGATAGAAAAAAAATCTTCTTCATCATTCCATAACATGACAGACATTTCAACATCTAAAATATCAATTATATTGTTAAAAAGCACCTCCCTTTCATTACAGTTGATTTTACAATAAAGTATGACATGTTTGATGATATCGTGGGCAACAGTGCCGCACACACATTCTCTGGAATGCAATGATTGTGCGCCTACACGTACAAGTGTGGCAATGTCAAAAAACTTATGTTTATGGTCTTGAGCTAGTTTCCACAGGCGATGTTCTCTACCTGATCTGATGGACATATAACGTGATAAGGAGAGTCTACATTGGAGCTCATTAATTATATCTTTATTATCTGCAGCTTTGATCTTACGTTTTACAATATCAGACCATTGATGTTTTGGCATAAGCTGAGATGTACATATATATTTATCTATCTCACCATACAGATCATATTTGTGAGTAAGATTAAGCATATGGAATATGGGGGACTTGGTGTCCCATTTGCATGTGTGAATCAGCGATAAACTGCTTTTGTATTGCCCAATCCTTGTAAAGAAAAGTTGCTTGAAGATAAACTTGGGGCTTGCGTTACATAATTTGCCTAAAAAGACAAGGGCTTGTTGTTCTACATGTTTTTCAATGGAGATAAGGCCAAGTGTGTCTTTAACAATAACATTGGGGGTGGTTTTTGAAAAACCCTGTATTTTCTTGCAGAAGTATCGCTGACTCATTTCTAGCATATCATACTCTTTGAGGGACAGTTTCCCCCATACATGACATCCATACAGACCACAAGGTAGAATTACTCTGTTCCATATTCTTACAGCCGCTAGATGTTGATATAAATGGTATAGAAAGGTATATGTAAATTACGTGTAAATGTGTAAATGTAGATGTAGAAGCAACGACATATGTAAATGTATATGTAGATCCGGTGGAGATTTAAATGTAGATGTAGATGTAAGTGTACAGCTATGCGAAGATGTAGATGTAGATATAACGGTTGATGTATATATAACTGTTGATGTACATTTAGATAATAGCTGATGTATATACAGAGAGAAATGATGATATAGGAGATGATGTACATGAAGATATAACAGTTTATGTGGATGTAAATAAAATAGTTGAGAGTACATGTAGATCGTAGAGTTGGTGTAGATAAAGAAAGAGTTGATTGTGGACGTTGATGTTGGTGTAGTTACATATGTAAATATATATACATATATACAGACATAGAGAGAATTGATGTAGATATAAGAGTTGATGTGAGGTAGACATAAGAGCTGTTAAAGGTATAGAAAGATTAAATGTAGATATAAGAGTTTACGTAGAAATAGATATAAAATATAATGTAGATGGATATACATGTATGAGTTGGCATGAGTTGCCATAAATATAGATGTTGAAGTAGATGTAGTTGCACATGAATGTATAGATGCAGATGTACGACAAGATTATGCGAAGATGTAGATGGTTATACAGATGCCAATGCAGTTGTATGTGTATGTGTAAATCTAGGTGTAGACGTACCGGTAGAGATATCTTAATATGAAGATGTAGATGTAGATCTGGCTGGCAGATGTACGTAAAACTGTAGATTTAGACGTAAATGAACATGTAGATCGAGACGATAAAGATGTAGGAGTAGATGTAGATAGATATGTAGCAGTATAGGTCGACGAAGATGTATATGCATACATTTATTTTAATCTAAATACAGAGTTAGATCTTCATTTAAATGTATATATAGATGTAAGTGTAGATGATGATGTAAATGTCAAGGTAAACGTAGAGCTACGCATAGATCAAGGTGTTGATGGAGATGTAGATGTATCTGTAAATGTATGCGTACATATAGATGTAGATACGAGTGTATATGCCATTTGGAGATTTCACTGCATGTGTTAGTGTAATTTAATCTTGATGTTATGGTTGATTTGATTCTAGTTGTACGTAAAATTTATTTAAAAATAAAATGTCGATACACATTTGATGAAAGAAGAAAGTTTCATTGCAAGAAAAAGTTATGTCACTAGTTATATTATATATGTTATGTTTTATCATTATAATTATTGTACATTGGCAGATTGATAGTGTAATAGTCCTGATTGTCATATATGTAAACTGTCATCAAAAACACACTACAATCAATATTCAGGTAGTTACATTGTTTATTACAATTTCGAGCAAGTATTACAATTTCGAGCAAGCCTTCAAAAGCAATTAAAAGTGTTAATATCTGAAAACTAGTTGTCATGTTTTGATGGTGACAGTCACAATGGTACATCAAATATCAATAGAGATTTCTTTAAGCCTACAGCCTTTGGGTTTTGCACAAAGAAATAAATACCTACTGCGACTGAAATGAGTTCTTTTTTTACACTTCAATGACATAAGAATTCATTCGGTCATCAACTTGACAAGGTCATTAATTTTCAAATAATGACATGAAAGTCAAATAGATCTCATTCCGCGTTGTGTCCTTTTGAATATTTGGTCACATGATTTTGGATTTGTGAGCATTATTACAATTTGGAGCAGTTGTTACAATTTGGAGAAAAGGCTTGCTCCAAATTGTAATAACTGCTCCAAATTGTAATAACAGCTCCAAATTGTAATAAGAGCTCCAAATTGTAATAACAGCTCCAAATTGTAATAACAGCTCCAAATTGTAATAACAGCTCCAAATTGCAGCAGTGTCAATACCCGGAACTTGGTTGTAGTCTTTTGATGATGACATTCACCATGGTACATCTAATATCAATGGAGTTTTTGTTTATGCCTACAGACTTTAGTTCTGCACAAATAAATAAAGACCTACTGCAACTGAAATGAGTTCTTGTTTCACACTTGAATGACATATAAAAATCATTTGGTCATAAACTTGGCAATATCATTAACCTTTTAAAAATGACATGAAAGTGAAATAGATTTAATTCCGCATTGTGTCCTTTTGAATAGTTTTGGTCACATGATATTGGATTTATGAACATTATTACAATTTGGAGCAGTTATTACAATATGGAGCAAACCTTTGCTCCAAATTGTAATCCCTGCTCTTAATTGTAATAACAGCTCCAAATTGCACTAAACAATGTAAATACCCAAAACTTGGTTGTAGTGTTTTGATGATGACATTCACCATGGTACATCTGATATCATTAGAGTTTTTTTGTTATGCCTACAACATTAGTTTTGCACTAAGCAATAAAGACCTTGTAGTGCTCGAAATTGTAATAATTGCTCCAAATTGTAATACCTGATCCAAATTGTAATAAACAAAATGCTCCAAATTGTAATACCTGCTCCAAATTGTAATAAAAACTGCTCCAAATTGTAATAACCTAATTTTCGAAAAAGTACTGCCAAGCTGTTCCAAATTGTAATAAAAAGTGCTCCAAATTGTAATAACTGCTCCAAATTGTAATAACAGGCATCAAGACGATGTATGCTTACATATCCTTAGTTCGGATTACTTCCCCTGCTATTCAGGAGTACGCCAAGGTGAAAACCTTTCCCCTGTTCTGTTTTGTTTATTTATAAATGACCTGCATGCATTCCTTTCTTATGAGGGTTGCAAACCTGTGAATCTTTTAAACATACCTGATGCCGACATGAACTTGTGTATTTCATTTATGATACTACTTTATGCAGATGAAACATTCCTATTTGCGAATTCAGCTCTTGAACTCCAGCGTACTGTTAATTCGTTCTATACATATTGTGACATGTGGCACTTAGAGGTAAACCTTGATAAAACTAAAGCTTGTGTTAGGAAAGATAATAGTTTAACTGATTATTTTGACTGCCCAATCGGCTTAAAGCAAGGTTGTGTTCTCAGTCCTTTACTATTTTCTCTATTCATAAATGAATTATCAGATGAATTAGCAAAACATGGTAAATATGGTGTACAGTTATTTCCGGACATAATAGAAATTTTATTACTTATGTTTGCAGATGATGATGTTCTTGTGGCCGATACTGTTCCTGGGCTACAAAATCAACTTAACATTTTGTATACTTTTTCTGAACGTTCAAGCATGACAATTAACCTAGCTAAGACAAACATTGTTGTTTTTAGAAGGGGAGGTCGATTAGCGAAGGCCGAACAATGTTTTTTAAATG
This sequence comes from Gibbula magus, assembly GCA_936450465.1. Lineage (NCBI taxonomy): Eukaryota > Metazoa > Mollusca > Gastropoda > Trochida > Trochidae > Gibbula > Gibbula magus. The sequence goes on from OW388304.1 coordinate 65,059,250, forward strand.
ATGAACCAATAGCAACAGTTAACACTTATAAATATTTGGGTTTTATATTTTCTTCAACTTTCAAGATGAGAAATTGTGTTAATGATGTTGCCCTAAGAGGTAAAAGGGCTTTAATGGAAGTAATCAGCAATCTCAATAAAATTGGAATTATAGATGCAAATGTCTTTTTCAAAATGGTTGATATGCAGATACAGCCACTATTACTATATGGGGCGGAAATATGGGGAATACATAAATTTGATCAAATAGAAAGGATTCATCTGATTGCCTGCAAAAGATTTTTGAATGTCAGTCCACAAACCCCTACCGCGATTGTTTATGGTGAGTGTGGACGATATCCTCTTTTTATTAATGCAATGTACAAAACTTTACAATATTTGTTAAAGATTACTCGTATGAATGAAAACAGAATTCCCTTTAAATTCTATAAAATGCAAATGTACTATGATAATTGTGGCTATAATACATATGCTTCATATATAAGAAATATCCTTTTTTTCTCATGGTTTTGGATATGTTTGGATTTCCCAGACGGTCGGAGATAAAGTTTCGTTCTTAAAAAAATTCAAAACAGTTGCAATCAATATTTTTTTCCAATCATGGACATGTATATTAAATAATATCTCACGATATCGTGTATATAGAGAATTCAAAAGTCTCATAGCTCCTGAAAAGTATTTATCATATATTTTTGACAGAAAGTTTCGTACGATAAACTTCGATGTGACGTTGGTTGTTGAGTGACAAAAGGTATACATAGAGACTATTACACGTCCAAGGTTGACATATAGAGAGAGCGAATGCTACACATAAATTTGACATATGTGAGTGTTATATTTCCCCTTATAATCCATTCCGTATCTAAGATGTGTTGAGATTTTCACCATTCGTGTATAAACAGGTTAGATTTCACATGCAAATCCTATAACCACAAATGTTTCGCAGCTTGACACCACACTTTCAGCTCGTGACTATTCAGAAGTCTTGAATGTAAAAATGAAAAGTAGAACGTGCATTTTCCTAACCTGAGAATTGTTCATCTCCTGTCAATGATGAAATCGTTGACACTGCTTTGTAAGAAGTGCACTTGAGAGCGTACACAGCAAAAATGACTGAGAATCCTGAAATCTGGAAACCAACTGTAAACTGGGTAATAGGGGTATCCACTTGGTATCCATCCACTGAAACTAGGCAAACTAGTTTCCAGTTAGAATCCATTTTGGATTCTTTAATATTTAGTATTTCCATAATGGAAACGAACAGGAAACTCTGATTATGTATTCCTGTTGGTTTCCATTCCTGGAAATTGCAATCAATGTTTCCTTGAAATTGAAACCAACATGAAACTATAATTTGGAGTTTCATGTTGGTTTCCATTCCTAGAAATTTGCATTCAAAGATTCCATGAAATGGAAACCAACATGAAACTATAATTTGGGGTTTCATGTTGGTTTCCATTCCTGAAATTTGCATTAAAAGATTCCATTAAATGGAAACAAACATGAAACTGTCAAGTGTAGTTTCATGTTGGTTTCCATTCCTGAAATTGGCATTCATAGATTCCATTAATGGAAACCAACATGAAACTATCTAGTTCAATGAATGGACAAGCTGGATAAGAAATAAAATGAATTATGAACTATACACGGGTGAAAGAATCACAAAAATATAAATTATAAGGTCAAGGACTACTTAATGAAATGTGTCATTGTGTTATTGCGTATGCCTACTGCCTACCGAATTTAATAGATATGTATTGTTTTGTGTTATATATTGGACTACTATTTAACAAATAAGCAATAACAATATCTATGCCAAAGCCTAAATTTCAGTGAGCAACCTTAATTTTACTCAAATAGATGGAAGTCAAATACATGCAGTAACGCCTATATATAGATCATGACTGCTTTAACGAGGGAGTCGCATATGGAGGTAATTAATTAAGCTGGCCACGGCCCGACCCATCTGACTGAACAAAGGCCTTTGTGTCACCATTCACCCGATTGCCTCCAAATTTGTCCATTGGCCGACTTCAGTTGTCATGATAATATGTGACTCAATCGAGAAATGGCAGGGAAATCAAAATCATGTCTGGTGGGTAGTGAAATGCAATGCCAACAACAGTTGTCATTCACACAAGGCTAAACTTCATGATGTCTCTACAACCATGCAGGTATAGTGCGCATTTCATGTAATACATATAGCTCATATTTTTCTTATCGTTTTTCGCCATATGGTATTGATTAAAATAACTGATTAAACTGTAAAAATGATCAACTACCTTCGAAATACTTTGGCTTGAAAAATATAATAATTGTGAAATGTATCAGGGCACACCCTGTATGACATCTTCGCAGAATAAAATGATAACATAATAGAAAATAGCATTACAATTACTCCATTGATTAAGGAAAATTAAATTGTTCTCAAGGCTTAACACTACAATTCGCATAAAAAAACTTATTTGTTCAGTATAACATTTATAGACTTTCAGAAAGCTTTTGACTCAGTTGATAGATCAAGATTGTGGATTCTATTATCAAACTACGGACTTGGTGGTAAAATAAATGTTAAATGCTTTAAAGGGTATTTATGAGTCAGTTAAATCATGTGTGAGATTTAATTCAAATACAACTGAATACTTCGAGTGTCCATTCGGTTTAAGACAAGGATGTATGCTTAGTCCAATGCTCTTTTCATTATTCATTAATGAATTGTCTATAGAGATATTACAAAATGGAAAACATGGTATTCAAATGTTCTCTGATATGATTCAAATACTGATGTTACTTTTTGCTGACGATGTAATATTAATTTCAGACACACAATGTGGCCTTCAGTGCCAATTAAATATTTTAGCTTCTTATACTAAGAAATGGGGATTAACTGTGAATATGGAAAAATCAAACATTGTTATCTTTAGGAAGGGTGGAAGGTTATCGAAGAACGATGTGTGGTTCTTAATTAACAAATGAAAATTGTTAATAGCTATAAATATTTGGGATTTTTATTCACTTGTAATCGCAGTATGACAAAAGCACTTGATGATCTTTCCTTACGAGCCAAGAAACCTCTTACAGAAATAAGTGTTAACTTGAGAAAACTTGGAATTTCGCCTTTCGCCTGATGTATTCTTTAAAATATTTGATAGTCAAATACAACCAATGCTTTTGTATGCTTCAGAAGTTTGGGGGGGTCAAAAGATATGAAAATATTGAAAACATTCATTTAACTGCCTGTAAGATTTGTTTAAATGTCGGTCCACAAACACCTAATGCGATTGTGTATGGTGAATGTGGTAGATACCCATTATATATTAATTCTGCTGTGCGCAGTTTAAACTATTGGATGAAGATTTTGTATATGCATGAAGATCGTTTACCTAAGAAATCTTATAATACGTCACTTCATTTGGATGATATCGGCCATAAAACTTAGGCCTCAGAAATTAGAAATATGCCTTTTTCTCATGGATTTGGTTTCGTTTGGATTTCGCAAAGTATAGGAGATAGGGTACAATTTATCAATATTTTTAAAATACGGGCAAAAGATATGTTTTTTCAAAATTGGAACTCTACACTGAATAACAGTACCAGATATGATACATATAGAGAAATTAAAAGTCTACTTACACCGGAGAAATATTTATTTGAAATAGTGGATTTTAAATTTCGTAAAAGCATTGTTAAATTACGATCGGGGCTGTTCCGTTTAAAGGTTAATGAGGGTAGATGGCAGAAAATTGATAGGTTGTCTAGAATTTGTCCAATTTGTAATGAAGGAATAGAAGACGAATTTCATTTTATTTCTGTGTGTCCATATTATAATGATTTAAGAAAAATATATCTGCCAAGTATTAGAAATGTAAACATGTATTTAAACAAATTCTTACTACTAACGATAACTACATGTTGAAAAAATTAAGCCACTATGTTTATTATGCGATGTAAAAAGCTAAATGAACTTTCTTGTGATTAATTATTATTTTCATGTTATCTACTTCTCGTAAGTTGTGCGTATTATTACTTAATAGTATTTTTGTATACGAAAAATGTGTTTCCATGTACCTGTATTTGGGCCCAGGGGCCTATATACTTGAATAAAGTTGAAGTTGAACAAATGTAGAATTTTTAAAAAAAATCACAGATCTTCAAAAATGTTAACAAATATACAAGACCGAATATATTTAAAAATTTAACAGAACGCTACGTTCAGAATTATCAGACATCAAATGTATTATATATATGAGAATATGCGCCATTTGACTATATTAAACAAATCACATTATGTAAAACATTTCTTTATATTGACCCTGCCACATGATATATCAGAAAGAGTTTGGTAAAATAATTCAATAGTACTCCGATTTATGTTTGTTCCCTAAACGTGCACAGGTATTACATATCCAATAAATAATTTTTTCAATATTTATAGCATCAATACAAACAGTCTGCACTTTCTTGATTCACTAAAATTTATAAATGATTACATGAAAATTACATTCTCAAAATCGACAGCAACATTTGTTGTAGTAACTATTTCTTTGTATGTCATGCATACTGTGACTTTAAATTAGAATATATAAAATGTCCTTTGAATATTCCTATTTCATTTATTAATTAATTTAATACTAACTACATCAGCACCCCTGCAGTTATGGAAAAAACTTACCAAGGCGATAGATGATCCTTTTATCTCAACCTACAACAGGTATATATAACAAATACGAACAAATTCATTTTAAAAAGGTTGTATCTTTTTCGATGTATGTTTGTTATTAATATAGTTTTTATTATGTTTGCATTCATTTGTCAGTAAAGAATACCAGGAAGGAAGCATAATGTGGACGATCAAAGATTCTCTGCAGCTTGAGGTCGAGAGAAAACGAACATACCCAATGGGACACACTGTGTACTAGTTTGAAGCTGAAGTGTTTGACATCACAATTGTTCAATGTGTATCTGTGATCATCATAATTAGTTTCACCACATAGTCTTGTGTGTTAAAATACATTTTATAGATATGATTGTCAGATGTCTTTTCCTTTTTGCAATTAAATAAAATAATATTCCAAGATTTACTCTGCTATTGTCACTTTAGGTAATAAACTTTATAACAATTTTTTTTGTCATTACTAGAATTATTTTCTCCGAAGCATTATTGCTCATGATGAATATAGCAGTTGATGCTGTAGGTGTTGACACTGTATTCATTTAAATCCTAACATGCTTGATATGCGTGTTTAGCACAATATGCAAATGTCAACCAAGGACACCAGGTTGAAACCTACAGTAAACCATTACACTGAAACCACACTGAAACCTACAGTAAACCTTAACATGGAAAACAGACTGAAACCTACAGTAAACCATTACATGCAAACCACACTGAAACCACACTGAAACCTACAGTAAACCATTACATTGAAACCACACTGAAACTTACAGTAAACCATTATACTAAAACAACACTGAAACCTACAATAAACCTCAACATGGAAACTAGGTTGAAACCTACAGTAAACCTTAACATGGAAACCAGACTTAAACCTACAATAAACTTAAACATGGAAACCAGACTGAAACCCTGAGTAAACCTGAACATGGAAACCAAGTTGAAACTAAGAAATATGGAAACCAAGTGGAAACTATCACATGGAAACTGAGTTGAAACCTACAAGAAAGTTATTCAAGGAAACCAGATGGATACCACTTGGAGATGTGGGTATTTATTCGCACTGGATACCATCCGGATACTGGTGCAAACTTCAGTTTCAGTGTTGCTGGAAACCACATGGAAACTGTTAAAAACTGTCTGGATACCAACTGGAAATACTGGTTTCCATTGGGTATCCTGTTAGTTTCAGTGTTCTGGAAACCGGCTCATTTTATATTTTATATATTTTATTATTGATAATAAGTAAGATTAACAATAGTTTGGGGTATTAAAGATGAGTAAATAGGTGGGTGTCCTTCTAACTGGCATTTTTCAAAAGAGTTTATCTCAGTTCTACGGGCCTCAGTCCCTCTATATTTAATTAAAAACTCCATTGACATTACTTAAACGTACTAAAGGAAGAGAGGTAAAAAGGAAACCTTTATACTCTAAAAATAGTTGTTTATATCTGGTAAGTGATATATTGAAAATATCAAATATAGAACACAGTATCCTGCATGAAAGTATGTCAAAGAATAAACAAAGTATACATATGTGGCCATTTAAAAGAAAACTTACCTCGATTTTACCTTCTTCGCCTTTGTTTGCCATCCCGCTGTTCTGCATGAGGCTGGGTCTGTCACACCAAGCTATAATCCAAGGTTGCGACGACTGCGACGAATTGCATAATACTGTATTAACTAGGTCAGTATTGTTGTTGAGTCATATGCCTATCATAACTATCGTACCAGTCAGGCCACATATTACTCGTTCTGTGTGTTTCCTTTGAAAGGAACATATTGAGTTTTCATTTAATATTATTTGGATTGAAGGCGTGGCAATTACCAAATATGCAGATTTACGCTCAAATCATATCATTCGACTCGCAACTTCACTAATACCACTTGTTTTACTGTGTAGTCAGGAGTACATATCACTCCGTGTGGCAGGGTACCATGGCGAGCATATGACAAAAACTAGATGACTTAGAAATTTCATATTGGATATGGAAGTAAAATGTATGGTGTAATTGTGCGTTTTAGGGGTTCGACTTCAAAGTTTTGAAAGTTTGATCAGAAGCAGGCTTAGTATCGAGCTTGAATGGTCTATATTGTTTTACTCAGGTCAATGAAAGCCGATATTGACCTCTTCAAAAGTCCATAATTGCTTTATTATATGGCTCAAAGAACATATATCTAGAAGAAATGGAGCTTCTTTTCCAAACGACTTGCAACGCTAATTAATGTAACGTCACTGAACACACGCATCACTGACCTCACGTAGTATCTACAAGTGTTCTGATATATGCTTCTTAACAGCTAGCACATACGAGTTGTACTAACAATTACATTTCCTTCAACATACACGCGGCAAAACGATTCATTTTCAGCCCGAAACGCCGACATCAAAAGGTGACACAAACGTTGCTTTCCATTACGAAACAATGGTTGCCGTGACGTCACGAAGATAATACGTCAACAATGGGCCAATATCAAAGTAGATTGATAGGTCAATTGTTCCCAAGTCACTATCGTTTTCTGTGGACTGTCATGTGACCGTCTTTGAACCAAGCATATAATGGGACGGGATGTGATGTACGTGCTTAGGAAAAAGCCTTAGTATACACGGAGTTATATCTCTTAACAGAGCAGACGACTTCCTTTGTAGACATGTAGAGGAGAAAAGAAAGCTCTTCCTAATTGATTTTGAAAGGGGTATGACTTATTCAAAAGTGTATGACCTTGTAGACCTGGAATCCCCCTGTCTACAGAACGCTGAAGAATATTCAAGCAGGAGTTGGAACTGAACACAAAGAAAGGACAGGGAGACCAAGGACATTCGCAGACAAAGTTCAGTGATACGGATTGCCGACGTCTTGGTCAGATTGTGAGTGGGGAAATATCAGGAGTGAAATGGTAATACTAAATGTCCCCAATGCTGTTTCACAAGAATTACAATGATTTAATTGACGGGTAAAAGTGGGATTTTTTCCCAACATTGATAAAAGATGCACAAGTGCATGCAAATCACGACTGGGATAATGTTTTGTTCTCTTATGATGGTTCTATGAGACAGTTTCAATACCGTGGTAAACTCTGGACAAAATACAGTCTAACCTATCAATCATAGACCAAACACAGCAGTTTGAGTGACGCCTTTGTGTATTTTCATGGGAAATGTGACGAAGTAACTACATGTTAACATTCTAAGAGGTCAGCTCCTTCCAACAGCAACAACATTGCATGAAGATAATTGGATTTTTCAACATGGTAACGACTCATAACAGTGGTTGACAGACGAAAACGTCCCAAATGTCCAAGCTACAAACCTAACCTGTAATTCCAAACTCTTTAATCACAAAAACCACTCACGATGGTACAATATATACAGTTTTGGATAATAATACATAAAACATAATGATTGTAATGAAGGGTAATAAAAGACAACAAAAAAAGCATTGAGGCTATGAAATAGGACGTGGTCAGATATTTGGATAGCCTCTCACACGATGTCCTACAAGCTAAGCTACAACTAATCGTGTGCCTAGGAACATTCAGTCGTGTATTAGTACAGTGTAGGAAACTTAGCTGAAACTTGACCAGACACCAGGGCTGGTAACTTTGAAAACTTACCAGCCCTTCTCAAAAGCTGCCGGTCCTAATACCTGTCTCATTTCAGCTCACCAATAGTGAACAAAAGCAGATATGCATTCGGGTTTTCATTAACCTGGGCTAATACGTAATACTATCTGAACGCTTTCTGTAAACAAGCTTCTTTCTTTCGCTCGCTTTGTTTTTAAATACTATGTCAAGGCAAGGCCATTGAAATAATGCTTCAGTGTAATAGGACGATCTTAAATGGAAATCCAGTGTGATGTTGGGAGTCACATATGCCAAACGTTATAAATGGTGATTTTGGTTGTTATTATTATGTAAATGACACCCGGTTTCTGCACATTTACTGTATAAGGGTGCTGCTAAATTTTCATTGATTTCAAGTATTTATCATATATGTGGCGATTTGAGATGAAAATGCAAGTTGAGTGAAACTATTTCAAATAAAATCAGCACAAATGGTGCTTTGGCACTTATTAAAGCCGAAAACACTTTGACATGATCCAGTCATTTATATACATTTGTACCAAGTGGAAATTTTACAAAACCAGTAGTTCACCTTTCCCTCATGTGTTTAATGTAAGTAGAATGAAACTTGAAGGATAGGAAGAATTTTTAAAACTCAATTGCTCTTATGTATATATTCTAGAAACTAAACGGTTTTCATGATGCCGATTATTTTCGCAGTAAAATTCAACCAAATGATAAAGCTACCTTGTAACCCAAATATAATGTTTCCTGACACATGCATTAGATAATAATTGATGAAAATATATGTTCTTTTTTAAAATTATTTCTTCAATTACTTCTCACAAATACGCATTTCCTAGATCACTAGAGCTGTTTCATGCACTCCAAGAAATCATTTGGAGCATAATTACAATGATTATTATTACCTCTGCAAGCTACGATTTTCGAACTTAAATATTATATTCTCTGTTGACTTACTTTAACTGCAACATTGTGTGGCATTAAGACAGTTGCGTTGCTTACCATGTTAACGTTTGTTAAACAACTCTGGGTAATTCTGCTCACTAGGGTAATTCCGCTTGGTTTCTAAAAATCTAACATTCAAGTTTTACTTCAACTAAAATAGTTTTTTTAATACCAGATATGATTTTGACACAGATAAATATATCAGCCCGACCGTCAGCCCCCAACGAAATTAGCCCGTCTCCGGCGTTCGGGCGGGCAGCTGTTTCCTACACTGGTATTACAGATCAACAAGGTACGAACAAGTACTGAAACCTTACTGAGACTGTAAAACAATCATATCTCAAATAAAATATGTCAGTAAAGCGTCAAAAAATAATAAAAACCTTGACATGTTCACCAAAACAACTTTCTCAATAATTTATAAAGAGTGGAAATTGCAATAGCTAATAATTAAAAGGCGCTGTTACACGTCTCTTGCATATTATTTTTTCTCAAATTTGTCATTTATTATAAAAGACAATATATTGTTACGGTAGAGGGTAAAATAACCTTGTGTTCAATAAAAATTGGAAGAAAAGTATGATTAAAAAGAGAGAATTTTGTGGAAATCTTCAGTGCAAGGGGTAGATTTGTCGGACTCATGTGATATTGAAAGATCAGGCAGCAAGATCGTTGATCATTCTATCAATGTACCACATTTAAAACTCTACTCTGAATGTTTAGGTATCTTTACACCAGTCAGATCACATGAACTATCTTCAAACAGCCAGTTGGACTCGCATGGATTAACAGAACCATGTACATTCGTTTTAGAACCCTTTTAATTGATTGAGGGTATTATTAAGCCATTGGTAACACTTTTTGTGAGAGCACTTTATTTTAGTAAGAACATCATGTTACAGCACCTTTAAAGACTTCAGTATGTTTACCTCTTCATATGTATCTCCCGTTTATCATTCATGGGTTAACATATTGAACCAACTTTAGACAACTGTGGCCGTTGTATGTCTGATTCATGATAGACAGAAGTTGGCTTATATGATCGAGGTAGTTCAATGTAGTCGGTTCTAACAACCGTGGCAACATTTGTTCATAACTGTTCAAAAAGACAACATAACTTGTAAACAAAATTACTCCTTCATTCGAACAGTACCTTTACCTACAAAATCTTTTTCTTTTTCGTTACTTCAGTTTAGATAAAAAAAAATCACAGACTGTCAATTTAAACAGGTCAACACACGAACAAATAACAAACAACCAGAACAGGCACCAAAACAAACAACAACAAAAAACGAATTTCACTAAATATAAATATATATTCAAAGAAAAACTCCAAAACTGAATAAAACATTTTTAGAAGTCGAAACATTAAATTTTTTACAAGATATGATTGTCCGATTATTTTAATCGATTTCAAAAGATTTGAAAGCATAGCGTCATATATATACATAGCAAAAATAGTGTTGAACCCCCAAGTTTTTTCACCAGTGAAAGTTGTCAAATAAGAAAGTTGACAATGTTTCAGGACAATCAACTTTGTGATATGACAGAAGCATTATCTACCAGTTTAACGAAGCAAATCTCATTCAGATAATGTTTCACAGCTTTGTGATATTTACATTCATAACATTCTGCTATATTGGTGTTCAGAAACAAGTATTGTTACACTGAAAATTGAAAGTCAGCATTGGTTGTTCTTATGTAAGCAGTTCCTTTCTTTCAAGTGAACTGATGAACCTTTAGTAACTTACTTTTAATCAGACGTCATTTGTTAAAGCAGTATGAACCTTCAAAGTCAGATTGTTTCGAAAAAGACAATTTGAACAAAGATGCTTACTGACGATATTCAATCTGTATTACTGTAATGACACCAGAGAACTCAAAAAGATCTCAGAATAATTCCCAAATCGTATGATTATGACCTTTTTATCACTATTTTTCAAACATTTTGAAAAAAGACATTGGTAATTAAGTATCCTATCTTTATGTCTTTAGTGTTTAATTCAATACATGTATCCTTAAATTGCCACAGCATCACCTTTTCGATATGAATGTAGGGGGTGCAACACTGATGATAATCATCATGCTCACTATTATATATTTGAATTTCATCTTTACCTACTTATGAAACATCATATTGTTTTCTTTTTATGCGGAGAAAGAATAACATCAACAACTTCAATGTATCTATATTTAATACATTCCGCATACTGTGAATATAACATTATTTTGATAAATGTTTCCACATATTATTCATGCACATAGTAAATCTTCAGTTCAACTCCACACTACTACAGAGTCATGGCAATATGTCCAGCCGACTCGAAATTTCAGTGATATCTGTAACAAGGTGTGTAATAAGGTGTGTCTGGGTTTTTTTTTTTACTCAGCGAATCTTCTTCCCATATCTATATGTCATCTTTCAATATATAATTCAATGAAAACATCTGACTATATAAGTACATCATTTTACTCTTTGTATCCTGCAGTCATTACATGCGGCATGTCGTTTCTAGTCCTTGTCCCGTGCATATCTCTGGTAGAACCTGGACCCCGCCATCTTCTCCTCATACACACGGTAGTAGTCCTCCAACATCTCCTCTGTGAAGTAGTTCCTCCAGTCTCCTACTTTGCCTGATAATACAGATTGGCCGTTAGTCATTTGACAATACAGTGCTTATAAAATGTATAAGAAGGGTAGTGTAATAAATAATTAGTATTACTAGTATTACTGGATGCTTTTAACTCCATTCCGTTAAAACGAAGTTTACCTTTTCTGAAGAGAAAATTGTCCCCGTCTATTTTCACAGCAAAGTTGTCTTTGTCGACCTTCATTTTAACAAATGCACATTTTTCTGCAATGGCAGTACAGAGCTGATCGTCTCTCTTCAGTTGGAGAAAGTCAGATAGTGCTTGAACTGAAGTCAGTGGATCCTTAAACAATCAACAAGGGCATTAGAAATTAAAATGTTAGAAAGCTTACATGGTATAGAATATGACACTTGGATGAATAACCTTTTATCTAACTTACATGAAAAAGAAACGTGCCCATACACAAATTATCACGTGTATTAACAAAATATGGCATGTTGGATGAATGTCATTTATAGGAAGGTAATATTATATATATGATATTATATATTTCTACTCCTCGATAATATCAGCTAAATATCCCCCTACCTCTTTTCAAATATTTGTATATATTCCCCTGTGCTGCATTAGCAGTCCGAATTATGTTGTTGAAGTTATGACATGTATATTGACAGGGTTTCTATCAATTAAAAATCTTGTTTCTATCAAATGCTATATATTTATAAGTTCTTTTATGGTAACTAAGTAAATTTTGAACCAGTTTCTTTTTACTCGGCACGTACCTTCATAGTTTCTTCATAAGTCTGAAAATGCACTGGTATTTCTGGGTTGTCCTGAAAATATTTCTCTGCGTTTCGCATATGATCCAAATAGCCATTGATGTCAACTGTCAATCAGAAAAAAGGAACAGAACATGCCTCTGTTATTTCTTGTATTTTGTTGAAGGTAAATTTGACAAAGGAAGACATAAATATAAAACTATATACTTATGTTTACAATTAATATATATATCATAAATTCTGTTATGATGTTTTACATAATAATGTTGTATCAGTATATAAACTAATCGGCAAAAGACACTTATCACCACCTTCTGTCGCTTACAAAACAGTCAATTAGAAAGATATGATATGTATTATTACCAGTTTAATTCCACGAAGTTTGAAAAAAAGGGACATGGGGTAAACATAAAAAATTACAAAATAACAGACATAATTCACAAAAACGTCAAACAATTCTACTATTGGAAAAACATGTTGTCAGTAATGCCCCTATTTCATTTATTGGCTATTTTATAGACACGAATAGGTGTAAATTTGTAAACATTCGGCAAAATTCGTGAACAGCAGTTTCACTTGTACGAAACGTTTGCGAAATTCGTTGATTTTCATGCTGAAACCCTACAAAACAGATATGAATTATTTGCAAATTGTTTAAGAATTATGTACAAATTGTATGAAATAATTAAGAAACAGTTGCGAAGACACTAAAAATGTTCATCCTTAATTCGGAACATTCGTAAATGATTCGCAAGTGATTCAAGGTGTACAATCAAAATTATCAACCACGAATTTCCAAGAATTGTTTACGAAGTTGATACAAACTACACCAATAAGTTACCAATGGTTTACGAAGCAACTACGAATTTAAAATTCGTAGTTGGTTCGTGAACATTTTTTGACTATTCAAAATGTTTTCATGAATACTAAGAATTGGAGGAATTTTTTGCCGAATCAACAAAGAGTCATTTACAAATTCCAAGAATTAATTTCGAATTGTCTTCAACTATTCATTAATGAGAAAATTTATCTTTCGTGATGATTCGTAACAATTCGGCTCGTATGCTTGATTAAAGCGTCAGGGTCGTTATAGATCATGGTAAAGCTTGGAGTAAAGCGGGACATTCGGCAAGAGCGCCAAAATTATTTAAACTGTTTAAAAATTTTGGGCGCTCTGTCACGAATTGATTACAGCGCCGAGAGCGTATCAAAGCTTAATAAAGTGTAACAAATCTCAGCAAAGCTTGACTCAATGCGTAGGAAAGCTTAACAGAGCTTGGTTCAAAGCGGGGACCCCAGTCTTCATGGTCTGTCACCACTTGACACGCTTCGGTAAGATGTCTCAAGATTTGCTACGATCTGGCATGAAGATCTGTCATGAGGTCAGACGCTTTCATCAAGCTCTGACATGCTTTGTTATGCTTTGTTACGCTTTGATGAAGGACTCTCATGCTTTCCCACGAATTGAGAGGCTTTGTTACGCTTGGCAAGCTTCCTCACGCTCTCAGTAGTTATACAGCAGGGATACAAATATCATGTCTTCTTCAGATAGATCATGCTCTGGTACATCTGGAACTTCTGGATCTTGTTGTTCTGCCATCGTGTTCTGGAGTCAAAGATGCAATGATTTTATGGATCTTCTGCATCTTTATATAGGCTCGGATCAAAAGCGGCATGAAATCGGCGATCTCGACATTTTCCAATGCGTAAGAAAGCTTAACAGAGCGTAATATTGCACAACAGAACTTGATAATTGTATCAGAGCCTGATTTAAAGCGTCATAATCGCATCAAAACGTAATAAAGCGTTATAAAGCTTATCAAAGTTTATCAAAGCGTGATTTCAAGCGTAACAAAGCCTGATCAAAGCGGGATTAAAGCGTGAGGAACCGTAACAAGTCGGGAAAAATTCGTCCCCAAAGCGGCAACAAATTTGTATCAGAGCGTATCAGAGCTTATCTGAGCGTAACATTACTTAGGACATCGTGATATTTTTCGGAAAAGTAAAAAAAAATGACAGCGCTTTGCTCGCCGATTTAAAGCACGGCATTCGCCGTGGGTGTGAACTAGGCATTATAATAATGACTGTAACTTATCCACAGAATGCATTTTGGTGAATGTTTTCTGCATATTTGAAAAAGCAATCTCTATAAATCACACATTCTTATTTAAAAAGTGATAAGTTTCTTTTGCTGATGAGTTTATATTACACATACTTGTTTAGATTATAATGGTTAGGGACAACTGTCCACATCAATGTACACTGCTGTACATTGGAGAGTGGATACATGAATCTGAGAGTTAACACTAGGCTATTGGGGATGTTTTAAAGGACATGTAAAATCGATGTCAATTAACCTTTTCCGTTTAAGAAGAGATCAAGGAAATCCCCAAATGATCCTCTATATGTGCCACCGGGCCATGGTTTCCCGAAGTAAATGTTGTACAGTGAAACAACCACATCTTTTGGATCACGCAAAGTATAGACAACCTTGATCTTCTTGCTGACGAGATCTTTTGGACCATCTGAGAGTCTGGAGTGGACATTAATGATGCGTGGTGAGGCTAGTTTGTCAAATTCCTCAGGAGAAACTATTTCTATATGTTCTTTGAAGCGCTCAATCGTCTCAGCAGAGCCATTAAGTAGCATGCTCATCATTTCAAACGTCCAGTGAGTTCCTTATAAACATAACATAGTATATTACAAACGCATCGATTCATATGGGACAATTTCATTCTAAGAAACCTTATGATGTATAAAAGAGCTTGTTTCACAAGATCAAGATCAATCTCTATTTATAGGATATATTTGAGAAACAACTTTGACATTTTGAACTCAAAATCATTGGTAAAGATATGCTTATTTTAAAAAAGGCTCCATTTTTATTGTCAAACTATAAAGATGAAAACACAAATTTACTTTTAAAAAAGGTAGCATAAACGCAGACGTACCAGTTCTCAGATATCCTGTAAAATATACATCATCCTGTCTCAATGGAAACTGCTTCAATTTGGTGATGTAGCTGCGTTTAACAACATGATTGTAAAGAACTCCCCCACAGAGGAGAAATGGCAGTGAATTACCACTTCGGTCCGTGATTGTCTCAAAGGTTTCATCCTCAAGTGAAATTTCAAACGGTTTACCAGCAATCTGCAACAAATAAAAGCAGCTTTTTTGATTAGTGACATTTTAGCAATAATATGACATTACATCTAACTCAAACCAATTCTTCTGTATTTCCTAATAACTGATTGAGGTGTCTGCTAAAATATATTATGTTCCTAGTCATTGTGATATTGTCAAAATGGAGGTGACATTACTTAATGCCAGATTACGGTACAAATATATGACATTATTTAGCTGATCATTTCGTCGTCATCGCAATTGTTATGTAACATCATAACGGTGATAACTGTATTTTCATTGTGTCATCTGTGACTTACTATACCCGCAATTCGATGACAGTATTTGTCAGTCAAACACTGTAAAATCCTCTAATCATTGCCAAAAACTGTGCAGTGTTACCCGTTTCATATACATTATATGCCCACTTCCATGTGTTTATTGACACAGAATTGGGAAAAGTATACATTTTGTAATCTAAATTTATTGCAATCCACCAACTTCCTTAATCGGGTTATTTCCATGCACAATATTTTGACCAACAGCTGTCGAGTTGATTAATGGTAAGTGTTATTGTAACCACCAACTGACATTGTAATGTACAGCATGAGCCTTTAACAGTGGTTATACTACATTTGTGAGGTCACCCTGTTGAAACCCCTTGCCAAAATTTACTTTTGTACATTTTTACCTGTATACTGTAAACTTAGTGATTTGTAAAGTCGATATGTGGCAGAGTGTAATATATGGCATTTATGTGTGTTTTAATTGTAAATATCCATGTACTAATGTATTATTTTATTTCAGGTGCTTTAAGTGTAGCAGCCCAAAATACTTGAGAGCTTGTAAATTGCAAGCCTTTAACAATGTACCTTGCCATCCCTCTCTTTTGTTCTGTGCTGTGACTACATAGCCAGTCCAGCTTCTATCTATTGTTCTCTATTGTTAGGTAAGCGCACTCCACATTTTGCATGCTCTCTAAATCTATAAAGGTCACCTCAACATTAGTTTCTGTTTGCTGCCATAATACACATCTTATGAAGAGCACGATTTGACAACTGAGACATTTGACCGAACGACTGTTCTCCTTTTCATCAAGTCTATCAAACACTGGTTAGTTAAATGATTAGCATTTCATATCTACTTTATCATATATGCAATAATTAATAATAATATGCATATGAAATAGGGATAGGCTATTATATGAATGTATGTTTGTATGAATGTATTTTAATGGTAGTTTATGCGTTGGTAAGCGCTTAGGCTAATCTTCATTATTAATATATTATTTGGCACATGTAACTCTTGTGTCTGTAAATATATTATGCAGATCAGATAATTGTGATCTGGTGGTTTTTATTAGGGAACATAACACAAATGTGTTATGTTAGCTATATTTTTTATTTTAACTATGGACATATTATATCATTCATTGTTGCAAGTAAGTTAGTACAGCTATGTGTAATTGTGTGATAGTTAAATTGCTATCATATTGGTAATATTCATAGGTTTAGTATTTTATCATATATTTGCAAGGTAGTGTAAATGCTATCTTATGTTCATCATATGCTAGTATTTTATTCTATGTATATATATATACAGTGTTACATTTCTATAAGCAGAAATGTAGTAATCATTTATAATCATTCTATTGCATAAGTATTTAGGTTTGCAACACTGATATTAAGTATCAGTTGGTTTTATTTATCAATATGTACTTTTATCATGCATATATTATGTACGGTAATGTAAGTACTATTATTATCAATTATCTTAGGTATTGTATTTGTATTTCATTAGTTAATTTACTATTCTAGGTTTATAAGGATGGCCTGAGTGTCCTCGTAGGTAGAAGCAACACCTCGACCAAATTCCAAATATTTGGTAGGTTATTGTACCTTTGGTTTAGTATTTAACATTTGTATTTTATGTTTGTATTATATATCTATTATCATCATGTGTAATCATGTTGATGTTTCCCAATCATAATGTATGTACATGTGTATCATATCATGGTTTCATAGTATATTATATTATGTTGTAACGTGTACGTGTTATATTTAAAATATGTTAGTTAATATATTATCACATTGTATTATCATACATATGGTTTGTTTCAAATGTGTATTTCATACTGTATTGCAATATAATTAAGTAACATATATCTATTAATTTATGGGTAATCCTGCAAGTATGTTGTATGCCTTATGTATCAATTGTTTTATTATTATTCACATATACTTATGGTTTGTATGTTTTATTGCAGGGTGTCGTTTCTTTGTGTTCTGGAATAAATGTCACTGAACTTTCACCCATCACGTTGGTTATCTCTTGACCATGTGCCCTGCTACAAATACTTAAACTTGAAAGGTTGTATTGTTCCAAGTATACAAATATGAAACACTTATAACTGCATAATTTATGTGAATGAAGTCAACGCCCAACATCATGAAAGAGACATGATGTCAATAAAAAATCAATTGATTATTAGCCCGCCTACAACTCCTTCATCAACCAATGTTCTGAAACCTCACATCATGAGGGCGTGGCTAAATATTATAGGTAGTCACAAATTTAAGATTATACCGTTATGAACTGAAGATAAGTGTTCAGCAAATCAGGTCCAGGCCATTTATATATTTAACACTGGATAGTGTTCCTGACACGGTAACCCCAAACTGATATTGTTATTCACTGGCTTAGCCTTTTTTTTGTGGAAACGAAATTCGCGAGGATATACCTGTTTACACATATATGTTACATACATACAAGTAATTAAAACATTCAAATTAACTACAAATGAAGGTAATATATTGATGACTTTATATTACATAACTTGATAATGACAAGCGCACATTTGTTGAAAAATATAATCAGTGAGAACTGAAGCCAACTGAATGCGATTGGGAAAAACTTAACTACATCATAACAGCAAAACGTTTATCAGTTCTATGACATGTTGTTCATCTCGGTTCTACGGGCCTCAGTCCTTCTGTATTTAATTGAAAACTCAGTTGACATTGCTAAATACGTAGTAAAAGGAAGAGAGTTAAAAGGGAAACGTTTACACTCAAAAAAGTTTTTATATCTTGACACGGTAAGTTGCATATTGTAAATATCAAATGTAGAACAAAGTAGGTTGTACAAAAGTATGTCAAATGATAAGAAAAAGTATACATCTGTGGGCATTTTAAAGAAAACTTACCTTGATTTTACCTTCTTTCCCTTGCCTTGCCATCCTGTTGTTGTGCGTGAGGCTAGGACACTGACACTAAGCTCAAGTTCAAGGATGAAGTGGGGACGATGGTAACGGATGCTGATGAATTTTATATTATATTAACAAGGTCAGTATCGTTGATGGGTCGTATGCCTAGGCATATCTATCCTACCAATCAGGCCCCGTTTTGCTCCGTCTATGTGTTATGTACTTTGTGTATGTGTAAATATTCTAAGATGCCTAGTCGGTAGAACAACCGACATTAGATATAGTTTTTAATACATAACCTCCTCGTGCTTTAACTATAATAGTTCAGGGCAAAACTATACTTTACTACAAAACACATTGGGGTACTTTAAATCTTAAGCAACGTATTTAATTTAATGAAATATTGTTTGGCTTGAAGGTGCTAATACGCAAGTTGGAAGTAAAGAGTTCGGAGAGATGTATTGAAGTTGTCTAATTATCCTACACATTTGATTTGCTTTGCTAGAGAGTTACGGAATGAGTCAGAATAATATCCAAAAATTTTACACTTTTATACTACAAACATACATTTTTATTAAATAAAGAAAAAACGGTTTGGGCTAATATGTGTATCAAGTTCATAGAAGCTAGCAAGTTTATTTTGGGAAATATGCTCTGCACAAAGTTTTGTGACGGACGTACGGACATACAGAGGGACAGAATGAACGCTATATACCCTGGCTTACACTGTCAGGCGGGGTATAATTATAGGAAGCTCCAGACT
Source organism: Gibbula magus (assembly GCA_936450465.1). Taxonomy (NCBI): domain Eukaryota; kingdom Metazoa; phylum Mollusca; class Gastropoda; order Trochida; family Trochidae; genus Gibbula; species Gibbula magus. The sequence continues at coordinate 65,078,918 of OW388304.1, forward strand.
ATTCAGTTATGTATGATAATGTGAAGTGTGATGTGCGAGGGAATGACCTTTGGACCTTGTACTTCAAGATGAGTAATTCCTAAATGGGTTATTAACCATGCATGTCTGATGTCTTCAACGTTATGTGCTTATGTGAATGATCTCGTTACTGATATCAAAAGCCTCGACAATGGGATTATAATAAATGATATACATTTATGTATAGAGATTATTAACCAAGTGTGTTTCCGTATCATTGATATCATATTTTTGGAAATTTAAATTTATTATGCGAGCCTTTGGCGATCATAATACATTATTTTATAATTCCAAATATATGATATTAATGATACGGGAACAGACAAGGTTAATAATCACTTTATAATGTAATGTCATTATTAAAATAAGCATTTTGTTGTTAAAAGAAGTAAGGGAATTGACCTAGTTTTAGCGGAACAATTTCATAGACAGTACATCAAAGTGATGGCCACGGTATCGGCGATATATGGCTGTGAAGTGCCTGGAAATAGTTCTTAATTAAAACAATTTAAATCACGATGTTCGCGATTCTTTAAAAAAAATAACAATTGATCCTTGATTTCTTGTTCATGGAGATATTCTCAGTCAGTTCACACAGTAAGTATCTATCTAATAATTAAAAAGCAATCCTACATCACTTGGTCACGTTACTAGAACAAGGGAAGTAACTCTAGTTTCAACGTTTTGGAAGCTGCGTTGCAGGGTTGATTGGGATTGCTGCATAACAGTATCTTTCACACTTAAACGGTTATTACTTGTAAGGTGGGGTTGTTTCCTTTGTTTATGACAATAATTACCTATTAATGTACCTAACCCTTTATGCTCAGCCCTCAAGATGCTAGTATGATCGACTTGGTGCGTCTGTAGGCCACTCACTGGTCAACACATCAAATTCATTTTGTACAAAAGACATTGAAGCTACTTGCTGATGCTCTTTGTCAATAGCGCATTGAAGTTTTGAATGATTTAATAAATCTACAATTATCTTGACTTTGTTAAAACTATAATGCACTGTATCATATCAGATGATTTCGTCTTTTCGAATATTCATTCAAGCGGAAATACTCGGTAAACTCCCGATTACGCTTTTCAATGATTCGTAAACTGAGTGGACTTTTGTGAAAGTAGTTCGTTTATTTGACCTTTTACCCAATTTTCATATTTATCAGATTTGGATACCAAGTTTATCAGATTGCTTTATTGCACCGATAACACGCTCCATTATATGATAAATGTGTATATTTACTACTCAGTGCTGAAGCGTCTCAATATTGATCAAGTAGTCAATTATAGCAATACATCCACCATGGTTGCACCTGGGATTTGAAGACTTCAGACAATGGCAAAATGTATTTTTCAATTTCCTATGTTTGTCTGATATGTTTAAATAGTCCTGAGAAATGTAAATGTGTTTCATCCTTTTTAAATGAGTAAAGATACATTTTGAGAATGTATGTAGTACAAATGGTTTGTCAGATTGCTTTTATTGGGGTCTCCAAGTAGGAAGATTAATTTTGAATTATACAATTTCGTCTGTGTTTTTTCTTCAAACCATGTACAAAACTGTTTTATCAAAGTGTGGGATTTCCTGCAGTCATAGAAAAGATGTTCAAGAGTTTCTGTTTCTTCGCAAAAACTAAGAAAAAACTACTGTCAGATATCTCTATTTTGTGAAGAAGTTTGTGTTGTAAACCATGGCATTCCCCGTCTACGTCAAACTGTTTAGTTAAAGGTTAGATGAAATGACATATGGTCACATTCGTATTCGTTGAAAAGGGGTTTCAATTTGACAATTGTTCGATTTTAAATTTCTGAAATCGACCCATAAATAACTCATATACGGCTTTTAAAAAAAGTGCCTAATTAAGCCCCGGCGACCAGAATGAAAGTGGGCGGGGGTTGTCGCTGAAGCGTATCGTGTTGTGACGTACGTAGAGGAGCCTCATCATGGCCGCTAATCATAATTTAACGCGTTTTCCCTACTTTTAAACTGCTCATATAAAACTTCATCAAAACAACCTCAATTTTCGATAAACGGATTACTTAACTATTCAACTAGTGATTTCATATGGTTACAACAACTGGGGAGTGCTTAATTTGAGTGCATTCTGCGCTTTTGTATAGTATGTTTGTAGCAATTAATCACGGAACTAGAAGGGAAGGTATGACAGTTCAAGTGACACTGAAACAAGGGAAGAAGATTATCGCGGGAATCGGGTGAAGAGAAATTAAGTATCATCAATTGATCAAATTATGTTGAATAATCGGCATGTTTATTTTGTTTTGTATGCATTAATAAATAAATATATATGGTAGGTATAATTTCATATACACTGAACGATTGACTGTTCAAACAAGCGAGACAACATTGCAGATTTATAAATAACATTGTGTATTTAATATAAAAGATTACCGTATTTTAAGTTTGTCAATTAAAATATTCTATATATGATGTAATGCAATGCAAACCTTTTTCTCTTCACTTTCATGAATAAATAAATGAACTAGATTGGTCAACAAGCTCAATGAAATTTACATTGCTCTATTGTACACGCTAAACATATACATTATGATTACACAGATTGATATAGACAACGAACATTATCGAACTAAAGAATTATGTTACCAGAAGCATTTTAATGCACATCCCGTTAATGAAAACGATATGGTTTAATTAATAGTCTTTTATGTGTTGACCACTTCTGCACATCAACACACAAGTCTCAGTTTAGTGGACCATATAGATGTTTCTTCCAGATCAAAGTGGAGTAGTGTTGTTACAGCAAATTAGTTTACGCAATTAAGAAGCTGATTATGTGAGAAGGAAGGGGTGTAATTATGTTTGTACAGATAACAAGTTTACTGGGCCGATTCAATCATATAACAAATGGCAAGTCGGTGACCAGCATGTCATACATGTTTATTGTCAAACGTCCTGTCTTGGTGACACAAAGGAAATACGAAATAAACATTAAGGCGACATTCAGTCTAGAAATTGTCAGCCAATGAAATTATTTTTAGTGTAAAATCGTCATAACTATTTGGTTTTCTATCTTGCCATTTGCAAAATGACTTTTGCTATAAGAGGGTTATTATTTGACAATCTTCTGTTTCCAAGTACTGTCATTGATGGAATTATAGGTTTACATTTTGTGTCTAATGTGCATTTGGATATTCATATTGTCCTTTTGGATACGTTTATAAGGTAAGTTTCTTACATTAATTGACACTCTTGATGAATTGTCAATTTTACACGATGTTTATTTGATTATATTTGATTAACCAAACATTTTATTGAAAACATGATCTTATTATCTATTAGATTCTTAATCTTTTAATGTGTAATAATTGATAAATCGTAAAATGTAACATTGGGATGCGATGTTTTCGTAGGTGGATTTGGAGACATATTATTATCGTTGCTAATGAAATTGTTTTGATGTTTTTAAATATGTGGTGAGTTACTTTGATTGTTGTAATGTACAGTTAGTAAATTAGGTTGTCGGTTGATTAACGCCGTTTAAAAACAGGATGTTGTGAAGTGCTTTTATTGTTGATGGCTTACAATAGGGCCTACTTCGCCGGCGTGCTTATCTCACGTTTGTTGTTTTGTTTTAAACACAAACATTCTTTAACAAAAAATAACAATAACAACGACTATCTGATTTCGTTGTCTCAACTAAAATCGGTTCATATTATGATATCTTGGTTTCATTTTGTCATCGTATATCTCATCCCCTCATTGGCATTGATTTATCCTATGTCTACGAACGTCTATGAATCCACCGTCTTTCACTAGTTATATCAATTATATTTGATATATATAACGATATTTTGGTACATTAGTAAAGTGAAACTTGATAACTGACATTACTCGAACAGTTTACAGCAGAAACAGCGATGTGGCAATATTGCAAAGCGTAGATATATCAGATTAACTGACCGATTCCCCAGTGTTTGCCATTGTAAATAGTAAGCGAATGTTAACATCCCGTCCCTTCACGTACGTCACTTCCGGTATCTTCCAACTCTCTAAGCCCCGCCCCATTTTTGGTTTGTTGGTCACGGGTGAAAAGCAGACAATGTTTTTCGGTGTTTTTAAGTCGCTCTAGTTTAATATAGGAACAGCATATGGATTTTTTGGGGGTCTCGTTTTTCACAAAATAGTCTAATGAACCAATTGCAGTTAAGAATTCAATAGAAAATAATTTATTTCAGATTTCCTTTAAAGGTGATAGTTTGTCCAGTGGCTTACCCGAATCTATACACACCGGCAAGAAACTTTTTCACACTTCAGGTACCCACCAATACGAATCATAATTGAATGCTTCAAATGGTACATAAAACCGACAAGAATTGAAGATGACAGATGCTTCGTAAAGATTTACGGAATTGGAAGAGAAGAAAAATTTTTTTCATAATGTAAACTATATAATATAGAGAATTTGATACTCTTCTTTGTCACAGTCAAGCAAAACATTAAATCTACTATGAAGAAATAGGGAAAGAGTGAAGACTGGCAAATTCACCTTTTTTCAAATGCAGCTTATCGTTCAGTCAGGCAAAAACATGGAAATAAGCTATGTCATTACCGTACATTTAAAAAATATATTTATGAACATATAAGTGTTTAAAATATTTTGAAATCTTAAGTTAAAGAAACTTCATTTCTTTTTGTACAACGAGACAAATAAACCTATGTCAATAAATGGGTTATAGTTCAGAATTGCTGGAGATGACAAATATTCACTAGTAGAAATATGTTTTTCGTTTATACATTTGTAAACTTTTCTGTTATACTTAATAAATATAATTTTAGTTTTTCTTCTTGGAAATTAAACAAAATTTTGCTCCGAAGGGTAATAATGATTGAAAAACTAAGTGCTGCTATAATCTGCTTCCCCTTTGCCATATTCATTTATCAGCATATTGCAATTAATTTTATCATGTTTCCCTCCCCAGACAAACTTAAACAGGATAGAACTCAAACGTTTGAATGTGTTGGGTACTGCCATAACAAGGTGTGAAAAGGGGTGATAATCTGCGACATGATAATTGTAATTCTTCCTCTGAGAGTTAAAGATCTATTTGACCAAGACAATAATATTTTCTGATTGTTTAAAATTGTTGTTCAAAGTTTAAGGCAATCATTAGTAGAGAAGTTAATTCCATGACTTGTAAATGGTTTTTTTCCAACCAAGGAAAGGTATATTGAGACATGGTTGATACTTTGAATTCCGCTTTGATCCAAACCATGCAACGAGAGTTTTGTCACAATTAAAATTTAAATAAGAAACAATAGTAACATTTTTAGTCATGCAGATTATCTGATACTACATTTTGTTATCTGTCAAGGGTGAAACTGGTATTATCTGTGTATTGAAACATGATATATCCCATGCCATTCAACACATGTACAAAAATTGATTACAGAGCTGCAACTATTACTTTGAAATCGTTTAAACAAATTATATAAAAAACAAGTTTAATGCTTCCAGCGTCTCTACTATGAAATCCCATTCAGCCATGTAAACAGCTTTATATCTGTTTTAAAAAAGACCTGTTCATGTTTCACTTATTATTACAGAAATAACTTCCTTAAGATGTGAGGTAATTGCAGCGGATTCAATTTTATAATTTACATTCAAACGACTTTATACCTTGCCTTTAAAAATGTTGATATATATTCTCTAGACTTGCTATTAATCTTTTTTTTGCGGGTAAAGATGATAACGTTGTCTTGCTATTCAGAGTAACAAAAGATATATTTTGAATATTGTGAATATAGCTTTATGTTTTATAAATGTTTCCATATATCGTTCATGCACATTGTCAAACTCTAAATCATTCAATTCAACCCCATCCTTAAGCATGGTCATGTCAAGGTATTGTACAGCCTACTCAACATTTCTGCATTATAAATATTGTAACAACATGTGTAATATACAGAGTCTGTTTACGGTTTTACTCAGCCATTTTCCTTTCCATATCTATGGGTTTTTTCAGTCCTTGTTCCGAGCATATCTCTGGTAGAACCTAGATCCCGCCATCTTCTCCTCATACACACGGTAGTAGTCCTCCAACATCTCCTCTGTGAAGTAGTTCCTCCAGTCTCCTACTTTGCCTGATGATATAGATTGGCCGTTAGTCATTTGACAATACAGTGCTAATAAAATGTATAAGAAGGGGTAGTGTAATAAATAATTTGTATTACTGGATGCTTTTAACGCATTCCGTTGAAACAAAGTTTACCTTTTCTGAAAAGAAAATTGTCCCCATCTATTTTGAAAGCAAAGTTGTCTTTGTCGACCTTCATTTTAGCAAATGCACATTTTTCTGCAATGGCAGTACAGAGCTGATCGTCTCTCTTCAGATGGAGAAAGTCAGATAGTGCTTGAACTGAAGTCAGTGGATCCTTAAACAATCAACAAGGGCATTAGAAATTTAAAATGTTAGAAAGCTTACATGGTATAGAATATGACACGTTGGATGAAAAACCTTTTATCTCAACTTACATGGCCTTACATGGCCGGGGCCGGGGCCGGGGCTCTCTAGATGGTAAGTCGTTGCTAACTGCATCATATTAGACGCATCTTGGTGATGAAATACAGAGACGCTTATCACACAACGATCTGGCAATCTTCCTCCTGTAAAAGCTTACGTCTTAAAGAATTGAAGTGCTGCATTAGCAGTCCGAATTATATTGTTGAAGTTATGACATGTATATTGACAAGGTTTCTACCAATTAGAAACCAGTTTCTATAACATGCTATATATTTATAAGTATGTAAATTTGAGACCAGTTTCTATGAAAAAAGCTATTTTCTTTTTACTCGGGAACGTACCTTCATCGTTTCTTCATAAATCTGAAAATGCACTGGTATTTCTGGGTTGTCCTGAAAAAATGTCTCTGCGTTTCGCATATGATCCAAATATCCATTGATGTCAACTGTCAATCAGAAAAAGGAAAAGAACATGCCTCTGTTATTTCTTGTATTTCGTTGAAGGTAAATATTGACAAAGGATGACATAAATATAAAACTATATACCTATGTTTATAATTAATATAAATTATACATTCTGTTATAATGTTTTACATAATTATGTTGTATCAGTATATAAACTCATCGGCAAAAGAAACTTATCACCACCTTTTGTCGCTTACAAAACAGTCAATTAGACAGATATGATATGTATTATTACCAGTTTAATTACATGAGTCATTTTCGAAACACTGTATGAAGCCATCCCTACTCTATCAATAGTTGAGTTATTATAATTTTGAGCAAAAGTGACATGGGGTAAAAATATTTTTTTTTACAAAATAACAGACATAATTCACAAAAACGTCAAACAATTCTACCAATGGAAAAACATGTTGTCAATAATGCCCCTATTTCATTTATTGGCTTTTTCTTAGCCACGAATAGGTGTAGATTTGTAAACACTCGCCAAAATTCGTGAACAGCAGTTTCACTTGTACGAAACGTTTTCGAAATTCGTTGATTTTCATGCTGAAACCCTACAAAACAGATAAGAATTATTTGCGAATTGTTTAAGAATTATGTACAAATTGGTTAAGAATTATGTACAAATTGTTTAAGAATTATGTACAAATTGTTTAAGAATTATGTACAAATTGTTTAAGAATTATGTACAAATTGTATGAAATAATTAAGAAACAGCTGCTAAGACACTACGAATTTTCATCCTTAATTCGGAACATGCGTAAATGATTCGCAAGTGATTCGAGGTGAGACCATCAAAATTATCATCCATGAATTTCCAAGAATTGCTTATGAAGTTAATACAAACTACACCAATAAGTTACGATTGGTTTACGAATCAACTATGAATTTAAATTCGTAGTTGGTTTATGAAAAATTTTTACAATTCAAAATTTGTTCACGAATGCCAAGAATTGGAGGAATTTTGCCGAATCAACAAATAGTCATTTATAAAATCCAAGAATTAATTTCGAATTGTCTTCAAATGTTCACCAATGTGAAAATGTATCTTTCCCGATGATTCGTGACAATTCGGCTCGTAGGGAAATAGAGGCATAACTTGTTTAACTATTTTCTGCATCAATGCACCCTAGAACAGGTCTCCGCAGGGATGTCGTCAGTTGCCTGATCATGTAAGCAAAAATGTTTGCCACAAATCAATCAAGACCTTTTCAAGCTTCTGTAATGGTCCTCATCAAGCCAAATAACACAAATCGACCCTATATTGGACGGCCTGCTGACAACAATTCAACAAGTTGCTGATGGTTGCTTGGCTGCAGTTGAAGGGTCTTGCAATGAGACCTTGTACAAAATGAAAACTCAATTATTCTGTTTTTCACCTTTTAAAGATTGCACGAAATTTTTCAAAAATCATGGAATAATGACTAACTAATCCACAGAATGCATTTTGGTGAATGTTTTCTGCATATTTGAAAAAGCAGTCTCTATAAAACACAAATTCTTATTTAAAAAGGTAAGTTTCTTTCGCTGATGAGTTTATATTACACATACTTGTTTAGATTATAATGATTAGGGACAACTGTCCACATCAATGTACTTAACACTGCTGTACATTGGAGAGTGGATAAATGAATCTGAGAGTTAACACTAGGCTATCGGTGATGTTTTAAAGGACATGTAAAATCGATGTCAATTAACCTTTTCCGTTTAAGAAGAGATCAAGGAAATCCCCAAATGATCCTCTATATGTGCCACCGGGCCATGGTTTCCCGAAGTAAATGTTGTACAGTGAAACAACCACATCTTTTGGATCTCGCAGAGTATAGACAACCTTGACCTTCTTGCTGACGAGATCGTCTGGACCATCTGAGAGTCTGGCGTGGACATTAATGATGCGTGGTGAGGCTAATTTCCCGAATTCCGCAGGGGAAACTACTTCTATATGATCTTTGGCGCGCTCAATCGTCTTAGCAGAGCCGTTAAGTAGCATGCTCATCATTTCAAACGTCCAGTGAGTTCCTTATAAACATAACATAGTATATTTCAAACGCATCGATTCATATGGGACACTTTCATGCTAAGAAACTTCAATGATGTATAAAAGAGCTTGTTTCATAAGATCAAGATCAATCTCATTTTTATATGATATATTTGAAAAACAACTTTGACACTTTGAACTCAAAATCATTGGTAAAGGTATGCTTATTTTAAAAAAGTCTCCATTTTTAATTGTCAAACTATAAAGATGAAAACACAAATTTACTTTTAAAAAGGTAGCATAATAGCAGACGTACCAGTTCTCACATATCCTGTAAAATATACATCATCATGTCTCAGTGGAAACTGCTTCAATTTGGTGATGTGGCTGCGTTTAACAACCTGATTGTAAAGAACTCCCCCACAGAGGAGAAATGGCAGTGAATTACCACTTCGGTCCGTGATTGTCTCAAAGGTTTCATCCTCAAGTGAAATTTCAAATGGTTTACCAGCAATCTGCAACAAATAAAAGCAGCTTTATTTGTTTAGTGAAATATTAGCAATAATATGACATTACATCTAATTCAAACCAATTCTTCTGTATTTGCTAATCACTGATTGAGGTGTCTGCTATAATAGTTACATCATCTTCCTAGTCATTGTGGTATTGTCAAAATGGAGTTGACATTACTTAATGCCGGATCACGGTAAAATGTATGACATTATTTAGCCGATCGCAATTGTTATGACACATCAAAACAATGATAACTTTATTTTCATTGTGTCATCTGTGACTTACTATACCCGCAATTCGATGACGGTATTTGTCAGTCAAACACTGTAAAATCCTCTAATAATTGCCAAAAACGGTGCAGTGTTACCAGTGTCATATAAATGATATGCCCACTTCCATGTGATCGGTAGTGTTGTTTGACATGAATTGGGAAAAGTATACATCTTGTAATCTAAATTTATTTCAATCCACCAACTTCATTAATCGGGTTATTTCCATGCACAATATTTTGACCAACAGCTGACGAGTTGATTAATGGTTAGTGTTACTGTTACCACCAACTGACATTGTAATGTACAGCATGAGCCTTTAACAGTGGTTATAATACATTTGTGAGGTCACCCTGTTGAAAGCCCTTGCCAAAATTTACTTTATACATTTTTACCTGTATACTGTAAACTTAGTGATTTGTAAAGTCAATACTTAAACTTGATATTCGTCAAAGGTTTTATTGTTCCAAATATACAAATATGAAACACTTAGAACTGCATAATTTATGTGAATGAAGTCGCCCAACAGCATGAAACAACAATAAAAAATCAATTGATTATTTGCCCGCCTACAACTCCTTCATCAACCAATGAAAATCAAGAACACACATGTTCATAAACCTCACGTCATGAGGGCGTAGCTATTATAGGTAGTCACAAATTTAAGATTATACCGTTATGAGCTGAAGTTAAGTGTTCAGCAAATCAGATCAAGGCCATTTATTTATTTTACACTGGATAGTGTTACTGACACGGTAACCCCAAACTGATATTGTTATTCACTGGCTTAGCCTTTTTATTGTGGAAACGAAATTCGCGAGGATACGATACCTGTATACACATGTATGTTATAAATGCATACATGTAATTAAAACATTCAAATAAACTAATGAAGGTAATATGTTGATGCCTTTATGTTACATAACTTGATAAAGACAAGTGCACATTTGTTGAAAAAATAAATCAATTAGAACTGAAGCCAGCTGAATAAGATTGGGAAAAACTTCACTACAGCATAACAGCACAACGTTTATCAGTTTTATGACATGTTGTGCGTTATATCATAATAATATTGGATATTTGTTAAGAGCCATTCCATACACTAATGCATGCTCATGGCGCTAAATGAGTAAGATATGCAATTGGAATAAATAAATGAATAAAATATATACATAGAGCAACTAGAGAATGGTTGACAAGAGATACACAGCTGTACATGGAAACTAAGGGAAAACGAAATTGGATAGATATGTATTGAGATAAGATTTTAAAAGGCTATGGAGGTAGCCGGTTTTATTTCTGTGGGGAGTGGATTCCACGGGTGAGAAGCTGATATTCTCCCTTGTGATGCTAGTCTAAAGCGAGGAACTGTCAGCAGATGCTGGGACTGTGAACGAAGGGCACGAGGAGGAGTGAAGACAGACGGAAGGGTTGATAGATAGTCAGGAGCTAGTTCATTTAAACATTTGTAGACTATACACAAGATCTTGAAATCTTTTCGACGCTAAACAGGGAGCCAGAGTTGGTGCAATGTGGTCAAATTTGGGCTTGAGGCACATAATACGAGCAGAACAGATTTAGAGTTTTGGAGTTTCGTCAGATGTTTAAGTTTTAGACCAAAAAGTACACAATTGCAATAATCCATCCGTGATATCACCAGCGCCTGGTCGAGCCTGTGTGTACACTCCACGTAACCTGAGGATTATGGATATACTAGCAATGATTAAATATGTGACACTGATTTGGATGGAAGCCGACTCATGAGTGTAATTACTACTCCTGGGGTATTTTCCACCATATTGATAATAAGTAAGATTAACAATAGTTTTTGGTGTAAATATGAGTAAGTTGGTGAGTGTCCTCCTATCTGGCATTTCTTTAAAACAGTTCATCTCGGTTCTACGGGCCTCAGTCCTTCTGTATTTAATTGAAATCTCAGTTGACATTGCTAAATACGTACTTAAAGGAATGGGGTTAAAAGGGAAACGTTTATACTCAAAAAGTTTTTATATCTTGACACAGTAAGTGACATATTGAAAATATCAACTATAGAACAAAGTATGTTGTACAAAAGTATGTCTTATGATAAACCAAGTATACATCTGTAGGGTAAAAAAGAAAACTCACCTCGATTTTACTTTCTTTACCTTGGCTTGCCATCCTGTTGTTGTGCGTGAGGCTAGGACCGTTACACCAAGCTAAAGTTCAAGGTAGAAGTTGGCACGGTGACAACAGAGAGTGATAAGATTAGATTTACTAGTTCAGTACCCTTGTGGGGTCGAATGACAAAGCATATCTACCCTACCAATCAGGCCTCATTTTGCTCGTTCTGTATGTGTCATTTTAAAGGGGCAATAGCACGTTTTTTCGCAAATTTTATTTGTTTCAAATTTCCCATTTATAATCATAGTTTACGTCATTTATATTTACTTTAGAGGGTTAAACATATTATTACACAAACCAATTATCGGTAGTGGTGATAACGGTGTTGCGTAAACAGCAAACAAAAATGCATGACGGCCATTTTATTGTGAACACATTTTATTATTTTCAATGACAAAATTGATTCCCATGGCTTTGCGGAATCATGTACGCGCATTTTTTAACTTGATTTCCGAAGAGAGAAGTGTGTTTTACTATTGGTGACATTATTTTTCAAATACATTTCATCGACTTATTTCAGCGAAAAAACGTGCTACTGCCCCTTAAAGCAACATATTCAGTTTTCATTAAATATTTTTTTGCTTGAAGGCGAGCCAGATAACCATATGTGCAGATTTAAGTTCAAATCACATCATTCACCAATACCATTTAGTTTGTATACCCCTCTTTGACGAAAGACTTCCATTGTCCGTCCGTCGTGTGTCTGTTCGAAACCGTTACTGGAGCAGATCTAGAAAGCTAAATGACTTACAAACTTCAAAGTTAGTATGAAAGGAACATGTATGGTGTGGCTGTCCCTTTAGGGTTTCAAGTCCAAGATTCATATTATTTTTAAAAATTTGACCAGAAAAGTTCACATTTTCAGCCTTTGTTTTGAAAACTATACAAGTACACTTGCAAATATGAAAGTTCGTATGAATGTGTTCAGCATGAGGCTACACTATCAACACGGGAGCATTAGTTGATATAGGTTGAGATATGCCTACAGACACTGGATGGGTTTAAGAGCCTTTCTCACAGCTCCTTGTGGATGTCATGTATTTATCTATTACATTTGGGAAGTCAATAGAAAGAAAATAACTATCTTAGAAGTCATACAGCTGCAACACTGAGCTCCAATTAATATGGATCTATAAAAAATAAATAATAGTTGAACATACCCCACATCAGTTTCTCGACTAGGAGAAAGTCTAGCAAGCAGTTGTACCTCCACTATTTCAGTACACCTCATTCTGAACAGACGAGACGGACGCATATAACAATCATGGCTGATAAGACAGAAACGAAAGGCAACATTGAGGTAGTTAGGTTTCAAATACTTTTTAATATGAGACAATTACATTTTTAAAAACACAAAATATAAATGAGCAGATTTTTTGTATCATGTATAAATAATTATCACAGCGACAAATAAAACTATGTTTGAAAAACATTAATATTTAAAGACAAAACTAACAAACAATGAATACGTTAATTCATTTTGTATAATTGATGTATATTGTGTCTTAAATAAATTGAAATCATTTAACATTTTGGGTTTTATTTTAATCTTTCTCTTTCCTTTTTTCCCCTTTAGCGTGTAGTCGTTCGTGGTTATATTTTCATGAGTTTTGCTTTCATTATATTCCATCTTCTCCATCTACCAGGCTATCATTTACCCTTGAATCTTCTACATATATTTGTTGCTGAAGGTAATTTATAGTATAAAGGAAAAAAGTTCCTTTAGTGGTCAGTAATATAAAATAACTTCAAGGAGTTCATGCACGTATAGTTGTTCATTAAAAGGGAATGATTTAGGACAGTGGAATCTTTTACCTTCTGACATTTACATTTCAAAACATGATTGGTATTTTGTCTTTAATATATTCCTTTCAAAGTAACACAGTTAATTCCATTTTGAAATAAAACTGTAAATTCATTTCAAGATGAAATAAATTCATTTCAAGATGAAATAAATTCATTTCAAAATGAAATAATTTCATTTCAAATAAGATAAATTCACCTCAAAATAAAATCATTTCAAATTGAATAACTTAATGAATGTTTATGAAATAAATTAATTTCAAGATGAAATGATTTCATTTCAAGATGAATGAATTCATTTCAAAATGATTAAATTCATTTCAAAATGAATTTATTCATTGAATTTGAAATAAAACTAGATTTATTTTTAAATAATTTCAAAATAAATCTTAATTAATTTCAAAATAAATCTTAATTAATTTCAAAATAAATCTTAATTAATTTCAAATGATTTCAAAATAACATAAATTCATTAAGAATTAAAATACATGCATTTAGAATTAAAATAAATTCATTTAGAATTAAAATAAATTCATTTAAAATTAAAATAAATTCATTTCAAAATAAGAATGATTCAGTTCCAAATAAAATAAATCCAGTCCAAAATAAAAATTTCAAAATAGAATAGGTTCACTATCATTTCTTCATGCTTTGAATATTTCCTGTGTCTCCTGTGCTCCCTCCCCATCACTCACCTACATTTCTATACACACATATACATAATCCATTCACTCACAAGGACATTATGTGCATTATACCAATCTCCATGATACAATTTCTCTCTCTCACTCTCATCATTAACATATGCGTATATGACCCATTAGTAATACTGAGTGATAATATAGCTCCTGTGAAAACTTAACTCGTGACAAGCAACAGGATTAACCACAGGTAATTTTTAGTCATTCACCTGTGGCACTTATAAAGTTGTTAATAGTTCGAATCGTCCGAAGATACGATACAGACATTACAGAATTAATAACAAAGTTGTGTTAGTCTGTTGAGTTTTCAAATTTACTTTCGATTTGATAATTGTCCCGAGAACATACTAAGAGTCTGAATTTAGGTGGGTCCTTGTGAATTTTAACTGTGGCACGTGCATATGGGGCTTGGGGATGAGAGACACAGAGTTTCTGATGGAGTTCGTGGCTGATCTCACAGTTGTCTCGGAGTTGTTTCAGGTGGGTTTTGTGTTGTCTCTGAAGCTTCTGGTGGGGTCTTTCTTCATTTTCTGGTATGTGGTGGTGTCTTCAAGGATTATGTTGACCATGGTCTCAAAGTCGGGCGTGTTGAGGACCACAGTGGCCTCCCCCTTGTCAGCAGGTGATGGAGTCATCTCTGCGTAGGTCAAGGGCTTGCTTCTCCTCTTTGGTGATGTTCGGTTGTTGTGGTTTGGAGCTGGACTTATGCAGTATGTCCGCTATCTGGTGCCAGTTGCTGGAGGCCCTTTTCTATGTTGACGATGGAGTCATCATGGTTGCGTGGGGGCTGGGTTGGAAAAAACTTCAGTCCTCTGGATAGCACGCTGATCTGGGTTTGTGTGAGTTCCTTGTCGCTGAGGTTGTCCACAGTTTTCTTCAGATACTCAGATTTGTTGTGGCGTTGGATATTGCGATCGGCTAGCTTGGGCTTGAGTAGTTCAAGTTTCTTAAGGTGGGTTGTCTTGGTCTTGGAGTCTAGCAGGTTGTTGAACTTGGTCTGAGCAGCACGGAGGGATGAGAAGGTGTCGACTTCAAGGGTGGTGCTGAGGGTATCTAGGTGGTCGGTGATGTTGTTGATGGTGATTGCCTTGGTTCTCCGGTGGTGTTTGATGCGCTCCTTCACTAGAAATTTGGAGGCAGTCTGGAGGATAGATCTCGCTGCAGGTGAGTCGACAGGTGATGAGAGTTTGAAGCCCTTCGGGATGATGTCCATGTCGCGGCGCCTCATCAGGAAGGTGATATGGTTGCTGGATTGGATGTACTTCTTCTCCAGGCGGCTGAGAGTGTTGATGGTTCGGATTGCCCCGTCTCCACGTAGACGACGTATAAACTGTTTGAGAGGCATTCTAGAAGTTGGTGTGATGAAGAAGACAAATATTTATGGATGATCAACTTCTTTATTAACACACTGAATAACTGATATAAGCAGTCAAATAAGTTCTGTTGCATACTTAGCAAAAATATATTTTTTTCAAATTACTTAATATTTTGTTTCACTTTAGCACAACTGAGAAAATCCCAAGAAAAACTGACCAAATTGTATTCATTTACTCAAACAAAACTGTTCAATGTGTTGCTGTGGCCATAGTATGCCTTGTAGAGAGTGCACCTATTACAATCTGTAAAACAATTCCTGTACCCTTTCGTGAATAACATGTACATGTAAAAATAAGTATGGAAAAACTGATTATATATTGATATCTAAGTTCCCATGTAGTCAAGTCAAAAGTCAAAGTCTGTAGGTATTTACAAGAATATAATATCTGGATGCAACTTTGCATTGACAATTATAATAATGAGCATACTTATATCGCTTATATTACAACTGTAAGACAGAGACTTACAGGGATTTGTGTTTTAAGGCATGCAACAATTTGCCCATCATACATAAATGGGTGCCTTGTCAAAATAGCAGAGCGCCTTTAATAATGTTTACCAAAATTATTTTCAGATTGCCGGACAGAAGTTCGAGATTGAAGCCAACGATGACTACCTGGTGACTGTCACTGATAAAGGAGGACATAATTATAATTTACTCAAGTTTGAAGGCATCCATTATATGCCCATATTTAAACTCAGCTACGTGAAGGCGATCAAGAACTTTAAACTCAGAGAGGATGACGTATACTTTGTGGGTTACCCCCGTTCTGGTAGGTACAGTACTTGGCTTCGTTGGATTATGCATCCTCGATAATATGAGTGAGGAGGCCACAAGCCTATAATTCATTTCATATATACAACATTTTAACATCATTGCTTGGTGAAAAAACACTGCAACATTCTGAATTTCATTTACATTTAAACAATTCAATAAAGAAGAAAATTTATAAATTGATGATGGAAAAAGTAGAATTCTTTAATATATATGTTTACGTATAGTAGCATATGTTGGACACACAAATAGAAAATGATATTCGTCTTCTATAGCATTTTCATTACAATATTTACAAATTCTATCTTCGCTTTTGATATTCATAAATCTACCTTTTTCAATTAAGAGATAATGAGATGAACAAGGAAAACGGGCTAAAGATATTCTAAATTTCTTAACATTTACACATGATAAGTAGCGCTCTGTATAAATGAATAATAATGATTGAGTAATAATTACATTTTGAAGATGTAGATATTGTTTCCAGCCAGTTTTGTTGGTAAATATCGTTCAGTCTTTGGGCAAATGTATAAACAAATAATGACGAAAACTCAACCTTTTGTTCGTACCATATATTGTTAAATCAAGTTGAAAAAAGTAGGGGTTTAACATCTGATGCCCAACTCTTTTTACCCTGTTTGTCATATAGTAACATCATATTATTGCATATTTTGGCAATCGGTAGGAATACTTACTAGCCTTATCCAATATTTAATCACTCTGATTTGTGACGATATGATTAGTGGGTATCTGCCACATTCCCCGTATACCATTACATTTGATGCAAATAAATGTACCTTTTCTATGCAATCAAAGTATCTAAATCCCAAAATTTCGGCCACATATAGTAAAATCGGGTAAATTCTTACATCAAATATTCCAATAATTGTTGCTTTGCGCAAATGCTTTTCTCATATGAAGCGCAAATAACTTCATAGTGACCGAGAGATGTGCTGACTCTGTTCGAGACGGTTTCGCAAAGCCAGTTACATAATCAAATAGAGGTGCAGAAGAGATGATATAATCCACGACACCGTTGTTTCCAATGAAAGTAAAATCTCCAATCTTGGCGTCAGAACCACATCGCCCGTTCATTATATGAATGTTAAGTACAGCACAAAGATCAAGTAAATATCTACCGAAGTTGTTTATTATCTTATCGGCAGAGTAACGTATCAGGTTAAGATTATCACATATAGAATCTAGTACGGTAAAATTTTGATTATTAACTTGTTCAAGAAAGTCATCTTCGACAAAATCTGATTCTGTACCTGTTCTAGCATTGAAATCTCCGCCACATAAGATAAACACATCTTCTTGAATATCAGTCAGCATATCTAAGATACTGTCTTGGAAGAAACAGATACCGTGTTTACAAAATAATAATGGTTCGTTGTACCAGGTAGATGATTCTGGGTTAACATAGACACATGCATATAACAAATCATGATCTAAACCAATCAAGTTTTTATCAAACATAACAAATATGGCATTATCAGTAATTTTGGACCACAGAACAAACTTTTCAAATTCTTTCCTGATCAAAATACACATCCCTTCAGACAGTCTGCCACGAGTAGAAATTCGTTCTGCATTTTTGGAAATAGAAAAATAATATGGGAAGACTTTCTAGAAGTACAGACTGTTACTGAAAATTGCCATTTTGATGAATGCCAATTTAGTATATTGACGATATAAAGGTAAAAGCGTCGATTTTGGATCGCAAACCGGACAATAAACCACGTGTGGCGCGCGTCAATTGGTCAAACGTAATTTTGGAAACTTATTTTCACCATACAAACATATAACTTTGGGTTGATAGTGTTTAATAGGTCTTATTACTACTGTGCTCAATTTTAATTACAAACTGGTAATTATGATATAATTGGCTATTGGGGATGAATATGGAAGTTGAGTGAAATTATTGGAACTGAAATCAGCATATATCGTATGTTGGCACGTATAGCAGCCAAATAACATTTTATGAAACACAGTGAGTGTACCTTTAATAAAGTCAGAGTCACATAATCACAATTGTCACACAAATTATTTATAATACCTCATATGTTCAAAAAAATAGAATCATGGGCTCTGTAGCTCATCAGGATTTCATTTATGTACTATCTAATGTTAAATATTTAAGTTATCTCAAGTAATACATTGTTTAAAAGCAAAAGATTCTTAGGTTCTTAGATCATGACGCCTGTGACCTAGATTGGGGTCACCAAATCTACAATTTAGAATTCGTATTGTCAAAGGACTCTGCACACAACATTTCAGCTTTCAAAAGAATATGAACATAGGTTCTTAAAGTCGAGACCCCTGTGACCCCATTTGAGGTCATGTGATCACAAAATCTACAATTTAGAATCCCCATTGGCCAAGGAGTCTGCACACAACTTTTCAGCTCTCTAGACCATTTGGAACTTGAGAAGAAGATGAAAACAGGTTTTTAAGGTTGTGACCCCTGTGACCCCATTTGGGGTCATGGGGTCACGAAATCTACAATTTAGAATCCCCATTAGCCAAGGAGTCTGCACATAACTTTTCAACACTCTAGACCTTTTGGAACTAGAGAAGAAGATAAAAATAGGTTTTTAAGGATGTGACCCCTGTGACCCCATTTTGGGTCACGGGGTGACGAAATCTAGATTTTGGATTCCCCATTGGCCAAGGAGTATGCACACACATTTTCAGCTCTCTAGACTTTTTGGAACTGGAGAAGAAGATGAACATAGGTTCTTAAAATTGTGACCCATGTGACTCCATTTGGAGCCATTGGGTCACGAAATCTACAATTTAGAATCCCCATTGGCCAAGGAGTCTTCACACAACTTTTCAGCTCTCTAGACCTGTTGGAACTGAAGAAGATGAAAACAGGTTTTTAAGGTTGTGACCCCTTTGACCCCATATTGGGTCATTGGGTCAAGAAATCTACAATTTAGAATACCTATTAACCAAGGAGTCTCCACACAACTTTTCAGCCCTCAAGATATTTTGAAACTGAAGAAATAGATGAAAATAGGTTTTTAAGGGTGTGACCCCTGTAACCCCATTTGGGGTCACGGGGTCATGAAATCTACAATTAAGACTGCCCATTGGCCAAGGAGTATGCACACAACTTTTCAGCTCTCTAGACCTCTTGGAACTGGAGAGGAAGATGAACAAAGGTTTTAAGGATGTGACCCATGTGAACCCATTTGGGGTCACGGGGTCACGAAATCCACAATTTAGAATCCCCATTGGCCAAGGAGTATGCACATAAAATTTCAGCTCTGTGGAGTGATTGGTTCTGGAGAAGAAGTCAAAAAGCAAAAAAAAATACGGACGGACGGACGGACGGACGCTGGACGCCATGCCATGCCATAAGCCCATCGGGCCTTTCAGGCCTGATGAGCTAAAATATAGTGAATGTTTTGTCTGAGAAATATCACTGTTATGATCCGACTGCTGTCCTGTAAGGTGTTCACTAGTGTATTCGGCCTGGCCTGCACCTTATCTCCGTTGTGAGTAGTAGGGAATGCGAGATTTTGGACACAACTCGAATGGTGCTCCCCATGTTAAACGCGAAAAGCACCATCTAAACCCATGTTAAATCGTGGAGACGATTTGAATGGTGCTTTCCCATGCAATTTCGACGACCACCATCTCTCCCATTGGGTCCATAACCGCTCATACCCCTCTGGACTAATTGCAAGACTATCTTGTTTACCCACACACCCTAAAGCAACAAACCTCGCGACGCTGAATATTTACTTTCACGGTAGCTATCTACTTGTCACCAACTCTCGCACCGAAGCGAGATCCAATTACACAAATGTAAGCTTCTCACTCATTAACACACGAAATAATATACTTAATAAACTTTTCAATGGAAAAACGTTTGCAATATATTTTAGATATTTCTTTCCACCTCTCCGAAGAAATGTGTAAAAACTGTATTACGCTATTATAGTTTTACATTATTTAACTTATTATTATAACAGAGGAAAGAGATTATTAATTTTTTATTTTTAATTTTTTCAATTTTTTAAATCTACTAGGAGGTAACACCAAATGTTGTTGTTACCCTTCATGATAGGAGATCAATGCAATAAAACTGCACCATCTTTCTCTCCATTGCGAGCAAGCAGAGACTTGCTTTCCTTGTTGTTTGTTGAAGACACACATGTCTCGGTACGGTTTGTTGGTTGAGTAAACAGGAACGCGTGGTTACACTCGTCTCGGTAGGTACAGTAGGAGCAATGTTGACATTGTTTTGGGTTGTGGTCAGTGAAACTATATTACTGGGTCAGTAATGGTCGGGTTATATTTGCAAGGTGCGACATGAATGCTTATTGGGTATTGTTAGAAAGACACATCAAGAAGAAAGTTCTCCAAGATTCTACAACTCTGTCAACATCCCCAATATTCTTTCAGGGGTGTATTTATTTCAGAGAATACGGCAGCACACCCGATACAACAAGGATACACGAGTTATCTCCCTTAATAGAAACATCAACCCTTGCAACACGTCTCGGATTGAATTTATATGTATAATGTAAAGCAAGGTTTGTTGCCTTAGTGGGTAACTGGTTTTCGCTGAAACAACCCGATGATGCGGATTGGCAAGAAGTTTAAAACCTTGAAAACTTTTTAATGTTCTTGAGTATGAAACTTGTCTATAAGAAACGTGTATATCAAAGATTATATTATATGTTTATGTTATGTCCACTCTAGAAACTGTGTCATTTTGAATGATCTTTAGAAAAGAATAGGCCTATCTAGTTTTATGCGTTGTCAAAGAGGAATAGTATCATCCCTTTAACTTTTAAACGGAATGATAAGTTTTCTCATATCGCCTACACCTCATGTCGCCTATGGCAAACACATCACATCGCATAACATCACGATTAGTCATTGCATTACGCTCTTAGGTCATGGTTTCGTTCGAATTTAAAACATGTTCTATTTTGTAGTTTAAAGCAACTATACTACGTTACTGATTATTCTTGTTTTTGCCTACAGTCAAAAGTTTATTTCTTTAACTGCTTTTCAATCGTTGGCTAAATGCTACAGGACGTGATGTATATTTCATATGGACACAATTTTGACTCATTAAAACTGAGTTTTCTTATGGCGCCTATATCTCATTTCGCCTATGATAAAAATATCACGTCACCAAGTTCATGATATTTTTAAAGCAGCTATCCTACCTACGTTTTTTCTACAGTGCATTATTTCCTTCGTTGAGTGACGCTAAATGACGTGATAAAGATATAACGACAATATCAAGGTTTTATTCATACACAGTTTGAAGTTGATGGTACCTGTCTCGGCTCACCACCACCATCGCTCGCATGTTGCTCTCTTCTTTCATGGTTTTCTACGACTTGTAGATATCGGTCTAGAGCTTTCACGCAAGTCGGGATGATAAAGTGATGAGAAATGAGTAGACTCAGCAAGCTCTCGTGTTTGAATCCCGCTTCTTTCAAGAGTAAACCCGGTCTAGGTCCTCCTCGCTTGATGGTCAATAGACGAATGGCTTTCCTGTATCGAAACAGTTTGGTTTTCTCCTGCTCCGCCAATGGAATGATTCCCATGTTAATATTGAACAGCATCGTCACAATCGCGCGATACTGTTTCGAACATAGGTTGGCTAAGAGGGCCTTGCGTTTCGCCGGCTTGGCTTTTTCCAACACGCGAAGCATGTCTACATTTTCGCGAATAAGCTCCATGGCAGTCATAGTCTCGTGAAATGAGTCTTCGAAATGATATAACAGTAAGGTCCGCCGTATGCGTTGGGTAGATCTACTCCCGTTCTCCACGCGTGTCGAAGGGACTGTATTCACTCTTCCTTCGTTTCGAACCAATGTGGACTCGACTTTAACAAAATGTCTTCGCACCGGAAAGAGGTAGGCAGACTTCTCATATGAACTGGAGGCGAACACACGATATCCCAGCGATAAACCTTGTTGTTGCTCATAGCACGTTCGACCACTGAATGAGTCGATCTTCTCGTGTCTGTCTCTTTTTATTTCGGTATTTAATAAGTGAGCATTTAGTTAGTAGGTATTAAACCAACAAGATTTAGGTAAATAACATATACAGCATTTATTCTTTAACCCCTTTCCTTTTTAAAGAGATAGACGGAGTAATGGTAGTGGTGGTATCAATGGTATGGTAGACGGGAAGGAGAAATTTATTTGATAGTGCTTTATACGTTGTTCCTACGTATATCGGGATGAATAACTCATTTTCTGAATGAAATATATTAACCAAATGTACGTAGAGTATCTTATGATATGAGTCCACAATGAATGTTCACTATCTTTAGAAATTGATATTTTCGTTTATATCAACAATAGCATCAAAGAAGAAAGTGTTCCTCAAATAAAAACGTTGACACAACAATACATACACATATAATTTATTTAACCTGAACAAACTTTAAAATACAATAATAATAATAATAATAATAATCATAATTATAAACCAGTCACCTACTATTATCATGTTCTCAATTGAGATAACTATTTCACATAATATGATAAAGATACATTTTTAATGAATACGTTCGTGCTAAATAATAAATATACAATGTATATATTTTAGATAGAGTAATGCGTGTAACTTCCTCATACCAGTCCATTATTTAAAACAAAGCGGATATCTTTTGTGTACATAACGCCAAACATAACGATCGTTCAGTTCGAGATTTGTTTTGGAAAAAGTTTCTATTATGTGGTCCATCGAAAATCCTCTCAATCGAAACAATAGGTAATAAATTACGTAATATCCACACGTTATATTGTTAGGAGATTGAAGCCTAAACTTATTTGATATTATGTTTTTCTGTTTTCTTCCTGATACATCTCTTATAAAGCATTGCACCTCTCTCAGGCTATGACTAATAGAGGCTCCGTTCAGACTGTCAAAAAGTTCTACAGCGTTGTTGGAGTTATAGACACTGAACCAATGTTGCCCACGAGATGATCTGGCATCAGTGTTTACTATGATTGCACAAGGTGATGTCATACTTTTTTGGAGCATAACATCGCAAAGTTGCGAGGATAGTTCGTCTCTAGCATGGATTCCTATAACGCCATCTCTTAAGACCTGATCACAATCTATGATGCATTCCATCTGCGTCGTTTCCATTCTATCTATCTTCCTCTTTACACAATAATGTTCCTAGATTTCCCGATTTGAAATCCGTCTCCGAATTCTGCATACACTACACACGTGACCGTTTCCGTCAAAGCTTTTCCAAACTCTGCCTCTAGTCTTATAGATCCTTTCTTCTTTAATGTCAAGTAGGTTCGGTCGTTTGCATGTCCGAAAGTGGGTTCTATCGGGAACACATACAGAGCATAGCCAGAGCCGAATTCCTTACGATTTAAATACACACTGCTCATACTTTGTGGGTCACCATCATTAACAAACCAAGTGTCATTGTATCGAAATAGGTTGGCGTATGGTGGGATGATTGTCTGCCCGTGCGATTTATCGAAATTGATTTTCATCGGACTCGTTTCGCCGACACTTTCACCATCGCAGTACAATCCTATTTGAGTAATGTTGTAGTTGGCGAAGTTGTACGGGTTTTTGGTCGGGTCCCCTGCCACTGCTTTTGACGATACGAAACCCACCACAACTTTGTTAGGTCGAGGTCCTTGAAAGATGTTGTCGTAGCTCAGAGACACTTGACCGGCTGGTATAGACATCATTTTCACCTCGGTTCGTTTGAAGGGATATTTTGCCGTTGTGGTGGATAGAGCCGTGTTGTGACCCCATATGACTCCAGGATTCACTTTAACCTTCATTACCTTCAGAACGATGTCCTCGATATTTATGCTGTAACTTTCGTCTGTCTTGGTAGCCATTAAAGCGAATTTTGGGCTGGTTCTGTAGAGCTTGACTTGCACGTCCACTTGATTCAGAATGTATCTATCGATGTTAAACATGTCGTGCAACAGCACGCCTGCCATGTCAAAGCTTTTACTGTTACCAGCTATCTTCCATCTTTCGAAAAGCCCGAGGTTGTCTCCGTTTGGGTCGGTGACGTCCATTTTGGATTCTGTGTCCTTATAGAAGAGCTGGGAGGTCATCTTGGATTTGGCGTTCACCTCGTTAGTGTTGAGTATGGTCTGTATGATAGCCTTGTACGGGTAGTGACTATTAGTGGAGGTTATCAGTTTTCCTTGCAGTCTTACGTCTACCTGACTAAACAACGAGTGCATCAATAAATTTACGGGAGCACACTCGTCCGTTCCCGTTAAATGCGTTCCGTCTTCTTTCGTAATCCTGCATTTCATGTATATCACGGATCTGCGTAGATCTATATATTCCAACCCCTCCTGTGTGCTAACGTTGAACTCTATGGGATTGTCTCCGGACACGGACGATATTGGTCTGCAGTCTTGTAAATAGGTTCTTTCTACCGCTGTTTGGGTTCCTGGCAAGCTAAACAACTCGAGTTCCCTTGGTTGAATTTCTGTGAAGTATTTAGAGTTGGGTATTATTGCAGACATTATCGTTGATATAGGCGGAGTACTTCCTAGTTAAAAATGTCTCTGAACAACGACTTCGTATATTTAATCGTCCTTCTCCTTTTCGTATTGTTCTGTTGTTTTCGAGAAGTCTGCTTCTTCTTACTGCTCTTGTTGCTCTTCTTCTTATTCACGAACCTTCCTATCTTTTGCGAGGCTGGTCTTCCACTACCACCTTTCTGGCTGTGCTTCAGTCTTTTAACACGCATCCCTTCCTCTATCGCTAGACGTGACACACTTTCGGGGTTCCTCTGTATTTCGGCCTTGGCTTGATCTACTGCTTGTTTAGCTGGAGCCACAAGCTTTATTTCATCATCCGTTTGTGTACTAGTGACGGTATTGTTGACGCGGAAAGGTGTTGCTGGCTTGATGTTGTGCATCCTAGTAGATATATTCCCGACACTCCCTATGAAGAAGGGATTGGCTTTACCTTGAGCGAGGTTAGCATAATATTTTTGCCAGATCGATGGGTTCGGAACGTAGAGTGAATCGTGATCTGCTTTTTCCTCCTGGTATTCCCCTTCAAACATTTTATAGGTTACACTATAAAAGGATAGTGTCTTAATTGTAGTGTTACTGATGACACGTTTGTTAAAAAAGTGGCTGGTTTCCCATTATTATCCGTTATATATACGTCAAATTGTTGAACGGCGTCATTGATTACCCTTACACCTATTTCGTAAGGGTCCGAAAATAGCACTTTCCAGTATGAATCCTCGGTAGAAGATACTCGTCTGAGAAGTGGTTGTCGCTGACCTCCGACTGTTATGGGTTCGCATAAGGAACAATAAACGTACAGCAAATCTTCAGTGACTTTCTGCTTCCTCTTTCTGGCTCTGGTCATTGCTCGACTCGGAGTAGGTGAACCCATTGCGTAAAATTCTCTCAGCGAGATTATCCATTTTCCGTTTAACTGAAGTGGTTGTTTCAAATAAACCGAAAACCGGTAAGGCTTATTTTCCGGAAAGTAATCCGTATTATCCGTGCTTGTTGCTACAATCCATTCCATTGTTCTTTGAATATTTAACTTGATTTATTATCATGTCTTCAGTACATTATCCATGTTCTGAAATACTCAAAGATACGTATTGATCCTCTCACAAACTTTTCGTTGTTGCTTTCTCCACTCATTTATACAAGTTGACTATGTTTGGAACCATTTCTCACTCGTTGAATTTAATGGTTTCTTTGGTGGAGGAAATGGAATTGCAACTCATTTATATTCTTTTTTCCCATTGTCTAAGCTTCAACACATTGGTAAGAAATATGTTTACTCTGCAAGATCTGAGTGAATATTACTCATCGCTAAAAATAATTAGCTCACCACCTGTGCCGGCATAGTTTGGGTTAACACTTTGCGAAAGGGTGGTATAATAAATTTCAACTAAGAATTTTGAGTGTATTCATACTATCTGTTAAGATCGTTTTAGTCAGAGTCTTGTTCTTCGTCTTCCGTTTCTCCACTGTCGCCTTCTTCTTCCTCTTCTTCTTCTTCTTCTTCTTCTTCTGTCTGATCATCTACGTCATCGTCAGTCTCAAACCAGACCACCAATTCACTTTTCTTCTTTTCTAAAGCTGTTTTAATTGCCTTTTCTAAACCTGTTCCATTGTCAATCAACTGTTGAATGTATTCAACCATGTTATTGTGCGTAGTTCCATGTTCCAACCAAAACAAATGCTTTAAAAATCTGGCATAGTTATTCATAAAAACTCTAAGATCCTCGTCTCTGAGTTTCCTTTCTGCTTTGGCCTCAGCAGCTTTTTCTGACAAGCCTTCCTGTACATACTTGTCATATTTTACCCGCCATTGGGATTCGTTCTCTTTTCGGGCTTTTCCTGTCAGCATGGTGAAATACCTTACTTCATCGTTGTCAGTCTCCGCAATGTCGTTCATTTTACTCAGTTTGTTAGCGGCAGGTTCCTGGTCATCAATTTCCAATTTCCGTTTGTTCAAAGATTTGCCTTCTGGACACCATCTTTTCACATGTCTCTGTAGATCGTGTACGTCGCCAAACACAAGACCGCAGTCATCACAGGACTGCATATCTTCTTCTTTTTCTCCTTCCGACGACCACTGAAGTTTGAACTGAGAAGCTGTTTCTGCACTCTCGTCTTTTTCATAAGTGTTGTTTAGTGCATTTGGGCAAAGACGATCCTCTTCTGCCGTGAACGGTTTCAAATCCAAAAATAGATGACCATAAGGAATTGATGTGGCTTCCATATACTTGTTCATGAATATGTCTACGTTTCCTGGGTACATTTGTCTGGCAAGGGTTAGGACTATTTGTTTGTCAATTGGATTTTTGAAAAGTATCATATAATGCGAATTTCTACGCTGTGTTGGATCTTTCCCATGATATAAGTTTTGATTGATAGCAATGACGGAGAGATTCCTATGATGACTACCTTCTGTAAATAAATCGTTGATTCGTTGATCTTTACTGGCACTGGACATCAGATCGTCTAGAATGATAAGGTTTCTCATTTTAATGTTCAGAAATGTTTTTTGGTCCAAATCAACTGGTATCCCTTGAATAAATTCCACCCGAGGATTAGTCACTGACCTTTGAATTTCCTCGTAAAGAGGTTGCCAATGTTTATACAACCATAGAATACGTTGTGGCTTGGGTTGTATATTGCCGTGTTTTAACATCTGTTTAATTAACGATGTCTTACCTGACGATGTGGGTCCACTACACAAACACGTAAATGGGTGATAGAGAATCTTAATTGATGATCCTTGATGATCCTTTCTTTTAAGTTGTTCACAGTCCTTTTGTTCTTGTAACTCTTGGTTCAGTATTGATGGATTGTTATCTTGCCCATGCTTAACTCGTGTATGTCTCGTCAAGTTGTGTGGCCAGGCATAGACTTTAGAACAGGCAGTACATTTATACATGATGATGGACACACTCTCGCCCTCCTTCCTCTCTCTGGCGCTATTTGTTAAATGAAGTGAAAGAAGGTAGGGAGAAATATATATTTATAAAGCCTCGCCATCCCCATCAGCAGCCAAAGCATTCATATATCATCCGCATCATCAGCATCATCCACTTATCCGCATCATCAGCATCCACATTAGCATCATCAGCATCTGCATCCGCATCCGCACATCTACATCAGCATCATCCGCATCATTTGCATTCGCGTCATCACAATCTGCATCATCAGCATCCGCATCATCATCATAAGCAGCATCAGCATCAGCATCATCAGCATCCACATCATCCGCATCCACATCATCCGCATCATCATCATAAGCAGCATCAGCATCATCCGCATCATCGGGTTGTTTCAGTGAAAACCAGATTATATCCATGCTTGTGGCCATGATCCATTCCATAGTTGTTTTCCCTTATTTTATATATCTTTTACCTGTTCTGCGTCTATCCACGAGTTAAATTTCTTAGGATAATTCAACCACTTAACATACACTTGCTTGATGTTCCTCTCGCTACCTCGCTTCTTCAGTGTTCTTTTTATAATCACTTTTTCTATACGCCAATCAACTTCATCCGGATTCTTGTGATATTTCTGTAATTCTTGTTGGTAGAACGTTCCTTCTATGGGATCTGATTGTAAGTCTTCAATCCAATATATAGGTACATCGTCTCTAACTTTGCGTTTGGTAATTCTAAATATTTCCTCGGACCACTTCTGTTCGTATTCTTTCTCGAATGTTCTCTTGATCAATGAAACTTGCACGTAATTTCCTATTTTAAATTTTAATTTCTTTTTCTTGTATCGCTGTTTGTTGGAGGGTAATCTATACTTATCTGAGGTGACATCGTTCGTAGTAGTAGAAGTAGTAGTAGTAGTAGTTAGCTTGAGAGGATGAGTTTCCAACCACACCTGAGCCTCGTTTTGGGGGTTGATATCTGCAGGAGCCCTTCCGTTCAATCCACTATGCGCTCTATGATTATAGTTATAAATGAGATCTTGCAACACATCTACGTATCTATAGCTGTTTTTGTACGTGAAATATCTGTGCATCATTGTTCTCAAAGTACGAATGAAGCGTTCCGCGTATCCGGCTTTGATATCGGAGTTCTGAGTTGAGAAGTGTTTGATGTGAAATTTCTTATAAACTTTTTGGATCTTCTTATTTCTGAATTCGCTTCCTTTGTCCGTTCTCAGTAGAAATGGAGTTCTATCCATTCCCCTTAATATCTTATTCATGGCATCTGTTACTGTTTGAGCTGATTTGTCTTTGATAATTTCGCACCAAACGTATCTCGAAAAGCAATCAATCAGTATGAGAATATACCTCGCACCGTCGTTGTATTCCGAGATGTTGCTTGTGT
This sequence comes from Gibbula magus, assembly GCA_936450465.1. Taxonomy (NCBI): domain Eukaryota; kingdom Metazoa; phylum Mollusca; class Gastropoda; order Trochida; family Trochidae; genus Gibbula; species Gibbula magus. Next base: position 65,108,318 of record OW388304.1, read on the forward strand.
CACATAGATCAGCGTCTAGCTGAATCCTGTTTCCACCTACTACAACTCTATTTCTCTTGAACGTTTTATTCGGGTTCTTATGTAGCGAGTAGGCATCCTGTTTTTGCAGCCATTTTAAAACTCTATACGGTTTTAAGTTAGGGTGCGTAGCTTGCAGTGATTTAATAAACTTCTGAGCCCCTCCAAATCCTCCCGCATTACGAGGATTGTAATAGCTCCTTCTTAATATTTGCTCGCTTACCATATTTTCTGATTATGATTAACACAGGTCTTCACAATTCTCCTCATCCACTCATCGTTTTTCAATTGTGTGTCTCGATAATCACGACATTCGTATTTCAACAGGTACAACGGTGATATTAATCTCAAATTTGGTGAGAGTTGTATGCTTTCTTTCCAATGTCTCATAACTTCGTCTTCGTCTAGCGATGTCAGCACAATTCTCTTTATGTATACGTCTTCTGCTTCTTCTCTGAGGATAGATTGTGTTTCTAAAAAGTGTAAAAGTGTCTTCATATAGGCTTGAAATAAATGTTCTTCCAAATATGAAACGATACACTGGTGTTCCACTTCGTCGATTATTATTATATCATCCATGGAGAAGATTTAACACACAATGGTTGCTCACTCTCAACTTGTTGAAATACAGCGTCTATCCAATCCGTGTCCTGGAATAAGTGAAAAATTGAATGCTTCCCCACGAGTCTGGAATATCGTAACTATTAATAAGTCTTCTACGAGTCTGCAGATCGTTCAAACACATCGACTTCGAAGTAATCCATTTGTTAGATGTTGAAATGATTACTTCTGCTCCGAAATGATCTCTTGCATTTTTAGAAGGAAATGCTAAGGCTACCCATTTATATTCCTTGTTTCTACTCGAATCCGTGGATGATGATGAACAACATTCTTGTTTGTTAGACATATTTGATATGCTATATAACCGGATTTGATTTGGTGTTCCCTTATTTCTCGGTTAGATGCAATATCTTTCATAAGACTTATTTTTAACTATGAGTATATCTTAACGATGAGTGGATAACTAGTGTTGGATGAGTAAATAATTCTTGATGAGATTTGTTAGCATAAGGAGGGTTTGTTAGAATAAGTTGTAAAGTAAATATTAGGTGTGGTTGCAATTAGTCCAGAGGGGTATGAGCGGTTATGGACCCAATGGGAGAGATGGTGGTCGTCGAAATTGCATGGGAAAGCACCATTCAAATCGTCTCCACGATTTAACATGGGTTTAGATGGTGCTTTTCGCGTTTAACATGGGGAGCACCATTCGAGTTGTGTCCAAAATCTCGCATTCCCTACTACTGTTGTGTCCTGGAAGAACGACGAGGTGCAGACCTGTACTGGTGACACTGTTGTTGTTGTGAGCTTGGGTGGTTGTTGTTACCCTGAGAGGAGTTGTATTCACTGACTGTGTCAGTTGGGGTCTCACTAGATCTGCCAGTGGGAGTGTTATATGCTGTAATCTCCCTTGGCTCATCCATCAACTTGCTTCCTTTAAAGTAGAATTGGATGTTCACTTCGTTTCCTTGACTTGTCTTTGTGCAGCCGTGAGGTCATTTGCAATGCCAATCCCAGTCTCTTTTTAAATATTCCTCATTTTAACACTGTGTCATACGTATAATAACAGACCTGTTAGAGTTTGATTTCGTAGTGGAGGTAACTTATGATAGAGACATTTCGATGTACTGCTCAACTTTACATCAGGAGACCCGACCCTGTGGGCAGAGTAGGAACAACTTTATGAGTAGAAATTATACAGGTGCATCCGAAATGTTGTTCACTTACATGCGTATCTTAGTGCAAATAGTTGCGGCACTGTGGCTTAGAAATAGTGCAGATATGAGGTATGTATTTAAAGTGACAACACGTAATTTCATGTGAATGTTGTTTGATGTTGATGCCATGATTTAGATAACGTAAAACGCTACTTCTGTTCTCTTGTACTTTAGAGGGCGGGATAGCGAAGTGGTTAGCGCTTTCGGCTTCGGATCAAGAGTTCCGGGGTTCAAATCCCGCCAGGGGCACGGCAACTTTGTCTGCAGTAGAGAAATGTACTACACGCAGTAAGGTTTGGGTGCAACCACCCATGGTTCGCTAGTTCCAGTCGATGCTCGCAGTTTTCACCGCTAAGCTTAGCCACACAGCGTTGCGGGCTTCCTCCCTGCCATAATACTTGCAGCCGCGATATAAGTGAAATACTCTTGAAAGCGGAGTTAAACCCCAGCTCAGCTCAGTTCAGTTTTACATTAAACGGAATTCAACTGCTTCATTTAAGCAAATGAGACGTTGCTTTTAAAAATAAAGCATGAACAGGTTTAATGATTTTCACAAACACATCGCCATGGTGAGAATAGGGGATATTGTCATATATTCGTGTCATCTCTCTATACATTCACCTTCTAGAATGTCTCGAAAACAGTTAATCAACGTTCTTGACTTAACTGTTCACACAAAGAGTAGTAAATCAAGTCTTCTATCTACAGGCACCCACTGGACGTTAATACACTGTTCTATCTACAGGCACCCACTGGACATTAATACACTGTTCTAACTACAGGCACCCACTGGACATTAATACACTGTTCTATCTACAGGCACCCACTGGACATTAATACACTGTTCTATCTACAGGCACCCACTGGACGTTAATACACTGTTCTATCAACAGGCACCCACTGGACGTTAATACACTGTTCTATCTACAGGCACCCACTGGACGTTAATACACTGTTCTATCTACAGACACCCACTGGACGTTAATACACTGTTCTATCTACAGGCACCCACTGGACGTTAATACACTGTTCTATCTACAGGCACCCACTGGACGTTAATACACTGTTCTATATAGGCACCCACTGGACGTTAATACACTGTTCTATCTACAGGCACCCACTTGACGTTAATACACTGTTCTATCTACAGACACCCACTGGACGTTAATACACTGTTCTATCTACAGTCATCCACTGGACGTTAATACACTGTTCTATCTACAGGCATCCACTGGACGTTAATACACTGTTCTATCTACAGACACCCACTGGACGTTATTACACTGTTCTATCTACAGGCACCCACTGGACGTTAATACACTGTTCTATCAACAGGCACCCACTGGACGTTAATACACTGTTCTATATAGGCACCCACTGGACGTTAATACACTGTTCTATCTACAGGCACCCACTTGACGTTAATACACTGTTCTATCTGCAGACACCCATTGGACGTTAGTACACTGTTCTATCTACAGGCACCCACTGGACGTTAATACACTGTTCTATCTACAGGCATCCACTGGACTTTAATACACTGTTTATAACTACAGGCACCCACTGGACATTAATACACTGTTCTATCTACAGGCACCCACAGGACGTTAATACACTGTTCTATCAACAGGAACCCACTGGACGTTAATACACTGTTCTATCTACAGGCACCCATTGGACGTTAATACACTGTTCTATCTACAGGCACCCACTGGACGTTAATACACTGTTCTATCAACAGGCACCCACTGGACGTTAATACACTGTTCTATCTGCAGACACCCATTGGACGTTAGTACACTGTTCTATCTACAGGCACCCACTGGACGTTAATACACTGTTCTATCTACAGGCATCCACTGGACTTTAATACACTGTTTATAACCACAGGCACCCACTGGACATTAATACACTGTTCTATCTACAGGCACCCACAGGACGTTAATACACTGTTCTATCAACAGGCACCCACTGGACGTTAATACACTGTTCTATCTACAGGCACCCATTGGACGTTAATACACTGTTCTATCTACAGGCACCCACTGGACGTTAATACACTGTTCTATCAACAGGCACCCACTGGACGTTAATACACTGTTCTATATAGGCACCCACTGGACGTTAATACACTGTTCTATCTACAGGCACCCACTTGACGTTAATACACTGTTCTATCTGCAGACACCCATTGGACGTTAGTACACTGTTCTATCTACAGGCACCCACTGGACGTTAATACACTGTTCTATCTACAGGCATCCACTGGACTTTAATACACTGTTTATAACTACAGGCACCCACTGGACATTAATACACTGTTCTATCTACAGGCACCCACAGGACGTTAATACACTGTTCTATCAACAGGCACCCACTGGACGTTAATACACTGTTCTATCTACAGGCACCCACTGGACGTTAATACACTGTTCTATCTACAGACACCCACTGGACGTTAATACACTGTTCTATCTACAGGCACCTACTGGACGTTAATACACTGTTCTATCAACAGGCACCCACTGGACGTTAATACACTGTTCTATATAGGCACCCACTGGACGTTAATACACTGTTCTATCTACAGGCACCCAATTGACGTTAATACACTGTTCTATCTACAGACACCCACTGGACGTTAATACACTGTTCTATCTACAGGCATCCACTGGACGTTAATACACTGTTCTATCTACAGGCATCCACTGGGCGTTAATACACTGTTCTATCTACAGACACCCACTGGACGTTAATACACTGTTCTATCTACAGGCACCCACTGGACGTTAATACACTGTTCTATCAACAGGCACCCACTGGACGTTAATACACTGTTCTATATAGGCACCCACTGGACGTTAATACACTGTTCTATCTACAGGCACCCACTTGACGTTAATGCACTGTTCTATCTGCAGACACCCACTGGACGTTAGTACACTGTTCTATCTACAGGCACCCACTGGACGTTAATACACTGTTCTATCTACAGGCATCCACTGGACGTTAATACACTGTTCTATCTACAGACACCCACTGGACGTTAATACACTGTTCTATCTACAGGCACCCACTGGACGTTAGTACACTGTTCTATCTACAGGTACCCACTGGACGTAAATACACTGTTCTATCTACAGGCACCCACTGGACGTTAATACACTGTTCTATCTACAGGCACCAACTGGACGTTAATACACTGTTCTATCTACAGGCACCCACTGGACGTTAATACACTGTTCTATCAACAGGCACCCACTGGACGTTAATACACTGTTCTATATATGCACCCACTGGACGTTAATACACTGTTCTATCTACAGGCACCCACTTGACGTTAATGCACTGTTCTATCTGCAGACACCCACTGGACGTTAGTACACTGTTCTATCTACAGGCATCCACTGGACGTTAATACACTGTTCTATCTACAGACACCCACTGGACGTTAATACACTGTTCTATCTACAGGCACCCACTGGACGTTAATACACTGTTCTATCTACAGGTACCCACTGGACGTAAATACACTGTTCTATCTACAGGCACCCACTGGACGTTAATACACTGTTCTATCTACAGGCACCAACTGGAGGTTAATCCACTGTTCTATCTACAGGCACCCACTGGACGTTCGAGATGATGAGCATGCTGCTGAATGGTAAGGCGGAGACGATCGAGAGATTCAAGGAACATCTGGAACTCACCGCCCCCGAGGAGTTCGACAAGCTGTCGTCTCCCAGAATCATCAACACACACGTGCATCTCTCTAACGGACCAACTGACCTCATGGAGAAGAAGGTGAAGGTCGTCCACACTGAGGGACCCCAAGGACATTATTGTGTCCATGTACAAGGCCTACTATGGAGTACCTTGGCCCTTAGGTACATACAATGGTTCTTTCGGGGACTATCTGCATATTCATCTGAGTGACACAGGTACGTCTACCATCATGTTAATGGTTTACCAGTAAATCTAATTTGTGTATTTACAGGATTGGTTAATAGAACTATACGTGTTATGTTTGGGATGTTTTCACATGTGACATATATCTAAAATGGTATTTATTTATAATTATCGAAACACAAACAAAAACTATGTAATACATGTACATATATTGACTAATGCTAAACATGCAGTTACTCGTCGGAAATCTTCTTTTAGCACATTGTAAGTGTTTACAGACCACAGACCCCTTTGAAGCTTACACGTATACACATGCTGTCTATTGGTTCTTCCTTTGCTCTTAAAATGTTCTTTTCTATGTACACATTTACAATTGTCCATAGTTGACCTGAACGGAGTGTTCTACCACTTCAAGAACACGGAACAGTTCATGAAAGAACATCCGGAAGTTCCTGTTCACCTTCAGGTTTATGAAGACACTAAAAAGGTAAATTGAAACGGCGACCATTCTCTTTCCTCACATATTACAAAGGTCATGTCCTCTCCCGTTAGAGGTTACTAAGACATGACCTTTGTAACCTCTAACAGGAGAGGATATGACCTTATTAACCTCTAACGGGAGAGGACATGACCTTAGTTACAACTAACGCAGAGAACATGATCTTAGTAACATCTAACGGGAGAGGAAATGACCTTAGTAACCTCTAACGCAGAGGTAACTGAGGTAATATCCTCACCCTACAGAATTTACTAAGGTCAAGTCCTCTCCCTACAGAATGTACTAATTTACATGTCCTCTCCCAATGAGGTTATGAAAGGTGTCATCCATTGTGTTCCATAACATTGTATTTGGCTTCCAATACTGTTCAACATACGATATGTGCTGACATAAGTTCAAATAATTTCACTTAACTTGCATATTCATCCCCAATCGCCAATTATATAATAATTACCAGTTTCCAATTAAGATCGAGTAACATCATTATCCTTGTGAAGAAACAGAAACTACACGTTCTATTTACATGCACAGTAGTTATAAGGCTTATTAAAGATTATCAACTCCAGTTTCCTTTAGTCTGTTGTAAATAAATTTCCAAAATTACGTTTGACTCAATAACGCACGCCACACCCGGTGCATTGACCGGTTTTCGATCAGAAATCGATACTTTTACCTTTATATGGTTGTATACTGAGTCGATTAAGATCAAAATGGAAATTTTCGGCAACAGTCAGTACTTCTCGATAAAATGACACAATTTATAACATTTAACATATGCGACCTCAAACAACACAATTGATGTACCTTTACGGTCATGTCTTCTCGTCAAAGAGATTTCTAAGGCCATGTGTTCTCCAATATATCTCTCTTACAATATATATTTAGTGAAGTATATGGGCCAGGATAAGCCAAGGCAATATTTATTAGTCATTATGGAAGAATATGTTTTTGGTTTCAGGATCCAACAGCGTCACTTCAGAAACTCTCGGACTTTCTCGGTTTGACACGTGATGATGCCTTGTGTAGGGCAGTAGCAGAGAAATGCGAATTTTCTAAAATGAAGAAAGACAAGGAAAATTTCGCATTCAAGATGGACGGAGAAAACTTTCTTTATCGTAAAGGTAGCATGTACAAAAACAAAAGTCGAAACACGACATTGATGGTGTGTTTCTTTCTTCTAGCATGTTCCGACCAGGACTTAGCAGCAAAGTGTGTTTTTCAATCCAGTAATGTTCATATTGTTTTATTGTTATATTGTTTATTAATGACAAAAATTCCAAGTTATTTTAATGTTATTGTAATGAGGTCAAAATAACGAAACTAGATGTTCTTTCTCGTTCAAATTGCTAACGTGTTGGTCAGCTCGTTTTACAACGCATTTTGTTGCTTTCATCCAAGCCTGTGTTGATGGCATTGGCTGTGCATGTGTGCATGAATGTTTTAATGTGGCATCGCCGTTATGACTTACAAGTCATTCAAGTAGTGAACACATGATACATTGTTCTATTTGGAATTACACTATTTGCACCAGTACAGACTTGTACTGTTTTCATCGTTCGAACTCACACTCTCAGAGCCAGACATCAACTGCCAGGACTGACCGTACCGATATCATATCCATTCGACACCGTGATATCGGAATTATAATAGTGCAGATAGTGTGATCCCCAATACAACAACGTGATGATAGTTGTCAACAAGTAAATTAAATAAATATTGACCTTAGATTCTCAAAGTCTTAAAGTCTTTATCAAGTACAGTTCAAGAATTATCTAGATACCCAAACTAAATTTAACGTAAAGCAGTAAACTGTTTCAATAGAATAAGTTTGTACTGTACTTGTACCTAACGTGTGTGTTCTTTTGTTCTGGCTGATCAGGACAAGCAGGAGACTGGAGGAACTACTTCACAGAGGAGATGTTGGAGGACTACTACCGTGTGTATGAGGAGAAGATGGCGGGGTCCAGGTTCTATGACAGATATGCACGGGACAAAGACTGAAAAGAACATAAAGATATGGGAAGGAGATCGGCTGAGTAAACCCATAAACAATATGCCCATTGTATAGACAGCAGAGTGAAAATGATGTACTTATATAGTCTGTATATACTTATATAGTCAGAAGTACTGATTGATATAGTATCTTACTTCCAATCAGCAAGATGTGTGTTGGGAAAGTTGTTCCGTTGTATGTAAATCATGTTGTATATTAATTGTCAGATTAGAACTGTCTTCTAAACGTGTGTACAATAAAAAAAAAAGTGATATCATATTCAGTAGTGAGAACAATTTTCTCAAACTCAGAAAACTCAGTCACCCCATCGTTTATTATAAATAAGTATTCTTCAAATTGAATGACACGGTTATTGAATTATGACATTCGAAAGTGTGTCACGAGCTCTTTTTTTAAACGAGTGCTTCGTAGAAGTTATACTGCACACTTTTGAGAGTGATAATTCGTTGTCGCGTGTTCAGGCCTCAAGTCTATTTAAAATCATCTTTATTGCCTGTGAATAATAGAGAAATCAACATGAGAAATATGCTGATATGTCAGTCATACCTGCGATGGGTGACAGATGACACTTGAATGTGAATCACGCATATTATATAAGACAATTTTCTATTATTTTATCACAGAGAGTAAAAGGCATTATGATACAACAATTGTATGATGATTGATTGACGTCACAAAAGTGATATACATCATATTGTAACTAGAATATATACAGTTGTGTTGATAATAAAAGCTTTATAAAATAAATCATATTATCCTTTCACAAACTGTTTTCGTGCTAATACTTAAGCTAGTGATACGCGATATATATTACTCTATGTGCGATCGGTAATAACATGATTACTAACTTAAAGCTAGGTTTCTGTCGCCATCTTGGAAATTTTGCATTACGTGGACTGAAAATACGCTATATTGTACCCAATTTTGCAACTTTTTGATAACTAAAGGCATACACTGATAGAGTATTCACATAGTAACACATAACATGTAATAAAACTAATAAACAAGTCGCTGTTATGCTGTAGCGAAGTTTTCCCGACTCGCAGCGCCGATGAATGGCTTCAGTTCTCATTGTTTTATTGTTCAACAAATGTGCGCTTGTGTTTATCAAGTTATGAAATATAGAGTTATCAAAATGTTACCTTCATTAGCATCTTTCAATTTCACTGTGTTTTAATCATGTATTAATAACACATATGTGTAAACAGGAATAACCTCCCGAATTTCGTTTTCCAAAAAAATACCCCGATCGAACTCTCCTTTTAATATAATGAATTATAGATGACAATAACATATTTAACACACTTAATAAAGAAATAATATAGAGAATGTGCTCACCTGCGAATAATAGAGAAATCAACATTATAAATATGCTGATAGGTCAGCCATACGATGGCTGACAGATGACAATTGAATGTGAATTCAAATTGTCATAATTGACAGGCGTAGTAGCCCTTGATTCGGCGAAGAGCAGGTACCCACCATATAAGACAGCAGAGAAGCCGACTTCTGTTTGAAAGAAAAAGGGAATAAAAGGCTGCCGGCGACATCTTAATTAGCAATCCTATTCAATTTGAATCATAAAAGAACTGTCAGAAAGCGACACGCGTCGCTTATAATTAACGATTTGGGATTTTCGACACCTTTCTTGAGTTATCTCCCCTTGAAGTCAGACCATCAAACCTTAATAGCTCGAAAACCATTGAAGATAAAATTGTTTTACCTTTTTACAAACATGTGGGCAACAATATTTCCAATCGATTAGACCTATGGCGGTTTTTCACAGATATTTTGCTATTAAGAAAAGAAAGTGAAAATTGTGTGAACTTTAGCAGTTTTGAGGGTTGGCGTATTTGAACATCTTCTCCCTCAATTCTATGAGTACAGCTATATGTGCTAGTTCATTTTAAAGATAATTGAATTGCTATTTAAAAGGGCTCATTTTGAATTGTAATTTGAAATGTAATTCGTGATTTTGACACTTTTCGAGGATTATTAACTTATGGAAAGTCTGTGTCATAAACAAATAAAGATACCAACATGTTTAATACCTCAATTTAAAGCAGGGATACAATTTATTGAGGACAATAATGTTCAAGCATCTGTCAAAGGTTACGTGTGACAGGTCAAAGAACATTGTAATTTTTCAACAAAATGTAGTCACCCGTCTCGAATGAAATGTTAAAAATCGTATAACGTACTACTACAAGCTTTATAATTAGTTAAAAACGAATTATTCTCTGTTAAATTGATTAAGCAAGCATTGCAAAATAAGATTTGTATCCGAACAAAGTACCAGCTACTGGAAAAATAAGTCTGTAATTAATAACCCGCAAATAGCTGATCAATCTGTTCAAAACTCCGTACATCGAGTGCGTAATTTTATAACGTCATCTGGCCATAATGTACCCGGGTTCCCCGCCCCTGATTTCATTCGTTGGCGCGAAGCGGCCGTAGTTGAATTTCCATATATAGCGTTGCAGAAATGCGCAGTTTTTAGCGGCAGTATGAGACGTCATATTTTGGAATATACCGGCATGTAAGATGTAATATTTGTTTTTCTCATGAATATAGATGAGTGTTATTTAAGGAGAGATGGGTCCCAGAAATCATAACAATTTATCGTTGTGAATAAATATATGGATTACGTTGTTTTGGGCATAGACTAACGGGGAGCGCTTAAATTTACCGTAACGCCTTTATAACGGTCATTTTACGACATGCCGCATAACGTTACCGTCACCTATATTCGCGGTAAATATGTTACTACGTGTGTTATTCGAATTATATGCGTATCTCAAGTTAGTGACGAATTTAAATAGCCTGGTATAATCAACTGACAGTTATCATTTAACCGTGCACTCTTAGATTGATAATATGTTCAATAATGATAACACTGTATGCCGACGAAGTTACCCTTGAAATCATCAAACTGCCGTGACGTCTGGTTTTACGTTTATGTAGGTAATTTTTAAAAATGACGTTAAAGTGATGAAAAACGTTCGGTGACCCCTATTATTATTTCTGAATTCGTTTGTTCAGTTAACTGCGCACATCATGTTAAAGTTATAGCACTATCTAAAATATGTGTATTAGTGACAAATCATGAAACACGATGATAAAAATGCCGTTTTTAATTTAAAAGTGCTTCATTTATTTGTGTTGCTCTTTATAGCGTCATTAATTTTCAAAATATACATCCCCCTATGTGATTGAAATGTATCTGAAAGGATTCGGAGTTTAGTCGTTAAAAGCGAGTGCTTAATTTAAATACCCCAAATCAGTAAAAAATAAATTACTTAATTTGCCGACGGGTGTATTATTATTAATGCTGATAACTTTTTGAATCGTTCGGTGACTCCAAAGTTTCTCAGATGTTTGGAAAACAGACATAATCAACTTGCTTTTTTTTAAAAAAATAAACGAATTCTAAAATATTTGAGTTCATCGTCCAATCTCTCCTTAAATCGACGTGGCAATCTCCTAGATCTGAATGCATTTTATTACTATATGACTGCATGAAATGTTAGTGCATGTGGTTGCCTCACTAACGATTAATGCACAGGGCAGGCTTCTTTGACTTGATCGAATGAGTGCATGGCTCGGCGAAGAAATAAAAACAGACTTCAGTAGGCCTGACACTCGGAAGATGGCTACGTTAATGTTGATACCATTCAACATTGACACAAAATGCCATATTATATTTGTCTCCATGTGTCAGTAAGTATATAGTTATAAAAAGTGCGTGAGTAGATATGATGGTATACATACCAGTTGCATTTGAGTTAATTTATGATAAACTTCGGACTTTCTGCGAGAAACATTATAATGACATTCAAATGCAAACACACTTGAGCGTTTTCAAGAAAATAAAGAAATATACAGACATTGAACATTATTTTAAAATGAAAATATCAAAATACAGTACCCATTTGTCTCATGGATCATTTAATTTGTTTGTAAAGATTTTATTTCTCATGTTGTCAACTTGTCACTGTCAAGTTAAGGGCCTGTAGAAATAAGACATACTATATATGACAATGAGCAATATCATTATAAACAAATACAATCAAACAAAAACAGATGTCTCCCCCTTACCCCAAAGTCCAACTTGTTGCCATGGAAACACAAAAAAAAGTTAAGTTCCAACACCCAAACGGCACATCTACAAGATATCAGGAGGTAGTGTAACAAATTTGTTGAGGATAGGTCACATAGATCTGCTCCGGAAACAAACCCTATCCTTCAAAAGGACAAAGTCCAAATTGTTGCCATGGAAACTGATTCAAAATCAAATTTTAAAAAGTTCAAACCCCCAAAGGCACATCTACATGATATGGGGAGGCTGTATACCACATTTGGTGAAGATTGGTCAAGTAGTTTAAGAGATCTGCTCCGGAAACAATGGCAACGCCCGACGCCAACGCCTACGCCGACGCCGACGCCGACGTCGACGTCAACGCCAACGCCAACGCCAACGCCAATGCCCACTGAATGACATACAACATACTAGGGATAAACTTAATGTTTGACTTAAACTGCTTATGTAAATATTCCAATAAGATCTGACAGTTATAACTATTAATATGTTGCATTATTAAATATATTAGCAATAATGATATGTTTTCTTTTGTCATCAGGCAACTACAGCTTGTAACAGTAACAAATAGTTTTAAATAATGCGGAACTTTCTTACCTTTAAATTTTTTCAATCTCTAGGTGTGTATATGGTTTCTGTTTTAGAGACAAACATTGCTTGTAATTCATATATCGAGAAATCAAACACAATTGATTTGGTAACATTACCCAACACGTATACAGCTTTCTAAAAGTTATTTGGACATGAAAGTACTTGTTTTTGAAGTAATATGTACAATGAAGTATTCTAATGACATTTTCCCTTTCATAAACAATTTTTTTTTTTTTTGAATGTCTTTGGTCTGGGTTCTGTGGGGTGTGTGTGTCGTAAAGATGTACTTTTAAGGAGAATTTATTTGTTTGATTACATTGTAATGAATGTTATAAAATTGGGATTATTTTCAGGAAACGGTTGTTGAAATTGTCATGTGTAAGCAGCGTAAGTAAGGTCACATTGACCATTCAAACAAATTGAGGCAGTCGTAAAATATATTTCAAAATCCGAAATTAATTATTGATAATTTGTGAAATATTCGAAGTGACTTTATAAATTATTGGAATATTATATCTAGTTTGTCACATTGAATGATCAATAATCTCATTTATTGGTTCATTTATTAATACCTAGTAATTGATGTGAACAACATTAAACAGTATTGAAACCTTTTTTTAATTTACTAACTGGTTACCAAAACAATATACACATTTTAAACATTCCTCGTATTATGAATATTTATCTCGGTCCAGAAACATGTGGTTTGATTAAAATCATGAATGAAACATTATTGTCTGCATTCCACAGTGCAACGACAGTTAGCCCATCAGAAATGAGTATTTTACTGTAAAGAAAGTTAACAACATTTATTTCGCATCCTTTCCTCAAATTTCTCATTTAGTTAAGCTTAATTCTTACTTCGCAAACGTCGTCTTGGGTCCAAAAAATAAGAATTGTGGAGGATTTTCTTGAATATTCAGAAGTAATAACGCATTAACTATGTATGCAATCTAAATGATGATGACATCTTCTTAATTTGAATTTGAAGGACAACATTTTCCATGTTAGACCTCAGTATGGAAATATTAACCGTTTGTTCTTAGTCATGAGAAACATAATGTAAAGGTCCTTTATGTGTACTTTTTTCCATTTTCAGAGAGGTATTTCTTTGGAGAGGTTGCTTTCGAAATTACTGAAGATAGATGCATGTTTTAAAGCTCGTGTTAAAGCAGAGAAGCTGGCAGTCCTAGTTATGTATTAATATTATTAGGGGTATGCTAATGGTCGACAAGAGTGATCTGCCACTGATGTGACGGTGTAGGGCGAAATAAATCATTCACGTTCCAGTCACCACCGTGTTTTGTCTCTATTTGACTAAATGCCCTGACTAGGTTATAGGCCTAGTACACCACACACATACTTACATTAGCGACGAGAATGTTTGGTTTCTATTTTTAAAAAAGTAGTACAACGACGACAATGAAGATATAAATTGAAGCACAAAAGAAACCTCACACCTCAGTTGTTTTTATCATATTTATTATTTTAAATGTCAAATTTCTCGTTTTCGACGTCGTATTCAAATACTGAATTGTTTGGCAAATAAGTCCAAAATATTAAATCATTCAAATAATGTTTTACGTGTTTCAAAAAAAGATAATTTAAAAAATCAAAATTTTGAAATTTAAAATTCCCAAAAATTAATCTTGATACAACACAACTATTCATCGACATATAACAATACTCTATGTGAAAATCAATACACTTGCCTAGTCCTGCATACATTTACAACATTTTAAATATGGTAGGGGTCATGTTGGTGTAAATTTCATTTCCTACCCCTGTCTAGTTTAAAAATCACCGATTCAGTCATTAAAACTACTGCCAAAAGGTGTTATTGCATCGTGCCATAATCAAATGCATCTCATTTCTTTAAAATATTGAATTAATCGAAATCAATTGAGGTATGACGTTTCTTATGTGCCTCAGTTTATATGTAGGTGGAAAACCAAGTGGAACGTTTATAAACAGTAGCGTCGATAGCCACGCTCGCTCAGGCTCAGCATAAAAAGCACATTCATCACGACCTGTGGCGACTCGAATTTTTAATCTTGGCTGCGTTAGTGTGGCGCACGTTCCACAACATTCCTAATAGAACGACGCTAGTGTCACTGTCGTGTGTACTCTTAAAGGTACATTGTACATCCATTCAGTGTCATAAAATTTAATTTTGCTTAAATACGTGAAAACAAACGATATGTGCTAATTTCAGTTCAAATAATTTCATTCAACTTGCATATTCCTCCCCAATTGGCAAATATATCATAAGTACTAGTTTCTAATTACATCAAGCAACATGCAGAAACCGAAACCAGATCCCCGTTTGCATTCACAGTAGTTATAAGACCTATTAAACATTATCAATCCAAAGTGGTCTGTTTGTCTGCTGTAAATACGTTTCCACAATTACGTTTACATTTTGAATAGTTTACGCGCGCAACACGCGGTGCATTGTCCGGTTTTCGATCAGAAATCGATACTGTTACCTTTATATTGTCGGCATGCTGAGTCGATTATCATCAAAATGGCTGTTTTCGGCAACAGTCAGTACTTCTTGAAAGATTACCATCATTTACACATTTGGAATATGTGACCCAGAACAACACAATGCACGACCTTTAAGTCACTCGAGTACCCTCCTGCTCAATCGAGAAAGGAGGTCGTGAGACGAACGGAAGGAGGTCATTTGACGCGCTGTTTTCGACTAGCTGGCCAGCGATAACGTATAGGAACACTTTCGTAAATACTCGATGCTAGGTTTCTATTTGGGTAAATGAGAATGCGGGTTACACATGTAGGCATGATATGTATATTCGGAGACCATGCAATGTTATCCGGTGCATTCATGTACCGATTTAGCAGTAAAATCGCAGACGATTGAATATCGGGCCCGTCGTGTTTGGATTCGGTAATCCCTTTGAAATCAGAAGAAGAAGAAGAAGAAGAGTTTATTACAAAAAGTGTCACACCCTAGAACAGGGTCCGGCCTTCACAGTAGAGGTGCGCAATATAAACGGTTTACCGGTATTAACCGATTCAAAGATGAAATCGATACGTATTGCGATATGCCTATTGAAAACCTGTTTTTACAATACATTTATAACACATTGTAGCATTCGGAAATCTTCTGATATATTTCCCTTTTTCCACATCGAATATCATGCTTTCTTATAAAATGGTGATTGTAGACAATACACATTTACTGGCATGGTATATACTATAGTAAGGCTTATTGTGTCGCAGTTTTCTTCAGTTATCAAAGTCAATGTACGATTGGGACTGATGTAAGCATACACGTTTTGTAATAAGTGCATAAACGTTAAATAAGTCATGTAAACGGTGAAGGATTACATGGATTATAACTTGGTAGCAACATCGATATGACTGTGAAGTTAGAAAATGATGTCTGCTTAACATTTTGATGTTTTTTCTGTATAGAAATAGTTCTCACAAAGTCCTTCATCAGGTGGAATATCATCTTCCCTGATGAAGGAGTTGTTATCCCGAAAATATTGTTTTCTTATGTATTTCTTATGGTTTTATTTATTCGCATTCACCTTCTCCTTAATATAAGATACACGTGTATCTATTGCAAATCACAAACAGGCTACGAAGTAGTTATAATGTCATTTGAAATTAAATGCTGCTCTGTAATTGACACGTCTGGTGAACATTTAACAGCAAAACCTCTTTTTCACCGCTTGCTTTTTTCTATCTACTCTCGATAAATTGTTAATGACATCGGGCCTGTAATTGTCCATTTGAGATCGAATCTATCGTCACAAATGTCAGATAATCAGAAACATTATATAGAGAACTTTAAAATGATTACCATACGTAATACGTACAATACGTATCAATATTTATATTATCTTATAGCAGTTTACTTACGTTGTTGTTGAAACGGCGAAGGACAACTTCTGAGTCTCAATAGTTGCTGTTACTTTCTGACTCATGTGATCATTATATATAAATTATAATGCCTTCCAGTTCATTTAATAAAGTCATATCAATTTAAGATGTGTCCCTATAGGTCTATAGACTATTAAATATATGAACTAAATACTCAATAAAAAGTTTGTTTAATTCACACGAACGAATTCAATATTTTTTTTTAAATGACAATAACTTAAACGTAATGATATTATATTATATTATTATTATCTCTAGTATATTGATAGACACTCAATGAAATTTTCTTTCAATTCATACTGACGTACTCATTCGTAACTTAACCATTATTGTCAAACTTAAGAAATACTGATTCCCCAGGCGACAAATGTTGGAGATATATAACACCTAGTTTTATTTAAAGTCACATATCTAAGTGATACATGGGAAACTTAATTGTTGTTATTCGCTGCATATTTCAATGTATAAATTATTCACATAATAAATACGGTATTCATATGTGTCCCCAATTCTAATGTGAGTTATCCTTATTCTTTAAAGTGTCTCAGTCAACGTCCAGGATTAGCTAAGATTGCTCCTTAATCCACTTATCTCTTGGGTTGTGTAAATATGTTTCGACCGTACTAGGCACTCTAATGCACCCTTATTGAAACAGTTCACTTGTGTGCAGTTAAACGTATCACTATCACAACAAACATTCATTCCCTGTAGCTTTTATTCAATGTAGGCATTAGTAGACGAAGGTGACCGTCGATATATGGAAACGAAAGCGTTGTGTTTTTTTAGTGTATACACATACATGTATGTTCACAGTTATGCCAATAATGCCAGTCTACCTGCCTCACACTTGTCAGCTCTAGTTTCTGGGACTGGCAATATTTCTTTAGGACTGGCAACATTTTGAAACTATTTTATACACTGCATAACATGCACTTTGTTCTTTGGTATAGGGGAGTGTTTCAAGAGTATGACGTGAATAATGCCTTGAATCTGAAACACAAATATATATTTGCTCAAAGTTTAACATTTTTGTCCTATTGTGTAAACATTTAAGTACTAGATCTAAATTGTGTTAATTTCAAGTCCTGGGACTGTAGATCAGATGGTACTGTTGATAAGTGGGTCTTGTAAACTCATAATGATATAATATTTCTTATATAATTATTTCCGTATTTGGACTATTGGACTGACCAGTCCAGTTGACTAAAATGAAGTTTTATCTCGATCATAATTTCTTTAGAGAAACTAGACTAAGAGCATTTTTATTCATGCCAAATCCAAAATTACCCGCTTATTTAAATAATTAGTCATGTATTCTGGTTTTATTCGAGATTTATTAACCAAGGATATTACTTTCATTATCTCTCAATCAAGCAATAACTAAACCAAGTAATGTATTCTTAAAAGAAATGTCTTGCAATATATTGCAATTCAGATCGCAATACATGAGTTAAAATCGCAATATATCGCAATATGAAAAATCTTAGCAATACCAACCTCTAAATTACTGGCTTTACGACATTATCAGTGGTTATTTGGTCATCATACATTTAGTTGTCACGTATGTGTTAAGTAACTTTTACTTCAGTTCTCTGATAACATTGAGTTTTATCGCATTTATCGCTCCTTACCCTTGACATACCGAGGCTAAAGTCGCAATGACTCTGTTACTTATCACAAGGACTCAGTCACAATAATAACAAATACTCCGCCCTCGATGTAACCATGTTCCCTAACAGTGCCTTTGTTCAGCTTTGCGCCTTTGAGTTGGGGGCCTATCCTGGTCATACAGCACAGGCGGTGTAGAACCAGACAATCTAGTAGCTTACTGGTCGATATTGACGCTTGCAGTTTACATGCATGACCTGAGGTCAGGTTTACTGTGGTGGGGATTTAGCTTCTGAATGGAAGGGTCGTCTCAAAATAGAAACATCACTTATTGAGAAGTATTTAGAGTAAAACACGTCGATGGTACAAAACTTTGAGATGGTCCCTCAAATCCAGACACAATAAAACTAAACCTGAATCGTTCTAACATCCGAATTTGTTAAAGCAAACGCCAGATTTTTTTTATTGAATTTGAAACAAAAGTATTTACGTGTACGGCAAGTAAAATAACTAAGATGTACATTAACAATTTTGACAGATGTGGAAAGTAAATAAGATATCAAGAAAAAGGCAGCCCGGCGGGCTATCACTTTCAATATATCTCAAACGTGATTTGCAACTATCAGAACGGGATTGATTTGGAAACAGGAACAGGATAAAGATGATGTGTTTTCCAGAAATTCGTTTTGACGACGGCAATACGACTTTCCCAGATGCTGACGTAGTCGGCTAACTGGTATGTCTTCCACCTGTTGGATACATTGACCTTTGTATGTTTTAGCATTAATTCATTTTAGAAGCAACAACAAAGTAGGCTGAAATGCCTTTCATACCACAATATAGACGTTTGCACTGTGATGCATCGTCATAGTTCACGAGGTCACATGTGTCCAGGGCAGGCTGTCCTGTCCCACTTACATATCTAAATGGGAATATTGACATAAGGGCATAATAGACATCCTGAGCGCACGGAGCAAGGTAGCTATCGTCAATGGAATAATATAGGTCGCGATGTAAGGGCCTTTCACAGAGATCCTTTTTTTTATCTATTCTTCTTTTATTCTTCTCTTACGCGTGTGACAGGTCAATAGACTCAAGGTAATTCCTACAGCTGCAACACTGAACTCCAATTAATATGAAAATATTGAACAGTTGCACATATCCCACATCAGTATCGCGAATAAGATAAAGTCTAGCAAACATCTGGGCTTCCACTATTTCAGTAAACCTCATTCTGAACAGACGAGACGGACGCATTGAACAACCATGGCCGACCAGACAGATGCTAAAGGCAATATTGAGGTAGGTGTAGTTATATGATAGTCAATTTCCAAAAAAGTGTAAATTTCAAGGAGAGAAATTACAAATAACATTTGTTCTCACTTCTGAAGTTTGTTTAAGTAAAAAATAACAATTTACATATTTTCGCGAATTTTTATTGATCGTTCATACGTGTGTGAATATGTTTCAAAGTCGTGTGAACGTTGACAGAACTACTTTCCCAGTGTTGCTATTTAGATTTCGCCTATCTGTTGTTTTGAATCAAACTTTGTATTTATATTATATCATATCTTGTAAATACGCTCTTGTACCGCCATGGTGTGTTTTGGAGAATAAAGAAATGAACTTGTTACTGCAGCCTCTTCTCGCTATATACATGTATTGCCTAATTTGTTTTAAGATAGTTGTTTAAACATGTCTCCAGATATTTCACAGACAGTTACACTAAACAACGGTTCATTTTGTGTGTTTAAAATGGAAAAGGAACGATGTCAGAGCGTCATTCAAACTCAAATGTCAACCGAACGAGTTTGCGTGCCATCGTTCATTTCTCATTGAAACACACACACTGACATTCAATTTTTAAATTGGACCACTCAATACAAACGACAGTGAGCCCACCCGTTTTCAAACGTCAACATAAATGAGTATAAATAGACGAAGATATCACATGATACAAATACGGGTAATATTTACAGTCTGATTTATAATCGGTGTAGCAGTGTCACCTTACATGGTAATATTGTGTACATAAAATGAACAATGGTCATCGACTACAGCTTATGAGGATCGATAATAATTATATCATCATTTATGCATATATAGAAATTTGGTATTACCCGAGGAGGTGTGTTATATCACTTTATGCATATATAGAAATTTGGTATTACCCGAGGAGGTGTGTTATATCACTTTATGCACTGAGCGTGAGCAAGACCAACTTCCCCCTCAAGTCATAGTTCATGCCAGTTCCCATCTTTATATTTCTGTGTAAGCCTAACGGCGCGCATTATGAATTTCATGTTCAGAGCAATGATAAGTTGACACAGAACAGTTAGAGCAAGAGCAAGTTTTGAAAAATTAATATGGCAGACTTTTGAGTGTAAGAATTTATTTATTACCCATTGTATCTAATTTAATTCGCACACAAAAAGTCATTAAACGATGTAATTTTATTGTGACGGTAGGTAACAATAGCTTCACTAACAATTGTTTTTGACATCATAGACGACGACATACAGTAACTCTAGCTGACCAAATCGATATATGTACTCAACGAAACTACTGTGTTATTTTCAGTCATGTTTGTAATATGGGTCAAATGTTGATAGACATAGAATATATATAAATTTATTATACATTTAATGTTTTGCAAATTGTTTCGAGCGAAAATTATTAAGGATGGTTTCCAGTCAAAATATAGATCAAGTGTATTATTTTCAGGCGCAAAGCATCGTGGTTTACTTCTACATTGTAAACATACAAAGAAAAATCATAATTTGTTTACTTATTTACCATTTTATTCAAGTATAATGTTCCTAAAGATATTGAAATAAATGTATACACCAAGTAGGTTTTTGCTTGAATTGTATAATCAATGAGATACTATTACATAAAGTATGTGATATTTTGCTGGTATAATAATAAAAAAAAATCACTTAACATTAATGTCAATAACTTGTACATTCACAGGAAATTTAGAAGCATGTTAACATAATAATCGTCACATTCAGAACTGTGTGACAGGGGACGACAAGAGTTGAATAGCAAGATTCACATGGGTTGTTATGGCGACTTGTGAAATTTACAAGCCTACATGTACATGCCTCTGCAATATGTAACTAAATACAAACTATAATATTATAATAACATTTAAGTTAGCATGTGCATTTGCATGAGTATTATATTCTAGATGCAAATATAATTACGTATTCTTATAAAAAAAACTATTTGCGGTACTCCATACCAATTGTATAAGAAACAAAACAACCGTAGACCAGAGACTTGGCGAGTAGAGGGATAAGTGTATAACTCCTGCAATAATTGTCAAAACGGCAGGGCTCCTTTAATGACATTTGCTAAAATTAATTTCAGATTGCCGGACAGAAGTTCGAGATGGAAGCCAACGACGAAAATATTGTGACGATCACTGATAAAGGAGGCCATGATTATAAGTTACTCAAGTTTGAAGGCATCCATTATATGCCCATATTCAAACTTAGCTACGTCAAGGGAATCAAGAACTTTAAACTCAGAGAGGATGATATATACTTCTTGGGCTACCCGCGCTCAGGTAGGTACAATACATGGCTTCGTGGAATTATGATAATCGGGTATTCTTTCGGATGAACCTAATAACTGACGGGACTGAAGACGCAGAAGAGACCTTTTAAATGGTACGCGTAACATTATAGCAAGACACTCGACTCGAAGTTTTAAATGATTATCAAATGAGAGTCTGGGAACTCTACAAGTAAACATTATACATCTACATCACCTGCTTGCGTATCTAAATGCAAATATACTGTAATTTGGAATGTATTTGAGGCATCGTAACGTAGAAAATTCCGCAACCGTTAAGATTGTAATCACTTCAGATATGAGGTATGCATTTATAATGACATAATCTCTCAGTTCACCATAACAGCCTGAGAATCATATAATAAGTTTGTGAATAGTTCCTGAACAATGGACAACGTAATATCCTTTGGTAGTTCAGCGTAAGTAATGCATTGCAGTTAAATACATCCTAGATAGTTGCATCCTTACAGTTTAGTTTATTATAATTGGCATCAGCAGCTATGGCAAGTATCAAAGCCAAGTAAATATTATCAAAACATGTATCCTTTTATATACCCTGTTCTATCTACAGGCACCCACTGGACGTTAATACACTGATCTATCTACATACACCCACTGGATCTTAATACACTGTTCTATCTACAGGCACCCACTGGACGTTAATACGTTGTTCTATCTACAGGCACCCACTTGACGTTAATACACTGTTCTATCTACAGGCACCCACTGGACGTTAATACACTGGTCTATCTACAGGCACTCACTTGACGTTAATACACTGTTCTATCTACAGGCACCCACTGGACGTTAAAACACTGTTCTATCTACAGGCACCCACTGGACATTATACACTGTTCTATCTACATGTACTCACTGGACGTTAATACACTGTTCTATCTACAACCACCCACTGGACGTTAATACACTGGTCTATCTACAGGCACCCACTGGACGTTAAAACACTGTTCTATCTACAGACACCCACTGGACAATAATACACTGTTCTATCTACATGTACTCACTGGACGTTAATACACTGTTCTATCTACAGGCACCCACTGGACGTTAATACACTGGTCTATCTACAGGCACCCACTTGACGTTAATACACTGTTCTATCTACAGGCACCCACTGGACGTTAATACACTGTTCTATCTACAGGCAACCACTGGACGTTAATACACTGTTCTATCTACATGTACTCACTGGACGTTAATACACTGTTCTATCTACAGCCACCCACTGGACGTTAATACACTGTTCTATCTACAGACACCCAATGGACGTTAATACACTGTTCTATCTAAAGACACCCATTGGACCTAAATACACTGTTCTTTTTACAGGCACCCACTTGACGTTAATACACTGTTCTATCTACATGCACCCACTTGACGTTAATACACTGTTCTATCTACAGGTACCCACTGGACGTTAAAACACTGTACTATCTACAGGCACCCACTGGACGTTAATACACTGTTCTATCTACAGGCACCCACTGGAGGTTGATACACTGTTCTATCTACATGCACCCACTGGACGTTAATACACTGTTCTATCTACAGGCACCCAATGGACGTTAATACACTGGTCTATCTACAGGCACTCACTGGACGTTAATACACTGGTCTATCTACAGGCACCCACTTGACGTTAATACACTGTTCTATCTACAGGCACCCACTGGACGTTAATACACTGTTCTATCTACAGGCAACCACTGGACGTTAATACACTGTTCTATCTACAGGCACCAACTGGACGTTAATACACTGTTCTTTTTACAGGCACCCACTGGACGTTAATACACTGGTCTATCTACAGGCACTCACTGGACGTTAATACACTGTTCTATCTACAACCACCCACTGTACGTTAATACACTGTACTATCTACAGACACCCAATGGACGTTAATACACTGTTCTATCTACAGACACCCATTGGACCTTAATACACTGTTCTTTTTACAGGCACCCACTTGACGTTAATACACTGTTCTATCTACAGGCACCCACTGGACCTTAATACACTGTTCTATCTACAGGCACCCACTTGACATTAATACACTGTTCTATCTACAGGCACCCACTTGACATTAATACACTGTACTATCTACAGACACCCACTGGACGTTAATTCACTGTTCTATCTACAGACACCCACTGGACGTTAATACGCTGTTCTATCTACAGACACCCACTGGACGTTAATACGCTGTTCTATCTACAGACATCCACTGGACCTTAATACACTGTTCTATCTACAGCCACCCACTTGACATTAATACACTGTACTATCTACAGACACCCACTGGACGTTAATACACTGTTCTATCTACAGCCACCCACTGGACGTTAATACGCTGTTCTATCTACAGACACCCACTGGACGTTAATACACTATTCTATTTACAGGCACCCACTGGACGTTAATACAAAGTTCTATCTGCATGCACCCACTGGACAATAATACACTGTTCTATCTACAGTCACTCACTTGACGTTAATACAGTGTTCTATCTACAGTCACCCACTGGACGTCAATACACTGTTCTATCTACATGCACCCACTGGACGTTAAAACACTGTTCTATCTACAGGCACCCACTGGAGGTTAATACACTGTTCTATCTACATGCACCCACTGGACGTTAATACACTGTTCTATCTACAGACACCCACTGGAGGTTAAGACACTGTTCTATCTACAGGCACCCACTGGACCTTAATACACTGTTCTATCTACAGGCACCCACTGGACTACGAACTATGCCAAATTGTTAATTCTAGTAAAGATAAATATATGATATGTCTAACATTTCTTATCTCGTTAAGTAGAATTCGTACAAATATAATCTATCTACAGGCACTCACTGGACGTTCGAGATGATGAGCATGCTGCTGAACGGGAAGGCGGAGACGATCGAGAGATTCAAGGAACATCTGGAACTCACCGCCCCCGAGGAGTTCGACAAGCTCCCATCTCCCAGAATCATCAACACACACGTGCACCTCACCAACGGACCAACTGATCTCACGGAGAAGAAGGTGAAGGTCGTCTACACACTGAGGGACCCCAAGGACATTATTGTGTCCATGTACAAGGCCTTTTACGGAATAGCCTGGCCCTTCGGAACATACAAGGGTACTTTCGGGGACTACCTGCAGCTGTTTTTGAATGAAACAAGTACGGTAACCTTCGATTAGTATATGTAATGCTTGATCTTTAATACGTTTTGTATTCAATGACAAGGCTAATCAAATTATTAGTATTATGTTTTGGTATGTTATAATGTGACATGTGATATTTCCTTATAATACTCAAATTATTTAGGAATACAAAGATATTGTATCCTGTATATAAAGATGCAGTTATAGTACACTGATAAGTGTTAACAGACCACACATATATTACCTTTAAAGCGTACATGTATATGTGTCGTCATTTGGTTTTTCCTTTCGTCTTAATAAGCTCTTTTCTATCTACACATCTGTAATGGTGTACAGTTGACCTGAACGGAGTCTTTTACCACCTCAACAACACGGAACAGTTCATGAAGGATCATCCGGAAGTTCCTGTTCATATTCAGGTTTATGAAGATGCTAAAAAGGTAACATTTGCGTGGTAGTGTCCTGCTCCGCATGTCATGTCCTTTCCCCAGGGAGGTTACTAAAGTCATGTCCTCTCCCAACAGATGCTACTATTGTCATTTCCCCTCCTCACATATGTTACTAAAATGCCACAGTGGTTATTTAAGTCATTTCTTTTTGCCACAGAGGTTACTTCAGTCATGTCATTTCCCCACATATGTTACTAAAGTGATGTCCTCTCCTCAGAGGGTTTGCTTAAGTCGTATCCTCTCCTCACAGAGGTTATTAAAGTCACGTCCTCTCACCACAGTGGTGACTAAAGTGATGTAAAGTGATGTCCTCTCCCCACAGAGGTTACTAAAGTCATGTCTTCTCCTCACAGAGGTTATTAAAGTGACGTACTCTCCCCACATATGTTACTAAACTCATGTCCTTTTGCCACAGAGGTTACTAAAGTCATGTCCTTTTGCCAAAGAGGTTACTAAAGTCATGTACTCTCCCCAAAGATGTTACTAAATCCATGTCCTCTTGCAACAGAGGTTTCTAAAATCATGTCCTCTCCCCAAAGATGTTAATAAAGTCATGTCGTTTTGCCACAGATGTTACTAAAGTCACGTCCTCTCCTCTCAGAGATTATTTAAGTCATGTCCTCTCCCCACAGATGTTACTAAAGTCATGTCCTTTTGCCAAAGAGGTTACTAAAAGCATGTCCTTTTGCCACAGAGGTTACTAAAATCATGTCATTTTGCCACAGAGGTTACTAAAAACATGTCCTTTTGCCACAGATGTTACTAAAGTCATGTCCTCTTGCCAAAATGGTTACTAAAGTCACGTCCTCTCCCCAAAGATGTTTACTCAAGTCATGTCCTTTTGCCAAAGAGATTACTAAAGTCATGTCATTTTGTCAAAGAGGTTACTAAAGTCATGTCATTTTGCCACAGAGGTTACTAAAACCATGTCATTTTGCAACAGATGTTATTAAAGTCATGTCCTCTCCCCAAAGATGTTTACTCAAGTCATGTCCTTTTGCCAAAGAGGTTATTAAAGTCATGCCCTTTTGCCACAGATGTCCTTTCCTCTCACAGGTTACTAAAGTCATGTCCTCTCCTCACAGAGGTTAATAAAGTCATGTCAATTTGCCACAGATGTTACTAAAGTCATGTCCATTTGCCACAGATGTTACTAAAGTCACGTCCTCTCCTCTCAGAGATTACTTAAGTCATGTCCTCTCCTCACAGATGTTACTTAAGTCATGTCCTCTCCAAACAGATGTTATAAAAATGATGTCCTCTCCTCGCATTTGTTATTAAAGTCATGTCCTCCCCCACAAAGGTTACTTAAGTCATGTCCTCTCCCCACAGACGCTACTAAAGCCATGTCCCCTCCCCGCAGATGTTAAAAAGCCATGTCCTCTCCTCTGAGAGGTTACTAAATAACGGTCTCTCCTCACAGAGTTAACTAAAGCCGTTTCCTCTTCTCACATATGTTACTGAAGTCGTGTCCCCTCCTCACAGATGTTACTCAAGTCATGTCTTCTCCTCACAGATGTTACTAAAGTCATGTCCCCTCCCGACAGAGATAACCAAGTCATGTTCTCTCCTCACGGAAGTTACGTAACTCTTGTCTATCCTCACAGATGCTACTAAATTCCTGTTGCTTAAGTCATGTCCTCTCATTACAAAGGTTATTTAAGTCATGTCCTCTCCTCACAGATGTTACTAAGTCATTTTCTCTCCTCACATAAGTTATTAAAGTCATGTCCTCTCCTCACAGAGGTTGCTCAAGTATTGTTCTCTCTTCACAGACGTTACTAAAGTTATGTCCTCTCTTCACGGAAGTTACTAAGTCATTACCTCTCCTAACAGATGTAACTAAAGCAATTTCCTCTCCTCACAGTCTGTTGTTACTATAGCCATGTCCTCTCCTATCAGAGGTTACTTAAGTCTCGATGTCCCCTCCTCACATATGTTATTAAAGGCATTTCCTCTCCTCTCAGTGGACATGCACAACGAACGTTGCAAACAATCATATCCTCTGTGAGCAGTACAGCAGAACAGTAGCATAAGTAATATAGGAGGATATGACTTGAGAAAGAGAGAATATATGCAGTGAAGCATAGGGCATGATAACGTACAGCAACATAGTATAATGTTACTCTGGGTTCAGTTTTGAACTCATAAGTCATTATGGAAGAACATGTTATGGGTTTCAGGATCCTACAACTAAAGCCATTTCCTCTCCTAACAGATGTTACTTAAGTCATGTCCCCTCCTCACAGATGTTACTCAAGCATTGTCCTCTCCTAACACAGATTACTAAAGTCATGTTCTCTCCTCACGGAAGTTACGTAACTCTTGTCCTATCCTCACAGATGTTACTAAATTCATGTTGCTTAAGTCATGTCCTCTCATTACAAAGGTTATTAAAGTCATGTCCTCTCCTCACAGACGTTACTAAAGCCATGTCCTCTCCTCACAGATGTTACTTAGTCATATTCCCTCCTCACAGATGTTACTAAGTCATTTCCTCTCCTCACAGATGTTACTAAGTCATGATGTCCCCTCCTCACAGATGTTACTAAAGGCATGTCCTCTCCTCTCAGTGGACATGCACAACGAACGTTGCAAACAATCATATACTCTGTGAGCAGTACAGCAGAACAGTAGCATAAGTAATATGGGAGGATATGACTTGAGAAAGAGAGAATATATGCAGTGAAGCATAGGGCATGATAACGTACAGCAACATAGTATAATGTTACTCTGGGTTCAGTTTTGAACTCATAAGTCATTATGGAAGAACATGTTTTGAGTTTCAGGATCCTACAACTAAAGCCAATTCCTCTCCTAACAGATGTTATTTAAGTCATGTCCTCTCCTCACAGATCTTACTCAAGTCTTGTCCTCTCCTAACAGAAGTTATTAAAGCCATGTCCTCTCCTCACAGATCTTACTGAAGTCCTGTCCTCTTCTAACAGAGGTTACTAAAGTCATGTCTTCTCCTCACATATGTTACTAAAGTCATGTCCCCTCCTGAAAAAGATAACCAAGTCATGTCCTCTCCTCACGGAAGTTACGTAACTCTTGTCCTATCCTCACAGATGTTACTAAATTCATGTTGCTTAAGTCATGTCCTCTCATTACAAAGGTTATTTAAGTCATGTCATCTCCTCACAGATGTTTCTAAGTCATTTTCTCTCCTCACATAAGTTATTAAAGTCATGTCCTCTCCTCACAGAGGTTACTCAAGTCTTGTTCTCTTTTCACAGACGTTACTAAAGGTATGTCCTCTCCTCACGGAAGTTACTAAGTCATTACCTCTCCTAACAGATGTAACTAAAGCAATTTCCTCTCCTCACAGTCTATTGTTACTAAAGCCATGTCCTCTCCTATCAGAGGTTACTTAAGTCATGATGTCCCCTCCTCACATATGTTACTAAAGGCATGTCCTCTCCTCATAGATGACATACACAACGAACGTTGCAAACAATCATATCCTCTGTGAGCAGTACAGCAGAACAGTAGCATAAGTAATATGGGAGGATATGACTTGAGAAAGAGAGAATATATGCAGTGAAGCATAGGGCATGATAACGTACAGCAACATAGTATAATGTTACTCTGGGTTCAGTTTTGAACTCATAAGTCATTATGGAAGAACATGTTTTGGGTTTCAGGATCCTACAACTAAAGCCATTTCCTCTCCTAACAGATGTTACTTAAGTCATGTCCTCTCCTCACAGATGTTACTCAAGTATTGTCCTCTCCTAACAGAGGTTACTAAAGTCATGTTCTCTCCTCACAGATGTTACTAAAGTCATGTACCCCTACGAAAGAGATAACCAAGTCATGTTCTCTCCTCACGGAAGTTACGTAACTCTTGTCCTATCCTCACAGCTGTTACTGAATTCCTGTTGCTTACGTCATGTCCTCTCATTACAAAGGTTATTTAAGTCATGTCCTCTCCTCACAGACGTTACTAAAGCCATGTCCTCTCCTCACAGATGTTAATAAGTCATTTTCTCTCCTCATAGATGTTACTAAGTCATGCCCTTTCCTCTGAGCGGTAACTAAACATGTTCTTTCCTCACAGATGTAACTAAAGTCATATCCTCTTCTCACAGATATTGCTTAAGTAATGTCCTCTCCCCACGAAAGTTACTCAAGTCATGTCCTCTCCTCACATACGTTACTAAAGTTATGTCCTCTCCTCACATAAGTTACTAAGTCATTACCTCTCATAACATATGTAACTAAAGCAATTTCCTCTCCTCACAGTCTGTTGTTACTAAAGCCAAGTCCTCTCCTATCAGAGGTTACTTAAGTCATGATGTCCCCTCCTCACAGATGTTACTAAAGGCATGTCCTCTCCTCTCAGTGGACATGCACAACGAACGTTGCAAACAATCATATCCTCTGTGAGCAGTACAGCAGAACAGTAGCATAAGTAATATGGGAGGATATGACTTGAGAAAGAGAGAATATATGCAGTGAAGCATATAGGGCATGATAACGTACAGCAACATAGTATAATGTTACTCTGGGTTCAGTTTTGAACTCATAAGTCATTATGGAAGAACATGTTTTGGGTTTCAGGATCCTACAGCGTCGCTTCAGAAACTCTCAGACTTCCTAGGTTTGACACGCGATGATGCTTTGTGTAAGGCGGTAGCAGAGAAATGCGAATTTTCTAAAATGAAGAAAGACAAGGAAAATTTCGCATTCAAGTTGGACGGAGAAAACTTTCTTTATCGTAAAGGTAGCGTTTACATCAAGTCTTTCATCCACGACTTTGTCGATAAGTGGCCATGATGTGATATCGCTGGTATGACTGTGAATTACAAGTCGTTTAGATAGTGAACACATGAAACATTGTTATATTTGAAATTACACTTTTCCCAATGGTGCAAATGCTTTTACTGTTTTCATAGCACATAATTCGAACCAACACCCTAAGAGTCAGGCACTTGCACTAACGGATTGCTATCCCTTCTGCCACCGTGATATTGGAATTGTTCTAAAGCGGACATTGATCCCAGATATAACAATGTAACAATAATTAGCTGTCCTCAACATACTGAAACTAATGTTATCTTAAACCGATCTTAAGCTAAATGTTATATAAGTCCTTTAATCTTCATCAAGCTTCATCAAGTGTATATAATTCCCAAAACTTAATTAAGGGTATAGCAGTCAAACTGTTTCATAAGAATAAGTTGTTATTACACTTGTACCTAACGTGTGTGTTCGTTTGTTCTGGTTGATCAGGACAAGCTGGAGACTGGAGGAACTACTTCACAGAGGAGATGTTGGAGGATTACTACCGTGTGTATGAGGAGAAGATGGCGGGCTCCAGGTTCTATGACAGATATGCACGGGACAAAGACTAGAAACGGCATGCCGCATGTACGGACTGCAGGATACAAAGAGTAAAATGATGTACTTATATAGTCGGATGTTTTCATTGAAATACAGTGGAAACCGCCTAAGTAAAACCGCTGAACTAAAACATTGATAAGTAAACACTTTTCTTTGGTCCCGGCAAATTCCGTCAGTAATTATCATTATTTCAGTTCGGTTAACTAAAATCGGGTAAGTAAACACTTTCTCACGGTCCCTGGAAGTAAATTACTCAACAAATGATAATCGGATAACTAAAACGCCAATCACAACATGATCAGACATGAGAGACGTCCGTGTCAGTCACTTGTTAAGTAAACAACTTAATTGCAGCTCGCTGTTTTAAACAGTTGACAATACACTAACAGGCTCATCGTTATAAGTAGCCAGGGAGTGTTTGTGATTAGACCAGCTTCAATGTATGTCATAATCGACACAGTAGCAATGTTAAAGAAGGACACTGAGATATGTTTTGCGAAGAGACAATCTCTCATGGTAACTATTATAGAACTGTGATACATTTGTATTTTGACTGGCACATGCTATATAATATTTGACAGGATGCAATGATATATATTACTTCATAAATGTACAAATGAAATTATCAAATTATCAATAAATCATCTCACTTTATTAGCTGCTATCTAATACTCTGTTGTATACACGTACGTGTATATGGTTTTATCAACGAGTTATACGTCTATTATGGTTATCATATGCAGGTTTTCACGAATTTGGATAAGTATATCATGTTGTAGATTCATTCTTAAATTAGATCTTTCTTCTAAACGTGTGTGCAATACATAGTACTTTCCCTATGGTGATAAGGCTATATCAAACTGCAATGGCGAGAACAATATAGGTTATGCAAGTGGACGTGATGAGTTGTGAATTATGAACTCGAAAGTGTGTCACGAGTCCTTTTTTAAATTAGTGTTTCTTAGAACACCTTCATGAACAATTGTTTAATGGGACCGCAGACGACGAAATATCAGAATTCAAGCTGGGACAATCCAGGAAAAGTGATATTTGCACACGTGTACCTACGATAAATATTATACCGCTTGTGTTCCACTATTTGGCAAATAAATCATTATTAGTACCAGTTGTTAATTTTACTTTCACGTGATTTTGTTATGGTATTAAGAGACCGCAATAGTGAACAGTGTGGCTTTTACTGATCTTTATCAATTAAATACAATGGAGAATAATTTATCATGCAAGGTGTTCTCGACAGGATAAAGCCGGCGAATCTGTTGGCGTCAAATGTGGATGTCGATGGAAATTTTAGAATTCAGGTGTCAGAACTATTTTTGTAAAATAAAGTAACGTGACACGCTGTAACACATGGCGTAACTGACTGTGACCTGTGTTTAAAGGAGATTGGATAATTAACAGAACGTTGACTTTGAAATTATTATGATAAAGAGGCTATCATGCTCGCATGTTTTGGGATGGTAAACATCTTGCAGTAGGAATGAACGCTTTGTCTCTAGCTCGCCAAGACTCGCAGAGATGTGCCGGGTATTAAAGTTTTCATAATGGTCATGGGAATTACAGTTTTTCTAAATATAACTTGCATTTTGATTGGTTGACGGAACTACTTTACGCCCATTCATGAATGAAAAATTAATGAAAAAATTCGAGCATACCAATTTCAAGTCACACGTTCAATCTATGTTTCTGAGACCGTATTTACAGTTCTCAACTTGCAAGGCGAAGCAGCATGCAAGAGCAGCCGGCGTCATGACGTCATTTGGTGACGTAATTACACTCCTATCAAACAATTCAACAGAGCGATTGTCAGTTCACGTTTTCATTAATGTTCTCTCATTCTGCAACATTGTTTACACGAGAAACGAGTTATTCACTATGTCAGTAAACCATTTTGGGACTACAATTCAACAGTTACTTTAGAATCTTGCTAAAAATAGAGCGCAAGTTGCAAACTATTTAGATGTGCGCATCTTGAAGGTGTGAGAGAGTTGATGAATGGCGTATGAGTTCAAGTTGTATTTTACGTTATAATCAAAGATAGTGAATTCGCGTCTTGTTTTTCGATTTTAATGTATTAAAAATATATTGGGTAAGAAAAAGAATAACCAACTCAATGCTCGGAATTACGGATTATCTGTCCCTTGTGAATTATTTTGTCAAACTGCTCGCTAAAGCTCGGAGTTTATCCCGAGTTAATTATTGTGATAAACTCCGAGCTTTAGCGGGGAGTTTGACATAATAATTCACGAGGGACAGATAATCCGTAATTCCTCGCAACTCATTGATTATTCTTATAATATCTCATGACCTTGAACTTTGACCTTCAAGGTCACACCATCAATGATCACTTTTCATTGTGCATTTCATGTGTGACCTTGACCTTTGACGGATGTTAGCGAAAACCTTTTCAAATCTTGGCCTTTCTCCATAGTTGATATACACCAAATAGGAGCCTGATAGCACACATATATTTCAAAATACCGTGTTTACAAACATTTCTGTAGTGATTTCAGAACTCATGAGCTTGACCTTTGACCTTGAATGTGAAAATGTCAAAATCATTCACCATGTTTATAAGAAAGAAGCTATGTATATGAGGTGTTAATACCTTCTTGGAAAAAAGTTATTTAGTGATTTCAGAACTAGTGACCTTGACCCTATTTCGTGACCTTGACCTTTAAAATTCAAGGTCACCCAATCAGTGATCACTTTTCATTGTGTATAACAATCATGTAATGATTCAAAGTGTTAATAGTTGAAATAATACATTTTCGCAAAAGCATGCTTAAGTCGTGCCCTCGCTGTGACCTTTGACGGACGTTAGAGAAACCCTTTTCAAATCTTGGCCTATCCATCTTCTCCATAGTTGATATACACCAAATGAGAGCATGATAGCACAAATATTTTTGTTATCGTGTTTACAAGGATTTTTTTTACCGATTTCAAAACTCGTGACCTTGACCTTTGACCTTGAATGTGAACATGTCAAAATAATTCCCCAGGGGTATAAGTAGGAAGTTATGTTTATGAGTTCTCAAAACCTTCAAAGTAATAGCCAAAACAAAACGTGCCGACGTTGGTTGGTTTTCCAAAGACAAGTTGACAGTGGTAGTTTAGTTGCTTGTAATGGATACTTTATCATACAGCATGAGTCAATCCTGATATTGAATCCCTGCAGTGTCAGTCAGCAGTGCAACTTCCCTACACATGGCACTCGCTCCAGTCTCCATCACTGGCTAATTTAAGTTTTGCCTCACTGCCTTAAATGTTCTGTGCTAGTAAATCCTTGCCCACTATGTAGTTGAGGTGCAGCATGTTGCTATGCTAGCCCAGAAAAAATAAAGTAAATGAAGCAAGGCTCAAATAGCCAGTGATGGAAACTGGCATTAGTTATGACTTTCGGAGGGAAGTTGTCATCAGTGAGGTAACATATTCTTTACTACTTCACCCCACTGATTTGTACTTACTAATAAATTCAACACCTAAAGTATTGAGAAAAAAAATCACGAATCACTAATCGGTTCCTTCAAATAATCTAGGTAGTTAAACGATTGAAGCAACTTACAAATATTTTGTTACCATAACTTTGCCAATCTGCTATAAATATGTGTTGAAAGAGCAACACAAAGTTGTACAGAAACATGTTATTTGTTATAAAATGTTAGTATGACAAAATATGCATAGATAATAAATGCCAAAGATGTGTTTATGTATGTAAAATATGACTGTGCAATTGTTTGTTTTATAGCTTGGAAATAAATTGCTGGTATCAAACATATAATAATATGGTGGAGAGATAATACTATTTTTTTAATATCGTACACAGATTATATAATAATGAATATACAATTCTTTGCATACAATTCACCACTATCAGCTATTGCAACAATGGCCTAGGGCTGTAGAAGAAAATGGAAAAAAAACAACTTTTTAGGTCATGATCCCTGCTAATTATAAGACATTGCCAAGTCATCAATTTTTTCATTATCAAAATTGGTTACACATTAATAAACATTCATTATAAATATTTTTTTAAAAACCTTTGCATTCTATTGTTTTACTTCTTAATTGCATTCTGGAAATATAAACATTTATGACATAATGAATAGGAGCCTCAGTTTTTGAAAATCCTATTTCTCATAGGCTCCATTTCAATACTTAATGAAATGGTGAAATTCTTGAATAAATTCTTTTTCAACATTTCTTATAGGCTCCTTTTCATTATTTGATGATAAAATGGTGATATTCTATGAATAAATGTTTTTTTTTAGTGTCAGTGGAAGACTAAAGCAGTCTCACACACAGTCTATAACACAGCGCTGCACAGTAGTTTGAAGTAATCTGAAACCTCTGTGTTACTATCAGTTTTAATCCTTCTACCAGGGAATGGTCACCCCCAGGTAAACACAATGAAATTACATAACATGCAGACACTGGACTCACAGCCAGTAAAATCTATATGTTAGATGTTGTTCCTACAATGAATTATTTGTCTGTACTGGAGAAGAAGTAGGTGTGGAGTATCAATCTCATGTAGCTACTTCTTTTATAGTCCTATGTTATTGTTTCATCACCAGTCATATTCAGTTCACAGATTGTAAGAGCCTAATACTGATACAAATAACTTGATGTAGCAGGATGATCATGATTTAAATATTGTGTATAACTGCAAGACTCCCTTTCCCTCGTGGATGCCATTCATTCACAGTGCCTTACTCAGACCA
Source organism: Gibbula magus (assembly GCA_936450465.1). NCBI lineage: Eukaryota > Metazoa > Mollusca > Gastropoda > Trochida > Trochidae > Gibbula > Gibbula magus. The sequence continues at coordinate 65,144,044 of OW388304.1, forward strand.
CCCCATTGTCTGGGCCACCTTTCACTAGATTATCATGGTAAGAACTCTTGTGTATGTTCTGAAGTTAGAAACTCATCTAATTCAATTATGTAAGACACTTTGGGCTCAAGTTAAAATGTTACAATCTGCAGTAGAGTAAGATTAAATGTATGACCAATATAGATTGCTTATAACTGGGCACTGGTTAGTTGAAAAAAGGTTCATAGTCACTGTTATTCAACATCTATTCTTCAATAAATTTTCCCAAAGGCGGGGGATATGGCCGACTCTGTCTGCTTGTCTGCCATATTGTCAGTAACAGAAATGACATTTCTGGTAACAGTATTGACATTATTGGAAACTTTTGTAATTTGTCATAAGAATATCACTGCAGCTATCTGTTTCCAACTCTTCTGGGCATTAAACACTTCTTGCATATTCATTTAGTCTTTACCATTTAGCACGGAAATATAACAAATAGTGGTAACAGTTTTGACATTGGTCCGTTAGGACTGTTACATTTGTGTAAATTTGAAACAGGCTCATTATAATTTTCATATGATATCAGAATTTGGAAAAGCTATTTGAGATAGTACAGTGTGCAATATGCTACATGAATATACAATTTGTTTTAATCATTATCATGAAAAAAACCAGGTTAAACACCTGGATATAATTATGAAATAATTGGTAACACTTCTGACATTTTATGTCAAATCAGTTACCAAAATATTTTAGCATTGCTTTACAAAACTTTACTTAAAAATACATTGGAACAAATGCGTCAATGTCAGGAGAAGATATAAGTAGAGGATCATAAGTTAAGTAACATTAACATAAGTTCATTAAGCCTTTGTTTGAATAAAAATCAGTGAGATGTCAGAACCTGTATTAGCTATGTCCAATCTGTTACCGAGTTTCAATATATCTGTATACAATGATAATGTTTGAAATACGTGAGTTTTGTTGATTTAAACATATCTATTCATGAAATGTATACATGAATGGATTTTGTTGACATCTGATTAGAAAAAGTCAAACCCTTACTTGCTTAGAACCACAGCACTTGATATAATTTTATTTTAGGCCAAGTATGTGCTGCAGTATCAAAACATGTCAAAACTGTTACTTCATTATGTCAAAAGTGTTACCAAAATAAATATCATCAAATATACTCATTGTCTTACCGAAGTGTACGTTCACATATGAAAACACTTTTAAGTATCAAGAACATATTTTTGTAAGGGAAAATTATAAAGAATTTAGCCTTAGTTTGAGTAAAAAGCAGTGACTTGTCAGCACTGTTACCGCTTATGTCCAATCTGTTACCAGTTTGAACAGTAACAGAACTGACGGTTACAGGTTTGACTATTTCCCATTTATCAGTTCTGAAACAATGATTGCTCTCGTTCTTAACCAAAACAACGACTCACTTGACTGATGCCGTAATTTGCTTTTATTTGGAATGACTACTGTTTGATAAGGAGTTGTTACATGTGCTTTATTCATGGTAACAGATTTGACCATACAGTTTACAGACAACGTATGCTACCAAACTGAAGTTGGTTTTCTCAATTAAACTTCTAACAGTGCATTCAAGCTGCCATCCAATGGCAAGGCAAGTTCATGGAGGCCCATGACATCAAGGGAGCAATCATTTTTGCATATGATTCATCATGGAAACAGAACTGACATAAAACCTTGGGACAGACGAAACTGTGAATAAAAAAATTAAAAAATTAAAATTTCATTTTTGGTGATTATGTTCAAGTTGGTATGTCTATAAGCTTTTATGAAAACGTTAAAAACTGTGAATTTTCATTTTTTTCATCATTTCAATCATGTTACCTAATATCATTTTGGACTTTTGGACAGGCACTTTTGCTCGATTTTCGTACTTAAAAATGCTACAAAACATATATTTATGAAAATAATTTTGATAAAAGTATTTTTGTGAATAGAAGAAATGTGTCCTTATTAGTTTTCATAAATTAAAAGAGTAACAATATTTTGCATTTTTCAAAAATAGCCTTGAAACGAAATTTACATATTTTTAAAAGTTGACTCATAAAGGCATCACCTAAAGATTAGTTCACGTCGTACATCACGGCTGATGGTATTATTGCTGGGAGAAAACTTGCAATCATTGCAAAAACAAACAACTACGAACACTGGTTGGAACTGCGCTAAAAGTCAGTATTGCATTGCACACAAACCTTGCTGCATGTGGAACAATTCTCTACAGCAGACGAAATTGCTTGAACCCCGAACCTCTTGATCCGAAGCCGACCGCGCTAACCATTGTGCAAACCTTTTGATGAACAGTAGGACTACACTGAAAATGCTTAAAATATAAACAAGATAAAAAAAGGTCTCTGTTTGACAAGCTGGAGACTGGAACTGAATTTCAACATTAGAATAACGTCATTTCCTCCAGAGAAATGATTCATGATGACATTTACGTATATAGATTCACATTGCTATAAACACATGCCGTATTATAATTGTGCATGTACTTTGACGACTCCTCCTTGATATTACCGTTTGATAATACCTGGACGCGGCTGTGCAAACCATTCTTTATTATACTCAGCACGCCCCAGAATGCTGGTATCCATAAAGACTTGTGTAGACATCCCCATTGATTTACCCAATGTGGAATAAGCGCTTCTGTTCACCAACTTATAATTTCCAGCTTTGGAATTTACAAATTTTCGCGATTTTTTATTGGTCGTTCATCCGTGTGTGAATATGTTTCAAAGTCGTGTGAACGTTGACAGAACTACTTTCTCAGTGTTACTGCAGCCTCTTTCTCGCTATATATTGCCTAATTTGTTTTAAGATAGTTGTTTAAACATGTCTCCAGATATTTCACAGTCAGTTACACTAAACAACGGTTCATTTTGTGTGTTTAAAATGGAAAAGGAACGATATCAGAGCGTCATTCAAACTCAAATGTCAACCGAACGAGTTTGCGTGCCATCGTTCATTTCTCATTGAAACACACACACTGACATTCAATTTTTAAATAAAGGGCCAACTCAATACAAACGAAAAGTGAGCCCATCCGTTTTCAAACGTCAACATAAATGAGTATAAATAGACGAAGATATCACATGATACATAAGATACCCATATACACATAATATAAGATACCCACGGCAATCAAACACAGGCGGTCAATGAGGTGCTTTATGAGACGATAAAACATTCTCGTGATTTCACGTGATTTAGAGCGTCGCTTAGCAAATGACGTCATATTTTACGTCACGTTGATTGTTCAATGCGAGCGAATGTGTTCTACGACGGGAGACATTAATATTGTTTTTAATAGTTTTAAGAAACAAAATATCTCCACGTTTTTTTTTATATAAAAGCGAGTAGATGTTTAAGGGCATCTCATATATGAAATAGAAGACTCGTTGTTGTGCTTTATCGTAGAATAAAGCATAGCAGAGAGCAAAAAACACTCAGGGCTGAGCCCTTCGTGTTTTATGCTCCGTGCTATGTTTTATTTAACGATAAATCACGCCAACTCGTCTTCTATTTCTTAAATAGAAATTTGGTATTACCCGAGGAGGTGTGTTATATCACTTTATGCACTGAGAGTGAGCAAGACCAACTTCCCCCACAAGTCATAGTTCATGCCAGTTCCCATCTTTATATTCATGTGTAAGCCTAACGGCGCGCATTATGAATTTCATGTTCAGAGCAATGATAAGTTGACACAGAAAAGTTAGAGCAAGAGCAAATTTCGAAAAATTAATATGGCACACGTTTGAGTATAAGAATTGATTTATTACCCATTCTATCTAATTTAATTCGCATACAGAAAGTCATTAAACGATTTAATTTTATTGTGACGGTAGGTAACAATAGCTTCACTAACAATTGTTTTTGACATCATAGACGACGGCATACGGTAACTCTAGCTGACCAAAACGATATATGGACTCAACGAAACTATCTACTGTGTTATTTTCAGTCATGTTTGTAATATGGGTCAAATGTTGATAGACATACCGGAATATATATATATACATTTAATGTTTCGCAGATTGTTTCGAACGAAAAATTTCGAAGAAATCGCACTAATTTTTAAAGATGGTTTCCAGTCAAAATATAGATCAAGTGTATTATTTTCATCGTGGTTTACTTCTACATTGTAAACATACAAAGGAAAATCATAATTTGTTTACTTATTTACCATTTTATTCAAGTATGTTGTGTCTAAAGATATTGAAATAAATGTATACACCAAGTAGGTTTTTGCTTGAATTGTATAATCAATGAGATACTATTACATAAAGTATGTGATAGTTTGCTGGTATAATAATAAAAAAAATCATTTAACATTAATGTCAATAACTTGTACATTCACAGGACATTTAGAAGCATGTTAACATAATAACCGTCACATTCAGAACTGTGTGACAAGGGACGACAAGAGTTGAAAAACAAGAGTCACGTGGGTTGTTATGACGACTTGGGAAATGTACAAACCTACATGTACATGCCTCTGAAATATGTATCTAAATACAAACTATAATATTATATTAACATTTAAGTTAGCATGTGCATTTGCATGAGTATTATATTCTAGATGCAAATATAATTACGTATTCTTATAAAAAAATATTTGCGGTACTCCATACCAATTGTATAAGAAACAAAACAACCGTAGATCAGAGACTCGGTGCAGTAGAGGGACAAGTGTATAACTCCTGCACTAATTTGCCCATCATGCATACATGTGTGCCTCGTCAAAACGGCAGAGCTCCTTTAATGACATTTGCTAAAATTAATTTCAGATTGGAGGACACAAGTTCGAGATGGAAGCCAACGACGAAAATCTTGTGACGTTCACTGATAAAGGAGGAAATGATTATAAATTACTCAAGTTTGAAGGCATCCATTATATGCCCATATTCAAACTTAGCTACGTCAAGGGAATCAAGAACTTTAAGCTCAGAGAGGATGACATATACTTCATTGGCTATCAGCGCTCAGGTAGGTACAATACATGGCTTCGTGGAATTATGATAATCGGGTATTCTTTCGGATGAACCTAATAACTGACGGGACTGAAGATGCAGAAGAGACCTTTTAATTGGTACGCGTAACATTAAAGCAAGACACTCGACTCGAAGTTTTAAATGATTATCAAATGAGAGTCTGGGAACTCTATAAGTAAAAATTATACATCTACATCGCCTGCTTGCGTATCTAAATGCAAATATACTGTAATTTGGGATGTATTTGAGGCATCGTAAAGCAGAAAATTCCGCAACTGTTAAGATTGTAATCACTTCAGATATGAGGTATGCATTTATAATGACATAATCTCTCAGTTCACCATAACAGCCTGAGAATCATATAATAAGTTTGTGAATGGTTCCTGAGGACATGGACAAAGTAATATCCTTTGGTAGTTCAACTTAAGTAATGCATTGCAGTTAGAGATACAACTAGTTGGATACACGTTTGGGATGCAGCTGGTGGTGTCTTGCTCAATGAGGATTATTGATTGTAGATTCTGGTAAGTGGTGAGATCATAACCTGATTGTGAAATGTTGTTTACATGGACATTGGTCAATGGGGAATTGTGCCAAACACTATAGACACATTTTCATTTTCTCATAAAGTAAAAGAGTTGCATCCTTACAGTTTAGTTTATTATAATTGGCATCATCAGCTATGGCAAGTATCAAAGCCAACTAAATACTATAAAAACATGTATCCTTTTATATACACTGTTCTATCTACAGGCACCCACTGGACGTTAATACACTGTTCTATCTACAGGCACCCAATTGACGTTAATACATTGTTCTATCTACAGGCACCTACTTGACGTTAATACACTGTTCTATCTACAGGCACCAACTTGAGGTTAATACACTGTTCTATCTACAGGCACCCACTTGACGTTAATACACTGTTCTATCTACAGGCACCCACTGGACGTTAATACACTGTTCTATCTACAGGCACCCACTGGACGTTAATACAATGTTCTATCTACAGGCACCCACTTGACGTTAATACACTGTTCTATCTACAGGCACCCACTGGACGTTATTACACTGTTCTATCTACAGGCACCCACTGGACGTTAATACACTGTTCTATCTACAGGCACCCACTGGACGTTCGAGATGATGAGCATGCTGCTGAACGGTAAGGCGGAGACGATCGAGAGATTCAAGGAACATCTGGAACTCACCGCCCCCGAGGAGTTTGACAAGCTCCCATCTCCAAGAATCATCAACACACACGTGCATCTCTCTAACGGACCAACTGACCTCACGGAGAAGAAGGTGAAGGTCGTCTACACACTAAGGGACCCCAAGGACATTATTGTGTCCTTGTACAAGGTCTACTATGGAGTACCTTGGCCCTACGGTACATACAAGGGTACTTTCGGGGACTACCTGCAGCTGTTTTTGAATGAAACAAGTACGGTAACCTTCGATTAGTATAAGAAATGCTTGATCTTTAATAAGTTTGTGTATTAAATGACTAAGCTAATCAAATTATTAGTATTATGTTTTGGGATGTTTTAATGTGACATGTGATAGTTCAATATAATACTCAAATTATTTAGGAATACAAAGATATTGTATCATATATATAAATATGCAGTTATAGTACACTGATAAGTGTTAACAGACCACACATATTACCTTTAAAGCGTACATGTATACGTGTCATCATTTGGTTTTTTCTTTCGTCTTAATAAGCTCTTTTCTATCTACACATCTGTAATGGTGTACAGTTGACCTGAACGGAGTCTTTTACCACCTCAACAACACGGAACAGTTCATGAAGGATCATCCAGAAGTTCCTGTTCATTTTCAGGTTTATGAAGATGCTAAAAAGGTAACAATTGCGTGGTGGTGTCCTGCTCCTCATGTCATGTCCTTTCCCCAGGGAGGTTACTAAAGTAATGTCCTCTCCTCACAGATGTTACTAAAGTAATGTCCTCTCCTCACAGACGTTACTAAAGTCATGGCCTCTCCTCACAAAATGTTACTAAAGTCATGTCCTCTCCTCACAGATGTTACTAAAGTCATGTCCTTTTCTCACAGAGGTCACTAAAGTCATGTCCTTTCCAAACAGATGTTACTATTGTCATCTCCTCTCCTCACAGATGTTACTAAAATCACGTCCTTATGTCACAGTGGTTATTTAAGTCATTTCATTTTGCCACAGAGGTTACTTCAGTCATTTTATTTCCCCACAGATGTTACTAAAGTGATGTCCTCTCCTCACAGGGTTTGCTAAAGTCATATCCTCTCCTCACAGAGGTTATTAAAGTGATGTCCTCTCCCCACAGTGGTTACTAAAGTCATGTCTTCTCCACACAGAGGTCACTTATGTCACGTCCTCTCCTCACAGGTGTTACTAAAGTCATGTCCTATCCAAACAGATGTTACCAAAGTCATGTCCTCTCCTCTAAGAGGTTACTAAAGTCATTTCCTCTCCTCACAGAGGTTACTAAAGTCATGTCCTCTCCTCAAAGATGTTACTAAAGTCATGTCTTCTCCACACAGAGGTCACTTATGTCACGTCCTCTCCTCACAGATGTTACTAAAGTCATGTCCTGTCCAAACAGATGTTACCAAACTCATGTCCTCTCCTCACAGATGTTACTAAAGTCAGGTCCTCTCCTCACAGATGTTACTAAAGTCATGTCCTCTCCCCACAGATGTTACTAAATCAATTCCTCTCCTCACAGATGTTGCTTAAGTAATGTCCTCTCCCCACACAAGTTACTTAAGTCATGTCCTCTCCTCACAGAAGTTACTCAAGTCATGTCTTTTCCTCACATATGTTATTAAAGTCATTCCTCTCCTCAGAGAGGTTACTCAAGACTTGTTCTCTCCTCACATATGTTACTAAATCATGTCCTCTCCTCACAGGTGTTGCTTAAGTAATGTCCTCTCCTCACAGATGTTGCTTAAGTAATGTCCTCTCCCCACACAAGTTACTTAAGTCATGTCCTCTCCTCACAGACGTTACTAAAGTCATTACCTCTGCTCACAGATGTAACTAAAGAAATTTCCTCTCCTCACAGTCTGTTGTTACTAAAGTCATGTCCTTTCCTATCAGAGGTTACTTAAGTCATGATGTCCCCTCCTCACATAGTTATTAAAGGCATGTTCTCTCCTCACAGATGACATACACAACGAACGTTGCAAACAATCATATCCTCTGTGAGCAGTACAGCAGAACAGTAGCATAAGTAATATGGGAGGATATGACTTGAGAAAGAGAGAATATATGCAGTGAAGCATAGGGCATGATAACGTACAGCAACATAGTATAATGTTACTCTGGGTTCAGTTTTGAACTCATAAGTCATTATGGAAGAACATGTTTTGGGTTTCAGGATCCCACAGCGTCGCTTCAGAAACTCTCAGACTTCCTAGGTTTGACACGCGATGATGCGTTGTGTAAGGCGGTAGCAGAGAAATGCGAATTTTCTAAAATGAAGAAAGACAAGGAAAATTTCGCATTCAAGATAGACGGAGAAAACTTTCTTTATCGTAAAGGTAGCGTTTACATCAAGTCTTTCATCCACGACTTTGTCGATAACTTTGGCTCTGCATGCCTCTATGGAATTTTGTGTAAAAATCTTTCACCGTGGCCCGGATGTGATATCGCTGGTATGACTGTGAATTACAAGTCGTTTAGATAGTGAACACATGAAACATTGTTATATTTGAAATTACACTATTCAAAATGGTGCAAATGCTTTTACTGTTTTCATAGCACATAATTCGAACCAACACCCTAAGAGTCAGGCACCAATCGCTTGCACTAACGGATTGCTATCCCTTCTGCCACCGTGATATTGGAATTGTTCTAAAGCGCACAGTGATCCCAGATATAACAATGTAACAATAATTAGCTGCCCTCAACATACTGAAACTAATGTTATCTTAAACCGATCTTAAGCTAAATGTTATATAAGTCCTTCAATCTTCATCAAGCTTCATCAAGTGTATATAATTCCCAAAACTTAATTAAGGGTATAGCAGTCAAACTGTTTCATAAGAATAAGTTGTTATTACACTTGTACCTAACGTGTGTGTTCTTTTGTTCTGGCTGATCAGGACAAGCTGGAGACTGGAGGAACTACTTCACAGATGAGATGTTGGAGGACTACTACCGTGTGTATGAGGAGAAGATGGCGGGCTCCAGGTTCTATGACAGATACGCACGGGACAAAGACTAGAAACGGCATGCCGCATGTACGGACTGCAGGATACAAAGAGTAAAATGATGTACTTATATAGTCGGATGTTTTCATTGAAATACAGTGAAAACCGCCTAAGTAAAACCGCTGAACTAAAACATTGATAAGTAAACACTTTTCTTTGGTCCCGGCAAATACCTTCAGTAATTATCACTATTGCAGTTCGGTTAACTGAAATCGGATAAGTAAACACTTTCTTACGGTCCCTGGAAGTAAATTACTCAACAAATGAAACTGGATAACTAAAACACCAATCACAACATGATCAGACAGGAGAGACGTTGGCCCGTGTCAGTCACTTGTTAAGTAAACAACTTAATTGCAGCTCGCTGTTTTAAACAGTTGACAATACACTAACATCAGGCTCATCGTTATAAGTAGCCAGGGAGTGTTTGTGATTAGACCAGCTTCAATGTATGTCATAATGGACACAGTAGCAATGTAAGAGAAGGACACTAAGATATATTTTGCGAAGAGACAATCTCTCATGGTAGCTATTATAGAACTGTGGAACATTTGTATTTTGACAGGCTATATAATTATTGATGCAATAATATATATATTACTTCATAAATGTACAAATGAAATTATCAAATTATCAATAAATCATCTCACTAGATAAGCTGCTATCTTATACCCTATTGTATACACGTACGTGTATATGGTTTTATCAACGAGTTGTACGTCTATTATGGTTACCATGTGCAGGTTTTCACGAATTTGGATAAGTAAAATACCGTATGAGTATCAGGTTTCACTGGACTAAAGATATAAAGTTACAATCAGCAATATTATTGTAGTGTGTTCGGCAGGTTGTGATGGTTTCAGGGTACTAAACTTATATAGTTACAATCAGCAATACTATTGTATTGTGTTCCACTATTTGGAAATAAAACATTATAAGCACCAGTTGTTTATTTTACTTTCACGTGATATTGTTATGGTTTTAAGAGATCACAATAGTGAACGGTGTGGCTTTTACTGATCTTTATCAATTAAATACAATGGAGAATAATTGATCATGCAAGGTGTTCTCGGCAGGATAAAGCCAGCGAATCTGTTGGCGTCAAATGTGGATGTCGATGGTTATTTTATAGTTCAGGTGTCGGAACTTTTTTTAAAAATAAAGTAAAGTGACACGCTGTAACACTTCGGTGTAACGTATGAAACTCGTGAATGGCATCGGTATTTAACTCGCTTTCGCTCGTTACCAAATACAAAACCATTCACTCGTTTAATAAACATGTTATCAAACGGGAAATCGTTTAGTATTCTATATATTGACCATGTCATTTCAATGTACTGAAGAGAGATGAACATACTCTCACCTTCCCATGACATCGCATCATAGCTTTATCCATCAAATTATGCTTCTCGAAGACTAAAGATTAAAGTACGTAAATTATTTGACATACGTGGGTCTGTATAATATATTTAAAATTGACATACAGAGGTAAATGTTATGTTATTGAGGATATGTAGTAATATAACATATAAGAGAAGCAAGATCTGTTATCAGTATTCCGTTGCCAAGGACAAATATGTTCAGGAGTGTATTCCTATTCCTTCAACATCTTCATAAGAAACTCACATCTAAATGAAATATATGTTACAATATGCTCATATTATTCAAATAATTATCTACATGTATGTTGGGCCGGTGGCCTGTTACTGAATAAAATGTCTGTCTGTCTGTCCTTCAACATCTGACTAAGAAGGACCTACAGTAAATAACAGACAAAGAAACCATGACTTGCAATGGTGAGTAAACTAAATTATGGAGTAAAATATTCTGATGCAAAATATTCATGTTAGAAAAAAAAGGAATGTCTGTATGGATGTTTAACTCCCTGGTTTTCACAATACAATTTATAGTTATTGACCAAAATACGTTTATGATATTGTCTCAAATCATTACTAGTCTAAAGCCATGTTTATATGCACTGGGGTCAATTTTGCTACCCCGGGTCAAATGTTAAATCATACAGATGTTTACATGCCAACATTATTTGAAAAGATATTCAGTCTCGTCATAAACCCATGAATTGCCCCTCGATCGTTGTTTGGTGTCATTTTACATAAATTACTTTACAAAAGTGAGGTGGAAACGGCGGGAAACTATGCATGTGATCTGCTTATAGAGGCGCCAATAATTGGAACGGGTATTCAGGTAAGTATTTCAGCAGGGGGTCAAATCTCTTTAAAGTGTTTATATGCAGCATTTGCCCATGGGGATAGATTTGACCGTGGGATAAAGTGAATTTGACCCACCTCTCGAGGTGGATCAAAATTGACCATGGGGCAAATTATTCCCACGAGGGCAAATGACGTTTACATGACAAAATTCGCCTCATGGGCAAATTTAACCCTGGATCAAACGGTTGCATGTAAACTAGGCATTAGGAGATTAAAATCACCATAGATCTTATGTTCTTCCCAACAACGAAAGTGACATCAAGGTAAAAGGTAAACATTCAAATTGGACATCTAAATTACCAAACGCGAATACCTCGGTATCAGTAACATATTTTGATAGAAGTGAAGTTATGTCAATGAAAAGTGCCTTTGCTTTCAAGTGAATGACTAAACCTATTCTTGCTCACCCGTTCTGATGTAAAACGTGTTCTACTTTGACAATATGGCACACAATTCGCTCACAATGACAACACAAGGGATGTTGATATGTTTCTGTGCCTGTGGTTTTGTATGACAGTTGAATATTGAACATAGACTTATACGGTATAAGGATATCTGAAGTTTGTGTGTTTGTTGTTTGACATTACGACTGCATGTTGAGCATTGACTACATGAGTATAGTTGAAACGTTTCTGTATCTGTGGTTTGGATACTCTAAATGATCTTAGCAGTTTTGACGAAACATCAACAACAATCTGGTACGATTAAGAACCACACTGGATGACAAGACTATCAAACCTCACCGTGTATTCCTGTGCGTTTGTGTTATTTTTGTGAGGAACATTTAAAACTCAATATTTATAACAAATATTCGACTGAAATCCCTGATAAATACCCATTCCATTGACATTCGACCAACTAATGCTCTAAAATAACGAAACCGGGAGAAGCTTGTTTACAGCATGAGAAGTGGCATCAACCTTTGTATCATGCACTACCACGTGTTCTGCTTAACATATTTACAGACAGACCATTCTGGACAGTTCGATGAACTCATAGTCAACCTAACACCACTACACTCGAGAAACTTTACCACTTTTCCAAAAGTTTAAAAAACAAAATAATGTTGCTGTTGCTTGAAAAAGTCGATTTTGAATGTTTTTTGTGAGGACATGAAATTGTTTTGTAATTTCAAATTTAGTTTAGTTAGCTTCTAAAGGCTAATAATTATCATATATCAAATGAAAATTGAAATATTGATATCAAATCCAACAGGGCGTAAAACTCGATCAAAATTGACATAATTGCCAATACTTATACTCCCCGTAAATCATTGATAATTGCGTTGACACTAATCACAAGTGAATTCAACAGTTCCCCTGTCAGACAGCAGGAAGCTGAAAGGTCACGCCCTTTGTCGATGTGGTGGGATGTGCTCACGGGTAACATCTGTATAGCGACAATCGTTTGGACACAATAAACTAGATCCATGAAATTACCGTCTATCCTGTCATGAAAACCGCATTCATAAGTTTTTAAACTAGAAGGTAAAATATGATGTTGCAAGTAATGTAATGTTGCATGTAATGTTAAAGTAATATTTCTCGAATTATTCTGTCATGGCTCTAGTTGTTTCCTTTATATAATTATGGTCAGCATGGGTGACACCCCCTAATAGTTACAGGAATGAAATGTTTTATAAACAACGTAACGTATCAGTTTTGATTATTTTTTGGGTAAAACATGTTGCTACTGGATGTCTTTTCGTGAATAGTGTCCTCGAGGATTTACTATTTCTCCACTTGTACTTTAAAATACCAAAGAAAGAGAAATATTGAGTTCATTCCTTGCGTCTTGAGATCTTCGCATTGGTACATTGTTACAGTGTTTGGGAGTTCTCATTTCGATTATAATAATATCATATGTTTGTGCCATTTAATTTGGAAAATACCATAATGTCGAACACTATTAATTGTCCATGCATTTCATTTGCTAAAATCCATTTTCTGTTTAGGGATGTCGACCATTTTTACCATGAGTATATGTTGAATCACAAAAATACAGTATTGTGTTTGGGGTAAAAATGTTTGATCTTCCTATGCTGTCATTGTCATGTTTTAGTGAATATAATGGTCGTGTCTTGTGTAACAAAATCCATCAGAAATCCGGATGTTGGGGTCATTAGATGTACCAGCGACTGAAGTCAACATATTCTATTTAAATGAACGACTGCCACTTGTCACTAGTCAAGAGTGTACTGAAGCAGTTAATTGTGTTTCATATACGTTCAAGTTTATTCCACAATCAAAACTCATGCAGTCGTTTAAGTATTTGGCAACGTTTTGTACTTTCTCGAGCCTTGGATTGATGGTTGTTAAAGGTACATCCATTGTGTTGTTGGGGGTCACATATTGCAAACGTAATAAATAGTGTTACTTTATCGAGAAGTACCGACTGTTGCCGAAAACTACCATTTGTATCATAGTAGACTGAGCATATTGACAATATGAAGGTAAAAGTAGTGATTTTTTATCGAAAACCGGACAATGCACAACGTGTGGCGCGCGTCAATGAGTCAAACGTGATTTCGAAATCTTATTTATAACAGACAAAGTGCCAAATTTGAGTTGATAATGTGTAATAGGTCACATAACTACTGTGCATGTAAATGGGACGTGCAGTTTCGGTTTCTGCACATGCAAAATGATGTTACTCAATTTTAATTGGAAACTAATAATTATGATATATTGGCGATTGGGGATAAATACGCAATTTGAGTGAATTTATTTGTATTGTAGACAGCACATGTGCATGGTGAGTTGGAAAGTATTTAAACCAAATATAATTTTATGAAACACAATGGATGCACCTTTAAGACTTGAACAGACTTCCCGGGATATTGATAGCGGAGTTTCACCCTGTAAAACAAGGACCCAGTTGAACGCTAGAATGACGTTGCTGTTGGTTTGTACGTTGATTTCTAGAGACAAATAAACCATAAGAATAGGCATACACATAGTTTTATTCCACCGAGCCACCCACAAGCCCAGTACTCTCTGTGTTGAGGTTCGTAGAGCAGAGTGGACAAGACATTGCACAACACCTGTATGATTATCCAGGTAACACATTCATACATTTATGGTTTCTGTTTATCACACGAACTGAACAATGTTTAAAAACTATATCTCAGGGTTTTGACCAGGAGTTATCAGGTATATTTTTCTTTCAAATTTCATCATATGATTTACTGATTACTTTGTAAATACTGTAAATATTATTTGATTGTTTTCGATGGACAATTCTCTTCGTTAATTTACCATCACATTTAGCAATCATAATCTAAATTTATGAACTTATACCTCAAAACGTTTCATCTAAGTACCGATACCTATTTTCCTGGCCGCAGAGTTTTAAAGGTCAGATAACAAATCTTAAGTGTGTTCTTATTCTAGAGTGTCCCGAGATTCAAACCAGTTGTTCACTGTATACTAATATAATGAAGATGTCACTTTACATTGCTGTTACAAAAATTATTATATTGATAAAGGTTCAAACATGAACAAACAGTCGATACGTTTGCACTATTTCTTCTCTCGAGCGTATCTCTGGTAGAACCTCGACCCCGCCATCTTCTCCTCATACACACGGTAGTAGTCCTCCAACATCTCCTCTGTGAAGTAGTTCTTCCAGTCTCCTACTGTGCCTATAAATAAACATTATTTTGCATTGAATGGGAAAGCAATTTACTGAATGTGTGATCCGTAAATATAAGCATAGTTAATTGTAACCGCAATATACATAGACATGGCAATTTGATCAATTGTCCATAAGTCCGACTCAATTAAAACGCCATCACAGCACGTCAGATGAGTCTGACACTACTTTTTTATGAAAGCTGAACATTTTGAGAAATGGACAGCACACACTTGTCATTGGTTATTCGTAGTGGGGGATTTCATCACAGTTGATCCACCATACAAGTCTGCAGAGATTGTGGAGATCAACTAAGGTCCAAACAACGTCCTCTCTGTTCTGTTTGAAATAATGAATTCAGGGCTCCGTTCCATAACAGCGAGCGCTTAAAATCGCTCATTGATCGCTCAATGTAGCGCTCAAGTAGCGCTCATTTTCTCCTGAACGACACGGTGCAAATTCCTCGAAGTTTGCTCGCCTTGCTACGTAATCGCTCACTGAACATGGCCAAGGTCTCAGGACGACACATCACAAACAAAGTGTCAGCAGCGAGTGTAACCCGGATGACGGTGTCGACACTCCTCATGCCTTCACTGAGTTTAAGAATCCGTTCAAAAGGCAACTTCTGTCACTCAAGACGCAATGCAACCCCAATGTCTGCAATTTCCTGTGGATGAATGTCTATTCTTTGGATTTGACGTCCCATGATGTCCCATGATGTCCTATAAATGGATTCAAATCTGGAGTCCTAGCAGGCCAGGTGGTTGGGGGATGGTGTTGTTACAGCACGGGAAACAGTGAGAC
Organism: Gibbula magus; assembly: GCA_936450465.1. Classification (NCBI taxonomy): domain Eukaryota; kingdom Metazoa; phylum Mollusca; class Gastropoda; order Trochida; family Trochidae; genus Gibbula; species Gibbula magus. Next base: position 65,159,921 of record OW388304.1, read on the forward strand.
CGAACATTGTCACCCATGAATAAAGGACGAGTTGCTATTAGGCGTGGTTCATAAAATGAGGTACTAGGACAAGGATGCCGTTCGCCACCGTCATTTCCCTGTACTGCGACAAGCGCTTACAGTTATGGGAAATGTATACTCAGACAATAACTGACCCCCATCCACCACCACGTTTAAAAGAAAGCGCCTCTCATCCGCACCACCACCACGCCAAATCCCACTGACCTCGGACCAAATCCCACTGAACTCGGAACAAATCCCAATCCAAACGGACTGTTAATGGTTTTTAAATATAATGTTTAATAGGTCACATAACTACTGTGCCTGTAAATGGGACGTGCAGTTTCGGTTTCTGCACATGCATAATGATGTTACGTAATTTTAATGGGAAACTAGTAATTATGATATATATGGCGATTGGGGGTAAATATGCAAGCTGAGTGAATTTATTTGTATTGTAGACAGCACATGTGGTGAGTTGGAACGTATTAAAGCCAAATAATAATTCTGTTATGAAACACAATGGGTGCACATTTAAGGAAGACGTGGCTATCATGACGTTCATGCTATTCCTGTTGTATTCGCAAATTGTGAAATTGTGTTGACGGAAACTTCTTTTAAAACCTGTACAATATTAAAAATCTAGTTATTTAAAAGTTATTAAAAAAATTTATTGCAAAATTTAGCAGGTTTTTTTTATATTAATGTCCAAGTGTATAGATTGTTTTTGCATAGTATCCGAATCCGGATATAAATGAGTGCAATAATTCATTATGATTTTAAATTTTCTTCCTATTACCTTTCCTGTAAATAATTTCCTTCCCGTCTATTTTCACAGAATATGCATCTTTATCTGTTTTCATTCGAGCGAATGAACACTTATCTGCTATCTTCTGACACAGGGCGTCACCTCTCGTCAATCCCAGGAAATCAGAAATATCTGTGACTGCTTTGAGTGTGTTCTGAAATAACAGAACAAGATATGATATATACAAAATTAGTGAGGCAAATATTTTGTTTATGTTAATTTGTATTACGTGTCTATGTTTGGAAATAGTTAAAGTCGATGACGTCATTAAGTCGACTATGACGTCGGTTTGCAACGTTTGTTTAAACTTGCTATTTGGCGGGTTGATTATCCGTGTTTATACACAAAGAAGAAGTCATTAGTTTGGTAATGCCATAAAACAGAGCAGCTAGTTTTACAAGGTGAAATCTTAAATTGATAATAAAAAAAATAGAAAACGATCATTCCGTTTAAAATTCTTATTGGTAACCTTCCCAGTCATGTACACTACGTCATCATAGAGTTCTAAGATGAACCATGTTTTAATCCTTTTAATGAAAAGATTGCCAGGTTTCCTGGCATAACATTTGGTGAACGAGGGAGGCAACCATCTGGTTAACTGAAAAATACCAGGGTATGCGAAAGTTCGTTTGAAACAGATATTCGTGGATACAAGACCAAAAAACGGGCAAAAAGCGGTTGATAACCTAGCAAGATCGACGTGACTTACTTGGTCGACACCTATCAAGGTCAGATAAACTTGGCATTGATTTTCCTTTTTAAAGTAGGTGAGGTGAGTTGGTGTATACGAAGCTTTCAAGATGAGTTCACATAGTATTATTGCAGGGAGAAACCCAGCAACAACAATAGTGTGGCTATGCATTGCGGTGAAACGTGCGAGCATCGCCTAGAACAAGCGAAACACGGGTGTTTCTGCATTGAAATACAGTGTACCATTGTACCCTTACTGTATGGAGAACAGTTCTCTGCAGAAGAAAAAGTTGCCGAGCCCATGGCGGGATTCAAACCCCGGACCTCTTGATCCGAAGCCGAACGCGTTAACCACAGTGCTTTCCTTTTAAAAATAACATGGCGGAAGGAAGAGGAGGATTGGAGCACAAATCCCTTTAGGACGATAGAGATGTACATACGTGGTGTGTATCCTCGTACATCTGCCAGTAGATCTGTACACTGGGGTTCTCCTTACTAAACCTCTCGGCGTCACGGTAATGACTGAAGATCCCACCTGTCTCGACTGCAATACACGAACATACAAATGCAGTATTCGCATGGAATACAATTTGTTAACAACCGACTCGATTGATTCTACAGAATATTTTATTTGGTAATACATGTATAGTGATGAAGTTTAATTTTTAGGTTTCTTTCCGTCACGTGTATTTGATCATTTGTATATCTTATCACATAATTACTTTTGGCACCATCGCCTTAGAACAATGGTTATGGTTTACGCTATGGAATTATTCGCCACGAAACCACGGTAATTTGATTTCAGTGTTTTTTTGCGAATAGACTGGTGAACAAACTAGGATATGAACTATTTATAATCATTTTGGCATTCCCTAAGCACGGATGCACGTGGTAATTTATCTATCATCTTGACATGCACTTATACCATAATAAAACTTGTCTTAACCTTTTTCCTCGAGGAAGAGATAAAGAAAGTCCTCGAACTTCCCCTTGTATTCATAACCAGGAACCAACGAGAATATATGGTACAGCGACACGGCCACGTCCCTGGGGTCCCGCAGGTTGTATATAATCTTCACGTCTTTCGTCAGCAGGTCTGCTGGTCCATTTGAGAGCCGCATGTGAGTGTTAGTGAAGCGAGGTGATCCTAGTGTCGGGGGGCAATCGTCCACACCCATCTCCAGATTCTGACTGCCTTTCCACAGTTCTATGGTATCGTTTGAGCTGTTCAACAGCATACAGACGACCTCGAACATCCAATGAGTGCCTGGAACAGCAACACAAACATGTGATAGTTCAATCACAACATAGATTATTTTGGAAATAACGTGCAAAAGGCCGATACTTTGCGGGTTGGATTGTTTCCCCAGAGTCCATAACCCCATATCAGTTGTACAGTCAATTATAGGTAACAATAGAATGTGTTTATCTATTATCTATCCATATTTCGTATAGACATTCGACGAGATTGGAGAGTCAAAAGGGGATTTATTGCTTCGTTTTATGACGTCCCTGAGGTAATGCATCAATAAATTTTTAAAAAGCCATTTTTACATTAATACATTACTATACATATTATATAACATTTCTTCATTTTATAATTGTTTGACTTTAATGGCAAAGACCACCGTTGAATATGCGATTTCAGCACCCGAAGTGTATTTGAACTGACATAACGATGCCATTGTTACGTTAATACCAATAACTTATTTTCACAAAAGCTACATTGCTCAGCACCATTTGAATCTGAAACTGTAGGTGTTGCAGTAACGATGGTAAATAACCTCCTTCACTTTCGGTTTCTTCAAATATATAACTTTAACTACAGCAGTTCAGCTTCCTTTTGACGAATGCTGATCACTGTTATCTAAAGCCTTGACCTCTTTTCATAGCATATTAGATTATTTGGTATGTTGCTATTTTAATTGTTTCAGTTGATTGGTACGTGATAGCAATATTAATTTAAGGTATACTGGCCATACAACTGCAAGTGAGGTGTACAGTCATGTATGCAATTAAAAGAATAAAAACTCTACTGAAGCTCTTAGCATTTGTTAAATTCAAATTAAAGTTGAATAATTGAAAGAAAGTAGATTTATGTCAGCGAGAACCAAAACAATTTCACTACATTCAAAATATAGACATTTAACCAAAACGTAGAATATAAAGTTCTCCTTGATATGACAAAATTTATTTCTCTAGACGTAGATATGTTTCGAGAAAGTTCAATTGATAGTTAACCGCAAAAGAAACGTCACCATACAAAATACAAAATAATTAAATCCACGAGTGTTAAACACGATTGAAACAGAAATGCATAATGTCTTTAGAAGCCAACAAAACAAACTCTGAAATTTCAAAACAATTTTTTTTCATATTTCTGAGAAACAAATGTTTAAAAATAGTCGTTTTCGTATCTCCTTAACAAGACGAGATGGGAAAGTCAAAAAGGCCCTTTTAACTGGTTTTACGACATCCTACAGTAGAGACGCGTCAATAAATTAAGCCCAAACAGGTTATATTTGTCGACATCATCTTTCATTAATTAAATTTCTACATTTTAGGAATTGTTAAGTTAAATCGCAAACATTCTGGCCAAAAAAACATTTTGAAAAGGCGATTTTAACACCCCAAGTGTACTTGAACAGATATAAAAATAAAACTATTATTTATGAAATTAGGGTTACCAGTTTATAAATTATGTCCCTATAAATAGAATTCAAATTCGACTTTCTCCGCCAGCAGTATTTTCTTTTTTACACCATTGAAAGTGTTGTGACGTTTCTTGTGCGGTTGAGTGTAGATATGATGCATAAAGAACTAGTTGTGTAAATAGATACATGCAAAGATCAACACTTACTTATGGAAATAATCTTGTTCTAACCTCACTGCACCGTTGTGGTATTATATATATGCGATTGAATAATGAATGGAATTCAAATTATCAGCATTTACGATTTCCATATTGTTGAGAGTTTGAAAATATTTAAGCCTGAAGAATAGAAATTTTCAAAAATGTCATAGTAAACAACGTTTTCTAAATTTAACTGAAATTGTAACAGAACATGTAACTAGTGCCTCTAATTTATATGAAACGAGCAAATACGATGCGTTACAGATACTATGGTGTCACGTATGGCAAGGCTGCAAATATAATGTTGTTGTGTTATTTTACGTAAATATTTTGTAAAAAAAACCAACCTATTTACGACAGCATACTAGAATATGGTTTGAGAATCGCCTTAGTTTTGCCTTGGATATACTTTAGCGACCAAATCATATCTGATATGACAATGCTTGTCCATCAAATAAGTGTGAATGCATCTGGAAGATATAGAGTATGAATACAACCTGCCTACAGCATCACATTTCATACATCTTGCAGATAAATTACCCAGTCTCCGACCAAATATTCTCTTTTTCTCATTCTTCCATTCGTATTTTAGCATATGCACATGGAATAATGAACATGGAATATATTAGGTACAAACATCAATCTCATAGAAACATGTTTTCTTTTAGCAATAGATAATAACAGCTAAACAGGATGTCCTTCTGATATACATTGTAAGCATAGTTTTGAATTACAATATCAAAGTGCTGATACACCATGCGAACGACATGGTTAAGTATCAAATGTGTTTATCACTGACCACGGAGAGTGGGGAGAATGCAACGCGCGGAAAGGTCAAGGTCACACGATCATAAATATCATAGGAGCGTCTGTCGCCATTTTTAGTAACAGTGTCCTGTATGCACATTGGAAATTCACTTTCTGTTTAGTTACCTGTAGGAATAGGATAATTACATCATTGTTATATACCTGAGAAAACAAGTATAAGTATTATGAGAAGAATGTTTTCCGTGTTAAGCTTCTCAGCGGGTATTGTTGCAAATTACGTTTCGGTGTTGTTGATTCATTGCTTTAAAATACATACATGTATGTAATTTGTATCAACAATGTTCTTATTGGCTATCGCATTCAGAAGATTTGTTTTTCGAAGGAAACATTGAACTGTTTGAATTGAATTAATACCCCCATATTGATTCTCATTAAGATTCTCAAACTTCCCAAAATGTCCTTATATAAAAACTTAGATTTGTGCATGTACACAAATATTATACAATTATAAACAATCACTCAATACAACGTGCGCTGAAGGAACATTTTAGAACTCTGTAAAAACAAAATAATGCTTTTCATTTTCTAAATTTAAAAAATATTCATTACATCAGGCAATACACCAGATTCGTTTACGCCAAATCTCGAATAGAAACCTGGGTTGAAGGAGGTGTGAAAAAATGTACAACGCCGGAGGCGTCTATAAGCGAGTTCGTATGACGTCACAGTAGTGTACGGTTGCGACGTTACAATGTTAGTTCCGTATTCACACTGATCCCCGACTTTCGCAGATTAACTTGTCAGCACAAGTGTGGGCAAGTAATAAACAGGGCCCATATTTTCGAAGCTGTCTTAGTGCTAAGATAGTCGTAAGTCAATGTTAATGTACGGCACTTACAACTATCTTAGTACTAAGAGAGCTTCGAAAATATGGGCCCAGAACACTAAGTTCAATTTCAATTTCCATCAACGTTGTCTTTGCTCTTCTGATACTAAATTATCAACTCGTTTTAAAAAGGAAGGACATGTAAGCTCGTTTAGTAACCTTCATTTTCTACAATTGATCCAATCGATGTTCATATGTTAGATATGATCTTAAATGTACACATGCCTACATTTTCTTAGGCCCGACATGATGTCAATGATACATTGGAGCATTTCAAAACTCTTTCCATTAAATCCGTCATGGGAACTACACGAACTGAATGATCTGTTAAATGTACACACATCAAGTTTCAAGAGTTTGAGCTGTAAACCTGAGCTATATCCATTGATATTATCATGAATATGTAGTTTAAACAATAGATCGACCTCAAACTAAAATATTTCACGATAGTCTCCGGTCTTTGCCTTATTACTTTTACCTTGATCGACTGAAACCACGAATGAAGCAGACCTGTTCGTTGAAAGGCAGCCAGGTAGACGTCTCCATCCCGCAGAGGAAGAGTGCGGATCTTGTCCAGGACGTTGAGATCATACAGTGGGTAGTAGAAGCTGTCCCCGAACTTCTTGAACTTGATTGTGTTCCCTCCTCGGTCCTTGAAGTAAATAGGCTCCCCCTCCAGCGTTCCCTTGTAGGTAGAGTCGGCACCCTTTAATGGGCGAAACAATTACATGTACTCACTTAAACACAGGCTAATCATTCATTCTTATGTTTCTACTGTGATAACATGCAATTTACTCTGTAGTTTGTATTTATTAAAATTTAGTGAATTGCTCATATGGATAGATACGTATTCTATTCTTCATGGAAGGTGCGTGTTTGCTGAAGAGTACAGGAACAGATTTAAGTCTAACAAATCATAGAAAATAAGAACATCGATTTAACGAGATAATTAAGAAATAGATTTAATAATGTGTCTGTTCACTGGCTTATAAACGGTTTGAAAGGTGCAAGTTTAACTGGTATAAATGCCGGAGCTACAGTTTAACTTGAACTTTCAAACTTTTATAAGCCAGTGAACAAACACATTATTAAATCTATTTCTTTTATTTCAATTCAAACTTTGCAATTTTAGCGATTTCTAATCAGTAAATACACTTTTGTAAATAAAAAATTCACAGTGCATGATAAAACAAGTGTTTAGTATTGTCTTAGATCAGGCGCTAAGCTCCGCCCACAATAACACTTATGTGTCACCACGCGCAAAACGTAGTTCACAAGAAATATGATTAAAATATTTATTTTTTCAAACTACAATTAGAATTCACCTTCTAAGGTTTTAAAAAGTTCAATAAAAAAAAGAACATGTGATAACAGTGTCATAATTGCCCAATGATACAGTGATAAAGTAGTACTGGAGGTTATTTTATGTAAACGTCAGGTTATGAAGGTTATCCTTTTCAGTTGTCAATATTGTGTTTATGAGAATGTATACCGGTCACATGACCTTGTTTAATCCAATCAGCTGAGAGAGCATATCGCTTAAATTTTAAAGTCTGAATTTATCGAGATATAACCACTCATTCAAAATAAACAATTCATGTATTGGTTTAGAAAACGTTTAGAACGTTTTGAATAAATGTGATAATTTGATTAAGAGATGAGTATTATCTGATTTCATAAGCGAGCTATACTTCTATGTATATATGTGTAGATTTAACAAACATTGGAGGAATATAAATTTATATCGTCTTACGTCTTAGATGTTAAGTTACGTGGATTGTGGATGTGGATTCTCTATCAGTGTATGTCTCTAGTTAATCAAAACGTTGGAACCTTAGGTACACTGTAGCGTGTTTTCGTTTCACGTAATGCAAAAAAAAATCCAAGATGGCGACAGAACTCTCCCTTTAAGGTAATATGAAACTCGTCACATACTGTATGTAAAGGTGTCCATATATGTACATTATTGCAAACAAATGTACATACAATGTAATATTAGTGTACGGTCTGGAGATCTATATTGCAAGCCCATAATAAGTAACGTTCAGGGATTACTAGTCAGACCCAAGCGAATAAATCTAGGTAAACTATGTAAGTGTTCAAATACATAACTGAAGTTTAATGAAATGCGTATATAAGGTGGGCTTATAGCTATCTGCCGACACTTTGCAATTTGTAGTTCTAAGTACGATCTAATGACCTACATTTACATCAAACGGTCTATTTAGATGACACAAGACCCGGTGCAATGGAGAAACGAGGTCCGAATGAATACATATTTATCCCGACACGCCCTAATGTTTGCATAAAGATAGCTGAAGTGAAACGATTATATAAACGAGGTTTACTTACCGATATTACTAAACCGCTGTCGGCGGACATGTTACTGCTATAGGGATCCGACGTGCGCCATGTAATATATAGGTCGCTGTATCATGTATCTTGAGGTATAATGGGTCATTGACCCTAGTATATTTGATATCGGTCCCAGTACGATGTTCACAGTCTGAATGTTTTATTGGACTGGCGCTTAGTCTCGGGTGACAATCTTTATATAACGTTCAATCTTTAATTAAATAGAAATCCCGGTGAAATTATATTTTCAAGGCTAAGCTGACTTGATAACATGTTTGAATTGGACTGTTAGAGAGCTGAATCAAGGAAATATGGGAGATGTGAACTAAAGAACTGAATGAATCAATTCACTGTATGTGAAAGAGATAAATCAAGGGACAGTCAGAGAGATGAATGAAAGGACTGTCAGAGAGATGTGTTAAGGAACAGTGACAGAGATGAATCAGTTAAGGGTTTGTGATCGTGAGAGGGGTGAAACATGTGTCTGTGAGTGAGGTGAATTAAAGGAGTAGACGAATCAAGGCAATGTGAGAGAGATGAATAATTAAGGGAATGTGAGAGGTTTAATACAAGGGATTTTAGAGGGACTCTGAGATCGAGATGGTGAATCATTTAGAACAGAGAGAGAAATGAGTCAAAAGTCTGCGAGAAAGATTATCCAATTAATGATTACTTGTTGTACCTTAACTAGTCAATAAAGGGGGAGTAGGACATTTAAAAAAATGAATTATCAGTGTATCCACCAATTCAACAACAGTGTTTAACAGCTACGTTAAAATGACATATCATTTATCGGTACAAATCTAACGAAGCGTCAGTAAAATATCCTTCATGTGAACGCAATTGGCTGTTCTGTTATCTAAGTGTCATCTGTACAGTCACGAGTTATACCATAAACATATATGTCTATAATATCAGTCGATGAAACATAATTTGATAAAAAGCCATGGAATTATTCAACGCCTGCCTACGCTCCAATAACTAATGCAGAATAACAACTCATTCTTTTGAAATATGAGAGTCATTAGTAATAATAAACACAACTTTTTTAAAACTTGGTTAAGTTGGAAAATAAAGAAATAGCTCCAGTAAAACTACAAACAATACGTATAGGCAATCGTTTGTTGATAAATTTTAAATACTTTACATAAAAAGTGTTTACATGTCCCTTTTTTCAGTTAATCGCCTTTTTTAACCAATCTAAGGAAGCGTCAGTAAAATACCTTTCATTTGAACGCAGTTGGCTATTCCGTTGTCTCAGTTGCTGCTTCACAGTTACGAGTTATACCATGAAATCACAGGAACTCGATATCGTAATTAAAACATAGGTAAAAGGTAGGTAAAAAAAACACCTACCCCCTATATAACACAGAGTAAGGAGCAAGGGCAGCCACATTGCCGATCTAAGGGTCCATTCAATATTAGGTCAAAAGTTACGCTAAGAATTGGTGACATTCAGAAATGAACGCAGGTACCTATCAATTGTACATTTCTTCGCAAAACCCGGATAACGTTCGCGGGAGAGGTTTTTGTGGTCGATTTTCGAGTTTGAAGAGCTATTAAATTTATCTTAGGGTTGACATATGTTGGAAATCAGCCGTGTTTTGCGGAGAAATGTAAAGATTTCACATGTAATATATAAGCAATATACATATGCTTACATAGTCAATCCTACTTGAATTTATACTTCCAAAATGACGAAAAACTGTTCCGTCGAATTTGTCAGAGTCAGCCGAAGCATGTGTGGCAGAGCTCGACGATGCCCGAGAACTACGAGAAAAACATGCACCCTGCCATGCTGGGCATCTGTGCGCCTTGTTCAAGAGTATTAACTGTAGTGGATTATCACTAATATTTGATCGTAGGCCACAGAAAGGAACAAGTGCACTTGAACCAACTTTTAACTGATATATTCAAATTAATAACAGCTGTGAATAATGTTGTGATTTTTATACATTAAATGGGGCTTGGCCGACAAACGCATTTTCTGAATATAAAAGAAAATATA